>JAUPMV010000016.1:15325633-20580500 GCA_030848855.1 Branchinecta sandiegonensis | reverse complement strand
ACTCCGATCCCTCCATTCTAACCGTTTCTTGAAATTTCCGGTCTCCCCCCCTCCCCCCCCCCCCCGACTCCCCCCTGGCTACCGAATCCGGTCAAGATTTTAAACGGGACATTACAGATATATATTCTGTTCAGTTATGAAGTTTCATTACAATCCGATCATCCGTTCGAAAGTTACACACTTCTCAATTTCCCGGATTCCCCTGCGGATTCCCCTCCCTCCACTCACCCACCATTATCTGATCGACAAAATTTTTATTTTGAAGTCAGTTTGATTGGGTCCCTGATATGCCTGCCAAGTTTCATCGTGAAAATCCCCAAAACCACCATCACCGGAATTCCGGGACCCCCCCCCCCCCCCCCATAAGTGTCCGGATCCAGTACAATGGTCTAAAGGACTTATCTAGAGCAGATGCTTGTTCTTCCCAGCAAGTTTCACTCCGATCCATCCATTCTAACCGTTTCTTGAAATTTCCGGTCCCCCCCCCCCCAACTCACCCCTGGCTACCGAATCCGGTCAAGACTTTAAACGGGATATTACGATCGGGAAACTTATTATTTCCAGGTTACTTTGGTCAGGTCCCTGATATTCCTGCCAAGTTTCATTGTCCTAGCTCATCTGGAAGTACCCTAACTCGAGAAGTGTGACAAAATGCCCTAAATTTTCAAGTTTCGAGCGCCCCCAATCCCCCGCATATGGTCGGATCGGGAAACTGATTATTTTCAGGTTCGTTTGGTCGGGTCCGTGGTATTCCTGCCAAGTTTCATTGCCCTAGCTCATCTAGAAGTACCCTAACTCAGAAAAAAGTGACAAAATGCCCTAAATTTTCAAGTTTCCAGCGCCCCGCACTCCCCCCCATATGGTCGGATCGGGAAACTGATTATTTCCAGGTTAGTTTGGTCGGGTCCCTGATATGCCTGCCAAGTTTCATCGTCCTAGCACATCTGGAAGTACCCTAACTCGGATATGTGGGACAAAAAACTCGGACCGACCGACAGACCGACAGACGGAATTGTGATCGGTATATGGCACTTGAGCCAGAGGCTGCAAGTGCCATAAAAACTACAATTTTAAGAAAAAATCGACTATATTTTACGAGAAAGCGACTGTTTAAAAAAAATCGACTGTTTCCAAGAAAAAAATTGACTGTTTTTACGAAATATTACTTTTTTACCGACTGGCCGACAACATTCGGGGGGGGGGGGGGGGAGACCCCATAGTCGTGACGCACATGGCTGCAGCTTCTGAAGTGAATAGGCTATAATGAGACTGTTGATGATAAACTGTTGAGCATTGCAAGCCGTCCTTGAGTATGGGGACTGGTGTTCTTAAAGTTTAACTCAAAATGGCTGGGATAGGTCAATCTAGCTACCCATCACTTGTTCACTTTAATTGGCTTGAAGACCCGCTGAAAATGCGTTGCTTCGTTGTTCGGCTTTTCATCAGTAATCGATTTTCAAATAGTGGAATTTCCGTGTGATTTGTGCTACCTCTATGCGCTTGTATTTCTGTTGTATGCCTTACCAGAACGATTTATGATTTTTTTTTCTTCAGGCACTTCACCAAGTCTTCACGCGCACCCCCCCCCCCCCTTCACCCACAGTCTTCACCAAGCTACCAAGCTCACCACTGCCCAGTGAAAAGACGCGTTTGTGTCGAGATTAAAGAACTAACGTTGTGGGGACGGACACAGATATTTTGAACGTCATAACTAAAGCAGATGGTGGAAAATAAAAAAATCCCTTACAATCCAAATTTTTCAGTGTATTCAATTAAATGACACAAAAATAAGTTGGCTTTTCAGTTAAACTTTAAAGCTTAACTGAAAAGCCAGCTTAACTTTCTATCCTGGAACTGAACACACTGAATTATTATGACGCTGCTAAGGTATTTTTATTCTTTCACCTTTGGCTCTGTAGCAACTTTAAAGAATATGCACTGCTGGCCCGACAATATAAAGTTCACCCGACGCGGAGAATTCAAATTAAAAGAGGCGGTCATTTCAATCCGTAACGATGCGAAGCTCAGGAAATTCTCATTTGTAGCTCGTAAGGTCACTTCCGAAGAAAGCCCGCTATTACGCATGACCCCAGAAAGAGTTATTTTGGCAATCGTTTTACCGTTGAGGTACCACAAATCCAAAAGAAAAACACTGTAAAAAAAAATCTTGCAGTATTTGCTACTGGGGTTAATCTTGTCTTTATTGCGATAAGATTATCCCTAATTCGGACAAATTTTATCCCAATAGAGATAAGATTAGTCCCAGTAGCAAATACTGCATCCTTATTCGGAGAAACTTTTTACAGTGAAGTCTGTTTGACGAAAATCGATAGCGGAGCAACGAAACAAAGCATTTTCATCGGGTTTTCAAGCTTATTTCAGTGAATAACTGATGGGTAGCTTACATCTCAGCCTTATTTGTTAAACTTGCTTCTTGCGGGTATACGGGTCAGCACATAGCAGAAGGAAGTAGAAGATGCATAGGCCTGAACACCCCGGACATACTCCCCCCCCCCAAAAAAAACTGCGAAAACATCCCGAGAACCAAAATCCCCCCCCCCCCCCCTAATGCAAATATTTAGGAAATCAGATAATCTTACTAGAAACTGCGGTTGTGGCCGCGGGCACGGAACCCTAGCGCTTGGGAGTTGGATTCCGAGAGTTAAAAATATTCACTCCCGGTTTCTTACTATGCACTGACATGGGTCCGTGAGTTGAATTTTTTTTTTGGCAATAACGAAACCGTAGCCCATAGCCGTCTGTGTCCGTGAGCTGGTCATTTTCAACCAAATAATTACTGCTACCGGCACCATAGCTCTAAATATATGGGTTCCGGTAGTGATTTTTGTCCCTAAGTCAGTGAAAATCCCGGCATGCTAGCTCTCACCCAAACTATTTCGTGAGTTCTAAATTCCATGTAGACACTAACGAAACACAAGCCCCAATTATATAGTTTCCGGTATTTCCTACCGGCTCCCTAGCTTCTGAGTACATAATTCCGTGAGACTACCGGACGAGGAACTGGTACGACGAAGTTTCCGTGAGCTATTTCCATTTACTACCGGAACGGGAGCCAGCGAATACAAGTTTCCGTTAGTCAATGACGTCACATCCCGGAATCGTAGCTCTAATGGTTTGATTTCCGTGAGAACTACCGGTTCCGTAGAACGTAGGACAGAAAGTACGGCTCCCGGTTCCCTAGACAGTGCCATTGCTCAGGTAACATTGTCTGAACATCTTCCAAAACCTAACTGAAAAGCCAAATTATTTTTGTGTCATTTAACTGAATATACTGCATTATGTGAATTCTAGTAAAGGATTTTTGTATTTTTCCCTATTTGCTTTAGTATGACGTTTAGTATATCTGCGGCCGTCCTCACAACTCAAAATTCTACTATGACGCGGGAAATTTGAATCTGAAGACAAACGCGGCTTTTCAGTGGCCAGTGATCAGCTTGCGGAAGGTAGCTCACTGCGTGAACACTTATTTTTCGTAGATCGTTTTAGTCAAGCATACAACACAGGTACAAGCAGATGGAGATACCACAAATCCGACAGGGAGATTCTACTAAATGAAAACTGATTATTTGTGAATAGCGGAGAAAAGAAGTAACGCATTTTCAACGGCTCTTGGGTAACTAAATTGTCCTATCTCAGCCTTTTCAGTTAAACTTTAAAGAAAGTAGACAAAGGCAGGGAACGGAATACAATGGAGGTACAGACCCTTGCTGCACCCAGTAGGCCTACTCCAGCCTAAGCTCCTATCAAACCTCTTCTGCTTTAGACAAGCAAATAAAAGGGGTAGGATACGTACAAAATCAAATCGTTCCTTTCCCAGCTGAACATGGAGTAGAAGGAAGCCGATGACTGAGAACCAGGCACACCATAGAACCAAAGTGTCCAACTCTTCGTTACTCATCACACCGAACACAAATATAAATTTGTAGAAAACGTAGTTCCAGAACTTCTGCCGAAAATGATCCGCTTCAACGATTCGCAGTTCACCAAAGACAAGCTTCTGTATGTAGTTTCCAAAAAGGACCAAGAGACAGTAAGCCATGTTTGCCACTGCCTAAAAAAAATGAGAACTTATAACCATCTTTGGATCGCAATATCGCCTAAAATCAATCATGCCTTACTGGCCTCTCACTACTTTTACTTTTAGCAAGCAAGCCCTCATTTGGATACAAGGCGATCCTGGCGACCTGAGTTGCGTTTTATTTGAGGTTCATAGTAGAGCGGAGTGTTCCTTGCCAGCGGGCCGCCCGCTGTGACTGCAGACCCGCTAGTTTCTACGCTGGGTGAGGCAGGGAACAGTTCAGCGTAGGAGTCCGCCAGGAATAAAGCCAAGCTTCACCTTCCAGATTCCCAGACGTCCGGGGCTTCCACATAGTCAAGCCAACCCTTCCAGATTTTCATGATAATGATGACAGTTAAATTTGATGTTCTTCAACTTCTCGTAGATGTCCGCCTTACATTTCAAATATCTCTTACATCCTAGTCACAGCTGTCAATCACTTTCCCTTTTCTCCCACCATTTGCATATTTGTAGTATCTATGACACCTTCCAGACATCCGGAATCTGGGGTGTCCAACACCCCGGACTTCCAGCCGTTTTTGACCTGGCTTCACCTTCCAGATCCATCTCGACGAAAACGGCTGTCTGGAATCCGGAAGAAAAATCTGGAAGGTGAAGCCTGGCTTTAAAACTGCTACTTACAGTTCGCCATCCGCTACCGCTGTACTATGAACTTCAAATGAAACGCAACTCTGGTCTGGATAGCTCCACTAGTTTATGCGCCGCCTGTTTTTGGAAAACTCGCTCCGGGTTGCGAAGCGGTTTTTGCGCTCCACTAGTTTCAGAAAGTTACCTGAATTGTGAATCCCCTAGATGTGGGGAAAGTGATTTCGGCAAGTCAGCAATAAGTTGTAAAGGCGCAACCAATTTCCATCAGTTCTCGCTTTGCTTTTCTGATCTGCTGATTCTTCTAGTACACAAATGGCAAGGGCCTGATTGGATTTAATTTGTTGAGATTTTATTTGGATTTAATTTGTCTTTTCAGGCATTTTAAGTTAGCGGAAAAAATAAACAAAATATAGAGAACGGCGTTTCCCCGAGGTTCGTAATATGGGACGCCTGGCATCACATGCGCATCGTGTCTATTTACCTACTTTTGAGACCGTAGCAAATAGCAGGCCCAATACACGACAGAGGCACGCTGCTTCCCAGAGACTAGAAAGACCCCCCATAAACTCGACTGATCGTTGTCTGAAATCTTTTGTCCCCTATTTCACTCAATATTTTAATTCCAGTTAAGTGCATGTATAGACGAAATGTTATTTACGTAATTGTGTCATGTGTAATTTGTAATGACGATCTAATGCTAGCATGTACGATACAAGCTATTAAGGGAATACAGTACATTATTACATTTCGGTGACAAACACCCAGAAATATGTGGGAGACAAGTACGCCGCGACAAAAGACCTACATATGAGGGCAAATGTGCCGTTCTCACGGTTCCGATTTCCGAAAGGCAAAGCGAAAATCCACGACGCGCAAGAACTCGTTCTTCGTATACAACCGACAGCACTTTCCATTCGTGTCATGGATTCGTTTTCCAGAACAATTCGCGTCGATTTCCAAAATTAACCGAGCGCAAAACTACTCTGGAAGCGAAGCGAGGCTCAGCCGAAGTTGCAAAAACAGCAGGAGCAGATTAGCAGAGCTTTTCAGACCGCCGGAATCGTCCTGTAGTGAGTGACGTAACTAAGGTGGGTGGGAAGGGGGAACAGTACCCCCCAACACTGTCTAAGAAGGAAATGCGTTGGCGCAAAATCTCCAAGAGCTCAGGCCTGTTCCACGAGCTGCAAAAGTATAGGCTACCGATATTTTTTGTTTGCACGTTCTCCAATGTAGCAACTACTAATACAATACTTAACTTCAAACAAATAGCTATGCTTCCCTCGCTACTCGGGTATTCCGTCGGCACGCGCATAGATTTTTCGGCTCATTCCAGGCTGACCCCCACGGCCCCATCGTCCCCCAACCCCAGGATGGTAGTTGGGCCTAGGGAGGATTCTTAGGACGATAGTCAACCTCGGATGGTGCCATTTCCATGAAATTTCTTGAAAGCGATCTACTGGCGAGTCAGATTAGTGCTATAAGGGCTGTTAAAGTGGGTATTTAATTTCTCCATTTGGCTCAAAACTGTACAGTCAAAAGGACTGACGCACCTATGAAGTCAATACTATTGATGACTATCTCTCCCTGCCGATGCAGAATCTCCGGGTACCTGCAGAAGAAATGAAGAAACGGTGTCACAGCTGCTTCGAAATATACGGACACGTTTACTCCTTCTTCCTGAGGATCACTGGCGTGTTTTGGACTTAGTCATATAGAGTATTATGCCATGTATAAAGAGAATCAACATACCCAGTAACACTTTGGGTCTTCGTAAAGCAATTCAACTGTAGACCTCACATTGTGGACGGTCTCCTCTTCATCTTCATCAGTAGTGTCAGATATGTAAGCATAAAATATCGCTCCGGTGAGCAGAAGAACACTGAATGCTGTATATGACTTGAGACTGATTAAAGGAAGCCTGTCTAATATCAATAATGCCATGATGGATGCTGAGTTGAGTAACCACGAACTTCATATACGAAGAAAAGCTGCAAAAGAATTCCATATTCAACTTGTAACCACAATGAGAAAGGAATAGCCTACAAGTTCGTCAGTTTCGAATCCGCAGTTCATTTTGGGCAGAGGTAGTTTACACATTCAAAATAATGTAACAAAATTATGTTATGGAGTGATTAAGAGAGATTCAATGGCGTCTATTCTCTCACAAACACAAAATTTGGGGCATGGCAGTACCAAGATAAAACTGGGTAGCAAAAGAAATTCAGGGATTTCGGAAAAAAATAGAACTATGTGGTCAAAATACGTTTCAAATTGCTGAATCAAAAGTGTAAATTTTGATAAGCAAGAAGAAAACTGTTAATGTGCTTATTGCAAGAAAATTAGGAGATCATATAATTTGTGTCGCGAAGTCTATTTTGTCAA
Source organism: Branchinecta sandiegonensis (assembly GCA_030848855.1). Classification (NCBI taxonomy): domain Eukaryota; kingdom Metazoa; phylum Arthropoda; class Branchiopoda; order Anostraca; family Branchinectidae; genus Branchinecta; species Branchinecta sandiegonensis. Next base: position 20,573,431 of record JAUPMV010000016.1, on the reverse strand, counting down.
GGTGATGAAACTGTGTCACTTAATTGTCCAACTTAAAGTGGGTAGTCCAAACAATATAAAGTGTTAAGCCCAAGTTAAAACTGGGTGGTGGGTCCATTGTACCTTAATATATACATATATATATCATTTATTTCCCACCGAAAACAAAAAGATGGAGTATAAGAGAGAAAAAGAGACAAAAACAGAAAATATTATATATCTACACATAACTGATAAACAATACAACAAATTCACAAAGACGGGCACCCCTACTGCTTCAGCACAGAAGCCCAAGGGTGGGAAGCAACCTCAGAATTATGGCGAGCTATTTGGGCTTCTAATACCGAATCTGAATCTGGCACTTTATAATTTGTCGTTATAAAACGATTACTGCTCCAAGGAGGTAACTGCAGCAAAAATTTCGCATACTTATGGTACAGAGACCGTATTTTTCGCTTATCAGATGGGCTAAAGATTCGCCAAAACGGACTAAGGTACAGATAATGTGGAAGCGAAACAGCGTTGTACAATCGAGCCAAAATAGTTCGATCCAGTCGTCTTTTATTAGCCACTATCATGCTATAAGCAAACGCTATCTTTTTCCGGAAATGACCAAGCAGCAACCGACGCGTGCCAAGCAGTGAACGATTAATAGGAAGGCCCAAATCAGTCACTTGGTCAGTAGGCACACCACTAACATCCGGCAAAACTTTTGCGTAAAAAAAAAAGAACCTCCGATTTCTGGGCATTAAACTGAAGACCAACTTGACAATACTGTTCTTGCAGAACCGAGAAATTGTCCTCAAGACCACGCACTAAACGGCTAACATTCAGGATGTCATCAGCATACCCAACAAGCGAAAGGTCGATACCATTCAACACACAAGTGATCAAAGAACTCGACTGGGGTTTAAAGTTTAACCGAAAAGGGCTAAGATAGGACAATCTAGTTGCCCATCACTTATTCACTTAAATAGGCTTGAAGACCCGATGAAAATGCGGTACTTCATCGTTCCGCTATTCACGAATAATCGATTTTAATATAGTGAATTTTCCCTGTCGGATTTATGGTACGTCTATGTGCTTGTACCTCTGCTGTATGCTTGACGAAAAAGATCTACACAAATTTGTGTTCAGGCACTAAGCAGTCTTCACCAAGATTACCATTGGCCACTGAAAAGCCGCGTTCGTGTTGAGATTCAAATTCTCCGCATCATAGTAGAATTTGCGTTCTGTTGACGGCTGTAGATATTAGTTGCGTTTTTGCAGATACCATGGTATCTGATACCACGGTCTAAAGTAGTTTTTGGTGGTATCTGATACCACGGTCAAAAGGCGTTTTTGCAGTTATCGTGGTATCTGGCCATTTATCGTGGTATCAGATATTCAGATACTACGGTCCGACCGTGGTAACTGGTAGTGGTATCTGAAGAGTCATCTCACTTTCATCAAATTTTGTCAGATTGGTGAAAGAAGTTTAGCACTTAGTGATGTAACTGGATATCTGTTTTTCTTTTGGGATGACTTCGAAAAGTGCAATTTCGGCAATAGTCGTTTTTGCAGAGCACCGTGTATCAGACACCACTATAACTGCAAAAACGACTAATTGCAGATCCAGTTACCGTGGTAACAGATACCATGGCATCGGCAAAAACGCAACTATTCTGAACGCCACTACTAGAGCAGAGAGTGGAAAATCAAAAAATCCCTAAGCAGAATCCAAATAATGTAGTGTGTTTAGCCGAATGATACAAAAATAAGTTGGCTTTTCAGTTATTTAATAATACTATTGTTGAATGCACCAGGTGACGTAACTGCACCCTGCCTCACTCCTTTTTTTTAACCGAAAGTAGAGGATTTCCATTTGGAGACGACTGAACATTAGGGTCGCACTCGCAACAATCACATGACGGTATAGATGTAAAAAGCGAATTTTTCAGTTGAATAATTCAATCGAATATTCGCAAAACTGAAATATTTGGAGGCCTCTCGAAGATTGCAAATCTTAAGAAAAACTGAAATATTCAAAAACTGAAAAATACGGGGAAAATTGAAAAATATGGTGAATTTTCGCAAGAAAAATGCAATTTTCGGGAGTTTGCGCCCCCTCACTACGCAATCATGTCCAAGAGATTCGTAGGAAGGCGATTCTTTGCAGCTTTGATGGATGACTGGGGTCCTAGGGATGAGTCAGGTTAGTCAAGGGATGCATTGCATTTGAAGGCAATTAGAGTGTGGTTTAGATACGAAGGATATGTATGATAGGAAAAGAAAGATTTTTTATTTGTAGGCTAACTGGTGATTATATTTTATTTGATAACTAGAAAAAAAACAGGATCGGCAGGGGAGGGTGCGGTTTCATATCCGGAAGACGGAAATTCTTGTTTGTCTTGCAAATTAGATTCTTGTACTTATTGTACTTGAGAAATAACCTACCACATCACATCAGAAATAACCTACCTTTAACTCCTCTGTAGATTAAGCTTAGCAGAAAGGATGGTTGGCATATTAAGAGGGGTTTCTCACTTAAATGTTTTACGTCAGTTATTTTTATTTCATATGAAAACCCACCATAATAATCAATAAACAAGTGAAAAAGTCATGAACTTCTCACAAACGAAACAATGGGACCAGTCTCGAATAAGGACTTCTTACTAGGTCTATTAATTATTCTTAAGGGGAAGGGAGGGGAGGGGAGGGGACACCGGGAATCGAAACTCCTTCGTTTGCACATTTGACTATGTCTTCAACAGAAATTATTTGTAAACAAATCCCTCGTTGACTGAAAACTGAAGAAGTGGCGACCAAACAGATTCTGATTAGCAGAAAGGAATTCTGCGTTAAACCAACTGATCTAGCCGCCAATGTTCAGAAGCTTCTGAACCCTTGGTACAGAGGCGATGATCCGAGTGTTAGTGAGCAAACCACTGCCACAGAGTTGATCTGCTCACTTGCACTTCTGACAAAGTTATATGGGGTGAGAGCATAATCTTGACTGAGTTCCTTGGTTGTGGTCTGACACAGATCAAAATTTGTACTGACACGATTCACAAGCTCAGTATCTTATTTTTCAGCTTTTTCTTTATTTTTCGCAATTTTTCCAGTTTTTCAGCGAATATTCGTAATTTTCGCAAGATAGAATGGAGGTACTGAAATTTCACATCTATGAATGACGGCATGTTAAGCTCGGCCTGAAGTTGTTCATACATATCATACAGGCGTATCAAAATAGCAGGATCAGTAGCCTACCACGAAATCCTATACCAAGAATTATTTGCTCGTGAATTAACGAATGGAAAGCGCGGCGAAGATCATGTAGGGCTAGCGCGAGGCTCTCTCCCCTCTCTTCAGCATCAATTAACGAAGTAGCAAGGGCAGTAAGCGCGTGGCTAGAGCCCAAACCGGACTGGAACCCAAACTGGTGAGCCGGTGTCGTGCGTTTAACCCTTATTTCATTAATGATAATCAACTCAAATAACTTACAATGATTTCTTTTTCAGTGATTTCTTTTTCTTTAATCTTTTAACAGCATCATTAGTCATACTCTTTGTTACTACCATCCCAGGACTTGGAGCCGCCGAAAGTAACACATTTAGACACTCACGGTAACTTTCCTGAAGATTACAATCTGGAGGCGAAAACTCATTTTTATAGTAACCTATCCAAGCAGAACGCGGAATATGCGAAGTTTCAGACTTTCGGGGTTCTTTTACCAAACTAGACTAAAGCCTATTTGGCTGCAGATGATTTTTTTCAGAGAACAACGAAATAACTGAACGAAATAATCCCACGAAACGACGAAATAATCCCACGGTGGAGTCTGCGTGTCCGACATTTTGTTCCTGCAGAGGTTGCCTTGTTTAAGCTGGGCATAAGCAATCTTTGGAATACCTCATTCTATTACCACCATACCAGTCTCATCTTAGCCATGATGGCCCAAATATCATTCAATTTACTGAGCAGACTGATTTGGCGGTCTGAGACTATGCTTAGCCTGCAAATGAACCGTGTATGAATGGCATGTATAATAATATAAAAGTAGTGTTACCACATTATGTAGAATAGAGAAGACTGCCACCTGCGGCCAACAAACCCTTTGGGGCTTTCTTAGCAGGTGCTGTAAAATGTTTTGTATACATGTGTAAAATAAAATCTAATCTAATCTAATCTAAAAAAATCTAAAATTTACTCTCAGAGGCCAGGAATAGCACAGGTAGATGCTTATCTTCACCTGTGCCATATTTGTTAAATATTAACTTCAAGAGTCTGAATAGTATGTATTGACAATCCTACGCTAGCTATTGTAGGCTAAGCTATTCTTGAAGTAAACTAATATTATTATTGTTAACATAACTGAAAGTCAGTTTTTTTTTGGCCATTAGGATACTGAAACCTGTGCAAAAGATATTTACTCGAATATAGTATTTTATCCATGTTCTAAAACATACAGGATACCTTGCTATTTGCACCATCCCCATGAATGAAATACATGCATGCAATTCCCACCATTTCTTTCCAGTCTCTACACTTACCAATGGTGTGAAATTGGGCTTTGATTAAAAGCCTTAACTATTCTCTACAATGTAAAATTTGTTTCTGTTTTCCTTGGACTAAGTTGCAAAGTTGCCAAATGCCTTTCTTTGAAACACCTGCTGACCATGGCCAAATTGTCTTTGCACCAGCTTCCATTTCCAATTTTCTTTTGCGCCTTTTGCAGATTTATTTGCACAACCAGGTTAACCCAAATAACTTGAGTATGACTATTTGCACCCAGTGTTTGTCTGTTCTATACATTTGCACCTTTTTTACTTTGTTTTGCGCCAAGCTATTCTTCAAAGAAGAAATAGAAGTTAGTGCATGACAGTTGATATCAATGAATTTGGTCCAGATGGATAGAGTTTGATGTTCCACATGCAATCCTTTTTGATTTAGTATTTATTTACACAAGTTTATTAGTGGTAGCCAAGTGGTGCATATAGCATGGTATTCTGTAAATCTATTTGAACAACTGGATTGCGTCTGTTTGTGACTAAAAGCATATCAAACAAACTATTTGACCACTGGTGAATGTCCGATAGCTGTCTAAGATGATTATTCGATGTGCGAATATGCAAACAGAGGGACATCACATCCAAGCCAGAAAGCTTAAAGATGTAAAGGCAACGGTATCCTCATAAGTGTTAAAGAAGAAAAAGAGCATTAATATCTGTCAGAATTTCAATGCTTACCTTACCCTATGGCCTAAGAAATCCTATACTATACCCTACTAAAAAAATGATTATTTGAATAGGCTGAGAGTCTCTAAGAGTCAGAATCAACCAAATAGCATTCATTTAATCCTAGGTGACCCAGGTCAGAGTAGGGGTCGTACATATGCCTACATACAGCTTTTCCATTTGGCAAAGCTGCCAAAGGCCCAAAGCCATAGATAATTATGCAGAGCGTGTTCAACCATAATAAGACACAGATGGCACTTTACTCATGGGACTTGTACCGTGTCCAATAAACCAGAAACAAAAACTGTGTCTGATTTATTGGTCATGGTACAAGTCCCTTGTGTAAAGTGCAATCTACATCTTATTATTAATTTCCTTGACATGGGGATGTGAACTGGTTGGATGGATCACTGTTCCTATGGCCGGCTTCTACCAGACAAGTGTAGTGGTTTGCGAACTCTGTTCACAATCCCCTCGGTAGCTCAAATGGTTAGCACACCTGCCTTGTAAGCAGAGGGTCCTGGGTTCAAATCCCAGCTGAGGAGAATTTTTGTCTTTCAGTTCACTAACTTGAAACGTGTTTTATCCTTCTAACAACAGTAGGCTATCTATTAGTTACTATTTTCGTTCCAACCTCGTGAAAAGCTACTATGCTGAGGGTTCAAACCTTTTCAAAACAGTAGCAGAGGGTCCTGGGTTCAAATCCCAGCTGAGGAGCATTTTTGTCTATCAGTTCACTACTTATAAATGTTTCCATCTCAAGGGCATCGTCCCCATTAAAATTATATATTTGGTTTTCACCATGAAACCCCGTATTGTGGGTCCTGGTTTGTCTACGTGGCTCCAACAAGGGAGTCCTAGACTTTTAAATTATATTCCAAAAACTTTTTATGGTATTCATCACGGTACAAGTCCCTTGTCTAAAGCGCCATCTATATTACACTAGCTGTTTGCTAACCATGCTCGGGAGCGTGGTAACTATGCATCTCTGTAATGTGATTAGTCACATTCACCCGTGGCATGATATCCTGAAGGAAAATAGAAAATCACATTCTTAAAAGCCGTTTTTTGGAGTTCAGTCAAACTGACCGACTAGACAAAAAACGGCCAATAGTGGCAAATAGGTAGGTTAACCCACCTATGGAGAAAAGACAAAAAACGCAGCTATTGACTTTGAGGCAGGGCTGGGCTGGACTGTGATAAAAAATTAAAATAGTTCAAGCAACTTTAAGGTGTTCACTAAATAGTATCATAATTCCATACAGTCGTCTGATTGAGAACAAAACAACAATGGATCTGATGTTCCCTATGACGTTTTATAAATGTAAACGCGACCGGCGCCTCGCTGGCCGCTCTGCTCTATATATTTATATCAAAATATATACTAACCGGTATGAATAAACTACCAAGTTTCCGTTTTCTGAGGTAAAATAGATCAGATGGGTGTGACGTTACGCTTGTATGGAATTACAACTTAGTTTAGATTGACTTAGGCGGATAGAAAATCGAGGGAAACATTTTCAGAGCCATCTAGCTTCGATGAATAATGTAGTTTCGACCTGAAGATATCGGGCATAAAACTATATATTTAAAAAGACAAGAACAATACGATATCTTATTATAAAATCAATCAAATATTACTGTATCACAGCCGAGGCACAACGGTTGACAAAAAAAACAATCTGAAAACTATTCAAACACGAGTCAGGATATCACTTATTCGTGTGCCGGTCGTTCGTGGTTGCAGGAGTAGTGAACTAGGGTTCCATTGGGATTTCGAACAAATGCACTGAAAAAAAAAACGCCCCTAAGTGAATGAATGACGCCCATTCAGATGTACTAGACAGAAGTGAAGACATCTGGAAGTGTAGCAGAACCAATCACGTGGTTGCGAGTGCGAGCTCCCAGGAGATTAAAGGCGTCTCAAAGGGAATCAAGGGGAACGGTGAGAATAGAGGGAGTCATTCCAGACGGACTCCGCGGACGTAACACAACGAGAAACACGAGGATTGCTTCCAAAATGGATTTCGTTCGAAAAAAAGAGAATACTCTGACTCAATAGCCGGAATCCACTTTATTTATGGTCATTCTAGTCGTTCTTAATTGTTAACTGTTAATACTTTCAAACAAAAATCGTAACCACAATGAAAAAGATAACTTTAATTCAAAATCAGTTTCAAAGGATTCACAAACAACCACCGTAACACGTGCATCCTGGACACAAAGTCCGATAAAATTTCACATACGAAATTGTGGCCCATGTTGGCCTTATTTGAAATAAAATAAATAAATAAAATAAAATTCGTGTCACTATGCCAATCTTGATGCCAATCGATGGTACTCCTGGATACAGAAGAAGAATTTTCGCTCGCTTTCAAAACTCGCTCCGATTATAGTAGAACATTTTCTATTCAAATCGTACCGAAATTTCCATACCGAGCATGTGTTTCGTCCGTAATGCGAAGCAAAGGAGAAAAATCACTGCGAAAATCCGACTGTGTGTGCACGTTACTTTAAAGTTTAACCCCCGACATTCCAGTTCAGAGGCGTTACAAGCCAAAATTTGTTTTTTTTTTTTTTTTTTGGGGGGGGGGGGGGAGGTATTTACCACTGGCTGTTTATTTTTACCGACTGTTTTTGCAGAAAAATGACAGTTTTGACGAAAAATCGGCCAATTTTCAGAAAAACCAACTGTTTTTAAGAAGAAAAAAACATTGTGGGGGGCGTCTCTCTCCCACCATACGTGACGCCCCTGGTCTAGTTACATATCACGTATTCACTCACATAGGCATGAAACCCCAATGAAAATGCGTTATTCCGTTTGTCTGCTGTCCACAGATAATGGATTTCGCCAAATGAACTTATCTTTCGGATTTGTGTTACCTCCACGCGCCTGTCCCTCTTTGCTTGAAATATTTACCAAACCCAAGGGTAAGCCATTGCCGAAAAATAAAACGGCGTGCACAACTCTTACTAGAAATGATCTTTTCCCTATGAAAGCGATCAGAAAGAACGTTTTCGAAAATACCATTACTTTCCACCTGAAACTAGCGATTCTCTTGTTAGCGCTTGTCGACTATATCCAGCCTTCCTGCTCTCCGACGCGGCGGCTAGGCGCCAACATTTCAAAGATGAACGTGCCTTGGTTAAAAAGCGGAGAAACTAAGCAAATAAAAGAAGTATCAGTAAAGAAGTGTCAGCGGACGTTGAAGATTCCGGCAGACTTTTCGTTGAGTGACGGGAAAACTCGGCAAGGCCGAAAAAGCGCTAAAAATTCGTAGTTACGAAACGAAACAATGGAAAAAGATGGGGATTTCAGAAGCTTATAATTCCATATGGGAGCTAAGTATATTGTAAAAGGCAGAATAAGCAAGAGGGGTCCTTTAATCCTGCAAATGCAAGCTTGTTTTCAAATTCAAAATCTCCTCGTCTGGATGAACTTTGGTTTGTCGTGCAAGCAGCGCACATTCTCAACGTCATTACTAAAGCCTCGGAGATTATCGATTCTGGTCAGGAGCCTGTGAGATTCCATGATCCCTTTCCAGCAAGCAAAGTTCATAACCGGAACAGCGAGCATTCGATCCCTGGGATTGCTTTCCACTTTCCCTCTGGAACGACCGCGGAAACATATTGAAAGCTGAAACCGCAGACAAAATTACGAATTTCAACTTTTTTGGAATAAAAAATCTTTCCAAACTTTTTAGAATAATAAATCGAGATATGGTTGGGCGGAAATTCCTTCCACTCTCACATGTTTGAATGAATTCGTCCTTAATGGCGCTTGCCTTGTTTTTCCCGCACTTTCAAATTTTCTGCCAAGGCATTAACTTTCCGCGGACCTTTCCACTAGTTTTCTTTAATCACTTTCAGAGAAAGCTGCTTCGGTTTCCAAAGTGAAACAAGACTCCATAAGCTACGGCTGTTGTTAAATCCGATACATCCCTTCTTCTAGGGCGTTTTCCGCGCTCCCACAAACAGGTTGTGGGTCGATTGTGGCTCGAAAAGAGCGTTTCCGCGGCCTTCTGTGCGGCCCACAAATGTGTTTCCGCGACCAACAAGATTTTCGTGGCTCGTTTTGTGGCTCATAAGGTGTATTCTCACCGTTCCCCGATGACTCCACTTGAGAAGTCCCCGCGTTTTTGTTTGTCCCGGGGACTCAGTCCCCGTATCACGTCCCCATGGACGGGGAATCAATTTTTGCTGGTATTGGTGCAATGCAAAATTAATTAAAAAGAATCAGAATAAACAAAATCAAAAATAAAGTGGATCCAGACTAATTTCGCCAACTGCATATTTTTTTTTCGAACAAAATCCATTTCAGAAGCATTCCCCGTGTTCTCGTTGTTTTCCGCGTGGAGTGACTCCCTCTATTCTCGCCGTTCCCTTCGATTCCCCAAGGAGTCCTCGAGGGACGACGAGAGTACGCCTATATTCGACAAATAACTGCCGAGGTGATTGTCGATTTTGTGGCTCGATTTGGGCGGGAAATTCGAATTTAGCAGCAAAATAACGTCAAAACAATAAAATTAAAAACTTTTTCAAGAACGTAGACATAAAGCTGAAGATCCTTTTTGCATGGAATGGTAAGGACTAAAGCCTGGAGTTCTATTTATTGAGAGTTTTACATGATTTTTATTTCTATATTCAGACATTCGAAATTACCACCCAAAATAGGCAAAAGGACGTTTCCGCGAGTTTCAACTTGTGTCTCGACTGTGTGGCACACAATCGTGTTTGCGCAAAACACACTCGGATGCGTGTGGCGCACAATTGTGTCACGGAAAAACGCCTCTAGACTGGAATGCATATTCACCGGAACTACACCTGAACTTTTTCGTGCCATAGTTTACTAAAAACTTCAACGACTTTCAAAAGTTGATATCCCAATTTTCCGACGCGTTTTATTTATTTTTTCTTGATAGCTAATTTTAACATTTTGGTGTTGCCGAACTGGTTTTATGTGTACACCTCGTTGCTAGTTTATTGACAACTTTTGATAACTACTCTCGTTGTCCGTTCTTTGCCCACTTATGGTGCATTTACACACTGCGTAAAATCCGAGCGTATTTTATGCATGTTTTGGGGCTTGAAAAGATCTCTAGCAGTACGGACGTATTTGAGAAATCGGTCCGTTTGGTGTCTAAATACGTCCGTATTTGCTAGAGTTCTTTTCAAGCTCAAATACATGCCTAAAATACGCTCGGATTTCAAAATACACTCGGATTTCAAAATACGCTCGGATTTCAAAATACGCTCGGATTTTACACAGTGCGTCAACCCACCATGAGTCTACAGGAATATGTAGACTACAGAAATATGAAATAACAGCATAATGTACCTCTGATTTGTAAACCGCTTTTTGCAGACGTGGCATACATCTGTTTCTCTCAACACCACCCTTGTTCCTTGAATATTCGATTTGAGGTATCTGAGCTGGAGGTAGTCGGCCTGAATCAATCCTTTGAGCAGGGTGAGGGAATGACGCTCAGATCCAGAGGTATTGAGGGCTTGAACGAGGTAGTCGAAGAGTCGCTGGAGTGGTACACCGTCAGGCAGAATAGGGAGAGCCTGCAAGGATATAGCTTTGATGACTAACTCTTCTTGCCGATGCAAAATCGCCCTGTACCTAGCGGAAGAGCCGGAAGTGGTATCACAGCTGGTCCCAAACATCGCCGTGATTGGTTAACACAGGATTGAGTTGTTGAGTTTGAGTCGTTAGTGCTACGTTTTCTCGTTCTTCCCGAGGATCCTCGCGAGCTTCGGGCTTAGTCATATAGAGTATTGATCAAAGAAGCTGCGACGCCAACAATCCTATCTTTCCTAAACTCCTTCACCAAAGACGTATTCTCGCCGTTTCCCCGAGGACTCCACTTGAGGAGTCCCCGCGTTTTTGTTTGTCCCGGGGACTCACTCCCCGTATTCTCGCGAGTCCCCACCGACGGGAATCAATTTTTTCTGGTGTTCAGCGTAGAATGAATTAGAAACAATCAGAATAAACAACACCAAAAGTAAAGTGGATCCAGACTAATTTCGTCAACTGCATATTTTGTCCACGAGGAGTAACTCCCTCTATTCTCGCCGTTCCCTGCGATTCCCCGAGGAGTCCTCGGGGAAAGGCGAGAATACGCCTCAAGTTTCATACGCAAATTTTTGTAAATTTTCAAAACGGCTTCACTACTCCGGACCTTTTATGGGGGGCGACTTCGGACATATTTCGAGGTGTCCGGTCTCGCCCAGTGCTGATGGAAGAGTTTAAGGAGGTAGGGAATCAATTTCGTTATTTGCCACCTTTAGAGGCTTCTCTCCGTTCTATGCCTAAAAACATGAACATTTTTTTTCAGATTTTGCTTTTTAGATCTTTTCTTTTACAGATGATTCGCATCTATACTCGAAAGGGGGGGGGGGGTGTAAACGGCAAGACTGGTCACGGTGAAACTGGGTATTTTATCAGTGATTTCCCATAATAATCAGACCTCCTCCGGATAACTAACATTTTTACATATTTTACCAATTGTTTTACTATTTCACATGATTTACGTGTTATGTATATTACGCAATTAGTTTTGATTCTACCCTGCCGAAGTACCCAGAGGTATATGAAAGGGGTTTGAACATGATTTATTCACAACAGTTCCTAAAGGAGTTGGTTTCGAATTATTCTCTGGTCTGCAACGTATACACCAACTACATTTGAGTCGATAGTTCCGACCAGAGATTGGCATACAGCCGTGATTTCGGTGCGATTCGGAAATAGATATCTCGGCGGTGTCAAAATAGGTCCCAGCAGGAAAAAATTGGAAAGGATTAAGAGTTTACGAGTCCAAATAAAAAGTAAAATAAAAAATATTCACTATTCATTAATTTCGAAAGTTTATTGAAGGTTTTCTCTCATTTCTGTCTAAACAAAATGCCATGTATTCCAGAGGAAACGTTTTGTCAAATAAATTCATAGATTTATAATATTATTATATAATAATAATAATATAATTGCAATAATAAGGCTTTCGCCTCTATAAATTTCTCGGGACATTTTACACACTAAATTGAATTTCAGCCAGGTGGTAGTCGACACCTGCTTTGAATTGGTTGATATTTTCGGCATTTATCACACTTTCTGGGAGATTATGATCATTATTAGACGTAATGATAATGTTGCTTTAGTCCGCGATAATTTATCCGAGCAACTCAAAGCTCACTTTTGGTCCTCGTTTTCGTCCGATCAACCTTAGGTTGCTACTTAGCCTAGCAGGGTGCAAAGACAATGTTTCAAGCATGAACTAATTAGTGTCCGGAAATACCCCAAACTTGTCCAAAGTCGTCCCATGGTAGGGGCGATTTCGGACACTTGAAGAGGTCACAAGTTTTGGGTTCTCGCCAAGAAACGAGTTGACTAAAGTCATTGAAAAACAAATCATAAGAAAGGCGAATAAATAAGCTGTCCGTGCATATCAAAACCAAGTTTGTATCTTTAGAAGCATCTCTTTTAGGGGCAAAAAACATCAAATCGTCCGGTTTCGCCCCCCTCTCCCCTACAGATGCTGCAACGAGGGCTGTTAAAGGCGCGACTCCACGCTGACTCTGCGTGCGGAAAACAACGAGAACACGGGAAATGCTTCTAAAATGGATTTTGTTCGAAAAAAAAGTATGCAGCTGACGAAATTAGTCTGGATTCATTTCATTTTTGGTTTTGTTTATTCTGATTGTTTTTATTTTATTTTACATTGCACCAACACCAGCAAAAACTGATTCCCCTCCAAATCTGAAAGGGAGTCCTTTCTGATAATGGTGATGATAATCGGAGCATTCCCCGTCCGTGGGGACTAGCGAGAATACGGGGAGTGACTCCCCGGTACAAACAAAAACGCGGGGACTCCTTAGGTGGAGTCATCGGGGAACGGCGAGAATACGCCTTAAGTCCCTAGCCTGCTTCTGCATCAACTGTCTTGTGCAGAGGGGACGCTTTTCCAAGAACGCTCGCTACTTTGTGAAATTCTAATTTCATGCTCATCTGGGAATCGGATACGCGACAGATTACTGGAGTTGGTGATGGATACGAAAAAATCGGATTGCCCAAGCAAAATACGAAAGCACATTGGGAAAACGGAAACTGAAAGGATGAAGCTTAGAAATTCTAGCGGGTTCGTGATCTGGATGGTGCTGAATCCGAATCCGGCCTGATGAACAGAAGAAGCCAACCCGGAATTGAATCCGAACTCGAGCTCGGATTCGCTTATCTCTGAAATCTATTCGACAGCCAATATACCCCAATGGGAAAACATAAACTATAAGGAAGAAGCTTAGAAGCTCAAGCGAATTTGTGGTGATGGAAGACTTGGAATCCGAATCCAGCCTAAAATCCGGATTTTAATCCGGCCCCGGAACTGGATTCACCCGTCTCGAAAACCTATGCGTTAGCCACAGCACCCAATTGGGGAAACGAACACTGTAAAGCTGCTTTCACATTGACGCGTTTTCCTTTCACACTGAGCTACGCAAGCCTTGCGTTGCGCTTGCGTCGACGCAACGCAGAGCTTACGCAGACAAGTAAAACGCAACGCAAGATTAGAACCAAGTTCCATTCTTGCGTTGCGTCGACGCGTACACATCAGATTTGTCGAAATGGAAGATTTTAAAGAAAAACTAGAAAAACATGCTGATGATGAAGAAAAACTTGCTACTAGTGGAAGAAATTAAAACACAGCAGAAGAAACCGAGAAAGGAAAATGTAAATGAGCATCCAGCGTGAAAACTTCTCGCGCAGGTGTGAAAGATACGCTGTGCAACCTATACGCAACGCAAGATAAACGCATCGCAACGACGCGTCAATGTGAAAGCAGCTAAAGGATGAAGCATAAATTGCGATGGTGGTGAGCTTAGACTACGAATCCGGCGTGACGACCAGAAGATTCAAATCCGAACCCGGATTTGCCCATCTCTGAGACCTATACGACAGCCAAATACCCAAAAGAGGTACAATCCAAGAACAGGAAGAAGGACGAAGAATCCTCTTACCAGATCCGGTCGAATTTTGGCGCCAGCGGTATCCACGAGCTTCAAAGCTTCTTCCAGCAAAACTTCTCCAGTCACCTCATCCTTGCTAGTCAGTAATAATTTAAGTAGTGTGACATACACGTCTTTGGCCTGCGCCGAACTTTTGTACTCCCGTTCACAGTATCGTTCAGCAGAACGAACGTCGTTAAGGTTGTTCACGAAGACTCTGAGAGCCTCCTGGTGGCGTCCCAAACGGCCGAAAATGAAGGCTTTCTCTTCTAAAAGCGCTAAAAGGATACAAAGTCGGTTAAAAAATCCAGATAAAATACTATACGGAACCATCAAGACCGTACGTATCCAGTGTGTGTGTGTGGGGGGGGGGAGGGGAGGTCGACCCCCCCCCCCCGAAATATACGAAAATAATCATTATATAAGTGGTGAATTGAAAGACAAAAATGCTCCTCACCCGGGATTTGAACCCAGGGGCCAGGACCCTCTACTAATCCTGCTAGGGCCCCACCTTGTGGGTCCTGGTATGTCTACGTGGCTCCGATAATGGGGCCTAGACTTCTTAATTATATTTGAAAAAACTGTTTCTGGTTTATTGGTCGCGGTACAAGTCCCTTGTGTAAAGTGCCATCTATGTCTTATTATGAAAATAATCATTATTACAGGCTTTAACCTCTATTTAAGTTCTTGTTGTACTTTTAGGTACAAATTAGGTCCAGAACCCCCATCCCCCCCCCCGACATAAATTCTTGGATACGGTCATGTGAAGAATGAACTTTTGCGTTTTTTCCTTAAAGTGCTTTACCCGTAATCCGGGCCAACTTTAACCAAACCTGGGCATTTCTAAAGTAACATCAGTCAAGCTTTGAATAGGTCAGTCAGCACAGTCCAACAATTTTAAAACTTCGGCCATATTTCCTATAATAATAACAGTTACTAGTTTTTCTTACACCAAACAGGTAGTATTTAAGGATTTTAAATTCACCAGCAAGAATTTTACTCAGATACAGCTATACAGATTTAAGAAATAGTCAACGGAAGAAGGGCTCATTACAAACAATTTGTATGTCCCCATTCAGATGTTATTCCGACCATAAGATGAGGCAACTGGATGAGGATGAGAATTTTGTTGACGAAGTGAACCGCGTATGGACTAGGACGAACAAAACAGAATAAGAAAGAAACAAAAGCTAAAAATGATGAAACTAAGACAACACCCAAACAATAGCCAGAACCTTGATGTCAGACTAGGCGCCACGTATGAGGAGTGGGGCGCCCTCTCTAATGTTGTCGGCAAGTCGGTAGAATCGTCGATTTTCATGAAAACAGTCGGTGAAAATGATCAGCAATGCAGTCGGTATATATGTCCCCCGCCTGTAACAACTCTGCCAAATGCCACATCGGTCATGGGCTATTATTTCTGTTGATGACTTGGTGTGTGAAGGTGTGTCAAACTGAGGATCTTTATTTTTTATTTTAAATGTTTAAAAAAAAGAAAAAAAAGAAGAAAAAAAATGTGCTATTATTTCTGCAGTTACCTCTGGACTAACCGGCGGATTATCCAGGGCAACTGTAGGAAATGGATCCAGACATCGAGATCTTTCGATACGGTAACATTTCCAACACTCCTAAGCCATGTTAACCAAATAGGTGTTCCGCGTCCACATTGGAAACTGCGGTAGCATGACCGAGTTTGATATTTAGCCAGGCGGTGGCCGCTAAAATTCTTAATATTTCGTCCTCTATCCAAAATACGATACCTTATTCATCATGTTTCGACGGTTCCCCGCCCGTCTGTCAGGGAGCAAGGCGCGGAGCGCTGTGCGAAGCTTCTAAGCCCTCCAGTCCAATAAACTAGCCACACCCAAACCGTCTGTGAATGGTCAATACAATCTGACTAGATTGACTACCCCTTGTGGTGTAGTATTCTCGGAAAGTGGGTATAAATCGCTGTGTACAGTTGTTTTAATTCGTGGAGGGGGGGGGGGGGGGCTCATGGCCTGTTAACTTATGCATAAAACACAAGTGAGCCATGGATTTGGATGTAGAACACCAGAAACAAAGAGGGGCATAGTTCATAGGTTTATATAGGTGGTATGGGGGATAGATATTTTCTGCAGATATCAGTGTAATGCAGAAGCTTTAATGTACGAGTTAAAATAAAAAATGGTGCCGCACGAGTGGATATGATGGGGATGGTAGAAACGTGCCCTACAGTCTGTTCACCGGATTTTGGTGAGCGAACTGACGGGTGGATGCAATCACCAAAAGATATCTCCCTCATCCGTATCGAAGAATAGGATACCCATCTTTCATCCTCTATTCAATTTTTTCTACTCATTTTTTTTTAAACAAAAACTACCCTTTTTTTTTTTTAACTACACTTTCTTTAAACCACTAAATCCCAACTATTAAAATTTTTCAAATACTTAAATGAAAAATAAAGATCCTCAATTAGACACACATTCACACACCAGGTCATCAACCCCAGCTATTTACTGGCACAGACCTTATGTCTGTGTGTCTGACTAAAGACAACAGAATAGAACATAAAAATTATTTTCATTATATATATAAATATCCATCTTCCGTTGTATCCATCTTGGCGGGGGTATGGCACTCGTCCGGCTCTTGGAATTGGTGACCAGTAAGTAGCCACGTCCCGCTGGATAGGAGGACTCACCACCTCCGTTAAAACTAATCGTGCCGTATAGGGCGGCCCGAACCTCATCGGGTGGGTGGAGCCCACCCCAGTGGTTAGTAAACTCCAGGCCTAGGGTCGGTTGGGCTAGCGACCCTCCACCTGAAAACAAGCGCTATGCAAAGTGAAAAATCAGCCTCGGATACGAACTCCTTTTCAAGATCACGACCGCAGCGCGTCAACGGACATGTTGACGACGTCAGAAAGACCGACGGATTTAACCTTATTGACCAAAGGGGACTAAGAATAGCCACCTGGAATGTTTTAACCCTGAACGCAGCAGCAGCGAAAGACCTTTTATCCAGAAAACTACGTAAGAACAAGATAGCTATTGCAGGGCTGACCGAAACCCGCCTGACCATCAGTGGTGAAGAACGAATAGGCGATAGCTACTCATTGTTCTGGTCTGGTGGTAGCACAAGAAGGAACGGTGTCGGCCTTGCGCTCAACAGCCTTGCAAGAAAGTGCCTGTTGTCTCACGAAGCGATCTCAGACAGACTTATAAAGCACGTTTCCAGCACAAACATGGCAAAATGACGGTTCTAGTGTGTTATGCTCCGACGAATGATTCCGATGACGACGCCAAAACATAATTCTATGCTGAGCTCTCCAGAACACTCACAAGCGTATCCCCCCACGACATCAGCGTCCTGCTTGGGGACTTCAACGCAACAGTAAGAGACGACACCGGCGTATGGAGAGGCACCATAGGACCCGTAACGCCCGATCCCCTCAATACCAATGGCCTGCGCCTACTCGAGCTCTGCAGATCTCATGACCTTGTTGTTGCAAACACGTACTTCCAGCGCAAAACCATCCACCAATATACATGGTACAGCAACGACGGCCGCACGAAAAAAATGATCGACTATGTCATCATGTCGAAGCGCTGGAGGTCATCGCTGAGGAATTGCAGAACGTACAGATCAGCCGAGCTTGGAAACGCTGACCCCAGACTTCTCTGCGCTGAAGTTCAGCTTCGCCTGAAAGCCCAGCGGTCAGAAATGAGGCCAACAGTCATTGATGTCATGAAGCTGAAGGAGTCGGACGCCAAGCGAAAGTATGCCGTCGAGGTATCGAATCGATTTGAGCTGCTTCACACACTCACGAACAGCGAAGATGCCTGGAAGTACTTCAAGTCTCAAACGAATGAAGCCGCACAACTAGTTCTCGGCAAGAAGAGGCGGCCAAAAAAAGCTTGGATTTCAGAAGAAACTTCGGATGTCACAGAACTGAGGCGGAAAGCTAGACTACATGGTGACATGGCGTCTTACAGGAAGCTTAATGGTGTCCGCAACAAACTCATCCACCGAGACCGAGCGAAGTTCGTTCAAAATAAAGCTGACGAAATCGAGGAAGCGGCAAGGAAGAAAGACATAGGCAGTCTGTTCAAGCATCTTCGAGATCTCACAGAAAGCAAGGCTCCTACAGTGGGAACCGTCCTTTCAAGAGACGGGACTCTTCGTTCGGATGAAAGCTCGTGCCTTGATAGCTGGAAGGAACATGTCTCCTCGCACTTGAACAGCACTACTCCCCCTGTAGCAGCAGTCGAAAGACTCAGTCAGTCTCCCAGCCCAGCCATCGAAGTTGGCGATCTTCCCACTGAGCCATTTAACACCTCAGAAATCAGAAGCGCGATGCATAGGCTGAAGAACAATAAGGCGGCATAACTTCAGAGCTTCTGAAACATGCGGGCCCAGCCTCTTCTGCAGACTCTCTTTTCTGTTGTGTGGGAAACGGAGGTCATTCCGGAAGACTGGCGAAGAGGAATCATCATCCCCCTGTGGAAGAGAAAAGGCAGGCGAAGTGACTGTGCCAATTACCGGGGAATAACCCTTCTCTCAGTACCTGGCAAACTCTTCTCTATGGTGCTTCTCGATCGTTGCCGAAATATTATCCGCCGAATCCGGCGACCAGAGCAAGCCAGTTTTATGTCAGAGCGATCGACCATAGAGCAAATATTCACAGTCCGTCAAGTAGTCGAGAAAACCAGAGAGTTTCGACAGAAAGCATTCGTCGCCTTTGTCGACTTCCGAGCTGCCTTCGATTCAATCGACCGGGATGCCCTGTGGGCATCTTGAAGTCCATTGGCTTGCCAGATAAGTACCGCAGACTTTTCGAAGCCCTCCATCACGAGACAGAGAGCTGCGTCCAAGTCAACAGCCGACGAAGTCCGTTTTTCCGAATTTCTACAGGGGTTCGGCAAGGTTGCGCCGTTGCGCCCGAACTGTTCAACGTCATCATAGACCACATCATGGCGAAGACGACCTCAAGGCTTGGACTTGGACTCAAATTTGGCGATCGCATCCTCTCGGACGCTGACTTTGCCGACGACCTGGCCCTCATGGCGGTATCCATGGACCAACTGGTGGAAGCACTTCATATCCTTCAAGAAGAAGCTGCGAAAGTAGGACTATATGTCAACTGGGACAAAACCAAGATTATGGTCGCAGATCCATCATCTAACAACGCCAATCCTCCCGTGGCCCTGGACCAAACAACTACTGTCGACGTGGTTCAGCAGTTCACCTACTTGGGCTCTGTCATTGCTGCAGACGGCTCGCTTCTCCCTGAACTACAAGCAAGAATAGCCAAGGCATCTGCTGCAACGGGGAGGTTAAATCGTCACCTCTGGCGGAAACCAAGTATTAGTCGGAACACGAAGCTGCGAATCTTCAACGCCCTGGTCGGGTCTGTAATTCTCAATGGAAGAGAGACCTGGCCGGCCACAATCACAGCCCTCAAGACAGTAGACGTGTTCCAGACGAAAAGCCTTAGGAGGATAGAAGGCCTGAAATGGTTCGACTTCGTCAGCAACGAGAAGTTACTGCAGACAACGCAGCAGACGTTGTTCTCCACCCAAATTGTACAGCGCACCCTACGATGGTACGGTCACCTCCTCAGAATGCCACCACATATACCTGCGAAAACCGCGCAGGACTTCAACCCCGCACAAACCGGCTGGAAACGACCCCGTGGCAGACCGAAACATCGATGGTCCGATAGTCTTTCCAAATACTTGAAGCTGGCAAATATTGATATCCGCGACGCACCAGCGCTAGCTGCTGATCGCACCAGTTGGAGGAAGCTGACATCACTCTCTACGCTGAGCGACGTCGAAGTAAGTCAAAGTCATCTTCCGTTCCGGCTACTCAAATACACATTCAAACTCTTCAGACCTTACTACTTTACTGGAAACGGTAAAAAATGATTAAAAAAAAAAAAAAACGCCCACAGCTGCAAGGGGCCCGTTATAACTCGACGATTCCCTAGTTCTTTCATCCCACTTACCATCTTTGGGCATGTGAGTGAGTACAGTTTCCCATGAGCAAGATGACGACGTCTCAATAAAGAACTGAAATCTCCGTCGAAATTCAGCTAGCAAAGTGGAGTCCCCATTCAACGAGGAGGCGTGGCTAGTTACAGATGAAGGAGAAGAACATAGGCTACAAAAGGAAATAGATTGGGACTGATTTCATGAGTGGCAAGGGATTGTTCTTTGACATTTTTGAATTACAAGTGTGATTTTTCTTTTTAAAAATTTTCTCTTTGCGATTTGCCCTTTGTTTTTCGCTGTTGTGTGATCTTTTTCTGTGTTTTTTTCTACTCTCTTTCTATGATTTGCCTTTTGTTTTTCCTTGTTGTGTGATCTTTTTATGTGTTTTTTTTCCACTTCCTTTTTTATATACTCCATCTTTTTCTCTTTAAATATTCCTTCAGCCCAAGCTGACTGCGAATCATATTTGATAGTGCAAAACGGATACGTCAGCTGAATTTTAGTAGAGCTATATTTCGGCCCTTCTTGGCAAGGGCGCTCTTTAGGCTCAAAGCCGCTCAAGTTGGAACAAGACCAAAGGTGTCGATGGGATCCCAAAAATCTAATATTTGATTCAGACAATTGGGTCTTGTCTTCACCAGGCTAATCATCAGAGAAAACCAAGTTCAGATATACCTCTACGAGCCATATCTATTTTGACGATACTGACCAAGACTTCCTGCTTTACTTCTGCCAAGTTTCCAGTTTCGCCCCAATTCCGAGCGAACTTCTAGTCCAGCAAAAAATGAAAATTCAGAAACGAACCCAGCGTATTTCCTTATTATAAAGAACATCTAATCAACTTTGACTTAAAAGAAATTCCGGTTACAACCAGATTCCGGACTAATTATATGTCCGGGTAAAAAACGATGGTCATATACAGACTCAGCCTCTCTTCTTACCCCTTAATCTGTCATCTAGTCAAACTTTTGCTTTTAACAAATTTTCCGGTTTTGGCCGGATTCCTGGTGAACTAGTTGTTCGGCGAGAAAATGTTTTTCACCATCGTGTTCAGCATGTCCTTTTACTCCTAAATCGAACATTTAATCAACTTCAAATGAAACTTTTACTTTTAACCAACTTTCCGGTTTTTGCCGGATTCCGGACGAACTACTTGTCCGGCGAGAAAATGGTTTCCACTATCGTGCTCAGAATGCCTTCTTACCTCATAATCGACTATCACATTAGCTTTTTAAAAGTATTTTGTTTGTCCCTTAATTTGAACCCCCTCCCCCACCCCTAAATGTAGGGTTACAGAGCCCATCTACGAACTTGACCTTACCCTTGACCCAATGAATCCTCACACCAAGTTTCCCTCCACTTACGTTTTGGTATCCCAAAAACGAACTTGTGGGAAAACCATTTATTATTTTTAAATGGAAGTCGAGGTTGTTATTCTGATATGAACCGAGATGGAGGTATGTTAAGTATTATAACTTTTTCGTGTTTTCCCACAAGTTCGTTTTTCCAACTTGAGCGGCATTGAGAGGACCTGAAGAGGACCCTTGCCAAGAAGGACCGAAATATAGCTCTACTAAAATTCAGCTGACGTATCCCTTTTGCACTACAAAATATTTTCTCTTTCCTGTACGATGGGTGAAAAATAAACATTACATTACATCACCCTGCAGTATTTCTTTTGGGGCGACTTCTAAAATCGTGACTTCAGCAATTGTCATTTTTTTGCAAAGCAACCTTTACTAGATACCATGGTAACCGCAAACCGAAAAAGTGGAGATCCAATTACAGTGGTATCAGATAAATATTCCTTGAGACCAAGCTGACTTCGAAACATATATTCAAATAATGTATACAACGGATACGTCAGCGATATTTCGACCCTTCTTGGCAAGGGTCCTCGTCAGGCTCGTCATGGCAGCTGTTTTTAAAAACAGCGGCCGTGTCAAAATTAAATCCGAACTAGTTTTTTCCCTACAGTGGTATTTGAAAGTAATTTGCCCGAACAAGATATTCATAGTCGGTAGAAGCTTCAGTTTTTTATTACACGGTCTGTTTCCTTCTCCGACGTTGTCCCTGAAGATTGACAGCCTGACAAGGACCCCTGCCAAGAAAGGCCGAAATGAAGCATCGTAGCTGACGTATCCGTTGTATACATTATTTGAAAATAGTGGTATCAGATTCCATGTTATCTGCAAACACGCAACTATTGCTTGACTTGACTTAAACTTGACCTATGGATCTTGAACGGCATTAGCCGACAAGCAACTCCAGAAACAGGATTGTATGAGTTCCTTCCAGGGATTCGAGAAGCCCTTTGTTTCTCTGAAAACAGAGACTTAGATGTATAACCATAATTATGTTATGTAGTAGAGTAAATCAGTTACGCGTTCATTTGTGAAAACATACTACAAAGGTGAGATCATGTTATTCTAAAAATGCAAAGCACCTGCTCCACTTGTCGAAATTATGTCATAATTCATAAGTGACAGAGAAGCTCAAAATTCAAGATGTTACCCTTTTGGATATTTCTTCGTCGCTATGAAAAATCATTGACAACAGAGCCCAACCAGCGCATGACCTTCTCCACTGCTTCCTCGCCGAAGGTTTAAAGTGAGTGTCTTTTTCTGTGTCTTTGTGTGTTCTATTTATTTTCTTTCATTTACTCCGCTTTTCCGAAATGGCGGGTTATAAATAAATTACTTACTTTCTGACTTAATACTCTCAATTCAGAAATGTACTACAAAAGTTTCATAAGACTATTTTGGTTAAGCCTTTACAACTTAATTCTTTATTCCGCTAAAACCCTGAATGACAGTTGATCATTCGTGCCGACTCCACCTATCAGTCGAACCACTGACATGTGAAATGTTTTTTTTTTTTTTATTTCTTTAAACGCTGTTGTCTGGCGTCATTAGAGAAACACCATTCTTTGTCAGGTACATTTTTTGTAGGCTTTGGTTTTTCCGCATTGCGGTACAGACTTTAACGTTTTTTTACCTGTCGTGGGTTTCTGCATGGTGCTGTTTCTGGTTTTGCCGTATTGTCCGTCGCGGTTTTGACGCTCGTGTTTTTTTTTACTGACAGTATTATAGGCTACTGACCGGATACCATTTACACTCTAATATCGCTCATTAATTTGTTTTTCATTATCAACTCCACATCTGACCTTTGACTTTTTGATGGGTCTGAAAATGTGTATGTATTCCTTCAGCCCAAGCTGACTGCGAATCATATTTGATAGTGCAAAACGAATATGTCAGCTGAATTTTATTGGAGCGGCTTTGAGCCTGAAGAGGACCCTTGCCAAGAAGGGCCGAAATATAGCTCCAATAAAATTCGACTGACGTATCCGTTTCGCACTATCAACTGTATAGGCGCTATTGCTTGATTCTAGACTGTGCTTGTTAATAAAACTATTCTACTACCACTACTACTACTATAATGATAGAGCAAAATGACACTAGGGAGTAGCGTCAAGACCTGCTTTTCTTGCTTCCCAAACGGGTCATACTCACAGCGCCACCCACTACGCTTGCGGCATTTAAAGCGATTCAAACATGCAGGCTTAAAAATTTCTAGTAAAGCTCCGATGTGTTCTGCACACATCGGGAAGCAGGAGGGGTTGTATTTTTGTTTTGCTGTGTTCAGAATATGAACCTATTGGAGCCAGCGCTGGTGCACGACCGATTACATTTCAGTTGGGACGTTCACTATCACTACACTAGTAATGCTGTTGTCGCTGCTATTCGAGTGTGTGTCATTTTTTTCAAGTCTTGGCGCTACTCCTTAGTGTTATTTTGCTCCGCTTGATGATGACTACTTCGTATACTCCTCCAGGTCAGGTAGTGGCGAACAGGTTCCAGCTACATCTGCAACTGGGTCCGTTCCATCCAGAGACATCAGGCGCAATATCCGCTCTATGTAGCTAATGGCCAGTTTGTTGTGATAGAGGGCGTTAGTGTCGGCCCACGCGTACACCACATGCTCCTGCAACAGATCAAATACTGATGAAACAAGAAATGATATTTTTGTCGCCATACCATGTCACTCAGGACATATTTTATCGAACATTTCAACGCTCTTTAAAAGTTGTTTCTTTATTTCTGTTGTGACATAAATAGTTCGACCATTTCATGTTTAAGACAAATTATACAAATTATTTCAAAAATTTAAAAGAGAGAATTAATTTCCAAATATTAGAGGGGAAGAATAGTAAATAAAATATGGGTTTATTTTATAAAAGTTATGTGACGTGAATAGTTAAAAGTGGGTAAAAATAGATTAAAATTAACGTCACTGAGGGATGGAGGAGTAGCCACAAAAAGTACGAAATCTGATTTCTTAGTTTTTCAAACGATATAAAAATAAGTAAATGAAAAAAGATGATACGGAAAAAAAAAAAAAAAACTTGATTCGCGTTCGTATTTTGATGAATTGTATTTTAACCCGTGAATTCTATATATAAATCATAGGTTACAATTGTAAATATGTTCCTTGGTTGATCTTTTTAACTGTACTGACATGCCCAGCACTATTTTCGTTTGCAAAAAAGATATTTATGGATAAACAAACCGAACTGTAAATTGTACATGGCATAGAAAACCCACCGTGGCTCGTCGAAATATAGGAATACTAACTTAATTCAATTCGCCTTATTTTTCCAAAAAATCTTCATTAAGAAAAATAGCATCAGAAATGTCAACATGGTCACAGAGATACACTAATATGAGAGTACATAGCATTTTTTGTTAATTTACATAATACTTTGTACGATTTAAATACAGTTTGGTTTCATAAAAACTTTCACCGAAACAAAATGATCCTAACATACATTATATACAATTTACTCGTGTTAAAATGTCAACTGGGTTACTTCGACCAAAAACTTTTACGAGAGTTCTTTGCGGTACAAAATGGTAGTGTCAAAAATAAGTGCTAGCATTTTCAACTATAAATAAAACAATGCGTGAGTTAAAGCACAACTCTTACTGAAAATGATCTTTTCATGATGAAATAACCCAATAATATCGTTTTCCGACAACACCATTGCTTTCCAAATGAGACTAGCGATTTTCTTGTTAGCGCCTGTCGACTCTTTCCAGCCTTCCTGCTCTCCGACGCGGCGGCTGAACGCAAACTATTTGAAAACTGAAAGAGGCCGTGGTTAAAAAGTGGAAAAACGAAGCAAAACAAAAGAAGTAAAAAACAGAAGAACGACCTGGTAGCCTACCATGTCTTCCAAGAAGAAAAACAACACTTTGAAGTAGCTCGTGACTGAAAACTCTGCTCGACCGAAAAAGCGACAAAAAGTCGAAGGTACAAAAAGAAAGCACTGTTAAAATGTGAGGATTCTCAGAAGCTTATAATTCCATAAGGGAGCTAGAGATAACCTAAAAAGCAAATATGCAAGAGGGGCCCTTTAAAAGCAATATAACTTGGAACCTAGAGGCGAATCTCGCGGGATTCTTGGGCTACTCTGAGCGAACATCGCTGGAGATGCTGGAAATCCCAGAGCCGCTTTCCACTTTCATCGACTGCGAAAAACCATGGAAAGCAACACAGATCGTTCGAAGCTTGGAATGGTTGAATGAATAGCTTTGTTAGCCAATCAAAGCACAATAATCAAAAGTGGAGTAAAAAACAACAAGACCAAAGGTTTCGATGGGATCCCAAAAATCTAATAATTGATCCAGATAATTGGGTCTTGTCTTCGCCAGATCCAGTCTTCGCCAGACTAATCATCAGAGAAAACCGTGTTCAGATATACCTCTATAAGCCATATCTATTTTGACGAACTGACCGAAACTTCCTGCTTTACTTCGGCCAAATTTCCGGTTTCGCCCGAATTCCGAGCGAACTACTAGTCCAGTAAAAAAAAAGAAAATTCAGAAACGAATCTAGCGGATCTCTTTATCCCAATAAAGAACATTTAATTAACTTTAAATGAAACTTTGACTTGACAAAAAAATTCCGGTTACAACGGGATTCCGGACTAACTATATGTACGGGTAAAAAATGATTGTCATATACAGTCTCAGCGCCTATTCTTACCCCTAAATCTGTCATCTAATCAACTTTAGATAAAACTTTCGCTTCAAACAAACTTTCCGGTTTTGGCCGGATTCCTGGCGAACTAGTTGTCCGGTGAGAAATGGTTTTCACCAGCGTGCTCAGCATGTCTTCTTACCCCATAACCGACTATCACATTAGCTGTTTAACAATATTTTGTTTGTCCCTTAATTTGAACCCCCTCCTCCACCCTCAAATATAGGGCTACAAAGCCCATCTTCGAACTTGACCTGTACTTTGACCCAAAGAATCCTCCCACCAAGTTTCATCAAAATATCTCAAATCCCTTCAAGAGTTATCAGACGGACAGACGGACGGACAACATTTGCGATGTCATAGGTATCCCTCCACTTACGTTTTGGGATCCCAAAAACAGTTGCATTAGCTTTGAAAGCATTTTCGATTCAATGCTGCTGAACTTTAAACAAAGGCTTTGCTTGAGGGACTTGAAAGTAATCGAGCATGAGCACCCCTTTCGTGACAGGCGAAACTAATGATCGACGGCAAATAACTGAATCACTGTATATAGCTCGGACGGTTTTGATCCCAACTCGAGTTGTTATGAGGACTACGTTGAATTAGGCTAAAAATATGGGTACCTAAATAACTCAACACAGATGAGAATCTGCAATTATTGAGGACTTCCGACGTTGCCATCCATCACTAATATGTAGGCTTACCTAGCGAGAGCCGATCGAGGCAAAAGGTGGCATAATAATTTAACAGGAACAGGATAGCAGAAGTAGTTCTGCCCTAGCAATCCGCAACTGTAGGTATAATCGGCGATGAGAATGCCCGACAAAAAATATCCAAGGGTCACCACTGAAGAAGACACGTGTCTGACAGCGCGAAAAGTGAGAGGAGCACATTCACCGGATGATCTCGATTTTACAAAACTTGGCGCAGCTAGAACCTGCACTAAGAACGGTAGCGGAGATGTAACCTTGTCTCTAGTATATATATACTGCAATTATTCGCTAAACTCATCATCAGTTTACATTGTCTGGTTCTTTGGTGTCGTACTAAGGAATTTTACCAATCTCCTCAACATGAAAGTGGTTAGTTTCAATTGAAAGGCTACTATATAAACTTGTTAGCAGATAAGTCTCTGTTATCATTGAGATGATGACGGGATATTTTATTTGAGTGTTGGTGATTACTAGAACCTAAAAGAATCTACCTTCTCAGGGTAGTTGTCTAAGAGATCTGCTTCAAAAATGTAAACTGGCACTATTTTTACGTAAATAAATCGGAGCCGACTGGCAACTGTAGGGTTACTGTTCCTGGTTTTCCCTTGTTTTTTTTTTTTCCTAGTCTGCGGTACACTGAGTCAGATTCAACATATTCAAGTTCAGCTAGCCACCACCCGGCATAGTTCCTATTAGTACCATTATCCTCATCAACGTTTGACTAAAACTCTCCTAGGATATAATATCCCTATTTTCTGTTCCAATTACCGTATGGATCTATCGTATAAACTACGTGTGATGGACGCTGGCAATGAGACGCGGGAGGGCAAATAGAGAATAATCCGCTTGGACCGCTGAACTGGTATAAAACCAATTGGTTCAGGGTTTCCTTCCATCGAGGATATCACCCATCTCAAAAAATAAATTCACATATATTTCTTACACTTATATATTACTCATCAATCGTTCCGTGAGCCTTTTTGTTTTTCTGTCCCAGAAAAGACAATGTGATATCAAGAACGAATAATCAGATAGAACCACCTATCTCTGTATTCAAGTATTCAAGTATTTATTTACGTACTAGAATTGTATAACACTGGACAACTTGGTCTATTGGCCTAGAAGGAAAATAATCTTGTGTAGGCCTAGCTAAACTACAACTTAAAGATTAAAGGAAATGAAACACAACCGAAAAAGACACAGAAAGAGGAAAAAGAACAAAAAAGAAGAAGAAAAAAAGAAAAAGAGAGAAAAAAAAAAAAAAAAAAAAGAGGAAGATTTATTGAGAGAAAATGAGTAAGTGTGTACGGGTGTTCTTGAAAAAGTGTTGAAATCTGTTGATTGGTGTAGATGTGTGGGTATACTGTTCCATAGTTTAATGCTTTTGTATATGGCTATTTGTATATGTACTATGCGGAGTCGAGTATTTCCCCGTGCCTTTCCGCTGTGAACGAGCGGAGGTTAGTAGCTTCGCGCCACATCACGTTTCGTTACCTCTGCAATTAGGTATATCGCTGTGAAACAACCTTGGGGAAAAGTAGAAGACAAAGCTGATTGGTTCTTTGGATGCGCTCAAGAGCGGGTCAGCGCGCGGAGTACGCCTCCTGCATTTTCTTTCTCTGCGATGAGCAACGGCGAAAACGGAAGTAGAGTAGACGGGAAAAAAGGTACAGTAAGTATCCTAGGTCCACTCAGTTTTGTCGGAGTATTCATTGTCGCTGCATGGTACCAAAGACAGAGGTTCTTGTGATATGGCTTACGTTTCGAATGTACTTTTCAGATTGTCGTCCTCTGCGTGTTCGGAGTGATTGCAGCCAGCGCCGCACCCGCCGGCGACGATGCATCAGCCACCGTAGTGCGAGAATCCTTCGACCTGAACCCAGATGACGGAAGCTACAAGTACAACTACGAGACTAGCAACGGCATTAAGGCAGATCAAAGCGGGAAACAGATCACCGTTGGCACCGAGCAGGGAGCATCCGCTACCGGAAGCCTCTCCTACACTGCCCCTGACGGAACAGTCATCAGCCTGACTTACAACGCTGACGAAAATGGTTTCGCCCCCCAGGGAAGCCACCTCCCTACACCCCCTCCCGTGCCTGAACATGTTGTGAAGCTCCTAGCTGACCTCGCAAAGGCCCAGAAAGCATAAGCGGTAACTCTTCATAGTTTACCTAGCACAGTTGTTTGTGATTCTTTGCCGAGCTTTCAATAAAATTTAGTTTTATATTATACAGTATGGCCTATCTGCAGCATCTATTATATCTACACGACCGAGCACACCCCTCATACCCTAGCGAAGAGGCCGCGTTGATTGATGCCGCGTTGATGGCCGAGCAGACGGACAGACGGACAACTTCTGCGATGTCATAGGTATCTCTCCACTTACGTTTTGGGATTCCAAAAACAAAACCGAAGGACCGTAATTCACAATCAGGAAGATTAGTGGACACTAGGAGGCACCAGACTTTTGAAAATTTTATCGAAAAAGCTGCAGCAGTTTCGAAAGCACGAAAACGCCAGCGGACAGCTCAACAACTTCCAGAGGGAACGCGAAAAACCAAGATTCTGAAATTCCAGCTTATAACAAGAGCTGAAAGCTCATATGGCACTTGTAAGAACAGTTGGCATGTTTGTCAGATACGGTTTGCAGTTTTCAAGGCTGGATCTCTCTCCCGATATTCATTTCATCAGAAAATAGGCTTGATCTAGTAAATCTGAAATGGTTATACCACTCAGTGACAACTGTTTCTTCCTCCAACGATGATCGAATCGGGGGAGGGACTATTTTTAAGCCAATCTGATAGAATACCTAACAGCCTGCTAAGTTTCACGGTCATAGCACATCTGGAAGTACCCTAAATCGTGATCATCGGAATTGTGGAAAACCCCCTCCAACTCCCTCCACTGTGCTACGATCTGGTCCTGTTTTGTCAATAAAGTATCTACGGCTTATGCTTGTTCTTCCTTGCAAGTCCCATCCCGATCTCTCGACTCTAAGCGTTTCACGAAATCCCCCCCCCCCCCCCAAGTTATCGGATCCGTTCCAGACCTGAAATTGATCATCTGAGACACTTATTCTTGACACTTGACAAGTTTCATGCTCGTCTGATTACCCGTTCCAAAGTTATGCATATCACTAGAATCCGGATTCCCCATCCTTCCACTCCCCCCATGATCATCGGATCGGGAAAGGAGGTATTTTCAAGTCGACCTGCGAGAGTACCTAATATGTCTGCCAAGTTTCATGGTCGTAGTAGCCTACATCTGGAAGTACCCTAACTCGTGATCATCAGAAATCCGAAAAAAAAACCTCAAACCCCAGTACTGTGAAACGATCCCGTCTTGTTTTGTCAATAAATTATCTAGGATTAATGCTTTGTTCTTCCCTTCAAGTTCCATCCCAATCCCTCGACCCTAAGCATTTCAAGAGATTCCCCCCCCCCCCAAGTTTTCGGACTCGGTCCAGATTTGAAACTGAAAATCTGAGTCACTTGCTCTTCAGAATTGTCAAGTTTCATGCATGTCCGATTATCCGTTCCAAAGTTATGCATGTTTCTAGTTTCCGGATTCCCCATCCCTCCACTCCCCAGCGATGGCTGGACTGGAAAAGTGATTATTTCCAAGTTAGTCTGGTTGGTTCCCTCATGTGCCTGCCAAGTTTTATTGTGCTAGCTTATGTGGAAGTGTATCACGAGATTTCCGGTGCCGCCCTCCAGCCCCCCCCCCCCCCCAATTTATCGGATCTGGTCCGGATTTTAAACTCAACCTTGACATATGTCAAGTTTCATGCATGTCCGATTACCCGTTCCAAAGTTATGCATGTTACTAGTTCCCGAATTTCCCATCCCGCCACTCACCCCACGATGGCCGGATCGGGGAAGTAATTATTTCCAAGTTATTCCCTGATATGCCTGCCAAATTTCATTGTCCTAGCTTATGAAGAAGCGTTTCATGAGATTTCCGGTGACCCCCGCCACCCCCCCCCCCCCCCATTTATCGGATCTGGTCCGGATTTCAAACTGAGCATCTGAAGCACATGTCCTTGACACATGTCAAGTTTCATGCATGTCCGATTACCCGTTCCAAAGTTATGCATGTTACTAGTTTCCGAATTTCCCATCCCTCCACTCCCCCACGATGGCCGGATCGGGGAAGTAATTATTTCCAAGTTATTCCCTGATATGCCTGCCAAATTTCATTGTCCTAGCTTATGAAGAAGCGTTTCATGAGATTTCCGGTGCCCCCCTCCACCCCCCCCCCCCCATTTATCGGATCTGGTCCAGATTTCAAACTGAGCATCTGAAGCACATGTCCTTGACATATGTCAAGTTTCATGCATGTCCGATTACCCGTTCTAAAGTTATGCATGTTACTAGTTTTCGGATTTCCCATCCCTCCACTCCCCCCACGATGGCCGGATCGGGAAAGCGATTGTTTCTAAGGTTAATCTGGTTTGGTTCCTTATACGCCTGCCAAGTTTGATCGTCCTAGCTTATGTGAAAGTACCCAAACTAGCAAAACCGGGACAGACCGACAGAAAGTACGATCGCTATATGGCACTTGAGTATGCTCAAGTGCCATAAAAACCGCCCTTAAGACAACGCCACAGACCAACTCCTACCTAACGCTGCAAGCCATAGCCGGCCAAAGCTATTTATAAATTTAATTAACTTTATTTTAATCAATATTACTTTATGTTTGAACTTTTGTCACGTGTTTGGGATGAAGAAAAAGTCCCGAGTGAATGGTCGAAGGCAGTAACTGTCGGGGGACAAAGGACTAAGTGTGATAATTGGAGAGGTATTGCTTTACAGTCAGTTGCAGCAAGGTCTTGTGCCAAACTATTCTCAACAGAATTCAGAGTAAAGTGGAGAAAATTCTGAGGGATGAGCAACGGATTCCGCCAGAACAGATCGTGTTGCGACCTGATATTTATGTCTTGCTCGACGAATCTAATAAATGGCAAGTTCAACTAATAGTATTTATAGACTTTCTCAAGGCCTTCGACTCGAGACACCGTGGAACCATGTGGAAAATTTTATTGCATTATGGGATCCGACCAAAATTGCAAATTCAAAGCGCTATACCATGATATCATGTACGCAGTACAGACAGAGGGTGGCCCAACGGAGTGGTTCTCTGGTCAGTCAGGTGTAAGGCAGGGTTGCATTTTTTCGCCATTACTGTTTGCCATAGTGATAGATTTTGTTCTCCGTGGATGCAGTTTCAGAAGGGGTCAACAGTTAAACCCACTGAGGCAACTCTATGACAGTGATTTTGCGGACGATGTTGCACTTCTCGCTCAACTCAGAAGATATGTAACACAACATTAACGAACTTGGGCGTGTGGCAAATACTGTTGGACTCTCCATAAACGCTAACAAGACTAAATTAATGTCAAATGCGGTCATTCCTGACTTAGCTGACGGACTCCTGGTCAACAATTTAGAAACTGAAGAAGTGAGAGAGTTCAAATATCTCGGCAGCATTCTTACGCAAGATGCCAATTCCGAAAGAGAAATTTCGTGCCGAATGGCATTGGCTGGCTCTGCCTTCAGTTGTTTGGAGGAACAGTAAATATTCCCAGAAGCTAAAGCTTAGAATTTATAATAGCAGTGTCCTTTCCGTCCTTACGTATGGCTGTGAAACTTGAAGCATCACTGCGCAACTAGAAAGACGACTCTAGGCATTCGACAATAACTGCCTAAGATCTATTTTGAATATACATTGGTCGGGGAGAATAAGAAACGACGAGATTTATCGTATGACAAATCATACCCCCATCCTCGATGTCATTAGAAAGCGGCGATGGATGTATTGGGGCCATATGGTGCGAATGGGTGATGAAAGGCTGTCACACGATATATGGTGTTGGACCTCCCCTGGCCTCCGCAAGTCAGGGAGACCCAAAATGACCATTGGCAGGTCGTTAGAGAAGGAGGTGAAGTTGGCCAGGTCTTTGATGGAGGAGCTTTGGTCGTCGTGGCGGAGCACTGTTGCTGCCTTGTGCGCCTCCAGGCGTAGGCGGACCAAAGTCTAAGTAAGTCTAACATATTTAGCCTTTATTTTATTGTGAGATACATGTGCATTGACCAAATGAATAACATTAGTTATAGTTGTTTCTAATTGTTTAAGTTATACATGACGGAAGAAATTCAACGTTCGGCTTCGTCCGTGAGCGAATTTTCGAAAATAAATTGAACTGAAATTGAAAAACTTTATGCGTTCACATTTTCACGGTAGTAAACCATAAGTTAGTGAATACTGTCATGCACAAACTTGTAAAAATATTTACATTTACATTTAACATTAGGCCTACTTAAAGGACCTGTCTTACCTATAATACTAATGCAACCTACTTCCATAATCACTTCATATATTTCTAAGCGCGGAGACCGCAATTTCGTACGGTACATTCTAACCCCTCTAACCAAATCACTCTGATTTTCTCACTTTCCGTGTTTTGCTACCTTCCATGTGTATCACGCTGTCGACGGTTCTCTGCGAGAAGCTTTTCCATCAGAAAAACCGGTTATATAAATAGTTTCCCTGTTTTCCCTACAAGTCAACGGTTCTTGGAAAAGCCTTAAAGCACCCAAAACCGTGGGTTATTTGTTGAAAGCAAGGCATAGTTCTGAAGTATTCACATATTTTAAAATACTGTAAATTAAAGAGTAAATAGTGCGAGGGGTCCTTTGAGAATGGTCAAATTAAAATTTGAAAAACCATTGTCATGTAACTAGTTTTGTAACGGCTGTTTGGCCACTACTGGTTGATATTTTGGGAATTTCGTTAGTATGATCCTACCTCACTTTGTTCGATGCTGTTGGAGCTGAAAAAACAGTTATGCGAGTAGCTGTACCCAACTTACCAAATATGGGAGAACCAGATGCCTGTGCAATCGACTCAGATAGTCAAGGACCTTTCCACGCGGCAGGTACTCGACTTCCTGGATGTCTTCGGTGAAGATTTTGATGCCGTCTTTCGGATGAGCACAGAGAACCCAGTCGCTGAAATGCAGTATCAAGTCGAGATGATCTACTCCTGAAATTAGAGAAACAAATAAGAAATGCATTATGGTTGATTTTCTAATCCTCCTCGGCCGTTTCTCGATTCCCCACTGAAAACTATGTCCTCTAATCAGACACTTCTGAGTGGTTGACGATCCAACAAAACTATCCTTACTGTAAATACCAGATCCGTAAACTGTTCAAAAAATTGATTTCTTCTACTTTTTTAAGTCTACTTAAATCCAGAGCAGTGCGTAACAGATTGTTCATTCATTCGTCCATTACAATCAAAAATCTAAAGAGAATGGCAACCTTTTTGCAGAACATTTTTGTCTTGAGACGTTCTGAGGGTGTTTTACTCCTTGGTTAAAAAAAAAAAAAATCTGCAAGAGAATTCGGTCGCTGAAATCCAGTAGCCTACTAAGTCAAGCTATCTCAAAGTATATAACCATCTCCACTCTCAGATCCTCCCTCCCCCTACCAAAACGTTAGAAATATAAATATACATATTCATATAAAAAATATACACAGAATTCAGAATTGTAAATAATCACAAATTTGTACATATACACTTTGTACATGCACATTTTATCTTTCGTTATTTTACGTTTATCTGCATGTCGTTCAATTCGCATCGTTTTCCTGTTGTTATTGTGGTGGATTTTATGATTAAACTTTGTTTTTCGCTGAGGACGGTTTGCCGGAAGTGCAACCGAAATATCCGAAATTTTATTTATCCCTTGCACATCATCTTAGAGGGGTAACTATAGGTGATCAAGAAAAAAACCCGAAAATCTCGTTTTTCTATTTTATTTGCAATGAATGGGCATATTGGCTTCAAACCTACTATTTAAGTGTATTGAAATATATATTGTCATTTGTTCTGTTTTTTTTTACAATAAACGCAAATTTGGTTGTGTAACCACGAAAGTCGATTTTTAAAATAACCTTTCTATCTTTCTATCTAAGCAGATCAACTCCTGAAATCAGAAAAAAAAACTTGGAAATTCAATTTAAAAAGACAAGAATCAGCGTGTTTGGTGTCAAAAACGAAAACTCAGAATTAGTTTTTCCCTTTTTAATTTCAACCAAGATACTTGAGGTTGCTAGAAACTAGCTACAGCCTGAAGAGTATCCTTCAATCAATCAAACAATCAATCATGTATTATAAGAACCGTAGCCAGGCGCAGCCGATAGTTGGTTTCTCGTCTTTCTGGGAAGTAAGTAAGTAGTTTATTTCTGACCCACCATTTTCAAAAGCGGAGTATGTAAAATAGAATAAAGAAATTAAATAAAATACAACAAAACAAATACAATATACAATTTTTCGTTCATCAATTGTTTGTCATCGATCTCAGTAGCCTACATCAGGCTTATTGTAGCCTACATCAGGCTTGTAAGCAAGGCTTACATGAATATGTAGGCACAAATAGGCTACACAAACTACATAACATAAATATAAGGCAAGAAACAAGACCCCCTGAAGCTATCTTGTTTTGTTGTGGTCCCAAATACTCTAACCTACATTGAAAGTATTCCCATTACAATAGTTACATCACTTTAAAAGCATAAATAAACTACACAAACAGAAGAATATTAACGGCAAAAAAGACGAAAAATGCACTGAAAAAGAAAGAGAAGAAAATAATAGACAAAAACACGGACAAATTATTATTTTTTTTGTTTTTAGTGGAGTGATCCTTGGAACAATCCGCTATTGCGAGCGCTGTAGCAGCTTTCGGCTTTCGGTTTCCGGTTTTCGGTTTTCACCGTATTTTGTGGAGCTCATAACTTGTGAACCAGAGCAAGTATCAAGTTCAAACTTGGTACACTTGTGGGTATTGGGGTCTAGTTGTGCCTTTTGGGGGTCCCACCCCCACCCCAACCCGGTTCAGGGGCAAATGGGCCCAGATTGCTCAGTGAATAATGTTCATAACTTTACTAGAACTAGACATAGGACGATGAAATTTCTTGGAAGTGTAGACCCTAGGGCTGGGAAATTGCTTTTAAAGTTGCACCTCCCCCACCCACCCCGTTCATGGGCAACTAGGCCTAGATTGCCCAGGAGTAAAGTTCGTTACTCGTGACAGGAATCAACAGGTATCAAGTTGAAACTTTGTAGGATTGTGAGCACTGGGGTCTCTTTTTACTTTTGTTGGTCCCAAACCCCACTCCCACTTGGTTCAGGGGCAAGTGGGCCCAGATTGCCCATTTTTTAATGTTTTTAACTTGACATTAACTGGAGAGAAGGAAATGAAATTCCTTGGTACTTTAGGATCATAGGGGTTGGAGAGAGCTGAACTACCCCACCCTCCTCGTTCATGGGCAGGTGGGCCCAAATCGCCCATGAAGAAAGTTTTTGACCCGTGACTGGAATCAAACTCTAAGCAGGTATACTTGAGGAACGAAAGGTGTATAAATACGCATTTTGATGGGTCCCGACCCCCCCCCCCCCCCCTCACCTCCCGTTCATGGGCAGCTCGGCCCTGATTTCCCATGAGTTAAGTTCGTCTATGACAGGTCTCAAGTCCAACTCTTGTATATTTGGGGAGATATATGTATGGGTGAGGATTTGGTGTAACAGCAACAAATAAGACGACGCGACGTAGCCTACTTTAATCTTTAACGAACAGTTGGAAACCTTGACTGTTTTGTCATATGATCGATGGTATGCCGGTCTTAATGAATTGTGACAAAGGGGGCATTAAGCTGCTACGCTTTGGTTTATTGCACTTGTTATTACCTTGCTAAATCAAAAGAGGGTTAAAGGGTTGGACTGGCTCGCACACCATTCAGTGTGCGCACTAATGCTATTTGTGCCAGATCTTCGACATTTCTTTGGATTTATACTGGCGGTATGTTTGAATTTAAAGCTTTTAAAGTGGGATGATTACAAATCAGGTTATTTCAATACTTGTTTGGTTGTTAGGGATGAGAAATGTCTTGGTTCTAAAAGCTTTCTGTATATAAAATGTGATAAACATTTTACATTTACACTCCACGTCTGAGCGCTTGCGCACTTGTTTTTTTATCGATTTTATTTTTATCGTTTCACTTACCCAAATGTTGGAGGTATGACACTGTCCTCATATGGTTCCCCAGGGGGAGCTCGGGAGACTTTAGAGCTTGGTCCTTTAGCAGATCCAGTGCCTTTTTGTGAAGTCCTTTGCTTTGGTACAAAATAACTAATTCGCCCCATTTTGAGTTCTTCTTCAAAACCTGTTCCGTTTCTTCGACATGGCAGTTGTTGTCTTTCAAACGAAGGAGACTCGAGACTAGGGCATCGTTTGTCTGAAAAGATACAACAGACTTATGAATGCATGTTAGAGAAAACAAGAGCTAGAAGCTCATATGGCACTTGCAAGGGTGGTTAAGAAGATGAAATATAGAATAAATATTCTTTGAGCCTAAGCTGACTTTGAAACATTTATTCAAACAATGTTTACAACGGATAAGTCAGCTAGGATTCTTCATCAGCGATATTTATAAAACCGAGCAGGCACAAAAAATCAACGAAGAAACCGACGAAAATGGGGTTTTTATAGGCCAACGAATATGCTAAAATAAACGGATTAATTGTTAGTCGCAGGTATTGGTGGGTGGCTCGCTGTCTTTATTTTAGGCTTTCAGTTCTTTTAATTTTATTTTGATCTTTGGTTTCTTGTTGTTTTTTTGGTTGGTTTTAGTTTTCTTGGCTGTTGTTCTTCATCCTCGTTTTGGCATTTTTTCTCGAAATTTTCTGTCTGCGCTGAAGAAGGGAGGCGGTTGTCCTCTC
Organism: Branchinecta sandiegonensis; assembly: GCA_030848855.1. Classification (NCBI taxonomy): domain Eukaryota; kingdom Metazoa; phylum Arthropoda; class Branchiopoda; order Anostraca; family Branchinectidae; genus Branchinecta; species Branchinecta sandiegonensis. Next base: position 20,535,712 of record JAUPMV010000016.1, on the reverse strand, counting down.
GAAATATTCGCAGTTTATTTTAGTATATTCGTTGGCCTATAAAAACCCCATTTTCGTTGGTTTCTTCGTTGATTTTTTGTGATATGTCAAGCCAACGTGGTTTACGAAATTACCACCGAGCAGGCATTAACCGAGATACAAGCGAGTACTCCCTACCGGAAACGTGGAACGGGGTTATTAAGGGAAGAAAGTTTAGGCCTCAGTCCCTTATTAACAACAAAACCGAAGTCGATCAAAATGCAGAAAAAATTGTTTCCTGCCGTCGCCCCAATCGTGCAGCAAAAACAGCAGCCGTGTCAAAAATTAAGTCTCAGCACTAGTTTTTTAGTGCAGTAATTATTCAAAGTAACAGATACAGGCGAGTACTCCATAATATAAACGTAGAACGAGGTTATTAATGAAATAATATTAAAGTTTCAGCCCCTTAATAATAACAAAACCGAAATTGATCAAAATGCAGAAAACAACCTTTCCTGTCATCGTCCCAATCGTGCAGCAAAAACAGCGTCCGTGTAAAAAATTAAATCTCGGGACTAGTTTTTTCACTACAGTGGTATTTGAAGGTAATTTACTTTAATAAGATATTTATAGTTGGTCGAAGATTCAGTTATTTATTACAGGTTTTGTTTCTTCCCCGACGTTGACCCAGAGGATTGACAGCCTGACGAGGACCCTTGCCAAGAAGGGCCGAAACATCGCTGATGAAGAATCGTAGCTGACGTATCCGTTGTAAACATTGTTTGAAGAAATATAGAATTTGCCTTTTCGTGGGTTTGTTCTGATCATTTAGACTGGAGACTTGAGGCTAGGGCATCGTTTGTCAAAACAGATACAACAGACATATGAATGCATGTTAGAGAAAAAAAAAACACCTAGCCATCACAGCCTGTAAGGAGATATTGCAAAACACAAATCGTTGTGAGCGTGTTCCAGCCTCGTACCAATAGTAACTATTAGTTACTAAATCCGTTCCAACATCACGAAAAGTTACTACGCTGACCGTTCCAGCCTTCTCGAAATAGTAACTATTTGCTTACCACGCTCGGGAGCGTGGTAAGCGTAGTAACCACGAATCTCTGTTACGTGATTGGTCGGATTCACCCGTGGCATGATATTCCGCTGGAAATATAAAAATCGTTCCAGCCTTGACGACAAAAAGGCAGAATTTGTGACGGCATGCGTGGTAACTACGGTAAGTAGGATGGAACGCGCTCTGTGTGATTTCAACTGTGATTTATCGAGTGATTGTTGCTCCAGAGCTCAAATCGTAAGGAAAATGTTGCCCAATTCATTCCATGTGCTCCCGAAAAAAAAAGCAGCTACGTTCATATCCGTGGCCAATACTACTTCAAACATGGATCTTGCTCTGTTCTCCGGTGAGCCCTTGCATAAAGTTTCTGTTTTGGATGATTTTGTTTGTAGTGATCACATTCCTATTGCCGTGAATATTCTTTGAGCCCAAGCTGACTTTGAAACATTTATTCGAACAATGTTTACAACGGGTACGTCAGCTATGATTCTTCATCAGCGATATTTCGGCCCTTTTTGGCAAGGGTCCTCGTCAGGCTGTCAATCCTCTGGTTCAACTTCGGGGAAGGAAACATTACAGGTTTGTTTCCTTCCTACTTACCGTAGTCAATCCTCTGGTTCAACTTCGGGGAAGGAAACATTACAGGTTTGTTTCCTTCCCCGAAGTTGAACCAGAGGATTGACAGCCTGACGAGGACCCTTGCCAAAAAGGGCCGAAATATCGCTGATGAAGAATCATAGCTGACGTACCCGTTGTAAACATTGTTTGAATAAACGTGAATATTCTAGTATCCAGCGCACCAAGGGCCTCCCAACGTTTCTACTGAGTTTGCCGGCGCTCCGCGCAACCAACCAACAAACAAGTGAACTCAGCGGGGGGTGGGGGGGAGTCCACCAGATGAAAAATTTGTAGCCTGCGTAGTTGTATGGTAGTTGTACGAAAAAGTTGCGTATAATACTATGTAATGGCAAAGAATACTATCATTTAATGTGCCTAAGACTGGTCCAATCCTAGTAGTAGTATCCAGTAGCATCCTGTCTCGAAATAGTAGCATCCAGTCTTGCTAATAGTAGCATGCAGTAACACGGTAGCCTTGGAGTAGAAGCATGTAGTAGCATCAGTTGGTACTGCATCTTTTTCGTACAACTTCGTACTACTATTTTGAGACAAATTTTTCATCGGGCACCCCTCCCCCAAAGGTCTTGAAAAAGAACTTTCGTCGGGCTCGTAACACGGTAGCCTTGGAGTAGAAGCATGCAGTAGCATCAGTTAGTACTGCATGCTACTTTTTCGTACAACTTCGTAGCCTACTACTATTTTGAGATAAATTTTTCATTGAGCACCCCTCCCCTAAAGGTCTTGAGAAAGTACTTTCGTCGGAGTCAAGACCTTTGGGGGGGAGTCCCCCCCCCCCCCCCCCATAGTGACGCCCCTGCACATGACCGTTGACACAGCCCATTTTTAACCGTAAATGACGACCCAATGTTTGTGTGTATAGCTATTAAGGAAACGAAGCACATGATTATTTTTTTGAAAAAAACCTTCTTATTATATCCGCTTATATATAAGAATATTATATATTCTTTCCATTCTACGATATAGTAAGTAGGGTGATGGCGGAATAAAATTCCGAAGTCCTGCGACCGAACCAAGGCGCACTTCGAGAAAAAGATCTTTTACTCGAAATGCGCCCCTTTTTGAAAAGGCGTATTTTTAAAAGCCGCATTTTTTACGCCTCGAAAAAAAATGGTTATCTTTCTTACGAGGATGGCCTGGTCAAGCTTGACCTGCCAACCCTTACTGAAAGGCGGCATCAACTGACAATACGCTTGATGACTATCTCTCCCTGCCGACGCAGAATCTTCGCGTACCTGCGGAAGAAAGCAAGAAGCGGTGTCACAGCTGCTCCCAAGGATCGCCGTGATTGTTTGAAACAGGATTTAAGTCGTTGAGTTTGAGTCGTTATGGACACGATTATACCTTCTTCTGAGGATCACTGGCGTGTTTTGGACTTAGTCATATAGAGAATAGCGTTCCCGAGCAAGTGTCTGGCATCACATGCGCATCGTGCCATTCTACCTGACTTTGAGACCATAGCAAATAGCAGGCCCAATACACGACAAAGACAGAGGGACGCTGCTTCCCAGAGACTAGAAAGACCACCCATAAGCTCGACTGATCGTTACCTGAAATCCTTTGTAATTCATTTTACCCAATATTTTAATACTAGTTAAGTCAAATTACATTTTTAAGTCTACTTATGTAACTGTCATGTGCTATTTGCGTGAATGACGATCCAGTGCTAGCGTGTATACAGGCTATTAAGGAAATAAAGTACATTATTATTATTAAAAAAAAAAAGATGGGGCAAGGGGAATAAAACGAAGTTACTGCACCTTTAGATAGCACTTCAGAAGTGATGTGTCTATGATCTGTAAAAGCTGATTCTTCGTCTTGATAGCCGTGTGGTTTCCCAGAGCAGGACTAGGGCCGGCTACGGACTTGATATTCCCCTGCAGGTGCCGTCTAACCTGAAAGTAAATTTACACGGTAAGGTAAGAGGCTCTGCAAAACGACTTCTTGACAAGTCTTTTTAACAAGAGCTGTAAGCTCATATGGCACTTGCATGTGTCAAGATGATTTGATTGATCAAGAGTAAGTTTCGACTTTGCGGTTGAGATGCGCGCTATAAGGGAGCTGGAACTTCATTTGTAAGCAAAACTCTTGAGGCAAAACTGCTAATGGGCTGATGGGCATCACGAAAATGCATATATTGCTTAAAAGTATTTTTTTTACTTTGCGGTCAAGATTGGTACTTTAAGGAATAATCGGATTTGGGAAGTAGCAATTTCTAAGCAAATGTTGTTGAGTCTCCAATATTCCAGCGAAGTTTCATCGTCCTAGCACATCTGGAAGTACCTAACGCGCGATCACCGGAATCCCAGACCCCCCTCCCCCTCCTCCAACTCCACCTACAATAACCGGAGCCAATCCTGTTCTGTAAATGATTAATCCAGAGCATCTGTTTGTCATTCCCACGAAGTTCGATCCAGATCACACCAGTCTAAGCGGGTCAAGTATTTTCCGCCCTCCCCCCGATAATTGCCGGATTCGGTCCGGAAATGAAAAAGGTCACAAGAGAAAAATGTCCTCTGTTTAATTATTAAATTTCGCTCGAATCCGATCACCCGTTCCAAAGTTACGCATGACTCAATATTCCGGATTCCCCTCCCTCAACTCCCCCCCCCCCCCCAAGATTATCATATCGAGGATTTTTTTTTTATTCCAAGTCAGTTTGACCGGGTCCCTGATATGCCTTCCAAGTTTCGTCGTGAAAATCCCCCAAAAACGGAATTCCGGGATACCCCTCCTCCCCCCCCCCCCCCCTCAAGTGTCCGGATCCAGTCAAATTATGTAAAAGATTTATATGGACCAGATGTTTGTTCTTCCCAGCAAGTTTCACTCCGATACCATCATTCTAACCGTTTCTCGAGATTTCCGGTCCACCCCCCCCCCCCCCCCACCCCACCCAGCTCCCCCGCGGTGCACGTAGCCAATCCGATTCAGCAAATGACTTACCTAAAGCATCTGTTTGTTCTTCCCACAAAGTTCCATCCCGATCCCTCCATTCTAAACGGGGCACGTATTTCCCCCCCCCCCCCAATAGTTGCCGGATCCGGTCCGGATATGAAAAAAATCATCGGAGAAATGTCCTCTGTTGAATTCTTAAATTTCACTCGAATCCGATCAACCATTCTAAAATTACGCATGACTGAAAATTTCGGATTCCCCTCCCTCCACTCCCCCCACCATTATCTGATCGACAAAATTTTTATTTTGAAGTCAGTTTGATTGGGTCCCTGATATGCCTGCCAAGTTTCATCGTGAAAGTCCCCAAAACCACCATCACCAGAATTCCGGGACCCCCCCCCCCCCCCCCCATAAGTGTCCGGATCAAGTACAATGGCCTAAAGGACTTATCTGGAGCAGATGCTTGTTCTTCCCAGCAAGTTTCACTCCGATCCTTCCATTCTAACCGTTTCTTGAAATTTCCGGTCTCCCCCCCCCCAACTCCCCCCTGGCTACCGAATCCGGTCAAGACTTTAAACGGGACATTACAGATATATATTCTGTTCAGTTATGAAGTTTCATTACAATCCGATCATCCGTTCGAAAGTTACACACTTCTCAATTTCCCGGATTCCCCTGCGGATTCCCCTCCCTCCACTCCCCCACCATTATCTGATCAACAATATTTTTATTTTGAAGTCAGTTTGATTGGGTCCCTGATATGCCTGCCAAGTTTCATCGTGAAAATCCAAAAAACCACCATCACCGGAATTCCGGCCCCCCCCCCCCCCCCATAAGTGTCCGGATCCAGTACAATGGTCTAAAGGACTTATCTAGAGCAGATGCTTGTTCTTCCCAGCAAGTTTCACTCCGATCCCTCCATTCTAACCGTTCCTTGAAATTTCCGGTCTCCCCCCCTCCAACTCCTCCCTGGCTACCGAATCCGGTCAAGACTTTAAACGGGACATTACAGATATATATTCTCTTCAGTTATGAAGTTTCATTACAATCCGATCATCCGTTCGAAAGTTACACACTTCTCAGTTTCCCGGATTCCCCTGCCCTCCACCCCCCCCCCCCCCAAAATGGTCGGATCAGAAAACTGATTATTCCTAATTTTGTTTGGTCGGGTCTCTGATATGCTAATTTTAAATTTCCTAAATTTTCAAGTTTCCAGCGCCCCGCACTCCCCCCCATATGGTCGGATCGGGAAACTGATTATTTCCAGGTTAGTTTGGTCGGGTCCGTGATATTCCTGCCAAGTTTCATTGTCCTAGCTCATCTGGAAGTACCCTCACTCGAAAAAGTGTGACAAAATGCCCTAAATTTTCAAGTTTCCAGCGCCCCAACTCCCCCGCATATGGTCGGATCGGGAAACTTATTATTTCCAGGTTACTTTGGTCAGGTCCCTGATATTCCTGCCAAGTTTCATTGTCCTAGCTCATCTGGAAGTACCCTAACTCGAAAAAGTGTGACAAAATGCCCTAAATTTTCAAGTTTCGAGCGCCCCCACTCCCCCGCATATGGTCGGATCGGGAAACTGATTATTTCCAGGTTCGTTTGGTCGGGTCCCTGATATTCCTGCCAAGTTTCATTGTCCTAGCTCATCTAGAAGTACCCTAAATCAGAAAAAAGTGACAAAATGCCCTAAATTTGCAAGTTTCCAGCGCCCCGCACTCCCCCCCATATGGTCGGATCGGGAAACTGATTATTTCCAGGTTAGTTTGGTCGGGTCCCTGATATGCCTGCCAAGTTTCATTGTCCTAGCACATCTGGAAGTACCCTAACTCGGATATGTGGGACAAAAAAACTCGGACCGACCGACAGACCGACCGACCGACAGACCGACAGACGGAATTGTGATCGGTATATGGCACTTGAGCCAGAGGCTGCAAGTGCCATAAAAACAGACGAATTCTACCAGACTTCCAGAGCCCAAATTGCGAGCAAAAAACCCGATCTTCGAAAAAAAATCGGACATCAGCTGCTAGAGAATTACAATACAATTCGACTACTTGATTGATTATTATTATGCCTTGTTCTTATACTGACAATCCTATGTTATCACTTTTAAGAGATATCTGGGAATGTATGATTGACTGATTGAAAAATACTCTTCTGGCAAAAAAAAAACATGATCAAATCCTCCGTCTGTGACTTTTGTCTGCTTGTGAGCGTTCTTATTCTTCTTTAGGAACACTTGGGAATACTATAAATCCAATGCAAGCTGCTGCACATCCACGGATAACATAAAAGGGCGCAGAAGAAACAGAGAAACAAATAATAAAAAATAAATAATAAAATATTCAAGATAAAAGTTTTGGCCTTTGGTTTGAAATGGTTGTACTAAAACCTCTACAGTTTTCTCATCAGAACTCTATATAAATTTTCAATCGATTTTACTTTGATAATTTTTTTTTAAGTATCCAAAGTTAGGAAACATCCAAATTAATATCTAAGATAAGCAACGCTACTGACGAAAAATTTCTCCAAGATCATTCAATTCTTCCAAGGATATTTCCTGATTAGTTTGTTTATTTTGAACTTCGTTTTTTCCACTGTATTTCGTTGTAGATTTAGTAGGAAAATTAGTCTTAAACGATCAGCTGTTTATTAGTATGTAAGTGAGTGTGAGCTTCAATGACATGTTGTTGTTCCTTTTTATACACTACTCCTCAGTTTTGAAGGATTCAATAATAATAATCCTATCCAACAAAACTTATACAAAATTTCTCACCTCAGTCAGGTATTCAACAAGCGCTACCAAGCCATTTTCAAGGTCTTTCCCTTGTAGTACCGGAATATCTTCCGGATACGAGAACTGTTTCCTCACAGAATCCGGTAGCAAATCCGGATAGAGTCCTATGACGTGTGAGGGATCCGTCTCAAGCTGAAGGAAGAGTGTCATAGCATCTTTGAACTGTCGGTTGCAGAAGAAGTCGAATGCTTGGATCGACTGGATCTTCTGGATTTGCTCTTTCTGGACCTCTGGGGCCTCGTCACTAATTGTCTAGAAAAAAAGAGAAAAACTGTTGGAATTGTGATGTTCTTAATTTACTATACAATGAGGAGGTTAGTAAGTAAGCAGTTATTACCCGTATAACCTTAAAGGACCCATCGCACTATTTATTCTTCAACTTACAGTATTTTAGAATATTTGAATACTTTAAAACTGTGCTGTGCTTTCAACAAGTAATCCACGATTTCGGCTGTTTTAAGCCTTTTCCGAGACCCGTAGACTTATAGCGAAAACAGGGAAACAATTTACATAACCCGTTTTTCTGATGAACCGTCGACAGCGTGATACACATCGAAGGTAGCAAAACACGGCAAGTGAGAAAATCAGCGTGGTTTTGTTAGAGAGGTTAGAATGTACCGTACGAAACTGGGGTCTCCGGGTTTAGAGATATGTGGAGTGATTATGGAAGTAGGTTTCATTAGTATCATAGGTAAGACCTTTAAGCTGAAACGGCCGGGTAAAAGGCAAATGGAGGATCGTGCACAACATTTCACACAATTCGTAAACTATTATTTACTTTAAAGGACTTGCTTCAAACTTGATCAGAAAACGCCTAGACCCAACCTGACCTAAACTGAAGAACTAAGACTTGTGCAGGCTGTTGCAGCGCAGACGCGTAGAGCGTGTTCCACCCTTCTAACAATAGTAACTATTAGTTAATATTTCGTTCCAACCTCGTGAAAAGTTACTACGCTGACCGAACCTTCTCGAAATAGTAACTATTTGCTTACAATGCTCGGGAGCGTAGTAAGCGTGGTAGCTACGAATCTCTGTAACGCGATTGGTCGGATTCCCGTGGCCTGCTGGAAAACGGAAAATCGTTCCAGCCTTGAGGGCAAAAAGCCAGAATTCGTGACGTCATGCGTAGTAACTACGGTAAGTAGGGTGGAAGTAGGTGGAACACGCTCGTAGTGTCCAAGAACCAAAAGGCAGACAGAAAAAGAAGAAAAACGAAACCCATGGAAAGGGGCAAAATATATCTTTATTTATCAGTTTCATTTTATTATCCGTAAAACGAAAAGTTTCTGTGCGTAAGAAGCGGACATCCTATTACGCGTTTTCCTGTCCTCTCTGTTTAAGCACAAGTTGTAACACGTACAGTTTATATTACAATATTTTAAATAATATATTTATATATATTCCAATATTTATCCTATATTTTAAATAACATTTTCCAATATTTTAAACCCATGGGCAAAATATTTCTATATCTATCAGTTTCATTTTACTATCCGTAAAAAGAAAAGTTTCTATGAGGAAGAAGCGGACATCCTATTACGCGTTTTCCTCTTCTCTCTGTTTAAGCACAAGTCGCAACACATACTGTTTATATTGCAATATTTTAAATAATATATTTAAATATATTCCAATATTTATCCTATATTTTAAACAATATTTTCCAATTCTAATATATAAGCACAAGTCGCAACAAGTACACTTTATATTCCAATAGTTGCGTTTTTGATCGAAGTTGTGTTCGCCGGTAGCGTAGCCGGTTACTTAATTTACGTTTTCAAACGCCGTCGAAGTTCACCGTTTGCTTAATTAGTGCTTTTATGACTCCGGCGATCCTTGCCCGGTTGACATTTCTTCGATGATTCGAGCAAACGTCGAACTTGCTAGCTCACGAAGTTAGACGGTCAGAGTTTGAAGGACGAAGAAACTGTGACCGGCGACCAAAAACGGTAATTAAACGAAGACCTTTGAGGATGAAGGTAACTTCAAACTTCGAGCAAAAACACAAGTAATATTTTAAAGTCCTCTTTTGAAACTGTTTAGTCTAATAAAACTACATATCACTTCTGATTTTTGATAAGAGCGTCCCTCAGCTTTGATCAGAAATACGCCTCCCTCCCACACCACCGAGTTCGAATTTAGCCCAAATGGCAGATCTACTCTATTATTATGACTATTACAACCTCTGCAGGCATACCTTCAAACATGCCTCTAAAATATAAGATACGATACAGGCATGCAAATGGCACATCCGGAGCACATTCGTTACCTTAATCTACAGCGCCACACCAAAAAAAAAGAAAATCCAGCTCGAAAATTTACCGGAAATACGCTCCAGGCGAACCTTTTTCAACCAAAGATTCCACGCTACCAGAGAAAGATAAATCAGTTAGAGTGTATTGCTTTAAGAAAAGTAGCTTACTTCTAGTTAGATGTTGCCTGGCAATCATACACTGAGAAAATTGACTTGCACCCATTTTAGAAATGGCGTCCAAAGCAACCGGTTGATCCAGGATCGAAAGCTTTTTTTTGGTCAGCGAGGATTAGGTCAATAAACGAATCACCTTCCTCAAGAGCATTTAGTATGTCATGAACTAGGCTAACCAAGTAATGTGAGGTGCTAATACCTTGCCTAAAACCAAACTAACTGGGGTCAAATTCTCACATAGTTCAGAAAGAAGCCACTCATACATAAAACTTTCTAGTAGCTTAGCCAATGCTGAAGTCATCGATCTAGAGGCGGATTCTCGCCGTTCCCCGAGGACTCCTCGGGGAATCGAAGGGAACAGCGAGAATAGAGGGAGTCACTCCACGCGGACTCCGCCTACGAATAACGACGAGAACACGGGGAATGCTTCTAAAATGGACTTTGTCCGGAAAAAAAATATGCAGTTGACGAAATTAGTCTGGACCCAGTTTATTTTTGGCTTTGTCTAATCTGATTATTTTTAATTAATTTTACATTGCACCAACACCAGCAAAAACTGAATCCCCTCCGAATCTGAAAGGGAGTCCTTTTGATGATAGTGATGACAATCGAAGCATTCCCCGTCCGTGAGAATACGGGGAGTGAGTCCCCGGGACAAACAAAAACGCGGGGACTCCTCAAGTGGAGTCCTCGGGGAACGGCGAGAATACGCTGTAGGTCATTTATTGCTTTAAGAAAAGTAGCTTACTGCTAGTTTGATGGCCAGGCCGAACAACTTTTCGGACATCAGTGCCGGGAGTTGTATATCAACAGGCACACTCGTCAAACACCAGATCTGACTCTGAGATGCAGCAAAGAGACAAGCTCTTTTCCCCTGGACCCTCCGTAGGAACTTAACCCTTGGTATTTCTATTTTCTGAATCTGCAGCCAAGGTTCATAGCTGTGGATTTCGAGACCGGGTGACGTCACACCAATGACGTAAGGGCTGTCGTCAACTGTAAGGAAAAATTTAGTGATTCGAGTGATTCCCACCAGGGCCGTATCCAGGGGGGGGGGGGGCTAGGGGGTTCAAACCCCCCGAAACATACAAAAATAATAATTTGGTTTTGGCTATAATCTATGTCTTTTTGTCCGACCCGCGGGCACCCCCCCCCCCCCCCCAAATAAATTTTGGATACGGGCCTGATTCCTACTATAGTTACTAGCGCCAGAAGTGATGATCTTGTAGATGTCTCCAGCAGTGCGGAGTCCTAAATTTCCAGGATTTCCGATAATATTAAGCAGGTTACGCTTCTTATGGTCACCCTACCAAATCTAACCCTATGCTAACGAGGAAATTGATAGTGTAGAATGAGCCTGCTTAGCCCCTCATCCAGCTACGAGCACAAAGGAGGCTACTGGGGTTGGATTTGGGTTTGGAGGAATGGTGAGAGAAGGTAAAAGAGTAGGTGGCTGCGGGCTCTACCCTCCAATACTTAACAACCAAGGACGGGTTCATGCGGTTGGATTCGGAATATATTACTATTCCGAACCCGAAGCGCAATTCACTTTTCGTCACCAAGGCTTCCAAACTCTTTCAAACCCATCCCGAACCCAAAAAATCCCAATACCTACCACACGTCTTTAAATCTTAGGGCTCTTTCCGATCTTAGCAGGCCAGATCTTCGCCTTCCTTAATTAGGGGTTTTTCCCACATCCCACCAGCGGTTACTAAACGCTATCGCTGGTTGCTCTAATATGGACATCCCTTCAAACAATTTGGAACGAGAATGGTCGCTCTTAGAAACTACAGGGTTGGAAAATACTTAAAGGACCCCTCTTGCTTATTCTGCCTTTTATAACATACTTAGCTCGCACATGGAATTTTACCCTTCTAAAATCCCCACTTTTCTCCATTGTTCCGTTTCATAACTACGAATTTTTAGCGCTTTTCCGGCCTTGCCGAGTTTTACCGTCACCCAATGAAAAGTTTGCCGGAATCTTCATTGTCCGCTGACAACTCTTTCACACATAAAGATGTGATAATCTTCTGCTTATTACTTCTTTTATTTGTAGTTTTCCCACTTTTTGACCAAGGCACGTTCAGTCTTCAAATCTTTTGCGCCCAGCCGCCACGTCGGAGAGCAGGAAGGCTGGATATAATCGACAAGCGCTAACAAGATAATCGCTAGTTTCAGGTGGAAAGTAATGGTTTCTAGTAAGAGTTGTGCTTCAAATGCGAGTCAAACATCTTTCTACTGTACCCTAGGGCGTTTATCTGTGATCCCACGAATCGGCTTGGCTAAATAGAATGTTTTAGTAATCGTCCGTGTTGCCAACAAGTCTGCTTTCGCGACCAACTAAGTTGCTGGGGATTTGCTCGCATTGTTGCCCTAAATTTGATAAACAAATCTCGAGAAAATTTTGATTTTGTTGCTGGAACTGGGCGAGAAATTCAAATCTACCAAAAAATTAAAGTAAAAAAAAGAGTAGAGACTTTTATCAACCAGACAGGATTGCTGTGAAAGTGTTGTGAAAGAGAAATTGAGGATGCTTCTAGTACAGAATGATAAGGGCGTATAAGCCTGGTGTTCTATTTCTCTAAGTTTTATTTTATTTTCAGGCATTTGAAATTACCGCCAAAAACAGACAAACTGGCGTTTCCTTGAATTTCAACATATGCTTCGAGTGTGTGGCACACACTGTTTCCGTGACAGACACTAAAATACAAGATGCGTATCTTACCAACGCAAGATGGCGCCTCGCTCCATTTAATCTTTTCTTCTGACGGTATGCCATCAATATCCACAAATATGGATAAGTCGTCTTTGCCCAAAAGAAATCTGTCATCAAGTAGGGTTGCTATAGTTGGTTCTGGAATCTTACCAGTGAAGAACAATTCTTTCGTGTCACCATTTGTCTAAAACATACCGTAGCTATTTAGGGTCAAGTTGGTAGACTGCCATCAGGTTTCAACGGAAAATCGAGGCGAGAGCTACAAAATAAAACTAAAACTAAAACTGCATAAAGTTCTTCCGCACCGCAGGAATCCCAGGGAGAAAACAGCAGTCTCAACGGACTCGTCGTGTCTATAATGCCAATGCAGCCTACTTCCGTAGTTGCATTTATTAATTCTTAAGCTCGGAGACCAAAATTAGATTTTGCTGGTGTTGGTGCAATGTAAAATTAGTTAAAAACAGCCAGAATAGACAAACCAAAAACAAAATGGATCCAGACTAATTTCGTCAACTGCATTTTTTTTTTCGAATAAAATCCATTTGGAAGCTTGTTCTCGCTGTTTCTGTACGCGGAGTCCGCGTGGAGAGACTCCCTCTTTTCTCGCCATTCCCTTCCATTCCCCGAGGAGTTTTCGGGGAACGGCGAGAATACGCCTCAACACTCTCCAGTCCCTACAGTAGATACTCTTGTCGTTCGATCCAGCATGCAATCTCTTCCCATTTCACTGATATGGGGTTGCATTTTTTGTGTGTTCGAGCAACTTGGTGTTAACTGTGTTATACTTTTAAAGTTCAATGGGCGGATCAAACAATCATGATGCCACATTACCACCCCCTAGAATACAATGTTACATCAGAAATCAGCAGATTCCTCGACAACTTATTTTCGCTAATATATCGTTAGGCCGTTTTTTGCTGACTGCCATACTCCGATTTACTAGCTTCGACAAATATAAGCGTGATTTCATTTTTCTTATCTGTTCGTTGTTATTATATACTCCGGGTTATTTGTATTGTTGACAAATATTCATATTAACGGTGATACCTGAGAATTCCTTGTAAGCTCTGGAATCAGCTGCAAGTAGGTCGGTTATATTTGTACATTTTTGGCAGTTAACTTTACATCCAGAAAACTAAACTTTTCTTCGGTACTACAAACAACAGAAAGTTTCATCAGAAAACACTAGAGCAATCTGCCAGCGACAGAAACAGTTTATTTTAGCAGCCATGGCACTCTCATCGCTCAGCTCTACAAAACGATTGATTTTCGTACGTGGCCGAGAGTTTTTGAATTTCCGCGCCTTACAATACCATGATACATGATATGAAATTGTCTCCGCCTATACACGAAAGAGTCAATGACAAGCGATAACAAGAAAACGGCTTATTTTTGAAGCGCTATCTAGTGAATGTCAGAAATGTATATGTGTGAAGCATGTTATAAAAATTAAAGCATAGTTAGTGCCCATTGTGCTTTAACTATTACATGGAACGGTACTGGCCGGCCGGTAGAATAAAATAAAAAAACGTCTCGTGAACAGGTAGCAACAGCTTGTAGGGTAGAAGGCAAACAAGCAAACCATCGCAAACGATTGAAGGATGACGTAGCGCACGCGTCGATCTCCTCATACTCTGCCCTCAGCCGGAGGTGTGATAAGCAGTTGGGGGAAGCTTATCCGAGGCTTTCCGTTCTTTTCCCTAGATTTTTTTAAGTATAATCATTTTGAGCTGGGTTGACTTTCGACTTTTCGTACTAGGAGATGACAGCTCGCTCGCTTCAGCAGGTCGATGACAGACGGCTGACCTGTTTTCCTGCGTATCTCTGCATTAGTTTTGTAGAAGCATTCTAGGTAAAGTGTATAATGCGTTCGTTATTCCCCACTTCCTTGCATTAGCACCGTTTTGGTGTATTTTCACTGAGTCAGATATTAAAGCATTATGCAAGTGTTTCTATAAGTTTGCAAAATATCTGTTGAGACTTCCGCCTTGGTCAAGTAACAGCAGCATATCAAGGAAGTACGGAGTAGCCCAGCCCGTAATTGCTGTGCAGAAACGTTTACTGCGGTATAGGGAAGACCTTGATCCGACAAGCGATATGTATAGACTCCTGAAATAGTTGATAATGTGTTGTTGATTACGTAGTGTTGTATATTGTGTAGTTTTTCCTTATTTTTCCTACTCCATTTTTTGTGTATTTATACATTATGATGGGTAATAAAATTATTAATTAATTAATTGGTGATTTTTTGCTGAGCTTATATTTAACATTCTTCTGAGGCTCATGTTTTCAAATGCGAAGATCCTTTTTTCAAGCTGGGTGTTTATTTTCCAGCATTCACTTGCGTAAAGGAGCATCGAAAGTACATTGCTGTTGATGAGTCGTATCTTCAGTCGCATTGAATATCTGTTGCTTCTCCAAATAGGTTTCAATCTATTGAAGGCACCTGTTGCTTGTCCGATTCTACGTTTTATCTCGGTCGAAATCTCTCCATCACAATCAATCCAGCTACCCATGTACTTGAACTCCTGGACTTGTTCTAGATCCTTGTTTTTGCAATGGAGAACAAGCGGCGAGCTTGTTATGGCCATGCTCTTCGATTTGTCAACGTTAATTTTAAGCCCTTCATTGACAGTATGTTACTGTCACCAGTGAATGTTGACTCTTCGCTAGATAAGTAGTTTAATATTCTGTGCATGCTCAATTGCAATTTGGGGCAATAGGACCGAAGTGGCCTGAGTTTCGACCTATTGGTTCTAGACCACTACCATAGTTATGAAAAGGCCAAGTACGTCACCCCACTTAACCAAAATCAAAACAAGTCTGAGCCTTTTACTGAACCTTTTACCTTTGCCTAGCTAATTGATTGAAAACGCGTTTCCGCCAAACACTTACCCTGAGTAACATGTATTCTCCCCTGATCCCAACACAAATTGACTCTCGTACCCATCCCAACGCTCTTGGAGTGTCGGGTAACAACAGATCCGGAACTAAGTCCAGAAATTCTCTGGATTTCCAGTAGTATACTTGAAGTTTCCGCTTAACAGCAACGACGAGACGGATGACGGCAGCTTTTTCGCCAGTCAGTGAAGTTTCACTCTGCAATTCACAAACGTCAGACTAAGTTCTAGCAGAACGCGGAGCACGCCCTGCTTACCCAGCCACAAGCTGGCTGTTTTGTCGGAGCCTTATTCGTCTGGACATTCCTAATATTAACTTCGTCAACGAGAAACGTTCGTCAACGTCTGGTACAGTCACCTCCTTCGCCATCACACCTACCTGCGAAATCGTGCTAGACTTCAAACCCGCAGAAGCAGGCTGGAAACGACCCCGCGGCATACCGAAACATCGATGGTCAGATAGTCTTTCCAAATACTTGAAGTTGGCAAACAAACGACTCACCAGCGCTAGCTGCTGATCGCACCAGATGGTGGAGGCTGAAACCACTCTCTACGCTGAGCGACGCCCGGCAGGAGACATAAGTCAAAGTAAGTCAAGTCAAGTCAATGAAAAAGGATCCGCCGAGCGGAAAACGCAAAGCACCACTTCGTTTTTTTCGCGTCGCACAGCGGATAACTTTTATGTTGTTCTGTTTGGCCTAAGCCTGGAAAGAACGACTAATGCAATTTTGTCAGGGGAATTCCTTTTCGCTACACTTTATCAAGAACAAATAAGCCAACAGAACATCCGTCTTTGTCCCCATGCAGCGACTATGGATACCCCCACAAAACTGAACTGAGCTAGAGGTACTAGCTCAGCTTAGAGTTGCTGACCGTCTACTTCCCTCTTCGCCGTTGCGCATATTAGAGGAACTGGTGCAAGAGGCGCGCTGGCCCGCTCTGCAGCGCGTCCAAACAACCAATCGGCTTTTATATTGGAAATTTCTTCTTCGGGGCTTTACTGCGATATAGCTGTTTGTAGAGGTAACGAATTGTGATGTTCCGCGTAGCTCCTACACTTCGATCGTTTTCATCGGGCAGGGTACAGGGATTTGTTCGACTCCGCATGGTCGTATTACAGAGATAGGAAGACGGAGGTTCTGGTGCTTATTTGTTCTTGACTTTATGTAGCCTAGTAACCGAACATCGTTAATACGCTGTAAAAAAAAATACGTGTAAGATTAAAGTTAACTGCAGTATTTGCTATTCGAATTACTCTTATCTCTATGCAGACAAGATTAATACCAAATAGAGATAAGACGAATCTGAGTAGCAAATACTGCAGTTAACTTTAATCTTTATACGGAGGGACTTTTTACAGTGTAATTACAATACTGTGGAACAACGCCAGACCCCTCAGCGGGGATCCCAAACGAGGTAGCCATCATGTTGCCGTACTGCTAATTCCGCTGTGCTGCTTGGCCATCCATACCATATGCGCCAAGCAACTACAGTCTAATCAATTCCATCATGCAATTAAACTATTCTGCTTCACGGGCGACCTATCCAGTCCGGCAAACACTACCAACCTTTAGGCCACCTCTTTAAGCACACCCCTTAAAGTTTAACTGAAAAGCCAACTTATTTTTGTGTCATTTAACTGAATATCTGAATTATTTGGATTCTGATAAGAGATATTTTATTTTTCACTGTCTGCTCTAGTTATAACATTCAGAATATCTGCGTCCGTCCCCACAACGCAAATTCTACTATGACGAAGGGAAATTTTAATCTCAACACAAACGCGGCTTTTCAGCGGGCAGTGGGACTTTAGTAAAGAATGCTTAGTGCCTGAGCAAAAAAATAATTCATAAATCTTTCTCTAAGGCGTACAACACAGATACAAGCGCATAGAGGTAACACAAATGACACGGAAATTCTACTATTAGAAAATCAATTACTCGTGAATAGCGGAACAACGAAGTAGCGCATTTTCAGCGGGTCTTGAAGCCAATTAAAGTGAGTAAGTGATGGGTAACTAGATTGATCTATCCCAGCCCTTTTCGGGTAAACTTTAATCACAGGTATATACACAGGGTGTTCCATCCTACTTACCGTAGTTACTACGCATGATGTCACAAATTTTAGCTTCTTGGCGTCAAGGCTGGAACGCATTTATCTATTTTCTTTATTCATTTATCTATTACTCTTAGTCTCTCTGGTTTGAGTATTTTTGCTCGTTCAAAAATGTCCAGAGGAGGCAGAAAATAACGGCGTACACTGTAAAAAAAAACTTCCAGTATTTACTAGTGGGATTCATATTGTCTCTAATGAGCTAAGACTATTTCTAATTCGGATTAATCTTATCCCAGTAGAGATAAGATTAATCCCAGTAGCAAATACTGCAGTTAACTTTAATCCTTTCTCGGAGAAGCTTTTTACAGTGTAGGATGACAAGTGCTTGCGTAGGTCCATCTTTCTTAACTTAACTTTAATTGCACTTGCGGGCGAAGAGTCCTTGATTCATGTTTACTGCGTCCAAATCTAAGTAAGACAGAAGACTGTAAAAAGCGGTAGGCCTACCTTTACGTTAACTGCAAATAGCGTTGCTCCCTTGGACTTCTTTACAGATGAGATTACTGGAACACTTGGACACGACAGGTCGTTTATGCTCACAAGATAGTCTAGAAAGACAGAAAACTTACGGTTTTCATTTACAGCATTAAAAAAAAATGCCACTGGAAAACGAGTATTCGCTGCAGAAGCCGAACTATGTACCTCAGGCGAAAATTAAAGGAAGATCTGAGATTACCATGCCCGTTTACCCTATGTTCAACATCTGATCAGCTTTACCAAGAAACTGTTCCTCCCTTAGATCTGTAAGCACATTAGAGGCGTATTCTCGCCGTTCCCCGAGAACCCCTCGGGGAATCGAAGGGAACGGCGAGAACAGAAGGAGTCACTCCACGCGGACTCCGCGTACAGAAACAGCGAGAACACAGGAAATGCTTCCAAAATGGATTTTGTTCGAACAAAAAATATGCAGTTGACGAAATTACTCCGGATCCACTTTACTTTTTGGTTTTGTTTATGCTGATTGTTTTTAATTAATTTTACATTGCACCAACACCAGCAAAAATTGATTCCCCTCCGAATCTGAAAGGGAGTCTTTTTGATGATGGTGATGATAATCGGAGCATTCCCAGTTCGTGGGGACTCGCGAGAATACGGGGAGTGAGTCCCCGGGACAAAGAAAAACGCGGGGACTCCTCAAGTGGAGTCCTCGTGGAACGGCGAGAATACGCCTTAGGTGTTGGGGTCTCCGTTAGGACAGAATTTCAGATACAACATTTCTACAAAATGTTTCTAGTTTCTAAAAGCCCAAGCACTTTTCCTAGTCGGACTCTTCTATCTCTGCTGATGTTAAGTAGCCATTAGTTCCTACTACCTATATATGCCAGGACAATTCTTCACAGGCTATGCTTTCTGGGGCTTTAGAGACAAGTGAAAACACATTGTAATATTTGTTGCCATTTCAATTAAAATTACAATTCGGTTTATTTATCCATGAATATCTGTTATAAACAACAAGACCAAAGTTTTCGATGGGATCCCAAAAATTAAATATTTGATCCAGACAATTGGGTCTTGTCTTCGCCAGGTCCAGTCTTCGCCAGACTCCTTGAACATTTTTAACATCAAAATTCAGAAACAGATTTAGGCGAAAGTTCAGAATGGATTCAGCATGTGTGTTTATCCCTATAAGTCATATCTATCTTGACGAAAACTTCCTGTCTTACTTCTGCCAATTTTCCGGTTTTGACCGAATTCCGGAACTACTTGTCCAGCGAGAAAAGAAAGCTAAAAAACGAATTTAACTTATAACAAATTTTCCGGTTCCAGCCGGATTCCCGGCGAACTATATGTCCGGTTAAAACATTATTTTCATATACGGAGCATCTCTTCTTACCCTATAACGGATATCTAATCAACTACAAATAAAACTTTTACTTTTAACAAGTTTTCCGCTTTTGGCCGGATTCCGGACGAACTACTTGTTCGGGTAGAAAATAATTTTCACATATGTGTTCAGCATGTCTTCTTACCCCTAAATCGAATATCTAATCAACATCAAATAAAACTTTTACTTTTAACAAACTTTCCGGTTTTTGCCGGATTCCGAACGAACTACTTGTCCGGCGAGAAAATGGTTTTCATCACCGTGTTCAGCATGTCTTCTTACCCGATAATCGACTATCACATTAGCTGTTTAAAAATATTTGTTTGCCCCTTAATTTGAACCCCCACCCCTAAATTTAGGGCTACAGAGCCCATCTGCGAACTTGACCTTACACTTAACCCGAAGAATCCTCACACCAAGTTTTATCAAAATATCTCATTCCCTCCGAGAGTTATCATCGTGCTCAATCAATCAATCGATCAATCTTTATTCTTCAAAAACATTCCTTACGGTATTAACAAAAAACCGAATTTGTTCTCTCGTCAAACATAATTATATACAATTGTGCTTTAACATAGTCAAATTTTCATAAATTACACAACAACAGAATAGCAACTGATTAAACCGCTAAACTTCAAAACATCAACACAAAAAAAAAGGAAAAGGATTTTACTTAAAATTTCGCATTGAAAAAACTCACAAAGGAGGGGACAAAACTTCTCTCATACCGCGCATGAATTGCCCGTATGGGTAGGATCTTAGGAACTGGTTGTGCTGCCATTCTCTGTGGCTTTATACGGTCAGGAATGTGGGGAGGGGGAAATATGTGACGATGGGTGGGGTCTTCCAGTAGCTGGTCACCAAACTTGGTAGAAAGTTGGTGTCTCCGGTTTGACAAAGATGTGATTTTGATATTACTAGTAAAGAACGGTACTGGATTCTCTCGAGTCGTTGCGACTGCTCCCGTGTTAAACCGAAGTGCCATACCGGACAGCAGCATTCGAGGGAAGGGCGAATGAACACAAGGTAAATGCGAAGGAGGTGGTGTTTGAGGTACCATGGCGGGAGAGCATTTTGAGGGAACTTATGCCCATATTGGCTCTTTTTAGCATAAATTGAACTTGCGTATCCCACTTGAGATCTGAAGTTAGATGAACACCTAGAAGTTTGAGCTCCTCCACTCTGCTGTGATCCGGTAGGTAAGGTTGGAAAGTTGGATTGGACTTGAGAAAAGGTACAGGTAGAACGGCTGTTTTGTCTTGGTTGACGGTCATTCGGTTAAATGAAGCTTCTTCACTGATGTCATTCATTATGGTGGCTGCATTGCTGCGGATATTCTTGTAACAGCGCTCTAAGATCGAGAGATCATCGACGAATTCCCAGCGGTCGTCACAAGAGCCTGCGAGGTCATTGATCATAACCAGGAAAAGTAGTGGTCCGAGCAGAGTGCCTTGGGGCACACCACAGTAAGTTGGAAGTGGGTCAGAAAAAATATTTCCGTACTTTGTTCTCTGGGACCTGTCAGAAAGGAAAGCTGCGCTTAGTCGGACAAGGAAAGGATGAACACTAAAATCATTTAAAAGCTTCCTTAGCAGAGTTGAATGGTAGATGAGGTCAAACCCACACACACACAAACCCATTTTTCAAGACCGATGGGTATTCCCCAGATTGTGTAATGTTGTTAAATAGTGTCACAGACAGACGGGCGGACGGACAGACGGACAACTTTTGCGATGTCATAGCTATCCCTCCACTTGCGGTTTGGGATCCCAAAAACCGGTTATGCAAATTGTTTACCTGTTTTCGCTATAAGTCAACGGGTCTTAAAACAACCCAAACCGTGGGTTATTTATTTAAAGCACATCTTAGTTTTAAAGTATTCAAATATATTAAAATACTGAAAGTTGAAGAGTAAATAGTGCGAGGGGTCCTTTAAGGGCGTAGGTAAAAATCTCACGAAGTATTCTGAAGTATCTCTCGTCGGTATCTCTAAGTATCCCAGAGAAGATCTAAATATCTTTCTAACTACGTTTCTGAGGCTCAAGAAGTTGCTGAAAGGATCTTAAAGTTTAACTAAAAACCACGCTAAACGCTACCTTGTTACTTAGAGACAAGAAATATACAGTTATGGGAGAATGATGCAGATAATAGAAAGCATGAGAAACAGAAATTCTGGTTCAGTTCCAAATTTCTAAGAGAAAATAGTCTCCAGGGTAGCGTGGCCGAGCGGTCTAAGGCGCTGGTTTAAGGCACCAGTCTCCTCGGAGGCGTGGGTTCGAATCCCACCGCTGCCAGCATTTTTGCCTCCACTCCCATTCCTCACAGGCTATATCCACGCAATGTGTTAAACGCATACGGAACAGATCGCCGACAGACCTTGCTTGTATACTTGTCTACTTATCTACCATCCCATCGCAGCCCGCGCGGAATGGGGGAGGGAGGGTGGCTTTTCTGTCTGGTATTGCTTTGTTTATCGAAGATATTTGGCAATCCTTGCCAAGGGTCTTTTTAACGGCGTAGATAAACAAGACCAAAGGTTTCGGTGGGATCCCAAAATTTTAATATTTGATGAAGACAATTCGGTCTTCAACAGACTTCTTAAACTTTTTACTTAGAAAATTCAGAAACAGGTTAAGGCCAATGGTAATAACCGGAGAAGACCAAGTTCGTATATGACAGTGCAAAACGGATACGCCAGCTGAATTTCACCAAGTTCAGATATATTCTGATATACATTTTGCGCTGTCAAATATTCAGATATGGACTCAACATATGGTTTACCCTATAGCCTACGTCGTACCTCCTTCCTTCCTTACTTCCGCCATAACTTCCGTATATTCAAATAATGTACGAGATAATGTATACAATGGATACGTCAGCTACGATTCTTCATCAGCGATATTTCGACCCTTGCCAAGAAGGGTCGAAATATCGCTGATAAAAAAAATCGTAGCTGATGTATCCGTTGTATACATTACTTGAATATATGTTTCAAAGTCAGCTTGGGCTCAAAGAATATTTATCCAAACTTACGGTTCCGGCCAGATTCCAGACAAACTACTTTTTCAATAAAATTAAAGCTCAAAAACGAATTCAGCATGTCTTCTTGCCCCTACATCAAACGTCTAATCAACTGCAGATTAAACTTTTTCTTTTTCCTTTTCTTTTCCCAAATTTTCCGGTTTCAGCCGGATTCCGAGCGATCTATACGTCCGGTGAGAAAATGATTTGTCATATAAGGATTCAGCATGTCTTCTTACCCGCAAATCAAATATCTTATCAAATTTAAATAAGACTTTTACTTTATACAAATTCTCCGGTTTTGGCCGGATTCCGGCCGAATTAATTGTCCACCGAGAAAATAGTTTTAATACTTGGACTCAGCACGTCTCCTAGCCCCTAAATTAAACCTCTAATCAACTTCAGATTAAACTTTTACTTTTCACAAATTTTCCGGTTTTCGCCGGATTCCGTGTGAACTATTTGTCCGGTGAGAAAATGAATTTCATATTCGGATTCAGCATGTCTCCTTACCCCTAACTCGACTATGCCATTAGCTTTTAAAAATATTTTTGTTCCCCTTAATTCCCCCCCCCCCCACCCCTGAATATACACCCCCTACATAGCCCATCTTCAAAATTGATCTGTACTTTGACCTAAAGAGTCCTCGTGCCAAGTTTGATCAAAATATCTCAACTCCTTCGAGAGTTATCGTGCTAACTGACGGACGGACGAACAGACAGACGAACAGACGGACAACTTTTGCGATGTCATAGGTATCCCTCCACTTACGTTTTGGGATCCCAAAAAGTAGTGCTGGACATGCCATTACAGTTAAAAAGATCAACCAAGGGACATATTTACAATTGTATTTATACATACAATTCACGGTTTAAAATACAATTCATCAAAATACAAACGCAAATTAAAATTACAAGTCTTAAAAACAATTACAAAAATAATTCGTCATGAGTGTCATTACTATTCTAATATTAAAAAAAAAATGATTGAGATAGAAAAAGTAAATCAAACATGTAATGGTCAAACCATTTATGTCACAACAAAAATAAAGAAACGGGCTGAAAAAAAAACAGACGACAACAACTTTTAAAGAGCGTTGAAATGTTCGGTAAAATATGGCACGAAAGGAATTGAGGATTCGTTCCGATGAATGGTCCTTCCGATTTCACCTGATTGGAACGTCTACTTTTTGTTGCTACAACTGAGTATGAATAGTATGGGTTTTTGAGTATAAGGGAAAGGTAAAATAGAGAAAATAGTTTCATAGAAATATGTTTTTTAATTAATTTAATGATATTAAGTCTGATTATGATGTTTTAAAGCAGGACAAATAAAGAAATTATGAAGGTTATTTGGAGAAAGTCGCTTGTCAATCTAGTAAAAAACGGGAAGGTGCTGAGGAGCATAACAAAACAAGGTCTAATACGAATATTCTAATTAGCACGAGGAACTTCAAGACGATGCAGTAGCAGCAATTGAGATTATCCTTCAGACTATGGGTGCTTATCTTCACACTGTAAAAAGTTTCTCCGAATAAGGATGCAGTATTTGCTACTGGGATTAATCTTTTCTCTATTGGGATAAAACTAATCCGAATTAGGGATAATCTTATCTCAATAAAGACAAGATTAATCCCAGTAGCAATTACTGCAGGATTTTTTTTACAGTGTAACTGACATGTGCGAAACACATTGTAAATTGTGTCCTTGTATGATTAGGCTACCTTCCCCATACACACCTGATAAACTAATCAGAATCTCATTTTCTGATACTGCACTCAGCTGGATGATTGGCTTCTTCGAGAAAAACTTGTTTGATGTCACCAGCTGGACTGAGGAATCGCTATCTTCAATGCCAGACCCTGATATCCTGACCTGATAAATCAGCAAATTTCCTTGTCTTGTTCCAACTATCAGCTTGTCATCTGCAAGAGAGAAATCACTGATTCCCAAAAATTTACTATCCCCAAACTCTAAACCGGCGTCCATTCTTGCTGGTAAAAACCTTACGCACGAAGGACTAAAAGTGATGTTTGAAGACGACCTCGCATCTTGCCACAAAGGTGACTCCGCTGCAGTAACTAAACTAGCACAACAATCCTTGGACGAAATCAACGGTAAGGACGATTGTGATTTATTGTATAGGCCATTGACGACAATACTGCTATTGGGCATGTCCGTGGAAAGTATTTCGAAATTAAAATGAACTGAATTGAATTGAATAGTACTCTACCAGAGCTGGGATTCCCCTATCAGCAGAAAAAAACAAAAGTAACAATCTTCCACCGGAAAAGAAAGATTGTCTGTCCCCAAAATCAAACTAGAAGGAAGAATCCTAGACGTTTCTACAAGCGAGAAAATTGTTTGAGTGACCTTTGATCAGAAGCTAACTTGGCTCCCCCGTCGAGATTAAGACGACAGCCAAGAGACGTATAAACATCATGAAGCGGATGGCAGGAACCGAGTGGTGCTCCAACCCCCATTCCTTGAAGGAGTTCTACAAACAGTATATCCAAGGGAAATGGAGTACGGTATTCAAGCATTCGGCACTAATAGTTGGTAAATCAAAGAGCTAGCCAGCCTATGCATGGATTGAGCTAACCCTCAGAACAAGATCAACATTTGAAAGGAACCTGGGACTGGTTTGCCCGTTTTGGCATAAAAAACCAACATAAATAACTGGCAATCTGCTGGCTTCTGCAGCACAAGAATTCAGCCGGATGAAGCAACAAGAGACCAGACTTACTTACAACCAGAACACTGGGAAAGAGCCAGTCTTACCAAAATGACTTACCACATTTACACAGGCCCTGCAGCCGGGGGACGCCCTGATTATCATTACGCTGTCAAAAAGGAACTATTTCAGACTGAATGGGACTGAGTATAGGCTATAGAGTTGCTAGTGAGTTCTTTGAAAACAGACTGTGAGAGCTGGTTAAAAAGATTCCTGAAATCATTCATGAGCTTAGCTGATTATTTGTTGGATACCATCAATAGGCTGATGAGAAAAAGGGGACTAACTTAGGGAAGTTTACTATTTCTACAAATACGATTATTCGGCATGTAGCCTAGGCTACATACAGATAGAGAACTGAAGAAAGTGAAACAAGAGCAAACAATAATCCTCATAGACCAGTCATAGACTGATGATGCTACGCCTAATAAGTCTGGCATGGATCCAGCAATCGGCTTCACAGCTTATACACTAAAATTTATGTGTACAGTTGAGAAGCAAAAGCTTACTATTTTCAACTGCTGAGCCTCAGCTTATACAAATTATTTGTCCTTTTGTTTGTTTCAATAGCCTATGCTTGGAAAAGAGAGTTTCTAGTTGTCAACTTTGCTAACGCCATGTTTTTCTTCAACTAGTAAATCACAGTAAGAAATTCACTGTCTGATGAGGTGATTCTGGAGAAAAGAAAAAAATTCTCTGAATTAGAAATACTAAAGAAGAATGGCCGAAGAAAGACTGGCTTGTCGTATGGAAAACTTTGTTGATAGTGGATGTGTACATAGTTATGTGAGTTCGAATTGGCTGGAGTGAAAGCTTCTACATTTTCTCTGGAAAATAATCGTAAATTCATACTGAATTTTACACACACCAATTAATTGTGAAAATCACAGAATGGTATATACACCAGTCTAGTACACTAGCCCCTTTTCAGGCACTGTGCTCAAATGTCTAGCACCATGCCTGGGTGCTAGACGTCCAAGCACTGTACCTTGGATTTCATGCATGGTGCATGGATTTCAGTATACAGTGCAAGCATGAAAAACACAGTTTCTGTCATCACAACTGAGAAACGGCTCGGACAGGGCTGAAATTACTGCCATGAATTAGAGAAATCAAAGACAATCCTTATCAAATTTTTCATTACAAAAACAACATTGCTCGGCTGATGACAGACGTGAAAACCTCATTTCCTTTTCTACATAGTCAAGGGTTTTGCATGCAAAGTGTCCTCTCAGCTTTTTCTACCTAGCAGCCAACCAGAATATTGGCTGCTAGGGCACTCTACATGGAAAATAGATAGGGTGCTGTTAGGTTTTGCATCTCCATCATCAGTCGAGCCCTTTTATTTTTGTTGTGAAAAATTCGATGAGGATTGTCTTTGATTTATCTAGTTCATGGTAGTAATTTCCGATTTGGTCATTTCATGCATGCACTGTATATGTACTGAAATCCATGCACCATGCATGAAACCCAAGGTACAGTGCTTGAACATCTAGCACCCAGGCATGGTGCTAGACATTTGAGCACCACGCCTGAAAAGGGGCTAGTGTACTAGACTGTATATACACATATTAAACAAGCACATTTTAATATTTTATCGTTGCCACAGTCTGCATCGTTTTTTTGTTGTCTTATGTTTTATAGAGTCAACATTATTTCCTCTGTGGTTGTTGTGTAAGAGTACTTATGTAATTTAGATTGTTCTTAGATAAAGAGGGCTGTCTGAAAACATTCGAATTTATGTTCAGCCCTTGCATAATGAATGGTAAGCTTGGCTTTAAGCCAGAATAAGATTGAACGTTCAAGGTTTGTCTTATATTCAAATATATCTTATTACAATTAAGTTTAATTAATTTTTCGGCAATATTTATAGAATAGTTCCATTTTTTGCAGTCATCCAGTTAACTGACCTGCAAGATTTCTCTCTATAAGCCGTTTTCTTTCTTCAGTTAACCGACCTAAATCCTTATAAGATGTTTTTTCGTCGCTGTTCGTCAGTTGGTTAACCAACCTGTGGACTGAGGTCTGAGCTTCATCAACCGACCTACGCTCTTGGCATGGCGCAAAATTCAAAATTCTCATTGGAGAGATAGGCGCCTGTGACTGGAAGACGCCATTTTTTCTTATAAGTCGTTTTTTAGAGCTCAGTCGAACCGACCGGTGAGAAGAAAATCGGTCAATAGTGGCAAGTAGGTAGGTTAACTGACCTTTGGAAGAAAGGCAAAAAACGCAACTAATGATAAAATTTTCAAGGTTTAAATCACTCCAATAACTGATTGATTGCTAAACTAAAATCTGAATTTTCCCAAAATAAGCATAGGTTGTTTATCAGTTTCTTGTGGATAGAAACAAGGACGACACAGAAAATGGAGATGGGTTATCTTCAATCTTGGTTCTTAGCTCTGAACCCTGAAGTTTGGAAAGTGCACAAGAACCCTAAGTTTGAAAAACAGAGTGATAAGGGAGACAGAAAGACTAAGACACAAAAAGTTGGATATCATACCATACACGTCTATAGCCTCGATCTGCAGCGGAAACTTTTCGAGAACATTGGAACATTCATAAGCTGCATGCATTGCTAAATTTAAAATCTTAGCGCTTTCTCAACTTATGACTTCTGAATTTTTTAATTTAACTCTACTCCTCGGCACCGTCTAGAGGCATATTCTCGCCGTTCCCCGAGGACTCACATCGGGGAATCGAAGGGAACGGCGAGAATAGAGGGAGTCACTCCACGCGGACTCCGCCTACGAAAACAACGAGAACACGGGGAATGCTTCTGAAATGGATTTTGTTCGAAAAAAAAATATGCAGTTGGCGAAATTAGTCTGAATCCACTTTATTTTATTTTTTTTTTCATTCGGATTCTTTTTTTTTAATTTTACATTGCACCAACACCAGCAAAATGACTCCCCTCCTGTTCCCCTCCGAATCTGAAAGGGAGTCCTTTCTGATGACGATGGTGATAATCGGAACATTCCCCGTCCGTTTGGACTCACGAGAATATGGGGAGTGAGTCCCCGGGACAAACAAAAACGCGGGGACTCCTCAAGTGGAGTCCTCGGGGAACGGCGAGAATATGCCTTAGGGAACGGCGAGAATACGCCTTAGGGAACAGGGAGCAGTACTTTATAGGGCGATTCTGGCGATCTCTTGGATTCGCTTTCCGAAAAGCAAAGAAAGAATCCGCTGAGCGCAAGAACAAGCAAAAAGTCGCGGAGCCTCAGTTGCACCTTTACAACTTCTCGCTGACTTGCCGAAATCACTTTCCACTCGCGAAGTGGATTCGCTTTCCAAGTGCTGGCGGAAACTAGCGGAGCGCGAGAACAGCTTTGGAAAGCGAAGTGACTTTTAGCCGAAGTCGCAAGAAAAGCTGGCGCATAAGCTCGCAGAGCTTTCCAGACCGCCAGAATCGCCCTTATGTCCTACGGGCTAGGGAACCGGTGGTTCTCACGGAAACCAAACCATATGAGCTGCGATTCCGAGATCCGACGTCATTGACTAGCGGAAAATTGTATATACTGGCTCCCGTTCCGGTAGTAAGTGGAAATAGCTCACGGAAACTTCATCGCACCAGGTTCTCGTCCGGTAGTCTCACGGAATTGTGTACTCAGAAGCTAGGGAGCCGGTAGTTGATACCGGAAACTGTATAATTGGAGCTTGCGTTCCGGTAGTGTATACGTAGGACATAGAACTCACGGAATAGTTTGGATGAGAGCTAGGATGCCGGGATTTTCACCGACTTGGAGAAATAACATGGGAAAAAATCAACTACCGGAACCCATATATTGAGAGCTAAGGTACCGGTAGCAATAATTATTTGGTTGATTATGACTATCTCACGGACACAGATGGCTATTGGTTAGGGTTCCGGTAGTGCCACAACTGAAAGTTACGAACTCACAGACACTTCGTCAATATGAACTTTGATTCGAGTATCAAATATTTTTAACTCACGGAAATCATCTCCGATGGACTAGGGTTCCGGTAGTGCCAAAAAATTAGTATTTTGAACTCACGGACCCATGTAAGTGCAGACTAGGAGTCCGGGAGTGAATATTTTTTACTCACGGAACCCAATTCCCATTGGCTTGGGTTACGGCAGTGCAAAAAAAAAGTAACTCACCGACACATGTCAATATGGACTTAGACTTAGAGAGTCCGGTAGCAAATATTATCAACTCATGGGGTAAGAAATGTCACGCACTGCTGGAACCCTAGCCCATGGAAGTTCGATTCCGTGAGCTGTACCGGACTAAAAGTCCATATTGACACGTGTCCGTGAGTTTTTAATTTTATTTTTTGGCACTACCGTAACCCTAACCCTTTTGCAAAAGTTGGGTTCCGCGAGTTAAAATTATTCACTTCCGATTTTCTAGTCTGCACTGTCATGGGTCCGTGAGTTCAATTTTTTCAATTTTTTGGCACTACCGGAACCCTAGCCAATAGCCATCTGTGTCCGTGAGCTGGTCATTTTCAACCAAATAGTTGTTGCTACCGGTACCTTGGGGCTCTTAATATATGGGTTCCGGTAGTGCATTTTTTCCCATGTTATTTCTCTAAGTCAGTGAAAATCCCGGCATCCTAGCTCTCATCCAAACTTTCCGTGAGTTCTATATCCTACGTACACTACCGGAACACAAGCTCCAAGTATACAGTTTACGGTATCAACTACCGGCTGCCTAGCTTCTGAGTACACAATTCCGTGAGACTACCGGACGAGAAGCTGGTTCGATGAAGTTTCCGTGAGCTATTTGCAATTACTACCGGGGGAACGGCGAGAATACGCCTATACAAGTTTCCGTTAGTCAATGACGTCAGCTCCCGGAATAGCAGCTCGTATGGTTTGCTTTCCGTGAGAACTACCGGTTCCCTAGCCCGTACGACATAAAGTACGGCTCCCGGTTCCCTAGACACTGCCATTCTCGTCAGTCGTCAGCCTTCGGAACTTTTTAAAAGGTAGTTTCAGCATGGGTCAGCCAAGGGACACCTCTAGTTGGATAATATATAATCTGTCTTATGAATATACAAAATTTAAATATCCAATCATACATATACACCTCGCGGACATGGATAAGAATTTCAGAACATATCCAACTAGTCGGAATAGCTTTCAGTCTCATCAAGGATTTCGATCCCATTAGTTGGCTATGCGCCATTTTGTCTAATAGTCAATTCAACTCAATGTACTTTATTTTGACGGTTTTTGAAAACCATAAGAAAAACAAAAATAAGACACTCGAACTAACGCCACCTGATTGGATGATCAATGTGTCTCTATACACAGTTTCTCATTTTAGAGAATTACTTTGATAATTCTGTATTCCTTCTTGTAGTTGGCTAAAATAAGAAAATTCTTATAGGAACGGAGGCTGATTATCCAACTAGTTGGCTAAAATAAAAAAAATTACTATAGAGACACATTGATTATCCAATTAGATGGCTGTTAGTTCATTGACTATGAGACAAAGCGGCGCATAGCCAACTAATGCGATCGAAATCCTTGTTGAGACTGAAAGCTGTCCCGACTAGTTGGAAATTTTCTGAAATTCTTATCCGTGTTCATACAATCCGACTAGTTTGATATTTTCCGAAATCTTTTTCCAACTTCATAAAATCCGACTAGTTTGACATTTTCTATAATCCCTATTATTTATCCAACTAGTTGGATATAAAGTTTTCTCCTAAACGGTTTCTTGTCGTAGTCACTTGCAACGTGGGATTTCCTATACGAAATTTTTTATGTTAGCAAACTAGTGGGCTACAAACTTTTCTCCTATATGATTTCCGATCGTAGCCAACTAGCCGGCAATGCGGGATTTCCTATACGAAATTTCTTACAGTGGCAAACTAGTTGGAAAACAAACAAAAATCCTACACGAATTTTTCTCATAGCCAACTATTCGGCAATGCCGGCTTTTCCTATAGGAATTTTTTACAGTAGCCAACTAGTTGGCTAGTGACGGCGAGGTGGATATGTATGATTGGATATTCAGATTTTGTATATTTATAGGACAATTTCTAATAATTTCCAACTAGATTATGTCCGTCAGCCAACTCCCAACTGCCGGCCGTGGTGTTCCTGAGTGAAGTAGTAGACATCAGTCACTCCCTATTCAGCTATAGTATTGCCCCACGACAATCCGGAGAACTAAAGAAGATGTGTCAGAAGCTGAAAATCGTCGAAGATATAACTGCCATCAACAACACGAAGCTCACAAGAAGGCAGAGCAAGAGATGTATGGTTGTATAATCAAAATACTGATAGAGAGAGGAATATCTCTTCCCGACTGGGCCGGATCAGATTAAATTGGAAATATTTGCTTCCCCGACCCGACCATCTGGGGGGGGGGGTAGTTGAGGGAGTGGGGATCCGCAAAAATAAGGTATTTTTAGCTGACGAACAGGTGATCGGATCTTAATGAAACTTGATATATGGAAGGACCTCGTGTCTCAAACGTCCCATTTTAAATCCAGACGGGATCCAGTGACCTTGGGGGGAGTTGAAGGGGGACATCGGAAATCTTGGAAAATGCTTATAGTGGAGAGGTCGGTGAAACTTGGTGGAAAGAACAAGCATAAGTCCTAGATATGTGATGGACATAATCGGATCTGATCGGCTCACTTTGGGGGTGTTGGGGGGGGGGGGGTCCGAGTTTCTAGTGATCCTGCGAGTTGGGTGCTTCCTGATGTGCTAGGACGATGAAAATCGGTAGGCATGTTATTGAACCGAACAGATTGACTTGAGAATAGTCGTCTCCCCGGTCCGACCATCTGGGGGGGGGGGGCTAGAGGAGGGGGAATCCGACAAAATGAGGTATTTTTAACTCACAAACGGGTGATCGGATCTCAATGAAACATGATATATAGAAACACATCGAGTCTCAGACATCCCAGTTTAAATCCGGACCGGTGACATTGGGGGGAGTTGGAGGGGGGAACTTGGTGGAAAGAACAAGCACAAGTTCTAGATACGTCATTGACATAATAGGACGGGATTCGGGCTCGATGGGGGAGTTTGGGGGGGGGTCCCGATTTCTATTAAGCGCGCGAGTTCGGTACGGTACTTCCTGATGTGCTAGGACGATGAAACTTGGTAGGCGTGCCAGGGACCCGAAGAGATTGACTTGGAAATAGCCGTTTCCTCGATCCGACCATCGTGGGAGGAGTGGAGGGATTGGGAGTCCGCAATCTAGTGGCACGGGCAGTTTTTGAATGGGTGATTAGATTTGAATGAAACTTGGCAAGTAGAAAGAGCTATCGTCTCAGGTGTTCCATGTCAGGCCCGGGGAGAAGTGAAGGAAGGGGGAATCCGGAATCTTGAAGTACTTATAACTTTCCTGATCGGATCCTAATGAAACTTGGTATTTCGAGAGACGCCGAGTCTCAGACGACCCAGTTCAAATCTGATTCGGATCCGGCGACTTTGGTGGGAGCCGGAGGGGAGACCCGGAAGGAAACGCTGAGAGTGGAGGGATCAGGATGAAGCTTGGTGGGAAGAACAAGCGATCCAACGATCATGGGGGTTGCGAAAAGATTTTGACATGCACAAAAACCAAACGGATGGGCAAAATATGATGCAAGTTGGACAGTGCCGAGTTTATGCGACCTAGATTTGCTATTTGGCGTCCGGACAGGATCCGGCCAAGGGGAGGGGGAGCGGGACTAGGATATTTGCAGATAGGCTCTGCTCTGATTCCAGTCAAACTTGATGGACGGGAAAAGGATAAGTCAGAGGATGCGACATTTATGTTTCCGAGTCGTATTCAGCCACGGTGGGCGGAGGTGGAAGGGGAGGCCCGGAAATTTTGTGGTTCGCTTAAGGGTCTAACAAGTCGAGTGATTTTAATGAAACTTGGAAGGTACAGAGATTGTATGCCTTGGATGACATTTTTTGAGGTTGGGGGAGAAGATTTACCGGAAGTTCCCTCAAAGATGCTCAGATTTGAGTGAAAGATAGGTAATAGAAAATGCTTTAGATGATCCAATTAGGAGTCCGGACCAGATTCGGCCGCAGTATGTGCGGAGTTGGAAGGGGTACCGGAAATCTTGGGCACCTCTATAGGGACATAGCGAGTGGATTTCTTGGGTTAAAACTTGGAAGGTTGGTGATACCACCTACTCGTAACAAGTGCCATATGAGCTCGTAGCTCTTGCTCTACAACGGCAAAACATAGCTAAACATCTTTTTTGTATCACAACAGAATTAACAAGAGAAACACTTTTGACGTTAACATTTTATTACAGTGCAATGGTTTTTCAGAAAAATGTTGACGTTGTACGAGAAAAAACAACAAATCGCTCTCGCACCGTTGTACAATGAAAAAGCGTCACCAACTTGATGACAGTGCAATAGATGAAGAAAAGGCACCCCAAAAGTAATACTTATATTCTTTCACACTATAAGTGTCAAAACGCTTTCCCACCGTTTTTGCAGTAGTTGGCCCTTGTCTTACTGCAACATGCCAGCGGATTGCAAAACATATTTTGGAAGTAAATTGAAGTAGCAAGGCGGGGGAAACCTGTAGGAAATGCAATTGCAGGGACAGACGATGGGATGTCGGAAACACAAACTAACTCACCGCAGTTATGACCGGATGGCAGATCTAACACGCTGGTCGTGAATCGGTCAGTTCTGGACGTATCGCCGAGTTGAGAAACGTCGTAGGAGCATGCCTGGGGCGAGAGTTCAAGCCAACTAAGCTTCTGAATCTCTAGGTTTCTGGGATCCCAAAACGTAAGTTGAGGGATACCTATGACATCGCAAAAGTTGTCCGACCGTCCGTCCGTCTGTCCGTCCGTCCGTCCGTCCGTCTGTAAGCACGATAGCTCTCGAAGGGAATGAGATATTTTGATGAAGCTTGGTGTGAGGATTGTTTGGGTCAAGAGTAAGATCGAGTTCGTAGATGGGCTTTGTAGCCCTATATTTAGGGGTGAGGGAGGGGGTTTAAATTAAGGGGTAAGCAAAATATTTTTAATTAGCTAATGTGACAGTCGATTATGGGGTAAGAAGACATGCTGAACACGATGGTGGAAACTATTTTCTCGCCGGACAAGTAGTTCGCCCGGAATCCGGCCAAAACCGGAAAGTTTGTTAAAAGTAAAAGTTTTATTTGAAGTTGGTTGGATGTTTGATTGAGGGGTAAGAAGACATGCTGAACACCATGGTGAAAACCATCTTCTCGCCGGACAATTAGTTAGCCCGGAATCCGGCCAAAACCGGAAAATCTGTTAAAAGTAAAAGTTTTATTTGAAGTTAATTATATGTTCGGTTTAGGGGTAGTAAGACATGCTAAACACGATGGTGAAAATCATTTTCTCGCCGGGCAAGTAGTTCGCCCGGAATCCGGCCAAAACCAGAAAATTGTTAAAAGTCTTCTTAGTTGATTAGATATCCGATTTAGGAGTAAGAAGAGATGCTTAATCCGTGTATGACAGTCATTTTGTACCCGGACATATAGTTCCGGCTGGAACCGGAAAATTTGTTTTAAGTTAAATTTTAATTTGAAGTTGATTAGATGTTCGATATAGGGGATAGAAGATACGCTTAGTTCGATTTTAGCTTCTTTTTTTTTGCCGGACAGGTAGTTCCGGAATTCGGCCGAAACTGGAAAATTCGCAGAAGTAAGGCAGGGAAGTTTTCGTCCAAACAGATATGACTTATAGGGGTAAACAAAAACGTGCTGAATCCATATCTGAACTTGGTTTTCTCAGATGCCTTTTCCTCCCAAGCCTTTTCCGAGACCCGTTGATGTGTAGCGAAAACAGGGAAACGATTTGTATAACCGTTTTTTCTGGTGGAAAAACTTGTCGCAGACAACTGTCGACAGCGTGATACACATCGAAGGTAGCAAAACATGGCGAGTGAGAAAATCAACGTGGTTTTGTTAGAGGGGTTAGAATGTGCAGTTCGAAATTGGGGTCTCCGGGTTTAGAAATATATGGAGTGATTATGGAAGTAGGCTCCTCAAAGAAACTGTGGAAAGTCAGAGAAAATTTGAGAGGGAAGTAAAACAGATTAAAGGGTAACGCCATGTTTTTTCGTATGTCCAAGACGCTAACTTCAGCAGCAGAGTAAAAAGAGGGTTTGTAACCAATGCAATAGCAAGCTTACTGAAAAGTGTAACTGCACTGTCAGAAGTTTCATAACAGATTGCGCATAACACTTTCAAGAATAACACCTTTTCACTTTGAAATAAAGTGTTAAGACCAATTAAGTTTACACTATTTCGTGCCTAGATCTCCAACAACACCTTCAATTGGTAAAAATACTAACGGGAACGAAAGAAACATAACAAATAACATCCCAAAGTGTTATCTGTTGAAACCGCGCACCCTGCTGTTGTCGCTATGTAACTTCTGACAGTGTAGTATTTTTACCTATTGAAGGTGTTGTTGGAGATCTGGGCACGAAATAGTGTAAACTTAATTGGTCTTAACACTTTATTTCAAAGTAAAAAGGTGTTATTCTTGAAAGTGTTATGCGCAATCTGTTATGAAACTTCTGACAGTGTGGGGATGCCACCCAGTCAAATGTGACAAGACCAAAGGTTTCGATGGGATCCCAAAAATTTAATATTTGGTCCAGACAATTGGTCTTGTAAATATCCGGTCTTCGCCATTGCAGACTCCCTGAAATTTTACTATTAAAATTTAGAAACAGAATAAGGCCATTGGCTAATCATCTGAGAAAACTAAGTTCAGGTATGGACTCAGCATGTGTATTTACATCTATCGTCGTATCCAATATGACGAAATTGATCGAAACTTCCCTGCCTTATACTTCTGCCACATTTTCGGCTTCGGCCGAATTTTGGCCGAACTACTTGTCCGGCAAAAAAATAAAGCTCAAAAACTAATTCAGCACGGTACCACATACCAGGGTATCTGCAAAGACGAAACGATAGGAGAGATCGGGATGACATTTGATAGGCTGAATGGTTATAGAACGTGGATGTAGGCTATATCATTTTATTATCAGGACGGGGTTGGATCACTTTGGAAAGGTCTTGGAAATCTTGGAAATATCCAAAATTGTATCTGGCAAGTTTCGGGGGAGCGGGGGACATGGAAGCAAGTGCAATTGCCAAACTGGTAGAAGGAACAGAAGGATATTTCGTAAGCATGGTTCAATCCGGAGAGATACAGTCATGGTGAGAGGAGCTGGAGGAGGGATCATGAAGAAATTCGGTAGGCAAAATCAGGGCGTCACGACTGGGGGGGGGGGAGGGGGGACGCCCCCCCCCCCAATGCTGTCGGCCAGTCGGTAAAAAATAACCGAGTCGGCGCGAAGCGCCTCGATTTTTCTTCAAAACACTTGATTTTTGCCATGATATTTATTTTTTTATTTCAAATAAGGCCAACATTGGCCACAATATAACAAAAACACACTCAACAAAAGACAGTTAATCCATCCGAACCGGATCCGGTCGTGGGCAAGTGCCACATTATATGAGGTTCCAGCTCTTGTAACTGGCGATTTCTCTTGTTATGGCACTTGCAGCCTCTGGCTCAAGTGCTATATACCGATCACAATTCCGTCTGGCGGTCGGTCCGAGTTTTTTGTCACACTTTTTCGAGTTAGGGTACTTCCAGATAAGCTAGGACAATGAAACTTGGCAGGAATATCGGGGACCCGACCAAACTAACCTGGAAATAATCAGTTTCCCGATCCGACCATATGCGGGGGAGTGGGGGTGCTGGAAACTTGAAAATTTAGGGCATTTGTCACACTTTTTCGAGTTTGGGTACTTCCAGTTGTGCTAGGACCATGAAACTTGGCAGGCATATCAGAGACCCGACCAAACAAACTTAGAAATAATCAGTTTTCTGATCCAACCATTTTGGGGAGAGTGGAGGGCAGGGGAATCGGGGAAATTGAGAAGTGTGTAACTTTCGAACGGATGATCGGATTGTAATGAAACTTCATAACTGAATAGAATATATATCTGTAATGTCCCGTTTAAAGTCTTGAGCGGATTCGGTAGTCAGGGGGGAGTTGGGGGGGGGGACCGGAAATTTCAGGAAACGGTTAGAATGGAGGGATTGGAGCGAAACTTGCTGGGAAGAACAAGCATCTGCTCTAGATAAGTCCTTTAGACCATTGTACTGGATCCGGACACTTATGGGGGGGGGGGGGGGGGGTCCCGGAATTCCGGTGATGGTGGTTTTGGGGATTTTCATGATGAAACTTGGCAGGCATATCAGGGACCCAATCGAACTGACTTCAAAATAAAAATTTTGTCGATCAGATAATGGGGGGGGGGGAGTGGAGGGAGGGGAATCCGAAATTTTCAGTCATGCGTAATTTTGGAATGGGTGATCGGATTCGAGTGAAATTTAAGAATTGAACAGAGACATTTCTCCGATGATTTTTTTCATATCCGGACCGGATCCGGCAACTATTGGGGGGGGGGGCGGAAAATACGTGACCCGTTTAGAATGGAGGGATCGGGATGGAACTTTGTTGGAAGAACAAACAGATGCTCTAGGTAAGTCATTTGCTGAATCGGATTGGCTATGTAAATCTTTTACATAATTTGACTGGATCCGGACACTTGAGGGGGGTGGGAGGGGGTTTCCCGGAATTCCGTTTTTTGGGGGATTTTCACGACGAAACTTGGAAGGCATATCAGGGACCCGGTCAAACTGACTTGGAATAAAAAAAAATCCTCGATATGATAATCTTGGGGGGGGGGGGAGTTGAGGGAGGGGAATCCGGAATATTGAGTCATGCGTAACTTTGGAACGGGTGATCGGATTCGAGTGAAATTTTATAATTAAACAGAAGACATTTTTCGCTGGTGACCTTTTTCATTTCCGGACCGAATCCGGCAATTATTGGGGGGAGGGCAGAAAATACTTGACCCCTTAGAGTGGTGTGATCTGGATCGAACTTCGTGGGAATGACAAACAGATGCTCTGGATTAATCATTTACAGAACCGGATTGGCTCCGGTTATTGTGGGTGGAGTTGGAGGAGGGGGGGGGGGGGGGTCTGGGATTCCGGTGATCGCGCGTTAAGGTACTTCCAGATGTGCTAGGACGATGAAAATTCGCTGGAATATTGGAGACTCAACAACATTTGCTTAGAAATTGCTACTTCCCAAATCCGATTATTCCTTAAAGTACCAATCTTACCGCAAAGTAAAAAAAATACTTTTAAGCAATATATGCATTTTCGTGATGGCCATCAGCCCATTAGCAGTTTTGCCTCAAGGGTTTTGCTAAGAAATGAAGTTCCAGCTCCCTTAGAGCGCGCATCTCAACCGCAAAGTCGAAACTTACTTCTGATCAATCAAATCATCTTGACCCATGCAAGTGCCATATGAGCTTACAGCTCTTGTTGCAGTAGTTGGCCCTTGTCTTACTGCAACATGCCAGCGGATTGCCAAACATATTTTGGAAGTAAATTGAAGTAGCAAGGCGGGGGAAACCTGTAGGAAATGCAATTGCAGGGACAGACGATGGGATGTCGGAAACACAAACTAACTCACCGCAGTTATGACCGGATGGCAGATCTAACAAACTGGTCGTGAATCGGTCAGTTCTGGACGTATCGCCGAGTTGAGAAACGTCGTAGGAGCATGCCTGGTGCGAGAGTTCAAGCCAACTAAGCTTCTGAATCTCTAGGTTTTTGGGATCCCAAACGTAAGTGGAGGGATACGTATGACATCGCAAAAGTTGTCTGTCCGTCCGTCCGTCTGTCAGTCCGTCCGTCCGTCTGTAAGCACGATAACTCTCGAAGGGAATGAGATATTTTGATGAAGCTTGGTGTGAGGATTGTTTGGGTCAAGAGTAAGGTCGAGTTCGTAGATGGGCTTTGTAGCCCTATATTTAGGGGTGGGGGAGGGGGTTTAAATTAAGGGGTAAGCAAAATATTTTTAAACAGCTAATGGGACAGTCGATTATTGGGTAAGAAGACATGCTGAACACGATGGTGGAAACCATTTTCTCGCCGGACAAGTAGTTCGCCCGGAATCCGGCCAAAACCAGAAAGTTTGTTAGAAGTAAAAGTTTTATTTGAAGTTGATTGGATGTTCGATTTAGAGGTAAGAAGACATGCTGAACACCATGGTGAAAACCATCTTCTCGCTGGACAATTATTTAGCCCGGAATCCGGCCAGAACCGGAAAATCTGTTAAAAGTAAAAGTTTTATTTGAAGTTGATTATATGTTCGGTTTAGGGGTAGTAAGACATGCTAAACACGATGGTGAAAATCATTTTCTCGCCGGACAAGTAGTTCGCCCGGATTCCGTCCAAAACCGGAAAATTGTTAAAAGTCTTCTTAGTTGATTAGATATCAACTATTAGATATAAAATATTTGGTGATATTGAAAAGTTGGGAAGATTCCTTTCGGTCTCGATGAACCACAGAGAAAGATTCCTGTAAAGGAAGATGTAAAATAGTTAGCATTTATTTGGTTTGTGTTTGTGTTTTTTTTTTTTTTCTTTTTTTTGTGTTTATTTTTTTCCCATGGCCTCTGTGCTTTTAGTGGAATAAATCTTATCTTATCTTATCTTATCCGATTTTGGAGTAAGAAAAGATGCTTAATCCGCGTATGACAGTCATTTTGTACCCGGACATATAGTTCGCCCGGAATCCGGCTGGAACCGGAAAATTTGTTTTAAGTTAAATTTTAATTTGAAGTTGATTAGATGTTCGATATAGGGGATAGAAGATACGCTGAGTTCGATTTTAGCTTCTTTTTTTTTTGCCGGACAGGTAGTTCCGGAATTCGGCCGAAACTAGAAAATTCGCAGAAGTAAGGCAGGATAAGTTTTCGTCCAAACAGATATGACTTATAGGGGTAAACAAAAACGTGCTGAATCCATATCTGAACTTGGTTTTCTCAGATGATTAGCTTTTTGGCCTTAATCTGTTTCTGAATTTTAATAGGGTTGTTGTTGTTCATGTTCAAGGAGTCTGGCGAAGACTGGACCTGGCGTAGACAAGACCCAATTGTCTGGATCAAAGATTGAATTTTTGGGATCCCATCGACACCTTTGGTCTTGTTCTTCTTCCTTTCAGCTACATCACCTCTTGTTGTTGCACTGCTCTGGCTCTCCATCCCACCGCAAGCCAAGCTAACTAGTTTCGTTCAAATTTGGAGAAAGTGTACAGCTTGGGTCGTATGTCAACAGTCGTAGGAGATCGGAGTTTGGCTCTGTTCTGATGTCTGGGAAGATCGGCATCACCTTGGAGGAGGTCGAAAATCAGGTGACCGAGACTTTCAGTTCTGTGGAGTATCTGAAGCTAATCAAATACGAAGCGTCGAACGCGATTCCGTTGTAGGGCAAGAAACTCCCCCCTTGCTACAATTGAACTGGAATACATCGCAACTATCAAACGTACATTCGTAGCTTTAAAAAAGCATTCAAAGGACCCCTCGCACTATCTACTTTTCAACTTACAGGAAATTAAAATATTTGAATACTTTAAAACTAGGCTTTGCTTTCAACAAATAACCCACGGTTTTGGGTGTTTTAAGCCTTTTCCGAGACCCGTTGATGTGTAGCGAAAACAGGGAAACGATTTGTATAACCGTTTTTTCTGGTGGAAAAACTTGTCGCAGACAACTGTCGACAGCGTGATACACATCGAAGGTAGCAAAACATGGCGAGTGAGAAAATCAACGTGGTTTTGTTAGAGGGGTTAGAATGTGCAGTTCGAAATTGGGGTCTCCGGGTTTAGAAATATATGGAGTGATTATGGAAGTAGGTTCCTCAAAGAAACTGTGGAAAGTCAGAGAAAATTTGAGAGGGAAGTAAAACAGATTAAAGGGTAACGCCATGTTTTTTCGTGTGTCCAAGACGCTAACTTCAGCAGCAGAGTAAAAAGAGGGTTTGTAACCAATGCAATAGCAAGCTTACTAAAAAGTGTAACTGCACTGTCAGAAGTTTCATAACAGATTGCGCATAACACTTTCAAGAATAACACCTTTTCACTTTGAAATAAAGTGTTAAGACCAATTAAGTTTACACTATTTCGTGCCTAGATCTCCAACAACACCTTCAATTGGTAAAAATACTAACGGGAACGAAAGAAACATAACATATAACATCCCAAAGTGTTATCTGTTGAAACCGCGCACCCTGCTGTTGTCGCTATGTAACTTCTGACAGTGTAGTATTTTTACCTATTGAAGGTGTTGTTGGAGATCTGGGCACGAAATAGTGTAAATTAATTGGTCTTAACACTTTATTTCAAAGTGAAAAGGTGTTATTCTTGAAAGTGTTATGCGCAATCTGTTATGAAACTTCTGACAGTGTGGGGATGCCACCCAGTCAAATGTGACAAGACCAAAGGTTTCGATGGGATCCCAAAAATTTAATATTTGGTCCAGACAATTGGTCTTGTAAATATCCGGTCTTCGCCATTGCAGACTCCTTGAAATTTTACTATTAAAATTTAGAAACAGAATAAGGCCATTGGCTAATCATCTGAGAAAACTAAGTTCAGGTATGGACTCAGCATGTGTATTTACATCTATCGTCGTATCCAATATGACGAAATTGATCGAAACTTCCCTGCCTTATACTTCTGCCACATTTTCGGCTTCGGCCGAATTTTGGCCGAACTACTTGTCCGGCAAAAAAATAAAGCTCAAAAACTAATTCAGCACGGTACCACATACCAGGGTTTCTGCAAAGACGAAACGATAGGAGAGATCGGGATGACATTTGATAGGCTGAATGGTTATAGAACGTGGATGTAGGCTATATCATTTTATTATCAGGACGGGGTTGGATCACTTTGGAAAGGTCTTGGAAATCTTGTATATATCCAAAATTGTATCTGGCAAGTTTCGGGGGAGCGGGGGACATGGAAGCAAGTGCAATTGCCAAACTGGTAGAAGGAACAGAAGGTAGTTTCCCGATATGACCGTATGCGTGGGAGTGGAGGGCGCTGGAAACTTGAAAATTGAGGGCATTTTGTCACTTTTCCGAGTTAGGGTGCTACCAGATGTGCTAGGACCACGAAACTTGGCAGGCATATCAGAGACCCGACCAAACAAACTTTAAAATAATCAGTTTTCCGATGAGCTACGCAACCTCTGCGTCGCCCTTGCAGTGACGCAACGCAGAGCTTGGGCTTACAGAACCAAGGTCTATTCTGCATTGCGTCGACGCGTACGCATCATATTTGTCAGTGGAAAATGGAAGTTTTTGAAGAAAAACTAAAGAAAACATGCTGATGACGAAGAAACACTTGCTACTAGTGAAAGAAATTTAAATTCAGCAGAAGAAACCGAGACAGGAAAATGTCAATGAGCATCTAGTGCGAAAGCTTCTCGCGCAGGTGTGAAAGATACGCTGCGCAATCTGTACGCAGCGTAAAATAAACGCATCCACAACGACGCGTCAGTGTGAAAGCGGCTTAACGGCGAACCTCGAATCTTTCGGCCAAGTTAGCGTTACGTGACTGGCAAAACTCGGCACGGCAGAAAAAGCGCTAAAAAGACATAGGAACAAAACGAAACAATGGCGAAAGGCGGTGTAGACTTCCATAAGGGAGCTAGGTATAATATAAAATGCAGAATAAGTAAGAGGGGTTGTTTTAACTGTCTCTTGTACATTTTAGCACGAAGTGAAACAAATGGATTGTCACAAACTCGATCGATTTAGAAGTATGGCCATCAGGTTGAATTCCTCTGTGTCTGTAAGGCTGACTGTCGTCGGCGAAAGAACAGACCATGTCGCCAGCAGCTTTCTGTGGTTACCCCATGACAATCCAAGGATCGACTGGGTATTGTTTCATCCCTGACGAATTTAGGTAAGTCGATGTATTCCTTTCTGATATTCTACAAGCTGGACCTTAACCGAAACCTCAGCTAGAATCAAATAGTTTATTCATTAAGAATCTTACTCGCGTCGTGTGCCGACTAACTGATTCCAACGTCAACATATAAATACACATCAATATATATAAACAAAAAAAGGCAAGCGTAACTGCCGAGTCGACTGCTATTTCGGTTTGCATCGAAACAACAGAAAACAAGACCAAAGGTTTCGATGGGATCCCAAAAATTCAATATTTGATCCAGACAATTGGGTCTTGTCTACGCCAGATCCAGTCTTCGCCAGACTCCTTGAACATTTTTACTATTAAAATTCAGAAACAGATTAAGGCCAAAAAGCTAATCATCTGACAAAACCAAGTTCAGATACGGATTCAGCATGTTTGTGTTTACCCAGTCATATCTGTGTCCTCCCTTACAATCTGCGAAATTCCCGGTTTCGGCCGAATTCCGGAACTACCTGTCCGGCAAATAAAAAGAAGCTAAAATCGAACTCAGCGTATCATCTTTCCCCTGTATCGAACATGTAATCAACTTCAAATTAAAATTTAACTTAAAACAAATTTTCCGGTTCCAGCCGGATTCCGGGCGAACTGTATGTCCAGGTACAAAATGACTATCATTCACGGATTCAGCATCTCTTCTTACCCCTAAATCGGATATCTAATCAACTAAAAATACTTTTGACAATTTTCCGGTTTTGGCCGGACTCCGGACGAACTACTTGCCCGGCGAGAAAATGATTTTCACCGTCGTGTTCAGCATGTCTTCCTACCCCTAAACCGAACATATAATTAACTTGAAATAAAACTTTTACTTTTACCAGATTTTCCGGTTTTGGCCGGATTCCGGGCTATCTACTTGTCCAGCGAAAAAATGGTTTTCACCATCGTGTTCAGCATGTCTTCTTACCCCTCAATCAAACATCCAACCAACTTCAAATAAAACTTTTACATTTAACAAACTTTCCGGTTTGGGCCGGATTCCGGGTGAACTACTTGTCCGGCGAGAAAATAGTTTCCACCATCGTGTTCAGCATG
The DNA here is from genome assembly GCA_030848855.1 of Branchinecta sandiegonensis. Classification (NCBI taxonomy): domain Eukaryota; kingdom Metazoa; phylum Arthropoda; class Branchiopoda; order Anostraca; family Branchinectidae; genus Branchinecta; species Branchinecta sandiegonensis. The sequence continues at coordinate 20,491,778 of JAUPMV010000016.1, read as the reverse complement.
TCTTCTTACCCCATAATCGACTGTCCCATTAGCTGTTTAAAAATATTCTGCTTGTCCCTTAATTTAAACCCCGTCTCCCACCCCTAAATATAGGGCTACAAAGCCCATCTACGAACTCGACCTTACTCTTGAGCCAAACAATCCTCACACCAGGTTTCATCAAAATACCTCATTCCCTTCGAGAGTTATTGTGCTTACAGACGGACGGACGAACGGACGGACGGAGAACTTTTGCGATGTCATAGGTATCCCTCCACTTACGTTTTGGGATCCAAAAAAAATAATTACACTATACTAAACGGAAAACATATGTGCTTAAAAACCAACAGAAAATCATGTGAGCTCTTTGATTGTGGATGAAGCGGTAAACAGTTTAACAAATGCCGGAACAAAGCTCTAACTGTTTCTTACGTGGGTGCATTGGACAGGTTGCAGTTTTGGAGTCTCGGGAGCGTGGTAAGCGTAGTAACCACGAATCGCTGTCACGTGATTGGTCGGATTCGCCCGCGGCATGATATTCCGCTGGAAAATAGAAAAAACGTTCCAGCCTTGACGACAAAAAGGCAGAATTTGTGACGTCATGCGTAGTAACTACGGTAAGTAGGATGGAACACGCTCTTCAGCAAACTCCCAAGCTTTTAGAGCTTTTCCCAAGTTCGAGGCAACTCCGAGACCGATCTCATGCTCACAAGTCACGACGAGTCCGAGTCCTGGACAGAATTCTTTGAGACGAGACCGAGTCCGTGGTAAGCGCGTCTCGAGACTGAGTAACCCCCGAGTCAAAACAATACATTTCTTTGGTTCAAACAATGCACTATACTCTCCGTGATGTACAAAAATATGCACTTAGAAACAAGCAGGGATCGCTGGGACCCCCCCCCCCAAAAAAAAAAAAAAAAAAAATTAGTATTTATTGGACTTTATGGTCTAGGCAATCGGGTCTTATGTAGATATCAGGTCTTCGCCAGATTCCTTAAACATTTTTACTATTTATCACTAATCAGCCGCGTGAAATAAACATAAATGATACCGGATGAGTGTTTATTGACACGTTACGGCCAAACGGCCAGTCATCTGAGAAAACCAAGCTCAAATAGGATTCAGCGTATCGTTTACCCCTATAGCCTATCTCATACTTTGACGAAATTCCATGTTGTAGCTGTAGGGGAGACCGGTCTGTAGTGGATCGCTTTTTTTCCAGCTCGCACAGCTGTATTATGATTATTTTGTTTTGAACTTTAATTCTACCAAAATATTTGCTCAGATTATGTGCACCTCTCGTATTTTGTGTCAATTTCCTACATACAATCAAAGAACTATTCACAAAATTTCAGTATAGACCACTAGGTCCATGTTGAATACGGGGTGGTTAAATTGGATGGTGGGCATGGTCCTCAGTGGATCAGTGAAATTGTCCAGCATTCGACTTTACCTTTACTCGCATAGGTTAATATCTTTTTCTTTTGTCAAATACTTCAGACCTTGGCACACAAATACAAAAAATCGTTAAGAATATAAATTGGTTTAGAAATCACTAAAATGAAAACATATATCTAATCTCGTGCGGTAAATTGTTTTTCATCTTCTTAGTAACAATGTGTTTAGGATGATAAAACCTCTCAGCTGAAGTTGTTTTTTCACATTTTGCGTCAGCAATTTGTAGCCGAAGAAAAATACATAAATCGCAGTATTTGGTTTTGAGGGGATCGACTAAAACCAGGAAGGGAAGGGAACGCGAGAAAAACAGGAACGCATACTAAAACCAGGAAGGGCATACTAAAACGAGGAAGGCTGTCGCCAGAATTCGACGCACCGTTCCCTTCCTCTGTTTAGTATTTTTCGAGGGGTTGGCAACTTTTCAAATTCAAAGTTCACCATCCCTTCCTCGTTTTAGTATCCTAACATGGGTAGGCATTAAGTTCAGTGAGGGGTCGGCAACTATAAAAAATTGTAATTAACCTTTTCATTTCTCGTTCTGACGGTAGGCGACTAACCAGAAAGGGCATACTAAAACGAGGAAGGCTGTCACCAGAATTCGCAGCAACGTTCCCTTCCTCTATTTAGTATTATTTGAGGGGTCTGCAACTTTTCAAATTCAAAGTTTTCCCTTCCTGGTTTTAGTATCCTGACATGGGTAGGCATTAAGTTCAGTGAGGGGTCGGCAACTATAAAAATTGTAATTCGCCTTTTCATTTCTTGTTCTGACGGTAGGCGACTAACCCGAAAACCAGGAAGGCTGTCGCCAGAATTTGACGCACCGTTCCCTTCCTCTGTTTAGTATTTTTCGAGGGGTCGGCAACTTTCCAAATTCAAAGTTCACCATCCCTTCCTCGTTTAGTCTCCTGACATGGGTAGACATTAAATTCAGTGAGGGGTCGGCAACTATAAACTTCTAATTCACCTTTTCATTTCTCTTTCTGACGGTAGGCGACTAACCAGGAAGGGCATACTAAAACCAGGAAGGCTGTCGCCAGAATTCGCAGCACATAATGGGTAGGCATTAAGTTCAGTGAGGGGTCGGCAACTATAAAAAATGTAATTAACCTTTTCATTTCTCGTTCTGACGGTAGGCGACTAACCAGGAAGGGCATACTAAAACGAGGAAGGGCATCCTAAAACCAGGAAGGCTGTCACCAGAATTCGCAGCAACGTTCCCTTCCTCTATTTAGTATTATTTGAGGGGTCTGCAACTTTTCAAATTCAAAGTTTTCCCTTCCTCGTTTTAGTATCCTGACATGGATAGGCATTAAGTTCAGTGAGGGGTCGGCAGCTATAAAAAAAAGGTGATTCATCTTTTCATTTCTGGTTCTGACGATACGAGACTAAAATCATCCCAGGCCAGCGAGGGGTCGGCAACGAAGATATTTCAAGTCCACCATTTTCTTCCTCGTTTAAGTATCTTGGAAGTACTGAAACGAGGAAGGAAACTGGAAATTTTAAACTAGTCTTCTTTTGAGGGGTCGGCAACTTTTTAAATTCAAAGTTCACCATCCCTTCCTCGTTTTAGTCCCCTGAAATGGGTAGGCGTTAAGTTCAGTGACTATATCCCCTATAAAACTTTAAAAATTCTACTTCACCTTTTCATTTCTCGTTCTTACGGTAGGCGACTAAAATCCTCCCAGTCCAGCGAGGGGTCGGCAACTAAGATATTTCAAGTCCACCATTTTCTTCCTCGTTTTAGTATCTTGGAAGTACCGAAACGAGGAAGGAAATTTTAAATTATTTTTCTTTGAGGGGTTGGCAACTATCAAAATTCTTAGTTCATCGTTCCCTTCTTCGTTTTAGTGCTTTCAGGGGTTAGCAACTAAATTCTCAGTCCAGTGAGGGGTCGCCTACCCAGATATTTGAAGTCCACCATTTCCTTCCTCGTTTTGGTACCTTGAGAGTACGGTACTAAAACGAGGAATGTAATTGGGAATTTTAAATTATTCTTCTTTGAGGGGTCGGCAACTACCAAAATTCTTAGTTCACCGTTCCCTTCCTCGTTTTAGTGCTTTGAGGGGTCGGCAACTATGATTCTCTGTCCAGCGAGGGGTCGGCAACTAAGATATTCAAGTCCACCGTACTCTCAACGTACCTAGGGGTAGTAAAAAAATTGCTAATTCTAATTTCTTTGAGGGGTCGTCGGCAACCATCAAAGTTTCAGGCTCACCATTTCTTTCCTCGTTTTAGTAGCTTCTCACGGGTAGTATTAAAACGAGGAAAGAAATTGTGAATTCAATATTCTTTTCTGTTTAAGTAGCTTGTAAATTAGTACCTGGAAGGTTTCTTCCAGTACTAAAACGAGGAAAGAAATTGGGAATTCTAGATTCTTTGAGGGGTCGGCAACTATAAAAATTTAAGGTTTACCATTTCTTTCCACGTTTTAGTACCTTGTAACGGGTATTACCTAAGAAGTATCATGTGAGGGGTAGGAAACTAACACGCTTAACGTTCACCATTCTTTTCCAGTGATTCTTCTTCCTATGATCTCTGAGTGACGTCATTCGGCGATTCTGGCAAGCAGGGCCACATCCGGGACAGATAATGCGCGATTCGAAACCTTTGAAGCCAGCAGAAATCCCGATTGCAAATCTAAAGCAACACTGCCTTAAAAGTGGGACTCTTCACCGACAAATGATCAATAATAATCAGATGCTAAACATATTTCCCAATTTGTGCGAAACAGTTCCCAGATGATATGATAAAGGGTTGGGCCCCTTAAAGCGTGAATCCTCAAAACAGGTCAGCAGTAATTTCGGGTGTCAGCCCTTGCAGCCCTTCTGCTCTACCACACAAGATAAAAGTTTAATTTCTATTTCACTTATAAATTTTTACTATTATATAAATCCCTCATCCCCTTCTCCATATCTTCTTCATTCCTCCAGCTTTCCTCGGAATATCGTCTGATTCGTTTTCTTCAATTTTTCCTCGCTTTTGCCCTTTTTACGTCAATGTAATCTCCAAGGCACTGAAATGTAGAGGTAATAATTAACCACACAAATGAGTCATCGCCCCCTCCCCTCTCCACTTATCGACGGATGCGACTGGGACCAAGAAACGGGAAATTAGGTTGTCTTATTTTCACAAGACCAAAGGTTTCGATAGAATCCCAAAAATAGAATATTTACTGAACTTCTTGAACCAGAAAATCGGGTCTTGTGAATTTCCGGCCTTCGCCAAACCCTTATGCAAGTTATTGATAGCCTACCTAATCAACCATTAAAATTGTAAAACAAAGGATGCTCGTGTCATTTGACGGACTACGACTAAACGTTGTCGTAGTCGTACTGGAAGCATACGACAGCTGATTCTGTTTTAGCGATAGTTCAGCCCTTCTTCGCTGGAGCCCTCCTAAAAGATTCCCTTTTAAGGCTAAACGACTAGATTCACTCCAGAAAACCAGGAACAGGTTTGAAATCACCATACGTCTGTAGCCATACTTCGAAGCTCTAATCGACTTTTTTTTTAAATCTATCAAATCATCATGTTTTTCCGAATTGCATGAAAATTACGAAATTCGGATGAAAAAATTAAGTTCAGATACGGACTCGGTGACTATATTTACCTACCTGCCGAATTTTCAATCAACTTCCGAACAATCTTTTACTTGGGCCTCTACCAATTTCCCGTAAGGCCAGATACCGGGGCCAAAACTTGTCAGGCATGAAATAAGAATAATTAGAGCTAGAAGCTCATATTATACTTGCAAGGCCTGTTTAGAGGACGTAAGAGAAAATGTGTGGATTCGTTGGTTTATTATAGTCCTCTGCAAGAAAAAAACCACGATCACGTGGCCGTGGTGATCCCGAGAATGAATCGTTTAGAGTGTTTTTTGCACCTAGCCGCAGTGATGCGCACCTTAAAAGAGCTAGGAATTTCGTTGTAAGCAAAACCCCTGAGTCACAAATGACCATGTGCCCTTAGAGATCATGAAAATGTACCGTTTGGTAAAAATTATATTTTATACTTTGTGGTTGGTTGAGTACGCTACTATAAGGGATTATTTTGAAAGAAAAAACCTCGAGACAAAAATGATCATGAGCTGTTGGGTATCATAAAAATATATCATTTGGTTGACAGTAGTTTCTGCACGAAGCGCACTTCAAGAGGGCTAGCAATTCATTTGTAATCAAAATCCTTTGTGGACCAAATGACCATGGGCCCTTGCTGATTATGAATCTGAATCGTTCGCTCAAAAGTGTTTGTTTGTACTTTGCGGTTAAGGGAATTCATTTGTACGCGAAACCCTTGAGGCAAAACATCATGAACCCTTGGGTGCATTTTTGCAGATACCATGGTATCTGATACCACGGTCTTTCGCAGTTACCGTGGTATCTGGCCAATCGCTAATTGCAGATTCAGTTACTTTGGTCATAGATACCATGCTATCCGCAAAACCAAACTCCTGTTAATAATAAAATTTGAAGTCTGGCCAACTTTTTTGGGCACAAAGCGTTAACATGAGCACTTTAAGGTGAAGAAGAATTCACTTTTAAACAAAAACCTCGAGGCACAAATGATAAGCACTTCACAACATAATATGCACTTCAAGAGTGGTTTTCAAGCTCCGTCAGAATCAGATTTACGCACCCTATCCCCTTCAAATGTCCCAATAGTGGCTGGATTCGCTTACATTTATATGAACTGACGCGTCCTAGGGCTTGTGCTTTATCTCCCGTCAAGTTGGGTCTCGATCACTCCATTATAGGCAGGCAGTGGGATTTCTGTGCCTGATCCTCCCTCCGATAGTTGATCTGATAACCGGTTCGAAAGTTAGTACCGTCCACTGCCCCACAGAGCCCTGATCCTTTTCGGCTCTGTCAACAATATATCTATGCCTCGCGTCTGTTCTTCCCTAAAAGTTTCATCCAGATCCCTCCACTCCAAGCTTGTCACAAGATCTCCAGTTACAACCCTAACTCCCCCCAAAGTCGCCAAATAAGGTCGAAAGTTACAGTGCTAGCAAACGGATGGACTGACTCCAGAGTCAGACTACGCTTTCTAGGATACAGTACTTTCAGTTCTTACCTGTAGTTGTTGTCTTATGTTTGTTTGTAACTGCTTTTCCTCCTTCTTCGTTACGGAATTCTCACAAGTCCTGAAATGTAAAAGTATGATTTAAAGCAATAATATAGTTGTTTGTACTTGCTCGAGTTCGAAAATAGTATTCCTAAAAATAAGGAATTCGCTTCCGCAATTGCCCAACCGGCAGCAGTTTCTGATGATTGTATGTTAGACTTAAACAAGAGCTACGAGCTCACATGGCTCTTCTTACGAGTAGGCGGTACAAGAAAGTATATGAGAACGTCACAAAATACACCCGCCATTCAAAAATGCGGTTCGGAAACAGAAATACCTATTTAGTATCACTCAGTTCTGAGTAGTTCCGGCATCGCCTCTGATTATCTGTAGGAAAGACTCAAACTTCCAAGTTTCAGCCCAACAAATCCACTCGTCTGATCCTACACGTGCTACACGATTTCTGGTACTCCCTCCATCTCCGCCTACCGTGGCCGAATCTGATTTTGACTCAAAAATGGATCGTCTAAAGCATCTTCTTTTATACGATCTATCAAGTTTCATTCGAATCTGAGCATTTTCTGAAAATTCCAGTACCACCAGCCACCGTTGTCGGATCCTGTTAGGACCCTAAATATATCGTCTAGGATATATAATATCTCTACATTCCAAGTTTCATTTAAATTGATGCACTCGTTTGACCCTATGCCAGCCTCAAAGTTTCCGACAATCTCCCGCTAACTCCCCCCACTGTGGCCGAATAGGTCTTGGAAACATAAATGTCGTATTTTTAAGACCCCCTTCCCGTCCATCAAGTTTTACTGCAACCGGAGCATGGCCCATCAGCAAATTTCCGCCGCCCCCCCCCCGACCTTGGCCGAATCCGGCTCGGACGCCGAATAACAAATCTAGGCCGCACAAACTCGGCACTGTCCAACTTGCATCCCATTCGGTCCATCCGTTTGGTTTTGTGCATATCAAAAGTTTCCGCCCTCCCCCAATTCCCCCAACCGAGGTGGAATATAGTTCGAACGCACGCTTTACACGTCTATGTCATCGATTCTTATCACCCATTCATTTTCATTCGAATCAGACCACGCGTTCAATTTCCATATTGACACAGATACAGAACATCTCAGGCGATAGCTCTTTCCGCCTTACAAGATTCATTCAAATCCGATCACCCGTTCAAAAGTTATGCATGCCACTAGATTCCGGATTCCCCATCCATCCACTCGCCCCCCCTTCCCCCCCGATGGTCGGATCTGGGAAACGACTGTTCTCAAGTCAATGTGTTCGGATCCCTGACATACCTGCCAAGTTTCATCGTCCTAGCACACAAGGCAGTCTACCGAACTCGGGATCGCTAGATGTTTCATCAAAATATCCCCAAAAATTCCCATGTTTCATCAAAATATCTCATTCCCTTCGAGGTTATCGTGCTCCCAGACGATAAACAACTTTTGCGATGTCATAGGTATCCCTCCACTGAAGTTTTCGGATCCCCAAATCTTGAGAAATACTTGTTCTGAAGAATCTTTGACTGAAACTTAAAAAATTCTTGAAAAATATACGCCATTAACAAAATCAGCCTGATTTTAAATTTAATCGAGAGATGTTGGTATGCTACACAACACTTCTGTTAGGACTTGGGTTAAAACTGTGCCCTGAAGCGCGAAATTCATCATTTGAAAATTGTCTTTTGCAAATCTTACAATCATACTTCTCAGCCGGACAAAAAATAATTGAAAAATTCACCAACAAAATTCGAACAACTAGAAATAGCCCGCTGCCTCTTTATGTAAATCTGGCAAGCTAGAAACCTGCGACTGAGAATGCAATTCCTTAAATCTCAATGGATCAAGAACCCAGAACCGGAGGTGCCCAAGCTGGATGTCAACTTAGTTTTTTGGTAACCTTGAACTTAGTATTGTTTCAATTTCTGGGCATACTACCAGCCCCCCCATTTGGATTTCGTGGGTGAGTGTCCAGCTAAGAGCTTGGTCACACTGGGCTCAAAACAGCGCAGAATTAGGCTCTGAAGTGGTCACAGAAGATCCAAGAAAAGGCAGCTTTTTGAGCTGCTAAGTTTGAAAAAAAGAAAATTACAAGATACACCACACCTAGTTCTGAATGATTTAAATTCAGGAGATGATTTAGAACAAAATAGCATTTCTGATTATGTTCCAGGAAATACACTGGTATTTTTAGTGCTGTTGACTATAAAAATAATGTAAATAAGTGTTTTATTCACTTGAAAGAAAAAGGAAAAAGACATCAAACCGGTGCTTTTTTCTTATTTTTTGGCACAAAGTAAAAAATAGATGTGACTGATGGCATTTTGAAATATAGAAACTCTTTACTTTTCTCCCCAAATATCTTTTGTTAATCCTGGAATGTTGAAAACAAAATCATGATAGTTCACACTAGCCCTGCACAATTAAAACTGAACTGTTGCTAAACTGTTCAAGTTTCGATTTTACAATCCTAATTGCAGTCCCCTCATTATCCCCAAGCTACCTCAAAGCCATCAACCGTCGCACCCCCTGAGGATTTTCAAAACCTCACTTTTGACCAACCCAATCTACGCAGATTTGTAGACCCATTTATGGCCAAGAAATTTGCTCAGATTGTCAAAACGGCTCTAAGGTAATTTTTTGTATTTGGGCGCTCAGAGCACCAAGTTAAGCTGAATTTTTGGGGTCTGCTCTTCTCTGAGTGCCCAGTTCAGCTCAATTATTGTGGTCGGGTGCAGAGCATCCCGTATTAGCTTCTTTATTTCTTCGAGGAGTGGTTGGTAGTCCCCCCCCCCTATATGAACGTCCCTGACTGTTGCACATTGGAATGCAAATATAGAATAAGGCCTATCTATATTTGAATTACTGGATCGAGTATTGCCGAACATTAATTGAAATAAGCATACCTTTTGGCCTTTCCCAGTTTCCTCTATTGTCTCCTGTCTGCCTGAGAAAACATAAATCTTTGTTGCTGTGACATCTTTCTTGAAAAACGAGCAAAAAGGAACATTTACATACTAAATTAGAATATACTAATAATTAAGGATATCCTGGTGGAAGCTCTAAGGCTAACTCTACATTTGTTTTGACTGCAGTGTTGCCATCGATCGCAGAATTGTTCGATTCGTTAGATGTTTGATTTCATTCAAAAAGATTTAGAATTCTGCAATCGGTAAGACTGTAAGAAAAGCGAAAACCAAGCAAATATATATAATTATGAACCTAAAGAAGAAAACCCTGGAGTTCTCTCGATAGTTAATTTGTAAGAAGAACCCAAATTTCCTTGGCGCCGGGAACAGCGCCGGATTGTCATGTCTGTTTTTTTGCCAAATAAAAAAGAAAACTCGCAACTGGCAACAACGCAGAAGAAAAGAACTCTGTTTCCTCTTGAATAAAAAGCAATAAATATTCTTATCACTGCTAATCGTTGATACTGTTATTGAGAACACCGTCAAGAAATATGTGGAGGATAGTCATGCTTGTGAACATTGAGAATGGTAAGTGATAGCTTATATAATGCTACAACATAAAACTAAGGACTTGCAACGACCGAAAGATGGTCTCTTTCGACCTTTTTTTTTACTCTAGTGGAAGAACAGACTACAGGAATTCCAGCTTGGTCACACTGGGCTCATCTCTGTGCAGAATTTGGCGTCAAGTGTTCACACTAGATCAAAGAAAAGGCTGTTGGTACCATAACCTTGACCTACCTCACTACAGATTATTTCTGATTGATTGGTTTCTGAGCTTCACTAAAGTAATCAATATTTTTATTGGGTCCAGCGTTAGGCATAGGGTACACCAAACGCTAGATATACCCAGCATTTGGCATAGGCTTTCCCCAAAACCAGAGGTTTGCGATAGACTGTGTCAGTTCATCCTATTTATTCTGTGGGGTAGGCCAGACACTCCAGCCGAAACTCAGGCCACAAATGGCCCATTGTCTCAATCCCCCAATTCACAATTGATGGCAAGCCATCACTCGATAATAAAATCGATGTAAGCACCACTCTACCAAAACAATTGATAAAAACATCACTCATTCTACGGCTTTGTCTGTTTTGTCTAAAATCTGTGCAGAAGAAACCAGATTGTCAAATAGGCTGCCTTTTGAGCCCAGTTAAAATTTTCAAATATCTTTTTTATTTTCAGTGTTTGATCTGATATATCGTTATCACTGTGTTGTATATTGCCCAGTACTAACATTAATACCATGAGACGTTAGCAGAATGGGATTTGTCATTCCAGGAAGCCAAGAACAGCTTAACAGGGAGCCTCGATTGGTGTTTTTTTTTTTTGGGGGGGGGGGGGGGGTGAGATTTTCTGATAATCCTTCATCCTCTTAAAAGCACCCTCTTGTTTCTGTCAAAGTTTCTCTTCTTCTTCTTCTCATGAAATTGGGGCAAGTGCTTTCAAAAAACAACTTGGCAGTTGACCAAAATGTTAAGTAGAGGTATGTTTATGTGAACAGTTACTTTAATGTGACCAGTGTTGTTTTGGACCAAACAGTAGAATGAAGATAAAAAATACCTATTCAGGTGTTTTCAGATGGCTTTACTTACCTACTTTGGCTAACTGGTATTTAGCTCTAGACACAACAAGTGCATGAAAATGGTGAAGTCCAATGTCAACAAACGTTCACACAAGCATATGAATACTGTAAAATCCAACGAACAGTCAGGTTGTTGATTAATGACAAACTTGACAAGCGCACTTCTCTCTGATGAAACCTGTAAGGTTTGGCCGCCTAATCAGTGACATTCTGGTTCCAACTAATAACGATAAGCCTTCTTCATCATCTTCATACTTATATGCCTTAACTTTTTGCCTCATTATGCAAATAGCAGTTAGTAACCAGTTGCAGTCTGGCTCGCTTTGTCGGAGAATTGAAATCCATGATTAGTGTCAATACTGATTTCATCTCTTCAAAAGTTATCTATCTACTATACTGTTCCAATGCAAGATGACATCTGCTCTAACACGAATTTGATCGATACATTGTGTTTATTTAACATGCCAAGTTTTATCTGCTCCAACACGAATTTGATCGATATATTGTGTTTATTTAACATCCCAAGTTTTAGCTCCTTCCACGAGAAAAGTTGGTTGAACCTTAGCAATGCAGATGAAGGTTAAAGAGGAACTTTTGTAATACCGTGTTTTAGTGGAGTGTTCCTTGGAACAATCCACTATTGCGAACGCTGTAGCAGTTTTCGGTTTCCGGTAATCACTGTATTTTGTGGAGCTCATAACTCCTGAACCAGTGCAAGTATCAAGTTCAAACTTGGTATACTAGTGAGTATTGGGGTCTAGTTGTGCCTTTTGGGGGTCCCACCCCCCACCCCACCCGGTTCTGGGGCAAATGGGCAAAGATTGCCTAGTGAAAAATGTTCATAACTTGACCAGAACTGGACATACGACGATGGAATTCCTTTTACATGTAGATGCTAGGGCTGGGAAATTGCTTTGAAAGTTGCACCTCCCCCACCCACCACGTTCATGGGCAACTGGGCCCAGATTGCCCAGGAGTAAAGTTGGTTACCCGTGCCAGGAATCAACAGGTATCAAGTTGAAACTTGGTAAGACTGTGAGCATTGGGGTCTTTTTTTACTTTTTGCGGATCCCAAACCCCACCCCCACTTGGTTTAGGGGCAATTGGGCCCACATGGCCCATTTGTTAAAGTTTTTAACTTGACAGTAACTGGAAATAAAGCAATGAAACTCCTTCGTGCTTTTGGATCATAGGGGTTGGAGAGACTTGAAGGTGTAAATACCCATTTGATGAGCCACGACCCCCCCCCCCGCTGCCATTCATGGGCAGCTGGGCCCAGATTTCCCTGGAGTTAAGTTCATCTTTGGCAGGTCTCAAGTCCAATTCTTGTATATGTGGGGAGAAATATCTATGGATGAGTATTTGGTGTAACAGCAACAAATAAGACGACACGACGCACTTAAGTCTTTAATTACCAGTTGGAAACTAGACTGTTTTGTCATATGATCAATAATAGGCTATGCCTTTCTTAATGACAAAGTGGGCATTAGGCTGCTACGATTTGGTTTATTGCACTTGTTATTACCTTGCTAATGGAATACAGGTTCAAAGGGTGGGACTGGCTGACAGACCATTCAGTGTTCGAAGTCAAGCTATTCGTGCAAAATATTCAAAATTTCCATGGAGTTACTGGCGGTTTGTTTACTTTTAAAGCTTTTAAAGTGGGATGATTACAAATTAGGTTATTTCAGTGCTTGTTTGGTTATTGGGGATAAGAAATGTCTTGGTTCTAAATCTATTTGTATATAGAATATGATAAACATTTTACTTTTACACTCCAAGTCTGAGCGCTTGCGCACTTGTTTCTGAATGCATTGTTCTCAGGCAGTGTTGTCACTTTTGCTAACAGAACATTTTTCTTTGGCAGAAAAAACTCTTAAACTCTGGTGGCAACTGTTAAGGAGAAATCTCGCTGTATAATCATAATATATGCTTAATCTATTTTGCTTCTTTTTATGGCACTTGTAGCCCCTGGCTCAAGGGCCATATACCGATCGCAGTTCCGTCTGTCGGTCTGTCTCGAGTTTGTTTTGTCACACTTTCGAGTTAGAGTACTTCCAGATGTGCTAGGAGATGAAACTTGGCAGGCTGATCAGGCACCCGACCGAAGTAACCTGGAAATACTCAGTTTCCCGATCCGACGACCTTGGGGGGGGAGTGGAGGGCGGGGAATCCGTAAAATTTAATAGTGTAACTTTCAAACGGTTGATCGGATTGGAATGAAACTTAATAACTGAATACATGATATAATTAAGTCTGGACCAGATTCGACAGCTATGGGGGAGTTGGGGAGAGACCGGAAATCTCGAGAAAATAATAAAATAGAGTAATTGTAGTGAAACTTGCTGGGAAGAACAAGCCTCGGCTCTAGATAAATCGTTTACACAATTGGACTGGACCCGGACACTGGGGGGGGGGGGATTCGGATGGTGACAGTTTTGGGAATGTTCACGCCAAACTTGGCCGGCATATCAGGGACCCGATCTATCTGACCTGGAAATAAAAATTTGATCGACCTGATTATCGTGGGGGGAATGGAGGGAGGGGGAATCCGGAATATTGAGTATTGCGTAACTTTCTGATCAAAATTGGAGTGAAATTTAGTAATTGAACAGACGACATGTCTGTGGTGATCTTTTCATGTCCGAACGCGATCCGACAACTATGGGGGGGGGGGGGGGAAGATGTTACCGACTTGGACTGGAGAGATCGGGGTGGAACTTTGTGGGAATAACAAACAGATGTTCCGGATAAATTATTTACATAACCGGATTGGCTCCAGGCACTGTGGAGGGAGTTGGACGGGGGGGGGGGGGTCCGGAATTCCGGTGATCGCGAGTTAAGGTACTTCAGGATGTATGCTAGGACGATGAAATTTGGCTGGAATATTAAGAAATTCGACAAGATTGGCTGAGAAATCGCCACTTTCCAAATCGACTATTCCTTAAAGTACCAATATTGACCGCAAAGTAAGAAAAATACTTTTAAGCAAAATATACATCTTCATGATCCCCACGAGCCCATCATCATTTTTGCATCAAGGGTTTTGCTTACAAAGGAAGTTGTAGCTCCCTTAGAGTGCGCATCTTAACCGCAAAGTCGAAATGTAATTTTGATCAAACAATACATTTCAACCCATGCAAGTGCCATATGAGCTTACAGCTCTTGTTGTATATAGGCTATATTGGTAAGGAACCTTCGCAATCCTTGCAAGCCTGTGGCACAATTTCATTCTTACAGACCTACAGAAAGCTTGGGTCGACACTTCACTGAAATAAAATTCACCATATTTCTCCAGTCCAAAAATCCACAGTGGTTAAGATAAGTCTGAATTGTTCCTCATAGTGTGGATTCCTCTTCCCTCCACTCCCCCCACGATTTTGATATCAACCTTTGTACATATCTTCAGTATTATTACACACCTGTTCCGAGGATCTTTTTTAAAGCACATATTCTGTTTCAGGAAGGAATTTATATTACCAAAATTTACCATACAATTCTGAGATACCATTTTAATTTACGGAGTCTTCTGCCGGTACAGATACAGTACATGAATGGAGGACCAGGAATACTGCTCTGGAGCATTTGTAAGTGAAACTTTAATATCAGTAAATCCGCCATGGAGCCAAGGATATTTCACCTTATAACCAAGAAGAAATAAGCACCAGAACCTCAGCCTCCCTGTTTCTGTAATACGACCATTTGGAGTCGATTAGCTGCATGTTCCCTGTCCGATTCAAACAAATGGAGGGCAGGAGCTACGCGGAATATCACAATTTGTTACCTCTTCAAACAGCTATATCCCAGTAGAGCCCCGGACAAGAAAGTTCCAAAGTGGAAGCCAAACGTGCAAGGAGCGGGTCAGCGCACAACCTTCACTTTTTCCTTTGATATGCCTTGCGGCACACATTGAAGTAGATCTACATAAAGAAATAAGCACCAGAACCCTTTTTCCCGATCTCTGTAAAACGACCATGCGAAGTCGAATATATCCTTACTCCCTGCCCGATACAAATAAGAGGTGTGTAGGAGCTACGCGGAATACCAAAATTCATTACTTCGACAGACAGCTATGTCGCAGTAAAGATTCCGAGAAGAAAGTTCAGAAGCAAAACCCGAAAACCCGGGTCAGCGCGCCTCTTGCACTTTTCCCTCAGATATGCCCAGCGGCAAAGGGAGAAGTAGGCGTGCATTAATTCAAAGCTAGAGCAAGTAATTAAAGTTCAGCTCAGTTTTCGCGGGGTATCCATAGTCGCTGCATGGGACCAAAGAAGGAGGTTTCATTTGATGATCTTCACTTAAAATAAAATTCACTACCCAAGTAGCAAAAAAAGTTGTACCTTGACACAGTAATTTGAGGTACGAAACTCTGAGTTTAATTAGTCTTCTTGAAAATAAATATAATAGCATCACTGCAGCTCTCCCCAGCCAACGCCGTTGATTGGTTGACACAGAATTGGAGTCGTCGTTTGGGCGACGTGTCTTGCTCCTGACATTCAATGACCTGTTTTTGCCCTTTTAAAGATTTAAAATTCCGACTTTAGTTAATTCGGCAATGGCGTCACCGCAGTTCTCCCCAGCCAACGCTGTTGATTGGTCGACAAAAAATTTGAGATACAAAACTCCGAGTTAAGATAGTCCTCTTGATAACCAACGCTATGAGCAGAAAAGAATAAAATATTGTAAGGAGAAACTTGCAACGATGGATAGATTGTGTTTGTTTAACTGGCAAAGTTTTCGTTCTTACATCATCAACGCATCTTTCAGCAGCCAACACCGTCGATTGGTTTCCAAAAAAAGGTGCATCAACTCAAAGCTCGAGCAAGACATCTAGCTAAGATCAGTTCTGTCGGGGTATCCAAAGTCGCTGCGTGGGAACAAAGACAGAGATCCAACGGTATCTCCATGCAAAGAAGGAAGAGAGCGGAGCTATAGTCCATTATATTGTTCCTAATGCACGATATATAATTGCGAAATACCGAGTATAGTCAGTCTTGTGATTAGTAATGTTGATAACCAACACTAATAGCATCACCGATCAGCTCTCAGCAGCAAACGTCGTTGATTGGTTGACGAAAAATTTGAGTCGTCGTTTGGACGACGTTTATCGTTCTTCAAGACATTTACTGGTTTGGTTTCTGTCTTAGGCCCTTTTAAAGATGCAACATTCCCATTTTAGTTAATTTGGTAATAGCGTCACCGCCGACGTAAACCCGAAGTAAAGTCTATGAGAAATAAGTTTCAAAGTAGTGGACGAAAGCGCGAGGGAGCAGGTCACAGCGCCTCTAGTGCTTTTTCCAGTTATATGCGCAGACTCGAAGAGGGAAGTAGACGTGCATCAACTCAAAGCTCGAGCAAGACATCTAGCTAAGATCAGTTCTGACGGGGTATCCGAAGCCGCTGCGTGGGAACAAAGACAGAGATCCAACGGTATCTCCGTGCAAAGAAGGAAGAGAGCAGAGCGAGTCCATGAGATGGTTCCTAATGCACGATATATAATTGCGAGCGATACATTGATGGCCGTTGCATGGACAAGAGCCTGAGGTTCTACTATTTCAGGTTCTTGGATATACTTATACATTTAGTTAGAACACTTACTGAGCAAATATCTCATTCCAGGAAACAAAGTCGACGTACTTGGGCGAACGATCTAACACCATTAAGGAATCCAGTGTCTTCGAAGTACCAGGAAAGCTGATTGCCATTAAAAGTGAGTAAGACACATTTATCAGTGAAAACTGCCATAGAGCAATTTGACTTCCAATTAGCAATCAAAGATTCTATGAATAAAGTGGATACCAAGCTTAAAGATTATGTAAATACTAAAACTGAAATGCTCCATGGCAGTACTGTTCAATTCAGTAGCTTCAAACTTATGAGAAATGATGAGAAAACAGCAGAGGACTGATGTAACTAGCTGAAGACTAGTTTCTGGTGTTGCGAAAAGTATTCGAAATGGCCGATTTTTTAACATCTGCAGCGGGACATCTTGACCTTTTGCAGCGAAAATGAACTTGGGAATAAAAAATAAACAAAGTAAAGGTTATAGCTTAGCTTTAAACATCTGACGAATCATTGGAGTTGAAAAGGATGTTATGATTTCAATTCGGAGACAGCTGCTGCTTTTCTTCTCGATTGGACCGTTGATGGGGTATTGTTTTATCAGCAATCGAGTTGACCTTGGCCTTGCTGTAGAGAGCTTGTTTTTTAGCTCCCCTGGTTTTTCAGAAAAAATTGCCGATTTGCAGTTGCAGCGGAAATAATTTATAAGCGTATAGTAGACTGTTCATTGAGTTGTGTGCTGCTTCGTCGTGTGCAAGAAACACGCCAGGGGTTAAACGCGCTATACGAAGGAACTATCTGCGATTCGCTTCTCCGTGAGTTGATATCTTTCGGCCCTCCTGTCGCGTGCCAAAGGTAAAAACAAGATAGGAGATTGACAGAATAACTTTACTGAGCAAATCGCTGATTTTTGGTGGTCTGAATTTCCTTCCGCTGATGATGCCGCTTCATGATTCTGGTGCGTTAATGTGTTCTGACCCACCTGGTTTCACAGAAAAAAATCGTCGATTTGCAGTTGCCGCGGAAAATAATTTCTAAGCGTATGGTAGACTGTTCATTGAGTTGTGTGCTGCTCCTGGGTTTTTCTCCTTAAAAAAAACGCCAGGGGTTGAACGCGCTATACGAAGGAACTATCTGTAATTCGCTTCTCCAATGCGCGTGTTGATATCTTTCGGCACTCCCGTCGAGTGTCAAAGATAAAAACACGCTAGGAGAGTGGCACATTTTGACCGTTTGCCGCGGAAATAACTTCTAGCGTACAGTAGACTGTTCAGTGAGTTGTGTGCTGCGACTCGTGCGTCAAAATCTTAAGGTCACGTTGGCCATAAGAAAAAACGCCAGGGGTTAAACGCGCTATACGAAGGAACTATCTGCAAATTCGCTTCTCTGGTACTCGCGTTGATATCTTTCGGGATAGAAACACGATAGGAGAGTGGCCGACAAATCGTAGAGAACAAATCGATGATTTTATTGGTCTAAATTTTATTCGTATTTAGTGCTCGATTGTGTGTCTCTGTCTAAATTGGAATCGAAAATGGGTTCTGCCAGTCCCAGTTGGAAGAGTTAGTTTGTTCGTTGTCCATTGAAAAAGTCGTGGTCGATCTCATGGTCATGTTCTGCGAGCATTTTTTCGAAAGTTCTCTGACTTGCCGACTTAGCGCAAATCACAGTAGCAGGGTATCAAATAAAAACCTCGTTGGTTTTGGTTTGGAGATTCATCTTCGCCGGTGTTAAGGTACGACAGTACAGAGATTGTCAGAATAACTACTGAGCAAATCGCTGATTTTTGGTGGTCTGAATTTCCTTCCGCTGATGATGCCGCTTCATGATTCTGGTGCGTTAATGTGTTCTGACCCACCTGGTTTCACAGAAAAAAATCGTCGATTTGCAGTTGCCGCGGAAAATAATTTCTAAGCGTATGGTAGACTGTTCATTGAGTTGTGTGCTGCTCCTGGGTTTTTCTCCTTAAGAAAAACGCCAGGGGTTGAACGCGCTATACGAAGGAACTATCTGTAATTCGCTTCTCCAATGCGCGTGTTGATATCTTTCGGCCCTCCTGTCGAGTGTCAAAGATAAAAACACGCTAGGAGAGTGGCACATTTTGACCGTTTGCCGCGGAAATAACTTCTAGCGTACAGTAGACTGTTCAGTGAGTTGTGTGCTGCGACTCGTGCGTCAAAATCTTAAGGTCACGTTGGCCATAAGAAAAACGCCAGGGGTTAAACGCGCTATACGAAGGAACTATCTGCAAATTCGCTTCTCTGGTACTCGCGTTAATATCTTTCGGGATAGAAACACGATAGGAGAGTGGCCGACAAATCGTAGAGAACAAATCGATGATTTTATTGGTCTAAATTTTATTCGTATTTAGTGCTCGATTGTGTGTCTCTGTCTAAATTGGAATCGAAAATGGGTTCTGCCAGTCCCAGTTGGAAGAGTTAGTTTGTTCGTTGTCCATTGAAAAAGTCGTGGTCGATCTCATGGTCATGTTCTGCGAGCATTTTTTCGAAAGTTCTCTGACTTGCCGACTTGGCGCAAATCACAGTAGCAGGGTATCAAATAAAAACCTCGTTGGTTTTGGTTTGGAGATTCATCTTCGCCGGTGTTAAGGTACGACAGTAGATTGTTTTTAGTCAGGGTCTGTTTGGAGGCCGAATAAATCTTGGGTCTCCTTCGAATTATTTTCTTCGACCAGCGGAATGCGATATTTTTTGTCTGAAGTACGTCCCGAATGTGGTTCATTGTCTGGGAGTGTTTCGTATGAAATCCTAGTATTCTGGTTGTTACGAATCGTAACAGACTATTTGTCGCTGTGAGTGAGTTACCTGTATACCGAACAACTAAAATTAGTTTGTACGTGGTCGTATCAACACGTATAAATATTTTAGCTTTAGGTCGTCATTCTCAATTTTGGTGTTGAACTGGATTGTTGGTTCGACTAGAACGTCGACAAACGCAACAGTTTCTGTTATTTTTACTCTTAACACGCTGTAAAGCCATCGTCAATATAACGTTTGTAAAAACGGAGATTCGTTGGGGGTATGCTGAAGGCAAATTGCTCAGTTATTCTCATGGTTAATTCTGCAAATTCTTGGGAAATAGAACTCATCAGTGCTGCAGCCGTGTCCAAATATAGCAGCAACCTTATCAACTACAAGCAACTCTCCCAAAGGGAATAACAAAATTCAAATATTTAAAGCTAAGCTAGAATCTTTAATTTGTTTGTTCACAAGTTCCACTTTCCAGTTTCAGCGTAAACTGAACGTTAAACTGGGTGTTTTATATTGTCACGTAGCGGGGCCGTGGACATCCTATGTATCGGCTGTCTAAACTCTGTATCTCGGAACTACAAAGATAATGTAGTTAGTAAAGAAACTGATCTCATAATGTAAATGAGAAATCATATTATGATTCGGAAAACACGAACTGTCATACTTAAATTTGCAGGTCGGTGTATGCAGCTACGTCAGTAGATTCGTCGACAGATGATACACATGGAAACCTATGGAGGGGCAGCTAAACATGTAATTGCAAGGAAGCGAATAATTTGTCCGAGAAATTTGAGTAGAAAAATAGTATGTTCACATGGTAAAAGTTAATCACTCAAGTACTAGTTAATCATGGAAAATAGGGTAAATAAGAAGTTTTGAATATGGAAAGTGTACTAAATCACTAAGCACACAATCTGGTCTAAATAATTCTACTAATCAAAGCTAGTGAGAATAAAACTACTTGCAATTACATTAGGCTTCCAATACAAACAGCACAAAACTCTTTAAGGTAAGTTGCTTGAATATATTAGCCTGGTAGAGCTGAGCACCGGTCCGGATCTGACGTCGGTGGGGGAGCGGGGGGGGGGGGGGAGTGAAGTTTCTCGTATTTTGCCACAATTGATGCTGTTCCAAGGAAAATTAATACGTGGTTAGACCAAAAACGGGGCATTCATGTGTTTGGATCAGTCATCGGTGGAGAGTACGTGAGATTTCCTTTTTCAGACTGTTTTAGGGAAATAAAATATCATCTTACGATGATGGGTGTGTATCGTTAATGTAGAAAACCGGTGCGCTTCGGTGACGACGGGATTCTTAAGTTATGAAGTTTTAGTGGCCGGCGATGTTCAATCTACCTTGATGTGATTTGACTTTGCTAAGATTTTTTTTATTTAAGTCTATGCTAGTGGCAATCAATTTATTATTTGCGGTTCAGGGACAGTGCGGTTCAGCGACACTGTTGTTCTGAGTAAATCTATTCAAAGAATGCATAAAACGGATGTCAGCTACGATGCTATATCAGAAAAGTTTCGGCACTTCGTGGCAAGAGTCCTCGAGAGTTCATACTCAAGAGAAGATGAGAAAACAGCAGAGGACTTACATTTTTTTTACGCGTTTTGTTATTGCTGGGTGTTCCATTTTTCCATGTAGTGGTAGACTGAACCTTACCTTAGAACTTGAGTTATCACCACCCACAAGAGGCAATAAAGGCATCGTACTACCATGACCTCTTCCCACTCAGGTTTCACCCTTTAAGGTGCCTTCAGACTGAAACGTAAAATCTTACGTTACGCTTCCGTAATCTCTTACGTTACGTCGAATCTTTCACACCTCCAGTGGACCCCTTCAGACTGATGTAAGAACAGAACTGAAGAATTCATTTTATTTTCTCAAGTTTTCATCGGTTTTGACGAAGAATATGACAAGGAACAGACGCCAGTGATGGTATTCAACAATTAAAAGCTATCTACCTTTTTTGGAAGTAATTCAGATACTCCTGGGAAACGTGAAAGAAAGTCATAGGAGCCTACATTCCAATGGAATTTAAAACTAAACTGTAACACAAACTGGTTTGATTTGAATTGAAACCCTAATTTCAGCCTGCTGACTCTCCCCAGAGGCTTTGCCCCAGAGTCATTAGGATGCAGTTTCCTGAAGCGCTACCATGACAAAACATGCTCCATTTCGAAACTCTGTGCAGAATAGTCTTTTTCAGCTGCTTTGCCAGTTTGTGCTGTTTTGGGCTAATGTGACAAGGATGCTATTTTTTCCATCATAAATCCAAGGTCTCTCTTGGAAAGATTGGCAATCAAATCAGGTAAATCCTCTTTATTTAATTTCTCCCTCATCATCCTACGTTGCCTTAAGTTACGTTTCTTAAGTTGAACAAATTTCAACTCCCGATTTTTACGTTACGGAGGAAAATTTTTACGTTACGGAGAGCTACGTAGGCTTCTTACGTCGACGTAGCGTCCGTAAGTATCTCAGTGTGAAGGGAGTACGTAAGAGCTTTTTTCAGTCTGAAGGTACCTTTAGTGAAAGTTTTGCTCTGAAAGTCTGGAATGTCTGTTGCTTGCTGGTTTCAATGATGTCTGTAGTTATGAAACCCGGAACTAGTAGGGAAGTAAAAATATGATCTAAACAATGAGACCAAATTTGGTGCTCTACATTGACTTCGTTTTAAGGGCAAATACGCTAGGTTAGTGAAGTAGGTTAAGAGACTTACCGAGAGCAGAAGTTGCAAGAAGAAAGAAATCGACACGAGCACGAGGGCTCTTGTCAACATTAATGGATATTACGTTATCACAGACAGTAGAAGCTAGAAGAAAATAAGCGTGAGACCAAGACTCGTGATGCATATACGTTCACTAGAGTAATAGGCAATGTATCAGTTGTAACAAGCAAGGCGAACCTCTGATCTACAAGAACTGGAATTTATCGAATCTAACCGCATACGAGACAGTATAAAACTCGTAGAAGTTACGGCAGACATAGGCTAACGATTAACAATTTGCAGGCCGAGGTACTACGAGACGTCAAAAGTCCCGTATTAGAATGGTCAACGATGGAACAACAAGAAATATATAATTAATTGCATGGAAGATTTTCTTTGGAAATGAATAGTTCCGTGATGGAAGAAAGAAATTCAATATGTGACTTGAGTCACATCATGGAAGAATAAATATTAAAAATAATAAGTTCGAGTAACATCTATAAAGTGATCTTATGAAGTTTTATAAAATGCCTTAGTCATCAGTTATATTTTGCAATGCAATTGAATGCATGATATCTAAAGATTGAGAATCCATGCAATTACAGTAGATTTACCTCTCATTATTTGGAGGCAAACTACATCAAGAGGAAGCACAGGAGCTGTGGAAGGTTTTTATAACTTTTATAAGATATACTGGTTTAATTACAATCATTTATCTTAGTACAGGCATTTCGTTTCCTTCACATTTTTGGTCGATGAAGATCTGTAAAGAAAGAAATTGAGATCAAAAGAGGTTGAAAGCTCATAAAGAACCAACATGGGAATGTTCTAGATCATAATAAGGAATTACCAGAAACTGGAGGAGAGCTAACAAATTTCAACCTCTTAACATTTCCTTTTCTTCCAAGTTAATCTCTAGCACGAAACTTCAACGAACTGTCCTTTTACATCATCGTCCTTTTCAAGCGGCTAGGCGATAAGAGGTATGACAAGAGCACAAAGTTTCAAAGATACAGATTGTTCCAGCTAAGACCAGCTATTATTGAACAAGAACTTACAAGGGGTATAATATTGTCTCATAACATTTAACACACGGCTGCGACACAAAACTTCTGGCAGTGTTGCTTTAAGATTTGCTTTCGCGATTTCTGCTCGGTTCAAAGGTTTGCAATCGCGCATCTCCTTCTCGGATGCGGTCCTGCTTGCAGAAATCGACGAATGACATCACTCGAGATCACAGGTAGAAGAATCACTGGAAAGGAACAGTGAACGTTAAGGGGATACTATAGCCACATTCGACTTAACCTTGTCTCAGCCCTGTCAGCAAAATGCAATTTTGTTAAACTGTCTTGTCTGCTTAATGTCGTTTTATTTGTCATGTCAGCCCTGTCACAGGACGTCTTGAATGACGACATGATCAGGGAGCAAGTTTCGATTATGCAGATTTCTCGACTGCGTTTTATTTGTTATGCTCGACCGTTGTATTGACTGGCAAGACTAATAAAAACGGCTTTAAACAGTGACAAGGCAGTAACACAATGTAGGGACTGAGACAAGAAATACTCAAATCGAAAGCAGCCAACAGGAAGAAAGGTATGGTAAACTTTGAATGTATTAGCTACCTAGCTCTCGCTAAAATCAAGAAATTAGTGGCATTACACTGTCAGAAATTTCATAACGGATAACACAAGGATGTACGGTTTCAACAGATAATGCGTGAGAGATAAACCCTTCGGCTGATATTCAAAATGTTATGCATAATATGTATTACCGTCAGGAAAAGCCGAAAAACCGCCAAAAAGGTACTGCTGAGTTTTCTGACATCGTGACGATAAAGAATAAAGTCGGTAGATGCTTTTTTGGCTCTTTCTAAGAAAGATTGTTATGCACACCATTTCATGCATAACGTTTTCAAACACAATAGATAACATTTCAAGTGTTATTTGTGACGCATTTGCTGTTGAAACCGCGAATCCTTGTATTGTCTGATATGCAACTTCTGACAGTGTAGTTGAAATTATACTAAAGTTATTTCCCGACACCACAAGCAAATTAAGAAAGAAAAAACGTTGTATGAATACCTATGACAAGATATTAAAGTCAAAAGAAAAAAAAGGCTCAAAAAACTAAAATGAGGAAGGAAAGGTTGAAATAAGAACTTCGGTGGACTTTACCTTATGATAATTGCTGACCCCTCAAGGACTTCACAGAATACACCATTTTCTTCCTGTTTTTAGTCCTTGACCAGCTATTAAAACGAAGAATGAAAAGGTTAATTACAATTTTCAAAGATGCCGAAACCTCACGACTTTTAATTGAGAATCCACCATTACTTCCTCTTTTTAGTACTTGTACGATCCGAGCCAAGATACTAAACAGATGAAAGAACTGGTGGAATCTATAATTCGATATTTGCTAAATAAGAGTAATTTACTTGTCCTTCCACGTTTAGTACTTTCAAGGTACTAAAATGAGGAAGGAAATGGTGGACTTGAAATATCTTAGTTGCCGACACCTCGCTGGACTCTGAGGATTTGAATCGACTACCGTCTCAACGAGAAATGAAAAGGTTAATCACAATTTTTATAGTTGCCGACCCCTCGCTGGGCTGGGAGGATTTTAGTTGACGATGTTGCAAATGTCAGGATACTAAAACGAGGAAGGGATGGTGAACTTTGATTTTGAACAGTTGCCGACATCCCAAATAATACTAAATAGAGTAAGGAAACGGTGCTGCGAATTCTGGCGACAGCCTTCATGGTTTTAGTATGCCCTTCCTGGTTAGCCGCCTACCGTCAGAAAGAGAAATGAAAAGGTGAATTAGAAGTTTATAGTTGCCGACCCCTCACTGAACTTAATGTCTATCCATGGCAGGAGACTAAAACGAGGAAGGGATGGTGAACTTTGATTTTGAACAGTTGCCGACCCCTCAAATAAAACTAAATAGAGGAAGGGAACGGTGCTGCGAATTCTGGCGACAGCCTTCCTCGTTTTAGTATGCCTTTCCTGGTTCGTCGCCGACCGTCAGAACGAGAAATGAAAAGGTGAATTTCAATTTTTAAAGTTGCCGACCCCTCACTGAACTTCATGCCTACCCATGTCAGGAGACTAAAACGAGGAAGGGATGGTGAACTTTCAATTTGAAAAGTTGCCGACCCCTCACTGAACTTAATGCCTACCCATGTCAGGAGACTAAAACGAGGAAGGGATGGTGAACTTTGAATTTGAACAGTTGCCGACCCCTCAAATAATACTAACTAGAGGAAGGGAACGGTGCTGCGAATTCTGGCGACAGCCTTCCTCGTTTTAGTATGACCTTCCTGGTTCGTCGCCGACCGTCAGAACGAGAAATGAAACGGTGAATTACAGTTTTCATAGTTTCCGACCCCTCACTGAACTTAATGCCTACCCATGTCAGGAGACTAAAACGAGGAAGGGATGGTGAACTTTGAATTTGAACAGTTGCCGACCCCTCAAATAACACTAAATAGAGGATGGGAACGGTGCTGCGAATTCTAGCGACAGCCTTCCTCGTTTTAGTATGACCTTCCTGGTTCGTCGCCGACCGTCAGAACGAGAAATGAAAAGGTGAATTTCAATTTGAAAAGTTGACGACCCCTCACTGAACTTAATGCCTACCCATGTCAGGACTAAAACGAGGAAGGGATGGTGAACTTTGAATTTGAACAGTTGCCGACCCCTCAAATAATACTAAATAGAGGATGGGAACGGTGCTGCGAATTCTGGCGACACCCTTCCTCGTTTTAGTATGACCTTCCTGGTTCGTCGCCGACCGTCAGAACGAGAAATGAAAAGGTGAATTTCAATTTGAAAAGTTGCCGACCCCTCACTGAACTTAATGCCTACCCATGTCAGGAGACTAAAACGAGGAAGGGATGGTGAACTTTGAATTTGAACAGTTGCCGATCCCTCAAATAATACTAACTAACTAACTAGAGGAAGGGAACGGTGCTGCGAATTCTGGCAACAGCCTTCCTCGTTTTAGTATGACCTTCCTGGTTCGTCGCCGACCGTCAGAACGAGAAATGAAACGGTGAATTACAGTTTTCATAGTTGCCGACCCCTCACTGAACTTAATGCCTACCCATGTCAGGAGACTAAAACGAGGAAGGGATGGTGAACTTTGAATTTGAACAGTTGCCGACCCCTCAAATAATACTAAATAGAGGAAGGGAACGGTGCTGCGAATTCTGGCGACAGCCTTCCTCGTTTTAGTATGACCTTCCTGGTTCGTCGCCGACCGTCAGAACGAGAAATGAAAAGGTGAATTTCAATTTTTAAAGTTGCCGACCCCTCACTGAACTTAATGCCTACCCATGTCAGGAGACTAAAACGAGGAAGGGATGGTGAACTTTGAATTTGAAAAGTTGCCGACCCCTCAAATAATACTAAATAGAGGAAGGGAACGGTGCTGCGAATTCTGGCGATAGCCTTCCTCGTTTTAGTATGACCTTCCTGGTTAGTCGCCTACCGTCAGAACAAGAAATGAAAAGGTGAATTACAGTTTTCATAGTTGCAGACCCCTCACTGAACTTAATGCCTACCCATGTCAGGAGACTAAAACGAGGAAGGGATGGTGAACTTTGAATTTGAAAAGTTGCCGACCCCTCAAATAATACTAGATAGAGAAAGGGAACGGTGCTGCGAATTCTGGAGACAACCTTCCTGGTTTTAGGAAGCCCTTCCTCGTTTTAGTGTGCCCTTCCTGGTTAGTCGCCTACCGTCTGAACGAGAATGAAAAGGTGAATTACAATTTTTATAGTTGCCGACCCCTCACTGAACTTAACGCCTACCAATGTCAGGATACTAAAACGAGGAAGGGATGGTGAACTTCGGTTTTGTAAAGTTGCCGACCCCTCGAAAAATACTAAACAGAGGAAGGGAACGGAGCGTCGAATTCGGGCGACATCCTTCCTCGTTTTAGCATGCCCTTCCTGGTTTTAGTATGCCTTCCTGTTTTTCTCGCGTTCCCTTCCCTTCCTGGTTTTAGTCGATCCCGGTTTTGAGGGCTTGTTTTGGAAAAAAGTGTTTTTAGTCTGCTCAGAACTCTTGCTCCACGTGGCATTTTAATAGATAGAGCTCTCACAAGTCTCACATGATCTTTCCATGTAATTATTCCATCAATAATTATTCCCAAATATACTTCCCAAATAATTATTCCCAAATATACTTGAAAATTGTTGCCCTTTCAGTCACCACATCGCCGACCGAAAGTATTTTATTCGTGTCAAAATTTTGCAAATTTGAGAAAATCATGCATTTTATGTTTGAGATGTTTGATGAGAGATGATTTTCCCGCAAATATTAAGACAAACTAGTGAGAGCGGTCTCCGTGATAGCACAATCCGTCTACTGTATGATTGTACTTCTCTGTTCCATCGCTTTCCTCAGGAATCGCCCCAACCTCTTCATTGTAGCAAAGCACTCATTCCGAACCAGTTTGATTAACCATTCTTGATCAAATTCATCCACACGGTGCTGTTCTTTCCTCCATTAATTCATCACCATACACTCGCAAACCACGAAAACCAAACTCTTTTTCAGACACCCGCACATCGGACAGAAGTAAGGACCGGATTTCTGGCTGAAATTACCAATATATCGTCCTTTGGTAAAGTGTCCGCCAGCATTTGAATAATTAACTTACACGCTTAACTTACACATTACACGCTCACCCCATGTCTCCCTTGCCGCAGCATAAAACCTCAGATATTGATTGGTCATTTTGAACGTGCCAAACCAATATTTCCCGGCTTCCACTAGCTTGGTAACTCCTTCCTCCTTTCCTGCTCAGTTTTCAAACATTTCACCCATTCTTCTAATACTCCACATTCTTCTAGTAGCTTTTTACTGGCACGCCATGAATTAGGCGAATCATCTCTCAACGCTTCTAAATATAGGGCTAAATAGAACGCTTCTATGTGTAGTTTAATATTCCAACACGTGGCAACCTAACAATCTTTTTCCAAAATCTAACCATATTCACCAATCTTACTTTTCTTAACGATGTTAGACCTGGCTCACCCCTTACCACCATATAAAATACCCTAAGTGCAAGACTTTCTATCTTACCTTTTCTCAAAACCCCATAATTCAAACCCGTAATGCATCCCCCACTACCCTAGACCTAAATACTTCTTTATGGGCCCGGATATTCCTACACCCTTCAGTTCACTCCTCAAAAATCAAATTTGAACATAACCTTCATTTCTCTACGCCAGAGCAAAATAACACTAGAGAGTAGCGCCAATACCTATGCTTTCCATGCCATACTCATCCGGGCCATACTCATAGCGCCACCCACTACAATTGCAGCATTTAAAGCGAGACAAAGTTTTCGGGGTAGAAATTTCTATTACCAAAGGTGAGGTCTGTACACACCAAGGAAACAACGGAGGCTTTATCATTCTTTTGCCATGTTCAGAAGATGAAGTTATCGGAGCCAGCGCTGGTGAAAGACTACGGAGTTTAAGTAGGGACATTCTACATTGCTAGTGGTGCTCAATTCCATGCTATTTGAGTGTGTGTCAATTTTGTCAAGTCTTGGCGCTACTCCCTAGAGTTACTTTGCTCTGCTCTACACTCTTTTCAGTATATTTACTGAATATTTTACCTTTCGCTCTAAACCTTATTCCGAAATTCGTCTATCTTCCTTCACTTCAAAACGGCTTCCCCGGGCGAACTCTTTTTCGACAGGAAAATAAAGTTTAGATACGTGTTCAGCATGTATTTTTACGTCGACTTTTTAATCGAAGCCTAGCAACTCTAAGACTTCCCAAAATGTGTCGTTACACCGAGCATGATACTAAGAACCTCTCGATCTTCAAGTCTGACGCTCGAGCGGTTGAGCTAACCTTCTACGTATTACTTTGAGACTTTTCGACTGTGTACGTAATACAATATTTCAGTGTGTAGTCGGTTAAAAATGTGAATTCTCGAGTCTACCAGAACCGCAGGTTATGGAGATAATCACCTGTCTGACAAGAAAATAAAGTTCAGAAACGGATTCATCGCTTGTTCTTATCGCCGATGCAAACCTCTAATCGACGTAGACTTTTCCCTTTTTACCAAATTTCCGGTTCTGGCCGGATTCCGACCGAACTACTTGTCTGGCGAGAACATGGTTTCAGATCTGCATTCAACATGTCTCCTCACGCTATATCGACTGCCAAATTTCCGGCTTTGCCCGGATACCGGGCGAAATGCATGTCCGGCAAGAAATTAATGCTCAAAATGAATTCAACATGCCTCCTTACCCCTACATCGAACATCTAATCAACACCAGATACAACTTTTACTTCCCATCAGTTAATAATTTTCATATACGGATTTAGCATCCTCACCCTTACATCGAACCTCTAATTAACTTCAAATAAAACTTTGACCTTTAACAAATTTTTCGTTTTGGCCGGATTCCGGGCGAACTGTTTGTCCGGCGAGAAATTAATTTTCATATATGACTTTAGCATATTTATATTTACATATTTCCGTCAGAACTGAAGAGTACAGAATATAATGTATACAACAGAACTATATGCCAAACCAACTGATCCATTCAGTAAAAAATACACATGGCTTCGACAACTAAATTGCAATCGTTTACGTACTACATTATTCTCCTTAGCCTGCTCCTATATCGATCCAGCATCTCATTACCTCACTCACCTCACTACCTGCGGAGTCCATCTACGAACTCGATCTGTCCTTTGACTACCTCACACCAAATTTGAATAAAATATCTCATTCCCTTCGAGAGTTATCAGGCCTTTTACGAAGTCGTAGGTATCTCGTTACTTTTTGGGATACTAAAAACAACAAGCGCACGTCGTGCTCAAATGTTGAGCATTCGTAATTTGTATTCAGACCAAATATTTTGCTAAAAAATGTGCGCCATAATAGAAAAGACGGATACGATTTCGAGTAACAAAAAGTTATGTGAAAATGAGAACTAGCGATCAGGGGCGTCACGACTGGGGGGGAGGGGGGGGGGACGCCCCTCCCCAATGTTGTCGGCCAGTCGGTAAAAAATAACCGAGTCGGCGCGAAGCGCCGCAATTTTTTGTCTAAATAGTTGATTTTTTTCATGAAAACAGTCGGTTTTTCTGAAAATTAGTCGATTTTTCGTCAAAACAGTTGATTTTTCTGACAATCAGTCAATTTTTTTTAAACTGTCGTTTTTTTTTTCCTGGAAACAGTCGTTTTTCTGCAAAAACTGTCGGTAAAAATTACCAGCCAGTCGGTAAATGCCTCACCCCCCCCCCCCCCCCCAAAAACATTTTGGCTAGTAACGCCTCTGCTAGCGATTAAAAATTCACACCGGAGTGGAGACAAAGAATGAATGGGCAGAGCAGAGGTACTGGCGTGTCTACTTTAACTTTCCTCCGGACAGAAGGTCCGTGTCTCGCTGACTTCCCGGAATCACTTTCCACTCGCGAAGTGGATTCTCTTTCCAAGTGCTGGCGGAAACTAGCGGAGCGCGAGAACAGCTTTGGAAAGCGAAGCGAGTTTTAGCCGAAGTCGCAAAATCATCCAGGGCATAAGCTCGCGGAGCTTTCCAGACCGCCAGTATCGCCCTATAACCTGGAACCATCCCTTAGCCAATCTCTTCAGTTGGTCGCTGGAGAAGTCTGTTTTATTTTAAACTTGCCGGGCCGAGACATTGCCGAGACATTTCTTTAGACTTGTGACTCGGCTGGATTTTTGAGACGAGACTAGTCCGAATCCTGCACTATAAACGACGAGCCCGAGACGAGTCCAAGCCCACGAAAAAGGCGCCTAGAGACGACTTCAGAGTCCGAGTTCACCAGCGCTTTACAGCTTGGTCATTTTCCTCGGTTGGCGTTTGGGCAGGTCTTGACTCTCATAAGGCGTAATCTCGCCGTTCCCCGAGGACTCCACTTGAGAAGTCTCCGCGTTTTGTTTGTCCCGGGGACTCACTCCCCGTATTCTCGCGAGTCCCCACGGACGGGGAATGCACCGATTATCATCCCCATTATCCAAAAGGATTCCCTTTCAGATTCGGAGGGGAATCAATTTTTGCTGGTGTTGGTGCAATGTACATTAATTAAAAACAGTTAGAATAAACAAGACTAAAAATAAAGTGGATCCAGACTAATTTCATCAACTGCATTTTTTTTTCGAACAAAATCCATTTTGGAAGCATGGATAAAAAGATGTACATGGATATACGTAGGTATTCTCAAGCTTTTGTCAGAATTGATTTAAAGTTAAAAAGAGTTCCACTGAGGTTTGAAATAAAATTATGATGTCCCCTGTTCTCGCTGTTTCTGTGCGCGGAGTCCGCGTGGCGTTACTACCTCTATTCTCGCCGTTCCCTTCGATTCCTCCGGGAACGGAGAGAACACGCCGATAGGCTTAAAAAGTCAACTATAAAGGGATTAAGAAACAAGTCATTGTTAATGGCTGGGTGTCTGATTGCACATTCTGCCTCGGAAGTATCAGTATGTTTTTCTACTCCTCAGTGGGGCGTGATTCTGTCCGCTCCGGGTAGCCTTAGAACCAGGCTTCACCTTCCAGAATTTTCTTCCGGATTCCAGACATCCGATTTCGTCGGGATTGATCCGGAAGGTCAAGCCAGGCCAAAAAAGTCTAGGGTGTTAGGCACCCCAGATTCCAGAATACTCATACATCTTGATGACTAACTCTTCTTGCCGGCGCAAAATCGCCCTGTACCTAGCGGAAGAGCCGGAAGCGGTATCACAGCTGCTCCCAGACATCGCCGTGATTGGTTAACACAGGATTGAGTTGCTGAGTTTGAGTCGTTAGTGCTATGTTTTCTCGTTCTTCCCGAGGATCACTGGCGTGTTTTGGACTTAGTCATATAGAGTATTTGAAAGGTGTCATAGAGGCAATACATTTGCAAATACATTTATGTATTTAAATGTAATATAGTGTATAAAAGTTTAATGTAATATAATGTATACATTTGTAAATATGCAAATGAACTGGGTAGGAGAAAAAGGAAGAGGGACTGGCACTTGTGGTTGTGAGGCAGAAGATGTAGGAAGGGGGAATTTGGGAAATGTTGAGGAATAGTTAGCTATGATGATTATCATGAAATCCGGAAGGGTTGGCTTGACCGTACGGAAGCGCCAGCTATCTGATATTCTGGAAGATGAACCCTGGCTTTTACGCTCGAGACCGAAACGAAACCAGAGCAAAATAACACTAGGGATTGGCGCCAAGACCTATGCTTTCCATGCTTCAAAAGTGGGCCGTCGTCGTAGCACCGTCCGTTACGCTTGCGGCATTTAAAGCGAGACAAACTTGCGGGTTTACAAATGCGGTCTACAGACATCGTGGAAACAGGGGAGGTTTTTTTTTGCTGTGTTCAGAATATGAAGTTATTAAAGCCAGCGCTGTTGCACGACTGATTGAGTTTCAGTAGGGACGTTCTCTATCGCTAGTGGTGCTAGTGTGCTGCTATTCGAGTGTGTGTCACTTTTTTCGAGTCTTGGCGCTACTCCCTAGTGTTATTTTGATCTGGACGAAACTGCTGTCTTTGAAGCAATCTGCTTCAGCTGCGTCACTGGTCCAGTAAGCCCGACAGTTGATGATGATGAAAAACAGCAGCCGGGTCAAAAATTAAATCTCAGCACTAAAACAGTGGTATTTAAAAGTAATAGATACCGGCGAGTACTCCCTACCAGAAACGTGGTACGGGGTTATTATTGGAATAAAATTTAAGCTTTCAGTCCCTTCTTCATAACAAATTGATCAAAATGCAGAAAAAACTTTCCTTGTCATCGCCCCGATCGTGCAGCAAAAACAGCGGCCGTGTCAAACATCAAAAATCAAGACTAGTTTTTTTCCATAAGTGGTATTTAAAAGTAATTTCTCCGAACAAGATATTTATAGTCAGTAGAAGCTGCAGTTATTTATTACAGGTTTGTTCTTCCCCAACGTCAGAGCAAAATAAAACTAGGGAGTAGCGCAAAGACTTGACAAAATCGATACACACTCAATAGCAGCGATACTAGCACCAGTAGCGATAGGGAACGTCCCTACTCAAACCCATTCAGCCTTTCACTAGCGCTAGCTCCGATAACTTCGTATTCTGAACAAAGCAAAAAAACGATACAGCCTCCATTGTTTCCTTGGTGTGTGCAGACCGTATCTTTACTTTACTAGAAATTTGTAAGCCCGCAAGTTTGTCTCGCTTTAGATGCCGCAAGCGTTGTACGCGGCGCTACGAATACGGCTCGCTTGCACAGCACGGAAAGCATAGGTCTGGCCGCTACTCCTTTGTGTTATTTTTCTCTGCCTAACATTGACCCTGAAGATTGACGGCCTAAGGAGGACCCTTGCCAAGAAGGGTCGAAATATCGCTGCCAAAACATCGTAGCTAACGTATCCGTTTTATGCATTATTTGAGTAGATGATGATGAGATTTTATTTACGCACTGAAGAAGAGGGAAATCGTGCAGATCAGACAAAGAAAAGGAAAAAATACGCTGAGCTTTCAAAAATGTAGTAAAAGCACAAAATAAAAAAATAAACAGTAAAGAAAGATAAGGGACTAATCGGTTCTAAAAAATCTTCTTCCTAGATGGAATGCGGAGAAATGGCCAAGGGCAGAAATGTAAAGGTCCTAGGCACTTGAAGATAACTTTGCACAAAGGTCAAAGGTCAAAAAAGTTGCAGTTATACTGGAATTCGTACAACATCGAGGAATGTACAAGAGCAATTTACGATATTTTAAATAGTCTTGATGCATTTTAAATCTTTTCGTCTCAGAATACCAAAAATTACGGAACAGTTGGGCGCATCCACGAAGCGATTGACGACAAATTCGGAACGCTTCGTTTTCCACGACACCTAGTTAATCTTCCAAGGATACTAGATGTGCTGACGAACTAGCTGCTGAGAAATGACATAATAGCCAACATGAATACGATTCGAATAATTGTGTTCAAACAAAAACAAAGTCACTGATGCGTTTAATATCCGTATTCCGCGTTAAATCGTAAAAGATTTAGACCTTCAGCTTTTCTTTGCTTCATTTTGGAACGTTAGCAAACAATGGCTAGTGGTATGTTACACGAAAATTCACTCAGTCGATTTATCTTTGTAGGCTATGTCTGCCGTCAGTAGGTTAACGATAGCAAAAGTTGATCTACCTGCTTTAGGAATGCCCTCATAAAAAAGTATGTGAATAATTTCTATCTAATTTCTTAAATAACGGTTTTCCTGAACTATCGGCTATCACTTCGAATCCTCAAGCCACGTCACGTCTTTGCTAGTTAATAAAATGTCCGTCCCTCTCAATGTTTATAGAAAATTAATTTTCCGGAAATTCGTCTTATTGTGGTTGGAAATACCAAAGAAACACGTGATCTGGGTGTTGTCCTTTCTAATCGCTTAACATGGTTTTCTTCTTCTTTTTTTTAATCTTAGTCAATCCCTAATTATGGAGTATAGTCTTTTTTCTAAGACGCTTCTGCCATGTCAAGTCAGGCACGCTCTCCGATCGGTTTCTAATATTTTCCAGTCTGCACCATCAGTATCTTGCTAGCTCAGCTCCGGAACGGACTGAACTCGAAGAAACTGTTCGGTGAGTTGGAGAGTGATACGCACGCGTACTAGGCCTCACTGGCTGAGTGAAAGTGATTTTAGCTATGTAGAAAACATGTTCCCTCAGCTAAGGCAGGCTCATTCTGTTAACGAATTTCTGTTGAAAGGTGGATAAAAAAAAAACGACGTCGCCTTGGAGTCTCAAACATATATTCACATTTTTGTCGAGTTTGGAATTAATGAAGTGTTTTATTTACTTAACTATCTCTGACTTACCCTTTCCAGCCTTTCCTAGTTCTTAAAGTAGAACTAAAAACCTACGTACACTGTTTCAACGATTTAATCCTAAATCCAGATCGATTTTCTCTTATTTGTTAGTAAATTATTACTGTAATAAATTAGAGGAGACTGAGTTATATTTTGTGCAGGAAGCCGCAGGACTGCTAACTAACCTCACAGGTCAGTGCCTAAAATAACGAACATTTAAAGGACCCCTCGCACTATTTACTCTGCAACTTAATGTTTAAAAATAGTTGAATACTTTAAAACTAGGCTATGCTTTCAACTAATAACCCTCGGTTTTGGCTGTTTTAAGCCATTTCCGAAGCCCGTTGACTTTTAGCGACAACAGGTAAACAATTTACATAACCAGTTTTTCTGATGGAAAAAACTTCTCGCAGACATCCGTCGACAGCGTGATACGCATTGAATGTAGCAAAACACGGCAAGTGAGAAAATTAGCGTGGTTCTGTTAGAGGGGTTAGAATGGACCGTACGAAATTAGGGTCTCCGGGTTTAGAAACATCTGGAGTGATTATGGAAGTAGGTTGCTTTATTATTATAAGTAAGACAGGTCCTTCAGAAAAGGCAAATTGGCAGTGCTGTGGGACGGGTTAGTAGCCGAATTTTGTTTTTGCTTTTATGCTTGTGACAAAATATCAAGCAGCTGTTTCTGTGAGCTAACCAGTGAGCTTGGTAGAGACAGAAAGTCTCCGTATTTTGATCAAGTGTTGCAACTACTCATAGAAAAACAAAATTAAACTGTCAAATAGAACCGTTATACTTCAGATTAGATTAGATTATATATGGGGTGTATTGGAAAAAATACTAGGAACTACAAAACCCTCCAGAAGCTTACACTTGTTAAGAGGTTTAATAAACCGCCTATACTTCAGGCCACCAACACTGAGAAGATCTTTCGATAATTCAAGAGCATTCTATTACGCCCCTTCCCTTAAAAAGGAAAGCTATTTACATTTTGTTTTTAGAAAATTGTTTCACTTTGGATTTTGTAGGTAAATAGCACAGGCTTATCTGTCAAGGAGATTGAAATGCACCCAGCATAGATTATTCCAGGCATGCAGTGATACATTTGATTGCATCAGGGGGAATGACAGCCTAAACGTTAATGAGCAGTTCAAGGACGTCAAACGGGGCAGTGATGTGCGGTGATTGTTTCACACATTAAGAAGCTGACTAGTGACTATACTCGTCACAGGGAATTGTACTGTCTGTTTCGTGTACTACGTGCCACTTCGGTCACACTACCCAGCTCACAGTCAACCTTGATAATTAGATTCAGTTAATTCAGAAACCGTTGATCAGATTAAGCAATTTGTTTAAAATCGATGGAAGACCTGCCAAGTCGCCGGTGTCCTCTCCTGCGAACAAGACCAAGGGTTTCGATGGGATCCCAAAAATTTAATATTTGATCCCGGCAAATGGGTCTTGTAGATATCCGGTCTTCGCCAGACTCCTTGAACATTTTTACTATTAACATTTTGAAACAGAAGGAAGCCCAGGGGCGTCACGACCGGGGGGGACGCCCCCCCCCCCCGATGTTGTCTGCCAGTCGGTATAAAAAAAACCGTGCGCCACGATTTTTCGCCAAAACATTTTTTTTTCATTAAAACAGTCGGTTTTTCTGAAAATCAGTGATTTTTCGTCAAAAGAGTTTTTTTTCTGAAAAACTGTCTTTTTTTCGAAACTGTCGTTTTTTTTTTAAAACGGTCGTTTTTTCTGCAAATATAGTCGGTAAAAATTACCAGCCAGTCGGTAAATTTGTTGCCCCCCCCCCCCCCCTCCAAAATTTTGGCTAGTAACGCCTCTGAGGAGGCCAATGGCTAATCATCTGAGAAACCCAAGTTCAGATTTGGATTTATTATGTGTGTGTTTGCCCCTAGGCTATACGTCTAATATACTGTGACGAAACTGATCAAATCTTCCTGCCTTCCTTCTGCCAAATCTCCGGTTTCGACTGGATTCCGGGCGAACTACTTGTCTTGCAAAAACTAAAGCTCAGAAACGAATTCAGGGTATCTCCTTACCCTTATATCGAACATCTAATCAACTTCTGATAAAACTTTAACTTCCGGTTTCAGCCAGATTCCGGGCGAACTTTATGTCCAGGAAGAAAATGATTGTCAAAAGCGGATTCAGCATGTTTACCACTAAATTGGACATCTAATCAACTGCTGATAAAACTTTTACTTAGAACAAATTTTCCGGTTTCGGCCAGATTGCGCGCGAACTACTTGTCCGACGAGAAAATGATTGTCATACCCCTAAATCGATCATCTAATCAACTTTAAGTAAAAGTTTGAACAAACATTCCGGTTTTGGCCGGATTCCGGCCGAACTATTTGTCCGGCGAGAAAACGGTTTTTAAATTCGTGGTCAGCATGTCTTCTTGCCCCTAAATTGACTATCTCATTATCTGTTAAAAAATATTTGTTCGCCCCCTAATTTGAACCCCCTCTCCCACCACTTAATGTCGAGCTACAGAGCCCATCTACGAACTCGACCTCTCCCTTGACGTAAAGAGTCCTCACACCAAGTTTCATCAAAATATCTCATTCCCTTCGAGAGTTATCGTGCTGACAGACGGACAGACAGACAGACAAACGGACAGCAATTCATAGGAATCCCTCCAGTTACGTTTCGGGATCCCAAAAACCATTTTTAGCGTTCATTTTAGTAATAAATAAAAGAGCACTGCGAATTTAAAATTGTGTACGAAAATTGAGTAAGAAAAAAAGAACCACTTAAGATAAAAATGTCATCTCCTCCAAGGAGAAGTGCCTTATTTATTGACATGTCAATAAATCATCCCGTCATTCATTTTAACCAATAATGAAGAACGATAAAACATACTAGCAATAAAGCCAATAAATAAACAGAAAGCAAGAAATGTGTTGTAAAAATGTACAAGAATAATGACCAATCTGTTATACTATTCTTCTAGGCTACATCATAGCATTTTCCCTTTTTTTCCTTCTTTTATTTTTATGGCACCTGCAGCCTGGCTCAAGTGCCATGTACCGATCGCAATTCCGTCTGTCGGTCGGTCGGTTTTTTGTCACACTCTTTCGAGTTAGGGTATTTCCAGATGTGCCAGGACGACGAAACTTGGCAGACGTATCAAGGCCCGACCAAGCTAACCTGGAAATAATCAGTTTACCGATCCGACCATCTGGTCGGGTCGGGGGAATCTGGAAAATCGAGGTTCAAGGTTTTAATTACACTTCTGTATAAAATAATAATAAATAAACAAACCTATTTTACGTATAACTAATTAGATAAATAAATGTTAATAATTGCATTACTCACGACTAGACGTGAACCTGCCCAACAAAACCACCGACACTCGGCAAGATCAACCCGAAATCTCACAAAAAAAATATCCAATGGGCAAGCAAGGGTAACCGACAGCCGGCAACTAATGTGGACCCCAATCGAAATTTATAACCAACATAACAACATCAAACAAATAAAAATTACATTAAATAAGTATAGAATGAAGTTGCTTTTTTAAATTTGGAAGAGATTTGCTGCAATCAGTAAATGGTAGATAAAGATACCATGAACCCGCGGTCGAAAAATATGGTGAGAACCGCGGTATCTCAGTGCATTTAGTGTGTAATTTTCGAAAGGGTGATCGGATTGGAATGAAACTTGATAACTGAATGAAGGATATATCTCTGATGTCCCATTTGAAGTCTGGACCGGATTCGAAAGCTATGGGGAGTTGGGGGGGGGGGGCGGAAATCTAGAAAAACGGTTAGAATAAGAGAGACCGGAAAATACGTGACCAGCTTATACTGGAGAGATCGGGATGGAACTTTGTGGGAATAACAAACCGGTGCTATGGATACAATCATTTACAGAACCGGATTGGCTCCGGTGACTGTGGAGGGAGTTTGAGGGCGGGGGGTCCGCCATTCCGGTGATCACGAGTTAGGGTACTTCCAGATGTGCTAGGACCATGCAACTTGGCTGGAATATTAGAAATTCGACAAGATTGGCTTAGAAACACCCACTTTCCAAATCCGACCATTCCTTAAAAAAAAACATAATCATTTCTGCCTCCAGACAAAGCCATTACCTACTACATACAGTTGCAAGTGCCATATGAGCTTACAGCTCTTTTTTATTGTAGATTAAGTTGTTTGTAGTCTTCGTCAGTCGTTTTGTACGTTTTATATTTATGTAACTGTCTGTGAACTCTTTGGCGTGCTTTTGTCTAAAATTTTATATTCCCTCTTAAGTTTTGAAGGATCTATCATAGGATATAAACAAAATAATGCTAGCAACAAGCTTCTTGTTTACCTTTTTGGGGGAATAAGAAAAAATAAAAATATTCAGTTATAATAATAACAGGAGAATTTTCTATTGAAGGAGTTTTGCTGCTCCGTCATTTACCCCGCTTATCTGATTGGAAGATCCAATCCATCTTAATTATTGGTCATTTTTGGCGAGGCGTTTGGCGACGCTTTTGGCGAGGCGTTTTCTCTTGTGGCAGTAGTGATACACAACCGATTAAAGGGGGGCAAATAGTGTCATCCCGTTTGTAATCCGCGC
Source organism: Branchinecta sandiegonensis (assembly GCA_030848855.1). NCBI lineage: Eukaryota > Metazoa > Arthropoda > Branchiopoda > Anostraca > Branchinectidae > Branchinecta > Branchinecta sandiegonensis. The sequence goes on along the minus strand of JAUPMV010000016.1, from coordinate 20,452,247 downwards.
TCTATAGAGATATTTCTTAAAGGACCTCTCTCGCTTATTCTGCTTTTTATAATATACTTAGCTCCCATATGGAATTATAAGCTTCTAAAATCCCCACCTTTCTCCACTGTTTTGTTTCGTAATCTACGAATTTTTAGCACTTTTTCGGCCTTTCCGAGTTTTCCCGTCACCCAAAGAAAAGTTTGTCGTAATGTTCAACGTCCGCTGACAACTCTTTCACATATAAGGATGTGATACTCTTCTTTTAATTACTTCTTTTATTTGCTTAGTTTTCCCGCTTTTTATCCAAGGTACGTTCAGTTTTCAAATGTTTTGCGCCCAGCCGCAACGTCGGAGAGCAGGAAGGCTGGATATAGTCGGCAAGCGCTAAAAAGAGAATCGCTAGTTTTAGGTGGAAAGTAATGGTATTTCCAAAAACGTTTTTTCTGATTCATTTCATAGGGAAAAGATAATTTCTAGTAAGAGTTGTGCTTTAACGAATCAGTTTGTTATTCAATGCCTCAAACGGATCACAAGTCGAATGACACCCACGAAAACGGGCTGATAATAGAGATGAGAATAATTAGTATTCTTTCACCTGCTCTTGTCAAAACGAGCTTAAAATACTTGATAGGAGTTCGCTCCAGTTTGAACAATCTTTGCATAACTAAGTTTTCCACGCCTTGTAAATTAATTTATTCTATGCAAAGTCATTGACACGACCTGAGCACATCACGTTTTTTTTCGATAAGACGCAAAGTGTAAATTAAGCTTGTGATTAAGAAGATTCACGTGTTGGGTATTGTCGCAAAGACATTAATTAAACGACAAATAGGCCCAGGTTGTTTAGTCGTTAATGAACTTCCTAAGTGACCACGTTTTTTAGGGACTAAGTATATGTGACTTTGAAATGGCTCAGCTGGTGGCAGCCCTAGTGTCGGTACTTCTTTGCGTCGCCACGGGTAAGTTAAAATTTTCTTATTATAGTTTAAAGTGTTTCTTCTCCTGCATTTATGAATTGAAGTTGTCGTCGTTTTCAGTGACCGATTATAGAATAGTAGGACTAGATGGGATTTTTGGCTAATCTTTGGTTGAAAAAAATATCAGCGTGTTTAGGGGGAAAGAAGTGGACTGGGCTGATACTTTTTGATGGACTGGAGGAGGAGTGCGTCCAACATTTAAAGTTTAACTAAAAAGGCAGCTTATTTTTACATCTGATATTTGAATACACTGAAACATTTTGACCCACCTAAGGAATTTTGCAGTTTTTTCATCCGAGACTCTAGTAATGACGCTCAGAATGTGCGCTACTTGCACGACAACCCAAAGTTCATCCAGACGCGGAGATTTTGAATTTGAAAACAAGCCTCCATTTGCATGATTAAAGATGTTAATACGCTTATATTTTGGACAGTGGCTTACCTTCTCGCCTTTCCCCGAGGACTCCTCGGAGAATCGAAGGGAACGGCGAGAATAGAGGGAGTCACTCCACGCGGACTACGCGTACAGAAACAGCGAGAACACGGGGACTGCTTCCAAAATGGATTTTGTTCAAAAAAAAATATGCACTTGACGAAACGAGTCTGGATCCACTATATTTTTGGTTTTCTTTATTCTGATCGTTTTAAGTAATTTTACATTGCACCAACACCAGCAAAAATTGATTCCCCTCCGAATCTGAAAGGGAGTCCTTTTTGATGATGGTGATGATAATCGGAGCATTCCCGGTCCGTGGGTACTCGCGAGAATACGGGGAGTGAGCCCCGGGACAAACAAAAACAAGGGGACTCCTCAAGTGGAGTCCTCGGGGAACGGCGAGAATACGCCTATAGAGGGACAGGCGCATAGAGGTACCACAGATCCGAAAGATTTAAGTTCATTCGATGAAATCCAGTATCTGTAGAAAGTGCACGAACGGAGTAACGCATTTTTACCGGGTTTCAAACCTAATTTGAATTTTATCGAGTGCCTAGTTTTTCCCTCTGTAAAATCGCAAACTACAAAAAATAAAAAATGCTGCTATATGTCTAGCTGCAAATTGACTTCAGAAGGGTCCATAAAATGTCAGCCTAGCAAATTTATATATTTACAGCAGGCAATTCGGTGTTGTTATTGGTCTTGGAATCACATAAAAATACCACAAGTTTGAAAGGCCTTTCACACAAATAAAAACTCGTTATTCAACTAAAGTTAATTACAGAACTGCAAAGAGTTTGCAGAAACGCCTTATCAGTAAAAATTTTGTCGCAGTGTGACCTTTATACGATGTCTTGGCGAGACAGTTTCCTCAATCAAATCGTAGCCTTCGTCCTTTTCCAAGGCTCTTGATGACTAACTCTTCGTGCGGAAGTGAAATCGCCGTGGCGAAGCGAAGGAGCAGAAACGTCACCGCAACAAAAGTTGTTGATTGGTTCACATGTGATTTGAGGCAATCTTGAAGATTTGTTTGGGTGACGTTTCTTATTCTTCCTAGGATAACTGGCCAGTTTCGGACTTAGTCATATAGATTAATCATCGCTCCTCACGGATTAACATTCGAATGGAAATGCTGCTCCGAGTTGATACGTAAAACTCATTACCAAGCAAGACTAACAAGACCAAAGGTCTCGATGGGATCCCAAAAATTTAATATTTGATCCAGACATTAGATGTTGTTACTTTAAAAATTTAGAAACAGATCAAGGCTTATAGTGGAGGTTGAAACATGTTCTAAACTTAAAAAAAAATAATCATTTCTTATAGATTTTCAAAGGCAGTACAATAACTGGTAGCGTGGGTGGGTTTTTTTTATTTCCGGTTTTAGCCGGATACCGGGCGAACTATTTGTCCGGCTAAAAATGATTTTGATATACAGATTCAGCATCTCTTCTCACCCCTCAATCAGACATCTAATCAACTAGAAATACAACTTCCACTTTTAACAAATTTTCCGGTTTGGGCCGGATTCCGAGCGAACTACTTGTCCGCGTAGAAAATGATTTTCACATAAGCGTTCAGCATGCCTTCCTACCCCTAGATCGAACATCTGATCAACTTCAAATAAAACTTTTGCTAAAACTTTTGCTTTTAACAAACTTTCCGGTTTTCGCCGGATTCCGGGTGAAATACTTGTCCGGTGGTTTTCATATTCGTGTTCAGAATCTCTTCTTACCCCATAATCGACTATATCATTAGCTTTTTAAAAATACTTCGTTTGTCCCTTAATTTGAACCCCCTCCCCCACCCCTAAATGTAGGGCTACAGATCCCATCTAACAACTCAACCTTCCCCTTGCCTTAAAGGACTCACAACAAGTTTTATCAAAATATCTCATTCCCTTCAAGAGTTATCGTGATCACAGACAGACGGACAACTTTTGCAATGTCATAGGTATCCCTCCACTTACGTTTTGGGATCCGAAAAACCCTATTGGTTGAGTTAAGCTTATATGACTGGCAGGGGCTTCACGACTGGGGGGGGGGCCACTCCCCCTGGACGCATAAAGCTTACAGGTTTCGATTCTTCTCTCTCTCTCTTTAGCTAGGATTAAGAGATTAAATAGTTGAATAAATATTATCCTTGCTAATGGGTTCCATGTGTGGAAAGTAAATCCTGAATGGATCCCGTAAATCCCGTAAATCCTTCGAGAGTTAGTGATCACAGACAGACGGACAACTTTTGCAATGGAAAGTAAATCCTGAATGGATCCCGTAAATCCCGTAAATCCTTCGAGAGTTAGTGATCACAGACAGACGGACAACTTTTGCAATGTCATAGGTATCCCTCCACTTACGTTTTGGGATCCGAAAAACCCTATTGGTTGAGTTAAGCTTAGATGACTGGCAGGGGCTTCACGACTGGGGGGGGGGGGGGGGGGGGACCACTCCCCCTGGACGCATAAAGCTTACAGGTTTCGATTCTTCTCTCTCTCTCTTTAGCTAGGATTAAGAGATTAAATAGTTGAATAAATATTATCCTTGCTAATGGGTTCCATGTGTGGAAAGTAAATCCTGAATGGATCCCGTAAATCCCGTAAATCCTTCGAGAGTTATAGTGATCACAGACAGACGAACAACTTTTGCAATGTCATAGGTATCCCTCCACTTACGTTTTGGGATCGGAAAAACCCTATTGGTTGAGTTAAGCTTAGATGACTGGCAGGGGCTTCACGACTGGGGGGGGGGGGGACCACTCCCCCTGGACGCATAAAGCTTACAGGTTTCGATTCTTCTCTCTCTCTCTTTAGCTAGGATTAAGAGATTAAATAGTTGAATAAATATTATCCTTGCTAATGGGTTCCATGTGTGGAAAGTAAATCCTGAATGGATCCCGTAAATCCTTCGAGAGTTATAGTGATCACAGACAGACGGACAACTTTTGCAATGTCATAGGTATCCCTCCACTTACGTTTTGGGATCCGAAAAACCCTATTGGTTGAGTTAAGCTTAGATGACTGGCAGGGGCTTCACGACTGGGGGGGGACCCCCTCCCCCCCCCCAATGTTGTCGGCCAGTCGGTAAAAATAGCCGAGTCGGCGCGAAGCGCCGCGATTTTGCGTCAAAACAGTTGTCAAAGTCATGAAAACAGTAGTACTGAAAATGAGTCGTTTTTTTTTAAATCAGCCAAATTTTTTCAAAACTGTCATTTTTTTGTTGAAATCAGTCGTTTTATCAGCAAAAACAGTCGGTTAAAATTACTAGCCAGTCGGTAAATGCCTCCCCCCCCCCAAAACATTTTGGCTAGTGACGCCTCTGATGACTGGTATTTGTATACAAGCTCATTAAAGCAAAACATAGTAAGATATACCATGTGATAATACCATAGTGATAATACCCAACAATGAATAAATGATAACCGTTGTCAAAATCAGAAACGCTAGCTTCGCGAAGATTTCAGCCGTCGATTCAGAGTTGCGTTTCCAATCGTAAACCGCTCGGAGCACTCAGTTTGGAAATCGCGAATTCAGAAACGTGTATCCTTTTTGACGTTATGCATCATTCTGGATAAGCCATTCCCAGTGGGTGACCTTCGTGTCCCTGAATTATCCCCGTCAAAATCAATCGGAATCAAGTGTCTCCGGACCGTTTCCTGATTAAATATTTGGTTCGGAGACGGATTCAAGTGATCTCCGAGAGTATGGTGGCTGATAACGAAGATGAATCCGTATGAAGTGTCGGCGCAGTCTCTGACGAGATCGTTCGTCCAATCACCGGATTTACAGCGGCTTAGCGATACGAGCAGGGATGTTTTCGATTTACATCGAAGAGCTTGTAGCCAGATTTGGACAAATTCCCCGTGATAAGAACGAGTTGTTGCTCACTCCCAAAAACGATGTACACCAAGTGGCGCATGCCGCGGTGCCGAGCCGGTGCCGCGCCGAGGTGTACACCGGTGGCGGAGAGAGAGCAACCCTCGGATAAGAAGTAACCTGCATTCTACCGGAAAATTTAATCGTCAAAACAAGGTGTAGACAGTCTGTGTTGGGCATGGCAGATTTCGTCGTGTAATTACGATAACCTGAAATTGTTATTGACGGCTTTTTTGCTTTTTTTGTTTACAGTCCACAGTTCACAAAATATCTTTCTGCAGGGAAAGAACATGAGATGTGCGTCAGTACAAGAAAAATAAAATCATTAGAGCCTGTGCAATTTATGGTAACATACAGTCATTAGAGTCGGTGTCAAAAAGAAAAAAGAAATTTCCTATATTAGCCTACGAATTAATGAATTCATTAATTAATTGTACTTGGGATTCGAGTTAGAGGCATTTGTAGTGCGTCTTCGTATAGCAACTCTGGCCGCATGTTAGGAAAGTTACTTACTTGATAAACAGATTAAGAGTATGATAGACAAAGATTTGTTCGCTCACTTTTGTTCCAGGCAAACTACCAAGATAAAACACTCCCGGGATTTTCCGTCCCAGATTTTGGGAACGATATCTATCCCATACCGTCCATTCCGGAAATTATATCCGGTGTAGATAAATGGAATGAAAGCGAACGAGTAAACCTATTTGGTATGCGATGTAGAAATACGGAAATAATAGCTTTTTATAGTTTAATACTCTTTATTATACAAACCAACTTTTACATGCTAAACTACATGAACACACCTTTTGCCCAACCCTCTTAACATCCTTTATACATGTAGCTGATATTTCTGACTGCAGGAAAGTCCGAATGGGCCTGTGGGGGCAGTAAAAACAAAAACTTCACTTTTCATTAATTTTCACATACTTTTTCAAAAAAGAGAAGAAAACTGAAAGAGGAAGAACAAAAAAAAAATGATGGAAGAAAGCAAAGAAAAAAAACAACAACAACAACAAACAATAAGTGGGAAATCATGCCGTTGTACTAAAATCAACCAATCAACTAAACAAATGGAGTAAAGTTTGATCAATGGTGGTCTGTCAAGAAATGTTTCTTTAGTCGGTCCTTGAACTGAGGAAGGAACTAGGAATAGACTCCGCGTGTAGTAACCTCGAACCTCGAATTTAAGGAAAGAATCTTTAATTGTTTTTCCACAAGTTCATTTTCCAGCTTGAGCGGCTTGAGACTGAAGAGGACCCCTGCCAAGAAGGGCCGAAATATAGCTCTAATAAAATGTAGCTGACTTATCCGTTTTTCACCGTCGAATAAGCCCCGCCCATTGCCAGGCCTTATGTTAGGCCTTATGGTGGGGCCACAAAGAGTTAATGGTGTTTTTATTTTTATGAATAAACTAAACAAAACTCGAACCCCTGGTAAATTTAACTTTACAACACTTTTTTGTAGAGAAACAAATTAGGGTTAGAAAGAGACTTAGATGGTAAAGCTAATTTGGACATATTAAATTTTGCAAGCTGCCACTGCACAGAAAAAGTCGAAGCCAAAAGGTAAGCAGTTTTCCTAGCAAGGTCTTAAGGCTAGGAACCAGCGACAACAGACTTAAGGCCTTTTTCCGCGAGACAGTTGTGGGCCACGCACTTCTGAGTGTTTGTCGCGGAAACACGATTGTGTGCCACACAGTCGAGCCACTAGTTGAAACTTGCGGAAACGCCGTTTTGTCTATTTCTTTGGCGGCAATTTCATATATCTGAAAACAAAAATAAATTTCATGTCAAATCTCTAGAAATACAACTCCAGGCTTATTGCCTTACCATTCTGTACAAAAAGTATCCTCTGTTTTAAGTCGATATGCTTGAAAAAGTAGTTAGCTTTATTGTTTAGACACTATTTTGCAGCTTAATTTGAATTTCCCGCCAGAATCGAGCCACAAAATCGACAATCACCTCGCCAGCTGTTTGTCAAATTTGAACCACAAAGCAAGCCACGAAAATCTTGTTGGTCGCGGAAACACACTTGTGGGCCGCACAAAAGGCCGCGGAAACACCCTTTTAGAGCCACAATCGACCGGACCGGAAAAACGCCTATAGAAAGAACAGTGATTTTAACGCGTGATTCGTGGGAAAATCATGCGACACTGTGTTACGTACTTGTGATTTATCCGAGGCTCGTCTTGAGGGGTTACCCACTCCCCGGAACCTGCTGTACAGTCTTTCCCGGCACCGATCGAAACCAGCGGTGCTGGTCATAAACTAGGTGATTTCCAGTTCTAAATATTCTGATTGAAAAGTGAAATGCCGAATCCGGCATGCTGTGCACTAAAATCGAGAGTGGGCAACCCCTCGGCTCGTCTTGTAGGAGTGTTGTTCGCTTGGAGTTAAGTCAGATTTTTCGTATTTTTGTTTACTTCATAAGTAATAATAATAAATATATAATTTGAATTTTTGTCTTTTAGTGTTCTCCGACCCTCATGGTGTAACATGGACCTACGCTGGAGATCACGGTAAGTTCAATTTGGTTCGTTACTTAGTAGTCTATCCTTACCTACTATTGAAATAATTATAATATAAATATTCCTTCAGGACAAGCTGGTCGCGAATCGTATTTGACAGTGCAAAACGGATATACGGAAGCTGAATTTAATTAAAGCTACATTTCGGCCCTTCTTAGCAAGGGTCCTCTTCAGGCTCAAGCTGAAAAATGGACTTGTGGAAAAAGAAACTAAAGATTCTAGCTTAATATATAGCTTTAACAAAATTCAGCTGACGTATCCGTTTTGCACTGTCAAATTATAAAAGAAATTGCTACCTCCTAAATTTGGATTTCTAGCGTTTCGAGACTGTGTTCGCCGACCTACTATCTGTCTGATCAACTATCTCGAGATCAACTATCGGAACTATCCCGCATGTCAGTGCCTTATAAAGTACCTAGTATCGTGTACGTGCTTGTGCGGCTTGAGCCTGAAGAGTGCGTGACGTGCTGGAGCCTGAAGGTGACCCTTGCCAAGAAGGGCCGAAATACAGCTCTAATAAAATGTAGCTGACGTATCCGTTGTGCATTGTCAAACAGGATACCCCTCTCCACCTCCACCCCCCACGATATTCGGATGGGGAACTGACTATTTCCAAGTTAATCTGGTCGGGTTTCTGATATGTCTGCCAAGTTTCATCGTCCTAGCCCACCTTCACCTAGAAGTACCTTCACTCCGGATCAGTGGAATTCCGGAACCCCCGTCCAACTCCCCCCACAGTGCCCAAATACGGTCCAGTTCTGTTAACAGTGTAGCTAGGGCTTGTGCTTGTTCTTTCCACCAAGTTTCATCATGATCGCTCCACTCTAAGCGTGTCATAAGATTTCCGGTTCCCCTCTCCGACCCCCCCCCCACCAAAGTTCATTAGATCCGGTCCGGGCATGAAATAGGACATCCGAGACACGAGGTCGTTCCAGATATCAAGTTTCATTAAGATCCGATTACCCGTTCCAAAGTTACGTATACCTCAAGATTCCGGATTCCCCCTCACTCCACTCCACCCGCGGTGGTCGGATGGGGAAGTGACTACTTCCGAGTTAGTTTGGTCGGGTCCCTGAGTCGAAGGTTCATCGTCATAGCACTTCGTAAAGTACCCTAACACGAGAATAGCGGACCGATAGACTGACCGGACGAAAAGTGATCGGTATACGGCACTTGAGCTTCAATTGCCATAACAAGCTCGGATACAACAGAAGCAAATCATGCCCCGCAATCAGATATCTAGAGTCAACTGTGGGAATACTATAGCCCTCAATCCTCCCATATAGTAATACGACAGTGTGTGATCTGGCCAATAATAGATGTTCTCCACAATGGTAGGAACTGTAAACAAGAGCTAGAAGCTCATATGGCCCTTGCAGGGCTGGGTCAGAGGATGAAAGTAGGAATTTGCCAAATCGTGGGTTTGTTCTGATCGTTGTAAGCAAAACTCTTGAGACAAAAAAGATCATGGGCTGATGGGGGTCATGATAATGTTTATTTTGCTTAAAAGTATTTTTTGTGTACTTTGCGGTCAAGATGAGTTTTTTAAACGATGGTCGGATCTGGGAAATGACAATTTTTAATCCAATGCTGTCGGGTCTCTCATGTTCCAGCCAAGTTTCATCGTCCTAGCACATCTGGAAGTACCTTAGCTCGCGATCACCGGAGTTCTGGACCCCCCCCCCCTTTCCCACCACCACATCCGTCGGATCAAGCCGGACTTGAAATGGGACATTTGAGACAAGAGGTCTTTCCAAATATCAAGTTTCGTTAAGATCCGATAACCCGTTCGACAGTTATACATGCCTCAAGGTTCAGGATTCCCCCCGCCCCCCCCCCCCCCCCCACACGACGGTCGGATCGGTGAACGGGTTGGATCGGATCACCGGAATTCCGGTCCCTCCTCCAACTCCCCACAACAATGTCCGAAATCCGGCCAGTTCTGTCACTGATGTACCTAGGGCTTTTGCTTGTTCTTCCCACCAAGTTTCGTCTCGATCCCTCCACTCTGATCGTTTCACACGATTTCCGGTCCGGACTGTAAACGAAACATCAGAGACACAAGATCTTCCGAATGTCAAGTTTACTGATTCCCCTTCCCTGCACGCCCCCACGATGGTCGGATTGGGGGAGTGACAATTTCAAGCTAGTTTTGTCGGGTCCCTAATACGCCTACCAAAGTTTCATTGTCCTAGCGCATCTGAAAGTACCCGAGTTCGGGACTACCGGACCGACCGACGGAAAAGTGATCGGTATATGGCACTTGGCCGGAAGGCAAGTGCCGTAAAAACACTTCTCCACGAGTTCTTCTATTAATTAAGCGATACTAGAGAAGCACTGACAATCTATGGTTCTGCAGGCGAAAGGGTCCGGGGTTCACAGGTAGCCGAGACTATTCAGCATGAAGCCTTCCAGATCTTTTCAACGCTACCACTCTCCAAGGTTGCCACTTGACTCAGATAAAATGTACGACCCAAGTAGCAAACACAGAGGAGAAAATGTACTACCTAAACAAAAAATTTCACCCGCACTGTTTTCAGCTGTCGCTGCTGCAAATCACTTTAGCTTGACCCTACCAATATGACCTGAATCGAACCTTTCATCAAAAATAGGGGTTTCATTCAGAACCAGATTAAAATCAAAGTAATCAGATCAAATATTTCAGATGAATGGGCAAATGAACTTTTACAGAAAGGATATTTTTTTATTTCTTAGTTCCTTTCTTAAAATCTACTGCATAAGAAGGCCTACTACTTTTTCAAATGTGCTACCAACTCACTACTTTGAAAAAATGAGACTACCAGTGGCAATCGTGCCACTCTCTCACCCTACTAAAGAACTATCTCTGTTCCAGGTCCTGACCACTGGTACGAAATGGAGCCCGTCTGTGGAGGCACAGAGCAGTCTCCAATCGACATCGTCCCTTCGTCGGCCATCCCTGAAAAGTTCTTGCCGCTGTTTTTTGTTAATTACGAAGCAAAGCCACAGAAAGTTACACTAAAAAACAATGGGCACACAGGTAATTTATACTTTTTATAGTTCTTCCCGCGTACCTTCTTTTACTTCTATCTCGCAATGGAGCACTGTCAGAAGTTTCATAACAGATAGCACGAGGATGCGCGGTTTCGACAGATAATTCGTAACAGATAACACTTCGGATGTTATCTGTTGTGTTTGAAAACGTTATGCATGAAATGTTATGCATAACAAGCTTTGTTAGGAAGAGCCAAAAAGCATCTGTTGACTTTCTTCCTCATCGTCATGATGTCGGAAAACTCAGCTGATACTTTTTTGGTGGTTTTTCGGTTCTTCCTGATGGTACGCTTATTATATAACATTTTGAAACACAACAATTAACATCCAAAGTGTTCACTTTCAACTCCAGTCGCAGATTCGCTTTCCAAAACCAGCGGATCGTCAGAACATATCTGTAAGCGAAGCGAGTTTTAGCTGAAGCCGCAAAAACAGCTGGCGCGTACACCAGCGGAGCTTTCCGGACCGCCAGAATCGCCCTATATGAAGACAGTAGTGTTGGGCGATATTTGGACTTTTCGATATATCGATATTTTCACTTTCGATAATCAATAATCGATATATCGATATCGATATTTCGGTACTACGTTTCGCTATAGTATACGTCTCCATTCACCAAAATTTAAGAGCAAAGTTGTCATAAAAAGCATCTTGCTTCAACTCAAACTTCAAATAGATAAAAACTGAATTACGAGGAAAATATTGCTCCAGTTTCGAATATATAAATTTGACTTATGTTGGATTATTTGCAATAATTATAAATAAAAATAATATAAATGAATAAATATCGATATTTACTTTCCGATATTCGATATCGATATTTGGTCCGATATATCAACATATTGATATCGATATCGAATATCGCCCAACACTAGAAGACAGATCTTCTCCCGTCCTACGCGCTTACTCACACCATCAAAAGTTTGTTGATTGGAATTTCCCGCATCTGCAGCAGTTCCCACGCTTCTATTCCATCAAGGTTTCCCCTCGACTGCACCTCTTTCGAAAACATGACCTATTTTGACGAATGTTTTCCACGTTCCCGCAGCATCCAGGATTTCGGAAGTCCCTAGCGTTCTCTGTGCTAAAAGGAAGTCTTTAATTCCGCCGAGGTCCAAAAGCATTGAGAGAGAGGTGAAACTGTTAATTGGCCTCGCTGCGAATTCATGTCCCAAGCTCTTCTCTACAACAAAACCAAAGTCAGCCAGAATGTAGAAAAATCTCTACCCCATCAGCGATCCAATCGAGCAGCAAAAACAGCAGCCGTGTCCGAAACGAAATCACAGCAACCTCCTTTACTCCTTGCCAAGAAGGACCGAAATATACCTCAAACAAATTCAGCTGACATATCCGTTTTGCACTATCAAATATGATTCGCAGTCAGCTTGGGCTGAAGGAATATTTAAACACTCAAAGCCTTTAGCTTGAACGGACAACTCGCGGGGGGGGGGGAGGTTATGTAGAAAGACGTCTTAAAGCAAAACAGCATCAGTTCCAAATTCGAGACTGGATCGTTCTTTCCCGAAATTCTGCTTAGGAATCTGAAATCCGTGCCGTTTTTTATCCCCCCCCCCACCCCAATACCAAAAAATAACTCTGGCGTAACCCCGGGGTACCAATTACATTCAACTCGCATGTCTGGGTAAAATCCTTTATTTCTTGCGGTCCGAACTGCAGTTTTCAGTAAGATTTTCTGTATTTCCTATATAGTATTAGGGGGGGGGGCTTAGTTTTTTCGCAAGGGGGATAGGAGGGGTTTCTTAAGTCCGAGGGCGGTGGCCAGGGGGAGGTTTCATCAAGACCCAGGCAAATATAAGTATAATAGGTTAATATAGCTGTTTACAACGGCCACTATCTTTTAACCAAAATAAAAAGGGCATGAAAACTCTGAGCTTGTTGAGAAATTATAAAGTATAAATTCGGTCTTTAGTATTAGTATCCGTGGTATTGGATCTTGCAACTATACTCTGCCGAGAGAAACTATATTCAACAGAGGGTATCTGTTACACTCCCAGAGGGAGGTTGCCACATATTTTTGGGCTGCCAATACTAAAATTATGCTGGTTCGTTTTTGAAGAGTTGAGATGGTGGAATAACACATCGTATCGAACATATAGTGAACAAATAAATGTAAAGAACGTTATAAAGAATGCTTGAAACAAAGAAAACTTATTTTGCAATGACGACAAGCTAAAAGCTTGACGCCAAATGCAATAATAAAATAAAATAGAAACTATGAGTAACTTGTAAGTATTAAAATATTAACGTCAGTGACTAGCCGTCACCAAAAAAGTTGGAACTAATAAGGAAAATATGAGAAAAGATGTAACGCTATCCGATAAGAAATTAGGAGCAGCGTAGTTTACCTGTGGGCCTGGAACTGGAATCTGGAACTTCAGTAGGCATGACCAGTTTGACAGCTCAAATATCGACCAGCCAAGAGGGGCTCTTCTTTTCTATTATGACTGGATTCCATGACTGCCTCTTAATTCTTCCTCTAATCTTAAATCGATACGAGTGATGCGGCCAGGCATATAACTAAGACTATTCCATGTGACCTGACTGTCAGTCATACCTCATCGATCTCCTCGACCCTAATTGCAATCTTATCGGTCTTAGTTCTTAAGACGTTTTCCAGGTTGTCGCATCTGAATACTGATGCTGGAGGGACTTCCTCATATTCTCATTTAGGATGTAAGATAACGGATTTTCCGATAATGTTGTATCGATAGCCTACAGGGATCCTTTGCCAAGAGAGAGACGACAAAATAACAATTTCAATGTAATGGCCACCCTAAGAACTACAAACTTATCCTAGGGGCGGTGGCAGACTATTGTTGTACAGTTTGCATAGTAAGTGTAAGCCTAAGAGCTAAATACTAAGAGCCTCGTGTGCTGACCGGGAACACGGGGACAAAATGTAAAAAGTGTATTCAACTTCTTTGATAGAACGGACATAGGAGAAAACCTGGAACAAAACATGATGGTCATATTCTTATAAAACAACCATTACTCATAATCTTAAACAACAGATCATATGCCGTTAAGAAAATATTTAATTATTCCTTAGGTATTTCTTGAAATACACTTACTTTCGATTTTCGTATTCTAAATTGAACCTGAAAATTAAATGTTATTACTCATGCGTGTTCTGTTCTTTACGTTATCAAAACGTATCTGAAAGTTTCCGCGATAAACAGCCCGCAGTGGCGCCAACACTTCCATGTTGGGAATTGACCGAAAAGAGGCATGGCACGGCACGACATAGTGTAGAAGGCACGAGTACTAAAAAGAGGCACGAAGACTAAAAGGGCCCTTTCAGGCTTCAGATTGAGGGGCAGGAACAAGGTTCTAACATGCCTTCTTTTAGGCTCTGGTGTTACGAACTCTCACTTACCTGTCTACTTCTACTACTTGCTAATATCTATTTATTACTCGTGCCTTCTGCGCCATACTGTGCCGTGCCGTGCCTCTTTTTAGTCGATCCCTCCATGTAGTGGCAAACATTATCCGACAGATCCATCTCTGATCATTATACTGTAAATAGTAAAGATGTTTAATACTATTACAAAAATGTAAGTTTGAAAACAGCTTGACAGTAAAACAATCAAAAGTCTGAACGGACAATCCACTTCAGAATGTTCTCAGTCGAGACCACAAGCCATATCTTAGAGCGCCCACAACTTTCCCACACAACTTTCTGGGAACTATTTCGAATACGTAAAAAGAAGATGATGATATTTATTTATCGAATGTAGTTGCCCTTAATATTTGGGAAATATGGCAGCATATTATTACTGCTTTTACCTTATGTGGAGTCATAAATTATAGTTTCTGGGAGAGATGGCGCCTATCACCTGAGAAGGGAAAGAAGAGACAAATACTTGTTTCGTACAGTTGCTAGATTGGGCTTCTCATCTTTTCTTGCCTGTGCTCTTGTTTCTGATTTGTTTTGCTCTTCTGCAGTGATCCTTCGGAGAAGATCAAAACGTATTTCCCGGATCAAAATGTGTTTGATGAAGAAAAGATTTTTTAATTCATTTCAGTTCTCAAATCAGTTAATGTTAATTTTGTCATTCATTCACCACAACAACGCTCATGAAGGGAACAACTGTATCTTGTGCGGGTGTGTACAACTTTTCACTCACTTATGACCAGGGGCGTCACGACTGGGGGGGGGGGGGGACGCCTCCCCCCAAATCTTATCGGTCAGTCGGTAAAAAAATAACCGAGTTGGCGCGAAGCGCCGCGATTTTTCGTCAAAACAGTTGATCTTTTTTTAACAGTCGTCTTTTCTGAAAATCAGTCGACTTTTTTTTTTAAACTGTCATTTTTTCTTGAAAACAGTCGTTTTTCTGCAAAAACAGTCGGTAAAAACTACAAGCCAGTCAGTAAATGCTTTGCCCCCCCCCCCCAAACATTTTGCTAGTAACGCCTCTGCTTATGACAAAGGATGACATGCATTTTTGTGTTACTGTTAACCTTTCCGTAGAGTGGGAATTGAGGGTTTCAGCGAACCTTCAACGTCTTTTCTTGTTACCTATAATCAGCTGGGCTTCAGCTAAGGATCATCTTTCATAGTCGGAAGTTATTTCTGATTTAAATCCATTTCGTTATAATCGTCTCCGTCAGCAGTTACCGCCAGATGGTTCCACCGTCTGGAAGTAGTAAAAAAAGAAATGATGGTATTAGTCGCGTCTTTTATCTGAATTCTCAGTTCGCCGTTCTCGCTTCTGAATTCTCGATTCTCGTACACATTACCGTTTTTGCTCCTCTCGCTTCTCCATTCTCGCTTTTGACTAGTGTTGGGCGGTGTTCGATAGCGATAACGATATATCGATATATTGGACCATATATCGATATCGAATATCGAAACGTAAATATCGATATCGAAAACAAAACGATATTTCTTCATTTGTAATTATTGTACATAATCCAAAATAAGTTACATTTATATATCCGAAACTGGATCAAAATGTTCTTTGTAATTCAGTATTTATTTATTTGAAGTTTAAGTTCATGCAAGGTGCTTTCTTACGACCATCTTGGTCTTAAATTTTGGCCGAGACGATACGTATACTATAGCGAAGCAATGTACCGAAATATCGATATCGATATATCGAATATCGAAAGCGATATATCGAATATCGAAAGTGAAAATATCGATAAATCGAAAAATCCAAATATCACCCAACACTACTTTTGACAAAAACACTAATTTGGCAACTCGTCTTTAACTCCCCGATGAAAAATTTATCTCAAAATAGTACTATGAAGTAGTACGAAAAAGTTGCATGCAGTACTAATGATGCTACCACATGTTTCTACTTAAAGGCTACCGTGTTACTGCATACTACTATATGCTACTATTAGCAAGACTGGATGCTACTATGGTAAGACAGGATGCTGCTGGATACTACTACATAAGACTGGACCAGTCTGAGACACATTAAATGATAGTATTCTTTGCTATTGCATAGTATTACATGCAACGTTTTCGTACTACTACCATACTACTACGCAGGCTACAAATTTTTCATCGGGTCGGTATACCTGTTTATGCATATTGAACACCCGCACTCTGTTGACCAATCAGGGAGGAGAACGGAGAGAGGAGAATCGAGAATTCACTGTCGGAGTAACTTCTCGGTTCTGCAGAATCGCGAGGCTTTTTTCCCGTTTTCGATTCTGACAAAAACGCAAGAAAAGGAGAATTCGCTTCGTCTGAATAGTCCAAAAACTCGAAATAGGAGAATTGCGAGGAGAATTCGGATAAAAACACAACTACTGTAGAATAACGACGATATTCCCCGTGTTTTCCTTTCGCTCTACGAGTAAGATCATCATCAGTTTGTAACGATTGGTTCGGTATTGGCTTTCTCTCCCACTGTAGCTGTGGAAAATTAGGCGAGGAATTGTTCTTGGAACAGCTTTCGATTCGTAATCATACTCAAACCTTGGCAGAAAGAAAAAAGTGGCATTACTTCCGCTAGAAGTAATTTTAACTTGATCCTGTCTGGCCCTTTCAGTCTTGATCATCCTCCCTGAAAAACGAATGTGAGTCGACCGTAGTTGAAACGGGACACTTTTGCAATGTTTGCAAATAGGCGACGTCCTGATTTGAAACGTGGCACCATTCTTTCGCTGAAAAATGCTTTAGCGTGTTCAGGCGGATTGTATCTATGAGGGAGAAGCAAATTGTTGCTCTTTTCATTGCTGATCCGACCTTTTCTGGAGCCTACAGCCCTCTCCGAACAAGGACATTAAAGCATAACCGACAAGGGCTGGAATAGGACAGACTCGTTACCCATCACTTATTCACTTAAAGCAGCTTGAAAACAAGATGAAAATGCGTTACTTCGTTGCTCCGCTATTCACATATAATCGATTCTGAAATAGTGGAATTTCCCTGTCGGAATTGTCGTACCTCTGTGCGCTTGTACCTGTGTTGTATGTTTTAAGAAAACGATTTACGAAAAAGAAGTGTTCACGCAGTGAGCTGCCCTACGCGAGTTGGTCACAGACCACTGAAAAACCGCGTTTGTATTGAGATTCAAATTTTCCGCGTCATCGTAGAATTTTGCGTTGTGAGGATGGCCGTAGATATTCTGAACGTCTAGAGCAAATAGTGAGAATGAAAAAAAAAATCCTTAACACAATCTAGATAATGCAACCTATTCAGTTGAATGATACAAAAATAAGTGGGCTTTTCAGTCAAGCTTTAATGCATTTTTCAAGTTTCGAGAAACCACGAGTAGAGTTGAGAAGATTTTACTCATAAAGTAACTATCGCGCGAAAGGGAACTCAAGGGGTATTTTTGGGTATGTTGCATGCGTATTTTCGATTCTGCAAGCATAAGCGTTGACAATCGACCACTCTTCTTAGAATAACATTTCATACTATTTCTACGGACGGTTAGATATAGTTTATAATGTTCTGTAGGCGTAATTACGTTTTCTTATATTTTGTCGATTTAGTTCTATCTTTATTTCTCCGAAAGTTCTTCGTTACGAAAAATAGCATATAACAGGATAATGTCAATAAGAAATGTCAGCAAATAAATGTCAATAAATGTCAAATAATAGGGAATGTCAATAAAAATACACAGATGCTAGTGCATAGTATAAGGTCAAATATTTTTCTGTACAGTTGAATCAGTATTCAGGATTAAGTCTTTCTGTAAAGAACAGTAGCCGTTGTAGGATGGATATACGTCTTCGATTTATAGTGAACCTCAAAGCACCTGCTTCAAACCAACTCCTCTCCTTATCTTGTGACACGAGTATCCTTTTTCTTACATGAACGTGTAGTTGTCAGTTGTCCATATGTACTCAAGATTCCCAAGGGCCCATGATCATTCTTGCCTAAAGGGTTTTGCTTACAAGTGAATTCCTTAAAGTACAAACAATACTTAATTTGAACAAAATATACTTTTTCATAATCCCGATGAGCCTGTCATCATTTGCTTCAAGGCTTTTGGTTACGGACGAGTTTCTAGCGCCCTTAAAGTGAACATCATCACAGCCAAGTGCAAAAATAAAAACACTTTTTACCAAACGATGCATTCTCTTGATTTCAAGGGCCCGTGATCATTCTTATCTCAAGAGTTTTGCTTGCAAATGGTCGCAACAAACCCACGAATTGGCAAATTCCTATTTTCATCCTCTGACCCAGCCTTGCAAGTGCCATATGAGCTTCTAGCTCCTGTTAATGTTTTTACTTGACAATAACTGGAGATAGGACGGTGAGGTTCCTTGTGCTTTTAGATCTTAGGGTTGGGAATATATATCTGGAGTTAAACCACCCTCCCATCCTCATGTGCATGGGCAAGTGGGCCCAAATCGCACATGAGTTAATTTTTCACGGTTGACTGGAATCCAATTCTTAGTTTGTATATTTTACGATTTATAGATCTAAATTTGTATTTCGATCGGTCTCGACTCCCCCTCCCCACCCTCCCGTTCACGGGCAACTCGGCAAAGATTCCCAATGACTTAAGTCCGTGCATGACAGGTCGCAAATTCAACTCTTGTATACTTGTGGATATATACGTAAAGATGTGGATTTTGGTGTAAGAGCAACAAATAAGGCTACGCGACATTTTTTACTCCTTAATGAAAAGTTGGAAACTGGGCGGTTTTGTCGTAGGATGGATGATATGCCGTTATTAATTAAGTTGTGACGAAGGGGTATTGGGCTGCTACGATTTGGTTTATTGCACTTGTTATTACCTTGCTAATCGAAAAGAGGTTTAAAGGGTAGGACAGACTGGTAAGACATTCATTGAAATTGAAACCGTTCTTGCAAAATGATCTATGGATTTTTACATGCGGTTTGTTTACATTGAAAGCTTTTAAACTGCCTGAAAAACTTCATCGTCACCTTTCGGAAGCGGGATGATTTCAAATTAGGTTAGTTCAATACTTATTTGGTTATTGGAATATGAAATGTCTTGGTTCTAAAGCATTTCGTAAATAAGATTTGATAAACATTTTACTTTAACACTCCACGTTTGATGCGCTTGAAACGTGGCTATATAGGAGAAGAATGTTTCGTGCCTGAAATCTTGGCTGGTGTTGATGATGACCAACAAGAGAGGCTAGGTTTGTACCAAACAGAAGCCCCGGCAGAAGTCTAAAGATTGGATTAGGGTTAGTGAGTTCAGGTTTTGATACGGACTGTACTTATCGGCTTCAAAGTATGTATAAAACATGAAAAGTGTTTGGGAATTGATGTCTCTTGGATTCGAGGTGGCATTCTCGCAGAGGCGCTTAAGCTTTCTCTGGTTTCTGTCCCTTTTGGCACTGATGTCTTCCAGATTGGCAGCCGGTTGGACTTGATACTTTTTATCAGGTCAAGCCGTTTGTTTGTACTTGGTTTTCTCTTCATTTTTGTTTGAATTTTCTAGCTGTCCAGCCTACCTCTCTCAAACAATCAATTCTTCTTTTTTGCTAGGACTGCAGGCTATTGGGAAGTCGATTTGAAGATGTAATCCGAGATTGACAAACACGATCTCTGAAAAGAAGTTCTTTCTTTCTTCGTCTGTGAGAACGGATAGATTTTCGTCCAACGAAAGATTTTTCCGGGAACTTCTAACACCGTTGTATCTATTAAACTATAGATCGATCTGTTGATCGACCGAGTTCTAAAGCGACAAGCCTACGAAACTTCTCGTCGTACTCTAAGCTTAAAGTTGGCATAAGCATAATTAACCGGTGTGAAAACAAACCTAGCAAAAGAAACGAAAATGAAGTTGTGAGGAGAAGCTGTAGACTCTTAATGAGGCTGTCAGGTTCCCTAACGTCTAGAATGCGCCTGCTCAAGCCCTTTGGTTAGCCTTTGTTCAATATCATAGGCAAGCTCCACCTTTCGGCAGAAAAATTACACGAATATGCTCCACTTGTCTCGTAATCCCATGAGCATTAAAGTCTAGCTGAAAAGCCAGCTTTATTTTTATATCATGGATTTGAGTACACAGAATTATTTTGACTCTGATGACCGATTGTTTTCCTTTTTCCATCCTTGGCTCTAGTAGTAACGTTCACTATATTCACTACTGGTCCCATAAGAGAAAGTTCATCCTAACGAGGAGAATTTGAATTTCAACAGAATCATGCATTGGCTTATGAAGCGAACCTCAGGAAATGTTCAGTTCCAGATTGTAAGGTCACTTCTTCAGGACCGCTGTTGCATGTGACCCCCAAAACATTTACTTTTTGGCAATTGTTCACCGTTGTAGTTGTATATAATGCAACCATAGAGTTACCATCACTTAGAGGCACCACAAGTCAAGAAAAAGTCTGTTCGATGAAAATCGATTATATGAACAGAGGAGCAACAAAGCACGGTATTTTCATCGGGTCTTCAGACCTGTTTAAAGGACCCCTTGCACTATTAACTACTCAACTTGCAGTATTTTAAAATATTTGACTACTTTAAAACTAGGCTGTACTTTCAGCAAGTAACCCACGGTTTTGGCTGTTTTAAGCCTTTTCCAAGACCCGTGACTTACAGCGAAAACAGGGAAACAATTTATATAACCGATTTTTCTGATGGAAAAACTTCTCGCAGACCACCGTAGACAGCGTGATACACATCAAAGGTAGCAAAATACGGCAAGTAAGAATATCAGCGTGGTTTTGTTAGAAGGTTTAGAATGTACCGTACAGAATTGGGGTCTCCGGGTTTGGAAATGTATGGAGTGATTATGGAAGTAGGTTGCGTTAGTATTATAGGTACGACAGGTCCTTTAAGGGAATAAGTGACGGGTAACTAGACTGTCGTGTCTCAGCCCTTTCCGGCTAAACTCTAATAAATGAAATAAATTCACAGCTTTCTAAAATGAAGCCAGTATGAAGGAATTCGCAAAAAGAAAGGTTGAAAAAGAAGTCACATCTACCTCCAGAGAGGTTGATATTAATTCATATCCACCGCTAATTTTCTTTGCGAAGATTATCGTATATAGCCTGAGGGACTCATCATGATATGCATGGTTAATGGTTAATTATCAATGGTCCTGTTCCAAAAATGTTTAAAGCACAACTCTTACTAGAAATGATTTTTCCCTACGAAAGCGATCAGAAAGAACGTTTTCGAAAATACCATTTCTTTCCACCTGAAACTAGCGACTCTTGTTAGCGCTTGTCGACTGTGTCCAGCCTTCCTGCTCTCCGACGCGGCGGCTGGGCGCAAAACATTTGAAAACTGATAGTGACTTGGTTAAAAAGTGGAGAAACTAAGCAAATAAAAGAAGTAATAAATAGAAGATTATCACATCCTTATGTGTGAAAGAGTTGTCAGCGGACATTGAAGATTCCGGCAAAGTTTTCGTTGGGTGTCGGGAAAACTCGGAAAGGCCAAAAAAGCGCTTAGAATTCGTAGTTACGAAACGAAACAATGGAGAAAGGTGGGGATTTAAGAAGCTTATAATTCTAAATGGGAGCTAAGTATATTATAAAAGGCAGAATAGGCAAGAGGGGTACTTTAGCAGTTAGCATACCTCCATCTCGTTTGATATCGGAATCCCAAACTCGACGGCCGTTAAAAAATATCAACCTCGCTGCGCTCGGTTAGATATTTTTGATAACTCGGCACGGATAGGTTGTTCTGAATGGCCGTCCAGATGTTATTTTCCGATATAGGCCTCGAGGTCTGATAGATAAAGTTGTAGTTGTTTTGCAGCTGTACTATCGATGGACATAGACCGAACACCGTATATCTCTGATGGTGGCTTAATTGGGAAGTACAATTTCGCCCAGCTGCACTTCCACTGGGGAGGAAATAGCTCCGTTGGATCCGAACATACAGTCAAAGGTGCAAGGTAAGCCTTCCGCCATGATCCCACATCTGATGATGATGATGATGAAATTTATTTACGCAATTAAGAAGAGGAAAATAGCGCAGTACAGACCAATAAGAGGAAAACATACGCTGAGCTTTCAGTAATGTAGTAAATGCACAAGAAAAAAAAACACTAAAAAAAAGAAAAGGGACTAATCGGGTCTAAAAAATCTTCCTAGATGGAATGCGGAGAAATGGCCAAGGGTAGAAACGTGAAGGTCCTGGGCAATTGAAGATAACTTTGCACAAGAGTCAGATCTGAACGTTTCTCTGGTGTTATGTGCCATACTGACGTAACTGTGAGTCCAAACTGACGCGAATATTCGCACAGTAACCGTTTTAACAATCCCCTCTTGCGGCCGCTGTAGTCAGTTTTCCGTTTTCGGTTTCCACAGGTTTCTTTTTGTGAACCATGACAGGTATCAGTTTGAAACTTGGGATGCTTGTTTACATTGGTGTCCAGTTTGGGGTTCATATCCCCCTCACCCACCTAGGGGTGTCACGTATGGGGGAGAGGGTACGCCCCCCCCCCCCCGAAGTTGCCAGCCAGTCTGTAAAAAACAACCGAGTTGGCGCCAAGCGCCGCAATTTTTCGTAACAACAACCGTTTATTTTTCTTGGAAATAGCAATTTTTTCTTCGAAACAGCCGTTTTTTCTTAAAAACAGTTGGTTTTTCATAAAAATAGTAGAATTTTTCTTAAAAAACAGTCGGTTTTGCTGAATATCAGTCGATTTTTTGTCAAACTTTCGTTTTTTCCTGCAAAAACAGTTGGTAAAATGACCAGCCAGTCGATAAATACCTTGCCCCCCCCCCCCCCAAACATTTTGGCTAGTAACTCCTCTGCACCCAGTCGGTTCAGGAGAAATTGGAAAGATTTGCCAGTGACTAATTTTAGTAACTTGATCACAGTTGGAGGTAGGACGATGCAATTCCTTGTAATTATTGATCCCAGGGTAGGGAAGACACTTTGAAGTTGCACCTCCCAACCCTCTCCGTTCCCAGATTGCCCATGAGTTAAGTTTGTGACCGTTGACAGTTAAAAACTGGTTGGAAGATCGGTACACATGGTGAAAGAGAAAACAATATTATCCGGTCATAACCGGAAATCTGCGAATTCACCTAACTATCTGATCATATTTTCGGTTATGATTGTTTTCAGGGGCAAAGACCGGAAATAAGCAAAACGCACTGTGGAAAAGCCATGGCTCTATTTAGGTTTGGAAAGAAATCTGAAGGATTGGATGCAGACGGAAGAAAATACGCAGACGGACCAAAATATAGCGATTAAAACAAAGAATTGTAAAAATCAACCAGTTCTCCCCTTCGGGATCCCACCGGACCTTTCGTCTTGTTCTGTGTCTCATTCCTTTGTAATGAAGAATGGCCTTAACTACTTTAAGTGTAAATGATATCCGATTCGCTTGACTTTTACGGTCGCCAAATGACCCTTACCTGACTGGGACTCCTAGCGTCAAATGATTTCGGTCACGGGTCCATGCCAGGGAATCCAACTTATTTTCATTGCCTTGTCATCGGATTTTTTTTTGTCTTGTCTGGATCGTTATCCATGGCCCGTTGCCTACCAACGCCTTTGGGACAGGTCTGAAATAATCTGTCCTTTACTCTCCAGAAGAATTGACGTTTTCTTTCCCGAATCCGCGGATCGTGACAATTTGTCAAAAAACCAATGTGGGCTTTAGTTGTAATGGCTCTAGATACCTGTATCTCTAGGAAATTCCTGGAACACTTCAAACTTCCGTATCATTATGCGGCTAGTTGTTATGGCACTTGCAGCCTCTGGTTCAAGTGCCATATTATTATACCGATCGCAATTCCGTCTGTCGGTCGGTCGGGTGGTCTGTCCCAGGATTACGAGTTAGGGTACTTCCAGATGTGCTAAGACGATGAAAAATCAGGGACCCGACCAATTAACCTGGAAATAATCAGTTTCCTGATCCGACCATGTGGGGGCGGGAGAGTGGAGGGAGGGGAAATCCGGAAAATTTAGTCGTGTGTAATTTTGAACGGGTGGTCGGAATCGAATGAAACTTAATAACTAAACAAAAGACATGTCTCTGATATCCTATTTGAAGTCCGGACCGGGTTCGACAGCTGTGGAGGAGCTTGGGGGGGGGGGGGGGGGGTGACTGGAAATCTCGATAAACAGTTAGAATGGAGGGGTCGGAGTGAAACTTGCTGGAAAGAACAAGCATCTGCTCTAGATAAATCTTTTACACAATTGAACTAGGTCCGGACACTTTGGGGGATGGGGAGGGAGGTTTCCCGGAATTCCAGTGATGCGGTTTTGGGGATTTTCACGACGAAACTTGGCAGGCATATCAGGGAACCGATCAAACTGACTTAGGAATACAAGTTTTCTCCATCGGATCATCTTGGGGGAGTGGAGGGAGGGGAATCTGGAATATTGAGTCATGCCTACCTTTATAACGGGTGGTCGGATTCCAGTGAAATTTAGTAACTGAACAGAGGACATGTCTCTGTTCTTTTTCATTTCCGGACCGGATCCCACAACTGTTGGGGGGGGGGGGGGCATAAAATACGTGACCCGCTTAGGCTGGAGATATCGGGATGGAACTTGGTGGGAACTAGGTGGCTGTGTCAATAACCTTTGTTTTTGTCCAGAACAGTCTCTGTCGAATGCAGCCTGCCTACTAATTGGTTTTCTAATTGGATTAGAATTCATAAAATTTCCACTCATGTTAGCAAAGATACCCAATAAGATTTGCTGCGTAGAGTAAGAGAAAGCGTGTTGAATTGACTTCGGAATTTCAGGCATGGTTCTAAAGGATTTAAAATCAAGTGGAAAATAAGCCTAGCAACCTCTGTCCTATAATGTTAATTCCTATCGGCTTTACCAAACAGTTTTAGTGAGCATGTTCGACAAAGTTACCCCTGTCTGGTTTTATTTGTACTGTTTGTATTGCTTAGTTAAGGCAACCTCTTCATTCAATCAATCAATCAATTAATTTTATTTCAACCTTAATAGCACTAGGCTAACACGGGCGGGAATTGGAAAAACAAACACTCACTAACAATACAAATAAAACACAAACTAACAAACAATAAATACATGTTTTATTTCATTCATGTTTTGACCGATGGTTGTCGAGACGAAAAGCGTCTCACGAACGGATGGGAGTTTTAAAGCTGATGAAGTTTCCGAAAATGAATTCCCGAAATTTGCCGACGACACGCATAAAATCCGAGTTCTCTGCCCCTCAGATTTGGCTGAATGCACACCACGTCTCAAAGAGATGTGGTAACCACCCCACCTGCTTATCAAATGTAATTTCGCAATCGTTTGGAAAAACAACTTTTTGATTCATTTTACAGCCGCTAAACTGTTAGTTATTCTATCATCGAAGGCAGGTGTTTATCATGCAAGTCTTTTCCTGCTTGATTGACCCCAGGAATTTTTGTCTTTTTGTTGCTGGGGAAAATGGTGTCTGGGCACGGGTCATTGGATGCTTATCCCTGAAACTGCTGCGCTAGAGTTAATAAACACATCACATAATAAAAATCGAAGAGGATTTGATGGAACTGTGCCATAACACATCCACAGAATATTAACCATTATTTTCGATTTGTTTCTTACCTTGAAGTTTAACTGAAAAGCGAACTTACTTTTGTGTCATTTAATTGAATGCACTGAATTGCTTGGATTCTGCTCAGTTTTTTTTTTTTATTTTCCACTATCTGCTCTAGAGCGTGTTCCACCCTTCTAACAATAGTTACTATTAGTTACTATTTCCGTTCCATTCTCACGAAAAGTTACTACGCTGACCGTTCCAACCTTCTCGAAATAGTAACTAATAGTTACTATTTGCTTACCATGCTCGGGAGGGTGGTAAGCGTAGTAACTACGCATCTCTGCAACGTGATTGGTCGGATTCGCCTGTGGCATGATATCCTGCTGGAAAATAGAAAGATCGTTCCAGCCTTGACGGAAAAAAGCCAGAATTCGTGACGTCATGCGTAGTAACTACGGTAAGTAGGATGGAACACGCTCCTAGTTATGGCGTTCAGAATGTCTGCGGCCGTCCCAACAGTGTAAATTTTACTACGACGCGGGGAATTTTAATCCCAACACAAACGCGGCTTTTCAGTAGGCAGTGAGCTTGGTGAACACTGCTTAGTGCCTGAACAAAAAAAAAGTCATAAATCTTTCTCGTAAGGCATACAACACAGATACAAGCGCAGAGAGGTACCACAAATCACACGGAAGCTCCACTATTTGAAAATCGATTATTCGTGAAAAGCGAACAACGAAGTAACGCATTTTCAGCGGGTCTTCAAGTCAATTTAAGTGAATCAGTGATGGGTAACGAGACTGTCCTATCCCAGCCTTTTTCAGTTAAACTTTAAATAGAATCCAAGAATAGAATGGAACCGTTTTGTATAATTTAAGTGTGTGTATGTCTACGATGTGCCATAAATATATCTCCTTTTTGTTTGTCTTCCTTCTTTTTCTCTCTTTCTTTTTTACTCCGTTTGTTCTGCGAGAAAAAGGGGTAATAAATATATTACTTACTTATTTACATAAGCGTCAAGTAGACACTAGTTGCGTTTTTGATCGAAATTTTGTTCACCGTAAGCGTAGCCGGTTGCTTAATTTCCGTTTTCAAACGCCGTTGAAGTTCACCGTTTGCTTAATTAGTGTTTTTACGACTCCGGCGATCGTTGCCCGGTTGACGTTTCTTCGACTTTTCAAGCAAACTTCGAACTTGCTAGCTCACGAAGTTTGACGGTCAGAGTTTTAAGGACGAAGAAACTGTGACCGGCGACCAAAAACGGTATTTAAATAAAGACCTTTGAGTTTTAAGGTAACTGCAAACTTCTACCAAAAACACAACTGTTAATGGGTCCTCCACAGGTAACCTTAAGTCTGTCGTAACCGTGCTCTTCAGGACCCGGCTTGCTCTTATTGGCTGAAAACCTCAAAGATGGTGGCTTACGACAAGTTACGATTGCTTCCGACAGCTTACGATTGCCATTGAAGGATCCACTATCCTTCAAAAAGATGGGATATGGATGAAAAGAACAAAACAAGCATTTCGAAACTTTATCTTCAGCGAGTTGCTTCGCAAAGACCTGTAGTAGGGACAGATTGTCTATTTTCTGCATTGTCGTCATCAGGCTGAAAAAATCTGAATGGAGTACAATCTTGGCAGGAATCCCAGCCCACTACAGCCCGACCTAGTCCGATACACTAACACCGAGGAAATGGAAAAGTTAGTTTGATACTTTTCGTCTGATGAATGTAAACGAACTATTTAGGCTATGGGTTACTGAAGGGTAATGACCCTTTAATAACTCATTGCCTAAAGGCCTTTTTACGTGACACAATTTTGGGTCACACACTTCTGAGTGTTTGTCGCGGAAACACGATTGTGTGCCACACAGTCGAGCCACTAGTTGAAACTCGCGGAAACGCCGTTTTGTCTATTTCTTTGGCGGTAATTTCAAATATCGGAAAATAAAAATAAATTCACGTAAAATCTCAATAAATAGAACTCCAGGCTTATTTCCTTGCCATTCTGTACATAAAGTATTATCAGTTTTAAGTCTATATGCTTCATTCTTTAGACACTATTTTGCTGCTTAATTTGAATTTCCCGCCTGAATCGAGCCACAAAATCGACAATCACCTCGCCAGTTGTTTGTCGAATTTGAGCCACAAAGCGAGCCACGAAAATCTTGTTGGTCGCGGAAACACACTTGTGGGCCGCACGAAAGGCCGCGGAAACACACTTTTCGAGCCACAATCGACCCACAAACTGTTTGTGGGAGCACGGAAAAACGCCTTAAATAGTTTGGTAGGTATCAAAGTTGCTGCCAGCTATCTGCAAATAAGAGAGAGAATCTCATGTTAGGTGTTCGGAGGGAAACCGCAGATATAGAAACGAAAGCTTTCGACAGAGGTGTAGACAGAGGCTGGAGAGACATGACCTGATGAGGGGTTTTCTCACCCAAATGGGTGAGCTTGATCGAGACGTCGGCTGTAGCTCTCTGCAGCATCACGAAGCTGCAGGTTTGTATCGTGTCACCCGGTATTTGCGGACAAAAAAATAGTATTTTTGTTTTTTTCCTCTTGCCTGACTTTATAACAGTCATGGCATCAGATCATGGCCCTACACTGCTAGCTAGTTGTATCTCAGGTCAGACGAACAATTAGAAAAGCAGCAGATTAGTTGAATGTGGGGAATCGGAAACGAGATTCCCGACCGGATCCAACCTTGACCGACACCGAGTTCGTCCAAATGTCCCGGTGCTCCAACTCCATCAGTTTCCGTAGAAGCAATAGAAATGTTCTGATTTGTTGCAGCTACGCTGGTGAGCTTCACTTGGTTCACTGGAATAAGAAATACGAAAGCTTTGCCAATGCCCTGGGAAATAGGGATGGCCTCACCGTAGTTGGAGTATTCATCCAGGTAATTGCCCACTTCTATCTCTTATGAGTAGTGCTCTCTGTCTTTCAGTTGACCCCGCTAGCGGGTTAGTTTGTCAATCCACTTCCGGCACACCACCACTGCCACACCCACTTTTGTCACACTCACCACTGCCACACCCACCACTGCCACACCCACTTCTGTCACACCCGTTTGTGCATGTGTTTGTTGTGGGCAACATCCGGGTTGCGGTGTACGTTGTACGAACGAAAATCGTAGTCTAACAGCTTTTTGAATCTTCATTGTTATAAACTTTGAATAATACGAAAGTTTGAATTACGAAATACACATTGCTACAACTTCGGATATATAAGATTTACTTATATTATTTTTTACAAGAATTGGAAAATAAATGTAAATATCCGATATCGTTTCGTTTTTATTTACGTTTTGAAATCGGTGTTTGGTCCGGTATGTCGATGTCGAATATCGCCAATTCTTTTAGTTGGGCACGTCACATTTTAGTTTCCGATTGCGAAGACTAAGCAGTGTCTCCAGTATCACGTGGCTGGAATCTTTAGTGCCGTGACGACGGACATTTTGACACTTGTCAATTACTAAATTACAAAAGTTTCCGAGTCACGTTTCGTGATCTGGAAATGTCACCTTTACTGACCGGATGCCCTTCGAACTGGAAGTCGAATGGGAGACTTCAACGAATTCAGTCACTGCGAAAGTTTTAGTTCCTCACTGGACATAACCCAGCCCTCCCGGAGTCCCGTGACATGGGGATGTGCATTGGTTAGATGAGTTTGCATTTCTTAATTATTATAAAAAAAATTTTTTTACCTGTGCGTACGGTGATCTCACTTTGTGTGACCTTACGCCCACCGTCCTGCCGACTGTGAATCAACTGTCTGGCTCCGCTCGTGCCTCTTCGTGCGGCGACCTAGCAGGCATATTAGGGATTCTACCAGATTGATTTGAAAATAGTCTCTTCCTCGATCCAATCATCAGGGGGGGGGGGGGGATTTTATAAGTAGTGAACTAAAAGACAAAAATGCTCCTCAACAGCGATTTGAACCCAGGGCCCTCTGCTTACAAGGGAGGCACTCTAACCGTTTGAGCTACCGAGGGGCTCGTGAACAGAGTTCGCAAACCACTACAAAAGTCTGATAGAAGCCGACCATAGGAACAGTGATCCCACCCGAAGGCAAATTCATCTAACCAGTTCTCATCCCCATGTCACGGAAATTTATAATAATCAATTTCCGGAATTATTATGGGGGTGGGGTGGAGGGGTGGGGAATTCGGAATCAAGTGACATCCCGTAAATTGGGAACGGGTGATAGGATGTTAATGAATTTTAACTAGAGTAAAAAACAAGTGGCTCAGATGTTCAGTTTCGAGTCCGGACCGGATCGGATAACGGGTGGTGTAGCTGTAAGGGGGCGCCGGAAATCTCGTGAAACGCTTAGAGTCTAGGCATCGGGATAGAACTTGGTCAGAATAACAAAGATAAAACCTAGATACATTATTGACAAAGTAGGACGGGGTCTTGTCACTGTGGGTGGAATTTGAGGTTTTTTTCCGGAATTCCGGTGATTGCGAGTGAAGGTTCTTCCAGATGTGCTAATACGACAAAACTTGGCACACATATTACGGACTTTAACAGATTGACTTGGAAATGTTCCCCGACTCGATCATCGCGGATGGAGGGGGAATCCAGAATCTAGTGACATTCATACCTTTGGAAAGAACAATTGTCTCAGATGTTCAGTTTCAAGTCTGTACCGGATCCGATAACTGGTGGGGGGGGGGGGGGGAGCTGGAGGGGACAGCGAAAATCTTGTGAAACGCTTAGAGTCGACGGATCGGGATGGAACTTGGTAGGGGCAACAAGGATAAAGCCAAGATACATTATTGACAGAGCAGGACCGGGCCGGGGCATCGTGGGTGGAGCTGGAGAGGTTTTTCCCGGAATGCCGGTGATCACGACTTAGGGCACTTCCAGGTTATCTATGACTACGAAACTTGGCAGTCGCATCACGGACCTGACCAAATTGACTTGGGAATAGTCACTTCCCGGATTCGATCACCGTGGGGGATTGAGGGATGTGGAATCCGGAATCTAGTGGCATGAATAACTTTTCAGTGGGTTATCGGATGTGAATAGAACTTGACAAGTGGCAAGAGCTAATGTCTCAGATGTTCCATTTCAAATCCCGACCAATTCTGATAACGATGTTCGGAGCTCGAAGGGGGCCACAGGAAATCTCGTAAAAACCTGTAACGGATTACGTTTCGTGGGTAGTCCTATACCTTTATAAATGTTGCTAGTAAAAGAAGTCTTTCCATCCCGTGCACAACGAATTTGTCTCCTCAGTCGGGCTCTGGGCCTTTTGTTATTTAATTAATCTTAAAAGAACCTGACCTTTCAACTATCCTGTCCAACTATTCTGTTAGCGTGGCGATTTTCTATCGTGTCCGTTTTCTATCACATCACCAAGGCGAGAATTATCGGCTAGAAAGCTCTTGCCTTCTGTCAACATTTCTAGACGTAGTCCAGGTATCCCAGAGATTACCACAGTTTGTTTTCAGAAGGATTCTTAATGTTCCAGAAGTTAAATACACAATTTTCTTTGTTGTTAGATGTCAAGTTGCCCTCATCTTTCCTTGAATTATAAATGAGCAACACAATTCGTATCGCTTGAATTTCAGCCCAGTATCAAGAAGCATTTTGATAATCCTGTACGCCCACTAAGGGATCGAATAATGTTTAAGATAGACCAGCTAAGGTTGCATGCAGAAGCGATTGACTGACCTGGATATCTGGATGACCTTGCAAGCCCTGACTGTGGAGACTCTACGCTGCTCCGTTAGTTCGTTATTGTTTTTCAGTACCAGCGCGATTGTCAGCTCGCACACTATATAACTAAGTCCAAAACACGCCAGTGATCCCGGGAAGAAGGAGTAAACGTGTCCGTAACGACTCAAACTCAGCGACTCAAATCCTGTGTCAAACAATCACGGCGATCTTTGGGAGCAGCTGTGACACCGCTTCTTGCTTTCTTACGCAGGTACCCGGAGATTCTGCATCGGCAGGGAGAGATAGTCATCAAGAGTGTAGTTGTCTTGTATTCGCTCAGGTCTGTCGTGTTCTTGTCTGTAGCAGCTCAGTCGTCCCGCGCAAATGACGCGAACCAAACCCAGACAACGTTTGTCGATAATTTATGATTCTTTTTCCCTGAAAGTTGAGCTTCAGACTCTGTCTGAAAGGACCGGATGGAGTCTGAAGTTCCATTTCAGAATCAAAAACTTTCAATGTTTTATAAAAAAAAAAAAAAAAGCCTAGCCTAATGTGTACGTATGTATTTGCTACCCATCTATAAAAGCTAAAAAAGCCTAAGACGGAGTAAGAAGAAAATAACCAAATAAGATCACAACCAATTACTAACACACACACAAACAAAACATATTCCAATAAACACTAAAAAAGAATGCCTCTCCAAGGACAATATACATATACATACAACATACATACTACAATACAACTATTGTAGATTTCTCTGTCTCCAGGAAATATTGCACTCGCCCAAGTCGCCCATAATTAACAGTATAGAACTTACGATATCATGGTTTCTTCAAGCAAATACTGTTTAATAATAGTGAGCCAAAACAGTAGCATATATAATTGCTATATCGGGAATAAGGGTAAGCTTCCGCCCAAACCCATACTGAGTCTTATGCTAATTAACTGCCCGATGATAAAGTTATCTCAAAATAATAGTATGAAATTGTACGAAAAAGTAGCATGCAGTACGAACTGATGCTAGTGCTGCTACATGCATTTATGTCAAGACTACGTGTTACTGAATTCTACTGCATGCTACTGTTAGCAAGACTGGATGCTACTATAGCAAGATTGGATGCTATCGGATACTACTACTTAAGATTAACCCAGTCGGAGGCATGTTAAATCAAAGTATTCATTCTACTACATATCAATACATGCAACTTTTTCGTACAACAACTACACAGTGAAAGAATTTCTCATCGGGAGTAGCAGATTTAACTGCTATATCGGGAATAGGGGTAAGCTTCCGCCCAAACCCAATTTGCTTTTTTTTAACAACAAATATGCTAATTATCTGTTTGACCTCGTATGGTCGTGAAACTAGATTTCAACTGCTTGAAGACGAATATTTCTGTGGACTCCTTGGAAACAAAGGCTAAACAGAAAATTCTCTTTCTTGAGTTCTGCCATCTTGAGTTCCGCCATCTTGCCAACGGCCTAAATTCTGGGTTTTGCGCGAAACCGCGAAACCCCGTCAAATTTTGACGAAAAGTTGCTTCTTAAAAAGACTTCTCGGTAAAGCCCGGCTCCCGAGCAGGTTCTGGTTAGTGCGCACCGGGGAGATAAAACCAGACACCGGTTAGTTGAAAAACGGGTTGTAAGACTGGTGAGTAGTCACCTGATGAAGCAAAAACGCCTTATAAGAATAACCGGAGGTCACCGGTGAGAACTCCCGTGACAAAGAACGCAGCATAGATTTCGGTTGCTTGAAGTCAAATATTTGTGTGGATTCCTTGGAAACAAAGGCCAAACAGGAAATTCTCTTTCTTGACTTCTGGTCACATAATCAACCAGTAACTTTCCATTATGGATTTTCAGACATTCAAGTTCAAGTTCAAGTTTTTATGGCACTTGCAGCCTCTGGCTCAAGTGCCATATACCGATCACAATTCCGTCTGTCGGTCTGTCGGTCTGTCGGTCGGTCCGAGTTTTTTTGTCCCACATATCCGAGTTAGGGTACTTCCAGATGTGCTAGGACAATGAAACTTGGCAGGCATATCAGGGACCCGACCAAACTAACCTGGAAATAATCAGTTTCCCGATCCGACCATATGGGGGGGGAGTGCGGGGCGCTGGAAACTTGCAAATTTAGGGCATTTTGTCACTTTTTTCTGAGTTAGGGTACTTCTAGATGAGCTAGGACAATGAAACTTGGCAGGAATATCAGGGACCCGACCAAACGAACCTGGAAATAATCAGTTTCCCGATCCGACCATATGCGGGGGAGTGGGGGCGCTCGAAACTTGAAAATTTAGGGCATTTTGTCACACTTTTTCGAGTTAGGGTACTTCCAGATGAGCTAGGACAATGAAACTTGGCAGGAATATCAGGGACCTGACCAAAGTAACCTGGAAATAATAAGTTTCCCGATCCGACCATATGCGGGGGAGTTGGGGCGCTGGAAACTTGAAAATTTAGGGCATTTTGTCACACTTTTTCGAGTGAGGGTACTTCCAGATGAGCTAGGACAATGAAACTTGGCAGGAATATCACGGACCCGACCAAACTAACCTGGAAATAATCAGTTTCCCGATCCGACCATATGGGGGGGAGTGCGGGGCGCTGGAAACTTGAAAATTTATGGCATTTTGTCACACTTTTTGAGTTAGGGTACTTCCAGTTGTGCTAGGACCATGAAACTTGGCAGGCATATCAGAGACCCGACCAAACAAAATTAGGAATAATCAGTTTTCTGATCCGACCATTTTGGGGGGGGGGGGGGTGGAGGGCAGGGGAATCCGGGAAACTGAGAAGTGTGTAACTTTCGAACGGATGATCGGATTGTAATGAAACTTCATAACTGAAGAGAATATATATCTTTAATGTCCCGTTTAAAGTCTTGACCGGATTCGGTAGCCAGGGGGGAGTTGGGGGGGGGGAGACCGGAAATTTCAAGAAACGGTTAGAATGGAGGGATCGGAGTGAAACTTGCTGGGAAGAACAAGCATCTGCTCTAGATAAGTCCTTTAGACCATTGTACTGGATCCGGACACTTATGGGGGGGGGGGGGGGGCGGAATTCCGGTGATGGTGGTTTTTTGGATTTTCACGATGAAACTTGGCAGGCCTATCAGGGACCCAATCAAACTGACTTCAAAATAAAAATATTGTTGATCAGATAATGGTGGGGGAATGGAGGGAGGGGAATCCGCAGGGGAGTTGGGGCGCTGGAAACTTGAAAATTTAGGGCATTTTGTCACACTTTTTCGAGTGAGGGTACTTCCAGATGAGCTAGGACAATGAAACTTGGCAGGAATATCAGGGACCTGACCAAAGTAACCTGGAAATAATAAGTTTCCCGATCCGACCATATGCGGGGGAGTTGGGGCGCTGGAAACTTGAAAATTTAGGGCGTTTTGTCACACTTTTTCGAGTGAGGGTACTTCCAGATGAGCTAGGACAATGAAACTTGGCAGGAATATCACGGACCCGACCAAACTAACCTGGAAATAATCAGTTTCCCGATCCGACCATATGGGGGGGGGAGTGCGGGGCGCTGGAAACTTGAAAATTTAGGGCATTTTGTCACACTTTTTCTAGTTAGGGTACTTCCAGTTGTGCTAGGACCATGAAACTTGGCAGGCATATCAGAGACCCGACCAAACAAAATTAGGAATAATCAGTTTTCTGATCCGACCATTTTTTTGGGGGGGGGGGGGTGGAGGGCAGGGGAATACGGGAAACTGAGAAGTGTGTAACTTTCGAACGGATGATCGGATTGTAATGAAACTTCATAACTGAAGAGAATATATATCTGTAATGTCCCGTTTAAAGTCTTGACCGGATTCGGTAGCCAGGGGGGAGTTGGGGGGGGGGAGACCGGTAATTTCAAGAAACGGTTAGAATGGAGGGATCGGAGTGAAACTTGCTGGGAAGAACAAGCATCTGCTCTAGATAGTCCTTTAGACCATTGTACTGGATCCGGACACTTATGGGGGGGGGGCCGGAATTCCGGTGATGGTGGTTTTTTGGATTTTCACGATGAAACTTGGCAGGCATATCAGGGACCCAATCAAACTGACTTCAAAATAAAAATATTGTTGATCAGATAATGGTGGGGGAGTGGAGGGAGGGGAATCCGCAGGGGAATCCGGGAAATTGAGAAGTGTGTAACTTTCGAACGGATGATCGGATTGTAATGAAACTTCATAACTGAACAGAGTATATATCTGTAATGTCCCGTTTAAAGTCTTGACCGGATTCGGTAGCCAGGGGGGAGTTGGGGGGGGGGGGGAGACCGGAAATTTCAAGAAACGGTTAGAATGGAGGGATCGGAGTGAAACTTGCTGGGAAGAACAAGCATCTGCTCTAGATAAGTCCTTTAGGCCATTGTATTTGATCCGGACACTTATGGGGGGGGGGGGGGTCCCGGAATTCCGGTGATGGTGGTTTTGGGGACTTTCACGATGAAACTTGGCAGGCATATCAGGGACCCAATCAAACTGACTTCAAAATAAAAATTTTGTCGATCAGATAATGGTGGGGGGAGTGGAGGGAGGGGAATCCGAAATTTTCAGTCATGCGTAATTTTAGAATGGTTGATCGGATTCGAGTGAAATTTAAGAATTCAACAGAGGACATTTCTCCGATGATTTTTTCATATCCGGACCGGATCCGGCAACTATTGGGGGGGGGGGGGAATACGTGCCCCGTTTAGAATGGAGGGATCGGGATGGAACTTTGTGGGAAGAACAAACAGATGCTCTAGGTAAGTCATTTGCTGAATCGGATTGGCTACGTGCACCGCGGGGGAGCTGGGTGGGGTGGGGGGGGGGTGGACCGGAAATCTCGAGAAACGGTTAGAATGATGGTATCGGAGTGAAACTTGCTGGGAAGAACAAACATCTGGTCCATATAAATCTTTTACATAATTTGACTGGATCCGGACACTTGAGGGGGGGGGAGGAGGGGTATCCCGGAATTCCGTTTTTGGGGGATTTTCACGACGAAACTTGGAAGGCATATCAGGGACCCGGTCAAACTGACTTGGAATAAAAAAAAAATCCTCGATATGAAAATCTTGGGGGGGGGAGTTGAGGGAGGGGAATCCGGAATATTGAGTCATGCGTAACTTTGGAACGGGTGATCGGATTCGAGTGAAATTTAATAATTAAACAGAGGACATTTTTCTCTTGTGACCTTTTTCATTTCCGGACCGAATCCGGCAATTATCGGGGGGAGGGCGGAAAATACTTGACCCGCTTAGACTGGTGTGATCTGGATCGAACTTCGTGGGAATGACAAACAGATGCTCTGGATTAATCATTTACAGAACAGGATTGGCTCCGGTTATTGTGGGTGGAGTTGGAGGAGGGGGAGGGGGGTCTGGGATTCCGGTGATCGCGCGTTAAGGTACTTCCAGACATGCTAGGACGATGAAACTTCGCTGGAATATTGGAGACTCAACAACATTTGCTTAGAAATTGCTACTTCCCAAATCCGATTATTCGTACCAATCTTGACCGCAAAGTAAAAAAAATACTTTTAAGCAATATATGCATTTTCGTGATGCCCATCAGCCCATTAGCAGTTTTGCCTCAAGGGTTTTGCTTACAAATGAAGTTCCAGCTCCCTTATAGCGCGCATCTCAACCGCAAAGTCGAAACTTACTCTTGATCAATCAAATCATCTTGACACATGCAAGTGCCATATGAGCTTACAGCTCTTGTTTATTTTTCAACATTCACAAATAAATAAATAAAAAGCAACACTTTCGCGCTGCAGAAAAAACCTATGAGGGTTTGCATTCGCGCGAAAGTTCACATAACTACTTACCTATATAAAGAAAAAAAGAAAAAAGAAATCCAATCTCTCTCAGTCATCAATACTCAACTCCCCCTCCCCCCCATTCTTCCCTCCCAACCTCACCTCATTCAAGTCAACGAAATAACCAGACCAGCCATTCAACGGGGCGCCATCCTCCCGGATTGTCATGTAAGGATCTAAATTATTTTTTCATTACAGGCATCGAAAGAAGACAATCCAAGGCTTGCCCCTCTTATTGATCTTCTCGACGACGTTCAGCAGCCAAACACCAATGCTAGCAAGACTAACATTGACTTCGCTCTCAAAGATCTACTCCCAAAGGACATGTCAAAGTTCTACCGATACCACGGATCCCTGACAACTCCTGGCTGTAATGAGGTTGTCTTTTGGACAGTCTTGGACATGCCAATCGCAGCATCAGAGAAGCAGGTAATTTGCTTATTTTTTTTTTCTTTTTGCAGCTAACGGTTATTTAACTTTAGACACTGCAGGTTTTCCGTTTCCACGGTCTGATCCGTTTGTTTTATTAATGTTATAGTACACTCTCTTTTTTTGCTTCTTGTTTTTTTTCGTTTTTTCTTTAAGTTTCTACTCCACCATTTATCTTTTTGATGTAAGTGGGTAATAAATAAATTTGATAGTGCAAAACGGATACGTCAGCTGAACTTTATTATGAAGAGGACCCTTGCCAAGAAGGGCCAAAATATAGCTCTAGTAAAATTCAGCTGACGTATTCGTTTTGCACTATCAAATATGACTCGCAGTCAGCTTGGGCTGAAGGAATATTTATAACATAAATGTTATTATTATTATGTTTTGTCTGAACAGTAAGACCGAGCGAAGATGACCCACCCAGATACTTTTTGTAGATTAAGTTGACACACCAGTGAGTTAAACAGCTAGGGGATAAGAACAAAATAAAAGGCCAAATTGAAATTTGGGCGTTTTAATCCTAAACCGGTATCAGCGTTCACCGAACTACTGTTGTGGTTCGTCATCAGAACGAAATAAGATTTCAGGCACCAAACATTTACGTCCTAAATAGCAACACATTTTGGGTAAGACAGAAAATAAAAATGAAAGAAGACATTCAAAATATTCCCAAGCATGAACTGTTTACCAGCTCGTATTTAAAATTCACAAATATGACATTGCTAATTATTCAAAGTGATTCATAACGTTCATGGAAGCAAATTAGGATTCCTGGAACAATTGGAACAAATCACGGCGAAGGGGATTAGAGACTCTCGAATTATAACCCAAATGGAAGTGAATTTTTTTATTTATTTATTTATTTTTATAACCCGCTGAAAAGACAGAATAGCGGAGTACAAACAATGAAAAAGTGAATGCATGTGCGGTTACTTCTTTTTGCTTTGGAATCCGAAAACAGAGAAGAGAGGTGATTTA
This sequence comes from Branchinecta sandiegonensis, assembly GCA_030848855.1. NCBI lineage: Eukaryota > Metazoa > Arthropoda > Branchiopoda > Anostraca > Branchinectidae > Branchinecta > Branchinecta sandiegonensis. The sequence goes on along the minus strand of JAUPMV010000016.1, from coordinate 20,413,636 downwards.
AAGTAGAAAGAGCATAGTTTGATCGCGTCCTTAACTGACGTCAACATATCTGTACTGTATGCAAGTTTAGGCTGTTCTGTGTTCTGCATGAGTCGGTCTCCCTTGTGTATCCTTGTAAATATCGATTGTATCTTACCATAGGCTTACACAGATTAATGGTGACCTGGTGCAGAGATCCCAAACTCGTAATGCGTTCAAGCTTGGCATATTTGTGTTCCACACGTTTCTAAGTGTTTGTCACGGACAACAGAAATGGGCCACACATTCGACCAACCAGTTGAAAATATCAGAAACGCCGTTTTTTTTTTTGGGGGGGGGGGGGTAATTTCTGATGTCGGAAATAAAAGTATAATAGAGATAAAGTTTCAGGCAAACAGTTCTTACCTGTCTACACTAGAAGGATCCTCAGTTTTATATATATTTGCTAGGAATAGCTAATTTAAAAAAAAATATTTGGAGTGATTGCCGCTAAACTTTAATCTATAACCAAATTCGAGCCAATCGAATATCACCTTGACAATTTTTTGTCAAATTTGAGCCGCAAAAACCACATTTCTCGCGGAAACACAAACTCCTTGCTGGATCACGGAAAAACGCCCTTAAAGCCCACCTCCAGCTTGAGTTGGACAGCTGCCAGTACATTTTCCCTGACAACACCCACTTTGACAGCAACCACTAGATAACTCTCTACGTGCTCGCACCTCACAATCGCTAGATGGCTCTGATTTCTAGACGTCACGAATATTTTATAAGTAGTGAACTGAAAGCCAAAGATGCTCCTCAACCGGCATTTGAGCCCCGAACGCTCTGCTTACAAGGCAGGCGCTCTTACCATTTGAGCTACCGAGGGGCTTGCGAACAGAGTTCGCAAACCACTATAATAGTCTGGTAGAAGCCGGCCATAGGAACAGTGATCCCGCCTGAAGGCAAATTCATCCAACCAGTTCACATCCCCATGTCAAGGAAATTACTAATAACACAAGGGACTTTTGTAAACTGCACGAATAGTGCAGTTTTCGGTCCATGTATAGTACTAGCACCATTATTCTAAGCCAATTAACCACCGCTCTTTACCATCTTTGGCAACGATCCAATGTAATCAAAAGATAAAGAACATTTCGATCAGGTGGTTTTCTTAGTCAGGCTTGTTCGATCCTTACAATATTCATGGCATGGGGCCAATACACCCCGGCCTAGTACTGATTCGACAATCAGTTCCCCTTTTTCCAGTTCATCGCTCCAAGCGGACTAGTTTCCAGTGTCTCATTACTAAATCGTGTGACAGAGAGATAGTAAAGATGTACTCATTAGATAGCGAGCAGAACCTGATAGCTTTTACTTTCAATTCCAAAGGCGGTGCTAAACGTCCATTGCTAGGGAGCATGATTTTCCACTCATTAACTTGTGGATTTGTTTTATTACATCGATCGCTAGTGTTGATCAAGTGTTGAAAAAAAACTCATTCAGAAAGGCCTGACGGGAAGCGATATCGCTGAAAATTAACACAACTTATTGGGTGCTTTTGACGGATTTTTGTTTCGCTTGATTTAGAAAGAATTTTAAAAAATAAAGGAGTAGAGGATTATCCATTATCCATTTAGATAAGGGTAATGAGCACTTTACAACTAGTAATAATAAGTAAGCACATGCGAAGTAGTTTTGACTGGATTGTCCAAATCCCTGATTGTATTTTAAGCTTCTTATTTAAGGTTGTGGTTGTATAACATTAATTCGCCTTTAATCGGTTTAGTGACACATTATTTCGGTTCTATCTCGATTTTACTCCATTTTCCTTTCCGGTTTCACTTAAAGTGTCTGTATCGGTTTGATCAAACAAGTTTGCGTATTTGCGCGCATCCCAGTCTGATCCTGTTATCCACGATGATATGAACTAAGAATAGTACGGACAGACATCGAAGACTTTCTAACAAGCATCTCTCCCGTCAGCAAATCAATGGATCTGGTAATTACCAGAACCGGGGCTCATTAGGTTAGTCGTGGGGACTTGGAGGAAAGTGAAGATTGAACTCGCCTCAGCCCATTGCCATTCCTGTGGATTTAAGAACGGCATTTTCGATTGATTGGCCGTAGAACTGGTTGCGGCCATTCGAGTTCTTTGCAATAAAATGTGTAACTCTCGAAAGTATGCATATCTGTCGGTGCCGCATAGGGAGCCTAACTCGGCCATCATCATAATTCGAGCATTCGTCGGGGATGCAGGGAAGGGAAATCGGAAACCGTGAGCCACGCATAGATCCCGCACTTTCCCGGATCTGACCGCCAGTGGGGTGGAGAGAGGAACCTGAAAAATTATGAAACGCATAACTTCCGAATGGAAGACCCTGTACAGATTAGTGTTTCCTTTCGGTCCCAAACGCTGGTCATGCTTTCCTATTTTATAAAAATATGTGGAGTTACAACACTGGAAACTGGAATCGCTTATAGTTTTACAGGGCGCCGAAACCTCCTGTATTTTCAGCGAGCTGAGTGGCGCCATTTCGGTAAACCTTGCGGGGGGGGGGGGGGCAAAGATCAGTTTGGGGCCCCAATCCCAGGCTTATTAAAAAGACTCAAAATTGGGTTGCTCTTTTTCGGGGTAGGCTACATTTAATGTTGTTTACGAATAAAAGTCGGAGTCGGGGCCGGGTTCGTTGATTGACATCTCCAAGGGGAGTCCAAAGTTCCTCAACGAATCCGGCTCCGTCCTCTGAAGCAGCCCTGACGCTTAGCATTTTGCCTCTCGGAACCCATGTAGCGGCCAAAAAAGATCACCCCATGAGCAAGATTTTGAAATCTAGGGAGGGGCATGCCCCCCCCCCCCCCTGAGTAATCTTTTTCCTTCAGTTAGCCTACACCACTGGCACCCTTGCCAAGAAGGGCTGAAATATAGCTCAACTAAAATTTCAGCTGACGTATCCATTTTGCACTGTCAAACAATCATAAGTGTATTTCAAAGCCCAGGGACCATATACAAAACAAAACAGACATTACCAAAAAAATATATATTTTTATGCGGCTATTGAGCCTCCCGCAGACAAATTTGTAGCCTGCGTAGTATGATAGTTGTACGAAAAAGCTCCATGTATTGATATGTAATAGTAAAGAATACTATCATTTAATGTACCTCAGCCTGGGCCAATCTTAAGCAGTAGTATCCAGTAGCATCCTGTCTTGCTATAGTAGCATCCAATCTTGCTAGTAGTAGCATGCAGTAAAATGCAGTAACACGGTAGCCTTGACATAGAAGTACGTAGTTCATACTGCATGCTACTTTTTTGTACAACTTCATACTACTATTTTGAGACAAATTTTTCCTCGGCTCACAACGAAGCTTAGTGGCTCTTAGCTTCAGCGTTCTGTCGATATAGTCACATACCTTGGTTATAGCCCTTTCCGACGTGGTATTCAGGATATCCGGAAGAAGCAAAACGTTCACCTTAAAAAATTATCCCTTTAACTCCAAAATTATACATGACATTCGCAGTCAACTTGGGCTGAAGGAATGTTTATTCTTTCACCACTGGCGCCTAAAATACCTTGCTTTTTTAGCTGAAAAAATTCAGAGATCTCATGGGAGAGGCTAGTCCACTGGCGAACAACTTTAGGCCGGTGCAGCCTCTCAACACCCGAACGGTTCACGTTCGAGCTGGCGCATCCTTCGCCGCCGCCTCTGTGGCAACAATCCTCTTCGCCGCCATCCTCCAACTGTCGCTGCACTAGACCGAATCGTGACTCTGTAACCTTTAGAACTGTGATGCGTTAAGCAACGACAGTTAAACTGTCTAGTGTGTGAGAAGTGGGGTTCTGGGCTTCCGCTCCATACCGCGGCATGTCACTGTTGACGCTGCCTAAGGTGTTTTCAGTGAAGCAGCGTGGGTCACGCCCATGTCATGTGCAGTAGTCGTTCCGATGGCCGGAGGCGTCCCGAGGGTGTGTGGGGTGGTGCTGCACCCCCCGCCCCAGAAGTCCTGTGGGGGAAAACTCCAGTAAATTTTGACTGGTGAGGCGAAGCCGCGCCAGTTTAAATTTGTCATATTCACCGGAACTTGACGATTTTTAGGGAATCTACTGGATTATTTTGCCCAGGGAACCTACCGGAATTTTGCTCAGCGAGTCTACCGAAATCTTGCTGAAGGAATCTACCGGAACTTGAAAAATTCCAGTAAAACCTCGACAAATTCCGGTAAAATTCTGAAGCCGAGTCTCTGTCACATGCTCATTCCGGTTTGTACTTGCGAGCTTATGTTATATTTATGTTTAGAAAAGGGTTAGCAACGGTTTGAAAATGATTAAATTTATTTAAAATTTAATTATTTTAAACATATTCGCCAACAAACTGGGACAAAACTTCGAAACAGCATCTACTGCACAGCCTACCTAACCGTTGCTACGCCTATGTTTGTCGAAATATCTGTCGATAAGCCACGTCATTGCCAAAGCCAGTGAGTGTTTATTTAAATTAGGTATGAAGTTTATTTTTTCCGATTTGGTTCTTAGGTTTCGAGCAGTGTCTTGGCCATTGGCAATCGGCACCTATTGTTGATTTTTCCGACCTCAGCTGACAGATGATCGAGAGTAACTGTTTGTTCTGGCTCGATTTTTCGCTGAGTTGGAAATTGAGTGTATCCCAGCCTGTGTAGGATTATCGGACGAGGAAGGACTAAAAGTGGGGCAAGAAGTCCCCAGTAGGAAGTCACGGTACGAAATGCTAAAACTAGGAAGCGCCCTATTCGTGTTTACCTCGTGCCATTTCTTGTTTTGTTCAACAAACAACACATAATAGATCGCGTACTCAATAGATTCCTCCGTTTCTCTTGTATTTCCGTTCCTTTCCCATTGCCTCTGCCTAAGCACAACGGTTTCTAGAAATAAAGCCTAGCATGCCTCTAGTCGCCGCTAGGGTTATGAGAAGTTGAAGAGGTGACTCTTAGGTATGTACATTTCAGCCTGCATTTCCTCCCACATCACCTTGCCCTTATTAGCACCTTTCCTCAATGTACGATACCTTCTCTAACCTCATTTGGTTCTTCCCAGTCCAACTGGACCGCTTTGATTAAAAGTCGCGGGGAGCGATTATCGAGAGGGGCCGGGGTAGTGGCAGGGTTTTCATATTGCGGATTTTATTTTTATTTTTCCTCATCCCTTGATTCAGTTACTGCCAAAAAACTTGCCATCTTTGACCGTTTCTCTACAAAAAGACAGAGGAGCTCCGAAGGCTTGAAAAGAGGTTGCTTCCTTAGATTGAGCTTTTGACTAAATTTCGTCTTTCATGCTAGCCTATTTTCCCATTAATTAAGAGGCTCAATTTCTTAGTTCATGTAGTAGTTAGATACCGGAATCGTGAGAGATTAGATTTGTGTAACACTTATATCTTGCCGTAGCCCTTGCCAAATAATGCTGTTAATTCTTTCTAACAAAACAGTTTTGTTGCGAATAGTGACAGTATTTAATAGTGATTGTTAATACTGTGTACATGTTTTCAGACAATTAAAGAGTTTGTACCTACCGCTGCTTCTGGGCGAGACTTAAGCATTGTTCAAATAGGTGTAACAAGCTGCATAGCGCTATACGTGATGTTTACGTCTTAATACACACCCTTGTTAAAATTGAAAGTAAAACGTTCTTATCAATGCAACGTTCGGTGTTGCCACGCTGATACAATTTTTCGAGCTTCTGAAGATCAGAAAAGTTGTCCTTAGAACTACTTGAAGTACACGAGTACAATTTCGTAAAAAGCTACTAAATTAACGGATCGGTGGTCCTCGAATTAACAATAAGCAGTCGTAACAGAGCAAAACATGTTTCTTTTGAATAAAAGTTGTTACTTCAATTTCCAACAAAGCAGAACTTTAGTGCTTCTCGTGGCAACCCGGGCGACGCTGCTCTTTCCTCGGCCCGCTGGTGGAACCAACCAAGCGACCTGATGTGCTCAGCATAAGTGAAAATAGAACCCGGGTCTATTATCCTTAATACCCCTTATTACAACCCCCCCACCCTCCCGAGGAAAAGAGGAATCGGTATACGCTGTATAACACCTTATTACACCTATTTGAACAATGCTTTAAGCCGCGTTCTTTTTAGCCTTGTCTTGATCATGTCTCATTCCTGTCAGCCAAAGGCCGTTTTATTTGTCTGCCTTGTCTCCTGAATGCCGTTTTGTTTGGCAATTGTCATTGCAATATCAGACAACATAGGGGCAAACTCGGCTTTTCAGTGGCCAGTGATCAGCTTGCGGAAGGTCTAGCCGAGCGAAAGAAAACACTTGCTTTTCGTAAACCGATTTCGTTAAGCATACAACACAGGTACAAGCGCATAGAGGTACCACAAATCCGACAGGGAAATTCCACTAGTTGAAAATTGATTATTCGTGAATAGCGGAGGAATGAATTAACGCATTTTCATCGGTTCTTCAAGGCTCTTTATGTGAATAAGCGGTAAGTAACTAGACTGTCCATTTCGGCTCTTTTTGGTTAAACCTTAAGTAAATAGAGTTTATTTAAGTAAATAAAATTTGGTGTTAAGTAAATAGAATTTGATTTTTCGTAAACAGAATTTTATCCTACGTAAATAAAATTTGATTCAGTAAGTAGAATTTTATCTTGTCCGCTTTTATCAAGATCCGATGAATGACGACTTGGTTCCTGGTCCTGTCCTCGGTCTCGGTCATGTCTCAGCTAGATTTTTGACTGCGTTTAGTTTGTTTTGACTAAAACAAAGTGCGTCAGTCTACAACGAAACTACACCCGAAAAAACGCAACTCTAGTTGCGAGGTCTCCTTTGCTACAGAAATCAATTGTAATAAACTTCTGAATTTGAAAAAAAAACTGTTGACAAAACAATTTTAGCCAGAGGAATTATAAAAGCTTAAAAGTCTTAAGTATTCCTCCAGCCGAAGGTGACTGCAAATCTTGATAGTTTTGCGTTTTTATTTGTCGACAATTCGGCCTTTCCTGCAAGGGTCCTCTTCAGACCCCGGCAAAAAAAAACTTTAATTCTGTCCTTTTAATGAGTTGACTTTCGAGAATTGCCGGGGGTAAGAATCATTGCTGAGATTCCATTTCAGACACTGCTACTGTTTTGGCTTCCCGACCGGTTCATTGCAATGAGAGAGATTTTTTCGCGTTTTCTTAAAGAATAAGTTGCAATAGAGTTTCTACTCCATTATTCTAAAAAATGTAACTCCTTTGAAACTTCGCTTCTCACAGATTACAAACCCGTCCCGGCTGCCTTCAGCCTCGCGCGACCCCTTTAGTTTTTACGAGAAACACGAAAACTCGCCTTACCCGTATTTCTGGCCAATGAGCTCCTCAGAAGCAATGAGCTGGTGTCTGATCCGCCTTGAAAAGAGTCAAACACGGAGAACCCAAAACTCGGCGAAGTGACGTTAAGCCACTTTCACATTGACGCGTCGTTGCGATGCGTCGCGTATGCGTTTATCTTGCGTTGCGTACAGGTTGCGTAGCGTATCTTTCACACCTGCGCGAGAACATGTCGCGCTGGATGCGTATTTACATTTTCCTTTTTCGGTTTCTTCTGCCAAATTTTCATTTCTTTCATCAGTTAGTAAGTTTTTCTTCGTCAGTAGTAGGTTATTTTCCTGTTTCTATTCAAAAACTTCCATTTTTTACTGAGAAATCTGATGCATAACGCGTTGACGCAACGCAAGAATAGAACTTGGTTCAAACGTTGCGTTGCGTTTTATTTGTCTGTGTAAGGTCTGCGTTGCGTCGCCGCAACCGTGACGCAGAGGTTGCGTAGCTTAGTGTAAAAATGTCCACGCGTCAATGTGAAAGCGGCTTTAGGGTGGATAAAAAGGACATAGGAAGTTGGAAATCTGAGAAATAAAACCGGAAGGAATGATTAGAGAAGAAGCGTGAAGCAGTAATGTACTGACGATTACAAGTCCATTGATTCTTTGCTACATGTGAATACCTCGTTATGGCATGCATTTTGGGTCAAAACTGGTAAAAATGTTGCCGAGAATACATGAAATGTCGCCGAAAATGCATGAAATGTAGCCGAGAATGCTGTTTTTGTCGCCGAGATTTTGTGTGTGTATCCGAGACTGCAATGTTTGTTGCCGAGAATGACAACTTTGTAGCCGAGATTGCCACTGAAAACATTGCGTTCATTCTGGACTGCATGTCGTGTAATCCAGCGACGTTTTGCCATTTCTTGTCTCCAGTTTAGAATTTGTTGGAATTCTTCATTCTTGTAGCGATCTCGGCGACACTTTGTTTCATCTCGGGAACTAGATTTAATCTCGGCTACAAAGTTGTCATTCTCGGCAACAAATATCGCAATCTTGGACACGCAAAAAAAATCTCGGCGACACCTTTTTTCACTTTTATGTTATTTTCAAAAAAATCTCGGCGACATTACGTGAAATCTCGGCGACATTTCAAGCGATCTCGGCGACACTTTGTTTCATCTCGGGAACTAGATTTTTGGTTTCGAACACATATCTGTATTTCTCGGCGACACGGTTTTCAGTGGCAATCTCGGCTACAAAGTTGTCATTCTCGGCAACAAGCGTTGCAGTCTCGGATACACACAAAAAATCTCGGCGACAAAAACAGCATTCTCGGCTACATTTCAGGCATTTTCGGCGACATTTCATGTGTTCTCGGCAACATTTTTACCAATTTTGACCCAAAATGCATGCCATAACCTCGTCGATACAGGCGATATTGCACACAAACAGGTGAAGTATCGGAAGTATGTGATTTTTAAAACATGAAATGTTAGGCATAACAAGCATTGCCGAAGAGCCGAAAAAGCATCTGCTTACTTCTTTTTGTCGTCATGATATCGGAAAATTCAGCAGATGTTTTTGGCGGTTTTTCGGCTCTTCCTGGCAATGCACTCGTTATGCATAACATTTCGTGCATAACGTTTTCAAAATCACAACAGATGTTTTCAGATAATGTATACAACGGATACGTCAGCTACGATGATTCATCAGCGATTTCGGCCCTTCTTGGCAGGGTCCTCGTCAGGCTGTCAATCTTATTTGTGTTTGAAAGTAATTTGCCCGAATAAGATATTTATAGTCGGTAGAAGCTTCAGTTATTTATTACAGGTTTGTTTCCTTCCCCAACGTTGACCCTGAAGGTTGACAGCCTGACGAGGACCCTTGCCAAGAAGGGCCGAAACATCGCTGATGAAGCATCGTAGCTGACGTATCCGTTGAATACAGTGTTTGAATATATGTTTTAGAGTCAGCTTGGGCTCAAGGAATATTCACAACAGATGACATCCCAAGTGTTGTCTGCTGAAACAGCGCATCCTTCTGTTATCTGTTATGAAACTTCTGACAGTGTGGTCTAAGCTTTGCGGCATAGTTCGGCCTGTAAAACAAATGTTCTCCTTCGTCCGGGCGGTAGGACAGCATCCAAGAAAGTTGCATTTCCAGGTCACGCGGAGACCTCGGATAGTAAATCGATAGAGCTTGCCTTATCTTAGCTAAGGAAAAATGCGGATATCATATTGTTCTCTCTAGAAATGACAGATGAGAAATATTCGTGTTTAGGATCCAGAAATTAGAGGAATGTGACTTATTTTTGCATGTATGGCCGGATCTCGCAATATAAATAGGGTTAATGCAGGAAATTGTAAATAATACATAAACAAACAATAAATATATTCATACAATGGATAAAAGCGGGAACGTCAACTACGATTCTTGGCAGGAATATTTCAAGTCAGTTTGGGCTCACGGATTATTTAAACAATAGACAGTAATTTAATCCATCTTATCTAGGATAGTACTTATGTTGCGTCGGTGGTTTGGAGCTTCTCGAGTTAAAGTTCTTTGGAAGGGTTCTTACACTGATTTTGATGTTGTTCTAAACCGGGGTCTTCGTCAGGGTGGGATTCTTTCTCCAGTGATTTTCAGTATAACTATCGCTGCATGTCTTGATGGTGTACAGTCTTCTTTTATTTATGGTAAAGGTATCCTAGCTTCTCTTATAGAGTATGCTGACGATACTCCTTATTAGCCGTTCTCTATCGGGCCTTCAGAAGAATGTAAATTATCTAGTTAAGTCTTTTAAAGAATATGGCCTGATTTTTCGACCTGAAAAATGCCAGTTTATGGTTTTTGGTCCAAAACCCCTTGAACAAATTTCTCTTTCAGTATCTGTCCGTATAAATAATTCAGTCCTAAAACCATGCGAGTCTTTACGATATCTGGGAATCCCTTATGGCCCGACTTTGTCATTAACGAGGGCTCTAATAGTAAAAGATGTGGAGTCGCATTTTTCTTCTAGTTTCGGGGCGGTGATTTGTCTTAGGGGTTTCCTATCTAGACGCAATCTTGCAAAGATTTTTAACACTGTTGCTCTTCCACAGGCTTTGCTTGCATCTTCTTTTTTACCTTTTTTAACGTTGACATACTTATCTCGCATTAAAACTACTTTTTATAATTTTGGGAAATTTTTATGCCGGTTTTCGAAATACCAGTCCAGTTCTTTTATGATGGAAAATTATGGTTTAAAAAACCCCATTGATATTTTGAAAAAGAAACGGGAAACATTTTTTTTTTAAATTTATTCCATAAAGCACACTTTGACCGATGCGTTGCGTTGATTGTATTTTGGTTAAAGTGTTAGGTAGACTTCATTTAGGATAGTGTAGGCTAATTGTTTTTTTTAAATGAAGTAGAGTTTTTATGAAAGTATATGGTCTAGTTATTAGTCTGTAGACCGATTGTGTGAATTTTAATATTGTCTCTACTCGCCAGCTTTGGCGGATACAAATAAATGAATTGAATTGAACTGAATCTCTGAAATGTACAAAAATAGCTCTGGAGGTGTCAATGTTTGAACAAATGCAAGGTTTGAATAAAATTTGTATAATATGCATCAATATGAACAGAGACAGGCTAAACATTACATAGCAAGAACAATTAAAAAGTTAAGTACTTAAAGTACTAATTACCAGTAATTATACTGGAGGAGGAAATAGTAGCTTCCTTTTTTGGTCATTCTTGTATTTCGGAACTGCTTTTAGGAGAATTCAAGCAAAATGACTGGGAGTAGCATTCCGATGCTCTAGTATTTTAGTTCTGTCAACTTAGCAATTTGATCCACTAAAGCATTCATACTCGCAGTGGAAATTAAAAACCATTTTTGAGGGGTACTTCGAGTGCCCGAATTTGTATTTGTATATAAAGCGTCTGCACTTTGCAAGAAATAGTAGCACAGAAAACATCCTGAAGGACGAGGGAAAGCTACCCATCACAACCTGACCGGGATCATCCTCTACAATAACTTGTATAACTGTATTATCCACGTAGCAATGCTATTTAGAAAATAAGTTATCTCTGAGCTGAGAGCATATCAGGGCTGGTCAAGAGATTCGGGCCCCCCTTTCGGTATTCCAGAAAAAACTTTACTTTTATTTTCCAGAATACAGATTGCTTTTCCGTCGGTCCTCCTTGAAAATAGTCACTTCCCCGGTCCGGTCATCCTGGCAGGAGCGGAAGCGGGAGGTAGGATGGAACTGCGGTCTGGGTCAAGACAAAATGACAGACTAGAGAACGTTCAGAAACGGGCCTGGGAAGAAAGTGCTTGTCAACAGAAAAGCACAGGGGTATTCTGCCTGACTACGCAGTAAAGAATGGTAAACAAGCACGCAGCAGAACGGCAAATAAATTAACGCTACAAAACCCACCTAGTCACTCTTCTGATCGATTCCTTGTGTCATATTTTGTGAGTTTTTATGGCACTTGCCTTCCGTCGGTCTGACGGTCGGTCAGACCGGTGTTTGCGAGTTAGGGTACTTCCAGATGTGCTAGGACGATGAAACTTGGCAGGCGTATTAGGGACCCGACCAAAATAACTTGGAAATAGTCACTTGCTGGATCCGACGATCGTGGGGGGGGGGGAGGGAGGGGATCCGGAATTTAGTGACATGCATAACTTTCGAACGGGTGATCGGATCTTAAAAAAACTTGATATTTGGAAAGACATCATGTCTCAGATGTCCCATTTCAAGTCCGGACCGAATCCAATGAATGTGGGGGGGGGGGGAGGCGGAGGGGGGAACCAGAAATCATGTGACACGCTTAGAGTGGAGCAATCGGGGTGAAACTTGGTGAGAGGAACAAGCACAAGCCCTAGGTCCATCATTGACAGAACCGGACCGGGTTCGTGTACTGTGGGGGGAGTTGGAGGGGGTTCCGTAATTCCGGTGATACGGAGTTAAGTTACTTCCAGGTGGGCTAGGACAATGAAACTTGGCAGGCAAGTTAAGGAACCTGGCAATAGTCAACTTCCGGATCCGACCACCGTGGGGGGAATGGAGGGAGGGGGAATCCGGAATCTTGAGGAATGTATAACATTGGAACGGGTGATCGGATTTTAACGATACTTGATATTTGGAAAGACCTCGTGTCTCGGATGACCCATTTAAAGTCTGGACCGGTTCCGATGAATGTGGGGTGGGGGGGGAATCGGAGGGGGAACCGGAAATCTTGTGACACGAGAGTGGAGCGATTGGGATAAGACTTGGCGGGAAGGAAAAGTATAAGAACTAGATACGTCATTGATAGAACCGGATCGGATTTGGGCACTCTGGGGGAGCTAGAGGGGGGAGTCCGGAATTCCGGCTATCGCGAGTTAAGGTATTTCCAGATGTGCTAGGACGATGAAACTTGGCTTGAACATTAGAGACTTGACACGCTTAGAAATAGCCAGTTCTCCGACCCAGTTGTCGGATCTTAACGAAACTTGATATTTGGAAAGGCCTCGTGTCTCCGATGTACTGTTTTAAGTCCGGACCGGATCCGATGAATGTGGGGGGGGGGGGGCGGAAATCTTGTGACACTCATGGAGCGATTGGGATGAAACTCGGTAGGAAGAAAAAGGACAAGAACTAGATACATCAGTGACAAAATGGGACCGGGTTTGGGCACTGTGAGGGGAGTTGGTGGAGGGGGGGGGGAATTTCGATGATAGCGAATTAAGGTACTTCCAGATGTGCTAGGGCGATGAAACTTGGCTTGAACATCAGAAACTTGACAAGATTGGCTTAGAAATTGTCACTTCTCAGATCCGACCATCCTTTAAAGTACTGATCCTAACCTTAAAGTACTAATCCTAACCACAAAGTACAAAAAATGCTTTTAAGCAGAAGTATACATTTTAACTCAAGGGTGTTGCTCAAAAACTAATTTTTAGCACCCTTAAAGTGCATTTCTTAACCGAAAAGTCAAAAAAATACTTTAACCAATCGATATATATTCATGATCCCCAAGGGCCCATGATCAGTTTTTCCTCAAGGGTTTTTCTTACAACTGAATTTCTTAAAATGCAAACAATAATTTTTGAGCAAAACATATGTTTTCATGATTCCAATGAGCTTATCATCATTTGTGTTTCAAGAGTGTTCATTACAGATGAATCTCTAGCGCCCTTAAAGTGCGCATCATCACGGCCAAGTGCACAAATAAAATAGTTTTTACGAACAATACATTTTCGTGACTTCCAACAACCCATGACCCTACTTATCTCAAGGGTTTTGCTTACAAACGATCACAACAAACCCACGAATTGACGAATTCCTACTTTAATCCTCTGGCCCAGTCTTGCAAGTGCCATATGAACTTCCAGCTCTTGTTTAACAAGTGACGACACGTATAAATGTTTTGACAATTAATCTAGTATTAGGCTACATATTTTATATTTTTATGTTTGACGCACCATTTAATTACGTTACAGAAGTTCTGAAGTCGTGCAAATTTTAAAATGAAGTGTATATATTAATTATATTTGGTTTAAGTTGACAGTTCTATGTTATCATGCTGCGAAATAGATATTCAGGATACGATAGTTTATTGATTGACTGATAGAAGAAACCCGGGATCGTGTGATATGCATCGGATCTTATTTCAAGTACGACTTGATAATTGGCAAGGGCCTAGTCCGTCCGTCAGTCTCTTTTCCCATGAAATTAGATAAACAATTGGGTGCACTGTCAAAAGAATCTTGCAGTATTTTCTACTGGGATCAATCTTGTCTCTAAAATGATAATCTTATCTCTGATTCGGATTAATCTTATCTCAGTAGAGATAAGATTAATCCCAGTAGCAAATACTGCAGTTAACTTTAATCCTTACTCGGAGGAACTTCTTACAGGGTGTATTGGAACTGGGTCAGTGTTTTGGTGACGGATGGTGCATATGTGAGTGCGGAAACTTGCCTGTCCACGATCCCATCAATGTGATTCTAAATTAGTGAACCTTTATGGAAAATATTTTTCGAGTATTCTGTGATTATTTTTTATTTCTTTGTCCTTTTCTACTGCACTTACGCCCTTGGGCAGTGCGTAATAAATCCTTCATTCATTCATTCATATCGAATGGGAAATTGTTTCATGGAAGTGTCTATGCTAAACTTGGGATCACTGCGCGCAGTTAAGATTGGGTTTTAAATGCGATTCGACATTTTCCGACATTTTCTCAAAAATGTTTCAGTTTATTGGAAGGGAAATTAAATGTTTCGGGGTAATAAAGAATCTAGCGAGGTTCATCCGGATAGCAGCCAGCTTCGAGAAGACTTTACGTAATAGATATGTTTCTTTTAACGAGTATGTGACTCATGATATGTTTTTCTTCTTTTTGAGAGCATTTGCCGTTGCTATAAGCGTTCCTGCTTTAGCGCCACCGGGATTTTTCGCCACTGGGTAATTTTCGCCACTGTATGTGTTGACCCATCTCCTAATGACGCCTTGAGCCTTGTGCAGTTACCTGAAGTCTTAGTGGGATTAGTAACCTAGGATTTTTGCCACTCTCGTAACTCATTGAACAGAAAATTTCTTGAAGATAAGCATTTAATTTATATTTACAGAAACTACTATACAGTAAAAACACGAAAACTGGTACTAGATGAGACACTGCCCCGAGAAAGGTGGTGTCCGGTCAATTCGTCACAGGACAATTCGTCATAGGACAATTCGTCACAGACAATTCGTCACAGGACAATATGTCACAAGGACATTTCGTCACAAAGACAATTCGTCACACGGACAATTCGTCATTAGGATAATTCACCATACGGACATTTCGTCACAGAGAGCCTGATTTCAAGTTTGGGTTTCGTTTTTAAGCTATATATTCTTAAATACTCAGTTACATTAAAATAGTTTGGCTATATAATACATTAAAACATGTATTTATCAGCGATTTCCCGCATATATTCGAGTACGTCAGTTTGACTAGACCAATATCTCCCTACTATGGTTTTCAGTCGCAGGTTAGTCTTCGGACTTATTGGGTGTGTTCGGGCACCCAGCAACAAATCCCTCAATACTCATTTTTGTTTTGCCCTTCTCCGGCAGCAGAAACGAAATGAATTTACAAATGTTTGGCTGCTCCAACATGTTTGTTGAATGCTGAATGCAATACTTCAAATTGTTGTTAGTCCTAGGAAGGTTTTCTGCGACGCGCTCAAAGACGTTCCAGACAGGGATAGGAAAGAGAGCATTTCTGCTAGCCCTGATGGCCTGTGGTGTTCTTCCTATATAAGTGTCTCCAAAGTAGACGAGGATTGGATATACTTCAGATGGACAGATTTGAACATAGCGGTCGAACGCTGATGGGATATCCACGATTGGGTGAAAAGCCAACGCTGTCAGCATTCTCATGGTGAGAGCAAAATCTCTGCAAGACGAACACTTCTCGAGAACATCGCTGTTTGATTGAATTTGTGTTTTGTGTATGAGGATCCTTAATAATAGAGTTTTTGACAACCTCTCTCAGTCTTTGCGAGTTCCAAATTTAACTAATAAATCCTTGACTCTCCTCGAGAATAAATAACACTAAGACTGATGATTAAATATCGGAGATTAGAGCAAGGATTAAAATTAGTGATTCAAGTATTAATTCGAACAACCTCTTGTGAAGGGGTGGCATTTTTGATTTTATCCGAACTACTTTTGTAATAGGAAATTTTCTAAAATATGACGAAATGTCCTAGTGACGAATTGTCCTGTGGCGAATAGTCCGTGTGACCAATTGTCATGTGACGAATTGTCCCTGTGACTAACTGTCCGTGTGACGCATTGTCTGTGACGAATTGTCCTGTGACGAATTGTCCTAGAATCGAGAAAGGTTACTCTATCGTTGATCCACTTCAATGCGGCCTACTCACTTTTCGAAGGCGCTTTTAAAACAAAGTCCGTCAAACTACAGTGAAGCTACACCCGAAAAAAAACCTAGCTTAATCTCGTATTTTCTTTGCAGCTCGTAGTTTTATTAAGTTCCACCCTTATTGGTTAGACGAGAAGACAGAGTAAGATCCAGTATCAAATCAGCAGTGTTTCTTTATATACTTCTCCTGAGTTAATCCATAATAAGTAGTGGCGCAAAATCCTTCTGAGATTTTTTCGCTAATCCCACCACTTATATATAGCCTAATCTGTTTTTGCACTTCTTTACCTGTTGCGTTACCTGTAGTGGCGAAAAATACCCAGTGGCGAAAAATCACGGTGGCGCTAAAGCACATATCTCGCTATAAGGCATGTTGGCGTTTGCAATACAAAAAAAAAATGTCATATCATACCCTCACGGATGAAGTCGAACATTGGATTTTTGTCATGAATTAAAACATGGTAGTGCTAATTAACTGCCAGTCGAGACCAACCTTCATAAAGTACAATAAACTCCTGAGCGACAATGACACAGTTTTACATATATCAGACCCCATCAAGCAGATACAAATTGCTTCAAGTTCGTTTAAGCAGCAAATCTGATTTCGAGTTTAATTTCCGCTTCGCGTTAAGCTCGCCCCAGTTTCAGAGCATCCCATGAAACGCTGTATCGATTGCCACTTCTAGTCACATGCAGAAATCGGGACCACGTCCTTCTTCCAAGTTTGAAAAATGGCACTTCAGACATTTTCACTTCTTGTTCTGTCAGGGATTATATTGATCTCCAAAGAGATAGCTGGAACCCCAGGTAAGACAAACGAGTTAGTCTTTCTTATCTTCAAATAATGCATACAACGGATACGTGAGCTGCGATGCTTCATCAGCGATATTTTGGCCCTTCTTGGCAAGTCCTCGACAGCCTGTTAATTTCAAAGAGGACCCCTTGCCAAGAAGGGCCGAAATATCGCTGATGAAGCATTGTATAGCTGACGCATCCGTTGTATAAATTATTTGAATATATGTTTCAAAGTCTGCTTGGGCTCAAGGAATATTTATTAGTCTTTCTTATCAACGATGTTAGGTGCGAGGAGGATTTCCGGTACAATGTCCATTATGGGATAAATTCGTTAGGACGAATAGCATGTAAGCGGGAGGGGATTTCAGTTACATTGGAGACAATGTGATTTAATCATACACAGCGAGTTGACTAACTTGTCTTATTTAATGTCTTATTCGCCTCTTCCCTCAGTAATTCGCTATGGATTCACACTATCACTGTCACATTTGATGTATGAATTTATACATTACTCATACTATCGACGCCCCAAAAACAATATAAAAACTAGCTTTCTACCCTTTTTCACGACCTATTTTAATCATAACATGGTCTTAAAATGCTCTCCCTATCTGCCTATACTATCTACCTTCAATAGAAAAAAAAAAACAAGCTATTTTTTTAATTTTTTTTTTCAGTTTAGTAAATGTAAACGAGAGCCATAAAGCGAACTATTATGATCCATTCAGGAGCTATTTTTGGGATCCCAAAACGTAAGTGGAGGGATACCTATGACATCGTAAAAGTTGTCCGTCTTTCCGTCCGTCTGTTAGCACGATAACTCTCGAAGGGAATGAGATATTTCGATGAAACTTGGTGTAAGGACTCTTTGGGTCAAGGGTAAGGTCAAGTTCGTAGATGGGCTCTGTAGCCCTACATTTAGGGGTTGGGGAGGGGGTTCCAATTAAGGGGCAAACAAAATATTTTTAAACAGCTAATGTGATAGTCGATTATAGGGTAAGAAGACATGCTGAACACGAATATGCAAAACATATTCTCGTCCGACAATTAGTTCGCCCGGAATCCGGCCAAAACCGGAAAGTTGGTTAAAAGTAAGAGTTTCTTTTGAAGTTGATTAAATGTTCAATCGCCGAACGAGTAGTTTGTCCGGAATCCGGCAAAAACCGGAAAGTTGGTTAAAAGTAAAAGTTTGATTTGAAGTTGCTTAAATGTTCGATTTACGGTAAAGTAGAAATGCTGGACACTTATTAGAAAAGCATTTTCTACCCGGACAACTAGTTCGCCCGGAATCCGGCCAAAACCGGAAAATTTGTTAAAAGTAATAAGTTTTATTTGAAGTAGATTAAATGACAGATTTAGGGGTAGAAGAGACGCCGAGGTTGTATATGACAATCGTTTTTTAACCCGACATATAATTCGTCCGGAATCTGGTTGTAACCGGTTTTTTTTTTAGAAGCTAAAGTCTTATTTGAAATTGATAAGATGTTCTTTATAGGGATAAGGAGATACCGATTCTGAATTTTCTTTTTTTGCTGGACAAGTAGTTCGCTCGGAATTCGGCCGAAACCGGAAATTTGGCAGAAGTAAAGAAGGAAGTTTCGGTCAGTATCGTCAAGATAGATATGGCTTATAGAGATATATCTGAAATTGGTTTTCTCTAATGATTAGCCTGGCGAAGACTGGATCTGGCGAAGACAAGACCCAGTTGTCTGGATCAAATATTAAATTTTTGGGATCCCATCGAAACCTTAGGTCTTGTTACTAGCTTTGTCGTCTTCGAGCGTGCTCGCGGCCTTGCAGATTTGAAGCCTATTCTGGTATAAAACGTCTTTTTTTTCGACTTTGATGCATCTTTTCGGGAGTTGGGCAGCAACAGCACTTCCTTTCCTCTTTTCCACTGAATTTCCTCCTCTTCTACTTCTCAGTTACCTTAGGGGACGTTTTCGCGTCGATGGCTATAGAGCTGAACGGGTCATCCCGTGATGATCGAGCGATGGAACGAGACAATCGAGCAGGCGTTGAACGGCTGAGGAAGATGGGGTCCGTCCACGCGAAAATGCCTATTCAGCTGGATGGGAGCATATGAGTGGGAACTGGGAAGGTCCACATTTCGTTCGTCTTCAGTCCGTGCAGACCTTTTTCTATTCACGTTCAGCTCAACGCTGCCCTCGGAGCGGTGTTCGTCCATCGTCCATCGAGCTGGATGGCCCGTTCAAGATCAACTGTTCATCCGTAACGTAAATGGGAAAAAGATCGACGGCATCGACGCGAAAATGTCCATCGAGGTCATCAGAGCCATCCACGCGTAAAATGTCCCCTTAGTACCTCTGCATAGGTTGAGGAATGGCAAAAGGCGTATTCTCGCCCTTCCCCGAGGACTCCTCGGAGAATCGAAAGGAACGGCGATAATAGAGGGAGTCAATTCCACACTTCCAACAACGAGAACACGGGGAATGCCTCGGTTATTTTTTGCCGACAACATTGGGGGGGGGGGCTTCCCCCCCCCCCCCCGGTCGTGACGTCCCTGGTTGCACCAACACCAGCAAAAACTGATTGCCCTTCGAATCTGAAAGGGAGTCCTTTTTGATGATGGTGATGATAATCGGAGCATTCCCCGTCCATGGGGACTCGCGAGAATACGGGGAGTGAGTCCCCGGGACAAAGGTGACTCTTCAAGTGGAGTCCTTGGGGAACGGCGAGAATACGCCTAAAAGGTGTTGAAAAAAATATCTGAAAAGAGGGACCAGTGCAAGCTCTTATCGCTCACAATCTATTGTCGCTGCAGCAATCAACCGCTCTCGATTTCGCTAGTGACAAAGCGGGAGGCTGCACTTCCAAGCGCTGACTTCGAAAGGCTGACAACATCGGAATCTGGGACAACATTAAACAAGACCAAAGGTTTCGATGGGATCCCAAAAATTTAATATTCGATCCAGACAATTTTGGTCTTGTAGATATCCGGACTTCGCCAGACGCCTCGAACTTTTTTACTATTAAGATTTAGAAACAGAAGAAGGCCAGTGGCTACTCATCTGATAAAACCAAGTTCAGATATGGATTCACGATTTGTGTCTTTACCCCTAGGCTATACGTCATATCTGCTTTGACGAAAGTGATCAAATCTTTCTGCCTTACTTCTGCCAAATTTCCGGTTTCGACCGGATTCCGGGCGAACTACTTGTCCGGCAAAAACTAAAGCTCAAAAGCGAATTCAGTGTATCACCTTACTCCTATACAGAACATCTAATCATCTTCAGATAAAACTTTCACTTTTTACAAATTTTCCGGTTTCAGCCGGATTCCGGGTGAAGTGATCTATATGTCCGGGTAGAAAACTTCAGATAAACCTTTTACTTTTTACAAATTTTCCGGTTTTGGACGGATTCCGTGCGAACTACTTGTTGGGCGAGAAAATGGTTTTCATTTTCAGGATCAGCATGTCTTCTTACCCCTAATCGAACATCTAATCAACTTTATATAAAACTTTTACTTTTAACAAACTTTCCGGTTTTGGCCGGATTCCGGGCGAACTACTTGTTGGGCGAGAAAATGGTTTTCATTTTCAGGATCAGCATGTCTTCTTAACCCTAATTCGAATATCTCATTAGCTGTTTAAACAATAATTTCGCATTAATTTGAAACCCCTCCCCACCCCCCCTAAATGTTGAGCTACAGAGCCCATCTCCGAACTCGACCTCTCCCTTGACCCAAAGAGTCCTCACACCAAGTTTCATTAAAATATCTCGTTCCCTTCGAGAGTTATCGTCCCTACAGACGGATAGACAGACGGACAACTTTTGCGATGTCATAGGTCTAACAGCTGTATCCTTGTTCTAAAATAATTAGGTTCAGAGGTATGAGAACCAGGAGTTACTGACCATGATCTTTTTCTTCAAAAACAGAAGGAGCAATATACTGGAAAGGGATCGGTATGTCTTGGTAAGGGGAAAGGGAAGAGCGGTCCTTACTTTTGTCCTATGTGTGATTTGGATGGTAAATGTAGTTTACGAATGCGAGGTGAGAGTGAGGTGAGCGAAACTGAGTGAGTGGAGAAGGGAGTGTAGAGAGTTTTCAAACGTATGGATGTTGTGATAAATATGAAAGTTTTAGGAATGTGATTTTTGTTCACATCCGGGATTTATTGTCTGCATACATCTTTTACTTCATCTACAACCTGGTATGTCACACTCGTGGTAGCCCATATCGCCATAGTAGAAAGATGTTAACTGAGTTTGCGATGGATCATAGAGTTGGGTTCCTAGATCAATGGGGACCAGAGGCATTACTAGCCAATACGTTTGTGGGGGGGCCAAGGTACCGGTAATTACCGACTGGCTAGTCTTTTTTTACCGACTGTTTTTGCCAAAAAACGACTGCTTTTAAGAAAAAACGACTGTTTTAAGAAAAAGTCAACTATTGTAGAAAAAATTACTAAAACGACTAAAACGAAAAAAATGACTGTTTTAAGAAAAAGTCCACTATGTTAGGAAAAACGACTAAAACGACAGAAATCGACTGTTTCCAAGAAAAAAATCGAATGGAAAAATAGCGGGGCTTTGCGCCGGCTCGGCTATTTTTACAGACTGGCCGATAACATTGGGGGGGGGGGGGGCGTTCCCCCGTACTTGACGCCTCTAATTGGGAACTAGGGTTAGTAGTGTTACGATTACACTGTAAGAAAAAAACTTGCAGTATTTGTTACTGGGATTAATAATGTCTATATAATGAGATAAGATTATTTCAAATTCGGACTTAATCTTATCCCAGTAGAGATAAGATTAATCCCAGTAGCAAATACTGCAGCTAACTTCAGTCCTTTCTCGGAGAAACTTTTTACAGTGTAGTTGTGTTTATGTTGAAAAACAAAATTTTCCTGTCGGCAATTTTTACGCTACATTATTTCTGTGGGACAAACCAGTGTAAAACACATCCTTCATTACAGCCAAAACAGAAGCGATGCCCATCGTCTACCAACTGTCTGGATTCAAGCCCACACCTTCTGCAAACGATACAGACCGGATTCCCGGAACGACATCACTCGCTGATTCCGGCCGATTTTTCGCCGGAAACAGCCTCTTAGTCATCACCACGTTAACACAAAGAATCCAGAACACAATCCAAGGCGGAATCCTCGGGGCCATAATCTGGCTTCTAGGCTTGGCGGCCACCAATGTACTGGGCGCCTTTCAGTTCCTCACAATCATCCTGCGAGGAGTTGCACTGTGGCCAGTCAAAATTGTGGCCTTCATATGGCTGGTGATTTTCAGCATTTTGAACTTCCTTCTTGCGCCAACTGGCGTCGCCACTAACCTTTCTGCGCCGATGGCCTTAATCAGTACAATTCTCAACAGTTAATGTGACGTGAACTATTTGTTATTTAAATTATTTGTATTTATTTGAATGGTGTATTATTAAATGTGGAACTGCGACGATCAGGAGTTTCTTGTCAAAATAAATATTTTTACTTCATCGACGACCTGGTATGTCACACTCGTGGGTTGAGTCTGGAAGAATATGGCCACAGAAGATACAACAGTAGAAATACTGTATATATAGTTACGTAGATGGAATGTTGTACAAGGGATATGTCCGCGACAATATAAAACAGAAGCAAATTTTGAACTGAATTTATATGTCTTAGGATTTAGATGAGTGTCGGTCTTAGAACATCTAAATTCAATTCATTCGTATGCACTGTAAAAAGTTTCTCCGAATAAGGATGCAGGATTTGCTACTGGGATTAATCTTATCTCTATTGGGATACAGTTAATCCGAATTAGGGATAATCTTATCTCAATAAAGACAAGATTAATCCCAGTAGCAGATACTGCAAGTTTTTTTTTTACATTGTAACATTCCATCTACGTGATATTTATCTAATCCCGTGACATGGTGATGATACAGCTGAGATGAATTTACTTTTAGGCGGGACTGTTCCTATGGCCCGCTTCTGTCTGCACACTGTATTGGTTTGCGAACTCAAGCCCCTCTGTGGTTCAGCCCTCAGTCGGCCTAGAAAGCCGAAGGTTCTGGGTTCAAATCCCTCCTGAGGAGCACTTTTGTCTTTAAGTTCAATGTTTATAACTATACAGATAAATCTAAGGAATAGTACGAGACGCGCTGAATGACTCCCCCCCCCCCCCAAAGGAACAGAAACAAGGGACCTGCATCCTTTATCTATAATTGCGGGAATCCGGGATTCTCGTCAATGCCGAAAAAGCAAAAACCACACCGAGTAAAAAAAGCTACAGGGCTAAAACTGCGACTGTCAAAACAGTGTAAGTAAGCACCTCGGAAACCGCGGCTTATGTCACGAAATGCAGAGCTTTTTGACGGCAGTATCTAATGAAAGAAGCAAAAGGTACCGTTTTCGCTTTTATATCAGTGGCCTATTTCCTCTATCCCTTGGACGTATTTCAGTGTAGCAGACTAAAGGACAAAGTAGAAAATTTTAAAGGACAACTCGCACTAATTACTGTTAATGTTCCAATATTCTAAAATAGTAAAATACTACAGAACTAGGATATTCTTTTGAAGTTTAACTGAATAGGCAGCTTATTTTTATATCTGATATTCTAGCACACCGAACTATTTTTATTCATCTAAAGGCCCATTCACAACGTGTTTTAGCTAATCCTCAGTACCAGGTAGTTCTGGAAATCGCTCCGAGACCGAGGCTTTGCCGGATTATTTTCCGTTCGCAATTGGTGCCAGTTTCGGGTAGCAGCTAGTTTCGGACCCAAGTTGAAATCAGTTCAACTTTCGAGGGTACTAGCTAATCAGATTATTTTGGGGAATATTGAGGAGTATTCTGATTGGCTGGTTTCGAACCAAGCCCGATAGATAAAATCACATCCGCACTTTGCTGTCTCGAAAATCGAAAGTGATTTACGTCACTGTTATTCGGTCTGACGTGGTTCAGCACTAGCCAATCAGAATATTCCTCAGTATTCCCCAAAGCAATCTGGTTGGGTTGTACCATCAAAAGCTGAACTGATTTCAACTTGGGTCCGAGACTAGCTGGTACCCGAAACTGGCACCAATATTAAAACTCTTGATGACTATCTCTCCCTGCCGATGCAGAATCTCCGGGTACCTGCGGAAGAAAGGAAGAAACGGAGTCACAGCTGCGCTGACTCGGGATTTGAGTCATTGAGTTTGAGTCGCTACGGAAACGTTTAATCCTTCTTCCTGAGAATCACTGGCGTGTTTTGGACTTAAGTCATATAGAGTATTGCGAACGGCAGAAACCCGGCAAGGCCTCGGTCTCGGAGTGATTTTCAGAACTACCTGGTGCTGAGTATTAGCTAAAACCCGTTGTGAATGGGCCTTGAGGGAGTTTGTACTTTTTTCACCCGGGGATCTAGTAATAACGGTCAGAAGTTGCGCTTCCTGCGCGACCAGGGGCGTCACGACCGGGGGGGGGAACGCCCCCCCCCCCCCCAATGCTGTCGGCCAGTCGGTAAAATAACCGAGTCGGCGCGAAGCGCCGCGATTTTTCGTCAAAACAGTTGATTTTTTTCATGAAAACAATCGGTTTTTCTGAAAATTGGTCGATTTTTCGTCAAAATAGTCGATTTTTCTGAAAATCAGTCGATTTTTTTCAAAACTGTTATTTTTTGTTGTTGAAAACAGTCGTTTTTCTGCAGAAACAGTCGTTAAAAATTACCAGCCAGTCGGTAAATTCCTCGTCCTCCCCCCCCCCCAAACATTTTGGCTAGTGACGCCTCTGTGCACGACCACTCAACGTTCATCGACACGCGAAGAACTGGAATTTCAATAGAACCCATGGCTAAAGACGCTAAGCTTGGAGAAGTTGCGGCTGAAGAAAATAAGAAAATAATGCTAAGATATGTCTTGCAAGGAATCTCTCATTTTTAGTTTAGTTTTAAGCAATGGCTTGCCTTTGTTATTGCTATGTATTTCAAGTATAGAGCGAAGCAGATTGAGATACCGCCAATCCGAAAGAGCGAGTTCATTCGATGAAATCGATTATCTGTGGATAGTGGACAAACGAAGTAACGCATTCTTTTCGGGTCCTCGGGCCTATTTAAGTGAATAAGTGCTGTGTAGCTAGACTGTCGGGTCCAACCCCTATTCTGTTAAACCTTAACCACGGCTTTGGCTGTTTTATACCTTTGCCCAGGCCCGTTGACTTCTAGCAAAAACACAGAAAATAATTCACAACCGTTGCGATTCCAAAACGTAAGTGACGTAGCCTAATACCTATGATTTCATAAAAGTTTCCGTGTGTCCGTCCGTCTGTTAACACGATGACTCTCGAAGTGATTGAGATATTTTATTCAAACTTGGCATGAGCACTTTTGGGTTCAAAGTATAGGTTAAGTTCAAATATCAGCTCTGTAGCCCTACATTTAGGGGTGGGGTGGGGTGGGGTTTCAAATTAAGGGGCGATTTTTTTTTTTTTTAAAAAGCTAATAAGACAGTGGATTCAGGGGTAGGAGACATGTTGAATCCGAATGTGAAAATTATTTTCTCGCCGGACAAGTAGTTCACCCGGAATCCGGCAAAAACCGGAAAATTTGAGAAAAGTAAAAGTTTCATCTGAAGTTGATTAGAGGTTCAATCTAGGGGTAAGGAGACATGCTGACAACGTATATGAAAATTGTTTTCTTGCCGGACAAGTAGTTGGCCCGGAATCCGGTCCACAACCGAAAATTTAACATGAAGTTCTAAAACCCAATGATATAGTCGATATAGGGTGAGGAGACATACTGTTGCAGCTTTAGAACATACTAAAGATCGATTAGAAATTCGGTATCGGGGCAAGGAGACGTGCTGAATCCAATTTTGAACTTTATCTCCTTGACGGGTACGCAGGCACAATTTGCCAAACCCCGGAAATTTGGATCGAAAGGTTCGCCTCCCAATGTCACCAGCTCTTTTGCTCTATGCAATTCGCCGAGAGAAGCCTACTGCTAAAATGAGGATTTTGGTCAAGTGGTCAAGTTGGTCTGAAGTCGATTAGAAATGAGATGTTTGAGTAAACATGCATGCTGAATCCCATCTGAGCTTGGTTTTAAGTTATGGCAAAATGTTAAAGGGATTTGGCGAAGACCGGAAATCTACAAGATCCTTTTCTCGATCAAGTAGTCCAATTAATATTCATATTTGATAGTGCAAAACGGATACGTCAGCTGAATTTTTTTAGAGCTATATTTGGTTTTCCAACCAGTTCGTTTTTTCAACTTGAGCGGCTTTGAGCCTGAAGATGACCCTTGCCAAGACGGGCCGAAATATAGCTCTAATGAAATTCAGCTGATGTATCCGTTTTGCACTATCAAATATGATTCGCAGTCACCTTGGGCTGAAGGAATATTTACAATAAACGTTCAATATTTGGGATCCCATCGAAACCTTTGGTCTTGTTTCTGACGATGGCCTTCCTGCAGGCAGTGGTTGGCCGAATAATACGCATCGAATATAGCGAGACACGGCAAGTATAAAACTCAGTGTGGGGTCATCAGAACGTCCCGTATAGAATTCAGATACTGCCAACAGTCGAATGGGAAACTGAACTGGGACTGACCTCGTATTTCGTATAGCAGCCTACACCAGATCAATGAGGTTATTCATGAGTCTGTGACCTTGTCTCTAGCCGAGCTTGTCCCGGTAATGACTTTCGGTGTTTCGACCGTCACGTTTTTTGCCGTGTGAGTGAAACCCAGTATTTCAGACACATGGTACCTAAACTCTAACAGTCATAATTTTTTTAAAATCATTCGAAAGGCAAGAGCCCAAACCATTTGGTTGGGAAGTCGGTTCATTTACACAACACTGACACTGAAACGGAGTCACCGAATTTGCACCTTCTCGCAGGTTTTGCAAGGCGTGGTTTCTTTTTTTCTCAGTTTTTAACATATAAAAGGAACTTGCACGGTGGCGTTTGAATAAATCTCTACTTTCCGATGGTCCATTTTGTCTATTTTTTTGTTTTTATTTTTATAAAAATAGTGAACAAGCCCTAACCTCACTTCTTTCCTTCTACCATGATAATATGATATCCAAACTTCGTCTTAACGGGAGGGTCAGTATATATTGGGCTACCCAGGCTTGAAATTGGTAAGGCAAAGGCAGCTTCCTGGAATGGGCCAACCATGGATCCACGAGCCATCCATCCAAGGTCCCCCTGAAATACAGAAAAAGGTAAGATGTATCTCTAGTACTGCAACAGGTAAGGCGCATCTGAGAGCTTGGTAACACTGGGCTAAAAAAAAGCTGCCTGTTCCACAAACAACTGAAAATCTCTAGGGGACGTGAGCTTTGATGGGCTTGGTGGCAGCTTGGGGATAATGAGCAGACTGCAATAAGGGGTCAATTAGGGTTCCTGTAACATAATTATACACGCTATTTTGCTCTAACTGATCTCCTGAATTTAAAACGACAACATTCAGAATTAGTTGTATCTTGTTTTTTTTTTCTTTTTTCTACTTTTGCAACCCAAAAAGCCAGGATATGAGCCAAGTGTGACTAAGCTCTGAGTGGGAATGGTGAAGCTGAATTAACCACAGCCTTTGATTTCGCCTGATTCAAAAATTAAGCTGCAGTACAAATTTATGCGGCAAAAAATAGCTGCAAGGTGCAGGGATGAGCTTGAATTCAAGTAAACTTTTATCTGGACCTGCAAGATTTAGCCAAAAGCCCTTCATGTCATCCGATTGTCTGCACTTTAGCTTAAATTATTCCAAAAAGCTTATTTAAAGTAAGTAAATGTATTGCCTATCAGGGTTCAAAAGAACATACAATACAGTAAAAAGCAAGCAATAAAAAACTGAACGAAAACAAAAAATACAATAACTGTACTTACCAACATTCCGAACAGATATGTGTATTCTGGTACAAATGATTTCTTACAAAAGGTCTTACTCACCCCTGACCGTGCTTTGTCTTCACTGTAGGCGGCAGCTACTTCATTGAACTTCATTCCAGCTTTTAGCTTTTCCATTGCTTCCATGATCTTTGATTGTTTTTCACAGAGTATATGTCTCACCTAACAAAGAGGGCTTTAATTAACAACCACAGTGACCTGGACTAGACTATCTTGTCAACCAAACGTCTATCAGTCAGTAAGGCATAATACTGGGAATTTGGAGGATTAACAGCAAAGGCTAACTGACAGGGTCTCCTCATAATTACTGAAGAGCCTACTGCCCAGGGACGGTTCGAAGGAGGGGGGGGGAGGGGTCACTCATCTCCCATGCTTCAGAGAACTGTGCTATCAATCGTATATTTTGAGATTGTCTGTACGACTGTGGTATGGTTTGTCCTTGTCTGAATGACAGTCTTATGTTTAAAGCTTTCCAAAATGACATAAGACAGAGAACAAAAATTAATTTCGCACACAAACGACTTGGTTTTCGTCGTATGGCTACGAAGAGATCTTCCAGTCATCTGCTTTCAGCTTGTCTGATGCACAATTGTGTGATATCAGTTTGTCAGAATGACAGTCGTATGTTTTTACCCGCCAAAGTGACATCAACTCTTGAATTTCTCCTGCAAATGACCTTTTTCTTGCAGTATATTAGGGACAGTCATAAGTTTTGAGCTTGTCAGAATGACTCAATTAGTGGCCTAGTTGTGAATTTTGCCTGCAAGTGACCTGTTTCTAGTTTTGTGGTTAAACAGAGATTTTCCACAGGCCATGTCTTACGAGACAATAGTATGTTTGAAGAGTGTTCAGTTAGTTGATCCTGTGTGTTGTTTAATTAATATCGGTTATTCCCCTGCCCTACCCAAGCACTCATTTTGTGCTTTCCTCGCAGGAATGTTAATTGTTGTTTTTTTTTAGTCCAATGAAACTGAAACTGAAACTGTTATAATAACAGTCGTATGTTTCAGGCTTGTCGGAACGACAGAAATGCAGTTACTGAATCGTGATTTTCAGTGGTTTTGTGGGAAAACCTCTGTATTTTACCAGAAAAGGGGTTGTCGAATAAGTGGAATTGGGGTCGAATATGTAGTATTTTAGCAGAAAAAAGCCGGAGCAAAGTTTCAACATAATCTGTTTTCGTGCAAATCTTGATATTTTGGCTAACAGTTTTTGCTGGGTGGAGTTTGGACGTGAACCATCTATGTAAGCAGTGTAGGTTTAATAACAGGCCTTATGATTGCAACAATATTTTGTTGTTAGTTTAAAATCATAACAAATCTACTTTGTGTCTATTTTACTCTGTGTGGCCACTACTTTTATCATTTATATCCACGGGTGTTGCAAAGGGAGGGGGGCTGCAACACCCCCCACCTTTTTGAGATTCGGTAAAATTTTGGGCCTACTAAAATTGTTCGATATTTTTTCGATAGCAGAACTATTAAATATATTTACGAGGATTCAGTAGTTAATAGGCTATTCCTAAATAGGTTATCCGTACAAATCTATTCGGTATAGTGATCGGATTCGGTATAATTGCCAGTATCCGGTAACTATCATGAATCTGGTGAGAGAATTTACTGAAATCATTTGGTAACTGTTTGATGCCAGAACTATTCTGTATATTTACGGAGATTCGGTAGTTACACAGAATCCCGAATAAGCTATCGGCTCAAAATTGTTTGGTATCATGATTGGGATTCGGTAATTTATTCGGTACGATCTAATTTTCAGGATCAGGTAGTTAACCACGAATCCCGACTTTTGTTCCAGTTTCGACGAAAGTATACCGAATATGAATATTGTTCGGTAGTCTTTCGATACCAAAAAAAAATCGGTATAATAACCGGGATACCTACGGTAGTTATACAGTTTCCCGAACATGCTATCGGTCTAAACTTACTCGGTGTAATAACTGGGATTCGGTAATTTATTCGTTATAATTGCCAGGATTCGGGAGTTACCACGAACCTCGAAACTCGGAAGAGGTCGAGTTGAAGCACTGGTCGTAGAAAAAAGGGATGATCTATGAGTTCATTGATAGTCCTTACTTTTATTTTGGATTCCAAAAAGAAGATCTAATCATAAATATTCCAGAAATTCCGCCTGCAGTGCTTTTCGTAAAATTCACTATTTTGTGGAAGGGCGCATCATTTGACTGTGGTTTTAAGGCAGTTTTAGGACTGACATTTCGAAACATTAAAAGCTAGAATCTGGATGGAAATTAAATGTGGCAGGAAAAAGCAAAAAAAAAGTCTCGCATGCGGCGCTCACTTTATGTGATTATGGGTAGTACTGACTAGACTACAGTTGCTGCTGCTGCCGGAACGTCGATCCATCCGGTTCCTGGAACTTCTTAGAGTCTCTGTATTTAATCCAAGGTAAATGATAGAATTTGTAATAGAAGCAGTTAAATTTTAGCCTACAGGAAAAAAAAACTGGATTTCGAAAATGTTCAAGTGCGGCGCTCGATTTAACTTTCTATTGGCTATAACAGATAGAAGCTGTTACTGCAATCATGCCTGGCAATATTTTCTCCAGGTGGGCTTCGCCGAAATACCGCCTAATAGTTGGCTTATCGTCTTTCCTGCTGCCCTTTAATGTTACTCTTCTTATGTGATCCTTTCTGTTCCATAATTTAAAGCTCGAATTGCCAGTTCTGTAAAATTTTTAGAGATTCGGTAAAATTTTGGCTCTGCACCCCCCCCCCTCCCAACAAAAATGCACTTGTGATGACCCTGATCATGGGTAGTACTGACTGGCCTACAGTAGCTGCTGCTGGGCCCGTCGCTCCATCCGTTTTTTGGGATTTTCTTTGGATCTTGGTTATCCAGGGTAAAAGATAGAATTTGTATAACAAGGAAAAAAACAAACAAATGGAATTTAGAAAATTTTCGCCTGCAGCGCACAATTTAGTTTTGTCTTGGTATATAATAAAAAGAGGCTGCACTGCAATCATGCCTGGTAATATATTGTTCAAGTGGGCTTCACGAAAACGACACTTAGTAACCGGCTAATCATCTTTCATAATGCCCATTATTGCTCATTTTAAATTATTGAACAGAAAGAATTACATACATTAATTTACGGTAAATGATAGAAATTGTAAGAGACGCAGTTATATTTTGGCCTACAGGAAAAAAAAGTTGGATTTTGAAAATTTTCGACTGCAGCGCTTGATTGCCTGAGCTAGCAAAAGTTGTACAGATAGCATAGGACAGTATGATCACATCTTATGGTACTTGAGCAAACAATTCAATTGCCATATGTGTTTGTCACATAAAGCGTCAACAGGAACCTGCAAATTTCTATACAGTACAGTCTTAAATTTATCCTAGGTCATTCAGGGATTCAGGACCTGTTAAGGACTGATTCAGGCAGATTCAGGGTGTCTTTCTTGACAGTTAGGACCTTGTTATGACTGCATGGATCTTTCCTCTTAAACTTTTTAGGCACAAGTTTGAGGTTGTAAGAATTCGAGGTTGGATACCCCTAGGCCCAGGTACTCCTGTCAAAAAAGAACAGCAGCACTCACTGCAGCCTTTTAAATGGCATTAGCTATGGTGGCTGCTCTGGGGCCCAGACGTTTACCTTAATGGTAGAGCCAGTTCCCGCTTTTTTATCTTTATCTTTGTCGCCTCCCGACTCTTTGCTTTTAGAAGCTCCACCACCAGCAGCTTTTTTAGGTCCCATTCCCGACACACAACAAGCAAAGTTTTCGAAATCAACGCCAAAGCCCTTGAAACAGCGCAGTGTTGTCAGATGCTTGATACAAGAGCCTCGTTTTTGTTGCACGCTGCAGGTTCACTTCTCGCTTCTCGGCCGCTTCCAGGCTGATTCTTTCTACATTCTCGAGAATCTTCTCGAGAACGGCGGACTTGCGTACCGACCAAAGGCGTATTCTCGCCGTTCAATTCAAATTCAAACTCAATTCAATTTTACGACAGCACCAATTACGGACTATCCGAATAGCAGGTGGTAACGTCAAACATGCATTAAAAGCTAACCAAAATTGTCAACATATACTAGAAATTGGTCAAATTACAAATAAAATACTCGGAACAAATTATAAAAAATAACGATTGGGGTAATAGACAACGGGGGTAAAATACTAACCAACTAATTTCTGTTACGTAGGGAAACAAAGGAGGGGCAAAACTATTCTTGTATCTCACGTGTCGACGAAACACTGGTTGAAGGGTAGGGACTGGTTCGGAAGCTTGTCTTTGAGGCCTCTCCCTTTCTGTTGTAAAGCGGGGGGGGGGAGGAAGTCGCGAAGGATTGGGTTCAGAAGAGTCTGGACCTGGTCTGGACACCAAACTTTAAGCACAAATTTTCATGACGATGAGACAGTGTTGCCAGATTATATTTTTTGAGGAAATGGATATAAGGGACTTTCAGAGATTTATCCGTTATTGGGACAGCTCGGTATTGTACCCTGTCTAGGGCATCCGATTGCTCGCGAGTCATATCAAACTGCCATACAGGACAGCAGCATTCTAGGATTGGGCGAATGAACGAAAAATAAATGCGCAGTAGATGTTCGGAAGGGACACCATGACGGAAAAGAAGTTTGAGTCCCCGAAGGCCCATATTGGCCTTCTTTAAAATGGAATCTATGTGTTTTTCCCACTTCATATCATTCGTGATGTGTAGCCTACACCCAGCAGTTTTATTTATTTAACGTGTTGCGCACTGGGGATTGAGGACAAAATTTGGGTACACTTTTCTGAAAAGAGATTGTTAGGACCACTGATTTTTCCCTGTTTACAACCATCTGGTCTGCAGATACTTCGTCACAGATATCATCTATGATATGTTGTGCTTTGCTTTTTACATTTCTACGGCAGACTTCCAACAGGGAGAGGTCATCTACGTATTTCCAACGATCATCTATCAATGTCGCAAGCTCATTTGCCATAACTAGAAACAGCAGCGGACCCGAAAGCGTACCTTGAGGAAAATAAGCAGTTGACGAAAGTAGTCTGGATCCCCTTTACTTTTGGTTTTCTTTATTCTGACAGTTTTCAATTAATTCTACATTGCACCAACACCAGCAAAAACTGATTCCCCTCCGAATCTGAAACGGAGTCCTTTTTGATGATGGTGATGATAGTAGAAGCATTTCCCGTCCGTGGGAACTCGCGAGAATACGGGGAGTGAGTCCCCGGGACAAACAAAACGCGTCCTCGGGGAACGGCGAGAATACGCCTCAAGTCCGCACTTCCCTGCAAGGTGCTGCTTCAACTAAGAAGAGATCGTGGCCGCAGGGAATCCAAAACGCATCTTGTGCAGAAGTAAAGATGTGCTGCAGCAGCGACACGGCAGCATTATTGCAACAAAAACGAGGTACGATCGTGCAGCAAGAGAAGAAATAATGGGCCTTCGGCCAATTTTCGCTATTTCCTTTTTTAGGATGATATTAGATGCCCCCCCCCCCCCCCCAATGTTGTCGGTCAGTCGGCAAAAAAAAAGGAGTCGGAGCGAAGCGCCACGATTTGAAAAAAAAAATCTTAAATACAGCCTTTTGTTTTGAAAAAGTTGGTAAAAGTAACTAGCCGGTGGCTAAAAACCTTAATCCCTCTTCATCTCATACATTTTGGCTTGAAACGCCTCTGACTCTGCTATGAGCAAGACAAGAGAAAAGTTAATCAGGTCTTGTTCTTTGTGGGAAGAGAAATAGTAGCGTTAAGCTAGCAATTTTTCAAAAATCCACATTTCCAAAGTACAAACTGCTTACCAGCAAATCATGCTCTCTTAAATGACAGAGCCAAATGTCGTAGCACTCAGCTTGCGGTTACTCGCTGGCATACAAAATATGAAGCAGTGGAGAGGGGCATCGCATTCCGAACCCACATGCCCATTACACGGTGATCTCGAATGAAACTTTTTAACATTCGATAATGATTTGGGATCCCCGCAATTCTCGAGCTCTGAGTGTAAAATGACGAAGTGGTATTTGCAAACAAATCCAGGTGTGGTTTTCGTTTTCAAGATATGTGGATAGCAAAAAGCGCCCAATTTGCGCCGAGATTTAGCGGAACGCACAAAAATCGCGCAATCCGAACACCTGAAAAATTCATAGTGCAGCCGCCTCAGACAACCACCCAAATGCGCACCATCTGGCAACACCAGCACAGGGTAATCTGACACCGCGAGCAAAGATCGTCAAAGATCTTTGACCGCGAGGTCCATTATCCCTCAGGATAAAAAGATACATACCATCCTGGTCGGAGCAAAAAACACTATAGGGAGTAGTGCCAAGACTTGACAAAATTGACACACACTCGAATGGCAGCGACACTAGTAACAATAGCGACAGAGAACGTCCCTACTGAAACTCATTCAGTCGTTCACCAGCGCTGGCTCTGATAACTTCATATTCTGAACATAGCAAAAATATGCTACAAGTGCTACATCCTCCATCGTTTTCCTTTTTGTATGCACACCACGCACGCTGATTCCGAATGCACATGAGCGATCTATACATTCGGTGAGGAGCTGGTGTCATATAGTATCCAGGATGTCTTCTTACCCACAAATCGAACATCTTATCAAATCCAAATTTTCCTTTAAAACTAAATTTCCGGTTTTGGCCGGATTTCCGCCGAACTAATTGTCCGGCGAGAAACTAATTTTCACATTCGGACTCAGCACGTTTCCTTACCCCTAAATCGAACTTCTGTTCAACTTCAGATTAAACTTTTACTTTTCACAAATTTTCCGGGTTTTGCCGGATTCCGGATGAACTACTTGTCCGACAAGAAAATCGTCACAGTCGGATTCAGCACGTCTCCTTACCCCTAAACCAATTATTTCATTAGGTTTTAAAAAATATTTTTTGTTTCCCTTAATTACAAACCCCTCCCCAACCCCTAAATATAGGGCTAGAGAACCCATTTTCGAACTTGATCTGTACTTTGATCCAAAGAGTCTTCATACCAAGTTTGATCAAAACATCTCAACCTCTTCCGTCTCCGTCGATTTTCCATCAAAACAGTCGATTTTTTTTCATGAAAAAAGTCGTTTTTTCTGAAAAATGGTCGATTTTTTGTCAAAATAGTCGGTTTTTCCGAAAATCAGTCGATTTTTTTCAAAAATGTCATTTTTGTTGCTGAAAACACTCGTTTTTTTGTAGGAAAAGTCGGTAAAAATTACCAGCCAGTCGGTAAATGCCTCGTCCCCCCCCCCCAAGCATTTTGGCTAGTACATGCTAACAGGCTTCACTTACCTTTTAGGATCCCAAAAAACTAGTCGGATCATCGTTCAGTCTTAAAGGACCCCTCTTGCTTATTCTGCCTTTTATAATATACTTAGCTCCCAGATGGAATTATAAGCTTCTAAAATCCCCACCTTTCTCCATTGTTTCGTTTCGTAACTACGAATTTTTAGCGCTTTTTCGGCCTTACCGAGTTTTCCCGTTACCCAACGAAAAGTTTACCGGAATTTTCATTGTCCCCTGACAACTCTTTCACACATAGGTATGTGATAATCTTCTGTTTATTACTTCTCTTATTTGCTTAGTTTTCCCAGTTTTTACCCAAGGCACGTTCAGTTTTCAAATCTTTTGCGCCCAGCCGCCGCGCCGGAGAGCAGGGAGGCTGGATGTAGTCGACAAGCGCTAACAAGAGAATCGCTAGTTTCAGGTGGAAAGTAATGGTATTTTCGAAAACGTTTTTTCTGATCCATTTTATAGGGAAAAGATCATTTCTAGTAAGATTTGTGCTTTAAGGGTCTCTGAGAATATCCAGCTAGACTGAACATTTTGACCCCACTAGTCGGCTATGCACCAATATAATACGTATTGAACTAACATTCAACTTAATTTGACAATCAATGTGAATTAGTTGGATAATTCCGCATTCCTTGAGATTTTTTTAGTGGCCAACTATTTGGATAACTCTGCGGCTTTCCTTATACGAATTTTCGTATTTTAACGAACTAGTCGGATAATCAGTCTGCGTTCCTACAGGAATTCTCGTATCGTAGTCAACTAGTTGGATAATCAACTTTTCCGTCAATGACCGACAGCCGGACGGAAAGTGATGGGTATATAGCCGGAGGCTGCAAGTGCCATACAGACGGATTTCAGCGATGGTAAAAAAGAATTTCTGAGATCGATCTTGAGTGTAAGTTGCGGGATAAGGCTGATTTTGGGAAAAGAGTCTCTATTTTATTGTGGTTATGATTTTTATTTGTATACAATAAAATGGGAAATTCAACAAAGACAAAAAGAATGAGCAAAGGGGAAAATAATGCGACCCATGACTTTAGCCTATAGAATTGTTCGTCGCCTGAATACTTTCTGGTCTGGCTTCAGCTTCCGATCTCGGCTTCCTAACGAAAGGCGAAGCCTGAACATTCCCACCCCCGAGGGCAAGACGAGGGATTCGGAGACGTGGAACGCTCTTCGCCTCCGTTGAGGCAGAAGCGTGAAGCACAGAATTCGATACCTGTTTCGTGTGCATCCCAGAACTGAAGGAGGCATTTGTGTGCGCCAGTATGAGAGCTCCGGCAAGCTAGATAGTCAGAGGTGTCACGTATGCCCCCCCCCCCCACCCAATGTTGTGGGCCAGTCGGTAAAAAATAGCCAAGTTGACACGAAGCGCCGCGATTTTCCGTAAAAACAGTCGATTTTTTTCTTGGAAATATTCTATTTTCATTAAGAAACAGTCAATTTTGTCTTAAAAACAGTCGAATTTTTCTTAAATTCAGTCGATTTTTCGTAAAACAGTCAATTTTTTATGCAAAAATAGTCGGTAAAAATGACCAGCCAGTCGGTAAATACCTTGCCCCCGCCCCTTAAAACATTTTGGCTAGCAACGCCTCTGTAGGTAGTATAATAGAAACATTTCTAAACCGACTTCGCTACAACCGGTAGGCGCTTGGGCGAATTTGCAACACATTTTGTGGTCCTGCATCTTGTACTGTTTCGATGTGTCCCATAAGGATGTTCTACTAAAATCATTGCCAACTTTTAATGAATGTATCTCCCCCGTTCCAACCATAAATATATCATGAATTTCAGAGTCTAAGGTATGATATATTTATGGTTGGAACGGGGGAGGGGCCCGATCCTTCGGGCAGTGCTGAGTACCTAGGTGTCTCTACTATGCCCATGATTCATCCAGCTCATCGTCTACATGTTTTGACGATTTTTTTTTAGGTCCAATTTGAAATCCAACTCCGTGATTTTTTCTTACTTCGGTATTTCTTATGCTTTGCATACTTCGGTATGTCTTATGCTACATATCTTTTAGACAAGTCGATTTTCCACTTGCAGTATGGGTAGAAATACCGCTAAATAAACATTTCAGCCAGCCCAGATCCATTTAGCAACACCAAAAATGTTTTGCGGTCAGCTGGAGTAACAAACTGGACCCGTCTGCAGTCAGCTGAACATGTTTTGCAAGTCAGCTGAAGTAACAAACTGGACCCGTCTACAACGGTGTCGACTGCATCTTCCCGAAGTTGGATATCTTCAACATATTACTGAACTATTATCTGACCAAAACAACAAAAACAAATGGGACCATGACGTTGAATCCCTCCCGAGACCGAAGCTTGCCAGGTTTCTGTCGTTCGCAATGGATACAGTTGCCTCTTTCGGGTACCAGCCAGTCTCGGACCCAAGTTGAAATCAGTTCAACTTTTCATGGTACTAGCCAATCAGATTATTTTGGGGAATATTCTGATTGGCTCGTTTCGAACCAAACCCAATAGATAACATCAAAATCCACTACATGCTGTCTTGAAAACCGAAAGTGAATTTAGGTCATTGTTATCCGGTCTGACGTGGTTCAGCGTTAGCCAATCAGAATATTCCTCAGTATTCCCCTAAGTAATCTGATTGGCTAGTACCCTCAAAGTTGAACTGATTTCAACTTGGGTCCGAGACTAGCTGGCACCCGAAATCAACTGCGTTACAGCAGAAACCTGCAAAAGCGTCGGTCTCGGGAGCGATTTTCAGATCTAGCTGTACCGAGTACTACCTAAAACCCGTCGTGAACGGGCTTTAAGATACTTGTTTATGATCCGCGTTTATTTCGAAATCATCTCCTCCGCATTTTTCCCTTCCCCATTTTCTTATTTCTTCTGTCAGCTGCTTTCTTCCCTCTTCTGTCAGCCTTCATCCGCTTGTCCACGACCTTGTAATTGCCTTCCACTCCACTCGGTCGCTTAGCCCTAGCACTGGCTGAGTGCTTTTTGCTTACAACGTATTTGACTTCCTTCTTCTTCGTAACCATAGCCTTCTTATACAGCCTAGAAAAGGTAAGAATGTGTTAATGCTTGCAACATTCCCGAAACTTTGCGTCTCATCTATCGTGCCAGACAAATCAGACCAGCAGTCAATAACTTTAAAATAAGATTAGTTGCGTTTTTGATCGAAGTTTGCTTGGCTGCTTGCTTCAGACGTATTCTCGCCATTCCCCGAGGACTCAACTTGAGAAGTCCCCGTGTTTTTGTTTGTCCCCGGGGATTCTCGTATTCCGTATTCTCGCAACTCCCCACGGATGGGGAATGCTCCGATTATCATCACCATTCAGATTCGGAGTGGAATCAATTTTTACTGGTGTTGGTGCAATGTAAAGTTAATCAGAAACAATCAGAATAGCTGAACATGTTTTGAGGTCAGCTGAAGTAACTGGACCCGTCTACTCGTCTTGTGACCCCCAGTGTGTTGTTTAAAATACGTCAATTGTTATTTATTGTTTTGAAAGTTATTTGTGACAGTGTTCTTAAATTTATTTTAGTACTCCTCATCATATATTCTTTGAGGGAAATAAATAAATGAATGAATAAAGAAAACCAAAAATAAAGTGGATCCAGACTAATTTCGTCAACTCCATATTGTTTTCGAACAAATCCATTTTGGAAGCATTCCCCGTGTTCTCGTTGTTTTCCGTGCGCGGAGTCCGCGTGGAGTGACTCCCTCTATTCTCGCCGTTCTCTTCGATTCCCTGAGGAGTCCTTGGGGAACGGCGAGAATACGCCTTTGGCCAGTTGCTTAATTTCCGTTTCCAAACGCCGTCCAAGTTCACCGTTGCTTGATCCGCGTTTTTTTTCGACTCTATCCTTGCCCGGCATCCACCTTGCAGGCAAACTTTGAACTTGCTAGCTCACCAGGTTTGACGTTCAAAGTTTGAAGAAAAAGAAGAAAAATGAAAAATAATGGCATCCTGTTCATGTGCAAATCGCTGAATGCACGAGCAAACCAGGAACGAGGTAGAATGAATAAATGAATGAATGAACTTTATTACCCGTAAAAGTGCAAAACACAAAATACGGAGTATTATGAAAGAAGCAAAACGATAAATAACGAAAAAAACAAACAAAAAAGACAAACAACAACAAACAAACTAAAAAACTAACGAAACAACATGAAAAAGCTAGCCAGCATGAATAACAAAGAATTTCCGCAGAGGGTCGTAAGCATGAATCAAATTAATGGTCTTTTTACATAGGTCTGAAATCCCTACTGACAAGGCTGAACATTAACCCCACATGTGCAGATATCACCAAACAGAAACAACACCAGTCAGACGAAATCAAGATCTTCCAGCACCTATTTGCGATCCTGCGAGCGTGTGACCTGATCGAAAAGGTCTAAGAAGCCAACAGCGCGCAACAGCGGCGCTAGCAACACCTAGAATCCATTGACGAGAAAGAAGCCTGCGTGGGCATTGGGCCCTTTTGGCGTATTCTTGGAATCTACTAGTAATACGGTAAAGGTACAGATTTTGGAATTCGTCCAATTAGAGTTAAAAAACAGCTTGTATTTTAGTGCAAATATGCTCAAGTTTCGTTTTTGCTAAAAGCTTGAACAGCAACCGGAGACGAAAAACGGTATTTAGAAAGAGATCTTCGAATTTGAAGGTAACCCCCACTTGCTACTGCACTGCATATAACTACTGCACACTGCATATAACTACTGCGGCTACTGCACAGCTTATAAGAAGGGCGGCGAGAATGTATCGCAACGTGTAGTGCCCGGTATGGTACTGCAGGGTACAGAGGGTCCGAATTTTGGGTTCGATGCACGGGATTCAGACAGCATATGCCCTACGGGTTAAGAACAGCTTGAACACAATGAAACCCTACAATTACCAGGGGCGTAATTAAGGAGCTGGACCCCCCCCCCCCCCCGAATATGGTCTGAGGATGAAATTTGTCGGCACACTTATCTGGCAAAATAAATATAAGTAATATAGATAAATATTCCTTCAGCACAAGCTAACTGCAAATCATGTTTGACAGTGAGAAATCTGTCGACACATTTTTGGCCGAAATAAGCTTTAAGCGAAATAAGCGCCGAAAAAAAGCTCAGGAATACTTTTTTGTCGTTTAAGTACACCCCATCTAAGAAATATCACAGCAAAACCAACGAAGAAACCAACGAAAATGGGGTTTGTAAAGGCCAACGAATATACTGAAATAAAAGGCGAATATTCCGGGAGGACAACCACCTCCCTTCTTCAGCGCAGACAGAAAATTTCGTTGGTTTCTTCGTTGATTTTTTGTGATATGTCAGACCAATGTGGTTTACGAAATTATCTTCATCTAAGACCTTGACCTCACTCGTGCCGGAAAGAGTCTATGCGCCAATTTCCGTACACCAAATTTTGGTAGTGATTCAACCTGCAAAAACCCCTTCTACTCAAACCCGGAAATTAAAGGACTAATGAACAAATGTCCCTGCTGAGTGCTGACTGAGCTGCCCCAAGCCATCTAGGAGCTGTAACCTGAAACCCTAACCTCGGACAAATCGCTACTAGGACTCTTTCCTGCCCTTTTTTACGTCCTTGTAGAATAGTGCATAGTAACATGTTTTGTAGTACACATAAAATTGAAGATTGACAGCCTGACGAGGACCCTTGCCAAGAAGGGCCGAACATCGCTGAAGAATAGAAAACAAACAACGAAGTACAAAAACGTGTTCTCTGAACTATCGGATATTTTCTGTGGTGTTCCACAGGGAACTTTACTTGGACCTATCCTGTTCCTTGTAATGATGAATGATATAGCGCAAGAGCACCCAGATCGCTGGAAATTTGTGGATGATTTAAGCATAACCGAAGTATGCTACAGAAACATTAAAAGCAAAGCTGCAGGCATAATAGAAGACATTAAAGATGAAGCCAAGTTGTTGGACATGCAGGTAAACGAAG
Organism: Branchinecta sandiegonensis; assembly: GCA_030848855.1. NCBI lineage: Eukaryota > Metazoa > Arthropoda > Branchiopoda > Anostraca > Branchinectidae > Branchinecta > Branchinecta sandiegonensis. The sequence continues at coordinate 20,372,631 of JAUPMV010000016.1, read as the reverse complement.
ATAAAAGTGCAATTTTAACCTTTTCCTTCCTCAAAACTAGCATTTCCTTTGAAGAAACACTGCCTTCTGGTTTACAGGTACAGAAGCTAAAGCTCCTTGGTGTAACAATCACGTCTGATCTTAAATGGGAGGACAACACCAACGTAATGCTAAAGCGTGCAAACGCTGGTCTACAGCTGTTAAAACTTCTGGCTAAGTTCCAAGTACCTAATTCCCATCTTGTCCGAATTTACGTTTCTTTCATTCGGTCCACTTTGGAATATGCGGCTGCTGTTTGGCACTTTGCCCTTACTGCCGAACAGACACAACAAATAGAAAGAATACAGAAACGTGCACTCCTAATAATAAGTCGTGAGCCCAAAGTTCCCTATTCTGCTCTCCTAAAAAAGTTTAAGATGGAAACCCTTGAGAGTCGGAGACTGCGGCTGAGCCTAGCGGTTGGTCATAAGCTCCTCCACCATCCTGTTCTATCCGATATCCTTCCTCCTCCTTATGAAAACACAAGAAACCGACAGGAAAGGGTCGCAAGTTCAAAGGTTCCAAAGTTGTCCCCCGTACCTGCAACACATACGCGATACCAGAAAAGCTTCGTTCCGAGTTTCACAAAAATTTATAATGATGGTGGTAGCTGTCTGTGATATTATTCCAACGTCCGTGTTCTGTTTTTGGTTTTCATTTATGTATTATAACAGGTCTGTGATGACGAATTGATGATTAACTGTATAGATTTTAAAATGTGCATTATGCTTGACGTAATACCCAAATTTGGCATTGCCATGATAGTGGTTGTTTGAAATAAATTCGTTATGTTATGTTATGTTATGAAGCATCGTAGCTGAAATATCCGCTGTATGCATTATTTGAATATCTAGTCCTTTTTGATGATGGTGATGATAATCGGAGCATTCCCCGTCGGTGGGGCTCACGAGAATACAGGGAGTGAGTCCCTGGGACAAACAAAAACGCGGAGACTCCCTGTGTTTTGTTGGTTTGAGTGATATCTCCTACCTTGCTTATGCTGATGATATTCTTCTAATTAGCCGGTCTAAACTCAGTCTCTCGCAGATGGTTCATAAAGTTTCTTCTTCTTTTACTAAAATCGGTCTTTCGCTTAATGCTGATAAATGCGAGTATCTTTCTTTCAACGTTCCTTCCTCTACTAGACCTCTTAGCTCTCAAAATTTCTCTATTCTTCATGTAGATTCGATCCGGTGGTTGGGTATTACACTTACAAAAAATCTTAAAACTCTTCGGGAGCGCGCTGTCCGGGATGCTAGAGTGAAAATCCAAATTGGTTACTCGAAAATTGTAGCCAATCGAGGGAAATACAATCGTGTTGCCCTTGGTAAGCTTTACTCTACTTTCTCCGATCATTATGTTCTTTACCTTTCTGGGCTTTACTCTATATTTAAGAAAAAAGATATTAGTGATATTCGATCTTCTTACTTCCGATTCTGTAAATTTATTCTCTATCTTCCTCTGTGGTACAAGAATCGAAAGATAGTTTAAAAGTTTTATCTTCCGAATATTACTGAGAAGTTGACTGACCTACACAAAAAGCTCTCAGAAACAGCGTATCGACGTTTGTCGCCTCACCACGGTTTGATCCGTTTGTTTGATTAATGTTTTGTTGACTTTAGTTTTTGTTTTACGTCTTTTTCCGTTTGTTTTTTCCTTCTTCAAGTTTATACTCCACTATTAATCTTTTTGATGCAAGTGGGTAATAAATAAATATTATTATTATTATTAAAAGCAGTCCTCGGGGAACGGCGAGAATAACGCCTTATGCGGCAGCGATTCAACCTGCATAAACCCCTTCTACCCAAACCCGGAAATTAAAGGACTAATGAACAAATGTCCCTGCTGAGTGCTAACTGAGCTGCCCCAAGCCATCTACGAGCTGTAATCTGAAACCCTAACCTACCAGCTAACAGAACTCTTTCGTGCCCTTTTTTACGTCCTTGTTTTACGTTCCATTCGGGAGTTACTTTCCACACATGGAACCCATTAGCAACCCATTAGTATATAATAACATGTTTTGCAGTACAACATAAAATTAGCCACTGGGCTACGATCGATGTGTAAATAAACCTTTCCCTCTCTATACTTACGATCGAATTTGCTGGGCCTTATCGTAATCCGTCATGCCCATATCGGCTGAAATGGACTCGATCTTCTTTTTGGCCTTGTCCATTTTCTTCGTTGCCCTGCGCTTCTTACGGGCTTTGGCTTCGACAACCTTCTTGATCGTCCTCACGTTCGCTTCCTTCAGCTCTTCACGGTAGAGGGCTATCAGCTCCTGCAAATAAAATAATGCAGTCTACTGATTGGGGATTTCCCGTTTTCACCGGATTTTGGTAAATCCGGCCGTTCTATCGATTTAATAGAAAAACGAGGATTCCGTCTGTAGTATCTACACTGTGAAAGGTTTCTCCGAGTAATGATTAAAGTTAACTGCAGTATTTATTACAGGGATTAATCTTGTGGTAAAACCACAAGTTCGTATTTCCAAACTTGAGTGGCTTTGAGCCTGAACAGGACCCTTGCCAAGAAGGGCCGAAATATAGCTCCAATAAAATTCAGCTGACATCCGTTTTGCACTATCAAATATGATTCGCAGTCAGCTTGGGCTGAAGGAAAATCTTGAACATAAATCTACCCTTGCCAAGAAGTGTTCCATCAATTCAAGTTTTTGCGAGACTACGGGCGTACATGTTCTGCGAGAAAATAAAGACATGAGTTGCGGTTTTGCAGGTACCATGGTATCCGATAACACGATATCAAGTCGTTTTTGCAGTTGCCATACCACGGTCCAAAACAGTTACGGAGTATCTGACCAGTTACCGTGGTAAATGATATTCAGATATCATAGTCCAGACCGTAGAAACTGAACGTGGTATCTGAGAAAGTCATCTTGCACCAACAAAAGAAACTTTTTTTTTCAAATTTGTGGGAAACAATTTTGGAACTTGTGGTGTGGGTGGATGTAAGTACTTCTTGAGTCGACATCTAAATCTGCAAATTCATCCATTGTCGTTTTTGCAAAGCAAACGCAGTATCAGATACCACCATACCAACTAACTGCAAAAGCGACAAAACGCAGATCCAGTTACCGTGGTATCTGATACCATGGTATCTGCAAAAACTCAACTATGGATTCAGTAATCAGCGTGTCTTCATACTTTTGAGTCGACTGCCTCATTAGCTTAAAAAACTTCACATCTTGATCAGAAACCTAACCCTAAATAAAATGGCTACTGCTCCTTTCCGCAAATTTTTGTGACACTTCACGTAACACATGGATGCACGAATCGGCGTTAAATGTTTACCAAGTAGACTTAGAGACTTAGGTCATCCTAAGCCTGGAGGCGCATACAGCAGTAACAGATGTTCGCCACGACGACCTGTCCTGAGCCATCGACCAAAGCTGTCCATCAAAGACCTCGCCAACTTTGCCTCCTTCTGGAACGACCTGCCAATAGCCATTTCGGGTCTACCTGACTTGCGGAGGCCAGGGGTGTCTAACACCATATGTCGTGTGGCAGCCTTCCATCACCCATTCGCACCATATGCCCCCAATACATCCATCGCCGCTTTCTAATGACATCGAGGATGGAGACATGATTTGTCATGCGGTAAATCTCGTCGTTTCTTATTCTCTCCGTCCAATGTATATTCAAAACAGATCTTAGGCGTACCAAGCGAATTACCAAGTAGGCGTATGTGCTGTAAAAGCACCCTATGAGAGCTGACCGCAGTTACTGCGCCACTCATCTAGATCCATAGCAAAAACCAGATCCAGTCTTCGCCAGACTCCTTGAACACTTCTACTATTAAATTTAGAAAAATCATAGCTAATCATATGAGAAAACCAAGTTCAGATATGGATTCAGCATGTGTGTTTACCCCTTTAAGTCATATCTATTTTGACGAAGCAGATCGAAACTTCCTGCCTTACTTCTGCCAATTTTCCGGTTTCGGCGGAATTCCGGAACTACTTGTCCGGCGAAAGAAATAAAGCTCAAAAACGAATTCAGCATGTCTCCTTACCCCTACATCCAACCTCTAATCAACTTCCAATTAAACTTTTACTTTTAACAAATTTTCCGGTTTCAGCCGGATTCCGAGCGATCTATACGTCCGGTGAGAAAATGGTTGTCATATGCGAATTCAGCATGTCTACTTACCCGCAAATCGAACACCTTATCAAATTTAAATAAAACTTTTACTTTAAACAAATTCTCCCGTTTTGGCCGGATTCCGGCCGAACTAATTGTCCGGCGAGAAAATAATTTTCATATTCGGACTCAGCACGTTTCCTTGCCCCTAAATCGAACCTCCAATCAACTTCATATTACTTTTCACAAATATTCCGGTTTTCGCAGGATTCCGGGTGAACTTTTTGTCCGGCGAGAAAATAAATTTCATATTCGGATTCAGCATGTCTCCTTGCCCCTAATTCGACTATTTCATTAGTTTTTAAAAAATATTTTTTGTTCCCCTTTTGTTTAAACCCCTCCCCTACCCCAAAATATACAGCTACATAGCCCATCTTCGAACTTGACATGTACTTTGACCTAAAGAGTCCTCATGCCAAGTTTGATCAAAATATCTCAATCCCTTCGAGAGTTATCGTGCTAACAGACGGACGGATGGACAGACGGACAACTTTACGATGTCATAGGTATCCCTCCACCTGCGTTTTGGGATCTCAAAAACGGTGTCAAGTGGGCAAAGATCATCTCGAAACACAAAGACGAGACCTTCGCACCAAATCTGAGGCTGATTTTTTAGTCGTTTCTCACGCTTTCTGACGAGCACCGCATACCTTTGTTACTGGTGGAGGTCGCTTGTTATTCTCCTCTTCATCTTCCATAAACCAGGATGGTAAATTATCGTCGTTGTACATATAACGATTCCAAGCATCGTCGATGAGGTCGCGCTTGGCCTTTTTGGATTGGATCATCATCGTACCAAGCGCTAAGCCGTCCGGTCCCAGGTCACGTTTCTTCAGCCCTCCTGCAACAACGAATAATTCAGAATATGACCAATTTATAGTTTTCATTTTATAATTGTAGATATATAGTTACCGATTAGTTTAATATTTCATGAATTATTATTTTTGTTGACGACCTATGCTATTCGTTGTAAAAGAATATTTGGAGAATAAAATGAATTTGAAATTTGAATACCTCAGGCGTATTCTCGCCGTTCCCCGTGGACATCACTCGAGGAGTCCCCGCGTTTTTCTTTGTCCCGGGGACTCAATCCCCGTATTCTCGCGAGTCCCACGGACAGGGAATGCTACAATTATCATCACCTTCATCAAAAGGACTCCCTTTCCGATTCGAAGGGGAATCAATTTTTGCTGGTGTTGGTGCAATGAAAAACTGTGCAATGAAAAAGTTAACCAAAAATTTGGACTTTCATCGGAAATGAGATCTTGCAGGATTTAAAACTTCTTGGCGAAAAACAAGTCTATAGCATCCTATTGTTTTTTCTGTGTGCCTTTGCGTATACAAATTAGTAACAGAAACTGAACAAACTGGTTCGTTTGTTAATATAGTTACTTCTACAAAAATTAAAATTCAAACAAATCCGGAAGAGCGCAGAGCACAAGCAGGAAATTAGTTATTAGATGGTTTCTAATTTATTCAAATTCATTATATTCTCCAAATATATGACGTCAACGAAAATAATAACCCTTTATGATTTATTATTGACGTACGGCGGTTACATTTAAACGATACGTATAATATAAATAAACATAGTTAAAAAGTCATCAATTCATAAAAATATTGAACTAATCGGTAACTATATATCTACAATTATAAAATACAATTAGCCTAGGTCAACAATACCTCAAAATATTTACAGTTAGAAGAGATATATGATCTCTCTCTCTCTTGGTTGAGGTCCCTATCGATCAGTTTGCCGACACTAGCCCATATCCGTTTTCGTTTGATATGGTGCAATCCCCCCCTAGCAAGGCTGGCCCCCCAGTACTGAAACAGGCGACCACCTCTTGCTGTATGCGCCTTGAAGCAGGGACCATAAATTTCCTGTAATGACTCGCCATTCAGGGGGCTTGTCAATAAGAGATTTCTGATGCGCTCTTGACCGAGCGTCAGATAGTTCGAGAAATACCCACGGGGCTAAAATACCCTACTATCCAGATAGACAAAATTTTTCGCAGCTGTTGTGCTGAACTAGGAATATTTCTCTGTAATGGAAGAGTATCCTGGATCTTTTGTCCTAGCTTAGGTACCTGGTGGCATGTTCAATAGTCCCAACAAATTTTGTCTATCTGAGCAAGAACGCCGATTCGATCCAAGCGGAATTTTTGGAAACTAGGTGAGGCTCGGGCAACATAGCAACATAGAAGCATAGGATATGACAAGCCCCCTGAATAGCAAGTCATTACAGGAAATTTATGGGTCCCTGCTTGAAGGCATATTTAAAAACTAAACCTTTGCATGTTACATATCTTAATTTTAATTTACACATTTCATGCGCGAGCAAATTAATTGGCACTTGTCATTAACCTACAACTTAAAACATATATACAATTGTCGTAGAATAAATACAGTAGTAATTCAGGTGAGGTTGTCATGATACAAGGTAAACTGAGGCACAAAACTATTACGGTACCTTTCAGTTTTACAAGCGACAGGTGTGAGTTTTGGTACTTTCATAGCTGCTTCTCTTGGATGTCTGGTTCTTTCCGGTTTAAAGGGTTGAGGAGGGATGTTTCGGTTGAAAAGGTGGGATAACAAATTTGTTCCGAGACGTTGACACAGCTGTTCTCTACATACAGAAAGGGGTTCCCGCTTACACTCGTTTAGGAGATACACGAGTACGGCACTTTATGGCCACCGATTATAATTCGAACTGCACGTTTTTTTATTCTTTTTTAAGATCTAATAGCGTTTGGGCTACAGCGGTACCCTCACCTTAATCCTCGAAGGGTTGGTTCGTAACTGCGGACGAGGAAGTTCGCACGGTGGGTCAAGTTTTACTTGACCAACATCCCTCGGGTTCCTCCGAAAGATGTGACTTTCGCTTTTTATTAGTAATGACGCCGGAAAAAGCCAGGCTAACACCCATCTGTTGTTGCCTGAATCCCATCATAAACAACATGCGGGTAACGACTGTTTCTCTATTAGATATAAACCATTTTCAGCTAACGAGCTCGTATCCCCGCAGGCCCCCTGTGATCAAAATTTATTGTCACGAAGTATTTTTGAAATTAAAGAACCTGAACCTAAAAAAAAATGTCATTTCGTCTAGGCTTAACCAAATACCAGCAAAGGAAATACAGAGGGACGACAAAGACAGAGGATCGCTGCTTCCCAGAGACTAGTAAGACAACCAATAAACTCGACTGAACATTACCTGAAATCTTTTGTGTTCACTTTAGTCTAAGTAAGTAAGTAAAGTAAGTCATTTATTTCTGACCCGCCATTTGAAAAGCGGAGTATGTACAATAAAATAAAAGGATAAAATAAAACACAACAAATACAATATACAATTTTCATTCATCGGCCAGAAAAGAATGTAGAGTGTCATGTGCTAGCTGGGCCCTGTTGTCCGTGATTTTTGGCAGAGCAGATGAAATTTCCAAAAGTGTGACGCTTGCATCTTTAACTTGGAAACGCTCCGTTAGCATGTGGCTGTGGTATAACTTTGGCAAATAAAGCAGATGCTTCGCATAATTAAAATAACATCTTCTCATCTTCTGCAACTCCTTCTTCGTAGAACATGTGCGACACCAGAGCGAAATAAAATGGACGGAGCACAAAAAGAGCTGTATAATTTCCTAAAGCTTTCTGGTTGTAGCGACCACGGTTCTGGTCTGTCCACCCAGTATTTTAATCCCAGTTAAGTATTAACTTTTTAACATAAATTTATTTATGACCCACCATTTTTTAGAAAAGGCGGAGTAAATGAAGAAAATAAAGAAAATAAACAAAACACATAAACACACAGAAAAGACACTTAATTTGTAATCTGCTGGTTGGGCCCTGTTGCCCATGATTTTTGAAAGCGATGTGAAACATCCAAAAGGGTAACACTTGCATCTTGAATTTTGAATTTCTCCGTCAATGTATGGTTATGACATAATTTCGGCAAGTAGAGAAGGTGCTTGGCATATTTAAAATAACATGATCTCATCTTTTTGATCTCCTTCTTTCGCAGAACATGAGTGACGCCAGAACGAAATATTACAGAAGGAGCGCATAAGGTGCTGTACAAATTTCCCAAAGCTTTACGATTATAGCGCCCCCGGTTGGGGACGATGCGCCCATAGGCGCTACGGATTGACTTATAAACTTCTTGAACAACCGAAGAGCAAAATTTTAACAACGAAGATTTGAATGTAGAGCCACCGTAGAGAGTCTGTTGATTTGACGATGAACGATCCAAGAAGTTAAGTTGTACATATAGATGAAATGTTATTTATGTAATTGTGTCATGTGTAATTCGTGTGAATGGCGATCCAGTGCTAGCATGTACAATACAAGCTATTAAGGGAATAAAGTACATTATTACATTTTTTTTTGTTCTTAGTCCCAAGCTAAAGCCAATCTTTGGCTTCCCGACACCAGAGATTCCAGCGTTTTAATTGGTAAGGGCTCACAAGGAAGAAAGTGTGTTGTGTCGGTCTCTATGTCAAGCACTTAACTAACTCTATGTACATAGTAAAGTGAACACGAACCTTCGGTGCTTCCCAGAATTTAATCGCACAAGTGAAGATTCTGAACCAAATCGCATCCTGCTAAACTTTAGTCGACGTCAGACTGCTTCCGGCTAATCGACGTCAGTTGGACCTTCACTTGTGCAGTTAGGAGTATATAAGCTCGTCATTCATTATGTCTTTCGTCTTTCATCTTTCGTCAGTCGTTGTACTGTGTTCATATTTACCCGGATTAGGATTTACATTATACAGAATAAGGTTTGTGAATAAAACTATTTACATGCTAACGTAAAGCCTAGTCCACTACCACCGTTTACCCTAAGCCTGCGGCGTACGCTCCATCTTCATTTACAACACGTGACGGTCAAATCTGGCTTTTAGTTTGCGAAGAGGAATGAATAAATGATTTTTTTTTTTTATTCTGTACACTAGCAGATACCAATTGACAGGAGAGTGAAGGGGTACAAAAAGAATTCCTTACTTGTTTCTGCCTTCGACACGACTTCAAATCCATCACTCTTTCCAACTTCGCTCTCTTTCGGTTGAAGTTTGGTTATTTCTTCCGAGTCCGAGTCTGTATCAGAGTCCGAATCTGTGTCGCTCTCACTTGCCTCGATTCCAGAATCTTTTCCATTCGTAACCTTTTCCGGCTTTTTCTCTGATTCGTCCTCTGCCTCTAATAATTCTGGGGCAACTACCAATGGTTTCTTTTTGGACTTTTCTTTCAACGAATCAGGTTTAAGTTCGGCTGAGGGCTTGCGCTGTTTGGCTAGAGCGATGTCCAACTCCATGTCTTCGTCAGCGTCGTCCTCAAGGACCCCGGCAAAAAGATCCTGAAAATTTAAACATACGTCAGTTCGTTCAGAGCAGAGCAGAATAATACTAGGTAGAAGCGCCAAGACTTGACAAAATTGACACACACTCGAACAGCAGCGATACTAGCACCACTAGCGATAGAGAGTCCCTACTGATTCTCATTCAGTGCTGTCTCTGATAACTTCATATCCTGAACATAGCAAAAAATTATACAGCCTCCATTGTTTCTTTGGTGTGTGCAGACCGCATCTTTGGTTTACTAGAAATTTCTAAACCGACAAGTTTGTCTCGCTTTAAATGCCGCAAGCGTAGTAGGCGGATCGCCCGTTTGCAATACCTCGAGGTAAAGCACAAAAAGTCCCGGTTCTGAACCCCATCAGTACAAGAACCGAGCGTCACTGAAAGAGCTTTCTACCAGCGTTTGTCGAAGTCTTGAACAAGTGACAAACATATCCCCCAAAATGTGTCACTGTTTAATGTTTTATTTTGATTGGTAAACTTCAAAGCTTCACTTCTTTCATGTGATTGGTACATTATAAGCTTTTATGCCGTTAGAATTAGTACCATTTTCAGTAAAATTGCCACTTACCTTACGTTTATCACCTACTTGGCTTGTTCACCCCGGTATTGACTAAGTTCTATTCTACTATATGAATGAACGAATGAATTCCCAAAAAAGCCCTTTGGGCCATAGCGGGACAAAATATAAAATTAAATAAGCACTCCCAACTGCAATGTACCAGTTCAAATATTCAACACTCAAGTCATAACTCTGTTAACTAAAGTTGCGTTTTTTTGGATTCGCTTCTGTTTCGTCAAAGTTTTTAGTTTGGCTCTTGTTTTGTCTTACTTGCGTTTTATTGAGTTCTTGTTTCCGAAAAGTCAAACTACACCAAACCGCGTCTGCGAGGTAGTTTGTAGTTTGAGCTCCGTAGTTTCAGGTTTGAAACTAGAGCAAGCGGAATGGACAAATAAAACGGCTTTTAAGCGAAACTGCGCCGAAACTACATCCAAAAAAACGCAACTTAAGTAACTATCAAACAAACTAATACCTATCCCTACCACAACACCAACGTACAATAAAACGTTCACGGTGCTCAATGGCAACCTGCAGGAATCTACCCAACCGACGCAACTCTTGGAAAACTTTACTACCCATCAAATCTTTCGGAGACCCCCTTGAAAAACCTCCTTACCAAAAACTTCTCTCCTTAGATCCCCCCACTCACTACAAGAACAAAGCAAGTGTTCCACATCTGCATCCATCTTTCGGCAAAACGGGCAAAAGTAAGGACCAGAACCGCACTTAATTCTAGCAATATATTTTCTTCTCGTACCCACCGGTAAAGCATCTGCCCGAAAACTCACCATCCACTTCAGTTCATCAGGTCCTAAACCAACCTTAAGATAAAGCTCCTCCCCTAGTAAATTCTTGGACTGAGCATAAATTCGAACAGGAAAAGGCTGCAGGGATGGAATGTACATTGGTTGCGTTTTTGCAGATACCATGGTATCTGTTAGCACGGTAACTGGATCTGCAATTAGTCGTTTTGCAGTAACCGTGGTACCTGATATGCGGTTGCTCTGCAAAAACGACAATTTCCGAAATTGCACTTTTCGAAGTCATCCCCAAAGAAAAACTGATTCAGTCGCATCACTAAGTGCCAAACTTCTTTCCCACCAATTTGACAAAAATTGATGAAAGTGAGATGTGTCTTCGCCAGATCCAGTCTTGGACAGGCTAATCATCAGAGAAAACCAATTTCAGATATACCTCTATCAGAAATATCTATTTTGACGATACTGACCGAGACTTCCTGCTTTACTTCTGTCAAGTTTCCTGTTTCGCCCGATTTCCGAGCGAATTACTAGTCCAGCAAAAAAAGAAAATTCAGATACAAGTCCAGCGTATCTCCTTATCCCTATAAAGAACATCTAATCAACTTCAAATAAAACTTTTACTTTTAACCAACTTTCCGGTTTTTGCCGGATTCCGGACGAACTACTTGTCCGGCGAGAAAATGGATTTCACTATCGTGCTCAGCATGCCTTCTTACCCCATAATCGACTATCACATTAGGAACTTGACCTTACCCTTGACCCAATGAATCCTCACACCAAGTTTCATCAAAATATCTCATTCCCTTCGAGAGTTATCGTGCTCACAGACAGACGGACAGACGGACATTTTTGCGATGTCATAGGTATCCCTCCACTTACGTTTTTCAGATACCACGATAACTGCAAAAACGACTTGCAAAAACTCAACTATTGCTTACCTGTTGGAACCAGGAGTCCGCCTTCCTCTTCTTCCTCTGGTCCGTATCTCCTTCTTGAAGGTCAGTGATGAGCGGATGCTTTTTCTCCTGTTTCTTTAGTTGGGCCTTGGTCATCTTCTTCGTTGGAGGTTCGGCCTCAGCTTTGAGTCCAAGTGTCTCGTCGTCTGAAGCTAATTCGAGCTCCGACTCTTCGTCTTCGGAGTCCCCAGTGTCTTTGTAAAAACTGCAAAAAGGAATACGAATGAACTTGGAACGTTAGTACAGAGATGGGCGAATCCGAATCCGGATTAGTTCTTTTGGCCGGATTCGAATCTTCTGCTTGTCAGGCTGGATTCGGATTCGGATTCCAAACACTCAATCTTACGAATCCGCTCAAATTTCTAGTCTACATGCTTCCAGTTTCTGTTTCCCCAATTTTTACATGGTTGGCTTAGGCAATCCAAGTAATCCAACTTTCTGGCCTCCACCACCAACCATCCTCAGTTATCTGTCAAGTTATCTGATTACCTTAGTTATCAGTGCTTTTTGACACCTCAAACTACAACCTACGTACATGATTTGATTTTTGCTAAGGTCGGATTCGAATCCTCAGCATTGGATTCGGATTCATACCTAGCGCTGGATTCGGATTCGAATCATTCGCCCCTCTCTGCGTCAGTAGTTTATCAAACCCCTTGTAATCACGTAGGAATTATACTCTAATCGAGATAGCACATGTTAGAACCGATAAGGTTTCTGTTCCAATATTATAACATATCCAAGCCCCTTGTAATCGTTCTTTGCCTTCAGAAAATTACAATACACTTTGACTGTTTCTGGCCGAGCTGGACCCCTTTGGCTTTGACGAGAAACACGGAAAAGTGTGTATAACACGTCTTTCTGACCAATGAGATATTTGGAAGCTGCAATCAGGTAGCTCACAGGTCTAGAAAGGAGCCAAACGCGCCAAGTGTAAAAATTGCTGTAGTGCTGTCTTTGGAACCTGTTCGAAATGACGTTCGAAACTACAAATCTTGGAAATAAAAAATGGACAGAGGGGTCAGGAATATACAACAAAAGTAGTGTGGGTACGAATGACCCTAGAAAACCCCCATCTTGTCCAGCAGCAACGAGAATTGGGTGTTCAGGGAGGCGGTCGGAAGGCGGGAGAGGAGGGGACAGTATCAAAGCTATCAAGAGTATAGCAACAAATTACGAGCCCATTGTAAGAAGCTTGATAACATAAACACAAGGGAGCTTATCCTTGCGATACACGTCATTAATTTCTGTTTCAATTTTGTGAAAATTAAATTTGTTCTGTATATCCTTGATACTATTTAAAGTTTAACTGAAAAGCCAACTTATTTTTGTGTCATTTAATTGAAAACACTGAATTATTTGGAGCCTGCAAAGGGATTTTTTTTTATTTTCCACTATCTGCTCTAGTTATGACGTTCAGAATATTTGCAGCCGTCCCCACAGCGTAGATACTACTATGACGCGGGAAATTTTAATCTCAACACAAACGCGGCTTTTCAGTGGGCAGTGGTGAGTTTGGTGAAGATTGCTTAGTGCCGGAAACTGAAAAAAAACATTAATCTTTCTCGTAAGGCATACAACAAAAATATAAGCGCAAAGAGATACCACAAATCACCCGGAAATTTCACTATTTGAAAATCGATTATTCAGGAATAGCGGAACAACGAAGTAACGCTTTTCTGCGGGTCTTCAAGCCAATTTAAGTGACTAAGTGATAGGTTGTCCTATCCCAACCCTTCTCGGTTAAACTTAATATCTTTGTGTCAAATCGGCTTGGTTCGGCCGGTTCATTCAAACTTGAAAAATGACGAATCGGCAAGGATGCGTACAAATGAAGTCTCGCAAACAGAAAATGTTGGTTGGTCCTTAACCAGCCTTACGAAAGATGCGGTTAATGCTAAACCGATCAACAGTTTCATCTGTATTACAGATGAGTTTTTTCCTTCACTCTGCTCATTGTGGACGCTCCGAATTTCGAATTACAGCAGAGGTAGGTTTATTTGGACACTTTTTTAACTGTTCCACTACCTTGGCTTTGTCACTTGCATAAAAAAAAGTAAAATGGAAAAGAAAAATAACAAACGTGATATCAGCTAACAACCAACTATTTCAGGGTTATCCTGGCACAAACTTGAAGCAGAAATTCAATTAACTTTCTTTGATTTTGAATTTACTAAAAAGGTCCTCCTCTTTTGAAGGCATCTACAGGTCCAGACTCCAGACAGCCATCTTTTCCATTGAAGGTGCGTTCCTCCTGGCAAACTTCTCAAATTATAAAAAGCACTGTCAGTTGAGCCACTTTCAGCCGTGAATTGACAACATATTCAGAAAGTGACAAAAGCTTGGGTGGTTATTACAAGCATTCATAGTAAAAAATGCCTGGTTTGGGTTTTAGTTTTTTCTTCGGCGATCGTTCACTGTTAGCAGACGTTCACATAAGCATACCTCTACTGTATGTAGACGCAAAAGCCTTTTAACACCGAGTACATTATCATTATCACTGAAACAGTATACATCACTTACAGTCCTTCGTCATCGAGCTGTCCTGATTCCTTCGACCAGGTGACCTTCTTCTTTAACGGCTCGGGCTCAATGGTTCCGTCGTCAAAATCAACGTTATCCAGTTCTTGATCGGCAACCCTGTTCAGTTCCTACGCATTGTAAAACAAGCATTAGCAAAAAAAAAAAAAAGACCACAATTTTTGCTGTTTGCTGCGATGAAAATACTCTATGACTAAATCCAAAACACGCAAGTGATCCTTGGGAAGAACGAGAAAATGTAGCACTAATGACTCAAACTCAACAACTCAATCCTGTGTTGACCAATCACGGCGATGTCTTGGAGCAGTTGTGATATCGCTTCCCGCTCTTCCGCTAGGTACAGGGCGATTTTGCACCGGCAAGAAGAGTTAGTCATCAAGAGTATTCAGCGACAGAAGCACGAAGGATTCAGTCTATTTATCGCGTAATTATGTCGAAACACGCGGTCGAACATGATTCGACGACGATGCCAGCTTTCAAAGGAGGCAACGCGGATCACTCCTCATTCGGACTGATTTTTTTATTTTTTTTTAGATATTTTTATTGATCTTAACTCTAGAGCCGACATGGCACTAAATACGTCGACCATTACATTTCATGTGTTAAAATACTTGAATATATACAATTATTACATAAAAGAAAATAAATCACTTGGAATTCACTTGTTTTTATGGCACTTGCCTTCCGGCCAAGTGCCATATAGCGATCACATTTCCGTCGGTCGGTCAGTCCGGTGTTTGCGAGTTAGGGTACTTCCAGATATGCTAGCACGATGAAACTTGGCAGGCATATCAGGGACCCGACCAAACAAACTTAGAGATGATCAGTTTCCCGATCCGGCCATTTTGGGGGGGAGTGGAGGGCAGGGGAATCCGGGAAATTGAGTAGTCAAAACACCTTAACCCATGCAAGTTGTAGTTAATGTACTTCCAGGTGGGCTAGGACGATAAAACTTGACAGGCATATCAGGGCCCCGACCAAACTAACTTGGAAATAGTCACTTGCCCGATCTGACCATCGTGGGGGGAGGGAGAGGTGTCAGAATCCCAAAAATAGGGACATGCATAACTTTCGAACGGGTGATCGGATCTTAATGAAGATTGATATCTGGAAAGATCTCGTGTCTCAGATGTCTCATTTCAAGTCCTGACCGCATCCGACGAATCTGGGGGGGGGGGAGAGTCGGAGGGGAGAACCGGAAATCGTGTGAAACTCTCAGAGTGGAGCGATCGGGATGAAACTTGGTGCGAAGAACAAGCACATTGCTCTAGATACATCACTGACAGGACTGGACCGGATTCGGACACTGTGGGGGGAAGTGGAGGGGGGTTCCGGAATTCCAGAGATCCGTAGTTAATGTACTTCCAGGTGGGCTAGGACGATAAAACTTGGCAGGCATCTCAGGGACCCGACCAGATTAACTTAGAAACAGTCGCTTACCCGATCTGACTATCGTAGGGGAAGGGGGAGACGGCAGAATCCGGAAATTAGTAGCATGCATAACTTTTGAATGTGTGATCGGATCTTAACGAACTTCATATCTTGAAAGACTCATGTCTCAGCATGTCCCATTTCAAGTCCGGACCGGATCCGATGAACTGGGGGAGGGGGTGGAGGGGAGAACCGGACATCTTGTGACACGCATATGAGTGGAGCGATCAGGATGAAACTTGGTGGGAAGTACAGGCACCAGTCCTAGGTGCATCAGTGACAGAATCGGACCGGATACGGGTACCGAGGAGGGGGGGGGGGGGTAGAGAGCTGTAGGGGTGTCCGGAATTCCGGTGATCGTGAGTTAAGGTACTTCCAGATGTGCTAGGACGATAAAACTATGCTGGAGCATTAGAAACTTGACATCATTGGGTTAGACATCGTCACTCTCCAATCCGATCATCCCTTAAAGAACTCATCTTAACCGCAAAGTACAAAATCTACTTTTTCACGATCGCCATGAGCACATGATCCTTTTTGCCTCAAGGGTTTTGCTTAGAATTAATTTTTAAGCTCCCTTAAAAGTGCGCATCTCAAGGAAAAGTAAAAAAAACAAAAAACTTTTGACCATCACTTCCATCCTCTCACCCAACCTAGCAAGTTTGGCGCATCTTAACGGAAAAGGGAAAAAAAAACTTTTGACCATCACTTCCATCTGACCCAGCCTTGCAAGTGCCATATGAGCTTCCAGCTCTTGTTTGTTAATCTTCTCAGTGAATTATGTTACAGAGGAATTCGAATACCCGTTAGTGCGACATTTAACTGGCATCAGGAAATTTTGGTGCCGCGTCCGTCCAGTCGCCGGTGCTAGGTCGGGCAGAATGATGAAGATGATGGTGTTTTATTGATCCACCAAAATTGATAATAAAATAAATGATTATATAAATACGGAAAAACAGACCAACACAGCAAATTCTAATACATCGGAACGACTAAAATAAACAAAAACACATGAAAAGGGGGAAGGAAGATCAAACACCGCAAACAATAACTTTAAAAACATTAAAATGATGAAGAATGAAGAAAGATGACAAATTATGTTTGAGCCCTTCCAACTTACGTAAAAAATATCTCTATGTTTTTCACTGGAAAGGACTGATCGCCAAAACGTAAAATTAAGTTTTCCCGGTTTCTTTTGTTTCTCGATCCCTGAACTTTGCCGTACGACAGGTATGGAAGTTTGTTTTCAAAATTCACAAGTTGCACACAATAATTAAAGGACGCCAATTAAGAAACAATAATCAAAACATAATCATGCAACTGATAAAACTGGAACCAAATTAACCCCTTTAAGCAGCTTTCACACTGAGAACGCTAGACGCTTGCGTTGCGCTTGCGTATGAGTCAACGTTGCGTCTGTCTTGCGTCGGACCTTTCACACCGTGAAGGCTTGGGCGTTGCGTTTTCAGAAAATGGCTAGTTCTGATGAAGACTTCAGACAGTTTGTAGAATGTTTATAGGTAATTTTTTATCATTACTATTTGCTACTAGAAGGAGACAAGGTCCAGTTAAATGTAATGTGATACAAAAGTAGGGTCAACTTATCAGTCATGCTCTTGCTAAACTCCTTGTTGATGATTTCACAAATTGATAACCATGTATTATTAATGAAAGTCTTGTTGTGATAGTCAGGGACCCTTTTATCATATAGTCCAGGTCTCTTGAACTAGTTTTTCTTCAAAAACTTCCATTTCAGTGAAAACAAATTGAAAAATCTGATGCGTAAGCGTCGGACGCAACGTAAAAATAGAGCTCAGTTCTATTCTTGAGTTGCGTCAATTTTTTTAGCGCAAGCTCCGCGTTGCGTCGTCGCAAGCGCAACGCAAGGCTTGCGTAGCTCAGTGTGAAAGGCAAACGCGTCAATGTGAAAGCAGAATAAGAGTCAAAACAAAATCACGACAAAGAGAGGAGGTAAATCTGAAATAAGCTACATTTCGCTTCCGGCTTATCTTAGTTGAAGAAGCTTCAAGTTTCACTGAAAAGCCAGCAAATTTTTATATTGGATTTTTCACCTCTAGGAGCGACGTCTGAGTGACGCTCAGAATATGCACTGCGCATCAGTTATTCACTTAAAGAGGCTTGAAAACCGGATGAAAATGCGCTACTTGGTTGCTCCGCTATTCACGAATAACCGATTTTCATATTGTGGAATTTCCATGTGATTTTTGGTACCTCAATGCGCTTGTACCTTTGTTGTATGCTTGACGAAACCGCTTTACGAGAAATAAGTGTTCAAGCAGTGAGATACCTTCTGCGAGCTGGTCACGGCCACTGAAAGCCGTGTTCGTATTTGAGATTCAAATTTTCCGCATCATAGTAAAATTCTGCGTTGTGAGGACGGCTGTCAGTATTCTGAACATCATACTAGAGCAAATAGTGAAAAATAGAAAAATCCCTTAGCGCAATCCAAACACTGCAGTGTATTCAGTTACATGATACAAAATAAGTTGGCTTTTCAGTTAAAATTTAAAGAACATTTCAATACAAAGTCACCTATGAGAATTTGGATGTAACTGTCTTCTTTTCTTTTTAATCTGCCTACAACTTTCGTTCCTTGCCGCGCTATCCTGCTGTTGTGAATTAGTCTAGAGAGTGAATACTTACTATCTCATCATGAATCGTGCTGAGTTTGAAGAGAGACATTTCCTCGAGCACTGGTCCAATATCTCCAGGAATCACCATGTCCAGGTTCATTTTCTCTACCAATTTCTTTCTTTCTTTTTGAACCTTTTTCTTCTTTCTCTTTACTTCTTGCTCTTTTTCCGTCCTTAAGCTCTCTATTTCAGTATCCAATTCGTTTAGTTCTTTCTCCTCTTCGTCAAGTTCATCAACTTTTTCCTCGACCACTTCTTCTTTCGGTTCGAGTTTTTCTTTCTCAGCTTGTGCTTTATCCAGTTCTTTTTTGAGGGCTTTCCGCCAGTTGATAATGTCTCGTATGTCTTTCTTGCCGAGAACTTTGATGTCGCGGAAGCACTCAATGAGCTCCGGAGTAGTCGAGGGGTGGGAGGCGATGTATTTGTCGTCCAATGTAATCTAAAAAAAGAGGGAAGAAATGTTAAACCAAATCTTTCAAAGGCATGCAATCATGATCATGATTTGTCGACCGTTCTTTGGAATCTTGAGGTGTACTTTTACCAGGGAGCTGGCTAGACCTTGGTTTCTTTCAGTTTAATCCGCCAGGTCAGAGCAAAATAACACTAGAGAGTAGTGTCAAGAACTATGCTTTCCTTGCTTCGCAAACGGGCCATACTCATAGCACCGCCCATTACGCTTGCTGCATTTAAAGCGAAACAAACTTGCGGATTCAGAAATTTCCAGTAGAGCCAAGATGCGATCTGCACACATCGAGGAAACATGGTAGGTAATAACTTTTTTTTTGGTGTGTTCAGAATATGAAGTTATTGGAGCCAGCGCTGGTGCACGGCTGATTGAGTTAAAGTAGTGACGTTCACTATCGCTAATGGAGCTAGTGTCGCTGCTAATCGAGTGTGTGTCACTTCAATCAAGTCTTGGCACTACTCCCTAGTGTTATTTTGCTCTGCGCCAGGTAACATTCTGGTTCCTGGCGGCGACTAATCTCAGTCATTCAAGTTTGAGTTGAGTTGGACCTGTGGAGGATCGTTGCCGGAGAGCACGAAAAGTTAAGTGCTGTATACATATCTTTTGAACCTTTATTTTGCTTAAGTGTAAATACACATCTATGTTTTCTATAACTGATTAATGAGGAAGACACTAGTTTGTTTGCACGTTACTTTGTAACGTTAAGCATGGTCCACACCGCTCGGAAGCCATGTACAGTGTAGCGTTGCATAAACAGTTCGGGGCTTAACGTTTAAGGCCCCATAACAGTCGATTAGGGTCCATAGCACAGCGAGATAGGGTTAAGGGTAGGGTGGCCTCTTGTAGAGTATCTCACTGGTTGGTAGCTGTGGTTGTGACATCGGCTCACCGGCATCGTAAATGTAGCCGACGTTCGGCATCCCTCCAACCCCCGCCCACTCCTTTATTGAAGCCATCCAGTGCAAGAAGGATAAACTTAAGTGAGCTCAATGCGGAACACTTAGACATCTGCTAATATCTGCAATAATAATATATTGCGAAAACAATAAGGCCACAAAGCCTCTACAAAGTTCTTTTAGAACATTTAGGGTTATACATTTGGGAAAATGCACATTTCGTCTATTTCGTTCTTATATAATGTTTAGATCCCCTCCCACCCATGCAAGTGGCGACTTGGAACCGGGACTCGGTGCGTCCATACGGCGGCGCGTTCCGTAAGTAAGTAAGTAATTCATTCGTAGCCCGCCATTTTGAAAAAGCGGAGTAAATGAAAGAAAATAAATAAAACACATAAACATACAGAAAAAGACACTTCATTTTCAATCTTTGGCCAGGAAGCAGTGGATAAGGTCGTGCGCTGGTTGGGCCCTGTTGTCCATGATTTTTTATAGCGACGATGAAACATTCAGAAGGGTAACATTTGCATCTTAAAGGTTATCAGAATAGGGCTAAGATACGACAGTCTGATTACCCATCATATTTTACTTAATTAGGCTAGAAGAACCGACAAAAACGCGTCACTTCGTTACTTTGCTATCCACGATTCTTGAAAATAAAGCTGACGTAATTTCTCTTTCGTAACTGTTGCAACCTCTATACGGACGTAGCTCAATGTTTGAAATGTTTAGCAACTACAACGGCAGCCAATTGCCGTAATTCATGGCGGATTTGCATTCTTCAAGCCAGGAAGATGAAAGTAACATGGGAAGTGAAAGTGACCAGGAAGCACGGGACAGAGGGGTATCTTCAGATGTGATTCTGCAATCTGGAATCGAACATTTCAAAATCTTCGCTTTGTTAGTCATTGAAACACACGCTTTTGCAGACATTCAAATTTTCCGCGATTCGCCGTAAAGTTATTTGTCGTGCAACCAGCGGAGATTCCAAACGTCACTACTAGACTACGCGATGTAAAAAACAAAAATCGAGTCAAAATATTCAAATATATTCAAATCAAATATATAAAAATAAATTGGCTTTTCAGTTAAACTTTAAATTTTAAGCACTGACCCTTGCAAGAACATCAGACAAAAATAAAACATCTAGCTGGTATACAAGTGGATCTCCCCGGAATCACTACGTCCGGGCCTGTGGGGTAAAAAGACATGCATAAATGATTATAATGTTACCTCTGTGGCGTTTGCCAGAATATCTAGGTATGTTTCGCTGTTGATAAACTCCATGGCCGGGACTGCCTTGTGGAGGTTCAGCTTTCCTTCTTCGTATCCCTCCGCCTTTGGTTTCCTTGGGAGGGGGGCACCCAGTTGGGGTTGAGCCTTGGTCAGTAGTGTCGTGGGCTCCACTTCCTTGAATAATAATAAATACAATTAAAATATCATATTTCAAATTTTCCAAATTTCTCCTTGGGTTCCCCATTTCTTTCAGTAATTCGCAGGTGGTCTCTAATTTTAAAGTAAAAGACCCAGTTTTAATTTTGAAGAAAAAGACGACCAACTTTTATAAAAAAAAACTTCGGTAGCCCTCCAAACCTGTACCCATTTTTTATCAAGTGTTAAACAAGAGCTGTAAGCTCATATGGCACTTGCATGTGTCAAGATGATTTGATTGATCAAGAGTAAGTTTCGACTTTGCGGTTGAGATGCGCGCTATAAGGGAGCTGGAACTTCATTTGTAAGCAAAACCCTAGAGGCAAAACTGCTAATGGGCTGATGGGCATCACGAAAATGCATATATTGCTTAAAAGTATTTTTTTTACTTTGCGGTCAAGATTGGTACTTTAAGGAATAATCGGATTTGGGAAGTAGCAATTTCTAAGCAAATGTTGTTGAGTCTCCAATATTCCAGCGAAGTTTCATCGTCCTAGCACATCTGGAAGTACCTTAACGCGCGATCACCGGAATCCCTGACCCCCCTCCCCCTCCTCCAACTCCACCCACAATAACCGGAGCCAATCCTGTTCTGTAAATGATTAATCCAGAGCATCTGTTTGTCATTCCCACGAAGTTCGATCCAGATCACACCAGTCTAAGCGGGTCAAGTATTTTCCGCCCTCCCCCCGATAATTGCCGGATTCGGTCCGGAAATGAAAAAGGTCACAAGAGAAAAATGTCCTCTGTTTAATTATTAAATTTCACTCGAATCCGATCACCCGTTCCAAAGTTACGCATGACTCAATATTCCGGATTCCCCTCCCTCAACTCCCCCCCCCCCAAGATTATGATATCGAGGATTTTTTTTTTATTCCAAGACAGTTTGACCGGGTCCCTGATATGCCTTCCAAGTTACGTCGTGAAAATCCCCCAAAAACGGAATTCCGGGATACCCCTCCTCCCCCCCCCCCCTCAAGTGTCCGGATCCAGTCAAATTATGTAAAAGATTTATATGGACCAGATGTTTGTTCTTCCCAGCAAGTTTCACTCCGATACCATCATTCTAACCGTTTCTCGAGATTTCCGGTCCACCCCCCCTCCCCACCCCACCCAGCTCCCCCGCGGTGCACGTAGCCAATCCGATTCAGCATATGACTTACCTAGAGCATCTGTTTGTTCTTCCCACAAAGTTCCATCCCGATCCCTCCATTCTAAACGGGGCACGTATTTCCCCCCCCCCCCCCAATAGTTGCCGGATCCGGTCCGGATATGAAAAAAATCATCGGAGAAATGTCCTCTGTTGAATTCTTAAATTTCACTCGAATCCGATCAACCATTCTAAAATTACGCATGACTGAAAATTTCGGATTCCCCTCCCTCCACTCCCCCCACCATTATCTGATCGACAAAATTTTTATTTTGAAGTCAGTTTGATTGGGTCCCTGATATGCCTGCCAAGTTTCATCGTGAAAGTCCCCAAATCCACCATCACCGGAATTCCGGGACCCCCCCCCCATAAGTGTCCGGATCAAGTACAATGGCCTAAAGGACTTATCTAGAGCAGATGCTTGTTCTTCCCAGCAAGTTTCACTCCGATCCCTCCATTCTAACCGTTTCTTGAAATTTCCGGTCTCCCCCCCCCCAACTCCCCCCTGGCTACCGAATCCGGTCAAGACTTTAAACGGGACATTACAGATATATATTCTGTTCAGTTATGAAGTTTCATTACAATCCGATCATCCGTTCGAAAGTTACACACTTCTCAATTTCCCGGATTCCCCTGCGGATTCCCCTCCCTCCACTCCCCCACCATTATCTGATCAACAATATTTTTATTTTGAAGTCAGTTTGATTGGGTCCCTGATATGCCTGCCAAGTTTCATCGTGAAAATCCAAAAAACCACCATCACCGGAATTCCGGCCCCCCCCTCCCCCCATAAGTGTCCGGATCCAGTACAATGGTCTAAAGGACTTATCTAGAGCAGATGCTTGTTCTTCCCAGCAAGTTTCACTTCGATCCCTCCATTCTAACCGTTTCTTGAAATTTCCGGTCTCCCCCCCCCCCCCCAACTCCCCCCTGGCTACCGAATCCGGTCAAGACTTTAAACGGGACATTACAGATATATATTCTCTTCAGTTATGAAGTTTCATTACAATCCGATCATCCGTTCGAAAGTTACACACTTCTCAGTTTCCCGGATTCCCCTGCCCTCCACCCCCCCCCCCCCCCCCCAAAATGGTCGGATCAGGAAACTGATTATTCCTAATTTTGTTTGGTCGGGTCTCTGATATGCCTGCCAAGTTTCATGGTCCTAGCACAACTGGAAGTACCCTAACTCGAAAAAGTGTGACAAAATGCCCTAAATTTTCAAGTTTCCAGCGCCCCGCACTCCCCCCCATATGGTCGGATCGGGAAACTGATTATTTCCAGGTTAGTTTGGTCGGGTCCGTGATATTCCTGCCAAGTTTCATTGTCCTAGCTCATCTGGAAGTACCCTCACTCGAAAAAGTGTGACAAAATGCCCTAAATTTTCAAGTTTCCAGCGCCCCAACTCCCCCGCATATGGTCGGATCGGGAAACTTATTATTTCCAGGTTACTTTGGTCAGGTCCCTGATATTCCTGCCAAGTTTCATTGTCCTAGCTCATCTGGAAGTACCCTAACTCGAAAAAGTGTGACAAAATGCCCTAAATTTTCAAGTTTCGAGCGCCCCCACTCCCCCGCATATGGTCGGATCGGGAAACTGATTATTTCCAGGTTCGTTTGGTCGGGTCCCTGATATTCCTGCCAAGTTTCATTGTCCTAGCTCATCTAGAAGTACCCTAACTCAGAAAAAAGTGACAAAATGCCCTAAATTTGCAAGTTTCCAGCGCCCCGCACTCCCCCCCATATGGTCGGATCGGGAAACTGATTATTTCCAGGTTAGTTTGGTCGGGTCCCTGATATGCCTGCCAAGTTTCATTGTCCTAGCACATCTGGAAGTACCCTAACTCGGATATGTGGGACAAAAAAACTCGGACCGACCGACAGACCGACAGACGGAATTGTGATCGGTATATGGCACTTGAGCCAGAGGCTGCAAGTGCCATAAAAACTTAGTTGTCCAACTTAACTTAGTTGTCCAAATCGTGTGTATTTTTTAGTATATATATGTCGCTGAATGGACCAGATGGTTTAGGCATAGTTCTGTTTTATACATTATATTTTGTACACCTCAGTTTTAAGGAAAATAAATAAATAATTAAGAACGTCAATAATTAAAGCAAGGCGAGTAAATACGGATTTTCTATCTACTCCCGCACGCTGCTGATGTAAGAAGTGCGGAAAAACAAACGAGGGGTATCACCGAAAACAAGTGCCACAACTGAAGTAATGTTGATGGTTCGTCAATCGACGAGACCAGATAAATCATTCCCATTATCAAAGGACGACAAGCATATGAATGACGAGTGTCCCCTATACGTGTTATCCCAGGGCACGTAATTAACACTGGTTAATTTAGGAGGGGACAAGAGTGGCCAAGAAAGGAGAAACGCGACTATCCTCTAGTCATAGACAGATTCTTTTTCCTGCACTATTTCACTTCTCTTGTCAAGTGCTTAACAAAAATTTATCATCACAAATTGTGTCGGAGCGTCAAGCGGGACATTATGGAAGTATCTGTTTCTTAGTCTATCTCCCGACAGGGGCTCAGAGCCACAAAATCCACACGCAGCATTTCGCAGTGGTTGATGGTATAATTCCTCGGTTTGCCGAGTGGCGCTTTGATGCCAGTATAACGCACTCACAAACAGGCTAGCAACTTTTTTTCGTGACAAGTTTGATATGATAGCTTAAACTTAGAGGACACCTCGCACTATTTACTCTTTAAATATTTGAATCCTTTAAAACTATACTGTGCTTTCAACAAATAACCCACGGGTTTGCCCATTTTAAGCCTTTTCCGAGACCCACTGACTTGTAGCGAAAGCAAGGAAACAATTTACATAACCGGTATTTCTGATAGAAAAGGCTTCTCGCAGACAACAGTCGGCAGCGTGATATACGTCGAAGGTAGCAAAACACGGCAAGTGAGAAAATCAGCGTGGTTTTGTTAGAAGGGTTAGAATTAGGAAAGAATAGTTTGGAAACATTTGGAGTGATTATGGAAATAGGTTGCATTAGTATTATAGGTAAGACTGGTCCTTTAACAACATTTAACACAGAAAATGCAAACCATTACGGCGCACGTAGTGCAGGTGCTGTCCTGTCCCTGCCTTAGACCGCGAGTTGTTCGTTGGGTGCAATTATCCGACGCTTCCAACGATTTACCCTAGATACCCGTTTTACAGCTGGGTTGTCTGCGGTTCGTCTTACAGAACCTCACCACTGGTTCCGCCGATTGTCGAGCGCCTCGACCAGAATTTGAACTCGGGGCCAAAACCATCCTAGTCGAAGTTCAACGTGATGACCTCATAACATTTAACACAGGAATATGCGATTTCAAAAGATAACACTGGATCGCTTTTCTTCTAATTTGTTAAAGAACCCCTCGCACTATTTACTCTTCAACTTACAGTATTCTAAATATTTGAATACTTTAAAACTAGGCCGTGCTTTCAACAAATAACCCACGGTTTTGGCTGTTTTAAGCCTTTTCCGAGACCCGTTGACTTGTACCATTTCACATAACCGGTAAATTTTAAGTAAAATCCTTTTCCTTTTTTTGTGTTGATGTCTGAAGTTTAGCGGTTTAATTTGTTGCTATTTTGTTGTTGTGTAATTTATGAAAAATTTGACTATGTTAAAGCAAAATTGTATATAATTATGTTTGACGAGAGAACGAATATTCGGTATTTTATGGCACTTGTAGCCTCTAGCTCAAGTGCCATATACCGATCACAATTCCGTCTGTCGGTCTGTCTGTCGGTCCGAGTTTCTTGTCCCACATATCCGAGTTAGGGTACTTCCAGATGTGCTAGGACAAAGAAACTTGGCAGGCATATCAGGGACCCGACCAAACTAACCTGGAAATAATAAGTTTCCCGATCCGACCATATGCGGGGGAGTTGGGGCGCTGGAAACTTGAAAATTTAGGGCATTTTGTCACACTTTTTCGAGTGAGGGTACTTCCAGATGAGCTAGGACAATGAAACTTGGCAGGAATATCAGGGACCCGACCAAACTAACCTGGAAATAATCAGTTTCCTGATCCGACCATATGCGGGGAAGTGGGGGCGCTGGAAACTTGAAAATTCAGGGCATTTTGTCACACTTTTTCGAGTTAGGGTACTTCCAGTTGTGCTAGGACCATCAAACTTGGCAGGCATATCAGAGACCCGACCAAACAAACTTATAAATAATCAGTTTTCTGATCCGACCATTTGGGGGGGGGGGGGGGGTGGAGGGCAGGGGAATCCGGGAAATTGAGAAGTGTGTAACTTTCGAACGGATGATCGGATTGTAGTCAAACTTCATAACTGAATAGAATATATATCTGTAATGTCCCGTTTAAAGTCTTGACCGGATTCGGTAGCCAGGGGGGAGTTGGGGGGGGGGGGGGAGACCGGAAATTTCAAGAAACGGTTAGAATGGAGGGATCGGAGTGAAACTTGCTGGGAAGAACAAGCATCTGCTCTAGATAAGTCCTTTAGACCATTGTACTGGATCAGGACACTTATGGGGGGGGGGGGTCCCGGAATTCCGGTGAAGGTGGTTTTGGGGATTTTCACGATGAAACTTGGCAGGCATATCAGGGACCCAATCAAACTGACTTCAAAATAAAAATTTTGTCGATCAGATAATGGTGGGGGGAGTGGAGGGAGGGGAATCCGCAGGGGAATCCGGGAAATTGAGAAGTGTGTAACTTTCGAACGGATGATCGGATTCTAATGAAACTTCATAACTGAATAGAATATATATTTGTAATGTCCCGTTTAAAGTCTTGACCGGATTCGGTAGCCAGGGGGGAGTTGGGGGGGGGAGACCGGAAATTTCAAGAAACGGTTAGAATGGAGGGATCGGAGTGAAACTTGCTGGGAAGAACCAGCATCTGCTCTAGATAAGTCCTTTAGACCATTGTACTGGATCCGGACACTTATGGGGGGGGGGGGTCCCGGAATTCCGGTGATGGTGGTTTTGTGGATTTTCACGATGAAACTTGGCAGGCATATCAGGGACCCAATCAAACTGACTTCAAAATAAAAATTTTGTCGATAATGGTTGGGGGAGTGGAGGGAGGGGAATCCAAAATTTTCGGTCATGCGTAATTTTGGAATAGGTGATCGGATTCGAGTGAAATTTAAGAATTGAACAGAGGACATTTCTCCGATGATTTTTTTCATATCCGGACCGGATCCGGCAACTATTGGGGGGGGGGGGGGGGGGAATACGTGATCCGTTTAGAATGGAGGGACCGGGATGGAACCTTGTGGGAAGAACAAACAGATGCTCTAGGTAAGTCATTTGCTGAATCGGATTGGCTACGTGCACCGCGGGGGAGCTGGGGGGGGGGGGGACCGGAAATCTCGGGAAACGGTTAGAATGATGGTATCGGAGTGAAACTTGCTGGGAAGAACAAACATCTGGTCCATGTAAATCTTTTACATAATTTGACTGGATCCGGACACTTGAGGGGGGGGGAGGGGGTTTCCCGGAATTCCGTTTTTCGGGGGATTTTCACGACAAAACTTGGAAGGGATATCAGGGACCCGGTCAAACTGACTTGGAATAAAAAAAAAATCCTCGATATGATAATCTTGGGGGGGGGGGGAGTTGAGGGAGGGGAATCCGGAATATTGAGTCATGCTTAACTTTGGAACGGGTGATCGGATTCGAGTGAAATTTAATAATTAAACAGAGGACATTTTTCTCTTGTGACCTTTTTCATTTCCGGACCGAATCCGGCAATAATTGGGGGGAGGGCGGAAAATACTTGACCCGCTTAGACTGGTGTGATCTGGATCGAACTTCGTGGGAATGACAAACAGATGCTCTGGATTAATCATTTACAGAACCGGATTGGCTCCGGTTATTGTGGGTGGAGTTGGAGGAGGGGGGGGGGGGGGCTGGGATTCCGGTGATCGCGCGTTAAGGTACTTCCAGATGTGCTAGGACGATGAAACTTCGATGGAATATTGGAGACTCAACAACATTTGCTTAGAAATTGCTGCGTCCCAAATCCGATTTTTCCTTAAAGTACCAATCTTGACCGCAAAGTAAAAAAAATACTTTTAAGCAATATATGCGTTTTCGTGATGCCCATCAGCCCATTAGCAGTTTTGCCTCAAGGGTTTTGCTTACAAATGAAGTTCCAGCTCCCTTAGAGCGCGCATCTCAACCGCAAAGTCGAAACTTAATTTTGATCAATCAAATCATCTTGACCCATGCAAGTGCCATATGAGCTTACAGCTCTTGTTGTTAATACCGTAAGGAATGTTTCTGAAGAATAAAGATTGATTGATTGAATAGAAATTTATGGAGTGAATATGAAGTAGGTTGCATTCGTACTATAGGTAAGACAGGTCCTTTAACCATGTATAATGGTTGCATAGTATTTCCATTATGACTCTGTGATTTTATTTTTCGTTAAAACGAACGTTGTAAACCATGCAATGGTTAGCGTTTTTCGTAATACAACACTTCACGATACAATTTCCTGTAACACTAACAGATAGTATTTTGTTATCTGTTGAAATCGTGCATGTTACATTGGGTTGGTCATTAATAATTAATTATCGGAAGCGTTTTATTCGTAGTTCAGAAAATATAAAAGACGTAAAAGAATATTCCATTTCCCCTTGGAAACGTAGATTTTGGGTGGAACTTCCTGGAAATGGTGGTTTTGAATATCCTGCTAAAAACATAGATTTTGGTAAAGCATCGTGGTTTCTGTGGGTTTTGGAAGAACCGCGATTGTGCAAGCTAACGGAAGTGGTGGTGGTGGAAGCAGGAACTGGAGAGCGGTTTTAGAAAGAGATACGTACGAGAGGCGAAGGAGATACGAATTAGAAACAAGCCGAGAAAAAGCTGTTGTGCATTGGACTATTTTGTGACCAGCAATTTATAATACAGTAAGTCAGCTCGAACCACCGAACGAAAGACTACGATCCCAAATACGCCTTTGAAGAGTTGAACGATTCCCCCGTTCGCACGCTACCGTTATGTTCGCAAGTCGGGGTTAGCTCTCGGTCAGAGTATCGACATTGAACCAGCAACGAAAGGTCCATCGCGGGAACTCGGAAGTAAAGAGTAATAACACGAGTAATAACCTCATCGGTTCACTGGTGGCAGCGGTGGTAAAAACTTTGAAACTTATGGGTTTGGATCAAGTTCCGTCGGCAACCGAAGGAAGCTTTGATGGCTATTCAAATCTTTTGAAAAACCTCCTCCTAGACAGCCTTTCCCCTCAACTAGGAATGCGGGTGGTCGCGAAGTGTCCCAAAGATTTTGAGGAAGCCACACAGTTTTTGATAAACGATTTTCGTGCACGTGAATTTGCTAAAGCCAAGTCGCCTCATGTGCTTTCTAATATTGCTTCCGCTTCAGTCGAAACTAGGCCTAGTATACTAGCAAATGGAGCCACACGAGATGGCAGGGTCTCAGAAAACATACCAGATAAGCGTACCGACGGCACTATTTTCCGGCGTTCAAGTCGCCCAACGTTTCGCCGTCGGGAACCGTCACAAAGTAACCGACTGTCAAATGACATAAGCAGCTTCAGGGGTAGATCTCGTGAGATGAGAGGGGTTCGGGAAGGTTCCTATGGGAGGTCCGAGTCCCGGAAACCTGGCGGTTCGAATAAGAATTGTTTCAACTGCAACAAAACCGGTCATTTTGCTCGGGAATGTCGCGCACCCCGTACCCTGCGTTGCTATAGTTGTCAAAGAGTAGGGCATTTGGCAAGACAATGTTGCAGCCAATCTGCCGGTCCTCGTCCCAAGGAATGTTTTAAATGTGGGAAACCGGGACATTTCTCAAGGGAATGCCATCTAGCTGAAAACTTCAGTCGTTTAAACTTGTAAGGGGACGCGCACTTCGTCACGTTTCGGTAAATTCTGATGCGCATCCCGTCCCTTATCGTT
Source organism: Branchinecta sandiegonensis (assembly GCA_030848855.1). Lineage (NCBI taxonomy): Eukaryota > Metazoa > Arthropoda > Branchiopoda > Anostraca > Branchinectidae > Branchinecta > Branchinecta sandiegonensis. The sequence goes on along the minus strand of JAUPMV010000016.1, from coordinate 20,342,336 downwards.
CGACTAAAATTATGGGAGAAAATTTTATAGCGTCGTATTTTGCTAATTGCAGTGGAGTAAATTGTAAAGTTTTGCCGTATGTTAATGCTTCTGTGTGTGGTGTCTCTGTACGCGCGCTTGCCGATAGTGGCGCCTCGATATCGCTTTTAAGTTACGATATGTTTTTGCAGTTACCCGATTTAGTTAGGTCAAAGATAGTTAAAAACTATAATGATGTTAGCAGTGCTACCGGTCATTCCATGGAAATTATCGGGAGTATTTCAGAGAATGTTAATATTGACGAACATGAATACTTTGAGACGTTTTTGATAAGTGACAAATTGAAAATGCCGATGATATTAGGTTATGGATTCTTGAAGAAAAATGACCTATTAATTGATGCTAAGAATGACAAATTAATCCGTAGAGGCTCTAACGGGGAAAGTCTGCGGTCTGTTTGTGAATTTTCTGACCCGTCGGCAAATCTGGTCAACCTTAAAGAACAAATGAAACCAAATTGTTGTTTTGCTCGAAGCCAGTCCTGTGGTCCACAGTCGATTCCTTGTTCCTCCGTTAGTCCTGTAGTTAATTTACCCCATCCCAGCTACCCTTGTCCACCTCCTATCAATGAAAGTGATGGTTTAAAATCAGAAATTGGGTTAGGAAAACCGGAGGTCGAATCGGCGAAATCGCCGAAACGCATATATAGGCTTCAACTTGTGTCTAGGGCTAGTGTTAATGCCAAGACCAGTAAGCGGTGCGTGTTATCTACTAGTAGGGGGCCAATAGATACGGACGGTTTATTTTTGGTTTCACCTACAAAAGAAATGAGCGAAAGATTCCCAGACTTAGTCCTACCGGAACAGCTTGTAACTACTCAGGATGGCATGTTTCAGGTGTTCATAGAGAACTATTCGGATAAAACTTTGAAAATTCCCCGGTTCTACATGGCAAATGCCGAAGCTTGGGTTCCGGAAGAAAACGTTTGCATGAGTATTTCTGAAACATTGAAACCCACAGAGGTCATTTCGGGTTCTGGTTTACTGCCGAACAATGAAGTGGATGGGTTTCTTAAAATGTTCAAATTAGATCATCTTGCAAAGAACCCAATCCGAAAACAAAATGTTGAGAAACTTCTTATTGATAATCATGACGTGTTTGCGAAAAACGATTTTGATTTGGGCACTTGTAATATTGAGCCGTTTGTAATTGACGTTGGTAATGCTCCCCCACAGAAAATCCATCCTTATCGCATCCCAGTCCACCTAGAACCAATTGCAAAGGCAGAAATAGACCGTATGTTGGCCTGTAAAGTCATAGAGCCAGCAGCTTCACCGTGGCTGGCTCCACTGCTGTTAGTAGGGAAAAAGGATGGATCTTATCGGGCCGTTACAGATTTTCGTCGACTGAATGATGTGACTGTCAGCGATGAGTTTCCCCTTCCCCATATTGCTGCTATTTTAGACAAACTGCATGGTAAAAAGATTTTTTCTGTTCTCGACTGTTTAAGTGGCTATTGGCAGATGACAGTTGACCCGGAAAGTCGAAAATATACAGGATTTTCAGCTCCCGGCTACGAGCAATTCGTATATGCGAAACTCGCGTTTGGTCTAAAAAACGCACCCGCCGCTTATAGTAGAATTATGCATCGAATTTTAAAACATCTGTTTGATGAAGGGGTCGCCGTTTATCTCGATGACGTGATAAACGCCTCCGATGACGACGATTCACACATGATTTTGTTGACTAAAGTTTTTGCAGCTTTTCGCAAAGCTGGTTTGAAGTTGAAAGCGCGGAAATGTGATTTTTTTCAAGGAAGAAGTTATTTTCTTGGGTCACCGTGTCGATAAAAATGGAATTCGTCCCGACCCTAATAAGTTAAGTGCCGTACGTGACCTCGCGTATCCGAAAGACGTCAGTGAATTGCGATCCTGCATAGGTCTATTCTCATATTTCCGGAAATTTGTTCCCCAATTTTCGGCCATAGCGTCGCCTCTTATTAAACTCACGAAAAAGGAGGTATCTTTTGTTTTCGGTGATGAAGAAAAGAAGGCTTTTGAACAGCTTCGGTCTAAATTATTGGAAGAACCTATCCTTGGTCTTCCAGATCTTAGTCGAACAGCAAATCCGATGAAAATTTATTGCGATGCCAGCAACAAGGCGTGTGGGGGATTTTTGACACAAATTCAAAATGGGGTACAAAAGGTCTTGCAGTATACATCACGTACGTTCAATGACGCAGAGGTAAAACACGCCGCGGTTCAGAAGGAGGCCTTAGCCATTACGCACTGCATTAGGTCGTTTCGCCCTTACTTGCTTGGTAGAAAATTCATTGTCGCCTCAGATCATAAGCCTCTTCAGTGGTTGATGAAGAGCACAGGGAAGGATCTCACCGGGAAGTGGGCTAGAATGCAGATGGAACTGCAGGGGTACGATTTTGAGATTACACACATTCCGGGGGCCCAAAACGTTGTCGCAGACGCACTCAGTCGCCTTCCGACGGCTGATTCAAATCTCGATATAATGGCCGTGGTACCAGGGGCGGACAGCCAGTTCTCTTCACAGGAAATGCGTAATTTACAAGGGAAAGACGGGTTTTCGTCTGCGGTACGTAACTACCTTCAGCATGGTAGTGAGTTGCCCTCTCAAATCGAAAATCAAGTTTTGCGCGAAATCGAAAATTTTGTACTAGATGATGGCTTACTTTGTTACGTTTACACCCCGTATCAAAACTGCCGTAGATCGGATCTGCGGGTAGTACCGGTTTTACCCCGCTCGCTTATTCCGGAAGTGCTATTTGATTGCCATGATTCTAAAATATCGGGTCATTTTGGGTTCCTCAAGACATATGAACGCGTGCGCAACCGTTTTTACTTCAGAAACATGTACAACGTTGTCAAACAATACGTTCAGTGTTGCCTTGACTGCTGTCAACGAAAAGGTCTTAACCATTTACCTAGGGCACCTTTGGGCACCATTCCCGAATCATCGAGACCACTCGATATGGTAGGCATTGATTTACTAGGTCCCTTACCTGTGTCCAGGCAAGGATCAAAGTATATAGTCGTTATCACTGATCACTTCACGAAATACATTGTTCTTACGGCCATAGCGGATAAAACAGCAAAAGCTGTTGCCAGAGCGTTCGTCGAGAATTTCATTCTGGTTTACGGAGCGTGTGAACGTTTAATTAGCGACCAGGGTTCAGAATTCATAAATGCGGTATTCAAAGGCATCCTTGAACTTCTAGACATTAAGCAGCTTCGTACATCTGCTTACCATCCAATGTGTAACGGGGCGGTAGAAAGACGGAATAGGGATATTGCAAACATTTTAAGCCTTTATGTCAAAGATAGGGGACACTCTGATTGGGAGGATCAACTTCGTTATGTCCAGTTTGCTATGAATACGGCTTTTCATGAATCCATCTCAGATAATCCGTTCTATGCTATGTTCCTTCGCGACGTCCGTTTCCCGACGGACACTGTCATAAACAGTAGAGTTTATTATAATCTGGACACCGATTACAAATCAGAGATGATTACCCGACAAAGAACTGCGTACCAAATGATCAGAGAAAACTCTGACATTGCTCGGGAGAGGCAACGGTTTTATTACAACAGAAATGAGAATCAGAAACCTATAAAGGTGGGCGTTCTCGTCCTGTTGCATACTCCACCCGACGCGCGGCTACGAAAATTAGACAAAATACGATGGGCGGGACCGTACCGGGTATCGGCAATTTTAGAGAATGGGTTAAATTTTGAAATCACACGACTATCAGACGGACGGGTGGAAGTTGTCCATTATAATCGTTTGAAGACGTACGTTCCCAGGAGTTTGTGGGAAAAAGACGTCGTTCAGGATGAACTGATCATACCCCCTGATTTTGACGAAATTCCGCTACCCACACCCATAAATCTCCCGTTATCCCCGCCCACTACTGATCCGTTATCCCCGCCCACTATTCTTCCGTTACCCACTCTCGCAAAAGAACCGGCCGGGGGTAAACCTGAAAGTTCGCGCACCGGGAAAACAGTTACTTGGTGGGACAACACACCTTCGGCTCAGAAAGCTATTTCAGGTTGCGATCCACCAAACCTGCTTACTGAGGAAATGTATGATATCGGCACGGGTAATTTTACTTCTAGACCGGAATCGCCGGTCTTGGGTTCTGAACCGGGTGAGGATTTTCAAAAATTTCGTAAAATTCCCCTATTGACCCGCCCTTTAACATTACAACCGTATCACACCGATCAACCAAATGAACATGGGGACTGTAAACGACGTTATTCGGTGGGTTCTGAAGATATGGCTTGGGATGACCCCTACACAGAAACGCCTCTTCGGCGTCAAGGTTTAGGAAGTTCTTCAAGTTTCGAGAGTGAGTCACTAGATGACGCACTAGTGAAAAGAGAGCTTTTCACACCGGCGAGAATTAGATGCTCCACGCCAACTTTTGGCGAGGAACCAATGTCAAGGCCAGGTATCACGCCATCTCGTGATTACTACGAAAATCTGGAGGGTGCTTGGTTACCGTCACTAGATCCACCTAACTATCGCCTCCAGTTCGAGAGCCCAGTTGTTCCGGATCAGCGTAGTGATCCTGTTAATATTGAGGGTCCATCCGGGGTTATTAACTTTCCCCAGTCCAGTTCACGGGTTGACGGGTCCCCTAAATTTTCCCCTGTCCGACCGGAAGAAGAATCACCTAATCAGACGGTGATCGAGACACCTCAGTCTCGTAATAGTAAAGTGCCACGATTACAAGAAGCCGGAGGGACAAGCCCTCAGGACGAAGGTTCTGGTAAAGACTCGGGTCAGTCCGGACTCGAGTTAGAACCCGGCGTTAGGGTCAATAATGAGGGTAATTGTTCTGGGAGTATGCCTGAATTGAGGGGACCGTTCGGAGAACTGGAATCCGACCATCCAGTGTCGGAGTGCCCTATTGACCTTAGTAGTCCACCACCAACTTTGATTCGTGACAGAGCTCTGAGCCATCCTACGGCTAGGTCAGAAGCTTTAAGGCTCCGTACTCAAAATGCGCGCAGGGCCGCACTCCAAGGTGTTAGGTTTGATCTGGCCACCAGGGGCTCCAGACAAACGTCAAGAGAAAGTCGTCCCCCGGATAGGTTCGGGTATGATAAACCCGGAATTCCATACTTACCTGAAACATATAGAAAATAATCCATATTTTCCATTTTACCAGAAATAGTTTTTTTTTTTTTTTTTTTTTTTTTTAGCCGATAAGTTTAAAATAGCATTACGTTAAAAGCCGCCAAGTTTAAATAGATAATGTCACGAGTTGAATTCTCAACAAAAACTTGCGGTCGAGTCGCCATTCGTGCATTTAAACGAAAGGCGAGAAGTTGCGGGAAGTTTAAACTGCTACGAAATTTGCGGTTTTGACACTTGGTATTTTAAATATCAAAGATGTGGTGTTTTAAATTAAAAAAAAAAAATTTTTTTTTTTATTACAAATAAGTAGTATTCAGTATCCGTTTTTATTACAGAATGGACGAAAGTTTGGAAATGCTTAAACAAAAATTGGATTCTACCGAAATGGAGAAGAAGGAGGCCGAAATCGCACTTAAAATGGAAAGGCTAGATAATGCACACAATAGACTCCTATTGGCAATAGCCACGAACAAACAGACTGAATTGAAGGAAGAGAAAGAAAAAGTGGATCAGAAACACTGCAGTGTAGCATTTGTTTAGAAGTGGTTGAAGACCCAGCAATAGGGAAAGAGTGTGGACATTGGTTTTGTGGCCCATGTATCTCTAATTATGAGGAACACTACCGGCGCCGGGTATTAGAGACAGATGAGCTATACAGCCTTCGATGTCCTGATTAGGGAACTGATTAGGGAACTGAAAGTTTTAGTGGGAAATAGCGTAAAAATTTCAGCGGAACAGATTGCATCCTATTTTTCAGGGCATAGCAAAAGAAATGAAATAGTGGGAACTGTCCAGAATAGTGGTATTAAGTGGATTCTCAGAGTTACTTCACAAGCTAGTGAGGTAGTAGAAAGTGTGGAACCGTGGATAAAAACAGTCTACTGTCCAGCAGGAATGTTTAAGACCTCAGAATTAAGCGGACTGCGAACTATGTATCCTAAATTCAGACCCGAAAATTTAGTCGAGTGGGATAAGATTTAAAACAGTGATAAGCCCAGAGTTTAAATATGAATGCGCATAATATTTTTACTGTAGGTGTATCGTTGCTCAAAACCCAAAAATGAACAGTGGATTCCTACTCGTTCTTGCAGTAGCAGCATTGGCTGAAGACTCAGAAAATCACCTCACAACTCAAAATGGTAGGACATTTTCGCTAGTCGATGGCGCCTTAATTCATAAGACCGTGGGAGTAACAGTGACTATTTCGGAATGGACAGTATACCTCGATGTCGAGTTAGGACACTTGCAGTCGACATATCAGCTGTTGAGTGAACGTGCAGAAAGATATTCGGCGGCAATAAAACCACTATTCAAGCGTAAATCAGTTTATTCCGCGAGACTTTTTGAAAGTATTGCAAAGAATTATGAAAATTCGATTTTGGCTAAAATTTACACTATGGACCGCTATAAGAATTCAGTTTTGCATATGGTTAGGGAACGAACGACCGTCTTTTCAGGTTTGACCTCCGAAAGCTCAGAGTCCGTATTTAACGTAGCAAATCAATTAAAAAAAAAACTTGAATTGGTTTTGGACGATAATTCAGTTCTTCAAACCACGCGTGATAAAATCAGAATGGCTGAATTGTTCCACGATTCAACCACTCAAAGTTCACTGTGGAATCTAGAAAATCGTATGTCAAGCCTGAACTGGACATTATCAGAGATTTTGGAGGGAATTGGGAAAGTGGAACGAACCCTTATCCAACTAGATGAACGGCAAGTTAATGTAACTTTGGCTCTAGAAACAGCCTATTTGTCTTCCGCAATGTTTGAAACGGGATCACATTTGCAGGTCCTGGCTGATTATTTCTTAGAAGTGGAGAGAGCGATATCCGTGTTAGAAGCAAAGAAAATTCCCAAACTACTGGTTCCCCCCAAAGATTTAAAGATACTTCTTGAGCAGGTTGATAAATTGGTCCGTTCAAAGGGTATTTACGAATTAGCAGAAAACGTAGAACCGATTAATCCTTTTGCTTGGTATTCGCTTTTGCTTGAATCTTCTTTTAGCTTGGTAGAAGAGCGATTGCAGGTGGCTTTGAAAATACCATTGAAAGACGCAGCACCAGATTTTGAACTATTTCGCATTTTTCCTGTACCTACTAGGGGAATTTTTGATCTATGGTTTACCCTAGAAATAGACGAAAGTTTGATTTTAATGTCCAAACGGAAAAATCAAATTTTGAAATTGAGCGACGGGAAAGACAAATTTACTCAGAGTAAGAAACTGGACCTCCGCTTAATGTGGGACGATCTAAAAGAATTGAAGAATAATTCAATTCTAAATTTTGCTGAGAGAATAATGTCGAAAACTGGAGACGCAGATAAGATTTGTTCCTGGAAAGTACAATTCGGGAACATCGAACCAAAAATAATGCGGCTGAATGAAGCAGAAATATTTTCATCACAAAGGATCAAATACAGAGAAGACGTGAGAATATCGCGAAGTAAGCGGTTACACAGCTGTTCTAGATATAATGCGTTTACTATTTTACAGATTTTAATTTAAAGTAGAAGTGAATCCAAGGATTATCAGTGTGTCGCCGTTGTAAGGCGTGGAGGAGGAAAGACACCGTCCACATACACTACGGAGAAAGACGGACAAGCTGAATCACCACCCCTCATTGGATTGGGAGTCAACCTGTATGTGGACGAGGAGTTGCCTGCACCGCCAGAGGTTCTTAATAAAGAACCCAGGAGAAACGTAGCTGTAAATCAATTTTATTACTATTTCATGTCAAAGTGCGTTTTTATGGCGTCTTTGGATTGATTACGTCATCGCGGCACAGACGTCTATCGATCTAAAAGTACAAGTATCTGTTGACCAACTATTGACATTTTGTCGCACACTCCCAGGTAGAATAAGAACAACTGTTTAGAACCGTACCAAGGTGACTGCAACTAAGCAGTTAATCGAAATTCTGCCACTACCCGAAACAACATAGTGCGACTGTACCATTTTGAGACCTCGAATCATATGTCACTCACAACAACAAGCCTAATGAAAATAAGAGGTTACGACAACGTATATTAAGAAATTGCGTATGAAGTATGAACTTCATCTGTGACATATTTGTCAAAATTGCCATACAGTTCTAACGGCTAAGAGTAAGCCAACTTCTAAAGACGCCTGTGTGTACAGAAGCATGTATATAAGCGAAACTATTTATCCAGCGAAATTATCGAAATGGCCATACCATTATAATGGCCAAACGCCAGCCAACTATTATGCAGTCCCTTATGGCTAAAATCGGGCGTCAGAGGACAGCCGATTCTAGCCAACGGCTAGTGAAGTCTTACTAGCCGGCTTTTATTGTATGCTAATTGCTCATTTGTTGCAGGAGCTGACATCTGGTTGTATAAAGAAACGTCGTTGCAAACTCATTCAGCTACGCTGGCATAGAGGTCATGGAAGATGACCGCAAGGAGAGTTCATCATCATGGCCGAGTATCAAGAGCCAATGGAGGAGAATACGAAATTAGATATTGATGATTGTAAATTTGACAACAGCTTTGGCAAGGCGAATTTCAGAGTCGTGGTAATGTAGTTCTCGTTCCTTGCGTCGCGACCACAGCTTCTAAGTTTGCACATGGTTTAAGTAGAATTTTAAAAGAGAAAAAGTTTATTCCGTTTTTAATTCTGGGAGGTTGGTTCGAAAGCAAACTTTTCCAAATATTTGATATTTTAAAAAAGTAATTGTGTCGATTTTGCAGTATATCTCATTTTAAATTTACTAAATTTATAAAGTAAAATGGAGTGACCAGACGTTAGTGATACTTATCCTTCTTTGTTGGTAGTTGTGATCGGAGAATCAAAACTTGATTTCGTCGAAATAAAAATAGACCCCACCCCGAACGAAATTTTTCGAAAGGGGGGAGGGATGTAGAATTTATTTTATTGTTTTGAATATTTTATAAAATATTACGCTTTGCCAGGAGAGTAGACAGCTAGTAGTGCTGGAGCACCGACTTCGGGTCCATAAAACCCGGTAGTCACCGCTATGAGAACCCTCAGGCAAAGCAAGAGTTGAGGCTGTTAAGAATTAAGAATCTTATTTTTACAAAGCCGATACTGCAACTAGGTTGTCCTGTTGTAACCTAAGGTTAGACAGACTGACCGATTGGTAGAGTTAAAAATAATTGAAATCAAAATGAAGCTTAAGCAGTAGAAAGCTAAGTAGAAGATATCAAGTTTTGACGTGGTTCTGTTTTGTCGGAGACAAAACTTTTCAGGGAAGGAAGGAGTGTTACATTGGGTTGGTCATTAATAATTAATTATCGGAAGCGTTTTATTCGTAGTTCAGAAAATATAAAAGACGTAAAAGAATATTCCATTTCCCCTTGGAAACGTAGATTTTGGGTGGAACTTCCTGGAAATGGTGGTTTTGAATATCCTGCTAAAAACATAGATTTTGGTAAAGCATCGTGGTTTCTGTGGGTTTTGGAAGAACCGCGATTGTGCAAGCTAACGGAAGTGGTGGTGGTGGAAGCAGGAACTGGAGAGCGGTTTTAGAAAGAGATACGTACGAGAGGCGAAGGAGATACGAATTAGAAACAAGCCGAGAAAAAGCTGTTGTGCATTGGACTATTTTGTGACCAGCAATTTATAATACAGTAAGTCAGCTCGAACCACCGAACGAAAGACTACGATCCCAAATACGCCTTTGAAGAGTTGAACGATTCCCCCGTTCGCACGCTACCGTTATGTTCGCAAGTCGGGGTTAGCTCTCGGTCAGAGTATCGACATTGAACCAGCAACGAAAGGTCCATCGCGGGAACTCGGAAGTAAAGAGTAATAACACGAGTAATAACCTCATCGGTTCATGCATCCCTGTGTTAGATATTCTGTAGAGATCTCCAGAGCTTACGGTTTTAATTTTTTCTTGAGCTGAAACAACTATCCAGGCACCTAAGCTGTTCGTTTTTGCAGATACCATGGTATATGATACCATGGTCTAAAGTCGTTTTTGCAGTTATCGTGGTATCTGATACCACGGTCAAAAGGCGTTTTTGCAGTTATCGTGGTATCTGATATTCAGATACCACGGTCCGACCGTATCTGAAACATTCATCCCACTTCCATCAATTTTTGTCAAATTGGTGGGAAAGAAGTTTGGCACTTAGAGATGTGACTGAATATCAGTTTTTCTTTAGAGATGAATTCGAAAAGCGATTTCGGCGATTGTCGATTTTGAACGCAACTGTTACAAATTACTAATTACAGATCAAGTTACCGTGGTAACAGATACCATGGTATCTGCAAAACGCAACTAAAGTAAGTGTTCCTACCTTGAAGACGAACTTAGGATCCAAGAACCTTGGATCCAGTTTATCTGGTGCCTTAAATCCTTGGCAGATGACGAAGATTTCAGCCGTCTCCAACCTAGAAGCCTGTGGTTTGGTTGACTGAACTTTTTTGAAGAGTTGACTAAGTGCCCAGATAAGTGCCTGGTAATCTTTGGATCTGAAAATCTTAGTGATGAACCATCCTCCTTTTTGGAGGAACTCTGTCGACAACTTCAGGGCACTCAGGACAAGCTGATTCTGTATGAAAGCATCGTGAATCCAGTTCTGACCTGAGAAAAAAAGACAACTGAAAGTAAGCAATTTATTTATAACTCACCATTCTGAAAAAGCGGAGTAATTGAAAGAAATTAAACAAAACACATAGACACACAGAAAAAGACACTTAATTTTCAATCTTCGGCCAGGAAGCAGTGGATAACGTCGTGCGCTGGTTGGGACCTGTTGTACACGATTTTTTATAGCGACGAGGAACATCCAATAGGTTAACACTTGCATCTCGAATTTTGAACTTCTCCGTCATATATGGTTATGACATAATTTCGACAAGTGGAGCAGGTGCTTTGCATATTTAAGATAATGATCTCATCTTTTTATTCTTCTTCTTTCGCAAAACCTGAGTGACACCAGAACGAAATAGTATAGAAAGAGGAAACTGAAGCTCCATTTGTCCCATTCTGCGACAAATGGGAAAGAGGCCACATAAAGAACCGAAGATTTTCCCTTATTGAAAAGACCGAACTCAAGAGATGGCATCTATCATCTGACAAGAGGGAGACAAACACCCTCTTCAAGCACTGACTCGAAATAACTTCTCGCCATCCGGCACTCTCTCTACAAATCAGATTTCTACATGCTAGCAAGAGCAAATAAGCCAATAGAATCTCCGTCTTTGGTTTCGAGAACCGACTATGGATACCCAGACAAAACTGAGCAGAGCCGGAGCTACTAGCTGGCTTTGAGTTGACGCCCGTCTCCTTATCTCTTCGCCGCTGCGCATATCAGATGAAAAGGCCGTATCAGGCGCTTCTTCAGCGCGTCACTTGTGATGTCATAATGATAGACAGCCAATCGTTTCTTGTTTGATAGTGCAAAACGGATACGTCAGCTGAATTTTATTAGAGCTCTATTTCGTCCCTTCTTGGCAAGGGTAATCTTCAGGCTCAAAGCCGCTCAAGTAGGAAAAACGAACTTGTGGGAAAACTATTTTTTGGATTCTGTATAACTACCGAGTCCCCGTAAATATAGCGAATAGTTCTGGTATTGAAAAAATAATTTTCCCACAAATTAGTTTTTTCCAGCTTGAGCGGCTTTGAGCCTGAAGAGGACCCTTGCCAAGAAGGGCCGAAATATAACTCTAATAAAATTCAGCTGACGTATCCGTTTTGCACTATCAAATATGATTCGCAGTCAGCTTAGGCTGAAGGAATATTTAATCGTATCTTACTCTCGACAGTTTCTTCTCTGGGGCTCTACTGCAATCTAGCAGTTTGTAGAGGTAACGAACTTTGATGTTCCGCGCACCTCCTACCCTCGTTTGCATCGGGCAGGGAATCGATTCGACTCCGCATGTTCGTATCACAGAGATCGGGAGTCGGGGTTCTTGTGTTTATTTGTTCTTGATGCTAGTTTGGCCTTGCACCTTCTTCTGCTGTTGTTTCTATTTGAACTGCCATTCTCACAATGATCAGTCACAGACGTCCAGATTTATAAAGCGGACACACAGTTCGAATGAGAAGACAGGGTTTCTGGCAAAACTACAGAATCGGACTGAAATACTACAAATACCATTCAACTTTTACAAAAGGCTAATATGTTTGTAAACCTTATGCCTCAAACATTTCACTGAACTAAGACAGGTTTTGATTGAAGGGACGCAGTAACATGAACAACAGGAGAAGAAATGCAAGGGCAGCCTTCCAGGTGGTCCTTCTCATTGTTTAATTGTCTACGGTCGTATGGTAAGCTCGCCTGATTATGCATCATAAATTGTAACAATATTAGCAACTTAGCAGGTCGTTTTCCACTATTACGAAGAACCACCTCAAAATTTTAACCGCCCAGACCCCACCTGGTTCTATTCCTGGGACGCAAAACCCTGTCGCGTATTTAGGATTGCGGTTGAAGAAGAAGCATGACCGCACATCGGTATGTTGTGAACATGTTAGAACTTTCATTTTGAGTGGGAAAAGTGTGGTCACCGGGCAATAATAACCCAAGTTAATACTGCCTAGCTCTCACTCGCTTTTCTGGTTTAACACACTACTCAGCACTAGCGTTACTGAAAGGCGCAAATTTAGTTTTAAGTAATATACAAGCACTCAGTTTGGAAGTATGAATTTCAAGATTTGATGGGTTGATTCTCGACTTTCGGCCGAAATTTGCTGATTATAAGAACTAACTAAAAATTAAGCATGGCCAACACTATTTCTAAAAAAAGTTGCAGAATTTGGGAGGCTCTCAGGTGCGAAATTTACGAACATTCTGGGGCATCAGATCGGTCAGGATGCGTTTTTACGAGTGAGCTCATTAAGTCACTCCACCAACCAAACAGAGGCATGTGGTAAGGAGCTACCCCGAGTTATTTGAACCGACAATTTTCCAAACAAATTCTAAGACAATATGTGCAAGATGAGCAAGCTGTGGCGAGGATTCACCTGGGAGAAGATAAAATGGGACTTGGGGCTAACTGATCCCATTTTCTTGTTTATTTCAACTTACCAACATTGGGTGCACCGTCGTGCAAGATAAGGTCTGCCTTCCAAGTCTTTAGTTCTGCTTTAAGGGATGTTCTGCATTTATCGGTGGTAATATCCTCCAAAAGTCCCACAGTGCCAGTAATAGGTCTGATTGGAAACAAATCAACACCTAAAAAGGAAAACATCGAAATGTAAGTAGCCTACTGCTTTCCCTTGTCACAAGACCACCTGTGTTGTCAGCTGATCACCCTTTGTTCATTAGCAGTTTGTCCTACACACTGAAGGTCCTCTTCAGCCCAACTTCTGCAAACAATTCAACAAGTTCTAACTAACACTTATAAAGAACTCACAATGATAGTAAAATGGCTGCTGAATCGAAGTCAGTAATTTCCTCACTTCTGGACTCATGATCAGACCAAGAGTTATTGATTACAAATTAAAGTCAACTCTCTCCCCTCTTCAACAGCTTTGACAATCCTCCAGCAATAAGTATCAGTTTACTTAGATGTAAGACGTAGAGCCACTCTTGATATCAGAACCCAAGCATAGCGAAGTGCCTGTCCATTCTCACTTACCAAGCAAGAGCAATCACAACTTTCAAACCTCTCGGGGTGTCTATGCTTGTGTCTGCCTTTGTGTCAGATAATTATGAGCGTGTTCCACCCTACTTACCGTAGTTACGGCATGATGCGTAGGCATGACGTCACAAATTCTGGCTTTTTGCCGTCAAGGCTGGAACGATTTTTCTACTTTCCAGTAGAATATCAAGCTGCAGGGGAATCCGACCAATCACGTTACAGAGATGCGTACGACGCTTACTATGCTCCCGAGCAAGGTAAGCAAATGGTTACTATTAGTTATTATTTCGAGAAGGTGGGAATGGTCAGCGTAGTAACTTTTACGACGTTGGAACAAACATAGTAACTAATAGTTACTACTGTTAGAAGCATGGAACACGCTACATATAGCTATCAATGACAAAGGATTTAGGCTACTAAACAAACTGAAGAGGTGAAGAAAACAGGTTGCTTTCCTGAGGTTTCAGGGACTATGTAACTTACCAATAATAAGGCTGGACACTGGCATGTGCTGCTTGGCAACTTGCATCCATCCACCTGGTGCTGCACAGAGATCAATGCAGACTCTACATCTTGGTAAAAAGTCGAATTTTCTGTTGAGCTGGATCAACTTGAAAGCAGCACGACTTCTGTAGCCTTAAAAGAAAGAGGGGATCGAACCTTCCAGTTGAAGTCACAGTAACACTGGGCTAAAAATATAATCTGGACTCTTTCGATGCTTACTGTTACTGGCAAAAGCCAGTTCAGAGTTTGCTGTTAGAATATCTAGAAATCAACTCTCTCTCTCTCTCTCTCCTAGGAGAATTTATTTACGTTTCCAAGTAAGCTCTCTCTCAGAAAAGAGAACATACCTTTTTTATGTAATGACTTCTGTCTCTCTGAGAGAGAGCAATGCAGAGCTTTCTAGGAGATGACTCTCTGACTAGGAAAGAGTCTGCGCAGGACAGACATCACGGTCAGACAATAATTTCCACTCATTCCTTACCAGCAAACTTCAGAAAGCAGTGACAAAATAAGGAAGAAAGCTAGCACTACCTGGCAAAAGGATCTTTTAACTCCTGAAGCCACTACTGACTCTGAGGACTGAAAACAGATATGAACGATGTAGTCCAAACACTACGAACTTGTTTGTTTCAAAGAACTAGCTACACAACTATAAACTGATAAAATCTAAAGACAAATGTGCTAGTCTGTGGGATCCCAAAACGTAAGTGGAGGGATACCTATGACATTGCAAAAGCTCTCCGTCCGTTCGTCTGTTAGCATGATAACTCTCGAAGGGGTTGAGATATTTTGTTCAAATTTGGCACGATGACTCTTTGGGTCAAAGTACAGGTCAAGTGCGAAGACAGCCTCTGTAGCCCTATATTTAGGGGTGGGGGATGGGTCTCAAATTAGGGGACAACCAAAAATATTTTTAAAAGCTAATGAGATAGTTGATTCAGGGGTTAGGAAACATGCTGAATCCGAATATGAAAATTGTTTTCATGCTGGACAAGTAGTTAGCCATGAATCCGGAAATTTAGCATGAAGTTTTAACATAGTCGATATAGAGTGAGGATACTGTTGTAACTTTCAAACATACTAATGATATTGTGTTGTTCCCCCAGCTAGCTTTTTTCAGATGGCAACACCATAATGGTAAACAAAAAGTGTATGCGATAAGTTTAGTTATCTCTACAAGTCCCAACCGGCAATTACTGGGTTGGAAAGTCAGAGCATGTGACAACTATCTTGTAACAATTTAATAAAATCTGTTGACCAGTTTTTTACCACTGACCAGTCCCTACCCTAGACCCTTTATTCACACATGCGTAAGCTCTGCATGTGGGTGACATCACTTTGTTCAATCTATGCACCCCGGCCTGGTGGTGACTTTGCTGGCATCCAGTTTGCTGCAAATGCTTCTAAAATATGAGGAATTTGGTAAAAAAAAATCTAAAAGACCTTTTTGAAGTCGATTAGATATGAGATAATGGAGTAAACATACTTGTTGAATCCATATTTGAACTTGGTTTCCTCATCTGATTAGGCTATTTGTTTGGCCGTAAGCAAAAACTTCAAAACGGTTAAACAAAATTTGTACATATTCAGCGGTTGCTTATGGATAAATAGCAAAATGTTAAAGGGGTCTGGCAAAGACTTGGAAATGTACAAGATTTGATCGAGAGACAGCAACTGGAAAGGCGTGACCTGTAAACAAACTGCAAGGATCCAGTGTCAACCAGGTGTCAACTTTCAGACTGTAAGCACAGATGACGACAACAGTCTACACAGCCTTGTCGCTAGCAAGTACAATTTAAGGTAATAAAATATTAATCAGAATATAAAGAGTCACATTCAGATTGGCTCCTCCCCAGCCAGGAAATGATGATGGTAAAAATGTTCAACTAGGGCAGGCTAGGGTATTCGGAGACAGCAAAGTAATGGATTTCACTGGATTTGGAGCCTCTCAAAGAGTGTTAGTGATAACACATGCAAACATTTCAGGGGTTTCAGTCGCTGCGTTTTTTGCTCTCATCCAGTTAACCCTTTCACAGCGTATGATTCCATTTGGAATCACAATCTTTGCTGCAGCATAACTGCCACCTAGTTGTAAGAAATCGTTTCGATTTTGGTACCGCCAGATAGCGGGCGCCGAGCTCTTTCGAATGAATACCTGTTTAGGCAAGAAAGAACAGGTGTCGGGTTCTATCCGCGTCGTACGATTTCTAGGTTTGGTGATTCAAGTCCTGGAGGTAAGGAAAATGGAAAATTTGTATTTTCTTTAGTTTGAATGTTACAGTTACAGGAAAAAATTTGGCAGATAGAGGATGATTAGAAATATCAGTTAACAATCATATGGTGTGGTGTGGGACCCCTGGTACACCTGTAGGGGCACTCGTTTGTTTTGACTCCAAATGGCATCAAGCGCCCATGAAGGTATATATGATATAATTTGTATGGTATTCACGATTATTTTCACATATGATGTCTGACAGCTCCAGTCGATCCGAAGTGACCTAATATTATGAGTATTAGCCGGACAATGACTTTGACTCCATTTGGCATCAGCCGCTTTCGAATTTTGCCGTCCATGTCAGTAAAGGAGTAGGGGGAATAAGTACAATTCTTATTTTGCAGTGCTATCATGTCCGAAAGGGAGGAAAGATTATTCAGAAGCCGGGTAACAAGAAATGCAAACCAAATGTTTTCGCGTGACGAAGCTGTGCAGTATATCCTTGAACCAGATGGGGAACTGTCTGATCTGGAATTTGAAGATGATGAGGACCTGGACCATGATCAGGACGACAACGATCCTGACTGGAACCCCACTGTTGACCCCTCCCTTGAACAAGACATCGATGAAGATGATTTACCTTTAGCGTCGTTGTCTCACGTACAAGTCGTCGACCGAAGTGCAACTCCCCCCCCCATCCTCTGTGGTAACCTCTGCCATCAATGACCCATCTACCAGTGGTACAGCACCACCTTTGCAATCTTCATCTTCGAGAGAATTTAGATGGAGAAGACAAAACTTTGAGTCGCCCGATGTAACCTGGAAATCTTCTCTTCCCCCACCTCCTCCGGAAATTCCAACCCCTGTGGAGTACTTCAAGCAGATGTTTGACGATGAAATTATCGAAGGCCTTGTTTTTCAGTCAAATCTGTATGCGATGCAGAAGGAGGGTATTCAACTGAAAGTCACCAGTAAGGAGATGGAACAGTTTCTTGGAATCCATATGCTTATGGGCATTATAAAGCAGCCTACAATTTCTCAGCACTGGGAGAGAGCCACAAGGTTTCCCCTCATTGCGGATGTCATTTCCAGGGACCGGTTCAAAACCCTTCGAAGATTTTTTCACGCGAACGATAGCTATCTTGGTGTTCCAAAAGGTCAAGATGGCTACGACCCCCTTTTCAAACTTCGGCCGGTTATAGACGGACTGAGAACGAATCTAAAGAAAATCCCTCCGGAGGAGAGGCAGAGTATTGACGAGCAGATGGTACCTTATAAGGGAAGACTGGGCTTCAAGCAATATCTCAAGGACAAACCCCACTCCTGGGGAATCAAGATCTTCAGTCGTGCAGGTGCCAGCGGAATCATTTATGACTTTGAGGTCTATACTGGAAAAGGCTCCGTTCCCGTCACTGAGCTTGGTCAGGGAGCAGAGGTTGTGCTCAGACTATCAGAGGCGATTCCGAGACATGAGAACTTCAAGGTCTTTTTTGACAATTATTACACAGGTATACCACTGATTCGCGAGCTCCATTTACTCGGGATTCATTCAGCTGGCACCATTAGGGCAAACAGGCTGAAAGGTTGCGTTATCGATTCCGACGACGCACTGAAAAAAAAGGGAAGAGGAAGTTTCGACAACCGAGTTGAGACCAATAGCGGTATAGTCGTTACGAAGTGGTTCGACAACAAGAGCGTCTGCATTGCTTCGTCGTTTGTCGGCACTGAACCTTTAGACAACTGCAAACGTTGGGACAGCAAGTTGAAGAAGTACGTCGACGTTGTTCGTCCCCTTTGCATTGCTGAGTACAATAAATTCATGGGTGGCGTTGACCTGAGCGACATGCTCATTGAGTTGTACAGGATAGATATCCGTGGAAAGAAATGGTATATGCGTCTATTTTACTATTTCTTGGATGTTTCGGTCGTCAACGCATGGCTGCTTTATCGGCGTCATATGGTTCAGCACGGCAGAGCCCACAAGAAGAGCCTCTTAGACTTCAAGAGCGAAATAGCCAACTACCTTAACTCGACAAGTGACGCAACTCCAAGGTCTCGTGGAAGACCCCTCAGAGACCAAGACTGTTCCACCCCGAAAAGACCAAAGCTTGTCAAGCCAAAGCCATATGATTTTTTTTTATTTATTCTGTGGGGTAGGCCAGACACTCCAGCCGAAACTCAGGCCACAAATGGCCCATTGTCTCAATCCCCCAATTCACAATTGATGGCCATCCATCACTCTATAATACAATTGATGAAAATATCACTCTACCAAAACAATTGGTAAAAAAAAAAACATCACTCATTCTACCGCTTTTTTCGCGTTCTTACCTTAAAACCTGTCTAGCCTCCCTGTCAACTGAAGGTACCTGGACAGTTCCTTTAATCTGGCTTTCCTCACTACCTCGTGGAAATCAACATTCGGAGAGTGGAAAGCTTCCAGACGTTGCCTTGTCCATGCTGGGCACTCTTGGACAAAGTGGATATTTGTCTCTTCATCTACTCCGCATTTGTTACATATTGGAGACCCAATTTTTCCTGTATTTGAATTATGTTTTCCAAGGTTTCCAATTCCAGTAACAACCTGGATGATTCTCTTAGACTTCTTAGTCTTAGACTTCAAGAGCGAAATAGCCAACTACCTTAACTCGACAAGTGACGCAACTCCAAGGTCTCGTGGAAGACCCCTCAGAGACCAAGACTGTTCCACCCCGAAAAGACCAAAGCTTGTCAAGCCAAAGCCATATGATAGTGTTCGCTATGACGGCATCAATCATTGGCCGGAGGCAGTGGCTGACAAGAAGCGGTGCAGACTCTGCTCTGCTTATGCTCGGGTCGAGTGTTCGAAGTGTAAGATTTCTTTGTGTCTGGTGCAGAATAGAAACTGCTTCAGAATGTTTCATACCCAATGATTTTCTTTGCATTTATTTTCTTTATATTGTTGGTAAAATAAATGTCCATGTTTGATCAGTATATGGAATCTGCGACTTGTTACAGCGGATGATGCCAAATGGAGTCATGACTGTAAGTCTGGAATGAATGAATGAAACTGTTTTTTTTCTTTTAACTATTCAAATGTGAGCTCATATAAGGCAAAAATCTGAAGATGAATTTTTTTTTCAAACTCTTTCATAATTCAGCCCTGAAAGGGTTAACCGACCTACAAGATTTCCCACTATAAGTCATTTTCTTCCTTCGTTTAACCGACCTAAGTTTTGATAAGCTGTTTTTTTGGCTCTGTTTGCCAGTCGGTTAACCGATCTGTGACTGAGGCGGGAGCTCTGTCCAACCGACCTACGCTCTTGGCACGGCGCAAAATTCAAAATTCTTGTTGGAGATAGGCGCCGGTGACGGGAAGATGCCATTTTTTCTTAGAAGCCGTTTTTAGAGCTCAGCCGAACCGACCGGCCAGATGAAAAAATGGTCAATAGTGGCAAATAGGTAGGTTAACCAACCTAGGGAGAAAACAGTCAACCACAAACCCCTGATTTTTGGATTCCCTATGCCAAACACTGGGTATGTCTAGCGTTTGGCATATCCTATGCCTTATGCTGGATACACTATGCCAGGTGCTGGCAGGGTGCTGGATACTGTAACCCAGTAAAATATTGATGATTTGAGTGAAGCTAAAAAGTCAACCAATCAGAACTCCTTTACATTGAGGCAGGTCAGGGTTAAGCAGGGGTTAAGTTACCAACAGGTATCCAGCATTTGGCATAGGGTATCCAGCGTTAGGCATAGGCTATGCCAAATGCTAGACATACCCAGTGTTTGGCATAGGGTATCCAAAAATCAGGGATTTGTGGTAGACTGGGAGAAAAGGCAAAAAATGCAGCTAGTGAAGCTATTAAAAAAGGAGGTTCAAAGTTTGGTTGGCTAGCCTTACTAGAAATGTTATGGATGGGGTAAAATTGCTCACCTGTTTCCTTGGCTAAATGGTAGAACTTATCCTGACGGGATTTTCCTTTAGTCTTCGTTTTCTTGGGCATTGTTTCTTAAATTTAAATTAATTGAAATACACGTGCCCCTTGTTGGGAAATCTCTGCCACAGGTAGAGCTAGATACGGGCGCGGGGCGAAGAAGGACCATTTGAGTTTGCCGCGATATGGACCGAGATCCAGTGGACCGGTTTCTGCAACTTCTTTTCTTGCAAATTTGGAAATTTCGTGAACGGCACGATATTTGAACCTCACCCATTTGATTCTTTCCGACGTGAGGTTAGGCTAGAAGGCGCCACAATTTTCGTCTACTTCCTGCGATACAAAACTTAGCCAATGGGAGTCAAGTATGTCCAAAGGCGTTTTTTTTTAAACACACCTCAGCGAGCGTGTGGTGCTCTTTAAAAAGGCCTTAAAGTTTAACGAAAAAGCGCTGAGATAGGGCAATCTAGTTACCCATCACTTATTCACTTAAATATACTTGAAACCCGTTGAAAATGCTTTACTTCGTTGCTCCACTATTCACGGACATTCGAGATTCAGATTTTCCGCGTCAAAGTAGAATTTGCGTTGTTGGGACGGACGTAGATATTCTGGACGTCCCAAATAAAGCAAAGAGTGGGGAATATCTTAGCAGAATCGAAATCATCCAGTGTATTCAGTTAAGTGATATAAAAATAAGTTGGCTTTTCAGTTAAACTTTAAAAAAAGAACTTCCAGTATTCAAGATTGTATGAATACTGGAAAAGCTCTGCTTTTAACAAATAACCCACGGCTTTGGCAGGTTTAAGCCTTTTCCCAGGCCCATGAACTTTCAGCAAAAACTTGGCAAGATCAGGTAACTGGTTTTAAGCATCAAGAATAGCATGATACGCGAGAACTAGCCAGGAGCATAATGCGCTTGAAAAACAGTGAATTGCGGCAAGTGCAAAGATGCTCTAGATGACTGAGTCCAAAACACGCCAGCGATCCTCAGGAAGAAGGAGTAAACGTGTTCGTAACGACTCAAACTCAACGACTCAAATCCTGTGTCCAACAATCACGGCGATCTTTGGGAGCAGCTGTGACACCGCTTCTTGCTTTCTTCCGCAGGTACCTGGAGATTAGGTATCGGCAGGGAGAGATAGTCATCAAGAGTATTGGTTACTTTTTCCTCTTTTTGTATTCATACTCCGTCTTTCTCTTTGTGAGTGTATGATGGGTCAAAAATAAATTATTATTATTATTATTATTATTATTGGTAATGTGTTTTTTACGGGATTAGATGTAACATATGAAATTTGGGTCTCCGGGTTTAAGAATCAACGAATGCAATTATGGCAGTAGGTTGCACTGCATTGGCATTATAGTTATGACGGACGGCTGACCATGAGCTGTTACAACTGCAATAGTGACTGTCCATTACGGACCATCTTGGGGAGGAGTCCCCCTCCCACCGCATCCCTTTAGTTACACCCCTGAGTATAAGGAAAGGAACTATGAAAACAACTATAAATGCAAATACTCAAACCCCTGATGTTCTGACTTCTGGAGCCTCTACACTCTCCCCTATAGGCTGGTAATGCTGGTATGTTATAAGTGGGTCCTCCACTGGCAATTGTAAGTCTGTCGTAAACGGGCTCTTCCCGACGCAGTGTCGGTGTGCTCTCATTGGCTGGAAACAGCCAAAGTGGCCGCTAACGACACGTTACGATCGCTTCCGACAGCTACGATTGCCAGTGGAGGACCCACTTTACTTAGTTTTGTCGAGAAGTTCGATAAGAAGCTGAGCTCAGTAATGTATCTACAGCAAAAAACAACAAAATCTGGAGTCAGTAATTTCAGTGTCAGTAAATGTCAGTAAAAAAGGCAGCGCAGACCACTTTCAACACCTAGAAAGTGGAGATATGAAGAAGAAAGTAGAGATATGAAGTCCACTCGAGATGGACTTATTATCCAGTTTTCGCTTCGAACACGCAAAGCTTATGAAGTACATGTACCATGCAAATTGAAATATAACCGCCAAATCCTAGCCCGCCTCTATTCGATGTTTGTAAACCCCCATCTTCTAGCACCATCCCTTTTTTGGCCCATATTTACAGCGACTGATAAGAAGTGCATCCGTTCTATTTACTTTAAGTACGTTAAGTTTTTACTGAAATTGCAATTTTGGATCAGAAATACACATGTTGCGAGAAAATACGGTATTGCGAACCCAAATCAGCAGATAAAAGACCGGCGTTATCGTTTCGCGGCTGGCTTGGACATTAGCCACAGTTTATGTTTTGCTATGTTGTAATTCAGTCTTTGTGTGTTTTGTGTATTTAGCTGATGTAGATCAAATGCAGTTGTTGTTTGTTTTTTCTTTTCTTTTCTTCTTCTTTTCTTACTCCATTCAGGACGAATTCTTTTGTCATACAAATGGGTAATAAATGTATCATCATCAGTATCATTCGCCAAAGGGACTGTATATGTCAATTCAAACTGAACTGTTGGGCGAATGAAGACATTGCTCTACTCAGAAACATACAGACCAAAAGCTATAATAAAATTTTCGAATAACATAGCAGCAGACCGACGGATGAGCCCACAGTTGCAATGACTACATTTGGCAAGGTTAAGATGGCTTGGGAATTATGTCCCAAATGTTTACACCAGCAAGGGCATCATTGAGGAAACTAACTATTCCTGTAGACAGTTTGGAAGTGAGAGTGGGCATTACCTGAAAAAGAAAAATGAAATCAAACTGCTTACTTCCATGGCCGGATGCACCGCACCAAATGTAATTATTATTTTTTTTCGGATGCACCGCAACAAAATGTAACTAAATTAAATTTAAAATGTGTTGTCTCTTGGACAGTTTGCCGTAATTTTTCCTTCTCTCCCCTCTCGTTGTCAATGCTCAGTGGCTACTGTCATGGTTCGTTTCCTCCTCTTCTAACCCACTCCTTGAGTAATAATTTCACTACAGCTTTATTGGTCAGATGGATGATACTTACAGCATTGATAATGCCTGTTCCGAGAGTTGAAAGCATTTCATTAATTTCACTGCCAAAATCTCCTCCTCCAAGTAGTCCCTGGAAATCAGTGACCATCTGAGAGAAGCTTAGTTGCAAGTCCAGCCACTGCAACTGTTGGAAAAAAGGCCGTATAAATAAAAGAGAATAAGAAGAAAGTACCAAGAAGGTGCCGAATCTTCGCGGGGGGGGGGGGATTGTTGTAGGCTAAAATAAAGACAGCAAAGTAATCTGACTTATCTTATTATTATTATTATAATGGGGAGACCAAAAATGGCCGAACTCAGGGCACACCGGCAGAGGCGTTACTAGCCAAAATGTTTTTTTTTTTTGGGGGGGGGGGCAAGGAATTTACCGACTGGCTGGTAATTTTTACCGACTGTTTTTGCAGAAAAAAAGTCCGTTTTCAGGGAAAAAACGACAGTTCCCCCCCCCCCCCGGTCGGGACGCCCCTTCACACCGGCCCGTTGTCGCACATCCCAAACTACAACTGATAGCGAACTATCACTGAATGCATAGTTCATGAAACCACCACTCTTCTTCCCATTTGTGGCCGTGTTAGTCTGGATTTGGAATCTGTCCAGTCTCCCTGTCATTCAAAGGCAGCTCCTGTAGACCAGCTGACCTCTCTTAAGGCGTTTTCTCGCCGTTCCCCGAGGACTCCTCGGGGAATCGAAGGGAACGGCAAGAATAGAGGTAGTAACTCCACGCGGACTCCGCGTACGGAAAACAACGAAAACACGGGGAATGCTTCCAAAATGGATTTTCTTCGAAAAAAATAGGCAGTTGACGAAATTAGTCTGGATCCACTTTATTTTTGGTTTTATTTATTCCGGTGGTTTTTAATTTACTTTACATTGCACCAACACCGACAAAAATTGATTCCCCTCTGAATCTGAAAGGGAGTCCTTTTTGATGATGCTAATGATAATCGGAGCACTCCCCACCCGTGGGGACTGGCGAGAATACGGGGAGTGAGTCCCTGGGACAAACAAAAACGCTGGGACTCCTCAAGTCGAGTCCTCGCGGGACCGGCGAGAATACGCCTTTAGTATACCTGCCTAAGTTACCATGAATCCTAAAGAGATTGACATGGCTGATTCTTATTTCCTTTCTTTACTATTGATCTGTTCCAAATTTTCAGTTTCTTTCCAATATCTGTAATAACCCCCTCTTCTCCAAACTTAATGCCGTCTTCATTTAATGGCGCTCCTCCTTTACGTACATTTTTGTAGACACAATAATGCGGATCCTACGCATGAGCTTCAAACATAATAGGCTATTATAGAACACGATATCGGCTCTTTTACAAATTTCATTTCCAGAGTCGGACGATCAAATTAAAGTTTATACTAATTAATCTCGACGCTAATAAATCGGTGCTTGTTTTTATTTGCATGGCTCAATATTAGCCGCGTTTTTTTGTTATACTCCATTTTCCTTACGCCGTTCTCCATTCTGCCTATAAGCCCGTTTTTTGTTCAATGAGTTTCAAACTCGTTCTCCGTTGAGGTTGTTACAAAAAAACGCCTGTTGTACCAATTTTAAATTGAAGGGCTAGCAACTAAAAAATCAGCATTCGTGTACGATTTCCAGGGGCGTCATTTGGGTGGGGCAGGGGCGGGGCAGCTGCCCCCCTGGCTTTTCAAGGGAGCCCAGTGCTACCCATGAAAAATATTCTGAAAAATCAGTTTCTCGATCAGAAATGTGACAAGGTCACTTATGAAAGTTGAAACCCTTTTCCATCCGAGATAATAACCATTATTCGAAGATCGAATGTCTTGAAGCCGCGTTTGAGCCTAGAATTATACTTAATACAGATGAACCTACTGCTAAAAATAAAACGATTGTTTTTAAAGAAAAAATCGACTTTTTTTACGAAAAACCGACTGTTTTGAAGGAAAGTCGACTGTTTTCAAAAAATTAACTGAATGTCTTAAGAAAAATCGCAGAGCTTCGCGCCGACTTCGATTGCCCCCCCCCCTCCCCCCTATACGGGACGCCCCCAGTAGCTTGTAGCAAAACGGAATGGCAACGGTATGCAGAACTGAGGTTACTGAGGTTCCTATTCCGTTGATCATCCAGCAGAACGGAATGAATAATGAGATACAACTCGTTCTACTTTCTGCTAAAAACGGACTGTGGCACTACGACGTTCTACTAAAAACCGCTTATAGGAGAACGGGATAGAGAACGGGTTGTTTACAAAAAAAACGCGGCTATTTCTAGCTTGGGAACCTCTGAGCGTGTTCCACCCTACTTACCGTAGTTACTACGTATGACGTCACGAATTCTGGCTTTTGCCGTCAAGGCTGGAATGATTTTTTTATTTCCCAGCAGGATATCATGCCACGGGCGAATCCGACCAATCACGTTGCAGAGATGCGTAGTTACTACGCTTACTACGTTCCCGAGCATGGTAAGCAAATAGTAACTATTAGTTACTATTCCGAGAAGGTTGGAACGGTCAGCGTAGTAACTTTTCGTGACGATGGAACGGAAATAGTAACTATTGTTAGAAGGGTGGAACACGCTCTCGAGTACAGTTTTTGACACACTGAGGAGACAAACCTGAAGCTGTCCAGTCTTGACATTCACAGTGATCCCTCCTCCTCCACCAAAGGAGGCGTCCGAGATATCGATGGTGTAAGGACCTTCTCCATACAAAGGCAGGACCCCGAGAGTAAGACCGTCCAACCAATAGTCACCACTGACCTGCAATGGAACATTTTTCTCTGCTTTATTTGCAACAGAGCAAATAACACTAGGGAGTAGTGCCAAAAATTGACAAATTTGACACACACTCTAATAGCAGCGACACTAGCACCAGTAGTGATGGAGAACGCCCCTACTGAAACTCATTCAGTCTTTCACCAGGGCTTGCGCCAATAACTTCACAGTCTTGCAAAAAAATGATACAGCCTCCATTGCTTCCATGCTGTGTGCAGACCGCACCTTTGCTTTACTAGAAATTTCTATGCCCACAAGTTTGTCTCGCTTTAAATGCCACAAGTGAAGTGGAAGGTGCTATGAGTATGGCCCGTCTGAAATGCATAGAAAGCATAGGTCTTGGCACTAGTCCCTAGTGTTATTTTGCTCTGATTTGCAAAGAGGCAGCCGGACAGTTTTCGTCTCAGTCAGCGAGAAGCAGATTCGTACGTTTTATCCCCGATCAGACACAAATCTCAGTGCGAGAGATTAGTTGCGTTTTTGCAGATACCATGGTATCTGGTACCACAGTCTAAAGTCGTTTTCGCAGTTACCGTGGTACCACGGTCAAAGGCGTTTTTGCAGTTAACGTGGTATCTCGGCAGATATCGTGGTAACTGAAAAAGTCATCTCACTTCATCATTACCAACAATAGAGTATGATTTTGTCAAATTGGTGAGAAAGAAGTTTGGAACTTCGTGATATAACCGGATATCAATTTTTCTTTACGGATGACTTCGAAAAGTGCAATATCGGCAATTCTCTTTTTTGCAGAGCAACCGTGGTAAGAGATACCATGGTATCTGCAAAAACGAAACTATTGCAATTGTATAATAGTTCTCTCGCGACTGAGATGCCAGTGATCTGGATTTGGATTTACCTACTACCGCTGTAACCGCCTTCGCTCTCTAACGGTCATCCTGTATTAATGTAGGAAACCGAACATACAACTGGCAGATGGCGCCGGAAACATAACCGTGTGCTTCAAAGAAGCCTACTAGAAAAGAGATGGCATCGCTGATGCCATTTATGAACTTCGAATGAAATAACCTTCTTTGATAAAACTAAGCCGAACGATAACGGGCATGTAAAGAAAGATCCATGTGACAAAAGATTCAAGGTCGTCTAAGAAACCTGACATTTTTAGGGGGTTCCGAAAAGTTTTTTTTTTTTAAATGTACATTTTCGCCTCGGTTAAGGACTGTTAGCTTTAGGCTATCCAGATCACTGTAAAAAAGAACAGATGCTGTCTGAATTTTCAATAGCCATCGGTCAGTTACTTACGTGAAGGTTTGGTAGGCTGAACGTCATGCCCATGGTTCCGTTATAAACAATTGGAATGAACCCTCCACCCGCTTCAATATTCACGGTAACGCTGTCAGATCGACAAGTAGAAATTCCGGCAACCTGTGTGAAGGCGATTTTGGCGTCCATATATCCACCTGGTAGACTAGAATTAAAGTAAAATATGGTGGCATGAGAGTGATGTCATGTCAAGCTAGTACTGAAGCTAGACAAGGGAATGCGTACTCTGCTAGCTGTTAGTGTCGGGGTCTCGAGACTTTTGTTGTAATCTTTCGTTTATCTGTCGCCCCATAGCCTTCAGTGATAGAAACAGTTAGTGAAGCGAGAAAATAAAAATTAGCTAAACTGTACATGGAATTCGATTAGTCGTAAAAGTACATACAAATGGATTAAAAATTTGCCAGTCCGTGGCTGCTCTGTATGTCGTTAAGCCGTTTGTAGTTCGCCAAGCTTCGAAAAAGGAACAGCAATATTGCTTTTTTTCGTTTCTATTCCTAAAGGAATGCAAAGTAAAACTTCGGGAATAGGCATATAGAACTAACAAAATCATACACGTCTGAAGCAAACTATTCCTATTCAACCCGAAATTATCATCTGTGACATTTCGGCCCCTTCTTCGCGAAGGGTCTCTTTTGGCCGTCGATAAGCATATGGAATTGTGATTTTTAAGCATTAAATGCTTTTGCCAAAAAATGCATTATGCCTTAATGCTAAAAAAGTATTAATGCAACAATTAGGGCAAGGGCCTCTACTAACCTTGCTACTATTGTCTAAGTTTCATCTCAATCGCTCCAGCCGTTTGTTCCCTACGCTTGCCACAAAAATTTCCATTGCGCCTTTAGCCCCCCCCCCCCCCCCCAGTGCGGCCGGATGCGGTTTCAGACAAAGAAATTGCACACCTAGATTATCTCTTCTTGATATAACCCATCCGTTTTCACTCGATTCAGAGCATTTCCAGGAATGTCCTTTACTGAGAAAATATTTTTTCCTTGTTTGCCATCTATCGGGTTTTGACGGCACTACACAGTGGAGTTCCTTCAAAATTTTATAGGCTGTAATGCCTAACTTCTATCGGAGTTAGGAGAAACTCCACATTGATCTCTATAACCAGCTTTCAACAGCTGTATTTCTATTGGCGCAGTTTCTTATTTTTTTCAAAATTTCGGCACGCCGCATAACGCGACCCATAAGAATTTGGAATTTTTCGAATTTTTGAATTTTTCGTTACCAGAAAAGAGATTGAAACTATATCGGGACTGTTTATTTCAAATATGATACATTTCTTTATACCATACACGACATTATAGAAATTCCCGCGTAACTCTAAACTTTTTGCCCTCTGGTCTCTATGCAAAGTTACCGTGAACCGCCCAGGACCTACACATTTCTTCCCTCGACCATTTTTACGCCTGCCATCTAGGAAGAGAATCTTTGAGACCCAATTAGTTCCTTTCTTTTTGTACATTTGATTTTTTTTTTTTTTTATCTTATCATTTACTCCGTTTTTTAAAGCTCATTATACTTGTTCCTTTTCCTCCTTTGTATTGCACGATTTCCTTTTTCTTGTCATGTGCGTTAATAAAATTTTATCAGTTTAGTTGATCCTATCCCGGAAATGCCCCGATTCAAATGAAACTTGGTTTGCTGCAAAAACGATGCAACCACATCCGGCCACGACGGGGGTAGTTGGAGGGTGGGCCTCGGAAACTATGTAGAACGTGGCGGGACTACATACAGACATATTGATTCTCAGCTCACAGCTTGACTTTAGTTCAGGTAAGACTTTTTCATCTTTCCCACAGCTGCTTCCTCTCTAGGGTTGTTATGGCAATCTTTCGTCAAAAATAATGTCGGGGGAAACGCAATCAATTCTCATTAAGAAAAAAAAACTGCAACAAATGAAATCCCGATTCAGCTCACCAGGCATTGACGCCCCCCCCCCCCCCCCCCGAATGTTGTCTGCCAGTCGGTAAAAAATAGCCGAGTCAGCGCGAAGCGCCGCGATTTTTCGTAAAAACAGTCGATTCTTTTCTTGGCAACAGTCGATTTAAAAAAAAAAAGTTGGTTTCTCGTAGAAATAGTCGACTTTTTCTAAAAAATAGTAGTTTTTCTTTTTTCTCAATAATAGTCGTTTTTATCTTCAAAAACCGTCGGTAAAAATGACCAGTCAGTCGGTAAATACCTTGCCCCCTCCCAGACATTTTGAATAGTGACGCCTCTGCACACTACTCCAGTGTTAGGGCACCATGACCTGGACTAAGGGCACAGTACCCCTCCTACAAATCTGTTGAATTGTAAATCTGAAATGATAATTTACTTTTCAAATACGTCTGAATGGGGATAGATAGATAGATTTAGATAGATTTATTTGTTGCTAAGCAGCCCGAGGGCCATGGCAAGAAAAATCACCAAAAAAAGTATACACGTCAGAAGAAAACGCACAAAACAAAGTAACAACACAAAAAGAGAGAAAAAGCTCCTCCGTATTCTTTCTCTTCTCTAGTAATCATTTTCTACATTTCTTTGGTATTTCCCAAGTCCAAAAATCTACTTATATGTTCCATCGCTATCCTCAGGAATCGCCCCAATCTCTTAATCGTAGTAAAACATTAATTCCTAACAACTCTGATTAACCATTCTTCATCAAACTCACTCACACCGTACTGTTCTTTCCTCCATTCACTCAGCTCTATGCACTCGCAAACCATGTGAACCAAACTCTCGCATCCGCACATCGGACAGAAGTACTGTACCCTTGTTTTTTGTTAAAGCCAGGCTTCACCTTCCAGATTCCCAGACGTCCGGGGCTAACGCATAGTCAAGCCAACCATTCCAGATTCTCACGATAATGATGACAGCTAAATTTGCTATTCTTCAACATTTCCTAGAGGTCCCCTTTACATTTCAAATGTCTCTTGCATCCCAATCACAACTGTCAATCACTTTCGCTTTTCTTCCTTCATTTGCATGTTTGTTTGTGACTCTCGAACGGGTTGACTCTATGGCATCTTCCAGACATCCGGAATCTGGGGTGTCCAACACCCCGGACTCCCAGACGTTTTTGGCCTGGCTTCACCTTCCAGATCCGTCTCGACGAAAACGGCGGTCTGGAATCCGGAAGAAAAATCTGGAAGGTGAAGCCTCGCTTTTATTTTGCACCAACGTATGAGCGCCGTTGGGTGTGTCCTGACGCTTGAGCCTATGCCCCCAAAATCCAGGATTTCTGTATGACTGGGGGGGGGGGATCTGCCCGCGGAGCTCACCGAGGGGGGGAGGTGCAATAGCAAGTGCTTTAACCTGTCTCTTTTTAGCCGACAGTTATCCATCACGCTTCATGGGTCTAATGTCCCAACTTTTATCTGTATAATTATTGACACTTACGGTATGGTAGGAATGGTCAGGTTTAGAATCGACAGGGGGTCAAGGGGTGGAACGCCAAGGGATGGAATCCCTTCTCCTAGAATGGCGAAGAAGTAGTTCAGCAGGTCGGAAACTATTGAGCCTAGTTCCTCGCCGAGTTTGGTGTCCTCGTACTGCTCGAAGTCGACATCGAATTTGATTGGCTGAACGGCCTGAGCTGTAGATAAATCAATTAGGCCACCAAGAGGTTGACTAGCCGAATGTTCGGCTCTGTCTGCTATGCGTCACGGGTGATGACATCTGATATGTTCCGATTTGCGCAATATCGTTATGGTATGCTATAATGTTAGATATCATCATCAATGTTCTTATCATTTGTGGTCATCGTTCACAGTTAAGAGTATAAGATACAAATATCATCTAAAAAGTATCCATCTAATATAAATTCACAAATATTTGTAACAAGAGAAAAAATAAAGACAAATCAGAACCTGTTTTCGGAAGAAAGCGTAGAGGTAATGCCGTAAAAAGACGTTGTCGTTTTATTCTCTCTATAATAGTTTAAAGGACAGCTGAATGGAGAGTACCAAGAATCATCCCTATCTGTATGACTTCCGTTAACATTGCCTACAGAAAACCCAATCCAAATACGAAATAGTGTTTCCAAGCTATGAGTTTTGCTCCGTTTTGCATCTGTCCTTATTTCAGTACCGAACAATTTTAGAAATGAACAAATGTCTCCAATCGACCCTTCTTCTGGAACATTTTTTAACCAGTTAAGCCCAAATGTTGATCTAGAAGAAATTCCAATCCGATCCGGCCAGCGCTGTACAAGATTTGAAGGAATTGCGCTTTTTTTGTCTTGGAGTCTGCATGTGCAAACCTCCCGAAACGAACATCCCTATTTTGAAAACGTTACGCTCAGGAGAAGAATGCTCTCCGTGGCAATGTCTGTAAATGCATTCTCCATGGTGTGTTCAAGTATGGTTTCAGTGTTCAGGTGTCCTTTAAGCAGTAGATCCGTTGATCTACCTTCTGATTCAACCCCGTTGAGGACACTCCTGGGCTGCAGCCGTACTCGCTACTGTACACTCGACAGAAAATAGGATCCGATTATAACGAACATTCCGCGAATCCTTGGGTCTGGTTCGATTGGAACCCAGCAACCGTAGTTTGTATAATACCAAGGCCCGATTAGTGCTTCATTTAATTTTTGCGAGAACAGTTTCTTTACGAATTGATAACCTTACCTTACCTCTATGGTTCGGACAGGACGATCAGGGTCGGAGGGTCTCATTGTGACAGAACCTCTTGTTGGTTCTAGTTATTTATTAATTAATTAACATTACCGACGGCGTTCGCCGTCGGCGAACGCATTAAATCTCCTGTTGAAGATTTTCGCAAAGTATGCAGCGACGCATGACATTATTTTCAATTCTGCGAAGTGCAATTACATGATTTTTATCCCGAAACATTTTAAATCCCTGATATTTCCGGCTATTCGACTTGGTGATTTTGTTTTAAAGAGAGTGCATAAAGTGAAGTACTTAGGTTATTTTTTAGATGATGACCTGTATGACGATTCAGCAGTTTCGAGTCAGTATCGGGGTCTTTGCGCGCGTGCGAACCACTTAATTCGTAATTTTAAATTTTGTACTGTGTCGGTTAGAATTCTTTTATTTAAGACGTATTGCACAAAACTATACTGTCTCCCACTTTTTGATAACTATCTTGAGACGACAATGCGTAAACTAAAAGTTTGTTTTAACAATGCATTCCGTCATCTCCTTTCATATAATCGACGTTACTCTGCTAGTCAAATGTTTTTAGAAAATGAAACTGAATCTTTTGATGTTATGAGGCGGAAAGCGATAGTTAGTTTTGTTGCAAGGTTAGAAGTTTCCGATAATCCACTTTTAAAGGCAATTCGTGAGAATGCAGAATGCCGTTCTGGACTTTTTTTACCGACTTTTCCGTCGACTGTGCTATTGCCCCGAGCCACCGAATGGTTAAAATGATTGTATATATTTAGTAAGAAAATTCATGTGTTAGTGTAATCTTATTATGTGATGTGTAATATCACGAATTAAATAAATTGATTGATTGATTGATTATTTTTATCGTTTATTATGAGTTTGAATTGGTGAGTACTACTGTTTTTCTTGTATTTTGAAGAAGGCAGCTGTTTTTCATTTATGACTCCTGCGCCACTCGTGCTTTGCCCTCTGCCGCGAGTATTTGTTAATTTACGTATGTGAAATTAGTGAAAATAATAAATGAACCTGAACCTGATTCCTGCCATCTGAGATTTTTCAACTTCATGACGGAAGTGCAGAGCATCCGACCGGAAAAAAAACTGATCGTCTGTCCGCCCTTATAAGAATATTTTAAAATAGTGAAGAATCGTACCAAGAGCGGAACCTGTGCAAATCAGGAGGGCAAGTGCTATCCAAGTTTTCACTGTTTTCTGCATGTTCGATGATCACCACCTGGGTTGCATTCAAACAGGCGAATGGTTTTGAAATGTGGTCCTTTATCTTTGTTATTTCTAATTTTTATCTTGTCGTTTTTTGTTGACCTGGACTTGACAGAATTCCGATAAATTTAAGACAAATGGTTTCTGATAGTCTGAGTGTGATAAAGTGTAAACAAGCGGCATCTGATCTCATTCATTTCAGTCGAACTCTTGTCGGCGGCGGTTCGAGAAGGGGGTGTGGAGTGCCTCCCCCATACCTCGGAGACTCTTACTCTCAGTCGTATGTTTTGAGCTTGTCAGAATGGCATACAAACAGGAATCGCGAATTTCGCCATCAAATGCTCGACGCTTTGTCGAACTTTACGAACAGGATGAAAACTTAGTAAGAAATTCTTACTCCAAGTCGTGTGTTTTGAGATTGCTAGAATATCAGTCGTGCACTTTGGGAATGACAGTAGTGAATTTTTTAGCTTGTCAAAATGACATAACGCTAGCAGAAATCCTTAAAGGACCTATCTTAGCTATAATACTAACGCCGCCTACTTCAATAACCGCTACATATAGATCTAAGCCCGGAGACCCCAATTTTGTAAGGTGCATTCTAACCCCTCTAACAAAACCACACTGATTTTCTCACTTACCGTGGTTTGCTACCTTCGATGTGTATCACGCTGTCGGCGGTTGTCTGCGAGAAGTTTTTTCCATCAGAAAAAACGGTTATGTAAATTTTTTCCCTGTTTTCACTATAAGTCAACGGGTCTTGGAAAAGGCTTAAAACAGCCAAAACCGTGGGTTATTTGTTGAAAGCACAGCCTAGATTTAAGGTATTCAAAGATTAAAAAAAACCGTAAGTTGAAGAGTAAATAGTGGAAGGGGTCCTTTAACTTTGAAAAAAAATGCTCCTCAAGCTCTATTTGAACCCATGGTTTGATATAGCCTAATCAGTAATAACTTTCTCTGACAGGGACCAGGTATGTAATGCATATCATGCATTGTAAAAAGTTTCCCCGAGTAAGGATTAAAGTTAACTCCGACTTCCCTAATCTTATCTCTACTGGGATCAGATTAATCCGAATTAGACATAAGATTATCCCAAGAAAGACAAGATTAATCCCAGTACCAAATCCTGCAAGATTTGTTTTACAGTGTACTATGACCCATAGTCAGTTATATCAAGAACAAATCAGAACCATCTCCCTACCCCTTAATACGACCATGCAGAGTTGAATAGATTCCTATACCCTGCCCGATACAAACGAGCGGAGGGTAGGAGCTACGCGGAACATCACAATTCGTTACCTCTACAAATAGCCATATCGCAGTAAAGCCCCAGAGAAGAAATTTTCAAAGTAAACGCCGTTTGGTTGCGTGGAAGCGCTGCAGAGCGGGTCTGCGCGCCTCCTGCACTTTTCCTCTGCTGTGCGCAACGGCAAAAAGGGAAGTAGATGGGCATCAGCTGAGAGCTCTGCAAATACCTCTAGCTCAGCTCAGTTTTGTCAATCAGGGTATCCATAGTCACTGCATGGAACCAAAGATGGAGGTTCTATTGGCTTATTTGTTCTTGGTTATATTACGATAATCTTCACAGAGAAAGTTAGCGGTGGCTTGACTTCACATCAACTTCCAGAGAGGTTGATATGAAGTCATATCAACCTCCACAGAGGTCGATATTACGTCATATCCACCTCTAACTCTCTGTGTGACGATTATCATAACAGAGCTAACTACCTGTGGGGACTTAGGATGATCTGAATCGTCAAAGGTTTTTTAATGGTTCTGAATGGTTCTGTTCGAAAAAGTTATCACAGTTAACATACCTTCATCTCGGTCGATAGACGAATAACAAGCGTGACGGCCGTTTCCAAATATATCTACGCCGAGATCTACGCTCGTTAGATGTTTTTCATAAACTACCTCGCCTTTGGCTCGGATAGGTTATTTTAAATGGCCGTCTCGATGTTATTTTCTAATATCAACCTCAAGGTCGGAAGTTAACCTTTCATATATCGGCTTTCACGATAGCCTAGGTCGATTTCCTTGGCCACACCATTGCACCTCGCTAAACCTAACGAAATTTAGTATTTTTCCGACAATAGATACGAACAAGGTCATCCAGCTATTCAGCTAGAAGCGCGATTCTCATTACCAAAGGCTGCTTCCGAATTTGTAACATATTCAGACTGCGAAGCAATCCTTCTTGTGTTGCTGGATTTGCATGTTTAGAAAACACTTGCAGATAGTTCGTCCTCACTGATCCCGGGAAAGTTGTCTTCTTCCTCTTAGGGTAATTCTGAAAGGACCTGTATTACTAATACTAAATTAATACTAACGCAACCTAATTCCATATTCACTCCATATATTTCTGAACCCGGAGACCTCAATTTCGTACGGTACAGTCTAACACCTCTAACAAAACCACGCTGATTTTCTCACTTGCCGTGTTTTTCTACCTTCGACGTGTATCATGTATCGTGCTGTCGACGGTTGTCGGCGAGAAGTTTTTCCATCAGAAAATCCGGGTATGTAAATTTTTTCCCTGTTTTCGCTGTAATTCAACGGGTCTCCGAAAAGGCTGAAAACAGCCAAAACCGTGGGTTATTTGTTGAAAGCACAGCCTATTTTTCAAGTATTCAAATATTTTAAAACTGAATAGTAAATAGTGCGAGGGGTCCTTTAAGTACCCTATCTAATGTTTTGGAAACTTGAGTGAAGCGAACTCTTAAAATAAGCTAGAAAATACTTTTTCTTCTGTTCCAAAAGTAAAGGCATACAGTATCCTAATATTTGTGTGCCATAGCCTACTATTATTCAACATTCCATTCCACCATTATTTCCACTAGTTTTGTAAAAGCTTGTAAAAATATCGAAGGATTGTCGTTTTGTTGACCTGCTCGAATGTATACCCTGAGCTTGGAGCCTTGGGCCCTTTAAAAATTACCTAAAAAGCCAACTTATTTTTGTGTCATTTAATTGAATACTCTGAATTATTTGGATTCTGCTAAGGGATTTTTTTATTTTCCACTATCTGCTCTAGTGAATGAAAATGCTGTACTTCCTTGTTCCACCCTTGGTTCCACCCCTCAGTGTGCTTGTACCTCTACGCTTGAAATATTTGGCAACTCCGACAGTTTGAGTTTATCGAAAGATTCTGGGTCACACTTTAGTTGAAATTCAAATTCTCCGAGTCGGGATGACTTAGTCTTGTTGGGCGAGCAGTGCAGGTCCCGAAGGCCACTACTACAGCCCAAGATCAGAAGCTAACAAAATTCTGTACACACAGTCAACATAATTTACTGTATTCAAACCCAAGATATGAAAATAAGCTGAATTTAAGTTAAACTTTAATGTGCTAACCGAATAGTCCTGAGCAGGACTATTCGGGATGACTTAGTCTTGTTGGGCGAGCAGTGCAGGTCCCGAAGGCCACTACTACAGCCCAAGATCCCCCCCCCCCCCCCGCCCCCCAATGTTGTCGGCCAGTCTGTAAAAAATAACCGAGTCGGCGCGAAGCGCCGCGATTTTTCGCCAAAACAGTTGATTTTTTTCATTAAACAGTCAATTTTTCTGAAAATCAGTCGATTTTTTTGAAACTGTCGTTTTTTTTTCTTGGCAACAGCTGTTTTTACTGCAAAACAGTCGGTAAAAGTTTATTCAAATAATGTTTCAAAGTCAGCTTGGGCTCAAAGAATATTTACGGTAAAAGTTACCAGCCAGTCGGTGAATTCCTTGCCCCCTCCCCCAAACATTTTGGCTAGTAACGCCTCTGGTCCTGAGCTCGGTCCTGAGATACAGCATTGTTGTTTGCCCATTACTATCCACTTATATAGTTGAAGACCTGATGAAAATGAGTTACTTCGTTGCTCCGCTGTCGGCTCTGCTATTCATAAGGGCTTCCCTTCTTTTAATTTTGTCTTGGATTTAACTGTTTCTGTTTACTATTTTAAATATTTACTCTTTTAACTATTTACTTAGCCTAACTGTCACTCGAAATCTCGAAGCCTTCTCCTTCGATCCGAAGCAGAGCGCTCCAAACTCGTTGGGAACTGTCCTGGGGCAATCCCTCTGTCACCTCAGTCTCTAAATGGTTCCTTACGGGGATACAAGTGACGGTTGGGATGCACTACTGGGATAGGCACACTTTCGAGTAAGTGCAAAAGTTTATCGTCCACGATGGGGGTCGAACCCACGACCTTCGGATTAGAAGTCCGACGCGCTAATCCACTGCGCTACGCGGACCTTGTTTCATGTCACCGCCGATGTATGAGTATCATTTTTGGTGAATGCATCGTGCAATGGGTTATCAGAATTAATAATTTTCTGAAAGTGGATGACATAGTGTTGGACGATCTTCGGATTTTCCGATAAGAAAAAATGTCGTAAAAAAGCATCTTTCAAGCTGAAACATGAAAACCACATTGCTCCAGTTTCTGACATATAAATGTAACTTATGTGGTGTAACTTATGTTAAATATACAAATATCGTTTTCGATATCGCTATTTACCTTCAATTTTCGATATCGTATTTGGACCGAAATATTGTTATCGTTATCAAACATCGTCCCACACTAGATGCCAAGAATTTGATTCATGTTGGCCGAGGAGGGGGAGACACGATTATCTTTCGATGGGTCAGATTTGTATGAGCACACTGTTACCTTTGTTTTCTTCAAAATCCTCACGGTAGCCAACGCTATCCAGAAATTACTTGAACACAATTCACTCCGAGATTCACTCTTCAAAGCAAGGTAGCCATTGCTCATTAATTATTCAGTGATCTCCCGCCGGGGACTAAAAAGGGTTACTAAACCATCGAGGGAGATTAAGAGGATTAATACAGCTAAGTATATCACCTCGTTAGCGTTTAAATATGTCGGAAGAGGAAATCATCGGCCAGTTTGACATTTTTTGGCCTCGAAAGCTCAATATTATTTATCTGAATTTCAGAATATTCAAGAAATCACTGTAATTAATTTAGTATAATTTACGGCTTTTTTTGTTTCTGGTCCGTTTACATCATTTCTTCTTTGGACTTGAAGGAGTTGAGGGAATTAGCAAGAAAAGTCAGAAAACAAAATATTAAAAGATCGCTAAAGCTAGTAATTAGTTTGAATTTTCTATACATTTTTCGTATACCTGCTAAAAACAACAAAGAAACAAATTTGTTAGATCCATAGTCAAACTTTGATCCCAGCCTCCCCATGTCGGATGCTTCCAAGCCGCTCCACTAGATAAGCCAGCGGTCGGATCGATTCGCGGCTTCACCTTGGGTCGGGGGGTTCTAGACGGTTCCTTTTCTTTGTCTAAGTGAAAACAACTTTTGCTAGCTTATATGATAAGTTTCATTATCGGTACTTTTAAATAGTACGGTTGGTGAACTGACCATGCCTTAACTTTTGAGCAACTTGATTTGCTTTTCTGGAAGTCATAAAATAAAGTATTCACAGGAGATTGGACATGCACTTGTGATATGTTTGACCTCACAAAGAGCAAAGACGTTTGGCGTTTGCTACAGGAGTCGTCGACGTACTTTCCCCGGATCTTACAATGTATGACTGCTACAATGCCACTGCAAAATTTTCTTAAAATTCGTTCAATTTTCTTTCGGTTTGCCAAATATTTGCTACGCCCCCCCCCCTCTCCCCCCTGGACAAGGAACAGCCATCTCATTGAAAAGTTCAGTATAGCTGATTCGTATCCGTCTGCGGCTGTCCTTAGTGTTGTTGTGTTGTGCCTTTCTTCTTTTATTTCATTTTTTACCATACTCCGTCTCTACCTAAACGCTTTTTTTGTGGTAGGCTTGTTTGACGGATTCTCCCTCTAATTTCTAATGTGATGGTCAGATAACATTTGACATTTGACGGATTTTCCCTCTGATTTCTAATGTGATGGTCAGATAACATTTGACGTAACACTATTATTCTGCCTGTTTAAAATACCATATGATTTTCAACTGAAGTTGGACAAAGTGGAGTTTCACCCTAATAATGCGACCATGTAAATTTCTCGTCCACAACTATACCGACGTATTTAACATGGCTTACTCTTTGAATTACTAGCTGGAGATCAGGCATAATATTTGATAGATCCGAAAATAATATAAACTTCGTTTTCTAAGCATTTAATCTCAGAAGTCGATCGTTTAAAGGACCCCTCGCACTATTTACTCTTCAACTTACAGTATTTTAAAATATTTGAATACTTTAAAGCACAACTCTTACTTGAAATGATCTTTTCCCTACGAAACAGACCAGTAAAAACGATTTTCAAAAACACCATTACTTTCCACCGGAATTAGCGATTTTCTTGTTAGAGCTTGTCGACTCTATCCAGCCTTCCTGCTCTACGATGCGGCGGCTGAGCACAAAACGTTTGAAAACTAAACGCGCCGTAGTAAAAAATTTGGAAAACTAAGCAAATAAAAGAAGTAAAAAAGAGAACAATATCGTATCCTAATATTCGAAAAAGTTGTTAGCGGGACATATAAGATTCCGGCAAACACAAAACGAAACAATGGAGAAAGGTGGGAATTTTAGAAACTTATACTTCCACAAGGGAGCTAGGTATATAATAAAAGGCAGAATAAGCAAGAGGGGTCCTTTAACACTAGGCTGTGCTTTCAACAATTAACCCACGGTTTTTTGCTGTTTTAAGCCTTTTCTGAGACCCGTTGACTTCTAGCGAAAACAGGGAAACAATTTACATAACCGGTTTTTCTGATGGAAAAACTTCTCGCAGACAACCGTCGACAGAGTGATACACATCGAAGGTAGCAAAACACGGCAAGTGAGAAAACCAGCGTGCTTTTGTGAGAGGAGTTAAAATGTACCGCACGAAATTGGGGTCTCCGGATTTAGAAATATATGGAGTGATTATCGAAGTAGGTTGCATTAGTTTTATAGGTAAGATAGGTC
This sequence comes from Branchinecta sandiegonensis, assembly GCA_030848855.1. Lineage (NCBI taxonomy): Eukaryota > Metazoa > Arthropoda > Branchiopoda > Anostraca > Branchinectidae > Branchinecta > Branchinecta sandiegonensis. The sequence continues at coordinate 20,302,187 of JAUPMV010000016.1, read as the reverse complement.
CTTTAAGAATTCTGCTAAAGAAACACGGGCATAATTAGCGAGTCTAATGAATTGGTAAATATTTGTAAAAAAATTAATTTGCACGTCAAAATGTCACAATTCGTCAAAATTAATTTGCACGTATTCTGTGGAAAAGGAATATCCAGAGAAAAATCGAGATTATTATAAGAAAAGGTTACAGTCCTAGCACAAAATCTTTTGAAACTCCACATTTTATCTCAAATGGTTCAAAGAAACATCACCCTCGCCGATTTCAGATGTACTACCATTAAAGTATGATTTTATCCAAGACAAACAGTTGACCTCGCAGTTGACTGTACTCCATTTTCCCCTGCGATTTGTAAGATCCTGGGGAAAGTACGTCGCCGACTCCTGTAGCAAACGGTAGAAAAACGAGTGTTAATGCAGCATAAAGGTAAGAAGACTCAGTAATACTTCAGTGTTTGCAAATGTTATGTATAGGTATGATGTTAACCTTCTACCAGAACGATTCCGATTTCTTTACATCAGGAATTAAGGAAAACCCGTGAAAACCCGTGAAAGACTTGAAAGTGGAAGGGGCTCTAGACACCATCACCCTGACCCCCCCCCCCCTCCCCCGATTTTTTCCACCAGTTAAGACCCATGTGTAGTGACTCCCCTAGGAGCTGACACCCTAGCGTTACAACTTCCAGGACTTCACACTATCTTCCAATTTCGCCCGCCATGATTTTACAATAGATGGAACAATGTATCCGATGGCGATGCATACATTGTTGCGATGCGTTTGTGTCGATTTGTAGTACTTTTTCGAGAGCATGATTGGCTGATTAGTTTTATTGATACCATAGCCGACGATCGGCGGTGTATTTTTCACACCTGTCCAAAAAATCTTAAGAACCGAAAGCTGGGGTAACAAACAAAAGATTCGAAATAAGGCTACCTGGGAAAGAGGAGGTGTATATCTAGCACAAGTTATCCCGTTTTAGCGGATGCGATGCGTTTGTGTACTACATTAAATTGCTATCTTTCGTATCCCTAATCTCGCCAAAACAGTTGCACAGCTTGTGGAGCAATCTGCAAGCCTAGTTTGTGGTTGCCCTTGAAATATTTTGCCGAAGCTTGCATTTTCTAGCAAGATGGGGTTGCGAAAGTTTCATTCGGTGGCCTAATGAAGTTGTGTCAAGGGAGGTATCTTTTCTTCACACCATGTACCGTTGTGCTTTATTACGGTTGCTTAATAGCTAGAAACGACTTAGTGGATTTTTTTTAAGATGCAAATGACAACATCATTTCTATATTTCCGACTGACTTTATCAGGGACCCTTAAATTTCCTGTAATGACTCGCCATTCAGGGGGCTTGTCATTTCCTATGCTTCTATGTTGCTATGTTGCCCGAGCCTCACCTAGTTTCAAAAAATTCCGCTTGCGTCGAATCGGCGTTCTTGTTCAGATAAACGACATTTGTTGGGACTATTCAGCATGCCACCAGGTACCTAAGCTAGGACAAAAGATCCAGGATACAGAGAAATATTCCTAGTTCAGCACAACAGCTGCGAAAAATTTTGTCAATCTGGCTTGTTGGGTATTTTATCCCCGTGGGTATTTATCGAACTATCTGACGCTCTGTCAAGAGCGCATCAGAAATCTCATATTGACAAGCCCCCTGAATGGCGAGTCATTACAGGAAATTTATGGGTCCCTGGTTTTATCCGCATATCAGCTTTTGGCAAGACTAGCATCGGTTCCGAGTAGATTGTTGGATTGGAGCAAGTTGTAATGAACATGGGAAGGAATGCTCCTTGCCAAACCAGGTTGACGTCTTCGGTAGGAACTACACTGTCAGAAGTTTCATAACAGATAACATGAGGATGCGCAGTTTCAACAGATAATGCATAACAGATAACACTTCGGATGTTATATGTTGTGTTTAAAACGTTATGCATGAAATGTTATGCATGACAAGCTTTGTTAGGAAGAGCCAAAAGATTATCTACTTATTCGTTATCGTCATGATGTCGGAAAACTCAGCAGATACTTTTTGGCGGTTTTTCGGTTCTTCCTGATGGTAACGCTTATTATGCATAACATTTTGAAACACAACAGATAACATCCGAAGTTTTATCTGTTACGCATTATCTGTTGAAACTGCGCATCCTCGTGTTATCTGTTATGAAACTTCTAACAGTGTAACACTCGAACAGACACACATGACGAAGTCATTGATAACTTAAATTTAGATTTAAAAACTTTCATATTTCAGCCATCCATTCCAGATTCGATATTTTTTTCATTTCATATGAAACCTTTTCTTTTCTGTGGGACGTGGAAAAAACATTACGTCCTCGGTTCACGTCTCACAAATTAGCATATGAAAAGACAGAAATGGTCCGGAAAATTTTGGTGAAACGAAGCGGAGAAAGAAGCTTCAGATACACGGTCCCTCGCACATCTAAAAATAGAAATCCTATCAGTCCGGGCAAAAAACAACCGGCACCGGGGTAGTATTGTCCTAAGAAATTCTGCAATCTAGAACGCATCACAAAGATGCAAAGTAGCATATTTGTTTTGTGCGTATGGTCTTCATAATTTAAGGACGAAATTTGTGGTTGTTAATCAATTCTGACAAAGTTTAGCCAACTATTTTCTATGTGTGATGCTCGTCGAAAACCCATATTTGGCATGTCCATGATCTGGGTATTAATCTTGGAATAAAGATTAATACTAATAAAATCCCGGATCGAGGCTTTGATGTAGGCAAAAAGACTAGCCAAGGGAGAATAAGAAAGAGTGGGAATTTTGTCCCGAGTCCTGTTTACCTTCCTTGTAAGCCTTCCTTGCTTGGCAGGACATGTTGACAGGGTTGCCACATCGAAATTTTTTGGGAGTGACTTTTGGTCGAAAACAGAGAGTGAATTGGGAGTATGTTAATTATTTCTGACAAAGTTAGCCTACTGTTTTCTACGGGTGATATTCGTTGAAAAACCCCTATTTGGCAGGATCTGGGTACTAATCTTGGAATAAAGATTAATACTAACAAAATCTCGGATCGAGGCTTTGGTGCAGGCAAAAAGACTAGCAAAGGGAGAATAAGAAAGTGTGGAAATTTTGTCGGGAATTTTGTCCCGAGTTCTGTTTTCTAGAGGATCCGAAGCCTTCCACACTTGGAAGGACATATTGACAGGGTTGCCACATCGAAATTTTTTTGGAGTGACTTTTGGTCGAAAACAGAGAGTGAATTGGGAGTATGTTAATTATTTCTGGCAAAGTTAGCCTACTGTTTTCTACGGGTGATATTCGTTGAAAAAACCCTATTTGGCAGGATCTGGGTACTAATCTTGGAATAAAGATTAATACTAACAAAATCTCGGATCGAGGCTTTGGTGCAGGCAAAAAGACTAGCAAAGGGAGAATAAGAAAGTGTGGAAATTTTGTCGGGAATTTTGTCCCGAGTTCTGTTTTCTAGAGGATCCGAAGCCTTCCACACTTGGCAGGAAATGTTGACAGGGTTGCCACAGCAAACATTTCTTAGAGTGACTTTTGATCGAAAAAAAGGAGAGTGAATTGGGAGTAAAATTTTCTTTGCATGAAAAAATAAGAAATGGTCACTTTTGGTCTGAATCCCTGCTGGAAAATGACACATTGGACGATTTTTGAAGTACAGTGAATTTCATGTTCTACGTAGGACAAGAGTGACAAAAACAAAACAGAGTGACAATTCACGACACTTGATGTTGATAGTATCATGAATAATGTTCTAATGCCTCTTACTCTCAGTGCGCAGCAGGTAGCCAATTGTGGTAGCCCAAGTGGATTAGTCTCTGTTTGCCCCACCCTCGTCTCATTTTTAGCATCCATCACGCAGAAATAGTATAAGAGACCCACAAGTTAATGGGGTTAAAAGAGGAGCTTTTGATTTGTGAATTGAAGGGGAGTACAAACTGGGAATCGCTCATGTTCAGTTCAGCTGAAAGAATATAATTAAACACACATATCCCAGCAGAGCTTCAGTAACACTGTTGATGAACTAATAGTAACTGAGGGAACTAATTGGAACTAAACCGCATGGTGATGTTAAGAAGAAGAGAACTGCGAATCTTTTTTGTTTTACATTCCCAGTTAAGTGTTTAGTTAGATTCAGACTGAGGTGCGACCGAATTTGTGAGGAGAAACATAGCGTTGCCTAGCTACAATCGCATGACAGTTGTTAAGAATGAATTTTGTAGTGATTGAAACAGAGAGAACAAGAAAATTTACGACATTGTTTTTCTTGTCATTGCAGTCGAAAAAAAACTTGAAGGTTGTGTAATACGAGCTGAATGGTTAAAATAATATCAGAGTCGTCGAGCGGAGGAGTCGTAGACGAAAGAGACCAAATGTTTCGACGGGATCCCAAAAATCTAATATTTGATCCAGACAATTGGGTATTGTCTTCGCTAGGCTAATCATCAGAGAAAACCAAGTTCAGATATACCTCTATAAGCCATATCTATTTTGATGATAATGTTCGAAACTTCCTGCTTTACTTCTGCCAAATTTCTGGTTTCGGCCGAATTCTGAGCGAACTAATTGTCCAGCGATAAAAGAAAATTCAGAAACGAATTCAGCGTATATGCTTATCTCTATAAAGAACATCTAAATAAAACTTTAACTAAAAAAAAAAAATCCGATTACAACCGGATTCCGGATGAATTATATGTCCGGGCAAAAAATGATTGTCATACACAGACTCAGCGTCTCTTCTTATCCTTAATCTGTCATCTAATCAACTTCACATAAAACTTTTGCTTTTACCAAATTTTCCGGTTTGGCCAGATTCGGGCGAACTAGTTGTTCGGGTAGAAAATGCTTTTCACATAAGTGTTCAGCATGTCTTCTTACTCCTACATTGAACATTTAATCGACTTCATATGAAACTTTTACTTTTAACCAACTTTCCGGTTTTGCACGATTCCAATATGATCTTCATAATCCTGCTCCGCGACTATTTCGGATCATATCCGACGAGTCCGACCGAGAGTCCGACGCGTAATTTGCGTCAAACTAAGTTTTGAGATCAAAGTTTCGCCGCGAATCAAAAGAACTCGAGTTTTGTTGCAATACATTAAATCTGATAATCTTATAGCAAGAAACTGTCATCAACATTTTTAGCAGGAATAAATATACAGAAACAAGTATGCAACCATCCTCCACTTCTGTGTCCTAATTTCCGCTTGCAGATAAAGCCTGAAAAAAATTGCAAAGGCATCCTGTTTTCTTTTATATTCATCTTCCATTTTTCTGATACCAGGATTACCCAGGAGCAATTTTCTGGCTATCTCTTTTTTTTGCTGTCTCTTGCATTATTTCGGATCGTTCTCTGTCTCCCGGCTTACCGCCAGGGGTTTCGATTGAGAAAACAATTAACTTCTTTACAACTACTGGGAAAGAACTGTTCGTGTTTACTGTTATCTCGAAGTCAATACGACATAACGCGCACGAAGAAGATCGTGTCAGGAGTTAAATTGAACTCCTACGAAGCGTGATGATGTTCGGTCCTTTGATGAGTGGAATGATTCCAATGTTGCCCTTTTTCCTATCTCCCGTTGCATATTTTCAGTGAATTTCCTCGTGAATTTCTCGCCATCGATTTTCTATCATCATACCGTGGTCAAAATATTTTGCCTGTCTAGGATCAAAGAATTGACTACTGGACCAAATGTGAAACGAAAATTTACTGTTCATGAACGAGCGGCTTACACTGGGAAATTGCCTAAACGGCAAGTATTAATCAACTTAAAAGCAAAAAGTAATGTCATGCGTGCTTTAACGGCTGCTTACACGTCTATGCGTAAACATCTGCATAAATTTCTTTCCTATAGATAGATGTAACTAGCAATCGACTTTTTACTAAGCAGCAGGCCATGGCAACGATCAATCACAAAAACAAAACACAAAACGTTAAATCACTAAGATCCCCTCCAGGACATTATTTCTCTAATCTGATACGTTCAAATTTCCATTTCTGACACATCTACTAAATCCCAAATTACTTCTGTATTATATCGCCCCATTCTGTTTCGTCCTTAAAGCACACCTCTTACTAGAAATAGTTTTTTCACGATAAAATGGTCCGAAAGTAGTGTTTCAAGATATTCATACCTACTTAGTTAAATTAGGAATTTTATGTTAGAGCCAACCGACTCTGGCCGTGTTTCGCAAAAATATTTTTTTCTCGCGAAATATTTTACAAATACACGCCGTGGTTAAATGCTGAGGAATCATAGCGAACCAAGGCACCTTCCTTCACGAGCGCCTTCCGCAGTCACGAAATCAGGTTTGGCAGCTCCTGCTTGCTGACGTCTCAAGACAAAATAAAGTTATTGTCTGGCGACCCAGGACAACCTAGGCCAGCGCTGAAAAATGAAAAACTCAAATAAAGAAATTCACAAGATTCTGTAAGAGGGAGATTTTAGAGGTCAGTAGACATGCTGGGGGTGTGAAACAGTGTAAAGAAAGAGTGGTCCTTTAACAAGAACTAACAGTAGGGAGTAGCGGCAAGACCTACGCTTTCCTTGTTTCGTAAACGGGCCATACAGTGCCATACTCATAGCGCCGTCCGACTTGCGGCATTTAAAGCGAGACAAACTAGCGAGTTTAGAAATTTCAAGTAAAGCTAAGATGCGGTCTGCACACATCAAGGAAACCGGGGAGGTTGTATCTTTTTTTTTTGCTGTGTTCAGAATATGAAGTTATTGGAGCCAGCGCTGGTGCACGACTATTGAGTTTCAATAGGGACGTTCACTATCGCTAGTGGTGCTAGTGTCGCTGCAATTCGACTGTGTGCCACTTTTTTTTAGATCTTGCCGCTACTCCCTAGTGTTATAATGCTCTGCTTTTTTCAGTCGCTCTTTGTCAAATTCACACACACTAACCCCATCGTTCTTCCTTCCATTCATTCAGTTCTTTACATACGCGTATCATGTGAACCACACTCTCAATAAAATACCCGCATCTCGGACAGAAGTAAGGACCGAAAATGTATTAAGTAGCGATTAAAAACAGATCAGGTCATGAAACTCTCCTGCGGTATCGATTTTCAAGCTACCTAAAATTCGCAAGAGCCGTTCCTTTCTGGAATAATTGTTCTTCTTCTTCTAGGAATGAGTTCTCACTTGGAATGGCACGAAAGATGGATAGCGACTGCTGCGGGGTCCATCCTTTTTGGATTCATAGCTCTTGTTGGAACAGTCACCAATGCCATTGTCTTGGCTGTGTTCTACCGGAGGCCATCCTTGAGGACTCTTTCAAATCGGTAGGGTGACACTCATGTTAATCTGCTTCTTGTTTAAAGGATTGACGTCTCTAGGCAATGGGGAATATCGCCTTAGCATGGCACGGATGTCTTTCTCCTTAGCGCTTCCACAATACTCTTGGTACTATATTCACACTCTCGCGTGCACGGGCTGGTAGTATAAGAAAAGGAGTCAACCTTCAACGGTTGAATAAAGGTGCTAACATACCATGCACGTGGGTAACCGAGTTTTTATCCAATTTCTTCACTTCACTTCTTTTTTTTCTTTTTTTTCCATTTGCGCTGGGCCTTTGCCCCAGCTACCCTTTTGTTAAATGGATAACATATAATAATATAAAAATCAAAAAATATATATACAGATTATGTTCATCAAAAACGTTCAAAGTGAATCTTAGGAATTGCCCAGAGTATATATCCGATTTCTCAACTTTCTCCGAAATCGTTGGTTTGAACGTTGCTCGCGTCACTAAACATATTTTCCAACCTTCTAGTTACCAATAATAGGGGTTGGAACGGTTTCTCTAGCTTTAGGTTTTCATTTCATTATGTTTCTGGTTCTCATTGTCTCAATTTTTTTTGCCGGGGTTTGTTCGCCTAATGCTAAACCCTTATATACACTTTTGCACGTACGACTTTTTATCGCTTTTCGGTCGAGTTTGTGAGTTTGACATTCAAGCAGCGCAATCTTTGCCAACAGCTTCAAGGTCCACCGACAGCTCTTTAAAGCACAACTCTTACTAGAAATGATCTTTTGCCTATGAACTGGATCAGAAGAAAAGTTTTCCAAAAATACCATTACTTTCCACCTGAAATTAGCGATTTTCTTGTTAGCGCCTGTCGAGACTATCCAGCCTTCCTGCTCTCCGACGCGGCGGGTGGGAGCAAAACATTTGAAAACTGCGCGCGCCGTGGTTAAAAAGTTGGAAAACTAAGTAAATAAAAGACGTAAAAACCAGAAGGTTCTCATATCCTTATGCTTGGAAGAATTGTCAGCGGACATTAAAGACTCCGGCAAACTTTGATTTGTGTGACGGGCAAAACTCGGCATGGCCGAAAAAGCGCTAAAATGCGTAGGCACAAAACGGAACAATGGAGAAAGGTGAGGATTTTAGAAGCTTATAATTCCACAAGGGAGCTAGGTATATTATAAAAGGTAGAAGAAGCAAGTGGGGTCCTTTAAGAAAAAAATATGAACATATAAGAAGCAAAAAAAAATATTTTTTTTTTGTTCTGGAAGACGTGGAAATCCGCCAGCTCTGTCTTGAGTTTCGGTCTCCTTTTCTTCTGTTTCCTACCTTCGAACCACGTGGCGCAGAGTTTTTAATTACTTTCCGTCAAGCTTCCCCTCCGGAGACGAGAAAATCTGGACGGTCGACAAGCGTCAATCGTAAATTTCAGGGGGCAAAGTATCGGTACTTTCTGGACCTTTTTATTGTGAAAAGAGCGTTTTTAGTAAGGGTTGCCCTCTATCCAATTATCTAAGGCATCTTCTCGTACCGGCTATCAAGTTTCACTCAGGTCGAAGCTTTTTTCGGGAAAATCCGGTACCTCCCCCCCCCCCCGCCGCGTTCGGATCCGGTCCGGACTCTAAAACATGTCATCTAGCTTTGATGGTATTAAATACCTTCAAGTTTTGTTGAAATCCGCCAACTTCTTCCCGAACTCCCTGAACCCACATACTTGGTTCCCTGTGCAGGAGCAAGGGGCGTCACGACTAGGGGGGGGGGGGGGGGGAGGACCCCCCCCCCGAATGTTCTCGGCCAGTCGGTAAAAAATAGCCTAGTTGGCACGAAGCGCCGCGATTTTTCGTAAGAACGGTCGATATTTTTCTTGGAAACAGTCGATTTAAAAAAAGTCGGATTCTCGTAAAAATAGTTATTTTTTTCTTAAAATAGTAGTTTTTCTTAAAATCAGCCGATTTTTTGTTAACACAGTCGTTTTTTCTCAATAATATTCGTTTTCATCTGCAAAAACAGTCGGTGAAAATGACCAGCCAGTCGGTAAACCCACCAAACGCTCCAAACATTTTGGCTAGTAACGCCTCTGGCAGTGGCAGGAGCCTATTAAAGAACAGGACCCTGCCCCTCACTGTGCGGGGATTAACGCGACTTAAAGAAGGACCACGACTACTAGAACAGTGATCCTGCACGGGAATGATCGTGCCCAAACAAGCTACTAAAAGAAGGAAGGACGGTGCATTCCGGTTCTAGTCATTCCCGTTTTTAGTACGTATGTAGGTAAGTAGGTTTAGGTAGGTAGATAGATTTTTTATTTTTAACCAAAACATTGAAAATATAATAAAATAACATTACTAATATCCCATTGCAGCAAAAAGAAAGTCCTAAGGACTTGTGCTGCAATTTAATACTACTTGTATCTAATAAATAAATAACTAGACACAACAACTTATTATCCACCTAGCCTATGACTTAAATAAACAAACAATTAAACGTGAACACTATACACAACAAGAATCCTTAATATTTACTCATTACCAGTTTCAGCCCCACCCGAACAACTGTGAAAAAAAGAAAGAAAAAAAAGAATAAAGAAAAAAAAAAAAAAGACCACATACCCTTCAACACGTATTAACTAAGTGGAAAGTTATCAGTTTCTTTTTAAACCCGTATAAAGTGGCAGACTCCCTGATGCTAGCCGGCAGATTATTCCAAACAGAAGGCCCCAGATTATGAATCAAATAAGATGATCTAACTGTTTTTCTTTTTTCATTAATTAAAAGCTGTGCATTTCTAGTGTCATAATTGTGCTGATTCATAGAAAAATAATCATGGAAATAATCAGGGCATATATGGTTCATGCTTTGAAACACAAAAATTGATGCCTGGCAACATGATCCCTTTTTAGTAATCATTCCTCCTGCACCGCGTCGTTCCGTTCCATTCCCGAACCTAGATATACAAATACGCTCAAACCGTTTCAGCTTTAAGCACCTCACGTAGAAGCCCCGTTGTACGCACCGATTGTGATGATGATGTTGACATTTTATTTACGCACTTAAAAGAGGAAAATCTTGTTAACTGCCACTTTTCATTTTCTTACGGGGCAGTGTTTCTTTTTCTTTACATTTTTTTTTAGGGTTGATAAATGTCAAAGCTGTGTTGTAGTAAAATTACATATCTATGAATTTGATTTCTAAGTTCAGTTATAAAACAGGTATGATATCCTAACATACTGCCATTCCAGTTTATCATTGACGGCATGCAAGTCCGAATGGGCCTGTGGACTGTAGGGGCAGTCAAAGAAATGTTTACTTTAAGTTAACCTATAAAGACTTTCACAAAAAAAGGAAAGAACTCTGAAAGAGAGGAAGCAGAAGTAAACAAGGAAAGGAAAAAAGGAAAACATAGGAGAACCATTCTGCCGCCTCATAATCATCAAACAAAATAACAAATAAAATAAAATCTTTCTCAACGGTGGTCTGTCAAAAATGTTTCTTCATCCGCGCTTTGAATACTCTATATGACTAAGCCCAAGCCATGCCAGTGATCCTCGGGAAGAAGGAGTAAACGTCTCCGAAACGACTCAAACTCAACAACTTAAACCCCGTGTCAACCAATCAGGGTGATCTTTGGGAGCAGCTGCGATACCGCTTCCGGCTCCTCCGCTAGGTACCCGGCAATTTTGCATCGGCAAGGAGAGTTAGTCATCAAGAGTATTAGCGTGGATTTACCGCATCCCGAATCTCACCAGTGGTCACGTGGTTTCGCGCGTTACTGACCACATAGTTCTGCATTTTTTTCTTCATACTCGTGATGAGATATTCATTTTAAAGAAATCAGATAACACAGTCGGGCCAAGCCAAATGTGTCAATTTATTTAATTTTGTATGTGTTTTTCTCAATTTCTTTGTTGGCTATTGCTATTGTGGATATTTTCTCTTAAACCTTAAAGTTATGAGCGACCATCCAAATAAGCGATCGCTATTGTTGCAAAAAAGCGTCTTCGTTCGGCTTAGTGATGGAATGCATGAACGACCTCAAGGGGGGATTTCCTATTCACTCTTCAGACGAAATAGTTCGGAACATTGGTCTAGTCTACCGTGAGGAAAATCAAAGCGTAAATGTTCGGGAGAGGCCTGGATAGAACCAGACTACTGGAAAATTCCAGTAGTTATAGTTCCATGCCGAACTCGAAGCTTTAGAATCAATCGTATCTATGCTGGAAATATTGTTAGGCAACTAATCCAGAACTTTTCAAGAGATATATGTAGTTGGGAGGTGATCACGCTCCAAGTGACAATGGCTCCTTTGGATCAGTTTCTGTTAGAGGTCACCGCTGCTTCTGGTACCAGACTTGCCCGCCAGTAGATCCTCGTTGAAGGACACCTCTCACTCTTTTATGTCCATGTTCTAGTTATCTAAAATAGTTGAATATATTTAAACTAGGCTCTGTTCAAAAAAAATCCAACTACGGCCTTGGCTGTTTTAAGCCTTTGTACATGCCCGTTGAGCTATAGCAAAAACACGGAAAGTTTCCATTACCGGTTTTTCTGATAAATGAACTGCTTACAAACAATCTCCGGGAGCAAGATACGCATCGTTAAAGTTTAACTGAAAAAAAAAAATTATGTGTGTATCATTTAGTTGAATACACTGAGTTATTTGGATACTGCTAAGAGATTCTTTGATTTTCCACTACCTGCTCTCGTAGTGAGGTGAAGAATATCTGCGGATGTCCCCTCAGCGCAACTACTATGACGCGGAATATTTGAATCTGAACACAATCGCGGCTTTTCAGTGGGCGATGATAAGCTTGGTGAACACTGCTTAGTGCCTGAACAAAAATATTTCATAAATCTTTTCGTCAAGCATGCGACTGTGTCCCATCTCTGCCCTTTTCAGTTAAACTTTAATGTATCGAAATGCGGCAAGTGTGAAAATCAGTGTGGTGTCGTTAAGCATGCATAGCCTAGGTTGATAAGCTGTGATGTATAGTATGAAATCCCAGTCTCTGATTTTAAGAATGGATGTAGCGATTACGGAAGTAAGTCGCGTTAGTAATATAGGTTCGATGGATCGTTTAAGGGATTTGCGTTACACCTATCAGATCGAGGGCCGATAATATCAGATAATATCAGATACATTTGTATTTCGATCAGTATCTTACCGGACATTAAACTATTACGATGCCAAGAGCATCGTTAGTGCGATTTAGAATAACGAAAGCAAGTTTTCGGGTAAAAATAAAGTCTTTCTTGAATATATAAACCAGAAACATAAAGAAATAGAATGTTCGCAAAAAGTTTGATAAAGCCGACCATAAGCTCGTCGTCTATTATATAAAAAAAAGGTCAGACTGCAAATCAACAAAACACAGTTTATTTTATTTTAAAATTCATCTAATTAACGGTTGGTCTGTGAAACATTTCCCCTAGCGAAACACCACCGTGACAAATGTCTTATGATTAATGTCCGAAGATGAAAGTTTTTAAAGTCTAACTGAAAAGAAAACTTATTTTTGTGTCATTTAGTTGAATACATTGAGTTATTTGGATTCTGCTAAGAGATTTTTTGATTTTCCAATATCTGCTTTCGTAGTGAGGTTCAGAATATCTACAGCTGTCCCCACAGCGCAAATTCTACTATGATGCGGAATATTTGAATCTGAACACAAACGCGGATTTTCAGTGGGCGGTGATAAATTTGGTGAACACGGTTGAACGAAAAAATTTCATAAATCTTTTTAGTGACGCATGCGACACAGGTAGTACCACAAATTTGACAGGGAAATTCCACTTTAAACTTTAAAAGAGCTCTAAAAGTTATCTAGCAATTATATTTCTTCTGTCTGATTTAATTGATTCATTTTTGTTTGTGCTCGGAGGAAGGTCAGACCCATGTCGCAAACCTTTTTTCTTTTTCATTTTTTCTTAAGTCATGTGTCTGTTGTCGTAAATTCTCGTGTTGTCCTTAAATTTTAGTGTTGATGTGTGATAGTTGTTCGTTTGTTTTTTCTTTACAATGCCTTAGGCTAGAATTGTATGAACAATTTTTACAAACCCATCAGAATAAGTCAAGCGTCTTTTTTTATGCCAGTGGCATGTCTGATGCTTTTGAGAAACACCAGGTTTATTTTTATTTGCCATTAAAATTGTACTTTACCTTACCTTACAAAACATAATGAAAATGACCCCATGAAGAACTTCCTCGGCTAAAACAGAGTAACAAAAACAAGAGCTACAAGCTTAGGTTGCATTTGTTATGAGTAGGTGATAGAAGGAAGCAAATAAGGATGTCACAAGATCCCGCTACTTCCAGCATCCCTTACTTTCGCCGGACATGGTTCGGACTTGGGAACTAGAGATGGGACATATAGTGCCCCTGCTCGTATCCGCGATCAGGTTCAGACCATTTTCAGGAAATGTGTGGTAGCTACCATCGAACTACACCCACAGTGGCTGAATCCAACCGTGACCCCGAAATGGATTTTCTAGTGCATGAACTTCTACCTTCCAATTTTCGTCCCAATCGCTCCACTCGTTTCACGCCTCGCAGTGCCACACCATTTCCGGGACCCCCACAACTCACCCACCGTCCTGTCTGATTCAGACACAAAGGGATCTCTTCTTAACACCCAGCGAAGGGACTCCAGGGATAAGACCCTTGAAATAATCTAGTCCTTCAGCCTTCTTGCAGAACTTCGAAATTGTTTTACAGATCCTGCGCTTAAGACAAAGCGGACGACTGAACCGATGTTTGGGGACGTTTCGTCATGCAAACGGTTTGTCATGGGGACGTTACCACCATTGGCGACATATAATTAAATCTTGGGGGGGGGGGGGGGTCCATTTTGGCCCCCATCGCAGTTTTGTTACTCGGACTGAAAACCTAATTACTTTTTTGGAGCAAAATTGAAGCATTTTGCGAATATACTATCAGGAGCAAATGCGAAAGCCACGCGTTGATCGAAGATCCTTCACGGAGGAAAAACGTTCACTGGAACATGTTGCCAGTGGGAGTGTGGATAAGCCCCTTTAAGCTTTCTGAGGCTTTCGATCGAAGCAAGCGTTATCAATCCATAAATCAATCGATTTATTTATTACAAATCATGTATTAAAATTACACTAAAACATTACTATTCTCTACTAAATGTGTACAATCATTTCATCCATTCGGTGGCTCGGGGCAATAGCACAGTCGACGGAAAAGGCAGTGGAAATGTCGAAATACGACGCGAACTGGAGAAGTAGATCTGGATTCATGAAATCTTCGGATATGAGGTTAAAATCTTAAAACATCTCACATACAAATTCTAGCTTTTAATGCGGCACAAACCCCAAGATTCCGAGCCTAAGACCATTGCCGAATGACGCGCTGTTTGGGCAATCTATATAATTTGGGCTATCTAGTTCCGTGCGAGTCTGAGCATTTCCGCCATCGCCTCGGATCATCTAGGGCAATGTTTCACCATACTAGTTTGATACCTAGGATTGTCATTGTAGCCCTCCCCCTACCGCGGCCGAATCTGGTTTAGCCACATAAACAGATTATGTAAAGCATCTTCTCTTACCGGCTACCAAGTTTCACTCGAGTCTAAGCGTTTTTCGAAAAATTCCTGTACTCCCCCCCCCCCCCCCCACCGTGTTCAAATCCGGTCCGGACTCTAAAATATGTCATCTACGGCACATGGTCTCTATACTTTCCAAGCTTCATTCAAATCACTCTACTGGTTTGACCCCTACACGAACCATCAACTTTCCGCGACCCCCTATCGAACTCCCCCACTGTGGCCGCATACGACTAGGACACATAAATTCCGCATCTTTGACATCTTTTCTTCTCGTCCTTCAAGTTTGACTCGAATCGGATTATATCTGCAAAATTTCCGGTTTCCACTTCATACCGTGGTCGGATCCGGTCCGGAAGCCAAATCACAAACTATGCCACATAAACTTGGTACTGTCCACTTTGCATCCCAGTCGGCCCATTCGTTTGTTTTTTTTGCATGTCACACAGTTCCCCCCCCCCCCCTCACTCCCCGAGCCATTGTCGCATGTGGTTCGGAGACATGATTTTGCATATCTAGCTTATTAGTTCTTACCACCCATAAAGTTTCACTCGAATCGGACCACACGCTCGCAAACTACGGAGGTCAAAATTTCCGGATTCCCTTTCCCTTAACTCCCCCCAAATGGTTGGAACCTGGAACGGAACTTTTCTTAAGGCATTGCATTGTGTCAGGTCCTTCAATTATATGCCTGCCAAGTTTCATCGTCTTTAGCACCCCCTCCGACTCCCCCCTAAGAGCTCCAATATGATCTCGTTCTGTCAAGAACGTATCTAGGGCTTATGCTCGTTCTTCCCACCGACTTCCATCCCGATCCCTCGACGCTAAGCGTTCCGCGTGTATTCCGGTGCCCCCTTCAACCCTCACAAATATCGGATCCGGTCCGGACTTGACATGGAACATCTGAGACAACACCTCTTTCCACTTGCCAAGTTTCATTCAGTTCCGATCGCCCGTTCAAAAGTTATGAATGATGCAAGATTCCGGATTCCCCATCCCCCCACTCCCCAGATGATGATCAGATCATGCACACGAGTATTCTCAAGTCAGTTTGTTTGTCAGTTTGTCCGTGATATGCCAGCCCAGTTTCAAAGTCCTAGTACATCAGGAAGTACCGACCTTGCGGGATAATCAGAATCCCCCCCCCCCCTATAGTGCCCGGTCCGGCTATGTCAATGATGTATCTAGGAGTTGTCCTTGTTCTTCCCACCAGGTTTCTTCCCGATCCCTGCACTCATAAGCGTTTCCCAAGATTTCCGGTTCCCCCCTCCAGCTCCCCCCGAAGTCATCGGACCCGGTCCGGATTTTACGTGGGTCATCAAGTTTCATTTAGATCCGGTCACCCGTTCAAGAGTTATTTCCCCCCGAATTCCCCCTCCCTCCACGATGCTTGGATCGGGGGGGAAGTGACTAGTTCCAGTTTAATCGTTTGGGGTACCTGATATGCCTGCGAAGTTTCATCGTTCTAGCTTATGTGGAAGTACCGGAACTAGCAAAACCCGGACCGACCGACCGAAGGACGGACAAAAATTGCGGTCGCTGTATCGCACTTGGTCGAAGGGCCAAAACGGTATGCTTTAGACAAGAAAAATTAAACAGCGAATTCCAAAGCTCCGGAACAAATGTTTACTTACAAAAGTAGCTCTTGACGTTAGGATTTTGAGGAAGAATTATGGTTCCGGCGGAGAGAGGTTTGAACCCATTATATTCTTTGGACAAGTATGTTTACGGCAACCGCTCGTAAGTTTAGTGTTTGATGATAGTGATCATGATTTAGGTTCACAATCATAAATGCCTAGCTTAGCGTCTTTCGTCAGGTGCAGATACTACACGAACCGAACATAAACAAAAAATCTTGGCTTGTCATTCACGGTTGAGGCAAAGTGAATAAAAAAAAACTACCAAAAAAGATTAGTAATACATCCTTCATGAAGCCAACAAAAATCGGTACACAGCTTTTTTATGTCTCTTTGGTTTGGCGAGTATAGGGGTGTGAGTTGGGATCTTTCTGATTTAGTTCCTAGAAACCGCGGTTTAGGGTAATAAGATGGATCTGGGCAAATATTTTGGAACCTGGGAGGGAAAGCGATCGTTCTCTAAATGAACGCAGAGCGACCCCCTGCCTTGGCAATAGATTATCCTGAGAGCTCTCTTTCGAATGGATTCCAGGCCTCTATCCTCTGTCAAAAAAAGTGCCAGACGCGACAAGCATACTTGACAGCCTGGCGAATAAACAACGTGTCAGGGCGGAGTAGATAGAAATGAGACTTCCTAAAAAGAAGCTTCAGAACGGAAAGGGACGTGCTGGGTTGTTTGTAATGCCTCTTGATGACTAACTCCCCTTTCCAATGCAGAATCACCGGGTACCTAGCGGAAGAGCCGGAAGCGGTTTCACATCTGCACCCAAAAATTGCCGTGATTGGTTGACACAGGATCTGAGTTGTTGAGGTTGAGTCGTTAGTGAGACGTTTACTCGTTCTTCCTGAGGATCTTTGGCGTGTTTTTGCTTAGTCATATAGAGTATTGTTTCATATGAGCCTCCCACTTTAAAGAATCTACCTTGGCATGAAAGTACCGAGAAACACCTAATCAGAGGAACAAAATCCATCAGTCATGTTTGAATGCATGTAGAAATCCATACCTATGATTTGAATGCACTTAATGAGCGTGTTCCATCCTACTTACCGTAGTTACTACGCATGACGTCATGAACTCTGGCTTTTTTCCGTCAAGGCTGGAACGATTTTTCTATTTTTCAGCAGGATATCATGCCACGGGCGAATCCGGCCAATCATGTTGCAGAGATGCGTAGTTACTACGCTTACCACGCTCCCGAGAATGGTAAGCAAATAGTAACTGTTAGTTACTATTTCGAGAAGGTTGGAACGGTCAGCGTAGTAACTTTTCGTGAGGATGGAACGGAAATAGTAACTAATAGTAACTATTGTTAGAAGGGTGGAACACGCTCAATAAGTTTGAAGACTGAAGGGATTTTTTTTTCTTCATCTTGGGATCTAGAATTGGAAGTTCAGAATATGCACTGCTGGCTCGACAAGACAAAGTTCATACAGACGCGAAGAATTTGAATTTCCACAAAAGCGTGCGTTCCAACGGCTAACGAAGCAGAGATCAGGAAAGGTTTAGTTCCAGATTGGAAGGTCTTCTCTGTAGAAAATCCGCTATTGCCTGACAACCCCAACAAATGTATATTTCCGTAACCTTTACCGCTGAAGTTGCTAAATATTTTAACCTACGAGATACAGGCACATAGAGGTACAAAAAAATACGAAATACCATGTTTATTTGTTGGAAGTAGATTATCTGAATAGCGGAGCAACGAAGCAACGCATTTCCATCGGTTCTAAAACCCCACTAGAGTGAATATCTTAGCCCTATTTGGTTAAACTTTAAGAACAAGATCTACGAGCTCATGTAGCACTTGTTTTGAGCAGATGCTGCAAGAAAGTAGAGGAGAACGTCACAAAATACCCCCTTCAACCTCCCTAGGTTCGGACCTAAAAATAGGACATCTATTTTCACTCGAGTCTGAGCATTTCCGGCATCGCCTCGGACCTTTTAGGGCACATGAATTTTCTACCTTCCAAGTTTAGTTCCACTCGTTTGATCCCTAGACATGCCATACTATTACCAGTACCCCCCCCCCCCCCCTCAAACTCCCATGGCCGTGGACGAATCGGGGTCGGACACATAAACGGATCATCCAAAGCATCTTCTCTTGTGGTTCGAACACATGTTTTGCATATCTAGGTCATCACTTCTCATCACCCATAAAGTTTCAGTCGAATCGTACAACCTACGGAAGTCAGTAATTTCCGGATTCTCCTTCCTTTAACTCCCTCAAAAATGGTCGAATCGAGGAACGGAAGTTTTCCTTGGGTATTGTGTCGGGTTCATGCGTCTATATTTGGTTCCGTCACGACCTGGTTCCGTCAAGAACGTATCTAGGGCTTCTGCTTGTTCTTCCCACCAAATTCCATCCCGATCCCTCGACTCTAACAGTTACACGAGATTTCCGGTGCCCCCTCTCTCCCCCCCCCCTCCCCCCCTCCCCCCCACAAGTATCGGATCCGGTCCAGACTTGACACGGAACATCTGAGACGATATCTCTTTCAATTGCCAAGTTTCGTTCAAATCCGATCACTCGTTCAAAGGTTATGCATGCAACTAGCTTCCGGATTCCCCATCGCTCCAATGGTATGTTTTGGTCTCTGATATGCCTGCCAAGTTTCATCGTCCTAGCTTATGTGGAAGTGCCCGAACTAGGAAAACCCGGACCGACCGACAGACCGACGGACGGGCAGAGATTGCTATCGCTATACGGCACTTGGCCGAAGGGCAAGTGCCATAAAAATCTGTGAGAATCACAAGTATTCATTCAGCCTAAGTTGAATACAGATGACGTTTGGAGGCGTTAAAAGATAAGTCAGCTAAAATTCTTTTTGGTGGTGTTTCGGCCCATCTTGGCAAGGACCTTTTCAGACCGTACTTTAAAATTCTGACCTTGCGATAAAACTAATTTTGTTTCTGGCAACTAGTTTAGTATCAAGCCATCTCTATAAACAACATAGTAAGACGAACAATGGGATTTCCCCTACAGGGCTTATGCGGTTTTTGGCAAAGTATATCGATGCCTGGTCGGTAGGTAGGTAGGTTTTTTATTTTGAACCAAAACATTGAAAATAACATAAAATAACATTAGTAATATCCTATTGCAGCAAAAAGAAAGTCCTAAGGACATGTGCTGCAATTTATTAATACTACGTGAATCTAAAAATAAATAGCTAAACACAACAACTTACAATTATCCACCTAGCCTATGACTTAATAACAAACAATTAAACGTGAACACTATACACAACAAGAATCCTTAATATTTACTCCTTACCAGTTTCAGCCCCACCCGAACAACTGTGAAAAAAATGAAAAAAAAGACCACACACCTTCAACACGTATTAATTAAGTGGAAAGTTTTCATTTTCTTTTTAAACCCGTATAAAGTGGCAGACTCCCTGATGTTAGCCGGCAGATTATTCCAAACAGAAGGCCCCAGATTATGAATCATATAAGATGATCTAGCTGTTTTAATTTTTTCATCAATTAAAAGCTGTGCATTTCTGGTGTCATAATTGTGGTGTTCCTGATTCATAGAAAAATAATCATGGAAATAATCAGGGCATATATGGTTCATGCTTTGAAACACAAAAATTGATGCCTGGTAATCACGAATCCAACGTTCAGAACATTACGCCGGGAAAAGCTGGCAATGGTTTTAGATTCAACCTCCTTTTTGGGATCCCAAAACGTAAGTTGAGGGATACCTATGACTTCGCAAAAGTTGTCCGTCTGTCCGTCCGTCCGTCCGTCCGTCTGTAAGCACGATAACTCTCGAAGGGAATGAGATATTTTGATGAAACTTGGTGTGAGGATTCGTTGGGTCGGCGGACCAGTCGAGTTCGTAAATGGGCTTCGTAGCCCTACATTTAGGGGTGGGGGAGGGGGTTCAAATTAAGGGGCAAACAAAATATTTTGAAACAGCTAATGTGATAGTCGATTATGGGGTAAGAAGACATGCTGAACACGATGGTGAAAACCATTTTTGTTAAAAGTAAAAGTTTTATTTGAAGTTGATTAGATGTTTGATTAAGAGGTAGGCAGACATGCTGAAGACGATGGTCAAAACCATTTTCTCGACGGACAAGTAGTTCGCCCGGAATCCGGCCCAAACCGGAAAGTTTGTTAAAATTAAAAGTTTTATTTGGAGTTGATCAGATGTCCGATTCAGGGCAAGAAGACATGCTGAACTCTTATGTGAAAACAATTTTCTTCCCGGACATGTAGTTCGCCCGGAATCCGGCCAAAACCGGAAAATTGTTAGAAGTTAAAGTTTTATTTCTAGCTGATTAGATAACCGATTTAGGGGTAAGAAGAGACGCTGAATCCGTGTGTGACAATCATATTTTACCCAGACATATAGTTCGACCGGAATCCGGCTGGAGTCGGAAAATTTGTTATAAGTTAAATTTTTATTTGAAGTTGATTAGATGTTCATTATTCGGGAAATAAGATACCCTGACTTCGTTTTTGAGCTTTCTTTTTTCGCCGGACAAGTAGTTCTAGAGTTCGGCCGAAACCGGGAAATTGGCAGAAGTGGCAGGGACTTTTCGTCAAAACAGATATGACTTATACAGGTAAACACACATGCTGAATCCATATCTGAACTTGGTTTTCTCAGATGATTAGCTATTTGGCCTTAATCTGTTTCTGAATTTTAATTGTAAGAATGTTCAAGGATTCTGGCGATGACTAGATCTGGCTAAGACAAGACCCAGTTGTCTTTTTTCTGTACATAGTTCGCTCGGAAGTCGGTCGAAACCGGAAACTTGGCAGAAGTAAAGCAGGAAGTCTCGGTCAGTATTGTCAAAATGGATATGGCTTATAGAGGTATATCTGAACATGGTTTTCTCTGATCATTAGCGTGGCGAAGACTGGATCTGGCGAACACAAGACCCGACTGTCGGAATCAAATATTAGATTTTTGGGATCCCATCGACACCTTTGGTCTTGTTTATGTTCGCAACCAAACGAATGCTTTTGTTTTGCAAATCTGGATCCTTTTATAATTAGAAAAAAATTTGTCAACGTAACCTTCTGAAACCCGCAAGCGAAGTGTCGCTGCTCCGAGTCTCGGTGTTGCCAACCGATTGGTTTGGGGTTGGGTTAGTGCCATGGCCCTGTAAGACAAGCCAGTCTACCCAGCTTCAAATGTGTACCTGAACAGATATGGGGAAGCTAACAGGAAGGTTGTGCGATAGCACTAGGACGGCTTGCCCCCAATCCCCCATTGCACTTCCTCTTCCTGGCTGTAGACGAAGTATCGAAGACCAGCAACGCCCAGTGTTGCCTGACAAGGCTAATGCTGCATCTTTACCTTTTACCTACCTACCCTGTAATGAAAAAAGTAAGAAAAAAAGGCATTTCTTAGGGGATCGACTAAAAAGAGGCCCGGCACGGCACGACATAGTGTAGGAGGCTCGAGTAATAAAAAGTGGCACGAAAACTAAAGGGCCCTTTCAGACTTCAGAGTGAGTTGCAGGAGTAATGTTTTAACGTGCCTTCTTTTAGGCTCTGGAGTCACGAGCTCTCACTAGCTTGTCTACTTTTACTTCTTACTAATCTCTTTTTATTACTCGTGCCTCCTCCGCCATGCCGTGCCTCTTTTTATTCGATCCCATTTCACGGAGCTGACCGCGGTTCAAGGCGACCTACAGTAACACCTGGTCAACATAGACTGGTAATGATAGTTAAGCCGTGGAGAGAAATCCACAAATCTTTACCCTTATCTCCTTTGCCCCCCCCCCCCCCCCCCTCGCTTGTGTCCTACTGCTCATCACCCTCTCAGCGCGTTGGAAGGGTAGATGCTCTATCTTCTTTGAAGTTCTGTCGTTCTCCAAGCAATCAAGCGAAATTAATTGAAATCGCTTACCTTGTCCCAATAGAAACGCCGTCGATTATACTCCTAATCAGTTTTGAGGAAATGAGCCTGGAGGTCAGAAAGGGTATTGGCAAACATAGATGAGATTTGACGGTAGTGAAACGTCTAAATCCTGTTTTCCACGGAGATAGCGAATTTCCCTTCCATCTCTCAGAAAATTAGGCAGTTTCTAGAAAAGCAAAGCGAAATTCGCCCTGTTTCCGAATGCCCTTTGGCTTGGCCCTGCTTTAAAACATGCACCGACTCGACTTTTATCTTACCACGGACTAAGTGCTGCCATCTACCCTCTGTGGAAGTTGTGACTGCTGTGTGATATCCTTAGTATTTCTAGACGGGCTCAAAACCGTTTATTCCTATTAAAACCAACTGAATTCTCCGTTTCCTGATACCAGTAACTTTTCTTTCATCATAATAATAATAATAATTATAATTTCTTTTTAACCCACAAATCGTACAAGACGAAAACAGTGGAGTACAAAAGAATATATGAAGACATAATTAACAAAACATAACACATACAAACAAAATCTACTTAAAAGTCAAACAGACGAATAAGCCCATGGGAGGGCGACAGACGCGCGTACGCCGTTTCGGACAGTTTTCTGTGGAGAACAGATGATTTCTCCGTGATATCCGGTAGCGAGTAACTACTAATAATTTTAGAATTTCTTTGCCAAGGAGGGAGAAAAAGAAGAAATTTACAATATACTTCCATAGTGTCTTAAACTGTGATTAAACTGCACGTGTATTGTCCCTGATCCCCTTGCTAGTCACCTGTCACACTTTTGCCTGATTCTTCGATGCCGGAACTTGAAAAATTAAGAGCAGAATAAATCGCCAATGAACAACTAGCACTGTAATAATTTCTCAATTTGACTGCGTTATACGCATGCTCCAGCTGACTTTTATTGCAGCAATGTTTCGGCACTTCTTGAAAAGGATCCTCTTCAGGCCCAAAGAATGAAAACGAATTCTGCGATGACAGGTTCTTTTTCAGGCTTCGCAAGCTGTGATCACATGTTGGTTTTTTAGCTCTGAGCCTGAAAAGGAGCCTTGTCAAGAATGACAAAATATCGATCGAATAAGTCAGCTGGCGTATCCATTGAACGCAGTAAGACATGATTGGCAGTTAGCTTGGGCTGAAGGAATACTTGTTTTCTCAGTTTCAAACTGTGGATTCACGAACAGGATTTCGTGGTCGATTTTTCTTCACGTTTATCATAAAAATAAAATAAAAATCAACTATGCCACAAGGATGCGCGGATTCAACAGACGACACTTGGAATATTATCTGTTGTCGCGGCAGACGTTATGCATGCAATATTATGCAAAACAAGCATTGCCAGGAAGAGCCGAAAAACCGCCAAAAAAGTATCTGCTGAATTTTCCAAATCATGACGACAAACAAAAAAGCTAGTAGATTCTTTTTTGCGGTTTTTGGCTCTTGCTGGCAATGCTTGTATGTATAACATTGCTTGCATAATGTTTGTCGCGACAACAGATAACATTCCAAGTGTTGAAACCGCGCATCCTAGTGTTGTATGTTACGAAACTTCCGACAGTGCATGATTCACCAACGGAGTTTACTTTTTTCCGTTGTATTGTTATACTTGTTCTACGACTTGCACTTTTTTTCTGTTAACAACAAAACGAATGATAACTCTTCTCGGTCGCCAAAAGCCAACTTTACGGTGACTTCAGAGTCGACCGGGATCAATCAGACGCTCCGAGTTAGCCGCCCCAGGCAACCATTTTCTTAAATTTGTGTTTTCGTTCCAGGTTCATCATCAGCTTGGTGTTCGCCAACATTACCGTCTCCCTATTCGTCGCCCCTGGCCACCTCTTCGACCTTCTCTACCCCGATTGGTCAATAATCTGGCGTGACACCCTCGCAGGTCTCACCGCGTTAGCCATCGTCACCAGCGTCTTCTCAATCCTCCTCATCTCGCTCGACCGTTATTTCGCCGTTACGAGCCCATTACACTACAGCATGACAATAACGCGACGGAGGAGCTTATTCATGATTTTCGCCACTTGGCTTACTGCAGGGGCCCTGAGCGCTCCCGCTTTTATGGGATACCTCACTGTTACAAACGAAAATGAAAGCCGGACGTGGATAGCGTTTCAGGCTCCCGCATCGACCGCTTGGAATTCCACTGGGATTCTCAGCTTCTGCTTTGGAATGGTCCTTACGAACGCAGGCTTTTTGCTGCCTCTAATTCTTCTCTCCTGCCTTTATTTCCGGATGTATAAAGCAGCGAAGAAAAATAACCAGCGAACTCGCCGGCACAGCATCAGCTCGAATCCGGCGGAGGTAATAAACTTTCATGTACCTGACTCGGATGCAAGTTCAACCCAGGGGATAATGACTCCCAACACTGTGAAAAGAAAACTGAGAAAGCGTTGGGATTCCAGTGCAACCTTTTCATTATTTACCAGGGAGGAAAGCAAGGCGATTCGAACCTCGGCGATTGTGATCTCATCCTTTTTGCTGTGTTATTTTCCGTATTTCGCCACGTGTTTATTAGAAACTCAAATTTTGCGGATACACATATCAAAGCTACTTCGCGTAGCTGTTTGCGCAGTCGCATTCCTTAACTCGGTGCTAAGTCCATTTATATATGTTTACAGAAATGAATTGGCTCGAACGGAAGCCATTCGTGTTATTTGTTTATGTGCAAAATCGTCCCGGTATCCAGCTTACCGATCCCCGGGTATGCATACCCCAAGAATAGTCCATCGCGAGACGCAGGCGGAGTGCGTTTTAGTTCACGCGTTACCGGACGGGACAAATCGTTGTGAAGTGATTCACTCCACTCCCAAGTGGAAGTCTCCAATGTGCGGTGTGCGCGAGTCGCAGTTGGGAAAGGACGACCGCCGCTCGCCCTGCTCAAAGAACCGCTCCTTCTTCCACCCGTCGAGTAACCTCGGTCACCCCATCCGCTTCAGCCAGACGCGTAAGGAAATTAAGTTCGAATTCACACCGGCAGATGACGACGACCAGCTCTGTCGCAAGCGTGTCCAAAGCCAACGAAGTTCGAGTTTTTCCAAAGTACTCCTTGCGCGGAAGCGGTCGATTAAACGTCGTTTGGTACAGCAAGGAGTAAGCAAATGTGACCTGTCGTTGAACTCGGTTGAACCGGAGAAAAATCCCTCATCGCCCAAGTCACTGAACTATTTAAAAGCTGATGAGAAAATCGGCTGTGAACTGGAAGTTCGCCAGAAGGAGAAGAGGCGACCGAGTGTTTCCCTTCCCACCAGTCCTTCCTGTATTCTCAATTATCCCAGCTTTTTGTTTGATGAGATTCACCTAAAAAGATGACATGAGGAGCTTTTGTTATGAATGTTTCGGAAATACACGGGCGTTGACTTTTCTATAGCACGTTGTTGGTTGATGGCTTCCCAGAAGAGGGAGGGGGGGAGGGGGGGGTGCAAGAAATCCATTCATACACGAATCCTCCATTTTAGGGCACAGTGTTCCAACGCATGAGCACCAGTGTTCATGCGTTGGGGTACAATGTCCTGTAGCAAAACCGCCACACAAGCCTGTTTGAAAAACAAATTTTCGTTTCAGACTTCCAGCTCAACTGATCTGTCTTGAGCAGGCCCGTATCCAGGATTTTTTTCGGGGGGGGGGGGGGGGGTTGCCTGTGGGTCGGACAAAAAAGTACAAAAAAGATATAGATCACATGGAAAAGCCTATAAAAATGATTATTTTTGTACGTTTCGGGGGGGGGGGGGGTCAAACCTCCGGCTATTATTGAGGGCGACAAGCTAAATGCTTAACGCCAAATATAATTAAATAAATAAAA
Organism: Branchinecta sandiegonensis; assembly: GCA_030848855.1. NCBI lineage: Eukaryota > Metazoa > Arthropoda > Branchiopoda > Anostraca > Branchinectidae > Branchinecta > Branchinecta sandiegonensis. The sequence continues at coordinate 20,276,061 of JAUPMV010000016.1, read as the reverse complement.
AATTTCCGGGAATCTTACTGGTCAGAAAGACTAGTTACACAAAATTTGACGCGTTTGGTCATCTAAGCCAATGGTCCTGGAGTCATGTGTGGTTTGTCTGGAGGCAGAGCTTTGATCGAAAGTAGTTAATTCTCTTAGAATACCCGACCGGAAAACTACATGTTCCAAGATGTCTTTCATTAAACGAATGGAGGAAATAAGATCAAATAAGGCTTTATCGAATGGTGGACTTTCCTTCTTGCTATAATGGTATACGTGCTGACGGACCTATGAGATTGGTTGGTTGGTGGAGGAATGACACCTACCTGTCACAATATTGGTACTCCTTTGTCGGCGAAGATGATAAACTGAGTTTATCTTGGATGCAGATACGGGGGTGTCACGGAAGGACGGGATCGACTAAAAAGAGGCACGGCACGTCATGGCGCAGGAGGCACGAGTAACAAAAAGAGATTAACAAGTAGTAGAAGTAGACAAGGAAGTGAGAGTTCGTAGCTCCAGAGCCTAAAAGAAGGCACATTAGAACATTGTTCCTGCCCCTCACGCTGAAGCCTGAAAAGGTCCTTTTAGCTTCCGTGCCTCTTTTTTAGTACTCGTGCCTCCTACACTATGCCTACACCGTGCCGTGCCTCTTTTTAGTCGATCCCCGAAAGGACATCTTTGAGATGGAAGCCGATTTTCGGAAGAATTAATTACGGTTACATACGTAATATAGTCAAAGTCGATCCTACTAAAGATTTGTGCTGCATACCTCTTCTTCTGACGTCGAAAGAGCCTGCTGGGTTGTGTTCTAATCCATTAGCTTATTAATGCCTGAGAAAGTTTACCCAATAACCTGGAAAGCATGAAAAAGGCAAATCTAAAGGAACGATACCATTTTCATTTACTCACTGTAACCAAGTCAACTATTATTGAGGGCTGTTCAAAGACTGGCGAAACCATCCCAGATGCTTAAGGTGTTATTTTTCAACTGTTAGAAGCAGTCATCATCAACATCAAGTCAACTATAGTTGAGGAAGAATAGCTCCCGAAAGTCTAAAATCTCAGTGGCTGCTTCAGACGTTCTACCATTTCCCACAAAGTATAGCGTCCAAGGAAAGTGACCCCATAACACACGATACCTCCAAAGGACCTATTCAGGATTAGCAACAGTAAGTAAAAATGACAATTTATTTATATACCAGAGAACAACTCAAAACAAATAGGAACTCAAACACAAAAACAAAACTCGGAACGTACACCGCAATGACGACACTTTGGAAACGAAACCCTAATCTTCAGATCATCCCACACCTTCATCCGCGTAACAGTTGGGTAGGGTACAACTGTGCTTGTTGATGCTAAAGCATTGTTCAAACTGGTGTAACAAGCTGAATAAGAGCTATACCCTTCAGTTTATATTGCTATGTTACGGGCGTGATAAGAAAACAGAAATCGATCTTATTTTCTCTATAAAATCCTCATGCAGCTTAATACACCGATTCGAACGATGCTTGAACAAAGTATCATCGACATTTGTGCCTAGGATACGACAGGAACGTTACTCGCAAGCCTATCTGGAATGGCGACGTTATCACATTCTCAACGGTTTATTATCACACTCGACCGCTTTCATCCATTTTCACAACACAACGTTAACGCCCACCACGAACGAACATCACCGGGAATGCAGTTTTCCGAAGAAGCGAATAGATACTCACAATATAAGCTTCGCAGTCAAAGTTCCAGTGCTGTTGTTTGTGCATCTTATCATTTATCAAGACATTAAACCACTGGCTTACATAAGACTGCTTTTTCGACAAAACAAACGCCTCAGGCGATACAATTTTGCTTCGAAGTTTGATTATTGCATCTCGAAAATAAAACCAAGGCGGTAGTAGCTTATTAAACGAACCTCTGATTGGTTTAAGCATTGATCAAATTCGTTTAATAAGATCCGCAGTGTGCTTATACTGCGAGCAGGCGAGATTAAGGAAGATAAAGAGATTGCAGCAGGGGTCGACTAAAAAGAGACACGGCACGGCATGGCACAGGAGGCGCGAGTAATAAAAAGAGATTAGCAAGTAGCGAAAGTAGACAAGTAAGTGAGAGTTCGTAACTCAAGAGCCTAAAAAGGCACATTAGAACATTGTTCCTGCCCCTCACTCTGAACCCTGAAAAGGGCTCTTTTAGTTCTCGTGCCTCTTTTTAGTTCTCTTGCCTCCTACACTATGTCGTGCCGTGCCTCTTTTTAGTTGATCCTGTTTCAACAGACAGCACTTGGGGTGTTACCTGTTGTGTATGAAAAACGTTACGTATGAAAATGTTAAAAAAACAGCAAAAAAGCATCTGCTGAGTATTTTGTTTGTCGATGATATCGGACAATTCAGCAGATGCTTTTTTGGCGGTTTCTGGACGGGTGTAGAAAATCCGGTGCAGGCACCGAGTCTATGGCTGTCAACCGACTTATCGGTATGGTGATGAAAATATTTCAAAACTATTTTACGTTATAAATATTCTTTGAGCCCAAGCCGACTTTGAAACATTTATTCAAACAATGTTTACAACGGATACGTCAGCTACGATTCTTCATCAGCGATATTTCGGCCCTTTTTAGCAACGGTCCTCGTCAGGCTGTCAATCCTCTGGGTCAACGTCGGGTCGGGGAAGGAAACAAACCTGTAATAAATAACTGAAGCTTATACCAGCTATAAATATCTTATTAAAGTAAATTACATTCAAATACCACTGTAATGAAAAAACTAGTCCTGAGATTTAATTTTTGACACGGACGCTGTTTTTGCTGCACGATTGTGGCGATGACAGGAAAGGTTTTTTTCTGCATTTTGATCAACTTCGGTTTTGTTATTAATAAGGGGATGAAAACTGGGAAACAGCGTCCGTGTCAAAAATTAAATCTCAGGACTAGTTTTTTCATTACAGTGGTATTTGAAGGTAATTTACTTTAATAAGATATTTATAGTTGGTAGAAGCTTCAGTTATATATTACAGGTTTGTTTCCGTCCCCGACGTTGACCCAGAGGATTGACAGCCTGACGAAGACCCTTGCTAAGAAGGGCCGAAATATCATTTATAAGTAGTGAACTGATAGACAAAAATGCTCCTGAGCCGGGATTTGAACCCAGGAACCTCTGCTTACAAGGCAGTCACTCTACCACTGAGCCAGCCGAAATATCGCTGAGGAAGAATCGTAGCTGACGTATCCGTTGTAAACATTGTTTGAATAAACTATTTTACGATAAATCCAAACAGATCAGGGTAGATGTTCTGGCAATGGGACCTGCCTTAAAGTACAATCTTGGAAAATAAGGACCAAGCGCGCAATTCTTTTTGCAAACAGTGCGTACACGTCCGGTTGATAAGTAAAAAAAAATGAAGATGATTCCAATCCAACAGTCTTCGATAAACTGAGAAATAAAACAATACAACTGAAACATTTCAAAGCATAACACAAACTAATTATTGCTATAGCAAGATAACATGCAAATAACGCTACGCTAAACGTAAACTACGTATTACGCGTCGATAGTATATAGATAGATTGTGATATGATTAACTCACGGTATTCAGGCGAAAACGATATAACACTTTAAATAACAAGAACATCGTATGTTAAAAGCTCTATCGCGTGGCAGTTGTAAATGTGCTTTCAATGGTAATACAATCGTACGAATTTTCGCTTTAAACGGACAGGAACAAAAAAGTCAGCAGAACCGGAATTCTACTCCATTCTATAGCCAACTAAACACAGTCAAATAGAAAACACCACTGGCGAAAGGATCAGTAATAACAACTCTTACAAAGAATTAATTAAACTCCATTGAACTACTTATCATGATCCCCTCAACCCCTGCAGTTACGAATCACGCAAAACCGCCATTGTTGCTCCCACACACCTTTTCTTGCACAATTTCCAATGAATTTTATATGAAGCTGCATAAAATCAGAACTGTCAAAAGCTTTTTGGAGCGACGAACTAATGACCCCCCCCCCCCCTCCCCCCTCCAGCGTCTTCCGAAGCCTATTAGGCTAATGGATTTTCATCTGATGTTTTTATTCCAAAGACCAGTTAATTTGTGAAAAAAAAATTGCTGACTGCCTACCCACGATCGAAAGACATGAAATAACTTTTACAGTTACGGTATTTTTTCTGTCGTAGATGGAACCATCGAACACTCGAATAAAAAAGAGCAGAGTGGGCTTTCATTGGAGCAGGCTGTCTCCTTAACGAGGGGGGGGGGGCGGTGCCGGGAAACGGTGTACACCAAGTGCCTAGGAGTGGTTAACCCATTGTCGGTCACAGCGAAAACAAAATCTAGCCCAGGATAATCCTCAATGGGTAATCAAAAAAGTTGAGTGATTTATTGAGTGACAAAGAGATTGGTCCGAAGGGATCAAAGTATGCAAAGAAGGCGGGTTAGCGAGTAGGGGTCAGAAAACAATATTACACCAAAGGTGTAATAATACAAGCAAAGATCCAAAACTAGGCGCGATATAGAGGCAAGATATTGTCAACAGATGATCGAAACAAACGGAACGGCCGGACACTTCCCTGCAGCAACTTCTCAGCAGCAAAGAATCGATATGCATCCTATTCTCCAGGCCTTCTAGTCCTTAACGGAATTCAGTCACGTGTCGATCGTCAAGCTTCCGATAAGCTCCACCTTGAGAGATCAAATTGTGGCGTAGTATATTCTAGCAAATTGTACGTAAAGATGGAATGCTATTACTATTAATACATTTGGCGTTAAAGTTTAACTGAAAATCTAACTTATTTTTTTGTCATTCAACTGAATACACTGAGTTATTTGGATTCGGCAAAGGGATTTGTTTTATTTTCCACCATCTGCTCTAGTTATGATGTTCAAAATATCTGCGGCCGTCCCCACAGCGTAAATTCTACTATGATGCGGGAAATTTTAATCTCAACACAAACGCGGCTTTTCAGTGGGCAGTGGTGAGATTGGTGAGGATTGCTTAGTGCCTGAACAAAATAAATCTTGTCCTATCCCAGCCCTTTTCGGTTAAACTTTGAGCGTTTAGTTACACAAGATACTTAGTATCGTGCCTCAGGTGGAGATTTTCGACGGAATCCGGTCGAAAATTTGTGTTGCCTGATTTAGGTGTTCGAAAGGCTTCATCGGATAAGATGATTATAGTTTTCCGAACGGATGAATAGTTTGGCAGGGATGCGAGGGACCGAATATTTAAGAGCTGATCCACCTTGACCAAGCAAACTGACTATAAAGAGGCCCAGTGGTATAAGCATATGTTAAATTAAAACATCCTATTAGTTTTCAGCTTGGGTGGATAGTTCGGCAGAAATTTTGGATGAAAGCGAACCCCCAAGTTGGATTTTCACTGTTAAAGGTCTGCTGAATATCTAGGGGAGAGGGCCAGGAAGCTGTTTACACGACAACGGCTCCCTTTTCGAGTCACTCTACGGCCCTTTGTAAAATTCTACTTCCCACCCAATGACCATAATCTTGACATGTCAATCAGCGCATATGCAACCTTTCTTACGAACTGCAAAACATCAAGTTCCAAAAAGGGCTGCGTTAAGTAGTCCCACTTGCTCCCTGATAAATTTGACCCTGTTTACCATGTCCAGTAATTTTCCTGATTACAATTGCTAGGCTGTTGCTATCTCCAAGGACCTAATCCCAACAGAGAGTGGACTAAGGCTTCAACAGCCAGCGCTGAGACGACATGAAAAAGAACTCGGCAACCGAAAGCAAAGAGAGGGTGCGTTCCAGCCTGATGCCAACTGTAAACATGGGATAGGCTGCAAAACCGAACAATGTTGGAAGAACCCCGGGAAGTTGGAAACTTTTTACAAACTCCCATTAATGCCATCGTTACATTGAAGATCTGGATTTCTTCGTTCGAAGTGCTGACTGAGCAAATAACTTTATTTATGCACTCGGTGCCCAATAACGGTATAAAATCTTTTGAAAAACGGCAGTGTTTCATGGCAGTATAAATTAGAATTTTGGAAGTGAAACTGTGTCTATTGCAACTTCATTTTGTTTGACAGTTCAAACGGATACGTCAGCTGAAATTTTATTAGAGCTATATTCGGCCCTGCTTAGCAAGGGTCCTCTTCAGGCTCAAGCTGTAAAAAACGAACTTGTGGAAAGCACTTTGTGACTGACTGGCTCCCCCTCAAAGGCGGGGCCACCTGTCACTTGTCACCACTTGACTCCTCCCCAAGGAGGAGTTTTTTTCACAAGTTTGAGCAGCTTTGAGCCTGAAAGGGACCCTTGAAAAGAAGGACCGAAATAAAATTCCAATAAAATTTCAGCTGACGTATCCGTTTTCCACTGTCAAATATGATTCGCAGTCAGCTTGGGCTGAAGGAATACTGAACTTCTTTCTGAGAAGGAGGCTACGGAATGATTGCTGGCGTCGCAGCTGTTACAACGTCATGAGGTGACAACTCCTTTGTGACTAAGGTGCATGCGAAAATACTCGCGCAAAATTAACGTCACGTGGGGAAACCTGCAGGCGATGCGTCAAAGTTTCGGAGCGAAGAAGGAAATGAGCATCCGGCTGCGACAATCGGACTGTGTGTGTACGTACATTAAGACCAGGGGCGTCACGACTAGGGAGGGGATGGGAGACGCCGGTAAAATATCGTCGGCCAATCGGTAAAATATAGCCGAGTCAGCCCGAAGCGCCGCGATTTTTCGTAGAAATAGTCGAATTTTTGCTTGGAAACGATCGATTTTTTTTAAAACAGTCGATTTTTTCTTTCTCAAGATCCACCGATTTTTCGTCAATACAGTTGTTCTTTCTAAATAAAAGTCGTTTTAACTTCAAAAAACAGTCGGTAAAACTGACCAGCTAGTCGGAAAATACCTTGCCCCCCCCCAAACATTTTGGCTACTAACGCCTCTGATTAAGAGTGAGGTTATTTGCGAGGACTTCGCGAGTTTGTGTTTTCTTCTGTCATTTCAAAATCTATCTAACAGGTAGCTTAAAGCAAGTTTTAGTGACAAGATATTCCTTAAACCTAAATTACCAATCCCTATCAGGCGTACTACTCAAGCAGGCGTCCTAAACCCACTGGTCCAGAAAACAAAAGTTTTCCATGAGCTGCCAAACTTGACACTTCCCTAATCGTTAATCCCCCCCCCCCCAGCCGAGGAAAACGCCTCGAGGAGGTGCGGGAAATTAAACATCTGGATCAATTTTCGCGGCGTTAAAATTTAAAGCTAAGTGGAACTAATTTGAATGCTGCGATTGCAAGAAATGCGGATTTTCGGACTTTTACAAAGATAATGTTCGTGTTATATTTTTCTATCCCTATAGATCAAACTGTATTTAATTTCAACCATATTTCAGTTATCTGTTATTTCTTAAAACTCAAAACCTCTTGTTTAAAACGATTTTAAAAGATCTCGAAATGACAGATAATTCCCATTAGTTTCCAGTATCCACAATACGAGAGCATCGTGGACAACTCCTGGCAGCTGAACGACGGCTTGGCTAAACTAATCTTTTTCAAACCTAGGAAAAGACCTTGAAGATGTTCAGTGGGCAATTTATTTTATATTTTTGAAGATTGTTGGGTTCAAGTAAATATTATTTTCAATTTCATGAAATTTGGTGACTAATCTTTAAAGATTATTATTAGGGTAGATGACGTTAATAAAAAAGATTAGGTTAAAGGATATTATGCTTTTTATACTATTCTGCTTTTTATATTATCCCTAGCTCCCTCACGGGTTTATAAGCTAGTGAAAACCCCACCTTTTTTGTACCACGGACTTGTAGCGCTGTATCTGCCACGCCGAGTTTTGACAGTCACACGACGCAAACTTTGCCGAAAGCTTCAACGTCCGCCGACAACTCTTTCACACATAAGGACATAAGAAGCCTAAAAGACCTAATCCAAACATTCTGTTTACCTTCTCTTACTGATCGCAAGCCACCAGTTTATTTAGATTTGAACTTGATTGCCGGGTTGCTGTTTTGGCTTGAGAAAAACCCCACGCAGAACGTCTTCTTTTCCAAAAAGAATTATAAGACTTTATTGATTATTTTTGGCATGTCTTCAGGAGTACCACACTGGTCTTGGGCTTTTAATTTATTTGTATTTGTAATAAACAGTTGGAGCGTTAGATGTTATTATTTTGATCCTTGGCTCCTTACATGCCATAACGGCTGTCCCAGATAATCGGCTGAGATTTAGTCCAGACCGAATTATTGCAAACTAGGAATTTTTTTTTTTTTTTTTGAATTTGCTCGTTGTTTGGCGGTGTATTTTTGTGGTTTTGAACATTCATAGTGACAGTAAGGATGCTTAGCATTCTGTGTGTGGTAGAAAGACCACTTCTTGTGGTAGACCTTTAAAAGTATTGTTTTTCTTCTTTGGAGACATGGTAGACCATCGGATATCCCTTCTATTTTCGACTTCTTTCGTTTTGCTTGATTTTCAAATATTTTGCGTCCAGCCGCCGTGTCGGGGAGCAGGAAGGCTGGACAGAGTCGACAAGCGCTAACAAGAAAATTGGTAATTTCACGTAGGAAGTGGGAAGAAAAGATATTTTCGAAGAACGATATTTCTGAGCCATTGCACCGTGAAAAGATCATTTCTAGTAAGAGTCGTGCTTTAAGTTAGGATTTAATGCCATCGAGGGCGGAGGAGACTTGTCATCAAGCCGGTGACAACTCTAGCTTGGAAAATGTGGACATATTGCTACCCGGGTATATGAATAGTCATTTAAAAAAAAAGAAAAAAAGATTACAGCGGACGATTGCTATATTTCGCAGTACGTAGCGCAACGTACTATATCCCGCATAGCCGACGCTGACAAATCGGTCGTTTTACTCGAAATCACGACTGAACGAACGAAAAAAATTGGCGCGAGACTGAAACCCAAACATAGGAGTCGGTGGAGCTGAGGAACGAAAAAACAAAGAGACGCACACGACATGATATTGCATAGCTAAACAGTTACTTCGTCAAAGCTTTCCGACTCTACTACGGCATAACTCACTGTAATCCATCCACAACGGATTATCTGTAGGCTGTGATTGTATTGAAGTCGCTTGTTTCTCGTCGCGCCATCTAGCGTACCCTGGAGCATTCGCATTCACACCTCTCTGAAAAGGAACGAAGAACATAAATTTCTCCTAGCAGTGAACACCTGAACTACATCGATGAATGAATGTATGAATCGACGAACACAAAATTCGATAGCGCTGTTGCTATGTGAGGACGTACGTGTAGAGAAAGGTCAGAATGGAGCAAGGGCGTATCCTAAGGAAATATATATATAATTATTTTTGACCGCTTATAAAAAGGAAAAAGCGGAGTACATAAAGAAAAAAAAAGAAAAGAAACTAAAGAAAATATATACATGAAATAAACATAATACTAAAATTTATACCACGAATCGAGTTACTACATGGTTTGCGCAAGCATTCAAAGCTCTTGGTCGAGCACTTGTTTCAATTTTATGATTTTTTCGGCGGGCATTATTTTGTATTTTGCTGAACTACGGAGAGGGACGCTAAGCAAAAATTTTGCGTACTTGTAGTACGTGGCGCGTATTTTTCTTATATAACAAAAATAACAAGAAGAAGAGGAAGGAGCGTGGGGAATCTTAATATCCGACTTGCAATACGGAATATTACAAGAGCAAAACTCAGAGACCATACGCCATAGAACGATTTTAAAAGTCTTGGAGGACTTATAGATTCCATCTTATTTTTCCCAAATAGTGGTAGTCCAAGACAGAGGCATCTCAGTGTTGCCAGATCGTGACCCAAGAAATACGCCGCTGTCTTTACGCAAAAAAGTATGCCAAAATTTCCTTTTAACCCAAAATCGCAAGAAATATAAAGAAACTTACAAGGATCGTCAACAGAACCCAAACAATTTGTATATGCGAGCAAAAAAAATCCACCAGTCGGTCATACAAATCCGCCAATATGGCAACACTACCAAGGATGGCGTTTTCTCACATTTCAATCAGACCTGAGGTGGTTAAGATTTGCTAGTTCCACTGATGTCGCTGGCAAACCGGGATGGATGGAATGAAAAATACTTTTTTTTGAGAGATTCACAATATCATCATTAGCTTTTATTTTCAGTCGAGATAATACATTTGGGGAGTACAAAAAGGAAATAAAATAGAAAACAAAGGAATCCATCGCAATCAATTTACATGGCAGCAAAACAATAAAAAAAACGTAGCCAACTTATTCAAAAACAGAGAAAAATACCCTGGACAATATCTGTTTAGTCTGAAGTAGGCTAAAAAATAATATGGCTTCGGGAAATTACTTTGTTTCATAAAACGTACCAGATTTCTTCCAGTGTCGTCAATAGATCTTCAACGTTGTGCCTGTCAAACTTGGCAATGCTCACCTGGTACACTGAAGGGCACAAAGCATACCAATAACACAAAAGAGGTTTCCATCACCCTCCAAAATCAAAACAAGCAAAAACACTATCAAACAACGAAATTCAGATAGGGATGAGAATGAGAACCCTTCACAAACGACGGAGGAGGTTGTCTGGAAACCCTTCTGACATGCTTACTTTCATCATTTTCCACACGGAAGATGACAAAAATCTCAGATGGTAAAAGATGAAAGAAAGAAAATCCGACCACGGATCCAGATTCTTGACGAAATGGTAGTCGGTCTTGTGCACAAAGCTTTGGGTCACAGAAAGTTGCAAGGGGGTGTCCAAAACGAGTTAGGCGACCCCCCCCCCCCCCGAATGCAAATATATAGGAAATTAGAAAGTCTCATTAGAAACTGCAGTTTGACCGCGAGCACTTGTTTTTGTGCTTTTCCTACACTCTCGAGTCAAATTTAATTTCAATCGCAACTTTACGGCATTACTGATCCCTTTGTGGCTGTGGCTCAACGCCGTGCCGAGTTTGACTCCTCTCTAGACAGGTGCCATCCATATTATAGTGCGTTTGTATAGTCATTTCGTTTAGTTTAGTCGGATCTTTTTCTTTTCTTTTTGTTTACTTTATTGTTTGGGCACGTTTCTGTATGGGTACGTTCTATGCCATTTCTATAAGGGTTAATAAAATAAGTGATTGATTGATTGAAATGTAACGCGTGACGGCGGCTCGCTGGCCGCTCAAGAAATATCTTATTCTGGCAAATTACTTTTCAATACCACTGCAGTGAAAAACTAGTCCTGAGATTTTATATTTGAGAACGCCGCTTTTTTTTGCTGCACGATTGGGATGATGACGGGAAAGTTTTTTTTCTGTATTTTCATCAACTTCGGTTTTGTTATTAATAAGAGACTGAAAGCTTAAATTTTGGTCCATTAATAACCTCGTTCCACGTTTCTGGGTAGGGAGTAATCGCCTGTATCTACACTGTCAGAAGTTTCATAACAGATTGCGCATAACACTTTCAAGAATAACACCTTTTCACTTAGAAAAAAAGTGTTTTGACCAATTAAGTTTACACTATTTCGTGCCTAGATCTCCAACAACACCTTCAATTGGTAAAAATACTAACGGGAACGAAAGAAACATAACATATAACATCCCAAAGTGTTATCTGTTGAAACCGCGCATCCTGCTGTTGTCGTTATGTAACTTCTGACTGTGTAGTATTTTTACCAATTGAAGGTGTTGTTGGAGATCTGGGCACGAAATAGTATAAACTTAATTGGTCATAACACTTTTTTTCTAAGTGAAAAGGTGTTATTCTTGAAAGTGTTATGCGCAATCTGTTATGAAACTTCTGACAGTGTATTACTTTTAAATATCACTGCACGGAAAAACTAGTGCTGAAATTTAATTTTTGACACGGCTGCTGTTTTTGCTACACGACTGGGGCGACGACCGGAAAGTTTTTTTTCTGCTTTTCATCGACTTCGGTTTTGTTGTTGATAAGGGACTGGGGCTTAAATTTTCTTCGATTAGTAACCCCGTACCACGTTTCCGGTAGGGAGTACTCCCTGTACCTCGGTTAATGCCTGCTAGGTTTTTCTTTCTTCCAACGGCTTCTTGAATAGTTCCGGTCCACGTTGCAAGAATTTGGGCTTTTTCAAAATATACTGAATGGGATGTTTTCTTTATAGTTATGACGATGTCCGTTGGAGAGGGCGTGGTCAATTTCATACTCATGCTCTGCAAGTGGTTTTCCGAAAGTTCTCTCTGTCCTCCCTACGTAACGCTTTTCGCAAACTGGTGCCGAGATGACCCCCTTCTCGGACCCCTCGGTTAGTTTCAGGGTTCGGCTGATAGTCTCTATTTTTTCATGGCCGACTGACGTAAGAATCACGTCTTCTCAATTTTTTTCTCTATCATTCACCAAATCAGCATCTTTTATCTTTTCTTGCGCTTCGCCGGTCGGTCGCATTATTAATGCACTGGATTAAGCGCCTCATTTCGTGGCGTTAGCGTTGGTCCTTTATCCCAGGGTAATGAGAGCTAATAGGTCACGCTTCCCCGAGCGCGGATTCGATTTGGTTAGTTACTGTCCCCCTCCCCCACGCACTCTCTAGGTTTGATTGGATCAAAGGTGTCGCTGCAGGATGAGTAGTAAGAGTGACAGGGAACTGCGGCGTTGTAATGAGGTCCTCGCAACTGGTTTGGGAATTAGGATTGCATTACCTTCCCCATCAGTTTCAGACGTGACTAATGCTGCCTTCATATTAATAATATAATAATAATATATTCTTTATTTCCATAATAGCACAACTTAATATGGCTAGCAGAGGATCGTCATGACGTAACACATGTCAAAGCAGTGACGTACAATATATACAGTATATGATAATAATGAATAGGCCTACATAATATAATACATGTCACACGACAAGAATTAAAATGGTAAATAATAAAATAAAATATCAAGAGTTAAAATGAGAAATAAAATAAGGTACGAATGATGATAAATATCGGTCAGACGAATTTACTAGGGGCGGGGTAATTTGAAGCCGATTTTTGTTTTCAGTTCTTAGTCCAGTGATGGGCCGATTGGGGTTGGGCGATTGGTAATCAGGTAGAATGGATCTGTGATTATCTGAAGATAATCAATGAAATGGAAATGGAATGGAATAATGAAAATTGGAGCGGATGTCTTTTCCATTGAGCTACGCAACGCAAGGCTGTGATCGAAGTTTTTTTTTGCATTTGCACACTCATCCCGCAGAGATTATTCCTTAAATATCTGATTTTCTTAACTTCTTTGTGAAGTTTTTGCGAAGTTCACAAAATCACATATTTAAGGAAGAATCTTTCATTGTTTTTCCACAAGTTTTCCAGCTTGAGCGGCTTGATCCTTAAGAGGACCCTTGCCAAGAAGGGCCGAAATATGGCTATAAGAAAATGTTGCTGACTTCTCCGTTTTGCACCGTCAAATATGATTCGCAGTCAGCTTGGGCCTTGGGCTGAAGAAATACAACCCTCTTTAACTCCCCCCACAGTGCCTGAATCCGATCCGGTTCTGTCACTGATGATCTAGGGCTTGTGTTTGTTCCTCCCACCAAGTTTCATCCCAATCGCTCTATTCTAAGCGTGTCGCAAGATTTCCGGTCCCCCCTCCCACATTCATCGGATCCGGTCCGGACATGGAATGGGACATCCAAGACATGAGATCTTTCCAAATATCAAGTTTCATTAAGATCCGATCACCCGTTCCAAAGTTGCATACCTCAAGATGCCAGATTCACCTTCCCTCCACTCCCCCCACGGTGGTCGGCTCGGGAGAGTGACTATTTCAAAGATAGTTTGTTTGGGTCCCTGATACGCCTGCCAAGTTTCATCGTTCGGGCCTTTCTGAGTGTACCCTTCCTCGAGAACAGTGGATCGACAGACCACAGACAGACAACCGAAAAGTGACCATAAAAGCTTCGTTCCGAGTTTCACAAAAATTTATAATGATGGCGATAGCTGTCTTTGATATTACTCCAAAGTCCGTGTTTTGTTTTTGGTTTTTATTTGTATATTATAATAGGTCTGTGATGACGAATTGATGATTAACTGTATATATTATAAAATGTGCACTATACTTGACGTAATACCTAAATTTGGCATTGCCATGATAGTGCTTTTCATAAATTCGTTACTTACTTACTAACTGACTGATTTATATGTACACACAAATACATATTAGTATGATTTCGTCTGACGTATAGGCCCAATTTGGCGAACGTGTTGTGAAAAGACAATGGGAGCCTAACTTGAACGGACGGGAAAACCGTTTTAAAAGTCTGATATCACCAGCTCCCTCAGGCAGACTTGGGTGAATGGTACTTTAATTATTATATTTCTGCGGCAACTCCGATTCTGTTTGTATCAATAGGCTTCTCAGTCAAAGGACTGCATTCCGTTGCTGCTAAGGAAAGGGTTTGAACGTCGCTGGGGCGTACGAGAAGCTAGACGATTTAGACTTTGCTGAACTTGTTGAACGGTCAAAGTCAGGTACGTCGACACGAAAATGCCTTTACTATGGAAGAACTAAGGCTTAAAGGACCCGTCGTGCCTACAATGCCAATGCAACTTACTTCCGTAACTGCATCTACTAATTCTTAAACCCGGAGACAAGAATTTCATATGTTACATTCTAACCCGCTAACAAAACCTCACTGATGTTCACACTTGCCGCGTTTCACTATTTCTATGCGTTTATGCTCCCGACGAGTGTCGGTTATCCTACTATTGATGCGTAAAACCGGTTATCTAAATTTTGCTGTGTATTTGCTAGAAGTCAATGGACCTGGGAAAATGGTTTGAACAGCCAAAGCCGTGTATAATTTGTTAAAAGCAGAGCCTAGTTTTGCAGTATGTAACCAGTTCTGGATACTAGAACATAAACAATAAATAATGCGAGGTTTGCTTTAAAAAAAGGTTAAAACAATGAAAAGCTTATTATCTTCAACGTTAAAACTTGTCTTCAAGTATAATCAATACTCTCTGATCGTATATCTTTAGATCCCTTTCCCAGACATAACATCCGTATCCAAACCCTGACTTCACTCTTCAGCTTGTTTGTATGTGATTTGTGGTTTGTATGTTTTCATGTTGTATGTGGTTCAGACAAGCATATCCTCTGTTGTGGCCTATGGTCCACGACCAAGACAAGACAGGGCTAGGGATCAAATATTCCCATCATAAAGTCCAACAGAATAGGGCTGAACTCTGACAGTCTAGTTACACATCACTTGTTCACTTAAATAGGCCTGAAAAAGCGATTAAAACGTGCTGTCCGCTATCCACAGGTAATCGATTTCATCGAACGAACTCATTCTTTCAGATTTGTGGTACCTCTCTGTGCTTGTCATAAACTAAAAATAATAAAATAAACTAAAAATTGCATATTCATTGCAAGACAAATCTTAACATCATTTTCTCACTTTCTTCAGCCGTGACTTTACCGAGCTGAGCGTCTTAAAACCTGGAAATGCAGGCTTTTGAAATTCAAACCCTCCGCGCCTGGAATTCACTGAAATTCAAATTCTCCGCGTCTGGGTGAATTTTGTAGATAAATATTCTTTGAGCCCAAGCTGACTTTGAAACATTTATTCAAACAATGTTTACAACGGGTACGTCAGCTACGATTCTTCATCAGCGATATTTCGGCCCTTTTTGGCAAGGGTCCTCGTCAGGCTGTCAATCTTCTGGTTCAACTTCGGGGAAGGAAACAAACCTGTAATCCTGTAATAAACCTCTAGATAAACCTGTAATGTTTACAGGTTTGTTTCCTTCCCCGAAGTTGAACCAGAAGATTGACAGCCTGACGAGGACCCTTGCCAAAAAGGGCCGAAATATCGCTGATGAAGAATCGTAGCTGACGTACCCGTTGTAAACATTGTTTGAATAAGTGAATTTTGACTTGCCGTGCAAGCAGCGCACATTCTGAAGGTTTATTACTAGAGCATCGGGTGAAAAAATACAAAATCCCTTCGATGGGTCAAAAATTATCAGTGTATGCAAATATCAGATGAAAAGATAAGCTCGCTTTTCAGTTATACTTTAAATAGCAACTACTTTCAAGGAAGAAAAAAGTGCAAATTTTTTTAAAAAGAAAGCATTCGAAATATTCGTAAGATGAGGGCTTTACATGCTGATTCTTAATGATCTTCGCTAATGATTCATTATGCTTCTGGACAAGGAATATGAGAATCCTATCATCGCCTAGCTGCAGAGTGGAGAGACCGGCGATAAGCAAAAGGGTTAGAGACTGTGCAATAAACAACCTGAAGGAATACTCTATATGACTAAGTCCAAAACACGCCAGTGATCCTCGGGAAAAACGTAGCACTAAAGACTCAAACTCAACAACTCAATCCTGTGTTAACCAATCATGGCGATGTTTAGGAGCAGCCATGATACCGCTTCCGGCTCTTCCGCTAGGTACAGGGCGATTTTGCATCGACAAGAAGAGTTAGTCATCAAGACTATTGAAGAAAGAGCTTTTGCACCACGAACCAGAAACTAAATTTGGTCTCAATCCGAAACAGCGTGTTTTAAGGCCGTCTTCACGGTATCGCCAATAGTTCACAGTAACAAGCCCAAAGACAAGTCCTTCGTGACGCATCTCCGAGAGATACACAGACTAAAGTTCAGCTTCGCCGAACTTCGTATCAAATCAAAACTTTTTAGTTGCCCATTACCGACCTCAGAGCGCTTGTCAGATTTAGCGCAACTTTACAACCATGCAGACTAAAGTAAAGGCTGACATTTTTTGATGCCCTCTCTGACGACGTGGCACGGAAAGGGCAAAACAAAGGACACTGAGAATTCCCTGAGTGGGCGAGAAAAAAACATCACTAGAGCAAGCGCTGAACCGGAACCTGGAGCGCCAAGGAAAATAACCACGACAGCGACCTTTAAAATGTGAAAACTTTCTGCAACCAACTTCTGTAATCGATTTCGACAAGAGAAATGCAAAATAACGATTACGGTTTAGATGTGATCTATATACCTGCTCTGACCTTTGTTCAGAACTAAGCGGGTTAATGTGGGCCTTAAAACCCAGACCACTTCTCCCCCTCTTACAGATTAAAGCTGCTTGTGAAATGCATAGTGACCCGCTGATGACACCAACCATTTATGCAAAACAGCGTATATTAATTGCAAAGGGACACAGAGATCGGGGCAAGTTATAAGGAGGGTTTTCGCGAGATCTCGGAATCACTTTCCGGCGAGCGAAGCGCATCCCGAAAACTGTGAGAAAGCGATTCCTGGAATAACTTTCCACTTTCCCGCTGGACTGATCGCGAAAACACATAGAAAGCTGATATCGCCGGGATAATGTGAAATTACAAACTAATTCTAATAAATATGGCTCACTTAACGGTTCTTTGATTCTCACATATTCCATCGAAGCCACCCTAATAACGCTTGCTATTTTTCTTAATTTTTTAGTGATACAATTGCACTGTTTTTTCCCCACACCTTTGAATTTCCCGCCAAACATTCATTTTTCCGCCGAGCTTTCCACTGTCCTCGTGGAATCACTTTCCGGGAAAGCTGCTTCGGTTTCTGAAGCGCGAAAACCGGGTTGGAAAGTTCGGCAACTTTCCGAAGTAGCGTGAAAACCACTGGAAAGTGTTTCCGACTTTGCTTTCCAGCTCGCGAAAACCCTCCTTTAGGCTTCTACACTAGTAATCAGGTAACCAGTCCATTAGTTGGCTTGCACTGTCAGAAGTTTCATAACAGATTGCGCATAACACTTTCAAGAATAACACCTTTTCACTTAGAAATAAAGTGTTATGACCAATTAAGTTTACACTATTTCGTGCCTAGATCTCCAACAAGACCTTCAATTGGTAAAAATACTAACGGGAACGAAAAGAAACATAACATATAACATCCCCAAGTGTTATCTGTTGAAACCGCGCATCCTGCTGTTGTCGTTATGTAACTTCTGACAGTGTAGTATTTTTACCCATTGAAGGTGTTGTTGGAGATCTGCGCACGAAATAGTATAAACTTAATTGGTCATAACACTTTTTTTCTAAGTGAAAAGGTGTTATTCTTGAAAGTGTTATGCGCAATCTGTTATGAAACTTCTGACAGTGTGCTAAAAAATAAAAATTCCTTCCATGTCATACCTGTGCCGGACACCTTCTGCATTGCCGCACGTCTTTCCCTATTACCAATGCGAGTTTTATGGTTACGGACAGTTACAAATACTTCTGATAACTTGTTAACACGGGACCGAAATAAGCGCGTAAACAGCGGCTGATCTGTTCAGACGACGGATCGACTGTTCGGGGTTGACGGGAGAATTAAAAAGAAAGCCTAATTCCAAATATAATTTTTGTTAGTAATAAAATATATAAAATAAAAAATAAACATCTTGTGAGTTAGTCAAAGTCAAATATAGTTGACTTGTAGTCTTTAGACTAGGAAAAAGTCACAAACTGAATATTGACAGAATTCATGCGACTCGACAGTTTTAAGTTAAAAAGCAAATAAAATTCAATTAATATTTTTATTTTTATATGACAACATAACATATAATTAATAATAAATATAAATAATACGAGAACAGAATGCAATCATTTAGTGTTGTTCAGTCACTTTTCAGTGAACGTTGAGTAGAAAAGTTATTCAAATTATTTTTTTTTTGTAAAAGAAAAACAACGAAAATAAATATTAGACATAAACAGAACATACGCTGTTGTAATTAGAAAATTATTCCACCTTTTTTCGAAATCATTTAGAAATCCTGGGATCCTTGGTGTAGAAATCGTGTTATGTTTACATTGGTCTGACAGAATTCGAACTGGATTGACCTAAAATTCGCCAAGTTTGACCTAATTCTCCTAATTACAGTCTGTTTACTGTCCCTAGAGTCACCAAGGGTCACATTCAAAAGGATTTAATTTATCCCGATCGGTGACCGCGATGAAAATACGCGCCTTTTTGAAAGATCAGCGGCTGATTTTTGGATTTTTTTCAACCGCTATTTACGCGTGTAAATCAGCCGCTGATCGAGAATCGGCCGCTGTTTCAGCCCCGTGTGAACAAGCTATGAGGGATGGACCAAGAATAACTAAGGGAGGACGTAATGAATGGTGAGGTGTCGGAGTGCTCGGAGTTCGCTGTGTCCTTCACGTTTCTGTCCGGCACAGGTATGACACGGAATGAAGTTTTAAATGGGAGCAAGCCAACTAATGGACTGGTATCACTAGTATAGAAGCCTATATCTTTTCCCAATGTCTTCGAGGATCTCTTGTCCCTTTGCAATTAATGTACACAAAGATAATTTCGTAAACCACATTGGCCTGACATATCACAAAAAATCAACGAAGAAACCAACGAAAATGGGCTTTTTATAGGCCAACGAATATACTGAAATACACGGCGAAGTCATTCGCACAGCAGTCATTCACTAGTATCGAGCGAGAACAATCTTAATTGTTAGTCGCAGATATTGGTGAGTGGCTCGCTGTCTTTATTTTAGGCTTTCAATTCTTTCAATCTTATTTTAATTTTTGGTTTCTTGTTGTTTTTTTGGTTGGTTTTAGTTTTCTTGGCTGTTGATCTTCACCCTCGTTTTGGCATTTTTTCTCGAAATTTTCTGTCTGCGCTGAAGAAGGGAGGCGGTTGTCCTCTCGAAATATTCGCCGTTTATTTCAGTATATTCGTTGGCCTATAAAAACCCCATTTTCGTTGGTTTCTTCGTTGATTTTTTGTGATTAATGTACACTATTTTGTATAAATGTTGGTGTCACAGCCGTGTCACTACACATTTCACAAGCAGCTTTAATCTGTCAGAGGGGGAGAAGTGACCTGGGTTTTGAAGCCCACACTAACTCGCTTAGTTCTGAACAAAGGTCAGAGCGGGTACATAGATGTAATCACATCTAAACCGTAATCGTTATTTTGCATTTCTCTTGTCAAGATCGATTACAGAAGTTGGCTCAGAAAGTTTTCACATTTTGAAGTTCGCTGTCGTGGTTATTTTCCTTGACGTTCCAAGTTCATGTTCAGCGTTTGTTATGTGTTAGTCAAAGTCAAGGTGTTCCAATATACATATTAACTAAGAGAATAATTAAATCATAGTTGTGAATACACAGATCAACAGGGGTTTGTTCTATCCGAGCGAAGGGCGGTATGAATGAACTTTATTACCCGTAAAACGTAAAGCAGAAAATACGGAGTATCGTGAAAGAAACAAAAAGATAAATAACGAAAAAAAATAAACAAAACAACATGAACAAGCTAACCAGCATCAATAAGAAAGAATGTCCGCAGAGGTTCGTAAGCGTGAATCAAGTTAATGATAGGGACATGGGAATATATCAGTACAACCTATACATGTATAATGGATGGAGTCGATTTATCTGTGTACACCCGATCCCAGCAGCAGGACCGATCTCAGTGGAACTCAATACTCTTGATGACTAACTCTCCCTGCAGATGCAGAATCTCCGGGTACCTGCGGAAGAAAGGAAGAAACGGTGTCACAGCTGCGCTGTCTCAGGATTTGAGTCGTTGAGTTTGAGTCGCTACGGACACGTTTACTCCTTCTTCCTGAGAATCACTGACTTGTTTTGGACTTAGTCATACAGAGTATCCCATGTACAGCCAGTATCAGGGACTGCGAACCAATTTCCTCCTTTCCATTTCTTCTTCTATCACAGCCCCTGTCGTGCACGAGGGAAAAATACCAACCGTCAGATAAGCTGCTCGGTGGACCACGCACCAGCGCCTCAATTCGACGGATAAACCTGCCACAATTGCTGAGCTAGTAGGCACACAAAACCGAATAATTTTGCTGGCTGAGGGATCCATGCTTAGAATGCTAGGGCTTCGAGCAAAGATGGGCGAATCCGAATCCGGATTCGAATCCAGGATTCGTTCTTTTAGCTAGATTCGAATCCGCATTCGAATCCTTAGCTTCTCAGGCAGGATTCGGATTCGGATTCCAAACCTTCAAAATCCCGAATCCGCTCAAGTTTTAAAAAGTTGCGCATTCCTAGTATTTTCGTAGAAACCGACAACCCCAGTAACCCGCTGGGGTTTTGCAATTCCCAATGGAGAAAGGCATACCTGAAGATTCGAACAAATTCAGTTTCAAGGCTAATTTGGATTGTTTTATAGAACTCATTAGCGCTAGTGCCCAACCAAGATCAGGAATCAGGTAGTCAAAAACGGAAACGAAGATCGGGAGTGCAGGCATTAAGCCGTGAAGTAGCATTGTGACTGTCTTGGTTTGTTAGAAGTATATTGGGGTATGGCAGATAGTAGTGAGGTGACCGCTATGGTTTCTGATACAGACGATGAAGTTCAACTGTAGTTGTACCCCCAGTAGGGTGTACTGTAGTCCCACCGTTGAATCCAGCAAAGCAAAATGATAGCAAGTATGGTATTGACAAGCTGAGCTCTGGAACTAGCTCGTCGGGGAAGGTATCCAGTAGAATGAAGTGTCGTCTGTGTGTCGAAGTAACTGAGATCAGCACTTTGGGAACAACAACATCAAATTTCAACCGCCATTTGAAGGTTAGCGTCATTATGTTAGGTTAGTCGCCATTTGTCTTTTGGATTTTACTTTTGGAGTTTAAACAACGTCATTTCAACTGAAACTTTGTGTGTTAAATATCTGCTTTTGCTAAAGCAGATATCTTCACCTTGGTTGCAATTTTAAGCTCACTCGAATCTAGAAAAGATTTGTCATACTGTTGTAACATTATGAATCAGTATTGCAGTATTTGCAGTATGACTTTTCTCTGCGTAGCCACCGAGTAAAGTCACTCAGTCAAAGCGTCCTGTTTGTCAAATTGGCTCGGCCGTGCTGTTTGTTGACCACGCATAGTCGGCGAGCCGAACATTTTTAACTAATGTACCGACTCAAAACATAATGTATCTTACTCACAACCACTTCTATCTCTGTTGCACTCACAAGTTTTCGATTAGTAAAATTGTCATAACAGCATTTTTTCCGTCAGTTGGTAACTGCAGGCTCTAACCCCCTTGCTCGTCGCCTCCCTCTCTTTACGCCCAAGTCGGCCTTGACGGTATTCCTAAAATCCTTCCGTCAACAGGATGACTAATTTGACAGGGGTTACCCACTCTTCGAGTTTTTGTAAGGCACGTTTTCGGTGCCCAGTCAATGCCGGCATCGGTTGCCACTTGTTAAGAATATTAAAACCAGCACGTTTGAAGATAAATCGCTTAATTTACGGACACAATCGCGGAGCAAAGCAAGTGCCCGATAGTGGATATCCCCTAGCCCCTTCGCAGTGTTAAATTTGCGGAAGTCCGGACACCAGCTGGAAACAACTAACTGGACAATTCCTTTGCTTAAGGTTATCGGCAGTTTCTTGTTCAAGTTCTGATGTGGAAAAAACTTTTTTGATTGCTGGGGCCATCGGCCGAGCAAGAAGAGTCAAAAGCGATCCCACTACGGTTGAATTAAGCTCTTCTGTTCAAGAGGGAGATGGTTCAGTGACAAAGTAATTAGTACCTTGTTTATTATTGTAGCCTATTCTTTCTTTTTTGTCACCCTTCATTAAGAAACTATAACCTGTTTTACCTGTATATTCGACTCGCTTTCTTAAAGCCGGATTCGAATCCTCAGCCTAAAATGGTGAATTTGGATTCGTACATAGCCCTAACTTCGGATTCGAATCCCTTCATGATCGGATTCACCCATCTCTGGCTTCGAGACGTCGAGGTCATCTGGCACGCAAAGGCCAAAAGCTCCTTTTTTATTTATCATCGGATCGCAAATTCAGGCTTAAAGGACCCCTCACACTAGTTACTCCTCAACTTACAGTATTTTAAAATATTTGAATACTTTAAAGCTATGCGGTGCTTTCAACAAATAACCCACGTTCTTGGCTGTTTTAAGCCTTTTCTGAAACCCGCTGACTTGTAGCGAAAACAGAACAATTTACATAACCTGATGAAAACACTTCTCGCAGACAACCGTCGACAGCGTGATACACAACGAAGGTAGAAAACATGGTAAGTGAGAAAATCAGCGTGCTTTTGCTAGAGGGGCCAGAATGGACCTTACGAAACTGGGGTCTCCGAGTTTAGAAATATATGGAGTGGCTGTGGAAGTAGGTTGCATTATTATTATAGGTAAGACAGGTCCTTTAACAGACTTTTAATAAATCCTGACCAACGCAGCAAAACCTTTCAAACTGGGGAATGACGTATGTGTTCCCCACCAACAGAAACAACCCCAGCACGTGCCTCAAATGACATATTTTACCCCTTCCGAGTTTGACTTGGCAAGACTTTGAAAGGAAAATCGCTGCGACATTTTTTACAAGCGGTTCTTTTATTACAGAAGTCAGTCGAAAGCATTCTAGCAATTGCTTTGTTAGTTTATCGCTTAAGTCGCGACTTCAAACCCGACTAGGACACACCCTTGAATAATTCGGCAGTACCCTCAAAGACAAGCTCAAAATAGATCTCAACAAAAAATAATCTTAACAAATAAAACCAGTTAGCTAGTAGGCTACATAGATAAAAAGCAAAACACAAAGGATAAACATTTGGCAATATCTATTTGTTTTAATAATTGCTTTGAGGTTTTACAGCTGCCCAGTCACCAGCAAAGTTTTATAAAGAACTGACGTGCCCAGCAATCTAGAGTATGAAATCTAACCCAGGTGGGACTGAGTGACTCGTTGTCATTAAGGGAAGATTCAGCTTCTCCTAGTCTGAATAATGTTGGCGGGTGTTCAAATTAAACAGAAAGATAAGGCACAGTAGTGTTTTAGAATAGTTGTTCCTCTTTCCACCAGTTCAACAAACTCCTTTACATTCTTATAAGATTAATAATACATTTAAAAAAAACACATTATATATTATTAAGGCGATCGTGCTTTGGCCTGGGCCGCTGGATCTGCTTGGTTTGTTATGATGATGTGCTTATTCATTCCTGACTGCTCCCGTTTTTTAATCCTTACTTTTGATGATTAGGCGACTTTAAAGAAGACGCTTTTTCTATATACGACATGGGCTTTCTATGTTTCCGTTAGTTGCTACTCGCTAGTGCTTTACTTGAGCATGTCATTTGTCCCTGTTGCGAGTTGAATGGGAATAAAATGCAAGATTTAAAAAAACAAAAAAAAACAAGCAAAGGCCAAACACTCCATTGTCATCGTCCTTGCTACCCAGCCGAACAATCTTAAAACGAAATCACCGATTTTCGACATCTTGCTGATGCGGTCAACAACTTCAAAAGGCTCAGCAGAGTCTTTGAAACTGGGGGAATGATAAATTTGTTCGTCGCTCGCAGAAACAACCTCAGCAAGTCCCTAAAATGACCTATTACCCCCTGCTCATTTTAACGACTCGGATAGAGGTGAAAGGAAAAGCGCTGCGACATTTGTCTCTCGAACGGTTCTTTTATTAATGTAGCTACTGGGATCGACCGTCTTCGAAAAGCGGTGAGTACAGTCGTTCGCTACAGGACCGTTCACGCTTGTGTTGTAACATGTATACACATACTTCGCGTCCACGTACGCCCACGTATGCGCAGATTAACAACACGGAGCCTGGAGCCTGACAATGAATCCCAAGAGAACCTAACCTTTGATGACTTAGGGACACTGAACATCCTGAAATGTGGAATTTTAGATCAGCCTCGACCTGTTTTGGGCAAATTCAGTATAATATCTATTGCTGTGTATGTTTGACAGACGTAGATTTCTCGATTTAGTTTTGAGCCTATGTTGTGTCGGTCTCTATGTCAAGCATCGAACTATCTCTATGTACATAGCGAAGGAAATATAATCCTTCAGTATTTCTAGTTTTTAACGGAAGAGACGAAAGTTACAGCATGAATCATACCTTGAGTTAAACCTTGATTCATGCTCATCGAACTATCTCTATGTACATAGCGAAGGAAATATAATCCTTCAGTATTTCTAGTTTTTAACGGAAGAGACGAAAGTTACAGCATGAATCATACCTTGAGTTAAACCTTGATTCATGCTAACTTCAAGCGCAGAACTACGTTCCTAGCTATTAATGGCACAAGTGATTGACCCAGAGCTAAATTCAAGAGACAACATGAGCATTAAATATAGCATGAATCACGCCTATATTTAAGCCTGGATATGCAATCTTCACTTGTGCGAATTGGAGTATATAAGCTCTTTCCAGTCTTAGCGCTGGGTCATTCGTCATTCATTATTTGTCTACGTTACTTACCAGTCAGTCATTACTTAGACTGTCGTTATTATCAACAGTGATTGTATTCACCCGGATTGGGATTTACATTATACAGAGTAAGTCTGAAATAAAACCATTTGTATGTTAACGTAAAGCCTAGTTCTACTACCACCTTACACGCTACGGTTACGCTACCTAAAGATAAAGTTGACTACCACCCTCACTACCCTAGACTACAGGGTACGGTCGATATTTCCCCGTACAACACCTACTAGGATTGCTATTATTATTTCAGATAAGGTAAAAGCTTGTAGTTGTCAAAACGCAATTAGCTGTACAGTTTAGTATGACTGACTTTCCATCCAAAGAGCCCATTCAGTTTCAGTTATGTTACAAATATCTCTTCTTATCCGTTTCTCTCTTTCTTCCTTAACAGTCACGTGATGGAAACGCACGCTGTGATTGGTCACGTATAACTTTAAACACACAAAATAGAACCCGTTCCTATTAATTTTTACTACAGCAAGCCTGGCGGGATGAAAGTTTTACCACAGATATTCGCGGATAGCAAGTATAATTCAGAAATTCCGCGCCTTAAACGTAAGCTTGAACGGTCCTTACCGTCCGTCAAAGACAAATATTTAGTGTAATCCATGGTGACGGATAATAAATCAAGTTACTTCACCAGAATAGCGGACTACGGGGAGGACCAGAGCAAAATGACACTAGGAAGTAGCGCCAAGACCTATGCTTTCAATGCTTTGCAAACGGGCCATCTTCCTACCGCCGCCCATTACGCTTGCGGAATTCAAAGCGAGACAACTTGCGGGTTTAGAAATTTCTAGTAAAGCGAAGGTGAGGTCTGCACACAAAGGAACAATGGAGGCTGCATCATAATGTCAAGAACATGATGTTATTGGAGCTAGCGCTGTTGAACGGCTGAATGAGTTTCAGTAGGGACGTTCTCTATCGCTAGTGGTGCTAGTATCGCTGTTACTAGAGTGTGTGTCAATTTTGTCAAGTCTTGGCGCTACTGCCTAGTCTTATTTTGCTCTGGGGAGGACGCTTTTGCAGTCCCGGGCTAAAGCGTCGGGGGCCCGCTCTCAAATTATTATTATTACTAACAGTATTTGTTTTAATCATTTAAACCGAAGGGTGAATAAAATGTGTATTTTTTATATTCTAATCAGACTAATTATTTTACTTGAAATATGGTGGTAAAGCAGAAATGGCAGAAAAAGCTTGAAACACGAAGATAGATACTGACAAATATTTTTCTATATTTTTTTTTCATTTTATTGGTACAAAATTTAAAAGAAAATTTAAATAAGGTTATTCTGAATGGTTTTGATTCTGAAAATCCAAGGGAGATGATCTCTGAAGACCCTTCCAATACAATAATTGGGAATTTTTGTCGGACTTTATTTGTTATTGTTCAAAGAGAAGGATTTCTCGGAAGACTCCATCCATCGACTCCGTCCATTATAAATGTATAGACTGTTCTGATGTATTCCCAAGTCCCTGCTCTCATACCGCCCATCGCTCGGGCAGAACACACCCCTGTTGATTTGTGTATTCAAAACTATGCTTTAATTATTCTCTTGGTTAATATGCATCTTGGAACACCCTGACTTCGACTAACACATATGACATGACGAACTCCGAGTACTCCGACACCTCACCATTCATTTCGTCCATCCCTCACAAGTATTTGTAACTGTCCGTAACCATAAAACTCGCATTGGTTGTAGGGAAAGACATGCGGACATGGAATGAAGTTTTATTTGGGAGCAAAAGCCAACTAATTCAAGTAAGTATTTATTTACGTACTAAAATTGTATAACACTGGACAACTTGGTCTATTGGCCTAGAAGGAAAATAATCTTGTGTAGGCCTAGCTAGACTACAACTTAAAGATTAAAGGAAATGAAACACAACCGAAAAAGACACATAAAGAGGAAAAAGAACAAAAAAGAAGAAGAAAAAAAGAAAAAGAGGAATGGACTAACCTAATCACTAGTATATGTTCAGGCATCGAAGGAGTACAACATTTCTTTAATTAGTTCGTCGAGCAACTTTTAGCCTTGAAAAAACAACAAACCTTTCGTTTATCTTTCTTTCCCCCGAGAAAATCCCAAGCCTTTTCTGGACGAGCTGAAATTTTTCAACGCATCCAAAACTGCGACAAAACGCAGTTCGCCTGTCGATCTGCACAGCATATAGAAATTATGTCTAAATTTCTAATTTTTTCTAATTTTTGTTTTTCGTTGTTCTTTTTACTCCGCTACCATACCTAGTGCATTTGGCGGGTTATAAATAAATATATATATATATATATATATCGCAACCTGCGGCAATGTGAATCTGTGATACACGTACGTTATAAACAGTTTTATGAAAGCTTTTTTGATTGTTATCAAATCCTGTTTTGATTTTGTCGTAGGAACCATAACGGAGTGGGGCCAATAAGGATGGTACTTACTTGGACTATTTGATAACCTTTGTGTTATGCCCCACCCCTACCCGGTGAAAAATTTATCTCAAAATAGTAATATGAAGTTGTACGAAAAAGTAGCATGCAGTACGAACTGATGCTACTACATGCTTCTATGTCAAGGCTACCGTGTTACTGCATTCTACTGCATGCTACTATTAGCAAGACTGGATGCTCCTATAGCAAGACAGGATGCTACTGAATACTACTGCTGAAGAATAACCCAGTCGAGGCTTTTGTTAAATCAAATTACTCCATACTACTACATAACAATACATGCAACTCTTTCGTACAACTACCATACAACGATACAGTCAAAGAGATTTTCATCGGGTATAGAAACAAAGAGCCGACTATTCACGATAAGGGGATAGTACTTACGATGCTTCGACCGAGCAGTCCGTGAGGAGTAAGTCTTTCAGTCTTATGAAGTCTCTACGGGACTTCTGATCGCTACCAGAAACAGTGATCTGAACGGAGCTGATGCCTTCACAGATTTCGGCTACTTCCAGTCGAAACTTATTTGCTTCCGAGTTGGGTTCCTGTAAAAAAAAAAAATGTGGTATTAGAAACAAAAACCAACAAAATCGTTTTCTCTTTGTCAACTGCTTTGTACACCATTTGGCAACCGTCAAACTTAAGCCACAGTCAATAAAGATAATGCGTTTCCCAGCAAACCTTATAAAGGGCTCGCAGTCGCTCTGACGCAGAGCAAAATAACACTAGAGAGTAGCGCCAAGACCTGTGCTTTCCATGCAGCAGAGACGGGCCATACTCATAGCACCGCCTACTTTGCTCGGGACGTTCAAAGCGAGACAAACATACGCGTTAGAAAATGTCTGGTACAGCGATGATGCGGTTTTCAAACATCGAGGATACAGGTAGGTTGTATCTTTTTTTTTTGTCTGTGTTCTGAATATGAAGTTATCCCCAGCGCTGGTGCATGACAAATTAAGTTTGAGTAAGGACGTGTTCCATCGCTAGTGGTGCTAGCGTCGCTGCTATCTGGGTGTGTGTAAATTTTTTCAAGTCACTAGTCCCTAGTGTTCTTTTGCTCTGTCCCCAATCTACAGTGGCTTATTTTTCTATAATTTCGCTTCACGCCCAAGTTCCTTGTAGTACCTACGTTGAGCGACAAGTAGCTAACATAAATGTGGACGTTATCAATCTCTAAGCTGAAAGAATAAATGGAGAATAATAATAATACTAATAATAAGACAATTTTGGAACTACTGTTCTTGCATCGTCGGAATTATTTTGCAACTCCCTACTATTGAATGCCCACAACCAAAGACGATAACAGCGGCAATCCACTTTTATCGTCTTGTCCCCGATTACCTAAAGATGAAAGAGCTAAGCCCGATGAAAAATTCATCTCGAAATAGTAGTATGAAGTTGTACGAAAAAGTAGCATGCAGTGCTAACTGATGCTACTACATGCTTCTACTTCGCTACCGTGTTACTGCATAGTACTGCAAGACTGGATGCTACTATGGCAAGACAGGATGCTACTGGATACTACTACATATGATTGGACCAGTCTGAGGCACATTAAATGATAGTATTCTTTGCTATTACATAGTATTACATGCAACTTTTTCGAACAACTATCATACAACTACGCAGGCTACACTTTTTTCATCGGGAGTAAGCGTTCGGCTTTACAAGAAAACCCACGGAAATTCGACGTCATTTTCTTCTAGCAGAGCAAAATAACACTAGGGAGTAGCGCCAAGACTTAACAAAATTGACACACACTCGAATAGCAGCGATACTAGCACCACTAGCGATAGAGAACGTCCCTACTGAAGTTCATTCAGTCGTTCAACAGCGCTGGCTCCAATAACGTCATATTTTAGACATAGCAAAGAAATCGTACAGCATCCATTGTTTCCTTGGTGTGTGCAGGCAGCACATTTGCTTTACTAGAAATTATAAACCCGCAAGTTTGTCTCGCTTTAAATGCCACAAGTGTACTGGTCGGCGCTACGACTATGGCCGGTTTGAAAAGCGCGGAAAGCATAGGTCTTGACGCTACTCCCTAGTAAACTCTGCAAATAAAAAAAGGATTCGATTCGTGTAAATGTAATGAAGAGGAGAAAATAGTTTGTTGGCGCCTCAGGTGTCCGAGGTATAGCCGAAATAGATTTTTTCAAAAGAAAATTAATATTATCATAGTGACGAGGTCACATAAATCAATTTATTTTTTCATGAGAGATGGGCGATCGTTCAGCACTCAGGACCAGAACCTGAAGGATCGACATACATAAGAAGGGACTTCAAAAACAGTAGCTGGTTTCCGATACTTTTAGGAAAAGACAAACGGAAATTCTATTCTATATCCTTTAGCTTCTCGTTCACCTCAACGACTTTCAATTCCTTTTCTTACCAACAACGGACTGCAGTCTTTTGGCTGAGAAGCAGACGAACAGAGACAGAAGCGCAGTTGTTTCGGAAGCTCGTTCAGAGCACAGCACAAATATAGTATGGCCCAAGCTGGCCGCTTTAATAGATTAAATAAATAAATAAATAAATAAGGTCAAAATAACTACTGAGCATCATCATATGTTTACTTTCTGACTGCCAAAAAGGTGGTTACGAAGAAACTAATTTATTTATTTCCATAATAGGTGAGGAGTAGCATAATGTAATATATAAACATAACTATACATAAAGGCTAAATCAACTGATCACTTCAAGAACATTACAAATACTGTGTTAAGAAAACCAGATGCTAACAACTTAATCAAGATTGTCAACGTCTTACACTACTCCGATTCTGACAGAATGGGAATAGGTTGCGAGCTGGAAGGGTTTCCAAAGCTTCTTTGCAAACTTGTGCTTTAGGACTAAAACACGATCTTTTACTTAAAGTCAGAAACTATAAAATTAACTTGGTTGATTTAGTGATGTTATCAACCAAGTAGCCTACACGTTGCCAACTTTGAATGGTAATAGGCTACTTCATTGCAGGAACAGGCGAAATCAGGATGCGAGTTCAAGACAATTTTTTTACTAAACACCTAACTGTACAATTAAAGCCTGAATTAGTTACATCCGGTACATGACGACTTCAAGAACGAAGATCGGCTGATGGTCTCACTCGTCGAACATGCCCATTACTATTACTATTAATCTTATTACCCATCATAATGCACTCTTAAGAAAACAAAATGGAGCAAGAAAGATAAGAGAAAATGAAGAGAATCTACACCATTATGTATGTACAAGAGTATCAGCTGCAAAGGTTACTTAGTAGATACTG
This sequence comes from Branchinecta sandiegonensis, assembly GCA_030848855.1. Classification (NCBI taxonomy): domain Eukaryota; kingdom Metazoa; phylum Arthropoda; class Branchiopoda; order Anostraca; family Branchinectidae; genus Branchinecta; species Branchinecta sandiegonensis. Next base: position 20,245,214 of record JAUPMV010000016.1, on the reverse strand, counting down.
CTGTTCTGTTTTCCTGCTTGATCAGGAGACGGCGTCTTTCTTTTTCATTTCATGCAGAAGTAATCACAATGAAAAAGGGGCATGCAAGATGATAGCCATTCCAAAGAATGATTTATTCCGCAGAGGAAGTCCTCTGGCGTAATTTGTGGGATAGAAGACGGTTATTGAATCAGATATAGATGGACAACAATACGTGGACGTCATAAGGACACGCTCATGTGACAGGCTTCTGGATATGACGAGACTACTATAACTGCCTAATCACGATTGCCGCCTGACCAGGCGTATATAAAGTAGGGTGGTAAGGGTGGCGTCCCAAACTTTTCATCATACGCCAGCTCTTGGCCAAAATCCAGCCAGCAGCTGTAACAACAAAAGCGGCGGAAGCCACCTACAGGATAAAAGTTCTTTTTTATGTCGCTCACTGAGTAACCTTCGCCAACAGAGATGGAGATCTGCTACAAAAAGTTGTCGCTTGTGTTCCGGGTGGCGTGATTGGCCAATATAGGTAGAAAACCCTCGAGGAAATCACTCGTGAAAAAACAGAACATACCGTGAAAAGATCATTTCTATAGTAAGAGTTGTACTTTAAAGTCTTTGATTCATGTGGGCCGAGAAGGCCCACAACATCATTTTTCGAGACAACATCATTTTTCGATGGATCGGATTTTTATGAACACACTGTTGCCTTTCTTTTCCCCAAAATATTCACGGTAGCCAACGTTATCCAAAAATTACTTGAACACAATTCACTCCTGAAACCAAACCCGCCATTGCTAATTAATTATTCATTGATCTCCTGGCGGTGGTAAAAGATTACTAAAACCTCCGAGAAGATCGAGTGGCGTGTAAGAGGATTAAAACAACTAAGTTTATCATCATTGGACGTTTAGATATGTCGGAAGAAGAAATCATCGGCCAGTTTGACATTTTTTGGTCTCGGAAGCTGAATATTGTTTAGCTAAGTTTCATTTAGCTAAGTCTTCAAGAAATCAATATAACGAATTTAGTATAATTTACGACGTTCGTTTAATGTGATCTAGTTTACATCCTTAATTATTTTCATCTTGGGTCTTGAGTGGGGGGGGGGTCTAGCCGTTGCAAGTGCTAGAATGCTTATGATATAACTCCTTTAAGCTGTATGATATAGCTAAAGAGATATGCGAATCAGAATCATATTTTATGTTGGGATTGGGGGTGGGCACTGAAGTGGACGGCAAGTATTAGGGCAGACGCTCTACCGGTGGTGCTGTCGACATCGGTATATTGGTATAGATAGGCAAGATACTCGCTCGGATACTGGTCTTGTGTATAGCCAAGGTAATGCCCAGTGTGTGGTCCCGATGAAAAGTTCTTTGACTGTGTAGTTGTACGGTAGTTCTACGAAAAAGTTGCATGTATTGATATGTAGTAGGAATATGATTTAACATGCCTCCGACTGGGTATCTTAATTAGTAGTATCCGATACCATCTAATCTTGCTGTAGTAGCATCCAGTTTGCTAGTAGTAGAATGCAGTGGCAACAGTTACTACTGCATGCTACTTTTTCGTACAACTCCATACAACTAATTCTCGAAAATTTTTCATCGCGGTGTTCAATGGGTAATTGCAATACATCTCATTTGGTGTTTTGAAGAGTTGGTATGTGTAAAGAAAGGAAGTGTTTCGTCGGAAGGTTTGGGAGGAGACGCGCTTGGTTTCATGTAGGTAGATTGTCATCTGGGCGCCGGTGGTCTTGGACCGAGCCAATGTAGGCAGCCAACAGTGTTGGTTACAAAGGATGACTCGATATGACGATAAACAATGAATCTTTTCAGAAGGTGCGACGCGGACACGAGGAATTTCTTTCTCTCACTCTCTGTGTAAACAAGACCTCTCCCTCCCGACTCGATAACTTTTTTCCATCATGATTCGCGGCGCCGGCACTGGAGGCACCTGACATGTGCGGGAGTCGAGACGTCCTGACTTCTAAAATGGTGGCTGAGAAACCTAGTCGCATCTTTTCTTAAAACAGCCTGGGCACTGCAAATCGTAGTTATCATTCGTGTAACAAGAACCCCACAAATATTCCAGTTTTCGTTTACCGTAACTAGAAAAGTAACACAACAAAAAGGCTTATTGATATCCGCTCTGTCTATCAATATTTGTTCTGTTTTACAGACTAAAAGTTCTTAAGTTTTAGCTCCATTTTGAAATAAGATCATACGGATTCAAATCATATTTTTCAGCCACAGAGAATTTACTGATACCATGAATCCTGGGGACATTGCATTTGTGTTTTCGTTCGTCAACGTTTACTGCGGTATAGGCAAAATCTTGATCCGACAACCGATATATATAGACTCCTGAAATAGTTGATAATTTGTTGTTGATTATGTAGTGTGGTGTATTGTTTAGCTTTTCCTTATTTTTCATTTTTTGTGTATTTATACATTATGATGGGTAATAAAATTAATAATAATAATAATACACGGCTGATGGCCAAATGCAACACTTGCTGGGCTGTATTTTATGTTAGCATTGTATCTATTGTGTGTTTATTTCCGTTTCCTGGGTGGTTTATAATTAATCTCCTATTTAAGGCGAGAGCTGTTCAATTAAAAACAAACTTCACCCGAAAGGACTGTTCAATTAAAACCAAATTTCAAGTTCCCACTTCCCACTAAGTTCTTCGGTGATAAGATTTTCTCAACAACAGAAAATCAAACACATTGGGAAGAGCAGTATTCACCTCCTGGGACCAATGAACAGAAGGAATTTCCCTCGAAGGAGAATTTCCAACGAATGTGCCACTTTTCCTGGAGCAACTTAGAACACGTAATCCAGCAAGACAATTACTCTTCTTGTCTACAACTTTGCAGTAACGTTCTTCTTGTCTTTCTGTTCAAATAAACAGAAATCAAAAGCACTGTCTGACTTGGGATACCCCAAGGGCGGAAACTTACAAATTGGAAGGAAAAATGGCACCAAGTCGGAAAAAGAGAGAATAATCGTTGCCACACGAATTTCCATTACCGTTTGCAGCGCAATCCCCTCCTAGCAATATTGTCTCTTGTTATGGTGTTTCCTTCTTCTTTTCTTTCTTTATTCCTACTCCGTCTATGACATGTGCTTTTTGATGGATGAAAAATTGAATTATTATTATTATTAAAAGTGACAGATGTTTCTTCAGCCCAAGCTGACTGCGAATCATATTTGACGGTGCAAAACGGATAAGTCAGCTACATTTTATTAGAGCTATATTTCGGCCCTTCTTGGCAAGGGTCCTCTTCAGGCTCAAGCCGCTTAAGCTGGAAAATGAACTAAGCTGGAAAATCTCGGCTCGCTCATTTTTGATTGCCGAAAGCCTAATAATACCAGCAGAGGCATCACCAGCCAAAATGTATCTTAAAGGGCAAAATGTTTTTACTGACCTATAGGTCATTTTTACCGACTGTTTTTTTGTTTTTTTTATTATTTATAAATAACTGCTTTTACGAAAGTTCATTTTCCAGCTTAAGCGGCTTGAGCCTGAAGAGGACCCTTGCCAAGAAGGGCCGAAATATAGCTCTAATAAAATGTAGCTGACTTATCCGTTTTGCACCGTCAAATATTATTAAAAGAATCCCTACGAATAATAAAGTAAGATCTTGTTTACGAGATCGAGAGGCGTTCGGATGACCGAGATCAACTGGCAAGCAACTTAGTAGGCTACTAGATCGCACTTTCTGTCTGTCGTATTTTCAAGAAGAAAAGGTGTGCCCGCTAGGTTCAAAAAATACAATCTCACCTAGAGAATTAATGAGCCGGCCGCAAAGAAGGAGGAATGATTCTAAAAGGTTGAAAATGCTTTTTGTAATGTTGGCTGATGGTAGGATTTTGCAGAGAAATGGTAAAATTATGTTTGAAAACATCATTCCCATCGATTATATTTTTCTACAACACCCATTAAATCCTTGGAATAGCTTGGAACCAGAGACGTTACTAGCCAAAATGTTTGGGGGGGGGGGGGGGGGCAAGGAATTTACCGACTGGCTGGTAATTTTTACCGACGGCTGTTTTCAAGAAAAATCGACGGTTTCAAAAAAATCGACCGATTTTCAGAACAAAAAGACTGTTTTACTGTTTTGGCGAAAAATCGCGGCGCTTCGCGTCGACTCGGTTATTCTTTACCGTCTGGCCGACAACATTGGGGGGCGTCCCCCCTCCCCCCCGGTCGTGACGCCCCTGCTTGGAACCGTGAGCAAAGGGAAAATATTGTGGTCGACTGGTAGTCTGCCATGAGGCTCAAACTGGAACCTCTACACGAGTTCCTTTTTTGTTCGTCTCAACTGTTTTTTTACTTGACTACTCATTATACTCTAATTCTGCGAGTAGAATGAGTAGAAAACTCGAAATTCGAACTGACTAACAACTTTACCTGCAGCCCTGCAGGCCACTAGAAAGTCTAGCTTATTGCCTGGAAAATCGCTTATATTGATTCCGTAGCCTCTTCCAATTTCCTTATATTGTCAGAACTGATTTTGATTAATTACGCTTTTCCGGCTAGCTTTGGCAGCGAGTCATTCACATTTCTCTTCTCTGAAAACTGATTACAAGAAATCATTTTACAAAGAGGGAGCAAGAAATCAGTTCACAAAGGGAGAGCAAGGAATCATTCACGCACGGTATGACGTAACTGATTGCTTTGGCGCGTTAGAAAGGGAATGAATATATTCCTGTAAAAAAAAAAAACGCACCGGTAAACACTGGGAATTCATTACCATGGTAGCCAGATGCTGCGAAATGGCAAACAACGCTAGGACCAAAGACGCGAAATGTGATTACCCCAAAGGCGGTGATTACCACCGCAAAAATTCATTACCCCGACAGGCTAAGAGCCTGTTCATACTAGACTTTTGTTCTTCGCAGAGTTTATCGCCAGAAACTAGACGCAAGAAAAGACAGTTGTCGGGGTTGCTACATTAAACAAGACCAAAGTTGTCTATGGGATCCCAAAAATTCAATATCTGATCCAGACAACTGGGTCTTGTCTTAGCCAGATCCAGTCATCGCCAGAATCCTTGAACATTTTACAATTAAAATTCAGAAACAGATTAAGGCCAAATAGCTAATCATCTGAGAAAACCAAGTTCAGATATGGATTCAGCATGTGTGTTTACCCGTATAAGTCATATCTGTTTTGACGAAAAGTTCCTGCCACTTCTGCCAATTTCCCGGTTTCGGCCGAACTCTAGAACTACTTGTCCTGCGAAAAAAGAAAGCTCAAAAACGAACTCAGGGTATCTTCTTTCCCCAATAATGAACATCTAATCAACTTCAAATAAAAATTTAACTTATAACAAATTTTCCGACTCCAGCCGGATTCCGGTCGAACTATATGTCCGGGTAAAATATGATTGTCACACACGGATTCAGCGACTCTTCTTACCCCTAAATCGGTTATCTAATCAGCTAGAAATAAAACTTTAACTTCTAACAGTTTTCCGGTTTTGGCCGGATTCCGGGCGAACTACATGTCCGGGTAGAAAATTGTTTTCACATAAAAGTTCAGCATGTCTTCTTGCCCTAAATCGGACATCTGATCAACTCCAAATAAAACTTTTAATTTTAACAAACTTTCCGGTTTGGGCCGGATTCCGGGCGAACTACTTGTCCGTCGAGAAAATGGTTTTCACCATCGTCTTCAGCATGTCTTCGTACCTCTAAATCGAACATCTAATCAACTTCAAATTAAACTTTTACTTTTAACAAACTTTCCGGTTTTGGCCGGATTCCGGGCGAACTACTTGTCCGGTTCCAAAATCGTGTTCGGCATGTCTTCTTACCCCATAATCGACTATCACATTAGCTGTTTCAAAATATTTTGTTTGCCCCTTAATTTGAACCCCCTCCCCCACCCCTAAATGTAGGGCTACAAAGCCCATTTACGAACTCGACTGGTCCGCCGACCCAACGAATCCTCACACCAAGTTTCATCAAAATATCTCATTCCCTTCGAGAGTTATCGTGCTTACAGACGGACGGACGGACAGACGGACAACTTTTGCGATGTCATAGGTATCCCTCCGCTTACGTTTTGGGATCCCAAAAAGGAAGACAAAACCGCCCAATTCCGAATGTTGTCGTTTTAAGTTCAGGATATCAAATTAGAACGCATGAGATTTACTGACACCTGCACTGTCAAAAGTTTCATAACAGATAACACGAGGATGCGCGGTTTCATCAGATAATGCCTAACAAATAACAGTTCGGATGTTATCCGTTGTGTTTGAAAACGGATGCATGAAATGTGCATAACAAGCTTTGTTAGGAAGAGCCAAAAAAGCATCTACTGACTTTATTCCTTATCGTCATGATGTCAGACAACTCAGCAGATACTTTTTGGCGATTTTCGGTTCTTCCTGATGGTAACGCTTATTATGCATAACATTCTGAAACACAACAGATAACATCCGAAGCATTATCTGTTATGAAACTTCTGACAGTGTGGTATTTTCAGTGCGACTCACCTGGGTAATCCTGGCAAACTTGAAACACTGAGATCAGCCCAACATAGTTGAAACTAAATTCTCGCATAAGTGTTCTAGTTCCGATTTAAAACCCCAAATTTCAGTCTGCTGGTCATGTTTTCAAACAATTTTCAGTTTGCTCACGGACGGCCACACTTCGTCTTACGAATGGCCTACGCACAGTTCCTGAAATCTGCGCTATTTTGAGCCTCGTGTGTCCAGGCTCTTACCAACTTTCACTGAGAACTTGAAAAACTAAAATGATCAGACGGTTTAGTGCCTAAATTGTTATGTTTTTTGTTGTAGAATATCTTGTTCTAGCTGTACTGTTGTAATGTTTAGTGTTCTAGATGGCCATAAACAGAGTTTAATCTGATTCAATTTAACAGGCGTTGATCAACGTCAAGAAAACATGAACCGCGGCAGGAAATGTCACGAGGATCGATCTACTAATTAATTGAAATCTTTAAAAGCCAACAAAGGTCAAACTAACCTAAACAACAACCAAACAAACAAACAACTAAAAAAGATCACGAACTGCGTACTGTTCATGAGTCTTCACGAGTCTGAGTACAATCTGAACAAACGACTCCTAGCTCGACTCTACAGTGCCATCTCGTTGCCATACATCCTATACCTACAATTTTTTACTACGGCTGATAAAAATGAACTTAGAAGGCTGTATTTTAAGTTCGCAAAATACCTGCTCCAGGTCCCGCGGTGGAAAAGAAACGGTTTTGTGGCAACTCGATATGGCACTGTAGAGCCAATGATAGCCTTCGAAAAGCAATTCAACGAACTGTTGCAACGCCCTAGCAATCATAGTTGGAAGGGTGTATTTTTCTAAAAGTGTACTTTTCATTTTTCACTTATGTTGTGTGTTTCTGTATGTTTTTTTTTGTTTGTTTTTTTAGTACTCCGTCTTGTGTCCTCGTGATTGTGTGACGGGTAACAAATAAAATTCCATTAATTCATAACGCAAGTCTATATAACGAAGTCAAAATGATGCTACGCAGGAACCCATGACGATAAGAAAACGCAGCTGTCAACACTGGACAAGTTATACTCTTGATGACTTACTCTTCTTGCCGATGCAAAATCGCCCTGTACCTAGTGGAAGAGCCGGAAGCGGTATTACAGCTGCTCCCAAACATCGCCGTGATTGGTTAACACGTGATTGAGTTGCTGAGTTTGAGTCGTTAGTGCTACGTTTTCTCATTCTTCTCGAGGATCATTGGCGTGTTTTGGGCTTAGTCATATAGGACAGGTAATATTAGTTGCGCTTTTGATCGAAGTTTTGTTCGCCGTTTGCTTAGCCGGTTGCTTAATTTCCGTTTTCGAACGCCGTCGAAGTTCACCGTTTGCTTAATTAGTGTTTTCAGACTACGGCGATCCTTGCCTAAAACCCCTCCTGGTCAAAGTTTACCTGATTAAAAAATGCTGATTTTCCGATGAATCAAGACTCAGGCCTTGACAGTAGAGCATTTAAACAAACTAAACGGTTTTTATTTTACATTCACATTAATATTTCCTTTACTCTTTGTTCAGCTGACGCTTACTTAGCGCAGAAGTACCTAGGCGACGATGACCTCGACGGATATCTGAATACTAAATACTCTTGCCTTTTTACCAGTAAATAACGTTGCTTAAAAGACAAAACAAAAAAACGGTTAAAATTCTTCAGATCTAACACAACGTGTTATTAATTACACAATAATTCGGATTTTATGATTTGGTTTTGTTTCTTTCGCTGAGGACGGTTTTGCCGGAAGTGCAACCGAAATATCCGAAATTGTATTTATCCTTCGTACATCATCTTGGAGGGGTAACTAGCTGATCAAGAAAAAAGAAAAAAACAAGAGCTGTAAGCTCATATGGCAATTGCATGTGTCAAGATGATTTGATTGATCAAAAGTAAGTTTCGACTTTGCGGTTGAGATGCGCGCTATAAGGGAGCTGGAACTTCATTTGTAAGCAAAACCCTTGAGGCAAAACTGCTAATGGCCTGATGGGCATCACGAAAATGCATATATTGCTTAAAAGTATTTTTTTTACTTTGCGGTCAAGATTGGTACTTTAAGGAATAATCGGATTTGGGAAGTAGCAATTTCTAAGCAAATGTTGTTGAGTCTCCAATATTCCAGCGAAGTTTCATCGTCCTAGCACATCAGGAAGTACCTTAACGCGCGATCACCGGAATCCCAGACCCCCCTCCCCCTCCTCCAACTCCACCCACAATAACCGGAGCCAATCCGGTTCTGTAAATGATTAATCCAGAGCATCTGTTTGTCATTCCCACGAAGTTCGATCCAGATCACACCAGTCTAAGCGGGTCAAGTATTTTCCGCCCTCCCCCCGATAATTGCCGGATTCGGTCCGGAAATGAAAAAGGTCACAAGAGAAAAATGTCCTCTGTTTAATTATTAAATTTCACTCGAATCCGATGACCCGTTCCAAAGTTACGCATGACTCAATATTCCGGATTCCCCTCCCTAAACTCCCCCCCCCCAAGATTATCATATCGAGGATTTTTTTTATTCAAAGTCAGTTTGACCGGGTCCCTGATATGCCTTCCAAGTTTCGTCGTGAAAATCCCCCAAAAAACGGAATTCCGGGATACCCCTCCCCCCCCCCCCCTCAAGTGTCCGGATCCAGTCAAATTATATAAAAGATTTACATGGACCAGATGTTTGTTCTTCCCAGCAAGTTTCACTCCGATACCATCATTCTAACCGTTTCTCGAGATTTCCGGTCCACCCCCCCCCCCCCCCCCCACCCCACCCAGCTCCCCCGCGGTGCACGTAGCCAATCCGATTCAGCAAATGACTTACCTAGAGCATCTGTTTGTTCTTCCCACACAGTTCCATCCCGATCCCTCCATTCTAAACGGGGCACGTATTTTCCGCCCCCCCCCCCAATAGTTGCCGGATCCGGTCCGGATATGAAAAAAATCATCGGAGAAATGTCCTCTGTTGAATTCATAAATTTCACTCGAATCCGATCACCCATTCCAAAATTACGCATGACTGAAAATTTCGGATTCCGCTCCCTCCACTCCCCCCACCATTATCTGATCGACAAAATTTTTATTTTGAAGTCAGTTTGATTGGGTCCCTGATATGCCTGCCAAGTTTCATCGTGAAAATCCCCAAAACCACCATCACCGGAATTCCGGGACCCCCCCCCCCCATAAGTGTCCGGATCAAGTACAATGGTCTAAAGGACTTATCTAGAGCAGATGCTTGTTCTTCCCAGCAAGTTTCACTCTGATCCCTCCATTCTAACCGTTTCTTGAAATTTCCGGTCTCCCCCCCCCAACTCCCCCCTGGCTACCGAATCCGGTCAAGACTTTAAACGGGACATTACAGATATATATTCTGTTCAGTTATGAAGTTTCATTACAATCCGATCATCCGTTCGAAAGTTACACACTTCTCAATTTCCCGGATTCCCATGCGGATTCCCCTCCCTCCACTCCCCCACCATTATCTGATCGACAATATTTTTATTTTGAAGTCAGTTTGATTGGGTCCCTGATATGCCTGCCAAGTTTCATCGTGAAAATCCAAAAAACCACCATCACCGGAATTCCGGCCCCCCCCCCCCCCATAAGTGTCCGGATCCAGTACAATGGTCTAAAGGACTATCTAGAGCAGATGCTTGTTCTTCCCAGCAAGTTTCACTCCGATCCCTCCATTCTAACCGTTTCTTGAAATTTCCGGTCTCCCCCCCCCCCCAACTCCCCCCTGGCTACCGAATCCGGTCAAGACTTTAAACGGGACATTACAGATATATATTCTCTTCAGTTATGCAGTTTCATTACAATCCGATCATCCGTTCGAAAGTTACACAATTCTCAGTTTCCCGGATTCCCCTGCTCTCCACCCCCCCCCCAAAATGGTCGGATCAGAAAAATGATTATTCCTAATTTTGTTTGGTCGGGTCTCTGATATGCCTGCCAAGTTTCATGGTCCTAGCACAACTGGAAGTACCCTAACTCGAAAAAGTGTGACAAAATGCCCTAAATTTTCAAGTTTCCAGCGCCCCCACTTCCCCCCACATGATCGGATCGGGAAACTGATTATTTCCAGGTTAGTTTGGTCGGGTCCCTGATATTCCTGCCAAGTTTCATTGTCCTAGCTCATCTGGAAGTACCCTCACTCGAAAAAGTGTGACAAAATGCCCTAAATTTTCAAGTTTCCAGCGCCCCAACTCCCCCGCATATGGTCGGATCGGGAAACTTATTATTTCCAGGTTACTTTGGTCAGGTCTCTGATATTCCTGCCAAGTTTCTTTGTCCTAGCTCATCTGGAAGTACCCTAACTCGAAAAAGTGTGACAAAATGCCCTAAATTTTGAAGTTTCGAGCGCCCCCACTCCCCCGCATATGGTCGGATCGGGAAACTGATTATTTCCAGGTTCGTTTGGTCGGGTCCCTGATATTCCTGCCAAGTTTCATTGTCCTAGCTCATCTAGAAGTACCCTAACTCAGAAAAAAGTGACAAAATGCCCTAAATTTGCAAGTTTCCAGCGCACCGCACTCCCCCCCATATGGTCGGATCGGGAAACTGATTATTTCCAGGTTCGTTTGGTCGGGTCCCTGATATTCCTGCCAAGTTTCATTGTCCTAGCTCATCTAGAAGTACCCTAACTCAGAAAAAAGTGACAAAATGCCCTAAATTTGCAAGTTTCCAGCGCACCGCACTCCCCCCCATATGGTCGGATCGGGAAACTGATTATTTCCAGGTTAGTTTGGTCGGGTCCCTGATATGCCTGCCAAGTTTCATTGTCCTAGCACATCTGGAAGTACCCTAACTCGGATATGTGGGACAAAAAACTCGGACCGACCGACAGACCGACAGACGGAATTGTGATCGGTATATGGCACTTGAGCCAGAGGCTGCAAGTGCCATAAAAACCCGAAAATCTCGTTTTTCCATTTTTATTACTTCGAAGAAATCTCGATTGCGGTATCCGACCAAACAGAACCTACACAATACACACAGCGCAACGAACCGGGGCCAAGAATGCCACTTTAGGCATTTTCGCGCTACGAACCTCAGCATAAAAAAACATCGAATAAAACATCTTTTTGTGCATTCTCACCACTCAAAGAAACATCGCACACACATACACAGAGATCAGTGTATCTCTGTTGACATTTCCGATGCTTTTCTTTACGGAGAATCTTTGGAAAATAAAGTGAACTGAAATTTAAATATACTGGCCGAGTGGATGCTCGCTCACAAAATAGCTGCACGGTAAGTGCCCAGTCGTATCAACACTATAAAAAAAATTCTTGAAGTATTGGCTACTGGGATTATCTCTAATTCGCCTTAAGATTAATCCCAGTAGCAAATACTGCATTTAACTTTAATCCTTACTCGGAGAAACTTTTTACAGTGAAGTGAGGACCCCCTCGACATGGAAATCTTTCTCGCAGGAAATAATAAAATACGACGAAGGAACTGTCTATGTTTCTTTTGTTATGTTGCAGTCAGCAGGTCTGGGCCATCCTGGGGAACCGATGTAAGACCAAGAATGATAAATGTCTAGTGATTTGACAGAAAAATATTGTTGCTTTTTCGTCTTAATCGGTGCCCGGTTCTTACAGCGATTATTTCTGGTGTCAAGCCCTTTACTTACCTTGGTTGTCCGAAACGTTGCACTCCGGGCTGTCTCTGGTGTTTAGTCACCAGTGTCCGGTTCTTCCCTTAAAACGCGTTTTTTTTTGCTGGCTAAAACTTAGCCTTCTTTGACAAAACCTGTAACTGCCATTATCGCTGACCGTGAAGATGACTTTAGGATCCCAGGAAAGAGCAACCCATCTTCACCAAAAAATCTTACTCTCAAATCCGAGAGCCCCTTGCATCTTGACAGGAACTGGGACAGATTCTCCTCTTCCAAACCACATAACGAGCAAGTATAACATGACTTCGGGTTTCGGGAATTTCTTTCAAATAATTTAACCCTACTCTTAAGAGGGAGACTGTTCGCTCGGATCTGGAACCACAAACGCAGGTTTTCAGCCGGTAAACGTCACTTAAAATAAAATTCAAAACCAACCGACTCTTTAATATTCCTATAATCTTTCAGAGTCTCTGAATGTTCATGTTCATGAACTGTTCATGCCAAAGTTGAATTTCCTGATCCTCCCGAGCTCGCGCAAAACTGCGACAAACTTTGTCTTGATAAAACACACTGGAGAAATAATGCATTGAAAAGGCGCGCTAGCACCGCCAGGTTCACGGACTTTCTAGACCCAATCCGTCTACAATATCCTTGGGGCCATATTGGGGCCTTAAAGCGTTTTTCATGTGAGTTTATATAATCGCTCTCTCGAAGTGTTTAAAAATGTATGTTTTTTGTGTATGGCCTAACGGCTAAATTAAAGTATCTATCTATCTATTACCCTCTAACTGAAAAGCCAACTTATTTGTGTATAATTTAAATGAATACCCTGAATTATTTGGATTCTGCTGAGGGATTTTCTGATTTTCCACTATCCGCTCTAGTAGTGACGCTCAGAATATCTGCGGCCGTCCCCAAACGCAATCTACCATGACGCGGAAGATTTGAAACTCAACACAAACGCGGATTTTCAGTGGCCAGTGGTGAAGTTGGTGAAGACTGCTTTTGCCTGAACACAAATGTTTCGTAAATCCTTTTCGTCGAGCACACATCACAGGCACAAGCGCATAGAGGTACCATAAATCTGACAGGAAAACTCCATTATTTGAAAATCGATTACTCGCGAGTAGCGGAGAGACGAAGTAAAGCATAGAGAGATTGCAGCCAACCCAACGAAACCGGATAGGAGTAGAAAAAGAGTAATCTAACATTGTGAAGCATAGCGTTTCGACTTTGATACCAAACTGTACATCTTTTGTTACTAATATAAGCTTGTAAATAGCTGGAAACGATTCCCTGTTTTTTTTTCTTAATTGTACAATCATAGTTTTCTAGAAAAATCTGATCAGAAATGAGAACTTGAAGGCTTCAAACTTTCACCACAAAAACGAATACTGCTTCCTATTGGTTGGTTTTTGAATGACACGATGACACGTCATAACTGACCAATAGGATTCGAGACTACATTTTTGTGCTCAAACTTTGAAGCCTTCAAGCTCTTATTTCCATGGAAACTCTTTTGCAAAAATAGAATTATATGATTAAGAAATAGCCGAATTAACGATGACCAAACGCCGATAATTTAATTTCAAAGTTGAAAGCCCTATACCTCCCAATGTTAATTTTTTTTTTTTTGTTACGATCCCGTGATGATGGTATAGCAATATCCGTTTTCATCGGGTAGGGTGCAATCTCTCTATTATTATAGGGTATTCAAGCCTAATTAAGTGAATAAGTGATGGGTAACCAGATTGTCCTATCTCAGCCCTTTTAAGTTAAACTTTAATCTCTTCTTAGTATCAATGAGCGTCGAATAAAATGGATAGCAAGACGAATTTCTTTCAATAAGTGACTGATAGAAAACAAACCCATGCACCTCCCATCTCGAATAGAAACAAAAGAATTTGTATCCATCCCTTTTTTGTTTCCCCTTTTTTTCCCATCCAAACATATTTATGCAGATCTTTCCGGATGAGATAACAGAGCTACAAAGCTAGCAACAAATTGAACAACAGATCGATAGTCGGAAGAAAGAGAACAAAGAAGTTCAAGATGATGAGGTCCCAGTAAAACACGAATCACTCAACTGCAACGAGTCGATAATCCGATACATCTAGGGCAGGTGAGTCAAGATGACTTCCATAATAATACAGTGAATCACGCTGACAAGTTGACACCAATGGATTTCATTTTAGATTTTATCGAATCAAACGAAAAAAAAGACCAAATTTTTTTTTTCTTTTTTTTGGGGGGGGGGGGTAACAAAGGGAAATATTATTGGAACTTCTTCGTCAAGTCAATCGGGTCTTGCAACTTTTCGGTCTTTGCCAGGTCCTATAAACATGTTACTGTCCCCGAATCCTTAATCCGACCCATTAGGTAGTTCTGTTCTGTTTTGTAATTTCACATCTAGTTCTGTTACAACTGGAATATCAATGCTAGTCGAAAACGCACTGAATATCCTTGATTAATATGTTGCTTTTTACACTACCTTTTAAGTCTATCACAGTATTTAGTTCCAAAATGTCATCATAAAGCAAGAAAGTACGGTTCATAAAAAAAAGTTCAGGACACCATAAGAGACCAAACCAAACACAATAACCAGACCAAACTAAAAGTTGGCCATCGAGCCTGCTCTCTGCCGTGATGTGATGTAAAACAATTTCACTTTATTATCTGAAATAAAATGAACCTGAACCAATATGGAAGTGATGACGGTACAAAAAAACTGGCAGACTTCGGTCAACGACCACACGACGGTAACTTTCTGTCCAAACCGCTAGCTTAAAGGTTGACTGAAGAGCCAATCCATTCTCCCACCAGGACATATTTGCTCCATTCCAGTTCAAATCCTCCGGAAGAAAGAAAGATCGCTCCTCTGCATTAACTCTTGCAATGTCCTGCCCCTCCATGTGAAACAGAGCAAGATAACGCTAGGGAGTAGCGCCAAGACTTGGAAAGAGTGACACACACTCGAACACCCGCGATCCTAGTACCACTAGCGATAGCGAACGTCCCGACTGAAACTCAACCAGTCGTGCACAAGCGCTGGCTCCAATAACTTCATATTCTGAACACAGCAAAAAAAAGATAAAACCTCCGCTGTTTCCTCGATGTGTGCAGATCGCGTCTTAACTTTACTAGAAAATTTTAAACCCGGAAGTTTCTCTCGCTTTAAATGCCGCAAGCATAGTTGGCAGCGCTATGAGTACGGCCCTTTTGCGATGCATGGAAAGCACAGATCTTGACGCTATTTCCTAGTGTTATTTTGCTCTGATGTGAAACCACACTGTCTTTACTTGCTAGCATCGTTCCTATCACAAAAATACGAGGGGTGGGGCTTAATTGTAAAACTACCATCCATGATAAAATCTGATTTGCCTTGAGAGCGAAAGCACGGAAATAAATGTGAGAGGTAAACCTAAAACAGGCAGGCTGGTGATGGTGATTGTTACTGATAAAGAAAATAACAGAATAGTATAAGGTTTCAGTTCTGCTTTATGAATGAGACTGATAGTGCTAGGCCGAACTGAGAAAACAGGGTGTTGAAGAACCAAGTACTGATTGAATGGCGGGTCAAATATTTTGGTAGGTCCATCGCCACCGTATGTTTTCCGCCAACTCATTAGTGCAGGTAGCGCAGGTAGCTGGTTCATGTAATTCCAGATCTAAATCCTTAAATGCGAAGAGGGGTTTACCGCCATCAACGCTAACTCTACGTTAATCCTAGCTAATACGAAGACTGAGCTTAATGTTTCAAATAATTATTTATTTTAAGTCCAACTAAAGAAAATGTACAACTTCAACAACTCAAGGCCCCAAAACTATTCAAATTTACAAAGGTGAGAAATTGAACGCAGATATCTTGAAGACTTTCCTTGTTGATACGTAATTTCAACTTTCAGTAGCCATGATATTTAATCCGGTTGGCGCTCGACACCCCATCAGAATATTAGGTCTCACAAGATTTGACCCTACCCTCTAATCCTCTTGGGGGGGACGGAAGATTTCCTGGGTGGCGGTAAACACCCTTTTCACATTTAAAGATTTAAATCTGAAACTACCTGCACAGGCTACCTGCACTACCTGAATTAAAAGGTGGCGGAAAACCGCGGTGGCGTTGGAACACTGCTAACAAAATCTCAAATACAGGAAACACAGCTCTCATAGCCCGTAGCACCGATTTTCCCCGAAATCTTAGGACGCTGGAACTTTTTACGGAAACACCGGGGTCCTCATTCAGAGAAAGTCCATTGTCCGTAGTCTTGAATGGATAATAACTCTTTCTGAGTGTGCTTTCACGTGTAGGACATCAGCGCGCAATGAATCTGGCCAGAGACTCACGTCGCTTTATCCTAGAAGAGCTTGCTTCGCAAAGAACAAAGGCATAGCGCCGACCGGAAGATATTTGTTTTTAAGAAAGGTTTCCAGACGAATTTTCTGTAGGAGAGTTTGGTTTCATTTCCATGATGAGAAGAGTGCTGAAGAAAACTTATAGTAGGGCTTCTTAATAAACACGGCTCCGAATCTTTCATGTGCGCCTGCTAGTGACTTTGTTGTGTCTGTCGCTGTTTTACAGCTACATCCAGTTTGTAAATGCAATTTCTTCAGCACAAATCGTGGAATAATGTTGAGGAAACCTTGTACCCCTGCCGGCCCCAAGTCTTGCTTTTTAACTTTCCTCGAACAGGTATGTTATGTATATCTTCCTATGTCCCACGGGTAGTTATATAATTAAAATGAGTTTGGCGGAGGTTGATACGATATCGTATCAACCTCCGCAGAAGTTCATCGAGCAATTTTCCCCAAATACTAAAATCAGACCTGGTCTCCAAAAAATAAATAAAAGACATCATTCTTAGAAAGAACAAAATACAAAAAATAATATAGAAAAAAAGTAGAAAAAGAATACAGAAAGACTGTCAACTTAAACAACATCTTACTTTCTTTTGCTTTCCAAAAGGTAGCTACTGAGCCATTTTACCACTGTCTTTTTTCTTGATTTTGCTCTGAGTTTTCAACAGTCCACGCGTTTTCTTTCTCTCGGTTTATCATCTTCAAAACTATACGCCTTAACTTGTATGCCTCATCTTTGTATTCACTGGTAAAGAACCGGGCGCAGAATTCTGGCTCACTTTGTCGAAAGAACGAAAACGTAAGACAAATCGCAGATTTCTTCGACCAGCGGCAACACTGACAACACCAATTTAAGTTGGTCTCGTTAAAAGCTTGTCGCTAGATGACAGTTATGAGCTCGGACAGGCGCAAATTGGCCGATTTCAACATATTACTCTCCTCGTCCTGCATGGGTGAAAGTGACCTTATTTCTTCTCAATGTCTCCTTTGCCCTATGACTCCTTTGCCCTTCTAAATGGTCCTACTTCCATTTCCCGCCTGATGAAAAGGCTCTCAACGACACCCTTGAAATACGACTGACATTATGTAGGAGCTAAAGGGATCGCAGGATAAAGCACAGGATGAAAGTGGAACAATGCGGGGCTGGAACAATGAAACGAGAAGGTTGGAAAGTAGGTGAGACTTAAAAGCACACAGGGCATCATTTTGTGTCTAGTTGATTTATACTTGGCTTTAGTCAGAGCAAAATAACACTAGGGTAGGCAGTAGTGCCAAGACCTATGCTTACCATGCTTTGCAAACGGGTCATACTCATAGCGCCGCCCACTACGCTTGCGGAATTTGAAGCGAGGCAAACTTGCAGGTTTATAAATTTCTAGTAAAGCAAAGGTGCGTCCTGCACACACCAAAGAAACAATGGAGGCTTTATCATTTTTTTGCTGTGTTCAGAATATGAAGTTTTCGGAGCCAGCGCTGGTGAACGACCGAACGAGTTTCAGTAGGGACGTTCTCTGTCGCTAGTGGTGATAGTATCGCTGCTACTCCAGTCTGTGTCAGTTTTCTCAAGTCTTCGCGCTACTCCCTAGTGTTATTTTGCTCTGAGTAGGAGTTTCAATAATCTGTTATCAAGCCTTGGATTTTTGGCGGTATTTCTTTGTATCATAAGCAGCTGGCAACATTTCAGTTCCTGTTTACATGAGCTGCGTTCGTTGCACTCCGGGCTGTCTTTGGTGTTTAGTCACCAGTGTCCGGTTCTTCCCTTAAAACGCGTTTTTTTGGTTCACCTGTGAGTTGATGAAAACTGGCTAAAGCCGGGCTCATGAGCAGGTTCTGGTTAGTCCGCACCGGTGAGATAAAACCGGACACTGGTTAGTTCAAAAACGGGTTATAAGACTGGTGAGAAGTCACCGGTGGATGCAAAAACGGCTTATAAGAAAAACCGGAGACCACCGGTGAGAACTCCCGTGACAAAGAACTCAGCTATGGCTAAAAATTATGTTAGGGGAAATCAGTGAAGGCGTGTGTTTTTGATTTGGCGACTTGAACGGTCAGAATTATTTTGCAACTGTTACTTTTGATTTTAATGACTAAAACATCGTAGAATAAAAGTTGTATACTTAAAGGACCCCTCTTGCTTATTTTGCATTTTATAATATACTAAACTTCCATATGGAATTATTTAGCTTCTAAAATCCCTACCTTTCTCCATTGTTTCGTGTCGTAAGTACGAATTTTAGCCCTTTTTCGACCTTGCCGAGTTTTCCTCCACCCAAAGAAAAGTTTGCAGGAATCTTCAACATCCGCTGACAACTCTTCACACATAAGGATGTGATAATCTTCTGTTTATTACTTCTTTTATTTGCTTAGTTTTCCCACTTTTTAATCAAGGAAGGAGAGAAGAAAGGCTGGATATAGTCGACAAGCGCTAACAAGAGTCGCTAGTTTCAGGTGGAAAGTAATGGTATTTTCGAAAAGTTTTTTCTGACCCATTTCATAAGGAAAAGATCGTTTCTAGTAAGAGTTGTGCTTCAAGGGGTTTAACTCTCGATTAATCATTTGCTTCCACATCCTCAAGCCTCGAGGGTTCGATTCCTGCTCAGAACAAAACATTTTGCTGAAATGGGCAATGTAATAGGAAAGACTGATGAGAGTTTCGGGTGGAAAACAAACTGTCTCAAAATGCTGGCATGACCTGGCAAAAATAATGATTGCAGTGTCAGAAGTTTCATAACAGACAACACGAGGATGCGCTGCTTCGACAGATAATGCGTCACAGATAAAACTTCGTATGTTATCTGTTGTGTCTCAAAATGTTATGCATAATAAGTGTTACCATAAGGAAGAACCGAAAACCGCCAAAAAGTATCTGCTGAATTTTCCAACATCATGACGATAAGGAATAAAGTCAGTAGATGCTTTCTTGGCTCTTCCTAACAAAGCTTGTTATGCATAACGTTTTCAAACACAACAGATGACATCCGAAGTGTTATCTGTTACGCATTATCTGTTGAAACCGCGCATCCTCGTGTTATCTGTTATGAAACTTCTAACAGTGTGGGAATGATGCTTCACAGGGTGTATTTGTTGGTTTCATTATAGAAAGTCCTTAATTAAACCTGACTTGGAACATGAATTAAGCCATCCCATTCCATACGCTGACCGTAGCTTAGTAAGCGGTGACCAATTCTTAAGGAAAAGTCGAAATGGAAGAGAGGACGACACTTTAAAATGTTTGTCCGAGTAAGGATTAAAGTTAACTGCATTATTTGGTACTGGGATTAATCTTATCTACTGAGATAAGATTAATCCAAATTAGAGATAAGACTTTTGTTTTAGAGACAAGATTAATCCCAGTAGCAAATACTGCAAGATTTTATTTACAGTGGACTTCGCGGCTCAGATCGGGATATTCAGCAACATTCTTAAATTGCAGGTAGTATTGCAGGCAAAAGTAGCTGGAAAATGGGCCATCACTCGGCTTGACGGCAAGCCACCTTGGTGACACGGCTTGAAGAATCCCTCTTGGCCATCGACTTTTTCTGGACTGCAGATCTAGCGTCAATAGTTGGTTTTTTTTAATCCAAATTCTCCTCGCGATTCTCCTCCGAATTCTCTAATTTCGCACTTTGGACTATTCAGATGAAGTGAATACTCTTGATGACTATCTTTCCTTGCCAATGAAAAGTTTCCAGTCTCTCCGGGTACCTAGCGGAAGAAAGCAAGAAGTGGTGTCACAGCACAGCTGCTCCCAAAGATTGTCGTGATTGCTTGACACAGGATTTGGGTCCTGAGTTTGAGTCGTTACGGATACGCTTACTCCTTCTTCCCGAGGATCACTGGCGGGTTTTGGACTTAGTCATACAGAGTATTCTCCTTTTCTTGCGTTTTTGTCACAATCGAGAACGGGGAAAGCCTCGCGATTCTGCAGAATCGAGAAGTTGGTGAATTCTCGATTCTCCTTTCTGCGTTCTCCTCCCTGATTGGTCAACGGAGTGTGGGTGTTCAATATGCATAAACACGTATAACGGGTTGCGGACGAGCTGCAAAATTAGTGTTTTTGTCAAAAGCGAGAATGGAGAAGTCAGAGGAGCAAAAACGGGAATATTTACGGGAATCAAGAATTCATCAGCGAGAATTCGGATCAAAAACGCAACTAATGCCTTGTCGTAGAAATACGTTTCCGCCCTGGTAGTCAACTACCAGGCGCGTGAAGATTCCAAGAGACATTTTGGAGAAAAACAAAGAAAGAAGCTCTTCTTAATATTCACAGAGGAGCTAAACTTCCATACTCCTTCCTTTTAAAACATTATAAACTCAAAACACTGCAGGAGTGCAGAGCTGAACCAAGAACAAATAATCAGATAGAACTTATGTCTTTATTCGCATGCAGCGACTATGAAAACCCCAACAAACTGAGCGGACCTAGAGGTATTTACTCTAGTTTTGAGCTGATGTTGATACCCGTTTACTCCTCTTCCGTCTTCACCGTTGCTTATCGCACAAGAAATATTGAAGGAGGCTAGCAGGAGTTGTACTCCGCGTGCCGACCCGCTCTGGAGCGCGTTCATAGGAAACAATCAGCTTTGACTCCTAGATTTCCTCTTCAGCGACTTAGCAGCGATGTAGCTATTTGTAGAGGTGACGAAACGTGATGTAGTGTTGGGCGATATTTGGATTTTTTGATATATCGATATTTCTTTAGCATGTTTCACTATAGGATACGTCTCGTTTCTTCAAAATTTACTAACAAAATTGTCGCTAAATAGCATCTTGAAACATCTCGATCTCCGAATAAATACGAACTGAATTACGGAAAACATATTGCTCCAGTTTCGGATATATAAATGTAGCTTATGTTCGATTATTTGCAATAATTGTGAAAAAAATGACCGTTTTTATATCGATATTTACGTTTCGATATTCGATATCGATATTTGGTCCGATATATCGACATATCGTTATCGATATCGAATATCGCCCAACACTAACGTGATGTGGCGCGAAGGCGAATTATACGACTCATTTACGTGCTAATGTTCGTATTCTCTTAGATTGCTGTTGTGTTAAAATGTTGTATTGCGTGTTGTTGTTGTTTTTTCTCTTCTTTTCTATTTTGTTTACTCCGTCTAGGTCCCCTCGGGCCAATTTTGATGGGAAATAGAGTTTTTCATTCATTCATTACGCACTGACCTAGGGCATAAGTGCAGTAGGAGAAAAAACATAAAAAACTCGAACATAAATAAACTATCTACTTATGGTGCCCCTCGGCCACAGACCAATGCCGTCAAATTCCCTTTTTCTCTTCCTCCCTACCAATCCCTGTTTTCCTTACGAAGAAAAGGGCAAAACGATCGATTTGAAGTCAATTATGAAACGTGGCACTGAAGGGCTTTCAGTTTCTGTCGCTATTTCCCAATATTGCTGGGTCCAGGAAACGTCAGTCTGATGAAAATCTCAAAAGCGATGGGCATTTCTTGTTCAACGTCAGGATACATGTACTCATGGAGCCGACAGAAATGAATGAACATGGAAACAACGGTTGCTACGCCTTCGTTCGATCGAGGGTACGTATCGGGGGGAGGGGGGGGGGGGGGAGGGGGAGGACGCCCCCCCCCCCCAATGTTGTCAGCCAGTCGGTAAAAAATAGCCAATTTGGCGCGAGGCACCGCGATTTTTCGCAAGAGCGGTCGATTTTTTTTAGTAAAAACAGTCGATTTTTTCTTCGAAACAGTCGTTTTTTCTTAAAATCAGTCGATTTTTTGTCAAAAATGTATTTTTTCTTAGTCGTTTTTTCTGCAAAAATAGTTGGTAAAAATGACCAGTCTGTCGGTAAACAACTTGCCCCCCCCCCCCAAAATTTAGGCTAGTAACGCCTCCGCCTCAATGAAACAAGTATGTATTTGGTAAATTTTGTGTGTTAAAGAGAACTCGCTATGACAACAGCTCACGAAAGTAATAGACTGATTCAAATTCGTTGGCACCAAAAATAAGTGCATACAATCTCGAACAAGAACTAAGACATGTCTTGCGATAATTAAGGGCTTTGTTTAGATCGCAGGGAACTAGTCACTCAAGTCGAGCCCTTGTGCAACTTTCGGTAACATTTTAAGACCACCATGTTTATCACTCTTTTGAAACATACGCAGTCAAGTCAATGTGACGATTTGGTCCTTACTGGTGTCAAAAACTCAACTTGGGTACTCAGGAGAGTAGTGGCGGCCTATGACCCATTGCAGGTCAAACCCTACAATGTCCAACCCCTTGCTACCCTGCACCCATGCCCATTACCAAAGCGATAAGATTCACATCAGCTCATATTTACAACGCTACTAATTCGATGATGGGGGAATCCTTTAAATGTCGGGTGTTCCCAACACCCCCGGAAGTTCCCAAAATTTGCGCAGACCTTGTCCCTGAGTGTAGTCTAGTCCACAGAGTGAACATTATTCGTTATCACATGCATTGACTTATGTCTATAAACTTTTCTTTCTCAATATTTGTTTAAAGCAGTCCTCCCACACACCATTTCCCGGAAATATTTCCTTCCTCAGGTCCTTTACTTCCTGACATTCATGTTTGTCATAAGCAGGGCACTTAAAGATCTATCAAACAATTGGTTCGGTACCTAAGTGCATTCCTAGCCAGAAGAGACAGGTGCCGGCAGGGGTGTCCCGAGCCTTCCTTCATTGGGGGGGGGGGGGGCAACCTGGTAAAATTGACCGAATCGGTACCTGATTTTTACCGATTTTTTTTCTTTCTAAAAACACAGCGAGTTGCCTTCACGAAGCTACAATGTAAAAAGTTACATTGTATTTAAAAAAAATCAAGTCTAAAGAGAAAATTTGGCGCGTTTCTGTCTTTCAGGGATACGCCGTCAACAGCCTTTTACCTTTGGGGGACGTTCAGTTTTGCCAACAGGACTGGAGAATACGCTGACCAAAAAACGCCGTTGCTGCAAAGCGACAGCGTCTATATCCAAGACAAAATGAAAGTTTCACTGAATAGCAAACTTATTTTTGTATCATTTAGTTGAACACACTGAGTTATTTGGATTCTGCTAAAAGATTTTCTTATTTTCCACTATCTGCTCTAGTACTGAGGTTCAGAACATCTGCGGCTGTCCCCACAACGCAAATTCTACTATGACGCGGAATATTTGAATCTGAACACAAACGCGCTTTTCAGTAGGCGTTGATAAGCTTGGTGGAGACTGCTTAGTGCCTGAGCAAACAAATTTCATAAATATTTTTCGTCAAGCATACGACACAGGTAGTACCACAAATCTGACAGGGAAATTTCACTATTTGAAAATTGATTATTCTTGAATCGCGGAGCAACGAAGTAACGCATTTTCACCGGGTCTTCAAGCCTTTTTAAGGGAATAGGTAAGGGGTAACAAGACTGTCCCATCTCTGTCCTTTTCAGTTAAAGCAGGCGAAATTTTTGTAATCCGCCTTTCTTCTGGCAACATGTAACTACTGTGCATGCATGCTTATTTCTTCAGTATTCACCTAAATTTTTTTTCGTTTTTGGAAGAAATAAATCCTGTCTGATTTTGTAGAAACTTTTGTAATCCGCCTTTTTTCTGGCAACATTTAACTACTGAGCATGCATGCTTATTTCTTCAGTATTAACCTTCATTTTTTTTTTTTTAGTTTTTTTTTTTTTTTTTATACCAAATATTAGAGACGAAGGACACTCACAGGTACAAAATTCAGTGCCTTCCATAGATACTTTAGTAACAAAAATAACCTATTTATTTATTTTTATTTGTTGAAATTGAGTGGTTGTGTGGAAATCGGTTTGGACCTGGAAGTGAAATTTCAGGATGAAGCGGTAAGTAAAAATAAAACCAAACTCTTCAGTTGGTCTTTTTTTATTTTGTGAAGAGAATCGTTTATTTGTTGATTATTTTGCTTATTCACCCCAATGTAACGGGCCATAGAGCTTTGTAGGGGTCGACACTTATTTTGTGTCGATTAAAAAAGATTTAGTGCCTTCCATAGATACTTTAGTAACAAAAATAATCTATTTATTTATTTTTATTTGTTTTATTTGTGGGAAACTGGTGTGGACCTGGAAGTGAAATTGAGGTTGAAGCGGCAAGTAAAAATAAAACCAAATTCTTCAGTTGGTCTTTTTTTATTTTGTGAAGAGAATCGTTTATTTGTTGATTATTTTGGTTATTCACCCCTATGTAAATGGCCATAGAGCTTTGTAGGGGTCGACGCTTATTTTGTGTCGATTAATAAAACTGAACGGAACTGAACGAATTCTCACATCATTCACTGCCATGGTCAGAAAATGACCCGCCAAGATAAAACACTGAAAAACTACAACCTTACAGGGAATGCGCGTATTCAAGGACATCTGTCTAATGGGACATCCCATACACCTCTAATTTATTTCCTTTCAGTTAAAGATCCTGCCCTGGCAATCCAGCACAATATTTGATAATTTTGTAGCTAAATCTAATACTATTCTGACTCTGAAGAATCTGTTTCCGTTTTTCGATAAAAGTTAATAGTTAAGTAAGTACAGTGTTTTTAAAAGTGCGTCAATTGTTATTTATTGTTTTGAAACTTATTTGTGACAGTGTTTTTATGGCACTTGCAGCCTCTGGCTCAAGTGCCATATACCGATCACAATTCCGTCTGTCGGTCTGTCGGTCGGTCCGAGTTTTTTGTCCCACATATCCGAGTTAGGGTACTTCCAGATGTTCTAGGACAATGAAACTTGGCAGGCTTATCAGGGACCCGACCAAACTAACCTGGAAATAATCAGTTTCCCGATCCGACCATATGGGGGGGAGTGCGGGGCGCTGGAAACTTGCAAATTTAGGGCATTTTGTCACTTTTTTCTGAGTTAGGGTACTTCTAGATGGGCTAGGACAATGAAACTTGGCAGGAATATCAGGGACCCGACCAAACGAAACTGGAAATAATCAGTTTCCCGATCCGACCATATGCGGGGGAGTGGGGGCGCTCGAAACTTGAAAATTTAGGGCATTTTGTCACACTTTTTCGAGTTAGGGTACTTCCAGATGAGCTAGGACAATGAAACTTGGCAGGAATATCAGGGACCTGACCAAAGTAACCTGGAAATAATAAGTTTCCCGATCCGACCATATGCGGGGGAGTTGGGGCGCTGGAAACTTGAAAATTTAGGGCATTTTGTCACACTTTTTCGAGTGAGGGTACTTCCAGATGAGCTAGGACAATGAAACTTTGCAGGAATATCAGGGACCCGACCAAACTAACCTGGAAATAATCAGTTTTCCGATCCGACCATGTGCGGGGAAGTGGGGGCGCTGGAAACTTGAAAATTTAGGGCATTTTGTCACACTTTTTCGAGTTAGGGTACTTCCAGTTGTGCTAGGACCATGAAACTTGGCAGGCATATCAGAGACCCGACCAAACAAAATTAGGAATAACCATTTTTCTGATCCGACCATTTGGGGGGGGGGGGGGGGGTGGAGGGCAGGGGAATCCGGGAAACTGAGAAGTGTGTAACTTTCGAACGGATGATCGGATTGTAATGAAACTTCATAACTGAAGAGAATATATATCTGTAATGTCCCGTTTAAAGTCTTGACCGGATTCGGTAGCCAGGGGGGAGTTGGGGGGGGGGGACCGGAAATTTCAAGAAACGGTTAGAATGGAGGGATCGGAGTGAAACTTGCTGGGAAGAACAAGCATCTGCTCTAGATAAGTCCTTTAGACCATTGTACTGGATCCGGACACTTATGGGGGGGGGGTCCCGGAATTCCGGTGATGGTGTTTTTTGGATTTTCACGGTGAAACTTGGCAGGCATATCAGGGACCCAATCAAACTGACTTCAAAATAAAAATATTGTCGATCAGATAATGGTGGGGGAGTGGAGGGAGGGGAATCCGCAGGGGAATCCGGGAAATTGAGAAGTGTGTAACTTTCGAACGGATGATCGGATTGTAATGAAACTTCATAACTGAACAGAATATATATCTGTAATGTCCCGTTTAAAGTCTTGACCGGATTCGGTAGCCAGGGGGGAGTTGGGGGGGGGGGTTAGAATGGAGGGATCGGAGTGAAACTTGCTGGGAAGAACAAGCATCTGCTCTAGATAAGTCCTTTAGACCATTGTACTTGATCCGGACACTTATGGGGGGGGGGGGGGTCCCGGAATTCCGGTGATGGTGGTTTTGGGGATTTTCACGATGAAACTTGGCAGGCATATCAGGGACCCAATCAAACTGATTTCAAAATAAAAATTTTGTCGATCAGATAATGGTGGGGGGAGTGGAGGGAGGGGAATCCGAAATTTTCAGTCATGCGTAATTTTGGAATGGGTGATCGGATTCGAGTGAAATTTAAGAATTCAACAGAGGACATTTCTCCGATGATTTTTTTCGTATCCGGACCGGATCCGGCAACTATTGGGGGGGGGGGGGGGGGGCGGAAAATACGTGTCCCGTTTAGAATGGAGGGATCGGGATGGAACTTTGTGGGAAGAACAAACAGATGCTCTAGGTAAGACCGGACCGGAAATCTCGAGAAACGGTTAGAATGATGGTATCGGAGTGAAACTTGCTGGGAAGAACAAACATCTGGTCCATGTAAATCTTTTACATAATTTGACTAGATCCGGACACTTGAGGGGGGGGGGAGGAGGGGTATCCCGGAATTCCTTTTTTGGGGGGATTTTCACGACGAAACTTGGAAGGCATATCAGGGACCCGGTCAAACTGACTTGGAATAAAAAAAAATCCTCGATATGATAATCTTGGGGGGGGGGGAGTTGAGGGAGGGGAATCCGGAATATTGAGTCATGCGTAACTTTGGAACGGGTGATCGGATTCGAGTGAAATTTAATAATTAAACAGAGGACATTTTTCTCTTGTGACCTTTTTCATTTCCGGACCGAATCCGGCAATTATCGGGGGGAGGGCGGAAAATACTTGACCCGCTTAGACTGGTGTGATCTGGATCGAACTTCGTGGGAATGACAAACAGATGCTCTGGATTAATCATTTACAGAACCGGATTGGCTCCGGTTATTGTGGGTGGAGTTGGAGGAGGGGCAGGGGGGTCTGGGATTCCGGTGATCGCGCGTTAAGGTACTTCCAGATGTGCTAGGACGATGAAACTTCGCTGGAATATTGGAGACTCAACAACATTTGCTTAGAAATTGCTACTTCCCAAATCCGATTATTCCTTAAAGTACCAATCTTGACCGCAAAGTAAAAAAAATACTTTTAAGCAATATATGCATTTTCGTGATGCCCATCAGCCCATTAGCAGTTTTGCCTCAAGGGTTTTGCTTACAAATGAAGTTCCAGCTCCCTTATAGCGCGCATCTCAACCGCAAAGTCGAAACTTACTTTTGATCAATCAAATCATCTTGACACATGCAAGTGCCATATGAGCTTACAGCTCTTGTTTAAATTTATTTTAGTACTCCTCATTATATATTCTTTGAGAGAAATAAATGAGTGAATGAATGAATAGTAGGCTTGAAACCAAGCCAATCTCTAGACCAGTGATTCCCAACCGGTGGTACGCGTACCCAAAGAGGTACGCGAGACCCTTGCAAGGGGTACGCGAAGGTACCAAAATCGGTTTAGTCTGTAGCTTCAAAATCTCCCATTAATTTTTGATTGCCGAAAGCCTAATATTACCAGCAGAGGCAGAATATTACCACAAGCAAATTTTTTTTTGCAGGGCAAGGTATTTTTACTGACTGGCTGGTCATTTTTCCCGACTGTTTTACGAAAATCCTAGGCGCTTCGCGCCGACTCGTTTCTTTTTAACAGTCTGACCGACTACTTTGGGGTAGGGGTGGTGCCAACCCGTTTGTGACGCCTCTGATTACAAGCCCTAGTGAAAGACAATGAAATAATGTTGATTCGGAAAACAGCTAGCCTACTGCCGTAAAATCTGTTCCCGTTTCAAACAATATTGTTTCAAGAAGAGTCGAAGATATTGCAAGTAATATTGTCATTGCGAAATAAGCTAACGAAAATGTTTGCAATTTAGCTTGACGAAAGCACGGAGAATATCAAACCAAACACAGAAACAGACTGTAAACAAAAAATGCCGTTAATGACGTCGAGCCGAGATCTGCAAAATTTTAGCTATAAAGCAGCCTCAAATGTCTCATTGATTTTCGATACATCTCTACACATTTATGTCTTATCATTTAAGGTAATAAATACCGTCTTTTTTACGTTCTGGAAAAGGGGGTACGCAACCTTTTCGAACCTTGATTAGGGGTACGCGGTACGAAAAAGGTTGGGAACCACTGCTCTAGACCACGATTCGAGCTCCAACCACCCAGTAAACAGTTTCGGAAAGTAAAACAATCCCAAACAAACTACTCGGGTCAAAACAGCAACACTTTTTCGGCGAAGCAAAACGCCGAGCGTGGGAGACGGGGAAAAGTCTTTTGACGAATCAAAATGGGCCAAAATTTACAACACGTTTTGTTTTGCCTCATGGGCTTTGTGTCCTGTTCTACTAGAACGGACGGATCATTCTTGCAAGAACTGAAAAAAGCAGGTACGACTTTCTAACATTCGGCTAGAAGCCAAGTGAATCTCCAGACAATAAATTCCAGCATCAACCCACCAATCAACCACCAAATTGCCCCCACGTGCTCATAAAACTTTGAAAATTGGCCGATTGTCCTCCATTCTTGTCCGATTCGACGAATTAGCCGAGCAAATCGAGGATCGACTTACCAAGCCACGTGGGGGGCTCATCAATTAAAGGCGAGACTGGGAAGACGAACGGTAGTAACGGAAGGAGTGATGATCCAGAGGTCCAACATTGTCACACAAGGACAGGAAGTAGTGGAATGGGAGAATCAGACCTAGTGTTTTTTTTCTAATCCTTCCTGATCTTCGTCGGCAAGCCGTGTGTTGAGAATCGTCCAATTCCATTTATCACTGTATTTGAATATTCCGCGCTTTTCCCATTTATAACGCCATCTAGCAGTGGTGGGTAAAGTGAGCTTCGGTTTCGAGAGGACAAGGCTTGATCTATGCCTATAGGCCTACGTTGAATTGAGTTGTCTTCAAAGAAGCGAAACTAGGATTGCAAAACGTGAAAATTCGACGAAAGAACATGATATCGTAAATAGTATTCTGCGGCGGTCGTAGTCTTCTACATCGGTAGCAGATTAAAACTATTACTACCAAGACACTTCCGTACGGAAAACTGCGAGAAAAACCGAGCCGTCAACTCTCAGACACAGGGTTGCCAAGAGCTCCACTCATAAAAGTGTCACAACTGCTGACAAAAAGGTGCTTTTTGACACCTCAAATTTTGTTTGTGCACAACGCGCAAAATTGGTAGTAACTGAATTTATAACAAAATTTTTGCAAAACATTTTTGTAACAAAATTTAATCGGAAATGAGCTTTATGTAAGGCTTCAAACTGTTTTAAAAATAAAAGTAATGTAAAGTACATGTTTTGGGGGCGGTAATCCGTCACTTTAGTAAAGTAAATGAAAAAGGGCTTATCTGACCTAAAAAGCGTCATGCATAAGAAATGTTTCACTTTCAGAGAAAAGTGTCGCGGTGTCACCCACAAAAAATGTCAAAAAGCACCAAAAGTGTCACACTTGGCAACACTGTTCAGACACGGCCCCATAACATCCATGTACTAAAGTATATAAACAGCAACATTGTAACAATTTACCTTGTTAATAGGTGGCTCCACCGATTGTTTCGATTCTTCCCGCGAGGAGGTGGTTGGTGGAAGGGGTGGCGGTAATGTCGGTCTCGCGACGCTAGATGGCGACAGAAGTTTGGTGAACCGATAGTTGGGGTTTGTGACCTCGTTTAGTCGCACATAGCCTAGAAGAAACACACTATAGCAATTATTCCAATCAACTCACAGGTTGATAGCTGCCTTCTATCGGTATTCAAACTGACGATAGTTTCGAGCTGCGTGTTGGAAAGGGTGGTGATGGAGGGACTAAAGAGTTGTTACTATGCAGAACGAAGGGTCATTCTCGGAGCAGTGTTTGGGCGGTTATCTGATCTGTTCCCTGGTAACCTTCCCGTCAACGAACTCGAGTCTATCTACCAGAATACTCCGATCGTCATTACAAAAACATTCAAAACACTGGGAAAACGATAAGATAAGATAAGACAGATCAGATTTATTCTACTAAAGGCACAAAGGCCATGGGAAAAATAAACACAAACAAAAATCAAAAACAAAAACCAAAGAAATGATAACTATTTTACATACTTTACAGGAACCTTTCTCTGTGGTTTATCGAAACCGAAAGGAATCTTCCCAACTTTTCAATATCAACAAATAATTTACTTCCCATTACTTTTACCAACCAATCCTCCCCCCAATAACTAACACCAAAAATTTCCCCACGAAGATCTGAAAGCTCATAATATAATCGCATATAATGCGAATGCATATTACAATATAATCATATATCGATAAACTGAAAGAGTTAACGGAAGCAAAGCTCCCAGCCATTCCGTACAGGTGGAAGAGGGGATACGATTGAACACAACACTGTCAGAAGTTTCATAACAGAT
This sequence comes from Branchinecta sandiegonensis, assembly GCA_030848855.1. Taxonomy (NCBI): domain Eukaryota; kingdom Metazoa; phylum Arthropoda; class Branchiopoda; order Anostraca; family Branchinectidae; genus Branchinecta; species Branchinecta sandiegonensis. Next base: position 20,214,190 of record JAUPMV010000016.1, on the reverse strand, counting down.
AACACAAGAATGCGCAGTTTCAACAGATAACAGTTTGGATGTTATCTGTTATGGTTTTAGAAATATGATGCATTAAAAGTTATGCTGGAGCAATAAATCTATCAGCGAATCAAGAGCTGTCGTGCCAACAAACAGACGGACGGACAGACAGGTGTGCGGAGAGATCGAATGCGTCGTAGGCATTCTTCACTTTCGACTGGAGACCAACTAAGATCTTTACTTCATCGCGTGAGCTCCCTTTTTTCTATTCCGATGGTCCATCCCACGTCGGGTCAGACAAAGGCTTTCTACTGCAGACTCTCTGTATCCACTTTCCAATCTAAAGGAAAGGAAAAGGGACGAAAAGGCACGCCTTCTAGAGGCTAATTGGGACTTGTTAGTTCTTTCGTAAAGACGGTGTACTTTATAAACTAGGAATAACGGTCTCTTGAGTGAACCTAAAAAGGTGTTAGTTTCGAGGTGAAAAGGCGCCAGTAAATCCAACAAACAAGTTCGAGCCGAAGAGGGGAAAGGGAGCGTACGCGCCAGGCTAGATATGTATATCTGGTAGGCTAACAATCGAAAATGTATGGCGGCACAGCCTTTTCGTTTTAAAGGGAATAGCTTCGACCTTTTTTTTAACATTTCCTGGACTGCGACGGCCGAAACCGGAAATGTAGCAGAAGTACGGCAGGAAGTTTGATCAGTTTCGTCAAAATAGATATGACTTATAGGGGTAAATACACATGCTAAATCCATATCTGAACTTGGTTTTTTGGTTTTCTCAGATGATTAGCTATTTGGCCTTAATCTGTTTCTAAATGTTAATAGTAAAAACACTCAAGGAGTCTGGCGAAGACACGACCCACTTGCCTGTATCAAATATTACATTTTTGGGATCCCATCGAAACCTTTGGTCTTGTTCGTCCCGAGACTGGCAGGTCAGGCTCATTTGTGATTAGTCATCCTGTCCGTTGGCGACGAAAGAGCCAGGGCGCTGACAATTAGGGTAGTGGCGATAGTGGTTGCGACTGGAATTGTTACGGACGATAGAAAAATAAAACAAAAATAAAACAACCAACAACTTTCAGTTCGTATGGAAACTAAGAAACAACACTTCTCAATTCAAGGGCTTTATGCACAAAATTACTAAAGAAACAATCGATCTTGCTGATGTAGCTCGTAGGATACCAAGAAGCTGCTCAACATGCATAGAAAATAATGAACCCCCCAACGCAAAGGTCCAAAATAACAACCAGTAAAGTGTATTAAAAAAGAACTCGAACCTAAATAGTTTTAAACGACGCTAAGGATTGTTGAAATTTTGATTAAACTTTGACCATTTTTTAAAGCGCCTAAAAATGAAGCTATAACAATGACAACACTTTGCACCTGACAATATTCACCAATAGATATTCCTTCAGCCCAAGCTGACTGCAAATCACATGTGACGGTGCAAAACGGATAAATCAGCTACATTTTATTAGTATGTTTTATTAGTAAATGTAGCTGACTTATCCGTTTTGCACCGTCAAATAATATTCACCAATTTGATTTTGTTACCACGAAAGTGCGAGCGAGTAAAGTACCATTATTTTTCTTCTTCTTCTCCTCTTTGAAAGCTCTTAGTCTGAAAAGAAAATGGTCTAGATCCTCCCCGATTGTACTCACCGTCATCAGTTATCTAATTAAGAAACTTAAAGGACCCCTCTTGCGTATTCTGCCTAGTATACCTAGCTCCCTTATGGAATTATAAGCTTCTAAAATCCCCACCTTTCTCTTTTATTTCGTCTGTGCCTACGAATTTTTAGCGCTTTTCCGGCCGTGCCGAGTTTTGCCCGTCACGAAACTTCGCAGGAATCTTCCGATGTCCGCTCACAACTCTTTCACACATAAGGATATGGGAAGCTTTAAATTGTTATTTTTTTTTGCAGACGTGGCAGACCATCAGATCTATCTTCTGTTTTGACTTCTTTTGCTTTGCTTATTTTCCAGCATTTTAACCACGGCGCGTTCAGTTTTCAAATGTTTTGCGCCCGGTCACCACGGCGAAGAGCAGGAAGGCTGGATTAGTCGATAAGCGCTAATAAGAAAATCGATTATTTCACATGAAAGTAATGGCGTTTTCGAGAAACGATATTTCTGACCCATTTCATGGTGAAGGGATCATTTCAAGTAAGACTTGTGCTTTAAGATGTGCGGGACATGACGTTTACTGGTGATTCTGACATTCTAAGGACTGAGAAATCAATGTACCACGAGCGGCGGTGTTGCACAATACGGGACCGTGATGAAATCTTCACAGAGAATGGAAAGTCAATACACTATCAGATCAAAGCCAATGAAAGTCGACAGTAAATGTTGACATAGGGACTGAAATATTCCAGAGAGCCACTCGCAAGAGAGGAACGGGATAGTTAATCTCTTATACCATCTTGACAGGACAAAAGAGATGAAGAGATCTCTTTGACTGTCGCTGTTTGTATTGGCATACCCTAGAAGAAGTTCATTAGGGTCACATGAAAATTCGAGAGGGGAACTTTGGTAGGCGGTATTCTGTTCTGCCAGGGACCACGTTTCAGTTTTATTTATCCATATTTAAACAAACACATTCAAGTGAATCTGTCAAAAAAAAAACTAAAATTTGGGCTTCACTAGAGCAGGACATTAATAATTGCTAATAACTTAAAAAGAGCAGCATCAAGAGATTAACTGGATTTGTCAAGAAAGAGAGAAAAAACGAACCTGTCGTTTCTACCACATAATATTAAAATTAAGAAAATATTAGAGGAAATAGAGAAAAGAAAAAAAACAAAAGGAGACAGGAAAGAAGGAGAATAAAGAAAAACATAAAAACGTCTTCCATTTTGTTGGGATACGTTTCAGACTCGCACAACAAACTTTGAACAGTAGTTAGCGAAGTAACCAGGAGAAATCACAGTATAAGTTATCAATGGCTGCCGGAGAACAAAGAACAGTATTCCCCGCACCTATCAGCCCGGCCCCCGAAACTTCAACAAGGTCACCCATCCCCCAGGACAAACTAAGGTCTAAGTTCTCGGGACAAGTAAATTTCAGAGAGAAAGCTTCAACATCGATTTTTTCAAGAAAGAAACAGAGTAGATATCAAGGCTAAGTTGAAGTTGCAGTGATAGTGATTTACAATCAAAAGATCTATAATCAAAATATATAATCACTTGCTCAATCTCAAAACACAAATCGCGAAGACTTCCTTCGTCGAAATTATGTCATAACCATACATTGACGGATAAGTTCAAAACTCAAGATACAAGTGTCACCCTTTCGGATGTTTCCTCGTCGCAATAAAAAATCATGGACAACAGGGTTCAACCAGCGCATGACGTTATCCACTGCTTCCTGACCGAAGACTGAAAATTAAGAGTCTTTTTCTGTGTGTTTAAGTGTTTTATTTATTTTTCTTTCATTTACTCCGCTTTTCAAAATGGCGGGTTATAAATAAATTATTTAAGTAAGTAATTACTTCTAAAATAGAATGCCATACGATTAAACATGGACTGCGTGCTTCCCTGGTAACCTTACCTCCAGTTTGTTACTATGGAAACTGACACAACGGACCAAATGCAGGGAAAGATAAAAGCCAAAAGTGGACCCTTTTCCGATCCTAATGACTTTACTTCTGTCGATACAACGAAGTTAGCACATGACAGGACCGAATTCGGTGTCGGTAGTTCTAGGATGGTCACTCATCCCTTGAAACAGTATCCGAACGGAAGTGGATTAGGAACTCGACCCGCTCGGGACCATTGCATAGGCTTTCACCAAAGATATCCCTGCCCTAGATACGTCAGTGACAGAACCAGAACGGATGCGGGCAATGTGGAGGAGTTAATGGGGATCCGGAATTCCGGTGAGATAAGATACTTCCAGATGTGCTAGGACGATGAAACCTGACACGATCATGAGATACTTGACAAGATTGACTTAGAAAGAGTCAGTTTCACGATCTGACCATCGCGGGGGAGTGCAGGGAGGGAGAATATATAATCTTGAGATATGTATAACTTTCGGGGGATCGGATCTTAACGAAACTTGATATGTGGAAAGATATTGTGTCTCAAATGTGCCATTTCAGGTCCGCGCCGGATCGGCTGAATGTTGGGTGGGGAGAGGGGAGATTCGGAATCTTGTGACACGCTTAGAGTAGAGAGATCGGGATGAAACTTGGTGGGAAGAAAAATCTCCAGCCTTAGATAAATCAGTGAAAGAAGCGGACCGGATTCAGGCGCTATGCGGGTAGTCGGAGGGAGGTCCGGAATTCTGGTGATCGCGATTTAAGGTACTTCCAGATGTGCTAGGACGGTGAAATTTGGCTTGAACGTTAGACACTTGACAATATCGGCTTAGAAATTGTAACTTTCCAGACCCGACCTTCCCTTAAAGTACTAAATATTCCTTCAGCCCAAGCTGACCGCGAATCATATTTGATAGTGCAAAACGGATACGTCAGCTGAATCTTATTAGAGCTATATTTCGGCCCTTCTTGGCAAGCGTCCTCTTCAGGCTCAAAGCCGCTCAAGTTGGAAAAACAAACTTGAGGGAAAAGAAGCTAAGGATTCTACACTGTCAGAAGTTTCATAACAGATTGCGCATAACACTTTCAAGAATAACACCTTTTCACTTAGAAAAAAAATGTTATGAACAATTAAGTTTATACTATTTCGTGCCCAGATCTACAACAACACCTTCAATAGGTAAAAATACTACACTGTCAGAAGTTACATAACGACAACAGCAGGATGCGCGGTTTCAACAGATAACACTTTGGGATGTTATATGTTATGTTTCTTTCGTTCCCGTTAGTACTTTTACCAATTGAAGGTGTTGTTGGAGATCTAGGCACGAAATAGTGTAAACTTAACTGGTCATAACACTTTATTTCTGAGTGAAAAGGTGTTATTATTGAAAGTGTTATGCGCAATCTGTTATGAACTTCTGACAGTGTAGCTGCAATTTCGTGAATTCCTTTGTGAGAGTTGCTTGGAGTTAAAAAGGTTGGTGTGATTTCATTTTGGACACGGCTGCTGTTTTTGCAGCTCGATTGGGTCGTTGATCGGGTAGATATTTTTTCTGCATTTGGGTTGACTTTCGTTTCGTCATAATTTCAACGGCTTTTGAAGCCATTGAAATTATGAAAAACCGTTCAGGTATCAAAAGAGACACAGGCGAATATTCACTACCAGAAACACGGAAAAGCATCATCAACGAAAGGAAATTCAGACCCCAAGCTCTTCTCTACAACAAAACGAAAGTCAACCCAAATGCAGAAAAATCTCTACCCGATCAACGGACCCAATCGAGCAGCAACAAAATCTTACCTTGACTAGTCGTCTCAAAGTCTTCCCCCTCTGACGTTGCACTCAGGTGTAAAGAGGCACTGCTACTCACTCCACTAGAGCTGAAGGAAATCATCGAATCCGCCAATCCTGTTGAAGATGGCGCTAGTGATTGGTTGGGAGGCGAGGTGTGAAGATGCTGCCCGTAATTCCAGGAAAACCGCTTCTGTATGGACGAGTCCTTCGCATCTTGCCGCTATAAAAGACACATACTATAGAGGTATGCTTATTTGAACGTCCCCGAACAGTGAACGGTCGCCAAAGAGAACACTGCAATCCATGCCAGATAGCTTTTACTGCTGAATTCTTGCCGAAAACGTATAATTCATATCCACTTTTTCACATGTTAGGTGGAATGTGAAATGATTGCTCTACATTGCCATCTGATTCTTCTTTCATACTTCGCACCTTTTCCTAAGCGGCTCGTAATTTCACCAGTAGATGGCGCTCAAACCAAATAACATGCCCCTATGGAAGAAGCATTTATAATTATCAATAATCAATCCATAAACCAAACTCAAACCATCTTGTTTGTGACAAAAGATGGCTGAAACAGTTGTTTGTTTGTCATTTTCCCTTTCCATTTGACTGTTTTATAAGCAAGAAAAATGTTTTAATGTTATCAGGTATGTAAGGGCCTGTCCTGTTGATTGATAGTGCTTGAAGTGTCCTTATTTGATTTGACATATCCAAAGTTATTTTTCCATATTTAAAGATATTACGGATGAAAATCATGACCCACTCATTCATCTTTGGAGATCCACTATCTATACACTAACCTAAACTGAAAATAGTCACACTACAATAGTTACATCACATTACAAGCATAAATAAACTACACATACAGACAAATCAAGAATTATAAACCTCAAGGATTACAAACCTGTCACGGCTGTCTCAGCCTCGCTAGTCTCCTTGGTATTAGTGAGAAACTAGAAAAAACTTACATAACCGGTATTTTTGACCAATGAGCCCATCGGAAGCAATAAGCGAGAGCCTGATGCGCCTCGAAGAGTCAAACATGATTGATTGATTTCCGTTATCATCTTATCTTTAACCACTAAGATGAGCGAATGCTTCAAGCCTCGCCGTTTCAAACCAAATCACGTTTATTTCTCTTTCAGCAATCGGTTACATGGGCAAAAGAGGTATAAAAGGGAAAAATGTACCTGCACGACCACACGTACTTCTTTGTACTTTGAACTTTATGGAAGGAGGAAGGAGGCGGTTCGGTCGCTTTGATCTTAACTCGAAACACATCCGTTCTTCTGATTAGAGGAAAGGGATATTATATCTCGGCCTAATTACTGAAAAAATGAAGGTTTAACCTGATGAACAATCTGGTTGCTTCCCAATCACAACCAGGATTGCTTTTCGTAATTATCATGTCTCGTTTCCAAGACAAAATTATTACGTGATCGTTGCTAAGCCATAACTTCGCTTTTATAATCTTAGCATATCCGTTACGCCCTAATCGAGAACAAAATCAAAGGTATCAGGGGATCCCAAACGGGAAGCTTTATCTTACGTCTTTAGGGAAGTTCTGCTCTGACCCTGAAGCTACGCCTGACGTTAACGATCATCTGGCAATCATAAAAAGACCTTAGCCTATACGTGTGACGAAGAAATCGGCTACAATCTTACTGAGCGGGCTAAAATTTTATCTTGAAGCTCTCGACTGATTTAGTATCAACCGCGTTTTCGGTTAGGCTGCTCTGAACTTCACTTGTAGGCTACACATCCATGTGAAACATGATTTCACACGCCTAAACACGTCCGATAAATACATATATTCATCCTATGTAAAACGGTGGCTAAAATATTCGTCCAGTAGTCATCATAATATGTTGTCATTAAATGTATGTGACCATGAACGGTATGAAAAGATGTTCTTTCAAAATTTTTAATCTTATTTAGTGTTTACATGTATATATGACGATTTCGACAAATCTGGATTTCACCATGATATTTCGAAAATAATAAAATCGATATCTATCTACCTATCTACTAATATATACTGGTGGATCGATCCCATGATAGTTCTTGAACGAGTTATGCCAACTTCGGAGTCGGTCGCTTATTGAGCATTTTCCCACCTACGGGGTAAATAGCCTAGCAGCTCTAAACCTTTGCAAACTGTATTCGGAGCTAAAGTAGAAGATCTAATAATTCGAAGAGGCAAACCGCAATACTCTTGATGACTAACTCTTCTTGCCGATGAAGTATCAGAATGTGCCTCGGAAGAGTCAGCAACGTCACCACAGCAAACGTTGTTGATTGGTTTACAAAGGATTTGAGTCAATTTTGAGGATCTGAGTCAATTTTGACGTTTGGGTAACGTTTCTCGTTCTTCCCTTGGGTCACTGGCATGTTTCGGACTTGGTCATACAGAGTATCCTCCGTATCTAAAGAGTACCACGGCTCTTTCGAATAGACTACATTGTGTCGAGAATCATCAGTTGACTAGGTAACTAAGACTAGAGGCGTAATCTCGCCGTTCCCCGAGGACTCCTCAGGGAATCGAACGGAACGGCGAGAATAGAGGGAGTCACTCCAGACGGACTCCGCGTACAGAAACAGCGAGAACACGGGGAATGCTTCCAAATGGATTTTATTCAAAAAAAATATGCAGTTGACGAAATTAGTCTGGATCCACTTTATTTTTGGTTTTGTTTATTCTGATTATTTTTAATTAATTTTACATTGCACCAACACCAGCAAAAACTGATTCCCCTCCGGAACTTAAAGGGAGTCCTTTTTTGATGATGATGATGAAAACTGGAGCATCCCTGTCCCTGGGGACTCGCGAGAATACGAGGGGGACAAACAAAAACGCGGGGACTCCTCAAGTGGAGTCCTCGGGGAACGGCGAGAATACGCCTTAGGTAAGGTCGTGTTATCTAGTGGCGCGATTCAGAAGCATCGCGACTGGGCAAGCTCAAATCTTAAGCAGAAAATAGAACAAGAAGAAAAGATTTAGTCTGAATAAAAATTAAAACAAATACAACTAAATGTTGGAAAGTGTGTATTACTTTCAGTCATTCGTTCGTTTACTTCTAAAGGAGTATTCTCGCCATTCCCCGACGACTCCTCGGGGAATCGAAGGGAACGGCGAGAATAGAGAGAGTCGCTCCACGCGGACTCCGCGTATAGAAACAGCGAGAACACGGGGAATGCTTCCAAAATGGATTTTGTTCGAAAAAAAAACAAGCAGTTGACAAAATTAGTCTGAATCCACTTTATTTTTGTTTTGTTTTATTCTGATTACGGCGAGAATACACCTTAAATTAACTTTTCAGGCCTACCAAATTCCCGGGTTTTAGACAATTCCGATAGAATTACTTCACGGACTTTTTGGAACTGCCGGCATTTGTCGCTCCAGTCACATCTCATAACTAATGAACATTTTCCCTCGGCAGGAGAGAAAGAATAATGGATCTTAGGCGTGGTTCATGCTACTGAAAAAAAGGGAGGGGGATATCATGGCAACATTTCATTTTCCACAAGCAGAAAGCAATGTGATTATCGACATCGCGGATTGGAAAACGCCTTTTTCACTTTCAGAATGGTAACCTATTAGTATCAGTAACACATTTTTCTTGTGTCCGAGGTGTTGGCACACCGCCCAGAAACTGAAATTCCATAGGCTTACAAAGACGGCCGATCTGTAGAGTGTTGCACAGGTCAGTGCAATGCAGGCTCGGCGATGACAAACTGCATTTAAAATGCGGATGTTTTTTTTTTTTTTATGATTTTCTTAAAGACAACTGTTTCAGAAATGACCTTTCAAGGTAGAACCGAAATACCGTTTTCTGAAAATACCAGCACTTTCATCTAAATAAGCGATTTCTTGTTAGATCCTGTTGAGTCCGTCCAGACTTCCGGCTGTCCGAGGCGGAGGCTGCTGACATTCGAAAAGTTTCAGCGCCGTGGTGAAAAAGTAAGTAGTCCTTTCCCTTTGATAAATTCTGTTGTCGCTAGCATTGTTTTCTTTCTCAACATATTTCGTTTTGTGCATTGACCGAGTGCTGGAACTTAAAAGGAATGGCGGGGGGGGGGAATTAAAATGGGGATCCCAGATAAATGCACTCCGTACACAGGCATCTCTGCTTCTACGGTCCTTCAGTCAACTCAAGCGGTTTGGCTTTAAAACAAACGTTCTCATTATTTGCTCTAAGACTTATGTGCGCCCTGCAGTTGAATACTGTTGTCCAGTATGGCACTGCGGTCTGAGTCAAGAACAAATGACAGACTAGAAAACGTTCAGAAACGGGCCTGCAAAATAATACTTGGATATGAATACGTTAATTACGAAACAAGCCGAGAACAACTCGGATTACAACTCCTATCAGAACGGCGCCATGACTTAGTCATGAAATTCGGAAGGAAGTGCTTGTCAACAGAAAAGCACAGGGGTATTCTGCCTGACTACGCAGTAAAGAATGGTGAACAAGCACGCACCAGAACGGCAAATAAATTAACGCTACAAAAACCACCTATTCACTCTTCTGATAGATTCCTTAAGTCATTTGTGCCATATTTTGTGAAGTTTTTAACAAGTGAAGACACATATAATGTTTTGACAATTAATCTAGTATTACATCTTTTATATTTTTTATGTTTGACAGCATACCGTTTAATTTTGTTACAAGTTATGAAGCCGTACAAGTTTTAAAAAGAATTGTATATATAAATTATATTTTGTTTAAGTTGACAGTCCTATGTTATCATGCTGTGAAACAGATATTCAGGAATAAATACGATGATCATCATCATCAAGGCCGAAACCCTAGAACTCCAACCGATCCGGCTAGGTCTCAGGGTGCAGAGCGGAAATGAGCTGTGCGACGATTTTAAAGGACCCCTCGCACTATTTGCTCTTCAACTCCCAGCACATTTAAAAATAATTGAATACTTTAAGACTAGGCTCTGCTTTCAACACTTTATCCACGGCGTTGGCTGTTTTAAGCCTAAACGGGGAAAGATTCACATAACCATTTTTTCTGATGGAAAAACTTCTCGCAGACAAATGTCATCAGCGTGATACACATCGAAGGTAGCAAAACATAGAAAGTGAAAAAATCAATGTGGTTCTGTTAGAGGGGTTAGAATTTACTGTACGAAATTGGGATCTCCGGGTTTAGAATTATATGGAGTGATTACGGAAGTAAGCTACGTTAGTGTTATAGGTAAGACAGGTCCTTTAAGTTTTGAAGTTTTGAAAATATATGGGACTATAAGAAGAAACATAAAGGCAATCTTCACAAAAAAAAATTGTTTCACCACCACGCCCTTCAATTCCTTTCCCCAAGAACAAAACTGAGTTTAAGTAACCCCATGTGATCTCTCCTTTATTTCCTCCAGCTTAGAAATCCATGGGGAACAAATTTCCTAGGAACGAGGAACTTGGAAAAAGCAGCATGCGGCAAGAGCCGCCCACATCTCCCATAGAAAACATTCCTTCAGCTGTTCAATATCTTAGACAAAGCACACGAAATGGAGGAAAGCGAGGTCGATGCGGAAACTCGGAGAGAAAAGACCAGGCTATACCAAGAATGAAATGCAATATACATGGCTTGTTAATTCTATTCTTGCAGTTCTGGTCTTTCTGCTAGATCGAGAAACGAGTATAAATATATACGCTGACTTGACATCGACTTTCTTCAGTCAATATCGTTTCTCAATCGTCGCAATTCAATAATTTTAACTCATTTTATCATGGACATGCTACGAGGCATGCTGGAGACCTGGTAAGTGAACCAAGAGGTACGGTTCGTTCTAGCCATGTGGCAAGGCATTCAGGGACGGTGGTCTGGAATACTTTTCAAGACTCAATTCGAAAAGCGGAAAGTGTACCGCAATTTAAAAATCGGTAAAGAAACATCTGTTTGAGGGAAGTTGTTGAGTGGAGGGTTTGGAAGACAAGAGTGGACTAATTGACAAATTAATTAATTAATTTTTACTTTATTTTAGTGAAGTTTGATTAGTTAGATAATATGGTAGTAAATATGTACTGGTTGCGTTTTTCAAGCACGTGTGTGCTTTGTTTGTAACCGGTCGTTAAGCCGGAATGATTTTTTTGTTGTAAAGTTGTTGAATCCTGATATCCAATCTATATTTATTAATACCAAATTATCCATTGGATGGCATAGGTTGACGACAAAGTAATCCTACATTACACGACAAAAGAACCAAGAATAGTTATATACAATTGGTTTGTCAAATTAATTTAAGTACAATGCTAGATACACGATAAAACACTAAAATACATTGTCGAATTTTCATAATATTGTCTGTAGGCTGTCAGTTATTTCTTCATGTTCGTAGAGCGTCGTTATAGTGTTGAATAAAATAAGGTACAAACGAGTGGAGATATCTTGTTGATGCCTTGACGGGTGGTTGTTTCAACTTTCGCTTCCCAGCTTCTAGATTTGAGCGTGTCCTCGGACGGTTCTCGTTGTTCTGCGAGAATATGCCTATGCATTTCAGAATGGAGGCATTCCTACCCGAGCTTCATCAGCGAATTGTGTCGTCGTTCGGTTAGAGTTTCCATTTTTAAGAATGAAAGACTTTCATTATACGAAGTATATGAATTTTCAATCGTCGCTTCTTGGTCCTGAGCAGTGTTGCCAACAGCGGTACAATTGTACCATTTTGGTACATTTCAACTCGGCTGGTACAGTATGGCACAATCACACTTTTTTTGGTACATTTTCCAAAAGTTGGTACAATATGGTACAATGACATTTTTTGCGTGTTTATGTCAAGGAAAACTGAAGAGCAAGCAGAGATAGATTTGTTTGTATTCTTTTATAATGCATATAGTAACTGTTTAGATCAAGGCATTTTTTGGGTGCATTTTAAATTCCATCTCCGTTAGATGTGCTGAAGAGTTTAATTATTTTGCGTAAGGTCAGATTATATATGCAATAAACTCGGCTTTACTACCCCTAGTGCTCGTCGGGGGTGCTATAGTTGCTTATAATCGGTAAATTGGGGCATTAGCCTGTCACAAGTTTCGAGGTTGTCACCCCTCCTCCTCCATGCCCAAGCACTTTGAACCGCCCCTGTCTCCATGAGCATGGTGACACACTATAACTGGCGAAATACTTGAAGAAGTTATCGAAAACCTGCAACATCGAGTGCTGCCCTTCTTTGTAAATCGAATGATAACCTTTAGTGCACTATTTTTGTCGCTTTCGTTGTACAGTTTGCCTGAAAATACTTTAGTTACTACGTTGACCGTTCCAAACAGTGGCCTAACTATTTGCTTACCATGTTCGGAAGCGTGGTAACATCTGTAACATGATTGGCTGGATTACCCCGTGGAGTGGTATTTTACCTTAAAATGCGTTCCAGCTTGACGCCAAGATGCCAACATTTGTGACGTCATGCGTGTGACGTCTTGTGTAGTAACCACGGTCAGTAGGGTGGAACACGCTCAAAATCATGGATTTTAAATGCAAGTTTCAATTTTAATAATAAAAACTCTGTTATGTCACTTTTTCGGGTGAATGAAATAACTGAGTCATGTCCCATATTGTGCTAATTTGGGGGCTGAACCCAACCTGCCTCGGTTGAGGAAAGAAGGGTCTGATAAGTATTTTCAGCATAGAAATGGGTAAAAAAAAATGTCTTCTGGTGTAGGCTACTGTTCATCGAAAACGATCCGCGTGTTGCGCGAAGCGCAACGCGCGGGAAATTTTTTTGACGTGGTACAATTTTTTGGTCAGTTGGTACATTTTTCGGGCGTTTTTTGGTACCTTTTCTTTCGAAGCGTTGGCAACACTGGTCCTGAGTGAGTCCGGCGTGCCATACTTCGCTGCAGTATTCGAGTACTGGTCTTAAATATGTTTTGTTTAGCGTGGAGAGCACTTCATGTGCATTTGACAACAGAATGTCGAGGATATATCTACTATTACATATAAAAATAAAAATAAATCTTGTCAGTAATACCTACAATCACTAATGAGTCAATCATTAAAGCATTAAAGAAATAGTAGGTCATTTAAAGTGTAAAGTCATAAAACAGAATGAATGAATTAATATAGATGGATAGATAGATAGATATTTACTGCATAAAAGCCAACAAGGACCATCGCACCACAACAACATAAGAAAAAAAATATATAACAACCAGAACACTATATTAATTTGCCTACCCGTCTTAACACGAAATGTCAATAATGAAGTAACGAGAGAATGAAGTAATGTTCATTTAAATTCATCTTTTCAGAATTCGTTTCCTCAGAATCAGGATTCCCACGAGTATTTACTCGGAATGCCCGGCAGTTGGCGAGTGCGCCCCGTACAACAATTAGAGCTTCTTTTACAACCAAACACTTTGCTCGGGGGTCTGGAACTCAACACCTCATGAGGTAAGGCTCCCATCCACCGTTTCAGCTTTCAAGTCACAGGCCAAGTCCTTTTCCTTATTGAAAACATAATTTCCTTTCTTCTTTTTTCTTTTTTTTTTTGGGGGGGGGGGAAGGCAAGGGCGCTTTGTTGACGGATGATAGTTCGTTATTTTTTTCTTGTCAGTTTGTTCTTTATTCTTTTTTCTCTCCTTCTCTTTTTGATTTGTTTGTTTTGTTTCCCTTAAGACTATATGGATAAAGAATAAGCCCCGCCCATTGCCAGGCTTCATGGTGGGACCATAAAGAGTTCACGGTGTTTACTTTTTTTTATTAATAAAAATGTAAACTGTAGAGGAGAAAAAAAGGAACAGCACGTAAGATGCAATTATAACTCAACCATACATAATTCAAAGAGGCTTCATGATTCCAGTAACCTAGCACGGCGATCTATCAGAGCCTCTATCGGATCTTTAACCCCACTATTTCGTGTAACTCGTCGATTCGTGAAATAAGGGAAATTCATAGACTGGAAAGGAATGCTCGTTAAGTAATTGGAATATTTTCTGTCTCAGATAAAACTTTGGGCGTAACTGATGGCTCTACTGAGGCGGTGTCAATATCATAAAAACGCCTGATCCTACTTTTATTACGAAAATCCATACTCGACGTTTTGAAAATGACTTTCCTGACAACGGATAATCCTTCAAAGTCTTCGCCCCCCTGGGTTAACCTCGCCTTGTTGGAAAGTTTACTATTAATCGTGAATCGTAACTCAGGAGATGAGAGACACTTGACGTAAACATATTTTTCCCTCAAGGTCAAAATCCATAAAAGTTTACAAAGCCAAAGCAGATTTTCTATGAATGGCTTTGCTTTTGGGATCCCAAAACGTAAGTGGAAGGATACCTATGACTTCGTAACAGCCCGTCTTTAAGCACGATAAGTCTCGAAGGGGTTGAGATATTTTGTTCTAATTTGGTGTGAGGATCCATTGGGTCGAAATACAAGTCAAGTTTGTAGATGACCCTGTGCCCCAATATTTACGGGTGGGGGTTTAAATTAGGCTAAGGGATGAAACAAATACTTCTTCAAGCTGATGTGAGGGTCAATTTAGGGGTAAGGAGACATGCTGAATCCAGAAATGAACTTCATTTTCTCGCCGGACAAATAGTTCGCCCGGGATCCGGGAAAACGGAAGTTTCGTAAAAGTAAAAGTTATTTGTGAAGTTGAATAAAAGTTAGATATACACTCGATGAAAAATTTATCTCAAAATAGTACTATGAAGTAGTACGAAAAAGTTGCATGTAGTACTAACGATGCTACTACATGCTTCTACTTCAAGGCTACCGTGTTACTGCATCCTACTGTACGGTACTATTAGCAAGACTGGATGTTACTATGGCAAGACAGGATGCTACTGGATACTACTATATAAGATTGGACCAGTCTGAGGCACATTAAGTGATAGTATTCTTTGCTATTACATAGTATTACATGCAACGTTTTCGTACTACTACCATACTACTACGCAGGCTACAAATTTTTCATCGGGCAGGGATACAGAGACATGCTATTTTTGAATTTTCCTTTTCGTCGAACAAGTAGTTTGCTCGGAGTCCGGCGAAAACTGGAAAATGGTAAGAGTGGAAGTCTTATCTGAAGTTGATTAGGGGTTAAGCATTGGTCGATTAGAGCGGTGGTTCCCAACCTTTTCCGTATCGGGTACCCCCAGTTAAGGTTCAAAAATGTTTGGTACCCCTTTTTGTACAATCACACTGTCAGAAGTTTCATAACAGATAGCGTATAAAACTTTCAAGAATTACACCTTTTCACTTAGAAATAAAGTGTTATGACCAATTAAGTTTACACTATTTCGTGCCTAGATCTCCAACAACACCTTCAACTGGTAAAAATACTAACGGGAACGAAAGAAACATAACAGATAACATCCCAAAGTGTTATCTGTTGAAACCGCGCATCCTTCTGTTGTCGTTATGTAACTTCTGACAGTGTAGTATTTTCACCTATTGAAGGCGTTGTTGGAGATCTAGGCACGAAATAGTATAAACTTATTTGGTCATAACACTTTATTTCTAAGTGAAAAGGTGTTATTCTTGAAAGTGTAATGCGCAATCTGTTCTGTAACTTCTGACAGTGCATTGTTCTACTATTCTACGAAGATCTGTCAAGATCAGAACATCAAAAAGACGCCATTTATTGTCATAAATGGTAAGCGACTAATGTGTAAAAATGTACACAAATAAAAGGGATAGTTGAGGCTGCAAGGTTGTCAATTTCGTTCTTGTCCTTAAAGGATCAGAAAGACACTTGCTCTGTTTCTTTGAAACTTCATAAGCCAAAACTCTAATTTCTTGACGAAAGCAGACATTTTCGAATTCAGAGATTTGGGGACAGCGTACCCAAACGCGTACAACCGGTTCGGAACCACTGGATTAGAGCGTCGATTTAGAGGTAAGAATACATCCTGAATCTATATTTGAACTTTATGGTCCCGCCGTATAATTAGACTGACCGGAATCCGGTGAAAACTGCAAATTTGGTAAGATTAAAGTTTATGAGCAATGCTACGGGATGGTTCAGTTCAGTTCAGTTTTATTAAAATCAAAATAAAGGAACAAAATAAATTTCGACCCCTACAAAGCTCCATGCTCCTGTAATCAAAGGAATTCTAAGGTTTAAGGTATTCCGAAGTTAATCAAAACATCCTTATATGAGCAAAAATACAAGCTGAATCCATGTGAGAACCTGAATTTTCTCGCTGGATAAATAGCTCATCCGGAATCCGGCAGAAACCGGAAATTTGATAGAAGTAAACAGATTATCTAAATCGATTGGACAGTCGATAAAAAAGTAACAGTATGATGATGATGATGAAATTTTATCTACGCACTTGAGGTACAGACAAATAAAAAGAAAAAAATACACTGCGCTTAAAATAATGTAGTAAATGCACAAGATCAAAAAATAAACATTAAAAAAAGAAAAGGGACTAATCGGGTCTAAAAAATCTTCTTCGTAGATGGAATGCGGAGAAATGGCCAAGGGCAGAAACGTGAAGAAACAATTGAAAATAACTTTGCACAAGGGCCAGAGGGCAAAAAAGTTGCAGTTATACAGGAATTCCTATAACGTTATATGTTGAACACAAATGTGAGCTTTATTTTCTCACCGGACAAGTAGTTCAGAACAGGAAATTTCGAAGAAGTAAAATAAATTCTGATGTCGATAAAATTTGGTTGGAGGAGGTAGGTGTACCCAAAAAAGACACGGCGAATCAGAGAAATACTTTGTATTCACGCCTCGGATGCATAGTCCTGTCGGGATCTAGTCGAAACACGATTTTTTCGAATAAGCCTGATTTTTTATATGCTTTTAGCTGGGAAGTATGACATAGTGGCTCTTGTTCAGTGGTCTGCTACAATGACATCAAATGTATACGGGTTCGACAAAGACTGAACATCTGCAAGACCTGGTTATCTGTATAAAAAAGGTACGACAAATATTCCCCTTTGGGATCCCATCGAAACCTTTGGTCTTGTTAAAAGAGCGGACACTGCACCATTCGAACGTTTTTATGATCCTACTTATTAGTTCACTGTTGGAATGTTTTCGATATTTTCAATGTAGCGGTAAGGAATTGAGTTATAAAGGCTTGAGGAAGATATCAGCATAAAACTCTCAAGATATACTTGTAAACGAACAAGTGTATCCCGATGAAAAATTTGTAGCCTGCGTAAGCGTATGGTAGTTGTATGAAAAAGTTACATATATTGATATGCAATAGTAAAGAATTCTATCATTAAATGTGCCTAAGACTGGGCAATCTTAACCAGTAGCACCCAGTAGCATGCTATCTTGCTATAGTAGCATTCAGTCTTGCTAATAGTAGCACGCAGTAGAATGCAGTAAACGGTAGCCCTGACATAGAAGCATGTAGTAGCATCAGTTCGTTCTGCATGCCACTTTTTCGTACACCTTTATACTACTATTTTGAGATGATCTTTTCATCGGGATACCACCTTGCCCTGTCGAATTTCGTTATTTTGACCGTCAAGGTACTCGCGGATCTGCTTCCCACAATTTTTGAATTTTTCGCCTTTCGCCTTTTGGACGTCGCTGGCATTCCGGAGCTGTTCCGATGTTCGCGGTTTTGACTTCAATCAATCAATCAAGTTTATTATCCAAATAGCTTACAGCTAGAAGTGGAACACATTTACGAAATACACAGACCCGAAACAAATTAACTAATACACTTACAAGATATGACCAGAAATAAATGACGGGATGAAACTACGTAAAAATCGGGCAGAAGAGTTTGCAGGCGTGGAGAAAACTGAGTGACTTGTAACACAAATGATTCACAAGTATTGCGTCCAGGAGTTCAATTACATGGATCAGTGATGAAAAACATCTTTTTGATCCTTGAAAGTTCGTGCTATTTATTTTGTTTTCTTGTTCTCTTTTTATATGGAACTGTTGTCGCGTCTGACGCGGATAGGGTTGTCACAACTCACAAGTGATTTTCGTAAGAGATCAAATTTGTCGTCTTTAGAGGTATTAATTCGTTTGAGATCCTGAACTGGCCGTTTAGAGCTTTTGGCATGTTGGCAGTTCCGGGATTCGTCAGTTGGTTTCTTTCCGTTTTTACAATTAAATCAAAGCAAAGCAGTATTGTTATCATGTTCCTAACATTCGAGCACATAATTAATCCTTCCTGAATAACCAGCACCCATTCGACGAAAGAAAAAGAGTTGAAGCTCCACCTCGAAGATTATGTTTCCGCTGTTACAAAAATAGACACGACCGGATTTCGGAAACGTCCACCCACACATCCTACAACAGAAGATATCCCCCCTCCCCCCGAAGGAAAAACACAGCCTGTTGTTCCCGGCGGATTAAGTGAGTCATGAAGTGTCGGCTGTTCTAAAAATAAACACAATCGGAAAACGGGAAATCCTTAGGACGCTCTTAGAAAAATACCCCAGGAAATTGTTTCGGAAGATAGGTACGAGATCAGGGAATTGAATGGAACGCGATACAGGTTATTCAGAAGAGGGGGTAAGAGGGGATGCGAGACGGTGTCTCGCAAAGCGACTGACGAAACATAATTTACATATTCCAGTTCAGGGAAAGCATGCGGTTTAGTCCTATTAGTCCCCCAATGATCATCACCATCATTAACGTTTAACTAAGGTAGCGTTCCACCGAGTTATTATTATATAAGTTGCGTTTTTGCAGATACCATGGTATGTGATACCACTGTGTAAAGTAGTTTTCGCAGTTACCGTGGTATCTGATACCACCGCAAAAAGGCGTTTTTGCAGTTATCGTGGTATCTGATTCAGATACCACGGTCGACCGTGGTATCTAAAAAGTCATCTCACTATTTTGTCAAATTGGTGGGAAAGCAGTTTGGCACTTAGTGATGTAACTGGATATCAGTTTTCTTTTGGGATGACTCCGAGAAGTGAAATTCGGCAATAGTCGTTTACAACAGTCAATTTTTCTGGAAAACAGCCAGTTTTTCGTAAAGGTGGTCAATTTTTCAGATCAAGCAAAAAAGAAAAAAACAGCCAAGTTTTACGCCACACGTCACTTGCAAAAATATTTATGCCAGTTTAGCATAAAATCCACGAATCTGGCAACATTGCCCGAGCCGAAGGCGAGGCAGGTTATGAAAAATATCTGCCGAGAGCAGCGAGGTTGATATTTTTAAATGGCCTTCGAGCTTGTTATTCCGATATCAACTAAGATGGAGGTGTGTTAACTACTATAACTTTTTCGAACAGAATTTTTGTCTTCTTTGGTAGTAACTATTTGCTACTTTTGTTGGGAATTTTTGTTTAGTAAAATGGCAACCCATGTGAGAATGACTACTGTTGTGACCCGGGCATTTCTGTTTATAACAATACATTCCTTTTCCAACACCATCATTTTCATTTACGGCGAAGCAGATGCCATCTAGCGGCGTAGCTCTTGGAGAGACAGAATTAATCAAGCCAGAATTCTGCTACCATTTTCAGTGGGAATGTGATTGTTACTAGGTATGACCAGGTTGGTTGGCTAGGAAAGCAAAATTTTTTCTATAATAAATATTCCTTCAGCCCAAGCTGACTGCGAATCATATTTGATGGTGCAAACGGATACGTCAGCTGAATTTTTATTGGAGCTATATTTCGGCCCTTCTTGGCAAGGGTTTCCCACAAGTTCGTTTTTCCAACTTGAGCGGTATTGAGCCTGAAGAGGACCCTTGCCAAGAAGGGCCGAAATAAAGCTCCAATAAAAATTCAGCTGACGTATCCGTTTGCACCATCAAATATTTTTCTATAATATTTTTCAACATTTCTTTCTGTATTATAGCCTACTCTGATTTGTTATTTTTCTCTCTGAAAGTGATGTTTTGATTTATTTTTCAGAGGGTCACATTCTACTTTTCAATAGTTGAGGAAAAGGGCTCGATGAACTTCTGTGGAGGTTGGTACGGCTTCGTATCATCCTCTCTGGAGGCTGAAACGATATCGTATCAACCTCCACAAAATTTATTGTCATAATATATATATACCTGTGCCTGTGGGACATAAAGTCTACTTTAGGTCGTTTTCAGCAGTACCGGACATGGACTTTACCCTGTCAAAGCCTTTTCGGAGCACCCCTCGAAAATTATCTCCATAATAAGTTTGCAGTTTTACCCACCAAAAATCGTCATATCACATTTATTACAAGAAAGTTAACGCTGAAAACGTGACGGAAGTGGAGAGAATCAGTAGTAATTAATTATTATGATCACAATCGTATCTTTTCTGTCTGCAAATCCTAACACCAGCCAGCATCATTCCCAAAAGTAACATCAATAATGTAATATTTGACAACATCGAAAATTACCTTGAGGTCTTCCACAGCCCCGGCAGTGTGGTATCTCCTTCCCTCACCGTTTCTAGCCAATCGCTTTGCGAATGCGGCGGCACCGGGCATGCTCTTAGCCAATGAGAGGTCTTCTTCGCTAAGCCCCACCTCCTCTATCAGGTCGTCGGGTAAGACCTCGATGCCAGATGGCGGGAGACGGAGAACGGTGGCTAAAACATAATCAACTTAAACACTCCTGATGAATGAATGAGTGAATGAATTTATTCCCAATAAAGCCCAAGGGTCATGGCGGGAAACATAACACAATAACAAAATACAAAATGTCATACGCTCCGAAAACAAACCAAAAATCAACTTCTATAAAAATAGTTCACGGTGGGTCATAGCTAGCTTCAGGAATCTACCCAGCCTTCGGAGCTCACCAAAACACTTACTTCCCATACTTGAAACCAAATCCCTTTCCTCCCAAGCCTCCCGACCAAACACTTCTTCCTTTCTTAATTCTTCCAACTCCTCACAATAACATATCAAATGTACCGCATCCTCTCCTTCAATACCACACATTGGACAAAAATAAGGACCAGTACCTTTCCTACCTCTACCAACATAATTTCACCGCATCCCCACCGGAAGAGCCTCCGCCCTAAGACTCACCATCCACCTCAATTCTACAATACTCTATATGACTAAGTCCAAAACACGCCAGTGATCCTCAGGAAGAAGGAGTAAACGTCTCAGTAACGACTCAAACTCAACAACTCAAACCCTGTGTCAACCAATCGCGGCGATCTTTGAGACAGCTGTGATACGGCTTCCGGCTCCTCCGCTAGGTACCCGGCGATTTTGCATCGGCAAGGAGAGTTCGTCATCAAGAGTATTGCCGAGTGCCCAGCGAAGAGCCAGAAACGTCACAACAAACGTTGTTGATTGGTTTACACAGGATTTTAATAAATATAGACGGTTCTTTTGGATGACGTTTCTTGTTCTTCTCGAAATTCACTTCCGCGTTTCCGACTTAGTCATCTAGAGTATTCAATTCAATTTATTTCCAAGACGGGAAAGAAAAACAAAAAATAACTCTATTCGATAACAATGTGAATGCAGAAAACGTAAAAAACAAAAAGAAGAGAAAGGACTAATCGGACCTAACAAATCCCTAAATGACAAGTGGAAAAACGATCAAGAGAAGAATCGCGGTATCTGGGTAGGGCAATGCTTAAAGCGGACCACAAAAACGGTGTTTTTACTACACACACAATGACAACCATTCCTACTGCCACTATGAATTTTAAAACCACAAAAAAACACCGTCAAACCATGAAAAAAAAAAAAAAAAAAAAAGTTTCCTAGGTTTGAAATAATTCGGTCTGGACTAAATCTCCGCCGATTATCCGGGACAGCCGTTATGGCACGTAGGGAGCCCAGGATCAAAATAACAATTTCCATCTAATGCTCTAACTGTTTATTATAAATACAAATAAATTAGAAAACCAAGACCAGTGTGGCAATCCTGAAGACATACACAAAATAATCATAAGTCTTATAATTCTTTGCTAATCAAACGTGTAAAATTTCGTCATCTGGAAAAGAAGACGTTCTGCATGTTTTTTTCTCGAGCCAAAGCAGCAACCCGGCAATCAAGTTCAAATCTAGATAAGCTGGTGGCTTCCGATCAGTAAGAGAAGGTAAACAGAATGTTTGGATTAGGTCTTTAACTCCTGCTTGCTGAGGCACAGATCTAAATATTCACAGCTCTTTATTATTTTATTCCCCCCTCAACCGTCATAGCCCCCCCCTCCCCCTATTGTATCACCCATGGCAACTGGAAGATCGACTGGTTTTGACAAATTTCCATCCAGAACGACGATGTTCATTAGACGAAAATTATGAACAAAGGCAAAAGCAGAATATTAGGCTAATTGCAGCGACACTACTCGAGAATCGAGATCAGAACTGGAGGAGAAGAGGCTTGAGATATCGGGATTGTAAAGCCGAAGTGACCCTTGTGCCTGACTGATTAGGATCAACCCGTGCTGATAACGAAAGGCTTTTAAGGGCTAAGAGAAAGGTCTAAAGCGAGGGAACTAGTCGAACTGGGACAGAGCCTAGTAGTTGCATTTTAGATCGTCGTCGGCTGTCGCCTTTCGCTAAATTTCGTTTTATTTATCTAAAAGTCTGACTTATTTCCATTTCCCGTACATTTTGCCGTGGTTTATTTTTCTTCGTTCAAGTGGGAACTTGTCTATAATATCTGTGTCTGTCACTCTAGTCTCCACGATACATCTCCCACTATCCTCCCACCTGATGCGCCCACGACACACCGCGGATTCAAGACGATCAAATGCAAGTAAGAAGATCGACAAGAGAGAGAAGACCTGTCAGATTATTCAGAAATATAATAGTTGCGTTTTTGAAGATACCATGGCATCTGTTACCACGGTAAAAGGATCTGCAATTAGTCGTTTTTGCAGTTACCGTGGTATCTGATATACAGTTGCTCTGCAAAAACGACAATTACCGAAATTGCGCTTTTCGAAGTCATCCCTAAAGAAAAACTGATTTCCAGTCATATCAGGAAGGTTCAAACTTCTTTCTCACCAATTTGAGATGCACTGGTGGCGTTTTTGATCGCCGATTAGTTCGGCGATAGCGTAGCCGTCTGACTTTTTGTCCTTTTTGACGTTCCGGAAGCCGATTTCCGTAGCTGTATCTTAATTTCTGTTATTGTTCTGATCGGCTAACGTCTATCGCCTGAATTCCTGTCCATCGCCGATCGGCCAAGGACTCGCCGTTTGCCGTAGACGTTGGGATTTCGTTTGACGATTTGGCGTTTCTTTCAAAAATGGAGGGAAACGAGGATTATGTATCCAATGTGAGTAGACATATCCAATGTGTAGTTTATGTTATAACAGAAGTACACTGCCAGCAAGACAAAATCCCGTTTTTGCACACCCAAAAACAACGGCGAACGCCAAAGGCTATCGGCTATCGAAAACAGTAAATAATCACGAATCGGTAAACCCGCTTCGTCTACTGATGAAATTTCATCGCCGATCAAAAACGCCACTAATGATGAAAGTTAGATGACTTCTCCACATACCACGACCAGAGAACCATGTTCGGGCCGTGGCCGTGGCCAGATACCACGATAACTGCAAAAACGACTTTAGACCGTGGTATCAGATACCATGGTATCTGCCAAAACGCAACTAATATTATTCTGAAAGGGTATTTACAGTGATTTGTTTATTTTAAGTTTCGCTCAAATGTTGTTTTGTTCATTTTCAAGCAATTTTGCCTCTGTCCTAATTTCCCCTCGAAGACAAGCAATTTCTTTTGTTTTATTTTGGATTTAACCTACAGATCTGGCCGCTTGAGTATTTAAAATGTTAAGTTTAAATGACTGAATTGAATGGAACAGTTCTTAATATTGGGTAGGATATGATGAAAAAACGTTTGTATATGATGTAGGGTAGTACCCTTAGAGACAAAAAGTAAATAATTAAAGCACAACTCTTACTAGAAATGATCTTTTCCCTATGAAAGGGATCAGAAAAAACGTTTTCGAAAATACGATTACTTTCCACCTGAAACTAGCGATTCTCTTGTTAGCGCTTGTCGGCTGTGTCCTGACTGGGCGCAAAAAATTTTAGAACTGATCGTGCCTAGGTTAAAAAATGGGGAAACTAAGCGAATAAAAGAAGTAATAAATAGAATATTATCACATCATTATGTGTGAAAGAGTTGTCAGCGGACAATGAAGATTCCAGCAAACTTTTCGTTGGGTGACGGGAAAACTCGGCAAGGCCAAAAAAGCGCCAAGAATTCGTAGTTACGAAACGAAACAATGGAGAAAGGTGGGGATTTAAGAAGCTTATAATTCTATATGGGAGCTAATAATATTATAAAAGGCAGAATAAGCAACAGGGGTCCTTTAAAGTATTTTAGATAAAATGATAATGTTTGATGGGAAAATGAAAAGTTTGAAAATAGAAGGTATTTTTTTATTAGGGTTTGGAAAGTATAAAAATAAAATATTTCTCTTATGATGAAAGTGTAAATGATGTTAAAGCAGGGTAAACTGTTAGGTAATTTTGGTATTAACGTCACTCAGTTGGAGCTGGAGACGTAGCCACTGTTTTAGTTGAATCTGAAACAGGAAAAAATGGAAAAAAAAGCTACGTGGGATTAAAAAAAAGAAAAAAAGACAAGAAATTTGTGAATATCTTTCATTCAAGATTTTTATTTTCTCTCAAGAATGAAAATGCGGGTCGCATTTTGTTTAAGGAGGGAATAATGTAATATAAGTAATTAATGCTGCGACCCAGTTTGTTCATTGACTCATGGGACTTCACTAACTGATTTTTAAAGTCAAGTGTAATGTGTTCTATTCGTCGATCGCTGGTGTCTGTGAACCAGTGAGGATGTCTGGAAATATACTGTACATAGCAACCGAACTTGGTCCTGTCAATATCCATATTATATGACAGAATTAACAATCGTACGCGTTCGCAGCTGAAGCTGAAGCCAGTTAAAATCAAAACAAAGAGGCACATTAATACGTTTGTGCCGTTTTTCGTAGATGTTCAATAAATGTTAGTGTAAGGTTAGCATTAGTATCGCCATGTATCCCGTTATGTAACTTATGAGTGTTAAAAAGAATGAGGTTTTGTAAAGACAACCAAATTAGCTGGCTAGCAAGTTTTTGTTTATAAACCTTACTTACTTACTTACTAAGCAGTTCCTTAGGAATCTATGTCATGGGCATGACTCTCTATCTGGTCTAATGGGCAAAGTGCACCTCCCTATTAAGTCGTTATTTTTGCGTCTAGGGTTTTGGAAAGGCAAATCTAATTTTCACTAGCTATTTTCAAGACGGGAAAAAAAAAAAATTCATCTTTCCTTGTCAGTCAAAGTGATGATCGAAAATTATGGGAGAAAAGTGAGGTTTCTACTTTGTCACTTAGGTTGCGTTCCAGAAACTTAGCAATAGTCAACAATCGTCAACTTTATTTCGAGGCGGAGCGAACTGCAGCTTACGATCATTAACTTTTCACAATTCCACAATTGTTAACTTTCCCCAACGATGCTCCCCAACCATCGTTACAAAGTAGTTAACAATCGTTAAGCTCTGGAACGGAAATCGTTGGTGGGCGGAGCTTAAATTCCGAAATCAGAAACCTGGAACGCAAAAAGTTAACGATTGTACAATCGTTAAGTTCTGGAACGCAACCATAGCTTTTAATCAGTTAACAACAAGTCCGTTACTAGCGTTCCATGAGAACACGCATCATATCTTGTATGGGTACAAGGATTTATACATATATTATATTTAGGTATCGATTATTAATTACATTATATATGTATCACGTCTTAAATTACTATTCACTTCTTTTTTTTATTGCGCACACTGGAATGATGCTACTTCAACTAGTATTTCGCCTTACCTTCCTGCTTCCCTATCACTTCTGGGTTCAGTGCCTCAACAAGCTGCCCCTCATCCACCATGCTACCCCCAACCCTCCTTGTCTTCACAAGTGGCGGGTTTCTTGACTGTGGCACAGGTAGCGCTCGCATCAGCCCTTTCGGGGACGGAGGCGGGTAGGATACCCCTCTGTGGGGCGGAACCCGTACGCTGAGGGATTGCTGAGGTATAGGGACGGTAAACGAGAGGAGGTTGGGGAGTGATTGTCCTGACGGTACGACCGTGACGTGAGGTACTTGTACTGTAAGGGTGTTGGGAGAAAGCCGGGTGGTAAGCAGGTGTTTCCTGAAATAATACGAGAGGGGTTAGACACGTTTAAGAGAACACCCGGCTTGCTAAAACATGACGGACGACGTCTTCATATGAAGTTGTTGTTACAATAGTTACGTTTTTGCTGATACCATGGTATCCGTTACCACGATCTAAAGTCGTTTCTGCAGTTATCGTGGTATCTGTTACCACGATCTAAAGTCGTTTTTGCAGTTATCGTGGTATCTGATACCACGGTCAAAAGGCGTGTTTGCAGTTATCGTGGTATCTGGCCAGTTATCGTGGTATCAGATATTCAGATACTACGGTGCGACCGTGGTAACTGGCCGTGGTATCTGAAAAGTCATCTCACTTTCATCAAATTTTGTCAGATTGGTGAGAAAGAAGTTTAGCACTTAGTGATGTAACTGGATATCTGTTTTGTTGGGGGGGATGACGTCGAAAAGTGCAATTTCGGCAATAGTCGTTTTTGCAGAGCACCGTGTGGCAGATACCACGATAACTGCAAAAACGACTAATTGCAGATCCAGTTACCGTGGTAACAGACACCATGGTATCAGCGAAAACGCAACTAATATTACCAAGGGCCGTCGCTTAACTATAGCCTACAGAACCCGCGACGCCTATAGGCTACCGACATCTATTATCCCGTCGATCTGTAGATGAAGTCTATGTTCCAAATTTGTCAACAGGTCTCACCGATCTGATGCTCCGTTTTCCGAAAATTACTGGAAAACAGTCACTGACGGAAGGTTTTGAGTTTTCTGCCTTTCTTTATTGATGTTGTAACTTTTCGACTTTTTTTTTCCCACTCCTTTCTTTTTTTAGTATTCTCGATTCAAGTCCCACCCGTACCAAGCAGTAGCTTTATGGTACATGTTGTCCGTCTTTTCTTTTCAAATAAAATCGGCTGTTAGCCGCAGTCTTAAGACCTTGGCTTCAATCAGAACAGGTAAAATGTTAATTGGGTTTTACTGTAGTGAGAGGAACCCCTGCGCCCCCTCACCCGGAAATGATGCCCAAACCCGCGAAAGTACCCGGAATCATCGGTTGATTCAAGGGACTCTCGCAAAGTTCTTATTTGTCGCAGAAGCCTCGATTTCCTACACTTCGTTTCCTTTGCCAAGTATTGCCAGTACTTCATGCTCCAAGGAGCTCTAAGAAAAGCGGAAGCGTTCCAAGGAAATACAACTATATAAGGGCAAAGATATATGTAGTAAGGAAGTCAGTCGATCTTAAGCCAGTCTTAAGGTAACAGTGTTATAGTGAAACTACAAGTGTATATGCTCCATGTATTATATATTATATCTATTATACATATATCTGCACTCTAGTTCGTTTGACTCTATAACGCCCTAGGAGCAGGGGCGGTAAAAATTACCAGCCAGTCGGTAAATGCCTCGTCCCCCCCCCCCAAAGCATTTTGGCTAGTAACGCCTCTGCCTAGGAGATAGACCCCACGAGCCTCCTCCACGCTACCAATTACATTACGGGATCAAGTCAGAAGGTCCATCTTCCTTCACCCCCCGTATTGCATTACCACCCACTGAGCGTTTTCGGAAGTAATAGCTGCGTTCTTTGCGTTCTGCCTTCATGTTTATTTGTTTAGGCAATAAATCCAAACCCAAAATGAGAGAATCACCATACA
The DNA here is from genome assembly GCA_030848855.1 of Branchinecta sandiegonensis. Classification (NCBI taxonomy): domain Eukaryota; kingdom Metazoa; phylum Arthropoda; class Branchiopoda; order Anostraca; family Branchinectidae; genus Branchinecta; species Branchinecta sandiegonensis. Next base: position 20,186,190 of record JAUPMV010000016.1, on the reverse strand, counting down.
AGCGGAAGACATATCTGAGTGTCAGGAAAAAAAGCTTTATTTATTTATTTAATCATTTGTTTCCCTCAAAACTGAGGAGTACAGAATATAAGCCTAAATCAACTAATCCATTCAGTGACACATAAATACGATACAAGAAATGCACATGGTTTCGACAACTAAATTACAACTGTTTACGTACTCCATTATTCACTTGTTAGAATATGGGTACAAGTGGTGGGTCTGGAGGACTTCCGATAATTTTTTATTGTCGGCTTTTTCTTCAAAATCAAAACTGGGTCTCTTTACTTCGAATAAGAAACTAGCTGCGAATTACTGAAAGAAATGGGGAACCCAAGGATAAATTTGGAAAATCTGAAAAATTACATTTTCACAGCAGATATGTCGCAAATTCAAAAATTGTCTACCACTGTTGCAGCAAAAAGAAAATGAGGTAAGCAACGGCAGTGAACACCCGAAGATATGTTTTCTGTATCGCCCACGAAAACGTTTTAGGAGGCCAAATGCCTTGCGAATTATATCTTGAATATGATTGACAATTATGGACTGAAAAACCTTAGCAGACGATGCATATGGGATCCCTAAGTACGTCACTATATCACATGCTGAAAAACTAATCCCATTACACAATCAAGACATCCATTTCCATCCATGGTACTATTTACAACAAAAAACTGGCATTTACTAGCACTAACGGAAAGACCGTTTGCCGACAGAGAAGTGGCAGGACGGTTAAAATTGTTATTCTTTCCTTTAATTACAAAACTTTTCGTTTATTATGCTAGCGATTCACCATAAAATAACTAACGGAAGTAGTAACTAAGCTCAAACCTAGGTTAGTTTTGCCCGTAAACTCCTGTCCACGAAGCGTGAGAGTCACGAAAGACCTCGGCTCCCACGCTCAGAATAATTAAACAAATTACTCCCTCTCGTGTTGTCATGTACAGCGTTTGGTTAGTCTTTTCCTTGTACATGCTGAAAATGGGGACGTCACGCACATCCATAGCAGGGTTACCTGACCTCGTATTTACACTACCTCGATTTTTGCCGCGAAAATGTTAAAATGAAATGTACATGCTGTACTGACAGTCAATTTATCCGATATGTAAACCATTCAATTGGCTTCTATCTAGTATGTTTGTCATATTTGTTGGTTCCTTTTTAAAGCTTAACTGAAAAGCCAACATATTTTTGTATCATTTAACTGAATACACTGCATTTTTTGGATGTGTTTGGATTTTTTTTAGTTGTCACTATTTGCTCTAGAATGACGTTCAGAATATCTACGGTCGTCCTCACAACGCAAATTTCTACTATGACGCAGAAAAATAAAATCTCACTACCCACGCGTCGTTTCAGTGGCCAGTGATCGGCTTACGGAAGGTAGCTCACTGCATGAACACTTATTTTTTGCAAATCGTTTTCGTCGAGCATTCAACAAAGATAAAAGCGCATAGAGCATACAAATCAGACAAGGAAATTCCACTATTCGAAAATCGATTATTCGCGAATAGCGGAGCAACGAAGTAACGCGTTTTCGCCGCTTCTTTAAGAGAATATGTGATGGGTAACTACATTGTCCTATCTAAGCCCTTTTCAGTTAAGCTTTAAGCCAGATAGATTATTCTGAAGGAAAGACCTCTCTGGAAATTTGAAATCTTGTCTGAGGTTGGATAGGAGGAAAGGAAAATGTCAGTTTGGAACAATTCTATACTCTATGTTCTCTCTATGTTTCTCATATTTGTTAGTTCCTTTTTAAGCAAGATAGACTGAAGGAAAGACTTCTCTGGAAATAATACCCCTCCTGTATTCTGGCGTGAAGGAAAATGCCAGTACGGAACAATTCTATACTCGGAGTTCCAGTTCCATTCCAGGAGTTCTAGCGACTGAGGTAGGACCTCAAAGACAAAGGTCCAGGTCAAATCAAGACAAGATTTAGGCTTAAGTATAACTGCTGAGATTACACTTTTCTTGGTTACACCATAACAAGATACTACCGTAAGGGCACTTATTATAATATTTTTCTTTTTAATTAAATTAGTTAATTGGTGATTATGATTACTGTTGTTATAGTGTAATAGATAGATAGATAGATAGATAAATATCTTATTGATCTAAGTCGTAGCGCCGACATGGCACTAAATACGTCGACCATTACATTTCATGTGTTCAAATACTTGAATATATACTATTACATAAAAGAAAATAAATCACTTGGAATTCACTTGTTTTTATCACTTTTCCGTCGGTCGGCCAGTCCGGTGTTTGCGAGTTAGGGTACTTCCAGATGTGCTTCCAGATGTGCTTGGCAGGCATATTAGGGACCCGACCAAACTAACTTGGAAATAGTCACTTGCCCGACCCGACCATCGTGGGGGGAGGGGGAGGTGGCGGAATTCTTAGGGGCATGCATAACTTTCGAATGGGTGATCGGATCTTAATGAAACTTGATATCAGGAAAGACCTCCTTTCTCAGATGTCTCATTTCAAGTTCGGACCGGATCCGATGAATCTGGTGGGGAGTCGGAGGGGGGAACCAGAAATCGTGTGAAACTCTCAGAGTGGAACTTGGTGGAAAGAATAAGCACAAGCTCTAGCTAAATAAATGACAGAACTGGACCGGATTCTGACACTGTGGGGGGGGGGAGTTGGAGGGGGGTTCCGGAATTCTGGCGATCCGTAGTTAATGTACTTCCAGGTGGGCTAGGACGTTAAAACTGGCAGGCATATCAGGGACCCGATCAGGTTAACTTGGAAACAGTCACTCGCCCGATCCGACCATCGCGGGGGGAGGGGGAGACGGCGGAATCCGGAAATTAGTGGCACGCATAACTTTCGAACGGATTATCGGATCTTAATGAAACTTGATATCTTGAAAGACCTCATGTCTCAGCTGTCCCATTTCAAGTCCGGACCAGATCCGATGAACTGGGGGGGGGGGGGGGGTCGGAGGTGAGAACCGGAAATCTTGTGTCACGCCTAGAGTGGAGCGATCAGGATGAAACTTGGGGGGACGTACTGGCACAAGTCCAAGGTGCATCAGTGACAGAAGAGGGGGGGGGGGCTGTAGGGGGGTGTCCGGAATTCAGGGGATCGTGAGTTAAGATACTTTCAGATGTGCTAGGATGATAAAACTTTGCTGGAGCATTAGAAACTTGACATCATTGGGTTAGACATCGTCACTTCTCCGATCCGACCATCCCTTAAAGAGCTCATCTTAACCGCAAAATACAAAAAATACTTTTAAGCAAAATTTATTTTTCACGATCGCCCTGAGTACATGATCCTTTTTGCCTCAAGGGTTTTGCTCTGAAATTAATTTTTAGCACCCTTAAAGTGCGCATCTTAACCGAAAAGTGAAAAAAAAATGCTTCCATCTGACCCAGCCTTGCAAGTGCCATATGAGCTTCCAGCTCTTGTTTGTTAATCTTCTCAGTGAAATATGGTACGAAGGAATTCGAATGCCGGTTAGTGCGACATTTAACTGGCACCAGGAGATTTTGATGCCGCGTCCGTCCTCAATCGGGCAGAATATCTCTATGTTTTTCACTGGCAAGGACTGATCGACCAAAACGTAAAATTAAGTTTTCCCGGCGATTCAATATCTTCGTTATGTTGTACGCTCCTTTGTACAAAGGGTCCTCAAACTGGGCAGGCATACTCCAGTAGCGGTCGCACGTAAGTCACAAGCCAATAAGCCAATTTCATAGATACTATGTCAAGGTTTATAGTAGCGTATGTACCATAAGGACAGTTATACTGATAGTAGTTTTTGGTAGGATTTGTCTGACACTTATTAATCGATGTTTTTGATCATTTTTGTTTTTTGCATATGGCATGATCTATTGACTAAGTAAGTACGCTATTTAGCACTGAGGCAAGACTATTTAGCTTAGCTCAAGGTTTTGAATAAATAAATAAATCAACCAATCAGATAGTTTTCAACTACCGAAGAGTTTCGACAAAACTGACTTTGGCATAATCATCGTCAGGAACCTGAATTTAGGGAGTCATTAAAGGACCCCACGCACTATTGATTCTTCAGCTTCCAGCATTTTAAAATAACTGACTACTTTAAAACTAGGCTCTGCCCATCCTTGTCTCTCTCTCTCTCCTTTTCTCTCTTGGTTGCCTTATTTAATCTTATTTAACCCCTCTCTCTCTCTCTCTCTCTCTTTCTCTCTCTCTCCACTGTGTACGTTGCTATGCTAAGAGGTTTGGGGTTTCTCCGGAAGGACGAACTTTCCAACAGGTGTCCAGTAGGTTTTGGGACAAAGCTGCTGTCCTGGACAAACGAAAATCCCTACTTAGGGCGAGCGGAGGTTTTTTTTTGTAGTTTTTTTTTTTAACCCGCGTAGCTTCTTTTTCATTTGCTCTTGCTATAGATCGAACTAAAACAAGTGGCTACTTCTCCACCTCCAACTCAGTGACGATAATACAAAATTTATCTAAGAATTTACCCTACTTTAACGTCACTTACACTTTCGCCTTAAACCTACTATCTTTTTATACTTTATAAATTCTAAATGTAACTTTTCTTTTCAAACTTTTCATTTTTCCATTAAAGGACCCCTCGCACTATTTACTCCTCAACTTACAATATTTTAAAATATTTGAATACTTTAAAACTAGGCTGTGCTTTCAACAAATAACCCACGATTTTTGCTGTTTTATGCCTTTTTGGAGACCCGTTGACTCGTAGCGAAAACAGGGAAACAATTGACATAACCGATTTTTCTGATAACCGAAACTTCTCTCACATAACCGTCGACAGCGTGATACACATCGAAGGTAAACAAAACACGGCTAGTGAGAAAATCAGCGTGGTTTTAGTAGAGGGGTTAGAATGTACCGTACGAAATATTGGGGTCTCCGGGTTTAGAAATATATGGACTGATTATGGAAGTAGGTTGCATTAGTATTATCGGTAAGACAGGTCCTTTAAACATTCTCATAAAAACTCACTCCCTCTTTCAAAATACCCTCCCTCCATAAGGAGGTTTTGGGGAGCGCAACACAATTGCATAGGCACCTTCCAACGGCACTTCTATCTCTGCAATGATCCAATGTAGATCAAAAGATAGGCCACATTTTATATACCAGTAATCAGTAATCATATAGAGCGTGTTCCACCCTCGTACCAATAGTAACTATTAGTTACTAAATCCGTTCCAACCTCGGGAAAAGTTACTACGCTGACCGTTCCAGCCTTCTGAAATAGTAACTAATAGTAACTTTTTGCTTACCACGCTCGGGAGCGTGGTAAGCGTAGTAACCACGAATCTCTGTCACGTGATTGGTCGGATTCAGCCATGGCATGATATTCCGCTGGAAAATAGAAAAGTCGTTCCAGCCTTGACGACAAAAAGACAGAATTTGTGACGTCATGCGTGGTAACTACGGTAAGTAGGATGGAACACGCTCATAGAGGTAATATAATACAATTAGTTGTGTTTACCTTATCTAGTTCTATACCACATATTTATGAATGTAGAATTACGCCGCAAAATAAGATTCGGACGTCCGGCTTACGCTAGCATACTAGGTCTCTGACTTATGCGGGCATCTACGCTGACAAAGCTAAGAACCCTCCAGTCCCGATGAAAAATTTATCTCAAAATAGTAGTACGAAGTTGTACGAAAAAGTAGCATGCAGTGCGACTGATGCTACTACATGCTTCTACTCAAAGGCTACCGTGTTACTGCATACTACTGCATGCTACTATGGCAAGAAAGGATGCTACTGGATACTACTACATAATATTGGACTAGTCTGAGGCACATTAAATGATAGTATTCTTTGCTACTACATAGTAGTACATGCAACTTTTTCTTACAACTACCATACAACTACGCAGGCTACAAATTTTTCATCGGGGTAACCCTGGATACCACATAGTTAAAGGACCCGTCGTACCTATAATGCGAATGCAACGTACTTCCGAACTGCATTCATTAATTCTTGAACCCGAGAACCCAAATTCCACATGTTACATTCTGAACCGAATAACGACACCTCACTAATCTTTGCTCTTGCCACGAATCACTAGTTTCCATGCGCATTATGCTCCTGTCGAGTGTTCGAGTATCATGCTATTAATGGGTAAAACCATTATTTTTTGCTAGAAGTCAATGGGTTCGGAAAAAGCTTAAAACAGCCAAAGCCGTCGGTAATTTTTTTTAAAGCAGAGCCTAGTTTTACAGTATTCAAATTGTTTTGAATAAGTAAATAGTAGGCAGCAGCAGTAAAGTAAATAGCATAAGTAAATAAGAAGCAGTGAATAGTGTGAGGCTTAACATCACACCTACAAATAAGGAAATAGAAAACTATTTTATGCTTAAGTATTCCTTCAGCCCAAGCTGACTGCGAATCATATTTGATAGTGCAAAACGGATATGTCAGCTGAATTTTATTAGAGCTATATTTTGGCCCTTCTTGGCAAGGGTCCTCTTCAGGCTCAAAGCCGCTCAAGTTTGCAATACGAACTTATGGTAAAACAAACTAAAGATTCTGGCTTAGCGTTAAATATTTGACTTCGCGAATTACTTTGTGAGAGTTGCTTGGAGTTAAAAAGGTTGCTGTGATTTCATTTTGGACATGGCTGCTGTTTTTGCTGCTCGATTGGGTCGTTGATCGGGTAGAGATTGTTCTGCATTTGGGTTGGCTTTCGTTTTGCTGTATAGAATCAGAATCAGAATCATTTTATTTTTCCCAATATTCGTTAAAATAGCCTGGGATGTCAAAACGTTAAATAAAAGCACGAAATAAACACATTATAAGCACTATTGGTTTTTATCCACTGTTGTGTCATGATCTTGTTTGCTTTCTACTTCCAGGTTGTGGTGCTTAACGAAGTATGGTACAAATGATCTGCTGTACCGCTGGCTGTGCTTGATCGTTGGGTTCGGGAGAAGTGGGTCGCAGCCTTTTTAATTTCTCGGCTTGACGTGTGTTGCCGCTAGGAGAGAAGAGCTTACCTTGAATTACGTGGTGAGAGGGTTTCCCTTCTTCCACTTTCCTGCAGCCCAGACGACACTTCTTCTGAAGAAGAACTCGAACACTTCGGACCTTCTACTGCTTCGAAGCTCGGCAGCCGTGGAATGTATACCTCGTTCTCCATTGAACCACTGAAATATACCAATTTTTAAAGGACCCCTTTTGCTCCCGCATATAAGTGGATCCAGGGCCGGCTTCCCTACTAGATTTTCGGGGCCTAATGTGAGGAACTCTGTTCCGGAGAGCATTCGGGCGGCTGAGCACCTGGGGCTATTTAAAAATAAATTGAAAAAGTATTTGTTAGGTCAAGGTTCATTGTTTTTTTTTCTATTTTTAGTATTTTCTTATTATTTTCTTTTTTCTCATCATTATTATTAAATGAGTTGATGAGAGATTGGTTATTATTTCTTATTTTAGTGCTCTTTTCTGTTATGTTTTGTTTTTAGTTAATTATTAGTTAGGAAATGAGTTGTATGGACCCGCCCAACTGCAAGTGCTTTTTTGTACCTTTTTTGGGGCGGGCATCATAGTTTAATGTATTTTGGTCGTAAAAAATAAACTGAACTGAACTGAGTTTATTCTGCCTTTTATAATAGCCCTAGCTCCCTTATGGAATTATAAGCTTCTGAAAACTCCATCTTTCTCCATTAGTTGCGATTTTGATCCGAATTCTCCTCGCGATTCTCCTCCGAATTCTCCTATTTCGCGTTTTTGGACTATTCAGTTGAAGTGAATTCTCCTTTTCTTGCGTTTTTGCCAGAACCGAGAACGGGGAAATCCTCGCGATTCCGCAGAATCGACAAGTTGCTCCGATGGTGAATTCTCGATTCTCCTCTCTCCTCCCTGATTGGTCAACAGAGTGTGGGTGTTCAGTATGCATAAACACGTATACCGGTTTGCGGACGAGTTGCAAAATTAATGTTTTTGTCAAAAGCGAGAATGGAGAAGTCAGAGCAGCGAGAATTCGGAACGGAGAATTCGGATCAAAAACGCAACTATTGTTTCGTTTTGTGCCTACGACCGTTTAGTGCCTTTTGGGCCGTGCCGAGTTTTGCCCGTTACACAGCGCAAAGTTTGCCAGAATCTTCGACGTCCGCTGACAACTCTTTCACAGACAAGGATATGAGAATCTTCTGTTTTTGACTCATTATATTTGCTTAGTTTTCGTACTTTCTATCCACTGCGCGTTCAGTTTTCAAATGTTTCGCGCCCAGCCGCCGCATCGGAGAGCAGAGCCTCGTTTTTGTTGCAATAGCTCTGCCGCATCGCTGCTGCAGCACTTCTTTGCTTTTGCACAATATGCGTTTTTGGATTCACTTTCTTCTTGGTTGAAGCGGCAGCGCTGCAGCATCTTGCAGGGAAGCACGGACTTGGTCGGGGAGCAAGTCCGTGATTCTCGAGAAGCGCTGCCGTCTTCCTCGGAAGCGCTGCAGTGCAAAAACGGATGTAGAAAGAATCAGTCCGGAATCGGCCGAGAAGTGGACCTGCAGCATGCAACAAAAACGAGGCTCAGGAAGGCTGTGCAGAGTCGTCAAGCGCTAACAAGAAAATCGATAAATTACATGGAAACTAATGGTATTTTCGAGAAAGTTTTTTTCTGATCCATTTCGTAGTGAAAAGGTCATTTCTAGTAGGAGTTGTGCTTCAACATATTGGTCTTCAAAGCAGGTACCTACGACCGACAGTTTGCAAATATACTTTTTCGACTGTACACTGCGCATACTCCGCCTGAAATATTAGTTCGGCCAGGTATCTTTGAAGTGGTGTTTTTTTGTTGGAGTTTCTTATACTTTTACTCCTTTCCTGCACTTGTGCCCTAGAGCAGTGGTTCCCAACCGGTGGTACGCGTACCCAAAGGGGTACGCGAGACCCTTGCAAGGGGTACGCGAAGCTACCAAAATCTGTTTAATCTGTATTTTCAGAATATCACCTCACAGTTTTTTGGGGGCAAGATATTTTACAAAAGAAAATATTCTGTTTTGCGAAAGCCTCCAGTACCGAGGACAGCATGAAACAAACACATGACACATGAATATGTGCCTGTTATTTATCAGTTTGCAGTGACAGGGTAGAACTTATGACTGGATTCAAAATACATTTAGTGGAAACGTGATGTCAAGCTTCGGTAAAAATGTGATGACTGTAAAAAATGTTGCCGTTTATGACATCAAGCCGAGATTTGACAAAATGTTTGCTACAACGCAGCCTCAAATGTCTCATTGATTTTGTATATATTTCTACACGTATATGCCTTTTCATTAAGGACATAAATATCGCCTTTTTCCGGTTCTGAAAATGGGGGTACATAGCCTTTTCGAACCTCCTTTAGGGGTACGCGGTACGGAAAAGGTTGGGAACCAATGCTCTAGAGCATCGCGTAATAAATCATTCGTTCATTCAAAGCAGGGCCAAATGACGTGCTGAGGTTACAACTGGCGCTACTAACTTACCGCGATTCCACGATCTTTCGAATTACGCCACGTCATTTGTAAAATTTCTTTAAAGGCTACGATGTTATTCAATTTTCTTGTTTCAAGTGCGTACCTCTTCAACCTGTCAGGTGTCGATAAGTGCTTTAAGGCAGGTGTGTTTCTTCAGACCTAGGCTACGATATGGCTTTGGAACAATTCAGCCTCACAATCTCGCGACCGGACCCGGATATTAGCAGTAGCATTCGGAAATTCGGTAGGGTGTTTTAACGTTATGTAGAACAGGACAGAATATTAATCTACACCAGGATCCGAAATTCGGACCGAACATCCTTCTAAAGTGTTCTTCATGAATATGAATGAATGGATGAAATATTTTATTGCCCATCAAGAACACAAAGAAGAAAGAGATGGAGTAAAAAAAAGAAAGAAAACAACGACTAAGAAACGACAACATTAACCTAGATACAAAATAAAACAAATACATCAGAAAAGAATACCCATCCAGGGGTGTACAACATCCTTATTATTAAGGTTCACGACCAGATAAATCGACACTTAGTATAGGGTCTGCGACAGAGTACTTCTGAATCAAGTACCGGTTGCGAGACCAACTGGGAATCACAATGTCCCGTGTCACTTACCATAGTTGCGTTTTTGCAGATACCATGATATCTGTTACATGGATCTGCAATTAGTCGTTTTTGCAGTTATCGTGGTATCTGATACACGGTGCTCTGGAAAAACGACTTTTGCCGAAATTGCCCTTTTCGAAGTCATCCCAAAAGAAAAAAAAATATCCAGTCACATCACTAAGTGCTAAACTTCTTTCTCACCAATCTGACAAAATTTGATGAAAGTGAGAAGACTTTTCAGATACGCGACCAGTTACCACGGTCGGACCGTAGTATCTGAATATCTGATCCCACGATTACTGGCCAGATACCACGATAACTGCAGAAACGCCTTTTGACCGTGGTATCAGATACCACGATAACTGCAAAAACGACTTTAGACCATGGTATCAGATACCATGGTATCTGCAAAAAGGCAACTCATAACTGAACTCGTTCGAACGTTTGCAATGGATCGGATTCTTCTGTTAATGCATGTTAAAGACGGCCTCAAAATAGACTACACTGCTACTGCTTGAAACTAAAACTGCTCTCTGCTCTGTTATTCATGAACCGATCCTTGCGTACGGATTCCAGAGTTCGCTGTATCCCGGCAAGATACCGAAGCAGAGATATAAGGCGTTTTTCCGTGCTCCCACAAACAGTTTGTGGGTCGACTGTGGCTCGAAAAGAGTGTTTCCGCGGTCTTTCGTGCGGCCCACAAGTGTGTTTCCGCGACCAACAAGATTTTCGTGGCTCGCTTTGTGGCTCAAACTCGACAAACAACTGGCGAGGTGATTGTCGATTTTGTGGCTCGATTCTGGCGGGAAATTCAAATTAAGCAGCAAAATAGTGTCTAAACAATAAAGTTAACTACCTTTTCAAGCATATAGACTTAAGACTGAGGATTCCTTTTGCACATAATGGTAAGGAAATAAGCCTGGATTCTATTTATTAAGATTTTACATGAATTTTATTTTTATTTTCAGATATTTGAAATTTCCGCCAAAAAAATAGACAAAACGGCGTTTCCGCGAGTTTCAACTCGTGGCTCGACTGTGTGGCACACAATCGTGTTTCCGCGACAAACACCCAGAAGTGTGTGGCCCACAACTGTGTCGCGGAAAAAGGCCTATAGACTCAGCACGTCGTCTCCTTTGCCAATATTCCACTGCTTACAGACGGATGGATGAAACTGCGATTTCATGGATAGTTCCAAAAATAGTTCCAAATAGAGGAAGGTATAACAGAAAAGCTCTTGGTAGTTTATATAATAGTTTTTATGGCACTTGCAGCCTCTGGCTCAAGTGCCATATACCGATCACAATTCCGTCTGTCGGTCTGTCGGTCTGTCGGTCGGTCCGAGTTTTTTTGTCCCACATATCCGAGTTAGGGTACTTCCAGATGTGCTAGGACAATGAAACTTGGCAGGCATATCAGGGACCCGACCAAACTAACCTGGAAATAATCAGTTTCCCGATCCGACCATATGGGGGGGAGAGCGGGGCGCTGGAAACTTGCAAATTTAGGGCATTTTGTCACTTTTTTCTGAGTTAGGGTACTTCTAGATGAGCTAGGACAATGAAACTTGGCAGGAATATCAGGGACCCGACCAAACGAACCTGGAAATAATCAGTTTCCCGATCCGACCATATGCGGGGGAGTGGGGGCGCTCGAAACTTGAAAATTTAGGGCATTTTGTCACACTTTTTCGAGTTAGGGTACTTCCAGATGAGCTAGGACAATGAAACTTGGCAGGAATATCAGGGACCTGACCAAAGTAACCTGGAAATAATAAGTTTCCCGATCCGACCATATGCGGGGGAGTTGGGGCGCTGGAAACTTGAAAATTTAGGGCATTTTGTCACACTTTTTCGAGTGAGGGTACTTCCAGATGAGCTAGGACAATGAAACTTGGCAGGAATATCACGGACCCGACCAAACTAACCTGGAAATAATCAGTTTCCCGATCCGACTATATGGGGGGAGTGCGGGGCGCTGGAAACTTGAAAATTTAGGGCATTTTGTCACACTTTTTCGAGTTAGGGTACTTCCAGTTGTGCTAGGACCATGAAACTTGGCAGGCATATCAGAGACCCGACCAAACAAAATTAGGAATAATCAGTTTTCTGATCCGACCATTTTGGGGGGGGGGGGGGGTGGAGGGCAGGGGAATCCGGGAAACTGAGAAGTGTGTAACTTTCGAACGGATGATCGGATTGTAATGAAACTTCATAACTGAAGAGAATATATATCTGTAATGTCCCGTTTAAAGTCTTGACCGGATTCGGTAGCCAGGGGGGAGTTGGGGGGGGGGAGACCGGAAATTTCAATAAACGGTTAGAATGGAGGGATCGGAGTGAAACTTGCTGGGAAGAACAAGCATCTGCTCTAGATAAGTCCTTTAGACCATTGTACTGGATCCGGACACTTATGGGGGGGGGGCCGGAATTCCGGTGATGGTGGTTTTTTGGATTTTCACGATGAAACTTGGCAGGCATATCAGGGACCCAATCAAACTGACTTCAAAATAAAAATATTGTTGATCAGATAATGGTGGGGGAGTGGAGGGAGGGGAATCCGCAGGGGAATCCGGGAAATTGAGAAGTGTGTAACTTTCGAACGGATGATCGGATTGTAATGAAACTTCATAACTGAACAGAATATATATCTGTAATGTCCCGTTTAAAGTCTTGACCGGATTCGGTAGCCAGGGGGGAGTTGGGGGGGGGGAGACCGGAAATTTCAATAAACGGTTAGAATGGAGGGATCGGAGTGAAACTTGCTGGGAAGAACAAGCATCTGCTCTAGATAAGTCCTTTAGGCCATTGTACTTGATCCGGACACTTATGGGGGGGGGGGGGGTCCCGGACTTCCGGTGATGGTGGTTTTGGGGACTTTCACGATGAAACTTGGCAGGCATATCAGGGACCCAATCAAACTGACTTCAAAATAAAAATTTTGTCGATCAGATAATGGTGGGGGGAGTGGAGGGAGGGGAATCCGAAATTTTCAGTCATGCGTAATTTTAGAATGGTTGATCGGATTCGAGTGAAATTTAAGAATTCAACAGAGGACATTTCTCCGATGATTTTTTTCATATCCGGACCGGATCCGGCAACTATTGGGGGGGGGGGGAGGAAATACGTGCCCCGTTTAGAATGGAGGGATCGGGATGGAACTTTGTGGGAAGAACAAACAGATGCTCTAGGTAAGTCATTTGCTGAATCGGATTGGCTACGTGCACCGCGGGGGAGCTGGGTGGGGTGGGGGGGGGGGGGGGGGGGGTGGACCGGAAATCTCGAGAAACGGTTAGAATGATGGTATCGGAGTGAAACTTGCTGGGAAGAACAAACATCTGGTCCATATAAATCTTTTACATAATTTGACTGGATCCGGACACTTGAGGGGGGGGGGGGGGGAGGAGGGGTATCCCGGAATTCCGTTTTTGGGGGATTTTCACGACGAAACTTGGAAGGCATATCAGGGACCCGGTCAAACTGACTTGGAATAAAAAAAAATCCTCGATATGATAATCTTGGGGGGGGGGGGGAGTTGAGGGAGGGGAATCCGGAATATTGAGTCATGCGTAACTTTGGAACGGGTGATCGGATTCGAGTGAAATTTAATAATTAAACAGAGGACATTTTTCTCTTGTGACCTTTTTCATTTCCGGACCGAATCCGGCAATTATCGGGGGGAGGGCGGAAAATACTTGACCCGCTTAGACTGGTGTGATCTGGATCGAACTTCGTGGGAATGACAAACAGATGCTCTGGATTAATCATTTACAGAACAGGATTGGCTCCGGTTATTGTGGGTGGAGTTGGAGGTGGGGGAGGGGGGTCTGGGATTCCGGTGATCGCGCGTTAAGGTACTTCCAGATGTGCTAGGACGATGAAACTTCGCTGGAATATTGGAGACTCAACAACATTTGCTTAGAAATTGCTACTTCCCAAATCCGATTATTCCTTAAAGTACCAATCTTGACCGCAAAGTAAAAAAAATACTTTTAAGCAATATATGCATTTTCGTGATGCCCATCAGCCCATTAGCAGTTTTGCCTCAAGGGTTTTGCTTACAAATGAAGTTCCAGCTCCCTTATAGCGCGCATCTCAACCGCAAAGTCGAAACTTACTCTTGATCAATCAAATCATCTTGACACATGCAAGTGCCATATGAGCTTACAGCTCTTGTTGTTCTCCCTCTGTCTCCCCGGAAATTTTGGTATTCTGAGAGGAAATGATTTAAAATGTATCAGGACTTATTATTTCAAATATTGTAAATTTCTCATGTACCTTCCTCGACGTTATAGGAATTCCCCTATAACTTTTTTGCCCTCTGACCCTTATGCAAAGTTATCTTCAATTGCCCAGGACCTTCACGTGTCTGCCCTTGGCCACTTCTCCGCATTCCGTCTAGGAAGAAGATTTTTTAGACCCGATTAGTCCCTTTTCTTTCTTTTTTTAATGTTTATTTTTTATCTTGTGCATTTACTACATTACTGAAAGCTCAGTGTATTTTTTCCTTTTATTTGTCTGTACTGCGCTATTTTCCTCTTCTTAAGTGCGCCAAAAAAAATTCATCATCATCATCATTGATATCCTATTACTGACATATTGAGAAAAAAAGAGAAAATGGTTTACCTGTGAGAGTGGACCAGGGAGGACCCTCTGCTACCACGAGAAGACCCCCTTGGACTTCTTGATATGACCAAATGTCCTGAGTTATATTCATATTCGTCGTCATCATAGTCAACGATAAAAGGCTCGAAAGACGTCTTGGCTTCGGAATAGTGTTCTTGAGCCTTCTTTATGTTTTCAATCCAGGCCTGCAAAAATCCATCTTATATAATTATCTTCTTTGCCAACGTTCAGTCAATTCTTTTTTTGCTCGGCCCTCCGCTTCCCCACCAAATACGCCACTGCGAGACAACGTTACCCCCCCCCCTCCTCCGTTCGCTTCCCCCCCCCCCCATTTACGCCTGTGCAAGATAACCTTATCACCCTCCGCCCCCCCCCCCCCCAAAATACGCCACTGCGATATCACCTTACCCAAAACCTCCTTAATGGTGCAGGC
Organism: Branchinecta sandiegonensis; assembly: GCA_030848855.1. Lineage (NCBI taxonomy): Eukaryota > Metazoa > Arthropoda > Branchiopoda > Anostraca > Branchinectidae > Branchinecta > Branchinecta sandiegonensis. The sequence goes on along the minus strand of JAUPMV010000016.1, from coordinate 20,171,071 downwards.
CTGGGAAAGTGGGAAAGCTCCCAGCTTTGTTTACTCTCCTAAATCTAAAATAATATTTTCAGAGCTCGTACAGGCACTGCGGCTGCAGGCCTACTTTTAGAACACGACGCCATCTAACGCCATGTCTCTTAAAGCACAACTCTTACTAGAAATGATCTTTTCCCTATAAAATGGACCAGAAAAAACGTTTTGGAAAATACCATTGCTTTCCACCTGGAACTAGTGATTCTCTAGTTAGCGATTGTCGATTACAAACAGCCTTCCTGCTCTCCGGCGCGGCGGCTGGGCGCAAAAGATTTAAAAACTGAACGTGCCTTGGTTAAAAAGTGGGAAAACTAAGCAACTAAAGGAAGTAATAAACAGAAGACTATCACAAACTTATGTGTGTGAAAGAGTTGTCAGCGGACAGTGAAGATTCCGGCAAACTTTTCTAGGGTGACGGGAAAACTCGGCAAGGCTGAAAAAGCGGTAAAAAATCGTAGTTACGAAACGAAACAATGGAGGAAGATGAGGATTTTAGAAGTTTATAATTCCATATGGGAGCTAAGTATATTATAAAAATCAGAATAAGCAAGAGGGGTCCTTTAAGCAATGATTTTCCAGGTCAACTGAGCCGGTACATCTTCAAAACGCTACATGGCGTTGCATAACCCGGAAAACCAGTGGGCATCGCTCCGCGGAAGGAAATGTAACGTTATCGGACCTGTGACGGACCTGAGGCCATCTACCAAAACGTCTCTTGAGCAATCATTTTCCGAATCCACTTATGCCAGTACATACAACGAAAGGCTAGATGGCAGGTCACAACCAGGAATACAAGTGTCAGCAGAGCAAAATAACACTAGGGAGTAGCGCCAAGACTTGACAAAACTGACACAAACTCGAAGAGCAGCGATACTAGCACCACTAGCGATAGAAAACGTCCCTACTGAAACTCATTCAGTCGTTCAGCAGCGCAGGCTCCGACAAATCCAAATCCTGGAAATAACAAAAAATGCTACAGCCTCTATTGTTTCCTTGGTGTGTGCATACCACACCTTTGCTTTACTAGAAATTTCTAAACCCGCAAGTTTGTCTAGCTTACATTGCCGCAGGCGCAGCAGGCGATACTATGGGTATGGCCCGTTTGCGAAGCATGGAAAGCATAGGTCTTGACGCTACTCCCTAGCGTTATTTTGCTCTGATTCTCAGTGAAAGCCAGGTCTCGAGCCAAGTTTCACCTTCCAGATTCCCAGACGTCCGAGGCTTCCGCACCGTCAAGCCCAGCCTTCCAGATTTTCATGATAATGATGACAGCTAAATTTGAGGATCTTCAACATTTCCTAGATGTCACCTTTACATTTCAAATATCAATTGCATCCCAATCACAATTGTCAATCACTTTCCCTTTTCTTCCTTCATTTGCATATTTATTGTGTCTTTCGAACGGGTCGCCTCCAAAAAGAATTTCTGAAAATCAGTCATTTTTTTAAATTGCCCCCCCCCCCAAAAAAAAAACAAACAACATTTTGGCTAGTAACGCCTCTGGTCACCTCTATGGCACCTCCCAGACATCTGAAATCCGGTGTACAACACCACGGACTTCCAGACGTTTTGGGCTCGGAATTCGTCTTCCAGACCTGTCTCGACGAAAACGGCTGACTGGAATCCGGAAGAAAAATCTGGAAGGTGAAGCCTCACCTTGACCGATGCATTATGGAGAGAAATGAGTCTTTATCACCATACCTGCTGCCATCTAGCATAATGTCGTGTTAAGCAATGAGTTTCCAGATCAGTTAAAGCCAGTACAGACTACAAAATGCTAGATGGCATGTCAGTGGAGGCGGGAGTGGATTGTATGGAGGAAAATTTGACGTTCCAAAATTATTTGGATTGGAACAAGTCCTGGTCATTTTCTGCAAGAAAAAAAGATTATATTTATTATATTATCGCAGAGGACACCTATTCCGAGACCTTTTTTAACATGTCTTTTTCTTTCCAACTGCAGATATAGTCAAAGAAGACTATAGGATTCGACAATCCAATTTCATTGGATGGCATTTGTTTAATTCCACCTCTACAAGTCCCGAATAAAACAAATCTTTTTTTTTACTTTCTCTTTTTACTTCGCTGATTTTCCTGCTGAAAGTCTCGAGTTAACGCTTAAACGGTTTCATCGAACTTGTTCACACGGCGTGGAGACTACGTAAGCAGGCAGAGAAAAAGAGCGAGGGGTTGGCCACTCCCTGGCACTTCGTGTTCACCTTTTCCAGCACCGAGCACTTGGTCGAGAGAGGTCAAGACCTCGAAAAAGATATTACTGTACTAGGGCCTACTATCTAATGCAGCGTTTACAAGTACAGGAAAACTTGAACAGAATCCGATCCTGGTGACAAGATTATGTTTACAGGCAGAGGAAGTAAAAAAAAATTGTTCAGACCAGAAAATTTGACAAAAATAAAATAAATATGACTTCAGTACTGATGACTGCTGCTCTCAAAAACTAGCTAGACTTTTTTTAGTCTTTTGACCAGCGCCACCGACGGGAATCCTTTCATCATAGAAGGATTCTCGCCCCTCTAAACTTTTTTTCAAGTCGTCTTCACGAACGGAATACTTTCGAGTCGACGGGATTTCTTGTCCGTGTAAACGCTACATAAGAAGGAGTGAGACACTAACAGAAACAATAGTAGCAGGTTGGCGATAAAAAAGCGAAAATAAAAAATATAGCTCGTCAGATCCACTTTAAAGCTGAACTTGCCTTTGTTGTTTTAGCATCTTGACAGTGCAATGTAAAGGCTCTGACTGCCACTGAGAGCTCGTTCAAATAAACCAATCCCAGCGCTGTCGGGTCACGTGACAGCTCAGTGACCAATAGGCGATCGAAATGAAGGGAGGGCGGATGATCTTCATTCACTCAGCTTTCTTGCTGACGGACTTGCAGATGAGGAAAACAGAACGAAGAGGGAGTGAGACACTAACGGAAACAATAGTAGCAGGTTGGCGATCAAAAAGCGAAAATAAAAATATAGCTCGTCAGATCCACTTTAAAGCTGAACTTGCCTTTGTTGTTTTAGCATCTTGACACTGCAATGTAAAGGCTCTGACTGCCACTGAGAGCTCGTTCAAATAAACCAATCCCAGCGCTGTCGGGTCACGTGACAGCTCAGTGACCAATAGGCGATCGAAATGAAGGGAGGGCGGATGATCTTCATTCGCTCAGCTTTCTTGCTGACGGACTTGCAGATGAGGAAAACAGAACGAAGAGGGAGTGAGACACTAACGGAAACAATAGTAGCAGGTTGGCGATCAAAAAGCGAAAATAAAAATTAGCTCGTCAGATCCACTTTAAAGCTGAACTTGCCTTTGTTGTTTTAGCATCTTGACAGTGCAATGTGAAGGCTCCGACTGCCACTGAGAGCTCGTTCAAATAAACCAATCCCAGCGCGGTCGGGTCACGTGACAGCTCAGTGACCAATAGGCGATCAACAAAGAAGGGAGGCCGGATGATCTTCATTCGCTCAGCTTTCTTGCTGACGGACTTGCAGATGAGGAGCATGTCGGTAAACAGAACGATGTGAACATCAAACTGCAATATAAATCCCAATAAGTAGTGCTTTCTTTATTTCACAAACGGCTGAAATCGACTTAATAGTGCAATTCTCAATGCAATTCCCTTCTTCTATAGTGAACTTTAGTGTTTTGTGTTCTTCTTCATTGTATGTACTCCGCTATTCTGTCTTTTCAGCGGGCTATAAAAATAAATAAAAAACAAAATAAACAAATAAAACGTTTAATTACGAAAAAAACTTTAACAACAAATGATTTTGTCAGGTATGTTTTGAATATCTTAGGCACCTGATACCACGGTTAAAAGTCGTTAGACCGAAGTACCAACTGCAGATCCAGTTACCGTGGTAACAGATAGCCTACCATGGTATTTTTTACCACGGTAGCTGGATCTACAATTAGTCGTTTTTGCAGTTAACGTGGTATCTGATACTACGATTGCTCTGCAAAAACAACAATTGCCGGAATTGCGCTTTTAGTAATCATCCAAAAAGAAATACTGATACCTACTGCCATCTAGGGTCACGTAACTTGTTTGGGCCAAATGGGTAACTATTTCATGCAATGGGCCAACTGGGACAGTACTGAGTTGGCCTTATAGATTTATTATTTGGCGTCCGGACCTGATCCGGCCACGGTAGGAGGAGGATCAAGCGAGTCAAACTTGATGGACGGGAAGAGGAGATGTCAGAGGCGCGACGTTTATGTGTTCGAGTCGTATTCGGCCACAGTGGGAGTGAGCTGAACGTGGAGTCCCAGAAATTTAATGGCTCGCATAGTCGTCAAATGAGTGGAACGATTTGAATGAAACTTGGAAGTAGAGAAGTCATCTGCCACAGATGACACACTTTAGAGTCCGTACCGGATCCGGGCACGGTGGGGGGGGGGGGGGGGGTCTAGGCACATCTAGGGATCGAACGAGTAGATCTAAACTTGGAAAGTAGCAAATTAATTTGCCCTAGATGATCCGAGGTGACGCCAGAGATGCTCAGACTCGAGTGAAACTACGTATCCTACTTCTTGGTTCGTTCGAACCTTGGGGGGGGGGGGGGGTTGAATGGGGTAATTTGTGACGTTCTCATCTTTCTGGCATTACCTACTCGTAACAAGTGCCATCTGAGCTCGTGGCACTTGTTCTGTTGGGTTTTTTTTTGTTCTTCTTTTTCTTCATCTGTTTGGTTCATTATTATGTTAATTGGTTAGAAGTCGGATTCTTATTCTTTCTTGGTGGAATTTCTTTCCGTTTAATCCTTTTTTTTTAGTTATACACCGTCTTTCTATCTGTGTGTGTATGATGAGTCAAAAATAATTTATTTTTATTATTGTTAGTGTTGGTATATTAAATAATGCTGCCTGAAATATCGCTGCCTAAGCATCGTAGCTGACGTACCCGTTTTATGCATTATATGAATATATGTTTCAAAGTCAGCTTGGTATCAAAGAATATTTATTAGTGTTGGATCTCGTTTTAAAATTTCAGAAAGAACATCGACAGGGATGATTGCACTAATCATCCCTGTCAACTGGTCATGGTTCCCCCCCCCCCCCTCCATTTCCACCACATATAACGGATGTTTGTAATAGTGGATATATCTATATATAGGCAAAGTATCCCATAATATCGCCTCCCGCGCTACCCGTATACGCCAAAAGCCCTCTACTGCTATACACATTAATTCCCTCCTTTCAAAACCCCATGCGCAAAACCGGCGGGCCAAGGCTCTAGAGGCTCGAAGCCACCCGAAAATTCTCGGAGCGATTAGAACTGATGTCGATTTTCTCAAGGACCGACAGGGACACATTTTTCGCAACATTAAATCTATTTCTTTCTTTCTAAAATGTTTTCAATTTCTTCATCGTACCAGAAATCTTTCTGAAATGAACGAAGAGTAAACGATTTTCCGAAGAGAGTTTTATCGACCATTCCGAAGATGAAAAGAGGCTAAAGCAGTTCTCTAGCAAATGGTGAGAAGGTGGTTTTCTAGAGATTGCATCGCCAGCGGTGATATAACATTTACAGTAGAAGTATGCTTCTTTGAACATTACTTTAATTTCAGCAATGCAGTTCTGTGCTAAACGGGAAACCACGACCCAAAACTATCTCTCCAAAACGATCTTTGTCTTGTTGAAATATGGGAAAAAGGACAAAGTAGTGAAGCGGCCAATATAATTTCGCAGATACAGGCCGAAGCTTTGAATTCAGACATGGCTGTGAATGAAAAGAAGTCTGCAATTCTTACAATTTCTTTCCTGAAAGAAGGGCCAATTTTTGAACCTCCTATTCCAGATACTTTGCGTGTAAACCAAATAAAACTCCTCGGTCTAATTATATCAAACGATTTAAAATGGGAACTCCAAACGAAGGAAATGGTAAAGCGTGGACACACCGGCCTTCATATGTCACTTCATATGTCACAAAATAGGTTCCCTGAACAAGATTTGCTCCGTTTTTATGTTTCTTTTATACGTTCGGGGCTAGAATACCTTATGGAAGCTTGGCACTTTGGCCCTACTGAAGACCAGACTTATCGGATCGAAAAAATACAGAAACGTGCCCTACAATGGCACGATCCCCCAAAATGCCTTACAATGAGCTCCTTCAGAAATTTAAACTTGAGTCCCTTGAGTCCCGTAGGTTGAAACTGTGCATGGCTTCCGGTAAGAAAATGCTTGAGCACCTTATCCATAAGTATATACTTCCGCCACCGTTCAATACTGCTCGCGAACGACCTGCAAGAGCGCCCTCAGTGGTGATCCCAAAACTCCAAAACGTAAAATGTGACCATGTACGGTATGAAAAGACGTTTGTCCCGTCTTTCGTTAAAATTTTTAATCTCATTTAGTGTTTACTTTTATATATGACGTTGACATATCTATATATGAGTGTCTGCATGTATATAAGACGATTTCGACAAATTTGGATTTCACCACGATAGTTCGAAAAGAATAAAAGCGATATCTATCGATCTATCTACCTTTTGGGATATAAAATGTACAGTAGAAACATGCTTCTTTGAACAAATTACTTTACTTTGAGCAATGCAGTTCTGTGCTAAACGGTAAACCAAGACCCAAAACACCTTTTTCGGAGCCATCATTAAAGAGGCTCCAGTTGGGGGGGGGGGGGGGGCAGGGCTGTTATGTCCCCCTAGATTAGGATGGGCATGCCGTATTCCATTGTGGTACAACAGTTTTGCCCCAATATAGGTTTCAAAATGCAAAGCAATGACGTTACTTTAAGGTATACTAAAGAAATTGAAATTTATCCCAAAATTAAACCCCCCACCCCCCAAGGCTCACTGAAATGGCGCCGCTGCTTAATCCCGATGAAAAATTCTTTGAGTGTGTAGTTGTATGGTAGTACCCGATGAAAAATTTATCTCAAAATAGTACTATGAAGTAGTACGAAAAAGTTGCATGCAGTATTAACGATGCTACTACATGCTTCTACTTCAAGGCTACCGTGTTACTGCATACTACTATATGGTACTATTAGCAAGACTGGATGTTACTATGGCAAGACAGGATGCTACTGGATACTACTACATAAGATTGGACCAGTCTGAGGCACATTAAACGATAGTATTCTTTGCTCTTACATAGTATTACATGCAACATTTTTGTACTACTACCATACTACTACGCAGGCTACAAATTTTTCATCGGGGTTGTACGAAAAAGTTGCATGTATTGATATTTGACGGTGCAAAACGGATAAGTCAGCTAGTTTATTTTCCAGCTTGAGCGGTTTGAGCCTGAAGAGGACCCTTGCCAAGAAGGGCCGAAATATTGCTCGAATAAAATGTAGCTGACTTATCCGTTTTGCACTGTCAAATATGATTCACAGTCAGCTTGGGCCGTAGGAACATCTATGTATTGATATGTAGTAGTATGGAATACTTTACTACATCACCTTAGAAGAGCTGCTATCTTTCATCTTGAGATCCGCTTCTGCCAGCAAGTTCCTCCTCATATGCTCCGGACAACTAGGCATGGGCCGCGTGAGATCTAGCACACTGTGCTGTCTTAGCACTTTATCTATCTCTTCATCTTTGGACTCGACGGCGTCGTAGGAGTCGATCCGTGCGATGATTCCACTCAGTCGCTCATGTTCCTGTTTTGTCCGCATGGCAGCGTTCACTTGCGAAACAAACCCTTCGACATGAAAAATCTGAAAAAAGACGAATACACTCAATCTGTTTACAAGGTTCAAGGTTGTATCAGTATCACGGCTGTATCAGTATCACAGATCAAGGTATGATACAATATCTGTATCAAGGTTGTATCAGTATTCTTGTTTGACGATAACCATGTTATTGCATTGTGATAAAGGGAACGAACAAAGATTATTACTATTATTACTATTATCACAGCTGTCTCAGTATGTGTCAGTATCACAAATGTAAATATTAAAAAGAGAAGGACTTAAGACACTGCCTTGTGGGACCTGTGAACAATGCAAAATAGGTCTGTATTAGTAAGGCATCAGTCCCCCCCCTCCGTTTTTTGTTTGTTTGTCGTGGATCTAGTTTTCTGCTAAACGCAGCAATAAGTAAAGTCAGCGACCTTTCGGCCCTTTTTGGCAAGGGTCCTCGTCAGGCTGTCAATCCTCTGGTTCGACTTCGGGGAAGGAAAAAAACGTGTAATCCATGATTACCGGTTTGTTTCCTTCCCCGAAGTTGAACCAGAGGATTGACAGCCTGACGAGGAATAAGTAAAGGTGAACCAATCCTTCAAGAGCTGAACAGATTACTTTAGTAACAATTTTGAAACAACAAGCTTATCGGTTAGAAATGTCCCCGACCTTCCGAGATCCAGTCCAAGTCTTTTCAAGTCACTTTGAATCTGTGTTAAAAGATGGGATAACAAGTGACGAGGATGACAAACACTGCGTTCTGGGGGAGAAAAAGAGAATCTATCCCAACCCAAATCATCTTTAAAGCTTCCATATTAATATTAGCTATTTCAGCTTTCCAATGTACACCTCAGTAATCAATGAATCAATCAGTTTATTTCAAAATTATATTTATTTGAAAATTATAACATTGTAGTATATAAATTGAGGCAGAAGGGTCTAATAATTAGTTCTGAAAAGTGTAATTATTTTGTGATTAGTAGTTTGCCGACACTGAATTCCCCTCTGGATTGTGGTGGGGGGATTGTTTTCAGCCCTGTTGAGAAAGTTATGTATCTTGGAATCCCTTACTCATCTAATACCAGGGATTGGAAACTTATCCTTATTCAACATGTACAAGATAAAATAAGAAGAGCATTTGGTGCTGTTATTCGTTTACGAGGGATGTATCGCAGAGATGTTCTTGGTTCTATTTATACGGCTGTTGCACTTCCTCACATTCTTTTTCCGTCTGCTTTCTTTTCTTCTTTCCGTCCTTCTGAACTTTCTGCGTTAAAAGTTACTTATTATAAATTCTCTAAATTCCTTCTTGGTTTCCCGATTTCTGCGAGTAACTCTTTCTTAACTTCGAATTTTAAAGTGAAGAATCCTTTGGAAACTTTAAATGGTAAAATCCAGAACTTTCATAAAAAGGCTGACAACATTCTTCTTCATCACAACCTTTTTCCTTTTTTCACAAAAAAGCGCCCTGATTAGTTGGTTTATTTTGAGCTTTGTTTTTTTGCATGTACTTCCTTGTATATTTAGTAGGCTAGTTTGTCTTTAACGGTCAGCTGTTTATTAGTATGTAAGTGTGTTTGAGTCTGACTGACATGTTGTTGTTCCTTTTTATACATTACTCTTCAGTTTTGAAGGATTCAAATAAATAATAAATAATAATAATAACCCTAATAGCACTAGGCTAACACGGGCGGTAATTGGAAAAACAAAACACTCACTAACAATACAAATAAAACGCAAACTACACTGTCAGAAGTTTCATAACAGATAACACAAGGATAAGCGGTTTCAACAGACCATGCGTAACGGATAACACTTCGGATTTTGTCTGTTGTGCTTCAAAACGTTATGCCTAATAAGCGTTACCATCAGGAAGAACCGAAAAACCGCCAAAAAGCTGAGTTTTCCGACATCATGACGATAAAGAATGAAGTCAGTAGATGCTTTTTTGGCTCTTCCTAGCAAAGCTTGTATGCATAACATTTCATGCATAACGTTTTCAAACACAACAGATAACATCCCAAGTGTTATCTGTCACACATTGCATGTTGAAACCGCGCATCCTTGTGTTACATGTTATGAAACTACTGACAGTGCAACAAACAATAAATACGAAAAGAAAATATATCATGGACAGTTAAAATGTTTAGTGAAATACGGAACGAGTGAATTTGGTATCTTTGTGAAGATTTTTTTCTTTCTGAAGTATTTTTTTTCTGGAGTAAAGTCTTACGTTCTTCTAAATCCTTATCATCCCGTATTTTAGGATTAACTAATTTTTCCTTTTAATGTCAGACAGAAATTTTATTTTAGTTTTAGTTTCAGTAATAAGCTGGCAGCGACTGTCCGGAACATGTCCAGTGTTATTTCCGTGTAGAAACAAACGCATGGGGCTGTATTTTAAATTTTCGACGTCGGTTTGTCTCAGGAGTATGCGAGCAAACTTAGATCGGAAGCATTTGAAACACGCGGGTATCGATGAGATAATCGGAAATGTGGAACCTTTACCTTTTGGATATAGTAACCAGAGATGGGCGAATCCGAATCCCGGATTCGTCCTTTTGGCCGGATTCGAATCTTCTGCTTGTCAGGCTGGATTCGGATTCGGATTCCAAACCCTCAATCTTACGAATCCGCTCAAAATCCTAGACTTCATCCTTCCAGTTTCCGTTTTCCCAATTTTACACTGTGTGCTTGGGCAATCCAACTTTTTGGTCTCCAACCATCCTCAGTAATCTATCACGTTACCTGATTACCTTAGATATCAGTGCTTTTTGTCACCTCTGATTTTAAGCCATAACATATATTCGATTTTTGTTAAAGGACCCCTCTTGATTATTCCGCCTTTTATAATTTTTCGTTTTCTGCCTCCGAATCTTTAGCGCTTTTTCGGCCTTGTCGAGTTTTTGCTCGTCACACAACGCAAAGTTTGTCGAAATATTCAATGTCCCCTGACAACTCATTCACACATAAGGATATGACAATCTTCTGTTTTTTAGCTTCTTTTATTTGCTTAGTTTTCCAACTTTTTAGCCACGGCATGTTCAGTTTTCAAACATTTTGCTTCCAGCCGCCGCGTCGGAGAGCAGGAAGGCTGGATAGTGTTGACAGGCGCTAACAAAAACATCGCTAATTTCAGGTGAAAAGTAATGGCATTTCTATAAAACGTTTTTCCGATCCCTTTCATAGGGAAAATATCACTTCTAGTAAGAGTAGTGCTTTAAGGTCGGATTCGAACTCTCAGCATGAAATGGTGGATTCGGAATCGGATTCGCCCATCTCTGGATATAATAACATGAAGGGTCAACACTGCTAAGACTTACCATATTCGACACTATTAACTTTTGATCATCTGGGTCCGTCTTCTTCATTATTGCTTTCAATAAAAGCGGGTACTTGGTTAACCGTTGCATAGGTTTGACTAGAAGGTCGGTGAGGCGCAATCGGGCGCAGTCCCTTTGCGTCTCACACCACTAAAATCAAGTAAATACTAATTAATAAAACTGCACAGATAGTGCTGCAGGCTACTTCTTGTTGTGTCCACCATAGCACCATCAATTATGTATAAAAACGGATAAAGCCGCTTTCACACTGACGCGTTGCGGCTTTCCTACTGAGCAACGCAACCTCTGCGTCGCGCTTGTGGTGACGCGACGCAGAGCTTACGCAGACAAATAAAACGCAACGCAAGAACAGAACCAAGTGAAAAATGGTGAAAAAATGGAAGTTTTTGAAGACAAACTGGAGACAACCACTAACGATGAAGAAAAACTTAGAACGATAAGAAACGAGAATTCAGCATAAGAAACTGAGAAATGAAGATGTAAATACACATCCAGCGCGAAAGCTTGTCGCGCAGGTGTGAAAGATACGCTACGCAACCTGTACGCAGTGCAAGATAAACGCATACGCAGGGCATCGCAACGGCGCGTCAATGTGAAAGCGGCTTAAGTCAGCTTCAGCGATATTTGCCGTTCCGTTTCTTCCAGCTTACGTCAGAAAAGGACTTTTGCGAAGAACGGCCGAAATATCTTCTGGCGAAACATATGTACCCTAAGACCTTGGGGGGGGGGGGGGGGAGGCTTGAAAACTTGGAGCTCGGATTTTTTTGCGTTTATTTTGCAGCTAGATAGATAAATATTTTTATTCACAAAAAACTTTTGGCTTACGTCAAATTTGATTGGTATAGTCATAGATAAAACCTATGAGCACATACATCTACATACTCCACTATTTCTGTTTTATAGAAGTGGGTAAATAAAAAGATTTATTCATTCATACATTCTGGTGTCGCCCATGTTCTACGGAAGAGGAGTTGCAGAAGATGAGAAGATGTTATTTTAGGTATGCGAAGTACCTGCTTTATTTGCTAAAGTTATACCACAGCCACATGCTAACGAAGCGTTTCCAAGCTAAAGATGCAAGCGTCACACTTTTGGAAATTTCGTCGGCTCGGCCAAAAATCATGGACAACAAGGCCCAGCCAGCACATGACACTACATTCTTTTCTGGCCGATGAATGAAAATTGTATATTGTATTTGTTGTGTTTTGTTTAATTATTTTATTTTATTTTACATACTCCGCTTTTCAAATGGCGAGTCAGAAATAAATTACTTACTTACTAAGACGCTATTTGAGTATATCATAATAGGTCTACGTATATAGGGCTACAACAGCCATAAATAACGTTATTTTTCACTTTAGAAGTGAAGGAACAAAATTCTTTGCTGGTGGGCACATTTGATTGGCTGCAGCTTCTCAACCGCAGTAGCTACCTTGCGAGGGAGCCTTTTCGTCGGGTTTTCGGAAGGGAAAATATTTTTGTGGATTGGGGGATTCAGGGATTTGACACCAAACTACATTACTACTTGGTCTCATTCTCTGCCGTCACACTTCGTAGACCCATAACTCCCAACATTTTACACTCTATGGAAAAGCCTCCCCCCCCCCTCCTTATCATTTAGCTTTTGTTATTGTGTGAATTTTCCACTGAAACGCAAGCCACAGTAGGTACAGTTTCTGTTCCAATCTTCAAACGTATTCAAGCCCTTTGAAACCACGTGTTGCTTTTAGAAAATTAAAATACGCTTGGGCTGTTTTTAGCTGCTCTCATCCGTTTTGGCTTCGAATGGATCGGATGACATAAGAGTGAATTATAAAGGCATGAAATGTCCTTTCATTTCCCCCCAGTAGATCCTTTAAATCTTGAATATTTAACTGAAAGCCTACTTATTTTTGTGTCACTGAAGACACTGAATTATTGGGATTCTGCTAAGGGATTTTATTATTTTCCACTATCTGTTCTGGTTATAACGTTCAGAATATCTGCGGCCGTCCCCACAACGTAAATTCTACTATGAGGCGGAAAATTTTAATCTCAACACAAACGCGGCTTTTGAGTGGGCAGTGGTGAGCTTGGTGAAGACTACTTAGTGCCTGAACAAAAAAAAATTCATAAACCTTTCTCGTAAGACATAAGGCGTATTCTCGCCGCTCCCCGAGGACTCCACTTGAGGAGTCCTCGCGTTTTTGTTTGTCCCGGGGGCTCACTCACCGTATTCTCGCGAGTCCCCACGGACGGAGAATGCTCCGATTATCATCACCATCATCACAAAGGACTCCCTTTCAGACTCGGAGGGGGATCAATTTTTGCTGGTGTTGGTGCAATTTAAAATTAATTAGAAACAATCAGAATAAACAAAACCAAACAAAAACAAAACCGACTACTTTCGTCAACTGCATATTTTCTTCGAACAAAATCCATTTTGGAACCATTCCCCGTATTCTCCCTGTTTCTGTACGCGGAGTCCGCGTGGAATGACTCCCTCTATTCTCGCCGTTCCCTTCGATTCCGTGAGGAGCCCTCGCGGAACGGCAAGAATAGGCCTATACAACACAGATACAAGCGCATGGAGGTACCACAAATCACACGGAAATCTACTATTTGAAAATCCGATTATTCGTGAATATCGGAACAACGACGTAACGCATTTTCAGCGGGTCTTCAAGCCAATTTAATGAATAAGTGACGGGTAACTAGATTGTCGTAGCCCAGCCCTTTTCGGTTATACTTTAAATGAGAAGGTGCACGAGTAAACCTATGGCTGTGACAAAACTTTCCGACTCCGCCCAGAAAAGGATTCCCGCATTTCTTTCGATGACGGACCTTAGATAAACATCCCGAAAACCCTCGAAAGCTCAACTCAAGAGCCAGCTTGTTGATTTCACTGAATTATTTTGACTCTGCTAAAGGATTTTTGTTTTCACCTCGGGATATTGACGTGACTAATAGTAATATACCTACGGAATAACTGCCCAAACCATTTATCCTTCACTCCAATCATAAGTTGCGTTTTTTCAGATACCATGGTATCTGATACCACGGTCTAAAGTAGTTTTTGCAGTTATCGTGGTATCTGGCCAGTTATCGTGGTATCAGATATTCAGATACTACGGTCCGACCGAGGTAACTGGTCGTGGTATCTGAAAGTCATCTCACTTTCATCAAATTTTGTCAGATTGGTGAGAAAGAAGTTTAGCACTTAGTGATGTAACTGGATATCTGTTTCTCTTCTGGGATGACTTCGAAAAGTGCAATTTCGGCAATAGTCGTTTTTGCAGAGCATCGTGTATCAGATACCACGATAACTGCAAAAGCGAATAATTGCAGATCCAGTTACCGTGGTAACAGATACCATGGTATCAGCAAAAACGCAACTATAGTTCGAGGTCTTTACGGCCCAATACCCATCACTCTACAATTTGAGGCCTTTCGGGCCCAATATCCATCACTTTCTCGAACGACAAGCAAAAGTATTATTTTGCAACCAGTTCACGAGAAGCGACCACGTTCGTCTCAGTCTCCTGTCGTTAAGCAACTGATTTGTTTGGGTCCCCCCCGCGTCAGAATATGAACTGTTGGCCTGACAAGACAAAGTTCACCCCCACGCTAAGAATCTGATTTCAACAACAGCGGAAATGTTCAGTTCCAGATTGTAAGATCACTTTTGAAGAAAGCTCGCCGTTGCGTGTGACTCGACAAAGATTTATGTTTCGGCAACCGTTTACCTTTGTGTTTGATAAATATTTCAAGCATAGAGATACAAGGAAACGAAAATCAATATTAAAGATAGCAGAGGAACGCAGAAATTCATTTTTATCTGCAAGCCTATTTAAAATTTAGCCGAAATGGCTGGGATAAAACAGTCTAGTTGTCGATCATCCAATTCACTTAAATAGGCTTGAACGCCCGACGAAAATAATTTACTTTGTTACTTCTCTGTTTCCGAATAATAGATTTTATAGAGACTTATTCTTACGGATGTGCTTGTGCCTCTGCGCTTAAAAAATTTCGCAATTTTTAGTCCTCGAAATCGAGGGCATTCCTCAGACGTGATCTTGCGCTACGTGACCATCTCTCAGACGTGATAATAAGCTTCGCTTTGTTAGCCACTGAAATGCACGCTTTTGCTGTCATTCAGATTCGCCGCTGCTGGATGAACTTTAACTTGTCGCGCAAGAAGCGCATGTTCTGAACGTCACTACTGCACTGTCAGAAGTTTCATAACAGATAACACAAGGATGCGCGGTTTCAACAGATAATGTGTAACAGATAACACTTAGGATGTTATCTGTTGTGTTTGAAAACGTTATGCATGAAAATTTACGCATAACAAGCTTTGCTAGGTAAAGCCAAAAAACAGAAAAAAAACATCTATTGACTTTATTCTTTATCGTCATGGTGTCGGAACACTCAGCAGATGCTTTTTGGCGCTTTTTCTTCTTTCCCGGATGGCAACGCTTATTATGCAAAACAGTCTGAAACACAACAGATAACATTCGAAGTGTTATCTGTTACACATTATCTGTTGAAACCGCGCATCCTTGTGTTATCTGTTATGAAACTTCTGACAGTAGAGCCTGTGACACAAAAAAATCACTTAGAAGAGTCAAAATAATCAAGTGTACTCAATCCAAGATCTAAAAATAAGCTGGCTTTTCAGTTAAACTTTAAGTGAACAGGTGATGGGAAACTTGGCTGTCGCATCTAATCCATGTTCGGTCAAATTTGAATGGGTTTAAAGGAACAGAAAACTTGACTAGGCTAGCTAGCTGACATATCAAGAATGTACCCTGAGTCGATATTGAGAGTAAGACAAACTGTCGCTACGACCATTGCAGTTTCTGGGCAGTTTCCGAGAATTCGACTTTTGAGTTAGTAGACAAAAAAGCAAAAGGTTTGTATGCCGGGAGTATGAATCGAACACACGACCTCTTGACTAATATCCCGATTTGTTAGTCAACACGGCCAAAGGCGAGCTTTTACGGTGCATAAGTGCATAATTACAGTGCATAAGGGCAAGGGCCTGCCAGCTAGCTTTGGGAACACTAAGGAGGAGGATCGAGATAGCAAAGAAGGTGGGTCCTGTCGACAATAAGTCCCTGTATCTTTATCTAGGCCCCCCAGGTCGGTTTGATGGCCGAAAGTTGCGTAGTCAAGTTTTCTGTTAAGGTGGGAGGGGGGACAAGTTAAATACTTACTGCCAGGTACGCTTTGAATAATTCACTATCATGATCCCTGTCTCGGCAGTAGCTTTGGCATTGAGATTGCTCGAGGCAGTAGCGAGTGTAGGGGTGAAATATCTCATCAAACTGGAAATAAAATATGTTGTAAATAGAGACGAAGAAAAAAATACACAACTAATATATCAAGTTTGAAAGTGCAAAACAAATACGTCAGCTGAATTTTCTTAGAGATATACATCGGCCCTTCTTGGGAAGGGTCCTCTTCAGGCTTCAAGTTCAGCCTGCGTAGTTGTATTGTAGTTGTACAAAAAAGTTGCATGTAATACTATGAAGTAGCAAAGAATAATATCATTTAATGTGCCTCAGACTAGTCCATTCTTATGTAGTGGTATGCAGCAGCATCCTGTCTTGCCATAGTAGCATCCAGTCTTGCTAATAGTAGCATGCAGTAGTATGCAGTAACACGGTAGCCCTGAAGTAGAAGCATGTAGTAGCATCAGTTAGTACTGCATGCTACTTTTTCATACAACGTCGTACTACTATTTTCAGATACATTTTTCATCGGGCTTGAGCCTGCAGAGGACCCTTACCAAGAAGGGCCGAAATATAGCTCTAAGAAAATTCAGCTGTCGTATCAGTTTTGCACTGTCAAATAGGATTCGCAGTATGCTTGGGCTGAAGGACTATTTAGAACATACCATGATCGAAAACAGTTTGTAAGGATGCATTTCGAGCAATTTCTTAATATGCGTTAAGCTTCTCCGTCCGAGGGGCTGCCCACTCTCGATTTTAGTGTACATCAAGTGCTCGGGGCCGGGAAAGGGGGTAAATTAAGTGCTGGGGAGTGGGTAATCCCTCGACTCCATCTGTCTCGCTTTTGCTGTTTTTGACGGGCGAAACAAAAAATGTCATCATCATCTTCAGACACAAATAGGCAATGACTGAGCCACTTCGGTTCATGTAGCTATTTCACGGCACAAATATAATTTGTTACCCTTCGGTCTTTCCAACTCTTAAGGTATAGGCTACGTATCTTCTTTTCCCGTGTGAGCGTGTTCCACCCTACTTACCATAGTTACTACGCATGACGTCACGAATTCTGACTCTTTGCCCTTAGGGCTGGAACGGTGTTTTTCTTTTCCAGCAGAATATCATGCCGCGGGCGATTCCGACCAATCGCGTTACAGAGATGCGTAGTTACCACGCTTACTACGCTCCCGAACATGGTAAGCAAATAGTTACTATTAGTTACTATTTCGAGAAGGTTGGAACGGTCAGCGAGGTAACTAATAGTTACTATTGTTAGAAGGGTGGAACACTCTCTAAATTTACTCGTAGATGAGGGCACGACCCCTTTTCTAATCTTCTTCTTCGTTGGTTGAGAGACAAGAGCCTTGTTCTGGTGTAATTTTACGACATCTAGGACATTTATTTTACGATCTAAGAAAAGGACACTGAACTGGTCTGAAACTATAAGGAGAAAAAACATGTGCAATTCTGGTTAAAACAAATACCGATGTATTAACGTTGGTATGTCATAAAGGTAACAAAATTAATGATACAGTTAGTTGCCTACAACCTATACCAATGAATAAATTCATTTTGAAATAAAGATATGGCTATAAGAGGAAATAAAAGTAAGTCCAAGTTAAACAAAATGAAATAAAAGCAAGAAGAAGGAAGAATCTGGATAATTTGACCGAAACACAATTTTTAATACGGTATGCGAAACAGGCAACAAGACCAAAGATACAATTGATAGAGCCAATTTAACCGTTATCAATGAATCAGCATCAATTCTCAAACTCTCTCAAAATAATAAGCATAGGGAACTGAGAGAATTAGCAACAATAGGAGACTAAGGCAATTAACTAGTGCTGGGTTCTTATAGACAAACCAGCCAGATCTTGAAACACTCTGACCTAATATCCCTTCTAAAAACGCCGTCCTGTAAAAGGTCACAGAGCAACAGCTGCACCATTATAGCATGATTTCACGGAAAATTCCAAAATCAAATCATTTCTCATTCCGCCCACCGAATTCATTCCAGGCCATTCCTCGTGCAAGAGTTCTGTTGCCTACTAAATTCCGATATCGAATTCCGATCTCGTCCTCGCAACATTGGCCTACTTCGAGATAAGAGGTCCAAATCTTCTTCGAAATGTAGATTACTTGCACTATATCTACTAAGGATCTGAACTTGTTTAAATCTAATAAATAACAGAAGAAACAGCTAAAGGCCGCGTCAAGACCTGGACTTCTTGGTCCGAACCCCTGCGTCATACCAGCCCACCCTCTATTCTGGTCCATAATCAAGATCCAGACGAGCCTAAATAGCAACTAATTCCGAGTGTAGTGAAAGTAGTTGCGTGTTTGCTGATACCATGGTATCTGTTACCACGGTCTAAAGTCGTTCTTGCAGTTATCGTGGTATATGATACCACGGTCAAAAGGCGTTTTTGCGGTTATCGTGGTATCTGGCCAGTTATCGTGGTATATGATATTCAGATACTACGGTCCGACTGTGGTAACTGGCCGTGGTATCTGAAAAGTCATCTCACTTTCATCAAATTTTGTCAGATTGGTGAGAAAGAAGTTTAGCACTTAGTGATGTAACTGGATATCTGTTTTTCTTTTGGGATGACTTCGAAAAGTGCAATTTCGGCAATAGTCGTTTTTGCAGAGCACCATGTATCAGATACCACGATAACTGCAAAAACGACTAATTGCAGATCCAGTTACCGTGGTAACAGATTCCATGGTATCAGAAAAACGCAACTAGTGAATAATGAGAGAAGGCGTGGATTTGTGAATTCCTGCGTTGCAGAACAACAATACAGTGTGACGGGAGGTAAGTAAAGGTGTTAAAGATGCAGTGTTAACAAACCTAAGGAAGTGAATGTGCAGTCGTGCCATTGCTTAGATCTGTCACTGTTTGTTTTCGGTTGAAGAAAAAGCTTACTTGTCTCACACAACAGACAGCAGATTTTATTTCAAACAGAAACAAAGTTTTTTTAAGGCCGACTTTAAGATCTGCAGATGAATATGTTTAGCAAAATGTCCACGTTTTGATAGCATTTTATTAAAGAACAGCTGTTACTAGAAATCTTTTTTCACAATACAATTGTTCGGGAATTATTTTTTTCAGAAATACTCAAACTTACCTCCCGAAGTTAGGGATTTTCATGTTGGCGCTTGTCGACCCTGGTTTCGCGCAAAAATACTTGGTTTTCCTCGTAAAAAATGTAAAACAAATAACATTAAAATAAAGAGATTCACAAGGATTTTGTAAAGAGGGAGATTTCAGAGGATGGCAGATCACGTACGTCATCACTGGGGGAGTGAAAATAATGAAAGCAAGAGGGGTCCCGTAAGCAGTAACGATACAAAAAAAATCGTATCTATTTTGCTTTTACACGGTTTACAGACTGTTTAAAAAAGTCCTTCAGTTTAAACCCTGCAAACTGATCTCCATAACCCATGCAGAATCTCACTTTTCGCCTATCAGAGATTCCACGTTCAAACACAGCTGCATATCCTTTAAAAGGGGAATTCAGACGAGACGGCAGACGACCGTATCTACACTGTCACACTATTTCCAGTCACACTGATCAAGTCATCTGGTTCAAATCGGGTTAAATGATTAGCTGCTGCGATCTATAGGGTTGGTAAATCCTAGCACCGGTTCTTCTTCCCTCAAATACCTAATCTTAAAGCGGGCCACAAAAAATGGTCTTTCTACCACACACAATGCTAACCATCCCTACTGTCACTATGAATGTTCAAAACCACTAAACACCGTAAAACAATGAGAAAATTAAAAAAAAACACCAAATTTCCTAGGTTTGAAATAACTCTGTCTGGACTAAATCTCAGCTGATTATCCCGGACAGCTGCTATGGCCCGTAGGGGGCCAAGGGTCAAAATAATAATTTCCATCTAATGCTCCAACTGTTTATTACAAATACAAATAAATTATAAAACCAAGACCAGTGTGGTACCTCTGAAGACATACAAAAATCATCAGTTAGGTCTTATAATTCTTTGCTAATCAATCCTGGAAAATTCCACCATCTAAAAAAGAAGACGTTGTGCGTGGGTTTTTTCTCGAGCCAAAACAGCAACTCGGCAATCGAGTTCAAATCTAAACAAACCCATGGCATGCGATCACTAAGAAAAGGTAAACAGAATGTTTGGATTAGGTCTTTAAAGCCTACCAAAAAAAGGTCACTTTTACGGTCAATACCGAGCATATGTTATCTTTTGACTCAGATAGTGGCGGCGGACCTAAACCCGTCTACCAATGGCAGCTATGGTTCAATACAGACAAAATGTGAGACAAAGATTGCAAAATGTCCTATACTTTTCCTTGCCATAATCCTAATTCCCCACATTCGTGTAAGCCAATAACCAAGAGCTTAGATATTGACTTTTAGATATTGTCAATAGCGATACCGATAAAAAAAAATCTAGGGGTACGGTGCGTGTGGGCGAAAAACGGGAAGCCTACGAGGAATCGGGAAATCGATGCTGGTCAATGCAGTCGATGGCCTTTTCGAAGTCGTCTTGACTCGCACTGGCCTTAGTGAAAAGGGATTTTTTTTTTTAACTCCGGAGTTTTCTCCGGACGGTGTAATAATGATGTTCTGAGCCCCTTGTGTTATTATTACTCGTTATACTCTGGACGGCGGTTTATGTCCGACTTGAGAACATTATAGGGTAGCGTTCGAGCGGCGGCAATATTCAACCTTCGAAGGCCTATTCGGGATCGCAGTCTTTCGTTTGGTACTTCCAGCTGACTTAAGGCGTATTCTCGCCGTTCCGTGATGACTCCTTGGGGAATCGAGGGAACGGCGGAAATAGACGGAGTCATCCACGCGGACTCCGCGTACAGAAACAGCGAGAACATGGGGAATGCTTCCAAAATGCATTTTGTTCGAAAAAAAAATATGCAGTTGACGAAATTAGTCTGGATCCACATTATTTTTGGTTTTGTATGTTCTGACTGTTTTTAATTAATTTTACATTGCACCAACACCAGCAAAAATTGATTCCCCTCCGAATCTGAAAGCGAGTTCTTTTTGATGATGGTGATAATAATCGGAGCGTTCCCCGTCCGTAGGGACTCGCGAGAATACGGGGAGTGAGTCCTCGGGACGAACAAAAACGCGGAGATTCCTCAAGTGGAGTCCTCGGGGAACGGCGAGAATACGCCTTTACTGTATTGATAAACTTGTAGCACAAAATTCCTGTTTCTTCACAACAACTTTTGCTTGGCTTATTTCTAATTCGCGTCTCAATCTATTCTGCGTCAAAACCGCTCTTCCGTTCCTGCTCTCCATTGCCACAGCTTCCGTTTTTGCACCACACAGGATATTCCTAAAAACCTCAGTACCTAGGATGCTTTAAAAAATCTACGTTTTTTCAGCAGGATATCCAAAACCTCAGCTTCCAGGATATTCCACCGAAGTCTAAGTTTCCAAGGGGAAATGGATATTCTTTCACGTCTTTATATTTTCTGAACTAAGAATAAAATCGCTTCTGATAATTAATTATTAATGACCAACCCAATGTCACAACGGTGCCATTCGTCACTTTGCCAGTAGTTACATTTCGACTGAAGAGGTGTACAAACCTGACCATTATTTTTGGGTCTTTAAAGTAAAACTGAAACCTGGTACTATTCCATTATCTTCCAATATCAACCGCCAGGTTGGTCTATTTTCGATTTTCCTTTCACAGTTATTTCATGACTTTGTTCTCCAGTTAATTTGGAGAGTATTTTCATCATTAAACCCGCCTCGTTCCGTTGGTTTACAAACCAATCAGAGACAACGTTTGTTGGCGACATGACATAGATCAAGACTGCACGTAATGCACACTGAGCTTTCACAGTGGAGAGACATGGCAAGAGGTAATGGGCAGAAGCTGGTCTTTTTTCTTTTCAAGGGAAGCTGAACTGGAATTCAGGATCTGTAGGACCGTGGTGGGAAACTGGAAAGACCGGCTCTTCAGTGAGCCTTTAAACACTTATGAAGCGTTTTTGGTGAGGGTCGGGTCTACGCAACATCACTCACTCTATTACGAAATAGTTTTAAACAAACAAGCTTTTCTCCTTAAAGGACCCCCTCGCACTATTTACTCTCCGACTTCCAATATTTTAAAATAACTGAATACGTTAAAACTAAGCTCTGCTTTGAACTAATTATCCACGGCTTTAGCTGTTTTAAGCATTTTTCGAGACCTTTGACTTATAGCGAAAATAGGGAAAAATTTAATAACTAGTTTTTCTGATCGAAAAACTTCTCGCAGACAACCGTCGACATAGGTAAGATAGATCCTTTAAACTTTTCAACTATCAATCCAATCAACTCAACACATCCGGACATTAAATTGCAATTTGAATGAATGCTTTATTTTACCAAAATAGCGTTAGCTAGCGCAGGTACGTCAAACACACGAGTCAATACATAAATCATACCACACTAAATATTTCAACGCAAATGTGTGTAACTACGAAAATACATAGAGATTAAAATAAAATATATCAGAATTCTTCATTTAGCGTTGCTTGGTTAAAATAATCAGTAAAGTACGGAACGAATGACTTGATGTAACGTTGAGTACTAGTCGCCGGGTAAGACGATATCAGTTGACAACTCTTTGTCTTTTCTCGACGCCTTGTCCTCGGTCCGTCAACAATAGGGTTTTCGAAGTCTGGCAGTAGTCGACAGTGGAAGGGTGAGTCAAGACATTTCAGTCCAAATCTGACAGTTAGTTCATGTCTGCGTTTTTCCAATGATAGTAAGTCAAGTTCTGTTAAGTGAGCTGTCATAGTTCGTGTAGTTGGGGCCCAATATTATTTTCAGAGCCCTTTTTTGAACCGACTCAATTTGAGCAGATTGTTCCTTGGTCAGACCGGGGTGCCAAGCGGGACAAGCGTATTCTAGGCAAGGTCTAACATAGCTACAGTATACAACTTTAAGAATTTCTTTTGGTATTCCAAACCTTTTCAGCTGTGAAAACGAACGAAGCAGAGATCCACCTTTTTTCGTCAAATTTTCCACATGTGTATTCCATTTGAGGTCATCGTCCAAGTAAATACCAAGTATCCTAACAGTTTTAGTTACATTTAGTCCAGTAGGGGTCACAGATTTAATGATTCTCAGCCACACATGATTCCCAGTCAGCTTGTGGTGAAGGATATTTTT
This sequence comes from Branchinecta sandiegonensis, assembly GCA_030848855.1. Taxonomy (NCBI): domain Eukaryota; kingdom Metazoa; phylum Arthropoda; class Branchiopoda; order Anostraca; family Branchinectidae; genus Branchinecta; species Branchinecta sandiegonensis. The sequence goes on along the minus strand of JAUPMV010000016.1, from coordinate 20,147,649 downwards.
TTTTTTTTTTTTTTTTTAATGTTAACTTTCACAGTAAAGCACTATGCTTATACACAGCTTATACAACTTTGCTCTTAGGAAACGAAACATGCTATCATTTTCTTTTTGAGTGCCCTATTTTTGTTCGTGAACGCTTAGATCTATTATTTCACCTTAATAGGATCAATGTTCCTTTTCCATTTCATCTTGATTTGTTTTTTAAATTTAGGAACGTCAGAAATATCGTGTTGGAATATAATAATAATAATAATAATAATTGTATTCAAAAGCCAAAGGCCATATACAAGACACTACATATTAAACAACAAAAGAAAATAACGTTACATGAACTAAACTTTGCCCTCTCGAAATTTCACAACACCATCAACAAATCTGCAAATTTTGCATATAACGCTTGGCGACGTGCTCTTTAAGATGTCAGGAAGTAACAAAACCTCACCTCCTAATAATTCACTTCTTAACCCAGAGAGCCCTGGACACCGGCACAGAACATGGACCAAATCATCAACTCCATTACCACATAGAGGGCAAGCACACCCGGATGGCTGGTCTTCATCTTTTCTCTTCAAAAAATAACTATGTCTATGCACTGATAGACAATTAGCCCGCAACTGGATCCAGTACCGCAAATATAACTGGGGCAAATTTATCTTAAAATATTGGAAAACAAAACGTTTGGATTTGGAATTATGGTTTGATTTAAAAGTATGTGCTTTTTTGTGTTTGATAATGGAATCCACAGGGTGTATTATTTAGTTTTTTTTTCTTTTTTGATTAGTTGTATGTACAAAATTATGTGATTAGTAGTTTATTTTAGATGTTTAGTTCAGTTCCTTTGTTAGCTGTGAAATGCCGTAAGGCTAAATCACTTAATAAATTCATTCAAGCGAGCAGTGAGGGGTCTCTGCGTCCGAAAATCAATCGGAGTTTTATCAGTTTCAGAGAGCGTTTTCCAAGTGCGAACGATGCTTGTGGCGGGCATTGTAAAACCTGCACGTAGTATTATATTGCAAATGTCCCGAGTACGAGAGGTAATTATCCTCATTAACATTCCTTTACTTAGCTCTCTACCACGAATACAAGGTAAGCTACCGAATAATTAACTAATTGGACAGCCCGTGAGTCTCAAAGGAGATATGCAGTAGAAGGCGGGGGTTGTCTGCGTTCTCATCGCAAAGCGCTCCCACACTAAGTCCCCGACTAAAAAACACACAATAAAGTAATAAACAGAAATGAATGAGGATGTATGCCACCTTTTGTGAGTGTAGGGGGGACTAAGGAAGGAGATTTTCGGGGTGGGGGGAACTGATTAGAAAAGGATTATTAAAATGAGGGGAAGTAAAGATTTTAAAGAAATAGGAAATGTTGGGAAGTTCCTCAAGTTAGCTTTTAAACACCGGAAAGATTTCTTTTGATGGGGAAGTTGTGTTTTTAGTGTTAATAAAGTATTCATCATCAAATCAAATCGTTTATTGACAAACCAACTTCGTAGCTTTCTTCATCAGAAGATGCTAAATTACGCTGGTCATACAGTAATAAAATAAAAATATATTACACTACATTTGATTCATTTGAGGTAGCCTATTATGATGATTCGCAAGCATTAAACTGAGAGAGAAATTGATTATTATGTTTATGTTCTCTTTCAGGGTCTTTATGTTTGGTCTGATTCAATCAAGGTCGTTCAACATACCAGGTAACTTTTCGAAAAAACCTAACGATTTTTGTCAAAACAGTTGATTTTTCCCATTGAAACAGTCGAAAATCAGTCGATTTTTCGTCAAAACAGTCGTTTTTTCTGAAAATCAGTTTCGTTTTTTTCTTGAAAACAGTCGTTTTTTTTTTTGAAAAGAGTCGAAAAACAGTCGGTAAAAACTACCAGCCAGTCGGTAAGTTCCTTGCCCCCCCCCCCAAACATTTTGGCTAGTAACGCCTCTGACCCTGACAATAGGCAAGTTACTATCAAGATTCATTTCGATTTTGTGATTATATTACTCTACAGTTCAAATCCGTCTTTTCCAACTTTTCTTGGACAAATCTCATTTACCGTGTGATAAAGTCTCTAGGCCCCTCCTACACGTCTCACACCGTTATCAAATCCGGAACAGAGTTTAAAATGGCAGATCAAGTGCCAGTGCTTTTGCGACTGATCCACGGCTACAAATCTATTCGTGCTACAGGTTTCCTGGATCCAATTCCCTCACCCACACAGATGGTCGAATCAGGGAAAAGACGTTCTTTCTGCGTATCCGGCCAAGTCCACAATACGGAAGAATCATTACTGGAAAACTTACCGATAGACAGACGGGCATAGGCACAAGCGACAATCAATTAGGAAGTATGAATGGTCAGTGGAAAGCAGAGCAAAATAACACTAAGGAGTAGCGCCAAGACCTATGCTTTCCATGCTCTGCAAACGGGCCATATGCGTAGCTCCGCCCACTCCGCTTGCGGCATTTGAAGCGAGACAAACTTGCGGGTTTAGCAATTTCTAGTAAAGCAAAGGTGCGGTCTGCATACACCAAGGAAACAATGGAGACTATTTCATTTTTTTGGTATGTTTAGAATATGAAGTTATCGGAGCCAGCGCTGGTGAACGGCTGAATGAGTTTCAGTAGGGACGTTCTCTATGGCTAGCGGTGCTAGTATCCGAGCTAGTATCGCTGCTATTAGAGTGTGTGTCAATTTTGTCAAGTCTTGACGCTACTCCCTAGTGTTATTTTGCTCCGGTGGAAAGACAGCAAATGCAATTTGCTCTTATCATTTTCATTCCTCTTCTAGCTTTAACCTATTTGGAAAATAAACTTGGTTGATTGATTGAAATAGAAAAGCTGATCATGCTGAAAGTTCACTGTTTTGCTGTTTATGGATTTGATGCGATATTCTCAGCCACTTTATTTTTCTTTTCTTCTTTTTTTTTTGGGGGGGGGGGGGGAGTGGGATAGACAGCAGTATTGTTCGTTTGGCAAATTTCGGTTGTTGCGTTTTCTGGGAGACCCAGGTCGGGTAAGTCAATCTCTTCTTTCTTTCTTTCCTTTTCACGGTATTTTTTTTCTCTCACCTTCAACATTCCTTCTTGCATAGTGATGGGGTTCAAAGGGCCTCGTCCAAATCGTGCTTCTTCTACCATTGGCCGCACGTAATTGGCCCAGAAATCCAAATGAGAATCCACAATCTCACCGATGTTTGCAAACAGCCGCTCGCTGTCTATTTCATTCAGGATGTGACAGGACTGGAGACTTTGTAGACATGCGGCAAAAAGCTGGAAAGGGCAGTAGGCTATTACATACAGGACCTCCAGGACTGAACAAGGGAATCTTGACGAAGCAAGTCAAGACAATACTGGATGCATGCGGAATTTATGCGATTTCGGAACGAGGGGAAAAGTCCATCATTAAATATATGGTCAATACCTAAAGAACTAGAAAGAGTGTTGTATTTACAAGGTATTTGCCGTATTTGGGAGGAATCTCTACAACACACACTTGTTGAAAGAAAAAGTCTAAGAGGGTCCCAATGACTATATTCTAGAAGAAGAAGAAGAAGGAGTGCAAATGTGACAATGTGTGAACGATCAGCCAGAGTACCTGACATTTTATGCAAAGGCTAAAGAGGGAAGGGGGACCACATTTTAGGGCGGAGTTAGATGGGACAAGTTAAAGTGTAACCGAAAGCCAACTTATTTTTGTATCATTTAACTGAATACACTGCATTATTCGGATTGTGTCAAAATCGAATCTCAGTTGAAACGCGGCTTATCTTTCGCACTTATTTTCCGTAAATCGTTTCAGTCGAGCATACAAAGGTACAAGCGCAAAGAGGTACCACAAATCCGACAGGGAAATTCCCCATATGAAAACTGATTATTTGTGAATAGCGGAGCAACGAAGTAACGCAATTTCATCGGGCCTTCAACTGGCTTTAAGTGAATAAGTAACGGGTACTAGATCATATCTCAGCCCTTTCCGGTTAAACTTTAAAGTTCTGAAAATCTTTCAAAGGACCGAGGATTCGTTGAGGAGACTGGTGCTGGTTTACAATACCAGCTAGCCTAATTCCCAAGTTGAAATCCATCCAACTTCTGAGGGTGCTAGCCAATCAAATTACTTGCGGAATATTCTGATTGGTTAATGTCGAACCAAGACAAATTCCCAAGTTGAAATCCATCCAACTTCTGAGGGTGCTAGCCAATCAAATTATTTGCGGAATATTCTGATTGGCTAATGTCGAACCAAGACAAATTCCCAAGTTGAAATCCATCCAACTTTTGAGGGTGCTAGCCAATCAGATTATTTGCAGAATATTCTGATTGGCTAATGTCGAACCAAGACAGACAGAAAAAGACGCACCCATATCTTGCTGTTTCGAAAACCGAATTTAAATTAGGTCGAATATGAATCAGGACGCAGTTATGTCTAAAGCATGCGACGGAGAAAATTCGCAACCGATTGCAAGTATCGGACTGTTTGTGCACGTAACTTGAAAGTTTACTGAAGTAAAATCAATCTATAATTTTCAATATTAGGCAAATTCCGTGTACATCTATCCTCGATCCGATTCGGACCAATCGGGACACTCCCTCCCAGATCGATCACTGTCAGATAGCTCGCTCGCTAACTAAAAGCCAAACACCCTCAGTCTTACAGACGAGCCTCGGGGGCTTTCGCAACCAGAGTATATTATCCCTAACTTGCCCGCTTTCCCCCGAAGTTCTTAGGAAAGGCGCCCGTGGGAGCCAAACTTCTGACGCCCTGCGCCGCGGAGTAACAAATAGAAGAATGGGTCCTGGAGCCTCGAGGAACTTTAGTACCAGGGCAGAAAAAGGAACAGGCCATCGGCTAGTTCCCTGATAATAACAATTTTGTTTGTTACCCATTAAAGTGCACAAGGCATAGACAAAGTAAAAGAAAACGAAGAGGAGAAGAAACCTCGACAGCATCTGCAAACCAAACTTTTGTAAAATAATGCTCTTCCATAGACAAAATCGAAGTTCCGTTCTTTGAGGATTTAGGTTATAGCGCACCTAACGTACCATCCTCCCTCCCCGCCCGAGTCTGTAAGATTATTACATCACTGATTAAAGAAGTGGCTCTAGTGGAAAAAGACTGAGCAAACCCAGCAGAACTGCCATTTAAGTTCACAATCGCAACAAGAAAGTTTCTTAAAATTCAACCTGTTTTGTTCTCGCGAAATTTGAATTTCGCGCTCAGGGAAGCAACGAATTCAATCACTTTCCGAAATAGAATCCCGAAATAAGGGGCTTTGAAGTTTAGAAAGCGAAGGATTTGCCATTTTCCCAACAAAGAAGTAGAGGAACCAGCGGTGCCATTCAGCAAACCTTAGGGGAAGGGTCAAAGACCGTTTCTGAGCCCCAGTCCCAGGTTTATTACACAGACTCAAAATATACCCGATGAAAAATTTGTAGCCTGCGTAGTAGTATGGTAGTAGTACGAAAACGTTGCATGTAATACTATGTAATAGCAAAGAATACTATCATTTAATGTGCATCAGACTGGTCCAGTCTTATGTAGTAGTATCCCGTAGCATCCTGTCTTGCCATAGTAACATCCAGTCTTGCTAATAGTACCATATAGTAGTATGCAGTAACACGGTAGCCTTGAAGTAGAAGGATGTAGTAGCATCGTTAGTACTGCATGCAACTTTTTCGTACTACTTCATAGTACTATTTTGACATAAATTTTTCATCGGGTAATGACTCGGATCTTTTTCGAGTAGGCTATTTAAAGTAGCTTTAGAATATACATTATAGTAAAGCCATTGATTTGCATTATTTTGCAAATTTGAATCTAGCTTTGTTTACGAGGCAAAAACTATGATTTAAAGCACAACTCTTACTAGAAATGATCTTTTCCCTATGAAAAGAATCACAAAAGACGTTTCTGAAAATACCATTACTCTCCACTTAAAACTAGCGATTCTCTTGTTAGCGCTTGTCGACTATATCCAGCCTTCCTGCTCCCTGACGCGGCGGCTGGGTGCAAAAGATTTGAAAAGTGAGCCCGCCGTGGTTAAAAAGTTGGAAAACTAAGCAAATAAAAGAAGTAGTAAACAGAAGATTATCACATCCTTATGTGTGAATGAGTTGTCAGCGGACGTCGAAGATTCCGGCAAACTTTTCGTTGGGTGACGGGAAAACTCGACAAGGCCGAAAAAGCGCTAAAAATTCATAGTTACGAAACGAAACAATGGAGAAAGGTGGGGATTTTAGAAGCTTATAACTCCATATGTGAGCTAAGTATATTATAAAAGGCAGAATAAGCAAGAGGGGTCCTTTAAGAAAGCCCCTCGATATTTTGAACAAGAGCAAAGGTTTCGATGGGATCCCAAAAGTTAGTATTTTTAAACTTCTTGATACAGACAAATAAGCCTGACAGATTTGAGAATCCGTAAATTTGCAATGTATACAATGTATATCTATTAGGTAATACTTTTCACCAAAATGTATGTCCGGGGGTGCAAGAGACTGTCTCAGGAAGATCAGTGTTTGCGCCTAACTAAAACCACGGCATCGACGGTTTTGACTTACGTCCGTTATGACCCTCAAGGTTTTGATGTATGCTGCCTCCGTGGTCACCAGCTCCCAGACGGCGTTTTGTTGCTGTTGCAGTCGCTCGTTCAGGACGGACCAATCACTAACGATGTCTCGCCAGTCTTCTTCCAAGAAGAATTCTAGAAAGTAAAAGAAAATATGAGTGTAATACTTTTTATAAACCTTAGTCCCACGAACACAAAAGATATTATCGCAAATACAGGCCAGGACTCATCAGCCCTGCAAAGCATCAGCGTCTTCCCGGTACAAGCGTTCATTCAGACAATACTTTGAGCGTGTTCCACCCTCGTACCAATAGTAACTATTAGTTACTAAATCCGTTCCAACCTCACGAAAAGTTACTACGCTGACCGTTCCAGCCTTATCGAAATAGTAACTATTTGCTTACCACTCTCGGGAGCGTGGTAAGCGTAGTAACCACGAATCTCTGTCACGTGATTGGTCGGATTCACCCGTGGCATGATATTCCGCTGGAAAATAGAAAAATCGTTCCAGCCTTGACGACAAAAAGGCAGAATTTGTGACGTCATGCGTGGTAACTACGGTAAGTAGGATGGAACACGCTCTTTGTACGCTGCATGAACATGTAAATGGAGAGTGACAAATCGGAGTGAAACTACCAATGAATACGACTGTGTAATCATATTTATATGTTTATTTATTTATCTGTGAAGCTGTCCACTTATCTGTAAAGATATTATACGGCAATTAAACGTTATCTGAAGTCTGAATTATACAAAAGATTTTCTATTACCAATCCTTCCATCTAGAAATACCTTTGCCTTTATCTAAGTCGCCTTCTTTCAACGCTCGATATATCTAAGAAAAGTTTTTTTTACCAAGATGGACTAAAGTAGCCAGCTGAAAGTTGCTAGGTTCTGATCAAATCGGTTTGGTATCCGCCCAAATAGAACTCATTTGATTTGTTCGTAAGTGCACCTCCTCTGTGCTGCCAAAGACACGAGCTGCTTTTTTGCAGACACCATGGTATCTGATACCGCGGTCTAAACTCGTTTTTGCAGTAATCGTGGTATCTGGCCAGTTATCGTGGTACCTGGCCAGTTATCGTGGTATCTGATATTCAGATACAACGGCCCGACCGTGGTAACTGGTCGTGGTATCTGAAAAAGTCATCTCACTTTCATCTATTTTTGTCAAATTGGTGGGAAAGAAGTTTGGCACTTAGCGATGTGACTGAATATCAGTTTTTCTTTTGGGATGAATTCGAAAAGCGGAATTTCGGCAATTGTCGTTTTTGCAGAGCAACCCTATATCAGATACCACGGTAATTGCAAAAACGATTAACTGCAGATCCAGTTACCGTGGTAACAGACACGATGGTATCTGCAAAAACGCAACTATGGAGAAGCAAATACAGCACCGAGGAAGCTCGCAGGTACCTCAGGGGCTTACATAGCTAGGGCTCAAAGCCAAGTCGTACAAATTTTAAAATAAATTGTATACACCAACTATGTTTGGTTTAAGTTGACAGTCCTATGTTATTATGTTGTAAAACAGATATTCAGGAATAAATACAATGACTGACTGATCGATTGAAATTTTAACTATACAAACGATTCTCTAGTACCCATCCTTTGATCTACAAATCAATTTCCCCTTTATCTAGGTCGCACTTTCTTTCAACGCTCGATACGACAGAAAAGAGCTTTCAGTAAGATAGAATAAAGTACTTTAGCCGCGGAACTGCAATTTTTGCTTGGTTTTAACCAAATCAGTTTACATCTGCCCAAAACAGAGCTCATACACATTTTTTGTAAGCACACCTCAACCATCGTGAATCAAAGAAACTTGGAAAGAGTGGGGGGTGGGGGGGGGGGGGCAAACATCATTTGGCACAGTCTGCATCGGATCCTTGATTTCGCATAGGGTATCCAGCGTTAGGCATGTATTCCAACATCAAGGATTTGTGGCAGAATCGGCTGACGTCACTACAGTCGGATCTTCCCATGGTTGGTCATGAATAACCAGGGTGTACGAGCTACATAAGTTGCGGTTTTGATCGACGTTTTGTTCGCCGTTAGCTTAGCCAGTTGTTTAATTTCCGTTTTCGAACGCCGCCGAAGTTCATCGTTTGCTTAATTAGTGTTTTTGGGATCCCAAAACGTAAGTTGAGGGATACCTATGACTTCGCAAAAGTTGTCCGTCTGTCTGTCCGTCCGTCCGTCTGTAAGCACAATAACTCTCGAAGGGAATGAGATATTTTGATGAAACTTGGTGTGAGGACTCGTTGGGTCGGCGGACCAGTCGAGTTCGTAAATGGGCTTTGTAGCCCTACATTTAAGGGTGGGGAGGGGGTTCAAATTAAGGGGCAAACAAAATATTTTGAAACAGCTAATGTGATAGTCGATTATGGGGTAAGAAGAAATGCTGAACACGACGGTGAAAACCATTTTGTAATCGGACAAGTAGTTCGCCCAAAACCGGAAAGTTTGTTAAAAGTAAAAGTTTTATTTGAAGTTGATTAGATGTTTGATTTAGAGGTAGGAAGACATGCTGAAGACGATGGTCAAAACCATTTTCTCGACGGACAAGTAGTTCGCCCGGAATCCGGCCCAAACCGGAACGTTTGTTAAAATTAAAAGTTTTATTTGGAGTTGATCAGATGTCCGATTTAGGGCAAGAAGACATGCTGAACTTTTATGTGAAAACAATTTTCTTCCCGGACATGTAGTTCACCCGGAATCCGGCCAAAACCGGAAAATTGTTAGAAGTTAAAGTTTTATTTCTAGCTGATTAGATAACCGATTTAGGGGTAAGAAGAGACGCTGAATCCTTGTGTGACAATCATATTTTACCCGGACATATAGTTCGACCGGAATCCGGCTGGGGTCGGAAAATTTGTTATAAGTTAAATTTTTATTTGAAGTTGATTAGATGTTCATTATTGGGGAAAGAAGATACCCTGAGTTCGTTTTTGAGCTTTTCTTTTTTCGCCGGACAAGTAGTTCTAGAGTTTGGCCGAAACCGGGAAATTGGCAGAAGTGGCAGGAACTTTTCGTCAAAACAGATATGACTTATACGGGTAAACACACATGCTGAATCCATATCTGAACTTGGTTTTCTCAGATGATTAGCTATTTGGCCTTAATCTGTTTCTGAATTTTAATTGTAAGAATGTTCAAGGATTCTGGCGATGACTGGATCTGGCTAAGACAAGACCCAGTTGTCTGGATCAGATATTGAATTTTTGGGATCCCATCGAAAAGTTTGGTCTTGTTATAGCTCCGCGGGCGGCGATCCTTGCCCGGCCGACGTTTCTTCGACGATTCAAGCAAACTTCGAACTTGCTAGCTCACGAAGTTCGACGGTCAGACTTTGAAGAACAAAGAAACTCTGACCGGCGACCTAAAACGGTATTTAAACAAAGACCTTTGAGGTTGAAGGTAACTTCAAACGTCGATCAAAAACGCAACTATAGTTAACAAAGATACTTTGGGATACTCCCAGATACTTTGCGATACAACACACACTGATCTACTTTGAGATACGTTGGAAATTGATACTTGGGGATGCTTCGAGATACAATGAGATGCTTATAGATGCACTGATAATAATAACAATAATAGATTTATTGCCCATCAGATCAGAATGCACAAACGTACAGAAAGACGCAGTGATTAAATGAAGAAGAAGAAAAAGAACAGGAAAGAAATGAAAAAAAGGAACATGACTGCACTGTCAGAAGTTTCATAACAGATTGCGCATAACACTTTCAAGAATAACACCTTTTCACTTAGAAATAAAGTGTTATGACCAATTAAAATTTACACTATTTCGTGCCTAGATCTCCAACAACGCCTTGAATTGGTAAAAATACTAACGGGAACGAAAGAAACATAACATATAACATCCCAAAGTGTTATCTGTTGAAACCGCGCATCCTGCTGTTGTCGTTATGTAACTTCTGACAGTGTAGTATTTTTACCTATTGAAGGTGTTGTTGGTGATCTGGGCACGAAATAGTATAAACTTAATTGGTCATAACACCTTTTTTCTAAGTGAAAAGGTGTTATTCTTGAAAGTGTTATGCGCAATCTGTTATGAAACAGTGTGTCAACAGAAATAATGGAAAGAACACAAGAAACTTAAAAAGAAAACCACACACACTGACAGAATTTACACTGATAAAGCATCTGCTGAGCTACATTAGGGCTCCACTTAAAGCGCTCTCGCCTTTCCCGAATAACAGATATAGGTCGTGCTACTCCATACTTGAAACACAATCTGCTATTACTTGTACAAGGTGGAACCCTCAGCAGGTACTTTACATATTTGTAAAAAGATGTACGAATGTCATTTATATCCGAGCAGGAAAACAGCTTCCCCAAAAGGTGCCAAAGCAATAACGTGCGGAACTACAAACGAATTATACAGAGTAGATATACTTTCGGATACTTAGAGACACTTAAAGGAGTTATATCATAAAGATTCTAGCACTTGCAACGTCTAGAACCCCCCCACCCAAGACCCAAGATGAAGCCACGGCTGGATCCGACCGCTGGGTCATCTAGCGGCGCGGATCGGAAGCGCCCCACATGGGGAGTATGGAATCATAGTTTGACTTTGGATCTAACAAAAGGTTTTTATTGTAGCATGCATATGGAAAATATGTAGAAAAAGTAAACTAATTATTTGTATTATCGATTTCTTTAAGTATTTTGTTTTCTGTTTTTTCTTGTTAGTTCCCGTAAGTCCAAAGAATTAAGGATGTAAACTAGATCACAGTAAACAAACGCCGTAAATTATACTAAGTTGGTTATAGTGATTTCTTGAAGATTCTGAAAATGAGCTAAATAATATTCAGCTTCAGAGACCAAAAAATGTCAAACTGGCCGATGATTTCTTCTCCCGACATATCTAAACGTCCACATGGTGATTTACTTAGTTGTTTTAATCCTGTTACACGCCACTCGATCTTCTCGAAGGTTCTAGTAATCTTCTGACAAGCGTCAGGAGATCAATGAATAGGTAATTAGCAATGGCGGATTGTCGTTCACGAGTGTATTGTTTTCAAGTAATTTCTGGATAACGTTGGCTACCGTGAGGATGTTGGGGGAAGCAAAGGTAACAGTGTGTTCGTAAAATCCGACTCATCGAAAAATGATGGTGTCTCCCACCTTCTCGGTCCACATGAATCAAAGACTTTAAGGACGCTTTCCAGGGTGTGCGAAGATACTTTCAGTGAGCAGCCTTGGAGGTATTCCTCCAAATTTACTCCCAGCGCCCAAGAATATGCTACAGGAGTTTTACAGCGAAATGGAAACATATCGCGAGTAAACCCTAAAGAAGCTGAGAAAAAAAATAAAACGTCCCGAAATGTCCAGCTTACCAGCAAGAAGAAGCAATAATTTCCGAAAGCATGACACAAATCGGTGTTTCAATTTTCAAGCATAGCAACACGTATTGTCCTGTTACTATGCAATGGGGGACATAGCTTTAGTAAATAATTGATATTCCTGGTTGCATGACATATAATTACGACAAAGGTGGCGGTTTTGGGAAGGAAATTGCAAACCTTCAAATGCTAGCAGATTCAAGGGTAAGGACAGACGTTCAGGGTCCGACTGTCTCGGCTTGGAATTCCTGCTAATAGTTTCTGCACCATCATCAGTACAGAAAAGTCGACATTGCTTCAACTCTGCGATTAAAGTGCACAAAGCAGTCCGGAAAACGTGATCACCTGCCCTCATCGTTAGACTCAAATGGCTAAGTTATAGACCCTTCCACAGTTATTCCAAAATGTCTGTAGATGTCGTTCTTCCACCCATGTCTTCTACGGCTAGTCTGACAGAGTCGTGGCACTCGTTCCCTAAATCAGAGCAAAGTAACACTAGGGAGTAGCGCCAAGACCTATGCTTTCAATGCATCACAATCGGGCCACACCTATAGCACCGGCCACTACACTTGTGATATTTAAATCGAGACAAACTTGCGGGGTTGGAAATTTCTAGTAAAGCTAAGAATCCGTCTGCACACATCGAGTAAACAGGGCAAGTCGTATCTTTTTTTTTATTGCGTTCAGAGTTTTAAGTTATTGGAGCCAGCAGAAGGGACGTTCTTCACTAATGGTGCTGGTGTCGCTGCTATTCGAGTGCGTGTCACTTTTTTCAAGTCCTGGCGCTACTCCCTAGTGTTATTTTGCTCTGCCCTAGACAAACCAAACACCTCGGCAAGAAATAGACCTCGTGGCACAAAACTTTTAAAATCTTGGAAAATGATAGTGGTGACGATTTCATTTATAACCCGTCAAAATAAGCACAAAGCACGAAGTAGCAGTAAATAATAAGGAAAAAATGGAGAAAAATAAGGAAACACGAAAGAGAATTAACTTACGGACTACACAATATAACTTTACCCGAGCTTTTACCCTAAAGCTAAACCTAGAGGGCTGAATAGTCAATACACTGAATCAATAGTTTATGCATTTTCGTTTCGACACTGTGAATAAAGTACTTTACTCTATCTGACCAGAAAAGATACCTTCATCGGCCTACCAGGAATGGGTAAAAACCGAACCTAAATGACAGACTAAGAAGAGCCGTGTAACTAACCCGATGAAAAATTTGTAGCCTGCGTAGTTGTATGATAGTTGTACAAAAAAGTTGCATGTATTGATATATACCAGATGAAAAATCTATCTGTAATAGTAGTATGAAGTTGTACGAAAAAGCAGCATGAAGTACGAACTGATGTACTACATGCTTCTATGTCGCGGCTACCGTGTTACTGCATTCTAATGCATGCTGCTACACTGTCAGAAGTTTCATAACAGATTGCGCATAACGCTTTCAAGAATAACACCTTTTCACTTAAAAATAAAGTGTTATGACCAATCAAGTTTACACTATTTCGTGCCTAGATCTCCAACAACACCTTCAACTGGTAAAAATACTAACGGGAACGAAATAAACATAACATATAACATCCCAAAGTGTTGTCTGCTGAAACCGCGTATCCTGCTGTTGTCGTTATGTAACTTCTGACAGTGTAGTATTTTTACCTATTGAAGGTGTTGTTGGAGATCTGGGCGCGAAATAGTATAAACTTAATTGGTCATACCACTTTTTTTTCTAAGTGAAAAGGTGTTATTCTTGAAAGTGTTATGCGCAATCTGTTATGAAACTTTTGACGGTGTATTCGCAGGACTGGATGCTATGCTACTATAGAAGACAGGATGCTACTGGTTGCTACTGCTTAAGATTGGCCCAGGCTGAGGCACATTAAAGATGTTGTTCTTTACTATTCTAATCTACTACTTGTATGCTCATTTTGGTACCTTTTTGAGATAGGTATTGCGCTAGAAAAGATCAACTAGGATTGCCATGTGCCAAGCGTGGGTTCCTACTTACTCTCATCATCCACTTCGCTTGCAGCTAGCCGCGGAATCCCATTCCTTCCATATTCATTTAACTGATCGGCCAAAACATCCATCTTTGTTTCCTAAAAAAAAAAAAAGAATAATAATGATACTAATAATATAATATTACAAAAATATAACTGAAGCAAAAAGGCTATCGGAACCACAAATACAACCGCCTATTCTCTTGGATCCCAGACAATAAAAGGAACATAAAGCACCACATGACTTCAAAGCAGAGCAGAAATAACAATAGGGAGTAGCGCCAAGACCTGTGCTTTCCATGCTTCGTAAACGGGCTATACTCATAGCGCTTCCCACTACGCTTGTAGCACTTAAAGCACAACTCTTACTAGACATGATCATTTCACTACGAAATGGCTCAAGAAAAACTTTTTCGAAAACACCATCACTTTCCACCTGAATTTAGTGGTTTTCTTGTTAGCGCTTGTCGACTCTGTCCAGCCTTCCTGCCTCCGCCGTGGTATAAAAGTGGGAAAACTAAGCAAATAAAAGAGGTAAAAAAAAGGAAGATTCTCATATCCTTATGTATGAAAGAGTTGTCATCGGACGTTGAAGATCCCGGCAAACTTTGCGTTGTGTGACGGGCAAAACTCGGCACGGCCAAAAAAAGCGCTAAAAAATCCTAGGGACAAAACGGAACAATGGAGAAAGATATGGATTTTTGAAGCTTATAATTCCATAAGGGAGCTAAGTATATTATAAAAGGCAGAATAAGGAAGAGGAGTCCTTTAAAGCAAGACAAACTTTCGGGAATAAGAAGACAACGTAAATGCTAATACTTTGTTTCGCAGTTTCCTAAGTATTCCAAGGGTTTGATTGGAATTTGAACAAAATTGTTGTTGTCATCAAAGATATTCTTTAGTTCCTTTGTCCGGAATAGAACCAAGCACAATTCTTACCTGGATCAAGAATTCCTGTGCTAGGAAATTTCCTAACCCTAGCTTACATCAACAGTGACCGATGCAATTACTCCAGGAAATATAAGCCGGTTCGATAATAGTTGATTAATACAGTACATTCTCGACATTAGGCGATTTCGTCAGACAATCGAAATAAAAGATAACATGAATAGCACTAGAGATATGCAAAATGATGGCGAGGGTATGGGTGCCCGATTAAAAATTTGTCGCCTGCGTAGTTGTGTGATAGTTGTACGGAAATCTGCATGTATTGATATGTAATAGTAAAGAATACTATCATTTAATGTGCCTCAGATCCGACAGGGCCAATCTTAAGTAGTAGTATCCATAAGCATCCAGTCTTGCTAATAGTAGCATTCACTGGACAAGCTTACGATATCAACTTCTAAAAAGCGTCGAAATGTTTAGTAAAAATACGGCACGGAAGTGTTGAGGTATCGTTCCGGTAAATGCACACTGTCTTTGGTGAAAGCTATTATTTTCCACTCATATGGATCCAGACACTACGGATCCATATTTACCTGGCTCTTTTTCACAAGTGTTGGTGAGACAAAGGAGAACTTTCTGAAACTATTCGGCTTTGAGTGCACCGTCTGCTTCAACGATATGTAGCCTAGAGTATTTGTCAGATAATGGAAAGAAAACGATTTTACGTATCCCAATAGGGGAAATTCACAGTATCCCCGTCGCATGATAAGAGCCGCTGGTCATCGGACTGCTAGGAAAGCGATTACGGTTGACAGCTGCAAAGCTACTGATTAGCCAGGCGACAAGTTGACGCCATTGCGACGAGATATGAGCCTCGTTTTTGTTGCAGTAGTGCTGCCGCATCGCTGCTGCAGCACTTCTTTGCTTCTGCACAAGATGTGTTTTCGGATTCACAGCCTGCACGATTTCTTCTTGGTTGAAGCAGCACCTTGCAGGGAAGCACGGACTCGGTCGATAAGCAACTCCGCGATTATCGAGAAGCGCTGCCGTCTTCCTCGGAAGCACTGCAGTACGTAAACGAATGTAGAAAGAATCAGCTCGGAAGCGGCCGAGAAGTGGACCTGCAGCGAGCAATAAAAATGAGGCTATGATGTGTCTGAAGCGAGTAGACACGAATCGACTGGAGGTAAGAAAGCCGTTAACATACCTTGAAGATGGCCTTATTTTTTTTTATTTTTTTTTTACTCGATTTTTTTTCTTATACTCGAAATTTTTTTTTTTTTTTTTATATGCAAGCTTTTTTTCATGAGTGTCACAAATAATGACACACGCATTCACGCATTGCACACGCATTCGCTTCCTCCAGGTATTCTCTAACGTCACAAGTGTCTGGAAAGTCAAGTGGCCAGAAAATCAAGAAAGCTCCCATGCTGTTGTATCTTTAGCATTCAATAAATTACTTAAATACTTGAAGATGAAGTTAGGATCGAGAAGTCCATGTTTTGGTCCGTACTTTTGAAGTACCATTGTTGTGTCGGTCTCTATGTCAAGGCGTTGAACTATCTCTATGCACAAAGCAAAGCGAATATGATCCCCTCCAGTATTTCTAGTTTTAAAAGCAGAAGTGAAGATTCAGAATTAAATTCAAGAGACATCAATTGCAGCTTGAATCAAGCCTCAAACGACGTCAGTCGTAGCTTGAATCAGACCTTGATTCAGAGTTAAATTCAAGAGACGTCACTTGCAGCTTGAATCAAGCCTCAAACGACGTCAGTCGTAGCTTGAATCAAATCCTCGATTCAGAGTTAAATTCAAGAGAGGTCAGTTGCTGCTTGAATCCAGCCTCAAACGACGTCAGTCGTAGCTTGAATCAGACCTCGATTCAGAGTCAAATAAAAGAAACGTCAGTTGCAGCTTGAATCAAGCCTGAAACGACGTCAGTCGTAGCTTGAATCGGACCTTGATTCAGAGTTAAGTCAAGAGACGTCAGTTGCAGCTTGAATCAAGCCTCAAACGACGTTAGTCGTAGCTTGAATCAGATCTTAGTTCAGAGTTAAATACAAGTAACGTCAATTGCAGCTTGAATCAAGCCTCAAACAACGTCAGTGTAGCTTGAATCAGACCTTGAAGGAGTGAATCAGACCTTGATTCAAGCTAACTTCACTCGTGCAAATAAAGTATATAAGCTGGCCTTCTTCTTAGCGAGTTGTCATTCATTACTTACCAGTCATTCATTCTTTAGACTATCGTTATTATGAACTGTGTTAGTATATACCCGGATTGGGGTTTACATTATACAGAATAGTCTGAAATAAAACTATTTGTAGGTTGACGTAAAGCCTAGTCTACTACCACCCTTACTTACCCGCCGCCTTTACGCGCTACACTAAGCCTACGGCGTGCGGTCCATTTTCAATTAAAACACCATGCTCTTACAACCGAGCAATGGTAAATGTCCCGACATACGCTAGGCTAAACCTTTCCACAGCATCTTTCCACGTTCTAGTTTTGACGTGTCAAAAAAACAGGTGAGGATAGCCTACTGAACGAAAAGTTTTATACTTCAAAATGAATTCTAGAATAAATATGTCAGTGACCATGGTTTTTGATAGCAAATTATATTTTTTTTTCACAAAATTCAAAATCGAAGAAAACAGATCCTATAGGCACGTGCTGAACGAGGACTGAAAAAAACAAGAGCTGGAAGCTTATATGGCACTTGGAAGGCTGGGTCAGATGGAAGTGATGGTCAAAAGTATTCTTTTCCCTTTTCCATTAAGATGCGCCAAACTTGCTAGGCTGGGTCAGAGGATGGAAGTGACGGTCAAAAGTTTTTTGTTTTTTTTTCTTTTCGTTTGAGATGCGCACTTTCAGGGTGCTAAAAATTAATTTCTAAGCAAAACCCTTGAGGCAAAAAAAATTATGTGCTCATGACGACCGTGAAAAAGTAAATTTTGATGAAAAGTTTTTTTGTACTTGGCGGTTAAGACGAGTTCTTTAAGGGATGGTCGGATCGGAGAGTGACGATGTCTAACCCAATGATGTCAAGTTTCTAATGCTCCAGCATAGTTTTATCGTCATAGCACATCTGGAAGTACCTTAACTAACGATCACCGGAATTCCGGACACCCCCTACAGCTCTCCCCCCCTTGTGTACCCGAATCCGGTCTGATTCTGTCACTGATGCACCTAGGACTTGTGCCTGTACTTCCCACCAGGTTTCATCCTGATCGCTCCCTCTATGCGTATCACAAGATGTCCGGTTCTCCCCTCCGACCCCCCCCCCCCCAGTTCATCGGATACGGTCCGGACTTGAAATGGGACATGCTGAGACATGAGGTCTTTTAAGATATCAAGTTTCGTTAAGATCCGATAACCCATTCGAAAGTTATGCATGCTACCAATTTCCGGATTCTGCCGTCTCCCCCTCCCCCCCCCCCCGATAGTCAGATCGGGCAAGCGACTGTTTCCAAATTAATCTGGTCGGGTTCCTGAGATGCCTGCCAAGTTTTATCGTCCTAGCCCAACTGGAAGTACATTAACTACGGATCGCCGGAATTCCGGAACCCCCCTCCACCTCCCCCCACAGTGTCCGAATCCGGCCCAGTCCTGTCAGTGATGTATCTAGAGCGTGTGCTTTTTCTTCGCACCAAGTTTCATCCCGATCGCTCCACTCTGAGAGTTTCACACGATTTCCGGTTCTCCCATCCGAATCCCCCCCAGATTCGTCGGATCCGTCCGGACTTGAAATGAAACATCTGAGGCACGAGATCTTTCCAGATATCGAGTTTCATTAAGATCCGATCACCCGTTCGAAAGTTATGCATGTCCCTATTTTCCGCATTCCGCCACCTCCCCCTCCCCCCACGATGGTCGGATCGGGCAAGTGACTATTTCCAAGTTAGTCTGGTCGGGTCCCTGATATTCCTGCCAAGTTTTATCGTCCTAGCCCACCTTGAAGTGCATTAACTACGGATCTCCGGAATTCCGGAACCCCCCTCCAACTCCCCCCACAGTGTCAGAATCTGGTCCAGTTCTGTCAGTGATGTATCTAGAGCTTGTTTTTGTTCTTACCACCAAGTTTCATCCCGATCGCTCCACTCTGAGAGTTTCACACGATTTCCGGTTCCCCCCTCTAACTCCCCCCAGATTCATCTTGGCCGGAAGGCAAGTGCCATAAAAACAAGAAACAAACAACCCTATTAAAACTATTGTGACTGTCCAGACCTGCACTTTTCCTAAATGGCTTCCCCTGCAGCGACAGCTCGGAAAGAGAGCTTTGTGAACATCCCTACCGGAACTGCCCAAAAGCCTTTGTACTTTCACACCGTCTTCACACTTGCTTCTAATCCCAGACATCCCCATCCTAATTTAAGGTACATCAAGTAGCAGGGACTAATCTGCGAATCCACTGATCTCGACTAACATTGTTTTGTGATGCAACAATCTGGCGAGGTGGGGTGGGGGTAAGCCTGTTAATAATATAGACAAGTCTCATTTTGTCAATGAGGTTAGAGCGAAGGGAGTGCAAGATTACGGAGATTATTCTCACTCAGAGAGCAACTTAGAGGAAGACCGAATGGGGAAGGAGCAGCGACTGGATTTACTTAAAGACCTAATCCAAACATTCTGTTTACCTTCTCTTAGGGATCGCATGCCACGGGTTTGTTTAGATTTGAACTCGATTGCCGAGTTGCGAGTCGCAACGTCTTCTTTTCTAGATGGCGGAATTTTCCAGGATTGATTAGCAAAGAATTGACCTAACTGATAATTTTTTTATGGCTTCAGAGGTATCACACTGGTCTTGGTTTTATAATTTATTTGTATTTGTAATAAACAGTTGGAGCATTAGATGGAAACTATTATTTTGACCCTTGGCTCCCTACGTGCCATAACAGCTGTCCGGGATAATCGGCTGAGATTTAGGCCAGACAGAGTTATTTCAAACCTAGGAAATTTAGTGGGTTTTTCTTAATTTTCTCATTGTTTTACGGTGTTTTTAGTGGTTTTGAACATTCATAGTGACAGTAGGGATGCTTAGCGTTGTATGTGTGGTAGAAAGACCATTTTTTGTGGCCCGCTTTCAGCTAGACCACAGCCGTAAGTCGAACGAAACGTTCTGCAGTAAATAAAACATGAGATTTGACATCAGTTCCCTGATGTACCAACCATGAACACAACGTCATCATGTTTTAGCTGACCAAATACAGAGAAGCCGCAAGTTAATAGCACCCCTTATGATCGACCTTTCTAAAAAACTTGTTACAATCCCTCCCAAGCCAGAGCTGGTAGCCACGAACTCTGGAACTCGAGAACGTCTTTTTCACCGACTTAGACTCTTCTCTCAGTCTTGTCGCTTATGCAGATTAGAAGGACTCTGACTCTGCTCATCTCGAGATCCTGCCGAGTCAAGAGTTACGAAAACCTTGGTGCGCAAAATCAAACGAGGATATGTTTAGTGCGTTTTCTGTGTATAAAACTCTAGTTTTTTAGCGATATTCCGGCCCTTCTTGGCAAGAATCCTCTTCTGGCTCCTGCTACAATAAATCTCAGTTTACTTCAGCACCATCAAATGTGATCAGGAAAGGTTCTCCCGATGAAAAATTCATCTCAAATTAGTAGTATGAAGTTGTACGAAAAAGTAGCATGCAGTATGTTCACCTTAACATCTTCAGTGTTATGCTCTTTTTAAGCTATAGGAATAATTAAATGAAGCATGGCCCAATAAAGACTGAAAGAAGAAGAAGCTTATACCCTACATTAAAAGTAGCATGTAGTAGCATCATAACTGATGCTACTACATGCTTCTACTTCAAGGCTACTGTGTTACTGCATACTACTGCATGCTACTGCATGCTACTATTAGCAAGACTGGATGCTACTATGGCAGGACAGGATGCTACTGTATACTACTGCTTAAGATAGGACCAGTCTGAGGCACATTAAATGATAGTGTTCTTTGCTATTACATAGTATTACATGCAAATTTTTCGTACTACTATCATACAACTACGCAGGCTACAAACTTTTCATCGGGCTGTCCAACAGATGTAGACACGATATCACCCATTTTAAGAAACAAAAGACTCTCTGTCAAATTTCCAAGTGGAGAGCCTGTTGATCTGTTGCCAAGAGACTAGTCTGGAAATCGGAGTCAGCCATCGGGAAACCAAAACAAGGAGAGTCATTGCTATGGTTGTGACTGTGGCTAGGTGATAAACAAAATAGAAAAAAAGAGATTTTCGGGTTTTTTTGTACATATACACTTTGAACATGCATATTTTATCTTACGTTATTTTACTTTTATCTGCACGTCGTTCAGTCCCTATCGTTCTTCTGGTTTTTAGTTACATGTCGTCTTATTGTTTGTTGGTTCCGCATCGTTTTCCTGTTGTTATTGTGGTGGATTTTCTTATTTAGTTTTTGTTTTTCGCTGAGGAGGGTTTGCCGGAAGTGCAACCGAAATATCCAAAATTTTATTTATCCCTCGCACATCATCTTGGAGGGGTAACTAGCTGATCAGGAAATACCCCGAAAATCTCGTTTTTCTATTTTGTTTGCAATGAATGGTCAGTTTGGCTTCAAACCTTATATTCGACTAGGTGATAATCTTAGTTGCTTCACATTCTTGAAGAAGTCGCTGGATAAAGAAGTCGCTGGATAAAGATGTCACTTTCAAGAAGTCAGTGGGTAGAGAGTGCGGTCATGTAAGGACTGGAAATACTGCTGGGACGGCCTAGACCAGTACAGAGGCGTTACTAGCCAAAATGTTTGGGGGGGGCGAGGCATTTACCGACTGGCTGTTAATTTTTACCGACTGTTTCTACAGAAAAAACGACTGTTTTCAACAACAAAAAATGACAGTTTTGAAAAAATCGACTGATTTTCAGAAAAAACGACTATTTTGACGAAAATCGACCAATTTTCAGAAAAACCGACTGTTTTCATGAAAAAAAATCAACTGTTTTGACGAAAAATCGCGGCGCTTCGCGCAGACTCGGTTATTTTTTACCGACTGGCCGACAGCATTGGGGGGGGGGGGGCGTCCCCCCTCCCCCCCCCCCCCCCCCCCCCCCGTCGTGACGCCCCTGCAGATGACAGCCATCATCACTCACGGAGCAAACAAATCCATTCCGAAGTGCTAATTACTAATTGGCCATGATTTAAAGTTAATAAAAAATCAAATATGGAGGTCAAATCCGCTTTTTGAGACACCAAACGAAGTAAAGGGATGCCCATGGCATCGTAAATATTTCACCCTTTTCATTCGTCTATCCGTGCAGTAACACAGTAGCCTTGAAGTAGAAGCATGTAGTAGCATCAGTTATGATGCTACTACATGCTACTTTTAATGTAGGGTATAAGCTTCTTCTTCTTTCAGTCTTTATTGGGCCATGCTTCATTTAATTATTCCTATAGCTTAAAAAGAGCATAACACTGAAGATGTTAAGGTGAACATACTGCATGCTACTTTTTCGTACAACTTCATACTACTAATCCAGGAAATGCTGATAATCCGGTCAGTAACAGCTTTACACACCGGCTAAAACCCAAATATTTGAGTTTTACAACCCAACATTTCGGTTTAATGGTACAAACTTGGAGAAGGTTAGGACATGGCTTTTCTGGTTCAAGTTACGTGCACACACAGTCCGATTTTCCAAGCCGGAAGCGAATCGCGGCGAATTCCGCGCGAATTCCAAGCCGGAAGCGAATCGCGGCGAATTCCGCGCGAATTCCAAGCCGGAAGCGAATCGCGGCGAATTCCGCGCGAATTCAAAGCCGGAACCGATTTTCCTCACAATAATGCCTAGAAACATGGCTGATTTTCCGTTTCTGCTCGACGGGAGGGATCTGGACTGCCGCTAAAACTAGCCTGGGCCGTCATTTCTTTTTGGAACAGAGAAAGAGTCTTAAAGGACCCCTCGTACTATTTACTCTTCAACTTACAGTTTTTTTAAATATTTGAATACTTACAACTAGGCAGTGCTTTCAACAGATAACCCATGGCTTTTAATGTTTAAGCCTTTTCCGAGACCTGTTGGTTTATAGCGAAAACAGGGAAACAATTTACATAATCGGATTTTCTGATGAAAAAACTTACCGCAGACAACCGTTGACAACATTGTGGTGTACATCGAAGGTACCAAGACACGACAAGTGTAAAAATCAGCGAATGTACCGTACGAAATTGGGGTTTCCGGGTTTAGAAGTACAGTAGAGGTATGCTTGTGTGAACAGTTACTTTAAAGCATTGTCCTAATAGGTGTTGTAAGGTGTTGTTACGGCGTATAAAGCTTATTACAGATTCCTCTTTTCCTCGGAGCGCGCTGTAATAAGGTGAATAAAGGAAATAGACTAGCGCTCTATTCTGGCTTATGCAGGGCCAATCAGATCGCTTGGTTGGTTCCGCCAGCGGGCCGAGGAAAGAGCAGCGCCGTCAGGGTTGCCACGGGAAGCACTAAAGTTCTACTTTGGTGGAAGCTGAAGAAACAACTTTTCTAAAAAATAACACGTTTTGTTCTGTTGCGACTGCTTACTGCTAGTTCAAGGACTTGTGCTGTCCATCCGTAGATTTACTTGCTTTTTACAATATATTGGGCGCCAAATTGTACTGGTGTGCTTCAAGTAACACTAAGAGCACTTTTCTGATCTTCAGAAACTTGAAAAACTGTATGAGCGTGGCAACACTGCACGCTGCATTGATAAGAACCTCTCTGGTTCGTATTTGAACGGGCGTGTGTATTAAGACGTAAATATCGCGTCTAGCGTTATTCAGCTTATTACACCTATTAGGACAATGCTTAAATGAACAGTGCAGTTTTGGACTAAATGGTAGAATGAGATACAAAATACCTATACAGGTGTTTTCAGATGCCCTTAATTACCTCCTTAGCTTTCGACACAGCAAGTGCATGAAAATGGCAAAGTCCACTGTCAACAAACGTTCACATAAGCATACCTCTACTGTCCATGGAGTGATTATGGAAGTAGGGTGCGTTAGTATTATAGGTAAGACAGGACTTTAAAGGAGTCGATTGTGTCCGAGAATTCGACAAGCAACTTACCTTTGAGGCCGAGCTGAAGAGCCCGCTCCACCGGTTCGACTGCTTTAAACTGCGTGTCGATTTCAGACTGCCATCATTTGAGCCGGCCGGACTACTTGAATAAAGGGTGTTGACCGCAGTGAGTATGCCGGGATCAGGGGGGTCATCCATACTGGTGGCCCCGGAAAGTAGACGACTGCTTTTGGCACTACCTCGATGGCTCTACAAAAATAATGATAAATACAATCTATAAGGAGCAGTAATAATCTATGAAAAAAAGTATGACCGTCGAAAACGTAAGACAAGAAGGGGCTACCCTAGTTCACACGGCTGCGATTTCGCACAAAATTCTGCGTCATGCATTCCTCGTGTGCGACAGGCAGCGCAGGACTTTGCGCTTTGTCGCAGTGTCGGATGCGTTGAGAAATTTCAACTGATCCGACATAACGCATGTATCTTTTTGAGGGAAAGAAAAGAAAAAACAAAGATTAGTTAATTTTGAAGACTAAAAATTGCTCTACCTTGTTCTGATTGTAATCCTAGGATGGCTGAATGCAAAATATCTTCTGAATAAACTTGTATTAACCTGTTTTGAACAAGATGACATAGGTTTTGATTGAAAATTTCCTAAGCGGTTGATATTCAGAAGGGTAATCTCCCCGCATCTTCAGAGGTAGTTTCTCCAAGGGCTACTTTGTCCTGTTAGAATAACCTCTACAAAAAGTTTCGTTTTCCTTTTGCGTCAGCGTGGTGGTGGAAACTTTGGCAAGGTTCATGCGATTTTGTCGCACGTCGGAACACCAAAGAAAAATCTTGTCGCAAACGACACAGCAGTGTGAGCCAAGGGTTAGAGCAGCGAAGGGATGTTGAAGCAGAGATGACACGACAATCGTCTTTTGTAAATTGCAAACTCCTTCAGAATCTTTGCAGTCAGTCCCCAGCCATCGAAATATTTTCATGTCTTATTCAAGATATTTCTCATGCCATTTCTTTCTCATGCCATTTCTAAATTTCTCATGTCCTCTGGTCCTAAGCAGGAAACCATCTCTCGATACTCGTCAGAACGCTTCTGCGATCTCGCATCGACAAATCTCACCGAGTTTCGCGTAGCCTTATGCGCTGTAGCGGTGAAAACATATGTGTGAAAGTTTCAGGGAGCAAGGAGACGTGCTGTAAAAATCGTCAAAGTAAAGTAAAAGCCGTAGAAATAACGAGAAAATTAAAATATACCTTGTCCCAAAAAACATTTTGGCTAGTGACGCCTCTGTTGGTAATTTTAGGCTTTCGGCAATCAAAAATGAGTGGGGCGAGATTTTGAAGCTACAGACTAAACGCTGTAGCGATGAAAAAATATGCGTGTGAAAGTTTCAGGGAGCAAGGAGACATACTGAATCAAAAAATGAAATTTTATTGCTAGGTGAACCTAGGTCACCAAATATGAAAAAGTCGACGTGAAACGGCGGAAACAGACGTGCCCAGACTTAAATTAAGGTGTCACGATGGTGTGGAATGCCCCAACAGCCAAATGATCACATCACCCCTGACTGAGGTAAACATAAAAGATCTCAGGTATCCTTCAGCTGTATGTGATGGCCCTTAAAATTTAACCGAAAAGGGCTGAAACAGTACAATCTAGTTACCATCACTTAGTCACTTAAAGACACGATGAAAATGCGTTACTCTGTTGCTCCGCTATTCTCAAACAATCGATTTTCATAGAGCGGAATTTCCCTGTCGGACTTGTGGTACCTCTATGCACTTGTACCTGTGTTGTATTCTTGACGAAAACGATTTACAAAAAATAAATGTTCACGCAGTGAGCTACCTTCCGCGAGCTAATCACTAGCTGCTGAAAAACCGCATTTGCACTGAGATTAAAATTTTCCGTGTCATAGTAGAATTTTGCGTTTTATATATATATATATATACAAATGTCGCTAGAATAAGTCACTGGGTGGCGCCAAACGAATAAGTCAATTGATAATTATGCTAGCGATATTCGGCCACTCTTGGCAAAGCTGGCTCAATCGAGAAAAAAACAAAACTGCGATCTCTATTTAAAAACATCCTATCGTTAAGTAATCTTAGCTGACTTTAGGTTCAGCGCCATAAAACCAGCAAGAACTCTACTTCCAGGTCAGGATCACTCCTGCTAACTCACCCTCTCCTCCGTTTAACGTCATTGCAGTTGACCAATAAACAAAGTCCAAGGGTTCAGGTCCAAGTCCTAAGCTAGATCGGACAAGTTCACCTAGCCACCTATTATCCGCACCTTTTTTTCCGGTTCGAGTTCCAAGCCTACGATAAGCAACACGAGGAATTCCGCTGTAACACAATCCCATCACAGAACAAAATTTTTCTACCCGACGAAAGACCTCACGACATTCAACTTCTTAACTGGAGCAACACAGACACAAACAAAGACGAGCTATAGTCTTTATATAGATATATAATAGTTTATATATAGTTTTATAGTCCAGTATAAACTATCGTTTTGTTCGGTTTCAGAAAGGTGGATGTCCTTCTATGCACACGATTGGTTCTGCTTTTACCACCATCATTGCTCTGCCAAGCTCGAAAAGGGTCTTAGACCTAGCGCAATGTCCCGCTATCCAATTCTTAGTGCGAACACACGATCGGGACAGGGAGATCCCGGTCGACAAAAAGAGGCACGGCATGGCACGACATGGCCCAGGAGGCACGGTTAAAAAAAAAGAGATTAGCAAGTAGTAGAAGTAGACAAGTAAGTAGGAGTTCGTAACTCCAGAGCCTAAAAGAAGGCATGTTCGAACCTTGTTCCTGCCCCTCACTCTGAAGCCTGAAGGGCCCTTTTAGTTTTCGTGCCTCTTTTTAGTAGTCGTGCCTCCTACACTATGACGTGCCTCTTTTTAGTCGATCCCTTTAATTCCTACTCAGATTTTCCGCAACATCATCACTTCCATACGGAAAAGCTTAAACTTTTTCAACTTGATTATGAAAGTGCAGGAAATCCCGATCGTGCGTTCGCACTTTCAGCGATCCATAGCGGATAAAGTACGACTGGAAACGCTAGCCTACTCCGAACCTATTCAAAACTGAGCACCAAAACCAAGACGGGAAATCAAAGAATCTGGAAAGTGCGCGCTAGATGGTTGGTAAAAGAAATTAGACAAAATAAAACTCTGAATTGCCAATAGTAATTAAGAACCTGAATCAGAAACCCTACACACACAAGCGCATAGAGTTTCGAAATTCTCAGCGAAATTCTACTTTACGAAAATCGACTATTCGTGAATAGTGGAGCAACGAAGTAACGCATTTTCGTTGGGCCTTAAATTCCATTTGAGTGATTAACTGATGGTTACCTAGATTGTCCTATCTCAGCCTTTTTCGGTTGAACTTTATAGGCGCCTTTTGAAAACTGGATTATTTCAGAAATCCACTTTCTCTAAGGCCCGAGGAAACTCCAAACAGCCTTTCAGCTATTACATATCTCTATTCTCTCTCCTGAAATTCATTTCACGGCATTTGATCAACCCGCTCACTCTTGGAGAACTTGTTTCCACTTATTACGTCACTAAAGGCAGGTGATGGGTCAGACACTTCTTTGTTTACACAGGAAGATGGAAACCGATTGTCAGGTAGTTTTATCGCGTTCATGGACATGACGCAGCGTCGGGTTCCGCCCCAAACAGACATAGAATGTATACGTCCTTCATAAAATCCGATGACGAATTGCCGCCAGACGCGCTAGAGGAACAATAACAATCACACGTGAGATCGGGGGATAAGTTATCTGACGGGTGAATAAGCGATTAGGCTTTCGCTTCATACCGAGTCGCGCATTAGCCCCGTTGAAAAGTCAGCAAGCACTCGGCACTGAAGTCGGAAGCCAGAAATGACAAACTTGATGACGCTTGACAGAACAGAGTTGGGTAAAGCAAAAAGGGGGGAAGAGTAATTTTAAACAGTTTTAAACATGGTTAGGCCGAAGAGGAATTAAAAATAGCAAAACAAACCTGGATAAACGTACACCAAGAAGGCACGTGCATCGTTTTCTTTACGATAGCGCACCTAGCGGCCAAAAAAAAACTAATCTGAGAGGAATTTTATGAGGGGCGTATTCCAGAACCAAATAGGGTCGTAATAGAGTTATCGCAGCTTACCCGACGACAACGGAAAAAGGAGAGTTGACAAATTAAACAATGCGAGGTATATTCTACTCTGAGACTGAATTATCCGCATCTGCAGGGTTGGATTTCCGAGAAGGCCACCCATGGCCATGGTATAGGACTCTTGGGTGCATCAGGCGGGCTGGGTTGAGGCATACGTAGGCAAACAGAAGAAATAACAACCAAATGTTGACAAATCTCTCGGTATTACTATCTACAATGCTTTTAATGGTAAACGGATTTCATCCATTCCCAAGAGCAAACCTTTGTGTTTTCGAAGGGGGGAGGGTCGTAGAAATGTGAGAATCGTCCCAGGGCGTTTGGTAAATATTGTGGGCCTGTTATTTTTTTTAACGATTCGTCCTTCCTTGAAGTACAATAACAATTTTGGAGCATACACTGTAAAAAAAATCTTGCAGTATTTCTACTGGGATTAATCTTGTCTCTAAAAAGATAATCTTATCTCTAATTCGGATTAATCTTATCTCAGTAGAGATAACATTAATCCCAATAGAAAATACTGCAGTTAACTTTAATCCTTACTCGGAGGAACTTTTAAAAGTGTAGCTTAATAGGAAACGAGGTCTAGAGGATTTCATACTTCAACCACAAAACGAAATCCTATCCATCGCATTGGTCGTTTTTGCGTCCAAGAATCATAAGCGACCGATAGGAGGCGAGACTACGTCTAAAATGTGCATGAAAAACAGAAAAGCAAGTCAAGTTCTTCGAAACGACACTCTTTTATTCGACCTTTCTCCGCATTCTGAGATGCATACGCTGTAAAAAAAAGTTTCTCCGAGTAAGGATTAAAGCTAACTGCTGTATTTGCTACTGGGATTAATCTTATCTCTACTGGGATAAGATTAATCCAAATTAGAGATGATCTTATTTCAGTAGAGAAAAGATTAACTCAAGTAGCAAATACTGCAAGATTGTTTTTTTTACAGTGTAGGCATTGTTTGAAGAGTCCATTCACACAACGTCGATTATGAGTAGTTTTCATGAATCGTTGTTCCACGCTATTTCTTGGTATTCTCTAGCTTTCCTAGCTGTCTCCTTTCAATCAAAGAATGGGTTTCTTCGTTGATTTTTTTTTAATCAAAGAATTCGAACGTTCAAGTTCATTTCTTAATACACCTACTAATATAAATAGTAACAAATAGTCAATTTGGCCACCAAAAGAGAAGTTAACTAACAATGAACTCCAGACTTAGCTGGCAATTTTTCTAACTCCCGACGAGGAGACTTTTGCATTTTAGTGTCTTATGGACACTATGGCTCAGACTTTTTTCAACAAAAACATGCATTCTAGTGTCTTATGGAAACTATGGCTATTAAGAACATGGCTAAGGAATTGGTCAATTCTATAGTATTTTAAATTATGGAGAAAGTCCACTATTGCGTGTGGCACACAATTTTTCGGCAATCGTTCAATATTGTAGTTGCTAAATATTTCAAGCTTAGAGGTACAAGCAAATAGAGGTACCACAAGTTCAGTTCAAGTTCAAGTTCAAGTTCTTTTTATTGGCAAACTTATAGATATGCCTTATGTGAAAAATCTACCCGAGTGTGAATTTTCTTCGGATGGCATTCTAACCGATAATTCTAACAAGTGTAAATTTCCGATCCGATCGCTACATGTGAATGCGCAAGGGTTGCAAAGTGCATTCAATGAACTTAAGTTCTTGCTTACATCTAGTCCTAAGGACATTGTCGGAGTTTGTGAAACTTTTTTGTCTGCTAATACACCTCTTACAATGTTAGATCTGCCTCGGATGAAGTGTATTTCACGTACAAGGTGTCAAAATATGAGAGGAGGGCAGATATTGTATATTCGTGATGACTGGTCTTTTAGAGTTCTTAGTGATTTTTCTGTTTTTGATGAAGGGTTATGTGAAACTATTTTTGTTGAAGTTAGCCCCTTGGGCTGTAACCCATTTATTTTTGGGTCTGTATATAGACCTCCGTCTGGCAATCCTAAAAAATTTTTTGAAGTTTTTGAACCGCTATTGAAAAACCTGGAAGCATCTAGGAAACCGGTCATAATCTCTGGTGATTTCAACTTTGATCTGTTGAATCTCGATGTTGGCAATAATAAGGATTTTCTAAGTATGATGTTGTGTTCTAGTCTTCTTCCAAGTATATCTCTGCCAACTCGAGTTACAGCTAATACAGCTACACTATTGGATAACATATTTTATTCTCCTGATTTAGTTCATGCAACAGAATCGTCAGTAATTTTGTCTGACATGTCAGATCATTTTCCGGTGAGTGTTCTTCTGGATTTGAAAAATAGTAATAAACAACTTCGTGATTCAACAATGAATAATTCTAAAAAACGATATGAATGGATTGATTATAAAATCCTTCGGCAGTTGACTGAGGATCATGATTGGAGTTCGGTTTATGATTCAGATGACGCAAATGCTGCATTTTCGAATTTTATTGATCAAATGATTCGACTGCGGGATAAGGCTTCCTCGACACGAGTTTTGCATGGAAAATTTGCGCAGAGATTTGACCCGTGGATTTCAGAAGGTATTTTGGTATCACTAAAACATAAAAATAAAAAGTTTAAGAATTATTTAAAACTGCAGACACCTGAGTCTTTTGAAGAATATAGAGTTTACAGGAATAAGCTAAATTCAATTATAAGACATGGGAAGAGAAAATTTTATAAAGATAAATTCTTGGAATATAAATCTGATATGAGAAAGACGTGGCAAATGATAAATGAAAAAATACGTCCTCATAGTCGTAAGAGTACTAGTGTTGATTGCCTGGAAATAAATGGGGAAAAAATTACTGAGCCTAAAGATATTTTAAACGCTTTTGGAGATTATTTTAGTAATATTGGTTCTAGACTTGCATCGACTATGAGTACGCAGCTGAATTCCCCTTTTATTCCAGTTAATGGGCAACATGCGGAAAGTTCGTTTACTTTTTCTGAGATTGCGCCACAGGAGATAAAAAAAAACTATTGTGAAGCTTAAACAGAGTTTTTCTGCGGATGAATTTGGTTTTTCAGCACAAATTGTTAAACACATAGCGTCGAGCATTTCACCTTTATTGGCACATATTTTCAATCTGTCACTTACACATGGGATTTTTCCTGAGCTACTAAAAAAAGCAAATGTTATAGCATTACCTAAAGCAGGTAGTTCAATTGATCCTTCAGATTATAGAGGTATTTCTCTGCTTTCGGTTTTTAGTAAAATTTTGGAAAAAATTGCAAACATTCAATTAAAAAAATACTTATTTGATAATAAGATTTTACACACTTCTCAATATGGTTTTATAAAGGGAAAGTCAACTGAACTGGCAATTCATGAGCTTTTATTGAATATAAATGATTCATTAGATGGTGGTCAACATGCTTTGGCGATATTCCTTGATGTTGCCAAGGCGTTTGACACCGTAAATCATTCTTTGCTTCTTGCAAAACTTAAGTCTTACGGATTTTCAACACAAGCTGTTAATTTTTTTGCATCTTATCTCTCTGGGAGACGACTAGAATGTGTTGATAAATCCCGTGATCTTCGTTCAGATACTTTCCAGATTAACTACGGAGTACCTCAGGGCTCTGTCCTTGGGCCTATTCTATTTCTTCTTTTTTTAAATGATTTACCGGAAGTTTTGCCTCTTTGTAAAATTATAATGTTTGCTGATGATGTAGTAATTTTTTCTTCTCACCGGGACCTAGCAGTTCTTTTCCAGAACCTTGAAAGCACGTTACTAGCTGTATCTGATTGGTACTCAAGGAATTTACTAGCTCTTAACGAGAAAAAATGCCAATATATGTTATTTTCGCGTACTGGATCAGTCAGTTCAGATAGCTTCTCTCTTTTGTTAAATGGTCTTGAATTAAAAAGGGTTGATCAGTTTAAATACCTTGGTGTAATTTTAGATGAAAATTTGTCGTTTCATAAACATGTGAAAACACTATCGTTAAAAATTTCCCGAAATATTGGTATGCTATCACGTCTTCGTTATTTTTTTCCTAAAAATATTCTAAAATCAATTTATTATTCTTTTGTCCACCCATATTTTCTTTATTGTATTTCTGTTTGGGCTTCTACCTTTTCATCTGTATTTAAACCTCTCCAAATACTCCAGAATAAAGCAATGAGGATTCTTTTTAATGTTGAATATAGATCTTCAGTTAGACACCTATATGGGACTTCAGGAATATATTCCTTGGATCAACTTCATACAATTTCTATTTCTAATATTTGCCATGATTATCTATACAATAGTTTACCTTCAAATTTCTCTGGTATTTTTCCAACTAATTCCCAATTTCATAATTATCCAACCACTCATCGTTCAGATTTTTCGTGCGAATTTCGCCCTACGTCAAGAGCGAGTTTCAGCATCCGTCACACTGGGCCAAAAATCTGGAACTCAATTCCAGTATCAGTGCGAGAATGTAGCAATAAGCGACAGTTTCTAAAATTACTGAAAAAAAAAATTTACGACGCGTAGTTGAGCAATTTCTTTTGTTTTTGTTCTCTTTTTGTTGATGTTAAAATGTAGTTAGAAGACGGCTTTTTATTTTATTTTCGTTGTGCAACATTGTCAGTGCTAAAGTATGCCACCAGGCATGTGCACTGGTCCGTGATTTTTATCTATGTTTGTTGTAATTAAATAAAACTATAAACTAAACTAAACATAAACATACACAACTAACATAATACGAACATTGACAAAAAGCAAAATCTATTTATTAAACAGAATCCCAATGGCTCTATGGCCCGTTGGTTGGGAAACAGCTATCTTTATAATAAAATAAAATAATTCACCAGATGTTCTCGCGAATACAACCGACCGAATAAAAATAAACAAATTCATCGAGAGCCAACACTAACATCTCATTTTTTTAAACTATTAGAATAAACAACCACATTCAAGCTTTATTACTTTTTTCACAATAAATTCAATTTTCTTCTTCAAATTTCAACCAATTAATTACTGTTTTCCAACAATAATCTTTTAAGATTTTTTGAAGACAGACCAAAAGAAAACGTTCAGACGATGAAAAGAGTAGCGGAGCAACGACGTAACGTACTTTTATCGGGTTTTTATGGCACTTGCAGCCTCTGGCTCAAGTGCCATATACCGATCACAATTCCGTCTGTCGGTCTGTCGGTCTGTCGGTCGGTCCGACTTTTTTGTCCCACATATCCGAGTTAGGGTACTTCCAGATGTGCTAGGACAATGAAACATGGCAGGCATATCAGGGACCCGACCAAAACTAACCTGGAAATAATCAGTTTCCCGATCCGACCATATGGGGGGGGGGGGGAGTGCGGGGCGCTGGAAACTTGAAAATTTAGGGCATTTTGTCACTTTTTTCAGAGTTAGGGTACTTCTAGATGAGCTAGGACAATGAAACTTGGCAGAAATATCAGGGACCCGACCAAACAAACCTGGAAATAATCAGTTTTCCGATCCGACCATATGCGGGGGAGTGGGGGCGCTCGAAACTTGAAAATTTAGGGCATTTTGTCACACTTTTTCGAATTAGGGTACTTCCAGATGAGCTAGGACAATGAAACTTGACAGGAATATCAGGGACCTGACCAAAGTAACCTGGAAATAATAAGTTTCCCGATCCGACCATATGCGGGGGAGTTGGGGCGCTGGAAACTTGAAACTTTAGGGCATTTTGTCACACTTTTTCGAGTGAGGGTACTTCCAGATGAGCTACGACAATGAAACTTGGCAGGAATATCAGGGACCCGACCAAACTAACCTGAAAATAATCAGTTTCCCGATCCGACCATATGCGGGGTAGTGGGGGCGCTGGAAACTTGAAATTTAGGGCATTTTGTCACACTTTTTCGAGTTAGGGTACTTCCAGTTGTGCTAGGACCATGAAACTTGGCAGGCACATCAGAGACCCGACCAAACAAAATTAGGAATAATCAGTTTTCTGATCCGACCATTTTTTGGGGGTGGAGGGCAGGGGAATCAGGGAAACTGAGAAGTGTGTAACTTTCGAACGGATGATCGGATTGTAATGAAACTTCATAACTGAAGAGAATATCTATCTGTAATGTCCCGTTTAAAGTCTTGACCGGATTCGGTAGCCAGGGGTGAGTTGGGGGGGGGAGACCGGAAATTTCAAGAAACGGTTAGAATGGAGGGATCGGAGTGAAACTTGCTGGGAAGAACAAGCATCTGCTCTAGATAAGTCCTTTAGACCATTGTACTGGATCCGGACACTTATGGGGGGGGGGGGGGGGGGGCGGAATTCCGGTGATGGTGGTTTTGGGGATTTTCACGATGAAACTTGGCAGGCATATCAGGGACCCAATCAAACTGACTTCAAAATAAAAATTTTGTCGATCAGATAATGGTGGGGGAGTGGAGGGAGGGGAATCCGCAGGGGAATCTAGGAAATTGAGAAGTGTGTAACTTTCGAACGGATGATCGGATTGTAATGAAACTTCATAACTGAACAGAATATATATCTGTAATGTCCCGTTTAAAGTCTTGACCGGATTTGGTAGCCAGGGGGGAGTTGGGGGGGGGGGGGAGACCGGAAATTTCAAGAAACGGTTAGAATGGAGGGATCGGAGTGAAACTTGCTGGGAAGAACAAGCATCTGCTCTAGATAAGTCCTTTAGACCATTGTACTGGATCCGGACACTTATGGGGGGGGGGGGGGGTCCCGGAATTCCGGTGATGGTGGTTTTGGGGATTTTCACGATGAAACTTGGCAGGCATATCAGGGACCCAATCAAACTGAATTCAAAATAAAAATTTTGTCGATCAGACAATGGTGGGGGGAGTGGAGGGAGGGGAATCCGAAATTTTCAGTCATGCGTAATTTTGGAATGGGTGATCGGATTCGAGTGAAATTTAAGAATTCAACAGAGGACATTTCTCCGATGTTTTTTTTCATATCCGGACCGGATCCGGCAACTATTGGGGGGGGGGGGGGAAATACGTGACCCGTTTAGAGTGGAGGGATCGGGATGGAACTTTGTGGGAAGAACAAACAGATGCTCTAGGTAAGTCATTTGCTGAATCGGATTGGCTACGTGCACCGCGGGGGAGCTGGGTGGGGGGGGGGGGGGGGGGGTGGACCGGAAATCTCGAGAAACGGTTAGAATGATGGTATCGGAGTTAAACTTGCTGGGAAGAACAAACATCTGGTCCATGTAAATCTTTAACATAATTTGACTGGATCCGGACACTTGAGGGGGGGAGGAGGGGGTATCCCGGAATTCCGTTTTTTGGGGGATTTTCACGACGAAACTTGGAAGGCATATCAGGGACCCGGTCAAACTGACTTGGAATAAAAAAAAAATCCTCGATATGATAATCTTGGGGGGGGGAGTTGTGGGAAGGGAATCCGGAATATTGAGTCATGCGTAACTTTGGAACGGGTGATCGGATTCGAGTGAAATTTAATAATTAAACAGAGGACATTTTTCTCTTGTGACCTTTTTCATTTCCGGACCGAATCCGGCAATTATTGGGGGGAGGGCGGAAAATACTTGACCCGCTTAGACTGGTGTGATCTGGATCGAACTTCGTGGGAATGACAAACAGATGCTCTGGATTAATCATTTACAGAACCGGATTGGCTCCGGTTATTGTGGGTGGAGCTGGAGGAGGGGGAGGGGGGTCTGGGATTCCGGTGATCGCGCGTTAAGGTACTTCCAGATGTGCTAGGACGATGAAACTTCGCTGGAATATTGGAGACTCAACAGCATTTGCTTAGAAATTGCTACTTCCTAAATCCGATTATTCCTTAAAGTACCAATCTTGACCGCAAAGTAAAAAAAATACTTTTAAGCAATATATGCATTTTCGTGATGCCCATCAGCCCATTAGTAGTTTTGCCTTAAGGGTTTTGCTTACAAATGAAGTTCCAGCTCCCTTAGAGCGCGCATCTCAACCGCAAAGTCGAAACTTACTTTTGATCAATCAAATCATCTTGACACATACAAGTGCCATATGAGCTTACAGCTCTTGTTTACCCTATTTAAGCGAATAAATGATGGGTAATTAGACTGTCCTAGGCCTATCTCAACCTTGTTCGGTTAACTTTAAGGGGAGATAGAATCACAAGCACCCAACTAGAAAATTCGGAAGAAACTCTGCGGCCTGTTAGAGTAGACGGGGAGTAGCGGGGTGTGAATGTTTTACGAGTATCTAATAGTGGGTCGTTCATGAGGTTAGCGGAACCAGATTTTTAAGTTACGGTCGATTATTTCTCGACTCTTTTGTCTACTTTGTGTTAGTTTTTGCTATTCTCTTCGAGCTACTTCGCTAGACAAATCTTTTCTTGAATACAGCAAGACGTATAGTATACATCGTAAATTCTTTATATAAAAGGAAATTCCCCTGACAAAGCTCGGCAGAACTGTTCTATGGCGACATCTGTATCTTGCTCTTGCAGAATCCCGACAAATCAATCAGGCAACTGTTCAGTCCCATTGTCTCCTACTACATCACGACCTCCATCTGTCGCCGTCGCACGCGAAAATTGCCTATTCTAACGGCACGACGCCTTTTCCATCGCCTGACAACATCAATAAAGAAAGGACGAAATCATTGCAACGATCTCTCAAGAGGCAAGTCGAGAGGTGCTGACTTCGACGAAAAAAGCCACAGGATAAGCACGAAGACTTTCACGGTTATCGCCGACACTTGTCTTTCTGGTTGTTGGCATCGTACTCATCTTACCAGCTCGAGTGTCTATTCGTCGGAATTTTGTGTGTGGCCAAAGTGATTACACTGTCAGAAGTTTCATAACAGATAACACGAGGATGCGCGGTTTCAACAGATAATGCGTAACAGATAACACTTCGGATGTTATCTGTTGTGTTTGAAAACGTTATGCATGAAATGTTCTGCTTGGCTTGACTTGCTTTATTAACTACTACTTACAAAATGAACTATAAAAACACACAACCGCCAGGAGAAGGCTAAAACAGCCTGATGATGGCTGATACGCGTAACAAGCTTTGTTAGGAAGAGCCAAAAAAGCATCTACTGACTCTATTCCTTATCGTCACGATGTCGGAAAACTCAACAGATACTTTTTGGCGGATTTTCGGTTCTTCCTGATGGTAACGCTTATTATGCATAACATTATGAAACACAACAGATAACATCTGAAGTGTTATCTGTTACGTATTATTTGTTGAAACCGCGCATCCTCGTGTTATCTGTTATGAAACTTCTGACAGTGTAGTATAAGCCATAAATACTTCCTGTTTAATTACCTTCTGAAGTATGATCGAAATAGGAGAAATCATTATAAAACTGCTGTAAGGGTTGTTATAATATAAGTAAATATACTAAATGCAAATCGAACATCTTAGCTGACTTTTCCGTTTTGTGCCGTTGTTTAATAACTGCAAATTCTCCCGTCGACTCCTCCTCCTTTGATCTTGTCGTGTCTCCCTCTTTTTCATAAACAGCTTTTTCATTAGCCCCCATCCCCCCTAAAGCTTGTTATAATCTAAGTAAATATATTATATGCAAATCGAACATCTTTGCTGACTTTTCCGTTTAATGCCGATGTTTAATAACTACAAATTCTCCCGTCGACTCCTCCTACTTTGATCTGTTCATGACCCCTTTTTTTTCATAACCAGCTTTTGTAATAGCCCCCATCCCCCTAAAGCTTGTTATAATATAAGTAAATATGCAAATGCAAATCGAACATCTTAGTTGACTTTTCCGTTTTGTGCCGTTGTTTAATAACTGCAAATTCTCCCGTCGACTCCTCCTCCTTTTATCTTGTCATGACCCCCTTTTTTCATAAACCGCTTTTTAATGGCCCTCATCCCCCCTAAAGCTTGTTATAATATAAGTAAATATATTATATGCAAATCGAACATCTTAGCTGACTTTTCCGTTTTGTGCCGTTGTTTAATAACTGAAAATTCTCCCATCGACTTCTTCTCCTTTGATCTTGTCACGCCCCCCTTTTTTTTTCATAAACAGCTTTTGTAATAGCCCCAACCACCCTCCCTTCATGTCCAACGCAGACCATTATTTCTACCTTTTCGGAAAGGCAAATTGGACTCTGAAAGCACTTTAAGGAGATTGCTCAGTCTTTCGTTGAAAAAACACAGGCAAATCAACAGGGTTGGAATTAGCATGATTGAGCTTTCGAAAGACGGAAAACAGATCGGCCTCTAATCACAAATCGATACACTGAAGGACCAAAATAGCCGATAGAGAAAGACGGGGAAGCAAGAAACCTCTGCGAAACGTTGACTGTCATTTTACAAGTAGTGAACTGAAAGACAAAAATGCTCCTCAGCCGGGATTTGAGCCCAGGACCCTCTGCTTACATGGCAGGCGCTCTTACCATTTGAGCTTCGAAGCGGCTTGTGAATAGAGTTAGCAAACCACAACAATAGTCTGGTAGAAGCCAGCTATAAGTGATCCCGTCCGAAGGCAAATTCATCTAACCAGCTCGCATCCCCATGTCACGGAAATTAATAATAATACATAAATGGCACTTTACACAAGGGACTTGTACAAGTCCCTTGTGTAAAGTGCCATCTATGTATTATCGTTGATTGTCAGCTTTGTCACGGATGCTTACACAAGCTAGAAATAGTTTCTGTTTTTTTGAAAGTTTTTGAAAACTTTCTTGTGGACAGAAAGAAGGAGTCCAGTAAATAATCCCCTTTGGAAACCCACTTTCAGCTGGAGGCTCACAAGAAGAAATTTGTTAGGAGATCTCTGATTTGAGTGCTTAGCAGTAGGCCTACCCGATGGAAAATTTGTAGCCTGCGTAGTTGTATGGTAGTTGTACGAAAAATGTGCATGTAATACTATGTAATAGCAAAGGATACTATCATTTGATGTGCCTCAGACTGATCCAATCTTAAGTAGTAGTATGCAGTAGCATCCTGTCTTGCCATAGTAGCATCCAGTCTAGCTAATAGTAGCAGGTATTAGTATGCAGTAACACGGTAGCCTTGAAGTAGAAGCATGTAGTAGCATCAGTTAGTACTGCATGCTACTTTTTCGTACAACTTCGTACTACTGTTTTGAGATAAATTTTTCATCGGGTAGTTCAATCAAATAACCCGTATCTGCACCAGAAGAGTAATCAATATAGCGTTGAATTCTTCACTCGAACTGCCAAATTTGTTCCATGACTGAATTTGTACTTAGTACTTGAAATACTACTTAAGTACAAGTTCTGTACTTAAGACTCAAGCAATACTTGTTTCAACATTGAACTTAGCGTACTTTTTACGCACTGTTGTGTACTTCTATACTGATAAGGCCGTGTATATACCGCTCGTTTTAACAAGGAGGGGTAATTTTAGAAGTAGAGAAGTTTATATTTTTATTTAGAATTTTTTTTGTTTAATTCTATCAAATATTTAATTCAAATTTGAAAAAAATAAATAAAAAATAATTAAATGATTAGAGCGCTGAGCCAAATTTTATGACATCATAAAATCACTAGACAGGGATTATCCTCTTATTTCCTCGCAAAAGAGTAAACAAGAGTCAGTCATTTTCTTTTCTTTCTTTTTTTTTCTTTAGTATTTGTTTTAGTAACGAGAAATGTAGTGTTAGTAGTAGTATTTATTTTCCGATAGTAGTAGTGTTTATTTTTCATTGGTAAATAGATGTGAATCTAAAGCTTTCCCTGCAGGTGAAGCAGATTATGTGGTATGTATTTGTTTGCAATAAACGTAATCTAGTCTAATCCAATCTTCTCACGTTTCGAGCAAACTGCACGGCAATTATCTGTCCTTGTCGGGCCAGCTTATAAAGAGACCATTGCAGTTTGTTGTGCGGATATTTGCTTTTTTTGCTAGGCAGAATATCTCTCTGACAGACGATATCTTATGTGAGAGAAAAAGAAGAGAAAGGAGGAAGACCACTGACCAACAAGTCATCCCAATTTCTCAATCGATACACCGTCCGGGAGAGGCGAAAACAGGTCTGATGGTGAACAAAATGTGGACACATTTCTCCAGAGACCGTCCCATCAGCTAACGAAGAAAAGAGGAAACAGGTAGGAAGAAGCAGTAGCAAAAAAGACGTCTGATGTCCGAATAGACCAAGAAGAAAGTGACAGAAAGAAGCATTCTATCTCTGGAAACACGAACAAAGGTTTCAGTAGGATCGCGAAAATGGTCTTGTAGATTTCAGTCTTCGCCGCGTTCTCTAAACATATTTGTGTGTCCCCATGTTTGTCACTAACCCACTCTACATCTGTGGAATGCGAGAATACCTTTCGGGTTCTTTATAACAATTCATTCCGGTGGCTACATGGTCTACATTGGAACTGTAGTGCTTCCGGGATGTTTGTTGATGAGGGTCTTCCTTCTTTTGGGGAACTCAGGCGTCGGTCTATCTTCTCTCTTCAGACCCGGATCCTTCGGTCTAGCAATCCACTCCTTGTGATTCTCTCGGGCCCAAACATGCGGCTATCGTTACCTGTGTGGATGGCATGGAACCGTGAGCTGTATTCAGCATTTGATGTTGGGTAGATTATTGTTTTTATATTTTTGCCCACCCCCATTGTTAGTTGTTAATATTTATTGTTAGCAGTTTAGCTGCTTCCTGACCGAAGATTAAAAATTAAGTGTCTTTTTCTGTGTGTATATATGTGTTTTGTTTATTTTCTTTACTTTCGTCATTTACTCCGCCTTTTCAAAATGGCGGGTCATAAATAAATTACTTACTTACTTACTTACTTAGTATGGCCCAAGCTGGCCGTTTTAATAGATTAAATAAATAAATATCGACACCTTGACGAGACTCGTCAGGGAACCCTTTTCTTTCACAAATTTCCGTCCTACCCTGGATTCCGACCGGATTTTCACTACGAGTCGAAAACAAGAAGAGTATCACAACAATTCGAGCGGAGTACCTCAGCCCCTTCGAGAGTTGAAAATATACTGATATACTGACGATATTTTGTAACCGCAGGATTAATATAGTAAGTTAAATCAAACCACCAAACGAAAGACTACGATCCCCCAAAAAATCGATCGCCTTCAAAAGGTTAGTAAACCCCCGTTCGCACGCTACCTATATGTTCGTCCGTTAGCACGCTCGACATCGAGACGGCATCAAAAATTTCACCGGACCTCTGGAGTAGAGAGTAATAACGTCATCGGTTCATGTATTAAGACGTAAACATGACGAGACTCGTCAGGGAACCCTTTTCTTTCACAAATTTCCGTCCTACCCTGGATTCCGACCGGATTTCGAGCGAAGTACCTCAGCCCCCTCGAGAGTTGAAAATATACTGATATACTGACGATATTTTGTAGCCGCAGGATTAATATAGTAAGTTAAATCAAACCACCAAACGAAAGACTACGATCCCCCAAAAAATCGATCGCCTTCAAAAGGTTAGTAAACCCCCCGTTCGCACGCTACCTATATGTTCGTCCGTTAGCATGCTCGACATCGAGACGGCATCAAAAATTTCACCGGACCTCTGGAGTAGAGAGTAATAACGTCATCGGTTCATGTATTAAGACGTAAACATCGCGTATAGCGCTATGCAGCTTATTACACCTATTTGAACAATGCTTAAGGCACACACTGCGGAGGCAGTGTGGTCTGGACCTGAGGAGGTCAGCATTTCTATCACTCCAGCATGGATTTCCGCGAGCTGGAAAGCGAAGTCGGAATCAGTTTCCAATGGTTTTTGCGCTACTTCGGAAAGTTGCCGAACTTTCCAACCCAGTTTTCGCGCTTTGGAAACCGAAGCAGCTTTCCCGGAAAGTGATTCCACGAGGTTAGTGGAAAGCTCCGCGGAAAGTCGAATCTTTCGGCGGGAATATCAAAAGTGTGGAGAAAAAACAGTGCAAGTGTCACTAACAAATTAAAAAAACATGGCAATCCTAAATAAGGTGACTTCGATGGAATATATGAGAATCAAAGAACCGTTAAAGCACAGCTCTTACTAGAAATGATCTTTTCCCTATAAAATGGACCAGAAAAAACGTTTTCAAAAATACCTTCACTTTCCACCTGAAACTAGCGATTCTCTTGTTAGCGCTTGTTGATTATATACATCCTTCCTGCTCTCCGACGCGGCGGCTAGGCGCAAACGATTTGAAAACTGAACCTGCCTTGGTTAAAAAGTGGGAAAACTAAGCAAATAAAAAAAGTAATAAACAGAAGATTATCACATCCTTGTGTGTGAAAGAGTTGTCAGCGGACAATGAAAATTCCGGCAAAATTTTTCATTGTGTGACGGGAAAACTTGGCAAGGCCGAAAAAGCGCTAAAAATTCGTAGTTACGAAACGAAACAGTGGAAAAAGGTGGGGATTTCAGAAGCTTATAATTCCATATGGCAGCTAGGTATACTGTAAAAGGCAGAACAAGCAAGAGGGGTCCTTTAAGTGAACGATATTTATTCGAAAAAGTTTGTAGTTCAACATTTTCTCGGCGATATCAGCTTTCCATGCGTTTTCGCGACCAGTCCAGCGGGAAAGTTTAAAGTGTTTCCAGGAATCACTTTCCAACAGTTTTCGCGATGCGCTTCGCTCGCCGGAAAGTGATTCTGAGATCTCGCGAAAACCCTCCTATAGAGGCAACTGGGACACCGCCGTTTGGCAACTCACGGAAGCCGGGTGAGGCGGCAATCGTCTGGTCCCGTTACAAGTAAGTACTCGAGCATGGGAAGACATCACTGCAGCCGCAGAGTTTTTGGAGCCTTTGTCGACGCCCTTTGCGCCACTGATTGCTCACGGAGTGGCTCAGGAGAATGGCTAAGGAGGGTGGCTCAGGAGAATCTAAGGTCTAAGGTACGGGAATACTGAAATTCTTAAAAACGCACAGATGACTGGATACGCGGGGTAAAGAGAACGAGAGTGCCACTT
This sequence comes from Branchinecta sandiegonensis, assembly GCA_030848855.1. NCBI lineage: Eukaryota > Metazoa > Arthropoda > Branchiopoda > Anostraca > Branchinectidae > Branchinecta > Branchinecta sandiegonensis. Next base: position 20,104,777 of record JAUPMV010000016.1, on the reverse strand, counting down.
ACGTATGATGATTTTCTTGAATGAAGTTGCTGGTACACTTGAGGCCTCACGTAACTGCAGCCATTTTTTTCTTTCACTAAAAATTAATAGCTATGATTTCACTAAAAACTAATGGCTATGAGATATAAACTACGCGTGAACTGAATCATACGCAATCTCGGATCTCGTCTAAGGCTCTGATCTTGTTTAACGAGCCGTTCTCACTAGATATGCGGTGTAAATATCATGAGTTTTTTTCCCGGTCACGAAACCTGCCACTTTTCGGTACCGAAATAATTCCAGCTTTTCCGTTTATTCCTCTGACGACAGAGGGAAGTTCAGAAAGGAACCCGAGACTTGAAGCCAGTCCACATTTCTTCTAATTGGTTACAAAGTACTCCTTCAGATGGCTCTGCTAGCGGTAAGAGATTAATCTCTTTTCATTGGTTGTTGACTGGTTCAAAACTTGTCTGATGGTATCAGTTCTTTTTAACTCCAAGTTTGGACAAAGTATATGAAATGGTCAATAAACGTATTTTCCCGATGAAAACATTTTTTTCTTTTTAACAGAAATCTAATCACCCTTAAAGGACTCGTCGTAAGTGTATTAGTTGCGTTTTCGCAGATACCATGGTATCTGATACCACGGTCTAAAGTCGTTTTTGCAGTTATCATGGTATCTGATACCACGGACAAAAGGCGTTTTTGCAGTTATCGTGGTATCTGGCCAGTTATCGTGGTATCAGATATTCAGATACTACGGTCCGACCGTGGTTACTGGTCGTGGTATCTGAAAAGTCATCTCACTTTTATCAAATTTTGTCAGATTGGTGAGAAAGAAGTTTAGCACTTAGTGATGTAACTGGATATCTGTTTCTCTTTTGGGATGACTTCGAAAAGTGCAATTTCGGCAATAGCCGTTTTTGCAGAGCACCGTGTATCAGATACAACGATAACTGCAAAAACGACTAATTGCAGATCCAGTTACCGTGGTAACAGATACCATGGTATCAGCAAAAACGCAACTATTATTATTATTGTTTACTTGAATCTTTCAAAACTGAAGAGTAATGTATAGAAATTTAAACAATAGCATGTCAGTCAAATACTCACACACACTTACATAAAAATAAATAATTGACCCTCAAAAACAAATAGCCTAATAAATCTACATGTATGATGCCATTGAAACCATGTATGATGCCACTGAAACCAAGAACAAATAAGCACAAGAAGCGTCTTCCGATCTCTGTAATACGACCATGCAGAGTCGAACAGATTCCCGATGCAACGAGCGGAGCAGGAGCTACGCGGAACATCACAGTTCATTACCCTTACAAAACAGCTACATCGCAGTAGAGCCCTGGTCTGGGTTCGAAAGGTCGAGATTAACAGACTATTTTTTTTCTGGTCTGTTCTTTTCTCTTTTTTTCTTTTTTTATTAGTTATTTATTATGTTGTTTGTTTGTGTGTTTAGAAAACTACTGCACGCCAGCAAAAACGTAGGTTTTTCCATTAGTGCAGTAGATGTAAATAGTAAAGAGTTAAATTGTGTTTATTAATAAAAATAAGGATCAAGTATAAGTATCAAGTATAACTATTGGTTGTCTACCATCGTGACATCACATGTGATGCTACGATATTTTCCTCAGATATGCGCAGCGGCGAAGAGGGAAGTAGACGGGCGTCAACTCAAAGCTCAACAAGTAGCTCTAGCTCTGCTCAGTTTTGTCGGGGTATCCATAGTCGGTGCATGGGACCAAAGACGGAGGTTCGATTGGCTAATTTGTTCTTGCTGAAACCTCCTTCTGTAACCGCTCATTTTATTCTTAAAGGACCTTTCGCACTATTTACTACTCAACTTACAGTAGTTTATAATATGTGATTACATTAAAACTAGGCTGTGCTTCCAACTGATAGCCCACGGTTTTGGCTGTTTTAAGCCTTCCGAGACCCGTTGACTTACAGCGAAAACAGGAACAAAATTTACATAATTGGTTTTTCTGATGGAAAACTTCTCAGACAACCGGCAAGACACGGCAAGTGTGAAAATCAGCGTGGTTTTGTTAGAGGGGTTAGAATGTGCTGTACCGAATTGGGGTCTCCGGGTTTCGAAATACATGGAGGGATCATGGAAGTAGGTTGCGTTAGTGTTATAGGTAAGACAGGTCCTTTAAACCCGGAGATCCGGATTTAGTACGGTATATTTTAACCACCCTAACGACAACTCGATGAATTTCAAACTTGTCTTATTTCGCCATTTTTGACGCGTAACATGCCCCATCGATCGTTTATGAGCAGCACGCTCGCCAGAAAAACTTGTTCTGCATATTTGTCCCTATCTCAAAAGTTACTGGGCCTGGAGAAACGATAAACACAGCAAAAGTCGTGGATAATTTATTGAAAGCACAGCCTGGTTTTAAGGTATTCAACTATTTTCGGATAGTCGGATAACAGTAACTGTACACACTTTAAAGGAACCCTTTTACTTATCTGACTTTTCGATTATCAACAGTTCATATATGAAATTATAAGCTTCGGAAATCCGCGCCCTTCGCAATTGTTTCGTTTTACACTGACATTTTTTTTTGCGCTTTGTCGGTTTAGGCGAGTTTGTCTGTCACGGAGCAGAAACTTCGCCTAAAGCTTCAAGGTCTACCAATAAACCTTTTGATAATAAGGGAATAAAAAGCTTCGAAGTGTTTTTAGAAGACGATCGGTAGGCCGACAGATCTGTCTGGCGTTTCGGACTCCCTTACCTTTGCTTGGTTTTCCCAGTTTTTCACCACGGCTGGCACATTTTTCAAATGTTTTGCGTCCAGCCGCTGCGTTGGAGACCGGGCAGTCTGGATACAGTCTGCAAGCGCCAACCAGAAAATCACTAGTTTCACGGGACAGGTATTGGTATTTCCGGAGACGATATTTCTGATCGAGTTTAACGTGAAAAGATTTTTCTAATAGGAGTTATACTTCAAAGGAATATACCTCGGCTACGAAGGCCGACCTTGGTTTAACGAGACTTTAGACGAATTGACATTGTAGAATATACCCACCCTTTATCTTTCGTTATTTACTGTTTATTTTGTATGTTGTACATTTTTGTACATTATTATATGAAGTCGCTTAGTAGTAATCAGATTGAAACCAGGGTTGCAGCGTATCCGATGGCGTTGGCGCGGTTGCCACATGCACAAAAATTTATATCTGCTTATTCTGCCTTTTATAATATAATTAGCTCCCATATTGAATTACAAGCTTCTAAAATCCCTACCTTTCTCCTTTGTTTCGTTTCGTAAATACGAATTTTTAGCGCTTTTTCGGCCATGCCGAGTTTTCCCGTCACCCAACGAAAAGTTTGCCGGAATCTTCAGCATCCGTTCACAACTCTATCACACATAAGGATGTGATAATCTTCTGTTTATTACTTCTTTTATTTGCTTAGTTTTCCCACTTTTTAACCAAGGCACTTTCAGTTTTCAAACGTTTTGCGCCCAGCCGCCGCGCCGAAGAGCAGGGAGGCTGGGTAAGCGACAAGCGCTAACAAGAAAATCGCTAGTTTTAGGTGGAAAGTAATGGTATTTTCAGAAACGTTTTTTCTGATTCATTTCATAGGGAAAAGATAATTTCTAGTAAGAGTTGTGCTTTAAGGATTATCACAGAGCAAGGGGAAACAAAAGTCGAGGGACTAAGTCTTTAACTCTCTTTCCTCTGCAATCTCTTACAAGCTTAAATTTCAATTTATCGAGGCAAAATTGCCGGAAAAGCGCCTGGTTTTGACAAGTGGCCATTGAAATGGATTTCGAAACTTACTCGAGCAGATTCATTCAATAGCTCTTGAAAGCAAGCCTGAGCGAAAATTGGAGTGATGCAAGAGCGATTTATTTGGTTCAGTTCACAAGGTTTAGCCGATAGCCTACAGTTGAGCTCTCCGTAAGGGATTTTACGAATTTTTAAATTAAGGGGATAGTGAACAAGCAGGCGTCGGTTAGAGTTATTTTCGTGTGTTACCTTGTCTCGTTAATTAATTAGTTTTCCTTTTTCACGTCTGCCTTTTCTTTTGCGCTCTTTCCTATATTTCCTTCTTCTGTCTACTATGATTCGAAGTCAGCCTGTGCTGAAGGAATATTTATCTTTCTCCTGTTTCTCATTTCTTAATTAACATCGTGATGTAGTTTCTAGCTAGGTCTACAAAACTATTTTTCCCTTCTCTTACCTTATTTTCTTTCTCTTATTCCATTCTTTTCCTTTATTATAGTGTTATGTAGGTTAATTTCTCAAGTTGGGGTTGTTACCTCTTAACAAGTTGTAAGCTTCTGGAGGGTGCTGTAATTATTCGTTGTTGTTTTTTTCTAATAACGTATACAATCTAGTCTAAAAATAGTCTAGGCCGGCAAATTGATGTACGTCTAATGAATACTATCTTTTGGTTTGCTGTCTTTGCCATGACCCGGAGAATCCGCAATGAAGATTGACATAAACAAAGTAGACGTTAAAAGATGATTACCGAATACAACAACCTGATGACTTTAAATGCGTTTTTGGACTGCCGATCGGAGAGCAACTCATTCTTTTTGTAACAAAGGAAAAACCAACTAATTTTTTTCCTAAACAGTAAAAAAACTATAGTGATACTGAGTTGCGAGAGTGCAGAGAGAGAGATTTTGCTTTTCTTTTCCGTATCTTTTCAATTGACTTAAGATATACGATAATTGCTTATGTTATTCATACTATCAGGGAAAAAACAAAAAAACAGACATCGAATTTCAAACTGAGCTGCTCGACGGGTCCGAGATAATATTTATTTATTTTATGTATTTAAGCTCATCAACGCCAACACGGGCCGAATAAATAAAAACAGAAAAAGCAAGAAAAACAGCAATACCAAACACAACGGGTACTCAACCCGATGAACAATTTTGTAATAGTAAATTCCCCGACAACTCCCAGATTGGGAATGTCAGCCTCATATCCTAATAAGGCTGTATCTAATATATATATATCGATTTGGGCTGGTTTACAATTTACCCACATAATCCGACCGGATTTCCGCCGATTCCAATGCGAAACAAAGCTATCCAATTAGCAAGTACACATGCGGGAACTTCGACCCCCCCCCCCCCCCTTTATTAAGCAGGCAAGGGGCAAAGTCAACGATTTTGTGCCGATAACATTAGCACCATCCAACACCTTTTCGCACAAGGATCATTCAAGGGGATCCATGGGCTAAAATTTGTTAGAGATAGATCATTAGGCGAACATCGGCACGAAGAAACGATTTCTAAGAAAACGCTGGAAAATCCTTTCAAGGAACAGCTCCTTTGGGATCTTTTCTCACACGGTCTATTCACAGATGAAGAGATAAATGCCAGACTGGAGAAGCGAGATGACGTTTTTATGAAAGACGATGGGGCACTAGAAGATTCGAAAGGAGAATCGTTGAATAATGACGGTGAAAAATAAAAAGGAGTATATTTGACCCTACATGCTGTTTAAGCCTTAAAGGACCCCTCTTGCTTATTCTGCCTTTTATAATATAGTTAGCTCCCATATGGAATTATAAGGTTCTAAAATCCCCACCTTTCTCCATTGTTTCGTTTCGGAACTACGAATTTTTAGCGCTTTTTCGGTCTTACCGAGTTTTCCCTTCACACAACGAAAAGTTTGCCGGAATCTTCAACGTCCACTGACAACTCTTTCACACATAAGGATGTGATAATATTCTGTTTATTACTTCTTTTATTTGCTTAGTTTTCCCACTTTTTAACCAAGGCAGGTTCAGTTTTCAAATCCTTTGCACCCAGCCGCCGCGTCGGAGAGCAGGAAGGCTGGATATAGTCGACAAGCGCTAAAAAGACAATCGCTAGTTTCAGGTGGAAAGTAATGGTAATTTCGAAAGATTTTTTCTGACCCATTTCATAGGGGAAAGATCGTTTCTAGTAAGAGTTGTGCTTTAAGGCGTATTCTCGCCGTTCCCCGAGGACTCAACTTGATGAGTCCCCGCGTTTTTTTTGTCCCGGGGACTCATTCCCCATATTCTCGCGAGTCCCCGCGGAAGTGGAATGCTCCGATTATCATCACCATCATCAAAAAGGACTCCCTTTCAGAATCAGTTTTTGCTGGTGTTGGTGCAATATAAGATTAATTAAAAACAATCAGAATAAACTAAACGAAAAATAAAGTGGATCCAGACTAATTTTGTCAACTGCATATTTTTTCCGAACTAAATCAATTTTGGAAGCATTCCCCGTGTTCTCGCTGTTTCTATACGCGGAGTCCGCGTGGAGTGACTCCCTCTATTCTCGCCTTTCCCTTCGATTCCCCGAGGAGTCCTTGGGGAACGGCGAGAATATACCTTTAGAACAATCGCTCGTCCAGCTCTATCGCTAAATTGGGGGTTTGTTGTAAAACAACACATATTTATGTTATTTGTGATATGCCCGACGCCAAAAAGCCAGAATTCGTGACGTCATGCGTAGTAACTAGGGTAAGTAGGGTGGAACACGCTCCCAGAAAGTCACTCACATTTGATCCTCAGGTGCTTTCCTCCCAGCCAGAAGGTCTCGGTGGTGTTTAAGGCCAACGGTGTTTTGGAAGAGTCGAGGTAAACTGAGACATTGGAGATGTCGAGACCCCTCCGCTCGCAAAGGGAGCTTAATGCATCACTGGAAAAGAATAATATGGTGAAATGTCAATCAACAACAATGCAACAGATCAGTTTCGAACCTTTAAAGCACAACTAATACTCGATCGGAATAAACTTTTCAAGATTGAATGATTCAGCAATATCGTTTTCCGAAAATTCTAATACTTGATCCGCGACATTAGCGACTTTCTTATAGGCGTTTGTCGACTCTGTCGGGACTGACCTCCCTCCGAAGCGGAGGCTCCGCGCAAAATATTTGAAAATTGTGCGCGCCGTGGTTATATAGTGGGACAAGCCAAACAGAGCAAAGGACTCCGAACACACGATAGACTTGTTGGCCGATAAACTTTTCAAAAGTTAAAAACAAAACTTTGAATCTTCTCATGCCCTAAAAAAGGAGTTGCCAGCAGACCTGGAAGCTTTCGGCCAAGTTTGCGCTATGTGACTGGCAGACTCGGCTCGTCCGAAAAAGAGCTAAAAGTCGTGGGTGCAAAACTAAACAGAGGCAAAAGAAGGGGATTTCTGGAAAGGGGAGCACACACTCCGAAGGGGAGCTAATGATGTTATAAAAGCCAGAATATGTGCGAAGGAGCCTTTAAAGGACACCTGAATGAAGAGTACCAAGTATCATCCCTATCTGTATGACTTCCGTTAACATTGCCTACAGAAAACCGAATCCAAATGCGAAATAGTGTTTCCAAGCTATGATTTTTGCTCCATTTTGCATCTGTCCTTAGTTCAGCATACCGAACAATTTTAGAAATGAACAAATGTCTCCAATCAACCCTTCTTCTGGAATATTTTTTAACCAGTTAAGCCCACACGTATATCCAGAAGAAATTCCAGACGACCCGGCCAGCGCTGTACAAGATTTGAATGAATTGCGCTTTTTGTCTTGGAGTCTGCATGTGCAAACCTCCAGGAACGAACATCCCAATTTTGAAAACGTCACGCTCAGGAGAAGAATGCTCTCCGTGGCCATGTCTGTAAATGCATTCTCCATGGTGTGTTCAAGTTTGGTTTCATTGTTCAGGATACCAGGGTTTCAATTTAGCCTGTAAGTTCACGGCGTTTAACGGAGCGACGTTATTGAAATACCTCTTACCCCCCCCCCCCTCCCTTCCAGAAGAACTTCAATTTTCCAAAAGGTATCTCCAAAGACGTGCATCAGACCTCATAACAGCTGTAGAATCCCGTCCCTTTTTTTTATCAACAACACTTTAACCCAGTGTGCTTTTTCTTTGAATTTTAGTTGCTTGGATGCGCGTTCATAGTCTTATGTTGTCATCTCGATTTTCTGTGAAACACCTTGTCGCCTAAGTTACTTATTTTCTTTTTTATACTCGTGTCGAGCGTTATGTGAGAAGAAATGCTATTATTATGCCTTTACTTCAGCTAAGGGCCGTATAAATACAATGACATCAAGACCAAAGGTTTTGATGGGATCCCAAATATGGTACATTTATTCTATTTTACATTTATTTATTTATTGCAGCTCTTGATCCAAACAATCGGGTCATGCATATTTCCGGTCTTCACCAGACCCCGGAAGCATATTACTCTTTACCGCTCATAACCGCTGGAAAATGTACAAAAAATGATACCAAATGGTGTTTTTGACAATATTACGGCCAAACAACTAACCGGATATGAATCCAACATATATGTTCACCCCTCTCTAGAAATGGACTAGCCGTGTGTTCTTACCCCTGATGCGAACAGCTCTGATCGACTTAAGAATGAACTTTTACTTTTACCAAAGTTCCAGCTTTGGCCGGTGCAGGGGCTAACTACCTGTTCAGCGAGAAAACAAGTTCCAGATATAGATTTAAAATGTCCGTTCACCGTTGATCGACAGTACGAATGACTTGATAATGAAATTTTACTGCTTACCTAAGTTCCGGACGAAATAGCTGATCGGCGAGAAAATAAGTTTCAGAAATGGGTTTACATGTCTCGTTACCCCTGTATCGAATCTCTAATAAAGTTCAGATAAAACTTTTTCTTTTGTCAAATTTTCCGGTTTGGCAGGATTTCGGACGAACTAGTTGTCCGGCTAGAAAATAATTTCATATACGAATTCAGCATGCCTCCTTACCACTAAATCAACTCGGCGGCTACGGTCGACGCAGGAGAATAGCGCATGATGTCATTACTTTTACTCTAAAAAAAAACTAATTTTCCTCAACAAATTCAAACCCGCGGGTCCCAATAATAGTAATAATCTTTTCTTTCCCTTTATCACAATGCAATAACATCGGTGTCGTCAAACAAAAGAAGAGAAACACAAAAAGACGCAACATGAAGAACACACAGATGAGCTATCACTTCGATTTGAGATATTGCGTTGTAGTGCTTCACGTAGTATGGCACGAAGGAGTTTAAAAATCTTGTCGTCGAGTGTGTAGGTGGGCATTCTAACAGTTTTTTTCTCTCTTTCAGAGTTTCCTCGTCTTGTGTGCGTGGGTTACGGAAGTAAACTGAGGCAAGGATATCTCGGTGCGTTGGGGACTTCAGGATGTCAGCTTCAAACTTCATCAACGTTTCATGCCTCCTTTCATCCAGGGTTGGGAGCTTGAGTTCGCTCAAGCTTTCTTCGTAGTTTTTGGTAATTTGGCCCAAGAATTGATTTGCAGGCTCTCGTCTGAATTCTTTCCAGCTGACTTCTGTGTTTCTCTGTGAGCGAGGGGTGCCAGACAGCACAGCCGTACATGACTATGGGCATGACATAAGTTTTGTAGCACGAAAGAAGGAGTTGTTCTGCCATTCCAAACCTTCTGAGATTTGCGAAGGATTTTAGAAGATCAGCTGCTTTTGCTGTGATCTGGTTGGTGTGATCTCCGAACGAGAGATCGTCACTTGAATGCGATGCCGAGTATTTTGACTGATTTCTTTGTTTGGAGAGGTCCCAGATGCATCCGGGATCCCACCACAGAAATCTTTGAAATTGTTCATTCATGTCTGGTCAAAATCGCGTTCGCTTGACTAAGCTGGAGTAAAAGGTCGTCAAAAATAACTGGCCCTTATTTAAAATCCCAAAGCCAGAGAAAATGCTTGTTTGGACGAAGTCAAAGGACAGCAAATCCACTGGAAAGAGCAGAAATATTTGTTCTTCGGGGTTCCGGATTCGGCGACTGCAGCAAAGAGAAACCAACATCCGAATTACAACTAAACTGAGAAAAAGGGCTCAACTGAGAAAATTAGGTCTAGCTAGAGAACAAAACTACGAAAAATACTGAAGGGAAAACAATGGAACACTATCAGGTTTCAGTTGTACTTTAAGGTATTGATGATAAATGTAAGGTTGGCTATTATATTCTCTGTACATTAGCTGCCTTCCATTTTCAACTTTCGGAACTGCAAGGGAATGTGACGTCTTTGGTTCTGACCATACATTTTATAGGGATTTTCATCTGTATATTCCCCGGATGAAAGATGGTCGGAATTTTCGGAATCGGGAAAGAAATTAGTTATATCTCAGTAAAAAAGGCTGACAGACACGTGGATTAGATAGAGGTTATAATGTACAGCCTTCTTACCTAGGAGTACAATTCATGCTCTTACAAATGGCGGAAGACAAGATCAATAGTTACAGATCCAGAGGAAAAGCAAAGAAGGGCTGCAACTACTGAAAAAGTATGGAAGATTGGGATTTCCTTTATCGGAGTGGGATGGAAGGGACGGGGTGGGGGGGGGGGGGGGAGGCTGGTGATAAATTAAGAAAGAAAAGAGATGTACAGGCCTATTCGTTCAAACTTGAAATATGCCAGTAATTACATAGACATTTGTTTTGCCCGTTTCAAACGGGAAGCTGAAATATTGTTGCTCAAAGATTCGAGACTACATGCACACAGTCTAATAAGATTTCGCATGCGAATTTCGCTTCACGATGCGATGCATGCGACTTTGAAGCGAAGCAGGAAATTCGCATTCGACTGTTAAGTTAAGAGAAAAGGGCTGAGATAGGACAATCTAGTTACCCGTTATTTATTCGCTTAAAGAGGCTTGAAGACCCGAGAAACAAGACCAAAGGTTTCGATGGGATCCCAGAAATTTAATACTTGATCCAGATAATTTGGCCTTGTAGATATCCGGTCTTTGCCAGACTCCTTGAAAATGTTTTACTATTAAGATTTAGAAACAGAAGAAGGTCAATGGGTAAACACCATGTGTGTTTATTAGAAAACGCCTCTTGACCGAGGTATTGGATATCATAGTAAATGCGAAAACGACTTTAGACCGTGGTATCAGATACCATGGTATCTGCCAAAACGCAACTGTTCAAATTACCGGCGTCTTAGTAGAATTTTGACTGCCGTGTATATTCTGAACGTTATACTAGAGTAAATAGTGGAAAATCAAAAAAAAATCCCTCAACACAATCCAAATCATGCAGTGTATTTAGTTAAATAACAGAGAAATAAGTTGGCTTTTCAGTTAAACTTTCAAAGGGTGCTGTTGTACAAGGCAGAAAAGTAGTGTGCAACAGTAGCAACTTCTCAGAGGTGCCTGCGATCCCGAACTTCGAAACCTTTCTGTTCCTGTGTCAAGAGGGGGGGGGGGGGGGGTCAAGAAGAAACTTGCTGGAACGATATAAGAACTTTCTCCGAGAGATATTAAGGTACTTTTGGGATCCCCAATGGTAAGTTACGGGATACAAGAGGAAACTTGCAGTAACGATAATAACTCTCTTGTGTAGCAATTAACGTCTTTTGGGACTCCCAAAAGGTAAGTGGAGGGATATATCAATGACTTGGTGAAGTTAGACGACAACTCTCGGAGGAACTGAGCTATTTTGGTTCAAAGTACAGGTAAAGCTCGGGGGTGGGCTTTATAAGGAATGGGGGGAAAATAGTATTATTTATTTATTTTCTTCAGCGAATGACGACTGAAGGGCTAGGGTGTATCCATCGATTTCTTTTCTCGCCAGTCAAACTGTCCAGCCGGAGTCGGGCAAAAAGACAAATTTGTGAGAAATAAGTTTTGCCAGAAGCCTACTAGCGTGCTGAAAAAGAAGTAAGGAGAATATTGGATCGGTATCTTTACTTTTACTCTCTACTCTTTAACGATGCATGACATTCAACCATTTCAGAAAAGAAAGTAGAAGTTCGGAAAGGAGAGCGTGTATCCGTCCGTTTGTAAGCTAAACAGCTCCCGAAAAAGCTACAAGTCCAATCTGGTAGCACAGACTGACATAATATGTAAACTACGTAGATGCAAGGCCGTATCCAGGGGGGGGGGTAGGGGGTTGACCCCCCCCCCCCCCCCCCCGAAACATACACAAATAACCGTTTTTGTTTTCCCTCTGATCTATGTCTTTTTTGTACTTTTTTGTCCAACCCGCAGGCAACCCCCCCCCCCCCCCCGAAATAAATTCCTGGATACAGGCCTGCGTAGATGTTACTATAAATACTGTAAATACCTGTTTTACTTGCCTATATCGTATCGAAATCGGAGAAATAATCCAAAAATAGGAAGTTCCCGATATAACAGCAAAGCTGCAGGAGCTTCACGAAAACTTATCTGGACAAGCATAGCAACCCATATAACGGGCTCATCCGTTTGTTTTGTTGATTTTTGTGTCTATTTTGTTGTACTAGTGTTTCTTCTATCGTTTTTTTGTTTTCTTTCTCTTTTTCACTCCACTATCTTCACATTATTTTTGGGCAGTGGGTTACAAATAAATTATTACTGTTTTATTACTATTAGAGGGATCGACGGGAATAACTTACCAAAGGGATGTCCCTCTTATTGCCGCCACAAATTCTTCGGTACCAGTTTCCTCTCCGCAATCGAAAATTACACTGAAGAACTCTGAGCTCTGGACCTGAAAAAAAAATCTTTTTATTCATCCTTGATAATTAACTGTAAATCCCAAGCATAAAATCGACTCTGTAAAAAAAATCACTTTTATCCTTATCTGGTCTACGTTTGTAATAGCTGCTTTTTTTTGCCGATTCTCCGCCATCCATTGAACCGACCTATAAGCCGTATTTCGGCATCCCAAGCTCGGCAGATGATGACACATTTTCTCATTTTACGAAAGATTCGAACTTCCTACCTTAGAACGTGTGTAGTTCGGTTGGACTGAGCTCCAACCTCAGTCCAGAGCCTCGTTTTTGTTGCATGCTGCAGTTCCACTTTCGGCCGATTCCGGACTGATTCTTTATACATCCGTTTTTGCACTGCAGCGCTTCCGAGGAAGACGGCAGCGCTTCTCGAGAATCACGGACTTGCTCACCGACCAAATCCGTGCTTCCCTGCAAGATGCTGCAGCGCTGCCGCTTCAACCAAAAAGAAAGTGAATCCAAAAACGCATATTGTGCAAAAGCAAAGAAGTGCTGCAGCAGCGATGTGACAGCGCTATTGCAACAAAAACGAGGCTCAGCGGTCGGTTAACCGACCGGCAGAAGGCGATGAGAAACAGCTTATAAAAACTTAGGTCGGTTAACCAAAAACAAGAAAACAGCTTAGGCTACAGTGGGAAATCCCGCAGGTCGGGCAACTGGATGACGGTTAAGTACAGAGCTGGTGGACTCGGACTCTGGACTCGTCTAGAGATGCCTATTTCATGGACTCGTCTCGGACTTGTCCCCCATCGAGCACTCGTCTCGTCTCGAAATTCGGCCGGGTCACGAGTCCAAGTAAACGTCTCGGCCCGGCAATTTTAAAGTAAAACCAAATCTCCCGCGACCAATAAAAGAGATTGGCCAATGGATGGTTATGTCGCACCATTTTCAGCAGGATTAAATCAAATAACACCCAGGACTAAGTAATAAAACTAAGAACCATATGTAACAAGGGTGTAAAGGCTTCTGAAAAATCACATTTGTGAAAATGAGTTCGGATTACAAAATTCTATAAACCGTGCAGTGGCAAGTGCAAATCCTGTGAGAAAGTAAGTACTGAAACCTGAAGTAAGTAGGCGCGCTCATGACAGCTTAGATACACTCGTCAGAGTTACAAAACTATAAACTAATCTTCCGATCTTTCGTTATTTCAGTGCGTGACCCCCCTTCCTTCTCCACAATCCTTTCACATTCATCACTCTAAACAAGAGCTACGTTCAAATATGTCACTTGTTATGAGTAGGTTCTAGTACGGTTAGCTACAAGTAGGTGCTAGTACGGGAGACCGTCATAAAGTACCCCTCCTCTAGCTCCCTCCTCCTCAAAAATACAGTTTGGACCTAGAAACAGGGTATATGGGGGATCTTTCAACTTTCAATTGTCTCGGACTCGGACATGGTGGACTCGCATCAGTTTTGGTAAAAAAAAACGCAGCTAATGTTTAATCTTCCGATGCACCAACATCGCTCTTTATGGACCGTCTGTCTGGTTGGCCGTCAATTCAGTAAATAAAAACAACGGTCGGTTTTAACCCGACGCCTTGTTCGAAAATGATTCTAACATTGCCATAACGAGCCTGCTGCACGTCCAGGGCTACTGCCTTAGTCAAAACAGGGCTCCTGCCTTTAATCAGAACAGGGCTCCTGTCCTAAGGAAGAAGACCAAGAAAACCAGCAGAACAGGGGTCCTGCCCTTCCTCCACTGTCGCGGCGGCGGCAAAGATTCTGAGAGCTCTCATACTTGGAAAGGTTTATTTTTATTATTTTGTATTGCTTACGTAAATTCGTGGTTGTGGTTGATGTTTTTCGAAGGAAGAGTCAAAGTGTCATTTTCTTAAGCCGCGACGCTTATATGCCATTGGGGTTATTACCATCTTCAGTAAGTACCTTACCGTTTAATACCTACTTCGGGGACCCACAGTTAGGTGACAGTCAAATAAGCTTAACTTTACTGCACCTCGGTCTGGCTAATATTTTATTTAACCTTTTGATGTTCTGTTGTAACATATTCATTCCTTCAAATCCCTGTGCAGGTTTGGGCTACCTTATTTCGGATTTTCTTGGCATCCCTCATCCATTTCACCTCACTACCGAATGTTTCTGCTACCTGTCTAACTGTTGATTAAAAGACTATCTCCGCAAACAAAAGCCGGCTCCGTTACTCTTCCCTTCCGAAAGTTTTTGCTGACTACAGGATGAACCAAGAAACGGATTATCCCCATGTTTCCTAGGAATGAAAGAAAACGATGGGGGCTCTGGAGGAAATTCCCAAGGGACTCCCTGTAATCAAATGTTTTCAGATGAAAAATTACTAAGAAAATGCTAACAAAAGAGGTACAGTTGAGCTGTGTTACTTCGGGCATCGCCAACTTTGAACGGTGTCATGGCCCTTTAACTGTATGCCAAGTTTCGTTGTCCTAGCTTACGTGAAAGTGTCCAAACTAGCAAAACCCGGACCGACCGACAGACCGACGGACGGACAGAATTTGCGATCATCAAATACCCAAGATGTCCCTCTCTATCAACCACTGCGCACGGATAGTTCGCTGGGTTTTCTTCTATTGGCAAGGATCCTCGTCTGCGACCCTAGGTTCGTCTTCTGTGAGTGTTCCTTGGA
This sequence comes from Branchinecta sandiegonensis, assembly GCA_030848855.1. Taxonomy (NCBI): domain Eukaryota; kingdom Metazoa; phylum Arthropoda; class Branchiopoda; order Anostraca; family Branchinectidae; genus Branchinecta; species Branchinecta sandiegonensis. Next base: position 20,089,690 of record JAUPMV010000016.1, on the reverse strand, counting down.
ACAACCCACTATTGCGAGCGCTGTGGCAGCTTCAGCTTTCCGTTCCCACCATATTTTGTGGGGCTTATAACTCGTGAACCAGTGCAAGTATCAAGTTGGAACTTGCTACATGTGTGGGTATTGGGGTCTAGATGTGCCTTTTGGGTGTCCCACACCCCACACCCGCCCGGATCAGGAGCAAATGGGCCCAGATTGCCCAATGAATGATGATTATAATGTGGCCATAGTTGGACATAAGTCGATGATATTCCTTGTACTTGTAGATCCTAGGGCTGGGAAATTATTTTTAAAGTTGCACCTTCCGTACCCATCCCGTTCATGGGAATCTGGGCCCAGATCGACCAGGAGTTAAGTTTGTTACCAGTGACAGGAATCAACAGGTAACAAGTTGAAACTTGGTAGGTTTGTGAGCATTGGGATCTCTGTTTCCTTTTGCGGGTCACAAACCCCACTTGGTTCTGGCAATTACTAGAGATAGGGCGATAAAATTCCTTTGAGCTTTTAGATCCTAGGGTTGGGGATTTATATGTGGAGTTGAACCACACCGCTCATGGGCAAGTGGGCCCACTTTGACCATGAGTTAAGTTTTGACCCGTGACTGGAATCAAACCCTAAGCTGGTATAGTCGAGGATATTTAGGTCTAAACGCAATTTGATGGGTCCTCCCCCCCCCCTCCCGTTCATGGGTAACTGGGCCCAGATTTCCCATGAGTTAAGTTCGTCTATGACATGTCTCGAGTTCAACTCTTGTGTACTTGTGGATATGTATGTACAGATGCGGAGTCTGAACCTAAAGAGGACCCATGCCAAGAAGGGCCGAAATAACGCTAGAATAAAACTCAGCTGACGTATCCGTTTATCGCAGTGAATCCAACACGCGCGAACAAACAGGCTGGTGAACTTCCGGGTTTTGGTTTGGTTAGCTGACGGGAGGGCGAACGGATGGGTTCCTACCCTTATATCAACCTTCCAACAAATCTCACCGAGACCATTTTCAATTCGTAATCTCACCCGCACCTCCCCCCCCCCCCATATCTAAATGTCGAGCAGAGCAAAATAACACTAGGGAGTACCGCCAAGACCTATCCTTTCCTTGCTTCGCAAACGAGCCATGGTCGTAGCGCCGTCCATTAAGCTTGCGGCATTTAAAGCTAGACATACTTGCGGGTTTAGAAATTTCTGGTAAAGCTGAAGCTGAGATGCGTTCTGCACGCATCGTGAAAACAGGGGAGTTCTATCTTTTTTTTTTGCTGTGTTCGGCATATGAAGTTACCGGAGCCAGCGCTAATGCACGACCGATTGAGTTTCAGTAGGAAAGTTCTCTGTCGCTAGTGGTGCTAGCGTCGCTGCTATTCGAGAGTCACTTTCTTCAAGTCTTGGCACTACTATCTAGTGTTGTTTTGCTCTGATGTCGAGGTACTTTCCAGCACCGCGACAGTGAAACAATTGATGAAAGAACATTATGCATTCCGAAACAGAAAATTTACAATAATCACGAAACCTTATCTGTCCACGTCAGCCACTTTCTGAAGCACGTTTCAATCAGCCTTGCATGTTGGTTCAGAGAAAGCTTTTACGTACGCCGCTGCCTTTTAACGGACAGCCGGAAAAGGAACTTTCCCAAATATTTGGCGACCGAAAGATTAGACCGTTTGTGTCGAAGTGCTTTTTCTTAAACGCAAACTATTTGGGAGAAAATGTGTATCTGAAAAACTGTTAGGTGAAGACTAAAGGTGCGTGGATACACAGTCCGACTTTCGCAGTCGGATGCTAATTTCGTCCATTTCCTCCAAAGGAACAAAATCAATAAACAACCCGGACAAAGCTGCATATGCCCCGTTACATAGGGCCATACTTTGCTCCGAAATTGACGCAATCGCATGCAGGATGCAGCTTTCCCCATGGTGATGCGAATTTCGCTTCTTAAATCTTACCGGACTGTGTGTTCACGTAGCTTAAAGTTTAACTGAAAAGCCAACTTATTTTTTATTCATTTAACTGGATACGCTGAATTATTTGGATTCTGCAAAGGGATTATTTTTTTTTCCACTATCTGCTCTAGTTATGACGTTTAGTTTATATGCGGCCGTCAACGCGGGAAATTTTAATCTCAACACAAATGCGGCTTTTCAGTGTGCAGTGGTGAGACTAAAGAAGACTGCTTAGTGCCTGAACAAAAAAAATAATAAATTTTTTTCGTCAGGCATACTACAAAAATACAAGCGCATAGAGGTACCACAAATCACACGGAAATTCCACAATTTGAAATCGATTATTCATGAACAGCGGAGCAACAAAATAACGCATTTTCATCGGGTCTTCAAGCCTAACTAAAGGACACCTGAACAATGAAACCATACTTGAACACACCATGGAGAATGCATTTACAGACATGGCCACGGAGAGAATTCTTCTCCTGAGCGTGAAGTTTTCAAAATAGGGATGTTCGTTTCTGGAGGTTTGCTCATGCAGACTCCAAGACAAAAAGCGCAATTCATTCAAATCTTGTATAGCGCTGGCCGGATCTTATTGGAATTTCTTCTAGATATACGTTTGGGCTTAACTGGTTAAAAAATATTCCAGAAGAAGGGTTGACTGGAGACATTTGTTCATTTCCAGAATTGTTCGGTACTGAAATAAGGACCGATGCAAAATGGAGCAAAAATCATAGCTTGGAAACACTATTTCGTATTTGGATTGGGTTTTCTGCCGGCAATGTTAACGGAAGTCATACAGATAGGGATGGTACTTGGTACTCTTCATCCAGGTGTCCTTTAAGTGAATGAGTGATGGATAACTAGGTTGTCCTTTCTCAGCTCTTTTCGGTTAAACTTCGAAGAAATAATACTCTTAGGGTCTTGTTGTTGTTTTCCCGAACCCAACAACGGCCAAACAATCCTACCTTAAACGCATTCGATAACCTCCGCCGGCGACTGGTGACATCTGTTGAGTAGCTATTCGTAGACAATCCGCTGATATACGACCCGCTAGGTGACGGTAGTCCTAACCGTATCGTGCTAGGGGTGTCGTACTCCGATCGACTACTTTCAACCGAGTCGTCACGCCGCACTTGCATGGCTTGATCGAGAGCGTCGATGTGGGTTAAGCTTTTCGATCGACCCTAAAAAGTTTAATTCACATATAATGACTATCGAACTGAAATTTTAATGCACGTTTATAAAAAAAAAAAAAACTTCATAGCTTACTTCCGTAAAAGATGCTAAAGTACGCTGGTCATTAGACTATATTACACCATTTATTCAATTTCTTTGAAGACCTCTCTAAATAAAGGGCACGAACGAGTTCATAAAGACTGAGGTTTGTCCCCTGATAGATAATAGCTTATTTGTTGCCTTGTCCTGCTATGTTTCGGGGCAGCAGGGGAGGGGGAGGGGAGGTGTTCCGGATCGGAATTCTCATCCGTCGACAGCTTTTCACCCAAGTTTAGTATTAGTTCTTGTCTTCGGTTGAAGAAGCTCGGGATTCTCTACCCCGGCAGTGCCGGATCATATGACCGATTGTCGGCTCCCATTATTTTCTTCGATGCGCGTATCTGTACGGATTCGAGCTCTTCCGACAGATCAACCGTCTTCTATATTTGAGGTTCCCGTACCGGAAAGCAGTACTCCGTGCGCAAAAGGGGTGTGCGATAGATTTGTTCGGACATAATTCAGATATTCCACTACGACCTAAAGAAGACCCTTGCTAGGAGGGGCTGTAACGTCGCCGAGCAAAAAATGTCCGCTGATTCGTAAAGCACCCCTGGATATCATTCACTGTCAGCTTCGACTGAGGGAATCCTTATACATAATGGGAATCCCCCTGGGAATGGAGAATCCCCCTGGATGAGTATGCTTTTCTGATAAGATGTGCTTGATTTTGTATCGAATTCTAGGTTACTGTTGTTTTGATTCTGTAGTCGCTGTTTTCTTTCGTTTTTTTCCATATTCCATCTCTTTCTCCCTTACGTCTTTGATGAGTAATCAAATATTTCATTCATTCACAAATAACGTCATACATTCCGAATGCTAGGCTACGTACGCCCAAATCTGAACTGTAGCTGGATATCATTCACTGTCAGGTTCGGCTGAGGGAATCCTTACACATAATGGGAATTCCCCTGGGAAAGGGAATCCCCCTGGATGGGTATTCTTTTCTGATAAGATGTGTTTGATTTTGTATCCAGTTGTAGGTTAATGTTGCTTTTCTTCTATAGTCGCTGTTTTCTTTCGTATTTTTCCGCAAAATCTCTCTCTCCTTTATGTCTTTTATAGGTAATAAAATATCTCATTCATTCATATATAACGTCATACATTCCAAATGCTAGGCTACGTACGCCCAAATCTGAACTGTCTGAGAAGAGAATCCCAGGTTTGTCGACGACAACATTCCGACCAAAGAAGCTAAAGAATTCACGGAGAAAATGATTTTTCCTGGAAAAATGATTCGCCAACTGAATAGACAATATCAGAACAAAATGCCATGATATTGCGACGTGTTTCTAAGAATCACGTAGATGATTCTATCCCGAAGCACGAGCCCTTGACTGAAGCTGCTATACGAAAGAACTGTAGTGAAAGAAATTCGCGTAGGGGAAGGCGAAATCATCTACACCGGCGAAATCATCCGGCGTTCATCCAGAAAAGTCGCAAACGTCTCAACAAGAAGATATGGGATGCAAAATAAAATCTGAGAAAAGTTTATGTTGTTATGTTATGTTGTTTATGTTGCTTATTAGTTTATGCTGTTACTGGATATTTTTAATTATTTATTTATGAGGTAAGGTAAGGCGGACTAATACAAAATAAAGAAAATAAAAGCCAAAAACGAAAACACACCAGGATAATTAAACATGTTTAATTTCTTAAGATACACTTTAAACTTCGTGACACAAAATTTTTACATTTAACACCCTAAACGGATTCTGGATTACCAGCTAAGAATGTAGAGGGCTGGCAGGGCAGGATGCTGGTTGAGGATGAGCAGATCTGAATACGTACGGAGAACTGCACTGATGCTGTCATGAACACTGGAATTTGAGACCAATTTATGATCACGAAAGGGTTTTGGGAAATCAATCGAAACAGTACTTAATAAAGCAGCCTCTCATATGTTTTATATATTTTTTTCTGAGGATGTGGCAGATTCCAAAACTGTTTAGGTGGTCCGTTCAGTTAAATGTGGAACTAAGCTACTCTTCTTCCTTTCTTCTAACGATCAAATCCATTATTGCAACCTCCCCCGAAGATCTTGGCACGATCTATTCGATACATTGTAGCGGCAATTGCCATCTTCATGCACTATTTGGCTTACGGCCAAGACTTTGTTTCTTCAGACAAACTCAAAAAAGGCCACGTGCCCCACCCGCGAACACCATACCCCTCAAACCACCAAAAAAGTCGTTCGAAAATGGGCTAATCTAAACTCAAACATATTCGGGCGTGTCACACATTCAACAATAAAGACCCCCCCCCCCTGAAACAGTGACAAGTCCGAACTGAATACAGACGAGGAGATGATAATAAATCTGTCTGGACCATATATGAGGACTGTCTGCAGCTGTACTACCATTGTTGCAAAAGAAACAAGTCGATTTCATCTCCATAAAAAAGCCAGCCTTCTCCTAGCCAAACTCATCCCACCAAACTAAACATACTCCCATGCGCTAATGCACACACAAGAAAAAGGTCGAACGACCGAGCTCATTTGTCTCACGAGATGGATGAAGGGAAGAAACGAAATACGTTAATTTCCAAGAGGAAGCATTGCTTCTCATTCGCTTGCGGCGTCTGGATGAAGAAGAAGAAAAAGGTGCTATTTATCATGGACTGGTAACTTCTAACCACGGAAGGGTTCACCAAACGAGGGGATACCCACTCCCCCTACTGTCAGAAGTTTAATAACAGAAAACACAAGAATGCGCGGTTTCAACAAAACACTTGGACTGTTTTCTGCTGTCGCGACAAACGTTATGGATGAAATGTGATGCATAACAAGCATTGAGATAACATTCCAAGTGTTGTCTGTTGAAACCACGCATCCCTGTATTGTCTGTTATGAAACTTCTGACAGTGCGGCACCTGCTGTACGCCCTTTCCCGGCACCGACCGAAATCAGCGGTGCCGGCATCGGTGCCAGTCACAAATAAGGCGATTCATCTTTCAAACGCTTATAAATATGTTTATATTTATTGTTTTAACACGTGGCACAGTGCACTGCTGCATACTAAAATCGAGAGTGGGCGACCCTTTCCTACCAAAACGCCAAAATTTTGGAGAAAAATGTTGATCGGTGTTGATCGGATTCAAGGCACTGGAGACCAAATTTCATGATTATTGAATGTCTTCTATCGGCAAGGGCTGTTAAGCTTAGCTACACCAGTGCCGAGCCATAGTCCAAGTATGTGTCGCCAAGGATGATTCGGAGACCACGCTTTTGTATTTTTTCGATCCTCGAGGACTGATTATGGGTTAGGCTAGGGTGCCAAACTTGACAGGCGTATTCAATAAATGGTCGAGTAGCTGTTACTGCAATCGTGCCCGACAACATATCTTCCAAGTGGGCTTCGCCAAAACGCCGCTACCAGTTGGCTTCTTTGTTATTTGTTAATGTTATTCTTCCTTTATAATCCTTTCTGTTCCGTATTTTAAAGATCGAATTCTCAGTTTCTAGGATTCGGTAAAAAAAATTGGAGATTCGGTAAAATTTTGGCTCTCCCCCCCCCCCAACGAAAATGCACTTGCGACGCCCCTGCTTGTAAGAGACCTCCCACCAAACATGAGGAACACGCAACTACTTTATCTCCCTATTTACGATATAATTATCTTAATTTCTATTAATATAAACCCTGGATCTTTGCTTCGAAAGTCTAGTGCGGTAATGATCCAAAGCAACGCCAATAAAACCCCTGCAGAAGCGATTTTAAGCTTAAACGCAAGCTTCACGATATCGCTCATTTGCATGTTGTCGTGAGTGCCGTTGATTATTTTAAACGTCTCAATTTGATCTCCTCTAAAATCTGGATAGTTTAAATAATATGAAGACATGGATGCTTTTACGAACAGCCAGTGTTCTTATGTTTTTTTTTATCCGGAATTCGTTCAGGTTTGTTTTACAGGTTGTTTACTGGTTTGTTTCCTTCCCCGACGTTGAACCTGAAGATTGACAGCCTGACGAGGACCCTTGCCAAGAAGGGCCAAAATGTCGCTGATGACGCATCGTAGCTGACGTATCCGTTGGACATTATATGAAAATGTATACACCATTTGGCCTCGAGCCTTCTCTCTGCCAAAATGGTTCTTTATGTTGAATTTAATTTGAAATAAACAGAAGTTGAACTTGAATAAATAATGACCTTTAACAAGAAACTTACTTGGAACTTGCGAGAGGGCGAGGTCACAGTGAGAAACACTTTCTTAACTGAGGTAGACAACCTCTCGTCCGAATTCCTCGGAATCATTTTTTTTGCGGGGCGCCTCGCACCCGGGAGCACAATTTCCGGCGTAACGCGCCCGTTACTTCCGTCCGGAATCATTCCAACAACCAACACAAGAAAATACGACAATACAGAGACTAGAAATCTACGCGAGAATCACAGCCAGTAATGCACACACCGTACAGGAAGCAGGACCTCTCCCCAAGAGCGAGGAAGCGTAACTGAAGCGATTTCCCCCAGTCCTTGATTTCTCCCCTGGACTAAATAGCTAGCAGTATATGCCAGCTTCCGAAATCGACAGACGAGCGAACGCCGCGCTCCGAGCGGAAAAGTGGGTGGGAGTGCATATGGGTGATTCTGGCGACCTGGAAAGCTTCGCTAGTTTGAGCGCCAGCTGTTTTTGCGCTTCGCTACTTTTGGCGGCTTTCCATTGGTACTTGCGCTCGGCGGATTCTTGCTTTGCTTTTGGTAAAGTGGATCCGTGAGAACGAGAGTATCGCCCTATAGTCGACTGTTGATGTTTGAGATGGGTAAATTTGCGGAGGGACGGCATTACCGCGAGACGCGTTCTAACAATATCTGACCCTGCCATGTTAGAACTGGGAGAGGCTGGTGATATGGCGTCATAGAGTAAATGGGGTTGTCCCCTCTCTCTACCCTATAACATGCGAAGGTCATCCAAGAACAGCCAAACACACTCGTACATAGTCAAAGAAGAACCAAATAGAATGCACATCTCGCCATCCTGGACATCGAGTACATGATATTTTTCATGAATTTTTCAGTCCCAGTTAGAAATTATGTCTAAATTTTGAGTGTTTATACTGTTATTTATCTTGTGTTGTTTTTGGTTGTTCTCTTTACTCCGCTACCATCTTGTGTATTTGGCGGGTTACAAATAAAATATATATGTATAATGCTAATGATTCCTAAAACTACACTTGACAAAACAAAACCTCGTTTACATAAAATATCTCAACGAACTTCTATTGTTTGTTTGATTGACACTATGTTTTATTTTAATATGACACGAAATGCCCGAGAGAGCTTTCATTGATTGTTTAATGAACACTGTGTTATCTTTTAATGTACTGTTTGCACAAAATGTCTCAGAGAACTCTTACTACTTGTTTGATTAACACTATCTTTTACTTGAATGTCTTTCTACGAAAGAAAACAAAATATCGGCATGCTGTGTGTTCGACAACAAAATAATTTGAATCTTAGCGAGATACAAAAAAAAAACTTGACAGAGGGGAGAGGGGTCTTCCTATGGTATTTGGTACTGATGTATTGACTTGATATGTTTCTCTTCTTTTTGTAAACGGGTCTCAGCTTGAAATGCAAAATTATACTATATTAAACTATTACGCGTTTTTAGACGTCGATACTGTTTTCCTGCTACATCTGCTGTATCTATCCACCGGGAGCAAGCGTGCTCCCCGGACCTAACTCAATTAGGGGATAATGCGGGCAATTTCGTGGGGAAAATCCTAGAAAGTTGAGGTATAGGGTCCGATACTAACGGTCCAATGGTCAGCAACTAGTGATCTGAATGGCAGTTAGGGGATCGGAAAAGAACATTCCGCTATTCATTAGAAAAGGAAGTTCTTTCAATTAGGATTCTTCAACCGATACTAGTGGGTGGGAAGACTGAAGGGAGTGAACTAATTTGATTCAGGGAATTCTGGCCTGTAATCATACAGCCAGTCCCAAGCCTGGATAAAGGAGGAGCGTTTGGCGACAGACTAGCAGCCTGGCCCTGGAAAAAGGATTTGCCATAGAACCGTCTAGTTGAGAGCCAACGTGATAGTCACCCTTGACGACGAATCCGGACCGCCCCCGGACACGATTTTTGAAAGCGAATTGCGAAATTAAACTTGGTTTTTGGAACGTAAGGACCATGGTTCAACTTTCAAAAACAGAACAGGTTGTGAATGAGATGGAAAATTATGGCCTTGACATCCTAGCTCTGTCGGAAGTCCGTTGGACTGGTGCAGGTAGTCAAACCCTCAAGAAGGGATACACAATCCTACAGAGTGGCACCGAAAAAAAGAAAGAAGCAGGGGTCCTCATAATGCTGTCGAAATCTGCAACCAGAGCCCTACCGAAATGGACGTCAACCGAAGAACTGGTGCAAGCCGCTTGCAAACTGAAGAACGGCAGAGCACCAGGAAGCGACAGGATATCAGCAGGAATGATTAAAACCTCTTTAGGCGCTAGCATAACTGTGTGGATCACATTCTTTGCATGTATATGGAAATCAGAGAAAGTCCCCGAAGAATGGAGAAAAAGCACACTCATCAAGCTTTTCAAGAAAGGAGATGCAACAAAGTGCGATAATTGGAGGGGCATCAGTCTCCTTTCTATCCCGGGGAAACTATTCTCACAGATAATCCTTCGTCGCATCCAGACAGCCTTAGACAAGCACTTGCGAGACGAGCAACATGGCTTCCGCCCATCTCGCTCCTGCTCCGACCTTATATATGTCCTACGCATGATGATCGAGGAATGCAATGCATGGAGGCAAAAGATGTACTTTGTCTTTGTGGATTTCGAAAAAGCCTTCGATTCAATACACCGAGATTCGCTGTGGAATATCCTCCGATATTACGGCATTCCAGAAAAACTTGTATCCTTGATCATTGCCCTATATGAAAACACCGAGTGCTGCGTTCGGACCCACGAAGAAAATAAAAGGTATTTCCATATCATGTTCGGTGGCAAACAGGGGTGTGTCCTCTCCCCCTTGCTTTTTGTCCCTGTAATCGATTATGTGTTCCGAGACTGCACGGGGTTTGGTATCCAAATCTGCGACAATAAACGACTAGCAGATCTTGATTTCTTCGACGACATCACCCTGATGGAGGCAAACAAGGAAAGGCTCCAGGATCTTCTTGAAGTAATCCGAGAGAAAGCGAGTCTTTTGGGACTAAAGATCAACTCGGACAAAACAAAAAGCATGACAACGAGCGAATCACCACTGGGCATAAAGTGCGGGAATAATACAGTAGAGCAGGTAGTGGATTTTTAGATACCTTGGAAGTACAGTCGATCGAACTGGATCCAGCGAAAAGGAGGTGCAGTCTAGGATTGGACAATCCAGTGGAGCTTTTAATCGACTAAAGCCAGTGTGGCGATCGAAAAAGTACCCCCTGAAACTGAAAATAAGGCTGTTCAACAGTAACGTCATCTCCGCCCTCCTTTATAGCTGTAAATGCTGGAAACTGAACCAACACCAAGAAAAGAGGATCCTTGCTTTCGAGAATAACTGTCTTCGCAGAATACTGAACATTAACCAGAGGGACCACCTAACCAACCAGACAGTTCGCTCTATCTCCCGCCAGCCCCTGGTAACTGATGTCATACGCCAACGAAGATGGCGCTACTTGGGGCATGTTATCCGTATGGCGGAAGATAGACTCCCCAGAACGGTACTGGAGTGGCAACCAGGGGGAACCCGAAGAAGAGGAAGGCCGAAGAATACACTTCGTCGTACGTACCAGCGGGACCTAAAAGACTTTAATTCGAAAGTCCAGTCCCAGTGGGAAGACGTCTGGGCAGCAGCACTCATGAGGGACGACTGGCGGCTCTTTCTGGATGCCCTAGGTGCCTCTGGCGGCACAGGAGGAACTAAGGTAAGGTAAGGATTCTGGAGTACAGTAGAGGTATGCCTATGTGAACGTTTGTTGACCATTTTCATGCACTTGCTGTGTCTAAAGCCAACTACCAGTTAGCCAAAGTAGGTAATTATGGGCATCTGATAACACCTGTGTAGGTATTTTGGATCTTCGTTTTACCATTTAGCCCAAAACTGCACTGTTCACATCAAAGCAACTGTTCACATAAGCATATCCAGAAGTTACGGCTAGGATCAAACTTTAAATGTTTACTTCTTCCCTTACTTCTTCTGCCTTTTATACTATCCCTAGATCCCTTATGGAAGTATAAGCTTCTGAAATCCCAGTCTTTCGCCATTGTTTCGTTTTATACCTACTACCTTTTAGCGCTTTCACACATAAGGATATGAGAGCCTTTAAGGTGTTGTTTTGCATTTTGAAAGAAATGATAGGCCATCTATCTATTGTTTTGGACTTCGTTTTTTTTTGCTTGGTCTTCCAACTTGTTAACCACGGCCCGTTCAGTTTCAAATGTTTTCCGTCCAACCGCCGCGTCGGAAAGCGGGAAGGCTGGATAAAGTTGACAAGCGCTGACAAGAAGATCGCAAATTTCACGTGGACAGTAATGGCATTTGCGAAAAACGATATTGCTGAGCCGTTTCATCGTGAGGGGATCATTTCTAGTAAAAGTTGTTCTTTAAGTTGTTAAGTCGCACCGACTATCGATACCCGCTGAAAGTGAGCAGAGCTAGAGCTACTAGCTGAGCTTTGAGTTGAGGCCCGTCTACTTCTCTTTTTATCGCTGAGCATTGAGAAGAAAGACAGTAGCAACCGTGTATGACCCGTCTCTGCAGTAGTCTATAGTCGCTTCCTCTCGACTGTTCTTCTCTGAGGCTCTAATGCGATGTACTGTTTGTACTGTGTGTGATGTACCGCGTGGCTCCTAACCTCCGCTCGTTTGTATCGGGCAGGGCATCGGAAACCTATTCGACTTTGCATGATGCATTACAGAGATCCTTGTGCAAAGTTATCTTCAATTGCGCAGGACCTTCACGTTTCGGCCCTTGGCCATTTCTCCGCATTCCATCTAGGAAGAAGATTTTTTAGACCCATTAGTCCCTTTTATTTTAAATATTTATTTTTTGATATTGTGCATTTACTACATTGCTGAAAGTTCAGTATATTTTTTTCTCTTATTTGTCTGTACTGCGCTATTTTCCTCTTCTTAAGTGCGTAAATAAAAGTTTCATCATCATCATCATCAGATCGGGAGACTTTTTGCTTCTTTGTTCCTGGTGGAACTCACTATAAGATCTAACTTTATGTCAAGCTATGTTCCAATTTAGTTAGCATCCCTTTCCCTAGGAAACTCATATTTGACGCGTTGCAGCTGTGGAGCTTTGTTATTGCAAGTGCGATACCTTACCTCTCGTTTGCTTCGATAGTATGCTTTCCTCCTTTTCAGCTTAACTGGCCGTCTCTCAGGCTTGAGGCTGAAAAAGAAATAATATAGGAGACTCCTCGAGAATACCAATTCTGGCAGCCCAGCCAAACATCCCACACAATAAAATCTTTCCCGCTCTAGCCGGAATTCAGGCCATAAAAGTCTTTGTATGTATTTACATTTAGGGAAGAACGGAAATAATATGACGGCATCGTAGTTGGTGAATGAATGACTGATTTTATTACCCACTTAAAAGACAGATAAATCTTCAGCAGAGGACAAGAAACGAAGAAAAAAGATACGAAATTCTAAATTCAATATACAAAAGCAGTTATAACCGCGATGGTCTTTGTACGCTTTACAACGCTTGTTGCGCCCCTGTGCTTCTGTTTTCAGTCGGCATGGCTCATTTGTTTCGTAAAAAAGATCGCCAGACTCTGCTAGTGGCTTATTTCAAATATTGTAAATTCCTCCTCCGGCTCCCTAGATGGCACCGAAACAGAAAAGTCATTGCTCGATTTGGACTAATAGACGTGCCCTCTCGGATTCAGACTTGGAGTGATGACCTGTGTAACCAGACCTAAGGTTTCGATGGGATCCCAAACATCTTAGAGCCAAAAATTGGTCGACAGCTTTTGTTTCCGGTTTTCGCCGGATTACAGGTGAACTACTTGTCCGGGAAGAAAATAGTTTTCATATTCGGATTCAGCATGTTTCTTTACCCCTAAATCAACTATCTCATTACCTTTTAAAAATATTTTTTTTTGCCCCTTAATTTTAAACCACCTCCCCCACCCCTAAATGTAAAGCTACAAAGCCCATCTACGAACTTGACCTTACCCTTGACCCAATGAATCCAAGATACCAAAATATCTCATTGCCGGACATCCATATACAGACTCAGCCTCTCTTCTTACCCCTTAAAGTTTAACTGAAAAGCCAACTTATTTTTGTGTAGTTTAACTAAACACGCTGAATTATCTGGATTCTGCTAAAGCATTTTTTTATTTTCCACTCTCTGCTCTATTTATGACGTTCAGAATATCTGTGTCCGTCCCAACATCCGAAATGTGCCAGGCCGAAATGTAGAGCCATAACCCATCTACGAACTTGACCTTACCCTTGACTCAATGAATCCTCACACCAAGTTTCATCAAAATATTTCATTCCCTTCGAGAGTTATCATGCTCACAGACAGACAGACAAACGGACATTTTTGCGATGTCATAGGTATCCCTCCACTTACGTTTTGGGATCCCAAAAAGACGAATAACTTGATTCACGCTTACGAACCTCTGCGGACATTCTTTCTTACTGATGCTGGTTAGCTTGTTCATGTTGTTTTGTTAGTTTGTTTGTTGTTGCTTTTTTGTTATTTATCGTTTTGTTTCTTTCATAATACTCCGTATTTTGCGTTTTACACTTTACGGGTAATAAAGTAAAGTTCATTCATTCATTCATGCTTGTATCCACACTGATGAGAATCTGACACTCCTAGGCAGGCACTCCTTACTTGCTCCTTACATCCATAGAATGGAGTTCATAATTACATAAGGAAATTGTCCGTTATTATAGTATTACATGCCTCGGCTGCATTCTAAGAGTCTTTGAAATTTAATACCATCCAAGAGCTTGTATTTACCCGTCTTCGAATTCACGTTAATCCCCCTAAATGACCCCCCCCCCCTGACCCCCGGCGAATCTAAGCGATTCCTGCAAGCTATAAAGTTGCGGTTATTATCTTCCAAAACCAACCATTTATAAACGGAAAATCTTGAGTTATTCCAAGAGTGGGAAACTGACCTGACTCGACAAAACACAGGGAGGGGAGAGCAAAGCTATGAGACCATGATATTTAGAGACGTCTAGACTGAGGGGTTGACAACTAACGGCCTTAAGGGGTACATGTAGTGGGGACTCGTCGGCCGGGCTCAAGCGTTGGAAACCGAAAGAACGTAGTAATGATCTGATTTATCAGCACACTTCCTCGGAGCAGAGGCGTTACTAGCCAAAATGTTTGGGGGGGGGGGGGGGGCTGGCAAGGTATTTACAAACTGGCTGGTCATTTTTACCGACTGTCTTTGCAGTTAAAAACGACTATTATTGAGAAAAGACGACTGTGATGACATAAAATCGGATGATTTAAAGAAAAACGTCTATTTTTAAGAAAAAATCGACTACTTTTACGAGAAACCGACTGTTTTAAAACAAGAGCTGTAAGCTCATATGGCACTTGCAAGTGTCAAGATGATTTGATTGATCAAAAGTAAGTTTCGACTTTGCGGTTGAGATGCGCGCTCTAAGGGGGCTGGAACTTCATTTGTAAGCAAAACCCTTAAGGCAAAACTGCTAATGGGCTGATGGGCATCAAGAAAATGCATATATTGCTTAAAAGTATTTTTTTTACTTTGCGGTCAAGATTGGTACTTTAAGGAATAATCGGATTTGGGAAGTAGCAATTTCTAAGCAAATGTTGTTGAGTCTCCAGTATTCCAGCGAAGTTTCATCGTCCTAGCACATCTGGAAGTACCTTAACGCGCGATCCCCGGAATCCCAGACCCCCCTCCCCCTCCTCCAACTCCACCCACAATAACCGGAGCCAATCCGGTTCTGTAAATGATTAATCCAGAGCATCTGTTTGTCATTCCCACGAAGTTCGATCCAGATCACACCAGTCTAAGCGGGTCAAGTATTTTCCGCCCTCCCCCCCAATAATTGCCGGATTCGGTCCGGAAATGAAAAAGGTCACAAGAGAAAAATGTCCTCTGTTTAATTATTAAATTTCACTCAAATCCGACCACCCGTTCCAAAGTTACGCATGACTCAATATTCCGGATTCCCCTCCCTCAACTCCCCCCCCCCCCAAGATTATCATATCGAGGATTATTTTTTATTCCAAGTCAGTTTAACCGGGTCCTCGATATGCCTTCCAAGTTTCGTCGTGAAAATCCCCCAAAAAACGGAATTCCGGGAACCCCCCTCCTCCCCCCCCCCCCCCCAAGTGTCCGGATCCAGTCAAATTATGTAACAGATTTACATGGACCAGATGTTTGTTCTTCCCAGCAAGTTTCACTCCGATAAATATTCTTTGAGCCCAAGCTGACTTTGAAACATTTATTCAAACAATGTTTACAACGGGTACGTCAGCTACGATTCTTCATCAGCGATATTTCGGCCCTTTTTGGCAAGGGTCCTCGTCAGGCTGTCAATCTTCTGGTTCAACTTCGGGGAAGGAAACAAACCTGTAATAAATAACTGAAGCTTCTACCGACTATAAATATCTTATTAAAGTAAGTTATCTTCAAATACTACTATAATGAAAAAACTAGTCCTGTGATTTTATTTTTGACACGGACGCTGTTTTTGCTGGACGATTGGGGCGATGACAGGAAAGGGTTTTTTCTGCATTTTGGTCGACTTAGGTTTTTTTATTAATAAGGGACAGAAAACTTAAATATTATTTTATTAATAACCTCGTTCTACGTTTCGATTATTTTTCGTTTCGATAATCGAAACGTAGAACGAGGTTATTAATAAAATAATATTTAAGTTTTCTGTCCCTTATTAATAAAAAAACCTAAGTCGACCAAAATGCAGAAAAAACCCTTTCCTGTCATCGCCCCAATCGTCCAGCAAAAACAGCGTCCGTGTCAAAAATAAAATCACAGGACTAGTTTTTTCATTATAGTAGTATTTGAAGATAACTTACTTTAATAAGATATTTATAGTCGGTAGAAGCTTCAGTTATTTATTACAGGTTTGTTTCCTTCCCCGAAGTTGAACCAGAAGATTGACAGCCTTCACTCCGATACCATCATTCTAACCGTTTCTCGAGATTTCCGGTCCACCCCCCCCCCCCCCAGCTCCCCCGCGGTGCACGTAGCCGATCCGATTCAACAAATGACTTACCTAGAGCATCTGTTTGTTCTTCCCACAAAGTTCCATCCCGATCCCTCCATTCTAAACGGGTCACGTATTTTCCGCCACCCCCCCCCCCCCAATAGTTGCCGGATCCGGTCCGGATATGAAAAAAATCATCGGAGAAATTTCCTCTGTTGAATTCTTAAATTTCACTCGAATCCGATCACCCATTCCAAAATTACGCATGACTGAAAATTTCGGTTTCCCCTCCCTCCACTCCCCCCACCATTATCTGATCGACAAATTTTTTATTTTGAAGTCAGTTTGATTGGGTCCCTGATATGCCTGCCAAGTTTCATCGTGAAAATCCCCAAACCACCATCACCTGAATTCCGGGACCCCCCCCCCCCATAAGTGTCCGGATCCAGTACAATGGTCTAAAGGACTTATCTAGAGCAGATGCTTGTTCTTCCCAGCAAGTTTCACTCCGATCCCTCCATTCTAACCGTTTCTTGAAATTTCCGGTCTCCCCCCCCCAACTCCCCCCTGGCTACCGAATCCGGTCAAGACTTTAAACGGGACATTACAGATATATATTCTGTTCAGTTATGAAGTTTCATTACAATCCGATCATCCGTTCGAAAGTTACACACTTCTCAATTTCCCGGATTCCCCTGCGGATTCCCCTCCCTCCACTCCCCCACCATTATCTGATCGACAAAATTTTTATTTTGAAGTCAGTTTGATTGGGTCCCTGATATGCCTGCCAAGTTTCATCGTGAAAATCCCCAAAACCACCATCACCGGAATTCCGGGACCCCCCCCCCCCCATAAGTGTCCGGATCCAGTACAATGGTCTAAAGGACTTATCTAGAGCAGATGCTTGTTCTTCCCAGCAAGTTTCACTCCGATACCTCCATTCTAACCGTTTCTTGAAATTTCCGGTCTCCCCCCCCCCAACTCCCCCCTGGCTACCGAATCCGGTCAAGACTTTAAATGGGACATTACAGATATACAGATATTACAATCCGATCATCCGTTCGAAAGCTACACACTTCTCAATTTCCCGGATTCCCCTGCCCTCCACCCCCCCCCCCCCAAATGGTCGGATCAGAAAACTGATTCTAAGTTTGTTTGGTCGGGTCTCTGATATGCCTGCTAAGTTTCGTGGCCCTAGCACAACTGGAAGTACCCTAACTCGAAAAAGTGTGACAAAATGCCCTAAATTTTCAAGTTTCCAGCGCCCCCCCCCCCCCCTTCCCCGCATATGGTCGGGTCGGGAAACTGATTATTTCCAGGTTAGTTTGGTCGGGTCCCTGATATTCCTGCCAAGTTTCATTGTCCTAGCTCATCTGGAAGTACCCTCACTCGAAAAAGTGTGACAAAATGCCCTAAATTTTCAAGTTTCCAGCGCCCCAACTCCCCCGCATATGGTCGGATCGGGAAACTTATTATTTCCAGGTTACTTTGGTCAGGTCCCTGATATTTCTGCCAAGTTTCATTGTCCTAGCTCATCTAGAAGTACCCTAACTCGAAAAAGTGTGACAAAATGCCCTAAATTTTCAAGTTACGAGCGCCCCCACTCCCCCGCATATGGTCGGATCGGGAAACTGATTATTTCCAGGTTCGTTTGGTCGGGTCCCTGATATTCCTGCCAAGTTTCAGTGTCCTAGCTCATCTAGAAGTACCCTAACTCGGAAAAAAGTGACAAAATGCCCTAAATTTTCAAGTTTCCAGCGCCCCGCACTCCCCCGCATATGGTCGGATCGGGAAACTGATTATTTCCAGGTTAGTTTGGTCGGGTCCCTGATATGCCTGCCAAGTTTCATTGTCCTAGCACATCTGGAAGTACCCTAACTCGGATAAGTTGGACAAAAAACTCGGACCGACCGACAGACCGACCGACGGAATTGTGATCGGTATATGGCACTTGAGCCAGAGGCTGCAAGTGCCATAAAAAATCGACGGTTTCCAAGAAAATTTTTTTTACGAAAAATCTCGGCGCGAAGGCTTTTTTTTACCGACTGGCCGACAATATTCGGCGGAGGGACGACCCCCCCCCCCCCCCCACTAGTCGTGACGCCCCTTCCTCGGAGATCCTTAATCAAGTTCGGCCAAAAATTATCTTTTCCACAAATTACAACAGACGTATATTATAGTTATATTATTGTTAATTTTCCCCCAAATATGACGACTGAGATAATAGTAGCGTTCGTTTTCGTCGTCTCAATTTGTTCATAGCAGCGTTTTCTTTTGACAAGTTGTATTAGCGTCGTTTCACGAAACATCTAGATAGAAAAACGTTACAAGTCAAACTAACTTATATTTGAAACATCAGCCCCAACAAAGTACTTAAAGTTTAACTGAAAAGCTAACTTATTTTTGTATCATTCAACTGAACACACTGCATTATTTGGATTCTGCTTAGGTATTTTTTTATTTTTCACTATCTGCTCTAGTAGTGACGTTCAGAATATCTACAGCCGTCCGCACAACGCAAATTCTACTATGCCGCGGAGAATTTGAATCTCAACACAAACGCGGCTTTCCAGTGGCCAATGGTGATAGTGGTGAAGACTGCTTAGTTCCAAAACAGAAATTTTTGTAAATCTTTTTCGTCAAGCATACAACCAGGGACCCATAAATTTCCTGTAATGACTCGCCATTCAGGGGGCTTGTCAATAAGAGATTTCTGATGCGCTCTTGACCGAGCGTCAGATAGTTCGAGAAATACCACGGGGATAAAATACCCGACTATCCAGATAGACAAAATTTTTCGCAGCTGTTTTGCTAAACTTGGAATATTTCTCTGTATTGGAAGAGTATCCTGGATCTTTTGTCCTAGCTTAGGTACCTGGTGGCATGCTGAATAGTCCTGACTGAAGATGGCTAACTATATCTATCTGAGCAAGATCGCCGATTCGACCCCAACGGAATTTTTGGAAACTAGGTGAGGCTCGGGCAGCATAGCAACATAGAAGCATAGGAAATGACAAGCCCCCTGAATGGCGAGTCATTACAGAAAATTTATGGGTCCCTGATACAACACAGGTACAAGCACATACACATGCCACAAGTCTGACAGGGAAATCTTACTATATTCAAACCGATTATTCGTGAACAGCGGAGCAACGAAGAAACGCATTTTCACCGGGTCTTCATGCCTGTTTAAGTAAATAAGTGATGGGTAACTAGACTGTCCTATCACAGCCCTTTTCGGTTACACTTTAAATGGATTTTACTGTAACAGGCCTACAGTTTTAATTTTTTTTTTTTTTAAGTGAATTTTGAAAATGGGCGAGATGTTGAAACTACCTCTCCGCCTCAGTTCGTCATTTCAGGAACGACGAATAAAACGGCAGTTCCACCGAACGCAAGAAACGCCTTATTCTCGCCAGTTGAACGCCGAACATGAACGGCGTGATAAACAAAACGTTTATAGTAAAACGACAGTTGGCACGGCGAACCGAGAGACGAAAACATACGCGGCTAATTAGTTTTGTCTTCGCAGTTAGGCGGGCTCAGAAAGAACAAGCCCAAAGGTTTTGATGGGATCCCAAAAGTTAATATTTGATCCAGACAATTGGGTCTTGTCTTCGCCAGATCCAGTCTTCGCCAGAACATTTTTATATCAAAATTCAGAATCAAATTAAGGCCAAATAGCTAATCATCTGAGAAAACTAAGTTCAGATATGGATTCAGCATGTGTGTTTACCGCTCCCTCATATCTATTTTCAGGAAAACTTCCTGCCTTACTTCTGCCAATTTTCAGGTTTCGGTCGAATTCCGGAACTACTTGTCCGGCAAAAAAAGGAAAGCTAAAAAACGAATTCAGCGTATCTCTTTCCACAATATCGAACATCTCATCAACTTCAAATAAAATTTAACTTATAACAAATTTTACGGTTCCAGCCGGATTACGGGCGAACTATATGTCGGGGTAAAGAATGATTGTCAAATACGGATTCAGCATCTCTTCTTACCCCTAAATCGGTTATCTAATCAACTACAAATAAAACTTTTACTTTTAACAAGATTTCCGGCTTTGGCCGGATCCCGGACGCACTACTTGTCCGGGTAGAAAATGATTTTCACATCAGTACTCAGAATGTCTTCTTACCCCTAAATCGAACATCTAATCAACATCAAATAAAACTTTACTTTTAACAAACTTTCCGGTTTTGCCGGATTCCAGACGAATTACTTGTCCGGCGAGAAAATGGTTTTAATCATCGTGTTCAGCATGTCTTCTTACCCACATTGGGTGTTTTAAAAAAATTGTTTGCCCCATAATTTTGAACCCCCTCCCCACCCTAAATGTAGGGCTTAAGAGCCCATCTAAGAACTTGACCTTACACTTGACCCAAAGAATCCTCACACCATTTCATCAAATATCTCATTCCCTTCGAGAGTTATCGTGCTCACAGACGGACGGACGGACAGACGGACAACTTTTGCGATGTCATAGGTATCCCTCCACTTACGTTTTGGGATACCAAAAAAAAACTAAAGTTGAATCTTCCCCTTCCGGAATCTGGGTTCCCAGATTTTCCGAGATTTTTTTGAATTTCTTCTGCGATACTTAAAAAGTCCGGAAAGCTGGAAGTTGAAAAGCCCCTTTTTTCCGGATTATTTTGATATACTTTTGGACCCGTTCATATTCCAGATGCAATTTACAGAAGACGTCAAAGAATAATCTGGAAGTCCAGATTCCGAAAGTTCTGGGAGGTGAAGACCGGACTTAACTGAATATAGACCCGAGAGGAAGCTTGATGGTAACTCTATGCAGTTACGACGTCCCGCCTCAGTCCGACCACTATGCCTCTTGCTACACGCCGAACAGACTTGGTCGAACAAACCTAGAAAATCAACCAAACTAACCTCGGACTGCCATCTGTCGGTTGCTGTTCGCACCATTCTTTTTTTGGTGTCGGAACCAATGTTGGAAGAGAGATGGCGTTCCCTACGAAGCTGCTGAACAAGTCTGGAAATAAAACTGATTGATGAAATTTGACTCGCTTTGGATGAAAGAGAACGACGTTGATATAAAACAGATAGAGGTCTGAGTTAGTGTTGGGCGATATTTGGATTTTTCGATATATCGATATCGATATTTCGTTACCATGTTTCGCTATAGTCTAGTTCTAGTTTCGCACAAAGTTTTCGTTAAATAGCATCTAGCATCTCAAACTCGGAATAAGTAACAACTGAATTACGGAAAAGATATTGCTCCAATTTCAGGTATATAAATCTAGCTTATGTTGGATTATTTACAATAAATGAACAAATATCGTTTTCAATATCGATATTTACGTTTCGATATTCGATATCGATATTTTGGTCCGATATATCGATATACCGTTATCGATATCGACTATCGCACAACACTACTCTGAGTGGACCCTAGACAGGATCAAGAAAAAGCGCTTACCAGCGACAAGTTGAGCAACACTGGAGCAATTACACATATCCAGTTTTGTGTATGACTATGGTCAGGGCCGTATCCAGGGGGGGGGGGGTAGGGAGTTAAACACCCCGCGAAACATAAAAAAATAACTGTTTTTCATAGGCTTTAACCCGTGATCTATGTCTTTTTTGTACTTATTGGTCCGACACGCGGGCAACCCCCCCCCCCCTCCCCCGGAAATGAATTCCAGGATACGGACCTGACTATGGGGATATGTGAAAAGAGAGACGAAAAAAAAACGAACTCGTTACCTCCAGTGCTATAGGATCCTGGAAGCTGTTCTCTCAGATCGAAATCATTCACAGGTCGCTCTAACGTCTCGCTGTCGCTTTCCTAAAAGACAAAAAAAGACATTTAATTTCGTAAAAGTCTTTATTTACTTAATTTATTAACTTTTTAACTCAGCTTTCGCCATAAACTAACATACAAATAACAAAAAAAAACACTATGTTACAACATCAATGTGTCTCCAGCAGATGCCTCCAAACTGGTAGATTATGGAAAATGGGGTTTGCTGCCAGGAGAATAAGACAGTTCTTCGACCGCCATAACCAGGATGACCGGGCTTTTCGAGCAAGTTGAGCAAAACTGCAGCAATGGTTCTGGACAAATGCCTGGCTTATGCTCTCTCGAGCCGGCAGACGAGTCGAAATAAAGAACCCCTCTGCTTTCCATTGGTTTTGCACCCCTAGTGGCGTCTACGTCATGAGTCCTTACTCATGTCCGATTTGTAATATATTCCGAGTCCAAACCGCATGAACCCATCCTTGGTTGTTAAGTATCGGAGGGTACAGCCCGCAACCACCTACTATTTCCCCTTCTCTCACCATTCCTCCCACTTTAACTAGTAACATGTTCCTACACGAGACCAATCCCGCCGTTGTGTGTTAACTATACGGGGAGAAGGAAGCCCGCGAGAATTGTTTTCGTTTTTTCAAACTTGGCAAGCCTCTTAGCCCAATCTTCCTACTTTCGTTTCTTACACGCGTCTCAAGAATCGACTGTGCCTCTCCCGAATTGCTTCCCGGTCAGAATACGAGGAGTATTCAACAAAGCGCGGACCTGCCCGAATGCCATCTAGGTAGGTACTTTATTTGTGAGTAAACCGATACATGGCATTTCACAAATGTCATCTAGACCTACTGAAAAAACTGAAAAAAAAACAGTCGGGTTC
This sequence comes from Branchinecta sandiegonensis, assembly GCA_030848855.1. Classification (NCBI taxonomy): domain Eukaryota; kingdom Metazoa; phylum Arthropoda; class Branchiopoda; order Anostraca; family Branchinectidae; genus Branchinecta; species Branchinecta sandiegonensis. Next base: position 20,066,689 of record JAUPMV010000016.1, on the reverse strand, counting down.
AATACGCCCCGACTCCATCTATACTCTTCATCTGCACCTCATTCGCTCTGGTAGGCTTGTGCGGATTTCGTCAACGACCCCCTTTTCACGACCCCGTTATACTGTCAATAGTGTCAAGAATCCCACTTGGGAACTCAGCAGAGCAATCGTAGAGCACTGTATCGTGGCACTCAGAAACCTACGACGCCAGGATCCCTTTGGCTACGCTCCAACCCTGGTCATTAGCGAGAGCAATAAGAATCCTACGAGACAAATTTTACAACCCTTAGTGTGACGAAAGTCAGATCCTTTGACAGCTGGGGAGGAACTGACAGTCAGGGAATCCAACCAAGAACAAATAATCAGATGAACCTTCTGTCTCCCTGTCTCTGTAATATGACCATGCGGAGTCGAATACTTCCCCATACCCTGCCCGACGCAAACGAGCGGGGTTAGGAGCTACGCAGCACATCACGTTTCGTTACCTCTACAAATAGCTATATCGCTGTGAAGCCGCGTAGAAATAATTTTCGAAGGCAAAGCCGACTGGTTCTCTAGACGCTCTCCAGATGGTGTCGGCGTTCCCCTGTACTTATTGCTCTGCGATGAGCAACGGCGAAGACGGAAGTATACGGGTATCAAATCAAGACTAGAGCATGTACCTCTAGCTTCGCTCAGTTTTGTCTGGGTATCCATAGTCGCTGCATGGGACCAAAGACGGAGGTTCTATCTGATTATTTGTTCATTCAACTCACAAGTCGAGCCGAACGTCATACCAAGAATAAATACGTCCCAAATTTATTCTTGGTCATACCTTGGTCATACGAAAGAGAAATCTTCGGACCCTTCTTACAAAAAAGGAAAAATTGCTCCCACTACAGGGTTATGCCTCTTACCGCTCCTAGGGGTACAGCATGGTTAGCTTGGAAAGAAAACAAATACACCAAATTTTTAAATTAATAGAAAAAATACATCCAATAGACACTAACCCATTCATGAATGACGTCATATTTGATGCATTCTTTCCGATGATTTAAAGACAAACACAATGTCCTAGCGAAGTACATGTCCATAACGGAAGATGGAATCATACAGGCATCCAGCAACTCAGACGCTGCTGAAATTGTCACAAAATCTGGCATAAAAGGCAAAGTGATCTCCCAAGCCTCAAATCCAAAGTAAAAATCCTCCCAGGAGTTGTCAGCGTTTCAAATATGCCAATGCTGTTCAACGAAGAAAACGAAAACACAAGAGGCCTATACTGGTTTTCAATCAGTCATTCCGCAAATTGTTGTATACCAGGGTACCACGGGTACAAGCTGAGATTTGTATTTATGAAACAGGACCCGGTAAAGGCGGGTAAACTTCCACTATGGAATCCCAACGGCATCTAATCACAACGATCATACACCCACTGTAAGTGCTCCCACGATTTCACTACTTCATGCTTTAAAAGCCATCTTCTTGTGGATTTCAATGATAAAAAAAAAGGTCAGAACCCATCACTATGTTCGATACAACAGAATCTCACACCTCTACAGACAATCAACTCCAATCAGCTGTATCCAAAACCAACAGGCCGTGATCAGTAAGCTGTGGTTCTCATACGTAGCCTACATTCTGCCTTAGATTTCACTTCAGCAAATCTAGGCTACCACGCCAACTCCATCTCTCCCTGGTTTGAATGATTCAGGATTTCCACCTAATTATCGACAACTCAAATCCTCTCAGGAAGGGTGGCAATGCTCTAAAGCTGTAAGGCTCTTGTAAACACAGTTTGACTCAATATTTCACTTCAGCCGAGCCTCTCCTACCACTAAGCCATCATCTTTCTAGTTTGAATAAATCAGGGTTCCAGATAAGTACTGCCGGCTAAGAACCTCTAAGGATGGTCTGCAGTGCTTTCGATCACTTTCGTCTGCACAAGAGAAGTTCAACTCTCACTATGATAATGTTAACGATGTCGTCAATCCCTTTCCTCACTACCGTCGTAGTTGGCTTGGTCGTTGGCAGGGACTATTCCTGCTATCGTCAACGCAAGAAAATCTCGTCACTAACAAGGAGAATCACGACAATCAGCCAGAATGGACTGGGGAAGTGGGCGAAGCATTTCTTCCGCTTGGTTCCAGTGGCATAAGCAGCGAAAGTGACAACACTTGACACGCAGGATGTTGTAAAATTTGCCACTGATTTCTGAATGCACACCAAGACGAGATTACTGACGGTGATAGTGTCACCAAGGTCAAGCTTCGAAGCGACCAATTTCTTGTGAAAAGGGAAAATTGGGGAAAGAATGGTAACTTTTACGATAGTCATCAGGTATAAGTTATTTATATTTCTGATCGTGCAAAGATCTGATATTCACTGGGGACTTAACCGGGACGTTCGAGAAACTATATCAGTAGACTAACAGCTTTCTCTTTGTTTCCCTGTCAGTTTAAGAAATAAAGAACTTTTTTAGTTTATGCCGAGGAAAAACAAACAACAATAATAATAATATGCATTCCTATCGCGTTCTCACGACAAATTTGAACAAAATATATCAACTCCTTCGAGAGTTATTGTGCAAACAGGCGGACAGACTGACAACTTTTAGGAAATCATAGGTATCCCCTCCACTTACGTTTTGGGATCCCAATGAGAGTTCCCTACTGGTTACACCATAAGAAAACAGAAAACACGTATGGGTGCAGCAACATGCTAATATTTACGACAAAGGTCGCTACTCAGTTTCAGCAAGAACAAATAAGCGAACAGAACCTCCGTCTTTGGTCCCATGCTCTGACTATGAATACCCCGAAAACAAGACCAAAGGTTTCGATGGGATCCCAGAAATTTCATATCTGATCCCCGACAGTTGGACCTTGTGGATATCCGGTCTTAGCCAGAATCCTTAAAAATTTTAATATTAAAATTTAGAAACAGATTAAGGCCACTAGGTAATCATCTGAGAAAACCAAGTTAGAGTGAACCAAATATAGGGCTACAGAGCCCAAATTTCAAACTTGACCCAAAGAGTCCTCTTGCCAAATTTGAAGAAAATATCTCAGCTCCTTCGAGAGTTATCCTGCTAACGACGGAAATTTTTTACGAAATCATAGGTACCCTCCACTTACGTTTTGGGATCCCAAAAACCGAGCACACCCAGAGCTACTTGATGAGCTTTGAGTTTACGCCAGTCTATTTCCGTCTTAGCCGCTGCACATTAAGAGGAAAAGACCGTAGCAGGCGTGTATGACCCACTTCTGTATTGACATCACAATATCAAACAACCACTAGTGTTGGACGATATTCGATATCAATAACGATATATCGATTTATCGGACCAAATATCAATTCCGAATACCGAAACGTAATATCGATCGTTTCGATCGAATATCGAAACGTAAATATAGATATAGAAAAATATACCTGTTAATTTATAATTATTTAAGTAATCTAAGGTAACTTACATTTATATATCCGACATTGTAGCAATATATTCTTCGTAATTCAGTTTTTATTTATCCGAACTTTGAGATGAAGCAAGATACTTTTTAACGACGATTTTGTTCTTAAACTTTGGAAAAACGAGACGTATAACTGTAGCGAAACATGGCACCGAAATATCGATATATCGATTATCGAAAGCCAAAATATCGATATTTCGAAAAATCCGAATACCGCCCAACACTAACAACCACTGTCGACTTTTCTTCTTAGCGACTCTACTGCGATGACCTGTTTGTAGAGGTAACGATTTGACATTCCGCGTAGCTCCTAACCTCCGCTCGTTTAAACCGGGCAGGGCATCGGGAACCTATTCGATCCAGCATGGTTGTATTAAAGAGATCGGGAGACGGAGGTTCTTTTGCTTATTTGTTCTTGGCTTCAGGTGGTCTGGGAATGCCTAGAATAGTACCTGGGTGGTCTTCATCATCTCTGTTCAGGCAGTAAGCTGTCCTCGTCACCGTTTCGCTGTCAACGACAATACACGGAAACAGTCGAACTGGACAAAAAGAAGCTTTAGGGCCGTGAAACGGCCTTATTAGCAAAGCAACTACAAAAGGCGGATTATGACACAGGGATTGCATAATCCCGTGGGGTTATTGCCCGCCAGCTGTAGCAGTGACAAACGGTTTAAGAACCAAAAGAAGCTGTAAAAGTAGGTGAATGAACAATCTAAGAGTATCACAGGTCATCGCTGCTTTGCGTGATTCGTCACCATAGGTCCCTCCTGGCTGAAAAGCTCTTAAAGGACCCCTCGCACTATTTACTCTTCAACTTACAGTATTTTAAAATATTTGAATGCTTTAAGACTAGACTGTGCTTGTAACAAATAACCCACGGTTTTGGCTGTTTTAAGCCTTTTCAGAGACCGCTTGACTTATAGCGAAAACAGGGAAACAATTTACATAGCCGGTTTTTCTGATGGAAAAACTTCTCGCAGACAACCGTCGACAGCATCGAAGGTCGCAAAACACGGCAAGTGAGAAAATCAGCGTGGTTTTGTTACAGGCGATAGAATGTACCGTACGAAATTGGGGTCCCCGGGTTTAGAAATGTATGGAGTGATTATGGAAGTAGATTGCGTTAGTATTATAGGTACCTTTAAGCACTGTTCAAATAGGTGTAATAAGCTGCACAGCGCTATACGTGACGTTTACGTCAAACCGATGTTCAAACTGACGTTCAAACCAAAAGCAAAAGGTTCTTATGAGTGCGACGTTAAGTGCTGCCACACCGATACAGTTTTTCGAGCTTCTAAAGATCAGAAAAAGTGTTCTTAATACTACTAAGAACTAAAAAACTTGAACTTGAACTCGAAGTACACAAGTACAATTTGACGACCACTATGTTGTAAAAAAAATACTAAATTAACGTATGGACAGCAGTGTTCCTCGAACTAGCAATAAGCAGTCGTAACAGAACAAAACTTGAACTTCCAACAAAGTAAACTTTTGTGCTCCCCGTGGCAACCCTGGCGGAGCTGCTCTTTACTCGGCCTGCTGGCGGAGCCCAACCAAGCGATCTGATTGGCTCTGTATCAGACAAAGCAGATCCAGGGTCTATTCTGCTTGTATAGCAGGGAGAGACGAATCTGTATACTAAACAAATTACACCTTATATATATTAAACATTATTATATATTATATCAATTTCACCTATTTGAACAATGCACCACATAGCCTACTCCGTTCACACCGAGACCCTTTCGGCCGTTACGGCGAAGTAAAAAGCCTGCGTAGTTCTCTGTAATGTAAAAATTTGGCGTTTTGAGATTTGATCAACAAAAACATAACGCTGGGCAACGCAAGAAGAGGAGGACTAAAATAAATAAAATCGATTTGCTTGATGAAAAGATTTGTCCATATCCAAAAATTTTGTCCGGTCTGTCTAAAATAATTTTGTTCATGTTTCGCGAATTCTGAATAACTTGCCTTTGATAAAAAGAAGGGATAAGTTTGAAAGGGAGGACATAACATTCGGGATTACGGAATCCCTTCAGTCTGAATGGACTGAAAGGCACCCTCCGATTTTGTGGAGCGACAAACGACAGTGTTTCTGCTGTATATTAAAGACCTAGTCCAAACATTCTATTTACCTTCTCTCCTTGATCGCATGCCACGGGTTTGTTTAGATTTGAACTCGATTGCCGAGTTGCTGTTTTGGCTCGAGAAAAAACCCACGCACAACGTCTTCTTTACTAGATGGCGGAATTTTCCAGCACTCATTAGCAAAGAATTATAAGACCTAACTGATAATTTTTGTATGTCTTCAGAGGTACCACACTGGTCTTGGTTTTATATTATTTGTATTTGTAATAAGCAGTTGGAGCATTAAATGGAAATTATTTTTTTGACCCTTGGCTCCCTACGTGCCATAACAGCTGTCCGGTGATAATCGGCTGAGATTTAGTCCAGACAGATTTATTTCAAACCTAGGAAATTTGGTGGTTTTTTTTTAATTGCTCACTGTTTTACGGTGTTTTTAGTGGTTTTGAACATTCATAGTGATAGAAAGGATGGATAGCATTGTGTGTGTGGTAGAAAGACCATTTTTTGTGGCCCGCTTTAAATCGGCCTATTCCAGGCCAGGAAATGGAGGGTCTTCGGAATAATTAATTTACAATGCAGAAAAATACCTCATCGGAAGAGCAATTGGCAAGGAACTCCCAGCTGGATATCCGAATAATTGGAATACACCTCAACATGTTTCGGACTGAAAAACTAAAAGCCAAATTTCCTGCGAGTCTCCAATTTGACCTTCAAAAGATTTTGTTCTGGACCGGAAAGCACGCAAGAAACGTGAATTTAGGGATCGCTCACCTCTTTAAGTTTGGGCGGTGTTTTGTACCGTCGCCTGTTTCGGAAAGGAAGTTGCATTCAAAAGCTTCGACAAATCATTCTTTCTTTTATGTACTTTGATTTGTCGTGATAAACATGGAAGCTGAAGAAGCTTTACATGCAAGATTGTGTGGAGTAGTTTACCAGACGTGGGCTCCCAATTGTAACACTCGAACTCGAAAACCCGGAAGTAAACTCAATCGTGCAACTACTACCCAAGGTTTCCTACCTTCACGTCTAGGGTTGAAAATGATGGAATTATGATGGAATTGATGGAATAGAAAATGATGGAATTACAGTTACTAATGGTCAGGAATCGTATGATACATCAATTTGAATTCTCCGCGCCTTTTCGTATAGACAGTCGAGATTCAAGAAATTTAGTTGCTTGACAGTAATCACTGAGAGAAGCAGTATTATAATTCCAAGTGGTCAGAAGTTGGTAATCAAAGGTTAATTATTTTTCAGTTGTTATTAACATTTATATTCGTTAAATGATGATTTAAATTCGACTGTACTGGAACCAATACGATTCAATCATGATTATTGCGTTTAGGCTAATAAATGTGGCAAATGGCTAATAATAATAAATACTGCAGTTAACTTTAATCCTTACTGGGAGGAACTTTTTCCAGTGTAAGTAGACTTCGGAGCACGCTAGGGATTTTCCCAACCGCACTTCCCACCCAGCACTTCATTCTTCTCTTCATTCATACTATTTACTGATATTCTAAATCCTCCTTTTTTCACTTTCAACTTCTAGATTTGAGGGGTCTTCGCAAAACCGGTTATAACAATGTATGGCTACGAAGATGTGCGGGAGAACGAGGCTGTCGGAAAGAAAGATCGCAGATCTCACCGCTTCGAGGACAATAATGGATCGAGCAATTACGAAGTAATTATAATAAGTAAACATTTTCTTGGGGAAGTCATTGACGACATGACGACATTATGATTAATATTTTGCCGGTTTCTGAACTATTTAACTTTGTGTCATCCCTATTTAAAACAAAGTAAGACTGTATTTGACGGTGCAAAACGGATAAGTCAGCTACATTTTATAAGAACTATATTTCGCTTTAATTCCAACCAATTTTCAGAGAAGAAGTTCACAAAATGAGATATTTAAGGAAGAATCTTTCATCATTTTTCCACAAGTTCATTTTCCAGCTTCAGCTGCTTGAGCCTGAAGAGTGAAGAGGACCCTTGCCAAGAAGGGCCGAAATATAGCTCTAATAAAATGTAGCTGACTTGTCACCGTCAAATATGATTCGCAGTCAGCTTGGGCTGAAGGAATGTCTATCACCAAAATACGGACCTTCGAATCTCTCTAAATGCCGCCCACAAGTATCCATCTTAGCTGGAAAGAAGAAGAAGAGAGAGACAGATGACTCCAAAATCAAATGCAGAAGAGTCTCTACCCTTTCGACGACCCAATCGAACAGTAAAAATAGCAGCAGTGTCCAGAACGAAACCACAGCACCAGCTTTAGCCCCAACCAATTTTCAGAGACCTTCACAAAATCAGATATTTAAGGAAGAATCTTTCGTGGGTTTTTCCACGAGTTCATTTTCCAGCTTTAGCGGCTTGAGCCTGAAGAGGACCCTGGCCAAGAAGGGCCGAAATATAGCTCTAATACAATGTAGCTGACTTATCCGTTTTGCACCGTCAAATATCAAGTATGACCGTTGCCAGCTTCCATCATATTCCGTTCAAATGATTTTTTTCCTTGCCCACTTAAAAAAAGCAACTGTTTCAATGGGATCCCAGAAATTTAATATTAGATCCAGACAATTGCATCTTGTAGATAGGCCTATCCGGGAAATTTAATTCTTTTACTTTTACCTATTAAAATTTGTTCTATTCCAATTAATAGAAGTCACCTCAGAAAACCAAGTTCACGTATGGACTCAACATGGTGTTTGCCCATATACGTCATATCTACTTTGACGAAATTAATCGAAACTTCCTGCCTTACTTCTGCCAAATATCCGGTTTCGGCCGGATTCCGGATGGACCACTTGTCCGGCAAAAACCTTCAGATGAACTGCAGCTTTTAACAAATTTTCAGGTTTTGGCGGGATCCCGGGTGAACTATTGGTCCAGAGAGAAAATAATTCTCAGAAAAGGATTCAGCATGCCTCCTTACCACTACGTCGAATCTCTAATCAACTTCAGATGAAACATTCTAAGATTTTCCGTTTTCCTTCGGATTCCGGGCGAACTACATGTCCGGGTAGAAAATAATTGTCATACATGGATTCAGCATGTCTTCTTACTCCTACATCAAACATTTAAACAACTTTAAATAAAACTTTTACTTTTAAAGGATTCCGGGCGAAATACTTGTACGGGTAAGAAACAATTGTCATACTCGGATTCAGCATGTCTTCTTATCCCTAAATGGAACATTTTATCAACTTCAAATAAAACTTTTGCTCTTAAGAAATTTTCCAGTTTTGGCCGGATTTCGGACGAACTAATTGTCCAGCGAGAAAATAGGTTTCAGATACTGATTCTGCATGTCTCCTTACCACTACGTCGAACCTCGAATCAACTCCACATGAAACTTTCTAAGATTTTCCTCCAGATTCCGGGCGAACTACATGTCCGGGTAGAAAATAATTCTCATGAATGGGTTCAGCATATGTCTTCTTACCCCTACATCAAACATTTAATCAACTTCAAATAAAACTTTTACTTTTAAAGGACTCCGGGCGAAATACTTGTACGGGTACGAAACAATTGTCATATACGGATTCAGCATGTCTTCTTATACCTAAATCGAACATTTAATCAACTTAAAATAAAACTTTTACTTTTAACAAATTTTCCAGTTTTGGCCGGATTCCGGACGAACTAATTGCCCGGCGAGAAAATAAGTTTCAGATACGGATTCAGCATGTCTCCTTACCCCTAGATCGACTATTTCACTGACTTTTTTTAACATTTTTGTTCGTCCCCTAATCTGAAACCCCTCCCCCACCCCTAAATATGGGGCTATAGAAACACACAGAAAATTGGCGTGTGTATCACCTCGGTGGCAGCCAGCATAAACTTTAATTGGATACCAGATGGAAATTTTACACTCTTTCGCTTAGTCTCACATTCTTTTTCTGTTCTTGTCAACAATTAAAACTCTCACATTAAACTAGTAATACACTCATTAGTGTTCATCATTTTGCCAACAAGCCATGGGCAAAACCAGTAAAAGAAGGCGGGTAATGAGAGAATTACATACTCGACTTGGTTTTCGACGGTCTATCTCAGCAATTAGCAGAAGCAGTCACTGACACACAAAAAGATCATTAGCTCAAATCCGCCCGCGATTAAAATGACGCGCCCAAAGCCAGTGCCGCCTTCCAAAAGCCAAAAGAACAAGAAAATTTGGAGACGGTAATTTTGACAACTCTTTTTGACAAGTTTCTCACTAGACAACTAGAAGAAATGGCAAAGAAAATACGGAGTAAATACTAAAAAACAATATTTATATATTTCTTAGGAAACTGTGGCTTCTGAACTTCGTAACATGAAGGTTCAAATTTCGAACAAGATAACTGCCAGGGACTGATACAGTTACGGGTTCATTACAAAGCCGATAAAAATGACACAGTTATAAGTAAGTAAATAACTATATTCATAACCCACAAAATATTTTATAATAAAAGAGAGTGGAGTAAAGATAAGTAGAAAAAAGAAAAGAACAAAAGACAACAGGAGAATAACATACGAAACATACAATAGGCCTCCAACTATCAATCAAATAAGTCTAATCAGTCGGTGATGCGGCAACAGACGCAGACTAGATTTCTGACGGAAATCAACGTGCAATTCTTGCAGCCGTGACAAAATGTCAGTAGCTCCGTAAGATTTAATGATCTTAGAATTGCTATGGGACCGGGGCAGATACAGAAGAAACTTACAGTAAAGGAAATAATCTATCCTTATTCTGGATAGATCCCGTTTATCAAAATGTCAAACAGACCAACCTCAGCAAATTCCCAGTGCAGTTCATTACAACAGTTACTGTTCTCAAAAGCAAAAGAATCTCATGATTTTCATACGTCGTTGATAGCATTCAAGTCATTCCAAGAAAAATAATATCATAACTGCTCCCATGGATTGCCAGTACTGAAATTCGGTGACAACGAAAATTAACTTTTCCGTTTGTCACTGTTGGTACCTTTTGGACAGAAGAGCCACACGTGAAGCAAATCATTGTATATCATGTGACGAGCTCTCTCGAGCATTACACCTAATTGTTGGTGTTTAATTTCACATGATTATAAGGAGGTGAACGAACGACAACCAGCCTTTCCCAGGCTTTTTCTTATGTTTTGTCGCCAAACAGGACAGAAAATCAGACAAATAAAAAAATCAGTTATGAAATGAAAAGTGGACATTTCAGTCATTTCACTTTATTTCTATATGAAAATTGTAATTTGTGGAACACTGTAACTCCTCGGAACCACATACCAGTGTAAAATAGACAACGCTACGATTTCGGTAGGAACTGGCATACGTTGAAACTCTGAGCTTTTGATGAGTGTATGTTGAACGGATCAATTAATATATTAGAGGTTGTATAAACATACAGCAGCACACTAACATACATAAAAGAACCACCCATTTGGGTTAGAGACATTTACGGTATCACACGTTTCGCTAGAGTAATTTCAAAAGAAAAATTTCTCGCAGAAAAGTGGGTTATGTCACAAAGAGTTTTTAATTCGAAAGAACCGTACAGAAGTATACACAAGGTTTACTGGTTTTAAATCTGTTTCCCACGTGAAAGATGATTTTTTTTTTTTTTTTTACGTGGAGAAGCCTATATAAAAGAGAAATGAAGAATCGCTAAACAAATTTGGATGTACTGGATGAGACAAAGAGCGTGTTCCATCCTACTTACCGTAGTTACTACGCATGACGTCACGAATTCTGGCTTTTTGCCTTTAAGGCTCGAACGATTTTTCTATTTTCCAGCAGAATATCATGCCACGGGCGAATACGACCAATCACGTTACAGAGATGCGTAGTTGCCACGCTTTCTCCCGAGCATGGTAGGCAAATAGTTACTGTTAGTTACTATTTCGAGAAGGTTGGAACAGTCAGCGTAGTAACTTTTTATGAGGTTGGAACGAAAATAGTAACTAGTAGTTCCTCTTTAGGCTATAGCTGGAGATAAGGTACTCGTGACAACGTTTACACAATTAGACTGGATCCGGACGCTTTGGGGGCCGGGGGGGGGGGTGCCCGGAATTCCGGCCGAACTTGGCCTTTCACGACGAAACTTGGCAGGCATATCAGGGACCCGATCATACTGACTTGGAGATAAAACTTTTCTTGATCCGATCATCGTGTGGGTCTGGAAGGAGGGGGAATCCGGAATATTGGGTTATGCGTAACTTCGGAACGGGTGATCGGATTTCAGGGAAATTTAGTAATTGAACAGACGACATGTCTCTGACGTTCTTATTCATGTCCGGACCGGATCCGGCAACTGTTGGGGTTGGGTGGGGGGGGGGGGGGGTCCTAGTTTCTAATGATCCTGCGAGTTCGGTACTTCCTGATGTGCTAGGACGATGAAACTTGGCTGGGAAATTAGAGGTTCGACAAGATTGGGTTAGAAGTCGTCACTTCCAAAATCCGACGATTCCTAAGTACTACTCTTAACTGCGAAATCAAACAAAAATACTTTTAAGCAAACTATACATTTTCATGATCACCATGAGGCATGATAGTTTCTGCCTCAAGGGTTTTGCTTAAAAATGAAGTTCTAGCACCCTTAAAGTGAGCATCTTAACCGAAAAGTGAAAAAAAATAATTTTGATCAAACGATATATTAATGATCCCCAAGGAACTATTATTGTTTTGGTTTCAAGCGTTTTACTTACAGATGAAGTTAAAAGTTCAAAAATAACTAAACGATACATTCTCGTGAGTTCCAACGGTTTATGATCATTCTTATCTCGATGGTTTTGCTTACAAATGATCAGAACAAACCCACAAAAAGGCAGATTCTACATTTCCTCCTCCAAACCAACCTTGCAAGTGCCATATGAGCTTCTAGCTCTTGTTACTTTATTTTTTATATAAAATCGTAATATTTGAAACAAGGATTTTTTTTGGGAAACCCAGCCTTTTGTGCCGACCAGCAGGCCCGTATCCAGGAATTTATTTCGGGGGGGGGGGGGGGGGGGGTTGCCTGCGGGTCGGACAGAAAAGTACAAAAAAGACAGAGATCAGACAGAAAAGTCTGTAAAAATGATTATTTTTGTAAGTTTCTCCCCCCCCCCCCCCTGGATACGGCCTTGCCGACCAGTGTAAAATACAATTTCCTGTCACAAATACAGGCTATTCTGCTAGCCATAAAAGCAACGGACAGGCGTTAGCAACGCTGAAATGTACCAAGTCAACACCTTAGGACACAAATCCTAGTAATTTACCATTCCAGCGAAGGACCAAAGACGTCAGCATTTTTTTCGCAAGGAACAAGGCGAGCACGCCAGCCGGTAATCGGTTTCCAGTTAGAAAACAATGGACAAACAAGGGCGGACACCGCTAGCACCTGCCAATGGACCTATTATAAACTATCCCCAGGCAATTACCGATATGGAGAAACGAGGTTGTGACGCATAAAGCAAGTTTTCAACAGCAGCCTAGAAAATACACAAACATGAGAGAGCAACGGGGTGCTAGCTGTGAACAAAACTAATGGTTTCTACGTCTTGTTTGATTTAAAATGTTAGTTTTGCTAGGAACAGGAAAATCGCAGCACGCGCGATCTCTCTCCGTGAGTCAGAGAGACAAATAAATAAAAGGGCAAATACACCTATACTAAAAAAGAATGGCCGGCTATAGCAGTCTCTAGAATTTTACATCTCGCATGCTGGATCTTGGGTCAGATTCCATATACTCCAGTTCAGTGGTTCCAAGCGGACTAGTTTCTGAAATTCTCCCTTGTCTCATTATCATTATCATCTCCTTGTCTCATTATCAGTAACAAGAGCTGTAAGCTCATATGGCACTTGCATGGGTTAAGGTGTTTTGACTACTCAATTGCCCGGATTCCCCTGCCCTCCACTCCCCCCCAGAATGGCCGGATCGGGAAACTGATCATCTCTAAGTTTGTTTGGTCGGGTCTCTGATATGCCTGCCAAGTTTCATGGTCCTAGCACATCTGGAAGTACCCTAACTCCAAAAAGTGTGGCAAAATGCCTTCAATTTTCAAGTTTCCAGCGCCCTCCACTCGCCCGCATATGGTCGGATCTGGAAACTGACTATTTCCTGGTTAGTTTGGTCGGGTCCCCGATCTGTCTGTCAAGTTTCATTGTCCTAGAACATCTGGAAGTACCCTAACTCGAAAAAGTGTGACAAAAAACTCGGACCGACCGACAGACGGAATTGTGATAGGTATATGGCACTTGAGCCAGAGGCTGCAAGTGCCATAAAAACAGATCCACCAGCTGGTGAGTAGAAAACCTGCTATCTGCTTCCCGAGCAACGGAAGCTTCGCACTGATTTTAAGCTTTCTTCAAAAAGGAGTTAAAAGGTCTCTTACGGCGTATAAGGCTTAGTACAGAACAAGGAGAATAGAGCCAGGTTCTATTTTCCCTTATGCAGAGCCAATCAGACCGCTTGGTTGGCTCCGCCAGTGGGCCGAGGAGAGGAGAAGCGCCGTCAGGGTTGCCACGGGAAGCACTAAAGTTCTACTTTGTTGGAAGCTGATTAAACAACGTTTCTTCAAAAGAATACGTTTTGGTTTGTTGCGACTACTTGTTGTTAGTTTGAGGACCATGCTGTCCATCCGTTAATTTAATAGCTTTTTACAATATGAAGGGCGTCACATTGTACTCGTGTAGCCTACTTAAGAATACTTTTTCTGAGCGTGGCAACACAGAACGATGTATCGATATGAACCTTTTCAGTTCCTATTTGAACAGGCGTGTGTTTTAAGACGTAAACATCGCGTATAGCGCTATTCAGCTTATTCCTATTTGAACAATGCTCTAGAACTGTGAAAGTTATCATGCTCTGTCATTTACCTGATGAATCCATACTTTACTATCTGTCTGCTGATAATGAGACAATGGAGATTTTCAGAAAGTAGTCCGCTTTGAGCGCTGGAATAAGGCACATGTTTGAACAAAAAGCGAAACTTAACCAAGATGCAGCTATCATCCAGAACGTGAAAAAGCACTACATCGTTCCAAATTTTAGGATCGGAGGATACAGCAATCGATCTGAACTTGCCATCTTTCGTACGGAAAAGAGAGAGAGAGTTGATCAATAAACAGCTCGCTTTTGTAACCATGATCAGCAATATCATTTTTAACATCAATTCCAACATTCGAAAAAGCAACTGTAAAGGCCATACAAGATTTAATACACATTACTCTACACAAATAAACATTTACACCTCTAGAAATACTATGCTACGTAAACTAACCTAAACTTTCATTCCTGAGACTAAATCCTTTAGTCTCATATTTACAAACATCTACGATACATTTGGGGTTCGTGGATTTCAGGATACGGGGAAGCGACACCAATGCACCCACAGCAAATGTTACTCTCAAATGCGAAAGCTCTTGGCACTCTATAAGAGGAAGTGGTTCAAATCCTCCTCCTGCAACTTGCAAAGAGGGCAAAGATAAGTGTCTCCCTAACGACGTCGCAGAAGCACCTGCCAATTGAAGCTATTACTGTATTCTAGCCACGTGGATGACTTCCTTCCGATCATTTTCAATCCTGGATTTCAATTCTTTCCGTTAGTTCGTAGTTTCTGTTAGCTGACGTCAGAGCGACAACCTCCCATCAATGCGAAGGCATATTCGTAGACAAACTGGGCAGAGATGCAACGCAAGACTTGCGTAACTCGGTGCGAAAGCAGCATAAGAGAGCAAGAACTAGCGGAAAAGTCGTTTCGCCTTCATGGTGCACTTACACACTACGTAAAATCCGAGCATATCTGAAATCCAAGCGTATTTTACGCACGTATTTGGGCTTGAAAAGATCTCGAGCAGTACGGACGTATTTGAGAAATCGGTCCGTTTTGTATCTAAATACGTCCATATTGCTAGAAATTAGTTCAAGCTCAAATACGTGTATAAAATACGCTCGGATTTTACGCAGTGTAACCCATCATCACGCTGAATTACCGGGATCACATTCAACTAAACGTAGCGGATCCAGTTCCTACGTCACTTCAACTAGCGGAGCGAAAAACAGCTCTAGAAAGCGAAGCGTCGCAAGAAGAGTCGGCGTATAAACTAGCGGAGCTTTCAAGATCACTTGAATACGTCCTTCATAAAATCCGATGACGAATTGCCGCCAGATGCGCTAGAGGAACAATAACAATCACACGTGAGATGGTGGGGATAAGTTATCTGACGGGTGAATAAGCGATTAGGCTTTCGCTTCATATCGAGTCGCGCATTAGCCCCGTTTAAAAGTCAGCCAGCACTCAGCACTGAAGTCGGAAGCCAGAAATGACATACTTGATGACGCGTGACAGAACAGAGTTGGGTAAAGCAAAAAGAGGGGAAGAGCCATTTTAAACAGTTTTAAACATGGTTAGGCCTAAGAGGAATTGAAAATAGCAAAACAAACCTGGATAAACGTAAGCAAAGAAGTAATGTGTCCTTGTTTTCTGTACGATAGCGCACCTAGCGGCCAAAAAGAACTAATCCGAGAGGAATTTTATCATGGGCTTATCGCCCCACAACCAGGCTGCTACACCACTAGCGGGAAAACACAATCAGGGTACAGTTTGAAAAGTTCTCCTATTAAAAGGGTTCTAACAAGGATCTCTAACAGGGGAGATCCAGTGGTGTACACAAAGGCCGGTACGATTTCGAACGCGAAGAGACGCATACGAAATTCACGTCAATATGGGAAAACCTGCATGCAATGCGTCAAAGTTTTGGAGACATATCCGGCTGCCGAACTGTATGCGCACTAAGTAGTGTAACAGCAGCATTTTACTAATATGTAAGGTCACGGGTTCCGTCATGTACGAGTAACAACGGCCTATCCAGCAAGTAAGTAAATAATTTATTTCTGACCCGCCATTTGAAAAGCGGAGTATGTAAAATATAATAAAAGAATTAAATAAAACACAGCAAATACAATATACAATTTTTCATTTATCGTCCAGAAAAGAATGTAGAGTGTCATGTGCTGGCTGGGCCCTGTTGTGTGGAGTAGCAAGACCCAGACCTAGCGTTTTGGAAATGAGCAGTACAATCTCAACCCAACGATAATTTATAAAGCGTGATTACTCAGTGATGTACCTACTCTAGATGATAGCTTCTGTTAATATCATTCATCTTTTAAATTCTTTCTACTTTATTTTGTCTTTTTTCTTATGTGATTATTTCCTCTTCTGTACAGTTTGCGTCATGATGGGGAAATAATCAATAATAATCGTAATATCAAGAGTCCTGAATATTTTGGAGTTTTTCCTGCCGACATAGTTCTGACAAGGGTTTCTAACAGAGCCCCTCGTTGGCACTTAAAACTCCCATTTCACAGAAAAAGTAAACGGCTATACAAGAAAGCACTGTAATAGAAGCTTTAAGTTAACTTTGAGCGTATTCAACTAAACTACCTTAGAGACCTTTCGGAGATACTAAAGGAAGTATAATGGTGGGGATGAATCAATTACCTTATGAGTTTTCTTTGCCGGGTTTTCAAACAGCACCGAAGATAGACCCTTCCGTGCGAATCGAGGTCTTAGGGCTGTCGTATCCGAGAACTCAACTTTCCCGCGCTTTCCAGGAACAAGCAGAGTCCCGAGATTCTTCGGCAGCGTCCCACAACTTTCAATCTTTGCGACAAGTCGCCGCTTATAGCTCTCAATTATTTGCTGAGCCATGGTTATGAGCTAGCCCTGAATGGCTTTTATGTTCGGATTTCCCTGGATTTTGGCGGGATATTTGAAAGGCAAAAAGCGTGGGAGAATCAGGATGAGGGCTAAGGAATGGAGGAATTTCAAGGTGGCGAAAATGTTGACGAGAAGTGAGGGCATTTCGAAGATATATGAGATAATAAGAGCTGCGACGCGTTTTGACAAAGGGAACAATGAGAAAGATAGGAATCGAAGCCGACGTAGCCTAGTGCCATTCAGCCGTTTTGTTTAAATCCCGAATATAAGCCGTTCATCGAAGGACAGTAGAGGTAGGCTTATCTGAACGTCGCCCAACTCTGAACTGCGCCGAAGAAAATGATGAAAATCTAACCTAGCGAATGTTCATGCACGTTGCTGATCGGAAACAGTAATTTAAATAAATTAAAGAACAAATTATAGCCACAAACTCTTACTCTTTTGAATGTTTTGCACTTTGTTTTCCAATTTTTTTTTTTCACAATTTCCGCGCCACGTTACGGCGTCTGGCGTTTCGCATTACTTTCATAGCCGTCCGAAATATCGCAAGAGACGAAAAGAATTAAAAAAGAAAGTCGCACCAAAGGGTTTAGGGCAAAGGGTCTTGATTTATCATTCCCATGACTGTTTCAAGGGTGAAAAACAAAACTAAAGTGTGAGCAGGTGGGAAGTCAGCCCTTCAGATATCCTTTAAAGGACCTCTATTACCTATAATTACTAATGTAACCTACTTCCAATGACTCCGTCGGTTTCTAAACCCGGAGACCTGAGTTTCGTACGGTACATTATAACCCCTCTAACAAAAACACGTTGATTTTTTCACTTGCCGTGTTCTGCTACCTTGGATGGTATCACGCTGTCGACGGTAGTCTGCGAGAGGTTTTTCCATCAGACAAACCGGTTATGTAAATTTTTCCCGTTTTCGCTAGGAGTCGAAGGGTATCGAAAAATGCTTAAAACAGCGAAAGCCGTGGATAATTTGTTGAAAGCAGAGCCTAGTTTTAAAGTATTCGACTATTTTAAAATACTAGAAGTTGAAGAGTAAATAGTGCGAGGGGTCCTTTAAACATCCTAAATTATGTTACTTGTCTAATTGCGCCCTGTAACCCTTGGCTCACACTGCTGCTTCGTATGCGACACGATTTTTTCTTTGATGTTCCGACGTGCAACAGAATCGCATGGACCTTCCCACTACCATGCAGACGCAAATGGAAAAAAAAATTTCGAAGAGATTTTCCTGCAAAAGGACAAAGAAACCCTTGGGGAAACAACCTCTGAAGATACTGGGAGATTACCCATCTAAATACCACCCAACATTAAGAAATTTTCAGTCAAACCCCATGTGTCATCTTGTTCAAAACAGGTTAATACAAGTTTATTCAGAAGATATTTTGCATTCGGCCATCCTAGGATTACAGTCAGAACAAGGTAGAGCAATTTTTAGTCTTAAAAATTCACTAGTCTTTGTTTTTTCTTTTCTTTCCCTCAAGAATCGCATGCGTTATGTCGGATCAGTTGAAATATTTCAACGCATCCGACACTGTGACAAAACGCAAAGTTCTGCGTTGCTTGTCGCACGATTTGTGTCGTATGTCGCATGACGCAAAATTTTACGCGAAATCGCAGCAGTGTGAACCAGGGGAAAAAGAGGAGCAAGTTTGGCGACATGACGCATTTGCAAAAATAGTAAAATACCGAGACCACGGTTAAATGTGGTTTACATTCTTACAGTTGCAATTTAGAAGGATTTGTTCAGAAACTTACTCCATAGTTCTCTCCAAACACGAAAGAAAGCGGGAAAAGTTAGAAAAGCCCCCTTGCTACTAAAAGAGTTAACTAGCCCACAAATAAGTTGAAACGGACAAGCTCACTATTCACTTTTTTTAGGGGGAGATACGGAAGAAGATACAAAGGTTTTATGCTGATTAAGTCATCTCAACACAAAACTGGAAACAAGAAGAAAGAAAAAGACAGAGGTCTGAAGTTAAAGGACCCCTCTTGCTTATTCTGCCTTTCATTATATACTTAGCTCCCATATGGAATTATAAGCTTCTAAAATCCCCACCTTTCTCCATTGTTTAGTTTCGTAACTACGAATTTTTAGCGCTTTTTCGGCTTTGCCGAGTTTTCCCGTCACCCAACGAAAAGTTTACCGGAATCTTCATTGTCCGCTGACAACTCTTTCACACATAAGGATGTGATAATCTTCTGTTTATTACTTCTCTTATTTGATTAGTTTTCCCACTTTTAACCCAAAGCACGTTCAGTTTTCAAATCTTTTGCGCCCAGCCGCCGCGTCGGAGAGCAGGGGCGCTGGATGTAATCGACAAGCGCTTAAGAGAGAATCGCTAGTTTCAGGTGGAAAGCAATGGTATTTTCGAAAACGCTTTTTCTGATCCACTTTATAGGGAAAAGATGATTTCTAGTAAGAGTTGTGCTTTAACAATCTTCCACAAGAGCTACTAGCTCGAACATTTCACATAGTAGACAATGGAACTGGAACCGCGTTCCCCAGGTCCAACCAGGCTCGAATGGACTAAGGAAAGGCGAACAAATCTGCACGCTATCGCTGAAGGACCGGAAGCTAGGGACAAGAACCACAGTCTCTTCAAAGTCCGTATACAAAATATGGATTTTTTAATCTCAATCTACCTTTCAGCTTTTCATCTGTCGTCACTCACCATCAGGACGAGACAGGAACACAAATGTGAGCAAAGACGCGTAAAGCCATCTCTTCAATATCCTACTTCTTTTGCTCAGTTGCTTTCTCACACTTTTGCTTCAGGTTACGACGTTCAAAGAATTATTATTTTCACGATCGTCCAAAGTATCCCATCCGAATCCCAAGTATCCCATGGAACACCAATCAAACAAAAAGATGTTTATGTCACTCTTCATGTTAAAGGACCCCTCGCACTTTTACTTTTCAGAATAGAGTTTTTTTTTAAATACTTTAATACTTTAAAACTAGGCTGTGCTTTCAACAAATAACCCATGGTTTTGGCTGTTTTAAGCTTATTCAGAGATCCGTTGACTTATAGCGAAAGCAGGGAAAAAATTTCCTTCTCTAACTTCTCGCAGACAACCGTCGACAGCGTGATACACATCGAAGGTAGCAAAACATGGCAAGTGACAAAATCAGCGTGGTTTTGTTAGAGGTGTTAGAATGTACCGTACGAAATTGGGTTTCCGGGTTTAGAAATACATGGATTGATTACGGAAGTAGGTTGCGTTAGTATTATAGGTAAGACAGGTTCTTTAAAGATAGCTTAAACCCTTCGATCTCAGCTGACATTAAGTTTTCAATATATCATTTCGCTTTGACAGTTTCTAGAGGCGAAAAACAAAGACAAGATGGCCAAAAACTTTCGAGATGTGTTCAAAGAACCGATAGCCTACCTCTACTGTAGTTCTAACAGAGGTAGATCAAGGATTAGGGGATCAAGCCTAATGGAAATTTTCTGCGATCCCACAGTGAGTTTGTGGCTTGAAAAGAGTGTTTCCGCTGTCGCTTGTGTGGCTCACAAGTATATTCCGCGACCAACAATGTTTCTGTGGCTCGCTTTGCGTGTCGAACTAGGCAAACAGCTATCTAGGCGATTTTTGATTGTGTGGCCCGAATCTTGCGGACAAATTCCAAATTTAATGATAAACTAGGCCGTAAGCCTGAAGTTACATTTGAGGCTTTATCTATTTTCTGTTTTGTTTTTCAGGCAATCGTAACTACAGCCAAAAACAAAGACAAAACGGGGTTCCCCCGAGTTTCAACCTGGGGGTGGAGTGTGTGGCATACACTCCTTCTTCCGTCACAAACACTCAGAAAAGTGCAGCAGACAAATTTGCCGAGAAAGAACGCTTTATATGGAAGATGGAAGTCCCGGTCGTACGGAGATAGAAGGGTATGCCAGTTCACTTGCAGGGTATCGGTCGTAATTGTCATCGAAGGACACATGAAGGGCACTTGGTTCATAGATATCCAATTTCCAAGTTGTTTGTTTTTATCATGGCACCTTACTTTAACGAGACGAAAAACAGACAGTAAAAAGAACATGTACTAAAGTAAGACCGCCAAAATCCAGGGACAACCTATCGTCTTTAAACCTTCAGGCAAGGTACAGATAAAAGAAGCAAGTAATCAGACTTATATATCCTCAAGATCACATTCCAATCCACAAGAAATGACAACTGCTGTGTCTATGACATAGTTCGCTTTGTCCTCGAAGGAATTAGACAAATTAAATGCACAGGCACAAACATTAGTGACATCCCGGAATCAATTTAGATGAGATTCAAGGTAGCTTAGTGACAAGGAACTAATCAGATGATGAAACCACAAGAAATTGTTTTTGTTGTTTTCCCATCAAGCACATTTGATTCTTTACTTTATATTATACTTTTTGGGCTCCAAATAAATGCAGCTAAAATTTTACCTACGATCCATTATGGGGCTAAGCTCTGGGGTTGGGAGGCTGCTAAGAAACTTGAATCGATTCAGCTACAACACTACAAGAGATTAATTGGTTTACATCTAACAACCCATACACAGCACAGGTAATGAAAAGAGAACTAGGTTTGCTGTCTCTTAGAACGCGTAGGCTAGTGCATGTAGTTAGGTTTTGGTTAAAATAGCAAGTCTCCAAGAAGATATGCTGCTGAAAGTGGCATACTTAGAGGCCCTGGGACAAAAAAAAGAAGCGTTCTTGGCCTTGGCAAGTGAAAAAGCTGTTGGATGAAGCTGGACTGTCGTATGCTTGGAACGATGGCCATGGGGATGCCGAAGATTTGATAGGAAATTTACTTCAGTACTTCGAAGAAACTCCGTTATAGAATGAGGCTATTCGGAAGTCGGAGTCGCTCACTAATTATCCGAAGTTTAAGAATTTATTTGGATTAGAATTGCATTTTAAGCTAGGTCTACCCGCAGAAATATTAAAGATGTGGTTCCAACTCCGGGCGAAGTTTCTCCCATTACGAAGTAGGAAAAAGGTTTTTGAAAAGAATAGGTCTTTGCCGGTGGCCGAGTGTGCTTGCCGATTTTGTGGTGAGGTAGAAGAGAGTTTATGCCATCTGCTGACGGATTGTCGAGGGGGGGGGGGTTAAGGAAATTAGAGATACCCATACTATTTCCTGGTATTATGGAGTGGACGAATCGTCAGGTAATTCGGTCTGTATGTGAATATTTTAAGTGTATACTGGAAGTTTAGATTGGAGGTAATTTGGTTAAGTAGAAGGGTAAAAAAGAGTAATCATATTGTATGTAATATTGAAGGTCAATTTTGTTAGTTAAGTGCAAGAATGAATGCTGATGTATGGCCCTTTGTTGGCTTTAATAATAATAAATATTATCTTACTGTAACTATTTATACCTACTTTCTAATTGTAACCTAATGACTATTTGCTATATATTAAAAACTATGTCTTTTCGTGTTTACTCCATTCTTTCGTCGCAAATTTTTGCTTCCTTTTGTTATTTAATTCCTAGACATGCAATCTGTGGAGACTATAAAATATTGTTGTGTCATACAACATAGCATTCTCGTATCTACTTTCTGAAATCGCTTTTTACAGGATGCCAAATTTAGAAACGGGTGACCTTGATTTTCTACCCACTGCACTAGGATTTCCAGTGAAAACCTAGTAAAATCTGTTCTATTTTACACATGTCGACCAACGAGATAGCTCAAAGAGGAACTACCTCATAATACAGAGCGACATGAAGGTTTTCACTGGAAATCCTAGTAAAATCTGTTCTATTTTACACATGTCGACCAAGTCCTCCGGCGAAATAAGGCCACGAAGATTCGCTGCGGCAGTTTTGTTAGGGTCCATGAGGGTGGTTACTGAGACTGGTACTCTTCACTGCGATAGAAAACATTTTGTCCAATATGTGGTATTGATGGAGAGGATGCGGTACATTTGATGTGTTATTGTGAGGAGCTGAAAGAATTAAGAAAGGAAGTGTTTGGTCGGGAGGTTTGGGAGGAAAGGGATTTGGTTTCAAGTATGGGAAGTAAGTGTTTTGGTGAGCTCCGAAGGCTGGGTAGATTCCTGAAGCTAGCTATAACCTACCGTGAACTATTTTTATAGAAGTTGATTTTTGGTTTGTTTTCGGAGCGTATGATATTTTGTTTTTTGTTATTGTGTTATGTTTCCCGCCATGACCCTTGGGCTTTATTGGGAATAAATTCATTCATTCATTCATGGTACGCTGGAACAACCGCCTTAAAAGGTATGTCTAGCTGGATAACAAGTTTCAAATTCTGGGCAAATTTCAGCACGTATTTCAGATAGGCAAAGGTCTGACGAGGTCAACTATTCCAAAAAAAGAAAGACCTTCATATCGTCTATGCTTGCACGGATCTTGGATACCAAAGAAAGCTCGCAGCCGGTGTCCTGACCCAAGTGCAATGAAGTAAGCACGTATAGTCGGTAAGTAACCCTTCAACGGTCTGCACTTCTTGAATCCCGTTTTCTAGATATCCACGAGATCACCTTTATTGCTGACGTCAGGCTAACTAGATACCCTAACAAATTCAACATTCTTACCAAATTTGAGCACGCATTCCGGATAAGCAAGGGTCTAACGAGATGTACGTTATTCAGAACAAAGAGACCTCCTTTCTATCGTCTATGTCTATGAGCCCTTATATAAGGTCTCTTAAACTGAACCCTTGCATTTCTTGAATCCCATTCTATAAAGATTCCACGAGCTTACCTTTATCTATGCTGCTATCCTACGTATCCACCATTCACTCAAAGAGCACAAAACTTCAACTATAGCCTGAAGTTTCCCAGAAAATACTAGTTCTCAGTTTAGGCGCATGTTCTCAGCCACAGTTCGGGGGACTTGAGGCGTGATTTTACACCGTTGGGCGGTCAACCGGCAACCTCGCCAGTACAGATTAGAAGAAAGGAAAAACGGATGAGCTAGATTTTCGCGTCAATTTTTTACTCTGTCTCACAGACGGATGACCTAATTGTTTAGAAAACAGTTTCTAAGACGATAACTGGAACTCTCCACCACGGGCTAATATTTTAACACTCGCCAATCCTACGGCATATCACTGACCAGCAGATTTTGACGTAGCAAACCGACCATTTAATAATAGGCAATACAGTAGTTATATAAACCGGGTTCTACCCCACCCTCCCCCAAATTTCAAAACCCCATTTTAACATCGATTTCTTAAATTTTAACATGCTTTTTTCCGAAATTTCACCCTTTTTATAGATATTTGTATTTTCTTTTTTTCCAAATAAAGGTACCAAGAAATAGGAAATATTAACCTTTATACTACATATAAACTACTACTTTTTTTTTTGCTTTTTTCAATTTTTTATCCAAATACCCCCCCAATTACTGAGTAAACAGTTCCAAGTCAACATATTGTTCCGAGTTCTTATTTACACGCAAAATAGGCTGTAAAATAAGATTGTTCTTTAGAAGTAACTCATCAGCAATTGCATTGTATCTCTGCGGTATAAACAGATCACACATCTTCTTGTTATGATTGATAACTACAACTAATTTGTCACCATATTTTGTCTTAGCCACTCTCATTTTAACGATGGTATTTTTCAAGCCTAATACCAACTGTTCTTTCTTGATTGTCTCATTGTATTTATTCATGCTGATTGTATTCAAGACCTCCATTTATTAGCGGCTGATTTTCTTTAATAAAAATCCAAATCACAAACTCACATACATATTTTTATTAATGATATCCAATGTAGCTTTTCTTTCATAATATAGAACACAGTAAATATTGTATGGTACGGGTTGAGGATCATTTAAAGTTATACTAATTTCAATATCAGCAGTGGTTCCATTATAAATATTTGACTCGTGTTTAGAAACATCGAAACAAAATAGTGGATATACTTCTTTAAATTCTTCGATATTGACTACACTACCAGTATCAAACGCTAATTGCTTATAACCCATGTGTATGTATCTGTTGTAAAGATTCGAGTATGTGCATTTTTCCTCACTAAAGTCGCATTTGAGGGGTTCTTCTGGATATTTATCCCCGTTAATTCTAACCTCTATATCCGTCAAATTCATATGATCAAACACCATATTATTCTTTTTTTGGTCGTTATGCTTTTCATTTTTCTGTAACATCACAACGATTTTCGTAGGACTATTTCTCTCAGACACAACTTTCCAGGTGTGTTCCTTATTCTGACTAACATCACTTTTATAAGTATTACAAGCTTCCCACATCAAATTATACTTTTTATCCTTTGCCAAACCCTTTTCCAATTGACTCATCATTTCAATACTAGGAGCTATAACAGGAATTTTCCAGGATAAATACTCAATGACGACTTTAATATTAGTATTTCCATTGTTTACAATCATATTATTATCATCATTTCTTCTTAGACATATTCTGTGTGATGCACCTCTAAAAAATCGTTTGTTTCCTTTCAAGAATCCAAACATCTCTGATAATGGTAAATACATATTAACTAATTTGCTGTCTTTAGTTCTATTATATCTCTTTTCAAATCCTTTATTATAATTGGGGTTAGGCTTAGAAGTGACATTCATATTTCCTGCTGTTAGTTTTCCTTCTGCAGGTACGGTAAATGAACTAGTTATAGGGTTGATATCAGTTCCTTGATTATAATCCTTATACCAGAAATGATTTCTAGCAGCACTTCTAGAGTAATCATCGGAGTATTCAATCAACTTTGTAACGGTAGTTGTAATACCAACATGATTAATTTTTTCAACTGGTGTATCGTTTATGACATACTCGGCGGTACTAAATAAATTAAATCCATTATTCGTCAACGTAGCGACATCAGTTGCAGCTATATTAGTTCCGTCAGCTTTTACTACCCTTACGCCTACCTCAAGATAACTTTCACTTGGATAGAACCAGGAATCTAATTTCTTTGTTACAAATTCAAACTCTGACTTATTGGATACATTCACATCTGTTTCTCGAATTTCTTTAAATTCATACTTGACCACTGTATCATCCACAAGTGGCTCATCAAATATGTTCCATTGCGGACTAATAATTTTATTTACTGCCATTTATATAAGAAGGAAATTATTCAATAAAAATCATTTCAGAATCTTTAACCCATTTCCAGTCATTAACGTTTTAATCAAGTCCTGACTTCTTTGATTTAAAATTCTTTTATTTGTACCTATAAGATCCTTCATCGATTTCTTATTTCCAATCACATCAATCAGTTCCTTCTTGTTGACATCAATCAAATCTTTTCCATATTCTATTGCTCTGTTTTTCAGCAGCTCAAATCTCGGTTTTATAATATTATTATACATTGACAATGCTCCATCTCTTATTTGTTTTGCTGACGTCTGGAATAACTGGGAATTAGCAATGTTTTTGAATATACTACCGATTCCACTTCCGTACTGCTTATTGTAAAGTAATCGTTTATTATTTAACAACATTTATAAGTAAATAATTTATTTCAATAATCCTTTAAGCTTTTCTTAAATGCAGTACGTATCCTACGTTATCACCATTCAGATCAATCGGTCTTCCAAGCTGATCAGTTATTGTCATTCTCAACGAGTAAATAAAGTCTTTTGTGTTGATAGGAAGATATATTAATTGTCTAGGATTCTCAACAATTTGGCAACCCGGTTCAGTATTCGGAACAAATGTCCAAATGACATCTGATTTACTTTTGTTTACGATAGAACTGTTTACAAGAGAGCAGTGAATTTGAATTTTATCGACACTTCTTGTTATATTTGGAAGCTTTGTACCTTCATTGATTTTCTTAGAAATCTCAATATCCTTTTCAAAGCCTAAAATCTGACACAACTCACTATTAAATCTAAACACATATTTTTCTTGTAATACTATGACAAATCTCATAGATGCTGGATTGGATGAGATTACAATAGGACATTTATCTTTTGGTGTATCAAAATACTGACACAAAAAATAATTCAAACAATCATCGTTATACATCCCGTTAGGAATAGTAACATTCACCCATCCCCCCTCTTCATCTTTCCTGTATTGAAATCTATTATTCCCAAATTTATCACTTATATTATGCCACGAATACCACAAAGTACACTGATTCAAACCTATTTCATAATCCCAATTACGATTCAATTCGATTGGTTGACTAAATGTTATATCAATGATACTTTCATTACCTTCAATGTTTAACAACACCATTTATTAGAAATATTTTTTATATATTGAATTGTATTCTCTCATGTTTAAGAATTTATTTCGCATTAACGAATCCAAAATATCAATAGCTTCATTCCTCACCTCATCAGATGTATTCCCGTTCACTCTACTACCTATCAAAGTGTACAATTTTTTAATCATTTCATCACAATTCATAAATATTCCAGTTCCTTGTTGTTTGATAAAGGGTCTACTAGATTGAATTTTTTTTAATCTATCCTTATAGTCTTGAATAAATAAAATAATTTTATCATACTTACTAGAACTACTTTTACTTTTCAAACCACCATAACTTTGACTTATAGGTGTTAATTCAGACAAAGCATCTTCTATATTCTCTGGGTTATCAAAGTAATAATTAGGCATCTCAAAATATTCTCCTTTATATCTTGTATGATTCTCTCTATATTTTCCATTAAGTGCTTTTAATAACTCTTTATCAACACCTGGATCCATATCAACGATTTTGATACTTGTTGGTAAATCTGGAGATGCTTCTAAAGCGGTCGATTGTGTTGACTGCGTTTCTACCTCTGAAACTGGAATCTGATATGGTTGTCTTTGTAAAGCTGATTTATACGGTTCACCTAATTGGAGAAGCCGGCTTCTTGAATTAATATCCACCTCCTCTAATTTTTCGATGATAGCTTCAGTGTTTTCTTGTAATTTTTTGATGGTATCTTTAGTGTTTTCTTTTTGTGCCGTAACAACTGGAGCGTTTAATTCTGAAGCATATTCCCGAAACCCTGCTTTCTCCATCTCGTATTGTTGAACTTGTTTTCTTTGAATTTCTCTGTTCTTAACTATACCCGATAACATATCACTCAAGCGTCTTGAATCCATTTATATACAAGTAATTTTATTTCATAATAAATTTTGAAAGTTCTTTTTCATAAAACCCTCCTTGAATTAATTCCCCACTTTTGTCAGATATTTCATAAGTAATGGGGGTGGTAGGTCTAACGGTTGCTATCTGGAATACTTCATTCGTGTAGTTAGGTAAATATCCTTTATCAAAAATACTTTTTTCTTTTTTAATTCTAACTAAATCTCCTACTTTGTAATTTCCTGTGATTGTGTAGTCATCTGCTGGAGGAAACAAAGCATTGTAAACCTTTTTCTGATTTACCATTTTACTAGCATCTACTGGTTTCATTTGTATTGAACGATGATAAGAGTTATTATAATTACTAACAAATAAAGGTAAAATATCAATCCATTTAGTAGTGTTATTGTGAGTGAAATATTTCCATAACTTTTCTTTCAGTGTTCTGTTGAATCGTTCAACGATTTGCGCTTTCAATTCACTTTCAGATGCAAACCAGTGTATGTCGTTATTTTTCAAAAATGTTTGAACATTTCTCATTACAAATTCTTTACCTTTATCAGTTTGTAGTTTCTTAGGAATTCTTTCTTTAAATATATAACTGAATGCCTTGATTATTTCAGCCCCCGTTTTATCTTTCAAAGGGACACACCAAGCATATTTACTAAAGCAATCAATAATAGTCAAGATGTAATTTGTTTTATTATTTTCTTTTTTATATTTCTGCATGTCAACTAAATCAGCTTGCCATTGCTCGTCTACATGGTGAACATACACTCGTCTCCTTTCAAAATTGTGATAGGAAGGTTTGTGTAAGGTATACACATTCTCATTTTGCAACACATTTTTTATTTTATCCTTGGAAACATTCACACCATTTTCTTTTAATTTTCTGTAAATATCATCAACACCTGAATAATTTGAATAATATGTATTTAAAATATCTTTTTCTGCGTCGAGGTTTTTTTTAAAAAGCGATTTTTCCTCGATCCGCAAATAACACAATTACCTTTCAGCATTGGAACATTATTTTTCTGTGACACTGCCTTAAACATTGATTCAGTATCAGTGCTCTTTTTACATTTCATACAATAAATCTCCATTTATTAGAAAACAATTTTTATAAACAAAAAGACAAGAGATGAATAAACTAAGAACTGCGCTTAATGTAGGAAATACAATGCAATCCACAGTTTAATTCATCTATATTCTGAACGGCAAGATTTTCATAAGCTATTTTTTTCTTTGAAGTTTTTAGATATTTAATTATTTCTTTTCCTGGGGGTATACCGAAAGAATCAAAAAATTCTACATAAGGATTATCAGGTAGATTACAGTACGCCACCCAGTGAGTTCCAGGCATTCCGAGTTTATCATAATTAACTACACCACATTCCGAATCGTTTATTTGTTTGGGTAGCGTATCTATAGAGAAAACACCTCTAAAATGTGGTATATCCCCTAATGCATCCATAATATCAAAATTGGTTAGAGGTCCTACTTTACTTTTGCTTCTTTTTTGATGTCCCCGTTTTTTGACTTCCTAGGCCTTCCCCGTACACCATGACCTACAACTTTTTGTGTTCCAGGAAGTGTAAGCGCACCACCTGTGTTGACATCATCGGTTTCCTTCTTAGGCCTTCCACGTCCCACGACTTTTTGTGTTCCAGGAAGTGTAAGCGCCCCACCTGTGTTGGTTATGTTATCCACCAATTTCTTACCAGCGAATGTACCCAAAGCAGCAGCTCCGCTTGTTAAAGCTGCCTTTCCAAGGGTAATTGCCAACGGTATTAGGAAAGGAAGTAATCCACCCTTTTGAATCGCTTCTTTCATCCGTTTGTATGATACATCAATATCACAGCCCTTATTATTCATTTTACATGTTTCAATTTTATCAATTTGTCGTTTACTTAAAAGTAACTTGACTGGTTCTCGTTCATTCTGTCTACTATGGCTAACACGTATCTGACATTTTTGTTTAGCGCCAAAGCATTTCTTCAGCTTTCCTTTCTGAAGCTTTGACAAATAAACTGTATACTCCATTGTTTCAACCATTTATTAGAAAAATAATTTATCATATAAATTTATTTACCAGCCATCATTTTTTCTATTCTGGAAACGAATGGTTTGTCAACAGGTTTCTGCTCTAGAAGCCTTTTTAAAATGTTTACGATTGCTCTTTCAATATTATCGATATGGGTTTGTTGGTCAGCAATTTTTGTTAGAATAGTATTGCTAAGGGTTTGTTGGGTTTCGAGCTTTTTTTCCAAATCTAAAAGATATGTAATTAACGTTCCTAAATTAACAGCGTCATTTTTGTTTCTAGGGTCTTGAACATTTGTTATCAACTTGTTTTCAGCGTTAATTTCTTTATCATTAACTCGAATTATTTCTTTTACAAATAACCCTTTATCTTTAATCCGTACCAATAAATTATCAAGAGAATCATGTACAGCAGTTAATCTGTTGATATCTTCGCTAAAATACTGATTTATCCCCACTTGTTCTGCGGTAATTTCTTCTTTAAATTGGTTCAAAATAATAGTCATAGATCTGAAACTAATAGCGTCCTGGTCTGCTTTCGCATCCCCTAAATTAATAATTCTCTTATCCTGTAGATTAATATTACCGTTGTCATCAGTAACTTTCGATTCGTTACTAACCTTTTTTCCAACACTACCAAATTTATTCATTTATAATAGAAACAAATTATCCAGTAAATTTTTCAAAGTTTTTTCTGTACTTCAGGGTTTTATCTTTTGTTTTTAAATCAATAAAGAAAAATCCGTAACCTTTAGTTGCAACCTCAAATTGTTTCAGAAAGTTCTCATTGTCTATATTAGATACATGATTTTGCCTGATTAATTTTACTTCTTTTGGATTAGAACACTGAAAGAATGCAAAATAATTACATTGAAGTCTTACAACCTTTGGTGTTTTATGATAGCTCTGTGATAAATAAACAATTGAAGCATTTTTCTTTCTTCCTCTTATGAATAAATCTTCTATTTTCTTCTGGTCTTTTTCAGTTACAAAATCGTCAAAGATAATCAAGTTTTGATAATTAGGGTCTAGGTCATCAACATCGACAATGTCATCAAGATTGTTACTTGTTGTTAAGACTTTCGATTTGCATTGTGACTCCAAAGTGGTCAAATTGGTTATAAGGTCTTGGTATTTATCTTCTTCAAGATCTTTTGCATACAAGTATATTCGGTTGAAACATAGATATTCGTAAATTAAATTCAAGAGTAAATTTGTTTTCCCTGTTCCTGAACTTCCACAAATTAATAACCTAAATGGCCACTGAGGTGCAAGTTCGTGCTTATTCTGATAGTTATTCTTTTCGCTGAAATCATACACTTTGATTGGAGCCTTTTCATTCATTTACTTATGAGGAATTTTTTATTATAAGATTTACCAACTAGGTACTTGAACTTTTTAACTAGGTAGTTGAATTTTTTAACTAGGTACTTGATTTTTTTAACTAGGTACTTGAAATTTTTAACTAGGTACTTGATTTTTTTAACTAGGTACTTGACTTTTTTAACTATATACTTGAATTTTATAAGTAGGTACTTGAAATTTTTAACTAGGTACTTGAATATTTATTGTTTGTAACCTAATGGAAAAGTTGTGAATTTATCACTGGATACAATCCTTTTATCATCCTTAGGATCTAGGGCTTTTTTATTCTGTTCTTCTAGAAACATATTGTGTTTGTATGACCTTAAGTTGTACTGGGTTACTGAAAGGTTTCCAACGTTTCCAAACAGAACATCCTTGTAGTTTTGAATCGTAATTTTATCTTTCACTATGTTTGTTTTTATTCCTTTTAGTTTTTTGCTAGCTTTTGAAGGGTCTTGGTTGTCCTTTAAATAAGCATATACTTTCGACCGCAACCCAACAAACTCTGTCATCACTTGTCCTGCTAATTCATCTTTCATCATTCCTATCACTTTCTTGTTTACATTAGGAAACCCGTATGGATTATCTTTCGCATAATCAGATGTATCGAACCTCTCATTCAAATCCGGTTTAATATCTTGATAGAAATCCTCGGTTCGTATGTCATAGATGAAAGAATCAGTATCCATATAACATAAATCTATTTTATCTCCATATTTAGGTTTCATATAATCATAATGGAATTCATACATCAATAACTTGGATAGTTCCAGTACAGCAAAACCGATATACATTGGTTTGTCTAGTTTTATCTTTTCCTTTGACATTCTTGCTACAGAAAAGTTTTCACTGAAAATGATTTCAGATTTAAAGTTGGGTTTCTTTATTATTTTTTCTCTAGTTTTATCGTCAGTTATTATTTCCATATCAGCTCGTTTCCTTACGTTCTCCATGGTTTTTCCAAAGCAAGCGTTATTCATCAGCTTAAAAAAGTCCTTTTCAAAATCATTTGTACCTTTAGTTCTAAGTGATGTGTTGTGGTCTATATATCCTTTTAAGTAAGCACTTTCAGTGAATCCTAGTATTCTATGTACTTTTTTCAATGTCAACCCCTTTTGTAAATAGAATTCTAGGTTCCTGTGGCGAACTACGTAGTTGTTTTTATCATATAAGGTCGTACATAGCTTACCATTAAAATGTTCGGGTGCTAATGGTAAATCTTTGTGTAATTCGTGTAGTTCTTTTGGATATTCCAAATCTACTTCATATATAGCACCTACATTCGGTAATTGCATCACCGAGTTAACATGATTTTTTAGATGGTTATAATACTCGAGTGAACTGTTTTCATTTCTCTCTTTCAAAGCTTCTGGTATGGAAATGAATTGGAAATCATTCGCTGGTAATTTTTGCGACATCGCCCACCCATACAAATTATTTTTGTCAAAATACATTAAATAGTTAGATGGTTTACTCTTATCATATCCGCTCATATATTTATTATTTGCTTTCGCATATCTTTTTATACACTGAGATACACCACCTCTTATCCCCTTTTCAATGAATGTATACATGTCTTCCTTTGAGAATAACGGTAGTTCTACTTTCGAATGTTTTAGGAAAGCATCCCACGTTAATCCTGGAGCTGAGAAGTAATGAAGTGGATCCAGGTCATAATTATGTATACATACATTTCTGAAATTCTCTACAACATCTGATAATATTAAAACGTCACTTTTTAGGTACAACTTGGTATAATCCAGTAACGTTTCACAGTTAAATTGTTCCCAGATAGACACCGCTCTTTTATAATCAGCTTTTTCAATACCTTTTCCCGTTAACCTAGAATAAAAGCTTTCTATGGGTGGTAACTTTGGAAAATCCATTTTACTGAAACTATCCACAAACTCATAAGGATACACCCCCTTTTTAATTATTTCTTTAAATTCAGCATCGTTTCTGAAACTGTCAGATGTGTATTTGAAATTCTCTCTCAGATGATTACAGGATACTTTACAGTCACATTTCGCTAAATTTGCCGATAGTTTGTCCAGTGATGAAGCCATGAATCGAATAGAATCTATAAATCTGATTTCATATTTTATTTCCTTATCCTGTCTTGGAATACTTATTGATTTCGAAAATGAAATGAAACTTTCAGCACTTTCAAAAATCCCGTTATCAGGTACTAATTCTTTCACAAATAGATGGGAGTCATACTTGGATAAGTTGTGTAGGACTACAGGGATATGCTTGGGAATCCTGTATTTCATGTTACATTCAGCGTGTGTGAAACCTCTATCCTTTCCTGTCATATGGTCGTGATCAAAGTGGGGATTTTCAGTAATTTCTGTGTTACAGATATGGCAAGTCTTGTTCTTTAGTGTCTTCCATTTTTCTTTAATTTCTTCATCGGTATAAGTGTGATTTCTTTGTCTGCTTTCATACTTGTGTGCAATTTCTGTGGACACTTCTGTAATGGTTTTCACAAAATGTTTTGCAGCGTCTTCACCAAAATAATCATAGTATTTATTCTGCTTTGAATCAAAAGAACAGCACACCTGAATTCCGTATGCAAACGCTTTCTGTTCAGCCACTTTGATTGTTTTCTTTCCGTGGACTTGATTGTATTCTTCATTATAAGACTCAAAGTCTGCTATTATACAGTACGGTACTTTCATCTGTTTCGAAACATTTTTAAATTGTATTTTTGAACCTTCAGGAGGCATTATGATATCAGGATCTTCACAGTTCTTTTTCAATTCATGTTTTTCAAAGTGTTCTTGTTTCGAAAAATGCCTTCCACAATAAGTGCATAGGTATGTCTTTGTTTTATTTTTAGAGATTTGACTACCAATTAATCTGCTGAGATCCTTTATTAGTACATAGTGATTATCGAAATACAGTAAATGAATGATATGTTTTGCTGTTTTCCCATTGATAGTACTTTTTAGTATATGACTTCTGATTATTTTCTCTTTATCCAATTGGAATAAACAAATCTTGATATCGTATTTATTTTCAAATTTGTAGATATCTTTGGTATCCATCGGGTAGTTAGTAATTCCTTTGAAATCAAATTCAATTTCATACTGTTTATATTTCGAAGTTCTTTCTGCATGATCTTTAGCTGGGTATAAATGTGCTAAGATTGACCAAAGAAAGCATTTTTGATCCTTATTTTCAATATTCAGGCAAGCTTTTTTATTTTTTACGAAATCTGGCAGTATTTTATAGGTTCCTCCCATGTAGGATTCGATTCGAGTCATCCTATAGTCGATTGCATCATATCGCCTAAATTGTAATCCAGATCGAGGGGTATTACTCAAAGAACTAAGTCTCCTGTTGTTGTCATCTAAATGGCTACGAGTAAGGACACTATTTTTGTTTAAAACTCAAGAAGTACTGTTGTAAAATACTTCTACTTCCTCATCATTCTCTTGTCGATAGAAAATAACCTTGGTCACAAACTGAACTCTGTACTGGTATATTTCATTCATTCTTCGTTGCAAATCCTCAAAAACAAAACTAATGAGAGTATTTTCGTCTCTACCGTTGCTTTCAATCGATACGTTTACTGTGTAAATGTTTTCATTTTCTCTTACAATAGTGGGGTGTTGTTCTTCTTCTGTTTTAAACAAATAATTGGGAATCGATGTTTCTTCTTTGATTTGTTTCTTATTTATAAAGAGAGTAGATAAATCGATTAGTTTGTGTCTGTTTTTATCACCTCTTTCTGTTTGATCTCTCAGGATACCTCTAGTTTTATCCATAGTTTGTTTCTGCTTATTAATTATCCTACCATAGTATTCCTTAATGCGTTCTATAACTTCATCTCTGTTACCACGAGTGGGTAGGCCTTTGTTTTTTAGAAACCTTTTTAATTCACTTGTATCCTTTTCTATTATCCGTTTCTCCTCTTTTTTTATATTTCCAATAGCAATATTATTTTCTTTTATATCATCTTCCAAAATCTTCCTTAATGCTGGCTCTGGAGTATAATTTGATGGTCTATTTTTGTTCCGAATCCTTTCATTTCTACGCCGAATATTAATTGTATCTTCCGCAAGCAAAATATTCCTACTAAGTTGCTTTATTATCTTATTAGTTATTTCCTTTTTCGTTTCACCATTTGTTTTGATATTGTTAATTTTTGCATATGTACGAAGTTCATTAATTTTGTATTTCGGTAAACTTCGTATAACCGATTCGTTGTTTGATATAATGGTTTTACAACGTTGAATAACCTCTGCAGTTTCCATCATTTATTAGGGGAATATTTTTATTAATCAATTTCTCCCGACTGCGTTTTCTCAGCCGTAAAGAAATTCACTGGTTTCAATATGTGTTTCATGGAGCAAAGGCTCAATGCACAGAGAGCACAGTTACCGAGACGGCTGATTTGTTTGTATTTCTCGGAGCATACGCGATCTAGATTGCCTCTGACCAGTTAAGAAAGAAATAGTGGAGTTGCGCAGGTGGCAGAAGTGTTTTGCGTTCACGTAGTATGCACCGTCTGGATTACATCCGACTGATCATGCTATCTGCAGTATTGTTTACGAGATGGTGTACGTGTTCCTGAATTTGGAGGCAAACCTAAAGAAGTAATTTTTGAAACAATTTAGTTTTATTATAAACGGAAGATTTGGAAAAGAAAATGTTTGTATATCGCCGAAGCTATAAATATTACAATAATGTGAGTAACGGTCTACTTTTATCCAAATTTGCCTTTTCGGCAGCAGGATTAAGTGCGTTTCTTATGCTACCTTTAGCGTCTTTAAGCTTGGGTTCCGTTATTATTGAAATAACTGAAAAACATTTAAATATTGCAGATAGAAAAGCAGAATATAGAACCGCGTATAATTTTTACACTGAATTGGTATCAATGCTAGAATGTGGTCAATTAACGGTTGAAGAGGTTATTCAGCGTGAAGCAGAAATGCGTAAGACATTTAGATTTTTTCCTCGCGAAAAATACATGAAGCGAGTCTGTTTGAATGGTTACAAATACTGTAAAAAGGAATCAACAAAAAAGTAAAGAAAAATGGGAAAAACAGAAAATTTTTGTAAAACCTCCCGCCCCAGACAATGTTACTGTTGGAAAATTTGGTGTTGTTTATTATTTTTTTTATTGGTGTGTCTGGGGCAGCCCCGTGAGGGGAGGAAACCCGCTAGGTTTTTTTTCCGAAGTCCTTACTTCTAACAAGCTGCTAGTAGTGGGATTCGATCTCACGCCTTCGTTGATTCAATGGTTGGTAAGCTTGCAATCGCTTAGACCATTACGCCAACGGGGCCTGTTAGCTCTCCGGAACCAAGTGTTTTATGATGTGAATGCAAAGAGATTTTCTATTTTTTGCTCACCCAAAGAGCTTTTCCGAACTAGAGATAGGTCTTTTGGGTTTGATGATGTGATGAATAGTAGTTTGATTTTTTATTAAAGAAAATCAGCCGCTAATAAATGGAGGTCTTGAATACAATCAGCATGAATAAATACAATGAGACAATCAAGAAAGAACAGTTGGTATTAGGCTTGAAATATACCATCGTTAAAATGAGAATGGCTAAGACAAAATATGGTGACAAATTAGTTGTAGTTATCAATCATAACAAGAAGATGTGTGATCTGTTTATACCGCAGAGATACAATGCAATTGCTGATGAGTTACTTCTAAAGAACAATCTTATTTTACAGCCTATTTTGCGTGTAAATAAGAACTCGGAACAATATGTTGACTTGGAACTGTTTACTCAGTAATTGGGGGGGTATTTGGATAAAAAATTGAAAAAAGCAAAAAAAAAAGTAGTAGTTTATATGTAGTATAAAGGTTAATATTTCCTATTTCTTGGTACCTTTATTTGGAAAAAAAGAAAATACAAATATCTATAAAAAGGGTGAAATTTCGGAAAAAAGCATGTTAAAATTTAAGAAATCGATGTTAAAATGGGGTTTTGAAATTTGGGGGAGGGTGGGGTAGAACCCGGTTTATATAACTACTCAATACAATGCTGAGGGGAATCACATTTTCCCCTTGACCGTTCTAGTTCAAAACTGGGGCTCAAAGTTTAGCCGAATAGGGGTAAAGTATGGACGACAGACTAGTTGCCCATTACTTTTTCACTTAAATAGGCCTGAAGACCCGACGAAAACGCGTTACTTCGGTACACCACTATTCATATAGTATATTTTCACCGAACAAACTTTTTCTGTCGGATTTGTGGTAGGCTACCTCTATGCTTGAAATATTTGGCAATTAAAATGGTTAACTGATCGCCGAAAATAGATCTAACTACAACGGCAAGCGATTGTCGAAAATAAATCGTGTTTGTGTCACATGCAATAGGGGGCTTTCTTGTCCTTTCACTTTTATGGTGGTATCATCTTAAAGTTTAACTGAAAAGCAACCTTATTTTTGTATCATTTAGTTGAATACACTGAGTTATTTGGATTCTGCTGAGAGATTTTTTTATTTTCCACTATCTGCTCTAGTAGTGAGGTTCAGAATATCTACGGCAGTCCCCACAGCGCAAATTCTACTATGATGTGGAATATTTGAATCTAAACACAAACGCGGCTTTTCAGTGGGCGGTGATAAGCTTGGTCAAGACTGCTTAGTGCCTGAACAAAAAAAAAATCATAAATCTTTTTCGTCAAACATACGACACAGGTACAAGCGCATAGAGGTACCACAAATCTGACGGGGAAATTCCACTGTTTGAAAACTGATTTTCGTGAATAGCGGAGCAACGAAGTAACGCATCTTCATCGGGTCTTCAAGCCTCTTTAAGTGAATAAGTGAGGGGTAACAAGACTGTCCTATCTCCGCCCTTTTCAGTTAAACCTAACGAGCACGAATAAACTTAGAGTTTATTACCTTACAGTTTCGTGGAAACAGTATCAGAGAAGAAAATGAAGAAACGAATCTGATCAGATTACTGCGTTCAGCTTCACTATTGTGTCATTATAACTGTACTGCGTGTGGGCTTTAGCGCTAACAAATTCAATTCCAGGGGCCGTAAAATTTGCCTTAGTGTTCAAAATGATAAAGGCTACGTCACCAAAAATCCGCTCCAACGGAATAAATGTAACAAAATTTCCAAAATCCGTGATGGTAAGATCCCGAGAGAAGAATTCTGCCTAAGTGGGGAAATTCTCGAGAATTTAGTGGCTTGGAAAAATGCTTACTCCCTTTTCGTCCCATTGCCTTGACAAGGAACTTAAGGACGCAGGAAGACCGGATGACGAGTCGATATAAGAGCTCTAGAGAAATGCATTTATCTACTAACTTACTACGAAGCGGATCCTATGATGTCCATTGTCCATTTCGAGAGTCGAGCAAAAGATAAAATCAGGAGAGACGATATCAGAATTTATTTTCTTAAGAATCGAAGGGGCGGATATTCTGTACCAGGAGGAGTTAAGGGTTATAAAATTCTGAAGATCCTAATTTCTTCTTCAACCGAGAGAGGAAACAGTGATGGCAGAAATCACATCTGTTTTCAAGAGAGGAGTCGATAGGGATGTGACTTGGAAAACTAGACCCTTCAAGAATGTAAGCACTGGTGACGTCAACAGGTTAAACATTCTTGTTGCTTTGAAGTACGATTTTAGGTAATTTAAAGTCCGTGTAAAAAAGAAACATCCATAGTCCCAACCGTGTCACTAAAGCCTTTGCTTGACGTAAGCCTACCTTCTTCTCTGGGTCACTATCACAGGTGTGAAACATTCTTGTCAAGATTCTTGTCCTACAGAGCAACCGACTTAGAGCAAGGACAGAAATATAAAGTTCGAAGCCAAGCTGACCATTCATTACGAACGAAATAGAAAACCGTGATTTCCGGGGTTTTTTCTTGATCAGGTAGTTATCCCGTTAAGATGATGTGCGAGGGATAAATATAAATTCGGATATTTCGGTTGCACTTCCGGCAAACCGTCCTCAACGAAGACCAACACAATACCAACAGAAAAACGATGCGGAACCAACAAAACATACAACGACAAGTAACTAAAAACCAGAAGAACGATGCGGAATGAACGACATACAAATTCAAATAAAATAACGAATATTAAAATGTGCGTGTTAAAAGTGTATTTGTACAAATCTGTGATTATTTTACAATTCTGAGTTCTGTGTCTATTTACAATTTACCAACTAATTTTACAATCATTCCCTGGGAAAGCGCAGAAGCTTTCACCCAGCATTTATATAATCCTTTTTCCCATCACTGTACAATTACTTTCACAGAACTCGGGAAAAAAAAACCGAAAATCCCGGATTTCTATTTCGTTAGGACAGAAATAACAAGACCAAAGGTTTCGATGGGATCCCAAAAATCTAATATTTGATCCAGACAATTGGGTCTTGTCTTCGCAAGGCTAACCATCAGACAAAATCAAGTTCAGATATACCTCTATCAGCCGTATCTATTTTGACGATACTGACCGAAAATTCCTGCTTCACTTCTGCCAAGTTTCGGCAGAATTCCGGGCGAAATAATTGTTCAGCAAAAACAGAAATTTCAGAAACGAATTCAGCGTATATTCTTATCTCTATAAAGAACATCTAATCAACTTCAAATAAAACTTTAACTTAAACTTAATGGATTCCGGACGAACTATATGTCCGGGTAAAAAATGATTGTCATCTACAGCACTCAGCGTCTCTTCTTACCCCTCAATCTGACATCTAATCAACTTCAAATAAAACTTTTGTTTTTAACAAATTTTCCAGTTTCGGTCGGATTCTGGGCGAACTAGTTGTCCGAGTAGAAAATGCTTTTCCACATAAGTGTTCAGCATGTCTTCATACCCCTAAACCGAACATTTAATCAACTTCACATGAAACTTTTACTTTAACCAACTTTCCGTTTTTTGCCGGATTCCGGACGAACTACTTGCCCGCGAGAAAATGGTTTTCACCATCGGTTCAGCATGTCTTTTTACACCATAATAGACTATCCCATTACCTGTTTAAAAATATTTTGTTTGCCCCGTAATTTGAACCCCCTCCCCCACCCTTAAATGTAGGGCTACAAATCCCATCTAGGAACTTGACCTTACCCTTGACCCGAAGAATCCTCACAACAAGTTTCATCACAATATCTCATTCCCTTCGAGATTTATCGTGCTAACGACGGACAGACGGACAACTTTTCCACTTACTCCTCCACTTACGTTTTGGGATCCCAAAAATGTAAGAAGAAACTCAAAACATTCGCATGGATGAACTTGTTGATGACACAAGATCATCCCTGGACAGCCAAAAGGTCGTATCCGCACTTTACCGAATAGTTCAGGAAAGCGAAAAAAGCGATTTTTCAACCACTGCAAAGGGTGGATATGACGACTTAGCCATACTCATATCTCAGGTTATGCGTCGTAGAGATACAACATTTAGACCAGAATACACGTATTTCCTTCGGATATAAAGAAATGCAATAAAACATATTTCGAAAAATATGTCACATACTACCTTTTGACTGTCCAGTTACGAGATGTTTTTGACTGTAAAAGCCACGTATATTACGTTGCTAATTAATCAATGATGATTCATTATGCTC
This sequence comes from Branchinecta sandiegonensis, assembly GCA_030848855.1. Lineage (NCBI taxonomy): Eukaryota > Metazoa > Arthropoda > Branchiopoda > Anostraca > Branchinectidae > Branchinecta > Branchinecta sandiegonensis. The sequence continues at coordinate 20,025,502 of JAUPMV010000016.1, read as the reverse complement.
ACGGAAGAAAGCGGATCCCGACGACATTGAACCGTGTCCAGGTTGTGAGTAAAGGGGTTAGCCACTTGCGAGTAGCAAAGTGAAGGAAGTGAATGTATGTGGATTTTGTCAGTGTTAGTGGCACTTTTTTACAAGGAAAAAGCTGCTGGTAATAAAATAAACATAGAGGAGTCAGGAGTCGGTTCAAAAACTCTTCGGTTGTTCAAGAAGTTTATAAGTTGATCCGTAGCGCCTACGGGCGCTTCGTCCCCAACCGGGGGCGCTATAATCGTAAAGCTTTGGGAAATTTGTACAGCACCTTCTGCGCTACTTCTATACTATTTCGTTCTGGCGTCACTCATGTTCTGCGAAAGAAGGAGATTAAAAAGATGAGATCATGTTATTTACATTGACGTTTACATTTACATATACATTGACGGAGAAATTCAAAATTCAAGACGCAAGTGTTACCCTTTCGGATGTTTCGTCATCACTTTCAAAACTCGTGGACAACAAGGCCCAACCAGCACACGATGTCGTCCACTGCTTTCTGACCGAAGATTAAAAATTAAGTGTCTTTTTCTGTGTGTATATATGTGTTTTGTTTATTTTCTTTATTTTCGTCATTTACTCCGCCTTTTCAAAATGGCGGGTCATAAATAAATTACTTACTTACTTACTTAAATCAGAAACGGCATTTGCTGAGTACCTCTTTAAAGTTTAACTGAAAAGGCAGCTTATCGACACATCTATTATTCGAACACCGTAATATTTTGACTCGTCTAAGGGATTTTGCATTTTTTCACCCAGGGGCTCTAGTAATAAAGTTCAGACTGTCCGCTGCTTGCACGACAACTCAAAATTCACCAAGACGCGGGGAGTTCGAGTTTCAACAAAGGACTGCATTTCCAGAGTTACAGATTCTAAGCTAGAAAGGTTGCGCCTCTAGAAAGCAGAAAATGATAAGTCAGCTGATTTTCGGCAATGTCTTGTTTTTGCAGTGCTAAATATTTCAAGCGTAGAGGGACAAGCGCATAGAGGTACCACAAACCACAAAGAATGTTCATTTGGTGAAATCGATTATCTGCGGATGTCGGACAAACGAAGTAACGCATTTTTATCAGGTTTCCAAGCATATTTAAGTGAATAAGTGAATTGTAATGAGACTGTCGGATCTCAGCCTTATTCGGTTAAATTTTAAGACTAAGTAGGGTTCATCTTCTCCTTTAGAAACACGTTATTCCGAGTACGATCTCTCAAATACTTAGTCAAGCATTTCAGAACCAAAAGATTCAAAGATTGCCCCCACCTGGTTCTGGTACAAAATGGTAGATCTCAACTCAGTAAGAACGTCCGTTATGGAAATATTTTTTCGCTTGACTTCACTCAAGACTTCTTTAACCAGTCAGATTACTCTCGAAGATTGGTCATGTATACTCAAAAGATTACCTCATAGAGGTAATCCTCGCTGGATTTTAAAAATTAGTCATCGAGATGCAAAAGATATTAAATTTATGTTTTTATTGTTTTATACTAAAATCCGCCTTCAATCCAATCGTAAGAGACATATTGAAGCTTATTTTCGGATCCACAACGAAATTTCTTTTTTTTAAATACTTGTTTTAATCTATCTTTTTTTTTCAATATAGACGACATATTGAAGCTTATTTTCCTATCCACAACGAAATTTCTTTTTTTTTAAATACTTGTTTTAATCTATCTTTTTTTTTTCAATATAGACTTGCAGATTTTGGGAAGCGGGTTCTTCACCTTTGATAACCTACACATCTCTTTGAGATCCCAACGAAAGCTAGGGATACCTAAGACATCTTAAATCTGTCATCCGTCCGTCCGTCTTTCGAACTTCAGAAGAGATTGATGTATATTGATGAAAGACTCAGCAAACTCTACGGGAATTTCTGTCACCAGAAATTGACTCTGTGTCGCTCTCCCTCCCCCCACCCCCACCAGACAGTCCCATGACAGTGCGTGAGTAAAATAGGACAAGTTCTCTAATACCATGCTCGAAATAACTTATGTCAACGACGCAAAAAGAATCTTTCACTGGCCCATGAAAATGTCATTACTAATTAACTAAAAACAGTAACGTCAAAAAAAAAGACTCCTTCTGTCAGAAAAGCCCAAAGCAACGTTACACCGCGCAACCGCAAATGAAGATGCAATGGACCGAGTAACCGAGAACGTGGTGACAACCAACAAGTTATGGGATCCAGGACGTCGAATCCGCATTTTGGTATGTGCGGTTGAAAACGAAAAAAATTCAAGATTTTGAAAAAAAATATGCAGAAGCTTTGGGCTTAAGAAATGACTTGATTCTCAGGGTTATCACCAGACCCCCTACACCCCCTTTCCCAGCATATTAACTCCTCACCACAGAATAACTTTTTTTGTTCCCAGAGTTAAAATTGGACACTTTCCATCTGAAAGTAGTTAAACTGAGAATTCGGAACAAATGAAGCCTACGGATGAAATTAAAATTGAAAATAACAGCACATTTGTTAATCTTGATAAACTGAAAGAACATAAATGGTCAAGAAATTTCAAAACTGAAGAGGTTCGATACAGAAAATAGTCTTTGAAGAATTAGAGACAATAGTTTTTCAAGAAAATTTGAAGATTTTTAGAAAAAGTAGGTGACGTGAAATGACAGAAGACAAACGTCACCGATAGGAGTCGTAGCCCAAAGACAAAGAAATATGATACAAATAAGAAAATAAACTTTGCAGGAGAAACAACCCATCTACTAAGTATTTTGATCGTGACGACTACTATGGTAAGTAACTATTCAACACATTCATACAGATGCCTCGACTATACTTACCTAATCCTGCTTACATGACCTTTCATTCCCAACACTTCGAAAATCGCAGGCTATGCAGGGGCGTCACGACTAGGGGGGGGGGAGGATGCCCCCCGAATGTTGTCGGCCAGTCGGTAAAAAATAGCCGAGTCGGCGCGAAGTGCCGCGACTTTTCGGAAAAACAGTCGATTTTTTTTAGACAGTCGGTTTCTCGTAAAATAATCGATTTTTTCTTAAAGCACAACTCTTACTAGAAATAATCTTTTCCCAATAAAATGGATCAGAAAAAACGTTTCCGAAAATACCATAACTTTCCACCTGAAACTATCGATTCTCTTGTTAGCGCTTGTCGATTATATCCAGCCTTCCTGCTCTCCGACGCGGCGGCTGGGCGCAAAAGATTTGAAAACTGAACGTGCCTTGGTAAAAAAAACGGGAAAAACTAAGCAAATAAAAGAAATAATAAACAGAAGATAAAAAATTGTAGTTTTTCTTAAAATCAGCCGACTTTTCGTCAACACCGTCGTTTTTTCTCAGTAATAGTCTTTTTTATCTGCAAAAACTGTAAAAATGACCAGCTAGTCGGTAAATACCTTGCCCCCCCCCCCCCCCTCCAGGGGCGTAATTTCGTCAAAATCCCGGGGGGGGGGAGTAAAGTTGGAGCCGATTTAAGTCAAGTGAAAATGAGCAGTTTTATTTCAAGAAGAAAAGCGTAATACAAACAAAGAAACAAAAAGATATTTTACTAATCGACCAAGGCGAAACGACGCTTCTTCAAATTCGCGAAACTGTCCACTGCGCGATTGACGTCAAGCTTCTTCGCTTTTTCAGGTTGGGTACCAATGACCAAAAGATCACTTAGTCGGTCGTCTGACATAGACGTGTTTAACCCTGCATAGCGCATGCATATCGCTATAGAAGTTTCAAGGCTTCCGTGTTCCAATCTTACCATAAAGACAAAGGTATACTAAAGAAAACCGATCTGTTTCTGTGGATGCTTGAATTCTGTAGGCCTATCTTAGTTTCGACGAGAGTTTCGAAGACGCTAAATTTCAGCTGGCGGGGGGGGGGGGCAAACTGGGGTCTGGGGGGCAGTTGCCCCCCTCCCCCAAACAATATCCCTGATGCTATATTCACCTACGAGACGGAAACACGATCTTCAGAATATTAGTAAGAGAAAATTTAGAACTTTGAGGAAAGGGGTTTCCCCTTTTGCAACATTAGACTCTAGACCTGAAGAACAACAGACCTACCTCACGCTCCAGAAGATCCGTGGCTGACCGAGTAGTATAGCGATGCTCACCCCCGTGTATTCTTTGGAGGACCTCTGGTCGGATCTTCGAAGGTTCACAAACAGACCTGGACCTCATCCTTTCTCGCCGTGAACCTGAAAAAAAAGGTAATTAAATCAAAGATTATTCAATCCAATCTTACTACTGCCTTAAGACAAGATGTGAGTTTATTGGTGAACGATACTGGAGTGGAGAGTCGTCAAGAGGAGGGTTTTGTGTGAGGAATTCGGGTGTGAAGGTGTGGAATCATTTTCCGGAGAGAATCAGGGAGTCGGAGAACCAGTTTTTGTTAAAAATAGATTGAAAAATTATTTTTTAGATATTAGGTAAATGTGGAATATTTTATTTGGAATTTTATATAAGATGAATATTTGATTATTATAATTAATGAATGAGGGTTAGGCTAGGTGGGTGGGGGGGGGGGGGGGGGGGTAAAGAAAAAGAATGTGTGTCATCGTTTGTCATTGGTAAGTAAAAGTTGTGCACTCCCGCAAAGGACAAGGTTGTGCCCTTCTTGGGAGCATTACGTTTCGTATAAAGAATGTTGAAATTAGAATGAACTGAATTTGTTCGTCGTCCGTATTCTAAAGATCGGTGAGTAGCACTTATAACGGACAATCACTTCAAACTACCCAATTTTCTACGTAGATTTCACAATAGCGCGCTATCACCCTTCGCATGGTTGCTAGACTACCGCACAAAGGAAATTAGGGGTACTCCCTACGGTACCTTAAAAGAAATCCAGAATATCTTCGGGAATCCTAGGAGATACAGGGATCTTGCACAAGGGACAAATATGCGGAGCGATGTACCCAAAAGCAATTATAGGATAAACTTTTCAATTACGGCTGGCAGTTGTTTCAAAATGTTACACGTGTGAGGTTGTTTCGATCTTTTTGAAGTTCCATGCATAGATGGCTCTAGGTGCAATAGCATTATTTGGATACTGAAACGAGCAAATCATTTTGGGCGATAATATACCGATGACTGAGGGACAGAGATGGACTAGAGTTTAAACTTGAAATATTAGTAGTTTAGACTTGAAATATTAATTAAAGCTGCATGTTCTGAACAGGAGGCTGGGGCCTTCTTTCTGATGCGGACACTCCTTGCAGCCATCGGCACAAGTGGCTCGTCCGTTGGTCTGTCGGTTCAGGACGACTGAGGGGATTGAGGATTATAGTTTGCTTGCAGAGTTGGCTTTTTGACTGAAATAATAGTCATAAATAAAGTACTCGACCCAATGGTGTCGGAGAACTTCCTTTCTCGGATCCGATCATCCGTGAGGGGGGACGGGATCCCGGACCATATGACATGCCTAAGTAACGAATAGGTAAACCGAATTTTAAGTGACAGAGTAATTACCCAAAGGATGGAAGGGTTCAAGGTTTTAATTACACTTCTGTATAAAATCATAATAAATAGAGGGTCAAGCCGGGGACGCAAGGTCAATTGACAAAAACTCGGTACAATATAGACCAAACCTGTTCTTACATATAACTAATTAGATAAATAAATGTTAACAATTCCATGACTCGTGGTTGAGATGAAGCTTGGATTTACTAGTCATATGCCTGGATCGGATCAGACCTCCGCGGGAGGGGGAGAGGGACCGGATGGCCTATATGCGCCATATGTGTGCCCGAAACGCGTCCAACACCGGTGGGCGGTATTTTAACGGGACCTGAGGCTCAAAGCTAAAAAAGTGAACCTGTGATAAGCTGACGTATCCGTGCAGCGCAGTCAACTATAACATGCCCCGCCCTCGCCCTTGCCTCACCCTTCTACAGACAGGAACTAATCGAACTAAGAACAAGAACTAAGAACAGGAACTAATCGAAGGCGTCCAGAGGCGAGCAACAAAATTCATCTGCGGCCAGAGAGCACAACGATATGAACACCGACCGCAAAAACTGAAAATTCCAACACCGATTAGAGGCGGAAGAGAGGGGACATGCTACTAGTCTTCAAACTTCACAATTCTAATTGTCTCCCCTCTCTCTTCGCCCCTGACAACCGCTCACGGACTAGGGGCCACTCCCGGAAGCTGTCCCGAAGGTCCTGCACTTCTCGTGTTCACCAGCACTTCTTCAGCAATCGAGCTATTCTTCTGTGGAAAAGCCTGTCTGAATACTCTTGATGACTAACTCTTCTTGCCGATGCGAAATCGCTCTGTACCTGAAGGAAGAGTCGGCTCGAGCCGGAAGCGGTATCACAGCTGCTCCCGAACATCACCGTGATTGGTTAATACAGGATTGAGTTGTTGAGTTTGAGTCATTAGTGCTATGTTTTCTCGTTCTTCACGAGGTAACCGGCGTGTTTTGGACTTAGTCATATAGAGTGTCAACATTCACCAGCGAAACATCTGAGGGTTTCAAAAAGTGACTCGATGAGGACTGGCACTGGCAGCCGTGGAGAGAGGACTGATCCGCCCCAAAATCAGTAACCAGGAAATAGCACCATAATCATCTACAAGCTACTCATCGGGATACAACATCCTTACTGCTTGTAAGTGCAATTTAAGGTAATAAACAGGCTCACTTTTATAGCTTTGAGCCTGAAGTGGACCATTTTGGCTCGAATAAAATCAGCTGAGTCTCAGTCAACTCACAGTCAGCTTGGGCTGAAGGAATATTTGAAGGACCCCTCATGCTTATTCTGCCTTTCATATTATCCCTAGCTCTCTTATGGGATTACAAGATTCTGAAATCCCCACCTGTCGCAATTCTGTCATTCTGACTGAATAATGAATTTATTACATGCAGCCTAGTAATAAGGCATTCGCACAGTACATACAGAAAAAAAGGTAAATGAATGCTTAACAAGAAATATAGAGGGTACAAAATCTACAACGACAGCAAGAGATAAATGAACGCAAAACAGGAAATACACAACGAAACAAGAAAAGAAAAATTAATTCACTGCATTAACTAGCGCATTAGGCAATGGGCAGGAAGGCGTATGAATGATGGCAGAAGATGTTCACTTATTTCTTTTAGCTTGACAGTTGGGTCCAAGACAAAAACTTCTCCATGATTCGGTGACTGCGCATGCGACGAGAAAGGTACAGAATTATGTCCCTACGACTTTCTAGCGCTTTTATGGCCCAGCCGAGTTTTGCCAGTCATGCAACGCAAACTTCGCCGAAAGCTTCAAGGTCCGCCAAAAACTTTTTCACAAATTAGGAAATGAGAAGCTTCAAAGTATTATTTAGGTCTACCTTCTGTTTTGGACTTCTTCTGATTTGCTTGGTTTTCCCGCTTTTTAACCAAGGAGCGTTCAATTTTCAAATATTTTGCGCTCAGCTACCGCGTCAGAGAGAAGGCTGGATAGAGTCGACAAGCGCTAAAAAGAAAATCGCAAATTTCTCTTCGAAAGTTATGGTATTTCTGAAAACGAAACCGCTGGCCTATTTCATCGTGAAAAAAATCATTTCTAGTAAGAGTTGTCCTTTTATAGTTTTCAATTAGTAATTTAAGTTAAATGCAAAAATACTGCTATGAAAAAATGAGAAAAAAGGTCTTACTGCGGAGTAAAGACATCTGCTGGCAAAAGCTAAGCTTTCCCTCTATTTTGTTACATGTACTCGGAGATGGCTCCTTTTTCGTTCACGGAAACAACCGCTGCTCTTTATGGTTCATGGGTATAAAGGTAGCGTTCCAGTAACTTATTATTAGTTACGATCGTTACTATTCTTGTTATTATTGCCGTTCCCGAGCCCGCCGTAATAAGTAAATTGGCTCCTCCCACTTATTATTTTCGTTCCACGACTGTTACGATCGTTACAATTTACTTATGATGGTCGCGAGCATCATAAGTGATAATAACTATCGGTTCTGCAGGAACTCCCGTAAGAGTGATGACGTATGTCCGCGTTGTTATTATTTTCGTTCCAGAGAGCGTGGTAACCACGACAATACGGCGCTCGCCCCTCCTCTTATCATCGTAACTTGTAATAACTTCACTGGAACGCTACCAAAGAGTAATTAAACAAGAGCTGGAAGCTCATATGGCACTTGCAAGGCTGGGTCAGAGGATAAAGGAAGGAATTTGTCAATCCGTGGGTTTGTTGTGATCATTTGTAAGCAAAACCCTTGCGATAAGAATGATCATGGGTCGTTAGAAATCACGAGAATGTATTGTTCGTAAAACTATTTTATTTGTGCATTTGGTCGTGATGATGCGCACTTTAAGGGCACTAGAGATTCATCTGTAATGAACGCTCTTGAAGCACAAATGATGATAAGCTCATCGGAATCATGAAAATGTATATTTTGCTCAGAACTAGTGTTGTACTTTCAGAAATTCACCTGTAATCAAAACCTTGGGGCAAAAATGATCATGAGCCCTTGGGAATCACGAATATATATCGTTTGGTTAAAGTATTTTTTTTTACATTCCGGTTAAGAAACGCACTTTAAATTTTCTAAAAATTAATTTGAGTTAAAATGTATACTTTGCTTAAAAGTATTTTTTGTACTTTTTTGTTAGGATTAGTACATCAAGGGGTGGTCGGAGCTAATCTCTAAGCCAATCTTGTTAAGTTTCTAATGTTCAAGCCAAGCTTCATCGCCCTAGCACATCTGGAAGTACCTTAATTTGCGGTCACTGGAATTCCGGACCCCCACCCCCACCAATTCCCCTCACAGTGCCCGAACCCGGTCCGGTTTTGTCACTGATGTATCTGGTTCTTGTCCTTGTTCTTCCCTCTAAGTTTCATCCCAATCGCTCCACTCTAAGCGTGTCACAAGATTCCGCCCCACCCCCCACATTCATCGGATCCGGTCTGGACTTAAAAGGGGACATCCAAGACACGAGATCTTTCCAAATATCAAGCTTCGTTAAGATCCGATCACCCGTTCCAAAGTTATATATTCCTCAAGATTCCGGATTCCCCCTCCCTCCACTCCCCCCGGAAGTCGGATCGAGAAGTTGGCTATTTCCAGGTTGATCTGATCGGATCCCTGACTTGCCTGCCAAGTTTCATTGTCCTAGCACACCTTGAAGTAACTTAACTCAGTATCACCGGAATTCCACAACCCCCCTCAAACTCCCCCCACAGTGCACGAATCCGATCCGGTTCTGTCAATGATGTACCTAGGGCTTGTGCTTGTTCCTCCCACCAAGTTTCATCCCGATCGATGATTTCCGGTTTCCCCCATCCGACCCCCCCACATTCATCAGATTCGGACCGGACTTGAAACTGGACGTCTGAGACATGACGTCTTTCCAAATATCAAGTTTCATAAGTTCCAACCACCCGTTCGGAAGTTATGCATGTCATTAAATTCAGGATTCCGGCTCCCCTCCCCCCCCCCCACGATGGTCGGATCGGGCAAGTGACTATTTCCAAGTTAGTTTGGTCGGGTCCCTAATATGCCTGCCAAGTTTCATCGTCCTAGCACATCTGGAAGTACTCTAACTATCAAACACCAGACTGACCGACAGACAGACAGACCGACGGAAAAGTGATCGGTATATGGCACTTGGCCGGAAGGCAAGTACCATCATAAATAAAACAAAGTAAGATATTATGATAAAATTTTATATTAACAAATTAACGAGGTTTTTCTCTTACATCGAAAAACCTCTGGGTTTCAAGAGCCAACTGAAATCGCACGTAAAAAAGGAAAGAAATTTAATGACACGACTTACAAGGTTAGGGCGTCAGATCAGTCATCTCTAATTGGATTACGGAAATTATTTGTATTGCACTCACTAGTTTCGTATTTGAGGATCAGATCACATTCGCGATCTACTTGTGCCTACTTTAAATTTTGTAACAGTTAACCATTTTAAGTTACACAAAGAATGGAAATAACATTTTTTTTCTTCGGTTATTTGGGGGAATAAAATAAATTACTGTTAGCATTATTACTTTTCTAAATTCTTTGACTTAAGTCTACTTCAAAGATGGTTCTGGCAGTTAGAAAACAAGAAGAAGCATGTACAAGTCTTGAAGTCGTCTATTGAATAAATAAAAATACAAATCGTAAGCTATTTTTAAATACAACACACGAAGTTCAAGCCTGACATCCATTATACATGAACAAATTACTACTTACAATGTCGAGTTGTTTTGTGTCTCATTTCTCAAATGGTTAATGATAGAGATGCAACATTTTCACGCACAAACAGCAGAGGTCATGACATGCGAGAAAAGAAAAAAGTCAGTGAAAGCTACACCATATCCTTATTATGGGTAGAGGTTTGGCTATGAATCGGTGATGATCATGTATAAAGATCATGTGAATTATTTAATCTACATTTGAGGACTTCGGGCGGTAATTTCGATCAGTGTTGCCACTGGTTGCAGAATTTTTGTCACAGGTTTCGACTTCTCCCCTGAATCGCAGCTGTGACAATATTTGCCGTAGGAATTCGCACTTACGCCAAACATGTTGCAGAATTCTGCGGTTCCCCAGCTTTTTGCCTCTTTCATAATTTTACGGAAAAAGGTTTTGTTTGAGTTACGGACGTTAGCTCGAACCAGCGTACCAGCTCGTAAACCAGATGATTTTTAAAAAATTTTATCATGTGACGTAGGCCTACTATTTTTTTTCTCTCTCGGATTTTCACGCGTTTCATTTTCAAGTGAACCTTAAAGGACCTGTCTTACCTATAATACTAATGCAACCTACTTCCATAACAACTCCATATATCTCTAAACACGGAGACCCCAATTTCGTACCGTACATTCTAACCCCTCTAACAAAACCACGCTGATTCTCTCACTTGCCGTGTTTTGAAACCTTCGATGTGTATCACGCTGTCAACGTTTGTCTGCGACAAGTTTTTCCATCAGAAAAACCGGTTATGTAAATTGTTTCCCTGTTTTCAACGGGTCTCGGAAAAGGCTTAAAAAAGCCAAAACCGTGGGTTATTTGTTGCAAGCACAGCCTAGTTTTAAAGTATTCAAATATTCTGAAAATAGAGTAGATAGTGCGAGGGGTCCTTAAACCGACGAAATCTACGTCACTTAAAAACGGAAACCCTGGAATCTGCTACCGGTTTAGTCGCAAAATCGGTCATTTAATACGGACCTTAGACTACCACCAAAATCTATGAGCTTTTTGTTGATACTAAAAAGGACCGATTTCATAGGCGCCAGAATTTCACAAGTTTTTACGGCCAAATGTAACAGGTTCCGTCAGAGAAAAGTGGCAACACTGATTTTGAAAGTAACATGGATTCGGTTTTGCCAACTCCAACGCTTTTTGCAAGGTGAGGTAAGTTTGTTTCAATAATAATATACAAAACTTACCATGAGCATACTGTTATGGCTATGAGTCAACGTTCAACAAGCATCACGTTTTAGGAACTATTGAGAAGTTGCACCAAACATTTTAAAGGTACAAGTTTCCGTCTCTTTATGTTTTAAAAATGAAGGAAAGTTCCCAAATATAAAACCGCCCTAGCACCATCAAGGTTGATCGAGTTCTGTCAAAATTTGACCTGATCTGGACGTGCTGGATGCAGAGCTTCCTGACTCTAAGGCGGCTTGCAAATAGAAAAGAAAAAGATAACATGTAAACTCAGTAAATCGAATTAAGACAAGAAATAATTATTAAAATATATCCGAGAATTTGGAAAAAAAACACAGAAGAAGCGAATAAATTTTTAATTTTGTAAAATTTAAAAGGTTCAGATGTAGCTGTTCAAAGAAAATTTGTTTTTGTTAGCGAACGTCACCGAAAGGAGAAGTCTTAGTCGAAAAAGTTAGAACATGCGGTTGAAATAAAAGTAATAAATATAAAAAAGATAAAGAGAGAAGGTAGGCTACGACAGGTTTGGCTGACCGGAAGGAGAGACTGTGACTACAGACTGATCCATCCTTGAACTCCACAGATGTGAATAAATGTTTATTGCGTACAACCTAATACTGGAGTATTAGATATTAGCAGTGTATCATAAAAAAAGCGAAAGTGATAGACAAGAGGACGGATTTCAGAACATGAAAAACAGGGTTCAGACTGTATTTACTAACTGAATGAATAGTAGCACTGTAGCAGTAGAGACGTCGACTACGCTGGTACGGGCGCGTTCAACGCTACCCAACCGAAGCGATCACTAAGGAGGCCCTCCACTGCCAACCTCTTCCCGGGTGGAAGAACACCAAGGAGGACAACGCAAAACTTGGCACGCCTGCGTCGAGGCCGATCTTGAACCCATAGGAGTCGGCCGTTTTGGAAGAAAATGGGACAAAAACTGACTTGATCTCACACTGTCTCACATCGTGCGACAAGCAACGCAGAACTTTGCGTTTTGTCGCAGTGTCGGATGCGTTGAAACATTTCAACTGATCCGACATAACGTATGCGATTGTTGAGGGAAAGAAAAGAAACTGGTGCTAATCATCCCTACTGTCACTACGAATGTTCAAAACCACAAAAAAACACCGTCAAACAATGAGCAAATTAAAATAAAACAAATTTCCTAGGTTTGAAATAATTCGGTCTCGACTAAATCTCAGCCGATTATCCAGGACAGCCGTTATGGCGCGGGAAGCCACGGATAAAAAGAGTAATTTCCATCTAATGCTCCAACTGTTTATTACAAATACAAAAAAATTAAAAGCCCAAGACCAGTCTGGTACTTCTGAAGATATACAAAAAATAATCAATTAAGTCTTATTCAAACGTGGAAAACTGCGTGGGTTTTTCTCGAGCCAAAACAGCAACCCGGCAATCAAGTTCAAATCTAAATAAACTGGTGGCTTGCGATCAGTAAAAGAAGGTAAACAGAATGTCTGGATTAGGTCTTTAAGTGAACTTGTTCGAAAAATTCCGTTGACTGTTCAGCAGGTCTTGAAGTCTACCACCAAAAAAAGTCACCAAAAAAAGTCAAAAAAAGTCATCAAACGAAGGAAACACAATCGCATGACTCAACTTCACTAACGATGTCCATGACCCCGAACCACTGATATAAACACAGCAATCAAATCCCAAAAATCAACTTTAAATTCACCATCTCGCGCCCTACCCTACGGAAAAGACCAATGATATAATTTGATCCGAATTACATAATTTCTTCTGTCATTAATACAAATCGATTTAGTCGCCTTTGGGGACAAAACGATGATAGACTCTCGACATTTTCGTTTTAACTCTAGGCATCTCGTCGTGCAGCATGGAACTTACCTTCCAAAAACAACACAGCAAACATTAGTGTCAACGAAAAAAAAATAATACGAGGGGTTGGCGGCTCCCCGGCACCTGCTGTACACCCGGCCACAAATTAGGCGATCACTAAAATTGAGAGTTGGTAACCTCTCGGAACGATATTTGACAACAGATTTTTTGCGACAGAAGTATTGGGAAAAAAAAAAGTTTAGGGTTCCATCAAAGCTTTTAAATAGTGGGGAAAATGGGATATAAACCAATACCGGTCGACAGTGACCTCTTTACTTGCAAATAACAGAAATCTAGATCAACCCCTAAAAAACCGGGTCATTTATATTCAATAGGTCGGATACGTTACTTCTAGCGGACGCGACTTGTCTTCTTCAAAATGTGGGGTATTTCTAAAGGGGAAATGACAAAACAACCTCAAAACAATTTACTGGAAGAAATAAACACAACCAATATTTAGCTGCTTTTTCACTTTTTTGGGATCCCAAAACGTAAGTGACGGGATACCTATGATTTCATAAAAGTTGTCCGTCTGTTAGCACGATAACTCTCGAAGGGGTTGAGATATTTTATTCAAACTTGTCATGAGAACTTGCGGTCAAAGTACAGGCCAAGTTCGAAGATGGGCTCTGTAGCCCTACATTTAGGGGTTGGGGAGGGTTTTCAACTTAAGGGAAAAAAAATATTTGTAAAAGCTAATGAGATAGTCGATTAAGGGGTAAGAAGACATGCTGAATTCTAATATGAAAATTTCTCGCAGGACAAGTAGTACACCCGGAATCTGGCAAAAACCGGAAAATTTGTGAAAAGTAGAAGTTTAATCTGAAGTTGATTAGAGGTTCGGTTTAGGGTTAAGGAGACGTGTTGAAACCGAATATGAAATTTATTTTCTTGTCGTACAAGTGGATCGCCCGGAATCCGGCAAAACCGTAAAATTTGTGAAAAGAAAGTTTAATCTGAAGTTGATTAGAGCCACAACCGGATATTTAACATAAAGTTTTAAAACCCAATGATATAGTCGATATAGGGTGAGGAGACATGCTGTCGCAGCTTTCAAAATCGCTAAAGATCGATTAGAGATTCGGTATCAGGGTGAGGAGACATGCTGAATCCAACTTTGAACTTTGTTTCCTTGACGGATAAGCTGGCAAAATTTGTCAAAAGACGGAAATTTGGATCGAGGTTCGCCTCTCAATGTCACCAGCTCTTTTGCTCTGCATACAGTTAGCCGAGAGTAGCCTACTGCTAAAAGGAGGAATTTGGTCAAGTGGTCAAGTTGGTCTGAAGTCGATTAGACAGTGCCGTCTTTACCCTGAGGCCGGTTAGACCTGTACTGGGGGGGGGGGGGGAGGGGGCAGGGAAAACAAGAGGCCAAGCGACCGGTTTAAATTGTTGAGAAATCAGGCTACGGTTGCTAGCCGAATTGCCTTGTATTACGATCCAGGCGTCACCAGCCACGTTGTACCGTCATTTACGTTACTGAAAGTATGCTCAGATGTGACCAGTGTGCTCGACGAAGAATCCTGTGTGCTAATGTGCTGGTATTTTTACATTTTTTGACTAATGAACAAGCGGCCAAAAACCAACGGGTGGCCAAGGGTCCAATGAAAGTAAACGACGGCACTGCGATTAGAGTCGAGATGATGGAGCAAACATGCATGCGGATTCCATATCTGAACTTGGTTACAGATTATAGCAAAATGTTAATGCGAAGACCGGAACCCTACAAGATTCGCTTGTATGGGTCAAGTAGTCCAATAAATATTCAATATTTGAGATCCCATCGAAACCTTTGGTCTTGTTGTTAATGAACCAGGTAAACCTTTTTTTTGTCTGATTTTCTTAATACGATCTATCTTGCCAAGTCGGTTGCTTTCCAAATCGGGCACCAGGCAGTGGTTCCGAACCTTTTCCGTGTCGCGTCCCCTTTCAAGGTTCAAAAGTTATAGGTTATAGCAGGGACCAATAAAATTCCTATAATGACTCGCCATTCAGGGGGCTTGTCATTTCCTATGCTTCTATGTTGCTATGTTGCCCGAGCCTCGCCTAGTTTCCAAAAATTCCGCTTGGGTCGAATCGGCGTTCTTGCTTAGATAGACAAAATTTGTTGGGACTATTCAGCATGCCACCAGGTATCAAAGCTAGGACAAAAGATCCAGGATACTCTTCCATTACAGAGAAATATTTCTAGTTCAGCACAACAGTTTTGTCTATCTGGATAGTTGGGTATTTTATCCCCGTGGGTATTTCTCGAACTATCTGACGCTCGGTCAAGAGCGCATCATAAATCTCTTATTGACAAGCCCCCTGAATGGCGAGTCATCACAGGAAATTTATGGGTCCCTGGTTATAGGTTATATCCCCCTTTTTGAAGAACTATCGTTTTATTATTTTTTAACCAAGATCAAAAGGTAAAGAAGACGGAATTTATTGTAATAGATCAAAACGTAAAGAAGACGTGAATGTGAATATATGAACAAAATCAACGGGACACTTGAGGCTGCTCGATGTCATTAACGGCAATAATAAGATCATTTTCTACATTCAACCCGCTTCTGTACTTGGTTTTGATCAGACACATTGCCGAAAGTGAAACTTCGCAAAGGTAGGTAGATCCGAATGGCAACAAAACAGATATGGCGATTCCAATTAGTTCTTACTGTCTCCTCGCACCTCAAACCAAAACTGGGGAACAAGGTAAATTTCGGAATTTCAGTTCTAAGACACGATCATTTGCAAGTTCAATCAAATTTTCCGAGTTGGAAGTTGGAGCTTGTCACTAAGGTTCTGGACTTGGTCGTGGCGTTGTGTATTTAGTCCCTTACAGGGGCTAACACAGGCACTGAACTTTACTCTGGGTATTGAAGAGTTAGATATTTTTAAATAAACCATTTATTCTCTCTCTTTTCTCTCTCCCAGGTCCAGAACCTACCCTACCACATGTCCAGTCCTACCCCCATGTCCAGAACCTCCTACCACCAGATATTCCTTCATTCCAAGCTGACTGCGAATCATATTTGACGGTGTAAAACGGATAAGTCAGCTACATTTTATTGTAGCTATGTTTCGGCTGAAGGAACATCTATATTTTGGCCCTTCTTGGCAAGGGTCCTCTTCAGGCTCAAGCCGCTCAAGCTGGAAAACGAACTTTCATTTCCATTTTTAAGTTCATTTTCCAGCTTGAGCGGCTTGAGCCTGTAGAGGACCCTTACCAAGAAGGGCCGAAATATAGCTCTCCTACCACCATGTCCAGTCCTACTACGTTGCTCAGAACTTAGAACATGTCCAGAACCTCTTAATGCCAGATCCAGTATGCGTATCTAGAAATATAACTAAGGCGGACTATAGCTAGATCAAAAACATTTATAGCGGACCAAAAATAGCAAACAAATCGGCATGCCGAGATTACCACGCTTAATCACTAGCGACAGCTGTACCGCTTGGCGGTGTCTTTATATACTCAAGAACTGTTACAAAACGCTCATAAATTCACTTGACAAATGGCCGGTCACCTCTCATCGTTAGCCTACATGTTGAAGAAAATGAAACAAACAAGAGTGGGAAGCATAGCAAAAAGACTAGCAACATCCAGGTAGCCTAGGCTGCATGGTTTTCCCGTTCTTCCTTTGTACATTTTTTCTTCTTCTGTCCCAGTGTTATTTCCTCTTCTTCCAAAAGTTTTTATTGCTTAATTTGAAGTAAACATTTATTTCGACTGCCCTTACATGCAGTCAAAGGTAGGCTATATATTTTAGAATAGTTGTTTTGTACAATACAAATTATTACACTAGCTTAAAGCTTACGCTGAATCTGTATCTGAAGTTCGTGTTCGCGCTGGACAAACAGTCCGCCGGGAACCAGAAAAAATCGAAATTTCTTCAGTCGGCTAGAGCAGTGGTTCCCAACCGGTGGTACGCGTAGCCTAGGGGAAAGCGAGACCCTTGCAAGGGGTGTGCGAAGGAACCAAAACTGATTTAGTTTGTAGCTTAAAAATCTCGCCTCACTCACTTTTGATTGCCGAAAGCCTAAAATTACCAGCAGAGGCATCACCAGCCAAAACGTATTTTAAGGGCAAGGTTATTTTTATTTTTTATTATTTTTATTCGGCTACTTATCATTTCACAAGTTTCCACCAGACAAGTGGTGTAGTTTCGATGTAGTTTGCCGTGCTTTGTTTTAAGGCGTTTTCTCGCCGTTCCCCGAAGACTTGAGGAGTCCTCGCGTTTTTAATTGTCCCGGGGATTCACTCCCCGTATTCTCGCGAGCCCCCACGGACGAGGAATGCTCCGATTATCATCACCATCATCAAAAAGGACTCCCTTTCAGATTCGGAGGGAAATCAATTTTTGCTGGTGTTGGTGCAATGTAAAATTAATTAAAAAGAATCAGAATAAACAAAACTAAAAATAAAGTGGATCCAGACTATTTCGTCAACTGCTTATTTTTTTTTTCGAACAAAATCCATTTTGGAAGCGTTCCCCGTGTTCTCGCTGTTTCTGTACGCGGAGTCCGCGTGGTGTGACTCCCTCTATTCTCGCCGTTCCCTTCGATTCCCCGAGGAATCCTCGAGGAACGGCGAGAATACGCCTATAGCCTGCTTCTACCCTGTCGCTGACAACCGTTGCAGGACCGGGAATATGGTTGCGCTCCTTCGACATTAGTTGCGTTTTTGCAGATAAAACGGTATCTGTTACCATTGTAACTGGATCTGCAATTAGTAGTTTTACCGTGGTATCTGATACTACGATTCCTCTGCAAAAACCACAATTGCCGTTGCGCTTTTAAAAATCGTCCAAAAATAAATACTGATATTCCCTCCACTGACATCTAGAGTGACATAACTTCTTCCCCACCATTTGGACAAAAAAACTAGAATATTGTGTAAGTGATGATGAAAGTGAGATGAGTTTTTCAGATACCACGGTACCTGGCCACGGTAACAGCGAAAACGACTCTAGACCGTGGTATCAGATACCAATCCATGGTATCTACAAAAACGCAACTAATTTCTCGTACTATGTTCCCCGTGCTGGACTGGAGAACATAATACCGCCGGAGGTCTCTTACTCAATACTAAAAAGGCGTATCTTCTGGCAGGACAGAATGGAGGTAACTGAAGTGAATATATTGTAGAACGGATGGTAGGGATGATAAGGGATAAATGTTTTTTGACAGTGCAAAATCTGGGGAGTGGAACTTGCGATGAAACATACGAGGAGATTCTCAGATTAGACAGTTTTCTGTATAACTGTTTAACACTTGTTTATTTATTTAGTATTTCCAAGAAAAACGGTAAGCTAAAAGTTTGTCGCTATTACAAAAAGTAACAGTTAATAATCACTGCACAAAAACAATTATTGGGAATTTTTAACCCCTTGATATATTTTTGTCATTTTTTATGCCATTACCCTCAGGCCTTTTCCGTAATACATTCGAGCATCGATTCTTACATAACAAATAGTAGGCAATTAAAGCAAACAAACCGTATGCAATGAATTTTCACACTGACATCATCATTAGTATCTTTCACGGCTCTTAAAATATGCAGCAAACTTCACGCAATAAAACAACTATCACGAGCATAAGTCGAGGCTTACATATCAACTCAACAGCCTACTCACTTACTAATTGTGACGTAGGAATAACATACGGTAGATCATTTAGAGAAAAATAAGGATACACGCGCAGGTGTTTTTATCGTGCAATTTGCACACAGTAACATTTCAATCATAGATGTAGTGGACGATAAGCTTTTAAGGTAAGGTAAGTTGAGCATTCAATAAGAAAATGTGTAGGCCTTGATGACGTCCACAGTACGGATGCTTGCTTTACAACCGAGTTAAAGGAGTTATATCATAAGCATTCTAGCACTTGTAAAGTCTAGAACCCCCCATCCAGGACCCAAGATGAAGCCACGACTCGATCCACCCGCTGGGTCATCTAGCGGTGCGGGTCGGAAGCGCCCGACATGGGGAGGATGGAATCATAGTTTGACTGTGGATCTAACAAAATGTTTTTATTGTAGCAAGCATATGGAAAATGTGTAGAAAAATCAAACTAATTATTTGCATTATCGATTTCTTTAATTATTTTTTTTCTGCTTGTTCTTGTTAATTCCCGTAACATAAATAAACAAAAGCCGTAAATTATACTAAATTCGTTACGGTATAGTGATTTCTTGAAGATTCTGAATCCCCCATCCCACATACACACACACACATCCACACCCAGACAACAAGAATGTCTGCAAACATCAGCTGCGACCAAGCTTCCGTAAGATCCTCAAAAGTATCAGGCCTATCGCCAAAATTAAGGCACAGCTTTCAGTTCATACATCAGCATAGAGCCGACGTAAAAATGAGGCAAGCAACCAGACATCGAACAAATCCATAGCCTTCCAACATCTTCCTGTTATGAAGAAAGGTAGAACAAAAAAAAGACATGCGAACTAAACGTAAGATCAACTGGATGCAAAGGGAGAATTAGCGTTCAGTGATGTTTCACGGCTAATTATTTAGTGATGCGTACTGCATCACTAAATAATTTTACACTGGCCTATGGAAAATATACAACGGCTGAATCTTATGTGAAATCTAACCTTCTTAATATTATGCAAATACGTAAAACACAGATAGGAATATTTATGTACAAATATCTCAATTCACTTTCACCTCCTGGAATTCTACAGCTGGATCTTTTCAAAGAATCATCATCATATCATGGTTTTCCGACGTCTTCAGCATCAAATAGTTTGTTGTCTCACCAAAGAAGGCATACTTCAAGAGGTCACAAGAGGGGCGTTTTCAATAAGACATGTAGGTGTAGCGATATGGAATGAAATACCTCTGTGTATTAGGAATGCAACAACCCTTCACTCTTTTAAAAAACAACTAAAAGAGTCATTTTCATGTGAAAGTAGTTGAGAGTTGGTATTTGTAATGTATGGATTCAAAAAAATAATGTTTCTTTTTGTGTTTGTTTAAAAAGGAGTATTATTGAATGAGCTCCTTATTTGTATGTTCGCTCCCATAGGCCGCAGGGCTTTCTTGAGGCGGACATGCAGTTTGTTCCGGGAAGTGTGTTATTTTTTTTGTGTTAATAAATAATCTGAAATATGAAGGAACCAAGGGATTACGGAGCAGCACCACCTCGCAATCGATGTGATTTGCAAAGGGTTACAGACTACGCGATTACCAACATGAACACATCTTATGAGAAATATTCCGCTCGGTCTGCCCAGTTTCCCACCCAAAACGACCGAACTGTTGCACTAAAACTGCTGTACAACATTTTATGTTTCCCAGACGTATCCAAGGACGGTACGTTCCTATCGATTTGGGTACTGCCTATGCCGTTTCGTGTACCGTAAAATCAACCTATACGATATGTTGTGCTAGACACCTAAACGAAACGATTCCGAATTTTGCTAGTTTTCAGCACATTCAAGTTTCTCGTTTCCAATCTGGGCTCGGTACGACCGTGTGATGATCTAGTGGCGAGATTTAGAGGTGCGAGGCTGGACGCTATTATAATAGATTTCAGCAGAAGAAGTAACGAAAAAGAAAAACAGTCGGCCGGCCTATGAATAAAGATGCCTTCGTTCTCAGGCTTTTATTCATTTCTTCTAAATCCGCCATATTTTGAAGAAGAAAAGCTGTGTCCACTCAACCCAATAAAGTTGCGTTTTTTTGGATTCACTTCTGTTTCGTCAAAGTTTGTAGTTTGGCTCTTGTTTTGTCTTACTTGCGTTTTATTGAGTTCTTGTTTCCGAAAAGTCAAACTACACCAAACTACGTCTGCGAGGTAGTTTGTAGTTTGAGCTCCGTAGTTTCAGGTTTGAAACTAGAGTCAGTGGAATGGACAAATAAAACGGCTTTTAAGCGAAACTACGCCGAAACTACATCCAAAAAAACGCAACTTAAATGCGATAAAACTAAGTAAATATTCAAATAAATGTACAAATGACTCAAAATCCAGCTGACTTATCAATTTTTATCAATTTTACATATAATTCCCAGTCAGCCTAGGCTGAAGGAATATTTACCCACTACGCACTAAATCATTAATTAGTCGGAGAGAGGATGGACCCATAGCCAGAGGCGTTACTAGCCAAAATGCTTGGGGGGGGGACGAGGCATTTACCGACTGGCTGGTAATTTTTACCGACTTTTCCTACAGAAAAACGACTGTTTTCAGCAACAAAAATGACAATTTTGAAAAAAATCGACCATTTTTCTTCGCGCCGATTCGTATTTTTTTACCGACTCGCCGGCAGCATTGGGGGGGGGGGCGCCCCCCCTCCCCCCCCCCAGTCGTGACGCCCCTGCCCATAGCGCTAAATGCTGGGCGTAGGCTGGTCTTGAATTTTACGGAAAGAAAAGATAGGCTACAATCACGCTTAGACAAATTGTTTCTAAGGACTAGAAACGAATTTAATGATTACACTCCCCCCTGTTCGCACTCAACAATAAAACCTTAAGTAAAATAAGGTTATCTGGCTGCGAGTTTACTAGTGTTGGGCGATATTCAATATCGATAACAATCTATCGGACCAACTATCGATATCGAAACGTAAATATCGATATCGAAAACGATATTTGTTCATTAATAATTATTGTAAATAATCCAACATAACCTATATTTATATACCCGAAATTGGAACAATATGTTTTCCGTAATTCATTTCTTATTTATTCGGAATTTGAGATGATGCAAGATACTATTTAACGGCAATTTTGTTTCTTAAATTTTGGCGAAACGACGTATCCTACAGCGAAACATGGAAAAGAAATATCGATATTGACTATCGAATATCGAAAGTGAAAATATCGATATGTCGAAATTCCAAATATCACCGAACACTAGAGTTTACTACTTTACGAAGTCGAAGGGCTCCAGCTGTGTTCGCATCCTCCTAAGACGTTTTTCGGTGATCCCACAAAAAGACTGTTCCGCGTTCGTATGCGTGTGGTCTACAAGTCTGCTTCCGCGACCAACAAGATTTTTGTGGCTCAAGCTTTCACAAACAACTACAGGAAGGGTACCTGGCTTAGTTTTTACATTGAGTGTGTTCCATCCTACTTACCGTAGTTACCACGCATGACGTCACAAATTCTGCCTTTTTGTCGTCAAGGCTGGAACGATTTTTGTATTTTCCAGCGAAACATCATACCACGGGTGAATCCGACCAATCACGTGACAGAGATTCGTGGTTACTACGCTTACCACGCTCCCGAGCGTGGTAAGCAAATAGTTACTATTAGTTACTATTTCGAGAAGGCTGGAACGGTCAGCGTAGTAACTTTTCGTGAGGTTGGAACGGATTTAGTAACTAATAGTTACTATTGGTACGAGGGTGGAACACGCTCGAAATGTACATGCTGTCCTGATACTCAAGAGGCAAAATATGACTTTTTTCAAAGTCAAATCTCCAAAAAAATTCAAATTCTGTGACTTTTCTTTGTTTTGAAGCTGCTTCGAAAAGGGATTTTCTGGTTATTGACTTTGGTAACTCCCCCTTTTCATCATTTTGTAAGTCAATCGAGGTAAGGTTAGAATAAAGTGATCCTGTTTGAAAAGAAAAATATGTTTAACTAGAAATACTGAAGCAATATATATTTATCCAATATGTAAACCATTCAAATAGCTTCAATCTAGTATGTTTATCATTTTTGTTGGTTCCTTTTTAAGCCAGATAGATTATTCCGAAGGAAAGACTTCTCTGGAAATTTGAAGTCTTGTCTGAGGTTGGATCAGACAAGATTTCCTGTAATGAGGTGATTTTCCGATTTGTAGTTCGAACTTGGCGGGAAATTTAAATTTAGCGGCAAATTAAAGTATAAATAATAAAATTACCTAGCAGATCGACAAAAAACTGAGGATATATGACTATTAACTGAGGTTTCACCTGGACTTAATTTCATGTTTTTTTTTTTTAATTTAAGTCATCTACAGAGGTTGTGTGCACGCAGTTCTGTTTCCGAGACAAACATTTAGAAATATGTGGGACACAATATGCCGACACAACTATATGCCGCGGAAAAACGTACAAGTAAATAGCCTTTTACCTACCTGGCTCAAACATCTCCAGGGAATCCGGAAACACCTCATCCTCATCACTATCATCATCCCGCTCTTTTTCTTCCGCCGTCATTATAACAAATCCGGAAATGAACGGTTTTGGTCGGAAAGAATCACTAACACCCTTGTCACTCAAACCTAACGATCGCTTTAAGTCACTGGGTAGTTCATTTTTTCCGTTCAACATGGGCAAACTCAGCTTCCGGCGACCACGAAGATTCTGACGTAGACGATTAAGGCTCTTCTCCATTGGCTGGAAGCACAATATATTTAATAACTGGAGTGATTGTTGCACAGAGGTAGGAAAATCAACAGGACAAGAGAGGCTCACGGCAGCTTGTCTGTGGTCCAGCGGAGCCAAATAACAAGTTATAATATATTACTGAAGTGATCGTTTCACAGAGGTAGGAAATAGCAGACAAGAGAGGCACACAAT
Source organism: Branchinecta sandiegonensis (assembly GCA_030848855.1). Lineage (NCBI taxonomy): Eukaryota > Metazoa > Arthropoda > Branchiopoda > Anostraca > Branchinectidae > Branchinecta > Branchinecta sandiegonensis. Next base: position 20,001,763 of record JAUPMV010000016.1, on the reverse strand, counting down.
AGATTTTCAGGCGGTCCAGCAGCAGTCAGATTCGATCTGTCGCTACTAGAAGGGTACCGTTCTACAGACAGGACAAATTCACAGATATTCATCCGGCGTCAGAACGAATAAACACTGTAAACCGAAACCGCGTAGCTTCTTTTTCCTCTCCCTCACAATGAAGTGAACAAATGAGAGTGAGCACTCTCCACCTCCACTGAGCAATGTTAAAAAATACATCAAAGCATTACATTCCTTACTTCATGTCACATACATTTAATTTTTAATTTCCTACTTAAAAACGTTGAAATAAAACTTAATTTCGTCAATTCACTGTCATTATTCGAGGCCTCTCTTGTACAACCGTTTGTAGATTTATGGTATTATCAATTCATTCGTTCCTCGATCCGTTGCCTTTTTGAGAAATTCCGACTTCGTAAAGTATCAAAATGTGAATGTTTCGTTGTTTCCTTCTTCGTAAAGTATCAAAATGTGAGTGTTTCGTTGATATCAATTATGATTACTAGAGCTTGAAGCATAGGTCTTAGAAAAGTTGATAAGCCCACAATCGCCAGAACAAATATGAAGATAAGCTAGTTGTATTTATTAACAGTTGTGATAAACCAAGTGATCTATTCATGCATGTGTTAATTTATTAATTTTCATTTTGCAGCAATTAAAATTGTGTGATGACTCTAAATATTACTATTGAAAAAGTATCCGAAGAGATATTATAATTTTGTTTGCTTGCAATATTTCACTAAAAAAGAGGGATTTTTTGTATTGGGGGGCTGGATGCTCCAGAACCCACCTTTACTACCTCGCTATTTCTGGGCAACAGGGGTTGCGTGTTTTCAATGAAACCAGACCGCGGCTACTGGGTTCGGAAACGGATTGTGAATCCTAAGTCGTCAGATATCCTCTAATACATTAGTTGCATTTTTTATCAAAGTTTTGTTCGCCGTTACCTTAGCCGGTTGCTTAATTTCCGTTTGCGTACGCCGTCGAAGTTCACCGTTTGCTTAATTGGTGTGTTTACGGCTCCGGCGATCCTTGCCCGGTCGCTGTTTCATAAGCGTTTCTGGCAAACTTCGAACTTGCTAGCTCACGAGGTTCGACGGTCAGAATTGAAGGACAAAGAAACTGTGACCGGCGACCAAAAACGGTATTTAAAAAGACACCTTTAAGTTTGAAGGTAACTTCAAACCTCTATCAAAACGCAACTATCTTCGAGTAGAATCGCCAGGCACACAATTTTTCGAACAAAACATTTTTTATAGATAGGACTTAGCCCTCTTTAGTTGTACGTTTTTGCTACTGGGCTAGAAAATTTTATTTTAGTGAGTGGCAACCCAAGCCTACTGTAGAACATTTAGTAGAACATTTAAGTGTTTCTTTTGAACTGAAAGTAATGTTTTTTATTTATTGTTTGGAGGTCAGCTTCTACTTTTCAGTATTTGAGGAAAAGTGCTTGATGAACATCTGCGGGGGCTGATACGGCTTCGTATCAGCCTTTCTAGAGGATGATACGATATCGTATCAACCTCCACAAAGTAGCTGTCATAATATAACTTCCTGTCGGACATAGGAAGATATACATTGCATACATGTTCGAGAAAAGTACTCCATTATAAAACAATTTTGATGGTCGATTTCGGAACTTCACTCAAATCATCAATGTTTTACTGGTTTAGGGTAACCAGCATCTCGCAATTGGCATAGGTAACCAGCGTTAGGCATAGACTGTCGCAAAGGTACCTATTTGTGGTAGGCTGTAGAGGCGGTCGGACGGTGTGCTCATTCACCGGAAGATAAATTTAGCCTCACCCCCCCCCCCCCCCGCCGAAACTGGAGTCCTTAATACCGATATACTATTGGTTAGACCAAGAAATCATTCCACAGAAAGTTCCTAGACGACAGAATGACTCCTTCATTTATACTAAAGAAATAAATCAGAAGATGCAATAAACAACTAGGACTAATCTTGTCCAACAGTAGCATGGGCTGCAACAAATGTCCAATGATTGCAGACTCGGGAGTTTGAGACGGCGGAAATACCTGATACGATTAGAGGAGTCGTTAGTTGAAAACGATGTGATTCCTGCCGTGACTACAGGGCTCAAAACCGCAAGCTTTATTTACGCTTACTAATTGCTTCAACGAAGTCCTGTTTTACCAAGAAACAATCGCCTTCCAATAAAAAGACAAACAAAGCTTTTCCTTTTCAAAATCCACAGTAAAAATTTTCCTTCGCATAAAATAGATTGAGCATTTGCTCTTGAGCTCCTAGTCACTGTAGGCTAGTTACTTTTCAAGTTTTTTAATCACTGTATCTCTTTTCTTGATGAAAAAAGGGTATTTTTTGTTACACACTTTTTTAAAGCACCTTTATTAAACTTTGTGAGTTTGGAACTCCGACTATTAAATAGGATGGTACCTTCCGGCACCTCCCGGCACCTCCTGGCACCGGCACCCGGTGTTCACGGTTTTGGTGAGTGAGTGTCCCCTGTGTGCAAGTCTGAGTCGTGGTGACCGGTAGTTGCTTCGTCTCGTATTTGGTCTGGTTCTGTATAGAAAGATTGCAGCATACCTAACGAAAACAGATTTTTCTCCACCATTATCGAAAAGATGAAAAAGAAAAAAGACTTCCCTTTCGGCTATAAGATGTTCGACTTTATGACTGAGATATCGGCGATTAAAACCATTCTGAGCCTGTAAGAAACTGTAAACGTTTTCCCGACTCTATATAATCTATTTAATCACGGTCATGACAAAAGTTTAAGACGTGAGACATTGAACGTTTCCAACTTCTATACTAAAATAAGACTCCCATCCTATTGGTCGTCTTTCGACCTCCGAGGCAAGGTTCCTAATTGTTTCCGTACTGACACTGACAAAACACTATAGAAATTAATACTCCTTGAGCCCAAGCTGACTGGGAAAGAAATAAAATAATAAACTTTTCAATAGGAGGAAAGTTGGCACGGGAGAGACTTACCTTTGCCCTCATTGCAAGTTGCAGGAGGAGGATTTGAACCACTTCCTCTTAGAGTGCCAAAAGCTTTTGCATTTGAGAGCAACATTTGCTGGGGGTGGGTTGGTATCGCTTCCCCGTATCCTGAAATCTACGAACCCTAAATGTATCATAGATTTTTGTAAACATGTGACTGAAGGATTTAGTCTCAGGAAGGAAAGTTTAGCTTAGTTTACGTAGCATCGCATTTCTACAGATGTAATAGTTTATTTTTGAAGTGTAACATGTCTTAAATCGTGTATGGCCTTTTGGCTCAATAAACAAGCGTTGTTATGTTAAAACTATGGCTAATCCGGAAAGTCAGCTACGATGTTTGACAACGATATTTCGGCCCTTCTTGGCAATGGTCCTTGTCATTTGCAGGTTCGTTTCTTTCAGTAGTCTAACAACAGCCTGAAGATGACGCTTGCCAAGACGGGCTGAAATATCGCTGTCAAACATCCTAGCTGACTTTTTTAGCCAGTGTTTCAATACAAACATTACTTCCGAAAGGTATAGAAACCATAATAGAAGTATAGTCTACGAGGCTTTAGGGGCACTCGACCAGCATCGTCATGATATTTGTTGGTATAGGCTTCTTGTAGATGTGACTTTAGGGGACGAGGACCCAGAGGCGTTACTAGCCAAAATGTTTGGGGGGGCAAGGCATTTACCGACTGGCTGGTAATTTTTACCGACTGTTTTTAGGGGGAAAAAATTACAGTTTTAAAAAAATTCGACTGATGCTAGTATGCCCACCAAGTTTCATCTCTAAGCGTTTCTATGATTTTCGGTTCCCCCCTCCAAGTCCCACCGAAGTCACCGGATCCGGTTCGGGTTTGAAATGGGACTTCTGAGACACTAGGTCTTTCTAAATATCAAGTTTCATTAAGGATCGATAACCCGTTCGTAAGTTCGAAATTTCAAAATTTTCCGCATTCCCGCTCTCTCCACTCCCCCCCCCCCCCCCCCCAGATGGTCGGATCGGGGAAGTGAATCCAATGTAATCTGGTCGGGTCTCTGGTATGCCTGCCAAGTTTCATCGTCCTAGCTTATGTGGAAGTGTCCGAACTAGCAAAACCCAGACCGACAGACCGACCGACGGACAGAAAAAAAAACAATCAGAATAGACAGGTTAATAAAAACATTCCGAAAGAAAAAAAAAGATGGGAGCAGACAAAAATTAACTTCAATTAAAAAAATTGAAGAAAACATAAGGAAACAAGAAGCAAAGAAGAAGGAAAGCAAAAACTGGAGAGTAAAGCGTGGATGATATAACAAAGTTATCCGGAAGACTCAATTAAATCTTCAAAACTGGTGTTATCTTGATGGAAGCATTTCACAAGCTAATCGGTCCGCGGTTTAGTTTCTAACTACACAACATACTCCTATGACATCTTGATACAGTATTTCTCGGTCGAGGAACTTATTTGCTGCGAAACTCACGTCTAAATAAATCTTTAGGATGCACTCAACCAGAGCAGAGCCTGCAACCAAAGCTCACGTCGATCCAAATTCACACAGAGACGAAAGGACGGAATTTATGCGAATAACATATGGTAAAACGATATGTCAGATCCCAGAATAACAGTATAGAAGGATTCCAAACTTAAAAGTTTTTGTCCAAAATGCCGGCTTATTCTTATTCTTGGATATGAATACAACGAAATGTTTTGATATATTTCTCATCGTAGGCTCTAGACATTCAGAATATACACAACTCTCCCGACCTGACAAGACAAAGATCACAAGACGCGGAGAATTTAAATTTCAACAAAGGCGTGCATTTCAATGTCTAACGAAGCGAAGCTCAGTAAATCTTCAGTTCCAGATTGGAAAGTCACTTCTGAGGGAGACCCGTTATTGTTTGTGACCCAAAAATATTTATGTTAGCAATCATTTACCATTGCCGTTGTTAAATATTTCAAGCATAGAGGTAAGAGCACACAGAGGTGCCACAAATCCGAAAGAAAAAGTTCGTTCACGAAATTTGATTATCTGAATACTCTTGACGACTAACTCTTCGTCCAGACGAAGAATCGCCGTAAGCCTAGCAAAGAGCCAGAAACGCCACTACAACAATCGTTGTTAATTGGTTTACACGGGATTTGAGTCAATTGTGCGGATCGTTTGGGTGACGTTTCTCGTTCTTCCCTTGGATCACCGGCGTGTTTCGCACTTAGTCATACAGATTATAGTGGAGCAACAAAGTAACGTACTTTCAACGGGTCTTCAAGCCTATTTAAGTGAATAACTAATGGGTATCTAGACAGTCGTTCCTCAGCCCAATTCGGTTAAGCTTCAACGGAGTTAAACCGGAAGCATTCTAGCATTTGCGACGTACAGATCGCAAGTTTACACCAGAACTCTGTACGACCGTGTACGCCTAGTGGCGGGACCAGAAAGCACCTACATCGGCAAACTCAAAATAGATCATAAAAAAACAAGTGAGACAAAAGGAATAACAATGAGCTGCTTTATGAGAAGAAGTAAAAAATAAAAATCGATATTTGCTACTATTAATTTATTTAGTAACTATTTTATTTCATTTGTGCCTAACAATCAGCCAAGTTTCAAGAATAAAAAGGTGTATCCGCTAAGCTATCGTCCACTATCTCAAACATTGAATAATTCATTAGTGAGCGGAATTGACGGACTCGTTGTCTTAGATGTTGATTCATTTTCTATTAGCTTATAATTGCTAATCATCCTTGTCAACTGGTGATAATTTCTACCCTAGTCTTCGTTTTTTACGCCAAACCAATACACTCCTTTAAAGTTCAATTGAAAAGCCAACTTATATTTAACTGAATAGGCTACACTGAATTAATTGGATTTTGCTTAAGAAACTTTTCTATTTTCCACTATTTGCTCTGGTAGTGACGTTCAAAATATCTATGACGTCCCAACAACGCAAATTCTACTATGACACGGAAAATTTGAAACTGAATACAAAGGCGGCTTCTCCGTTGCTAATTATCGGCTTCGTGAACAGTGCTCCCTGCGTGAACACTTATTTTCCGGTAAATCATTTCTCAAGCATACAACATAGGTACAAGCGCATAGAGGTATCACAAATCCGGCAGGAAAAAAACATTATATGAGAATCGATTATGAGTGAATAGCGGAAGAACGAAGTAACACATTTTCATCGGATCTTCAATCCTCGTTACGTGAATTAGTGTGGACAAGTACTCGTTACGTGAATTAGTGGTGGGCAAGTAGATTGTCTTATCTCAGCCCTTTTCAAAGAAATTTTAAGCTTCCACCCAAAACAGAGGCATCCCTGTGCGAATGCACAAATTCCTCACCTCCAGTCAATAAAATTTGGCAAGATGCACGAATAGCTATAAAAAAGATTGATAAATATCTACATTGAGCAACAAAAAGAGATTTGTGTTTGTTTTTTAGCTTTTAGTAGTGCTAAACACTATCCAGGCGCCGTGATGCCGTCGCAAAATAGACTGATATGCAAAATCAATAAAAAAAAAGTGCAACTTTGCAAAACTGATTATTCGGTCGCAGTCCATATCGTTTTGGCAACGAATGAAGGATCGCAAATTTGCAAGGACACACTCAGAGACGTGCACCAAATAATGAGGAAACTTCGGACACATTCGAGTGAATAATACCGGTAAAAGTAGTGATGGATTAATGTCCAACCAAACACAAGAAGTTAGCAACCAAAAAATTCAGGAAAAATAAGAAATAATATTAAAACGATCATTTGATATTTTACGATGATTGATATTTTCAAAAGTGACAATTGTTCTCGTATTGTCAAAAGTCTACCATTTTATGATGAACTACTTGATAAAAATTGATAAACAAGACCAAAGGTGTCGATGGGATCCCAAAAATTTAATATCTGATCCAGACAGTTTATGGATTCAGCAAGCGTGTTTACCCCTCGGCCAGGTAAAATACTGATAAAATTTCCTGGCTGACTTCTGCCAAATTTCCGGTTTCGGCCGGATTCCAGGCAAACTACTTGTCCGGCAAAACAATAAAGCTCGAAAACTAATTCAGTATATATCCATACATTTATAGACTACCGAACCTCTAATCAACTTTAGATCAAACTTTTTTTAATACATTTTCAGATTTTGCCAGCTTCCGGGCGATTGTTCGGCGAGAAAATAAATTTCATACTCGGATTCAGCATGCCTCCTTACCACAACATCGAGCCTCTAATCAACTTCAGGTAAAACTTTTACATATAACAAATTTTCTGGTTTCAGCCGGATTCCGGTCGAACCATATGTCCGGATGGAAATGATTGTCATATATGGATTCAGCATGTCTTCTTACCCCTAAATCGAACATCTAATCAACCTCAGATAAAACTTTTACTTTGAGCCAATTTTCCGGTTTTGGCCGGATTCCGGGCGAACTACTTGTCCGACGAGAAAATGATTTCCATATCGTAAAAGTTCAGCATGTATTCTTACCTCCAAATCGAACATCTACTCTACTTCAAATACAACTTTTATTTTTAACAAACTTTCCGGTTTTGGCCGGATTCCGGGTGAACTACTTGTCCGGAGAAAAAAAGATCTTCATATTCGTGTCTGCATGTCTTCTTACCCCTAAATTGCCTCTTTCATTAGCTGTTAAAAAACATTTTGTTCACCCCTTAATTTGACCCCCCCCCCCCCACCCTTAATGTAGGGCCATAGAGCCGATCTACGACCTCGACCTGTCCCTTGACCCAAAGAGTTGTCACACCTAGTTTCATCAAAATATCTCATTCCCTTCGAGAGGTATCGTGCTGACAGACGGACAACTTTTGCGAAGTCATAGGTATCCCTGCACTTACGTTTTGGGATCCTAAAAAATTGCTGTTCCTGGACTGAAAAGAATGAGCCTGCGATCAGCCTTCCAGTCCAGCAAAGGCCTGACAAGGACCCTTGCCAAGAAGGGCCGAAATATCGCTGTCAAACATCGTAGCTGACTCTCCGTCTTTAGCCATTGTTTTAATATATGTTTCCCAGTATGCTTGGGCTCAAGGAGTGTCTACTGTATTTCTTGTTGGTTTTCGAAAGAACATCGAGTTTTACGAAATTTTTGAAGCTGTTCGTTGGACCTTTTTGACATTTTTTTCTGTTTGCTGAAAATAAATAATAAAATCAACCCGAAAGGCCCTGTCACCCATCCATATTGATCAAAATACAGAAAAGAAACTTTCCTGCCATCGCCCCAACCGTGCAGCAAAAACAGCGGCCGTGTCAAAAATTAAATGTCAGGACTAGTTTTTTCCCTACAGTAGTATTTGAAAATAATTTACCCGAATAAAATATTTATGGTCGGTAGAAGCTTCAATCATTTATTTCAGGTTTGTTTGCTTCTCCGACGAGGAGCTGAAGATTGGCAGTGACGAGGACCCTCGCCAAGAAGGGCCGAAATATCCCTGATGAAGCATCGTAGCTGACGTATCCGTTGTATACATTATTTGAATAAATGTTTCAAAGTCAGCTTGGGCTCAAGGAATATTTACCATCCCTATATGTAAAATTTCTTTATCGGCCAACACTGAGCTGAAGCAGATCACTGAACCAACTTCAAGGATTAATTAGTCGAATCACGAGTTTATCCCGTGATGATAATACCAGCGCAGATGGCATCTTGGCAAACCAAGACTGTCTACGGTGCCTTCCTCTGAAACTCTTGGCCGAATTCAACAAAAATTATAACGAAGATGGAGCAACAACAATTGCGAGGTGAACTGATTGAATGGAAACTGAAAAGCAGCAGTGGCGCCATTTCAGTAAACCTCAGGGGGGGGGGGCAAACATCCATTTTGGGCCCCAATCGCAGATTTTTTTTTTTTTTGGCTCAAACGCAAAATTTAATTGCTTTTTTAGGGTAAAAATTAAAGCAGTTTTAAAATATACCATAATGAGCATATGCAAGAATCACGAATTGTTCAAAGACCCTTCACAAATAAAATGTTCACTGGACGTGCTGTGACCTGGAGTTTGAGGTCTACCCGTATGACAGAATAAGCGACTTTAGACCCTCTGAGGCTTTCGGTCGGAACCCTATCGAGATATGTCGCGATCTCGAGAAGTATTATAGATCCGGATTCATGAAATCTTTTGAGTTCGGATATGGGGTTAACATCTTAAAACGTCTAACAAACACCAAATTATATTGAAACTGAGCGTCGCAGGCAAGTCATCCAGTTAATAACTAGTAGCCTACTTGGTGTAATGCAGCTGATAAGAAATCAAAACACATCAGCGAATAGCCCCGTAGCACCAGAAAAACGCGAAATTCCGTAAAGGAACCTTATTGTATCATCGTATAAAATGTTCCTACAGGGCAACGATTAAACTTTCACAATAACTCGAAGGTGAACCAAACGAAGTGTGGTTGCGTTCCAGAAGTTAACAATTGTTAACGAACTGTTAACGATTGTTAACGTTTTGCGTTATAGGTTTCTGATTTCGAAAGTTAAGCTCCGCCCACCTACGATTTCCGTTCCAGAGCTTAACGATTGTTAACTATTTTGTAACGATGGTTGGTGAGCATCTTCGGGAAAAGTTAACAGTCTTAGAATTTGGGAAAGGTTAACGATCGTTAAAGCTGCAGTTAGTTCCACCCCGAAATAAAATTGACGATTGTTAAAGCACAACTCTTACTAGAAATAATATTTTCCCTGTGAAATGAATCAGGAAAAATGTTTTTGAAAATACTATTACTTTCCACCTAAAACTAGCGATTCTCTTGTTAGCGCTTGTCGACTGTATCCAGCCTTCCTGCTCTCCGACGCGGTGGCTGGACGCAAAACGTTTGAAAACTGAACGTTCCTTGGTTAAAAAGTGGGAAAATAAAGTAAGTAATAAACAGAAGATTATCACATCCTTATGTGTGAAAGAGTTGTCAGCAGATGTTGAAGATTCCGGCAAACTTTTCGTTGGGTGATGGAAAAACTCGGCAAGGCCAAAAAAGCGTTAAAAATTAGTAGTTACGAAACCAAACGAAGGAGAAAGGTGGGGATTTTAGAAGATTATAATTCGATACGGGAGCTAAGCGTATTATAAAGGCAGAATAAGCAAGATGGGTCCTTTAAGAATTGTTAAGTTCCTGGAACGCAACCTGTATGAATATCTCAACGAACATGCTTGCCCCCCATAATAGTGGGTCGAACTGAAAATCTCAACTGAAACAGCTTTGTACGGGCCCTGCTCCAGGGCATGATGCCCCAAGGTATGAGCTCATATGTTTGGGAATGTCCTAGCGTTGGAGCACTGTACCAAACAAGAGCTGTAAGCTCATATGGCACTTGCATGTGTCAAGATGATTTGATTGATCAAGAGTAAGTTTCGACTTTGCGGTTGAGATGCGCGCTATAAGGGAGCTGGAACTTCATTTGTAAGCAAAACCCTTGAGGCAAAACTGCTAATGGGCTGATGGGCATCACGAAAATGCATATATTGCTTAAAAGTATTTTTTTTACTTTGCGGTCAAGATTGGTACTTTAAGGAATAATCGGATTTGGGAAGTAGCAATTTCTAAGCAAATGTTGTTGAGTCTCCAATATTCCAGCGAAGTTTCATCGTCCTAGCACACCTGGAAGTACCTTAACGCGCGATCACCGGAATCCCAGACCCCCCTCCCCCTCCTCCAACTCCACCCACAATAACCGGAGCCAATCCTGTTCTGTAAATGATTAATCCAGAGCATCTGTTTGTCATTCCCACGAAGTTCGATCCAGATCACACCAGTCTAAGCGGGTCAAGTATTTTCCGCCCTCCCCCCGATAATTGCCGGATTCGGTCCGGAAATGAAAAAGGTCACAAGAGAAAAATGTCCTCTGTTTAATTATTAAATTTCACTCGAATCCGATCACCCGTTCCAAAGTTACGCATGACTCAATATTCCGGATTCCCCTCCCTCAACTCCCCCCCCCCCCAAGATTTTCATATCGAGGATTTTTTTTTTTTATTCCAAGTCAGTTTGACCGGGTCCCTGATATGCCTTCCAAGTTTCGTCGTGAAAATCTCCCAAAAACGGAATTCCGGGATACCCCTCCTCCCCCCCCCCCCCTCAAGTGTCCGGATCCAGTCAAATTATGTAAAAGATTTATATGGACCAGATGTTTGTTCTTCCCAGCAAGTTTCACTCCGATACCATCATTCTAACCGTTTCTCGAGATTTCCGGTCCACCCCCCCCCCCCCCCACCCCACCCAGCTCCCCCGCGGTGCACGTAGCCAATCCGATTCAGCAAATGACTTACCTAGAGCATCTGTTTGTTCTTCCCACAAAGTTCCATCCCGATCCCTCCATTCTAAACGGGGCACGTATTTCCCCCCCCCCCCCAATAGTTGCCGGATCCGGTCCGGATATGAAAAAAATCATCGGAGAAATGTCCTCTGTTGAATTCTTAAATTTCACTCGAATCCGATCAACCATTCTAAAATTACGCATGACTGAAAATTTCGGATTCCCCTCCCTCCACTCCCCCCACCATTATCTGATCGACAAAATTTTTATTTTGAAGTCAGTTTGATTGGGTCCCTGATATGCCTGCCAAGTTTCATCGTGAAAGTCCCCAAAACCACCATCACCGGAATTCCGGGACCCCCCCCCCCCCCCCCCCATAAGTGTCCGGATCAAGTACAATGGCCTAAAGGACTTATCTAGAGCAGATGCTTGTTCTTCCCAGCAAGTTTCACTCCGATCCCTCCATTCTAACCGTTTCTTGAAATTTCCGGTCTCCCCCCCCCCCCAACTCCCCCCTGGCTACCGAATCCGGTCAAGACTTTAAACGGGACATTACAGATATATATTCTGTTCAGTTATGAAGTTTCATTACAATCCGATCATCCGTTCGAAAGTTACACACTTCTCAATTTCCCGGATTCCCCTGCGGATTCCCCTCCCTCCACTCCCCCACCATTATCTGATCAACAATATTTTTATTTTGAAGTCAGTTTGATTGGGTCCCTGATATGCCTGCCAAGTTTCATCGTGAAAATCCAAAAAACCACCATCACCGGAATTCCCCCCCCCCCCCCCATAAGTGTCCGGATCCAGTACAATGGTCTAAAGGACTTATCTAGAGCAGATGCTTGTTCTTCCCAGCAAGTTTCACTCCGATCCCTCCATTCTAACCGTTTCTTGAAATTTCCGGTCTCCCCCCCCCCCAACTCCCCCCTGGCTACCGAATCCGGTCAAGACTTTAAACGGGACATTACAGATATATATTCTCTTCAGTTATGAAGTTTCATTACAATCCGATCATCCGTTCGAAAGTTACACACTTCTCAGTTTCCCGGATTCCCCTGCCCTCCACCCCCCCCCCCCCCCCCCAAAATGGTCGGATCAGAAAACTGATTATTCCTAATTTTGTTTGGTCGGGTCTCTGATATGCCTGCCAAGTTTCATGGTCCTAGCACAACTGGAAGTACCCTAACTCGAAAAGTGTGACAAAATGCCCTAAATTTTCAAGTTTCCAGCGCCCCGCACTCCCCCCCATATGGTCGGATCGGGAAACTGATTATTTCCAGGCTAGTTTGGTCGGGTCCGTGATATTCCTGCCAAGTTTCATTGTCCTAGCTCATCTGGAAGTACCCTCACTCGAAAAAGTGTGACAAAATGCCCTAAATTTTCAAGTTTCCAGCGCCCCAACTCCCCCGCATATGGTCGGATCGGGAAACTTATTATTTCCAGGTTACTTTGGTCAGGTCCCTGATATTTCTGCCAAGTTTCATTGTCCTAGCTCATCTAGAAGTACCCTAACTCGAAAAAGTGTGACAAAATGCCCTAAATTTTCAAGTTTCGAGCGCCCCCACTCCCCCGCATATGGTCGGATCGGGAAACTGATTATTTCCAGGTTCGTTTGGTCGGGTCCCTGATATTCCTGCCAAGTTTCATTGTCCTAGCTCATCTAGAAGTACCCTAACTCAGAAAAAAGTGACAAAATGCCCTAAATTTGCAAGTTTCCAGCGCCCCGCACTCCCCCCCATATGGTCGGATCGGGAAACTGATTATTTCTAGGTTAGTTTGGTCGGGTCCCTGATATGCCTGCCAAGTTTCATTGTCCTAGCACATCTGGAAGTACCCTAACTCGGATATGTGGGACAAAAAAACTCGGACCGACCGACAGACCGACAGACCGACAGACGGAATTGTGATCGGTATATGGCACTTGAGCCAGAGGCTGCAAGTGCCATAAAAATGAGGATCTGTTGTATGACCCCCGGCAATAGCGGATTATTGTTGATCACGAAGCTAGGAACGAGTCGGTACCGATTTTCACGAAATCCTGTCATGCATGAAATTATTGCGGTAGAGACAAGACCACAAAGAAGACACAAAAAGTTCGTTATCAAGTTTTGTTTTTTAACTTTATCCGACATATCATAAATACTAAATTTTTTACAGACTGAAAAAAAACGAAAAATGTGCAGTAGAAAGGAAAAGAGGCGATCACTCTGAGGTTTTTTATGAAGAAGGGGAATGCGCAAGACATAATCAAACCGAAGAAGGGGGAAAGGATCGTCAGGCCTAAAAACCTTCTCTCTAGTCTAATTGACAAGTGGAACAATGGTCAAGAGCAAAAACACGATACAATGTATTTTATTCAATCTTACCATTCTTAAGATTATAAATTTTATATTACAAATTTAAAAGAAGCCAAAACGAGATTTCCGGGGGTTTTCACGATCAGTAATTTTGCCTCTAAGATGTTAGGCGAGGGATAACTGTAATTTCGGATTTTTAAAAGCGCACATTGTAAATATTCTTTATTTTATTTTTTATCTGCATGTCTTTGAATTCGCATCGTTCTTCTGGTTTTCATTTGCATGTCAGTTTGTGGTGTGTCCAGTCCGCATCGCTCTTAGGTTATTCTTCGCTGAAGACTTGCCGGAAGTGCAACAGAAATATTCAAATTGTCCCTTAAGATCTTAGAGGAAGGATAGGCTGATCAAGAAAAACCCCGAAAATGTCGTTTTTGTTTCTTTCGTTATGAATTGAAGCTTGGCTTCAAACCTCATATTATAAACATGACAGTCCAATAATATGATACGCTTAACGCTATATAGTATAAGCCTAATTGGTTGATTAATCAAAGGAATCCGTATTTGGAGACTACAAATTGTGTGAGTCAATATTAGTTGTATAGACGTAATTCCCAGCTTTCTTATTTCTGTATGATGTTTGACAGACGTGATGAGACCCGTAAATTACGGCAGGCGTCTATCATAAAGAAATTATGAATCCATCACTGTTACATTCACATGGATAATACGGATCGTGACGTGTTACGACATTCGACTTTTTTGCCTAATCACCACAAGCACATTGGTGGGTTTCAGCTTTAATGGTTTCATTTTCACTTTGACTAGAACTGACTCAGTGAATCTGGATATGACAATCCAGGTTCTGGATGTAGCGCATAATGACAACAATGAATCAATGAATGGTACTTTCTTAATACACACTCCCGTGGTAACAAACCCAAAATTGGTGAATATTGTCAAGTACGAAATGTTGTCAATATTACAGCTACATGTAAAGGTACATTTTACATGTACCTTATAATTTTTTGACAATCCTGATTATTGGTTATTTGAATTTTCGACAATCTGTGGTATAAAACTTTTATATTTGACAGTCGAAGAAATTTTATTAGACGTATATTACCGACGTATATTAGACGTATATATACCCTTCTTGGCAAGGGTCCTGTTCAGGCTCAAGCCGATCAAGCTGGAAAGTGAACTGGAAAGTGAAAAACGAACTAAAGACTCTAGCTTAGCATTAAGTATCTCATTCGGTGAATCGGATAGAGACTAGAGACTAGAGACTGCGTGCTCTTTGTCTTTCTTTGCCTTTTCGACGCTGCCAAAGCATCGTAGCTGACATTTCCGTTGACTTTCACTTACACTGTCACATGGGGTGGAGGTCTATCAAAAACTAAAGGGATCCAAAAGAAATAAAATAAATAAAAATACCCGCAGGTACCGTAAGCATAGATAGGCTACTCATAATGTAGAACTTCACAGTGATTCAGTAGCCAGGCATATGCTATAACTTCCAGCCAGAGGCGTTACTAGCCAAAATGTTTGTTGTTGTTTTTTTTTTGGGGGGGGGCAAGGAATTTACCGCCTGGCTTCCGACTGTTTTCAAGAAAAAACCGACAGTTTCGAAAGATCGACTGATTTTCAGAAAACCGACTGTTTTGGCGAAAAATCGACTGTTTTAATGAAAAAAAATCAACTGTTTTGGCAAAAAATCGCGGCGCTTCGCGCCGCCTCGGTTATTTTTTACCAACTGGCCGACAACATTGGGGGGGGGCCCCCCCCCCGCGGTCGTGACGCCCCTGCTTCCAGCTAATCATGTCGGATCCAAAATATAGACTTCTGAAAATATAGAAGCTTGCTATTGACAGGTATCCTCTACCAGTTCACTCACCAGACACCATTTATTTTTTTCTTCTGCTACAAATCTTTGCTTATCAAGGATCCAGTACGGATCAGCTAGGCACTTTCGGAAACTGAAGCAATGAGTTTTGGAAAGTGACCCATGACTGATCGATGTGACAGATTTCATTTCGGATATCGAATAAGAAAGACAATTGCCCATTCTACTGTGTGCCTGCATTTTGGATAACCTACACCAAACATCGATTTTACCTAGTCTATGCGAAATGCTCGTTAAGGTATCATGAACCTGGGGCGTACTTACCCAACACACTAGTGATTAACCGAGTGAAGAATGTTGTCTTAAATTGCACCTGCAAGCAATAGGATGCGGAATCGCGACGAGTAGCTTGAGATTGACGCGGTGACTATTTCCGGGTTACAGCTTCAGGAGCTAAAGTCCTCTGGTCAAGTTCTTTTGGGATGGCTGCTGTCTCTAGTGTCTCACTTAAACTCCGGAAATATAAATTTCAATTTCTTTTTTTTTTACTCAGTTTCATTAAACGTCCTATTTCTAAATTTTTCCCTACTTGATCGTCATTCTTCCCTTATACTTTAAAACCCATATAGCAGCCAAAAATAGACTTTTCAATCAGGTATCCTACAAACAATTTTTTTTAGTGGGTCATGGTGCCCACGAGTCCGGCATACCCTAACCAGGATTTAGGGCGCCAGTATGGGGGGGGGGGAGCTGCTCTTTACGCAGGCTAGAATGGAGCATAGAAAATCGGGCTAGAAAATTAGGTATTTGTTACAAGCGCAATTTCCCTACTAATAGTAAAGTCTCTACCAACAACATTTGTTCTTACCTCCAGTCGAGGTAAGTTACTGGAAAAGTGGGATGGAAGTAACTTACCCGAGTGCTGTTTCGGGGTAGCCTAAATGCTAAAATAAATTGATAACCTAAAACCTATAATGGCCTAGAAATGTTTCGGGGTAGCCTAAATGCTAAAATAAATTGATAACCTAAACCCTATAATGGCCTAGAAACCTTAAAATACCCACAATTTCTCAGGAGAAGACATTTGGGCACCAAAATTTTTGGAGAATTCTCTTAAGTAGGGGGAATTTCCTAGTAAGAGGAAAGAAAGAATACCCTGTGTGGGAGAAATTGGAAATAGCAAGTTTATTTTTGAATACATCAGTCCAACAGATCCAGTTGAGTGCTCAACCATCCCCAACAAAGTAAGATGAAGAAATTTAATTTCAATCAGTACGCCTAAGAATTACTTCAGATGATGTTCTTTCCGCGATTTTTCGAAAAACAGCTTAATTTTTTCTTGGAAACAATCGACTTTTGTTTAGAATGGTCGTTTTTGGTAAAAAAAAAAAATACAAACTTTTTTTTTAAACAATTGTGTTTTATGACCAGTGTTTAATGACCAGTCAGTCAGTAAATACTTTCCTTGCCCCCCCCCAACATTTGGGCTAGTAACACCTGTGCCCTTGCCAAGAAGAGCCTCTGAGCTAGGGTAGAGCTACGGTCTATCAATTACATACCAGTCCCCTCCTGATTGCAACTACTCTGATTCAACAGCAGTTTTCTTTTTTACAGTAGAGTAAGTGTAAGAAAATGAAAACACAAAGTAGTTCAGTCATCAGAACTTTTTCGACAGAAAATATTGATGTAAACTAAGTATCCAAACCAGGGACAGGCTAGGCATACTGGATGACTAATGGTTCGCATAAAAAAAATTTCAGAAACAACCTAGGGCTGACCTAGCATATGCTATGAGAGATAAGAAAGGTTAAGAGTAAGACAGAGAGACATGCTAAAAAAACAAGACCCTCAACCTGCGCCTATGCAAGAACGAATAAGCACAAGAACGTCCATCTTTCTGTCTCTGTAAATTCTGTAATACAGTAGAGGTATGCTTATGAGAACGTTTGTTGACAGTGGTGTGTCTAAAGCTAACTACCATTTAGCCAAAGTAGGTACAGTAGTCACGGGCATCTGAAAACACCTGTATAGGTATTTTGGATCTTCCTTTTACTATTTAGCCCAAAACTGCACTGTTCACATTAAAGTAACTCTTCACATAGCCTAGGCATACAGTAGAGGTATGCTTATGTGAACGTTTGTTGACAGTGGACTTAGCCATTTTCATGCATTTGCTGTGCCTAAAGCTAACTACCAGTTAGCCAAAGTAGGTAATTAGGGGCATCTGAAAACACCTGTATAGGTATTCTGGATGTTACATTTAGCCTAAAACTGCACTGTTCACATTGAAGTAACTAGGCTACCTCTAGTTCTACTGCATAACCATGCAGTAGAATAAATCCCTGGACCCTGCCTGTTGCAAATGAGTGGAGGGAAGGAGCCTGGGAGGAGCTATGCGGAACATCACAACTTGTTATATATGTAGCCTATGCCTATACATTTATATTACGGTAAACAAATCTAGAATTTACCTCTACAAACAGCTATATACAGTTCATCTTCTGCACTAATTCATCAGCGATGCACAACAGCGAAGAGCAAAGCTCAGCAAATACTTCTAGCTCAACTTAGTTTTGTGGGGGGTATCCATCTGGACAGGATCCCAGATGACAATAGTCGCTGAATGGGACAAAAGACAGAGGTTCTATTGTGCTGATATAGAAATCGCACCTTAAAAGCTGAAGTAACAAGACTAAAGGTGTCGATGGAATCCCAAAAATTCAATATTTGATCCAGACAATTGGGTCTTGTCTACGCCAGTTCCAGTATTCGCCAGACTCCTTGAACATTTTTACTATCAAAATTCAGAAACAGATTAAGGCCAAAAAGCTAATCATCTGAGAAAACCAAGTTCAGATATGGATTCAGCAATTTGTGTTTACCCCTATAAGTCAAATCTGTTTGGACGAAAACTTCCTTCCTTACTTCTGCCAATTTCCCAGTTTCAGTTGAATTCCGGCACTACCTGTCCGGCAAAAAAAAAGAAGCTAAATTCGAAATCAGCGTATCTTCTTTTCCCTGTATTGAACATCTAATTAACTTCAAATTAAAATTTAACTTAAAACAAATTTTCCGGTTCCAGCCCGATTCCGGGCGAACTACATGTCCAGGTACAAAATTACTGTCATACACGGATTCAGCATCTCTTCTTACCCCTAAATCGGATATCTAATCAACTACGAAGACTTTTAACAATTTTTCGGTTTTGGCTGGATTCTGGGCGAATTACTTGCCCGGTGAGAAAATGATTTTCACCATCGTGTTCAGCATGTCTTCCTACCTCTAAACTGAACATATAATTAACTTCAAATAAAGCTTTTCCTTATAACAGATTTTCCGGTTTTGAAGGGAATCCAGGCTAACTCAGTCTAGTACACTAGCCTCATTTCAGGCACGGTGCTCAAACGTCTAGCACCATGCCTGGGTGCTAGACGTTCAAGCACTGTACCTTGGATTTCATGTATGGTGCATGGATTTCAGTATACAGTGCATACAGGAAAAACACAGTTTCTGTCATCACAACTGAGCACCGGCTCGGACAGGGCTGAAATTACTACTATGAATAAGAGAAATCAAAGACAATCCTTTATATATTTTTCACAACAAAAACAAAAGGGCTCTACTGATGATGGAGATGAAAAAACTAACAGCACCCTATCTATTTTCCATGTATTTTCCCTATCTATTCCCCAAGAGCCAATATTCTGGTTGGCTGCTAGCTGAGGCACAGGACACTTTGAATGCAAAACCCTTGACTATGTAGAAAAGGAAATGAGGTTTTTCACATCTGTCATTAGCCGAGCCCTTTTGTTTTTGTTGTGAAAAATATATAAAGGATTGTCTTTGATTTCTCTAATTCATGGTAGTAATTTCAGCCCTGTCCGAGCTGGTGCTCAGTTGTTATGACAGAAACTGTGTTTTTGATATGTGCACGAAATCCAAGGTACAGTACTTGAACGTCTAGCACCCAGGCATGGTGCTAGCCGTTTGAGCACCGTGCCTGAAAAGGGGCTAGTGTACTAGACTGGGCTAACTACTTGTCCAGCGAGAAAATGACTTTCACCATTGTGTTCAGCATGTCTTCTTATCCCATAATCGACTGTCCCATTAGCTGTTTAAAAATATTTTGCTTACCCCTTGATTTAACCCCCCACCCCTAAATATAGGGCTACAAAGCCCATCTACGAACTCGACCTTACTCTTGACCCAAACAATCCTCACACCAAGTTTCATCAAAATATCTCATTCCCTTCGAGAGTTATTGTGCTTACAGACGGATGGACAACTTTTGCGATGTCATAGGTATCCCTTCACTTACGTTTTGGGATCCCAAAAAGGCGGATCGTATAAAACCCTACAGCAACTGCAAAAGTCACTCAAAACTGAGAAAGAAAAATCACAATTTCCCGCGTTGCAACAATTTTGAAGTTAGACGTCCGAGCTGATACCAGTGTTGCCAGTACTAGTGAGCGAAATCTTTTCTTCGGAATGTTCTGATGAATGCTTACTCTAGATGGCGTAAGACTACGTGCTGGCATGAGACGAATCTTGCAATCCTGGATTTTCCGTCGTCTGGCCACGAATTTGTGCTTTTGCTTCAAAACAGCTTTCAAAAAGACACCACAACGTCGCAGCGACAGAAATATAAAAACAGATATCTATTTCTGATACGCTGTGAAAGACATATGTCGAGAAATGTCAACATTTGGGTGATACCGCGTTTTAAATCTTTTTTTGTTGCTTGCAATTATTCTTACAGAAACTTGTTTCTCCGAAATTTTGTTATTCTTGGGAGGAAGGCCAACTGACAAGACTGCAATCTAGTTGCCAAGGCGACCTGTTGACACTCTCTGAAGAAATAACTCGATATGTTGTTCCCTTTGTTGTCCACTCTTTGTCCCAAACCTTATCTTTTGCCCCTATGCAAAATCTGTACAGCCTTTCCGATGTTTCGTGTTTTCGCCAGAGATGGGTGAATCCGATCATGAAAGGATTTGAATCCGAAACCAGGGCTATAGGTACGAATCCGAATCCACCATTTCATGCTAAGGATTCGAATCCAGAATTGAATCTGGATTCGAATCCGACCTTAACAAAAAAGACCAAAGTTTTCGATGGGATCACAAAAATTCAATATCTGATCCAGACAACTGGATCTTGTCTTAGCCAGATCCAGTCATTGCCAGAATCCTTGAAAATTCTTACAATTAAAATTCAGAAACAGATTAAGGCCAAATAGCTAATCACCTGAGAAAACCAAGTTCAGATATGGATTCAGCAAGTGTGTTTACCCGTATAAGTCATATCTGTTTTATACGAAAAGTTCCTGCCACTTCTGCCAATTTCCCGGTTTCGGCCGAACTCTAGAACTACTTGTCCGGCGAAAAAAGAAAGCTCAAAAACGAACTCAGGGTATCTTCTTTCCCCAATAATGAACATCTAACTAACTTCAAATAAAAATTTAACTAATAACAAATTTTCCGACTCCAGCCGGATTCCGGTCGAACTATATGTCCGGGTAAAATATGATTGTCACACACGGATTCAGCGTCTCTTCTTACCCCTAAATCGGTTATCTAATCAGCTAGAAATAAAACTTTAACTACTAACAATTTTCCGGTTTTGGCCGGATTCCGGGCGAACTACATGTCCGGGTAGAAAATTATTTTCACATAAAAGTTCAGCATGTCTTCTTGCCCTAAATCGGACATCTGATCAACTCCAAATAAAACTTTTAATTTTAACAAACTTTCCGGTTTGGGCCGGATTCCGGGCGAACTACTTGTCCGTCGAGAAAATGGTTTTCACCATCGTCTTCAGCATGTCTTCCTACCTCTAAGTCGAACATCTAATCAACTTCAAACAAAACTTTTACTTCTAACAAACTTTCCGGTTTTGATGTTCCGGAATGATTTTCACCATCGTGTTCAGCATGTCTTTTTACCCCATAGTCGACTATCACATTAGCTGTTTCAAAATATTTTGTTTGCCCCTTAATTTGAACCCCCTCCCCCACCCCTAAATGTAGGGCTACAAAGCCCATTTACGAACTCGACTGGTCCGCCGACCCAACGAATCCTCACACCAAGTTTCATCAAAATATCTAATTCCCTTCGATAGTTATCGTGCTTACAGACGGACGGACGGACAGACGGAAAACTTTTGCGATGTCATAGGTATCCCTCCACTTACGTTTTGGGATCCCAAAAATCAAATCATGTTCATAGATTTTAGTTAAAAAATCAGTGGTGACAAGAAAGCACTGGTGCCTAAGGCAAATGGAAAGGTTAATTGGGCGATTAAACCGTATTTCTAGGTTTTCAGTGTGTTTGTTCTAGTATGGGTTTCCTCTCAGCAGCCAGGAATTAATTTCGGGCTCGTTAAGCACAGTACCTTAGAAGCACAGCTTGTAAAAACTTGGAAAAGATTAGAAACTGAAGCGGATTCGTAAGATTCAGGCTTTGGAATCCGATTCCAAATCTGAATCCACCCTGAGAAGCAGAAGATTCGAATCCGGCCAAAATAACGAATCCTGGATTCGAATCCGAATTCGGATTCGCCCATCTGTGGTTTTCGCAAGCGTATTGCATCTATGCATGAGATTTCACTAAGGGATGAAAGGTGGTAGGGGGGGGGGGGACACCACGAGTCTGGACGAATAAGAAAACTTTGTCCAGTAGTAAAATTTTTAACATACATTATACCATTGCTTACTCTTCGTTACTCATCTCTTGCCTCAAAACCACAACTCTCAACCACGACACTTTTCCCAGATTCTCGGTTACTTTCGATTTTCAAATGGTATAGAGGATTAATCCCAGGCATCGACCTACGCACCTTAGCCTTAACGCGTACTGTCCCCGTTCCCCAGGGACTCCTTCAGGAGCGTGGGGAATCACAGGAGTAGAGGTAGTCACTTCCCCGTACGGAACACAACAACAGAGCACGGGGCACCACAACCCAAGTGAATTTTTTTTTTGAGAAAAGTTATTCGGGTGACGAAATTAGTCTGTAAAGCCCATGATCTACCTTATTTTCACCGTTTCTGGGATCGCAAAACGTAAGTGGAGGGATACCTATGACATCGCAAAAGTTGTCCGTCCGTCCGTCTGTAAGCGCGATAACTCTCGAAGAGAACGAGATATTTTGATGAAAATTGGTGTGAGGATTGTTTGGGTCAAGGTTAAGGTCAAGTTCGTAGATGGGCTATGTAGCCCTACATTTGGGGGTGGGAGAGGGGGTTCAAGTTAAGGGACAAACAAAATATTTTTAAACAGCTAATGTGATAGTCGATTATGGGGTAAGAAGACATGCTGAGCACGATGGTGAAAACCATTTTCTCTCCTTCGTCCGGAATCCGGCAAAAACCGGAAAGTTGGTTAAAAGTAAAAGTTCCATTTGAAGTTGATTAAATGTTTGGTTTAGGGTTAAGAAGACATGCTGAGCACGATGGTGAAAACCATTTTTTCGCCGGACAACTAGTTAGCCTGGAATCCGGCCAAATCCGGAAAATATGTTAAAAGCAAAAGTTGTATCTGAAGTTGATTAGATGACAGATTTAGGGGTAAGAAGAGACGGTGAGTCTGTATATGACAATCATTTTTTACCCGTCATTAGTCGTTAGTCAAAGTTTTATTTAAAGTTGATTAGATGTTCTTTCTAGGGATAAGGAGATACGCTGGATTCGCTTCTGAATTTTCTTTTTTGCTGGACCATTGGTTCGCTCGGAATTCGGGCGACACCGCAAATTCGCCAGAAGTAAAGCAGGAATTTTCGGTCAGTATCGTCAAAATAGATATGGCTTATAGAGGTATATCTGAAATTGGTTTTCTCCGATGATTAGCCTGGCGAGGAGTGGATCTGGCGAAGACAAAGCCCAATTGTCTGATCAAGTGTTAGATTTTTGGGATCCCATCGACACCTTGGGTCTTGTTTACTCTGTTTTGTTTTGTTTAATGTCAGACTTGCACTTTGACAAACAAAAATCATAACCTTAATAAAACAGATCCCTTTTTCTCAAAATCAGTCTTACTCCATAGCTAAACTCAATAATGATATCAAAATTTTTTTTGAACCGTCCCTAATACCTGTTTAGAAAAAAAAACGAAAAACACCAGCAACTCCCCAAATCTGAAAGGGAGTCACTTTGTCATGATGATAGTCGGAGCATTCCCCGTCCGTGGGGACTTGTGAGAATACGGTGAATGAGTCCCTGGGCAAAGGAAAACACGGGAAACGTTATGAGAGTCCCCGGGTAACGACGATAATACACCTTTAGTAGAATTCACATTTAAATGGATCGTATACCATTCAACTTTTGCCAAACTGACGATTTAGATGATGTGACTGAAACGAAGAAAGAACAGTAAAACCTATGCCCGTTCGAAACCATTCGACTGCAATGTTTAGCCTACATAGTTAAAAGGTTTCACGTACTATTTATGAAATTCCGGTCCTCGAAAAGCCTTCGAAATTTAGTAAAATCCAAACAGATATCGAGCACCCGCTCACTCAACCAAGCTATTAACAACTGACCATACCGGCTGGGATTTAAAACGCCATAAGGTTTGTGGGCATGAATTAAAAAGAGCAAATACTGCATTTATTATGCTCGCTTTATAATAGTGGTGATTTTGATTCTGCCCCGTTATCCCATGAGAACAAAATCTGCAACGATTTAGAGCTACAAGTGAGTGTTATTATGCCAGTGTCAAAAACAGTCGCAACAGTGTAAAATTTGATTTGATATTTCCGAAAATCATGGTCAAGGTTGGGGTTTTTTCACTACTCGATAAATGGTTATCGTTTAGCTTTAAGTGGGTGTCTTAACGCCACCGTGCTTTAGCGCCACCGTATGTTTTCCGCCACCCGGGAAATCTTGCATCATCAAGACGATTAGTTGGGTCAGTCGAAAGGGTCAAATATTTTGGTAGGTCCACCGCCACCATATGTTTTTCGCCAACTCATTAGTGCAGGTAGCGCAGGTAGCTGGTTTATGTAATCCGAGATCTAAATCGTTAAATGCGAAGAGAGGTTTACCGCCACCAACGCCAACTCTACGTTAATCCTAGCTAATACGGAGACTGAGCTTAACGTTTCAAATAATTATTTATTGAAGTCCAACTAAAGAAACTGTACAACTTCAACAACTCAAGGCACCCAAACTATTCAAATTTCAAAAGGTGAGAAATCGCCCGCAGAAGTGCTTCCCTTGAAGACTTTCCTTCTTGATACGTAGCTTTAACTTTCAGTAGCCTCTCCTCCAGTTCTCTGTAGACTTTGCGACGTTTTGGAGCAGGTGTGGCCGTCTCAGTACACAGAAGCGTTAAGTACGCAGCTTTCTCTTCCTCTTGGAAAAACATGAGCAGTTTGTAAACACTTGGATTAGATTCGGCTATACCCTTGTTCAGACGGTTGTGCCATCCTTCAACACTATTTGTTGTACGATGTGATCCCTCACTGCAATTCCAGGCACTCAGAGGCAACTTCTCATTCTCTAGCCACTGCTCGACAAAATAATCTAAAGTGGCCGGATGATTCTGGTGCTTGTTCCATGACGTCAAGCCATGCGTCCCCTACTTCTGCTACTGCGATGTGTGCGAGGGTTGCCACTTTTCTGACATGGGCTCGCAGCTCTAGCCCTTCCTGAGTTTCGGACCGATAGAGCGATACAAGGCCAAGAGCTTGCACTTTCCTGTACAAACACTGACTGCAGTGAAAATTGCACCCGTTCACTAGTACTCCGTCAAAGTACTTTCTTGCGGCGTTCATAGCTGAGAGCATGAAATCAAACTTCATGGTTTTGAAACAAAGCTTTTCTTTCAAAATACCACTGTACGAACAAAGAGCTTCAAACACAAGCTCATAGCTCAGTTCATGTTTGTCCGGAAGGAAGCAAAAAAACAGCGGTATAACTATGGAGATTTCACTGGGATCGCCACTTTCTCGAACTACACCATGGATGGTGTAGAGCTGGAAAAAATGGCCGGGTAAGATTTGAAGGTTCCATCTCCAAAAACTGTTTCGCAGCAAAACAAAGCCCGTAGTGCTCGTTCAGACGAAAACACCAAAATACGTCCCTCAGTCACTGGATTAACGGTGTCTAAAATGAGAAAGGACTGTCCATCGTAGGTATGTGTCCACCGATCCGCAAGCTCAGAGCGTGTTCCACCCTCGTACCAATAGTAACTATTAGTTACTAAATCCGTTCCAACCTCACGAAAAGTTACTACGCTGACCGTTCCGGCCTTCTCGAAATAGTAACTAATAGTAACTATTTGCTGACCACGCTCGGGAGCGTGGTAAGCGTAGTAACCACGAATCTCTGTCACGTGATTGGTCGGATTCACCCGTGGCATGATATTCCGCTGGAAAATAGAAAAATCGTTCCAGCCTGGCGACAAAAAGGCAGAATTTGTGACGTCATGCGTGGTAACTACGGTAAGTAGGATGGAACACGCTCTCAAGTTCTTTGGCGGAACTAGGGTTTCGGTCAAACCAAGATGACTGCCGTCTGATATCCAACAGATGCTTCTTGATGTTGGGATATTTTGGCACTTTCGTGACGAGATCCAATCCTGAAGTTAAAGAAAGGGTTAGGATACTCTAAAGTCCGGTCTTCCCCTTCCGGAATCTGGGTTCCCAGATTTTCCGAATTTCTTCTGCGATACTTAAAAAATCCGGAAAGTTCAAAAGCCCCTTTTTTCCAGATTATTTTGATATACTTTTGGACCCGTTCATATTCCAGATGCAATTCACAGAAGACGTCAAAGAATAATCTGGAAGCCCAGATTCCGGAAGTTCCGGGAGGTGAAACTTTTAAGTAGACACTAGAAAGCTGAAGTCATGACTGGGAAGAAAGGTCACGGATCCTCATTTTTGCCTAAAACCGGTAGAACAAAGAGCTTTTACGCAATCACAAGCGCCAATGAAGAAGAAAGACAAAGATGCACACTTTATTCACAAGCTTTAAAGCACAACTCTTACTAGAAATGTTCTTTTCTCAATGAAACAGACCAGAAAAAACGATTTTCGAAAACACCATTACTTTCCACCTGAAATTAGCGATTTTCTTGTTAGAGCTTGTCGACTCTAGCCAGCCCTCCTGCTCTCCAACGCGGCGTCTGAGCGCAAAACGTTTGAAAACTGAACGCGCCGTGGTTAAAAAGTTGTAAAACTAAGCAAAATAAAAGAAGTTCAAAAGAGAAGATTATCATATCCTTATATGTGAAAGATTTGTTACCGGGACATTTAAGATTCCGGCAAACTTCGTTGTCTGACGGGCAAAATTCGGCACAGCCGAAAAAGCGCTAAAAATTCTTAGGCACAAAACGAAAAAATGGAGAAAGATGGGAATTTTAGAAGCTTATACTTCCACAAGGGAGCTAGGTATATTATAAAAGGCAGAATAAGCAAGAAGGGTCCTTGAAGAGCTGACGGAAGCAGTTAATTTTGGATCTTATGAGGAGTTCTCAACGAACTTGACAACGACAGCCGATTGATTTTTCAAATCCCAGAACGTAAGTGGAGGAATTTCCATGACATCGCAAAGTTGTCCGTCTGTGAGCACGATAACTCTCGAAGGGAATGAGGCATTTTGATGAAACTTGGTGTGAGGATCCTTTGGGTCAAGGGAAAGGTCGAGTTCTTAGATGGGCTCTGTGGCCCTACATTTAATTTAGGGGTGGGGAAGGGGGGTTAAATTAAGGGGTAAATAAAATATTTTCAAACAACTAATGAGATAGTCGATTAAGGGGCAAGAACACAGGCTGAACACTTATGCGAAAATTATTTTCTATCCGGACAAGTAGTTCGCCTGGAATCCGGCACAAACCAGAAAATTTGTAAAATGCTAAAGTTGTATCTGTAGTTGATTAGATGTCCGATTTAGGGGTAAGAAAAGAGTGCTGAACCCATACATGACAGTCATTTTTTAACCGGACATATAGTTCGCCCGGAATCCGGCTGGAATCGGAAAATTTGTGATAAGTGAAATTTTATTTGAATTTGATTAGATGTTGCGCAGGGGTAAGGAGATTTTTTCGCCGGACAAGTAGTTCCGATGGAAAATTGAGACAAGTAAGACAGGAAGTTTCGATAATGTATAAATACACAAAAAAGGAGTAGGAAAAATAAGGAAAAGCTACACAATACACTACACTACGTAATCAACAACAAATTATCAACTATTTCAAGAGTCTATATATATCGCTAGCCGGGTCCAGATCCTGCATAAACATTTCGATCGGTTTCGTCAAAATAGATATTGCTTATAGGGGTAAACGCACATGCTGAATCTATATCTGAACATTAGCTGTTTGGCCTTAATCTGTTTCGAAATTTTAATAGTAAAACGGGTTCAAGGAATCTGGTGAAGACTAAAAACCTTGAAACATCGAAACCTTGGGTCTTGTTCAATGTTTCCTAACCATAACATAGGCAAACCCGGAAACTGTTTTGCGAGGAACTGCAGGTCACGAACACGATCGTAATACAAACTGGAGAAGCTGTGGAGACCAAAGACCCAGTCATTAAATTTGAGACCTTTATAGATTAATTCTTACGAGATCGAACAGTTAGCGACCTTATCAGAATGTTGCACATAACCTCTTTCAGGCACTTACCTTTGTCAATAACTTTCCGTGATTCCTCGCGGAAGATTTTTGCAACAGGAGTGGACACTTCTTCGCGAATTCGTTTCCGAATGGTAGTCCTGGCCTGGAGAATCTGGTTATGGGCGCAGTTAGGCCTGTGACCTTCATGGGGCTTAGTAACGATGAACTCTCCGTTCCCACGTAAAACGGCCCTGGCCTTACAGATTCTTTGAAGCAAACATAGTAAATGTTGTCATTCTTTGTGCTCTTGAGCCGAAACGAGAAACCGTCAACTATGTAAATTATATAAGAATCAAATTGAATATCGTTGAAATCAGAATATTAATATCCTCAATACCACTGATGTCCTGTTACCTTAACAGTAAGTGCCGGGTTGTGTACTTCGTCAATTAAGTATAGAAGACGAATTGAAGGGAGGGCAATAATAATTAAAATTAAGGCTGGTAGTACAGTTCAAATTGTTTCGATAGTTTGTCCATCTAGAAGATAGCGATGACGAACTTATTAAAAAATAATCTTAGTATAAAAAACCCAACAATTGATGTAATTAGTGTGATAATAAGAAGAGCGTGATCATGAAAAAATAGAATTTGTTCTATTAATGGGGATATACTATTTTATTTCTTTCACATTCTTTGTTTTAACGATTTCCATGATTATTTCTCTTGTCACTGAGTCCGGGTTCTGCAGTTACAGTTGCTCTTACAAATACCTTTAGACCAGTTGGTAACTGATAATCCCTTAATCGCTGTGATACTTAATCCGGTTGGCGCTCGACACCCAATCAGAATATTAGGTCTGACAAGATTTGACCCAACCCTGTAGAGGAACTAATCCTCTTGGGGACGTAAGATTTCCTGGGTGGCGGTAAACACCCTTTTCACATTTAAAGGTTTAAATCTGAAACTACCTGAACAGGCTACCTGCACTACCTGAATTAAAAGGTGGCGGAAAACACATGGTGGCGGAAAACCGCGGTGGCGTTAAAACACTGCTACCAGAAACTTAACCGAGAATATCGAATATGAACGTACAGGTGACAAGAGTTTTTGACCTACGGTGAACTGTCTGAGTCGTAGATTAAAAGTCGAGCGCGAACTCAATTTCTTAAAGGACACATATTTTGACAATGCAAAACGGATACGTCAGCTACACTTTATTGGAGCTATACTTCGGCCCTTCTTGGCAAGGGTCCTTTTCAGGTTCAAGCCGGAAAATGAACTGAATGAAATAGGAAATGAAGTTCATTTTCCAGCTTGAGCCTGAAAAGAACCCTTGCCGAGAAGGGCCGAAATATAGCTCTAATAAAATGTAGCTGACGTATCCGTTCTGCATTGTGAAGTATGATTCGCAATCAGCTTGGGCTGAAGGAGTATCTGTTTAAATGACGCATTACTTACTGTTTATTTTACTTCTAGAAATAGTTGAATACCTTAAAACCAGGCTCTGGTGTCAACAAATTACCAAAGCCTTTCTTGAGGCCCGTTGACTTCTAGCAAAAGCACGTACAAATACACACAAACGGTTTTTCTGACAAGTGAGCTTTTCACAAAACAACGCCGCGAGCATGACGCATCGAAAAAGGCGACACACGGCAAGTGTGAAAATCAGTGAGGTGGGGACTAGAATCTATACCGTTTCAAACTCGGGTCTACGGTGCGATTACGGAAGTAGGTTGCGTGGCCAGTATAGGTACAATGGGTCCTTTAAAGAGACCTTAAAGAGGACAAGCTGTTTCGGCTTAAAACCAACTCCTCTCTGTACATCGTGACACCAGCAATCTTTCCTTAACCGAAAGTTAAGGCCATAAACACTGAAAAAAGCACATACGTTCACTTCCTTTGATCTGATACTCGCAAGCGGCTGACCCCTTAGCTCACCACCTGGATACAATTCTGTGACGCCAAGATTCTTAATTTCTTTTCATTAGCATAATGAATCATCACTGAATTCTTTAAGTACTGTAAATTTCTGATGTATTCCAAAATCTTTTCGTACTCGTAAATTGGTATCGAATGTTAATGTTCAGGATAGTATCAATACACTTTTTCGTTCGCATTCAAATCTATTTTCCCTCCACAACATCCTGCCCTCTCAGCCCATGAAATTATTAGCCAGTTGTTCATTCCTGAACTCGATTAATGTTCTTGTCAATGTGTACCAACTTTAAATCTATTTATCTATATGAAAAGAATGCTGTTATGTTTATTTACATTGTTTTGTTTAAGTGTTTAAATTTGTAAATTTTACTTTGTGTATCTTATTCATACTCCGCTGTCACGCAAAAAGCGGGTCACAAATAAATAAATAAAAAATAAATAAAATAATTAGAAATGTAACATATGTGTTTCGAATACCAGCATCATTTCATCGTAGCAAATATTTTTAATATCTTCTTTCTTTTTTATTTCTATTTTGGTCAAAACTGGTAGCTATGTAGGAGAAGAATGTTTCATTCCTAATTGGCTGGTACTGATGGTGGCCCACAAGACGAGGTAGATTTGTGTCAGGCAGGGCCGTTACGTATGGGGGGGGGGGAGGGCGCCCCCAGATTTTGTCGGCCACAAGGTAAAAAAAAACGAGTCTGCGCGAGGCGCCACAATTTTTCTTCAAAAAAGTCGGTTCTTCCGTAAAAATGGTCGAACTTTCTTTTGCCAACTTTTCGTAAAATCATTCGGTAAAAATTACCAGCCAGTCGGTAAATATCTTGTCTCCGCCACAAAACATTTTGGCTAGTAGTGACTCTGGTATCAAGCACAAGTTCGGGGGACTGGCATCTCCAGGTTTCAGTATAACCCTTGGTTCACACTGCTGCTTCGTATGCGATACGACTTTTTCTTTGATGTTCCGACGTACGACAGAATCGCATGGAACTTCCCACTGCCACGCAGACGCAAATGGAAAACGAAATTTTTAGTCGAGATTATTCTGCAGAAGGACAAAGAACCCCTTAGGGAAACAACCTCTGAAGATGCTGGGAGATTACCCATCTGAATACCACCAAGCATTAGGAAATTTTTAGTCAAACCTCATATGTCATCTTGTTCAAAACAGGTTAATACAAGTTTATTCAGAAGATATTTTGCACTCTGCCACCCTAGGATTACAGTCAGACCAAGGTAGAGCAATTTCTAATCTTGAAAATTCACTAGTCTTCGTTTTTTCTTTTCGTTCCCTAAAGAATCGCATGCGTTATGTCGGATCAGTTGAAATATTTCAACGCATCCGACACTGCGACAAAACGCAAAGTTCTGCGATGCTTGTCGCACGATTTGTGTCGTGTGTCGCCTGACGCAGAATTTTGCGCGAAATTGCAGTAGTGTGAACCATGTGTAAAGTAGCGTGCACACACAGTCCGAATTTCGCAGTCCGGTGGGAATTTCCCTCTCCGCTCCGGAATTTTGACGCGTCGCATGCGGATTCGGTCCAATTTGAGTGGAAAATATTCTACTTTTGCCGGAGCGAATTTTAAACGCATGCGAAATTGTGCCCTGAGAATTGAAAAATTAGAAGCTGTGTTTGAAATTTCA
Source organism: Branchinecta sandiegonensis (assembly GCA_030848855.1). Lineage (NCBI taxonomy): Eukaryota > Metazoa > Arthropoda > Branchiopoda > Anostraca > Branchinectidae > Branchinecta > Branchinecta sandiegonensis. The sequence continues at coordinate 19,970,251 of JAUPMV010000016.1, read as the reverse complement.
ACTGTTTATACGACCTATTTAATGTCAGCTGCATTCATTCATTCGGCAATCAATCAGCATCATCTGACTGTAGGCTAAGCAGTGGATTTTTCAAACCTGGGGCCAAGTTTCACGTCTGAATTTCGTTTTATCTGAAAAACCTGTCGGGCATCGTGACGCGAATTTCGTATGCGCGTTTTCGCGTGCGGAATCTTACTGGACTGTGTGTGCACTTAGCGTAAGGACAACAGGCCGAATAGTCATCGGGGACAGTCAATCTCCGCGTCAGAAATGACCGTCACATAAATTTGACGTACAAATCTGATGTTTTTACAAAAGTAGGCAAATGCTGAACGAGTGACCTTGCACAGGGTCTTAGATCTTAGAGCCAGGCTCCACCCACCAGACTTTAAGGTATCTCGAGCTACCGCATAAGGCGTATTCTCGCCGTTCCCAAAGGACTCCACTTGAGCAGTCCCCGCGTTTTTGTTTGTCCCGGGGACTCACTCCCAGTATTCTCGCGAGTCCCTTAAGGACGGGGAATGCTCCGATTATCATCACCATCATCAAAAAGGACTCCCTTTCGGATTCGGGGGGGGGGGGGGAATCAAGTTTTGCTGGTGTTGTGCAATATAAACTTGATTAAAAACAACCAGAATTAACAAAACCAACAATTAAGTGGGTCCAGACTAATTTCCTCAACTGCATATTGTTTTTGAACAAAATCCATTTTGGAAGCATTCCCCGTGTTCTCACTGTTTCTGTACGCGGAGTCCGCGTGGAGTGACTCCCTCTATTCTCGGCGTTCTCTCTCGGGGAACGGCGAGAATACACCTATAGTCAAGTCAATCTTTTGCTATTCATTTCCGAGATTTTCCCTTCAAACAGGTTTTGGAGGCCAATCATTCTTCCTTTTTCCCTCACCCATCTGCATATTTACTGTGTCCCTCCATTATTTCAACACCTTGGATCCATCTCGACAAAAACGGATGTCCGGAACAGAGGTGTCACGTACAGGGGGGGGGGGGGAAATGTTGGTGGTCTGCGGTCGGTATAAAATAGACAAGCCCGAGCGAAGCGCTGCGACTTTTCGTAAAAACAGTCGATTTTTCTTCAAAATAGTCGATTTTCGTAAAAATAGTCGATTTTTCTTAGAAACGGTCAGTTTTCTTAAAAACAGTCGTTTTTTCTTGAAAACGGTATTTTTTTCTTAAAAACAATAATTTTATCTGCAAAACAGTCGTAAAAATGACCAGCCAGTCCGAAATACCTTGTCCCCCCCAAAACGTTTTGGCTAGTAACGCCTCTGGTCCGGAAGAGAAATTAAAAAAGATAAGCCTGGCCTTTAGGCTAATCCTGCGCAACATTTAGTAAATTATATTTTTCATTTCAAACAGCTAGATGGCTCCGATGTTTTTTTTGTCTGAAAATAAAGCCAGGACGTGGGTCGGTCAGTAGCGTATATTAGGGGGGGGGGGGGGCGATCGCCCCCCCGAAATTCTTGAAAAAAGGGTTTTTAATTGGAAAAACGTGTGCGAAATACGGGCGATCTTCATCCGAAATTCTCGGAAAAGGAGTATTTTTACGGGAAAAACGTACGCGAAAATACAAATTGAGAAGCTAAATCAAAATTATTTGCAGTATGGTTCAGTAATTGATCTTAGAAACAGTTTTTGAACCGTAGTGTGCATGATTACAAGATTAAAAGGTGTTTTTGGCACCTAGAGGTATTTTTAGTGTCAAAAACGGTCAAAATATGCAAAAAACGCCGAAAAATTTTAGGCCTTCCGGCCGATAAGGGGGGGGGGGGGCATTCGGCAGCGTATTTTCACTGAGCTGTCGCCCCTCCCGAAAATTATCGGAATATACGCTACTGGGGGCGGTCTTGGGTCTACATGCATCGCAAGCATAGCCACGTTTGCGTTTTTTGACGAACAACTTTGGCCTTATTATGTATAATGCCAGCGGCGAACTGTTACAACCCTATCCAAAGCTAAGCTTTCTACAATTCTACCTTTCAGTCTCAAAAACATCTAAGAGTATAATTGTTTTACGTAATCGCATTAGTTGCGTTTTTGCAGATACCATGGTATCTGATACCACGGTCTAAAGTCGTTTTCGCAGTTATCGTGGTATCTGATATTCAGATACCACGGTCCGACCGTGGTAACTGATCGTGGTATCTGAAAAAGTCATCTCACTTTCATCCATTTTTGTCAAATTGGTGGGAAAGAATTTTGGCACTTAGTCATGTAACTGAATATCAGTTTTTCTTTTGGGATGACTTCGAAAAGCACAATTTCGGCAATTGTCGTTTTTGCCGAGCAACCGTATATCAGATACCCCGGTTACTGCAGAAACCACTAATCGCAGATCCAGTTACCGCGGTAACAGATACCATGGTATCTGCAAAAACGCAAATATTATTTTCGTTGACAACCAAATTTATTTGCTTCTAATTCGCTTATTTAAACTGCTCATGCTTTTTTTTCTTGTTCTGGAGAATTCCGTTTTTTTATATCTTACTTTCCTGTTACTCCACTATATTCCGTTCAAAAACAATTTGTTGGTTAAAATAAAATTTATTATTTACTTTCATCTCATCAATCAGAAACTTTGATGTAGTTGTCTTTGCCACCATAGCAGCCGTGCCCTATAGCGGAAAGGCACCTCTCGGCGTGGGTTGTGCTCTTATGTTTTGTTTTGGTTTGGTTTTTATGTGTTTGACTTGTTTTCATGTTACAATAATCATTTTGAATGCGTTTCACTGATTTGATTTTTAATAGTTTTTTCTATAGTAAAAAGTAAAGGTGAAAATACTAAGGTAAATGTTAAGTTATGAATAGAATACTAAAGTTAATATATTTTTAAAGTAAAAATGGAAAGAGTAAGTGCCACACTTGTGTCGCTGAGTGGAGGAGGAGGAAAAAAAATAAGAAACTGTTCTGCTAAGGCTATAACCAGGGATCCATCCCTACCGTATTCTACACTGTACCAATATCAAATCTGTAACAAAAAATATATTAAAAAAATAATCAACAAAATAAAAAACATAGAAATAACCAAAGTAGCTAAAAATGGCCACACTCCGAGGCCGTTGACTCATTATACTTCTCACACTTCTCACTTCGTTGTATATTTAGTAGGCTAATTTGTCTTTAACGGTCAGCTGTTTAATAGTATGTCAGCGTGCGTGAGTCTGACTGACATGTTGTTGTTCCTTTTTATACATTACTCTTCAGTTTTGAAGGATTCAAATAAATAATAACAATAATCATAAAAATATCTATCGACAGATTAACACGCTGTGAAAACAACTGGTAACAATTAACAGCAATGACCGACAGAACCAAAGCAAACCTACCAAAACTTCAAACCAAAAGCAGAGAGTGTGAGCGTGTTCCACCCTACTTACCGTAGTTACTACGCATGACATCACGAATTTTTGGCGTCAAGGCTGGAACGATTTTTTCTATTTTCAGCAAAATATCATGCCACGGGCTAATCCGACCAATCACGTTACAGAGATTCGTAGTTACCTCGCTTACTACTTACTATTTCGAGAAGGTTGGAACGAAAATAGAACTAATAGTTACTAATGTTGGAAGGGTGGAACACGCACTGTATAACATCGATATGGAAAGATCCAGTTAATCTCGCCATATACAAAGACTTTTCCTTTCTTGAATTAATTTCCCAATAAACAATGAATTAATTACCCAATAAACAGCAATGACCGACAGAACCAAAGCAGACCTAACCAAACTTCAAACCAAAAGCAGATACTGTGAGCGTGTTCCACCCTACTTACCGTAATTACTACGCATGACATCACGAATTTTTGGCGTCAAGGCTGGAAGGATTTTTTCTATTTTCAGCAAAATATCATGCCACGGGGTAATCCGATCAATCACGTTATAGAGACTTGTAGTTACCACGCTTACTACTTACTATAGTTACTATTTCGAGAAGTTTGGTACGAAAATAAAACTAATAGTTACTAATGTTGGAGGGTGGAACAGGCGCTGTATAATATCCACATAGAAAGATCCAGTTAATCTCGCCATATACAAAGACTTTTCCTTTCTTGAATTAATTACCCAATAATCAATTATTTACTTGAAGAGCGTGTCATCTTTAACGTCAGAATAAAGGGCGATTCTAGCGGTGTGGAAAGCCGGGCTACTTATCCGCCGTGTGTTATGAGCTGCGTCCGTTGTACTCCGGGCTGTCTCTGGTGTTTTGTCACCAGTTCCGGTTCTTCTCTTATAACGCGTTTTTTGGTTCACCAGTGAGTTGACGAAAACTTGCTAACTCCTCGCTGAAGCCGGGCTCCCGAGCAGGTTCTGGTTATTCCGCACCGGGGAGATTATACCGGACACCGGTTAGTTCAAAAACGGGTTATAAGACTGGTGAGTAGTCACCGGTGAATGCAAAAACGGCTTACTATGAATTCTCAAGTCAGCGAGAAGTTGTGAAGGCGCAACGACTTAACGTTTGTTTTTGCGCGCGGCGGTTTCTCGGTTTGATTTTTGGAGAGCGAAACCCGTGAGAACTCCAGAATCGCCCTGTACTGTTGTTCCTTTATAAGTTCTGAAATCCGTAGGGATATGGAGTCCAAACGTTCACTCCTCCCGAAGAAGAAGACGAATACATTATGATCAGACCTTCGAACTTCGAAGTTTGGAACATAAAGAGCCTAACTAATATAATAACACAGCCAATACCTTATTCATTTCCTATAGGGACAACTATCCAGAAAACTAGCTTAATATTAGCATTTAGTGGCAGTAGGCTAAGTTACCCCCCCCCCCCCCCCAAAAAAAAAGTAAAACATAAAAAAAAATAAATAGGATGTGTGGATGACTGGAGCAGAGAGACACACACGCTATTTAGCTGGACTTGGTCTTCACTTCGATTCGTTCTCGGATGTCCAGGTTTCCAAGGTTCCTCCATGCAATGAAGCCTTGTAATGCGGCTAGTAAGGACTTGACAACGGCGATAGGCGTACATATCATCGCGATGAGTCGGAAGATACCAAAGCCGAATACTAGAAAAAGAAAACTAGTTGAAGTTCGATCCACAGATAACCTCCGCTACAAAACAAGAATCCGCTGGATCACGCGGATCTTTCACGCAAAACTGGTGCCCACAGAACGCGGATTTGCATTCGCCAAGGCGAATTCGGCGTCGCAAACAGGAAAAATTAGCTTCGCCAGGGCCGAAATTTCGCCCCGCGGCGCTTCAACTCTAAGTCGATTTTTTCCGCGTCGCCTCGCAATCAAAACAGCTGACGTACAAAATATATTATTGAGGGGGCTTTTATTTACTGATACAGCCTACGAGTATGTACAGTATCGGCATAGGATATTATTTGAAAAGGATAATGTTGAACTAAAAGTGACACGGCAATATTCTTTTTCCTGGTTCGCATTTTCCTGGTGAATTCGTTGAAGTGTTCGCTTTCTAGTGGAAAACATTTGCGTCCTTTAGGAACCAAGCTTAAAGGACCCCTCTCGCTTACTCTGTCCTTTTTAATATATCTAGCTGCCTTACGGAACTATAAGATTCTAAAATCTCCACATCTCTCATCCATCCCGTGCATTACGAATTTGTCTTCTCAGCCGGGCTCTGGACATTTTGTTATTTAGTTTGTTATTAAAAAAGAACTTGAACCCTCCATTGTTTCGTTTTGTGCCTAGGAATGTTTAGCACTTTGTCGGCCTTGCAGAGTTCCGCCCGTCACACAACGCAAAGTTTGCCGGAATCTTCAACGTCCGCTGATACTCTTGCACACATAAGGATATGATAATCTTCTGTTTTCTACTTTTTTATTGCTTAGTTTTCCACTGTTTAACCAAGGCACATTCAATTTTCAAATATTTTGCGCCCAGCCCCCGCGTTGGAGAGCAGGGCGGCTGGATAGAGTCGACAAGCGCTAACAAGAAAATCGCCCAATACAGGTGGAAAGTAATGGTATTTTCGAAAATAGTTTTTTCTTATCCGTTTCATTGTGAAAAGATCATTTCTATTAAGAGTTGTGCTTAAAGATGAAACCGTGGAACGGAAGCTAGAGCTACCAGAGTTATTTGGTAAATTCACGTGGGTGCGGCATAAGTATGTCACTTCCTTCGTCGCCTAACTCTGAAGAGCGCCAAAGAATATGGTAGAATTCCCCTTTCCTCGGGACCTTGCCAAGAAGGGTCGAAAAATGTTCTTCTGACGTAAACAGTAAACTGCAATTGTATTTTCTATTTTATTTTATTGTTAAAGGATCTCTCTTACTTATAATACTAACGCAACTACTTCCATCATCACTCCTTATATTTCTAAACCAGGAGACCCCAATTTCGTAAGGTACATTCTAACCCCTCTAACAAAACCACGATGATTCTCTCACTTGCCGTGTTTTGCTACCTTCGATGTGTATCACGCTGTCGACGGCTGTCTGCGACAAGTTTTTCCATCAGAAAACCGGTTATGTAAATTGTTTCCCTGTTTTCGTTACAAGCCAACGGGTCTCGGAAAAGGCTTAAAACAGCCAAAACCGTGGGTTAGTTGCTGAAAGCACAGCCTAGTTTGAAAATATTCAAATATTTTAAAATACTGTAAGTTGAGGAGTAAATAGTGCGAGGGGTCCTTTAAGTATGTTACTTCTTCAGCTGGTATAAACTGAACGATCGAGCAACGTTTTGACGAACTTCGGACGGTTCGCTGGTTTAGTTTGAGCGGCATCTGTAATTACGCACTTTTTGTCGTTAATCTCTGGAAAGTTCGCAAGGTAGCATCTGTTGTTAAAGTCAAAATGATCTGCTGAGATACTTTCGGACGATGAAAAACTGAAAGAAGAAACAGAAGGAACATCTGATTCGGCGAAAACATAAAATTTTTTCCAGTGTTTTGCAATAACAGTTGCTTGGTATGGAGTGGCTTATTCCGCGACTGTTCAAAGCTAAGCGAGGTTCAAATCAACATACCTCTAAGCTTCTGTACTTCATTTGATCTAGACTACCGGATCCGGCTGTAAATCCGGCTTAAACAAACTGATTAATTGATTGACTATAGGAGGATTTCGTATCACTATCCAATAGTTTCCGCACTGCTTGAGAAAGTTGAGGAGCTTTCCGCGCTGGTTTTCGCACTTTTGAAACCAAAGCAGCTTTATCGGAAAGTGATTCCAGGCAGTTAGTGGAAAGCTGCGCGGAAAGTTGACTGCTTCAGCGGAAACGCTGAAAGTGTGGAAAAACACGGCAGGCGTCATCAGGATGACTTCGTTGGAACATTTGAGAATGAAAGGGATGCCGAGTTAACCATATGGCGATTGTGGCGATCTCTTGGATTCGATTTCCAAAGAACAAACGGAAAGTAGTGCGCCTCAGTTGCACCTTTACAACTACTCGCTGACTTGCCGAAATCACTTTACATTCGCGAAGTGGATTCGCTTTCCAAGTGCTGGCGCACACTGGTGGAGCGCGAGAACAGCTATGGAAAGCGAAGCGAGTTTTAGCTCAAGTCGCATTAACAGCCGGCGCATAAGTTCGCGGAGCTGTCCAGACCCCCAGAATCGCCCCCATATCTCGAAATAAGAAAAAGTTTGGAATACAAAATTTCCCACCGGTTTTAGCTTTCCATGCGTTTTCGCGATCACTCCAACGGGAAAATGGAAATCCATTCCAGGATTAGGATCCTAACAGTTGTCGCGATATGCTTCGCTCACGAAAGTCCTATTCGGCCACAGTCAGAGGAGTTGGAGGGGGGGGGGGGGGGGAATTTTGTAGCTCGTGTAGGGGTCAAACGGATGGAGTGATCTGAACAAAACTTGGAAAGAATAGAGACCATGTGTCCTAGATGACATGTTTTAGGGTCCAGGGGTCTTCGACATGAGTGAAACTTGATAGCGGGTACGAGAAGATACCTTAGATAATCTATATATGTGGCTGAGCCAGATTTGGCCCTGGTACGGGAGTTTAAGGGCGAGGCGCACCGGCAATAGTACGGCACTCCTAGGAATCAAACTAGTATGGTGAAACATTTGCTCTAGATTATCCGAGGCGATGCCGGAAATGCTCAGGCTCACGTGAAATTAGACACCTTATTTCTAGTCCGATCCTAGGGGGGTTGAAGGGGGGACTTTGTGACATTCTCATCTACTGTCTTGTACCACCTACTCGTAACAACTGCCACATGAGCTCGTAGCTCTTGTCCTGTGTGTAGGTATAAGGCTTTTGCTGAATTAAAGTGATTCAATCATCATTCAGTCATTTAATGGTGCTGAACAAAGTTTCATCACTCACCAAGAGGTCCTTCCATGAAGTGCAGCAAGTAAAGCATGGCGTAGAACAACTCGTTGCCTGCACACATTGTAAACAGGAAAACACGTGATGTGTAGTAAAAGCGTAAGAACACATTCTCGGACGGATCCACGTATTTGTGACTAGTTTTTCCAAGAAGCAGAGATCTATAAAGAAGAATAAGTATGATTGGGGGTACTGTAATGAATTATCGTATCCCCGCTTTCACCTTGTTTACACCAACAATGTAAAAAAAAATCTTGCAGTATTTGCTACTGGGATTAATCTTGTCTCTAATGAGATAAGATTATTTCTAATTCGGTTTAATCTTATCCCAGTAGAGATAAGATTGATCCCACTACCAAATACTGCAGTTAAATTTAATCCTTACTCGGAGAAACTTTTTACAGTGAAGTCGAGTTTCTTTTTATTTTGCATACAATGCTTTTTCTTCTACTCTCTCAAGTGTAGTGGGCAAATAAACCGCATTCATTCATAAGACTACGCGGAAGTTCAGTGTGCTGCACGGTATGCATTACAGTCCAAGCTCCCCAGAAGCAACAATCGGGTCTTCTCGAAGAATCGGGTCTTCTCTTCGCCAAACTCCTTGAACATTTTACTATTAAAATTTAGAAACAGATTAATGCCAAATAGCTAATCATCTGAGAAAACCAAGTTCAGATATGGATGCAGCATGTGTGTTTACCCCTATACGTCATATCTACTTTGACGAAACTGATAAAATTTCCTGGCTGAATTCTGCCAAATTTCCGGTTTCGGTTTCTATTCTGACGAAACAGATCGACACTTCCTGGCTTCCTTCTGCCAATTTTCCGGTTTCGGTTTCTATTCTGACGAAACAGATCGACACTTCCTGCCTTCCTTCTGCCAATTTTCCGGTTTCGGCGGAATTCCGGAATTCCCAGAAAAAACCCACGCACAAAGTCTTCTTTTGTAGATGGCGGAATTTTCCAGGATTGATTAGCAAAGAATTATAAGACCTAACTGATAATTTTTGTATGTCTTCAGAGGTACCACACTGTCTTGCTTTTATAATTTATTTGTATTTGTAATAAACAGTTGGAGCATTAGATGGAAATTATTATTTTGACCCTTGGCTCCCTACGTGCCATAACAGCTGTCCGGGATAATCGGCTGAGATTTAGTACAGACAGAGTTATTTCAAACCTAGGAAATTTGGTGGTTCTTTTTTAATTTGTTCATTGTTTTAAGGTGTTTTTAGTGGTTTTGAACATTCATAGTGACAGTAGGGATGGTTAGCATTGCGCGTGTGGTAGAAAGACCATATTTTGTGGCCCGCTTTAAGCTTCTAAATATCAGAATCACGAGACGCTTCCTCCATAAGGCAATTGTAGTGTCGCCTAAGTTCGGCCTGGAAAATAGCCTTCTCCTTTTTCATCCACCGGAAGGAAAGTCCATCACAGGGTTTACCGAGTGCCTTCCATCCGACGTAAGCTAACTTAGCCTCATTATTACTCTCTACCAGCGAAGAATTAAGCAACCAAAAAGGTTTTTCAGTCCCAACAACAACAGCTTCAGACTGAATTTTCTTTTGCCGAAACCCTTAAGACAATGAACTAGCTGAAAATAAATACAATTTAACTCAAGCTCTATATTAGACGTAGCAGGAAATTCTGTAGGGATTTTAATTTTCTGCGTAAATAAGATCAACTTCTCTTTGATAATCAAGCTTCAACGACTAATCCCAAACAATTAGTAGTAGAATACTTTTATTAACAGAACAATCTTTGGTCTCATAAATAGCACAGCAAAAGCACTGCTTGCGAGGATGTGCTATTAAACAACACAAAAAAAGAAAAAAAACTGAAGTCTGGAATAAAAGGGTGAAACCATGTAACAAAACACTCCGCACAGTTATTTACACTACAAAAAAACAATATGTTTCCTAATCCCAAGGCAACAAAAAATTCGGGAGAACTTGAGCTTTTGCTGTTTAATGATTCTTTGAAATATAATGGAATATGTAATGAAACAGAAAATGAAATGGGCATATGGTCGCTTACAGGAAAATCATCTATTACGAGGACGGTTGTTAGGAAATCGTGGTTACTTGGAACGTGGTCAAGATTACTCAAGGTTACAATAGTTCTTTCTAATATGCGTTAAGCTGCTACTCTCCTACGGGACAGGTTAATCGATCCCTGTTGGTAGAAAAGAAACCATACAAGAAAACCTCAGCGAACTAAGAGTTCGAAGCCGTATAACATAAGTAAAACTTGGCGATCCGACTTCAACGTAGGTGGGCAAAATCGATAGCAAATAAGTGATGATAGCCGTTCAACTTTCAAGTCACAGGCCAAGTCCTTTTTGGGATCCCAAAACGTAAGTGGAGGGATACCTATGAGATCGCAAAAGTTGTCCGTCTGTCCGTCTGTAAGCACGATAACTCTCGAAGGGAATGAGATATTTTGATGAAACTTGGTGAGAGGATTCGTTGGGTCGTCGGACCAGTCGAGTTCGTAGATGGGCTTGGTAGCCATACATTTAGGGGTGGGGGTTAAAATTAAGGGGCAAACATAATATTTTGAAACAGCTAATGTGATAGTCGATTATGGGGTAGGAAGACATGCTGAAGACGATAGTGAAAACCATTTTTTCGACGGACAAGTAATTCGCCCGGAATCCGGCCGAAACCGGAAAGTTTGTTAAAATTAAAAGTTTTATTTGGAGTTGATTAGATGTTTGATTTAGGGCAAGAAGACATGCTGATCACTTATGTGAAAACAATTTTCTACGCGGACAAGTAGTTCGCCCGGAATCCGGCCAAAACCGGCAAATTGTTAGAAGTTAGTTTTATTTCTAGTTGATTAGATAACCGATTTAGGGGTAAGAAGAGACGCTGAATCCGTATGTGACAATCATATTTTACCCGGACATATAGTTCGACCGGAATCCGGCTGGAGTCGGAAAAATTGTTATAAGTTAAATTTTTATTTGAAGTTGATTAGATGTTCATTATTGGGGAAAGAAGATACCCTGAGTTCGTTTTTGAGCTTTCTTTTTTCGCCGGACAAGTATTTCTAGAGTTCGGCCGAAACCGGGAAATTGGCAGAAGTGACAGGAACTTTTCGTCAAAAAAGATATGACTTATACGGGTAAACACACATGCTGAATTCATATCTGAACTTGGTTTTCTCAGATGATTAGCTATTTGGCCTTAATCTGTTTCTGAATTTTAACTGAAAGAATGTTCAAGGAGTCTGGCGATGACTGGATCTGGCTAAGACAAGACCCAGTTGTCTGGATCAGATCTTGAATTTTTGGGATCCCATCGTCTTGTTTTTTTGGGATCCCAAAACGTACGTGGAGGGATACCTATGGCATCGCAAAAGTTGTCCGTCCGTCCGTCCGTCTATAAGCACGATAACTCTCGAAGGGAATGAGATATTTTGATGAAACTTGGTGTGAGGATTCGCTGGGTCGTCGGACAAGTCAAGTTCGTAGATGGGCTTTGTAGCCCTACATTTAGGGGTGGGGGAGGGGGTTCAAATCAAGAGGCAAACAAAATATTTTGAAACAGCTAATGTGAAGTTGATTATGGGGTAAGAAGACATGCTGTACACGATGGTGAAAACCATTTTGTCATCGGACAAGTAGTCCGACCAAAACCGGAAAGTTTGTCAAAAGTAAAAGTTTTATTTGGAGTTGATTAGATGTTCGATTTAGGGCAAGAAGACATGCTGAACAATTTTGTACCCGGACATGTAGTTCGCCCGGAATCCGGCCAAAACCGGAAAATTGTTAAAAGATAAAGTTTTATTTGTAGTTGATTAGATATCCGATTTAGGGATAAGAAGAGATGCTGAATCCGTGTGTGACAATCAGTTTTTACCCGGACATATAGTTCGACCGGAATCCGGCTGGAGCCGGAAAACTTGTTATAAGTTAAATTTTTATTTGAAGTTGATTCGATGTTCATTATTGGGGAAAGAAGATACCTTGAGTTCGTTTTTGAGCTTTCTTTTTTCGCAGGACAAGTAGTTCCGGAGTTCGGACGAAACCGGGAAATTGGCAGAAGTGGCAGGTAGTTTTCGTCAAAACAGATATGACTTATAGGGGTAAACACACATGCTGAATCCATATCTGAACTTGGTTTTCTCAGATGATTAGCTATTTGGCCTTACTCTGTTTCTGAATTTTAACAGTAAAAATGTTCAAGGAGTCTGGCGAAGACAAGCAGGGGCGTCCCGACACCTTCCTGATAGGGGGGGTGCGGCTTCAGAATTTTACCGGAATTTTTCGAAGTTTTACCGTAATTTTTCCAGGTTTTAGCCGAAATGTCTCCGTAATGAACATCTCTGCAGAAACTCTAGCATAGGCCTACTGTTGTTTTCTGAGTTCTATTATGTTATACAAACAACAAAAAATAGGTTCGGTGAAGTTTTACTTAAGATTCAGCTTATTTTTCAGTCTGATATTTGAATACTGAAATATTTTGACAAATCTGAGAGATTTTGTATTTTTCGTTAAAGTGTTCAGAGCGTTCGCTGCTTGCATGACAAACCAAACTCATCCAGACGCTGAGATTTTAAACTTTAAAAAAACCTGCATTTCCAGGACGATAGATGCGACACCGGAGAAGTTACGCCTGTAGAAAAGTAGGAAAATGATTGTAGGATATGTCTTGCAATGAATCCCATATTTTTCTTTTATTTTTCGGCAACGGCTTACATTTCTAGTTGGTAAATATTTCAAGCGTAGAGGGACAGTACATAGAGGTATGACAAATCCGAAAGAAGAAGTTCATTCTATGAAATCGACTATCCCTGGATAAAGGAAAAATGAAAGAAACGCATTTTTATCAGGTTTTCAGAAATATTTAAGTGAATAGGTGAGATGTTACTAGACCTGCTGGACCTCACGCGTATTCGGTTAAACTTTAAGATTGTCACTTAATACTAAAAAGTCTTCGACCTTCAAACCACCTTACACATTTATTCGTCGCGTTTTCCATTTGTTCACAACACATCCAATTTCACATTCGACAACTAGTTCGGTTTCACATGCGATTAGTAACAGACGCTGGTCAGCCAATGTTGAACGCAAAGTGGTGAACAACACTACGCTTAATAAAAAGTCTTTCCCCTTTTCTGAGATAACATGGATTGTCTTGGCCAGCTTGAACGCTTTCGATACTAGTGGTAAAACATCTTTCAGTTCACGAAAAACTTCGAACATTTTCTTTTTGTTTGGTTCGAGGCTCTCCTTACGACATTTGAGATCATGTCGGAACAAGGCTAACTCGTCGTTGAATTCTTCTCGGCTTTTCACCGGAAGGGAGTCGAGAAAGCTGTCGAAACTGAAGTAGGCGGTACCGTGATATTATTCCTGGAACAGTATTTGTAGTTGGAAATGATGGATTTCAGAAGGTTGCCTAATTCTTGAAAGCTACAGAAACTTAGGAGATAACCGGAATCGCTCGATAAATGTACTCGTCACTCGTCACGCAATGTTGTCTGTCTCCAAGAATTACTCTGCTAAGTTATGTGCCGGGTTCATCCTGGTAAGCTGTGAATCTATACTTATCCGGTAAGCAACAAAATTCTAGTGGATTCCCTGAGCCAAATTCTTGTTGATTCTATGGATCAAAGTCCGGTAGATTCCCAGATCCAGCCTCTAGTAAAATCACCGAGACAAGTTCCGATAGATTCCTTGAGCCCGCCCGCTAGATTCCAAAATTCTAGTAGATTTCGTTGGGCGAAATCCGGTAGATCCCCTAATCCATCCTCCAGTAGAATTGCCTGAGACAAGTTCCGGTAGATTCCTTGAGCAAGATTTCGGTGAATGCTGACAAAATTCCGGTAGATTCCCTGAGGCAAAATTCCGGTGGATTCCCTGAGCAAAATTTCGGTAGAGTCCCTGAGCAAAAATCCGGTAAATTCCAAGAGCAAAATCCCGGCAGATTCCAAAACTCTAGTAGATTCCGTCGGGCAAAATCCGGTAGATACCCTAATCCATCCTCGAGTTCCTCGAGCAAGATTTCTGTAGATGCCCTGAGCAAAATTCCGGTAGATTCCAAAATTCTAATAGATTCCGTTGGGCGAAATCCGGTAGATCCCCGAATCCATCCTCCAGTAAATTCCCTGAGAGAAGTTCCGGCAGATTCCCTGAGCAAAATTCCGGTAGATTCCCAAAGCAAAATTCCGGTAGATTCCCTGAGCAAAATTCCGGTAGATTCTCTGAGGAAAATTCCGGTAGATTCCCTAAGCAAAATCCCGGTAGATTCCAAAATTCTAGTGGATTCGGTGAGGCGAAGTCCGGTAGATCCCCTGATCCATATCCACCAGTAAATTCCCTGAGGCAAGTTCCGTTAGATTCCTTGAGCAATATTCCGGTAGATGCCCTGAGCAATGATCCGGTAGACTCCATAAAAATCGCACCAGTCAAAATTTACCGGAATTTTTCCCCCAGACCTTCTGGGGGGGGGGGGGGGGGTGCTGCACCCCCACCCACCCCCCTCGGGACGCCCCTGAAGACAAGACCCAGTTGTCTGCATCAGATATTGAATTTTTGGGATCCCATCGAAACCTTTGGTCTTGTTCTTATCGAAAACATAATTTCCTTTCTTCTTTTTGCTTTCCTTTTTTTTTGGGGGGAAGGGGGGCAAGGGCGCTTTGTTGATGGAAGATCGTTGGTTAATGGATTTTTCTTGTCAGTCTGTTACATCTTTATTCTTCTTTTTTTCTCTCCCTTTTTTTTGTTTGATTTATTCGGTTTGTTTCCCTTTAAACTATATGAATAAAGAATAAGCCCCGCCCAATACCAAGCCTTATAGTGGGACCATAAAGAGTTAATGGGGTTTATTGTTTTCTATGAATTAAGCTGAAAACTGAAAAACTGATTCAAGGGATCATTCCCGATGAAAAATTATCTCAAAATAGGAGTACGTAGTAGTACGAAAAAGTAGCATGCAGTATCACTGATGCTACTACATGCTTCTCGGTCAAGACTACCGTATTACTGCATGCTACTACATGCTTCTTGGCCAAGACTACCGTGTTACAGCATGCTACTACTTAAGCTTATCCGACGCTAAATGTAAATGTGTAAAAGCATCTATACTTCTACATCCTACTATATATACATACTACTTGTTGAAGCATTTGTATAGAGTAGCAATGATAGTCTTTCGTACTCTTGATAAAGTCGCTGCGGAGTTGCACATACGATTCTTTGTTACTACATAGCACTAGGTTTTTCGGAGCTATAGTAGTATGAGTGATATTCCGTGATATTGCATATGATTCATAAAACTATATACACCTACATACTCCTTTATATGACTGTCTCAGTTTGAATCGATTTCGCATGGAAGTAGTCTGAGTCGATCGTTCCGTGGTACCGATAAGAGTTGCGTGTAGTAGTATGGGTGATGCTTCGTGATATTACGAATATTCCATAGAATTGAAATCAGAACTTGTAACAGACCTGGAGTTGCTAGAAATTTATCACTGCATTGCATTGTTTTGCAAGTGCCTCTTTTCTGTTAAGTGCGAAATATTTCCTAAACCGTTTCCGGAGTTAAACTGTATTATCTAATACTAAAGCATTACCACGCAAATTTTGAGAGTGCCTGCCCTTAACCTATAAGTTTTTAAGAAATCAGTCAAGTTTCTATATTATGAATATTGTAATACAATCGTTATCAAAAGTCCGTTATGCAAGCTCACATTGGGTGGAACAGAAGATGAAGGTAGTAAAAAGTAAGTCAGATAAAACTGGCGCAGGTGTGACTTTAAAGCAATGTACCCGGTTCCAGGAGTAATGCGACGCTACTTATGCACCCAGCTTACGACATTTCCAGGACTGCCTCCTCCAATTCACACGGAACTGACCCGATCTGGAATTGTGATTACTGATTGGTAATATTGCCCTGCCGGCTGCCGGCAAAAATCCGCCCGGTAACCGGTTAACTATTTTATTAACTACTACTATATTTAGCAGCTTTAAGTTGTTGCATGGAATCGTATGCAGGGGTATGGATTACAGGCGTAGCGATACCATGGAATCGTACACAGTTGTATGGAGTATAGACGCAGCGATAGCATGGAATCGTATGGAGTACAGACGCAGCGAGTTCGGAACAGATTTCCCATGCACCACGTAGTAGCATGAAATACTACATTCGAACTCAGTAGTATCCGAATACTATGAAGTAGCATAGTAGTATAGAAGTCTACGAAACAGTTGCATTACTACTAGATATTACTACCGGGGGTAGTAGTATCATGCTACTACAGGGCCAGAAAATTTTTCATCGGGTTTACATCAAACTATACTGAGATAAAAGATTCCCACAGAATACAAATTTTAAAGAAAAAAGTTAGACGATGCAACTAACACGGATCAACTTTAGGTTGATTCGTACATAAGCCTAATGTAGCCTAACACTCATAACAGTAGCCTAGTGTGTAAGATATTCAGGTTCAGGTTCTTTAATTTCTAAAACACTTCGTGACAATATATTTTGTTCACTGGGGGCCTTATTTTGATTAAGGATATTTTGACATTTTGGGGGGATATTTTGACCATGCCCCGAATACACTTACCCCCGTACTATGCTAGTCCAAAGCCAAAAAAAGAAACAGTCGCAACGATAACTTAGGCTACTCACTAATAGGGGTCCCTGATGTTTCCATTAAATGAACTGTTTTTATTATTTTGTTTGTAGCTCCTTTAATTTTCCATATTCTGTCTTTCCTTAGACAACAAATGAGATTAGTTTAATTCGACTTACGAGTGCATATGGATCCAGTGGCACGAAATATCAATAATCATTGACAACTGGAAAACGAAGGTCCATTTGGGATAAAAGTTGGACAGTGTCACAAGAAGTGCCATAGTGGCACAACGGTCAGTAAGCATGTCCAGCATTCCACCGAATTTGGTACCTAAACAAAAGATAAGTCTTAAAATACTCTTGATGACCAACTCTCCTTGCCGACGCAAAATCGCTGTGTACCTAGCGGAAGAGCCAGAGGCTACACCAAAGCTGTCCCCATCGATCGCCGTGATTGGTTGACACAGGATTTCAGTTGTTAAGTTTGAGTCGCTGGTGAGACGTTTTCTCGTTCTTCCTGAGGATCACTGACGTGTTTTGGACTTGTTCATTTAGAGTACTAAATGGACACCTTAAATTTACTATCTTATCTGTGATGGCAAGAGCCCATAATTTTCGGTTTATCGTTTCATCAGTCATCAAGACCCGTCACCTACGTTGATTTGGTCATGTCCTCCGTCGCCCAAATGACCACCCGGTTAAACAGTTTAACCTAGTTTAACCTAGCAGAACCCCTTCCCTTTGAACGAAGGATACCGGATGGCCAACTCAAGAATAAGTGTACCACCGCAGAAACTTCTGGAAATTTCTTTCCAGCCAATTTTGACAAAATCGTAGGCTCTGTTGTTGGTGATGATGAAATGAGATGACTTTTTCAGATACCACGATCAAATAAGTGAGCATTTTCTGCCATCACCCAACCACCTTCCTGCCCATTGCTCAGTGTGCCATCTAATGCAGGTAAATTTATTGTCCTATTAGTGTTTCATTGTTTGTGTTTATTTATCTCTTCCTGTTGTTTTACATATTGTGATAATGCCATTCTGTATTTCTTGTTAAGCGTTTATTTACTTATTTTTCTGTATATGCTGTGCATATGCCTTACTAATAGGCTGCATGTAATAAACCAATTCATTCATCCAAAAGGACCGTGAGCCCGTATGCGGTTTCCACCGCTTTGGTCGAAGGTGGGATAAAGCTGGTTAGATTTCGCCCAGGACATGGCGCAAGATCGAAACATTTGGGACGCGGCCGCCCGAAGACTCTTGGGTTCACTGTAAAAACAACTTATTTAATCCTTTTTCGGATTTTTTTTTTACAGTGTTCCGGGTGAGGCGGCAATCGTCCGGTCCGGTTACAAGTACAAACAAGAGCTGTAAGCTCATATGGCACTTGCATGTGTCA
The DNA here is from genome assembly GCA_030848855.1 of Branchinecta sandiegonensis. Taxonomy (NCBI): domain Eukaryota; kingdom Metazoa; phylum Arthropoda; class Branchiopoda; order Anostraca; family Branchinectidae; genus Branchinecta; species Branchinecta sandiegonensis. The sequence continues at coordinate 19,951,975 of JAUPMV010000016.1, read as the reverse complement.
AGATGATTTGATTGATCAAGAGTAAGTTTCGACTTTGCGGTTGAGATGCGCGCTATAAGGGAGCTGGAACTTCATTTGTAAGCAAAACCCTTGAGGCAAAACTGCTAATGGGCTGATGGGCATCACGAAAATGCATATATTGCTTAAAAGTATTTTTTTTACTTTGCGGTCAAGATTGGTACTTTAAGGAATAATCGGATTTGGGAAGTAGCAATTTCTAAGCAAATGTTGTTGAGTCTCCAATATTCCAGCGAAGTTTCATCGTCCTAGCACATCTGGAAGTACCTTAACGCGCGATCACCGGAATCCCAGACCCCCCTCCCCCTCCTCCAACTCCACCCACAATAACCGGAGCCAATCCTGTTCTGTAAATGATTAATCCAGAGCATCTGTTTGTCATTCCCACGAAGTTCGATCCAGATCAAACTAGTCTAAGCGGGTCAAGTATTTTCCGCCCTCCCCCCCGATAATTGCCGGATTCGGTCCGGAAATGAAAAAGGTCACAAGAGAAAAATGTCCTCTGTTTAATTATTAAATTTCACTCGAATCCGATCACCCGTTCCAAAGTTACGCATGACTCAATATTCCGGATTCCCCTCCCTCAACTCCCCCCCCCCCAAGATTATCATATCGAGGATTTTTTTTTTATTCCAAGTCAGTTTGACCGGGTCCCTGATATGCCTTCCAAGTTTCGTCGTGAAAATCCCCCAAAAACGGAATTCCGGGATACCCCTCCCCCCCCTCAAGTGTCCGGATCCAGTCAAATTATGTAAAAGATTTATATGGACCAGATGTTTGTTCTTCCCAGCAAGTTTCACTCCGATACCATCATTCTAACCGTTTCTCGAGATTTCCGGTCCCCCCCCCACCCCACCCAGCTCCCCCGCGGTGCACGTAGCCAATCCGATTCAGCAAATGACTTACCTAGAGCATCTGTTTGTTCTTCCCACAAAGTTCCATCCCGATCCCTCCATTCTAAACGGGGCACGTATTCCCCCCCCCCCCCCAATAGTTGCCGGATCCGGTCCGGATATGAAAAAAATCATCGGAGAAATGTCCTCTGTTGAATTCTTAAATTTCACTCGAATCCGATCAACCATTCCAAAATTACGCATGACTGAAAATTTCGGATTCCCCTCCCTCCACTCCCCCCACCATTATCTGATCGACAAAATTTTTATTTTGAAGTCAGTTTGATTGGGTCCCTGATATGCCTGCCAAGTTTCATCGTGAAAATCCCCAAAACCACCATCACCGGAATTCCGGGACCCCCCCCCCCCCATAAGTGTCCGGATCAAGTACAATGGCCTAAAGGACTTATCTAGAGCAGATGCTTGTTCTTCCCAGCAAGTTTCACTCCGATCCCTCCATTCTAACCGTTTCTTGAAATTTCCGGTCTCCCCCCCCCCCAACTCCCCCCTGGCTACCGAATCCGGTCAAGACTTTAAACGGGACATTACAGATATATATTCTGTTCAGTTATGAAGTTTCATTACAATCCGATCATCCGTTCGAAAGTTACACACTTCTCAGTTTCCCGGATTCCCCTGCGGATTCCCCTCCCTCCACTCCCCCACCATTATCTGATCGACAATATTTTTATTTTGAAGTCAGTTTGATTGGGTCCCTGATATGCCTGCCAAGTTTCATCGTGAAAATCCAAAAAACCACCATCACCGGAATTCCGGCCCCCCCCCCCATAAGTGTCCGGATCCAGTACAATGGTCTAAAGGACTTATCTAGAGCAGATGCTTGTTCTCCCAGCAAGTTTCACTCCGATCCCTCCATTCTAACCGTTTCTTGAAATTTTCGGTCTCCCCCCCCCAACTCCCCCATGGCTACCGAATCCGGTCAAGACTTTAAACGGGACATTACAGATATATATTCTCTTCAGTTATGAAGTTTCATTACAATCCGATCATCCGTTCGAAAGTTACACACTTCTCAGTTTCCCGGATTCCCCTGCCCTCCACCCCCCCCCCCAAAATGGTCGGATCAGAAAACTGATTATTCCTAATTTTGTTTGGTCGGGTCTCTGATATGCCTGCCAAGTTTCATGGTCCTAGCACAACTGGAAGTACCCTAACTCGAAAAAGTGTGACAAAATGCCCTAAATTTTCAAGTTTCCAGCGCCCCGCACTCCCCCCCATATGGTCGGATCGGGAAACTGATTATTTCCAGGTTAGTTTGGTCGGGTCCGTGATATTCCTGCCAAGTTTCATTGTCCTAGCTCATCTGGAAGTACCCTCACTCGAAAAAGTGTGACAAAATGCCCTAAATTTTCAAGTTTCCAGCGCCCCAGCTCCCCCGCATATGGTAGGATCGGGAAACTTATTATTTCCAGGTTACTTTGGTCAGGTCCCTGATATTCCTGCCAAGTTTCATTGTCCTAGCTCATCTGGAAGTACCCTAACTCGAAAAAGTGTGACAAAATGCCCTAAATTTTCAAGTTTCGAGCGCCCCCACACCCCGCATATGGTCGGATCGGGAAACTGATTATTTCCAGGTTCGTTTGGTCGGGTCCCTGATATTCCTGCCAAGTTTCATTGTCCTAGCTCATCTAGAAGTACCCTAACTCAGAAAAAAAGTCACAAAATGCCCTAAATTTGCAAGTTTCCAGCGCCCCGCACTCCCCCCCCCCATATGGTCGGATCGGGAAACTGATTATTTCCAGGTTAGTTTGGTCGGGTCCCTGATATGCCTGCCAAGTTTCATTGTCCTAGCACATCTGGAAGTACCCTAACTCGGATATGTGGGACAAAAAAACTCGGACCGACCGACAGACGGAATTGTGATCGGTATATGGCACTTGAGCCAGAGGCTGCAAGTGCCATAAAAACATCAGTTATCTACATCGTGTTCGACTCTCAAGAGCAGCTCACTGATTATGGCAGTATTTTTTCGCCCTTAAGTAGTTCTGCTTTGTCACACTAGGACAAGTGGTATGGTACCTATATCATCTAGGCAGAGACGTCGCAAGTGCATTTTTGTTTGGGGGGGGGGGGGCAGAGACACAAATTTTACCGAATCTTAAAAAAATTCTACCTAATCCTAGAAACTGAGAATTTGAGCTTCAAATTATTAAACAGAAAAGATTAGGTGCAAAGAGTAACACTAAAGGGCAGCATGTAAGATGATTGGACAGCTACTAGGCGTCGTTTTTGCGAAGCCCACTTTGTATATTGTCGGGCACGATTCCAGTAGCAGCTCTATTTACTATGCCCAAGACAAAATTAAATCGAGTTCCGCAGGCGAATCTTTGTTATATTCAATTTCTTTCTTTCCTGCAAAATTTAACCACTTCACAAAAAATCAACGAAGAAACCAACGAAAATGGGGTTTTTATAGGCCAACGAATATACTGAAATAAACGGTGAATATTTCGATAGTACATCCGCATCCCTTCTTCAGCGCAGACAGAAAATTTCGAGAAAAAATGCCAAAACGAGGATGAAGATCAACAACCAAGAATACTAAAACCAACCAAAACAAGAGCTGTAAGCTCATATGGCACTTGCATGTGTCAAGATGATTTGATTGATCAAGAGTAAGTTTCGACTTTGCGGTTGAGATGCGCGCTATAAGGGAGCTGGAACTTCATTTGTAAGCAAAACCCTTGAGGCAAAACTGCTAATGGGCTGATGGGCATCACGAAAATGCATATACTGCTTAAAAGTATTTTTTTTATTTTGCGGTCAAGATTGGTACTTTAAGGAATAATCGGATTTGGGAAGTAGCAATTTCTAAGCAAATGTTGTTGAGTCTCCAATATTCCAGCGAAGTTTCATCGTCCTAGCACATCTGGAAGTACCTTAACGCGCGATCACCGGAATCCCAGACCCCCCTCCCCCTCCTCCAACTCCACCCACAATAACCGGAGCCAATCCTGTTCTGTAAATGATTAATCCAGAGCACCTGTTTGTCATTCCCACGAAGTTCGATCCAGATCACACCAGTCTAAGCGGGTCAAGTATTTTCCGCCCTCCCCCCGATAATTGCCGGATTCGGTCCGGAAATGAAAAAGGTCACAAGAGAAAAATGTCCTCTGTTTAATTATTAAATTTCACTCGAATCCGATCACCCGTTCCAAAGTTACGCATGACTCAATATTCCGGATTCCCCTCCCTCAACTCCCCCCCCCCCAAGATTATCATATCGAGGATTTTTTTTTTATTCCAAGTCAGTTTGACCGGGTCCCTGATATGCCTTCCCAGTTTCGTCGTGAAAATCCCCCAAAAACGGAATTCCGGGATACCCCTCCCCCCCCCCCCCTCAAGTGTCCGGATCCAGTCAAATTATGTAAAAGATTTATATGGACCAGATGTTTGTTCTTCCCAGCAAGTTTCACTCCGATACCATCATTCTAACCGTTTCTCGAGATTTCCGGTTCCCCCCCCCCCCCCACCCAGCTCCCCCGCGGTGCACGTAGCCAATCCGATTCAGCAAATGACTTACCTAGAGCATCTGTTTGTTCTTCCCACAAAGTTCCATCCCGATCCCTCCATTCTAAACGGGGCACGTATTCCCCCCCTCAATAGTTGCCGGATCCGGTCCGGATATGAAAAAAATCATCGGAGAAATGTCCTCTGTTGAATTCTTAAATTTCACTCGAATCCGATCAACCATTCCAAAATTACACATGACTGAAAATTTCGGATTCCCCTCCCTCCACTCCCCCCACCATTATCTGATCGACAAAATTTTTATTTTGAAGTCAGTTTGATTGGGTCCCTGATATGCCTGCCAAGTTTCATCGTGAAAATCCCCAAAACCACCATCACCGGAATTCCGGGACCCCCCCCCCCCCCCCATAAGTGTCCGGATCAAGTACAATGGCCTAAAGGACTTATCTAGAGCAGATGCTTGTTCTTCCCAGCAAGTTTCACTCCGATCCCTCCATTCTAACCGTTTCTTGAAATTTCCGGTCTCCCCCCCCCCCAACTCCCCCCTGGCTACCGAATCCGGTCAAGACTTTAAACGGGACATTACAGATATATATTCTGTTCAGTTATGAAGTTTCATTACAATCCGATCATCCGTTCGAAAGTTACACACTTCTCAATTTCCCGGATTCCCCTGCGGATTCCCCTCCCTCCACTCCCCCACCATTATCTGATCGACAATATTTTTATTTTGAAGTCAGTTTGATTGGGTCCCTGATATGCCTGCCAAGTTTCATCGTGAAAATCCAAAAAAACACCATCACCGGAATTCCGCCCCCCCCCCCCATAAGTGTCCGGATCCAGTACAATGGTCTAAAGGACTTATCTAGAGCAGATGCTTGTTCTCCCAGCAAGTTTCACTCCGATCCCTCCTTTCTAACCGTTTCTTGAAATTTCCGGTCTCCCCCCCCCCAACTCCCCCCTGGCTACCGAATCCGGTCAAGACTTTAAACGGGACATTACAGATATATATTCTCTTCAGTTATGAAGTTTCATTACAATCCGATCATCCGTTCGAAAGTTACACACTTCGCAGTTTCCCGGATTCCCCTGCCCTCCACCCCCCCCCCCAAAATGGTCGGATCAGAAAACTGATTATTCCTAATTTTGTTTGGTCGGGTCTCTGATATGCCTGCCAAGTTTCATGGTCCTAGCACAACTGGAAGTACCCTAACTCGAAAAAGTGTGACAAAATGCCCTAAATTTTCAAGTTTCCAGCGCCCCGCACTCCCCCCCATATGGTCGGATCGGGAAACTGATTATTTCCAGGTTAGTTTGGTCGGGTCCCTGATATTCCTGCCAAGTTTCATTGTCCTAGCTCATCTGGAAGTACCCTCACTCGAAAAAGTGTGACAAAATGCCCTAAATTTTCAAGTTTCCAGCGCCCCAGCTCCCCCGCATATGGTCGGATCGGGAAACTTATTATTTCCAGGTTACTTTGGTCAGGTCCCTGATATTCCTGCCAAGTTTCATTGTCCTAGCTCATCTGGAAGTACCCTAACTCGAAAAAGTGTGACAAAATGCCCTAAATTTTCAAGTTTCGAGCGCCCCCACTCCCCCGCATATGGTCGGATCGGGAAACTGATTATTTCCAGGTTCGTTTGGTCGGGTCCCTGATATTCCTGCCAAGTTTCATTGTCCTAGCTCATCTAGAAGTACCCTAACTCAGAAAAAAAGTGACAAAATGCCCTAAATTTGCAAGTTTCCAGCGCCCCGCACTCCCCCCCATATGGTCGGATCGGGAAACTGATTATTTCCAGGTTAGTTTGGTCGGGTCCCTGATATGCCTGCCAAGTTTCATTGTCCTAGCACATCTGGAAGTACCCTAACTCGGATATGTGGGACAAAAAAACTCGGACCGACCGACAGACCGACAGACGGAATTGTGATCGGTATATGGCACTTGAGCCAGAGGCTGCAAGTGCCATAAAAAAACAACCAAAAAACCAACCAAAAACCCAACAATTAAAATAAAATTGAAAGAATTGAAAGCCTAAAATAAAGACAGCGAGCCACTCACTAATACCTGCGACTAACAATTAAGATTGTTCTCGCTCGATACTAGCGAATGACCATTCGCTAGAATACTAGCGAATGACCATTTTTTTTTCCACAAGTTCGTTTTTCCAACTTGAGCAGCTTTGAGCCTTGTCAAAGGAGGAGGACCCTTGTCAAGAACGGGCTAAATATAGCTCTGATAAAATTCAGCTGACGACCCGTTTTGCACTATCAAACATGATTCGCAGTCAGCTTGGCTGAAGAAATATTTATTAAAATAAAACTTTTGCCTTTAACAGATATTCCGGTTTTCTCCTGATTCCGGGCGAACTAGTTGTCCGGGTAGAAAATGATTTTCGCGAATGTTCAGCATGTCTTCTTATCCCTAAATCGAACATCTAATCAACTTCAAATAAAGCTTTTGCTTCTACCATACCTTTATTCAAACAACGGGAACGGGAAGGAAACAAACCTGTAATCTGTCTGCACCTGCTATTGCGTTGCAGCAAGAAGAGACTGCCATACAGGCAGGCAATACAAAATTGGCACAGTGGCATATTTAATAACCTCAATCTTTGAATCCAAGGATTACAGGTATGTTTCCTTCCCCGAAGTTGGACCAGAGGATTGACAGCCTGACGAGGACCCTTGCCAAAAAGGGCCGAAATATCGCTGATGAAGAATCGTAGCTGACGTACCCGTTGTAAACATTGTTTGAATAAATGTTTCAAAGTCAGCTTGGGCTCAAAGAATATTTTTTTTTACCATACTTTCCGGTTTCACCGGATTCCGGACGAGCTACTTGTCCGGCCAGAAAATAGTTTTCATCATCGTGTTTAGCATGTCTTTTTACCCCATAATCGACTATCACATTAGCTGTTTATAAATATTTTGTTGCCTCCTTAATTTGACCCCCACCCCTAGATGTAGGGATACAGAGCCCATCTACGAACTCGACCTTACCCTTGCTTGGCCCAAAGAACCCTCACACCAAGTTTCATCAAAATATCTCATTCCCTTCGAGAGTTATCGCGCTCACAGACGGACGGACAACTTTTGCGATATCACAGGTATCCCTACGTTTTGGGATCCCAGAAACGACGTCATCGCCGACGAACATTTTCTTTTCGCGGAGCGAACCGAACGACAATATACGAAGACTCCCATTCCGTTCGCTTTTTTCGACACAGCTTTTAAATAAAACGGACAGTACAGATTTTAAACAAAACGGAAAGAGCGCTACGCAGTTGAATAAAACGGCATCTAGCGCTGGACGTTGACAGATAATCGTTGGCGAATCAAATGCGGTTAAGATATGAGCCTACAATCCCGCGTTTCACCCAGAATCTTCCTCCTATCCTTGTATTTCAGTCCTACAGCAGGTTACTTACTTTGACCAAGATGTCTTGCTGCATGTCCATCAAAAGCATCTAAAAATCCACTCAAAAGGTACAAAAACGCGGCAGTAGATGGGGCAGTGGGCATGTACCAGAGAGCAGCTAAACCAAGTACGACTCTTGCATAGCCTGAAAGATAGACAAGTACAAATCCTTTTATTCACAAATCATTTGCCTGGTATTTGCACACGAAGTCCGGTAAGTTTTGGCTTTGCACAAGCTTCACATGGCTTCTTTCCTTCTCTCCTAGTGTAACCAGGTACTGTCCCGCTTTCACCTGAAGCACTGTCACCTCAATATAACACCCCACCGTAGCAATATTTTGCGATAGGGGAACCTTTGGGGCATGCTAATCCTACAAATTACACAGAATTTGCACCAAACTCACAACACAACCATTCAGGATTCTTTTTAGTGGGTCAGGGTGCCGCAGAATTCAGCATATCCCAATCGTCCTATCACCATAGGTCATGCTGGGTAGTGGTTATGTGGTTTCCAACCAACAACCAAATTAAACAATTTATCGGCCTCGGTCGGTAGCGCCCTGCTACACAGAACTCATTCACCTTGACAGAAGCCGGTGGGAGAAAGGGGGTGACGTGGGAGTGCAATTCGCCGCGCTGGCCTCCCATGCAAGATAACGAATCTTACCCAGCGCTCACTGCTAGGGAATAATTTTCTGAGTAATTGTTTTGTGGTGAAAAGGTCATGCGTCCATTGTGTGTATTCATGCATTGGATACGTCAGCTACGATGTTTTAGCAGCGATATGTGGAGAGACAAACAAAACTACCGCGAAAACAGTGTAAAGAGTTCAGCTACACACATTGAACAAAGGGGTTGCCCATCCTCGATTTAACTGTACACCAAGTTCCAGGGTGCCGATGCCGGCACCTGACTTTCCCTTTTTATATCGTTAGGAGTATATAATTACTAGTAGCCAGCATACACTGAAGGCACCGGCACCGGTTGCCACATGTTAGAGTGCGGTATTAAAATAAGTATGTTTAAAAGCCTTCGAACGATGAATCGCCTAATTTATGACGGGCACTGGTGGTTTCGAATACCGGCTATGCAAATGAAAATGCTGATTATGCTGGAATAGCTGGAATTGTCTTTTTGGAACCTCCTCAGGCTGCTACCAAAAATATGAAATGGCGGTTTTTGTTCTGCCAATCATGAGGGTCCTCTTCAGAGGTAAATACTTTTTGAGCCCAAAGGCCCAACAATATTCCTGACGTTCAAGAGCCTGACGAAGACCCTTGCTAAGAAGGGCCGAAATATTGTTGCCAAAGCGGAATGAGCAAAATGCCCACGATCACGAAATGCCGGTGGCCGAAAATGCCGACAGTTCAAAGTGGTCACAGGGAGGCTAATACCGTCCTAGTTTACGATGCCGAAACTGTCCACAGGGGAGGCCAAAATCATCCTGGGACAGTGGACTACGAGATTATAAGGGATAGGATTAACCACGGTAAAGGCTTCAAAAGATTTATTTTTTTGTGATTACTTCAGAATTGTTTGTGTTAAAGTAAAGAAGCAATGTCGTATAAAATTGTGCCAACCCAGAAAGCAAAACCAGGAGATCCAAATCCACCAGTTAACTTGCATCACGAAGGTAAGAATGACCTTGATTAACCAGAGATGGAAGCTCATACGGCACTTGCAAGGCTGGGTCGTAGGATGAAAGTAGGAATTGGTCAGTTCGTGTATTGGTTTAATTGCGATCAACTGTAAGCAACTGTAAGACGACTGTTGCTCGAATCAGTCGTCCAAATCCCAAGAAGGCTTGGATCCAAAAGCGTAACTGGAATTGTATAGATACTGTGCTCTACATTTCTACATTAACTAATCTTCTCTCGCTTTTAAAAGTTCCTTTTCACCTTCTTCAGACTGGTATAGCAGCTACTACTTCGTCCGTTGATATTAATTGTTATTATAGCGAGCTTGTCCATTGCTTGAAATTGGCAGCCGATGTTGCTGTACCGACTGAGAGAATTCGAGTTGGTACAAGGAAACCTATTTGGAAAGTCAGTCCTGAAGTTAAGAAGGCAAAAAACACGGCAAAATTTTGGCTAAAAATTTGGATTGCTTGTGGACGCCCAGGGAATGGTACTGTTTTTAATCTAAAAGCTAAAACAAAGCGTGAATACAAATCTTCACTTAAAAATGCTCGTTTGAATGGCTTAGATGCTCCCAGTGACAAAAAAGCGTGGCAAAAGGTCCTTCGTACAGATAAAGGTTCAGCTGTACCTCCTTCCGCGCTAACTATGGCTGACTGGACCAACCACTACCGTGGTCTATTCAGTGGTTGCAAAAACCAGATTCAGCAGCACTTTGAAAATTTACTTCTTAAATACCTACCAAGGAAAATATTTCAACCTTCTGTTCTTCCCGTTACTTGTTCTTCCATCGAAATTGCTTTCCGAAAATTAAGAAGAACTGGTTCTACAGATTCTGATGGCCTTAGTGCCGATTTTTTCAAAATTGAGTGTCCAGCTTTAACACAACACCTTCAGCTGCTATTTCAAATTTGTTTATGCCAGGGTTTGGTTCCGAATAGTTTCCTCCTGGGTACTATAACATCGGTGATTAAGCGAGGGAAAGACGCGGACCTTTGCAAAAGCTATCGGCCAATTACAGTTTCTTGTACCATAAGCAAAATCCTGGAATACGTCCTTCTTCCAGAACTAGTTGAAAAATGTAGCTTTGGTTCAATGCAGTTTGGATTCCGTTCGAGCGCCAGTTGTGCGCATGCTCATCACATATTGACAAAAATGATGAAACAGGCTACCCGCGACAAGTCTTCTATACATATATGTTCTATAGATATAGCTGGTGCTTTTGACAATATAACGCATTCTCAGGCCCTATTTTCTCTCATTACTTCTTGCGTGAATCTGTCTGTCGTCTATCTGTTAAAATTTTGGTATGGTCATTCTTCAGTAAGGTTCAAATGGCAAGGTAGCTTGTCAGAGATTATTTCTGTCCGAACTGGTGTTCGCCAAGGGGGAGTCTTATCTCCCTACATCTTCAAATCGGCCATATCTTCTTGTCTCGATTCTTTGCTTCCTGCTTACTTCTATAAAGACTATGCCTTCAGCTACATAGCCTATGCGGACGACTTGCTCTTAGTAAGCCGTAGCCGATCCACACTCACAAAAAATGTAAGTAAGCTGTCGTCAGAACTTCTGAAAATTGGCCTTGAAGTTAACCTTTCAAAATGTGAGTACCTGCATTTCAACCCTTCGTCAAATTGTTCGAGTGCATCTAAAGCTTCTATATCTCTTGGATCGTTCATCGTCAAATCAACAGACTCTCTACGGTGGCTCGGCATAACATTCAAATCTTCATTGTCAAAATTTTGCTCATCGGTTGTTCAAGAAGTTTATAAGTCGATCCGTAGCGCCTATGGGCGCATCGTCCCCAACCGGGGGCGCTATAATCGTAAAGCTTTGGGAAATTTGTACAGCACCTTCTGCGCTCCTTCTATACTATTTCGTTCTGGCGTCACTCATGTTCTGCGAAAGAAGGAGATTAAAAAGATGAGATCATGTTATTTTAAATATGCAAAGCACCTCCTCCACTTGTCGAAATTATGTCATAACCATACATTGACGGAGAAATTCAAAATTCAAGACGCAAGTGTTACCCTTTTGGATGTTTCGTCATCACTTTCAAAACTCATGGACAACAAGGCCCAACCAGCACACGATGTCGTCCACTGCTTCCTGACCGAAGATTAAAAATTAAGTGTCTTTTTCTGTGTGTATATATGTGTTTTGTTTATTTTCATTACTTTTGTCATTTACTCCGCCTTTTCAAAACGGCGGGTCATAAATAAATTACTTACTTACTAAAACCCTTGAGATGAGAATGATCATTAGTCCTTAAATTAGAAACTATTTTATCTGTGCATTTAGCCGTGATGATGCTTTTTACTCTTCAACTTACAGTACTTTAAAACATGTGAATACTAGGCTGTGTTTGCAACAAACAACCCACGGTTGTGGCTGTTTTAAGCCTTTTCCGAAACCAGTTGACTTGCAGCGAAAGCAGGAAAAAATTTACAAAACCGGTTTCTCTGATGGAAAAACTTCTCGCAGTGGTACACGTCCAAGGTATCTAAATATGGCAAGTGAGAAAATCAGCGTGGTTTTGTTAGAGGGGTTAGAATGTACCGTGCGAATTTAGGGTCTCCGGGTTTAGAGATATATGGAGTAATTGCGGAAGTAGGTTGCATTAGTATTGTAGATGAGACAGGTCCTTTAAGGAAAGCGCAAAGAATCATTGTTTTATCTCTTATTTAATTGGTTTTTGTTTTGTGTGTTGTTTATGCTGCGATATAACTCATTTGATCTCGCTTTTGTTCGATATTTAATTTTTTAATTATTAAAGATTTTATGAAAGGATCAAAAACTTCTAACCTAGATTAACCATGTCTCTCTTCCTAATTAATCGTTCCATCCGCTTTCGTTTCCTGGCTTCCCATGTTATTTTAACCAGCATAGCGGCACGACACTTATTTTTGCATTTTCCTTGTTTGACTCTCTTTGAGCCATAGGGGACTTGCCCATGCTCCAGGATCAAATGTCGCCCATTTCATATTACAACGTCTCTTCCAAGAAAGACGACTCTTACGACCAGGATTAAAGTTTCTATGTCCTCGAACAGCTGACAACGGAAAAGTGCCAGCTTTAAAATTAGTAAGGTTCATGGCACCAGTCATATCAAGATAAGCAGTACAAGGAAAATTCTGTCCAACTTGATGAACATAACTAGTAGATGTAGTCTTCACAACAACACGAATCTCATCAAGTATAAGCAAGGTAGAGGCGACACGGAAAAACTTAAAGGACCTCATCAAACGTGTATTAACGGTATTAGTTGTCGGAGATAAGACCGAACCAGTTATGAGGAGCATATTGGTGCTCCTCAGATCGTGCATGTTGCCTCAAACGACCTAGAACTGACCAGTTACGAGCCATTTGCAAGTTGCAAGGCATATAACACGACATATAAAAATATAAACAAACGACATATAAACAATACATTTATGAAGCAACCAGTTCTATGTCCGATCTTTCCTGCTTATAAGGAATGTTCCCACATCTGTAATGCGCACTCAGAAGTTGTGTTACTCGATCATGCACCTGAAGATCGAGGCGGACTTAAAAATCTATGCTTGGGGACGTTTCGCCACGGGGACGTTTTGACACGGGGACATTTTGTCATGGGGATGTTTTGTCACGGGGACGTTTCGTCGGTAAGCCGTTTCGTCGGATGCCCCATTGCCTGCTATAGCGGACGAAAGTACCCATTGGTATGAATAAAACAGCAAAATGTTGACGTCAAATATTGTCAACTGGGCAAGTGAAACGATATTGTTGACATGTGCGGACGAAGCAGCCAAGTAAAACGCGCCTCAAATCTATGAAATTCAAGATATACCCATGTTCATGCAAGAAATGCGCTTCAGGTACTTGCCAGTGTAGCAGTCTATTAACTCTCTGGTCTGGCTAGTTTGTGCCTTACAAGTGCGAGAACGTCAGAAGTGACAAATAACAGAAATAGGGATTTTTGTCCCCATTCCGGGATTTTTTTCCCTCAAAATTTGGGGACTTTATTTTTGACTTGGTGGCACGCCTGAGCTTAACTGAGACAACCGAGTGTCCTCTTCCGAGTTCCCACTTACGGATAAAAATGAATGTAAAAGCTCGACCTCTCTTGCATCGAAGGGCAATGTTTCAATTGAACTATTCTTATTGAAGCTTTCCAGATAAGTTGGGTAGTCTGATATCGTGTCAAAAAAATTTATTCATACTGCGGGCCCATACTAATTAATGTTGTCCATGCATTAATGGAGGACCCGACCTACCGACGGACGGACAGACAGAAATAGGGATCGATACATGGCACTAGGGCGAAGGGGTGACATAAAAATAAAATAAAAATCTCGCGATATCAGAGATGCGAATGAGTGCAACGGTTAGGAACGCAAAGAGGTGTTGTTATGTGGTTAATAGTGAGAGGGATGTGTCAACATTCTTTCCCGTTATTCAGATGCCGCGGACATATGGTCTTGAATTTATATCTTTATTTTACTGAATGCTTACAAATGCGAAATTGTGAACCAGCTTGAAACGGTTGTCGACGAAACGTACCCTGGCTGAAAGTGACGAAACGTCATCGTGACTAATCGACGCGATTCGCATCTAAACATGCTTATTTTAATGTTCTGTAACGGGGCTACAGGTGCCGGCTGGTGAAACCCTTCAGTGTAAGCTGGCTACTAGTAATTATATACTCCTAACGATATAAAAAGGGAAAGTCAGGTTGCCGGCATTGGCACCCTGGAACTTGGTGTACAGTTAAATCGAGGATGGGCAACCCCTTTGTTCAATGTGTGTAGCTGAACTCTTTACACTGTTTTCGCAGTAGTTTTGTTTGCCTCTCCACATATTGCTGCTAAAACATCGTAGCTGACGTATCCAATGCATGAATACACACAATGGACGCATGACCTTTTCACCACAAAACAATTACTCAGAAAATTATTCCCTAGCAGTGAGCGCTGGGCAAGATTCGCTATCTTGCATGGGAGGCCAGCTTGGCGAACTGCACTCCCACGTCACCCACGTCACCCACGTCACCCCCGATAAATTGTTTAATTTGGTTGTTCGTTGGAAAACTGAAGATGGGAATAATTGGCTACCAAGGATTCCATCCGTGTGTTCTTAATTATGATAGTACGGCATATGCGGGGCCATGCAAGGATTCGATTCAGAGTCAAGGGCTAGTTACGCATCAAATACACCATTTCATGCTGAGGATCCGAACCCGACCTTAAAAAACAAGACCAAAGGTTTCGATGGGGTCCCACAAATTTAATATTCAATACAGGAAATTGTGTCTTTGCCAGGTCCAGTCTTCGCCAGACTCCTTGATCTGAGCAAATCAAATTCAGATATGGGTTCAGTCCGTCGACGTATGCTGACGTTCAGGCTCGTGGCAAGGGGTGCATCAACTTTTGGGGCAAAGGCCCCACATTTCAATAAAATGTTCGGTATTTTTTTCAATACCAGAACTGTTTGGTATATTACAGGATTTCGGTAGTTTTACAGAATCCCAAATAGGCTACCGGGCTGAATCTTTTCGGTGTAATGATCGTGATTCGGTATAATTGCCAGTGTTTGGGATTTATCACCCCTAATCTATTTCAAATAAAACATTTACTTTTCAAAACTTTCCGGTTTTTGCCGGATCGGGCGAACTACTTGTCCAGCGAGAAAATGGTTTTCATTATCATGTTGAGCATGTCTTCTTATCCCTTAATCGACTATCTCATTAGCTGTTTAAAAATATTTTGTTTGACCCTTAATTTGAACCCCAGCCGTAAATGTAGGGCTACAGAGCCCATCTACGAACTCGACCTTTCCCTTGACACAAGGATCCTCACACCAAGTATCCCAAGTTTCATCAACATACCTCATTCCCTTCGAAAGTTATTGGGCTCACAGACAGACAGACGGACAGATGGCAGACAGACTTTTGCGATGTCATGGGTATTCCTCCACTTACGTCTTAGGCTCAATAATTTAAAGTTTGAATTCTCATTTTCTCGGATTCCGTAAAATTTTTAAAACATTCTGTAGCATTTTAGGCTCCCCCCTCCCCCCTAACAAATGTAGCCGACTCTTTTGTAGAATATTACAAGATTTCAAGACTATTTTATTGCCGGTCCTTCTACTTTCAGCTAATCCCGAAAGGTTGTCCACTCTCGATTGTATCGCAGACAGCAAGTCTTTGTATCCCATCTTTGATCATCTCAAACTCCGAATAAATAAGAAATGAATTACTGAAAACATATCGCTCCAATTGGATGTATAAGTGTAGGTTAGGTTGGACATAGGACCTGGCCACCGATAGACATGGTGACTCTGCTGGGATGGAAGACAAAGAAGGAAATGAGCCTTGACCCCAGACTGAGTGGGGTATCCAAAAATCAGGGGTTTGTGGTTGATTGTTACAGATGCAGTTAATGTAGTAACAGATACCATGGTATCAGCAAAAACGCAACTCTTGTCTGAGGTTGGATACCCCTCTACAAAATTTGCTTTGAAAAACTAAATAAAGAAGTTACGCATACTACTCTGTTACTGAAATTAACTTACCTATGAGATTTGGCACGAATAGAAATACATTATCACTGCTTTTTATGCTTTCCATGCCCAGATAAGATCCAGTCTTGGTTCACGACCAAATCTTGTTGTAAGAACAGAGCAGTGAGCAATTCTGGCAATTTTGATGTGTTCTTCTTCTAATTTACGAAACGCGACGAGCTACAACAGTCAACTAATCTGGAAAGAGGTTTGGCGCATTTGGCTGTCCGACGGCGAGCAAATGCTACGGAGGAAACTTTTACCTCCGCGGCACCAAGCGGTCGAATTTTGAGTATCGACGGACGTCAGTTTTTAAAACTTGAAAATGTGGTTACAGTAGAATAACGCGTAATTCCTTGTGACTAGCTTATGTTGGGATCCTGTGCTCTTGTGTGCGCATTGTTCCTGCAAGCTAGAATTCTGGAAGCAAGCATCATCTATTAAGATTAGTCTGACCCATTTTTTTAAGGATTTGAATTTAGTAACATTTTTAGCTGTTTAGGACATGGAGTTAGCCTCAGGTTAGCCTAGGCTATGGTGGCTTAGCATTAGTTAGGAACAGGGGCATCACAAATGGAAGGGGGGGATGCCTCCCTCCAATGTTGTTGGCCGGTCAGTAAAAAAGCGCCATGATTTTTTACCAAAACAGTTGATTTTTTTCATTAAAACAGTTGATTTTTCATCAAATGTTTTTTTGCTGAAAATCAGTCAGTTTTTTCAAAACTAGATTTTTTCAAAACTATCAATTTTTTCAAAACTGTCATTTTTTCTTGAAAACAGTTGTTTTTTTCTTGAAAGCAGTCAGTAAAATTACCAGCCAGTTGGTAAATTCCTTGGCCCCCCCCCCAAATATTTTGGCTAGTAATGTAATGCCTCTGGTTAGGGCCTGATGGTTGTACAGTAAGCACAGCCAAGTTTTTTCTGGAAACAGTCAATGTTTCTTCAAAAGAATTGTAGTTGATTTTTCTTAAGACCAGTTGGTTTTTCTGAAATTTAGTAGATTTTTGTAAAAACAGTCCTTGTTTCTTAAAAACAGTTGTTTTTTCTGCAAAAATAGTCAGTAAAATTGGATAAAGTGACCAGTCAGTCGGTAAATACCTTGCCACCCCCCTTAGCATTTTGGCTAGTAACGGTTCTGACTGTCACCATACCTAGCCTATCCAGCGCTTGACTGAAAGACAAAAATGCTCCTCTGCGAGGATGTGAACTCAGAACCCTTTGCTGACAAGGCAACCACTCTACCAGTAATTTCAACTAGCTCAACTGAGTTGAGCTACCAAGCGGCTTGTGAACATAGCTTGCAAACCACTACTTCAATAGTCAGGTAGAAGCCAGCAGTAAGAACAGTGATTCCACCGAAGGCAAATTCAGTTAGTTCGCATCCCCATTAGTTCACATCCCCATGTCATAGAAGATAATACAGATATTGCATAGATGGTGCTAATATACAAGACTTGTACCATGACAAATAAACCAGAAGGTTTATTTGCCAGGGTACAATTCCCTTGTACAAAGCGCCATATATGTTATATCTATGGTATGGACTATTCAAAACTTTGGGTAGGTTTATCATAGCCTATAAAAAAAATCAGGAATTTGTGGTAGACTGGTTCAGTTGTATTTGATTTGTAGGCTATACAAGTGCTTTCTTTGAGAGAAGAGATAGAAATATTTCAAAGCATTCACTTTCAGTGTACTTTTGGAGTTTCGGTCTATTGGCTGGCTGCACCTGCCGAACAAGAAATGGCCTGTATTCATTAGGAATTTCGCTAACAAAATCGAACTTTATAACTTAGGCTACTGTCAATAATGTAAATATAATTCTTTTTATTTGACTATTATATTGATGAAGGTTGGAGAGTAGCAGTCTTAGTATAACAGAATGAGTACGAGAAGCTAAGTCAGCTGATGGGCTGTGTTTAGAGAATGAAAACTACTAGTATGATTTGTAAATTTTATTGACTAGAAAGTTAATAGTTTCACAGAGAAATTGAGTTTTGACAAAGTGTGAGTAATGCCCATGACTAATCTAATAATACTTTCAAAATGTGACATATCAACTACCCACGTCAAAGGTACAGTTAAAATCAAACGAAACTTGAAATATTCTGGTTTCTCCCATTTCTGTCCACCACTACATTAAGAATGATGGAGTTCTCATGAATAAACATACTTGAGCAGACAGGACCGACAATAAAATTACTGTGCAATAGAAATGACTAAAAGTGCAGTGAGAGAGGCATCACTAATCTAGTTGCCTAAATCTCTAAAACTATAATGTTTTTGCTTTCGATAGAAAAGTGCAAGGTGGGGAATTTAGGGGTGACTTGAGAGCCAATCTGAAACTGATACAACAGTGCGAAATAGTCCTCCCTGTATGTCTGGAATTGAAAAAAGCCTAGATTGTTCTGGAAAGGTTGCGGAGGGCAAACAGGTTGTAGAAAAATCTTGAGTGTCCGAAGTCACCGAGCTGTAAAACAGTATAATTTTCATTAACTGCTTCCCTTCCCTTCTATACACAGTTGTGGGAAGAGAACATTGCTAATTTGGTACCGACTTGTTAACACAGATTTGCATCCTGAAATATGGGTTTTATACATCCACCTATCAAATGCGCCACAAGGCACACATACAAGTATATAGTGAAATAATAAAAATCAGGAAGCAGAAAAAGAAGTGACCAAGTCAGTGGCAAATAAATTTTATGTCATTGCCAGGGGCTTCATTTCGCGAAAACCTAGGGGGGGGGGGGGCATTCAGGTTCATTGTTTCTGTGAAGTAGCTTTGGGCTCTTTTGGAAAGACAGTGGGGAGAAGCTGACCCCCTTAAATGACGCTACTTAGGCATTATAGGCTATCTAGCCATCATATCTCATAGTCAGTAGGCCATGAATGGTTTGCAGGTCAGATGACAGTTTGGCTTTGCTCGCTGCAGCATGGTCAAAGGTTCGTTGCTGTTAACAAAATTAGCTAAGCATACGTACACTGCTAATACGTACTAGGCGTGCAACAGACTGTCCTTGTGCACCTTGATGTGCAGAAGAGGTGTCATTTCGCGGAAAACTAAGGAGGGGGGCAGCGGCGACATCCCGGGCCATCATAGCGTTCTTTAACTTTAACATTAACATGTGAGATCGAAAAAACATATTGGCGCGAAAGTAAACAATATACTAGTCAATCAATCAATCAATCTATTTATTACCTGTCAAGAACAATGGCGGGCGTGTAGCCCTAATGACGGAGTCAAAACTAAGAAAAAAAAAAAAAAAAAACAAGAAAAAAAGACAACGCACGCAGGAAAACTTTACACTAACCACGGCACGAACATAACTACAGATTTCACGAAAAGGGAAGACCACTGGGGGTCCAGTTTACTAGCGGAAGATTTGAAATCTTCCACTCTTTTATCAATAATCTTCGCAGGCAGAACCAGATGGAATTTCTGCGCCATGAAAGAATTACTGGTCGAAGGGGGCAAATGCAGCAGATACTTGGCAAACCTAAAATAGATCCGGTGAACATTTTTCTTATTAGAAGCAGAAAAAAATTGCCAAATGGGGGACATAGCAAGAAGGCACAGTTTAGACTGTGAGAGCTTATGTAAAAAATATTTTGTATGAAGAGTAGATACATAGCCTATTAGGTTCTGCGCCTCGTTAACTAGGTTCTTATAGTAGTTTTCGTGGGTGGCTTTGGTCCCGCTTGGGAAGCCAGGGGGCTCGCTGCCCCCCCTTCCTACTAAATGACGCCCCTGTGCAGGATCCTGTGTCCAAGGTTTATGGTTCACAAACCTAGTTGACTTCCAGGTGCAGGCCTCCAGTGGCAACTGCAGGGACTCAAAGCCTCTTGCTTCGCAAAATCCGAGGAATGCAGCGTTGAAGTGGTCCACTCAACGTTAATGGGAAGATGTTTGTGAGGAGAAGGCCATCTGAGGGAGGTCTTCCTGCATTCCAATTAAGATCACCCATGGTAAGAGAATCGCCACTCGCCAGTAGCCCATAGGTCTAGATAAATCGGAACTTAGTTCCTATTTAGGGTCTTGTAGCTCAGCAAATCCCACGACAACTGTGTCAGTTGAAGGGCTTTGTTCCGAAAGCTTTAGGGACTTTGAGACTATTTCCTTCATAAATTGGAAGATCATCATATAGCACATGTTAAAATAAATAACAGACTGTAGGGCTATTGATAAAGATACAATTTAGCATACAAAATGACGTGCATACAATACATAATATGTAAGTACAATGTTTACTGTATTTTCGTTCGTGCCTTTTACGTTTATAATGACTGAAGCGGGTTATACCAAAAAAAAACAAAAAAAAAAACGTGCAGATGGATAGCCAAAGAAGAGCATTTCATTATCGACCACTGATCTATGGCCGTCGATTAAGTACTTTGTTATTATTATTGTATTTTCTTTTGTAGTGAGCTGCCAGTTTGGCTAAACAGATCTTGAGCGTGTTCCACCCTTCTAACAATAGTAGTTATTTGCTACTATTCTCGTTCACACCTCGTGAAAAGTTACTACGCTGACCGTTCCTACCTTCTGTAAATAGTAACTATTTGCTTACCATGCTTGGGAGCGTAGAAAGCGTGGTAACCACGACTGTAACGTGACTGGTCAGATTCGCCCGTGGCATGATATTCTGCTGGAAAATAGAAAAATCCATCCAGCCTTGACGGCAAAAAGCCAGAATTCATGACGTCATGCGTGGTTACTATGGTAAGTAGGGTGGAACATGCTCCTTGCCTACTGAAAGAAGTAGGAGCTGTTCGCGTTTCGTTGTCATTGTTTACGCAGAAGCAAGGTTCTCCGTCGGCAGCATACCGAGAAAATAGGAGGGCGTCACAGAACGGAGCAGGTTCATCCAATTAGTGTCGACACGTGACAGTACACTTTGGTAATCTAATTTCGTTCAGGAAATGATTATCATGGTGGAAGCTAGTTACCTTGCCGATTTGGAAGGAGGGTGAAGACTTGTTTCAGAAGGGAGCTATTAAAGTGTCTAGGTTTTAAGACAAAGCAGTAGTGTCACTAGAGGTAAGGCTTCTCGGCGAAGTTTTGTTATCTTTGTTCGACTTTTCCAATTATTATTATTATTATTATTATTTATTTCAATCCTTCAAAACTGAAGAGTAATGTATAAAAAGGAACAACAACATGACAGTCAGACTCACACACACTTACATACTAATAAACAGCTGACCGTTAAAGACAAATTAGCCTACTAAATATACAACGAAGTACATGCAAAAAAAACAAAGCTCAAAATAAACCAACTAATCAGGGCGCTTTTTTGTGAAAAAAGGAAAAAGGTTGTGATGAAGAAGAATGTTGTCAGCCTTTTTATGAAAGTTCTGGATTTTACCATTTAAAGTTTCCAGAGGATTCTTCACTTTAAAATTCGAAGTTAAGAAAGAGTTACTCGCAGAGATCGGGAAACCAAGAAGGAATTTAGAGAATTTATAATAAGTAACTTTTAACGCAGAAAGTTCAGAAGGACGGAAAGAAGAAAAGAAAGCAGACGGAAAAAGAATGTGAGGAAGTGCAACAGCCGTATAAATAGAACCAAGAACATCTCTGCGATACATCCCTCGTAAACGAATAACAGCACCAAATGCTCTTCTTATTTTATCTTGCACATGTTGAATAAGGATAAGTTTCCAATCCCTGGTATTAGATGAGTAAGGGATTCCAAGATACATGACTTTCTCAACAGGGCTGAAAACAATCCCCCCACCACAATCCAGAGGGGAATTCAGGGTCGGCAAACTACTAATCACAAAATAATTACACTTTTCAGAACTAATTATTAGACCCTTCTGCCTCAATTTAGATACTAGAATGTTATAATTTTCAATTAATTTTTCCTTTGACCGACTTAAAATAATAATATCATCAGCATATGCTAAAAACGTTACATCACGTGCAAAATGAATTAAAGAAGTCTTAAGCGACCGAAGACAATCTGCCAAACATGCATTAAAAATATGTGGTGATAAAATTCCACCTTGTCTAACGCCTTTTCCCACTGAAATTAAATTAGACAGAATTTTTGGGGAACGAATTGCCACTTGAACGTTCAGTCCATTGTACCAGGACCTTAAAGCACGCACAACAGAACGGGGAATACCATTATACACAAGGGATAGAAGAGCAGCCGCATGAGAAATATTGTCGAAAGCACCTTTTATGTCAATCAGAAGCGTATAAAGCGGTTGTCCGCTCAATCGCGCATCATTGATTAAAGTGGAAAAAGTAGCATGCGCGTGGTCGCAACCCATACCCCTTTTAAATCCAACCTGGTTTAACCCAACATCAAGGCCTTCAAACATATTTTAAAACACATTTCAAAAAGTTTACTAATAATACAACCCTTGGTTATTGGTCGATAAAAACCACAAGATTTTAAATCCTTCTTTCCATTTTTTAGAATAGGGGAAATCAAACCAGTTTTAAAAGATGAAGGAACAAGACCTACCGATAAAATTAAATTAAAAAAAGCAAGAAGAGTTACAAGGGACATTGGGGATACAAATTTCAGATGGTTTGAAAAAAGTCCATCATGGTCAGGCGATAATTGGAACTTCAGTTTCTTTTGAGCCAAAACTGTGGCTCAAAACAATATCAGTGAGTATTCGTCGCAGTCCTAATGCTCCTTCCCACAGATGGACATTTAAGGGACCCGTCGTACCTATAATGCCGATGCAAGCTATTTTCGTAATCACTCCATCCATTCTTAAAGGACCCCTCGCACTATTTACTCTTCAACTTACAGTATTTTAAAATAGTTGAATACTTTAAAACTAGACTGTTTTTTCGACAAATAACCCACCGTTTAGCCTGTTTAAAGCCTTTTCCGAGACCCGTTGACTTATAGCGAAAACTGGGAAACAACTTAAATAACTGTTTTTTCTGAGGGAAAAACTTAAATATTTCTTGAGCCCAAGCTGACTTTGAAACATTTATTCAAATAATGTATACAACGGATACGTCAGCTACGATGCTTCATCAGCGATATTTCGGCCCTTCTTGGCAAGGGTCCTCGTCAGGCCCCTTGCCAAGAAAGATTGACAGCCTGACGAGTACCCTTGCCAAGAAGGGCCGAAATATCGCTGATGAAGCATCGTAGCTGACGTATCCGTTGTATACATTATTTGAATACAGGAAAAAACTTGTCGCAGACAACCGTCGACAGCGTGATACACATCGAAGGTAGCAAAGCACGGCAATTGAGAAAATCAGTGTGTTTTTGGGATCCCAAAACGTAAGTGGAGGGATACCTATGACATCGCAAAAGTTGTCCGTCTGTCCGTCCGTCCGTCCGTCTGTAAGCACGATAAACTCTCGAAGGGAATGAGATATTTTGATGAAAATTGGTGTGAGGATTCGTTGGGTCGGCGGACCAGTCGAGTTCGTAAATGGGCTTTGTAGCCCTACATTTAGGGGTGGGGGTTCAAATAAAGGGGCAAACAAAATATTTTGAAACAGCTAATTTGATAGTCGATTATGGGGTAAAAAGACATGCTGAACACGATGGTGAAAACCATTTTGTAATCGGACAGGTAGTTCGCCCGGAATCCGGCCAAAACCGGAAAGTTTGTTAAAAGTAAAAGTTTTATTTGAAGTTGATTAGATGTTCGATTTAGAGGTAGGAAGACATGCTGAAGACGATGGTGAAAACCATTTTCTCGACGGACAAGTAGTTCGCCCGGAATCCGGCCCAAACCGAAAAGTTTGTTAAAATTAAAAGTTTTATTTGGAGTTGATCAGATGTCCGATTTAGGGCAAGAAGGCATGCTGAACTTTTATGTGAAAACAATTTTCTACCCGGACATGTAGTTCGCCCGGAATCCGGCCAAAACCGGAAAATTGTTAGAAGTTAAAGTTTTATTTCTAGCTGATTAGATAACCGATTTAGGGATAAGAAGAGACGCTGAATCCGTGTGTGACAATCATATTTTTACCCGGACATATAGTTCGACCGGAATCCGGCTGGATTCGAAAAATTTGTTATAAGTTAAATTTTTATTTGAAGTTGATTAGATGTTCATTATTGGGGAAAGAAGATACCCTGAGTTCGTTTTTGAGCTTTCTTTTTTCGCCGGACAAGTAGTTCTAGAGTTCGGCCGAAACCGGGAAATTGGCAGAAGTGGCAGGAACTTTTCGTCAAAACAGATATGACTTATACGGGTAAACACACATGCTGAATCCATATCTGAACTTGGTTTTCTCAGATGATTAGCTATTTGGCCTTAATCTGTTTCTGAATTTTAATTAAAAGAATATTCAAGGATTCTGGCGATGACTGGATCTGGCTAAGACAGGACCCGGTTGTCTGGATCAGATATTGAATTTTTGGGATCCCATCGAAAACTTTGGTCTTGTTGTTAGAGGGGTACCGTACGAAATTGGGGTCTCCGCATTTAGAAATAAATGGAGTGATTATGGAAGTACTTTGCGTTAGTATTATAGGTAAGGCAGGTCCTGTAAGATCGGAGACCCGAATTCAGTACAGCAGGCTATATTTTAAGTCCTCTAATGACAACTGAGTGATTTTTGCACTTGCCATGCTTCGCTATTTTCGCTGCGTAGCATTGCCCCAGTGACTGTCAAGGAGAAGCTCGCTCGTGAGAAACAAGACGAAAGGTTTCGATGGGATCCCAAGGGGAATATTTATCGAACTTTTTTATGCAGATGATCAGGTCTTGTAGGTGTTCAGTCTTTGCCGAACCCGTGTACTTTTAATATCATTATAGCAGACTACTGAACAACAGCCACTAAGTCATACTTTCCATCTAAAAACATATCAACAATCACCTTATTCGAAAAAATCGTGTGTTGACTAGATTCCGACAGGCTATTCACCCGAGGCGAAAATAAACAGTAAATCTTGTTTCACCGTGTCTTGTTCGGGTATACATACCTCCTCCAACCAAATTTTATCAACATCAGAATTTTATTTTACTTTTCGAAATATTACAGGCCATTTCTTGTTCGGCAGGTGCAGCCAGCCAACAGACCGAAACTCCAAAAGTACACTGAAAGTGAATGCTTTGAAATATTTCAAATATTTCAATAATTTCTCTCAAAGAAAGCACTTGTATAGCCTACAAATCAAATACAACTGAACCAGTCTACCACAAATTCCTGATTTTTTTTAATAGGCTATGATGAACCTACCCAAAGTTAGAAAATAAAGCTCATATTTGGATTTAACCTATACTGTTAGCCCTTTGTCGATTCTCCGATCGACTTAAATAATTTGTTTAATTCCATCGAATTTCCGGTTTCTGCCGGATTCCGGATGAAATAAAAAATTCAGGTTCACACATGGATTCAGCTTGTATTCTTGCTCCCGTAAGTATGTTCCGATAGACTTCAGAATAAACTTTACCAATACAATATTTCCGGTTTTTGCCACTTTTTGCTACTTGTCCGGGGAAGACAAAGTTCAAATAAAGATTCAGGATGTATCCTTATTTCTAAATCGATGCTCTGATCGACCAACGTTTAACCTCTAATCAACTTCAGATAAGACTTTCACTCTTACCGGTTTTCGCCGGATTCCGCGCAAACTACTTGTCCCACGGAAAAGGAAAATTCAAAAACACATTCAGCATGCCTCTCTACCCCTGTATCGATCTTCTATTCCACTTCTATTCCACTCCGAAATTTCCGGAGTCCGGGCGAACTATTTATCCGGTATGAAGTTCAGTTCTGGATTCAGCATGTTTCAGTACCCCTTAATCGACTCTCACATCAGCTTGAAAAAATATTTGTGTCACCCCTAAGTTACTACGAACTTGACCTGTACTTCGACCCAATGGATCCTCACACCAAGTATGAGCAAAATATAGTTATCGTGCTGACAGACGGACAACTGTAACGAAGTCTTAGGTATCCCTCCACTTACGTTTTGAGATTAAAAAAAAACAGTTATGTAAGTTTTTTCCCTGTTTCTGCTAGAAGTCAATGGACCAGGAGGAAAGCTTAAAACAGTAACAGCCGTGGACAATACGACTAAAACAGAGCTTAGTTTGAATGTACTCAACTCCTTTAGTATATTGGAACAAAAACAATACCACCCTATAAACTAGGACCTTGGCCTATGCACAGGTATGCTTCGCAGGGGTAGGCTATCTACGTTATGCACATGTCCAGCGGGGAGAGGGATAAATATTCCTTCAGCCCAAGCTGACTGCGAGTCATATGTTACTGCATTAAACGGATACGTCAGCTGAGTTTTATTTTTAGCAATATTTCGATCCTTCTTGACAAGGGTTCTCTTCAGGCTAAGCTAGAAGACGAGCCTGTGATCTTCTCACATTCTTTTTCCGTCTGCTTTCTTTTCTTCTTTCCGTCCTTCTGAACTTTCTGCGTTAAAAGTTACTTATTATAAATTCTTTAAATTCCTTCTTGGTTTCCCGATTTCTGCGAGTCACTCTGTCTTAACTTCGAATTTTAAAGTGAAGAATCCTTTGGAAACTTTAAATGGTAAAATCCAGAACTTTCATAAAAAGGCTGACAACATTCTTCTTCATCACAACCTTTTTCCTTTTTTCACAAAAAAGCGCCCTGATTGGTTGGTTTATTTTGAGCTTTGTTTTCTTCCATGTACTTCGTTGTATATTTAGTAGGCTAATTTGTCTTTAACGGTCAGCTGTTTATTCGTATGTAAGTGTGTGTGAGTATGACTGACATGTTGTTGTTCCTTTTTATACGTTACTCTTCAGTTTTGAAGGATTCAAATAAATAATAATAATAATAATAATAGGACCCAAGGTCAAGCCTTAGCTCTTAGGCTAAGGACTTATTGGTAGCCTACCGGATCTCGAATTCCTGTCACACTAATAAGCTGTCACTAAAACATGTTCTGTTGTTTATTTGTTTCATTTAATAAGGCGAATTCCGTAAGCCTATATTTGAGAGTTTATAGTACTCAGAAAGATAAGATTAGCAGTAGAGATAGGAGAATTTTCAGGGAAAGACTATTCAGTTTGATTTTTTAATCGATTGAGTGTTTTCCTCATTTTCCGAAAATGTAAGAAACTAAGAGACGTTCATTTGTGGGTTTCTTCATTATTTCTGCTGTTGACGCAATTTCGATTGTGTTCCGTGTCGAATGCTCTAATTTGATTGCTCCTTTTCTTGTGCTTTGGCATTTTTTATGCTGTTTAATTTATTCTAAGAATCTGAAGCCTGAATTTTTTATGTTTAAAGTTGAAACCATAGGTTATTTTTTCTTCCTCTCTTCTTTTTTCTTTCTTGATATGTTCAGGTAATCTGTTGATTCTGTTCATTTTTATTTAACATTAGGTTGTGTCCTGCCCTAGTTAAGCACACCCTTTTGTGCTTTCCTGGCAGGAATGTTGCATAGCCTATGTTGTGTAATTTTCTTTTAAATATAGTTAGACGAGACTTAAAACTGAAACTGAAATAATACATCCTGTTTAGGTTGCCTTTTGCAGCAGCATTCGGGTTGAATAAACAAGAGCTGGAAGCTCGAAAGGCGCTTGCAAGGCTGGGTCAGAGGATGAAAGTAGGGCCCTTGGAAATCACGAGAATGTATCGTTTGGTAAAAAGTATTCTATTTTTCACTTGGCTGTGATGATGCGCACTAAGTGCGCTAGAAATTCATCTCTAAGCTAAACCTTAGAGGCAAAAATGATAATAGGTTCATCGGGATCATGAAAATGGATATTTTGCTCAAAAGCTTTTTTTTTCTTTTAGGAATTCACTTATAAGCAAAGCCCCTGAGGCAGAAATGATCATGGGCCCTTGAAGATCATGAATATATGTCGTTTGGTCAAAAGTATATTTTTCACTTTTGAAGATGCGCACTTTAAGGGTAAATTAATTTTTAAGCAAAACCCTTGTGGCACAAAAATCATGGGCCCTCGGAGTATCGTTTGGTCAAGAGTATTTTCTAACTTTGCGGTTAAGATGCGCTCTTTAAGGGAGCTAAAAATTCATTTCCAAGCAAAAACCTTGAGACAAAGACTCATGGGGATCATGAAAATGCATATTTTGCTTATAAGTATTTTTTGGGATCCCAAAACGTAAGTGATTGGATACCTACCTATGACATCGCAAAAGTTGTCCGTCTGTCCACACGGTAACTCTCGAGGGGATTTAGATATTTTGATGAAAACTTGGTGGGAGGATCCTTTGGGTCAAAGTACAGGTCAGGCTCGAAGATGGGCTGTGTAGCCCTACATTTGAGGGTGGGGGAGGGGTTTCAAATTAAGGGGCAAAAAAAAATCTTTTTGAAAGCTATTGAGATAGTTGACTTATGGGTAAGGAGACATGCTGATTCCGAATATGAAACTCATTTTCTCACCGGACAAGTAGTTCACCTGGAATCCGGCAAAAACCGGACACAAAATTTGTCGACAAATTTTCGGCTGTAGCAGTGCCTCCCCTTTCTTCACTCAGTATAGCTCTGCGCGGGAATGATGACATAATCCATGAATATTGGAGAGAGCTAGTGTAATCGAAGGTCTAAGGGGTTGGTATATTTTGTTCAAGCTTAGTAGGGGTTGATATATGTTGCTCAAGCTTAGTATGAGGATTCATTGGCAAAGTACAGGTCAAGTCGTAGGTGGGTCCTCTAGTCCTATATTTAGAGGCAGAGGGGGGTTTTCAATTTACTATAAAAAATGTATGTGTTATGAGCTAATAAGATATTCATTGAAGGGGCAAGGAGGTTCGCTGAATCCATATCTGAACTTAGTTTTCTTGCTGGACAAATGGCTCATCACGAATTTGGCTGAAACTGGAAATTTGGTTGAAGCTCAAAGTTGTTTTTGAAATCGACTAGAGATTCGGGGGCAGGGAGACATGCTGAATCCATTTTGAACTTTATTTTAACATTAAAAATCTTCAAGGGATCTGACAAAGACTGAATGGCGAAAACATGACGCAATTGTTTGAATCAGATGTTAGATTTTTGGAACCCCATCGAAACTTTGGTCTTGTTTGTACTTGGCGGTTAAGATGAGTACTTTAAGGGATGGTCGGATTTAGGAAGCGACTATTTGGAAGCCAACCTTGTCAAGTCTCTAATGTTCCAGCCAAGTTTCATCGTCCTAGCACGTCCTAGCACACCACACCTTAACTCGCTATCGCCATAAGCGGACAGACGAAAGTGGCCAGGCTAAATCGGACAGAAGAAAGTGGACAAACTGAATTCCGGACCTCCCCCCCCTTTATCTCCCCCCACAGTACCCGAATCCGATTCTGTCAATGATGTGTCTAGGGCTTGTGCTTGTTCTTCCCACCAAGTTCATGCCGATCGCTCCACTTTAAGCGTGTCACAAGATTTCTGGCTCTCCCCTCCAACCCCCCAACATTCATCGGATCCGGTCCGGATTTGAAACGGGACATCTGAGACACCAGAACTTCCAAATATCAGTTTCATTAAGATCCGATCACCCGTTTGAAAGTTATACATACCTCAAGATTCAGGATTCCCTCTCCCTCCCCCCCCCCTCCACGATGGTCGGATTGAACTGACTATTTCCAAGCTAATCTGGTCGGGTCCCCGGTATGCCTGCCAAGTTTCATTGCCCTAGCTCATCTGGAAATAACCTAACTCGCAATCGTGGGATCGTGGAATAGCAAGCAAGGCAAGTGCCATAAAAAGCGCAGGATCTCCGTCCTTTCCTTTCTTTGTTTGCTCTATATTGTTCATATTAGTTAGTAATTTGATCGCTTAACTTTGAGAAAATTTCTCAAGCGCTGAAGAGTAAGCAGCATTAATTTAGTCTCTCAACTTTTTGTTAAAAAGAAGGAAGCCATTCCAGTCCTATTTGCAATATGTAGTCTACATTCTTAGTTTGCTAGGACAGTATGACTTTCCGTAATTTTAAAAAAATTATCCATTTATGTGACATTTTTTAAAGAAAAATCTAGCTTGATTTTTTAATGCAGTTATTTTTCCAAGTGTCTTAATTGTATACCCTTGGTTCCATTTTTTGCAAACTGGCCGTAGGAAACATAGTTGACAAGGCCGGACCAGATCCGGACACTGTGGGGGGATTTGGAGGGAGGGTTCCGAAATTCTGATCATCCAGAGTTAATGTGCTTCCAGATTTGCTTGGACGGTGAAACTTGGCAGGCATATGAGGGCATTTAACGAACAGTCGTTTCTCCGATTCGACTGTCGTGGGGGGAGTGGAGGGAGGCGGAATCCGGAATCTTGTGGTATGTCCAACTTTTGAACGGGTGATAGGATCTTAATGAAATTTGATATTTGGAAAGAATTTTGTGACACACTTAGAGTGGAGCGATTGGGATGACACTTGGTGGGAAGAACAACCATAAGCCCTAGATACACCATTGACGGAACCGGACTAGATTTGGATACTATGGGGGGAGTTGGAGGGAAGGGGGGACGGAATTTCGGTGATCACGATTTAAGGTACTTCCAGATGTGCTAGGACATACCATCCCTTAAAGTACTCATCTCCGCAAAGTAAAAAAAAATAATTTTAAGCAAATCTACATTTTTATGATCCCCATGGACCCATGATAATTTTTGCATCAAGGGTTTTGCTTAGAAATGAATTTCTATATTCAAATAATGTATACAACGGATACGT
This sequence comes from Branchinecta sandiegonensis, assembly GCA_030848855.1. Classification (NCBI taxonomy): domain Eukaryota; kingdom Metazoa; phylum Arthropoda; class Branchiopoda; order Anostraca; family Branchinectidae; genus Branchinecta; species Branchinecta sandiegonensis. The sequence continues at coordinate 19,921,371 of JAUPMV010000016.1, read as the reverse complement.
CTGCTACGATGCTTCATCCCTGATTAAAGGTTTGTTTCCTTCCCCGACGTTGAGCCTGAAGATTGACAGCCTGGCGAGGACCCTTGCCAAGAAGGCCCGAAATGTCGCTGATGAAGCATCGTAGCTGACGTATCCGTTGTATACATTATTTGAATATAAAGTCAGCTTGGGCTCAAGGAATATTTATTGAATTTCTAGCACCCTTAAAGTGAGCATCTTAACCGAAAAGTCAGAAAAATACTTTTGACCAAACCAAATATATTCATTTTTTGACGGTGCAAAACGGATAAGTCAACTACATTTTATTAGAGCTATATTTCGGCCCTTCTTGGCAAGGGTCCTCTTCAGGATCAAGCCGGAAAAACGAACATGTCACATATATTCATGATTCTAAAAGGCCCATGATCATTATTGCCTTAAGGGTTTTGATTAGATATCAGTTTCTAGCGTCCTTAAAGTGCGCATTATCACATCCAAGTGCAAAAATAAAATACTTTTTACCAAACGATGGATTCTCGTGATTTCTAAGGTTCCATGATCATTCTTATCTCAAGGGTTTTGCTTACAAATGACCAGAACAAACCCACGAATCGGCAAATTCCTACTTTCATCCTCTTACCCAGCCCTGCAAACGCCAAATGAGCTTCTAGCTCTTGTTTTTTATTTTAAGAACTGTCTTTGTCCCGTTTTAACTGGTTTCCTACGAATCTAACAGAGTAACGATTAACGAATATAGTAGGAATCAAACGAGAAAGAAAAGAAACTCAAAAGCCTGTTTTCCTCTTTCAAACACGACTTAGCATTATTGTAGTACTGATATAGAGTATAGTCACATCGTTTTGATTTTCGCATGCAAGTCCGGCTTCGTGTTCTTTTTTTCTTTTTTGTTATTTTTGTCGTCAGTTTTAATAAAAAAATAATAATATTAGTAGGCTACAGGCTACTATAATTAATTAGAATGTTAGTATTTCATTATAGTTCGTAATTGAAGACATCAGAAAGCAAAAGTTGACATAATAATAATAATAATAAGTGTATTTAAAAGCCCAGTGGCCATATACATAACACAACAATAGTACACATTACAAAATAGAACAACAACATTATTTTTCTACGGCTATGAAGCCTCGCTACTAAGCTTGGTCGCTCTTAGCTTCAGCGCTCCCTCGATAAATTCGCACACCTTTGTTATAACCCTTTCCGAAGTGCTATTCAGGATATCCGGAAGAAGCAAAACACTCCCCTTAAAATAAGATCCCCTTAACTCCGAAAGCTCCTGGCATCGATTGAGAAAGTGGTCCATGTTTTCCTCTACCCCTGCTTTGCAAAGTTGGCAATTATACCTGACATCTGGACCAGTCCTATGCCTATCATACACTCTAAATCTACCAAACAGGGGGAGGGAATTAGCTCTAGCCTGGATCCACAACTTCAAAAATTTTTGAGGTAGATTCATTTTAAAATAAAACTCAGGCCCAAACACCTTCTTAATCTCACGGTAAAACTCCAAAGTTTCGGACTGACTTATTAAAGCTCTCCATTTTTGAATCTCTTGATCGTCCAAAATCCTACTGACTCTACGCAACAAATTATCGTCATCCACAGGGCCACGGCCACTATTCCAAACATAAGATAGACCTAGATCATCAAGTAGGGCTTTAACTCGAGATGGCCACGTATTTCTTTTCCCCATAATCAAAAGTTCATTATATGACGCTCTCACCAACCTAGTCTCATCTAACTTAATTATATTTAACCAAAATCTTAAAATATGCAATACCCTATCTTTCTTCATTGAAAATTATCCAACGATCTTAATATGTATTTATTGAACAGGTTTACCGTTGATTGGACAAAAATATGTCTCTATGCTAGAAAGCTAGCTGTACAGATGTGTCATACCTGTGTAGCTTACCAGTTCACACGTATTCACCCCCAGTTTTCCGAATACTTTTAACTCATCTAATTCCCCACATTCACATCAGATTGGTTGCATACTTTCTGATCTGCATTCTTCCCGTTTCTCGTATTTAATATTGAGCTTTACTTAGTTAACTCACTTAAATAACTCTGGGATTAAGTGAAAATAAGGAATTTTAGTTTCATTGGTTTTGCTCTAGTTTGATCTCCTGGTTTTCAGATAAATATATTTAGAATTTACGGATTTGAATATAATTATGAAACCACAAAAATGTGCATTTTCATGGATTCGTGTGTGAAAACGTCGGCTTTGAATTCCGCTCAGAAGAAATCGTAGTAGGCTCTCTGAAAATAGCTGATTTTCATGTTTCGCAATTTGCAGTGAATTTCTGTTCTTTCTTGTTTCCTGGTTGGTCGTGATCCTTGCCCTTTCATTAACTTCCCTAAATAACTTCGTGAATCAGTGAAAAGACAACATTGTTTTTAGAGCTTGGGGTTACACGCACGAACTGCTAGTTCAGTTGACACTTTCAGTCAAATGGAATCGCTGGAGCGTAATGGAAAATAAGTGACAGGAAAAATGCAGTCGTCAGTAGTAAAATAGGCACGGTCTTGATTACTAGAAAGTGACAAATTTTTGACAAATTCGCAGTAGTGTAAGAAACGTGGTAGTTGATTGCTTTATGCGATGACACTGTTGTTGATCGAATAAGGAATTTTGTCTTTATTGGTAGGAACCCTTTTTTTGGCTTTTTTTCTTTTTTCTTCTTTATCACAGTATCTATAGTGGAGTGAACCAGTGCGAGTGGTTTATACATGTTCGTCTCCACTCAGTGACGTTAAAAACTATTGTCAAAAATCTTTACTTAAAGGAACCCTCTTGGTTATTCTGCCTTTTACAAGATACCTAGCTCCCTTATGGAATTATAAGCTGCTAAAATTCCCGCTTTTCTCCATTGTTTCGTTTTGTGCCGACGAATTTTTAGCGCTTTTTCGGCCGTGCCGAGTTTTGCTCGTCAAACAACGCAAAGTTTGCCGAAATCTTAAACGTCCGCTGACAACTCTTTCTTTGACAACACATAAGGATATGAAAATCTTCTGTTTTTTATTCTTCTATTTGTTTAGTTTTCTCAGTTTTTTGCCACGGTGCGTTCAGTTTCAGATGTTTTGTGCCCAGCCGCCGCGTCGGAGGGCAGGTAGGCTGGATAGAGTCGATAAGCGCTAACATGAAAATCGCTAATTCCAGGTGGAAGGTTCAAGGTTATTTTTAATTACAAAAAAATAAATTACCATTAGCACTTTCTGCTGCTCAGAGCAGAGCTCGAGCGCACACGGAAACAAAATAAAACCAAAATAACTTCAACATGAAGAATCATACCCAATAATATCCATCCGCTAAATAATCATAAAGCTAACCGAAAGCAAGGCCAAGGCATAGTCGTAATTAAACAAAAATAAATATATAAATAAGAAAAGTAATGGTATTTTCTGAAATATTTTCTCTGAACTATTACGTAGGGAAAAGATCATTACTAGTAAGAGCTGTGCTTTAACGTCCCACGCTAATTTATAACTAAACTCAAATTCAGTAAATAACTATTCTCTGCTTACTATTTTTATCTCTGTTATCTTCCTTTTCCCTTATACTTTAAAACCCGCATTGTTTTAAATTTTGATTATAGCTGCAGAAAAGGGCACTTTCCAATCAGGTACCCCGGTCCGGTAGGAACTATTCTGGGTAATGACTAGAGTAGCTATTATGCATTGTCAAGGTCGGTGCAATTAGCTGCAGAAGAGCTATACGCGCCAGCTTATTCTGCAAGCAGGAAGTGACGGAAGCGATTCAAAAATATAGAAATCAATCCTATTCTCTCTACTTCAGCTCCAATTAAATCACCACCTTCTTGGGTTCAAGAAACGATGACGTTGAAAATCCTTATGGAGCTTCTTACACCAATTTTGAACACCTATTCGGGCGAGAGTTAGGGGATTCGACAATTGCCGTCATAACCTGGTGTCCGAACTGTGAGTGACATCCCTTACGTCTCAATCTCACGTGAGCCACAGTTTATGAGACACGGGTGTCTCATCTGCGACGACAGCGTGATCTATTTTTCTTTACACGAATCCGAACCATTTGTGTAAAAATAATATCTCGGAAAACCCCTGTATAGAAAGTGAAGTCGGGAGTAACAGATTTGCGGTTATTGATATGACGCAAACGAAGAGCTAAGATGTAAGTATCAGTATGCGACAGCGTGATCTATTTGTCTTTACACGAATCCGAACCATTTGTGTAAAAATAATATCTCGGAAAACCCCTCTATAGAAAGTGAAGTCGGGAGTAACAGATTTGCGGTTATTGATATGACGCAAACGAAGAGCTAAGATGTAAGTACCAGTATGCGACAGCGTGATCTATTTGTCTTTACACGAATCCGAACCATTTGTGTAAAAATAATATCTCGGAAAACCCCTGTATAGAAAGTGAAGTCGGGAGTAACAGATTTGCGGTTATTGATATGACGCAAACGAAGAGCTAAGATGTAAGTACCAGTATGGAAATAATTCAAGTCATGAATTATGGGACGTTTTTCCAATCGTCAACAATTGAAAAACAATTGGAAACGATCGTAAACAATATTTTTTTTTATGATGGGAAACAGTTGTTTACGATTGGAAACAGTTATTTACGATTGGAAACAGACCAGTTTTTCCAGTCGTTAACAACGGTTTACAATCGCAAACAATTGGAAACCACTGTTTACAATCGTAAACAGTTGTTTACAATCGTAAACAACTGTCTCCAATCGAAAAAACAATTGATTACAATCGTTTCCAATTATTTTCAATTGTTTACGATTGGAAAAATATCCCATAATACAATGACTTGAATTATTTCCATACGGGTAAGAAGCCCTCCCTGTACGTACGAAGTGCTTGCTCGTGCCTGAACGATGTTGAGACTCGGAGTAAGTTTATTACATACTAAGACAAGGAAAGGAAACAGTGGAGTAACGAAAAAAGAAATTTTCTTTCTGATACTTGTTAAGCGAAACTAAAATTGAAACCACAACGAACGAAGACAACAAACTGCAGTACACGTCTCCGAGTAAGACACGCGACCGAAGTAAAGTTAATTCGAATAGCGGTGCGAACTGCGGTGCACTTACGTCTTGGGATCCCAGAAACCTTTAGCCGCATTAAACGAAAGGTTAGTAGCCGTGGCCGGACCAACGGTGCGGAATCCCAGTTTTATTTTACTTTCTAACTTTCTTTCTTGTCGGACAAGTAGTTCGCCCGGAGTCGAGCCCAAACCGGAAATTGGGTAGAAGTTTTCGAAGTCGATTAAAGATTCGGTATAGGGAGGGAAAACCCGTTGAATCGATATCTGCCCCCCCCCCCCCCACCGGACATTTAATTCGTTCGGATCTGGCAAAACCGGAGAATTTTTCAGTTCAACTGCCTTACCACTGAAAAGCTAACATATTTATGTGTCATTCAATTGAATATACTGAATTAATTGGATACTGCAAATTTTTTTTCCTCAGTACCTGCTCTAGTTATGACGTTCGCAATTTCTGCGGCCGTCTCCACAGCGTAAATTCTACTGTGACGCGGGAAATTTTAATCTCAACACAAGCGTTTTCAGTAACCAAGAGCCGCTTATTCTCCCAACTAAGACTGTCCCCCTTGTCGCATCTCTTCGGTGGCTGAGCATCCACATTACTAACAGCCTCAAATCGTTCCGGTCTCAATCGGTTAATGATGCAAAAAGAAAGATTCAAGTATCATACTCGAAAATCGTTGCTAATCGTGGGAAATACAATAAAAAAGCCCTTAGTAAACTTTACAGCAGTTTTACTGACCATTCTATCTTATTTCTTTCTGGCCTCTCTTCAGTTTTAAAGAAGAAAAAAAACTTCATTCCCACCGTTCTTGTTATTACCGATATGCAAAATTCCTCCTTTTCCTACCCCCCTGGTATAAAAACAGACATCTGATTTCGCGTTACAAGCTTCCGGATATATCTCTGAAACTTTCGGCCATATGTAAAAAATTGTCCACAACGTCCCATCTCAGCTTCCCCGCACATCATGGCCTGTCCCTTCTTCTAGAGTGAAATTTAGTGTATTTTAGTGTTTTGTATTCTTTTTCATTGTTTGTACTCCGCTATTCGGTCTGTTGTTGTTTTGTGTTGTTGATTGGAGCTTCCAGAATTTCTTCTCTACGCTCCAGAATCCTTATTCTTGACTTTGTCTCTTACCTTAAAAAGACAAATTCTTGATTAATTTACCCTGACCCCCTCACCATCACACAACCATGCTTCGTCACAATAACTACTCTACTACATATAAACATTCTGCTACACATAATCAGTCAATTAATCTAATACCCTGTTAAAATTTAAAATCAATTTCCTTATAAAACTAAAACACTACTATTAATAGTCAAAAAATTTCAAAAAGTGTATAAAACCAATAACAATTAAATCAACAAAAATAAACAGCGCCCATCCTACGAAATGAAGGACGTCCTACCGTCATTAGGAAATCCTTCATCGTAGTGGCAAACTTTACTTTCAAACATTTCACAATAAAACTACTATACACTTTTTTCTTAAATATATATACCAAAACTAAACAAACATTTTTATATAACTTCTTTCATGAACAAAACTATTACGACTTGTTTTCATTCACAAACATATATGAGAACATGTCGTAACATAACCCAAATTACAAAAAATTTCATATCTAAAAACCTCCCTAAAAAATAAATGATTTTAAAATTATTATATATACTTTTTGACTATTAACTATAAAAAAAAAAAAAAACACAAAAAAAAAACAACCAAAAACACTATAATAACTTATCTAAACTTAAACTCAAAATAAAAATTCAAATATTCAATTCAATATACAATTATAAAAACTTATTAATATTAAATAATTTACAAATATACTAAATCTAATTTAATTAATTACAATAATCCTATTTTTTATAAAATTTTGTACTTACAATTTACTTTTTACAAATTATTTTACAATAATTAAACAGGGGAGGAGAAAACGGACGTTATTCCCATAAATTTCATGCATTATTCAACATTCCTACACCAACATTTACCTGTTATCCATTAATTTACAAAATATCAATCAACCCAGTATCTTTTACATATTGCCCTAAATACTTAACCATCTCTTTTTGGTTATTTTTTCCAACTTTTCCTAATAGTTCCTTTATACCGAACTGTATACCTCTCCTTTCTATTTGTTCTTTCAATCGTGATCTCTGTGTCTCGTACTTTTTGCACTCCATAAGTACATGGTGCAAATTTTCCTCCACTTTACAATCCTCACAGTCTGGTGAATCTGTTCTATTCCACCTTTTCAGCATCTTTTTCGTCTTTGCGTGCCCAGTTCTTACTCGGAAAAGTATGTCTGCTACCTTTTTTTCTTGATGCACCATTTCTCGGGTTATGTATTTATAATCAGTTATTTCTAGGTAGAGATTCAATGACCTGGATTTAAAATTCTCGAGTTCTATTGTCTTCAGTTTCTCGATTATTCTCATTGCAGCTTCAATTGGAGGTAACAGTAGGTCTACCTTGGTTTCCTTTTTTGTCGCTTCCTTAGCCAGTTGGTCAGCTTTTTCGTTCCCGGACACACCGACGTGGGCTGGGACCCACATTATTGTTATGGAACTCCCTGTTTCTTCAGTCATTCTTACATTTTGAACAATGTCTCTTACTATAGTCGGTGCTTGCTCGTGGGCTTTTTTTAGGTATTCTAAGCAAGATAGGGAATCTGAACAAATTAGGTAATTCTCTTCTAATCCCTTGTTGCTTATTTCTTTTACTGCTGTCGCGAGAGCATACAACTCCGCCATGTAAATGCTGGTGTGGTCTGATAGTCTCTGCTGGATGCCTTTTTTATTATGTTCATCCCAAATACCACAGCCAGTGAGATTTCCCATCTTCGATCCATCAGTGTAGTATTTTTTGTGGTCCTTGAACTTCTCTAGTTCTTTCAGTGAATACTGCAGTAGGGATTGCTCGGACATTCCAGCTTTATGTCCTATTTCTTCATGAATCTTCAGCGAGATATTCTTTTCCAATCCTTCCGTTTTTTTCAACAGGTCTGCTGGTATAGTGAGCGGTGACATGGTGCTTGGAAACTCCTTCAGAAGTTTCACTAGTGATGGAGTCACATGCATTCCAAATCTGTAGTCCATCAGGTATGGATCCAGGAGGATCTCATTTTTGATAACGTCTTCTTGTTCATTTCCTCTTTTTTTTAATACATATTTTGTCATTAGTATTTGTCTCCTTGTTGATAGTGAAGTTGTAGCAGTTTCAATATGTAATGCTGGGACTGGTGTTGATTTTAAAGCATTAGTTATTCTCCTTAGTGATTCGTTCCATTTTGTGTTCAATTTCGCAAGAATTTGTTTTTTGGCTGATGCGTATACCAGGGAAGCATAGTCAATCTTTCCAAGAATTATTGCTACAGAGAACTGCAAAAGGACATTCCTTGGGACTTGATACTTTTTGTGACTTAATGCGTTAATAAGCATCTGTCGCTTGTCTATAGCTGTTGTGAGTTCTCCTATGTGTTTTTCCCAAGTCAGCTGCCTGTCAAGGATAACTCCAAGATATCGGACGGTCTCTGAGCACTTAATTTTCTTTCCTCCCAAGTATATGTTTGGATCTGGGGCTTGTCTTTTGTCGTTGGTGAACATCATCATTTTTGTTTTTTCTTCTGAGAGGGTAATTTCTTTTTCCGCCGCCCACTGTGCTATGAAATCTACAGCTTTCTGTCCGTAGGTCCGGATTTCTTCTATCCTTTTGCCTTCAATAGTGACAGCTAGGTCATCTGCATACAGGTAAATCTTTGTTTTTTGAATATTATCTGCACTGAGGTCACTTATATACAAAGCAAACAACAAGGCACTTAGGACACCTCCCTGGGGTACCCCACTTTCCAGATTCCTTACCGTTGACAACGTAATGTTAATCCTTACTGAAAAGGTTCTACCCGTTATCCACTCTTGTAGCCACTTACTGTACCTTTTATCTATTTTCAGATCTCGAATTTTCACTTTGAGCTTTTCAATATTAATCTTATCGAATGCTGCTTTAGCGTCAAAAAATATTCCACATGTATATCTATTCTTCAATAAACCTTTTTTAACATGATGTTCTAACCTTATCAGGGTGTCAGTGGTGCTCCGTCCTTCGTAAAATCCAAACTGTTCAATCTGTATTTTACTTTTTAGGGCCTTTATGATCTTTGCTTTTACTACCCTTTCAAGTAACTTCGCGAGGCATGATAGTAGGGAGATTGGTCTGTAGGATGCAGGGTCTTTCGGATCTTTTCCTGGTTTCAGGACCGGGTGTATTACTGCATGTTTCCATATTTGTGGAACTACTCCTTCATTTAGGGACTTATTGAACAGTTCTAAAATTACCTTCATGGTCTCATTAGGGAGAGCTTTTAACATACTGTTATGGACTCTGTCGTTTCCTGTAGCTCCCGACTTTAGTTGGGTTATTGCTCTTTGGATGTCCTTTAGGTTTATCATAGGTTCTTTCTTGTTATTACTGCAATGTTCCTGATTGTCTGCAGGCTTACGATTTGCGTTATCAGTTGTTTGTTGTCCACTTCTCCTAGATGTTCTTTCGAAGTGATCAGCCAAGATCTCTGCTTTATCCCCATCTCCAAAGACGTGTTGACTATCCTTTTTGAGGACTTTTGGTTCACATACATACGTTTCTTTTTTTACAAATTTCTTGAAATTCCTCCACAAGCATCTTGCTGGGATGTTTCCTCTGAATTTTTCATTGATTAATTTTTTCCATGATTTGTTTCTTTCTTCTTTGACAGTTAGTCGCAGCAGGGCAGTCACTTTGCTGAGTTCAGCTATTGTTCTAGACCTGGATATGTTTATATTTCCAGGATTGCTGTTTTTTCTTATTTTATTCCTTAGTTCTCGCCTCTTCTTTTTTAGTGCTTCACATTTGGCTGTCCATCCAGGGGTGGAGTTATATACCTTCTTTCTCATTCCTTTGCCAAATTTTATAGCCAGGTGTTTCTTCCCTGTTTCTGTTAGCCTTTCTGTGAGCTCTTCTATCGCCTCTTCTATAGGGAGTGTTTCTAGGTGAGTAAGGTTTATTTTAGATACTTCCTCTTTCCATCGAGCAACTCTTTTGTCAGAGAATGACCATTTTTCTCTTGTGTTGTTTGTAGAGGGCTGAGTTTCAAGCTCTAGGTCATTAAAAATTACAAAATGGTCAGAGTCAAACTCGTCTTTGGAGTAGACTAGTAGGTCTGTTGCTAGCTCATTTGATACAATAGTCAGATCTAGTGTTGTTGTTTCTCCAGTTGTCTTGTTTAGCCTTGTTGCAAGGTTTTTTGGTGTAGCTAGAGCTATCTGTTCATCAGGATCCAGCAGTATCTCTATTAATTCTTTTGCTTTACTATCTTCTGTGTGGCTCTCGTTCCATAGAGTATGATGAAGATTGAAGTCCCCTATTATTATTTTTGGGTGTTCTGTTTCTTTTAGAACTTTTCTTAACTGAGGTTTGCTGAAATTACCTGTTCTGTTATTGTAATAATTTATTACACTAATTGACTTACCTTCCATACTTGTTACCTTTACCACACCAATTTCGGGAGAACCATTTGCCACTAGTGTTTTCTCCTCAGCGATAAATTTGTCCCTAACTAGTGTTAAAAGACCACCTCCTTTCCCCACTTTTCTGTCCCATCTAAAAGACTGATAACCATTGTAGTAAGATTTGTCAACTGCCGTGTGGAATGTTTCTTGAATACATACCACATCCGGTTTTTCTCTTACAAGTAGATTTCTCAGCTCAATTCTTTTAGACTGGGACAGACAGTTTGCATTAATCTGTACTATCCTCATGGTTTTTTGCTTTTCCTTCGTGCATGACCATTTTTGGGGGAGTCCGCTTCTGGTTTTCTTTTTAGTCTTGCTCCTTGTTCTTCAGACTCCATTTCACTGTCGCCATCATCTTCACTCTCATCCTCAGTTTCTCCTTCTACCTCGTTAGTTTTGCTGATTTCCATCATTTGCAATTTTATTGCCTGGATTTTACCTTTGTTGGCAGAATTCTGTGGGAGGATTGCAATCAAACCTGCAATTATTTTGCTTAAGTTTGCAATGGCTTTGTTCTGTTTCTCTATCATTCTAGTTAGGGTCTCTATTTCATTTTTGACGCCAGGTACACCACTAGTAGACTGATAACGCTGGAGCTGCGGGTAGATGTTTGGGTCTTGATAATTGGGTGGGGTGGTATATTTTTTTCCAACCACTTCATTTCTCGCCTCTTTCACCGAAATATCCTCTGAGATAGCTTTCTTCATTATTTCCATCCTTTCCCGTCTTTTCTCACACTCTCTTGAGTTAGCTGTGTGATTTCCTTTGCAGTTCACACACATTTTCTGACTTTCGTCCTCTTTCCTGTCACAATCCCTGGATCTATGTTCACCAGCGCAAACCATACATCTTTCTCGTCCCCTGCATTCCAGAGCTCTATGACCAAACCTTTGACACCTAAAACACTGGATAGGGTGAGGGATATACTGTGACACTCTTTTGTTCATACCCCATAATCTCAAAGTTGTTGGGAACACCTGGTCACAGCTGAACGTGATTATCATTCCATAAGTCTCTTTTCCACTCTTGGGTTTTCCCATTAATCTTACTTCGGAGATATTAGTTTGTTCTAGTAGGTCTTCTTTCGTGTCGTCAAATGTAGCTACCTCATTCTCCATGAACATAATTCCCATCCTCTTTGAGATCCTGTTCTTGAAAAGTGTGTTTGGATCAGCTTTTTCAAGGACTATTTTGTCATCGTTGAACTTGATCTCTTTGATCGCTAGGATCTTTTTCAGATACTCTTGGTCTCTTGCTACAATCACTACTGATCCACCTGGTCCTGCTTTGTTCAAAACTTCTCCATATGTTTCTCTAGATCCCTTTGCTTTCAGGGCCATACTGAGCTTTCTTGCAATGTACAGTTTTGCTGACTCTTGGGTTGGTCCGAATTTTTCTGCATTGCTTGTCCCTGCTGAGCACTTAATGAGATATCCTAACACACAAAGATCGGTGTCCACTTTACTTACTTGGCTACCAGCCGGGTCATCAGTAGAGATGGCATTAGCCATTCTCTACGTTTGTCATACACTAAACCTATCCTACACACTTTATCTACTTCTACTACAAAAAAATATACCAAACCTTCACCGAAATTACTATTTCTTCTCTTGACAAATCTTCTCTAAATAATCTCAAAATCCAGAACATGAATTCCAACACCCATCCGTTTTCTTCCTAAATTCGGTCTTTTCAGCGGGTTATAAAAATAAATAAATAAATAAAAAAGTTGGCAGTGGTGAGATTGGTGAAGACTGCTTAGTGCCTGAAAAAAAAAAAAAATCATAAATCTTTCTCTTGAAGGCATACAGCAAAAATACAAGCACATATCGGTACCGCAAATCAAACGGAAATTCCACTATTTGAAAATCGATTATTCGTGAATAGCGGAACAACGAAGTAGCGCATTTTCAGCGGGTCTTCAAGTCAATTTAAGTGAATAAGGTATGGGTAAATGCAAAAAAAAAATTTGCAGTATTTCTCTAAAAAGATAATCTTATCTCTAATTTGGAATTATCTTATCTCTGTAGAGATAAGATTAATCACAGTAGCAAATACTGCAGTTAACTTTAATCCTTACTCGGAGAAACTTTTTACAGTGTAGATTGTCCTATCCCAGCCCTTTTCGCTTAAACTTTAAGTATTCGTCGGCTCTGAAAAACGGATATTTTAAGAATTACTTCTTTTTAGCAGACTTTACAGATACAGGAAGGTTTGAGTGGTACTGCAGTAAAGCGATTCACTTAAGCCGTTTTATTGAGCAAGCCGCAAAGCATTCGTCGTTTATACATACATATATATATACATAGAATATTACCTGATGATCTGTGTCAGAAAGTATTCACCTTTGGGATCCCATCGAAACCTTTGGTCTGCGCAGAAAACTTTAAGTTAAAACGGTAATTTTTATTTTCAATTCTATAAATGGAAAACTAAACCTGTAAAAATAATATCAAGCCAACGTAGACGACGGTTTTGGATGACTGTTGTAGGTGGGGGCAGTTTCTTCTTGAGATCGATCCCTTGTAGGGCTGTACCCCTTATCGATATCCATACCAAATAAATGTTTGTCTTTTAATTAACCTGCGCATTTTCGGACTGTGCTTTCTTGTACACAGGTACACAACCTTCGGATTAGGTGTACTTTCCGCAATTTCAACTTCTGTTTAGTATAGATCTGATTAACACATAAAGCCCCCTTCACATTGAATACGTAATACCTTACGTTGAGTGCTTAAGTTACGGCTTAAGTTTGTTACGTTAAGTAGCCTATTCACACTGACAGAGTCCCCTTCCGACTGGGCCAAGTCCAGTCTACGTTCAGGGTTGCCACATCGAAAAAAATTAGAGAGTGACTTTTGGTCGAAAACAGAGAGTGATTTGGGAGTGAAATTTTATTTTCATGAATTTATAGGAAACGGTCAGTTTTAGTCAGAATCAATGCTGCAAAAATTACAAATCTTAATTTAGTTTCCTTGAAAATACGTGAAATAGTCGCTTTTGGTCGGAATAACTGCTGGAAAACGATATCTCTGGACTTTTTTTTTAAACAGAGTGAATTTTATGTCCTACGTAGGACAAGAGTGACAAAAATAAAATAGAGTGACAATTCACTCTATCGTGCGACGTGTGGCAACCCTGTCTACGTTACATTTGACTGTAGCATCAATCAAACATAGAAAATTAACTCTTTCGTCGAGATTATTCTGCAAAAGGCCAAAGATGCCCGTTGGGGAAATGACCGCTGAAGACGCTGGTAGATTACCCCTCTGAAGACCACCCACTATTAGGAAATTTTCAGTCAAACCCTATGGGTTATGTAGTTCAAAACAGGTTACTACAAGTTTACTCAGAAGATATTTTGGGTTCAGTCATCCTAGGATTACAACGGTTTGTTTCAGAAAAAGGTAAATCAGTTCTTAGCCTTGAAAGTGACCTAATCTTTGTTTTTTTTATTTTCTTTCCCGCAAAAAAAACAAGCTTTTTGCCAGCAATGGTGAGCAGGTGATAGCCATATGACATTTAAATATTCTTTGAGCCCAAGCTGACTTTGAAACATTTATTCAAACAATGTTTACAACGGGTCCGCCAGCTACGATTCTTCATCAGCGATATTTCGGCCCTTTTTGGCAAGGGTCCTCGTCAGGCTGTCAATCCTCTGGTTCAACTTAGGGGAAGGAAACAAACCTGAGTTTCTTTGCAACCTGTAACAATCTAAGCGTGGCTTTCGAGTTGCCAGAGATCATCTTGCGGAAGGTAGCTCACTGCGTGGACACTTATTTTCCGAAAATAGTCTTCATCAAACATACAACAGAGTTACAGGCGATACAGGTACCACAAATCCGACAGGGAAATTCCACTATTTGAAAATCGATTATTCCTGAATAGCGGAGCAACGAAGTAACGCATTTTCATGGGGTTTTCAAGTCTCTTTAATTGAATAAGTGAGGGCTAACTAGATTGTCCCACCTCAGCCCTTTTCAGTTAAACTTTAAGCAACTTGAACGCTGAAGCATAGACCTAAACACGCATGCATTTAGTTCCGATTCAATAGGACTGGTGTGCACATTAGTAATTTTATTTTGGTCTTCTCAGGACTGTAAAGAATCGCTTCTAGAAAAGGTATTAAGCTTGGACAATATTTAGGCTAGCTGTCGAAATGTACTCAATGAGTTACTATGTTTTGTTTTTAAGTTGTACTCTACACGAAATTTAATCATTTTCTCGTGTAGTTGCGAAAAACAGTATAAAGTCCTAATTTTAAATTAATGATTGCTGAGTGTAAGATATCTTTCAAGACGTATCAGTTTGTGATAACAACTTATTATTTTTGGTCAAAAAGGTATATCATTATCTCGGATAGTTGCACTTTACATCTGCCCAAATTTGTCATTGTCTATGCCTTTTCGTAATCGTTTTTTTTTTCATTATCATGTTTTTACATCATTCAAGTTGGAATTTGGGCATAGCTGGCGAACTGTACTCAAAGAGTTGTTATGTTTTGTTTTTAAGTTGTACTCTGTACACAAAATTCAGTTCATAACATTTCTCGGTTAGTTGCGAAAAACAGTTGCCTTGAAGTATTTCCTAATTTTAAATTTTAATTGATTACTGAAAATGATAATTGCACGGTACCATTCAAAACGTCTACATTTGAGATAACCATTTATTATTTTTGGTCAAAATGTATATCATTATCTCGGGTAGTTGGCTAAATGTTTCACTATCTATCCTATTGACAGTCTTTTTTTTCATCACTAAGAATCTGCCATAGAGATTGCATGAATGTTTGGAAGCGTGTCCCTTCCTTCTTTAAACTTATAGTGTTCAGTCCAAATCGGTCCTTTTCTGCCTTTATTTTCGTCATCCTTGAATGTAGGATTGCACGACTTCTATCATCTCACTGTACTTTAGCCCCTTGTCTCGTCTTTTAAACTAGTGGTAGCAGCGATTTGTTGGAGGGAGAAGGGCAAAATGTCGGTCTCTTTCTGTTTAATTTGAATTCGGCGCACTTCCTTGACGCGAAGCGCGGCGATCAGAAGAAATAGCGCCAATATTTACTCTGTGGTCTGGACAGGCGCCGAATAGGCTCCACCCCCGGTACTTGAGGATCGGGCAGAAAACAACGTCCCATGATTCAAGTCTTCTCAATTCTTCCCTTATTTATTCTTGGTATTATAAAGGTTCCTTCGGCCCAAGCTGATTACGAATCATATTATACTGCAGACAGAAACAGTCAAATATAGTGAGATTTATGACAATAGTCATTATCCATCTAGGTTCAAACCACAAATATGAATTAGGATTTACCGCTGCGAGCTATAAACATTTTTATTTACAAATTAGGAGTAGTTATCAATTTTTTTTCTGTAAGTATGGATTTGAATTTAGTTTTCAGAGAGTTAACTGGAAGCTCAAGGGATCGCTATTGTAGTTGCACTGTACCTTAATATTGTGTTTCACAACGAAAATCTTGACCGTTCTGTAATAGTAAAAGTTGTTGGTGTTCCCTCTGATTACGCGTGTTGTGATCGTGATTAGAATTTGTTAGGGAAAAGAAAGCAAATCAGGTTCATAAAAATGAAAACTTAAAAAACTACTGAGAGTCAACATCGGTTCTTTCCCCGGAAAAATACATGCAGTAGCCTACCCCTAGCCAGTTAACAGGCTAGGTAAACAAATTTACCTTTTCAGTAACTTATCAAAAAACAGACTTAACTTTTATTGGTGTATTTATTTACGTGCTTTAACTTTAATGAAATAGACAAGCAGACTTAGAAATGGAACAGACAAGTATCAACCATACTTTTCACACGCAATTACAAGAAGGGGGGGGGGGGTGAGGTCAGGGCCCTATCCCGATGAAAAATTATCTCAATATAGTAGTGTGAAGTTGTACGAAAAAGTAGCATGCAGTACCAACTGATGCTACTACATGCTACTATAGCAAGACTGGATGCTACTGGAGCAAGGCCGGATGCTACTGAATACTACTGCTTAAAATTGTTCCAGTGTGAGGCATATTAAATTACAGTAGGCTACTCTGTACTAGACAGTGTAGGCAGAAATTCGTCACTGTCCACAAACTTCAGATCTGATGTAAAGTTGAAACCATTATTTTTTTTAGGGACAGTTACGGCATCATGTCGTACCTGGGATTGAGCCAGCATGTCGACTTTGACAACCTTAGCGACCCAGGAGGTCGCTTTCAGCTAGAAGAAGTCATCGGTGAGGGCACCTATGGCGAGGTTTTCAAAGCTTTTGATCTGGAAACTGGTAAGCTGCCTTTTTTTAAATGGCGATATTTTCCACCTACACATATGGACGACGTTGCCATTACATCCGCTGTCTTTTGTCCCGTTTTTTTCTCTCGTTCCTTGTTTCCCTTATTTTTCTCTCTTTTTCATTTAAAGTTGAAACCATTGGTTAATTTTTTTCGTCTCCTTCCTTTTTCTTTATATAGAGTATTCAGTTAGTTGATTTCTGTTTATTGTTTAACTAATATCGGTTATTTCCCTGCCCTAGCCAAGCATTCCTTTTGTGCTTTCCTGGCAGGAACGTTAATTGTGTATTTTTTTGTCTTTGATATAATCCAATGAAACTGAAACTGAAACTGTCTCGCTCTTTGCTTTTCCTGTATTCTTTACTTCTCATCGACTCCATGTGCTCGTTCCGTTTAAAAATTCCCTTCCTCCATAGGGTGTTTTTCCTATGATGATCTTCATTTACATAAGATATACTTCCGGATTCCCCCTCCCTCCTCTCCCCCTATGATGGCCGGGTAGAAGAAGTGACTATTTCCAAGTTAGTTTGGTCAGGTCCCTAATTCATCGTCCTAGCAGATCTGGAAGTACCCTAACTCGCGATACCCGAACTGTATGAAGTCCAAGATCCCTTCTGAGTTCGTTTGTTTTGTTTTAGTTTAGCTTAGTGCGACTCTTGTCGGCCATATTATATTTTAAATAAGTAAATATTTACTTCAAATCGTAGTCAACACTCGTAATCGTATGACACTTGACAAAATCCAGGCAAACAATCAAAAAATCGTACTGGATAAAATCATTGTCATTTGTAGTTAGCTTGGACTATAGTAATGCGTAGGATTCGGAAGCGTAGGACTCGCACTGTCGGAGCCTGATTGGGCTCTGGAGAGTCCAAGATTCTAATGGCAGAGCCTTGCGGCAAAATTTAAATTATTTATTGGAAGATGACCAATCCCTTGTATGTTTTCATCTTTGCGTAAAAAGTATTTTCAGTTCCGTGACTCGGGAAAGTAGACCTGCATCAAACTGATTCGGTCCCCTGCTTAATAATAGTTGCGTTTTTGCAGATACCATGGTATGGTAGTATCTGAGATACGGTTGCTCTGCAAAAACGACAATTGCCGACATTGCGCTTTTCGAAGTCATCCCAAAAGAAAAAAAAAACTTTTTTCCCACCAGTTTGACAAAAAATTGATGAAAGTGAGATGACTTTTTCAGACTCCACGATCAGTTACCACGGTCGGACCGTGGTAGCTGAATATCAGGTACCACGATAACTGGCCAGATATCACGATAAGTGCAAAATCGCCTTTTGACCGTGGTATCAGATACCATGACATCTGCAAAAACGCAACTAATCAATTTTGTGATAATAGCTGCGTTCTCTGTGACCCCAGTACCCTACTCACTGGTGGTGCCTGTTTTTATGGCACTTGGGCGGTCGAGGGCAAGTGCCATATAGCGATCGTAATGTCTGTCGTTCCCTCTGACTGGCTTTTGCTAGTTCGGGCACTTCTACATGAGCTAGGACGATGAAATTTGACCCGCCTGTAAAGGATCCGACTCAGTGCTTACCAGATCCGATCGTCCACGTGGGGGAGGAGGGATGGGAAAACTGGAATTTGGGATGGTATTGGGATGAAACTTGGAAAGTAGAAAGTGCATGGGTCCTAAATATGTTATTTCGAGGTCATGACCGGATCCGGTTTTTGTGGGGAAGTTGAAGGGTGGGTACTGGACATTTTCCAAAAGTGCTCCGATTCGGATGAAACGTGATGAGTGATAGGAGAAAGTGCCCTAGACACCGGAAACTGGGGAGTAGAAACCAGAAACCAGCAACCAGTGGGCGTGAGAAGAACGCACCTAATGTCCCGTTTTCTTCCGATTTACTATGAACATTTTTTTTCAGGCGAACGGGTAGCAATTAAGATCATGGAGAACATTGCCGACAACATTGAAGAGATCGAGGAGGAATATCTCGTCTTGCGTGACTTGTGTTTACATCCCAACATTCCCTCGTTTGTTGGACTATTTCTTAAGAAAGCAGGCAGGAGGGACGAGGACCAGTTGTGGTTTTGCATGGAGGTAAGAGTTCATTTTAAACTTTGTTAATATTGCCATGCGGTTATAAAATGAATCGAACAGCAAAAATAGCAGCCGTGCCCAGAAAGAAATCACAGCACTAGCTTTAACTCCAACAAATTTTCAGAGAAGAAGTTCACAAAATCAGATATTTAAGAAGAATCTTAAATCTTCCTTCAGCCCAAGCTGATTGCGAATCGTATTTGATAGTGCAAAACGGATACGTCAGCTGAATTTTATTGGAGCTATGTTTCGGCCCTTCTTGGCAAGGGTCCTCTGAAAAACGAACTTGTGGGAAACACCAACAACACTTGAGCGGTTTTGAGCCTGAAGAGGACCCTTGCCAAGAAGGGCCGAAATATACCTCCAATAAAATTCAGCTGACGTATCCGTTTTGCACTATCAAATATAATCTTAAATCGTTTTTCCACAAGTTCATTTTCCAGCTTGAGCGGCTTGAGCATGAAGATGACCCTTGCCAAGAAGGACCGAAATATCGCACTAATAAAATGTAGCTGACGTGTCCTTTTTTGCACCGTCAAATGTCATTCAGTCGCTCATCAGCACTGGCTCCGAAAACTTCATATTCTGAACACAGCAAAAAAATGATACAGCCTCCATTGTTTCCTTGGTGTGTGCAGACCGCACCTTTGCTTTACTAGAAATTTCTAAACCCGCAAGTTTGTCACGCTTTAAATGCCGCAAGCGTAATGGGCGGCGCTACGTTTATGTCACATTTGAAAAGCATGGAAAGCATAGGTCTTGGTGCTATTCCCTAGTGTTATTTTGCTCTGATTCCAGTCATACTCATCATCGATTGTCTCTTTTATTCATTTCGGAACTGTGTAGCTTGATAGCTTTTGTTTGATCTTTATTATCAAAAGTCTCAAGTCATGCTTGAAAGCTTAACGAAAATTACATTTGCGGCTATTTCGTTAATGTAGCGTTTACACGGACAAGAAATCCCGTCGAGTAGAAAGGAAATCCGTTCGACTCGAAAAGATTCCGTTGGGGAAGACGAGTAGAAAAAAGTGCAGCGGGACGGGAATCCTTTCATGATGAAAAGAATTACGGTCTACTTGAAAGGAATCTTGTCGGCGGCGCTGGTAAAAACTACTAAAAAAATGTCACTAGCTTTGAAGGTCAGCGATCATCAGTACTGATGTCATAAATGCTCTCAAAATTTTTTTTTATTGGCTAGTGAATCTATTTTTGTCAGATTTTCTGGTTTGAAGAATTTCTTTTTTTCCCTCTGCGTGTAAACATAATCCTGTCACCAAGATCGGATTCTGTTCAAGTTTTCCTGTACTTGTAAACGCTGCATAAGATTGAAGTAAAGAAAAATAAATTCAGTGCTGTTTCTTTGTTATTTGTATCGAAGAGAAATCATTGACCAGAACGTGTCGTTAAAACCTTTCTTCTTTATTGACTGTTTTCTAGGCTAATTCGGGCGCTAGAACTCATCACGTAGTCGTAAAGATACATAGGTATAAATGTTATTGCACAGAGAGTACAGCGTAGTCGCGCATTTGTTACCTATCGTCCAAGGCCTTGGTTTCAGTTTCCCCTTTTTGCACCAAGCGCTTTGATGAGAAGACCCTGGCTGCACGCCAATCTCTCAAGTCCAACAACCCGTATGGAAATAATTCAAATCATTGTATTATGGGACATTATTCCAAGCGTAAACTATTGAAAACATTTAGAAACGATCGTAAACAGTTGTTTTTTCACGGTTTGAAACAGTTGTTTCCAATTGTTAAATCATTACATTACAGGTTTGTTTCCTTCCCCGACGTTGGACCTGAAGATTGACAGCCTGACGAGGACCCTTGCCAAGAAGGGCCGAAATATCGCTGATGAAGCATCATAGCTGACGTATCCGTTGTATACATTATTTGAGACTTTTATAGACGACTTTCATGTGAGGTTCCCTTTCCCATACCCTTTTTTATGTCGAGCATCGTTGCGACCGTATCAGATATCTCCTTTCATACAAGTATTTGTCTATAACCAGTGTTTCTTCCACTTTCCAGCTCTGTCGTGGCGGATCTGTGACAGATCTGGTTCAGGCCCTTTCAACAGTTAGAAGACGCCTTGATGAGGAACAAATAGCCTATATCCTGAAGGAAACGCTACAGGTTAGAAGGGATCCTTACTTTTTTCCTACAAGCCTTTAAAAGAAGGTTATGTATTATTGGCACAGATTCGTTCCAAGAGTTTGCGTTTTTGCAGATACCATGGTATCTATTACCACGGTACCACATTTTTCGGGAAGTTTCTTGGACTGATCTGTAGTTTTTCAAGTCATGTTACCCTTAAAAGATGTGGAAAAATCGATGGCCGTGTGCATACCTCAGGGAATTTTTTAACGCGTTGACAGAGTCACTCAAAACTCCTTAAACGGGGGGGGGGGGGGGCGAGTCCACCACTGTGTTTTGGAAAGACCATCTACCAATAGTTACGTTTTTGCAGATACCATGGTATCTGTTACCACGGTAACTGAATCTGCGATTAGTCGTTTTTGCAGTTACCGTGGTATCTGATACACGGTTGCTCTGCAAGAACGACTATTACCGAAATAAAAATTTGAAGTCATCCCAAAAGAAAAACTGATATCCAGTTACATCACTAAGTGCTCAACTCCTTTCTCACCAGTTTGACAAAATTTGATGAAGGTGAGATGACTTTTCAGATATCACGATCAGTTACCACGCTCGGACCGTGGTATCTGAATATCAGATACCACGATAACTGACCAGATACCACGATAACTGCAAAAACGCCTTTTGACCGTGGTATCAGATACCACGGTAACTGCGAAAACGACTTTAGACCGTGATATCAGATACCGTGGTATCGCAAAAGCGCAACTAAGATAAGGAGCGAGTTCCACCCTTCTACCAATAGTAACTATTAGTTACTATTTTCATTCAAGCCTCGTGAAAAGTTACTACGCTGACTGTTCAACCCATCTGGAAATAGTAACGATTTCCTTACCACGATCGGGAGCGGAGTAAGCGTGGTAACTACGAATCTCTTTGACGTGATTGGCCCGATTAGCCCGTGGCACGATATTTTGTGGGAAAATAGAAAAATGTGTTCCAGCCTCGACGCCATGAAGCCAGGATTCGTGACGTCATGCGTAGTAAGGTAAGCAGGGTGGAACACGCTCAAGGAAACGTCGAGTAGTGGTAAGCGTATCCTCTTTTGTCTTTACTGCTTTTTTTCTCTAGTCGTTTTGACGGATAAAAATCTTTATTTACATTATAAGTAGTGAACTGAAATACAGAAGGCTCCCCAGGCGGCGTTTGAACCCACGACCTTCGAATTGCCAGTGCTGTAACACCTACCTATCGAGGGGCTTGTGAGGGGATGTGACGTTTGCAAACCACTGCAATCTCCCAGGCAGAAGCGAACTTGGGGAACAGTGATCCCAGCGGATGCAATTTCATCCAAAAAGCTGATGATGATGGTAATGAAATTTTATTTCCGCACTAGCAAAGAAAAGATAAATCATGCAGTACAAAAAAAAAATTACAACGAGCTTTCCATAACTCGGTAGATGCACGGGATAAAAACAAAACAGAAAAAACGATTGATCGAGTTTAAAAAAATCTTCTTCCCAGATCGACAGAGGAAAGATGGTCAAAGGCAGAAATGTGGAGGTACAAGGGAATGGAAGATAGCTTAGCACATGGGTTCAAATCCCCGTGTCAGGGATTGGATAATGTTTATATATTACCTTTTATTGTGGATAGTAGGCTGTAGCAACAAGGTTAGGCCACGGCGCAATGCTATGAAACGAAAATAATAGAAATGCTAAAAAAAAAGACCAGATATGTCACTAGCATACAGTAAACGTTCCTTCCTTAATTCGCTGATTTTTTTTTCGATTAAACTCTCGATTAAACTGATATGAGAAAATATGGGGAAACCTGGCCCAAGACGTTCGATCAAAATAAAAATAGTAAATTGATTGTTATTTTTTCATTGTTCTGATCATTATATTTCAGGCCCTCGTGTACCTACACCAGAACCACTGCATGCACCGGGATATCAAAGGTCACAACATTCTCCTCACAGAAAATGCCGAAGTTAAAGTGATCGATTTTGGAGTCTCCAGCCATCTAGCGTCCACAATGGGAAGGAAGAACACTTCGGTCGGAACGCCTTACTGGATGGCTCCGGAGGTAAGCGTCCGGCTTCGTTCCAGTCCACCCAAATAACGGGTCAGTTCTTTGAAAAGGACGAAAATACATATGCTTCTTTGAACGTTTGTTAATTTTGAACAATGCTATTTTGGGCTAAATGATAAAATGACGGAACTTGGCGGGAAGGACAGTCGTAAGCCTTAAAGGATCATTTACACGGCGGGTATTTTCCCCCGGAGACAAGAGGGGTAAGAGTTCACACGGTACCCGGGTATTTTGAAGGGAGAGTACTGTCATGTGGCAATAGATTCCAAGGTTTTACAGCTAAGGATATCTCTCCACAATGGACACCAACATGTGTCCATTTGGATCACTTCTTATATGGACATAGTCAGAATTATTGCTCGAAAATCCGATTTTTTGTTGCCGGCGTCGAAAAATACAAATGCCTGGGTAAAAAGGTTCGCAAAATTGAAGTCCAAAATACCCGGGGATTTGTTGCTGTTGCGGAAAAAATACCCGCGGAGTCCGGGTAAAAACCCTCCGTGTAAACGTAGCTTAAGTGAACCGTTCGAGGATCCGAGGTCTAAACTAGATCGGAGCAATGTGGGGAGGGGGATCCCGGAATATGGTAAATAGTTTCGTACCATCTTTTCCCACTCTTGTCAATCAATCAATCAGCTGAAAGCTAGAAGAGGAATAAAATGTTCACGAATTACACAAAACGAAACAAATTAACCAACACACTTAAAAGATATGACAGAAATAATTGATGGGATGAAACTATGTAAAAAATTGGGCAGAAGAATTAGCAGGGTATGGAGAAAACTGGTTGCCAGTGTTTCTCTCGGACCGACACACATACCGATTTAAGGAACTATTCTGGATATTACGAGTATGCTATATAATTGATTTTCAGGTCATAGCATGCGAGCAGCAGTTGGACTACTCATACGACGTTCGGTGCGATATTTGGTCGCTAGGTATCACTGCAATCGAACTGGCGGAAGGGGATCCGCCATTGGCTGAACTCCATCCAATGAGAGCCCTGTTTCAGGTTAGTTCCTCGAATGCAGGCGTTTCTTCTTAAATTTAAGGTTATCGAACTTTGTGAGGTTCTGCTGGGTTTGTTTTACGGAAAGACGGACATCATACAGTAAAGTTATAGAATACGAATTAACCTAAATTTAGATGTCCATGACCAGAGGCGGTACTAGCCAAAATGTTTGGGGGGGGGGGGGGGCAAGGTATTTACCGACTGGCTCGTCATTTACCGACTGTCCTTTTCAGGAATACCTACTGTTTTTAAGAAAAAACGACTGTTTGGACGAAAAATCGCCTGTTTTTAAGAAAAAATGACTATTTTTACGAAAAACTGACTGTTTAAAAAATCGATGTTTCCAAGAAAAAATCGACTGTTTTGACGAAAAATCGCGGCGCTTCGCCGTTGTTTTTACCGACTGGCTAACAACATTGGGGGGAGGGGGCGCCCTCCTCCCATACGTGACGCCCCTGTCCATGACTGTGTCTGATCCTCGTAGACAGTCCAGGGTACCAGTGGCAGAGCCTCATGTAGGAATCCAAACAAGGCCGAATGCAAAATTTGAGTGCAGGAAATGGTGCCTCTTTTGGCCAAGACATAGGGATCTCCTATTAAGCTTAGCCTAGCATTAATTTAGATATTTATTTGTATCCATCAAAATTGAAAGCGATACCTGAATCATATTCAACAGTACTGTAAGTGGCCTACTATGAACAAAAATAAAAATACACAAGATAAAAACAACTAATTAAATTCTTAACACCCGCTTCTGAACAAATTTGTACGGGTTGTAGGTTGGGAGTGCTTCAGATTTTTTTTTTTTTTGAAATCTTCACCTTTTCGTATATAATTATTTTTTTACCGATAAGTCAGAAACTAATTGGAAATTACTCAAAGAAAGTGGGAACACCATCATAAACTTTGAATAAACAGAACAAATTTAAATACGATCACAAATTTGAACTTTTCTCTTTCACATGGTTGACAATCATGATCTGAAAAAACTTGGTAAACGGGATCCCTAAGTACGTCACTACATAATCTACGGTGAATTATCCTGCATTCGCCAACGTCAAGTTTTTCATCTGTCAGCCATGATATGATCTGTCGCAACGTAGCTTAGTCCGAGTTCGATCTGCTGCCATCATTGAACTTGCCTGAGTTATTTCTGATTGTAAAAGTAAATTTTGCTTAGAAGTATTTTTTGTACTTCGCGGTTAAGAAAGTTCTTTAACGAATGGTCGGATCGAAGAAGTAACGATGTCTAACCCAATGATGTCAAGTTTCTAATGCTCCAGCAAAGTTTTAGCGTCCTAGCACTTCTGGGAGTACTTTAACTCACGATCGCCGGAATTCCGGACACCTCCTACAGCTCCCCCCTTGGTAACCGAATCCGGTCCGATTTTGTCACTGATGCACCTAGGACTTGTGTCTGTACTTTCCACCAAGTTTCGTCCTAATCGCTCCACTCTATGCGTGTCATAAGATTTCCGGTTCTCCCCTCCACCCCCCCCCCCCCTCCCCCAGTTCATCGGATTCGGTCCGGACTTGAAATGGGACATCTGAGACATGAGGTCTTTCAAGATATCAAGTTTCATTAATATCCGACAACTCGTTCGAAAATTATGCATGCCACTAATTTCTGGATTCCGCCGTCTTCCTCTCCCCCCACGATGGTCGGATCGGACGAGTGACTGTTTCCAAGTTAATCGGGTCGGGTCCCTGATATGCCTGCCAAGTTTGATCGTCCTAGTCCACCTGGAAGTACATCAACTACGGATCGCCAGAGTTGCGGAATCCCCCTCCAACTCTCCCCCACGGTGTCCGAATCCGGTCCAGTTCTGTCAGTTATTTATCTAGAGCCTGTGCTTGTTCTTCCCACCAAATTTCATCCTGATCGCTCGACTCTGAGAGTTCCACAAGATTTCCGGCCCCCCCTCCGACCCCCCCCCCCCATCCATCGGATCCGGTCAGGACTTGAGATGAGACATCTGAGACACGAGGTCTTTCCAGGTATCAAGTGTCATTAAGATCCGATTACCCATTCGAAAGTTATGCATGCCCCTATTTTCTGGATTCCGCAATCTCCCCCTCCCCCCATGATGGTCAGATCAGGCAAGTGACTATTTCCAAGGTAGTTTGGTCGGGTCCCTAATACGCCTGCCAAGTTTCATCATCCTAGCACATCTGGAAGTACCCTAACTCGCGATCACCGGACCGACCGACCGACGGAAAAGTGATCGGTATATGGCACTTGGCCGGAAGGCAAGTGCCATAAAAACCGACTATTTTGACGAAAAATCGACCAATTTTCAGAAAAAAACGACTGTTTTCATGAAAAAATCAACTGTTTTGACGAAAAATCGTGGCGCTTCACGCCGGCTCGGTTATTTTTTACAGACTGTCCGACAGCATTGGGGGGGGGGAGCGTCCCCCCCTCCCCCCCCCCCCCCCAGTCGTGACGCCCCTGGTTCTCATAATAATAATTTATTTATGACCCATCATACACTCACAAAGAGAAAGACGGAGTATAAATACAAAAAAGAGGAAAAAGTAATATACGGAAAGACATAACACCACCAGAACACCACAGAAAAAACAATACGAAACTAACTTCTAACAAATTAAGCTAATAATAAACAAAAAATAAAAAGAAAGAACAACAACAACGACAACAGAACCAGAACTAGAAACAGAAAACGGTTTGACACAAGGATGTCAACTGTTATCAAACGTCTGACAGGGTGGCATCCACTACCAGCAGGGGCGTCACGTATGGGGGGAAGGGGGGACGCCTCCCCCCCCCAATGATGTGAGCCAGTCGGCAAAAAAAACGAGTCGGCGCGAAGCCCTGCGATTTTTCTTAAAAACAATCGATTTTTTCCTTGGAAAAAGTCGATTTTTCTTAAAAACATTCGGATTTTCGTAAAAATAGTATTTTTCTTAAAAACAGTCGTTTTTTCTGAAAATCAATCGATTTCTCGTCAAAACAGTCGGTTTTCCTAAAAAAAAAACAGTCGGTGAAAAATGACCAGCCAGTCGGTAAATACCCCCCCCCCCCCCCAAACATTTGGGCTAGTTGCAGTGCACTTCCAATGACATCGGGCTATGGGGGGTCAAGTCGCAATACACGCTAAAATATTTTCTCTGCTTTAGATTCCTCGGAACCCCCCTCCCACGCTGAAACGACCGGCGGAATGGACAGAGGAGTTTAACGACTTCATTTCTGTTTGTTTGAAGAAAGACTTTGAGAAACGACCGTTTGCGCGAGCGCTTATGGAGCATCCGTTTATCAAGCAAGTCCCGTCTCATCCCGACATGGCAAGTAGATTTCTAGATATTAAATCTCTTTTCAAGAGTGTTCTGGCGTCTTCTTCTAATTCTCAAGCACTTGGGTTCCAAGTTGGTACCCTTTCGTTTTTACGGTCGTTTTCATTTCGTTCTGTTGCTTTTCATCTTAGTAAACACTAGTTGATTTTTTGCAGATACCATGGTATCTGCTACCACGGTAACTGCATCTGCAATTATTCGTTCTTGCAGTTACCGTGGCATCTCTGCAAAAACGACAATTGCCGAAATTGCGCTTTTCGAAGTCATCCCAAAAGAAAAACGGATATTCAGTCGCATCACTAAGTGCCAAACTTCTTTCCCACCAATTTGACAAAAATTGATGAAAGTGAGATGACTTTTTCAAATACCACGATCAGGTACCACGGTCGGCCCGTGGTGTCTGAATATCAGATACCACGATAGCTGGCCAGATACCACGATAACTGCAAAAACGCCTTTTGACCGTGGTATTGATACCACGATAACTGCAAAAACGACTTTAGACCGTGGTATCAGATATCATGGTATCTGCAAAAACGCAACTACTATTATTATTTGCCCTTTGGGGCGATTAAGGTCCAATGGGGGTCCAGGGTTCAAGGTCAACATCTGTTATGTTGTGCTACTTCTGTTTTCTTAGGCGCGTGCGATTTAGACTTCTCCTTAGTTGCGTTTTTGCAGATACCATGGTATCTGATACCACTGTAAAAAGTTGTTTTGCAGTTATCAATCAACCAATCAGTCTTTATTCTTGAAAAACATTCCTTATGGTATTCACAACAAGACCAAAGGTGTCGATGGGATCCCAAAAATCTAATATTTGATCCAGACAATTGGGTCTTGTCTTCGCCAGATCCAGAGAAAACCAAGTTCAGGTATACCTCTATAAGCCATATCTATTTTGACGATACTGACCGAAACTTCCTGCTTTACTTCTGCCAAATTTCCGGTTTCGCCCGAATTCCGAGCGAACTACTAGTCCAGCAAGAAAAGAAAATTCAGAAACAAATCCAGCGTATCTCCTTATCCCTACAAAGATCATCTAATCAACTTTAAATAAAACTTTGACTTAAAAAAAAACCCGGTTACAACCGGATTCCGGACTAATTATATGTCCGGGTAAAAAATTATTATCATATACAGACTCAGCGTCTCTTCTTACCCCCAAATCTGTCATCTAATCAACTTCAGATAAAACTTTTGCTTTTAACATATTTTCCGGTTTTGGCCGGATTCCAGACGAACTAGTTGTACGGCGAGAAAATGTTTTTGACCATCATATTCAGTATGTCTTCTTACCCTGAAATCGAACATTTAATCAACTTCAAATTAAACTTTTACTTTTAACCAACTTTCCCGTTTTTGCCGGATTCCGGACGAACAAGTTGTCCGGCGAGAAAATGGTTTTCACGATCGTGCTCAGCATGTCTTCTTACCCCATAATCGACTATCACATTAGCTGTTAAAATATTTTGTTTGTCCCTTAATTTGAACCCCCTCTCCCACCCCTAAATGTAGGGCTACAGAGACCTTACCCTTGACTCAAACAATCCTCCCACCAAGTTTCATCAGAATATCTCATTCCTTTTGAGAGTTATCGTGCTTACAGACGGGCGGACGGACGGACAACTTTTGCGATGTCATAGGTACGTTTTGGAATCCAAAAAACCGAATATTTGTTCTCTCGTCGAACATAATTATATACAATTGTGCTTTTACATAGTCAAATCTTCATGAATTACACAAAAACAAAAATTGCAACAAATTAAAACGCAAAACTTCAAAAATCAACACAAAAAAAGGAAAAAGATTTTACTTAAAATTTCGTGTTGAAAAAACTCACAAAGGAGGGGACAAAACTTTCTTCTGGTATCTGATACCACGGTCAAAGGGTGTTTCTGCAGTTACCGTGGTATCTGCCAAGATACCGTGGTATCTGAAAAAGTTCATCTCACTTTCTTTATCACCAACAATAGAGCCCCGGATTTGTCAAATTGGTTGAAAAGAAGTTTGGCAATTAGTGATGTGACTGGATATCAGTTTTCTTTTGGGATGACTTCGGAAAGCGCAATTTCGGCAATTATCGTTTTTCAGAGCAACCGTAGTATCAAATACCACGGTAACTGCAAAAACCGCTAACTGCAGATCCAGTTACCGTGGTAACAGATACCATGGTATCTCCAAAAACGCAAATATTGCCTTTGTCATTCAGATCCGTGAGCCACTCAGCGAGATTGTCCGAACTGTTCGAGAAGTGAACGCGCCCCGGCGCGAACCCGAGCCAACCACTCGCCAAGGACAGCTGAAGCAGGACAGAAGAGCAAAGCTCCAGCCAATGTACGTGGATGATTTGGCCTCTTTAGACAATCTGACAAACGTAAGTATTTACAGTTCTGACTACCCTAAAGCACAACTCTTACTAGAAATGATTTTTTCCCTATTAAATGGACCAGAAAAAAACATTTTCGAAAACACCGTTACTTTCCGCCTGAAATTAGCGATATTCTTGTTGGCGCTTGTCGACTATGTCCAGCCTTCCTGCTCTCCGACGCGGCGGCTGGGCGCAAAACATTTGAAAACTGATCGCGCCGTGGTTAAAAAGTGTGAAAACTAATCAAATGAAAGAAGTAATAAACAAATGCTTCTCAGATCCTTATGTGTGAAAGAGTTGCCAGCAGAGGTTGAAGATCCGAATCCTTTCATGGTCGGATTCGCCCATCTCTGGTCTACAGTAGGCTAGGTTGCCATTTAACTAAACAAAAATTCCCTATAAAAGTAGCAAAGAAGTACTACTAAAGATGATACCAAAGAAGACAAAAGTTCTGTTTGAAAAAGTTATAATAGTAACATACCTCCATCTCAGTTGATATCGGAATAAAAAGCCCAAATGCCGTTCAAAAATATCAAACTAGCTGCGCTTCGGCGGATATTTTTTGTAACCTGGCAAACCTTTCGTTGTGGTCCCGACAATACTCGGCAAGGCCAAAAAAGTGCTAAAGTTTCTTAGGCACAAAACGAAACATTGGAGAAAGGTGGGGATTTTAGTAGCTTATAATTCTTTATGGGAGCTAAGTATGTGTATTATAAAAGGCAGAATATGCAAGAGGGATCCTTTAAAGTTTAACTGAAAAGGTCTTAGATAGGACAATCTAGTTACCCATGACTTATTCACTTAAAGAAGCTTGAAATCTCGGCGAAAATGCGTTACTTCGTTGCTCCGCTGTTTTCAATAGTGGGATTTTCTTGTCAGATTTGTATGCTCTTTGCGCTTGTATCTGTGTTGTGTGCTCGACGAAAACGATTTACGAAAAATAAGTGTTCACGCAGTTAGCTACCTTCCGTAAGCTTATCATTGGCCATTAAAACGCCGCGTATGTATTGAGATTCAGTTTTTCTGCGACATAGTAGAAATTTGCGTTGTGAGGACAACTGTAGATGTTTTGAACGCCATTCTCGAGCAAATAATGAAAAATAAAAAATCCCTTGACACAATCCAAAAAAATGCTGAGTATTCAGTTAAGTGAAACAAACAAATTTGGCTTTTCAGTTAAAATTTAAAGTAGCAAGGACACCAGAGGCTACATCCTGGCCACGAAGTCGAGATCTGATTCTTCAGATACTGCTAGACGGTATTTTCACTTCAGTTTTCACAGCATTCTGGGAGGTTAAAACATTTCATATCAAGAGGCTCTGATTCAACTGGGCTTTCCTGAACTAATTGACCGCAGAAATACCCTTTCAAAAATTTCGGAGCAAAGATGGTGTGTTGTCTTCAGATGAGCCGTTCGTTCCCCCCTCCCCTCCCGTCGTTCGTGCGTGGGTGTGAGCGGAACACTGGCAATCGGTTTTTGCCTTATCCTGCCAATTCTTAAAATCAATTTTTACACAGTTTTATTTCAGCATTTATTTCAGATCGTATCTTGTAAAGTGTATTAGGTAATCTGTTGTTGCAGTTTTTGTCTGTTTTGTAAGTATTTCGCATCAGCTCTCGGTTTAAGATTAGATGGTTGATTGATTGATTTATTTATTATTGTGAAAGTTCGCTTGCTTTTTTTGGTCATGTTTAGGGACATACAATATCAGCTGGAAAACCGCTGTAGACAAAAAAATATGCTAAGAAAAATTTCACTTTGTAGGTTGACTTTACTTTAAAGGACCCTTCGCACTATTTACTCTTCCACCTACAGTATTTTAATATATTTGAATACTTTAAAATTAGGCTGTGCTTTCAACAAATGACCCACGGTTTTGGCTGTTTTAAGCCTTTTCTGAGACCCTTTGACTCATAGCGAAAACAGGGAAACAATTTACATAACCGTTTTTTCTGATGGAAAAAACTTCCCGCAGACAACCGTCGACAGCGTGATACACATCGAAGGTACCAAAACACGGCAAGTGAGAAAATCAGCGTGGTTTTGTTAGAGGGGCTAGAATATACCGTAGGAAATTTGGGTCTCCGGGGTTAGAAATATATGGAGTGATTACGGAAGTAGGTTGCGTTCGTATTATAGGTGAGACAGGTCCTTTAAAAGAAGAATAAACGACGACTAGGTGAGTAGAAAGGGTGGTTTGTGCGAAGGTCGCGAGAAATCTATTCCGTCAGCTTTCTGTGCAATTGCTGTAACTTATCAGACATTTCTGGGGCACCGAACTTCGTACCATTATTTCCTGTCAGGAGGGGGGGGGGGGGGGGGAGAGAACTTGCTGTCACGATAGTAAATCTCTAAGGACAGGACACTCACAATATTTACTGTCTATGTTCCAATGTACACAAATAGTTGAATACTTTACAACTGAGCTGTTCTTTTAACGAATTACCAACGTCTTTGTCTGTTTAAGCCTTTCTCCAGGTTCGCTGGCTTCTAGCAAAAACACGGGAATGGAAAATAGCGAAACACGGCAAACATTCAATTCAGTTCAGTTCAATTTATTTTATACCCGTCAAAAGAAACAACGAGGGCGTGTAGTCCTAGTGACGGAGTACAAAAAAAAAAAAAAAGGACAACGCACGTAGCAAAAGTTTACACTAAACACAACACAAACATAATTACAAGATCACACGAAGAGGGAAGGCCACTGGTGGCTCAGGCGCTCAGGTTACTAGCGGAAGATTTGAAATCTTCCACTCTTTGATCATTGATCTTTGCAGACAGAACGAGTTGGAATTTTTGTGCCAAAAACGAGTTACTGTCTCCAAGGGGGCAAATGCAGCCGATACTGGGCAAATTTAAAAATGGTCCGGTAATTTTTCTTATTAGAAGCAGAAAAAAATTGCGAAATGGGGGGATTTAGCAAGAAGATGGGGCACAGTTAGACTGTTGTAGAGTTTAGAAAGATGAAACCGCGTAAGACGCGTGATATTTGAAGCAAGTCAAGCATAAGCGATCCGTATCTTTTTAGCAAGGTTTTGAATGACAAGCTCGATGGTTTCTTTAATACTTTTTCCGATGGGCATACCAAGGTAAAAAAGACTGTCAGAAATCGGAATAGATGTTTCAGAAAGCTCAAGTCGCTTGTCTAAATTACCCTTACGACCGAAAGCGATTGCTACGGTTATATCAACGTTAAAACTCAGACCGACCTGCTGATATTCATGTTTGAGCTTTGAAAACGTTCGCTCACTTGAGATGACTGTACATGGAACGGAGACATTTAATAACACCCTCTTTTTATGGCTTCTGTCAAAATCTCAAAGATACAAGAATCGAAAGGTCTGGCTATGTCCAGTGCACAAAGAACAAGGAAATCGCCAGAGCCTTCTACATCCGCAAGAACATTAAAAAGGGCGAAGAGAGCATGCTCCCGACCCAAAGGGGGGTTTGAATGTACCGGGTCTCCGGGTTTGAGAATCTATGATTTAGTGGTTGCATGGGCATTGTAGATACGACGGATAAGCCTGCATCTTTATCGATCGTGTATTATTTCCATTTCTTAATTTTTATGGCACTTGCCTTCCGGCCAAGTGCCATATAGCAGTCACTTTTCCGTCGGTCGGTCGGTAGGTCAGTCCGGTGTTTGCGAGTTAGGGTACTTCCAGATATGCTAGGACGATGAAACTTGGCAGGCATATCAGGGACTCGACCAAACTAACTTGGAAGAAGTCACTTGCACGATCCGACCATCCTGGGGGGAGGGGGAGGGGGTGAAATCCGGAAAATAGGGACATTAATAACTTTCGAACGGGTGATCGGATCATAATGAAACTTCATATGCGGAAAGACCTCGTGTCTCAGATGTCTCATTTCAAGTCCGGACCGGATCCGATGAATCTGGGGGGGGGGAGTCGGAGGGGGGAACCGAAAATCGTGTGAAACTCTCAGAGTGGAGCAATCGGGATGAAACTTGATGATAAGAACAAGCACAAGCTCTAGATACATCACTAAGAGAACTGGATCGGATTCGGACACTGTGGGGGGAGTTGGAGGGGGGTTCCGGAATTCCAGCGATCCGTAGTTAATGTACTTCCAGGTGGGCTACGACGACAAAACTTGACAGGCATATCAGGGACCCGACCAAACTAACTTGGAAATAGTCACTTGCCCGATCTGACCATCGTGGGGGGAGGGAGAGGTGGCGGAATCCCGAAAATAGGGACATTCGAAATGGTGATCGGATCTTAACGAACTTAATATCTTGAAAGACCTCATGTCTCAGCATGTCCCATTTCAAGTCCGGACCGGATCCGATGAACTGGGGGGGGGGGCATAGAGTGGAGCGATCAGGATGAAACTTGGTGGGAAGTACAGGCACCAGTCCTAGCTGCATCAGTGACAGAATCGGACCTGATTCGGATACCGAGGAGGGGGGGGGGGAGGGTGAGAGCTATAGGGGTGTCCGGAATTCCGGTGATCGTGAGTTAAGGTACTTCCAGATGTGCTAGGACGATAAAACTATGCTGGAGCATTAGAAACTTGACATCGTTGGGTTAGACATCGTCACTCTCCGATCCGACCATCCTTTAAAGAACTCATCTTAACCGCAAAGTACAAAAAATAATTTTAAGCAAAATACTTTTTCACGATCGCCATGAGCACATGATCCTTTTTGCCTCAAGGGTTTTGCTTTTAAATCAATTTTTAAGCAACCTTAAAGTGCGCATCTCAAACGAAAAGTAAAAAAAAAAAATACTTTTGACAATCACTTCCATCCTCTGACCCAGCCTAGCAAGTTTGGCGCATCTTAACGGAAAAGGGAAAAAAATACTTTTGACCGTCACTTCCATCTGACCCAGCCTTGCAAGTGCCATATGAGATTCTAGCTCTTGTTTTCTTTTGTGCTACTTCGCTTTTCCTGATTTAAATAAGAGACCAATCACACTTTTTACCCGGCGTAGCTTGTTGCACGTTTGGTCACTCTCCGTCGTTTCGGTTTTAATAGTGAATAATTACTAAATTGTTTTACCATCACTTGACAATAAGGTCAATTGTCGAATACGCGTGTCCTGCTTGGCACGCAGGGTTGACCCAAGAGCAATCTGAAGAGTTGGAGAGCGCACAGAAACGAGCCGCAAGAATTATATTGGGTCAGGAACAGTCCGATTATGACCAAAGTCTCTAAAAGCTCCAACCCCAAAGATGGTCTTGAGACGCCACGACTTAACCATGAGTTTTGGTAAACAAGTATTTATGTCGGGGAAGCACCGATACCTTCTACCACCTGAGGCGCCGCAGTCAAGATATGCAACAAGGCACAAAAACAAGTTTGTGCCTTGCATAGCGTCTGCGTCTTCGCAATACAGGCGCTCGTTCAGGCAGTATTTTGTATATTTTATGAACATTTAGGCATAAACAGAGAGTGACAAATCGCAATGAAATCGCCAATTAATATGACTATGTAATAAAAGTTGTATATTTATTTATTTATCTATTTATAGCTGTGATAATATACAGCAAATAAACGTTATCTCTATTATCTTATCTACTCCTTCTAAAGCCCCCTCCCCCCGCTCCATTATCAATCTGATGCAGCCGACCATTTACTCACTTATCAACCCTAGGAACTCATTGTCGATCACCTCCACCGCCGCTTCACTCAAGGCCAAATATACACCTACATCGGGGACATTCTCGTAGCTGTCAACCCCTACGCCGACTTGGGCATATACACAGATGTGGAAGCCAACCTTTACCGAAGCAGGGGAAAGATGGACCACCCGCCGCATATCTTTGCGGTAGCCGATACTGCTTACCACACCATGTTACATTTGAAAAATAGTCAGTGTATCATCGTATCGGGCGAGAGCGGGTCCGGGAAAACGGAAAGTGCGAATTTTCTGTTAAAGCAGCTGGTGTATCTTGGAAAGGTAAATACTGTAGATAGAAATCTTAGTCCAAGAACTAGAACAAGAACTTGAAGGGGGTGCACTCCTCCCTCCCTCTCCCTTTAGAAAAATGCCAGCAGTACACACTGCATTTGTAATGCACTGTCCAAATAGGTGTTATAAGGTGTATTACGGCGCATAAGGTTTATCACAGATTCCTCTTTTCCTCGGAGCGCGCTGCAGTAAGGTATAGACTCGCGAAGAAACTCGCGTTCTATTCTCGCTTATGCAGGGCCAATCAGATCGCTTGGTTGGTTCCGCCAGCGGGCCAGGAAAGGAGCAGCGTCGTCAGGGTTGCCACAGAAGCACTAACGTTCTACTTTGCTGGAAGCTGAAGAAACAACTTTTCTTCAAACGAACACGTTTTGTTCTTTAACGACTGCTTATTGTTAGTTGGAAGAGCAATGCCTTAAATTAATAGCTTTTTACAATATTAAGGGTGTCAAATTGTACTCTCGTACTTAAGGTCACTTTTTCTGATCTTTTGAAGCTCGAAAATTGTATCAGCGTGGCAACACCGAACGCTGAATCGATAAGAACCTATTGAGTTCCTATTTGAACAGGCGTGTGTGTATCGCGTATAGCACAGTTCAGCTTATTACAACTATTTGGACAATGCCAAAAGACCTACCCGATGAAAAATTTATCTCAAAATAGTACTATGAAGTAGTACGAAAAAGTTGCATGCAGTACTAACGATGCTACTACTTGCTTCTACTTCAAGGCTACCGTGTTACTGCATACTACTATATGCTACTATTAGCAAGACTGGATGCTACTATGGCAAGACAGGATGGTGCTGGATACTACTACATAAGATTGGACCAGTCTGATGCTCATTAAATGATAGTATTCTTTGCTATTACATAGTATTCCATGCAACGTTTTCGTACTACTACCATACTACTACGCAGGCTACAAATTTCTCGTCGGGTAATCCAAACATCCTGTTTACCTTTTTTTAGTGATCGCATGCCATGGGTTTGTTTAGATTTGAACTATCGATTGCCGAGTTGCTGTTTTGGCTCGAGAAAAAACCCACGCACAACGTCTTCTTTTCTAGATGGCGGAATTTTCCAGGATTGATTAGCAAAGAATTATAAGACCTAACTGATAATTTTTGTATGTCTTCAGAGGGACCACACTGGTCTTGGTTTTATAATTTATTTGTATTTGTAATAAACAGTTGGAGCATTAGATGGAAATTATTATTTTGACCCTTGGCTCCCTACTTGCCATAGCAGCTGTCCGGGATAATCGGCTGAGATTTAGTCCAGACAGAGTTATTTCAAACCTAGGAATTTTTTTTTTAACTTGCCCATTGTTTCGCGGTGTTTTTAGTGGTTTTGAACATTCACAGTGACAGTAGGGATAGTTAGCATTGTGTTTGTTGTAGAAAGACCATTTTTTGTGGCCCGCTTTAAGCGAACTCATTACGAATCGACGGCATAGAAAGAGTCTGGTGACGTTTCACGAAGTTCTATCCTGCCCTTCGGTGATTTAACTTATCAACAACAACTAAAATTTATCTTCACAATAGTATTATTTCCAGGGAGGCGATCTAATTGAATGTTTGAAAATTTGTCGTGACAACTATGATAGCGTGCCCGCTGACAAAGTTATCAATTCTAACAAGAACGGCAACGGACACGACTTCAAACTGACTGGCTGGCCGTTTTCCGAAGACATTAGTTGCGTTTTTGCAGATACCATGGTATCTCATACCATGGTCTAAAGTCGTTTTTGCAGTTATCGTGGTATCTGATACCACGGTTAAAAGGCATTTTTGCAGTTATCGTGGTATCGTGGTATCTGAAAAAGTCGTCTCACTTTCATCAAATTTTGTCAGATTGATGAGAAAGAAGTTTGGCACTTAGTGGTGTGGCTGAATATCAGTTTTTTTTCGGGAAAACTTCGGAAATATCAGAAACCACGGTCCGACAGTGGTAACTGATCGTGGTATCTGAAAAAGTCGTCTCACTTTCATCAAATTTTGTCAGATTGATGAGAAAGAAGTTTGGCACTTAGTGGTGTGACTGAATATCAGTTTTTTTTCGGGAAAACTTCGAAAATATCAGATACCACGGTCCGACCGTGGTAACTGATCGTGGTATCTGAAAAGGTCGTCTCACTTTCATCAAATTTTGTCAGATTGATGAGAAAGAAGTTTGGCACTTAGTGGTGTGACTGAATATCAGTTTTTCTTTCGGGGATAACTTCGAAAAGCGCAATTTCGGCAATTGTCGTTTTTGCAGTGCAACCGTATATCAGATACCACTGTTACTGCAAAAACGACTAATTGCAGTGGTAACCGTGGTAACAGATAACATGGTATCTGCAGAAACGCAACTATTGGTAGATGGTCCTTCCAAAACAGAGTTGTGGACTCGCCCGCCCGTTTAGAGTAGTTTTGAGTGACTCTGTCAACGCGTTAAAAGATTCCCTGGGGTATGCGCACGACCGTCAATTTTTCCATATCTTTTTAAGGTAACATGGCTTGAAAAACTACAGATACAAGTCTCAACCCAAGAAACTGTCCGAAAAATGTGTCTTCAACAGTTTGCCAACTTCCCCCCCCCCCCCGTTCAGCGTTGGAAAATCCCTCTCTCCCTATAGGAAATGCCGTTCAGCATATGGATTTGCGAACGAATCCACTACCGCTTAGCAGAAATATTTGTTTTCGTCAAAAAGCGATGTCGAAATATCCCGCGTTCTTGGACAGCTTTCGACAGGAATTTTCCGAAAGAATACAAGAAATTAAAGGAAAAAAGAAAGAAGGAAAAATAAACGCACCCAGATCTAAAATAAGTTATTTAAGTGTACACTGTAAATATTTTCGTGCCAGTAATCGCAAATTTTCTCAACCACGGAAGTCCTCTTCAGGCTCAAAGCCGCACAAGTTGAAATAACGAACTTTTGGGAAAACCACAAGTTCACATGATTTTCCCACAAGAACCACATGGTTTTCCCACAAGTTCGTTTTTCCAACTTGAGCAGCTTTGAGCCTGAAGAGAACCCTTGCCAAGAAGGGCCAAAATATAGCTCTAATAAAATTCTGCTGACGTATCGGTTTTGCACTATCAAATATGATTCGCAGTCAGCTTGGGCTGAAGGAATATCTGTCTCGGAAGTCGATTTGTAAAATAAACTATCTATCTTCCTCAGACCATAAACATGTTTATGCCTTGGAATTCCTGCCTGGATTTTCGGAACCATCATCACTTCCGAATGGAATAGCTGAGATTTTTTCAACTTCGTGATGAAAGTGACGATTGTGGGTTCGCACTATTAGAGGTCGAAGTAGCTTACAGGATATGTAGGCGGCGCACGTGCATGGGAGCTTACGTAACCCTCAGAAGGGTAGGAGGTTTTTGGAACCGTCGCGGTTGCCCTTCCATTGTAAAAAGTTTCTCCGAGTAAGGATTAAAGTTAATCGCAGTATTTGCTACTGGGATTAATCTTATCTCTACTGAGATAAAATTAATCTGAATTAGAGATAAGATTATCTTTTAGAGACAAGATTAATCCCAGTAGCAAATACTGCAAGATTTTTTTTTACAGTGGACTGAGACGCAGGGAAGAGTACCTCAGTTACTAATACTATCAGGTTATTACGATACTATCTTCGTAATGATTATAAGAATATAATACAAAAAAGAGGCCATTGACCTAGGATATGAACTTATTCTAGCATGTTAGTTTAGTCGCTGTTGAAGTTGCTGAGCGTTGGTTTTCTAGGCACCAAATCGAAATCTTGAAGAGAAAATACTACAAATGAACCCCCTGATGGAAGCATTTGGCAACGCTGCGACAGGAATCAATGACAATTCTTCACGCTTTGGAAAGTTTCTTGATGTGACTTTTACGGAAACTGGAATGATCTCTGGGGCACGTGTTGCTGTTTACTTGTTGGAACAGTCACGTGTTGTACGGCATGGAGTGTAAGTACGAAGCCAGATTCCCATAGAAGATGCTATGGTTTCCGCTGCTCATATCGAATCCGTCAGGCCTTGCGTAATCCGATCGGCCCGACTGAAACAGCCTTTCTTGAGAATCTTGCCCAAGGAGTTGTTTTGCGATCCCAAAACGTAAGTGGTGGGACACCTATGACTTCACAGAAGTTGTCCGTCTGCCGTCTGTCAGCACGATAACTCTCGAAGGGAATGAGATATTTTGATGAAACTTGGAGTGAGGATTCTTTGGGTCAAGAGTAAGGTCGAGTTCGTAGATCGGCTTTGTAGCCCTATATTTAGGAGTGGGGGAGGGGGTTTCAAATTAAGGGGCAAAAAAAATATTTTTTAAAAGCTATTGAGATAGTTGATTTAGGTCTATGGAGACATGCTGAATCCGAATATGAAAGTTATTTTTTTGCCGGACAAATAGTTCACCCGGAATCCGGCGAAAACCGGACACAAAATTTGTCGACCAGTTTTCGGCTATAGCAGTCCCTACCCCTTTATTCTCAAACTAGTATAGCTCTGCGCGTGGATGCCGGCATTCATTTGTTTATTCTATGTGACGTCGGAGAGATCTAGTGTTATCGGAGGTCGAAGGGGTTGATATATATAATGTTCATGTTGCTCAAGCGACGATGTTGTTCAGTGAGGATTCACTCGTAACGTACAGGTCAAGTTCGTAGATGGGTCCTTTAGTCACATCTTTAAGAGGCAGAGGAGGGAATTCGAATTTACGGTAAAAACATTATGTTTTGTAAGCTAGTAAGATATTCATTGAGGGGTTAAGGAGGTCCGCTGAATCCATATGTGAACTTAGTTTTCTTGCTGGACAAATGGTTCATCACGAATTCGTCCGAAACTGGAAATTTGGTTGAAGTTCAAAGTTGTTTCTGAAATTGATTAGAGATTCGGTATCGGGGCAAGGAGACACGCTGAATCCATTTTGAACTATACTTTAACAGTAAAAATATTCAAGGAATCTGACGAAGACTGAATGGCGAAGACATGACCAATTGTTTGAATCAAAATGTTAGATTTTTGGGATCCCATCTAAACCTTTGGTCTTGTTTCATTAGGCTAGTTAAATTTTCTGTGGAATCTTGCACGACCCAAGTGAGCGGAACGTTTTTTGTTTTTTTGTCTTGTGTGTCCCTAGCCTCTAAAACCTCTTAATATAATATTAAACTTTTGGACTATAAGCTAGCCTCGTGTACAATGATTCTAGGTGATATCCGAGATACCGTAACAAGCTTAGAGTTGGTCAGGTGATTACTGGTAAGTAGGCCTAATATTCATATTTTTCCAGAGGAGAGAAGAATTTCCATATTTTCTATTACGTTTACGACGGCCTAGAAGCTGAGAACGAACTGCGAAACTACTGCCTCGAACCTGGCAAATTACACAGCCACCGCTATCTGTCGGCTCCACTTGGAATCAGTGCTACAAAGGAGGTAGATTTGAACCCTAGATTTATGTACATTAAAGCGGACCACAAAAAGTGGTCTTTCTACCACACAAACAATGCTAACCATCCCTATGCTGTCACTATGAATGTTCAAAACAAAACAAAAAACACCGTCAAACAATGAGCAAATTAAAAAAAAAATCACCAAATTTCCTAGGTTGGAAATACTTCGGTCTGGACTAAATCTCAGCCGACTATCCGGGACAGCCGTTATGGCACGTAGGGAGCTAAGGACCAAAATAATAATTTCCATATAATGCTCCAACTGTTTATTACAAATACAAATAAATTAAAAGCCCAAGACCAGTGTGGTACTTCTGAATACAAAAAATAATCAATAAAGTCTTGTAATTCTTTGCTAATCAAACGTGGAAAATTTCGTCATCTGGAAAAGAAGACCTTCGTGTGGGTTTTTTCTCGAGCCGAAACAGCAACCTATATAGTAAATAGTAAATAATAGTTACTATTGTTAGAAGGGTGGAACACGCTCTAAGACAGCTATGGAGGGACGCTTGTCACTTTTCCTTTGATTTTGTCAATCCTAAAATGATTTATATACCCGACCACACCGTCAGAAGTTTCATAACAGACAACACAAGGATGCGCTGTTTCAATAGACAGCACGCAACAGACAACACTTGGAATGTTATCTGTTGTCGCGACAAATGTTATGCGTGAAATCTTATGCATAACGAGTATTGCAGGAAGAGCCGAAAACCGCTGGCTTTTTTGTTTGTCGTTATGATATCGGAGATTCAGCAGATACGTTTTTGGCGGCTTTTCGGCTCTTCCTGGCAATGCTTGTTATGCATGACATTTCATGGATAAGGTTTGTCTTGACAACAGATAACAATCCAAGTGTTGTCTGTTGCGTGTTGTCTGTTTGAACCGCGCATCCTTGTGTTGTCCGTTATGAAACTTCTGACATTGTAGTCTGTTTGTTCTTCTTCTTTGCATGTCAAGGATAATTCTTTTGTGGATCAGAAAAAGAAGTGAGCATAACCATAACAGCCATAATCTGCCCTAACGTCCATCGAACGTCCACAGACTTCCGTCTGTGATAACCTCTGAATGGTTAGGATATTTTGATTGAAGTTGGGGTGAACTCTGTCGTGAGTGATGTCAAGTTTTTAGGGTGGGCGTTGTGTTCGGAAGAGGCTTGAACCGATAAAATGAAATTGAAGGTTGGTACAGGTGCAACATGCCACTTTGATCAGGAAGTTTACAGGGATTTTGTCTTGGATTTGTATATCGGCCTGAATCATGTACGAAGAGTCCGATACGATTTCGCAGGCGAAAATACGCATGCGAAAAATCGCGACCGACCCCGGCACAGCTGTCCAGTCTGTAGTTATTAGTTCCGAAAGCTGCCTTGTACTTATTTATTTGTTTTTGTGTGCAATTGTTAATGCCTTAGACTAGTATTTTATTAAATGTTTATAAAAATCATATTATTAACTTCGTGCCATTTTTGTATCCCACTGGCATGTCTGGCGCGTTCCATAACTCTATTGTTATTTATTTCCGTTTAAACAAATTCTACCTTACTTATAGGATATCCAATACTTGTGTGGCTATTAGTATTCTGACAGTGTTTGCGATAATTTGATGATGACGATTTTGAAAATTTTTGTACGCTCTTAAGAAGAGGAAATAGCGCAGTACAGACAAATAAAAGGAAAAATACACTGAGCTTTCAATAATGTAGTAAATGCGCAAGATAAAAAAATAAACATTAAAAAAAAGAAAAGGGATTAATCGGTTCTAAAAAATCTTCTTCCTAGACGGAATGCGGACCTTCACGTTATCATTTATTGTTTTTCTCGCTTATTCTTTTTCTCTTTCTATTACTCTGTTTTTGTGACGGGTAGGCTGTACAGCAAATACAGTCAACAGACAACAGCGAGTCACGAGGTCTGTAAATAACAGGAAAAAGCAAAGGTTGTGCTGGGCTAGGATCTTAAACATTATTGCGATTTTCTCTTAGGAAAATGTCAGGCACTTCCAGCTGATCCAGAAGTCGTTCGATCTACTTGGCTTTAAACCCAATGACATTGACTCTGTGTACAGAATCATCGCCGCGATTATCAACGTTGGAGATATTCAGTTCGACGAATCTCACGGACAGGATAATATGGAAGTTGCAGAGGTTGCCGACAAAAAGCTGATAAACTCAGGTAAATCTTTTGCCACTAGGGCCAAGCTCCTTTTTCAAATACACTTCGTTTTCCCAAAAATTCCTCTTAAAGGACACCTGAACAAGGAAACCACACTTGAACACACCATGGAGAATGCATTTACAGACATGGCCACG
The DNA here is from genome assembly GCA_030848855.1 of Branchinecta sandiegonensis. NCBI lineage: Eukaryota > Metazoa > Arthropoda > Branchiopoda > Anostraca > Branchinectidae > Branchinecta > Branchinecta sandiegonensis. Next base: position 19,877,843 of record JAUPMV010000016.1, on the reverse strand, counting down.
GAGAGCTTTCTTCTCCTGAGCGTGACGTTTTCAAAATAGGGATGTTCGTTTCTGAAGGTTTGCACATGCAGACTCCAAGATCATTCAAATCTTGTACAGCGCTGGCCGGATCGTATTGGAATTTCTCTTAGATCTACGTTTGGGCTTAACTGGTTAATAAATATTCCAGAAGAAGGGTTGATTGGAGACATTTTTTTCATTTCTAAAATTGTTCGGTACTGAAATAAGGATAGATGCAAAGTGGAGCTATTTCTTACACTATTTCGTATTTGGATTGGGTTTTCTGCAGGCAATGTTAACGGAAGTCATACATATAGGGATGATACTTGGTACTCTTCATTCAGGTGTCCTTTAACAAAAAATAGCGTAGTAAATAGTTGCGTTTTTGATCCACGTCTTGTTGGCCGTTGGCTTAGCCAGCTGCTTAATTTCGTCTTCAAACGCCGTCAAAGTTCACCGTTTGGTTAATTAGTGTTCTTACGACTCCACCGATCCTTGCCCGGTAGCCGTTTGGTTAATGTTTCAAGCAAACTTCGAATTCAGAGTTTGAAGGATAAACAGACTGTTACCGGCGACCAAAAACGGTATTTAAACAGAGACCTTTGAGTTTGAAGGTAATTTCAAACTTCGACCAAAAACGCAACTAATGTCAACAGAGATACACTGAAATGCAAGTAAAAAGTATTAATTTACATAATCTTCTATAAAATTTAAATACAATTGTTGTTACGTATACAACGTGCACTTACAGTCCAATAAGATTTCGCATGAGAAATTTGGATCATATTTGGAAACCCGAATGTGATTATACAAAACGAAGCCTCACGGGGTCACTGATCAAGCGGTGGCCGCTGCATGAGATCCGGCAGTCTCTGAGTCTTGGTTCGTTCAAAAAACACCTTAAAAGATTTTTGTTGGAAATAATAACTAATTGGTTGAAATTTGGAGAAGAAATTTGAATTTATTGAAAAAAATGTAATAATAGATTTTTTGTTGTATTTATCAGATAAATAAGGTTCAAATATGGTTTTTTATTTTGATAGTTTAAAAAAATGAGATGTTAGTGTTGGCACCCGATGAACTTATTTATTTTTTGTTGTTGTGTGGTGATGTGGAAGTCGGTTGTATTCGCGAGAAAGCTTGTTGAGTTATTTTATTTTATTATAAAGATAGCTCTTTCCCAACCAACGGGCCTTAGAGCCCTTGGGATTTTGTATAATGAATAGATTTTGTTTTTTTGTCTATGTTAGTATTATGTTAGTTGTGTATAAGTTTGTCAATAAAAAGAACTTGAACTTGATTCTTCGAAGCGAAGGAGGAAATTCACACCCGACTGCGAAAATTGGATTGTGTGTGCAGTAGCGTTAAGATCCGGCTCCTATTCCAATATTCTAACATGCGCGATTCTATATTCTAATATGCGAAAATTTGCTAAAATTGTGTGTTGTTGTGCCTAGCACAACTTTTGTCTTTCTTGCTATTTGCAGAAGGCACTAATCCCTCGCGCTCGCCGTTGTGACTCATTAGTTGCGTTTTTTATCCGGATTCTCACTTCTGAATTCTCGATACTCGTACAAATTACCGTTTGTGCTCCTCTGACTTCTACATTCTCACTTTTGACAAAAACACTAACTTTGCAGCTCGCCCGCAACCCGGTATACGTGTATATGTATATTCTGCAGAATCGCGAGGCTTTCCCCGTTCTCGATTCTGACAAAAACGCAAGAAAAGGAGAATTCACTTCATCTGAATAGTCCAAAAACGCGAAATAGGAGAATTCGGAGGAGAATCGCGAGGAGAATTCGGATCAAAAACGCAACTGTTATTGCCGACTGACTAGTCAATGCAATTCATTCCGGGTTTTTTTAGTCGCGGATGGGCAAGCGATCTGGCCACATGCCGATCGCTGGCCCCGCCGCACCGGGGTCGTTTGTAAATATGTTGTATTCGCGACTCAATATTTTGTATGCATCGTATTATTAATAAATTGGAATGACTTTCCAACCACTCTTGGTAAACTAAGGGACACAAACCTAACATGTGCGTAGTAGCATTACGATCCGGCTCCCAATCCAGTATTCTAACATGCGCGATTCCTTCGAAACTCGGCTTGGAGGCTCAAAGAGTGTAAGCCTTTGTGGGCTGTTTTCAGCCTCACTGTAAAAATAAATCTTGCAGTATTTGCTACTGGGATTAATCTTCTCTACTGAGATACAATTGTCTTTAATTCGGATTGATCTTATCCCAGCAGAGATAAGATTAATCCCAGTAGCAAATACTGCAGTTAACAATAATCCTTACTCGGAGAAACTTTTTACAGTGCTTACTCTTGTGTGAAAAACATCCATAACAAGGGGCTCCGCGAAAGCAATAAGCTGGAGCCTAGCTCGCCTCGAAAATAGCAATCACTGAAAACGAAAAAAATAAGCGTAGTGCCGTAATCTGTCCAAATAGTATAAATGTCGTATAATGTAGTATAAATAATATAAATGTCATGAATGAATCATTCATTCGTATCATCTTTATGTTGTTTTGTACCGGATATACGCCCTTAGACATTATTTGTGTATGGTGAGTTTGTTTTAACTGTCAATGTCTCAGGATAGGGTTTGGTTATTTGGTGTTAATTAGTTAGTAACAAAGCGTTATTTTCATCACAGCATATCTGACGCTTTTGTGCGATTGGAGTGACTACCGTTTGTTTTAGTAAATTGGACCTTGCCTTACCTTACCGTATACCTAATCCTTTCCAGTTGCAACTGTCACGGCGAACACTGTCATGTTGATGAGTTCCGTTACTTAGGGTTTACCGAATTCGAATTCGAGCCCAGGATTCGTCCTTTTGGCCGGATTCGAATCAAGACTTGAATCTTCTGGTTGTCAGGCTGGATTTGCATTCGGACTCGGATTACAAACCCTGAATCTTACAAATACGCTAAAATTTCTAACCTTTTGACAATTTCACGCACTGTGCTTAGGGTATTGTGCTTAACGAACCCCGGGAGGAAACCCGTACTATAACAACCACACATGAAAACCTAGAAATATAGTTAAAATCGTCCAGTTAACCGTCTTGTTTGCCTTAGGCATCAGTGCCTTTTGTCACCACTGATTTTGAAAGTATAACCTATGTACATGATTTGATTTTTGTGTTTGTGAATCCGGATTCGAATCCTTAGCGGGAAGTGGTGGATTCGGAATCGGATTCGTACCTAGCCCTGGATTCGGATTTGAATCCTTTCGTGATCGGATTCGCCCATCTCTGACCTGAGCCTCGTTTTTGTTGCATGCTGCGGCAGGTCCACTTCTCGGCCGCTTCCGGACTGATTCTTTATACATCCGTTTTTGCGCTGCAGTGCTTCAGACAGCAGCGCTTCTCGAGAATCACGACGCCTTTTGGATTCTAAGATTGCAAACAAAATAGAAAAAACGAGATTTTCGGGTTTTTTTTTCTTGATCAGCTATAGTTACCCCTCCAAGATGATATGCGACGGATACATAAAATTTCGGATATTTCGGTTGCACTTCCGGCAAACCGTCCTCAGCGAAAAACAAAACTAAATCATATCTGTTGTTATTGTGGTGGATTTTATGATTGCCGGAAGTGCAACCGAAATATCTGAAATTTTATCTATCCCTCGCACATCATCTTGGAGGGGTAACTAGCTGACCAAGAAAAAAAAACGAAAATCTCGTGTTTTTTTTCTATTTTGTTTGCAATGAATGGTCAGCTTGGCTTCAAACCTTATTTTCTAAGATTGAGGTTATGAGATTTGCTGCTAAGCCAATTTTTCATTGCCTGCCTGTATGGCAGCTTCTTCTTGCTGGAACGCAGCAGCAAGAATAGTCTGCATGATTGTTGTTGTTGTTTTCTTTTTTTGGTATTGTTTTTCTTGCCTAGGGCAATTTGCTGAAGTAAAAAGCATTCATTCATTCATTCCATCCTTTTCAGTGGCGAAACTACTCTCCATCGAATCCCGCGATCTCATCGATTCGCTGACGTCAACCAGTGTTGTGACCAAGGGTGAAACCATTACCCGAAAGAATACTGTTGGAGAAGCGACTAGTGCCCGAGATGCAATGGCCAAAGGATTGTACAGTCGCCTATTCGACTGGATTGTGCACCAGATCAACAAACATCTCTCACTTGGAAGGATAATCTAGTAAGTTGACTTCAGTTTTTTCAGTTTCAGTTCATTTTATTAAAGGACACCTGAATGAAGAGTACCAAGTATCATCCCTATCTGTATGGCTTCCGTTAACATTGCCTGCAGAAAATCCAATCCAAATACGAAATAGTGTTTCCAAGCTATGATTTTTGCTCCATTTTGCATCTGTCCTTATTTCAGTACCGAACAATTTTAGAAATGCATAAATGTCTCCAGTCAACCCTCCTCCTTCTGGAATATTTTTTAACCAGTTAAGCCCAAACGATCTCTAGAAGAAATTCCAATACGATCCGACCAGCGCTGTACAAGATTTGAATGAATTGCGCTTTTTGTCTTGGAGTCTGCATGTGCAAACCTCCAGAGACGAACACCCCTATTTTGAAAACGTCCCGCTCAGGAGAAGAATGCTCTCCGTGGCCATGTCTGTAAATGCATTCCCAATGGTGTGTTCAAGTATGGTTTCATTGTTCAGATGTCCTTTAACAAAAAAACAAATCATACAGTGTAAACTAACTACATCCTAAGTGAGCACTGCCCGTAACGGTTGACAGTATTCATTCATTATTTAGAAGAAATACAAGGAAAAAGAAAGAGAAAAACAAGAAGAAGGGAAAGAAAACAGACGTAATTTATCAAACAAAACATAGAGAACTATCGGTAAAAACAAGTTACGATCTAATTCGATATTTTCCAATAAGAAAATTTTAATCTTACTTTTGAACTTTGGTTCACAGTTCAGAGTATGGGGTACTGCCCCCCCCCCCCTCCCCCCTTGAGAGATATATATATGAGAGAATACAAAAGCGGGCTCTTCTTATTATTCATAATGGACCGAAGCCCGACCAGAACGCGTGGTAAGTTCTAGGGTTCCCAAGCTCTGTCCTGTACCTACAAAACATGCTAGATATGCAAAAAGTTTTATCCCTGAGTTCGTGCAATTCTTTAACGAAGCGTGACAGATTTATCGGTGTACTGACATTTGAAACATGTGTTGTAATTCTTTTTTCTTTTCTTTTTCCAAGAAGCGCAAATTTGGTTTATAATCACGAAAGTAGATTTGTACAATAAACTTTCTATCTATCTATCCATCTATCTATCAGATAACTAATTTATATGACTTATCCGTTTTGCACCGTCAAACATGGTTCGCAGTCAGCTTGGGCTGAAGGACTGTCTGTTATATGGTTTAGTCTCGAAAGGTGGTACGGTTGCTCACTTCTTACATCAAGAGCAATGAAAATCGTTCACGCCGTGCACAGCTTGCCGTTTGAAAACCTACGGTTACCCATTTTAGCTCATAGATTCCTCCATGGTGATCAGTTAAGTCTGAGGCATAGCAAAATAACACTAGAGAGTAGCGCCAAGACTTGACAAAAGTGACACACACTCGAATAGCAGCGAGACTAGCACCACCAGCGATAGTGAACGTCCATACTGAAACTCCATCAGTCGTGCTCCAGGTCTGGCTCCAGTAATTCCATATTTTGAATACAGCGAAAAAAAGATATGACCTCTCTTGTTTCCTCGATGCGTGCAGACCGCATCTTCGCTTTACTAGAAATTTCTAAATCCGCAAGTTTGTCTAGCTTTAAATGCCGCAAGCGTAGTGAGCGGCCCATGAGTATGGCCTGTTTTCGAAGCAAGGAAAGCATAGGTCTTGACACTACTCCCTGGTGTTATTTTGCTCTGGTCTGAGGTTTCAGAGGACACGGTTAGAAGCCTCGTGGTGAGAAGTTTCGGAAATACATTGGAATGTGAAGTTTTAAAGTTTAACCGAAAAGAGCCGCGATACGGCAGTTTAGATACCTACCCCTTATTCACTTAAATAGGCTTGAAGACCCGATGAAAATGCGCCACTTCGTTGCTTCGCTATTCATACAGTTAATTTGTATTGAATAAACTGTTTTTTTTTTATTTGTGGTACCTCTGTGCTTGAAAAATTTAGCAAATACAATTGTAAACAATTGCCTAAAAAATAATTCTTTTTTGGGGTCACGCAAATAGTGGGCTTTCTTGACAATTGACCTTACAGTCAGGAACTGAGCATTTCCTGAGGTTCGCTTCGTTAGCAACTGAAATGCACGCTTTGTTTAGACTCAAATTCTCCGCGTTCGGGGTGAACGTATTCTGAACCTCACTACTAGAGCCCAAGGTAAACAAATCAAAAATACCCTAGCAGAGTCAAAATAGTTCAGTATCAGTCCAAATCCAAGACATTAATATAAGCTGAATGCATTTTTTTATCATTAATCTTATTACTTGGTAAGTCGTTCATGGTAGGGTATCGGGCAGAAACTTGGTAGCTCTTCTTTGAGTTCTGCTTCTTCTTCTTATAGTGGGGAACCATTAGCTGTTGGTCTTCTGGACATTTTCGGCTTTGAAAACTTTGAGACAAACTCCTTCGAGCAGCTTTGCATCAACTTGGCCAATGAGCAAGTACAGTACTTCTTCAACCAGCACATTTTCACGTGGGAACAACAGGTTAGTTAGTATCTTCGGTATATCTCTTTGTCTATGCCTTTCGTCACTAGTTCAATGAGTCTCTAAGCACTTTGCCGTGTTCAACTGCTGTTGAATTGAAAAATGTTCAACTGCGGAAACGTTAACCACGGAGCAATGGTGGCAACTTTGCATACGGTTTGAGAGTCAATTGTTCAAAGGTCGACGTTTCTTCGACGATTCAAGCATACTTCGGTTTCAACATCTGAAATTGACTGAAATCCGGAAAATAATGGAAACCACGGACACACCACGCCCTATAAATAGTGTATGAAATGTGTTGAAAGAGCACTGTAACTGTAAGTATACGACAAAAAGAGACTTTAATACGCCACAGTAAATAACCAAAAACAGAGATGGAAAGAATAAGAGCGATGCTCCTAACAATGCTGCATTTTCCAGTTCTCACGGGAATAGGTGAGTAGGCTACCAGACATTCAAAAAATGAAAAGGGAAGGAAGCTTCCAGATGGAAATATTAACAGCGGTACTCCTCACACAGGCTATTAAAAGGATCCGCTACTTGATCCCTTAAAGTTTAACTGAAAAGGGCTGAGATAGGACAAGCTAGGTACGTATCACTTATTCACTTAAAGAGGCTTGAAGACCCGACGAAAATTCGTTACTTCGTTGCTCCGCTATTCAATAATAATCGATGTTCGTATAGTGGAATTTCCCTTTCGGATTTGTGGCAGCTTTATGCGCTTGTACTTGTTGTATGCTTGACGTAAAAGTTTTAGAAGGAATAAGTGTTTGTGCAGCGAGCAGCGATAAACTAGTTCACCGCTGGCTACTGAAAATCCGCGTTTCTTCTGAGATTCAAATTTTCCGCGGTCATAGTAGAATTTTGCGTGAGGACGGCCGTAGATATTCTGAATGAATCCAAAAATGCAGTGTATTCAGTTAAACGATACAAAAATAAGTTGGCTTTTCAGTTAAACTTTAAAGAATCAATGACAATCACTATCTCCATCTCAGTAAACTGTTCGTCTTCGGTCCGTCCGAGACGTCGAACCTTTCTCACCGACTTCCCACCAATAGTTACTAAAAGATGTGATCTTCATTTCTGCCTGTTACGTTCTAACTGTTCAAACCTTTCACGGATAGATACCACCCGTAACCAGAGATAGGCGAATCCGAATCCGGAGTCGGAGTCGAACCCAGGATTCGTTGTTTGACCGGATTCGAATTCGGATTCAGACCTTCTGCTTTTCAGGCGAGATTCGGATTCGGACTCGGATTCCAAAACTTCAGTCTTACGAATCCGCTCAAATTTTCTATTCTACATTCTTCCAGTTTCCGTTTCCAATTTTTACACAGTGGGCTTAGGCAATCCAACTTTCTTTTCATCTCCACCATCAACCATCTTCAGTTATTTATCACGTTATCTGATTACGGTACCTTAGATATCAGTGCTTTTTGTCACCTCTGATTTTTTAACTGTAACCTCTGTATATGATTTTTTTTTGTTAAGGTCGGATTCGAATCTTCATGACATGGTGGATTCGGATTCGGAATCGGATTCGTATACAGCCCTGGATTCCTATTATAGTGTTTTCTTCTCCTTTTCTTTCTGTCTCTAACTTCGTCTTTTGCGCTTTCTGATGGGGAAAAATAGTATTGATAAAAAAAACATATTGCAACAGAAAAGGTTTTTCACTCTACATAACGAGAAGAAATTGGGAACAATGAAACTGATCAGAGTTGAAAATCTGTATCGATAATACGTAATTCATCGATTCAGCGTTAACCGCAACATCTGTAAGGCTGTTCCAAACTTTACTTCTATACGTCCTTTTGGAAAGCTGATTTAAGCGTTTCACACTTGTTTATTTTTGCTCTCGGTTACCTTCCGACCCGAACCGACCCTTCCACCGACGCTCGGCAAGATGAACCCGAAACCCACAAAAAATACCCAACTCCCAAGCGTTGCAAGAGAAAAGCAGGCAAAGATACTAAAACCAGGAAAGGCAAACTAAAACGGGGAAAGATTCACCAGAAATTGAGTATTCGAACAACTGGTAAGCTGCACCGTTCCTTTCCTCTGTTTAGTATCTTGTGAGGGGTCGGCAACTTACATATTTAAAAGTTCACCATTTCTTTTCTCCTTTTAGTATCCTGTCTGTAGGCGACTGAAATCCTCAGTCCAGTAAGGGGTCGGCAACTAACACATTTCAAGTCCACCGTTTCTTTCCTCGTTTTAGTATCTTGTCACGGGTATTAAAACGAGGAAAGAAATGGTGAATTATGAATTGTTATTACTCGAGGGGTCGGCAACTATCAAAATTTAAAGTTCATCATTTCTTTCCTCGTTTTAGTAGCTTCTCACGGGTAGTACCTTAGAGTACTATTACGTGGAAAGAAATTGTGGACTTGAAATCTCAGTTGCCGACCCCTTACAAGATACTGAGGAAATGCACGGTTCAGCTTGCCAGTTGTTCGAATCCTTGATTCCTGTTGAATCTTTCCCCGTTTTAGTTTGCCTAGTTTTAGTATCTTTGCCTGATCTTCTCTTGCACCATGCCTTTCCTGTTTTTAGTCGAGCCCAGTATTGCAGACTTCATTTTTTTTTCAGGAGTACATGGCCGAGGGGATAGATGTCAGGACGGTTGAGTTCCTCGACAACAGACCCATCTTAGACATGTTTCTGAGCAAACCCCTTGGAATCCTGGCGTTGATCGACGAAGAGAGTCGCTTCCCGAAAGCCACTGAAGCTACCCTGATTGGTACGTAAAGCAATTAAACGTTTTGAATATTCCAGTTTCAGCAGTCCATTAAGAGCCTGTTCCACCCTACTTACCATAGTTACTACGCACGACTTCACGAATCTTGGCTTTTTGCCGTCAAGGCTGGTACGATTTTTCGATTTTCCAGCAGAATATCGTGCCACGGGCGAATCCCACCAATCACGTTACAGAGATGCGTAGTTACCACGCTTACTACGCTCCCGAGCACGGGAAGCAAGTAGTTACTATTAGTTACTATTTTGAGAAGGTTGGAACGGTCTGCGTAGTCATTTTTTACGAGGTTGGAACGAGAATAGTAACTCTAACTATTGTTAGAAGGGTGGAACACGCTCGAAACGCCTGTAGCCGTTGAAAATACAAGTCTGTTTGGTCATACCTAGATGTTTGTCTTATTCGGAATGCGTAAGACTTAAACGGGTTGAACGTTTGTTGGTTCGTGCCGAGGAGGGGGCTCTACTACAGACCCGCTCCACACTCCACGCCGTAGCCTGTATTCCAGTTTCAGCAGTATATAAAATGACTGTAGCCGTTTCAAATACAAGTCTGTTTGGACGTACCTAGATGTTTGTCTTGAGGCGTATTCTCGCTTTTTCCCCGAGGACTTCACTTGAGGAGTCCCCGCGTTTTTGTTTGTCCCGGGGACTCACTCCCCGTCACCCCCACGGACGGGGAACGTTCCAGTTATCATCGCCATCATAAAAAAAGTCTCCCTTTCAGATTCGCAGGGGAATCAGTTTTCGCTGGTGTTGGTGCAATGTAAAATTAATTGAAAACAATCACAAGAAACAAAACCAAAATAAAAGTGGATCCAGAATAATTTCGCCAACTGCAAATTTTTTTGTCGAACAAAAACCATTTTGGAAGCATTTCCCATGTTCTCGTTCTTTTCCGTACGCGGAGTCCGCGTGGAGTGACTCCCTCTATTCTTGCCGTTCCCTTCGATTCCCCGAGGAGTCCTCGGGGGACGTCGAGAATACTCCTTAAGATGTTTGTCTTATTCGGAATGCAGAAGACTTTCTAGTCATAAACAGCCACTTGACAGCAGAAAAACTAGGGAGGCGATGAAAGTGTGTTCTATGATGACGAATTGGTAAAGAGCAATTAAGAGCTGTATTTATTTGAACATGAAAAGCCGCAAAGGACCATGGTACATAAAATAACACTCTGCAATTTTTTGCAGTTCGTCATGCACTTTGTTCCCTTGGGTCTTCCGACCTAACTTTTACTTGATTTCTGCAGAAAAGTTCAACAAGAATGTTCCCTGCCGATATTACATCAAATCAAAAGCCGACAACCTCACGTTCGGCGTTCAACACTACGCCGCCCGAGTCACCTACGATGCCTCTAACTTCTTGTCGAAGAACCGCAACTTCCTACCTCAGGAAATTATTCAAGTACTCCGCCAATCATCAAACGAGGTCGTTCAGTTCCTGTTCCAGTGCCCTCTCACGAAAACTGGGAACTTGTTTTCCGCTACACCGAAAAACAGCCCAGTCTCAACAATTAAGAAGAATGTACCGAAGGTTCAGATAAACAGCACGTCGGTGGGGCCTCCTTCGGTATTTATTGATTTTTTCCTTTTTTTATGAAATTTCGAGGCGTAAACGCGGCTCGTAAAAGGCTGGTCCATACCTGTCGGATCGTTAGCACGGTGAACTAGCCGCTGTTTCGACTCTCGGTACCGTTAGCTTTGGGTGAGGCCCGATAAGACAGGCCAAAGTCCACCCACCTTCAAACTGGGCACATGGAGAAATTTGGGGAAAAGCATGGGGAGCGTGGGATGGTTTGGCCCCCTCACTCCCCGCCGATGGCAGTAAATGCGCCTTCGGTCCTTTAAGGGTTGAACCAGAGTGTAACCTAGGAAGCTTTAGGAACTCTCCTGTGCCGGGAATATGCGTCAGTCTTCTCTGCGGTGGACTGCAACCATGACAGGCTTCCACTCGTGGATTTCAATGGGAATTCTTCAGTGAAAACGAACCGGCAATCATTGACTGCAGGTTCGTTTCTTCTATGCCCCAACGTTGTCCCTGACGTTCGACAGCCTGACGAGGCCCTTGCCAAGAAGGGCCAAATATCGCTGCCAAAGCATCGTAGCTGACGTATCCGTTGTATGCATTGGTTGAATATATGTATGAGAAACCCAGCAGAGTTTCAAACAAGTCGTGAATGTGTGAACATTGGAACAGGAACTGCATCTACTGTAACAACGCCTACACTGTAAAAAAAAATCTTGCAGTATTTGCTACTGGGATTAATCTTGTCTTTATTGAGATAAGATTATCCCTAATTTGGATTAATTTTATCCCAGTAGAGATAAGATTAATCCCAGTAGCAAATACGGCATCCGTATTCGCAGAAACTTTTTACAGTGTAGTCAAGCGCGCCTCTTTGTGGCCCCCCCCCCACACACACACAGCCAGTAGATTTCCTTTATCGACATGTCTGGGCTGATAAAATTTTGGAGAAAAAAAAATGTTTTCGAAAAAGTATATATAGAGGCGAGCGGCCAGTGAGCCGCCGTCACGCGTTTACATTTAAATCGCGTTTCCAAGGAATATCCTTGAGTGCTAGCATTCAAAACTACAGTTTTTAAAAAGATTTTCGAATTTCCTATATGCTATATTTGATAGTGCAAAACGGATACGGCAGCTGAATTTTATTAGAGCTATATTTCGGCCCTTCTTGGCAAGGGTTCTCTCCAGGCTCAAGTTGGAAAATATGAACTTATGGAAAATTCATATGTATTTGTATTTGGGGGGGGGGGGGGGGGAAATCGGGATCTCGATGTGAAGGATTCGCTGGGGGGGGATTTTGACGGGGCGGGGGGGGGGGGGGAGGCTTAGATCCTTTTTTGTGCTCTCCTGGCTGGAATGTTATTTAGTTGTGTATTTTTTCATTAAGTATAGTTAAATGAACTGAACTGAATATTTTTTTCCTTCATAGAATCGAATCTACAACACCCAGGGTGTTGCCTCCCAAACCCGCGCGCAGCAGACTGTCTCCACCTATTTCCGTTACTCCCTCATGGATCTCCTTCAGAAAATGGTGGGGGGCGCCCCCCACTTTGTCAGGTGCGTCAAGCCTAATGACCAAAGCCGAGCCAAACTGTTTGACAAGCAGAAAGTCGTGAAGCAGCTGGAATATGCCGGAGTGATGGAGACCGTCAAGATGAGAAGAAATGGTTACTCGAGCCGACCCACATTTGCTGAGTTCTTAAAGAGGTAGGTCAGTTTCTTTGGGATCCCAAAACGTAAGTGGAGGGAAACCCATGACATCGCAAAAGTTGTCCGTCTGCTCATCTGTCTGTGAGCACGATAACTCTCGAAGTGAATGAGAAATTTTGATGAAACTTGGTTTAAGGGTTCTTTGGGTCAAGGGTAAGGTCAAGTTCGTAGATGGGCTTTGTAGCCCTACATTTAGGGGTAGGGGAGGGGGTTCGAATTAAGGGGCAAACAAAATATTTTTAAACAGATTATAGGGTAAAAAGACATGCTGAACACTATGGTGAAAACCATTTTCTCGCCGGACTGGTAGTTCGTCCGGAATCCGGCAAAAACCGGAAAGTTGGTTAAAAGTAAAAGTTTCAGTTCCATTTAGAGGTAAGAAGACATGCTGAACACTTATGTGAAAAACACTTTTTGGGCCGAATTGGGCCGAAACCGGAAATTTGGCCGGAAGTAAAGCAGGAAGTTTCGGTCAGTGTCGTCAAAACAGATATGGCTTATAGAGGTAAATCTGAACTTGGTTTTCTGTGATGATTAGCCTGGCGAAGACTGGATCTGGCGAAGACAAGACCCAATTGTCTGGATCAAATATTAGATTTTTAGGATCCCATCGAAAGCTTTGCTCTTGTTCGTAAAAGGAAATAATAGAGTTGAAATACTGAGTAAGGTCTGTACATGTTGAAGCTTTTATCACAACATTGGTGGAATGACTAGCAACAGTAGCAACATTGTTTCGTCTCTAAAGCACTATCCCCGTATTATTTTACCGTCTCTTTTCTTTTTTTCTTTCCGTTCTTCTGAACTTCCTGCGTTAAAAGTTACTTACTATAAATGCTCTAAATTCCTGCTTTGTTTCCCTATTTCTACGAAAAACTTTTTCTTAACTACTAATTTTAAATGAAGAATCCTTTGGAGATATTGAATATTAAAATGCAAAACTTAATCAAAAGGCTTACAATATTCTTGTTCATCACAACCTTATTCCTTTTTTCACAAAAAAAGTGCCCTGATGAGGTTCGTTTTTGGGACCCCAAAACGTAAGTGGAGGGATGCCTATGACATCGCAAAAGTTGTCCGTCTGGGTGCCCGTCTGTCCGCACGATAACTCTCGAGGGGATTGAGATATTCTGATGAAACTTGGTGGGAGGATTCTTTGGGTCAAAGTACAGGTTACGTTCGAAGATGGGCTCTGTAGCCTTGTATTCGAGGGTAGGGGAGGGAGGTCAGTATTCTTTGAGCCCAAGCTGACTTTGAAACATTTATTCAAACAATGTTTACAACGGGTACGTCAGCTACGATTCTTCATCAGCGATATTTCGGCCCTTTTTGGCAAGGGTCCTCGTCAGGCTGTCAATCCTCGGGTTCAACTTCGGGGAAGGAAACAAACCTGTAGGGGGTTCAAATTAAGGGACAAAGAAAATATTTTTAAACAGCTAATGTGATATTCGATTATGGGGTAAGAAGACATGCTGAATACGATGGTGAACCATTTTCTTGTCGGACAAGTAGTTCGTCTGGAATCCGGCAAAAACCGGAAAGTTGGGTAAAAGTAAAAGTTTCATTTGAAGCTGATTAATTGTTCGATTTAGGTAAGGAGACATGCTGAACACGATGGTGAAAACCATTTTCTTGTCGGACAACTAGTTCGTCCGGAATCCGGCAAAAAACGGAAAGTTGGGCAAAGTAAAAGTTTCATTTGAAGTTGATTAAATGTTCTATTTAGGGGTAAGGAGACATGCTGAACACGATCGTGAAAACCATTTTCTCACTGGACAACTAGTTCTCTAGGAATGCGGCCAAAACCGGAAATTTTGTTAAAAGCGAAAGTAAAATCTGAATTTGGTTAGATGACAGATTACGGGTAAGAAGAGACGCTGAGTCTGTATATGACAATCATCTTTTACCCGGACATATAATTAGTCCGGAATCCGGTTGTAACCGGAATTTTTTTTTTAAGTCAAAGTTTTATTTAAAGTTGATTAGATGTTCTTTATAGGGATAAACAGGGGCGTAATTTGCTATGGGGCAGGGGGGGGGGGCAACTGCCCCCCCCCCCCCCCAGCTGAAATTTAGTGTCTCCGAAACTCTCTTCGAAACTAAGATAGGCCTACAGTATTCAAGCAACCACAGAAACAGATCGGTTATCTTTAGTATACCTTTGTCTTTATGGTAAGATTGGAACACGGAAGCCTTGAAACTTTTATAGCGATATGCGTGCGCTATAAAGGGTTAAACACGTTTAGTCTGCATCGAAGAGACGCAAAAATCTCGGAAACCGGTTTTCTGAGCCAGAACGAAAGCAAGCTAGGGTGTAAAAAGCGCTAAGCGCACTTTTATGTTGGAATGGTGCAGTATACCCCGTGGTGTTGAATCAATTCAAACGAAGATGAGCAGAAAAACATCGGATTTTTTTTAAAGCGAAGCAACAAACTAGCAAAAGGTTAAGGACCGAGTAAGACGGTGCCTGTTCAGAGGTAAGTAAATACAAATGTTCTGATTGATAAAGCCTTGTTTTGACGACGTAAGACGGCACTTTCTGTACCCTTTTTACTGCACTTTCTGTACCCGTTTTACGGCACTTTCTGTACCCGTTTTACGGTACTGAAGACTGGCAGTGGACAGTTTCGCGAATTTGAAGAAGTCGATGGTCGATTAGTAAAATATCTCTTTGTTTTTATTACGTTTTTCTTCTTGAAATAAAACTGCTCATTTTCACTTGACTTGGGAAAATCGGCTACAACTTTGCCCCCCCCCCCCTCCCCCCCAGGATTTTGACGAAATTACGCTCCTGGGGATAAAGAGATTCGCTGGATTCGTTTCTGAATTTTCTTTTTTTTGCCGGACTAGTAGTTCGCTTGGAATTCGGGCGAAACCGGAAATTTGGTAGAAGTAAAGCAGGAAGTTTTGGTCAGTATCGTCAAAATAGATATGGCTTATAGAGGTATATCTGAACTTGGTTTTCTCTGATGATTAGCCTGGCGAAGACAAGACCCAATTGTCTGGATCAAATATTAGATTTTTGGGATCCCATCGAAACCTTTGGTCTTGTTTCTTTTGTTTCTTTTAGTAATAATTATATATATTTAATAGTGCTTCATGTAACACGACTTGAATGGTATACCTTGGCGTCAGAGGCGTTACTAGCCAAAATGTTTGTTTTTTTTTGGGGGGGGGGGGGCAAGGTATTTATCGACTTGTTTTACCGACTTTTTGTGAAGAAAAAACGACTTTAATCGGCTGATTTTAAGAAAAACTGAATATTTTTAATAAGAAAAACACTATTTTTACTAAAAACCGACTGTTTTTAAGAAAAATCGACTGTTTCCAAGAAAAAAATCGACTATTTTTACGAAAAGTCGCGGCACCGACTGGCCGAGAATATTGGGGGGGGGGGGGGGCGTCCCACCTCCCTTTCCCATATTTGACGCCCCTGCTTGGCGTCACCAATGTTCAGTCTGTGTTTAAATGTATGTACAAGGGATTTTAATGTCGACGTGAAAGCAAAAGTCAACGCTTTGAAAGTATTGAAATAAAGTCTATTATTCTAAATCTATTACTTCTTTCTTTTTGTTTTAGGTATTGCTTCCTCGGTTTCGACTATCACGAGCGAGTGCTAGCCAACCGTGAGTCGGTGAGGGCCCTTCTTGAGAGACTCAGTCTGGATGGATGGGCAATTGGAAAGACGAAAGTGTTCTTGAAATACTACCATGTTGAGTATTTGTCAAGACTTCACGACGACTATGTCCGGAAGGTGACGAGGATTCAAGCGTGTGTCCGACGATGGCTGGCAAAAATCAGAATGGGGAAAGGAAACATCAGCGAGCCAGGTAAGAAGCCCTGAGGCTCCGTGGGTTCGGATCTGTGGAGTAGAGTTTTTTTTTAATTTTTAATTCTAAAAAGTAACTTTCACAGCGTGAACGCCGAATTTGACTTCTACGTCCAAACATAACTAAACACTCGAAACAATTTGTCATTTCATCAATAATTGCAACACAGTTCGTAAACAAATTCATCAGTCGATACAAAACTTATCTACCACAATTTACAGAATAGACTCATTCGGCGAACATTTTGCCAAAAACTTCTAAAACAAATAAAAATCTGTGGATTTGCTGACAAGGGCAGTCCCAGCCCGAACACACAGGCACACTTAGAAACAACTCAGTACTTTTTAGTCCGGTGAAAAAGACCAGAATTAAGAAAGATCTGAATTGAATTTAGAAGTTTAGGACCCCAATTTGGATATTCCTAGACTTCTAAATTCAATAAAAAAAATTGTTTCTAGTTTCTGGTAAAGTGCCATCTGTATAATATTTATTATCTTCCGTGACACGGCGATGTGAACTGACTAGGTGAATTTGACTTCGGGCTGGATCACTCTTCAATTCAATTCAGTTATATTCAAGAAAGCCATAACACGGACAAGCCGACTAATAGGTTTCGTGTCACATCAACATAATACAACAAAATAAGAAACAGATATAAAAATTCAGCTGACAACAGCTCGGTCAGTAAATATGTCCACTTGCGACAGTTATATGGTTAACAATAGTATAAATATAGCATAAACATACATAGTCGTGCAATAAAATTTTATACGGAAACTATATAATTACGAAAGCTAACAAACAACAACACTAAAGTCATAAAAGGATTTGGATGAAGTCAAGTTGTCCGTTAGTATACCGAAAAGCATGGTAATGAGGGTTTCTTTCTTAAAACGGGAATTGCCGGCTGTTGAAGAAATTGGTCTGGAAATAAAATCCTCTGTTAAACTACTTGGGGTGAAAATAGATAATGACTTGAAGTGGAGAACACATGTTGATTCCATCATTGCAAGATCTACCCCACTGTTAAAGTCTTTTGCCATCCTTCGCCGATTTACAGTCCCTCCTCGAGTTTTAAAAACAATCTACTGTACATACATTCGTCCCTGCGTGGAATATGCGTGTCCTGTATGGCATTCCGGACAGAAAGACTCGAGTCTATCCAAAAGAGGTCGTGCAAAGTGATGCTTGGTCCGGATTATGTTTCCTATGAGGATGCTCTGGTCAAGCTTCAGTTGCCGACCCTTGCGGATAGGAGAAATCAACTGACGATGAACTTTGGAAAGGAATGTTTAACTTCTGAGCACCATCGGACTATTTTCTCAGACTTCGCGACTCCAGACCAGACCAGACCGAACACAAGGGGAAGACTAGCTAACATTGACAAGCCACAGCTTCTTCAGCCCCCCATAAACTCAACCGAAAGGTATTTATCTTCGGTTGTGCCTTATTTTATTCGTAATTTTAACTGTCAGAATATCAATCAGCCGTGATTCGTAATTTTCTATGTTGACGATCCGCAGCTAGCAGTTGTAAATGCTTTTAAGGGAATAAATTAGTTATTATTATTATTTACAATTCGTTCTTGTTATTGTACAATTTTACGAAACTAGGCACAAAGCTGTTCACGTAAGAGTGTGGCTGTGCGTGTGCGGATGTAATTTCGGTACTGGTAAAGCTTGCTGGTTCACCCTCTTTTTTTTTTTTTTTTTTCTTTTTTTTTTTGCATATATTGCTTCCCGTAGCATCTTTTCTAATTTAACTTATTTTTATGCTATTTAAATAAAACAACGAAAATTCTGTTACGTACTTTTTGTGGCTACTCCTCCATCCCTCAGTGACGTTAATTTTAACCTATTTTTACCCACTTTTAACCTATTTACGTCACCTAACTTATAATACAGCCCATATTACATTTGCTGTCGATCCCCCTAATAACTATATATAAAATATAAACTTATTATAAATTTATCATTCCAACCTCAATCATCTTCTTCTCAAATCTCTATCATTCAAATTTCTACTAAAAAACATTAAAAAAAAATTTTTACCACTTACTTTTTCGCCCAATCATCATTCACACATACCCATCGTTCATCACAATACTTATCTTCAACTCTTCCAAAACTACAAACGCCCTCAACCCTCATTTCCCTCTCACTCGCTTCCACTCATATCATAACCCCAGGGCACAAACTTAACCACAACTTTCAACAATCCCAACAAAACCCCTGCTCTACCCGCTCAAGAGGTGCCCTTCCCCCTCTAGGGCACCTCTAACACGGTGGCAATTAACTTTCCCAAATACAACCACAATATTCTGCCCTGGCTGACCCCAATCATTCCACACACACCAACCGACACACTTCTACCTCCCACAACCCAAAATACCCCACAATCCTTGAAACGTTTTCCCTTTACACCATTATAGGGAAAAAGTTTCAAATCAAAATTTAAAATAATCTTACAATCCCCCACACTCGTCCGTCCATACTTATTCATCCATTCGGATCTTCAACAACCAATCCACATCCACATCTTTTGACCCCCACTTACTTTCTCTTATTTCATTCACACGCATTTCATACCATGCCTGAAATCGTGAAATCGCTGAAATCCGGAGGGAGGATTTCACGGAGGACGGGATTCTCGAGGATTTTAATACCAAAAACTGTCGATAACTGGAGACGACGATTTGCAAGTGTATCTAAATTAAACTCCTTTAAGAGCTGAATGTACGGGACTTTAGGGGATTTCGAGCAGACAAGAAGAGCCCGATATTGAATTCTCTCCAGCGCGTCCGACTGATCACCGGTGATCCGACTATTGCTTCTACCTGACTATTTCAGTGGTTTGCCGACTAAGTTCACAAGCCCCTCGGTAGCTCAGTTGGTAGAGCGTTCGCCTTGCAAGCGGAGGGTCCTGGGTTGCATTTTTGTCTTTCGTTTCACTACTTATAAATCTTTCATCCCAAGGGCGTCTTCTCCATCAAAATTATATCGTTAGTTTTATTTTATTCCGTCGTCCGTGCGTCGGTTCGAGAGGAACACTGCGCAATCAGTTTTCTCCTTTTCCTGCAAATTCTTCACTCAATTTTTAAACAATTTTTAAACAAATTTGATTATTTAATTTGTTGTCGTTTTTGTATATTTCGTAAATGTTTTATTCCTCTTCTACTTTAAGCTATTTGGAAGTAAAATTGATTGATTGATTTGGTTTCTCCGTGAGGCTCCGCCATGTGGGTCTTTGGAGTCCTAGACTTCTGAATTCAATTAAAAAAAATGTTTGTAGGTCCCTTGTATAAAGCGCCACCTATGTAAATCTGTGTGAGTATTCCGGTCGACAGTTGCAGTGTACTAGAAGCCAATCGAGTTAAAGATGCGTAGGGAGGCCTCAGCCTTCAGTAAGTTATTACATACTTACCATCATAGGAGGTTTGAGCTTAATTCGATATATTGCATTTTCAGCTCCACTGTCCATCGTTACTCCCATCTCAGAAGTGCCGAAAGATTTTCCGAATGTGGGCGAGAGCGGCATGACTAGAGACGAGGCAGCTACCATCATCCAAAAGCGTAAGCAATGATCAGTTGATTGTTTTGAATACGTTTTTGGGATCCCAAAACGTAAGTGGAGGGATACCTATGACATCGTAAGTAAGTAAGTAAAGTAAAGTATTATTAACCGTATTTTTCACTTAGAACAAAACGGAGTAAAGAAGAAAATAAAGAAAAAGAAAAAAGAAGAGAGATTTAAGGCAGCGCAAAAGTTGTCCGTCTGTCTGTCTGTCTGCGAGCGCGATAACTCTCGAAGGGAATGAGATATTTTTATGAAACTTGGTGGGAGAATCCTTTGGGGCAAGGGAAAGGTCGAGTTCGTAGATGGGCTCTGTAGCCTTACATTTAGGGGTGGGGGTTCAAATTAAGGGACAAACAAAATAACTTTAAACAGCTAATGAGATAGTCGATTAAGGGGTAAGAAGACATTCTGAACACGAATATGAAACCGTTGTCTCGCCGGACAAGTAGTTCGCCTGGAATCCGGCCAAAACCGGAAAGTTTGTTAAAAGTAAAAGTTTTATTTGAAGTTGATTAGATGTTCGATTTAGGGGTAAGAAGTTATGCTGCAGACTTCTGTGAAAACCATTTTCTACCCGGACAAGTAATTCGCCCGGAATCCGGCCAAAACCGGAAAATTGTTAAAAGTTAAAGTTTAACTGAAAAGCCAACTTATTTTTGTGTCATTTGACTGAATACACTCAACTATTTGGGTTCTGCATAGGAATCTTTTTATGTCCACTATCTACTCTAGTTACGACGTTCACGATGTCTGCGCCCGTCCCCACAACGTAAATTCTACTATGACGCAGGGAAATTTGAATCTCAAACACAAACGCGGCTTTTCAGTGGGCAGTGGTGAAATTGGTGAAGATTGATTAGTGACTGAACAAAAAAAAAACATAATTTTTCTCGTAAGGCGTACGACAAGAATACAAGCGCATAGAAGTACCACAAAATCGCTTATTCGTGAATAGCGGAACAACAAGTAACGCATTTTCCGCGGGTCTTCAAGCCAATTTAAGTGAATAAGTGATGGGTAACTAGATTGTCCTATCCCAGCCCTTTTCGGTTAAACTTTAAAGTTTTGTTTGTAGCTGATTAGATATCCGATTTAGGGGTAAGAAGAGATGATGAATCCGTGTATGACAATCAATTTTTACCCGGACATATAGTTCGCCCGGAATTTGACTGGAACTGTAAAATTTGTTGTAAGTTAAATTTTTATTTGAAGTTGATTAGATGTTCGATATAGGGGAAAGAAGATACGCTGAATTCGTTTTTAGCTTTCTTTTTTCGCCGGACAAGTAGTTCCGGAATTCGGCCGAAACCGGGAAGTTGGCATAAGTAAGGCAGGAAGTTTTCGGCAAAACAGATATGACTTATAGGGCTAAACACACATGATGAACCCACTTCTGAACTTGGTTTTCTCAGATGATTAGTTATTTTGCCTTAATTCTGTTTCTGAATTTTAATAGGGAGTCTGGCGAAGACAAGAACCAATTGTCTGGATCAAATATTGAATTTTTGGGATCCCATCGAAACCTTTGGTTTTGTTCCTTATTGATTCAGTAGGAATTAAGTTGCAAGCCCTACCTTCTCTCTTGACCCTGTCCTTGAGTTTCTCTGATAGATGCTTTTGCACTATTTTTTTTAGTATAAAGCTCCAGTTGATGGCGATTTTCTTTCGTCATGTTTGATTACATTTCAGACTACCGAGGATATCACGTTCGCGAAAAATACGGACCAGAGCTAAACCGACGAATCAGCCAGCGAAACAAGCGACACTACGTCGACGTGAAAGACGAAAACTCGACCAATCAGGATACAGAACTCAAGCAAAGAAAAGAAGATACGATCGAGAAAGGAAATCACCTTAAAGACTATGCCCAGCAGGTATGCCGCCCTCGAAAATGCGACCCTTTTTTGTATTTTATCCTTTTTAAATGGTTTGTCGGGTCTGCTAGATGTGCTCTTTGTTAATTCATGTAAGGATGACTGTCCAAGTTTGAAGCATAATCGTGAGAGAGCAGTCTCTACGAATGTCCCAATCTTCCAACCAGTAGCGGCCCAAACACAGCCGTTACCAAAATAGTTTTATGCCAAATATTGTTGAAATTTTAAATAGCCTTTGACCATTTGTACGTACTTTTAAATGTATATGTTATACTGATAAATTTGTGCATGGCAGTACTCACCGATTTTGGTTTTGTAACCGTGAAAGTGTGAGCGAACAAATTACTATTCTATTCTATTCATACTGCTCACTAGTCCATAAGGTTCTTTCAATCAATCAACACATTTTTTTCTCAAACCGAAGCAGATCCCAGCCGATAATTGCGTAAATATTCTTTCAGCCCAAGCTGACTCTGAACCTGTGATCAAGGTTTGTTTTTCTATCCTGAGCCTGAATAGGACTCTTGCCCAGAAGGGCCTAAATGTTGCTAGAATACAATTCAACTCAAGCATCCGTAGCCAGGCCGATAAGTAGTTTTCAGTCACTAAAAAAAAGAATAAATACAAAATACATAAATACAACCAATAATTCAGATGTATCAGATCAGTCTTACACAACTTGCATCCAGCAATAATTCACTACGGTCGGTGTTCTAACGTCTTACGTTAAAGAATAAAATACATGCATACAACTGGATCTTCTATTTTTTTTTTACGATGCAATACGTCAGCTATATTTTATTAGAGCAAAAAACTTAAAAAATTTAGCTGACGTATCCGGTTTGCGTCAAATGGGTCAAATTGATTCGCAGTCAGCTTGGGCTCAAGGCAAATCTTATATCAGTTATTAGGCCTAACGGTCATTCACAACTCGACTGACGCCATTGCCAGTCGGTTTGTTGTTATTTTTATTATTAATAGCGACAAATCTATACAAGCCTCTACAAAATTATAGAGGCGAAAGCCTTATTATTGCAGTTATATTATTATTATTATTATTATATTATTAAAATTCTAGGACGAGAGGCAAACGGGCATCATCCATGCACATTCTTGCAGTATACCCCTGGAATCCTTACTTTGAAAAGAAACAGCTTTTCTCTGTAACGGGTATGGGGCTTCCTAAGTAGTTTACTCCTGCCCCCCCTTGCTCCCCCCCCCTTAAAGGTGCTGCTCTTGTGGACTATGTATAGGTCGTACAGCATTAGAAGATAGGCACAAAATTGCCGAAAGTTCTTCTTTTTTTTTAATGAGGAAATGTCGATTATTGATTTCTGAGGTTCAGGCATGGTTTCTCTCGTGTCCTTTGTGCTTTAATTGGTTGTGTGCTTGGGTTCCTTTCTGTCTGTGCGGTGCTTATGTTTGTCGTCCCTCCAGGTCTATGAGAAAAACCAAGAAGTCCATATAAACCTCCGCAATACCCGTGGCTCTGTCCGCAAAGAGGATCTGAAGCCCCAACCCGCCTGGTATGTGAAGCCAAAGGGTTTTGAATCAGTCCCGCAGATGATCTCCCACTTTGATCACCACTACCGTGATAACAAGGTAGGAATTGGGTAGTCGGGTACTCGGGCGTACTCCCTTTTGGACGGCTCAGCCTATGGCATGAAATGCGCTTGGAGTCGGGATCGAACATCCAAATTGAACGCCTAAAACTGTCGACCCAGTGCTTGGTCGTTCGAGGTATAAGAGACAGCAAGCTTTACTTGAATTTAATTTTTAATGAAAAAGCTAAAATAATCCGTAAGAACGATAAGACTCTGTAAGTCTTTAAAGAAATTATTTTGGAAGTTGGTTGTAATTCTTTTAAAAAAAAATTTAGTGATTCCAGGCGACACTATAAGAAGATACAATATTATAGTTTATCTCTGGACGTACTTGTGATGATCGATCCTAAAATTTACAAAAGAAAATAGTTACCTTTAGGAATAACAGCGTAAACAAAATAGTATATCTTGTAACTTACAATCGTGACATTTGATACTATTGTCGTTCCCTGACCTAAAAAAAACCAACCGAAATAAGCTCCGTCCTCTTGTGATTTCGTTCTGTCACGTTACAATTGTTCAGATTTCTGTTTGGTGCTCGGGGTATGTATTTTTGTATGATGCTCGTGGCCTAATTTGGCTGGAAAGGAATCATGTGAATAGGGTGCAACAGAAAGCGCACGTTATGAAGTCCGTTCTGCCAAGTTGGTTCTGATCTGAATCAGGACTACCTGCTTATAGGGCGATTCGGACGGTCTGGAAGCTCCGCTGGCTTATCCGCCGTATGTTCTTGCGACTGCGGCTAAGACCCGGTTCGCCTCCGAGGATGTTCTGGCGCTCCGCTAGTTTTATTATTATTATTATTAATTTTATTACCCATCATAATGTATAAATACACAAAAAATAGAGTAGGAAAAATAAGGAAAAGCTAAACAATTCAGAACACTACGTAATCAACAATTATCAACTATTTCAGGAGTCTGTATGTATCGCTTGTCGGATCAAGATCTTGCCTATACCGCAGTAAACGTTTCTGCACAGCAATTACAGGCTGGGCTACTCCGTACTTTCTTGATATGCTGCTGTTGTTTGACCAAGGCGGAAGTCTCAACAGATATTTTACAAACTGATAAAAACAATACTTTAATTATCTGAAAAGTGACATGGAAAGTAACCGTACGCGGAAAGTGGATTGGGCAAGCTAGCATGAAGTTTTAAAGGCGCAACGACTTTCTGTTTGTTCTGGTGCTAGAAGCATTCTCGCTTTAACTTTTGGAAAGCGAATCTGTGAGATCGCCCTTATCCGTGCCATGCGCACGCGCAGATTCGTAAACGCTCCTATTCTTGCAGCCACGGTCACGCTCGATTTTGTCTCTTGTCGTTATCAAACAGAAGAACAGCATACGACACTAAGAGCGTGTTCCAACCTCTTCTAACAATAGTAAATATTAGTTATTATTTTCGTTCAACCTCGTGAAAGTTACTACGCCGACCGTTTCAACCTTCTCGAATAGTAGCTGTTAGTAATGAATAAAAATTGACACAGGCATCAAACCCCTCAGCGAGATAATCACCGCTCAGACTCTTCGCCTGGCCCACTCTGCTTCACTCGATAAATTACCTGCTTCTCTCCAAAATTATTACGTACCTTGCCGTACTGTACACAAAAATCGTTCCCTACGTTCTACTCTCTATCAATTTATTCTTCCTTTAAGACTGACAACTGCCTACCGAAATTCTGCCATATACAAAAGCATTAAACTATGGAACAGTATACCCACACATCTACACCAATCAACAGATTTCAACACTTTTTTCAAGAACACCCGTACACACTTACTCATTTTCTCTCAATAAATCTTCCTCTTTTTTTTTCTTTTTTTTTTCTTTTTCCTCTTTGTGTCTTTTTCGGTTGTGTTTCATTTCCTTTAATCTTTAAGTTGTAGTTTAGCTAGGCCTACACAAGATTATTTTCCTTCTAGGCCAATAGACCAAGTTGTCCAGTGTTATACAGTTTTAGTACGTAAATAAATAATTGAATACTTGAAGGCGAAAATGCATATTTCTCTTTTTGCAGGGTCGCACTAAACCGTCCATCACGATTACACCATACGAAGAGACGTCTCGCGGAGAAATATCTCGGTAGGTGTAAGTTATTACATGGCATAGATTTTACTCGTTTGTTGGTCTTTTTAGGCCCATTACCGAAACACTCAAAATTTTACAGATAAAAAGGTTTTGTTTGATTATCTCATTAATTATAACGATATTGTCTTCGCGGTAACTGACAGATCTTCAACCCTAATGCGCGTAAATCAAACCCAAGATAACCGCTGTTCCTAAATGAAAGCGTGCTACCAATGACCAATAAAACCAGGAGGTTACGCCCCTGTGGTCACCGCCCTTTAACGAAACTGGATTTCTTGTGGCCTTTTCTCACGTGGTAATTACCACAATTTTACTCGTTAAACTTACGGAGCTTTTTTCCTACAGTCCACTGCCACAGTCACCGTTGGTCAGAGCTGCTGCGAGTCCAGCAAATCCCAGTCCGAGACAAGTCCGAGATAACCAACGGAAGAGCTGGCGGACTCGGACTCCGGAATCGTCTCGAGACGGTCTCAGACTCGTCTTTCACGGCGCTGTCCGTCTGCCAGAGTTGGTGAACTCGGACTCTAGACTCTTCTCGAGAAGCCTTTTTCAAGGACTCGGACTGGGATTTGCTGGACTCGCAGCAGCTCTGACCAACGGTGACTGTGGCAGTGGACAGTAGAAAAAAAGCTCCGTCAGTTTAACGAGTAAAATTGTGGTAATTACCACATGAGAAAAGGCCATAACAAGTCCAGTTTCGTTAAAGGGCGGTGACCACAGGGGCGTAACCTCCTGGTTTTATTGGTCATTGGTAGCACGCTTTCATTTAGGAACAGCGGTTATCTTGGGTTTGATTTACGCTCGTTAAGGTTGAAGATCTGTCAGTTACCGCGAAGACAATATCGTTATAATTAATGAGATAATCAAACAAAAGCGACAAATTTTGTTTAACACACGAAAGCCGTAAGAATCCGCGAATAGATTGAACGGAAGTTGTAGGATGAATAAATGAATTTATTCCCAACAACGCCCATGGGCCGTGGCGAGAAAAAAAAACAAATAAAATAAATATAGGATTTATTGCCCAAGATTAGAAGACATGTAACTGCATACTGCGTGAAACTGCTTGACGTGTTGTATGCCACATTTTCTTGGCTACATGGAGTGATACGCAAGGTACGGTATAGGCGTCTTTTCGCCGTTCCCCGAGGACTCCTTTTGAGGAGTCGCCATGTTTTTGTTTGTCCCGGGGACTCACTCCCGTATTCTCGCGAATCCCCACGAATGGGGAATTGCTCCGATTATCATCACCATCATCAAAAAGGATTCCGTTTTAGATTCGGAGGGGAATCAGTTTTTGCTGGTGTTGGTGCAATGTAAAATTAATTAAAAACAGTCAGAATAAAAAAAACCAAAAATAAAGTGGATTCAGACTAATTCTGCCAACTGCACATGTTTTATTCGAACAAAATCCGTTTTGGAAGCATTCCCCATGTTCTCGCTGTTTTCCGTACGCGGAGTCCGCGCGGAGTGACTCCCTCTATTCACGCCGTTCCCCTTGACTCCCCGAAGAGTCCTCGGGAAAGGGCGAGAATACGCCTTTATGAGGCACCAGTCTGCAACAGGGTTGCCACATGTCGCACGATAGTGTGAATTGTCACTCTATTTTGTTTTTGTCACTCTTGTCCTACATATGACATAAAATTCACTCTATTTCAGAAAATGTCTAGATATCTCAGTTTTGCAGCAGTGATTATTTTAGTGTTTTTTTCGCAAATATAAAATAAGATGCGTCACTTTTGCAGTGGTGATTCCGACCATAAGCGACCATTTTACTGCCATTTGAGGTTTTTTTTCATGCACACGAAATTTCACTCCCAATTCACTCTCTGTGTTTGACCTAAATTCACTCTCTGAATCTTCTTGATGTGGCAACCCTTGTCTGCAGTGCTCACGCGAATAGACAGATTGATCTGACGTACAGGGGCTTAGAAACGCAAGTTTCCAAAACTCTTTTTACTTTGCAAGCAGCGAGCTGGTGGATTTGGATACAGATGATTGGGATCTGCCCCTGAGGCGATCAACTTACAAGAGTCAAAGGTACTAGTAGTGTAGATTAGAAGACATTCCATATTTGTGTAGTGTAGACTCTTTTCCGGCACAAACTTAACAGTCGTTAACTTCACTTCTGGGCGGAGCTAACTGCTTCCCAGCAGGGGCGTCACGACTGGGGGGGGAGGGGGGGACGCCCCCCCCCCCCCCCCAATGCTGCCGGCGAGTCGGTAAAAAATACGAATCGGCGCGAAGCGCCGCGATTTTTCGTCAAAACAGTCGTTTTTTCTGAAAAATGGTCGATTTTTCGTCAAAATAGTCGTTTTTTTGAAAATCAGTCGATTTTTTTCAAAAATGTCATTTTTGTTGCTGAAAACAGTCGTTTTTTTCTGTAGGAAAAGTCGGTAAAAATTACCAGCCAGTCGGTAAATGCCTCGTCCCCCCCCCCCCAAACATTTTGGCTAGTGACGCCTCTGCTTCCCAGTTAACTGTTTTGTAACGATTCATCGTTACAAAATAGTTAACAATCGTTAAGCTCTGGAATGGAAATTGTAGGTGGCCGCAGCTTAAATTTCGAAACCAAAAACGTGGAACGCAGAAAGTTAACAATTTGTTAACGATCGTTAAGAGGAGGGCTTTCGTGAGATCTCGGAATCACTTTCCGGCGAGCGAAGCGCATCGCGAAAACTGTTGGAAAGCGATTCCTGGAATAACTTTCCACTTTCCAACTGGACTGATCGCGAAAACGCATGGAAAGCTGATGTCGCCGAGAAAATGTTGGATTATAAACTTTTTCGACTTAATAGGGTTCACTTAACGGTTCTTTGATTCTCATACATCCCATCGAAGTCATCTTAATTACGATTGCCATTTTTTTTTTTTTTATTAATGACACTTGCACTGTTTTTCCTCCACACTTTTGAAATTCCCGCCGAAACATTCAACTTTCCGCGGAGCTTTCCACTAGCCTCGTGGAGTCCCTTTCCGGGAAAGCTGCTTCGGTTTCCAAAGCGCGAAAACCGGGTTGGAAAGTTCGGCAACTTTCCGAAGTGGCGCGAAAACCATTGGAAAGTGATTCTGACTTTGCTTTACAGCTCGCGAAAACCCTCGTAAGTTCCGGAACGCAACCATGGTTCGCAGTGAGCTTGGGCTTAGGGAGCATTTATGAAGCAAGTATAGCATAGACTTGTGTGAGAAGGTGTGTGAAGGAATCCAGTCGTCTTTAAAAATCTCACAGAGACGGAAGTGACGGGTTGCCAGAGGCTTTGCTAGCCAAAATGTTTGGGGGGGGGGGGCAAGGTATTTACCGACTGGCTGTTAATTTTTACCGACTGTTTTTGCAGATAAAAACGACTATTATTGAAAAAAAACGACTGTGTTGACGAGAAATCGGCTGATTTCAAGAAAAACTACGATTTTTAAGAAAAAATCGACTATCTTTTTTACCGACTGAACGACGACATTGGGGGGTGGGGGGTCGGGCGTCCCCCGCCCCCCCCCCCCTAGTCGTGACGCCCCTGCGGGTTGCTGCTTAGAAAATTTGAGTGACGGTAGTCCAAACCAAATGATCTAACAAAGATTCGGTTGTTCGTCTTGGCTTATCAGTCAGAACGGGTCTAGAACGGACTCTTTCGAAATCTTACAATATACTTCTTGATACATTAGCCTAATGGGGAAACAGATGAGGACCAATGGTTGAGTAAAGGGGCGAGCTTCCCAGAACGTACAGTTCTGTGCCTAATCCGCCGTCACAGATAGTGTGACTGAAACGAAGGTGAGCACTGTGCAAGATGATGGTTCTGCCAGGCAACGAAGTAAGCAAATGTGTATTTGGTTATCGGGTCTCTAACCTTTTCAGGCGCAGCCGTAGACGTTACTAAATGTAATCGACTGCTGGTCATTCTTTACTGGATTTTTTTTTTGTTTCACATATAATTCACCAGTCGGTAAAACCACAGTATTTACTGACATTCGGTAAAAGTCATGTCAGTATTTTCCTCTTCTTTACTTATTGACCGATCCATTTTTTGTCACCTCGACAACATAGGGGTAGGGGACGCCCCCCCCCCCCCCTCCCCCAATTCGTGCCGCCTGTGTGTGGAGTTAGCTTAGCTCCCGTACGTGAACTAACCTATTGAATGAATGAATTTATAGCACAAAAAAACCCTTGGGGTCATGGCAACAAAACAAAAAGGAAACACAACAAACTACAAAAATCGCTCTCTATGGGACAAACCAACTCGGAGGAATCTAACCACCTTACGGATATCCCCCATATTTGTGCTTCCCATTTTTTCTAGTAGCCACTCCTCCCTAGTAATTCCCACCCCAAATAATTCGACCCTTAAATCACTCAATCCTTCACATTCACACATAAAGTGGAACACATCCTCATCCATCTTTCCACACATCGGGCAAAAGTAAGGGACATTCTTTAATCTATTTTTTCCTATAAACCTTCTTTTCTCCCCAATAGCTAATCCTCCCCCCCTTAAACTCACCATATTGATTCAAGGACTCGTTTTGAGACTGAAGATTCAACGCCTCAAAATAATTGCGTCGGGAGTGGGTAGCACAAGGCGTTTTTCCGCAGCAAAATTGCGGGCACTTTTGAGTGTTTGCCGCGGAAACACGAATATGTGCCACACAGTCGAGCTACTAGTTGGAACTCGCGGAAACGCCGTTTTGTTTGGTATTGTTTTTTTGCGGTAATTGTCTGGAAATAAAAATATAATCCAGATAAAATCTCAATAAATAGAACTTCAGGCTTACGTCCGTACCAGTCTGTGGAAAAAGGACCCTCAGTTTTGTGTCTGTTTGCTTGATAAAGTAGTTAATTTTATTATTTAGACTTCATTTTGATGTTAAATTTGAATTCCCCGCCAAATTCAAGCCACAAAATCGAAATCTACCTCGACAGCTGTTCTTCGAGTTCGAGCCACAAAGTGAGCTACACAAATCATATTGGTCGCGGAAATACACTTAGGGCAAACAAACGACCGCGAAACACTTTTTTCGAGCTACAACCGAGCCACAAACACTTAGCGGGATCGCGGAAAAACGCCTCTAGTTAATGACAGTGGATGATGGCTCTGGTAAAGGGTGATTCAACAGTCACGGTCGGCATGGACTGTCTTTCCTCACCATTTTATTTCTTTTGTGTTTTTTGGGACACTCTCTGAAAGACGTGGGAGACACAGCGACCGCCTTCTCCCCTTCCTTGGCTCACTTTGTGCACGCAAACACTGAGGGTAGGGGTAACTTTTCATTTTTCTATTAAACGTTCCCGTGAAAACTCACACCCTTTGTCAAAAAACCCTTCCTCCGTAAGGTCTGTATCTACAACCGAAATCTACTCTTTTTTTTTATTTTTCTAACAATATTAACTTTTATTTTTATTTACTCATATTTTTAAAACCTGTTAAAAACCAAAACATACATTTTTTTCTTCACTTCGAATCAAGCAGTCAAATTTTATAGGTTCGATCAGGAATAAACGACCAACAAAAAATAAAAACTTTAACTCACGCACTACCTGTTTCAAGATGCTCTACCGTCCTTAGAGCATCTTTGGGCGACATGACATGTTTGCTAATCAATTCAGGATATACTTCAGGTATTTCTTTTTATTTATTTTTTTTTATGTTTTTTTTTCATATTTCGTACTTTTTGTGGCTACTCCTCATCCCTCAGTGACGTTAAATTTAATGAAATTTAAGGCATAAATCATTCTTTTATTTTTCTAGCCGCCGGAAGATGGAAGACCAGAAAATCTCCATCGACCTTGAAATGCGGGAAATTCTCGTTCAGGGCCTCAAGTCCCAGAATCGCTCCAATCAGGAGCGAGAAAACAAACTCATCAGCCAATGGAAGGGCGTTGTTCAAGCCGCCGAAACCAACGTTGCCGTATTGGAGCATATTGTTGAGAAAAGCGCTAAGAAGCAGGCGAATATCCTCAATGCCTGGGACCAGGTGGATGCGGACCAGAAAAGAAATTCTCCTGTTAACCGGTAAGACATTTGGCTAGGGATGTCACGCGATGCCCATTGTGGACGTGCGGAAAATTGCAAATGGATGTTGAAGGGCTCCACATCGTGATCGTGGTCCTGCCGCTTTTTTTTTTAGTTTATTTAAAAAAAATAGTAAACACCATTAACTCTTTATGGCCCCACCATAAGGCCTGGCAATGGTCGGGGCGTATTCTTTATTCATACAGTCTTAATGGAAACAAACCAAAGAAATCAAAGAAAAAAGAAGAAGAGAAAAAAAGAAGACGAGGAAAAGAAGAATAAAGACATAACAAACTGACAAGAAAAAGTTTCTTTAGAAGCTTCAGAAAGCTTCAGAAGTTCGATTCCGATTTCAAATTTGGAATTGGGCTATTTCGAATTGGCGTGCTACTTTATATTCGAGAAGGTTGCCGGCTGTATAGGCTACAGCTTTGTCAGATGTTTTGCAGATGTTAACGGCCACGTCATATTAACTGGGTTGTCCACCGTCAACTGGAGGGTTCCCACCTTCCTTTCCGCCTAGGTCAGAGACCTAATTTGGTAGCGGAGACCCGACGAGCGGATGTGGGATAATACTACATCCCTGGTTCGTACAGGTATATAAGGCGAACACAACTAAATATATTGAATATACTATCGCTCTACGTAATTTCGGTTAAACATGGTACATAAAATGTCAACTTGTCTTTTGACCTGCTCTGGATCATGGCAGCGAAGGAAGTCCCATTGAATATCGGTCTTGGTCTGTTTGTCTTCTGTCGCGCCACCAAAAACCTCTTCCCCCCGGAAGCAAGGAAGTTACTTTGTCCAGTGCATACCCCCCAGACCTACTGAAGGCACTGGAACATTCGTCCCTTCCCGAGAAATCAAAACCCTTGCATCGCAACTTAACAATCAGGGGGAGGAGTACGAAGATAAACCCTAGTTAGTACCCCGTAAACCCCGTTTATAGATCTGGTCCCGATTGGTCCAGTGTGGGAGAGGGTCACGGCGAACGGTTGAAGAGATCAGGACCAAACACACACTGTAAAAAGTTTCTCCGCATAAAGATTAAAGTTGACTGCAGTATTTGCTACTCAGATTCATCTTATCTCTATTTGGTATTAATCTTATCTGCGTAGAGATAAGGATAATCCGAGTAGCAAATACTGCAGTTAACATTAATCTTTATGCGGAGAAACTTTTTACAGTGTAGTGGGAAGGACGGTCATAAGCCTTACATGTTAT
Source organism: Branchinecta sandiegonensis (assembly GCA_030848855.1). Lineage (NCBI taxonomy): Eukaryota > Metazoa > Arthropoda > Branchiopoda > Anostraca > Branchinectidae > Branchinecta > Branchinecta sandiegonensis. The sequence goes on along the minus strand of JAUPMV010000016.1, from coordinate 19,845,007 downwards.
TACAATTACAATTCATTTATTCCCAAAATTCTGATAAAACAAAATGCACGGGATTGTCAACATGTGTATTTGTATATCCGGACGGAATCTGAGAGTTGAAGAGTTTGGAGTCATGAATATCTTGTCGTGCGCATCAGTGCCGGACGGATGAAGGGAATGGAACGAAGTTTGGTAAGCAAAATGTTGGAAGACGGCAAGATCATATTCGAGATAAGCTGTTTCTAGGTTCGGAGTGGGTCTGGCCGTTTGCTAGTGCCATATCTTGCAGCTCTATTCTTTGTCCCAACTGTTAACCTAATGAAGTTTGACTGGTTCCAGTGCTACCTAAACGGTTCAGCCAGACTACGCGTGATTCGCAGCCAGTTTGGCCGGAAGGAATTGTCATCGGGTATTCTTGTCGACGTTGCCTCTCCGTGACCTTATATTTAATTTCAGGCCTTCTACACAAAAGCCTTCAACTGTCAAATTCATTCGGCCACAACCGCCGAACCGGATTCCACTTAATCCGGATGGATTTCAGAAACCAGCACTACGCCCCGTAAAATCCGGTTTCCAACCGGCCAGCGACCTTCAGAGCCTTTTACGGAACCAATTTGCTGAAATTCCGGTCGAAAACGGCTCCTTTGATTTCCGAGGTCGCCTGAAACCCACCGCGAACCTGCCCACTGAGTCACTCCGGAAACGAAGGGGGCTTTGTGGAAGCGACCCGAGATCGGTGAATATAAGATCACCTGTTGATGGAATAAGATCACCGGATTCCGATCGGAATCCGGTGCAGAAAGGTGTTAATACCCAGCCAAAGCCGAGACCAATCACAGGAATTTCCAAGTGAAACTTCGCCCCAAAAATCCAACGAGTGTTTTGTTTTTCGTCCGTCTCGAAAGTGTGGTAAAAATTAATTGAGTAATAAGCTACTCCGAGCTCCAGAATCATAACCATCGTGGCTGAACTGTCAGACCGATTGCCAATTTCGGACTTGAAAATTTGGCAGGGTTGGGAACATATGCATAGACATATGCAAGTTAGAAAAAATCTCCTGCTTACTCAAGGAAGACCTGAATTTTGGTTTATTGAGATGCGATGTATCCTTACTTGATTTAGTGCTCGAAACGCGCGAAGTACAGCAGCGAATGGGCACTAGTTTGGCTCCCCGATGAAAAATTTATCTCAAAATAGTATTACGAAGTTGTACGAAAAAGTAGCATGCAGTACTAACTGATGCCTCTACATGCTTCTACTTCAAGGCTACCGTGTTACTGCATACTACTGCATGCTACTATTAGCAAGACTGGATGCTACTATGGCACGACAGGATGCTACTGGATACTACTACATAATACTGGACTAGTCTGAGGCACATTAAATGATAGTATTCTTTGCTACTACATAGTATTACATGCAACTTTTTCGTACAACTACCATACAACTACGCAGGCTACAAATTTTTCATCGGGTCGTTCTTTTTCATAGTGGCGATAGTTAACGTTTCCGAAAAAAAAGTGTGGCGTTGCAAGTTGATCCCAAAAGGAAGTGAGACTGTGCAAGATGATCCTTTTGCGTAGACAAGGCGCATTCAGTTCGTAGACCATGAGGAAAGTTGGAAAGTGCTGTTTGAAACGCGCCGTCTGACCGAGAACTGCGGTGGAAAAGTTGAACGTTTCCAGTGATGATAATAGTCCGCACATCATTATCACATTGCTTCTTCTCCTTGGGCTAATTTGCTGACTGCTAGAGCGAACACACGTTCAGGATTTCCCGGTCGGATTTTCTTCACTTTCATCATCTGGTGGAGAATCTCAACTTTTCCGTATGGAGTTGACGATGGCGCCTGGCAGGAATTTCAGTGCTCGAGCACCGACCCTGGTCGTCTGTCCAAGGCATGACGGAACAAATTAACTTCTCAAGAAGAAATAGTTTACTGCCTCTAACTTTGTGGTCGGAAATCTTTCCGGGAGAGGGAATTTGATTCCCAAGGTTTGCAGTGCGCCCCACCCTATAGTGAGTGGGACTCCCCTGATTCCTAAATTCTTGCCATTGTAAAATATGTACAACGCGTGTTAAGTGTTTTGTTTTTAGTTATGTATCCTTGTCCCAATCTGTGATTCAGTTTGATCTCAAACAGTTATTAATAAACAGTCGGAAAGCATATTACAATTCAAATAGCTATCGTAATTTCTGTCTGTCGGTCACACTTTCCTAGTTTTGGGCACTTCCACATTCGCTAGGAGGATGAAACTGCGCATGCATGTAAAGGACCCTGCCCAATACTGTCGGAAAACCCGTTTTCCGAATCCGATTCTGGAGGGGGGGGGGGAATTCAAAATCTTGGTGGTCCGATTGGAGTGACGTGTGATTGACGGTAAGAGAAGATTTTCTAGATGATCATTGAAGTGTCCGACCGGATTCGACCACGGTGGAGGTGGAATCCTCCGAGGATTATTATCACTCTGGCTAATAACCATGAGTAGAGGGTAGTAAAGGGTGATGGTAAATAAAAAGAAGGAGAGAAAATCGGTACTCCGCCACCACTCTTCGAAGTTCGTAAGTGGGGTTCTTCACAGTGTTGACAGCGGTCAGTGTTCCATTCCTTAAAGAGCCGGTAATAGGTAAGGGATCGCGAAATGTTACCAAATCTGCAAAGCCATGTCATCGGGTGATGGGTGTGCCGACTTTCCAAGTTTTAAGTTCAGTGTATAAAAATGATGAAGGACTGAAAAAAAACATTATAATTTCGAAAATAGAGCAAAGCATGAAAGAGAATTAACTGCGTTTACCTTTGTATTATTTCTGACCGGAAATAAAGGCAAACTTTAACCTGAGCAATGTGACGACCTCCTATCGGATTTTGACGACACTACATAATCTGTCTCTATTTGTAGTTTCCACCGCGTGCAACGACATTTCTGTGCTGCCTTTACGGCCGGACACATAAATCGCTAAACTAGAACATCTCTTCTTTTCTTCCGACGCGGTCAAGCTTCACACATGATACGAATCGGATCATTTCCGGGAGTCACGCATCGAAACGCCAAACTACATGCTCGGTCTCGGTGTGATTCTGACCTAAGTCAACAGGTAGGAATCATCGAGGGGTTGCTCACTCCCAAAATGTTGTACAGTGGTGCCCAGCCAGTGCCCAGCGAGGGTGTACAGTGGTGCCCAGCGAGTGAGCAACCCCTCGGGAATCATTTCTTCAGGAAAGCATTCAACCACTTATGCCATCTATTGGAAATGAGGAAACTACATGACCGGTCCAATGGCATATAACTCTGATAAAATACAACAGAAAGCAGGTGTGTTCTTTATTTTCTCCGCGTGTGCTGTCTATCGGAGTTCTACAGAATTACATGCTCGGCCTCTGGTATGTAGTTTTGGCAAAATCCAACTGATCAGATTTCAAAACCGCATAATAATATGCTCTCTATCGGATTTTCGAGAAACTACATGCTCTGTCTCTGGTGTGTAGCTTGGACCCAAACCAATAGAGGGTACATGTGCATTGCAATTTCTTGCTGATCGAGAGATTAAACTACAGCCAAAGTCGGCTTAAGTTGCGTTTTTTTTTTATGTAGTTTCGGCGTAGTTTCGCTTAAAAGCCGTTTTATTTGTCCATTCCATTAGCTGTAGTTTCCAACCTGAAACTACGGAGCTCAAACTACAAACTACCTCGCAGACGTAGTTTGGTGTAGTTTGACTTTTCGGAAACAAGAACTCAATAAAACGCAAGTAAGACAAAACAAGAGCCAAACTACAAACTTTGACGAAACAGAACCGAATCCAAAAAAACGCAACTTTAACTGGTAAATGACAAACGCAGTACCTTAATTTCTCAATAGCAGACATTCCCGCACATGTTTCGATTCGAGTGAAACCCGATCAGTTATACAGAAGAGATGCTCTAAATGTGCCATTTATGTGTCTGAATACCCAGCCAAGGTGGGGTGGGGTGGGGGTGGGGGGGACTTAATCTGGTGTCAGAAGAAATGCGCCATATGTCAGACGAACCATGTGTGGAGGGGGTCAAGTTTGTGACACGCATTGGAGCCAACTGGGTTGAGCGATTGGGACAAAACTTGGATAGAACAAAGGTCATATGCCGTAGAAGTGTCATATTGAGAACTCCTCCTCATATCTCTATTTCAAGTCGTCTCCTTACAAGGTCTTTGTCACTACAAATCTCCTTAAAGGACCCCTCGCACTATTTACTCATTTAAACTATGCTGTGCTTTCAACAAATAACCCACGGCATTGGCTGTTTTAAGCATTTCCCGAGACTCGTTGACTTGTAGCGAAAACAGAGAAACAATGTACATAACCAGTTTTTGCTTGCTGTTGTAGCAAAAAGCTTTGCTATTTGCTTGTTCTTCCAACCAAGTTTCATCCCGGTCGCTTCACTCTAATCGTGTCACAAGATTTCAGGTTCTCCTCCCCCCCCCCCCAACATTCATCGGATCAGCTCCGGACTTTAAATAGGAAATTTGATACACGAGGTCTTTCCAGATATCAAGTTTCATTAAGATCCGATCACCCAGTTATGTATACCTCAAGATTCCGGATTCCCCCTCCCCCCACGATGGTCAGGTCGGAGAACTGACTATTTCTAAGCCAATCATGTCGAGCCCTTAATGTTCAAGCCAAGTTTCATCGTCCTAGCACATCTGGAAGTACCGGACCCCCCTATAACTCCCCCCAATAGTGCCCAAATCCGGGCCGGTTCTGTCACAGAGATATCTAGGGCTTGTGCTTGTTCTTCCGACCAAGTTTCATCCCAATCGCTTCACTCTAAGCGTGTCACTAGATTTCCGGTCCCCCCTCCGACTCCCCCCACATTCATCGAATCCGGTCCTGACCTGAAATGGGACATCCGAGACACGAAGTCTTTCCAAATATCAAGTTTCATTAAGATCCGATCACCCGTTCAAAAGTTATGCATACCTCAAGATTCCGGATTGCCCTTCCCTCCACTTCCCCCACGGTGGTCGAATAGGGGAAGTGACTACATAGAGGTATGCTTATGTGAACGTTTGTTGACAGGGGGCTTTAGACACATCAAGTGTCATGCACACATCAAGTGTCATGCACTTGATGTGTCTAAAGCCCCCTGTCAACAAACGTTCACATAAGCATACCTCTATGTAGTCACTTCCCCTATTCGACCACCGTGGGGGAAGTGGAGGGAAGGGCAATCCGGAATCTTGAGGTATGCATAACTTATAGCTTATGTGATGTGTCTAACTTGATGTGTGTCTAAAGCTAACTACCAGTTAGCCAACGTAGGTAATCAGGGGCATCTGAAAACACCTGTATATGTATTTTGGATCTTCATTTTACTATTTAGCCCAAAAGTGCACTGTTCACATAAACATACCACTACTTTTTTCCAAATTAGTTTGATCGGGTCCCTGATATGCCTACACATTTTCATCGTCCTAGCCCGTCTGGAAGTACCCTAACTCGAGAACAGTGGACCGACCGACCGAAAAGTGATCGGTATATGGCACTTGAGCGGAGCTGCAAGTGCCATAAAAATCAGCTGCTTTAACACACCTCCAGGCCCCTTGCTTCCAGAGTCTCGTTTTTGTTGCAATAGCGCTGCCGCATCGCTGCTGCAGCACATCGTCGCGTTTGCACAATATGCGTTTTTAGATTCACTTTCTTCTTGGTTAAATCGGAAGCTGCAGTATCCTGCAGGGAAGCACGGACTTGGTCGGTGAGCAAGTCCGTCATTCTCAAGAAGCGCTGCCGTCTTCCTCGGAAGCACTGCAGTGCAAAAACGGATGTAGAAAGAATCAGTCCGGAAGCGACCGAGAAGTAGACCTGCAGTGTGCAACAAAAACGAGGCTCAACCCTCCTCCAGGCCCCTTGCTTGGATGATGTAGTGCTAAGCCCGACGAGGTGTACTCGGACTACCCCTACTCGTATCAGAAGTCTGATAACATTTAACGCAAGGATGCGCGATTTCAACGGACAACACTTTGGATGTTCTCTATGAGTGTTACAGAATATTTCTTTATGACATTTTCATGCGGTGGACGGCACATGATCAGCGACCCCCGTCCAACTTCGTTTTCATGCAGCGGTCGCCGTATGATCAGCGACCTCCGTTATTTCTTACAAAAACGTAACACTGACGTTGATTAACAAATTACATTAGTTGCGTTTTTGATCCGAGTTCTCCTCGCGATTCGCCCCCGAATTCTCCTATTTCGCGTTTTTGAACTATTCAGATGAAATGAATTCTCCTTTTCTTGCGTTTCTGTCAGAATAGAGAACGGGAAAAGCCTCGCGAAACTGCAGAATCGAGAAGTTGCTCCGATGGTGAATTCTCGATTCTCCTCTCTGCGTCCTCCTCCCTGATTGGTCAACAGGGTGCGGGTCTTCAATATGCATAAACACGTTTGCGGACGAGCTGCAAAATTAGTGTTTTTGTCAAAAGCGAGAATGGAGAAGTCAGAGGAGCAAAAACGGTAATTTGTACGAGAATCGAGAATTCAGAAGCGAGGATTCGGAACGGAATTCGCATAAAAAACGACGCAACTATTAACAGATTCTGTTGGCTGTTGAAAATGTGCATCATTGTGTTAGAAGTTATGGAACTCCCGACAGCGTCACGCCTTTTTTCGTATGCGATAATAGTAATATCTAAAACATGCTCAACTTGCTAGACACACGAAGAATTCTTAGGCTGTTGTATAAGTAGTGAACTGAAAGACAAAAATGCTCCTCAGCCGGGATTTGAACCCAGGGCCCTCTGCTTACAAGGCAGTCGCTCTACCAACTGAGCTACCGAGGGGCTTGTGAACTGAGTTCGCAAACCACTACAATAGTCTGGTAGAAGCCTACGTGGCTCCGACAATGAAGTCCGAGACTTCTAAATTGTATTCGAAAAAACCGTTTATGGTTTATTGGTCACGGTACAAGTCCCTTGTGTAAAGTTCCATCTATGTATTAATTCTTAGGCTTCCAATGACTTTATTGGCGCTACACACTACACACAGACAAAAGTAGGAGAAAAATTTGAGCATCCGAAATAATCACCAGATCCATTGCTAATCTCAGATCAATTCTTACAACACCAAAAAAGCAAAATTACGAAAGCGCAATTCCTACAAAAAAAATGCAAAATTGCTAACGACCAGACAAGCGCATAAACAGTAGTAAATCCCAAACAAACAAATTAGCAATAAAAATATAACAGTACACTTTTTAAAAGAAAATACCCAAAGCCTAAAAAGAATTAACGAAACAAAAAACAGATATAAATGGCTAAGGATATCTATCCTACCCATCACAGTTAGAAGTACGTTCACATCCACGAAATAATGCAAGCTCGGGATAATTATCGGCTCAAGTGATCAGTTGCTTTCGTTTCACGAAAAACATGGTCCATTGTTTAGTTAATCAATTCAAAAATTTATGAACTAGAAAAAAAGATTAGTCCACCAATACGATCGTCTGTCCCCCGACTGAGCCCAAACTACGGACTAGAAAGGATGGGAAGTAAAATGAACGTCATAATATATCATGACGCAGCTATCGTGTTTCGGACAACTGGGATAGGATTAATCTACCCCAAATCCCCCATTCTGGCCCAGCCCATGCCCAAGGCGGTTACCCTATAGTTAACGCTGGGTACACTAACCCTGACCTACTTCACTATAAAGGAATTCTGCTTGGTGGATTTCAGAACTCAAATCATCAATATTTGATTGGGTTAGAGTACCCAGCATAGGGTAACCAGCGTCAACATGCCAAAAGTACCACGGTTTGGCATCCCCAAAACCCTGTGGCAGAAATGGATGGTTGGATCCTATCCCAAAGGTCAAACAATTTGGTTGGACAACCACGAAATTTTGTACCTGAGTTATACAATAAATCTCAATCTCAATCTTCATTCTTCATTCCTGCCCTTTAAAAACTACCAAATTCATTCAAGCGAAATATATTCTAAACCACACACCAAAAAGTTCAAAGTTTAACTGAAAAGCCAACTTATTTTTGTATCATCTAACTGAATACACTGAATTATTTGGATTCTGCTAAGGGATTTTTTTATTTTCCACTATCTGCCCTAGTCGTGACGTTCAGAATATTTATGGCCGTCTCCACAACGCAAATTCTACTTTGACGCGGAAAATTTGAATATCAGATAGCGGAGAGCAACCACTGCCTGAACACTTATCTTTCGTAAATCGTTTTCGTCAAGCAGACAACACAGGTAAAAGCGGATAGAGGTACCACAAGTCCGGCAGGGAAATTCCACTATACGAAAACTGATTATTCGTGGATAGTTGAGTAACGAAGTAACGCATTTTCATCGGGTCTTCAAGCCTCTTTAAGCGAATAAGCGATGGGTCACCAGATTGTCCTGTCTCGGCCCTTTTCCGTTAAATTTTAAGTTTCTGCTCCTGCGTGGTGCCCTTAGTTGTTTCAACTTAGAGCTTGGTCACACTTGGCTCATTTCCTGACTTTTTGGGTTGCAAAAGTAGAAAAAAGAAAAAGAACAAGATACAACTGATTCTGAATGTTGTCGCTTTGAATTCAGGAGATCAATTAGAGCAAAACAGCGTCTATACTTATGTTACAGGAACCCTAATTGACCCCTAATTGCAGTCTGCTCATTATCCCCAAGCTGCCACAAAGCCCATCAAATCTCACGTACCATTTTCAGTTGTTTGTCGAATAGGCGGCTTTTTGAGCCCAGTGTGACCAAGCACATAGCCAAAACGTATTTGGGAACTTCCCTTACTAAGAACCAGGGCCGAATTTACACACTCCTACGCCCTAGGACATAATTCTGGGCCACCTCGATTCCTATAATCACGAGAGCCATTTTGATACCCACAAATTATCGGACACATCCAATCAGAGCCTCGAGCAAAGCGAACCACCGGAAACGTTTTCCTAAATACCGCAAGAAAGCTTTGTGACCGCTCACTCTACTCAGTGGCAACTAGCTACATACGGGGTCTTACGGCTTTACCTCAACCTCCAAAAGGCTCTCCCCTTCACCTGATTACTGTTTGGTTCCCGAGGGTTTTTATCTCCCTGGCTACTGACAAGTTATAGAGGGTAGCCAAAGGGTTGCGATGGATTTGCTGTTTTAAAAAAAATAAAAAAATTAGCCTAACAAAAAAAAAATACTAAACCCCGACACTGTTCGTCTCGTGTAATTTTCCCATTTGTGCTTCAAAGAACTGTCAGTTACATGACTACTGCAATTTACTACTCTTATTATAATACTAATAGCCTAATAAAAATAATATAATAAGAACAAAAAATATTTTAATGAATTATCATTACTGGCGTGAATCTGAAACGCGAGCGAAAATTGTCTTCTGTATCCAGGATTACTATAGACAGTTAGTATAGGTTATTTATGTAAATTTACCCACTGTAGTGCTAAAATGGTAAAAAATATATATTCATTAATTATTAATTATTGTGTTAATTACTGGCTCGAATCTGAAACGCGAGCGAAAATTGTCTTCTGTAGGCCTATCCAGAATTACTATAGACATTTTAATTTACCCATTGTATAGTACCAAAATGGTAAAGAGGGAGCACAGAAAGGAACAATATGTATTGCTAAATCTTTTGCTCAAAAGAGACGGTGATATATGCGGGGTTGTATAGTGTTGCCAAAATTTGCATAGCTCTGCCAACCTGACAACACTGCCCCCCATTTCATCGTCATTTCATTGTAGATAATTTCACCCAGTGTTAATGTTTTTATGTTGAAGATCCGCTGTCAACGATTTGTCAATTGCTACTTAGGGAACAAGGAATCAGGAAATAGTAGATTTTTTTCGCAATAATCGCGAAGTTATTTTTATCATTTATGGTATCAAAATAGCGCCAAGTACGAGATCTCGTCTAGTAATTAATAAAGTAATCAAGTTAATTTGATAGTAGATTAGTATTAGACAGCGAACGAGATTTTGCTTATATTATTTTGAAATTATAAGACAAGCACTCTTTTTACAGAATGTGTTTTCCCGTAGTGCCTGTCCAATGTCAATGATAGTTTTACATACAAAACAGACTCAAAACGGAAATTCCGCTAGGCTCTTCAGCGATATTTCGGCCCCTCGTGGAATGGGTCCTCTTCAGGCTGTAACTGGAAGAACTGCAAATCAAGTTGATTTGTAGGTCCACAAGAAATATCGCCGAAGAATATCCTAGCCCACTTTTCCATTTTGAATAATTTCTATGTTGATCCCCAGTCAGCTTGGGTTGAAGGAATACATACATGCCAGTTTTGTCACGACACAAAAAATCTTGAATTTCAGACCTATGTGAGGAGCAAGAAATCCAAAGAAGAACCACAAACTTCCTCACTTAATTAAAAAGCTGCTATTAAAGCAGTTAAAGCTACAATCACTGGATCCACCGCTGCCATATAAGCAGCTCGAGACTGATTCGGATTTACTGCTGATACTTCTGGAGGGTATGCAAGTGACAACCCCGGCAGAGCAGCCGACCGTGTAGAGGGTAGCATCGCTGTTCGGGTTCATCAGTCAGCTGCACTCCACAGTCCTAAGAAAAAAAATTCATGTGATTTTACGCCCCTTCTCACTGCATAAAATACGCTTATTCGCAAAAAGGACAGCCTGTCACTGAAGCTCCATGAGCTCCACTAGTCTGCTCTTCCCCACCTCCATAGCCTGTCGTCAAATGGATGGACGGAAGCTTTGATCTTCCGATAGATAGACAATACAGATGTAAAGTTTATTTACAAATCAACCTTTATTGTTACACAACAAAATTTGCGATTGTTGTAAAAAAAAATTGTTTTTTTTACAATATCTGTGTCAATAAGCCTAAAAAGGACCCCTCGCACTATTTACTCTTCAACTTACAATGTTTTAAAATATTTGGACATTTTAAAACTAGGCTGTGCTTTCAACAAATAACCCACGGTTTTGGCTGTTTTAAGCCTTTTCTTAGACCCGTTGACTTATAGCGAAAACAGGGAAACAATTTACATAACTGGTGGAACAACTTGTCGCAGACAACCGTCGACAGCGTGATACGCATCGAAGGTAGCAAAACACGGCAAGTTAGAAAATCAGCGTGGTTTTGTTAGAGGGGTTAGAATGTACCGTACGAAATTGGGGTCTCTGCGTTTAGAAATATATGGAGTTATTATAGAAGTAGGCTGCGTTAGTGTTATAGGTAAGACAGGTCCTTTAAGAATTCTGGACTAAAACTTTTGTATATCTGACGTGTTTTGTAAGTATAAAACAGAGTTTAGGTACCCTAGAACTTGCCATTCGTTCTGGTCGATTTCTGACGTGTTGGTAGGGGGGAGGTAGAATTTGGGAGTGAAGAGGGTGAAATACCATAGCTGAACTAGTTAGCTCCTTTCTGCGCTCCTGCAGTACTTTGAGGTTAATATGTTTTACAGGTAGGAGTATGGAGGTTCCAGACCGGAGCTTGTTCCTCCAAAACAGTGACAATGAAAAAATGTCGCAGAGGGTGACAGAAAACTTTTTTACCATTTACCACAAACATCTAAAGGGCGAGCTGCTATTCGTACTCGCACTCTTCGTCGGTTACCACGCAAATTGCCTGTTTCATTGGGGCCCGTCTATTCGTCTACCCGTCGATTCGCCCAACCGTCATTATCACAAATTATGACAAAAAAATCTGATTTTATTCTTTAGGTAAAAAAAAAAAGCTTGAACACCTGGCTCTTGCCATTATGTTCTTAATGTACTATTCATAAGTGTACAGCCGAAGTCGTGTGTAATTTCCTGTAAGCATAGTTTAGTCGTAAAGTGGTCAAACTATCTCAGTGTAGTGCCAGGCGTCCTTTAATAACTATGATCAGCCCGACATCTGCAAACCCGGAATATTCTATTACAGGGTTTTCACGAGGTGTGTTCATAGGGTATTGGTAGCATACGGCTTCATGTGTTTCGAAATTCTTAAAAACCTCGAGTCTTCGGTTCCTCATCAAAACAAGAATTTTGTTCTAAAAAATGTGGACTGCAATAGGAAAGACTGACATGGCTGCTTTAACGTTTACCTGACAGATATAGCAGTCGATATGGTAGTCGTTTCCCATAGATACGACTCGCACCGTCTCTTCTGTCCCCTCCAACGGAGTGATGGCTTGACCACATACGCCACACTTCGGAGCAAATATCCTGAAAAAAAGACGCAGAAAAAATTTAGTGCTGAAATAAGGCAGTTACGCCTCTACTTCACGAAGAAAGAACAAATTAGTTTATACACATATCTGACACAACAAAGTAGGTTTGGTTGGTAGTTCGTTGGTAGTTGGACGGTTACCAACAAACCAGAGGAGATAATGTACAGCTTTTCTTCAAAGGAAGTGCTCGGCCTAAACCTGGAGGTGCTCCAGGTTTAGTCTCCAGTGTGAGTTTTTTACGCGAATTTTTAAAAGGTTTAAACGTTGCAATTTTTTCTTTTTTTAAACTACTGACATTTGATTACATTACGTAGAACAGAAGCATCCTTATATATATTATTTGCCGTTGTATATTATTTGCCTATATCGTATAGACATCGGAGAATAATCCAAAAATACAAAGCTCCCGATATAACGGCAAAACTTCATAAGCTTCATAATAGTTTATCTGAACATAAACGGCTTGCTCCATATCACGGGCTCATCCGTTTGTTCTTTTGATTTTTGTGTTTATTTTATTGTACTAGTGTTTTTTTCGGTTGTTTATTTGTTTCTTCCTGTTCTTTAATCCAGTATCTTCACACTGTTTTTGTGCAGTGGGTTACAAACAAATTATTATTATTATTTATTATACGACTGAAGAGGACGAATATTTGGTATTTGTTAATACCGTACCAGTCTACCACAAATCCCTGATTTTCGGATACCCAATGACAAACACTGGATACCTGTTGGTAACCTAACCCTGACCTATATCAATATAAGGAGTTCTGATTGGTTAATTTTTTAGCTTCACTGAAATCATCAATATTTTACTGGGTTGCAATATCCAGCACCTGGCATAGTGTATCCAGCGTTTGGCACAGGGTATCCAAAAATCAGGGGTTTGTGGTTGACTGTACCGTACGGAATGTGTTTAAAAAACAAAGATTGATTGACTGAGACTATCGGTAAGGGCAGAGGAACATCTTGCAGTTACTCACTTGTGGAAATCGTTAATGCAGTAAATTTTGTTGGATTCGTCAATCGTAAACGGAACACCGTCAAGACACTCGTTGCAAACGCAACAGCGGAAGCAGCCGGGGTGGAACGCCTGCCCCATCGCTTGCAGTATCTGAAAAGTCAGCGTTGTAAGTAGAGCATTGTCCAAATAGGTGTTGTAAGGTGTATTGCGGCGTGTAAGGTCTATTACAGATTCCTCTTTTCCTTGGGGCGAGCTGTAATAGAGAGATTGCAGTCTACCCAACGAAAACGGATAGGAGTAAAAAAAAAAGTAATTTAACACTGTGAAGTATAGGGCTTTCGGCTTTAAGACCAATTTGTCCATGTTTTATTACTATTATAAGCCTGTAAATCGCTGGAAACGATTCCTAGTTTTTTCTTAATTGTATAATCACAGCTTTATAGAAAAGTTTGATCAGAAATGAGAGTTTGAAGGCTTGAAACTTTCACTACAAAAACGAATACTGCTTCCTATTGGTTGGCTTTTGAATGACACGCCATAGCCGACCAATAGGATTCGTGACTCCATTTTTGTTTTCAAACTCTGAAGCTTTCAAGCTCTTACTTCCATGAAAATTCTTTTGCAAAAACAGAATTATAAGATTGAGGAATAGCCTAATAACATTCCCAGCAAGTCCCTGAAAGTCCAATACCTGCCAATGTTAAATTTTTTTCGTTATGATCCCGTGATGATGGTGTAGCAATGTTCGTTTCAACCGGGTAGGGTGCAATCTCTCTATAAGGCGAATAAGGAGAATAGAGCCAGGTTCTGTTTGCCCTTATGCAGAGCCAATCAGATCGCTTGGTTGGTTCCGCCAGCAGGCCGAGCAGAGGAGCAGCGTCGTCAGGGTTGCCACGGGAAGCACTAAAGTTCTCCTTTGTTGGAAGCTGAAGGAGCAACTTTTCTTCAAAAGAACACTTTTTGTTCTGTTACGACTGCTTATTATTGGTTCAAGGACCAATGCCTGTCCATCCGTTTATTTAGTAGCTTTTTCCAATATAAAGGCGTTAAATTATGCTCGAGTACTTAAGAACACTTTTTCTGATCTTTACAAGGTCGAAAAATTGTATCAGCGTAGCAACACCGAACGCTGAATCAATAAGAACCGATTGAGTTCCTATTTCAACAGGCTTGTGTATTAAAGGAACAGAAAACTTGACTCAAACTTGACTCGGGGAGCTAGCTGACATATCAAGAATGTACCCTGAGTCGATATTGAGAGTAAAAAAAATTCCGTCTCGTTTCCGGGCAGTTTCCGAGAATTCAACTTTTGAGTTAGTAGAAAAAAAAGCAAAAGGTTTGTGTGCCGGGAGTAGGAATCGAACGCACGACCTCTTGACTACTATCCCGATTTGTTAGTCAACACGGCCAAAGGCGAACTTTTATAGTGCATAAGTGCATAATTACAGTGCATAAGGGGCAAGGGCCTGCCAGCTGGCTTTTGGGAAAACTAAGGAGGGGGTTCGAGATAACAAAGAAGGGGGGTTCTGTCGACAATAAGTGCCTGTATCTTTATCTAAGGTCGGTTTGATGGCCGAAAGTTGCGTAGTCAAGATTTCTGTGCCTTTAAGACGTGAACATTGCGTATAGCGCTATTCAGCTTATTACACCTATTTGGACAATGATTAATGGACGGACAAATAAAATGCACTTTCGCGGGATTCGAACGCGTGATCTGTTGCCAACTACACTGTCATAAGTTTCGTATAACGACGATGCGCAGTTTGCGCAACACTTGAGGCGTTTTTCCGTGCTCCCACAAACAGTTTGTGGGTCGATTGTGGCTCGAAAACTGTGTTTCCACGGCCTTTTGTGCGGCCCACAAGTGTGTTTCCGCGACCAACAAGATTTTCGTGGCTCGCTGTGTGGCTCAAATTTGACAAACAACTGGCGAGGTGATTGTCGATTTTGTCGCTCGATTCTGGCGGGACTGGTCTTTTCGGATTCTCTATAACAATGCTTTCAGGTGGCTGCATGGTCTGCTTAGACAGTGCAGTGCTTCTGGTATGTTTGTGGTGGCGGGACTTCCTTCTTTTCCTCAACTAAGGAGGAGAAACATTCTTTGTTTGCAGAACAGGATTCTCAGGTCGTCCAATCCACTTGTGCAGGCTGCATCTGCCCCTCTTTTGAGGTTGTCTCTGCCTGTGTGGCTGGAATGGGAGCGGTCTCTGCGAGTGACCCGGGTTCCACCTGGAGCCCGTTTGACTTGATTGTTTTAGTTTAGTGTACTGTTTCTTTTGAGTGTCTTATTTTTGTTTTTTTATGGTTTTCAAAAACCGTCAAATAAAGGAAACTGAAAACTGAACTGAATTGAAATTCAAATTAAGCAGCAAAATAGTGTCTGAACAATAAAGCTAACTACTTTTTCAAGCACTTTTTGAACAGAAGGGTAAGGATATAAGCCTGGAGTTCTATTTACTGAGATTTTACATGAATTTTATTTTTATTTTCAGATATTTCAAATTACCGCCAAAAAATAGACAAAACGGCGTTTTCGCGAGTTTCAACTAGTGGCTCGACTGTGTGGCACACAGTCGTGTTTCCGCGACAAACACTCAGAAGTGTGTGACCCACAATTGTGTCGCGGATAAAGGCCTTTGGGATGTAATCTGTTCTGATTTTCAAAACGTTACGCATCAAATGTTATGCATAACAAGCATTGCCAGGGGAGTGCTGAAAAGGCATCATCTGACTTTTTTGTTTGTCGTCATGATATCAGAAAAGTCAGCAGTGCACCCTTGTGTTATCTGTTATGAAAGCTTCTGACAGTGTAGTCGGGCTGCGACTGAATTAAACTAAATTGCGCCTAATGTGGCCAAGAGTTGTGTTACCAACTTTGCTGTTTGAACATAGGATGGTTTCAAAGGGCTTCCATTAAATAACGTATTGGCACCTGAAAGGTTGCACATGAAATCACAATAATCTAGCATTAATATAAACAACGAAACGAAATTTTGAAAACTGTGCATCGGTTTAAGAGATATGAAGTTTCACCGCGTAGAATCGAGCGCCCGCAAAGATTTCAGCCGCGATTGTTTGACACAAATAATGCTTCGGCTGACCATGCTGTTTTCAGTTTCATTCAATTCATTTATTCCCAAAATTCTGATAAAACAAAATGCACGGGATTGTCAAATTACAATTGGGTTAATTCTCATTAAAATTACGGATAAGAAAAGGCACAAATGAGTTAAAATAGCGTTCAGTGCTATGAGTGGGCGGGTTCATTAGCTGAGCTTTCTTAGCTGCCCTAGAAATACTCCTTGTTGGGCGGGTATCCATTCTTTTTTCACCTTCGGGTGTCAGGATCTCACGGTGCATTTCCGAGGCAAGACACTTTAGTCCGAATCTCATTGTGAGATCGTGCAGACGCGAAGCAAGGATTTTCATCCCTAATTCTTCCAGTGCTTGTTGGTAGGATTTGTATTTATTCGCCAAAATAATTATTAAAGCCCTTTTTTTAATGGTTTCCAGCCGATCAGTTTGCTCCTGGTTCAGCCCTGGATGCCACACGCGGCAGCAGTATTCGAGCAGTGGCCGTATGTAGACAATGAAGCACTGGGCCATGACTCTGGCACTCAGTCCAAACCTCTTAAGGTTTGCAAAACTTTTAAGGGCGGCGGCTGCTTTACTAATCATTGTGGATACATGGCTTTTCCATTTTAGATCTGAGTCAACTGTAACCCCTAAAATTTTCACCTTTGTTGCAGATGGTACATCTGGACAGCCGACTGGCGGTACATCACGACGGAAAAAGCAAACTCGAAAAACTGCACACTTCTTCAGGTTTAGTTGAAGTTTTAGGCCGGTCGTCTCGTTAATGAGATCCCGTAAGAGCGAGGACACTGTTAAAGCTGGGTCGTGGACGTGTAGTCGGCGAAGGGTGGACAGTGAAATCTCATTTTTGCATCAGATTATTGCAAACCATCAGGAAACACAGTGGCCCAAGACGGGTCCCTTGGGGTGCACCAGAAGTAATTGAGGCTGGGTCTGATATCTTAGAACCGGGCGACAGTTCCACCGATTGCGTTCTTTCTGAAAGGAAGCTGGCGAGAATTCTCAAGAGAAATTCTCTCGCTCCCATAGATCGGCCGTGTTCAATGACTTCGGTGTCAAGGGAGTCGAACGCTTTTGTAAAGTCACTGATGACACAGTCTACAAAAGTGTCCGGTGTTTCAAGGTGTCTGAGAACTTCATCCAGGAATTTTACAAGGTAATGTGTGGTGCTGAAGCCAGGGCGAAAACCATACTGTTCAGGATCAAGATTCTTTTCAATGTCACTGAAGAGCCACCGAAAAATGAACCCCTCGAACATCTTTGAGAAAATTGAGGTTTTGGAAATAGGGCGTAGATCGTCAATGGACTTTGGGTTTGCATTCTTTGGGATGGGTGTGACTACTGCCCTTTTTAACCTTCTGGGGTAATTACCGGAAATGAGGGATTCATTATAGAGAGCTGCCAGTGGTTCCACAAGTTCAGTAGCACATCGTTTGATCACGCTAATTGGTGGTTCACCTGAGAATGTGGCCTTGTTCACATCCAGACTCTCAAATGCTTCAAAATTTCGCAGGGTTGAATAATGGGGATCTCGCTTTCTGCTTCCACCTTTGGAAAATTCTGTAGTCCTGGGTGTTTGCTACATATTTTAGCAAAGTGAGTGTTTACGCTATTAGCGTCAATGGGTGCTCCCTCCTCATCAAGGAGTTCGATGCTTTTGTGACGTCTACCCATCAATTTGTTTACCTGATAGAAATTTTTTTTGGGTTGCCGCAGAGTAGTTCTTCAACTGAATCTCTGCCAAACATTTTCTGGGAACGCTTGAGTTCACGGTTTATTTTTTTAAATCGCGTCATTTGTTTCAAATGAAGCGCGCCAGCGTCGACTCTACGCAGCGAAACTTAAAAATAGTGTAAGCAAATTTGTTTTTCTTCGTTATATTATTACTTAATTTCTACATTCAAATGATTACATATGCAACCTGCCAGTTTGACTATGCTGACTATGCTAAAGCACAATTGTATATAATTATGTTTGACGAGAGAACAAATATTCGTTTTTTTGTTAATACCGTAAGGAATTTTTTTGAAGAATAAAGACTGATTGAATGATTGACATCTGTAAAAAAAAAAAAAAACGGTATCAGTTCTTGTACAGGCGGTTGATTATCGATAAATAGTAACATGTTAAAGGGGCCTGGCGACGACCGGAAATCTCCGAGACCCGATTGTCTGGATCAAGAAGTCTTATGAATATTCAGTTTTTGCGATCCCATCGGAACCTTTCGTCTTGTTCATGAAGGCGATGGCAAAATAACCCAGAAAATAAATTTTTACGGACAAGACCTCCAAAACAATTGACAGTATATGCAGCAAAATTTTTTCTGGTAACAAGAACAATTCAAGTAGAATAATGTCGGGTATATACTCTTGATGACTATCTCTCCCTGCCGATGCAGAATCTCCGAGTACCTGCGGAAGAAAGGAAGAAACGGGGTCAAAGCTGCGCTGACTCGGGATTTGAGTCACTGAGTTTCAGTCGTTACGGACACGCTTACTCCTTCTTCCTGAGAATCACTGGCGTGTTTTGGACTTAGTCATATAGAGTATTTCGGCACCTCTTTGCACGGGCCATGTTCAGACTATAGCTAAAATCAAAACATCCGGGTCGCAAGTTTAGCTGCATTTGTGTAATTCGTCTGGCAACACCAAACACGATCCGCAGTCAGCTGTGGGTGAAGCAAAATATTTAATAACGGAACGCGAAGCCTAAGTAGACAACTCTATCTGTTTCCCGATTCATTCGCCCTTCCCTCGAATACTGCTGTCCGGTATGGAACTTCGGTTTAACACGGGAGCAGTCGGAACGACTCGAGAGGATCCAGTACCGTTCTTTACTAGTAATATCAAAATCCCCCAAAATCCCATACATTTCCCTTCTTAACGAGTTTGGCCTCACATCTTTGTCAAACCGCAGACACCAAATTTCTACTAAGTTTGGTGACCAGCTACTGGAAGACCCCACCCATCGTCACATCCTTCCCCCTCCCCACATTCCTGACCGTATAAGGCCCCAGAGAATGGCAGCACAACCAGTTCTTAAGATCCTACCCATACGGGCAATTCATGCGCGGCATGAGAGAAGTTTTGTCCCCTCCTTTGTGAGTTTTTTCAATGCGAAATCTTAAGTAAAAGGCATCATCTTTTGTGTTGATGTTTGAAGTTTAGCGGTTTAATTTGTTGCTATTTTGTTGTTGTGTAATTTATGAAAATTTGACTACGTTAAAGCACAATTGTATATAATTATGTTTGACGAGAGAACAAATATTCGTTTTTTTGTTAATACCGTAAGGAATGTTTTTTGAAGAATAAAAATTGATTGATTGAACGTAATGTTCTCCCTCCCCCCTATTCTCCTATACGTATTAGACCCCAGCGAGAGAAACCCCAGAAAATCCCCACACTAGAACCTGTGGCCCCTCTTCATGAAAGATATAGAAGGAGTTTTGTTGCAGCATTTGCTGAGTTGTACAATAACCGATAAGTTAGTCCTTTTTAGTGTTTTCTTACAGGACTACAGAGTTTACAAGACTACAGAGTGATAGTGTTATGTTATTCATCATTTTGACAAAAAGGTCAAATTCGCTGGTAACGCTGTGACAGCTGCATTTGAAAAATAAAATTCTATTCGAGTCTATAAATTTAATTCCACCAACTTACCATATCCATAATAAGATGACCGCAGACGCCACATTTTTCTGCCGTTTGTTGGAAACCGGAATACTGAAAATAAATGAAATGAAAATTTTTTAAACGTCGGGATACCACATATAGACTAATTTGAGTTTTATCCAAAACGAACTGAAACAGGTGTCAAAGTAATAACATAATATTGCCGTTTTGGGGGGAGCAAAAGTCGAAACGACACATGAAAATCCTTTTTTGCGTCGACCTACAGGATGTACAATGTTGAACATGTTATTAAAAAACAAATTCTTTCTACGATGTGGTTCAAAAATTACGTCTGTTACTAATAAGACACAGATGACACTTTACACAAGAGACTTGTACCGTGACCAATAAACCAGAAACAAGTTTTCTTCTTCTTGTATCTGGTTTGTTTGTCACGGTACAAGTCCCTTGTGTAAACTGCCATCTATGTCTTATTGTTAATTTCCGTGACATGGGGATGTGAACTGGTTAAATGAATTTGCCTTCGGGCGGGATCACTGTTCCTATGGTCGGCTTCTACCAGACTATTGTAGTGGTTTGCGAACTCTGTTCACAAGCCCCTCGGTAGCTCAAATGGTAAGAGCGCCTGCCTTGTAAGCAGAGGGTCCCGGGTTCAAATCCCAGCTGAGGGGCATTTTTGTCTTTCAGTTCACTACTTATAAAATACTTCTGTTACAATTTCTTTCGGATCATTGCATATTTTCCGCCCGTTTTCCTGTATTGTATTGGTACTATTGGGAGGTACTGTTGCGTGTCTGGAACCGTATTAGTAACAATGGCCCAACGAAGAATCTTCGTTCCTCTCAGACCTTTCTTTAGCTTCCGCAGACCATGCAATTTCCCGCTTGACTCGCCACTGAAATAATTTACGCACTGAAATCCGATCTTGTGTTCGCACTTTTGTGTTGGTGATGGTGAAAGTGAGATGACTTTTTCAGATACCACTGTCAGTTAATACCGTCGGGACTGTGTTAGCTGAATATCGAATATCGTGGTAACTGGCCAAATACTGATGGCAGGGGAATGGATCCTCTAAAAACCTTACAGCTAGGCTTTTAAAAGTGTACATGCCTTAACGCCGCAAAAATACTTTAAAACATCTGTAAACTACCTGCTGGAGTTTTCAACCCGGACAAGCAGTCTATCCAGCAAATTTGGATTGGCACGGCCAATGAATGAATGAATGAAAAAATTTATTTCCCATCAAAATTGGCCCGAGGGGACCTAGACGGAGTAAACAAAATAGAAAAGAAGAGAAAAAAACAACAACAACACGCAATACAACATTTTAACATAACAACAATCTAAGAGGATACGAACATTAGCACGTAAATGAGTTGTATAAACCGTGGGATCTGTTTAATGAACTTTCAAATTTCTTTATTCTTGCCTCAATCGCAGTCACAGGATCGGCAAGATGGTATTTTGTACTGATTTTTGTATTCTTTGCCCATGGGGGGAGACTCAACAGATACTTGGCGTACCGATAATAATAAGATCTAATATTCTGACGTTGGGATTGTAGCATTATATGCCAGAGTGGTGCCAAAGCTATAACGTGTGGCAGAGCCACAGCACTGTAGAGACGTGCCAGAATATGTCGGTTATACACGCACTGACAAGAAACTAGGGTACCGTAACACTTCCGTACTTTTTCTGAAAAGTCGGTGACTAGACCAAGCCTTGTCGATTTTAGGTCTGAGTGGAAAGATATGTGATGCAACCTGTAGGGACAATATACTGGCTGCCAAGCTTAACAGAAATATTATCGGCTTCCTTTTCCCCATTAAAGATAAGCACCTCGCTTTTACTTTCATTGAAAGTTAGACCTATGTTAGAATAAGACTCTGAAAGGGCGGCAAAATTTTCTACAATCGGCTTAACGTACCGGCTCAGATTCAAAATATCATCCGCATAATTTACTAAAGAAATATCTAAACCACGAAAAATACAACAAATACACACTACTTCTTGCGCCTCAATTATACTGTTATTGTAAACTGGCGGAGAAGTGATCGCCCCTTGACGGATTCCCTTACGGACTGGCACAACAGCATCAGAAACAACAGGCCCAAGTGCTGACGGAACTTTAACTTTAACTTTGAGCTTACTATACAAATTTCTGAGAGGTAATACAATGGACTTCTCGATTCCCCGCTTGAAGACACACAGCAGCAGATGGGCGTGTATACCGGAGTCGAATGCCCTGCTGACATCATGGCCGGCTAGGACTAGCTTCTCACCACGCTTATCGCAGTCATAAAGGACGTTAGCTAAAAGACGATGGACATGTTCACGACTAATCCCGGCTTTAAACCCGAACTGATTATCAGGGGTAGTACAAGCACGATTAATATCATCAATTATTAGAAGCTCGAAAAGCTTACATAAAACCGGAGCAACCGAGATCGGCCGGTAAGAATTACATTGACCAGGTTCTTTTCCTTTCTTTAAAATCGGGGTGACAATTCCGGTAGAAAAAATATCTGGAACTAGCCCACAATTAAAAATAATCTGGTACAGAAGAGAAAGATGTACTAGCAAATTTTCACTAGCGTGCAAAAGATTCATTCCAGATATTTATCTTCCCCTCTTGAATGCTTCTTTTTCAGCTTTTGTATACCTGCCCAAACCGTATGTCTAGTAGTAACAAATCCGGGACCCGCACTTGGAGCAGATAGCATACAGTTGAGTTCATTTTCGTATTTAGCTTCAAGCGTAGCACTTGGGCTCGCGAATTCGGCAGTATAGTAATCGGTCCATTCTGCTTCACCTGGTACTGTGCTATGAGTGTCCAAGTGTGGGTTCCTACTGTTTCTCACAAATCTCCATGCGGCATTTGGATCGTTTTTTATCCGCTCAGTATTCTCTTCTATAACAGAAGAACGGTGTTTCACAAGAGTTTTGGAGAACTGGCGCTTGGCGTAGAGTCGCACACAGTTTACAGCGCCAACACGAGGGCGGTCACACTCGCACCAGATTCTATACCATAATTTAGATCGACGACAAGCTTCTACCAACTCACTATTAGCGGACCACTTGGGGGTTTCAGTACCGATTTTGACTTTGCGGACAGGGACTGCACTATTTTCCGCGCACCGCATCGAATGGATGATTTCACTGCAATAAATATTAAGGTCGATTTGTTTCTCTGAGGTAGATACACAAGAACCTTGCTGGAGGAGATAGAACGGGATCCTGATTTTCGATAAAATATTGTCGCAAACCGAGTGGTAAGTAGGTATATCAATTTTGTTCCATTCTCGTTTCCTGGTCCATTTTTTGCCGGCACAGGGGGTAGAGCTCGGTCCCGATCCCAGTTCAAAATCATTAGAAACGGGTAGATGGTCTGACCCAGTTATTGACGTATCAACAAAGGAGGGGGTGATGGCTGTGATGGTCTTCGTTTTAAGAAAAAAGTCTAAGGAAGAAGTAGATCCAGAATTATGGACGTATGTGAAGTCTTTGTCATTTGGTATCACGTCAAGGGTGTTAAGCGCCGCGAGAAGCACTTGCGAGCGGGAGTTTTTTCGGTCAAAAAGGTTACAGTTCAAGTCACCAGCGAGTATTATATCGAAACCGGACTGCTGCGTTCTCGCAACTGCACTCGCGAGTTTCTTACATGCCATAGCAAACTTCCGTTCTGACGCACCTGATCGGTAGTCGGTAGGTAGGTAAACACAGAAAAACGCCGTTTTTCCGAGACTTACTGCAATGTAAGACTCAGACGAACAGATAAGTGTTGGTGATAGGTCACGACGGGCGACGATAGCCACACCACCAGAGGGACGACCCCTGTTTTTTTTTTACAGCAGGTACACCATAAGATTTCAGTCTGCTATCAACTTGTAGTAGAGTTAGTCCTTCGTTCGACAGGAAGTGCTCTTGGATGAACAGAATGTCTGTGTGGCTCATGAGCTTCTGGATCAGTGGTTTTTTCAGCGTAACGCCCCCGTTCATGTTCCACGTAGATACTCGCACTTTGGAGCTGCTCATTTCAATAACATTTTCTGCGCCACAGGGCACTTGAACGAGTAACAGGGATGGCTGTCCGATTCGCAAAGGACACATTTAATTCCGTTTTGGCAGGGGGTTTCCTTGTTGCTGGTGTGTGGGCCACCGCATCTACGGCACCTCGCTGGGGCTGAGCACGCTTTTGCTGCGTGGCCGAACCGCTGGCAGTTGTAACACTGCATCGGGAGGTACCTGAACGCTTGTACAGGAAGTCGCTCGTAACCGACTATAACCGGATTGCGTATAGCACGCTCCAATTTTTCTCTACTCAGGAATTGCAAGCGAAAAGATCGAGTCTTCCCGATCTGTTCAGCTTTCACACAATCCTCAATCAACGAGCATATATCATCGGGCGTGACATTAGCTGGGATGTGGCGGACGATACCATGGAACGAGGGGACTTTAACGTGGGGATCAAGGGAGTTATCACCATCAGAGATCGCCTTAACGACTGTACTTGCAGCCTCCTTAGTAGCGACAACAACTCGCCACGTATCTTTGTTAGGCTTCAATTCAACTATCTGCGAAGATGCACTGCCGCAGAGTTTGTCCAGAAAGTCTTTACGATTCTCCGGGGAGACGAGATTTTTGGGTGGGTTCTTGAGGATCACGGCATAACTCGACTTTGGATTGGGCTGACCAACTTCGGGATTTTCCGGCAGGTTAACAACCGGAGTGCACGTTTTTTCTTGTTGCAGATAGCTGTCGAATTTCAAACAAAGCTCGTTAACTTTCCTGGTTAGGCTGGCCGAAGCTTCCCCAGGGACAGTCGGAACGTCATCGGGACTGTATATCGTAAATCGGGGCAGTGAAATGTTCTTCGCATCACACGCATCAAGGACTTTAATAATGTCTAGGATGTCATCTAATATTTTTTTCCGCTCGACAGGGCGCGTGCTTATAGCTGCGATCGCCCAAAGTGACTTCTTTGCTTCAATTATCGTGTCACCTTAACACGGAACGGATACGTCACAAAACGGATACGTCAGCTACATTGTATTAGAGCTATATTTCGGCCCTTCTTGGCAATGATCTCTTCAGGCTCAAGCCGCTAAAGCTGGAATATGAACTTGTGGAAAAACAACTAAGATTCTTCCTTAACTATCTGATTCTATGAACTTCTCTGAAAATTGGTTGAAGCTAAAGCTGGTGCTGCGATTTCACTCTGGACGCGGCTACTGTTTTTGCTGCTATTGGGTCGTCGAAAGGGTAGATATTCTTCTGCGTTTTGATCTTGAAATCACCTGTCTGTTCTTGCTCTTTCTAGCTAAGATGGATACTTGTCGGAGATGGACAGCTTGAGCCTGAAGAGGAGACTTGCCAAGAAGGGCCGTAATAGCTCTAATACAATGTAGCTGACGTACCCGTTTTGCATCGTAAAACATGATTCGCAGGCATCTTGGGCTGAATGAATATCTACTTTAAGCACAATTAGTTCGAGCCTGAAGACGCCATGGCCATAATATCGCTGATCTCATCTGACTTGAACATTCACAGCAGTCAAATTGATTTTTTTTTTTTTTTGCGAGGGAGTACACTGTTAGAAGTTTCATAAGAGGTACCTCAAGAAATACCGCCGAAATAGCATATGCCGACTTTTCCGATATCATGATGACAAACAAAATAGGCAGCACATGTTTTTTTCGACGGTGTTTCGGCTTTTCTTGTATGCATAATGTATTAATGCGTAACGTCTGAAAAGCATATAACAGTAGTACCGGTTGAAACCGCGCATCCTTGTGTTATCTGTTATGAAACATCCATTTATGATTCATTTCAATACTGAAGGTTAGGGGGCACGTTACCCAGAATCTCAAAGATGATAAAACAGGGCTATTGGTCACTGTAAAAGTTACTCCGAGTAAGTATTAAAGTTAACTGCAGTATTTGCTACTGGGATTAATCTTTCTACTGAGATAAGACTAATCCGAATTAGAGATAAGATTATCTTTTCAGAGACAAGATTAATCCGAGTAGCAAATACTGCAAGATTTTTTTGTACAGTGGATAATGAAAAAAAAAACATGCCTCAACAAGAATAAACATCAATTCTTCTCTACCAGAACAATACCTCTTTGGAATTCCCTCTCCGGAAAACTGTGAAACATTTGAATCTTTCAAAAAATCCGCTGATGAGGAGTGGGACGACGTCAAGTGGAAGATGAAATGGGATGCCGTTCATACCAGTTTCAACGTGTGATGTTTCCACCACAAAACAAACAAACCATCATACAGACGAACCATACAGTCAAATATGGAGCGGATTCTATAGGAGAAATCATTATGTTGCTCCAAGCTGCAATTAAGGTAATTTAAAGGACCCCTCTTGCTTATTCTGCCTTTTATAATATATATAGCTGCCTTATGGAATTGTAAGCTTCTATAGTCCCACCTTTCTCCATTGTTTCGTTTTGTGCCTATGAACTTTTAGCGCTTTTTCGGCCGTGCCGAGTTTTGCCCGTCACACAACGTAAAGTTTGCCGGAGTCTTCAACGTCCACTGACAATTCTTTCACACATAAGGAAATGAGAATCTTAAGTTTGTGCCTTTTTCTATTTGCTTAGTTTCCGTCTTTTTAACCACGGCGCCTTCAGTTTTAAAATGTTTGCGCCCAGCCGCCGTGTCGGAGAGCAGGAAGGCTGGATGGAGTCGACAAGCGCTAACAAGAAAATCCCTAAATTCATGTGGAAAGTAATGATATTTTCGAAAAACGTTTTTTCTGATCCATTTCAGTGAAAAGGACATTTCTAGTAAGAGTTGTGCTTTAAGGATTAACAATGGTCACACTTTTAGAACATTCGCAATTGACAAAATAAGGATGCGCAGTTTCGACAGATAAACGTAGGATGTTAGCTGTTATGATCTTCGAAAGTTACGCACTGAAGCCGTATGCATAGAAGAATCATTTTATTTTGCTTTCGTATCATTTTAATTCGCGTTCGTATTTTGATGAATTGTATTTTAAACCGTGAATTGTATATATATAGCATAGGTTACAACTGTAAATATATCCCTTGGTTGATCTTTTAACTGTATTGACATGTCCAGCACTAATTTTTGTTTGTGAAAGATATTTATGGATAAATAAACCGAACTGTAATTGTAAAAAGAGCCGAAACACCGCAAAAAAAAATCTGCTGACTTTTTTATTGTCATTATGATATCGGAAAAGTCAGCAAATGCACTTTCGGCAGTTTTTCGACCCTTGCTGATGGTTGTTACGCATAACGTTTACAAAATCATAGCAGACAAACATCCCAAGTGCTGTCAACCGCGCATCCTTGTGTTATCTGCTATGAAACTCCTGACAGTTCATATCAAAACCATTTAAACTTACCAAATAATCTTCCTCGCAGTACACCTGTCCTCGCACGTTATAGAATGCTCTGCCCCTCAAGACCCTCCCACAGGAACAACATATGAAACAGCTGGTGTGGTATAAGTTACCCATAGCTTGGCACGCCTGTCCAACGCCGGTCACCTTTTTGCCACACGTATAACAAATTCCTAAAAAGAAATGATTAAAAAATAAAAAATATTAACGTCAACAACTGGATAGCCGAACAGATAAAGTGATGAGAATAAATAAAAAAAATAGACTACGCGGGTTTAAAAGAAAAAAGTAAGAAGAAAAGAAAGATGTAGTAATTGAAGGAAATGGGTCGGTATGTTCCGCGGGGGGGTACAAAAGAAAAGACAAAAAGACACTGGTAAGTCCGAAAACGGGTTACAACGCTAGAGTTGCGTTATTTCGGATGTAGTTTCGATGCTGTTTCATTGCAGTTTGACGTACTTTGTTTTAGTTATGAAACCTGTTACCTATATGAAACTAAAATATCTGGAATGGACTAATAAAATGGTATGAAGCAAAACTTTTGCAGGACTAAAACGGTAGCTCGGTCTTTTTTATATAGATAATCAGGTCTTGCAGATGTTCAGTCTTTGCCGAACCCATGCACATTCGATATCATCATAACAGACCACACCAACAGCCACCAAGTCATACTTTCAGCGTGTTCCACCCTCGTACCAATAGTAACTATTAGTTACTAAATCCGTTCCAACCTCATGAAAAGTTAGTACGCTGACCGTTCCAGCTTCTCGAAATAGTAACTAATGGTAACTATTTGCTTACCATACTCGGGAGCGTAGTAACTACGCATCTCTGTAACGTGATTGGTCGGATTCGCCCGTGGTATGATATTCAGCTGGAAAATAAAAAAATCGTTCCAGCCTTGACGGCAAAAAGCCAGAATTCATGACGTCATGCTTAGTAACTACGGTAAGTAGGGTGGAACACGCTCTTTATAGATCAAAGCATATCAAACAATCAGGCTCATTCAAAAAAAAACGTGTTTTCACTCGATTCCGACAGGACTATCCATCCGAAGCGAGAATAAACAGTATTTCCTTATCCACCCTGTCTTTTCAATCAATCAATCGTTGTAATTTGCCAGAATATTTTACAAAATAGCAGTGGCATTGTCAAGACATAATTAAAAAAAAAAAAAAAGAGCTGAAAGCTCATATGGCACTTGTAGGAACAGTTAGCATGTTTATCAGATGCGGTTTGCAGTTTTCAAGGCTGGATCTCTCTCCCGATATTCATGTCATCAGAAAATGGGCTTGATCTAGTAAATATGAAATGGTTATGTCACTCATTGAAAACTAGCTGTTTCTTCCTCCAACGATGATCGGATCGGGGGAGGGACTATTTTTAAGCCAATCTGATAGAGTCCGTAACATGCCTGCAACGTCTCACGGTCATAGCACATCTGGAAGTACCCTAACTCGTGACCATCGGAATTGTGGAACACCCCCTCCAACTCCCCACCACTCTGACAAGATCCGGTCCTGTTTTGTCAATAATGTATCTAAGGCTTATGCTTGTTCTTCCCTCCAAGTCCCATCCCGATCTCTCGACTCTAAGCGTTTCACGAGATTTCCGGCACCCCCCCACCCCAAGTTATCGGGTCCGTTCCAGACATAAAATTGATCATCTGAGACACTTGTTCTTGAAACTTGACAAGTTCCATGCACGTCTTATCACCCGTTCCAAAGTTACGCATGTCACTAGAATCCGGATTCCCCATCCTTCCACTCTCCCCATGATCATCGGATCGGAAAAAGAACCATTTTCAAGTCGACCTGGGAGAGTACCTAATACGTCTGCCTTCATGGTTCTAGTACATGTGGAAGTACCCTAACTCGTGATGACCGTAAATCCGGGAAAACCCCCTCCAACCCCCTCTACTGTCACGATCCGGTCTTGTTTTGTCAATAAAGTATCTAGGGTTAATGCTTGTTCTTCCCTTCAAGTTCCATACCGATCCCTCGACCCTAAGCATATCACGAGAATTCCCCCCCCCCCCCGGTTTTCGATTCGGTCAGGATTTGAAACTGAAAATCTGAAAAACTTGTTCTTCACAATTGTCAAGTTTCATGCATGTCCGATTATCCGTTCCAGAGTTATGCATGTTTCTAGTTTCCGTATTCCCCATCCCTCCACTCCCCCCGCGATGGCTGGATCGGGGAAGTGATTATTTCCAAGTTAAACTAGTTGGTTCCCTCATATGCCTGCCAATTTTTATTGTGCTAGCTTATGTGGAAGCGTTTCACGAGATTTCCGGTGCCCTCCTCCAGCCCCCCCCCCCCCAGTTATCGGATCTGGTCCGGATTTGAAACTCAACATACGAAACACTTGTTCTTGACATATGTCAAGTTTCATGCATTTCCGATTACCCGTCCAAAGTTATGCATGTTACTAGTTTCCGGATTTCCCATCCCTCCACTCCCCCCACGATGGCCGGATCGGGGAAGTAATTATTTCCAAGTTATTCTGGTCGGTTCCCTGATATGCCTTCCAAATTTCATTGTCCTAGCTTATGTGGAAGCGTTTCACAAGATTTCCCGTGCCCCCTCCACCTCCCCCCCCCAAGTTATCGGATCTGGTCCGGATTTGAAAATGAGCATCTGAAGCACTTGCTCTTGACATATGTCAAGTTTCATGCATGTCCGATGACCCGTTCCAACGTTATGCATGTTACTACCTCCGGATTTCCCATCCCTTCACTCCCCCCACAATGGCCGGATCGGGGAAGTGATTATTTCCAAGTTAGTCTGGTCGGTTTTCTGATACGCCTGCCAAGTTTCATCGACCTAGCTTATGTGGAAGCGTTTCACGAGATTTCGGTGCCCCCCTCCAGCCCCCCCCCCCACACACACAGTTATCGGATCTGGTCCGGATTTAAAACTGAGCATCTGAAGCACTTGTTCTTGACATATGTCAAGTTTCATGCATGTCTGATTACCCGTTCTAAAGTTATGCATGTTACTGGTTTCCGGATTTCCCATCCCTCCACTCCCCCCCGATGGCCGGATCGGGGAAGTGATTGTTTCCAAGATAATCTGGTTGGATCCCTTATATTTTTATGCCTGCCAAGTTTCATCGTCTTAGCTTATGTGGAAGTGCCCAAACTAGCAAAACAGGGACAGACCGACAGAATGACAGAACGACAGACAGACAGACCAACAGAAATTACGATCGCTATATGGCACTTGAGTATGCTCGTATGCTTTTTTTCATGGCACTGAGTATGCTCAAGTGCCATAAAAAAAAAACTGAAAATGAGCACACACACAACAAGACCAAACTTTTCGATGGGATCCCAAAAATTCAAATCAGATCCAGACAACTGGGTCTTGTCTTAGCCAGATCCAGTAATCGCGAGAATCCTTGAACATTCTTACAATTAAAATTCAGAAACAGATTAAGGCCAAATAGCTAATCATCTCAGAAAACCAAGTTCAGATATGGATTCAGCATGTGTGTTTACCCGTATAAGTCATATCTGTTTTGACGAAAAGTTCCAGCCACTTCTGCCAATTTCCCGGTTTCGGCCGAACTCTAGAACTACTTGTCCGGCGAAAAAAGAAAGCTCAAAAACGAACTCAGGGTATCTTCTTTCCCCAATAATGAACATCTAATCAACTTCAAATAAAAATTTAACTTATAACAAATTTTCCGACTCCAGCCGGATTCCGGTCGAACTATATGTCCGGGTAAAATATGATTGTCACACACGGATTCAGCGTCTCTTCTTACCCCTAAATCAGTTATCTAATCAGCTAGAAATAAAACTTTAACTTCTAACAATTTTCCGGTTTTGGCCGGATTCCGGGCGAACTATATGTCCGGGAAGAAAATTGTTTTCACATAAAAGTTCAGCATATCTTTTTGCCCTAAATCGGACATCTGATCAACTCCAAATAAAACTTTTAATTTTAACAAACTTTCCGGTTTGGGCCGGATTCCGGGCGAACTACTTGTCCGTCGAGAAAATGGTTTTGACCATCGTCTTCAGCATGTCTTCCTACCTCTAAATCAAACATCCAATCAACTTCAAATAAAACTTTTACTTTTGACAAACTTTCCGGTTTTGGCCGGATTCCGGGCGAACTACTTGTCCGCTCAGCATGTCTTCTTACCCCATAATCGACTATCAAATTAGCTGTTTCAAAATATTTTGTTTGCCCCTTAATTTGAACCCCCTCCCCCACCCCTAAATGTAGGGCTACAAAGCCCATTTACGAACTCGACTGGTCCGCCGACCCAACGAATCCTCACACCAAGTTTCATCAAAATATCTCATTCCCTTCGAGAGTTATCGTGCTTCCAGACGGACGGACGGACGGACGGACAGACGGACAACTTTTGCGAAGTCATAGGTATTCCTCAACTTACGTTTTGGGATCCCAAAAACAAGACGCACATCCTCTGGCATTGTAGTGCTGAACAAAGTAGGGGACAAAAGTTGAATTGTATCGCTCGCTGGAGTTTGCAGGTGGTTTCTTTAGGGTGACTTATGAGGCTGCTTTACTTCTTGTCACGGGACCATCGACCGTAGGCGCCGCAAAGTCGGGTAGAATCTGCCTGTGCCTTTCGGAAGCAAGACACTGGTTCCCATACCTCATAACTGCTTCACGCCTTCGTTCAGATAGTGACTTAAGCCCGAGTGTGCGAAGACTGTTCTCGTACGAGGTGTGATTTTGTCCGAGAATGACCCGGCTAGCCCGTTTTTGAATTTTCTCAATCCTCTTTTCCTGTGCTTTAATTAGTTCTGGATACCAGACCTGGCACCCATATTCTAGGGCAGGTAGGATTTAAGTCTTTAAAACGTTAGCCAGTAACTGGGTGGAAAAACCAAATCGCTTCAGGTGAGCGAATGATCTCAGCAATCCAGCTCCTTTACTGACTATTTTTTCAACTTGGGAATCCCATTTCAGATTTTTATCGACGACGACTCCAGGAATCTTAGCAGACTCGACTGGTTTAAGGCCCACCTCCGCTTCAGTAAATTCAACATTTTTCTTGAGGAAATTCATCCGCAGGACGCTTTTTCGGGTACACCAACCTCCTCTAACCAAATTTTATCGACATCAGAACTTTATTCACTTTTTCGAAATTTCCGGTTCTGGCCCGACTCCGGTCCGGTTGTGCGGTGAGAAAATAAAGCTCATATTTGGAGTCAAAATATATTGTTAGCCCCTTATGAATGCTCCGATCGACTTAACATTTTTTTTTACTTTTTTCAAATTTCCTGTTTCTATACCACATTCCGATGAACTAATTATCCAACGAGGAAGTGCAGGTTCACACGCAGATTCAGCTTGTATTCTTGCTCCTATAAGGCTGTTCCGATCGACTTCAGAATAAACTTTACTTCTACCAAATTTCCAGTTTTCGCCAGATTCCGGTGATCTACTTGTCCGGCAGGAACATAAAGTTCAAATATAGATTCAGGATGTATTCTTACCTCTAAATTGACAGTCTATTCCGGACAAACTACTTTTCCTGTTAGAAAGGAAAATTCAAAACAGATTTTGCATGTCTCTGTACCCCTCATTCGAACTTTTATTCAACTTCAGATGGAACTTTTACTTTTTTTCGAAATTTCCGTTTTTTTCCGTATTCTGGGCGAAGTATTTTGTCCGGTGAGAAAATAAAGTTAAATTCTGGATTCAGCATATCTCCTTACCCTTAAACTGAGTCTCGCATCAGCTTGAAAAAATATTTTCTTCATCCCTTAATTTGAAAACCACTCCCCCCCCCCCACTAAATAGTGGGCTACAGGGCCCATCTACGAGCTTGACCTGTGCTTCGACCCAATGGATCCTCACACCAAGTTTGAACAAAATATCTCAACCCCTTCGAGAGTTAACGTGATGACAGACGGACGGAAAGATGGACAACTTTTACGAAGTAATAGGTATCCCTCCACTTACGTTTAGGGATCCCAAAAAGGAATTCTATTCTGACGCCCGGCGATCGTGCATATTTTACACCAGAATCCATCTTAAGTAGGAACACATCAAACAACTATAGACATACCAAAGTATTCTTCACCTTCCTCACTATCATCATTATCAAGCTCTTCCTCTAATTGCTTTGTCAGCTCCTCTAGCTTCCTTTCCGCTTCACTAACTCCCTGAAACAAAAAGGATCATTCCAAGGACCACTTCCTCTTATAGCATAAACGTTGAAAGCAGTTATCAAGCCTTCAAACTCCATCTGGCCAGTGGCACCATTTCAGTAATGCCCCCCCCCCCCTCCCCCGAATGACTCTCCTGTATCTAACACGAACACAAACAAAGAAGAGATCCTCTTGGCCCTCAATCCAAGTAGAATATTCCAACAAAAGACTTGACCATGCAATCCCGGAGTTTATGAATTCCATGGAGATATTAAAGCACCATCTTGGCTATCGTTATTACAATCACCCTATTGACCTCAATCTGAAGATTTTTATTTTTCACGAACAAGTTTGTCACATTCAGGACCAAGCCAGGACCAAGAAGCAAAAGCTGAAAAACGCCTGAAACGGTGTAGCCTACACACCAAATCTGTGTGTGAACATAATCCTCTGCAACCTTTTTTGTTTTACCCTGAAATTGCTTTAGCAGCCTAGGTTGTTTTTCTAGCTTAGTAGGGTCATGTTTCTTCTTTTTTTACATTTGTCCTACTCAATCCTTTGTGATAACCACATTCGAGGGTAATGAAATTCAATTAATCAATGGAGCATGGGCAGATACCCTTGAAGTTTCAACAACCAAGACGTCCCCACAATTAAACAAGACCAAAGGTTTCGATGGGGGAATATTTGTCTTTATTTTTGTACAGATAATCAGGTCTTGCAGATGTTCAGTCTTTGCCGAACCTGTGCACATTTGATATCATTCTAACCGGCCACTGAGCAACAGCCACTACGTCATACTTTCCAGCTGAAAGCATATCAAACAATCAGGCTCGATCGAAAAAATCTTGTTTTAACTAGATTCCGACAGGATTATCCATCCGCGGCGAGACGAAACGGTATTTCCTGATTCACCGTGTCTTTTTCGGATACATCTACCTCCTCCAAACAGATTTGATCAACATCAGAATTTTAGTTTATTTCTTCGAAATTTCAGGTTTTGGCCAGACTCCGGTCAAACTACTTGTCCTGAGCGAAAATAACGTTCATATTTGGATTCAACATATATTGTTAGCCTCTTATCGATGCTCTAATCGACTTATACAATTTGTTTACTTCTATGAAATTTCCGGTTTCTGCCGGGATTTCTGGTTTTCGACAGATTCCGGTCATCTCCTTGTCCGGCGGGAAGATAAATTTCAAATACAGATTCAGGATGTATTCTTACCTCTAAATCAACGCTCTAATCGACCAACGTTTAACCTCTACTCAACTTCAGATAAGAATTACCAATTTTCTGGCTTTCGCCGGGTTCCTGGCAAACTACTTGTCTGGCGGAAATGACAACTTCAGATATAACTTTTACTTTTGCGAAATTTACGTTTTTTGATTCCGGGCAAACTATTTCAAACTATTTGTTGTACTATATTGTCCGATGAGGAAATGAAGTTCAGTTATGGATTCAGCATGTCTCTTTACCCTACCTCGACTCCCACACCAGCTTGAAGAAATATTTTCTTCACCCCTTAATTTACCCCCCCCCCCCCCCCGCCCCTAAATCCTATTGTGCTACAGGGCCCATCTACGAATTTGACCTGTACTTCGACACAAGGGATCCTCACACCAAGTTTGAACAAAATATCTCAACCCCTTCGAGAGTTATCGTGCTGACAGACGGACAACTTTTACGAATTACGAAGTCGTAGTTATCCCTCCACTTACGTTTTGGGATCCCAAAAACCTGCAGTAAACGATTGAGGTTACTGAAGCTTCCCAGTCTCACATACCGTTTTAAGCGTGGCGACGTTCTGATGGTAAAAAATTTGTTAGACTCTTAACATTGTCCCTCAATCATTCGAGAGCTCCCGGTCCAAGTCGACGAGAGGCCATTCTATAAAGCTCCAACTGACCAGCTGTTAGCGGCACAGCTTTTTCTGTGTACGGAGCGTACCATTCTGGAACAGCATTTCCGAAAAAAAACTGTCAGTGCTTCCACCTGGAGGACTTCAAAAGTGAACAACTACTAGGGGGACTTTTTCACGTGGATACCGTCGATCTTTTTGTCATTTTCGCGTGAACGGATGAACAGGTGAGCGGGCAATCCAGCTCGACGGACGCCTCCCGTTCAACACCGCTCCGCGGGCAGCGTTGAGCTGAACGGGGATATCCTGAGAACCTTCTCACTCATATGCTCCCATCCAGCAGACTGGGCATTTTTGTTTGGACAGAACCCATCTTTCTCAGCCGTTCAACGCCAGACCGATTTTCTCACTTTCGTTTGTACGGGGTCACCCGTTCAGCTCTACAGCCATCCACGCGAAAACGTCCCCTAAAAACACGCTGAATGTCGGCTGGGATGCCAGTGAGATAATGTAACAACAACATCTACCAACAAAGCGTCTAACCAGCTAGAGACACTACAGGGGGATCACCCCACCTTATCTGGCATTAAGTGCGATTTAAGTTAATCACATGTAACTGCTGTGATAAGAAGGTATTGAAAACTTACAAATTTCTTTGGGGGAGTGACTTGCACAGGCAACAGCCCCTTCATCTGGCTAGATGGCCTCTCTTCCTTCCTTGGACTTGCTGGAGTCTTAGTACGAACTTCTTTGGGTATCACTTTTGGCTCACTACTATACATTGGCACATACGCACTCCTATAATTTTCAACAGAAGGGCTTTTTGCATCATTTACTGGTGAATGTGCTTCAAGCCTGTTCTGCCCCTGCTTTGGATTGCTGGTATAGGCCTTTGGTACTAACTCTGGAGTGAATCTGTTGAGCACTGATCTAGGATCAACTGATGAATCGCTTGGGTATGCATACTGCTGGCCTGGGTGCACCTCACCGAGGTTCTGCTTATATGGCTCAAGAGGAGAGACTTGCCTGGGGTTAACTTGCTGAACTTTCTCAAACTGACTGAAATGCTGCACTTGTTTCGGTTGCTGCTGTGGAATATTCTGATGGTCCCTAGCCTGGTTAACAGTGTACTGTGGCTGTGAAGCTCCTTTCAGATCAGAATAATCACTAACTTGTTTCAACTGTGAATCAGCACTAGACACATAGTCATTCACCATTTTCTGGACACCAGGATAGGGGGGTGGGGGAGGCATTAGCCCCACCCCACGATGCAACTCGAGATTCTTAAGCTGTGACTCAAGGGAGTTGAGATTTTCATAGATTGGAGATTCGGGTTTTGGTTGAAGAGACTTATAGCTGACAGGTACTTGTGGTTCAGCTCTTATGTTATGGAACTCTTGGGGGTAGCCAGTGATACTGCTCCTAGGTGAGGATCGGGATGATTCTTGAGAACTATGACTCTGCCTTGAAATATTGTTTTCTCGTAAGCTGTTCAGTGAACTTGTGCTATTCAAGCTTTCATAGTAAATTTGCTTCTGGAGGTGTAGATCATTAAGATGTTGTGTCCTCAAACCCAGCCCAGCTGATCTAGGGGCATATACTTGTTGGTATGAGCCATGACTGCCTTGCTGGTGAAGTGCTGGATTGTATGCCCCTTTCATTTGTGAAACAATTCTGCAAAGAAAAAATTCCTGAACTTTTTTGACATATCATGTGTGGATGGATTTCAAAATTCTAAAGATGAACAAAACTACTCAATCGCCACACTGGTTCTTCAAAGAATAGTTACACTAATAGTCTCAAAACTCTCTACTATGAAAATCCAGGCTAAAATACATAATTTATCTTTCTCTTTTGTCATATAAGCATTTTACTATTCATATTCATATCAGGTAAGAAAAACAGACTGGCCGAAATGTAAAAAACAGTGAAGCACTGATTCAACAAAATGGATAAGAGTCAGCCCTGCTGAATCGACCAATGGGGTGAAAGTCTTTTTGTGCTAACTAATAATGTACAAGCCATCTGATACAACCACCCCCATAGGCTACAGTGCCAAAATGCAGATAACAGAAAATATCTTCACCAAATTTGTGGGTTGTCACCTGTTTTACTGAACTAGCAAAATGTCAAAAGAAGTCAGATGGAAACATATAAGACTAAAAAAGAAGAACAGTAGATGCTTCTGTCAAGAAACTTCTCCCATTTCTTGGACAACCCTGAAGTAAGAAAGCAACATTCAAAATCTAAAATGCTTTTTATCCTGTAGCTAAGAAGTCAGGCATTCTCAGAAAGTCTAGTTACTGTATGGTAATGTTGACAAGGGAAACAACAAGGGAATCGATTTGCTATATGCTGGCTATTTGAAGGATGGTAGCTGGTTTGGTACCGAGCTACACTAGACTAGCATATCTTTCCAGAAAAAATTTCAGGAGGTTAAAGCCTTGTAATATACTGTTTAACCTGGAGGACACTGGATCACATCACACTTGTCTATAGGATCCATAATCCAGCCACCAGCAGAGGAAGAAATCCTTTCAGCTCAAATGCTTTGCCCACACCCCAGCTGCACGGAAACACCAATATGAAAATACTACTGAGTTACAATAAATTTACATTTAGAATTCATTACTTCCTTAATATTATTTTTCTACTTACCAGCATACCGACAATAATAGTGGTCTTAACTTTACGAAAAATGAGATTGTAAGAATTAATTCGTACGAATTTGTGTGAGCCATCTTGTCATCATTTACATTACTGTAAACGATTATACACCATAATCATCAATAAATAACTATTGCTGATTTTAAACAAGGAGGACTAGTATTTTGTAGTTAAAATTTCTTGTTTCTATATAACATTTGTTAGATAATGGCCATTTTCAGGAAGCTGGGTGGTGAGAGGAAACTTCAATGAAGGAAACTCCAAGCTGGTCAGAATTTCTGAAAAGTGAGGAGGAGTACCTGACCTAGTTTTTAATACAACCTCGAAACTTAACACAAATTTTTAAAAATGAAATATCCATGCTGTCCTGAAATCACGAGGCAGAATCTGATTGATTTTTTTTTTCAACATTTGTAAGTCCCAAAATATTCAAATTATAGGTGTTTTCTTTGTTTTAAACCTGCTTGAAAATAGGATTTTCTGCTTATTAACTTTGGTTAACTCTCCCTTTTTCATCTCTTTGTAAATCACAAAAAGGATTAATCTATATGACTAAGTCCAAAACATGCCAGTGCACCTCGGGAACAATGAGAACAATGACTGAAATCCAGTGTCAAACAATCAACAGTGTTCATTGGGGCCAGCTGCTGTGACGGTTCCATCCACTAGGTACATGGCGATTCTTCATCAGCACTAAAAGTTAGTCATCATTCAAGCTCAGCTCTCAGGTAAGAATGAGGTGTTTCTGTTTTAAATAAAAATATGTTTAACTAGAAATACTGAAGTAAATTGTAGTTCTCCAATACGTTAGCTTCAGTCCAATCTACCACAAACCTCTGATTTTTGGACCAATCAGAACTAATCAATAATGGGGTAGTTCAGGGTTAGGGCACCAGCAGGTATCCAGCGTATGGCATAGTGTATCCAGCGTTAGGCATAGGATATGTCAAACGCTAGATATACCCAGCATTTGCATACGGTATCCAAAAATCAGGGCTTTGTGGTTGACTGCTTTAGTCTAGTATTTCTGTCATGCTTTTTAGTTCCTTTTCAAAGTTTAACCGAAAAGGTAGCTTATTTCTGATATCTGAATATACCAAAACATTTTGACCCATCTAATGTATTTT
Source organism: Branchinecta sandiegonensis (assembly GCA_030848855.1). Classification (NCBI taxonomy): domain Eukaryota; kingdom Metazoa; phylum Arthropoda; class Branchiopoda; order Anostraca; family Branchinectidae; genus Branchinecta; species Branchinecta sandiegonensis. The sequence goes on along the minus strand of JAUPMV010000016.1, from coordinate 19,805,973 downwards.
GCATTTTTTTAACCCAAGGCTCTAGTAATGATGTTCAGAATGTTCAGAATGCTTGCACAACAATCTAAAATTCATCCAGACTTATAATTGAATTTGAAAATTAAAACTAATTTTAAAGACAATAAGCAGGTGCTTATTTATAAACAATGGCTTAATATCTTGGTTGGTTAGTTGGTATATATTTCAATCATAGAGGGACAGGCAGGGCCATAACATATAGGAGGATGCCCCCACCCCAGTGTTATAAGGTAAAGAATAACCGATTTATCCCAATTTTTCATAAAAACAGTCAATTTTCGTAAAAACTACAGTTTTTTCATAAAATAGCAGATTTTTTCTCAAAACCAGTTGATTTTTTTTCAAAAAATTGTCAAAAACAGTCAGTAAAAATGACCAGCTGGTCAGTAAACATCTTGCCCCCCAAAAAAAAATTTGGCTAGTAAAGTCTCTGGCAACCTGCTAGCTGCCTGCTAGGGACAGCTGGGGACAGGCACATAGATGCGTGAAATCATCTGATGAAATCCATTATCTGTGGACAGAGGACAAACAGAGTAACAAATGTTATTGGGTTCTCAGACCTAATTAATGAATATATAATGCGTAACTGGACTGTTGGGTATTAGCCCTTTTTCATTAAGCTTTAAGCAAGATAGGTTTCTCTGGTAATTCAAAATCATGTCTGAGGTTGCTGCTGGAATGTGTTTTGCATATTTCAAATCTTTTGTTTATTCTTCTTATGAAGTTCTAACCCACTGTTTTACATGGGTTACTAGGTGAAACCGGTTACCGGGGTAACTTTTTCTTCAGGATTTAGGTGGCCTCTGTCCTTTTATAGGATCCTTGTCACCGCTTTCTTGGGATTCTATTCACATCAATATTTTATCCATTTGCTTATCAGTTACCAGGGTAAATTCCAATTCTAAAAAGTAAAGATGATGATGATGAATGAATTAAAGGCCCCTCTGTAAATTACTGGACTGGACTGTAGATTAAAAATCCCACCGATTGCCGCACTGTGTTATTAAAATCCCTTGTGACTGAGAACCAAAACGAGAATCCCCAAAACAGAAAATATAAACTGGAAATGGATGAGTACGAAAATAACAAACATGACATGCGTAATAAGGATTTTCAAGCTATTTATTAGAAGGTTTTTTTCCGATATACCTAAACACAAGAAACTACTCTTTAGATATTTTTTCACTGCCCACTCTCAGCGACACTAAGGCGGTTTGGCGCAAAAGTTTCAAATTGTTCGAATTAGGACGACCAATCTATTTTGACTTTTATCCTTTCTAATCGGTTCTAAGAGCAGGAATGAAGCTTGTAAGGTAAGTCCTTTGAAACTACTTTCACGATTCCATTTTGTTTTGTTGGAACTGTCTCATATTTCTGTTACTCCGGTCGACTCATTTGTTTCTTTTTCTTACTTCGGGAGACCAACAAAGGTAGATAATTGTTACTTTACGATGGTAGTGTATAACATGGGCAGTGTTGCCAGATTGGTGGATTCTGTTCCAAACTGGCGGCTTTTGTTGGAGACTGGTGTCAATATTATTGCAACTGGCGTGTCGCACAAACATGGCTGTTTTTCTTTTTAATTGGCATATTTTTTGGCATGATGCGAAAAATTTATTATTCTTTCGAAAAACCTACTGTTTTTCAGAATAATTTACCAGTTTTCAGAAAAATCAACCGGATGTCTTTTAAATGTCGCAACCGAATGCTGTAATATTTATTGAGTCTTGTTTGATAATTGAGATATCTGTAGGTGTAGATTTTTTTGGCCTATTTTTGAGTTCGCAGTTTATCTTTTTTACCATAATCTGGCAGCACTGAACATGGGCCAGAGTTGCAAGATGGTGTACATTTGGGCATTGTTTAGGTGGTTGTGCTTCGAATTTGTGAGGTGTGCACATTGCACCATTTTTGTATAATTTTGCTTTTTGCTATCCACATATCTTTGAAGTGAAAACCAGATATGGATTTGTAAGTATCACTTAGCCATTTTATGTTTAGCCTAGAGCTCAAGGATTGCGGGGATTCCAGATCTTTTTGAATGTTACAAAATTTCGTTTGAGAACACCATGTTGAATGGGCATGCAGGTTCAAAATGAGATGTCCTCTCTACTGCTTCATATCTTGTACAGGAGGGGTATCCCAAATGTATCCAACCTCAGACCAGATTTTAAATTTCCAGAAGTTTTCAGAATAATCTGTCTGGCTTAAAAAGGATCCAACAAACATGACAAACATACTAGACTGAAGCTAATTGAATGAATTACATATTGGATAAATAAATATTGTCTCAGTATTTCTAATTAAACATATTTTTCTTTTCAAACAAGATCACCTCATTCTGATCTTAGCTAGATTGGCTTACAATATGATAAAGGTGGAGTTAGCAAGGTCAATAGCCAAAAAACTTTTTTAAAACAGCTTCAAAACAAAGTAAAGGCACAGAATTTGAGTATTTTGGACATGTGACTATTGAAAAAAGTCATATTTTGCCTTGTGACTGTCAGGACAGCATGTACATTTCATTTTTAACATTTTTGCTGCCACATTCGAGGTAGTGTTAAAACTATGTCAGGTACCCCTCCTGTATGCCAGCAAATAACCACAAGCTGAGTGCTAAGACATTTGGCTCTGGCATTTACAAGAGTAGACACAAAACACAGCATCCACAGGCCACTTTTTTTTTGGAAAGGCTAGGCAAAATGTCAGTGCAGGTATAAAATAATAAACACATAAACAACAGAGGTTCCAGCTTGCCATTCATTTAAGCTTCCGCTAGAGAGAGTGAAGGCTCGGTAGCAGGTTCCAACATATTTTTAATCCAACGGTTTTCCTTGCAGATTCTAGCTGTTAATATGGCTCAGACCCCAAAATCTTAACCCTAAAGTCCCAGTTAAATGATGCACCCTTCAATTAAATAATGGGGTACTATCCGAAAGGTGCCACTGGTAAAAGTTTTTAATTCACCTTTTTTCTGGCTTCTGGGAGATACTGCAGGAAAAGGTTTTTGGAAACATTTATGATCAGAGTATTTTTTTTTTCTAAACGAAAGTAATGGATGCTAATGAGATCACAGATCTGTACCCCAGTAACTCCCAAATGGAGTGGATATTTTGCATTAAGTTGGTAGATGGCAGCCCTTCCACTCGACCCTTTCCACAACAAAAAGGTAGTGGCCATGAGGCTTTGTATCTACAAAGTAGAATTGATCTGAATTGTCAGAACAAAACAATGTGGAAACATCAGGCCAGTCATCACACTGCTTAGGTTCAGTTCAGGTTTATATCCTACAAAACCGGTTTCTGTTCAGATAAAAAAGTGAACCTGCTTTATGCTAAAATAGGGAGATTTGCACAAAAAAAGAAATTTTGGGCTGCAGCGATTTCGGTCCGGACACTCTCCAAAAAAAAGTAGTGGCCATCAAGGATAAAATGGATAAAAAGTAGATTTGGTCTGAATTGCCTCAACAAAAAGGCGAATCGTCACAGTGCTTAGGTTTATGTTCAGTCCAGTTTTATATCCTTCAAAACTGGTTTATGTAAAAAAAAAAAAAAATCAGCTTTCTAAAGCGCCACAGGGTGAAAACACGATTCTGTAACTGCATTTATGTTGTTCTGATAAGCTCAAAACATATGATTGTCATTCTAACATTCTAACGTCTAGTTCACGGTAGGATCCAAACATACATCTGTCATTCTGACAAGCTCAAAATTTATGACTGTCTCGTAATATATGACGAGAAAATCTTTTTAAAAAATATGACAAGAAACAGGTCATTTGCAGGCAAACTTCACACTATTTGGTATCACTCTGGCAAGCTTAGAACATACAACTGTCATTCTGACAAACTCATCACACACAACTGTGAATCTGACAAGCTCGAAACGTATGACTAGAAAATCTCTTTTGTGGCCATAGGACTAGAAACAAGTCATTTCAGGGCAAAATTCATGTTTGTGAACTCACTTATGTCACTGTGGCAAGCTGAAAACGTACGAGCGTCATACAGGCAAGCTCTAAACATACGACTGAGAGTACGACTCCATGAAGCATGGGGGTAGTTAAAAGAAAGAATGAATAACTCAATCATTGATGTATTGTTCTTTACAGGTTTCTTATGAAGCTAAGCCATGAAACAGTGACAATTGAACTGAAAAATGGTGCTCAAGTCCAAGGAACAATTACAGGTGAATTTCTTATTTTCGTTTATTTTGCAGTAAATGCAAGTTGGAGATGTCTGAGATGAGCGCATTTCAGTTCTGTAGTTTGAACTGGAATTCTATTGATTCTCGGAGAATAAGTATGGATATCGCAAGTGCACTTTGAGCATCAACGTGGCTTGAGACAGTCCTACACTCGAAAGAATAATTGCAACATAACACTCAGAAAATTTGTATTCGAGAACAAAAGTTGGCCGTTGAAACCTTAAATTGAATAGGGCTAATTGGGCAAATTTTCGCTGTAATTTGTGTCCGAGATGAGCGCATTTCAATTCTGTAGTTTGAACTGGAATTCTATTGATTCTCGGAGAACAAGTATGGATATCTCAAGTCCACTTTGAGTATCAGAGTGGCTTGAGACAGTCCTACACTCAAAAGAATAATTGCAACGTAACACTCGAAAATTTGTATTTGAGAAGAAAAGTTGGCCGTTGAAAGCTTAAATTGAATAGGGCTAATTGGGCAAATTTTCGCTGTAATTTGTGTCCGAGATGAGCGCATTTCAATCCTGTAGTTTGAACTGGAATTCTATTGATTCTCGGAGAATCAACGTGGCTTGAGACAGTCCTACACTCGAAAGAATAATTGCAACATAACACTCAGAAAATTTGTATTCGAGAACAAAAGTTGGCCGTTGAAACCTTAAATTGAATAGGGCTAATTGGGCAAATTTTCGCTGTAATTTGTGTCCGAGATGAGCGCATTTCAATTCTGTAGTTTGAACTGGAATTCTATTGATTCTCGGAGAACAAGTATGGATATCCCAAGTCCACTTTGAGTATCAGAGTGGCTTGAGACAGTCCTACACTCAAAAGAATAATTGCAACGTAATACTCGAAAATTTGTATTTGAGAACAAAAGTTGGCCGTTGAAAGCTTAAATTGAATAGGGCTAATTGGGCAAATTTTCGCTGTAATTTGTGTCCGAGATGAGCGCATTTCAATTCTGTAGTTTGAACTGGAATTCTAATGATTCTCGGAGAACAAGTATGGATATCCCAAGTCCACTTTGAGTATCAGAGTGGCTTGAGACAGTCCTACACTCAAAAGAATAATTGCAACGTAATACTCGAAAATTTGTATTTGAGAACAAAAGTTGGCCGTTGAAAGCTTAAATTGAATAGGGCTAATTGGGCAAATTTTCGCTGTAATTTGTGTCCGAGATGAGCGCATTTCAATCCTGTAGTTTGAACTGGAATTCTATTGATTCTCGGATAATCAACGTGGCTTGAGACAGTCCTACACTCGAAAGAATAATTGCAACATAACACTCAGAAAATTTGTATTCGAGAACAAAAGTTGGCCGTTGAAACCTTAAATTGAATAGGGCTAATTGGGCAAATTTTCGCTGTAATTTGTGTCCGAGATGAGCGCATTTCAATTCTGTAGTTTGAACTGGAATTCTATTGATTCTCGGAGAACAAGTATGGATATCCCAAGTCCACTTTGAGTATCAGAGTGGCTTGAGACAGTCCTACACTCAAAAGAATAATTGCAACGTAATACTCGAAAATTTGTATTTGAGAACAAAAGTTGGCCGTTGAAAGCTTAAATTGAATAGGGCTAATTGGGCAAATTTTCGCTGTAATTTGTGTCCGAGATGAGCGCATTTCAATTCTGTAGTTTGAACTGGAATTCTATTGATTCTCGGAGAACAAGTATGGATATCCCAAGTCCACTTTGAGTATCAGAGTGGCTTGAGACAGTCCTACACTCAAAAGAATAATTGCAACGTAATACTCGAAAATTTGTATTTGAGAACAAAAGTTGGCCGTTGAAAGCTTAAATTGAATAGGGCTAATTGGGCAAATTTTCGCTGTAATTTGTGTCCGAGATGAGCGCATTTCAGTTCTGTAGTTTGAACTGGAATTCTATTGATTCTCGGAGAATAAGTATGGATATCGCAAGTCCACTTTGAGTATCAGAGTGGCTTGAGACAGTCCTACACTCAACAAATCGCAACGTAACACTCAAAAATTTGTATCTGAAAACAAAAGTTGGCTGTTGAGAGCTTATATCGGCTAGGGCCAACTTACGGGAAGATTTTCGCTGTAACTGGTGTCCGAGATGAGCGCGTTTCAATTCTGTAGTTTGAACTGGAATTCTATTGTTTCTCGGAGAATAAGTATGGATATCGCAAGTCCACTTTGAGTATCAGAGTGGCTTGAGACAGTCCTACACTCAACAAATCGCAACGTAACACTCACAAATTTGTATCTGAAAACAAAAGTTGGCTGTTGAGAGCTTATATTGGCTAGGGCCAACTTACGGGAAGATTTTCGCTGTAACTGGTGTCCGAGATGAGCGCGTTTCAATTCTATAGTTTGAACTGGAATTCTATTGATTCTCGGAGAATAAGTATGGAAATCGCAAGTGCACTTTTGAGTATCAGAGTGGCTTGAGACAGTCCTACACTCGAAAGAATAATTGCAACATAACACTCAGAAAATTTGTATTCGAGAACAAAAGTTGGCCGTTGAAAGCTTAAATTGAATAGTGCTAATTGGGCAAATTTTCGCTGTAATTTGTGTCCGAGATGAGCGCATTTCAATTCTGTAGTTTGAACTGGAATTCTATTGATTCTCGGAGAATAAGTATGGATATCGCAAGTGCACTTTGAGCATCAGAGTTGCTTGAGACAGTCATGCACTGTAAAACAGGAATCGCATGCTCTTATTACCATTTCATAAAACATTTTAGTATATTGTTTTACGAAAAGATAGCACTTTATAAGTTAATTACAGAAATATTCTACACCGTCTCGGGATATTTAAGTGAAGGATGAATGAATTTATTTGTTGTCTACTAATACATTTGATCAGGATGTGCATCACTGTGCCACATGTTCTGACCGTCAATCTGGGCTGATTTATTGGTTAGTTATCAATTTAGCCTCACTGTAACGCTTCGAATGAGCTCATTTCAGCTCTGTAATTTGAACACGAATTCTGTTGGTTCTCTGAGAACTTACGCGTAGGCATCCCAGTTGCACTTTGGGTGTCAAAGTGGCTTACGACCTTAGACAACACCCTATAAAAAGAAATCGAATGCTATAGTTAAATTGCCGTATCTTGTGTCACCATTGCGGAAAACGTACCTTTTAAAAAAAAATGTAGGCTACAGTCTCTAAAGCACAGCTCTTACTAGAAATGATCTTTTCACGATGAAATGGCACACAAATCTCGTTTTCGAAAATACCATTAATTTTCATGCGAAATTAGCGATTTCTTGTTAGAGCTTGTCGACTCTATCTTGCCTTCCCGCTCTCTGACGGGCGGCTAGACGCAAAATATTTGAAAACTGAAAGCCCTGTGGTTAAAAAGTGGGAAGACCAAGCAAATACCTGATGGCCTTCCAAGTCTTCCAAAAGGAAAAACTAGACTTACCGCTTTTCATGTCCTTGTGTCTGAAAGAGCTGTCGGCGTGCCGGGAGGTTTGCGTTGTCTGGTAAATCTTGGCTTCACCAAATAAGCGATAAAAAGTCATGGGTACCAAATGAAACAGATACAAAAGGCATTGATTTCAGAAGCTTATAATTTCAAAGGGGAGTTAGGGATAATATAAAAGACGGAATAAGCAAGAGGGGTCCTTTAATATTGTTAAATTAGATAAGATCCTAAACCTTGTAGATAACATTTAATGCAAAGATGTCTCGTATTAGAAATATTATCAAAGATTGAGCATACTCAGATGTCTGACCGGGCAGTCGAGTTGTATTCGGGGCTGGTATTGCCAATAGCGCAACTGCGGCAAAGTTATAATTTCATAAACAAAGTTAGAGCGCTATACATATAGAAATTTCAGAAAATCGTGGGCAAATGCCCTACCAGCACATGACGTTCTTCACGGTTTTCTGGCCGAAATCTAAAATGATTTTGATGTATTTTACTTCCTGTAAATGCTCCGCTTTTAAAAATGGCGGGTCGTAAATAAATTACTCATTTTTAGTAGCAAAGTGACTTGAGACATCCCTATAGCCGTGATCAACTACCTACTAGTCGAATATGAGTGTCATTACAAGTTTATTGACGATATTTCTTTTCTATTGAAATACCTAGTTGAAAACGGGATTGTTAAGAAAGAGTTCTGTGACGATTTCTTCGATGCGTTTATTGCCGAGTGCAGTGTATCTGAATTGATAATTAACACGAATAAGTCAAAGGTCTTACGCTTCAATCCGTTGAAGCGCACTTTCAGCCAGCCGTATGTTCCGTTTCCGATTGTGGACTCGATAAAGATTTTGGGAGTTACTTTTTCCAGTGATTGTTCTTTCGCCTTGCACGTTGAAAATGTTGTTAAAAACGCAAATGCATGTCTGCAGTCTTTAAGTACAATTCGTAGATTTGGCTGTGATGTCCAGTGCCTATTGCTAGCTTATCTTACATACGTCCGTCCAGTTCTGGAATATGCTAGCCCACTATGGGGACCTGCAGCACTGCGTACTGTATACCTCATCCAAGAACTTGAGTCGGTGCAAAAGCGGGCCGCGTTCATTATTATTGGCGATCGACAGCTATCTTATGGTGATGCACTTGTTAAACTCGATATCCCCACGTTGACCCAAAGATACGAGCAGATTATTCTGAGGTTTGGGAAGTTTCTTCTCTCTAAACCCCAGCATCGAGACATCTTACCACCCACTGCACCGCCCAACAACCGTACGCGTCACCAAAATAAACTGGTTCCAGTAGCTTCGCGAACCAACCGCCACGCAAATCCGTTTGTACCTTTTTTTTACGGATTTGTTAAACAAAGCCGAGTGATATTTTCCTTTTTTTTTTTCTTTTTTTTTGTTAATTTGTTATTTAGTATAGTGAAGCAACGCAAATTAGCTGTCAGCTACGATGTTGTTTAAATAAACCTCACTCTCTCTCTCTCCTCTCTCTCTACGTTCTAAAGGCGTACTTTCGCCTTTTCTGATGACACGCAGCAGAACATTCGCTTGTTTGTGATCGGACCGCTTTTATAACCACAAATCCCAGTGGGCGGGGAAATGCGCTGATTAATCAACATTTTTAACAAACAGCAACGGAAGTTCTAATTATTGCATTGAATGAAAAATACCATAAAGAAAATGCAGACGGCTGTATTCCTTGCGCTATCAAGGAATCTCAGGAAGCGACCCCCTCATGTTTTTAATTCCCATAGACATCCCATCCCCCCTCGAAGTACGCCTTAAAGCACCCGTTATGACTGAAATACAGGACGGGAGCTGAGATAAAGAATGAACGGGCATGTTCACTGGCATGGATCCTTCAAGAAAGCTTATTTATCGCAGTTCTTCATTATTATGCCTTACAGTTCTGTTTGCAAATTTTAACCGCAGATTGAGCTCATACTGTTATTCCCTCTTAAAATTAAATTTATTTCTAGGTGTCGACGTTGCCATGAACACCCATTTGAAAGCCGTCAAGATCACTGCCAAGAACAGAGAACCTGTCTCCTACGAAACCCTCTCGATCAGAGGTAATAACATTCGATACTTCATCTTACCGGATGCCCTAGCCCTCGAACAACTCCTTGTCGACGAAGGTCCAAAAGCAAAGAGGGTGAAGCGAGAGGGCGGCCGAGGAGGCGCTGGAGGCAGAGGAGGTAGAGGCCGAGGAAGGGGTCGTGGTAGAGCACGTGGTGGCCCCCGTGGAAGAGGAAGGCGATAAAGTACCTTTTGTTTTCTCACCTTTTTTAAGTAAATTGAGTCGATTATCTTACTTTTGTACAGTTTTTCTTATATAAATATTTCGTTTTAACTTTCTGCTTATGGGTTGGTTTTTATGGGGTGTTTCAGCGAACTTAAAGGACCTGTCTTACCTGTAATACTAACGCAACCTACTTCCATAGTTAATCCATAGATTTCTAAACCCGGAGACCCCAATTTCGCACGGTACATTCTAACAAAACCACGCGGATTTTCTCACTTGCCGTGTTTTGCTACCTTCGATGTGTATCACGCTGCCGACGGTTGTCGGCGAGAAGTTTTTCCATCAGAAAAACCGGTTATGTAAATTGTTTCCCTGTTTTCGGTATAAGTCAACGGGTCTCGGAAAAGGCTTAAAACAGCCATGGGTTATTCGTTGAAAGCAAAGCTTGGTTTAAAGTACTGAAATATTTTAAAATACTGTAAGTTGAAGAATAAGTAGTGCGAGGGATCCTTTAATCGGTGATAGCAGCCAATCACGGCGCCGGTCCCGTGTCATTGTTTCATCATAAATTTCCTCTTCGCCTTCTTTTCAGGTTCCTAGATGGTACCGGCGACTTGGAAAGAGTTTGGGAAAGAGGTCGTAACTGTCAGTTCAGTACCGACTTGTTCCTACAAGGTCCAACATTTTCGGGGGGGGGGGGGGCTAATTAGATTGTTTACCTAGAAAGCTAACACACGGTTTCGTGTCAAAATTTTTGTCTTTTTGCGATCTCTCTAGTTCCAGACGTTGTAAGGCGTATTACGGCGATAATGCTTAATACAGATTCCTCTTTTTCTCGGGGCGCGTTGAAGTAAGGAGAATAGAGCCAGGTTCTATTTTCCTTATGCAGAGCCAATCAGATCGCTTGGTAGGTTCCGCCAGCAGGCCGAGAAGAGGAGTAGCGTCGTCAGGGCTGCCAGGGGAAGCACTGAAGTTCTACTTTATTGGAAGCTGAAGAAACAATTTTTCTGCAAAAGAACACGTTTTGTTCTGTTATGACTGCTTATTATTAGTTCGAGTACCAATGCCTGTCCATCCGTCAATTAATAGCTTTTTACAATATAAAGGGCGTCAAATTGTACTCGTGTACTTAAGAACACTTTTTCTGATCTTTAGAAGCTCGAAAAATTGGTAACACATGACAACACCGAATGCTGCATCGATAAGAACCTATTGAGTTGCTACTTGAACAGGCGAGTGTATCAAGGCGTAAACATCGCGTATAGCGCTATTCAGCTTATTGCACCGAACTGGGCAATGCTTAATCATCCCAGCAAATACGTGGAACATAACTGGCCTGGCCTCCTTTATTGTCCCAACAAATATAAAAGCTCTTGAACAACCACGTAACAACAACGAATGACGGTCAACCACAGAACCCATCGGTAAGGTAAGTATAAAAACTCTTGCACACCCCATAACGAAAGCCCCGATCACCGATGCGTGCCAACCAAATCAATCAATGAGGGGTCTACTAAAACGACTCACCAGAACAAGAACAGAATAATGGAGAGCAAAATAACACTAGGGAGTAGCGCCAAGACAAAATAGACACAGCCTCGAATAGCATGGACACTAGCGATACAGAACGTCGTTCTGTCCCTACTGAAACTCAATCAGTCTTTCAACAGCGCAGGCTCCGATAACTTCATGTTCTGAACATAGCATGGTAAAAAAAATCATACAGCCTCCATTTTTTCCTTGGTGTGTGCAGACCTCACCTTTCCTTTACTAGAAATTTCTGAACCTGAAAGTATGACACGCTTTAAATGATGCAATCATAGCGGATGGCGCTATGAGTATGGCCCGTTTGCGAAGCATGGAAAGCATAGGTATTGGCGCTACTCTCTAGTATTATTTTGCCCTGGAATAATGGAATGAAACAGTTAATTCACTAGGGCGTTTTTCCGCGATCCCGCTAAGAATTTGTGGCTCGGTTGTGGATCGAAAAGCGTGTTTCCACGACCAACAAGGTTTTTGTGGCTCGGGAAATTAAAATTTGGCTGCAAATTACAGTCTAAATAATAAATTAGCTACTTTATCAAGCATGTAGACATAAAACTGAGGATCTTTCTTGTACAGGATGTGAGTCTGGAAATATTTACTGAGATTTTATCTAAATTTTTATTTTTATTTTTAGACATTGGAAATACAAACAAAAAGGAGTTTCTGCGAATTTTAACTGGTAGGTCGGGCGTGTGGCACACACTTCTGTTTCCGCTTGGCACACGCAGTGTTGCCATCGGTCGCAGAATTCTGCGATTGTTACAGATTTTCGACTTCTCCCCAGATTTGCAGCTGCGAGAAATTATGCAAAAAATGTCGCAAATCATGCGATTTCAAGGAATTCTGGACAACTAAGGTGTGAAAAAAGGATTTGTCTGTTTTAGCCTTAGAATCTACGAGAGTTTCATTGAAACTAAAAAAAAACTAAATTTCGTGGGCGCCGAATGTCACAAATTCTGCGGCCGAATGTTAAAGTTCCATCGGAGAAAATTGGCAACACTGGGCACACAATTATGACACGGAAAAACGCATCTAGTGATGTGGGAAAATTGAAGCTTCACTTAGACACTTCCAACCGGAGTCCATCCATGTCAACTGAGACGGTGTGAACTGTGCAACATCTGAGTTCTTCGTCCTGGAAGCATAATCGATAATTAAACATATTTCTGATTATTTAAAAATTATTTCTGGATAATTATAAACGGCATACTATATAAAGAACTTGATGCACAAAGTATCATTCTTCTTCAACTCTACCGAGACTATTAAGCTCTCTAAACGCCGCCTCAACACGAGAAATCGATTTTCTGATCAATCAATCAATCAAATTTAATTCCAAATAGCTTAAAGCCAGAAGAGGTTAATAAAACATTTACGAAAAACACAAAAAGGACAACAAATTAACTAACACACTTTACGAGATACGACCTGAAATAAATGTTGGAACGAAACTCTGTAAAAATTGGTGTATTAACTGGGGTGTCCAGGGGTTAACTGGAGCGGTTCCCAGCTAGGTAAACGTAGACCTCCGCTGGGGTCAGAGACCTAATATGGTAGCGTAGGCCGGACGAGCGGATCTTCGAATGTGGGATATACTACATCCCTAATGTGTGGTATAGGACGGGATAAGACGAACACAACGAACTATATTGAAGAGAATATTAACTCTACATAGTTACTGATTAAACACTTGTACATAAAATATAAACTTATCTTTTGATCTGCTCTGGATCACGGCAACGAAGCAAGAGAGTCGATATCGGTCTTGTCTGGTCTATATCGTTCTGTCGCGCGCCCCAAAAACCTCCGCGCCGCCCAGGAAGCAAGGATGTTCCTTTGTCCAGCAGAACCCCAAAAACTGTTGGACGCGCGGTGGAACATTCGTCCTTCCGGAGAAACCCAACGCTTGTATAGCAACCTAACAGGTGATGAATTGGCACGATACGGCAAAAACTGATTACCAGTGTTCCTCTCGGACCGACGCACGGACGACTGGATGGGGGAATAGACGGAAATGAATTAGCCCATTTCTTCCAATTCTAAGAGTTGGTGGATTTTTCCCCGTCCGAATTGTGACAACTTCCCATCAATACGTGATACATGATTCGTTTGATTGAGGGGGGGGGGACTAGCTAGGTCGCCTGACGACCTAGCTAGACTAAAAAAAGCCTGGCGGTTTTTGAAATGACAGTGCAACCCCTTATCAGTGAAGTCATCAAGATCTGCTGCTGGAGATAGCTGGGTCACCAGACTCCGAACGCTATCCTCCGGGGGCAACCCGGGGGATCCAGACGACGAGTGCGACCAAAGAACACCCTTCGCCGCACTTTAATTAATTTGACAAACTAATTGTATATAACTATTCTAATTTGTTTCTTTTGTCGTGTAGTGTACGATTACTTGGTCGTCAGCCTATGCTATCGAATGGATAATTTGGTATTAAAGCACAACTCTTACTAGAAATGATCTTTTCCCTATGAAAGGGATCAGAAAAAACGTTTTCGAAAATACCATTACTTTCCGCCTGAAACTAGCGATTCTCTTGTTAGCGCTTGTCGACTGTGTCCAGCCTTCCTGCTCTCCGACGCGGCGGCTGAGCGCAAAACATTTGAAAACTCATCGTGCCTTGGTTAAAAAGTGGGGAAACTAAGCAAATAAAAGAAGTAATAAATAGAAGATTATCACATCATTATGTGTGAGAGAGTCATCAGCGGACATTGAAGATTTCGGCAAACTTTTCGTTGGGTGACGGGAAAACTCGGCAAGGCCAAAAAAGCGCTAAGAATTCGTAGTTACGAAACGAAACAATGGAGAAAGGTGGGGATTTAAGAAGCTTATAATTCCATATGGGAGCTAAGTATAGTAAGTATATTATAAAAGGCAGAATAAGCAAGAGGGGTCCTTTAATAAATGATTGCTTGGTTGATTACCAGTCGGATCACCGCAACAGTCATTATTTTTGCCCGTTATGCGGAAAGACGGATGAAGATGTGGAACACTTGATTTGTTTTTGTAGTGAGTTGGGGGATGTAAGAAGAGAAGTTTTTGTTGAGGAGGTTCTTCGAGGGGGGTCTCTGAAAGATTTGATGGGTAGCCAATTGTTCCGAGAGTTGCGTCAGTTGGGTAGATTCCTGAAGGTTGCCATGGAGCGACGTGAATGTTTTATTGTAGGTTGATGTTGTGGTAGGGATAGGAATTAGTTTATTTGATAGTTATTTAGTTATTAGAATGATGAGTTGAGTGATGAATATTTGGACTGGCACAGTTGGAGTGCTTATTTATTTTTATATTTTTGTCCCGCAATGGCCCGAACGGCTTTATGGAAATACATTAGTTGTGTTTTTGATCGCCTGTGTAAGTTCTCCAGTGAGTTGGCCGTTGCAGCTTAATTTCCGTTTTTACACTCAGTTCGCCTGACGCCTGACGCTTTCGCCGTTTCAAGACGCAGGTGAATAAAAACGGAAAATAAGCATCCCAACAAATTATTAATAAAACTCTCCTAAATAAGTCAGTAAAGGGTAGTTACATCTGACAGTGAAAAGGCCATTCTTATAGTCAAGGACATACAAGTTGTAATCATCCATTTCCAAACACACTTTCCAGGACCTTCAAATCTTTTGGGTTAATTTAGTCAGGACAGGCGAACTTGGACCGGGAACTGCGTCTGCGACACAGTTCGCCGTTTCACTCGCAGGTGTTGTAGAACCGTGACCTTACAGCGTCTCCATTTCAGCAAAAACGCGCAAACTCGGAAGGTGATCGAAAACGAGAAATGAGAAGAACTGAGATCAGGAACGGCAATCAAAAACGCAACTATTCATTCTGTTTCAATTTTCATAAAAAATATTTCAATTCATAAAAAATAAAAACACCATTAACTCTTTATGGCCCCACCATAAGGCCTGGCATTCATTCATTTATCAATGGGTCTATCCAGCCTGAATGGGAAGATGTCTGAACAGCGGCTCGTATGAGAGACAACTGGCGAATCTTCCTGGATGCCCTAAGCATTTCTAGAGGTACACGAGGAACAAAGATCCAAGGTAAGGCAACTCAAAGACAGTAAAAGTGGGAAAGACCGGAAACTCCCGTAAGCCCCATGAGTCGCAACAATCAGCGCCGTTTAGCGGTTGGACTTGGTCCAATCTCGAGCGATACATGATTCATGTAATCAAAGCAAGAGGGTGTGATTCGGGTGAATCCTGTTCACACAGGGCTGAAATATCGGCAAACTCGATCAGCGGCTGATTTACGTGCGTAAATAGCGGCTGAAAAAAATCCAAAATCAACCGCTCATCTTCCAAATAGGTGCATATTTTCATCTCGGTCACCGATCGGAATAAAGTAAATCCTTTGCAATGAGACCTTTGATGACTCTTGGGACAGTAAACAAACCTTAATTAGGGGAATTAGGTCAAGCTTGGCCAGTTTTATTGGGCTAATCAGACCAATGTGAACATAGCCGTTTTTTTTACATTAAGCGTCCGATTACTAAATGATTAAAAAAAGGTAGAATAACTTTCTAATTTCAACAGTGTGTGTTCTGTTTATGTCTGGTATTCGTTTTCCTTGTTTTTCTTTGAAAAATATTAATTTAAATAATGTTTCCATTCAACCTTCACGGAAAAAGGACTGAACAACACTAAATCATATTACTGTGTTCTTGTATTGTTTATATTCATTATCAAATGTATTTTATGTTCACATTTAAGAACTAAATTTTTTAAATACATTTTATTTGTTTCAACTTAAAATGCCAAGTCGCCTGAAATCTGTCAAAATTCAATTCGTGACTTTTTTCTAGTCTGAAGACCATACAAGTCAACTATATTTGACTTTGATGATCTCACAAGATGTTTGTGTTAATTTTTAATTCTCTGTTTAATTCACCCGTAGACCTCAAACAGTCGTCTGAACAGATCAGCCGCTGTTTACGCGCTTATCTGGGTCTCGTGTGAACAAGCTCAAACTGTTCGGGTGTTCTAAAGAAACCGCTAATCCATGTTTACGATTAAAAACTCTCGTCTTAGCCTACAGAACGAGATTGCGTTGTAAGTTGCTGTGTACTTATCCTTGAATTCGTTTAATCATTTGCATGCTTTCACGAATTTAGCAGGTAACCTATCTAAACTTATATTAAACTTCGCACAGACTGAATCCCTAACTACCTGTGTTGGACCTAATAATTTTGGCCATATTCGGCGTTTGCAGTAACATGAATTCTCCTTTAGCCCGAACTGACTCGTAAACGTGTCAGATATACAATAAACAAATCGCTAAATATTTGTAACTGCATAAGTAATTTATCAGTCGTTTACTATATTTTTCCCAGTCAGCTTGGGCTTCAACAGCCAAACGAAGACCCTTGCCAAGAACAACCGAAATATCGCTCTCAAACATTGTAGCTGACTCCGCGTTTTGCAATCGTTTAAAGTTAAATATTCCTTCAGCCCAAGCTGAAACACCCACAAGTTTTCCCACAAGTTCGTCTTTGCAACTTGAGCGGTTTTGAGCCTGAAGAGGACCCTTGCCAAGAAGGGCCGAAATATAGCTCCAATGAAATTCAGCTGACGTATCCGTTTTCCACCATCAAATACGTTTAAAGTTACTCTTTAATTGGAAGAAAAAGCAAGTAAGAACACAATTAATCACTTTTTTAGTGTTGAATTCACCGGCAACCAGTCATTTCAAGTCCAACTAATACTGACAGACATTGTGGATTCACACCCTCTTGCTTTGATTATATGAATCATCTACGGCTCGAAATTGGACAAAGTCCAAACGCTAGGCAGCGGTCCAGTCGATTTTCATCGAAGCGATTTTAGCGGAGTTTCCGGTCTTTCCCACTGTTATTGTCTTTGAGGCAACTAGCTATGGGCCTTTACAGGTATTTCTCTTCGTTTGTGCCTTATTTTATTCGTAATTTTTATTCGTTTATTTAGTTTTATTCGTAATGTTGACGATCCGCAGCTAGCAGTCGTAAATGTTATTAAGGAAATAAATGATTTATTAAGGTGAGGCTTCACCTTCCAGATTTTTCTTCCGGATTCCAGATGACCGTTTTCGTCGAGATGGATCTGGAAGGTGAAGCCAGGCCAAAAACGTCTGGAAGTCCGGGGTGTTGGACACCCCAGATTCCGGATGTCTGGAAGGTGCCATAGCGGTAACCCGTTCGAGAGACACACCAAATATGCAAATGAAGGAAGGAGAGGGAAAGTAATTGACAGTTGTGATTGAGATGCAAGAGATATTTGAAATGTAAAGGGGGCATCTAAGAAATGTTGAAGAACAGCAAATTTAGCTGTCTTCATTATCATGAAAATCTGGAAAGGTTGGCTTGACTATGCGGAAGCCCCGGACGTCTGGGAATCTGGAAAGTGAAGACTGGCTTTTACTATTAGTCCGGCAACACGTAGACGGAACAGACATACCTCGGATTCTTTTAGAATTTTCGCTATTCGCTCCTTTTCCAGCTCCTCCTTCAGAATGACAACTAGAAAACCCCCTCCACCAGCTCCTGCTAAGCTTGCACCATGGACAAAAGGCTTAATCGTCTCGATCAACTTCCGAACTCGAGATGGTTCCGCGTCGGTTGCCAATATCTTCTTCAGGGTCCAATACTGGTCCAAAGATTGTCCAAGGGCTTGGAGATCGCCTGGAACGTCAGTAATCAGCTGAGGAGGATGCAAGGTATGCCACTGGGAACAAACATAATGCTTTTCAAATATATCAAATTTTTATTTATTTATTTACTTATTTCCCTCAGAACTGAGGAGTATAAAATAATGTATAAAACAGAACTATGCCTAAACCAACTGGTCCATTCAATGACACATAAATACTATAAAAAATACACAGGATTTTGACAACTAAATTACAATTGTTTACGTACTATATTACGTAATATGTCATGGCTAATTTTTTTGTGAATACTCGCGTTCTTTTATTTATTTATTTATTACTATATAAACATATATCTAAGCTGTCTATTTTTGGTTTATTTATTTAGATATTCCTTCAGCTGACTGCGAATCATATTTGACGGTGCAAAACGGAAGTCAGCTACATTTTATTAGAGCTATATTTCGGCCCTTCTTGGCAAGGGTCCTCTTCAAGCTCAAGCCGATCAAGCTGGAAAATGAACTTGTGGAAAACAATGAAAGATTCTTCCTTAAAGGACCCCTCACACTATTTACTCTTCAACTTGCAGTATTGTAAAATATTTGAATACATTAAAACTAGTCCGTGCTTTCAACAAATAAACCACGGTTTTTGGCTGTTTTAAGCCTTTTCCTAGACCCGTCGACTTATAGCGAGAGCGGGGAAACAATTTACATAACCGATTTTCCTGATAGAAAAACTTCTCGCAGACAACTGTCGACAGCGTGATACACATCGAAGGTAGCAAAACACGGCAAGTGAGAAAATCTGCGTGGTTTTGTTAGAGGGGTTAGAATGTACCGTACGAAATTGGGGTCTCCTGGTTTAGAAATATATGGAGTGATTTTGGAAGTAGGTTGCGTTACCATTATATGTAAGACAGGTCCTTTGTTTCAGAGAACTTCTTCTCTGAAAATTGGTTTGAGTTAAAGCTGGTGCTGTGATTTCATTTTGGACACGGCTGCTATTTTTGCTGCTGTTCGATTGGGTCGTCGAAAGGGTAGAGATTCTTCTGCATTTTGATTTCGGAGTCACCTGTCGCTTCTTCTTTCTAGCTAAGATGGATACTTGTCGGCGGCGTGTATGAAATATAGCTCTAATAAAACATAGCTGACTTATCCGTTTAATGCTTGTTTTTCCTTCTCCCTCACAATGTAGCAGTTCAGGTTCAGGTTCAGGTTCTTTTATTTCGAAAACACTTCGTGACAATATATTTTGATCACTGGGGGCCGGCAGGGATACGAGCTCGTTAGCTCGGCCCCGTTTTAAACACTCACTATATGAACATAGTATAAATGAGTCGTTCCTCTGTAAATGCACACACAAAAGAAAGAAAGACTCGTTCCATTCCGTATACTTACACACGCCATACCAAAATCTCCACACGATAAAATAAAAAATAATAATAACAAAAAATAAGTGGAGTGGAGTACACCTCCACTCCACTCGGTAACGTTAAAAACGACTATCATATTAAAATACTTTAAAATTACTCCCGCTAATTTGTATTCAAACTTAATTTCACTAACATCATTAAATAACGAATTTCTTTTCATTATTTTTCTCTGTTCCATCTGCATTTTTCCTTTAAACTTTAAAGCACAAGGGGCACTAACTAGGCTTTAATTTTTATAAAATGATTCACACATACAAATTCCTGACTTCCATTAGATAGCGCTTCAGAAATAAGCCGTTTTCTTGTTATAGCCTGTCATTACGTCTTCGGCGTCTCGGCGGAGATGATTTCAGAGCATGGTCTTGCAATGCGCGGAAATTCAAAAACTACCTGCCATGTACTAAAATCAATCATTTTGAAGAGCTGAGTGATGAGAGTGCCATTGTTGCTAAAATAAACCGTCTCTAAAGCTGTCAGATTGCTCTAGTGTTTTCTGACGAAACTTCTGTTGTTTGTAGTACCGCAAGAAAAATTTTGTTTTCTGGGTGTAAAGTTACAAAACTGCCAAAAATGTACAAATTTAACCGACTTACTTGCAGCTGATTCCAGAGCTTACAAGGAATTCTCAGCTCACACTGTTAATATGAATATTTGTCAACAGTACAAATAATCCGGAGTGTATAATATCAACGAATGGATAAGAAAAAAGAAACTCAGCTTATGTTTGTCGAAGCTGGTAAGTCGGCAAAAAAAGCCGTAACGATATATTAGCGAAAATAGGTTGTCCAGGAATCGGCTGATTTCTGATGTAACATTGTATTCTAGGGGGCGGTAATGGGGCATCATGATTGTTTGATCTGCCCATTGAATTTTAAGACCAAAGTAATTTTTATAGCAACGAAAAAGCGGACTTTCTAGAAGAAATCTTAAAGCACAAGTCGTAGTAGACAGAGCTCCCATTCCGACGTTCTAAAATGCGTGACTTCTTTGAAACTGCCGGGTTTTCTCATAAGATTGCAAACTGGCCCCGGCTGTTTTCGGCCTCAGTTGGGCCCCACGACCAAGGCAATCCCCCATGCAGGCCAAATTTCGCCAGCGAATCCGAAAAGCGAAGCACGTACCGAGTTCAAGCCTACACCACAAGCCAATGAGTGTGGCTGAAGCCCACCGCACTTAGGGTTCAGTGGGAACTTGATTCAGTACTTCACCAATTCTCGGACGATTCGTGCGATGGGCAATTCGTAAAAGGGTAACGGACATACTGTTTAACCGAATAGGGCTGGGATCCAATAGTCTAGTTACACTTCACTTATTTACTTAAACAGGCCCGATAAAAAAGGCGTTACTTCGTTCGTCCGCTATTACAGATAACCGATTTCATCGAATGAACTTGTCCTTTCGGATTTGTAAAACCTCTATGTTGATATGTTCAGAACTGCAAAGGTAAGCCATTGCCAACCAATATCGGTCATATAACAAAAAGACATATCTTATCATCACTTCCCCACTTTTTTCATCCGTAAGTTTCCCAGCTTAACGTCCGTATCACATGGAAAGCAGGCTTTTGTTAAAATTCAAATTCTCGAGCGTCTTGGTGAATCTTGGGTTATTGTGCAAAGCAGCGCAAAATATCAGATGCAGAAATAAGCTGCTTTTCCAGATAAACTTAAAAAAAAAAAAAACTTCCCACTTCCAAACCAGTGCATTTGTTGTTCAAATAATAATATTTCTGCGTTGACCTGTGTCGTTCAAAAGATCAGGGACTACACCCCTTTTTTTCTTCAAAATTATCTTTTTGAACTAGGCCTCGCCTTAATCGCAGTAGTGGCCAATGGCGGGACTACAAAGTCCTGATCAACCGAAATTACTATAAAGCCCCCTAGTCCTTTGGTTCAAGGAGTTATGAAGACCTAGGCCTAATACGACAAATTCTCCTACCTTTTTCCAAGGCAGCAGCACAATCATCAACACCAGAGAGAAGTCTTTCGAAAGCACGGACGACCTCCATTTCCCCTTGCTGCCAATTATTCAAGACGGTTTGTAGCAGGTTCTTGGCAAGGCGTGACTTCCCCGTGTAAATAAGAAGCAGGTGGCTGCTTAGAAGGGCGGCATCGACTTGGAGGGAGTCGTAGGTAATTAAAAATTCGCCCTCTGCAACAGAACAACAAATTCAGCATCGCTGGTTCACCACTTTGCTGTATTAACATAACCTCCTCGAAAACTTTGACCAAGCGGTTGGAAAGTCCAAATATTTTCTTTTCAAATTTACGATGAATGTCCAAAAATTTTTTGGTCGGATTTATTTTGGAAATATGGCTAATGAAAATATACCTAATTAGTTCTTCAGAGAATTCAACCAACGATTTACCTTTCTAGACGGAGCCAGACACAAGTATGCATAGGCCAACTGACAAACCTTCGCCATCACACAGGCCAACCATTCCCTACCTAATAACAATTTTTATTTGTTCAAATTCTCAGGGGTGGGTGACATCTAGTGTAGGAGGCACCAGCAAATTTTTTGTGCAAAAAGTTGATTCTTTGGAACCGAAGTCAAAAGTAAGTTGTCAAAGACAAGAAGAAGAAGAAGACACAACACAGCAACAAACCATGAAGGTTCTCTGCCTTGCCACTGAACTCAATGGAGTTTGCAACACAAACTTAAGCAGTGAACCCACTTCTGGTTTGGTGTAGGCTATCGGCAATAGCTCTTGGTATCCAATGCTGCTGAGAGAAGAAGGAAGGATTCTTTTGTTAACCTGCAGAACTGAAAGGATACTTGCCTCTGGGACATCGTCCTATCTTGGCTCCACCCACCACTCCTCCCACCTGGTCCTGCCACCCTCCACCAGTCGTAAGAAGGGATTCCACATCAAGAACACAATGTAGTAGGGAGCTGCGTTCCTCTCCAAACTCCTCTCCTTTAAGCTTCCACAGCAGGACAATGACACAGGCTGCCAATATACTGCTTGTCCCAAGACCGGAGCCGTGGGGAAGGTCTGAGTGGGTCAATACCTCAATTCCTCCATCCTAAAAGAACAAAACATCATAAAGTGTCTGTGAAGACAGTAGTGGAAAAAATATGATATTCTGACACTTGGTTTGATGTTTAACAGTTTCCCTTTGTGAAAGCTCAATGACTTCTGCTGAGATTTAAAACTTTTTTAATGTACAACCCTAAATAGGATTCCGTAATATTCCATATCTACCTTCTCGTGCTAATGATCATCCCATAACGGGCCATAACTGGTTGTCTTCACAGAGCTGGATGGCTTAATAACCAAATAGAGTCTGCAGTCCACACTGACCCCCTAGATTCCCCTACTTTCCAAACCACAGCCCCAAACTAGGGCTGTTACTGAAATCCCAATAACCATTTTGAAGTTTTGAGGCACAAAAAGGCAAATGCATAATTTATCTAGCAACTGGCGTAGTTTATTCCAAATAGTAAAGGTTATCCAGAGATTCTGCCTTGTACTGATGGTGCTGATAGTCTACTCACTTGCAGCTGCGATTCGAGGTCTATTCCTTCTGTGCGAATGAACTTGCTCCCTATTAAGCATGCTTTCAGCAGAGCTCCAGGACTTAAAGGACTGGAATATCCATTTAAGTCATCAAGTGTTTTCAGCACCAAAGATGTACCTCCTTGATCCTGTAGTTTTATGGCTGTTTCTTGAATCCTTCGGCCTCTTGCACGAATGGGCCTCTATGGTAAGAAGAAAGGAAATCATTTGGTGAATGTTGGAGACTTGGAGGTGTCGAAGCCCTTGGCATCAGCCTTAGTGACACCAGCAGTAGCAATACATCTATCAGAATATAACACAAGTAACTAGAAAAAACAGTATTTTATTTTGACTTTGAAAATGTTGGATAGTAGTACCCTGAAGAATCATGTCATGACCTACATGCTTGGAAGTGAATTCTTGGAATAAGGCATACAGAAGTGTATGAGCCACATGCCATCATGCCCCAGCGTTTGAGAATGGTTTTCAAAAGAAGGCACAGTGTACTAGACTGGTCCTTGGGCCAGTCTGCCCCACACCCCTGACTTGTGGATACCCTATGTCAAATGCTGGGTATATCTACCATTTGTAGGGTAGCTACTAACTAAATAACTTTGAAATCCTGAGCATTTTGTCACTGGAATGATTCTCATGAACTGTGGCTTTGTTTGGGTTTAACATTATTTCTCTGACTTGCTGCTAAGTATCCGAATTCTTTATTAGAAAAACACTTATTCCTATTGCACCCTGACAGGGTCCACCGGCCATGATGGTATGCTACTGTGTCCACAACAGGGGCGTCACGACCGGGGCGGATGGGGGGACGCCCCCCCCCCCCCCAATGTTGTCGGCCAGTCGGTAAAAACAACCGAGTCAGCGCGAAGCGCCGCGATTTTTTGCCAAAACAGTTGATTACAACAATCGATTTTTCTGAAAATCAGTCGATTTTTTTCGAAACTATCGTTTTTCTCTTGAAAACAGTCGTTTTTTCTGCAAAAACAGCCGGTAAAAATTACCAGCCAGTCGGTAAATTCCTTGCCCCCCTCCCTAACATTTTGGCTAGTAACGCCCTTGGTCCACAATACAGCCTGTTTCATGTATTTACAAGATTGAGAGTCTGTCCTCGTCTGGTGCTCGCAGCATGCTTGCATACATAGAAACAAACTGTTAACTTATTTCTGCAACCAGATTCAAAACCAGGGTATCAAGTTGGCAAATATTTTACTTAGGCTCTTTTCCAGGGTTGTCACATTCAGTACTATAGTGTGAATTGTCGCTCTATTTTGTTTTTGTCACTCTTGTTCTACATAGGGTCAGGGGCGTCCCGAGAGGGGGGCGGGGGGGGGGGGCTCAGCGCCCTCCCTACGTTTTGGGCATTTGGTCAAATTCGGTCAAAAAAGGGGCATCGCGGCGAAGCCGTAATGCCCTTTTCATAAAACCGTTTGTCCCCACATTTCCAAATTGGGTGATTTAACGTGTTTATTGGTCCCCTTTCTTTATCGAATTTGTTAATTCACCCAACTGTTGTTCAGTCTGCATCTATTTCACATCATTCGGTCCGTCCCTTCGTAAATTTGGTGATTTAACCTGTTTATTTGGTCTCATTCGTTGACGAATTCGGTAATTCACCGGAATTTTCTCATGTCCTTATCTGTTCTATCGCATTCGGTCAGTCCATTTCATGATTCGATCATTAATCAGATTCATTCGTTTCATTAATCAGATTCATTGGTGTCGATTTCGCTGCACTCGGTCCATCCCTGCGTAAATTCGGTATTTTAACCTGTAAATTTGGTTTCATTCTTTACCGAATTCGGTAATTCGGTCGCATCTGGTCAGTCCATTTCATAATTAAATTCGGGGATATTCATTTGGTTCTGATTCGTTACCAAATTCGGTAATTCACAGGATTTTTCGTTAGTCCGTTTCTAATACTAGAATTGCCGAATTCGGTTGTTTTAGGTGGTAAAACAAGAGTTTTATTCCATTACGAAGTTCGGCTGTTATACCGATCTCGATCTGTTCTATTTTTAGTTAGTTTTGGTATAGTACGAATTCATTATTTGCTTCAACCCAGTTACTGAGTTCGCTAACTTAGGTGGCATTTATTTAGCTCTCGTTCTTTACCACTTACAGTAGCTTCAGCTGGTTGCTATTCATTTTTTTTTGGCTTCTTAGGGATGGGTTCTGTTTTGATTCATAATTTTTTCAAAGGTATGCCAGAATTAAGAGATTTTTCCACAGGTTAGTAGAACTATGTCCTGGCTAAACGTTAGCGCAATCTAACATTCACATTTTTGAAAGTTCAAGAAGGTTTTTCAGTTTCTGCTAATAGGGTTCGGGTGGTACATAGTGAATCACCAATGGGTGGTACATACTGGGTCATGACATCAGGGGCGTCTTTACTCGAAAATCAAGGGGGGGGGGGGGTGCTGAAGTCGAAAATTTCCCGAATCAGCCTTTCAGCTTCCGGATTTTTCCCGAATATGCTTATTTACTCAACCATGAAAATTAATTTTATTCTAAAATGAATGGTAGAAATACAGAACAAATATAACCGAAAAATCAAGCTTCTGGAAACTTCAACTTGCGAGACTGCGAAAACTGCCATGCACGAGTAACAGAGTCCAAGTCCAATCCATCCACTAAATCTTTTTCTGTGGTAGAAATCGAAAGTCGACGAAGAAGCGAAGAAGAAGCAAACCAAGCAAAGCTCACACTCAGCCAGGAAAAAACTGTTCTGTTTAGGGTTAACTTCCTTAAACGGCCAGTTCCAGACCCGCCATGCGATGGACCGAAGGCTGTAAAATCGGCGAAGATTCTAGGTGTCCACCTGGACGCCGACCTCAAATGGAATACCCACGTGTCGTCAGTCGTCTCAAAAACCGCCTTCCTCCTAACATCCTTCGCCTACCTTCGCCGCTTTGGCATGAAAACTCAGATCATGGTTGTATGCTACAAATGCTACACTAGACCGCTCACTGAATATGCTTGCCCAGTGTGGCACAGCGCACTGACCATTGATCAAAGCGACAAAATCGAAAGACTGCAAAAAAGGGCCTGCAAAATAATATTGGGAAGTGGTTATGTTGATTATGAGACGAGCCTCAAAGTTCTGAAGTTAGAGTCCCTCAAAGAGAGAAGGCACAAACTGGTTCTGGATTTCGGTCGAACAATCCTTGCCTCGGAAACAAACCGCGATCTTCTTCCGGGTTTTTAGACACGCCAAACTCAACATTCCACTAGGCTCAGAGAGAGAACTTAAAACGCAGCAAAGCTGGAACAACCGCCGATCCACACATCCGAACGGTACCTGAAATCATTTGGTTCGTACTTCGTTAAAAACATTATAATGATGACCTAGAAAAAAAATTCAATAAACTGCTGTGAATAATTTGTTTTTGTAAGTGTTCTGCAAGTGTCTTAAATTGTTGCTCACTTCCGCTGTTATTTTTGTCACCGACAAGAATATTAAGGTAAAATAAAATGAATTTGAATTTGAAATTTGTCCGTCCAGCCGCTCGTCAGTAATCGTTGATCTCATACACGTCATCACAAGCTTCTTTTTACTGAAAGCTCTTTCAGCATCAGCGGCACTCACAGGGCAAGCTAACTAGCACTTATATGCCAACCAGACCCTTGGAAAGACGTCTCGAGACTCGAACATTCCAAGACAGAACAGCAAGCTCTCTAATGGTCACGCCACATTTCACATCTTGTCGAATGCAATCGAAGAATAGTTCGAGTTCTAATGCAAGATCTTCAGGGTTCAGCGAAGTTGAGGGAAAGAACTTGCAGAAACTGTGAACAGCACCTTGATCCACAACTAGTATTACCGGAACGGTAACTTTTAGCGAAATAGAAACTAGGCAGTTGCCCGTGATAAAAATGGCATAGAAATAAGGACCCGATTTCACTAATTGAAAGTCCCGGTTTCCTCAATCGGATTCAGCCCTAGTTCCCATGGCGCAGTTTCTCTGTTAAGAAAACTTACCTGCACGAATCTCCAATTGCACTCGAACCAGCTGTATTTTGACACGCTGGATTATGGACAAATTTTCTGCCTTCGTTCTTTTATGCCACTCTAATCTATCGAAAGGCGTGACACTGTTCGATTTTTCCTGTTGACAAAACTCCCATCTTGGCTGCCCCTTTCTGTCAGGGTGGTTTGAAAGTTCATAATGTTTTTTTTCACGTAATATTTCTGTATGACTTTCCCGCATTCAAGGCACTTCACTTTCACTCGATCTTTTCTTTCGCTAAAGTCTATTTTTCGTTTATTGGTCATCGCTCAGTGTTACCTAATCGAAACTTTGAAAAACTCGGAGAGATTTCTGCTTCATCAGTCGAACTTGAATGAACGGAATATATAAATTGAAACTGAGTCCCACTGTTTCCGTCCGTGCGGTGTCTCATGTCTTACCGCGTGACTCACACCTCCAATCCAAGCCGCGTATATTGAGTCTCACTGTTCAGCTGATTTGACCTCTCGTCAAATCCAGTTTACGATTCGAACTTCATTAAGACGAAAATTTGACAGCGAATGGTAAAAGGAGGATATGAGCATGATAAGAGTCTTTTCCAAACAAGACCGATCGATTTTTCGAAAATTGTCGATTGGGGGTGTTTTAATAAAATGGCTCAGAATTTTCTTTCCTTCGGAGTTTCACAGATAATTTGAACACGGATATTCACGGATACGGTATACTCGATATTTTTCAAAATAAGAGCAAATTCAAGATTTTTCCGAATAAGACTAGCCGGGAGTTTCCGAATAAGTCAAATTTGGGATTTTTCCGTGTAAGACTAATTCGGGGAATTTCCGAACAAGATTAATTCGGTATTTGGCCGAGTTGACGGTTTCGGGATTTTTCCGAATTAGACTAATATAATAAGACTTCCGAATAAAATAAACTCAGGGCTTTATCGAACGAGAGTGATTAGGGCGAATAAGACTAATTCCTGGATTTTTTGGAACATCAGCAATCGAGATTTTTCTGTAGTTGACAGTTCGAGACTTTACTGAGTAAGTCTAATTCGAGAATTTTCTGAATAAAAGTCTCATTCGGGTTTTCCCAAGAAGAATCAGTCGGTATTAACGCAAAGCTAAAAACTAATTCGAGACTTTTCAACTGAGGCCAATTCGTGATTTTTTCGAATGAAGTCTAATCGGGATTTTTCCAAATAAGACCGATTCGGTTTTTTCCGAACAAGGCTAATTCGGGGAATTTTCCGAATAGGGCTAGTTTGGGAATTTTCCTAACAGGCTGATTGAGAATTTTCCGAATATGCAAAATTCGGGATTTTTGCGAATAAATTCTCATTCAGGATTTTTCGGGAATTTTCCGAATATGCAAAATTCGGGATTTTTTCCAAATAAAGTCTCATTCGGAAATTGTTCCGAATAATGTCTCATTCGGGAGTTTTTCCGAACAGAGTCTCATTTGGGTTTTCCCAAAGAAGAATAATTCGGTATTTTCTCAAAGCCTGTGGAACAGCATAGAGAAATTCCCCGAATAAGGTATTTCGCTTGTCCGTTTCTCCTGAATGCGGTATTTTCATTTAGGTCAGGGGGGATGTAGCACCCCCCCCCCCCCCCACCTCCCCCCCCCCCCTTAAAGACGTCCCTGCATGACATATAGGATTTAGCTTAGGATTTAACTATATTTTCGCTAAATTTCTTTGTGTAGTGGGGTAATTGTCTCTCATACATATCTCTAAAGCTGCTATAGCATACTAAGGTCCACTGGTTATGATAAACTGCACAGAAAGACCCTCATAAGACCAAAAATTTGGAATATCTTACAACATCTCAACCAGCCTCTACCATCACTATGATGAACTCCTTGGTCTACCGAGGTATAGGTTGTTGCCAAATTAAGTGATGGCCATGGCAGGCATCTCGGGCTGGAAGTGGCCTGATAAAGAAGACTTGCTATTTATCAGAAAGAAGATATCATGAAAAAGCTGGTAACCCTGAGCCAGCCCCCGGTACGGCTTCTAGAGCCTCAGCGTTCTTCATTTTTCGTGACTGGTAGATTGACTAGAATGGGCTGATTTGATACAGTGAATTTGAGTTTATTTCAACTTATATTTGAAAGTTGTAATCGAAGTACCATATATGTTGGAAGTTTTGTCCAACTATCTGAAGTTAAATAACATCCAGAGAGAGTATATCCCATCCTATTGGAGAATATATTTGACAGAATATAGGGAATATGTAAGTGACCCACTATGTACCATACCCCCCACCTAGTATGTACCACCCCAGCGTACATAGAAGGTCAAGTGGTATATACAAGATATAGGGGGGTAAAAGGGCGGTTTCTGGTATGAAAATTCCCCAAAAATCGCTTTTGATAGAGTTTTTGAGGGTCTTTCAAACTGTGCAAGACTCATCCATATTGCCCATGGTCCTAAGAAGTTATTTAACTTTTCCAAATCTTGACCCAGTACACACCACTCTCCCCTATGCAACGGATATGTCAGCTACTATTCTTCATCAGCCATATTTCGGCCCTTCTTTGCAAGGGTCCTTGTCAAGCTGTCAATCTTCTAAGAAGGGCCGAAATATCGCTGATGGATAATCGTAGCTGATGTATTCGATGTACACATTATCTGAATATTAACAAATTCAGTAAAAATCAGGTACCGATTGGGTCAATTTTTACCAGGTTCATCCCCCCCAATGAAGAAAGGCTCGTTCATGATGCCCCTGCATTGGGTCATAGGACATAAAATTCACTATATTTCAGAAACGACCAGATGTGTTGTTTTCAATCAGTGATCCCAACGAAAAGTGACTATTTTACATTTTTCATGAAAATAAAATTGAGGAGTTTTAGCAAGAAAATTCCAACCAAAGCCAAACAGACCATTTCAAAGATTTTCCATGAAAATAAAATTTCACTCCCAAGTCACTCTCTGTTTTAGACCAAAAGTCACTCGCTAAATTTCTTTGATGTGGCAAACTTGCTTTATTACCCCCCCTCCATGGACTCTCATCCATGGAAACTCTTCTGAGTTTTATAAAAGTCAAACTCAAAATCCTACCTTACCATCAACAGTTACTGCAATATTCACAACTGCTCCTCCAACATGAAAGCAAATAGGAGGTGTATCTGTCCACCCGCCAAAAAGGTCTATTCTCGCAGGGCAGCTTACTTCGAACCAATCCATCTTGCTTTTCAAATTGTAGTTGCAAAAGCCATGCCAGTCCACAGTTTTAAAATGTTTGCCAAACCGGCTTCGGCTTGAAAGGTTTAGTAGTGGAAACCCTACCTTTCCCTGCCTGTTCCTGCCGCTGGCGCAACAGTCCTTGCAAGATGGGATTGACGGTTGTTGAATCTAATTTGTTTCTGTTTGGGTTTATTTGTGGTTATTAAAGTCTGATTTGCACCAGCTTGATAAAAGTATTTGTCACTGTTACCAATGCCTAAAGTTAGGAGAACAAAGAAGCTGCCTCCAGAAGGTTGGGAGTTGATTGAGCCAACTTTAGAGGAACTTGACAAGAAGATGAGGGAAGGTAAAAAACACCAACAAATTTAAATCATCAGCCTACATATTGTACCCAAAGGCCAAACTGGACCTTGAACCAAAACAATTAACTTAAAACTGAGAACACAATCCATAATTATGCTGCCAAAAAAATATTATGTCTATTAAGAGTGTGTTCCACCCTCCTAAAAGTGGTAACTATTAGTTACTAAATCTGTTCCAACCTCAAAAAGTTACGATGCTGACCGTTCCAGCCTTCTTGAAATAGTAACTAATGCTGGAGCCTATACTATTTCCGTCGGTTTCTGTTTCCTTACGCACCTGATGGAATTAGTTTTCTAGCTTATATGTGCCTTAGATGCACTTAGATGCACCACAACCTGTCTAAACTAGTTAAACCTAGAGAAGATGTGTGTTTAAAATCATATTCACTGATAAATCATTCTAAATTCAGATATTTAGGCACTGTTGTGACGGACATAGAATCACGGCCTCCGGCGTTGTTACAGTACAAGAGAGTCGATGTCAATTCCTGTAAGCCAAAAAGACAAAGATCTTCTCTGTTTAAAACACTAAATGTTTTTCTTATATTGAATTCATGTTTGTTTCTGACAATCATACAATTTGCTTTCATATTTTTCCAAGTACCTAGGTTAAACAATGATTATGTGATGGAAACAAAATTTGGATGACCAGCCGTAAGGGTAACAAAGTCCTCAGAAAATGTTTGAGTCATCACAGAAAATCATGTACTGGCAATGCAGCTTGCTTGCTATTATGCCCAGGCCCCCACTATAGTCACACCTGGTAATAGTGCTGGTAATAAGACTGACTTACGGTCAAAATTTGGAAGAAAAAAAGAGGCTGAAAACTAAAATAGACGAGATGGAAAAATCCATCTCCGCCATTTTGAAACGTAACTTTGGACCAATCACAGACGACAGTCACTGACTTTAGCTAGTTTTGTTTACCTATGAGTGATGATGGTGGTAATATATGTTGAATTCCTTCGTTCCAGGTGTGACCAGGATGAAACCTAAGAGCGGGTAATAACCAAATTAATGAACCAAATTACGTACAGATGTGACTGAATGTGGTCCGGGCATTATCTAGGAAGAAAACCTAGGATGAAGAAGAAGAAGATGGCTTTCTTTTGATATACTGTTTACCTTTTTTGGAAATTTCTTGTAGTGAGAAAAAGACAACCAAAGCTGGGCAATGGAATAGACAGGTTAACTTCTGACGGAATTAGTATAGGCTCCAGTAGTAACTATTTGCTTACCACGCTTAGGTGCGCTTGGGAGTGTAGTAAGCGTAGTAACTATGGATCTCTGTCACGTGATTGGTTGGATTCACCCATGGCATGATATTCTGCTGGAAAATAGAAAAATTGTTTTAGCCTTGACTATAGAAAGGCAGAATTTGTGACATCATGCGTAGTAACTACGGTAAGTAGGATGGAACACACTCTAAGTCACTCTGTTTCTACCAAACTAGTATTGCGTCCCAACCACAATTCAGATTACTTAACCTTGACTCTCGAGATTTTTTTTTACATTGCCATTTGAGTTTTTAAATGTGGAAAACAAAGCTGGGGTGGACAAAAGAATTGTCAAGTGTTCAGAGAACCACTTCTGGGGGGGTCTGGTATAGCCTATTCTTCATGTGTAGACTAAGCGCCAGCAAATGTTAAGTAACATAGCCTGTTCTTCATGTGTAGACTAAGCGCCAGCAAATGTTAAGTAACAAATGACTGTTCAGTTCAGTTCAGTTCAGTTTATTCATAAAAATAAAAAAACACCATTAACTGTTTATGGCCCCACCATAAGGCCTAACATAAGGCCTGGCAATGGGCGGGGCTTATAAAGAGACTGTGAAGAGGAAATGGAAATGGCCGCCTTAAAGGAAAATCACCAGGAAATAGTAATGAACCCGAATTCCAGCTACAATAGGTGTCTAGCCAAGTCTAGTACACTAAGCCCTTTTTTGATACCCATGCTCAAATGGGTATCAAATCCAGGGGCGAGAAGGGTCCTCATATGTTTGTATACCCCTTACTCCCCAGAGGTCGACTAGTAGGGTAACTATCGTGGTTCCCGAACGTCCTACCTCTCAATGAGTTCGATATTCGGAAAAAAAATGAAAAACCTCTAACTTCTGATTGCACACTCGGATAAAATTTTGAAATTCACGCTTATTACCATAGAGTAATGGTGCGTTTTTTGTCCTACTCGTTACGTTCCTCCGTAAACTCGCGCTCAAAAATAAGAAAAGAACCCGAAAGTAAATCGGATACTTGGAAAGAGCTCTTCTGCAATTCATTTGCTTCCGTTTTGATAAGTTTTTAAACTATAAATTTTGATACCATTCGAAAGAGGACATCTTTCTCTACAAAACGTATATAACGCTTTATTGGTGTCGCTTCCTATAACATATTTATACAATTTTGGCCGAGGGTACTATCAATCGGAAACTGGTTGCATGCGTGTTTCAGTTTCCTAACGAAGTCTTTGAGTCACTATTTCTGTTGTTTCCGCCCGTTTTTATAGTTTCATTGTCGAGGACCGCTCTTATAAATTGTTTATCAAGTAATTTTGCTTACCTTTGAGACTTTTACAAAAACGGAAAGACAGCACTTCAATCCGAACGACAGATTTCCGGTCACCGAACGGTCGAAGAAAAATCGTTCGGAAAAACAATCCCGGTTCTCGAACATACGGTTTAAGAATCCGAACGAGAAGAATATGTGGGACAAACATTCGGGGTAGTGTTGGGCCAAGTACTTCTATGTTTTAAGTAAAAGTACCAAGTAGGCTACTCCAGATCGGCCCCGTAGCCTAATATTTAAGGTGTAGCCTAATGTAGCCTTAAGGTAGCCTAATATTTCAAGCCAAGATTTAATTTACTTGTGAAAAGGGGTTGAAAATCACGATAAATCAGTTTTCATCCCGGAAAATTAGCTCATACGAAATCTGGCGAAGAAAAGACTTATCGGTAGCGTTTATAATTCCTTGATCAAGTGGTTCCGGTTTCCATGATCTGAGATTCTGAATCGATCATTTCGGTTTACCGTGTTGGTCAGTACCATGGACGAAGTCAGGTGAAGACCAGAAATTCACTAGGCCTTTTGTGTTCAGTAGACCTCGTGTTATAACTTCGTCGAAAAAAAATCCTCTCTGATACGACTTCGTATCATCCTCTCATTTCCACCGCTAATTTTCTGTGTGAAGATTATCGCAATATAACTGACCGTCGGTCATAGAAGGATATGCATTACCTTACCTGTTGGAGAAAAGTTATACTTGGTTAACAAGTTCATTTTTTTTTCGCGAATACCAAAAATTCACGCCTAATTACCGAACCAAAATATTGAAACTGACTTTCCGCCTTAGTTCGTTGTTTCAAGAACGACAATGAAATGGCAGTTCAACCTTTCTGAAGGCTAATGACTTCATATCATCCTGTCTGGAGGCTGATACGACTTCGTATCATCCTCCCATTTCCACTGCTAATTTTCCATGTGAAGATTATCGTTATATAACTCACCGTCAGTCATAGAAGGATATGCATTACGTACCTGTTGGAGAAAAGTTATACTTGGTTAACAAGTTCGGGAATATTGAAAATTCGTGCCTAATTACAGAACCAAATTATTGAAACTGACTTTCCGCCTTAGTTCGTCGTTTCCAGAACGACAATGAAACGGCAGTTCAGCCGTACAAAGAAAATATCTTATTCTCGCCAGTTCAACGCCGTACGTAAACGGCGTTAGAAACAAGACCAAAGTTTTCGATGGGATCCCAAAATTTCAAGATCTGATCCAGACAACTGGGTCTTGTCTTAGCCAGATCCAGTCATCGCCAGAATCCTTGAACATTCTTACAATTAAAATTCAGAAACAGATTTAGGCCAAATAGCTAATCATCTGAGAAAACCAAGTTCAGATATGGATTCAGCATGTGTGTTTACCCGTGTAAGTCATATCTGTTTTGACGAAAAGTTCCTGCCACTTCTGCCAATTTCCCGGTTTCGGCCGAACTCTAGAACTACTTGTCCGGCGAAAAAAGAAAGCTCAAAAACGAACTCAGGGTATCTTCTTTCCCCAATAATGAACATCTAATCAACTTCAAATAGAAATTTAACTTAAAACAAATTTTCCGACTCCAGCCGGATTCCGGTCGAACTATATGTCCGGGTAAAATATGATTGTCGCACACGGATTCAGCGTCTCTTCTTACCCCTAAATCGGTTATCTAATCAGCTAGAAATAAAACTTTAACTTCTAACAATTTTCCGGTTTTGGCCGGATTCCGGGCGAACTACATGTCCGGGTAGAAAATTCTTTTCACATAAAAGTTCAGCATGTCTCTTGCCCTGAATCGGACATCTGATCAACTCCAAATAAAACTTTTAATTTTAACAAACTTTCCGGTTTGGGCCGGATTCCGGGCGAACTACTTGTCCGTCGAGAAAATGGTTTTCTTCGAGTAGGTTGGTTGGAAACAAATTTGGTATGAAGTGGAATTTTCCCCAACTTCTTTGTTTTATTGAGTGCTGCTAGATAGTACCAGGATAGCACTGAACTTTTTGCAACCATAGTGAGTCCAAAGGTTGGCAGTTCTTGGATTCTCAGCAAACCGAAATATTTTTGGTTTTGAGGGACTGATTCTCAGGGTTTAAAGTATTAAGGAAGAGATCTGCCATTCATCATTATTGTGTGCCTTTCTAGCAGAAGACAAAGAAAGTTTTTTGAAATCCCCTGCCTATTAGTAACTGCAAGTTCCAAACATTTTTCTTAGTTTTCCTTTTTCTTTCAAGGTTTAAGCAGTTCATTCTGACACAAATCTCGAGTCCTTCGTTATTTTCTCTCTCATTCGAAGTTTACTACCTTGCAGAACATGATTATTTGATGCCCAGTTCATCTTGACTGTGGCCGAAAGAGAAACTTTGCATGAAGCAGGAGCTGAGGACTGGACTCCCATTGTGTTGTTCTTGTTTTGTTTTGTTAATCTGACCTGTGATTTTCTAGCTGAAACGGATCCCCATGAGGGAAAAAGGAAGGTTGAGAGTCTTTGGCCAATCTTCAAAATTCATCATCAGAAGAGCAGATATATCTATGACCTGTTCTACAGACGAAAGGCCATTACTAGGGGTAAGTTGTGACTCGTAATCACGCTATAAAACATAGTTGTCGGTTTTGATTTCCCGTAGTCATATACTGGACTGCTTGTGACTTAAGCCTTCAAGTGTTATACGCCCGTCACAAGATCCAGTGACAGATTGCCACAAGATGCGCTAGACAAACAATAACAATCACACGTTAGATCTAGGTTTTCGATTCATACCGAGTCGCGCATCAGCCTCGTGGAAAAGCTATCCAGCAGTCAGCACGGAAGTCGGAAGCCAGGATTAACAAACTTGATGAAGTTTGACAGAGACTTGGGTAGAGCACACGTATAGGCAGAGGCATTTTAAACAGTTTTAAACAGGCCTATGAGGAATTGAAAATGGCCAAATAAGCCTGGTTACACCCCTTACACCAAGAAGTAACGTGTCATTGTTTACTTTATGCTAATTGCATGAGGGGCGTATCCCAGCCCCTTCCATAAGTTTATGTAAAAGGTGTTACAAATACTCTATATGACTAAGTCCGAAACACGCCGGTGAACCTCGGGAAGAACAAGAAACGTCACCCAGACAAACCCTCTTGATGACTAACTCTCCTTGCCGATGCAAAATCGCCGGGTACCTAGCGGAAGAGCCGGAAGCGGTATCAGAGCTGCTCCCAAACATCGCCGTGATTGGTTAACACAGGATTCAGTTGTTGAGTCTGAGTCGTTAGTGCTACGTTTTGTCATTCTTCCCGAGGGTCACTGGCGTGTTTTGGACCTAGTCATATAGACTATAGAGTATTGATTCAAACCATGAATCAATCACGAACGTTTGTTGTCGTGACGTCGTTGGCTCTTCGCGGGGAATACGGCGATTATTCATCGGCACAAAGAGTTAGTCATCAAGAGTATTGTTGGTCAGCTCCAAGGCCTTGATTGGGCTGGTCTTCTGATCTAAAATGACATGCGGGTGTTTGGTTGAGTTCAGTCGGGCTCGCCTGAGGCGTTTTTCCGTGACACAAGTGTGGGCGACACACTTCTGAGTGTTTGTCGCGGAAACGCGATTGTGTGCCACACAGTCGAGCCACTAGTTGA
This sequence comes from Branchinecta sandiegonensis, assembly GCA_030848855.1. Classification (NCBI taxonomy): domain Eukaryota; kingdom Metazoa; phylum Arthropoda; class Branchiopoda; order Anostraca; family Branchinectidae; genus Branchinecta; species Branchinecta sandiegonensis. The sequence goes on along the minus strand of JAUPMV010000016.1, from coordinate 19,769,290 downwards.
AACTCACGGAAACGCCGTTTTGACTATTTTTCGGGCGGTAATTTCAAATCTCTAAAAATAAAAATAAAATCCAGATAAAATCTCAACAAATATAACTTTAGGCTTCCGTCCTTACCATTCTATGCAAGAAGGAACCTCAGCTTTACGTCTACATGCTTGAGAAAGTAGTTAGTTTTATTGTTTTGACATTATTTTGCTGCTGTTCAGAGCACCGGCAGCTGTCTAGGGGTGTCCGCACACCCTATTGAAGGAGAGCCAAATGAATAAGAGACTATTCGATGCAGCAACTCTATTTTGCTCCTGTCATACCACTCTCTGTTGTACGGCATTGGCATTGTCCAATGCCGTGGATGCAGTATAGAAAAACGGTAGATGTTTATTGCCCAGTGTCTTGTAGAGAACTCTCATGGTCAGTGTTGCCACTTTTCGCTGACGCAACCTGGGACGTTTGGCAGCAAAAATCGGTGACATTCTGGCGCCTACAAAATTCGGTCCTTTTTTTTGTTTTCAAAAAAAAAACTCACGGATTCTCAGGTTCCAATCTACCTTTATAACAGGAGCTAATATTCTTATATTAGGGCTAATTAGCCTGAGGGCAGATTGTTTACCGGTAGGATTAAGAAGGAAATATTTGGGTAAGGTTAGAGTGCTTCTTGGTCCTTACTTCTGTCCGATGTGCGGTAAAATGAATGAATGTATTTTCCATTTAGTGGGTCAGTGTCAGGAGTTAAAAGACCTGAGGAAGGAAATTTTTGGGGAAATGATTTGGGGGGAGGAAAGGTTTAAACAAATTTTGAAAAGTAGAAGTTTTAGAGATATTAGAAATTACGGAAGATTCCTAAAGTTAGCCATGATTCACAGGGAAAGTTTTTTTGTAAATCGTGGTCGAGGTTACGGTTTCGTGTTGGTGTTGTTTCCATGGCCCTTTGTGCTTTTACGGAAAAAAAATCTTATCTTATCTCAGGTTCCAGTCTACCTTTAAAACAGGAGCTAATATTCGTAAAACAAATAAATCGTTTTTCAGAAAAGAGTTGCCTGGAAAGTGGCCAAAATGCATCGCATATTTGTGACATTTTGCTATACCGTAATGCGATTTCCTGGGACAAATTTCTCAAAGCTGTGAATCTGGGGAGAAGCGGAAAACCTGTGACATATCGCAGAACTCTGCGACCAGTGGCAACACTGCTGATAGTATGCTCAGTGGATGGCTTATATAGCCCCGTCCGAACCGAGCGATCAGTGAATAAGATTGTGCGCGGCAAACGCCGGATCAAGCTGCTCAGGTAGGGCTGACACGTGTTTGAGGGAATCTGATGCGAGGATGGTTAACATGTAGTATACGGAACTCAGCGGAAGTTTTTTTTTTTTTTCAATCAATCAAGTTTAACCCAAATAGCTAAAAGCTAGAAGAGGAATTCAAATTTACAAAACACACAGACACGAAATAAATTAACTAATACACTTACAAGATATGACCAGAAATAAATGATGGGATGAAACTACGTAAAAATTGGGCAGAAGAAATAGCAGGATATGGAGAAAACTGATTGCCAGTATTCCTGTCGGACCGACGCACGAAAGACGGGAGGGGAGGGGGGAATAGATGGGCGATGGGCCATCTGGGGACAACACATTATCTTAAGCTACAAAAGTTTGAAAGAGTATATCCACGTTCAGTTAATTTAAGAACGTCAAGTTTAATGAGAGCCTCTGCATATGAAGTATTATGATCATCCAGAATCGGTCTCACTGCTCTCTTTTGGAGATTTTCCAGGCGATCAGAGAGCTTTGCAGAAAGAGAAGAATGCCAAACCGGTGAAGCATATTCTAAATGAGGATGGATATAAGTTTTAAAATAACAGAGGAGGTATTTAGTACCTCCTCTGTTAGAAAGAAGAAGCAACTAATTCCTCCTCCAATACACTCATCCGAGCGTTACCTAAAGTCTTTCGTACCATACTTTATTAAACAGTTTAACTGTTCCTAGCTGCGGTATGCAATTTTGACTTGTTTTTGTTTATTGATGTAGACGATTGTATTTACGAACTTGATTGTTTTATTTAGAAATTTTATACGAGATACGCTATGTAATTTTGACTTGTCTTCCGTTTATTGATGTATTTTATTTATGAAATTTTAATGTTATTAGATAAGTAATATTGACCTGTCGAGTTGATTGATAGTGCTTGAAGTGTCTTTATTTGTATTGACATATCCAAAGCTATTTTTATGTATTTAAAGATATTACGGATTAAATATTCATTTCATTTCAAACCGAAAGATTTAAGGGTGAAGAGGGATTTAATTAAAAAGTTGGTTTTACGGATAATATTGTCAACATGAGAATTCCATTTCAGATCGTCATCGATTATTACCCCAAGCAATTTAACGGATTTACACTGCCTGAATGACGATGGATATTCAGCAGTTTCTCTTCTCAGTCTGCTAAACTGCATAACCGAAGACATACCATCACTACTTTGCCTTTTCTTGTTTGATAGTTGAGTTTTAAGGGAAGTGATGGAGTCTTGCACCGGATTTGAACTGTTCGGAAGTTTGAGAAATTTTTGACGAAGAAGAAGAAGAAAACCGAATGACTTAAGTTCGGCAGCATTCCAACCACTAGTGTGTCATTCTCTTCTTCATCTTAACTAACCCATTTTTTTTCAGAGCTATATGACTACTGCCTGAATGAGAAAATTGCTGATGCCAATCTGATAGCAAAATGGAAGAAGCAGGGCTACGAGAATCTATGTTGCCTGCGGTGCATTCAGACGAGGGATACAAACTTTGCCACAAATTGCATCTGCCGTGTCCCAAAAACAAAACTCGAAGAAGTAAGTCTTAAAATTTTCGGAAAGGTTCGTGTGAAAGAGCTGTCCAGGTTCCTTGGACCGACAGGGAGACGGCAGAAATTTCGAATCCAGAAGAACACGATGCCAAAGGTTATGATGAGTGTTGGTTTCATCACTTGTGTCAATAGTGATGGTTCGCCATCAACTGTAGTAGTTTGGAGAAATGAGGAAAAGCTTCAGCCGGTTTTGGCCCCCCCCCCCCCCACACCTTTTTGAGATTTGGCCCAAAATTTTACTAAAATAGTTTGGTATTTTTTCGATAGCAGAACTGTTCGGTATATTTACGGGGATTCGGTAGTTATACTGAATCCTAAATAGGCTATCTGTGCAAATCTCTTCGGTGTAATGATCGGGATTTGGTATAATTGCCAATATTCGGTAGTCATCACGAATTTGGTGAGAGAATTTACTGAAATCATGTGGTAATTTTTCGATGCCAGAATTATTCGGTATATTTATGGAGATTCCGTAGTTGCACGTTCAAAATTATTCGGTATCATGATTGGGATTCGCTAATTTATTCAGTATAATTTCCAGGATTAGGAAGTTAACCACGAATCTTGACTTAGATAAATATTCTTTGAGCCCAAGCTGACTTTGAAACATTTATTCAAACAATGTTTACAACGGGTACATCAGCTACGATTCTTCATCAGCTATGATGAAGAATCGTAGCTGATGTACCCGTATCGTAATCGTATGTAACCCCGATGTAATCGTAGCTGATGTACCCATCAGCTATGATGAAGAATCGTAGCTGATGTACCCGTTGTAAACATTGTTTGAATAAATGTTTCAAAGTCAGCTTGGGCTCAAAGAATATTTATCTACGAAGTACGGAACTTGCTAGCTGATGAAGAATCGTAGCTGATGTACCCGTTGTAAACATTGTTTGAATAAATCTTGACTTAGTTCCAGTTTCGACGAAAGTATACCGAATATGAATATTGTTCGGTAGTCTTTCGATACCAAAACAATCCGGTATAATAACCGGGATACGGTAGTTATACAGAATCCGAACATGCTATCGGTCTAAACTTATTCGGTATAATAACTGGGATTCGGTAATTTATTCGTTATAATTGCCAGGACTCGGAAGTTACCACGAACCTCGAAACTCAGAAGAGGTCAAGCGAAGCACTGGTCGCAGACAAAAGGAATGATCTATGATCGATATTCCTTACTTTTATTTTGTATCCCAACAAGAATATATAATCATAAATATTTTGAAAATTCCGCCTGCAGCACTTTTCGTAATATTGTCTATTTGTGGAGGGGCGCGTCATTTGACGGGGGTTTTAAGCCAGTTTTAGGATTGAGATTTCGTAACGTTAAAAGCTAGAATTTGGATGGATTGGCAGGAAAAAGCAAAAAAAAAATTAAGTTAAATTTTCGCCTAGCCTACAGAAGAAAAAAAATGGATTTCGAAAATTTTCGCCTCGGCGCTCGATTTAATTTTCTGTTGGCTATAACCGAAAATGCACTTGCGACGCCCCTGCCCACAGTAATGATCAAGTCTTAAAGTAGATCAGCGATTCCTAGAATGTTGTTGTTGCTTCATGAATCTTGGATAGATGGCTCTTGCGCTGTTGAGGCTGCATGCCAGGCTATCCTAGTTTTTAGCTTTAAAACGTGAGAAAAGCTGTGACCAGCTATCGCAATGAACTTATCAGTTACTAGTGCTCTACTTTTTTGTTGAAGTTCAAGCCGTTCATCAAAGCAATGTGATCAATAAACTGAAAAATTGTTCGGCGTCAACGTTGGTGCCATCTATCGTGACTGTATTAAAGTACCTGAACATTTACAACTGCTCCCTAGATGACGCTAGCGGTTCTGTAGGTGGCGCGTCGTGCCATGTAACAACAAAGAAATCGCCCTTTACATCCGTGAAGACATACCATGCATCTTCTTGGATAATTTTGCTGACCCCAACCACGAGTTGATCTGGGCCATGTGCAAGCCCAAAGGTGTCCTGTTTGATATTGGCGAGCGTTTATTACCCCGAAAGTGCAAGAAACCGTCAACAGCTTGTTATGTACCTTCAATCTACTATTGACAAGTTGCAACACACCTACAGTCGACCTGGGTTCATTATAGCGGGTGATTTTGATCAGACAAAAAAACAGTGGCTTGCAACTACCCTTGGACTAAAGCAAATCGTAAACATACCGACCCATATTACCGGCAGTACTTTAGCTGAATACCGTTAAACTAGACTCTAAAAAGTTAAGTTATCCACGACTTTCGCTGCTTTAAGCATTTCCAGGCCCGTTAGCTTCAAGCAAAAAATCAATTTGAAACCATAGTATGAAGACGTGCACTCAATTGGTCCTATCGGAAAATCCGATCATAACGCTCTGGTGTTAAATGCCAAGTGTGTCCTGCCGAATCCAAGGAAAACTACTCAACTAAGCCGTCCAGTCACTGAATCTTCTATCCGACTCCATGGCCAGTGGATTTCCACGTATGTTTTTGAAGATGTTTCTGCCGAGGAAAACTTGGACAAAAAGGTTGAAACGCTGAACTCTATCCTTTATGAAAAGTACTTGGAGTTTTTTCCCCGAAAAACTTTCCCACCGACGAGAATCAGACAAACCATGGATTACTCCTCAAATTAAAAGTCTAATCAAGCAGCGAAGCAAACTGTATAAAGCTGGTGACTCAGTTGCAGTGAAAGCCTTGCGTAACAAAATCGTTACCCTCTGTCGGGCTGCCCGCGCGAACTTTGGTAAATCCTTCGTAAACCCTGAACGTGGAGTGGATAACCGTAAGTGGCATAGTCTCGTGAAGAAGGTAACAGGTAAAATCCGAAGTACAGAAATCCAAATTTCAAACAGTGATGGTTCAGTTATAACAGCAGGTGATGTAAATACTTTCTTCACCACCATTTGCACCACTTACCCAACGCCCTCTCACGAAACAACCGAAGCTTTAGTGTCAGATTGCGACGATGAAGGACCAATAAGTGTGACCGAATACGAAGTGTTTCTTGAACTGAAGAATCTGAGACCATCGAGTTCTTCTTACCCAGGGGAGTTACCAATCCGACCACTTCGCGAATACTCTCACTTTATTGCTAAACCTCTAAGCGATATAGTCAACAAATGTTTCGCCCTCTCGAAATTCCCCAATCCTTGGAAAAAATCCTACGTTCGAGTTATACCCAAAACCAAAGCGCCGACCTCATGTGATCAGAAACGTCCCATTTCGATCACGCCTGCGATGGCAAAAGTGACGGAATCCTTCGTTCTAAAAAGACTTATGGCTCAAACCAAATCAAAAATCGACGCTCACCAGTACGGAGGCCTGAAGGGTTGCAATACCACAGTTTATCTAGTCCGGCTGTTTGACATTATCGTGAGATGGCTCGATAAGGGAAGTACTTTTGTGGATTTGTCCCTTGTTGATTTTCGTAAGGCCTTTGACTTAATAAACCACCTTTGTGCCGGAAAAAACGCGAAGCTAATGGGAGCCCAAAAGCGAGTGCTCACGCTTGTCATGGACTTTCTGAAGGACCGAATGCAGTGCGTTTTCCCCCTTTTCGATGGTGATGTGTGCTCTGAGTGGACTAAGAGCACACATCAGAGTGGACACTTGCGGTGCCCCCCAGGGCACGAAGCTCGCAGGCTTTATTTTCATATGCCTGATCAACTTTCTGCTTTCATCATTTGAAGAGCGATTTAAGTTTGTGGATGACCTGTCATTTATTTTAAAGTACCTTGTCGTGAAGAGCCACAATTCGCGGACGACCTATTTCAGTCTTTTTTTGATCAATGCACTGAGTACGATCTTAGTCTAAATGTAAAAAAGTCACAGGTCCTACGGTTCAACCCGCTAAAAAGAGACTTCTCATGTCCCGATGTACCTTTCCCTGTAGTATCGTCAGCAAAAATTCTAGGGATCACCCTGTCGAGTGACTGTTCATTTATTGATCACATTCAGACTGTAATAAAATCTGGAAATGCATCACTCCAAACGCTCATACAGATGAGGCAGTTTGGTTGCGACCGTGACAGTCTGAAGGCTGCGTACTTGTGTTACGTAAGACCTGTAATCGAGTACGCATGCCCCTTATGGGGCCCTTTCGCCCAAAATACAGCCTACGTGTCTGACGAGATTGAACGTGTACAGAAGAGAGCAGTCTCAGTTATACTGGGTCGGCAAGTGACTTCCGGCTCATATGGGTCTCTTCTAACTGAATTATCCCTTCCCTCACTGCATGAACGTCGTAACATACTAATTCTTAAGTTTGGGTGTAAAATCCTTGCATCTGTCCAACACCGAACTATCCTCCCACCTGATGCACCAATGAACAATCGTACGCGTTCGCAGCCGAAACTAAAAACGGTAAAAACCAAAACAAGGAGACAGAGTAACACATTTGTGCCATTTTTCGTCAACATGTTCAATAAAATGTCAGTGTGACTTTAATATTTGTAGTACCGTATTTAGTATTTATGTTACTCGTGAGTGTTTAAAAGAATGTAATTTTTGTAAAGACAACCAAATTAGCTAGCTAGCAAGTTTTGTCTAATAAACCTTACTTACTTACTTAGAAAGCGTATCTTTTTTTACCGCTCAAAAGGATTACAATAATAATTTAATTTCACAAAGTAGTTTTGTTTTGTCCGTGGATATCTTCGTTTCAAGACTGACTTCGTTTTGTCAGGAAAGTTTTATTTGAAGTAAAGGTTAAAGACAGAGGTGGGTAGCTTGGTATTCAAGAAAGTAAGTAAGCAATTTAATTATAACCCACCATTTTTAAAAGCGGAGTAATTTAAGAAAAGAATTAAAACGCATTTAACAAGACCAAGGTTTCGATGGGATCCCAAAAATTTAACATTTGATCCAGACAATTGGGTCTTGTAGATATCCGGTCTTCGCCAGACTCCTAAATATTTTACTATTAAAATTTAGAAAACAGATCATGGCCAATGGCTAATCATCTAAGAAATCAAGCTCAGATATGGAATCAGCATGTGTGTTTACCCCTATACGTCACCCCCCCCCCCCTTCCCCACCCCTAAATGGGCTATAGAGCCCATCTACGAACTCGACCTGTCCCTTGACCCGAAGAATCCTCACACCAAGTTTCATCAAAATATGTCTTTCCCTTCGAGAGTTATCGTGCTTACAGACGGAGGGACAACTTTTACGAAGTCGTAGGTATCCCTCCACTTACGTTCTGGGATCCCAAAACGACACACACAATTCTTAATGATCGACCAGGAAACAACGGAGAACGTCGTGCGCTGGTTGGGCCCAGTTGTCCATGGTATTTAGTAACGATGATGAAAGTTCTAAAAGGGTCATTGAAACTATTGACGTCACTGATTGTCGTAAATTCTTGTGTTGTCCTTAAATTTTAGTGTTGATGTGTGATAGTTGTTTGTTTGTTTTTTTCTTTACAGTGCCTTAGGCTAGAATTGTATTAATAATTTTTACAAACCCATCAGAATTAGTGAAGCGTCGTTTTTTATGCCACTGGCATGTCTGATGCTTTTGAGAAACTCCAGGTTTATTCATATTTGCTATTAAAATTGTACCTTACCTTACCTTACTGAAAGTCGCGTTTCACTGACTTAGTTTTCCCTGCATACACCAAGGAAACATGAAGGATGGATGACATTGACATGAAGGAGGATATGAAGTTATCGGAGCCAGCGCTAGTGAAAGACTGATTGAGTTTCAGTAGGGACGTTCTATATCGCTAGTGGTGCTTACTGGACGTTCTATATCGCTAGTGGTGCTAGTGTCCATGCTATTCGAGTGTGTGTCAATTTTGTCAAGTCTTGGCGCTACACTGTCAGAAGTTTCATAACAGATTGCGCGTAACACTTTCAAGAATAACACCTTTTCACTTAGAAATAAAGTGTTATGACCAATTAAGTTTACACTATTTCGTGTCTAGATCTCCAACAACACCTTCAATTGGTAAAAATACTAACGGGAACGAAAGAAACATAACAGATAACATCCCAAAGTGTTATCTGTTGAAACCGCGCATCCTTCTGTTGTCGTTATGTAACTTCTGACAGTGTAGTATTTTTACCTATTGAAGGTGTTGTTGGAGATCTGGGCAAGAAATAGTATAAACTTAATTGGTCATAACACTTTTTTTCTAAGTGAAAAGGTATTATTCTTGAAAGTGTTATGCGCAATCTGTTATGAAACTTCTGACAGTGTACTCCCTAGTGTATTTTATTCTGGCATAACCAGAGCAAAATAACACCAGGAAATAGAGCCAAGACTTGAAAAAGTGTCACACACATGAATAGCAGCGACACTAGCGCCACTAGCGATAGCGAACGTCTCTGCTGAAACTCAATCTGTCGTGCACCAGCGCTGGCTCGAATAACTTCATATATTTCTTATTCATAACGACTGTTCGGACTACAATCGACATTACATTCGCAAGCACTGAAAGGGGATTTAGGCCTATTTTCATTGAAAAAAGATAGGGTATTGAAGATCTTAAGATTTTGGTTAAAGATAATTAAGTTAGATGACACTAGGTTGGTAAGAGCGTCATATAAATGAGCTTTGGATTATGGGGAAAAGAAATACGTGGCCATCTCGAGTTAAAGCCCTGTTTGATGATCTAGGTCTATCTTATGTTTGGAATAGTGGCCGTGGCCCTGTAGGTGACGATAATATTGCGTAGAGTCACTAGGATTTTGGATGACCAAGAGATTCAAAAATGGGGAGCTTTAATAAGTCAGTCCGAAACTGTGGAGTTTTACCGTGAGATTAAGGAGGCGTTTGGGCCCGAGTTTTATTTTAAATGAACCTACCTCAAAATTTTTTGAAGTTATGGATCCAGGCCAGATTTAATTCCCTCCCCCTGTTTGGTAGATTTAGAGCTTTTGATAGGCGTAGGGCTGGTCCAGATGTCAGGTATAATTGCCAACTTTGCAAAGCAGGGGTAGAGGAAAGCATGGGCCACTTTCTCAATCGATGCCAGGAGCTTTCGGAGTTAAGGGGAGTGTTTTGCTTCTTCCGGATATCCTGAATAGCACTTCGGAAAGGGTTATAACAAAGGTGTGCGAATTTATCGGCGGAGCGCTGAAGCTAAGAGCGACCAAGCTTAGTAGTGAGGCTTCATAGCCGTAGGAAATATTGTTGTTGTTTTCTCTTGTAATGTGTATTATTGTTGTGTTATGTATATGGCCCATGGCTTTTTAAATACACTTAGTGCAAAAAAAAAAAGAGATACAACCACCCCTGTTTCCTCGATGTGTGCAGACCGCAACTCAGCTTTACTAGTAATCTATAAATCCGCAAGTTTGTCTCGCTTTAAATGGCGCAAACGTAGTAGGCGGCGCTATGAGTATGGCGCGTTTGCGAAGCAAGGAAAGTATGGTTTTGACGTTACTCCCTAGTGTTATTTTGATCTGAGCATAACAGATCCATCATAGACCTTATTCGCTCCGAAGTGCCAATAAGGTAATTAAGGTTATTGATATCACTATTATAAGGCTTTCCGTTTATGGACTTTTTTAATTGTTTTTCTCTCTTCTCTAGGGTCGAGTAGTGGAGTGCATACATTGCGGCTGTCGTGGATGTTCAGGCTAAAGGATATCGCTTCGTTTTACTTTTTCTCAAAATTTTTGCAATTTTTTCAGACTGTGAATCTAATAATAAAGCGCGTAATTATTGTAGGAGTTTCACTAATTGCACTTAGAAGATGAGATCATGTAATTTTAAATATGCAAAGCACCTGCTCCACTTGTCGAAAGAATGTCATAACCATACATTGACGGAGAAGTTCAGAATTCAAGATGCAAGTGTTACCCTTTTGGATGTTTCCTCGTCGCTTTCAGAAATCATGGACAACAGGACCCAACCAGCGCACAACGTTATCCACTGCTTCCTGGCCGAAGATTGAAAATTAAGTGTCTTTTTCTGTGTGTTTTATTTATTTTCTTCATTTACTCCGCCTTTTCAAAATGGCGGGTCATAAATAAATTACTTACTTACTTACTTACTTCTGTTCTTTTTTGCGTGGGCTTTGGCCATAACTTGCTACCGTAAGCTTCTTTACTGAATCCACTTAAAGAAATGATATTAAAGGTTAGCTTCCAACAACCTGTCGGATCTGAAGGCGAGGCAGGTTATGAAAAATATCTGCTTAAGTCACGTAGGTTGGTATTTTTAAATTGCCTTCGAGCTTGTTATTCCGATATCAACTGAGATGGAGTTATGTTAACCATTTTCTAACAGAATTTTTTCTTCTTTGCTTATTTGCTACTTTTTTAGGGAATTTTTGTTTAGTGTAATGGCAACCCTAGCTTACTAGCTTACTGCATAGAGAAACAGCGAGAATACGGGGAATGCTTCTAAAATGGATTTTGTTCGAAAAATTAATATGCAGCTGAAAAAATTAGTCTAGATCCACTTTATTTTTGGTTTTGTTTATTCTGATTCTTTTTAATTAATTTTACATAGCACCTACAACAGCAAAAATTGATTCCCCTCCGTATTTGAAAGGGAATCCTTTTTGATGATGGTGATGATAATCGGAGCATTCCCCGTCCGTGGTGACTCGCGAGAATACGGGAGTGAGTCGCCGGGACAAACAAAAACGCGGGGACTCCTCAAGTGGAGTCCTCGGGGAACAGCGAGAATACGCCTTACAACTGCTGTGACCCAGGCATTTCTGTTCATAACAATACAATCCTTGTCCCAACACCTTCTTTTTCATTAGTGGCGAAGCAGATGTCATCAAGCGGTCGGATCTTACATCGATAGAATTAACCAAGCTTAAATCCGTTTTGCCACTGGTTGCAGAATTCGGGATTCGCAATACATTTTCTTTTCTTCGACAAAGCGAGCAAGAACTCTGCGACCGGTTCCTTACCAGTAAATACAAAATGAAGCATTTAAGTCGAGGCGTATAATTATGAAGATGATACAGCGAGATTTCTCGTTAATAGTTGGTGAAAAGAACGTCAACTGCGTCAACTGCTTATTTTTTATTTTTTACAAAATCCATTTTGAAAGCATTCCCCGTGTTCTCGCTGTTTCTGTACGCGGAGTCCGCGTTGAGTGACTCCCTCTATTCTCGCCGTTCACTTCGACTCCCCGACTGAGTCCTCGGGGAACAGCGAGAATACGCCTATAGTGTTACATAATAAATATCCCATCAACCCAAGCTGACTGCAAATCGTATTTGACGGTGCAAAACGGATAATCAGCTACATTTTTATTAGAGCTATATTTCGGCCCTTCTTGGCAAAAGACCCTTCCAAAACCAAAATGCAGAAGAATCTCTACCCTTTCGATGACCCAATTAAACAGAAAAAACAGCAGCCGTGTCCAGAATGAGATCAGAGTACCAGCTTTAACTCCAACCAATTTTCAGAAAAGAAGTTCACAAAATCATGTATTTAAGGAAGGATCTTTAATTATTTTTCCACAGGCTCATTTTCCAGCTTGAGCCTGAAGAGGACCCTTGCCAAGAAGGGCCGAAATATAGCTCTAATAAAAATTTAGCTGACTTATCCGTTTTGCACCGTCAAATATGTTACATAATTTTTTCGTAGGAATAAAATGTTGCAGGTTGCAGATTTAAAGGACCTGTCTTACCTATAATACTAACGCAACCTACTTCCATTATCCCTCCATTTATTTCTAAACCCGGAGACCCCAATTTCGTACGTACATTGTAACCCCTCTAACAAAACCACGCTGATTTTCTCACTTACCGTGTTTTACTACCTTCGATGCGAATCACGCTGTCGACGGTCATCTGCGAGAAGTTTTTCCACCAGAAAAACCGGTTCTGTAAATTTGTTCGCTCTAAGTCAATGGGTCTCGGAAAAGGCTTAAAACATCCAAAACCGTGGGTTATTTGTTGAAAGCATAACCTAGTTTTAAAGTATTTGAATATTTTAAAATACTGTAAGTTGAATAGTAAATAGTGCGAGGGGTCCTTGAAAGAGATCTCGTTGCTCCTCTCCATCGAGTCGCCGCATCTAAAAATCGGGCTTAGGTCTGTTTTTAAGTTCAGCAGTTTAAAAGATCGAGGATTTATAAAGATAACATACTTCTTATTCGTTTCCTCTGGTTCAATTCGTTCGCGATGGAAGTATATGAATATTATCACTACATGCATAGTATGTCAGCTATTTGGTTTAGACCTATATTCCTCGATTAGTCCATTGTGATAGGCAATTAAGGATCCAGGCGTCGCGTACGCCATCTACAAAACGCTCCGTCCTTTTCTCGTAATATTATGATTTTCGGTGGAAGGAAAAGTTACAGGTTGCTGGAAATGTAGATTGAAGGTGGATTTAAGCAGAAACAGGAGTTACGTTTTTGCAGATACCATGATATCTGATACCACGGTCTAAATTCGTAGTTGCAGTTATCGTGGTATCATACCACGGTCAAAAGGCCTTTTTGCAGTTATCGTGGTAACTGGCCAGTTACCGTGGTATCTGATATTCAGATACCACGGTCCGACCGAGTATCTGATCGTGGTATCTGAAAAATTCATCTCACTTTCATGAGTTTTTGTCAAATTGGTGGGAAAGAAGTTTGGCACTTAGTGACGTGACTGAATATCAGTTTTTCCTTTGGGATGACTTCGAAAAGCGCAATTTCGGCAATTGTCGTTTTTGCAGAGGAACCGTATATCAGATACCACGGTTACTGCAAAAACGGCTAATTGCAGATCCAGTTACCGTGGCAACAGATACCATGGTATCTGCAAAAACGCAAACTACGGTAATTTGGGTCCGTCTCTGAACAAAACTGCGTCGTCCATGCCATCTATGGGCTATTTATTTGAGGTTATTGGTTAGCCGTACAGTTGTTAGATGATAGCACCGTTCTGATTTGACTGACCGTAAACTTCTGGAAGAAAACGATTGATTTAGGGTGTGAAATTTAAACTAATACTTTCTGCCTTTATTTTAGGTAAGTTTTGATGTCATGTAACGTTTTGTAGCCCTGTCTTCGTGCTAAGATGAAGGAGAAAACAAAATTGCACTTGGTTGTTGGCCTGGTTGAACCTCTTTTTATTTGGTTTATGAGCTTTATTGAAATTTCCATCTCTTATCATTATTATCAAGCCCTTCTTAGTATGGGATGGTCCAGTTATACACACAGATCCTCATTTTTTTAGCATGGTGCTCCTATGTAAGGGCATGCTGCACCATGGCATGTGAGCATGGGTGTTCATAAGTTGGGGCACTATGCATGCCCAACAGCAGTTATAGTTGCATTTTTACAGATACCATGGTATCTGTTACCATGGTAACTAGATCTGCAATTAGTCGATAAATAAATGTTTCCCACAAGTTCGTCTTTCCAACTTGAGCGGTTTTGAGCCTGAAGAGGACCCTTGCCAAGAAGGGCCGAAATATAGCTCCAATAAAATTCAGCTGACGTATCCGTTTTCCACAATCAAAAACTGCAATTAGTCATTGCAGTTACTGTGGTATCTGATATACGGTTGCTCTTCAAAAATGACAGTTGCCGAAATTGTGCATTTCGAAGTCATCCCAAAAGAAAATCTGATATTCAGTCAAGTCATCAAGTGCCAAACTTTTTTCCCACCAGTTTGACCAAAATTTATGAAAGTGAGATGACTTATTCAGATACCATGACCAGTTAGCACGGTCGGAATGTGGTATCTGAATATCTGATACCACGTTAACTGGCCAGATACCACGATAACTGCAAAAACGCCTTTTTACCATGGTATCAGATACCAGGATAACTGCATAAATGACTTTAAACCATGGTATCAGAAACCACGGTATCTGCAAAAACACAACTTGTGATTTAATTGTTTTCTTTGATGATCTTTCCCCCGTCAGGATAGCTGATATTCAGATAAGTTTAAAGGAGTGAACACTTTTTACATCTTACTTTTACTTGCCAATTTTTGCTCCAGCTTTGATTATCTTTATCTCTTCATAGAGTGGCCATAAAAACTTTAGAAAAAGGGCCAAATACTTTAGCATCTCAAAAGAAAGCTAGCAAATTCCTCTGCTGTGCTGTATTGTTGAGGGTTTTCTTCAAAGAAACCATTGCAGTCTGGACCACATTCTTCTCCAGCAGCAAAGAGAGTCAGCCAAGTAAAGTTACTCCATTCTCTGGCTAGCAGAATCCTTTTTTATGGAGTACGGCCACTTTACTTGGCTGCTTTCCTTGCTGTGAGAGGTGGTCCACCTGCCAGAACTTGAATTACTACGGGAATCCACTGATTTCCTGGTGATCTTGTTTAGCCACTGCTGTTCAGTCAAATTTTGTTGCCGTCTGATCACTATTTTTCAACTGTAGATAGCTTACTTGGAAAGAAAAATAAAAAACTACATAATTGTTAAAAAACAAACATGTATTCACTGTAAGAAAAACTTTGATCTTGTGAAAAGAGAAGCTCCTTTTGTTTTTTAGGTATTGAGCTATGTGAGATGCTGTGAGTTCAGTTCCCTCAAAACAGTGCCAGGTTCCTAAAATAAGAAAGATTTATCAGTGAATATGTTCTAAAACACTCATTTTTCAATAGGTTCAACTGTTTTAGACAGGTTGTGGTGAATACCAGGCACATCTGAGCAAAAAAAAATGATTCTGTTGGATGTGTATGGAAATAGATTCTGATAGAAATAGTGTGGGGTCCTCTTCCTCTACTGTAAATGTGGGATAAGCTATATAGAGCCTCTTGCTGGTTTGTAGTTTGGCTGGTAGGCTATCTGGGTTGTTGCATTGGCTCACTGGCTTAACATTCATAGTCAGTGTACCTAGCCAACTTGAACAATTTTATATTTGTGTAGAAAGATCTTTCAAACTTGCAGTAGCTCTGTGTAATTTCAGATTTAGTAAATATAAAATAATAAATCCCAAGTTGCCTCCTGTCAATGAAAAATCTTGATATGCTGCCATTTTTGGGACTTTAAACTTTTCAGTTAAACTTTATGTCTTCCTTGTTCTTTGAAACGAAATTCTGAGTACAAAAAATAAACCAGTAAGGCTTATTTAGAGTTTTCCAATTCAAGCAAATTAAGCTAAAGGAAATCTAGTGAAAAGTTATCCTGTGTGTAACCTAGGCAAGCTTAGAGGAGGGGGAGGTCTACCGTAGATCCCTGATTTCAGCACAGGCTGCAAAAAGCTGAGTAACACAGCTACGCTAAAACCTAACAAAACTAAACATTTCAAGAAAGTACAAGTCTGTTTGTACGGTACATTACAGTTTGTAACCCACAGTTCCATTTTTTGGTCCGGGTCAGATCTGACATTGGTGCAGGAGTTGAAGGGTACTCCAAACATGTCAGGAAAATCAATTTTAAAATCAATTGGGTGATCCAGCCCAAGCAAAACTCGATGAGTTGGACTCTCAATTGAGTCACTCCTAAGATGTTACAAGACTTACGTCCGGCCTGTAACCGAGTACGCTTGTAGTCTATGGCATGCATCTCTAACTGTTGAGCAGAGTGACAAAATTGAGGCAATACAAAAACGGGCGTGCAAAATCATTCTTGGACCCTCGTACACTGACTACAATTCAAGTCTTTCAAAACTGAACCTGATGACACTGAGCCAGCAAAGACATCAGGTGTTGATGAATTTTGGGATGACTCTGTTGAATTCCGATCATCATCATGAAATACTTACAAGTTTTCAAAGCAGTAGACAAGAGAAAAAACCCGGGGATCAAAAAATCTCAAACACCAATTATTAGAAATGCCTCCAGCTGCTTCGTCGGATCGCTTTCTCAAGTCTTTCGTGCCGTATTTTGTGAAACATTTTAATTCGATAAAACAAAATGACTTCTAATTGTAAATATTTTGAGGTATTGTTGACCTAGGCTAATTGTATATATTGTCATTTTATAATTGTAGATATATAGTTACCAATTAGTTTAATATTTCATGAATTGATGATTTTTTATTTATAGTTATTTGTAGAAGTTTATTTATATTTATATGTATCGTTTAAATGTAACCGCCATAAGTCATATGATAAATCAAAAAGGGTTATTATTTTTGTTGACGTCCTATGCTATTCGTTGAAAAAGAATATTTGGAGAATATAATGAATTTGAATTTGAGTAGTACAAGAAGATACCCTGGATGTTCCATTATGGGTCCGAACCGCTAAGAAACCTAGAGCGAATCCCGCATCGCTGATGGCCCCCCTACTGCAGACATTGTAGTAAAATTGTTTCTATGGGGAAAGGCTTAAAACTATTAGCCTTTTTGCCAACCTGACATCATCTCAGATTGGCAAAAAATTCTTGACTAGAAATTTTCTGAAACGCCTAGGAACTATATAGGTTGAGCGATTGGGATGAAACATGGCGATGCTGTGGTCATGTGGCTTAGGTGTGCTATTTTGAGATCCGGGTGTGATTTATTGTACTATGTACAGCCAGCACAGCCATTCCGAATCCGAATCCAGGGCCAGATACGTATCCAAATCCGAATCCACTATTTCATGCTGAGGATTCGAATCCGGAATCGCATCCGACCTTAACCAAAAATCAAATGATGTACATAGGTTTTAGTTTAAAAATCAGAGGTGACGAAAGGCAAAGGGGCACCTAAGGCAAATTAGAAGATTAATTGGGCGACTAAACTAGATTTCTAGGTTTTCAAGTGTGGTTGTTATAGTGTGGGTTTCCTCTTGGCAGCCAGGAATGAATTTGGGTCTCGTTAAACACAATACCTTAAGCACAATGTGTAAAAATTGGGACAAGATTTGGAATTGGAGGGGATCTGTAAGATTCAGGCTTTCGAATCCGAGTCCGAATCCGTATCCAGCCTGACAAGCAGAAGATTTGAATCTGGCCAAAATGGCGAAACCTGGATTCGAATCCGATTTCGAATCCGGGTTCGGATTCACCCATCTCTGACAGCCAGATCAACCAAAAGGGCAGTTTTCGGGTGGGAACAGAGAAATCATTGAAGAACAAAACAAGGAAAACAGGAACGGAAAAAAGAGTTCCGTTGGGCAGTTTTTCGGGTGGGAACAGAGAAATCGCTGTAGAACAAAACAAGGAAAACCGGAACGAAAAAAAGAGTTCCGATTTACCAACAAGAACCACCGTATCGAAGAGGGAAAAGCAACCGAAATGGTTTGCCAGTGTCATCTCCGCACCGACAAAAAATGCCAATTTCCAGACAAGAAGTTACCACATTTCCCGAAAAAGCTTTTGGCGGTATCAGAAACGGAATGAGGAAAGTTTGTTAGAACCCTTGTTGGTACTGAAAACGGAATCCGAGCACCGTCTCCTCACCGACAAATGCTGCCGATTTCCAATGAGAACTTTCCTTATTTACCGACGGAGCTTTTGTCGGTATCAGAAATGGAATCACTCCTACAGACACTGTCGATTTACCGACAAGATTTCTCGTGGGGGGGGGGGCATATCCCCCCCCCCACGCGCCTAGTTTCGCCACTGTATGTAGGTGAATCTCAGAAACGGTGCGTTATGGCATTCTACTAGTAGTTGCTGAAATCTACTATCGTCGTCTCATCCTGTATGAATGGATGTGGAGATTGGAACAATGGTGTTTGTCTTTAGTAACCATTGATTGGGGGTTTGAACACACTGAATGGCAATCGTGTCTTGATGCAGCAGGCAAATCTTAGAATATCAGTGTTATGTAATATCTCAGGATATTTTCAGCAAATCTACTAGTCATTATGTCATCAAGAAAGACAGCCGGTCGTCGGGGAACCACCAAGAAGCGAGCTCAGCGAGCCACTTCTAATGTCTTTGCCATGTTTGACCAGGCTCAGATCCAGGAATTCAAGGAAGCCTTTAACATGATCGACCAGAACCGTGATGGATTTATTGACAAGGAAGATCTCCATGACATGCTTGCTTCGCTAGGTAAGAATGTGCTGCAGTAAAGGACCTGTCTTACCTATAAAACTAATGCAACCTACTTCGATAATCATACCACATATTTCTAAACCCAGAGACCCCAATTTCGTACTGTACATTCTAACCCCTCTAACAAAACCACGCTGATTTTCTCACTTGCCCTGTTTTGCTACCTTCGATGTGTTTCAGGCTATCGACGGTTATCTGCGAGGAATTTCTCCATCAGAAAAACCGGTTATGTAAATTGTTTCCCTGCTTTCACTACAAGTCAACGGGTCTCGGAAAAGGCTTAAACAGCCAAAATCGTGGGTTATTTGTTGAAAGCACAGCATAGTTTTAAAGTATTCAAGTATTTTAAAGTACTGTAAGTTGAAGAATAAATAGTGCGAGGGGTCCTTTAACTGTTGATCCAAGTCGTTTGGTCATTTTTCTGAAAAGGCTTGCAAAGTCCTGTCTAGTTATATAGTTGATTGTAGAATTCCGACGAGATACAACCTTTGTTATCTCGCCGCATTGTTTGAGTATATGTTTCTCAGCCCGGGACTCGAGAACAGCGTAATGGGGTACCGTCAATTGTTTCTATGTGTTTTTTTTTTTTCTTAGACTGTGTCAGGAAGTGGTTTATCGACTTCAGGAAGTTCCCAATGCAGTAGTGGTTATGTGAGATACAAAATAGAGTTTTGGTTTTCTTGTGTGCATTTTTTTTTAAAGATAATGAATTTGTAACCGGCTTGTCATTCCGCGGAAAGGTAGGGGCGGGCTACGGCCCGTATTGACATTTTCAAATGCAAATCAAGAAATACAGACATAATTAACAGCATGTAAAAATCAGCTATAATTACAAATAGAATTGTATGCAAAAATTGTATATTATTATTTCTCTTAGTTTTAAGAGAATAATAATTATCTTATAAAGAACTGGCTGCGGGCCCCCCTTGGTGGGCAATTTTCACCCCCCCCCCCCCCCCCCCAAATGACGCCCCTGCTTATGAAACACGGTGGAGTGATTCGTTTTATAAGGAGGGTTTTCGCGAGCTGGAAAGCAAAGTCGGAATCACTTTCCAATGGTTTTCGCGCTACTTCGGAAAGTTGCCGAACTTTCCAACCCGGTTTTCGCGCTTTGGAAACCGAAGCAGCTTTCCGGGAGAGTGATTCCACGAGGTTAGTGGAAAGCTCCGCGGGAAGTTGAATGTTTCGGCGGGAATTTCAAAAGTGTGGAGAAAAAACAGTGCAGGTGTCACTAATATATAAAAAAAAGTGGCAATCGTAATTACAGTGACTTAGATGGAACGTATGAGAATCAAAGAACCGTTAAGTGAACCGTATTTATTCGAAAGATTTTGTAATTCAACATTTTCTCGGCGATATCAGCTTCCCATGCGTTTTCGCGATCAGCCCAGCGGAAAAGTGGAAAGTTATTCCAGGAATCGCTTTCCCACACTTTTCGCGATTCGCTTCGCTCGTCGGAAAGTGATTCCGAGATCTCGCGAAATCCCTCCTATAATGTGTAGAAAAAAACAAACGAAAATATTAAAGAGAACAAAACTGGATCAGAAGTGTGAATACAGTTAGATAATGTATTTATTACAGAGCAAGGAGTCCCCTCCCACAAGAATTTGTTGAATCGGGGGAACGATGGTTTCGAAGTGAACCTGATTACTTATCTGTTATACCTTTCACCATCGATCCTTCTAGCACATATGTGAGTACCCTGATTCGTGGTCGGTTCACCGGCCGACGGACAGATCGACGGAAAAGCTGAAGGATTCGATTTTTTTTAGGAAAAAACCCAACTGATGAGTACCTGGAAGGTATGATGAATGAAGCCCCAGGCCCAATCAACTTCACCATGTTCCTAACCCTGTTTGGTGAAAGGTTGCAAGGCACTGATCCTGAGGATGTTATTAAAAATGCCTTTGGTTGTTTTGATGAAGAAAATAACGGAATCATTAACGAGGATCGGCTTAGAGAGCTGCTTACGACGATGGGAGACAGATTTACGGATGAGGAGGTTGGTACTATATTTATTTATTCATTTCTGTTGTTTCCTTTTTTTTTACTTGCGTATTAGGAAAGGTAGAGTAAAACAAATATAAATCCATTTTGCATCTGTCCTTATTTCAGTACCGAACAATTTTAGAAACAAACAAATGTCTCCAATCAACCTCTCTTCTGGAATATTTTTTAACCAGTTAAGTCCAAACGTATATCTAGAAGAAATTACAATACGATCCGGCCAGCGCTGTACAAGATTTGAATGAATTGCGCTTTTTGTCTTGGAGTCTGCATGTGCAAACCTCCAGGAATGAACATCCCTTTTTTTGAAATCGTCACGCTCAGGAGAAGAATGCTCTCCGTGGCCATGTCTGTAAACGCATTCTCCATGGTGTGTTCAAGTATGGTTTCATTGTTCAGGTGTCCTTTAAACATGTGCACGTTCTTTAAATACATTTTATACACAAGTGAGACAAAATTTTGAAATATAACACTAAATGGGTTCTGGATTGAAAAACAGGATTAGAATGTCGTGGGCTGTTGGGGCAGGATTAAAAGAAAGCAAAAGACTTGAATGAAACACTAAGCAGAACAAAGTAATTAAACATGTTTACGTTCTTTAAATATACTTTAACACAGTAACATAAAAGTTTGAGAGATAAGACTAAACGGGTTCTGGAGTAAATACTGAGCAAGAATGGCGTTTGCTGGCAGGGCACGATGTTAGCGGAGGGTGAGCAGATTAAAATATGTACGAAGAAGTGTATATATGCTGAATCTGAACATCGAAATTTGAAACCAACTTGCGATTGAACTCATTTGAATTACGATTGAACGATTGGACTACTACCAATATACTTGTATGCTCGTTCCCATAGGCCGCATGGCTCTTTTTTAGGCGGACATGCAGTTTGTTCCAGGAATTATATTATTTCTTTGTGTCAATAATTAATCTGAATCTGTTGCACCTATCAAGTTTTCTAGCAAGCAAGCACATAGCAAGTTCGTTCTTCAAGTTATGCGTGGACGAGCTGTCGACATGTAATTAGTTGAGTTACATCAATTGTTGGGTCGTTATATTGAGATTATTCATAGTAGGTTCATCTGACGTTCCCTTTTCGATAGACAAACAGCTGAAAGAATCAGGAGTAATTTCTTAGCGCAAAAGGCCTGAGGCCTTGGCATTGATAGTAAGAAAAGGAAAAAAAGAATCCGCTGAACTGTAGGAAACTTTGCCTGCGGGTTGTACCTACCTTCAGAAACCTTACCGTTCTCTTATGTCCTGCAGTCACGTACTCACGGTCATCCTCTTAAAGTTGATATCTTTTCTTAGAGCCGCAAAAATGGTCTTCTACCACACAAACAATCCTAACCATCTGTTCTGTCACTATGAATGTTCAAAACCACTAAAAACACCGTAAAACAGCGAGCAAATTAAAAAAAAGCCACCAAATTTCCTAGGTTTGAAATAACTCCGTCTGGACTAAATCTCAGCCGATTATCACGGGCAGCTATTATGGCATGTAGGGAGCCAAGGGTAAAAATATAATAATTTATCCTCCAAATTCCTCCAATTCCTCCAAATAATTCCTCCAACTGTTTATTACAAATACAAATAAATTATAAAACTAAGACCAGTGCGGTACCTCTGAAGACATACAAAAATTATCAGTTAGGTCTTATAATTCTTTGCTAATCAATCCTGGAAAATTCCGCCATCTAGAAAAGAAGACGTTGTGCGTGGGTTTTTTCTCGAGCCGAAACAGCAACTCGGCAATCGGGTTCAAACCTAAACAAACCCGTGGTATGCGATCAAGGAGAGAAGGTAAACAGAATGTTTGGATTAGGTCTTTAATAATTCTAATTTGAATATAGAACGTAAGGTGTGAGAGAGAGAGATATTTTATGGCAAACAGTGAACATTTGTGAACAGGGGCCACTGTCCTAAGGAGGCGACCCCAAATCAAACAGTCGCAAACACTCGTCCAAAACAAACATGAGACTAGATCACATGAAAAAAAGAACGGCCGGAAGAACACCAACAAAAAAATACAACAAATCACCAGGGTCGACTACCCAAACAAAACCAATTTTTTTTTATTTTTTTTTTTTGCCCCGATTCTGTTATGTTTGGTAGTACTAACCTTGTCAGTCAGCCGCAAATTTAGACTACGACTTGAAAAGGCTAAGGCCCCTTGCCAGGAAGGGACGAAATATCGCTGAATTAAAATGTCATTTGACTAATCCGTTTAGCATATCAAACATGACTCGCTTTCAGCTTCGTCTAAAGAAAGACTCCAGTTCTGTTCAGTTTTATTGCAACACCAGTTACGGACTAACCGAATAGCAGGTGGTAGAATCAAACATCAACGAACATAGCTAACATAAAATATAACGTGGTCGAATTACCTGCAGAAACACTGAAGAAACAACCAAACTCACTAAGATGACAGTTGCGTTTTTGCAGATACCATGGTATCTGTTCTGTTACCACGGTAACTGAATCTGCAATTAGTCGTTTTTGCAGTTACCGTGGTACCTGACACACGGTTGCTCTGCAAAAACGACTGTTGCCGAAATTGCACTTATCGAAGCCATCCCAAAAGAAAAACTGATATCCAGTTACATCACTAAGTGCTCAACTTCTTTCTCACCAATTTGACAAAGTTTGATGAAAGTGAGACGACTTTTCGGATACCGCGGTCAGCTACCACGGTCGGACCGAGGTATCTGAATATCAGATACACGATAACTGGCGAGAGACCACGATAACTGCAAAAACGCCTTTTGACCGTAGCATCAGATACCATGGTATCTGCAAACACGCAATTAACGATTGGGGTAACAGACAACGGGGAAGGGTAAAACTATTAGTGTTTTATTATGTAGGGAAACTAAAGACTTTCTGGTCTCTGGATCTAATTACTTCCTCTTTCTTAGGTTGACGAGATGTACCGCGAGGCTCCTATCAAGAACGCAATGTTCGATTACATCGAATTTACCCGAATTCTCAAGCACGGCGCAGTGGATAAAGACGAGCAGTAAAACCCTCACCCCTAGTTCCCCATATTTCAGTCTTTCTAAATTTTCCAAATCATGGAAACTTTCCAGCCTTTTTCTTTTGATGACGTACTTTTTGTGTTCAGGTTCTTCTTTCAATCGTTTTGTCCCCGTCGGCTTTTAAGGACATGTCCTAGCTTTCAGAGAAAATGTATGACGGGGGGGGGGGGGGGGGGGTACCCATACACTGTCTTTGCAATCCAGAAAAAATTGCCCTTAGGTCTAAAGTAGGCCCTTTTGGCTCCGTCGCCCAGTTCTCCTATCCTGACGACATTCGTCTATTGATTGCAAAGACAGTGTTAGCGCGACAGGCCGATATTTTGAAGCTAGCAGCGCGCGCCATCTCCGATTAGCTTTATAAGTAAAGCTGCCCAGCCTAATTTTTGGCATTGGCCGCCATTTGAAAGCAGAGGATCGAGGATGAAAGTATTATGGTCCATGGTATCATATTTTATTTAGAATGATAAACTACATCGTACAGATTGTAGAAGTGCCTCTTCCCCTTTAATGACTTCAAATTCGTACAACGTATACGAGTCGAAATATTTCGTCGTTGACTATCTAACTTGAGGGCAATGATCCTGTCAAAAGTCGTTTTTCTGATTTGATTGCTCAACCGAGGGGCTGCCCACTCGTTGTGCACCACTGTACATCCGCCGTGGGCACTTAAGCTGCGTTCGATTTGAGTCCTCCTTGTCTTCTTGTTACTGCCGTCACGGTTTAAACCCGTTTTATTTAGCCTTGTCAGGTGAATGACACGGACAAGCATCGCAAATAAAACGCAGTCGAGAAATCTACCCAAGACAGGACCGAAACTTGCTCCGAGAGCATGTCGTGATTCACAGCATCTGACAGGGCACTGATAATTGTCAGCTGACAAATAAATGACGAATAAACGGGCATTTGGCTGACAAGACCGAGACAAGACTAAATCGAACGCGGCTTTAGTGTGCATGTATTTTGGGAGTGAGCAATCCCTCGTGTTCAACCAGCCCCGTTTGCACCAAAGTAAGAAGCAATTAATACGGATTATTATACTTCTATCTGTAAGAAAAAAAGTCTAGCTGGTTAGAGCCTAGAGGCATTTCTACATAAACTAGTTAGTTATTCTATGCCTTACCACAACTTTGCAACTGTTCCTACTGCGGATGTAGTTGAATCACCAATGCCATTTTTGTCATCGATTATGCGAATAGCTGTAGCAGGCCTATTAAAGTGCCTATGTAGTACTTAGTCTACTAACCAAGTCATGTTTTTGGTTTTGGATTTTTGGAGTACATTCCAGTTGCTTTATAAGATTAACCTTTTTCCAGTTTTGTAGGCATTTATTTATCACATGATATATTATAATAAAACAAAACTTAGAAAATTTTAGCGTGCTGGTTTGGTTTAGCTGTGTTTACAGCCAAATAGTATCTGTTTTACAGACTAAAGTCATAGAGCGTGTTCCACCTTTCTAACTAGTAACTATTAGTTACTATCTTCGTTCCAGCCTCGTGAAAAATTACTACGCTGACCGTTCCAACCTCTTCAAAATAGTAACTAATAGTCACTATTTGCTTACCACGCTCGGGAGCGCAGTAGCTACGTATCTTTGCAACGGGAAATTGGCCGGATTGGCCCGTGTCACGACATTTCGCTGAAAATTGAAAAATGCGTTCCAGCCTTGACGCCAAGAAGCCAGAATTCGTGAGGTCATGCGTAGTAACTACGGTAAGTAGGGTGGAACACGTTCATAGTAGCGTTTTCTAAAGAAAGGTTCTGACCGAATAGAGTTTTAAAACTTCCCGTTAAAGCCAAGCGAGAATACGAAAAGTAGGATTTTCTTTTCTGTCATCTCCTTCTTCGCAAAAATATGGTTTCCCAGGATTTCCCATCTTGAAAAGAACCTGTCTTCGAAAAAATCTGTGCAGGTTAAACCTGCTTTTATTGGCTCACTGATTTAGAGATACTGTAATTGCGTTTTTGCCGACACCATGGTATCTGAGACCAGGGTTACTGTCATTTTCCCATATGGTACCGTGATACCACGGTCAAAAGGCGTTATTGCAGTTATCGTGCTATCTTACCGGTTACCATGGTAACTGATCGCGGTACTGTATCTGAAGAAGTCTTCTAACTTTCCCCATCACCAACACAAGAGCTTAGGATTTTGTCAGATTGGTGGGAAAGTAGTTTGGCACTTGTGATGTGAGTTTTCCTTTTGGGATGACTTCTAAACTCGCAAATTCGGCAATTGTCGTTTCTGCAAAGCAACCGTAGTATAACATACTACGGTAACTGCAAAAGCGAAAAAATGTGGACCGAGTTATCGTGGTATCAGATATGATGGTATGTGCAAAAATGCAACTTAATGTCTCGTCACGAAGATAAAGTTCTTGCAGTTCAGTTAGAAATCTTGCGTTTTTGCAGATACCATAATATCTGTTACCTACTGGACCTGCAATTACTAATTTTTGCAGTTACCGTGGTATCTGATACTACCGTTGCTTTGCAGAAACGACAATTGCTGATATTGCGCTCTTGGACGTCACCCTAAAAGAACAAGACCAAAGTTTTCGATGGGATCCCAAAAATTCAATATCTGATCCAGACAACTGGGTCTTGTCTTAGCCAGATCCAGTCATCGCCAGAATCCTTGAACATTCTTACAATTAAAATTCAGAAACAGATTAAGGCCAAATAGCTAATCATCTGAGAAAACCAAGTTCAGATATGGATTCAGCATGTGTGTTTACCCGTATAAGTCATATCTGTTTTGACGAAAAGTTCCTGCCACTTCTGCCAATTTCCCGGTTTCGGCCGAACTCTAGAACTACTTGTCCGGCGAAAAAAGAAAGCTCAAAAACGAACTCAGGGTATCTTCTTTCCCCAATAATGAACATCTAATCAACTTCAAATAAAAATTTAACTTATAACAAATTTTCCGACTCCAGCCGGATTCCGGTCGAACTATATGTCCGGGTAAAATATGATTGTGACACACGGATTCAGCGTCTCTTCTTACCCCTAAATCGGTTATCTAATCAGATAGAAATAAAACTTTAACTTCTAACAGTTTTCCGGTTTTGGCCGGATTCCGGGCGAACTACATGTCCGGGTAGAAAATTGTTTTCACATTAAAGTTCAGCATGTCTTCTTGCCCTAAATCGGACATCTGATCAACTCCAAATAAAACTTAATTTTAACAAACTTTCCGGTTTGGGCCGGATTCCGGGCGAACTACTTGTCCGTCGAGAAAATGGTTTTCACCATCGTCCTCAGCATGTCTTCCTACCTCTAAATCAAACATCTAATCAACTTCAAATGCAACTTTTACTTTTAACAAACTTTCCGGTTTTGGCCGGATTGCGGGCGAACTACTTGTCCGATTACAAAATGGTTTTGACCATCGTGTTCTTACATGTCTTCTTACCCCATAATCGACTATCACATTAGCTGTTTCAAAATATTTTGTTTGTCCTTTAATTTGAACCCCCTCCCCCACCCCTAAATGTATGGCTACAAAGCACATTTACGAACTCGACTGGTCCACCGACCCAACGAATCCTCACACCAAGTTTCATCAAAATATCTCATTCCCTTCGAGAGTTATCGTGCTTACAGACGGACGGACGGACAGACGGACAACTTTTGCGATGTCATAGTTATCCCTCAACTTACGTTTTGGGATCCCAAAAACTGATATCCCGTCACATCACTAAGTGCCAAACTTCTTTCCCACCAATTTGACAAAATCCTAGGCTGTATTGTTGGTGATGATGAAAGCGAGATGACTTTTTGGGATACCACGGTCGGACCGTGGTATCTGAATATCAGATACAACGGTATCTGGCCAGATACCACGGTAACTGCAAAAACGCCTTTCGACCGTGGTATCAGATACCACGGTAACTATATTCAAATAAAAATATGTTTCAAAGTCAGCTTGATATTTATCCACGGTAACTGCAGAAACGACTTTAGACCGTGGTATCAGATACCATGGTATCTGCAAAAACGCAACTACTTTGTCCTTACCTCTAAAGTACGCTACCCGTCCACCGTGATTCATACTTGTTAGCGACAAGGCGGTGTTGCTTGTGGATCAGAAAGCCTAATGTTGTCAGTTTTGGGATCCTAAACCGTCAGTCAGGGGATACCTACGACTTCGCAAAGTTCGGCTGTACGTCCATCCGCCTGTCTGTCTGTCTGTTAGAACGATAACTAAGGGGCTGAGATATTTCGTTAAAGGACCCCTCTTGCTTATTCTGCCTTTAATAATATACTTAGCTCCCATATGGAATTATAAGCTTCTAAAATCCCCACCTTTCTCCATTGTTTCGTTTCTTAACTACGAATTTTTAGCGCTTTTTCGGCTTTGCCGAGTTTTCCCGTCGCCCAACGAAAGGTTTACCGGAATCTTCATTGTCCGCTGACAAATCTTTCACACATACGGATGTGATAATCTTCTGTTTATTACTTCTCTTATTTTCTTAGTTTTCCCACTTTTTACCCAAAGCACGTTCAGTTTTCAAATCTTTTGCGCCCAGTCGCCGCGTCGGAGAGCAGGAAGGCTGAGTGTAATCGACAAGCGCTAACAAGAGAATCGCTAGTTTCAGGTGGAAAGTAATGGTATTTTCGAAAACGTTCTTTCTGATCGCTTTCGTAGGGAAAAGATCATTTCTAGTAAGAGTTGTGCTTTAAAACTTGTTGTAAGGATCCTTTGCGTCAAAGTACCGGTCAAGTTCGTAGATGGGCCGCGTAGCCCTATCCTTAGAGGTGGGGAGGGGGGGGGGGGTCATGTTATGGGACGACATTTTTTTTTTTTGACAACTAATAAGATGATTGATTTAGAGGTAAAGAGACATGCTGAATCAATATCTGAGACTTATTTTATCGCCGGATAAGTAGTTCGCTCGACACCCGAAAATTTGGCAGAAGGAAAAAGTTTATTTGAAGTTGATTAGAGATTCGGTACAGAGGTAAGGAGACATGCTGAATCCGTTTCTGTACTTTATTTCTTTCCGGACGAACACTTCACCCGCAATCCGGCCAAAACCAGAAGTAAAGCTTACCTAAAATTTGTTTTCTGAAGTCAGTTAGAGATTAGATTTGAGGGAAAAATACATGCTGATCCCGCATCTGAACTTCGTTTCCTCGTGAGTGAAGAAATTCGCCGGTATGTGCTAAAAAAAACCCCAGACATTTGGTAGGGTAGGACTTGGTAATCGGTAATTTGGTACACTTCTTACCCCCTAAGTAGAGAAAAGTTGTAAATAAGCGACTCCGAACCGACATTCACTGGGATAAATTCTTAGAATGATAGTCTACATTTATATATTTATGTATATATAAACACTCGATAACGTTTATCAGGGAGTCCGACAAATATTCACCTTTCGGATCTCATCGACACGTTTGGTCTTGTTTGTAACAGGCAGAATAAGTTGTAATCTTGTGAAACCATCCAGGAATCCAGAGCCTCGTTTTTGTTGCAATAGTGCTGCCGCATCGCTGCTGCAGCACTTCTTGGCTTTTGCACAATATGCGTTCTTGGATTCCCATTCTTCTTGGTTGAAGCGGCAGCGCTGCAGCATCTTGCATGGAAGCACGGACTTGGTCGGTGAGCAAGTCCGTGATTCTCAAGAAGCGCTGCCGTCTTCCTTGGAAGCACTGCAGTGCAAAAACGGATGTAGAAAGAATCAGTCCGGAATCGGCCGAGAAGTGGACCTGTAGCATGCAACAAAAACGAGGCTCAGGAAACCTGCAGAAACTTGAGCATGAAATTGGCAAGTCAACGCCCTGATCCGCACTGGTCCTTTTCCTGCAAGTACAATGGTGTATTGCCGCTGCGGCTTACCTCACGCTGGTTGCTAGTCCTCTATCATACTGGTTTGCGTTCTTGCGGCTGCCAACGGACTAGCTTGCACCTAACCTCCTGAAACTTGGGTATATTCACAGCAAAATAACACTAGGAAGTAGCGCCAATACTTGAAAAAAGTGACACACTCGAGTAGCAGCGACACTAGCTACAGTGAACATCCCTACTGAAACTCAGTCGTGCACCAGCGCTGGCCAATGTTGGGCGATATTTGGATTTTTCGATATATCGATATTTTCACTTTCGATATATCGATATCGATATTTCGGTACCATGTTTCTCTGTAGTATACGTATCGTTTCGCCAAAATATAAGACCAAAATTGTCGTAAGAAAGCGCCTTGCACGAAATCAAACTTCAAATAAATAAAAACTGAATTACGAAGAACATATTGATCCAGTTTCGGATATGTAAATGTAACTTATTTTGGATTATATACAATAATTATAAAATAAACAAATATCGATATCGAAATTTACGTTTCGATATCGATATCGATCATGCGTTTTTGTTTGTCCGCGGGACTCTTTCCCCGTATTCTCACGAGTCCCCACGAACGGGGAATGCTCCGATTATCACCATCATCATAAATAAAAGGACTCCCTTTCAGATTCGAAGGGGAATCAATTTTTGCTACTGTTGGTGAAACGTAAACTTAGTAAAAACGATCAGAATAAACAAAACCAAAAATAAAGTGGATCCAGACTAATTTCGTCAACTGCATATTTTTTTTTACGAACAAATAATTTGGCAGCATGCCCCGTGTTCTCGTTGTTTTCCGTACGCGGAGTCCACGAAGAGTGACTTGATCTATTCTCGCCTTTTCCCCTGATTCCCTGAAGAGTCCTCGGGGAACGGCGAGAATGCGCCTTAGATCTTGACGCTACTCCCTAGTGTTATTTTGCTTTGGATGTATTGCGCACAGTGCGTTATATCCGAGCGTATGTTTCAAGTACGAGCATTAAGTCCGTTTTATTTGCTAGAGAATCTTTCTATAACGCAGAACGACCATAAGCAATTGCGCAAGCGCTCATAACTTGGAGTGAGTGAAAGTCAGATGTTTATCACATCTTGTATACAAACAGCGTTAGAAGCAAAACATCTCTCATCCCAAATAAACAAACAAGTATTGAAATAACCTAATTTGAAAACATCCCACTTTAAAAGCTATTAATATAAACAAACCGCATGTATAAATCCAAAGAGATCTTGCAAGAACAGTCTCAATTTCAAAACTGAATGTCTTGCCAGCCAGTCCGACCCTTTCAACCTCTTTTGTATTAGCAAGGTAATAACAACTGCAATAAACTAAATCGTAGCAGCCTAATATCACCTTCGTCACAACTTCATTAAGAACGGCATATCATCGATGATATGACATATAAAATATGATATATATTTTTATGGCACTTGCAGCCTCTGGCTCAAGTGCCATATATCGATCACAATTCCGTCTGTTGGTCGGTCCGAGTTTTTTGTCCCACTTATCCGAGTTAGGGTACTTCCAGATGTGCTAGGACAATGAAACTTGGCAGGCATATCAGGGGCCCGACCAAACTAACCTGGAAATAATCAGTTTCCCAATCCGACCATATGCGGGGGAGTGGGGGCGCTCGAAACTTGAAAATTTAGGGCATTTTGTCACTTTTTTCCGAGTTAGGGTACTTCTAGATGAGCTAGGACAATGAAACTTGGCAAGAATATCAGGGACCCGACCAAACGAACCTGGAAATAATCAGTTTCCCGATCCGACCATATGCGGGAGAGTGGGGGCGCTCGAAACTTGAAAATTTAAGGCATTTTGTCACACTTTTTCGAGTTAGGGTACTTCCAGATGAGCTAGGACAACGAAACTTGGCAGGAATATCAGGGACCTGACCAAAGTAACCTGGAAATAATAAGTGTCCCGATCCGACCATATGCGGGGGAGTTGGGGCGCTGGAAACTTGAAAATTTAGGGCATTTTGTCACACTTTTTCGAGTTAGGGTACTTCCAGATGAGCTAGGACAATGAAACTTGGCAGGAATATCAGGGACCCGACCAAACTAACCTGGAAATAATCAGTTTCCCGATCCGACCATATGCGGGGAAGTGGGGGCGCTAGAAACTTGAAAATTTAGGGCATTTTGTCACACTTTTTCGAGTTAGGGTACTTCCAGTTGTGCTAGGACCAGTAGGACCATGAAACTTGGCAGGCATATCAGAGACCCGACCAAACAAACTTAGAAATAATCAGTTTTCTGATCCGACCATTTTGGGGGGGAGTGGAGGGCAGGGGAATCCGGGAAATTGAAAAGTGTGTAACTTTCGAACGGGTGATCGGATTGTAATGAAACTTCATAACTGAATCGAATAGATATCTGTAATGTCCCGTTTAAAGTCTTGACCGGATTCGGTAGCCAGGGGGGAGTTGGGGGGGGGGAGACCGGAAATTTCAAGAAACGGTTAGAATGGAGGGATCGGAGTGAAACTTGCAGGGAAGAACCAGCGTCTGCTCTAGAAAAGTCCTTTAGACCATTGTACTGGATCCGGACACTTATGGGGGGGGGGGGGGGTCCCGGAATTCCGGTGATGGTGGTTTTGGGGATTTTCACGATGAAACTTGGCAGGCATATCAGGGACCCAATCAAACTGACTTCAAAATAAGAATTTTGTCGATCAGATAATGGTGGGGGGAGTGGAGGGAGGGGAATCCGAAATTTTCACTCATGCGTAATTTTAGAATGGGTGATCGGATTCGAGTGAAATTTAAGAATTGAAATGAGGACATTTCTCCGATGATTTTTTCATATCCGGACCGGATCCGGCAACTATTGGGGGGGGGGGGGGAACGTGACCCGTTTAGAATGGAGGGATCGGGATGGAACTTTGTGGGAAGAACAAACAGATGCTCTAGGTAAGTCATTTGCTGAATCGGATTGGCTACGGGCACCGCGGGGGAGCTGGGGGGGGGGGGGATGGACCGGAAATCTCGAGAAACGGTTAGAGTGATGGTATCGGAGTGAAACTTGCTGGGATGAACAAACATCTGGTCCATGTAAATCTTTTACATAATTTGACTGGATCCGGACACTTGAGGGGGGGGGGAGGAGGGGGTTTCCCGGAATTCCGTTTTTGGGGGATTTTCGCGACGAAACTTGGAAGGCATATCAGGGACCCGGTCAAACTGACTTGGAATAAAAAAAATCCTCGAGATGACAATTTTTTTTTTTTGGGGGGGGGGTTGAGGGAGGGGAATCCGGAATGTTGAGTCATGTGTAACTTTGGAACGGGTGATCGGATTCGAGTGAAATTTAATAATTACACAGAGGACATTTTTCTCTGGTGACCTTTTTCATTTCCGGACCGAATCCGGCAATTATTGGGGGGAGGGCGGAAAATACTTGACCCGCTTAGACTGGTGTGATCTGGATCGAACTTCGTGGGAATGACAAACAGATGCTCTGGATTAATCATTCACAGAACCGGATTGGCTCCGGGTATTGTGGGTGGAGTTGGAGGAGGGGGGGGGGGTCTGGGATTCCGATGATCGCGCGTTAAGGTACTTCCAGATGTGCTAGGACGATGAAACTTCGCTGGAATATTGGAGAATCAACAACATTTGCTTAGAAATTGCTACTTCCTAAATCCGATTATTCCTTAAAGTACCAATCTTGACCGCAAAGTAAAAAAAATACTTTTAAGCAATATATGCATTTTCGTGATGCCCATCAGCCCATTAGCAGTTTTTCCTTAAGGGTTTTGCTTACAAATGAAGTTCCAGCTCCCTTAGAGTGCGCATCTCAACCGCAAAGTCGAAACTTACTTTTGATCAATCAAATCATCTTGACCCATGCAAGTGCCATATGAGCTTACAGCTCTTGTTAGGGAACACTCCCTTAAAATGAACGTAGTTGAAATACGCTCAGATTTATGCTAAGTACGCACCGCACTATTAACGGTGCAAACACACAATCAGAATTTTACGGCCGGATTTCTCATCTTTTTCGCAGAGAATTGATGATGGTTCCGAAAATCCGAGCAGAGTCCCAGTTCCGCGAGTCCTCCACCCTGATCGTTCAAGCCACACCCCATAACTTAACTATCGACTACAGGCGTATTCTCGCCGTTCGCCCGAGGACTCCCCAGGGCGAATAGAGGGAGTCACTCCTCTCGAACTCGGCGTACAGAAACAGCGAGAACACGGGAATGATTCCAAAATGGATTCTTTACGAAGAAAAAGTATGCAGTTGACGAAATTAGTCTGGATCCGCTTTATTTTGTTTTTTTTATTCTGATTGTCTTTAATTAGTTTTACATTGCACCATCACGAGCAAAGATTGATTCCCCTCCGAATCTGAAAGGGAGTTCTTTTTTATGATGGTGGTGATAACCGGAGCATTCCCCGTCCGTCGGGACTCGCGAGAATACGAGGAGTGAGTACCGAGGACAAACAAAAACGCGGGGACTCCTCAAGTGGGGTCCTCGGGGAACGGCGATGCCTTACAGCGTAACATAGCGACAGAATTTTAAACTACATACGCGCTAAAAACTGACCTCGATGGCAGCAGCTGTCAAAGGATTAAATTTGGCCAAGTGGCAGTGTTTTTGAAATCGGGGCCCGTGTGTCCTGTGATTTAGTTGTTTAGTTTAGTTTAGTTCTGTGTGATTATCTTTAGGTATACTGTGCGGAAAAGAGTTTGTCTAACAACTTTAGGTAATTATCTTAGGTGGGAATCCTTCGCTTCAGTTTGAATCTGAAGAATCATGGCTCAGCTCAGTGTCGTTGAGCTGTAGTATTTCTGGTAGGGTTGATCACTTGTTTCCTTGTTGAGAAGGCATCTTTTATTTCCATCTGAAATTGTATTTTACCTGAAAGTTCGCAAAAATCCCAGGTTCGGCCCCTAATCCAGGCCCTCATTCGGCATGCAGTTCTCAATGCAATCTCCCACAGCCACCCCCAGCTGAATGTGGTCCCCACCTGCTGGAGTCCGGCTGGAGTAGCTCAGCAGTATTTTGCATGGGCTACGTAATATTTTCAAGTTCTAGTTTTGCATTCCATCTTAGAGCGGGAATAAAAAATAAACAGCTTGATTTTTAGTGCGGATACAGTGTAGCCTAATATAATAATGTTTGGAACATAGCCTTTACCATTATTTCAGCAATGTCAGACATCTTTTTTATGTCCTTTTCAAAGTATAAACTTTAGTTTCACATTAGACATTAAATGACAACTTGAAAGATGGTTTACCATTGGCAGTGGCAAAACTAGTTCATTTTCATGGGGGGGGGGGCAAGCCCAGATTTTACTGACAAGATTTAACGATTGACCGACAAAAAGCGCAGTCTTACAAATCAGAAAAGTAGTGATAGACACTGCAACAGGTTACTTTACTGCTTGAAGATTTACGCGGCTGTCGTTTTGGCTTGTAAACTAACCGGTTTTTGGGGGGTCCAAACGTTAGCATCTATGAGTTCGGAAAGTTTGTCTGTCCGTCTGTTACCATGATAACTCTCAAAGGGGTTGAGACATTTTGTAGAAATTTGGTATGATGCTGTGTTGCATCAAAGTACAGTGGAAGTGAAGGGGCAATCCAGTTTTATGGAAACTTGATGGCTGATGGGAGCAGATGCCCTAAATTTGCTGCTTATGTGTCCGAGCCAAATCTGACTACTGAGTGGAAGGAAGGAGTCAGAGTAACTTTGTGATACGCTTCAAAAACCTAACAGGTACATGGGCGTTAGAACGTGCTCTGATTCGACTGAAACTTGCCCAAGATGTTCAGTTTATCCGCGTCCGACAAGTCTTGCAAGGAGGTCTCGGAAATATTGTAATACGAGTAGGGGCAGAACGGATAGAGTGATTGGGATAGAACTTGAAAGGTACAAAACTCATGGGACCTAGACAAGTGCTGTGGGGGGATTAGAGGTGGGTCCTGGACATTTTCTTAAACGCTTAGGGACCAAATCGGTTGAACGATTGAGAACTTGGCAATACTGCGCCCATGTGACCTAATTGTGTTATTCAGATGTCCTTGCCTGATCAAACTTCGGTGAGCCAAGTTTGTGGGGGTATCACTGACGGGGATTTGAAAATCATAACTCACTGAATAAAGTGGATGGGAATTTGAAACTCATAACTCACTGAATAAAGTGGACTATTTCCCGGATGGGTAAACAGCTAGATCAACCCAAAAGGGCAGTTTATGGGTGGGAACAGAGAAATCACTCAAGAACAATTCGAGGAAAAAGGTTTGCCTATGTGGTTGGTTTACCGCCAAGGTACAGAAACGAACGAAGAAGTGTTTGGTTAGTGAATTTCGGATTTACCGACGAGAATATTCCAGTCACCACATCAAAAAGTCTCGCACTGATGAATAGTTCACAAATACTGAATTTAACGACACGATTTTTATCCATTCCGGATGTAAACAGACCGAAAAAGAGAGTTCCCATTTTACCGACAAGACTTTTCCCAGTCACTGTATCGAAAAATGAAAAACAACAGATATCAGGATCTGGATCCGATCATCGGCTTGATTTCCCGACAAGGCTTTAGTCGGTATCATCTCCGCACCGACAAAAAATTCTGATTTCCAGACAAGAAGCTTCCTGATTACCGACAGAGCTTATGTCGGTATCAGAAACGGTATTAGGAAATTGTTTTTATCAGAGCTCTTGCCGGTACTGAAAACGGAATCCGTGCACGGTCTCCGCGCCGACAAACGCCGTCGATTTCCAAACAAGAAGTTTCCTGATTTACCCTAACAGCTCTTGGCGGTATTGAAAACGGAGTCCGTGCACCGACAGACGTTGCCGATTTCCCTACAGTTTCACGATTTACCAAAAGAGTTTTCGTCAGTATCAGAAACGAAATGAGGAAAGTGTTTGTCAGAGCTCTTGTCGGGACTGAAAATCGAATCTACGCACCGTCTCCGCTAGGAGAAACCCTGCCGATTTTCGAACAGGAAGTTTCCTGGCTTACCGACAGAGCTTTTGTCGGGATCAGAAACGGAATGCTAAAGCGTGCCGTACCGACAAACTCTGCTTATTTCCCAACAGAAAGTTTCCTGTTTCACCGACAGAGCTTTTATCGGTATCAGAAACGATATAATAAAAGCGTTTGTCGGTGCTTCGCACCGAAAAACACTGCCGATTTACCGACAGGATTTTTCGTGGGGGGCAGCTGCCCCCCCACGCCCTCCCCTAGTTTCGCCACTGACCATTGGCCTTAGTTCAAGATAGTGATATGCCGTACCTGTACCAGTGTATGCCGTACGTGGACAGGCAGCACTTTTGACCAACGAGTTGGGAGGATTTGTTTTTTTCCAAAGCTAGGCAAGACATGAGCTAACAGCACAGAATCGCTAAACTTCAAAAACATGCGAAAGTGTGCTCTACAAGAATACTAATCCTGAAAAGTGCCGAGCGTGGGCTTTTCTCCCATATGTTAACAATTACGAGTCGGGAACTTCATAACTGACTAAAGCACACAACATTTTCATATGTGGACTTGTTCGTGACAAGATTTCGTGTTTCCCAAGGGCCCATGATCATTAGCGTCTCGAGGTTTCTTATAATGGGATTCCTAGTGACCTATATAGAACCCTAAAAGTTAGCAACTTCACTGCACCTGCACTGTATGGTGCAAAAATACTTTGGGACAAACAATACATTTACATATTCTGCAAGAATCTGATTATTTTTGTGCCTCACAAGGTTTTTCCGACAAATTAATTGAAAAAATATTTTTGACCAAATGATAGCAGAATGATAGCCTGTACAGTTTTGTTATTATGAGGGCCAAAGATCAGAAACTTTGCAGCAGATTTAGGGTGGAGAGATCCGGACGGAACTTGGAGGACATGCCTATCATATTCTTTGAGGGACTTGCAGGGGGGGGGGGGTCTGGGGAGAGCTATCTAACCTTGATGGTGAAAACCTTAGCTGCTAAACATAATATCTAACCTTGCCAGTGTCATAAAATTACAGATCTTGTTCAGATTTTAAGCTGCCAGTTGCAATTGTAGTGTTTTGTCATCTGTTTTATCTGGTTTTATACTCCTCTGGTGTGAGTGAGTCAGTGGAATGAATAATCGAATGAATTTCGATGGAAAATGAATAATAACCATGATAATATCCCTTCAGAACATGATGATGTCTTCAAGTACCCATTGGCAATAATATACGATTCTTGCCAAAGACACGTAACAGCCTCATTCAAATTGCTTTTTGAGTTCCTAACCCCTGGCCTGGCTCACACAAGCTGCGTGTATGCATTGAAAATCTGGGTTACTTTTGTGATAATAGGTAGTGATGTTATTTTGTTTTGAAATTTTGCGTCTGTGGGCCGAGCGTAACATAATGGACCAAGTATTACGCTTTCAGGTTGAAAATTTCCCATGCGGTACTGTCCTAGCTGCATTTTTGCTGGACGTTTGCTTTCATTTTTAGTTGTTGAGCCATTTTTCGTTTTGTTTGTTTCGCCTTTTGTCCTGCAGCCCGTCGTTGTTGACCGCATGCCTGTCCTTCTCATTCTAGTGATTTCACCATCTAGTTAAATATTCTTTGAGCCCAAGCTGACTTTGAAACATTTATTCAAACAATGTTTACAACGGGTACGTCAGCTACGATTCTTCATCAGCGATATTTCGGCCCTTTTTGGCAAGAGTCCTCGTCAGGCTGTCAATCCTCTGGTCCAACTTCGGGGAAGGAAACATTTATTACAGGTTTGTTTCCTTCCCCGAAGTTGAACCAGAGGATTGACAGCCTGACGAGGACCCTTGCCAAAAAGGGCCGACATATCGCTGATGAAGAATCGTAGCTGACGTACCCGTTGTAAACATTGTTTTTCACCATCTAGTGCTAGTGTTTGTTTCGCCTTTTGTCCTGCAGCCCGTCGTTGTTGACCGCATGCCTGTCCTTCTCATTCTAGTGATTTCACCACCATCCAGATTCCATCACCATCCAGATTCCAAGATATCTAGTGCTTAGTGTTGGGCGATATTTAGATCTTTCCGTATATCGATATTTTCACTTTCGATATTCGATAATCGATAGATCGATATCGATATGACTGTCTGTCTGCGTTGACTGACTGTCAGTCTGTTTGTCTTGACTAACCTACGGAATGTCTTTATGTCTGTCTGTGTTTACTTACTGTCTGTCTGTTTGTCTGTCTTGATTGACTCCTTGTCTGTCTGTCTTGGCTGACTGTCTGTCTGTCCTTCTGCCTTGACTGACTGTCTGTCTGTCTTGACTGACTGTCTGTCTGTCTGTCTGTCGTACCATGTTTGGCTATAGTATATGTCTCGTTTCACACAAGTTCAAGAGCAAAACTGTCATAAAAAGCATCTTGCATCAGTTCAAATTTCGACTAAATAAAAACTTAATTACGAAGAACACATTACTCCAGTTTCGGACATTTAAATGTAACTTTTGTTGAATTATTTACAATAATTATTAACGAACAAATATCGTTTTCGATATCGATATTTATGTTTCGATATTCGATATTGATATTTGGTCAAATATATCGATATATCGTTATCGAATATCGCCCAACACTTCTAGTGCTTAAGCACAGTCAAGAAAATGTTGATGAAAATTATGATAGCTAGTTTCGCTATTCTTCAACATGTCCTAGGTTTCACATATCTTTTGGACACTTCCAGATTCCACACAGCAGGGGCGTCGCTAGCTAAAACTCGAGGGGGAGGGGCAGGGCGCCTGCCTAAAATTCGTTCTAACTACAAGCGTTAAAGTGGTCGTATCTCCGAGCTCAGGGGCGGTTTGAAGAGCATAGGAAGTGACTACCTCGACCATACGACTAGTAGATCAAAAGTCATACCAGTTAGAAGCAATAGCCAAGAAACACAGTATCACATGCGGGAAACTGTACGAGTTCAAAGAAACAGTAAATCTAGTATTTGTAAAGTTAAGGTGAACCGTTCGTAATAACAGGAACTCGCTCCCGCAATAGCCCGACCCGCAGCAGTTTCTAACGACTGTATATCAAACAGAATGAAAATGAGCTCTGTAAGCGAACTTTTTGAAGTAGGTTATGACCTTTTTCGGGCAAACCACTACTTTTCCAAGCCCAAACAAGCCCCCCATTTCCAATTCCAAGTCGAAAACCCGAATGAAATGACGCGCCCTTCCAGTAAACAGAGCCTACTGCGAAAGGCGCAGCAGGCAAAATTTTGTGGAATATTTTATGATCAGAACGTCTTTTTGGGTCCCAAGTGAAAGTACACTTATCAGGCCTCTGCCCGTCTGTCTTCGTTCATGACGAATCCAGAAAACGTGAAATTTTGCTGGAAGTTGGTACATGACAGGGCTCCAACTAGCCTTACTGACTTTCCCAGGCGTACTGCCAGCCCTCCATTTAGCTTTCCTGGGTGAGCGCCCAGTACGGCTCAATTTCTGTGGCCGGGCGCTCAGCGAGCGCCTAGCTTAAAGTTTAACTGAAAGCACTTATTTTTGGGTCATTTAATTGAATACACTGAATTATTTGGATCTGCATAGGGATTTTTTTTTATCTTCCACTATCTGTTGTAGTTATGACGTTCAGAATATCTGCGGCAGTCCCCACAGCGTAAATTCTACTATGACGCGGGGAATTTTAATCCCAACACAAACGCGGCTTTTCAGTGGGCAGTGGTGAGGTTGGTGAAGATTGTTTAGTGCCTGAATGAAAAAAATCATAAATCTTTCTCGTAAGGCATACAACAAAAATACAAGCGCGTAGAGGTACCTCAAATCACACGGAAATTGCACTATTTGAAAATCGATTATTCGTGAATAGCGGAACAACCAAGTAACGCATTTTCAGCGTGTCTTCAAGCCAATTTACGCGACGAAGTGATAGGTAACTAGATTGTTCTGTCCCAGCCTTTTTCGGTTAAACTTTAATAGTTCATTTATTTTGACAGAGCACTCTGCGAGCGCCCAGTTTAGCTTATTTATTTTGACTGAGTGCTCTGCGAGCGTTTTTCTTTTTTTCTTTCTTCGAGGGGGGGGGGTACCCAACCTCCCCTCATAGTTACGCCCCTGCCAGACAGGTATGGTCTGCTTCCAGATCCTCCTCGACGAAAACGGAGATCTGGAAGAAAAAGCCGACTCCTCGCTTTTAGTAGAATGAACGCCAAACTTTCAACTTCTGTCTCACCGAACTTTCTTCAGCTTCTGGCTCTTGCTGGGGTGCTTCCGTTTCTTTTGGTGAACGTTGATAATGAGGATTTTATTTTAACCACCGCGAAGACGGAGTAAGTAATAAGGGAAAAAATAACAAGTAAGGAGAACACGAGCGAGAAATAAGATTTTTC
Source organism: Branchinecta sandiegonensis (assembly GCA_030848855.1). Lineage (NCBI taxonomy): Eukaryota > Metazoa > Arthropoda > Branchiopoda > Anostraca > Branchinectidae > Branchinecta > Branchinecta sandiegonensis. The sequence continues at coordinate 19,728,369 of JAUPMV010000016.1, read as the reverse complement.
CAGATTTCTGGATTTTCCAGTCGCGAAATTGGCTGTATGTTTCTATTTGTTTTTCTGTTGCTATTAGTAGGTCACTAAGGAAGTAAATAAGTAAGTAATTTCTTTCTGACCCGCTGTTTGAAAAGAGGAGTATGTAAAATAAAATAAAAGAATTAAATAAAACACAACAAATGCAATATAGAATTTTTACTGTTTTGATGGCTGAAAATTTTCGAGTTTCTCGTCCAGTGGGTAATATGGATTGACAAAATGGTAAAATATTGGCCGGATTTGTTTTCCGTCAGATTAAAAAAACAAAATAAAAAAAAAAACATGGTTTGCGTTATCGTGGGAGACTGTGCTGCGTAGGTAGATGACATCATCCCATTTCATCTATAGAATTTCTTTTTCCAGAAAAATTCGACCTTCATACTTTTCAAGAGCTCTCTGGGGATCCCAGGTGACGAAAAAAAAGATTACTCTGAGAAATGTTACACCACTCTGGTGTCAAATAGCAATTTCAGAAACATTCCATTACCATGGTAACGGACAGAATTCGAACAGCCTAGTTCTAAGGGAGAGCTCGACGTAGAAGGTTAGTGGTTTTCTTGTCAAGCCTGTGTTATTGCTTTTCCCAGGTGAGCATGTAGAATGTAAGGGGAAGGGCCAGGTGCTAATAACTTACAAATACGTCGAGTATTTGCTGAGAGTCCTCTATGGACAAGCAATAACAGTGCATCCGGTAAGTAAGTATTGGGTGGCATGGCCTTTATTAACAAAAATATTTTCCCTTCTGAAAAGCTGACAGAAAGGCTCCCTCGCAAGGTAGCTGCAAGTTGCAGCCAATCAAATGTACCCACCAGAGGTTTTCAAAGAGTTTTGTCCCTTCATTTCTAAAGTTGTATGACGAAGCATAAGCTGAGCTGCTAGTTTAAATTTATAATGTTGTTTATGACCGTTGTAGCCCTATATACTTAGGCCTATTATGATTTATGTGTGTGCTCGTAAGTTGTATCCGTGACTATATCAAACAAATTTGGCGTGAGCCGTGATAAGTTTTAGGTGAGTAAAAAGATTTATCTATTTATATCTACCCATCTATTATATTGCTCAAATAAAATGGTTATGCCTCTTACTTCAACAGAAACCAAGTTCACTACTTGATTTACTTTATTTATTTACTACTAATTACAAAATAAACTATATAAACACACAACCGCCCGGGGAAGGCTCAAACTGCCTGATGATGGACGGCTGCAATCCTCTGATTCTCAACCTATAACAAATTTCATAAAAAAATAGAAAGGACAAGACACTCTCACTCAATTAACCTTTAATACCAAAATCTAAAAAAAAAGAAAATATAAAAAAAAAGAAAATTAACTCCCCTCTCCCAATAACCAATCTGGAAACAGTATAACTATAAACTTTGATAGTCTTAAATATTGAATTGTAAATATTGAATTGACTAAAAACGAGATCAAGACATTGAACGTCAAAGCCAAAAGGTGCTATTATTCTCTCTATTATTCTGCTAATTCTTCTGCCGAGTTTTTACGTAGTTTCATCCCATCATTTATTTCTGGTCATATCTTGCATTGTAAGTGTATTAGTTAATTTGTTTCGGGTCTGTGTATTTCGTAAATATTGTATTCCACTTCTAGCTGTAAGCTATTTGGATAATAAACTTGATTGATTGATTATCGACTCAGAAAGTTCTTGTTAGTTGTTAGGCCTACCACTATGGGCTAAAAACTCATTAATTAGTTTAAATCACAGCTCGCACTATTTACTGTTTATGTTCCAGTATTCGGAACTATTTGAATACCATAAAACTAGGCTCTGCTTTTAGTAAATTGTACACAGCTTTGGCTGTTTTAAGCCTTTTCCCAGGAACATTGACTTATAGCAAAACTCGGCAAAATTCAGTCGGGAGTATAATGTGCGGAAAATGGTGAATCGCGGCAAGTGCAAAGATTAGTGAAATGTTAGCGTGTTTAAGTGTAACATACGAAATTTAGGTCTGCGGGTTTCAGAATTAAAGAATGCAGTTAGGAAAGCAGGTTGCATTGGTATTACAGGTACGGCTGGTCCTTTAAGAGATAGCATTGTCGACTCAACATGCTCTTTAAGACCTAATCCAAACATTCTGTTTATCTTATCTTACTGATCACAAACCACCAGATTTATTAGATTTGAACTTGATTGCCGGGTTGCTGTTTTGGCTCGAGAAAAAACCCACGTAGAACGTCTTCTTTTCCAGATGACGAACTTTTCCTCGTTTGATTAGCAAAGAATTATGAGACTTTATTGATTATTTTTTGTATATCTTCAGGAGTACCGCACTGGTCTTGAGCTTTTAATTTATTTGTATTTGTAATAAAGAGTTGGAGCATTATATGGAAATTATTATTTTAATCCTTGGCTCCGTGGCTCCGTCCTTGAATCCGTAGAGTAGAGTAGAAGTAGAGTTTAATTTAAAAATGACTTTCACAGCAATGATGCCGAATTTGCATTTTCGTCAACATATTAATGCCATAAAGGCTGTACCGGATAATCGGTTGAGATTTATTCCATGCCGAATTAAATCAAACCTAGGATTTTTTTTTTTTTTAATTTGCTCATTGTTTGACGGTGTTTTTTTGTGGTTTTGAATATTCATAGTGACAGTAGGGATGGTTAGCATTGTGTGTGTGGTAGAAAGACCATTTTTTGTGGTCCTCTTTAATATAAGGTTTGAAGCCAGCTGACCATTCATTACAAAAGCAATAGAAAACTTTGATTTTCGGGGTTTTCCTTTTCTTCCCCCTTCTCTTAGTAAGAAAATTTACTGTATGGAGCGATGGTGCTGTAGTCATCTTATTTTTAGTTTCTTTAGTTTAGTTCTATTTCTCTTCATCTCTCTGTTTCATTTTGTATTCTCTCTTTTCCTTTTCTATACTCCACTTGCATCCTGCAAATTTGTTTGCTCTTCGGGCCTTACCGCAAGACTGTGAATTAAGGGATGTGACAATTCAGTGTTTAATTTTTAGCAGGAGACTATAATGCTGGACGATTGGATGACAGTTTATATTTGGCGGCGTTTAGGGCGAAAGCCGAAAGCCGAATGCGAACGCGAACAAAGTCCGACAAGACAAGACTCCACTTTTCTGACTATGCTAATTGTAGTGCGTCACTGAAATGCAGTCATTCACCCAAAGACACCTCTGCACATATCCATACCTGCAGCTCTGCAAAGGCGACTGAGCTGTCTCTTCATTTTTAATTTTATTATTCAGATACTTCTCTTGTGGGGCTCTTGACAGTAATCTCAGCCAAATCTTTAGGGTGTTTGGACGGGTTATTCCTTAAAATAGCGGCCGATAGATTAAGGAAGTCGAAAAATGTTCCCAAAATTTTCATAAGTTTGCCACAGATTGAGCTTGAATTTTTACACCTCTGGCAGAATCTTTTTTTTGCTTCAAGTTCAATGGGTTTATTAACAAAGCACTCAGTCCATTCCTGGACGCAGGGGTGGCCCGAAGCACTCAGGCTAGGGGGGGAGGAGACCCCTCCATTTCAACGACTCCTGGATAGTAATATACGACTCGCACGTACCAACAAAAATGAACTGTTGCGACTACGCGGCAATGGTGCACATTCCCCACCAACAAATAATAGAGCCGGTGTAAAACTAGCTGCAATGCAGCAGGTGGAATTATTCTTGTAATAATTTTTTTTTTATGCATACGTTCATAGCCTCAGCTTTATAATTCAACTTTCGCTGAAGAGGAAAGGTTTCAACGCCTGTACTCGGGGCAAATTAAAGCAAGCGCCGCAGGTGAAATTTTGTTTAATCTGCCTTTGTCTAGAAAGATTCTAGCCAGCCTTTAATGTGTTTCAAATCTAAAAAGTTCCAAGCCTAATCGCCAAGTAAATGACACACCGTTCCTCTAAATAAAGAATACTATGAAATGCGCCACAGGCGAAATTTTGTGAAACGCCGAGGAGCAGACCGTCTTTTTGCGATCCCATTGAAAAGGAAAAAATTGCTTTGAAATCAGAAATCTGACCGTCGAAAAAGTGACAAAATAGTGGCAGTAGAAAAAAAATAGACACAAATTAGATTTGTTCCGAATTAAAGCAAAAAAAGTAATTTTCACGTTAAAGACACGCTTATTCAGAAACAAAACGAGGAAGTTTGCCAGTGCATTAAAAGAACAAAAAAAATCCGAATTTATGGACGTAAACCCCGAGGAGCAGAGCGTCTTTTTGCGATCCCAATGAAAAGTTAAGAATAGCTATGAAATCACGACTCTGTCCATCGAAAAAAGTGACAAAATAGTGCCCATAGAAAAGGAAGTAGATTTGCGCCGAACTAATCGCAAAAAAAGGAATTTTCACGTTCAAAACACACTTCCTCAGAAACGAAATGAGGAAAACAGGTTAAAAAAAAAAATCCGGATTTACGGACGTAACGAACTTTTGGTCTTGGCCTGACAGGAGTTTACAGATAGAAAAAGACGCCGGTTCGCCGACGAGACTTGAGTTGCGTTTTTTTTCGGGGTAATTTGATGTACTTTTGTTTCCTTATGAAAGTACCGTGTACCGTTTTATTTGTAATTCGACACGCTATACTTTCATGTCGAAAACTAAAGGAGGTAAAGTTACAGTGAGCTACATCTGAAGAATTGCAACGTAAAACTGGTTTGCAGAATTTGATCCTACGCGACAGAAGATGCTATACACAGCAAATGAAGACGAGAAGTTCGCTTTTAGAATAACTTAAACATAAAAGAGATCATTTTCTAGTTGTATGAGTGTCCTGAATTTTACGAAAGTCTTTTCAGACGTGCTTAGCATACAGGGCCGCTACGTATGGGGGGGGGGGGGTGGATGCCCCCCCCCCCCCTACTCCGATGTTGTCCGCCAGCCGGTAAAAATAAATAGCTGAATCGGCGCGAAGCGCCGCGATTTTTCGTAAAAACAGTCGATTTTTTTTGGGAAACGATTTTTCTTAAAAACGGTCGGTTTTTCTTTAAATCAGTCGATTTTTCGTCAAAACAGTGTTTTTTTCCGCCAAAAAGCCGGTAAAAATTACCAGACAGTCGGTAAATACCTTGCTCCTCCCATATTTGCTAGTGCTATGATTCGCAGTCAGCACTCAGCAGTGATACATATGATTTGCAGTCAGCTTGGGCTGAAGGAATATTTTTGCTCCTCTCCCCCCCCCCCAAAAAAAAAAACGTTTTGGATAGTAAGGCCTCTGCTAGCATAGAGGCCAAAATTTACCTCCCGACTAGAATGAGCTATTCCAGTGTCTGCAGAACCCCTACTGTCCTGGGAAACGAACTTCGGGTGTATATTAAAATCTACCTTGTCCTTTTCAAGCGTTCCCACCTCAACCTCTCTTTGTAATCGACATTTTTCCTTCTGTTCTGGGCATACTTGTTTCGCGGGTCTCTTGTCATTTGATTTCTGATGGCTTTTCCATTCTGTTTAGAAGTTCTATTCCTTCTTTTTTCACTTATAGCCAAAGATGACCAACAATCAATGCACATAACCTTGTCTCTTGCTTTTGGTCTGTAAGGTACATCAATGTTACCCAGTCAGACTTCACTTTAACAACTAACTTCTTGTAACTTTGACAGGCTAAAATCTAAAAGTGAGGCAGATCCAAATCCCATCGGAGTAGAACAGGTAGCCGCATTGCTGCCCCCATGAATCATGTCTCTGACCTTTCGGGGTTACAAAACCTGGTTTAAACGACTCGACAACTTGTCTTTATGGACTGGCTTACGACTGAAGCTGTGCAGAGACAAAATTAACAGTTTTTTTTTAAACGACTCGGATTTTTTTGGTTAAAATGAATGCGAGTCGTACTTTTGCTAAGTCGTATCAGTCGTTAATTTTGGCGAGGCCAAAATAAACGACTGATACGACTTAGTAAAAGGCCAAAAATAAACGACTGATACGACTTAACAGAAGGCAGGGGGGGGGGGGGGTCAGTCCCCCCCTCACCCCCCCTTCGGGCCACCCCTGCCTGGACGCCGAGAACCACAATCTTTACATTTTAGACATAAAACGCAGAGTGGTCACTGCTCCTACCCTCAGACACAACCTTGCCTCTCAAAAAACACAAAACCTAACCAATTACCTTCCTGCACCTTACCCCAGGGGAAGCCACCCCATCATAAAAAAAATAAAAAATATTATTATCATTTTATTCTAAAGCCTATTTTTTTTTTATTTTACCGTACCTTATTTTAACTATTCTTCTGTAATGCTAATAAATGACTTTTTACTTTTTTTTTAAATGACGCAATGGAGCTCCTACCTCTCAGCTCATCTGGGATCAAACTCCATTTTTTTGCACATTTTTGCTTACTTCTTCTTAGTAGTTTGCCGTTTAACTAACTTAACATAATCAGTTGCGTATAAAGAAACTTTAGTCTCTACAAATACAATGGTGGTCCATTCAAAGGCGTTACGTAGGAGGAGGGGGGGGGGGCATATAGCATAATCATATTTGACACTAGCGGATACGTCAGCTACATTTCGTTTGAGCTATATTTCGGCCCTTCTTGGCAAGCATAGCTGTAATAAAATCTAGCTGACGTATTCGTTTTGCAGTGTCAGAGATGATTCGCAGTCACCTTGAGGTGAAGGAATACTTTACTTGCAACATATTCTTGGTTAAGCACTAGTATCTTTTATACCCAAACCAATAAAGTCATCCTTGACAGGGTTCATGAGTTGCCTGGTAATGATTTCTGTTTCAGGAATGTTCCAGACAAAGTGTCTTTGGAGCGGACTTGTTCCATCCAGTGGAAAATCCATCCTCGATATCCGCACGTGCCGCTTCTGCACCTTCTATTCTGCATCCCATGACATACAGGCAAGTGGCGGTTTCTTTCCTTGACGGTTTCCGTCTTAAAGGTTAACTGAAAAGTGATTAGATAGGACAGTCTAGTTACTCATCACTTACTTACTTAAAGAAGCTTGAAAACCCGTCGAAAATGCGTTACTTAGGATATTGACGAATAGTGGAATTTCCTTGTCTGATTTGTATGCTCTTTGCGCTTGAATTTGTGTTGTATGCTTGACGAAAACGATTTATGAAAAATAAGTGTTCACGCAGTGAGCTACCTTCCGTAAGCTGATGACTGGCCACTGAAACGCCCCGCATGCATTTTGATTCAATTTTTCTGCGTCATAGTAGAAACTTGCGACGTGAGGACGACCGCAGATATTCAAGAACGTCATTCTAGAGCAAATAGTGAAAAATAAATAAATCCCTTTACACAATCCAAATAATGCAGCGTTTTCAGTTAAAAGATACAAAAAGAAGTTGACTTCTTAACTTCTTGGCTTCTTGAGTTAAACTTTAAGGTACGTGCACACTGAGTCAGATGTTTGCAGTCGGATGCGAATTCATTCTTCGCTGTGAAATTGACGGCAATTTCGCATGTCTCTTTTCGCCTGCCAAATTTTATCGGAACTGAGCGTTGGAGGTGCTTTTCTTGTCAATTAGTTCCTCTTTGTCTCAGTGACACAAGTGTGTCACCTATTCATCCATATTTTCTAGAGATTTCTTACTTCAAGAACATCTTCTTTTTGTTTCAAATAAACCAACTTTAATCTAGTCACTCAGAATAATGAAAATAAACATGGAGAGCATTCAAAACCTTAATACAAAATAAATAAGTTTTTATCCATGGTATAAACCAGTTGTTAATTTTATGTCGGGGCCGACCCTGTGTTTAGGCAGGACTCCGGATTCGAGCCGGATTCAGACGCAACTGGTGTACTGCATCGTGTGTCATGGTCTGGAGAGAAGGTCAGGACCGAGCGGTCGTGAACGGGAATTCCTGCCACAAGTTGCTGTACCATTGACAGGTTTCACGGAAAAGTTGAGATTTTTCAATTTTGCAATGAAAGTCAGAAATCCGGCCAGGAAAACATGTCCGCACCATCAGCCAGGAAACGGATCCGAGGATCTTTATCCGGGTCCGACAAAATCCTATTTGGACACAGCCACGAATTTTTTTCGGAATAAGCAAAGACATTTTGGACCGTATGTTTAAACTTTAGCTGAGTAGTAAGTTAGACCTCTTTGTTGATTTTCCCTCTATTTAAAACATTTTGGATCACATGTTAATTTTCCACGAAACTTTAGCTCAGTATTAAGTTGGACATCTTTGTTAATTTTCCTCTCAATTTAAAATATGAAAAAATAATCGGTCAAGGATTAACGAATATTTGAACTGATTCTTCTTTGGAAATGCAGAATGAAACTAATAGAATAAGTTAAGAGTAAGTAAGTATATTTGTAACCCACAAAATGTTTTACAACCAAAGAGAGTGGAGTAAAGATAAGTAGAAAAAAATAAAAGAACAAAAGACAACAGGTGAATAACATACGAAACATACAACTGTATACGAAACATACTCCAACTGTCGGTGATGCGGCAACAGACGTTTCTGACATTTCTGACGGAAATCAATGTGCAATTCGTGCAGCCGTATGTCAGTAGCTCCGTAAGATTTAATGATCTTGGAGTTATTATGGGACCGGGACAGATACAGAAGAAACTTACAGGAATGGGAATAATCTATCCTTATTCCCGTCTATCAAAAATGTCAAACAGACCAACCGAGACAAAGCAGTGAATAGTGAATTAGGGTTGGGAGAAGCGGTTCAGCCTCTTCATTTGAATCTGCTTACCGTTCATTTTAGACGTATTCTTGCAGGCCTTGGCTCTGATTGACTTTGACTCAACGCTTCACATCGTAATTCCCGATTTTCATCTGGACTCCATTGATACTCGAACTAATTGGAAGCGACTACTCCTTCGTCCGGTCTGGAGCTTGCCTCTGAAGCAAGCGATACTAAAGTCTCAACTTATCCAGAAGTAAGGAGGATAAAATGGTGTCGACTTAATTGTATCGGAATTCCATACAGTCGTGACGTACTTAGTGACGTCGCGTCATTTAGGACCCAACATGGGATTTGACTGTCCCTAGGTCGTTTTATAAATGTAAACGTGACCCGCGCCTCGCTAGCCGCTCGGCTCTCTCTCTATATATATTAAAATATACATTCACCGATAGGAATAAACTACAATTTTCGTTTTCTGAGGTAAAATAGATCAAATGGGTGTGACGTCACGCTTGTATGGAATTACGATACAAGTTAGTTTAGACCGATAAAATAGTCCCGTCTCCAGAAGGGGGATCCCGCAGGGGTCTTAGGCTGATAGTTACATGTAGAACCATGTTTGGTATCGTCGTACACAGGTGGTGGTGGGGGTCAAACTCTCCCTTCCACCGGTAAATCCCACCATGCGGGATTCTCCCCAGAGTACTCAATGAAGTATTGGTTTACTGATTTTAAATTTGTTTTTCTGTTGTGGTATTATTGTTAATTCGTATGCCATATATTCCGTCTGTGCCTGGAGGGGTTGATTTTATTTAATATTCCCCCCGAAAAGCCGCCTCCGGAGAATCCCCACTGTATGAAAGTGCGACCGAAGTCAGCGAAAATGGGGATCGACATTAGGCGAGCGAAGTCAATTTCCAAGACATTGTCTTTGCAATACTCTTGATGACTAAAGCCGCGTTCGACTTACCCTTGTCTCGGTCCTGTCAGCGAAATTTAAAGTGCCTTGTCCGCTAAATACCGTTTTATTTGTCATGTCAGCTGACAATTGTCAGTGCCCTGTCAGACAGGACGCCGTGAATGATGACATGATGTGGGAGCAAGTTTCGGTCCTGTCTCGGGTAGATTTCTCGACTGCGTTCAATTTGTCATGCTTGTCCGTTGAGTCATTCACCTGACAAGGCCAAATAAAAGGACCAAAAGACCAACAAGACCAAATAAAACCGTGACAAGGCAGTAACAAAAGGACAGGATTGAGACAAGGAGGACTCAAATCGAACGCGGAAATCCCCGTGTACCTAGCGGAAGAGCCGGAAGCGGTATCACAGCTGCCCCCAGCGATCGCCGTGATTGGTTGACATAGGATTTGAGTTGTTGAATTTGAGTCGTTATGGCGATGTTTTCCCGTTCTTCCCGAGGATCACTGGCGTGGTCTGGACTTAGTTATGTAGAGTATCATAGTCCAGTCTTCAGCTTTTGCGTCATACAAACCAGCACTTTGTTTGTGGCTGCGGCGAAGAGAAACAAGATTTCAGGCACTAACCCGTTCTTTAGCAACACCTTCCATAGCAACACCCGTCGTGGAAGGACGGTAATAAAATGAAAAGGAACCTTCAAAATATTTGGAAGTTAAACCAGTGCAATTGAGGACAATACTCTATAGCCTATGACTCAAATCCTGTGTCAAACAATCATGGCGATGTTTGGGAGCAGCTGTGACACCACTTCTGCCTTTCTTCCGTTTTGTACCAGGAGAGGCCGCAGATTTTGCATCGGCAAGGAGAGATAGTCATCAAGACTATTAAAACTTAAAAATTTGCCAGTAATAATTATTCATTAATGATTCAAGATGACCTAGCAAGGAATTTCAGAATCGGAGCGTTGCATCACAGTAAACAAAGAGTAGCAGTGGGGTATTTCCGCTGAAGGGAATCAAAGTTATGAGGAAACAGAAGTGTAGTTCATTCAGGCACAGGGTATTTTGAGGCACTTTGGCACTTTGTATTTTTGGCACTTTGCCCTTACTGCCGAACAGACAAAACAAATAGAAAGAATACAGAAACGTGCACTCCTAATAATAAGTCGTGAGCCCAAAGTTCCCTATTCTGCTCTCCTAAAAAAGTTTAAGATGGAAACCCTTGAGAGTCGGAGACTGCGGCTGAGCCTAGCGGTTGGTCATAAGCTCCTCCACCATCCTGTTCTATCCGATATCCTTCCTCCTCCTTATGAAAACACAAGAAACCGACAGGAAAGGGTCGCAAGTTCAAAGGTTCCAAAGTTGTCCCCCGTACCTGCAACACATACGCGATACCAGAAAAGCTTCGTTCCGAGTTTCACAAAAATTTATAATGATGGTGGTAGCTGTCTGTGATATTATTCCAACGTCCGTGTTCTGTTTTTGGTTTTCATTTATGTATTATAACAGGTCTGTGATGACGAATTGATGATTAACTGTATAGATTTTAAAATGTGCATTATGCTTGACGTAATACCCAAATTTGGCATTGCCATGATAGTGGTTGTTTGAAATAAATTCGTTATGTTATGTTATGTAGACCACCTTTAGCTGGTTTGGTTGAACCGGTCCCCTTTTTGGGATCCCAAAACGTAAGTGGAGGGATACTTATAGGCGTATTCTCGCCGTTCGCCGAGGACTTCTCGGGGAATCGAAGGGAACGGCGAGAATAGAGGAAGTCACTCCACGCGGACTCCGCCTAGGAAAACAACGAGAACGCGGGGAATGCTTCTAAGATGGGTTTTGTTCTAAAAACAAGAGCTACGAGCTCATCTGGCACTTGTTACGAGTAGGCGGTACAAGAAAGTATATGAGAACGTGACAAAATACACCCGCCATCCAAAATGCGGTTCGGAAATAGAAATAGGATATTTAGTTTAACCCAATTCTCAGCAGTTCCGGCATCGTCTCGGATTATCTGTAGCAGATGCGCATGACTGTTCAAACTTCCAAGTTTCAGCCCAATAAATCCACTCGTTTGATCCCTAGACCTGCTACACGGTTTCCGGTACTCCCTCCATCATCCCCTACCGCAGACGAATCTGGTTCGGACTAAAAAATGGATCATCTAAAGCATCTTCTTTCATACCATCTACCAAGTTTCGCTCGAATCTGAGCATTTTTGGAAAATTCCGGTACCTCCCCCCCCCACCGTTGTCGGATCCGGTTCGGACCCTAAAATATGTCATCTAGGTAGGGTATATGCTCTCAGTACATTCCAGGTTTCGTTTAAATTGATGCACTCGTTTGACCCCTATGCGATCCTCAAAATTTCCGGCAATGTTCCTCCAACTCCCCCCACTGTGGCCGAAGAGGACTTGGGAACATAAACGTCGTATCTCTTTAATCCCCTCTCCCCGTCCATCAAGTTTTACTGAAATCGGAGCATGGCCTATCTGCAACTTTCCGTTACTCCCAGTACCTCGGCCAAATCCGGCCCGGACGCAAAATAACAAATCTAGGCCGCATTAACTCGGCACTGCCGAACTTGCATCTCATTCGGTCCATCCGTTTGGTTTTTGTGCATGTCAAAGGTATTCGCCCCCCATACCCCCAACCGTGGTCGCATATAGTTCGAACGCATGTTTACATGTCTAGGTCATCGATTCGTATCACCCAATAAGTTTCACTCGAATCGGATCACTCGTTCGCAATTTGCATAAGTCAGTTTCCATATTGCCCTTCCCTCGCTCCCCCAAAAACGTTTGGGTCTAGGAACGGAAGTTTCCGTGGGTATGTTGTGTTAGGTTCTTAAGTCAATAAGGTCGGGTCATTATTATGCCTGCAAAGTTTTGTCGTCTTAGTACATCTGGTACTACTCTAACTCGCGACAACTGGAATTCCAGGAAACCCCCTCCAAATCTCCCCACAGAGCCTCGAAACCATCTGGCTCCGTAAATTTCGTATCTAGGCCTAATACTTGTTCTCTCCATTAAGTGCCGCCCCAATCCCTCTGCTTTAAGCGTTTCTTGAGCGTTTCCCCCCCCATCCCCCCACAGGTATTGGACGCGACCCGGACTTGACACTGAACATCTGAGGCGATAGCTCTTTCCACCTGACAAGTTTCATTCAAATCCGATCACCCGTTCAAAAGTTATGCATGCCACTAGATTCCGGACTCCCCATCCATCCACTCCCCCCACGATAGTCGGATCGGGGAAACGACTATTCTCAAGTCGATCTGTTCGGATCCCTGACACACCTACCAAGGTTCATCGTCCTAGCACATCAGGAAGTATGCCGAACTTGCGGTATCGCTAGAAATCCGGACCCCCCCCCCCCCAACTCCCCCACAATGCCCGGATCCGGTCCGGTTTTGTCAATGACGTATCTAGGACTTGTGCTTGTTCTTCCCACCAAGTTTCATCCCGATCCCTCCACTCTAGGCGTTTCTCAAGATTTCCGGTTCCTTCCTCCAACTCCCCCCAGTGTCATCGGATCCGGTCCGGATTCAAAGTGGGACGTCTGAGAGACGAGGCCATCCTAAACATCAACTTTTATCAAGATCCGATCACTCGTTCGCAAGCTAAAAATACCTAAATTTTTTGCTTCCCCCTCCCTCCACTCCCTCCCCCCCCCCAGATGGTCGGATCGGGTTATTGACTGTTTCCTATTTAATCTGGTCGGGTCCCTGACATGCCTGCCAATTTTCGTCGTCCTAGCACATCAGGAAGCACCGAACTCGCGGGATCACTAGAAATCCGGACCCCCCCCCAAATCCCCCAAAATTAGCAGATATGTTCCGGTTATGTCAGTCACGTATCTAGGACTTGTGCTTGTTGTTTCCACCAAGTTTCATCCGGATCTCTCCACTCTAAGCGTTTTCCTAGATTTCCGGTTTCCCCCTCCAGCTCCCCCCATTGTCACCGGATCCGGCCTGGATTTAAAATGGAACGTCTGAGACACGAGGTCCTTCCACATATCAAGTTTCATTAAGATCCTATCACCCGTTCGTAAGCTAAAAATATCTAATTTTTCCTAATTTTTCCGAATTCCCCCTCCCTCCAATCACCTCCAGATGGTCGGATCGGGGAAGTGACTATTTCTAATTTAGTCTGGTCCGGTCCCTAATTCGCCTGCCAAGTTTCATCGTCCTAGCTTATCTGGAAGTGCCCGAACTAGCAAAACCGGAACCGACGGGCCGACAGACCGACTGACGGACAGAAATTACAAACGCTATAGCTATAAGTGCCATAAAAAAATATGCAGTTGACGAAATTAGTGTGGATCCACTTTATTTTTGGTTTTGTTTGTTCTGATTCTTTTTACTTAATTTTGCATTGCACCAACACCAGCAAAAATCGATTCCCCTCTTAATCTGAAAGGGAGTCCTTTTTGGTGATGGTGATGAAAATCGGAGCATTCCCCGTCCGTGGAGACTCGCGAGAACACGGGAAGTGAGTCCCCGGGACAAACAAAAACGCAGGGACTCCTCAAGTGGAGTCCTCGGGGAACGGCGAGGATACGCCTTATGACTTATTAAAAGTTATCCGTCTGTCCTTCCATCTGTGAGCACGATAACTCTCGGAGGAAATGAGATATTTTGATGAAACTTGGTGTCAGGATTTTTTGGGTCGTGGACAGGTCAAGTTCGTAGATGGACATTCGCAAGGTCAGGTCAAGTTCCATAGCGGTATATTTGGGGGTGGGGGTTGGGTTCCAAATTAAGGGGCGAAAGAAATATTTTAAAAGCTAATAAGATTTGGGGAAAAGGAGACATGCTGAATCCGAATATGAGAATTATTTTCTCGCCGAACAAGTAGTTATTAGAATTGTATTGATAATTTTTACAAACCTATCAGAATTAGTGAAGCGTCGTTTTTTATCCCACTGGCATGTCTGATGCTTTTGAGAAACACCAGGTTTATTTCTATTTGCCATTAAAATTGTATCTTACCTTACCTTACCTTACCCAGAATCCGGCAAAACCCCGAAAATTTGTAAAAAGTAAAAGTTGAATCTGAAGTTGATTAGATGTTCGATTCTGGGATAAGAGGGCATGTTGAATACGAATATGAAAATTATTTTTCGCCGGACAAGTAGTTCGCCCGGAATCCGGAAATTCAGCATGAATTTTTTAAACACAATGATATAGTCGATATAGAATGAGGAGACATGTTGTTGCAACTTTCGAGCATACTAAAGATAAACAAAAAGTCTATGTTATCAGTTTAGTTGTCTTCAAAGTCCCAACCGGTATTTACTGGGTCAAAAAGGCAGAATGCATTTGACAACAGTTTTGTGAACAATTTAAGAAAATTTCGGAATAACCAAGTGGCGATACCAGTTCCGACCCTACCCCTTTATCCGTACAGACGAAAGCTCGTCGCGCGTCGGGTTACGATACTGTTTGCTTAACCTTTGGACGCCATAGGGATAGTGTCTCCGGTCGCGTGTACACATGCGCAGTATTTCTTGGGTTTAAGTAGTGCACACACAGTCCGAATTTCGCAGTCCGGTGCGAATTTCCTTCTCCGCTCCGGAATTTTGACGCATCGCATGCGGATTCGGTCGATAATTTCGTTCCGATTTGAGTAGAAAATATTCTACTTTTACCGGAGCGAATTTTAAACGCATGCGAAATTGTGACCTGAGAATTGAAAAATTAGAAGCTGTGTTTGAAATTTCAACTGTTTATACGACCTATTTAGTGTCAGCTGCATTCATTCATTCGGCAATCAATCAGCATCATCTGACTGTAGGCTAAGCAGTGGATTTTTCAAACCTGGGGCCAAGTTTCACGTCTGAATTTCGTTTTATCTGAAAACCTGTCGGGCATCGTGACGCGAATTTCGTATGCGCGTTTTGGCGTGCGGAATCTTACCGGACTGTGTGTGCACTTAGCTTTAATCTAAGACTGTTTACACCTAGTGTACGTAATCTTTGGGTTTAGTCATGGCAGTCTGTCTTGTCGGGGGTTCGAACGGGTTGAGATGTGTTGTTCAGACTTCGTATGACTTTCAGTTGTAAAGTACAGGCCAACTTCATAGATGGGTCCTGTTGCCCTATATTTAGAGGTTTCGAATTAAAAATAAAAAATTATATTCTAGAAGCTTATAATTTTATAAGCTTTATAAGCGTTTAAGGGGCAAGGAGGCCCGTTGAATCCATATCTGAATTTCGTTTTCTTACCGGACAAATGATTCACCCGGAATTCTGCCGAACTGGAACTTTGGTTGAAGCTCAGAGTTGTTTCTGAAGTCGATTAGAGATTCGGTATCGGGGTAAGGAGACATGTTGAATCGAATTTTGAACTTTATTTCCTTGACAGATAAGGTGACAAAATTTGCCAAAACCCGGAAATTTGGATCAAAGATTCTCCTCTCAATGTCACTAGCTCTTTTACTCTGTATGAAGTCCGCCGGGAGTGCTGCTAAAATACGAAGGATTTGGTCAACATAAAGGAACTTTCTGAAGTCGATTAGAGATGAGATATTGGAGTAAATATCCTTGATGAATCCATACCTGAGCTTGGTTTTCTCATCTGATTAGTTGTTTGGCTGCAAGTTGCCAAAAACTCCAAAGGGTAGAACAAAAATTGGACATAATCAAGCGGCGGATTATGGATAAAAAGCAAAATGCAAAAGGGGCAGGCGAATACTCCGAAAATTACAGGATTTGTTTGTCTGGATCAAGAAGTTCGATAAATGTTGCATTTTTGGAATCCCATCGAAACTTTTGGTCCTGTTGCTTTTGATTTACAAACCGATTTGGTTAAAGGTGAAAGGGGGGTTGAGCTTTTCTCTTTAATTTTTTTTTTACTCTCTTTCTAATTACAGTAATGTTTTGAATTCTTTTCGTTGATTTTTGGCAGTAGGTTAAGTTTGGTAATTCTAAAAAGTAAAGGAAAAAATATTATATTTCACTTATTTTGTTAAGAAGTAAAGGAGTTAAGTTTTTCCAAGTTAAATTTGAAAGAGGAGGTGCCACATTTGTGTCACTGAGAGAAGGAGGGATTAAAAAAAAAAATAATGGTAAAAGAATAGCCTACTGGAGCATAAAAAGCATATAACATCGAATTCGTGAGCTGAGACTTTCGTGAGTTAAAACAGTCCGAGCTTGACGTCGTGATCCGCTTTCACTTTTTTGTATATTTTAAAGATATTGTGGATTATCTCATTATTATTAATATGTATATAGTTTTTATGGCACTTGCAGCCTCTGGCTCAAGTGCCATATACCGATCACAATTCCGTCTGTCGGTCTGTCGGTCGGTCCGAGTTTTTTGTCCCACATATCCTAGTTAGGGTACTTCCAGATGTGCTAGGACAATGAAACTTGGCAGGCATATCAGGGACCCGACCAAACTAACCTGGAAATAATCAGTTTCCCAATCCGACCATATGCGGGGGAGTGCGGGGCGCTGGAAACTTGAAAACTTAGGGCATTTTGTCATTTTTTTTCGAGTTAGGGTACTTCTAGATGAGCTAGGACAATGAAACTTGGCAGGAATATCAGGGACCCGACCAAACGAACCTGGAAATAATCAGTTTTCCGATCCGACCATATGCGGGGGGCTGGGGGCGCTCGAAACTTGAAAATTAAGGGCATTTTGTCACACTTTTTCGAGTTAGGGTACTTCCAGATGAGCTAGGACAATAAAACTTGGCAGGAATATCAGGGACCTGACCAAAGTAGCCTGGAAATAATTAGTTTCCCGATCCGACCATATGCGGGGGAGTTGGGGCGCTGGAAACTTGAAAATTTAGGGCATTTTGTCACACTTTTTCGAGTGAGGGTACTTCCAGATGAGCTACGACAATGAAACTTGGCAGGAATATCAGAGACCCGACCAAACAAACTTAGAAATAACCAGTTTTCTGATTCGACCATTTTTTTTTTTCGGGGGGGGGGGGGGTGGAGGGCAGGGGAATCCGGGAAATTGAGAAGTGTGTAACTTTCGAACGGATGATCGGATTGTAATGAAACTTCATAACTGAATAGAATATGTACCTGTAATGTGCCGTTTAAAGTCTTGACCGGATTCGGTGGCCAGGGGGGAGTTGGGGGGGGGGAGACCGGAAATTTCAAGAAACGGTTAGAATGGAGGGATCGGAGTTAAACTTGCTGGGAAGAACAAGCATCTGCTCTAGATAAGTCCTTTTGACCATTGTACTGGATCCGGACACTTATGGGGGGGGGGGTCCCGGAATTCCGGTGATGGTGGTTTCGGGGATTTTCACGATGAAACTTGGCAGGCATATCAGGGACCCAATCAAACTGACTTCAAAATACAAATTTTGTCAATCAGATAATGGTGGGGGGAGTGGAGGGAGGGGAGTCCGAAATTTTCAGTCATGCGTAATTTTGGAATGGGTGATCGGATTCGAGTGAAATTTAAGAATTGAACAGAGGACATTTCTCCGATGGGATCGGATCCGGCAACTATTGGGGGGGGGGGGGGCGGAAAATACATGACCCGTTTAGAATGGAGGGATCGGGATGGAGCTTTGTGGGAAGAACAAACAGATGTTCTAGGTAAGTCATTTGCTGAATCGGATTAGCTACGTGCACCGTGGGGGAGCTGGGGGGGGGGGGGGTGGACCGGAAATCTCGAGAAACGGTTAGAATGATGGTATCGGAGTGAAACTTGCTGGGAAGAACACACATCTGGTCCATGTAAATCTTTTACATAATTTGACTGGATCCGGACACTTGAGGGGGGGGGGGACTGACTTGGAATAAAAAAAATCCTCGATATGATAATCTTGGGGGGGGAGTTGAGGGAGGGGAATCTGGAATATTGAGCCATGCGTAACTTTGGAACGGGTGATCGGATTCGAGTGAAATTCAATAATTAAACAGAGGACATTTTTCTCTGGTGACCTTTTTCATTTCCGGACCGAATCCGGCAATTATTGGGGGGAGGGCGGAAAATACTTGACCCGCTTAGACTGGTGTGATCTGGATCGAACTTCGTGGGAATGACAAACAGATGCTCTGGATTAATCATTTACAGAACCGGATTGGCTCCGGGTATTGTGGGTGGAGTTGGAGGAGGGGGGGGGGGGGGTCTGGGATTCCGGTGATCGCGCGTTAAGGTACTTCCAGATGTGCTAGGACGATGAAACTTCGCTGGAATATTGGAGACTCAACAACATTTGCTTAGAAATCGCTACGTCCCAAATCCGATTATTCCTTAAAGTACCAATCTTGACCGCAAAGTAAAAAAAAAAATACTTTTAAGCAATATATGCATTTTCGTGATGCCCATTAGCTCATTAGCAGTTTTGCCTCAAGGGTTCAGCTCCCTTAGAGCGCGCATCTCAACCGCAAAGTCGAAACTTACTTTTGATCAATCAAATCATCTTGACCCATGCAAGTGCCATATGAGCTTACAGCTCTTGTTCATTCATTTAGGGATTTCTTTTCAGGCCTGGCTTCCAGATACGGATCTTCATACTACACCCGTTTGCCCTTACCACCCTTACCATCGATCAGAATCTTACTAACGGCACTCTGAGAGTACAGGCAAACCTTACCACTCCTCTTACCTCGGCGGCATCTACCTTTACAGTGCTTGATAACATTTCAGGCGTTCTTATTGGATGTGAATCACGAGCCCTCGTGACCATATTGGCAAATGGGGAGAGGTCTAAGAACAAGCTGGTGGGGGGGAGTGACGTCATTTGCATGGTAGACGTGGCATCAAGAGGGTATGTGGTCTTGCAACGGAGTACCTTGGAAATAGAATGTTACAGGTATGTGGTGGATGAGCGACATGGCATAGCAGGCTAAATGTCCTCGAGTATAGTTTAGTTTTTTTTTTTTTTTTAGTTTAATACTCTTTATTATACAAACCATCTTTTACATGCCCCCGATGAAAAATTTGTAGCCTGCGTAGTAGTATGGTAGTAGTACGAAAACGTTGCATGTAATACTATGTAATAGTAAAGAATACTATCATTTAATGTGCTTTACTGGCCTCAGATCCTGTCTTGCCATAGAAGCATCCAGTCTTGCTAATAGTAGCATATAGTAGTATGCAGTAACACGGTAGACTTCACTGTCAGAAGTTTCACAACAGATTGCGCATAACACTTTCAAGAATAACACCTTTTCACTTAGAAATAAAGTGTTATGACCAATTAAGTTTATACTATTTCGTGCCTAGATCTCCAACAACACCTTCAATTGGTAAAAATACTAACGGGAACGAAATAAACATAACAGATAAAGTCCCAAAGTGTTATCTGTTGAAACCGCGCATCCTTCTGTTGTCGTTATGTAACTTCTGAAAGTGTAGTATTTTTACCCATTGAAGGTGTTGTTGGAGATCTAGGCACGAAATAGTATAAACTTAATTGGTCACAACACTTTATTTCTAAGTGAAAAGGTGTTATTCTTGAAAGTGTTATGCGCAATCTGTTATGAAACTTCTGACTATGTTGAAGTAGAAGCATGTAGTAGCATCGTTAGTACTGCATGCAACTTCTTCGTACTACTTCATAGTACTATTTTGAGATAAATTTTTCATCGGGAAACTACATGAACACACCTTTTGTAGCCCTCTTAACATCCTTTATACATGCGGCTGATACTTCTGACTGTAGGAGATTCCGAATGGGCCTGTGGGGGCAGTAAAAAAAAACACAAAAAAAACTCACTTTACATTAATTTTCGCATACTTTTTCAACAAAGAGAAGAAAACTGGAAGAGGAAGAACAAAAAGAAATGAAGGAAGAATGCAAAGAAAAAGAAAAACGACAACAACAAACAAAAAGTGGGAAACCATGCCGTCGTCGGAGTACCAAATAGAGTAGCCTAATGCAGATCAAAATAACCGGTGCCTAGATATCACAATCAAACCTAGACTACGTAATTCTAACAGGATCTTCAATCTTCGCTCTGTACAACCCATCCTTTCCTTCGCCCATCCATCCTTCAAGATAAAGACGTAAAGGCTAGCCCGGATTCCACGCCTAACTTGGACCAGAGGCGTCACGTATGGGGGGGGGGGGGGGGCCCAGTGTTGTCGGCCAGTCGGTAAAAAAATAGTCGAGTCGACGCGAAGCGCCACGATTTTTTGTAAAAACAGTCGATTCTTTACTTGGAAACAGTCGATTTTTCTTCAAAACAGTCGGTTTTTCATGAAAGTAGTCGACTTTTTCTTAAAAACAGTAGTTTTCTTGAAAATCAATCGATTTTTCGTCAAAACAGTCATTATTTTTTTTTTTAAACAGTTAAAACATTTTTAGCTAGTAACGACAGTCAGTGGCCTAAAAAAGACAAACATAAAAAAGGTTTCAAAATGAATGATCGCCCAGACCTCTTGGTGGTTTGCGCCCATAGAGGCGTCTGTATTTTCTTCCCTTGTTAGAAACATGTTGTCTGACTAAACTGTAGCCGATTATCTATGGGTAGTTACGTCCAACGAAAAGTCTATATTTTCCATTTATCAGCGGAACTGATTGTAAGTGTAAAAGCGTCCGGCGCCTCGATGGACGCTCGGCTCCATATATATATGGATACAGATATATCTTCTGCAACATTCATTTAATCGAATTTTCCTATTTCTTTCACGACGAAAACGTCACAGGCCGTAGATAATCGGCTAAAGTTTAGTCCATACCGGGCCGTGAATCTTACCGGGCGCCATCTATCAAAAAAAGTTGGGGCACATTGAAAAGGATAGTTGGACTAACGACCGATAGGTGACACGATGCGAAAGTTCCTGCTCCCTTCCAGTTCGGCACGACTAGCGGACAGTGTACGATTGGATACGCTTCTGTGAGCTCACACAGTTGTGGAGCTCAGAAGTTCAGCCTATAGTTGATTGGCCAAACAGACTTAAAGGAACAGAAAACTTGACTCAAACTTGACTCGGGGAGCTAGCTGACATATCAAGAATGTACCCTGAGTCGATATTGAGAGTAAGACAAATTCTCGTTACGACCATTGAAGTTTCCAGGTAGTTTCCGAGAAGTCGACTTTTCAGTTAGATTAGATTAGATTTTAGATTAGATTAGATTTTATTTTACACATGTATACAAAACATTTTACAGCACCTGCTAAGAAAGCCCCAAAGGGTTTGTTGGCCGCAGGTGGCAGTCTTCTCTATTCTACATAATGTGGTAACACTACTTTTATATTATTATACATGCCATTCATACACGGTTCACACATATACAACAACATTCTACTTACAAAAAACACTCACGCATCAATTACTATTCTTTTGCAAGAAAAAATCTCTTCGCTGTAGCCTTGAAGGATGCCAGATGAGCCGAATTTCTAATTTCAACTGGAATTATATCCCATACAGAGGGGGCAAAATTTCTAATCACGAAAGAAGCTCTAGTCGTGTTTCTAAATGGGTGTACCAGATTCGATGCCCCTCGTGTATCATGACTATGGAGATCACTATTAATGGAGAAAAAATTTTCAAAAGAGGAGGGAAGTATATTATTGAGAAATTTATATGTGAAAATACCAACTTGATAATCTCTAGTTTTAGAAATATCAAGTAGTTGATTCTTAATGTAAAGTTCATTAATATTAAGAGTAATCAAAGTTTTAGGTGACAAAAGTTTAACGGCTTTATTTTGGATTTTTTGGATTTTTTTATAACATGACACAAAATTACTTGCCCATATAGAGCAACCATAGCAAATGTACGGGTAAAAAATAGCGAAGTAAAGCAATCGAAGAATTTTCTGTGAGACTAGGTTTTTAACTCGGCGAAGTACTCCCAGAGACCTTGACAATTTTGAAGCGATAATTTGTGAATGTGTTTTCCATGATAGATTTTCATCGATCATAAAACCCAGGTACTTTGTTACCTTTACTCTTTTTATTTGATTTCCGTTTACTATTAATTCTAAATTAGTTTCAGTACTAGATATTCGAGAAAATAAAATGTAATTAGTTTTGGTAAAATTTAATGTCAAAAGATTGAAATCTGCCCACTCAACAAACTCGGTCAATGCCTTTCTCATTTTATCAAAAAGTAGATCAGCTGATGGAGCAGCTACAAGTAATAGAGTATCGTCTGCAAAAAGGATTATACCAGCCTCTGACAAATAATACTTAATCCGATCTATAAAAATTAAAAATAAAAGGGGACCTAGTATAGACCCCTGGGGAACTCCGCAAGTTATCTCACTAGCAACAGAAGTAAAACACCCATTCACCACAATTTGCTTCCGGTCACTCAAATAAGATTCAAACCATGACAAACTCTTTCCAGTCACACCGATTTTTTCCAGCTCAAGTAATAACTGTTTATGGTCAATCGTGTCAAACGCCTTCTTCAAATCCAGGAATAAAGCAGCTGGAATCAGACCCGCTTCAAACGCCGTATTTACCCAGTCAACAAGTTTAATAGTCGCCATTTCAGTTGACATTTTTTTCCTAAAACCAAACTGAGTATTTATAAGAATTTTATTATTTTCAACGTAATTAGTTGGGGCCTTTTGGGCCTTTTGTTTGAAGGGTCATCTCTCTTACCTCCTTTATGCAATGGTATTATTTTAGCGACCTTCAAACCTTCCGGGAAAATCCCTTTTAGTAGAAAAACAAGACCAAACTTTTCGATGGGATCCCAAAAATTCAATATCTGATCCAGACAACTGGGTCTTGTCTTAGCCAGAATCCTTGAACATTCTTACAATTAAAATTCAGAAACAGATTAAGGCCAAATAGCTAATCATCTGAGAAAACCAAGTTCAGATATGGATTCAGCATGTGTGTTTACCCGTATAAGTCATATCTGTTTTGACGAAAAGTTCCTGCCACTTCTGCCAATTTCCCGGTTTCGGCCGAACTCTAGAACTACTTGTCCAGCGAAAAAAGAAAGCTCAAAAACGAACTCAGGGTATCTTCTTTCCCCAATAATGAACATCTAATCAACTTCAAATAAAAATTTAACTTATAACAAATTTTCCGACTCCAGCCGGATTCCGGTCGAACTATATGTCCGGGTAAAATATGATTGTCACACACGGATTCAGCGTCTCTTCTTACCCCTAAATCGGTTATCTAATCAGCTAGAAATAAAACTTTAATTTCTAACAATTTTCCGGTTTTGGCCGGATTCCGGGCGAACTACATGTCCGGGAAGAAAATTGTTTTCACATAAAAGTTCAGCATGTCTTCTTGCCCTAAATCGGACATCTAATCAACTTCAAATGCAACTTTTACTTTTAACAAACTTTCCGGTTTTGGCCGGATTCCGGGCGAACTACTTGTCCGATTACAAAATGGTTTTCACCATCACCCCATAATCGACTATCACATTAGCTGTTTCAAAATATTTTGTTTGCCCCTTAATTTGAAACCCTTCCCCCACCCTTAAATGTAGGGCTACAAAGCCCATTTACGAACTCGACTGGTCCGCCGACCCAACGAATCCTCACACCATGTTTCATCAAAATATCTCATTCCCTTCGAGAGTTATCGTGCTTACAGACGGACGGACGGACGGACGGATGGGCGGACAGACGGACAACTTTTGCGAAGTCATAGGTATCCCTCAAATTACGTTTTGGGATCCGAAAAAGCAAAAGGTTTGTGTGCCGGGAGTAGGAGACGAACGCACAACCTCTTGACTACTATCCCGATGTGTTAGTCTTCACGGCCAAAGGCGAACTTTTACAGAGCATAAGTGCATAATTACAGTGCATAAGGGGCAAGGGCCTGCCAGCAAGCTTTGGGAACACTAAGGAGGGGGTTCGAGATAACAGAGCAGGGGGGTCCTGTCGACAATAAGTCCCTGTATCTTTATCTAAGCCCCCCAGCTCGGTTTGATGGCCGAAAGTTGCCTAGTCAAGTTTTCTGTTTTGGCAATTTTGGCAAGCCAGAAGTAATAATCTATAATGGATAACAGAATCGGAAATCTTGCGTTCCAGTGTCAGAAGTTTCATAACAGACAACACAAGGATGCGCGGTTTCAACGGACAACCCTCAACAGACAACCCTCGGGATGTAATCTGTTGTCGCGACAAACATTATGCATTAAATGTTATGCATAACTAGCATTGCCAGGAAGAGCCAGAAAACCGCCAAAAAAGCATCTGCTGACTTTCGTCGTCATGATATCGGAAAATTCACAGGTGATTTTTTCGTGGTTTTTCGGCTCTTTGGGGCAATGTTTACTATGCATAATGTGGGATGATGTCCTTACGTAGACACGACCCTACGAAGACACGACAGCACAGCGAAACGAAAAAAACGTCACATGATGGGCACGACGGAAGGAAGACCGCCACTACATGGACACGACGGTACAAACGGTACAAATACCGACAAGCATTGACACGACGGTATCAGTAGGTTACCGACACTACATTGACACTTTTGGCTACATTGACACTGCCGAGGTATACCCCATAACATTTCTTGCATAACTTTTGTCGTGACAAGTGTTGTGTGTTGAAACCGCGCATCCTTGTGTTATCTGTTATTGAAACTTATGGCAGTGTAGCGAAGAGTTCAGGAGCCAGTTTGGAGAAGCGTCTCCAGTAATCCCTTAACCTCATAAAATATTGATGAATTGCTTGAAGCTCGGGAAACGACCAATCAAAATTCCTTTATATTGGCGAGGGTTATGGTGCCCAGAGGGTACTGCAAAACTTTTCTAAGTACTACATTAGTACAAAATCGAAGTACTTGGGTTGTACGTAAGTACAATTTTCCTGCGTTAAAATAACTAGGTACTTGAAGCTTTCGGTTCCAATGCATTTCAAGTACTGTCTCAAGTATGCTCTGCTTAGATCACATCGTTTTGCACATTGAAAGCTTATTCGGACGCATTTATCCAATACAAACTGATGAAATACGAATAATCTGTTAGGTAAACTGCACCTTTGGTGAGCACTAGATGGCAGGAACTCCGTTCAAGCTGCAAAAACTATGGGGGGGGGGCAGTACTTGAAGTACTGCTTAAGTATGGAAGTACTGTAGGCTACTTAAGTACAAGTCATGTTTAATTTAATTTAATTTCAAAATAAATGCGGCACAACATTTCATGCGCGAGCAAATTAATTGGCACTTGTCATTAACCTACAACTAAAACATATATACAATTGTCATAAAATAAATACAGTAATTCAAGTAAGGTTGTTGTGATACAAGGTAAACTGAGGCACAAAACTATTACGGTACCTTTCAGTTTTACAAGCGACAGGTGTGAGTTTTGGTACTTTCATAGCTGCTTCTCTTGGAGGTCTGTTTCTTTCCGGTTTAAAGGGTGGAGGAAGCATATTTCGGTAGAAAGGGTGGGATAACAGATTTGTTCCGAAACGTTGACACAGCTGTTCTCTACGAACAGAAAGGGGTTCCAGCTTACACTCCTTTAGGAGATACGAGTACGGCATTTTATGGCCACCTGTTATAATTTGAACAGCACGTTTTTGGATTCTTTCCAACTTATCTGAGTCACTCTTTGTAAGTCCATAATGCCATGCTGAACAGGCATATTCAAGTAGTGAACGGACAAACATACAATAGAAATCTTTCATTCTTTCTTTAGGGACTTTGAATCGTCACATCTTACCAAATTACAAACTAGGAAATGCTTGACGCAACACTAGGTATACCTTAAATACCTTAAATTGCAGCTTGGAGCAATTGAAGGATTTTCCATCCTGTAGCATTGCTCATCGCTTCTTCGGAAATTGCCACGTGGATAACTTATGCTCTGGTCTGGGACTCCAGGGCATCCCATTCCAGTCTCCATGGCTTCTTGCTCCACTCTCTGTCAAGGGAGACTTTGAACTCTTCGATGGTCTTGCTGGATACGGTGTCTTCGCTTAGGGAGTTCCACAGATCAACAACCCGGTTGGTAAGAAAATGGTGGCGTTCCCTCTTCTGGGCGTTGAGCTTCGTGATTTTCATGGAATGACCTCTAGTTCGCTGTGCTGAGTCGATGATGAAGAGGTCATGGATTGGATTGTTTCTGATGAGTTTATAGGTGTGAATCATGTCTCCCCTTTTTCTTCTGTAGGTCATGCTGCATAGGTTCAGGGTTCGCAATCTCATCTATGTATACCCAACGTTGTGTATAACCTGTAAAACAAATCGGGCGGTAGACTCCCCAATACCTCTTCGAAGGATACAAGCAGTAAGCCTACCCTATGACTACCCTAAAAGCCGCCGGGTAACCGGAAATCATTAATGAACGAAGATAATCCGGAAAGCCCTCTGGGCCATGACCCGACAAACGTATGAACAATAAAAAGCACTCCATCTATTTGTGTATTTATTTATATCCCTCAGAACTGAGGATTACAAAATATAATGTAAAAAACAGAACCATGCCTAAAAAACGGATCCATTTAATGACAAATAAATGCTATAATATATACACATGATTTCGACAACTGAATTACAACTGTTTACGTACTACATTATTCACTTGGTAAAAAATGGGTACATGGTGTGGGTTTGGAGGGATACTGAAGCTTTTTTTTTTTTTTTTTAAAGCTGTACCACTCCAAACATTCATCACGGACCTAACAATTCATATCAATAATCTAACTTCAACCTGCGATAAAACGTTTAGGGTAAATATAAAGAGGACTGTACTTCAGCCTACTTGAAAAGATAAGGCAAGTCCGTAGCAACAGGGACCCATAAATCTCCTGTAATGACTCGCCATTCAGGGGGCTTGCCATTTCCTATGCTTCTATGTTGCTATGTTGCCCGAGCCTCACCTAGTTTCCAAAAATTCCGCTTGGGTCGAATCGGCGTTCTTGCTCAGATAGACACAGTTTGTTGGGAATATTCAGCATGCCACCAGGTACCTAAGCTATCACAAAAGATCCAGGATACTCTTCCATTACAGAGAAATATTCCTAGTTCACCACAACGACTGCGAAAAATTTGTATATCTGGATAGTCGGGTATTTTAACCCCGTGGGTATTTCTTGAACTATCTGAAGCTCGGTCAAGAGTGCATCAGAAATCTCTTATTGACAAGCCCCCTGAATGGCGAGTCATTACAGGAAATTTATGGGTCCCTGGTAGCAAGAACAATTGCAGTGGGTCTTCCACTGGCAGTCGTAAGCTGTCGGAAGCGATCGTAACATGGCGTAAGCTGTCATTTTGACGGTTTTCAGCCATTGAGAGCACTCCGGGTCCGGACGAGGAGGGTTACGACGGATTTTCCATTACCAGTCGAGGACCCACTGAAGAAGTAGAACCAGGGTTGCCACATGTCGCACGATAGTGTGAATTGTCACTCAGTTTTGTTTTTGTCACTCTTGTCCTGCGTAGGACATAAAAATTACTCTGTTTCAGAAACGACCAGATGTGTCATTTTTGCAGCATGGATTCCGACCAGAAGTAACTATTTCAAGTTTTTTTCATGAAAGTAAAATTAAGATGTGTCATTTTTACAGAGGCGATTCCGACCAAAAGTGGACATTTCATGAAAATAGATTTCACTCCCAATTCACTCTCTGTTTCGGGCCAAAGGTCACTCTCAAATATTTTTGATGTGGCAACCCTGAGTAGAACCTCCCTCTCCCAATCTCTGTACTACAACCGTGCCAATATATTGACGAATCCCAATGCAAACGAGTGGAGATAGGAGTTGCGCGGAACAACTCGATTCATTACTGTAAGAACGGTCATTGCAGTAAGGCACCGGATAAGAAAAACCGAGAGTAAACAGAGCGTGGGGTGTGTATGACGTCACGCTGCTGCTACGCTCTTTTCCTCTCAGATGCGCAGCGGCTAAGAGGAAAGTAGACGGGCTTCAACTCAAAGCTCAGCAAATAGCTCTAGCTCTGCCCAGTTTTATCGGGGGTATCCATAGTCGGTGCATGGGACGAAAGACGGAGGTTCTGTTTGGCTTATTTGTTCTTGCTATTAGTACTATAAAGGTTAAAGTTTAAATGAAAATAGCTGAGATAGGACAATCTAGTTACCCATCACTTCTTCACTTGAAGAGGCTTGAAGACCCGATTAAAAATGTGTTACTTCATTGCGCCGCTATTCACGGTTTATGGATTTTCACATAGTAGAATTTCCTGTCGGATTTGTGGTACCTCTATGCACTTACACCTGTGTTTTATGCTTGACGAAAACAATAGACGTAAAAGCAAGTGTTCACGCAGTTAGCTACCTTCCGCGAGCTGATCACTGGCGACTCAAAAGCCGCGTTTATACTGAGATTCAGATTTTCCGCGTCATAGTAGAATTTGCGTTGTGGAGACGGCCGTAGATATTCTGAACGTTGCTACTAGAGCAGATGGTGGAAAATCAAAAAATCCCTTAGCAGAATCCAAATAATACAGTGTATTCAGTTAGATGATACAAAAAGTTGGCTTTTGGTCACGGTGGAAGGGGTTCCCTATGCTGGAAGGGCACCCTGTGATACCGGCTGAACCACTATTTTATTGTAAATGTTATAGACTGACTGTAGGATACGGCTCTTTTTGTGTTTTTTAGGATTAACTGCTCAAATAAAATCAAAAGATTGATAAATATTCCTTCATCCCAAGCTGACTGCGAATCATATTTGATGGTGGAAAACGGATACGTCAGCTGAATTTTATTGGAGCTATATTTCGGCCCTTCTTGGCAAGGTTCCTCTTCAGGCTCAAAACCGCTCAAGTTGGAAAGACGAACTTGTGGGAAACCAGGAAACCAGGTTTCCCACAAGACAAAAGCATGCAGAATTCGAATTCTTCAGTGTTTTGTCCGACAAATGTTTGCAGGATTTCATTTCTCGCGTACGAAAAGAACCCGATGTGCCGACGAGTCGACCGACGCCTGACAAAAGCATACAAAATTTATTTCTTCTGGATTCCGTATGTATAAAAAGAACCCGATGTGCCGACGAGAATACCGAGGCACGACAAAAGCATGCAGAATCCGATTTCTTCAGTGTTTTGCCGGACAAATGATTGCACGATTTCATTTCTTGCGTATAAAAAGAACCCGATGTGCCGACGAGTCGACCGAAGCCCGACAAAAACATAAAAAATGTGTTTCTTCTGGATTCCTTATGTGTAAAAAGAACCCGATGTGCCGACGAGAATACCGAGGCACGAAAAAATGTTTGCAGTTGGAAAGTTCGTCTTTCCAACTTGAGCGGTTTTGAACCTGAAGAGGGCCCTTGCCAAGAAGGGCCGAAATATAGCTCCAATAAAATTCAGCTGACGTATCCGTTTTCCACCATCAAATATAAAAGATTGATAATTAATTAAAGTAGGAAATAAGAAATAATTCGAATTTAGTGTAGGCTATGAGTAAAGTGTAGGTGACGTATAAAGATAAGATATTTGAGTTGTAATAATAAAGAATGTTGCATCACTGAGAGGAGTGGAGGTGGGATTAAAAAAAAACAAAACAAAAAACAAGTTGACTTTTTAGTTAAATTTTAACTTATCTGAAATTAACACCGAGGCGGCCATTGAAAATAATATCCAAACCGAAGTCAAGATAGTTATGAAAAATATCTGCCGAGCTCAACAGGATTGTACTTTTATCGAATATTCCATGGCAGGTCCGAATCCTTTGGAGTGTCCAACTCATTTCGGCTCAAACCGGCATGGACCCGGAAATCCTCGGAAAAATTGGAATACATCAAAGAGATGGGATCATTTCAAATTTGCCGCTCCGCTTACTCAATTTGCGTCTTGGGCGCGGACGGATTTCCAAAATTCCAGATTGGACCCTGCGGCAAAAGGATTATTGCGACTGAATTTTTCATGCAAGGTATACTTTGGCCTAGTTCTGTTTTCGGGTGGTTAATTTTGAAATTCGTTGGGACTTTGTAAGGGAAGATAACGTTGCACGTCAAGGCCAAATTGGATGTCGCGAGGGAAGAGTTGGGCGTGGGGGGAGGGGAAGGGGGGGGGAATTAGGAAAGTTATTGTTCAAATGCGACGTACTTTTTTACAAAATATTAGCTGCGTTTTTGCTGCTACCATGGTATCAGTTACCGCGGTAACTGGATCAGCAATTAGTCGTTTTTGCAGTTATCGTGGTATCTGATACACGGTGCTCTGCAAAAACGACTATTGCCGAAATTTCACTTTTCAAAGTCATTCCAAAAGAAAAACAGATATCCAGTTATATCACTAAGTGCTAAATTTCTTTCTCACCGATCTGAAAAAATTTGATGAAAGTGAGATGACTTTTTAGATACCACGACCAGTTACCACGGTCGGACCGTAGTATCTGAATATCTGATGCCACGATAACTGGTCAGATACCACGACAACTGCAAAAACGCCTTTTGATCGTGGTATCAGATACCACGATAACTGCAAAAACGACTTTAGACCGTGATATCAGATACCATGGTATCTGCGAAAACGCAAATATTGTTGACTGCAGATCGACCCAACGAGGCTGCAGATAAGCTAGTTCAGAAAGTTCTTGGAACGGCCGCACACCCGTGGTTACCAGTACTTTGTGCCCAGTGTATGACCACTGATTAACTCGCCCTATATTTTTTTCTTCATTTGGAGTGCTGTATACATTTTGTCATTGATCGCTAATTGTCTGTTCTGTCTTTTGTTCTTGATTTCTTTTTCTTCCATTTACTCCGTTCTTGTTCAGTTTGAATGTAAGGGTTATAAGGAATATAGGCTACATACATACATACATATCTCTATCATTGTAAAATCTAAATTTGTCGAAGTCGTTAAGATATACAAATGTAAACACTAATAAAGATTGAAAATTTTCAAGAAAGACGGTACAAACGTCTTTTCATACCGTACATGGTCACATTTTACCTGTTGGAGTTTCGGGGTTGACACTGAGGCTGCTCATGCAGGTCGTTCGCGAGCAGTCTCAAATGGTGGCGGAAGAATATGCTTTATCTTTATCATTTATCTGGACAAGCATGTCAACAGCTAACTCCATATGATATCGACAGATATAGCTTTTATTCTGCTCCAAATATCATGGTAAAATCCAAATTTGTCGAAATCGTCATATATACAAATGTAAACACTAATAAAGATTAAAATTTTGACGAAAGACGGTACAAACGTCTTTTCATACCGTACATGGTCACATTTTACCTGTTGGAGTTTTGGGATCGCCACTGAGGCCGCTATTGCAGGTCGTTTGCGAGCGGTCTCAAATGGTGCGAAAGTATATACTTATTGATACGGTGCACAAGCATTTTCTTACCAGAAGCCATGCACAGTTTCAACCTACGGGACTCGAGTATAAATTTCGGGAGGAGCTCATTATAAGAAATTTTGGGGGATCTGAACATAATCAGTTCTGTATTTTCTTGATCCGACAAGCCTGGTCCTCAGTACGGCTAAGTGCCAAGCTTCCACCAGGTATTCTAGCCCCGATCTCGGCTCCGAACGTATGAAAGAAACATAAAGACGGAGCAAATCTTGTTCAGGGAACCTACTTTTAGCAAGTAATTTCAGCATATGAAGGCCGGTATTTCTACATTTTACCATTCCCTTCGTCTGGGGTTCCCATTTTAAATCATTTCCTATGATTAAACCGAGGAGTTTTATTTTGTTTACACGCAATCTGGAATAGTAGGTTCAAAAATTGGCCCTTTCAGGAATGAAGTTGTCACTGTAAGAATTGCAGGCTTCTTTTCATTCACAACCATGTCTGAATTTAAAGCTTCGGCTTGTATCTGCGAAATTATATTGGCCGCTTCACTACTTTGTTCATTCCCACATATTTCAGTAAGAGAAAGATCATCGGCGTATTTGCATCTTTCCGGTCTGTCAGAAGCTGTTAATCATTACAAGAAAAAGTAGGGGACCTAAAATTGTTCCCTGTGGCAACAGGTGACAATATTGCACTGATTACTGCTGACCCAAGCACTAATTGTTGAGCACATAAAGCGAAATTCGCCGGCCATATCGTTTCATCCCAGTCTGATTTAAAGTAGCAAAATTCTAGGAGCAAAATTATATAACAGTGTTGCGCTCCCGTAGCCTACTTATTACTGCTGAGACAAGCACTGATTGTTGAGCACACAAAGCAAAATTCGTCGGTCTTATCGTTTCATCAAGTTTCATTTAAAGCATCAAAATCCTAGGAGCAAAATTAGATAACAGTGTTGCGCTCCCATAGCCTACTTCCTATGCATAGCTCCAATTTTTGCAACATTTGATGATTCGGAGCGGCTAAAGATAATTTTTTTTATTTAAATTTGTACCGTGTTCTTCAAAACTGTGCTAACTGAAAAAATTCTGAAAACTGAGTTAACTATACCATTGGAAAGAACATAGCTGATTTGGTATTCTGTTAAATTGTGCAAAGTGTTAGACGCCGATACGAGCACCATCTAACAGGTAGATTAGTTTCGACTTTCTGAGTTCCTACTTTCTTCATGCAGATGGCATACACAAAACTAGGCCCAAAAATTATGAAAATGTAGTTAGCACAGTTTTGAAGAACAAGGTACATTTGTAAAATACCTTCTTCTTCTTCCTCCTTGGACGCGCAATACTTACCTGACCAAGAAATATGGTATTGTTGACCCCGATTCGGAAGCTCGACGGGCTACGACAACGGTTAAAGTGGGATCAGCGCCAAATGATCCACAAGTGAGTCAAAGCCACCATCCCAGAGTGGAATGAGTGCCAAGTGACTGTTCTTCGAAAATTTCCTTGAGTTATCTGTGTGATTTTTTCTCTCTTGTGTTTTGTTTTCTGTTTTTCCTTTTTGTTTGTTCTTTTTTCACTAATTAGTTCAGAAGTTCGGCATCCAAGATGTCATTCGTTCACTAGAGAAAACGTCAGCGCCACTACTATGTACATCCCTCATCCTGGTCATCGAGTACATAATGTTTTCATGAATTTTTCAGGCCCAGTTAGAAATTATGTCTAAATTTTGTGTGTTTATACTGTTATTTATCTTGTGTTGTTTTTCGTTGTTCTCTTTACTCCGCTACCATCTTGTGTATTTGGCGGGTTACAAATAAAATATGTATGTACAAATTTATGTTTCCTTACTTTGCTTTTCATCTAATCCATCATTTTCTCGTTCCTTTACGATTGGTTAAAAATAAACATAACATTATGTGACGATTCTTACTTGTTAAAACTAAGCCCGAAAAATGCCAGACGGATTAATTGTTTCGGACTGCCGTGGTCTGTTTATCCTTAGGCAATTCCAAGCCAGTTTAGAAAAATAATATTTTTAGGTTTCTTTAGATTGTATAAAGGGTATATTCGAAACAGAAAAAAAATAACCATATCGTCCAATTGAAGCTTACGTTTGCTCGGAAGTACAACAAATCCCTTGAAAAAATAACGTAGATAAACACTATAACAAAGAAAAAGAAGGTAGTGATACCACGGTAACGACAAAATGCAAATCCAGATACCGTGGTATCAGATACCATGGTTTGTGCAAAAACGCAAAAGTGAGTGAGAATTGTGCTGTTATTTTGTTTAATGAATAATTAAATTAAAATGAATTTAGTGAAAAATCTCTAATTCGTATTTCAGGTAATCATCTGATATCCTTGATCTGTGACGATACGTGTGCACTTCGAGTATACCAAAATCAGACATTGAAGTGGAGCTGTCAGCTGCAGACTTTCCCCCGAATAATTGGCCGAATTTCCACGATCGTAAGTAAGGATCAACTTTCTAGATTAATAAGCAGGGCCAAGTCAGAATGTAAAAAGAAGCATAAATTTTACCCAGTTTGAATTTGAATTTTGGTAAGAAGTTTGACAAAAAAGGTCAGTCTCTCTACCTATAAAACTTAAAGAAGCAAACTAAATACTCTGTGAGCACAAGCAGACTGGGAAACATATCTTAAAACGGTGGGTAAAAATGGTAAAGTCAGTTACAATTCAGAGAAAAATAACACTAGGGAGTAGCGCCAAGACCTATGCTTGCCATGCTTCACAATCTAGCCATACTCGTAGCGCCGCCCACCACGCTTAAGGTATTTAAAGCGAGGCAAACTTGCGGGTTTAGAAATTTCTTGTAAAGCTAAGATGCGGTCTGCACCCACCGATGAGACAAGGGAGGGTTGTATCTTTTTTCTGCTGTGTTCAGAATTTTAAGTTAATGGAGCTATCGCTGGTGCATGACTGATTTGTCATGCGGAGTACCGCCAAGACTCAACAAAATTGACACACACTCCAGTAGCAGCGATACTATCGCCACTAGCGATAGAGTACATCCCTACCGAAACTCGTTCAGTCGTTCAGCAGTAGCGATTGCTCCGATAACTTCATATTCTAGACTGCAGTGCAAAAAAAATGATACAGCCTCCATTGTCTCCTTGGTGTGTGCAACCGCACCTTTGCTTTACTAGAAATTTCTAAACCCACAAGTTTGTCTCGCTTTACATGCCGCAAGTGTAGTGGGCGGCGCTACGAGTATGGTCCGTTTGCAAAGCATGGAGAGCATAGATCTTGGCGCTGCTCTCTAGTGTTATTTTGCAGTTTTTACCGGATTTTTCGTGCGAATCGTTTACTCCACAGGTATGCAACTAGAGTTGAGTACCGAGACACCACACGTGCAGCTTGGGGAATTAGGTATCTACCTCCGGCTATTTGGAATGATATCCCAGTTGGCATTCGGGAGGCTGAACACATTGGGGCATTTAAAGTAAAACTTAAAAAACATTTATTGGGAGAGGGGAGTTAATTTTCTTTTTTTTCTCTTTCTGTTTTTTTAGATTTTTTTTTTAGATTTTGGTATTAAAGGTTAATTGAGTGAGAGTGTTCTTGTCCTTTTTTTTCTTTTTTTTTTGTATGAAATTTGTTACAGGTTGAGAATCAAGAGGATTGCAGCCGTCCATCATCAGGGCGGTTGTGTGTTTTTATAGTTTATTTTGTAATTAGTAGTACCAGGGACCCATAAATTTCCTGTAATGACTCGCCATTCAGGGGGCTTGTCATTTCCTATGCTTCTATGTTGCTATGTTGCCCGAGCCTCGCCTAGTTTCAAAAAATCCCGCTTGGGTCGAATCGGCGTTCTTGCTCAGATAGACAAAAACCGCTCCTTTGCTTTACTAGAAATTTCTGAACACCGAAAGTTTGTCTCGCTTTAAATGTCGCAAGCGTACTGGGCGGCGCCATGAGTATTGCCCGTTTGCAAAGTATGGAGAACATAGGTATTGGTCAGAGCAAAATAACACTAGGGAGTAGCGCCAAGACTCGAAAATATTGTCACGCACTCGAATAGCAGCAGTACTAGCACCACTAGCGATAGAGAACGTCCCTACTGAAACTCATTTAGTCGTTCACCGACGCTGGCTCCATAACTTCATATTCTGAACATAGCAAAAAAACTATAAACCCTTCGTTGTTTCCTTGGTGTGTAGGCTACAGACCGCACCTTTGCTTTACTAGAAATTTCTGAACACCGAAAGTTTGTCTCGCTGTAAATGTCGCAAGCGTACTGGGCGGCGCCATGAGTATTGCCCGTTTGCAAAGTATGGAGAACATAGGTATTGGTCAGAGCAAAATAACACTAGGGAGTAGCGCCAAGACTCGAAAATATTGTCACGCACTCGAATAGCAGCAGTACTAGCACCACTAGCGATAGAGAACGTCCCTACTGAAACACATTTAGTCGTTCACCGACGCTGGCTCCTTAACTTCATATTCTGAACATAGCAAAAAAACTATAAAGCCTTCGTTGTTTCCTTGGTGTGTAGGCTACAGACCGCACCTTTGCTTTACTAGAAATTTCTGAACACCGAAAGTTTGTCTCGCTTTAAATGCCGCAAGCGTGCTGGACGGCGCCATGAGTATTGCCCGTTTGCAAAGTATGGAGAGCATAGGTATTGGCCAGAGCAAAATAACACTAGAGAGTAGCGCCCAGACCTATGCTACGCAAAGTTTGCAAAATTTGGTTTCTTACGTATAAGTAGAACCCGATGTGCCAACGAGTCGACCGACACCCGACAAAAGCATAAAAAATTTATTTCTTCTGGATTCCTTATGTATAAAAAGAACCCGATGTGCCGACGAGAGTACCGAGGCACGACAAAAGCATGCAGAATTCGATTTCTTCAGTGTTTTGCCCGACAAATGTTTGCAGGCTTGCATATAAAAGGAACCCGATGTGCCGACGAGTCGACCGACGCCTGACAAAAGCATACAAAATTTTATTTCTTCT
Source organism: Branchinecta sandiegonensis (assembly GCA_030848855.1). NCBI lineage: Eukaryota > Metazoa > Arthropoda > Branchiopoda > Anostraca > Branchinectidae > Branchinecta > Branchinecta sandiegonensis. The sequence goes on along the minus strand of JAUPMV010000016.1, from coordinate 19,691,696 downwards.
GAAACTATATTGGCCGCTTCACTACTTTGGCCTTTCTCATATATTTCACTGAGAGACAGATCGTCGACGTATTTCCATCTTTCCGGCCTATAGTAAGCTGTTTTGTTAATCATTACAAGAAAAAGTTGGTCCGCATTTCCGCAAACCATAGTGTGAATTGACCACCGGTCTCCATAATGAACCCGCGAAGTTCTGCATGAGTAGTAGGCCGTCCTGAACGCCCTAGGCCATCCTGATATCGATGACTGTATCGCAACTTGGACATTTACCATCTTGTCCGGTTTACTGCACAGAACCTCGGAACTGCACAGAACATCAGAACCTCGTTTTTGTTGCAATAGTAGATATAGATAGATAGATATCTCTTCTTTGCTTCTGCACAAGACGCGTTTTTGGATTCACTTCCTGAACGATTTCTTCTTGGTTGATGCAGCACCTTGCAGGGAAGCAACAGCTTCCTCGGAAGCACTGCAGTCCAGAAACTACTGTAGAAAGAATCAGCCCGGAAGCGGCCGAGAAGTGGACCTGCAGAGTGTAACAAAAACGAGGCTCAGGTTGAGAATGCAGTCTTCACCACTCAAATGCAGTCGTCGTAACAATTGTGTCCTTTCTGCTTTGACCTTGAGATTTCAATTTCCAGGGCTTGTTCGGAATTATTGCTGTCGTCGATCATCAGAGTCGAATATCAGCGATAGTTCTTTCCACTTCGCTTGCCCATGACGTCAGAGAACTAACAGCTCCCATGAAAAAGACTTTGGAACTAAATCGTCAAAATAATGTAGGTAAGTAATAATACTGATTGTTATTATAATATGTAAATATCCTTCTGATGCTTCGGTCTAGCAATCCACTCCTTGTGATTCTCTCGGGCCCAAACATGCGGCTATCGTTACCTGTGTGGATGGCATGGAACCGTGAGCTGTATTCAGCATTGATGTTGGGTAGATTATTGTTTTTATATTTTTGCCCACCCCCGTTGTTAGTTGTTAATTTTTATTGTTAGTTGTTTAGTATGGCCCAAGTTGGCCGTTTTCATAGATTAAATAAATAAATATTGATACATATATATATATATATCTCTATTTGAAAGCTATTAAGCCATATACAGAAAAACAAAACAGACAACAATCTCAAGTGACAAACACCCTCACATTCTTAACTTAATATCCTACCGACTTTCTGCTAAACTAATAACTTTTTCTGTCATGTTTCCAAAAACACACTATAGACCTAGCATTTGTAGACTTAAGGATACCTAGAAGTAGCTCATCCCCCCATTATGAAAAAGAGTACCCCTTATATTAGAAAGCTCCTCACACCTCAAGAGAACATGGCCCAGCCCCTCATCACTCGAATTACAAAAAGGACAAGGATACTGCGCTTCCGGACCACCACTTTTCCTTTTCCAAAAACTTTTAACTTATAATAATGCAATGCTAAAAATAGCCCACAAAGCCATGATTTTTGGATACGCTATGTCTAATTCTGACAAACGCTGGACACCCTTTGCCAAACGCTGGTTACGTATAATAACAAGAATGAATTGTAAATGACTTTAGTGTTGTTGGTCTTTTAGCTTTCGTAGTTATACAGTTTTCGTATAAAGTTTTATTGCACGACTATGTATTTTTATGCTATTTTTATACTATTGTTAACCATATAACTGTCGCAAGTGGACATATTTACTGACCGAGCTGTTCTCAGCTGAATTTGTATATCTGTGTCTTGTTGTATTATGTTTATGTGACACGAAACCTACTAGTCGGCTTGTCCGTGTTATGGCTTTCTTGAATGTAATTCAATTGAACGTACGGGTAGGTATCGAAGCCTTGACCTACTGGATTCTGATTTGTTGATCTTAGCTTCACTGGAATCATCAATATTAGTTGGGTTAGGGTACCCATTATTTGGCATCGGGTATCTAGCGTTAGGCATAGACTGTGCTAAACACTAGATACACCGAGGGTTTGGCTTATGGTATCCAAATTTAATGTCACGGGTTTGTTGTAGACTGCATTAAAATCTAGAAAGCTTGTCTAACAGTATTCGTTGCTGACTTTTCTGGCGTACATATTGTCCAAGGGGTTCTGGACAGTATTGATAGAGATAATTCACTACTAAGCTAATTCAGATGGGAGATTGTTCCGAGAGTCCATCACTCAATAAAAAATAATTCAGGCAGGCACTCACCTACTATAAACAAGCTATTATCTTTCTGTTGCTATCGGACAACTGGTCGCTCAGAAATGATCTCAAGAGCCTCCATTCTTGCATCTACCAGAGATTTTTCTTACCAAAGATGGGATAAAAGGGACCGCTCTTTTGCGTTAAAATCACGAGAAATTTCACCTAAACTCATATATATATGATTAATTACATGATTAATTATAATTATAAGAATCATATATCATATTCTTGTCTCATCTTGACGGTGAGTAAGGGTGGGTTTGTACCAACCAAAGGCTGAAGATTCATTTTTTTTTTCAATTCAGTTTTATTTCAACACCAATTACGGACTAGCCGAATAGCAGGTGGTAAAGTCAACATACATTAAAAACTAACCAAAATTGTCAGCATATACGAGAAAGTGGCCGAATTTCATATGAAATACTGAGAACAAACAATATAAAAAGTAACGATTGGGGAAATAGACAACGAGGGGTAAAATAATAACCTACTAATTTCTGTTACGTAGGGAACCAAAGGAGGGGACAAAGCTATTCTTGTATCGCACGTGTCGGCAAAACACTGGTTGAAGGGTAGGGACTGGTTCGGAAGCTTGTCTTTGAGGCCTCTCCCTTTCTGTTGTAAAGTTGGGGGGCAGGATGTCGCGAAGGACTGGGTTCAGTAAAGCCGATTGGGATATAAAAAGTACGCGTTTGGGTATGGCCCTTAATCGTTGTCAGTAGGCGTTGGTTGCGGAGCGGTCCCTTTTATCCCATCTTTGGTGAGAAAAATCTCTGGTAGATGCAAGAATGGAGGCTCTTGAGATCATTTTTGAGCGACCAGTTGTCCGATAGCAACAAAAAGATAATAGCTTGTTTAGTAGGTAAGTGCCTGCGAAACGGGTAAGTGCGCTATAGGTTAGTAGGGTATTCTTCAGCGATATTTCGTCCTTTCTTGGCAAGGGTCTTCTTCAGGATCTAGTTGGAAGAAACGACCCAGCAACCTGACTACGTCTTCTCAGATCCAAGCCATCAAATAGGCCTATCAGAAGATAATTAGCGAAAAGTCAGCAGTTAACGTAAGATGACACCAATCCAATTACCCCCCCCCCCCCCCTCCCTGTTCTGGGGGGGGGGGGGTCTTCCCTTACCTTAGACCTTAGTTCCTAGATGTTCCTTCAGCCCAAGCTGACTGCGAATCATATTTGACGGTGCAAAACGGATAAGTCCGCTACATTTTATTCGAGCTATATTTTGGCCCTTCTTCTTACCCTTTCGACGACCCAATCGAACAACAAAAACAGTAGCCGAGTCCAGAATGAAATCACAGCTCCTGCTTTAACTCCCACCAATTTTCATGGAAGAAGTTAAACAAGAGCTACGAGCTCATATGGCACTTGTTACGAGTAGGTGGTACGAGAAAGTAGATGAGAATGTCAAAAAGTCCCCCCTTCAACCCTCCTAGGACTGGACCTAGAAATAAGGTATCTAATTTTACCCGAGCCTGAGCATTTCCGGCATCGCCTTGGATAATCTAGGCAAATGTTTTACCGTACTCGTTTGATTCCTAGAAGTGCCGTACTATTGCCGGTACGCGCCGATCCTGTCTGGACCCTAAAGCATGTCATCTAGGACACATCTCTATTCTTTCCAAGTTTGATTCAACTCACTCCATCCGTTTGATCCCTACGCGAGCTACAACCCCCCCCCCCTCCATCTGCTCCCACTGTGGTCGAACACGACTAGGACACATAAACTTTGCATCTTAGACATCTTCTCTTCTCCTCGTTCAAGCTTGACTCGAATCGGAACATATCTGCAAATTTCCGGTGTCCGCCTGATCCTCCTCCTATACCGTTGCCGGATCCGGTCTGGACGCCAAATAAAGAAATAGGCAGCATAAACTCGGTACTGTCCAACTTGCATCCCAGTCGGCCCATTCGTTCTGTTTTTTACCATGTCACAAAGTTTACGGTCCTACCCCCCCCCCCCCCCTCCAACTACCCCAGCCAACGCCGTATGTGGTTTGGAGACATGTTTTGCATATCTAGCTCATTAGTTGTTATCACCCATAAAGTTTCACTCGAATCGGACCACCCGTTCGCAAAAACTACGCAAGTCAGTAATTTCCGGACTCCCCTTCCCTTAACTCCCCCCCCCCCCCCCCAAAAAAAAAATGGCCGGATCCACGAACAGAAATTTTGTCAAGAATCTGTTTACGGCTTATGCTTGTTCTTCCCACCAAATTCCGTCCCGATCCCTTGATGCTAGGCGTTTCACGAATATTCCGGTTCTTCACCCCCCCCCCCCCAAAAGTATCGGATCAGGTCGGGCTTGACATGGAACATCTGAGACGACAACTCTTTCCACTTGCCAAGTATCATTCAAATCCGATTGCCCGTTCGACAGTTATGAATGCCACAAGATTCCGGATTCTCCATCCCTTCACTTCCCCACGATGCTCGGATCATGCAAACGACTCTTGTCAAGTCAGTTTTTTCGAGTCCCTGATATGCCCGCCCAGTTGCATCGTCCCAGGAAGTACCGAACTCACGGATAATCAGAAATCCGGACCCCCCCCCCCCCAATTCCCTCCATAGTGCCTAAATCCGGACCGGTTATGTCAATGATTTATCTAGGACTTGTACTTGCTCTTCCCACCGAGTTTCATCCTGATACCTCCACTCTAAGCGTTTCCCAAGATTTCCGGTTCCCCCCTCCAGCTCCCCCCCTAGTCACCGGATCCGGTCCCGATTGTACGTGGATCGTGTGAGACACCAGGTCTTTCCAAATACCAAGTTTCATTAAGGTCCGATCACACATACAAGAGTTGTAGATGCCTCAAGATTCCGGATTCCCCCTCCCTCCACTCCCCCCACGACGCTCGGATCATGTAAACGCCTACTGTCAAGTCGGTGTGTTCAAGTCCCTGATATGCCAGCCCAGTTGCATCGTCCTGGTACATCTGGAAGTACCGAACTCACGGATCATCAGAAATCCGGACCCCCCCCCCCCCCCAAACTCCCCCCATAGTGCCTAAATCCGGACCGGTCATGTCAATGATTTATCTAGGACTTGTGCTTGCTCTTCCCACCGAGTTTCATCCTGATCCATTCACTCAAAGCGTTTCCCAAGATTTCTGGTTCCCCTATCCGGCTCCCCCCGAAGTCACCGGATCCGGTCCGGATCTTATGTGGATCGTGTGAGACACGAGGTCTTTCCAAATATCAAGTTTCATTAAGATCCGATCACCTGTTCAATAAGAGTTATAAATACCTCAAGGTTCCGGAATCCCCCTCCCTCCACTCCCGCCACGATGATCGGATCAGCTAAACGCCTATTGTCAAGTCGGTTTGTTCAAGTCCCTGATATGCCAGCCCAGTTGCATCGTCCTAGTACATCTGGAAGTACCGAACTCACATATCATCAGAAATCCGGACCCCCCCCCCCCCAAACTCCCCTCATAGTGCCCCAACCCGGTCCGGTCATGTCAATGATGCATCTAGGACTTGTGCTTGCTCTTCCCACCAAGTTTCATCCTGATCCCTCCACTCTAAGCGTTTCCCAAGATTTCCGGTTCCCCTCTCCAACTCCCCCCAAAGTCACCGGATCCGGTCCGAATTTTACGTGGATCGTCTGAGTCCCGAGGTCTTGCCACATACCAAGTTTCATTAAGATCCGATCACGCGTTTAAGAGTTATGAATACCTCAAGATTCGGGATTCCCCCTCTCCCCAATCCCCCCACGATGCTCAGATCGGGGAAGTGACTATTTCCAACTTAATCATTTAGGGTCCCTGATATGCCTGCCAAGTCTCATCGTCCTAGCTTATGTGGAAGTGCCCGAACTAGCAAAGCCCGGACCGACAGACCGACGGACGGACAGAAATTGCGATCGCTATATGGCACTTGGCCGAAAGGCAAGTGCCATAAAAAAAGCAGATATTTAAGGAAGAATCTTCAATTGTTTTTTACAAGTTTATTTCCCAGCTTGAACCTGAAGAGGACCCTTGCCAAGAAGGGCCGAAATATAGCTCGAATAAAATGTAGCTGACTTATCCGTTTTGCACCGTCAAATATAACTTAGTTCCTCCTGCACCTCCAGAGGCGCTTAGGGCATGGAAGAAGGGTCGCCAGTCGTCTGTCATAAGGGCCGCTGCCCATACATCTTCCCATTCGGGCTGAATAGACGCGTTGATATTGTGAACATCCGACTGGTAGGTACGGCGAAGAGTGTTCTTCGGTCGCCCTCTTCTTATGAAGCCCTCCGGATGCCACTGGAGGATTAGTGTTTCTAATCTTTTCAAACTTTTTAATTGTGTTCTTGCGTTTCTTTTTCACACTAGCGGTTCTCAGCGCTTCATCCTTCTTATTGACTTGTTCGCTAATTGTTTATCTCTTCGGAAGTGTCAAGATTCTCTTCTTACGAAATAACTTACGAAACGGAGACGCCTCGTCTCTTCATTTCAAGAAAAATTAGAAAATTCCTGGAATCTTGCCGCTCTCGTAGGACTGTCTTGTTATTTGGATTTCTAGAAATAAAAATCTCTAGGAAACATCTCAGCGCTCTCATCTTATTTGTTGACTAATTGTTTATCGTTTCCGAAGTGTCGAGACTTTTTTGGAATTTAATAACTTAGAACGCTGAGATGACACCTTTCGTGCATTTCAAGAAATTAACTTGACAGTTCCTGGAGTCTTGCCGCCCCCTGACTGTCTCTTTGTGTTGTTTTGATTTCAAGGAAAACAAAATCTCTGGGCTTCACCCTTATTATTGACTTATGGAGCAATTATTTACGTCTCCCAAAGTCTCAGGATTTTTCTGGGATCGAGTAAAAAGAGGTACGGTACGGCACGGCACGAAATAGTGTAGGAGGCACGAGTACTAAAAAGAGGCACGAAAATTAAAAGGGCCCTTTCAGGCTTCAGAGTGACAATGTTCTAACGTGCCTTCTTTTAGGCTCTGGAGTTCCGAACTGTCACTTACTTGTCTACTTCTACTACTTGCTAATCTCTTTTTATTACTCATGCCTCCTGCGCCATGCGGTGCCGTGCCGTGCCTCTTTTTAGTCGGTCCCGATCTCTCCGACATTAATATCTTAGAAAATGTAGATGGCACTTCTCTTTTATTTCAAAAAGGTAAACTCGGCAATTCCTATAGTCGTGTCGCCCCTGGACTGTCCCTTTTGTAAAGGTTGTTTAGATTTCTAGGAATAGGCTGCATCAACATTTCTACTGGAGCGATGTTTCGGCGATTTTTCGGCCCTTGTCAGTATGGTGTTGACTAAAGTTTAGCCGATTATCTACGGCTCGTGACGTCACGCGAAAAGTCAATATTTTCCATTTATTAACTTTTCCATTTACTCCCTAGAACGGTTTATAAGTGTGAAGGCGTTTGGCGCCTCGCTGGCCGCTCGGTTCTGTATATATATGGATACAAATATATTTTCTGCTACATTAATTTAATCGAATTTCCCTATTTCTTTCATGACGTCAGGAAAACGTCACGGGCCGTAGACAGTAAGCTAAGCTTTGGTTTCCACCGTCAATATGCCTTGTTCAGTCTTCCCTCGTTGATCCGGGCTCCGAAAATGGTTATTTTAGAGGAAATGTATTACCAGACATCCTAAACTTACAAATACATGCAGATCTCTCTGACGGGTGATCTGATTTCGATGAGAAGCTAAGAGCACATCCGCCAAAAAGGCCTTTCTATGTCTCGACTATAGATCTCGGTAGATCCAGTTTCACAAATTCATAACAGTATCACCATCCGATACCAAACAATCCAGCTATGCCTAAAAAGTTCGGCGTATATAACGATGCTGAACCCGACGAGGGGCGTAATGGAATGTTAGTTCTTGCTAGAGCAAAATTACACTAGGAAGTAGCGCCAAGACTTGACAAAACTGACACACACTCTAGTAGCATGGACACTAGCTCCACTTGTATGGAGTGTTTTGGTACATGAGGTTCCACCCTCTTATTCCTTACTTCATTTTTATGGCACTTGCAGCCTCTGGCTCAAGTGTCCATATACCGATCACAATTCCGTCTGTCGGTCTGTCCGAGTTTATTGTCACACTTTTTCGAGTTAGGGTACTTCCAGATGTGCTAGGACAATGAAACTTGGCAGGCATATCAGGGACTCGACCAAACTAATCTGGAAATAATCAGTTTCCCGATCCGACCATATGCGGGGGAGTGGAGGGCGCTGGAAACTTGAAAATTGAGGGCATTTTGTCACACTTTTTCGAGTTAGGGTACTTCCAGATGTGCTAGGACAATGAAACTTGGCAGGCATATCAGGGACTCGACCAAACTAACCTGGAAATAATCAGTTTCCCGATCCGACCATATGCGGGGGAGTGGAGGGCGCTGGAAACTTGAAAATTGAGGGCATTTTGTCACACTTTTTGGGATCCCAAAACGTAAGTGGAGGGATACCTATGACATCGCAAAAGTTGTCCGTCTGTCCGTCCGTCCGTCTGTAAGCACGATAACTCTCGAAGGGAATGAGATATTTTGATGAAACTTGGTGTGAGGATTCGTTGGGTCGGCGGACCAGTCAAGTTCGTAAATGGGCTTTGTAGCCCTACATTTAGGGGTGGGGGAGGGGGTTCAAATTAAGGGGCAAACAAAATATTTTGAAACAGCTAATATAATAGTCGATTATGGGGTAAGAAGACATGCTGAACACGGTGGTGAAAGTAGTTCGCCCGGAATCCGGCCAAAACCGGAAAGTTTGTTAAAAGTAAAAGTTTTATTTCAAGTTGATTAGAGGTTTGATTTAGAGGTAGGAAGACATGCGGAAGACGATGGTGAAAACCATTTTCTCGACGGACAAGTAGTTCGCCCGGGATCCGGCTCAAACCGGAAAGTTTGTTAAAATTAAAAGTTTTATTTGGAGATGATCAGATGTCCGGTTTAGGGCAAGAAGACATGCTGAACTTTTATGTGAAAATAATTTTCTTCCCGGACATGTAGTTCGCCCGGAATCCGGCCAAAACCGGAAAATTGTTAGAAGTTAAAGTTTTATTTCTAGCTGATTAGATAACCGATTTAGGGGTAAGAAGAGACGCTGAATCCGTGTGTGACAATCATATTTTACCCGGACATATAGTTCGACCGGAATCCGGCTGGAGTCGGAAAATTTGTTATAAGTCAAATTTTTATTCGAAGTTGATTAGATGTTCATTATTGGGGAAAGAAGATACCCTGAGTTCGTTTTTGAGCTTTCTTTTTTCGCCGGACAAGTAGTTCTAGAGTTCGGCCGAAACCGGGAAATTGGCAGAAGTGACAGGAAGTTTTCGTCAAAACAGATATGACTTATAGGGGTATATTTGTAGTTGATTAGATGTCCGACATAGGGGCAAAAATAGATGCTGAATTCGATTATGGCAAATTTTTTTTAGCCGGACATGTAGTTCGTCCGGAATCCAGCTGAAACCGAAATTTTTTTTATAAGTTAAATTTTTGTTTAAAGTTGATTAGATGTTGGACTAATCACACCAAACAATCAACAACTTATCCAGCGGTGCCTCAAATTAACATAATGTCAAACTTCTCATCTGATAAGCGCACCAATCTGTAAAAGACAATTAGTTTTTAAGTATCGTTCCTAAATATTACAGTTAAATTATTTATCTATCTACATTATATATTAGATTTTTGGGATCCCATCGACACCTTTGGTCTTGTTCGAGTTAGGGTACTTCCAGATGTGCTAGGACAATGAAACTTGGCAGGCATATCAGGGACCCGACCAGACTAACCTGGAAATAATCAGTTTCCCGATCCGACCAAATGCGGGGGAGTGGCGGGCGCTGGAAACTTCAAAATTAAGGGCATTTTGTTACACTTTTTCGAGTTAGGGTACTTCCAGATGTGCTAGGACCATGAAACTTGGCAGGCATATCAGAGACCAGACCAAACAAACTTAGAAATAATCAGTTTTCCGATCCGACCATTTTGGGGGGGGGGAGTGGAGGGCAGGGGAATCTGGGAAATTGAGTAGTCTGTAACTTTCGAACGGGTGATCGGATTGTAATGAAACTTAATAACTGAATAGATTATATATCTGTGATGTCCCGTATGGCATATCAGGGACCCGATCAAACTGACTTCAAAATAAATTTTTTGTCGATCTGATAATGGTGGGGGGAGGGGAGGGAGGGGAATCCGGAATATTCGGTCATGCGTAACTTTGGAACGGGTGATCGGATTCGAGTGAAATTTAAGAATTGAACAGAGGATATTTCTCTGGTGATCTTTTTCATATCAGGACCGGATCCGGCAACTATTGGGGGGGGGGGGGGGGGAATACGTGACCTGCTTAGAACGGAGAGATCGGGATGGAACTTTGTGGGAAGAACAAAGCGACGTTCTAGGTAAATCATTTACTGAATCGGATTGGCTACGGTCACCGTGGGGGAGTTGGGGGGGGGGGCGGTAATCTCGAGAAACGGTTAGAATGGAGGGATCGGAGTGAAACTTGCTGGGAAGAACAGACATCTGCTCCATGTAAATCTGTTACACAATTTGACTGGATTCGGACACTTGGGGGGGGGGGGGGGGAGGGGGTTTCCCGGAATTCCGGTTTTTGGGATTTTCACGACAAAACTTGGCAGGCATATCAGGGACCCGGTCAAACTGACTTGGAATAAAAAAATCCTCGATATGATAATCTTGGGGGAGTTGAGGGAGGGGAATCCGGAATATTGAGTCATGCGTAACTTTGGAACGGGTGATCAGACCCGATTGAAATTTAAGAATTAAACAGAGGACACTTCTCTCTGGTGATCTTTTTCATTTCCGGACCGAATCCGACAATTATTGGGGGGGGGGGAATACTTGACCCGCTTAGACTGGTGTGATCGGGATCGAACATTGTGGGATTCACAAACAGATGCTCTGGATTAATCATTTACAGAACCGGATTGGCACCGGGTATTGTGGGTGGAGTTGGAGGGGGGGGGGGGTCTGGGATTCCAGTGATCGCGAGTTAAGGTACTTCCAGATGTGCTAGGACGATGAAACTTCGCTGGAATATTAGAGATTCAACAACATTTGCTTAGAAATTGCTACTTCCCAAATTTGATTATTCCTAAAAGTACCAATCTTGACCGCAAAGTAAGAAAAAGACTTTTAAGCAATATATGCATTTCCTGTTGCCATCAGCCCATTATCATTTTTGCCTCAAGGGTTTTGCTTACAGATGAAGTTCTAGCTCCCTTAGAGTGCGCATCTTAACCGCAAAGTCGAAACTTACTTTTGATCAATCAAAACATCTTAACCCTTGCAAGTGCCATATGAGCTTACAGCTCTTGTTTTTTCTTTTTGTTGTGTTGTTAAATAGCAAATCCTCGCAAGCAGTACTTTTGCTGTTCTGCTTATGGTGATCCTCGGTTGTTTTGTTAATAAAACTGTTCTACTACTACTAGCGATATAGAACGTCCCTACTGGAACTCAGTCAGTCTTTCACCAGCGCCGGCTCCGATAACTTCATATTCTAAACATAGCAAAGAAAATGATACAGCCTCCATTGTTTTCTTGGTGTGTGCTGACCGCACCTTTGCTTTACTAGAAATTTCTGAAACCGAAAGTTTGTCTCGCTTTAAATGCCGCAAGGGTAGTGGGCGGCGCTATGAGTATGGCCCGCTAGCAAAGCATGGAAAGCATATAGGTATTGGCGGCAGACCCTAGTTTTATTTTGTTCTGGTTCTTGTGCGGTTGCTGGTACGGTAAAGCATTGTCCAAATAGGTTTAATAAGCTGAATAGCGCTATACGCTATGTTTACGCCTTAATACAGACGCCTGTTCAAATAGGAGCCTCTCATCAATGCAGCGTTCGGTGTTGCCACGCTGAAATAGTTTTTCGAGTTTCTAAAGATCAGAAAAAGTGTTCTTAGTACTACTTGAAGTACACGAGTACAATTTGACGCCCATTATACTGTAAAAAGCTTTTAAATCTACGGACGGACAGCATTGGTCCTCGAACTAAAAATAAGCAGTCATAACAGAACAAAACGTGTTCTTTTGAAGAAAAGTTGTTTCTTCAGCTTCCAACAAAGTAGAACTTTAGTGCTTCCCTTGGCAACCCTGACGACGCTGCTCCTTTCCTGGGCGCGCTGGCGGAACTAACCAAGCGATCTGGTTGGCCCTACATAAGCGAGAATAGAACGCGAGTCAATTTTCTCCTTATTCACCTTATTGCAGCGCGCTCCGAGGAAAAGAGGAATCTGTAATAAGCATAATACGCCGTAATACACCATACAACACGTATTTGGAAAATGCTTAAGGTAGTTAATGATTTGGGGTCCCGTAACCCTCTTCTGGCTGTTCTCTCTAAGCCGCACATGCGGCTTATTTTTCTTCCCATTTGGCTGAAATGAGGCTGGTGTATTGTGGGGCCAACCCAACTTAGTGTGTGAAGTGTAATAGTTTATTTTGTTATGTATCATAATCCTTGTCGGCCGGTATTGGATTCAAATAAAATAAAGAAACACAAACTAAATAAAATCTATTTCGGGGTATGTGGGTCAAGGTTTATAAGAGAAAAAATACGAGGGAGAAGAAGGAAAGACTATGGATGGATCACGATATCCATTTTCCTTGAAGAATGACATGCGTGTTGTAAATGTTATATTTCCTTACAGAAGAATTGAAGAGAACAACAGATACAAGCGCATAGAGTTACCACAAATCACACGGAAATTCCACTATTTAAAATCGATTATTCGTGAATAGCGGAACAACGAAGTAACGCATTTTCAGCGGGTCTTCAAGCCAATTTAAATGAATAAGACCCTGTTCCACCCTTCTAACTGTAGTAACTATTTTCGTCCAACCTCGTAAATAGTTACCACACTGACTTCTCGAAATAGTAACTAATAGCAAGAACAAATAATCAGATAGAACCTCGTCTTTGGTGCCATGCAGCGACTATGAATACCCCGTCAAAACTGAGCGGACCTAGAGGTATTTACGGTAGCTTTTTACCCGTCTACTCTACTTCCATTTTATGCTCATCGCAGAGAAAGAAAATGCAGGTGCAGGAGGCATACTCCGTGCGCTGACCCGCTCTTGAGCGCGTCCAAAGAACCAATCAGCTTCGTCTTCTACTCTTCCTCAAGGTGGTTTCACAGCGATAGAGCTAATTGTAGAGGTAAGGAAACGTGATGTGGCGCGAAGATACTAACCTCCGCTCGTTAACAGCGGAAAAGGTATGGGGAAATACTCGACTCCGCATAGTCATAGTACAGAGATAGGGACACGGAGGTTCTATCTGGTTATTTGTTCTTGCTAATAGTAACTATTTGCTGACCATGCTCGGGAGCTTAGTAAGCGTGGTAACTACACACCTCTGTAACGTGATTGGTCGGATTCGCCCGTGGCATGACATTCTGCTGGAAAATAAAGAAATCGTCCAGCCTTAACGACAAAAAGTCAGAATTCGTGACGTCATGCGTAGTAACTACGGTGAGTAGGGTGGAACACGCTCTAAGTGATGGTTAACTAAATTGTCCTGTCCCAGCGCTTTTCAGTTAGAGTTTAAGCTCTAGTTTGTTGTCGTCTACTTGTTTAAACTATTCTAGTTACTGCTGAAGGGAAATAAACAATAGTAAGAATTCTAATATTTGACTGCGTTCAACGGAGACGTCAGCTTGTATTCATTATAGCGAATGTCGGCCCTTCTTGGAAAGGATCCTCTTTAGAGCAGTCACATCTGACTGAATAAGAATAACGAGACCAAAGGTTTCGATGGGATCCCAAACATTTAGTATTTGATCCAGACAATTTGGCCTTGTAGATATCCGGTCTTCGCCAGACTCCTTGAACATTTTGACTATTAAGATTTAGAAGATAATTTATCATATTTATTAAAAAATCAACGAAGAAACCAACGAAAATGGGGTTTGTATAGGCCAACGAATATACTGAAATAAAAGGCGAATATTTCGGGAGGACAACCGCCTCCCTTCTCCAGCGCAGAAAGAAAATTTCGAGGAAAAATGCCAAAACGAGGATGAAGATCAACAACCAAGAAAACTAAAACAAAGCAGAAAACCAACAAGAAACCGTAGATTAAAACAAAATTGGAAGAATTGAAAGCCTAAAATAAAGACAGCGAGCCACTCACCAATACCTGCAAATAACAATTATGACTGTGACAGTTATGCGAGTGACTGCTGAAACGATTTAGAAACAGAAGAAGGTCAATGGCTTATCATCTGAGAAAACCAAGTTCGGATACGGATTCACCATATGTGTATTTACCCCTAGACTGGACGTCATATCTACTTAGGCGAAACTGATCAAATCCGGGCGAACTACTTGTCCGACAAATTTTTAAATTTTTTGCTTAGTGTTTTAATATGTGTATTTTGCTTTGTGTGTTTTACTCATACTCCGCTGTTATCGAAAAAGCGGGTCATAAATAAATAAATAAAAAAACTGGACATGTCAGTAACACGTAACAAAAAATAAAAGATTCAGAATATGGATGATCACCAGTTACAGAGCCTACCGCCTACAAAGATTTGGGGCCTTTTTGAAAGCTGAAGCTTAAAAGATCATTGTCATTGTTAAGATGATAAGAAAGTAAATGTATGTATGTATTTATATATTCATGACCCATCTGCAATAGCAATAGTCTGAGGAAAAGAAAGAAAGAAATAACAGAAAAAAGAATCAAATAAGATCACAACTCAAAAATGAATTCAGCGTATCATCGTATCCCTATATCGAACATCTAATCAACTTCAGATAAAACTTTCACTTTTAACAAATTTTCCGGTTTCAGCCTGATTCCTATATGCCCGGGTAGAAAATGATTGTCCAAAAGACGATTCAATATGTCTTCTTACCCCTAAATTGAACATCAAATGAACTTCAGATAAAATTTTACTTTTTTCAAATTTCCCGGTTTCGGATGGATTCCGACAAGAAAATAATTTTCATATAAATTTTCAGCATGTCTTCTTACCCCTAAATCGAACATCTAATCAACTTTATATAAAACTTTTACTTTTAACAAACTTTCCGGCTTTGGCCGGATTCCGGACGAACTACTTGTCCGGCGAGAAAATGGTTCTCATATTCATGTTCAGCATGTCTTCTTACCCTTAAACCGACTATCTCATTAGCTGTTTGAAAAGAAATTGTTCGCCCCTTACTTTGAAACCCCTCCCCCACCCTTAAATGTTGAGCTACAGAGCCCATCTACGAACTCGACCTCTCCCTTGACCCAAAGCCCTCACACCAAGTTTCATCAAAATATATCGTTCCCTTCGAGAGTTATCGAGATTACAGACCGACAGACGGACAGCTTTTGCGATGTCATAGGTATCCCTCCATTATGTTTTGAGATCCCAAAAACTTGTTCGGCTATGGTTTCTGTATCGGAAAGAATACCGTAAATTTGCTTGCTAACACCTGAAGTTATCAAAATCAGTGGTGATTTTTAAAGAATGCATGCCGTATACAATATACAATGTGCCGTAAACACAAATCGTGTTTGTCTGAAGTTCTTCTTTTGGTAGCTGACACCTTTGCGAAATTCGTGGAAAATGGGGGGGGGGGGGTACGAACCCATGATCCTGATATTTCTGAAGAAGGGGGAAATTTGTGCTCGAGATTCTGTTAGGGAAAAGGCTACAGTGAGACGCATTGTCCCTCTGAGAATGGTAAATCAGGGGAGGTAGAAAATGTTCTTTTGAGGAAAAGATTCGTAGGGCTCTCCGGGGAATACTTTACCTGCATGCAGCCCATCCATCTTTTCGTTCAAGCATATAAACGTCGCCATGAAACTGGGGTTTTATGGCAAATAAAAGGTGCTTCAGCATCGGCTTTCACGCTGACTTAAATGGTTACGTGAACTTTTCACTCTTTAGGGACACAGCTATTTAATTTGGCCGACTTAAAACATGTTTTGTAAGTACGACTGAGTTCTACAAAGAATGGATAAAAGTATTGGCTCGACTTAGGACCTGCTCTACTTAAATTTCCAGTCGACTGCGTTAAATGGATACGTCAGCTGGTCTTATTCTAGCGACATTTCGGCCCTTCTTGACATGGTTCCTCTTCAGGCTCAATCAGAGCAAAATAACACTATGGAGTAGGGCCAAGACCTATGCTCTCCATGCCTTTCAAACGGGCCATACTCTTAGCGCCGCCCACTACGCTTGCGGCATTTAAAGCGTGACAAACTTGCGGGTTTATAAATTTCTAGTAAAGCACGGCCTGCACACACCAAGGAAACAATGGAGGCTGTATAATTTTTTTGCTATATCTAAAACATGGAAGTTATCGGAGCCAGCGCTGGTGAACGACTGAATGAGTTTCAGTAGGGACGTTCTCTATCGCCAGCGGTGCTAGTATCGCTGCTTTTCGAGTGTGTGTCAATTTTGTCAATTCTTGGCGCTACACCCTAGTTCTATTTTGCTCTGTGCTCAATCTAGAAAATCGAACCTGTGACGAAACGTAAAGATTCTAGCAACTATAAGTATCTGATTTTGGTGAGCTTCTTCGTACGTATTGCTTTGAGTTGAAGCTGGTGCGAAGATTTCATTCTTGACACGGCCTTTGTTTTAGCTGTTTAATTGGGTCGCTGACATGGTAGAGATTTTTCCGCATTCTGAATTGGTTTTGCATTTGCCATTCCGGTTTCATGCTTCCCTTACTTATGTTTGTTATTTTTTTTATTATTTTTTATTTATTTCCCTCAAAGAATATATAATGAAGAGTACTAAAATAAATTTAAAAAAAACACTGTCACAAATAACTTTCGAAACAATAAATAACAATTGACGTACATTAAACAACACACTGTACTATTAACCTTTATCGAAAAACGGAACCAGATTCTTCCGCAGAGTCAGAGTCAGAGAGGAGTCAGAATATTATTAGCTTTAGCTACAAAATTATCAAATTTCTGCTGAATTGCCAGGGCAGGATCTTTAACCGAAAGGGAATTAATTCGAGGTGTATTTCTAGCAAATAAAGGGTATCCAAGCAAAAATTTACAATATTTAAAATATCACACACGAACACTAGCAATCATACCACGACTAAAACCATTCACCACCACCGCTGGAAAAATAAATATTGGTAAAACAGTTGACTGGCATATACGGGCCAGAATGTCACATGTAGAGCGTGTTCCACCCTCGTACCAATAGTAACCATTAGTTATTAAACCCGTTCCAGCCTCACGAAAAGTTACTACGCTGACCGTTCCAGCCTTGTCGAAATAGTAACCAATAGTAACTATTTGCTTACCACGCTCGGGAGCGTGGTAAGCGTAGTAACCACGAATCTCTGTCACGTGATTGGTCGGATTCCCCCGTGGTATGATATTTCGCTGGAAAATCCAAAAAATCGTTCCAGCCTTGACGACAAAAAGGCAGAATTTGTGACGTCATGCGTGGTAACTACGGTAAGTAGGATGGAACACGCAAGTAATCTTACCTCTCAGATGGATGAAAGCTCCAAACGTCTTACGGATTTTTAGTTCAGTATTTCTAACTATAATTAATTGAAAATTACGTTTCACTGAACAATAGGGAATCCCAAGGCAAGTCACAACATCAATGGGTCACAACATCAAGGGGTTGGAAAAGGTTCCCATCACCACAGTTTAAGGACGAAATACCATGCAGATCATTAATAAACTGTATAGTGTGTGTTTTGGTTAGTATATTATCTACTTATCTTTGGTTGTGTTTCTTTGTCATCTTTTATGACTGAATAGAGTAGAGTAGTCTTATTAAGATCCAAACTGTGACAGGCCAGCTAATGGTTACTCGTCCTGCAGCAGTAACATATAATAAATAGTAAAGGGTCAAACTAATTGGCATAGATAAATTTCATATTTAAAAACTAAATGCGCTATGTGTCTTTGTATTAATTGACAATCGCAACACTTCTTGGGACAAAACTTTATCGGTACCGGTTGGTTCTAGCGCTGATTGGTACACTTTCGGTGATTTTTCCTTTGTTGTATATTATTAGCTTTTGTTATTGTTACCAACCTTAAAATCAAGCAAGTAGTGCAGCGAAACATATAGACAAATAGGCTACTACACATACGGGGGTATCCATGACCTACAGCCAGAGGCGTTACTAGCAAGGGGGCAAGGTGTTTACCGACTGGCTGGTCATTTTACCGACTGTTTTCGAAGATAAAATCGACTATTTTTACGAGTAACCGACTGTTTTAAAAAAAAATCGACTGTTTCCAAGAAAAAAAATCGGCTGTTTTTTCGAAAATCGCGGCGCTTCGCGCCCACTCGGGTTTTTTTTCATCGACTGGCCGACAACATTCGGGGAGGGCGTCCCCCCCTCCCCCCTAGTCGTGATGCTCTTTCTGGATCTCCTTGACATCATTAATTTTTGGATTTATTCAAACAATTTTTACAACGGATACGTCAGCTACGATTCTTCATCAGCGATATTTCGGCCCTTTTTGGCAAGGGTCCTCGTTAGGCTGTCAATCCTCTGATTCAACTTCGGGGAAGGAAACAAACCTGTAATCACTCCTGTCATTACAGGTTTGATTACAGGTTTTTTTATTTATTACAGGTTTGTTTCCTTCCCCGAAGTTGAATCAGAGGATTGACAGCCTGACGAGGACCCTTGCCAAAAAGGGCCGAAATATCGCTGATGAAGAATCGTGACTGACGTATCCGTTGTAAACATTGTTTGAATAAATGTTTCAAAAGTCAGCTTGGGCTCAAAGAACATTTAATTTTTGGATTTTTCTTTTACTCTTTTTTGTCTCTTCTCGACGTGGGAAGGTACCATCCCATCGTTAGCCTTTTCCATTTAGATAAATCCCTTTAGGACAAAGGGAACTGAAATTTGACCTCACTTCTCTGTTCGCAGAAGTCACTTTGAAGTTGAGAGACGCGGACCAGAAAGACTTTGAAGTCTCTGGGGTCTTGGAACTCCAGTCGGATGTGGAGGGAGAAATTCGACTCGTTCTCTCGGCAACGGCCCCCATTTGCGTGGATCCTGCAGCATCTGTTATTCAAATAGATGGTAAGATAGAAATTTGAGAGAGAGATAGGCATGGGAAATGACTGGCCGGAAGGGGATCGACTAAAAAGAGGCACGTGGCAAGGCACGACATAGTGTAGGAGGCAGAGGCGTTACTAGCCAAAATGTTTGGGGGGGGGGAGACGAGGCATTTACCGACTGGCTGGTAATTTATATCGACTTTTTCTGCAGAAAAAACGACTGTTTTCAACAACAAAAATGAAATATTCGAAAAAAATCGACTGATTTTCAGAAAAATCCACTAATTTTTAGAAAAACCGACTATTTAGACGAAAAATCGACCAATTTTCAGAAAAAAAAACTGTTTTCATGAAAAAAAATCAAATGTTTTGACGAAAAATCGCGGCGCTTTGCGCCGACTCGGTTATTTTTTACCGACTGGCCGACAGCTTGGGGGGGGGCGTCCCCCCCCCCCTCCCCCCCCCTGTAGTGACGCCTCTGGTAGGAGGTAAGAGTACTAAAAAGAGGCACGAAAAATAAAAAAAGGCCCTTTCAGGCTTCAGAGTGAGGAGCAGGAACAATGTTCTAATAAATATATATATATATATACAAGGAGCGCTATATATATATATATTTATATGAGTATTTAAAAGCCAGTGGCCATATACAAAACTACAAACACAAAAATGAACAAAAAAAGAAAAACAATAACACTCAACATGTTTAAGTCGCTGCCATCCGCGCCTCCACGCCTTTCTCTATAAAACAACATAACGCAATAATTGAATCTCTCGAAGTAGTCCCCAAAATACCAGGGAGCATCGGTACACCCCCTCGAAAAAATGTATCCCTCAAATTCACCAAACTTTGGCAACTATTCAGAAAATGGTCCAGCCCATATATATCTGTATTGAAAAACCCAAAGGCCATAGACAGGTTAAACAAACAACTCATATGAAACTAAACAAAATAACAAACTAAGAAACAGCACTTCTCAACTCTAGTGCTTTTTGCACAAAATTAACAAAAGAAACAATCACTCTTGGTGACGTAGAACGTAAGATACCAAGAAGCTGCCCACCATTCCGAGAAAACAATGAACCCCTTAAGTGCAAAAGCTCCTGGCACCTGAAAAGAAAGTGATCCAGACCATCCCCATCAAGATGGCAAAGAGGAAAAAACGTACTCCATCCGGACACCTAGAATTCCACGAATTACCACCACATAGCGGTAAACAGTTTACTTTTACTTTTATTCCACCTTAAATTACCTTAAATCACAGCTTGGAGTGAAATTACGACTTTTGACCCTGTTGAACACTCATCGTTATGTTTTTTTTTGTTTTAGTTTAATACTCTTTATTATACAAACCAGCAATGCTAAACTACATCAGCCCACGTTTTGTAACCATCTTAACATCCTTTATACATGTCGCTGATACTTCTGACTGAAGGAAAGCCCGAATGGTAAAAAAACAACAAAAAAACTTCGCTTTATATTAATTTTCACATACTTTTTGGGATCCCAAAAAGTAAGTGGAGGAATACCTATGACATCGCAAAAGTTTTCCGTCTGTCCGTCCGTCTGTAATCACGATAACTCTCGAAGGGAATGAGATATTTTGATGAAACTTGGTGGGAGAATCGTTTAGGTCAAGGGAAAGGTCGAGTTCGTAGATGGGCTCTGTTGCCCTACATTTAGGGGTGGGGGTTCAAATTAAGGGACAAACAAAATATTTTTAAACAGCTAATGAGATAGTCGATTAAGGTGTAAGAAGACATGCTGAACACGCATATGAAAACCATTTTATCGCCGGACAAGTAGTTCGCCCGGAATCCGGCCAAAACCGAAAGTTTGTTAAAAGTAAAAGTTTTATTTAAAGTTGATTAGATGTTCGATTTATAAGAAGACATGCTGAACACGAATTTGAAAACCATTTTATACCCGGAGAAGTATTTTATTTGAAATTGATTAGACGTTGGATATATGAGTAAGGTGATACGGTGAATTCATTTTTGAGCTTTATTTTGTTGCCGGACAAGTAGTTCGCCCGGAATCCGGCCCAAACTGGAAAGTTTGTTAAAAGTGCAAGTAGTCAGCTGTTCGTGACGTCAACATTGGATGTCATTTCAAACCAAAACTACGTGTACCATGCCGACCAGAAATCCACGACAATCAACAGAGTTAGGATTTTTTAAAGCACAATGTTATATACCTAGCTTACAAATCAAGGGACTAAAACAGGTTTCCTTCGTGTCAATCTGGCCAGCTCGCAATGTGTGACTGGGAATGCAATTTCTTTATGTCTTAAACGCTTGAGGCGTTCGAACGGACGATGCCCAAGCTGTATGTCAACTCAGTTTTGGTGCCCTTAACTAGCCTTACTGATTTTTTCGGACGCACTGCCAGACCTTCATTTGGTTTGTTGCCCCCGTCACACTTCTCCATTCTGACGCCGCTGCTCCGTTCACTAAAATCAGGAAGCCTCCAACCATTACTAACAAAAATCATGGGCCCTTGCTAGTAGTTCTATAGTTTGAATGTTCCTCTATATATTTAAGTGATTAACGTGCCATCTCTTGCCAATCTTGTATTGTCAAGTCTAATCACTACGGAGATGTCAGACATCTCATCTGAGAAGCGCACCAGGGGCGTACTTTCGTCAGAATCCTGGGGGGAGGGGGGCAAAGTTGGAGCCGATTTTCCCAAGTCAAGTGAAAATTAGCAATTTTATTTCAAGAAGAAAAACGTAATAAAAACAAAGAAACAAAGAGATATTTTACTAATCGACCAAAGGCAAAACGACACTTCTTCAAATTCGCGAAACTGTCAACTGCGCGATTGACGTCAAGCTTCTTCGCTTTTTCAGGTTGGGTACCAATGACCAAAAGATCACTTAGTCGGTCGTCTGAATAGACGTGTTTAACCCTGCATAGCGCATGCATATCGCTATAAAAGTTTCAAGGCTTCTGTGTTCCAATCTTGCCATAAAGACAAAGGCATGCTAAAGAAAACCGATCTGTTTCTGTGGATGCTTGAGTCCTGTAGGCCTATCTTTGTTTCGACGAGAGCTTCGAAGACGCTAAACTTCAGCTTGGGGGGGGGGGGGAGCAAACATCAAGCTGCATAGCTGCCCCATAGCAAACTACGCCCCTGAAGCGCACTAATCTGTAAAAGACAATTAGTTTTCTAAGTTTCCAACCTGTTCCATCCCCCACTATAAAATTTGATCTGTTTCTAAATATTAAAAAGTAAAAATATGTATATGTCTACGTTAAATATTAGATTTTTGGGATCCCATCGAAGAAATGAGAAGAAAACTGAAAGAGGAAGAACAAAAGGAATTAGTTGTGTTTTTTGCCTTTCCTCCGTAGGTCGGTTAACCTACCTACTTGCCACTATTGACCGTTTTTTCGTCTCGCCGGTCGGTTCGACCGGCGAAAAAATGGCGTCTTCCAGTCGCAGGCGCCAATGAGAATTTTGAATTTCGCGCCGTGCCAAGAGCGTAGGTCGGTTGGATGGAGCTCAGACCTCAGTCCAAAGGCCGGTTAACCGACCGACGAACGGCGACGAAAAAACAGCTTATAAGGATTTAGGTCGGTTAGCCGAAGAAAGAAAACGGCTTATAGAGAGAAATCTCGCAGGTCGGTTAACTGGATGGCGGCAAAAAACGCAACTATTGACTGTTGCATATGCGGCTGGTTAGATTCTGGTGGAAGATTCTGCTGCTTCCCGGTTAAATCTTCATGGTTTATCCCTCCGTTCAGCGTCCAGACGGCGTTTGAACACGTCATTCGTTCAAACAATGTTTACAACGGATACGTCAGCTACGATTCTTCATCAAAGATATTTCGGCCCTTCTTGGCAAGGGTCCTCGTCAGGCTGTCAATCCTCTGGGTCAACGTCGGGGAAGGAAACAAACCTGTAACCAGGTTTGCAGCAGGTTTGGGATTACAGGTTTGTTTCCTTCCCCGACGTTGACCCAGAGGATTGACAGCCTGACGAGGACCCTTGCCAAGAAGGGCCGACATATCGGTGATGAAGAATCGTAGCTGACGTATCCGTTGTAAACATAGTTTGAATAAATGTTTCAAAGTCAACTTGGGCTCAAAGAATATTTATACGTCATTCGATTCAGCAGCAACAGAGAAAAAGAAAAACTGTCCTCGAAACTGTGAGCGTGTTCCACCCTTCTAACAATAGTTACTATTAGTTACGATTTCCGTTCCATCCTCACGAAAAGTTACTACGCTGACCGTTCCAACCTTCTCGAAATAGTAACTAATAGTTACTATTTGCTTACCATGCTCGTGAGCTTAGTAAGCGTAGTAACTACGCATCTCCGTAGCGTGATTGGTCGGATTCGCCTGTGGCATGATATCCTGCTCGAAAATAGAAAAATCGTTCCAGCCTTGACGGCAGAAAGCCGTTTTTTTCACTTAATTCGTGACGTCATGCGTAGTAACTAAGGTAAGTAGGGGGGAACACGCTCTGTGTTTCTAAATAAAACGAATTATCACAGAACCTATCTTGTCCTTCTTATTCCCGGACTTTCGCCGTCCTGCCGGACTGTTCAAAGCATCCTAAGCAATTATGGTACCGCCTTTGCCACGTCAAAAGCTTTTTGTTTCATCACTGTACTTACTCTGAACTTACCAGTTTACAAATGTACTCGGACTCGCATGTCGGATTCCCCGGATTCCATGCCGGACATGGGATCGACTAAAAAGAGGCACGGCACGGCACGACATGATGTAGGAGGCACTAGTACTAAACAGAGGCACGAAAAGTAAAACTCCCGCGCCATAACGTGCCGTGCCGTGCCTCTTTTTAGTCGATCCTTAAATCGACTAAAAAGAGGCATGGCACGGCACGACATAGTGCAGGAGGCACGAGTACTAAAAAGAGGCATGAAGAGTAAAAGGGCCCTTTCAGGCTTCGGAGTGAGGGGCAGGAACAACGTTCTAACGTGCCTTCTGTTAGGCTCTGGAGTTACGAACTCTCACTTACTTTTCTACTTCTGTTACTTGCTAATCTCTTTTTATTACTGATGCCTCCCGCGCCATAACGTGCCGTGCCGTGCCTCTTTTTAGTCGATCCCCCCGCAGGGACGGAAAAGACGGCCTATTAATCCAGTTTTCATCACTGTGCTTACCAGCTTACCTTGCCCTTACCAGTATTAGACAATTGTCTAAGAAAGTTGTTTCTAAGCTCCCAAAAGGGAACGTTTTCTTGGAGGCGAGGTGGTGGTAGGAACTCCTTCGACAACCTTATTAACTTCCGGAGTTCTAACGAGGGAACTTTTTGCTAATTTCTAGGGAACCGCAACTTTTCAGGAAAGTCACTGGGAATTACAGAAAATGGAAAGCAGGCTTGGGAACTTTAAATCCAGTTCCATCTAGAACTCTGAAATATGGAAGTTTTGCGAAGTTGTCCTTTCCGTTTGCTAACCCGGTTCGGGCGAAGGGGAAAGGGACCAGTTTACCCGGATTACTAACTTTTGAATAGGATATACCTGATGGTGGGTATATCCAGCATTGTATAGCCTATGTCAGCGCTGCCTAGGGTGTGGCGGAGCCGCGGTGGACCCAAAATCAGTACAATTCGAGTGAAATTCATAAAATAACCATTTAAAATCTTTTTTAATGGGTTAGGTTGAGTAGCCTCCATTAAACGGCGTCCGGCATAGACAGTATCAAAACGCTGCGCTTAGCCAAATCAGGCTTTGTGTTAGACAGACGGGGGGGGGGGGGGGGTGCTCGTGTGGTAGACTGAGGGGGTGTGAATTGTTATTAGTAAATCTTTGAAGGACTCGTGTTTTACAAACTTCATTCAGTATTAGGCTACCAGTGATATTTGTCGACGCCCCTCACAATCAGCAAATGAGAATATATGGTGACGTGTCCAGAGATGGGTGAATCTGAATCCAGGACTCGTCCTTTTCGTCGGATTTGAATCCGGATTCGAATCTTCTGCTTGTCAGACTTGATTTGGATTCGAACTCGGATTCCAAACACTCAATCTTACAAATTCGCTCAAATTCCTAGACTTTATCATTCCAGTTTCCGTTTTCCCAATTTTTACACAGTGTGCTTAGGCAATCCAACTTTTTGGTCTGGCTCTCTACTACCAACCGTTCTCAGTAATCTATCACGTTAGCTGATTACCGTGGATATCAGTGTTTTTTTTTCACATCCAATTTTTAAACCATAACACATGATTTGATTTTAGTTAAGGTCGGATTCGATTCGGGATTCGAATCGTCAGCATGAAATGGTGGATTCGGAATCGGATTCGAACCTAGCTCTGGATTCGGATTCGAATTCTTTCGTGATTGGATTCGCCCATCTCTGGACTTGTCCATCATCGACGTGGATGGAGAACAGTATAGCCAAATGCCGCTGCGTCAGTATCCCATTTATATTCCAAAAATAAAATTGGACAGGGCCGACAACAAACGATGACCAAACGGACGACCACAACAGGGAATCATGGGTCATATTCGTAATTGTTAGCATTGGTTCTTCAAACCAGTGTTGCGAAGTTGGCGGATTTTACGTCAAGCTGGCGGATATTGTTAGAGACGGGCGTAAATATTTTTGCAACTGGCGTGTCAAATAAAATAGAAAAACGAGATTTTCGGGGTTTTTTCTTGATCAGCTAGTTACGCCTCCAAGATGATGTGCGAGGGATAAATACAATTTCGGATATTTCGGTTCCACTTCCGGCAAACCGTCCTCAGCGAAAGAAACAAAACTAAATCATAAAATCCACCACAATAACAACAGGAAAACGATGCGGAACCAACAAACAATAAGATGACATGTAACTAAAAACCAGAAGAACGATGCAGAATGAAGGAAATGCAGATAAAAGTAAAATAAAGAAAGATAAAATGTGCGTGTTCAAAGTGTATATGTACAAATCTGTGATTATTTACAATTCTGAATTCTGTTTATATTTACAGTTTACCATCCGTCTGGGAAAGCGAAAAAGCGTTCACCCAGAAAACGGCCCAATCCAAAAATCCATAATGTGTTCACTTTGAATAAAACCTTCCATAGAGCTGGCTGATCAAGAAAACCCCCGAAAATCTCGTTTTTCTATTTTATTTGAAATGAATGGTCAGCTTGGCTCCAAACCTTATATTCAACTGGCGTGTGGCGTAAAATGTGGTTGTTTTTCTTTTTAACTGGCGTATTTTTTGGCGTGATGTGAAAAATTGACTATCTTTACGAACAACCTGCTGTTTTTCAGAAAAAATCGACTGTTTTAACGTCGTTTTAACCGTCGCGACCGAAGGCCGGAAAAACTTGTGGGGTTCTCTGTTGATAGTCATTGAGTTTTTGGTAGGTGTAGATTTTTCTGGCATATTTCTCAAAGGCCGCGGCTTATTTTTTTTTACCACGATCTGGCAACACTGCTTCAAATCTCGCTCACTCAGTCAGTAAGTTTTTACCTATATAAAAGGTGGCACAAACCTTGCCGTTCATGGACAACCGAAAGGTCGTATGACACATTTTCTGAAATTTGTTTTACTGGATTTCTTTATAGCCGAAGGAAAGACGTGTCTTTTCGTCTATTTGTCGCGTCTGTACGCCGCATAGAAGCTGAGTATGGCTAAATCCTCATATCAATCAATCAAGTTTATTGCCCAAATAGCTTACAGCTAGAAGTGGAATACAATATTTGCGAAATACACACACCCGAAACAAATTAACTAATACACTTACAAGATATGACCAGAAATAAATGATGGGATGAAACTACGTAGAAGTTGGGCAGGAGAATTAGATTCATATGGTGAAAACTGATCGCCAGTATTCCTCTCGGACCGACGCACAGAAGACGGAAGGGGAGGGTGGAATATATCTGCTGCGAAGAAATGAAACTGATTGCCAGTATTCTTCTAGGACCAACGCACAAAAGACGGGAGGGGGGGGGACTAATAGGCCCTTGCAATGCTCCTGGCCCTGGCCAAAGATTAAATCTGTGTTATCTTATGCGTTTTGTATTTGTTTTTATTTCTTTCATTCATTTTATTTATACTCCGCCTTCCAAAATGGCGGGTGGATACTAACTTACTTACTTACTTAATGGTCTAAAAAAAATTTCGCTCTCCCGAACAACTCTGAAAAGTGCAGATATTGGGGGGGGGGGAGTTGTCCGGTTTGCAGTCAGACCTAGCATTCGCAGCCGTATTTAGTTGAACCCGACCCTGTCTGAACAGCTTTTTTTTATCCACTTTTCTTACTAGTAGGGGTCATCTCACCAGGGGTGAAATCATCCGTTTCCAAAAAATCTGTTCCACTATAGCGTAGTGAATGAATGAATCACTTTAAAGAAAAACCATAACTACTATGGACAAAAACAAGAAGAACACAGACAACTACGGTTTGGCCAGGGCCGTCCGGTAGATGATTTTCCATGACGGGAAGTCGTGGAATACACAGAGCAAAATAACACTAGAGAGTAGCGCCGAGACTTGAACAAAGTGACACACACTTGAATAGCAGCGACACTAGCACCACTAGCGATGGAGAACGTTCCTACCGAAACTCAATCAGTCGTGCACCAGCGCTGACACCAATAACGTCATATTCAGAACACAGCAAAAAACAGATACAATATCCTCTGTTTCCTCGATGTGTGCAGACCGCATCTTAGCTTTATCAGAAATTTCTAAACCCGCAAGTTTGTCTTGCTTTAAATGCCGCAAGCATAGTTGGCGGTGCTATGAACATGGCCCGATTGCGAAGCACGGAAACCATAGGTCTTGGCGCTACTCCCTAGCGTTATTTTGCTCTGGGAAAACATGACTAGCAATAAAGGCAAAAAGATCATTTCCATCACTCTTAGTTAAAGTGACACTTTCGCCTTCCTGAAAAATTATGGAATGTCAGACAATTTTGAGTGATCATTTCAGCACTACCACCACACATTATAGGCAGTCTAAACGTACGGCGAAAAACCTTGTTATAAGCAATCTTTGGCCGATCCAACACTCCATCAGGACAATGGGAAATATTTTCAAGACCATACATCTAAGTAGTTTGAGATGGAAAATCTGTTCGAAACTCCTCCGAACTTTACGTCGCATTTCCAGAGTCAGTTACCGGCCAATTGTTCATCGCCGGATGCTACAGTCAAAATGTTAGCCTACATCTTTTCAGGCAAAGTTCAACGGATTCCGGTAGTCTTCCGTGCCCTACGAACTACAGAAAGTCTTCCACAAAACGTGCTTCAGGTGAAGATTCTAGTCCTTCGAGGTGGCAACACTGGACACGAAGTGTTTGAGAAAGTGGAAACCCTGCCGTTACCATTGGTGGCGAAGGTTTCGAAGAGTTTGCAAACTTCGAGAGGGATTGTCGAGTTCGCCGTAGTCAAGCTAGATGGTGGAACTGGGCTAAAGAAAGGTAAAGAAGTTCACGAGAAGAAGACAGGGGGGAGGGAAAAGGGACCGAAACCCCTCCACCACGGCCCCTCCCAAAAATCATCTGTTGAACTTGAGTCTATACAGAAAAGAGCCGCTAAAGTAATATTGTGTGAAGCATTTACTGTTTATGAATCAGCATTATCAACCTTACAACTACCGTCCCTTTACGACCGTCGGTTCAATTTGACATGCAAATTTGGCCAATTCCTTCTACGAAGTGAAAAACATAGGGCCATACTACCACCGGTCGTGTCGAATCGAGTTGACACTAGGTCTAAAAACAAAGAAAAACTGGCACCGCCTACCACACAAACAAATCGGTTTTTAAACACGTTCGTTCCGTATTACACGTCAGTGTTTAATAAGTGCTGAAGTTTCTGTTTTTATTTGTGTCCTCTTTATTTTGTAAGCCCAAGCGCCATTTAGTTGAGTTCTCTTCTTGACTATGATAACTTGTGTAAATAAAAGATTCTGACTAAAGACTTTCGTCAAAGCGTTTTTACTCGGATGGATAATTCGGTCGGAATCCGAGAACCGTAAACTTAGAGACGAAAAAAAATGTCCGAATCGGACAGAGTAGGCTGTGTGCGGGAGTAAAGTGTAAAAAAAAATGTCAAAAGTTTGGTAATTGTTTATGACGGATGTCGAGCATATATGTTTTATCAGCCTTTCCAAGGACACGTCACACTTCGTAGTATTTCTGCTAAGATGTCTTAAAGGACCCCTCGCACTATTTACTCTTCAACCAGTAGTATTTTAAAATATTTGAATACTTTAAAACTAGGCTGTGCTTTCAACAAATAACCCGCGGCTTTGGGTGTTTTAAGCCTTTTCCGAGGCCCGTTGACTTATAGCGAAAACAGGGAAACAATTTACATAACCGGTTTTTCTGATGAAAAACTTCTCGCAAACAACCGTCGACAGGGTGATACACATCGAAGGTAGCAAAACACGGCAAGTGAGAAAATCAGTGTGATTTTGTTAGAGGGGTTAGAATGTTCCTTACGAAATCGGGGTCTCCGGGCTTAGAAATACATGGAATGATTATGGTAGTAGGTTGTGTTAGTATTATAGGTAAGAAAGGTCCTTTAAGAAAGCTGACAACTTTAAAAACCCACCTCTGCTTTTAAAACTTTTCAAAGCTGGCAACTTTAAAGGACACCTGAACAATGAAACCATACTTGAACACACCATGGAGAATGCATTTACAGACACGGCCACGGAGAGCATTCTTCTCCTGAGCATGACGTTTTCAACATAGTGATGTTCGTTTCTGGAGGTTTGCACTTGCAGACTCCAAGACAAAAATCGCAATTCATTCAAATCTTGTACAGCGCTGGCCGGATCGTATTGGAATTTCTTCTAGATATACTTTTATTCAAACAATGTTTACAACGGATACGTCAGCTACGATTCGTCATCAGCGATATTTCGGCTCTTCTTGGCAATGGTTTGTTGGCAACAGGTTTGTTTCCTTCCCCGACATTGACCCCGACGTTGACCCAGAGGATTGACAGCCTGACGAGGACCCTTGCCAAGAAGGACCGAAATATCGCTGATGAAGAATAGTAGCTGACGTATCAGTTGTAAACATTGTTTGAATAAATGTTTCAAAGTCAGCTTGGGCTCAAAGAATATTTTTCTAGATATACGTTTGGGCTTAACTGGTTAAAAAATATTCAGAAGAAGGGTTGATTAGAGACATTTGTTCATTTCTAAAATTGTTTGGTACTGAAATAAGGACAGATGCAAAATGGAGCAAAAATCATCGCTTGGAAACACTATTTCGTATTTGGATTGGGTTTTCTGCAGGCAATGTTAACGGAAGTCATACAGATAGGGATGATACTTGGTACTCTTCATTCAGGTGTCCTTTAAAAACCCACCTCTACTTTAAAACTTTTCACTGCTTTTCAGGAATTCCAACCGATAAAGATTTCTCAATCGAGTTCTTCAACGGCTCGTCCGCCCTGACAACTTGCTCTCCAGACGGCGTCACAGTCTCAGCTTCCAGCTCTAGCATCATCCCCTTTCTTCTGACCCTCATGGTAAACCAGACCGACGGACAGACCTTTGTAGAATTCGCCGATGTGTACTTGGAGACTGTCAAAAATGCAGCGGATGGGCTCTATGGGATTAAGAATAAAATCAGCGAATCTAAGGTATTTTTTCACAGAATTGAATAATGCTTATTCAGCCGAAAAGCCCTACAGATAAATGAGATGTATATCGTCATGGAACGTGAACGGTTACTCTTCAGTCAAACCACACTAAACTTTCTGTTCGAAGTTTGAACCCAGTTTGGCTTCTTGGAAATCTGGAGACGCACTCCGCGATCCTGGCGAACCGGATTCGAATCCGGGATTCGATTTTTGGTCAGATTCGAATCTTCTGCCTGTCCGGCTGGATTCGGATTCCAAACCCTGAATTGCACGAATCCGCTCCAGTTTCTAATCTTTTCCCAGTTTTACACACATACCTGGCTAAAATCCATTCTATAAAATGCACACATGAAAACCTAGACATATGGTTCGTCCAGTTAAACGTCTCATTTACATTAGGCATCAGTGCTTTTTTGTCACCTCTGATTTTTAATCTGTAACCAATGTACATGATTTGGTTTTTGTTAAGGTCGGATTCGAATCCGGATTCGATTCTGGATTCGAATCCTCAGCGTGAATTGGAGGATTCGGATTCGTTCCCAGCCCTGGACTCGGATCCTTTCACGACCGGATATATATATATATATCGCCCATCTCTGTACGGTGGGGAGAACTGGACGGAGCCTAACGGAGAGGACTATCATATGTTTCGGGGGAGTCAGGGGACAGCCATTGAACCTTAGAAGCGGACCTTGTTTGAATCAATGCTAGATTTTTGGGATCCCATTGAAACCTTTGGTCTTGTTTTCATTGGTTTCTGGTCACTGACTCTGCTGCATCCCATACGTACTTCCTGGCTTTTGACGACCACTCCTTGCCAAACTTAACTTTGAAGTTTTCTACTGTTTCTGCGGACAAGGAGTACCGGTTGTTTATTTATTTTTATGGCACTTGCAGCCTCTGGCTCAAGTGCCATATACCGATCACAATTCCGTCTGTCGGTCTGTCGGTCGGTCCGAGTTTTTTGTCCCACATATCCGAGTTAGGGTACTTCCAGACGTGCTAGGACAATGAAACTTGGCAGGCATATCAGGGACCCGACCAAACTAACCTGGAAATAATCAGTTTCCCGATCCGACCATATGCGGGGGAGTGGGGGCGCTCGAAAGTTGAAAATTTAGGGCATTTTGTCACACTTTTTCGAGTTAGGGTACTTCCAGATGAGCTAGGACAATGAAACTTGGCAGGAATATCAGGGACCTGACCAAAGTAACCTGGAAATAATAAGTTTCCCGATCCGACCATATGCGGGGGAGTTGGGGCGCTGGAAACTTGAAAATTTAGGGCATTTTGTCACACTTTTTCGAGTGAGGGTACTTCCAGATGAGCTAGGACAATGAAACTTGGCAGGCATAACAGAGACCCGACCAAACAAACTTAGAAATAATCAGTTTTCTGATCCGACCATTTTGGGGGGGGGGTGGAGGGCAGGGGAATCCGGGAAATTGAGAAGTGTGTAACTTTCGAACGGATGATCGGATTGTAATGAAACTTCATAACTGAATAGAATATATCTGTAATGTCCCGTTTAAAGTCTTGACCGGATTCGGTGGCCAGAGGGGAGTTGGGGGGGGGGGGGGAGACCGGAAATTTCAAGAAACGGTTAGAATGGAGGGATCGGAGTGAAACTTGCTGGGAAGAACAAGCATCTGCTCTAGATGAGTCCTTTAGACCATTGTACTGGATCCCGGAATGTACCTGGATCCCGGAATGTACTGGAATTCCGGTGATGGTGGTTTTGGGGATTTTCACGATGAAACTTGGCAGGCATATCAGGGACCCAATCAAACTGACTTCAAAATAAAAATTTTGTCGATCAGATAATGGTGGGGGGAGTGGCGGGAGGGGAATCCGAAATTTTCAGTCATGCGTAATTTTGGAATGGGTGATCGG
Source organism: Branchinecta sandiegonensis (assembly GCA_030848855.1). Taxonomy (NCBI): domain Eukaryota; kingdom Metazoa; phylum Arthropoda; class Branchiopoda; order Anostraca; family Branchinectidae; genus Branchinecta; species Branchinecta sandiegonensis. Next base: position 19,659,040 of record JAUPMV010000016.1, on the reverse strand, counting down.
ATTCGAGTGAAATTTAAGAATTGAACAGAGGACATTTCTCCGATGATTTTTTTCATATCCGGACCGGATCCGGCAACTATGGGGGGGGGGGGGAAATACGTGACCCGTTTAGAACGGAGGGATCGGGATGGAACTTTGTGGGAAGAACAAACAGATGCTGTAGGTAAGTCATTTGCTGAATCAAATTGGCTACGTGCACCACGGGGGAGCTGGGGGGGGGGGGGACCGGAAATCTCGAGAAACGGTTAGAATGATGGTATCGGAGTGAAACTTGCTGGGAAGAACAAACATCTGGTCCATGTAAATCTTTTACGTAATTTGACTGGATCCGGACACTTGAGGGGGGGGGGGGAGAAGGGGGTTTCCCGGAATTCCGTTTTTTGGGGGATTTTCACGACGAAACTTGGAAGGCATATCAGGGACCCGGTCAAACTGACTTGGAATAAAAAAAAAATCCTCGAAATGGTAATCTTGGGGGGGGGAGTTGAGGGAGGGGAATCCGGAATATTGAGTCATGCTTAACTTTAGAACGGGTGATCGGATTCGAGTGAAATTTAAAATTAAACAGAGGACATTTTCCCTGGTGACCTTTTTCATTTCCGGACCGAATCCGGCAATTATTGGGGGGAGGGCGGAAAATACTTGACCCGCTTAGACTGTGTGATCTGGATCGAACTTCGTGGGAATGACAAACAGATGCTCTGGATTAATCATTTACAGAACCAGATTGGCTCCGGTTATTGTGGGTGGAGTTGGAGGAGGGGGGGGGGGGGTCTGGGATTCCGGTGATCGCGCGTTAAGGTACTTCCAGATGTGCTAGGACGATGAAACTTCGCTGGAATATTGGAGACTCAACAACATTTGCTTAGAAATTGCCACTTCCAAAATCCGATTATTCCTTAAAGTACCAATCTTGACCGCAAAGTAAAAAAAATACTTTTAAGTGATATATGCATTTTCGTGATGCCCATCAGCCCATTAGCAGTTTTGCCTCAAGGGTTTTGCTTACAAATGAAGTTCCAGCTCCCTTAGAGTGCGAATCTCAACCGCAAAGTCGAAACTTACTTTTGATCAATCAAATCATCTTGACCTATGCAATTGCCATATGAGCTTACAGCTCTTGTTTATTTATTTTTGACCCGCTTTTTTGATAACAGTGGAGTATGAGTAAAATACACAAAGTAAAATACACATATTAAAACACTAAACAAAACAATGTAAACAAACATGACTACATTCTTTTCATAGTTCAAAATACACACTAAATAGACTTAGAATTTTACATAGTGACAAGCACATTAAACGGGTTCAGGAATGAAAAAATGGCTAATAATTTCGTGGGCTGAGAGGGCAGGATGTTTTGTGGAGAGTAAATAGATTTGAATGCGAACGAAAGAGTGTATTGATACTATCCTGAACATTAAAACTTCACACGAATTTACGATAACGCAAGGATGTTGGAAGATACATCGGAAATTCACAGTATTTGAAGAAACAACTTCTCAAATTTTTACATCTTTTTGGGATCCCAAAACGTAAGTGGAGGGCTACCTATGACATCGCAAAAGTTGTCCGTCTGTCCGTACGTCCGTCTGTAAGCACGATAACTCTCGATGGGAATGAGATATTTTGATGAAACTTAGTGTGAAGATTCTTTGGGCCATCGGACAGGTCAGGTTCGTAGATGGGCTTTGTAGCCCTACGTTAAGGGGTGGGGGAGGGGGTTCAAATTAAGGGGGAAACAAAATATTTTGAAACAACTAATGTGATAGTCGATTATGGGGTAAGAAGACATGCTGAACACGATGATGAAAACCATTTTCTTGCCGGACAAATAGTTTACCCGGAATCCGGCAAAAACCGGAAAGTTTGTTAAAAGTAAAATTTTTATTTGATGTTGATTAGATGTTCGGTTTAGGGGTAAGAAGACTTGCTGAACCCTTGTGTGAAAATCATTTTCTACCCGGAAAAGTAGTTCGTCCGCAATCCGGCACAGACCGGAAAATTTGTTAAAAGTTTTATTTGTAGTTGATTAGAAATCCGATTAAGGGGTAAGAAGTGATGCTGAATCCGTATATGACAATCATTTTTTTCCTGGACATATAGTTCACCCGGAACCCGGATGGAACCGGAAAATTTGTTATAAGTTAAATTTTTATTTGAAGTTGATTAGATGTTCGATATTGGGGAAAGAAGATCCGCTGAATTCGTTTCTTAGCTTTCTTTTTCCACCGGACCAGTAGTTCTGGAACTCAGTCGAAACCGGAAAATTGGCAGAAGTAAGGCAGGAAGTTCTCGTCAAAATAAATATGACTTATAGGGGTAAACACACATGCTGAATCCATATCTGAACTTGGTTTTAACAGATGATTAGCTATTTGGCCTTAATCTGTTTCTGAATTTTGATATTAAAAATGTTCAAGGAGTCCGGCGAAGACTGGACCTGGCGAAAACAAGACCCAATTGTCTAGTTCAGATATTGGATTTTTGGGATCCCATCGAAACAATCGGTCTTGTTTCCTTAGGATATGGTAAATTCCGGAACGGTTGTGAGTATAAGGGCCGCAAAAAGCAATATACAACCTTCCGAGTTGTTTATCACTCGATGTGAAGGGCTTTTTTCTAGCTCGAGTACTAGTAGATGGCTTGATGATCTTCTTTGAGTGATCCCTGTTTCTCACTGAAGTATTTGAAGTTGAAGAGTTGAGGCATTACTTGTTTATTAATTCGTTTGAATATAGTCAGATGAGATAGTCTTGTTCTTCAAGACATTTTAAAAGCTTCGAGGGAAAACGGGGCGAAGAGAATAAGGTAAATTAGAAATCTCTTTCTTTGTCTCACTAAAGAACCTCTAAAAGCAGTCTCAAATTGAAAAGCCTTGGCGCCATTTCGAGGAAATGGATGAAGGATGCCCTTTGTTCTTTTCTTCTTAGAGGGGCTTGTTGATTGTAGTTCTTCATCAAATGGGTTTGTTTCTGTCTGCAAGGCTAATTGCAGTGGCTCAGTGTGGAGGAATGAAACATCGCGGCGCGTATTGATTGGGACTGATTCAACTGATATTAAGTAGGCTAAATGGAATGTTAAACAAGGGACTTGAGTGGACTTGTTGCGTTGTTTCACTTCTTCGGTAGCATAGCCTTTACCCAGCTGCCAGCCAGCGTCTTTATGGCAATAGAAAGTGGCCTAGAAAGCCGAAGGTTCTCGGTTCAAACCCCGGATAAGGAACACTTTTGTCTTCCAGTTCACGAGCCTACTTATGAATCTACACTGTCAGAGTGTTCATAACAGATAACACGAGGATGCGCGGTTTCAACAGATAATGTGTAACAGATAAAACTTCGGATGTTATCTGTTGTGTCTGATACCATCTGATACCTGAGCGTTACCATCAGGAAGAACCGAAAAACCGCCAAAAAATATTTGCTGAGTTTTTCCGACATCATGACGATAAGGAATAAAGTAAATGCTTTTTTGGCTCTTCCTAACAAAGCTTGTTATGCATAACATTTCATGCATAACGTTTTCAAATACAACAGATAACATCCGAAGTGTTGTCTGTTACGCATTGTCTGTTGAAACCGCGCATCCTCGTGTTATCTGTTATGAAACTTCTGACGGTGTATTAATAATAATATAATTGCAATAAGGCTTTCGCCTCTATAAATTTCTCGGGATTGTGTACACACTAAATTGAATTTCAGCCAGGTGGTAGTCGACGCCTGCTTTGAATTTGTTGATATTTTCGGCATTTACCACACTTTCTGGGGGATTAAATACAATAGAAAAAACGAGATTTTCGGGGTTTTTTTCTTGATCAGCTAGTTACCCCTCCAAGATGATATGCGAGGGATAAATAAATTTCGGATATTTCGGTTGCACTTCCGGCAAACCGTCCTCAGCGGAAAAAACAAAACTAAATTATAAAATCCACAACAATCACAACAGGAAAACGATGCGGAACCAACAGACAATAAGACGACATGTAACTAAAAAACAGAAGAACGGTGCGGACTGAATGACATGCAGATAAAAATAAATCTCGTTTTTTCTATTGAATTTGAAATGAATGATCAGCTTGGCTTCAAACCTTATATTCTGGGGGATTATTCCAATATTCTACTATTCAGTTTCTAAAGCTCCATTTGTTCCAACACTCTAAAGCCGGAACCGTTCTTATTTGATGGTATGAAAACATTTCTTGGCAAAAACAGCATCCGTCCCTAAAAACCGAAGTACACGTTGTCAGGAGGTATTATTCTTTTTCTTACATTTTCGGAGGACATCGCGTGGTTTGCAATACGAATAAAAACTTAAAATGTTAGTCAAATCCCAGCTGAGGGGCATTTTTGTCTTTCAGTTCACTATATATCAAGAGTCTAGTTTTTACCTCTCCGGTGTTGCCAGAACCTTGTCGGGAGGCAGGCTCTAGTGGTGACCAAAAACCCTACATAGAGGAAAGACCAGACATTAGTGAGTAAAGATGAGAAACTACTAGGAGTGCGAGTAAACCTATACTATTGGTTTTCAAAATAACCGTTAAAGACCTAATCCAAACACTCTGTTTACCTTCTCTTACTGATCGGAAGCCACCAGAGTATTTAGATTTGAACTTGATGGCCGGGTTGCTGTTTTGGCTCGAAAAACACGCAGAACGTCTTCTTTTCCAGATGACGAAATTTTCCACGTTTGATTAGCAAATAATTATAAGACATAATTGATTATTTTTTGTACGTCTTCAGGAGTACCACACTGGTCTTGGTTTTTTAATATATTTGTATTTGTAATAAACAGTTTGAGCATTAGACGGAAATTATTATTTTGATTCTTGGCTCCCTACGTGCCATAACGGCTGTCCCGGATAATCGGCTGAGATTTAGTCCAGACCGAATTATTTCAAACCTAGGGAATTTGGTTTGTGTTTGTAACTTGCTCATTGTTTGACGGTGTTTTTTGTGGTTTTGAACATTCCACTGTAAAAAGTCTCCCCTTTATCGGACTTGAGTCGTTGTGCGTCACTGATTTCGTACATTTTTATTTCTAATTCGGAGAATTAAAATCCGAATTCGGATAGTTATAATCCGGATTCGGAGAGTTATAATCCGATTCAGGGTTTAAACGCTAGAATGCAAAATACTGCAGATAATACTGCAGTATCCTGCGTTGGATTATAACTATCCGAATTCGGATTTCAATTCTCCGAATTAGGAATAAAAATGTCCGAAATCGGTGACGCACTACTAAAATCCGGTAAAGGAGAGACTTTTTACAGTTAGTGGTAGTATGGATGGTTTTCATTGTGTGTGTGGTAGAAAGACCATTTTTTGTGGTCTGCTTTAAAAAAAAGAAAGTGGGCTTCCGGCTCTCGGCACAGTCAACATCCCCATAATTGCATGTCTAAAAGCGTTCAGAAACCTTCGACTCGATTAGAATGCGTGACAGTTAGGTCACAACCGGTCTATCAGCCCATCACGGAATTTCTGTGTTTCTTTGCGGAACGCAGACGTTCGCAAACCTGACAAGGGAACAAACAACTTTTAATTACAGAATAGCGTGCAAGGCTTAGCGAATGCTCTTTGCTAACGATGCCGAACTTTCTGCCAAAATAACTTTTTCGGAAGGCAGGGGTTGGTGGCTTGAGGTCAACTTTATATCACCCATGACATGATGTAGACCGGTAGGAATGATGGAAAATTTATTTTACAAATCCACTTTCTTGGCTACACAACCAAATCTGCCTTTATTGTCAACAAAAATATTTACAATATGTGTGACGATACATCTAAAAATCAATCAAGCTTCGTTAAAAAGTTTTACGAATCCTGAACTTTTTTCATCTGACGTTCTTTGTAGGTGTAGGACAGGGTTTGGGTACCCTAGAACTTACCGTATGTTCTGGTCACTTTCTGAAGTCAACTATGAATAACTACACTGTTCACATTTAAGTAACAATCCAAATTAACACGCCTCTTCTGTGCGATGGCTGAACCGAAGTCGGTGCTTAAGTCCTGCAGTGTTTGGAGGTTGAAATAACATTAACACGATTTTGGGTATACTCTATATGACTAAGTCCAAAACACGCCAGTGATCCTCAGGAAGAACGAGAAAACGTCTCACTAACGACTCAAACTCAACAACTCAAATCATGTGTGAACCGATCACGGCGCTCGTTCGGGACAGCTGTGGTGCCGCTTCCGGCTCTTCCGCTAGGTACACGACGATTTTTCTTCGGCAAGGAGAGTTAGTCATCAGGAGTATTGGAAAAAGGTTTCCTCAGCGAATCTGTCAAATTCGCCATATTCCAGTTCAATGCTTCCAAGCGGACTAGTTTCTGAAAGTCCCTCATTATCTCATTACCGACATTTCGTGGCAGATTTAGTGAAAGCCACTCTGTTCCGCTGATTACGTTATAAATGTATGTTTGGCTGTCTCTGTATCACAAATTTTCACAATGAGACATGATGGATAGATAGATAGACAGGGGCGCCCCCCCCCCCCCGAATTTGTCGGCGAGTCGGTAAAAAATAGCCGTTTTTCTAAAACCAGTTGATTTTTATGGCACTTGCAGCCTCTGGCTCAAGTGCCATATACCGATCACAATTCCGTCTGTCGGTCTGTCGGTCGGTCCGAGTTTTTGTCACACTTTTTCGAGTGTGCTAGGACAATGAAACTTGGCAGGCATATCAGGGACCCGACCAAAGTAACCTGGAAATAATAAGTTTCCCGATCCGACCATATGCGGGGGAGTGGGGACGCTGGAAACGTGAAAATTTAGGGCATTTTGTCACACTTTTTCGAATTAGGGTACTTCCAGATGAGCTAGGACAATGAAACTTGGCAGGAATATCAAGGACCCGACCAAACTAACCTGGCAGTAATCAGTTTCCCGATACGACCATATGCGGGGGAGTGGGGGCGCTGGAAACTTGAAAATTTAGGGCATTTTGTCACACTTTTTCGAGTTAGGGTACTTCCAGTTGTGCTAGGACCATGAAACTTGGCAGGCACACCAGAGACCCGACCAAACAAACTTAGAAATAATCAGTTTTCTGATCCGACCATTTTGGGGGGGAGTGGAGGGCAGGGGAATCCGGGAAATTGAGAAGTGTGTAACTTTCGAACGGGTGATCGGATTGTAATGAAACTTCATAACTGAATAGAATTTATATCTGTAATGTCCCCTTTAAAGTCTTGACCGGATTCGGTAGCCAGGGGGGAGTTGGGGGGGGGGAGACCGGAAATTTCAAGAAAAGGTTAGAATGGAGGGATCAGAGCGAAACTTGCTGGGAAGAACAAGCATCTGCTCTAGATAAGTCCTTTAGACCATTGTACTAGATCCGGACACTTATGGGGGGGGGGGAGGGGGTTTCCCGGAATTCCGGTGATGGTGGTTTTTGGTTTTGGGGATTTTCACGATGAAACTTGGCAGGCATATCAGGGACCCGATCAAACTGACTTCAAAATAAAAAATTTGTCGATCTGATAATGGTGGGGGGAGTGGAGGGAAGGGAATCCGAAATTTTCAGTCATGCGTAATTTTGGAATGGGTGATCGGGTTCGAGTGAAATTTAAGAATTGAACAGAGGACATTTCTCCGGTGATCTTTTTCATATCCGGACCGGATCCGGCAACTATTGGGGGGGGGGGGCGGGGCGGAAAATACGTGACCCGTTTAGAATGGAGGGATCGGGATGGAACTTCGTGGGAAGAACAAACAGATGCTCTAGGTAAGTCATTTACTAAATCGGATTGGCTACGGGCACCGTAGGGGAGCTGGGGGGGGGGGGGCCGGAAATCTCGAGAAACGGTTAGAATGATGGTATCGGAGTGAAACTTGCTGGGAAGAACAAACATCTGATCCATGTAAATCTTATACATAATTTGACTGGAACCGGACACTTGAGGGGGGGGGGGAGGAGGGGGTTTCCCGGAATTCCGTTTTTGGGGGGATTTCTACGACGAAACTTGGAAGGCATATCAGGGACCCCGTCAAACTGACTTGGAATAAAAAAAAATCCTCGATATGATAATCTTGGGGGGGGGGGAGTTGAGGGAGGGGAATCCGGTATATTGAGTCATGTGTAACTTTGGAACGGGTGATCGGATTCGAGTGAAATTTAATAATTAAACAGAGGACATTTTTCTCTGGTGATCTTTTTCATTTCCGGACCGAATCCGGCAATTATTGGGGGGAGGGCGGAAAATACTTGACCCGCTTAGACTGGTGTGATCTGGATCGAACTTCGTGGGAATGACAAACAGATGCTCTCGATTAATCATTTACAGAACCGGATTGGCTCCGGGTATTGTGGGTGGAGTTGAAGGAGGGGGGGGGGGGTCTGGGATTCCGGTGATCGCGCGTTAAGGTACTTCCAGATGTGCTTGAACGATGAAACTTCGCTGGAATATTGGAGACTCAACAACATTTGCTTAGAAATTGCTACTTCCCAAATCCGATTATTCCTTAAAGTAGCAATCTTGACCGCAAAGTAAAAATACTTTTAAGCAATATATGCATTTGCATGATGCCCATCAGCCCATTAGCATTTTTGCCTCAAGGGTTTTGCTTACAAATGAAGTTCCAGCTCCCTTAGAGTGCGCATCTCAACCGCAAAGTCGAAACTTACTTTTGATCAATCAAATCATCTTAGCCATGCAAGTGCCATATGAGCTTACAGCTCTTGTTTTTCTTGGAACAGTTGATTTTTTTTTAAACAGTCGGTTTCTCGTAAAAAATAGTCGATTTTTTCTTAAAAATGGCAGTTTTTCTTAAAAATGGTAGTTTTTCTTAAAGTCAGCCGATTTTTCGTCAACACAGTCGTTTTCTCAATAAAAGTCGTTTTTATCTGCAAAAACAGTCGGTAAAAATGACCAGCCAGTCGGTAAATACCTTGCCCCCCCCCCCCCCCCCACCCACCCTCCCCCATACATTTTGGCTAGTAACGCCTCTGTAGATGGATAGATATGGCTTTTATTCTTCTCATGGTAATGGTAAAAACCAAATTTGTCGAAATTGTCAGTATATACAAATGTAAACACTAATAAAGATTAAAAATTTCACGAAAGACGGTACCAACGTCTTTTCATACCGTACTTGGTCACATTTTAGAGCATGGTCACACTTGGCTCATTTCTTGACTTTTGGGGTCGCAAAAGTAGAAAAAAGAAAAGAACAAGATACAACTAATTCTGACTATTGTCGTTTTAAATCCAGGAGGTCAATTTGAGAAAAACAGCGTGTATAATTGTGTTACAGGGACCCTAATTGACCCCTAATTGCAGTCTGCTCATTATTCCCAAGCTGCCACAAAGGCCATCAAATCTCACATCCCCTAGGGATTTTCAGTTCTTTGTCGAATAGGCGGCTTTTTGAGCCCATTGTGACCAAGCTGTTGGATTTTTGGGATCGCCACTGAGGCCGCTCTTGCAGGCAATTCGGACTTGAGGAACCTAGTCCGCTAGGAGTGCTGAACTGGAATAAGGCCATCCAGAAATTCATGTCATGCTAAAGCCATGCAGTGAAAATATGTTTACGAGGAAACTAGGGGGAAGTTTTCAGTTTTTTCTTTGAGTATGTTATTATTTTCTAGACTTAAGTGAGTGTAGACGTAACCGATCAGATACGTAGGTGAACCGATGAGTTATTAGCCCCACTTGGGGTGTTCTGATCTGAAGCCCTTAGGCTGACTAAATCTTGGTAGCGTCTAGCGATGAAGTACTCAACTCTTCGAAGACGTATTGGGGATCGTAGTCTTTCGTTTAGGGAGGTCGTTTCTTTTTCTTTGATACTTACTTTATTAGTTCCTTAGAGCACAACTTGTTCCAAATAAGGTATCGCAACAGTCAGCATCTCCAAATCATCTACATACACACATATACGTCTCGCTACAATAAACTCTGAGAATCATCTCCCCGCTTCGGGCTCTACACCAAAATCTTATTTTGCTTACTGCCTAGTAGCTAACCTTTAAAGTTCACCTAACCACCCTCACTAACATCCGCGAGCTAAAGTTTAGATAACATGAGTCTCGAGAAGCGACAGAAGGATATTGGTAAACCACGAAAGGTTATTCCTAATAGTACGATCCCAAAGGCTCGAATTATTCCAACTATTAAGAAAGCTAATTTTGATACTTAATATTCTAATATACTATTCGTCACATAGGCTACTTTAGATATTTATGTGCTGATGGAAATCATACAAGGGGCTATGACCGTGACAAATAAACCAAAGAGTAGTGCATCTAGAATTCTAGGACTCCAAGGTCGGAGCCACATAGACCCTTCAGGACCCACATGGCGGCCACTGAAATTTAATTTTGTAGGGGAAATAGCCCTTAAGATAGGAGTAATAGTAGTAATGAACTTAATATAGTCAGATATTTATGTGATATACAAGGGGCTTTTACCGTGACAAATAAATCAGAAATTAGTTTCTGCATTTAGAAGCCTAGGACTCCAGTATCGGTTTTTCTTTTTATTTCGAAAATACTTCTTGGGAAAGTATTTAGACAGTTTAGAAAGTCATATAGACACTTGAGAAAGTGTCTAGAAAGTCATATTGACAGTTTAGGGCCCACATGGCAGGGGCTCATGGTCAAATTAGAGGAACACCAAAGACTTAAATATATATCTTAGACTAAATATCGTCACATGACATGGGGTTGCGAACTGCTTAGGCTGTTCCTGTAGCCCGTTACTAACTAGCGATTGGCTCATTAGCTCTATTGGTTAGGGCGTCGCCATGTCAAGACAAAGGTTGCGAGTGCAGTATGTTACTCGAAAAGCAGCACTACTCCAGTCGTTCGCGGTTCTGAGACGCTCTGTTATTCCGTCGCGAGATTTACGCAGTATTTACTGCCCGTACATTCGTCATTGCATGGAGTATGCTTGTCCGGCTTGGCACCCAGGACTCCCAAACGCACAGACTGATAGACTCGAAGCCATCCAGAAAGGGCTTTAAAGATTATGCTCGGCCCGGGTTATCTTTCTTTACGAGGACGGCCTGGTCAAGCTTGACCTGCCAACCCTTGCTGAAAGACAGCATCAGCTCACAATAGCATTTGGGAGCAAATGTCTGGCATCATATGCGCACCGCGCCATTTTACCTACTTTTGAGACCCTAGCAAGTAGCAGGCCCAATACGCGACAAAGACGCTGCTTCCCAGAGACTAGTCAGACCACCCATAAACTCGATTGATCGTTATCTGAAATCTCTTATACCCTATTTCACCCAATATTTTAATTCCAGTTAAGTTGTACGTATAGGTATCGGTGAAATGGTATTTATGTAATTGTGTCATGTGTAATTTATGTGAATGACGATACAGTGCTAGCATGTACAATACAAGATATTAAGGGAATAAAGTACATTATTACTATGAGTTCAAATCGCTCTAGACGAACATTTTTATTTTCAGTTCACTACTGATACATACTTTCTATATTTTTTACCGTCGGAGCAGCTGTTCCGTACGTTTGTCAATCTACGGGCCATACCAGGGCCATACTCTTAGTGCCGCCCATCACGCTGGCGGCGTTCAAAGCGAGACAAATTTGCGGGTTTAGAAATTTCTAGTACAAATTAAGATGCGGTCTGCACACATCGTGGAAACAGGGGAGGTTATACCTTTTTTTTTTGCTGTGTTCAGAACATGAAGTTGTTGGAGCCAACGCTGGTGTAAGACTGATTGAGTTTCAGTAGGGACGTTCTCTATCGATAGTGGTGCTAGTGTCGCTGCTATTCGAGCGTGTGCCACTTTTTTTTAAGTCTTGGCGCTACTCCGTTCTTGTCTTCCTCTACGTACTCATCTCTAATAACCTCTTTTGACATATAGGATAACCTGGAGGGCCTCCACACGTTGTATTGTCAACTCCAGAAGGATTCGGTTACCCAGGGAGCAAAAACCAATAGTCGCCTTAGATACACTATCGAAAAGGCGCTTCGCAGGGAAGTCGAGAGCCACTCTCTAAAGAGAAAGGTAAGAGGATTTGCTAGTGACGTCGGCATGAGGGCGTAGAGTTGGTAGTGAGGAATTACCAAGGGGGAGGATGCTAGCGTGGAGCTGAAACATAAGTTGCGTTTTTGGTCGAAGTTTGAAGTTACGAAGGGTTTCTGTTTAAATACCATTTTTGGTCGCCAGTCACAGTTTCTTTGTCCTTCAGACTCCGATGCCCGGGCCAAATTCAGTCACATCTGTACGTAATTTGGTTCGTTAATTTGGTTATTACACTGTAAAAAAAAATCTTGCAGTATTCGCTACTGGGATTAATCTTGTCTCTACGATTATCTCTAATTCGGTTCAGTCTTATCCCAGTAGAGATAAGATTAATCCTAGTAGCAAATACTGCAGTTAACTTTAATCCTTACTCGGAGAAGCTTCTTACAGTGTACCCACCCTTACGTTTCATCCTGTTCACACCTGGAACGAACAAATTCAAGATATATTACCACCATCATCACTCATACGTAAACAAAACTAGCTAAAGTCCGTGACTGTCGTCTGTGATTGGTCCAAAGTTACGTTCGAAATGGCGGAGATGGATTTTTCATTCTCGTCTAGTTTACGTTTTTAGCGTCTTTTCTTTCCAGTTTCGACCGTAAGACGGTCTTATTACCGGCGTTATTACCAGGGGTGACCATAGTGGGGCCCGGGCATCACCGTCGAATTCCGTGAGCTAGCAAGTTCGAAGTTTGCTTGACGTTGAAGAAACGGTGACGGGGCAAGGATCGCCGGAGTCGTAAAAACACTAATTAAGCAAACGGTGAACTTCGACGGCGTTTGAACGGAAATTAAGCAACCGGCTAAACCAACGGCGACAGAACTTCGATAAAAAACGCAACTATAGTAAAACAACGTCAGTTGAGGTCCGTATGGACTGAAACTCAAGATCTACGTTACAATTGCGTAATCTCTTACTTTTCGTGGACTCATTCACACCTGCGGTGGAACCCCTTCAGACTGACGTAAGGGTAAGATTAAGATTTCATTTACTTTCTCTGTTCGAGAACAAATAAACAGACAAAATTACTTTGATCATTCTTCTATTTATTGACGCAAGGTCTTCTGTCAAGAGGATCTTTATAAGTACTATCTTTTCGTGAAACAGGACACTGAAATGGGTTAAAGTGCAACTTTTTTATGACAGAAGATTGACGACTTTTAAGATTCACATCATTCTGTTCTGTTATCAATTTTTTAATAGTATAGTCTTCCTAATTGACCTGAGGACAGATTATCTCGGGCAAATAATTGTAAAAAAAAATCACTGAACTTCACATGTACACTAAATAATTGTTGAAAAATCACAGAACGGTAGATATACACAACCTTTTAAACTCTCACATTTTAATAATCTTTATTTTGCTTCTCTTTTTCCGTCGAGTCCGCATTGTTCTACTGTAGTTTCTGTGTTGGAATATATAATTTGGCTTGTTCTTCGCTGAAGACGTTTGTTGGAAGTGCAACCGAAATATCCGAAACTGTATTTATACAATTTGAAGAGGGATAATTAGCTGATCAACAAAACACTCGAAAATACTGGATTTGTTTTGGGGATCTCAAAACGTAAGTGGAGGGATACCTATGGCATCCCAAAAGCTGTCCGTCTGTCCGTCCGTCCGTCTGTGAGCACGATAACTCTCGAAGTTTTATTTTATTTTAGTTTTATTTTAAGGTGATTAGATAACAGATTTAGGGGTAAGAAGAGAAGCTGAGTCCGTATATGACAATCATTTTTTACCCGGACATGTAGTTCGTCCGGAATCGGGCTTAAACCGGGAAAATTTGTTATAAGATAAAATTTTATTTGAAGTTGATTAGATGAACAAAGTGCAACCGAAATATCCGAAATATACGCTGATTTGTTTCTGAATTTTATTTTTTCGCTGGACAAGTAGTTCGCTCGGAATTTAGCCGAAACCGGAAATTGGGAAGAAGTATAGCAGGAAATATCGATCAATATCGTCAAAATAGATATGGCTTATATAGGTATATCTGAACTTGGTTGTCTCAGATGACTTGCTATTTGCTAAATTAATCTTATTTCCAAATTTCAGTGGTAAAAATGTTCAAAGATTCTGGCGAAGACTGGTTCTGGCGAAGATTGGATCTGGCGAAGACAAGACCCAATTGTCTCGATCAAATATTAAATTTTTGGGATCCCATCGAAACCTTTGGTCTTGTTGAATTATGAATGGTCAGGTTAGCTTTAAAACTTGTCTGCATGTTGCCTGAGCATGAACTACCAATCGGCTCTAGGTTTTTAAATAAACGGTTGACTGACATCGATGTGATTATCTACCGGTCGATGGAAACTCGACGATTATCCAGTCGCTTCGCGTGTTTTCGGGACTGTCAAGCCGACACGCAAATAAGAACCAACGCGTGAAAACGTCAACGCGTCAAAACGTCAAAAACGTCAACGTCAATCGCGACAAAACGCCTAGATAGTTGGTATCGAAGTGTCGGGAAAGGTGGAAGGAAAAGCCAGGATTCACATTTTCGATTTTTCTTCCGGATTCCTTCCGTTCTCATCCGGGTGGAACCGGAAGATGAAGCCACACCACAAAGTCTGGGGTGTTGGGTTGGACACCCGAGATTCCGGAATCTAGAATGGTGTCATAGAGGCAATGCCTTTCGCAGACAGAATAAGTGAATGGATCAACTTCTTTGACCAAATAGGTTAAAGCTAGAAGAGGTCGTCGAAGACAGTTAGGAAGCAACAAAAATTAGAGACAACACACAACAGATTAAGTGGTACACCTTACGGAAACGATTTGAAACAAATCCTGGTATAAAACTGTACTATGAACTGAGTTGACGAATGGATAATATACGGCATTAACCGGTTTCCAGTGCTCCTTTCAAACCGACGGACGGACGGTAGGAAGGGAGGGGGGAACAGACAGCTGATCTAGGGACAACACACCGCCTTCGCTCCAAAGTTTCTGAAAGGATTTTTCGGGCAATAAATTTAGGAACCAATAGATGAAAGATGCAAGAGATTAGCGAAAGCTGGGCATCTACAGTAGCCTATTGGAATAATAGCGAAATCAGTCATCATTTTTATGGTACAAAAGAGGTGACTTGACTGCACGCAATACCCAAGTTGCGTTTTTGCAGATACCATGGTATCTGTTACCACGGTAACTAGATCTGCATTTAGTCGTGTTTGCAGTTACCGTGGTATCTGATATACGATAATAGATGGCACTTTGTGTAAAGTGCCATCTGTGTATTAGTATTAATTTCCGTGACATGGGGATGTGAACTGGTTAGATGGATTTGCCTTCGGGCGGGATCGCTGTTCATATGGCCGGCTTCTACCAGACTATTGTAGTGGTTTGCGAACTCTGTTCACAAGCCCCTCCGTAGCTCAGATGGTAGAGCGACTGCCTTGTAAGCAGAGGGTCCTGGGTTCAAATCCCGGCTGAGGAGCATTTATGTCTATTAGTTCACTATTTATAAAATCTGATATACGGTTGCTCTGCAAAAGCAACAGTTGCCAAAATTACGTTTTTCGAAGTAACCATAAAGAAAAACTGATTTTCCGTCATATGACTAAGTGCCAAACTTCTTTCCTACCAATTTCACAAAAATTGACGAAAGTGCGATGACTTTTTCAGATACCACGATACCACGAAAAAATTGTAGCCTGTGTAGCTGTATGATATTTGTACGAAAAAGTTGCATGTATTGATATGTAATAGTAAAGAAAACTATCATTTAATGTGCCTCAGACTGGGCCAATCTTAAGCAGTAGTATCCAGTAACATCCTATCTTGTTAATAGTTAATAGTAGCATGCAGTAGAATGCAGTAACACGGTAGTCTTGACATAGAAGCATGTAGTATCATGCAGCATGTAGTGCCAATCCACAATTTAAGTCGTATCAGTAGAAAACCGGCTACGAGTGCTATGTGAGTGGTACGTAAAGTTGCCTACGAAATTGGAAAAGGGATGCCACCATAGAGCTATCGAGCTTTGTGAGGTATAGGTTCCCGCGGTCAATACAAGAATGATGTATCCTATCTGATACAAATTGGTACCCCCCCCCTCACACACACACAAATACAGTGAGAAGCTCACAGTACCATAATATGTATAAACCGTCAGGGGCGTCACGACTGGGGGGGGGGGGACGCCTCTGTAAACAGTTGCTGTAAACAGTTTTGTGGTTGGACAGAAGACAGGTTCTCCCGACCGTCTGTTCTGCATTTTGGTAATGTAAGTTGAAAGCATCCAACTTTCCCGGCCGGATTTGATGATGGTGCTGGGAATACTCTTGATGACTATCTCTCCCTGCCGATGCAGAATCTCCGGGTACATGCGGAAGAAAGGAAGAAACGGTGTCAAAGCTGCGCTGACTCAGGATTTGAGTCGTTACGGACACGTTTACTCCTTCTTCCTGAGAATCACTGGCGTGTTTTGGAATTAGATATAGAGTATCCTGCCAAGACCCTACCGTTTACCAACAGTTGATGGTACATTATGAAGAGAGCTATCTAGCGGGCGTAATGAGAGTGCTGCTTCTGCGCTGCGTCTACGCGTACTGTCCCAAGATGACGCGGGATCACCAAAGATAGAAGTGTTTGCAGAAAAGTCGAATCCATGGAAAACCAGACAATTCATGTGACAATTTTCAAAAATTGCGCTTCGAAATTGTTGGTTCTGGTTGAACTCTGTTCGACCAGCATATTTCAGCTAATCCATTGTTTCGGTTCAACCGAAAGGTCAACCGGGCGCCGGATTGACCTGGAACATGGAAATAGGGTGAACCAGGTTGACGCAAAAATAGCGGGAAGTGGTTGTGCTCAACCAGTCAAACTGGTTGACGCCAAAACGTCACCTAAGTTTCGGTTGATTGGCTTAGGCTATCTGTTGTTTAACTTTCCATTTTGTGGACTCAGACTGGCCCAGTTAAGCAGTAGTATCCAGTAGCATACTGTCTTGCTATAGTAGCATCAGTCTTGCTAATAGTAACATGCAGTAGAATGCAGTAACGAGGTAGCCTTGACATAAAAGCATGTAGTAGCACCAGTTGGTATTGCATGCTACTTTTTCGTACCACTTCATTTTTAGTCGGGTAGACAGTCAAGTTAGACACCTTTCTTCAACCACCATTTGTTTCTTACAAACCCCTCGACAAACCCCCTGCCCTTGAGCAAACTGTTACTATTACTCAGTACTTCAGTTACTCCTCCCTTCTGTTACTCCTGGGGGGGGGGGGGGCAAAAAATGAAACAAAACTTTAAGACTCCTGAAATTCTAAAATACGAGAGTTATACAGATACTGAAAATTACGAAAACTTCACTGATGATCGAGCCAAAAGGGGCAACTCTTAGGACTTGTTTGTGGTTTTGGGCCAGTTATTTTTTCAAAACCCAACCGGCTGCGCGAAACATTGGGTATACCCACAGTACAAAACGCCGGTTACCCTATGCCGGGTCAGACCTTATTCGTAGGCTACAATCCCCCAACGAAAACACAGATCCACCTGCTGTAGGGGAATACACATCGGATTCGGTACTCCGGATAATAGTTTTTCCATTTCACCATCATCTTGCAAAAAGCCAACGTCCCTCCTTTCTAAAAACAAGCTTAACAAGGTCTTGTGTTGACAATTTGTGGAGAAGGCTCCCGAGATAAAGTCTATCCAATATCTTTTCTCTGATATCACAAGTCTTGGACGATGTCCAAATGGAACCTTTCAGAAGCAGCAAAGCCGATATTAGGTTTTTGACTGATGGGCCAATCTCAGTAATATCCGACAGAATCGACGCATTACGTAGCAGTTTATGACATTTCAAATTAGGAATCTAGAAGAAAATTGACAGTGCCTAAAAAATAAATAGGTGTATGTGCAAGCGGGGTGTAATATCTCCCAGAGCCTCAAATTCTAAACCAATCCAATCGATGAGCTGAGCGCACAAACGTGATAACTCGTGTTTTGCTGATTTCAAGATAATCCCGTTTAAAGTTTAGGAAGTTAATAATATTAGATCTTATTATTATCGGCATGCCAAGTATCTGCTGAGTCTCCCCTCTATGTGCAAAAAATACAAAAATCAGTACAAAGTACCATCTTGCCTACCCTGTGACTGCGATTGAGGCAAGAATAAAGAAGTCTGAAAGCTCATTATCACCTTTGTCAACTGAGTATCACAGTGGGGAGTGATCTGGCGAAAATGTTGATACCATAGGGAGAAAAACGAAAAAATTATCCTAGACACAGGGAACTCAAATCTTAACCCAATTTGTAAAAAAAAGGCGAGTTATAACCTTTTTGCGCTCAGCTCTTCTCTGACATAAAGGTTCGATATTATCCTTATTTCAGAACAGACTTTCTTCATTCGTTTTGAGATTTCTGTCGAATGTAGCGAACAATAAAAGTGATGGTCTATTGTCTTTGATTTGTTCGTCTGTTGGTTTGAACCATTCGATGTTTGTGTTTGAACCATTCGATGTATTCTTTTCTCTGGTTCGAAACCCGGGAACAGTTGTAAGTACAGAGTATTGTGTTATTAATATTTTTGTGTATTAGTTACAGTTACGAATTAAAAAAAACTTGACCGTTCAATTCACTTTACGAAAAGAAATGTTCGTCGACAGTGACGTCAATTCGCGATAAAAAAAACAAGTGCGCAAGCGCTCAGACGTGGAGTGTGAAAGTAAATTCTTTATCACATCTTATAATCAAACAGCGTTTTTTTTTTTTTTTTTTTTTTTTATAAAACCCGCGTAGCCTTTCGAAAAAAATTTACTTTACTTTTTGGGCTACGACTCCTCCTCCACTCGGTGACGTTAACATTTCCTTTAAATCTTTAACGTCACCTACTCTTTCCAAACAAACAAATAAAATTTTAAACTTTAAAAAAAATTCAATTCAGATTTAAATTATTAACTGAATTTAACTTTACCAGTCTTAATCCTTATTTACTCTTATTTCAATACAAATATAATTATGTTTTGTTTGTTTTTTTATCTATGAATCCTCACCTCTACACATCAAGACTCTAACCCCAACCATAACGACCACTATGAAAGAGCGTTAACCAAGAAATTTCACATCCACAATAACCAAAAAAATATTGAGGTAACATATTTTGAAATCATCCCAGTTTAAGAGCTTTTAATGTAAACAAACCGCATCTAGAAATCCAAAGAAGATCTTCAAGATCTTGCAAGAACGGTTTAGTTTCCATACTGAATGTCGTGCTATAACCAGTCTGACCCCTTAAATCTCTTTTCCATTAGCAAGGTTTCCATTACCAGCTTAATATCGGCGATTATATGACAAAACCGTCCAGCTTCCAGTGATGTGCGTCGCGTGGTCTTATTTGCTGCTGTTACACCAAAACCCGCATCTCTATACATACATATCCACAAGTATACAAGAGTTGAACTCGAGAAATCTGGGCCGAGTTACCCATGAACGGGAGGGAGGGTGGTGGGTCGGGAACCATCAGTTACATATCTAGACCTAAATAACTTCGACTATACCAGCTTAGAGTTTGACTCTGGTCACGGGTCAAAAACTTAACTCATGGGCGAATTGGGCCCACTTGCCCATGAACGGGGAGTGTGGGGGGTGGTTCAACTCCACATATATATCCCCAACCCCTATGATCCAAAAGCACAAAGGAATTTCATCGCCTTATCTCCAGTTATTGTCAAGTTAAAAACATTAAAAAATGGGCAATCTGGGCCCAATTGCCCCGAACCAAGTGGAGATGGAAGACGTAATTGTCTGAATCAAGAAGTAAGTTTTTGGGATCCCATCGAAACCTTTGGTCTTGTTTATACCCGCTTAGCAACTTTTTCACAATAGATGCTGATGCTAGATGCAGCCTGATGCTGCGCCTCCTACTCCCTCTACGACCTTGAATTGTAACAGTAATCGTAACAAGTGTAAAAACATGATTTACTAAATTTCATAAAAGCACTATTCTATAAAATTTACTTTTCCTGTCAATCTTTAAAAAAAAAAAAAAAAAAAATTTCATTGGCAGTAACCAGACAATAACCTATTTGTAAGACTTTCGGTTCAAACTTCAATTCAGTTCATTTTAATTTGAACATTCTTTGAAAAAACAACAAACAGGACGAGCCCAAGAAGGGCAAAACCGTGTTCTGTGCGGGAGTGCACAACTGTTACAAACGATTACACACAATTTCTCGACTTAACCTTCTTATTTCTTTTTCTTTACCCCCCCCCCCCCAACCCAACCCTCATTCACTAATAATAATAATGAAATATTCACCTTAAATAAAGTTCCAAATAATTATTCCACATTTATCTAACCATCCAAAAAATAATTTTTCAATCTGTTTTTAACAAAAACTGGTTCCTATAAAACCTAAGAAAACAAAACAAAAACCTGCTCAACCCATAAAATGCAAGCAGTCAAATCTTACGTTCAGCCAGGAACTAGATGAGAGGCTTGAGAATATAGTAGGCTACACTTTAGTCACCAGATAGAAAAAAGTCGCATGGTCTGTGATCTCGCTCAGTGGCATTTTCATCCAAACATATTACCTGTCGAATTAATTAATTTAGAAGTTCTGACTATAAATTGTATATACATATATATGCTTGAACGAAGAAAATAGAACAACGCAACGGATAGAAAATAAGAAAGGTTTCCCCCGGCATAATAATTACCATGTTTTCACTCCGTAGATTCCGCGTGACATAGTAGTCCGCATACGCCCTCATAAAATTCCTCCCAGATTAGTTCTCTTTTGGCCGCTAGGTGCGCTATCGTAAAGAAAACAATAACGCGTTACTTCTTGGTGTACGTTTATCCAGGTTTGTTTGGCTATCTTCAATTCCTCTTAGGCCTATCCATGTTTAAAACTGCTTAAGATGCCTCTTCTTCTATTTATGCTTTACTCTGTTCTTTCAAGCGTCACCAAGTTTGATATTTCTGGCTTCCGACTTCAGTGTTGACTGTTGAGTGCGGGCTGACCTTTCCACGGGGATAATACGCGACTTGATATGAAGCCTAATCGCTTATTCACCCTTCATATAACTTATACCAAGATCTCACGTGTGATTGTTATTGTTCCTCTAGCGCGTCTGGCGGCAATTCTTCATCGTATTTTATGAGGGACGTATAGATTGCGGCAGAGCTCAGAGCTCGCGGCTCGAGACGCATCGATTGACGATTCTGTTTGCCGCGTCATTTGTGTCAAACGAAGCTCGGCTGCATTTTTGCGTAGGCTACTACTTCACTGTAAAAAAAAATCTTGCAGTATTTGCTACTGGGATTAATGTTGTCTTTATCGAGATAAGATTATCCCTAATTTGGATTAATTCTATCCCAATAGAGATAAGATTAATCCCAGCAGCACTGCATGCTTATTCGGCGAAACTTTTTACAGTGTTCGCGGAGTCTACGAAATGAAAATTTGTAGCCACTATAGGCAACCGGTCAAAATTTGTCAGATTTCTCTTGTTATATTTTATTTTCTAGATCCAAGTGAATACATATATAACCTGTCAGGCTTGCGGGCCGGCGTACTTTAAGGGTATTAGGATAAGGACCAAGCGGGTAAAAGAAAGGTAATTAATTAATTTTTACTTTATTTAAAAAAAGAAAAAAAAAAGAAAGATCCGTCAAGGTAGGCTTTCAAATATATTATTGCCGCTGTCTTAACCAGAGGCGTTTCTAGCCAAAATGTTTGGGGGGGGGGGGGTGGGCAAGGTACTTACCGACTGGCATGTCATTTTTACCGACTGTTTTTGCAGAAAAATTACTGTTTCTAAGAAAAAACGGGTTTTAACGAAAAATCGACTGGTTTTAAGAAAAATCGACTGCTTTGAAGAAAAATCGGCTGTTCCCCCCAAAAATCGACCGTTCTTACGAAAAATCGCGGCGCTTCGCTATTTTTTACGGACTGGCCGATAACATTGGAGGGGGGTGTCCCCCCTCCCTCCCCCATACGTAATCCCTGGTCTTAACAACTTTTTATCCCCTTAGGAACTGAACGAAATCTCTATGGTGATAACGGACGTTTTATCGCTGCTCACAATACTGGAGAAAAGGAAAGCGGCTCAGACAGAAACCATAGAGCTTCTTCGAAAGCACTTCGTTGACAGGTAGCTATCCGATCCGCTTAGGAAGCTTAAGTTGATATGACTGTCCTGCACTTCGAAGACGACGAGTCAGAAGAAGAACCAGGGATTCCTCCCTCAGTAAAGTTTGTTATTTATGTTATTTATCTTTTTCTTTCTCTTTCGTTAAGTTTCTACACCGTCAGGAGTAAACATTTGGAGCGTTTTACCCTACTTACCGTCGTTACTACGCACGACGTCACGCATCCTGGCTTTTTGGCGTCAAGGCTTGAACGCATTTTCTATTTTCGTCAAAATATCTCTCCACGCCCGATGAAAAATTTGTAGCCTGCGTAGTAGTATGGTAGTAGTACGAAAACGTTGCATGTAATACTATGTAATAGCAAAGACTATCATTTAATGCGCCTCGGACTGGTCCAGTAGTATGTAGTAGTATCCAGTAGCATCCTGTCTTGTCATAGTGGCATCCAGTCTTGCTAATAGTAGCATATAGTAGTATGCAGTAACACGGTAGCCTTGAAGTAGAAGCATGTAGTAGCATCGTTAGTACTGCATGCAACTTTTTCGTACTACTTCATAGTACTATTTGAGATAAATTTTTCATCGGGCGGTGATCCAGCCGATCACGTTACAGAGATCCGTAGTTACCACGCTTACTACGCTCACGAGCGTGGTAAGCAAATAGTTGCTATTTCGAGATGGTTGGAACGGTCAGCGCAGTAACTTTTCACGAGGTTGGAACGAAAACAGTAACTAATAGTTACTATTGTTAGAAGGGTGGTACCCGCTCTTGGTACAAGAACTCGCAGAAGCATGCAGCACTGCAAGTGGTACAGAACCATGTCTAGTGTTATAGTTACGGAAACATAACACTTCGAGGTAGAGCTGGTGGACTCGGACTGTGGACTCGTCTCGAACGGCTTTTTAAAGGACTCGGACATGTCTCTGACTCGGATTTGCTGGAATTGCATCAGCTCTGCTTCGAGGTTCATAACAGAGAATTTATTGGTAACCTACTGGATACTAACAGTGTGAAGATCGTGTAAAAGTATAAAGAGGGTAGTGAAAAAGTAAAAAAAAGAAGAAACTGAAGAGTAAAAAAGACGATAGTAAAAACAGATGGAAAAAAGGAGATGTAACAGAATAACACCAGTGATAGAATAGGGTTTATTAAAGAACTCTTCAGTGCCGAGAGGGAAACCTGTAGGTCTATCAATAACAATACAAACGTCTTGAACGAAAACAAAAATAAAGAAAGAAACAAACAGACAAAGGATCTTGAGTTACTCGGCCTGAGACGCCCATCACCGCTTGGTTGTGGAGAACTGGAATATGTCAGAGTGATTCTTTGAGAGTGAAAAGTGATGTATGTGTCGTCAACGGTCCTTTGACGAAGCAGTTTTCGACGCTGTGATTGGCGTATTATATGAGTCAATGCACCTTCTTGGATATTTTGCTTTTCACTATTTCCTTTCGTTTTGTGTTTGAAATTGTCGAAGTTTTTGTTTGTTCTTTTTATGTGGGACATTTTCATATTTTTCTTACGGATTGGTATTTTAAAGTTTGTGCATTATAACAGTAAAATACATCAGCGTATAGTTGGATTTCACGGAACTGTCGTCAGTGCTAATGATCAATTAGGAGGCGTTTTGTGTTATAACGATGAGAATATCATGTCCCGAGTTAGTCGGGTCCCTAGACAACCCGACTTATTTACTCGAAGCTAACAAGACCTCTATTGCTCCCGCCAGGTCAACCGTCCCCCTCATGTCCGAACTTAGTTTGAACCCTAGACAACCCGACCTATTTACTCTCAAGCTAACAAGACTTATTGCTCCTTCCACGTCGATAATTTCCACGTGACTGACTATTCCCTATCGGCTTTCCAATAGAATATTGCAGTGCCAAATCTTGCAGAATAACTAGTCTGGCTATAATTACCGATTCCTTCAGTCAGGCAGAAGCAAGTCCCTCGCCTTTCTTTTATTGTCTCGCTCGCCTTAGAAAGTCCCATTTGCATTTCCCTTGGAAAACCGATAGTCTCTGAAAAGAGACTATTTCTGGGAGATTCTTGGACGGGTGCCAGGAGTTAGCGAGCTGCGGGAGGTCGATCAACAGCTCAGCCAGAACGAGCATCACGATATCCATATAGAAAGCGTTACTTGGTTAAAGTTTTTGATTGAAGGAAATATGGGAAAGAAAGATTTGACGATCTTCGTACGTTTGGGAGGTTTCTCAAGCAGGCCATGCAGCATCTGGAGCGTTTTTTTTTTGGGGGGGGGGGGAGGAGATGTAGTGTTTGTTTTTTTGGTGTTTCTAATATTGTTGTTAGATACATATTCCTTGAGCCTAAGCTGACTTTGAAACGTTTATTCAAATAAAGTATACGGATACGTCAGCTACGATGCTTCAACCGCGATCTTTCGGCCCTTCTTGGCAAGGGTCCTCGTCAGGCTGTCAATCTTCAGGTCCAATGTTGGGGAAGGAAACAAACCTGTAATAAATAACTGATCAAGTTCGGTTTTATTTTTAATAGTAAAACTGAAGTTGATCAAAATACATAAAAAAAACCTGTCCTATCATCGCCCCAATCGTGCAGCAAAAACAGCGGCCGTGTCAAAAATTAAAGCTCAGGACTAGTTTTTTCCCTACAGTGGTATTCAAAAGTAATTTGCCCGAATAAGATATTTATAGTCGGTAGAAGCTTCAGTTATTTATTACAGGTCGTTTCCTTCTCCGACGTTGACCCTGAAGATTAACAGCCTGACAAGGACCCTTGCCAAGAAGGGACGAAGTATCGCTGATGTAGTATCGTAGCTGACGTATCCGTTGTAGGCTATACTTTGTTTGAATAAATTGTTATTAGAATTCGTCAATGTTGTTCTTAAATGTTTTTTTTTTCGCAATGCCCCTCTGGCTTTTGGGGGAATTGAATCCATTTTCGTCAAGTTAAAGGTGGTAAAGATGAAGTGCAGTGTAGGCAAGCTTATGTGAGCGTTGCCTAACCCTTAACGGTCGCTGGAGAAATTACTTGAGGCATTTTTCCGGGATCCGAAAAAAGCCATAATTAAAAAAAAAGAAGCAAAGTACGTTGTAGACCCACAAGCGTTTTTCCGCGAAAAAACACTTTGTTGTTGCTCGAATTTGACAAACAACCGTGTCGAGTTGATTTTTTAATTTTTTTGGCTCGAATTTGGACACCGAATATTCTTGCAAAAGAATAGGAGAAAAGTCATTGCGAACATTCCATCATCAGGATTCTACACCCGAGATATGATTTGTACTAATATTTTTATTCATAAATATGAGTACTGAAGGTCCAACAAAAAATTTTGTCATTAAATTTAATTTCATTGTGTAGACGCTGAGATGGAAACATTTATAAGTAGGGAATTGAAATACAAAACCCGATGAAAGATTTGTTGCCTGCGTAGTTGTATGGTAGTTGTACGAAGAAGTTGCATGGAATACTATGTAGTAACAAAGAATACTGTCATATAATGTGCCTCAGACTAGTCCAATCTTATGTAGTAGTATCAGTAGCATCCTGTATTGCCATAGTAGCATCCAGTCTTCCTAATAGTAGCATGCAGTAGTATGCAGTAACACGGTAGCCTCGAAGTAGAAGCATGTAGTAGCATCAGTTTGTACTGCATGCTACTTTTTCGTACAACTTCGTACTACTACTTTGAGATAAATTTTTCATCGAGAAATGCTCCTCAGTCCGGATTTGGACCCATAGCAGAGAGTTTTGGGTTCAAATTCCGTTTCAGTTCATATACTTACAAATATTTTTTTTCACTTCTTGCCCCGTAATTTTTGGCGGAATAAATTAATATAATAAGCTATATCAGATATTCCTTCAGCCAGAGCTAACTGCGAATCATATTTCAAGCTCAAGTTCAAGTTTTTAATTTTACACAAAAATACAAACACATTATACAAGCACGATGAAGAACGAAAATTCGAACATGCAGTGCTTGTTAAAAATTTTACTATAATAACAACAACTACGTGACGATGCAAAACGGATACGTCAGCCACATTTTATTAGAGCTATATTTGATATAGCTCTAATATTGCTCTTTCTGGCTTGCCAAGAAGGGCCGAAATATAGCTCTAATAAAACGGAGCTCACATACCCGTTTTGCATCGTGAAAAATAGCTTTGTTAGTTTTGCTTGCAAGTGCAATTTAGCTGATTTGAGGCAACCACGTGGAAATGATAGCTTGGAATATTGTGCTCTTACACAAACTGGGGCGTTTTATTTTATCAGTCAATCAATTTATTTAATTCGTGATATCACTTATTAAAATTACACTGAAACAGGATATTCTTTAATAAATATTACGATCATTTCATCCATTCAGTGCTCGGCCCAATAGCTCAGTCGACGGAAAAGGTGGAGGAAATGGCCAAAACGGTCCCGGTCTTTTACGTTTGGAATTTGTTTTTTACTTAACGAATATCCTCATCCTTTGTCTTTTTACCGGGATTATATCGACAAAAACCTCATAAAAAAAGGCTTTACCGTTCCGCGCTGCTTGGTTTAGAAAGCAATAACTTCTACAGCTGAATTCAGAACATTTGCTCCCAGGGTTTTCTTTTTAAGAGAAAGCCCCTTCTCTCATTGGCTGTCTGGGATAATCCCTCTCTTAAGTTGGAAGAAAGACTTGTTATTGGCGTAGCGTAGGTATAGCGAACGAAGTGCTGTATTGTAAGACGTGGTGATGATATGATGGAAACGTCCACGTACACCCAAGGTTCTTATTTTCGCAAGTGGGTAGCAAGCAAGTGGGTCACTGAGGCATACTCAAAGATGCAGAGAGTCTGGTCGGAGAGGTAACAAGAGGTAAAGCTACGTTTACACGGAGGGTATTTACCCGTACTCCGCGGGTATTTTTTCCCACAACAACAACAAATTACCGGGTAATTTGGACTTATATTTCGCTAATTTTACCCGGTGATTTGTTTGTCGAAGGGTACTCTTCGACTCCAGCAACAACAAAATCGGATTTTCGAGCAATAATTTCGATTATGTCCATATAAGAAGTGATCCAAATGGACACATGTTGGTGTTCATTGTAGACAGATATCCTGAGCTTTACAACCTTGGAATCTATTGCCACATGACATGACAGTACTCTCCCTTGAAAAATACCCGGGTACCGTGTCCGTGTGAACACTTTTCCCTCTCGTCTCGGAGAAAAATACCCGCCGTGTGTATGACCCTTTAAGGAAGCATACACTCGGGTAGCAGGGTATAGGGGTATTGTGTCGTTCGGGAATGTTTGCCTCTGGGAGGATCTCCGGCTTCAAAAGTGGAGTTCACAGGGGTATGATTGCACCATGAATGGGAAGCATAGGTAGTTTTAAAGGGGAAAACCGTTAAAGGTATTAGAACTCTTGTACTCTGTCCGTGTTGTAGAGATCTCGGTTTCAGAGCCTCCAATTTTAGTATAAATTCCGTATTTTTAAAACCTTTGCTCTTTTTTGTTCAGTTGGTTTGTGCACCCTGTAACGGACAGTATACGGCGTTCGACGTATTGCAACAGTGGAAAAAGAACATTTAAATAATTAATTAGATAACCTGATTTCATTCTTTACCTGAATAGAATAATTAAAAAAAAGGGTAACCTATCCTTAGCTTGGCAATATATGCCCGAGCTCTACTTTACAGAATCATAAAGCATCATTGTATCATCACGGCGAAGCCGTTATGCCTGTTTTATAAAATCTTTGTACCCACATTTCCAGATCAGGCGATTTAACGTGTTTATTGCACTGTCAGAAGTTTCATAATAGATTGCGCATAACACTTTCAAGAATAACACCTTTTCACTTAGAAATAAAGTGTTATGACCAATTAAGTTTACGCAATTTCGTGCCTAGATCTCCAACAACACCTTCAATTGGTAAAAATACTAACGGGAACGAAAGAAACATAACATATAACATCCCAAAGTGTTATCTGTTGAAACCGCGCATCCTGCTGTTGTCGTTCTGTAACTTCTGACAGTGTAGTATTTTTACCTATTGAAGGTGTTGTTGGAGATCTGGGCACGAAATAGTATAAACTTAATTGGTCATAACACTTTTTTTCTAAGTGAAAAGGTGTTATTCGTGAAAGTGTTATGTGCAATCTGTTATGAAACTTCTGACAGTGTGGTTCCCATTCTTTATCGAATTTGGTAATTAATCCAACTTTTGTTCAGTCCGAGTCTATTTCACCGCATTCGGTACGTTCCTACGTAAATTCCGTGATCTAACATATTTATTTGGTCATACTCGTTAGCGAATTCGGTCGGACTTTTCTCAAGTCCGTATCTGTTCTATCGCACTCGGTCAGTCCACTTCATAATTTGGTCATTAATCAGATTCACTTGGTTCTGATTCATGACCAAATTCGACAATTCATCCAACTTTTGTTCAGTCCGAGTCGATTTCACCGCATTTGGTACGTCCCTACGTAAATTCGGTGATTTATATTTATTTGGTCACATTCGTTAGCGAATTCGGTTGTTCACCGAACTTATCTCAAGTCCGTATCTGTTC
The DNA here is from genome assembly GCA_030848855.1 of Branchinecta sandiegonensis. NCBI lineage: Eukaryota > Metazoa > Arthropoda > Branchiopoda > Anostraca > Branchinectidae > Branchinecta > Branchinecta sandiegonensis. Next base: position 19,630,404 of record JAUPMV010000016.1, on the reverse strand, counting down.
TATCGCATTCGGTCAATCCATTTCATAATTCGGTGATTCATCAGATTCATTTGGTTCTAATTCGTTACCGAATTCGGTAATTCACCTGATTTTTCTTTGGTCCGCATCTGTTACCAGACTTACTACATTCGGTTGTAGTCGTTCTCCCAAGAGTTTTTGTTCCATTCCCAAATTCGGTCGTATACCGCTCTCGATCTGCTTCTTATTTTTTAGTTAACTTTTCGGTAGTACGATTTCATTATTTGGCTCACCCCAGTTACTGTGCTTGGTAATTGAATGAATGAATGCTTTATTTTACCAAAATAGCGTTAGCTAGCGCAGGTACGTCAAACACACGAGTCAATACATAAATCATACCACACTAAATAATTCAACGCAAATGTGTGTAACTACGAAAATACATAGAGATTAAAATAAAATATATCAGAATTCTTCATTTAGCGTTGCTTGGTTAAAATAATCAGTAAAGTACGGAACGAATGACTTGATGTAACGTTGAGTACTAGTCGCCGGGTAAGACGATATCAGTTGACAACTCTTTGTCTTTTCTCGACGCCTTGTCCTCGGTCCGTCAACAATAGGGTTTTCGAAGTCTGGCAGTAGTCGACGGTGGAAGGATGAGTCAAGACATTTTAGTCCAAATCTGACAGTTAGTTCATGTCTGCGTTTTTCCAATGAAAGTAAGTGACAGTTCAAGTGGCATTTATTTAACTCTTGTTCTTTACTATTTAACGGTAGCTTCAGCTGGTTTCCATTCATTACTTAACTTGACGTGAAAACTACCCTATTTTTGTTTGCTGTAAATTCGGAATAAATGTACTTTACATCTATTTAACCCTGGATGGACCCTTTTTTCGCCAGTCAGCTCTGTGGTTCAATAGGTAGCCGTGGGATTGCAAAAAGGCACTTTGATCATGAGTGTTTCCAAAAAGTTTCGCCTGCGGCACATATTAGCAGTTTTCACTATTTAGAAGAAGGGTACGTCATTTAGTTGGCGTTTGAGGCTTGGAATTTTGAGGTTAGAGCCACGTTAAACGTAGAATTTGACAGAAAAAGGCGGATTAAAAAATTTGGCCTGTGGCGCTTTTATTTTTCCTGGGTGCAGCCGTTCACGGCGTGGTGGCTCGGCAGCAACTGCGTTTTTTGTCGACACACTTTCAAGTCCTGTTGCCAAAACTGGACATCCCCCAAAGGTAAAAGGCTAGTGACGGCGTATTTTCTCTTTAGACTTGATTTTGTACATACTATACAACTTTTTACATTAGAGCTTCTTGAAAGCAAGTCGCTGTGTTTTAGAAAGACATTATAAATTTTGTCAATATCAGTTACGGATTCGGCCAGTTTTTACCAGGTTTGCCCTCCCCCTCCCCCCAATGAAGAAAGGCTCGTGGCGCCCCTGGCCCCTGGTATCATCAGTCTTCGATCGAACAGGCAGGAGTGTGGCGGCACTACGGACTGTCACTTCCTCCTTTTCCACTCAAGTAGTAACTCTATGGTTTGGCATTGGGCCAACGGCTTCTCCGGTCGATCGTTTCTGTCAAAATAGTCACCGCTGGAAATCCTCAGGGAGAAAAGAAGCAATGTAAGCGGAGGGATCTCTGAATCCGACAGTTGTAGCAAGTATCCTTAGAAAGCAGGGGATCTGGTTCTGTCATGAAAAGGGATATTAAGGGGAAAAGTGGGAGAAGCTCAGTATTTCCACATTTTCTGGAAGTATTAACTCTCCCTTGGGCTTTTAATATTGATACGGATATTCGTTTTGCGAAGATTTTCCGGCTCGTAAACGAGGTCAGACTTTCTTGTGGAGGTAGCTCACCATTCTCTAGAAGGAGAAGTAGGGGGTGCAAGTCGGTAGCACCAGCGTACGACAAGCCCATGATTTTTTAATACCTGATGCCGAATGCTGGGTATATCTAGCATTTGGCATACCGTATACCTAACGTTGGATACCCTATGGCAAATGCTCGGTACCACAACCAAGCCCTAACTCAGTAAAATATTGATGATACGAGTGAGGCTCAGAAATGAACCAATCAGAATTCCTTTATAAGGGAGTAGGTCAGAGTACCTACATACGTGTATCCAGCATTTGGCATCGCTAGGCTAGGGTATATCAATCAATCAATCAATCAAGTTTAATATCCAAATAGCTTAAAGCTAGAAGAGGAATAAAATATTTACGAAATACACAGACACGATACAAATTAACTTATACACTAACAAGATATGACCAGAAATACATACTGGGATGAAACTACGTAGAAGTTGGGCAGAAGAATTCGCAGGATATGGAGAAAACTGATTGCCAGTATTCCCCTCGGACCGACGCACGGAAGACGGGAGGGGAGGGGGGAATAGATGGGCCATCTGGAGACAACACATTATCTTTGCTCCAGACTTTTTTGAAAGAGTATCTCTGCGGTCAGTTAATTTAGGAACGAATGCCAAACCGGTGAAGCATTAAGAATACCCATCCTCCACTGCCACCAGTTTTAGCGGTAGAGAGATAATTTGGTTGTGTATGTGGGTAGCGCGGAGGCGGTGTATGGCGGTTCTTCAATGTATAGGGGAGTTCTTGCGGTCTGGAAAGCTCCGCCGGCTTGTCCGCCGTATGTTTTTGCGAATGCGGCTAAAGCCGCTTTCACACTGTCGCGTTGAGGCTTTCACAGTGAGCTGCACAACCTTTGCGTTGCGCTTGTGGTGACACAAAAGCTTACGCGGATAAATAAAACGAAACGCAAGAATAAAGTTCTATCCTTGCGTTGCGCGTCGAAGCATACGCATCAGATTTTTCAGTGAAAAATTGAAGTTTTTGAAGACAAACTGGAGGAAACCTACTAACGATGAAGAAAAACTTAGTTATGATGAAAGAAACGAGAATTCAGCATAAGAAACCGAGAAAGGAAACGTAAATACTCATCCAGCGTGAACGCTTGTCGCGCAGGTGTGGAAGATACGCTACGCAACCTGTACGCAGCGCAAGATAAACGCATACGCAGCGCATCGCAACGATTCGTCAATGTGAAAGCGGATGAAAACTCGCTTCACTTTTCGGGACTGTTTTGGCGCTCCGCCCGTTTTGAAAAGTGACGTGGAAAGTGAATTTGGCAAGCCAGTGAGAAGCTGCAAAGGCGCAAGGACTTCACGTTTGTTCTGGAGCTCGGCGGATTCTCGCTTTAAACTGTCAGAAGTTTCATAACAGATTGCGCATAACACTTTCAAGAATAACACCTTTTCACTTAGAAATAAAGTGTTATGACCAATTAAGTTTCTACTATTTCGTGCCTAGATCTCCAACAACACCTTCAATAGGTAAAAATACTACACTGTCAGAAGTTACATAACAACAACAGAAGGATGCGCGGTTTCAACAGATAACACTTTGGGATGTTATCTGTTATGTTTCTTTCGTTCCCGTTAGTATTTTTACCAATTGAAGGTGTTGTTGGAGATCTAGGCACAAAATAGTGTAAACTTAATTGGTTATAACACTTTATTTCTAAGTGAAAAGGTGTTATTCTTGAAAGTGTTATGCGCAGTCTGTTATGAAACTTCTGACAGTGTACTTTTTCATTCCATTTCATTGAATTCAGCACTAGAAACTGATTATGAATATAATCTACATGAACATAATAAAGAAAAGACATGCAAGAAAATGCTGCTGCCGCAAAAACTAAGCTTGCAGCCTACAGGCTTGGGAAACGAATCCCTGATTGCCAGAATCACTATTACATTGAAATTTTGCCATATTCCTGTTCAGCGCTTCCAAGCGGGCTAGTTTCTGTTAATCCCCCTATGCCTCACCATCAGCACTTGGATCAGACATGGTAAAGTAGATCCACAGGTTAGTGAGTGGAAAACCTGTCATCCGTGTCCCAGGTAACGGAGGTTTTGCATATGTTTCAGCAGCAGAAAGTGAGAGTGACCCATTCCCCTATGCGATTAGACTTTTTACTATGTCTACACAAGTGTTGGTTATGAAGCTCATAGACATTGTAAAAAGTCGGATCCATAGGGTAGTGGGTCACTTTCACTTTCTGCTGCTGAAACACATGCAAAACCTCCATTACTTGGGACACAGATGACAGGTTTTCCAATCGCTAACCTGTAGGTCTATTTTACCATGTCTGATCCAAGTGCTGACGGTGAGGCATAGGGGGATTAACAGAAACTAGTCCGCTTGGAAGCGCTGAACAGGAATATGGCCAATTGCATGAGGCATCAGGTAAGGTGTCGAACAGAGGGTATTCCCGTGTTCAAGCAAAGATAACACGTCTCCGCTGTAGCAAGTAAGTAACTAATTTATTTATGACCCGCCATTTTGAAAAAGCGAAGTAAATGAAGAAAATAAATAAAACACATAAACACACAGAAAAGACACTTAATTTTAATCTTCTGCCACAGGCCCGTATCCAGGAATTTAGTTCGGGGGGGGGGGTCACCTTTCGCAGGAGGGGGGGTTGCCTGCGGGTCGGACAAAAAAGACATTGATCAGAGGGAAAAGCCTGTCAAAATGGTTATTTTCGTATGTTTGGGGGGGGGGGGGTCAACCTCCTAACCCTCCGCCCCCCCCCCCTGGATTCGGCCTTGTTCGGCCAGGAAGCTGTGGATAACGTCGTGCGCTGGTTGGGCCCTGTTGTCCATGATTTTTTAAAGCGATGAGGAAACATCCATAATGATCCAGAAGGGTAACACTTGCATCTTGAATTTTAAACTTCTCCATCAGTGTATGGTTATCACATAATTTCGACAAGTGGAGCAGGTGCTTTTTACTAAACAGTTTGCACTTTAATATTATAGTGTGTTTCTTTGATTAATTAGTCTAGTCTGGTCTGTTTTTTTCTTCCTCTTTTATTGTCTTTCAAATATTCCATATGGGCACGCCCTGTGTCATGTTTTATATGGGTAAATACAAATATTGATTGATTGAGTGTACTAATCGGGCACTTGATAAAAAATGCTCGCCCAATTGTGTGGTAAAATTTGTTTCTTGCAGGGTAAAAATGTTCTCTTGAGGTGTTAGGAGCTTTCTAATTTAAGGGATACTCTTTTTAAAAATGGGGGGGATGAGCTACTTCTAGGTATCCTTATCTTTAAGTCTACGACTCCTACACTGTAAAAAGTTTCTCCGAGTAAGGATTAAAGTTAACTGCAGTAAGTGCTACTGGGATTAATCTTATCTCTACTGGGATAAGATTAATCCGAATTAGAGATAATTCTATAATACTGGATAAATTTTTTGTTTACAGTGTAGGTCTATAGTGTGTTTGGCAACATGATAGAAAAAGTTATTAGTTTAGTAGATAGTCGGTAGGCCGGTAGGATATTAAGTGAGGTTGTGAATGGTTGTTTATTATTTGATGATTATATGTTTATTATTTGAGATTATATTATATGTATTATATGTATAGCTTTGAAATACACATATATCTATATATATATATATATTTAGATATAATATGGTCCCATAAGTGCTATCAGAGAAGGCTTTCGTTTCTTACCTCCACCATCTTTTGTCTTCATTTTCTTGAGATCAATCCACCCCCAAGGAGGTTTTCCCTGCAGATCGCTCAGCCTCAAAAACTCAGGAAAGTGCGACCTAATTTTGCCCCCAGCAATAATTACCACCTCGCTTGGCATTTAGGACCATTAGGGTGTTCGTTAACCATGAGGGATGAGCGAGTAATTGTGGGATAAGGTTCAGGCGGAATAAATAAGGATAATCCTAGGAGATGCTCAACCGAGGGAAAATAGGAGGGTGCCTTGGGAGGATTGAAAATTAGGCCAGGACACTGCAGCCGCAAGTATCGACCGGGAATACGTAAGTAACCGCCGACCACGAGTTAGATAACCTCGAAATTGGTCTAAGTATTTGAAAAGGAAATTTGTTTGCAGTCCTTTCTATGTCCTAGGCCAGTTAGATTTTGCTTCTTTGCAAGCAGGACCTAGTTAGGGCTGCGCTGAAATATCATTTTCACACTTTGATGCCGATTTCGAGGTTATTTCGGCCCTTCTTGGCAAGGGTCCTCGTCAGCAGAGGCGTTACTAGCCAAAATGCTTGGGGGGGGGGGGTCGAGGCATTTACCGACTGGCTGGTAATTTTTACCGAATTTTTTCTATAGAAAAAACTACTGTTTTCAGCAACAAGAATGACATTTTTGAAAAAAATCGACTGATTTTCAGAAAAACCGACTATTTTGACGAAAAATCGACCATTTTTCAGAAAAAACGACTTTTTTCATGAAAAAAAATCGACTGTTTTGACGAAAAATCGCGACGCTTCGCGCCGATTCGTATTTTTTACCGACTCGCCGGCAGCATTGGGGGGGGGCGTCCCCCCTCCCCCCCCCCCCCAGTCGTGACGCCCCTGCTCGTCAGGCTGTCAATCTTCTGGTTCAACGTCGGGGAAGGAAACAAACCTGTATCAGATTACATTTTTGTTTCCTTTCCCGACGTTGGACCTGAAGATTGACAGCCTGACGAGGACCCGTGCCAAGAAGGGCCGAAATATCGCTGGTGAAGCGTCGTAGCTGACATATGCGCTGTATACATTATTTGAACAAATGTTTCAAAGTCAGCTCAAGGAATATTTATCGATTTCGAGGTTATGTAATTCGATGTTAGCGACCTCTCCTACATCAGAAAACCGATGACAGGGAAAGCGATGACAAACGCGAAGTTGAGATTGATGTCCTTTGCTTACTGTATATGATTTCTTTGTTTGGTTTAGATTGTTTAACTTAATAATATGAATCATGGCTTGAGGCGAAATGGCTTGTTGTCAAGATTTAAATAGTTTGGATCTTACTTTACAAGTCCAAAGTCCAAAACACGCCAGTGCTCCTCAGGAAGAAGGAGTAAACGTCTCCCTAACGACTCAGATCCTGTGTCAAACAATCACGGCGATCTTCGGGAGCGGCTGTGATATCCGAGGTGACCCCACTTCTGGCTCTTTGGCTAGGTACCCGGCGATTTTGTATCGGCAAGGAGAGTTAGTTGTCGAGATTATTTAAAGAATACTCCTTCATGACAAACTGACTGGGAATCACGTATAAAATATGAAAACAAAAAAGTCATTTAGGATATTCTTCATTCTTCTAGATGCAGCCTAAGAAGACCCTTGGCTAAAAGGTCTGTAAGAATGTCTTAGCTGCTTTGTACATTTTAGTCATTTTGATACATGTCATTGTACAAAAGTAGTCTGAAATGAAATATATAGAAATAAAAAAACTAGGTCTTATCATTAAGAACGCTAGAAAATTCAGTTTTTCTTAAATAGATAAAACAGTTTAAAACAACAGAGACATAGGCGAATACTCACTACCAGAAACATGGAACGGCATCATCAGCGAAAGGAAATTCAGACCCCAAGCTCTTCTCTACAACAAAACGAAAGTCAACCCAAATGCAGAAAAATCTCTACCCGATCAACGACCCAATCGAGCAGCAAAAACAGCATTCCAAATGAAATCACAGCAACCTTTTCAACACCAAGCAACTCTCACAAAGGAATTTACGAAGTCAAATACTTAACGCTAAGCTAGAATCTTTAGTTTGTTTTCCCGCAAGTTCGTATTTCCAACTTGAGCGGCTTTGAGCCCGAAGAGAACCCTTGCCAAGAAGGGCCGAAATATAGCTCTAAAAAAAATCAGGTGACGTATCCGTTTTGCACTATCAAATACAATTGTGTCTCGGGAAGAAATTTGATCTTAGATGGCGCAGTGTACAGTAACGGGCAAACCGAGGATTTCACGAGTTGAAGATCAAAGGAGTTGATGATTGAAATTTTACAGCAGGTTTTGGGATGTTCTTGCTCAGACTACTCTTAGTAAGTAAGTAATAAGTAAGTAATTTATTTATAACCCGCCATTTTAAAAAACGGAGTAAATGAAAGAAAATAAATAAAGCACATAAACACACAGAAAAAGACGCTTGATTTCCAATCGTCGGCCAGGAAGCAGTGGATAACGTCGTGCGCTGGTTGGGCCCTGTTGTCCATGATTTTTTATAGCGACGAATCCATCCTACCCATTCTAGATAGTCGATAATCAGAATGAACGAATGGGTGAAGTGGTGACTTCTTATCTCAGGACAGTAGTAGCCTATTTAACTTAACAGGAAAGTCTTGTTGCCATCAATCTGACTACGCTGTCTGATAGGATGCACGGATGGACTGACGGATTTTGGTGCGTAATGCTTCTCGTCCGAGCATCACCGGTCGATCCTGCCTGTATTAAAGGTTAACGGAAAAGGGGCCGAGACAGGACAATCTGGTGACCCATCGCTTATTCACTAAAAGAGGCTTGAAGACCCGATGAAAATGCGTTACTTCGTTGCTCCCCTATCCACGAGTAATCAGTTTTCATATAGTGGAATTTCCCTGCCGGACTTGTGGTACCTCTATCCGCTTTTACCTGTGTTGTATGCTTGACGAAAACGATTTACGAAAGATAAGTGTTCAGGCAGTGGTTGCTCTCCGCTATCTGATTACTCGCCACTGAAAAGCCGTGTTTTTATTGATATTCAAATTTTCCGCGTCATAGTAGAATTTGCGTTGTGGAGACGGCCGTAGATATTCTGAACGTCACGACTAGGGCAGATAGTGAAATCCAAATAATTCAGTGTCTTCAGTTAGATGATACAAAAATAAGTTGGCTTTTCAGTTAAACTTTAAGTTCTTGACCTATACGAGCCTCAGAGACAACATAATGATGACAGACCTCAGCTTGTCCGGCCACTTGGCGCTAGCACAAATTGATACATGTCTTCATTTTTACCATATACATTTCAACTCGAGAGTTTGAATAATATGTACCTGTGGACGATCCTACGCTAGCAATGTAAGCTATTCTGGGAATAAACTATTATTATTATCGACTCTGCTTATGTATGTATGTATGTATTGTACATAGAAAGCCCAACGGACCATGGTAAAAAAAATATTATGCTGATCAAATACTAACTACGTATTCAACACACTTTCTGAAGACAAAACAAAGAAAACTAACTACATAATTAAAACACTTTAAAAGAACAAAGACCTGTGTCTCAGTCCCATCTAGACAAACATTGCCAGGTTTTCTTAAAATTTAGGGTGAATTGCTTACTCCGTGTAAAGATAGTCGCACTGGTGTCGGAGAAGCTTACGCCCTCCCCCCGTTCCTTGCTCCAGCTTCCATCATCGATCCGGTAACCATGGAAATGGAGAATCTCCTCGCCTCGGCTGGAGCTCATATTGATTTTAACAAGAGTGTAAAAGCAACGAGGAATGGCTCAATGATGAATTCGAGTGGGAAGTGAAAAGTCTCGCTCTTGCTATGTTATCAAATGTTAGGTTCTCTTGGAATTCATTGTCAGGCTCCAGGCTCCGTGTTGTTAAATCTGCGCATACATGAGCGTACAACTTGACTTTCACTTGTTCAGTTTAACAGGCCTAAAACTCCGATAGAAATTCCCTACTTCGTTTATCCGCTATCCACAGATAATCGATTTCATCGAATGAATTTATTCGATCGGATGCCTGGTACCTCTGTGCCTGTCACTGTTTGCACGTATGTACCAACTACAAAGTTAAGCCATTGTCTAAAAAGTAACTGAAAATCGCAGATTCCTTGCGAGACATCTTCCCACTCATTTTCCTACTTTCTTCAGCCGTGATTTTTCCGGGCTTAGCGTCTTTAACCTTGGAAATGCAGGCTTTTTTCAAATTCTCCGCGTCTGGGAGAGTTTTGGGTTGTCTTGGAAGCAGCGCACATTCTGCGCCTTGGGTGAAAAAGTAAAAAAAAAAAATACATGGGTCAAAATATTGCACTAACGTCTCTGTTTGTTTACTAATTCCCCACATAAACCTTGCGATAACGTTTTAGGCCCGTTTTTTTGGGATCCCAAAACGTAAGTGGAGGGATATCTATGACTTCGTAAAAGTTGGCCGTCTGACAGCACGATAACTCTCGCAGGAGTAGATATATTTTCTTCAAACTTTGTATGAGGGTCCATTGGGTAAAATTACAGGTCAAGTTCGTAGATGAGCCCTGTAGCCCCATATTTAGGAGTGGGGGAGGGGTTTCAAATTAAGGGACCAACAAAAATGTTTTAAAAAGTCAGTGAGATAGTCCTAGGTAAGGCGACATTTTGAATCCATATCTGAAACTTATTTCCTCGCCGGACAATTAGTTCGTCCGGAATCCGGCCAAAACCGGAAAATTTGTTAGAAGTAAAAGTTTCATTTCAAGTTGATTAAATGTTCTATTTAGGGGTAAGAAGACATGCTGAATCCATAAATGACAATCATTTCTACTCGGACATATAGTTGCCCCTGGAATCTGGCCGAAACCGATATAGGGGTAAGGAGATATGCTGAATTCGTTTTGACCTTTCGTTTTTTCACGGACAAGTAGCTCAGCTGGCCTCCGGCGGAAATCGAATATTTGACAGAAGTAAGGCAGGAAGTTTCGATCAGTTTCCTGTAAGTAGATATGACGTATAGGGGTAAACACACATGCTGAATCCATACATGAACTTGGTTTTCTCAGATGACTAACCATTGGCATTAATCTGTTTCTAAATTTTAATAGTAAAAATGTTCAAGGAGTCTGGCTAAGACCGGATATTTGCAAGACGCAATTGTCTGGATCAAACATTAAAATTTTCGGATCCCATCGAAACCTTTGGTGTTGTTCTATTCTAGCTTCCAGGACTTCTAGTGCCGCTTCTTGCTATAGCTAATCCTTTTGTACCTACACTAAATTTCGTTTGAATTCGAATTGCTGCGAACAAAAACATTCAGCAATCAACTGTACATACACAGAAGGCTCAAGGTAGATAGCACTGATAGCAGGACGAAGCTGGAGGGATGAGTGACTCTCTGGAAAGCAAAATGATGGATTTTTTTCTGTTAAAAGATAATTTTCTTCTACTCAAACTTCCAGGACTTCTAGTGAAGTTTCTTGTTAGTTAATCCTTTGTATCTGCGCTATTTTTTATTCGGTTCGCGTTCTTGCAAACAAAGATCTGTTGTACACATAAATCAACTGTAATCAATTGTATCCAGTAATCGATTGTACACAGAAGACTTGTCTTAGGGTAGGCAGAATGAAGTTGGAGGGGTCAATAACTTTTTGAGAAAAAAAGGAGTGACTTCTGATTTTTCATACCTTTAAAGCACAGCTCTTACTAGCAATGATCTTTCAGGACGAAATGGCTCTGGAATATCTTTCTTTTTTTAATACTGTTACTTTCCACGCGACATTGGCGACTTTCTTGTTAGCGCTTGACGGCTCTATTCAGCCTTCACGCTCTCCGACGCGGCGTCTGGACGCAAAATATTTGAAAACTGAAAACAAACGCCCAAAAAAAGCATACAAAATTTGATTTCTTCTGTATTCCTTATGTATAAAAAGAACCCGATGTGCCGATGACAATACCGGGGCCCGACATAAGCATGCACAATTCGATTTCTTCTGTGTTGGCCCGAGATATTTCCAGGATTTTATTTCTTGCGTATAAAAAGAACCCGAGGTGCCGACGAGTCGACGACGCCCGACAAAAGCATACAAATTGTATTTCTTCTGCATTCCTTATATATGAAAATAACCCGATATGCCGTAGAGAATACCGATGCCCGACAAAAAGCATGCAGAATTAAATTCGATTCGACAACGAAAGCATACAAAATTTGATTTCTTCTGTATTCCTTATGTATAAAAAGAACCCGATGTGCCGATGACAATACCGGGGCCCGACATAACCATGCAGAATTCGATTTCTTCTGTGTTTGCCCGACAAATGTTTGCAGGATTTTATTTCTTGCGTATAAAAAGAACTCGATGTGTCGAGCGACGCTTGACAAAAGCATACAAAGTTCTATTTCTTCTGTGTTTGCGGCGCTCTGCCGAGTACTCCGAAAGCACTTTCTCAAGACCTTTGGGGAGGAGCCCCCCCCCCCCATAGTGACGTCCCTGGGTGTAGCAGGATTATTTGAAGCTGTGAAATAGACTATTAGGAACACAAAATCAATAGGCTAAACATTGATTCTTGAAACTTTCCAGTCATATAATATCTTTGGGAAACCTGGAAGGTTTCATAGAGGCAACACATTTGAGAGTTCCAATAAATATGCAAATGAATGGAGTAGGAGAAAAAGGGAAAATAGTTGGAATTTGGGAGCAAAAGAAATTGAAGGTGACATCTAGGAAGTGTTGAAGGATAGTGACATCAGTTATGATCATGAGGTTGGCTAGATTATGCGGAAGCAACAGATATCGGAAGCCTGGGAGGTGAAGCCTGGCTTTTACTTCTTTCGTGCCTACTACGCTAATGATTTTTCCTTAATTCGCCTACTAGGCTTTTGTGCATTTGTTCACAGAAGAATTGTCTTATAATTCACAATTTACCTTGTTCTTCTGCTTTGCTGCTTGTGGCGTGGAAGGATAAATGCTCGTGCTTCTTGCTCTTGGAGGTCACACACTTCCGTACCTTTTTGTTAGATTATTGGTGAACATGTATAAGGTAACTAAAGGTATATTCTCGCCGTTCCCCGAGGACTCATCAGGGAATCATAGGGAACGGCGAGAATAGAGGGAGTCACTCCACGCGGGCTCCGCGTACAAAAACAGCGAGAACACAGGGAGTGCTTCCAAAATAGATTTTCTTCGAGAATAAAAATGTATAGTTGACGAAATTAGTCTGGATCCACTTTATTTTGTTTTGTTTGTTCTGATTTTTAAAAATTAATTTTACATTGCACCAACACCCAGGGCGTCCCGAGGGGGGGCGCCCCCCCCCCCCTACGTTTTGAGCATTCGGTCAAATTTTTGCCGAAGGCGAAAAATTCGGTCAGAACCTTTTCATTTCTTTTTCAAAACCTTTTCATAAAATCGTTTGTCCCCGCGTTTCCAAATTGGGTGATTTAACGTGTATATTGGTCCCCTTTCTTCATTGAGTTTGCTAATTCATCCAACTTTTGTTCAGTCCGCATCGATTTCACCACATTCGGCCCGTCCATTCGTAAATTCGGTGATTTAACCTGTTTATTTGGTCTCATTCCTTAGCGAATTCGGTAATTCACCGAACTTTTCTCAAGTCCGTATCTGTTCTATCGCATTCGGTCGGTCAGTCCATTTCATAATTCGGTCATTAATCAGACTATTTGGTTCTGATTCGTGACCCAATTCGATAATTCATCCAACTTCTGTTCAGTCCGCATCGATTTCGCTGCGTTCGGGCCGTCCCTGCGTAAATTCGGTGATTTAACCTGTTTGTCTGGTCTCATTCTTTACCGGATTCGGTAATTTGGTCGGATTCGGTAAGTCCATTTCATAATTATATTCTGTGAGATTCATTTGGTTCTGATTCGTTACCGAATTCGGTAATTCACCGGATTTTTCTTTATTCCGTTTCTATTATTAGGCTTGCTGAATTAGGTTGTTTTATGTTGTTCTAACAAGAGTTTTATTCCATTACGAAATTCGGTTGTTCTCGATCTGCTCCTTATTTTTGTTAGTTAGTTTTTCGGTATTGTACGAATTTATTATTGGCTTCAACCCAGTTACTGATTTCGGAAATTTAAGTGTCATTTATTTACCTCTCGTTCTTTACCAGTTACGATAGCTTCAGCTGATTGCTATTCATTTTTTTTCCTTCATAGGATTGCAGTACTTCAGGAATAAGCACGTCTCTTGACGTGAAAACTAGCCTTCTTTTGTTTGCTGTAAATTCCAAACAAATGTGCTTTGTATCTACTTTTTCCTCGAACGCCCCTTTCGTTCCGCCAGACAGCTCTGGGCTTAATAGGTAATCTTGGGATCGCAAAAATGCACTTTCATCATCAGTGTTTCCACAAGATTCGCCTGCGGCGCATTTCGCAGTCTTCTCTAGTTAGACGAAGGTTGCGTCATTCATTTGGCGTTTGAGGCTTGGAATTTTGGGGGCTTCATGTTAAAAGCTAGAATTTTCTTGGGAAGTAGTTAAATGTTGCCAGAAAAAAGGCGTATTAAAAAAATTTCCCCTGCGGCCCTTTTATTAATCCTGGGTACAGACGTTGTCGCTATGCAACAACGCCGTTTTTTGCGATTATTTCAAGTCCTGTCGGCAAAACTGGAAAGGTCCTCTAAAGATAAAAGGTCAGTGACGGCGTATCCATGAAAAAAAACAAAAAAACAGGAGCGGCAAAGCGTGAAAACGCGCCATTTTTTCTCTTTAGACTTGCTAATCCGCAACTTTTTACGTTGTAGCTTCATGAAGGCAACTCGCTGTATTTTTAGAATTTTTAATAAATTCATTAAAAATCAGGTACCGATTCGGTCAATTTCAATCTCAAGTGGAGTTCTCGGGAACGGCGAGAGTACGCCTTAAGTTCGTGGTAAGGCGGGGATGTTTTCGTCAACTGTTTTTGTGAGTAAGGGGGTACAACAAGGTTGTTGAAAAATAACCAAAACCGTGGGTTATTTGTTGAAAGCATAGCCTAGTTCTAAATTATCCAAATATTTTAAAATACTGCAAGTTGAATAGTAAATAGTGCGAGGGGTCCTTTAAGAGTAATACATCTTGACAGAGCGCCTGTATGGTTAGAATGCTATTGTCTTCTTTTTCGTCCTCTTTTTCTCTGGTTCTATTGTTCTTTCTTTTCCTGTTTTTTACTCTCTTTTGCGTCTGTATCGAGGGATAGCACCCTACCCGACGAAAACGGAAAAGCACATCACAAAAATCAACATTGCGAGGTAGCCTGTAGGACTTCCGACTTTGAGACTAAATTTTCGGCTTTAAATTTGAGACTTTAAATTTGTTCGGTTGACATTTTAGACTTGTAAGTGCTTGAAATCCTTTCTCCGATTTAGTATTGATTGGTTACATATTAGTGTCGGGCGACATTTTTCTTTTTCGATTTACTGATATTTTCAGTTTCGATATTCGATAATCGATCTATCGATATCGATGTTTCTTTAGCATGTTTCGCTGTAGGATACGTCTCGTTTCGCCAAAATTTAAGGAACAAATTGTCGTTAAATATCATCTTGCATCATCTCAAACTCCGGATAAATAAGAACTGAATTACGGAAAACATATTGCTCCAGTTTCGGATTTATAAATGTAGGTTATGTTGGATTATTCACAAGAATTTTGAATTGAACAAATATCGTTTTTGATATCGATATTTGCGTTTTGATATTCGATATCGATATTTGGTCCGATATATCGCTATTGAATATCGCCCAAAACTATTATATATAGGTTTGGGGAAAAAGTTTAATCGGAAATGTGCTTTAGAAGGCTTCAAACTTTTTACGACAAAATGATATCTCGTTGGTAGTTTTTCGTCATAGCCTCTTTTCATCATAGCCGAACAAAAGAGAGAGAATAAAGGGTTTACTAAAAAAAAATGGAACTCGTCAATGCCCAGAGGCTAGCCTGTAAGGGGCAAAATACCCTTAGGACGTCAACAACACAAAAGACTTGAACAAACAAAAAAAGAAAAAAAAGAAAACAGAAAGAAAGGAACTTGATTTACTCGGTCTGGGACCCCAACCAAAAAACAACAGTTACAAAAAAAATCAATTAAAACACTGCTAACTATCCAACAAAAAATAACTTAAACGGCTGAGAAAAACGCATCAGATTCAGACACGGCACTCACTTATTTTAACAAAACTTTGACGTCCCATAAAAACACATTCCCGATCATACTTTGTTCTAGAACTGTATATAATCAATCAAGAAAGGGAAAAGCACATGCAGGTATTCACAAGCTTAGCATATTTACCAAACGCCCATAGTTCTCGCACGGTTACGGTTCCGGTACCGGAACCGTAACCTTGTTTCAGTTTTCGGGTTTCCAGATATAACCGGAAAGCTAGTTGCGCTTGCTGACAAACTCCCCCAGACAGTGAAGGCTCTCCCAGCTCATCATGGGTTTGTCCGCCTCCTTAATTAATCAAGTGTTTTTGTTGTGTATTTAGTCGTTTCTGTTGTATTTTTTCTTTTTTTGTTTATACTCCGCTTTTGTTCATTTAGCGGGTTAAAAAATAAATTAATTAATTAATTAATTAATTAAAGTTGAAAGTCTTGTACCTCGTCATGAAGTTCTTCGTTGTACCTGTCTGATAATGATGCGAAGTATCCGTTTTCGTCGGGTAGGATGCAATCACTCTATACTCCGCTTGACTTGGTCAAATGTAGTGGGTCAATGGAATGAATTCATTCAACAAGAAAACATAACAGAGGACGTAAAATGCTGATCCCGATAGCTTCCGTGCAGTAGTAATAAATTCTTAGAAACGTCTGGGACACGGAACTTGCACGCAATATTTCTTTTCTTGTGCCAAGAGGGGAGATAAAGAAGATTTTCGGAGAACAGTAAGGTCCTTTAAAAAAAATAGGATACAAAGCATCCATTCAGACCGAACTAGCTGAGATTAAATACTGAGCCCAAGCTGACTTGGAAACATATAATGTTCGGCAGCCATCGTTTACGAGAATGGAGTAGTGACTATCGAAGCAACTTAGCTTCTATTAAAGGACCCCTCTTGCTTATTTTGCCTTTTATAATATACCTTGCACCCTTGTACAATCATAAGCTTCCAAAATCCCCACCTTTCTCCAATGTTTTGTTTTTGTGACTACGAACTTTTAGCCCTTTTTCGGATGTGTCGAGTTTTGCCCATAACACAACGCAAAGTTTTCTAGAATCTTCAATGTCCGCTGACGACTCCTTCACATATAAGGATATAAGGACTTTTCCAACCTGAACCACTGCGCGTTCAGTTTTCAAACGTTTTGCGCCAAGTCGCCGCGTCGTAGAGCAGGAGGGCTGGATAGAGTCGACAAGCTCTAACAAGAAAATCGCTAATTTCAGATGGAAAGCAATGGTATTTTCGGAAAACATTTTATTGATCCGTTTCATGGGGAAAAGATCATTTATAGTAAGAGTTGTGCTTTCATAGCCAAAAAAAAACGAAATATGAGAATTGAGAAGAGAACAGTGAGGGGAACTGAGATAAAAAACGTAACTACTGTCATGCCAGGTCGGATTGTTGGTTCTTGTTTGCCGTCACGTTTTTTCACTCAGTTAGTTGAACGCGTAATTTGCAGGCGCTATGGAATTTCGACGATAACCATTCAGTCGACTCTTTAACAGCTGCTATCGAGCCTCAGAATCAATATCCGATAAGATATGAAAATCGCCCATGTCATATCGCCCTTACGTCGCTTCCTGTTGGGAAGCGATTGCTATCTGATAAAGGATAGAGCACGCTTCAGATTTTTTTTCACATCCACTCGTATTGTTTACCCTTCTCAGACTGCTCTCCCTCATCTTTCTTTTTATGTCACGTGCCCATGGTAGTCACGCACCCCAACAATAGGAATGCAGAAAGGGGTTCACCCTTTCTACCCGCATGTACTATAATAACTAGAATAATTTCGGACCCTTACACTCAAATTGAAAACTGTGGAGTACAATCAGAAAAATAATTATACAAAAAAAACATACTAAGATAGTAAATAATAAGCTATCTTCCAACCAATTAAAACATAACATGCGAAACAAAAATGATAAGAAACAAAACGAATTAAAGATTAATACTCACGTTTGACTGGCGTGCGTTTTAGAGTGTACCAAGCATTCGATTGTAACCTTGGAAAGCGTACAGTATCGTCGTTAACTCATTTTTTAATCAGTAAGTTTTAGTCAGTTCTACTTAATATTGAGCAGGAAAAAGAGGACAAAAACAGGAATAGAGAAATGGACCCCTCGCACTGTTTACTCTTCGATTTACAGTATTTTGAAATATGTGAATACTTTAAAACTAGGGTCTGCTTTCAACAAATAGCCCACGGTTGGTTTTTGCTGTTTTAAGTCTTTTCCGAGACCCGTTGACTTGTAGCGAAAACAGGGAAGCAATTTACATAACCGTTTTTTCTGATGGAAAAACTTCTCGCAGACAACCGTCGGCACTAGACATCGAAGGTAGCAAAACACGGCAGGTGAGAAAGTCAGCGTGGTTTTGTTAGAGGGGTTAGAATGTACCGTACGAAATTGGGGTCTCCGGGTTTAGAAATATATGGAGTGATTAAGGAAGTAGGTTGCATTAGTATTATAGGTAAGACAGGTCCTTTAACGGATCCACGTTACTTGTAAAAGCTTAAGCAACTCTACCTTCGGAACCTGGGAAGCTCAAAATTGACATACTAAACATGAATGTGAGAAGAAATTAAGATCTTTTGGTGTGTGAGCAAACAAAAAAAGCTAAATATTTGGGCGTATTTCTTTCATTCGGTAGTTTGTCTTGAGGTTTTTCTGTCATTTCTGCCTAAAAATTAGCCGTATTTTCAAGACGACAACGTGTATCCGTTAAGCTATCGCATGACCACTGAATAACTTATGAGTGGACTGATTAACGGACTCACAATCATAAGTTGTTGTTTCGTTGTGAGTAATTAGTTGTGAATAATGTTGTGTTCTTATTTTGAACGGAAATATGCCTAAGAGAAAATCGAGGAAAAGAGAACCGGGCCCCACTGTAGTTTGTGAGTGGTATCTGTATATTGTTATTTATTTTTATTTTTGGGATCCCAAAACGTAAGCGGAGTGATATCCATGACATTGCAAAAGTTGTCCGTCTGTCTGTGAGCACGATAACTCTCGAAGGGAGATATATTTTGATGAAACTTGGTGTAAGGATTATTTGGGTCAAGGGTAAGGTCAAGTTCGTAGATGGACTTTGTAGCCCTGCATTTAGTGGTGGGGGACAGGGTTCAAATTAAGGGGCAAAGAAAATATTTTTAAACAGCTAATGAGATCGTCGATTATGGGGTAAAAAACATGTTGAACACGATGGTGAAAACCATTTTCTCGCCGGACAAGTAGTTTGTCCGGAATCCGGCAAAAAACGGAAAGTTGGTTAAAAGTAAAGTTTCATTTGAAGTTGATTAAATGTTCGATTTAGGGGTAAGAAGACATGTTGAACATTTGTGTGAAAAGCATTTTCTACCCGGACAACTAGTTCGCCCGGAACCCGAGTCCGGAATCCAAATGAATTTGATTAGATGACAGATTTAAGGGTAAGAAGAGTCCGTATATGACCAATTATTGTTTACCCGGACATATAATTCGTCCGGAATCCGGTTATAACCGGAATTTTTTGTATAAGTTAAAGTTTTCTTTGAAGTTGATTAAGTGTTCATTATAGAGATAAGGATATACGCTGAATTCATTTCTGAATTTTCTCTTTTTGCTGGACAATTAGTTCGCTCGGAATTCGGCCGAAAACGGAAATTCGGCAAAAGGAAACCAGGAAGTTTCGTCCAGTGTCGTCAAAATAGATATGGCTTATAGAGGTATATCTGAACTTGGTTTTCTCTGATGATTATCCTGGCGAAGACTGGATCTGTCGAAGACAAGACCCAATTGTCTGGATCAAATAATAGATTTTTGGGATCCCACCGAAACCATTGGTCTTGTTTCGGAATGTATTGCGGTGGCCTTTGGGCTTTTTCGTATCATATTTCCCTTCCGCTACTTTGAAACTAGTTTAGAGACAAACCTCCGTTTCATTCGGTCCACAATTTGGCCTGCACATTCGATGAAGGAAAGTGCGTTCCCCGTTTCTCCAGTCGCAACCTCTCAGTAGCTATGCTAGTAATTGATTGTTAAAGGACCCCACTTGCTTATTCTACCTTTTATAATATACCTAGCTCCCTTGTGGAATTATAAGCTTCTAAAATCCTCACCTTTCTCCATTGTTCCGTTTTGTGCCTACGAATTTTAGCGCTTTTTCGGCCATGCCGAGTTTTGCCCGTCACACAAATCAAAGTTCGCCGGAGTCTTTAATGTCCGCTGACAATTCTTCCAAGCATAAGGATATGAGAACCTTCTGGTTTTTACGTCTTTTATTTACTTAGTTTTCCAACTTTTTAACCACGGCGCGCGCAGTTTTCAAATGTTTTGCTCCCACCCGCCGCGTCGGAGAGCAGGAAGGCTGGATAGTCTCGACAGGCGCTAACAAGAAAATCGCTAATTTCAGGTGGAAAGTAATGGTATTTTTGGAAAACTTTTCTTCTGATCCAGTTCATAGGCAAAAGATCATTTCTAGTAAGAGTTGTGCTTTAAAAGTCTGCGTATAAGTCTGGGATTCTGAATTCTCAAGAGTGCTGGGAATGTAGGATAGGGCACTTCACTTCCCACTTGACTGGTGAATAAAACTGAGACAAGTCAGCCACGTCGGCGGGATCCCAACGGAAACAAAGGCCAGGGAAACCTATTTGATTTTTATCAAATATATTGACTCATTCTGGGCGAATCGATCCTCCGATTTTAGAAACAAAATCAGTTCTAGAACCAATATTTTATATTTTTTGAAACCGCAAATCGATCCCTGGTTGAGTTTGACCGAGACAATTTTCCCGTCCTTGAATTCCTAAGCTACCTCTAAACCTACAGCCAGTTTGCACACTTGATATTTAATTTAATTTAATTTGTTTATCACCCACACGATACTTAATCACAAATATAATCAGAAATATAAACAAAATCAACGAAAGAAACGGATAAGACGGTGGTGAGGGGATAGGCGCGCATAAGCCGTACCGGAGAGTTTTTTGTGCAGTATCTCCAACTTTAAAGTTATATCAGGAACTGAAAATTTGCTAACAAGAATCCGTTTTTTTGTTCAAGCCCCCATAACCCGTGAAGAGTCCTTGTTGCAACTTGTCGCAGTCTTCTCTGAGGCTGCCGTGATCACAGGCAGACGCACGGATAAATTTACGATGACGTGTGTATCCCTCACTTCCATTTGGAATCCCAAGAGGTATACCTATTTCAATCGATTTATGGACCTTCGAAAGCGAAGTACCCATTGAGGCGTGTCAGAGTCCAGATACTGGTGGTCATTATTGGTGATTTCGTTGATTCAGTCTAGATACTTGAAATTCATTGCGTAAAATTTACGAAGGATTGTGAGCCTTCTGCTTGTATTTAAAGTAGCCTATATATATATAAACTTGGTATACTTGTTGGCATTGCCCATTGCCCACCGCCCCCACACCACCCGGTTTAGGGACAATTGGGCAAAGACTGCCCACACTGTCAGAAGTTTCATAACAGATTGCGCATAACACTTTCAAGAATAACACCTTTTCACTTAGAAATAAAGTGATATGACCAATTAAGTTTACACTATTTCGTGCCTAGATCTCCAACAACACGTTCAATTGGTAAAATACTAACGGGAACAAAAGAAACATAACATATAACATCCCAAAGTGTTATCTGTTGAAACCGCGCTTCCTGCTGTTGTCGTGATGTAACTTCTGACAGTGTAGTATTTTTACCTATTGAAGGTGTTGTTGGAGATCTGGGCACGAAACAGTATAAACTTAATTGTCATAACACTAAATTTCTAAGTGAAAAGGTGTTATTCTTGAAAAGGTTATGCGCAATCTGTTGTGAAACTTCTGACAGTGCAGTGACTGATGTTTGCAACTTGACCACCGCTTGAGACGGAACGATGAAATTTAGTGAGCTTCCAGATCCTAAGATCTGGAAGGGCTTTTTGGAGTTTACCTCAGCGTCCGCGTTCATCGGCAACTGTGCCCAGATTACCCATGAGGTAGTCCGTGAACCAGTTATGAAATTAAAATGTGGTATACTTGTGGACATACCGGTTAAGATGTGTGTTTTGGTGGTCTCCTTTTTGGCTCGGGGACAATGCCGTAACTTGCGAACCATGACTAATGGTCCATTTACACACTGCGTAAAATCCGAGCGTATTTTGAAATCCGAGCGTATTTTACGCACGTTTTGAGCTTGAAAACATTTCTAGCAATACGGACGTATTTGAGAAATCGGTCCGTTTTGTATCTAAATACGTCCGTATTGCTAGAAATCTTTTCAAGCTCAAACCGTGCGTAAAATACGCTCGGATTTCAAAATACGCTTGGATTTTACGCAGTGTGTAAACCTACCATAAGGTGAAATTTTAAATACTTGTTTTCATTGGTGGCTTTATGTGTCTTTGGAGGGGCACATGGAGGGATCCCCCATATCCAAACACTCCAGGGCAACTGGGTCAAGATTGCCCAACGACTTAGGTTCGTAACTTGTCCACGGTTGAATTAAAAGTACAATGAACTTTTGCGTGTTACCAGATCCTAGTTTCTGGAGTTAGTGTAAAATTAACCCCCACCTCCGGTCATGGAGCCAGGATTGCACAGTGTGTCAAATTCGGGGTCTTACAGTGGTTAAAGAGTTCAAACTAATTCTCGGTACTGGGGTCTAGATGTGTCTTTTGGGGACCTCATCGCACCCCACCCTTCCGGTTCAGAGGGAACTGGTGCTTAGGCTATTCATGTAACAAGATAACAAACATTATAATTACTTAGTCCACTTTTGAGAGCTTGTGGAATTCTTTTCAAGGTTCAGTTTTGTTCGGATATGTCACGTATACAATATAATAAATTGGTGAGTGAGCCCACCATGGTAAAACGGCGTACCGACGATACGTCCCAAAACGTCCCCGGCGAAACGTCCCAGGCGGAACGACCCCGTGTCCAAAAAAACGTCCCCATGACAAAACGTACCCATGGCAAAACGTCTCCGTGGCGAAACGTCCCCGAGCATAGATTTTTAAGTTCGCCTCGATCATCAAGTGCATGATCGAGGTAAAATGACTTCAGAGAGTGCATTACCGGTGTGGGAACATTTCTTATAAGCAGGAAAGATCGGACATGGGACCGGTTTCTTCATAAATGTTTTGTTCCAATTAAAATATATAGTGTAATATGCCATTTTTTTTATTTATTCTGTGAGGTAGGCTAGACACTCCAGCCGAAACTCGGGCCACAAATGGCTCATTGTCTCAATCCCCTTTTCACAACTGATGGTTCAAAATCACTCTATAATACAGTTGATGAAAACATCACTCTATCAAAACAATTGATAAAGGTAATACGCCTTGATAATAATATGCTGTAATGGACTCGTAACTGATCAGTTCTAGGTCGTTTGAAGCAACATGCACAATCTGATGAGCACCAATATGCTCCTCAGAGAGAGGGGAAGCCCGCTGGGGCTCAAAGGGAATCAAACAAGGAGAATGCAAAAATTTGCGTAGTGCCATTATGGTGGATGAAAATGGCATGGGGAGCGAGGAAACGAAAGCGGATGGACGATTAGTTAGGTAGAGAGACATAGTAAATCTAGGTAAGACGGGTTTGATCATTTAATAAAATCCTTTAATAATAAATGTCACCAAATTAAATATCGAACAAAAACGAGATCAAAGAGTTATATCGCAGCGTAAACTAACACGCAAATAAACCAATTAAATAAAGGATAAAACGAAAACTGACAAACTACTAAATCTTTGCGCTTTCCTTAAACCACAACTCTTACTAGAAATGATCCTTTCCCTATAAAATGGATCAGAAAAAACGTTTACGAAAATACCGTTACTTTCCACCTGAAACTAGCGATTCTCTTGTTAGCGCTTGTCGATTATATCCAGCCTTCCTGCTCTCCGACGCGGCGGCTGGGCGCAAAAGATTTGAAAACTGAACGTGCCTTGGTTAAAAAATTGGAAAACTAAGCAAATAAAAGAAGTAATAAACAGAAGATTATCACATCCTTATGTGTGAAAGAGTTGTCAGCGGACAATGAAGATTCCGGCAAACTTTTCGTCGGATGACGGGGAAACTCGGCAAGGCCGAAAAAGTGCTAAAAATTCGTAGGTACGAAACGAAGCAATGGAGAAAGGTCGGGATTTTAGAAGCTTATAATTGCAAATGGGAGCTAAGTATACTATAAAAGGCAGAATAAGCAAGAGGGGTCCTTTAAGAAATGGCTATAGCCGTTAGCAGCACATTGGTTTGTTTCTTCACTATCGGTTGAAGTAGCCAACCCATCGTGTTTTTCAAAATGCTATATTCCACATACATTTTTTGTCTGAACTGATGACGCAATCAGTAATCTCATAGGCCTAGCCCTCCCTCAGCGATGAACAAAAAAAATCTATAGCCGGGGACGTTTCGATTGGGGACGTTTCGCCACGCGGACGTTTTGTCATGGGTACGTTTGCCAAGGGGACGTTTTGTCGTTGAGACGTTTTGTCATGGGGACGTTTTGTCACGGGCAAGTTTCGAACGGGGACGATTCGTCGACAACCCAAAAAACAGCCGTCTACGATGCAAGAATCTTTCTGTTTTATTCGAATACGACCTCACTTTTACCAATCAGTCTGAGATCCCTCTTGGATATCCCCTGTGTACGCGTCGCGTCAATGAACACGTGCTTCGTAAGGGATCCCTTGCGCGTGCTTCGATCTAATTGCAAAGCCTCTCCCTCCCTCTACCAAGAGTAAACAGATGTGTAGTCCCAGGCTGGCTTCAAGCCCTAATTATTGTTTTTAGTCACTCATCGATTTTCGATAAATTGGGGTGCTTTAAATCGTGACGCAAGCCAGTACACGCAATATGGGGAAAAATATAAAGAGGGGCAATGGTTCGTTTTTCCTAGGTAATTATGGATTGAGCACGACAGGAAATTTAAATGTTGCAATGGTCTCTAGTTACGCTGAGAAAAGCAAGCATTTTTGTTTGCTTTTTTACTGAATGTTTCAAAAAGCAAAATGCAAAGCTATGAATCTCTTGTCATTCAGCAGCGTGACTCGCTAGTACCGAGCAAGAACAGTCCTAATTGTTATCAGATTGCTATTCGCAGGTATTGGTGAGTGGCTCGCTGTCTTTATTTTAGGCTTTCAGTTCTTCCAATCTTGGTTTTCAATCAATCAATCAATCAATTTATTTAATTCGTGATATTACACATCACATAATAAGATTACACTAACACATGCATTTTCTTACTAAATATATACAATCATTTTAACCATTCGGTGGCTCGGGGCAATAGCACAGTCGACGGAAAAGTCGGTAAAAATGTCCAGAACGGCATTCTGCATTCTCACGAATTGCCTTTAAAAGTGGATTATCGGAAACTTCTAACCTTGCAACAAAACTAACTATCGCTTTCCGCCTCATAACATCAAAAGATTCAGTTTCATTTTCTAAAAACATTTGACTAGCAGAGTAACATCGATTATATGAAAGGAGATGCCGGAATGCATTGTTAAAACAAACTTTTAGTTTACGCATCGTCGTCTCAAGATAGTTATCAAAAAGTGGGAGACAGTATAGTTGTGTGCAATACGTCTTAAATAAAAGAATTCTAACCGACACAGTACAAAATTTAAAATTACGAATTAAGTGGTTCGCACGCGCGCAAAGACCCCGATACTGACTCGAAACTGCTGAATCGTCATACAGGTCATCATCTAAAAAATAACCTAAGTACTTCACTTCCAGACTCGATTTCATTTTGATTATCCGCAGTGGATATCACCACTTAAAAAATATTTTCTCAAAAACTAAATTTGAAAACATCTTCACCGTTCTTTCTCTAAGAAGCCTTATATCCGTAAACCTGAGGGAGGTGGGGGGGGGGGGGGGGGGGGGGCAATGGGGGGGGGGTTTAATTTTCGGTTTATTGTTGGTTTTCTGCTTTGTTTCATTTTCTTGGTTGTTGATCTACATCCTCGTTTTGGCATTTTTTCCTTGAAATTTTCTGTCTGCGCTGAAGAAGGGAGGCGGTTGTCCTCCCGAAATATTCGCCTTTTATTTCAGTATGTTCGTTGGCCTTTACAAACCCCATTTTCGTTGGTTTCTTCGTTGATTTTTGTTTTTGCAGCTGCTTTTAATTTACCCCAAAAAGAGTGATTCAATTTTGATTCTGAAACCTGGGATGGGGGCAAAAAGTTGCCCCCCCCCCACCTCCCTCAGGTTTACGGATATAAGGCTTCTTAGAGAAAGAACGGTGAAGATGTTTTCAAATTTAGTTTTTGAGAAAATATTTTTTAAGTGGTGATATCCACTGCGGATAATCAAAATGAAATCGAGTCTGGACAGTATTTGGTCCAACAGGTAACTAATGCCAGATTTTAGAACTGAATCTGGACTGAACAGTAAAAATATTCTGCAACGGGATTTGAAGCATCTGACCGGAATTTTTGTTACTATCTTTGCATGGGGGTTCCCGAAAGTGGAATATGTTTCAAAAGCATGCGTCAGCGATGAAGTGTCAAATTGAATAACTAGAATCCTAGACAGCAAAAAGGGTCAAAATAGTTTGAAGACTAGACTAGATAGTTTGAAGTTTGAAGAAGCCGGAAAGAGAGAATAAGAGTATAAAAAAGACAATGAAGAAGAAGGAAGTCATTCGAAATTTTTTGTCTCCATCTAAACTTTAAAGTATTGCAGGAAGATTCAAAACAAATGGAACATCGTAAACCTGTTCCTACAAACAAAAACGGTGTCGCAATGAGACGGGCAAATAAATATGTAACAGAAGCCGAATAGTAACGCGAAAATAACAGAACAACGAAAACATTAAAAATAACAAAATGCCACAGATTGTAGAGGATGGCCGAGTTCAGGCCGTGGCCTTTATTTAAAGGATCACTGATACGCAACCATCTCGATACAACTAATTGTAAACGACCAGAAGTACTCGTCATTAAAACACACCCGCCGGCTTCTTTCTGGACGTTTTGAAAGAAAAATATGCGCTTCCTATACTCTACTTGTAAAGAATGTAACCCGTTTCAACCGAAAAATACTAGCTTCCCTTTATAACTCCGTTGCAATACCCCAATTTCTTTACCTAGCTCCCTTCTGGCAAATATTCTCAGCTAGTGAAAAAATAAACTCCGTTCCACTTTCTTCAGATTCTTCAAATACTTACTTCGGCTCCCGCCTTGGACAAGAAACACCAAAATGATGAAAATATATAACATAAGAGACCCTGAGCTTGCTATCTCTAACCTGATTAGCAAGTACAACTCAAAAATCCAGTCCCACCCGTGGAGTAAAATTCTCAGAGTTTAAATGTATATGTATGTACTGGTGTTCAGTTTTTAGTCAGTCAGAGAGTCTCAGTTTGTAATCGTTTTTTCTTTTCGTTTTTGTACTCCGTCCATTTTCTGTTTGAAATGACGGGTGATAAATAAATAAATAAATAAAAATAATTTTTGACGCGACTTTCTGTACCCTGCTGATAGCCTGAGAAGGTCGACAGGACTAGGAGCTTGGAGCCTGGGACCGAAAAGGGATGTAATAAGACAATTTAGTTACGAATGACTTATTCATTCAAAGAGGCTTGAAGACCCGGTGAAAATGCGTTACTTCGTTGCTCAGTTATTTACGAATAGTCTATTCGCGAATAGTGGAAATTTCCTGTCTGATCTGCGGTACGTCTATGCGCTTGTACCTGTGTTGTATGCGTGATGAAAACGATTCACCAAAAATAAGTGTTCACGCAGTAAGCCACCTTCCTCGAGCTGATCACTGACCTTCAAATTTTCCGCGTCATAGTAGAATTTTGCGTTGTGAGGACGGCCGTGGCTATTCTGAAGTCATACTAGAGCAAATAGTGAAAGATAAAATCCCTTAACACGATCAAAATAATGCAGTGTAGTCCGTTAAATGAGACAAAAACAAATTGGCTTTTCATTAAGATTCAAGGATTTCTGGCTGCAGATGTGACCTGAATAGGCTAGTAAAAAACACTCAGAAAACGGGATGTGAACACACGACCTCTCGCAAGATATTTTTTTTCTCAATTTTTCCATTAATTCTCCTGAATGTGGATTATTTAGCGATTACGTCACCGAATTCTTTCTTAGGTGTTTGTTTTATTTAAAGCAATTCTAGAAAATATTGAATAAAGTATTCACGTGCCCAACTCTTTCCGGATTCTGAACGGAAGCGAGGGGGCACGAGTACATCGTAAATTGTCCGTCTGTCTGTCCGTTTTAAATGCTTTATTCAGCGTTTACACAACGTTCAAAAAGCCTGATGACATCCGTTACTATTTGATAGTTTAAAACTTTGTATTTCTTGTCCGACTTTATTTCAGTTCTCGACCAAATAAAATTCTTAGTTCGCCTGTCTGCAACCTCGATGACCCCGTAGATGAGCTTTCTGCCCCGTATGATTCGTAGATGAGCTTTCTGCCTCAAGGCTTACAAGAAAGAGGATTATAAGTTAAGGTTTCGAAGTTTTTTCCTCACTTTTTCCCCTTCTTTCTTGTTCCCTTTTGTTGTTGTTTTTTGTTTCGTCTCTTTCGGTACATTTTATATCTAGTAGAAACTACAGGTTATTTTTATTTCATTTTGTTTTTCTTTTTTTTTTAAATCCGGCTAAGCTGCTATCTCGTCAGAGTTGTCGGAAATAGTTGGTCTTTTGGGGGGTTGGCCCAACATTCCAAAATTGTTATGTGGAATGACCCTTGTCGACCGGTATGACTTAGTATAAAATAAGAAATAAACTGGAAGGGGGGGCAGAAGTCGCAAGTATGGGGTGAAGACCATGCGCACGGGAAATCGCACACCAAAGAAGCGGTTCCTTTACCCCTGTCAATTTTACAAATTAATAACAAATTACATGGCCATTGTGGTTAGAACTGTTAAAGGACCCCTCTTGCTTATTCTGCCTTTTACAATATACTTAGCTCTCATATGGAATTATAAGGTTCTAAAATCCCCACCTTTCTCCATTGATTCGTTTCGGAACTACGGATTTTTAGCGCTTTTTCGGCCTTGCCGAGTTTCCCCGTCACCTAACGAAAAGTTTGCCGGAATCTTCATTGTTCGCTGACAACTCTTTCACACATAAGGATGTAATAATCTTCTGTTTATTACTTCTTTTATTTGCTTAGTTTTCCCACTTTTTAGCCAAGGCACGTCCAGTTTTCAAATCTTTTGCGCCCTGCCGCCGTGTCGAAGAGCAGAAAGGCTGAATATAATCGACAAGCGCTAACAACAGAGTCGACAGTTTCAGGTGGAAAGTAATGGTATTTTCGAAAATATTTTTACGGATCCATTTTATAGGGAAAAGATCATTTCTAGTAAGAGTTGTGCATTAAAGAAAGGATGGATAAAGGATAAAGACCAATTCGGACAAACCAAGCTGATTGCATGTCCAATTGTTACCCACTATTTGATCTGTTCTGTCATTACACCCCATCGTCGATTATTTTGGCTCGATGCTTGCAGTACCGATACATTATTCAAATTGTTGTGATAAGCTGCAGAAGGATTTCCGCGTCATCGTTTCTTCACGAGCTAGGGCAACCTAAGCAGGCGGTGATTTCATTGGAGCTGTCTAAGAGAAAATAGGAATGATATTCTTCTTTTTTTAATCACGCCAGTCTCACAGTATAAAGGCCCATTCACAACGGGTTTTAGCTAATACTCGATACCAGCCAGTTCCGGAAATCGCTCCGAGACCGAGAATTAGCTGGGTTTCAGCCGTTCGCGATTGATCTTGGTGCCAGTTTCGATACCAGCTAGTCTCGCACCCAAGTTGAAATCAGTCCAACTTTCGAGGGTACTAGCCAATCAGATTAGTTTGGGGAATACGGAGGAATATTCTGATTGGCTAGTTTCGAACCAAGCCCAGTAGATAAAATCACATCCACTCCTTGCTGTCTTGAAAACCGAAAGTGAATTTAGGTCATTGTTCTTCTGTCTGACGTCCTTCAGCATTAGCCAATCGGAACATTCCTGAATATTCCCCTAAGTAATGGGGTTGGCTAGTACCCTGCCAAATTGAACTGATTTCAACTTGGGTGCGAGACTAGCTGGTACCCGAAACTGGCACCAGTATCGATTGCGAACGGCAGAAACCCAGCTAATTCTTGGTCTCAGAGCGATTTCCGGAACTGGCTGGTACCGAGTATTAGTGAAAACCCGTTGTCAATGGGCCGTAAGCTGACGTGGATGTCTCTTTTGCAGCTGATTACACCAGTTTTGCACTATGTTAACTGACCCCTGCTACCCGCGTCATACTGCACCTTGCAAGGAGAATGTCGTCTCCATTGTGTTCTCCAGATCAATGAAAGGTGTCGCGTGCTTTTGCAGGTGTTGGCTTTCAGGTCGGAAGCTCAGCTTGTGTCCTGTGTTTAGGTTCCGATTGAGTATGGGTTCGATACTAATTGATTGGAGAACGATTGGTCGGGGAAGCTAATCCAAGATTAAGATAGAGATTACATTTTCTCGAAGAAAGGCAATAGATGATTTGAGCTTTAAGGGAGGATCGCACTTCCTTCTGAAATGTAGCGTTACGCGGAGATTTAATTTGATTTCGGTTGGTGATCTCCTGTTTTCTTAAATGTTTAGGTAAAAATAATTTTCCCGCGTTGGTTTGCCTGCCGACCAGTCAGGTCACTCCAGGCAGTGGTCCTTTTGAGGGCTTCTAACCGCAAAACTTAAGCCAGTGGGTCTCTCCAGGGATCAGAATCGTAAGTCGAGATGTTCCTCTGAACTTCTCACTTTTTAGATGAAAGAGCCTACCCAGACCCGTAAATCGGGATAATGCTCTGAACTGATCTAGTTTAAGAACTCCTAGCTGAGATGAAAGAACCTACCCACTTAACAAAATCATTCGCCAGTGTCTACCGAGGAATCTGAAATTTCAGTGTTTGGACCCCGAAAGCTGGTAGTGGTTATTAGTGATAATGATAGGATACTTTTGGCATTGCTTATGCGGTGAAGCCCAAATAAATCATTAGCTGATATTTGGAAATCCCCCGATTGTAACATGAGCTTCCAATGCGGGCTGTTGGCCTTCCATTTCAATCCTTGTAAGCAGGATATGCCACGCTTTTAGGGTTTACCTGCTTCCGCTTTGAAACCGTTAAAACCGATTTTCGGCTTCATCCAAGTATCTCAACATCCAAACACTCGAACATAAATCTATCGGTTTTATTGTACGGCTTCCACACAAAGATCACCACTTAGCACTTGCAAGTCCTCGACGAAATCATTCGCAACGTTTGGCATTCACCGCGTGCCTTATGGATTCTACAAAACATAAAGGCTCACAGTGAACACGAGACGGCACGAAGGGTATCCAAACGACGAATCCACCGCTGCCACCAATATAGTCTTCACCAAAGTCGAATACAAGCCGTCAAATCTAAAAGCCTTTCAGCTTCTAGGTTGAACGCTAAGTCCATCTCGTCACGATGCTGCTTCTCATCTGATCTATTCCGGGACTCGCAGTTACTTTCTAAAGTTCCCCCCTTGGAAAGCGCAGGCGCCCCCGCTCTCGCTATTGATCCAATGGGAAAGCCTCCCCGCTTCCGTACGTGATGATTGTGTGCAATCAGAAAAGATATATGATTAAGGATGAATCGTAGCAAGACTCGGGAAGGAAAGAGACACCGTCATTAGAAAGCGGATGAGGCTTTCCTAGTTTAATCATCTCCGCAAAGGAGGCGGACAATCAGCCGCAAGAGAAAGAAGGCTTTTTAGCAAAATATAAAAGCACGGTTTTTCACTTTCTGCATTTCCCTACTGGTAAACACATCGGTCCCTTGTTCCTCCTTGTATTCCTCCGTGCACATGTAAAGAAGGTAAATATTAGTCAACTTGAGATGCAGAAATGGAGGCACTCCTACGATTGAGATCTTGCCGGGATCCTTCTATATAAACTAAGAAAATTGTCGTTAATAATAATAATAATAAATATCACGTAAGGATGGAAGATTACAAGGGACTTTTTACCGTGACACAGTGTTGCCAGATCGTCGGAAAGAAAATAAGCCGCGGCCTTTGAAAATTACGCCAGGAAAATCTACACCACCCAAAAACTCAATGACGATCAACACAGAACTCCAAACATTTTTCCGGCCGTCATCAATTTTTCTGAAAAATAGTCGGTTTTTCGTAAAGATCATCAATTCTTCACACGACGCCAAAAAATAAGCCAATAAAAAAGAAAAACTGCCACGTTTTACGCCACACGCAAGTTGCAAAAATATTTACGCCAGTCTTCAGCACAATCCGCCAATCTGGCAACACTGCCATTACAAATGAACCAGAATTTTTGTTTTAATTCGATTTAGAAGTCTAAGATTCCAATATCTACTATATATGCGACTACTTCGTAGCTCAGGGGCAAAGCCTTGGCCTGAAAGCCGAACGCTGTGAGTTGAAATTCCGACGGAGGAGCATTTTTATACCAGTAAACTATTTTCAATAGAAATAATAATTATGTATTGAATACCGATTGTACATAAGATCGCAACGATAGTGTAGTAAAAGAAAAAGTAAAAACAACTGTAAAACACTGAAAACGGCAAAATAGAAAAAATACAAGAGAAAAATCACGGGAATACCCTTTTGTAGGCTTGGGCAGATAATTTGTAGTGAAAAGCGTGAAGTTTCTCAGTTATATCAGAAGCCCTAAATTTTCCGGAAAATTCCCCGATTCCAATTAGACACAGGCAAATGTAGCAGGTGTATACGTATCTGTGATAGCATCTAGGTACTTTACAAAATCAACTCTTTTTTAATTGTCAGTACACGTATCTGTGATAGCATCTAGGTAATTTACAAAATCAACTCCTTTTTAATTCAATTCAATTCAATTCATTTGTTTGTATCCGCCAAAGCTGGCGAGTAGAGAAAATATAATAAAATTAAATATAAATAAAATTAAATATAAATAAAATTATCAGTTTATTTTTTGTCCATCCTGTTAAACATTTTGCGACGAAGAAGTCCGCCTTCGCCCTTTGGGAAAAGGAGCAGTCGATTGTAACTCTTCATACAAGAAGGTAAATATTTATTTATCTAGGGATAAAGAAAGGTAAACACTGCAAGGATTGAGCTGTTGTTGGAGTTTGTTTTGTACACTGTGGAAATATTGGTTGATTATCGGTCCAACGGGTTTTGTCCCCGACTCGTCAAGATTCTCGGTTACATTGCAGAATTGGAAAATTGCCAGTGACCGTCTTATAAGTTTGTTGAGACAAATGTTTCATAGCAAAAATACAAGAAGGTTAGGAAATGTATTCATATGAAAAGGATTTAGTCCAATCCAAGGACTTAGTTATTATTTTTGGAGGTGCAAACTAAGGAATTATTGGTTAATGATGGAATAAATATTCCTTCAGCCCAAGTTGACTGCGAATGATAATTGGCCGCGCTAAACGGATACGTCAGCTGATTTTACTCGACCGATATTTTGACCTTTCGTGTTCAGTCTATAAGGGGAACCTGTGATAATATAAATAAAGATTCTAGCAAATATATTATCTGGTTTTGGCAAGTTTTTTCGTAACAATTGCTTGGAGTCAAAGTTGGTGCTGAGATTTCATTTTGGACGCGACTGATATTTTTGCTGCTCGATTGGGTCGTTTTGCACACGAAAACAAAAGCAAATCAGAATACGGAAAAATCTCTATCATGTCTTTCTACGATTCGTTGCGTGGAGGATAATATACCACGTCTCCTATAGGCTTTATTTTCATGATCTTTCTTTGTCACTGGACATGGCTTGACTAGACTTGGAGTTTATTCCACCCTACTTGCTGCAGTCACTACGCATGACGTCACGAATTCTTGCTTCTTGGCGTCAAGGCTGGAACACATTTTTCCTTTTTCAGCAAAATATCGTGCCACGGGCTGATCCGGCCAATAACATCACAGAGATTCATAGTTACCACGCTTACGACGCTCCCGAGCGTGGTAAGCTAATAGTTAATGTTAGTTACTATTTCGAGAAGGTTGGAACGGTGGGGGTAGTAGCTTTTCACGAGGTTGGAACGAAAATAGTAACTAATAGTTACTATTTTTTAGAAGGGTGGAACACGCTCTTGGTTCTGTTCTGTACTAGAATGATCGTGAAAAGATATAGTACAACCGTAGGAAGTTATAAAG
Source organism: Branchinecta sandiegonensis (assembly GCA_030848855.1). Classification (NCBI taxonomy): domain Eukaryota; kingdom Metazoa; phylum Arthropoda; class Branchiopoda; order Anostraca; family Branchinectidae; genus Branchinecta; species Branchinecta sandiegonensis. Next base: position 19,596,634 of record JAUPMV010000016.1, on the reverse strand, counting down.
ATTAAAAAAAAATCTGCAGGTTCTTTTCTTCCAACTACAGCCTGAAGAGGATCCTTGCCAAGAAGGGCCACAATATCGCACAATAGTATCTAAAATTGACTTGTCTGTTTTGAGTCATTTCTTGTGAGTAAGTCTTTATTTCCGTCCAAAACGGAAAGTGTTCTTTCAGATCCTCGGGTCGGCTGAGATTCTCAGCCTCAGAGATAGCTGCACTAAATGTCCCACTTATGTTAACCACCCATATGGTGTATTGAAAAAAAAAAAAAAAAACTAGACTAAACTGAACAAGCATAAATAAAGTATTATAATTTGCATGGCTCCGGACTAAAGAAGAAATTAAAGGACCCCTCGCTCTTCAATTTACAGTATTTTAAAAGATTTGAATACTTTACAACTAGGCTGTGCTTTCAACAAATAACCCGCGGTTTTGGCTGTTGTAAGCCTTTTAGGAGACCCGTTTACTTGTAGCGAAAACAGGGAAAACAATTTACATAACCGGTTTTTCTGATGGAAAAACTTCTCGCAGACAACCGTCGACAGCGTGATACACATCGAAGGTAGCAAACGGCAAGTGAGAAAATCAGCGTAGTTTTGTTAGAGGGGTTAGAATGTACCGTAAGAAGTTGGGGTCTCCTGGTTTAGAAATATATGGAGTGATTATGGAAGTAGGTTGCGGTAGTATTCTAGGTAAGACAGGTCCTTTAACACAAAACGTGCCAAACTTCGACTTTCATGGCCAGAGGTCTGCCAACAGACCTGCCGAAGGGCTTGTGAATAGAATCCGCAAACCACTACTGTAACTGTTGCCATATAGAAATGGGCTGCAGGAACAGTGAACCTGGCGGAAGCAATTTTCCTATCCCCATGCCACGCAATTGGGTAATATTTCCTTAAAGATGACAAGTTAACCAGGGACCTCTTAGGAAAAAAATTAACCAATCAGTAAGCTGAAAGTTTGTTGCAAATACACCTCGGACCTTCTTGGCAAAGGTCGCCTTCAGGCCGTAGCTGGAAAAATCAAAACTTGCGCTACAAATGGTGTTCCTAGCGAATTTGAATATGCAATTGTTGGGAGTTAATCCTGATATTCAAATAATGCATAAAACGGATGTGAATAAACGGACATTATTTGAAATAAACGGATACGTCAGCTACGGTGCGGCACCGTAGCGGTGTGGCACCGTAGCTGACGTATCCGTTTTATGCATTATTTGAATACATGTTTCAAAGTCAGCTTGGGTTCAAAGAATATTTATTTAATTCTTAAGAATCGCCGGGTGTGAATGCTTGTGAGGAGATTCAATTTTAGACACTGCTGCTGCTTTTGCTGCACGATTGGTTCGTTGACACAGAAGACATATTATATGTAGTAACAATAATAACATAATGCTAGTGTTTATTAGCCGAAAGGCAATACGATAAAGAGAGCTTGTGAAACTAGCCGAAATGAAGGACATGTCGTACTACTTCCAGACACCTTCCTTTCTTAGACTCCACTTGAAGTTTAACTGAAAAACTAACTATTTTTTGAATGATTTAACTGAATACACTGCATTTTTTGAATTGTGTTAAGGGCTTTTTTTTTTTTTTACTATTTGCTCTAGAGTGACGTTCAGAATTTCTGCGGTCGTCCTCACAACGCAAATTTCTACTATGACGCAGAAAAATTGAATCTCAATACATACGCGGCGTTTCAGTGGCTAGTGATCAACTTACGGAAGGTAGCTCACTGCGTGGACACTTCGTAAATCGTTTTCGTCGAGCACACAACACAAATACAAGTGCATAGAGCACACAAATCAGACAAGGAAATTCCACTATTTGAAACTTGATTATTCGTGAATCGCGGAGCAACGAAGTAAAGCATTTTCGCCGGGTTTTCAAGCTTCTTTAAGTGAGTAAGTGATGGGTAACTAGATTGTCCTAGTTAAGCTCTTTTCAGCTAAACTTTAAAGACCCGAAACGAGACACTTGCCGTACTTAGCTACTTTTGATGCGTTTCATACTCCCGATGACTGTATGCGGGAAGCTCATTCGTCATAAAAACGGCTATGTAGATTTGTCCAAGTTTTGATCGTTCGTCAGTGGACCAGGAGAAATGCTCAAAATAGCGGATGATTAAAAGCAGAGCTTAGTATTAAAGAATTCAATTACTTAAATAAATTGGAACATGAACAGTAAACAGTGCGAGGGATCCTTTAAAGCACAACTCTTACTAGAAATGATCTGTCCCCAATGAAATGGATCAGAAAAAAAGGTTTTCGAATGTACCATTACTTTCCACCTGAAATTAGAGATTTTCTTGTTAGCTCTTGTCGATTACCTCCAGCCTTCCTGCTCCCCGACGCGGCGGCTGGGCGCAAAACGTTTGAAAACTGAACGTGCCGTGGTTGAAACGTGGGAAAACTAAGCAAATAAAAGAAGTAATAAACAGATGCTTCTGAGACCCTTGTGTGTGAAAGAGTTGTCAGTGGACGTTGAGGATTCCGGCAAAAGTTTCGTTGTGTGACGGGTAAAACTCGGCAAGGCCAAAAAAGCGCTAAAAATTCATAGGCACAAAACGAGACAGTGGAGAAAGGCGGGGATTTCAGAAGCTTATAATTCTGTATGGGAGCTAGGTATATTACAAAAAGCAGAATAAGCAAGAGGGGTCCTTTAAGAACTTTCTTTTCATAGTTGGAAACTTCCACGATACGGCCAAACCACCACCAACAAATGTATCCCTAAAATGCAAAATTCGCTGATGTTCGAGCAATCGACTTCTTCTCCGCGAAGTAGTAAGTAAGTAAGTAATTTTTTTATAACCCGCCATTTCAAAAAGCGGAGTACGGTAAACAAAAGAAAATAAATAAAAGACATAAATACACAGAAAAAGACACTAATTTTCAGTCATCGGCTTAGAAGCAGTGCAGAAGGTCGTGCGCTGGTAGTAGTGGGCCTAGGATGTTCTTTTTTGTGGAGAAGATCATGAGCCAGCAACTTGAAATGGTGGTAAAAGGTTTTGAAGCTTTGCATCCCGACTAGCTCGAGCCTAAGTTCGGTGACGACCGACTAATATGCTGTCTTCGCCAAACAGTTTACTTGGTTGTGAACTAACGCAGCAGCCATGTCTAAAATGAATCCAAGCACTAGCTTTCATCCCCGGCAAATCCTTAAAGACCTAATCCAAACATTCGGTTTACCTTCTCTTAGTGATCGCATGCCACGGGTTTGTTTAGATTTGAACTCGATTGCCGAGTTGCTGTTTTGTCTCGAGAAAAAACCCACGCACAACGTCTTCTTATCTAGATGGCGGAATTTTCACGGATTGATTAGCAAAGAAATAAGACCTAACTGATAATTTTTGTATGTCTTCAGAGGTACCACACTGGTCTTGGTTTTATGATTTATTTGTATTTGTAATAAACAGTTGGAGCATTAGATGGAAATTATTATTTTGACCCTTGGCTCCCTACGTGCCATAACAGCTGTCCGGGATGATCGGCTGAGATTTAGTCCAGAAAGAGTTTTTTCAAAACTAGGAAATTTGGTGGGTTTTTTTTATTTGGTCATTGTTTTACGGTGTTTTTAGTGGTTTTGAACATTCATAGTGACAGTAGGGATGGTTAGCACTGTGTGTGTGGTAGAAAGACCATTTTTTTTTGTGGCCCGTTTTAAGATGAAACTGCCAACACTAGCGTATTCAAATGTGCGAGAAACCTTATTTTACCGTAAGTTTTGATTTTCCATATAAGGTTCGAGAGATAATATATTTGAAACAAAGTTTCATCTGACTAGTCCGTTTAATAGTTATCTAATAAGTCCATATCTTTCCATGTTTAAGTAAATATTATCCAATCCCGTGACATCGGGAATTTAACTCCTTAGACGAACTTGCCTCAACAAAGTTTCAGCTGACTAGTCCGTCTAATAGTTATCTAATAAGTCCATATCTTTCGATGTTTACGTAAATATTACCCAATCCCGTGACATCGGGAATTGAACTTGACGAACTTGCCTCCGCTGGGATCACTTTTCCTGTAGCCTGATTTTGTATGGCCATTGTATTGTTTTGCGATTATCACAAGTGAAAGCCGAAGATCATGGGTTCAAATCCCGCAGACGTGCATTTTTGTCTTTCAGTTCACTACTCAGTATTCGTTCTAAATAGTGTTTACATTTGGAGCCCCCCCCCCCCCCCCCCAAGAGTGCCAATGTCGTTCCTTGTGGGAAACCACGTCTCCACTCCACATTCAAGGACGGTTGTGCCATGACTAGCTCTGAAGAAAAACGTGCTTAGAAGAAGAAAAGGAAGATAACCTTGTCTGTCTTTGACGTACTTCAGTGGTTTTAGAAATTGGCCTCCTACATATAAAGCTATAGTTATTCGCCTGTCGTTGCCAAATGATTTTGCGTCTCCTGCCAACATTACTCGTCCACAGGCTCTGAGCCACTGCCATCAAAGCACTTTGGGAAGCTGCCAAGACTGATAGACTTGGCTTACTCGCTCGTAAAACTCCTATCAAGGCGGCTATTTGCATCGCACAAGCTTCCGCTGTTCTCTCAAGAAATCGGTCAGATATTCTGCCCTCCCAGCATGTCCCCCCCCCCCCCCAGCTTAGCATTCCACATCTTGCTAACTTGGCAGAACGTGATACCATTTCGAATATCCTGGTGGTGAAGCATCTTCCTAGGACAAGCGGTGGAAAGTGGGGAATTCGGAACTGGCGGCGTTTTTATCGTTACTTTCCTGCTGATTGTCTAGAAATTGTTGATGGCCCAAGAAAATGGAATGTCTAGTGGCAACTGGTCTATCTCGGGACATTTGTTTTCGGGTTGTATGGATTTTTAAAGTCAGTTGAGTTTATGTGAGCGTCAGAAAAGGGTTTGCAGTTCCTTCTGTCGCGAAGGAAGACAGTGAGTTATATGAAATTCGCCATCCGGAGTTAACTATATCTTAAGGAAAAAAGATGTAAAAATTTAGAAGTTGTTTCTTTAAAGGACACCTGAATGAAGAGTACCAAGTATCATCCCCATCTGTATGACTTCCGCTGAAATTGCCTGCAGAAAACCCAATCCAAATACAAAATAGTGTTTCCAAGCTACGATTTTTGCTCCATTTTGTATCTGTCCTTATTTCAGTACCGAACAATTTTAGAAATGAACAAATGTCTCCGATCAACCCTTCTTCTGGAATATTTTTTAACCAGTTAAGCCCAAACGTATATCTAGAAGAAATTCCAATACGATCCGGCCAGCGCTGTTCAAGATTTGAATGAATTGCGCTTTTTGTCTTGGAGTCTGCATGTGCAAACCTCCAGAAACGAACATCCCTATTTTGAAAACGTCACGCTCAGGAGAAGAATGCTCTCCGTGGCTATGTCTGTAAATGCATTCTCCACGATGTGTTCAAGTATGGCTTCATTGTTCAGGTGTCCTTTAAGTAAATGTAAATTTCTGAGGTATCTTCCAAAATCTTTTCGTAATCAAAAATTGGTTTCGAATTTTAAAGTTCAGGATAATATCCAATGCACTCTTTCGTAGATAAATATTCTTTGAGCCCAAGCTGACTTGGAAACATTTATTCAAACAATGTTTACAACGGATACGTCAGCTACGATTCTCATCAGCGATATTTCGGCCCTTCTTGGCAAGAGTCCTCGTCAGGCTGTCAATCCCCTGGGTCCACGTCGGGGAAGGAAACAAACCTGTAATCTTACAATACCTGTACAATATCTTACAATATCTTTACAAACCTGTAATCTTTCATATAGTCTTAAATTTAACTGAAAAGCGAATTTATTTTTCTATAATTTAAACGAGTACAATGCATTATTTGGACTGTGTTAAGGGATTTTGTTATTTTTCACTATTTGCTCTAGCATAACGTTCAGAATATCTACGGCCGTCCTCACAACGCAAAATTCTACTATGACGCGAAAAATTTGAATCTCAATACAAACGCGGCTTTTCAGTGGCCAGTGATCATCTTGTGGAAGATAACTCACTGTATGAACACTTATTTTTCGTAAATAGTTTTTGTCAAGCATACAACACAGTTACAAGCGGATAAATGTACCACAAACCTGACAGGGAAATTTCACTATATGAAAATTGATTATTCGTGAATAGCGGAGAAAAGAAGTAATGCATTTTCATCGGGTCTTCGAGCCTCTTTACGTGAATAAGTGATGGGTAACTAAATTGTCCAATCTCAGCCCTTTTCAGTTAAACTTTAAGGGAAACAAACCAAACAAATCAAAAAAAGAAAAAGAAGTCATGTTTATTTACATTGTTTTGTTTAGTGTTTTAATATTTGTAGTTTACTTTGTGTATTTCACTCATACTCCGCTGTTATGCAAAAAGCGGGTCACAAATAAATAATAAGAGTAATAATAATATAGTCAGCGCTTCCAGGCGGACTAGTTTCCGAAAGTCCCTCCTTTGCCTCATTTTCAACAGTTGTGGATAGACCACCAGGTTGATGAGTAGAAAATTTGCAATCTGCTTCCCAGGTTGTGCAGGGTTTGCTCTGTCTCAGGAGTAGAAGTCAAAGTCACTGCCCTATGGATCCATGTTCTTACTATCTCTGTTTGTTGATAATGAGACAAAGAGGGATTTTCAGAAATTAGTCCACTTGGAGCGCTGAATTGGGACAAGGCGAATTGCTGCTTTTACGGTTGAAATAAATGTAGCCCCCGGCAATCTGACGGACATTTTGTAATTTGGAGTCCTGCCCGGTTCGAACACAGATTCTACGTAGCCTCCTCAGTTTAATTTTGTTTTCTACCAGCGAATGATATGATGTGGATGTGATATGATATGATTTTTGGTTGCAAAATCCAGCAGGCATGGCAACAAAAAATACACCAAAAAGAATAAAAAAAAGTCACAAATCACATTCCCAATAAAACAACATATGTATTGCAGAACGCTTCACTGCTAACTGACTGAACCTTTACTCCGTCATGTGTAAAATTCAGTTCAATCCTGTTAAAAACACTACCTGGTGCGAGGAGTCTTTTGAAGGACGCCTCGTACTGATGACTATTCAACTTATAGTATTTTAAATATTTGAATACTTTAAAACTATGCTGTGCTTTCAACAAATAACCCACGGTTTTGGATGTTTTAAGCCTTTTCCGAGACCCATTGATTTACAGCGAAAACAGCGAAAATTTACAGAGCTGTTTTTTCTGATGGAAAAACTTCTCGCAGACAACCGTCGACAGCTTGATACACATCGAAGGTAGTAAAACACGACAAGTGACAAAACCAGCATGGTCTTGTTAGAAGGGTTAGAATGTACCCTAAGAAACTGGGGTCTCCGGGTTTAGAAATCTATGGAGTGATTATGGAAGTAGGTTGCGTTAGTATTATAGGTAAGACAGGTCCTTTAAGAAATGTTAGTGCGCGATTTGAAAAAGTATGACTTGGCTTCATGAATTTTAGGATAGCGAGAAAACCCGCGAACATACCGGAAACGGGTCGGAAGTGTGCTTGCTACTCACGTGTCATATGCGACATTGTCCTGAGCGTTGACATTTGAATTTTAATCCATCTTGTACCACTTTCTTTTCCCTACTAAAAGGACTCCCATCCCAAGCCTGGTAACAGCCAGACGGTCCCATATTTTAAGGGCTTCAAAAATCGACAAATGACGAAATCTTGCAGAACATAGAGTGAGTATTTAGGCGGTTTGGAAGGAGGAAAGGTTGACAGAAATTTGGAATATGCATTTTACGATGGGAAGGGGAATCATGCCTGTTATAAGCCACTTGGGCTTCTTTCAGATGAGTCCTGCTGGAAAATTACTGATTTAGTTCGTTTCTTTCCAAACGTATTCGGGAGCGGGCAGACGCTCATTATTTCCAACCTAGGAACTTGGCATGTCGTGAGGGGCAGAGGCTTTACTAGCAAAAATGTTTGTGGATGGGGGCCAAGGAATTTACCGACTGGTCGGTAATTTTACCGACTGTTTTTGCAGAAAAAAATAATGTTTTTGCAGGAAAAGGCGACAGTTTCGAAAAGATAGACTGATTTTCAGAAAAAAAGACTGTTTTGACGAAAAATCGACTGTTTTAATGAAAAGAATCAACTGTTTTGGCGAAAAATCGCGGCGGTTCGCGCCCAGTCGTGACGCCCCTAGTGAGGGGATCGTAGACTTTTCGTTATTTTATCAAGCACGTGACTATTTTTATTCAAGTATTTTTGTTTGTTAGTGGGCAATGAAAATGTAGAAGAATACCGCAAATAATTCTTGACCCTTCGTGTCCTGGCTTGGCCAGGATTTTATCGTCGTGGCCAACTTTGCCCTTAGGGTCTGTGACCTATCGTCAACAACATTATATCCCCTTACTGCTTACGTGAGGTCGTCTACTTTAGCCCCCCCCCCCCCCCTCGACGGTCGATCACGCGACGAGCCCTTTAAAAGTGCACAGCAGACACATTATTGCTAAATCGATGTATTGATGTTAACGGAAAAGATAGACGCAATGTAATGAATGACTGAGCACGGCGCGTGGAAACCCTTTTGCGTAAGAGGAGGGGGCTGGCAACTTCGGGACTTGGTGTGTAGTGATGGGCTGAGATAGCAAGATAAGCTAGTCTGATGGGGCTAAACGGACGTCGTCTGAGATGTTGTTCCAGTTGTAAGCTAAGAACGAATGAATTTAGAGTAGAGTAGAGAAGAGTAGAGATACATTTATTAAAAAAACAGACACTATACGCCTTTCGCCTGACAAGAAAGGCAATGAAGCTTGGAAGGGAAAGCGATGAAATTCATTTATAATTATTCACCATATTCATACCGAGCTACTCATACACTACAAATTCAAGTAGTGAATGAAAAAGATGAAAAGACAAGAAGAAGATGATACAGCAACAAATAAAGAAAATCGGAGAACAATACCTTGAATAGAACGGAGAACCATACCTTGAATAGAATGGATAACCTGGATCGGGTTTCTCACCAGTTTCATTCCCGAGACAAAGGGAACTTCTTTGCCCGTGACTTGAAAGCAGGGAGACTAGGCGCATTTTTCACACACTCGCGCAATATATTCCAAACATTGGGACCATAATGGCAAATCACAAAAGATGCCCGAGTTGTGCTTCTAAACTCGTGAGTGCAGAAGAGAGCCTGCAGAATGATACTTGGCCACAATTACACATCCTGCAACGAAAGCCTCCAAATCCTCGACATCGAAAAACTGTGAAGACAAAATCTTCTCATGCGTTTTGGCCACCAGATTTTGAATTCTCGGCATCACAGGACCATCCTTCCGGACTTCGTTACACCCACTCATGGACCTAACGCGCGAAGAAAGAACGACCCGGAACCCAAGCAAGCCCCCCCCCCCCCAACAAAATCTTCAGAAAGATAGCTAAATTCATTCTTGCCGTATTTTACTAAACATTTTAACTGTACTTGATTTATGTTCGTTTCGTATTTATTATTTGTTAGTTTGTGTTTTATTTGTATTGTCAACGAGTGTTTGTTTTTCCAATTCTCGTCCGCGTGTTAGCCTAGTGCTATTAGGGTTGAAATAGAATTGATTGATTGATTAATTGAATGAATGAGCCATGGTGGGAAAGTAACAAATTAATGTGAAACACTCAAAAAAAGAAAAGGCAAACACAGACTGAAAATCAACATTTACAGAAATAACTCACGGTGGGCTCGGGTGGGCTATCGCAGCGTTCAGGAATCTACCCAATCATCGGAGTTTACATCATTACACTTGGGAAAAAAAAAAACCAAGACACACATACTCCATGACTAGCAAAAATGGCAGTAGACAGGAAATAATCTCCACAAGACAAGAGAAAGACCTGGGCATTCTGGTAGATGAAGACCTCAAGTTCAGCCAACACACCCAAGCAGTAGTTGCAAAATCCTTCCAGACCCTTACCCTGATCAAAAAGACATTTAGCTCTCGATCCCCACAAGTAATAACAAAGCTATACAAAGTCCTGGTACGACCAAAAGTCGAATTTGGGATGTGCGTAGCTACACCAATAAACAAGGGGGATCAGGCAGCACTTGAGTCTGTACACAGAAGAGCCACTAAATGCATCAAAGGTTATAGCACCCAGGACTATCAAACAAGATTAACGAAGCTAAACCTGCCAACCCTTTGCTACCGTCGCAGACGTGGTGACGTCATTATGGCACACAAACTCTTGGAGACAGACACCAACCTGTTCCAGCTAGAACAGAACACCCGAACCCGAGGACACCCCAAGAAGTTTTTTCCGGAAGAGAGCTACAACCAAGAAGCGAAACCAATTTTTACTAATCGAGTGGTCCCGCTATGGAATTCCCTCAGTCAGAACCCTGTCATGGCAGATAGTGTGTAGGCCTTCAAGTCATCAGTTGACAAATACTGGACTCGGAAGCCTTGGAAAACTGCATGGGATTCCCATTTATCACTGACCCAGCGCACGACAGGATTACCTTTCGCTGGCAAGTGCGATTTAAGGTAATTTAAGGTCATCAAAACACTTGCTTTATATACTTGAAATCACATAACCGACTTTACCAATTCCGTGACACGAGGTTGTGAACTGCTTATACCAATTTGCCTTCTACAAGACCGCTGTTCCTATAGTTTACTACTTTTTATGGCCGAAGCGATTAATAAAGTCGCTAAAAATGTATTTTTAGCAATGATAAAACCAACAGCAGTCGGCCAGAAGACAGTAAAAAAAAGAGGTAAAACCAGACCGTAATAGGTTTAGTTTCTTTATTTAATTATTTCTTCTGTTTTCTTTTTTCTTTGATTTGTTTGGTCTGTTTCCCTTAGGGCTATATGAATAAAGAATACGCCCCACCCATTGCCAGGCCTTATGTTAGGCCTTATGGTGGGGCCATAGACAGTTAATGGTGTCCACTATTTTTTTTTTGAATAAACTAAATAAACTAATAGAAATACACGAAATCGACAATGCGGAACACAGTTAAAGTAATTAATTTGGAAGCATCTGCGCTTTTGCATTGTCTCGATACCGCACACTGAGTTCGCTAGCTCCAACCAGGACTCGGTAGTCGGTACGACCGTAGCATTTAGTTACATTTTTTAAAATCCTTCCGGAGATCTACACTTACCCGATGAAAAATTTGTCGCCTGCATAAGGCGTTTTTAGCGGCTCATCTGTTTATCAACATTGTTGACCAACAAACTACTGTTGACCACGGTTGACCGCTAAAACGTCCTTGTTGATCAACAGAGGTGAATCTTCGCCAGAACGCTCTGTTTGAAAAATCTGGCTGATTCCTCCTAAAATCAACCAACAGACTTGATCAACAACACTTTCAATTGTTGGTCGTTTTGACCAACAATGTTGGCCACAGATGTTTCTGTTGGTCGCTAGAACACACTGTTGGTCAACACTGGCTCAATGTTGGACCGCTAAAAAACGCCTATAGTTGTGTGCCAGGGTTAGTCACCAGAAGTAACTTCGTACACCCTGTAAAGTAACCCAAAAGTATCTCAATGTAACCCAATGTAACCTAATGCAACCCAAAGTAACCCAATGGGATGTAACCCAAAGTAACCCAATGTAACCAAAAGTAACCCAAGTAACCCTGAGTAACCCAGTATCCTGAAGTAACTCGTACACCCTGGTTCTTGGTGAGCAACCCTGGGTTGTGTGATAGTTGTACGAAAAAGTTGCATGTATTGATATGTAATAGTATAGAATACTATCATTTAATGTGCCTCAGACTGGGCCAATTTTAAGCAGTAGTATCCATTAGCATCCTGTCTTGCTACAGTAGCATCCTGTCTTGCTAATAGTAGCATGCAACACGGTAGCCTTGACATAGAAGCATGTAGTAGCATCAGTTCGTACTGCATGCTACTTTTTCGTACAACTTCATACTATACTATTTTAGATAAATTTTTCATCGGGAAGTGACCTGAATTTACATATATAAGTATAACAAGTGCGCAAGCGCTCAGACGTGGAGTGTGAATGTATGAATTTAATCGTCAGATTCTCCCTTCGTGAAACACTTGTCGCGTAATTATGACGCCGACAATTGAGCTCGCAAGAGTCTCCGGACACAATTTTGTCCATCTTTGTACTTTCCGAGGGGTTGCCCACTCCCCGGCACCTGCTGCACACCCTTTCCCGGCACCGGTAGGCACCGACCGAAATCGGCTGTGCCGGCACCGAAGTTAGGCAGTTTGCCTTTCACACACTTCTTAAAAATACTTATTTTGATGTTCTAACACGTGGCAAGAGGTGCCGGCACCGACCGAGCACCGCGGCACCCGGCACTTGCTGTACACTAAAATCGAGAGTGGGCAACCCCTCGGTACTTTCTATTTTGATCGCTAAGAGTACTGTGTGTTATTTCAAATGCTAAAGGCTTAACTCCAATTAATCCCGAAACGCACGTGGTTTCTTTTGTCTTGCTCGAACATACTGATGTCAAAGGCTCTAACACTCTTGATGACTAACTCTCCTTGCCGATGCAAAATCGCCGGGTACCTAGTGGAAGAGCCAGAAGCGGTATCATCTCGGGTATCACAGCTGCTCCCGAAGATCGCCGTGATTGTTTGACGCGGGATCTGAGCTGTTGAGTTTGAGTCGTTACGGAGACGTTGACTCCTTCTTCCTGAGGAGCATTGGCGTGTTTCGGACTTAGTCATATAGAGTATTATGGGCAGCAAACCGCAACTTGAGTGGCACTGATCAGTTAAATTGGCACAACAGGTATCGTCGTCGTCAGGCGTTACTTGCCAAAATGTATGGGGGGGGGGCAAGGTATTTACCGGCTGGCTGGTCATTGTTACCGAATGTTTTTGCAGAAAAAACGACAGTTTTGACGAAAAATCGACTGATTTTAAGAAAAAAAACAACTGTTATAAGAAAAAATCGAATGTTTCCAAGAAAAAAAATCGACTGTGTTTACGAAAATTCGCGGTGCTTCCCGCCGACTTGGCTATTTTCTTTTACCGACTAGTACACTAAGTTTCAACTTGATACCTGTCATGGTTCACGAGTGATGAACTTCAGTATAATCCGGCCGGATTCCGGGTGAACTACTTATCCGGCAAAAAAACAAAAGAACAAAACGAATTCAGCATATCACCTTACCCCTACATCGGGCCTCTAATCAACTTCAGATAAACTTTCTTTCAACAAATTTTCAGGTTTTGGAACAATTTGTCCGGCGAGAAAGTAATTTTCATATACGGATTCAGCATGCCCCCTTACCACTACATCGAAAATCTAATCAACACAGATAAAACTTTTTACAATTTTCCGATTTCAGTCGGATTTCGGGCGAACAATATGTCCGGGTAGAAAATCGAACATTTAACCAACTTCAGATAAAACTTTTACTTTTTACAAATCTTCCGGTTTTGGCCGGATTCCGGGGAACTACTTCTCTTGGTAGAAAACGATCGTCATGTGCGGATTCAACGTGTCTTCTTACCCCTATATCGAACATTTAATCAACTTCAGATAAACTTTTAATTTCAACAAATTTTCCGGTTTCGGCCTGATTGCGGACGAACTAATTGTCCGGCGAGAAAATAAGTTTCAGATATGTCTCCTTACCGGTCGACTTTCTCATTGGCTTTTTAAAATTTGTTTTCGTCCCTAAATTTGAAACCCCTCCCCACCCCTAAATATGAGGCTACAGAGCTCGTCTACGAATTTGACCTGTACTACGAATTTGACCGTGACTCGATGGATCCTCAGACCAAGTTAGAAGAAAATATCTTTACCCCTTCGAGAGTTATCGGGCTAACAGACGGATAACTTTTACGAAGTCATAGGTATCCCTCCACTTACGTTTTTGGATCCCAGGAATAGCACAGAGCTATTTGGAAATACACTAGACACTGTCAAAGTAGCTCTCAGCAGAACAATCAAAGAAATGGGAAAAAATTAAAAGTTTGAAAAAAAGAAGGTATTTTTTATTAGAGTTTGGAAAGTATGAAAATAGAAAATTTCTCTGATGATGAAAGTGTAAGTGACGTTAAAGCAGGGTAAACTGTTAGGTAATTTTGGTATTAACGTCACTGAGTTGGAGCTGGAGACGTAGCCACTGTTTTAGCTCAGTTTAAAACAGGAAAAAATGGAAAAAGAAGCTGGTGAATGAAATGTGAAAAGCTGCAAAATATTTGGCAGTGCCAATTTATTTCGATGTTTGATTTTGAGATCTTTACATCATCTCTACTTAAGCCATAATTTCAAGGTGAAAAGGTGTATAGGTTATCCACTAAGTTATTGAAAGCTGTCCGAATGAGTGGACCAGAATGACGGACTCGGTGTTGTAAAGGGTTAATTAGGTTTAGTTATTTGTGAGTTGTGAATGATGATGTTTGCTGGTGTCAGGATTTTGTAGAAATAATATGTACAGTTGGGTTCACAATAACTATTCATATCGAATGGTGATGATTCCTCCTCAACATCAACCAACTCCTATAATAATAATAATAATGTATTTATGAAATACTGTACAAGTTAACTATAGTGGAGTAATAAGAGAAAGCTAAATAACTTATATATTACACTAATAATAAATAACGAAGAGTTACATATGCCATATTTGCCAGTATTTCTCTCGCCAAGGTGTTTGAAACAGTGAAAATGAAGATCGCCTGACCTATTCTGTAAATTTGTTCCTATTTAAGCAGGCATCGATAGTGTTGGGCGATATTCAATAACGATATATCGGACCAAATATCGACATCGAAACGGAAATATCGATATCGAAAACGATCTTTGTTACATATAGAAATCGCAACAAAACCATCTCTTATATATACGAACATGTTTTCTGTAAATCAGTCGTTGTAGGCTGTTTTCGAAGTTTTTCGCGAAAATCACGACAATTCTCGTTCCTAAATTTTAGCGAAACGAGACGTTGTGATAACGAAACATGGTCTAGAAATATCGATATATCGGTTCGAATGTAGACAGTTGAGATACGATATATCGAACAATTGAAATATCGCACAACACTAGTGATCGTTTTCAACTTCAGCTGACGCTCGTGTTCTAAGCACGCGACCAGCGCTTTTGTGAGTGTCTACCCCCTCCGGCGAGGGAGTAAAAATTAGGGTGAGGGGCTAACGAACTCAACGGCTCTGGCGGGGGACTAAGTTTATTAGTGGGATTACCGTCGGGGATAAAAATTGCACAAAATGAGATTGACAGATGCAGATGCTGCGCGTGCTGTCATGGGTACGAAACCGTTGGGTTGGGCGTAAACAAAACAGAGTAGAAAAGACATGTGTTAATAGTAAGGGCCCAAAATAAGTTGTCAGTAACGTTTAACCGAAAAGGGCTGGGATAGGACAATCTAGTGACCCATCACTTATTCACTTAAATTGGCTTACAGACCTGCTGAAAATGCGTTACTTCGTTGTTCCGCTATTTACGATTAATTGATTTTCAAATAGTGGAATTTCCGTGTAATTTGTGGTACCTTTATGCGCGTGTATCAGTGTTGTATGCCTTACGAGAAAGATTTATGAACTTTTTTTGTCCAGGCACTAAGCAGTTAAATATTCTATGAGCCCAAGCTGACTTTGAAACATTTATTCAAACAATGTTTACAACGGATACGTCAGCTACGATCACTGATGACGAATCGTAGCTAACGTATCCGTTGTAAACACTAAGCAGTCTTCACCAAACTCACCACTGCCCACGGAAAAGCCGCGTTTGTGTTGAGATTAAAATTTCCCGCGTCATAGTAGAATTTACGTTGTGGGGACGGCCGCAGATATCCTGAACGTCATAACTAGAGCAGATAGTGGAAAATAAAAAAATCACTTAGCAGAATCCAAATAATTCATTGTATTCAATTAAATGACACAAAAATAAGTTGGCTTTTCAGGTAAGCTTTAACATAGGCATTCATCCGCACAGAGAGTACTTCCTCTAGGCTTACCTGGGTTTTGGTTTCATTTTCTTTCTTTTCTTTTCAAATGTAACTTTAGTTTCATTTGTATGTGGTTTCGGAGTTAACGATTGCAGTGCCTTAGTATACTTACAAGAATAGGCTTGATAGCAAGTTGTATTTGTGAAGAAAAAAAAAATCCAGGAGGCTGGAACTAGTTTTGTTCATTTTGCCAGCGTCCAGCGTTTCACGACGGGCTAACCCAAGTTCACCGCTAGGTAGTACTCGGTAGTTGTTTACGCCATTAAATCATCTAACTATATAAAAATGACACAAAACGGGTAAGTCAGCTAGGTATTCTTAAAGTTTGACCGAAAAGGGCTGGGATAGGACAATCTAGTTACCTTCCACTTGCTCACTTAAATTGGCTTGAAGACCCACTGAAAATGCGTTACTGCGTTGTTCCGCTATTTACGATTAATTGATTTTCAAATAGTGGAATTTCCGTGTAATTTGTGGTACCTTTATGCGCGTGTATCAGTGTTGCATGCCTTAAGAGAAAGATTTATGAACTTTTTTTGTCCAGGCACTAAGCAGTTAAATATTCTATGAGCCCAAGCTGACTTTGAAACATTTATTCAAACAATGTTTACAACGGATACGTCAGCTACGATCACTGATGACGAATCGTAGCTAACTTATCCGTTGTAAACACTAAGCAGTCTTCACCAAACTCACCACTGCCCACGGAAAAGCCGCGTTTGTGTTGAGATTAAAATTTCCCGCGTCATAGTAGAATTTACGTTGTGGGGACGGCCGCAGATATCCTGAACGTCATAACTAGAGCAGATAGTGGAAAATAAAAAAATCACTTAGCAGAATCCAAATAATTCATTGTATTCAATTAAATGACACAAAAATAAGTTGGCTTTTCAGGTAAGCTTTAACATAGGCATTCACCCGCACAGAGAGTACTTCCTCTAGGCTTACCTGGGTTTTGGTTTCATTTTCTTTCTTTTCTTTTCAAATGTAACTTTAGTTTCATTTGTATGTGGTTTCGGAGTTAACGATTGCAGTGCCTTAGTATACTTACAAGAATAGGCTTGATAGCAAGTTGTATTTGTGAAGAAAAAAAAAATCCAGGAGGCTGTAACTAGTTTTGTTCATTTTGCCAGCGTCCAGCGTTTCACGACGGGCTAACCCAAGTTCACCGCTAGGTAGTACTCGGTAGTTGTTTACGCCATTAAATCATCTAACTATATAAAAATGACACAAAACGGGTAAGTCAGCTAGGTATTCTTAAAGTTTGACCGAAAAGGGCTGGGATAGGACAATCTAGTTACCTTCCACTTGCTCACTTAAATTGGCTTGAAGACCCACTGAAAATGCGTTACTGCGTTGTTCCGGTATTTACGAATAGTCGACTTTCAAATAGTTGAATTTTCGTGTGGTTTGTGGTACCTCTATGCGCTTGTATCTGTGTTGTATGCCTTGAGAGAAAGATTATGAAGATTTTTTGTTCAGGCACTAAGCAGTCTTCACCAAGCTCACCACTGCACCAGACTCACCAGATTAAAATTTCTAAAGGACAGTCGATTTTTCCTAAAAATCAGTCAATTTTCGTCAACACAGTCAACAGTCGTTTTTTCTGTGAAAACAGTCCGTAAAAATGACCAGCCAGGCGGTAAATACCTTGTCCCCCCCCCCCCCAAACGTTTTGGTCAGTAATGCCTCTGCCGGGGGCATAACAACCGAAAAGGCTTGTCTAATATATACAGCACTTTTTGCGTTTTCTGCACTTTTCGCGTTTTCTATTTTATTCCGTTCTGGTGTAACGCATGTTCTGTGAAAGAAGGAGTTACAGATATGACATCGTTCTATTTTAGATATGCGAAGCACCTTTTTGTCAAAATCATTTATTTATAAATCAAAACTATTCTTATAAATTAATTATTTGTCAAGATTATGCCATAACCACAAGCTAGCGGAGAAGTTCCGAGTACAGGGTGCAAGCGCTCGCGAACTACTGGGCGAAAACAGCGCATGATGTTGTACACTGTTTCCTCGACGAATACTGGAAATTTTTATTTTTTGTTTTGTTTTTATTTCTTTTCTTTTATACTCCGCTTTTCAAAATGGCGGGTAACAAAGAACTTAGTTACTTACTTACTTATAGGCAACCAGAGTATTTTTCTCAGTATTAAGGAAATCCTACTGTTGGGGCAACAAACTTTACTTTATTTTTGTTTTTATATTAGCCTATTTTAAATCTCGAAAATAGACAAGCAGACTTCGAAATGAAATACATAAGGACGAAAATACTTTTGTGTACACATTATAATTTTCCTTTCCCGTACGAGGTTGGGGCCCTAGGCCGAAGTTTATCCCATCTCTTTTATCTATTCATTGTATCTATTTTATCATTCCTCATCTATTTTATCTATTTACGTCATCTATTTTAAAACGAGTGAGATATGTTTTCCTGATCATAAAAAGCAAACCATGGACTGCCTCGATTCCCCTCGATTCTGTTTTCCTCTTTTTTGTGTCTTTTTCGGTTGTGTTTCATTTCCTTTAATCTTCAAGTTGTAGTTTAGCTAGGCCTATACAAGATTCTTTTCCTTTAGGCCAATAGACCACCTTGTCCATTGTTGTATCATTTTAGTACATAAATTGAATACTGGATCAACATACCTCCAAATAAAGTTCGTAGCTAAAAATTCTCCTCCGGATCAAAGACAGTAAAAGTGGGAAAGACTCCCGTAAGCCCCATGAGTCACAACAATCAGCGCCTTTTAGCGGATGTTCTTTCGTTAAAAAATCGCTCTGTTGACATTTTCTTCCATCGCTTTCCGCAGGATCATCATCAAAGCACGTTTTGTTGATTTTTTTCGTTCCGTTTTTTGATGAGCATCCTCTCTCCACTCAGATTTCCTCTTTAATTGGAATAAAAAACAAGTAGGAAAAGAATCAATCGCTTTTTGTGGAAAAAAAGGTTGAATTCACGATTTCGAATCAATTAATGTTGACAGACATTGCCTACTTACGCCCTCTTGCTTTGATTATAATAATCATCTACCGCTCGAGATTGGACAAAGTCCAAACGCCAGGCGGCGTTCCGATCGATTTTCAGAGACCCAATTTTAGCGAAGTCACCGGTCTTTCCCACTATTATTGTCTTTGCTCCGGATTACCTGTCTGGTTTGTGAGTTGTTGAATAGAATGCTTCCTTCATTCCTTCTCGTGGATAGCCGGTGCAGCTGCCTACTTTCTAGTGTCCAACGAACGTTACTCGATCCATCCTGTAAGATAAATTTTTATTACAACTGAAATAGCACTAGAGTTAAAGTTTAACTGAAAAGCCAACTTACGTGTGTGTCATTTAATTGAATTCACTGAATTATTTGGATTCTGCAAAGGGATTTTTTTATTTTCCACTATCTACGCTAATTATGACGTTCAGAATATCTGCGGCCGTCCCCACAACGAAAATTCTACTATGATGCGGGAAGTTTTAATCGCAACACAAACGTGGCTCTTCACTGGGCAGTTGTGAGATTGGTGAGGATTGCTTAGTGCCTGAACAAGAAAAAATCATACATCTTTCTCGTAAGGCATATAACAAAAATATAAGCGCATAGAGGTACCACAAATCACATGGAAATTCCACTATTTGGAAATTGATTATTCGTGAATGCTGAAGAACGAAGTAACGCATTTTCATCGAGTCTTCAAGCCTCTTTAAGCGAATAAGTCACGGGTACCTAGATTTTCCATCATATCACTTTTCAGTTAAAGTTTAATTTTTGTTTTTTACGTCGCGTAGTCTAGTAGTGAGGTTTGGAATCTCCGTTGGTTGCACGACAAAGAACTTTACGGCGAGTCGCGGAAAATTTGAATGTCTGCAAAACTGTGTGTTTCAATGGCTAACAAAGCGAAGATTTTGAAATGTTCGATTTATCAGACGAATCTGATGAGCACTGTGGCTCAAACATACATGGGCGAACGCCAAGTTCTTCCTGGTCACTTTCACTTCCCATGTTACTTTCATCTTCCTGGCTTGAAGAATGCAAATCCGCCATGACTTGTTATTACGACAATTGGCTGCCGCTGTAGCTGCTAAACACTTCAAACATAGAGCTACGTCCGTATAGAGGTACAACAGTTACGGAAGAGAAATTACGTCAGCTAAAATTCAAGAATCGTGGATAACAAAGTAACGAGGTAACGCGTTTTTGTCGGTTCTTCTAGCCTAATTAAGTAAAAATATGATGGGTAATCAGATTGTCGTATCTTAGCCCTATTCTGTTAACCTTTAAACTTTAAAGCACAACTCTTACTAGAAATGATCTTTTCCCTATACAATGATTCAGAAAAAACGTTTTCGAAAATACCATTACTTTCCACCTGAAACAAGCGATTCTCTTGTTAGCGCTTGTCAACTTTATACAGCGTTCCTGGTCTCCGACGCGGCGGCTGGGCTCAAAATATTTGAAAACTGAACGTGCCTTGGTTAAAAAGTGGGAAAACTAAGCAAAGAAAAGAAGTAATAAACAGCAGAATATCACATCCTTGCGTGTGAAAGAGTTGTCAGGGGACGTTGAAGATTCAGTCAAACTTTTCGTTGGGTGAGGGGAAAACTCGGCAAGGCCGAAAAAGCGAAAAAACTTCGTAGTTACAAAACGAAACGATGGAGAAAGGTGGGGATTTTAGAAGCTTAGGACTCCATATGGGAGCTAAGTATATTATAAAAGGCAGAATAAGCAAGAGGGGTCCTTTAAAGAAAGTGCCAAACACGCCAATGACGTACTAAAAAATGTCAAAATGAACGATTATGAGATGAGATATAAGTACTTTAATTCGCACATTGAAATTCGCAAAAGATTTTTCCGTCCAGAAATTTCTGCAAAATTTGATTTGTGCGGATATTATTCGTACGATTTAATTTTCAACTCTTGTGTTATAGTCCATACACAGGACGAAGAATGCACCGATTCTATGCAGGCTTACATCTTAATTGTGTAGCAAGATTATTGGATTACGTTTTGTGCAGACACAAGTGGCGTTTTTGATCGCCGATTAGTTCGGCGATAGCGTAGCCGTCTGACTTTTTGTCGTTTTTGACGTTCGCCGGAAGCCGATTGCCATAGCTGTATATCTTAATTTCTGTTTTTGTTCTGATCGACTAACGTCTATCGCCTGAATTCCTGTCCATCGCCGATCGGCCAAGGACTCGCCGTTTACCGTAGACGTTGGGATTTCGTTTGACGATTTGGCGTTTCTTTCAAAAATAGAGGGAAATGAGGATTATGTTCTTTATGTTCTGCGTTATGAGAACAGCCTCTTTGAAGTCCAATTTGAGTAGACATATCCAATGTGTAGTTTATGTTATAACAGAAGTACACTGCCAGCAAAACAAAATCACGTTTTTGCGCATCCAAAAACAACGGCGAACGCCAAAGGCTTTCGGCTATCGAAAACAGTAAATATGCACGAATCGGCAAACTAGCTTCGTCTACTGGTGAAATTTCATCGGCGATCAAAAACGCCACTACAGTAGTGACCAGTTCGAAACTGAGACGAACACTATGTCAGAATACGCCACTGAACTATTTCTTGCCTTCCTTTTCGTCTATTCGAAGAAGCAGTAGTTTGACGCTAGACATAAATATTTATGAAAATTAAATAAAATACTTTTTACTGCCCATCAACAGCACACAGGAGGAAAAAGATGGAATATGTGAGAAAAAGAAAAAACAACGACCCTAAAAAACAACAACATTAACCTAGATACAAAATCAAACAAATCTTGGATACCCATCCAGGGGTGTAGACATCCTTATTATTAAGGTTCGCGACCAGATTATCAATACTTGGTATAGTGTGCGACAGATTCTGTGACCATTCTGTTCTTTTTCTATCTGGTGTTTATCCTGTTTTAAATAAAAAGGATATTAAAGCTATGCGATCCTCTTACTTTCTTTTTTGTAAATTTCTTCTTTTTCTCCCTCCTTGGCAAAGAAATTCTAAAATTATTAGTAAGTACTCGCTACCGGATATCACGGAGAAATTGTCTGTTCTCCACAGAAAACTGTCCGAAACGGCGTGTGCGTGCCTGTCGCCCTCTCATGGACTTATTCGTCTGTTTGACTCTTAAGTAGATTTTGTTTGTATGTGCTGTGTTTTACCTAATTATGTCTTCATATTTTCTCTTGTACTCCACTGTTTTCGTCCTGTACGATTTGTGGGTTGAAAATAAATTATTATTATTATTAGATCCAGTCGCAGTTTATCCAGTTAAAGGAGTAAATTTGGAAGTATTTTAGAATTTTAGCGTATAGGCCACCTCACCCAAGTCGCCAGTTCGAACCAGGACATGGTACGTACGAGATACGTGTTTTAGCGCCATTTTTCGCCACTGGGTATTTTTCGACACTATGTACAGGTAATGCGACCAGAGGCGTTACTAGCCAAAATTTTTTTTGGAGGGACAAGGTATTTACCGACTGGCTGGTCATTTTTACCGACAGTTTTTACAGAGATGAACGACTATTATTGAGAAAAAACGACCGTGTTGACGAAAAATTGGCTGATTTAAGAAAAACACTATTTTTAAGAAAAAACCTACTGTTTTAATGACAAACTGACTATTTAAAAAAAAAAAATCGACTGTTTCCAAGAAAAAAATCGACTGTTTTACGAAAAATGGCGGCGCTTCGCGCCGACTCAGCTTTTTTTTACCGACTGGCCGACAACATTCGGGGGGGGGGGGGGGGGGGGGTAGGCGCCCCCCCCCCCCCTAGTCGTGACGCCCCTGAATGTAACAGGTAAAGAAGGGCAAAAACCGATCATAGATAAGTGGTGGGATCACGCGAAAAGATCTTAGAAGGATTTTGAGCCACCCTTCGCTACTAATTGTAAACGATTAGCTCAGGAAAACCATTAAATTAAAACTGCTAATTTGATGCCATCTTATCCTGCCTTCTCTTCTAACCCATAAAAATAGAAATTAATAAACTACGAGTTGCAAAGAAAATACAGTTTAAATCGTGTTTACTGTATTATAGTTTCTGTAAATATAAATTAAATGCTTATATTCAAGCAGTGGCGGGTCGAAGTGCTTTGGCATGGGGGGGGGGGGGGGGACTGGCAATTATACCGATTCGAAAATGTAGACAAAAAACACAGCACCACAGGTGAATTTTTTTTTTTATTTTAATTTAATTTTTTAATTTTAAATTTTTTTAGAAAAGGTTAGACAAAAGGTCAATGCAGCAGTCAAAGAATAAACACGTAAGCAACAGGGATTCCAGCATGTCGTTCAAAGCTTCTGCTGGAGAGAGCGAAGCCTCGGTAGCAGGTTCTAACGTATGTACCAAGGCCAAATTTAAACTGAGCGCCGCCAAGAAAATAATTTTCATATACGGATTCAGCATGCCTCCTTACCATTACATCGAACCTCTAATCAACTTCAGATAAAACTTTTACCTATAATAGTTTTTCCGGGTTTCAGCCGGATTCCGGGCGAACTAAATGTCCGGGTAGAAAATGATTATCATATACGGATCCAGAGTTTCTTTCTTACCCCTTACTCGAACATCTAATCAAATTAAAATAATACCTTTACTTTCAACAAATTTGCCGGTTTTGGCCGGATTCCGGGCGAACTACTTGTCCCACAAGAAAACTATTTTCATATACGTGTTCAGCATGTCTTCTTACCCCTAAATCGACTATCTCATTAGCTGTTAAAAAATATTTTGTTCGCCCCTTAAGTTGAACCCCCTCCTCCACCCCTAAATGTACGGCTACAAAGCCCATCTACGAACTCGACCTGTCCCTTAACCCGAAGAATACCCACAGCAAGTTTCATCGTATATCATTCCCTTCGAGAGTTATCATGCTGACAGACGGACGGACGGGCAGACGAACAAATTTACGAAGTTATAGGTATCCCTCCATTTGCGTCTTAGGATAAAAAAGGCACAGTTGTTAAACCTTTCAAAAGTCACAAGAATAAGACCCCCCCCCCCCCCCCCCAAAAAAGAAAGAAAAGAAAATCAAACCAAAGATAATCATAAGTTATTCATAAGTTTAGGTGTGTATGATGGATGCTATCGAAATGTGGGTTGACGATCAACAGTTCGTAGATGATACAGTAATGCAATATTGATTTAATTATTAATGTTGGATTATAAACCCTGTGGAGAACCATAGGCGGGTCTCACCGTGAAAATTGCCTCGTATACTTATGCAAGACGAACGCCAGCTACCATCACTGCAACGTTCATGATATATGTAATTTGCACCGAAATAATTTCAGAAAGCTTGAGTGTAATTTTCTTTCAAGGCCAAGTTAAAATTACTTGCGTTTTTGCGGATACCATGGTATCTGTTCTGTTACCGCGGTTACTGGATCTGCAATTGGTCGTTTTTGCAGTAACTGTGGTATCTGATATACGGTTGCTCTGCAAAAACGACAATTGCCGAAATTGCGTTTTGGCGAAGTCATCCCAAAAGAAAAACAGATATTCAGTCACATCACTAAGTACCAGACTTCTTTCCCGCCAGTTTGACTAAAATTGATGAAAGTGAGATGACTTTTTCAGATACCACGACCAGTTACCACGGTCGGACCATGGTATCTGAGTATCTGATACCACGATAACTGGCCAGATACCACGATAACTGCAAAAACGACTTTAGACAGTGGTATCAGATACCATGGTATCTACAAAAACGCAACTATTATTTTGATCCGTTCACGCGGGGCCCACAGAAGTTTGATAACAGATAGGACAAGGATGCGTTCATTTTGTTAAACGTGTTCTGTTGCGAGACAAAGCTTCTGTTATGACCCTTTCCCGATGATAAGTTTGTAGCCTGCGCAGTTATACAATAGTTGTACGAAAGAGTTGCATGTATTGAGATGTAATAGTAAAGAATACTGTCATTTAATGTACCTCCAACTGGGCCAATCTTAAGCAGTAGTATCCAGTAGCATCCTGTCTTGCCATAGTAGCATCCAGTCTTGCTAATAGTAGCATGCAGTAGAATGCAGTAACACGGTAGCTTTGAGATAGAAGCATATAGTAGCATCAGTTCGTAGCATGCTACTTTTTTGTACAACTTCGTACTACTATTTTGAGTTAGATTTTTCATCGGCTTTAGTTGCGATACTGCGTGAAAAGATAACACTTATAAGGGTCATAACATGTGAAGTTGAAAATGTACATAATGCGACCCGATGAAAATTTTTTATCCTGCGTAGTTGTATGGTAGTTGTACGAAAAAGTTGCACGTAATACTATGTAGTAGAAAAGAATACTATCATTTCATGTGCCTCAGACTAGTCCAATCTTATGCAGTAGTATCCAGTAGCATCCTATTTTGCTATAGTAGCATCCAGTCTTGCTAATAGGAGCATGCAGTAGAATGCAGTAACACGGTAGCTTTGAGACAGAAGCATGTAGTAGCATTAGTTCGCAGCATGCTACTTTTTCGTACAACTTCGTACTACTATTTTGAGATAGTTTCATCGGGTTTAGTTGCGATACTGCGTCAAAAGATAACACTTATAAGGGTCATAACATGTGAAGTTGAAAATGTACGTAAAGCGATGCGCGACGGTTACGGCCGCTCGGTAAAATGTAAGCACAGTGTAGACTGGTTTGTTCTTGCCCGTCTGTTTAATGCAGTAATACACCTTACGTACTTAATGTTTCGCCACTTTGTGAACTTTCAAAAATAACAGATCAAAGAAAAATACGCACCACGTACTACAAGACGCAAAATGTGTGCTTAGCGTCCCTCTCTGAAGTTCAACCACGGAGTTATCGGCAAAATACAAAATAACAAACCCCACCAAAAAAATACATAAAATTGAAACAAGTGCTCGGGCAGGAGCTTTAAATGCTTGTGCAAACCATATACTAACTAGATTCGTGGTATAGACTTTAGTATCATGAACGAATGAATGATCTATTTGCACAGTAAAGCCATCAGGTCATCATGCAACAACACAAAACAAAAAGTGAACAATCTTACATGCGTATACACACACTAAACTTTATTAACACTAAAAACACAACTTTCCCATCGAATGTTTAATTCGTGTATATATTTCAGTTAGTTTCTTTTCTTCTTTTCTTTTTTTTCTTTATGTACTCCGCTTTTTCCCTTTTGTAAGCGGGCAAACAAATAAATAAATATATGCATATATATATTCTCATTGTGTTTAACACAAGGATGCGCAAAAATGTGTTATCTGTTATCAAACTTCTGACAATGCACTCTCGATGAAAAAATTTCGAGAATTAGTCGCATGGAGTTGTACGAAAAAGTAGCAGGCAGTAGTAACCGTTGCCACTGCCTGCTACTACTAGCAAACATGATGCTACTACAGCAACATTTGATACTATCGGATATTACTACTTAAGAATAACCCAGTCGGAGGCATGATACTACTACATATCAGCACATGCAACTTTTTCGTACATCATTCGTATTTCATCGGGTTCTTCTCATTTGGTCATTCGGCATTGGCAGCACTGTGACCTCAATCTCCGCGTTTCTCATTTAACTAAGCTTAGGCATTGGACCTGATTATGTTAGTAACTTCAATAACAAAACAATTAAGCAAAAGTCACTGACCTTGGCCTCCCGTCCATTCACTTCTCTAGCACGTAAAGCCTGGATATGTAACGGAGCCCTCCCCCCTGACGGCCGTTCAGGTGGGCAGAGCATTGATTCTTGTATTGATTGACCAGCTGGAGACTGCGCGAGAGTAATCGTATTTCCAAAAAACTAAACTAGAGGAGGGGATATCGAATCCCAAGTTTTCCAGTTCGGTGAAGGGGAAAGGGAAACAGATCCGTTCGTTCGGGACGCAGGGCAGGATTAATAATAGTTGCGCTTTTGCAGACAGGGGCGTCACGACCGGGGGGGGGGGGAGGGAGGGGGCGACATCCCCCCAGTGTTGTCGGCCAGTCGGTAAGAAATAGCCGAGTCGGTGCGAAACGCCGCGATTTTTCGCCAAAACGGTTAATTTTTTTCATTAAAACAGTCGATTTTTCTGAAAATCAGTCGATTCTTCGTCAAACATTCGTTTTTTCTGAAAATCAGTCTATTTTTTCGAAACTGTCGTTTTTTCTGCAAAAACAGTCGGTAAAAATTACCAGCCAGTCGGTAAATTCCTTGCCGCGCCCCAAACATTTCGGCTAGTAACGCCTCTGTTTGCAGATACCACACTCTCAGAGGTTCCATAACAGATAACAGAAGGATGCGCTGTTTCAACAGACAATGCGTAACAGACAACACTTGGGACGTTATTTGTTGTGTTTGGACACGTGATGCATTAAATGTTATGCATAGCAAGGATTTCCAGGAAGAGTCGAAAAACAGACTTTTTTGTTTGTCGTCATGATGCCGGAAAATTCAGCAGATGCTTTTTTGGCGGTTTTCGGCTCTTCTTGGAATGCTTGTTATGGCATAACGTTTTCAAACACAACAGATTACATCCCAAGTGTTGTCAGTTACGCATTGTCTGTTGAAACTGCGCGTCCTTGTGTTATCTCTTATGAAACTTCGGACAGTGCATGGTATCTTATTTCACGGTCTAAAGTCATAACTATATATGTCATGTCAAAACGCGACTCATTCCAAACACTGGGGTTTCTCCATCCCGTTTTGGCTGTTTTCTGCCGTGCGCTATCCCCTTTGTTCTAATTTGCAATTGCAATTTTGCAATTGATTTGAAATTTGCGTAATCGGTATCTCCGATCAATAGTTCAGTTTTGCAGATACCATGGCATCTCATAACACGGTCCTAAAGTCGATTCTGCAGTTACCGAGAACCTGGCCAGTCACCGTGGTATCTGATACTCAGATACCACGGGTCAAAAACAATGGATGTTTCTGACCCGTCAGAAAACATATGAATCGACGGAGTAAAAGAAAAAGAGAGAGAAGAAAAAACCACTATGTCAAGAAGGAAACAAGCACCGCGACATGATTATATATCACCATGAAATAATATTTTGCAAAAAACTTGCTTTATTTCGTGATTTTCGTTGTTATTAAAATCCAGGATGATCTGTCCAACTGCAGGGATCCAAGGAGGGAGGAGGAGTACGTATTTGAAAAAGCGAAAATATATGTAACAAATTCATTTATTTTTTATTTGTTTTAAATCGGTTAAAGTTAAATTTAATCTGTGATTCGATTTAGAGGTAAGAATACATCCTGATTCTATGTTTGAACTTTACGTTCCCGCCGGACAAGTAGACTGACCGGAATCTGGCGAAAACCGGGTATTTGGTAGGAGTAAAGTTTATTCTGAATTCGGTCCGAACATCCTTAAGAGCAAGATTACAAGCTGAAACCATGTGTGAACCTGAATTTCTTCGATGGATAATTAGTTCATCCGGAATCCAGCAGAAACCGGAAATTTGAAAGAAGTAAAAAAATGTATTTAAGTCGATGGGAGCATCGGTAAAGGACTAACAATATATGTTGAATCCAAACATGAACTTTATTTTCTCGCCGGACAAGTAGTTTAACCGGAGTCCGGCCCAAACCGAAAATTTCGGAAAAAGTCTGATGTCGATAAAATTTGGTTGGAGGAAGTAGCTGTACCCGAAAAAGACACGGTAAATCAGGATATACTGTTTATACTTGATAAATATTCCTTCAGCCCAAGCTGACTGCGAATCATTTGATAGTGCAAAACGGATACGTCAGCTGGATTTTATTACAGCTATATTTTGGTCCTTCTTGGCAAGGGTCCTCTTCAGGCTCAAAGCCGCTCAAGTTGAAAAAACGAACTTGTGGGAAACACTTGTGGTGTAATATAGCTCTAATAAAATTCAGCTGACGTCTCCGTTTTGCACTATCAAAAAAGTGTATTCTTGCCTCGGATGTTCCTGTCGGAATCTAGTAAAACAAGATTTTTTCGAATAAGCCTGATTGTTTGATGTGCTTTTAGCTGGAAAGTATGACTTAGCTGCTGTTGGTCAGTGGTCTGTTACAATGATATCAAATATGCACGGGTTCGGCAAAGACTGGACATCTGCTAGGCCTGATTATCGATGTAAAAAGATCGACAAGTATTCCCCTTCGGGATCCCATCGAAACCTTTGGTCTTGTTTAATGTGAAGATGTATGAATACATCACCAATTAACTGAAAAAGTTCCGAGTAACGGTGCTCTCGAACTTTGGATATTGTACCTTGTCTTTTTTTAAACAGTATTTTTGAGAGGAAGAATTCCCCAAGGTTTTGGCAGCGGAAGTTTTTCTCATATAAATAATTCGAGCACCTTTCACGAGGTCCTTCTCTGTTACTTGCAAGAAGATTTATTCTTGTCGGGATTGTTGGACAAACGGACCTTGTTCTCCTGACTGAATTCTAGAATATTGAAGAGGTTTGCAGCCCGTTCATCATTTTCCATACGGAAAACTTAACTTTCGAGTAGTTTAACCATCTCAGACACTGTAAAAACAAACTTGCAGTATTTGCTACTGGGATTAATCTTGTCTCTAATTCGGATTAATCTAATCTCAGTAGAGATAAAATTAATCCCAGTAGCAAATACTGCAGTTAACTTTAATCCGTACTCGGAGAAACTTTTTCCAGTGTTTATTCGCGATATCCTGACAGTAATGGGCAAAGCTTGATCGTTCAATACGTTCCGTTCTTTAACGATGGCTTTGGGGTGATTTTGTTTAGCTGTTGACCTTAAAGAGGGTCGCAAAATACTGTGTTTCTTGTAAGACCAATCCTTCTCTATTTATCATGATACCAGCAACATTTTCATTCCACGAAAGTGTCATAAGTAATGACGAAAAAATGCAATATCCATTCACTCCCTTCACGTTGCTATTCGCAAATGGCTAACCACTTTACTCACCATCTGAACGAGGTTCGGCGATGCCGGGATCCTTAAAGTTTAACCGAAAAGGGCTGGGATAGTACAATCTAGTTACCCATCACTTATTCAGTTGAATTGGCGTCAAGACCCGCTGAAAATCAGTTACTTCGTTGTTCCGCTATTCACGAATAATCGAATTCCAAATAGTGGAATTTCCATGTGATTTGTGGGACCTCTTTGCGCTTGTATTTTTGTTGTATGCCCTACGAGAAAGATTTATGATTTTTTCTATTTTTCAGGGACAAAGCAATCTTCAGCAATCCCACCACTGCCCACCGAAAAGCCGTGTTTGTGTTGAGATTAAAATTTCCCGCGACATAGTAGAATTTTCGTTGTGGGGACCGTTGTAGATACTGTGAACGTCATAACTGGAGCAGATAGTGGAAAATAAAAAAATCCTTCACAAAATCCAAACGATTCAGTTTATCCAATTAAATGACACAAAAATAAGTTGGCTTTTCAGTTAAAATTTAAAGGACCCCTCTTGCTGATCTACTTTTCATAGTATCCATAGCTCCCCGATGTAACTACAAGCTTCTGAAATCTCCGGCTTTGCCATTGTATCGCTTTGTACCCATGACTTGTCAGGGCTTTTTCGGCCGAGCCGAGTTTTGCCAGTCACGCAACGCAAACTTCGCCGAAAGCTTAAAGGTCTGCCGACAAGTCTTTCACAGGAGATGAGAAGCTTCATTTTGGAGGACATGGTAGGATATCAGGTCTATCTCCTGTTTTGGGCTTGTTTTCTTTTTGCCTGGCTTCTCCACTTTTACCCACGGCGCGTTTAGTTAGGACCCCTCTTGCTTATTCTGCCTGTTTATAATACACCTAGCTCCCATACAGAATTATAAGATTCTAAAATCCCCACCTTTCTCTATTGTTTCGCTTTGTGCCTACGAATTTTTAGCACTTTTTTGCCCTTGCCAAGTTTTGCCCGTCACCTGACGAAACGTTTGTCGGAATCTTCCACGTCCGCTGACCACTCTTTCACACATAAGGATATGAGAAGCTTCTGTTAATTAATTCTTTTATTTGTATGGTTTTTTAACAACGGCGCGTTCAGTTTTCAAATGTTTTGCGCCCAGCCGCCGCGTCGGAGAGCAGGAAGGCTGGACATAGTCGACAAGCGCTAACAAGAAAATCGCTAATTTCAGGTGGAAAGTAATGGTATTTTCGAAAATGTTTTTTCTGATCCATTTCATACAGAAAAGATCATTTCTAGTAAGAGTTGTGCTTTAAAGCGGGGAGGCTGGATAAAGTCGACAAGCGCTAACAAGAAATAGCTAACTTCACAAAAACAAAATATTTCTAGTAAGACCTGGCTTTAAAAATAGCAGTGCCAGTAAGTATACATCCATTCATTCTTTGTCTCCACTCCCGTCGTGAACACAGTGGCTAAATTCTTATTGTCACACATTTCGGATCATGACGTCGAGTCCCAGAATTTTCTTCTGAAAGTGTATGCTTAAATTAGCAATGTAACTATATAGTATTTTGGACATTCAAGATGAAAAGGAAATAAGTACAAAATAATTCCGACTTTTTCTGTGTGTTTATGTGTTTTATTTATTTTCTTAATTTACTCCGTTATTTGAAAATGCCGGGTCATAAATAAATTAGTACTTACTTACTTACTTATTAATGTCGCCAATTATAAAACAAATGAGGAACTATTGTAAATCACAGATAGTTGACTTCTTTGGTTTTTATTCGAGGTTTTATCACAGTAAGAAGCGTACCTCTACTATCAAATAATTCTATCATTATGTTGGCTATCTCTGTAGTCGTAAGGGAAAGCCTGGTTGCTGATGTTTACACCAAATCTTTCGCTTTTGTCTGTTATTTATATGTATATATTTTATTTATAACCCGCCAAATACACAATGTGAACAACGAAAAACAACACAAGATAAATAACACTATAAACACACAACATTTAGACGTACTTTCTAACTGGGCCTGAAAAATTCATGAAAAACATCATGTACTCGATGACCAGGATGACGAGATGTACTTAGTAGCAGGGGCGTCGCAAGTGCATTTTCGGTGGGGGGGGGGGTGCAGAGCCACAATTTTACCGAATCCTTCAAAAATTTTACCGAATCCTAGAACCAAGAATTCGAGCTTTAAAGTATGGAACAGGAACGATTACGTAGGAAGAGTAACAATAAAGGGCAGCTTGAAAAACGATAAGCCAACTATTAAGCGGCGTTCTGGCGAAGCCCACATGGAGAATGTATTGCCGGGCATGATTGCAGTAAAAGCTTCTATCTATTATAGCCAATAGAAAATTAAAACGAGCGCCGCAGGCGAAAATTTTCTAAATCCATTTTTTCTTCTTTTTTTTCATTTTTTAACTGTTTCTCTTACAAATTCTATCATTTACCGTTCAGTAAATACCGAGACTCTAAGAAGTTCCAGGAACCGGATGGAGCGACGTGCCGGCAGCAGCAGCAACTGTAGTCTAGTCAATAGACTATCCATAATCACATAAAGTGAGCGCCGCAGGCGAAATTTTTTGTTTCTTTCCTGCTAAATTTAATTTCCATCCAAATTCTAGATTTTAATGTTTCGAAATATCAATCCTAAAACTGGCTTAAAACCCCCGTCAAATGACGCGCCCTTCCACAAAACAGAGAATATTACGAAAAGTGCTGCAGGCAGAATTTTCGAAATATTTATGATTAGATATTCTTTTTGGGATCCAAAATAAAAGTAAGGACTATTGATGATATCATGCATGGTAACTTTCGAATCCTGGCAATTATAACGAATAAATTACCGAATCGCGGCGATTATACCGAATAAGTTTAGAGGAATAGCATGTTCGGGATTCTGTATAACTACCGTATCCCGGTTATTATACCGAATTGTTTTGGTATCGAAAGACTGCCGAACAACATTCATATTCCGTATACTTTCGTCGAAACTGGAACAAAGTCAGGATTCGTGGTTAACTTCCAAATCCTGGAAATTATACTGAGTAAATTACCGAATCCCAATCATGATACCGAATAGTTTTGAACCAATAGCTTATTCGAGATTCTGTGTAACTACGGAATCTCCATAAAAATACCGAAAAGTTCCGGCATCGAAAAATTACCAGATGGTTTCAGTAAATTCTCTCACCAAATTCGTACCGAATACTGGCAATTATACCGAATCCCGATCATAATACCGAAGAGATTTGTACAGATAGCCTGTTTCGGATTCTGTATAACTACCGACTCCCCGTAAATATATCGAACAGTTCTGCTGTCGAAAAAATATCGAACGGTTTTAGTAAAATTTTACCGAATCTCAAAAAGGTGGGGGGGTGCTGCACCCCCCCCCCCCCCCCTTGCGACGCCCCTAATTAGTAGTGACTATCGTCAATAGACTTGCTTAGCCTATTCTTGAGTCTGTCAGCCCAAACACTAAAGAAAGAAGTCCGATTTCTGTATCAAATCATGAACAAATCATGTATGCCATCTAGCGGCGTGTCCGAAAGTGAACCCTTGCACAATTTCTTCTTTAGATCGCGTGGCGTTGTCAACAAACGCCGAGAACACATGTGATAAATTCAAATGGAAGATTCCTGGGAAAACGCAAATGAAATGACCTTTCGGTCGAACGCGTCAAACCCCAAACAACGACTCCCGGGAATTTCTATGGATAATTTCGCCTGAACTGGGGTTGTTTCAGAAGTGTGAAATGGTAAGACCATGTGAATCTTTTATGAAGAGCAGGTTCAGCTGCAGCTAGGATTACAGAAGTTGAGAGGTGTGGTCCAGTGCTGTTAGTCTTTCCACCTGCCCACCACCTTTTTTCTGTGCTGTGTGCTGTCTGTATGAAGGGTAAAGCCAGCAGGGGAGGTTCAAAGTGCAAAAATATATGACTGGCTGATGCCAAGCATTTTTACAGATTAGAAGCGATAGATAAAAAACACAGCATCAAACAGAACAATTAATTGTATGAATCTCAAGAAATATCAGCACCATTTCCAAAAGCCTAAAACAGTAAAAGGTTGGGCATAAATAACAATAATTCCAGCTGACGCTGTTCATTTCAGCTTTTGCTGGAGAGAGTGAAGCCTCAGCAGCAGCTCGGCACAACTTAAATAGATCGGTGCATGGATTTTTTTTTTAATATTTCTGCCAAAATTCAACTGCTTCCTGTATAAAATTAGCTTTTATGTGGACCCAGATCCCAAAATCGCAAGCCGACCAACCCACCCAAATCACACACCCTTCAACAGAATAGAGAAAGTATACAAATCCAGCTCAAATCCCAAGTCTAAGACCTCACCTAAATAAACCGCCATTGGACTTCATAGATAATAGGCTACAATGAAAGACACAGCAGGCAAAATTTTGGAAACATTTATGATTAGACCCTTTTTAGGTAGGAACAAAGCAGGCAAGATTGACAAGATCGGATTATGAATTGTCACTTCCCAGATCCAACCATCCCTTAAAGTAGGGTACTCATCTTAAGCGCGAAGTACACAATTAAGCAAAATGTCCGTTTTTATGTTCACCATGAGCCCATGATCACTTTTACATCAAGGGATTTCCTTAGAAATTAATTTCTAGCTCCCTTAAAGTGCACATCTGAACCTCAAAGTGAAATTTTTTTTTTTTACCAAACAACACATATCATGATCCACGAGGACCCATGGTCTTACTTAAAAATGGATGTCTAGAACCCTTAAAGTGCGCATCTTAACTGAAAAGTCAAAAAATTTTACCAAACAATATATATTCATGATCCTAAAGGGCCTGTGATAATTTTTGCCTCGAGGGTTTTGATTACAGATGAATTTCTGGCTCCCCTAAAGTGCGCATCATCACAGCAAGTGCAAAATAAATATTTTGTACCAAACAATAAATTTTCGTAATTTCCAATGGTACATGATAATTCTTACCTCAAGAGTCGTACTTACAAGTGGTCACCAGAGGCGTCACTAGCCAAAATGTTTTGGGGGGGGGGGCGAGGCATTTACCGACTGGCTGGTAATTTTTACCAACTGTTTCTGCAGAAAAAACGACTGTTTTCAACAACAAAAAATGACAGTTTTGAAAAAAATCGACTGTTTTCAGAAAAGTCCCCTGATTTTCAGAAAAAACGACTGTTTTAACGAAAAATCGACCAGTTCTCAGAAAAAACGACTGTTTTCATGAAAAAAATCAACTGTTTTGACCAAAAATCGCGGCGCTTCGCGCCGACTCGGTTATTTTTTACCGACTGGCCGACAGCATTGGGGGGGGGGGGGCCTCCCCCCTCCCCCCCCCCCCCCCAGTCGTGACGCCCCTGGTGGTCACAACAAACCCACGGATTTGCAAATTCCTACTTTCATCCTCTGACTTAGCCTTGCAAGTGCCATATGAGCTTCTAGCTCGTGTTTCTTTAGTCAGGAGTCATGAAGATGAAAGTAATCCAAAACTTTTGGAATTCTTCGGATGCCATAACCTGGTCATATTGGGGTGGAAATGGCAACTGAGAATAAAGAACAAATGTAAAAAATAACAATGTTTCACTTCCACTTCAGTGTGTTTAAGGCGTTTTTTAGCGGTCCAACATTGAGCCAATGTTGACCAACAGTGTGTTCTAGCGACCAACAGAAACCTCTGTGGCCAACATTGTTGGTCAAGACGACCAACAATTGAAAGTGTTGTTGATCAAGTCTGTTGGTCGATTTTAGGAGTAATCAGCCAGATTTTTCAAACAGAGCGTTCTGGCGAAGATTCACCTCTGTTGATCAACAAGGACGTTTTAGCGGGCAACAGTGGTCAACAGTAGTTTGTTGGTCAACACTGTTGATAAACAGAAGAGCCGCTAAAAACGCCTTTACTATGGTTGATAAAATTGTTGTTTGCGCTTAGTACTGTGCATAAGCCTGACATAAACATTTGCTAGGTATGGTTTTCAATATTTCAGCGCAGAGGCGTTAGCCTACTAGCCAAAATATTCGACGGTGCAAAACGGATAAGTCAGCTACGTTTTATTAGAGCTATATTTCGGCCCTTCTTGGCAAGGGTCCTCTTCAGGCTCAGGCCGCTAAAGTTGGAAAATGAACTTCAATTTCAAATTCAAAGTTCATTTTCCAGCTTGAGCCTGGAGAGGACCCTTGCCAAGAAAGGGCCGAAATATAGCTCTAATAAAATGTGTAAATATGATTCGCCGTCAGCTTGGGTTGAAGGAACATCTACCTAGCCAAAATGTTTGGGGGGGGGGGGGGGGGGGAGGGCAAGGTATTTACCGACTGGCTGGTCATTTTTACCGACTTTTTTTTGCAGAAGAAAAGACTCTAGTTAAGAAAAAACGACTGTTTTGACGAAAAATAGATTGATTTTCAGAAATCCGACTGTTTTTAAGAAAAAATATACTATTCTTACGAAAAACCGACTGTTTTAAAGAAAAATTGACTGTTTCCAAGAAAATAATTGACTGTTTTTACGAAAAATCGCGGTGCTTCTCGCCGACTCTGTTATTTTTTACCGACAGGCCGACAACAAATAACCTGTTATTTTTTACAGACAGGCCGACAACAAATAACCGACAGGCCGACAACATATAACCGACAGGCCGACAACATTGGAGGAGGGCGTCCCCCCTCACCCCCCACCCATACGTGATGACCGTGTTTCAGCGTCATTGAACTTAGGTGATGTCCAAAGTAGCCTACAGATAAGGTACACACCTCTACTGTAAGCTTTTTCAGTAGGGGTTTCAAAGAAGAGCTGAGTTGCTGCCTGAGTTATACCAGCACCAAGCACAAAATAGCACCGAACTTAAGTAACCTTATCAAAAAACATATACTTGCCATACTGGCATAAACCAGGGGAAGCATCTGATACTACGGCTATGCAAAGACGACAATTGCCGAATTTGCTCTTTCAGGAGACACCCCAAAAGAAATACTTACATCCACTCACATCACAAGGGCCAAACGTCTTTTCCAACAATTTGCCTAAAACTTAGGTTTTTGATCTTAGGAATGATGAAAGTGAGATGACTTTTCCAGATACC
Source organism: Branchinecta sandiegonensis (assembly GCA_030848855.1). NCBI lineage: Eukaryota > Metazoa > Arthropoda > Branchiopoda > Anostraca > Branchinectidae > Branchinecta > Branchinecta sandiegonensis. The sequence goes on along the minus strand of JAUPMV010000016.1, from coordinate 19,559,844 downwards.
TATGTTCGTTACTACGGTCGGGACCTTCGTATCTAAATATCAGATAGCCTACGTGGTAACACGTTACTTCTTGGTATCCGTAATGTTAGGCCTAGCCATGTTTAAAACTGATTATATTGCCTCTGCTTCTATGTGTGTTCTACCCAACTCTGTTCTGTCAGCTTCTTCAAATTCGTCAGTTCTGGCTTCCGACTCCAGTGCTGACTGCTGGTCGGCTTTTCCAGGGGTGCAATGAACGACTCGGTATGAACCGAAAGCCTAATCGCTTATTCCCCCTTCAGATAACTTATACCAAGATCTCACGTGTGATTGTTATTGTTTACCTAGCGGATCTGGCGGCATTTCGGCATTGGATTTTATGAGGGGCGGATACTCAGTAACTGCAAAAGCCATGGTATCAGATACCACGGTAACCTCATTAACGACTTTAGACCATGGTATCAGAGACCATTGTGTCTGCAAAAACGCAAACTAGTAACTCATTTTGGATTAATTTGACCTCCAGTAATGTTAATGTTTACAATGCTTTTAGCGCGATTTGGTGCACCCTTAGTACACTTATCCTAGGTGCATTAAAGACAGACTCGAAATATGCTATACATCCAACTGCAGGGCGAACCGGGGGTAATTCCGGATGTGGGGTAATTCCGGACGACGCAAGTATCTCGGTTCAAAAACTTTCAAAAAAATTGCCAAATCTAGTGCCATCTGTTTCCTTTAATTCAGCTATTTTTTTGAAAGTTTTTGAACGAGCGGTTACCGAGTTATTCCCGATGTCGGGAATTACCCCATATCCGGGATTACCCCGGTCCACCCTACCCTCTATTTCCTGATATACTCCCCTCCCCAGCAGTGCTGGATTAAACCCTGTTGAGGCCCCAATGCGCTCGAAATGTTGGGGTCCCTCTTGCAAATTATCTACTACCGCTTGATATTGATAACATCAGTACTGTACATTGAACATATATGGTTTTTGCAGAAAAAGTTAAAGAAAGCTGGACACATTTTCGGTCAAGATCAAATCAACATTACCGCAGGGCCCATAGGCAGGCAGGCTATTTGGTTATGCGGAATACGGTACATAGCTACGCACCTAACTTACTGGGGCTATGAAACTCTTTTAAGTCACCACAACATCTCGCAGAATATTTAGGCCCCTTCCTTGCAAAATTATTGCTCTGTTTTTGCAAATCCTGACAAACTGACCGACATCTCTTAGACAAGCTTTCCTCTGAAGCTGATCCCGCCCTCTATTAAACCAGCTTGTCTCCATCGGTGCTATCGCCATCTACTAGACAAATTTCCTCTCAGCCTGCCTGAATTGAGACGGGCAATAAATTCTCATAGGTGGCATGGTAAGCGGAAAAAATTGGGGCGCAACCAAATGGATGGTCTGAACTAAGTTATATCGGAATTCCGTACAAGCGTGACGTCACACCCGAGGTCACACCCATTTTATTTATTTTACCTCAGAAAACGAAAAATTGTAGCTTATTCCTATTGGTGAATACAGGGTGAATATATATATTTTAATATATATATATATAGAGCGCGTTTACATTTATAAAACGGGATAGGGACAATCAAATCCTATGTTGGGTCCTCAGTCAAACGACGTCACTTTGCACGTCACTACTGTACGGAATTCCGATACAACTTAATCGACACCCTCAGATAGCGTTCCTAAAGTTCGGTCGCATAGTTCGTAAAGTTGTTCCTTAATGCCGCAAAAAGTGGTGTCGTCGAAGTCTCAGCCGATTATACGAGGATCTTGACGTCTCATCTAAAGCGTTTTCCTCGCGGCAAAATTTTGGGCCACACTTCTGAGTGTTTGTCGCGGAAACACGAATATGTGCCACACAATCGACACACAGGTTGAAACTCACGGAAACGCCCTTTGTATGTGTTCTTGGCGGTAATTTCAAATATCTCAAAGTAAAAGCAAAATCCAGGTAAAATCTCAGGCTAAATAGACTTCGGGTTACGTCCTTACTATTCTGTGCAAAAGGATCCCCAGTTTTATGTCTATATCCTTGCCAAAGTAGTTAATTTTATTAGTTGCGTTTTAGCAGATACCATGGTATCTGATACCACGGTCTAAAGTCGTTTGTGCAATTATCGTGGTATCTGATACCACGGTCAAAAGGCGTTTTTGTGGTTATCGTGGTATCTGGCCAGTTATCGTGGTATCAGATATTCAGATACCACGGTCCGCCCGTGGTAACTGGTCGTGGTATCTGAAAAAGTCATCTCACTTTCAGCAATTTTAGTCAGATTGGTGGGAAAGAAGTTTGGCACTTAGTGATGTGACTAAATGTGAGTTTTTCTGTTGGGGTGACTTCGAAAATCACAATTTCGGCAATTGTCGTTTTTGCAGAGCAACCGTATATCAGATACCACGGTTACTGCAAAAACGACTAATTGCAGATCCAGTTACCGTGGCAACAGATACTTTGGTATCTGCAAAAACGCAACTATTATTTAGACTTCACTTTGCTGCTAAATTTGAATTTCCCGCCAAATTCGAGCCATAAAATCGCTCGACAGTTGTTTTCGATTTCGAGCCACAAAAATCTTGTTGGTCGTGGAAACACATTTGTATGCCACACAAACGACCGCGGAAACACTCTTTTCGAGCCACAAACACTTCATGGGATCGTGGAAAAACGCCTCTAGTTATCATACATGAGAATTTCATATTTTCGATTTAAATGCCCTGTCTTACCTATAATACTATCGCAATCTACTTCCATAATCACTCCGTATATTTCTAAACCCGGAGACCCCAATTTCGTACGGTACGTTCTAACCCGTCTAACAAAACCACTCTGATTTTCTCGCTTGCCGTTTTATGCTACCTTCGATGTGTACCACGCTGTAGGCGGTTGTCAGCGAGAAGTTGTTCCACCAGAGAAACTGGTTATGTAAATTGTTTTCCTGTTTTCGCTATAAGTTAACGGGTCTCGGAAAAGGCTTAAAACAGCCAAAACCGTGGGTTATTTGCTGAAACCATAGACTAGTTTTATAGTATTCAAATATTTTAAGATACTGAAAGTTGAAGAGTAAATAGTGCGAGGGGTCCTTTAAGCCTAACTGAATATAAACGCGTCCGGCGACTCGCTGCCCGCTCGGCTCTATATATATAGATTCAAATACATGTTCAACAATGTATATTTAATCGACTTTCCAAACCTTTTCCAATAATAATAGTAATAATTTATTTGTAACCCACTTTCCTATAAAAAGACAAGCGGACTAAAGTTAAACAAAAAAGAAGAAAAAGAATAAAGCATATGAACTACTTAACCTTTATCTGGGACAGAAACACGCGGATAATACTATGGTTTGGACCTAGGAACGTGAATGCATTACTTGTTAACTTAGCACGAAATAACTCAAAAGACTGAAGAATATCAGTGGCACCATACTTCTTAACAATACGTGTATTAGGATACGATGTCGGAAGGTAGGTACAGTAGAAATTTGCAATATCTAAAGTAAGGAATACGGATCTGGGGCAGATCTTTCTTATTCAATAGCGAATGCAACCCAGTTAAAAACAAAACAGAATGGTCACAGTATGTAGAATACATTTTAGCTAAAGCTTTGCGTGAATACTTTCCACGGTTAGGTACAATTTTTGCGTAACCAGTTTTCGTCTTTTCTTATATATCTCTCAAAATCTGAAATCGCTTGTTCTTTTGCATAGCGTTCCTCACTTTTTAACCAGGGCACGCACAGTTTTCAAATATTTTCGGCGGCAGAATAATTCTGGACAGAATAAACAAGCACCAGAAAAAAAATCGCTAATTTAACAGGCAAGTATTGAAATTGAAAAAAAAGATACCTCTGAACCACTTTATCGTGAAAAGACTACTTCCAGTTAAAGTTGTGCTTTGAAGGACGTGTCGTACCTGTAATGCCAGTGCAACCTACTTCCGTAATTGCGCCATCCATTCGTAAACTCGGAGGCCCGAATTTAATATACTATATTCATTCTACCCCCCACCCCCACCCACCCTAACGACAACGCGATCTTTTTCACACTTGCATTGTTTCGCTATTTTGGCTGCGTATTGCTACCGTTGATTGTTTAATAGAAGCTCGCTCGTCAGATAAACCGGTATGTAAATTTTCCCCTGTTTTGACTAGAAATCAGTGGACCCGGAGAACGGTTTAAAACTGCAAAATCCTCGGATAGTTCGTTAAAAGCAGAGCCTGGTCTTACAGTGTTTAAATATTTTGGGAACTTAAATAGTAGATAGTGCGAGGTGTGCTTCAACCACCACCATGAACCGCGAGTACATCTTCTTTTGGATTACAGATCCCTCAGTGGTTTGACTGAGTTGTTCCATTTCGATCATAACTCGGATCCCCTTTCGCTATCATTTATTGTTACTGCTTTATATTCGCCGCGTCTAATCGCATTACTTGCCCGGGGCAAAGTATATGCAGAACTGAAAGGGGAAACCAAAGTGGGGCAAGCGATCTGAATTTTTCTCCAACTTTTTTTGTCTTTTGTGTGGGGGAGGGGGGACTATAAATAGGGTAAACTGGGCTTGGCGTGCAGGCTTTGAGCCGTCCTTGAAATTTTACATTCCTGTTGTTGTGGGGGGGGGGGAGGAGATCCAGTGTCGATATTTGAATAAACCTAAAGGGGGAGGGCAAAAATGAGTTTTAGGTTTATTACTCAGACGGAAAATCTAACTGTTGGGATAAATTTTTATTAGTTTTCGAGTATACCGTAGAGTGCCGTCACTGCTGTGTATTTTTCCTCGTGAAAACTATTTTTGGCGCAAAAAATCCAAGACGGAAGATTCTGTGCCTCTACGAAATTTAGGGAGTCTAGGCCATGCCCCCCTACTCCCCCTAAAAAAAAGGCGCCTCCGGGGCCAGCTAATGACCCTTAAAACACAAGGAATTCCTCTTCACCAAGGATTTCAAAAATATGAAAATCCCGTCTGACGAGAGAAATCGCATAAGTTCGTTTCTTCTAGTTCGCCGTAGTGAACACTGGGCCAGTTTTCGGGAGGATCGGGTAAGTAAGGGCTTTGTCACTGTCGATAAGACCGCGTCTCATGAACGTCTGTCAGCATCAACGAAACGTGTTAAGCCAGCGAAACGCTAGTCGTGTCGTCAGTTGAACTGAAGGCCAGACTTTTTTCTATCTCGCACAGTTGCACCTGATATACTGGAATATTTTGACTATGTTGAGGGATTTTATAGCGATCGAAATTTCTGTCCGTCCGTCGGTCGGTTGGTCCGGGTTTTTCTAGTTCGGGCAGTTCCACATAAGCTAGGGCGATGAAACGTGGCAGGCGTATCAGGGACCCCAAAAGATTAAGCTGAAAATAGTCACCTCCCCGATCCGAGCATCGTGGGGGGAGTGGAGAAAGAGGGAATCCGGAATCTTGAGGTATTGTTTACTTTTGAACGGGCGATCGGATCTTAATGAAACTTGATATTTGGAAAGACCTAGTGTCTCAGACAACCCAACTAAAATCCGGCCCGGATCCGGTTGCTTCGAGGGGAATTGGAGGGAGGATCCGGAAATCTTGGGAAACGCTTAGAATGGAGGGATCGGGATTAAAACTTGGTGGGAAGAGTAAGCGCAAGTCCTAGATACGTCTTTGACGTAGTTGGACCGGATTCCGGCACTCTGGAGGAAGTTGGGTGGGAGGGGGTGCGGAATTCTGGTGATATGCGGGTTATATCTCTAGACACGTTCAGACAGAACCAGATCGTATCGGGGCTCTTTGAGGGGAGTCGGAGGGGGTGTCCCAAAATTCCGGCGGTCGTGTGAAACTTGGCAGACATATTAGTGACCGACCAAATAGACTTGATGACCTGACACTACGCCCTAGGAAAACTTCCGTTCCTGGATCCGATCACAAGGGGGAGTTAAGGGAAGGGGAATCCGGTAATTACGGGCTACCACAGATTGCAAACGGGTGGGGACGGGACAATCTAGTGACATATCGCTTATTCACTTAAAGAGGCTTCAAGACCCGATGAAAATGCGTTACTTCGTTGCTCCGCCATACACGAATAATCAGTTTTCATATAGTGGAATTTCCCTGTCGGACTTTGGTATCTCTATGCGCTTTTACCTGTGTTGTATACAGGACCGTATCCAGGAATTTATTTCCATACCATAAAGTGCAAAAAAGACATAGATCAGAAGTTAAAGCCTATAAAAAACGATTATTTTTGTATATTTCGGAGGGGGTTCGATCCCCCTAACACCCCCCTGGATACGAACCTGGTTGTATACTTGATGAAAACGATTTACCAAAAACAACTGTTCACGGAGTGATTTGCTTTCCGCAATCTGATCACTCGCCACTGAAAAATCACGTTTGTATTGAGATTCAGATTTTCCGCGTCAAAGTAGAATTTGCGTTGTGAAGACGGCCGTAGATATTCAACTACCAGAGTAGATAGTGTAAAATCAAAAACTCCTTTAGCAGAATCGAAATACTCCAGTCTATTCAATTGTATGATACAAAAATAAGTTGGCTTTTCAGTTAAACTTTAAAGGAGATGTTTCAGAACCATTGGCGGGGTTGTAAACTCTAGCCAGTATTTGCCCTTATCCCGAGATCGAACATGAAACTCTCTGGTTGCGCAGGTTTAGCTGGCAGAAACATTTCTTTATAGAACCTCTGCCTCCCAAACAAAGTTAACGGGTGAACCTATATTCCGGCTTTTTCATTGAGTGCTTTTTTGTTGTTGTGTGTTATATGTAGTATTGTCTTTATTTCTTTTCTTTTCTTTGATTACCCCACTATCTTAAATCTGTACAGTGGGTTACAAATAAATAGTATATGCTATTATTATTACCACCCTTTCATCCCAATTCAGTTCCTTTAAATTATCCTTTTTTCTTCCAGGGAGAAGGCATCGACATTCGACACACATCGAGACTTTGGACACACTAGACTAAGGAAACGTGGTTATATTTGGCCGATGTTTGGTAAGTTGAACGTTGGCCTAATATAATAAAGTTGTTTCTGTTCTTGTGTCACACACTTAGCTGAGCATTTAACGGAGGTGAGTAAAAATATAACACTTACTTATACAGTTAACAACGTACGTTACTTGCTTGAAGACTTCAGCTATGAAAAAACCTTGTCATACATTTCAGCAATGAAGATAAATAACAAGTGCGCAAGCGCTCAGACGTGGAGTCTGAAAGTAAAATGTTTATCACATCTTATAAACAAACAGCGCTAGAACCAAGACATTTCACATCACCAGTAATAAAAAATATTGAAATACCCCAAATTTGAAATCATCCTAGTTTAAAAGCTTTTAATGCAAATAAACGCACATTTATAAATCCAAAGAAGATCTTCAAACTCTTGCAAGAACGGTCTATGTTTCATACTGAATGTCTGGCTAAAAGGCACAACTAGACCCCAATGTTTGAACTTGATACTTGCACTGGTTCATGAGTTATGAGGTCCACAAAATACCGTGAAAACCGAAAACCAAAAGCTGCTACAGCGCTCGCAATAGCAAATTCGCAAAAATGAAAGGGGGCGCTGAAATGATTCGCAGGGATGGACTTATTACATGCTGATATTTAAAACTCACAGACATTACGTCTTTAATTATTCCGTGACGATTCATTATACTCATGCAAGGAAAGTAAGAATCCAGGCGTCGCCCGTCGCAACCAGGTGGTGAGCAAAGGTGTTATCCAGTTGTTAGCAACATCCTGAAAGAAGCGAATGTATGTACGTTTTTTCTCAGTCCTTATGACACTTTTGTGGAAGACGACCGTTTCGGGTATCACGATCCAGGGTTGGTCACCAAAAGTAACTTCGTTCACCCTGGAAAGTAACCCAAAAGTATCTCAAAGTAACCCAATGTAACCTAATGTAACCCAAAGTTACCCAATGTAACCCAATGCAATGTAACCCAATGTAACCAAAAGTAACCCAAAGTAACACTGAGTAACCCAAAGTTTCCTGAAGTAACTCGTACACCCTGTTTCTTGGTGACCAACCCTGGATCACGATGAACAGTGACTAGTTGGTTTTAACGAGAAACAGCTTAACTCCGTTCCCATTTTTCCTTGCATCCTCCCCCTCCACCACCAGAATCCTCCGTCAATCCGATATTCTTACCAAACTTTCAAACCACTTACCACAAGTTGCTATCCCTCTAAAGACTGGCGGCATCTCTAATCGGGAAAACAAGATTATTCTATCCCAATGATAACTTCGGGCGTAGCGAATTCCCCGAACAAAGGGATACCAAGCTATGATAGCGTTATGATGGCTTGCCTCGAGGGAGTTATGGAAATCATGTTTGTCGGTCGGTCACTGAGAAGACCCCCCAAGACAGGGGTACCTAATTGTTGTGATTTATGGGTGGAAATGAGCCATCCAAAACACTTGAGTTGTGGAATTGTGGGTAGTTCAGCAAAAAGCTGGTTGATGTTTTGGACAAGTGTTGAGTTCTTTTTAACGGTGCCGACAAACCACGAGTCTGGTGATCGCTGACTGGAATCCCCTCAAGGATTTTCAGCACCATCATCAGTTCCACGCAGAAATGTTAAGTTTTGGAGACAGACAGACAATCCAACCAGAAAAAACCTAATCATAATAATAACAATGATTTAATCCATTAGATATTTAAAACATATATGAAAATAGCTTTAAAATGTATAAGAAACGACTGTTTTTAAGAAAAAGCTACTGTTTTTAATAAAAAAATTACTGTTTTTCAGAAATATCGACTGTTATATATAAAGATATACATGTAAGAAATATATAAAGATCGTGGCAAGAGCCAGGAAAAACGAGGAAGGGCAGGATCCCTGTTCTAATGGTTTTCTTCTTCTTCTTCGTTAAGGCAGGAGCCTTGTTCTGTTCGTCACCGACTGGAATTTTCGCAAGGATTTTCATCCCCAAAATCAGTTCCATGCGGAAAAGTTACAGTTTTTTCTCAACTTTGCGATGGAGGTGCAGACAATCCGGCCAGGAACAATCTATTCGTAGTAATAATAATAATTTAGTCCATAATGTCTTTAAAATATATAGTAGTAGCTTTTTTTTAAGTAGTTAACTTAAAGACAAAATGCTCCTCAGCCGGGATTTGCACCCAGGACCCTCTTCTTACAAGGCAGGCGCTCTACCATTTGGGCTACCGAGGGGCTTGTGAACAGAGTTCGCTAACCACTACAATAGTCTGGTAGAAGCCGGCCATAGGAACAGTGATCCCGCCCGAAGGCAAGTTCATCTAACCGGTTCACATTCCCATATGTATTATTATTAGTAGCTTCTTTATAAATATTCCTTGAGCTCAAGTTGACTTTGAATTCAAATAATGCATAAAACGGATACGTCAGCTATACGTCAGGATACGTCGGCCCTTCTTGGCAAGGGTCCTCGTCAGGCTGTCGATCGTTTTATGCATTATTTGAAGATAGTAGCTTCTTTTATGTGTCAGCGACACACGGCGACTGATTTTCGAAGCAAAAGAGCCGAATATCCTGATAACAATAGAGATTAGCCTACTCGAGTTTCTAAAAATAGCTTTCGACTTTATCTGTCAGCACCACAAGAAAACTTATTTTCGACCTGTAAGAGCCAGCAATCATAATAATAATAATGACTTGACTCATAATATCTTTAAAATATAAACAAATAGCTTTGGATGTGTTGATCTTTTATCTGTCAGCGCCATAAACTTTCTTAAAAAGAGCTGGTTCCGGTATCAGGTTACATGTGTCTTAGTTATTGTTTGTTTTTTCTTTATAACGCTTTAGGCTAGGATTTTATTAGTAATTTGTACAAACAAATCAGAATTAGGGAAAAGTTGTTTTCTTAAGCCACTAGCATGTCTGGCGCTTTTAAGCAACATGAGGTTTATTTATATTTGTCAATAAAATTGTACCTTACCCTACATGTTTTCGATGTTAATGAATCGACACCAAGATTGGGCAATTAATGAATTTGTGTAGGGAAACTGAGCAACGCCCATTGATTGATTTATTATTCTTAAATGTCTCAGTAACAACCAAACATTCTGAAAAAGTTAGAACATTAAGAAAAGAATTAAGAAAAAAGTGAAAACATTCACGTGAACAAGCACGTAATTCAAGATGATTGAACTTGTAAGTAACTTAATAAATTGACTTTGTACCCAGGGACGTCCCGCGTGCATTTTTGTTGGGGAGGCAGAGGTGCAGAGCAGTTTTTTTTTTTTACCGAGACTTAGAAACTGACAATTTGATTGAATTCTTAAATACAAAAGCAAATGACTAAGTGCAAAGAGTAACACTAACTGGCAGCACGAAAGATGATTAGGCAGCTGCTAGGTGTCGCTTTTTGCGAAGACCCCATGGATACTAGCTAGTAGCATATATTGCTGGGTCCGATTCCGGCAGCAACTTCTAACTACTGTATCCAAGACCAAGTTAAATTGAGCGCCGCAGTCAACATTTTTTGAATTTAGATTTTTTTTCCTGCGAAAGTCCCATGCAAGTTCTAGTTTTTACTGTGGATCAAAACCCAAGTTCCTCCGGAAACATTAGTTTCGTTTGCAGCAGATACCATGGTATCTGGCCAGTTATCGTGGTATCTGATATTCAGATACCACGGCCCGACCGTGGTATCTGAAAAGTCATCTCACTTTCATCAAATTCTGTCAAATTGGTGGGAAAGAAGTTTGTTAGTTAGTGATGTAACTGGATATCAGTTTTTCTTTTGGGATGACTTCGATAAGTGCAATTTCGGCAATAGTCGTTTTTGCAGAGTAGCCGTGTATCAGATACCACGGTAACTGCAGAAACGCCTAATTGCAGATCCAGTTACCGTGGTATCAGATACTATGGTATCTGCAAAAACGCAACTATTAACACTTGAGAGAGCGAAGCCCTGGCAGCAGCTTTTAGCTAATGAATGCTGTGTGCCATCTAAGTGAGCACCGCCGGCGAAATTTTCGACTTTTATCTCCCAAAATTCAACTATTTCTCATGCAAATTCTTGCTTTTATTGATTCCCAAATCCCAAGCCCGAAAGTGGCTAAAACCCCACCTAAATTTATTAATTCATTTTCTCTCAACTGGGGAGTACAAAATAACGTATAAAATGATCTGGTCCATTCAGTGACACATAAATACTATAAAAAATATACACGATTTCGACAACTAAATTACATTCACTTGTTAAATGGGTACAGGTCGTGGGTTTGGATTGCTGCCGAAGCTTTTTTTTTTTATAAAAGTTGGTCATCTTTTCTTCAAAGTTAAAACTGGGTCTTTTACTTTAAAATCAGAAACCCTTTGCGAACTGCTGAAAGAAATGGGGAACCCAAGGAGAAATTTGGAAAATCTGAAATATGATATTTTAATAGCATATATGTCGCAAATTCGAAAATTTTCTACGATTGTGGCAGCAAAACGAACATGAGGTGAAGCAACGGCGGTGAACAATGGACCGAGGATGTCTTTCCTGTATCGCCCACGAAAACGAATTAAGGGTCCAAATGCCTTGCGAATTCTTTCTTGTATATGATTAACATTATAGACTGAGAAACCTTGGCTGACGATGCATATGGGATCCCTAAGTACGTCACTATAGCTCATGCTGAAAAAATAATCCCATTACCACAATCAAGACATTCATTTCCTTCCACGGTACTAATTACAACACGAAACTTGCATTTACCAGCAGTAACGGAATGACGAAGCCATCCACAAAATAGAGAATACTACGAAAGGCGCCACAGGCGAAATTTTTAGAAACATCTGTGATCAGAGCGCCTTTTTGGGATCTCAAATAAAAAGTACGGGCTACCGATGAAGTCATAGAAATTGGCATTTTTGGGGGTACAAAAAATTACTGTGAAGTTCAAGGGTTGGTACTATCTTTATGTCATTCTGGCAAGCTCTAGACGTTGCGACTGATTTTCTGACAAGCTGAGGCACAGCTTGACACCTAGGGGGTTAAGCTGTGGACTGAAGTAGGATTCTCTGAGGCATGGGGTTGGTCATCGAGTTTAAGGATTGACGTCGATATTGGACCACCAAGTTCGGATAAGTAGCCTATATACCGAATAATTATGGACTGACATTCGGGATTCGGTATGATAATTGTACCGAATAATTATGGACAGAGTAATTCGGGGTTCGCTATATTTTAACTTTATAACTATATACCGAATCCGCTTTATTATAACGAATAATTATGGACTAATATTCAGATTCGGTATAATTTCGTCGAAGTTGAACCGAAATTCGGGATTCGTGATAACTACGCGTGATAACTATCGATTCCTGGCGATTGTATTTTTACGATTGAAACCGATTGTTCACAACCATAACAATACAATCGTTAAGAACTGTTTACAATCGCAAACGATTGGAAATAATTTGAAACAACTGATTACAATGAGAAACAACTGTTTACAATCGCAAACAACTGTTTCCAGTCGTAAACAACTGTTTCCAATCGTAAAAAAACAATTGTTCACGATCGTTTCCAATTGTTTTCAGTTGTTTACGATTGGAAAAATGTCCCATACAATGACTTGAATTATTTCCATACGGGATCGATCACTGGAGGCCTGCAGGGATACGAGCTCGTTAGCTCGGCCCCATCTTATGTACTGAATATACGTAGATAATATAAATGAGTCGTTCCTCTGTAGTATACCCACACAAAAAAGCAAAAGAAAGCAAAAGAAAGAAAGAGTCGTCCCATTCCGTATACTTACACACGCCATACCAAATTCTCCACACAATAAAAAGAAAGACAGAAATAATAACACCAGATTGTAACCTAAGCTGAAGGAACGCTAACTTTTTAACAAAAATTATAATTAGGGTTGTTTAAAAGCTGGGAAGGGCAAGTAGAGTGTAGAGCAACGTTTAGTAAAACAGATGAATGGTGACGAGCAGGGGATGAGTTAAGTATAGGCAGGCAGAAGTAAACTAACGAATGCAACGCATGTGTTTGGCGTTTGAAGTACGTTTCTTCAGTTTCAGTTTCATTTATCTTTACTTAAACCAAAATACACATCTAATATGACTAACCTGTCAGAAAAACATAAGAAAGGTGTGCTTGGCTAGGTCAGACACCAGTTAATAATGTTTACAAAATAAAAAGGAGCATCAGATTAACTGAATGGACGGTAGAGGTATGCTTATGTGAACTTCCGTTGACATCGGACTTAACCATTTTCATGCACTTGCTGTGTCTAGAGCTAACTACCAATTAGCAAAAATAGGTAATTAATGGCATCTGAAAACACCTGAATAGGTATTTTGAATACTCATTCTACCATTTTGCCCAAAACTGCACTGTGCACATTAAAGTAACTGTTCACATAAGCATACCTCTACTGTATCAAGAGAGAAAAGAAGAGAGGAGAGATGCAATGTGACCTATTGTTTCGACTTTAATTATAAATTATTCTGCACCCGACAAGCAGGTTGTTTTAAACGGTCGAAGGCAAATATGTTGCGGATAACAACATAGGGGACCCCGTGGTACCACGTCAAAAAATACGACCCTTGTAAATATAATAGATCTCCGTGTTCACCATTATAGGCTGCAATGCTTTACCTTGAACGACTTTCACAACTTTAAAGGACCTGTCGCACGTATAATGCCAATGCAACCTACTTCCGTAATTGCATTCATTAATTCTTGAACCTAGAGTCCCAAATTTCGTATGTTTCATTCTAAAACCGCTAACGACATCACACTAATTTTTGCACTTACCACATTATTTAGAGGTGTGTTACTAGTGATTTGTAGAAGTCGTATTCGTATTTCTGTCCGTGAAAGCTCGAGCCTGTCATTTTCCCAGAAGATGAGTCAAGTAAGTAGTTTAGTGAAGAGAGTTCACTGGATCATTCAGTGAAATCCTGACAGAGTTACAAGGAGAGACCGAGTGGCAAGTCTGACGATTAATAAAACTAAGTATATAAACGATAGATCGTGTGTAAACAAAAGACAATAGAATGTTTACCATCTGACCTAGCCACCCTAATATTATCATTTTCTCATGCAAAACAACTACTGTTCTCCACTGAGTACGATTGGTCATAGTTAACCTCGCTGTACCAATCTTTTGCTGTAGAACTCTTGGCGGGTTGTAAATAGAAATGACAGAAAAAATCACAAGAAACAAATAGTGAAAATAGCAGCTAGGTTTTTATTTTTATTCAGATGCCTGCCAAATGCTTTTCCTTTTGTCTGATTTTCTTGTTAATGTAGCGTTTATACGGACAAGAAATCCCGTCGAGTAGAAAGGAATTCCGGTCGTGAAGACGACTGGAAAAAAAAGTCTAGCGGGACGAGAATCCTTTCATGATGAAAGGAATTCCGGGCTACTTGAAAGGAAAAGCGTCGGCAGCGCTGATAAAAAGACAAAAAAAAGTCTAGCTAGCTTTTGAGAGCAGCAGTTATCAGTACTGATGTTATCAGTGTTCTCAAAACATTTTTGTATTGGCTAGTGAATTTATTTTTGTCAGATTTTATGGTTTGAAGAATCAATTTTTTTCCCTCTGCGTGTGAACATAATCTTGTCACCAAGATCGGATTCTGTTCAAGTTTTCTTGTACTTGTAAACGCTGCATAAGCCCATGTGAGTGCTTGTGAATTCCGTCGCTAGATGATCCATCGTATCGATTCCTGGTGTGAACTATGGACTTTGACCTAGGTATTGTAAAAGCTAGAATTCCTCCGATTTAACTTCTTTAATCACTTGGTCATCAGTGACTAGGTTGAACCCAAACCAAAGAACTTCTTGTTTCTTTTCGTTATCTCCATGTTTCACCCGAAACCATAATTCTTGTGGTCCGCGTCCCGCAAAACTCTAGTTAGGTTAGTTTTAACATGGCTTCCAGGATAGGCGCAGCTTGGATGGGCTGCCAATCTTCCACTTCGCTAGTAAGCCTATACTTCCAATTACTGCGCAGAGGTGGAGCCTCCTCTTACCACTGCTTGGATTGGCCGAAGCCGCAAGTCAATATTTTCCTTCCAAAGCTAGTAACAGAGACTGAAAAGGACAGTCGTGGAATCCGTTGCGGATGTGGTCTGGTTCTCGACGAACATACGCAATGAACGAAAGGTATTGTGATTTTTTTTTTTTTTTTTTTTAATGACGGTTTTGTCTAAGAGGAAACATGCTTTATCGTAGGGACATTGTTTAAGACCTTGTTGCTTTTCTTAAAGTCAATCAGACGAGACTGAAGCGTTCAGAAATGTTTTGTACAAAATAGATCTGTTAGTTAGGTTTCATCGTCTTTGCAAGATAGTTGTTTGGAGTCCAGCAGTTCTCATCACCTGCCCTCCTTCCTTAAGAGGGGACCGAATTTGCCATTTTCCAGTTCAATGATTTCAAACGGACTAGTTTTTGTTAGTTCCCCAGTGTTTCATTATCAGCACTTGTCCACGGATTCAGGAAAATAGATTCACGAGTTGATGAGTAAAAAATCTGTTAATTTGCTTCTCGACCAATGGAAATTGTGCACTGTCTTTGGTAGAAACCCGCTGAAAAATTTATCTCAAAATAGTAGAGTACGAAGTTGTACGAAAAAGTAGCATGCAGTACTAACTGATGCTACTACATGCTTCTTCTTCAAGGCTACCGTGTTACTGCATACTACTGCATGCCACTATTAGCAAGAGTGGATGCTACTATGGCAAGAAAGGATGCTACTGGATACTACTACATAAGATTGGACTAGTCTGAGGCACATTAAACGGTAGTATTCTTTGCTACTACATAGTATTACACGCAACTTTTTCGTACAACTACCATACAACTACGCAGGCTACAAATTTTTCATCGTGAAGTGAAAGCTATTATTTTGCACCGCTCGTTACTTTACGGATCCATGTTTTACTGTATCTGTGTCACAAACAGAGCAAAATAACACTTGGGAGTAGCGCCAAGACCTATGCTTCGCAATCGGGCCATACTTGTAGCGTCGCCCACTAAGTTTGTAGTATTTAAAGCGAGACGAACTTGCTGGTCTAGAAATTTCTAATAGAGCTAAGATGCGGTCTGTACACATCGAAGAAACAGGGGAGGTTGTATTTTTTTGCTGTGTTCGGAATTTTCAGTTATTTTGAGCTAGCGCTGGTGCACGACTGATTGAGTTTCAGTAGCGACGTTCTCTATAGCTAGTGGTGCTAGTGTAGCTGCGATTTGAGTGTGTGTCACTTCTCTCAAGTCTTCGCGCTACTCCCTAGTGTTATTTTGCTCTGGTCACAAATGGTGGTAATGAGACTATGGTGGACTTTCGGACACTAGTCCTTTTGGAGCGCTGCGCAAAACAGATAAAACAGGCGAATTCTTAGGTAGAAAGCGGTTTACTGACCGAAATATCCTTTCATAATACCTTTCTGGGATTGTATAGGTAGTTTTGTTCCTCAGATTACATGGTAGGCTAAATAATCAGTTGTTGTCGGTGCTGTAGAGATTAGGAGCCACTCAAGGTTGGCCGAATCGCTGATCGTTAGTTGCGTTTTTGTAGATAACATGGTACCTGATATCACGGTAAAAAAAGCGTGTTTGCAGTTATCGTGGTATCTGGCCAGTTATCGTGGTATCTGATATTCAGATACCACGGTCCGACCGTGGTAACTTATCGTAATATCTGAAAAACTCACCTCACTTTCATAAATTTTTTGTCAAATTGGTGGGAAAGAAGTTTGGCACTTAGTGGTGTGACTGAATATCAGTTTTTCTTTCGGGATGTCTTCGAAAAGCGCAACTTCGGTAATTGTCGTTTTTGCAGAGCAACCGTATATCAGATACCACGGTAACTGCAAAACGACTAAATTGCAGATCTAGTTACCGTGGTAGCAAATACCATGGTATCTGCAAAACGCAACTATTGTCAGTGTTCGGTAACAAGAAAGCCGGATCAGGCGCAAGAGCGTCGGTCATACCATACATCTCAGTTCCTGTCTTTTCTGTTTTGAGATTGTTCGCGCTGGACAAAGAACGTACCTACACCTGACATGTTGAATTTACTTCTGTCGAGAAATAAATAGGTTCAGGTTCAGGTTCTTTTTAAGAAAAATAACGTGCTAGAATTAATGATTTCCCAAGTTTCGTAGTTACATGTTTTTCCTTTCAGTGCTACACTGTCAGAAATTTCATAACAGATAACACAAGGATGCGCGGTTTCAACAGACAATGTGTAACAGATAGTACTTGGGATGTTATCTGATTATGCATGAAATGTTATGCATTACAAGCTTTGCTAGGAAGAGCCAAAAAACAGCCCAAAAAGCATCTACTTAAATCTTTATCGTCATGATGTCGTAGAAGTCAGCGGATGCTTTTTGACGGTTTTTTCGGCTATTGTAGCTAATAAATTTGAACTGAATTGAATAGATGCTGGACCCGCAGCGAATGACACTAGTCCGCTAGGAATGCCTTGTTGTTTTTAATACTCAAACTAGTTCTTCAAACGTTTAAAAAAAGTAAAACGGTGTACACCATCTTGTCATCTCCACAAATAATTCAGTAATCGTTAGATCCCTCTCGTAGTTTGTATCCATTATTTCTACAACCTGAAAAGCAGTACCTACTGTTTGTGTTCTAAAACCATATTGCACCGTAATAAATTATGACAACTTTTTTTGTCATGTGTTCCTTTTTGTACTCTGTCTTTACCATTTTGGTACTACAATCGGTATATAAACATAGGCTATATATATACATATATACACATACACACACGCCCCAAAAATATCTGACTTTGCAGTTCGGCTGTCCTCCGGCAAAACCTAGTATCTACATCTGAGGAACTTCCGCAAGAAGCAAGAAAACGTTGTTAAAACGTTGCTTCTTTTGCCACATGATTTTTAATACTTTTAAACTATGGTTCTCGGCTGCTGGTACAGCGTACTTTGTTAGATACTAGGTTTTGGCATTTGTAGTATGTACATAATAGGTAAAACACGAAAACAAAGCTGAGGCCCTGTGTAGATACTAGGTGAGATCTCCGTAACTAAGCGTCGTAGACAAATTCTGTTCGCACCATTGGATTCCTCGTGGTCGCATTATGTCCTAACCAAAATTGATTTTTTTTTGGTAGATACTAGGTTTTGCCGGAGGACAGCCGAATTGCGATTTCCCAGTTGCAGTATTATCGAAAAAAAAAATGCGGCCGGACATCTATATCACAGCTAAACTTCCGCCGTAAAAACTCATGACTACACATTTGACGGCGCAAGACAGCCAAGATTTGCTCTTACGATTTCGGCCCTTCTTGGCAAGGGTCCTCGTCAGGCTGTAGCTGGAAGAAACGAACCTGCAATCAATCATTGCGATCTCTTAGCTGACGCAAATCTTAGCTTACTTGTCCGTTTAAGCTACGTTTATACGGAGGGTATTTACCCGTACTCCGCGGGTATTTTCCCCCGCAACAGTAACAAGTCCCCGGGTATTTTGGACTTCAGTTTCGCGAACTACCTGGGGATTTGTTTGTCGAAGAGTATTCTTCGACGTCAGCAACAGCAAAATCGGATTTCGAGTAATAATTTTGATGATGTTCATATAAGAAGTGATCAAATGGACACACGTTGATGTCCATTGTAGAGTGATATCCTGAGCTTTACAACCTTGGAATCTATTGCCACATGACAGTACTCTCCCTTGAAAAATACCCGGTACCGTGTGAACATTTTCCCCTCTCGTCTCCGGGGAAAAATACCCGCCGTGTAAATGATCCTTTACCCCTGGTTCACACTGCTGCGATTTCGCGCAAAATTCTGCGTCATGCGACATACGACACAAAACATGCGACAAGCAAAGCAGAACTTTGCGTTTTGTCGCGGCGTCGGATGCGTTGAAATATTCAACTGATCCGACATAACGCATGCGATTTTTGAGGGAAAAGAAACGAAAAAACAAAGATTAGTTAATTTTCAAGACAAAATTTGCTGTACCTTGTCTGAATGTAATCCTAGGATGGCTGAATGCAAAACATCTTCTGAATAGACTTTTGTTAACCTGTTTTGAGCAAGATGACATATAGGGTTTGACTGAAAATTTCCTAATAAGTGGGTGGGTATTCAGATGGGTAATCTCCCAGCATCTTCAGAGGTCGTTTCCTCAAGGGCTCCTTTGTCGTTTTGCAGAATAGTCTCGACGAAAAAAATCGTTTTCCTTTTGCGTCTGCGTGGTGGTGGGAACGTGCACGCGAGTCTGTCGCTCGTCAGAACATCAAAGAAAAAATCGTGTCGCATACGAAGTGGCAGTGTGAACCTAGGGTTAGTGCAAAGACAATAACAGTGGTTACTGTCAACAGTTTTACTGTCTTTGCTTTAGTGCACGATTCGCAGTCAGCCGAGACGAAAGAGGACTTACGAAACGGAGGCGATCTGCTTCTGTTTAACATGTTATAGTTTTCTGACTGTAGGTGCAGAAACCAACTTTAGTTCGGTATCTGTTCGCGGTAACCGTAATGCTTAGACGGGGTAATGGGGCCTTCTGGTTTGCTCGCATATGATTGGTTAAAGAATCCCAGGCAACTACTTTAGCGGTTCCTGAACGACTGGTAAACACATTACTGACACCAGGCTAGCTGGAGATGGCGCTTGCTATTGAGAAATGACTGACGAAGTAGGCTATGTTTTCATATTAGCTTAAGTAGCGTTCAAGTGTACGTAACAAGTCGACGTGCAGTTCTGATATCGATTTCATGAGCGTTTAATCGTGAGATGAATATTCGGAATGGAACCTTACCCTCTTTTTCTTTCCAGGCCACAACATACCCAACCGATGTTTCCCTATGGACACCCTTCCCTTCCTTATCCTACCATGGGGGACAAGCAGCAGCCTAGCGTTGGGGGTCATCCCATCAACCCATTTCTGTTCGAGAACCAGTCGGAGATTGCTAAGGCATTCCTGGAGCAGCGCCTTGAATGCCAAGCCAGGTCTCAGTTCGATTCTTTTATGCCCCGGCCGCCAATGGACGTACCGACAAAGCGCGAACCAGAAGAAAAGAACGAGAAAGAGAACCTGGCGGGGCGTGTCCCCAAAAATTCAGATGACTCTGACATGGAGCAGGATTTTGGTGCCGGATCTGGTGAAAATCTCGGATTCGGGTTTCGCAAGAATAAGAACGGAAAGATACTACGCTTAAGCATCAACGCAAGAGAAAGGAGGCGTATGCACGATCTTAACGATGCCCTGGATGAGCTGCGCAGCGTCATCCCTTATGCCCACTCTCCCTCCGTGCGCAAACTGAGCAAGATTGCTACGCTGTTACTTGCTAAGAACTATATAATGATGCAAGCAAATGCTATAGAAGAATTGCGGCGCGCAGTAGCCTATATGAATCAACAGTATGCGTTGCAGCATGGCTCAGTTATGCTGAATCCTGCTAGCCTCCTCGGTCCGGGTGAACCTAGCTTGACAGCTACACAGATTGGAAACTTTGGACTTCACAACATTCTAAAGCAGCAAGAGGGTAAAAATGGGTAACGGATACCGAATGGAAACTTTTGTGGACGGAACGATTGATCTCAGTCCCTAGTGCGTTGCAGCGACTAGCTGAACGTGAAGCAAATCTTCGGAAGTAGTAGAGATGGAAAATTTCCCGTGCTGCTCATTTAGACCTAGTGCTTGGCCGAGTGCCCATTTCGTTGCCACATGACTGACCGAGTGTTCAATCCGCTTTCACAGAGACCGTAGCTCGATAGGCAAAAAGGGATAATGATACAAACTTTCGTTTCTCAGCCAATACGTTGCCAAAATCCTTTGAAGACTAAGTTTGATTAAAATATATTCAGACCCTATTGAGAAATTCCAAACTCATGTCATCAGTCCCGTTTTCTAAGTTGTGGACGACTACACCGCCTAGCTTATAGACCATCCTTAGAAATCATAGGGCTATTGTATCCAACGTTGCTGAGACCTGAGAATGCAATAGTTTCGATTACAGTGGTAACGCTCATTCGGATTGGGGTTGCATGCATACCTGGAGCAATTACGGATTGAGAAAAGGGAGGGACGCATGTTTGCTGTACGATAGGTTCTCGCTATATGCTAAGCTACTGCGAGAGGAAGAGCGAATTACTTCTGCAGCAATTCGTTAGAATCGTTATTTCAGATCTCTGTAGATAACTCGGATCCTAGTCACTTCTTCCACAATGGAAACAATAACGTTACTTGTACATATAGTTTCATCGGTGGATTTTTGAAGCGTTGAGATATATAAAATGTTTTTCTGCACATTTCATATCTATTATGACTGGAGTAGGTTAATTAATGTAGCCTTCTAGCTATAGAGCTTATATCACAGTTGACACGGTGCGATTTCCTCAAATGAGCAGTCTTTGCATTGAAAGCACTCATTCGGTTTACTGCTGGGGCTGTAAAGAATATAGTAGCCCTAGCTCTTTACCGGGCTGTCCCCAGTAACTAGTTCAGAGGGCCGCTCGCACTAATTACTCTTCAAACAACATTATTCAAAATAATTGGATATTTTAAAACTAGACTGTGCTTTCAACAAATAACCCACGGTTTTGGCTGTTTTAAAGCACAACTCTTACTAGAAATGATCTTTTCCCAATGAAATGGATCAGAAAATCGATTTTCGAATACAGCATTACTTTCCACCTGAAATTAGCAATTTTCTTCTTAGCGCTTGTCGATCACCTCCAGCCTTCCTCCTCTCCGACGCGGCGGCTGGGCGCAAACATTTGAAAACTGAGCGTGCCGTGGTTAAAAAGTGGGAAAACTAAGCAAATAAAAGAAGTAATAAACATATGCTTCTGAGATCCTTATGTGTGAAAGAGTTGTCAGCGGGCATTGAAGATTCCGGCAAAAGTTTCGTTGTGTGACGGCAAAACTCGGCAAGGCCAAAAAAGCGCTAAAAATTCATAGGCACAAATCGAGACAGTGGAGAAAAGTGGGGATTTTAGAAGCTTATATTTCTGTACGGGAGCTAGGTATATTATAAAAAGCAGAACAAGCAAGTGGGGTCCTTTAAGCCTTTCCCGAGACCCGTTGATTTTTAGCGAAAACAGGGAAACAATTTACATAACCGTTTTTTGTGATGAAAATACTTCTCGCAGACAATCGTCGACACCGTGATAGTAGCAAAACACGACAAGTGAGAAAATAAGCGTGGGTTTGTTAGAGGGGTTAGAATGTACCGTACGAAATTGGGGTCTCGGGGTTTAGAAATATATGGAGTGATTGTGGAAGTAGGTTGCGTTGGTATTATAGGTAAGACAGGTACATTAAATAATCTAGCTGTCGTGTTTTTGCAGCATTATGGTTTGTACTTAGACCAGACGGCACTGTCTAGTGTGTAGCCTAAGCAACTTAAAATTTGCTGTAAATTTTGAACAAAAATGGTTGAAATCGTATTGGCTTCTGATGTATTTGACTCAGCTGAGTTAGTAAAACAAAAATGTTAAACTTGCTATATCGTTACAAAAGTTGGAATAAAAGCAACCGAACGTGACAAATATGAATGTACGATGTTAAAGACTTGATTAGTATATTAATAAATAACTAATGAATTCATACATGTAGAACATGGGAAAAGAAAACGAAAGCAAAACGAACACAAATCGGAAGAAAATAAAATAAAATAACGACCAAGAACGGAATAAAGATTAAAACTCTTGTTGCTGCGGGTTGCCATAAGACAGTGGCTAAAATAAACAGGCTTCTTTCTTATTCTTATTACCTTGTTTTTCATTCCTAGTCCAAATACTGAAAAGAGCTGAGTAGAAATAAACAGAACAGTAGATAATTGTTGACTTTTCATAGTGTGTATCTGAAGTATTACTTGCGTTTTTGAATACTATGGTATCTGTTACCACGGTAACTGATCTGCAACAAGTTGTTTGTGCAGTTACCGTAGTATCTGATACACGGTCCCTCTGCAAAAACGGCTTTTCAAAGTCACCCCAAAAGAGAAACTGATATCCAGTTACATCACTAAGTGCTAAACTTAATCTTTCTCACCAATTTGGCAAAATTTGATGAAGGTGAGATGACTTCTCAGATATCACGATCAGTTACCACGGTCGGTCCGTGGTATCTGAATATCAGGCCAAACACCACGATATCTGGAAAAACGCCTTTTGACTGTGGTACCGGATACCACGATAACTGCGAAAACGACTTTAAGCCGTGGTATCAGATACCAAGGTATCTGCAAAAACACAACTATTAATCGTTACTCCTAGAGGAATATGTCACTTGCCGAACCATTACGAATCAACAATTGAAGGGAGGGGAGCAGGAAAAGAACCGTATTCTGTGTATTCTGTTCGAGTGGGTTAGCCTTTCGTTCTTAAAGGAGTTATTTTGGCTGTGTATGGCACACTTTGTCAAGAATTCAAGCCAGGTCCGTGAGATGACCTAGTGGCGCAATTAGTAAGTAGATGCCAGCCATCTCAAAGTAGCTTCCAAGAGGCATGTCAAGAGAAAAGAAGAATATTTAGCGGGCGTCTGAACAACAAGACCAAAGGTTTCGATTGGATCCCAAAAATTTAATAATTGATCCAGACAATTGGGTCTTGTTGATATCCGGTCTTTGCCAGACTCCTTGGAACACTTTTACTATAAAAAATTTAGAAACATACTAAGGCAAGTGGCTTATATCTGAGAAAAAGTCATATATGGATTCAGCATGTGTGTTTACTCCTACACGTCATATCTACTTTGGTGAAATTGATCAAACTGCCTGCATTAGGGTCTTACGAATCCTGGAACCCCGGAACTCTGGATCCTCCGCCACCGGACCGAGTGGCTACACGAAAACTGGACCCTCACACACGAAAACTGGAACTCGGCTCGGGGGACGAAATAATAACGTCAAGTCAGAAGTTCCCTGTACCGTGCATGTCGCACGGTACAGGGTTCACGATTCGTGTGAAGTAAAATTATTGATTAAAACATGGGAAACTGTTCCGGATCGGGGTTCAGTAACTGTTCCGGTAAAAGTCGATCGGGCTTCAGTCTATTGCTCTCCAGAATGATCAGAATATAAGTCCTTCAGCACTATCGTGGCAATAACACAACGCTGCATAATTAAAACATCTAGAATGTCGCAAGCAACAGGGTCCAGGATTCGTGTGAACTAAAACTGTGGTAACACTTGTTCAGTGGAACGCTCTGGCAGATTACGAACTGAAAAACTACCATAGCACTACTATAACGCACTAGCTACATCTGGAGTGTCGTAAGTGGCAGGGTGCAGGATTCGTGTAAAGTAAAACTCCGGTAGCACATACGCGAATGTTACGCCGTGGAAGGTTACGAACTGATTTGAGAAAATGGACTCGTAAGGAGGGTCCGGAAAATTATGGAGCGCTTTAATACGAATATAGTGAGGTTCCAGGATTCGTGTGATGCGTTATTATTTCGTCCCCCGAGCCGCTCGTTCCAGGTTTCGTGTGTGAGGGTCCAGCTTTCGTGTAGCCACTCGGTCCGGTGGCGGAGGGTCCGGGGTTCCAGGATTCGTAAGACCCCTGCATTACTTCTGAAAAACTTCCGGTTTTGGACGGATTCCCGGCGAACTGCTTGTCCGGTAAAAATCTGAAGCTAAAAAAATTCAGCATATCTCTTTACCTCTCTACCGAACCTCTAATTAAATTCAGATAAAACTTTTCCTTATAAAACAATTTCCGGTTTCAGCCGAATTCCGGGCGAACTATGTATCCGGGTAGAGAATGATTTTCATACACGGATTCAGCATTTCTTCCTTCTAACCCTCCTAACTTTTAACAAATTTTCAGTTTTCGGCCCGATTCCGGGAGAACTATTTGTCCGGGGAGAAAATAATTTTCATATACGGTTCAGATGCCTCCTTACCACTGCATCGAACCTCTAATCAACTTCTGATAAAACTTTTGCTTATAATAAACTTTCCGGTTTCAGCTGGATTCCGGGCGAACTATATGTCCGGGTATACAATTATTGTCATATGCGGATTCAATATGTCTTGCTACCCCTAAATCGAACATCTAATCAACTTAGAATAAAACTTTTACTTTTAAAAAAAATTCCATATTTGGCCGAATTTCTGGCGAACTACTCATCCTGCGAGAAAATAATTTGTATATACGTGGTTCAGCATGTCTTCTTACCCCTAAACTGACCATCTCATAAGATGTTAAAAATCGTGCTCCCCCCTTAATTTGACCCCCCCACCCCTAAATGTATGGCTACAGAACCCATCTACGAGCTCGTCCTGTCCCTTGTTGATCAAAATTCAAGGATCAAAATTCCCTTCGAGAGTTATCGTGCTGACAGACGGACGGACAACTTTACGAAGTCATAGGTATCCCTCCACTTGCGTTTTGGGATCCCAAAATGAAAAAAGAACAGCGTCGCGACATCTTTCAATAAATAATAAACTGTTTTGAGGTTCTTTTGTCATTATTCCCAAGACTTCCGTCACATTTTGAAGAAGAAAAGGTGTGCCCGCTGGGGTCAGTGAATACTATCCGATCCAGTGAATAATCGATGAGACGACGAGAAAACGGGACGAACTGCTGAATGTGGTTCTGTTATTGGGAGTAATGTTCGCTAATTTTCTAAAAAACGTTAAAGTTATGCTCACACTAATTAGAAATATCGACTGGTTATGGTTTCTTCCCGTTCTCTGCCATATCGTTTAACTCCTTTAATATGGTCAGTTCTGTCGCAATACGTAGGTTATCTACAAAGAACGAAAAAAAGGCGAAGAGAGAAAAAAGGTACGATTGTGTTAAAGGACCCCTCTTGCTTATTCTGCCTTTTATAATATACTTAGCTCCCATACGGAAATATAAGCTTCTAAAATCCCCAACTTTCTCCATTGTTTCGTTTCGTAACAACAAATTTTTAACGCTTTTTCGGCCTTGCCGTGTTTGCCCGTCACGCAATGAAAAGTTTGCCGGAATCTTCATTGTTCGCTGACAACTCTTTCACACATAAGGATGTGATAATCTTCTGTTTATTACTTCTTTTATTTGATAAGTTTTCCCACTTTTTAACCAAAGCACGTTCATTTTTCAAATCTTTTTCGCCCAGCCGCCGCGTCGGAGAGCAAGAAGGCTGGATATAACTGACAAGCGCTAACAAGAGATTCGCTAGTTTCAGGTGGAAAGTAATGGTATTTTCGAAAACCTTTTTTCTGATCCATTTTATAGGGAAAAGATCATTTCTAGTAAGATTTGTGCTTTAACAATCATTCGTATCGATTTGGGATGTTTTTTCTCCCATTTTCGTCATATTAGTTAATTCCTTGGATATATTCATATCGGTCCCAATACGTACCTGCAAAAAATACGAAGAGAGAAAAACAACACATGTGTTCTGTACCCTGTTAGAAAGCGATGGCTCGCTTCCTTCTTAGACATAGTGACTTCCATAGCAATTATTTCCCTATAATTCATAACGTCAGGTCTTACGCTGATCGGTCCCCGTCCACATATGAATCATAAATGGGGGTCTTGAACACAACCCCCAGGACGCCATAGTCGATTAGCCTGGACAATAATGACAACAGATGTGTTTTAGCGGCTAGGACAAAGAACTAACCGCCGGGGGTAAAACAATATTCACCATCTGTCGGCCCTTGTTAGCAGATTTGAAGGGTAATCAAAAATCGATGGAAAGATTTAAGCTAAGCCGGGAAGCTTTGTCATACATGGTTTGTCACCACGTGTAAAATGGAGTCTGTCACCACTTGCCTAAGATGAAATGGATTATAAGGGGGTGGGGGTAGGCCTGAACTAGAGATTTGCTTCTTTTGACGTTATTTCTAATTGGGCGATGCCACTTTCATCCGCGAGTAGTTCTTTTCTTACAAATGCTTGCAAGAATATTTAAGTAGATGTTCGGAATTTGATTTTACCGTCTAGTAAAAATGTAGCTATTCCAGGGAGCATACCTCTTCTGCAGTTTGGACCAGTGTTGCCATTTTTCTCGGACAGAACCTGTGACATTTGCCACACAAAACTGTGACGTGTTGGTGCCGAAGAAACTCGTTCCTGGATGGATACTAATTACTGATCCAGCTTCATAAACATATACTTCTGCTTTTCTTGCAGTCTCGTCGGTCCCATAATTCTGTCTCGCTTTGTCGAAGAAGTCGAAAACCTGTGACATATCGGAGAATTTTGCGACCAGTGACAACACTGGTTATGGCTAGATTAAGAAAAGCAGAAGAGCTGCTGATGAGAATGTATGAGACGTTTGGGGTTTCAAGCATAGTAAACGTATTTTCCTGGGGTGGTTACTTAACTTAAGACGGTGCGTTTTTTGGTAAAAATAAAACTTAAAACACCGACAAAGGTTTGCAGGAGCCCTTAAAGGACCTGTCTTACCTATAATACTAACGCAACCTTCTTCCATGATCACTCCATATATTTCTAAACCCGGAGACCCCAATTTCGTACGGTACATTCTAACCCATCTAACAAAACCACGCTGATTTTCTCACTTGTCGTGTTTTGCTACATTCGATGTCTGTCGACGATTGTCTGCGAGAAGTATTTTCGTCACAAAACCGGTTATGTAAATTGTTTCCCTGTTTTCGCTACAAGTCAATGGGTCTCGGGAAAGGCTTAAAACAGCCAAAACCGTGGGTTATTTGTTGAAAGCACAGCCTAGTTTTAAAGTATTCAATTATTTTGAATACTGTTGTTTGAAGAGTAATTAGTGAGAGGGGCACTCTGAACTAGTTACTGGGGACAGCCCGGGAAAGAGCAATAGGGCTACTACACTGACGAATGAAGGATAGACTACTTGTTGAAATTTGATAATATTATGGTTCATTTATTTTATTTTTCGTTTACAAACACTAGAAGAACAAGGCCAAAGTTTTCGATGGGACCCCAAAAACTTAATATTTGATCCAGACAATTGGGTCTTGTTTAAAATTTAGAAACAGATGAAGGCCAATGGTAATCTTCTGAGAAGACTAAGTTCGAATACGGAAATCAGCATGTGTGTTTACCCCTATAGACTACGTCATATCTGTTTTGACGAAATCGATCAAAAGTTCCTGCCTCACTTCTGTCAAATTTCCGGCCGGATTCCGGGCGAACTACTTATCTGGCAAAAACGAAAGCCCGAAAACGAATTCAGTATGTCTCCTTACCCCTACATCGAACCTTTCAGACAAAACTTTTACTTTTAACAAATTTTTCCGTTTCAGCCGATCCGGGCGAACTATACATCCGGTGAGAAAATGATTGTCATATTCGGATTCAGCATGTCTATCTTACCCGTAAATCAAACATCTAATGAAATTCAAATAAATCTTTTACTTATAAAAAATTTTTCGGTTGTGGCCCGACTACGGGCGATCTAACTGTCCGGTGAGAAAATGATTTTCGAATTCGGATTCAGCATGTCTCCCTACCCTATAATCGAAACTCTAATCAACTTCAGAGTAAATTTACTTTTGAAAAAATTTCCGGTTTTTGCCGGATTCCGGATGAACTACTTGTCCGGCGAGAAAATAATTTTCATATTCGGATTCAGCATGTCTCCTTACCCCTAAATCGACTATCTCATTAGCTTTTAAAAAATATTGTTTTGCCCCTTAATTTGAAGCCCCTCCCCTAAAATATAAAGCTATGAATGTACGAACTCGACTTTCCCTTGACCCGAAGAATCCTCATACCAAGTTTAATCAAAATATCTCATTCCCTTCGAGAGTTATTGTGCTGACATACGGATATATTTCTCCGAATTTTTTTCAGGCGTTTCTGTCGGTTAGGTCTTCAAGGGTTTAAAGAAAAAGCCTTCAATTCTTTCTTGCTATCAAAGAATATTGTTTGATATTCGATCCGCTAGAAAACCTGGATCTTTCTTATTCAGAGCCGTCTTCATGCATTGCAACTCATGCCAACTTCCTCGCATAGACCATCGCGAATAGTTCAAATATCTTTTGTGTTTTATTTCATGCGTGAAAACTGTCCGGCACTTTAGTGAATAAAGCTTTCGTCAAGAAATTAGAGTTTTGGGCTTACGAAGTTTCAAATAAACAGCGCAGGTGTCTTTTTAATCCTTTACCAGTTTATGGACGAGAATGAAATTGACAGCCTTGCAGCCTCAAGTATCCTTTTTATTTATATATATTTTTACACATTAATTGCTAACCATTTATGACAATAAATGACGTCTTTTTACTGTATCGATCTGGACTTAGCAAAATAATAGAACAACGATTCTTCAGAAAAGGGTACGCAACCATTTTGAACCTTAATTAGGGGTACGCGATACGGAAAAGGTTGGGAACCACTGCTCTAGGATGTCTAAACTTAGCTCTTAGTTATCGCTAAATGAGTGTCTCAGTTATTGTTACCGGCATTTGAAATGGTTGGCCGTCGATTTTCACAATGAACGAAAACATCTTAGGTGCCCTATCAGATCAGAGAAGAAACTGTTACCTTAATTACCTTACCTTAATTCGCACTTTGGAGAGAATAAGGTCCATTGGGATCTGTTTTGCTCCTTTTTATGGCACTTGCAGCTTCGCTCAAGTGCCATTTACCGATCGCTTTTCGGTCGGTCGGCCGGTCTGTCGGCCCACTGCTCTAGAGTTAGGGCACTTCCAGAAGTGCTAGGGTCATGAAACTTGGCAGGCATATCAAAGACCCGGCCAAACTAATTTGGAAATAATCATTTGCCCGATCTGACCATCGTGGGGGAATGGGGAGACGGCAGAATCGGGAATTTAGGGGCATGCATAACTTTCGAACAGGTGATCGGATCTTAATGAAACTTGATATCTGGAAAGCCGTCATGTCTCAGATGTCCCGTTTCAAGTCCGGACCGAATCCTATGAAGTGGGGGAAGGGGGGGGGGGGGGCGGAAATCTTGTGTCACGTTAGTGTGGAGCGATCGGGATGAAACTTCGTGGGAAGAACACGCACAAGACTTAGGTACATCATTGACAGAACTGGACCGGATTCGTGGACTGTGGGGGGAGTTGAAGGGGAGTTCTGGAATACCGGTGATCCGGAGTTAAGTTACTTCCATGTGGGGTAGGACAATGAAACTTGGCAGGCAAGTCAGGGTCCCGGCCAGATTACCCTGGAAATAGTCAACTTCCCGATCCGACCATCCTAGGGGGAGTGGAGAGAGGGGGTATCGGAATCTTGAGGTATGTATAACTTCCGAACGGGTGATCGGATCATAATGAAACTTGATATTTAGAAAGACTGCGTGTCTCGGATGTCCCATTTCAAGTCCGGACCGGATCCGATGAATGTGGGGGGGTCGGAGGGGGGAACCGGAAACCTTGTGGCACGTTCGGAGTGGAGCGATCGGAATGAAACTTGGTGGGTTAACGTACTTCCAAACGTGCTAGGACGGAGAAACTTGGCTTGAACATTAGAGATCAACCATATGTATATAACAGATTAGATCATCACAGTCAAATGCATTACCAAACGATACATTCTCGTGATTACCAAGGATCCGACCCATGGACCATGGTCATTCTTATCTCAAGGGTTTTGCTTATAAACGATCACAACAAACCCACGAACTGACGAACTCTTACTTTCATCCTCTGGCTCAGCCTTTCAAGTGCCATATGAGCTTCCAGCCAAAGACTATTAACACCTAGAGGTGTACATATTCTTTGCTTCCAGCTCTTGTTTGTTTTTTGTTTTCTGGTTGGATGGTCTGAGACTGAATTATTGTTGGATCCTGATTCTAGTAGCCAAAAGGGGGGTTATTTAGTTTAATCTTAAATAACAATTTGCTACTTATGAATGTCATTTGATTATTATTGAGACAGTTTTTTATCTGCATGCTCAAGTCGATGCCTTGTATGCTTTTGAAACAGTTTAAGTGTTTACAGGTCTGGTTATCATAGAGAAAAGTAGGCTTATGTTAACACAGTCTCGTTTTCTCCGTCGTGTTTTTCGCAAAATTTTCGATACTTATAGTAAACATGTCAGAATTTAAAACATTTTAAGTAGGCCTATTATTTCTTATCTCTGACACCCCCCACCACCGGCAACACCTTACCCCAATCTCTGTCCACTCGGCTGTCGACGAAACAGGAAACCCTCCCAACTAACAAACTGTTTATCCGCCGCTTTCTGACACACCCACAGAGTAAACTTGTTGGAATAAATAAATGAATCCAAGCAAGCGGAATCATTTCTTGTCGACGGTTACTTTGCCCTTTATCGCGTCTCAAAAAGACAATCGATTTTTGCTGGGGGTGGGACGATGCCGCTGAGGAATAATCTTCCAAGAGATTGCCAGAGATTTATTTTCAGCCATTCCAGCTGAGGGGCTAGAGGCTTGGAACAGATGTGAGTGGCAGCAAACAAGAAGGAAAGCGTGAGTCACATCAGTTCTTGTCAACGAACCTGCTATACTTATACGCTCGCGCTTTGTCTATACACTAGAAATATTTCTTAAGCGGAGTGTGAATCGTATTTGAGCTAGTGTTGGGTTTTCATTTTGATCACCGAAAACCAATCTTAGCAGGAAACAACAGATAATGCGTAACAGATAACACTTCAGATGTTATCTGTTGTCTTTTAAAATGTTATGCATAATAAGCGTTACCACCAGGAAGAACCGAAAACCCCCCAAAAAGTATCTGCTGAGTTTTCGGACATCATGACGATAAGGAAGAAAGTCAGTAGATGCTTTTTTGGCTCTTCCTAACAAAGCTTGCTATACATAACATTTTCATGCATAACGTTTAAGTTTAAGTGTTATGTTTTACGCATTATCTGTTGAAACCGCGATTCCTCGTGTTATCTGTTATGAAACTTCTGACAGTGCAGATGCCAGAAATTAGATTAATTTCATCGCTGGTTAATTTTACCGCAAGATCCTCGTGCTCGAGCCTCGAAGAACATAGTGACCGGCTAAAGCCAAACTTTCCCCCGATTTTTCGGCACCAATCACCGCTGATGCTACCACGGCAAGTGCATGAGCATATTACTCATCTCATCAATGAATTAACAGTTCATATATTTTACACAAAGCCGTGGACACTGTAATTGGACGGAAGCTTGAACATTGTGGCGTCGCATTAGATTTTCTTTTTTTCGGAATTGGAGTAAGGTCCCCTATACAAAATTTGTAGGGACAATACTAGTGTGAAAAATCATTTGCATTAACAAACAAATGTGGTTAGCAAACAGAGAGCTACCGTTAATAACGTGAAGAGCGCTAGCATTGTCAATACCCGAAGATCATTTTCGCTTTAGGCGAGAAATAGCTGGCATGACAGATTCTGGCAAAACTAAGAAATTACAAGCTGGATGTGCATTAAGAAATTCTGTCAGATCACGCTAAGCCTTAGATTCAGTCTCGGGGTCTGGCGAAGCAAACTCACTCGCCAAGTGCGCGGACCAGTCTGACTCTGGAATATCTGCCGCAGAAAAACTACATATATTCCGGCTCATTTCTCACCACACTCTTCCAAAGCACTGCCGGATTTATGCTACGACTAGAGTAATGGTTATGTACATGAATGCGGTGTGAAGCAAGCTCCGTCCGAAATCTAGAGGCAGAACAATTACGAGGGGTCCTTTAACGGGGATTTCATTTTAACTATAAATGTTACGTTCCTAAGAACCATTGTTTAATTTGTGCAATATGGAGCGTGTTCCACCCTTCTAACAATGGTAACTATTAGTTACTAATTCCGTTCCAACCTCACGAAAAGTTACAACGCTGACCGTTCCAACCTTCTCGAAATAGTAACTATTTGCTTACCATGCTCGGAAGCGTAGCAAGCGTGGTAACTACGAATATCTGTAACGTGATTGGCCTGCTTACCCCGTGGAGCTACCGTGGACTGATATTTTACCAAAAAATTAAAAAAATGTGCTCCAGCCTTGACGCCAAAAAGCCAAAATTCGTGACGTCATGTGTAGTAACTATGGTAAGTGTGGTGGAAGTGGAACACGCTCATGGTTAGCTGACTGCTAACCATATGTGATGGCACTAAACCGAGAAGTCAGCTGAGATAAAAATTTTGCAATTTCAGATGACATGAAAGATGGCGTAATTGAGGTATGGTAGTTGACGATTGGTTGGAAAAAAGCTTGAGTTCATGATGTCGCTAGCCACTAGGCGCCCTCCAGCCTTCGAAAGCTCACCATCCGATAAAGATGTAAGTTGTTTCTCACAGTTGCTTTGAGCGTGTTCCACCCTGCTAACAATAGTAACTATTAGTTACTATTGTCGTTCCAGCCTCGTAAAAAGTTACTACGCCGACCTACTTCTCGAAATAACTAATAGCAACTATTTGCTTACCATGCTCGGGAGCGTATAGTAAGCGTGATAATTACGCATCTCTGTAACGTGATTGGTCGGATTCGCCCGTGGCATGATATTCTGCTGGAAAATAGAAAAATCGTTCCACCCTTGACGGCAAAAATACAGAATTCGTGACGTCATGCGTAGTAACTACGGTAGGGTGGAACACTCTTTATATCCATCCGACCACAATTCATATTTTTCCCCCGCAGAACTGGCGACACGAACTCAATTCTAATTCTACGCAAATCTCTATTTCCCTTGGAATAAATCCACAGCGTGCAACTTCATTAAGCTAAGCCGATATTCATTCCATCCCCCCTCGGGGCACTCTAGGTTAATCATGTCAAGGAAAGTGTTCCCGGAGAGGCAAACTGTCCATTTAATATGATTCGCGGGGGGACCTTCGTGGAATAAATCAGATGAGAAGTGGGGAGTCTTAATGTTATCTGACCGTAACTACTCAAAGGAGCCCGCAACGATCGGGAGACTCAGGGTTGATTTTTCCGACTGTTGCCATCCGGTTGACTGGCTATGCACCTCAAAGAGGGGTAGGGGCAGTCTACCACAAACCCCTGATTTGGGAAAGCCTATGCCAAATGCTGGGTATACCTAGCGTTTGGTATACCCTATGCTTAATGCTGGATACACTATACCAAACGCTGGATAATTGAACCAAATAAAATATTGATGGTTTGAGTGAAGCTCAGAAATAAACCAATCAGAATTCATCTATAGTGGGGTAGGTCAGGGTTAGGGTACCAACAGCTATCCAGCGTTTGGCATAGGGTATCTAGTGTCAGGCATAGGCTATGCCGAACTCTAGATATAGCCAACGTTTGGCATAGGCTTTCCCAAAATCAGGGGTTTGTGGCTGACTAGGTAGGGGTCTAAATTTAGTGACGGACAAGATATTATGAAACGAAAATGAGTAAGAGGTCAAAATTTAGTGATGGAAAAGGAATTATCCGGTGAAATCCGGAAAGTTGATTTGGTGGCCAAGGAAATGCTAAATCTATGACTGCTATCGGTTCTTGTCTTGGATGGATATTTCGGCCGGAACCCGATCATAATATAAATCTATGAATGATCTTGACGGCACAGTGAATCAAACTGAGCAGCCGATGAAATGGTTAACAATTGCGCAAGCGCTCAAACGTGGAGTGTGAAAGTAAAATGTTTATCACATCTTTTTCACAAACAGCGTTAGAACCAAGATATTTCACATCACCAATAAGCAAAAATATTGAAATAACCTAATTTTAAATCATCCCAGTTTAAAAGTTTTTAATGTAAACAAACCGCATTTTGAAATCCAAAGAAGATCTTCAAACTCTTGCAAGAATGGTCCGACACTTTAAACCTCTTTTCCATTAGCAAGGTAATGCAAAGTGTAATAAAACCAAATCGTTTTATTGCCTGATACCGCCTTGTCAAAACTTCATTAAGAACGGCATATCATCAATCATATGACAAAACCGTCCAGTTTCCAACCGATCATTAAGGATTAAAGTACGCCGCGTGGTCTTATTTGTTGCTGTTACACCAAAATCCACATCTATTAGTTGAACTTGAGACATGCCATAGACGAACTTAACTCACATAAAATCTGGGCTCAGTTACCCATGAACGGGAGGGGGGGGGGGGGGGGGTCGGCACCCATCAAATTGCATATGTGGACCTAAATATCCACGACTATACCAACTTAGAGTTTGATTCCAGTCCGGGGTCAAAAACTTTACCTATGGGCAAATTGGGCCAACTTGCCCATCAATGGTGTGGGGGGGGGGGGGGAGTGGGAACTCCACATTGATATTCCCAACCCGATGATCCAAGAGCACAAAGGAATTGTTTTCCTTTCCTTTTTTGTCAAGTTAGAAACACAAAAAAATGGGCAATCTGGGCCAAACTGCCCGTAAAAACGTAATTTCCCAGCCCTAGGATCTACAAGTACAAGGAACATCGTCCTATGTCCAGGTCTGGTCAAGTTATGAACATTATTCACTGGTCAATTTGGGCCCATTCGCCCCTGAACCGGATGGGTGTGGGGGGGGGGGGCCAAAAGGCTCAGCTAGACCCTAATA
The DNA here is from genome assembly GCA_030848855.1 of Branchinecta sandiegonensis. Lineage (NCBI taxonomy): Eukaryota > Metazoa > Arthropoda > Branchiopoda > Anostraca > Branchinectidae > Branchinecta > Branchinecta sandiegonensis. Next base: position 19,524,505 of record JAUPMV010000016.1, on the reverse strand, counting down.
CCTACAAGTGTACCAAGTTTGAAGTTGATACTTGCACTGGTTCACGAGTTATGAGCTCCACAAAATACGGTGAAAACCGGTAACCGAAAGCCGCAAGCTGCTACAGCGCTCACAATAGTGGAGTGTTCCAAGGAACACTCCACTAAAAACAAAAGCTGATAGTTCATTTGACACTTGCAAGGGGAGCAAGCATAAGTGTCAGCTAAGGGCAGTGTCGTCGAGGGTCGACAGCTGGGCCGAACGATCTTAACAGTCCGATGAATCTGTCTAGGTGGCCGATATAATGGTAAAAAAAAATCAGATTAATTTAAATATGTTGTAGTTTTCCAACCGATCGAAAATCCGTAACAAACCGGAAATTTCAGCAAGTTTTCCGAGGAAAATAACTAAAAAGTTGACATAGAGAAAAAGTTAAGCTATGCTATTGGTTTTCGGCTCGATTTGATCTTTTGAACAGGAAGGAAGACCTACACTTTTTTTTATCAAGTCGTCGTTTATCTTGTCAATAAAGTTTTATAAGTAGTGAACTGATAGACAAAAATGCTCCTCAGCCGGGATTTGAACCCAGGACCCTCTGCTTACAAGGCAGTCGCTCTACCAACTGAGCTACCGAGGGGCTTGTGCACAGAGTTCGCAAACCACTACAATAGTCTGGTAGAAGCCGGCCATAGGAACAGTGATCCCGCCCGAAGGCAAATTCATCTAACCAGTTCACATCCCCATGTCACGGAAATCTAAAACAATATATAGATTTATATATTGTAATAAAGTTTTATTTTGTTCGTGAAAAACATCGGGCACTTTACTGGATCGTTTCAGTTAAATGAAAATAAGCACACCCTAATGAACAAAGCAGTAGTTTGTCACGCAGGAAAGGGTTTTCCGAATATTTTTTATTCAAAAAATGAATTTTAAACAAATATTTATAATTTTCTAAGCGATTCAAGCCACGTTATAACAAATCAGTAAACAAGGCACTTTTAAGGCACGACGTGAAGTAAGGTGCAAATCGAGGAGCCTATGTTCGTAGACGCGTAAATGACTAGAAGCTATCGTTCTCGTGGCATCGGTCTCCTCCCAATTCACTCCACTCTTCTCATTGCACCAGACTGAAAAGAAAAGTGAACAATGGTCGTAGCAGTTATTTTTTTGGCTGTGAAAAAAGCTCAAGAATCGTTTAAATTAAGACATGTAAACTAGGCACGAACCTACTGCAAATTTTCCTTTTCCTCATTGCACCTTAACCTGTCTTACCTACAATACTAACGCAACCTACTTCCACTATCACTCCATATATTTCTAAACCCGGAGACCCCAATTACGTACGGTGCATTCTGACCCCTCTAGCAAAACCATGCTGATTTTCTCATTTGCCGTATTTTGCTACCTTCGATGGGTATCACGCTGTCGACGGTTGCCTGCGAGAAGCTTTTCCATCAGAAAACCGGTTATGTAAATTGTTTCCGTGTTTTCGCATAAGAAAACACCTTTAAGGCACGTTTATTATATTTTTTATTATTCGCCAGCTTTGGCGGATACAAATAAATGAATGAATGAAAGTCAACGGGCCTCGGAAAAGGCTTAACACAGCCAAAAATCGTGGGTTATTTGTTGGAAGCACAGTCTAGTTTTAAAGTATTCAAATATTTTAAAACACTTTAAATTGAAGAGTAAATAGTGCGAGGAGTCCTCTAAGTTTTTTCCTGGATGGACCCGTCGTACCTATACGACTGATTAATCATACGTCCCTAAAGCTTGTTTTTTTCGCGAATTATGTCACTTATTTATGTTTTTGTGAGACACAAATTAGAAGATTGACCTTCTAGGCGCTGTAAGCTTATCTCATTTATTTTGACTGAGCGCTCTGCGAGTGCCTAGTCTAGCTTATTTATGTTGACTGCGAGCACCCACTTTAGTTTTTTTGGGATACCAAAACGTAAGTGGAGGAATACCTATGACATCGCAAAAGTTGTCCGTGTCCATCCGTCCGTCTGTAAGCACGAGAACTGTCGAAGGGAATGAGATATTCTGATGAAACGTGGTGTGAGGATTCTTTGGGTCAAGAGTAAGGTCAAGTTCGTAGATGGGCTTTGTAGCCTTACATTTAGGGGGGTAAATTAAGGGGCAAGCAAAATATTTTTAAACAGCTAATGTGATAGTCGATTATGGAGTAAGAAAACATGCTGAACACGATGGTGTAAACCGTTTTTTCGCCGGACAAGTAGTACGCCCGGAATCCGGTCAAAACCGGAAAGTTTGTCAAAAGTAAAAGTTTTATTTGAAGGTGATTAGATGTTTGAATTGGGGGTAAACAGACACGCTGAACACGATTATGAAAACCATTTTCTCGCCGGACAAGTAGTTCGCCCGGAATCCGGTCAAAACCGGAAAATTTGTTAAAAGCAAAAGTTTTATTTGAAGTTGATTAGATGTTCGACTTAGGGGTAGAAATACATGCTCAACAAGATTATTTAAACCCTTTTCTCGCCGGACAATTAGTTCACCCGGAATTCGGACAAATCCGGAAAATTTGTCAAAAGCAAAAGTCTTATTTGTAGTTGATTAGATTCCGATTTAGGGGTGAGAAGAGATGCTGAATCCGTATACGATATTCGTTTTTTTACCCGGACTCATAGTTCGCCCGGAATCAGGCTGAAACCGGAAAATTTGTCACGAATTAAAGCTTTATTTGAAGTTGATTAGATGTTCGATATAGGGGTAAGACATACGCTGAATTCGTTATTGAGCTTAGTTATTTTGTCGGATAAGTAGTTCCCGAAGTTTCGATCAGTTTCGTCATAACAAATATGACTGATAGGGGTAAAACTTGGTTTTCTCAGATGATTAGCTATTTGGCCTTATCTGTTTCTGAATTTTTGTAGTGAAAATGCTTTAGGAGTCTGGAAGACAGGACCAAATTGTCTGGATGAGATATTGAACTTTTGGGATCCCATCGAAACCTTTGGTTTTGTTCTTTCTTCGAGGGGGGGGGGGGTCAAACTTTTACCTCGACTTTTACCAGCAAGTCTTGCATCCTAGTGATCGGTTTTTGCGACTTCCGAGTAAAAACAGACTCAGATCTGTTTTCGGTGGGTTGGATGTAATTCTTCTGCTGAAATCTGACTTTTCGCGGAAAAACAGGCCAGGTTTGTTGACATATCAACCCGTCAGATTCTCGCTCTCGTGCAAATAAATATCATTCCATCAGCACATATATCTCTTAGCCGAATCTCATCAGATTAGTGGATGTATCAAATCCCCCTCCAATTCTTCTCACGCGGGGGGCTAGTCGGCAATCTCCAAAATTGGAATTTGTCATCGGCCCGTCAAAAGCGGTAATTGGTAAAGACATCAGAACGGGGGAACGATGATTCACCTGATTCTGCATCTAATGGATGGCACTCAAATTGAATCAGACGCTTTTACGTGGCCCATTTACCGCGCCTGGGGCTAAGGACAAAGCAGGGCCTATCGGTCACAGGACCAGAGTTTAGAATTAGTGCCCAGAGGGCAGACGACATTTTCAAGAAGCTAACTTCTTAGCTTATGGAACAAGATGAAAGGTTTCGATGGGATCCCAAAAACTGAGTATCCATTGGACTTCTTGATCCCGACAGTCGGGTCTTGTAGATTTCCGGTCTTCACCAGACACCTTTAAAGTATAACTGAAAAGCTAACTTATTTTTGTATCATTCAACTGAACACACTACATTATTTGGATTCCGCTAAGAGATTTTTTGATTTTCCACTATCTGCTCTAGTAGTGAGGTTCAGAATATCTACGGCCGTCCCCACAACGCAAACTCTACTATGACGCAGAGAATTTGAATCTCAACACAAACGCGGATTTTCAGTGGCCAACGGTAATCTTGGTGAAGACTGCTTAGTTAAAGTATAACTGAAAAGACAATTTATTTTTATATGTTTGATTTAAGTACAATGAATTATTTTGACTCATGTAAGGGATTTTTGTTTTTTACGTCGCGTAGCCTAGTAGTGACGTTTGGAATCTCCGCTGGTTGCACGATAAATAACTTTACGGCGAGTCGCGGAAAATTTGAATGTCTGCAAAAGCGTGTGTTTCAATGGCTAACAAAGCGAAGATTTTGAAATGTTCGATTCCAGATTGCAGAATCACATCTGAAGAAAGCCCTCTGTTCCGTGCTTCCTGGTCACTTTCACTTCCCATGTTACTTTCATCTTCCTGGCTTGAAGAATGCAAATCCGCCATGAGTTACGACAATTGCCTGCCGCTGTAGTTGCTAAACATTTCAAACATAGAGCTACGTCCGTATGGAGGTACAAAAGTTACGGAAGAGAAATTACGTCAGCTAAAATTCAAGAATCGTGGATAACAAAGTAACGAAGTGACGCGTTTTTGTCGGTTCTTCTAGCCTAATTAAGTAAAAATATGATGGGTAATCAGACTGTCGTATCTTAGCCCTATTCTGATAACCTTTAAATATTCCTTCAGCCCAAGCTGACTGCGAATCATATTTGATAGTGCAAAACGGATACGTCAGCTGAATTTTATTGGAGCTATATTTCGGTCCTTCTTGGTAAGGGTCTTCTTCAGGCTCAAAACCGCTCAAGTCGGGAAAACGAACTTGTGTTTCCCGAATTGCCAAGAAGGGCCGAAATATAGCTCCAATAAAAGTTATAAAAGTTAGCTGACGTGTCCGTTTTGCACTATCAAATATGCTGCTTAGTTCCTGAACACAGGCTTTTGTAAATCTTTTTGCCAAGCATACAACACAGGTACAAGCACATAGACGTACCACAAATCCGACAGGGAAATTCCACTATATTAAAAATCGATTATTCGTGAATGGCGGTGCAACGAAGTAACGCATTTTCATCGGATCTTCAAGCCTATTTAAGTGAATAACTGATGGGCAACTAGATTGTTATATCTCGGCCCTTTACGGTTAAACTTTAACATGTTACTATTTCATAATCAACCGCTTAAAAATGTACAAACATGATACCTTTTTGGAGACAAATTACGGCCAAACAACTGATCAGACGACCAGTATGCATGTTTACTCTGTATCTCATATGTAATCGACTTGCTACCTTCTTGGCTTATGGAACAAGGTCAAAGGTTTCGATGGGATCCTAAGAACTGAGTATTCATTGGATTTCTTGATCCACAGAGTCAGGTCTTGTAGATTTCCGGTCTTCGCCAGACTGCCCAGACACCTTTAACATATTACTATTTATTCATAATAAATGTACAAACGTGATACCGTTTTGGAGACAAATTATGGCCAAACAACTAATCAGACGACAAACCCAAGTTCAGATATTGGTTCAGCATGCATGTTTACTCTGTATCTCATGTCTACTCGACTTTAGAAACGTCTTTTACTTCGACCAGATTCCTCATTTTAGCTGTATGCCCATAAATTTCCTGTAATGACTCGCATTCAGGGGGCTTGTCATTTCATTCCTATGCTTCTATGTTGTTATGTTGCCCGAGCCTCACCTAGTTTCCAAAAATTCCGCTTGGGTCGAATCGGCGTTCTTGCTCAGATAGACAAAATTTGCTGGGACTATTCAGCATACCACCAGGTACCTAAGCTAGGACAAAAGATCCAGGATACTCTTCCATTACAGAGAAATATTCCTAGTTCAGATCAACAGCAGCGAAAAGCTTTGTATATCTGGAAAGTCGGGTATTTTATCCCCGTGAGTGTTTCTCGAACTATCTGACGCTCGGTCAAGAGCGCATCAGAAATCTCTTATTGACAAGCCCCCTGAATGGCGAGTCATTACAGGAAATTTATGGGTCCCTGGTGGTAGCATTGAGAGGCGAGCCAAGAACCTTTCGATCGAAATTGTCTGTTTTTGGCAAATTTCGGCAGGATTACTTGTCTGATGAGGAAATGTGTTCACGGATGGATTAATCGAGTGTTGATCTCTTTCCCCCGATACGAACCTCTTATCAAATCCAGAATGAACTCTTTTTTTTTTTTTTACCGAATTTCCGGTTTGTCCGGATTCCGGGTAAACCTCTTGTCCGGCGAGAGAATTAGTTTCAGATCTGGATCCAGCATGTCTCCTCGCCCTGTACCGACTATTTCCTTGGGTTTTAAGATTTCCTGGCAAATTTCCGATTTTCCGGGCGAACTCCTTGTCCAGCAACAAAATTAAGCTCAAAAACTAACTGAGCATGTCTCACTACCCCTACATCAAACCTCTAATCAACTTCAGACGAAACTATTACTTCCAACAAATTTTCCCGTTTTGTCCGGATTCCGGGTGAACTATTTGTCCGGTGAGAAAAGAAAATTTCATATTCGGATTCAGCACGTCTCCTTACCCCGTAAATCGACTATCTCATTAGCTTAAAAAAAAATACCTTACCTTGCAACCCCCTTCCCAACCCCTAAGTATAGAGGTACAGAGTCCACCTATGAACCTGACCTGTACTTTGACCCAAAGAATTCTCATACTAAGTCTGAACAAAATGTCTCGATCCCGTCGAGAGTTATCGTGTTAACACGACGAACAGACAGACAGACGGACGGCCAAGGTTTACGAAGTCATAGGTATCCCGTCACTAGCTTTTGGGATCCCACAAACCTCTTGGATAACTAAAAATTAGGCTGAAACATCGCTCCGGGAAAACTCGGTGTTTTAATGTGGCTCAACTGCAGGACCTTTTTTGTATCCTCACGCCTCCCAAGCAGGCAATGATAGTAGCATATAAGTAGGTAAGTAAGTAAGTAATTTTTTTGTAACCCGCCATTTCGAAAAAGCGGAGTAAATGAAAGAAAACAAAATTAATGATAGTAGCATATGTGACGTATGAATCAGGAGGCCGGGTCGTTGGTAAAGCCTCTCGGCATAAATCTCGGCATAAATAATGTTTTCGCATTGACTCTGACCTACTCCACAATAAGAAACTTCACTCAAATCAGCAGTATTTAGAGCAACCCAGGTGTATCCAGCATTTGACATAGGGTAACCACCGTCAGGCATAAGCAGGTTTGTATCCAGGAATTTATTTCGGAGGGGGTTTTACCCGCGGGTCATACCTAGACCATACCAAAAAGTACAAAAAAGACCTAGATCAGAAGTTACAGCCTATGAAAAACGATTATTTTGTATATTCGGAGGGGGTCGAGCCCCCTTATAACCCCTCCCCCCTGGATACGGCCCTGGGCATAAGCTATCTTAAATCAGAGAATTATGGTAGGTAGCCTAGTGATAATTTCCCTACGTCTGACGTTTCTAACATTCGCATGGGAAAAACTGATTTTTTCTTGACCACAAAAAAAAGTCTTAAATCGTACTGAAAAACATACTAACGTAATGAATAATAAACTAATTTCTGACAAACTAAGTAAATAATGGACCAAGCGAAAATAATAAAAAATAACAGTACCCCCACCCCCTTCCGAATAATATAGAGACAACACAGAACAACCCTTTGTGGATTGAGGTTTTTTTTCTCTTTTTCAGTTGTTTATCAGTAGGCCTACGACGCATTCGATTGAACCCATGTCTTGACTTCTCCAGATTTAACGTTGACGTGAAATTAACCGGTTGGTAGATTGTCTTACAAACGCCGCCGACACGTTTATGTCCTATTAGCGCCGACGCGTCGATCCGTTCACGGGGAATTAGCGCTGGCGTGCGGAGTCGTTCTCAGGGACGTCGCAGGTCATTAAGAAATTGACATGACGGTGACAAAATACAGGGGGCCGACAGCTTTCGAGTGTTGAAGGAGACATATTAGGGATCGCCGAAACATATGTCAGTGTTTTACCATTTTACAAGCGAAGAATGAAGGTGACCGCTTCGATCTGATCCAGCTGGGCCACGCTGGGGCCACGGGTTTGTTTACATTTGAACTCGATTGCCGAGTTGCTGTTTTGGCTCGAGAAAAAACCCACGCACAACGTCTTCTTTTCTAGATGGCGGAATTTTCCAGGATTGATTAGCTAAGAATTATAAGACCTAACTGATAATTTTTGTATGTCTTCAGAGGTACCGCACTGGTCTTGGTTTTATAATTTATTTGTATTTGTAATAAACAGTTGGAGCATTAGATGGAAATTATTATTTTGACCCTTGGCTCTCTACGTGCCATAACAGCTGTCCGGGATAATCGGTCAAATATTTTCTTTTCCTTTATGTTGTCATTCTCTTCGTACCTATTATTATTGCGACTAAAATAGAAAAATGAGGTTTACGGTTTTTATGGCACTTGCAGCCTCTGGCTCAAGTGCCATATACCGATCACAATTCCGTCTGTCGGTCGGTCCGAGTTTTTTGTCACTCTTTTTCGAGTTAGGGTACTTCCTGATGTGCTAGGACAATGAAACTTGGCAGGCATATCAGGGACCCGACCAAACTAACCTGGAAATAATCAGTTTCCCGATCCGACCATATGCGGGGGAGTGCGGGGCGCTGGAAACGTGAAAATTTAGGGCATTTTGTCACACTTTTCCGAGTTAGGGTACTTCCTGATGTGCTAGGACAATGAAACTTGGCAGGCATATCAGGGACCCGACCAAACTAACCTGGAAATAATCAGTTTCCCGATCCGACCATATGCGGGGGAGTGGGGGCGCTGGAAACTTGAAAATTTAGGGCATTTTGTCACACTTTTTCGAGTTACGGTACTTCCAGATGGGCTAGGACAATGAAACTTGGCAGGAATATCAGGGACCCGACCAAACGAACCTGGAAATATTCATTTTCCCAATCCGACCATATGCGGGGGAGTGGGGCGCTGGAAACTTGAAAATTTAGGGCATTTTGTCACACTTTTTCGAGTTAGGGTACTTCCAGTTGTGCTAGGACCATGAAACTTGGCAGGCATATCAGAGACCCGACCAAAAAACTTAGAAATAATCAGTTTTCTGATCCGACCATTTTGGGGGGGAGTGGAGGGCAGGGGAATCTGGGAAATTTAGAAGTGTGTAACTTTCGAACGGGTGATCGGATTGTAATGAAACTTCATAACTGAATAGAATATATATCTGTAATGTCCTGTTTATAGTCTTGACCGGATTCGGTAGCCAGGGGGGAGTTGGGGGGGGAGACCGGAAATTTCAAGAAACGGTTAGAATGGAGGGATCGGAGTGAAACTTGCTGGGAAGAACAAGCATCTGCTCTAGATAAGTCCTTTAGACCATTGTACTGGATCCGGACACTTATGGGGGGGGGGGGGGAGGGGGTTTCCCGGAATTCCGGTAATGGTGGTTTTGGGGATTTTCACGATGAAACTTGGCAGGCATATCAGGGACCCGATCAAACTGACTTTAAAATACAAATTTTGTCGATCTGATAATGGTGGGGGGAGTGGAGGGAGGGGAATCCGAAATTTTCAGTCATGCGTAATTTTGGAATGGGTGATCGGATTCGAGTGAAATTTAAGAATTGAACAGAGGACATTTCTCCGGTGATCTTTTTCATATCCGGACTGGATCCGGCAACTATTGGGGGGGGGGGGGGAATACGTGACCCGTTTAGAATGAAGGGATCGGGATGGAACTTTGTGGGAAGAACAAACAGATGCTCTAGGTAAGTCATTTACTGAATCAGATTGGCTACGGGCACCGTGGGGGAGCGGGGGGGAGGCGGAAATCTCGAGAAACGCTTAGAATGATGGTATCGGAATGAAACTTGCTGGGAAGAACAAACATCTAATGCATGTAAATCTTTTACATAATTTGACTGGATCCGGACACTTGAGGGGGGGGAGGAGGGGGTTTCCCGGAATTCCGTTTTTTGGGGGATTTTCACGACGAAACTTGGAAGCCATATCAGGGACCCGGTCAAACTGACTTGGAATAAAAAAATCCTCGATATGATAATCTTGGGGGGTAGGGGAGTTGAGGGAGGGGAATCCGGAATATTGAGTCATGCGTAACTTTGGAACGGGTGATCGGATTCGAGTGAAATTTAATAAATAAACAGAGGACATTTTTCTCTGGTGATCTTTTTCATTTCCGGACCGAATCCGGCAATTATTGGGGGGAGGGCGGAAAATACTTGACCCGCTTAGACTGGTGTGATCTGGATCGAACTTCGTGGGAATGACAAACAGATGCTCTGGATTCATCATTTACAGAACCGGATTGGCTCCGGTTATTGTGGGTGGAGTTGGAGGAGGGGGGGGGGTCTGGGATTCCGGTGATCGCGCGTTAAGGTACTTCCAGATGTGCTAGGACGATGAAACTTCGCTGGAGTATTGGAGACTCAACAACATTTGCTTAGAAATTGCTACTTCCCAAATCCGATTATTCCTTAAAGTACCAATCTTGACCGCAAAGTAAAAAAAATACTTTTAAGCAATATGCATTTTCATGATGCCCATCAGCTCATTAGCATTTTTGCCTCAATGGTTTTGCATACAAATGAAGTTCCAGCTCCCTTAGAGTGCGCATCTCAACCGCAAAGTCGAAACTTACTTTTGATCAATCAAATCATCTTAACCCATGCAAGTGCCATATGAGCTTACAGCTCTTGTTTTTTTGATCAGTTAGTTGCCCCTCTAAGATCTAAGATACTCTAAGATAAATAAAATTTGGATGATTATACAGACAAGCAGTAAATTGTAAATATACACAGAATTCAGAATTGTAAATAATCACAGATTTGTACATATACACTTTGAACACGCACATTTTATCTTTCGTTATTTTACATTTATCGCTATATAGATCTGGTTTTTAGTCACATGTAGTTTTATTGTTTGTTGGTTCCGCATCGTTTTCCTGTTGTTATTGTGGTGGATTTTATGATTTAGTTTTGTTTTTCGCTGAGGACGGTTTGCCGGAGGCGCAACCGAAATATCCAAAATATTATTTATCCCGCGCACATCATCTTAGAGGGGTAACTAGCTGATCAAGAGAAAAAAAACGAAAATCTCGTTTTTCTATTTTGTTTGCAATGAATGGTCAGCTTGGGTTCAAACCTTATATTACTGCGACTATTGTCAGAGCGGTTGTAATAGGGCTTTCGAGCAGCGCAGCTCACAATCCGGCCGGAATCCGACCGAAACCAGGAAATCTGAAATCAAAATTTGAAGACGGACAGATGCTGAAATTTGTCAAGTATATACTCGACTTGGATGCTCTTTATAACTGTTTGTACAGGATTACCGTAGTTTGCAGAGAACAAACTTACCCAGATATATTAGTCATTTCCAACGCACACCCCGAGGGTTTTTCTTTTTCTTCTACTTATATTATTTTATTCTTTATTACTTTTATTATTCGTTTTTAGCTGTACGTAAAAAACAACCTGACCTAACTTAGAGACCAGTAGGCTGTAATCCAGAAAAATTTGGTGAAGGGCTAAAAATATGCAGTTTTTACTCTTTTTTTTTCCTGTTTTTTTATGCGATAAAGAATAATACTCGGATGCCAATGTGTCTAATTGCACCGCCCAGTGCCGCCTCACTTGAAATTGTTTTAGGGTCGTGGGACAGCAAGTCAGCCGAAACGGTTGCTAGTTCTGTTACGCGGGATGGGAAAGGGTTGAGTTTTGCCCAGTTTTACAGACTGAGAAATTGAAATAACGGTATAAGTGGCAATAACCCACTCTTGCATATGCCGCCTTAGTTGACGAATGGACAGTGGGAATTATTTTTCAAGCGGCCCTTCGGTGTATATACAACGAGGATACCCTGTAATTGCAATTATTAATGACTTAGGCCTACGCACTGGAATCCGAGTCATTTATTAGCTAATATCGCGATCCTTCCTATAATTATTGGGGAGAAGAGACCATTGGAAACAAGACCAAAGGTTTCTATGGGGTCCCTCAGAGAGGAATATTTTCGGACTTCATCCAGACTATCGGGTCTTATAGGTTTTCAGTCTTAACTGGATCTCGTAGTCGTTGTCCCTAATCGACTAGTAGGTCGGTAGTGGCGCATTTCAGTAAAATTGGGGGGGGGGGGGGGGGGCAGAGATCTATTGTGGGGCCCAATCCCTGGTTTTTTACTTAAACTCAAAATTTAATTACTCTTTGGAGCAAATTTACAGTGGTTTTTGGGATCCTAAAACGTAAGTGGAGGGATACCTATGACATCGCAAAAGTTGTCCGTCTGTCCGTCCGTCTGTAAGCACGATAACTCTCGAAGGGAATGAGATATTTTGATGAAACTTCGTGTGAGGATTCTTTGGGTCAAGTTTTGAGGTCAAGTTCGTAGATGGGCTCTGTAGCCCTATATTTAGGGGTGGGGGTTCAAATTAAGGGTCAAACAAAATATTTTTCAACAGCTAATGTGATAGTCGATTATGGGGTAAGAAGACATGCTGAAGGGGAAGATGAAAACCATTTTTTCGCCAGACAAGTAGTTCGTCCGGAATCCGGCAGAAACCGGAAAGTTTGTTAAAAGTAAAAGTTTTATTTGGAGTTGATCAGATGTCCGATTTAGGGCAAGAAGACATGCTGAACTCTTATGTGAAAAAAATTTTCTTCCCGGACATGTAGTTCGCCCGGAATCCGGCCAAAACCGGAAAATTGTTAGAAGTTAAAGTTTTATTTCTAGCTGATTAGATAACCGATTTAGGGGTAAGAAGAGACGCTGAATCCGTGTGTGACAATCATATTTTACCTGGACATATAGTTCGACCGGAATCCGGCTGGAGTCGGAAAATTTGTTATAAGTTAAATTTTTATTTGAAGTTGATTAGATGTTCATTATTGGGGAAATAAGATACCCTGAGTTCGTTTTTGAGCTTTCTTTTTTCGCCGGACAAGTAGTTCTAGAGTTTGGCCGAAACCGGGAAATTGGCAGAAGTGGCAGGAACTTTTCGTCAAAACAGACATGACTTGTACGGGTAAACACACATGCTGAATCCATATCTGAACTTGGTTTTCTCAGATGATTAGCTATTTGGCCTTAATCTGTTTCTGAACTTTAATTGTAAGAATGTTCAAGGATTCTGGCGATGACTGGATCTGGCTAAGACAAGACCCAGTTGTCTGGATCAGATATTGAATTTTTGGGATCCCATCGAAAAGTTTGGTCTTGTTGTTTGTTGGTTCCGCATCGTTTTCCTGTTGTTATTGTGGTGGATTTTATGATTTAGTTTTAAAATTTGTTAAATGTAAAGGTTTTATATGTAGCTGATTAGATATCAGGGGTAAAAGATATGCTGAATTCGTTTTTTAGCTTTCTTTTTTCGATGGACAACTAGTTCCGGAAATCGGCCGAAACCGGAAAATTGGCAGAAATAACGCAGGAAGACTTAGAGGGGTAAACACACACGCTGAATCCATATCGGAACTTGGTTTTCTCAGATGATTAGCTATTTGGCCTTAATCGATTTCTGAATTTTGATATTAAAAATGTTCAAGGAGTCTGGCGAAGACAAGACCCAATTGTCTGGATAAAATATAGAATTTTTGTGATCCCATCGAAACCTTTGTCTTGTTGAATATATCTTTAAGGAGCAAATGCGAAAGTCACGCGTTCTTCGACGATCCTTCACAGATGATAAGAAACATACAAAAATGTTCATTGGAGCATGGTGTCTTCGGTAGTGTGAGGCTTATCCGAAAGAACTAGCTCCTTTAAACCCCTGAGGCTTCCAATCCAAGCCTTGGATCTAGAAAAGTACAGGAGAGCTACCCAACCTCGAATTATATAACCTCGGCAATTCTCGACATCGGCCTCAACATTGTTAAAGGACACCTGAATGAAGAGTACCAAGTATCATCCCTATCTGTATGGCTTCGTTAACGTTGCCTGCAGAAAATCCAATTCAAATACGAAATAGTGTTTCCAAGCTACGATTTTTGCTCCATTTTGCATCTCTCCTTATTTCAGTACCGAACAATTTTAGAAATGCATAAATGTCTCCAATCAACCCTCCTTCTGGAATATTTTTTAACCAGTTAAGCCCAAACGATCTCTAGAAGAAATTCCAATACGATCCGGCCAGCGCTGTACAAGATTTGAATGAATTGCGCTTTTTGTCTTGGAGTCTGCATGTGCAAACCTCCAGAAACGAATACCCTTATTTTGAAAACGTCACGCTCAGGAGAAGAATGCTCTCCGTGGCCATGTCTGTAAATGCATTTTCCATGGTGTGTTCAAGTATGGTTTCATTGTTCAGATGTCCTTTAAAAGGAAGATTTCTTTGCAGTCGTAACTGTCAAGAAACAAAATCCGATGCCCAGGACCTAGTTAGGGCTGTAGAGAAATTTTTAGCCTAATTTCTAGTCATGTAATTCCATGTTGGCAACCCCTCCTGTGGATCTAGATTCATGAAACCTTCAGATACGGGGTTAACATCTCAAAACATCTCATACACAGATTCTAGCTTTTAATGTGGCTCAAACCCAAAAATCTCAGGCCTAAAACCACAACCAAATGACGCGCTCTTCGATTTTTTGGAGAATAAATACCAGGGACCCATAAATTTTCTGTCATGACTCGCCATTCAGGGGGCTTGTCAATGAGAGATTTCTGATGCGCTCTTGACCGAGCGTCAGATAGTTCTAGAAATACCCACGGGTATAAAATACCCGATTATCCAGATAGACAAAATTTTTCGCAGTTGTTGTACTGAACTAGGAATATTTCTCTGTAATGGAAGAGTATCCTGGATCTTTTGTCCTAGCTTAGGTACCTGGTGGCATGCTGAACAGTCCTGACTGACTGAAGAAAATTTTGTCTGTCTGAGTAAGAACGCCGATTCGACCCAATCGGGATTTTTGGAAACTAGGTGAGGCTCGGGCAACATAGCAACATAGAAGCATAGGAAATGACAGCCCCCTGAATGGCGAGTCATTACAGGAAACTTATGGGTCCCTGTAAATACTAAGAATGGCGTCACAGGCAAAATCTTATGAAACATCTATGATCCGAGCTTTTTCTCTAAACGTTTATGATCAAGCATCTTTTTGGAATCCCAAAAGAAAGCTAAAGAAAGTGACCACGATAGCTCTTGTCGGAGGGCGATAATTTGCAAGAAGTTGGAGTGCTTCCTCTCAACCCTTTCCGAAAACTGCAGTGGTCATCCAGGATAGATTAAATAGAAAGTAGCTTTGTTCTGAATTTCCATCAAAAGACGCGATTCTCTCAACATTAATATTTTTGAAAGCTTGCCATGCAGAACGAAATATTAAAAAAAACTTTTCTTTTCACTAAAGTACAAAAAATTTTTGCTTAAAACCAAATTGTATTGAAACTGTGCGCCGTAGGCAGAAATTTCGAAAATAGGCCCATTTTCAGCTGAAATACGAAGATAAGCTTCGGAAACTTTAGGCCTGCTTTACCGCGTTCGTTGTTTTTATACATACCATCTTTAAACGCTTTATCGGACTATTTTGATTTCCCAGAAAATCCTGGCTACATGAGATCCACATCGAAAATCCTGGCTACATGAGAACGTGATGGTTGCCTACCATTTACCCTACAATATTAGAAAGCAATCTTCTTATGTTCATACGGATAGTAATAGCTGGACAAAGGCATTTATTAGGATCGACGAATTCCCCAATTTCGCCGGATTCCGGGGAATCCGGCCGAGCTCGCCAATTTGTAGGAAAACGAAAACGACAGAGGAAGATGGATTTTCTGTTTTCTTATCACTGTATCTAACACCAAACACCCGATAAAGATGTGACACGACCCCACTATTGATACTGTGGACTGCTTGATGAACCAATCATAAGAAATACCAAAACTCCGGGTTTTGCTGGATTCCGGGCGAACACAGAACCGACAGAAAAAGAAATAAAGTATCCTAATCCAACGTATTGCTTTTTCCCCTATGTTGACCCTCTAACCGATTTCAGTCAATTTTTTTTTGTCGAATTCCGGACGGACCACAACTGTCGCGCGAATGCGTACTGCAGATGTGGACTCGGTATGTATTTTTACAACCATATCCAATCTCCAATCTACTTCAGAAAAAAACTTTTATTTCTGCCAAATTTTCGGTTTTGGCCGGAATCCGGATGGACTACTTGTTTGGCAAGAGGATACCGTTTCTAAACTAATTCAGCATGCCTCGTATTGGTAAACCTCATTAGGTCTTCCTAAATATCTTGTTACCTCTTAACTTGAACCCCCCACCCTTAAATACAGGGCTGAGCCCATCTGCGAGCTCGCAGCAAGTTTGAGCAAAATATCTCGGAATCGACTAAAAAGAGGCACGACATAGTGTTGGAGACATGAGTACTAAAAAGAGGCACGAAAAGTAAAAGGTCCCTTTCAGGCTTCGGAGTGAGGGGAGGAACAATGTTCTAATGTGCCTTCTTTTAGGCTCTGGAATTACGAACTCACACTTACTTGTCTACTTGTGCTACTTGCTAATCTCTTTTATTACTCGTGCCTCCTGTGTCATGCCGTGCCTTGCAGTTATAGATGTAAAATTTCAATACCTCCATTTTATCTTGCGAAAATTGCGAATATTCGCTGAATAATCGGAAAAATTGCGAAAAAAAACTGAAAAAAAAGATACTGAGCTCAAGTATCGTGTCTGTACAGATTTTCATCTAAGTCAGACCACAACCGAGGAACTCAGTCAAGGTTATGCTCTCACCCCGTAAAACTTTATCAGAAGTATCTCTCTGCAAGTGAGCAGATCAACTCTGTGGCAGTGGTTTGCTCACTAGACTCAGATCACTTCCCCTATGCTAAGGGTTCAGAACATTGTGAACATTGGCGGCTAGATGAATTGGTTTTATGCAGAATTCCTTTCTGCTAAATAGAATCCGTTTGGCCGCCACTTCTTCAGTTTTCAGTCAACGAGGGATTTTTTTTGTCCTTCGTAGCAACGTGTCCTTCAAATGCAATGCAACCCTTGACTAACCTGACTCATCCCCAGTTATCCATCAAGGCTAATAAGAATCGCCTTCCTACGAACCTATTGGACATGATTGCGTGTCGCTTTTGGACATGATTTCGTAGTGAGGGGGCGCAAACTCCAGAAAATTGCATTTTTGTTGCAAAAATTGCGAAAATTCGCCATATTTTTCAATTTTTCCGTATTTTTCAGTTTTACGAATATTTCAGTTTTTCGGAATATTCGCAGTTTTCGAGAGGCCTCCGAATATTTCAATTTTGCGAATATTCGATTGAATTTTTCAATTGAAAAATTCGCTTTTTGCACTTGCAGTGCCTCTTTTTAGTCTACCCCAAATATCTCAACCCTTTCGGGATCTATCGTGCTAACAAACAGACAGACGGACGGACGGGAAAACTGTACCGAGCCTTAAAGGACCCCTCTTGCTCGTTCTGCCTTTTATAATATACTTAGCTCCCATATGGAATTATAAGTTTCTAAAACCCCCACCTTTCTCCATTGTTTCGTTTCGTAACTACGAATTTTTAGCGCTTTTTCGGTCGTGCCGAGTTTTCCCGTCACCCAACGAAAAGTTTGCCGGAATCTTCAACGTCCACTGACAACTCTTTCACACATAAGGTTGTGATAATCTTCTCTTTCGTACTTCTTTTATTTGCTTAATTTTCCCACTTTTTAACCAAGGCACGTTCAGTTTTCAAATGTTTTGCCCCCAGCCGCCGCGTCGGATAGCAGGAACGCCGGATATAGTCGACAGGCGCTAATAAGAGAATCGCTAGTTTCAGGTGGAAAGTAATGGTATTTTCGAAAACATTTTTTCTGATCCATTTCATAGGGAAAAGATCATTTCTAGTAAGAGTTGTGCTTTAACTATCCCTTCACTAATGTTTTGAGATCCCCCCCAAAAAATATTGCCCTAAGAAACTTTTTAACAGAAAAAAAAGTAAAACAAGGAGATTCAACACGGTTACTATGTTACAGAGAAACCTGCATCTCGAATAATCTTTACGTGAAAACAGCATCATTCACGTTTTTTTTTCAAATAACCCTTCAAGAATGAATCATCCCAGGTTGACGACCGGTAAGGAACGCGTCCCGCTAGTTTTGGACACTCGGTTTGGATGAGTGTGTCATGGTTCTGTATTCTGATGTCAGACCGTTGAGCATAACCAAATAAACACTAACTTGTCCTTGAAAACGTATAGAAGATCGCAGAACCGCTCGCAGACAACTTAAGTTTCGTCAGTTTAAACTTTCAGTAAATTGATTATGTTTTCGGGATCCCAAAACGTAAGTGGAGAGATACCTATGACATCGCAAAAGTTGTCCGTCTATCAGTCCGTCCGTCCATCTGTGAGCACGATCCAAGGGAATGAGATATTTTGATGAAACTTTGTGTGAGGATTTTTTGGGTCAAGTATAAGGTCAAGTTCGTAGATGGGCTCTGTAGCCCTACATTTAGGGGTGGGGGTTCAAATTAAGGGGCAAACAAAATATTTTTAAACAGCTAATATGATAGTCGATTATGTTCGTCCGGAATCCGGCAAAAACCTGAAAATTGGTTAAAAGTAAAAGTTTTATTTGAAGTTGATTAGATGTTCGATTTAGAGGTGAAAAGACATGGTGAACACTTATTTGAAAATCATTTCTACCCGGACAAATAGTTCGTCCGGAATCCGGCCAAAACCGGAAAATTTGTTAAAAGTAAAACTTTTATTTGTAGTTGATTAGATATCCGATATAGAGGTAAGAAGAGATGCTGAATCCGTATATGACAGTCATTTTTTATCCGGACATATAGTCTGCCCGGAATCCGGCTGGAACCGGAAAATTTGTTATAAGTTAAATTTGTATCTGAAGTTGATTAGATGTTCGATATTGGGGAAAGAAGATACGCTGTATTCGTTTTTTAGCTTTCTTTTATTGCCGGACAAATAGTTCCTGAATTCGGCCGAAACCGGAAAATTCGCAGAAGTAAGGCAGGAAGTTTTCGTCAAAATTGATATGACTTATAGGGGTAAACACACATGCTGAATCCATATCTGAACTTGTTTTTTCAGATGATTATCTGTTTGGCCTTAATCTGTTTCTGAATCTGATATTAA
Source organism: Branchinecta sandiegonensis (assembly GCA_030848855.1). Lineage (NCBI taxonomy): Eukaryota > Metazoa > Arthropoda > Branchiopoda > Anostraca > Branchinectidae > Branchinecta > Branchinecta sandiegonensis. The sequence goes on along the minus strand of JAUPMV010000016.1, from coordinate 19,505,610 downwards.
AAATGTCCAAGGAGTCTGGCGAAGACTGGACCTGGCGAAGACAAGACCCAATTGTCTGGATCAGATATTGAATTTTTGGGACCCCATCGAACCCTTTGGTCTTGTTTATCAGGATAAAAGTACGTTTTCAGGGTTCTGTCGTTTTGTTGGTTGGAGAGGCAGACTGCTATTTTTCTTTGCTCCTTCCAGGAATCTTATGCTGGCTCCTTTTCTTGCCCGAAATTTACCATCCTCCCCCCCCCCCCCCTCATAGACGCCCATCATGAGTTAGCTAATGTCAGGGCCGCAGGTATCTGCACTGTCAGAAGTTTCATAACATATAACACTTCGGATGTTATCTGCTGCGTTTGAAAATGTTATGCATGAAATATTATGAATAACAAGCTTTGTTAGGAAGAGCCAGAAAAGCATCTACCGACTTTATTCCTTATCGTCATGATGTCGGAAAACTCAGCAGATATTTTTTGGCGGCTTTTCGGTTCTTCCTGATGGTAACGCTTGTAACATTTTGAAACGCAACAGAGAACATCCTCATGTTATCTGTTACGCATTATCTGTTGAAACCGCGCATCCTCTTGTTATCTTTTATGGAATTTCTGACAGTTTAGGCTACCGCACTTGTGAGACGAAAACGCAGCCAAACCAGGGACCCATAATTTTCCTGTAATGACTCGCCATTCAGGGGGCTTGTCATTTCCTGTGCTTCTATGTTGTTATGTTGCCCGAGCCTCACCTAGTTTCCAAAAATTCCGCTTGGGTCGAACCGGCGTTCTTGCTCAGAGAGACAAAATTTGTTGGGACTATTCAGCATACCACCAGGTACCTAAGCTAGGACAAAAGATCCAGGATACATTACAGAGAAATATTTCTAGTTCAGCACAAGAGCTGCGAAAAATTTTGTCTATCTAGATAGTCTGGTATTTTATCCCCGTGAGTGTTTCTCGAACTATCTGACGCTCGGTCAAGAGTGCATCAGAAATCTCTTATTGACAAGCCCCCTGAATGGCGAGTCATTACAGGAAATTTATAGGTCCCTGGCCAAACCCACATACTTCTAAACACGTTCACCCATTCTTGCTTTGTTTACACCCTTAACCGTAAGTACTGTTTATTTTTTGAAATGATGATACACTCTGTTGGCGGATTTAAGAAAGCGATCGCTGTGAATCATATCGGATAAAAAACGGTGTAAGCAAACAATCTGGAGGGTCCTATAAACAGTAGAACCGGGCTTCCCCGAACAGAGATTGACGAAAGACAGCTTGTAGTATACATTTGCAAACATTTTTGCTGCTTTTGCTTTCATGTTCCTTCCTGTGGCCACCATCAGGGAATCTTTTCAAATAGTTGTGTTCCTTCCTAGCTTCTGGGAGTCAAGAACGCATACACTGTAAAAAGTTTCTCCGAGTAAGGATTAAAGTTAACTGCAGTATTTGCTACTGGGATTAATCTTATCTCTACTGAGATAAGATTAATCCGAATTAGAGATAAGACTATCTTTTCTATAAGTTTCTCCGAGTAAGGATTAAAGTTAACTGCAGTATGTGCTACTGGGATTAATCTTATCTCTGCTGAGATAAGATTAATCCGAATTAGAGATAAGACTATCTTTTCTATAAGTTTCTCCGAGTAAGGATTAAAGTTAACTGAAGTATTTGCTACTGGGATTAATCTTATCTCTACTGAGATAAGATTCATCCGAATTAGAGATAAGACTATCTTTTTAGAGACCACTGGATTAATCCCAGTAGCAAATAGAAGCAAAGAAAGCAAAAGAAACACAGTATTTTGCGACCCTCTTTAAGGTCAACAACTAAACAAAATCACCCCAAAGCCATCGTTAAAGAACGGAACGTATTGACCGATCAAGCTTTGCCCATTACTGTCAGGATATCGCGAATAAACACTGTAAAAAGTTTCTCCGAGTACGGATTAAAGTTAACTGCAGTATTTGCTACTGGGATTAATCTTATCTCAACTGAGATAAAATTAATCCGAATTATAGATAAGACTATCTTTTCTATAAGTTTCTCCGAGTAAGGATTAAAGTTAACTGCAGTATTTGCTACTGGGATTAATCTTATCTCTGCTGAGATAAGATTAATCCGAATTAGAGATAAGACTATCTTTTCTATAAGTTTCTCCGAGTAAGGATTAAAGTTAACTGAAGTATTTGCTACTGGGATTAATCTTATCTCTACTGAGATAAGATTCATCCGAATTAGAGATAAGACTATCTTTTTAGAGACTACTGGATTAATCCCAGTAGCAAATACTGCAAGATTTTTCTTACAGTGTAGCTTGCTGCTATCAGCACTTTGCTAGGAAGGCTGAAGTGGTTATTTTTTGCCGAAGCAAAATGGGTACAGTATTGAACCCGCTACCACTTGGCTAAGACTGCTCAGGGTTGCCAAGAGCTCGACTCATAAAAGTATCACAATTGCTACAAAAAGGTGCTTTTTGACGCCTCGAATTTTGTTTGTGCATTCCGCATCGCGCAAAAATGGCAATAACTGAATTTGTAACAACATTTTTCAAAACATTCTTAACTGGTACTACACAGTTTTGTAACAAAATTCAATCGGAAATGAGCTTTATTTAACGCTTCAAATGTTTTTGTGTACAAACTCAAAGTAATGTACACGTTTTGGCAGTGTTTTGCGGGCAGTAATCCATCACTTTAGTAAAGTAAATGAAAAAGTGCTTTTCTGACCCAAAAAGTCTCATTCTTAAAAAAAAAGGTGTCACTTTCAGAGAAAAAGTGTCACGATGTCACCCAGAGACAAAAAGCACCAAAAAGCACCAAAAGTGTCACACTTGGCAACACTGAGACTGCTGCTCCCTTGCGCAACATTCTACGATGTAAGAAGATTCGTGCGACAATCAAGGCAGAGCATTATGTTTTGCCGCAGTGCCGGATTAGCCCAGAATTTACAAGTAATCCGACAAAAGCAGTGCGTTTTTGCTGAAATAAAAATAAAATTACTTAATTTTTTTCAAGGCTGCTTTAGGCCTACCTTTCCCCCCAGATTGTAATGTTGGAAACGCAGGATGTTTAAACAGAGAGCATCTCCTGGTTAAAACATTAATTAAAGTTTAACCGAAATGGGCCGAGATAGGACAATCTTAACACCCATCACTTATTCACTGAAAATCGGCTTGAAGACGCGATGAAAATGCGTTACTTCGGCTCCACTATCCACGAACAATCTATTTTCGAATAGTGGACTTTCCCTGTCGGACTCGTGGTACCTCTATGCGCTTCTACCTCTGTCGTATGCTTGACGAAAAATATTTAGGAAAGTCACCACTGGCCGTTCAAAATCCGCGTTTGTGTTGAGATTCAAGTCTTCCCCGTCGTGGTAGAAGTCCATTGTAGGGGCGGCCGTAGATATTCTGAACGTGACTACTGGAGCAGATAGAGGATAGAGGAATCCAAATAATTCAATTTAATAAACTTTTTTTTCGAACCAGTTTACCAGTAGATCAGAGGGAGGTCAATCAGGATCGGTCGTAACGCTTTTCATTTAAACTAGAGTTCCTCAACGAACGAAAGAGTTGAAAAAGCTATCATCCCCTGTAGCATGCAAACTTCAATAAGTAACCTTTTGACAATGCTCAGTCGTGGTTTCAGCTAGCGTTTCTTCTCCCCCAAAACGAACGTGAACACGCTGTGAAACAAACGACTAAGCTGTTCCACCGTTGAGCATAATATTACAGGGTATAACAAATTGGTCAAATTGGTGGAATAAGCTGCATAAGAACTAGACACCTCCACTTGTACTGTAAGCAGAGTGTTACGGGCGTGCTTAGGAAAAATAGAAATCGATCCTGTTTTCTCTTATGTAGCTCTGGTCAGATCGCCGCCTGCAGTCGATAAACGATGACTCGGAAAATCCTTCTGCAGCTTATTACATAGATTTGAACAGTGCTTAAGTGTCTTCAAACAGCTGATTCCAATTCAAAAGCTAGAAAAAACGAGACAGATTTTCGACCGTCACTTGACCTTAGTTGCGTTCTTGCAGATACCATGGTATCCGTTACCACGGTAACTGGATCTGCAATTATTCGTTTTTGCAGTTACCGCGGTATCTGATACCACGGTTGCTCTGCAAAAACGACAATTGCACCTTTCGAAGTCATCCGTAAGGAAAAACTGATATCCAGTTACATCACTAAGTTCCAAACTTGTTTCACATCAATTTGACAAAATCCTAGTCTCTATTGTTGGTAATGATGAAGGTGAGATGACTTTTTCAGATACCATGATCAGTTACCACGATCGGACCGTGGTATCTGAATATCAGATACCACGATAACTGCCCAGATACAACAATAACTGCAAAAACACCTTTTGACCGTGGTATCAGATACCACGGTAACTGCGAAAACGACTTTAGACCGTGGTATCAGATACCATGGTATCTGCAAAAACGCAGCTATTGTCTTATCTCTTCGTCAAGTTACCTGTACCAATCAAACTTACCGATAATCAGATGCAGTTTAGTAGAAAGACATCATAAGACGTAACCGCCAGCCGAGCTGACAGGGGGTTCTCGCTTGTAGTAACTTTGGTAATTATAACATCCGTCTGAAAGTGTGAAATCCAAGTTATTTACCCCGAATCATTGAAAGCTTACAGGCTTATATTTCAGCTCGATTCTAAGGGGGGGGGGGGGAGTGTATGACCCACAATCACACAGATGTGTAATTTTCCGGATCAAAAAAAAAATCCGAGGATACCCGTTCGACAGTCAGTCGGCACTGGCACTCACCATTTAGAGGTGGTAAGAGGCTTAGAAATGTTGGGAAAATCCGGCCATATTGATTGGAAGTTAGAAATCAGAGGACATGCTGGATCAGGAAATGGTATTAGTCTTCGCCTTGAATGGAAATTTCAGCCAGAATCTAGTAGGAACCTGAAATACAGAAAATGATCCCTTGAACGGAACATTTCTTCGAGATCCGGAAACATTATTAGTTTTCGTCTTGGATTGATTTTAAACGATAAGGAAATGCTATTAATTTTCGCCTGGTATAGAAATTTTGATCAGATTCAGGTCAGAACTGGAAGTATAAAAGTGATCCTGATCCTGCTATTAGTTTTCGCCTGAGAAGGAAATTTTGGTCAGATTCAGGCCAGACCTGGAAGTGTAAAAATTATCCTGAATCTGGAAATGCTGTTAGTTTTCGGCTTTAGTGGATAATCTCTCGGGAATCCGGTAGGTTCTAACACGAAAGAAATTGACAGGGGAAATTCACTAGTGAGTATATAAACGAAAATGTGGGGTCACTGATGAGCATAGGCTTTTAGTTTTCTGCTCGGGTAGGTAACACGACCGGAATCCGAAAAAGCCGGAAGTTTGACAGATCTGTGCGTTTCTCGAACATTTTATTGGATTTGCAGGTATTGGAAGGAGGTCATAGTAATATTTCCTTAGATCGTTTTCTCACCGAACAGGTAACTCAACCGCAGTCCGGCAAACTGCCGCAAAAAACTGCCGCGGTTTGCCATCTGCATTAAACGTATGGCAGTTGTGTACAGCAGAGGTATCTTATTTATTAGAGAGGTATCTTATTATTTGAACAGTTACTTAAATTTGAACAATGCAGTTTTGGTAAATTGTAGAACGAACATCCAAAACCTATTCAGCTGTTTCCAGGGTCCCTAACATACCTACTGTGGCTAACTGGTAGTTGACTTTTGTCACAGCATGTATATGAAAGTGGCACTGATAAAGTCAACAATACGTTCAAATAAACATATCTGAACTGCACGTGGTCACTATCCTTTTCGCCGTAGAAGCTATACTTTGCTAACAAGAAGTTAAACTTACGGGGGCGCCATTGGGGCGAGGGGAGGGGGAACAAATGACAACTCCAGAGCCTTTTTCTAAAGCTCAAGTGAATTTCAGAAAAGCTTGTTGGCGACTTCGCAAAACTGAAGCAAAGAAGTTGCTAAAGTAACTGTACCTAAGTTAAAATTGTGTATTGTTGAAAAAATGTTCCATCTTGGTGAATGCTTACTATCTTAGCCTCTAAATAGGTTTATGAACGAAAAATGCAAAGCAATTACGTTACTTTATGATATATTCGATACTACTATTGAAACTTTATACCCAAAAGAGAAATTAAACTATGAATTTCAGTAATCAATGAGGATGGGGCATCTTCCCCCCCCCCCCCCCCCCACCACCAAGGTTTCCTGAAATGGCGCCACTGAAACCCAGCCGAGGTCCGAAGTCCGCAGAAACCTTTGGTCCTTTTTTCGACAATTTCGAGCAAGAAAGATGATAGAAATGAAAGAAGACACTATTGGTAAGAATGAAGTGCTTACAGAATAACATATAAAACTCTATGTCCCTAATAATTATTTACTGATTACACGAAGGAGTTTTTAGAATCCTGTCCTAGCGATGTTGAGGAATAGATTGACGGGCCGAGAGTAGAGTAACTTTTTTTGTTTTTTAAATCCCGCGTAGCATCTTTTCTATAAAATAATCCTGTTTTCGAATTTTTAAACTCTTTAACGTCACCTACTCTTTCCATAACCAAAAAACTACAAATTTATACTTCAATATTATAATCTTCGTTTCAATGACAACTATTTTATGAATTTCAAATTACAAATCCTCACTAATCTTTAAATCATTTCTCCTATAGTTTTTACTGAATTATTTTCTTTAATGTTCCTATACTGTTTTTTCTCTTATCCACAAAATAAATCTGAAGTCTGGTAAAATCGGGTGAGTCCTATAAGGGTTAAACACGTCCCAACTAAGAACCTTGAGAAAGCTCTTGACAATATTATTCTCGTAGTAAGTCCGAAACACATAGGGAAGAACAATGAAATGTCACCAAAACAGATCCACAAAATTCACCAAATCCTATGTAAACCAACCAACAACGTTGATTGTGGTGACGTTTCTTGTTCTTCGCTAGGCACTCGGCGACTAAGCTCTTCGTCGGCACGACGATTTAGTCATCAAGAGTACATTCAAGAAAGGGACCTCATGATTATTAAAGGTAAGGGTAAGGTAACCTGAAAGAAAGACGAATCAGCTTCGCATTGATTTTAGCAGTAAAACCCTCTTTGTTCCGCGGGTACGTAATATCCTCCCTATTCCCCTATAGCAGTAGGCCTCAGCAAGGAAAATGCCCAAACTAACACACATGGCCCCTTTACATGAAATATATAGGAGTTTAGTTCTAACATCTGTTGGGTTGTACAATAATTTTTTTTCGTTTGACGAAAAGATCAGATTTGGCGGTAACCTTGTGATAGTTGCTTTTGACCAATAAAATTATGTTCTGTTCTATTCTAAATGTTTGTGCAGTAGCATCATTTTATATGACACTGGTGGTGGAACAAAATGCTTCCACGTATCCAGAGAAGATTTAGTTTTGAGTAAGACAGCGTATTTTTAGGCCGTCTGTAAATAACCTTGTCGTGGTTCGGAGAAGACCTTTTGGTGTATAACTCTCTGCGAACTTACCAATTGTCATTGCGTCCAGTCGCTCCACAGCTGCTGAAACGCCTTCTGCCGACTGTTCATACACCATCATTTCATTCGGGGGTAGGTCACTGGGTAACTTCGGGTATTCATAAGAATACCCGTTCCAGGTATACTCTGCCCGTTCTTGCTGTGGCGAACCAGTCTGGTATAAAACATTTGGGTCAGGCTGATTAGAGTAGTCTGCACAGTTCGCGTACGTGGGGAAGGTGGCGTATGACGGTGGCTGGGTTGTGTAGCAGGGGGGTTGAGGCACTAAGGAATAGTCACTTGGGGGTATAACTGAGTGCAGGTCGTAACCAGTCATGGTGGTGACCGGGGGTAGAGATGGCATCGTGTCGGGTAGCCCCGAGGAAGTCTGTGGTTGGTAATACCCAAATGGTTTCAGGGTTTGGCATTTTCTCCGGAACCCTCTCGGCCGCCGACGGAAACTACCCTCTTCAAACATGAACTCGCTTGCGGGGTCGATTGTCCAGTAGTGGCCTTTACCCGGCCTCCCCAGTCCTTTTGGTAGTTTAATAAAGCACTCATTAAGGCTTAAGTTGTGCCTTACCGAATTTTTCCATCCTTGATATGACCCTCTAAAAAAAGGAAACCGTTGCTGTAAGAACTGATAGATTTCACTTAGGGTAAGCCGCTTCGACGGCGAGTTCTGTATAGCCATCACTATAAGGGCGATATAGGAGTAAGGCGGTTTTTCTTGACGCCTTACCCCTGGATTTTTCTTCCCCTTCCCCTCGCTCGTGTGTGGTAAGTCCTCGGGCTCTTGAGTGTCAATTTCCGGAACTTCACTAATTGCCAATCCACCTCCACTAGTAAGTCCGATATTCGCAGTAAGCCCGAGGTTTACTTGTCTGTTAAAAGTATCCATGTTTACTGCTTACCGAAACTTCAAACACTCGTGGTCACTGAATTTTCATCGTTTTCAAATACAGTGGATTTCGAATTTCTTACAACTTTCTTAAGATGGTGGGCGGCGAGATTTCTGATTGGGCGGAGGGCATATGGTCCTGGAAAGAAACCCCGCCCACTTTCTCATTTTCCATATGGGAACGGGAGCGTTTCCAGCATTCCGCGCTTTAATTAGACTGACATTATCTCCGGAGAAAAAGTATGTTATCAAGTCCCACGTCGCATTATTTCTGAAGTGTTTTGTCTAACTAGTTACTTTTAGTCATAAAGAAAGAATAACAATCATTTCTGTAGCCCTAAAATACTGCTACTTGGCATGGTTGGGGTTATTTGTAATTTATATTGGCGGAAAACAAATAACAAAATAAACAAGACCAAAGGTTTCGATGGGATCCCAAAAATGTAATATTTACTGGACTTCTTGATCCAGACAATCGGATTTTGCAGATTTCTGAGTCTTCGGCAGACCTCTTTAACATTTTGCTATTTATCCATTACCCACCGCTTGAATATGTACACAAAATTATGTTACCGTTTTGGCGTTTTTGGCAACTTACGACCAAACAACTAATCAGATGTGAAAACCAAGTTCAGATATGGATTCAGCAAGGATGTTTCCAGTATCTCATCCGAGATCTCATCCTAATCGACTTCAGAAAGGTCCTTTAATTTGACAAAATTTTTCGTATTCAGCAGCATTCCCGGCGAACTGCATGCAGAGCGAAAGAGCTATAGTGACATTGAGAGAACCTTTCAATCCAAATTTCTGGCAAATTTTGCCAGCTTATCTGTCATGGAAGTAAAGTTCAAAATTCAGTTTAGCATGTCCCCTTACCCCGATACCGAATCTCTAATCGACTTCAGAAACAACTTGAGCTTCAACCAAATTTCCATTTTCGGCCGAATTTGGGGTGAATCATTTGTCCGGCAAGAAAAAGGACTTCAGATATGGATTCAGCGGGCCTCCTTACCCCTTAAATGACAATCTCATTAGCCTATAAAACGTACCTTTTTTTACCCTTAATTCGAAACGCGCTCGTCAGCCTCTAAATATCTAAAGGACCCATTTACAACTTGGCCTGTGCTTTGCAAGCGAATCCTCATACGAAGTTTGAACAACAAAATCTCAACCCCTTCGACCCGCCCGACACGACACAACAGACTTCCATCTCGACATCGACGTAGAGCTTTCGCTTGAATGGATAAAGGGGTAGGGTAGGGACCGGTATTTTCCGAAATTAGTCGACAAATTTTCATTAAATTGCTCACCACACAGTTGGGGGGATGCATTCTGCCTTTTTGACCCAGTAAATACCGGCTGGGACTTTGAAGATACTTAAACTGTTCGCATACACTTTTTGTTTATCTTCAGTATGTTCGAAAGTTGCAAGTTGCACGAAAGTTGCACTAAATCATTGGATTTTAGAATCTCATGCTAAACTTCGGGATTCCGGGCGAACTACTTGTCCGGTCAAAAAATTATTTTGAGATTCGGATTTAGCACGTCCTCCTCTTACCCTAGAGTCGAACATCTAATCAACTTCAGGTTCAACTTTTACTTTTTACAAATTTTCCGGTTTTTGCCGGATTCCAGGTGAACTACTTGTCCGGCGAGAAAATAAATTTCATATTCGGATTCAGCATATCTCCTTAGGCTACCCCTAAATGGACTATCTTATTAGCTTTTAAAAATATTTTATTTCGCACCTTAATTTGAATCCCCTAAATAAATAGCTATGGTGCCCATCTACGAACTCGACCTTTCCCTTGGTGCAAAGAATCCTCACACCCAGTTTCATGAAAATATCCCATTCCCTTCGAGAGCTATCGTGCTTACAGACGGACGGACAACTTTTGCGAAGTCATAGGTATCCCTCCACTTACATTATATCTTAATCGGGATATCTTAATCGGATCCCAAAAAGCAAGGGAAGGAAATCAGAAAATAAAGAGGAACAGATCATAAAATTAGCATATCAAAAGAAAAGGCCGAAAATGAAAAGCAAACAATCTTTTGTCAGAACTAGAAACAAAATTCGTGTATTTTAGGTAGGATTTTTTTTGCTAACCCTTGACTTGAAACCCAAATCGTAAATGATTTAAATTTAGTCAAATACAGGAAAGGAAAACTTGAAAGCCAACTCGAAACATAGATAGTAACGAGGATATCTGAATCGGCAATAAAGTTTCATCCCTTCATACGTTTTTGCTCACCTTTCTTTTTGCTGACCTAGCTTGTCTTAAATTTCATTTGCAAGCGACAAGGATGTAGCCTACCTTCTCGAAGAACAGCTTGTAGTAAGTGATAGAGAATAATTCAAGTTTGACAGCCTGACGAGGACCCTTGCCAAAAAGGGCCGAAATATCGCTGATGAAGAATCGTAGCTGACGTACCCGTTGTAAACATTGTTTGAATAAATGTTTCAAAGTCAGCTTGGGCTCAAAGAATATTTATCAAGTTTACAGCAGCACCAGGCTAACTTTGGAGCTTGTAACGTCTTAAATTAGATTAGATTAGATTATTTTATTGCTAAATTACATAAAAACCCATCATGATAGGTAACCGCCCATGAGAAGACATAAATGCACTGGCACTGGGCGGTTACCACAAACTACTTCAACTTAACTTAAACAATAACTTAATTTCATTTCAACACTCATTAACCATTTTTTTACCTTGTAACACACAAAAGAAAAAAGAAGAAGAAAAAATAAAGAAGAATAAAGAAAAAATAAATAAAGGTAATAAAAAAAGAAATAAAAACCAATATCTTCATTCTCTAAATCATGACTCCTCATCCCTCCAACAAAAATTTCTTTACTCTTTTTTAAAAAAAATTGTTGGTGTTCAGCCGCCTTAACACTATCTGGGAGTGAATTCCATAGAGCCTGGCCTAAATGTTTAATTAAAAAGCCAGTTCGTCTACCACTCCTATACTCCGTCAACAGATTAGTAGCGTTCTTTGTAAAATGATTATGCAAATCATTATTATTTTGTCCATAAAATGGACCCCTCTTGCTTATTCTGCCTGTTCTAGCTTACCTGGCTCCCTTACGGAATGATAAGCTTCTAAAATCCCCAGATTTCGCTATTGTTTCGTTTCGTGCCTACGAATTTTTAGCGCTTTTTCGGTCGTGCCGAGTTGACTCGTCACGCAACGCAAACTTCGCCGAGTCTTCAACGCCCGCTGACAACTCTTTCAGACATAAGGATAAGAGAAGCTTAAAAGTGTTGTTTGTCATTTTGCAAGACATAGTAGACCATTAGGTCTATCTCCTGTTTTGGACTTCTTTTGATTTATTTAGTTTTCTCACTTTTCAACCACGGCGCGTTCAGGTTTCAAATGTTTTGCGCCCAGCCGCCGCGTCAAAGAGCAGAGATTCTGGATAAAGTCAATAAGCGCTAATAAGGAAATCGATAGTTTCACGTGGAAAGTAATGGTATTTTCAAAAAACGAGATTTCTGGTCCATTTCATAGTGAAAAGATTTTCTGGTAAGAGGTGTGCTTTAAGCATCCTGTCACCTCTAAGATGCCTGCGGTGGGGATCATGGTGAGTGGGCTAAGCCGCCTGGGGGCTAAACCCCCTGGTCAGATGAATATTGTTTCAGTACTAGCTGGTCTTGAGCCTGAAGAGGACACATTTAACTGCAAACAAGGACAGACATATCGCTCGAAAAAAATCAGCTGACGTATTCGTTTGGCGCAGTCAGCAATTGTTTCAGCGTTAATTTATTTCATTATTTTTAATCGCTTTAATAATTGTTAAATGTTCTTGGCAGGCTCGTCTTGAGGACGTATTAAAAAATCTCAGCTTGCAACACAAACCGTGAAGCTTTTAGCAACCTTGAATCTACGATTTTAGTTAGTCAATATTAGATTTTTTTTCCATTAAAGTTCAACTGAAAGTCAAATTATTTGTGTCATTTAACTGAATGCACTGAATTATTTGGATTGTGCTATTTTTTTTTTGTATTTTCCACTATCTGCTCTTATATCTACGTACACAATATCTACGGCCGTCCCCACAACTCAAATTCTACTATGACGCGGAAAACTTGAATCTCAACACTTGTACAACGGCTTTTACAGTGGTGTGGTTAAGTGCCAGTATCCTACAGTGCCAGTGGTGAGGTTGATGAAGACTGCTTAATGCCTGAACACACATGTTTCGTAAATCTTTTTCGTCAAGCATACAAAACAGGTACAAGCGCATAGAGGTACCACAAATCCCACAGCGGAAGTCAACTGTTCGTAAATCGATGATTCGTGAATAGCGGAGCAAAGGACCCTCAAGCCTATTTAAGTGAACAAGTGATAGGTAACTAGATTGTCCTATCTCAGCCTTTTCGGTTAAACTTTAAAGATGCAATTCCGCGTGTCCGTTTTGACTTGTGACTTGTTGGGTGGAAAGGTCAAAGAAAAGTGGCTAATTTAATCCCAAGTGAACTGCCGAAAAGCTGACTTACCTACTGACTTAAAGCCAGGCTTCAACTTCCAGATTTTCACCCCGATTCCAGACATCCGTTTTTGTCGAGATGGATCTGGAAGGTGAAGCCAGGGCGAAAATTTCTGGACGTCCGGTACTGGACACCTCGGCGGAAAAGCACTCGAGACTATTTGAGACACCTGATAAATTTGCAAATGAATGCAGTAGGTGAAAAAGAAAAATGATTGACGCTTGTGACGAGGAAGCAAAAGATATATGAAAGAGGTGACGTTGAAGGGCAGTGGTATTAGCTATCATCATTATCGGGAAAATATGGAAGGGTTGGCTTGGCTGTGTGGTCAGCCCTAGATATGTGTAAGTTTAGAAGTTTTAGAATCGGAGAAAGAAGGGGGACGTGTTTCTGGTCTTTAAGGCGTTTTTCCGTGCTCCCCACAAACAGTTTGTTGGTCGATTGTGGCTCAAAAAGAGTGTTTCCGCGGTCTTTTGTGCGGCCCACAAGTGTTTTTCCGCGACCAACAAGATTCTTGTCGCTCGCTTTGTGGCTAGAATTCCACAAACAATTGCCGGGATGATTGTCGATTCTGCGGCTCGATTCTGGCGGGAAATTCAAATTCAGCAGCAAAAATGTCAAAACAGTAAATTAAATACTTTCGCAAGCTTGTAGACATAAAACTGAGGATCTTTTTGCAGAGGATGGTAAGGACGAAAGCCTGAAAATCTATTTACTGAATTTATCTCAGTTTTATTTTTATTCTGAGACAATTGAAACTACCGTCCAAAAAATAGACAAAACGGTGTCTCCGCGAGTCTCAACTTGTGGCTCGACTGTATGGCAATCAATCGTGTTTCCGCGACAAACACTTGGAAATGTGTGGCACACAATTGTGTCGCGGAAAAATGCCTTTAGACTATTCAACTCTTCATGTCTCCCTCTTTGCTCCAGACGCCGATCGTGGACCAGGGACCACTTCCATACCAAAGGTCCTGCTCTTCTCGTGTCCACCAATCGAGCTGTTCCTTTGTTGAACGGCCTGTCCGAAACAACTGTCACCAGCACAACACAGGGGTTCAAAAAGCGGCTTGACGAAGACTGGCGTACGCAGGCGAGGAGGGAAGATTGGAGTGCCCCCTGAAGCGCCCCCTTGGAGTTTAATAATTTGTATTACTTTTAATACAAACTCTTATGACATAGACTGCATTGCAGTATTAGCTACCAGAGATTGGCGAATCCGATCATGAAAGGATTCGAATCCGAATCCGAATCCGGGGCTAGGCACGAATCCGAATCCACCATTTTAGGCTGAGGATTCGAATCCGGATTCGAATCCAGCTTTAAGAAAGCGAGCCGAATATACAGGTAAAACAGGTTATAGTTTCTTAATGAATGGTGACAAAAAAGAAAGAATAGGCTACACGAATAAGCAAGGCACGAATTACTTTGTCACTGAACCAACTCCCTCTTGAACAGAAGAGCTTCAACCGTAGTGGGATCGCTTTTGGGCCTTCTTGCTCGGCCGATGGCCCCAGCAATAGAGAAAAGTTTCTCCACATCAGAACTTGAACAAGAAACTGCCGAAAACTCTAAGTGAGGGAATTGTCCAGTTAGTTGTTTCCAACTGCGCGTGTTTATTTTCCTGTTTTATAACCATACGACCCGTACCCACATCAAATGAAACAGACAAAGTAAATAGGCTCAAGCTGGAAAATAAACTTCATTTTCCAGCTTGAGCGGAGCGGCTTCTGACCTGAAGAGGACCGTTACCAAGAAGGGATGAATATAGCTCTAATAAAAATGCAGCTTCGACTTTATAAGTATATAAATTTTATAAACTCCATTTTCAAGAAAATCCACTGGTTGTCATTTGTTTTCATATTCTCATGGAATTAGAATAGAATAGAATTTATTGCACAAAAAGCCTGAGGCCATGGCAAAAATTGAAACAAAAAAGAGAACACTTAAACGAAATAATAGAACTAAACTAAAAGAAATTTCCTCTGTGGGCTAAAGATACCTTTAGGAACCTTACCAGCCTCTTCATATCTTGAAAACACTTACTTCCAATAACGTTCATCATCCATACTTCATCATTCATTGTAATTACATTCCCAAAAATCTCAACCCGCAGGTCATCTAGCTCACGGCATTCACAGATCAGATGCAACAAATTCTCATTCGCACTACCACACATTGGGCAAAAATAGGCGATATTTTGATCGGGTTCGATCCTGATCAGGCCCAAATGCTTAGCTAATCTGCAAACACAAGAAAAAAGACCGATTGCGATTACGGATAACAGGAATTCTGTGAAATGAATTTTTCTGACTGAAAAATCAGAACGGAAGGACAGAGAGAATAAATCTAAAATATTCCCATAGAACAGCTTTTCCAAAGGTGGTGTCTTGACTTCCGCTAATTTAACATTGCGAAGGGTCTAGGGGATATCCACTCTCGGGCACTTGCTGTGCACCCTTTCCTGGCACCCGTCAAAATCAGCGATGCTGGTCATAAATTAAGCGATTTATCTTCAAACGTGCTGATTTTACTATTCTAACAAGTGGCAACCGGTGCCGGCGTTGACTGGGCACCGAAAACTTGCCTTACTCGAAACGAAGAATGGGTAACCCCTGTCAGATTAGTCATCCTATTAACGGAAGGATTTTAGGAATACCGTCTAAAGAAAAAAATACAATTTGGTTACTCGAAAATTGTCGCTAACCGTGGGTGGTATAATAGACGAGCTCTTGGTCGGCTGTATTCAACTTTTTGCGACCATTATATATTCTACGTCTCTGGACTTTATCCTCTTCTAAAAAAGAAAGACCTTCTTTCTCTCCGAAAAAGTTATTTTCGCTACTGTAAATTCCTTCTTTACCTCCCCCCTTGGCATCGGAATAGAGCAATTATTCGTAAGTTCGGTGTTCCAGATATTTCGGAGAAATTACTACTGCTACACAGGAAGCTGTTGGGTTCAACATACTCTCGGTTTTCACCACACCACCCATAACTATATACATAACTATATGTATGTATAGTTATTTTAGTATTTTCTTCCTTTCCTTTTCTTTATTGTACTCCACTTGTTTTTCCTCTGGAATTTGTGGGAAAGAAATTTTTTTTTATTATTATTGTAGCCGACTTGGACGTAAAGAGAGAGAGGCAATGAGCAAGGGGGTTAGAGACTGCAGTTACCAACTGACGGAAGGATTGTCTTGCTGTTATGACAGGATTACTAATCGAAAACTTGTGAGTGCAACAGAGACAGAAGTGGTTGTGAGCAAGATACAGTATGTTTTGAGTCGGTACAATAGTTAAAAATGTTCGGCTCGCAAACTATGCATGGTCAACAAACACCACGGCCGAGCCAATTTGACAAACAGGACGCTTCTACTCAGCGACTTTACGCAGTGTCTACGCAGAGAAAAGTCATACTGCAATACCGAGTCAAAATGTTACAACAGTATGACAAGTCTTTTCTAGATTCGAAGTGAGATTAAAATTACAACCAAGGTGAAGATATCTGCTTTAGCAAAATCAGATATTTAACACACAAAGTTTCACTTGAAAGAACGTTGTTTAGACGCCAAAAGTTAAATCCAAAAGACAAATGGCTACTAATCTAACATAATAACGCTAACCTTCAAATGGCGGTGGAAATTAGATGTTGCTGTTCCAAAGTGCTGATCTCGGTTACTTCGACACGCAGACGACACTTCATTTTTGCCGGATATCTTCCCCGATGAGCTAGTTCCAGAGCTCAACTTGTCAATACCATACTGGCTATCATTTAGCTGTTGCTTTGCTGGATTCAGCGGTTAGAAACTACAGTTTGAACTTCATCGTCTGTACCGTCACCTCACTATTATCTGCCATACTCCAATATACTTCTAACAAACCAAGCCAGTCACAATGCTAGTTCACGGCTTAATGCCTGCACTCCCGATCTTTGTTTCCGTTTTTGAATTTTGACTACCTGATCTCGGTTGGGCACCAGCGCTAATGAAATCCATAAAACAATGCAAATTAGCCTTGAAAACTGAATTCGTTTGAACCTTCATATCAGGTATGCCTTTCTCCATTGGGAACTGCAAAACCCGAGCGGATTACTGGGGTTGTCAGTTTTTACGAAAATACTAGGAATGCACAATTTTTTTTAAACTCGAGCGGATTCGGGATTTTGAAGGTTTGGAATCCTAATCCGAATCCTGCCTGAGAAGCTAAGGATTCGAATCCGGATTCGAATCCAGCTAAAAGGACGAATCCTGGATTCGAATCCGAATCCGGATTCGGATTCGCCCATCTCTGTTAGCTACTGGCATTAATCTTATCTCTGTTGAGATAAGATTAATCCGAATTAGAGAAAAGATTATCTTTTTAGAGACAAGACTAAGTAGCAAATACTGCAAGATTTTTTTTTACAGTGCAGTCAAAATAGTTAAACTCTTCAATGTACTTTTGCAAAAAAAGAAGGAAGAATAAAAAAGGGAAAGTAAGAAAAAGTAGGAAACCGTGCGAACAAGATAAGAGATAAAATAAATGCTTAAAGCACAACTCTTACTAGAAATGATCTTTTCACGATCAAATGGTTCAGAAATATCATTTTCGAAAAATAAGCTACCAGTACATGCCCCGTAATATTAGCGATTCGCTTTTTGGCGCTTGTCTGATCCATCCAGAGCCTCGTTTTTGTTGCAATAGTGCTGCCGCGTCGCTACTGCAGCACTTCTTTGCTTTTGCACAACATGCGTTTTTGGATTCACTTTCTTCTTGGTTGAAGCGGCAGCGCTGCAGCATCTTGCAGGGAAGCACGGACTTGGTCGGTGAGCAAGTCCGTGATTCTCGAGAAGCGCTGCCGTCTTCCTCGGAGGCGCTGCAGTACAAAACGGATGTAGAAAGAATCAGTCCGGAATCGGCCGAGAAGTGGACCTGCAGCATGCAACAAAAACGAGGCTCAGACCTCCAAAGCGGAGGTTTGGCGCAAATATTTGAAAACTAAGCGCGCCGTGGTTAAAATGGGGGAAGACCAAGCAAAAGAAAAGGTGCCCAAAACACAAGATAGACCTTTCGGCATAAAATGAATTCTAAAATGAGAAGCAAATTTTTGAAGCTTCTCTCAAATTTATTTTTGAAGGAGTCGGTGTCGGGCCTTGAAGCTTCCCGCAAAGATTGTGCTCCGTGTCTGGCAAAGTGTGCTCATCCGTAAAAGCGCTAAAATGTGGAAAAAAAAACGGGTCGAAGGGCGCGGATTCCTGAAGCCTATAATTCTATAGGTGAAGTAGGGATAGCAGAACTAAGTAAGAGAGGTCTCTCAGAGAAAATCTCCTCCCAACCTTTGAGCCCTTGATTCACCTGACGCCACATGGATGCTCGTCACTCACCCCTCCATTGTTTTCCCATATCGCAATCCAGTCATCAACCTGCTCGCAATATTTCATAATCCCTCACCGTACCGTCTGAGGCGAAAACAGCGTCTTGCACTTGCTCTGCTCAACTTCTGTCATCGCCGCCGAACGGGAATCGTCTCTGGGTCTGGAGACGAAAGCTTTCCAGAGATCCGTGTTCTAACGACGTCTTTCGCACCTTCCTTCGGGGCTCTGGAAGGCCTCAAGAGGGACCATCAGTTAACCGTAAAAATTTCAGTGTGGCTCTGCTTTGATGTTTCCGAACCTTGTTAAAGGAGATCTCGCGCTAAGTACTGTTTCTGATCAAGTATTTTAAAGGACCCCTCGCACTATTTACTATTCAACTTATAGTATTTTAAAATATTTCAATACTTTAAAACTAGGCTGTGCTTTCAATAAATAACCCACGGTTTCGGCTGTATTAAGCCTTTTACCCGTTGACTTGCAGCGAAAACAGGGAAACGATTGACATAACTGGTTTTCCTGATGAAAAAACTTCTCGCAGACAACCGTCGACAGCGTGATACACATCAAAGGTAGCAAAACATGGCAAGTGCGAAATCAGCTTGGTCTTGTTAGAGGGGTTAGAATGTACCGTACGAAATTGGGGTCTCCAGGTTTATAAATATATGGATTGATTATGGAAGTAGGTTAAGTTAGTATTATAGGAAAGACAGGTCCTTGAAAGACCTAATCCAAACATTCTGTTTACCTTCTCTACTGATCAGAAGCCACCAGTCTATTTAGATTTGAACTTTATTGCCGGGTTGCTGTTTTGGCTTGAGAAAAAAACCACACAGAACGTCTTCTTTTCCAGACGAAGAAATTTCCACGTTTGATTAGCAAAGAATTATAAGACTTAATTGATTATTTTTTGTACCACATTGGTCTTGTTTTTTTTTTAATTTATTTGCAGTTGTAATAAACAGTTGAAGCATGAGATGGAAGTTATTGTTTCGAACCTTGGCTCCCTACATGCCAGACCGGCTGTCCTGGATAATCGGCTTAGATTTAGTCCACACCGAATTATTTCAAACCTAGGAATTTTTTTTTAAATTTGCTCATTGTTTGACGGTTTTTTACTACAGCAGAGGTATGTCTAATTGAACAGTTTCAACAGTGCAATTTTGGGCTAAATGGTAGAACGAAGATCCACAATACCTATTAAGGGTTTTCTCAGGAGCCCTTAATTAGCTACTTTTGCTAGCTAGTAGTTCACTTCTGTCACAGCAACTGCAGGAAAATGACACTGTTCAAAGTCAACAAACGTTGAAATAAAAGTACCTATACTGTACTAAAAAATTCTGCCTTGGCTTTGGTGACAAACGCATCAAAGTTTGCATAACCCGACTTTTTGGCAAATCAGCTTCATACAAATCGTACTCATTTAGACTATTAAGTCGCTTTCACCAGATTCCAACGATACTGGCCAAATTATCGACTTGAAAGGAAAACGAAGCCGGTATGTCGATTTCCTATGTCTTCTTAACCCTGGATCGAAATGCACAATACCGATAAAGACTCAACATAATTAAGGCCTATAGAATTTCCATTTCAGCGGACTCCGTCCGTAGTATCGACCAAGCAGGAGCACAAACAAGACAGATCGATTCAGCGTGTCAACTTACCCCATTATCGACATTCTAAACGATTTATGAAGATATGTTAAGGACTGCCGAAATTCTGTTTTTTGCCGGATTCCGCCCGGAAATCGATTCGGCAGGGGAAGTGAAGATACCAACCCAGCGTGTTTTCCTACCCATATTTCGATACTCAGACCGACTCTGTAGACAAATGTTTGATTCCTCGCTAATTTCCGGGTTGAGGCGGATTCAGGGCTACTACTTCTCAAGCAAAAAAAAAGCTCAGCAAATGGATTTAGTGTGTATTCTTAACCCTAAATCGAAGCTTTAATCGACTTCGTGCTAACCTTTTACATCTACCAAATTCCGGTTTCGGCCGGATTCCAGGCAAAATACTCCGGCGACAAAATAAAGTTTAAATATGGATCCAGCGTGAATCCTTACCTCTTCTACATCGAAGCTCTTAATCGACTTCAGGATTAATTTATACTTCTAAACCAGTTTCTGGTTTCTGCCTGATTCCGGACAAACTGCTTGTCCAGCGAGAAAACATGTTTCAGATATGGATTCAGCTACCTTTAAAGTTTAACTGAAAAGCCAACTGATTTTTGAGTCATTTCATTGAATACACTGAAATATTTGGATTCTGCAAAGGGATTTTCTTTATTTTCCACTATTTGTTCTAGTTATGACGTTCAGAATACCTGCGTCCGTCCCCACAACGTAAGTTCTACTATGACGCGGGAAATTTTAATCTCAACACAAACGCCGCTTTTCAGTGGGCAGTGGTGAGACTGATGCAGACTGCTTAGTGCCTGAACAAAAAAAAATCATAAACATTTTTCGTAAGGCATACAACAAAAATACAAGCGCATAGAGGTACCACAAATCAGACGGAAATTCCACTATTTAAACTTTATTAAACCACTATTTAAACTATATTAAACTTTATTTTGTCGCCGGAGTATTTTGCCTGGAATCCGGCCGAAACCGGAATTTGGTAGATGTAAAAGGTTATCCTAAAACCTGTTTTAGGATACCTGTAAAAGGTAAAGGTATTTACCCTAAAGGTAAAAGGGATTCCTTACCTCTTCTACATCGAAGCTCTTAATCGACTTCAGGATTAATTTATACTTCTAAACCAGTTTCTGGTTTCTGCCGGATTCCGGACAAACTGCTTGTCCAGCGAGAAAACATGTTTCAGATATGGATTCAGCTACCTTTAAAGTTTAACTGAAAAGCCAACTTATTTTTGAGTCATTTCATTGAATACACTGAAATATTTGGATTCTGAAAAGGGATTTTCTTTATTTTCCACTATTTGTTCTAATTATGACGTTCAGAATACCTGCGTCCGTCCCCACAACGTAAGTTCTACTATGACGCGGGAAATCTTAATCTCAACACAAACGCCGCTTTTCAGTGGGCAGTGGTGAGACTGATGAAGACTGCTTAGTGCCTGAACAAAAAAAAATCATAAATATTTTTTGTAAGGCATACAACAAAGCGCATAGAGGTACCACAAATCAGACGGAAATTCCACTATTTGAAAATCGATTATTCGTGAATAGCGGAGCAACAAAATAACGCATTTTCATCTGGTCTTCAAGCCTAATTAAGTGAATAAGGGATGGATAACTACGTTGTCCTTTCTCAACCCTTTTCGATTAAACTTTAAATGGACTCCTCAAACCACGTTTGAACAAAATATCTCAACCCCTCCGAGAATTATCATGCTAGCAGACAGACAGTCGGACGGACATGCTTTACGAATTCATAGGTATCCTTTCACTAACGTTGTGGGATCCTCCCAAAACGAAGAAATTTCCTACATCACGACAATAAGCAGTAAGCTAGCGTAGATTTCGCGTGAAGATGGAACGAACGAAATTATGAATCACTTCCTACTTTTCTTTATCCTTTTCTTGTTCGGTCCTGAATCATTTTATCGATGAACTTGTTAAGAGATGTAAACAGGCTAGTCTGGCAAGCACGCGTGGCCGGGAAATCTGGACAGGTTGAGCGCGAGTCCTGTTTGTTTGTTTTGCCTGTGAGGTCCCTAAGAGCGGAGAACGGGACATAGGACCATTACGAGCTGGGAATGACGAGGAAAACGATTAAAGGAATCCAGATATCCAGAAAACAAGGGCGATTACATCTAGACGGCCGAGGGGTTAGAAGCTTGCAATTCCCAGTGCCAGTTGAGCACGGCGTTGCAAATTTACCCTCTGTATATCGGCAGCGTTCTTCGGGTTGCTCGTCTGTTAATATTACGACGGCTGTATTTGAGAGTGAAGATGCATTCTCAACCTGATGGTATGGGTAGTGTAGTCGGCCGGACAGAAGATGGTAAATGTCCAAGTATACAGTCATCGGAGTCAGGTTGGCCTACTACACATGCAAAACTTCAACGGTTCATTATGGATCACCAGGTCAATTCACACTATGGTTTGCAGGCCGAACCCACAATAGGCTGTCAACAGTGTCAACCACCCATCATAGGCCTTATAAGCCAGCCTACTGCACGGAGCTTCAAATAATACTCATGACAATGACCGACTGTCTCGTATATAAACAAAAGGTATTATTCCCTGGTTACTTGCAAGAATAACAACCTTTTCAATAAAACTAGAGTTATGTACCGGTCAAAGCCGGCAAAAGGAGTGTGTCATCCATGATGAAGGAAAGGTTCCAGGTCAACCCCGGGGACCCCAAACACAGACTATGGGCAGTAACAACAGACTAACTCTTCTTGTCGATGCAAAATCGCCGTGTACCTAGTGGAAGAGCCGGAAGCAACACAGCTGTCCCGAACGAGCGCCGTGATTGGTTGATACATGATTCGAGTTGTTGAGTTTGAGTCATTAGTTAGACGTTTTCTCGTTCTTCCTGAGGATCATTGGCGCGTTTTGGACTTAGTCATATAGAGTGTTAAGGGAAGGGGAGTAGCGGCAGACCTGGACAGTGCGGGATATGGAGGGCACGTTCACCGTGACATTAAAGTTCGCATTGAAACCGAGACATGATAGTCCAAATCCAATCGTCAGCTTCTCCTTGATACAAACCAACCTCTCTTGTGGGTCACCGTCAGTACCGGCCAGCCTAGAATTTGGCAGGGAACATTCTCGTCCTGCATATAGTAACCAATGTAGAGCAAGAACAGAGATAAAAATAGAAGAAGATACTCACAAAGTTTGCAAGGATGAATTTATTACAGGCTAAAAACAACAAAAATAACAAAACAGATGTGAATGAACGAATGAATGAAGGATTTATGACGCACTGACCAAGGACGTAAGTGCAGCAGAAAACGACAAAGACACATAAAATAATCGTAAAACACTCAAAAAATGTTTTCCTGGACAGGTAAGCTTCCGATCGGCGAACACAAATTAGAGGAGAGGGCTTCAAGCGTCAACAATGGGTCGGATATTAGTTGGTAGGTAGGGTAGGTAGTGAAGAAAGAGAAGATACCTGAAGTATGTCGAGCGTATGCGTCGAAGGTCCTTTTTCCTGAGTAGTTCCTAGTTCCTTAAAGATGATTCATTGTACTCATAGAAGGATGCAGGTGGGGATCAAAGGGGTTAGCCACTTGCAAATAGCAACCCAAACCAAGTCAATACATGTGAGGTTTTACAGTGTTTAGGATAGAAAAGGTTGCTGATGTCACGATATACAGATGAGTTGCTTTTGAAGCAGAAGCGGCGATTGTGAGACGAGCTTTAATTCGCCTCATTTCCATTAAGTAGGTAGACTAGTTTCTGAAAGCCCTCCTTTGTCTCATTTTTAACACTTGTGATACAGAGATAGTAAAAATTAGATCCCTAAGGTACTAAGCAGAACAAAATGGCTTTCCTCTCTACTCCAAAGAACGTACAGATCTTTCATTGGTCGGGTGGCAGATTGCTGATGTTCTGCTGATGAACTTGTGGATATATTTAAAAGAAATTCTAGATAGAGACCATAAATAAATTAACAAAAATGGCTAAAAATAGCGGAGCACGGATCAGACGAAAATTACGGAAATTAACCAATAGCCTGCGAATATTTTTGTGTTAATCAGTTGCAATATCTCCCGCGTACCGTGTCAAAATTCGGCTGACGAAAAAAATCTGAGCTCAAAATTTGGGGCTGTCATATATTCTACTGAACTGGCAACACTGTACAAGGAAGTCAGATAGAAAAGTATTGTAATAAAAAATAAGGAGAGTAGCCTGGATCCTTCTTTCAAGATGTCTCTTCAAAGTTTTGGACAACTGAAGAGTGAGAGAGGTATACAGTACAAAGCAGGGCCGTATCCAAGGGGGGGGGGGTTCACCCCCCCCCCTCCGAAACATACACAAATAATCATTTTTTTTAGGCTTTTCCCTCTGATCTATGTATATTTTGTACTTTTTTGTCCGACCCGCAGGCAAACCCCCCCCCCCCCCCCCCGAAAGTATCCCCCAAGAACCAGTTGATGAGAAAGAAGTACCAAGAATTTCACGCGACGAAGTTTCAAAAAAGTTAAGTTCTTTAAGACGTACTAGTGTAACCCCTGTTGACATACCCGTCGAGTTAATCAGGGCTTTTCCCAAGGAACTGGCAGGTCCACTTACAGATATTTTTAATTCAATTTCCCTTACAGGTACATACCCTGAAATTTGGAAAGTTGGTTATATCACGCCTATCCCGAAGAAAGGAGCAAAAAATGATTTTGATGGGACTAGACCTATTACTCTAACACCAGTTTTTAGCAAAATTTACGAGAGTTTCGTATCCACGTGGTTGAAAGCAGAGATAATGTCGCAGATCGACCCGAGACAATTCGGGAACCGTCCTAAAACTTCAACCAGTCATTACTTAATTAGTCTTATTGATTTTATTTTAAAGAATTTGGACGACCCTATTAAGTGGATTAACTTAATAACCATAGATTTTAGAAAAGGTTTTGATCTCATTAATCATACAATTTTGATAAAGAGACTTATCGAAAAGTTGAAGGTCAGTCCTTTTATTGTAAATATTTTAGTTGGATTTTTGAAGAATAGAAAACAAACAACGAAGTACAAAAACGTGTTCTCTGAACTATCGGATATTTTCTGTGGTGTTCCACAGGGAACTTTACTTGGACCTATCCTGTTCCTTGTAATGATGAATGATATAGCGCAAGAGCACCCAGATCGCTGGAAATTTGTGGATGATTTAAGCTTAACCGAAGTATGCTACAGAAATATTAAAAGCAAAGCTGCAGGCATAATAGAAGACATTAAAGATGAAGCCAGGTTGTTGGACATGCAGGTAAACGAAGATAAAAATGCAATTTTAACCTTTTCCTTCCTCAAAACTAGCATTTCCTTTGAAGAAACACTGCCTTCTGGTTTACAGGTACAGAAGCTAAAGCTCCTTGGTGTAACAATCACGTCTGATCTTAAATGGGAGGACAACACCAACGTAATACTAAAGCGTGCAAACGCTGGTCTACAGCTGTTAAAACTTCTGGCTAAGTTCCAAGTACCTAATTCCCATCTTGTCCGAATTTACGTTTCTTTCATTCGGTCCACTTTGGAATATGCGGCTGCTGTTTGGCACTTTGCCCTTACTGCCGAACAGACACAACAAATAGAAAGAATACAGAAACGTGCACTCCTAATAATAAGTCGTGAGCCCAAAGTTCCCTATTCTGCTCTCCTAAAAAAGTTTAAGATGGAAACCCTTGAGAGTCGGAGACTGCGGCTGAGCCTAGCGGTTGGTCATAAGCTCCTCCACCATCCTGTTCTATCCGATATCCTTCCTCCTCCTTATGAAAACACAAGAAACCGACAGGAAAGGGTCGCAAGTTCAAAGGTTCCAAAGTTGTCCCCCGTACCTGCAACACATACGCGATACCAGAAAAGCTTCGTTCCGAGTTTCACAAAAATTTATAATGATGGTGGTAGCTGTCTGTGATATTATTCCAACGTCCGTGTTCTGTTTTTGGTTTTCATTTATGTATTATAACAGGTCTGTGATGACGAATTGATGATTAACTGTATAGATTTTAAAATGTGCATTATGCTTGACGTAATACCCAAATTTGGCATTGCCATGATAGTGGTTGTTTGAAATAAATTCGTTATGTTATGTATGTTATGAAGGGCAACCCCCCCCTCCCCCCCCCCCCAAAAAAAAAAAAAAAATCCTGGATACGGGCCTGGTACAAAGTCTGAGAATTTTGTTTCTGATTTGAAAACGTTACAGAAAATGTCTGTGATCCTGTACATTTATTTTGATTGACAATAAACATACTGCTTGTCACGAAACCCACGGGGGAGTTACAATTACAATTACAATTCATTTATTCCCAAAATTCTGATAATACAAAATGCACGGAATTTTCAAATTAAGTCAGAAACGCTACTGTTTACTGTATTACGGCGCAATGGGTTGACGTCACGTCCTAAGAAATCGAACCACATTAAGCCGCCAAGGAAAATGTTTTCGAAACCTGTGGAAACGCCGATGAGTCGGAAGGAACCATTTTGGACCACCCCTGCGCACATCTGGACACTCCTTTTCATAAAACGGACTTTGAAAGGATCGCGTTTCAAGAATAACTTGTTGAACAAATTTCAGAGATGTCACTGCAGCTTGCCGCTGGGCCACGTGGGGGGTCGCTTATAGTCAGACTTCCGACTTATGTCCTTTTGCTGTAGGGGCCTGTCATCGCTGACCTGAGGACATTTTCCTTTCAAGTGGAAAAGACGAAAAGACGAGAAAAAAGATGGGAATAGGAAGCAGAAGAAAATCGACAAGGAGAACCGGGCAGTGGAGGGGTTCGCCTACAGTGGCGCCATTTCAGCAAACTCTAGGGGGGGGGGGGGGGGGCAAAGATCCTCTTCGGACCTCAGTCCCAGGTTTGAGTGAATGAATGAATGAAGGATTTATGACGCACTGTCCAAGGGCGTAGTAGAAAAGGACAAAGAATTATAAAATAATCGCAAAACACTCAAAAAATATTTTTTATAAAGGTTCACTAATCTAGAATCACATTGATGGGATCGTGGACAGCGAAGTTTCCAATCGGATAACAAATTAGAGAAGAGGGCTTCAAGCGTGAACAATGGGTCAGAAACTAACAAACGGCGGATCAGGTAGCGGTTCCGCGTGCGCCGCTGTAGGCAGAGAAGAAATTTCAGACATTTGAAGTATGTAGAGTGTAGGCGTCGAAGGTCCTTTTTTCTGAGTAATGTAATCCAGCAAGACCGTTTGTCACACGGACTCAAAATTTAGTCACTCTTTTGGGGTATATTTAAAGTAAAGTAGTTTTCGAATTTAGCTTAACTAAAGCATACAGCAAAAATATGGCGCGTAATCAAAAATAGAAAATTCCATAAATAGCTAAACTGATTAATCCTAATAACTTGGAAATAAAAAAAGTAAAAAGAGAAACAACAGGTACAACCATAAAAAAATTACCAATAACATTTCATAATTTCCATCATGGAAGAGATAGAAGGTCGACCCGTTTTTTTTCTCGAAAGCAAACAGCAACTCTACGAAAACAGGCAAAAATACTCAAGTTCTGGCCTCGCAATTATTTTGAAAAGATAACTGGTAAACAGGAAGTTTAAGTGCCATCTTTAAAGTCAGCTTTGCACTTTACTTTTTAACAGCAAAAAATATCATCCAAGGAGGAATACTTTAGAATCTAGGGGAACATGGCCCTCTGCCCCCCCCCCCCTCCAATGGCGCCCCTGGTCGCCTATCGCCAGTCTTCCAACTCTGTTGTAAGAAACCTGTCATCTCTGGCCTGAGAACTGGTCGGACTCCGATGATGGTGATGATGAAATTTTATTTACGCACTTAAAACACAACTCTTACTAGAAATGATCTTTCCCCAATGAAATGGATCAGAAAAAAAAGGTTTTCGAATATACCATTACTTTCCACCTGAAATTAGTGATTTTCTTGTTAGCGCTTGTCGATTACCTCCAGCCTTCCTGCTCCCCGACGCGGCGGCTGGGCGCAAAACGTTTGAAAACTGAACGCGCCGTGGTGAAAAAGTGGGAAAACTAAGCAAATAAAAGAAGTAATAAACAAATGCTTCTGAGATCCTTACGTGTGAAAGAGAGTTGCCAGCGGACGTTGAAGATTCCGGCAAAAGTTTCGTTGTGGGACGAGTAAAACTCAGCAAGGCCAAAAAAGCGCTAAAAATCCATAGGCGCAAAACGAGACAGTGGAGAAAGGTGGGGATTTCAGAAGCTTATAATTCTGTATGGGAGCTAGGCATATTATGAAAAACAGAATAAGCAAGAGGGGTCCTTTAATAAGAGGGAAATAGCGCAATCCACACAAATAAAAGGAAAAAAATACACTGAGCTTTCAGTAATGTAGTAAGTGCACAAGATAAAAAAATTAACATTAAAAACATGTGACCTGAGAACTGGTCGGACTGTGTGCTATAGTTGGGTTTCTCCTATTCACAGTTGGTGCAGACGGTGTGAAGAGCAAGACGACAGTACAAAGCGGGTAGTATTCATGGCATAAAGCTAACTTCGACAACTAGACGTGCAGGTGTGTAATCGTAAAGGACACTTCACACTAGGTTGTGTTCCTGCTCAGATGTTCTGAATACTCTATGAGCGTGTTCCACCCTCGTACCAATAGTAGCTATTAGTTACTAAATCCGTTCTAACCTCACGAAAAGTTACTACGCTGACCGTTCCAGCCTTCTCGAAATAGTAACTAATAGTAACTATTTGCTTACCACGCTCGGGAGCGTGGGTAAGCGTAGTAACCAAGAATCTCTGCCACGTGATTGGTCGGATTCACCCGTGGCATGATATTCCGCTGGAAAATAGAAAAATCGTTTCAGCCTTGACGACAAAAAGCCAGAATTTGTGACGTCATGCGTGGTAACTACGGTAAGTGGGATGGAACACGCTCTATATGACTAAGTCAAAACACGCCACTGATCCTCAGGAAGAATGAGAAAATGTCGCAGTAACGACTCAAAGTCAGCTTGGGCCGAAGGGACATCTATAGCCGAAGTACGGAACTACAGATCGCCCATACATGCCGCCGACAAGTATCCATCTTAGCTGGAAAGAAGAAGAAGAGACAGGCGACTCTGAAAACCAAAATTCAGAAGAATCTCTACCCTTTCGACGATCCAATCGAACAGCAAAAACAGGAGCCGTGCCCAGAATAAAATCCCAGCACCAGCTTTAAGTCCAACCAATTTTAAGAGAAGAAATTCACACAATCAGATGTTTAAGGAAGAATCTTTAATTGTTTTTCCACAAGTTCATTGAGCGGCTTGAGCCTGAAGAGGACCCTTGCCAAGAAGGGCCGAAGTATAGCTCTAATAAAATGTAGCTGACTTATCCGTTTTGCACCGTCAAATATGGCTCAAATTCAACAACTCAATCCTGTGTCAACCAATCACGGCGATCGTTGGGACAGCTGTAGTGCCGCTTCCGGCTCTTCCGCAAGGTACACAGCGATTTGGCATCGGCAAGGAGAGTTTGTCGTCAAGAGTATTAGTTGACCAATTTACAACTAAGCTATGCTTACAGATAATTAAACACGGCTTCGGCTATTTTTAGCCTCTTTTCATGGTTGACAGTGCTAAACTCAATCTTGGCAAAATTTGCATAACCGGTCTCTAGACGAATAAGCTCCTCGGAAACAATGATCAGGCGCACGATACGTCACGTAAAGAGAGTTCATGCTAATAGAGGAGATAGGATACACTTATGTTTTCCTATTTTCTTTTGTTTTCGTCTTACTAACTAAAGAATATGTTATTCGGATAATATTTAAAAACACCTATTTCTGGTATTTAATGTCTCGACGAGTTATGCGCTCAACCAACGCTTATCATCCATTTTATTCTAAATATCGTACAAATTACATTTAGTACAAAAAAACAACCGTAATTTTGGAGCTATAGCTTACGCAGTTCCTTTACCTTTGGGGGCACCTTTTAGGTGTCTACCCGTGCAGCTAAAACGGATAAGCATTAGTTGCGTTTTTGCAGATACCATGGTATCTGATACCATGGTATCTGACACCACAGTCTAAAGTCGTTTTTGCAGTTATCGTGGCATCTGATACCGTGGTAACTGCAAAAACGATTAACTGCAGATCCAGTTACCGTGGTAACAGATACCATGGTATCTGCAAAAACGCAACTATTTTAGTACTCCACGCCATGGCCAATCGTGAAGCTAATTAGTTACTTCGCCGGTAGGTATCTGCTATTGTATTCAAACGTCAAATTATTTACGGCTCTACACCATTTTTCACTAGTTGCGGTTTTGCAGATACCTTGGTATCTGATACAATGGTCTAATCTGGCCAGTTACCGCAGTATCTGGCATTCCGATACCACGGTCCTGACCAGTCAACCACAAACCCCTGATTTTTGCATACCCTATGCCAAGCGCTGGATATGTCTAGCGTTTGGCATACCCTATGCCTAACGGTGGATACACTATACCAGGTGCTGGATACTGCAACCCAGTAAAAATATTGATGATTTTAGTGAAGCTAAATAATCAACCAATCAGAACTCCTTTATATTGATGTAGGTCGGGTTAGGTTACAAACAGGTATCCAGCGTTTGGTATAGGGTATCCAGCGTTAGGCATAGGCTATGCCAAATGCTAGATATACCCAGCGTTTGGCATAGGGTATCCAAAAGTCAGGGATTTGTGGTAGACTGGTCCTGACCATGGTATCTGAAAAAGTCGTCTCACTCTCCCATCACAAACGCAAGGGATTAGGTTTTTTTGTGAAACTGGTGAGAAAGAAGTTCGGCACTTGAATTTGAGTGGGTGCAAGTATTTCTTTAAAAAAAAAGCGATTTCCGCAATTTACCGTTTTTGCAATGCAACTGTAGCCTAGTATCAGATACCATGGTGTCTGCAAAATGCAACTATACGTCCTTCATAAAATCCGATGACGAATTGCCGCCAGACGCGCTAGAGGAACAATAACAATCACACGTGAGATCTGGGGATAAGTTATCTGACGGGTGAATAAGCGATTAGGCTTTCGCTTCATATCGAGTCGCGCATTAGCTCCGTTGAAAACTCAGCCAGCACTCAGCACTGAAGTCGGAAGCCATAAATGACAAACTTGATGACGCTTGACAGAACAGAGTTGGGTAAAGCAAAAAGAGGGGAAGAGGCATTTTAATCAGTTTTAAACATGGTTGGGCCTAAGAGGAATTGAAAATAGCAAGACAAACCGGGATAAAAGTACACCAAGAAGTAACGTGTCATTTTTCTTTACGACAGCGCACCTAGCGGCCAAAAAATAACTAATCTGAGAGGAATTTTATGAGGGACGTATTGTTAACGCTGCAGCTAAAGAGTTTTGTTTGACGGTAGATGTCAGCTTGACAGTAAAACGGCACATTATTTTACCGCTTTCCACTGTTCTTGAATAGACCTGCGTACATTTCTTAATCACAACAAATACGGATAATTTGGACGGAATATTCACTTTCCCAACTAAACCTTTTTTCTACCAGGACGGATCATTCACCGAGTGAGAACAATGTGGCATAAACAAGCGTGCTGTGCACCAAAACAATGAATAAATAAACTAAAGCGCTTTCAGATCAGAAATACATTTTACCAGACTATCTATCTATTCCACTAGCGGTATAAATAAAGGCAGCAACTTAGACAAAATAGTTGGACTATTAACCCGTCTTCCGTGTGCTATTTATTCATGGTACATTTCAGTACCTAACGCAGATATACAACTGCATAAGTCAAAACCGCGAGCTTTACTTAAAGCACCAACGCTACTAGTAACCATATATTATTTAGGGTTTTAGAGCTCTTGTACTTCTCTCCAAAATATGTAATGAACAGTTTAATTACCCTAAGCATACAACTGACATTCTCTTTTTCTTTTCTTATTTTTCCCGTGGCCTCCTTTGTAATTTAACTTATTTTTATATTACTTAAAAAACTAAGAAATCACATATCGTACTTTTTGTGGCTACTCCTCAATCCCTCAGTGACGTTAACTTTAATCTGTTTTTACCCACTTTTAACTATTCACGTCACCTAACTTTTGAAAATATACTTGATTTACTAGTCTTCTCCCCTAATGTTTGGAAATTAATGCTCATTTTTTAACAAATTTTCTTCAAACAACTAAATCTTCTTAACTAATTCGCTTAACCGATTTTTCTGACGGGCAAGTTTCTTAACGGTGATGCGTCAGCTCCTCAAAAGGAATGATTACCGCGTTCTCTGGTCCCACATGACCTGAACAGACATTTAAAACAGCGCAAAAAACACGCGAAAAGAGAGAAAACATAGTTTAATTCAATACAGATGATTTTTCATGAGGCTATCATGATACCAAAAGTTAAGAATAGACTATGTATGCTAAGCCAGAACTTTAACTAGAGATACTTGAGTTTATTCTCACAGGAATCCTAAAGTCAAGCAGACAAGCAAATTTTTGGATGAAATATATTTCGTTAAATGAATAATATATATTAACTTATTTATATTTATTCTGTAGAGGTCAATGGCCTTTTTTTTGCATTATTAAGTTAGTTAAATTATACGACGGTTAAGAAGAAGACCCGGAACGGATTAAATCCTAGTCCTGTATAGACAGGAGTTCAGAAAATCCTTTCTACTAATTCTACAACGACTTTTAAAGCTGTTTTTCCCTCACCCACACACACTCTCCCGCACCCACTGGATATACCTATAACAATAATAGCCTAATTTGTAAAAACGGATATGTCAGCTCAAAGATGGGCGAATACGATCATGAAAGGATTCGAATCCGAACCCAGGGCTAAGCACGAATCCAATTCCGAATCTGAATCCACCATGTTAGGCTAAGGACTCGAATCCCCGAATCAAATCCGAGCTTAACAAAAATCAAATCATGTACATACGTAATAGTTAAAAATCACAGCTGACAAAAAAAACGTATCCGTTTTGCAGTGGCAAACACGATTCGCAGTCAGCTTGGGCTGAAGGAATATTTGATAATAGCCTACTGAGGCCTAGATTTGACAGACCTGACAATATTCCTGCTCAAAATTTCATACGCTTCTTTGATTTTTATGAACTTGGAATGCGCAAGTTCTTTCGCTTCGGAGCTCTGATGGCGGTCAGGATGCCATTCTCGTGACAGTTCCCGCCATCTCTGTTTGATTTCATCACCGCTCGCTCCCTTGGTCAGATTGAACACCTAGAAATGATAGATGACTCTTGACAAGTTACCACTTATCCGCTTTTTAGGTAACTGAGGGTAGAGTGTTTTGGCTGTTCGGACACTAGTGAGCAAAAACCAGAACTAATGGGAGTGCGACTAACGTGCTTTTCATCTCTGTGTTGCCCTTGACGCTAGGTCAGAGCAAAATAACACTAGGGAGTAGCGCCAAGATCAAGCTTTCCATGCTTCAGAATCGGGTCATACTTGTAGCGCCGCCCACTATGCTTGTGGCATTTAAAGCGAGACTACCTTGCGGGTGTAGAAATTTCTAGTAAAGCTAAGATGCGGTCTGCGCACATTGAAGAAACAGGGGAGGTTGTATCTTTTTTTATGGCACTTGCCCTTCGGCCAAGTGCCATATAGCGATCGCAATTTCTGTCCGTCCGTCGGTCGGTCGGTCGGTCGGTCCCGGTTTTGCTAGTTCGGGCACTTCCAGATAAGCTAGGACGATGAAACTTGGCAGGCATATCAGGGACCGGACCAGTAAATTAGAAATAGTCACTTCCCCAATCGGACCATCTGGGGGGAGTGGGGGGAGGGGAATAAGGAAAAACTAGGAAAAATGAGATATTTTTAACTGACGAACGGGTGATTGGATCTTAATGAAACTTGATCTTAAGAAGAAATCTTAATGAAATCCGGACCGGATCCGGTGACATTGGGGGGGGGGGCTGAAGGGGGAAACCGGAAATCTTGGAAAACGCTTAGATCGGAGAGATCGGGATGAAACTTGGTGGAAAGAACAAGCACAAGTCCTAGATACGGGATTGACATAATCGGATCGGATCCGCTCACCTTGGGGGCGTTTGGGGGGAGGGGCTAGTTTCAGGTGATTCCGCGAGTTCGGTGCTTCCTGATGGGCTAGGACGATAAAAATTGGCAGGCACGTCGTGGACCCGAACATATTGACTTGAGAATAGTCGTTTCCCTTATCCGACTATCGGGGGGGAGGGGGGCAGAGGGAAGTTGAATCCGGAAAAATTAGATGTTCTTAACTTACGAACGGGTGATCGGATCTCTATGAAACTTGACATGTAGAAAAACTTCGTGTCTCAGACATCCCAGTTTAAATCCGGACCGGATCCCGTGATATTGGGGGGAGCTGGAGGGGGGAACCGGAAATCTTGGGAAACGCTTAGGGTGGAGAGATCGAGACGAAACTTAGTGGAAAGAACAAGCACAAGCCCTAGATACAAGATTGACATAACCGGACCAGATCCGTTCACTGTGGAAGAGTTGTGGGGGGGGGATCCGAGTTTCTAGTGATCCCACAGTTCTGTACTTCCTGATGTGCTAGGACGATGAAACTTGTCAGGCTTGTGAGGTACCCGAACAGATTGACTTGAGAATGTAGCTTCCCCGATCCGACCATCGTGGGGGAGTGTAGGGATGGCAAATCCGGAATCTAGTGGCAAGCTCAGCTATTGAACGGGTTATCGGATTTAAATGAAACTTGATATTTAGAAAGACCTCGTGCCTCAGATGTCCCATTCTAAATCCGGACCGGATCCGGATAACATTGGGAGGAGCTGGAGGGGGAAACCGGAAATCTTTGGAAACGCTTAGAGCCGAGGGATCGGGATGAAACTTGGTGGGAAGAACAAGCACAAGTTCTAGATGCGTCATTGACATAATATTACGGAATTCGGGCACAATGGGGGAGTTGGGGGGGGAGGTCCGGATTTCTAGTGATCGTGCGAGTTCGGTACTTCCTGATGTGCTAGGACGATGAAACTTGGTAGGCATGTCAGGGACCCGAACATATTGACTTGACAATAGTCGTTTTGTCGATCGTGGGAAGAGTGGAGGGATGGCGAATACGGAATCTAGTGGCATGGGCAGCTACTGAACGAGTGATCGGATTTAAATGAAACTTGATATTTAGAAAGAACTCGTGCCCCTGACGTCCCATCTTAAATTCGGACCGGATCCGGTGACAATTGGAGGAGCTGAAGGGGGGAACCGGAAATCTTTGGAAACGCTTAGAGTCGAGGGATCGGGATGAAACTTGGTGGGAAGAACAAGCACGAGTTCTAGATATGTCATGGACATAATAGGACGGGATTCGGGCACTCTGGTGGAATGGGGGGGGGGGGGTCGGATTTCTAGTAAGCGCCTCGAGTTCGGTACTTCCTAATGTGCTAGGACGATGAAACTTGGTAGGCTTGTCAGGGACCCGAGTAAATTGACATGAGAAGAGTCGTTTCCTAGATCCGACCGCCGTGGGAGGAATCAAGCAATCAAGTGGCACGGGTAGTTTTTGAATGGGTGATTGGATTTGAATAAAACTTGGCAAGTGGAAAGAGCTATCGTCTCAGATGTTCCATGTCAGGTCCGGGGAGTAGTGGAGGAAGAGGGAATCCGGAATCTTGAGGTATTTAGAACTTCCAACGGGTGACCGGATCTTAATGAAACTTGATGGTTGTAAAGACGCCGAGTCTCAGACGACCCACTTCAAATCCGGATTGGATCCGGTGACTTTGGCGGGAGCCGCAGGAGGGAACCGGAAATCTTGGGAAACGCTTAGAGTGGAGGGATCGGGATGAACCTTTGTGGGAAGAACAAGCGCAAGTTTGATACATCGTTGACATAAGCGGACCAAATTCGGACACTGTGGGGGAGTTGGGGGGGGGGGGGATTAATTCTCGCGATCCCGCAAGTTTGGAACTTCCTGATTTTCTAGGACGATAAAACTTGGAAGACGTTTCAGGGACCCGAATAGACTGACTTGAGAATAGTCCTTTCCCCGATCCCACCACAAGGGGGGTTGAGAGAAGTTTCTGACATGCACATGAGGGTCAAACAAGTGGAGTGATTTGGACGAAATTTGGAAGGTACAGAGATCATATGACCTAGATGACATATTGTTCGAACCGGATCCGAACACGGAGTGGGGGGGGGGGGGGGGAGATTTACCGGAAGTTCCCCAAAAAATGCTCGGATCGAGTGAAAGATAGGTGGTACGAGAAAATGCTTCAGGTGATACAGTTAAGAGTCCAGACCAGATTCGGCCGCGGTATCTGGGAAGTTGGAAGGGAGTGCCGGAAATCTTGGGCACGTCTAGGGACATAGCGGGTCAATTTCTTGGGTTGAAACTTGGAAGGTTGGCGATGGCTTGCAGTTGAGGGACTTGAGTGAAACTCGATATCCTAATTCTACACTGTAAAAAAAATCTTGCAGTATTTGCTACCCGGATTATTCTTATCTTTATTGAGATACGATTACCCCTAATTCGGATTAATCTTATCTCAATAAAGATGAGATGAATCCCAGCAGAAAATACTGCTTCCTTACTGGGAGAAACTTTTTACGGTGTAGGTCTGAACTGAATTTCTGGATGGCGGGGTTTTGTAAAGTTCTCTTTTACTTTCTTGTACCACTTACTCGTAACAAGTGCCATATGAGCTCGTAGCTCTTGTTTGTTATTGGAGCCAGTTTTGATACATTACTGATTGAGTTTCAGTAGGGACGTTCCCTATCACTATAGTGGTGCTAGTGTCACTGCTATTCAGTGTGTGTCACTTTTTTCAGTCTTGGCGCTACTCCCTAGTGTTATTTTGCTCTGAGTCAGGTCGGAGACCATACCCGTAAACGGACCGACGAGAAGACGTCTTTTTCTTTCTTTTTTAAATGGAAAAAGAAAAATGGCAAAATGCACCCCCCCCCCCCCTCCCCACAGGTAAGGCAATATAAGGTGGATTTATGTAAGCGCGGTCGTATCGCTACGGGCAGTGCTACCTTGGTCGGAGACAGTTTACGGTGCGCATTATTATTTTTTTTGGTGTTTGGCTAATCTTAGCTGACTTATCCCTTTAATGCCATCAAATACGCGTGGCCAAGCCTTCTTGGAAATATCGTCGACACAAAATTTTAAGCTGGCCAAATCCGTTTAGCAATAGCAAACATAATTCCCTATCAGGTCGTGATGAAGCCAGTATCCTATCGTCGTAGCTTTTCCGGTCGATAAAATCTGACGGACTCAAATCGCGATAGAAACTTACTTTTGTCAATATCGCCATGATGTTAAACTACATGGTGGGTACAACATAACGAAGACGTTGAATCAGAGCAAATCAGAGCGTGCTACAATGGTTACGAAGCCTCCCTTTATATTATTTATATTATTTTTGTTGGATTTATGGGTACGTAGTTGTTGTTATTATAGTAGAATTTTTAACAAGCACTGCATGGTTGAATTTTTGTTCTCCACAGTGCTTGTATAATGTCTTTGTATTTTTGTGTAAAATTAAAAAACTTGAACTTGAACTTGAACTATTAAGACTTGAGCGACTCCATGTCCGCCGGGAAAACTTAATATTACGTTTGGTCAATCCTTGCCAGTGAAAAACATAGAGATATTCTCCCCGATCTAGCACCGGCGACATGACGGACGCGGAATTTCCTGGTGCCAGATAAATGTCGCACTAACCGGTATTCGAATTCCTTTGAACTATATTGTACTGAAAAAATTAACAACGAACAAGTGCATTTCAAGTGATTTATTTACTTTTATGTAATAATTGTATATATTCAAGTATTTAACAGATTGTGTGTGTCCTGGTTTGTCTACGTGGCTCCGACAATGGAGTCCTGACTTCTAAATTATATTCGAAAAACTGTTTATGGTCCCTTGCGTAAAGTGCCATCTATATTATTAATTTCCGTGACATGGGGATGTGAACTGGTTAGATGAATTTGCCTCCGGGCGGGATCACTGTTCCTGTGGCCGGCTTTACCAGACTATTGTAGTGGTTTGCGAACTCTGTTCACAAGCCCCTCGGTAGCTCAGTTGGTAGAGCGACTGCCTTGTAAGCAGAGGGTCCTGGGTTCAAATCCCGGCTGAGGAGCATTTTTGTCTTTCAGTTAACTACTTATAAAACATTAAATGTAATGGCCGACGTTTTTAGTGCCATGTCGGCGCTACGAGCTAGATCAATAAAAATTATTAATAGAGTTAATAATAAAATCAATAAAAAGATCAATAAAAAATTATTAATAAAATTATTATTATCTATCTCTATTTTCCCGACAAAACCGCTCACCTCATAGGCATGCTGCAATCCGGTCGGATCCAGTTTTCCGGATAGAAATTCGGCCGCATCGTCCCATCCTGATGTTCTTAGAACGTCCCATAGTTCGCCGAGAGCCAGTTTGAAATCCTTCCACATAGGCGAGTTGAAGAAGTGCTTAAGGGCATCTCTCACTTTAACGGTTTCCCCGGTCGTGGAATCAGTTACTGTGGCGTTAAAGTAGAAGTAGGAAAGCCAGACGCCATAGCACATGGAGACAAAAACAAGAAGGGCGATGAACTTTCTGGAACAAATAAGACACAATCTGTAACGTGTTTGTTCAGTGCTCAGTTCTGCTTGCTATATTCTGGAAAGGGAGGAGTGGGTAGAGACTATTTTGATGATACAAAATCTGTTGGGATAAAGAATTTGGGAAGGTTTGTTAGTTTGGGTATGGCACATAGAGAATTATTTTATAGATATTTTTTTTCTTTTAACATTATGGTGAGTTTCACTGGATAACTGGAAGTTTCTTTAGTGGACTTGTTTCGAATTTATTATTTGGAAGTTAGTCATTGTGTCGTATGTTCGTAATCAACCATGGTCCATGGCCCATAGGGCTTTTAGTGTTTACAAATATCTATCTGTCTTCTGCGATTCTGGGAACTGCTGGGACCGGTCGCTTTTCTGGAAAAAGTCAACGGGTCCCGCAAAAGGCTAAAAACAGAGAAAACTGTGGGTTATTCGCTGAAAGCACAGCCTAGTTTTAAAGTATTCAAATATTTTAAAATACTGTAAGTTGAAGAGCAAATACTGCGAGGGGTCCTTTAAGCATTGTCCAACTAGGTATAACAAGCTGAATAGCGCTATACGCGATGTTTACGTCTTAATACACATTTAAAAAAGCCCGTTCAAATAGGAACTCGGAAGGTTCTTATCCATGCAGCGTTCGGTGTTGCTACGCTGATACAATTTTTCGACCTACTAAAGATCAGAAAAAGTGTTCTTAAAGGACACCTGAACAATGAAACCATACTTGAACACACCATGGAGAATGCATTTACAGACATGGCCACGGAGAGCATTCTTCTCCCGAGCGTGACGTTTTCAAAATAGGGATGTTCGTATCTGGAGGTTTGCACATGCAGACTCCAAGACAAAAAGCGCAATTCATTCAACTCTTGTACATCGCTGGTCGGATCGTATTGGAATTTCTTCTAGATATACGTTTGGGCTTAACTGATTAAAAAATATTCCAGAATTTCCAGAAGAAGGGTTGATTGGAGACATTTGTTCATTTCTAAAATTGTTCGGCACTGAAATAAAGACAGATGCAAAACGGAGCATAAATCATAGCTTGGAAACACTATTTCGTATTTGAATTGGGTTTTCTGCAGGCAATGTTAACGGAAGTCATACAGATAGGGATGATACTTGGTACTTTTCATTCAGGTGTCCTTTAAGTACACGAGTACAATTTCACGTTCTTTATTTTGTAAAATGCTATTAAATTAACGGATGGACAGCATTGGTCCTCAAACTAACAATAAGCAGTCGTAACAGAACAAAACCTGTTCTGTTGAAGTTGTTTCTTGCGGCGAAGTAGAAGTTTAGTGCTTTCCATGGCAGCCCTGACGACGTTGCTCCTCTCCTCGGGCCGCCTGTGGAACCAACCAAGCGATCTGATTGGCTCTGCACAAGGGAAAATATAACATGGCTCTATTCTCCTTATTCGACTTATTACAGTGCGGCCCGAGGAAAAGAGGAATCTGTACCCGATGAAAAATTTGTAGCCTGCATAGTAGTATGGTAGTAGTACGAAAACGTTGCATGTAATACTATGTAATAGCAAAGAATACTATGATATAATGTGCCTAGACTGGTCCAATCTTATGTAGTAGTATCCAGTAGCATCCTGTCATGCCATAGTAATATCCAGTCTTGCTAATAGTAGCATATAGTAGTATGCAGTAACAGGGTAGCCTTGAAGTAGAAGCATGTAGTAGCATCGTTAGTACTGCATGCAACTTTTTCGTACTACTTCATAGTACTATTTTAAGATAAATTTTTCATCGGGTAATAAGCCTTGTACGCCACAACACACCTTATACCACCTTTTTGAACAATGCTTTAAGAGTATCGGCAAAGTATAAGATTAACGATCCGTCTATTAATAATAATATAATTTCAATAGCAAGGCTTTCGCCTCTATAGATTTCTCGGGACACTTTATACCATAAACTGAATTTCAGCCAGGTGGTAGTCGATACCTGCTTTGAATTGGTTGATATTTTCGGCATTTACAACACTTTCTGGGAGATTATTGCCGTATCTGAGCGAACTACACGTTTTATTCGCTCGCTTGACACCAGTCACTCGCTGCAGAGTGATTGCATCGTACCAGACGAAAACGGGAAAAGGAGAGTAAAAAAAAATAACATTGCGAGGTAGAGGACTTTCAACTTCGGGCATAAATTGTGGGCGTATGGTTGACATTTTAAGCTTCTAAGTATTCTAAGAAGAATCTGATTGGCTCTGCACAAGGGAAAATATAACATGGCTCTATTCTCCTTATTCGACTTATTACAGTTCGGCCCGAGGAAAAGAGGGATCTGTAATAAGCCTTATACGCCACAATACACCTTATAACACCTATTTGAACAATGCTTTTAAGAGTATCGACAACGTATAAGATTAAGGATCCGTCTATTAATAATAATATAATTAAATAATAAGGCTTTCGCCTCTATAAATTTCTCGGGACAATTTATACAATAAACTGAATTTCAGCCAGGTGGTAGTCGACACCTGCTTTGAATTGGTTGATATTTTCGGCATTTACAACACTTTCTGGGAGATTATTGCCGTATCTGGGCGAACTACACGTTTTATTCGTTCGCTTGACACCAGTCACTCGCTGCAGAGTGATTGCATCGTACCCGACGAAAACGGGAAAAGGAGAGTAAAAAAATAACATTGCGAGGTAGAGGACTTTCAACTTCGGGCATAAATTGTGGGCGTATGGTTGACATTTTAAGCTTCTAAGTATTCTAAGAAGAAATAATTTTATGAATAATTTTATAATACTTATGAACGTATAACCATAATTTACAGATTTCACCCATAAACCTTCTCTGAAAAGGTTGGACGCTCTTATCAAACAAATCAAATAATTTTCTTATAATATTCACTTCCATAATTTGTATGATCATTGTTGCTGGCACAAATTTTTCCTAAAGTATTTCTTTTGACAAAGTAACTGCACTTCATCTTGTATTAAACTTTTAACATATTACATCAAAGAACAATGAATTAACAAGTCAGGATCGAACTTTACAATTGTACCGTGTTCTTCAAAACTGTGCTAACTGAAGATTTTTTGAAAACTGATTTAACTATTCCATTGGAAAGAACATAGCTGATTTGGTGTTCTGTTAAATTGTGCGAAGTGTTAGATGACGATATGAGCACCATCTAACAGGTAGATTAGTTTTAACTTTCTGAGTTTCTACTTTCTTCCTGCAGATGGCATACACAAAACTGGGCCCAAAAATTCTGAAAATGTAGTTAGCACAGTTTTGAAGAATACGGTACAATTTCTCTTTAAAAGTCTTCTGGAAAATAAGGGAAATTCGGGCCCAGTAGTTATCGAGGAAATAACTGAAGCAACAAAGCATCTTTCCATTCGGGATTTACTTTCCACACATGGAATCCGCTAAAAAGAAGTTTAATCGGAAATGTGTTTTAGAAGGCTCCAGACTTTTATGACAAAATCAAATCTGGCGTACTAGAGGTCGATTTTTGGTATCCCAAAACGTAAGTGAGGGATACCTATGACATCGCAAAAGTTGTCCGTCTGTCCGTCCGTCCGTCTGTGAGCACGATAACTCTCGAAGGGAATGAGATATTTTGATGAAACTTGGTGTGAGGATTCTTGGGGTCAAGTGTACGGTCAAGTTCGTAGATGGGCTCTATAGCCCTACATTTAGGGGTGGGGGTTCAAATTACGGGGCAAACAAAATATTTTTAAGCAGCTAATGTGATAGTCAATTATGGGGTAAGAAGACATGCTGGACACGATTATGAAAACCATTTTCTCGCCGGACGAGTAGTTCGTCTGGAAATCCGGCAAAACCGGAAAGTTTGTTAAAAGTAAAAGTTTTATCTGATGGGGATTAGATGTTCAATTTAGGGGTAAGAAGACATGCTGAACACTTATGTGAAAATCATTTTATACCCAAACAAGTAGTCCGTCCGGAATCCGGCCAAAACAGGAAAATTTGATAAAAGTAAAAGTTTCGTTTGTAGTTGATTAGATATCCGATGAGATGCTGGATTCATATATGACAATCATTCTTACCCGGACATATGGTTCGGCCGGAATCCGGCTGGAACCGGAAAATTTGTTATAAGTTAAATTTTTATTGAAGTTGATAGATGTTCGACATAGGGGAAAGAAGATACGCTGAATTCCTTTTTTTAGCTTTCTTTTTTCGCCGGAAAAGTAGTCCCGAAATCCGGCCGAAACCGGAAAATTGGCAGAAGTAAGGCAGGAAGTTTTCGTCAAAATAGATATGAGTTATAGGGGTTAACTCACATGCTGAATCCATTTCTGAACTTGGTTTTATCAGATGATTAGCTATTTGGCCTTAATATGTTTCTGAATTTTAATATGAAAAATGTTCAAGGAGTCTGGCGAAGACTGGATCTGGCGAAGACAAGACCCAATTGTCTGGATCAAATATTGAATTTTTGGGATCCCATCGAAACCTTTGGTCTTGTTAATCGTAGCGTCGCATCCGACTAAGAGAATTAGAGAGAGAATCTCTCTATGGGAGCCTCGCTTTTATTGCACGCTGCAGCTCGACTTCTCGGCCGCTTCCGGGCTTTTCTTTCTACTTCGTGCTTCCGAGGAAGACGGCAGCGCTTCTCGAAAACCGCGCACTTGCTTACCGACCAAGCCCGTGCTTCCCTGCAAGGTGCTGCATCAACTAAGAATAAATCGTGCGGGCAGCGAATACTCTTGATGACTAACTCTTCTTGCCGATGCAAAATCGCCTTGTATCTAGCGGAAGAGCCGGAAGCGGTTTCACAGCTGCTCCCAAACGTCGCCGTGATTGGTTAACACAGGATTGAGTTGTTGTCTTGTTGAGTTTGAGTCGTTAGTGCTACGTTTTCTCGTTCTTCCCGAGGATCACTGGCGTGTTTTGGACTTAAAAGTCATACAGAGTATCCAAGAACGCATCTTGTGCAGAAGCAAAGAAGTGCTGCAGCAGCGAAGCGGCAGCACTATTGCAACAAAAACGAGGCTAGGGTTACGTTCCACCGTGTGTTAATAGGAGTGTTGACATATAATGTGTTAAACATTTTTTCCCTCATTAACTCCCCCCCCCCCCCAGTACACATATATCTGTGTACTTTACCTTAAGCTAAAGCCCGTTGGCTTTTCCAAGTTCCACCGCTTCGACACAAGCTGGAAAACGAACGCGGTTGCGCAGGACTGGAACAGAATTGTTTCGGTCACTGTATATCCAGGGATCAGCGTTGCTACATAAGCAGCTATCAGGGGCCATTTGATGGAGCCTTTATCTCGCCCAGTGTTGCCAGCCGTATGAACAGCTTGAATAAAATAAAAGTTATTAACTACAGGCATTGCGAAAACAATTCTACATTTTTGACAGAAATCAGATTTTATCTAGGGACAAAAAATTTCCATGGTTTGTCACGCTTCTCAAGGACGTCAAACTGACACAATTTCTCCTTTATGCTACATTTAGCCTATAACTAAATTTTTTCTTCCCGTTTCGCGACCTTTATCGAGACTGGTAGAGACGACATCGTTGTGTGTATAAGCAGGGACCCATAAATTTCCTGTAATGACTCGCCATTCAGGGGGCTTGTCGATAAGAGATTTCTGATGCGCTCTTGACCGAGCGTCAGATAGTTCGAGAAATACCCACAGGG
This sequence comes from Branchinecta sandiegonensis, assembly GCA_030848855.1. Taxonomy (NCBI): domain Eukaryota; kingdom Metazoa; phylum Arthropoda; class Branchiopoda; order Anostraca; family Branchinectidae; genus Branchinecta; species Branchinecta sandiegonensis. The sequence continues at coordinate 19,461,552 of JAUPMV010000016.1, read as the reverse complement.
ATAAAATACCCGACTATCCAGATAGACAAAAATTTTCGCAGCTGTTGTGCTGATCTATGAATATTTCTCTGTAATGGAAGAGTATCCTGGATCTGTTGTCCTAGCTTAGGTACCTGGTGGCATGCTGAATAGTCCCAAAAATTCTGAGCAAGAACGCCGATTCGACCCAAGCGGAATTTTTGGAAACTAGGTGAGGCTCGGGCAACATAGCAACATAGAAGCATAGGAAATGACAAGCCCCCTGAATGGCAAGTCATTACAGGAAATTTATGGGTCCCTGGTTTAAGTGAGGTGCGCTACAACCGCCATAGCAGGTATCAGTGGAACGCGGTGGATAAGTACCGCCAAATTTGGTCTCTGGAGTGACGTTAACAAGACTTTCATTTTGGAAAATAAAAAATTCGCTCGCTTAGATTGACTTAGATTGATCTAAAATTCAGCTGACGTATCCATCTGTCACTATCAACTATAATAATATATTCTTTATTTCCTAATACCTCAACTGAGTACGGCTAGCAGAGGATCGTCATAACGTAACACATGTCAAGGCAATGACGTACAATTTATGATATAATAAATAGGCCTACATAATACAATAGTTGCGTTTTTGCAGATACCATGGTATCTGATACCACGGTCTAAAGTCGTTTTTGCAGTTATCGTGGTATCTGATACCACGGTCAAAAGGCGTTTTTGCAGTTATCGTGGTATCTGGCCAGTTATCATGGTTATCTACGGTCCGACCGTGGTAACTGGTCGTGGTATCTGAAAAGTCTTCTCACTTACATCAAATTTTGTCAGATTGGTGAGAAAGAAGTTTAGCACTTAGTGATGTAACTGGATATCTGTTTTTCTTTTGGGATGACTTCGAAAAGTGCAATTTCGGCAATAGTCGTTTTTGCAGAGCACCGTGTATCAGATACCACGATAACTGCAAAAACGACTAATTGCAGATCCAGTTACCATGGTAACAGATACCATGGTATCAGCAAAAACACAACTAATGCAGGTCACACATCAAGAGTTGGGAGGCCGGGCTGAAGGAATATTTGCGCCATCTACTAGCCCATGACCGGGATTTAGCGCAGTTTTCAGAATTTTTAACTTGCGGTAAATGTCGCAGAAGGACTTCAACCTTGAAAACTTGAAGTCCCCCCATTTGACGGTAGGATCAATAGTTGCGTTTTTGCAGATACCATGGTATCTGATACCACGGTCTAAAGTCGTTTTTACAGTTACCTTGGTATCTTATATCACGGTTAAAAGGCGTTTTTGCAGTTATCGTGGTATCTGGCCAGATACCGTGGTATCTGATATTCAGATACCACGGTGGTATAAAAAAGTCATCACACCTTCATCATCACCAACAATAGAGCCTAGGATTTTGTCAAATTGGTTGAAAGAAGTTTGGCACTTAGTGATGCGGCTGGATATCAGTTTTTCTTTGAGACGACTTCGAAAAGCACAATTTCGGCAATTGTCTTTTTGCAGGGCAACCGTGGTAACAGATACCACGATAACTGCAAAAACGACTAATTGCAGATCCAGTTACTCTGGTAACAGATACCATAGTATCCGCAAAAACGCAACTAATATGTAGAAAATTACAATCTATGAAACAAAAGTGCTTGCGGTCAATGCCTACAAACCTTACCTGATATACACAGCAGAACTGAAAAGTTAAGAAGCGGTTTAAATATTATAAGGTTGCCATCTAAGTTGTTTTAACAAAACTTTCATGTGAAAACTTCATGTGCTTTTACGCCGCTAGATGGCACTACGAGTTTTAGCAATGTTTTTAAATAGTTTGCTTGACATGGTTTTGGGCACCTTAATTTTAGTTTATCTTTAATTTTTCACAAGTGACCTTGAGAAACAACTTGTGGCTTCCTGAAGGAGCAATGAAGACTGTGGAGGAAACCATGTTTCAGACAACATCGGTAAGTTTTCTAACCAAACCCAAACCTCTCAAAAAGGAAGTAACCCCCCTTTCCCAATTCAGAGCAAATAAGGTGCATGTTGGGTCTCTAAGACATATCTGGCTTAAATACTATACCAAAGCATATACAGGATAAAACACTTTTTGCATCTGTTTTTAATTCAGTATGTGCAATTCGTAATTTGAAAATATGGGTGCTGTTGAGGTTTAGAAAACAGTAGGGCAGAAGAAAAAGGAGATGAGAACCAGCCAATCAGGTTCAAAACTTTTTGAGTAGCCAAGGATAGGATAAGAATATTCTGAACAAGAACTCACGATGTGAGTAAGAATATATATGCCTTGACGGAAATCTATCTCAGTTCAAGTTTCGGGGCTGTTATTGTCTTTTACTAAACTGGGAATACTGTCAAAATAAGTCAGAAGAAAAATATTGAAAAAAAAGAAGAGTAGCCTACTGTAGATCTTTCCTTCAAGATAATTCTATAATTTTTTGGACAACTGTGAAGGATCACAGGGACATGCAAAGTTTGAGATTGAAAACATGATGGAAATACCAAGTGATCCTGTACATTGGTTTAAATACTGGATCTTGCTTGATTTTTCTAATTACACATTTTTTTATTTTTTATACAAAACCATCTCATTCTCACCTGAGCTCGAATTCCTTCCCGTGATTTACAGTGTGATGAAATGAATAGAGCTACCAAGGTCAGTAACCAGAAAATCCCTTTTTAAGCAGGTTCGCAGCAAAGAAAAGGCAAATAATTTGGATATATTGGGACTCACAACTTTTGAAAGTGGTCAGGTTTTGGTTCCTGACTGTCAGGACTGCATGGAAATTTCATTTTGATATTCTTGCGGCAAAGTTACAGGTTAGGTAATTTGAGATCAGTGACCCCTCCGGTATCTGCTGTAGACTAATTAAATACTTCTGCTAAATACCTGAATTTGGACAGGATATGCTAAACATCGATCATACCCACGGTCTGGTATGACCAATGCCAAATGCTTCCTAAGTACGCCTAACCAACAATTTTTTTTTAAATGATTGCTTTCTAAATTTTACTCAGATCAGATTACTCAGATATTGTACTGGGTGTGGGTGCTCAGCATTTGGCATAGCATAGCTGACATTTGTCATAAGATATCCAGACTCTGGTATTGGCCAAGACTTGGTATGGCCTACCCAAAAAACAGGGACCGGGGGTTGACTGCTTCAGCTTCCTTTTGTTTTTAAGACTGAAATTGCTGAAACAATTCAGCTAAAAACCAATTCACTTAATGCTGGCTGGTCGAATTATTTGCATGCCGTACACCCTACCACAAAGCCCTGGTTTTAGATACCCTATACCTAACTCTTGCTTCCCTATGCCAAATGCTGGATATCTGTTGGTACTAAGGATGATTTATGAGCTTCACTCAAATCATCAATGTATTATTGGGTTAGAGTTTTCACCATTTGGCATAGTGTATCCAGCATTAGGCACAGGGTATGCCAAACGCTAGATATACCTAGCGTTTGGCAGAAGGTATCCAAAAATCAGGGGTGACAATGGACACCGAGCTATTGTCAACACGATTTTGTTTCTGGCTTCCGGACTGGTAAGGCAGCCTTCAGCAACCATGCAGATTAGCAACTGTTTGTTGTACTAAGATGATTCAGACGGGATGGGAGCATGTCATCACGCCTAAACATGACCTTTTATTCCTCACCAAAAGGAGGGATGTGGTACCTTCCTTAGGGGGCGAACGAATAGGGCTCTATATGGCCATTAGGTGGATAAAAGAAACCAGTGTCCTGTGACAAGGTGTCCAGAGATTAAATCAGATCACCAGATCAATTTTGTCACATTTGAGGGGTAGTTAATCTTATTACAACTGTCAGATTGACATGAACATAAGTGTCACAATACAAAGTATTAACTAATTCTATGTTGAAATTAGCCAAATTGTTTCGTTGGTTCGCCCTTCCTCGGAGTTCCCAAAGAAAGTCCAACCTATGGACCATTTAATCCCAACTTGTCTGCCCGTTTTTTGGAATCTGCGCTAGAAAGTTTGCGAAGAAGCTGGTTAAGCACATGAATTTGTTGGTACTGTAAGCTCAGGGGAAAGTTCAGTACGGTACGAAAAATGGAACACACCCTTGTCAGGAATTTTGAAAGGTTGGCACGTTCAGCTGGAGTAGTGATAACTCGTTCTAGTCGTTCTTTGCCTGTCGGCAATCTGCGGTCTGTCTTAACTGATGGATTACATGAACAAAAAAAACTCTTTTATTGTCCTACAACTGGCTTGTCAGTAATTTGCTTTTCAGTAAATGCAAATGCTCTCTTTACCTTGCATGTCAAAATGAACATTATTTCTGACCTGATCTTACCTAATGCCGATACCGCAGGGATGAGCCACTCCAAGAATGTCAGTTGATACCCATAAACTTCGTCCCTTGGTATTCCCAGGGTGAAAACACTCCCCCACAAGTTGGCTACCATAACTTGTGCAAAGAACTTGAGAAACGAAAATGGTGCCTGGAACATACAAATTAGACGAAGTTAAGGATGGGCTTAAAACATACTGTTTCTGTTTATACCATCTCCCATTACATTTTCATTGAGCCTATAGCTTTTTCTTTCCACCAAACTACTCTGAACTGTTACAAAACTGCGCATATGCATTTACTTGCTTCAGGCTATTAAGTGTGGAGTTTCAATCCCCCTGCTGGCCAACTGTCACTCTTTTTGCCTGATTCTGCGATGCCAATCCTCGGAACATCAATTAAACATTTGTTCCTTGAGAACATTTGAATATCATCTCTATTTTCTGTCTCGGTCAAAATCTGCTGCCATGTGGGGCAGCATTGTTTGGTGCCTAAGTTATTGTCTCTGACTCACATCAGACAATGAGATAGGCTAGGTATGAAGAAAAGCTGAAAATGGGACTGAAAAGCCCAGTTTGCTGGAAAGCGATTAAAAGAAAGGTGTTACCCTATATGGCACTTTTGAGTAGCCTATAGCTCACACAGGAATAGTAATTAAATTGCTTTGGTCAGGGATAAATATCAATCAGATCTAGGATTTTGCGAAGGATTATAACCGTGGAAGACCAAGCAAAGACAAAATGGCCTAGCATTATGATTTGTAAAACATTTAGATTTTCATTGCGCCATGTAGGATGTTCAGTTTTCTCCCAAAAGACTTACCATTGTGGTGGAAGTCATCACCATATTCCGTAAATCCCTGTCATAATCTTTAGAGAAATTTGCATCTCGGACATAAGCTCTCATCATGAAGAAGTCGTAGACTAGCGAAAGACCAAAGAACCCTCCAAAGGTTGTTAGTGTACATGCTGCATGTCTGAACCTTCCAAGATATATTAGGTGAAGTCCGAAAAAGCCCCCAATCAGCCAGAAAAAGTATGCCAATGTTACAGTTTTTTGCATGGTGCAACTGGTCACTCAGATCTGAAAAGAAAATAAGGCTTTTGTTAGCGATGCTGCTTGTTATGTAGCCAGTTTTACTAGCCTGTGTTAAGCGAACATGTTAAAGGACCTTTCACGCTTATGTTGTAAAACCAATAATAAGATGTCAGTGTCATTCTCCAGTTACTTTCAATTTGAAAATCATTTTGTGTCCTTGATAATGAAATATATAACAACCAGAGCCTGGAGACGGACAATGACCGAGAACAAGACCTTTGATGACTTTTGGACAATAAACAGACTGAATTTAAGATTTTAGATCAAACTTAACAGGTTTTGTGACAACTTAGTATAATCTATGTTGCTGTGTCTTTTAGACCAATGGAGATTCCTATGATTGGTTTTGAGTCTACCAGAATTGCTCTAATTATTTTGGAAAAGGTAAATAGCTTGTAGTTTTCAAAATCATTAGTCTTTAGTATGATTGATTTTCCAAACAAAGAGCTCATTCTAGTTTCTGTTATGTAACAAATGTGTCTCCTTAAAGGTTCCTCTCTTTCTTCATCAGCAGTCACATCACAGCAACAAACATTCTGATTTGTCACATATTACTTTTAGCAAAGAAAATACTTTTCCTGATATACTTCACCACAACAAATGTTGGGGGGAGTTATACACAACCTTTGTGGTTGTGTTACGGTACTCTATGTGAGGTGAACAACTTGATTGACTGTTTTAGCCCACATGGGCTGAATCTCCTTGACATTAGAAGCTAGCTCTCTCAGTAACAATGGACACCGAGCTATTGTCAACATGATTTTGTTTCTGGCTTCCTTAAAGCTAATTTTCTATTCTCTAATGGAGGTGAAATTTGCAATATTCCTTGCAAGTCAGGCATTTTGCAGGCAAGGTGTAGGGTAGCAAACCAACGCCCCTGTTTTTTTATGGCACTTGCCCTTCGGCCAAGTGCCATATAGCGATCGCAATATCTGTCCGTCAGTCGGTCTGTCGGTCTGTCTGTCCCGGTTTTGCTAGTTCGGGTACTTCCAGATAAGCTAGGACGATGAAACTTGGCAGGCGTATCAGGGACCAGACCAGATTAAATTAGAAATAGTCGTTTCCCCGATCCGACCATCTGGAGGGGAGTGGAGGGAGGGGGAATCCGAAAAAAATAGGAAAACCGAGATATTTTTAGCTTACGAACGGGTGGTCGGATCTTAATGAAACTTGATATGTGGAAGGATCTCGTGTCTCAGACGTTCCATTTTAAATCCAGACCGGATCCGGTGACACTGGGGGGTGTTGGAGGGGGAACTCGGAAATATTAGAAAACGCTTAGAGTGGAGAGATCTGGATGAAACTTGGTGGAAAGAACAAGCACAAGTCCTAGATACGTGACTGACATACCCGGAACGGATCCGCTCACTTTGGGGGAGTAGGGGGGGAGAGTCCGAATTTCATTAATCCCGCGAGGTCGGTGCTTCCTGATGTGCTAGGACGATGAAAATTGGCAGGCATGTCAGGGACCAGACCAGATTAAATAGGAAATAGTCACTTCCCCGATCCGACCATCTGGGGGGGGGGGTGAGTGGAGGGAGGGGGAAGCCAAAATGTAGGTATTTTTAACTTGCGAACCGGTGATCGGATCTTGATGAAAGTTGATATTTAGGATGACCTCGTGTCTCAAACGTCCCAATTTAAATCCGGACCGGATCCGATGACACTGGGGGGAGTCGGAGGAGGTAACCGGAAATCTTGAGAAACGCTTAGAGTGGAGAGATCGGGATGAAACTTGGTTGGAAGAACAAGCAGAAGTCCTGGATACTTCATTGACATAAACGGACCGGATCCGGGCACTGTGGAGGGGTTGAGGGGGGGGGGGGCGGATTTCTAGCGATCCCACGAGTTCGGCATACTTCCTGATGTGCTAGGACGATGAAACTTGGCAGGTATATCAGGGATCCGAACAAATTGACTTGAGAATAGTCGTTTCGACGATCCGACATCCCAAGTGTTGTCTGTTGAAACCCCACATCCTTGCATTATCTTTTATGAAACTTCTGACAGTATATTACTTTTTCTGATAAAGAAGAGGATTATCGGTAATCAACAAACTGAGTCAGATTGTAATTTTGCTAGCCTACTGGGTTGGGTGACTGGTTATACAGATGGTCGTGGTATAAATGGGGGGTTTTGAAAAACTTTGCTATTTGTTGATTTCAGATGTTGGGGTAAAGCGGCCAAGCCCAAAATCCGAGGTTTTTCGTGTATATTCCTTGTTGTTTAACATGCTGAAGTAAACGCATTTACCAAATCGTAAATTTCACACTGCACCGCACAGTTAGTAATCTGGTTTTGAACCAAAATCTGTGTATTTTAGCAGAAAACAGGCCGATTTTTTTTTTCCCTACGGCGCTCAGTTTCAAGAACTTCTCGAGATCGCGACAAATCTCGATAGGGTTTCGATCGAAAGCCTCAGAGGGTCTAAAGTCTTTTATTCTGTCATATGGATAGGCCTCAAACTCAAGGTCACAGCATGCGAGGTCACAGCTCCAGTGAACATTTTTATTTTTAAGGGTCTTTGAACAATGTGTGATTCTTGCATATGCTCATTATAGTATATTTTAAAACTGCTTTCATCTTACCTTAATAAAGCAATTAAATTTTGCATCTGCGCAAACAAAAAAATTCTAGGATGGGGGCCCAAAATGGATGTTTGGAGCATTGGACCCCCTCCCTGAGGTTTACTGAAACGGCGCCACTGTCAAGCTTGCAGTATACAGTTCTTACAGATGGTTTTGAAGAGGATAAAACAATTATTCAAATGATTGGTAAAAAGGGAAATGTCAGCTAGGATGCTTTTGCAGCCATATTTTGACCCTTCTTGGCAAGGATTCTTGACAAGTTGATGAGCTTCCGGGACAATGTTGGGGACTGAAAGAAGTGAACCTGTAATAAATAACTGAATAGGACCCTTGCCAAGAAGGGCCAAAATATCGCTGCCAAAGCATTATAGCTGACATATCCATTTTTAGCAATCATTTGAACATATGCTTCCCAGTCAGCTTGGGCCCAAGGAGTATAGGATCAGTCTACCACAAACCCCTGATTTTGGGAAAGCCTATGCGAAATGCTGGGTATACCTAGCATTTGGCATATTTGGATACACTATGCCAAATGCTGGATACTTGAACCTAATAAAATATTGATGATTTCAGTGAAGCTCAGAAATCAACCAATCAGAATTCATGTGTAGTGAGGTTGGTCAGGGTTAGGCTACCAAAGCCTATCCAGCGTTTGGCATAGGGTATCCAGCGTTGGGCATAGGCTATGCATAGGCCCAGGGTTTGGTATAGGGTATCCAAAAATCAGGGGTTTGTGCCTGACTGCATAGGATAAGACAAGCTTGGAAATACTATCTTAAACTTTATGTACAGGAGGGGTATCCAACGTCGAATTTATATAACCTTCAACTTGGCCTTAATAATGTACAAGGAAACTTCTATGCAGTCCAAAACAGATCCTAGGCCATTCAGTGGTTTCCTGCTTAAAAGTTAGCACCTTGTTAGGACTGCACTGAAATTTCCCTTCAACCTAGGCCAGGTTCGAGGTTGTGTAAATTCAAGGTTGGGTACCCCTCCTGTAGGTGTCGACTAAATTGTTTCTCAATTCCATACAGTTGTGACCTACATAGTGACGTCGCATGATTCAGCATGATTGAGGGCCAAACATTGGGTTTGATCTTCCCTAGTCTGCTAATGTAAATGCAACCGGCGCCTCGCTGGCCGCTCTGCTCTATCTATATATATTAAAATATATACTCATAAATAGGTATAAAGTACAATTTTTCATTTTCTGAGGTAAAGATCAAATGGGTGTGATGTCACGCTTGTAGTGATATCACATGCCTGTGGGCTACATTTAGGCAATCATAGAATTGCTCCAAGAGCTGCTCCACAGGGTAGCCTATACTAACTGGTTTGGTGCCCTTGGTTCCATTAAATTACAGTAGAGGTATGCTTATGTGAACGTTTGTTGACATCAGACTTTGCCATTTTTATGCACTTGCTGTGTCTAAAGCTAACTACCAGTTAGCCAAAATAGGTAATTAAGGGCATCTGAAAATACCTGAATAGGTATTTTGGATCTTCATTCTACCATTTAGCCGAAAACTGCACTGTTCACATTAAAGTAACTGTTCACATAAACATACCTCTACTGTACTTGTTTGTAAATTTTGTGGCCAACTAGATATCCTTCAGAGAAACTTGCAAAGTTTACAGTAACACTCAGCAGTTGGTTAGTTGATTGTTCCTTCCTTCAAATGTCTGGCACTTGGGTTCCACTCTGGATTCCCTGCCCTCGTGATCTGCGAAATTTGAATTTTACGCCTCTGGGAAGAAACATTTTTCACGCTTCTACTAAATTCCCGAAGAGCCTGGAATATATCCCGCAGCCAGCTTTTATGATTTGAGTGATTTCGCGATCGTTTGTGTGACCCTTAGTAGTCTGTTTCCTTGAACAATAAGATATTTGGTAGGCTATATACTCTTGATGACGAACTCTTCGTGCCGACGAAGAATCGCCGTGCACCTAGCGGAAGAGCCGGAAGTGTAACCACAGCTGTGCCCAAGGAATGTCGTTGATTGGTTGACACGAGAATTTGAGTCATCGTTCGGGCGACGTTCCTCGTTCTTTCGGAGGTTCACTGTCGTGTGAAATGCATGGGACAAAGATATGCCGTGGAACGCCGCAAAGTTTGTTTGAACGGAACCGAAAACCGAGCGGAAAAAGCGTCTGATGCTGCGGACAGACAATCATGCTTTTCCGGACGGATTTTCTGTGATCTCATAAGAAAGCTGAGCAAATCCGAGTTCTTCCATATGGAAATTACGATAGTGCAGAAAATAGTGACAGGAATCCTAGTCCGCGAGTAACCGACCGGATCATTTTTCCTTAACATGGTCTTTTTTGAAGTCAGCTTTTTGGGGCTGATGAAGAACTGAAACGAAAAACCTAATCCCAAATTTGTTTGTTTATGTATGAAAAAATATCAAGTTAAAGCAAAACATTTTTTGAATATGTCAAAGTATAATAAAGTGAATCGATGTTCTTTAGACGTATAAATGGTATAAAACATTAGCCTATAGCAAAATCTTACAGATTGCGGGGTAATTGGGCGATCTGGAATAAAAGAGGAGTTAAACCTCAACACAGCAAAATTTTGATATAAATTATCTATTTTTTCAAGGGAAAAACAGACCTTAAATAAAATAGAGCAGAGGATGTTGGTATTATCAAATATTCCTTCAGCCCAAGCTGAATGCGAATCATGTTTGACAGGGCAAAACCGGCGGTTTTGAGCCTGACGAGGACCTTCGCCAAGAATGGCCGAAATATAGCTCTAATAAAATTCAGCTGACGTGTCCGTTTTGCACTATCAAACATGTTGATATTATCTTGACCATAAGAAGCTATTCTATACTTTTTACTGGGATGCTAGGTTACGGGGATTAAATACTGTTAGTTTACTAACAAGTTTGATCAGACATTTTTTTTCAATCGCTAATTAGGCCCCTGCCATACATTCAGTGTACGATCGGTAGACTAAGAAACATCGGTATAAAGTTGCACATTTTTAGTTTGCCAGCCCATTTTTACGGAAGCGGAAGCATTGGCCTGGAGAAGGGCCTCATGTAGGACGAATTGCCACGAAGTGACGTGAAACCGCAAGCGAAAGTTCTTTTCTGAAACGAACTAGAAAATTGCGGAGAGCAGTTTCTTATCTTTGTGACCAAATTGGTTATGTGAATTGGATTGCTTTTTCTGGTCCCAATGAGTCATAGTCTGGTGAGGAACTTCAGCGTTTCAGAACACGGGGCATACGAGCTGAGGTGCCGTTTGCAGGGGGGGGGGGCTAGATTTCAGAATCTGCCGCCTTATGTGTCCATTTTTACCCCAAAAAGAGTAGTCAAATATTAAGTCACTGTAATCATATTGGGGTCCAAAAATGATCTCTGGCTCCCCCTCAGATCTAGTGAGATGGCGCTACTGATAACTGGGGAGGGATTCGTCAAAAAGGATGTAGCTTGGGTCGTCACGTTATATACTGCACAATTTCGCTTTGAGGCTTGCAATGTCATCGTAGGAATTGTATGACCATCTGTAATTGTCAGACTAATATAAAGAATTCTACATGAAGAACATTGACAGTGGAACCATTGCTATATACCTTGTAGCATTGTAGGCTGCCACGGTTGCATCCCCGTAAAAAATTTCTTATTCAGACGTCGAAGTAATCAAGATGCGTACCGTAATTCAGATGGTATGGCCTGCAAGGAGACCTAAAACGCGTTTCCCGATGAAAAATGTATCTCAACATAGTAGCATGAAGCTGTACGAAAAAGTAGCATGTAGTACGAACTGATGCTACTACATGCTTTTATGTTTAGGCTACCGTGTTACTGCATTCTATACTGCATGCTACTATTAGCAAGACTGCATGCTACTATAACAAGGCAGGATGCTACTGGATACTACTGCTTAAGATTGTCCCAGTCTGAGGCACTCAAAATGATAGTTTTCTTTACTATTACCTATCAACACATGCAACTTTTTCGTACAACTACGCAGGCTACAAATTTTCCATCGGGTTGGAGCGTAGGATGCGGACACACTAGCCGGATTTCCTGCGTTGACTGTCAACTTCCACACCAATTTGGTATTAAAGGACCCGTCGTACCTACAATGTCGATGCAACCTACTTCCCGAACTGGATTCATTGATCCTAAAAAAAAAAAATCATTGATTCTTAAACGCAAAACCCTAATTTATATTCTGAACCCGCTATAACGACACGTCACTAATCTTTGCACTATCCACGATTCCCTATTTTCTTGTGCATTATGCCACGGATGAGTGTTCGCGTATCATGCATTTTGATGCGTAAAACCGGATATCAGAGTTTTGTCAAGTTTTTGCTAGAAGTCAGTGGGTATGGGAAAAGGCTTAGAACAGCCAAAACCGTTGGTAATTTGTTGAAAGCAGAGCTTAGTTTAACTGTTTTGGATACTGGAATGTAAAGAGTAAATAGTGCGATGTGTGCTTTAAGGAAGAGTTGTAACTGATTTAGCCTTTTTGGCTGGATTACACAATCCCGAGCACAATCCAAGCACGCATACCTGATCTGCTTTTCCAAAGTATTACCGTCAGACAATAACAAAGTTTTGATCAACAGTCGTCATTTGGTGTTCAAGATGTGCTCGGATTGCAAAATATTAGGATCTGCTGTCAGTCAGAATCATATTTCTGTTGGAAGCAGAAGATCTGTTGCAGCCTACCCACCGAAGACGGATATCTACACAATCATCAGAAAGGGGAAAACAAGTAACTCACTAATGCTATAGGACTTACCAATTTGAAACCGAATTATCGGAGTTTGGTATCCATTTTGAATCTATAAGTTATCGGGGAAGAATTTGATCAGAAATGATATCGTGGGGCGACCAAACATTTTCACAACGCATCCTATTGGTCGGCATGCCTACTGACAGTGTTGACTCGAATCCGTTTTCGTCGGCTAGGGTGCAATCGTTCTCAGTTGCAACAACTAGTATATTATTCTGCCCCGCAATCAACCCAACCAAAGGCCGGCCTAATGAATTCGTCACTAATGAAAATGCTGAATTTTTTTGTACAAACGACGTTATTATTTTGCTTAAAAAAAACTCAACTCCCCGGTTAAGGTTTAACTGAAAAGCCAACTTATTTTTGTGTCATTTAATTAAATACACTGAATTATTTGGATTCTGCAAAAAAAAAATTTTATTTTCCACCATCTGCTCTAGTTATGACGTTCAGAATATTTGCGGCCGTCCCCACAACGTAAATTCTACTATGACGCGGAAAATTTTAATCTCAACACAAACGCGGGTTTTCAGTGGGCAGTGGTGACATTGGTGAAGATTGCTTAGTGCCTGAACAAAAAACAAATCATAAATTTTTCTCGTAAGGCATCAGCAAAAATACAAGCGCATAGAGGTACCACAGATCACACGGAAATTCCACTATCTGAAAACCGATTATTCGTGAATAGCGGAACAACGAGGTAACGTATTTTCAGCGGGTCTTCAAGCCAATTTAAGTGAATAAGTGCTTGGTAACTATATTGTCCCATCCCAGCCCTTTTCGGTTAAACTTTAAAGAAAGTATGGTTCATTCAGACGGAAATTTGATAGCGAGATAATTTGGGTGTCTTTACATATGCATTCGTTATAGCACTCAAAGGTTAACAAATAACGGCACAAATGGCGGTACAAATATTTGTGTTCGTTGTCGCACATGCCTTCTATTAGACATGTCAACGAAAAACGGCACAGATGTATGAATGTACTTGTTTGTTATTTACTTTTGAACTGCGGACGCGTCCGGTCATTTACGGGCGCACCAGGTGCGGTAGGATAGTGCGGTGCTGGACAGACGCAAGGATTTTACATCCAGTTGAAAATCAGTGAGTTTCAAATTCATTATATTCTCCAAATATTCTTTTACAACGAATAGCATAGGACGTCAACAAAAATAATAACCCTTTTTGATTTATCATATGACTTATGGCGGTTACATTTAAACGATACATATAAATATAAATAAACTTCTACAAATAACTATAAATAAAAGATCATCAGTTCATGAAATATTAAACTAATCGGTAACTATATATCTACAATTTATAAAATGACAATATATACAATTGGCCTAGGTCAACAATACCTCAAAATATTTACAATTAGAAGTCATTTTGTTTTATCGAATTAAAATGTTTCACGAAATACGGCACGAAAGACTTGAGAAAGCGATCCGACGAAGCAGCTGGAGGCATTTCTAATAATTGGTGTTTGAGATTTTTTGATCCCCGGTTTTTTTTCTCTTGTCTACGGCTTTGAAAACTTGGAAGTATGAAAACTTTGAGATTCATAAGAGCTATATAGCAGTTGCTTGCCGACCTTATATGACTGACACTGCTCTCTTTTGTAAGCTAAATCAGTTGATTGAAAGTCTTTGTGGAAAGTTCAGCGGTACTTGTCGTACTTGTACTTATATGCGTATTCTGCCTTTCCCGAAGACACGTAGGGGAATCAAGGGGAACGGCGAGAATAGAGGGAATCGCTCCACGCGGATTCAGCGTACGGAAAACAACGAAACACGGGGAATGCTTCCAAAATCGATTTTGTTCGAAAAAAAATATGCATTCGTTCATTCATTTATTCGTACTACACAAACCACATAACATAAATATAATTTGATGGCGCAAAACGGATACGTCAGCTGAATTTTATTGGAGCTATATTTCTTTGAGAGATATTTCTTGAGCGGTTTTGAGCCTGAAGAGGACCCTTGCCAAGAAGGGCCGAAATATAGCTCCAATAAAATGCAGCTGAGGTACCCGTTTTGCACCATCAAATATGATTCGCAATCAGCATGGGCTGAAGGAATATTTACATAAATATAAGGTCTTGGGTGAAATTAGTCTGGATCCAGTTTATTTTTTATTTTGTTAATTCTGATTGTTATAATTAATTCTACATTGCCCCAACACTAGCAAAAATTGATTCCCCTCCAAATCTGCTAGGGATTCCCTTTTGATGATCGTGATGATAGTCGGAGCATTCCCCGTCCGTGGGACTCGCGAGAATACGGGAAGTGAGTCCCTGGGACATCCAAAAAGGCAGGGGCTCCTCAAAAGGAGTCCTCGGGAACGGCGAGAATACGACTTATAATACTGCGTCAAAATCGTTCTGCCCATTCTCATTACTAAATTTGAAACGCCTGATGTCATTCTTATACAAACTAACTGCACTGCACCAATTTTTCCATTTGCCATGTCTAGTTTGTTTGGAAGCTTCTCAAGATCCTGCCCATTGCTTCCTCATTGGTCAGAAATACCAGTTGTGCAAGTTAGAGCGAGGCTGAAACAGCCGGGATGGGTCTATAATCAGAAAATCGGTCAGTTAATCATCTATAATCAGATTAAAGCACACCTCGCACAGTTTACTGTTTATGTTCCAATATTCAAAACTATTTGAAGAATGTGAATCGAGGCCCTGCTTTTAACAGATTATCTACGGCTTTGGGTGTTTTAAGCCATTTCCCAGGCCCAATGACTTCTAGCAGAAACTCAGCAAAATTCAGATACGGACAATATTGGCAAGCTGCGAGGTCAGAATAATGCCGAGAGAAATGTCGAGGTGTTGAAACCGCGCATCCTTGTGTTATCTGTCATGAAACTTCTGACAGTGTAGTATTTATAACTACACTGTCAGAAGTTTCATAACAGATTGCGCATAACACTTTCAAGAATAACACCTTTTCACTTAGAAATAAAGTGTTATGACCAATTAAGTTTATACTATTTCGTGCCTAGATCTCCAACAACACCTTGAATAGGTAAAAATACTACACTGTCAGAAGTTACATAACGACAAGAGAAGGATGCGCGGTTTCAACAGATAACACTTTAGGATGTTATCTGTTATGTTTCTTTCGTTCCCGTTAGTATTTTTACCAATTGAAGGTGTTGTTGGAGATCTAGGCACGAAATAGTGTAAACTTAATTGGTCATATCACTTTATTTCTAAGTGAAAAGGTGTTATTCTTGAAAGTGTTATACGCTATCTGTTATGAAACTTCTGACAGTGTACTTACCTCGGCAGCAAAGAGCAGTTGCCTGAGCCACTTCTACACTTTTCTACATAGTAGATACAAGCATATACAAATAATGACATCAAAACGGCCTGAAGAATATCCTAGTTGACTTAGTCGTTTTGAGTATTTTTTAAAGTCAGCTTGGGCTCTCGCTTGGGCTGAAGGAGTATTTGTGTTTCTACTGCGTCTTGTGTTTAACCTTTTGACTGGATTTTTATAAACTATCCAGTCCGTTGCACTCGTTCTCCGGTGTCCTTTGCAATCCAGGTATTGTAGAAATGTGTCACCCTCGTGTCAACTCTTGCGCTACTGTTTCCTCGCCGTGAATTTCTCTATTCATTTCAGTACGAAAAGGTGACTGAAACCCTGAAGTTCCCAGATGATGGACTTGGCTTGCTTAATTTAGGAGTGGCTTGAAACAGTGAGAAACCGACTAAACGTAAGTCGCGTTTTATCGGATGTATTTTCGGCGGAGTTTCACTCTTGTTTTATTAGTTTGCTCAAAAGTTTTGCGTTGTATTGGCTTCGTACCTTTTTATTTGTCCATTCCAGGTACTGTAGTTTCATAACTAAAACAAAAGCATGCCAAACTACGGTGAAATTACACCCGAAAAAACGCAACTTTAGTCGACACCATTTGGTGACAGTTCGATCTAAGCTGTGACCCACTTGCTCTCACGGGTCTGGTTGTTGTGAGTAACATATAGCGAAAGGATGAAATAAAACAAACGGAGGAGTACTGAACTTTGAGGCAGGTAGGGCGTTATTGACGTTTAAAGGACCCCTCGCACTATTTACACTTCAACTTACAGTATTTTAAAATATTTGAATACTCCAAAACTATGCTGTGCTTTGAACAAATATCCCCCGGTTTTGGCTGTTGTAAGCCATTTCCGAGACCCGTTGACTTGTAGCGAAAACAGGGAAACAATTTACATAACCGGTTTTTCTGATGGAAAAACTTCTCGCAGACAACCGTCGACAGCGTGATACACATTGAAGGTAGCAAAACACGGCAAGTAGAAAATCAGCGTGGTTTTGTTAAAAGGGTTAGAATGTACCGTACGAAATTGGGGTCTCCGGCTTTAGAAATATATGGAGTGGTTATTGAAGTAGGTTGCATTAGTATTGTCGGTAAGACATGTCCTTTAAGGTTCAGGTTCTTTTTTTCTTTTTTTTTCATCCCAGAAAAATGAAAACAAATAATTTTACATCACTTCATGGCAGAGAGTAGGCTCGATGGTAGATGGTAAGGCGTTTTATGTGCCTTGAATTTCCGCCACCGTCTAACAAGGAGGTATAGAAAAGCGGAGAAAGCAGTTCGCCGCTATTTCCTTAGAAACTACAGGCCAACAGGCCAACGGCAAAATACGCAGGATATTTTGTATTTAAATATGGTGATGGTCGGAAATTTTGCGTCTGAAGTTGTTTGTTTCTGTGTTAGTAATTAGTAATTTAGTGAAGGTTGGACATTTTGTGTCTTTTGTGTTTTGTCAATTATTTTTATGAAGCAATGAAATTATGATGCGTTTTCATTGATTAGTTTGAAATACAACATTTTAATGTTGTGTTTTGAAAGATGGAAACAAAATTAATGGTCTGCGCTAATCGGATACGTCAGCTGAACCTCAGCGGACTTCTGTTTAACACAGTCAACTATGATTCGCAGTCTTCATGGTCTGAAGGAATATTTATAATCGTTTTAAATTTTTAAAATACGAAAGGTCCGGTAAAAAAAAAATCCTCCAATGTTCGGCTTCACGTACCGACGCTCTGACCAATTCAGCTATCAAGGGGCTTGTGAACATCAGTTAGTATCGGGCTGCAGGAACAGTAATGTCGCCCGAGGGAAAATTTTCAAAAATGTTCACGTCCCCTTATAGCTATTGTTGCTCCCATCTCAAGGGCTATTTCCCCTTCCAATTACGTCTGTTTTGGGGGATCCCAAAACGTGAGTGGAGGGATATCTATGATTTCGTCTGTGAGAACGATAACTCTCGAAGGGAATGAGATACTTTTTGATGAAACGTGGTGTGAGGATTCTTTGGGTCAAGGGACAGGTCGAGTTCATAGATCTGTGAACCCTACATTTAGGAGTGGGGAAGGGGTTTCAAATTATGGGGCGAACAAAATACTTTTTTAAGAGCTAATTAGATAGTCAATTTAGGGGTAAGGAGACATGCCGGACAAGCAGTTCGCCCGGAATCCGGCCAAAACCGGAAAGTTTGTGAAAAGTAAATGTTGTACTTGAAGTTGATTAGATGTTCGATTTACGGGTGAGAAAACATGCTGAACATTTCTATGAAATTAATTTTCTCGTCGCAAAATTAGTTCGCCCGGAATCCGGCCAGAACCGGAAATTTTTTAGAAGTAAAAGTTACATCTGAAGATGATCAGGTTTTCGATTTAGGGGTAAGAAGACATGCTGAATCCGTATATGACGACCATTTTGTACCCGGACATACAGTTCGCCCGGAATCCAGTGGAAACCGGACAATTTCTCAAAAGTTAAAGTTTTATCTGAAGGTGATTAGAGGTTCGATATAGGGGTAAGGAGATGTGTTGAATTAGTTTTTGAGGTTTTTTTCTGCTGGACAAGTAGTTTGGCCAAAATTCGGCTGAAACCGAAAATGTGGCAGAAGTATAAGGCAGGGAAGTTTTGATCAATTTTTATGACGAATAGGAGTAAATACACATGCTGAATCCATACTTGAACTTTTTTTTCTCAGATGATTAGCCAATGGTCTTATTCTGTTTCTAAATTTTAATAGTAAAAATGTTCAAAGACTCTGGCGAAGACCGGATATTTACAAGACCAGTTGTCAGGATCAAATATTAAATTTTTGGGATCCCATCGAAACCTTTGGTCTTGTTCTCGATAACGGTGGTCCTGATCCCATGTGGTTCCTGGACTCTACGAGACTCCGACATTGTCCTAGACTTTCAAAATTGGGTTTCCCGTTTATTTATCACGTTAGAAGTCCCTTGACGAAGTTCCGTCTTCACATAAACATTCGGAAGCAGTTGATAAAAGAACAAGAGCTAGAAGCTCATATGGCCCTTGCAAGGCTGGGTTAGAAGACGAAAGTAGGAATTTGCCAATCTGAGGGTTTTGTTCTGATCATTTGGAAGCAAAACCCGTGGGACATGCATGACCGTGGGCCCTTGAAAATCATGAGAACGTATCGTTTGTTACAAAGTATTTATTTTTCCACTTGGCTTTGATGGTGCGCACTTTAAATAATGATGGGCCCATGGGGATCATGGAAATGTATATTTTGCTCAAAATTATTTTTTTTACTTTTTCATTCACTTGTAACAAAACCCTTAAAAATGAGCATGGGCCCTTGGGGGATCGTTGATATATAATGTTTGGTCAAAAGTACATTTTTCTCTCTTCGGTTAAGTTGCGAACTTTAAGGGTGCTAGAAATTCGTTTTTAAACAAACCCCTTGTGGCACAAATGATCATGGACCCTTCGGGATCATGAAATTTATAGTTGGTCAAAAAAATTTTTTGGTTGATCCCAAAGCGTAAGTGGAGAGATACTTATGACATCGCAAAAGTTGTCCGTCTGTCCGTCTGTCTGTGAGCACGATAACTCTCGAAGGGAACGAGATATTTGGATGAAATTTGGTGGGAGGATCCTTTTGGTAAAGAGGAAGGTCGAGTTCGTAGATGGGCTCTAGGGTAGCCCTAAATTTAGGGGTGGGGGAGGGGTTTCAAATTAAGGGGCAAACAAAAATATTTTTTCAAGCTATTGAGATAGTTGATTTAAGGGTAAGGAGACATGTGAATCCGAATATGAAAGTTATTTTCTCGCCGGAAAAGTAGTTCACCCGGAATCCAGTGAAAACCGAACACAAAATTTGTCGACCAATTTTATAGCAGTCCTTAACCCTTTATTCTCAAACCAGTATGTGCAAACCAGTACTGCACGTGGATGACGACATTCATTTGTTTATTCTATGGTCGTCGGAGAGATCTAGTGTAATCGAAGGTCGAAGGGATTGATCTATAATCTTCAAACGAGGAAATATGTTGTTCAAGCGAGGATGTTGTTCAATGAGGATTCACTGGTAAAGTACAGGTCCTGTTCGTAGACGGGTCCAGATATTCATTGAGGGGGTAAGGAGGTCCGCTGAATCCATATCGGAATTTAGTTTTCTTGCTGGCAAACGGTTCATCACGAATTCGGCTGAAACTGGAAATTTGGTTGAAGCTCAAAGTTGTTTCTGAAATCGATTTGAGATTCGTTATCGGGGCAAGGAGACATGCTGAATCCATTCTTGAACTTTATTCTAACAGTAAATATCTTCAAGGAATCTGACGAAGACTGACGCGAAGACACGACCCAATTCTTTGAATCAAATGTTTGATGTTTGTGATCCCATTGGTCTTCCTTCACTTTGCGGTTAAGTACTTTAAGGGATGGTCGGATTTTCCCCCAGTTCCTAAGCCAATCTTGTCGAGTCTCTAACGTTCCAGCCAAGTTGCATCGTCCTAGCACATCTGGAAGTCCCTTGACTCGCGATCATCGGAGTTCCGGACCCCCTTCAACTCCCGCCAGTGCCCGAATCCGGTCCGGTTTTTACCTAGTTCTTGTGCTTGTTCTTCCCACCAAGTTCCTTCCCGATCGCTCCACTCTGAGCGTGTCACAAAATTTTCGGGTCTCCCCTCTACCCCTCCCCCCCAACCACCACATTCATCGGGTCCGATCCGGACATTTGAGAGATGAGGATACACAAATTTGACGGTGCAAAACGGATAAGTCAGCTACATTTTATTCGAGCTATGTTTCGGCCCTTCTTGGCAAGGGTCCTCTTTAGGCTCAAGCCGCTCAAGCTGGAAAATTAACTTAATTAAGTTAATTTTCCAGCTTGAGCGGCTTGAGCCTAAAGAGGACCCTTGCCAAGAAGGGCCGAAACATAGCTCGAATAAAATGAAATAAAATTAACTTAATTAAGTTAATTTTCCAGCTTGAGCGGCTTGAGCCTAAAGAGGACCCTTGCCAAGAAGGGCCGAAATATAGCTCGAATAAAATGTAGCTGACTTATCCGTTTTGCACCGTCAAATATGATTCGCAGTCAGCTTGGGCCTTAGCAACATCTATCACCGAAGTGAGGATACACACCTCAAGATTCAGGATTGCCCCTCCCTCCCTCCGCTCCCCCCACGATCGTCGGATCAGAGAACTGACTATTTCCAGGCTATTTCCAAGTTACTGGTCGTGTCTCTGATTTGCCTGCCAAGTTTCATCGTCCTAACCCGCCTGGAAGTAAGTTAACCCCGGATCAGGGGAATTCCGGACCCCCCTCCAACTCCCCCCATCGGATCCGGTCCGGACTTGAAATGGGACATCTGAGACACGAGATCGTTGTAAATATCAAGTTTTATTAAGATCCGATCACCTGTTCCAAAGCTATACATACCTCAAGATTCCGGATTCCCCCTCCCTCCACTCCCCCCACGGTGGTCCGATCGGGGAAGTGGCTATTTTCAAGCTAGTTTGGTAGGGTCCCTGATACGCCTCCCAAGTTTCATCGTCCTAGCGCTTCTGGAAGCACCCTACTCGAGAACAGTGCGGACCGACCGACCGAACGAAAACCGCAAAGGCCTCTTGCATATAAGGTGATACCATGCAGTAGTCGTTACTAGCAAGATTTTTTTTTTTTTTTACTAAGTAGCCTATTCATCGACATACCGATGTTTTTCAGATTGCTTTCAAGTAGAATCGACTGTTTCTAAGGAAAAAAATCACCGTTTTTGGGATCCCAAAACATAAGTGGAGGGATTCAAAATCTTAGATTATTTAGCCGTGGAGAACATATGAAATCGCAAAAGTTATCCGTCCGCCCGTCTGTCCATCCGTCCGTCTGTAAGCACGATTACTCTCGAAGGGAATGAGATATTTTGATGAAACTTGGTGTTAGGATTCATTGGGTCAAGAGTAAGGTCGAGTTCGTAGATGGGCTTCGTAGCCCTATATTTAGGGGTGGGGGATTGTGATTAAGGGGCAATTTTTTTTAAAAAGCTATTGAGATGGTTGATTTAGGGGTAAGGAGACATGTTGAATCCGAATATAAAAGTCATTTTCACCCAGAATCCGGCGAAAACCGGACACAAAATTTGTCGACCAATTTTCGGCTATAGCAGTCCCTTCCCCTTTATTCTCAAACCAGTATAGATCTGCGCGTGGATGACGACATTTATTTGGTTATTCTATGGACGTTGGAGAGACGTAGTTTAGTCGAAGGTCGACCTTACTTTTGACCCAAAGTTCAAGCGAGGAAATATGTTGTCCAAGCGAGGATGTTGTTCAATGAGGATTCACTGGTAAAGTACAGGTCAAGTGCGTCGATGGGTCCTTTAGTCCTATCTTTAGAGGCAGAGGATGGGTTTTGAATTTACGGTAAAAACATGTATATTTTATAAGCTAATAAGATATTCACTGAGGGGGTAAGGAGGTACTTCACACGAACTGACTATGGACTTTGGACGGAAATGCCTGAATCCTTTGTACCCTGTTTCGTACACCACGTTAGTTCTATGTAGTAATTAGTAAGGTAAATTGTATATATTAACTGTCGACTGTGTATTTTTCAGTTTATTATCAAAATGTCTTATATAGTGTTATTATATGTATTGATGGTAAGCTGTACGACGATTCAATGCTAGCGAGTGAATTGTACCAGCTATTAAGGAAATTAAAGAGATTATTATTATTATTATCTGAACTTAGTTTTCTTGCTGGACAAATGGTTCATCACGAATTCGGCTGAAACCGGAAATTTGGTTGAAGCTCAAAGTTGTTTCTAAAATCGATTGGAGACTGGGTATCGGGGGAAGGAGACACGCTGAATCCATTTTTTAACTTTATTTTAACAGTAAAAATATTCAAGGAATCTAACGAAGACTGAATGGCGAAGACATGACCCAATTGTTTGAACCAAGTGTTAGATTTTTGGGATCCCATCGAAACCTTTGGTCTTGTTAAAGTAGTTATTGGCACATGACAGGGTGCATATAGCCTTTAATTCTTTAAATATACGAATTATAATGATGTGACGAAGATCAATTTCTAAAATGGTATTCGACATAGGCTGGTGTTATCACTTTTCACTGCCTAGAATCGAGCGTTCCATCCTGTTAGACTGCGCTTCATTTGAAGTGGTTTTAAGTCGGGTTCGAATATCTTCATACTTGAAAAGGTAAAGAATGACTTTGCGGCCTCATATTCCCAAAGAAGGCGCTGCCTCATCGCATGGAGCGCTCAAGTCTACGCTGCAAAAAGTAATAAATACGACACTGTCACAAGTTTCATAAAAGAGACTTACAACGATTGCCGGTTTCAAGATAACACTTAGGATGGAAAATAATAACAGATAACATCCCAAGTGTTATCTGTTGAAACTGCGCATCCTTGTGTTATCTTTGATGAAACCTGACAGTTTACTGTACTAGCAATGGAAAATCTACCCTCGAAATTATGTCCTCCGATTGGCCGTTTACTTGTTTCCCACTCCATTATCTTTGCATTCGTTCGATTTTTTTTTTACTCTTTTAAAGTTTAACTAAAAAGCCAACTTATTTTTGTGTCATTTAATTGACTACACTAAATTATCTGGATTCTGCTAAGGAATTTTTTACTTTCCAATATCTGCTCCAGTTATGACGTTCAGAATATTTGCGACCGTCCCCACAACGAAAATTCTACGATGTCGCGGGAAATTTTAATCTCAACGCAAACGCGGCTTTTCAGTGGGTAGTGGTGAGACTGGTGAAGATGTCTTAGTGCCTGAACGAAAAAAACAACAGAAATCTTTTTCGTAAGGCATACAAACAAAATACAAGTACATAGAGGTACCACAAATCACAAATTCCACTATCTGAAAATCGGTTATTCGTGAATAGCGGAACAACGAAGTACGGTAACGCATTTTCAGCGGGTCTTCAAGGCAATTTAAGTGAATAAGTGATGGTAACTAGATTGTCCTATCCCATTCCTTTTTGGTTAAACTTTAATGCACTTGTCATCTCGGTTTTTGCGTAATAAACCGTTCATTCATTGATAGAACAAAGTGAAGTAGGTCTAAGTATGACCGCTACTATTGGGGTGTATTTGATAATTCCAACTCTTTCAGGCAACTGGTAGTCTATATAGATGAAGTGTCAGTCCCGAAAACAGAGTTGTAGCATTTTGTGTACTAGATGAAAAGAGTAGCCCTCTGTGGATTAAGCCATGGAGTCCTCGCCGTGGTTTTGGGAGTCTGTAAGTACATTGTTATTACTTAGCGTCATTAGACTTACCTCGCAGTATATAGAGCGTGTTCCACAATAACAATAGTAACCATTAGTTACTATTTTGTTCCAACCTCGTGAAAATTTACTACGCAGATCGTTCCAACCTTCTAAAAACCGTAACTAATAGTAACGGTCGGGAGCGTGGTAACTACGATATATTTGACGTGATTGGCCCGATTAGCCCGGGATGGACTAAAACCAGGAAGGGAAGGGTGTAGTACAGTGTAGTATTTTTACCTATTGAAGGTGTTGTTGGAGATCTGGGCACGAATAGTATAAACTTAATTGGTCATAACACTTTTTTTCTAAGTGAAAAGGTGTTATTCTTGAAAGTGTTATGCGCAATCTGTTATGAAACTTCTGACAGTGTAGTTATGCAAATTCTGTCACGTTTGTTATTCGAGACAAGGGACATGGAAAAGAGGCTAAGAACAGCCAATACCTTGTGTGATTTGCTGTAAGCATACCTAAGTTTTAAAGTAGTCAACTATATCAGAACTTCTTAGCAGAAGCACTATAGAGCTGTTCCACCCTACTTACTGTAGTCACTCCACATGACGTCACGGCTCCTGGCTTTTGTCAAGGCTGGAACGCATTTTCTGTTATCGGCAAAATATCGTGCCATGGGCTAATCGGGATCGACTAAAACCATGAAGGGAAGGGAAAGCGAGAAAAGCAGGAAGGCATACTAAAACCAGGAAGGGCATACTAAAACGAGGAAGGCTGTCGCCAGGATTCAAAACTGGAAAACCGCACCGTTCCCTTTCTCTGTTTAGTGTTCTTTGAGGGGTCGGCAAATTTTCAAACTGAAAGTTCACCATCCCTTCCTCGTTTTAGTATCCTGACATGGATCGGCATTAAGTTCAGTGAGTGGTTGGCAACTATCAGAATTGTAATTCACCTTTCATTTCTCGTTCTGACGGTAGGCGACTAAAATCCTTGGAGTCCAGTGAGGGGTCGGCAACTAAGATATTTCAAGTCCACCATTTCCTTCCTCGTTTTAGTACCAGTACCAGTACTAAACCGAGGAAAGAAATGGTGGACTTGAAATATCTTAGTTGTCGACCCAATGCTGGACTCAACGATTTTAGTCACCGACCCCTAAAAGAAGGTATTAAAACGAGGAAGGAAATGGTGGACTTGACATATCTTAGTTGCCGGCCCCTCGCTGGACTCAGGGGATTAGTAGCCTACCCTCAGAACTAGAAATGAAAAGGTGAATTACAATTTTGACAGTTGCCGACCCCTCACTGAACTTAATGCCGACCCCTGTCAGGATACGAAAACGAGGAAGGGATGGTGAACTTTGGGTTTGAAAAGTTGCCAACCCCTCGAAGAATACTAAACAGAGGAAGGGAACGGTAAGGCGAATTCTGGCGACAGCCTTCCTCGTTTTAATATGCCCTTCCTGGTTTTAGTATGCCTTCCTGCTTTTCTCGCTTTCCCTTCCCTTCATGGTTTTAGTCGATCCCGATTAGCCCATGGCATGATATTTTGCCGATAACAGAAAATGTGTTCCAGCCTTGACAAAAGCCAGGAGCCGTGACGTCATGTGGAGTGACTATAGTAAGTAGGGTGGAACAGCTCTATAGTGCTTCTGCTAAGAAGTTCTGATATAGTTGACTACTTTAAAACTTAGGTATGCTTACAGCAAATCACACAAGGTATTGGCTGTTCTTAGCCTCTTTTCCATGTCCCTTGTCTCGAATAACAAACGTGACAGAATTTGCATAACTACACTGTCAGAAGTTTCATAACAGATTGCGCATAACACTTTCAAGAATAACACCTTTTCACTTAGAAAAAAAGTGTTATGACCAATTAAGTTTATACTATTTCGTGCCCAGATCTCAACAACACCTTCAATAGGTAAAAATACTACACTGTCAGAAGTTACATAACGACAACAGCAGGATGCGCGGTTTCAACAGATAACACTTTGGGATGTTATATGTTATGTTTCTTTCGTTCCCGTTAGTATTTTTACCAATTGAAGGTGTTGTTGGAGATCTAGGCACGAAATAGTGTAAACTTAATTGGTCATATCACTTTATTTCTAAGTGAAAAGGTGTTATTCTTGAAAGTGTTATGCGCAATCTATTATGAAACATCTGACAGTGCGGTCTTCTGACCAATGAGATTCTAGGAAATGATGATCGAGCCTGTACGTCAATTAAAGAAAACAAACGTGGCAAGCGTGATAAAATATAGAATATCAGGGACGGGAATGGATGGAAATAACATTAAAGTAGTATATATTATGATAAGTATAATTATATTATGATAAGGACGGCGTGTCCTACACACTGACTTAAAGGCACAGAAAACTTGACTACGCAACTTTCGGCCATCAAACCGACCTGGGGGGCTTAGATAAAGATACATGACTTATTGTCGACAGGACCCCCCTTCTTTGTTATCTCGAACCCCCTCCTTAGTGTTCCCAAAGCTAGATGGCAGGCCCTTGCCCCTTAAAAGTTCGCCTTTGGCCGTGTTGACTAACACATCGGGATAGTAGTCAAG
Source organism: Branchinecta sandiegonensis (assembly GCA_030848855.1). NCBI lineage: Eukaryota > Metazoa > Arthropoda > Branchiopoda > Anostraca > Branchinectidae > Branchinecta > Branchinecta sandiegonensis. The sequence continues at coordinate 19,434,673 of JAUPMV010000016.1, read as the reverse complement.
AGGTCGTCCGTTCGATTCCTACTCTCGGCACACAAACCTTTTGCTTTTTATGGCACTTGCCTTCCGGCCGAGTACCATATACCGATCACTTTTCCGTCGGTCTGTCGGTCGGTCGGTCGGTCGGTCAGTCGGTCGGTCGGTCGGTCGGTCAGTCCGGTGTTTGCGAGTTAGGGTACTTCCAGATGTACTAGGACGATGAAACTTGGCAGGCATATTAGGGACCCGACCAAACTAACTTGGAAATAGTCACTTGCCCGATCCGAGCATCGTGGGGGGGGGGGGAGGTGGAGGAATCCGGAAAATAGGGGCATGCATAACTTTCGAATGGGTGATCGGATCTTAATGAAACTTGATATCTGGAAAGATCTCCTTTCTCAGATGTCTCATTTCAAGTCTGGACCGGATCCGATGAATCTCGGGGGGGGGGGAGTCGCAGGGGGGAACCGGAAATCGTGTGAAAATCTGAGAGAGGAGCGATTGGGATGAAACTTGGTGGAAAGAACAAGCACACGCTCTAGATAAATAAATGACCGAACTGGATCGGATTCGGACACTGTGGGGGGAGTTGGAGGGGGGTTCCGGAATTCCGACGATCCATAGTTAATGTACTTCCAGGTGGGATAGGACGTTAAAACTTGGCAGGCATATCAGGGACCCGATAAGGTTAACTTGGAAACAGTCACTCGCCCGATCCGGCCATCGCGGGGGGAGGGGGAGACGGCGGAATCCGGAAATTAGTGGCATGCATAACTTTCGAACGGGTTATTGGATCTTAATGAAACTTGATATCTTGAAGACCTCATGTCTCAGCTGTCCCATTTCAAGTCCTGACCGGATCCGATGAATTGGGGGGGGGGATCTGAGGGGAGAACCAGAAATCTTGTGACACGCCTAGAGTGGAGCGATAAGGATGAAACTTGGTGGGACGTACAGGCCCAAGTCCTAGGTGCATCAGTGACAGAATCGGACCGGATTCGGGTAATAAGGGGGGCTGTAGGGGGGTGTCCGGAATTCCGGTGATCGTGAGTTAAGGTACTTCCAGATGTGCTATAAGGACGATAAAACTTTGCTGGAGCATTAGAAACTTGACATCATTGGGTTAGACATCGTCACTTTTCCGATCAGACTATCCCTTAAAGAGCTCATCTTAACCGAAAAATACAAAAATACTTTTAAGCAAAATTTTCTTTTTTCACGATCGCCCGAGTACATGATCCTTTTTGCCTCAAGGGTTTTGATTCGAAATTAATTTTTAGTACCCTTGAAGTGCGCATCTTAACCGAAAAGTGAAAAAAAACTTTTGACCATCACTTCCATCCTCTGACCCAGCCTTGCAAGTTTGGCGCATTTTAACCAAAATGGGGAAAAAATGCTTTTGACCGTCACTTCCATCTCACCAAGCCTTGCAAGTGCCATATGAGCTTCCAGCTCTTGTTGTTCTACTAACTCAAAAGCCGAATTCTCGGAAACTGTCCGGAAACTGCAATGGTCGTAACGAGAATTTTTCTTACTCTCAATATCGACTCAGGGTACATTCTTGATATGTCAGCTAGCTCCCCGAGTCAAGTTTGAGTCAAGTTTTCTGTTCCTTTAAGAAGAACGAAACACAAATATAAAAATATGCATAAATATAAATTTGATCCCCGCCTGAAGAAAGCAATGTCCTGCTGGTGACAGCATTTGTTCATGCAACACACATCAGTAAAAAGGAGAAAAAAACATTTAATATTATACGCAGTATTTACTTTCGTATTTCACAGAAATTCTTGATCTTATTCTTAACCATGATGTACTGATCGAGATTGGAAAGTTTAAACGTAAACTTGTGTCTTAATTTACTGTCTTATTTATTTGTTTTTACAGCCCGCTGAAAAGACTGAGTAGCCGAGTAGCCTACAAACAAGGAAAAACAAAAACCGAATAAGACATTAAAGAACCACTCTTGCTTACTCTGCCTTTTATGACATACCTAGCTATAAGTTATAAGCATTTGAGCTTCTAAAATCCCCACCTTTCTCTATTGTTTCGTTTTGTGCCAACGAATGTTTAGCCCTTTTTCGGCCGTGCGGCCGTTCACAGAACGCAATGTATGCCGGAATCTTCAGTGTCTGCCGAAAACTTCCACACAAAAAGATATGGCAATCTTCTGTTTTTTTACTTCTTTTATTTGCTAGTTTTTCCACTTTTTAACCACGCTTCGTTCAGTTTTCAAATGTTTTGTGCCCAGCCGCCGCGTCTGAGAACAGGAAGGCTGGATAGAATAGATAAGCGTTCACAAGAAATCGCTAATTTCAGGTGGAAAGTAATGATATTATGGAAAAACTTTTTTCTGATCCATTTCACAGTGTAAAGATCATTTCTAGTAAGAGTTGTGCTTTAAAACTAACTGAAGAAGAAGGGACAGGCCATGAATGAATGAATGAATGAATTTATTCCCAGTAAAGCCCAAGAGTCATGGCGGGAAACATAACACAGTAACAATAAACAAAAGATCATGCACTCCGAAAACAAACTAAAAATCAACTTCAATAAAAATAGTTCACGGTGGGTCATAGCTAGCTTCAGGAATCTACCAAGCCTTCGGATCTCACCAAAACACTTACTTCCTATACAAGAAACCAAATCCCTTTCCTCCCAAGCCTCCCGACCAACACTTCCTTTCTTAATTCTTTCAACTCCTCACCATAACATATCAAATGTACCGCATCCTCTCCTGCAATACCACACATTGGACAAAAATAAGGACCAGTACCTTTCCTATCTCTATACCAATATAATTTCTCCGCATCCCCACCGGCCTAAGACTGACCATCCACCTCAATTCTGCCCCCCCCCCCCCAATGTGCCGGGAAGCTAAGATGGGATGTTGTGGAGAGTTTTTTTTGCTGTTTTGAGTTTTGAAAAGACAGAATAGCAAAGTAAAAGCAAGGAAAAACGAAAACTAAACAAGGCACTGAAAACACCAAAATTGACTAAAGAATTGATGTTTGGGGAAGCCAACATGGGATTTTGTGGAGAGTTTTTTACTGTGTAATTTTCGAAAAGACAGAATAGAAACAAGGAAAAGACAAAATTTGAACAAGACATTAAAAACCCTAAAATTGACTAAAGAAGAATGGACAGGCCGTGATGTGCAGGGGATCTAAGATGGGATGTTGTGAAGAGTTTCTTACGGCAGTGGTGCGATCTGTGCAAAATTCTACGTTTTGCGACACAAATCATGCAAAACATCGTAATATTTCGTTTCAAAGATTCAAAAAACTTGTCCGACCAAGTGCAGGTGTTGGATGACATCCCGATGAAAAATTCTTTGACTGTGTAATTGTATGGTAGTTGTTCGAAAAAGTTGCATGCCTTGATATGCAGTAGTATGGAATACTTTGATTTAACACGCCACCGACTGGGTTAAGCTTAAGTAGCGGTATCCGATAGCATCCAATCTTGCTGTAGTAGCATCCAGTTTGCGAGAAGTGGCAACAGTTGCTACTAAATGCTACTTTTTCGTAAAACTCTATACGACTAATTCTCGAAAATTCTTCACCGGGATGTGAAGTTTGACTCTGAACCAAAGGTTGCTCGGCTCTAGTCTTAATTTTTAGATCCCATACTCGTTTCTCTAGCTTGAGCCTGAAGAGGAGCCTTGCCAAGAAGCGCCGCAATATCGCTCGAATACAAATCAGCTGACGTATCCCTAGCCTACAATAAGATAAGCAAATAAGAAAGAAACGACGACGACATTGTTTGTAATCTTTGTCTAGCAGCGGCTAGATTGGGAAGCACGAAGGCGAAAATTTGTTTTGCAACTGTGACAGTCTCACTTAATCCCAGTTGGATGTCACGCGAATCCTACATGAGCAGTCTTTCCAACAGTGGCGTTATTTCGATAAAAAGACGTGAATAAAAGACTTCTAACACTTTCAGTCCTGGCTATCGATCGTTAGACAAAACGAAAAGTTTCGGTTGGGTCCCAAACAGTACAGTTTATTTTTGCCGATTTGATGTTTTATGGTGCATTTACACACTGCGTAAAATCCGAGCGTATTTGAAATCCGAGCGTATTTTACTCACGTATTTGGGCTTGAAAAGATCTCTAGCAGTACGGACGTATTTGAGAAATCGGTCCGTTTTGTATTTAAATACGTCCGTATTGCTAGAAATCTTTTCAAGCTCAAAAAGGTGCGTAAAATACGCTCGGATTTCAAAATACGCTCGGATTTCAAAATACGCTCGGATTTCAAAATACGCTCGGATTTCAAAATACGCTCGGATTTCAAAATACGCTCGGATTTTGCGCAGTGTGTGAACCAAGCATTAGACATCAAATTAGGGATCCTGGCGTATGGTTGGCAGGTAATGTGGTATGAATAATGTCCATTTTAAACTTTCCGGTGTTAGCTGGTTGCACCGAAAAATCCAAACGATATGAATAATTACAGCTTGTAATGTTTTGGCATGTTATTTCACCACAACAAGCATCTCGTCAACCCTTAAATCGTAGCTACGCCCTTACAGAATTGCAGTAAGCCGTGAATGCATTCGTGAGATAGTATCAAGAAAGTTGGGAAAATGTGGAAAGTGAAGAATAATTGTTGAATGGTGAACTTTAAACAATAATTAGATTATGCATAATAATAAAGGAGGTAAATAATGGCAGATAAGTTAACTAGATAACAGTTATTGTCAGTAATAGATTGCGTAGGTGAAGGATACTGTTCCTTGGGTCTTTTTCATGAGATAGTTGATTTGATTATAAAGTGCTTGAGGGATGTATTGTTTCAGGGTTGAATAGAGCCACTAAAGGTAATCCTTTCTCTTACCTTCCAGCTAGTCTTTTGCCTGTGTTTTTGAAGTCTATAACGGGCAGTGCGTCCTTCGACTTTAAGGCAGTGTGGCCACTGGTTGCGGTTGGCGGTTGCATAATTCTGCCATGCGTCACAGGTTTTCGAGTTCTCCTCAGATTCACAGCTGTGACGACATTAGTCACAGGAAATCACACTTTTGCCAAAAATGTTCCAGAATTCTGTGATTTGCGAGATAAGAAACACCTGTACTTTGTATCTCTCCACTTTTATGTTTTATAATGGCAATTGCCATTTTCACAAAAGCTGAACTTGACATACGGTACAAAAAACCCAACGAAATGCTCTACGAAGCAGCTTTTCTCTCTCTGATTCAACCATCGGCGGGGTCGGATGGATGGGGAATCTGGAACCTCGTGGTATGTGTAAGTTAGGAAGGTGGATCCGATTGGAGTAAAACTTGATGAGAGGTAAGAAAAGATGCCCTGCCTATTCATGTGTCCGAACCGCTGAGTTCGGAGAGGTTTCCCGGATTTTGTGCGGATCACCTATAAGGGGTCAATGAGTGGAGCGATTAGACTGAGTTTATGTGTCCCAGACGATACAATTTGGGGTCCGGAACGGATCCGACAACGGTGGGGGAGGGGGGGGGGGCGGGGCTACCGTAATTTTCCTGAAAAGTGCTCAAATTTTAGTGAAACTTGATAGTTCATAAAAGAAAATACCATAAGGAACATACCGAACAGGGTGAGAAGGAGTTATAAAGGGGATTCCGGAGTATGGAACATTTGTTCAGAATGGAAGGTCATACGCATTAGATCCACATTGGTTTAGTGGCCTGACTTGGCCTCGGTTGGGAGTGTTGGAGGGGGGTGTCGAAGGTTCTTTAGAAGTGCTCAAACTCGCGTGGATTTAACAGGTTATACGAGCAGATGCCTAGATATCCCATTTTTAGGTCTGAACTGTATCTTTCAACTGCGGGGGAGTTTGAAGGCGCTACTTGGTGAAGAATTCGGATCCTTCACTGACTTGTTCCAGCTACTCGTAATAAGTGCCATATGTGCTCTTAGCTCTTGTTTTAGATACTTACTAGTGTACCGAAGTACCCAAGATTGAATTAAAAAAAAGTTTATGATTATGAAGCTGAAAAAGCGAGATGTCTTGTTTATAAATTGGATTTTTGATGGGCTGATGTCATGAAATAAAATAGTCGGGTGCAATTTAGTGGACTCGTCTCTTTACTCTTTTCGTGATTAAGAACCAAGTTATAAACACCCTTCTTGGCAAGGGTGTTCTTTCCACTGAAGGAAAAAATTAGTTCAAGGGAAGATACTGTGGCTGAAAGCTACCTGCAGTCACATCAAGATAAATCAAAGTTTACTGAGATTCATCCAAGAATTGATTTTTTTTTGATAAAAAGTAAAAAGGTATTCGCCAAATATAAAATAAAATCATATGCATTTTCTGCTTGTCGCTCGATTTTTTTAATATGTTGCAAAATGCATAAATTTTTGCAAAATTACAGCAAAGTGAATCAATGAGGGTTATAAGAGCAAAATGAAAGTATAATTTGGAAACAAACTGATTTGTATTTTGAAATTGAACTTGAAACAATTCTCGGATTCACACACGGTAACAAAAAGGACCGACTTTCGTTTGTCACAGATTTTTGGCCAAATGTCACAGGTTCCGTAAAATAAAATTGGCAGCACTGCTTTTAGGGAGATTACCAGGAGAAAATGGAATTTTTCAGGGATACTTATTTTCGGTCTAGTGACTCAGGGTAATCTAGGGGAAAGCAACGATTTTAAGGGTATTTTAGGTTTATTTAAAAAACGGTCGATTATCCTTTGGTCGAAGTTCGCTTTCTTATATTTTTAACCGACTCGTGAATTTCAAATCTGATTCGTGACAACGGCTCTCACAATTCTTCCTGCAGGCGGCAAATTCAAAACTACGAAAACGCTGACTTCTTTTTTGTTTCCCCAAAGCTACAAGTGTCAAAGTCCTTTGAAATGTTTCCAGAAGCAAGTACTAGCCATAAAGGAAGCCATTACATTTGCAAAAGAAAACCATTGTGACCAGTCTAATATAATACTTTGTTCGGACTCGAAAAGTGCCTTAGAGGCACTTGCCAATTTTGATCCTTATGGGAAAGTCTCATGGGATATATCATCATGCTACTTGGAGATAGCATCACTCAACAAACATATGTCTCCAGTGGATCCCTGCACATGTTGAGATTGAGGGAAACGAGAGGGCTGATCAGGCAGCTAAACAGGCATGTGTTATATGACAATTGAATTTGTAAGTGCATCAACTCCCCAGGCTGTCCCCAGACTGTTATGCAAATAAAAAGGTTAATCAGATCTGTGAGAGAGTTTGATTTTGTGGAAAACAGAAACCAATCTGGCAACTGGTTTGTTACGCGAAAAGAGGCTAGAAAGTTTGATAAACAAGTTTACCAAGGATTAAGTTAGGAAAGAGGGTAGATTGACTTTCCTCCGTCTCTGTTCGGGCCATGCAGCTACAAAAAAACATATCTGGCTTAGTTTTATGGAGAGACAGGTAGTTGCGACTTCTGTGATGTGGAAGAAAATCTGGAGCATCTTCTCATAGTGTGTGATCAGTACTCCTCCCAAAGACGTGAGATCAGTACATTCTTTCATGATAGAGGACTACAGCTGAGTGTAAACATGATATTGGGGGGGGGGGGGTTGTGAATGATGGTGACAAGATAGAGATTTCATAGCTGGTTGCACAATTTTTAACCGTGATCGGGAGGGATTGTAAGATGTGATGAAGAGGACAATAATTATGATAAGTGGTTGTGATAGAGTTGTTAATTATCAACTAAAGAGTGTCACAGATTTCAGGATAGAAGACCCAGGTAACCTAGTAGTCAAGAGGGTCTTTAATTCATTCATCATCATCAACATCATCTGTATGAGAAGGTTAGAAAAGTTGCATTTCGGAAATTGTTTCCTATCAGACATGAACGGCCATTCAGTATCCCAGAACTCTCAGAATGCTTATCCCAGTTCACCAGTATAAATATTACAGAAGAACAATTATTACTCCTAGGCTATCCTAGCAAAGCAAAGTGACAAACGCGTGAGTGACTGTTACTAGTATTTATAGGAAAAATGCCTGGTTTGGGTTTTAGTTTTTTTTTCGGCGATTGCTCACTGTTAGCAGATGTTCACATAAGCATACCTCTAGTGTACTACGCAGGTACTACATAACAGGAGGGTCTAAATTAGGCCTAAGTTGTATTGGAATTCCATGCAAGCGTAAGATCACCAGAGGCATTACTAGCTAAATGTTTGGGGGGGGGGGGGGCAAGGCATTTACCGACTGGCTGGTAATTTTTGCCGACTTTTTTTGCCGGAAAAACGACTATTTTCAAGAAAAAAAATTATAGTTTTGAAAAAAAGTCGACTGATTTTCAGAAGAACGAACTGTTTTGACAAAAAATCAACTGATTTTCAGAAAAACCCACTCTTTTCCAGAAAAACCCACTGTTTTCGTGAAAAAAGTCAACTGTTTTGAAGAAAAATCGCTGTGCTTCGCGCCGACCCGGTTATTTTTTACCGACTGGCCAACAAGATTGGGGGGAGGGCATCCCCGCCACAACCATTTGATGTAATTTACCTCAGAAAACAAAAAATTATAGTTTATTCCTGTCGGGGAATATATATTTAAACATACATATATCAATATATACAGCCCAGAGGCCAGCGAGGTGCCTGTCGGATTTATCTAAAATGACGTAGGGACAATTAAATCCTTTGTTGGGTCTTTAATCACATTACCTCACTATGTAGGCCACGACTGTATGGAATTCCGATAGGTACCGTATCCAACCTTGAACTATATAGTATAACATTAAATGTGGCCTAAAAATATTCAAAAGAAACTTCTGTGCAGTTCTAAGTATGATTATTTTGTGGGAAATATGCAGCCCAACAGCCTCTTTTCTAGGGTAAAATCTAGAGGGAAATGAACACGGAAAAAAGGGAGTTTTAGGGGAAAAAAAAACTGGATTTAGGGAAAATGGAAATAAACAAGAGCTGAAAGCTCATATGGCACTTGTAAGAACAGTTAGCATGTTTGTCAGATACGGTTTGCAGTTGTCAAGTCTAAATCTCTTTCCCGATACTCATTTCAACAGAAAATGGGCTTGATCTAGTAACTCTGAAATGGTTATTCCACTCACTGACAACCGTTCCTCCCACAACGATGATCGGATCGGGTGAGGGACTATTTTTAAGCCAATCTGAGAGAGTCCCTGATATGCCTGCCAAGTTTCATGGTCATAGCACATTCGGAGGTACACCCAAGTCGTGATCACCGGAATTGTGGAAAACCCTCTAACTCCCCCAACTGTGACATGATCCGGTCCTGTTTTGTCAATATTTTCTCTACGGCTTATGCTTGTTCTTTCCTCCCAAACCCCATCCCGATCTCTCGACTCTAAGCGTTTCACGAGATTTTCGACACCCCCCTCCAGCTCCCCCCCCCCCAGTTATCGGATTCGTTCAAGACTTGAAATTGATCATCTGAGACACTTATTCTTGACACTTGTCAAGTTTCATTCACGTCCGATCACCCGTTCTAAAGTTATGCATGTAACTAGATCCTGGATTCCCCATCCCTCCACTCCCCCAAGATCATCGTATCGGGGAAGGAACTACTTTCAAGTCGACCTGGGAGAGTACCTAATATGTCTGCCAAGTTTCATGGTCCTGGTACATCTGGAAGTACCCTAACTCGTGATCACCGGAAATCCAGGAAACCCCCTCCGACACCCTCCACTGCGACACGATTCGGTCCTGTTTTGCCAATAAAGTATCTAGGGTTAATGCTCGTTCTTCCCTTCTACCCCCCACTCCCAGTTTTCGGATTCGGGCCAGATTTGAAAGTGAAAATCTGAGACACTTTTTCTTCACACTTGTCAAGTTTCATACGTGTCCGATTACCCGTTCCGAAGTTATTCATATTACTAGTTTCGTGATTCCCCATCCCTCCATTCCCCCCGCGATGGCTGGATCGGAAAAGTGATTATTTCCAAGTTAATCTGGTCGGTTCCCTCAAATGCCTTCCAAGTTCCAAGTTGTATTGTCCTAGCTTGAGTGGAAGTGTTTCACGAGATTTCCGGTGCCCCCTCCAGCCCCCCCCCTCCCCCGAGGTATCGAATCTGGTCCTGATTTGAAACTGAATATCCGAAACACTTGTTCTTGACATAGGCTATGTCAAGTTTCATGCATGTCTGATTAGTGATTACCCTTTTCAAAGTTATACTTGTTAGTAGTTTCCGGATTTCCCATCCCTCCATTCCCCCCACTATGACCGGATCTGGGAACTGATTATTTCCAAGTTAATTTGGTTTTGAACTCCCAATCTGGAACAGTATCAAAATACAGTTAGGACAGAAGTAGCTTACTTTCTTGGGAAAAGCAGAACACAATCAGATAAAAGCTTAGTTTAGCATTTGTTTTGACCAAAATCCTTGAGCTATAATCGTTCCTGCTTCGGCTGAAAGACAAGCTTGAATAGCGCAGTCAGCTAGCGTCTCGGGCTTCCATGAGAGAGGAGGTCGGTTTGATACCACATCTGGACATTTTTCCTTTTGCTCCCCTTTTGCTACCATTTTTCCTAGTTTCCGGACTCCCGGATCCGGGGAAACTCGGATCGGGGAAGTGATTATTTAAAAGTTACCTGATATGCCTGCCAAGTTTCATCGTCCTAGCTCATGTGGAAGTGCCCGAATTAGCAAAACCCGGACCGACCGACAGACCGACGGACGGACAGAAATTTCGATCGCTATATGGCACTTGCCGCCGAAGGGCAAGTGCCATAAAAAGTGGAAGCACTGCTAATGGGATGGTGTCCAGTACGCCAAATAGGCTAGGGACTTCCAAGTGACGTCCGGTGACATGAATTTTGCCCTGGGATCAATCCAGTCGTCATACTTTTCAGCCTTTCCCCAACTTTTAAAGAAAACGGATCACCACTCCCTCCATCACAGCTTAATATTAAGCTGTGATTCTAATTATTACCAATATTCAAATTCCTTTGTTTTGAAGTTTTCAGTGTCTCGTTCCACTTTGTTTTCTTTGTTTGTACTCTACTGTTGTGTCTCTTTTAGCGGGTTGAACAAATAAATAAATAAATCCTTTGCGACATGTAATTTGGTCCGTTTTCGTGTTTTTGCCAAGATTCCGCCCAAACTGTCCATCTAAGCTGAAACTAACTGTGTATTCCGAATCAGTATTCTGTTTCACCCCATTTTCGAGCATAACACTATGGATTTTTGTTTTTTATTATTATTTTGTCTAATTACTTTTCTACTAATTACTTTTTTGACAGTGAAAAACGGATACGTCAGCTAAGATTTTATTAGAGCTATATTTCGGCGATGGATAATAGATAAGTCAGCCCAAGCTGACTGCGAATCATGTTTGATGGTGCAAAACGGATAAGTCAGCTACATTTTAGTAGAGCTATATTTCGGCCCTTCTTGGCAAGGGTCCTCTTCAGGCTCAAAGCTGCTCATGTTGGAAAAACGAAATTGCGGAAAAACAAACTAAAAGTTCTAGCTTATTGTTAAATAATTTGCGGTCAGCTTGGGCTGAAGGAATATTTACTAATTACTAACTACTAATTACTTTTCAGTTAAATTCAAGGCAAAGCCCAGCTGCTAGGCTGGCCATATTGTTCATGTAGATAATGCCTGTGCTAATTTTCACCAGAGTATTTGAAGGAATGAATTTAATCCCTAAAAAGCCCATGGGCCATGGCGGGAAAAAATTACAAAACGATGTAGCCCATAATATTAAAAAATAAATCAGTATGTACTGATTTATGTACTGTGGGCCATTTTTAGGCATCTGCATAGTCTTTGAAGGTTGGCAACATACTTGAATCCAAATCTCTTTCCTCCTAAATCTTCCGACCTAACACTTCCTTTTTGGGATCCCAAAACGTACCTTAAGTGGAGGGATACCTATGATTTCGTAAAAGTTGTCCGCCTGTCTGTCCGTCTGTGAGCACGATAACTCTCGAAAGGAAGGAGATATGTTGATGAAACTTGTTGTGAGGATTCTTTTGGTCAAGGGACAGGTCGAGGTCGAATCTAGGCTCCGTAAGCCCTATATTTATTGGTGGGGGAGTGGTTTATAATCAAGGGGCGAACAAAATATATTTTAATAGCTAATGAGATAGTCGATTTAGGGGCAAGGAGGCATGCTGAACACGAATATGAAAATCATTTTCTCGCCGGACAAGTAGTTCGCACGGAATCCGGCCAAAACCAGAAAGTTTGTTAAAAGTAAAAGTTATACTTGAAGTTGATTAGATGTTCGATTTAGGGGTAAGAAGACATGCTGAACATTTATATGAAAATCATTTTCTCGTCGCAAAAGTAGTTCGCCCGGAATCCGGCCAGACCGGAAAATGTGTTAAAAGTAAAAGTAAAATCTGAAGATGATTAGATATTCGATTCAAGGGTAAGAAGACATGCTGAATCCGTATATTACAATCATTTTCTACCCGGATATATAGTTCGCCCTGAATCCGGTGGAAACCGGACAATTTCTTAAAAGTTGAAGTTTTATCTGAAGTTGATTAGAGGTTCGATATAGGGGTAAGGAGTTGTGTTGAATTAGTTTTTGAGCTTTATTTTTTTTGCCGGACAAGTAGTTTGGCCAACATTCGGCTGAAATCGAGAATGTGGCATAAGTATAAGTGGACATGCTGAATACATACCTGAACTTAGTTTTCTCAGATGAATAGCCAATGGCATTATTCAGTTACTAAATTTTAGTAGTAAAAATTTTCAAGGAGTCTGGCGAAGACCGGATATTTACAAGACCAATTGTCTGGATCAAAGATCAAATTTTGGGATCCCATCGAAACCTTTGGTCTTATTCTTTCAACTCTCCGATGAAAAATTTATCACAAAATAGTAGTATGAAGTTGTACGAAAAAGAAGCATGCAGTACCAACTGATGCTACTACATGCTTCTACTTCAAGGCTACCATGTTACTGCATACTACTGCATGCTACTATTAGCAAGACTGGATGCTACTGGATACTACCGCTTAAGATTGGACCAGTCTGAGGCACATTAAATGACAGTATTCTTTGCTATTACATGGTATTACATACAAATTTTTCGTACAACTATCATACAACTACGCAGGCTACAAATTTTTCATCGGATCCTTATTGTCCCACTCATTGGGCAAAAGTATGGACCAGTTCCATGCTTGTCTTCACCAGTATACTATCTCCGCATCCCCACCGGATCTGCATCTGCTCTAAGGTTCACTATCCACTCCTCTCAAATCAGCATTTCCCAGAATTGCTGTGCTAACAGACGGACGGACAGACATAGGCCTATCGATGGGCCTACAGGTTTACAGTGTCATAGGTAATCTCTCCCTTGCATTTGGGATCCCAGTTGGACTATCCCTTGCATAGAAAATAAGACCGTCCTGGAATACCCGGACACAAAGATCCAGGGCCGTAGAATCACATAGACAAGTAAGACAAGTCTATTTAAAAAAAAACCTACTTTTTGTACACATTGTAATTTTACATTTACGTATAATAACAACATGGGGGCGGGGGACCCCCTTCCGAAGCTGGGGTCCTAGGCATGTCTAAGCACTGAATCTAGGCAGAAGTTTGCCAGTACTCCATGGTAGTTCGACAAAACTATATAATTGTTAACAGAGCACTTGAATATAGTTTCATAAAAACTTTGACAGAGTAACACTACTTTATTTCCACTATTCTCTACAAGTGTGGATAATAACTAAACTCAATTTTACAAGTTAAACTAAAGTACGGACACTTATTTACATTTTTCATATTTAACAAACTCCCCAAACTAATTAATCTTTAAATTGACCCTTACTAAACTTGAACCTCATTAAATTTGAATATACTGAAAAACCTACTTACAATCTGAATATTCATCACTAATTGTTTTAATACAGAACGTAACAACTTAAAGGACCCCTCGCACTATTTACTCTTCAACTTACAATATTTTAAAACATTGGAATACTTGAAAATCATGCTGTGCTTTCAACAAATAACCCACGGTTTTGGCTGTTTTAAGCCTTTTCCGAGACCCTTTGACGTGTAGCGAAAACAGGGAAGCAATTTACATAACCGGTTTTTCCGATGGAAAAACTTCTCGCAGACAACCGTCGACACCGTGATACACATCGAACGTAGTAAAACACGACAAGTGAGAAAATCAGCGTGTTTTGCTCGAGGGGTTAGAATGTACCGTACGAAATTGGGGTCTCTGGGCTTAGAAATATATGGAGTGATTATGCAAATAGGTTGCGCTATTATTATAGGTAAGACAGGTCCTTTAAATATTGAATAGTTAGATTATTAGTGTAAAAGCTGCAAATAATTTGCTCTTAGAATGGCGGATGCCCAGTAGTGGCACAATAAATTCCCTTTCATCCCCTTTTTCCTCATCTAGGAGGACATCCCTCGTTTGGACCCTAGGACCTAGGAAAACTTAACTTGCCCACGTCACATTTCCCAAAATAGCCTGAAATTTCCCCGCGTAGCTCCCTGCTGACACGGGTTAAATCCGGCTAGGACCACACCCAAAATCGATCAGGAACTACGGACTCTAAAAGTATCCCTAAGAAACAAGTCCATATGTTTATCCTCACGAGAGCCATAAAACAGAAGGCAACAAGCGTTTCGAAATATCCACCGGTTTCGGTATAAATTCCGTTGATTAATGAAAAAGAGTCCCCAACATTTCCCGGACACAGCACTGTTAGAGGGATAATAATAATAATTTAATTTTTCACCCATCAGAAAGCATAGAGGGGTAGGAATAAAGAAAGAAAAGAAGAAGCAAACACTATAACAATCAATCTATTTATTACCAGTCAAGAGCAATGGAGGGCGTGTAGCCCTAATGACGGAGGACAAACTAAGAAAAAAAACAACAACAACAAGAAAAAAAGACAACGCACGTAGGAAAACTTTACACTAAACACGGCATAAACATAACTACAGATTACACGAAAAGGGAAGACCACTGGTTTTCCAGTTTACTAGCGGAAGATTTGAAATCTTCCACTCTTTTATCAATGATCTTGGCAGGCAGAACCAGACGGAATTTCTGCGCCAAGAAAGTACTACTGGTCCAAGGGGGCAAATGCAGCAGATACTTGGCAAACTTAAAATAGATCCGGTGAATATTTTTCTTATTAGAAGCAGAAAAAAATTGCCAAATGGGGGACATAGCAAGAAGATGGGGCACAGTTAGACTGTTGTAAAGTTTTGAAAAATGAAACCGACTAAGATGTGTTACATTAGAAGCAAGTGAAGCATAAGCGATCCGTATCTTTTTAGCGAGGTCTTGAATGGCAAGCTTGATGGTTTCTTTAATGTTTTTTCCGATGGGCATACCAAGGTAAACAAGACTGTCAGAAAGCGGAATAGATGTTTCAGAAAGTTTAAGTCGCTTATCTGGACCCTACTTACCGTAGTTACTACGCATGACGTCACGAATTCTGTGTTTTTTTTCGTCAAGGGTGGGCTGGAACGATTTTTCTATTTTCCAGCAGGATATCATCACGTTGCAGAGATGTGTAGTTACTATGCTTACCACGCTCTCGAGCATGGTAAGCAAATAGTAACTATTAGTTAGTATTTCAAGAAAGTTGGAACGGTCAGCGTAGTAACTTTTCGTGAGGATGGAACGGAAATAGTAACTAATAGTAACTATTGTTAGAAGTGTGGAACACGCTCTAAGATTGAAAGCAATTGCTACGGTTTTGTCAACATTACAAGTCAGTCCGATCTGCTGATATACATGTTTTAGTTTCGAAAACGTACTCTCACACAAAAAAGTGCGACTAATAACAAGAGGAGACTCAAACAAACATAGAGACTACGACAACATTATCCTATCTACAAAACTGTCCCGATGAAAAATTTTCTCAAAATAGTTGTACGAAAAAGTAGCATGCAGTACTAACTGATGCTACTACATGCTTCTACTTCAAGGCTACCGTGTTACTACATACTACTGCATGCTACTATTAACAAGAATGGATGCTACTATTAGCAAGACTGGATGCTACTATGGCAAGACAGGATGCTACTGGATACTACTACTTAAGATTGGACCAGTCTGAGACACATTAAATGGTAGTATTCTTTACTATTTCATAGTATTACATGCAACTTTCTCGTACAACTACGCAGGCTACACATTTTTCATCGGGATCCTGTTGTAGAAGAATACTCTCCCATTGATGCTTAATGTTATTGTTGTAATTATGTGTGTTGTGTGAATAAGAATGGTGTTAAATACTCCTTGAGCCCAAGCTGACTGGGAAATATTTATTCAAACAATGCATAAAACAGATACGTCCTGACGAGAACCCTTGTCGAGAAGGGCCGAAACTTTTGGGCCTCTCTTTTTGTGTTGTTATTTTATTTTCGGCGTTTTAATCTGATGTGTGATACTTTTTATGGCACTTGCCTTCCAGCCAAGTGCCATATACCGATCACTTTTCCGTCGGTCGGTCGGTCTGTCCGTCGGTCGGTCCGGTGATCGCGAGTTAGGGTACTTCCAGATGTGCTAGGATGTTGAAACTTGGCAGGCATATCAGGGACCCGACCAAACTGACTTGGAAATAGTCACTTTCCCGATTTTACCATCGTGGGGGAGTGGAGGGAGGGGGAATTCGGAATATTGAGGCATGCGTAACTTTGTAACGGGTGATCGGATCTGAATGAAACGTGATATGTGGGAAGAAAACATGCATCACATGTCCCATTTTACGTCCGAACCGGATCCGATAACTGTGGGGGGAGTTGAAGGGGGGGGGGGTACCCGAAATATCGTGACACGCTTAGAGTGGAGGGATAGGGATGGAACTTGGTGGGAAGAACAAGCACATATCCTTTATACATCGTTGATATAACCGGATCGGATCCAGGCACTGTGTGTGTGTGTATGGGGGGGGGGGGGCTATAGTCTGGATCCCGGATTTCCGGTTGTCACGGGTTAAGGTACTTCCAGATGTGCTAGGATGATGAAACTTGGCAGGCATACCAGGGACCCGACCAAACTGACTTGGAAATAGTCACCTCCCCGATTTGACCATCGTGGGTGGAGTGGAGGGGGGGGATCCTGAATATTGACGCATGCGTAACTTTTGAACGGTGATCAGATCTGAATGGAACTTGATATGTGGGAAGAACATATGCCTTACATGTACCGTTTTACTTCCGGACCGGATCCGTCAGCTGCGGGGGGAGTTAGAGTGGGGTACCGGAAATATCATGACACGCTTTAGTGGAAGGATCTGGATGAAACTTAGTGGGAAGAACAAGCACATATCCTTGATACATTGTTGAAATAACCGGATAAAGGATCCGTGCACTGTGGGGTGGGGGGTGGAGGCTGGGTCCCGAATTTCCGGTTATCACGGGTTAGGGTACTTCCAGATGTGCTAGGACGATGAAATTTGGCTGACTAATCAGGGACCCGACAAGGTTGACTTAAGAAAAATCATTTCACCGATCCGACCATCGGGAGGGGGGTGGAGGGATGGGAAATCCGGGATCTTGAGGCAAGCGTAACTTTCGAACAGGACATCGGACACAAACCAAACTTGACAGTTGGAAAGAGCTCTTGTCGCGGATTTACCATTTCGTGTCCGGACCGGATCCGATAACTCTGGGGGGGGGGGGGGATTTGAGAGGGATCGGAAATATCGGAACAAGATTAGAGTGATGGGACCGGGACAAATCTTAGCTGTTACCCTTACCTACAACGTATGCTTGCAAGTGCCATATGAGCTTACAGCTCTTGTTTTTGTGATTTTTGTTGCCATGGCCCTCGGGCTGCTTAGCAATTAATAAATCTATCTAATCTAATCTACCTATCGCTGCCAAAGCATCGTAGCTGCCGTATCCGTTTTGTGCATTGTTTGAATATAGAATTGTGTTTTTTTTGCCAGATGAGCATACAATAGTACATTTAGCTCATTTGCAGGTAAGCTGTCGTCACCATCTTCAGGGTTCAATTTTTTTATTTACTGACGATAATCATCACATAGATTGGACAAATACTGCCAAGAAGGAAAAAACTTCGCACAATTTTGACCCGTCTAAAACTAAACTACAATGTTCGATTACAAAATAAATTGATAAATTGAAAAAAAGTAGCCTAATATGTACGCTAACAATCAGCTGACTCACAAACATCACTCACTCACTATTCCTCCATGCTCTGTCAGATATTTTTTTCTTTTGATGAATGAGAAGCGACCTTTTAAGCTGGGATCTGAATAGATGTTTTCTGGGATCGAAGGGTGTCAGTGCCGGCGGCTCTTGGATTTTTTTTCTTCAAAATTGTAGTACAAAGATACTACGGCTTCAAAAGGAAGGAAAGAATGTTGCTAGATAAGAAGAAACAAAAAAGTACGAAGGAAAGAACGGGAAATCCGTACAGCCGTTTCATAATCCAGGAAAAAAGATGTACAAGATTTGAGAAGTTGTTTCTTTAAGCACTGTAAATTTCTGTTGTATCTTCCAAAAATCCGTTCGTAACCGTAAATTGGTTTGAATTTTAACGTTAGGATAGTTTCAATACGCTCTTTCGTTCGCATTCAAATCTGTTTACCCTCTGTTATATTGTCGATGTGAATGTAAAGGTAAGTTGTTCAGCCTTAGCCTACCACGCAGAATCAGTCAGGAATGGCAAGTAGTAGGCTAAGGCCTAACACAAAATACGGCAAGACTCGGGCGCGCAGTTCATATCCGCAATCTTATCCGAGTTCCGACCCAAACCTCTTGAACTAACTAATACCGGTGGTTGGTTGCCAGACCATTGCTAGGCCCTAGACTAGTCTAGCCAAAACGCATCAGCCCATAATTTGGCATGTACATGGGGTTTTATTCCAAATCCTAGGCCTATACATTATCGATAACATAAATAGAAACTGGTGATACTTAATTACATGTATTCCAAAGGACTCGGTGCTCACGAATAGTAATCCGACAGAAAACGACTGGCTTGACTGGCTTTGACTCCTGTCAACTGGCTTTGACTCCTTTCGACTGGCTTCCACTGAATGAAATGCCGGAGCTTATATAACCTCGGTGCAGGGCTCGAGGCGAAATGAAATCAATGCTGTTCTCCCGTGGATGGTGATAATTCCAAATATTATAAGTACTGATTATATATTAATTAATAAATAAATAAATGAATACTAAAGGTGTATTCTAAGGATGAAGGGTGAAACTAAAGAAAAGGTAAAAAGAACGGGTTACAGACTATGTCTCTGTAACATACCTCCCACCTTTGGGGAGAGTATAACTCAGGTAACAAACCAAACAACCTAACAAATTATAAAGAATTTCCATCTCCAACAATTTTAACTTTCAGGTGATCCTAACATTTTCTAACTACAATAACCAAAATTGGGGGGTATGTTCATAAGGGGTGCCTCACGGTCGGGACATCCTGCGGTCCAACCCCCACATGGGTTACAAGAGGGCGTTGCCCCACTCAATAACTCGGAGACGTGTTTACCACGCAACCACTTAAAAGAAATATTCATGGTCCCGGCTCCCATCAAGGGTTACAGGAGTGATTGAAAATGAAGAAAAAATCAGTTGCACTGAGGCTTACACTGATTAATAAATTTCAACACACCCAGCCATCACAGGACCATGTTTACCGACACCCAAACCCTTTTTTCTTATGAACTAACAACC
Organism: Branchinecta sandiegonensis; assembly: GCA_030848855.1. Lineage (NCBI taxonomy): Eukaryota > Metazoa > Arthropoda > Branchiopoda > Anostraca > Branchinectidae > Branchinecta > Branchinecta sandiegonensis. The sequence continues at coordinate 19,415,083 of JAUPMV010000016.1, read as the reverse complement.
CAATATTTCTTAAGATCCATTTTGTATCCTTGTTCAAATCATTGGAGGTGAACCATATTTAAAGTAAATATGATTAAACTATATGAATGGGCAGATTGGTTTGCTACATGAATTATACTCGTCAAAGAGGGTACTACCTTATTTATAATTTCAAGGGTGTAGGGGGGGGGGGGGGAATAAATAAGCAAGTGCTTATTTCCAGTTTCTTTCCTCTAGGGGAAAATCACCATCCACAAAAGAAAGAAAATAACTTGGGCGAAACAAAACTAAGGGTGGGAACAACTGACGGTATTGCTACTTTAGACTAAAGATCATCTCACAAAAAAACAAGATCGGGGGAAAACTTTAAACTGAAAACTTAATCTCGTCGGCTTGTAAGTAGCTTCCGGTGATGGACGAAACAACAAAATATATACATAAAACACTTATACTTAATGGTTATCGCCGTAGCGAACTGGCGGTTTAGAGATTCGTTGTGACCGCCGTGGCAAAGAAGGAACGGGGATGGCGTCCGATTGGTCAGGCAGAGGGCTAGTAGGGTGGGGAATTGGATGATCATCCGATGCCGTTGGTATAGTTGGCTGTCGGATGGGACTAGGTGAACTTGCGGAATCGTGCCAGTGTACAGCTGGTCTTCGTAAGTTAGGTGATGTAACTTCATCCATAGGGGGCATTTCGCTGGTGACGTACTGCTCATCACTCAGGTATGTAAGATGGTAAAACCCTTGGCGAGATCGTGTAAACCGTATCTTCTTGAGACTTCGAGCCTCCGTAATAACGGGAGTTGGTGGAGTGGGGTTTGAGTACTCTTGACGTCTTAGCAATGAGGCACGTAAAGCGGGCCGTGGAGGTGAATTTATAGCTGGCCGGTGAGGAGTAAAAGTGTCGGGAAGTTGCCTGTATGTGGTACCGTTAGATGGATCCAAATGATTGTCCGAGCTGATGAACGAAGAGTCATTACTGCTGTCGGCACTGGGGCTAGATGGTCGGCTGACGGAGCTGTCTACGTCTGCGGCAAGGCGTCGCTGCTCGGAGAATGATTCAGGGCCTGACGAATAAGACTGAGAAAAATTTGCGGATCTGCTATGATCTTGGAAGGAGATATCGTAGTTCGATTCTGGTATCGGAGACATAGACCAATTTACGGCGTTTTCCTCATCTTGCAATGTTAGGTGGAGTGGGTCTGGAGAGTGGCTGGCCGTAAAAGTAGTTGTAGTGTTCGTGGCCGTCGGTTGAGGGGCTGGGGAAATGGAGATGGGTACTGCAAGGCTTGCAAAAGTCCCAAACGTTGCCGCCTCCGGCGTCGATTGGTTGGGCGGGGCGATCAGATGTAAAGAGGTCGTTGGAGAGTTCGTGGCCGTCAGTTGAGGGGCTGGAGAAATGGGGATGGGTACTGCAAGGCTTGCGAAAGTACCAAACGTTGCCGCCTCCGGCGTCGATTGGTTGGGCGGGGCGGTCAGATGTGAAGAAGTCGCCACAGGTTTGGCAAGATTGTCAGTGGACTTCGCTAATCCAGGGGCGGCTGCGCTCTCATCTGGATTGGCAGGGGCGGCGTCAAGCTCTGCTGCATAGTGGGCAGGGAGCTGTGTAGACTTCACCCTACCAGGGGTGGCCTCGCTCTTACCGACCAAGGTGACCGGGGCGACTTCACCTTCTGATGCCATTCTGACAGGAAGGTGGAACCCAACTGCCGGTCTGGCAATGGGCAGGCCAACCTGCAAAAATTGAATTAGCTCGGATGGTAAGTCCGGCCGGTTAACCACCTTATCGCTTGTCGGCCGTGCACTATTAAAGTCTCGTTTTTCTCCTAGACTAGGCCTAATTAAGGGAGCATCAATCTGGAACCGAACATTTTTCTCAACAACCCTCGAAGAAGAAGGTGTAGGGTTGAGGGGTAGGGAAAGCCCATACTCGGTAATAGGTGAAGAGAGGGGCTCGACCGGAGGCCCTCTACTTGTTGCATGGATTGGAGTGTTCTCGCAATCAACAATCAACTGACGAACGACCTCTGGTGGCATCCGGCTTTGAAATACTGGAGCACTTTTAGAGACCTGAGGCCTTGGTCTTGTCACAGGGGGGGGAGTACCCAACGGCGGATCTGAGACTGGTTCAGGACACCACGGTGACTGAAGTCTACTACGAACCAGTCTGTTATAATGGACAACATCCAACTTTGATCCAGTTTTCTGGATTTCACAATTTAATCCGTCATTAAGGGAACGAATGACGCGATAAGGACCGGCGAATTTATCCTTTACTATTTTTGATCCCAACCCAGCGGCGGGGGGGATTCGCAAAAAAACAATATCTCCGGGCTCAAACGGGGAGAAATGCGATGAACAACGCTTATCATACATTTCCTTGTTACTCGATTTCGCATGGGCTATCCTTTCAGAGATAACATCATGAGCAGCCCGCATTTTAACAAGGATCTCTGACTTATAGTTATCCATGGAGTCATAAATGGTGCGGTTCGACAACATCTGGGAAATCGGTATAGAAGGATCGCGCAAATACATCGCATAGAAGGGCGATTCCTTCGTTGTGTCATTATGGGCTGTATTAAGCGAATACAGTACATATGGCAAGTGCTCGTCCCAGTCATCTCGTCCGAGTGAGACATACTGAGACAAGATATCCTTTAGCGTTCTGTGACCTCTTTCTACTTGACCGTTACACTGGGGATGGTATGCTGATGTAGTTAGATGGCTTATTCCCAATAGTTTGTTCACCTCGGAAAGCAAGGTTCCGGTGAAATTTGACCCTAAATCAGATAAAATTCTGCTAGGAATACCGTGTGAAAGACATATCTTTTCAACCAAAGCCTTTGCGACGGTATTGGCTTTTTGGTTGGGTAGCGGCACTGCAAAAAACATTTTAGTAAAGTGGCAACATGCTGTTAACATAACGGTATTCCCATTTCTAGACCTCGGTAACGGTCCGACGACATCAACCGACAGTAATTCCATTGGGCCAAGGGAATCTGGCAGTTTTCCCAGCGGCGCTATTGGACTTCTGTTAGGGGCCTTTCTGCGAAGGCAGTCCAAGCACCGTGACACGTAACTTTTCGTTGTGCTATACATACTTTTAAAATATACAGAGAAGCGCATTTTCTGAAGCATCTTGTCTAGGCCTAAGTGTCCAGCTAAAGGAGCGGAATGGAAAAAGTCAAGAACCTTCGGTACTAAACGTTCTGGCACTACAGGCACAACTGACACCTCGTCTCTGTAGCTAGCGGATGGAGAAAACAGATAACACACGAGGCTATCTTCTATGCAGAATGACTCAATGCTTCGCTCGTATAATGTGTATGCGAGAGGCAGGGCTGAGTCCTTCAATAGGCGTGCATACAGTGCCTTACAAAGCGGGTCTGTTTTTTGGGCAACTCTGAGTTCCTGGTGACTTACAAAATTCGGGTATCCGGTTTGACGAAGGGCATTCACAGCGATCGGGGATTCGTTACCAGGGGTTACTAGCCTGGATAACGCGTCAACAAAGTTTTCTTTTCCGGGCTTATACTCAACCCGGAAGTAGAACTCTTGGAGCTCAAGGCAAATTCGGGCCATTCTACCATTAGGAGAATCAACAAATGGCAATGCTTTCAGTGGCTGGTGATCCGTTCTTACCAAAAATGGCTTCATTTGCAAGTAGTGCTTAAACTTCTTACAAAATTCCCATAGGGCAACCGCTTCACGCATAGTCGTCGAATATTTCTGTTCTGATGGACTTAGAACTCTGCTGGCATAACAAATGGCACGTTCACCGCCATCTTGCACCTGAGACAAGCATGCACCGATTGCAAAGCTTGAAGCATCTGTGGTAAGGATAAACTCATTGCCATGAAAGTCCGGGTAAGCCAATATCGGTTCACGCATCAAGCAATCACGCAGCTTTTCGAACGCCTGAACCTGCGAGTCTCCAAACGCGAAAATCTGGCCCTTTTTCGTCAACTCTGTCAAAGGCTTTGCTATTCTCGCGAACTCTGGCACGAACTTCCTAAAATAACTCATTAAAGCTATACTTGACCGGAGTTCAGAGATATTTGTGGGGTACCGGAGCCGTTTAACCGCTTGGAGTTTATCCGGGTCCGGTTCCATTCCACGCTCTGAAATCACGTGACCTAGGAAGGTTAAAGAAGTTACACAGAACTCGCATTTCGTCGGTTTCAGTTTCAGTTGGTGAGCTTGGAAACGTTCAAACACTTGCCGCAAAAGTCGCAAATGATCGGCAGGACCGATTGAACCAACTCCTGTATCATCTAACAAAACAAAAATATTAGCTCCTAAAACGTCCCTTAGAACCTGCTCTATCATTCTCTCACAAGTTGCCGGTGCATTAGATAGGCCGAAACCCATCCTACAATACTCGAAGAGACCGAACGGGGTTGTAATGGCGGTTTTCTCTTGATGATCAGGCTCCACCTTGATTTGGAGGAAGCCTTGGAGCAGATCCATTTTGGAGAACATGTTAAAACCTTTCATCTTGTCCAATATGTCATCGATTCGGGGCAAGGCATAGCTGTCAAATTTGGTCACTTTATTCAGTTTCCTATAATCGTTTACCATTCTATATGAGCCATCCTTTTTCTTCACGAGGCTTACCGGTGAAGCCCAGGGGCTGGAACTTTCAACAATCACTCCCTGCCTCAACATTGCGGATATTCGAGTCTTTAACTCGAGTAAAAGGTGAGGGGGGACTCTATAAGGGCGCTGCCGTATAGGAGGGGCATTCCCAGTCTCAATACGGTGGGTCACATCACAATAATCTCCGAGATCGTCGTCTGATCGCGCAAATACATACTTAAATTCCAATAAAAGGTCCTCCAGTTCTGGGCGAAATTCGGGGCTAACATGATCCAACTTAAAATACGACAAATACTCTGACCGGCTAATATCATTCCATCCAATCCGAACACTCGATACTAGGGGAATACTTGTGTCTACAAGTTGATCTACCATCTCATCCACATTGCCGCTTAAGACATTCCTCTCATACGACATTAGCATAAGGTCTGACTCACGGACATTCACCTTTTTTTCAGACAAGTTCGCTAACCAAACTGTAAACATACCATCAACCACAGGCACTACTTGGGGCAAGACTACAATATTTCTACATTCCAGGGACGGGTTACCTTCTAAAAGAAGCGATTCAAGGCCTGGGTCGCTGATCACCGTACATTGAACGGGCCGGATACGGCCTGCTTTGACGCTAGTCTTTGCATATACCGGCTTGAACGTCGTGGACACAAAACTAGAAGGAGTTTCTAGACCTAACTTATCTAAACTACATTTTATTTCACAAGCACCCTCATTTTGCTTCATAAGCGCAATACTAACGGGGTATTCTAGACCTAAGCCGCTCACACTCGGGTTCACATCAGAAGGACACCTATCTATAACATTCACAATCGGAGACATTCTCTCACTAAACAAACACTTATCCGGGTCCTTTAACCAGAAGTCATCGGTTGTTGGATCGAACATCAGTCCCGCTGACCTGATGAAGGGTCGTCCAAGCAAAACCGGGTAACAGAGACTTGGGACTATAAGAAACTTGTCTTCAAACTTCTGGCCAAGCAAGGTGAAGCATAGCACAATTTCCCCCCGAATCTCCAAAGGTCCCGATAATGTACATGCCCCTTTCGAAAAATTATACCGAGAAATCACCGCTGATTTGTCGAGTTTGGCTACCAAACTTTCACTCATCAAGTTACACTCCGCACCCGTGTCATATAAGGCGGACAAGTGAAGTGAACCGCAACCCAAAGTGATAAATGACAAGCTTGATGTGTGCCGAAGTGAACATACGAGGCATGGTGTTAGTGTGCTGGAATTTAATTCTGACTTTGATTCATTTGAGGGGCTGTCCGGTCTGCGGTCACCTGATCCGCCCCCGAGGGATGGTGACCTTGTCTGTTTAAATCTGGCCTGTGTGAAGGGATGCCTTGGGCTTTATCGGGACACCATCTCTCATAATGCCCGAGGCGCAGGCAATATGTACATACAGGAGGGTTATTCCCTCGGAGAGATTGATTCTCTGTATAGTTGGGCCTATAAAAGTTAGGCCTGTATCCCCTGTTTTGTTGGCTGTTGTGATAGTGTGGTGAATGTTGTGGGCGATCATAATGTGAAGGTCTGTTGTGCCGCGGTTGATAGTGGTTGCTGTATGCCGAATGATCGTGTACGTGATAAGTGCTGGGTGGAGCCTGTCCCCTGTATGAAGTAGATGAGGCTTGTGTCTGGTCCTTGGTGGGTGGAGGGGTACTGTTTGCTTGTAGTGAAAAAACCTTGAATTCATCACTCATCGCTTTCTCGTGAAGGTCCCGCTTGGCTTTCTGTGTACGAGTGCGGCGCAAGATTTCTACACATTCAGAAAGCGAGCGAGGGGTTGTCTTCTGAAAGGCGTCATAGTATGCGACGGGTAAACCGTGAATAAATTCAGCAACATATACACGTATAACATGTGGGTTAGAGGACTCATTCGCGGAGTACCCATACTTTACATCAACACTCTTCTGAACCAGCTGACCGTAATTATCAGGGGTCATCAGTTCCGGGGAGTATACAATACGCTCCTCGGCTAGCCTAAGGTCGGACTCGCGGCCAGCACACCGAATTCGTAGTGCTTCCTCAAACGCGTCAAAACTAATCTTAGACCGGCGATCTAGCGTTTTACACCACGCTACCATCGGCGGCAACAGCCTACTTTCTAAGATCATAAGCTGCTCGTTCCAAGTTTCGATATCCGAAAATCTAAATTTTGCTGACGCTTGTTCCAACCAGGAAACAGGGTCGGATTCCCCATCAAACATTGAGATTTCTTTCGATACTTCTAACCGAAGCCTCACTTTAGTAAGGGGATCTTCATAACGGACTGGTTGTGGCTGCTGTGTCGGGATATCTCTTTGGAGCGGCAGGTTATGGTCTTCGAGCAAGCGACCCGCAGGTCTCTTTTCCAAAAAATCAGGCTGTGGCGTTTGATCTGTATTCCGGTAATTCACAAAAGCCGAATAATCTCCATCGAACGCGCGGGTTGCAGATCGAGACCCCCCTGCAGGAGCCTGGTAAATAGGTCGAACATTCTTCTGATGAAGAGTAAACCTAGGGTCTTCTATGGGCGAAATAAGACGACCCCAGGGCGAAGGTTGAGGAGAAAAAGGGGGTGTAATTCGATTAGCTCCACCTGCTAACAAAACATTGATTAAGTTGTCGCGAGCCATACCATCCCAGTTAACGGTCGAAGTACAATATTGTGATATAGGAGCTTCATTCACTTCTCTCTCATATACTGAACCAAGGTCAGTGTACGACCCCTCAGCTGAGAACGGGTTATTCGAATATCGCGAAAACGACATTTCTTCTTGTCGAAATGGATTATTTGGATTCATCATATATACTCAACGAGACTAAATACACAAAAATAGATCACAGAACTATGAGCTATATGAAATATCTGAGAAAATTGGTAGGCTTAATCTGGACCCAACAAAAAATCTGGCAAACCAACACTATATTGTCATGATAAAAGAAGAGAGAGAAAAGAAAATATATCAACAATGTATAATTATTGAATGTAGAATTTATAAAAAAAAAATGAAGAATTACTCGACCACTAAGGACAGATAATCGTAAAAAAAACTGATATTCAATAGTCCGTCCCAAAAATATCCGATTCCGTACTCTCTATTTATAACAAACTTTTATAATGGCCAAAATATTTTGGGATTAACTATATTTATTATCTTCGTTACGCCGGAAATATACGAGCATTATCTTTCGAACTGTATGATCATTACAGTTCGAACTAATATAAAAAAAAATATATCTATACTAAACCTTGAAGACATCTAGATGGCTCTACACATCGTAATTAGCCTACGGCTTAGCCTATCTCTTAATTCTAGCCTAGCAACAACGTAATTTAGGCCTATAACCATTTTTATAAACTTAACCAAAATACGAAACATCACGCCCATAGGCCTATAATATCACAAATTACCAATAATAAAGAAGCTACACGTCTCGGCTTCGCCATGTAGCCAAAAACTATTACTATAAACTAAAGTAGAATCCTTAATGTGAACTAAATCAATCACTATGTCGGATCCAGAGGCCGACGCAAAGGCTTATTTCTGAATTTCTCTAAATCATAATCCTACTACTAATCTATTCCTTAAATAAATGGAGAAGGCCTTCACTAATCTAATACCTCATAACAAGGAAGGGATAAGGGGAATGGCTGGACTCACCATATTATAGGAATCGCTTGCCGGCTAAGCACACAATCGCAAGATATGGGGAGAGGCTATGTCGATATCTATAAACTACTAGGCATATCAGGGAGGGGGACCTTGAGCAACGACGGCACAACACATTGTTTCGCGCAGACTAGTCGAAGATCTGGGGTAGCCCAATGGGCATGAAGAATACCGCCACCCACTCGCGTAAAGACTTGACCACTGCCTTTACTTCCTACTACACTACACTCCTATAAACTATAGGCCTATCATCATATATCACCTTTACCTGTTAACTATACCTACAAAAGATTAATAATCAACAAAATCACTTATGATTAAGGAATAACGTACGGAATTAATCCAACTTTTTATCTATCAAAACACTCCTAAAAGAACATAACGTAGCACGTAGGCCTAGCGTACGTCTGAATTAATTTGTGAACAAATAATTTGGAACCGCAAAAATCCGAAGACGGATACCCATTAGGCAAAGAAACCTACTGTGGCTACGTAACGTTCTTAATCTACGAAGACCCCTATTTACATAACATCCTTCTAAATCTTCATAAACTAACATTAAATAACTATACTCAATACAGCCCTTAGCCTACTGCATTCGACTAAGCCTATATACTATCTAGACTAAACTATTACCGATGACTAGTACGTATGGACAGCCTTCTTTCTCGCTTCCTACCGATAGCCAAACTCCTAACTCCTAACCTAGGCTTGGCCTAATTATTCTAACACATAACCTAATTAACCTTGACGCAAAATACAAGAGCCATCCAGTGTCCATTCAATCCACAAAAACAATTATTAGCTACCATTCAAAACGACCCAACAACAACGCAATTATTCCATCACATTTATTACTAAGCCAGGAGTGAGGAGATAGTCCCTCATCGTGACGTATACCGAACGAGCGCGTGATCAATTGAACCAACCGCAGCGTGGAGCGAAAATTTTCAACCAATCGGGAAGCGTCACGTGACTTCCTTGGGAGTTTTAGAAGATGGTGGGAATATTCAGAAGTTTTTCACGGAATTTGATTTTTAAAATTACGAAAGAAAATTCAGAAATACTGGAGGGGGATTGAATTGAAGCTAATTTTACCAAAAAAAAAAAAATACCGTTCGGGAAGGAAAATGTCGTAATTTGAGAAGAGTTTTCGTCACATCAGCAACCAGAAATCGCTGTAAAAAAAAGCGAAACATCCGGGACGTTCAGCGTAAGTGGACTGACGAAACCAAACTGACGAAACCAGAAAGACAAACCAAACTAAAAAATCGACAAAACCATGCAAACAAAGCGTGTTCAAACGGCTCCCAAAAAAAACTGAAGAGTTTTGATGAAGAAATCGCTTGGGGAATTCCGATCCAAAGGGGTAATAAATCGGCACTAACTCTCAAAAATGGTTGGAGGGGGGGGGGGGGGGGAAGGCGAAATAAGAACACTGAGCTATCAAAATCACAGGGCTCGTGGGGGGGGGAAGAGGGGTCTGACACGACTAATGTCCCACGCCTGGACGGAAATCCGTACCTGGAACAAATAAGCGGGAGGGAGAATTAAAGGCACTTAACTGTAAAAAAAAAATCATAAAGTTCTTACGGAAAAGTTCCAACAAATAGTGTTCCCCTCATGAACGATGGTAGCCAATAATTGCATAAGGAAATAACTAGCCAATACAAAATAAATAGAGAGGAGCGACATAGAGAGCGGACCAGACCTATATATAGAGAAGAAAATCTGGCTTCTGAACGAAATGAACGTAAAATGAAAAACCCAGCTATCAAAATTCATGATAGGCCTTTTTGCCAAAAAGCGACAACGAGGAAAAAAAAATCCAAACAATCCTACAAAAATCGGATTCTAACCCGAAGAAAAATTTACCATGACAATAGAAAGGAGGGGGGGGGGGGGTAGGGTTGGGTCTGAACAAGGATAAGACACTTCTAGACACCAATGTTATATTGTCGATGTGAATGTAAAGGTAAGTTGTTCAGCCTTAGCCTACCACGCAGAATCAGTCAGGAATGGCAAGTAGTAGGCTAAGGCCTAACACAAAATACGGCAAGACTCGGGCGCGCAGTTCATATCCGCAATCTTATCCGAGTTCCGACCCAAACCTCTTGAACTAACTAATACCGGTGGTTGGTTGCCAGACCATTGCTAGGCCCTAGACTAGTCTAGCCAAAACGCATCAGCCCATAATTTGGCATGTACATGGGGTTTTATTCCAAATCCTAGGCCTATACATTATCGATAACATAAATAGAAACTGGTGATACTTAATTACATGTATTCCAAAGGACTCGGTGCTCACGAATAGTAATCCGACAGAAAACGACTGGCTTGACTGGCTTTGACTCCTGTCAACTGGCTTTGACTCCTTTCGACTGGCTTCCACTGAATGAAATGCCGGAGCTTATATAACCTCGGTGCAGGGCTCGAGGCGAAATGAAATCAATGCTGTTCTCCCGTGGATGGTGATAATTCCAAATATTATAAGTACTGATTATATATTAATTAATAAATAAATAAATGAATACTAAAGGTGTATTCTAAGGATGAAGGGTGAAACTAAAGAAAAGGTAAAAAGAACGGGTTACAGACTATGTCTCTGTAACACCTCCACAAACAACCTGCCCTCTCAGCCAACGAAATCAGTAGCCAGTTTTTGGGATCCCAAAACGTAAGTGGAGGGATACCTGTGGCATCGCAAAAGTTGTCCGTCCGTCCGTCTGTCCGTTCGTCCGTCCGTCTGTAAGCACGATAACTCTCGAAGGGAATGAGATATTTTGATGAAACTTGGTGTGAGGATTTTTTGGGTCAAGAGTAAGGTCGATTTCGTAAATGGGCTTTGTAGCCCTATTTTTAGGGGTGGGGGAGGGGGTTTAAATTAAGGGGTAAGCAAAATATTTTTAAACAGCTAATGGAACAGTCGATTATGGAGTAAGAAGACATGCTGAGCATGATGGTGGAAACCATTTTCTCGCCGGACAAGTAGTTTGCCCAGAATCCGGCCAAAACCGGAAAGTTTGTTAAAAGTAAATGTTTGATTTGAAGTTGATTGGATGTTCGATTTAGGGGTAAGAAGACATGCTGAACACGATAGTGAAAACGATTTATATCGCCGGACAAGTAGTACCGGAATCCGGCCAAAACCGGAAAATCTGTTAAAGGTAAAAGTTTTATTTGAAGTTAATTACATGTTCGGTTTAAGGGTAGTAAGACATGCTGAACACGATGGTGAAATCATTTTCTCGCCGGGCAAGTAGTCCGACCGCAATCCGGCCAGAACCGGAAAATTGTCGAAAGTCTTCGTAGTTGATTAGATATCCGATTTAGGGGTAAGAAGAGATGCTGAATCCGTCTATGACAGTCATTTTGTACCCGGACAAGTACTATTATAAAGTTAAAGGTTGGATACTGCTCCTCATGGTGTCGGCTAAGTTGTATCAAAATAAGTTGTATCTGTTTTGGCCTTAATCTGTTTCTGAATTTTAATAGTAAAAATGTTCAAGGAGTCTGGCGAAGACTGGATCTGGCGTAGACAAGACCCAATTGGGTCTACAAGACCCCCCTGGATCAAATACTGAATTTTTGGGATCCCGTCGACACCTTTGGTCTTGTTCATTCCAGAACCCGTTTAATGTGCTTGTCACTGTGTACAAAATTTTAGTCTTAGTGTGTTTTTAAACTATTTGAAATGAATGTAGTCATGTTCATTTACATTGTTTTGTTTAGTGTTTAAAGATGTGTATTTTACTTTGTGTATTTTACTCGTACTCCGCTGTTATCCAAAAAGCGGGCCACAAATAAATAAATAAATAATCATTCAAACAAGATACTAAATTTCTTGAAACTTGTGAACCCGTAAATGTTTTGGGATCTGATTGATCGGCCAGGATTGTTCAGACCATTGGAAAAAAAGGTTCCCACAAACTCTAGTGACTAGGAGAAATTGCATGAGATAATTCAGCTTCAAAGTGGAAGACGTCTTGATAAAGTGTCCTTTTTACCCGTTGACAAGCCTGTTTATCTGCATTGTATATATTTAATTGCGGTAAAATCGTTGGAGCGGGAAACGTAGATATACATTCGTGACGGAGCATTCGCTCCATCAGCGTCAAATTAAAGCAGAACTGGAACCTGAGACTAATATTCCATTATTTTCTTACTCAGTATCAAGCGCCATCACCACTCACCAGTCCTGATATTTTTAGTTTTCTTTTATAATTGTTTTCACACATATGCCCCTCATCCAAACCCAATCGTCCCATGGAGTGTCTTTTCACAAATGAGCCCCACCTCTAGATTCATTTGTGACTATACACGCCATTTAGAGCGGTGGTTCCCAAAATCACCACGATCGAATCTGTTTGCCCACTCTCAGATTGCCCTCGTTCAGAATGCCCACGGCTCAAAATGCCCGCTTTTCAAAATGCCCACGATCAGAATGCCCAAAATCCGGGATCGACTAAAACCAGGAAGGGAAGGGAACGCGAGAAAAGCAGGAAGGCATACTAAAATCAGGAAGGGCATACTACTAAAACGAGGAAGGGCATACTAAAACGAGGAAGGAATTCAAGGCTGCGAAAAACTGGAAAGCTGCACCGTTCCCTTCCTCTGTTTAGTATTCTTCGAGGGGTCGGCAACTTTTCAAACTCAAAGTTCACCATCCCTTCGCGCGTTTTAGTATCCTGACATGGGTAGGCATTAATGGGTTCAGTGAGGGGTCAGCAACTATCAAAATTGAAATTCACCTTTTCCTTTATAGTTAAGACGGATACTAAAACTACGGATACTACAGGATACTAAAACGAGGAAGGGATGGTGAACTTTGAATTTGGAAAGTTGGCGACCCCTCAAAGAATACTAAACAGAGGAAGGGAACGGTGCGGCTTTCCAGTTTTGAATTCTGGCGACAGCCTTCCTCGGTTTAGTATGCCCTTGGTTTTAGTATGCCTTCCTACTTTTCTCGCGTTCCCTTCCCTTCCTGGTTTTAGTCGATCGCCCAAAATCCCCACAATTCAGAATGCCTACAAGTGAGATTGACGACAGCGAAATCGAAATCTTCCAAAATGCCGACAGTTTAAAATGCCACGGTGGAGACTAAAATCGTCTTGGTTCAAAAGGCCGACGGCTTATACTATCCACAGGGGAGGCAAGATGATCTTGGGACACGGACAACGAGAATGAATGAATGTATTCCCAAAAAAGCCCTATGTGCCATAGCGGGACAAAAAATAAAATAAATAAGCACTCCAACTGCAATGTACCAGTCCAAATACTCAACACTCAACTCATAATTCAAACAACCCAATAACTATCAAACAAACTAAATCCTATCCCTACCACAACGTCAACCTACAATAAAACGTTCACGGTGCTCCTTGGCAACCTTCAGGAATCTACCCAACCGACGCAACTCTTGGAACACTTTGCTACCCATCAAATCTTTCAGAGACCCCCTTGAAGAACCTCGTTACCCAAAACTTCTCTCCTTAGATTCCCCAACTCACTACAAGAACAAACCAAGTAACAGGATTACCATGAAACAGGTGTTGAAACAAAATTATTGTTTGTTGATCAGTCTCAGAACTGTTTGCGCGAAGTACATAGATTTAACATTTAATTAACATTTTGGGTTCAAACCCAAAAACTAAACCCAAAAATTAAAAATTAAAATTTTTGGTTTAAACCATTCGATGTTTTTCTTCTCTCCGGTTCAAACCCTGAAATAATTGTAAGTGCAGAGAGAGATACAATTGTTCTAACACAGAAGCGAAACTAGGCGAAACTGAGTGAAGAATTGTTCCTTAATTAAAAAATCAGTTTTAAGATCGTTGTTTGGGATACCGTTTGTTTTTTCGGGATTATAGTATTGTATTATAATTGAGATTATACCAGTTCAGTATATGATTATCCCCATTCTGATACGCGGCCTGCACTCCCTCCGTTGCTCACTCACCCTAATTTCATTTTACTACGGAATAGTACAATCGTGGGTATTTGAACCTTGGGCATTTTAAGCCGTGGGCATTTTGAGTCGTAGGCATTTTGAGTCGTGGTCATTTGATCGTGGGCACTTTGAACGTGGGCAATTTGCGAGTGGGCAAAAAGATCGTGGTGATTTTGGGAACACCCCTCTTATGAAGTGGTATAAGGCCAATTACTACTGAAACTTTTTCTATCCTCTACATCCATTTATAACTCGTTACCACTTTGTTAGCACTTGTACCATGCTCCGGAACATGGTAGATGGAGCTAGCTCCGGAAACCTGAGCCGGAAGCTCAGAAAATAGAAAGCGAAAGTGAATAATTAGATTTTTTTACTATATACATTACTTGCGTTTTATATCTGAATTCTCAGTTCTCGCTTCTCAATTCTTAATTCTCGTACAAATAACTGTATTGCTCTTAAATATTCTTTGAGCCCAAGCTGACTTTGGAACATTTATTCAAACAATGTTTACAACGGGTACGTCAGCTACGATTCTTCATCAGCTTAAAACATCAGCGATATTTCGGCCCTTTTTGGCAAGGGTCCTCGTCAGGCTGTCAATCCTCTGGTTCAACTTCGGGGAAGGAAACAAACCTGTAATAAATAGCTGATGAAGAATCGTAGCTGACGTACCCGTTGTAAACATTGTTTGAATAAATGTATTGCTCTTCTCGCTTCTCCATTCTCGCTTTTGACAAAATCACTAATTTAGCCACCCGTTAAAACCTGCTTATACGGGTCGACCGGGTTGACCTTAGTTGACCTTCAGGAAGGAGAACAGGGGAAGGAGAAAACTCTTGATGGCTATCTCTCCTTGCCGATGCAAGATCTCCGGCCTCTCCGGGTACCTAGCGGAAGAAAGGCAGAAGTGGTGTCACATCTCCTCCCAAAGATCGCCGTGATTGGCTGACACAGGATTTGAGTCGTTGAGTTTGAGTCGTTATGGAGACGCTTACTCCTTCTTCCTGAGGATCACTGGCGTGTTTTGGACTTAGTCATGTAGAGTATAGAGAATTGATTATCGAAGCAATTTCTCCATTCTGCAGAATCGCGAAGCTTTCCCCGTTCTCGGTTCTGACAAAAACGCCAAAAAAAAGAGAATTGGCTTCATCTCAGTAGTCATAAATTGCGAAATAGGAGAACTGAGAGGAGAATCGCGAGAAGAATTGAGATAAAAAACGCCACTTTTCTCAGTATCCTACCATACCCGAAATAAACCCTATAGCTTTTACTGTATGTTATGTCTGAAGCAGGTTTGAAGAGTTAATGAAGTTTTGGCTTTCCCTTGATCTGAGTTCGTGATTTCCCTATTTGTCCACAGTTTTTTCAGGCTGTCATATAATATATTTGCCCGAAGTCCAATAAATATTTCCCTTTGGGATCCCATCGAAACCTTTGGTCTTCTTCCTGTATATGCTATCCACATTGTCTTTCCCATTCTCATATAATATATTTGGCCGAAGTCCAACATGTTTGTCCAACATGTTCTGTTTGTTGGACTTCGGCCAAATATATTATATGAGAATGGGAAAGACAATGTGGATAGCATATACAGGAAGAAGACCAAAGGTTTCGATGGGATCCCAAAGGGAAATATTTATTGGACTTCGGGCAAATTGTTTGTCCAACATGTTCTGTTTGTTGGACTTCGGCCAAATATATTATATGAGAATGGGAAAGACAATGTGGATAGCATATACAGGAAGAAGACCAGAGGTTTCGATGGGATCCCAAAGGGAAATATTTATGTTTGTCCCTTTGGGATCCCATCAGAACCTTTTTTTCTTTTTCCTGTATAGACTATCCACGTTTTCTTCCCCATTGCCATATGATAAATAATTGTTTGCCAAGTCACTGCTTATCATTTAATCGTCCATTTTCCACCTAGCCTTATGTAATGGATATCCCTCACCACTCCTCTTTTACAAACAAGTTTTGCCGATTTATTACGTTTTCCTGGATCTTTTATGGCACGCATTTTCTATCGATTTCCTACTAATTCTTTGTTTTCTAGGTGTGGTCATCCGGTTTAATTTGGTGTCCCTGGTCTACACGGGATTTCTACTTTACCTGCCTCATATCCCATTCCCGGGATCGGTAGACCGGATAGGTAAATGTCTTTTAAAATTGCTTTTAGTTTTCGGCAGGAATTCCTCTGCATGACATGAAAAGATCAGAGGTCACCTACAGTCGGCTTCAGGAAGATTCAGTTAAAGTTTAACTGAATAGGGTCGAGTAACAACAGTCTAGTTACCCATATGTTTGAGGTACACTGTCAAAGTTTCATAGCAGATTACGCATAACACTTTCAAGAATAACCCCTTCTCACTTAAAAAAAGTGTTATGACCAAATGAGTTTATACTATTTCGTGCCCAGATCTCCAACAACACCTTCAATAGGTAAAAATACTACACTGTCAGAAGTTACATAACCACAACAGCAGGATGCGCGGTTTCAACAGATAACACTTTGGGATGTTATATGTTATGTTTCTTTCGTTCCCGTTAGTATTTTTACCAATTGAAGGTGTTGTTGGAGATCTAGGCACGAAATAGTGTAAACTTAATTGGTCATACCACTTTATTTCTAAGTGAAAAGGTTTTATTCTTGAAAGTGTTATGCGGAATATGTAATGAAACTTCTGACAGTGTACCCACACCTCATACAGTCTTGAAGACACGATGGAAATGGGTTGCTTCGTTATTTACTAATAATCGATCTTACCCACACTGTCAGAAGTTTCATAACAGATAACACGAGGATGCGCGGTTTCGACAGATAATGCGTAACAGATAACACTTCAGATGTTATCTGTTGTGTTTCAAAATGTTACGCATAATAAGCGTTAAAACCAGGAAGAACTGAAGAAACGCCAAAAAGTAGCCTATCTGCTGAGGTTTCCGACATCATGACGATAAGGAATAAAGCCAGTAGATGCTTTTTTGGCTCTTCCTAACAAAGCTTGTTATGCATAACGTTTCAAGCATAACGTTTTCAACAACATACAACATACAACAGATAACATCCTCGTGTTATCTATTATGAAATTTCTTACAGTGCAATGAACTTACTATTTCGCACTTAGTGGTACTTGTATCTCTATGCTGGAAATATTTAGCAGCTAAAACCGCAAACAGTTGCCAAAAAATAAATCTTTTGAGGTCACATGCTATAGCAAGCTTTCTCCGAGTGACCTTCCAGTCTGGAATCAAACATTTTAAAAGCTTCGCTTTGTTGGCCGTTGAAATGCACGCATTTGCTGACATTCGGTCGAACCGGAAATCCCCTCCGTACATTTTTTCTGGCCTAACCAAGGCAGTTTTAGTGTAATACCAAACCAACATTGCACTGTCAAGCTTAAAAATGTTGTCCATTAGCATACATTCTCTGAAATTGTAGCCTACTTGCCCGTCATGGGAAGTTTAACTGGAAAGTCAGCTTATTTTCGTATCTTGAATTCTTAGTTTTTTACCCTGGGTCCTAGAATATATACTGCTGGTCCGACACGACAAAGTTCAACCCGACGTGTAAAATTTGAATTTCAGCGAAAGAGGGAATTTCAGTGAGTGCGAAGCGAATCTCAGGAGATGTTGAGTTCCAGATTGTAAGGTAACTTCGTTTGTCGAAAGCCCCCTATGCCGTGTGACCAAACAAGTATATATTTTTCGATAATAGATTACCATTGTCGTTGCTAAATATTTCAAGCATAAAAGCACAAGGACATAGCACATCCACATCCTTGTATAGAGCACTCTTGTGCAGTCTGGCATCCGAGACTTACATACTGACAGACTGGCAGACTGGAAAGTATCCAGAAGACAGTCTTGAAGATTATCCTTGGCCGAACCTACACTTCTTATGAAGATGGATTGGCCGAGCTTGGTCTCTCTACTCTCTCTGATAGACGACACAAACTGACTATGGACTTTGGACGCAAATGCCTGACCTCAGACCTTCAGTTATGTTACCGGACTCTGAAGTACCAAACCCAAATCGACCGAACACCAGACACAACGTAGCAACTGTAAACTGTCTGAAACTTGTTCGCCCAAACACACATTCTACGGACTAGTACCTCAAGTCCTTTGTACCCTATTTCGTACACCACTTCAGTTCTATGTAGTAATTAATAAGTTAAATTGTATATATTAGGTGTCAACTGTTAATTTTTAAACTTATTATCAAAATGTCTTATAGAGTGTTATTATATGTATTGGTGTTAAACTGTACGACGATCCAATGCCAGCGAGTGAATTGTACGAGCTATTAAGGAAATTAAAGATTATTTATTTACATAGTTTCACGATTCGACAGAAGAAGTTCATCCTAATAGCGGAGAAAAGAAGTTACGCATTTTCATCGGGTCTTCAAGCCTATTCGAGTGAATAAGTGATGAGAATCTACAGGGCCGTATCCAGGGGGGGGGGTTAGGGGTTCACCCCCCCGGAACATACAAAAAAATCATTTTTTCAATAGGGTTTTCCCTCTGATTTATGTATTTTTGTCCGAACCGCGGGGAATCCCCCCCTCCCCCTCGAAGTAAATTCCTGGATACGGGCCTGAGTATCTAGATTGTCGTATCTCAAATCTGTTTGGTTAAACTTTAAGTTGAACTTAACCGCTATTTAAGTGTAGATGTCTTGACTTTTCATGTATATTGTTATGTCAAGACTTTCGAAACTTGCGATCAGAATTTGTTGAAAGCCTACCGGTATTCCTTTCTGCTGAATTGAAGTTTTATAAAGAAATTGCTTTCTTTCAGGGCCTGTGCGTTGGTTCTCGCGTATCCTGTTTTTCACCGCCTTGTTCTTTGGTACCGTACAATTTCTCTTCAACATCGTTGTCCTTTCATCGGAAGAAGTAGCAGACAGCTTAGAATTATGTAAGTAGACATACAGAAATCCAAGCAAGTCCGGTCAATATTTTATCGTTTTGCTAAATATATATTGCGCCTCACCCCTTGGACAAGAAACTCTAAAATTTCCAATCATTATCAAACTAGTGATCCACTAACAGCAGTGGAGAAACGAATAGAAACTTATAGCCAAAATAATGATCACGACTGGAAAACCCTCTTGGTTTAGTTGTATGGTAAAAGTAATTTTGTGTATTTCGTAAGTTATCCTCCTTCGTGTTTTCCTTTCTTTTTCTCTTTTTTCCTTATTATTTACTCCGTCTTCGTGCCTTGTGTTTATTTTGACGGTTCATAAATAAAATCATCATCATCATCATATATGCCAAAAAGATACCAACCGCGTCGTGTTGCTTGATCTTGAAGCGGTTTCCTCGAAATTTGTCTTCTGCATTATTTACTGTTTAAGTTCCAATATTCAAAACTATTTTAATACCTACCTCAAAACTAGGCTTTGTTTTTAACAAATTATCCACAACTTTGACTGTCTTAAGCCTTTTCCCAGGTCCATTGACTTCTTGCAAAAACTTGGCAAAGCTAGATAACCGGTTTTACGCATCAGTCGGGGCATAATGCGCATGGAAAATCATGAATCGTGGCAAGTGCAAAGATTAGTGAGGTATCGTTAGCGTGCTTAGAATGGAACATGAAATCTGGATCTCCGGGCTAAAGGATAATGAATGCAATTACGGAAGTAGGTTGCATTGGTCGTGTTCGAACCGGCTATTACCCAAACTACCAGTTTCCTTCTGGGTCCTCGCCGCACCCAAAACCAACTAATCATGAAGAAGTTGTCTGTCATAGAACAAGCTATAGAGAGATTCCAGTATACGCGACGACTACGGAAAGAAGCATAAACCAATAATTTAAAGGAGTTACATCGTAAGCATTCTAGCAGTCGCAAGCAGGGGCGTCACAACCAGGGGCCCGATGAAAAATGTGTAGCCTGCGTAGTTGTATGGTAGTTGTACGAAAAAGTTGCATCTAGTACTATTTAGTAGCAAAGAACACTATCATTTATTGTGCCTCAGACTGGTCCAATCTTATGTAGTAGTATTCAGTAGCATCTTGTCTTGCCATAGTAGCATCCAGTCTTGCTAATGGTAGCATCCAGCAGTATGCAGTAACACGGTAGCCTTGAAGTAGAAGCATGTAGTAGCATCAATTAGTACTGCATGCTACTTTTCCGTACAACTTCGTACTACTATTTTGAGATAAATTTTTCATCGGGGGGGGGGCGCTCAACTGATAATCACTACCTCCCCGTGTCGGGAGTGGGTAATTTGCGGGTCTGCTGCCTTCCTTGGATGTGGGAGCCGTTGCTCAGGCTCCCTCTCCGGAATCGAACCCCCATACCCGTTGCAACCATGGTAGGCATGGTAGATATTTGAAAGATGCGTCGCCGGTGCTAGACCATCCCGATGAAAATTGTATCTTAGTACGAAGTTGTACGAAAAAGTAGCATGCAGTACTAACTGATGCTAGTACATGCTTCTACTTTAAGGCTACCATGTTACTGCACACTACTGCATGCTACTATTAGCAAGACTGGATGCTACTATGGCAAGACAGGATGCCACTAGATACTACTACATAAGTATTCCTTCAGCCCAAGCTGACTGCGAATCATATTTGATGGTGGAAAACGGATACGTCAGCTGAATTTTATTGGAGCTATATTTCGGCCCTTCTTGGCAAGGGTCCTCTTCAGGCTCAAAACCGCTCAAGTTGGAAAGACGAACTTGTGGGAAACACACCAAGAGGACCCTTGCCAAGAAGGGCCGAAATATAGCTCCAATAAAATTCAGCTGACGTATCCGTTTTCCACCATCAAACTACTACATAAGACTGGACCAGTCTGAGGCACATTAAATGATAGTATTCTTTGCTATTGCAACTTTTTCGTACAACTACCATACAACTACGCAGGCTACAAATTTTTCATCGGGATGCGATCGGCACAAAGTTATTCAGAGTCACCAAGCAACGGACCGAAGTCGATCGTTTTTTATTTAATCAAGCCTCCCTTCCGTAAGTTCGGGGCCATTCCAGTTGATTCATTCTTGTAACTTCTTGGCAATAGTATTTGGGCCCTTCTTGGCATAAGAAGAAGAAGGGAGAAAGTATCGCTAGAACAGGAGAAAGCATCGCTCAGCTGACATATCCGGTTGTTCGACGGTTATATCCACGTCAAACTCTATAATGAATAATTACATAAGTATCACAAAACTAAACAACAAGAAACTGTATAACTTTTGTTATAAAGTCCGAGTCACTGCTAAATCCGCCAACCTTCCTCACAGATTGGGCAGAAGAGCAGTTCAGACTTGGACGAAGAGCAGGACTTCTCCAAAAAATCTGCTGACGAAATTCCTCCTGCTCTTGGCACCGGCTTAAAAAAACACCGATATCCTCTGCTTTAACGTCCGCAGAGATCTAAAGGCGTATTCTCGCCGTTCCCCGAGGACTCCTCGGGGAATCGAAGGGAACGGCGAGAATAGATGGAGTCACTCCACGCGGACTCCGCGTACAGAAACAGCGAGAATACGGGGAATGCTTCTAAAATGGATTTTGTTCGAAAAATGAATATGCAGCTGAAAAAATTAGTCTAGATCCACTTCATTCTTGGTTTTCTTTATTCTGATTCTTTTTAATTAATTTTACATAGCACCGACAACAGCAAAAATTGATTCCCCACCGAATTTGAAAGGGAGTCCTTTTTGATGACGGTGATGATAATCGGAGCATTCCCCGTCCGTGGGGACTCGCGAGAATACGGGGAGTGAGTCCCCGGGACAAACAAAAACGCGGGGACTCCGCAAGTGGAGTCCTCGGGGAACGGCGAGAATACGCCTTAAGACAACATAATAATAGTTGAGTTTTGCAGATACTATGGTACTTGATACCACAGTATCTGGGTCTGCAGTTTGTCGTTTTTGCACTTACCATGGTATCTGATACTACGATTGCCTTGCAAAAACAACTGCCGACTTTGCTTTTAGAAGTCAAAGAAATACTTACACCCACCCACATCACAAGTGCTAACCTTCTATCCAACCAATTTGACAAAAACCTAGGCTCTTATGTTGGCGATGATCAAAATGAGACGACTTTTTAAGATACCATGGTCAGTTACTGCTGTCCGGACCGTGCTATCCGAATATCATACTACGGAAATAGCAAAGACGACTTCAGACCGCGGTATCAGATACACTGTAAGAAGTATCTCCTTATATCTGACTACACTAGCTGTGCGTCACCGATTTCGGACATTCTTATTCCTAATTCGGATAATTCAAATCTGAATTCGGAGAGTTATAATCTGATGCTGGATTAAAACGCTAGAATGTAAAATACTGCAGAGTACACTGTAAAAAAAAATCTTGCAGTATTTGCTACTGGGATTAATATTGTCTCTACTGAGATAAGATTATTTCTAATTCGGATTGATCTTATCCCAGTAAAGATAAGATTAATCCCAGTAGCAAATACTGCAGTTAACTTTAATTCTTTCTCGGATAAACTTTTTACAGCGTGTACTGCAGTATTTTGCATTCTATCATTTTTATTATGCATCGGATTATAACTATCCGAATTCAGATTTTAATTCTCCGAATTAGGAACAAAAGTGTCCGAAATCGGTGCCGCACAACTACTAAAGTCCGATAAAGGAGAGATTTTTTACAGTGTACCATGTTATCTGCAAAAACGCAACTAATATGTTATCTCCCAATAGGCAGCTTCGACGAGTCGATGCTTCGACACTTCGGGTTCGTCCGACTCGACACCATAAGTGCCTACGAGGCTATTCGGACAGTTGCCCCTGAAGTCCTTCTCATCTTCTGCGGACTTGCCATCTGGTTTCTACTTTGGAAACTGCAACAGTTTCTGGAGGCCGAAGAAAAGAAGCTAAAACCGCCGTCAGATGATAAAGAAGATGACAGCACGGGTACCGAGGAAGATGATGAGTTTGAACGGGTTGAGAGGGAGGAAAAGATGAAACGAGTAGGTAAGTCGCAAGAGGTTTTATCGTACTTTCGCCGTTCCCTGGGGACTCTTCGAGAAGTCAAGGAGAACCGCAAGAACAGGGGGGGGGGGGGGGGGTATTACTTCCTTATGACTTTGTATTATTATTACTAGGCTCCGGAAAAAAGGAAAATCCATGTTGACTAGCCTATACAATAACACAAATAAAACAAAACGAACATCACCTGTACATCTAGGAGAAAAAAGATCGAAATTGATTTTATACCAGCAGGGTACTGATAACTGCATAAATGGGGTATTCACTCCCTCGATAAGACTATCTCCACAATAGCTGCGTTGTTTGTCACGGGAGTTCTCACCGGTGGTCTCCGGTTATTCTTAAGGCGTTTTTACACCCACTACTCACCAGTCTTACAACCCGTTTTTTAACTAACCGTTGTCCGGTTTTACCTCACCGATGCGGACTACACTGTAAAAAGTTCTCCAAGTTAGGATTGAAGTTAACTGCAGTATTTGCTACTGGGATTGATCTTATCTCTACTGGGATAAGACTAATTCTAATTAGAGATAATCTTATCTCAGTAGAGACAAGATTAATCCCAGTAGCAAATACTGCGAGATTTGTTTTACAGTGTAACCAGAACCTGCTCGGAAACAACGCTTCATCGATAAGTTAGCAAGTTTTCGTCAAAATTTCGTGGTTTCGCGCAAGATCCGGAATTTAGGTCGTTTTTGGGATCCCAAACGTAAGTGGAGGGATACCTGTGACATCAATCTTCAGCGTCAACATCGGAGAAGGAAACGACGACGTTGTCCCTGAAGATTGACAGCCTGACCAGGACCCTTGCCAAGAAGGGCCGAAATATCGCTGATGAAGCATCGTAGCTGACGGATCCGTTGTATACATTATTTGAATATATGTTTCAAGGTCATCTTGGGCTCAAGGATTATTTCAGAATGTCTTGCAAGGAGTCTGCCATTTTATTTTATTTTTCGGCAATTGCGTACCTTTGTATTCGGTAAATATTTCATGCGTAGAGGGACATGCGCATAGAGGTACCACAAATCCGAAAGATTAAGTTAATCCGATGAAATCCGTTATCTGTTGGCAGCGGACAAACGGAGTAGCGCATATTTATCGGGTTTTCGGTCCTATTTAAGTGAATACATGATGTGTAATCAATCAATCAATCAATTTTATTTCATCCCTAATAGCACTAGGCTAACACGTGCGGGAATTGGTAAAACAAACACTCACTAACAATACAAATAAAACACAAACTAACAAACAATAAATACGAAACAAACATAAATCAAGTACAGTAAAAATGTTTAGTGAAATACGGAACGAATGTATTTAGGTATATACATAGGCGTGTAGCTAGGCTGTCGGGTCTTGACCCTTTTCGGTTAAACTTCGGTTAAGGCTTTTCGGTAGTCAATGAAACCCTCAAATACATAAGTATTCAAATCCATCAATATTCTATGACACACTTCATGATACAAATAGGAGGCTGGACGGAAAGTCCATGTTTATGACCGAACTGATGCTCCGACAAGAGCTGCTGCGAGTCCAGCAAATCAGTCCTTGAAGAAGGCGTCTCGAGACGAGTCCGGAGTCCAAAGCTCTGGTGGACGGACAGCTCCGTGAAAGACGAGTCCTTGAAAATGGCGTCTCGCGACCGTCTCGAGACGAGTTCAGAGTCCGAGTCCACCAGCTCTGCTGGCTGCGACGATTTTGAAAATTTTCTCAGCCGAAAAAGTAAACAATACTCTAATACCTTAGAGCAGTGGTTCCCAACCTTTTCCGTACCGCGCACCCCTAATCAAAGGTTCGAAAAGGGTGCGTATCCCCCTTTTCAGACCGTGAAAAGACGATATTTATTATCATAAAGGATAAAGCAGACATGTGTAGAAATATTTGCAAAATCGACAATTGAGGCTGCTTTGTAGCCAAAATTTTGTCAAATCTCGGCTCGATGTCATTAACGGCAACATTTTTTACAGTCAGCCTGTTTCTGTGTTTGGTTCTGGTGTTCTCCTTGCTTTCATCAAGCTGCCTCGCAAACATTTTTGTTAGCTTGATTCGCAGCCTTAATGACAATATCACTTGCAATGTCTTCTATTGCTCTTTAAACGATATTGTTTGACACAGGAACAGATTCTACTGCAGTGGGCTAGCTTTGTTTTGGAATCAATATTATTTCATTGACTTTCACCACGGCTTATAATCAGAGGCGTCACGCAGGGGTTGGCAACACCCCTCCCCCTGAAAGTGGTCGGCCAGATCGGCGCGAAGCGCCGCTATTTTGTGTAAAAACAGTATTTTTTTTATAAACACAGTCGGTAAAAAGAACAGCCAGTTAGAAAAAATACCTTGCCCCCCCCCCCGAAACATTTTAGCTAGTGATGCCTCGGCTGGTAATATTAGGCTTTTGGCAATCAAAAATTCATGAGACGAGATTTTGAAGCTACAGACGAAACAGATTTCGCGTACCCCTTGCAAGGGTCTCGCGTACCCCCTAGGGTACGCGTGCCACCGGCTGGGAACCACTGCCTTAGAGAGTGTGAGCGCCAGCGCGATCGGTCGGTGATTTTCTGAAGACGCGGAATTCTCATTTTTACTCAGAGAGTTCAGCCGCTTTCACATTGACGCGTCGTGGCGATGCGCTGCGTGTGCATTTATCTTGCGTTGCGTACAGGTTGCGTGACGTATCTTTCACATCTGCGCGACAAGCTTTAACGATGGATGTGTATTTACGTTTTCCTTTCTCGGTTTCTTACGCTGAATTCTCGTTTCTTTCATCATTACTAAGTTTTTCTTCATCGTTTGTAGGTTTTCTCCATTTTGTCTTCAGAAACTTCCATTTTTCACTGAAAAATCTGACGCGCATGCGTCGACGCAACGCAAGATAGTTTCTATTGATGCGTTACGTTTTATTTGTCTGCTTAAGCTCTCCGTTGCGTCACCGCAAGCGCGACGCAGAGGTTGCGCAGCTCAGTGTGAAAGCCTCAACGCGTCAGTGTGAAAGCGGCTTTAGACTTAAAAAAAGATTTAAAAAAAAGAAAAAAAAAAAAAAAAAAAAAAAAAAAAGAATTTCACGGGAGGGGACAGACCATAGCAACCACCATTTTGAAAAAAAAAAGAAAAAAAAGTCCGACATGAAAACATTTTTCGCGACAAAAATGGCTTCCTTTAATTTTTTTTTCTAGCTCCATTCGCCGTGATGTTCGCTCAGGTATGGGTCTCTTGCCTCCGACCCTCTGTCGTCAACACTCCACACTTCCTTCTCCTCCTTGCCAGCGTCACCTGGTGGTCATACGGGAAACCATTCGGAAAACCCTACGGCTGGTTGGCAAAAGTTTTGATGGTTTACGCGGAGATACACCTAGTGTTGCTGTTGGGTTACCAAATGCAGTATTCACAGTTTATGGTGCCTCCGGAAGGACTGTCTGCAAGGTGAGTGGCTGACCTTCGGCTGTCCTCCGGCAAAACCTAGGTAGCGTTCCAGTGAAGTTATTGCAAGTTACGATGATAAGAGGAGGGGCGAGCGCCGTATTGTCGTGGTTACCACGCTCTCTGGAAAGAAAATAATAACAACGCGGACATACGTCATCACTCTAAAGGGAGCTCCTGCAGAACCGATAGTTATTATCACTTATGAGGCTCGCGA
The DNA here is from genome assembly GCA_030848855.1 of Branchinecta sandiegonensis. NCBI lineage: Eukaryota > Metazoa > Arthropoda > Branchiopoda > Anostraca > Branchinectidae > Branchinecta > Branchinecta sandiegonensis. The sequence goes on along the minus strand of JAUPMV010000016.1, from coordinate 19,388,257 downwards.
CCATCATAAGTAAATTGTAACGATCGTAACAGTCGTGGAACGAAAATAATAAGTGGGAGGAGCCAATTTACTTATTACGGCGTGCTCGGGAACGGCAATAATAACAAGAATAGTAACGATCGTAACTAATAATAAGTTACTGGAACGCTACCCTAGTATCTACATCTGAGGAACTTCCGAGAGAAACGCGAAAACGTTGTTACGTGAAGCTGCTTCTTTTGCCACATGATTTTTAATACTTTTGAACTATGGTTCTCAACAATGGTTCTCTTGCTGCTGGTATAGCGTGCTTTGTTAGATACTAGGTTTTGGCATTTGTAGTGTACATACTAGGTAAAACACAAAAACAAAGCTGAGGCCCTGTGTAGGTACTAGGTGAGATCTCCGAAACTAAGCGCCGGAGACAAATTCTGTTTGCGCCATTCGATTCCTCGTGGTCTCATTAGGTGGGATCAGCTCCTAACTAATGATTTTTTTGGTAGATACTAGGTTTTGCCGGAGGACAGCCGCCTTGTATTCGGGGTGTGGACTTGTAAGCCCAGTATGGCTCCTCCTCCAAGGCGGGGCCACCTCTCACTTGTCACCACTTGACTCCTCCTCAAGGTGGGAAAAACTGTCACATGTCACTACTTGACTCCTCCCTAAGGATGAGCCAACTCATGTCCATCAGCCAATCCTGGGCCTCGCAACTAGCCGTCGGCCCCTGGCGAGGTAGATGTTTATCCGGATTTAATATCCTCCATCTTTATAGTGATGAATGAATTTCTTTCCAAAAAGCCCGTGCGGTCATGGCAGGAAAACAAAACAAACACAAAATAACACTCCAGACACAGTGTTTACACCAAAAGGAGGGAACCGTTACTCCAAAAAACGCTCCCGATGCTCCTTAGACTGCTTGAGGAACCTCCCAAGCCGACGAAGACTTCCCCACAACCTTAACCAAATCCTCATCCTCCATCCTATTATGTCCAAAAATCTCTTTACGCAGATCATTTAACTCAACGCATCGCTCCCCACCAGATGCAAGATATCCGCCCCTAGTGAACCACACATAGGGCAATAGTAAGGACTAGAACATAGCTTAACTTTACCTATAAACTTCCTTCTTTCCCCCAGTGGTAGAGACCGTTGACATGCTGATAGAAATAAGTGAGAAGTGTGAGTTGTGATTCGTCAAAGGTCTACTGAGCAAATGAAGCCATTTGCGATCGGTTGTAAAGAAGTACCGGTGAAAATCCTAACGCGACGTCGGCTGGTGCTTGGATGGGTAGTGTTTGCGTGTCGGTTTGGCCTTAGATTGAACCAGGGGCGTCACTAGCCTTTTACCTTTGGGGGGGGGGGGACGTCCGGTTTGTGCCGACGGACTAAAAAATGTGCCGACAAAACTCACGGCGTACATTTCCCGCCAGCACAGAATAGATCCGGGGTAAAACTAACTGTAATGCATCAGTTGAGATTATTCCTTTGATGTAATTTTGTATATTAAAGTGCACATATTTGGCTTTTCATTTTAACTTTGATAAAAAGCGAAGCTTCAAACGACTGTACCAAGAACAAGTTAAACTAAGCACCGAGGGCGAAATTTTTTAGTCTGCCTTTTTTTTGGAAAAAATTAGCTATACCTACCATACAAGTTCATGTCGGGACATCTCGCCACAAGACAACTCCCCACAGCGACAACTGGGAACCGACTACTCGCCACACCGACATCTTGCCACATCGACATCTTGCCTCATCGACATCTTGCCACAGCGACAACCTGCCACACCGATAGCTCGCCACACAGATAACTGGCCACAGTGACAAGCCGCCACACAGACATCTTGCCACAGTGCGACATCTCGCCACATTTATAACATAAACTGCTTTATTCAGTTAATATTTGTTCGAACAAAATTTTTGATGGAGCAGATAATTATGGGCAATGCCTCTCAATAAATCTATTGCACTACTACTCTTATACCTACTGATAATTCTTTCGATTCTCTTGTAAATCTTCAAGTATTGTCTCTTCGGCCGATGTGGAGAGCATCCTGCCTTGATTCGGTCCACGTTCGCCTTCCGCAAATTTTCTTCGGTCTGGAAACATTTCAGGCAATGCCAAAGACTTTGATGGCTTGATCCTATCAGCTGGTTAAAGCTGAGATGCCAACCTTCAATTTTGTTATTGGTTCGTGGAAGATGCCCAGCTACTAGATCGGTCATGTTCCAAAGAGAAGGTGGGACACGAGCCGGTCTTCGAGCATTCCCACGTAGTCTCCCGATGTAGTTGTCTTCAAAATAGTCTGTGACCGGGGACGTTTCTGCTGGAAGTATCACCAGCAACTCCTCGAAAACGTCTTCGACATCAAGTGGTGGAATGAATGCAAGGGCTGGTAACAGTTGAAGAGCATATTCTTCGTCAGTGAGGTAGTTGTGGTAGATCTGCGGGTCTGCTTGAATGTGACGAAAGATGCTGTGGCAGAGATGAAAAAAGCATCCCTTGACAGATGTGTTCAGGAATACAACTTGCACGCCGTTATGGAAAGCTACTTCCAAGTCTGACAGACAGCTGGCTGGTGCGTAGCCTCCTAAGGCAATTGATATCCACTCGCGAAGGATGGTGTACGTTTGCTGCTGCTTGTTGGGTAGAAGTGCAAAGACGAACAGGACTACACGATCCCAATTCCCTTGGGTCAACTGAAGCTAAATGTCTGTAACACTTTAGTAATTTTTTTTTTCTAAAACATTATTTTTGTGGCGAGTTGTCCCTGTGGCGAGTTGGTCGTGTGGCAAGTCGTCTCTGTGGCGAGTCGTCACTGTGGCAAGTTGTCAGTGTGGCGAGTCGTCGGTGTGGCGAGTTGTCAGTGTGGCGAGTCGTCGGTGTGGTGACTTGTCGGTTCCCAGTTGTCGCTGTGGCGAGTTGTCTTGTGGCGAGTTGTCGTGGAATCACACAAGTGCTAGCTTTAGCGTGTTTCAGACCCCCACGAACTTCGATCTATAACGCCAATTAAATAAAACAGCGTTCTTCCAAATAAAGAATACTACAAAATGCGCCGCAGGCGAAATTTTGTGTAAGCTAACTTTAATGCATCAGTTGAGGTTATTCCTTTGGTATAATTTTGTATATTAAAGTTCACTAATCGGCTTTTCATTTTAGCTTTCGCTAAGAAGCGAAGCTTCCAACGACTGTACCAAGACAAGTTAAACCAAGCGCCGCAGGCGAAATTTGTAAATCTGCCTTTCCTGGAAAAATTTAGCGATAGTAAAAATAATTTCCGGCCTTTAACGTGTTTCAGACCCCAAGAATTTCTGTTCTAAAACAAAACTAAATTATACACCATTCTTCCAAATAGAGAATACTACAAAATGCGCCGCAGGCGAAATTTTGTGTAAAACTAACTGTAATGTAACTTTGATGTAAATTCATTTATTTAAATTCACATATTCGGCTTTTCGTTTCAACGTTCGCTAAAAAGCGAAGCTTCCAACGACTGTACCCAGAACAAGTTGAACGACTTGTTCCTTTTTTAAATCTGTATTTTTTCCGGAAAAATTTTCGCCCGACATATTGTTTTCTTACGTATAAAAAGACCCGATGTGCCGACAAGAATAACGACGTCCGACAAAAGAATTCAGAATTCGATTTCTTCTGTGTTTTGCCCGACAAGACTGTAAGAACTTTATTTTTTTACGTGTTGACAGAAGCGATGTACCGACGAGACTTGGGCTTCCCGGGTGCAACCGACAAAGTTTGCAGAATTGATTTTTTACGTCTAAGTAGAATCCGATGTGCCGACGAGTCGACCGACGCCCGACAAAAGCATAAAAAATGTATTTCTTCTGGATTCCTTATGTGCCGACGATAATACGGAGGCACGACAAAAGCATGCAGAATTCGATTTCTTCAATGTTTTGCCCGACAAGTGTTTGCAGGATTTCATTTCTTGCGTATAAAAAGAACCCGATGTGCCAGCGAGTTGACCGACCCCCGACAAAAACATACAAAATTTATTTCTTCTGGAGTCCTTGTGTATATAAAGAGCCCGATGTGCCGACGAGGATACTGAGGCACGACAAAAGCATGTAGAATTCGATTTCTTCAGTGTTTTGCCCGACAAATATTTGCAGGATTTCATTTCTTGCGTATTAAAAGAACCCGATATGCCGACGAGTCGACCGACGCCTGACAAAAGCATACAAAATTTTATTTTTTCTGTGTTTGCCGGTGCTTCGCGCCGACAAACAAGTGAACATTCACCGGGCTTCGCCCGACGAAAGTACTTTCTCAAGACCTTTGGGGGGGGGGGAGTCCCCCCCCATAGTGACGCCCCGGAATTGAACGTCGGGTTGGATTTGGGGTAGGGATGCATATTCTAATAATACTAATATTATATAATAATATAATTGCAATTAAGCTTTCGCCTCTATATATTTCTTGGGACACTTTACACACTAAATTGAATTTCAGCCAGGTGGTAGTCGACACCTGCTTTGAATTGATTGGTATTTTCGCATTTGAAACACTTTCTGGGAAATTATTCGAATATTGTACTATTCGGTTTCTAAAGCTCAATTTTCCAATGTCTTTTCGGAATTTCTTACCACTCAGTTTCAAGTTGGGTCCTCTGAGACCGTTGTGATTGAAAGTGAAGACATCATCAGGACTTACGTTATCAAAATAATTATGGCAAATTTTAGAAGTTTCGATCAAATCACCTCGTAGAAATCTGTAAGATAAAGTGGGTAATCGTAGTTTTCGAAGCCGGTTTTCGTAAGGTAGATGGCGAACGGCTGGCACTGTTTTTGTTGCTGTTCTTTGAACTTGCTCAATGGCGATAACATTAATAACGATAACATTGATATTCTGAGGCAGGTTTAAGCATGAGGTAAAATGGTTAGTTTCAGCACGTGCGAACTTCATGCCACTTGGTGAAAGAACAAAATATTTAGAGAAAGTAGCCGATCGTCTTTTCTTTTGTCCGATATATGGACAGGCGCTAGAAAATACCGAGCAATTTATGAGATCGTCAGTATTCTGCAAATCCAGAAGGGTTGGGTATCCTGTGCGGAAGCTCCGGTTATCTGAAAGGTGAAGCATGGCTTTAATAGCACTGTTAGTTCAGTGAGATGTTTGAAGCCCCCCCCCCCCCCCCGTAGACCCGTTTTGTCATTAGCTACGGGATACGGACATATCAGGTAGATCGTGCTCCCGCTGCTGTATAACGCGCAAGAGAACCGAATCTGCGTTTTATTCTGGGATGTATCTAACGGTATGAGACAGCCATGAAGACGAAATTTTGGAAGTGGCTTGCTAAGCCCTGATGATTTTTACCTTTATATGGTCTTTAACGGGCATTTATATGATATTTAACGGGATAAAAAGGACTTTGTTATTTAATCTGTTGAACTATGTTATATATCCAACCGCCTTCCTGCCCATTGCCCAATGCGCCAGCTAATGCAGTAAGTTTATTGTTCTTATCGTTTTTCTTTGTCTATTTCTTGTTTTACGTTCATTTATCTTTTTGCTGTTGTTGTAGATTTTGTTTACCGTCTGTATTTCTTGTTAAAGCTTAACTGAAAAGCCAACTTATTTTTATGTTATTTAGTTGAACACACTAAACTATTTGAATTCTGCTAAGGGATTTTTTTTATTTACCACTATCTGCTCTGGTTATGACGTTCAGAATATCTTTGGCCGTCCCCACAACGTAAATTCTACTATGACGGGGGAAATTTTAATCTCAACACAAACGCGGCTTTTGAGTGGACAGTCGTGACTGCTTAGTGCCTGTACAAAAAAAAGAATCATAAATCTTTCTCATAAGGCATACAACACGGAGGTACCACATATCAATCTGAAATTCCACTATTTGAAAATTGATTATTCGTGAATAGCGGAACAATGAAATAAAGCATTTTCAGCGGGTCTTCAAGACAATTTAAGTGAATAAGTGATGGGTAACTAGATTGTCGCATCCCAGCCCTTTTCGGTGAAAATTTAATGGTTCATTTACTTTTTTTCTGTATGTACTGTGCAAATGCCTTAATACTAGGCTGCATGTAATGAAATCATTCATTCATTCATTCATTCTATCGGATTGTTTCAGACTCCTTGGATTTGAGGCTCTTCACATTGCTGAATGTACTAATGGGACGGGCCCACGAGCGCAGAATTGGAATACGGAACTCCCCACAACTTCTTGGTTCGTTCCTGCCGCCCTCTATGCGTTGTATGTCTCTGCACTCTTCGCGTCGACAGTTTTGATTCCAAAGCTGGGAGAAGACGAGGTAGGATTTCTCTATCGATTTCAATTTTATTATACTGATTATTGTTAGTTTGTTGGTCGGGTGAAAAGTCGTTGAGCCTTAAAATTACAGTCACCTCGAACGCTCTTTAGCACAGTAGGTTCAGACATCAAGCAGCTCACCATTCTTCAATGTCTATTCGGGAGTACGCTTACTATCCGACTAGAGGCGTTTTTCCGTGCTCCCACAAACAGTTTGTGGGTCGATTGTGGCTCGAAAAGTGTGTTTCCGCGGCCTTTTGTGCGGCCCACAATTGTGTTTCCGCGACCAACAAGATTTTCGTGGCTCGCTTTGTGGCTCAAATTCGACAAACAACTGGCGAGGTGATTGTCGATTTTGTGGCTCGATTCTGGCGGGAAATTCAAATTAATTAGCAAGATAGTGTCTAAAAAATAAAGTTAACTACTTTTTCAAGCATATAGACTTAAAACTGGGGATAATTTATGTGAAGAATGGTAAGGAAATAAGCCTGGAGTTCCATTTATTGAGATTTTACATGAGTTTTATTTTTATTTTTCCGATATTTGAAATTACCGCCAAAGAAACAGACAAAACGGCATTTCCGCGAGTTTCAACTAGTGGCTCGACTGTGTGGTACACAATCGTGTTTCTGCGACAAACACTCAGAAGTGTGTGGCCCACAACTATGTCGCGGAAAAAGGCCTTAGGGCTCTCAGTCCGTCCTGTCCGAATAGTTTGCACGCCGAACTCGGAAGCGAAGGGTCGTTGGTTCGATTCGATCCTACTGTTTTGTTTGGGGTGGGAGTTTGTAGCGTTACCCTGTAAGATAGGCCAAGATCCTGTTTAAAATGGGTACCTAGAAATTTGGGGAAGTTAATATGAAGGTTGTGTGGGAGCACCAGGACGGCTTGCCCTCAGCCCCCTATTGCCTTTCTTGCCTGGGGCAGAGAATCGGAGATTAAACACCGCCAGTTAGGCATGTATAGGCTACCGTCTTTATCTTTCTTTTACCTTTCAGACCTGTCCTAGATAAATATTCTTTGAGCCCAAGCTGACTTTGAAACATTTATTCAAACAATGTTTACAACGAGTACGTCAGCTATGATTCTTCATCAGCGATATTTCGGCCCTTTTTGGCAAGGGTCCTCGTCAGGCTGTCAATCCTCTGGTTCAACTTCGGGGAAGGAAACAAACCTGTAATCATGGTTCAACTTCGGGAAGGAAACAAACCTGTAATCAAACCTGTAAGAATGATTACAGGTTTGTTTCCTTCCCCGAAGTTGAACCAGAGGATTGACAGCCTGACGAGGACCCTTGCCAAAAAGGGCCGAAATATCGCTGATGAAGAATCATAGCTGACGTACCCGTTGTAAACATTGTTTGAATAAATGTCCTAGATATGGACCTAGATCCAGCCGTGCACAAATCCTGAGTCTTGGGGCACAGTGCTTCGTATATTCAAATAATGCATAAACGGATATGTCAGCTACGATGCTTTGGGAGCGATATTTCATCGGCCCTTCTTCGCAAGGGTTCTCGTCAGGCTGTCAATCTTCAGGGTCAGCTTCTTCAGATTGACAGCCTGACGAGGACCCTTGCCAAGAAGGGCCGAAATATCGCTGCCAAATCATCGTAGCTGACGTATCCGTTTTATGTCCCTTGCCGAAATTCTCCGCCACTTTACGAGTTTTTATTTGTCGTGCAGGCAGCGGAGATTCCGAACGTCACTACTAGACTACGCGACGAAAAAAAAAATCCCTTAGAGGAGTAAAAATAATTCACTGTCTTCAAATCAAAGGTGTACAAATAAGTTGGCATTTCAGTTAAACTTTAAGGAACACGATTCCATTGGTCCACTATTTGATTTTTAAAGCTCCACCTTCTAAACCCTTTCCAAAATTTATAACCACGAAGTTTTCAACTGTGTACCGTTGCGATTGACGGTGAGGAAATCTCTGGTCTGATATTGTCATAACAGTTATCAGAGACGTTGAAAGTTTCCATTAGTAAACCTCGGAAGAATCTGTAAGCTAAACTGGGTAACCGTAGGGTTTTAAGCCAGTTTTCACAAGGGAGGTAGCGAACGCAGGGGTATTTGTATTATTGCCTTGCTTTCGATCGAGTTTTGTTTTGATCTTTTTGTTGTTTCACCTTTTTATTTCTGCAGCATGTTTATCCACCAATCGAGTTGGTTTCGCTTCGTTTTATTACCGATGATTTTGCACCAGAGCCTTCGTTTTTGCGGCCTTTGCTGGTAAGTTCTTTTTCATTTTCATTTCCTTTTTTTTAATGAGCTGTATTCATTATTAGTACAAGAGAACTCCAATGCAGTGGGAGTTTTTCCACTCCCTCACCTCCTTTTGGCTACTTGTCCTTTGTAAAAATTGAGTTTTACTTGAGATTTTGGACACCGCATAATCTGACGCCTCTTTTATTTGTATGCTTTTGTTACTCTCAGCACATCTTTTGTTTTTACTGACACCGGCAACTTCATATGAATGTAAGTACGTATTTTCGTAACATTGTGCCTATTAAAACAATAAGGTCCTTTACGACAAATAACAACTTTTTATATTTTGGAATTGTTTGCCACAAACTTTGAATTTCTCGCCACTTTTTGAGCCACAAAATCAAAATCTGAGCCGTACAACTGAAAAAATCGAAACATAAAACTCGAGCCACACTGCGAGCTACAAAACCCCACCGAAACAGATTTATGGGCCACACAAACGAACACGGAAACACTCATGTCGAGCCATAATTGAGACGAAGTCTCTTTGCTGGATGCCGTGAACAATGCCTTTAGGGCTGAGAGTAGACCTGGTCAGGGGCGTTACTAGCCAAAATGTTTGGGGGGGCAAGGTATTTATCGACTGACTTTAAAATTAAAAACAAAACAAAAAACAATGGCTAAAAACTGAGCAGTCCATGAATGAATGAATGAATTTATTGCACAAAAAAACCCTTGGGGTCATGGCAACAAAACAAAAAGGAAACACAACAAACTACAAAAATCGCTCTCTATGGGACAAACCAACTCGGAGGAATCTAGCCACCTTACGGATATCCCCCATATTTGTGCTTCCCATTTTTTCTAGTAGCCACTCCTCCCTAGTAATTCCCACCCCAAATAATTCGACCCTTAAATCACTCAATCCTTCACATTCACACATAAAGTGGAACACATCCTCATCCATCTTTCCACACACCGGGCAAAAGTAAGGGCCATTCTTTAATCTATTTTTTCCTATAAACCTTCTTTTCTCCCCAATAGCATGTTTCAGCTACGATGCTTTGACAGCGATATTTTGTCCATTCTTGGAAAGTGTTCTCTTGTGGCTGTTGCTGGACTGGATGACATGAACCTGCAAATATGCATATTCTTGTGCATTTCACTTCGTAACATTCTCGCCGATTTAAGCGGATAGAAAAAAGATTTTAGCCCCTCGCACTCGGTCCGAATCCAGTCGCAAAGGAAAATTTCGCACAAAATTCTGCAATTAATGTCGCAAAAGTGTCCGAATTAGATAGTCTCATTTCTTCTGTGAAAAGTGGAGACTTTGCGTTTCAGCAGAAGAGAACAAAAACTTTGAGCAATACGGTAGTGAAAAATCGGCCGACACTCGGTTGAAAACCGGCGCGTCCTTTCATCGCGACCACCATGGGGCTTTATAAATCCTTTTAAATGTGATTTTTGATGACTCTGGGGACAGTGAGCAGTCTGTTGTTTGGGGAATTAGGTCAAACTTGAGGAGTTTCAGGTCATTTCAGTTCAAACTCTTTCAGCCAAATGTGAACTCAGCATCGTTTTTACATTAAGCTTTCCAGGATTTGCATAGGATTGTGAGAAAAGGTAGAGCCATTCTAATTTACACTTCTGATGTATTTTTACCTGAAATTTTTTTTGTTGGAAAAGTAAAAATTTAAGTACATTTTCCTGTCACCCCACAGTGAAAAAAAACACTGTATTATTTTTGATGATAGCAATTTTTTCTCTTTTTATTTGATATTAATTTAAATGAATTTAATCTGTTTTTTTTTACTATTTTTTTTTACTGTAACTATTTATTTTAGTGTGTTCAGGCCATTTTCCACGAGAAAACTCCTACTATTCATTTTTACATATAGTCACTTCAGCGCGCCTTCCGCTTCTTCCTGAAAATTCCGCATAAAATGCTGCATCGTCGCAGCATTTCTCGTGGCATTTTTCACGAAAAATTTCAATAAAATTTCACGAAAATTCTAGTCCGAAACCAAAACGTTGCAAAAATTGCAGAGTTAATGTAGCATTTTCTGTTGAAAAGTTGAATTCGGACACGCTCGGGGCCTTGGCACCCTATACTCTATATGACTAAGTCCAAAACACGCCATTGCTCCTTAGGAAGAAGGAGTAAACGTCTCCGTAGCGACTCAAACTCAACAACTCAAATCCTGCCTCAAACAATCACGGCGATCTGCGGGACCAGCTGTGATGCCCGAGGTGATACCGCTTCTGGCTCTTCCGCTAGGTACCCGGCGATTTTGCATTGGCAAGGAGAGTTAGTCATCAAGAGTATTGCTATACGTCACGTTCACATCGACAAGTCGGTGAAATTCATTCCGGTTGACTGAGAACGTCAGTCTTCATCGGGTAATAAGCGTCAAGCGACCTGGCCGCGTGCTGATCATTGGCTCCTTTGTTCGCGACTAAAATGTTTTTTTCCGGAAATGGAATGTTTTTCTTACCATATTAGTCGAATACCATAAATCAAATAAAAACAGTCCACCTAAGAAATCAATAAAGAGTATAAATCAGTTCTGATTCAGATATAAAAAATCAAACAGTTTCGTCACGGGCAAAATTATGTTTCCGATAATTAATGATAATGATGATGATTTAATTTATAACCTATCAAAATATACGCAAAGCACGAAGACGGAGTAAGTAATAGGGAAAAAAAGAGAAAAAGAAAGGAAAATATTAAAGAGAATTAACTTGTTTGCAAGTTTGAACAAGAAACAAGCTTGCGGCTGGTGAGATAACCTTGACTCCCGAGAATTTGTTTGGGCAAAAAAAAAAAACTGGCATGCCGCTTGTAGGCTCTTCGTAGAAACTAAAGAATTTGAATTTGAGTCCAGATAAAATTCTGTAGTCACGGGCAAAATTATGTTTCCGACAATGTGATGACTATGATGATTCGTCACGGGCAAAATTATTTTTCCGACAATGTGATGATGATGATGATTTTACTTATAACCCGTCAAAATATGCGCAAAGCACGAAGCCGGAGTACACTATAAGCCTTGACGGAGTAAAAAATAAGCCTTGACTCCCGAGAATTTATTTGGGCAAGAACAAAAAAATTGGCATGTCGCTTTTAGGCTGTTCGTGGAGGCTAAAGAATTTGAGTTTGAGTCCAGGTAAGATGCTGTGGTCACGGGGAAAATTATGTTTCCAACAATGTGATGATGGTGATGATTCGTCACGGGCAAAATAATTTTTCCGACAATGTCATGATGATGATGTTTTTGTTTATGACCCGTCAAAATATGCGCAAAGCATCAACACGGAGTAGATAATAGCTAGGAAAAAAGAGAAAAAGAAAGGAAAATATTAAAGAGAATTAACTTGTTTGCAAGTTTGAACAAGAAACAAGCTTGCGGTTGGTGAGATACCTTGACTCCCGAGAATGTATTTGTGCAAGAAAAAAAAATTGGCATGTCGCTTTTAGGCTCTTTGGAAACTAAAGAATTTGAATTTGCGAATTTGCGGAAAATCGGTGAAAGGCAGGGCCTGCGGAAGCCCACATATCCTACCTTTTCGAAGCTAATCCGGACTAAGACTTCTATCAAACCAATTATTTCCAAGTTTCCGGTTTTGTTGGAAAAATTCAACTTTGCCCGGGTTTGATTGGACAACGGATCAAAAAAAAGGCGGCGAGTTCAACATCACCGTCCCCCATACCTTAGAGATAGTAATTTTTTTTCGATTGTTTTTTCACTTTTATAAATATTTCCAAACCGCCACCAAATTTTCGTGGGGGGATGGGGGTTGGGATCCGACTATGTCAGAATAGTGGCAACATGATGCCGCTACGGATCATTCATCTGAGATTTATTCTATATAGCGACATGAACCTGAAGAGGACCCTTGCTTAGAAGGGGCGAAATATGTCTAAAATATATATCAGCCTAGTGTTATCTGTTTACCGCCATCAGATAACATGATTCGCAGTCAGCTTGTAGGCTTAGGCTGAAATTATATAACAGTCGTAAATGTCGTAACATAATTTGCACCGTCTCTCCCTGTAAAGGTTTAAGCCGCTTTCGCATTGAGGCGTAGAGCCTTTCACACTAAGCTACGCAATCTCTGCGTCACGGTTGCGGCGACGCAACGCAGACCAAGTCCTAAGCCGCTTTCACATTGACGCGTCGTTGCGATGCGCTGCGTATGCGTTTATCTTGCGCTGCGTACAGGTTGCGTAGCGTATCTTTCACACCTGCGCGACAAGCTTTCAAGCTGGATGTGTATTTACGTTTTCCTTTCTCGGTTTCTTATGTTGAATTCTCCTTTCATCATCATTGCTAAGTTTTTCTTCATCGTTAGCAGGTTTTCTCCAGTTTGTCTTCAAAAACTTCCAGTTTTCACTGAAAAATCTGATGCGTATGCGTCGACGCAACGCAAATATAAAACTTGGTTCTATTCTTGCGCTGCGTTTTGTATGTCTGCGTAAGCTCTGCGTTGCGTCACCGCAAGTGCGACGCGTAGGTTGCGTAGCTCAGTGTGAAAGCCTCAACGCGTCAGTGGTAAAGCGGCTCTATTCTTGCGTTGCGTCAACGCGTTACGCATCAGTTCAGTTTTTGAAGAGAAACTGGAGAATAACCTACTAATGATAACGAAAAACCTACTAATGATGATTGAAAACTTACTAATTGATCAAAGAAATGAAAATTTGGCAGAAGAAACCGAAAAAGCGCAAACCTCGCGCAGGTGTGAAAGATGCATTACGCAACCTGTACGCAACGCAAGATAAACACATACACAACGACGCGTCAGTGTGAAAGCGGCTTTTTCCGAATTTATTATCTCCACCTTTATAGCGGTGTGAACATGCTGATAGAAATAAGTCACCCTAACTTCGGGTAAAACTGGAATATATTTCAGCTTTTTCGTAGAGAGGGGGAGGTTTGATTGATTGGGTCCAAGGTACTTCCACTTGGACGACAAAAGTCGAAAAAGCAGCTTGATTGATTCCCACATCTTTTGTACCGTACTTTACTAGCGATTTGCTATGTTCGGGGGTTCGGATATTACAATTGACCAGTCCCTAGTTTGAGGGGGGGGGGGATTTGCGCTTACCCTTTAACTGTGGGCTAAGGTTACTGTTCCGAGACAAATTGAAGAGGTGTTCAGAAGAAGAGGAGTTGGTTTGGGCTATAGTCAGGAGTGAGTTTTTCCAACAAAGTGTTTGCAGCTTTAGAGTATCCCGACTCCATTGTTGTTACCTGCTCAGCACAAACCCCTCGTCTCCAAGTTAATGACTGAAAGCCCTTTCTTCGACAGAAGCATCAAACCCTGATGGGTTTCCCCGACCTGATCTGACCCGACCCTTGGGATGGGATCCCCCGAACCTTCTGTCCCCCCCGACAGAAGCATCAAACCCTGTCACAGTAGTTTGTGAACTACGTTCCCAAGCCCCTTTGAAGCACAGTGGCCGTAAGTCGAAGGTCATGGGTTCAAATCCCTTCCAGGAGAATTTTTTTTCTTTCAGTTCACTACTTGAAAATGAAACCCTGTCCCTAAATCAACAGGTCAGCTGGCGCTACCGGCGAACTATGATTAATTTCAGGATCGCCTTATTCCTGACGTGGTTATTATTATTCATTCACTCATTCATTTATTGATGCTACACAAACTAAAGTATGAAGCTATCTTGTCGAGGATCCACTACCTACACTGTAAAAAGTTTCTCCGAATAAGGATGCAGTATTTGCTACTGGGATTAACCTTATCTCTACTGATATAAGATTCATCCGAATTAGGGGTATTCTTATCTCAATAAAGATTAGGTTAATCCCAGTAGCAAATACTGCAAGATGTTTTGTACAGTGTATACACTAACTTACATTGAAAATATTCACATTACAATAATTACATCACATTACAAGCATAAATAAACTACGCATACATAAAAAATATTAACTGCAAAAAAGAAGAAAAATGCACTGAAAAGACTGAGGTAAAAGAAAGTGAAGGAAATAGTAGACAAAAGTAGCGTGCACACACAGTCCGAATTTCGCAGTCCGGTTCGAATTTCCTTCTCCGCTCCGGAATTTTGACGCATCGCATGCTGATTCGGTCCGATAATTTCGTTCCGATTTGAGTAGAAAATATTCTACTTTTCCGGAGCGAATTTTAAACGCATGCGAAATTGTGCTCTGAGAACTGAAAAACTATATGCTGTGTTTGAATTTACTAATGTTTATACGACCTAATTTATCTCAGCTGCAAAACCATGTTTGTTAGAGAAAGATCTTGGCTTCAAGTGTCTGCTGAATGCAAGCTACCAGGTAGGCAAACTTAAATGTTTACTAGGCTATCTACAAGAGGTCTGAATATTTTTACAGTTTACCTTTTTGCAACTGAACAGCGACATTTCATACACTTGCTGCAATAAAAGGCAAATACTGGTCAATCAAAGCAGTTCCTTAATTGCATCTTTCTTTCATACTCCTCAGAACTGTTCAAAGTTAACACCAAAGTTACACCTCCTGTATTTTATATAAGCAATATAAAATAGACATTTTTTAATAAACAGAATTTGCAAACATTCGGCAGTCAATCAGGATCATCTGACTGTAGGCTAAGAAGTGGATTTTTCAAATCTGGGGCCAAGTTTCCCGTCCGAATTTCGTTTTATCTGAAAACCTGTCGGGCATAGTGAAGCGAATTTCGCATGCGCGTTTTCGCGTGCGGAATCTTACCGGACTGTGTGTGCACTTAGCTAAAAACGCAGACAAATTATTATTTTTTTTTATATCGAGGTGAACTATAGAAAATAAAATAAAAAAGAGACTCAAAATTAACAAGATTTTTTTCGTTTTAGGAGGAGAAGCCCGACGCAGAACAGGGAATCATTGCCCAAGCGGAAAAAGAGGAGGAAGACGAAACTGACGAGTCGGACAACCTCGAAGACGATTTCTCCGAATCGGAATATTCCGAGCCAAAGTTTTTGGATCGACTTATGGGACCCTTGACATCAATGCTCAAGTTTTTGGTGAAATCCGCATATGTAGGCACAACCTTGATGATGATGGTGAGTAAGCAGGACCTAAAAAGGCCCTTAGAAATGGGGCAACACAATTTGTGCCCGGCCTTCTTGCTCTGATACGCATAATGAGGTTCCACGTCACTCTGCACTGTACAAAGTTTCTCGGAGTAAGGATTAAAGTTGACTGCAGTAAGTAAGTAAGTAATTTATTTATGACCCGCCATTTTGAAAAGGCGGAGCAAATGAAGAAAATAAATAAAACACATAAACACACAGAAAAGACACTTAATTTTTAATCTTCGGTCAGGAAGCAGTGGACGACGTCGTGCGCTGGTCGGGCCCTGTTGTCCATGATTTTTGAAAGCGATGAGGAAACATCCAAAAGGGCAACACTTGCATCTTGAATTTTGAATTTCTCCGTCAATGTATGGTTATGACAGTATTTGCTACTGGGATTAATCTTTTCTCTACTGAGAGAGTTTCCTGGCTGTAGGTACGAAGTTCCCTCGTATTCGTAAAGTGTGTTACCTTTTAAACTTTTTTACAGTTATGGAGCATCACTTACCACAGCTGGCTTACCTTCGTCCTTCTGATGGGAACCTGTTATCTGTGGCTCAACAAGAACCAGCGTGACGCCACCTTCCGAGCTTCCCCGTACTTGGTTGCGTATGGCATGGTCCTACTGATATTGGAATGGGTCTGGTGCCTGAACCTTACCGCCGATGAGCTGCCCGGGCAGACGCAAGTTGGGTTGGTGAAGCACAATGCCTTACCCCTGCCCCATTTGCTTTCGAAGGTAAGTTACTGTGATCCTTCTTCTGATCGGTTCTGAAGGACTCAGCGAATTATTTATTGTTTATTTTCCAGCACTCGAAAATAGTTGAATCCTTAGAATATTTTATTGTTTGTTGGTTCCGCATCGTTTTCCTGTTGCTATTGAGGTGGATTTTATGATTTAGTTTTGTTTTTCGCTGAGGACGGTTTGCCGGAGGTGCAACCGAAATATCCGGAATTTTATTTATCGCTCGCATATTATCTTAAAGGGGTAACTACACTGTAAAAAGTTTCTCCGAGAAAGGATTAAAATTAACTGCAGTATTTGCTACTGGGAATTTATCTTATCTCTACTGGGAAAAGATTAATCCGAATTAGAAATGATCTTATCTCAGTAGAGACAATAGTTGCGTTTTTGATCCGAATTCTCCGTTCCGAATTCTCGCTTCTGAATTCTCGAAACTCGTACAAATTACCGTTTTTGCTCCTCTGACTTATCCATTCTCGCTTTTGACAAAAACACTAATTTTGCAGCTCGGCCGCAAACCAGTATACGTGTTTATGCATATTGAACACCCGCAGTCTGTTGACCAATCAGGGAGGAGGATGGAGAGAGGAGAATCGAGAATTCACCATCGGAGCAACTTCTCGATTCTGCAGAATCGCGAGGCTTTCCCCATTCTCGATTCTGACCAAAACGCAAGAAAAGGAGAATTCACTTCATCTGAATAGTCTAAAAACGCGAAATAGAAGAATCGCGAGAAGAATTCGGATTAAAAACGCAACTAATATTAAACCAGTAGCAAATACTGCAAGACTTTTTTTTACGGTGTAGCTGATCAAGAATAAAAACACGAAGATCTCGTTTTTCTATTTTATTTGTTTTCTCTATCCCCGATGACTCCTTGCAAAAACGAGGAAAAATCAGATAACCACAAAGGCATGGGGGAGAGTTTATCTTTGCTTTGTGGAATTTGGATTAGCTATATGTTAAATAGGTATTTAGTATAGTTAGCAATTAAATAGGTAATTAGTTATATGTCAAATAGATTTGTTCTATAGATAAGATAAGATAAGATGAGATGTAATTATACAAAAAAGCCAAAAGACCATGGCAAAAAAACAAAACAAAAAAAAAACTACTTAATCTAGGTATAATTTTCGGTGTTGAAAAGCGACGCTGAGGAATCTTGCCAGCCTCCTCACATCATCAGACTGACGGCTACCAATCATACTACACATCCATTTCTCATCGAACACCCTCACGTATTCTCCCAACACTTCATTACTTAGCTCTCTTAATTCTCCACATTACCGGGTTTTTGTCAGTCGACCTTGTGTCCGGCTTGACCCTCTATTTATTATCATTTTATTCAGAAGTGTAATTAAAACCTTGAACCTAGAGTCCGATTACGGAAATTTTCCAGGCCGTGCTAGGTTGCTAGAATGTTTAATAGTCTTCTTAAATGCTGCCGAGGGGTTCAAGACCCATAATCCCGCCTTAGTTATAGGTATTCGCCATATTCCTGTTCAGCGCTTCCAAGCGGGCTAGTTTCTGTAAATCCTCCTATGTCTTACCATCACCACTTGGATCAGACATGGTAAAGTAGATCCACAGGTTAGTGAGTGGAAAACCTGTCATCCGTGTCCCAGGTAATGGAGGTTTTGCATATGTTTCGGCAGCAGAAAATGAGAGTGACCCATTCCCCTATGCGATTAGACTTTTTACTATGTCTACACAAGTGTTGGTTATGACGCTCATAGACATTGTAAAAAGTCGGATCCATAGGGTAGTGGGTCACTTTCACTTTCTGCTGCTGAAACACATGCAAAACCTCCGTTACTTGGGACACAGATGACAGGTTTTCCACTCGCTAACCTGTAGGTCTATTTTACCATGTCGGATCCAAGTGCTGACGGTGAGGCATAGGGGGATTAACAGAAACTAGTCCGCTTGGAAGCGCTGAACAGGAATATGGCCACTCAACTTTAGCCGACTATCTATGGCCCGTGACGTTTTCATGACGTCATGAAAGAAATAGAAAAATTCGGTTAAATTAATGTTTTAGAATATATATTTGTAGATATATATATATAGAGCCGAGCGGCCAGCTAGTCGCCGGACGCGTTCTAGGGACAATCAGTTCCGCTAGTAAGTGGAAAATAAAAGTATGGACTTTTCATTTGACGTCACGACCTGTAGATAATCGGCTAAATTTAGACAACACCTAGCTACAGCGTCGGCCAGAGGTTGGTAAGAAACTGATGATGTTGATTAAACTTTAGCCGATTATCTACGGCCCCTAACATTTTATGACATAATGAAAGAAATAGGAAAATTCGATTAAATGAATGTTGCAGAATATATATATGTATCTATATATATAGAGCCGAGCGGCCACCGAGGCGTCGGACGTGTTTACACTTATAAACCGTTCTAGGGACACTCAGTACCGTTAGTAAATGGAAAATATAGATTTCTCGTTTGACGTCGCAACCCGTAGATAATCGGCTAAAGTTTAGTCAACACCTAGCTATAGCGTTGGCTAGAGGTCGGTAAGAAACTGATGGTATTGACTAAACTTCAGCCGATTATCTATGGCCCGTGAGGTTTTCATGACGTCATGAAAGAAATAGGAAAATTCGATCAAATTAGTGTTGCAGAATATATATTTGTAACTATATATGTAGAGCCGAGCGGCCAGCGAGGCGTCGGACGCGTTTACACTTATAAACCGTTCTAGGGACAATCAGTACCGTTAGTAAATGGAAAATATAGACTTTTCGCGTGAAGTCAAAACCAGTAGATAATCGGCTAAAGTTTAGTCAACACCTAGCTATAGCGTTGGCTAGAGGTCGGTAAGAAACTGATTGTATTGACTAAACTTTAGCCGATTATCTACGGCCCCTGACGTTTTCATGACGCCATGAAAGAAATAGGAAAATTCGATTAAATGAATGTTGCAGAATATATATTTGTTTCTATATATATAGAGCCGAGCAGCCAGCGAGGCGTGGACGCGTTTACACTTATAAACCGTTCTAGGGACAATCAGTTCCGTTAGTAAATGGAAAATAAGAATGATCGTGTGGCGTCACTAGTGTTAGATAACCGGCTAAAGTTTAGTCAGCACCTAGCTATACCGTTGGCTCAAGGCGCCGGACGCGTTTACACTTATAAACCGTTCTAGGGACAATCAGTTCCGTTAGTAAATAGAAAATAAGACTTTTCTGTGACCTCACGAACCGTAGGTAATCGGCTAAAGTTTAGTCAAGACCAAACTGAGGCAGAAAGATAGATGGTTTTCTCCGTGCAGGAAGGAATTAAAGTATGGCTCAAAACAGAAAATTCAGCTAGGATGTCAGCTTGGTCTGAAGGAGTAGAGTAAGCTTGCCTTGCATTTTTTCAGCTATTCTTTGTAACCGTCCTCTGGCTCACGATGAGGATGTACCTGGACGAAAAACGTCGCGATATTGAGAAAATGCAACGTTCCTTAGTCGCGTCGGCTTTAGACCCACAGCTACTTACTCTCAAAAGAATAGAGAGCGGCCAAAGTATAGCAGGTAAGAATCTCTGACTCTCATTAAAGCCTGGTTAAACTAGTTTTTTTTTTTCTGTTCAGAGTTTAGCGCTTAAAGTGATCCAAGAAAATCAAGCTTTTCGTGCTTGCTAAATTTCAAACAAAATATAAAATTAATTCCTAATATTTGGTTCCTAATATTTTTTTACACTAGGTTTTTTTCTGCACAGAATTTAGCGCCTAAAGTGATCCCAGAAAATCAAGCTTTTCGTGCTTGCTAAATTTCAAACAAAATATAAAATTAATTCCTAATATTTGGTTCCTAATATTTTTTTACACTAGGTTTTTTTCTGCACAGAATTTAGCGCCTAAAGTGATCCAAGAAAATCAAGCTTTTCGTGCTTGCTAAATTTCAAACAAAATATAAAATTAATTCCTAATATTTGGTTCCTAATATTTTTTTACACTAGGTTTTTTTCTGCACAGAATTTAGCGCCTAAAGTGATCCAAGAAAATCAAGCTTTTCGTGCTTGCTAAATTTCAAACAAAATATAAAATTAATTCCTAATATTTGGTTCCTAATATTTTTTTACACTAGGTTTTTTTCTGCACAGAATTTAGCGCCTAAAGTGATCCCAGAAAATGAAGCTTTTCGTGTTTGCTAAATTTTAAACAGAATAAAAAATTAATTTCTAATATTTTGTTTTGAATTCAGGAGCTAAAATTAGAAGTGGTGTTCGTATAGTGGCTGACTGGAAAAAATAATATTGTCTAAAAATAAAGTGATCCAAGAAAATCAAGCTTTTCGTGTTTGCTAAATTTCAAACAAAATATAAAGTTAATTCCTACTATTTGTATTTGATGGTGCAAAACGGATAAGTCAGCTGACTTATCCGTTTTGCACCATCAAATATGATTCGCAGTCAGCTTGGGCCGTAGGAACATCTACCTACTATTTGGTTCCTAATATTTTATTACACTAGGTTTTTTTCTGCACAGAATTTAGCGCCTAAAGTGATCCCAGAAAATGAAGCTTTTCGTGTTTGCTAAATTTTAAACAAAATAAAAAATTAATTTCTAATATTTTGTTTTGAATTCAGGAGCTAAAATTAGAACAAACAGATTGTCTGATTATACAGTGGTGTTCGTATAGTGGCTGACTGGAAAAAATAATATTGTCTAAAAATAAAGTGAAAATGAGACATAAAACAGATGCTGCTGATGGTATTTTGACAACTAAACCTTCTTACATTTTTCAGAAATAATTTGAATAATCCTTGGAAACTTGAAATAAAATTAAAGGAGTTCACGTTGGTCCAACAGAATTTATACTGGATTTTTGCAAAGCCATGGTCAAGTTCCCATTTAAAACATCATACTTCAGTGAGCTAATTTTTCCCAGAGTCATCAGAGGTCACATTCCCAAAGGATCCAGTATCCTCACGGACGGCCTCGACAAAAAAACTCCGTTTTACGAATTTGCGCAGAAAAGAGACTCACTTTCACCTAAGAAATCATCGCACATCTGCAATCTGAAGGTGAATTACGTCTGAAGTGTGAGTATACACAAACTATTAAAGACTTCAAAGGGACCTTGAAAGCTCTACCGAGTTGTTACACACTAAAAAGAATGTTGGCACGAAGAGCGTGTTCCACCCTACTTACCGTAGTTACTACGCATGACGTCACGAACTCTGGCTTTCTGCCGTCAAGTCTGGAACGTTTTTTCTATTTTCCAGTAGAATATCATGCCACGGGCGAATCCTACCAATCACGTTACAGAGATGCGTAGTTACCACGCTTACTCGTACCCTATTTCGTACACCAATTTAAATCTATGTAGTAATTAGTAAGGTAAATTGTATACATTAAGTGTCGACTGTAAATTTTTAAACTTATTATGAAAATGTCTTATACAGTGTTATTATATGTATTGGTGGTAAACTGTACGACGATCCAATGCTAGCGAGTGAATTATACGAGCTATTCAGGAAATTAAAGAGATTATTACTACGCTCCCGAGCATGGTAAGCAAATAGTTACTATTAGTTATGAGAGGTTGGAACAGTCAGCGTAGTAACTTTTCACGAGGTCGGAACGAAAATAGTAACTAATAGTTACTATTTCGAGAAGGCTGGAACACCCTCAAAGCTAGCACTGACCATCTTACCGGAAAGCAACCAAACCACTGGCCGCCAGTATTACACAAATTTGTCTTCAATGTTCTTTTGTTCTTTGAATTTTAATATTCACTTTACGTTTAACGTCATTTTATCTTGATATAGTTATCTTTGTTGACAAAAAACAGAAAATTCGGTTAGTCCGTGAATGGTTTGAAACTGGTTGAAGACATTTAATTTAATTTAATTTGATTTCAAAATAAATGCGGCACAACATTTCATGCGCGAGCAAATCAATTGGCACTTGTCATTAACCTACAACTAAAGCATATATACAATTGTCATAAAATAAATACAGTAATTCAAGTAAGGTTGTTATGATACAAGGTAAACTGAGGCACAAAACTATTACGGTACCTTTCAGTTTTACAAGCGGCAGGTGTGAGTTTCGGTACTTTCATAGCTGATTCTCTTGGAGGTCTGTTTCTTTCCGGTTTAAAGGGTGGAGGAAGCATATTTCGGTAGAAAGGGTGGGACAACAGATTTGTTCCGAAACGTTGGCACAGCTGTTCTCTACGAACAGAAAGGGGTTCCAGCTTACACTCCTTTAGGAGATATGAGTACGGCATTTATGACATGATTGAGACTCGTGGCAAGTCCGTCTCCAGAAGATTCTGGAACAAGGAGTTCCATGAATTTCTGCTCATCAACCCATTCACATGTACAAGTTTTAAGAGCAAACTTCCGTGCTTGCCTGATTTCTCTGATTTGAACTTCCGAGTTTCCTCTCCTTCAAGGCCAGTAAAGCAAGTTGAACAGTGGAATGTGGCAAGTGGGAATGAGGGAGTGAGTGCGTGGGAAAAGAAAATGGATTTGAACTGGTTGAATGAAATATGGATGGAAAAAGGAAAATAGTTAAAGAATAAAGAAAGAAAGGGAAAAGTAGGCATCAGGTTGATTTGATTGAAATTTTTGTTTTGTATTTGAAAAGAAAAGAAAAATGAGATAGTTTTCGAGGTTAGGTTTTTGCTCCAGCAGTCAGTCTTATTTCTAGTAGCCTACACAAATAAATACTTGAATACTTGGTAAAACATTCACGAGGCTTTACTGTGTAAACAATCAATATTTTTACAAAAAAGGATTCGAGTACTACTTAGCCTCATTCTTCTCATCCGGAAGTCTGAAAATTCGAGTTTTTCACTTCGTTAGCTTTTCAATAATTCACCCATCAGCTCTCATGTCGCATTATTTTTATGATTCAGATACTAGGGTTGCGTCCCTAAAGAAGCACAAGTTTTGATGATTGTTGAGCTGACAGCTTTATTGGTGGAAACTTCAGTTCAGTTCAGTTCAGTTTATTCATAAAAATAAAAAACACCATTAACTGTTTATGGCCATCATAAGGTCTAACATAAGGCCTGGCAATGGGCGGGGCTATATTCTTTATTCATATAGTCTTAAGGGAAACAAACCAAAGAAATCAAAAAAGAAAGAGAAAGTAGAGAAAAAAGAAGAAGAAAAGAAGAATGAAGACATAACAAACTGACAAGAAATATCCACTAACGAACGATCTTCCATCAACAAAGCGCCCTTGCCCCCTCCCCCCCCCCCTCAAAAAAAAGGAAGGAAAAAAGAAGAAAGGAAATTAGGTTTTGGAACATTATGTTTTCGATAAGAAAAAAGACTTGGCCTGTGACTTGAAAGCTGAGAGGGTAGACGCAACCCTTACCTCCTCAGGTATTGAATTCCACACCCCCGGAGCAAAGTGTTTTATTAAGAAAGAAGCTCATCTGTTTTACTTTCGAACACAGAAACCCTAAAAATGAAAAAAAAAATCAGTACTTGTCTCATACACATGGATTAATAAAATAACATGGCAATACTGCACTGTAATATTTCACTCGTATATGTTGAACTGACGCTTACATAATATATACAACACTTAAAGGTGGAGTGCGTTAACTTAATGATTATTAATTATTCAGTCACCTAAAAATGATAATCCAGCTTCATTTGATCTTTTACAACTCTTTGATTCCGATAGATACGTGAAATCTAATAATATAATTGAAATAACAAGGCTCTCGCCTCTATAAATTTCTCGTGACACTTTACACACTAAATTGAATTTCAGCTAGATGGTAGTCGACACCTGCTTTGAATTGGTTGGTATTTTCGCATTTGAAACACTTTCTGGGAGATTATTCGAATATTGTACTATTCAGTTTCTAAAGCTCCATTTTCCAATGTCCTTTCGGAATTTCTTACCACTCAGTTTCAAGTTGTGTCCTCTGAGACCGTTTTGATTGAAACTGAAGACATCATCAATGAATGAAGAGCACCACGCTCGATGTCGCGGTGGCGGGTTGTGCAGCAATCCGGTTGGCGGAACAACCGGAAAGAAAGGTTGTTTTACAACAGTGATAAGAGGAGGAGTCTGCTCTCTATAGTAGCTCTCTGTTGTCTGTTTCTCGTAAACTGGGAAGTGCGTCCTTTTTTCCAGGTGACAGGAATAAATTTCTCTTTTTTTTTAGGAAATATACGGTTTCTTTGGATTCAGGCTAATAATTTTGATTACATAAGTAGAAGGTAGGTAGGCATAGGTGTCCTTTTGACCTAGTATTAGGCTACTCATTTTCTTATTCAGTACTGAAAATTTGATGACGAATATAAAAGACATTAAAGTTTAACTGAAAAGCCAACTTATTTTTGTGTCATTTCATAGAATACACTGAATTATTTGGATTCTGCAAATGGATTTTTCATTTTCCACTATCTGCTCTAGTTATGACGTTCAGAATATCTGCGGCCGTCCCCACAGAATAAATTCTACTATGACGCGAAAAATTTCAATCTAACTCAAACGCGGCTTTCCAGTTGACAATGGGGAGATTGGTGAAGATTGCTTAGTGTTTGAACAAAAAAAAATCATAAATATTTCTAGTAAGGCTTACAACAAAAATACAAGCGCATAGAGGTACAACAAATCACACGGAAATTCCACTATTTGAAAATCGTTTATTCGTGAATAGCGCACCAACGAAGTAACGTATTTTCAGCGGGTCTTCAAGCCAATTTAAGTGAATAAGTGACGGGTACTAGACTGTCCTATCCCAGCCCTTTTCGGTTAAACTTTTAACATAATAAAGAAAACACACATACAAGAAAAATGCTGCGGTGGCGAAAGCTAGGCTTGTACAGGCTTGATCACTAGATACAAATTTGGAATCGCGCCTTGTCCAGCGCATAATCAAGGAACCGAACGAAAATAAGTCGACTTGTAAAGTATTACTTCGCCTTGGCGAGATTCCGGTTTAATAGACGATTTCTGTCCCCATATAGACGTTCTAGTGAATTCTATTTTCCTGTCTTTCATTAGTATAGATTGAAACAGGGTAACTGGCTACGCTCCTTTTCTATTCAGTGACGTTAAAAAAAAAAAACAACAAAAAAACAGAAAAACCCTAAAATCACTGAACCGAAAAAATTACTAGTCACCTACACTATGCTCTTGCTGTTAGTTCGCCATCTTTATTTATTTTTAGAAATGGTCCAACCGCCCTCCGCGTCGCATCCGAGCGAGGACATAGTCGAGTCCAACCCGCTCCTCGCCAAATTTCTGGATTTCACAAAGAAATGGATCGTCAAAGTCTGGATATGGATCGTCGTCGCCATGCTCTTCGTCATTGGCATTGGCAGTGGGAAAGTGGTCCTCTATCGAATTGTATATATGGCGATCTTCCTCATTTTTATCGTCACGTTTATGGTAAGCATACTTTTTTCAAAGGTAATTTCGTAAACCACGTTGGCCTGACATATCACAAAAATCAACGAAGAAACCAAGGAAAATGGGGTTTGTAAGGGCCAGCGAATATACTGAAATATAAGGCGTATATTTCGGGAGGACAACCGCCTCCCTTCTTCAGCGCAGACAGAAAATTTCGAGGAAAAATGCAAAAACGAGGTTGAAGATCAGCAACCAAGAAAACCAAAACAAAGCAGAAAACCAACAAAAAAACGAAAATTAAAACAAAATTGGAAGAATTGAAAGCCTAAAATAAAGAAAAAGACAGCGAGCCACTCACCAATACCTGCGAATAACAATCACGGCTGTTCTCGCCCGGTACTAAAGGAGTGACTGTTGAAAGAAATTCCAATCCACAAGCACAAAAAAGAGAACAAGACCAGACATTGTTGACTCGGCCCTCGCTTAACACATTTATGACAAACAGTATATTCGTTGGCCTTTACAAACCCTATTTTTCTTGGTTTCTTCGTTGAGTTTTTGTGACATACTTTTTTCCTACTTGTTTTCTTGACCGGATTCTAAAATTCTGTCCGGAAAGTTGAAACATTTTAGCTGAATTTCCGGATTCATATTATGTTAATCCGGTCTATTTTGCTCAGGGCCTATGGTGCGCAGTTACGATCGTGATTGGTCGGTCGGTAACTATATCAGCCTTCTCGGCAGCATCATCAGCTCCGTATGGACTGGCTTAGGCTATTTTAACTTTATGGTGAAAGTGCAGAAAATTGGGCCGGGAAAATCTGATTGCCTGCCCGAACCGTTAAAGGACCCCTCTTGTTTATCCTGCCATTTACGATATACCTAGCTCGCTTATGGAATTTTAAGCTTCTAAAATCCCGACTTTCTCCATTGTTTTCGTTTTGTCCCTACGATTTTTTAGCGCTTTTTCGGCCTTGCCGAGTTTTGCCCGTCACACAGCGCAAAGTTTGCCGGAATTTTCAACGTCCGCTGACAACTCTTTCACACATAAGGAAATGAGAATCTTCTGTTTTTGACTGCTTTTATTTGCTTAGTTTCCCACTTTTTAACCACGGCGCGTTCAGTTTTCAAATGTTCTGCGCCCAGCCGCCGTGTCGGAAATCAGGAAGACTGGATAGAGTCGACAAGGGATATCAAGAAAATCGTTAATTTTCGGTGGAAAGTAATGGTACTTACGCAAAAGACTTTTCGGACCCATTTCGTAGTGAAAACATCATTTCTATTAAGAGTTGTGCTTTAAGATACGGGTTATAATCCAGATTTCAATTCGTCTTCCAGGCAGATAAACAAGATTTAGTGTGTGTTTGTCAACTGTTTAGTGTGTTTTATAAACTATATGAAAGGAATGTAGCCTACTCATGTTTATTTACATTGTTTTGTTTAGTGTTTTAATATTTTATTTTACTTTGTGTATTTACTCATACTCCGCTGTTATCCAAAAAGCGGGTCACAAATAAATAAATAGATTCGCAAACAAAAACAGAACTACATTTCAGCCTATGTAAGCTTCACCAAAAGGCTACCGTCTTATAGCAGCTTAAGTAAATTACGATTATGCTCGGCCCGAGATGATGCTTGGCCTGGGTTATCTTTCTCACGAGGATGGCCTGGTCAAGCTTGAC
This sequence comes from Branchinecta sandiegonensis, assembly GCA_030848855.1. Lineage (NCBI taxonomy): Eukaryota > Metazoa > Arthropoda > Branchiopoda > Anostraca > Branchinectidae > Branchinecta > Branchinecta sandiegonensis. Next base: position 19,360,930 of record JAUPMV010000016.1, on the reverse strand, counting down.
CTGCCAAACCTTGCTGAAAGGCGGCATCAACTGGCATCACATGCTCATCGTGCCATTCTACCTGACTTTGAGACCATAGCAAAGCAGGCCCAATACGCGAAAGACAGAGCGACGCTGCTTCCCAGAGACTAGAAAGACCACCCATAAACTCGACTGGTCGTTACCTGAAATCCTTTGTACCTTATTTTACCCAATATTTTAATCCTATTTAAGTCAAATTATATTTTTAAGTTGTACGCATAGATGAAATGTCTACTTATGTAAACGTCATGTGCTATTTGCGTGAATGAACGATCCAGTGCTAGCGTGTGTAATACAGGCTAATAAGGAAATAAAGAGCGTGTTCCATCATACTTACCGTAGTTACCACGCATGACGTCGCAGATTCTGCCTTTTTGTCGTCAAGGCTGGAACGATTTTTCTATTTCCAGCGGAACTTTTCGTGAGGTTGGAACGGATTTAGTAACTAATAGTTACTATTGGTACGAGGGTGGAACACGCTCAAAGTACATTGTTATTAGTAGCTGAGTGCCCATTTCGCCGTAACCCAGAAAGAGGAACAGCAAGCTCTCCATCTAGATAAGACCTGGCTAAGTGGTTAGCGCGCTCGACTCGAAAGTTTCATAATAGTTTCATGATGAATTTTTCTAATTTCATGATTCTTTTCTAGCTTTCCTACCATGCCTGGAGACGCCTGCTCTATCGGTTTTGGATTGCAGTGATTGTTTACTCTATGGTCATCTTGGTTCTGGTCTACGTTTACCAGTTCGAGAACTTCCCGCTCATTATTGAGGAAAAATTGTTGATACCCATTCAGCTGTGAGTATATCGTTGACAGCAAATCAGTCGATTAAAAGATAATAAAAAGTGGGTTGATACCCGATGAAAAATTTGTAGTCTGCGTAGTTGTATGGTAGTTCTACGAAAAAGTTGCATGTAATACTATGTAATAGCAAAGAACACTATCATTTAATGTGCCTCAGACTGGTCCAATCTTAAGTAGTAGTATCCAGCAGCATCCTGTATTGCCATAGTAGCATCCAGTCTTGCTAATAGTAGCATGTAGTAGTATGCAGTAACACGGTAGCCTTGAAGTAGAAGCATGTAGTAGCATCAGTTAGTACTGCATGCTACTTTTTCGTACAACTTCGTACTACTATTTTGAGATAAATTTTTCATCGGGTAGTGGAGGTACGTTCTGGCGAATGGTTAGCGCTGAACACACAAACGAAGGGTCGCTGGATCGAGTCCCCTAGGTACCTACCAGTTGGTTCGGGGCGAGAGTCAGTGGCGTTTCGCGATGAGACAAGCCAGAGTTCCATCCAGCGTCCAATGAGTACATAGAGAGAGAAAAAAAATAAGTCAAAATTCCATCTATAGCGTCCAATGAGAAATAGACAAAAAAAAAGTCAAAATTCCATCTAGCGTCCAATGAGTAGATAGAGAAATAAAAGGTCAAAATTCCATCTAGCGTCCAATTAGTAGATAGAGAAATAAAAGGTCAAAATTCCATTTAGCGTCCAATGAGTACATAGAGAAAAAAAGGAGTCAAAATTCCATCTAGCGTCCAGTGGGTACATAGAGAAAAATGGTTTGCGTACCGAACCACAATAGGCTATAAACCACCCATCAGACACTAGGCCAGAACAAAATAACACTTGGGAGTAGCGCCAAGACCTATGCTTTCCATGCTTTGCAAATGGGCCATACTCGTAGCGCCTCCTACGCTTATGGCATTTAAAGCGAGACAAACTTGCTGGTTAGAAATGTCTAGTACAGCAAAGGTGCGGTCTGCATACACCAAGGAAACAATGGAGGATATATCATTTTCTTACTGCTTTCAGGATACGAATTTATGGGAGACAGCGCTGGTGAACGACTGAATGAGTTTCAATAGGGACGTTCTCTGTCGCTAGTGGTGCCAGTATCGCTGCTGTTCGAGTGTGTGGCATTTTTTGTCAAGTCTTGGCGCTACTCCCTGGTGTTATTTTGCTCTGCACTAGGCCGCTAGGCCTCTAAGGAGCTTTAAACAAGACGCGCTGCGTGGCGGTGCAGATGGCACCACCGTAACAAGCTTACAAAATCGCAAGCTATATTAAAAAAAAAATGACTAAAACTTCTTCTTTTTGTCTGTAGGCAAAAAGATTTCGGCCTAGAGGTCTACAGTCCGGTTGAGTTGCTTGGGAGTCTACTAACGCCATCTTTCTTCTTGATTATTACCATCATCCAAGTCTACTACTTTCACGATGAGTTCCTCATGTTGTCAGATATAAACACCAGGACTGTATGCACTACAACTTTTAACCTGTAAGTAGCGTTTTGTAATAGCCTACAAAGCTCGAAGAATTATGCTCGTCATTTATTATAACTGTCAGAAGTTTCATAATAGATAACACGAGGATGCGCGGTTTCAACAGGTAATGCGTAACAGAAAATAGTTCGGATGTTATCTGTTGTGTTTGAAAAAGTTATGCATGAAATGTTATGCTTAACAAGCTTTGTTAGGAAGAGCCAAAAAAGCATCTACTGACTTTATTCCTTATCGTCATGATGTAGGCAAACTCAGTAGATACTTTTAGGCGGTTTTTCGGTCAACGCGATTGTAACGCTTATTGTGCATAACATTCTGAAACACAACAGATAACATCCGAAGTGTTATCTGTTACGCATTATCTGTTGAAACCGCGCATCCCCGTGTTATCTGTTATGAAACTTCTGACAGACTAGTCACTATTTCCGTTCTAACCTCACGAAAAGTCACTACGCTGACCGTTCCGACCTTCTCGAAATAGTAACTAATAGTAACTATTTACCATGCTCGGGAGCAGTAAGCGCGGTAACTACGGATCTTTGTAACGTGATTGGCTGGATTAGCCCGTGGAGTGATATATTGGTGAAAATAGAAAAATGCGTTCAAGCCTTGACGCCAAGAAGCCAAGAATTGTGACGTCATGCGTAGTAACTACGGTAAGTAGGGTGGAACACGCTCTTAGTAATTGCATCAAACATACCTAGGTTCCCTGGCATGAGCTTGATGAAGTGTTTCCAATTTAATACTTTAGCTGTCTATCGACAAAACCTGCACGAAAATTTCTGTTGAAACCGCGTATCCCCGTGTTATCTGTTATGAAGCTTCTGACAGAGTAGTCACTATTTCCGCATTATCTGTTGAAACCGCGCAATCTCGTGTTATCTGTTTTGACACTTCTGAGAGTGTAGGACTTAAAAGAACGTTACAGCTTTAAAGGACCCCTCTTGCTTATTCTGCCTTTTATAATATACTTAGCTCCCAGATGGAAATATAAGCTTCTAAAAACCCCACCTTTCTCCACTGTTTCGTTTCGTAACTACGATTTTTAGCGCTTTTTCGGCCTTTCCGAGTTTTCTCGTCACCCAATTAAAAGTTTGCCGGAATCTTCAACGTCCGCTGACAACTCTTGGATATGATAATCTTCTGTTTATTACTTCTTTTATTTGCTGAGTTTTCCCACTTTTTATGGCACTTGCAGCCTCTGGCTCAAGTGCCATATACCGATCATAATTCCGTCTGTCGGTCTGTCGGTCGGTCCGAGTTTTTTGTCACACTTTTTCGAGTTAGGGTACTTCCAGATGTGCTAGGACAATGAAACTTGGCAGCCATATCAGGGACCCGACCAAACTAACCTGGAAATAATCAGTTTCCCGATCTGACCATATGCGGGGGAATGCGGGGCGCTGGAAACTTGACAATTTAGGGCCTTTTGTCACGCTTTTCCGAGTTAGGGTACTTCTAGATGAGCTAGGACAATGAAACTTGGCAGGAATATCAGGGACACGACCAAACGAACCTGTAAATAATCAGTTTACCGATTCGACCATATGCGGGGGAGTGGGGGCGCTGGAAACTTGAAAATTTAGGGCATTTTGTCACACTTTTTCGAGTTAGGGTACTACCAGATGAGCTAGGACAATGAAACTTGGCAGGAATATCAGGGACCCGACCAAACGAACCTGGAAATAATCAGTTTCCCGATCCGACCATATGCGGGGGAGTGGGGGTGCTCGAAACTTGAAAATTTAGGGCATTTTGTCACACTTTTTCGAGTTAGGGTACTTCCAGATGAGCTAGGACAATGAAGCTTGGCAGGAATATCAGGGACCTGACCAAAGTAACCTGGAAATAATAAGTTTCCCGATCCGACCATATGCGGGGGAGTTGGGGCGCTGGAAACTTGAAAATTTAGGACATTTTGTCACACTTTTTCGAGTTAGGGTACTTCCAGTTGTGCTAGGACCGTGAAACTTGGCAGGCGTATCAGAGACCCGACCAAACAAACTTAGAAATAAACAGGATTCTGATCCGACCATTTTGGAGGGGAGTGGAGGGCAGGGGAATCCGGGAAAAATGAGAAGTGTGTAACTTTCGAACGGGTGATCGGATTGTAATGAAACTTCATAACTGAATAGAATATATATCTGTAATGTCCCGTTTAAAGTCTTGACCGGATTCGGTAGCCAGGGGGGAGTTGGGGGGGGGGGGGGGAGACCGGAAATTTCAAGAAACGGTTAGAATGGAGGGATCGGAGTGAAACTTGCTGGGAAGAACAAGCATCTGCTCTAGATAAGTCCTTTAGAGTTTAGACCATTGTACTGGATCCGGACACTTATGGGGGGGGGGGGGAGGGGATTTCCCGGAATTCCGGTTATGGTGGTTTTGGGGATTTTCACGATGAAACTTGGCAGGCATATCAGGGACCCGATCAAACTGACTTCAAAATACAAATTTTGTCAATCTGGTAATGATGGGGGGAGTGGAGGGAGGGGAATCCGAAATTTTCAGTCATGCGTAATTTTGGAATGGGTGATCGGATTCGAGTGAAATTTAAGAATTGAACAGAGGACATTTCTCCGATGATCTTTTTCACATCCGGACCGGATCCGGCAACTATTGTGGGGGGGGGGGCGGAAAATACGTGACCCGTTTAGAATGGAGGTATCGGGATGGAACTGTGTGGGAAGAACAAACAGATGCTCTAGGTAAGTCATTTACTGAATCGGATTGGCTACGGGCACCGTGGGGGAGCTAGGGGGGGGGGGGGGTGGACCGGAAATCTCGAGAAACGGTTAGAATGATGGTATCGGAGTGAAACTTGCTGGGAAGAACAAACATCTGATCCGTGTAAATCTTTTACATAATTTGACTGTATCCGGACACTTGAGGGGGGGGAGGAGGGGGTTTCCCGGAATTCCGTTTTTTGGGGGATTTTCACGACGAAACTTCGAAGGCATATCAGGGACCCGGTCAAACTGACTTGGAATAAAAAAAAAATCCTCGATATGATAATCTTGGGGGGGGGTGAGGGAGGGGAATCCGGAGTATTGAGTCATGCGTAACTTTGGAACAGGTGATCGGATTCGAGTGAAATTTTATAATTAAACAGAGGACATTTTTCTCTGGTGATCTTTTTCATTTCCGGACCGAATCCGGCAATTATTGGGGGGAGGGCGGAAAATACTTGACCCGCTTAGACTGGTGTGATCTGGATTGAACTTCATGGGAATGACAAACAGATGCTCTGGATTAATCATTTACAGAAACGGATTTTCCGGGTATTGTGAGTGGAGTTGGAGGAGGGGGGGGGGGGGGGGTCTGGGATTCCGGTGATCGCGCGTTAAGGTACTTCCAGATGTGCTAGGACGATGAAACTTCGCTGGAATATTGGAGACTCAACAACATTTGCTTAGAAATTGCTACTTCCCAAATCCGATTATTCCTTAAAGTACCAATCTTGACCGCAAAGTAAAAAAAATACTTTTAAGCAATATATGCATTTTCATGATGCCCATCAGCCCATTAACATTTTTGCCTCAAGGGTTTTGCTTACAAATGAAGTTCCAGCTCCATCTCAACCGCAAAGTCGAAACTTACTTTTGATCAACCAAATCATCTTAACCCATGCAAGTGCCATATGAGCTTACAGCTCTTGGTAACCAAGGCATGTTCAGTTTTCAAATGTTTTGCTCCCAGCCGCCGCGTAGGAGAGCAGGAAGGCTGGAAATAGTCTACAAGCGCTAACAGGAGAATCGCTAGTTTTAGGTGGAAAGTAATGGTATTTCCAAAACCTTTTTTTCCGATTCATTTCACAGGGAAAAGATCATTTCTAGTAAGAGTTGTGCTTTAAAGTTTAACGGAATAGGGCTAGACTAGTTATACATAACTTATTCACAAAAATAGGCCTGAAAATCCGATAAAAGTGCGTTGCTTCGTTTGCCCGTTATCCTGAGATAACCGATTTCATCAAATGAATTTATTCTTTGGGGTTTGGGGTACCTCTATTTGCTTGTCTCTCTATGCTTGAAATATTTACCAACTAAAAGTGTAAGCTGCTGCCGAAAACTAAACTAAAAATGTCTGATTCCTTGCAAGACATATCTTAAAGCACAGCTCTTACTAGAAATGATCTTTTCCCTATAAAATGGATCAGAATTTTTTTTTTTCAAAAATACCTTCACTTTCCACCTGAAACTAGCGATTCTCTTGTTAGCGCTTGCCGATTATACCCAGCCTTCCTGCTCTCCGACGCGGCGGCTGGGCGCAAAAGATTTGAACACTGAACGTGCCTTGGTTAAAAAGTGGTAAAACTGAGCAAATAAAAGAAGTAATAAACAGAAGATTATCACATCCTTATTTGTGAAAGAGTTGTCAGCGGACAATGAAGATTCCGGCAAACTTTTCGTTGAAATCTCGGCAAGGCCAAAAAAGCGCTAAAAATTCGTAGTTACGAAACGAAACAATGGAGAAAGGTGGGGATTTTAGACGCTTAAAATCCCATATGGAAGCTAAGTAATTATAAAAGGCAGAACAAGCAAGAGGGGTCCTTTAAAGACATATCTTATTCTGCCTTTTATAAGGTACCTAGCTCCCTTGTGGGATTATACGCTTCTAAAATCCCCACCTTTTTCCATTGTTTGGTTTTCTGCCTATGAATTTTTGCGCTTTTTCGGCCTTGTCGAGTTTTGCCCGTCACACAACACAAAGCTTGCCGAAATATTCAATGTCTGCCGACAACTCATTGAAACTTGAGGATACGAGAATCTTCTGTTTTTTAACTTCTTTTATTTGCTTAGTTTTCCAACTTTTTAACCACGGCACCTTCAGTTTTCAAACGTTTTGCTCCCAGAAGGAAGGCTGGATGGTCTCGACAAGCGCTAACAAGAAAATTTCACTAATTTCAGGTGAAAAGTAATGGTATTTTTGAAAAGCCTTTTTTCCGATCCCTTTCATAGGAAAAAGATCATTTCTAGTAAGAGTTTTTTTTTTTTTTTTTTTTTTTTAGATAAATCTTTTTATTCGCCAAAAACTGATCATGGCTCACGCCAAATTTGTTCGGTATAGTCATGTATATAAATGAACACACACATAATAGGCCTACGCATATACGGCTAAAACGGTCATAAATAACATGATAAATTTAAACTAGCAGCTCAGCTTATGCTTCGTTATACAACTTTAAAAAAGAAGGGACAAAACTCTTTGCAAACCTCTGGTGGGCACATTTAATCGGCTGCAACTTTTCAACCGTAGTAGCTGCCTTGCGAGGGAGCCTTTTTGACAGCTTTTCAGAAGGGAAAATATTTTTGTGGATCGGGTGATTCAGAGATTTGACACCAAACTCCATGCAGAGTTTCAGCCTTCGTTCATGTAAGGAGGTAATTTCGAATTTACGTAGTAACTCTTCATAGGACCGCTCGGCCACCTTTGACGCTAGGATTAGAGCTCTTTTTTTAATCTTCTCAATTCTGGCGGTCTGTTCGACCGTGAGGCCAAAATGCCAAACAGGGGCTCCGTATTCTAAATTTGGTCGGATAAATGAAATGTAAATTTGGAACAAGTGTTTAGTGGGGGCCCCATGCCTGGACATGAGCTTAAGCATCTGAAGTCCGGCAGTTGTGCTTTAATATTATTTTCTTATTTTCCTATTTTGTACAGGCGTAACTTTTCTGAGCCTCGCATGTGTGACGTTGAAACCTCTGTTGAAGTTCACAAATCTCTGCCTCTGGGCGAATTACGGGTTCTCGTCTAAATATTAAAAAATTTCAAAATCCCTTAGATGAGTCAAAATATTTCAGTGTATTCAAATATAAAAAAGAAGATGCATTTTCAGTTGAACTTCAGTAGTAGAATTAATTCCGTGAAGTAAGGATTTCAGCTCTGCATTTCGGGACCAAATGCTGATTTAGGTTGAGTTAGGTTCAGTTGATTTAGGTTTAGTTTTGTTTTATATATTTTAGTTCGATGATGGTATTTTTATCAACGCACTAAAGAAAAAATGGAAATAGCGTAGTACAAAAAAAGAAAGGAAAAATTACAATGAGCTTTCGATAACGTAGTAAATGCTCAAGATAAAGACAAACAAGCAAAACACAAAAATGAATAACAATTGGTCTTAAAAATCTTCTTCCCAGATAGAAAGTTGGAAAATGGTAAGGGCAGAAACGCGGTCCTGACGAAAGGGCAATGGACGTTTGCTGTGCTCCTCAGTTTTAAGGGAATAAATAAATAAAAAAAAATGAAATCATACTGCTTACCGATGAAAAATTTAGCTCAAAATAGTAGTATTGTAACTACGAATTTTTAGCGCTTTTTCGGCCTTGCTGAGTTTTCCCGTCACCCCACGAAAAGTTTACCGGAATCTTCATTGTCCGCTGACAACTCTTTCACACATAAGGATGTGATCATCTTCTGTTTACTTCTCTTATTTGCTTAGTTTTCCCACTTTTTACCCAAGCACGTTCAGTTTCAAATCTTTTGCGCCCAGCCGCCGCGTCAGAGAGCAGGGAGGCTGTATGTAATCGACAAGCACTAACAAGAGAATCGCTAGTTTCAGGTGGAAAGTAATGGTATTTTCGAAAACGCTTTTTCTGATCCACTTTATAGGGAAAAGATGATTTCTAGTAAGTGTTGTGCTTTCATTGAATAAGTAATGGTAACTAGATTTTCCTATCTAAGCCCTTTTCAGTTAAACTTTAAACATATAATCGTCTTAATAACGTTAGACTGACATAGACGCATCAGCCTTCTTGGCCAGGAAAGAGCAGTCAGTCTGTACAGAAGGAATAAATGAATGAAAGAAGGGTTTATTCATTCATTGATTCATTTATTTCTCTCAAAGAATATATAATGAGGAGTACTAAAATAAATTTAAAAAACACTGTCACAAATAACTTTCAAAACAATAAATAACAATTGACGTACTTTAAACAACACTTACTTAACTATTAACTTTTATCGAAAAGTGGAATCAGATTCTTCAGAGTCAGAATATTATTAGCTTTAGCTACAAAATTACCAAATTTCTGCTGAATTGCCAGGGCAGGACCTTTAACTGAAAGGGAATTAATTAGAGGTGTATTTGTAGCAAATAAAGGTTATCCAAGCAAAAATTTACAATATTTAAAATAGCACACACGAATACCAGCAATCATACCACAATTAAAACCATTCACCACCACCGCTGGAAAAAAAAAACATTAAAAAAACAGAATCTTCTATGCCCAGAGGCGAACCTGTAAGGGACTAATTACCCTCAAAACAAAGATGTCTTTCCTTTTGCAGGGCTTTTGGCATGTTTCGAGGGGGAAGCCAGCATGCCTTAATGGATGAAGATGAAATCGACGAACCTGACGAACCGGAAGTGGAAGAGAAAGACGAATCCACTCATCTTGGTCAGGAGAAGCCAACTCTGGTTGAGTTTTTCACCTTTGAAGAGCTGAAAGGTATGGGTCCAAGGACGGTTTGTTGTTGAAAATACTCCGGTTAGCAAAACTCCAGGAGCTTCATAATAACTTATCTGGACAAACATATAAACGGCTAACTCCATATCACGGGCTCATCTGTTTGCTCTGTTGATTTTTGTGTTTATTTTATTGTAATAGTGTTTCCACAGTTGTTTGTTTGTTTGTTTGTTTCTCTTCTTTACTCCACTATCTTCTCATTGTTTTTTTGCAGTGGGTTACAGATAAAATATTGTTATTATTAGGTAGGAAAGGTAGGAAGTTTATTGTAAAAATCGGCTTTCGTGGTTATACCACCAATTTGCGATTACTGTAAAAAAAAAAAACAGAAGAAATTTCAATAATAGAAACATTCCAAGAAAAATACGCGCCGCGCATTACAAGTACGCAAAATTTTACTTAGCGTCCCTCTCCGAAGTTCAAACCTCGGTTCAAACACGGAGTTATCAGCAAAATACAAAATAATAAACCCCAACCAAAAAATACATAAAATTGAAACAAGTGCTCGAGCGAGAGCTTTAAAAATATAAGGTTTGAAGCCAAGCTGACCATTCATTTCAAATACAATAGAAAAAACGAGATTTTCGAGGTTTTTTCTTGATCAGCTAGTTACCCCTCCAAGATGATGTTCGAGGGATAAATAAATTTCGGATATTTCGGTTTCACTTCCGGCAAACCGTCCTCAGCAAAAAAAAAACAAACTAAATCATAAAATCCACAACGATCACAACAGGAAAACGATGCGGAACCAACAGACAGTAAGACGACATGTAACTAAAAACAAGAGCTGTAAGCTCATATGGCACTTGCATGGGTCGAGATGATTTGGTTGATCAAAAGTAAGTTTCGACTTTGCGGTTGAGATGCGCGCTCTAAGGGAGCTGGAACTTCATTTGTAAGCAAAACCCTTGAGGCAAAACTGCTAATGGGCTGATGGGCATCACGAAAATGCATATATTGCTTAAAAGTATTTTTTTTACTTTGCGGTCAAGATTGGTACTTTAAGGAATAATCGGATTTGGGACGTAGCAATTTCTAAGCAAATGTTGTTGAGTCTCCAATATTCCAGCGAAGTTTCATCGTCCTAGCACATCTGGAAGTACCTTAACGCGCGATCACCGGAATCCCAGACCCCCCCCCCCCCTCCTCCAACTCCACCCACAATAACCGGAGCCAATCCGGTTGTGTAAATGATTAATCCAGAGCATCTGTTTGTCATTCCCACGAAGTTCGATCCAGATCACACCAGTCTAAGCGGGTCAAGTATTTTCCGCCCTCCCCCCAGTTATTGCCGGATCCGGTCCGGAAATGAAAAAGGTCACAAGAGAAAAATGTCCTCTGTTTAATTATTAAGTTTCACTCGAATCCGATCACCCGTTCCAAAGTTACGCATGACTCAATATTCCGGATTCCCCTCCCTCAACTCCCCCCCCCCCAAGATTATCATATTTGATGGTGGAAAACGGATACGTCAGCTGAATTTTATTGGAGCTATATTTCGGCCCTTCTTGGCAAGGGTCCTCTTCAGGCTCAAAACCGCTCAAGTTGGAAAGACGAACTTGTGGGAAACACCATTGTGTTAGAAAACACCATTGTGTTTCCCACAAGTTCGTCTTTCCAACTTGAGCGGTTTTGAGCCTGAAGAGGACCCTTGCCAAGAAGGGCCGAAATATAGCTCCAATAAAATTCAGCTGACGTATCCGTTTTCCACCATCAAATATGATTCGCAGTCAGCTTGGGCTGAAGGAATATTTATCAAGATTATCATATCGATGATTTTTTTTTATTCCAAGTCAGTTTGGCCGGGTCCCTGATAGAATAGAATAGAATAGAATAGAATAGTGTTTATTTAGCCTCACAGGGCCATACACATATTTTTATAAATTCGGCATACAAGTATATTAATGCATTGAAAACGCAACTATCCTAGGACACATACATAAATTATCTTCTATTTAGATTCCCACTCACATAATCTACCACCGTTTTAATAACGTTTTCTTTAGTCGATGTCAATATACCAGGGAAGAGCAGCCCTCCCCCAAAGTGATCCGGTAGAGGAGACTCCTGGCACTGCCCTAGGAGGTGGGCAAGATTGTCCTCTCCAACAAGACAAATCGGACACCTGTAATTATCAGTGATTAACCCATCCCTATTTTTCCTTCTCTCAAACACCTTTGTTCTAAAACCGAGTGGTAATGAGTTTGTTCGGAGCTGGAACCAAAGTTTCAGAGTCTGTGCTGGTAGACCTAACTTAAAATAAAATTCCATGTGAAAAGTCCGCTTCAGTAATTTGTAATAATTTAGAATATGCCTTCCAAGTTTCGTCGTGAAAATCCCCTAAAAAACGGAATTCCGGGAAACCCCCTCCTCCCCCCCCTCAAGTTTCCGGATCCAGTCAAATTATGTAAAAGATTTACATGGACCAGATGTTTGTTCTTCCCAGCAAGTTTCACTCCGATACCATCATTCTAACCATTTCCCGAGATTTCCGGTCCACCCCCCCCCCCCCAGCTCCCCCGCGGTGCACGTAGCCAATCCGATTCAGCAAATGACTTACCTAGAGCATCTTTTTGTTGTTCCCACAAAGTTCCATCCCGGTCCCTCCATTCTAAACGGGTCACGTATTCCCCCCCCCCAATAGTTGCCGGATCCGGTCCGGATATGAAAAAAATCATCGGAGAAATGTCCTCTGTTCAATTCTTAAATTTCACTCGAATCCGATCACCCATTCCAAAATTACGCATGACTGAAAATTTCGGATTCCTCTCCCTCCACTCCCCCCACCATTATCTGATCGACACAATTTTTATTTTGAAGTCAGTTTGATTGGGTCCCTGATATGCCTGCCAAGTTTCATCGTGAAAATCCCCAAAACCACCATCACCGGAATTCCGGGACCCCCCCCCCCCCATAAGTGTCCGGATCCAGTACAATGGTCTAAAGGACTTATCTAGAGCAGAGGCTTGTTCTTCCCAGCAAGTTTCACTCCGACCCCCCCCATTCTAACCGTTTCTTGAAATTTCCGGTCTCCCCCCCCCCCCCCAACTCCCCCGTGGCTACCGAATCCGGTCAAGACTTTAAACGGGACATTACAAATATATATTCTATTCAGTTATGAAGTTTCATTACAATCCGATCATCCGTTCGAAAGTTACACACTTCTCAATTTCCCGGATTCCCCTGCGGATTCCCCTCCCTCCACTCCCCCCAACATTATCTGATCGACAAAATTTTTATTGAAAATTTCGGATTCCTCTCCCTCCACTCCCCCCACCATTATCTGATCGACAAAATTTTTATTTTGAAGTCAGTTTGATTGGGTCCCTGATATGCCTGCCAAGTTTCATCGTGAAAATCCCCAAAACCACCATCACCGGAATTCCGGGACCACCCCCCATAAGTGTCCGGATCCAGTACAATGGTCTAAAGGACTTATCTAGAGCAGATGCTTGTTCTTCCCAGCAAGTTTCACTCCGATCCCTTCATTCTAACCGTTTCTTGAAATTTCCGGTCTCCCCCCCCCCCAACTCCCCCCTGGCTACCGAATCCGGTCAAGACTTTAAACGGGACATTACAGATATATAGTCTATTCAGTTATGAAGTTTCATTAGAATCCGATCATCCGTTCGAAAGTTACACACTTCTCAATTTCCCGGATTCCCCTGCCCTCCACCCCCCACCCCCCCAAATGGTCGGATCAGAAAACTGATTATTTATAAGTTTGTTTGGTCGGGCCTCTGATATGCCTGCCAAGTTTGATGGTCCTAGCACAACTGGAAGTACCCTAACTCGAAAAAGTGTGACAAAATGCCCTAAATTTTCAAGTTTCCAGCGCCCCCACTTCCCCGCATATGGTCGGGTCGGGAAACTGATTATTTCCAGGTTAGTTTGGTCGGGTCCCTGATATTCCTGCCAAGTTTCATTGTCCTAGCTCATCTGGAAGTACTCTCACTAAAAAAAGTGTGACAAAATGCCCTAAATTTTCAAGTTTCCAGCGCCCCAACTCCCCCGCATATGGTCGGATCGGGAAACTTATTATTTCCAGGTTACTTTGGTCAGGTCCCTGATATTCCTGCCAAGTTTCATTGTCCTAGCTCATCTAGAAGTACCCTAACTCGGAAAAAAGTGACAAAATGCCCTAAATTTTCAAGTTTCCAGAGCCCCGCACTCCCTCGCATATGGTCGGATCGAGAAACTGATTATTTCCAGGTTAGTTTGGTCGGGTCCCTGATATGCCTGCCAAGTTTCATTGTCCTAGCACATCTGGAAGTACCCTAACTCGGATATGTGGGACAAAAAACTCGGACCGACCGACATACCGACAGACGGAATTGTGATCGGTACATGGCACTTGAGCCAGAGGCTACAAGTGCCATAACCAGAAGAACGGTGCGGACTGAACGACATGCAGATAAAAATAAAATAACGAAAGATAAAATGTGCGTGTTAAAAGAGTATATGTACAAATCTCTGATTATTTACAATTCTGAGTTCTGTGTATATTTACAATTTACCATCCCACTCCAAAAATCCATAATACGTTTGACCACTTTGAATAAAAACTTCCACAGAACAGAAGTGCAACTGAAATATCCGAAATTTATTTATCCCTCGAACATCATCTTGGAGGGGTAACTAGCTGATCAAGAAAAAAACCCGAAAATCTCGTTTTTTCTATTGTATTTGAGAGCTTTAAATGCCCGCGCGAACCAAATACTAACTTGATTCGTCGTATAGATTTTAGTATTATGTTTAGTTCGAGTATATATTTTCCTTAGTTTCTTTTCTTCTTTTTCTTTTTCTTTATGTACTCCGCTTTTTCCCTTTTGTAAGCGGGCAAAGATAAATATATATATATATATATTATGTATGTGCCAAAATGTCGATACACTTGAAAATCTGTCACGCTTCGTTAAATAGAAATTCACGAACTCTGGAATAAAACTTTGTGAATATCTGGCGTGTTTTGAAGGTACACGACAGAGATTGGGTACCCTAGAACTTGCCACTCGCTCTGGTCGATTTCCAATATTTTGGTAGGTGGGAGGGAGGATTCGGGAGTGGCGTGGGTGAAATACCATGGCTCAACCGAAAGCAGTGCTTAGCTCTTTTCTGCGCTCTTGCAGTGTTTTGAGGGTTAAAGTGTTTTAAAAGGTATGAGTATAGTAGTTTCGGTCCACTATGAATAATATGAAGAGCCCGTTTCTGTATTCTTTCCAATTTGTGTCTTTAGATCTGTTTAAATCCTATATAGGATCTACATATCTATATAGATCCGTGTAGATCCTATATCTATATAGATCCGTGTAGATCCTATATCTATATAGATCCGTGTAGATCCTATATCTATATAGATCCGTGTAGATCCTATATCTATATAGATCCGTGTAGATCCTCTATGTATATAGATCCGTGTAGATCTTATATAGGATCCGTGTAGATCCTATATAGGATCCGCGTAGATCCTGTATCTATATAGATCCGTGTAATATATATTCTCTTTAACTGCTTCGATGGATTTGACTTCAGGCTTGATCACTGTTCCTATGGCCGGCATCCATTTGACTGCTGTGCACTGTAAAAAAAAATTCTTGGAGTATTTACTACTGGGATTAATCTTGTCTCTACTAAGTTAAGATTATCTCTAATTCGGATTAATCTTATCTCAGCCCAGTGGCAAATACTGCAGTTAACTTCAATCCTTACTCGGAGATACTTTTACAGTGTAGTGGTTTGCTAACTGTTAGCACCTTTGCCTAGAGAGCGGGGTCCTGGGTTCAAATCCCGGCTAAGGAGCCTTTATGAAATGACACAACTTCTGGGTTGGACCATATTTTTTTTAACTTGAAATTTGGGATTTTTTACTACACTTTAAAAGTTTCTCCGATTAAGGATTAAAGTTAATAATAATAATTTATTGAGGCCCGCTATACAACAAATGAAAGAGCGAAGTAATAAAAAGAAAGAACTGCAGTATTTGCTACTGGGATTAATCTTATCTCTACTGGGGTAAAATTAATCCGAATTAGAGATGATCTTATCTCAGTAGCGACAAGATTAATCCCAGTAGCAAATACTGCAAGTTTTTTTTACAGTGTAGACTAAAATGAAATTTACTAGATCCTCTATATTTACTAGATTATATTTTTTTACTAGATCTAGTAAAGTTTTACTGCCAGTGCCAAAACTTATGTTCCTACGGAACACTCCGAAGAGGCAACACAGCTGAAGTCTTGCGAAACAGTGCGAAACATGACAAAGCAGTGAGAGGCTTAACGACCTGCCATCCAGTTTGCGAATATGTTATATTATATTATTATTATGACGCACTGGCCGATGAATGAAAATTGCATATTGTATTTGCTGTGTTTTATTTATTTATGTTGCCCATTTTCCGAGACGCGTGAAAATTGGCCAAAGAGCTATAACTGAGATTCTAAAGAATTTCAATGAAAAGAGATTTTGGGTGGAAGTGGGTATTCTAGGAGGGTTTTCAGAGGGTAGGAATAGCGTAAAAGGCCGCTGAACCTTTAACGGGGGTGGAGTAACGGTCGTCGGCTAGGCGTAAACTGTATTCCTGTAAAAACATCACTGTCTCAATCGTAGGAGCCTGAAATCTCTGTGAAATTGGATAGATTTTGGAATTTGCACAAGGACATTTATGTTCAAGACAATACCCTGGTGTCATACTTTGTTTAAAGCAGCCGTGCCAGTATGTCCATTCTTTGTCTCCGTGTATTTTCAGTCACCGAATTCTGCTTTTCACATAAACTCTTTCCCGGGATCGCATTTTTCTTTCCTACTCCCGTGCACATCTTTTAGCAGAATGTGGACCTTGTCACGAATCGAACGCTTGAGATTTGAGAATCTGTATTCTGATTCCGTCAGATATCCCAGAACGGTCCTCCCGGACTCAAGCTAGATAAACGAACCTGTGACATATTCTAGTGTGTGATTCGTTTATACTTGAGCTTGGTTAGGGTCCCTTGCCTAAAAGAGCCTCTGATTTTCAGAAAAACCTATTGTTTTTACAAAAAACCTACTTTTTTACGAAAAAACTACTGATTTTTTTAGAAAAAAACGACTGTTTTCATGAAAAAATCAACTATTTTGACGAAAAATCGCGGCGCCAGTTTTGTTTTACCGACTGGCCGACAACCCCCCCCCCCCATACGTGACGCACCTTACTATCACAGTATTGCGCTGGGCCCTCCTCTTATCATCATAACTTGTAATAACTTGCTGCAACGCAACCTCAGATACCAAGATCAGTTACCCCAGTAACTGGCCAGTTACCCTGCAAAAATTACTTTTGACACGCAAAACAACATTATACCATAGTATCAGATAGCATGGTATCTGCAAAAACGCAACTCATTTAACCGATCACATAAACGGAAATCTTTCAGATCTCCTGGTTCATCACGCACAGCTGTCGATTTCGCTGATTCCTGGAATTTGGGAAAAAGTTTCTGAAATCTTTATGAGACTGCTAGAGATTCATATGAACAAAATAGTCGTGTATTCCACATACCGACTAGCCATTGATGAGGTAAGAATTGCAAAGTATCATTAACCATAATGAGCATGTTCCATTTTACTTACCGTAGTTACTATACGCATGACGCCAGGAATTTGGCATCTTCGCGTCAAGGCTGGGACGCATTTTTAATTTTTCCGCAAAATATCACACCACGTGGTAATCAGCCAATCACGTTACAGAGAACCGTAGTTTCCATGCTTACTACGATCCCAAGCACATGGTAAGCAAATAGTTACTATTAGTTACCATTTGATATGGTTGGAACGGTCAGCGTAGTAACTTTGGGTGATGTTAGGTGTGCAGGGTGATGTGCATTATGCTTGACGTAATACCCAAATTTGGGATTGCCATGATAGTGGTTGTTTCAAATAAAGTCGTTATGTTATGTTATGTTATGTTAGAATGGAAATAGTAACTAATAGATGCTATTGTTAGAAGGATGGAACACGTTCAGTATGATGCAAAAATAGGCCATCGGTTCTATACTTTTCTCACCACCTATTTTTTCAGCGTAGAGTTTCTTCAGGGAATTCCTGAAAGCGTTGATGGAAAAAACGTTAGTGAACGGTTACCTACGACTTAATAAAGCTTTTCCGTCTTTTTGCACGATAACTCTTGAAGGAGTTGAGATATTTGTTCGAACTTGGTATAGGGAATCTTTGGATCACACGTCTCAAGTTCCTGATAAGCTTCGTAGCCCCATATTTAGGGGTGGGGGGTTGAATTAAGGGGCGAAAGAAACAATTTTTAAAAGCCAAAATTCCCAAACCAGTCTGCCACCAATCCCTGATTTCTTGCCAAACGTTAGGTTTAGTCGCAATTTCGAATAGCCTATGACACACGCCGCTTACGCTACGACAAACACTGCGCACCCTACCAGGATTTTAGTGAAGTTCAGAAATAACTACACTGCCAGAAGCTTGATAACAGGTAACATGTGGATGCGCGTCCTTGTGACAAACGCTATGTTGGATAATAAGGATATTTGCCCCTTTCTAGTGTTTAAAGGACCCCTTGCACTAATTACTCTTCAACTTACAGTATTTTAATATATTTGAATACTTTAAAACTAGGCTGTGCTTTCAACAAATAACCCACGGTTTTGGCAGTTTTAAGCCTTTTCCGAGACCCATTGACTTATTGCGAAAACGGGAACAATTTACAGAACAGTTTTTTCTGATGGAAAAACTTCTCACAGACAACCATTGACAGCGTGATACACATCGAAAGTAGCAAAACACGGCAAGTGAGAAGATTAGCGTGGTTTTGTTAGAGGGGTTAGAATGTACCGTACGAAATTGGGGTCTTCGGGTTAAGAGCTATAACAGAAATATTCTCGTAACGTTTAACACAGAGATGTGCAAACATTTGCTAGATGCTACCAAACATGATGCTAGTGATGCAACCAAACTAAATGCTACTAACTGTGTACGAGTGGGCTAGGGCAGGGCTAGGGTGCCCAGCATTTGTCGTGTGGTAACCGACGTTTGTCATAGGCAATGCCATTTTGCATAGCCTACCAAAAAATAAGGGATTTAGGGTAGACTGGCCCAAGCTGACCGCTAATCATATCGCGCCAGAATGGTGCCAGTCCGCTCATATGTTTAATAGGCGATTCCTTAAAGGACCTGTCTTACCTATAATACTAACGCAACCTACCTCCATAATCACTCCATATATTTCTAAACCCGGAGACCCCAGTTTCGTACGGTACATTTTAACCCCTCTAACAAAACCACGCTGATTTTCTCACTTGCTGTGTTTTGCTACCTTCGATGTGTATCACGCTGTCGACGGTTGTCTGCGAGAAGTTTTTCCATCAGAAAAACCGGTGACGTAAATGTTATCCTTGTTTTCGCTATAAGTCAACTGGTCTCGGAAAGGCTCAAAACAGCCAAAACCGTGGGTTATTTGTCGAAAGCACAGCCTAGTTTTAAAGTATCCAAATATTTTAAAATATTGTTAGTTGAAGAGTTAATAGTGCGAGGGGTCCTTTAAACAGTGAAGAATTGGCCAATCAGACGGACTCGTCCCAAGCGGTCTCTAGAGTCGCGTGATCACACAGGTGTATAACCCACGGGAATACAGGAGACAAGGAGTTCCGGTTATCTTACACGCTGTAAATTATCGCGTTACCAAACATTCCGCATAAGCCTGCTAACTGTGCGGAAATTTCCCGCCTGAAATCGACCCAGTTACCACCCGATTTCAGGTTAGTTCTCGGATCGACGGGAATTCGGCTTCGGGCGATTTGGTAGGTCGAATTTGACTGGAATTTCGCCTCAGGTAGAGCCAAGCTATGCAACTACGCTTCTCGTACCGGTTGTGATGGATTCGCGTTGGTTGAAGCTTTTGTTGGGCAGAAGCCCCTTTACTTTCATTACGGAGACATAGGTGGTGAGGGAGCTAATCGACTAAAAAGAGGCACGGCAGGGCAAGTTATGGCGCAGGAGGCACGAGTAACAAAAAGAGATTAGCAGGTAATAGAAGTAGACTAGTAAGAAAGATTTCGTAAATCTAGAGCGTAAAGAGGGCACATTAGAAAATTGTCCCTGCCCCTCACTCCAACGCCTTTTGTTTTTCGTGCCTTTTTTTAGTACTCGTGCCTCCTGTCGTGCCTTGCCGTGCCTCTTTTTAGTCGATCTCAGTATGTTATACTATAATAGATATTCCTTCAGCCCAAGCTGACTGCAAATCATGTTTAACAGTGAAAAACGGATACGTCAGCTACATTTTATTAGAGCTATATTTCGTCCCTTCTTGGCAAGGGTTCTCTTCAGGCTCAAGCTGGAAAATAAACTTGTGGAAAAACAATCAAATATTTCTTCCTTAAATATCTGATTTTGTGAACTTCTTCCCCGAACACTGCTTGGAGTTAAAAGCTGGTGCTTTGATTTTATTTTCGACACGGCTGCTGTTTTTGGTTCTCGGCTGGGTCGTCGGAAGTGTTGAGATTTTTCTGCATACTGGTTTTGGAGTCACCTGCCACTTTTTAGTCGATTCCGTGGTGAGGTGGAAGATATTTTTGGAAGTCCCAAGTAATCTTTGGGCAAAGGGGACTTTTCGGAAAGACGGAAATCATGAGCATTACTCTATACCGGAGTTTTTTTTCTCAAGAGCCTCGTCTTTTTAAGCGCCCTGCTTTGAGGCAGACCAAAAGAACACTAGGGAGTGCTGCCAAGACCTACGCTTTTCATGCTTCACAATCGGGTCGTACTTGTAGCACCGCCCACGACGCTTATGACATTTAAAGCGAGACAAACCGGCGGGCCGAGAAATTTCTAGAAAAGCTAAGATGCGGCAGGCATCGAAGAAACAGGAGAGGTCGTATCATTTTTTTTGATGTGGTCAGAATTTTGAGTTGTGGGAGACAGTGCTGGTTCACGACTGATTGAGTTTCAGTAAGAACTTTCTCTATCACTACCCGATGAAAAATTTATCTCAAAATAGTACTATGAAGTAGTACGAAAAGTTGCATGCAGTACTAACGATGCTACTACATGACTTCAAGGCTACCGTGTTACTGCATACTACTATATGCTACTATTAGCAAGACTGGATTCTACTATGGCAAGACAGGATGCTACTGGATACTCCTACATAAGATTGGACCAGTCTGATGCACATTAAATGATAGTATTCTTTGCAATTACGTAGTATTACATTCAACGTTTTCGTACTCCTACCATACTACTACGCAGGCTACAAATTTTTCATCGGGTAGTGGTGCTAGTGTCGCTGGTTTTCGAATGTGTGTCACTTTTTTCAAGTCTTGGCGTTACTTCTAGTGTTATTTTGCTCTGTTTTGAGGCACAGAACTGGATAAAACAAGAGACAAATTTGCCGTGCCAAAAATGATTTTTTTTTTTATAGGTAAGCGTTCTGCATCTCCCTCTGGCTGCAATTTTGATCTACGGATGCGTTGACAAGAACGGGAAGCAACACGTGTCGAACGTTACAGCTGTGTACGTGGCAGTTCTGATATTAGCCAAAATGATCTACCAGATTGAATATATTGACCACAGCTACTACGATGTGGACTGCAGTGTAAGTAGGGATATATCGTTGGCTCGGAGTACTTCGTTAAGAAGTCTTTTTTTCCGTTCGTGAATTTTGTCTTATTTTTGCTTGGCTCGATCTCGTACGATGCTAGCAAAATGTGTCAATAAAAAGAACTTGAACTCTTTGGTATGTGTTATTTTTCGGCACTTGCTTACCTTTGTAGTTGCTGAATATTTCAAGCATAGAGGGACAAGCACATAGAGGTACCACAAACTCGAAAGAATAAGTTCATTAAGTGAAATTGATTATCTGTGGATAGCGGACAAACCAATTAGCGCATTTTTATCGAGTTTCAAGGCCTATTTAGATAAACAAGAGTAGTGTAACTAGACTGTTGGATCTCGTCCCTATTCGGTTAAACTTTAAAGATTATAATAATAATTATAATTTAATAATAATTTATTAACCCACTGCACCAAAAAAAATGTGAAGATTGTGGAGTAAAGAAGAGAAAAAAACAAATAAACAACTGAAGAAACACTAGTACAACAAAATAGACACAAAAATCAACAGAACAAACGATGAGCCCGTGATATGGAGTAAGCCGCTGATATGCTTGCCCAGATAAATTATAGTGAAGCTCCTGGAGTTTTGCCGTTATATCGGAAGCTTTGTTTTTTCAGATTATTCTTTAACAACGAGATTATTTCTCGGATTCTTTATCTAATAATGAGAAACGGTTATGATTCCCAGTTAAGCACCTCTAATTTATTTTGCAGAGTTTTTTCAACGAAACGGCGAACCAAACTGAAAAAATCAACCCGGATAAAGGACCAGATGTTCGCAGCCTTATGGAATGGTTGGGATTCAGAAAGATTCCGGAGTTGCTGGCACTCATACGGTCATATATCGGTAAGTTTGCCACTCCATGACACGCCCAATGATTAATTTCCGTCGCCCTTTTTACGCCCTGTGAGGCTAGCACGCTTGACTCCCAGGCACAGGGTCGCTGGTTCGAGTCTCGGTGGTGCCGACCGTAGGTTTGGGGTAGGGGAGAGGAACACTGGAAACCACGTTTCCGCACATCCTGCTAATTCTTCTGCCCAGTTTTTATGGCACTTGTAGCCTCTGGCTCAAGTGCCATATACCGATCACAATTCCGTCTGTCGGTCTGTCGGTCTGTCTGTCTGTCGGTCGGTCCGAGTTTTTTGTCCCACATATCCGAGTTAGGGTACTTCCAGATGTGCTAGGACAATGAAACTTGGCAGGCATATCAGGGACCCGACCAAACTAACCTGGAAATAATCAGTTTCCCGATCCGACCATATGCGGGGGAGTGCGGGGCGCTGGAAACTTGAAAATTTAGGGCATTTTGTCACTTTTTTCCGAGTTAGGGTACTTCTAGATGAGCTAGGACAATGAAACTTGGCAGGAATATCAGGGACCCGACCAAACGAACCTGGAAATAATCAGTTTCCCGATCCGACCATATGCGGGGGAGTGGGGGCGCTCGAAACTTGAAAATTTAGGGCATTTTGTCACACTTTTTCGAGTTAGGGTACTTCCAGATGAGCTAGGACAATGAAACTTGGCAGGAATATCAGGGACCTAACCAAAGTAACCTGGAAATAATAAGTTTCCCGATCCGACCATATGCGGGGGAGTTGGGGCGCTGGAAACTTGAAAATTTAGGGCATTTTGTCACACTTTTTCGAGTGAGCGTACTTCCAGATGAGCTAGGACAATGAAACTTGGCAGGAATATCAGGGACCCGACCAAACTAACCTGGAAATAATCAGTTTCCCGATCCGACCATATGCGGGGAAGTGGAGGCGCTGGAAACTTGAAAATTTAGGGCATTTTGTCACACTTTTTCGAGTTAGGGTACTTCCAGTTGTGCTAGGACCATCAAACTTGGCAGGCATATCAGAGACCCGACCAAACAAACTTATAAATAATCAGTTTTCTGATCCGACCATTTGGGGGGGTGGGGGGTGGAGGGCAGGGGAATCCGGGAAATTGAGAAGTGTTTAACTTTCGAACGGATGATCGGATTGTAATGAAACTTCATAACTGACTAGAATATATATCTGTAATGTCCCGTTTAAAGTCTTGACCGGATTCGGTAGCCAGGGGGGAGTGGGGGGGGGAGACCGGAAATTTCAAGAAAAGGCTAGAATGGAGGGATCGGAGTGAAACTTGCTGGGAAGAACAAGCATCTGCTCTAGATAAGTCCTTTAGACCATTGTACTGGATCCGGACACTTATGGGGGGGGGGGGGGTCCCGGAATTCCGGTGATGGTGGTTTTGGGGATTTTCACGATGAAACTTGGCAGGCATATCAGGGACCCAATCAAACTGACTTCAAAATAAAAATTTTGTCGATCAGATAATGGTGGGGGGAGTGGAGGGAGGGGAATCCGCAGATGAATCCGGGAAATTGAGAAGTGTGTAACTTTCGAACGGATGATCGGATTGTAATGAAACTTCATAACTGAATAGAATATATATATTTGTAATGTCCCGTTTAAAATCTTGACCGGATTCGGTAGCCAGGGGGGAGTTGGAGGGGGGGAGACCGGAAATTTCAATAAACGGTTAGACTGGAGGGATCGGAGTGAAACTTGCTGGGAAGAACAAGCATCTGCTCTAGATAAGTCCTTTAGACCATTGTACTGGATCCGGACACTTATGGGGGGGGGGGGGAACTTGCCAGGCATATCAGGGACCCAATCAAACTGACTTCAAAATCAAAATTTTGTCGATCAGATAATGGTGGGAGAGTGGAAGGGAGGGGAATCCGAAATTTTCAGTCATGCGTAATTTTGGAATGGGTGATCGGATTCGAGTGAAATTTAAGAATTGAACAGAGGACATTTCTCCGATGATTTTTTTCATATCTGGACCGGATCCGGCAACTATTGGGGGAGGGGAATACGTGACCCGTTTAGAATGGAGGGACCGGGATGGAACTTTGTGGGAAGAACAAACAGATGCTCTAGGTAAGTCCTTTGCTGAACCGGATTGGCTACGTGCACCGCGGGGGAGCTGGGGGTGGGGGTGGACCGGAAATCTCGGGAAACGGTTAGAATGATGGTATCGGAGTGAAACTTGCTGGGAAGAACAAACATCTGGTCCATGTAAATCTTTTACATAATTTGACTGGATCCGGAAACTTGGGGGGGGGGGAGGAGGGGGTTTCCCGGAATTCCGTTTTTTGGGGGATTTTCACGACGAAACTTGGAAGGCATATCAGGGACCCGGTCAAACTGACTTGGACTAAAAAAAATCCTCGATATGATAATCTTGGGGGGGGGGGGTTGAGGGAGGGGAATCCGGAATATTGAGTCATGCGTAACTTTGGAACGGATGATCGGATTCGAGTGAAATTTAATAATTAAACAGAGGACATTTTTCTCTTGTGACCTTTTTCATTTCCGGACCGAATCCGGCAATAATTGGGGGGAGGGCGGAAAATACTTGACCCGCTTAGACTGGTGTGATCTGGATTGAAATTCGTGGGAATGACAAACAGATGCTCTGGATCAATCATTTACAGAACCGGTTTGGCTCTGGTTATTGTGGGTGGAGTTGGAGGAGGGGGGGGGGGGTCTGGGATTCCGGTGATCGCGCGTTAAGGTACTTCCAGATGTGCTAGGACGATGAAACTTCGCTGGAATATTGGAGACGCAACAACATTTGCTTAGAAATTGCTACGTCCCAAATCCGATTATTCCTTAAAGTACCAATCTTGACCGCAAAGTAAAAAAATATTTTAAGCAATAAATGCATTTTCGTGATGCCCATCAGCCCATTTGCAGTTTTGCCTCAAGGGTTTTGCTTACAAATGAAGTTCCAGCTCCCTTAGAGCGCGCATCTCAACCGCAAAGTCGAAACTTACTTTTGACCAATCAAATCATCTTGACCCATGCAAGTGCCATATGAGCTTACAGCTCTTGTTACATAGTTTCATCCCATCATTTATTTCTGATAATACCTTTATATTATTAGTTAATTTGTTTCGTTTTTGTGTATTTCCTAAATATTTCATTCCTCTTCTAGCTTTGAGCTATTTGGAAATGAATTTGATTGATTAATTGTTAGTGGTGTGACCCTGTAAGACAAACCAAAGCCCACTGAGATTCAAAACGTTACTTGAAGAAATCTGGGGAAGGTGACAGGAAGGGTGTGCGAAGCACCAGGATGACAGGATCCCCCGTCCGCCCATTCCACATCCTGGCTGAGGGTAGGTTTTCGGGGACCAACACGGCCAGTTTGGCCTGTCATCAACAACCTTCTAGTTAAATAAAGCCCTTTAACAAAAACAAAAACAAAAAAAAAACAGATTTGCGTCCAACAACCACACCTAAAGCTTTCTATATTGAAGATTCGTGCTCTTATAGCCTCTACGACTCTGAGCGTGTCCGAAAGCTCGGAAACGAACGAAAATGCTGAATTAATTCAGCATTTTATGCAGAATTTCGCTTTCGGACTTAAATTTTCGCTCAGTTAATGCAGCATTAATTCAGCATAAAATTCATCGAAAAATTCAGCGAAGATGCTAAATTTTACGCTGAATTTTCAAGAAGAAACTAGGGGAGCTGGCGATTAAGGCTAAATTTCGGAATTAGAAGTGTCAGAGAAGAAATAAAGAACGTGTCCGAAAGCTTTTAGTGCTGTAAATGCTGCATTTAATGCTGCATATAAGGTAAGAGCTTTGGGACGAAAATAAAAATAAAAATGCAGCATTAAATGCAGCATTTACAGTCCTGAAAGCTTTCGGACACGCTCTCTAATAGTTTTTAACTGCTAGCCTAGTTGTTAATCCTCTCGTATTTGATAGTACGAACCGGATACGTCAGCTGATTTATTCAAACAATGTTTACAACGGGTACGTCAGCTACGATTCTTCATCAGCGATATTTCGGCCCTTTTTGGCAAGGGTCCTCGTCAGGCTGTCAATCCTCTGGTTCAACTTCGGGGAAGGAAACAAACCTGTAATCAAGTTTATCACTTGTCCTTTCCTTCCGGCCAAGTTGGATAATTGTCTGCATGTCTGGGCTGTGCAAGTTCCGTACTTCGTAGATAAATATTCTTTGAGCCCAAGCTGACTTTGAAACATCTATTCAAACAATGTTTACAACGGGTACGTCAGCTACGATTCTTCATCAGCGATATTTCGGCCCTTTTTGGCAAGGGTCCTCGTCAGGCTGTCATTCCTCTGGTTCAACTTCGGGGAAGGAAACAAACCTGTAATCAAGCTGAATTTTAATCGAGCTGAATTTTATTGGAGGTGTATTTCGGCCCTTCTTGGCAAGGGTCCTCTACAACAAAACGGAAGTCAATCCAGATGCAGAAAAATCTCTACCCGACCAACGACCCAATCGAGCAGCAAAAAGAGCAGCCGTGTCCAAAATGAAATCACAGCAACCTTTTTAACTCCAAGCAAGTCTCACGAAGGAATTCACGAAGTTAAATATTTAACGCTAAGCTAGAATCTTTAGTTTACTGTTTTCCACAAACTCGTTTTTCCAACTTGAGCGGTTTTGAGCCTGAAGAGGACACTTGCCAGAAGGTCCCAAATATAGTTCCAATAAAATTCAGCTGACGTATCGGTTTTGCACTATCAAATATGATTCGCAGTCAGGTTGGGCTGAAGGAATATTTATCCTCTCGTATCTACACCAATGGCTGAAAACGAAGTTTTTTTCTTTCTCTCTACTGTGCAGACTTTTGTACTTGGTCACATAAATCCCGTCACAATAGATTAAAACGAAAATTCTTTCTTTTTTCAAAATATGTCATATTTTCACTCAGTAGCTAGATCTGAACCTTTTTAATTTAAAAATCCGTAATTTTGAAGCCTCCTATGGCATGGATTTAGCACCGTTTTCGGCTAAAAAGTCGCCGAGACTGCGCGAAAAGTCGCCGAGAATGTCATAATTGTCGCCGAGAACGCTCTATGTGCTCCTGAGGCGATTTATGTGTACCCGAGACAGCACAGTTTGTCGCCGAGATTGCCGCCTTTGTAGCTGAGATTGCCGCAAAAAACAAGTCGCCGAGAAGAACAAAAAGGTAGCCGAAAATTATCAATGTAGTTTCCGAGATAGTCATAAATGTAACCGAGAATCCGAGAAATGTTGCCTAATTTGCCTTCGCCAATCTAATATTGTTAACTTGGTAATTGCGTTGCGTGGCACATTGTGATTTTGCGTAAGTTCAACCCCTGGTACAGTAGAGGTATATGCTTATGTGAACGTTTGTTGACTTCGTACTTTGCCATTTTCATGCACTTGCTGTGTCTAAAGCTAACTACCAGTTAGCCAAAGTAGGTAATTGAGGTCCTCTGAAAACACCCGAATAGGTATTTTGGCTCTCCGTTCTACTGTTTAGCACAAAACTGCACTGTTCACATTAAAGCAACTGTTCACATAAACATACCTCTACTATACACTGAGGAGACTTGACCGGGGGGGGGGGGGGGGGGGCAGAGGGGATGTATTGGACAGACAGAATGCACAAACAGTAAATAAATGTGTGGAATTTTGCAGTTCTTTTCACTCTACTTACCATCGAAGCTGGAATCTACTTGCGACAGAAGCACTACCGTAACACTAAGAAGTCAGCAAATCCTCCAAAAGGGGTTCTTTTCGTCTCCGTCAAGCGAGCCCTTGCTGATTCGTCTCTTGTGAATGCTGCCAAGTTTCTGGTCAACTATGGCTTTTACAAGTTTGGACTGGAGGTAAGCCCCCCCCCCCAGCCTAGACCTAATTTTTGGAGGTGTTGGTTAGGCGAAGCCCTGGCCGAAACTCAGGCCACAAATGGCCCGTTGACAATAATTCACAGATGGAACTTTACACAAGGGACTTTGTACAGTGACCAATAAACAAGAAACAGTTTTTTGGAATATAATTTAGAAGTCTAGGACTCCATTGTCAGAGCCACGTAGACATACCAGGACCCACAAGGCGGGGTCTCGTGGTAATAAAACCAAATATATAATTTTAATGGGGAAGACGCCCTGAGATGGAAACATTTTATAAGTAATGAACTGAAAGAAAAAACGCTCCTCAGCCGGGATTTGAACCCAGGACCCTCTGCTTACAAGGCAGGCGCTCTTACCATTTGAGCTACCGAGGGGCTTATGAACAGAGTCCGCAAACCACTACAATAGTCTGGTAGAAGCCGGCCTCGGTAGCTCAAATGGTAAGAGCGCCTGCCTTGTAAGCAGAGGGTCTCGGATTCAAATCCCGGCTGAGGAGCATTTCTGTCTTTCAGTTCACTACTTATAAAAAAGGCCCGTTGACTCAGTCTCAGTCCCTGAGAGAATGGGCTGAATGTGTATACTGAACAAATTTAAAAGTGTTCAATAAAAAGTCACACATTCACAGTCACACGGGTTCAGCCTACTCTCGGTTTTCACCACACCACCCCCTTACCCCCTGTTTATTTGCTAGTGTTTTTGTATGTATAGTTATTTTAGTATTTTCTTCCTTTCTTTTTCTTTTATTGTGCTCTTACTATAACACTTGTACTATTTGTGGGTATGAAATAAATTATTAAATTATTAATATCATTAGTAGTTATATAAAGCCGATCCTACCCCACCCGCCCCCCAATTTCAAAACCCCATTTTAACATCAATTTCTTAAATTTTAACATCCTTTTTTCCAAATTATCCCCTTTTTAAAGATATTTTTTATTTTCTTACTTCCCAAATAAAGGACCCAAGAAATAGGAAATATTACCCTTTACTACATATAAACTACTACTTTTTACATTTTTATTTTTTATCAAAATATGATACCACCATATTACTGAGTAAACAGTTCTATATCAACATATTGGTCAGAGTTCTTATTTACCCTCATAATAGGCTGCAAAACCAGATTGTTCTTTAGAAGCAACTCACTAGCAATTGCATTGTATCTCTGTGGTATAAACAAATCACAGGCTTTGTTATTATGATTAATAACGACAACCAACTTATCACCATATTTTGTCTTAGCAATTCTCATTTTAACAATGGCATATTTCAATCCTAGAACTAGTTCTTCTTTCCTGATTGTCTCATTGTATTTATTCATTCTGATTGTAGACAAGACTTCGCTCATGGACTCCATTTATTAGCGGTTGAATTTCTTTAATAAAAATCCAAAGCTCCTAATTACCGATGGATCGTAACACCTGTGGTGTGAGAGATGCGTCACACTGAATATTCGAGAATATTTAGATGCGTCACCTCCAGCGGATTCGCGTATATTTAGTGTCGCGCATCTGATACATGGAGACAGTTGAGGTTAAGAAGCTCATGAAGAAAGAAGAAATTTCCAATGTAATTTTGTTTGTATCTTGCGATAAAAATGATGATTCCCAGGTAGGTATCTAGTAACATAGGAATAGCTGCATCTGAAATAAACAAAAGCGCAACCACCCGAGTTCTCAAATGACGATGCGTGCATCACACGAGATGACGAGGAGCCAGACGTCCTTGGAGAATCTGTACAGATTGGAATTGGGGTCAGGTAATTGTTGTGAAGCGCATCACGTCCTTGGCGAATCTGTACAGATTGGAATTGGGGTCAGGTAATTGTTGTGAAACACATCACACGAGATGACCCTTCGAAAATTATGTGAAGGATTTATCTTAGGTGGTGAATCATGTGTGAAAAGTCAAACTTGCGAACCGTTCTTTGGAACTATTGATGCGTTCTTATCGCGAGGAAAGAATCTAAATGTTTTCCTCATTTCCGCTTCACGCTGAATGACTTCTTCAACCGTTAATTGTCCACATTTTAACAATGATATCAATTCAGTATAAAAATTATAAGCGGTATTATATTCTGCTTTTCTTTCTGCAATGTTTAGATGTTTTTCGATTATTTCAATGATAACAGCACCCAAACTTGAAGAAGCTAAAGGTAGCACTAGAAACGCAGACATTCCTGCTGCCGAAAAGAGGAATTTGGATAAAAGTAAGCTATTACTTATATGATTGTAGTACTTGTAACTTCTTCGATGAACAAACATTTTCTTTTCCAATTCTTCCATTTATTATATAATAAAATTGTTTCGAAAAATTATTTGACTGAATGAAAGCTTCGCGATTCGGAACATACGCGCCACCTGCGAAACTTTACTTGCTCTTTCTTGATCGGTTGGAGATATTTAGGTGGCGCTTGCTCTATGAAACGCAAACTCAAGAGTCATCTCAGAAACTGTGCTGTCTGTGTTTCTCGATCGGTCGGAGATAATTAGGTAGCGCTTTCTCTATGAAACACATATTGAAACCAGTGATTTTCTTTACGGCTGAGAAAACGCAGTCGGGAGAAATTCATTAATAAAAATATTCCCCTAATAAATGATGAAAACTGCAGAGGTTATTCAGCGTTGTAAAACCATTATATCAAACAACGAATCGGTTATACGAAGTTTACCGCAATACCGAATTAATGAACTGCGGACATATACGAAAATTTATAAAATCAAAACAAATGGAGCTAAGAAATATGAAATAACAAATAGTATAATAAACCATCTTAATAAGAATATTTTGCTAGCTGAAGATACAATTAATATTCGACGCAGAAACGAAAGAATCCATAATAAGAACAGACCATCCGACTATAACCCAGAACCGAAATTACGGACAATTCTGGAAGATGAGATAAAAGAAAATAATATCGCCATTAAGAAAATAAAACAAGAATACAATGGCAACAAAGAAAAAGAGACAAGTGAATTAAAGAAATTTCTGAAAAACAAGAACCTATCAACTCGCGGAAACCGAAAAGAAGTACTAAAAAGAGTTGGAGAATACTATAATAATATTATTAAAAAACATGAAGATACTATAAAGAAAAATAGAGATATCATTAGAACTCAAGTAGAAAGAAGGGATAAAAATAAACCCAAAGTAGTCGATTTATCAACTCTCTTTATAAATAAGAAACGGATTAAAGAAGAAACTACCATTCCTAACTATTTATTCAAAACGGAAGAAGAGCAGCAGCCTACTATTTCTAGGGAAATTGAAAATTTGTATACCGTAAATGTTTCAATTGAAAGCAATGGAAGAGATAAACATACTCTTATAGCTTTTGTTTTCGCTGATTTACAACGAAGAATGAATGAAAGATATCAATATAGAGTCCAGTTCGTAACCAGGGTTATTTTCCATAGACAGGAGAATGATGAAGAAGTAGTAGTATTTTACAACAGTACTTCTTGGATTTTAAATAAAAATAGCATACTTACTCATAGTCATTTAGATGAAAACAACAGGAGACTTAGTTCTTTAAGTAATACTCCTCGATCTGGGCTACAATTTAGTCGGTATGAAGGAATTGATTATAGGATGACGCGAATAGAATCGTATATGGGAGGAACGTTTAAAACACTGCCAGATTTCGTAAAAAATAAAAAAGCTTGCCTGAATATTGAAAATAAGGATCAAAAATGCTTTCTTTGGTCAATCTTAGCACATTTATATCCAGCTAAAGATCATGCAGAAAGAACTTCGAAATATAAACAATATGAGAATGAATTTGATTTCAAAGGGGTTACCAACTTCCCGATGGATACAAAAGACATCCATAAATTTGAAAATAAATACAACATAAAGATTTGCTTATTTCAAATTGATAAAGAGAAAATAATCAGAAGTCATATACTAAAAAGTACAATCAATGGCAAAACAGCAAAACAGGTTATTCATTCTCTATATTTTGATAATCATTATGTGCTAGTAAAGAATCTGAGCAAACTAGTTGGTTCTGAAATATCTAAAAGACAAAAAAAGACATACCTCTGCACTTTTTGTGGAAGGCATTTTTCGAAACAAGAACACTTTGAAAAACATGAAAGTAAAAATAATTGCGAAGATCCTGATATTATAATGCCTCCTGAAGGTTCAAGTATACAATATAAAAATATTGCAAAACAAATGAAAGTACCTTATTGCATAATAGCCGACTTTGAGTCTTATAACGAAGAATACAACCAGGTATACGGAAAGAAAACAATAAAAGTATCTGAACAGAAACCATTTGCTTATGGATTTCAGGTATGCTGTTCCTTTGATACAAACCAGAACAAATACTACGATTATTTCGGTGAAGACGCTGAAAGAAGACGCTCGGTGAAGACGCAAAACATTTTGTGAAAACCATTACAGAACTGTCCACAGAAATTGCACACAAGTATGAAAACAGGCAGAGAAAACACACTTATACCGATGTAGAAATTGCAGAAAAATGGAATACACTAATGGATAAGACCTGCCATATCTGTAAGACTGAAATTACTGAAAATCCCCACTTTGATCACGACCACATGACAGGAAAGGATAGAGGATTTGCTCATGCTGAATGTAATATGAAATACAGGATTCCCAAGCATATCCCTGTAGTCCTA
The DNA here is from genome assembly GCA_030848855.1 of Branchinecta sandiegonensis. Lineage (NCBI taxonomy): Eukaryota > Metazoa > Arthropoda > Branchiopoda > Anostraca > Branchinectidae > Branchinecta > Branchinecta sandiegonensis. The sequence continues at coordinate 19,328,193 of JAUPMV010000016.1, read as the reverse complement.
CACAACTTATCAAAATATGATTCTCATCTATTTGTGAAAGAGTTGATACCTGATAACGGTATATTTGAAAGTGCAGAAAGTTTCATCTCATTCTCGAAATCAATAAGTATTCCAAGACAGGATAAGGAGATAAAATATGAAATCAGATTTATAGATTCTATTCGATTCATGGCTTCATCACTGGACAAGTTATCAGCAAATTTAGCGAAATGTGACTGTAAAGTATCCTGTAATCATCTGAGAGAGAATTTCAAGTACACATCTGACAGTTTCAGAAACGATGCTGAATTTAAAGAAATAATTAAAAAGGGGGTGTATCCTTATGAATTTGTGGATAGTTTCAGTAAAATGAATTGTACAAACTTACCACCCATAGAAAAATTTTACTCTAGGTTAACGGGAAAAGGTATTGACAAAGCTGATTATAAAAGAGCGGTGTCTATTTGGAAGCAATTTAATTGTGAAAAATTACTTGATTATACCAAGTTGTACCTAAAAAGTGATGTGTTAATATTGTCGGATGTTGTAGAGAATTTCAGAAATGTATGTATACTTAATTATGACTTGGATCCACTTCATTACTTCTCAGCTCCAGGACTAACATGGGACGCTTTCCTAAAGCATTCAACAGTAGAATTACCGTTATTTCTAAAGGAAGACATGTATACATTCATTGAAAAGGGGATAAGAGGTGGTGTATCGCAATGTATAAAGAGATACGCAAAAGCAAATAATAAATATATGAGCAATTATGACAAGGATACGCCATCTAATTATTTAATATATTTGGATAAAAATAATTTATATGGGTGGGCAATGTCTCAGCCAGCGAATAATTTCCAGTTCATTCCAGTACCACATGATTTGAAAGAAGAAATGACAACACACCAATCGGGTATTACAACCATCTAAAAAACCATGTTAACTCGGTGATACAATTACCGAATGTAGGCGCTATATATGAAGTAGATTTGGAATATCCAAAAGAACTACACGAATTACACAAAGATTTACCATTAGCACCAGAACATTTTAATGGTAAGCTTTGTACCACATTATTAGATAAAAACAATTACGTAGTTCACCACAGGAATCTAGAATTCTATTTACAAAAGGGTTTGATACTGAAAAAAGTACATAGAATACTAGGATCCACTGAAAGTGCTTACTTAAAGGGATACATAGACCACAACACAGCACTTAGAACTAAAGGTACTAACGATTTTGAAAAGGACTTTTTTAAGCTGATGAATAATGCTTGCTTTGTAAAAACTATGGAAAATGTGAGGAAACGAGCAGATATGGAAATAATAACTGACGATAAAACAAGAGAAAAAATAATAAAGAAACCCAACTTTAAATCTGAAATTATTTTCAGTGAAAACTTTTCTGTGGCAAGAATGTCAAAGGAAAAGATAAAACTAGACAAACCAATGTATATAGGTTTTGCTGTATTAGAACTATCCAAGTTATTGATGTATGAATTCCATTATGATTATATGAAACCTAAATATGGGGATAAAATAGATTTATGTTATATGGATACCGATTCGTTCATATATGACATAAGAACCGAGGATTTCTATGAAGATGTCAAAAAAGATTTGAATGAGAGGTTCGATACATCTGATTATGCAAAAGATAATCCATACTGGTTTTCTATTGTAAACAAGAAAGTGATAGGAATGATGAAAGATGAATTAGCAGGACAAATTATGACAGAATTTGTTGGATTACGATCAAAAGTATATGCTTATGATAAGGACAACCAAGAACAATCAAGCAAAAAACTAAAAGGAATAAAAATGAACACAGTGAAAGATAAAATTACGATTCAAAACTATAAGGATGTACTGTTTGGTAAAATTGAAAACCTATCTGTAACCCAGTATAACTTAAGATCATACAAGCACAATATGTTTCTAGAAGAACAGAATAAAAAAGCGTTAGATCCTAAGGATGATAAAAGGATAGTAACAAGCGATAAATACACAACTTTACCTTTAGGTTATAAACATTAAATTCAAGTCCCTACTTCAAAAAATCAAGTCCCTACTTCAAAAAATCAAGTCCCTACTTCAAAAATTCAAGTCCCTACTTCAAAAATTCAAGTACCTACTTAAAATACTCAAGTACCTACTTAAGAAATTCAAGTACCTACTTCAAAAATTCAAGTACCTACTTCGGTAAATCTTATAATGAAAAATTCTTCCTAAATAAATGAATGAAAAGGCACCAATCAAAGTATATGATTTTAGCGAAAAGAATAACTATCAGAATAAGCACGAACTTGCACCTCAGTGGCCATTTAGATTATTAATTTGTGGAAGTTCAGGAACAGGGAAAACCAATCTACTCTTGAATTTAATTTATGAATATATCTATTTCAACCGAATATACTTGTATGCAAAAGATCTTGAAGAAGGTAAATATAAAGAACTTACAGACAATTTAACCACCTTGGAATCAAAATGTAAAACGAATATTTTAACTGTAAGTAATGACCTTAATGATATTATCGATGTTGATGACCTAGACCCTAATTATCAAAACTTGATTATCTTTGATGATTTTGTAACTGAAAAAGACCAGAAGAAAATAGAAGATTTATTCATAAGAGGAAGAAAGAAAAATGCTTCAATTGTTTATTTATCACAGAGCTATCATAAAACACCAAAGGTTGTAAGACTTCAGTGTAATTATTTCGCATTCTTTCAGTGTTCTAATCCAAAAGAAATAAAATTAATCAGGCAAAATCATGTATCTAATATAGACGATGAGAACTTTCAGAAACAATTCGAGGTTGCAACTAAAGGTTTCGGATTTTTCTTCATAGATTTAAAAACAAAAGATAAAACCCTGAAGTACAGAAAAAACTTTGAAAAATTTACTGGATAATTTTTTTTCTATTATAAATGAATAAATTTGGTAGTGTTGAAAAAAGGTTAGTAACGAATCGAATGAAAAGAGAGTTACTGATGACAACGGTAATATTAACCTACAAGATAAGAGAATTATTAATTTAGGGGATGCGAAAGCAGACCAGGACGCTATTAGTTTCAGATCTATGACTATTATTTTGAATCAATTTAAAGAAGAAATTACCGCAGAACAAGTGGGGATAAATCAATATTTTAGCGAAGATATCAACAGATTAACTGCTGTACATGATTCTCTCGATAATTTATTGGTAAGGATTAAAGATAAAGGGTTATTTGTAAAAGAAATAATTCGAGTTAATGATAAAGAAATTAACGCTGAAAACAAGTTGATAACAAATGTTCAAGACCCTAGAAACAAAAATGACGCTGTTAATTTAGGAACATTAATTACGTATCTTTTAGATTTTGACAAAAAGCTTCTTGGTCAACATACCCATAACAATATAACTGAAACAAAAATTGCTGACCAACAAACCCATATCGATAATATCGAAAGAGCAATCGTAAACATTTTAAAAAGGCTTCTAGAGCAAAAACCTGTTGACAAACCATTCATTTCCAGATTAGAAAAAATGATGGCTGGTAAATAAATTTATATGATAAATTATTTTTCTAATAAATGGTTGAAACAATGGAGTATACAGTTTATTTGTCAAAGCTTCAGAAAGGAAAGCTGAAGAAATGCTTTGGCGCTAAACAAAAATGTCAGATACGTGTTAGTCATAGTAGACAGAATGAACGAGAACTAGTCAAGTTACTTTTAAGTAAACGACAAGTTGATAAAATTGAAACATGTAAAATGAATAATAAGGGATGTGATATTGATGTCTCATACAAACAGATGAGAGAAGCGATTCAAAAAGGTGGATTACTTCCATTCTTAATACCGTTAGCTGTAGCCCTTGGTAAGGCAGCTTTAACAAGCGGAGCTGCTGCTTTGGGTACATTCGCTGGTAAGAAATTGGTTGATAACATAACCAACACAGGTGGGGCGCTTACACTTCCTGGAACACAAAAAGTCGTGGGACGTGGAAGGCCTAAGAAGGAAACCGATGATGTCAACGCAGGTGGTGCGCTTACACTTCCTGGAACACAAAAAGTTGTAGGTCATGGGGTACGTGGAAGACCTAAGAAGTCAAAAAACGGGGACATAAAAAAAGAAGCAAAAGTAAAGTAGGACCTCTAACCAATTTTGACATTATGGATGCATTAGAGAGTATACCACATTTTAGAGGTGTTTTCTCTATAGATACGCTACCCAAACAGATAAATAGTATAGAATGTGGTGTCATTAATTATGATAAACTCGGAATGCCTGGAACTCATTGGGTGGCGTACTGTAATCTACCTGATAGTCCTTATGTAGAATTTTTTGATTCTTTCGGTATACCCCCAGGAAAAGAAATAATTAAATATCTAAAAACGTCAAGAAAGAAAATAGCTTATGAAAATCTTGCTGTCCAAAATATAGATGAATTAAACTGTGGTTTTCACTGCATTTCCTACACCCAGCGGAAAATGAAGGGTTGGTAGCTTTTCGTTTAAGAAAATTGTTTTCTAATAAATGGAGATTTATTGTATGAAATGTAAAAAGAGTACTGACACTGAATCAATGTTTAAGGCAGTGTCACAAAAAAATAATGTTCCAATGCTGAAAGGTAATTGCGTTATCTGTGGTTCAATGAAAAATCGCTTTTTAAAAAAAACCTCAACGCAGAAACAGATATTTTGAAGACGTATTATTCTCATTATTCAGGTGTTGATGATATTTACAGAAAATTAAAAGAAAATGGAGTGAAGGTTTCCAAGGATAAAATAAAAAATGTGTTGCAAAATGAGAATGTGTATACGTTACACAAACCTTCCTATCACAATTTTGAAAGGAGGCGAGTGTATGTTCACCATGTTGACGAGCAATGGCAAGCTGATTTAGTTGACCTCCAGAAATATAAAAAAGAAAATAATAAAACAAATTACATTTTAACTGTTATTGATTGCTTTAGTAGATATGCTTGGTGTATCCCTCTGAAAGACAAAACAGGTGCTGAAATAATAAAAGCATACAGGGTTATATTTAAAGAAAGAATTCCTAAAAAACTACAAACTGATAAAGGTAAAGAATTTGTGATGAGAAATGTTCAAACTTCTTTGAAAAACAACGGCATACACTGGTTTGCATCTGAAAGCGAATTGAAAGCGCAAATTGTTGAACGATTCAATAGAACGTTGAAAGAAAAGTTATGGAAACATTTCACTCACAATAACACTACTAAATGGATTGATATTTTACCTTTATTTGTTAGTAATTATAATAACTCTTATCATCGTTCAATACAAATGAAACCAATTGATGCTAGTAAAAAGGTAAATCAGAAAAAGGTTTACAATGCTTTGTTTCCTCCATGTGATTACAAAGTCACAGGAAATTACAAAGTAGGAGACTTAGTTAGAATTAAAAAGGAAAAAAGTATTTTTGATAAAGGTTATTTACCTAACTACACGAATGAAGTATTCCAGATAGCAACCGTTAGACCTACCACCCCCATTACTTATGAAATATCTGACAAAAGTGGGGAATTAATTCAAGGAGGGTTTTATGAAAAAGAACTTTCAAAATTTATTATGAAATAAAATTACTTGTATATAAATGGATTCAAGACGTTTGAGTGATATGTTATCGGGTATAGTTAAGAACAGAGAAATTCAAAGAAAAAAAGTTCAACAATACGAGATGGAGAAAGCAGGGTTTCGGGAATATGCTTCAGAATTAAACGCTCCAGTTGTTACGGCAGAAAAAGAAAACACTAAAGATACCATCAAATAATTACAAGAAAACGCTGAAGCTATCATCGAAAAATTAGAGGAGGGGGATATTAATTGGAGAAGCCGGCTTCTTGAATTAGGTGGTAACGCAGGTAGAAACGCAGTCAACACAATCGACCGCTTTAGAAGCATCTCCAGATTTACCAACAAGTATCAAAATCGTTGATATGGATCAAGGTGTTGATAACGAGTTATTAAAAGCACTTAATGTAAAATATAGAGAGAATCATACAAGATATAAAGGAGAATATTTTGAGATGCCTAATTATTACTTTGATAACCCAGAGAATATAGAAGATTCTTTGTCTGAATTAACACCTATAAGTCACAGTTATGGTGGTTTGAAAAGTAAAAGTAGTTCTAGTAAGTATGATAAAATCATTTTATTTATTCAAGACTATAAGGATAGATTAAAAAAAATTCAATCTAGTAGACCCTTTATCAAACAACAAGGAACTGGAATATTTATGAATTGTGATGAAATGATTAAAAAATTGTACACTTTGATAGGTAGTAGAGTAAACGGGAATACATCTGATGAGGTGAGGAATGAAGCTATTGATATTTTGGATTCGTTAATGCGAAATAAATTCTTAAACAAGAGAGAATACAATTCAATATATAAAAAATATTTCTAATAAATGGTGTTGTTAAACATTGAAGGTAATGAAAGTATCATTGATATAACATTTAGTCAACCAATCGAATTGAATCGTAATTGGGATTATGAAATAGGTTTGAATCAGTGTACTTTGTGGTATTCGTGGCATAATATAAGTGATAAATTTGGAAATAATACATTTCAATACAGGAAAGATGAAGAGGGGGGATGGATGAATGTTACTATTCCTAATGGGATGTATAACGATGATTGTTTGAATTATTTTTTGTGTCAGTATTTTGATACACCAAAAGATAAATGTCCTATTGTAATTTCATCCAATCCAGCATCTATGAGATTTGTCATACTCTTACAAGAAAAATATGTGCTTAGATTTAATAGTGAGTTGTGTCAGATTTTAGGCTTTGAGAAGGATAGGGAGATTTCTAAGAAAATTGATGAAGGTACAAAGCTTCCGAATATAACAAGAAGCGTTGATAAAATTCAAATTCACTGCTCTCTTGTAAACAGTTCTATCTTAAACAAAAGTAAATCAGACGTCATTTGGACATTTGTTCCGAATACAGAACCAGGTTGTCAAATTGTTGAAAATCCTAGACAATTAATCTACCTTCCTATTAACACAAAAGACTTTATTTACTCCTTGAGAATGACAATTACTGATCAGTTGGGAAGACCTATCGATTTGAATGGTGATAATGTTGGATACGTTTTGCATTTGAGAAAAGCTTAAAGGATTAGTGAAATAAAATTATTTACCTATAAATGTTGATTAATAATAAACGATTACTTTATAAAAAACAGTATGGAAGTGGAATCGGTAGTATATTCAAAACCATTGCCAATTCTCAGTTATTTCAAACGTCAGCAAAACAAATAAAAGATGGAGCTATGTCAATGTATAACAAAATTATTAAACCGAGATTTGAGTTGTTGAAAAATAGAGCAATAGAATACGGGAAAGATCTGATTGATGTAAACAGGAAAGAACTCATTGATGTAATTGGAAATAAGAAATCGATTAAGGATCTTATAGGTACAAATAAAAGAATTTTAAATCAAAGAAGTCAGGACTTGATTAAAACGTTAATGACTGGAAGTGGATTAAAGATTCTGAAATAATTTTTATCGAATAATTTCTTTCTTATATAAATGGCAGTGATTAAAGTTATCAGTCCGCAATGGAACATTTTTGATGAGCCGCTTGTGGATGATACAGTGGTCAAATATGAATTTAAAGAAATTCGAGAAACAGATGCGAATGTATCCAATAAAACAGAGTTTGAATTCGTAACGAAGAAATTGGATTCCTGGTTCTATCCAAGTGAAAGTTATCTTGAAGTGGGTGTAAGAATTGTAAAAGAGAATGGAGCTAACATAGATGCAACCGATGCCGCTACGTTAACTAATAATGGATTCAATTTATTTAGTACCGCGGAGTATGTAATAAACGATGCTCCTGTTGAAAAAATTAATCATGTTGGTATTTCAACTACTGTTACAAAGTTGATTGAATATTCCGATGATTATTCTAGAAGTGCAGCTAGAAATCATTTCTGGTATAAGGATTATAATCAGGGAACCGATATCAACCCTATAAGTAGTTCATTTACCGTACCTGCAGAAGGAAAACTAACAGCAGGAAATATGAATGTCACTTCTAAGCCTAATCCCAATTATAATAAAGGGTTTGAAAAGAGATATAATAGAACTAAAAACAGCAAATTAGTAAATATATATTTACCATTATCAGAGTTGTTCGGATTCTTGAAAGGAAACAAACGATTTTTTAGAGGTGCATCGCATAGAATTTGTCTAAGAAGAAATGATGATAATAACAGGATTGTAAGAAATGGGGATACTAATTGTAAAGTAGTCATTGAGTATTTATCCTGGAAAATTCCTGTCATAGCTCCTAGTATTGAAATGATGAGTGTATTGGAAAAGGGTTTGGCAAAGGATAAAAAGTATAATCTGATGTGGGAAGCTTGTGATACTTATAAAAGTGATGTTAGTCAGAATAAGGAACACACATGGAAAGTTGTGTCTGAGAGAAATAGTCCTACAAAAATCGTTGTGATGTTACAGAAAAATGAAAAGCATAACAACCAAAAAAAGAATAATATGGTGTTTGATCATATGAATTTGACGGATATAGAGGTTAGAATTAACGGGGATAAATATCCAGAAGAACCCCTCAAATGCGACTTTAGTGATGAGAAATGCACGTACTCTAATCTGTACAACAGATACATACATTTGGGTTATAAACAATTAGCGTTTGATACTGGTAGTGTAGTCAATATAGAAGAATTTAAAGAAGTATATCCACTATTCTGTTTCGATGTTTCCAAACACGAGTCAAATATTTATAATGGAACAACTGCTGATATTGAAATAAGTATGACATTAAAAGATAATCAACCCGTACCATATAATATTTACTGTGTTATATATTATGAAAGAAAAGCTACACTTGAGGTTATAAATAAAAATATGTATGTGAGTTAGTGAGTTTGGATTTTTATTAAAGAAATTCAACCGCTAATAAATGGAGTCCATGAGCGAAGTCTTGTCTACAATCAGAATGAATAAATACAATGAGACAATCAGGAAAGAAGAACTAGTTCTAGGATTGAAATATGCCATTGTTAAAATGAGAATTGCTAAGACAAAATATGGTGATAAGTTGGTTGTCGTTATTAATCATAATAACAAAGCCTGTGATTTGTTTATACCACAGAGATACAATGCAATTGCTAGTGAGTTGCTTCTAAAGAACAATCTGGTTTTGCAGCCTATTATGAGGGTAAATAAGAACTCTGACCAATATGTTGATATAGAACTGTTTACTCAGTAATATGGTGGTATCATATTTTGATAAAAAATAAAAATGTAAAAAGTAGTAGTTTATATGTAGTAAAGGGTAATATTTCCTATTTCTTGGGTCCTTTATTTGGGAAGTAAGAAAATAAAAAATATCTTTAAAAAGGGGATAATTTGGAAAAAAGGATGTTAAAATTTAAGAAATTGATGTTAAAATGGGGTTTTGAAATTGGGGGGCGGGTGGGGTAGGATCGGCTTTATATAACTACTATCATTATTGCCGAGGATTTTAAGTTGTTACTCACACCCGTCACAGTGCAGGATCGAGAAACAAAAACGAGATTTTCGGGGTCTTTGAAGATAAGTTAACTGCCCCTCTCTAAGCTGTGCGAGGGATAAATGTAAGCTCGAATATTTCGGCTGGACGTCGTCTGCGAGGAAGAAACCAAAGGCATTGTCTATAATATTGGCAAGGATTTTAAGTTGTATTTAAAAACCGTATATTAGTTCAGGGTCGATCATCAGACCAATTTTTTTTTTTCTGTTTCAGATGTGCTTAACCATGGTCGTTATAACCATCTCGATGCGGCTGGACCTGTTTTCAGTACTTTACAGTTGCTGGCTTCTTTATTTTCACTGTCAAAGACGGACGACAATCCGAAGGGTTTGGAAGTATTTCGTTTACTGCATCGCGGCGGCGCTGTCTCTCGAGTACTTGATGTGCCTCGGCCTCCCGCCTATTCTCTGCCTGGGTAAGTTGTAACAAGAACAAATAATCTGATAGAACTTCTGTCTTTAGTCCCAATCAGCGACTATGAATACCCCGACAAAACTGAGCGGGATCCAGAGGTATTTACTCTAGCTTTGAGCTGATGTTGATACCCGTTTACTCACCTTCCGTCTTCGCCGTTGCTTATCGTAGAAAAAATAGTGCAGGAGGCGTATCTCACGCGCTGACCCGCTGTGGAGCGCGTCCATAGAACCAATCAGCTTTGACTTCTACTTTTCCTTACCGGCGGGCCTACCTGCAAATAGCGATTTAGCTATTTGTAGAGGTAACGAAACGTCAGTGGACTCCACATAGTCATATTACAGAGATGGGGAGACGGAGGTTCTGTCAGATTATTTGTTCTAGGTTGTAATCTACCATTCCTGGCCGCACTGTTAGCACGTCGGATTCGTAAGCGCAGGGGTGCTGGTTCGATTCTCGGTGTTGCCTACCATTTCCCGATGAAAAATTTGTAGCCTGCGTAGTAGTATGGTAGTAGTACGAAAATGTTGCATGTAATACTATGTAATAGCAAAGAATGCTATCATTTAATGTGCCTCAGACTGGTCCAATCTTAAGTAGTAGTATCCAGTAGCATCCTGTCTTGCCATAGTAGCATCCAGTCTTGCTAATAGTAGCATGCAGTAGTATGCAGTAACACGGTAGCCTTGAAGTAGAAGCATGTAGTATCGTTAGTACTGCATGCAACTTTTTCGTACTACTTCATAGTACTATTTTGAGATAAATTTTTCTTCGGGTTGGTTTTGGGTCAGTGGCGTGATTCTGTTTTTCAAGCCGAAGCTCACACTGCTTCAGATGGGTACCTAGAGACATCTAGGGAAGGTAACAGGAAGGGTGTGCGAAAGCGCTAGGATGGCTCGCCTCCATCCACCTATTGCACTTCCTAGCTGCGTGCAGACAGTTGCAGAGAAGCACCGCCAGGTAGGCCTGTCATGGCCGAACTTAAAGTTTAACTGAAAAGCCAACTTATTTTTGTATCATTTAATTGCATACATCGGATTGTTTGGATTCTGCTAAGGGATTTTTTTTATTTTCCACTAAATGCTCTAGTAGTGACGTTCAGAATATCTACGGCCGTCCACACAGCGCAAATTCTTGTTCAAATTTTGTTTGTTACAAGTAATGAATGTTGTATTGTAGTAGTTGCGTTTTCGCTGATACCATGGTATCTGTTACCACGGTCTAAAGTCGTTTTTGCAGTTATCGTGGTATCTGATACCACGGTCAAAAGGCGTTTTTGCAGTTATCGTGGTATCTGGCCAGTTATCGTGGTATCAGATATTCAGATACTACGGTCCGACCGTGGTAACTGGTCGTGGTATCTGAAGAGTCATCTCACTTTCATGAAATTTTGTCAGATTCGTGAGAATGAAGTTTAGCATTGAGTGATGTAACTGGATATCTGTTTTTCTTTTTGGATGACTTCTAAAAGTGCAATTTCGGCAATAGTCGTTTTTGCAGAGCAGCGTACATCAGATACCACGATAACTGCAAAAACGAATAATTGCAGATCCAGTTACCGTGGTAACAGACACCGTGGTATCAGCAAAAACGCAACTAGTGTCGGGAAGTCCGGGGTTGGATACTGACTTTAATCGGGTTTTTATTCCAGTTTACCCTTGGTCTGCCCTGGCATCTTTGACAGACTGGTTGTATTTTCTGGACTTTCCTCGGACTATCGACCCATTTAAGATGATCTGTAAGTACTAATATATACGACCCCCTCCTGCTTTTATGTTTGTTGTCCACACAGTTTCTTGAGCTCCCGAATCCTTTTCGGGTTTCATGATTAAAGGAAATCAGAAAGTCTTAGGCCATATCAGCGAAAACCATGCTTTATTTTTTGTCTTAACATCCATCCATAACACTCCGCTTACTCGTTTTTTTCCTCAGCTCCCGACTGGATATTTTTTCAGTCATAACTTTTCATTTGCACAGAATTATTCTCCACCTGGGATCACTTTCAGTCCTTTTTGTTTACCACCCAGAAAAATATTAGTTCAGTAAGTTGCTTCACGTTCTCAGCTTGGATTGTTCATCTACTATAGATGCTTCTATTTTTCGTTTGCTGATCTGATCGTTTTGCTGATCTGTTGACAAAGTTGTTGAAGAAGAATCTTGCTGTCTTTAAAGTTCAGCGAAATTTTGTTAATGCTCCATCACTGATACATAAAATGCTGTACGTAAGTCTGTCTCGTACGGAACTCTCAAATCAGCAATAAACCGCGTATTAGCTAGAGAAACTCGTTCATCCTTCGACAGTTATTTTATTCTCTAACGTGATTTTGCCCACAGGTTTAACAATTGCGACGCGATGAAAAATTTGTAGCCTGTGTAGTTGTATGGTAGTGTACGAAAAACTTGCATGTATTGATATGCAGTAGTACATAATACTTTAATTAAATGTGCCTCACACTGAGCTACCCGTAAGCAGTAGTATTCAGTAGAATCCCGCCTTGTTCCAGTAGCATCTAGTCTTGCATAGTAGCATGAAGTAGCATCAGTTGCTATTGCATGCTACATTTTCGTACAACTTCATAAACCCGCAAGTTTGTCTCGCTTTAAATGTCGCAAGAGTAGTCGGCGGTGCTAAGACTATGGCCCGTTTGCAAAGCATGACAAGCGTAGGTCTTGGTGCTCAGTGTTGCCACCAGACCCAAATTAAGTTTACTAGACTCGAGAGATTTTTTTTTTACTAGATTCTGATAAAATTTACTAACTGAAACTAACATTTCTTTTACTATTTTGAGATAATTTTTCATCGGGTAGTGTCATGACTACATCATCGATGGGGGGGGGGGGGTCGGAGGAAGGGTATGGTATTATACACAAGTCAATTTTTATAGTTGACGGTTTGCTGCTGTTCATGGCTAGTATTCAACTGGAGAATTTCAGCCTGGAAAACATGACTTACAGGAGAATGAGAGAAGAGGGAGGGTCAAATGAGGAGCTGATAGATATCAACATGGAGTATAAGAATTCTGTCGAGGATTATATCACCACTGTAAAGTAAGTTCGTCTTTGTTTCCTTGGGGAATTTAGTCCAACATTTGCGCGTCACGCTTTTGGAAATTTGTTAGGCTCTGCCAAAAATCATGGACAATAACAGGGCCCAGCCGGCTCATGACACTCTACATTCTTTTCTGGCCGATGAATGAATAATTGTATATTTTATTTGTTGTGTTTTCTTTAATTCTTTTATTTTTTAATTTACATACTCCGCTTTTCAAGTGGCGGGTCAGAAATAATTACTTAGGCTACTTATTTATTGACAACCAATCATTCAACAACTGGATGGCCCAGCGTACAAAGGGGATAAGTCACTTTTTGCTAGTTTGGAGATAGTTGCGGTTATACACTGTCAGAAGTTTCATAACAGATTGCGCATAACACTTTCAAGAATAACACTTTTTCACTTAGAAATAAAGTGTTATGACCAATTAAGTTTACACTATTTCGTGCCTAGATCTCCAACCACACCTTGAATTGGTAAAAATACTAACGGGAACGAAAGAAACATAACATATAACATCCCAAAGTGTTATCTGTTGAAACCGCGCATCCTGCTGTTGTCGTTATGTAACTTCTGACAGTGCAGTAATTTTACCTATTGAAGGTGTTGTTGGAGATCTGGGCACGAAATAGTATAAACTTAATTTGTCATAACACTTTTTTTCTAAGTGAAAAGGTGTTATTCTTGAAAGTCTTATGCGCAATCTGTTATGAAACTTCTGACAGTGTAAGTTTGAAAAAAGCCAGTTATCACCTTTAGCGACCGAGTATCTCAGTCAGAAGTGATTTGGCGAAAACGTTGATGGAGCAGGGAGAAAGAGCGAAAAAATGTGTCTTTGATGCTGTGTCTTGACTAAGTTTTTCAAAAAATGCTAGTTATCGTTGAACAACTCAAGCAGGTAACAGCTGACAGGTATTTTCTTGGCGTGCAATAAATATGAATACGATCAGCAATTGCAATTGTACAAATTCAAAGTCGATAACAACTTGAGGAAAGGTTGGTCCCAAGTATTCAAGATCAAAGTTAATTTAAAGAAAGTAAAAATGATTAATACAATACTTTTGAGCAAATATACATTTTCGTGATGTCGAAAAGCCTATGATAATTTTTCGCTTCAAGCGTTTTGATTAGAGATGAATTTCTAGCGCCCTTAAAGTGCGCATCATCACAGCCAAGTGCATAAATGAAATACTTTTTACCAAACGAATCATTCTTGTGATTTCCAAGGACCCATGATCATTCTCATCTAAAGGATTTTGCTTACAAATGATCACATCAAACCCACAAATTAGCTGGAACTCTAAAATAAAATAAAAATACCTGAGGAAATAACGATTAAGCAATTTTTGTTGTTAAGTGAGACTTGAGATAGCGCTGGGATGAACGACGAGGGGTTGGGGTTGGCTAGAAAGGGCTTCTCGTCGCATTTTTGTCCCAAGAAATATTGCAGTTGATTGTCCTCGCTTAGGTGCTGGCTAGGGTAGCCTCAACGATAGCTCCTAATTGGTGACCAATGACAGCTTGCTTGCCTTGGAGGAGGAGCCAAGCGGATTATGCAATCAAGTTGCCAAGAACAGGAGTTGCGTTTTTGCAGATACCAGGGTATCTATTACCACGGTAACTGGATACGCAATCAGTCATTTTGGCAGTTACCGTGGTATCTGATATACGGTTGCTCTGCAAAAATGATGTTTATTTTAAGGGTTTGAAGTGATATTTAGAATCTCCTTGCTAGTTTTTTTGTTGTTGTAAAGGAAGGAGATTTTAAATCGGGAGTGTGGTTGTTGGTTTTTGGTTGTTTTTTTATAGGTGAGTGAAGGAATAAGTTTTAAGGTTTTTGTTTTTTTTTCATTAAAGTAATTTTTTTGCCACTGTAAGAGAGATTCTCTAAGGACGGTAGAGGATCTTGAAACAGGTAGTGCGTGAGTTAAATTTTTTTTTTTTTTTGGTAGTTTATTCCTGATCAAACCTATAAAATTTGACTGCTTGATTTGAAGTGAAAAGTAGTACATGTTTTGGGGGTTTACCAGGTTTTAAAAATATGAGTGGGTTAATGGTAAAGAAGAAAAGATTTTTAATGGTTATAAAATATGGTAGGAAAAACTTAATATTGTTAAAAAAATAAAAAATGGTAGATTTAGACTTTATGGAGGAAGTGTTTTTTGAAAGAGGAAGTGAGTTTATAGGAGAATATTTAATAGAAGAATGAAAAGTTTGAAAAGAGAAGTTAATAAATATTCTTTGAGCCCAAGCTGACTTTGAAACATTTATTCAAACAATGTTTACAACGGGTACGTCAGCTACGATTTTTCATCAGCGATATTTCGGCCCTTTTTGGCAAGGGTCCTCGTCAGGCTGTCAATCCTCTGGTTCAACTTCGGGGAAGGAAACAAACCTGTAATCAGAACCTGTAAACCTGATTAGTTGAAGTTGAACCAGAGGATTGACAGCCTGACGAGGACCCTTGCCAAAAAGGGCCGAAATATCGCTGGTGAAGAATCGTAGCTGAACCTGTAAACCTGATTACAGGTTTGTTTCCCTCCCCGAAGTTGAACCAGAGGATTGACAGCCTGACGAGGACCCTTGCCAAAAAGGGCCGAAATATCGCTGATGAAGAATCGTAGCTGACGTACCCGTTGTAAACATTGTTTGAATAAGAGAAGTTAAATTTAGAGTTGATAAAGTATAAATAGATGATAGGTTTAAGACGAAAGTGTAAGTGACGTTAAAGTAGGGTAAACTGATAGGTAAACTTTGTATTAACGTCAGTGAGTTGGAGGTGGAGACGTAGCCACTTGTTTTAGTTCGATGTAAAGCAAGGACAAATGAAAAAGAAGCTACGCGGAAAAAAAAATGACAATTGCGGAAATTGCGCTTTTCGAAGTCATCCCAAAAGAAGAACTGAGATTCAGTCACATCTCTAAGTGCCAAACTTCTTTCCCACCAATTTGACAAAAATTGATGAAAGTGATAATAAAATTTATACTTTTTTTTTTTTTAATAAATTTCCGTGACATGGGGATGTGAACTGGTTAGATGAATTTGCCTTCGGGCGGGATCACTGTTCCTATGGCCGGCTTCTACCAGACTATTGTAGTGGTTTACGAACTCTGTTCACAAGCCCCTCGGTAGCTCAGTTGGTAGAGCGACTGCCTTGTAAGCAGAGGGTCCTCGGTTCAAATCTCGGCTGAGGAGCATTTTTGTCTATCAGTTCACTACTTATAAAACGAATGTGAGATGACTTTTTTAGATACCACGGTCGGACCGTGCTCTCTGAAATCAGATACCAAGATAACTGCAAAAATGCCTTTTGACCGTGGTATCAGGTACCACGATAACTGCAAAAACGACCTTAGACCGTGGTATCAGATACTATGGTTATCTGCAAAAAACGCAACTAGGGTTTTCTGCTAGGCTTCGAGGATATACGCCGTCCGGCAGCAGCTTCGGTAGTACGTCCTAATAGTCATGGGACACATCGTCAGGAGTTTCATAACAGACAACACCAAGAATGCACAATGTCAATCAATACATAACACTTTGGATGTTAGCTGTCATAAACTTTATGCATTGAAATTTTATGCGTACAAGAAGAGCCGAAACACCGCCGGGAAAACGTCTGCTGAATCTTTTGTTTGTCATCATGATGTCGGAAAAGCCAGCGGATTTCTGAATTTGTTTTCGGCGGAAAGAATACCGACGCCCGACTAAAGCATTCAGAATTCGATTTCTTCTGCGTCTTGCCCTCCTACACTGTAAAGATCTTTATTTCTTACATGTAAATAGAAGCCGATGTGCCGAGAAACTTAAAACTTCAGGGATGCGCCCGATAAACGTTTACAGAATTTGATTTCTTTCGTGTGAAAAGAACCTGATGTGCCGACGAGAATACCGACACCCGATAAAATCATACAGCATTTGATTTCTTCTGTGTTTTGCGCGACTGGACGGCACAGAAGTTGATTTCTGGCGTGTTAAAATAACCCGTTGTACCGACGAGACTTAAACTTCCGGGGTGCGCCCGACAAAGTTTGCATTTTTATTTCTGAAGTATAAATCGACCCTATGTGCCAACGAGTCGACCGACGCCCTACAAAAGCATTTTTTTTTAAATTTCTTTTGTATTCCTTATGTATAAAAATAACACGATGTGCCGATGACAATACCGAGGCCCGGCATAAGCATGCAGATTTCGATTTCTTTTGTGTTTTGCCCGAAAGATATTTGCAGGATTGTATTTCTTGCGTATTTAAAGAACTCGATGTGCCGACGAGTCGACCGACGCTTAAAAAAATCATACAAAATTCTATTTCTTCTGTGTAAGTAAGTAAGTAAGTAATTTATTTATGACCCGCCATTTTGAAAAGGCGGAGTAAATGACGAAAATAAAGAAAATAAACAAAACACATATATACACACAGAAAAAGACACTTAATTTTTAATCTTCGGTCAGGAAGCAGTGGACGACATCGTGTGCTGAGTTTTGAAAGTGATGACGAAACATCCAAAAGGGTAACACTTGCGTCTTGAATTTTGAATTTCTTCGTCAATGTATGGTTATGACATAATTTCGACAAGTGGAGCAGGTGCTTTGCATATTTAAAATAACATGATCTCGTCTTTTTAATCTCCTTCTTTCGCAGAACATGAGTGACGCCAGAACGAAATAGTATAGAAGGAGCGCAGAAGGTGCTGTACAAATTTCCCAAAGCTTTACGATTATAGCGCCCCCGGTTGGGGACGATGTGTTTGCCAGCACTCCGACGAAAGTACTTTTTCAAGACCTTTGGGGGGAGTCTCCCCCCCCTCTCCCCGCCCCCATAGCGATGCCCCTGTGCCTGGCTACAAAATAAGCTGAGAAGAATCCGAGCAGCCTAGCAAGTTTGTGTTTACTGACACCAGTCAATTCGGTCTGAACACCATGCAGGCAATTTGGTCCGAAATATTTGAAATTACAGAAGTTTCAACCAAGTTTTCGTGGAGTTTCCAAGGCAGTTTAACTGAACGTGATTGTAAACTATATTTCCATTGTTCGGCCCTTTCTGTGAACCTTGAAAACAATCCTCAAATAAACACAAATTTCACCTTTAGAATATCCTCTTGATCAATCTGAATCAATCCAGAAGCGGGTGGTTAATATCATACTTTCACATGATTACACTAATTATGACCAAGCGCTTACAACTTTCTGACTCGAACCGTTAAAGAAAAGGCGCCAAAATTTAACAGGCACTTTGGTCAGGCAATTTGGTCCGAAATATTTGAAATTACAGAAGTTTGAACGAAGTTTTCGTGGAGTTTCCAAGGCAGTTTAACTGAACGTGATTGTAGACTATATTTCCATTGTTCGGCCCTTTCTGTGAACCTTGAAAACAATCCTCAAATAAACACAAATTTCACCTTTAGATATCCTCTTGATCAATCTGAATCAATCCAGAAGCGGGTGGTTAATATCATTCTTTCACTTGATTACAATAATTATGACCAAGCTCTTAAAACTTTCCGGCTCGAACCGTTAAAGAAAAGGCGCCAAAATTTAACGTTTGATTCGGTAAGACAGTTTTGCAGTCAGTCATATTCCGCCACCTCCTTCCTGAACAACTCCCTGAACCAACTTACTCAGCAAGACATTCTAACTTACTCAAGCCGTTTCCAGCATTCAGTACCGCCCGTCGGCTCCACTTATTCTCCCCCCTTGTTACTAATTATTTCAACAATCAATAAAATTTCACGTTGCTTTTCATCTATGCCTGTTCGATTCCTTGATTTACTTCTGTATTATGTCTTAAGTTTCGTTGTTAATGTAAATTATTTAAATATAATTAGTTATTAATGTGTGTGTTTATATTTTAAAAATATTAATGTTTAAAAGTGTTGCTACCCTGAAGGAGCTGCGCCGCAAAGCTAATGTTGCTATCTTTTGCCGATTAAGAGATTGTGATAATGATTTGGTGGCTTTTGCTCCCCTACCCACTTTTTATGCGCTACCCGTATGGAAGGGTATCCTCCTGGATATATTTTGCGTGGGGTAGATTTCTTTTGTATTTTTCTTCAGTGTCTGTTTTAGTGTATGTTTGTGTGTTGTTGTTATGGTCTTATGGACTGAAATAAAGAAGTAATAATACTATTTTTTTTCTTTGTTGCCTATTATTTAGCTTTTGCTACTGTGGCAGTTTTTCCATTCATCGTCCTTTTATCCGTACTATTAAGAGGCGTAACCACCATAAATGAGTCTGTAATTAATTTAGAAACCGTTCGGGAACTTGGTATAACCAGGGACCCATAAATTTCCTGTAATGACTCGCTTCTGTAATGACTTCAGGGGGCTTGTCATTTCCTATGCTTCTATGTTGCTATGTTGCCCGAGCCTCAACTAGTTTCCAAAAATTCGGCTTGGGTCGAATCGGCGTTCTTGCTCAGATAGACAAAATTTGTTGGGACTATCCAGCATGCCACCAGGTACCTAAGCTAGGACAAAAGATCCAGGATACTCTTCCATTACAGAGAAATATTCCTAATTCAGCACAAAAGCTGCGAAAAATTTTGTCTATCTGGATAGTCGGGTATTCTATCCCCGTGGGTATTTCTCGAACTATCTGACGCTCGGTCAAGAGCGCATCAAAAATCTATTATTGACAAGCCCCCTGAATGGCGAGTCATTGCAGGAAATTTATGGGTCCCTGGTATAACCATTTTCTTTCCGCAGGTCTCCTTTGGACGTTTTGAAACACTTCACCTTCTCCATCTATTACTGGATCACTTTAGCGTTCTTCTTCGCTGCTGGTGCTTCCAGATCCGACATCTTCTCCGTTGGATATCTCGTTGGATCATTCGTCTTTTTCTGGCTTGGAAACGACTTCTTTACAAAGCCTCGAACAGAAGTAATCCTTTGGTGAGTCTTTAGTCCTTAGTTTCTCCTGTACCTCCAGAGGCGCTTAGAGAGGGTTTTCGCGCGCTGGAAAGCAAAGAGCGTGTTCCATCCTACTTACCGTAGTTACTACGCATGACGTCACGAATTCTGGCTTTTTTCCGTCGAGGCTGGAACGATCTTTCTATTTTCCAGCAGGATATCATGCCACAGGCGAATCCGACCAATCACGTTGCAGAGATGCGTAGTTACTACGCTTACCACGCTCCCGAGCATGGTAAGCAAATAGTAACTATTAGTTACTATTTCGAGAAGGTTGGAACGGTCAGCGTAGTACCTTTCCGTGAGGATGGAACATAAATAGTAACTATTGTTAGAAGGGTGGAACACGCTCAAAGTCGGAATCATTTTCCAATGGTTTTCGCGCTACTTCGGAAAGTTGCCGAGCTTTCCAACCCACACTGTCAGAAGTTTCATAACAGATTGCGCATAACACTTTCAAGAATAACACCTTATCACTTAGAAAAAAAGTGTTATGACCATTTAAGTTTATACTATTTCGTGCCCAGATCTCCAACAACACCTTCAATAGGCAAAAATACTGCACTGTCAGAAGTTACATAACGGCAACAGCAGGATGCGCAGTTTCAACAGATAACACTTTGGGATGTTATATGTTATGTTTCTTTCGTTCCCGTTATTATTTTTAGCAATTGAAGGTGTTGTTGGAGATCTAGGCACGAAATAGTGTAAACTTAATTGGTCATAACACTTTATTTCTAAGTGAAAAGGTGTTATTCTTGAAAGTGTTATGCGCAATCTGTTATGAAACTTCTGACAGTGCAGTTTTCGCGCTTTGGAAACCGAAACAGCTTTCCCGGAAAGTGATCCCACGAGGTTAATGGAAAGCTCCGCGGAAAGTGGAATGTTTCGGCGGGAATTTCAAAAGTGTGGAGAAAAAACAGTGCAAGTGTCACTAATAAAAAAAAATGGCAATCGTAATTAAAATGACTTCGGTAGGATATATGAGAATCAAAGAACAGTTAAGTGAAACATATTTAGTCAAAAAAGTTTGTAATTCAGCATTTTCTCGGCGAAATCAGCTTTCCATGCGTTTTCGCGATCAGTCCAGCGGGAAAGTGGACAGTGATTCCAGGAATCGCTTTCCCACAGTTTTCGCGATGCGCTTCGCTCACCAGAAAGTGATTCCGAGATCTCGCGAAAACCCTCCTTAGGGCATCCAAGAACAGTCGCCAGTCGTCTCTCAGAAGGGCCGCTGGCCACATCTTCCCATTCGGGCTGGATAGACGCGTTGATATTGTGAAGATCCGACTGGTAGGTACGGCGAAGAGTGCTCTTCGGTCGCCCTCTTCGTCTGGATCCCTCCGGATACCACTGGAGGATAGCGTTGGGGAGTCTGGTGCTTCCCATCCTGACTGTATGGCCCAGATACCTCCAGCGGCGGATCTTGATGACTTCAGTAATAAGGGGTTGCACTGTCATCTGGCGAATCGCCACATTTGTGACCCTTTCTGTCCAGTGTATGTTTAAGAGCGTGTTCCGTCCTACTTACCGTAGTTACTACGCATGACGTCGCAAATTCTTCCTTTCTGTCGTCAAGGCTGGAACGATTTTTCTATTTTCCAGCAGAATATTATGCCACGGGCGAATCCGACCAATCACGTGACAGAGATCTGTAGTTACTACGCTCCCGAGCGTGGTAAGCAAATAGTTACTATTAGTTGCTGTGTCGAGAAGGCTGGAACGGTCAGTGTAGTAACTTTTCGTGAGGTTGGAACGGATTTAGTAACTAATAGTTACTATTGGTACGAGGGTGGAACACGCTCTAAGATTCGCCTAAGGCAAGTGTTTTCAAAGGCTAGAAGACGTTTCTCTTGTTGTTGGCTGAGGTGCCGAGGTGGCTTTGGTGAGTCTTGCCGTTTTTTTTATTTTTTGTATTGGGATCTGTTATGAACCCTCAAACTACTATACTGTTGTAGGCCCTTTAACCCACTGTTTATGAAACGCTACTCTGTATATGGCCCACGAGCGGTGTTGGTCCTCTCGAAAACGGGACCCCAGGACCCCGGACTCCTTGCCACGGGACCCTTCTGGCTAACGAAAACAGGACCCCTTGCAAACGAAAACGGGACCTACCTTCTTTATGCGGACAATGGACAGAATTTTTGAAAAATGGACTTGTAAATTTATAGGAAAAAGATGAAGGGAATATAAAATCTGTCTATAGTTATTCCTTTTCAAGATCTACTCCTTTTAAGTTGCTGGACTTCACTGAACTTTGTCGGAAGTTAGAGCTAGCGTCCAGCACTTGTCTTTTGAAGGTTGACCCCCAACCCTACCTTCTCTGTGGGGCGAGTCCCAAACAACTGTCCGTATTATCGAGGTAGGTCCCGTTTTCGTTTGCAAGGGGTCCCGTTTTCGGTTAGCCAGATGGGTCCCGTTTTCGTTTTCAAGGGGTCCTGTTTTCGTTAGCCAGAAGGGTCCGGGGTCCTGGGGTCCCGTTTTCGAGAGGACCGCGGTTTTGACCATGCTTAACGGTACAAAGTAACGTGCAAACAAACTAATGTCTACCTCATTCATCAGTTATAGAAAACATAGATGTGTGTTTAAACTTGAGAAATAAAACTTCAAAAGATAAAAAATAATAATAATAATTTTATTTTTCACCCATCAGACAAACACGACAACATTATCCTATCTACAAAACTATCCTATTGTAGAAGAATGCTCTCCCATTGATGCTTAATGTCAATTTTATACTTCAGTATAAGTTGTCCAACTGCTGTAAGTGGGTCTGTGATGTTGTAAGTAGTGATGATTTTACTATTTCGGGTCCAACGAGGGAGGCGCAGCAGGAATTTACAGAGACGAAAATAAATAGAGCGAATTTCTATACAGCACTTAACTTCTCATGCTCTCCGGCAACGACCTTCCACAGGTCCAGCTCAAAACGAATTGAATTAAATTTCTTCCAATTCTGTACCTCAGACTGGAATGACTGAGATTAGTCATCGCCAGGAACCTGATAGTTACCTGGCGGCTTAAACTGAAAGAACCAAGGTGTAAAGTTCACCTTGGTTACAGATCTAGGGGAACCCAGTTGACCCCCCCCCCCCCCCACCCCCGCCCGGACCAAATCCCCTGGCGACTGTGCAGGGCTCACGTAATTTTACCTGATATACGTTTAGTGCCATTTTTTACACAAAAAGAAAATGTAGATGGCAGGCACGAAGCCCACCACACAAGTCCTCAATCAAATGTTCGTTTTCGTGCGTTTCATGTAAGCTGATGTCCAGGAGAGGTACCCAACCTAAAAAAAGATTTAAATTTCCAGAGAAGTAATAATAATAACAATAATTATTTATTTGTAACCCCTTTCCTATGAAAAGACAAGCGGAGTAAAATTACACAAAAAAGAAGAAAAAGACAAAAGCATATGAACTACTTAACCTTTATCTCGGACAGAAACATGCGGATAATACTGTAGTTTGGACCTAGCGACGTGAATGTATTACTTGTTAACTTAGCACTAAGGAACTCAAAAGACTGAAGAATATCGATGGTACCATACTTCTTAACAATACGTGTATTACGATACGATCTTTCCTTGAGAGAAATCTGGCTTAAACAAGAGCTAAAAAGCATGACAAAAATACTACATTGAAGCTAATACGATGATTTACATATTGGAGAAATAAATTTTACTTCAATATTTCTAGTTAAACATGTTTTATTTTCGAAAAGAATCATCTCATTCTTACCTGAGCTCGAATTCCTTGCCGTGATTTACTAAGTGATGAAAAAAGTAACAAAGCTAATAACCAGAAATTTTCTGAAGCAGGTTCAAAACAAAGAAAAGGCATATAATTTGAATATTTCGGGCGTAGAGTTTAGAGAGAGAAGCTTCGGCTTATCGTCTTTTTCTATTAATAAATAAATAAATAACTGTTGAAAAAAGAAAATCAGATTTTGCCTCTTGACTGTCAAGAGAGCATGGAAATTTCATTTTAACATTTTTCGAAAAAAAATTTTTAACATTCGTCGTAAATTTCGAGGTTGTGTAAAAACGACAGGTACCCATCCTGTATGAGAGTTCATATTTCTCCTTCAGTCCAGTGGATAACATTAACGATATTTAGGAAATAAACGTCGGCCTTTAATAAAAACATTCAATTTTTTTTTTAGGTGGAATAGACTAATCGGCTACAACGTTGCCGTCATTGCCTGCAAAACCCTACTACAGATGGCAGGCTGTGTCGGAATTGAAGTCCTCAAGGAGCATGCGTGTTGGTTCGTTAAGCTGTTTGGCGTTAATTGCTTCAAAGCGTCCATGGGGTTAATGAGCAAACCAGTTATCGGACCAGGCAAGTCTTTTCACTTCATCATTTTAGCTGCGTTCTTTACCACCAGAGTACTGACTAGCGCTCCATGCTTTATATTTGACGGTGCAAAACGGATACGTCAGCTACATTTTATTAGAGCTATATGTCTCTCTTTGTTCCTATAAGGTGTTTCTGGATTCATTGATGAATGCTCCTTAGTGTTATAACACCATTGACAAAATTTTCGTATGAAAACAAGGATTACTGAATATTTATTTATTTATTTATTTAATGTATCAAAACGGCCAGCTTGGGCCGGTTCCATGCCATCCACACAGGTAACGATAGCCGCATGTTTGGGCCAGAGAGAATCATAAGGAGTGGATTGCTTGACCGAAGGATCCGGGTCTGAAGAGAGAAGATGGACCGACGCCTGAGTTCCCCAAAAGAAGGAAGACCCTCACCAACGAACATCCCGGAAGCACTACAGTTCCAAGGTAGACCATGTAGCCACCGGAATGAACTGTTATAAAGAACCCGAAAGGTATTCTCGCATTTCACAGATGTAGATGTAATATTGATTAACTTAAATTGACTGTTAATTGGACGTATATATGATAGTGTCATGAAAATGGCTTAAAAATGGAGTTGAAACTGAAGAGAAATCTAATTTTGAAAGTTAAATATATTTGGGAAAAGAAAAATTGTTTTCTGACTCACAAATGGTTTTATCTCACCTGAGCGGACTAATCAGTTAGCTCAGGAGTTTCACTACTGATAACACAAGAATAACAGATAACACAAGAATGCGAAGTGTCAACACAACACTTTGGATGTTAGCTGTCATAAACTTTATGCGTTGAAATTCTATGCGTACAAGAGGAGACGAAACACCGCCGGGAAAACATCTGGTAAATCTTTTGTTTGTCATCGTAATGTCGGCGAAACGCCCCCGATCGAAACTTCGCCTGGCGAAACGTTAAAGCACAACTCTTACTATAAATTATCTTTTCCCTATGAAATGAATCTGAAAAAACGCTTTTGGAAATACCATTACTTTCCACCTAAAACTAGCGATTCTCTTGTTTTTGGAAATACCATTACTTTCCACCTAAAACTAGCGATTCTCTTGTTAGCGCTTGTCGACTATATCCAGCCTTCCTGCTCCCCGACGCGATGGCTGGGCGCATAACATTTGAAAACTGAACGTGCCTTGGTTGAAAAGCGGGAAAACTAAGCAACTAAAAGAAGTAATAAATTGAAGATTATCACATACTTATGTGTGAAGAGTTGCCAGCGGATGTTGAAGATTCCGGCAAACTTTTCGTTGGGTGAAGGGAAAACTCGGCAAGGCTGAAAAAGATAAAAAAATTCGTAGATTACGAAACGAAACAACGGAGAAAGGTGGGGATCTTAGAAGCTTATAATTCCATATGGGAGCTAAGTATATTATAAAAGACAGAATAAGCAAGAGGGGTCCTTTAACTTTAACTCAGTTAACTGAAAAATGTTTCATTTTCCAGCTTGAGCGGCTTGAGCCCGAAGAGCACCCTTGTCAAGAAGGGCCGAATTATAGCTCCAAGACAATAAGCGGACGTATCCGTTTTGTACTGTCCAGGTGATCTAGTATAATGGTCCATTTACACATTGCGTAAAATCCGAGTGTATTTTGAAATCCGAGCGTATTTTACGCACGTTTTGAGCTTGAAAAGATTTCTAGCAATACGGACGTATTTGGATACAAAACGGACCGATTTCTCAAATGCGTCAGTATTGCTAGAAATGTTTTCAAGCTCAAAACGTGCGTAAAATACGCTCGGATTTCAAAATACGCTCGGATTTTATGCAGTGTGTAAACCCACCATGATTCTAGGTGGTGCTCCCCCCTAACCCTGATTCTGATGATGTAAGTGGCTGTTACTGACTGATAGGTGATTAGCAGTAGGCTAAGCCAGAGGCGTTACTAGCCAAAATGTTTGAGTGGGGGGGGGGGGAGGTATTTACCGACTGGCTGGTCGTTTTTTACCGGCTGTTTTTGCAGAAATAACGACTATTTTTGCAGAAAGAACGACTAATTTTTAAAAGAACGACTGTTTGTAAGAAAAGATCGACTATTTTTACGAAAAACCGACTGTTTTGAAGAAAAGTCGACTGTTTTTATGAGAAATCGCGGCGCTTCGCGCCGACTCAGTTATTTTTTAACGACCATGGCCGACAGCATTGGGGCTGGAGGGGCGTCCCCCCTCCCCCCCCCCCCCATACGTGATGCCGCTGGGCCAGACTGCGATGAAAGTTGGTCGATCTTTCTTTAGGCCATTATAGTTTCCGCTGCATTCGAATAATACCCTACCTAAAAAATAGTTAAAATCTTGATTTAAAAGAAAGGTATAGAAAGTATTTAGAAAAATAGAAGGATAAGAAAAATAGATAGAAAGTAACATACTGAATAAAACTTTCGTCCACTTTCGTGCTACTCGTTGCAACCTCGGTCGAGGGATGAGGCGGAGTGAAAAATTATAAATAGTGGAAATGAATGTAATTAGTTTGGCATTCCTCGATATTAATTAGTGCCATCCAGAACGGTACGATAGAGAAAAAATTTGGACAGAGCCACAGAGTTTTGAACACAAAAGAAAAGTCTTCTAAACTTTGTTCTAGTGTCTCCGAGTGCGTGCATCGTTGATTCGAATTCTGAAGGCCTGCTTTACGATGGTATAGCCTTCCTGCTTCTCATCCTTTGTCGCCGTTTGTTCATGAGCTGCTACTTCTTTCACATCGTCAACGATATCAAGTGTCAGACTGTGCTGGCCCACCGGTAAGCCACCGTACCGTACTTACTCTTCACCGAGACGTCATCGTTTAGTAACTGAGTTCAAAAATTTTCTAACGCGTAAAAGTAATTATAATAATAATAATGATAATACAAAGCAAGAGAAAAGGCTTTCGCCTCTAAATAACTCTAAGAAATTTTGAGTAGTCGAACTGATCAGAGTTAAAAATCCCATCAACAATGCACTTGAAACTATTGATCGATTCAGCATTAACCGCATCTTCGGTAAGGCCGTTTCAAGGATCAACATTTCAGTTGCCAAAACCCCACTTAAAAACGTCCTCGTGGAATCTTGATTTTGCAAGCTTGTACGCGTGCCCCCGATGATGACGGTTAATGCTGAATCTTACTAAATCAATCACTTTAAAATTGTCAAAACTTCCATCGATTAATTTGAATGTTTCAATCAGGTCTCCTCTAAAAAATCTGTGTGAAGGCAATTTATTTTGTCGTGCGCGACTAGAAAGTCTGTCTAAATTTTCTGTGTTCACATCTTGATTTTTTTTTTTTTGCTGTTTTCTTTGGTATTGTACTCGGCTATCTATTTGTGAATTTTTCGGGTAGCAAAAACACGTAAAATTTGCTGATGTTTTGTGATGGCGAAAACAGTTAATTCAAGCCAGATGGTTGAAATTATGCGAAATTCAAAGACCCGGGGATAATAAGTGGACGAAGCGACCAGCTCTAGCATGTCCAGTAAAGAGTGTAGAGGCAAGAATTCGTGTAATTCCGATCGCTCCCTTTCCGCTTGTAATTTTACGCGTTCACCAGAATCTAGCTGCGTTCTTTGTCACGGGAGTTCTCACCGTAGTCTCCGGTTATTCTTATAAGGCGTTTTTGCATCCACCGGTGACTACTCACCAGTCTTATAACCCGCTTTTGAACCAATTGGTGTCCGGTTTCATATCAACTGTGCGGAATAACCAGACCCTGCCGGGGAGCCCGGCTTTACCGAGGTTAGCAGATTTTCGTCAATTCAATTTACTCAATTCAATTTACTTTATTTAACGGTTTTTGAAAACCATAAGAAAAACAAAAATAATACACTCAAAACAAACAGTACACTAAACTAAAACAATCAAGTCTAACGGGCTCCAGGTGGAACCTGAGTCACCCGCTGAGACCGCTCCCATTCCAGCCACGGGGTTTCGCGCAATACCCAGAATCTAGGCCATTTTTGCACTCACCGGTGACTACCCACCGGTGAACCAAAAAACGCGTTACAAGAGAAGAACCGGACACGGGTGACAGAACACCAGAGACAGCCCGGAGTGCAACGAATGCAGCTTCTAAACGTTAAAATTTTTCAGCGGAGCCGAGCTACTCAAGGAGCTCAACGACGAGCGCGCGCAGTTGAAGCGCGAGACGGAGAAGCGCGTATTGGAAAAGCTGCGCGAGAAAATGGAGAAAATAAAAGCCACCAAGGTGAAACACCAAGCCCATCACGAAGGTAATTTCACCATTTTGTCGACTGCGTAGTTTGCGGTTGACCGTATACAGTGGCGATTATCATTGGTAGTAGCAGTAATTTGTAAATAGTATATAACTAACTGCATACATGGTGGTGGTAGTAATCGTTGGTCAGTATGGGAGTTCGGTTAAAAAAAAAAAAAAAGACGGCCATCCCCCCTCCCCCGGTACCAAAACTCCCATGGCGAAAAAAAACGGGTACCCTACCCATCTCCCCCCTCCCCCACACACAGTGATAATAAAGTAAAATATACTTTTGTGAAAAGTATATATAGAGGCGAGTGGCCAGCGAGCCGCCATCATGCGTTTACATTTAACTCACGTGTCTAGGTAAAGTCCTCAAGTGCTCGCGGTAGAAACTGCAGTTTTCAGTAAGATTATAATTCCCTATATATTTGCATTCTGGGAGGGGGGGGGGGTTGTGCCCGGGTTTTTTTCGCCTGGGTGGGGGTCGACAGGAAGGTTTTCGCAGTATGAATGAAGAAAACAAACGCTTTTCTTTTGACCTGGCTGACCTTCAGCTCAGGCTGGCTACGAGGTAATTTGGAGGAATTTGTGTCAGAAAAATTGTCTCCTCTCATGGATCCTCCATTCATTCTTAAATTCAAGAACCCCCTTCCCTGGGACCCTTTTGAGTCTCGTAGTAGTGAATTAGTAAGGTGTAGAGCCCCCTCCCCCAGAAATACATTCCCGGTCCAGTTTTCGGTGGAGAACTGCCAGTTTGGTAGGTTCATACACCAAGCGGGTACTGTATTTTTTAAGGTAGGCCTACCTCTTAAGACTCCCCAAAGGTTGGGAAGAGGAGTTTGGACTTTTAACCCACTACGAGCCTCTTGAAAAATTTCTACATTTTTATTTGTTGTCATCATGTTTTTCAACCGACTGTGTCACCGTCTTTCTACAACTATATTTAGAATTGAATATTCGGCTCCAGTTAAACGGTCAGTTTCTCGTAAAAATGGTCGATTTTTCTTAAAAATAGTAGTTTTTCTTAAAATCAGCCGATTTTTCGTCAACACAGTCGTTTTTTCTCAATAATAGTCGCTTTTATTGGCAAAAACAGTCGGTAAAAATGATCAGCCAGTCGGTAAATACCTTGCCCCCCCCCCCAAACCCTTTGGCTAGTAACGCCTCCGCCTACATGTAGCATATAGGAAGAAAACCAAAGAAAAAAATTTGACCTTGATTTGACCCTAGGTAATGTCCCATTGTTTTAGTCTTTATTTTAGAAGCATACATACATACTCTTTAATCCGGAAAAAGAAATTCCATATTGACTAGCCTAATACAAAAATACAAACAAAAACAATAACAGTAATATAACGAATATCACATACCCACCTGGGAAACCAAAAAGATCAGAATTGATGTTATCCCAGATGGGTAACGATAACTGCATAAATGGGGTACTCACTCCTCCGATAAGACTATTACCGCAATAATTATGTACAACCCGGAGTCTAATGGATTCCCGGCTCTTGTGAACTACCTCCACAAAATCAGGCAGTGTAGCATCAGAAAACATTTCCGTAGCGCTACACCAAGATGGCAGAGAATGTAGGAGACGGAACGAATTATTGTAACACACGCGTATAGTAGTAAACGCCTTAACTGTATGTGACGAAAGCATAAAGAGCGTATCTGTTTTCGGAACCAGAGACCGCTGCTGGGTTAGATCTCAGTAACGGCAAAACCGCGACATGGAGGTACTACGAGACGGCAAAAACCGCGAGAGTCAAATCGAGAAAGTTACTGTGAAAACGAAATCGCGAAATTCAATACTGTGACCGACTAGGGTAGGGACTTAAACGGGAGCTCCTGTGTAGTAGCGCTGTGGGCTGTGGCATTTCCTGAACTCGACAATCCTTGAGACTAACTAACGGGAACGAAAGAAACATAACATATAACATCCCAAAGTGTTATCTGTTGAAACCGCGCGTCCTGCTTTTGTCGTTATGTAACTTCTGACAGTGTAGTAATTTTACCTATTGAAGGTGTTGTTGGAGATCTGGGCACGAAATAGTATAAACTTAATTGGTCATAACACTTTTTTTCTAAGTGACAAGGTGTTATTCTTGAAAGTGTTATGCGCAATCTGTTATGAAACTTCTGACAGTGTGACTAGGGTAGGGACTTAAACGGGAGCTCCTGTGTAGTAGCGCTGTGTCATTTCCTGAACTCGACAATCTTTGAGACGACAACAACGACGAAAACTACGAAATGCGCATGTTTGACCAAGAGCGTGTTTTGTCCATCGGTCACCTGTCGTGGTCATGAATTTCTGGGAGAGACAGTTCACGATCTTTTAAATATACACTGATTTGAACCGGGGCCGCCCCATAAATCTTCGGTTTGTCCTAACTTCTCTGTCCTAACTGTCCTGACTTCACAACAAAGGATCGTATTATATGTTCGCGATTTTGACAATCAGATATATCTGCCATGTCTGCGGTTTGAAATAGTTTTGTTTTCGCGGTATTTATTTATTTATTAATAGAAAAAGACGTTAAGCCGCAGCTTCTCTCTCTACAAGCACATAAACTTTTACTACATTTTTCGTTTTTCGTTGAACCGCGGCTTGGTTTCTTCTGAAGAGCTGCGACAAATTCTCTCAGTATAACAGTTGTCATTCCAGGATGCACCGCCCTCGATGTCGCCAACAACTTTCATTTTGATGCACCCCAAGCCTTACATGTTTTTTATTTTGACGTGAAAAGATTTGATTTTCATTCACATTGTCCTGCGCCATCACGATTATTTTAATTTTGGCTTGGAATTTATTTGAATTCCTCTTTAGGAGACGAGAAAGACGATGGAACATCCACCGTACCGTCTCGCATGTCGTTCAATGACGAGCAAATCTCCGGGCCCTTCGTCGAAAACCCCTCCTTCCCCCTTCGTCCCATCACCCCCCAGGAATCGGTAGCCCTTACAATGTCTATCGATGGGTTCACCGACCACCCGATACAGTCCCCTAACCATCGCTATCAGTCCATGGTGGCCGTGTCGCAAGAGGATGAAGCAAGTCCGGAAAGTTTCCCCGTTTTCTCCCCGCCACCCTATGAGGCAGTGAGGGGTGGTCCCACTCGGGAGTCTTTGACCCTACCCGTTTCGGGGTATCAGCGGTTTGGGTTGCGGAGGAGGTTTAGAAGAGAGTCGACTGGTGGAATGTCCAGAGGTGCTTCACCGGAGCCGTCATCGCATCACGAATGTAAAGCCATCTTTCGACTTTTTTTTATTAAGGCATTTTGATTGGAGATTTTAAACTTTGGTTTCACTTCCAAACATTTGTATTCTAATCTTTTATATCAAGTATATACGTGCATGTTTTCGCAGTTGCATGTATTTTTCCACTTCTAAGTACTGAAATATTATATATATTAAGTAGATAGGTGCATGTTGATGCGGTCGCATGTACATATTTTTCTCGTTGAATAGGGTATGTTTGGTAGGTTGCATGATTTGTGTTTTTTGCTCGCTTGCTGCATTTGCATCTGAATGCGGTGTTGAACATGCGTATGCTTTGTGGTGTTTTCTCACATATTTATGAAATCTTGCATGCTCATTTTGTCATTTATTTAGCATGTATGTTGAGTCGCCTGTTTCATCTCTACTCGCCTGGAACAACACACCTTACAGGTCCGTAAAGAACATAAAGACTACATCATACTCTTCTACTTTTACATCTTCTTTCTTTGTCTTTGTACTTCACAGTACCTTCTCTGATTGTGCTTCGAAATCCGTCTGCCATAAGGTTACTGGGTGGGTATTGCGTGGGTATTGCTATGCATCAACAGGCTTTAAAGCATTCTTCATATCGGTGCTAGCCGTGCATGAGGATTTTCCGCGTTATTGTTTCTTGGCTACATTGTAAAAGTTTCTCCGAGTAAAGACTAAAGTTAACTGCAGTATCTGCTACTGGGATTAACATTATCTCTACTGGAATAAGATTAACCCGAATTAGAGATAATTTTATCTCAGTAGCGACAATATTAATCCCAGTAGCAAATACTGCAAGATTTTTTTTTTTACAGTGTAGCTAAACCAACGCATGCAGGCGACGGTTTGATTACGGCTGCAGAAGAGAAAATAGGATTGATTTATATGTTCTTTCTGAATCACGCCCATCTCGTCTCGCTCGTAGAATAAGCTGACGTGTATACCTCTTAAGCAGCTTATTACCCCAGTATGAACAATGCGGTCTGACGCATACAACGCGGGATTATAGCACAGTAGACAAAAATAAAATTTTCCCCTCAAAAGACAGACAAGTTTTCTTACTGAAAATTACAGACCCAGAACACCGACAACAGTCGACCCTTATCACAGGAAGCTGTTGAAACGTCATTGTCCGAAACTAAATTACGTCGAAGCATACCCCTACACCTGTTAAGCTGTGCCCTGCACCAACAATCTAGAAAGTCAATCCCGAATTGGCTTTGGTTTTTATGGCACTTGCAGCCTCTGGCTCAAGTGCCATTTACCGATCACAATTCCGTCTGTCGGTCTGTCGGTCTGTCGGTCTGTCGGTCTGTCGGTCTGTCGGTCGGTCCGAGTTTTTTTGTCCCACATATCCGAGTTAGGGTACTTCCAGATGTGCTAGGACAATGAAACTTGGCAGGCATATCAGGGACCCGACCAAACTAACCTGGAAATAATCAGTTTCCCGATCCGACCATATGGGGGGGAGTGCGGGGCGCTGGAAACTTGCAAATTTAGGGCATTTTGTCACTTTTTTCTGAGTTAGGGTACTTCTAGATGAGCTAGGACAATGAAACTTGGCAGGAATATCAGGGACCCGACCAAACGAACCTGGAAATAATCGGTTTCCCGATCCGACCATATGCGGGGGAGTGGGGGCGCTCGAAACTTGAAAATTTAGGGCATTTTGTCACACTTTTTCGAGTTAGGGTACTTCCAGATGAGCTAGGACAATGAAACTTGGCAGGAATATCAGGGACCTGACCAAAGTAACCTGGAAATTATAAGTTTCCCGATCCGACCATATGCGGGGGAGTTGGGGCGCTGGAAACTTGAAAATTTAGGGCATTTTGTCACACTTTTTCGAGTGAGGGTACTTCCAGATGAGCTAGGACAATGAAACTTGGCAGGAATATCACGGACCCGACCACACTAACCTGGAAATAATCAGTTACCCGATCCGACCATATGGGGGGGAGTGCGGGGCGCTGGAAACTTGAAAATTTAGGGCATTTTGTCACACTTTTTCGAGTTAGGGTACTTCCAGTTGTGCTAGGACCATGAAACTTGGCAGGCATATCAGAGACCCGACCAAACAAAATTAGGAATAATCAGTTTTCTGATCCGACCATTTTGGGGGGGGGGTGGAGGGCAGGGGAATCCGGGAAACTGAGAAGTGTGTAACTTTCGAACGGATGATCGGATTGTAATGAAACTTCATAACTGAAGAGAATATATATCTGTAATGTCCCGTTTAAAGTCTTGACCGGATTCGGTAGCCAGGGGGGAGTTGGGGGGGGGGAGACCGGAAATTCCAAGAAACGGTTAGAATGGAGGGATCGGAGTGAAACTTGCTGGGAAGAACAAGCATCTGCTCTAGATAAGTCCTTTAGACCATTGTACTGGATCCGGACACTTGTGGGGGGGGGGGGGGCCGGAATTCCGGTGATGGTGGTTTTTTGGATTTTCACGATGAAACTTGGCAGGCATATCAGGGACCCAATCAAACTGACTTCAAAATAAAAATATTGTTGATCAGATAATGGTGGGGGA
Organism: Branchinecta sandiegonensis; assembly: GCA_030848855.1. Taxonomy (NCBI): domain Eukaryota; kingdom Metazoa; phylum Arthropoda; class Branchiopoda; order Anostraca; family Branchinectidae; genus Branchinecta; species Branchinecta sandiegonensis. The sequence goes on along the minus strand of JAUPMV010000016.1, from coordinate 19,293,912 downwards.
GTGGAGGGAGGGGAATCCGCAGGGGAATCCGGGAAATTGAGAAGTGTGTAACTTTCGAACGGATGATCGGATTGTAATGAAACTTCATAACTGAACAGAATATATATCTGTAATGTCCCGTTTAAAGTCTTGACCGGATTCGGTAGCCAGGGGGGAGTTGGGGGGGGGGAGACCGGAAATTTCAAGAAACGGTTAGAATGGAGGGATCGGAGTGAAACTTGCTGGGAAGAACAAGCATCTGCTCTAGATAAGTCCTTTAGGCCATTGTACTTGATCCGGACACTTATGGGGGGGGGGGGGGGTCCCGGAATTCCGGTGATGGTGGTTTTGGGGACTTTCACGATGAAACTTGGCAGGCATATCAGGGACCCAATCAAACTGACTTCAAAATAAAAATTTTGTCGATCAGATAATGGTGGGGGGAGTGGAGGGAGGGGAATCCGAAATTTTCAGTCATGCGTAATTTTAGAATGGTTGATCGGATTCGAGTGAAATTTAAGAATTCAACAGAGGACATTTCTCCGATGATTTTTTTCATATCCGGACCGGATCCGGCAACTATTGGGGGGGGGGGGGGAAATACGTGCCCCGTTTAGAATGGAGGGATCGGGATGGAACTTTGTGGGAAGAACAAACAGATGCTCTAGGTAAGTCATTTGCTGAATCGGATTGGCTACGTGCACCGCGGGGGAGCTGGGTGGGGTGGGGTGGGGGGTGGACCGGAAATCTCGAGAAACGGTTAGAATGATGGTATCGGAGTGAAACTTGCTGGGAAGAACAAGCATCTGGTCCATATAAATCTTTTACATAACTTGACTTGATCCGGACACTTGAGGGGGGGGGGAGGAGGGGTATCCCGGAATTCCGTTTTTGGGGGATTTTCACGACGAAACTTGGAAGGCATATCAGGGACCCGGTCAAACTGACTTGGAATAAAAAAAAAATCCTCGATATGATAATCTTGGGGGGGGGGGAGTTGAGGGAGGGGAATCCGGAATATTGAGTCATGCGTAACTTTGGAACGGGTGATCGGATTCGAGTGAAATTTAATAATTAAACAGAGGACATTTTTCTCTTGTGACCTTTTTCATTTCCGGACCGAATCCGGCAATTATCGGGGGGAGGGCGGAAAATACTTGACCCGCTTAGACTGGTGTGATCTGGATCGAACTTCGTGGGAATGACAAACAGATGCTCTGGATTAATCATTTACAGAACAGGATTGGCTCCGGTTATTGTGGGTGGAGTTGGAGGAGGGGGAGGGGGGTCTGGGATTCCGGTGATCGCGCGTTAAGGTACTTCCAGATGTGCTAGGACGATGAAACTTCGCTGGAATATTGGAGACTCAACAACATTTGCTTAGAAATTGCTACTTCCCAAATCCGATTATTCCTTAAAGTACCAATCTTGACCGCAAAGTAAAAAAAAATACTTTTAAGCAATATATGCATTTTCGTGATGCCCATCAGCCCATTAGCAGTTTTGCCTCAAGGGTTTTGCTTACAAATGAAGTTCCAGCTCCCTTATAGCGCGCATCTCAACCGCAAAGTCGAAACTTACTCTTGATCAATCAAATCATCTTGACACATGCAAGTGCCATATGAGCTTACAGCTCTTGTTAAAAGTCCGACTATTCGTTCAATAGCTTGAGAGTTAACGTTGTTTCTTATTTTCTTCCGCTTCTTCCGTACTATGGTCTGCAAAACCCCGGCGCGCTGGACGTTGTTAAAGACACCTGGCGGTGTGTAATGGAGACTCGCCTGAGCCTCGTTTTTGTTGCAATAGTGCTGTCGCATCGGCGGTGCATCGCTGCTGCAGCACTCCTTTGCTACTGCACAAGATGCGTTTTTGGATTCACTGCCCCACGATTTCTTCTTGGTAGAGCACCTAGCTACCAAGAGCGTGTTCCACCCTCGTACCAATAGTAACCATTTGTTACTATTTCCGTTCCATCCTCACGAAAAGTTACTACGCTGACCGTTCCAACCTTCTCGAAATAGTAACTAATAGTTACTATTTGCTTACCATGCTCGGGAGCGTGGTAAGCGTAGTAACTACGCATCTCTGCAACGTGATTGGTCGGATTCGCCCGTGGCATGATATCCTGCTGGAAAATAGAAAACTCGTTCCAGCCTTGACGGAAAAAAGCCAGAATTCGTGACGTCATGCGTAGTAACTACGGTAAGTAGGATGGAACACGCTCCAAGCAGCACCTTGTACCTGCAGCACCTTGCAGGGAAGTACGGACTTGGTCGTTAAGCAAATCCGCGATTCTGGAGATGCGCTGCCGTCTTCCTCGGAAGCACTGCAGTGCAAAAACGAATGTAGAAAGAATCATCCCGGAAGCGGCCGAGAAGTGGACCTGCAGCGTGCAACAAAAATGAGGCTCTGGATATTACTTATCTTTCATTCCTTGTTCAAAGGAAGAAACACCAAAGTGGCAGACTTGGCCTTATCAAGGAACCATCAGATCTTTTTCTGTTCTTTAGCTTCACCTACATCGCCAAATTTTCTACACTCCTCTGGCTAGCGTTATTTCGGTGTTTGAGATTCGCGTTTGTGTTTTCTAGCCGTTCGAGCCGGGACGTACGACCTTGTTGCTGACACCGGCCCGGATACCTACGACGGTCTGGACTTGCATCAGGCCATTGTTGGTATCTATGACCCTCTGAAAGATCATGGGGACAAGTCGAGCCACGTAGAGGGAATGAGTATTAGCGACGTGAGTGATATTCTTTGTCTCACTTGTTTTCTTTCTGTTCTTGCAAGAACGAATAGATTAAAGCCAGGCTTCACCTTGTAGATTTTTCTTCCGGATTTTTTCTTTCGTCGAGACGGATCTGGAAGGTGAAGCCAGGCCAAAGACGTCTGGGGAGTCCGGGGTGTTGGACACCCCAGATTCCGGATGTCTGGAAGGTGCCATAGAGGCAACCCGTTCGTGAGACACAACAAATATGCAAATGAAGGAAGAAAAGGGAAAGTGATTGAAAGTTGTGATTGGGATGCAGGAGATGTTTGGAATATAAAGGGACCTCTAGGAAATGTTGAAGAATAGCAAATTTTGCTGTCATCATTATCATGAAAATCCGGAAGGGCTGGCTTGACTATGCGAAAGCCCTGGACGTCTGGGAATCTGGAAGGTGGCTTTGGCTTTTACAGAAATGCCACCGATGTCATTTATTTTTTTATTTTTACCTTTGGCGCTAAACTTTTAGCTTGTCGCCATGGACCCTTTGATGAATCTAGCTGATTTCTCAGCCGCTTGATAAAGCTAATTTATTCTTCTTTAATGAAATCCCCCCCCCCCCTCCACAAAAACAAAGAAAAGCAGGCGACACTAAAACTAATATTCCACCGCAACCAGTGATAACGGTTCACCTGATCAAGACGACAGAAGATGTCAATAAGCAACGTTCATGTGATGGACCCCTCATCAGCTTTCCTCCCTCGAACATCCCTCAAAGGCTTGAAACCTGTCACCTGCCACTACTTGACTACTCCCAGAAGGAGGAGCCAACTGAGCTCATCGGTCAATTCCGCGCATCTGAACTACCTGAGTTTTCGGAAAGATTCGCGAACCTTCCCCGTACCATCTTCTCTCTGTGATTCCTAAATATCCCTCCAATGCTTAGAGCTTGGTCACACTAGGCTCAAAAAGCCGCCTATTCGACAAACAGCTGAAAATCCCTAGGGGAAGTGAGATTTGATGGGCTTTGCGGCAACTGGGCGATATTGGGCAGACTGCGATTAGGGGTCAATTAGGGTTCCTGTAACATAATTATACACGCTGTTTTTCTCTAATACCTGAATTTAAAACGACAACATTCAGAATTAGTTGTATATTGTTCTTTATCTTTTTTCTACTTTTGCAACCCAAAAAGCCAGGAAATGAGCCCAGTGTGACCAAGCTCTTAGCCAAAAAAGTGTTGTGTTTTCAACTCGTTCTTAAACATCTACACCGGGTCCAGGCGGAAACCTCCGGACACCTCCCCCCGCACGACCACCCGCGACCAACCCCCGCCCCCCAGAATGCGGATATATAGGAAATTACAAAATCTTATTAAAAACTGCAGTTTTGACCTCGAGCACTTTCACTAGACATTTTCCCCAGACACGCGACTTTCAGGTAACACGCGTGACGGCCGCTCGCCTCTATATATACTTTTCAGACAAATATATTGCATTTTATTAACACTGTGTGTGGGGGGGGGGGGAGGAGTTAATAGACGGGGGTTTTCTCGCCACGGAGTTTTCAATTTCAGTTTCAGTTCAGTTTATTTTCAAAAATTCGCTCACGGACGAAGCCGAACATTGAATTTCTTCCGTCATGTATAACTTAAACAATTAGAAACAACTACAACTAATGTTATTCACTTGGTCAATGTACATGTATCTCACAGTAAACCTTTAATCATACATGTCAACTTATCAAAAAATCTATAAATAAAAATCATAATTCGGTCAAATTCACACCAAACTAAAAGCTAGATAATATCAACAATTATTAAATCTACAATTCAATAACAACACACAAAAATACGATTAAATTATGGAGGTGTTTCGGAAAGGTGTTTTGGTGCCGTATGGGTTTTTGCCAGGGGGTTGGTACCGTGGGGGGGGGGATTCGCCGGAGGCTTATGTTTGGGGGGCTCCACATTTTTTTTTACCGGATTCCGGAACCCGTCTGGAAATTTCCCGCCTTGACCCAGACAAAGTGAACAGATTACCCTATTTCAGGTTAGTTTCTTCCTTGGATCGACCGGAATTTCGGCTTTGACTCTGGTGTCCGGTTCGTTCCGAGGAAAAAATTTACCTGAAATCGGGTCGAATTTTTTTTTCACTTTGCTTGGGTCGATGATTTCAAGAGGGAAATCGGTAATGTAATTGCCGCACACCCGATCCGACTACTAGGCATGTGAAAAATACAAATGACAGTTCTTTTCCGTCACCTGCAAGAGTATTACAACCCCCCCCCCCCCCCTGAAGAGTTGAACGTCGAATCTTGTCAGAATTGACTTTAGTGTCGGTTAAGGTCAAGTTCGGCCACAGATTCTTTTTTAAATTTTTGACTCCAACCTTGAAGAAGGTTTGAAATTTCCATTCCTATCTTCAAAAATTTGGTTGAAAGCACGTATCTACACCTGACACGTTGAATAACATGAAGCCCTGTTATGCTAACAGGTTGTTACTGCATGTTAACACGTTGTTCCCTTTGCGGGGAGGGAGAAGATGACCTAGCCCACTTGGTTCCACGGTGTCGCGAGCTCTCGATTTTAAGAGAATCTTGCTGGGGGGATAGGGAGATACTGTTTCCTGATATCATGAAGAGCACATCTCCAGGTGCAGTTAATGCAGTATGTAGATTCGTATTGAATAGTGTTAAAATAAAAGTCGATCGGGCGAGTGCAGTTTACTTTATGTAGTGTGAAAACAGTTTTATTATAAAATTTTATATTTAGTTGTTTGTATATGGCCGTAAAAGTTCTGGTGTCACTCATGTTCTGCGAAAGAAGCCACCAAAGCTTCTATCTCTCTTGGATCGTTCGTCATCAAATCAACAGAATCTCTACGATGGCTTGGCATAAGATTCAAATCTTCGTTGTCAAAATTTTGCTCTTCGGTTGTTCAAGAAGTTTCTAGATCAATCCGTACCGCCTATGGGCGCATCGTCCCCAACCGGGGGCGCTATAATCGTAAAGCCTTGGGAAAACTGTACAGCACCTTCTGCGCTCCTTCTATACTATTTCGTTCTGGTGTCACTCATGTTCTGCGAAAGAAGGAGATCAAAGAGATGAGATCATTTTATTTTAAATATGGAAAGCACCTGCTCCACTTGTCGAAATTATGCCATAACCCGACATTGACGGAGAAGTTCAAAACTCAAGATGCAAGTATTACCCTTTTCGATGTTTCCTCGTCGCTATACAAAATCATAGACAACAGAGCCCAACCAGCGCACGACCTTCTACACTGCTTCCTAGCCGATGACTGAAAATTAGTGTCTTTTTCTCTGTATTTATGTCTTTTATTATTTTCTTTTATTTACTGCGCTTTTTGAAATGGCGGGTTGGAAATAAATTACTTACTTACTAAGGCTGTAAATACAATATTACTATTATTATTCACTTGAATCAAGAAAACAGATTAACTTAATGAAGTTTTAAAAAAAATTCCCCGGTATAGTGTCCTCTTTTTTTGTAATTTTAGCTTATCAGCAACTGTTTCGTGCATGGCATTGAAGGTGCCACCTCTCTTGCCGTGGACCAAGACCGTCGGATGAACACTCTTGAAGTAGGAGGGCTGAAACTACCCGCTGGGGGATCGCGGAGGGTTAGTTGGAGCACCCAGGGTCCTCAGTACTCCCCAATGGCTATGCATGTTAGCGATGGAAAGAGCTTAGAGCAGGAAGTGGAGACGGAGGTTCCAGTTGGAAGAAGCAAGACGGAGGAAGGTAATAGTATTTTGTGTTGAAGGACCCGTTATACCTATATACCAGTGCAACCTATTTCCTTATGGTGCATTTACACACCGCGTAAAATCCGAGCGTATTTTACGCACGTATTTGGCCTTGAAAAGATATCTAATGGTGTATTTACACACTGCGCAAATCCGAGCCGATCGTGAAAACAGAGTGGATTTTCCTACCGTTTTTTTGCTTGAAAATTTGTCTAGCTCTCCGCTCGGATTTGCTTGATCTGGTCGGTTTTTGAGCATCGTTTTCAAGAAAATGAGTGATGATCAAAAAGTTTTAGAGGGCATCCCAGCTTATATGACCCTGCTGATCCTGGCTTCAAAAAAACAAAGAAGAAAGACCTAATATGGGATTCTATTGCAAAACAGCTCTCTGTTGAAGGCAAGGCTCATATGGTCAGGCTGCGAAAACGTTGCGTTTGATCGATTATAATTTGCAAACCATTCGAAAAGGACCGAGCGGAATTGGCCATATTCCTGTTCAGCGCTTCCAAGCGGACTAGTTTCTGTTAATCCCCCTATGCCTCACCGTCAGCACTTGGATCAGACATGGTAAAATAGACCTACAAGTTAGCGAGCGGAAAACCTGCCATCTGTGTCCCAGGTAATGGAAGTTTTGCATGCGTTTCAGCAGCAGAAAGTGAAAGTGACCCACTACCCTATGGATCCGACTTTTTACAATGTCTATGAGCCTCATAACCAACACTTGTGTAGACATAGTAAAAAGTCTAATCGCATAGGAGAATGGGTCACTCTCACTTTCTCCTGCTGAAAAATATTCAAAACCTCCATTACCTGGGGCACGGATGACAGGTTTTCCACTCACTAACCTGTGGATCTACTTTACCATGTCTGATCCAAGTGCTGATGGTGAGGCATAGGGGGATTGACAGAAACTAGCCCGCTTGGAAGCGCTGAACAGGAATGTGGCGAATTCCGCTCGGATTTACGCAGTGTGTAAATCCACCATAACAGTACGTACGTACTTGAGAAATCGGTCCGTTTTGTATCTAAATACGTCCGTATTGCTAGAAATCTTTTCAAGCTAAATACGTGCGTAAAATACGCTCGGATTTTACGCAGTTTGTAAACCCACCATTAACTGCATTCATTAATTTCCATGTGTTACGTTAGAGAAACCTCGAGAAGGAAGCTAGGTCAGGTAGGACCACGATGACTGAGCTGTGGAATGCTGCCTAAGATAGAGCCAAGTGGAGGTCAGAAGTTGTCGCCTTGTGCGCCACCAGGCACGGGAAGACCTAAGTCTAAATAACGACACTTCACTAATTTTTGCACTTGCCACCATGCACTATTTTCCATGTATATTATGCTCCCGACGAGTGACATATCATGCTATTGATGCGTAAAACCAGTTACCTGAATTTTGCCGAGTTTTTGCTAAAAAGTCAATGGGTCTGGGAAAAGGCTTAAAACAGACAAAGCCGTGGATAATTTTTTAAAAGCTGAGCTTAGTTTTACAGTGTTTATATAGATTTGGATAGTGAACCATAAACAGTAAATAGTATAGAATAGAATAGTAATTTATTCACTCACACTTTCACGGTTACAAAACCAAAATGGTGAGTACTGTCATAACATAAACATTTAAAAGCACGTGCAAATGGTCAAAGGCTATTTAAAATTTCAACAATCTTTGGTATAAAACTATTTTGGTAACGGCTGTGTTTGGCCGCTACTGGTTGGAATATTGGGACCTTCGTAGAAACTGCTCGCTCTTGCCTTCCCCTTACATTGTTGTATGGGGGAGGAAGAAACTCATAGTATATGGGGTGCGAAATAAGTTTTTTTTACCGATTTCGAGGCATAGGTTCAGTCTCCGTTTCTCTAATGTATCAACTGTGTATGTGCGTGACGTGCTTTAATAATCTGTATTTTCATCCTTACCCAAACCTGCGCTTCTGCCCTAGTCAATTTCCAGCCTCTGCTTTTGCATAATTAGCCCTCTGGTATGACTCATCGTCAATGCGAGACGACATTTCAGGCATCAGACTTCCTTACCTCCGTAGGAAAACATTTCGAGAAACATAGAAAATAAAAAGGCAAATTCTTAATCAGTGTCTCATTGGTGCATAACAGACCCTTCATGGACCTTCCTTGCTCCGGAGTGCGAATGAAGGTAATGAAAAAGAAGATAAAAATTTGTTTGTTTTTAGTTCCTTGGAACAATCCACTATTGCGAGCGCTGTAGCAGATTTCGGTTTTCACCGTTTTTTGTGGAGCTCATAACTCGTGAACCAGTGCATGTATCAAGTTCGAACTTCGTACACTTGTGGGTATTGTGGTCTAGTTGTGCTTTGAGGGTCCCAACTTCCCAACCCACCCGGTTCAGGGGCAATGCGGAAAAGATTGCCCATTGAGTAGAGTGCACATACAGTGGACGATGACAGATATCAAGTTGAAAGCTGGTACAACTTTTCGCGCTGGAATCTAGTTGTACTTAACCCCCACATCCACCAGACTCAGGGTCAATTGGGCCCAGATTGCCCATATAATAGAGTTCATAACTTGTGAACCATGACAGGCATAAATTTGAAACTTGGTATTATTGCTGGGACTGAAATCTCGTTGTACTTATTGTGGCCCCAAATCCCCACACTCACCCGGTTCTGGGGCAATCGGGCCCAAATTGCCCGTTGCTAAGATCTAAACTTTACCACGGCTGGAGCTAGAATGACAAACTTTCCTGTACCTGTATCCTCTGGCTACGAAGAAAATCTTGAGACTGCACCTCCCCCACCCTCCCCGTTTGCCCATGATTTTAGATTTTGTGAACCGTTACAGGTATCAAATTTAAAATTGGTATACTTGATGATATTGGGGTCCAGTTTAAATTTATCCCCCCCCCCCCACACACACACACACGCACAGCTTCACCATTCCTCGGTTCCAGGGGCAAGTGTGCCCAGTTCATACCTTGCAAACCATGGCCGGTATCAAGTAGAAGCTTGGAACGATTGTTGCATTGGGGTCCAGATGTGTACGTCTTTTTTAGGGGGAGGTGGGTGCCTCGAACATTCGGGCTTTTCAGACACTACTAGGTGCAGATCTGGCGCAGATTCCCCAGTGACTAATTTGCGTAACATAGACCACAATTAGACATACGACAATGAAATTCCATTTCTTTTCGGTTTCTAGGCTCTTGAATCTACTTTTGGAGTTTCATCTCCCCCACCCTTCCCGTTCGTTTGCAACGGGGCCCAGATTGCCCATGTGTTAAGTTCGTGAACGAGGATACTCATCAAATTCAAATCTCGTATCCTTTCCCGATGAAAAATTTATCTCAAAATAGTACTATGAAGTAGTACGAAAAGGTTGCATGCAGTACTAACGATGCTACTACATGCTTCTACTTCAAGGCTACCGTGTTACTACATACTACTATATGGTACTATTAGCAAGACTGGATGTTACTATGGCAAGACAGGATGCTACTGGATACTACTACAGAAGATTGGATCAGTCTGAGGCACATTAAATCATAGTATTCTTTGCTATCACATAGTATTACATGCAATGTTTTCGTACTACTACCATGCTGCTACGCAGGCTACAAACTTTTCATCGGGTTTACACAGCACTTTCATAAGATTCGCATTGCGCTTGTTTGGTTTCACGTTTCGCAATGGGTTTGACGTGTCAATTAAGCATTGTCCTAATAGGTGTAATAAGGTGTATTACCGCGTTTAAGACTTATTACAGATTCCTCTTTTCCTCGGAGCGCGCTGTAATAACGCGAATAAGGAGAATAGACTAGCGTTCCATTCTGGCTTATGCAGGGCCAATCAGATCGCTTGGTTGGTTCCGCCAGCGGGCCGAGGAAAGGAGCAGCGTCGTCAGGGTTGCCACGGGAAGCAGTAAAGTTCTACTTTGTTGGAAGCTGAAGAAACAACTTTTCTTCAAAATAACACGTTTTGTTCTGCTGCGACTGCTTAATGCTACTTCGAAGACCAATGCTGGCCATCCGCATATTTAACTGCTTTTTACAATGTATTGGGCGTCAAATTGTACTGGTGTACTTCAAGTAACACTAAGAACACTTTTCTGATCTTCAGAAACTCGAAACACTGTATGACCTTGGCAACACTGCTCGCTGCATTGATAAGAGCCTCTCGGGTTCGTATTTGAACGGGCGTGTGTATTAAGACGTAAACATCGCGTATAGCGTTATTCAGCTTATTACACCTATTAGGACAATGCTTTAGTCACAACATGCGTTTTCGCGTTAGGAAGGGGATGAAATGGGATCTAAAACTTTAGGACTTTGACATTAGTCTGTTTGAACAAGGTATAATAAACGAAATAAATTTCAATATTGATGAAAGTAAAGCCAGTAGTGTATTGGAACAAGCCTACGGGGTTTGTACGTAGCAAAACTGGAAAGACAAAGATAGACAATACTGTGGTTGGAGGCCGAATTACAATTTACGCGAAGGGATTGCATTTCTGCGAAGGCTGCGTACTTGTGTTACGTAAGACCTGTAATCGAGTACGCATGCCCCTTATGGGGCCCTTTCGCCCAAAATACAGCCTACGTGTCTGACGAGATTGAACGTGTACAGAAGAGAGCAGTCTCAGTTATACTGGGTCGGCAAGTGACTTCCGGCTAATATGGGTCTCTTCTAACTGAATTATCCCTCCCCTCACTGCATGAACGTCGTAACATACTAATTCTTAAGTTTGGGTGTAAAATCCTTGCATCTGTCCAACACCGAACTATCCTCCCACCTGATGCACCAATGAACAATCGTACGCGTTCGCAGCCGAAACTAAAAACGGTAAAAACCAAAACAAGGAGACAGAGTAACACATTTGTGCCATTTTTCGTCAGTATGTTCAATAAAATGTCAGTGTGACTTTAATATTTGTAGTACCGTATTTAGTATTTATGTTAGTCGTGAGTGTTTAAAGCATTGTCCTAATAGGTGTAATAAGCTGAATAACGCTATACGCGATGTTTACGTCTTTAATACACATGCCCGTTCAAATACGAACCAGAGAGGTTCTTATCAATGCAGCGTGCAGTGTTGCCACGCTCATACAGTTTTTCAAGTTTCTAAAGATCAGAAAAGTGCTCTTAATGTTACTTGAAGTACACCAGTACAATTTGACGCCCAATCTATTGTAAAAAGCAAGTAAATCTACGGATGGACAGCACAAGTCCTTGAACTAGCAGTAAGCAGTCGCAACAGAACAAAACGTGTTATTTTGAAGAAAAGTTGTTTCTTCAGCTTCCAACAAAGTAGAACTTTACTGCTTCCCGTGGCAACCCTGGCGGCGCTGCTCCTTTCCTCGGCCCGCTGGCGGAACCAACCAAGCGATCTGATTGGCCCTGCATAAGCCAGAATGGAACGCTAGTCCATTCTCCTTATTCACGTTATTACAGCGCGCTCCGAGGAAAAGAGGAATCTGTAATAAGTCTTATACGCGGTAATACACCTTATTACACCTATTAGGACAATGCTTAAAAGAATGTAATTTTTGTAAAGACAACCAAATTAACTAGCTAGCAAGTTTTTTCTAATAAACCTTACTTACTTACTTACTTACTTTCTAAGTGAACTAACATGTGTTGTCACGTGAAGGTGTCAGATGAGACTCACTTCGAAATTTATGACTTTGTTATTAGAGCTGCATTAGGATGTTCGAGCAAGGTACTAAACGAAGTGTTTTGGAACAAATCGACAGTGCTCATAGCGAGCGTAACTGATTGTATGAGAGATGGCCTGAGACGGGTTTGGAGATTCTTTGATACCTAAAATGTTGGTTTCACGGATGACTAATATTAAACGTTTCAAGTTTTCAGTACATCTAAGTCAGTTCAACTCATTCTTTTACACTCCACGTCTGAGCGCTTGCGCACTTGTTCAAGAAATGCTTTTGAACAAAACATATTGATTGATTGATGATAGACCCGTTATACCCATGAGCTTAATATAAATCAGTTTGCTCCTCTTCTCTTCTTTCCAGTTCAGTTCGGTTTATTTTTTACGACCAAAATACATTTAACTATGATGCCAGTACCCGCCCCAAGAAAAGTACAAAAAAGCACTTGCAATTGGGCGGGTACATAAAACTCATTTCCTAACTAATAATAAACTAAAAACAAAACATAACAGAACAGAGCACTAAAATAAGAAATATCAATCTCAATCTCAATCTCAATAATCAATCTCTCATCAACTCATTTAATAATAATAATGAGAAAAAAGAAAATAATAAGAAAAATAGGAAAAATAGAAAAAAAAACTATGAACCCTGGCCTAACAAATACTTTTTCAATTTATTTTTAAATAGCCCCAGGTGCTCAGCCGCCCGAATGCTCTCCGGAACTGAGTTCCACATAAGGCCCTGAAAATTTAGTAGGGAAGCCGGCCCTGGTACCACTTCTACGCGGGACGACGAAGTCACTAGTAGAGGTTTCAACGTTGGTAAGCAGAAATTCCGACTTGGTACTCCCGTAACTGTCCTATATTCAGCACTTGCATCTTTTTGAAGCAAGCTGCAGTGTTGTGTACACCTTCAACATATCCACCAATAAGACGCTTCGATCTTTTATCATTACAAATCGATCTGTGCCGGATGCCCACCAGAACATCGATGACCTCGATTAAACCACGAAAGTTCCCTCTTCTGAATCCGAACGCTATTGAAAGAGTTTTGTGCATGCCACCAAGAATAAATAAGGGAAGAATTGAGAAGACTTGAATCATGCAACGTCTTTTTTTCCCCGATTCTCAAGTAACGGGGGTGGAGCCTACTCGGCGCCTGTTCCGACCACAGAGTAATTATTGGCACTTGTCCTTCTGATCGCCGTTCTTCGCGACAAGAAAGTGCACCGAATTCAAATTAAACAGAAAGAGGCCGACATTTTGCCCTTCTCCCTCCAACAAATCGCAGCTACCACTAGTTTAAAAGACGAGATAAGGGGCTAAAGTACAGTGAGATGATAGAAGTCGTGCGGTCCTACATTCCAGGATGACGAAAATAAAGGCAACGTTCGTTGATATCTTTGTAAATGACGAATGTGTTCCCTGCAGCTATAAACTAATGTTTATCTTTTTAGTGTTTTATTTGATGGGTCATTTCCTGACTATTGCCTTATGATGTTATTTACAACATATCTGACAAAATCGACAAGTTTGGCAGTCGTATCAAGGACAAATAATCACAAGAACCTCCATCTCCCAATCTCAGTAATACGACCATGCGGAATCGAATATTTTATTTATTTTGTTTGTAGTTTCTATATATGCAGTGTTTGTTACTTATTTTGTCATTTGTTTGGCCCTAGTTGGTCGGATCTTAGTTTAAATAAATAAATTAAATATTCACGATACCCTACCCGATGATGCAAACGAGCGGAGGGTAGGAGCTAGTCGGAACATCAAAATTCTTTACCTGTACAAACAGCTATATCGCAGTAGAGCCCTGAAGAAAAAAAATCCTCATGCGAACGCCGTTGAGTCTCTTTACAGCTGATTGGTTATCCATCACCCCGATGAAAAATTTATCTCAAAATAGTAGAATGAAGTTGTACGAAAAAGTAGCATGCAGTACTAACTGATGCTACTACATGCTTCTACTTCAAGGCTACCGTGCTACTTCATACTACTGCATGCTACTATTAGCAAGACTGGATGCTACTATGGCAAGACACGATGCTACTGGATACTACTACTTAAGATTGGACCAGTCTGAGGCACATTAAATGATAGTATTCTTTGCTATTACCTGGTATGACATGCAAATTTTTCGTGCAACTATCATACAACTACGCAGGCTACAAATTATTACTGTGACGTCACGTCTGACTCGCTGTAGACCGGGATCTCCACGCCTGCAGGCATGCTAGAGTTTTTCATCTGGTATGCGCAGTGGCGAAGAGGGAAGTATATGGGTATGAACTTAAAGCTCACAACACGTACAGTAGAGGTATGCTTATGTGAATGTCTGCTAACAGTGAACGATCGTCGAAGAAAAAACTAAAAGGCAAACCAGTCATTTTTTATAATGAATGCTAGTAACAACCACTCACGCTTTTGTCACTTTTTGAATATTTTGTCAATTCACGGCTGAAAGGGACTCAACTGGTTTATAATTTGAAAAGTTTGCCACGAGGAACGCACCTTCAATGGAGAAGATGGCGGTCCGAACCTTCAAAAGAGGAAGGACCTTTTTAATAAATTCAAAATCAAAGAAAGTTGGTTGAATTTCTACTTCAAGTCTGTGCCAGGGATAACCTTGAAATAGTTGGCTGTTAGCTGATATCAAGTTGTTATTTTTCTTTTCCATTTTACTTTTTTATATGCAAGTAACAAAGCCAAGGTAGTAGAACAGTTAAAAAAAGCGTCGCATAGTCGCTGCATGGGACCAAAGGCGGAGGTTCTGTTGGATTATTTGTTCTTGGTCCTATGTTGTTGATGTTGTAGTCAGGTATCTGTCTATTTTAGTTGTTGGAAGGATCATCCAAGTATTCTGGCACTATATTCGCTTCCTTTGGGCCTTCATCTCATCCTGTCTTGTGTCGGCGGCAAAGTTTGTCAACAAGTTTTGCATCGACCATCGATACGTGCTAAACCAGCTGGGAAAAGAAAAACGAAATCTCAAGGTACGTTGGAACAGCCAGCTTCCGCTAGAAATTAGATAGACTGGAAATGTGAATTTTATAATTCTATAGAAATTCTAAGATCATTAAATCTAGCTACCGACGGGTGCAAGAATTGCACACTTTGTTGTTTGTCGGTAAATTTTACACAAACCGGACATCCCCCTCCCCCCCCCCCCCCCCCAAAGGTAAAAGGCTAGTATGCCCCTGACCACCTGTTCCTCAGATGTAATTGTCGGTTTTTAGCCTCGCGGTCGCAGCCCCCCACCCCTCCTATTCGCTGCTCGGTAGCTCCTAGCAGAAGGGGGGGGGGGCATATTTATACGTCCTTCATAAAATCCGATGACGAATTGCCGCCAGACGCGCTAGAGGAACAATAACAATCACAAGTGAGATCGGGGGATAAGTTATCTGACGGGTGAATAAGCGATTAGGCTTTCGCTTCGTATCGAGTCGCGCATTAGCCCCGTTGAAAAGCCAGACAGCACTCGGCACTGAAGTCGGAAGCCAGGAATGACAAACTTGATGATGCTTGACAGAACAGAGTTGGGTAAAGCAAAAAGAGGGGAAGACACGTTTCAAACAGTTTTAAACATGGTTAGGCCTAAGAGGAACTGAAAATAGCAAAACAAAACTGGATAAACGTACACCAAGAAATAACGTGCACTGTTTTCTTTACGATAGCGCACGTAGCGGCCAAAGAAGAACTAATCTGAGAGGAATTTTAGGAGGGGCGTATTTACTCCGCTTTTACAAAATGGCGTGTTATAAATAAATTACTTACTTACTTACTGGTTTCCGTCAGAAATCTAGTCTACTTCTCTTGCCGCATCACCGACTGCACTGTCAGAAGTTTCATAACAGACAACAGAAGGATGCACGGTTTCAACAGACAATGCGTCACAGGCAATACTTCTGATGTTGTCTGTTGTGTTTGAAAATGTTATGCAGAAAAAGCGCTGCCATCAGGAAGAGTCGAAAAATCGCCAAAAAGCATCTGCTGAATTTTCCGACGTCATGACGACAAACAAAAAGGTCAGTAGATACTTTTTTGGGTTTTTTTTACTCTTCCTGGAAATGCTTCTTCTGCATAACATTTCACGTATAACGTGTTCCAACACAACAGATAACATCCCTGAGTGTCGTCTATTAACTCACTGTCAGTTGAAACCGCGCAACCTTCTGTTTTCTGTTCTGAAACTTCTGACAGTATGATTAAACTTTTCTGACTGACAGTTGCTGGACAGTAAGTTATTTTTCTATTGTCTTTGTTCAATCCACTTTCTTTCGTTGGAAAAGATTCTGTGGGGGTTATAAATATACTCTATAACACTATACTATAATTCGTATGCTACTAATGGCAGACGCTTTGGGAGATTATCTTCGCCGAGTTTACAACACTTTGGAACAGCACTTGGGTTACGTTACAGAACTTAACAGTTGTTAGCAGATGTTAACAATTGTTAACTTTTTGCGTTCCAGGTTTCTGATTTCGAAAGTTAAGCTCCGCCCACCTACGGTTTCTGTTCCAGAGCTGAACGATTGTTAACTATTTTGTAACGATGGTTGGTGAGCATCGATGGGAAAAGTTAACAACTGTAGAATTAGGGAAAAGTTAACGATCGTTAAAGCTGCAGTTAGCTCCGCCCCGAAATAAAATTGACGATTGCTAACAATTGTTAAGTTTCTGAAACACAACCTTGGTATAATATATCTACGAATAATATATATCCTAATAATATATCCTTCTACAAGGTCTAGCTTTTCTATCCGTCACACAGGTGTGAAAGTATGGAATTCATTGCCTGAAACTGTTAGTGTCCGAAGATAGGAAAGTTTTTAAAAGAGCTCTAAAAAGATTTATGTTATGTAGCAATTATATTTCTTCTGTCTGATTTAATTGATTCATTTTTGTTTGTGCTCAGAGGAAGATCAGACCCATGTCGTAATCGTTTTTTATTTTTCATTTTTTCTTTAGTCATGTCTCTGTTGTCGTAAATTCTCGTGTTGTCCTTAAATTTTAGTGTTGATGTGTGATAATTGTTCGTTTGTTTTTTTCTTTACAATGCCTTAGGCTAGAATTGTATTAAAAAATTTTACAAACCGATCAGAATTAGTGAAGCGTCGTTTTTTATACCACTGGCATGTCTGATGCTTTTGAGAAACACCAGGTTTGTTTATATTTGCCATTAAAATTGTACCTTACCTTTACCATACCCTACGAGTTCAACTGAAAAGGCAGCTCATTTTTGGGATCCCGAAGCGTTAGTGACGGGAATGACGGGATACCTATGACTTCGTAAAGTTTGTCCGCCCGTCTGTCTGTTAGC
This sequence comes from Branchinecta sandiegonensis, assembly GCA_030848855.1. NCBI lineage: Eukaryota > Metazoa > Arthropoda > Branchiopoda > Anostraca > Branchinectidae > Branchinecta > Branchinecta sandiegonensis. Next base: position 19,276,485 of record JAUPMV010000016.1, on the reverse strand, counting down.
ACGATAACTCGAAGGAGTTGAGATGTTGTGCTCAGATCTGGTATGAGGATTCGCTGGTAAAAGTACAGGTCAAGTCGTAGATGGGCTTCGTAGAGCTTTATATTTTGGGGTGTGATAGAGGGTTTTGGGCAAAAAAAAACCTGTTTTAAAGCTAAGGACGAAGTCAATTTAAACTTATTGAGACTTGATGACTCCAGATCTGAAACTGATTTTGTCGCCGGACATAATGTTCACCCGGAAATCCCGCCAAAACCGGAAAATTTGAAAAACTAAAAGTTGTATCTGAAATTGGTTGTAGGTCCGATACAGGGCTGTAGTTCGGGTAGTAAGGTAATTATTTCTTCCGGAATTCGGGCAAAACCGGAAATTTGGTTGAAGTAATATCTTCGGTACAATCTGATCATACTACATCTCACGTTAAAAAAAACGATCGAAATCGATATGGTGTCAAAAGATGGGGTTGGAAACACGTTGAATCAGTATAAATAGTGTGTAATATTAATTAATATAATAGGTATGCTGTAGATATCGATAAAAATTATGAAAATTCTATGAGTCTTCTAGCATTTTTCCGGTCGTACCTGGTTAACCTGGTTAAGTGGTTGACTGATAGGGATGCATAAGATGCCTATAAAATGTTTCTTGCCGTTGCCCCAATCGTGCAGCAAAAACAGCAGCCGTGTCAAAAATTAAATCTCAGCACTAGTTTTTCCGTGCAGTCATTATTTAAAGTAATAGATACAGACGAGTACTCGATAATAGAAACGTAGAACGAGGTTATTAATAAAATAATATTTTTTATTTAATTTAATTTCAAATTTAATTTCAAAATAAATGCGGCACAACATTTAATGCGCGAGCAAATTAATTATAAGTTTTCATTCTTTATGGTTTTCAGTCCCTTATTAATAAAAAACCGAAGTGGACCAAAATGCAGAAAAAAACCTTTCCTGTCATCGCCCCAATCGTCCAGCAAAAACAGCGTCCGTGTCAGAAATTAAATCTCAGGACTCTGGCTCAAGTGCCATATACCGATCACAATTCCGTCTGTCGGTCTGTCGGTCTGTCGGTCGGTCCGAGTTTTTTGTCCACATATCCGAGTTAGGGTCCTTCCAGATGTGCTAGGACAATGAAACTTGGCAGGCATATCAGGGACCCGACCAAATTAACCTGGAAATAATCAGTTTCCCGATCCGAACCATATGCGGGGGAGTGCGGGGCGCTGGAAACTTGAAAATTTAGGGCATTTTGTCACTTTTTTCCGAGTTAGGGTACTTCTAGATGAGTTAGGACAATGAAACTTGGCAGGAATATCAGGGACCCGACCAAACGAACCTGGAAATAATCAGTTTTCCGATCCGACCATATGTGGGGGAGTGGGGGCGCTCGAAACTTGAAAATTTAGGGCATTTTGTCACACTTTTTCGAGTTAGGGTACTACCAGATGAGCTAGGACAATGAAACTTGGCAGGAATATCAGGGACCCGACCAAACCAACCTAGAAATAATCAGTTTCCCGATCCGACCATATGCGGGGAAGTGGGGGCGCTGGAAACTTGAAAATTTAGGGCATTTTGTCACACTTTTTCGAGTTAGGGTACTTCCAGTTGTGCTAGGACCATGAAACTTGGCAGGCATATCAGAGACCCGACCAAACAAACTTAGAAATAATCAGTTTTCTGATCCGACCATTTTTTTTGGGGGGGGGGGGGAGGGGTGGAGGGCAGGGGAATCCGGGAAATTGAAAAGTGCGTAACTTTCGAACGAATGATCGGATTGTAATGAAACTTCATAACTGAATAGAATATATATCTGTAATATCCCGTTTAAAGTCTTGACCGGATTCGGTGGCCAGGGGGGAGTTGGGGGGGGGGGAGACCGGAATTCCGGCGATGGTGGTTTTGGGGATTTTCACGATGAAACTTGGCAGGCATATCAAGGACCCAATCAAACTGACTTCAAAATAAAAATTTTGTCGATCAGATAATGGTGGGGGGAGTGGAGGGAGGGGAATCCGAAATTTTCAGTCATGCGCAATTTTGGAATGGGTGATCGGATTCGAGTGAAATTTAAGAATTGAACAGAGGGCATTTCTCCGATGATTTTTTTCATATCCGGACCGGATCCGGCAACTATTGGGGGGGGGGGGGAAATACGTGACCCGTTTAGAATGGAGGGATCGGGATGGAACTTTGTGGGAAGAACAAACAGATGCTCTAGGTAAGTCATTTGCTGAATCGGATTGGCTACGTGCACCGCGGGGGAGCGGGGGGGGGGGTGGACCGGAAATCTCGAGAAACGGTTAGAATGATGGTATCGGAGTGAAACTTGCTGGGAAGAACAAACATCTGGTCCATGTAAATCTTTTACATAATTTGACTGGATCCGGACACTTGAGGGGGGGGGGGGGAGGAGGGGATTTCCCGGAATTCCGTTTTTTGAGGGATTTTCACGACGAAACTTGGAAGGCATATCAGGGACCCGGTCAAACTGACTTGGAATAAAAAAAAATCCTCGATATGATAATCTTGGGGGGGGGGTTGAGGGAGGGGAATCCGGAATATTGATTCATGCGTAACTTTGGAATGGGTGATCGGATTCGAGTGAAATTTAATAATTAAACAGAGAACATTTTTCTCTGGTGACCTTTTTCATTTCCGGATCGAATCCGGCAATTACTGGGGGGAGGGCGGAAAATACTTGACCCGCTTAGACTGGTGTGATCTGGATCGAACTTCGTGGGAATGACAAACAGATGGTCTGGATTAATCATTTACAGAACCGGATTGGCTCCGGTTATTGTGGGTGGAGTTGGAGGATGGGGGGGGGGGTCTGGGATTCCGGTGATCGCGCGTTAAGGTACTTCCAGATGTGCTAGGACGATGAAACTTCGCTGGAATATTGGAGACTCAACAACATTTGCTTAGAAATTGCTACTTCCCAAATCCGATTATTCCTTAAAGTACCAATCTTGACCGCAAAGTAAAAAAAATAGTTTTAAGCAATATATGCATTTTCGTGATGCCCATCAGCCCATTAGCAGTTTTGCCTCAAAGGTTTTGCTTACAAATGAAGTTCCAGCTCCCTTAGAGTGCGCATCTCAACCGCAAAGTCGAAACTTACTTTTGATCAATCATCATCTTGACCCATGCAAGTGCCATATGAGCTTACAGCTCTTGTTTCATTATAGTGGTATTTGAAGATAACTTAATTTAATAAGATATTTATAGTCGGTAGAAGCTTCAGTTATTTATTACAGGTTTGTTTCCTTCCCCGAAGTTGAATCAGAGGATTGACAGCCTGACGAGGACCGTTGCCAAAAAGGGCCGAAATATCGCTGATGAAGAATCGTAGCTGACGTACCCCTTGTAAACATTGTTTGAATAAATGTTTCAAAGTCAGCTTGGGCTCAAAGAATATTTATAAGATGCCTACGGGAAGTCTACAAGGCCTGATAGTTTGAGTGAAGGAATCAAACAAAAATTCGCCTTTGGGAACCAATCGAAACCTTTGGTTTTATTTACTTGTTATATTTTGGATTTGAATCGATGAAAATCGATCATGTTATAGCGCAGCAACGGAATAACGCATTTTCATCGGGTCTTGAGGCCTATTTAAGTGATGGGTGAACAAAAACAAGAATAAACGGCTTGTTAAAAAAACGGCTTATTAAGAAAAACGAGACTCAATGCCCAGAGGCTATTTTGTAAGGGACTAATTACCCTTAATGTATCAACAACACACAATATTTGAAGAAAAGTAAAGAAAGAAAGAAGCTTGTCTCACCCGGTCTTGGACGCCCAATCGAAATACAAAAACCACGAAAAAAATTTCAACCAAAAACGCTGTTAACTATCCAGCAAAAAAAAAAAAGGCTGAGAACAACGCATCAAATTCGTACACGATAAAGGCTTATACAGTATTTCGCCAGCCAGGACATGGCAGGACAAAAGCATGAAAAGTTTAGACGTAAGTTGCAACAGCTCAAGCATAATTTGTCATCTTTCCTCCATGAGTTTAAATATACTGATTTTTTTTGTTTAAATTTTGAATTTTTAAATTTTAACTTTTTTTTCCTTCAGTTTTTGTCATTGTTTGCGGTATTTTATCTGCCTTCGCCATTTTCATGTGTTGTTGTTTATTTTAGTCGTTCTGATAGATTAGAGTTTGCTTTAGTGTTGGTCTGTTTTTGCGTATTTATATAATCACTTATCTTATTATCATCAATTTTGGTGGATCAATAAAACATCATCATCATCATCATCATCACATACTCGGGAAAAACTATTCAGAACACGCCGGAGATCCTCAGGAAGAAGGAGCAAACGTCCCCGTAACGACTAATTCAACAACTCAAACCCTGTGTCAACCAATCAGGGCGATCTTTGGGAGCAGTTGTGATACCGCTTCCGGCTCCTCCGCTAGGTACCCGGCGATTTTGCATCGGCAAGGAGAGTTTGTCATGAAGAGTATTGTGCTGCAGTGCTGCAAGATCGTGAGATTTTTATTTTTAGGAGACCTTGGCAAACACTTACGGGGACAAATACCTCACTAGCCAGTGGACCCCCCACGCTGCTGTGAAACTAGCAAGACAGAACAGGTAAGGTTCAATTTCATCCTGAAAGAAGGGCCGATTTTTGAACCTCCTATTCCAGATACTTTGTGTTTAAAGTAAATAAAACTCCTCGGTTCAATCATCTAGCAAATGATTCAAATAAAATTTAAAATTTTAAATCTTATGATGAAAGTGTAAGTGACGTTAAAGCAGGGTAAACGGTTAGGTAATTTTGGTACTAACGTCACTGAGTTGGAAGTGGAGCCGTAGCCGCTGTTTTAGTTCAACCTGAAAAAAAAAATGGATAAAGAAGCTACGCGTGAAAAAAAAATTCAAATGGAAATCCCAAACAAAGGAAACGGTAAAGCGTGGTCACATCGGCCTTCACATGCTGAAATAACTTGCTAAAAATAGGTTCCTTGAACAAGATTTGCTCCGGTTTATGTTTCTCTTACACGTTCGGGGTTAGAATACTGTGTGGAAGCTTGGCGCTTTGGCCTTACTGAGGACCAGGCTTGTTGGATCGAGAAAATACGGAAGCATGCCCTACTGATTATGTCAAGATCCCCCAAAATTTCTTATAATGAGCTCCTCCAGAAATTTAAACTCGAGCCCCGTAGGTTGAAACTGTGCATGGCTTCTGGTAATAAAATGCTTGAGCACCCTATCCATAAGTATATAATTCCGCCACCAGTTGAGACCGCTCGCAAACGACCTGCAACAGCGGCCTCAGTGGCGATACCAAAACTCCAACATGTAAAATGTACCATGTACTGTACGAAAAGACCTTTGTACCATCTTTCGTGGAAATTTTTAATCTTTTTGAGTGTTTACATTTGTAAGTATTGACGATTTCGACAAATTTGGATTTTACCATGATAGTTCGAGTAGAATGAAAGCGATATCTAACGATATCATATGGAGTTAGCCGTTGATATGCTTGTCCAGATAAATAATAAAGATGAAGCATATACTTCGCCACCATTTGAGACTGCTCGCGAACGACCTCCAAGAGCGGCTTCATTGGCGATCCCGAAACTCCAACAGGTAAAATGTAACCATGTACGGTATGAAAAGACGTTTGTAGCGTCTTTCGTGAACATTTTTAATCTTTTTTAGTGTTTACATTTGTCTATATTGTACAATGTCTATTGATAGATATCGCTTTTATTCTTCTCGAACTCTAATGGTAAAATCCACATTTGTCGCAATCGTCAATATATACAAATGCAAACACTAATAAAGATTAAAAATTTTCACGAAAGACGCTACAAACGTCTTTATATACCGTACATTGTCGCATTTTACCTGTTGGAGTTTCGGGATCGCTACTAGTACACACAGTTCTGTTCTTGCGTTGTGTCGATGCATCAGATTTTTCAGTGAAAAAATGGAAGTCTTAAAGGGAGAAATATAGAAAGAAAACCTACTAACGATGAAGAAAAACATAGTAATGATGAAAAAACAGAGAATTCATTATAAGAAACCGAGAAAGGAAAATGTAAATGCACATCTCGCGTGAAAGCTTGTCGCGCAGGTGTGAAAGATACGCTACGTAGCGCAAGATAAAGGCATGCGCGACGCGTCAATGTGAAAGCGGCTTTAGGCCATTTGGTCAATAAAGTTGATCGACTGACTACAACAAGTTTCTGACCCCTCACGGACGAATGAATTCATTTTCTAGCAAAGAGAAACAAGCAGAGAAGAGTCACAAGACCATTGGTCCACAGGACTCCCGCGATATCGTAATTCGGATCGAATCGGCGAGCGACGACAATCTGGATGAAATCAGCATGTCGACCACTCCGATGCAGTCAGAGTCTGTGAAAGAGAAAGAACCCGAGTTCTACCAGAAAACAAGGTTTTCATCACCGCCAGAGGAACATAACCCTGATGAATGGCATCCGACGAACTCCGCGTTTCTGGAGCTCATCATAGCTTTGTGGTAAAAATTCAGTTTCTTTCGAGGCGTATTCTCGCCGTTCCCCGAGGACTCCTCGGGGAATCGAGGGAACGGCGAGAAAAGAGGGAGTCACTCCATGCGGACTCCGCGTACAGAAACAGCGACAACACGGGGAATGCTTCCAGAATCGGTTTTGTTCGTAAAAAAAATATACAGTTTACAAAATTAGTCTAGATCCACTTTATTTGGTTTTCTTTATTTTGATTGTTTTTAATTAATTTTACATTGCACGAACACCAGCAAAAATTTATTCCCCGCCGAATCTTAAAGGAAGTCCTTTTTGATGATGGTGATGATAATCGGAGCATTCCCTCCGTCCGTGGGGACGGGGAATGAGTCCCCGGAACAAACAAAAACGCGGGGACTCCTCAAGTGGAGTCCGGGGGGAACCGCGAGAATAAGCCTATGGTTGCTAATCGAGGCAGATACAATAGAAATCTTCGGCTTTTACAGATCGCTCGGTTTCCCAGATATCGGGTTGAAACTTACGGAGCTTGCTGGGAAATTACCCCAGTCAACTTTTAAGTATCTGCCCGCCACAGTGGCCTTTCTCGTTTGCTTTAGTTTCTCGTTCTTTTTGTTTTGTGAAGTGTTTGTTTTGTTTCACTTATTGATACTCCGCTTTGATTTTTTCTAGCGGGTCAAAGATACATTATTATTATTTGTTGTAGTAGGAATGATATTTTCCCTATGACATGGATCAGAAAGAACGTTTTCGCCAACCGTGGTAACTGACCGTGGCTCTGAAAAGTCATCTCACTTTCATCAAATTTGTCAAATTGGTGAGAAATAAGTTTAGCACATAATGATGTATCTGGGTATCAGTTTTTCTTTTGGGATGACTTCGAAAAGTGCAGTTTCGGCAATATTCGTTTTTGCTGAGCAACCGTGTATCAGATACCACGGTAACTGAAAAAACGACTAATTGCAGATTCAGTTACCATGGTAACAGACACCATGGTATCTGCAAAAACGCAACTATTGGCGAATTTTGAATGATAGCAAAATTGCCTATCATCATTTTCATTTTATTCGCAAGGGTTGACTGTGTGGAAGGGTGCTATCTGGTAATCGGGTTACAGGTCTGTCCTTTTTTAAGTCATTCCTAGCTGTTTAGTTTTCGATACTTCAGTTCAGACCCTAACTCGCGCATAGTCGCCATATTCCTTTTAAAATAAAATAAATTGAGAAACCAAAATTTTATATTGCATGAAGATTATGTAAAGTAATAGCATATTATGCACTTGCATTGACAGTTTCCTATGCTATTTTTCGCAATGAAAATTTGTGGATGAATAAAATGAGTTTTAATTTACATTTGAATACCAGAGATCGAAAAATTAAAAATCTGGAAACTACTGACTTCTGCATCCATCAGTTTCTCAGGAATGCCTAATAAGTGAACAGAAAATCTTCATTGCTTGGTTTGAATGTGTTCATGTTCCCTCACTCACATTAGTGAGATGAAAGTCCAACTGAACTTCCTGTCATGTCAGTTACAATGTTCCCCGTTTGGGACTCCAGCGAAGCCTTCGGTCTTAATATAATAATAATATTATAATAATATAACTGCAGTAAAAAGGCTTTCGCCTCTATGGTCTTGTCATCTTTCAGCTGAAATCGGCGGTAGCGATATCTTGGTCTACACTGTAGAACGTTTCTCCAAGAAAGGGTTAAAGTTTACTGCAGTATTGCTACTGGGATTAATCTTATCTCTACTAGGATAAAATTAATCCGAATTGGAAATGGTCTTATCTCAGTAGAGACAATATTAATACCAGTAGCAAATACTGCAAGATTTTTTTACAGTGTAGTCAATCGTGCCTTTCTTCTTTACGTTCTTCTTACCGGTTTTATTTCATGTTCACTAACCGAGCCACTTTTTTTCAGGTATCTCCTCGTGTCTCAGAGCGAGGTTTTAGCCTACCTGACGTCCTTCTTATACCAGATTGAGTCAGCCAGTATCATCTCACTACCGCTGCCACTTATCGTTCTTATCTGGGGTAGTTTATCAAACCCGCGACCCAGTAAAACATTTTGGATTACTATGATGTTCTATGTGAAGGTAGGAGCTTTTAGAAATTCATCTCTCACATTTTAATCAATCAATCAATCAAGTATATTATCCAAATAGCTTACAGCTAGAAGTGGAATACATTACATTTATTTTCTTTCATCTACTCCACTTTTTCAGAATTGCGGGTTATAAATACTTACTTACTTACAATACTTATGAAATACATGGACCCGAAACAAATTAACTAATACACTTACAAGATATGACCAAAAATAAATGATGGGGAATTTCTGTACTTCCTTTAGGTCATTCATACTACTTACCTCTATCATTTGCGCATAGAGCGTCAAACAAGCCTCTCCGTTGATCACGAAACTGTTGCTGGGGTTGTCTTCCCATTGTGGTGTGAGGGACCCCGAAAAAGGCTAAGTCGACCCAAATATCATCAAGTTTACCAAATTTAAATGTCACCCCTTTTACGTACTCTCAGCTGATTGGCAATCGGGGTCTACTTACTCGTACAGGTCATTTCATCGTCCAAGCTCCACCCGTGGTAAATTTAAAGCAGAATTCTTACTAGAAATGATCTTTTCCCTATAAAATGGATCAGAAAAAACGTTTCAGCCAAAAACTCAGGCCAAAAATGGGCCATTGTCTCGATCCCCCAATTATTTCACGAGTTATGAGCTCCACAAAAAAAACAAAAAACGTGAAAACCCTAAGTGGACACAGCGGCCGCAATACTCGATTGTTCATCACTTAAGACTCCACATAATGAATCAAAACGGATAATTCAGTGAAGGCTGCAGAGTCGCTTTGTATATTATTGTAGTTTAGCACTTTAATTTGTTGCAATTCTTGTTCTTGTGTAATAATTGAATATTTGACTATGTAAAAGCGCAATTGTATATAGTTATGTTTGACGAGAGAACAAATATTCGGTTTTTCATTAATACCGTAAGGAATGTTTTTCCAAATAATAAAGATTGATTGATTCATCCATTTCCATTTCCAGGCAGCAGTTTTCCTGAAATGCATATTCCAGTTCAGTATATTCCCTTGGAACGAGGTGGCAGTTCTGAACAATCCTTTTTGGGCGCCGAGAATCCTCGGTGTTGAGAAGAAAGCTGACTACGCGAATGGCGACCTGATACTTCTTCTCGTCCTCTTCTTTCACAGGTAAGAGAGTATCGTAGTAAAATTAAAAATAAAAATGCTCCATGAGTGGGGTTTGAACCCTCAACCTTCGGATTGATATACCGACGCCCTAACCAGTTGGGCCCACAAGGTTCGCTAACCACTACAGTCGCCAGTAAGTAACGGGCTACAGGAACATTGATCTCGCTCACTGCGATTTTATCTGAAACCCCATGTCACGTGATAGTTATAGACAGAGCTGCTGCGAGTCCAGCAAATCCGAGTCCGAGACAAGTCCGAGTCCTTGAAGAAAGCGTCTCGAGACGAGTCCGGAGTCCAAGTCCACAGCTTTGGCGGACGGACAGATCCGTGAAATACGAGCCCGAGTCCTTGGAAAAGGCGTCTCGAAACGAGTTTCGAGTCCACCAGCTCTGGTTATAGATACAGTTGATGATAGATGATAGTTGATATCCTATTGTGAGTTCAGTCTGGCGACCATAGTATGAACCGACCTTCCATATCGATAATGAACCCTGGAATTTCTGCATGTGTATAGTAGACGCCCTAGGCCATCCTGACTTCGATGATTGTATACTTGGAGATTTACCATCTTTTGTCCGGCTTAATATACCCCTCGCGATAGCATCAGGTTAAGAATGCATCTTCACTCTCAAATACAGTCGTCGTAACAGGTACGTTTCATTCGCCAACAGCTGTTTACCAAAACTTGGTATTGGTTGTTGTCTTCGGTTGAAGAGGCTCGGGATTATCAACTCTGACAATGCCTGATCATATAAAGCAGCAGTTCGTATAAATTTCTCTCATTACAGGTTAATACTCAAAGCAATGGGCCTGTGGGACGATGAGGAAATTGATATCCCCAACAACGTGGAAGATGAACAGACCGACCTGATACCGAGCGGTCGACAGAGTATCTCAAGTGACGATACTATAACCGGCGCTGATCTCGCCTTGGCTGATTCCATCGCCAACCCGCCCGGTTCCTTCCGTGATTCTGACAGCCGTGTTTCGGTGCCCGATAGTGTTTTTGACCGGGATTCAATCTTTAACGGACCGCGGGAAATTCAAATTCAGTGCGCCACGCCGTCCGGCTCTGTGCGGCTTCGACGAAACGGTCGCGCGCTAAGCCGGCCGAGCGTGACAAGCGAAGGGGTGGAGTTACTAGTTCCTCAGATTAGTATTGAAAACGAACGGAAGCCATCCCCTATTTTAAAGCGGCAGACATCCGTTCCGTCAGTGACCTCAGAGCTGGAAAGTCGGGTGCACTTGACTGTTCAAAGAACGTTTTCCGGTCGGTCCAGCATAGTCAAAACTCCAAGTTTCCGGGAGGACCGGATAGTTGAAGAAATAGTAATCCCCTCAAACATATCACGTGTACAAAGGCAAATAAGCGATGCGAGGTCAAGTCGATCATCGACTGAACGACATAGTGGACAGTTCGCGCGCAGATCAATACGAGGAAGTAGGAGGAGACTTTCAAGAAAAAATAGCAGTTTGAGAAGGGGATCAAGTATGATTGAAAAGCCAAATCCGGTGGTTTTGCGGATGCAACAGATGGCGAAAGGAGTGGAGCAGACGGCGAGAGCGGTGGTTTTCCGGTGGAAAATTGGGTAAGCTCACAGATCTTTTTCTTTCTTATTGAATTAGTTTAGCTTAGTTTATTTAAATGCCAACTTGTAAATTGTTTTGTACCGTAAAGAACGCGAACATTTTTGATCCAATTGACCCAGTTGACGTTTTAACACAAGTAAATCTTATAACATGTATTCGTAGCTTGTTTCGATGAACGTTTTTATGAAACCAGACTCTATTTAAATCGTATAAGGTATTATATAAATTAATAAAGGATGCTATGTACTCTCACATTAGTGTATCACTGTGACTATGTGGACATTTCCGATGCTATTTTTCTTAACGAAGAATTTTTGGAAAATAAAGCGAATTGAATTAAATTTCAGGTTTATCAACTATATTTCGTCGTTTTACGAGTTCTTTCACGGCCTTCTGGACGAGGGAAATCGAGTTCCTGTCGACCTATATTTCTACATGTTCTGGTGCGACTTCATCAATTTCTTTGTGGTCATTTTCGGTTTCTCCGCATTTGCGGTAAGTGATTTCCAGTAGCTCTCGTAGTTCTTATGCTTATAGGTTAGTTTATCTTAGCATGTATTTATTTTGTCTGTCAGTAAAACAAAACCTGCCGAGTCCGCTTCCTCATTATGCCTCATTATTTTCCTCGTTATGTACATTCAGTCACATCTTTACGTAATTTGGTTTGTTAATGTGATTAGTACCCACTCTTTACGTTTCATTTTGGTCAAACTAGGACAAAGAAACTCAAGACATATTACCAGTATCATCACTCAAAACTAGCTAAAGTTAGTAGTTGCGTTTCTGCAGATACCATGGTATCTGTTACCACGGTAACTGGATCTGCAATCAGCCGTTTTTGCAGTTATCGTGGTATCTGTTAAGGCCCATTCACAGTGGGTTTTAGTTAATACTCCATACCAGGTAGTTTTGAAAATCGCTTCCAAGACCGAAGCTTCGCCAGGTATCTGCCGTTCGCAATGGATACAGGTGCCAAGTTTCGGGTACCAGCTAGTCTCCAACCCAAGTTGAAATCAGCTCAGCTTTTGAGGGTACTAGCCAATCAAATTGTTTGGAAGGATTTTTAAAAATATCCTGATTGGCTAGTTTCGAACCAAGCCCAGTAGATAAAATCACATCCACTCCGTGCTGTCTTGAAAAACGAAAGTGAATTTAGGTCTGACGTGGTTCAGCATTAGCCAATCAGAATATTCCGTGGTTTTCCCATAGGTAATCTGATTGGCTAGTACCCTCAAAAGTTGAACTGATTTGAACCTGGGTCCGAGACCAGCTGGTACACGAAACTGGCACCTGTATCCATTGCGAACGGCATAAACCTGGCAAAGCTTCGGTCTCGGGAGCGATTTTCCTGGTATCGAGTATTAGCTAAAACTCGTTGTGAATGGGCATTTATAGGTTAGTTTAACTTAGCATGTATTTATGATGTCCGTCAGTAAAGCAAAATCTGCCGAGTCGGTTTCCTCATTATGCCCGGGCCACATTCAGTCACATCTTTACGTCATTTGGTTCGTTAATGTGGTTATTACCCACTCTTTCCGTTTCATCTTGGTCAAACTAGGAGAAAGAAACTCGAGACATATTACCACCATCATCACTCAAAACCAGCTTTATGATGGGTGGGTTTACACACTGCGTAAAATCCGAACGTATTTTGAAATCCGAGTGTATTTTGAAATCCGAGCGTATTTTACGCACGTTTTGAGCTTGAAAACATTTCTAGCGATACGGACGTATTTGAGAAATCGGTCCGTTTTGTATCTAAATACGTTCGTATTGCTAGAAATCTTTTCAAGCTCAAAACGTGCGTAAAATACGCGCGGATTTTACGCAGTGTGTAAATGGACCATAAGTCAGTAGTTGCGTTTTTGCAGATACCATGGTATCTGCTACCACGGTAACTGGATCTGCAATTAGTCGTATTTGCAGTTATCGTGGTATCTTTTCGCCACTGTTGCTTTTGAGAGTTTTTAGGTCGAATCACATCTTTCTTTACACTGGATAGGACTGTATATTTGGTGTCTCTTGTGCGTATGGGAGCGAAGTGGAAATAAATATAGGTTTTTTCGTCGTATTTTTGTGTGATGTGTTGCGCTAAAAAAAATTGTCGCTCAGCTGTTTTTGACCGTTCTCGGGGCGGTTACATCTTTTGAGCATCTCAGAAATGGCTTGTCGTAGGGCTCTGAAATGTACAATAGACGCAGGAGCTAAGATCCGTAGTCCTGGTGTCAGTAACTCATTTTCACAGAAAATTTCGCTTGAACCCTGAATGCGTGAGAGCGACGACATGCCCATATGTTCCATTTACAGATCTGGAACGAATCTGGCAGCCATAGGAGAATAAGACTAGGGAGTAGCACCAAGAGTAGAAAAAAGCGACACACAGTCGGAAGAGCAGCGACACTGGCACCACTAGCGATAGAGAACGTCCCTACGGAAACACGATCAGTTGCGCAGCAGCTTTGGCTTCGATAATTTCAGATTCCGAACACATCAAAAAAAGATACAACCTCCCCTGTTTCCACGATGTGTGGAGGCCGCATCTTAGCTATACTAGAAATTTTCTAACCCGCAAGTTTATCTCGCTTTGAATGTCGTGAGCGTAGTGGGTGCGGCTACGACTAAGGACCCTTTCTGATGCATGGAAAGCATAGGTCTTGGCGCTACTCCCTAGTGTTATTTTGCTCTGCTGCACTGTTAGAAGTTTCATAACAGACAACACAAAGATGCGCGGTTTCAACAGACAATGCTTAACAGACAACACGTCGGATGTTCTCTGTCGTGTTTGAAAATGTTTATGCATAACAAGCGTTGCCATCAGGAGGAGTCAAAAAATCGCCAAAAAGTATCTGCTAAATTTTCAGACATCATGACGACAAATAAAAAAGGCAGTAGATGTTATTTTGGCTGTTTTTTGGCCCTTCCTGGCAATGCTTGTTATGCATAACATTTCATGTATAAGGTTTTTCAACACACCAGATAAAATCCCAAGTGTTGTGTGTTATGCACTGTCTGTAGAAACCGCGCATCCTTGTGTTTTTATGAAACTTATGACAGTGTGACAGCTGTGTGAAACCTTCGAAATTTTGATGGGTGACTCTTTTGCAGGCACAATCTGGTGACGGTGGGGTCATGGCCTACTTAGAAGAAAGTCGCGTACCCCTACCTTTCCTCATCATGCTGATTCTTCAGTTCTTCTTGATACTCTGCGATAGATCGCTCTACCTCCGGAAGAACCTGTTGGGGAAACTGATTTTTCAGTTCTTCCTCATATTTGGAATCCATTTGTGGATGTTCTTCGTTCTTCCAAGCGTTACTGAAAGGTAAACCCATTTCTTTTACAATGGAAACACGAGAAACGTCACCCAAACGATGGTTAAAATCCTATCTGTTGTGGCTCAAGAGGGCCCCATCCATTTTCGTCATCATTCCCAACAATGGTGTAAACACGTACGCCATCTAGGAAATAAGTTTAAGTTATTGCCGATAGGTGGCGTATGTCTCTAATCGTCTTTGTGACATTGTTTGATTCTCATGATGCTGATCCGCTATCAGCATCATCACGTCCGGTAGCGACTAGTAATCAACTTTACCATCTGTTGAGACAAGGAGGCTTTTGTACATTACTGACAGGAGTATACATTTATTTTATTGAGAGAGAAAAAGAAGAGTGGGTCTGAGCCCTAGGCTACCTAGGATATCCCTACCCCTCGTTTGTTGATTGGTTCTGAGAGTGGACTTAAGGTCAGGCCCGCCGGTCTTCAGAAGAACCCAGTGATCCTGTTCAAGACCTAGCCTTATCAACCACCCTCGAAACCACATCACTGTCTCAACCAATCACCACGCGACGTTTCTTGCTCTTCGCTAGGCACAAGGCGATTCTTCATCTGCATGAAGAATTAGTCATCAATAGTCATACAATTCGGTTTACTAATCCATAAAGGTCTTTTTAATAAAAGGAAAAAAAAGTTAAAAGTGCTGGATATTTGAACTGAAAGGATCAACGAAGAAATTTAATATTTACAGTTTTGATCTGAGATTTAAATGCACTGTATAAAAAAATCTTGCAGTATTTGCTACTGGGATTAATCTTGTCTCTACTGAGATAAGATTATCTCTAATTCGGATTAATCTTGTCCAAGTAGAGAAAGGTTAATCCCAGTAGCAAATACTGCAGTTAACTTTAATCCTTGCTCCGAGAAACTTTTTACAGTATTCATCGGTAATCCATCAGTATTTTTTTGAAGGAAGAAAATGTCTTCACAGTCAACGGGATCAACCTATAAATCTGAAATTTGCAGTTTTAGCCTCAGCTTTAAATATACAACTCACAATTTAAAATAGTCCGGTCAGTAGTGCAAACACATGCACTGAGACGCTGCAGTACGGTGAATGTCATCATCAGAACAGACAAATATCATGACGGGGCAAAAACCACTTACGTTAGTTTACAATAATAATAATATGTTGCAACAGAAAAGGCTTTCGCCTCGACGTAACTCGAAAAAATAAAATCTTATCTGTAATACACTCGAGACTATTAATCGATTCAGCATCAACCGCATCTTCGATGGCGTTGTTTCTAAGGACTAACCATTTGTATTCAAAATCCACTTGCTCTTGTGGAACAGTCCACAAAATGGAAAATGCACGCTGCAACAATTGGCCTCTGGAATCGTCCCACAAGTTTTTCACCCGATACCGCTTATGCATATATATATGTTTAACTTTTCTCGAACAGTTATGCAATGCATATCTTTCTATGTCCCACAGAAATTTACTTTTACTTTTTTGGAGATTGATAAGATATCGTATCAGCCTCTGCAGGTGTTCACCGAGCACTTTTCCTCAAATACTGAAAATAGAAGCTAACCTCCAAACAACAAATGAAAACCAAAAGTAAAGAAATAAGAGAAATAGGTACTTAAAATATTATAGAAAACAACAAAAATAAAAATAAAAGATTTAAAAAATGATAGAACATCTTACTCTCTTAGACAACCAGCCTATGCCCTAGGTCATACCTTGCCACAATCAGATTTCCACTGAAAATACAACAACATCCTACTATCCGTTGCTTTACAAAAGCTATTGATCACTGCCTTATTTGGTTAGTTAGTTGGTTACTTGGCGCTTTCGGCCAACACGGCTGACCATGTGCGATCGCGTCACACTACGTTACGGGCGTTTGGTCCCAAATAGAGGAAAATATTCATGCAAGGCGCTCGGAAGGTTGTATAGTGCTTTTTGCGGCCCATATATTCACAATTGTTCCGGAGTTTACCATATCCTAGGAAAAAAGATGTAAAAAATTTGAGAAGTTGTTTCTTTGAGTACTGTAAATTTCTGATGTATCTTCCAAAATCTTTTCGAATCGTAAATTGGTTCGAATTCTAATGCTCATGCACTTTTTCGTTCGGATTCAAATCTATTTTCCCTCCACAAACATCCTGACCTCTCAGCCCGTGACATTATTAGCCAGTTTTTCATTCCTGAACCCGATTAATGTGCTTGTCAATGTGTACAAATTTTAAGTCTATTTAGTGTGTTTTTTATCTATATGAAAAAATGTTGTTATGTGTATTTACATTGTTTTGTTTAAGTGTTTTAATTTGTATATTTTACTTTGTGTATTTTATTCATACTCCGCTGTCACGCAAAAAGCGGGTCACAAATAAATCAATAAATAAAATAAAACCATAAAAGGAAGGGACTACGCTCACTGTCTGGTGAACAATATATATGACATTTCAACGTCAAAACAATCAACTAGAAAATTAAAACAGAATGACTCTTTACCTATAGAAAACCTAAGCCCAGTTTAAATCAAATTTAAGGTTTAAGGTTTAATGGAAAAATTGCCACAATAGCAAAAGCTAAACAATAGGCAACAAGGAGAAAATAAATAAACACACCTATCCCCTGCAATTTCAGGGCGACCGGTTGAAATCTTGGCCCCGCAGGTACATGTGTACGGCGGACGGGGTAAACAACGACCCTGCCTAATTAAAGAACAATGTAAAAAACATAGTTAAATACTTAAAGGACCCCTCTTGCTCATTCTGCCTTTTATAATATACTTAGCTCCCATTTGGAATTATAAGTTTCTAAAATCCTCACCTTTCTCCGTTGTTTCGTTTCGTAACTACGGATTTTTAGCGCTTTTTCGGCCTTGCCGAGTTTTCCCGTGACCCAACGAAAAGTTTGCGAAGTCTTTGTTGTCCGCTGACGACTCTTTCACACATAAGGATGTGATAATCTTCTGTTTATTACTTCTTTTATTTGCTTAGTTTTCCCAGCTTTTAACCAATGCACGTTCAGTTTTGAAATCTTTTGCCCCCAGCCGCCGCCTCGGAGAGCAGGAAGGCTGGATGTAATCGAAAAGCGCTAAAAAGAGACCGATAGTATCAGTTGGAAAGTAATGGTATTTTCGAAAATGGTTTTTCTGTTCCATTTTATAGGGAAAAGATCATTTCTAGTAAGACTTGTGCTTTAACAAATAAGGTGCAGGTCTGTACCTCGAATAAAAGCTCCGAGAAGTTTCGTCAACAAATACATATATTTCTTGGGTGCTGCCTTATTTCTCTAATTTTTACTTGCATTTCTCAAGAGCCAACACGTGGTTTTGTCATTGTTAAAGGACCCCTCTCGCTTATTCTGCCTTTTACAATATACTTAGCTCCCATATGGAAGTATAAGCTTCTAAAATCCCCACCTTTCTCCATTGTTTCGTTTCGTAACTACGAATTTTTAGCGCTTTTCCAGCCTTGCCGAGTTTTCCCGTCACCCAACGAAAAGTTTGCCGGAATCTTCATTGTCCGCTGCCAACTCTTTCACACATAAGGATGTGATAATCTTCTGTTTATTACTTCTTTTATTTGCTTGATTTTCCCACTTTTTAACCAAGGCACGTTCAGTTTTCGAACCTTTTGCACCCAGCCACCGCGCCGGAGAGCGGGATATAATCGACAAGCGCTAACAAGAGAATCGCTAGTTTCAGGTGGAAAGTAATCGTATTTTCTAAAACGTTTTTTCTGATCGATTTTTATAGGGAAAAGATCATTTCTAGTAAGAGTTATGCTTGAAGTGTTGCCGCTTTTCTCTGACGGAACCTGTGACTGACGGCAGTAAAAACCAGTGATATTCTGGCCTATGAATCTGGGTACTTTTTTCGACCTGTTAACGAGAAATCTCACTTTAATTATATGCCTGAACTTTTTTGCTACATTTTTGTTTTTTGTAAGGAACCGGTCGCAGGATTCTGGCTCGCTTTGCCGAAGAAGTGGACATCTGTGACAAATCGCAGAATTTTGCTACCGGCGGTAACACCAGATTTGTTTGTTGCCATCTAGTGCTTAACTGGTTTCGACTGATTTTAATTCTGCCACTACTAGATGGCATCTGCATCGCCAAAGATGTAAAAGACTGCATTGATAGAAACAGGACATAGGTAATTTTAGCAGGTCTACAGTAGACTTGGGTTGCTACTCATTAAAGTAAAATTTCCTAACCCAGTAGCAAAATAGTACAACAAAAGAAGACTAAGTCCTACCTATAAAAATATTTCGTTTGATAAAGTTATAATAGTTAACATACCTCCATCTCGGTTCATGCCGGAATAACAATCTCGACGGCCATTTAAAAGATCAACCTCGCCTTCGGCTCGGGCTCGATGTCGGAATTTAACCTTTAAGGTTCAACTGAAAAGAGCAGAGATAGGACAATCTGGTTACCCATCACTTGAAGATCCGACTAAAATGCGTTCCTTCGTTGATCCGCTATTCACGAATATTTGATTTTCAAATAGTGGAAATTCCTGTCAGATTTGTGGTACCTGTATGCGCATGTACCTGTCTTGTATGCTTGACGAAAACGATTTACGAAAAATAAGTGTTTGTGCAGTGAGCTACCTTCCGCAAGATGATCACTGGCCACTGAAAAGCCGCGTTTCGATTGAGATTCAAATTTTTCTGCGTCATAGTAGAATTTTGCGTTGGGAGGACGGCCGTAGATATTCTGAACGTCATTCGAGAGCAAATAGTGAAAGATAAAAAATATCCCTTGACACAATCCAAATAATGCAGTATTTTCAGGTAAATATGATACAAAAATAAGTTGGCTTTTCAGCTAAACTTTAATATATAGGTGTTTGACACTGCAAAACGGATACGTGAACTACATTTATTAGAGCCATATTTCGGCCCTTCTTGGCAAGGGTCCTCTTCAGGCTCTAGCCGCTCAAGCTGGAAAATAAAAAGCAGCCGCGTCCAAAATGAAATCGCAGCACCAGCTTTAAACCCAAGCAGTTTTCTTTCCTGCTCGAGTCTTAAGATGACCCTTGCCAAGAAGGGCCGAAATACAGCTCTAATAAAATGTAGCTGACGTATCCGTTTTGCAGTGTCAAAGATGATTCGCAGTCAGCTTGGGCTGAAGGAATATTTATATACAGATACATGCCACAAGTACTATTCTTCTCTGACAGGTAATTGGTTTTGTAGACTCACCGTTGTTTTATTTTCTAGGGAGTTCAACGCTGTCACCCCACCAAAAATCTGGTACTTCCTCAAATGCATCAACCTCCTCCTCGCCGCCCGACAAATCCGGTGCGGCTATCCGACCAGGATTCTCGGAAATTGTTTTACACGGCAGTACAGCATTCCGAATATGTACTCCTTTAAAGGCTTTATGTTGGTTCCGTTTTTATTCGAGATCCGGACACTCATGGACTGGGTCTTCACTGAGACGACAATGGCCATGTCAGAATGGTTTAAGCTGGAGGTCATTTTCGGAAATATTTTTACACTAAAGGTGAGTTTCCAACATATTTATTTTATTTATCTATCTATTTACTTCAGCCATAGACATATACATAGGGAAGGAAACACACTATCACTACATGATAATAATAACGCTTGTTTATTGAGCCAAAAGGCCATACAAGATTTAATACACGTTACACTTCACAAATAAACTATTACACCTCTGGAACTACTATGCTACGTAAACTAAGCTAAACCTTCATTCCTGAGACTATATCCTTTAGTCACATATTTACAAACATCTACGATAAATTTGGGTTCGTAGATTTCAGGATACGGGGAAGCAATACCAACCCACCCCCAGCAAATGTTACTCTCAAATGGGAAAGCTCCTGGCACTCTAGGAGGAAGTGGTTCAAATCCTGCTCCTGCAACTTGCAAAGAGGGCAAAGGTAAGTCTCCCCCGTGCCAGCTTTCCTCCTATTGAAAAGTTTATTTTTTACTGAGGATTGGCAGACTGTTAGATCGGAGCTGGAACCAAGTTTTTAATGTAGCAGGATCTAGTCCTAGCTTAAAATAATATTCAAAACCAAACACATATTTTATTTCAGTAAACAATTTAAGAGTTTCTGAAGTTTGGAGTCTAATGTGCCAATCTTTGATTTTTTGATCTTCAATAATCTTTTCATGCTTCCTTAAAATGTCTCCCTGGTCTTGTGTCGGTTATGCATAAGATAATCCGGCGTGGTCTTGGAGAGCTTTTACTTGATTCAGCCACGATCTTGCTCTCCTTTCTTGTAACAAAAATGAACACGCACCTTTCAGCAGCCTTTCATCTGGTTATTGAACTAGCTTGATCCAAAACCTTATAAACTGGACTAACCTATGCTTAGACATTGATTATTTAACTTATTTTCATTATCGAAAACACATAACCACATATGTAAAAAAAAAAAAAATCAGTGTGTAGCGGATCCCGATGAAAAATTTGTAGCCTGCGTAGTTGTATGATAGTTTTACGAAAAAGTTGCAGGTATTGATATGTAATAGTAAAGAATACTATCATTTATTGTGCCTCAGACTGGGCCAATCTTAAGCAGTAGTATCCAGTAGCATCCTGTCTTGCCATATTAGCACCCAGTCTTGCTAATAGTAGCATGCAGTGTAGCAATGCAGGAACACGGTAGCCTTGAAGTAAAAGCATGTAGTAGCATCAGTTAGTACTGCATGCTACTTCTTCGTAAACTTCATACTACTATTTTGAGATAAATTTTTCATCGGGATGCTATACTTACGCTTACTTCTGTCGGTCCAAGAATGCTCGACTTGCAAGATGGTTCCTTGCTTTTCAACAGTATTCTTTTACAGTGAAGGCCCGACCGGGTGTTGAAAACGGAAATGCCGACGCCTTGTCGTGGCTCCTGTAGTGCAAATATGTATGACTACATTTTTGTGTGAACATTTCCTTCTTATTTCAACTTAAAAAGGGAGGACTGTAGCGGATGCTATATTACGTTTACTTCTTACAAGTTGACTTACAAGTTGACTAAGTGTAGCGGATGGTATATTACATCGTTTGCCCCTGGGGTGTGCGATGACTTTGAGTGGAATGAATATTGTTTTGTTTATTTCTTTGTTTTTTCTTCAGAAAGTGTGTTGAATTTATAGTTAGTACTTGATTTGCATTATATTTTTTGTACCATGGCCCATTGGGCTTTCCATGTACAATACATACACACAATGCATATGTGTGATTACATTTTTGTGTGAGCATTCCTTCTTATTTCAAACTTAAGAAGGGAGGACTGTAGCGGATGCTACATTACGTTTACTTCTTACCGGCATTTAGCCCAAGTTGACGAAGAGCATGTTCCACCCTCGTACCAATAGTAACTATTAGTTACTAAATCCGTTCCAACCTCACAAAAAGTTACTACGCTGACCGTTCCAGCCTTCTCGAAATAGTAACTATTTGCTTACCACGCTCAGGAGCGTAAAAGGAGGAGCGTAAAAATACTACACTGTCAGAAGTTACATAACGACAACAGCAGGATGCGCGGTTTCAACAGATAACACTTTGGGATGTTATAGGTTATGGTTCTTTCGTTCCCGTTAGTATTTTTACCAATTGAAGGTGTTGTTGGAGATCTATAGATCTGCGATCCCGATGAAAAATTTATCTCAGAATAGTACTATGAAGTAGTACGAAAAAGTTGCATGCAGTACTAACGATGCTACTACACGCTTCTACTTCAAGGCTACCGTGTTACTGCATACTACTATATGGTCCTATTAGCAAAACTGGATGTTACTATGGCAAGACAGGATGCTACTGGGTACTACTACATAAGATTGGACCAGTCTGAGGCACATTAAATGATAGTATTCTTTGCTATTACATAGTATTACATGCAACGTTTTCGTACTACTACCATACTACTACGCAGGCTACAAATTTTTTATCGGGATAGGCACGAAATAGTGTAAACTTAATTGGTCATAACACTTTATTTCTAAGTGAAAATTTGTTATTCTTTAAAGTGTTATGCGCAATCTGTTATGAAACTTCTGACAGTGTGGTCCCCAGTACTTTAGTTTGTTCACGGTCGAGTGATAATATTTCTGTAGAAAAATAAAGAAAAACAGGGTTCCAGAGCCTAAAGGAAATAAACGTTTTTCTAGTGCGAAAGGATGATTGAAGCCCGATACCCGCAACAGCGTGGCATGCCCCGGGGCCCTGCCAACAAATACGGCTTAGGTGGCCTTAAGCTGCTTGGTATCGTTGCCATTATTTGGTTCCCGTTGGTTCTGTTTGCACTTGGCAGCACTGTCGGTACGCCCAACCCACCTCTCAAGGCTGACGTCACAGTTCAAATTGAATCCTACGAGCCGATATTCCACAGATCAGTGGGGAAACTGAATATGCATGGGTAAGCGATCTTTGAGCTTGTTCCAACCTACTTACCGTAGTTACTACGCATGACGTCACGAATTCTGGCTTTTTTCGTCAAGGCTGGAACGATTGTTCTATTTTCTAGTAGAATATCATGCCACGGGCGAATCCGACCAATCACGTTGCAGAGATGCGTAGTTACCACGCTTAGTACGCTCCCTCGCATGATAAGCAAATAGTAACTGTTAGTTGCTTTTTCGAGGCCTAGTTTTTTACGAGGTTGGAACGAAAACAGTAGCTAGTAGTTACCATTGTCAAATAGTAACTGTTAGTTACTATTTCGAGGCGTTTTTACGAGGTTGGAACGAAAATAGTAACTAATAGTTACTATTGTTAGGAGGGTGGAGCACGCTCTTTGTTATAAATCATCCAATGAGCGCGTTCCTGATTTTTGTAGACCTTAGTGTGTATAATTTGTTCGCAGTTCTTTTCGCGTAATTTTTCGCTTTTAGATAGGTGCCAACAGAGCGCGAATCGCGTTCTCCTAGGCGAATTTGACATCTCTAGCGGAAAAAATCGCTTCGCTAGGCGCAAATTTCGCGGAGCACCGTTTCAACTCCAAGCCGAATTATTTCCCGATGGAAAATTTGTAGCCTGCGTAGTAGTATGGTAGTAGTACGGAAACGTTGCATGTAATACTATGTAATAGCAAAGAATACTATCATTTAATGTGCCTCAGACTGGTCCAATCTTATGTAGTAGTATCCAGTAGCATCCTGTCTTGACATAGTAACATCCAGTCTTGCTAATAGTACCCTATAGTAGTATGCAGTAACACGGTAGCCTTGAAGTAGAAGCATGTAGTAGCATCGTTAGTACTGCGTGCAACTTTTTCGTACTGCTTCATAGTACTATTTTGAGATAAATTTTGCATCGGGTTTCGCGTCGCCTCAGTTCGTGCTAAGGAAATTCAGGAAATCAGCAAACAACCTGGCCAGCGTAGATTATATAACCAGGTATAGAGTATATGACCATAAAGTTGACTTTTCACCTTATTGTCCTTCTAGTTCTACGTATCATATCCTTTTATTCAAATAATGTATACATCGATACGTCAGCTACGATGCTTCATCAGCGATATTTCGGCCCTTCTTGGCAAGGGTCCTCGTCAGGCTGTCAATGGTCAAGTCCAACGTCGGGGAAGGAAACAAACCTGATTACAGGTGTGTTTCCTTCCCCGGCGTTGGACTTAAAGATTTAGGAAAAATAAGTGTTCACGCAGTGAGCAGTGATCGCCTGGCTCACCACTGGCCGCGGAAAAGCCGCGTTTGTAATGAGATTTAAATTTTCCACGTCATAGTGAGGACGGCCGTAGATAAAAACGTAGAAAAAACGTAAAAAACGTAGAACAAAATCCCTTTACACAATCTAAATAATGCAGTTTATTCAGTTAAATGGTACAAAAATAAGTTAGCTTTCCAGTTAAAGGACACCTGAATGAAGAGTACCAAGTATCAGCGTAATAACTTTTCGTGAGGTTGGAACGGAAATAGTAACTAATAGTTACTAGTAAATATTCCTTGAGCCCAGGCTGACTTTGAAACATTTATTTAAATAATGTATACAAAGGACATGTCAGCTACGATGCTTCATCAGCGATATTTCGGCCCTTCTTGGCAAGGGTCCTCTTCAGGCTGTCAATCTTTGGGTCCAACGTCGGGGAAGGAAACAAACCTGTAATGTTTTGTTTTGTTTCCTTCCCTGACGTTGGACCTGAAGATTGATCTAAATTCGTTTTCATGAAGCGGCCACCGCGTGAGCATCGACCCTATTTGATTTCGTTTCCATGCAGAGCATGATTAGTGACCCTTCAATGTCGTTTTCATGGAGGGGGGAACACGCTCTAAGGTTCTGTAGCCTACTGAATACCGACATTCTCTTTTTGTTTAGCTTTTCTGAAGGCGACTGGGACTCCGTGACCTACTACTACAGAACAGATCGGCTTGCCCAAACCTTCCTTCAGAACTACGACTTCAGTGACGTAGTAGCTGTCCAAATGCCCACCCACTCAGCCACGGAGTGGCCAATCAGCAGGCAAGCACTGGATCAGCTGATCGCTGATCTGAATTCAAATAAAACAATTGAAATGACACTTCAGTGGAAAGT
Source organism: Branchinecta sandiegonensis (assembly GCA_030848855.1). NCBI lineage: Eukaryota > Metazoa > Arthropoda > Branchiopoda > Anostraca > Branchinectidae > Branchinecta > Branchinecta sandiegonensis. The sequence continues at coordinate 19,251,366 of JAUPMV010000016.1, read as the reverse complement.
AAATAGGGATAGTAACAGTGATGATGTGAAAGAAGATGCGATTGACAAACGGGTGTTGGAAATTGAGGCGTTTGAGGATGGAAATAGAAATGAGGTAAGAGACGATATTACTGTCATCTTTCCATGTCCCAAAACATAACTGGGATATGTATAAGTGGTGTTTTGTGCAGAGGCGTTACTAGCAGAAATGTTTTTTTGGGGGGGAGCAAGGTATTTACCGACTGGCTGGTCATTTTTTACCGACTGTTTTTTGGAGAAAAGCAACTGGTGTTCAAGGAAAAAACGACAGTTTTGACGAAAAACCGACTGATTTCCAGAAAAACCGACCGTTTAAAAAAAAAAAAACTGTTTTCGAAAAAAATCGACTGTTTTCGTGTAAAAGATCATCTGTTTTTACGAAAATCAGCGGCGCTTTATTATAACGACTCGGTTATTTTTTACCGACTGGCCGATAACATTCGGGGGGAGGCTCCCCCCCCCCCCCATACGTGACGCCCCTGGTTTCGTGTAAGTCGAGCCTAGCCTACCTACGACTTTTTAGCGCATCTCGGCCAAGCCAAGTTTTGCCAGTCATATGCGAAGCGAGCTTCGCCAAAAGCTTTAAGATACTGAAAGAGGGTCAATTCTTTCACACAAAAGGACAGGAGAAGCTTCTAAGTTTTGTTTTTCATTTTGGAAGACAATAGTAGGCTACAAAACGAAATAATGCCAAAAGGTGGGAATTTCAGAAGCTTAAAATTCCAGTTCATATCTAGGGAGGATAAACAAGATTCTAGTCTTCTGTCTACTGAAGATTCTAGTATTTCTCTTCAAGTATAGCGTTTTCCCTTATGATTCCAGTGTTTTCTTCTTAGGATTCTTGTGTTCTTCCCTTAAAGGACCCCCCTTGCTTATTCCGCTTTTTATAATATACTTAGCTCCCATGTGGAATTATTAGCTTCTAAAATCCCCACCTTTATCCTTTGTTTCGTTTCGTAACTACGAATTTTTATCGCTTTTTCGGCCTAGCCGAGTTTTCCCGTCACCCAACGAACAGTTTGCCGGAATCTTCTTTGTCCGGTGACAACTCTTTCACACATAAGGATGTGTTAATCTTCTGTTTATTACTTCTTTTATCTGCTTAGTTTTCACACTTTTTCACCAAGGCACGTTCAGTTTTCAAATCTTTTGCGCCCAGCCGCCGCGTCGGAGAGCAGGAAGCCTGGATATAATCGGCAAGCGCTAACAAGAGAATCGCTGGTTTCAGGTGGAAAGTAATGCTATTTTCGAAAACGTTTTTTCTGATCCATTTTATAGGGAAAAGATCATTTCTCGTAAGAGTTGTGCTTTAAAGCTTGTCGGATTCGGAATCATAGAACGAGTGAAGGAGAGAGCTTGTTAAGAGATGTTGCTATTATTTTACCATAACATCTGTATTTATTTATAGGTGCGAGCGAAGCTTGTAGCTCTATTGCGTAACTCTACCCTCGGAACTCAGTCGGTTGAAGTGCCCACCATGTTTCCGAAGTTCGTCAAAGTCCTCAACAAGGGATCAGCAGGCATGGCGTGGCAGCTGCTCGGAGGTAATCAGTCAATCAATCAGTTTTATTTCAACCCTAATAGCACTAGGCTAACAGGGATGGGAATTGGAAAAAATGCTAACAATACAAATAAAACACAAAGTAACAAACAATAAATACCGTATGGTAACTTCGTACGCGCAGTTGCTTCTTTAAAGCACTACTCTTACTAGAAATGATCCACGATGAAAATGTCTCAGAAATATCGTTTTCGAAAATACCATTACCTTCCACGCAAAATTAGCGATTTTCTTATTAGCGCTTATCAACTATCTGAAAAGGGAATGCTCCGTGGTTAAAGAATGGGAAAACCAGTAAAAACAAAAGAAGTAAAAATAAACAGATGCCTGATGATCTACCATGTCTTCCAAAATGAAAAATAATATTTTGAAGCTCCTCATATCCTCATGTGTGAAAGAGCAGTCAGCAAACCTTAAAGGACCTGTCTTACCTATAATACTAACTATTCTTTGAGCCCAATCTGACTTTTGGAACATTTATTCAAACAATGTTTACAACGGATACGTCAGCTACGATTCTTCATCAGCGATATTTCGGCCCTTCTTGGCAAGGGTCCTCGTCAGGCTGTCAATCCTCTGGGTCAACGTTGGGGAAGGAAACTGATTACAGGTGTGTTTCCGTTGTAAACATTGTTTGAATAAATATAGTACTTACGCAAGCTATTTCCATAATCACTCCATATATTTCTAAACCCGGATACCCCAGCTTCGTACGGTACATTCTAACCCTTCTAACAAAACCACGCTCAGTTTCTCACTTGCCGTGTAAAGAAGAAATAACAGTAAAAATGAAGGCGGAGAAAATCAAGTTACTGGGTGCCAATGCGGGACTACAAAATCAAAAACTCCTTTCAAAAATGAAAATCACCCTACTACGAGTCTATACTTCTTGTTCTTGTTTGCTTCTTTTTCGTTACCGCAGGAACAAAGAGACAAATTGGAAAGAATACAGAAGCGGGCTCTTTTTTATTATTCATAGTGGACCGAAACTTTCCTACCTATTAGAACACTTAAACACTGCAGGAACGCAGAAAAGAGCTAAGCACTGACTTCGGCTCAGCCACGGTATCTCACCCTCTCCACTCCCAAATCCTCCCTCCCCCTACCAAAATGTTAGAAATCGACCAGTAGGAATGGCAAGTTCTAGGGTACCATCTAGGGTTCTAGGGTATCATGTACCTACAAAATACGCCAGATATGCGAAAAGCTTTATTCCAGAGTTCGTGAAACTTTCTAACGAAGCTTGACAGATTTTTAAGTATATTGACGCATATGTTGATAGATAGTCAATTTTGAGAATAAACTATCTATCTCAGATGTAGCGCACAAGCGAAAAAGACAGCCGCTTAAATCTTCAAGCAGTGAAGTAATCTGTTGCAGTATCTGTCACTTCTTTTCTCGTTTGCAAGACTATTGACTGCATATTATGTTCCTGGCTCCATGTGATAACCATTGGTGCCAGTAAGTGAACGGCGAGTTCATTAACTTTCATTAGAAACCCATCTCAAGTGATACCTATGTTACAACTTATTATTGCAACGGTTGTAAGTTGTGTTCGCGTGGAACGTGAACTTCCGAACATCCATTCGAACATTCGTGTATCCATCCTTAGGGCAGAGATCAGGACATTCCTTACATTTCTTTTGCCGAAATAGTTTCTTTATCCTTTCAGCAGCTACCAGTCACTTTATCATAATTTCAATCGCCAGTTCTGCTCTTGTTTAAAGGACACCTGAATGAAGAGTACCAAGTATGATCCCTATCTGTATGACTTCCGTTAACATTGCCTGCAGAAAACCCAATCCAAATACGAAATAGTGTGTCCAAGCTATGATTTTTGCTCCGTTTTGCATCTGTCCTTATTTCAGTAGCGAACAATTTTAGAATTGAACAAATGTCTCCAATCAACCCTGAATATTTTTTAACCAGTTAAGCCCAAACGTATATCTAGAAGAAATTCCAATACGATCCGACCAGCGCTGTACAAGATTTGAATGAATTGCTCTTTTTGTCTTGGAGTCTGCATGTGCAAACCTCCAGAAACGAACATCCCTATTTTGAAAACTTCACGCCCAGGAGAAGAATGCTCTCCGTGGCCATGTCTGTAAATGCATTCTCCATGGTGTGTTAAAGTATCGTTTCATTGTTCAGGTGCCCTTTAAGGCCCTCTTTTAGATAAATCCCACGTTTTCAAAGCCATTGCACAAAACTAGGTGCCAAGTTTATGGTCAAATATTAAGATTGCTTTGCTGTATTTTTATTTTATTTTCAGACGAAGAAGCCTACTTGCCTGTTATCCTCTCTTTACACCGTTACACCAGCCCCAGCGGGGCCACTGCACTGAGCTGGGAGGTCCGGGAGAACTGCACTGACGATCGCTTCGGCTGGCTTGCCTTCAGTGACTGCGAATACCTTACCGTTTACACCTTCGCTGATAAGGCCTTCCCGACTACCCTAAGCCTGATTTCCGGCGGGGGTATTATCGGAATGTACACAACTCTGGTGTTTGTGGCGGCTAATCTGTTGAGGGGGGAGTTCGCCCCCGGACCGGAGAAGATCATGTTTGAGGAGCTACCTTACGTGGACCGGATATTAAGGGTAAGAATATAATGAGTAAAATTAACTAAGCAGGATTAAAAAAAATGTGTTTTGAAATGTGTGTGTTTCATTATGGAATAATCTGCCGGTGAGCACTAGGATGGTCGAGAGCGTATACTCATTTAACAAGAGCTGTAAGCTTATATGGCACTTGCATGGGTCAAGATGATTTGATTGATCAAAAGTAAGTTTCGACTTCGCGGTTGAGATGCGCGCTCTAAGGGAGCTGGAACTTAATTTGTAAGCAAAACCCTTGAGGCAAAACTGCTAATGGGCTGATGGGCATCACGAAAATGCATAATTTGCATAAAATGCAAATTTCGTGTGTTTGACGTACCTGCGCTAGCTAACGCTATTTTGGTAAAATAAAGCATTCATTCATATATTGTTTTAAAGTATTTTTTTTACTTTGCGGTCAAGATTGGTACTTTAAGGAATAATCGGATTTGGGAAGTAGCAATTTCTAAGCAAATGTTGTTGAGTCTCCAATATTCCAGCGAAGTTTCATCGTCCTAGCTCATCTGGAAGTACCTTAACGCGCGATCACCGGAATCCCAGACCCCCCCCCCCCCCTCCTCCATCTCCACCCACAATAACCGGAGCCAATCCGGTTCTGTAAATGATTAATCCAGAGCATCTGTTTGTCATTCCCACAAAGTTCGATCCAGATCACACCAGTCTAAGCGGGTCAAGTATTTTCCGCCCTCCCCCCAATAATTGCCGGATTCGGTCCGGAAATGAAAAAGGTCACAAGAGAAAAATGTCCTCTGTTTAATTATTAAATTTCACTCGAATCCGATCACCCGTTCCAAAGTTACGCATGACTCAATATTCCGGATTCCCCTCCCTCAACCCCCCCCCCCAAGATTATCATATCGAGGATTTTTTTTTATTCCAAGTCAGTTTGACCGGGTCCCTGATATGCCTTCCAAGTTTCGTCGTGAAAAATACATAGACCAGATGTTTGTTCTTCCCAGCAAGTTTCACTCCGATACCATCATTCTAACCGTTTCTCGAGATTTCCGGTCCACCCCCCCCCCCCCCCAGCTCCCCCGCGGTGCACGTAGCCAATCCGATTCAGCAAATGACTTACCTAGAGCATCTGTTTGTTGTTCCCACAAAGTTCCATCCCGATCCCTCCATTCTAAACGGGTCACGTATTCCCCCCCCCCCCCAATAGTTGCCGGATCCGGTCCGGATATGAAAAAAATCATCGGAGAAATATCCTCTGTTCAGTTCTTAAATTTCACTCGAATCCGATCAACCATTCCAAAATTACGCATGACTGAAAATTTCGGATTCCCCTCCCTCCACTCCCCCCACCATTATCTGATCGACAAAATTTTTATTTTGAAGTCAGTTTGATTGGATCCCTGATATGCCTGCCAAGTTTCATCGTGAAAATTCCCAAAACCACCATCACCGGAAATCCGGGACCCCCCCCCCCCCCCCCCATAAGTGTCCGGATCCAGTACAATGGTCTAAAGGACTTATCTAGAGCAGATGCTTGTTCTTCCCAGCAAGTTTCACTCCGATCCCTCCATTCTAACCGTTTCTTGAAATTTCCGGTCTCCCCCCCCCAACTCCCCCCTGGCTACCGAATCCGGTCAAGACTTTAAACGGAACATTACAGCTATATATTCTATTCAGTTATGAAGTTTCATTACAATCCGATCATCCGTTCGAAAGTTACACACGTCTCAATTTCCCGGATTCCCCTGCGGATTCCCCTCCCTCCACTCCTCCCACCATTATCTGATCGACAAAATTTTTATTTTGAAGTCAGTTTGATTGGGTCCCTGATATGCCTGCCAAGTTTCATCGTGAAAATCCCCAAAACCACCATCACCGGAATTCCGGGACCCCCCCCCCCCCCCATAAGTGTCCGGATCCAGTACAGTGGTCTAAAGGACTTATCTAGAGCAGATGCTTGTTCTTCCCAGCAAGTTTCACTCCGATCCCTGCATTCTAACCGTTTCTTGAAATTTCCGGTCTCCCCCCCCCCAACTCCCCCCTGGCTACCGAATCCGGTCAAGACTTTAAACGGAACATTACAGCTATATATTCTATTCAGTTATGAAGTTTCATTACAATCCGATCATCCGTTCGAAAGTTACACACTTCTCAATTTCCCGGATTCCCCTGCCCTCCCCCCCCCAAAAATGGTCGGATCAGAAAACTGATTATTTCTAAGTTTGTTCGCTCGGGTCTCTGATATGCCTGCCAAGTTTCATGGTCCTAGCACAACTGGAAGTACCCTAACTCGAAAAGGTGTGACAAAATGCCCTAAATTTTCAAGTTTCCAGCGCCCCCACTTCCCCGCATATGGTCGGATCGGGAAACTGATTATTTCCAGGTTAGTTTGGTCGGGTCCCTGATATTCCTGCCAAGTTTCATTGTCCTAGCGCATCTGGAAGTACCCTCGCTCGAAAAAGGGTGACAAAATGCCCTAAATTTTCAAGTTTCCAGCGCCCCAACTCCCCCGCATATGGTCGGATCGGGAAACTTATTATTTCCAGGTTACTTTGGCCAGGTCCCTGATATTCTTGCCAAGTTTCATTGTCCTAGCTCATCTGGAAGTACCCTAACTCGAAAAAGTGTGACAAAATGCCCTAAATTTTCAAGTTTCGAGCGCCCCCACTCCCCCGCATATTCTCGGACCGGGAAACTGATTATTTCCAGGTTCATTTGGTCGGGTCCCTGATATTCCTGCCAAGTTTCATTGTCCTAGCTCATCTAGAAGTACCCTAACTCGGAAAAAAGTGACAAAATGCCCTAAATTTTCAAGTTTCTAGCGCCCCGCACTCCCCCGCACATGATCGGATCGGGAAACTGATTATTTCCAGGTTAGTTTGGTCGGGTCCCTGATTTGCCTGCCAAGTTTCATTGTCCTAGCACATCTGGAAGTACCCTAACTCGGATAAGTGGGACAAAAAACTCGGACCGACCGACAGACCGACAGACGGAATTGTGATCGGTATATGGCACTTGAGCCAGAGGCTGCAAGTGCCATAAAAATAAGATGAAAAGTTTTTTTATGAGTAAAGATTGGTGAGGAGGGAGGGTTACCTTGGGTATGAATCGGTTTGGATTGCCACGAGGTTTAATTGTCTTCTATTTATCTATAATATTGAATACTTTTTTCTTTTTTTTTCTTTACATAGTTGGTTATGTATAGTATTGCATTTGTTTTTTCCCATTTCTTTTTTGTTTCCAATCAATTTGATTTTTTTTTTAAATCAGATTAAATTGCCTGCCAAAAACAGATCTGTATAAATTTTCACATGGCAGGTCTGTTATGGTATTGAATTTTTTTTTTTTTAATTCCCTTATTTATTTTAAATTTGTCTCTCTCTGAAAAATATGAAAAATAATATTTGACTTCGCTGGACGGATAAGTCAGCCAAGATTGGTCACAGGTTCGGTTTTCTAGCTTTTTCCTGAAGAGGACCATTGCGAAGAAGGCCCTAATTATTGCCAGAATAAATATCAGCTGATTTACCCGTTTAGCGCTTTTAGATAAGATTCGTGATTCGGCCTTGGCTATAGTATTACTTAAAGGACCCCTTTCACTATTTATTCTTCAGCTTACAGTATCTTAAAATATTTATACTTTAAAACTAGGCTGTGGCTTCAAAAAATAACCCACGGTTTTGGTTGTTTCAAGCCTTGTCCGAGACCCGTTGACTTATAGTGAAAACAGGGTAACAATTTACATAACCGACTTTTCTGATGGAAAAACTTCTCGCAGACAACCGCCGGCAGCGTGATACACATCGAAAGTAGCAAAACACGGCAAGTTAGAAAATCAGCGTGTTTTTTTTTAGAGGGATTAGAATGTACCGTACGAAATTGGTTAAGAAACATATGGAGCGATTATGGAAGTAGGCAGGCTACGTTTGTATTATAGGTAAGACGGGTCCTTTAATAATAATAACTCAGTTCTGACCCACAATCGGGCAAAGGAAGTTAAGCGGAGTGAACGAAGAAAAATAAAGAAAGATAAATATTCAAAAATATTTGACCAGTTAATGAAAACTGATATATGGAGGAGAAGAAAGCCTTTTCCGTGTGATTTTAAACGACTGGATCATTAAAGGAGGGACATCTTTAATCTAGGATGGAGTGTGGGGGGATTGGGCTGCTCAGAAAATTGGGACAATAGTTTTCTGGAAATGAGGGAACTAGGAAGGTTTTTGAAGATGGCTAAGGAACTTCGAAATTTTTATTTCAATTCGGGTGAGTTCAAATTAATTGGTTGTCGGGTTGTTGTGGGGTCGATAGTGTTTTCCACTATGTCCCCCCGATGAAAAATTTGTAGCCTGCGTAGTAGCATGGTAGTAGTACGAAAACGTTGCATGTAATACTACGTAATAGCAAAGAATACTATCATTTAATGTGCCTCAGACTGGTCCAATCTTATGTAGTAGTATCCAGTAGTATCCTGTCTTGCCATAGTAGCATCCAGTCTTGCTAATGGTAGCATATAGTAGTATGCAGTAACACGGTAGCCTTGAAGTAGAAGCATGTAGTAGCATCGTTAGTACTGCATGCAACTTTTTCGTACCACTTCATAGTACTATTTTGAGATAAATTTTTCATCGGGTATCCAGCACTTTTTTTTCTTTTTGCAGCGGTACTACCACGCAGCCAGCTCAGGCTCAGGCGTTTAAAAATTGTGGAATCTTCAAGCGTATAATTGTATTAGCATGCCATGCAGATGATGACTTTTCTTTATGATCTTCCAAACTAGCCAAAGTAGCCGAGGTCCAGCATTTTTTGAGTTGTATAATAACATATATTAAAAGATTTTTTATGACAAAACTTTAGAGTGATAAATTGATATTTTAATTTATTTTTAGGATTCTAAAACGTAAATGGAGGGATACCTATGACTTAGTAAAAGTTGTCCGTCTGTCGGTTCTGTCCGTCTGTCTGTCTGTCAGCACGATAGATCTCGAAGGGAATGAGATATTTTGATGAAACTTGGCGTGAGGATTCTTTAGGTCAAGGGAGAGGTCGAGTTCGTAGATGGGCTCTTTAGCTCAACATTTAGGGGTGGCGGATGGATTTAAAATTAAGGGGCGAAAAAAATTTTTTTAACAGATAATGAGATACTCGATTTATAGGTAATAAGACATGTTGAACACGAATATGAAACCCATTTTTTCGCCGGGCAATTATTTCGCCCGGAATCCGGCCAAAACCGGAAAGTTTCTGAAAAATCAAAGTTTTATGATCGATTTCGGGGTAAGAAGACATGCTGAATATTAATATGAAAGGCTCAAGCTGGAAAATGAACTTGTCACCTTGAGCGGCTTGAGCCTGAAGAGGACCCTTGCCAAGAAGGGCCGAAATATAGCTCTAATGAAATGTAGCTGACTTATCCGCTTTGCACCGTCAAATATGATTCGCAGTCAGCTTGGGCTGAAGGAACATCTGCCAAAAATTACAATTAAGGTATTACTTTAACGTATTAAGTGCACAGGATAAAACAAACAAACGAAACACAGAAAAAAGGATGAATTGGGTCTAAAAAATTAGATTCCCAGATTGGAAAGTGGATAAACGGTCAAAGGCATACACCTGGAGATCCTGGGCAATGGAAGATAGCTTAGCACAAGGTTCAGACGAAAAAAAGTTGGCAGTTACGCGGGGATTTATTTAACAACGCGGAACGTTTAATGTTTGCTTTTCTTTTAGCTTTGTTTGGATATCTACCTTGTTCGAGAATCAGGAGAATTAGAACTGGAAGAGGACTTGTTTGCCAAGTTGCTATTTATCTACAGATCCCCAGAAACGTTAATTAAGTGGAGCAAGACCCCGGCAGTCTCGGAAGCGGATACGAATCCCTCCGACGCTGAAGCCAGTTTGAACGACCCGACTGAGATGTGAACGTGCAACATTCTGCGCCTGCTCAGCATGTCTAGACATTGTATGCGTTTTTGCGGTAACCTAGAGTTGATCTTACCCGGTAACTGAGTGCTCTCTTGTCGTTTTTTCAGACACCCGGTTACTGCTAGGTTACTGAATTCCAGAAACCCCGGTCTCAGCAGGATACTCGTTACCAGATACCAGGGTTACTAACGTGTTGCTGGGTGACTCAGAAAACGACAATCCGTCGGGGTAACAGCTACCCGATAACTGCGAAAACAACAATTCATCAGAGTAACAGACACCTGATTACCGCAAAAACGCAACTATTATCTACGGAGAGCAGAGATGCTTTGATCAGTTTACGGTTCGGATTGACCCGGAGGAAACCTGCGGTGTAACACGATCATAGAAAAACGACCTAAGTAAAGAAGGGTCTCTTAAGTCCTTGCATTGTGCATTCGAGGAATTATTATACACGCAAGATGTGTACTCGGCCTACTGTCAGAGAGTCGTGGTATTTCACACGTTATGGGCGATAACATTCAAGCTCTCATATCGCGGTCATAGAACGACAAACTAAGTAGTTTGTCCTACGAAGTACTTCGTGGAAGTGTACACAAGTCGTTCGCAGTGTGCAGTTAAGAAAGCATCATATCAAGAATAAATAATCAAATAGAACCTCCGTCTCCTTATCTCTGCACTATGACTATGCGGATTCGAGTATTTCCGCGTACCTTTTCCGCTGTGAACGAGCGGAGGCTAGTAGCTTCAAGCCACATCACGTTTCGTTACCTCTACAATTAGCTCTATTGCTGTGAAACCACCTTGAGGAAAAGTAGGAGGCAAAGCTGATTGGTTCTTTGGACGCGCTCAAGAGCGGGTCAGCGCGCGGAGTACGCCTCCTGCATTTTCTTTCTCTGGGATGAACAATGGTGAAGACGGAAGTAGAGTAAACGGGTAACAAGCTACAGTGAATACCTCTAGGTGCGCCTACTTTTATCGGGGTATTCATAGTTGCTGCATGGTACCAAAGACAGAGGTTCTATCTGATTATTTGTTCTTATCTTATCGGCAAGCTGTACAGTCAGTAGTAATTCGCTCTACCTTGAGCGCGTGAGAAAGTCTCGGTGCCCCGAACTTCAGGACGATATCACTTTTATTGCCCTTATACCAGAGTGATAAATCTAGGAATCTTACTACCCGATAATATAGGTTTGCATCGAGGTTGATATCGGAAATAATAACGAGACTACCCAGTGTTGCGAGTTCGTGATCCAAAAAATACGCTGCTATCATTGATAAAGACAACAAATTTCTTTTTAATTTCAGTTGCAAAATATCTAGAAAAACTTTTAATGTCTGTCAATACAACCCAATACAATTAAATCCGCCAGCAAAAAAAAATCCGCCAGTCGGTCGTAAAATCATCCAGTTTGGCGTAAAATCAGCTAACATGGCAACACTGTTATACTGCCGTTGAAAATTACCCATTCGAGCCGACGGCGAGGTAAGTTGCGAAAATATTCACCGAGTCACAGTTTTTTCGCATGTTTTAACAAACAACTTATTGTGCAAAGAAAATAAGGAAGCATGAAGTAGATTCTTTTATCGAACTGATGACTGAATATCTTTTGAATCGTCTAAACTGTTGGACTGTTTTGGTTAGCGTAATTGCTGTAAATATTTTGAACCTATAATCAACCTTTTTTTTTACTCAGTCTTTGTTCAGTTTTACTTTTACTTTTACAATAGAAGTAAGGTTTTGCCTATGTCTATATTTTATAGTCACGCATGATCTCTAAATGCACATGGTTATAGCAACTAGCCTACTTTATCTTTAGCAGTTGACTGTGTTATATGTATTGCTGTTACTGTTTCTAAGATTTGTAAATTATATTTGTCTTCCTGAGATGAAAGTAATCCGGAGTCAAGATTATTGCCGTTTTCTTCGCCTTCCTCTCAAATGTTTCCGGATTTTACCGACCCAAACCAGGAGTTCGACCGGAAAATAATACAAGATTTATTCGGCTAAAAAAGGCAAATTTCTAAAAAAAAAAATAGAAAAAAAATAAAAGCAATCAAATTTGGTATGCTTTTGTCAGGCGTCGGTCGACTCGTCTGTACATCGCCTTCTTGTATCCGCAAGAAATAAAATTCTGCAAGCAGTTGTCGGGCCTTGTATTTAACGTTGCAAAACGGATAAGTCAGCTTCATCCTATTAGAGCTATATTTCGGCTCTTCTGGCAATGGTCCTCTTCAGGCTCGAACCGCTCAACCTGAAAAATTAACTTCATCATTTGGTTTTGGAGTCAACTGTCTCTTCTTCTTCATTCCATATAAGATGGATACATGTCAGCGGCATGTATGGGCGATTTGAAGTTCCGTATTTTGGTGATTGATATTCCTTCAGCCCAAGCTGACTGCGAATCATATTTGACGGTGCAATAAGTTAGCTACATTTTGTTAGAGTTATATCGGCCCTTCTTGGCAAGGGTCCTCTTCAGGCTCAAACCGCTCAAGCTGGAAAATAACTAGTCGGGCTTTGGTATTCTCGTCGGCAGATCGGTTTTTTTTTATACAGAAGAAATAAAAACTGTGTATGCTTTTGGTCGAGCGTCGGTCGAGTCGTTGGCACATCAGGTTCCTTTAAACGTAAGAAATCAAATTCTGCGAACATTCGTCGGGCGCACCCGGGAAGTTCGAGTCTCGTCGGCACATTGGGTTCTTTTTATACAGAAGCAATAAAATTTGGTATGCTTTTGTCAGGCGTCGGCTTATTGTGTCTGCAAGAAATGAAATTCTGCAAACAGTTGTCGGGCCTTGGTATTCTCGTTGGCAGATCGTTTTTTTTTTATACAGAAGAAATAATAACTGTGTATACTTTTGGTCGAGCGTCGGTCGAGTCGTTGGCACATCAGGTTCCTTTAAACGTAAGAAATCAAATTCTGCGAACATTCGTCGGGCGCACCCGGGAAGTTCGAGTCTCGTCGGCACATTGGGTTCTTTTTATACAGAAGCAATAAAATTTGGTATGCTTTTGTCAGGCGTCGGCTTATTGTGTCTGCAAGAAATGAAATTCTGCAAACAGTTGTCGGGCCTTGGTATTCTCGTTGGCAGATCGGTTTTTTTTTATACAGAAGAAATAATAACTGTGTATACTTTTGGTCGAGCGTCGGTCGAGTCGTTGGCACATCAGGTTCCTTTAAACGTAAGAAATCAAATTCTGCGAACATTCGTCGGGCGCACCCGGGAAGTTCGAGTCTCGTCGGCACATTGGGTTCTTTTTATACAGAAGCAATAAAATTTGGTATGCTTTTGTCAGGCGTCGGCTTATTGTGTCTGCAAGAAATGAAATTCTGCAAACAGTTGTCGGGCCTTGGTATTCTCGTTGGCAGATCGGTTTTTTTATACAGAAGAAATTATAACTGTGCATACTTTTGTTCGAGCGTCGATCGAGTCGTTGGCACATCAGGTTCCTTTAAACGTAAGAAATCAAATTCTGCGAACATTCGTCGGGCGGATCCTGGAAGTTCGGAGTCTCGTCGGCACATCGGGTTGTTTTTATTTCGGTTAAACCCCCTAAAAAGAGACTTTACCCCGCCCGAAGTCCCTTTTCCTGTTGTGTCAGAAGTGAAGATACTCGGAGTCATTTTCTCCAGAGACTGTTCCTTCGCCGCACATGTTGACAGTGTAATTAGGAAGGGTAACGCCTCCCTCCAAACACTGTCGAAAATGCGTCGCTTCGGTTGCGATTGTCAATAGTCTCCTCCGTGCCTATCTTTGCTATTTGCAACCAGTCTTGACTTGACTTACTTTATTTACTACTAAATACAAAATAAACTACAAAAACACGCAACCGCCCGGGGAAGGCTCAAGAAGCCTGATGATGGACGACTGCAATCCTCTGATTCTCAACCTATATCAAATTTCATAAAAAAAAGAAGGACAAGAACACTCTCTCTCAATTAACCTTTAATACCAAAATTTAAAAAGAAAAAAAAAGAAATCTAAGAAAGAGAAAAAAAAATAAGAACACTAACTCCTTTCTCCCAATAAATGTTTTTTAAGTTTTACTTTAAATGACCCAATGTGTTCAGCCTCCCGAATGACAACTGGGATATCATTCCAAATAGTCGGAGCTAGATGCCTAATTCCGAAAGCTGCACGTGCTGCACACAACAACAAAATTATCCGCCTCTCTAGTCGCATACCTGTGGAGTGAACGATTTGCGCGAACAAATTCAGTAAAAACTGCAGGACATACATCATTCCAGCATCGATACGCAAAAACAGCAGCTTGATAATCGCGGATCTGACCAATGTTAAACACTCGTAATTTCTTAAAGCATGACGCGGTATCATTCACATTTTCTACGTAATTACCAAGAAGACATACTGTTTTATGCTTGACCTGTGTGGGGGCCTTCAGTACTACACACTACTCACCTGATGCACGACCTAGAGTCAGTGCAGAAAAGGGCAGTCAGGATTATCCTGGGTTGTAGAGATATCCCTTACCAAAGGCACTCAAACTTAACATCAAGTGCCTAGAATAAAGATTGTGCGAGCTCATCATGAGGTTGGGAAAAGCATTGCTTTCAAACCCAGCCCATCAAAATCCTACCCGCAGACGCCCCACCAAACAGCAGAACCAGACAGAAACTCAAACTGACCCCTATACGTGCGCGGACAAACCGTTATTCTAATTCGTCTGTGCCCTTTTTTACGTCTATGTTTAACAGTGCCTAATTTTTGTATGTAATGTTTTGCAACTGCAAATTAGCCAGGAGCTACGAAAGCTGTATAATAAACCGCTCTCTCTCTCTCTCTCTTACAAGATAATCAATCACAAATCAAGTTATGTACAGTCTAGTCGGACAAAACACAGAAGAAATCAAATTCTGTATTGTTTTGTCGGGCGTAGGTATTCTCGTCGGCACAACTGGTTCTTTTTGGACAGAAGAAATAAAACTCCGGTATCCGGTTCATCCTCCTCCTATACTGGCCGGATTCGGCCTGACTGTAAAAAACAAACTAGGTCGCATAAAATCGGTACTGTCAAAGTTGCATCGCATTCGGTCCATTCGTTTGGTTTTTGTGGATGTGACAAAGTTTGCTACATGCAAAGAGAGAGCGAAAGTTGAACCGAACCAGAATTCGTCCGATTTTTGACCAAGAAAGACAAAAGTAAGGCTTCCTTTTTTCCTTGTACTGTACATATTCCCATACAGCTTGGCAAACTGTATGTGCGAAGGGAGGCGCCGTAATTTCCCGCGATTCCCCACTGTCCCCATTTCCTTTAAATATTCGCTAGAAAAACATGTTTCTTTGGCTTACAAACGAACCGTCCTCAATGAAAAACACCCCCAGAATAAATTCCCTGTAGCAAAATGTCGTCAAGATTTTAAGTTCGCCATCGTCTTCATGCGCACAGCCAAAGTATAATAACTCCAGATTTTGCTGGTGAATCGAAAGTCTGGTCAGAATTCCAACCATCCCACCATACCTTCCCAACCCCAACTACTAACCCACGCATGCTCAAGCTCAGAGCCATGCAATCCGATTCCCACCGTCAAGCTTGCCATTATATGAAACGGCTTCCGCAAACCCATAGCACCATCTAGTGTCCGGGCGCCGAACATGACTACGAACATGGGCGAAGCCGAAATTCGTTAAAATAGAACCGCTGGAGAATTTTAACAGACTGGCGACACTTACTCCGCAGAGCAAAACAGTTGTCTTGCCAACAACTTCCTGTTTGTCATGAATCATACTTTTATGGATGTAGTGACGTGTCGATGTAGTGTTTTTCGACATACTGGCGTGTCTATGTAGTGTCGTTCGATGTACTGTCGTGTCTATGTAGTGACGCCTTTTCGTTTTCGACGCTGTGACGTGTCTTCGTAGTGTCGGGCCTTTGTTTTTCTCCGTTTTGACGTGTCCATGTAGCGTCGTGTCCCTGTACTGTCGGACATTTGTGTCTCTTCCATGTGGAATTCCAGCTTAGGATATTGTCCAGGATTTCTTTTTAGGATGTTGAAGTACAAACTAACAATTAAGTTTCTGCCTGCTACCCCTTTGTTTACGCCAACACTTTAGTTAAAGTCAAGTATAGACGCTAGGTGATACCCCAACCTCTGTTACAATTCGGCTTCGGGTTTGCGCGTCAGCGGGATCTCGGTTTTGGGCACTTCTAAGTAAGCGGGGACTATGAAATTTTATAAGAAAAACTTGGGACCTGAAATAGACTGAAACAAGTCCCATAGTTTGGGAAAGGGAGGGGCTTGGGACCTGAAATAGACTGAAACAAGTCCCATAGTTTGGGAAAGGGAGGGGCTTTCCGGAATTCCAACATCATCGTCGGAATTCCATCATCGTACCGTCGTGTCCTCGTAGTTTTGTGTCTACGTAGAGACGGGATGATGTCTCTACGTAGACACGACACTAGGAGGACACGACGGTACATCGAAACGAAAAAAGCGTCAGTACATGGACACGTCACTACAGAGACACGACGGAACGAAGACCGACACTATGTGGACACGACGGTACAAGTACCGACACTACATGGGCACAACGGTACATGTACCGACACTACGTAGACATTTTTTGATTTTCGACGTAGTGTCGGATTTTGTCCTCTTAGTGACGTGTCCATGTAGTGTCGCTCGACGTACTGGCGTGTCTACGTAGTGTCGTTCGATGTACTGTCGTGTCTATGTAGTGACGCCTTTTCGTTTTCGACGCTGTGACGTGTCTTCGTAGTGTCGGGCCTTTGTTTTTCTCAGTTCTGACGCGTCCATGTAGCGTCGTGTCCCTGTAGTGTCGGACATTTGTGTCTCTTCCATGTGGAATTCCAGCTTAGGATATTGTCCAGGATTTCTTTTTGGCTTGTTGAAGTACAAACTAACAATTAAGTTTCTGCCTGCTACCCCTTTGTTTACGCCAACACTTTAGTTAAAGTCAAGTATAGACGCTAGGTGATACCCCAAACTCTGTTATAATTCGGCTTCGGGTTTGCGCGTCAGCGGGATCTCGGTTTTGGGCACTTCTAAGTAAGCGAGGACTATGAAATTTTAGAAGCGAATAAAACTTGGGACCTGAAATAGACTGAAACAAGTCCCATAGTTTGGGAAAGGGAGGGGCTTTCCGGAGTTCCAACATCAGCATATAGACCCGAAAGGATGGTCGGGTCCCAACAAATTTGGTGGGAATTAAGAGCTTGGGTTCTTGTTGTGCCTCCTTGGGGGTCCGAACCCAATCCTGCCTCTGTGGGGGGAGTGGGTCTGTAAGTTCTTGCTTTCAGGCCATCTGCTAGGAGCGCTGGTGGAATTCAAAAATGGTATACGCGCGTAATTAGCAGTAAGCAAAAGCATTCGCAAAAAATCCAAAATCAGCCACGTGCTTATTTTCATCGTGGTGACGGTGATTGATGAGGATTACAAATCCTTTGGGATGTGAGCTTTGTTGACCTTGGGGACAATCAGCAGACTTTAATTTGGAGTTCTCAATCTAATAGCTTGTTCACACGGGGCCGAAATAAACGCGTAAACAGCGGCTGATCTGTTCAGACGACGGATCAGCTGTTTGGGTTGAAGGGAGAATTAAAAAAAAAATAAAATCCGAATATTCTTTTTGTTTGTAACTAAATATATAAAATTAACACAAACTATCTTGTGGGTGTGTCACAGTCACATATAGTTGACTTGTAGTCTTTAGACTAGAAAAAGTCGCCAATTAAATATTGACAGATGACTTGGTGACAGGTGACTTAGCAATTCTAAGTTATAACGATGACTTCATAACGAGTCATAACGCGACAAGCTAAAAGCTTAACGCCAAATGTAATTATAATAAAAAAGAAAATAATTTAAATATTTTCGTTTTTAAAATAATATAAATAACACGAAAACAGAATGCAATCATTTAGTGTTTTTGAAATAACTTTTCAATGAGGGCTGAACGGAAAAATCACTTAAATTTTTTTTTTTTTTAAATAAACATAACAAAAGAAAAATCATGCATTAACAGAACATCCGCTAATGTAAATTTTTCGAAATCATTTAGTAATCCTCGGATGCTTAATATAAAAATCCTGCTATGTTCGATGTTGGTCTGACAGAATTTGAACTGTATTGACCTAAAACTCACCAAGTTTGACTAGTTGATTAATTACAGTTTGTTTACTGTCCCCTGAGTCATCAGAGGTCACATTCCGAAGGATTTACCTTATCCCAATAATACGGGCCTATTTGTAAGATAGGCCGATGTTTTTTTTTTCAACCGCTAATCGCGCGCGTAAATCAGCTAATGGGGAGGAGGAAACTAGGCTAGGAAGCTCGAGAAATCTCAGCCCATAGGTTGGCTCAAGCGATATGGGTATCTGGGAATTTTCCGGCCTCTATCCAAAGTGGCAATATACAAGCCGATCTTACTCCTCAACCGAGGAACACAATGACAAGTTCACCGGACTTTCTCTTTCTAGCCCGTCCGCAAGCTTTCTACAGACCGAAGATATGGTCTCATGCGGGATCCAAAAAACGCGTCAGCCTTACTCAGGGATGAAATGTTGCTGGTGAATTAAAATTCTGGTCAGAATTTTAACCATCCCACCATACCCTTCCCACCCCCTAAATACTAACCCACGCATACTCAAGTTCAAAGCCATGCAATCCGCTTCCCACCATTAAGTTTGCCATTATACAAAACGGCTTCCGCAAACCTATACCGCCATCTAGTGTCTGGGCGCAGAGCATGACTACAAACATGGGCGGAATCAAACCAAGAAGTAAAAGCGAAGCTAGCCAACAATACAGTCGAAGTTCGTTAAAATAGAAACGCTGGAGAATTTTAACAGACTGGCGACACTATAGAGACAAAACACGCAGGCGACACTACGTAGACACCTTTATGACCCGACACTACCGAGAAACGTCACTACATGGACAGATTTTGTGGGCGACACAACATGGACAGACGCTACGTAGACACGACACTACGTGGACAGACACTACAGAGACACGACACTAGAGAGACAGGGTCGTAGTGTCGGATTTGTTTGTCTCTGTAGCGTCGTTCGACGTACTGGCGTGTCTACGTAGTGTCGTTCGCTGTACCGTCGTGTCTCCGTAGCGTCGTTCGATGTACCGTCGTGTCCATGTAGTGTCGGTTTTTTTTTTGTCCACGTAGCGTCGCGAAATTTGTCCATGTAGCGTCGGATTTTGTCCACTTACTGACGTGTCTACTTAGTGTCGCGTCTACGTTGGGGCGCGCAACCGTAGAGACATCATCCCGTGTCTATGTAGGGTAAGAACTCAAATTCTGCAAACATTCGTCGGGCGCACCCGGGAAGTTCGAGTCTCGTCGGCACATCGTATTTTTTTTTACACGATAATCAATCACAAATCAAGTTATGTACAGACTAGTCGGACAAAACACAGAAGATATCAAATTCTGTACTGTTTTGTCGAGCGTAGGTATTCTCGTCGGCACAACTGGTTCTTTTTAGACAGAAGAAGTAAAAACTATGTAAGCTATTGTCGAGCGTCGGTCGAGTCGTCGGCACATCGAGTTCCTTTAAACGTAAGAAATCAAATTCTGCAAACATTCGTCAGGCGCACCCGGGAAGTTCGAGTCTCGTCGGTACATAGATTTACTTGTACACGATAAGCGATCACAGATCAAGTTATGTACAGTCTAGTCGGGCAAAACACAGAAGAAATCAATTTCTGTATTGTTTTGTCGGGGGTAGGTATTCTCGTCGGCACAGCGGGTTCTTTTCACGCGTAATGAGTCAAATTCTGTAAACTTCTATCGGGCTTCAAATAAGATTCTGACATTAAATGTCAAAGATAAAATAAAACAACAGAAATATAAAATTTGAAGTAAAAGTTTCTAGAAGAAGAGATAAGCGGGGCAATCAGCCTGGAATTGGCTCGAATTATGGCCAACATGTTCGCAAAGGACCCGGATTTTTGGCCCGTCTTCACTTCCGTATGGAAAAGTTGAGATTTTTTAACTTCATTATGAACGTGGAGAAAACCCGATCGGAAAATACTGATCATTCGTTTGCACTATTAGTCTGAAATTTTTGTGGGCATTTGTATCCATCGTCGGCCTATTTTTGCTTGTAAGATTTTGGCTGTAAGATTCGTCTCTATCCACAACCCTCGTTCCGGCCGGAATCTTGACGAATAATCTGGCAAAATTTGCCAAAACCCGGAAATATGGATCGACAGATTCGCCCCTGAATGTCACCAACTCTTTTGCTCTAAATGCAGTTCGCCGATAGTATGCTAGTGCTAAAAGGAGGATCTGGTCAAATGGTCAAGTTGATCTAAAGTCGATTAGAGATGAGATGCTGGAGTAAACATGCATACTAAATCCATATCTGAATTTAGTCGTAAGTTAAAGCAAAATGTTAAAGGGGTGAGTTTGGCTGGTCTGGATCAGGTAGTCCAATAAATAGTCAATATTTGGAATATTGGCCTTTGGTCTTGTTCTTTTTAAAATTATCCTGCAACCCTGAAAAGCAGCATTTTCTTGATTCATTTGTGAAAAATCCGATGGTAAATAGACACAAAGCTCCGGGAAATAAGGGGACGTGCACAGTCCGATTTTCGCAGTAGGATGCGAATTTCTACCTTCGCTCTGAGTTTTTTTTTTCAAATTCTTCATCATTATAGCATAGTACCGATCAGTGTTTCCAAGGAAAAAAAAAACTTTTCAGTGTATGGAAGCTGCAGGTCTTTGACTTCGAGTTTGTAATTGCTAATTGGATTGGGCCTGTCTCTATATGTATGATATTAGAAATGTTCAAATTCTATGAATCCTAAATATACAATCGTAGTAGCTAACTATTTGGATAATAATCGTCCGTTCCTGTACGAATTTTCTTATCGTAGGTAACGCGAGATTTCCTATACGAAATTTCTCATATTAGCGAACTAGTCGGCTAGTGACCCAGCGGTTTAGGCTATGTATTATCGTATATTTAGAACTGCTATATTTACACGACGATTCATGTTATTATACGACAATTTTCTAACATTATTCAATATAACAGGATGTGTAACGCTCTCTAGAAGCTTTCGCGACTGTCAATCACTTTCCCTTTCATTCCTGCATCTGATTATCCATTGTGTCTCTCGAATGGGTTGCAACTTGCAAGGCACCCTCCAGACGTCCGGAATCTGGGATGTCCAACACCCTGGACTTCCGGGCGTTCTTAGCGGCTTCAGCTACCAGATCTGTCTCTGCGAAAACGGCTATCTGGAATTTGAAACAAGAATCTTGAAAGTGAAGTGTGGCAACAGTGGCATTGTCAACTTTACCTTGCAAAGTTGTCTGAATAGCGTCATGCGCCAGCAGCAGCAACGATTCCTCGCCAGAATTATCAGGGGTTGGGTTTGTCCCGGAATTCCGGTTTCTGGGACGGCAATGTGTAACTTGGTGTAAGGATACTATAGGTCAAGGGACAGGTCGATCTCATAGATGGGATCTGTAGCCCTACATTTAAGGGTGGGGGAGTGGCTCAAATTCAGGGGCGAGGAAACATTTTTTTTAAAGCTAATGAGAAAGTCGGTTTACGAGTAAGAAGATAAGCTTATAACGAATACGAAAATTTCTCGCCGGACAGGTAGTTCGCCCGGAATCCAGTCAAACCGGAAAGTTTTTTAAAAGTAAAAGTTTTATTTGAAGTTGATTAAATGTTTGATTTAGTGACAAGTAGACATTGAACATTTATATGAAAATCATTTTGTCGTCGGACAAATAGTTCGCCTGGAATCCGGCCAAAATCTAAAAATTTGGTAAAAGTAGAAGTCTTATCTTAGGTTGGTTAGATGATCCATATAGAGGTAAGGATGTCCGATACAGAGGTAAGAAGATACGCTGAATTTTTTGTTAGATTTGCCGGAAAAGTAGTTCGCCCGGAATCCGGCCGAAACCGGAAATTTCGCAGAATTAACGCAGCAAGTTGTGATCAATTTCGTCAAAGTAGATATGACGTATAGGTGTAAATACACCCATACTGAATCCATATCCGAACTTGGCTTTCTCAGACGATTAGCCATTGACCTGTTTCTAATCCTTACTAGTAAAAGTGTTCAAGGAGTCTGCCAAAGACCAGATGTCTACAAGATATATAATTTATAGATATATAATTTTCGGGATTCCATCGAAACCTTTGATCTTGTTATTTTTGTGATGGGGATCCAAGGATTTACGGGATTTTGCTCCAGGTTTTCGTGATTTTTCTGTTGATTTCGGGATTTTCGTCGAGTTTGGATAGAAAGTAAGAAAAATTATCTTTCGGAGTTCAAAATGTTATTTATGCAATTCGAGTAACACCGATTTTATCTTGATATTTTCTCAAGACACGGCACAATAAACCTTAGTGACGGGATACCTTTGACCAGGGAAGTCACGACTGGGGGGGGGGGGGGGGGACCCGAGTCTGCGCGAAGCGCCGCGATTTTTCGCCAAAACAGTTGATTTTTTCATTGAAACAGTCGTTTTTCTGAAAATCAGTCGATTTTTCGTCAAAACAGTCGTTTTTTTCTGAAAATAAGTCGATTCTTTCGAAACTGTAGTTTTTTCTTGAAAAACAGTCCTTTTTTCTGCAAAAACAGTTGGTAAACATTACCAGCCAGTCGGCAAATTCCTTGGCCCACCCCCCCCCCAAACATTTTGGCTAGTAACGCCTCTGCCTTTGACTTCATAAAGCTTGTCCGTCTGTTGGCACGATAACTCTCGAAGGGGCTAAGATTTTGTTCAACTTTGTTATTGGAATTCTCTGGGTCAAAGTACAGGTAAAGCTCTTAGATGGGAAGCGTAGCCCCTCATTTAGGGATGGAGGTTCAAATTAAGGGGCGAATATTTTTTTAAAGTCTAATGAATTTAGGGGTAAGGAGACATGCTCGCCGGACAACTTTTTCACCTGAAATCCGACGAAAACAAGAAATTTGGCAAAGGAAAAGTTTTATGATGTCAATTAAAGGTTCGATATCAGACTAAATTATATGCCGAATCCATATCTGAAGTTTATTTTCTCACGATACAAGCAACTCGTCCGGAGTCCGGCAAAGAAAAAACGAAAATTTGGTTGAAGCGAAGGAGGCTAACACTCATAATGCCCAAGATCACAATGCCGACGACTCAAAATGTCTACGACTCAACATACCCACGGTTCAGAACGCCCACGACTGAATTATTTGAGGTGCTCAGTCCGGAAGAAAATCGAAAATATAGAACCGCAAAAAAACATCTATAGGAGCGACATTCATGCCGACCACAAAGCAAATGTAGTGTACATGTGTAGTGTAGTGTACCACGGGTAGTTTAGTGTAGCATGCACACTTCAACATTGTATGTCGACGAAATTCAAAGACCACATACACATACATGTAGATGGGTCAAAAACAGAAAATGACCTGACAGGCGCCACAGCATACCTTCCCCAAAATAAAATGTGTGCAACAGAAAAGATAGAAAAGGAAGCATGCATCCTCACTTCGGAGATAGCAGAAATCAACAGAGCACTTGAAGTAACGCAATACCTAAACACCAGAGAAACAAAGTGTTGTGATTACCGATTCATCTTACCGCTCGAGGCGAGCCAGCGAAAACAGCAGCCGAGAGAAGGGATCATTCGACTAATCACGGAATGAATTGGCAGTACCGTGCCAGTGGCCAGACAGTCATGTTATATGCTTTTGTTACTAGGCTAGTGTGCAAATAAAGAGTGATCAAAACCTCCAACAGTGGTGCAGCGGAGTTGCAAAACAAGTTGAAACCTTGTTCAGTACGAACCTTGCAGTTTGTTGATTTCCGTGAAAGGCTGTTTGGCCTACGGAAGTTTCAGAAGATTTCGCACATTTAGACTATCTCTCATAACTTGGTGAAAGGCTGTTTGGCCTACCAGGCGTCGCTACCAAATTTGGCAGTGGTGAAAGGCTGTTTGGCCTACCACGCCTAAAAGGTGAGGTTAGTTCTACTTTCTTGCACTAGCCTACAGCGTCAAAGTACGGTACTCATAAAATCGGTGTGTTAATCGTCACGGTGGATGTGAAAGACTGTTCTATCCTTTTTTGTCGCAACCTTTGTCTTGTACTACGCCCTTCTCGGCGCAAAAACGACGACAAAAATTTTTAAGCTCCCTTTTAAGGTGCAATCATTGCAAATTGTTTGTAATTGAATAACTGAAATGGAGTTTTGATATAAGGAATGGATACGGTCACGGTGAAAGAAATCGATCAGTGCTAAACCGGAATCGATAAGCTCATTTCAGGACCACAAAACATCCATCTAGATGTCATTCGCTCCACCTTTTTGTGGCGAGTACGACCAACACAACTGGATCTCCAATAATCCAGCAATAGGTCAGCCAATTTCTAGACCAGCGCATTTCCACACTGCTGCTTTGTCCAGAGGAACCATGACCCAAGGAAGTGCCGTCTTTCAAAAGACGACTCCTGGCACCACATTCCCAAATACCGAAGTATCGTCTGCGTCACAAGGTAATGTGAATCACCCTTTTTTGTCTCATAGTATACAAGCTAATCCTTTTCAAATAATGGTCTTCGGCCCCCCATGCATACCATCGGCGTATGTATATGCTACCGCTTTCCCACATCCAACTGGCCAGGTTTACCCCTACCCGAATCCTAACTTCGGTTGTCCGCCTGTGCCAGTTCCTCAGTAACATGGGATACAACAATCAAATGGCCAGGTCTATCCTTACCCAAATGTAAACGTCGAAAACCAGCCTGTGCCAGTTCATCAGCATCATGGAATGCTTTACCCAGCATACGGTATGGGCTCCGGAATGAGCCCATATTTTGAAAATTACCAGTCATTCGAGCATCCTGCTACTAGCGTTACTTCTTGTGATTTCCCAAATGCGGCAATAAATAGCCAGCTTGGTGGGCAACAAATTACTAATACGCTTTCAAGTGACTTAAGAGCCATCATGGCCATGGGCACTATTTTGCAGGAAACGATTCGGCAGGTTCTAGGTGAGAGCGAATGCCGACGGAGCCCAGAAGTAAGCAGACAAACTGCAAAGGGCCCCAGCTTCGCCGTCAACGCAACTCAATGTTTCCAACGTCAGGAAAATGTATATATAGAGCAACTGACTACCTTGGAGATTCCAGATCTCACAGAAGGTTGCAGCGAGGAGAAGGTTGTAACCCTTCCAGACGAGGACGGAATTCCAGACACATACGTGAGCGCTGGGAAAGACGTCTCCGATCTCCTAGCATTCAGCCCTCAGCCTGGTCATTCATACAGGCCAGGGCCATCGGATTCAACGAGGGAGAATTCAAGCACTTGCAGACAGGTGTCCGTTCACCCTTTACGTCACTGCACTTCCATTACGGAACCCCCGGTGGAAAATTCTGGGGTCCGGAGGGAGGTTGCCAGCAAAAGCTGCAGACAACTCATCCTCAATGCAAGCAAATGCTACGGAAAACAGGGAAAAAAAGACAGCGCAAAGATGACTGCTTCTGCCGTGAGCCAGCCAGGCTCCTGTAAGGTTAGTGGTCTGCGAAGCGCGTCTAGCCAAAACTTCGTCAGGTCGTTTTTGTTTCAGCCACAGGAGCGAAAGAACAACCACAGGCTGGAGCGGCAGTGTTTCTTCGGTGAGGAACACTCTCGCCCCTCGACACTCCCTCTAGTTTTTCAGGTTTCAAAGGATGATTTACAGTTTACACAAAAGACAGCGAGACTTCCGGACAACTTTCCAATAGAGTTGCTGATTAGTAAATTCTCCCAGAATCTCCCTAGCTTTTTATCGGTTGTCAAAGGTTTAAAATCGAGAGGTAGGTTAAGGAGCTAAAAGAGCAAAATGCTCAAAGTACCATCGAAACGAGAGAAAAATAAAAACTAATCTTTCTCTCTTCTTAGGTGGGGAGGTATGATATGATTACCGATTCATCTTACCGCTCGAGGCGAGCCAGCGAAAACAGTAGCCGAGAGACGGGATCATCGACTAATCACGGAATGAATTGGCAGTACCGTGCGAGTGGCTAGAGAGTCATGTTATATGCTTCTGTTACTAGGCTAGTGTGCAAATAAAGAGTGATCAAAACCTCCAACACAAAGATAGCCATATTTTCGGAATCCAAATCAGCAAATTACCTCCTGAAAAAACCCACATACCCAATAGAAGATATAAACTACTCAACACCGTCTTCGACAGAGGCAACAAAGTCACCCTCCAGTATAGACCAAGCCACACGTGGATTCCCGGTAACAAAATCGCAGACAAAGCGGCACTAGCACTAGCACCACAGCACTAAAGAAGCCTACAAAAATGAAAACCACTGCCAGTCAGACACATGATTCGCTACCGAATAAAAGCTCACCACCAACAACAGAACCAACCGGCGCTATCCCCATTCCAAGCATACCTTGACCACTTCTTAGCGCCGTATTCGAGCCTTTCGAGCTCACCTTCTCTTTGAATGCGACAACTAGTCCCCGGATTTAAATTCGGCGGCGGCAGAGAGAATCTGGGTCGGCGGCGGCACGCCGATTTTTTTTTTGGCGACGCGGCGGCGCGCCACCGGAAACTTATCGGCGGCTGACCGAAAATTTATTAGAGTTTGCTTTGTTTTTAGCATTTTTTAAGGTATTGTTTGCATTTTTCTAGCCAATTTTTTTAATTTTCCCCCAAAATTGTCAGCGTTAAGTTATTATCGTATTATGGCCTTTAGCAAGTGCCATTTTAATGTGAGGGAATATTGCGATAGTGATACAAACGATAGGGTAAGCTTAGGGCCTAGAATAAGATGCAATCTGTCAGATGATAATATAAGGAGTCTAGAAAAGTGTTTTCGGCGATTGATGTGACGACTAAGTGCCAATCATTTGCTGATGACCAAACCGCCGTGTGCGAAATAATTTCTGGTCTAAATGATTTAATATGTAGTTGTGCTGAAAGGTGTAATTTGACAAAAAGAGAAAAAAAGGCTGGCAGCTACTTAGCCGTTTGAAGTAGTGCGTGACCGTTGAGGAACTAGGTAGTTGTTCTGAAAGGTGAAATTTGACGAAAAGAGAAAAAAAGGCTGAAAGTTTGTTTGATTTGGAATGTAAAATAATGAAAGAAAAGTTGAGGCAGCTACTTAGCCGTTTGAAGCAGTGCGTGACCGTTGAAAAACTAAGTCTAAGATTAGTTGAATATAAAGACCATAGAAGTGAGTATATAAGACTGATAAAAAGAAAAAAAAATGTTGTGAATAAAAAAAAATGGGTATTATGGATTGTTTTCGGAAGAAAGCTTATAAGAAGTTCTGGGGTGATGTAAAAAGAGAAGACAGAAATGAAAAATAAATAATTTCGCGGCTCCTGAAGTTGATTCTGGCCCGATTATCTAGAAAATCTGGAAGGTCAATGTACAGAAATGCAAGAGGTGACGGTGTCCGAAGGACGCTGTTTATCCAATGAAGGAAAACAATTATGATTTAGATGCTCAAGTTAGTCAGGAGGAGGTGGAAAAAGTGTTAGCGTCAGATAGGGTATTTGTTTTAAAGGCGCTATTAGAAAAATATGGAAAGGGGAAGAATAGTCTTTATGTGGGATTTTTAGACCTCCACAAGGCGTTTGAAAGTTTAGACAGAGAATTATTGAAAGATGCTCTAGTTGGAACTGGTTTACCTAATACATTGTAAGTTTAATAGTTAGTATGTATGTTTGCGTAAAGGAATAGTTCAAGTTGGTAGTCATCGAGACAATTTAGAATTATGCGAGGTATAAAACAAGGTAGCAGTTTATCTCCACGATTATTCAATATTTATATTAATGATATTGTGGATTTTATACAGAAAAGATGGGCTCCAACGGTAAGTCTTGGAAGTAGAAAGTTCTCAGTGCTGCTGTTTGCGGACGACCTTGCAGTGGTTGCTAAAACGCCCGAAGATTTGCAGACGCTTTTGAATTTGATTGGGAATTAAAGTTGAACGTAAAGAAGAGTGAAGTAATTATTTTCAATAAAAGAAAAATTAACGGTATAGAAAATTGTAAGTTCGACTTCAATAATGAAGAACTGAAGGTTGTTAAGAGAATAAGATACCACGGATTCGTGTTAACTGACAACGGGAGTTTTAAATCACATATTGATGAGGTGATTAATAGAAGTAAAGTAGCCATGTCAGCTATTTTTCGAAATCAGACACTTCTGGGTATAACAAACCTTAAAATGCATTAAAGAATATTTAATACAAAAGTTTTGCCGATTTTAGAATATGGAGCAGAGATATGGGGCGGGGAGACGGCAAAACAGCTCCAACTTCAGTATTACAAAAGAGTATTTGGACTACATCAGACTACCCATTCTCAAATTTTAAAGGGTGATGTAGGTTTATTTTCATTAAAGTTACGTAGGGCTATCCTGATGCTTAGTTTATGGTTAGAAATTATAAATATGAGTAAGGATAGACTAGCTAGGTTAGCTTATGATGAGAATGGTTTGGAACCTTCTTGGCCATTCCAGGTAAAGCTATTACTGGAGCAAGTAGGAATGCCATATATATGGAATGAAGGTCTTGGTTGTGATGATCTGCCAAAAGATCTACAACGTCAGATTAAAGTGGTTTTAGAAGGACAGGAAATCCAGTGTCTTCAGAGTATTGTTAATAGTTCTATAACACTAAAGGTTATCAGAATAGGTCTAAGATACGACAGCTTGATTACCCATCATATTTTTACTTAATTAGGCTAGAAGAACCGACAAAAACGAGTTACTTCGTTACTTTGTTATCCACGATTCTTGAATTTTAGCTGACGCAATTTCTCTTCCGTAACTGTTGTACCTCTATACCGACGTAGCTCTATGTCTGAAATGTTTAGCAACTACAGTGGCAGCCAATTGCCGTAATTCATGGCGGATTTGCATTCTTCAAGTCAGGAAGATGAAAGTAACATGGGAACTGAAAGTGACCAGGAAGCACGGAACAGAGGGCTATCTTCAGATGTGATTCTGCAATCTGGAATCGAACATTTCAAAATCTTCGCTTTGTTAGCCATTGAAACACACGCTTTTGCAGACATTCAAATTTTCCACGACTCGCCGTAAAATTATTTTTCGTGCAGCCAGGGGAGATTCCAAACGTCACTACTAGACTACGCGACGTAAAAAGCAAAATCCCTTACATGAGTCAAAATAATTCATTGTATTCAAATCAAACATATCAAAATAAATTGGCTTTTCAGTTAAACTTTAAGTCATTATCAAGTGGTTAAAGTTGGTTTTGGAGAGGAAGTGTATTTTAAGTTTAATCTACCCGGGAAAGTTTTAAGTAGTTGGATCCAACTAAGGGCAAACTGCCTTCCAATTCAGAGCAGGCTGAAGGTTTTTGAGAGAGGTAGTGTGGTTCCTGATGGGAGGTATGCTTGCCTACTTTGTGAGAAGGAGGAAGAAAATTTTGACCATTTCCTCCGTAGATGCCCGAAGCTTTCTGAGTTAAGAAAAATTTATCTAGATGGTGTAATTTTGTCACTTCCCGAAATTTTGAGTAATAAGAACCCTACTGTTATTACTCGAGTGGGCTTGTCTATAGATAAATGCTTCGAATTAAGAAGGTGTCTGATTGTTTAAGTTATATTTTTGTATTTTTTTTTTGTATATGGCCCCAGGGGCGTCACTAGCCTTTTACCTTTAGGGGGGGGGGACGACCGGTTTGTGCCGACGGACTAAAAAATGTCAAAGAACCGGAGTAAAACTAACTGTAATGCATCAAATGAGATTATTCCTTTGATGTAATTTCGTATATGAAAGTTCACATACTTGGCTTTTCATTTTAAGTTTCGCTAAAAAGCGAAGCTTCCAACAACTTTATCAAGGACAAGTTAAACTAAGCGCCGCAGGGAATTTTTTTTAAATCTGCCTTTTTTCCGAAAAAAAATAGCTATACCTACCATACAAGTTCTAGCTTTTAACGTGTTTCAGACCCCCACGAATTTTAATTTATTCCTTTGAAATAATTTCGTATATTAAAGTGTTAAAAGTGTTAAGTGTTAAGTGTTAAAAATTTGAAGTGTCGTTTTATTTGAGCTTTCGCTAAAAAGCGAAGCTTCCAACGACTGTCCTAAGAAAGTTAAACCAAGCTCCGATGGCGAAATTTTTGAAATTCGCCTTTTTTCGGGAAAAATTTAGCTATAGTACCATACAATTTTCGGCTTTTAATGTGGTTCAAACCCCAAGAATTTCTATCCTAAAACTGAATGATAAAGCGTTCTTCCAAATAGAGAATACTACAAAATGCGTCGCAGGCGAAATTTTTTCTAAAACTAACTGTAATGCATCAGTTGAGATTGTCCCATTGATGTAAATTTAAATGTTTAAATTTACAGTTTAAATTTAAATGTTTAAATTTACATATTCGGCTTTTCGTTTCACCTTTCGCTAAAAAGCGAAGCTCTCAACGACTGTACGCAGAACAAGTTGAACTAGGCAACGCCGACGAATTTTTTTTAAATCTGTATTTTTTTGCAGAAAAATTTGCGCAAGATAATTGTTTGCAGAATTTGATTTCTTGTGTATACCCGATGTGCCGACAAAAATACCGACGCCCGACAGAAGCATTCAGAAATCGATTTCTTCTGTGTTTAGCCCGACAAGACTGTAAAGAAATTTATTTAAAAGAGCCCGATGTGCCGACGAAGATACCGAGGCACGATAAGAGCATGCAGAATCGATTTCTTTTGTGTTTTGCCCGACGAATGTTGGCAGGAATTCATTTCTTGCGTTTAAAAAACCCGATGTGCCGACGAGAATAGCGAGAAACGACAAAAACATGCGAGTCAGATTTCTTCAGTGTTTTTGCCGACGAATCAACAGATGTCTCCAATCAACCCTTCTTCTGGAATATTTTTTAACCAGTTAAGCCCAAACGTATATCTAGAAGACATTCCAAAACTATCCGACTAGCGCTGTACAAGATTTGAATGAATTAAGGTTTTTGTCTTGGAATCTGCAAGTGCAAACTTCCAGAAACAAACATTCCTATTTTGAAAACGTCACGCTCGGGAGAAGAATGCTCTCCGTGGCCATGTCTGTAAATGCTTTCTCCATGGTGTGTTAAAGTATGGTTTCATTGTTCAGGTGTCCTTTAAAGATGCCTCCAGGACAAATGTTTGGCAGGAAGCTGCCTCAGCTACTGAATTTGCTTTGTTTGGTCAGCTTCAAGTTTATCTCATGGCGTTTTACCTAGCAAAACTGAAGTTTTTACAGAAATGGAGAAAGCAAAAATACATCTTGGAACACAGATGGTTTGTAGAGATCCAGTCTTTTGAAATTTCAAGGTTGACATGCTTCCACTGTCCCTTGAGTTCTGGTTGTAAGAAATTCATATCAGCAATGAGTTGTACTCTGTAAAAAGACCGAGTTCTTCATATTAAACAGGGTCAAGAAAGTAAGTAACACATTCTAAGGTCTAAACGTCGTGTTGCTCTGGTTCCATTGTCGGTTCTGCTTGGTTGGGGCATTTGTATACGCTGGTATTTCAATGCTGCACAGAGACTCTAGCGTGGTATTTTGGGCCTGTAATTCCTGCCTTGTGTTTATTTGGTACACAAGTCCCTCTTGTATTTTTAGCATGTTACAATACAGACAGGAGTGTATCGAAAGAGGAAAGGCACCAGGTAAAAAACTACGAAAATTATGGATCTTGATTTTCTAAGGTTGCTGATATGGCACCTAGAAGTCGACTGCCAACTGACGCCGACACCACCGAGTCTGAGTCGAGGAGCTGGTCCCAAACAGAGAAGTCATTTATCTTCAAAAACAGCTTGAAATGGTTCAGGCCAAGGTTGGACGGTTATTAGTAGAAAATGTCCAGCTGAAGAAGGTCTTGGGAGTCCGTAATCGTAAGCCATGTTTAAAATGGGTAGAAGTGTTCTGGCCTGAATAGGGAGAAGATAACGATCACTTTTCCGGTCTGTTGTTCCCAAATCTCTTTTCGGGTAGTTCCAGACAAGCTTTAATAATGAAACTTGGCCATAAGGTCATCCAGACCAGGACAAGGAATTATCATCAACTTTCCGGTAGGTCCGTCATTTCACCAAAACATGGGAGGGGGGGGTGTCAAGATTTGCGGATTTTTTTGGCGTTTTTTCCTTTTATTTCAGGAATTTTCAGCACTCAAGGCAAGAAATTTTAGGCGTTTTCGTTCTTTAGCCATTTTAAAGCTAAAATCAGCTTCTGAAAGGTCCCATTTGGACAAAGGCGAAAAAGTCTTGGGCGTTTGCTTTTCTTAACCATTTTTAACCCCAAAATCAGCTTCTGAACGGTCCGATTTTGCCGAAGGCCAAATCATTTTGGGAATTTTTGCCCTTAGCAATTTTCTGTACTAAAACCAGCCTCTCCCTATGATTTTCTGAAAAACAGCGGTATCGAAAACGGTATTGTAGAGATAACTCGATGACTGTGCTCAAAATTGATCAATTCCATCCCCCCATGCCTCCCTCCCCCAATTTGCGAAAAAGTCTTGGAAGTTTGCTTTTCTTAACCTTTTTTAGCCCCAAAAACAGCTTCTGAACGGTCCGATTTTGCCGAAGGCGAAATCATTTTGGGAGTTTTTGCCCTTAGCAATTTTCTGTACTAAAACCAGCCTCTCCCCATGATTTTCTGAAAAACAGCGGTATCGAAAACGGTATTGTAGAGATAACTCGATAACTGTGCTCAAAATTGATAAATTCCATCCCCCAATGCCTCCCTCTCCCAATTTACGGGCCTGCTTTCCAGATCTGGGCGTTCTCGGTGTGTCTTTCTGATTTTTTCCATGGAGAAGTTTTGGGAATGAAATTTGCCATTCACAGATATAGTAAAAATACTGTCAGTCAGAGCAGTAGATAGTCGCGAAAGTACGAGTACGAATACCGGTCAAAATTGTTTTTAGAACTGAAATCGGTAATGCTCTCCTCACTATGGTGTGTCCTGCAGGTGCCATATGAACTCGTCGCTCTTTTTTAAAAATAGAGCCATTAGTTCAGATAAATGTTGCAACAAAGATGCAGATGCATCAGAGTAGTGAAAGAATGCACTACAAGTAAACGTCGCGGTTATGAAGTCTTGAGCTCAGTGAACGTACAGCACAGCTTACAGAGAACCCAGTTCCGCAAGCTCGTTTTATAACTGTGACACTACTTCTAGCGCCATTCCCATGCATCCAGGAAATATAGCGTTCCGACTCGTTAATGTCTTTCTGTTTATTTTGAGCTCGCGGCGGCCTTTGACGAGTTCTTTGAAGCTCACAAGTGAGAATAAAAAGGAACCGTGAAAGTTGTGTTGGTGAAGGTGAAGAATCTTTGCTCCAGGAATGACTTGCAAGGAGTTAGTGTAGAAAGCCGAAAGGACGGCGCTGATTAGCTGACATTTTTCTTCACTGAGATCAACGGGGTAATCGTTGACACAAAGAAAATGGACCTGGTTGAGAATCGAATAGAATAGTGAGAATGTGTACGGCGCATGGGACTTAGCAGATGGACTGCGGAGGAGCTAAAGAAAAGGTTGCTCACAGGAAGATCACGGAAGGGAGACCTTCTATAGCAGCTGACTGAAGAAAATGGAGATATAGCTTTAGATAGGATTCGCACAAATATGTGGAAGATCAGTTAGAGAACAAGTCCGGCTAAAATCGTGCCACCAGGACACATCAGTCAAGAGGAAGATCTTTTAGCAGATTTAATGTTGCTCTGGCGGCGCAAACTGGAGTTTTCCTGCTCTGTCGCTTTGGAATCATCCTCTTCTTCTGTAGAACTTAGACATGCATTGTCGTGAAATCGTTAGTTCTCATCAAGGATTTCTTGGCGTTCCTCAAACAGAACGGATCATGCAAAATAGTTTTTATTTTGTGTTGCTAGATAGGTGATATATCTAAGCAATTCCTTCTGGTGCTCTCAGTATTCGTGCCATCCGAGCCGACATGATTCCGAAGCGATTCGGTGCTGCCGTATTTGAGCGGAAACGGTTAAGCGGAAGCGGAAACCAAAAAGACAGTTCGAAAATAGTTTAATCTTCCAAAAACAGATAAAAGAAGTTTCTTCTTCGACGTAGTTCGACGTTGTGTATGTAGTGGCCAATTTTAGTTGTATATATGGGCTATGGTTGACCGATAATGTCACATGAAACTCCTTGGATTCTGTGAGTTTACAGCTGCATACAGCTATACGCACCTGCGTTTGGGATAGTTGTTGAAAACGTGCCATAATACTTCTGTATGTTTACAGCTGTGTCGGCTGTTCTCTGCTGTTTCGGCGACACCTGTCGGATAAACGAAAGTGACTGTTACAGCTGATTTCGGCGATTGGTGGACCAGGTTAGTCATCACCGTGGGTGTGAAAACAACCAAATGCAATAGATGTCCTTTAACGTTGTTGGCGGTATGTTAGCCGCCCTGTTGACCTGTGACAATTTGTTAGGCAAACATTTTCCGGGAAAAAACGTCATCAACTCCTCTGTGAACTTCTCTAAAGCGAGCGTCGAGCTAAATCAGTTTATGAAAGTGATAAGTCCCAAACAAAGAGGAAGCAAAGCATCATAAGACCTGCAGAAATTAAAATAGGCTATCTTATGAGCAAAATGGTTCATTGCCGATTCCACGGGCCTGGTGTGGCTCAAGTATGAAAGTATTGGAAGTATGGTTTGGAATTCATGCTTGGCATAAATATCAAAAACCTACCAGATTAACTTCAAAAGAGATGAGCGCGTATTGATAATTTACCTTTCGTTTTTAGTCTGAATGTCGCCTTAATCTATCTAGGGGGACCCTACATGTACGTATTTTATAAGCATGAGGGCTGACTCTAGACCTAGCAACAGTGTTCTTCAGCGTCTGAGTTATTCCTCGATGGCACTTTTCAAAATTACGAAGGGAAGTGGCCATTTGAGCGAGTTCGCTGTATTCTCGAACATCATGGGCTACTACACACAGCTTGAGAAACCGCGATTGGCACAAGGGTCAATTCGAATCAGGCTTAAGGTCATTGGCAGTATGTTAGCCGCCCTTATGACCCGTGACCATTTGTTACGCAAACATTTTCCGGGCAAAGACGTCATCAACTCCTCTGTAAACTTCTCTAGAGCGAGAGTTGAGCTAAATCAGCTTATGAAAGTGATAAGCCAAAAAGAAAAGAGGAAGCAAAGCATCAAAAGAGCTGTAGAGTTGTTTATGCAGCAGCTCTTTCCACCGTCAAAAGGTGGAAAGAATTAGGGGACGCTTTTTCCATCGACATACTTGATAAAAAGAAACTGAAACAATTTGTGTCCGACTATATTCTGGTTCAAGGCTATCTTATGAGCACAATTGTTCATGGCCGATTCTACCGGCCTGGTGTGGCTTAGAATATGAAAGTATTGGAAGTATGCCAATCCGGAAAAA
Source organism: Branchinecta sandiegonensis (assembly GCA_030848855.1). Lineage (NCBI taxonomy): Eukaryota > Metazoa > Arthropoda > Branchiopoda > Anostraca > Branchinectidae > Branchinecta > Branchinecta sandiegonensis. Next base: position 19,215,933 of record JAUPMV010000016.1, on the reverse strand, counting down.
AGAAATCCCCCTGCTGGTTCTGGTATAAGAGCATAAGACAGATTCGCAACGGCCAGTCATAGTCCAATTTTTTCGCTGAAGAAGTTGAGATTCTCAGCTTTCCCCCGACGAGAATGAGGAAACTTCTTCTTAAATCTGAACATCCATTGCTATTTGTGACATTAAAAGGGTTTACTGTTCAGTTTACGATACACGCAGCCGTTTGTCGAGAGCGTTGGAACAGCTCTTACATTCCAAAAGAAATGTTTGAGTATTTGAATGATTTTTATGGTAGTAGCAGCTATGCTCAAGTGCCAGGGTAATAACAGATGGGCTAGGATGAGAAAACTTGGCATAAATATCAAAAACCTATCAGATCAACTTCAAAAGGGATGAGCGCGTATTGATAATTTACCTTTTCGTTTAAGTCTGAATGTCGCCTTAATCTGTCTAGGGGGGCCCTACATGCTCGAAATGAGGTCAATTAGCGGTTTGAGAAAGGACACCTATTAGCGGCAGAGATTCGTTGTGAAATGAAGACGTATTTTATAAGCATGAGGGATGGCTCTAGACCTAGCAACAGTGTTCTTCAGCGTCTGAGTTATTCGTTGATGGCACTTTTCAAAATTACGAAGGGAAGTGGCCATTTGAGCGAGTTCGCTGTATTCTCGAACATCAGGGGCTACTACACACAGCTTGAGAAAGCGCGATTGGCACAAGGGTCAATTCGAATCAGGCTTAAGGTCATTGGCGGTATGTTAGCCGCCCTTATGACCCGTGACCATTTGTTACGCAAACATTTTCCGGGAAAAGACGTCATCAACTCCTCTGTAAACTTCTCTAGATCGAGCGTTGAGCTAAATCAGCTTATGAAAGTGATAAGTCACAAAGAAAAGAGGAAGCAAAGCATCATAAGATCTGCAGAAATGTATGGGGAAACTAAAAATCACCACATTTCCCACTTTTTGAGTGTGGAGAAGAAGCTTGATGCGGCAGCTCTTTCCACCGTACAAAGGTGGAAAAAATTAGGGGACGCTCTTTCCATCGACGTACTTGATATTAAAAGGTTATTCTCGAACATCAGGGGCTACTACACGGAGCTTGGGGAAGCTCGATTGGCACCGATCGACTCGATTGGCACCGATCGACGTTGTTGGCGATATGTTAGCCGTCCTTATGACCTGTGACCATGTTTTAGGCAAACATTTTTCGGACAAAGACGTCATCAACTCCTCTATAAACTTCTCTAGAGCGAGCGTTGAGCTAAATCAGCTTATATACTGGTTCATGGCTATCTCATGAGCAAAATTGTTCATGGCCGATTCCACGGGCCTGGTGTGGCTCAATTATGAAAGTATGCTTTGCAATCCGGAAAGAAGAAATTTCCCTGAGGGTTCTGTTAAATGGGCACAAGACAGATTCGCAACGGCCTACTCCTATGCTTGACGATTCCTAAACGATCCAAAACTTTCATCAGGCTGTCCACATCTGGTCTTCTTCGAATTTTACGTGCAATCTATTTGAGTTAGGTTGTTCAATTATAGCTGCGTAATTATAGTAACAGGGGAAATTTGACAGATGCACACATGTGGCTAAAATCATGCTTGGATTTGCATATTCGAATCTGCGTCTGGTTTTCTGGAGGTAATAGACACAATTTCCACTGTCTATTTTGGTGCTTTCAGCACTAGCATATAGAAAAAAAAGAACTATTCAGAGTTTGTAACAGATGGGAGTTCCAATATCAAAGTTTTTATTCAAACAATGTTTACAACGGGTACGTCAGCTACGATTCTTCATCAGCGATATTTCGGCACTTTTTGGCAAGGGTCCTCGTCAGGCTGTCAATCCTCTGGTTCAACTTCGGGGAAGGAAACAAACCTGTAATGTTTGTTCAGATTACAGGTTTGTTTCCTTCCCCGAAGTTGAACCAGAGGATTGACAGCATGACGAGGACCCTTGCCAAAAAGGGCCGAAATATCGCTGATGAAGAATCGTAGCTGACGTACCCGTTGTAAACATTGTTTGAATAAATGTTTCAAAGTCAGCTTGGGCTCAAAGAATATTTATCAACCAATATCCAAGTTATTATGCTGTCAAGACCGATGGTGCTGGAGGAAAGAACCTTGAAATATCTCCACGTTCAGACTCGACGAAAGCATACAATTCGCGATTTTCCAATTGAGCGCTCCTAGCGGATTAAAGTCCGATTGGGGACAGCACTGAGTTGACGGCGTAAACTCCCAACCAAAACAAGCTTTGAAACCAAAGGATTGATTGGATGAAACCTAGTAAAAGAAAATAATGTCCAGTTGTAACTGTTTAATAGACTGCAGTAAGCAGAAGTTAGAATGCACAAGATGCGCAGAAACTCATGTACTTGGGTGCAAGGTCCAGAAAATGGATGAAGACTTGGCCCTGTATTGTGATGAATGGTATTGCAAGGATTGCACTGCTGCACTTGAAAATCTGCCCTCTGCTAATGCCAAAGGTTAGTGTAAACTACTTATAGCAAATATTTACTGTCTTATATTTGTTGGCCATGCCTAAAAAATGACTCTTCTGGGACTCTTTGAGCATGTTCCACCCTTTTCACAATAGTAACTATTAGTTACTATTTTTGTTCCAACCTCATAAAAAGTTACTACGCTGACTGCTCCAACCTTCTTAAAATAGTAACTAATAGGAACTATTTGCTTTACCAGCGTAGTAAGTGCAGTACCTATGCATCTGTGTAACGTGATTGGTTGGATTGGGTTGGATTCGCCTGTGGCATGATATTATGCTGGAAAATAGAAAAATTGTTCCAGCCTTGATGGCAAAAAGCCAGAATTTGCTACATCATGCATAGTAACTGCAGTAAGTACGATGGAACATGCTCTACATGTAGGTGGGGTATCTAACCTGCTATGTCATGCATAGTAACTACAGTAAGTTGCAGTAAGTAGGATGGAACATGCTCTACATGTAGGTGGGGTATCTAACCTTTGATCTACTTGGCATGAAAATATTACAAGCAAACATGATAGATAGATAAATCTTTTTATTCGCCAAAAACTGATCATGGCTCACTCTAAGTTTGATCGATATAGTCATGGATATAACTTATGAGCATACACATAATAGGCCTACGCATATACAGGCCTACGCTACAACGGTCATAAATAACATGCTAAATTTAAACTAGCAGCTCAGCTTATGCTTCGTTATTTTAATCATGTGGTATCAAGCTTACGTCTCCAGGTTCTAGTTATTTAGTTACTTTATTTCTACTTACATTACAGGTAGCATCTATAGCCAGTAGCACCCCAATGTCTGGGTTGCTTTTCGGGAAGTGTGTTTGTTTTCTAAGTTTGTTTGTTTTCAACAGACTTTGTAAACTTTTTAATCATGCTCTGAATTTGAAATAAGTAACACTGTACCATTTCAGGCCTTTGAATGTCAAGCCACTAATGCTCAAAATTTCATAAGACTTCCTTGACTTGAAGCCAACTGTGAATAAGTAATAAATATAAAAATTAGACTTTACCAAAGATCACCCCCAGCTAAAAATTTTTGTCTTCCAAATAGTCTGATATATAAACTTGGTCATTAATATTAGTTACGATACATATTTAAAGGCAAAGGCTGCAGAGTAATTATTCTTCTGATGAAGGTTTACCTTGAGATTCACCTGTCGTCTATAATTGTATTATTCAAATATATGTTTCAGGTTTTTCAGGTTCACGATTTTCTATCCTGAACTGGGGTGTGTATGGCTCCCCGCAAAATCTCTGGGATTTTGTTTCCTCTTTTCATATCCCTCCTGTTAAGCTATGTTTACACGGAGGGTATTTACTCGTACTCCGCAAGTATTTTTCTCCGCAACAGCAACAAATCCCCAGATATTTTAGACTTCAATTTTGCGAACTTTTTACCGGGTATTTGTTTGTCGAAGGGTCAGCAACTTCGACGCAGGGTCAGCAGCTTCGACGTCAGCAACAACAAAATCGGATTTTTGAGCAATAATTTGGATTATGTCCATATAACAAGTGATCCAAATGGACACATGTTGGTGTCCAGGTGGGCTGCAGACTGAGCTTCACTACAGAGTATTATTACTGTAGGCTAATGTATTTATGTTGTTTTCTAGGATTGCAGAAAATCAGGACCCACATTCTACCACAGGCTGGCTGGTATCCACATGTGGTATTAGAAGACATTCCTGATGAGATAATTGGAAAAGTCAGCTCAACACCTAAAAATCGAAAAGGGGGATGGACCTTGTTCCAAGAGAGGAAGTTTACTGTGATTGAGTCGAATAAGGAACGCCTTCCCTTGGTTTTTTATAGAGCAGTAGCTTCTGCAGAAATGAAAAGTGCAGATTATCAGGTCAGCTTGTGCTTCAAAGTGTCTGCAAAAGATGAAGATACTTCTGACGGATGCCAAGGTATTAAATATAAATGGTCCTACTGCAGCTGCCCAGGTGGCGCCAATGGTGATTGCAAACACTGTGTTTGCTTCTTGTATACGTTGGCTGACTTCTGCCGCAGGGGTGAGTTGAAGTTTAGTGATGTAACATGTACCTCTCGGCTCCAAATGTGGCACGTGCGGAAGCCGACATCCGACGACCCACTTCTTTTTGCTGAAGTTCAGTTCAAAAAACATGATCCTGACAAACCTTTAAAATCACAGTTGGGAAGTAATGTGCTTGGCCACAACCCTGTCCCTGCCTATGCAAAAGTGCTTAAAAGCAATGATCTCCGGCTTTATTGTGAAAACATGAAAAGGCAGGGACTAGCACTCCCAGTTATAGACTTGCTCGAAAGTGCAGGCTTCCCAACATGTTCAGTTAGGAAAGAATCGAACTTTCCTGTCATTCAGGCCTTGTTCGAAGGCTTGGACCTCGACCTTAACTATGTTGCAGCGCCATTTGTGAGAGACCTGGATAAACGGCAAAAACAAGTGTTTGATGATCTAGTCTCTCTACCACTTAAGGCAGCAAAGCAAATTGAAGTGAATACAAGATACCAGTCCCAAAACCAAGCCTGGTTTGAGTGCAGGGCTTTTCGCATCACAGCATCTATGTTTGGTAGTATTTGCAAACAGAAATCCCTGACCTCAACACCCAAAGTGTTCGAACAAAAACGAAAGTTTTTTACTGCACCATCCGTTCAGCATGGAATGCACTATGAGGAGTCGGCATTTGTGGCATTTTCTGCCTTAATGCAGGAGAGGAATGTCTCACTATCCGAATCTCGTGTGGGATTGGTTGTCTCGCCAAAGTTCCCTTACCTCGGAGGTAGTCCGGATAGGGTGGTATTGAAAGACGGTGTATTAACCTTGGTTGAAATTAAATGCCCATTCACACTTTTCAAGAAAGGTGGAAGCATTCGTAATTTTGCCTCAAGAAACAAGAATTTCTACCTTGAGACTGATCACGCCACCGATCAACTAGTGCTTAAGAAACAACATGACTACTTTTACCAGATTCAGGGTCTGTTGTGTATATGCAACATCCAGGTGTGTGACCTAGTTGTCTTTGTTCCTCCGTCGTCCATTGAAGTCATCAAGGTCAAGAGGGACTGTGACTTCTTCGAACCAGTGTCCATGAAGCTTACTGCAGCTTATTTCTACCACCTCTTACCTCACTTTGAAAATATGCTTTGAATTGTTTTATGCTTTAGTTGTATTTTTAGAGTGTCTATTTCTCATTTTGCATGTTCAGCATATTTCTGGCGATGTGTCTGTATATAGACCAGTACAGTTGAGATTATTTTGCAGTGACCAAACTTAATCTTGTCATTCTTGCTAATTTGTCTATGATTTGGATTCAAATAGACTAGTTGTCTTCGTATTCTAATATTGTATAGCGGTGAGCCGTATTGGGCCATTTTCATTTTTTTTCCGGCGACATGGAACAGGATGTCTCAAAACTTATGTCAGGTACTGAAAGCCCGACCATTATTATAACTTTACGCACAATAATGGCAGAGGCATATTTTTCCTGTTTCCGTAACGCCGGAGTGCCAGTTTTCGAGGTACTGTTGCCAAGCTATATACTAAAGACCGAACAAACTATGTGTTTTTGTTCCGTTTCCGGTATCGGCAAAAATCATGATAACGTTTGCCGCTGGGTCGCACCCAGAACAAATAATCACATAGAACCTCCGTCTTTAGTCCCATGCAGCGACTATGCATACCCCGACAAAACTGAGCCGAGCTGGAGGTACTTGCTCTAGCTCTAAGCTGACAGTCGCCTAGTTCCGTCTTTACTGTTGCTCATCGCAGAGCAATAAGTACAGGAGGCACGCTGAGCCGCTCTGAAGCGCGTCTTGTGGAGGAAACAATGGACGAACTTGCATAAGCTTTGACATGCACTGACTGTGAAATTAAAATTTTCTAGGGATAGAGTATCCTTACGACATTTACCGGAAAGAATTAGAACTTCCACCTAGTGAATATATTTTGTCTTGCCCTTTTACCTCCTGTGATTCAAACATTTCGTAAAACCTTCCAAGTATTTTACTTTTAAACAACCCAGGCAAAATTCTATTGTTCATACAGACACTGTTTATGAGTGAATAGTTACAACACGAAAAATACTGATAAGAATAAATGTAACATACTAAGCTACACTGTCAGAAGTTTCATAACAGATTGCGCATAACACTTTCAAGAATAACACCTTTTCACTTAGAAAAAAAGTGTTATGACCAATTAAGCCTATATATTTCGTGCCCAGATCTCCAACAACACCTTCAATAGGTAAAAATACTACACTGTCAGAAGTTACATAACGACAACAGCAGGATGCGCGGTTTCAACAGATAACACTTTGGGATGTTATATGTTATGTTTCTTTCGTTCCCGTTAGTATTTTTACCAATTGAAGGTGTTGTTGGAGATCTAGGCACGAAATAGTGTAAACTTAATTGGTTATAACACTTTATTTCTAAGTGAAAAGGTGTTATTCTTGAAAGTGTTATGCGCAATCTGTTATGAAACTTCTGACAGTGTAGTGATAGTAAGAAATGTAACTAAGATGCAGAACACCACCACTAATCGCTGTCTGAATCACTGGGTTCGTCAGCATGAATCGGCTGATCAAAGATAGAACCCGTGAAGTTCGTCAAGTACGCACAAACTCTAACTATGCGAGGAAGCATAGGACTCAGAGAAAGAGGCACAATGTTACTGAGAATTTTGTACTCCTTAATTCTCCTGATTGCTCTCTCTGAGTGCACTCTGCACGATGATATGTCTCTACTATACAGCACGTCCTCCTTTGAAAATTGCTTATTCCCTGTCTTAAATGGAGGGATGACAAGATGTACACCACGTGAATCACAATCACTTTGGATGTCGAATCCTTTGTCTACCATCAATTGGTCCCCCTTTTCCAACATGTCTAGCAGTCCGCAATGGCGAATTAGTTTCTTATCAGAAACTCTGCCTGAATAAATGTCAGAAGCAAAGATGACGATTCCTTTCGGATCTATTGCTATCAGGGCTTTTGCAGTGTTGTGGTGCTTGTAGGTAGAGAAGGTCTCTCTTTGTGCACCAGAAGCACTTGGCTTTTCAATGAAAAACTCTGTACAATCTACAATTGCTTTTGTCTTTGGGAACTTTCTGAAGTACTCAGGCAAATTGTGCCTTATCGTTTCAATATACGAAGAGCTCGGCCAAAAAGATATCTGAGTCAGCCTGTCATAGATGAACAAAATCCAAGTGTTGACAATTTTCGCCACAGAGCTGACTGAAATGCCATAAAGGCCAGCCAAAAATTCCTCTGCAGTCCCCTGCCTCAGCCTGACCATCGTCAAATAAAACTCCTCTACAGGTGGTAGCTTTCTCCTCCTACCTGGCTTCCTAAAGAGCTCATAAGGTATTTCAGGTCTGTCCGTCTGACTGCCAACGTACATCAGTTCATGAACTGCTGGTCCCAGGAAATCGAAGAAACACTTGAAACTGGCGTAGCTTGGAAAGCCTGTGTGATGTCTTATACCTCTGTCGTCATTCACAAACTTCAAAACACTAAACTTGTTCAAAAGAAGTTCACGCTTACAGTTAATAACAGTTCTTTCCAGTTCTCCACACTTCTTCTTCGTGGCAGATAATGAGGGGGATTCAAAAGTGGTATCTAGGGCATCAGTATCGCTTTCTTTGCTCAAATAGTTCCTTCTAATAACATGACTGTTATTTTCGCCATCTATGACAACTTCTACTGATGCCAACCGTGACCTATTCAACCTCACTGTATCACGGTAAGACAAATGTGAAGTTGGTGTATTCTGTTCCTGGGACGCGAATTTTGGCGTGTCCTGATTATTTGGTGTACTTGTGATTAGTATGGGTAAAGGTGCAGGCGGAATTGGACTAAGTCTTTCAGGTGCAAGTTGTCTGCTTCCGGAACAACCTTCAGCCGCAGGCGGTGTTTCCAAAACCGAGGAGAGTGCTGTGTCAGCTAGCAACGCCAAACCTTCGGCACTGTTCGAATGCTGCACTTGAACTGCCATGCTGGTCGAATTCATAGCTGGCTGCAACAGTTTTGTTGGTACTGCTGAACGTTTCAGATTTTCTTTCTCGGTATAGGCATAAGGTTCGAAGTGGAGCGAGCACAGATAACTTGGGTGAGGGATATTTGCCAGTCCTATTAGAGCAGCCCACTGGAACCGTAAAGCTGTAATTCTTGGAACCAGGTGGAACTTAACATCTTTTGCTCCACCAACACTCGGGCAACCAGGACAGCAGCAGCTCATGGTATTTCTTAGTATGTGATTTTCAGTAAACACTGATGGACATGCACTGGCCAAAAGCTTCTTCTTCCCAAGTTGCGAAGGTATGAAATGTTTTGAGCAGATCACTGTGCTCTTCTGGGGCACTATGATCTGCCCTGTCGACTTTCCGATTACTGCCACCCACTGTGAACATTGTGCATCGTCTGCTGGAAATCTAGAAAAGATAACAGAATTAGTGCTGAGATTTTACCTTGGTGTAACAGGAAAAGGGAATAATCAAGAAAACTAAATTTTGAGTGAAGTTTTTTATAACACAAAGGCCTGTAACCTTATCCACTAGCCTTATCTTGCAGAAATTCAAAAGTTGTAAGGAGACTGGTAATGATACCTGGGGTCCAGAGCTTTGGTTAGTGTTCATTCAGTTATAGTTTAACTTAAAGCATCCACCGCATTGTTTATGTTCCAGTATTTTCAAGCAGTTGAATATTTTATAACCAAGATCTGCTTTCAATCAACAGGCATAGGCTTTGTCTATCTCAAGCCTGTGTCCAGGCAAAAATTTAATTAACAGGTTTTCCTTAAACGACCCCTCGCACTATTTATTCTTCAACCTACAGTATTTTAAAATATTTGAATACTATAAAACTAGGCTGTGCTTCCAACAAATAACCCACAGTTTTGGCTGTTTTAAGCCATTTCCGAGACCCGTTGACTTACAGCGAAAACAGGGAAACAATCTACATAACCGGTTTTTCTGATGGAAAAACTTCTCGCAGACAACCGTCGACAGCGTGATACACATCGAAGGTAGCAAAACACGGCAAGTGAGAAAATAAGCGTGGTTGTGTTAGAGGGGTTAGAATGTACCGAACGAGATTGGGGTTTCCGGGTTTGGATATATATGGACTGATTGTGGAAGTAGGTTACATTATTATTATAGCTAAGACAGGTCCTTTAAGCTTTTCATAAATAAGGATTATTTTCATAGAATAAAAACATCGTGTGAGAGTCAGTGACTTGATATTATGAGATTTAGAAAATGCCACATGAAACTCAGGAATCCGGGTTTAAAGGCACCTCATACTACATGCTGTTTCTGCTAATATATTCTGAACACTACCTCAAACTTAGCTATGCTACAGCAAAAAATACAAGGCATCAGCTGTTTTTAAGCATCTTTTCATGTCCCTTTGGCTTGAATGACGGTCTTGGCAAAATTTGAATAGCCGATCTTCGGATCAATAAGCTTCTTGGAAGCCTGATCTGTTGCATAAAGTGAATAGTGGTGGCAAAGTTGATAATCACTATAATTAAAAATAGAGAAGATAGGACAAGCTTATGGAGTGCAGAACAAATTGAAACAAGAACAGTTGGAAATACTGCTGAAGTAAAAAGAGTTAGTATCATAAGTACGACATCTTGTATAAGAACTGACAGAGCGATTACAGAAGTACCGGTAGGCTGCATTGGCATTATAGGTTCGACAAGTCATTTAACAAGTAAGTTCAATTTAAAAAAACAATGCCTGAAATATCGCAGTTCACAGTCGAAACTCCTAGCTCCACTGACGGATGAGCAGCCAGAAATGCAGCAGACCCTTCTGTCTCTGTCGTCAGTCATTGAACCGAACGGTCTGAAAAAAAAATCATGTAGCTAATTACAGTATTGAGCAATAAATTATGACTAAAGTAGGTCATGATTTACATAATGCATATTGACTGCAATCTCACTATGCTTGTAAAACCTAGTAGGAAAAAGTTAGCACTTGTCTTCTTTCATCTTCTTTTGAACTTTGTCAATCACATTCCCTCGGAATGTGACCCCCCCCCCTTGGGATGCCCCTGGTCACAGAACCTGGCTTCTTTCCTTCAAGGCTGGAAAGAGTTTTTCTATTTTTGTCAAAATATTGTGTTGCAGGCTGATTGTGCCAATCCCAGACATTGACCCATTTGATTGCCAGCCTGACGAGGACTCTTGCCAAGAAGTGCCAAAATATCGCTGATGAAGAATCGTAGCTGACATGTCCGCTGTATACAATTTTTTAATATATGTTTTAAGGTCAACTTATGCTCAAAGAATATTTACCAAAACTTGGCGTAGCCTAATAATGGCGACATTTTTATGCCAGTCTCTAACAAGGTCTGCTAGTGTGGATTTAAATCGGCAAACCTGGCAATGCTGGCCTAGCCTGCAAACTCACCAAAATTGGGATATTTTAATTACGATACTTTTACACGGAGGGTATTTACAAATACTCCACTTGCCTTTCACCGAGCAACAACTGTCACGATTGTTTCCGGGAAACATTAACCTACCACAATCTAGATGTCCAGCCTTTCAAAGACGCCTAAATGAAGTAACCATATTTTAGGACGCGATCCAGACCCCCGTACAAATAGCCACGGAAGCAACTCCTATGTTCAACGTTTGGAGTACTTCGCTGCAACGTTCTTTCAGGCTTTCCAGCCGGTAGTCGAATATCACGGAAAAATTATTTTCAAAGTAAGAGAGTGACAACAAACTGTCTACTAAACTGGATTGCTCATTAACGAGAGTAATGTTGAAGCAGTGGAGCGATCGGTTTGACACGGAAAGGAGCGATCGGTGTGAATTTGGAAAGACACTCAGCATAACCCTCTACACACCAGGGAGATGGCGCTGCCAAGTATGGAGTTTGAAACGGGAAAGACGGATGTGCGGACGAAGGCTCAGCTCAGCTAAACCATCTGAACCAGGGCGCTGCGGACATTCGTGGATCAAATAGCCCAGTTGAAAATGCTGACTGAACAGAAAATTACTTTTATGAAAATCAGGTTATTTTAAGTCTGTAAAAAGAAATTTATTCAAATTTTATCATCCCCGTGTTTATACTAAGGGAAAAGATTCAGACAGTTATGGAAAGTGTAATTCTTTGTGGTCTGTATTTTGCCGTCATCGAAGTCCCCTTTGTCCTTCACAACTTATGTGAGTAAAATTTACTTATGATTAACTCGGAATCACAAACGTCAAAGACAATCCCCATGAACAGACGCGGATCACAACATGAAATGACGCAGTGCAGTGACATCTGTTCTCTTTCGTGCGATATGTGTTACTCGTGTTTATAGACTGGATGTATCGATATGACAGACGCCGATCTTCGCTCAAAAATGAACCGTCGACATAGAATCAGAGTAATTGCCACCCTAACTGCAAGAGATTTAAAATTTCAGAGCTAATTTTACATAATATTGACGGATAACATAATCCTCTACATCTAGGAGTTTGGATTTGTCCTTAAACCACTTTCTTCTGTCCAACCTTTATTTATTGGTTTATTTTGTATGTATGTAATGCTTTATTCGCAGGTGCTTTAGGTGCGGGATAAGTAGCAGTGCGTTGATTTTTTTGTTTATTGTTGGTTGGGATTTTAGGTCGGGTAAATACAATTGTCTTATTACTTTGTTTCCATTCAAATTTTTCGAAAAGCACCTACTGGCAAACGCAATTGTTGCCGCATCTAATATATCATTTCCAAGGTTTCGGTGTCGTCTTTGTGACTGTTGTATTCTATTACCTGGATTATGCTGATCATCTCATAACGTATTCGGTATTCATCATCACCCATAACAGTTTTTTATTATTATTTTATTATTTTTATTTTATTTTACCCTTCGATAAGTATAATATATTTTGTTTATTTTAGAGAGAAAGAGTACGGAGTGTTTGAGCCATAAGCTACCTACGACATCAGTCCCTACCCCTTCGATTACTGACTGGTTTTGAGAGTGGAAACTAACGTCAGGTCCGCCAAGATTGAGAAGATTTACCCTAAACCTTACAAGTAAGATCGCCATCTACCTTAAAGAAGCTTGCACTTAGAATGCTTTAAAATCTGTTCAAGCCGTAAGCTTTCGGTTTGTAGGCAAAGATAATGTCTTCGAAAAAATGTCTTCGTCTGACTTGTGCACGTAGAGGATGTATTGCAATTCACAAATTTTACCTGCTGTAGTCAAGGTGGATTACGTGACTTTTTGGTCAGACTTTGAAATTGGCAGCAGTACATCTGTCCGAAGTCTTTTTTAGCTTTTTTAGCTGACGCTAATGCGAATACAATCGTGCCAAAATACGTCATGACCGCTAGTGACCCTATCCCCTCTACTGGATCTGAAAAGCATGAAAATTTCACTCAATCGATCGATACCTGGAGTAGGCAAATTACTTACGTCACAGATCAGCTTGAATTAATTGCCACCAAGGCGGTGGAGGCTCCCGATTTGATGGTTAAATGCTGTAATGAACTGAAGGTCGAAATCTGCACAACAGAATTGTGAATAGCCGAAGCTAGAGCCGAGTGCTAATGACACGGTATGCCTACTTTTGGAGAATCCTCCTATCTGATGTGAAGACCCGATCCAGCGTAAGGGTGTCCTAAAGAATTTCGAGCCTTCGGATAGCACTGTACGTGTGTCGATCCTTAAGGACTCTTAAGTGGCTGATATATGCTATAAAGTCCTCTACCGAAGGGCTCAAGGATAGTTTGGAAAAGTGAAAATTCGTAAGCCGAGAATTGCTGGTTTACTGCGTAGTAATGAACTAGTTTACTGCAGTAATGAATGAGTACTCGAACGGTGAACAACACAATCTATTTATCGGATTACAGAGCCAGCAGAGAACCTTCGAAGACGCCCTGTCCTGAGCGATATCAGGACACGCATTAAAACTCTTGTTCCGCACAGATGAGTTGAAATATGAGGTATCATCTTTACGTAGGGATGTCATCAAAAATCAGACAAAAATAGACCGTATGGAAGCTGAATTGAAACGGTCGAACTTGATCCTGTACAATTTTGATCCTATTCGAAAAGGCCCATCGCTTCGTCATGACATCTTGCAATGTTTGAACAGTGTCATCCCTAATTTACGTATGGCGAATTCAGACCTAAAGGATATTTTCCGTTTGCCGGCCGCACGTGGTATCCGCCCTGTACTTCTCAAATTATCGTCTGTTGATTTGAGAAACGCAATCTTAAAATCATATTCAGCACTCAGGAGCGTGTCACTTGCTGCAGCTCCAGATTATACTGAACGCGAATTACTAGCCCGGAATAAACTGAAACCAGTTTTGCGAGAGCCAGAGAGGAAGGACAGAGTGACGTCAGACTAAGGGGTACGAAGCTCTACATAGGTCAGCGCGTATTTGTGTTTGATAGTGCGAATGGCAAAGTGATGGAAGAACCAAATAGAGGGCAGCGGAGTAGAGATGAAGCCAGGGAGAGAGAGTGGAGCAGTGATGGAGTTTCTGTGAGTGAGTCGCGTGAAAGGGCAGCATCTGACGTTTCAGATGCAAGCATTACTACCGTGGTAGAGGGGAGGGAAAACCAGATGTACACCCCAGTTTTCGGGTCAAGGGCAGCGGAGCAAGTGGTTGGGTTCCAGCAGAATAACATTCAGTCCAAGCCCTAGTGATGGGCAACCAAGCATCCGCGATCCCCCTACAAGCGGAAATTACCATGGTCCAAGGTTTTATCGTGACTACAATAGAGGCCTTAATGATAGGTCTAGAGGCCACAGACAAACAAGTCGGGGGCGAGGTAGGCCATGGGCCAATGCGGAACCGAGACAGCTTTTTAGACAGGAAAACGATTTCGCCCTTGATCCGCCGTCCGGGTTTGCCCCTGATAGTGATCGTGACGTCGCATAGGGCAGTGAGGGCCATGTGCGTAGTTTAAGGTTTGTGCACTGGAACGTCCAAGGTTTGAATGATCAGAAAATAAAGTCGCTTTGTGAGGTTAAGAAATGGGATCTTATGAGTTTAGTAGAGACATGGAAGGATTCTTCAATTTTGAGTGTTGAGTTTGATTGTTTTGATGTTTGTAGAAAGAAAAAAAGGAACGGCCGTACATACGGTGGAGTAGCAATTTTAGTGAGAAAAGGTATATTTAGTCAGTGTATAAAATCACATAGTACGTCAGAAAATGTTGCATGGATTGGATGTGAAGCACCGCATATGCAGTTATTAGTTTGTAGTGTGTATGTTCCTCCAGAAACAAGCAGCTATACTGGTAAAGAAGATACTTGGGAAATGTTGTTTTCGGAGACATTTAAATACCGAAAAAAATTTAGTAATCACAGTCTTGTTGTTTTGGGAGACTTTAATGCGTACGTTCGAGACCAATTTGAAATTTGGGCAGAGGATACACAGCTTGAGGATGATGCCCACCAGAAGGAGTTGTATGAGGAGTTATTTGGAAAGAGGAGGAGTAAGGACCTGGGGCGAAAGAAAAACAAGTGGGGAAATAAGCTTTTGGATTACGGAGGTACCGAAAATTTGGTTATTTTAAATGGTAGGCTTGGGAAAGATAATAATGTAGGAAATCACACGTGTTATGCATCGGGAGCTCCGAGCATAGTAGATTATATTTTGGTAAGGATGTCTCTTTGGCCTCTGTGTGAGGGGTTCGAGGTGTTGAATGTAGTTGGGTCGGACCATGTCCCAATATCGCTAGATTTAAAGATGGTGTTAGGACCTAGGGTACGTAATACTGGGGATATTTTAGAAGAGGAGTCAGATGGTGTTGTAGTAGGTGTAAATAGACCTCTAAAGGTAGATGGCATGTCAGAAGAAGTAATAGTAAGTAGCCTAGGGGTAGGACAGATAGAAGAACACATAGGTATTTGGTATGAGAAGGTAAAGAATGGAGAAACAGAAGAGGTTGTGTCTCAGGTTACTTCAATTATGTATAGGATAGCTGATAATAGTGTTACAAAAACGAAGAAAGATAAAAGAATTCGGAAGGATTTTTTTGACGAAGAATGTGTGCAGAAAAGGAAGCATTTGGTTGAGGCGCTGGTGAAGTTAGAAGAGGTGGGACAAGATAGTAGGTTAAGTGAATATCGTAAAATTAGGAAAGAATATAAAAAGATGTTGAAGGACAAGAAACATAAGATAGAAGTTGAGAGAAATAAGGAAATAGTAAAATGTTATAAAGCTAAGGATAGCAAAGAATTTTGGAAAGGAATCAGGGCCGCTACGGAAACGAAGCAAGAAGACCTTACCCCGCGGGCTGGATCATGGCCCGAGTATCTTGTACGTAATGAACCTGATGGGGAAACGTTGAGAGGTGAGATTTCGACTTCTTTGAAGAAAGTGGTACCATACCCGATGAAGGAGATAGACTATCAATTAGTAAGTAAAATAGAGGAGGAGGAGATTTGGAAGTCCATGAAGAAAATGAAAGGTAGGTCAGCCCCTGGAGTAGATGGAATCCCTGCAGTGATTTGGAAATGGGGAAGAGTTTATCTTCTCCCAGTTTTGGCGTTAATTTTTTCGGTTCTACTACAGAAAGCTAGTTGGCCACAAGCGTGGAGTACTTCAATTATGATACCAATATTTAAGAAAGGGGACAGAAGCGACCACAAAACCTACAGAGGAATACATTTAGGAAATGCGGTAAGTAAGATTTTTTGTAAAGTGATAGATTTTCGGTTAAAAATTGGCTAGAAAAAAGTGAGATTTTAAATCCAGCGCAGGCTGGTTTTAGGGAAGGGTTCAGCACGCTTGACCAAATTTTCATATTAAATGTGTTAATTAGAAAGTACACGAGAGGCAAGGGTGGTAAGCTATACGTAGCATTTGTAGAACTTGAAAGGAGCATTCGACAATGTGAATAGAAAGTTGTTGATTGAAGTATTGGTAGACTTGGGTCTTCCAAATTTATTTGTAGCTTTGATTGTAGAAATGTACATGAGTATTAAGGTGGTGGTGCGAGTGGCGAATAAGTTTTCAAGAAGTGTGAAATCTAAGATGGGTGTGAAACAAGGTTGCACTCTTTCGCCAAAATTATTCGCATTATTCATAAATGATGTAGTACAGTTCATGACGGATAGTTCGGCTCCAACGGTGACGGTAGATATCATGTCCCTTTGTACTTTGTTATTTGCTGACGACCTAACACTGGTGGCGGATTCTAGTATCAACCTTCAGAAACTTATAAATATATTAGAGCTATATTTAAAAAGAAAGAGCTAGCACTGAATGTTAGCAAAACAGCTGTGATGGTGTTTAGAAAAGGTGGTAGATTGAAAGAAGGTGATAAGTTTCAATATGGAGGGAAGAACCTAGAAGTAAAGGAAGAATGGGTGTATTTGAGGTGTAAATTGCGAGCAAAAGGAGGAATATTTGGAAAGCATGTGAAACAGGCGGAGATGAAGGGGAAAAGGTGTGTTAATTTAGTTCTAAGAAGCCATTTGAAAGATATTAATAACATTAAGATACAGAAAGAGGTATTTTACACGAAGGTATTGCCGGTTATGCATTACGCATCAGAGGTTTGGGGGTTTCAAAAGGCAGGTAAGTTGGAGCAGATAGAGTTAAATTATTTTAAAAGATCGTTAGGACTGGGTAGTAGGACTAATAGTTTAGTTGTTAGGGGTGACCTAGGTTTAGGAAGTTTAAGAGGTAGGCGTTTAGTGAGTATGGTCAGTTTTGGGGAGAAGATAATTCGTCTCCCACGTGTTAGAATGTTGAAAGCGGCGTATCTGGAGTCCCTTAGGGACACAAGTAAGGAGTCATGGGCTTCTCAGGTTTAAGAAAATTTTAGATGAGTGCGGGGTCGGTGATAGGTGGAATGAGGGTATTGGTCATGAGTTGGAGTTAGGGACAGTAGCTAGAGAAGTAAAAAGTATACTTCGGGACCAGGAAATTCAGAGGTGGCAGGTTGATAGAGATAGTTCAAAATCGTAAGGTTTTATACAGAGGCGAAAGAGACATGGGGTGAATGTGTTTATTTTAAAGCGGGTTTAAATAAGGAGGAACTGAAATTATTATTTAGTATGCGTGCTGATATTTTACCCCTGGGGGATAGGAGGAGGTCCACGGGTAGGTTGATTGGGAGAATTGGTCCTTACTTCTGCCCGATGTGTGGATATATGAATGAGTGTGTGCGACATCTTATGTGTGATTGTAGGGAATTGAATGACTTGAGAAGTGAAATATTTGGAGTAAATGAGTGTAAATGAGTGTGATCAGGAATGGATGGAGCAAATGTTTAAGAGTGAGTGTTATGCTACTATAAAGAAAGTGGGTAGATTCCTCAAGCTGTCAATGATGCACAGAGAACATTTTTTGTAGTTTTAGTAGTGGCTGGAAATAAGTTCGTCAATTTTGTTTGTTTTTTCTGATTGTATTGCCATGGCCCTTGGGCTTTTAGTGTAATAAATATCATATCATATCATATCATATCGGTTTCTCTGTGGATGTTGATTCGGTTGTGGAAGACAACGAAGGTATTGCTGAAATGGTGAAAATTGGCGATTCGAGTTCATCCCGTTTTCTTTTCGATTCAGGTGCCGCCAAATCGTTTTACTTGCGGCACGGCGTTCGAATTGGATATGAAAGTGTGCTACAAGTGTGGGTCATTTGACCATATAACTTCGTCACGCAGAATGACAGTCTTAAGGACAAAATGATTTAATGTTAATGGTGTTTCTGAGAAAATTCACGTTCTAAGGTCTGTTTTGGAATCAATTGATATATTGTGTTTGCAGGCGCACCACCTGCTGGGATCTTCTTCACGTATTTTATCTGACCTGTCCCCTCACTCAGATTATTTAACTAGGAGATGGCCTGCGCGCGACTTCAATACGGTTGCTCTACCTCAAGTCCTTTTATTTTCTAGTTGGCTTCTCTGATTCTAATATTGCGAATATTACAACTACTTTTTTTTATTTTGGTATATGCTTGTGTCGACTTTTCAAATTCCCTACTTCATCAGCTATAAATTTGTACCATTTGAAAGATCCACTACAAACTATACGAAAAAAGAAACAAAAATGCATGTCGAAAATGTCTTCTCTTACTCATAACCTATAGCTTAAAGCGTGTGTATAATTTTATTTTCTTGTATATTTAGTATTCTTTGGCCAGATTGTTTTTTTGTAGTATTACAAGTTGGACGAGTGTTTCATCCAGAAAATAGAAACAGTTTGCCGGGGCCGTGTTTAGCTAAAATATCTTGTTCATTTTTGATTACTTAAGAGAACGCTTGTAACGTATGCATTACGAGATGATGGATCTAAGAAAAATTGCCACCGGCCGAAAGATGATCGAGGGCTGTGTCCGGGCTACAGAGTGCTCGGTAGCTACGTACTTGCCAGATACGGATAATGTACCAGGAGCTGGCCATGGTCTCCCAGAGCTGACTGATTCTGCGTTGCTGAAGTCGGTCGAAGACATATATAGTCGAAAATCAAGACAGTCAACTGCCAGGCCAACATCAGGTCCATATCAAAAAGTGGGACTAGGATCTGACATCAAGGACGCCCTAAACGAAAGCCAACGCCATTCAGAAGGTCAAGTACTCTGCCAAACCAAGGGGTAGGTTAGGCTCGTTGTTACAATTGCCAATCACCTGATTACGTAAAGGCCAATTGCACCAGCCCTCCCCGCTGTAAACGGTGCAGTGATGCGCATTTATCAACGAAAGACTCACCTTGCTTTAGCTGAACCAAAGTGTGCGCTATGTGGAGAAAGTCATGTGGCGTTTGCCAACCCTAGGGGCAGGTTAGGCTCGTTGTTACAATTGTCAATCACGTAAAGGTCAATTGCACCAGCCCTCCCCGCTGTTCTCGGTGCAGTGATGCGCATTTATCAACGAAAGACTCACCATTCTTAGCTGAACCAAAGTGTGCGCTATGTGGCGAAGGTCATGTGGCTTTCAGTCTGAAGTGCCGTATACTCCGTAATGACTTATCTAAGCGTGCCAAAAACAAGAAATGACTGAAACAGTGACTTTTACGGTGTGTTCTTTCAATGTAAATGGCACCAAGGATAAAGATTATTCGATAAACCAGAAAGTGAACGATTTTGACATCGTATTACTACAAGAGCATCTTTTGCCGTCTGTAAGGGTCAGTTCTTTATCGAGAAGTATTATACACGTGTTTTTTACAACTAGTGCTAAGCGCACTAAAGGCATACCTTCTGGAGGGCTTGCATGCCTTGTGAGCAACAGACTTTCAGCGTTTTTTCCTGAGTGTATGCTTTCCTGTGACAATTTTATAGCCATTCGGTTTGGAGCTTTGGTGATAATCAATATTTATTTACCTCATGACAAAAAATCACTTACCTCCGTCACTAAATTTAGTAAAGCCTGTTCATCTCTGAGGAATTTCCTTCAAAACATTGAAAGTCACAATTACAAGTGGATCATAGTTGGTGACTTTAATTGCAATATAAATAGACAATCAAACCGATCAGACCTAGTACTTCAGTCTCTTCCAGATGGATATCGGATGGTTACAAAGAGTGTGGAATTTTTCATATCTCCATAACAGTGGTAGTGTGTCAGTAGAAATACTCTTTCAAACAAATTTGGAGCTAAGATAATGTGTTGTCCCCAAATGGCCCACCTCTTCCCCCCTCCCCTCCCGTCTTCCATGCGTCGTTCCATACTGGCAATCAGTTTTCTCCGGATCCTGCTAATTCTTCTGCCCAATTTTTACGTAGTTTCATCCCATCATTTATTTCTGGTCATATCTTGTAAGTGTATTAGTTAACTCTTTTCGTATTTTTGTATTTCGTAAATTTGTAACCCTCTTCTAGCTTTTAGCTATTTGGATTACACTTGATCGATTGATTGATTGATATCGATCACTGCGTCTACTCAGCTGGTGTGTTATGCTCGAACGCTGAAGTTCACGAAGACGAAAGAGACTACGATCACCTCCCCCTATCTTTCACAGTCTCTCTTTCGCCACCCACTGGCCAGAGTCAGTGTGCCTCGTCTATTCTGGGATCTCTACTCTCATGTGTTAAAAAGTTCCTTACTATCTACTTTGCACCAGTGTTTACTCGCCTAATGGTCGATTGCAACTCAATTCTTATTATGCTGAGATTGTTTCTTGCTTAAACAAGCCGAATCCATTGCTGTCCCTCTTTCGCGTATTCGTTCGAAAACGAGGAGCTCTTTGTGGAAAGAAGACCCTCAGCTAAAGACTTTTAAGAACAGGGCAAAAATGTGGCTGCGGATATGGAATGCATGTGGGCGACCGTCTTCTGGTCATGTGTTTAATATTAAAAGAAAAACTAAGTCTGAGTTTAAAACTTACTTGCAAGGCGTCCGCTACTAAGGTAAACACTTTCCGAAGTGTCCTCGTCAATGGAGTGATGTGGTGAAATCTAGCAAGCTTGGCCCGGCTCATTCGTCTAGTTTATTTCCAGGTGATTCTTGACTCAATCATGACTCCAAAATATTCAGTACAGTCAATTATAAGGTTAATATTCGGTTTTCTAGGCTGCTTTATTCAGTAATACCGGGTAACGTCCGCCAGAAGGATATAATCCCTATTAGTACCGAGTCTGTTGTTAAAAGTATTAAACCGCTAAAATCGAAGTCTGTAGATCTGGACGGTATTTGCGTTAGTCATTTGAGAGTTGATTCACTTGAATTGATTAGCCATTTGCAACTGCTTTTTCAAATGAGTATTAGTAGTTCGCTAGTGCCTGATTCATTTTCGCGTGGTACCGTCATCTCCGTTCTAAAGCGAGGGAAGGATCCGCTTAATTGTGGGTCTTACCGCCCCATCACGGTAGCATGCAATTTTAGCAAACTAATTGAATATGTTATGCTTTCTTTTTGTACAAGAAGTTGATTATGAGGCCAATCAGTTTGGTTTTAAGTCGCGTGTCGGCTGCCAGCATGCACACCGGATCCTCGGAGCCGTATTACAAGAAGCTCACCGACTAAAAACGGAAATCCATTTTTGCGCGTTAGACCTATCGAAAGCTTGCGACACCGTTTGTCACCTCAGGCATGGTTTTCTCTGGCGCAGTTGGGTGTAAATAGTTCGGTTATTCATGGGTAAGTTTTGGGTACCAGAATTCGTTTGTTCAGTTGAGGCAGGGTGCGCGTGTTATTCGTAACATTCCAGTTAGGTCTGGAGTCCGTCAGGGGGCGTGCTTTCTCCTCATATCTTTAAAGCTTGTTTAGTGATTGTGATTAATAGGATCCCGCTTTCGTATTCTTCACGGTTGTCAAATGTTTCATATATTGCATATCGTCGGTCGGATTTCAAATTTACGTATCTCCAAAAAACTCGATTTTCATATTTTAACAGAATCAGATTCTCCGTTCAAATTACGTATCTTTCAATTTTCGTAATATTATCATGATTATGCAGGAGTGCCATATGTCCTAGAAATTGGAAAACGCGTATCATAGTTAGCCCTTCAGCCCGGATATCAAAAATTGTTTTTCTACACAGGCAGCTAAAAGACGAAGCACGTCTCATGAAGTCTCTTGATAAAGAGGTCTCTTGCAACGACGTCGGTGTCTATACTATGGATCCACAGGCTTTGATCCAGCTACCGAAGAGTCAGGCGAGCATGCTGTAATACAAATCAAAGTTAAATGTGCATAACTTTACTTTCTTCGACCTGGGATCAAAAGAAGGCTATTGCTACCTGTGGAATGAGACGGAGGGAGATTTTACCTCTAACGAGTATGCCAGCATCATTACTGACTTTCTTAGAAAAGAAATAGACAAAGGCAAGAAGACGCTTATCCTTTGGTCTGACGGTTGCGGTTATCAGAACCGCAATGCTGTTCTCGCCAACGCTCTGCTACAACTTAATGTTGAAAAAGATGCTATTATCTATCAAAAGTATCTTGTTGTGGGGCATACACAGTTTTTATTTCCCTTTCTATGATGGAGTGCATCGAGTCGCACTCCATCATAGAAAGGAAAATAAAAACCAGTCCCTGTTCGTCCCGTTTGACCTTCTCAATCAGATTCAGTCTGCACGACCATCTCAGCCTTACGTCTGTAGTTTGCTTGATCATAAGTTTTCCAAAGACGTCAAGCAACTTAAATATGTTGACTCAATCCGTCCAGGCAAAAAGGCAGGTGATCCGGAAGTAAGGGACATCCGAGGTCTGAAGTACTGTGGTGGAACCATCACCTACAAGCTTTCATTCAATGATGAATGGTCAGTTTTACCCCGAAGAGTGAAAAATTTTGAGGTGAAGGTGCTAGCTCGAGTCTACAATACAAAAATTCCGATCCACCCACTGAAACAGAAGCATCTCAAAGAGCTCCTTCAGATCATGCCAGAAGAGGTTTGGCCATTCATGGATGGAAATTAACTACTCTGGTGACGACTTGCACGCTTTTATTTATTTCTGGAAGTTGACTAGTGATGATTTGCTCTATTATCGACAAATTCTTCATTTTTTTACTGTGATGAAACATGAAGTTTCAGTTGAAACAGAAGAATTAAAATGTATGAACCGTTCTATTTGACGTGTCTCCAAGTTTCATGCTAGAGCCATGGATTTAAAACAAGTTATCTCCTGCCTTTCGATTCTGTTACTTTGGACGTGAAATCTACCACCGGAAACGGAATTCTACCCCTGAAATAGGGCAAAATAATTTTTGTAGATTTTTCTTTAAACTTTTGAAGAACGGGTGAAGTTTTTCGTCTCCTGTAAAGTTGAAAAAATGGAGATACGTAAATTGATATCCGACCGACGATATGCTGACGATCTTTTGCTAGTTAGCCGGTCAAAGTTTTCATTAACGAAGTCTGTGCTAATGGTTTCGCGGCTGTATAAAGAAATCGGTCTAAGCCTCAACACTGATAAATGTGATTATTTGGTTTTTAATTCAAAATCTTGGGCGACTTCGGTTGATTGCGGTTTATTCTCTATAAATAATGTTGAGTCTTTCCGATGGCTAGGGATCAACGTTTGTAAATCGCTTACTTCATTCCGGTTACGGGTGCTTAAGGATATTAAATAGAAGCTAAATTAGGAAAATTGTTGCTAACAGAGGAAGGTACAACAGAAAACCTTTGGAAAAGCTATATTCTTGTTTTTGCGATCATTCTGTTTTGTTTGCAGCCAGCCTTTATATTCGGTTAGGCCCAGGTTATATGAGTGATATACGAGTTTTGTATTTTCGGTACTGTAAGTTTTTACTGTATCTACCTCACAGATACAGCAACAGAAAGATCATGAGAGTTTTTGGTGCTCCTGATATTATTAGTTGTTTTATAAAACAAAGTAGCCGCCTTGAGGAGAACATTTTTGCCACATTGGGTGTTAACCATCCCCTCATCCGGGTAGCGACAGCGTGCTGAGTTTTGAGTTGTGTGATTTTGTGTTTCTTGTTGTTTTGTAATTTACGTTCCTTTTCTTTTTTTTAAGTTACTCCGCTTCTTTTCTTGTTTAGTGAGTTACAAATAAATTATTATTATTACAATGCCTGTGTCACCAGAAGGGCCTATCCTAAAGAGCCTCTCCAGGCGACCTCCTGATTCGATGCGTGTTCCGGCAATCCTGGATAGGCTTGACTAGGGCGAAGAGCCTAAAATACGGAGCGGGATGGGGCGACTTCTAGACCCTCCCTTTCTCGAAAAAAAAAGGCCGTCGTAGAGTATCATCGTAAGTGAATTCCCACAGACGAAGCAAAGCCACTCATACAGTCACTAAAAGGAGGAGAGGATGGGGCTGACTATTTCCTGCAAGCTCGAGACTAACAATCGATGCCCGGGATGAGATTAAAGTTGCCTTCTTTAAAGTAACAGAATCAAGCAACAATATAGCCGTTGCCCTTTGACATGGAAGACAGTTGAAGCTGCTAGGTTTTTTCATAACCGATAAGCCGGTCTTTTACAGCCTTTATTATTTGACAAAGATGGTATGTATGGGGGTCAAATAGATAACGAAAATGAATATTGCTACAGGTCTGCGACTGCCATCATCAGCAGCTTAGCTTTGGGCGGCTGATTAATCACAAGGCCAAAGAGGATTCACCCAGCTTGACGTTGAGCCTGGTGGTTGTAGAGGGTGTGAAGAGAACATTTCTTGTGGCAACGACCTAGCGAAGAGCCTAAGTTCGACTATGGCATACGGCCCGGTCAATTGAACGAGGGCCAAGACCAAGCATTCCTTCTGCTAGAAAAGAAGAGCAAGCGAAAAGGTCACGTGGAAGAAGAAATGGCGCAGGAAACCGACACGGCCGAAAGAGAAGCCCAGAATACTTAGAGACACCGAGAAACGCGATGAGGAGAGAAAACGGAGGAAAGGAAAGAGAAAAGCGAAGACTGGCAAAAGAAAATGCTCTGTTACAGACAGAGATACTTCTGTTTATGAGTGGCTAAACGAATTTTGAAATCGGATCATTTTAGTGAATTCAACCATGTTAACAAACCATATTTAATGAGATAATTTACCCCCCCTAATGTCATTTCCCAATAATTACTACCCATAAAGCTCTGATTTCAGTTAATCCTGGGTAATCAGAAATCTGAGCCGGGTAGCTGACCCACCTCCACATTCATAGGCTTTTAGCCAGAACCAGTCCTCGTTTAAGGGTCGATGGGAAAAGGCTCCTGCTGGAAAACAAGGCTTGTGATGTTGGCTTAAAAGTAAGGAATAATCTTTCCTGTCATCGCCCCTATCATGCAGCAAAAACGGCAGCAGTGTCAAAAAAAAATCTCAGGACGAGTGTTTTCCCTACAGTGGTATTTGAAAGTAATTTGCCAGAAGAAGATATTTATAGAAGCTACAGGTTTGTTTCCTTCCCCGATGTAGACCCTGAAGATTGACAGCCTAACGAGGACCCTTGCAAAGAAGGAATGAGGTTATGAGTTGGAATGAGGTTAAAGTTGCCTTCTTTGAAGTTTCAAGCTGGCTATCCTGGAAGACAGTCGAGCCATCAAGGATTGAGTTGTATACTAAAACCACCTATTTTCCTTGACCCCCTTTTCCCTTATATGTAACGAATCAAGCAAAATATAGCCGTTGCCCTTTGACATGGAAGACTGTTGCAGTTGATAGGTTGTTTCATAACCGATGGGCCGGTCTTTTTCAGCTTTTATTTTATGACAAAGATGGTATGTCTAGGGGCCAAATAGATAATGAACAAAAATGTTTCTACAGGTCTGGTATTGCCATCCTTAGCAGCCTTGCTTTGGGCGGCTGATTAATCACAAGGCCAAAGAAGATTTACCCAGCTTGAAGCTGAGCCTGGTGGTTGTAGAGAGTGTGAAGAGAACATTGCTTGTGGCAACTACCTAGCGAAGAGCCTAAGTCCGACTATGGTATACAGCCCGGTCAATTTAACGAGGGCCGAGACCAAACATTCCTTCTACTAGAAAAGAAGAGCAAGCGAAAAGGTAGCATGGAAGAAGAAATGGTGCAGGAAACCAACACGGAAGAAAGAGAAGCCCAGAATACTGACCGACACAGAGAAACACGATGAGAAGAGAAAATGGAGGAAAAGAAAGAGAAAAGCGAAGACTGGCAAGAGAAAATGCTTTGTTACCGACAGAGATAACTCTGTTGATAGAGGCTAAACGAGTTTTGAAATCACATCATTTTACTGAATTTAACCATGTTAATGAACCGTATTTAATGAGATAATTTACCCCCCTAATGTCATTTCCCAAAAATTACTGCCCATAAAGCTCTGATTTCAGCTAATCCTTGGTAATTAGAAATCTGAGCTGGGTAGCTGACCCACCTCCACATTCATAGGCTTTTAGCTTTAACCCGTCCTCGTTTAAAGGTCGATGGGGAAAGGGCTCCTGCTTGAAACAAGGTTTGTGATGTTGGCTTAAAAGTAAGGAATAATCTTTCCTCTCATTGCGCCAATCATGCAGCAAAAACAGTGGCAGTGTCAAAACATGAAATCTCAGGACTAGTTTTTTCCCTACAGTGGTAGCCTATTTGAAAGAATGTTGCCAGAAGAAGCTACTGATAGTAGGTAGAACCTTCAACTATTTATTACAGGTTCGTTTCCTTCCCAGATGTAGACCCTGAAGATTGACAGCCTAACGAGGACCCTTGCCAAGAAGGCACAAATATTGCTGATGTAGCTGATGTATCCCCTGCATAAATTATTTGAATATATGTTCCACAGTCAGCTTGGGCTCGAGGTACTGTATATTAATCTAATTGCAACAACATGTTTGCGAGCATAGTAACGTGGTAACTAAGACTCTCTGTGATGTGATTTGCCGGAATAACTTGTGGCACAAATATTTTGGGGACAACAGACAAATGCGCTCCAACCTGGACGCAAAGGAATTCGAGATGTTGTGCATAGTAACTACGGTAAGTCGGGTGGAACACTCTCCTGATTTTTTAGTTCTTCATAGGCTATCCCAGGTAGAATATTTCTGACAGTAAGGGTTTTAAGTGAATTTTTTAAAATGTAAGAGGTTGGATATTCCTCCTCTACTGTTTATTTCCAATGGCTGGCCTATAGCCTAGGCTACTGGTATTGAGTATTATCTTCCCAACCAGTCAACTCTGACTCTTCCCTTCTATAAAGACAGGCTTCAGAAATGCTAATTTAGATAATAAAAAATGGATTACCTTCCCTATGACATCCCAATGTCGGATGTAGGAAGAATCAGTCCGGAATCGGCCGAGAAGTGGACCTGCAGCATGCAACAAAAACGAGGCTCAGGTTAGGTCCACCACCGCCACGCAGTGTTGCTAGCGCTTCGAAAGAAAAGGTACCAAAAAACGCCCGAAAAATGTACCAACTGACCAAAAAATTCGCGCGCAACACGCGGATCGTTTTCGATGAACAGTAGCCTACACCAGAAGACAGTTTTTTTTACCCATTTCTATGCTGAAAATACTTATCAGACCGTTCTTCGTACAATATGGGACATGACTCAGTTATTTCATTGACCCGAAAAAGTGACATAACAGAGTCTTTATTTTAAAATTGAAACTTGCATTTAAAACCCATGATTTTGAGCGTGTTCCACCCTACTTACCGTGGTTACTACGCAAGACGTCACACGCATGACGTCACAAATGTTGGCATCTTGGCGTCAAGCTGGAACGCATTTTAATGTAAAATACCACTCCACGGGGTAATCCAGCCAATCACGTTACAGATGTTACCACGCTTCCGAACATGGTAAGCAAATAGTTAGGCCACTGTTTGGAACGGTCAACGTAGTAACTAACGCATTTTCAGGCAAACTGTACAACGAAAGCGACAAAAAATAGTTTACTAAAGGAGGTTATCATCCGATTTATAAAAAAGGGCAGCACTCGATGTTGCAGGTTTTCGATAACTTCTGCAAGTATTTCGCCAGTTATAGTGTGTCACCATGCTCATGTAGACAGGGGCGGTTCAAAGTGCTTGGGCATGGAGGAGGAGGGGTGACAACCTCGAAACTTGCGACAGGCTAATGCCCGAATATACCGATTATAAGCAGTACGGGCTTATAGCAACTATAGCACCCCCGACGAGCACTAGGGGTAGTAAAGCCGAGTTTATTACAAATATAATCTGACCTTCCGCAAAATAATTAAACTCTTCAGCACGTCTAACGGAGATGGAAGTTAAAATTCACCCAAAAACTGCCTTGATCGAAGCAGTTACTATATGCATTATAAAAGAATACAAACAAATCCATCTCTGCTTGCTCGGTCAGCCAGTTTTCCTTGACATAAACACGCAAAAAATGTCATTGTACCATATTGTACCAACTTTTGGAAAATGTACCAAAAAAAGTGTGATTGTGCCATACTGTACCAGCCGAGTTGAAATGTACCAAAATGGTACAATTGTACCGCAGTTGGCAACACTGCCGCCATGCTGTTTTTTCCCAAATGAACGGAAGTAAACATTGCTCAAGAAAAACGAAGGCTGTTCTACGGACATATGGAAAGACAGGATCTACGAAGTGGATCCAATAGAGAGATTGCCTGGAGATTGCACTATATCCGACGAAAACGGAGGGATCGTAAGGAAAAAATTAACATTAGAAAGTATAGGACTTTCGATTTTGAGACTAAATTACCGGCCTTTGATGGCCACTTTGAGCCAGTAAATTGCAGGATCGTTACTCTGGCTCCTTCTTGTTGGAACAATATAACTTTCGTAAATGAATGTTCTTTTTCATCAGAGTTTGAAGGCGTCAAAGTTTGTGAATCTCGTCCTATTGGTCAATTGTGACACATTTTTTTTAAATCCGCGTCATCGCCAGGCAATAGAACGGGATACTCCGTCTTTGTTTCCAAACTTTGTCGCCTTCAAACTTTCATAAAAAAGAACATTATTTAGCAAAAGTTTGATTAGATCAACCAGAAGAAGCCAGATTAACGATCTTGCAATTTGCTGGCTCAAAGTGGCTATCAAAGGCCAGCAATTTCGTCTCAAAGTCATAAGTCCCATACCTCGGAATGTTAAATTTTTTTCTGATGATCCCGTAACGATGGTTTCCCGTATGGAAAATCTACACCTCGATTCGGGGTCAAAACGGCCTCGTAAATTTGAAACACAATCTAGGTCGTTTTCGCCGCCTATTCGCTCTCGTTTTTCACCTCAAATCTTGGTCAAAACGGCGTCGTACATTTGGAACACTAACTAGGCCGTATTCGCTCTCGTTTTTAACCTCAAATTTGGGTCAAAACGACCTACTTTAACTCTCGAAATTTGTCGGGTGATGCTTTTGCACCATCGAACAAGGTTCAAACCCGGAAGCTGCTTCAGAATTTTTTTGAGCTTCACAGTATAGCAATATTTTCAGAACTATAGACGGCAGGGCTTCAATTAAAGCATTTCCGTGGCTCTTACAATTAATAGTTCGTTTTCCTGTCTCGAAACAAGCAATTAGGGAATAAGGTACCAGAAACAGCGTAGATTGGATTTGATTAATATAGTGATACATAAAATCGGACTGGATTGCTCTTTGCTCCTAGGTTTCTGGCAAGCGTAAAGCTCGAAAGTAGTTTCTCTCTCATTATAGATATTCCTTCAGCCCGAGCTGACTGCGAATCATATTTGACGGTAACGGAAAAGTTAGCTACATATCATTAGAGCTATGTTTCGGCCCTTCTTGGCAAGGGTCCTCTTCTGGGTCAAGCTGGAAAATGAGCTTCCTGGAAAATCGAAAATTCTGAAAAATGAGCTCGAAAATGAATATTTATTTTCCAGCTTCAGCGGCTTAAGCCTGAAGGGGACGCTTGCCAAGAAGGGCCGAAATATAGCTCTGATAAAATGTAACTGACTTATCCGTTTTGCACCGTTAAATATTCTTTCTCATTGGTCACCAAATGCAACTGCCTCTGCATCTCGTCAGTTAAATTAACCAAGCCTGGCATCTAGGAATGCCAACCGATTGGAGCGTTGAGCTCTGCTACTCTCCTGTGCTCAACTTCTTACAGCAGAGTTTTATTAGCGGACTGCAAACTGACGATATTGTAAAGTAAGCTACTGAGTTCTTCAGCCCTCAAGTGATTGGAGAAGCAAGGAAACTGTTGTGGCAGAAGATTTACCCTGAAGAAGCCGCACTGGACCCAATGCACCCACAAATAGCTTGATCGATCTGCTGTCTGCCTTTGAGGATTGTGACGATACCAGCTCGACTCTCCCACAGTTCGTCATGAAGTCACCGGCTGAGGTCCCAAGCGTTCCGGCTAATTCTTTCTCTATCTTGTCTGCCAACATGACGTCTTGCATGAATGAAATTAAGTTTATCAAAGAAGCTATCAGTACCAGCTTCAACCAGGATTGTTCCACGGTATGTAATGGTTGTCCTGGGGGATCAGAAAGCCATACTTTTACCCAAAGCAAGCGAACTTACGCCCAAGTTGTTAAGGTTGTAGTGGACTATGTACCAGCTCATCTTTCAGACCCATTGGCAAGAAAAGGTCATCTCGATGCAATGGAAGGGAACGAGGACATAACTGAACTACGAACAGCAAACCAAAATAGCCGTTGGATTGTCCAAAGCACAAAGCCAAAGCACTCGCCGAAACGATGCCTGAAGCCGAGACTCGAATCTTTGAACCAAAGTTCGTTGGCATCATTCGTAACCTACCGGACAATGTGTCCGCAACCGATATTGCAAGTCTTTTTCCGAAAGTAGTGGAAACTTCCCGAATAGGGAGCTCCCAAGCCTACAAGCCATTGCTGCTGGTGTCCGCATAGTGTATGAAGTCGTTAGAATTTCCGAATTTCCCGATGAACAATTTGTAGCCTGCGTAGTAGTATGATAGTAGTACGAAAACGTTGCATGTAATACTATGTAATAGCAAAGAATACTATCATTTAATGTGCCTCAGACTGGTCCAATGTTATGTAGTAGTATCCAGTAGCAGCCTGGCTTGCCGTAGTAACATCCAGTCTCGCTAATAGTACCATATAGTAGTATGCAGTAACACGGTAGCCTTGAAGTAGAAGCATGTAGTAGCATCGTTAGTACTGCATGCAACTTTTTCGTACTACTTCATAGTACTATTTTGAGATAAATTTTTCATCGGGTTGTCAGACTGCCAAGACGTTGTAGCAAATGTCAGTCGCCCAACCATCTCAAAAAGAGCTGCCCCCTTCCCAACGGAACACAGAGGTGTGCTCGATGCTCAGAAGACCATGAGAATTCACGAGCTAATCATTGTTCGAAACCACCCAAATGTGCCAACTGTGGTGCGAGTCATGTCTCTTTTAGCTTGCGTTGTCCTGAGCTCCGAAAAGCCGCTGAGAATGTCAGAAAATGATGGATTCTCAGAAAACAATCAAACTTGGAAGTCTGAACATAAATGGAACGAAGGATAAAGACCTGTTGATCGAAGACCTTCTTACCAATAATGATGTCGTTTTTTTACAAGAGCATTTATTGACTCAGGCATCGTCCAGCTCCCTTCGCCGCTCCCAAGATCATTATATCTTTATCCAGGTAGCAAAGAAGACAAATGGAAGACCCTCAGGTGGTCTTGCTACCTTCATTCGGACCTCTGTTGGCCCTGTCCCGGTTTGCACTTATTCAGATCAAAATATCCTAGCTACGCAGATCAATGGCACTGTTCTGATAAATGTCCACCTCCCATGCGAAAGAAAGGACAAAAAATCGCTTGAGGCATTTTCGAGCGCTTGCAACAAAATGGAAGCTGTCCTTCAAGACTGTGCGAAGAAGAATAAAACTTGAGCTTTAGCTGGCGATTTAAACTGCAACTTGCTCATCGATAGTACTCGGAGCAGCCTATTCCTGTCAGCACTCCCGACTGGATATATGGTTGTGCCTAAAAACCTTGGGCACACGTATATCCATAATATAGGTGGCACCACGTCCAATCTGGACCACGTCATTGTCTCTGACCCTTCTTTGGTAACCGACATAGTGCATGTTGATGAAGAAAAGATCGATGACGATCATCTCATCTTGACATTCAACATCAACCTACAAGGGGCTTGGAAGACCATACAATCTAGTAGGACTTCAAACTGGTATACGCGACGTGACTGGAAACATGCCAACCATCTCCTATTTTGCCAAACATTTACCTTTCTCCTGGCCTCGATCAAAATCCCTTTCCACCTACTTCAGACTTCAGTACCTTCCAGAACAACAGAAACTGATCTGAACTGTTACTATCAACAAGTAGTATGTGTATGCGTTGAGCGGAGGATTTTTCCGTCCCGCTTGAGAAAATCCGTCCAGGTACACGGAAACCATTTTGGATAATCAACCCTGAGATAAAAAAGCTAAAAAATTCAGCAAAACTTTGGTTGAGAATATGGATCGCCTGCGGCCGGCCTACATCCGGTGCAGTTTCCAAGCTAAAAGTAAAGACAAAAAGGGAATACTAATCCTGTCTAAGGAAGACTCGCCTGAACGCAGCCGATACCCCACACAACAAGAAGGCCTGGGAGAACGTCATTCGCTCGGACAAATGTAATCCGGAGGTACATTCCATCCTCTCTTGTTTGGACTGGTTGTCTCACTATACAAGATTGTTTTCTGTCTGCAACGAAAAGGTATCTTCCGTCTTTTCAGTCTACACTGACCGTTACTTGTCACCCAAATTAAAACAGCATGAAGTTTTCCACATTACAATATCTGCCATCCAGAATGCATTGAAAAACATTAAGAAAAAGAAGAACCCGGATAGAGATGGCATTTCCCATGAGCATTTACAGTACGATTTACCAGCTATTAATAACCACCTCCAGCTATTATTCCAGATGATCCTGTCAACATCCACCTTACCGGAGAGTTTTCTTCTGGGTACGATTACCCCCGTCTTAAAAAGAGGCAAAGATGCAAATCACTGCAGCTCTTACAGACCAATTACCGTTTCATGCATCCTCAGCAAAATGTTCGAATACACTTTGGCACCAGAAATTATTTCTAAATGTGACTTTGGAAGCCTACAGTATGGTTTCAGAAAACTAATTGGATGCTCCCATGCCCATAAGTCACTTATCCAAATTCTAAAGCAAGCATCAGCAAAGAGAGAGCCAGTTCATCTTTGTGCAATTGACATCGCTGGAGCTTTTGACAACGTTAACCACGTCCAGGCTCTACTGTCTTTGATGGAAAACGGCGTAAATACGTGGATTATATTAGCCTTGAGATCGTGGTACTCCAAACGCAAGCTGGTAGTCAAATGGCAAGACAGGCTGAGTAACCCTATTACGGTGAAAAAGGGAGTTCCACAGGGCAGGGTCCTATCGCCACAGATTTTTAAATGTGCGATTGCTCAGTGCCCAAGAAAGCTTACGCCAACTTTTAACTTCCGTGGAATTGATGTTAGCTACCTGGCTTATGCCGACGACGTCCTCCTTATCAGCCGATCCAGGAAGGGCCTTGAAACAAACGTTGCTAGCCTGAACCAATCCCTTGGCAAGATTGGCCTATCAGTCAACGCTAGTAAATGTCAGTACGTTTGTTTCAATGCTCCTGCTACTCCTCGGAAACCCTCTCTGAATGTTGGAGGCAATGATCTCATAACTGAGGAAAAAATTCGATGGCTAGGGATTACAATTGGGCAAACTATGCTAAAGGTTTGCGAGGAGGCAGTCAAATCAGCCGCTAAAGGAATCAGATTTGGTTACTGCAAAATTGTGCCGAACCGTTCCAGGTATAGCAGACCTCCAGATATAGCAGACCTGGGCTTGGGAAGTTATACACTGCCTTTTGCGCACCGTATGTTAACTTCCTTGCTGGATTGCATTCTATACTCAGAAGAAAGGACCTTCGACGCATACGCTCGACATACTTCAGATATCTGAGATTTCTTCTCTACCTACCCATTGATTACGCTCGAAGCCCTCTCCTCTAATTTGTGTTCTCCGATTGGAAACTTACCTGTCCACGATCCCATCAATGTGATTCTAAATTAGTGAAAATATTTTTGAGTGTTTTGTGATTATTTTATATTTCTTTGTCCTTTTTACTGCACTTACGCCCTTGGGCAGTGCGTCATAAATCCTTCATTCATTCGTTCATTCATTACCTTGCCAGTGGAAACAAAAGTCGAAGTTTTGCAGGAAAATTCTTTCACTATCACCTAATGGCAACTTCGCGGTGAAACTACAAGGTCGCCCTCGCACTTCACCAAAAACGAGGCGGAGATGAAATCTCCCTGATATTTCGCTACCATCTTCGCAGCGAAAACAAAGCCGAAGTTGAATACACCCGCGCCCTTCGCCAAATATGAGGCGAAAGTAGAATCCTTCTTTCGCCATCTTTTTCGCAGCGAAAACTAAGGTCGAAGGGAGATCCGCCTTCGCCCTTTACTATATACGATAGCGAACGCGAGATCTCCCTCTCCTTCGCATTCATCTTCGCAGCGAAAATGTGGGTTGAAGTATAATTCACCATCAATATTCGTCCTCGCTATACTTTCGCCCGCATTTCGCTACCAAAAATTCCGTTTCGTCCTCGATTTGACGTGTAAAATGGTATTCGCCGTGGAGATTTTCCGTACTGGTATAGAAATATCCTTTTAGACTTTCTAAAAGGATATTTAGACTTTCGGTTCATAAGTCACGCTTTAGACCCACGGAAAATTCGACCAGCAGTCAGCGCTGAAGTCGGCAGCCAAAATTGACGGACTTGGTTAAGTTTGACAGGACTGAATTGGGTAGAGCGCAAACTGAGACGGGATGAAAACTCTGCGTTTTTGTCTGTCCCGGGGACTCACTTCTCGTATTCTCGCGAGTCCCCACGGACGGGGAATGCTCCGATTATCATCACCATCATCGAAAAGAACTCCCTTTCAGATTCGGACGGGAATCAATTTTGCTGGTGTTGGTGCAATATAAAGTTGTTTAAAATTAATCAGAATCAACAAAACTAAAAACAAAGTAGATCCAGCCTGATTTCATCAACTACATATTTCTTTTTCGAACAAAATCCATTTTGGAAGCATTCCCCGTGTTCTCGCTGTTTTCTGTACGCGTAGTCCGCGTTTTGTGACTCCCTCTATTCTCGCCGTTCCCTTCGATTCCTCGAGGAGTCCTCGGGGAACGGCGAGAATACGCCTCCAGTGATAAAAAAAGAACTAATCTGGATGGAATCTTACGAGGGGTGTATCAGAATCAAAAGGCCAGATTCGTGCGGGATTTGTGTAAAAGCACACCTCGCATTTTTCACTGCTCATATCCCAAAATTCAAAAGTATTTGCTTATTTAAAACAGAACTCTTCTTTTAACAAATTATCCACGGTTTTGGCTACTTAAGCCCTTTCTCGGGTTCATTGCACATTTTAAACACAACAAATTTTAAAAGAGTACAGATTCTACAAAATAAAACAGTACGTCTTCTTGGTAATTATTTAGAAAATGTGAATGATACCGCGTCATGCTTTAAGAAATTACGAGTGTTTAACATTGGTCAGATCCGCGATTATCAAGCTGCTGTTTTTGCGTAAAGATGCTGGAATGATGTATGTCCTGCAGTTTTTACTGAATTTTTTCGTGCAAATCGTTCACTCCACAGGATGCGACTAGAGAGGCGGATAATTTTGTTGCTGAGTACCGAGACACCACACGTGCAGCTTTCGGAATTAGGTATCTAGCTCCGACTATTTGGAATGATATCCCAGTTGTCATTCGGGAGGCTGAACACATTGGGTCATTTAAAGTAAAACTTAAAAAACATTTATTGGGAGAAGGGAGTTAATTTTCTTATTTTTTTTTGTTTTTCTTAGATTTCTTTTTTTTTCTTTTTTAATTTCGGTATAAAAGGTTAATTGAGAGAGAGTGTTCTTTTCCTTCTTTTTTTTTATGAAATTTGATATAGGTTGAGAATCAGAGGATTGCAGTCGTCCATCATCAGGCTTCTTGAGCCTTCCCCGGGCGGTTGCGTGTTTTTATAGTTTATTTTGTATTTAGTAGTAAATAAAGTAAGTCAAGTCAAGTCAAGTCATTGACTCCTAGCAAAAACTCGACAAAATTCAAATCTCCGGTTTGTACAGATGATCCCGTGATACGCTAACACTCGTCAGGAGCATAATGCGTATGGAAAACAGTGAATCATGACAAGTGCAAAGATGAGTCAGAAACGCATGAAACTTGTGTCTCCGGGCTCATCAATGAGTGTAATTACGGAAGTAGGTTGCATTTGTCGCGTTTTTTGCAGATCGACTGGCGATTGGAACTTGTTCCTGGGTTCATCCAGTTGACCGTTTTTTGTCGCTTGATAGGGGAGTGAGAACAAGCCTTCGAAAAACGGTCTAAAAAAACTTCTCCCCTTCCATCCCCACAACTCTTCCCTCGGCAGTCTTTGAAACTGCTGCAGCTACTGGCGCTTACTCAGGTGTAAATTATACGTTTTTGGGTCCACATGTTTCAATTTTCAAAATTTGGCACCAAGTTTGACTGGACCTCCAAGAGAAAGGTGCATCGGATCGACTGTTGACTTTGTTCCCAGTCGATGTCCAGTCAAGCGACAAAAAACGGATCGACTGCACCTCCAGTCGACAGTCGATCGCAAAAAACGGCAACTTTCGTTCCAAGATCGCAAAAAATGCGACTATTGTCGTTACAGAAGCGACGGGCCGACGGAGTCACGGAGTACGAAGGAAAGAAACAAATTTGGTTTTGAAGGGCTTTCAATTTTTGTAAAAGTACCTGCGTTCGTTGCACTCCGGGCTGTCTCTGGTGTTTAGTCACCCGTGTCCGGTTCTTCCCGTAAAACGCGTTTTTTTGGTTCACCTGTGAGTTGATGAAAACTGGCTAACTCCTCGCTGAAGCCGGGCTCACGAGCAGGTTCTGGTTAGTCCGCACCGGTGAGGTAAAACCGGACACTGGTCGCCGATGGATGCAAAAACGGCTTATAAGAACAAGACCAAACTTTTCGATGGGATCCCAAAAATTCAATATCTGATCCAGAAAACTGGGTCTTGTCTTAGCCAGATCCAGTCATCGCCAGAATCCTTGAACATTCTTACAATTAAAATTCAGAAACAGATTAAGGCCAAATAGCTAATCATCTGAGAAAACCAAGTTCAGATATGGATTCAGCATGTGTGTTTACCCGTATAAGTCATATCTGTTTTGACGAAAAGTTCCTGCCACTTCTGCCAATTTCCCGGTTTCGGCCGAACTCTAGAACTACTTGTCCAGCGAAAAAAGAAAGCTAAAAAACCAACTCAGGGTATCTTCTTTCCCCAATAATGAACATCTAATCAACTTCAAATAAAAATTTGACTTATAACAAATTTTCCGACTCCAGCCGGATTCCGGTCGAACTATATGTCCGGGTAAAATATGATTGTCACACACGGATTCAGCATCTCTTCTTACCCCTAAATCGGTTATCTAATCAGCTAGAAATAAAACTTTAACTTCTAACAATTTTCCGGTTTTGGCCGGATTCCGGGCGAACTACATGTCTGGGAAGAAAATTGTTTTCACATAAAAGTTCAGCATGTCTTCTTGCCCTAAATCGGACATCTGATCAACTCCAAATAAAACTTTTAATTTTAACAAACTTTCCGGTTTGCGCCGGATTCCGGGCGAACTACTTGTTCGTCGAGAAAATGGTTTTGACCATCGTCTTCAGCATGTCTTCCTACCTCTAAATCAAACATCTAATCAACTTCAAATAAAACTTTTACTTTTAACAAACTTTCCGGTTTTGGCCGGATTCCGGGCGAACTACTTGTCCGATTACAAAATGGTTTTCAACATCGTGTTCAGCATGTCTTCTTACCCCATAATCGACTATCACATTAGCTGTTTCAAAATATTTTGTTTGCCCCTTAATTTGAAACCCCTCCCCCACCCCTAAATGTAGGGCTACAAAGCCCATTTACGAACTCGACTGGTCCGCCGACCCAACGAATCCTCACACCAAGTTTCATCAAAATATCTCATTCCCTTCGAGAGTTATCGTGGTTACAGACGGACGGACGGATGGACGGACGGACAGACGGACAACTTTTGCGAAGTCATAGGTATCCCTCAACTTACGTTTTGGGATCCAAAAACCGGAGACCACCGGTGAGAGCTCCCGTGACAAAGAACGCAGCTAGTTAAACTGAAACAGCATATTTGTGTTCTTACTCCATAAAAATTTGCTGACGAAGAAAATAATATAACAATCCAGAATACATAGCCCTTAACTCAACGCAACCTTGCGGCGCCAATGCAGTCATTCCAACATGCAGTTCTCTGTGGCTTATACCAAATTCCTCCACTCTTTCGTCCGCGCTTCCTTCTCACGCTATACTATACTGCTATGCATGTATTTAGCAGAGGAGCCAGGTTAGGACCGTCCGCGCTATAAAGATTATTAGAAGCTTCAGAAGATGTATAGTCAGCCTGATAATATCATGTTCACTTACTTACAAGCTAGTGCATATCAACTCTTCATGCACACAGCTCCATTGCCCGGTTGTAGCAACATAGAATAACAGATAATTGCAACGATGACATTCTCTTGACAAAGCCTTTTTGGGATCCCAAAACGTAAGTGGAGGGATACCTATGACATCGCAAAAGTTGTCCGTCCGTCCGTCTGTAAGCACGATAACTCTCGAAGGGAATGAGATATTTTGATGAAACTTGGTGTGAGGATTGTTTGGGTCAAGAGTAAGGTCGACTTCGTAGATGGGCTTTGTAGCCCTATATTTAGGGGTGGGGGAGGGGGTTGAAATTAAGGGGAAAGCAAAATATTTTTAAACAGCTAATGGGACAGTCGATTATGGGGTAAGAAGACATGCTGAACACGATGGTGGAAAACATTTTCTCGCCGGACAAGTAGTTCGCCCGGAATCCGTCCAAAACCTTTAAAGTTTGTTAAAAGTAAAATTTTTATTTGAAGTTGATTGGATGTTCGATTTAGGGGTAAGAAGACATGTTGAACACGATGGTGAAAACCATTTTCTCGCAGGACAAGTAGTTAGCACGGAATCCGGCCGAAACCGGAAAATCTGTTAAAAGTAAAAGTTTTATTTGAAGTTAATTATACGTTCGGTTTAGGGGTAGTAAGACATGCTGAAGACGACGGTGAAAATCATTTTCTCGCCGGGCAAGTAGTTCGACCCGGAATTCGGCCAAAACCGGAAAATCTGTTAAAAGTAAAAGTTTTATGTGAAGTTAATTATATGTTCGGTTTAGGGGTAGTAAGACATGCTGAACACGATGGTGAAAATCATTTTCTCGCTGGGCAAGTAGTTCGCCCGGAATCCGGCCAAAACCGGAAAATTGTTAAAAGTCTTCGTAGTTGATTAGATATCCGATTTAGGGGTAAGAAGAGATGCTGAATCCGTGTATGACAGTCATTTTGTACCCGGACACATATTTCGCCCGGAATCCGGCTGGAACCGGAAAATTTGTTTTAAGTTAAATTTTAATTTGAAGTTGATTAGATGTTCGATAGAGGGGAAAGAAGATACGCTGAGTTCGATTTTAGCTTCTTTTTTTGCCGGACAGGTAGTTCCGGAATTCGGCCGAAACTTGGAAATTCGAACAAGTAAGGCAGGAAGTTTTCGTCCAAACAGATATGACTTATAGGGGTAAACACAAACATGCTGAATCCATATCTGAACTTTGTTTTCTCAGATGATTAGCTTTTTGGCCTTAATCTGTTTCTGAATTTCAATAGTAAAAATGTTCAAGGAGTCTGGCGAAGACTCGATCTGGCGGAGACAAGACCCAATTGTCTGGATCAAACATTGGATTTTTGGGATCCCATCGACACCTTTGGTCTTGTTCCGTTTGGGTATGTCACCAGCACGCAGCAATCGTGCGCTTTTGGTCGGCATGGGACCTGCTATGTCCGATTGAATTGAAGTAGCCTACCTGTAGGCTGCTGAAAGGCACAGAAAACTTGACTATGCAACTTTCGGCCAACAAACCGACCTGGGGGGCTTAGATAAAGATACAGGGACTTCTTGTCTACAGGACCCCCCTTCTTTGTTATCTCGAACCCCCTCCTTAGTGTTCCCAAAGCTAGCTGGCAGGCCCTTGCCCCTTATGCACTGTAATTATGCACTTCTGCACTGTAAAAGTTCGCCTTTGGCCGTGTTGATTAACACATCGGGACAGTGGTCAAGAGGTCGTGCGTTCGATTCCTACTCCTGGCACAGAAACCTTTTGCCTTTTTTCTACTAACTCAATAGTCGAATTCTCGGAAACTGCAATGGTCGTAACGAGAATTCTTCTTGCTCTCAATATCGACTCAGGTACATTCTTGATATGTCAGCTAGCTTCCCGAGTCAAGTTTGAGTCAAGTTTTCTGTTCCTTTAAAAAAGGAAAATATGGTAATATAACTTTTTTTATCGCCAACTGAAAATATACAGGTCATACTTGCGAAAGAAAAGGAACCCAAAACTGTATCTCCTACAACCAGTGACCTCAAGAGGATGTCAAATAAACAAAGTGCCGTGGAAAAACGTCGCCCAGATAGTCATGATATCTTGTCTGGTTTCTAAAATCTGTTTTCGCGTTGAGTCGCTGTTTTTTTTTTTATGCTGTTGAGTCGCTGGAACATAAGGAATGGAACGGAACATAGGGAATAGCGGGCTTTTACTGCAACAGATTACTGTGAAATTCACTAATGGGTTTTCTTTAAGAAGTTTGAATCTTCTCATAAATTCATAAAATAAATCAAGACTTGCTGGCGAACAGTACTTTATCGTTGGCACTAAGATCCTCAGCTGACGTTACGGGCACATGCATATCTGCCAGGTAAAAGCTGAGTTGGGTCATTTGGTCCAGATTAAACTTTCTTGTAATCTCATCCCTGAAGCTCTCCCAGTCTTCAAGTGTGTCTCCCTGCAGAATTACGATCTTGAAGTCAGTCGGTGCCATAGCAGAAGCAACAAAAACTCTCTTCGTCTGTGAAGATTGGGAGTTGACGTGGAGAGGCTGTTGAATGATGGCTGGTTGATTCCTTGCTTCATCGCGGGCTTTACGCAGGTCCCGGATGAGCGCTGCGATTTCAGTTGGGTTATCGACAAACAGAAATACTTGTCTTGTTGGTAATGCAAGTCTGACTGACGGACTTTTAAACATGTTGCAGCCCCTTCCTCTATTGTCTACCGATACTTCGATGATCTTTTCGAGCTCAAACTCGCCGGTATCGTTGCCCGAAGACACGCAGCAGTTGCAGGGTGGGCTATGGTCCGCAACGGAGATGATGATGCGGTCATTGGTGATGATGTAGGTAGTGTTCTTGAGCATAGCCTTCGTGTTCCCACTGCTGGCTGCGAGACAGGGACCCGCGCAGATCAAATGACACCATAGGCATGGAATGATAGCAAATGTCTTCAGTTGGGCGTATGCTATCTTGTTGATTGTCTCGTCTGATATTGTCAGGGCGGCGTAGATCCGGGATCCCTGCCCTGCGATTCTGAGAGCCTTCTCCAAGTCTTCCGGCTTTCCGAAAAGTGGGAGATTCGATCCGAAACTTTCTTCGTAGCTCGGTGGTACTAACTTGCTCATTTTGAAACTGAAAAAGAAACCAATCATTCTCCATCATGTTCAACCCAACGGTTCTACCTGAAGAACTAACGGAATTTACCTACTGAAAGGCGCAAGTAATACGGTTTACGCGGTTTGAAAAAATGATTACTTACTTACAGTCTTTTCCGGCCTTTGCTGATGGAAAAAGGGAAAGTACTGTAGGGAAAACCTGATCTTCTTAAAGGACCCCTTGCACTATTTACTCTTCAGCTTAAGCATTGTCCAAATAGATGTAATAAGCTGAATAGCGCTATACGCGATGTTTACGTCTTAATAAACGCGCCCGTTCAGATAGGAAACCCGAGAGGTTCTTATGAATGCAGCGTTCGCTGTTGCCATGCTGGTGCAGTTTTTCGAGTTTCTAAAGATCAGAAAAAGTATTCTTAGTACTACTTGAAGTACACCAGTACAATTTGACGCCCAAGATGTTGTAAAAAGCTATTACATTTATGGATGGACAGCATTGGTCCTCGAACCAGCAGTAATCAGTCGTAACAGAACAAAACGTGTTCTTTTGAAGAAAAGTTGTTTCTTTAGCTTCCAACAAAGTAGAACTTTAGTGCTTCTCGTGGCAACACTGACGGCGCTGCTCCTTTCCTCGGCCCGCTGGCAGAAGCAACCAAGCAATCTGATTGGCTCTGCATAAGGAAGAATAGAGCCAAGCTCCATTTTCCTTATTCGCGTTATTACACCGCGCACCGAGGAAAAGAGGAATCTGTAATAAGGCTTATACGCCGTAATAATCTTACAACACCTATTTGGACAATGCTTTACAGTATTTTAAAATATTTGAATACTTTAAAACTAGGTTGTGCTTTTAACAATAACCCACGGTTTTGGCTGTTTTAAACCTTTTCCGAGACCTGTTGACTTATAGCAAAAACAGGGAAATAATTTACATAACCGGTTTTTCTGATGGAAGAGCTTCTCGCAACCGTCGACAATGTGATAGCCTACACATCGAAGATAGCAAAACACGGCAAGTGAGAAAATCAGCGTGCTTTTGTTAGAGGGGTTAGAATGTACCATACGAAAGTGAGGTTTGAGGCACAACAGGAACAAAATGGAAGATTGTAAAATGTAAAAATGTAAGAATGTAAGACGTTCTTCTTCTGTCTTGCTTTAGTTCAAGAATGAAATATCATTTGTAAATTGTGGAGTTAAAGATTAGAATAGAAGAAGTTAGGTTTAAGGGCGACATTTAGTTAGTTACGTGTGTTGTTAAATAACGACCGAAAAGGGCCATTACTGTTGCCCAGCATGTTTGTAGGCCTTTGAACCACTGCGATCCCGAACGGACGTATTCAAGAGAATAGTCGATATTGGGTGGATCTGGAAAGGAGAAAACTTATTCAAAAGAAAGACAAAACCTCACCTCCTCGTTGCAGGCTCTGAACCGTAATCCTAGGTCTGAGGAGATTCACTGGGAGATGTAATACTGCTACCGCCTTATCTGCGGTACAGATGTTTCTTATCTAGTTCATGCAAAATCTGCGTCACTAATTGTCACGTAGCGAAAATGTTTCTCCCGAAAAAGAACTTCCTGGAATATGACGTGTTTTGTGACCACTTCGTCGATGGAAAAAATGACGATCGAATTACTCACACTTCTCAGCGCATTCACATCGCCGTAACTCCAAGAAGCGACCACTGAAATACTTTTTTTTTCTTCTTTTTTTTCGCTTAGTAAAGCTGATATTTTGCTTGTGTACACTAAGGCCGATATTAAGTTTCGCTAATCGGACGGAGGGCAGGTGAGATTTGTTACAGCAGCATTTCGGCTCTCTTTGGCAAGGTTCCTTCTTAGGCTGCTGCGGGACGAAAACAAACCTGCCAGCTTACCTCACTGCACTGTTTTTTGTGCTCATCATCTTCGGCTCTCCTGGAAGTATGTCTTATATACGAGGAGCTGATTGGTCGGAAACACTGGCTAGGTAATCTGCGCCGTGTTTTGCTCAATGTCATGCGGTTCGGATCTGAGCTAAGCCAGAGAAAGCTATGAGCCAGGGTTTAAAGTAGGCCGTCATTTTTAAAGGACCCCTCTTGCTTATTTTACCTTTTATAATAGACCTAGCTCCCTTATGGAATTATAAGCTTCTGAAAGTGTCACCTTTTTCTATTGTTTCGTTTTGTGGCTATGAATTTTCTTTGATTTTTTGGCCGTGCCGAGTTTTGCCCGTCACACAACGTAAAGTTTGCCGGAATCTTTAGCATCCACTGACAACTCTCTCACACATAAGGATATGAGAATCGTGACTTTCTTATTTGCTTAGTTTCCATTTTTTTTTAACCACGGCGTGTTCAGTTTAAAATGTTTTGCGCTCACCCGCCGCGTCAGAAAGCAGGAAGGCTGGATAGAGTCGACGCGCCAACAAGAAAATCGCTAAATTCAGGTGGAAAGTAAATGGTATTTTCGAAAAACGTTTTTTCTGATCCATTTCATATCGAAAAAGTCATTTCTAGTAAGAGTTGTGCTGTAAAAGTTGAATCAGAAACAATAGCAGCGGTATACTGTAAAAAGTATCTCCGAGTAAAGATTAGAGTTAACTGCATTATTTGCTACTGGGATTATTCTTATCGCTACGGAGATAAAATTAATACGAAATAGCGATAAGATGAATCCCAGTTTCAAATACTGCAGTTAACTTTAATCCTTACTCGGATATACTTTAATTCAATTCATTTATTCCCAAAATTCTGATAAAACAAAATGCACGGGATTGTCAAATTACAATTGGGTTAATTCACATTAAAATTACGGATAAAAAAAGGCACAAATGAGTTAAAATAGCGTTCAGAGCTATGAGCGGGCGGGTTCATTAGCTGAGCTTTCTTAGCTGCCCTAGAAATACTCCTTGTTGGGCGAATAT
Source organism: Branchinecta sandiegonensis (assembly GCA_030848855.1). NCBI lineage: Eukaryota > Metazoa > Arthropoda > Branchiopoda > Anostraca > Branchinectidae > Branchinecta > Branchinecta sandiegonensis. Next base: position 19,171,648 of record JAUPMV010000016.1, on the reverse strand, counting down.
CCATTCTTTTTTCATCTTGGGGTGGCAGGATCTCACGGTGCATTTCCGAGGCAAGGCACTTTAGTCCGAATTTCGTTGTGAGATCGGGCCGACGCGAAGCAAGGGTTTGCATCCCTAATTCTTCCAGTGCTTATTGGTAGGATTTGTATTTATCAGCCAAAATAATTTGCCCTTTTTTGAATGGTTTCCAGCCGATCGGTTTGCTCCTGGTTGAGTCCCGGTTGCCACACGGGGCAGCAGTATTCGAGCAGTGGCCGTATGTAGACCATGCAGCACTGGGCCATGACTTTGGCACTCAGTCAAAACCTCTTAAGGTTTGCAAAAGTTTTAAGAGCGGCCGCTGCTTTAGGATACATGGCTATTTCATTTTAGATCTGAGTGAACTGTAACCCCCAGAATTTCACCGTTGTTGCAGATCTGGACAGTCGACTGGCGGTACACCACGACGGAGAAAGCAGACTCGAAAAACTGCACACTTCTTCGTGTAGGTAGGTAGTAGGTAGGTAGCCTTTAACGAGGGCAAAACTGAATTCCCTGCGGACTGCTGGGTACATGCATTAGCCTTCACATGAGCCTATAAATGATGGGTTGAAAACCTATCCTCGTGTCCTCAAACAACTTTCTCCAGTACCTGGTACAGAAGATGAGTAATTGTCGCTAGTCCAAAAAAGTTTTATGTTTATTACCGTACTCAGTTTTCTACCGTCAAAGCTAGCTGCTTTGAAATAAAATATCAATTAAAACAAAGTTATACAAAGAAAGGGAATTACTTGATTATTCTGAAACGAGGTGTGTCTTGCTGTCGAAACTGAACTTTCGGTTTGGTTCATCGACGAAGGATAATCAGAAGGATAGTCTTGAAGTCCGTCGTTACCGTTTCACAAGTGACGAAAATCTCTTCGTTGTCCGACGAGCGAAGCTTGACATGGTATGGCTGGGGGAAGAAAACGAGCTTATGTTTTGCGATGATAAGCGCTGCGATGAATGAATGAATGAATTTATTGCACAAAAAAACCCTTGGGGTCATGGCAACAAAACAAAAAGGAAACACAACAAACTGCAAAAATCGCTCTCTATGGGACAAACCAACTCGGAGGAATCTCACCAGCAGGAAGACATCCCCTGTCGGCAGACTGATTCTGACAGACGCAGTCTTGAGGAAACTGCCTCTGCTTCCCTTTATTGTCAACGAAGACATAAACGACGTTATCGAACTCACCAGAGTCGTTGCCCGTTGTCCCGCAACAGTTGCAAGGCGCCTGTGGTCCGCGACGAATGTGACTACGCGGTCGGCTGTGATGATGAGCGTGTTCCATCCTACTTACCGTAGTTACCACGCATGACGTCACAAATTCTGCCTTTTTGTCGTCAAGGCTGGAACGATTTTTCTATTTTCCAGCGGAATATCATGTCACGGGTGAATCCGAACAATCACGTGACAGAGATTCGTGGTTACTATGCTTACCACGCTCCCGAGCATGGTACGCAAATAGTTACTATTAGTTACTATTTCGAGAAGGCTGTAAGTCAGCTTAGTAACTTTTCGTGAGGTTGGAACGGATTTAGTAACTAATAGTTACTATTGGTACGAGGGTGGAACACGCTCGATGTATAGCATGTTCTTCAGCCTGGCTTTTATGTGGAAACCGCTAGCGCAAAATACAGGGGCGATGCATATCAAGGACGCCCATAAGTAGGATATCAGAAGGACCCACTTGAGCTGCGCGAGTAAAAGGCGACTGATTGCATCCTCAGACACGCGTGGACACGAAAACCAGGCCCAGCAACTTCTTGAGCTTTCTCTAGGTCTTCGGGTGCTCCAAATTTGGGGAGATCGGGCCCGGTGCTTTGCTCGTAGCTAGGAGGTGCTAGTTTGCTCATTCGCCTGCAAAGGAAATAAATCTTGTCCTTCCCGAAAGCTTGCTGATAATAAACAGCTTAAAGTTTATCTGAAAAGCCAACTTATTTTTGTGTCCTTTAATCGAATACACGGAGCTATTTGGATTCAGCTAAGGTTTTTTTTTTATTTTCCACTATCTGCTCCAGTTATGACGTTCAGAATATCTACGTTCGTCCCCACAACATGAATTCTACTATGACGCGGGAAATTTTAATCTTACCACAAACGCGGCTTTTCAGTTGGCTGTGGTGAACCGGTGAAGTCTGCTTAGTGTCTGAAAAAAAAAAATCATATATGTTTCTCCTAAGGCATACAACACACATACAGAGGTACCACATATCGCACGGAAATTTCACTATTTGAAAAAAGATTAATCGTGAATAGCGGAACAACGAAGTAACGCATTTTCAGCGGGTCTTCAAGCCAGTTTAAGTGAATAAAGTAGCGTGCACACACAGTCCGAATTTCGTAGTCCGGTGCGAATTTCCGATTTTAGTAGAAAATATTCTACTTTTACCGGAGCGAATTTTAAACGCATGCGAAATTGTGCCCTGAGAATTGAAAAATTAGAAGCTGTGTTTGAAATTTCGACTGTTTATACGACCTATTTAATGTCAGCTACATTCATTCATTCGGCAATCAATCAGCATCATCTGACTGTAGGCTAAGCAGTGGGTTTTTCAAACCTGGGGCCAAGTTTCACGTCTGAATTTCGTTTTATCTGAAAAACCTGTCGGGATTCGTGACGCGAATTTCGTGTGCGCGTTTTCGCGTGCGGAATCTTACCGGACTGTGTGTGCACTTAGCTTAAGTGATGGGTAACTAAATTGTTCTATCCCAGTCCTTTTCGGTTATACTTTAAGGGCTGCTGAGGAAACGGAGTCGGGTAATCGTCCGTCTGAGTAAGTCTGGGTAATGGTAAGTAAAGGACAAGCATGATCATGAGCGCGTAGCTTCTTGACACGGTGAATGATGGTCTGTCGACTCTTCAGGACACTTTGGTCATGGAAAGATTCGCGAGGTCACCACCTACCCTTACAACCTAATCCTGCTTCGTCCCCTTTTATCAGGAAAATCATCCAGTAAATGAAAAACTTCAGACCATCCGATTTTAGTCACCAGCGCCTCCTCTGTAGATAAGATCGTACCGACTGCGGGAGTTAAAAAGAGGTCGACCAAAGTTGCTTGCTGTCCAAGCAGACTTTTAACCAAACAAATGCCTTCCTTTGGTCTTCACTGGAGTGTCATTTATGCTTTCTCACTGCCACTGCGAATACCCCAGACCAAAATAACACTAGGGAGTATCGTCAAAACCTATGCTTTTCTTGCTTCGCAAAAGGGGCATACTCATAGCGCCACCCACTACGCTCGCGACATTTAATGCGAGACAAACTTTCGGGTTCAGAAACTTCTAGTAAAGCAAAGGTGAGGTCTGCACACACCAGGAAACAATGGACACTGTATATTTTTTTTCCTATTTTCAGTATGTGAAGTTATTGGAGCCAGCGCTGGTGAAAGACTGATTGAGATTTAGTAGGTACGTTCTATATCGCTTATGGTTCTAGTGTCCTTGCTATTCGAGAGTGTGTCAATTTTGTTAAATCTTGGCGCTACTCTAGTGTTATTCTTTTCTGGACTACCCGGTTCCTGCATCCGAAACAGAGCAAAATAACACTAGGAAGTAGCGCCAAAACCTATGCTTTCCATGCTTTGCAAACGGGCCATATTCGTAGCGACGCCCACTACGCTTGCGGCATTTAAAGCGATACAAACTTGCGGGTTTAGAAATATCTAGTAATACAAAAGTTCCGTCTGCACACACCAAGGAAACACTGGAGGCTGTATCATTTTTTTGCTATGTTCATAATATGAAGTTATCGGAGCCAGCGCTGGTGAATGGCTGAATGAGTTTCAGTAAAGACGTTCTCTATCGTCAGTGGTGCTAGTATCGCTGCTATTAGAGTGTGTGTCAATGTCGTCAAGACTTGATGCTGCTTCTCCCTAGTGTTATTTTGCTATAACCCGAAAGCCACTCAACACTGAAAACGTCGGATAGAAAAAGAGACGAAGTGTGTTGAGTACGAGTAGGTACTAACTTGCTCATCAAAATCGCTGGTCCTTTCAGAAAAAATTATGAATCATTTTGGGTCAGAACAAAATGATACTAGGGAGTAGCGCCACGACTTGAAAAAAAGTGACTCACACTGGAATAGCAGCGACACTAGTGTCGCACCACTAATGATAGAGGATAACTCAATCAGCCTTGCACCATCGCTGACTTAAAAGTCTGAGCATTGCAAAAAAAAGATACAAGCCTCCCTGTTTCTTCGATGTGCGCAGACCGCATCTTAGCTTTACTAGCAATTTCTAAACCCGCAAGTTTGTCTCGCTTTAAATGCCATAAGCCTAGTTGGCGGCGCTGCAAGTATGGCCCGATTGTGAAGCACGGAAAGCATGTGTTTTTGACGCTACTACCTAGTGTTATTTCTCTGTTTCGGGTGCTAAGGGCGCGGTATTCAAATTTACTAATCTAGCTCATAAGAAGGAAATGCCCTGTTAGCACCGTCAAAGAATTCCTGATAGTTTCTGAAAGTAAACAAAAAAATGGGTTTACCCGCTCTAACTAAGTATAACTATTGCTTTTGGGTGAAAGTTTCTGATTAAGTGGATGAACGAAAATTGTAAATACGACCGTAAGAAAAGAAGAGAGTGTGGCTTCTTCATAAAACAAAACATACTTACCCAAGTACAGATAGACTACAACGATATCTGGCTTTCAAAGTTCGAACCACTAAGACATTTACCATTACCGGATGTTGGCCATTCTTTCATATATCAAATTGTTTCACCTTTAGACTTATCCAGTAAGGACAGATCATCATTTTTCAGTCAAGATAAATCATAATTATGCAATGAGGTAAGTAAGTTTTTTGTCATAATGGAAGCATTTCTCGGAATATTGTCAGATCTTGCGTCGATGACGGTCTGATTTTGTTTCAAACATTGACACGTAACATCAACATTACACCACGATTGATCAGCTTTCACCATATCCTGCTAATTCTTCTGCCGAATTTTTACGTAGTTTCATCCCATCATTTATTTCTGGTCATATCTTGTAAGTATGTTAGTTAATTTTGTTTCGTGTCTGTGTATTTCGTAAATTTGGATTCCTCTTCTAGCTTTTAGCTATTTGGATTAAACTTGATTGATTAATTGATTCTAGGTCCTCTGTTAGTACGTTTTTGGACCAATAGAGCGATTTCGTTTTCTTGCAGAGATCAAGGGACAATTGTTTCTGATCACCGCCAGCGACTCTGGGGTCTTCGAGGGGCGTTATGCTCGAAAGCCCACTTTTTTTTATTCCCATTCCAATAGGGGGAATTTGCTTTTGCAGACTACTCTTCTACGCTCTGGAAATGCGCGACTTACTTATCGATGAAATAATGCTGGCTCTACTGGAAGAAGCCATCTTCTGAGATTGAAAGAAACCTACTAAGGGAGAAGGCCATCTCGTAAAAGTTGTACCGTAGGCTGACCTGACTAAAGGCGTTTTCCCGTGCTCCCACAAACAGGTTGTGGGTCGATTGTGGCTCGAAAAGAGCGTTTCCACGGTCTTTTGTGCGACCCACCAGTGTGTTTCCGCGTCCTACAAGATTTTCGTGGCTCGCTTTGTGACTCGAATTCGAGAAACAACTGCGAGGTGATTGCCGATTTTGTGGATCGATTTTTGGCGTGAAATTCAAATTTAGCAGCAAAAAATGTCAAAGCAACAAAATTAAAAACTTTCTCAAGGATTTAAACATCAACCTGAAGGTCCTTTTTGCACGGGATGGTAAGGACGAAAGCCTGGAGTTCTGTCTATTGAGATTTTTCCATGATTTTTATTTACATAATCAGACATTTGAAATTATCGCAAAAACAAATAGACAAAAAGGCGTTTCCGCGAGTTTCATCTTGTGGCTCGACTGTGTGGCACACAATCGTGTTTCCGTGAAAAACACTCAGAAGTGTGTGGCACATACTTGTGGCACGAAAATACGCCTTAAGCGGTGACAGCGGAGCACTCGCTCAGTCTAAACATGATGAAAAGCGAAGACGTCGATAAGATATGGCAAGTATTTATTTGCCGGACAGTTTCAGAAGGCCAAAAAACGCTGGCATCCAAGCACCCAAACTGTAGATGAATTTGATGAACAGCAGTTCTGAGTAAAACCTCCTAACTCTTATTCAACCGTTATTTTCATTGTTTTAGACGGTTCTCAATCTGCTTACTTTCCCACACTATCTAGCTTTGTCAAAGTAGCGCTTAAATCTTTACTTTCTGATTGGCTTAAATCTGGTGTCCATTTACTAGCGCCACCTGTGGGGCGTTCGAAAGGATTTGAAGTTGTTTCAGTCGTTATCAAGACACCTTTTGTTGGCGCCAGCTCCAGAAACTAGGAAAGAGTCCTTTCCAAGGAAAGATATATCTTAAAATCGAGATCAGACATGAATCTTCTAGGAATGTGTCAAAGCCGGCTTTGAATTTCTTTCTTTTCATAATTTTAAGCAGAGCTGGCAAGAGCAGCGTACAGGCTTCGTAAATGTGAGAGCGACCGACTTCGGATTCTGAAAGTCTGAGCGGAGGTTTCAAAACCAGAAAAGCACGCACTTCAGAGAACACGAAAATGGCATCTAGCAGACTCGAAAAAATCGGAACAATATGGACCAGGTGAGTGTTAAATTTTGTTTCCACATAGATACCATCCTTCCAGATTGATATACAGGATGGGTTCCTGACCTCGTTTTTACACTCCCTCTATTCTTTCCGTGAAAACGTTAAAATGAAATTTCGTGCGTGTACCCTGCATGTACCTGACAGTCCAGAGGCAAAATGTGACTTTTTTCAAAGTCATGTGTCCAAAATCTTCAAATTATGTGCCTTTTGTTTGTTTGAAGCTGCTTTGAAAAAGGATTTCCTGGCTATTGACTTTGTTAACTCTAGGTTTTACTACTTTTACATACTGTAATTTTGTAGTCACAGGAGGTCAGGTAATATTTATTCATCCAATATGTAAACTTTATGTAAACCATTCAATTAGCTTCAGTCTAGAATGTTTGTCATTTTTGTTGGTTCCTTTTTAAGCCAGAGAGATTACCTTGCTGATACCTTGCTATTCACAGAAAACTGTCTGAAACGGCATAGTCTGTTCATCTGTTTGACTCTTGAGTTTGTTAGCCACAAAAATCGCTACTGGCAGTAGCGCGAAATTGCTAATTTTCTATAATGAATGAATGATGAAAAATTAATTGCTGGGAATTGATCATATTTGTTTTTAATTTGTTTTTCATTCTAAAACAGCTGCTGAAAATATTTCAAATACTCCACTGTATTCAGGACTAAATGATTGATTCAGTAAGCCGTGCAGAAATATGTCTTAGCTAGCTTTTATTATCATTAATAATTGCATGTAAATTCAGGTATAATAAAAAGTAGCTGAACTTTCCTAGAAGAATTTATTGATACTAAGGACTAAATATCCATGGTTTACTACACCAGTAAATAGCTTGTTCTTCGAACTTGAGCATCATATTCCCAATTTCTCTTTTAATCCATGTGCAGCCGCTCTCAATCATAACCATACATTGACGGAGAAATTCAAAATTCAAGACGCAAGTGTTACCCTTTTGGATGTTTCGTCATCACTTTCAAAACTCATGGACAACAAGGCCCAACCAGCACACGATGTCGTCCACTGCTTCCTGACCGAAGATTAAAAATTAAGTGTCTTTTTCTGTGTGTATATATGTGTTTTGTTTATTTTCTTTACTTTTGTCATTTACTCCGCCTTTTCAAAATGGCGGGTCATAAATAAATTACTTACTTACTTACTTACTAATGAAAAAAACTAAAACCCAGTTCCAATAAAAATTACAAGACAAAATGGGGGCTGCCATGTGTTTGGCTGACATCGCTGTGTGACGTCATCATTCTCAGAATACAGTAATAATAATAATAATAGTTGTATTTGAAAAAGCCCAAGGGCCACAGACAAGTAGGCTACAGGTTATGAATATACATAAACGTAAATAACCATACTGTACAACTAATCTACGGAGAGCTTTCTATATTCCTATCCCAAAAAAATTTCTACAGTGCAGTGGTAGGCAATTAGCCCTCAGTTGGATCCAGTAAGGTACCTCAAATATATCGCAGGTAGTATAAGCTTAAAATAAAATTCTGGCTCATTAACTGTTTTCACCATACTATAATTTCTAAGGGTATCGGATGAAGAAATAATTCCAAACCATTTCTGTTTTCCTGGTCTTCAATAACTCTCGGTACTTCGTATATGAAACCTGGACATTGATCAGGAGGGTCCAATCCAGCATTCCAAATATCTGAAAGTCCAGCCTCACCAAGTATGGATTTAACTTGGAATGGCCATGATTTATTTTCTCTGCGTTTAACATTCCCCACATTTCCATTAGGGCGGCGAATTACGCTATTACGCGATTTTTTTAATGTGTGCCGGCATGCTCCCATAGTAATGAGTGTTTTTCTAATTGAGAATTGGGGTACAGCAAGTTAGTGCGGTATTATTGAACTTAAACCAAATCTAAAGTTCAGGAGAATCATGGTCCTATTATCAAAAGATCAGAATTTGAAAGTTATTTTTGTAATAGCTACCCTATGTCTGGCCTACCCCACAGAATAAGTAAAAAATACCCTATCTTGAGTAGATTTTGTTTTGTATGTGTTCTGTTTTCCCTAATTACCATATGTCTTATTATTGTCTTTTGTACTCCACTGTTTTTCGTCTTGTATGATTTGTGGGTTAAAAATAAATTATTATTATTATTACAGGAGGGGTACATGACCTCGTTTTGACACTACCTCTATTTTTGCCGCAAAAATGTTAAAATGAAATGTATATGCTGTTCTGACAGTCAAGAGGCGAAGTATGACTTTTTTGAACAGTCATGTGTCCAAAAATGTTGACAAATGTCTTTGTTTTGAAGCTGCTTTGAAATGGGATTTTCTGGCTATTTTTTAGTCAATCTAGGTAAGGTCAGAATGAAAGGATCATGTTTGAAATGAAAAATATGTTGAACTAGAAATATTGAAGCAATATTTATTTATCCAATATGTATACCATTCAAATAGCTTCAGTCTAGTATGTTTGTCATGTTTGTTGGTTCCTTTTTAAGCCAGATAGATTATTCTGAAGGAAAGACTCTGGAAATTTCAAATCTTTTTTGAGGTTGGAAACCCCTCGTGTATTATATATTTGCAACATCTCTACTAGACTTGTGTGAATAGAGATTAAACCACAAGGATTGCAGGTGGAATATCAAAATACATCCATCCTGACCAAATCAAATCTAATTTTAACTGGCACAAAACAAAGTCGAAGTTGAAAAGTCGCAAATACATGCGACAGACAAAGGCTGGCACAAATAGTCACATTCAAGCTATTTGGACTAACCTGGTAGTATGAATAAATCAGCAAAAGGGTGCAAAAGAAAAGTGGAAATGGAATGTAGAGAAAAAGCAATTTGGCCATAGTCAGCAGGTTTTTAAAAGAAAGTCATTTGGCAATGCTGCAACTTCATTCAACTACAAAAACGGAGCAAGTATATGTTGCAGAGGATAACGAGAGTTATCAACTAAGGCCCAATAGAGGTTGGAAAGAAACAGTGGGACTGGGAATTGGCATGCATATGTTTCATTGCCGGGATTGCGCACATAGCAAGATAGCCTATCCTGTACCAACCATCTTATATGGTATTATAGGTACCCTAGAACTAGACTAATTTTCTTAAGAACTGTCTTTGTTTTATGCATACTTGGTGAACTGTAGAGCAGCCTACAGCTACATTTGATTTACAAGCAGTTATCTATTACTGTTGAGGACAACCCCTTGCCGGAATTGTATTCAGCTATGGCATAGCCTAGTACTGTTGCCTTTTTATATAGTTAATCAATGTAGTGGTAGCCTACTTGGACAAAATGTTCTGAAAATATCTCTAATTCCTATTTTTTTTATTTTTAGTTATTTATGTCTAAATTACTGGTGAACTGAATGAAAACCGTCTGTCTGTTGTTTGATGCAGTATCAAAAAGAAAATGTGTGGACATTGTCAACATTATTCTTGAAAGAACAACTAGACAATCTTGGGATAACGCAGATCGGTAAATGTAGGTGAATCAAATGCAGCTTAGAGCATAGGCTACTTGTTTTCCTATTGAACAAATCTGATAATTTCAACTGTCTATACTTTAGAGTATTGAAAGTCGATACTAAATTGGCAGAAAAAGTATTCCTTCTTTGAAATTTTGACCGATCACCTTGTTATGGCACTTGAGCATACTCAAGTGCCATATAGCGATCATAATGTATGTCGTTCTGTCCGGGTTTTGCTAGTTTGGGCACTTCCACATGAGCTCGGCCGATGAAACTTGGCAGGCATATCAGGGACCCGATCAGATTAACTTGGAAATAATCACTTCTCCGATCCGGTGGAGGGATGGGGAATCCGGAAACTAGTAACATGGATAACTTTGGAACGGGTAATCGGACATACATGAAACTTGACAAGTGTCAAGAACGAGTGTCTCAAATGTTCAGCTCAAATCCTTACCGGATTAGATGACTGGGGGAGCTGGAGGGGGGGGGGGCACCGGAAATCTCGTGAAACGCTTAGAGTTGGGGGATCGGGATGGAACTTGGAGGGACGAACACGCATAAATCCTTGATAGATTATTGACAAAACAGGACCGGATCGTGTCACAGTGGGGGGAGTAGGAGGGGGTTCTCTGGAATTCTGGTGATCACTAGTTAGGGTACTTCCAGATGTACTAGGACCATGGAACTTGGCAGGCATATTAGCTACTATACCAGATTGACTTGAAAACAGTCCCTTTCCCTAACCGATGATCGGGGGGTGGGGGTGGAGGGATGGGGAATCCGGAATCTAGTGACATGCATAAGTTTGGAACTGGTGATCGGAAGTGCATGAGACTTAACAAGTGTCAAGAACAAGTGTCTCAGATATTCAGTTTTAAATCTGAACCGGATCTGATAACTGGGGCGGAGCTGGAGGGGGGCACCAGAAATCTCATGAAGCGCTTAGGGTCGAGGAATCGGAATGAGACTTGGTTGGAAGAACATGCGTAAACCCTAGATACATTATTGACAAAACAGGACTGGGTCGTGTCACAGTGGGGGAATTGGAGAGGGTTTCCAGGAATTCCGATGATCGCGAATAAAGTACTTTCAGATGTGCCAAGTCGACGAAAATTGGAATGCATATTAGGGACCCGATCGGATTGACTTGGAAATAGTCCCTTGCCCGACTCGTTCATCATGGAGGAAATGGAGGGATTGGGAATCTGAAATCTAGTGAAACTTTGGAACGGGTGATCGTATGTGAATGAAACTTGACAAGACTCTGGAATAATTGTCTCAGATTTTCAGTTTCAAGTCCAGACTGGATCCGATAACTGGGGGTGGGGGGGGGGGGAGGGGCTGCAAAGGGGTACCGGAAATCTCGTGAAACATCTAGAGCCGATGGATCGTGATGGAACTTGGTGGGGACAATAGGCATAAGCCCTAGACACATTAACTTTAACAGATTTAAAGTTAATGAACCTGTTACCGCGGTGGAAGATCTCCGTGCTCGAATCCTTCGTTCTTGCAACCACCCCTGGATCACCCGTCTGTGCGGCCAGGAATGATCGAGTATGATTAGTTACCGTCCTTTAAGTGTTATTGTTATTGTTCATGTACTTTGTGTTTTTGCTTTTTCCTTTTCCATTTTCTTTTATTATACTCCACTAGTCCTCATTGTAGTGCAGTGGGTCAATAAAATTCATTCATTTATTCATTCATTCATTATTGACAGAAAAGGACCAGACCGGGGCATAGTTGATGGAGCTGCAGGCGGTTTCCCGGAATGCCGGTAATCACGACTTGGGATACTTCCAGATTATCTATGACGTGGAAACTATGCAGTCGTATCAGGGACCGGACCACATTGACTTGGAAATAGTCACATTCCCCGATTCGATCATCGTGGGGGGTGGAGGGATATTGAATCCTAAATCTAGTGGCATGAATAACTTTCAAATGGGTTATCGGATGTGAATAGAACTTGACAATTGGCAAGAGCTAATGTCTCAGAACTTCCGTTTCAAGTCCGGACCAATTCCGATAACGATTTGCGGAATTCGAAGGGTGCCACTATTTTGGTCAGATTCAGTTCGGCCAGAGAATGATCGCATTCTCTTCTGCCATAATAATAACTCGTTTATTTCCTTAATAGCATTTACAACTGCTAGCTGCGGATCGTCAACATAACAAATTACGAATCACGACTGATTGATATTCTGACAGTTAAAATTACGACACAAATAAGGCACAAACGAAGATAAATACCTTTCGGTTGAGTTTATGGGGGGTTGAAGAAGCCGTGGCTTGTCAGTGTTAGCTAGTCTTCCCCTTGTGTTCGGTCTGGTCTGGTCTGGAGTTTCGAAGTCTGGGAAAATAGTCCGGTGGTGGTCAGAAGTTAAACATTTTTATGGCACTTGCCTTCCGGCCAAGTGCCATATACCGATCACTTTTCCGTCGGTCGGTCTGTCTGTCGGTCGGTCGGTCCGGTGATCGCGAGTTAGGGTACTTCCAGATGTGCTAGGATGATGAAACTTGGCAGGCATATCAGGGACCCGACCAAACTGACTTGGAAATAGTCACTTCCCCAATTCCACCATCGTGGGGGGAGTGGAGGGAGGGGGAATCCGGAATTTGGAGGCATGCGCAACTTTCGATCGGGTAAACGGATCTAAATGAAACTTGATATGTGGAAAGAACACATGCCTCACGTGTCCCAGTTTACGTCCGAGCCGGATCCGACAACTGTGGGGGGAGTTGGAGGGGGGGGTACCGGAAATATCGTGACACGCTTAGAGTTGAGGGATCGGGATGAAACTTGGTACGAAGAACAAGCATATATCCTAGATACATCGCTGACACAACCGGATCGAATCCGGGCACTGTGGGGGGGGGGGGGCTGGATCCCGGAATTCCGGTTATCACGGGTTAAGGTACTTCCAGATGTGCTAGGAAGATGAAACTTGGCAGGCATATCAGGGGCCCGACCAAACTGACTTTGAAGTAGTCACTTCCTCGATTCCAACATCGTAGGGGGAGTGGAGGGAGGGGGAATCCGGAATTTTGGAGGCATGCGTTTTCGAATCGGTGATCGGATCTAAATGAAACTTGATATGTGGAAAGAACACATGCCCCACGGGTCCTAGTTTACGTCCGAACCGGATCCGACAACTGTGGGGAGAGTTGTAAAGGGGGTAGGCTACCGGAAATATCGTGACACGCTTAGAGTTGAGGGATCGGGATGAAACTTGGTGCGAAGAACAAGCACATATCCTAGATACATCGCTGATATAACCGGATCGAATCCGGGCACTGTAGGGGGTGGGGGGTGGAGGCTGGATCCCGGAATTCCGGTTATCACGGGGTAATGTACTTCCAGATGTGCTAGGATGATGTAACTTGGCAGGCATATTAGGGACCCGACCAAACTGATTTAGAAATAGTCACTTCCTAGATTCGACAATCGTGGAGGGAATGGAAGGAGGGGGAATCCAGAATATTGAGGCATGCTTAACTTTCGAACGGGTGATCGGATCTGAATGAAACTTGATATTTGGAAAGAACAAATGCCTCACATGTCTCATTTTACGTCCGGACCGGATCCGGCAACTGTGGGGGGAGTTTGAGGGAGGGTTTCGGAAATATCGTTACACGCTTAGAGTGGAGGGATCGGGATGAACTTTGTGGGAAGAACAAGCACATATCCTTGATACATCGTTGATGTAACGGGATCGGATCCGGGCACTGTTGGGGGGTGGGGGTGGATTCTGGGTCCCGGATTTCCGGTTATCACGGGTTTAGGTACTTCCAGATGTGCTAGGACGACAAAATTTGGCAGACTTATAAGGGACCCGACCAGATTGACATAATAAAAGTCATTTCCACGATCCGACTATCGGGGGGGGGGGGAAGGGAAATTTGGGATCTTCATGCGAGCATAACTTTCGAACGGGGCAGCGGACACAAACGAAACTTGACAGTTGGAAAGGGCTCGTGTCACAAACTTACCATTCCGTGTCCGGACCGGATCCGATAACTCTGGAGGGGGGGGGGAGCGAAGGATTGGAGGGGGATCGGAAATCTTGGAACAGGTTTAGAGCGGAGGGACCGAGATGAAGCTAGGTGAGAAGAACAAGGACAAGTTGTAAATACGTTTTTGACAAAGATCGACCGGATCGGCGCACTGTGGGTGTCTTGGAAGGGGTTTTCCGGAAATCCAGTGATCGCGAGTTAAGGTACTTACAGATGCACTTGGACGATGAAATTCGGCCAGTTGACTTGGGAGGAGTCATTTCCCCGATCCGACTATCTTCGGGAGAGTGGAGGGAATTGGAATTCGGACTAACATAATTTCATGCATAACTTTTGAACGGTTGGTCGGATCATAAGGAAACTTCACAGTTGACAAAAGGATGTGTTTTTGATCGTATAACCCCCCAAGGGCCCTTGATCATTTGTACCTCAACTATATGAATTTTAGCCTCCTTAAAGTGCGTATCTTAACTGCAAAGTGAAATAATACTTTTGGTCCATTTTCCTGATTCCCAAGGGCCCGTGATAATTGTTGTCTCAAGGCTTTTGCTTACAATTAATTTTCCAACATATTTAAAGCACCAATGTTACCGCAAATTCGAAAAAACACTTTTAAGAAACTAAACATTTTTTGGATCCCCAAGGGCCCATGATCATTTGTGATCCAAGTATTTTGCTTCCAAATTCAGTTCGGACGCCTTAAAGTGCGCATCTTAGCCGCAAATGCAAAAAAAAAATAATACTTTCGAGCGAATGATACACTTTCGTGAGCCAAGAGCCCATGATCATTCGTTTATCAGTTCATTTGCTTACAAAACGAATTCCTAGCCCATTTAAATTGCGCATTGTAACCGGACATTGCATGGCATATTTTTTCTAAACCATACATTTTCATGAATCGGAAAGGTCCATAATTGTCTGTTCCTCGACACAGCAAGAACCTTAGCTGTTAGCATCACCTACTGCGCATGCTTGCAAGTGCCATATGAGCTTACAGCTCTTGTTTTCCAAAGTTCATCGTCAGTTGATGCCTCCTATCCGCAAGGGTCGGCAACTGAAGCTTGACCAGAGCATCCTCATAGGAAACATAATCCGGACCAAGCATCACTTTGCACGACCTCTTCTGGATAGACTCGAGTCTTTCAGTCTGTTCTACTGTCAGTCCGGAATGCCATACAGGACACGCATATTCCACGAGGGACGAATGTATGTACAGTAGATTGTTTTTAAAACTCGATGAGGGATTGCAATCGACTGAGTTATACGCGAATCCGAACCAGAGCACGACAAAGCTTCTATTCTGAAAAGGTTGTCAATGAGTGGAATAACAGTTTCAGATTTACTAGATCAAGCTCTTTTTTATGGCACTTGCCTTCAGTCTCAGATGTCTCATTTCAAGTCCGGACCGGATCCGACGAATCTGGGGGGGGGGGGGGATCCGGAGGGGGAACCGGAAATCGTGTGAAATTCTCAGAGTGAGCGATCGGGATGAAACTTGGTGGTAAGAACAAGCACAAGCTCTAGATTCATCCCGAACAGAACTGGACTGGATTCGGACACTGTGGGGTGGATTTGGAGGGGGGTTCCGGAATTCCGGCGATCCGTAGTTAATGTACTTCCAGGTGGGCTAGGACGATAAAACTTGACAGGCATAAGGGATCCGACCAAACTAACTTGGAAATAGTCACTTGCCCGATCCGACCATCGTGGGGGAGAGAGAGGTGGCGGGATCCGGAAAATAGGGACATTCATAACTTTCAAACGGCTAATTCAGTCATAATGAAACTTCATATCTGGAAAGAATCTCGTGTCTCAGATGTCTCATTTCAAGTCCGGACCGGATCCGACGAATCTGGGAGGGGTTCGGAGGGGGGAACCGGAAATCGTGTGAAACTGTCAGAGTGGAGCGATCGGGATGAAACTTGGTGGTAAGAACAAGCACAAGCTCTAGATACATCAATAGCAGAACTGGACCTGATTCGGACACTGTGGGGGAGTTGGAAGGGGGTTCCGGAATTCCGGCGATCCGTAGTTAATGTACTTCCAGGTGGGCTAGGACGATAAAACTTGACAGGCATAAGGGATCCGACCAAACTAACTTGGAAATAGTCACTTGCCCGATCCGACCATCGTGGGGGAGAGAGAGGTGGCGGGATCCGGAAAATAGGGACATTCATAACTTTCAAACGGCTAATTCAGTCATAATGAAACTTCATATCTGGAAAGAATCTCGTGTCTCAGATGTCTCATTTCAAGTCCGGACCGGATCCGACGAATCTGGGAGGGGTTCGGAGAGGGGAACCGGAAATCGTGTGAAACTCTCAGAGTGGAGCGATCGGGATGAAACTTGGTGGTAAGAACAAGCACAAGCTCTAGATACATCAATAACAGAACTGGACCTGATTCGGACACTGTGGGGGAGTTGGAAAGGGGTTCCGGAATTCCGGCGATCCGTAGTTAATGTACTTCCAGGTGGGCTAGGACGATAAAAATTGACAGGCAATCAGCAAGAATAAATAAGGGAAGAATTGAGAACTCACATAACCCCGATGTCAGCATCCTAGATCTCTTTTCGTCCGATCTTATTTACCGGGGGTGAAGCCTGGGTGGAGCTTCGCGTGTTGCCTCTTGCAGTATTAAATATTACCTCCAGAGCAAAAGTGATGAAGCAGTCAGAAAAGGCGGGAAGTTCAAACAGTGCAGATTCTGAGGATTATATAAATGGAAACTCCTTTTCAATCTCAGGTCAGATTTGCAATATGAAGCTTATGTTGTCACCACCCTTCACAAAGAAGGTGAAGCCCAAGGGAATGCGGCATTTGATGACTCAGGGGAACAATTAAGCAACTTGAACGCTGAAGCACAGATCTAGCACGCATGCATTTAGTTCAGATTCAATAGGACTGCTGTGAACATTAGTAATTTTATTTTGGTCTTCTCAGGACTGTAAAGAATCGCTTCTAGAAAAGGTATTAAGCTTGGACAATATTTAGCTGTCGAAATGTACTCAATGAGTTCAAGTTTTTTTTTTTTTTTTTTTTTTCAACATTCACAAATAAATAAATAAAAAGCAACACTTTCGCGCTGGAGAAAAAACCTATGAGGGTTTGCATTCGCGCGAAAGTCCACATAACTACTTACCTATGTAAAGAAAAAAAGAAAAAATAAATCCAATCTCTCTCAGTCATCAATACTCAACTCCCCCTCCCCCCATTCTTCCCTCCCAACCTCACCTTACCCCCCTTACCTCCCTAGCCCACCCTTCCTCCCCTAACCATCCTACCACCCATAACAAAATTTAACAGTTTTGCCCCAGAAAATAATCTTTTAATTTCTTTCTAAACTGAGGTATGTGTTCCGCCGCCCTAATGCTCACTGGTAGTTCATTCCATACAGATGGACCCAGGTGTTTCATTGAAAATGAAGACCGGGTACCATGACGTAAATCCACAACTATATCATCACTATGCCTTGTTCCATAACTATGCAGGTCACTATTTGTTTGGTAAAAACTGTTAAAGATAGCGGGGGCTAATCCATTCATACACTGAAACACAAATACTGCAGCCTGGTAATCTGTTATCTGACCGACATTAAGGAGCTTCAGGGACGTAAAACAAGCACAAGTGTCATGCACATCCTGGAGGTATCTACCGATTGTTCTAACAGCTTTATTCTGTAGAACTTGCACTCTTCTATAGTTGCATAAGAAGTTGCTGCTCCATAAGAGGCAGCCGTAGGAGATATATGGATAAACCAACGAATAATATATAGTTAGAAGTATCCTCTGTGGGAGAAAGTGCTGCAGACGTCGAAGTATGCCAACCCCACGGGCGATTTTTGATGAAATAGCGTCACTGTGACATTTCCATGACAGGTGGCAATCAAGATAAAAACCAAGGTAGCGGAGATGATCAACTTGTTGAACTGGTTTACCACACAAAGTTACCAGGCCAGACACATCCAGCGGTGTACCAACTCTACATTACGTCATTAAAAATGTCTTGCGCACATTTACACACAGTAGACTTAATGAAGTGAAAACCTCCAGCTTTTCCAATGCAAGGTTCGCTTTTCTCACCAGCTCCTCCACAGATGAGGCAAACACAGATAAAACGGTATCATCAGCAAAAGAGGTAAGACACACATCTTTCAGGTAAAGACGCATCAGATCAACATAGATAAGGTAAAGCAGCGGACCCAACACTGAACCTTGTGGTACTCCACACCTCACTGGAAATGCTGGTGAACTCACGTCACTCAACACTACCTTGAGAGATCTCCCTGTGAGATAGCTTTCAAACCACTTTAAGCACTTTCCACGGACACCCAACGACTCCATTCGACTTAGTAGCGTTTGAAAATCAACTGTATCGAATGCTTTGCGAATATCTATAAATATAGACAATGGTGTTTCACCACTGTCTATACCACTATTAACTGAATCCACAAGATGTTGCAAAGCATTCGTCGTCGAGTGCCCTTTGCGAAATCCGAATTGGGTCTCACTCAGTAAACTATTAGCCTGTAAGAATCTGTATAGACGTTTATGAACCACTTTTTCTAGTAATTTAGAAAACAATGGAAGAATAGAAATCGGTCTCCAATTCTCAATTTCCTTTTTAGGGCCACCTTTATGAAGTGGTATCACTTTCGCAACTTTTAGCTGATCAGGGAAACTGCCCTTTTCAAGTGACAGATTTATGATGAAAAGTAGGCACGGTAGAATATAATGCATAATTGCCTTAAACGCTCGAAGAGATAAACCGTCCACTCCAGCAGAATTTGATTTCAGAGATTTTACTATTTGAAGCAGTTCATCACTTGTACACGGATCAAACGCTAATTCCAAACTCTCACCTCTATTATCACATATGATATGTTCTTGAACTTGTTGACATCTATTTTTTACACTATTTTGCACTTCACAACCAATATTAGAGAAAAAATTACCAAACTTATTTACAATTCCACTCTTATCTTCACGGACAAACCCCTCAAGTTGTACTTCATCCCCCCCAGTATCAGCACTCCCACCAGTTACTTCTTTAATCAGTTTCCATGTTACTTTCATATTTCCTTTACTATTTGAAAACTTACTATCATAATATTCAGCCATCGCTTTGCGCCGTAATTTGTTCACTAAATTACGTTGCTTTTTAAATAACTCAAATGAATCATCACTTTTATCATCTAGATATCTTTGATAAAACTCAATCCTTCGCTTTCTTTCTTCAAGTATTTCACTTGTTATCCATGGTTTACGGGGTTCCTCCTTCTTCACTTTCATTACCTTAATGGGACACGCAATATCATAAATGGGTAAAATAACAGACATTAGATTATCAAGTGCTCTCGTAGGAGATTCTTCTTCAGAAAACACAGGGGTCCAATCGATGACACTAACTTCTTCCACAAACTTTTGAAGATTCTCTTTTTTCATTAACCTTGTCTTTATTTTCTTTCTCTTTGGTCTCTGCAACTGACACTTCATAACACCCACCAAAGGAAGGTGGTCAGAACCAGGAAAAGCCACAACATCAATCAATCAATCAATCAATTTATTTAATTCGTGATATTACACATCACATAATAAGATTACACTAACACATGAATTTTCTTACTAAATATATACAATCATTTTAACCATTCGGTGGCTCGGGGCAATAGCACAGTCGACGGAAAAGTCGGTAAAAAAGTCCAGAACGGCATTCTGCATTCTCACGAATTGCCTTTAAAAGTGGATTATCGGAAACTTCTAACCTTGCAACAAAACTAACTATCGCTTTCCGCCTCATAACATCAAAAGATTCAGTTTCATTTTCTAAAAACATTTGACTAGCAGAGTAACGTCGATTATATGAAAGGAGATGACGGAATGCATTGTTAAAACAAACTTTTAGTTTACGCATCGTCGTCTCAAGATAGTTATCAAAAAGTGGGAGACAGTATAGTTGTGTGCAATACGTCTTAAATAAAAGAATTCTAACCGACACAGTACAAAATTTAAAATTACGAATTAAGTGGTTCGCACGCGCGCAAAGACCCCGATACTGACTCGAAACTGCTGAATCGTCATACAGGTCATCATCTAAAAAATAACCTAAGTACTTCACTTTGTGCACTCTCTGCACTCTCTGCACTCTCATGCACATCAGCATGACAAAGCTTCAAATCTGCAGAACGAACGAAGATGTTATCAATTAGGCTTGTACTATGTCCAGTAATTCTCGTGGGTACACTCACAAGCGGGTATAGATCATTCGATATCATAAAGTTTAAAAAATCAACATTATGACTAGATAAATCCAGCAGGTTAAAGTTGAAATCACCCATAACAATATGACTTGCTCCAGAGGGTACTTTCGAAATCAGCTGATTCATTCCTCCCACGAAATCATCCAAGTGAGCACTGGGCGGCTTATACACCATACTAATTATATTCTTTTTACCATCAATTTCAATTTCAACTGAAAAAACTTCAACCTTACCTTCAATCCATACACTAAGATCATCCCTTTCCTGATAATTCAACCCATTCTTTACAAGGAACCCAACACCACCACGACCCATCAAGACTCGGTTCTTGACGCGAAGATCATAACCTGGAAATGAATACAGAGAGAGAGACTGGTTTGAACTAAGAAATGTTTCACATAATCCTATAATATCAAAAGAAGAAGAAAACTGTTCAATTAATTCCAAAATATCCAGGTAACTCGTAGTTACGTGGACATTCCAAGAACAGAGTCGCAGACTCCTTTCATTTGTATCGGGATTATACGGCAGCCGAATATAATCACTTTCTCTCATAGGCTTTAGCTCAACAATTGGTATATCATCATCACCGGCAATACCTCTCGATAAATAATCCTCAAGACTAAAACGATCTTGATCAACCGTTATCATTTTACACATAAATGAACAAAAAAGAACACTTCAAAAAGTTTCAGCCCTCAACACATGCTACTAAGCAACATCGTCGATACACCATAAACGACGGGGGAACGAATCACTCTCGAGACGTACGTAAATCCGACCTTGATCCGACCACACTTGCTTATTCCCATATTTCTCACGCGCTAGGTTCAAAACATCACGTCTTCGCTTCGTCAGATTTTCCGAAACAAAAATACCAGTACGAACTAGTTTCGACTTTCCCTTGAAGACTTTATAAGCGAGGTCTTTAGTCTTGAATGTTACAAGCACTGGGCCAATTGCATCCGGTCGATTTGCAGCGTTGTTTAGCTTAAATCTTTTCACTTCAATCAAATCTCCGTCAGATATAGCAAGTTTCATTTTATTTGTCATAACTTCAATGACTACTGACTTCAAATCACTATTGGGAGGTTTTTTAACCCCATTGAACATGAGGCTATTCAATCTAGTTTCTTGCTCATACTCATCCAGCTTTTGCTCAGCCACCTTCATCCGTTCCTCTATAAATGAGCACTGATTTTTCAAATGCTTTAAATCATTTGAAAAAGCAACAAATCTCGGCTCAAATTCAACAACCAACGCTCTGTAAACTTCACTTGAAGTCGACGAGCTTTGAGCTTTGATTGCGCTAACTGCGTCCTTAGAAAGGGACTGTTTACCTCCAGCAGCTACCAATTTTTCATCTAGTCTCTGATCAATTTTCTGTGCAAGGTTTTCCATAACAGACTGGATTTCTTGTTCCGTAGCCGTAATCCTGGTAATAAGAGCAGTTGATCCCGAAGCTTTCTGCAATGTGGTACTTTCTGACGCATGTCCTTTAAGCTTGTCTTTGCAAATCTCTTTGTAAATATCTGGTTTCAGCGCAAGTTCTTCAAATGCTCCCTTCACACCTTTTCTGGAGTTTTTCGTAGCCTCAGCTTTATTATCATCAAAATCTAAAAGCTGGGATTCATTGACGAACTGAGTGTCATGTGTTCCATAGCAAAAAACCAAATACTTGTAGATTTTAGTTTTTGCATTTCCTTTTGAATCAATCACTTCAACAATACGGACAGGCAATTCAGGGTAACCCTGGAATTTCGCCAACGCCAACTCATGAACGGTGTATTCTGCCATCTTCTCAACCAATTCACATCAGATTAGTCCATCATCGTAATAATCCAAGGCAGCCAGACACAGCTATCAGCAATAATCCGTCGCTTGCAATTTGCGACTACACTGAATGAGTGCTGAATCGATACTGTTTTGTTTTTAAGTTGTACCCTACACGAAATTTAGTTCATATCATTTTCTATTGTAGTTGCGAAAAACAGTATAAAGTCCTAATTTTAAATTAATGATTGCTGAGTGTAGGATATCTTTCAAAACGTATCAGTTTGTGATAACAACTTATTATTCTTGGCCAAAAAGGTATATCATTATCTCGGATAGTTGCATCATTCAAGTTGGAATTTCGGCATAGCTGGCGAACTGTACTCAAAGAGTTGTTATGTTTTGTTTTCAAGTTGTACTCTGTACACAAAATTCAGTTCATAACATTTCTCGGTTAGTTGCGAAAAACAGTTGGCTTGAAGTATTTCCTAATTTTAAATTTTAATTGATTACTGAAAATGATAATTGCACGGTACCATTCAAAACGTCTACATTTGAGATAACCATTTATTATTTTTGGTCAAAATGTATATCATTATCTCGGGTAGTTGGCTAAATGTTTCACTATCTATCCTATTGGCAGTCTTTTTTTTTCATCACTAAGAGTCTGCCATAGAGATTGCATGAATGTTTGGAAGCGTGTCCCTTCCTTCTTTAAACTTACAGTGTTCAGTCCAAATCGGTCCTTTTATGCCTTTATTTTCGTCATCCTTGAATGTAGGATTGCACGACTTCTATCATCTCACTGTACTTTAGCCCCTTGTCTCGTCTTTTAAACTAGTGGTAGCAGCGATTTGTTAGAGGGAGAAGGGCAAAATGTCGGCCTCTTTCTGTTTAATTTGAATTTGGCGCACTTTCTTGACGCGAAGCACGGCGATCAGAAGAAATAGCGCCAATATTTACTCTGTGGTCTGGACAGGCGCCGAATAGGCTCCACCCCCGGTACTTGAGGATCGGGCAGAAAACAACGTCCCATGATTCAAGTCTTCTCAATTCTTCCCTTATTTATTCTTGATATCAGGGACCCGACCAAACTAACTTGGAAATAGTCACTTGCCCGATCCGACCATCGGGGGGGGGGGGAGGGAGAGGTGGCGGAATCCCGGAAATAGGGACATGCATAACCTTCGAACGGGTGATCGGATCTTAATTAAACTTGATATCTAGAAAGATCTCGTGTCTCAAGCCCAATGAAAAATTTGTAGCCTGCGTAGTAGTATGGTAGTAGTACGAAAACGTTGCATGTAATACTATGTAATAGAAAAGAATACTATCATTTAATGTGCCTCAGACTGGTCCAATCTTATGTAGTAGTATCCAGTAGCATCCTGTCTTGCCATAGTAACATCCAGTCTTGCTAATAGTACCATATAGTAGTATGCAGTAACACGGTAGCCTTGAAGTAGAAGCATGTAGTAGCATCGTTAGTACTGCATGCAACTTTTTCGTATTACTTCATAGTACTATTTTGAGATAAATTTTTCATCGGGAATGTCCCAGTTCAAGTCCGGACCGGATCCGACGAATCTGGGGGGAGTCGGAGGGGAGAACCGGAAATCGTTTGAAACTCTCAGAGTGGAGCGATCGGGATGAAACTTGGTGCGAAGAACAAGCACACGCTCTAGATACATCACTGACAGGACTGGACCGGATTCGGACATTCGGGGGGAAGTGTAGGGGGGTTCCGGAATTCCAGCGATCCGTAGTTAATGTCCTTCCAGGTGAGCTAGGACGATAAAACTTGACTGGCATCTTAGAGACCCGACCAGATTAACTTGGAAACAGTCGCTTGCCCGATCTGACTATCGTGGGGGAGGGGGAGACGGCAGAATCCGGAAATTAGTAGCATGCATAACTTTCGAATGGGTTATCGGATCTTAACGAACTTAATATCTTGAAAGACCTCATGTCTCAGCATGTCCCATTTCAAGTCCGGACCGGATCCGATGAACTGGGGGGGGGGGTCGGAAGGGAGAACCGGACATCTTGTGACACGCATAGAGTGGAGCGATCAGGATGAAACTTGGTGGGAAGTACAGGCACCAGTCCTAGGTGCATCAGTGACAGAATCGGACCGGATTCGGGTACCGAGGGGGGGGGGGAGCTGTAGGGGGTGTGGGGAATTCCGGTGATCGTGATTTAAGGTACTTCCAGATGTGCTAGGACGATAGAACTATGCTGGAGCATTAGAAACTTGACATAATTGGGTTAGACATCGTCAATCTCCGATCCGACCATCCCTTAAAGAACTCATCTTAACCGCAAAGTACAAAAAATACTTATAAGCAAAATCTACTTTTCTTTTTCACGATCGCCATGACCACATGATCCTTTTTGCCTCAAGGGTTTTGCTAAGAAATTAATTTTTAAGACCCTTAAAGTGCGCATCACAAACGAAAAGTAAAAAAATAAATAAAAAAAAATGACCATCATTTCCATCCTCTAACCCAGCCTAGTTAGTTTGACGCATCTTAACGGAAAAGGGAAAAACATACTTTTGACCATCACTTTTATCTGACCCAGCCTTGCAAGTGCCATATGAGCTTCCAGCTCTTGTTTTATGAAAATAATATCGGGAGAGAAATCCAGCCTTGATAACTGCAAACCATATTTGACAAACATGCTAACTGTTCTTACAAGTGCCCTATGAGCTTTCAGCTCTTGTTTTTCATAGATCGGTGCTCTACCAACAGAGCTACAGAAGGTCTTCTACTACAACTCCCAGATTAAAGCATAATTATCCCATCTAGAAACTCCTTTTGTTAAGTTTCTTTTCTGTGCCATAGCCTATCGCAGAAGTAAATGCTTGCAGGTATTGGGGAAATTATACAAGGGCCTTTTTTGTGGCCCTAATTATTTAAAACAAGGATGCCAGTCTGTGTGTTAGTTGTGTCTAAAGTCCGACAGTCTAACCATGACCTTTTTTTTTTTTTTTTTTTTACAAACCTGAAATGCTTAGTAGCCTATATCTCTTAAGCCTAGAACCCCTGATAACCCAGGGCTGGATGTAATGCACCAGTAAGCTACTTAGTCGTTTTTTTTTGTCCTTTTGCATATTTGATCCAACTACTGTCAAAGTTAGTACAGCTAAAAAAGATAATCTTATAATCTTTAAAGTTTAACCGAAAAGGGCTGAATGAGAACAATCTAGTTACCCATTACTTATTCACTTTAATAGCCTTTAAGACCCAATGAAAATGCGCTACCTCGTTGCTTTACCATTCACAAATAATCGATTTCGGGTAGTGAACTTTGTCTTTTGGATTTGTGCCTGTTTGCGCTTGTCCCTTTTTGGGATCCCAAAACGTAAGTGGAGGGATACGTCGCAGAAGTTGTCCGTCTGTAAGTACGATAACTATTGAAGGGAATGAGAAATTTTGATGAAACTTAATGTGGGGAGTCTTTGGGTCAAGGGACAGAAAGGTCGACTTCGTAGATGGGCTATGTAGCTCAACATTTAGGGGTGGGGGAGGGTTTCAAATTAAGGGTCAAACAAAATATTTTTAAACAGCTAATGTGATAGTCGATGACGAGGTAAGAAGCTATGCTGAACATGATGGTAAAAACCATTTTCTCGCCGGACAAGTAGTTCGTCCGAAATCCAGCAAAAACCGGAAAGTTGGTTAAAAGTACAAGTTTCATTTGAAGTCGATTAACGTTCGATTTAGGGGTAAGAAGACATGCTGAACACTTCTTTGAAAAGCTTTTTCTACCCGGACAGCTAGCTCGCCCGGAATCCGGCCAAAACCGGAAAATTTTTTAAAAGCAAAAGTTCTATTTGAAGTTGATTAGATCAGTGGTTCCCAACCTTTTCCGTACCGCGTACCCCTAACGAAGGTTTCGAAAAGGTTGCGTACCCACTTTTCGCAAACATTTTCGTTAGCTTAATTCGCAACCTGAACGAAAATATCACTTGCAATGTCTTCGATCCTTTTGAAACAGTACTATTTGACACTGTCCACTCTGCAGTGGTGATAGCAGATTTAATCGAAAGTCAGTGAGACTTTCCTCTCACTGACTCGCAAACAACTGGAAAAGCACTAATGCAAGTACGTACCAGCGTTGTGGGCCTGATGAGGAGACTTTCTCCAAGGCCTATTACGCGGGCCCCGGAGCGCTAGTTTTAAATTCTCATCCCCCCCCCCCTAGGTAATTCCTATTTTTAGAGAACACCACCTTAGTAGTGTTCTATTTGATCCAACCTATTTGTGTGGTTCTCTTCTCGAGCCACCTTTAGAGCCTGGTTGACTAGCTCTTTTTTCCACATTCTTCTACCCCCATCACTGACGCTACTACCCTTCATGAAGTTTTCTTCCTCCAAAGCCTTCATAGGTAACCAAGGTTCCTCATCTGCTTCACTTGAAGTCGTTTGCCGGGTAGAACGTGCTCTCTCCGAAGAGGCATTTGGTGACCGTGTCTAAGACATGACCTGGAGTGACCTAAGGTCTCGGCATCTCCTTGATACAACAAAACCTAACTCGAAAAGTGTGACAAAAAACTCGGACAGACGGAATTGTGATCGGTATATGGCACTTAAGCCAAGGGCTGCAAGTGCCATAAACATAAAATTAGCGAGGAGGGAACGAGAATTCAAGTATATACCATTCAGACAAGTAATCATTTACTTTTATACCTTTTTATACCCTGTCTGTGGTGATGTTGTGATGACCAGAATTTCGGGACTCCCCTTCCCCCCCCCCCCCCCCCCCCCCCGCACAGAAGCGGGGAGACGATATGAAATCATTTAGACGAACGATTTTCAGGTTTGCTTTTGCCTTTGTGCGTTTTTCTGGCAAACGCTTGTGCAGAAACTCAAGCATTAATAAATTTGCTGAACGCAAAGGCACCTCTAAATACGAACATATACATAACAGAAGCAAAGAATATAAGAACTCACCTTTAGGTTTTGCAGGAGCTGATGATGAACAGATATCCGGTATAATGAGATCGGACTTCCGGCGCTTAAGCGGTGGCATCTCAGCTTGTGGCATTGGCATACTGGCATCTTCTTTGGTTTGGTTGGCTTGCTTGGCAAAATCAATTCGTATCATGCAGGATGACTGTCGTGAACTTCCGGACTCCACCAGCTTGATTAGTTTGTGACGATCAGAACCGCCAACCTCCTTGACATTAGAATCAACATCGACACTTGCACGCGAATCGCGAGTAGCCTCCTTATATCCAGAAGAATCACCATTTCGAGAATTAGAGTCGTAATTTGCAACTTCTTCAACATTTGCAAGCAAACATCCTTGGTAGAAGAATTGCGTATCTTTAAGACAGTTATAGATGGCGCAGTCAGTTGAGTCAGTTGATCGTCAAACAGATTGGGTGAGCCATCCCGAGCATGTCTATCTGCAGGTGAGCCATTGCGAGCCTGTGGTGAGCCATCTCGAGCATGTCTATCTGCAGGTGATCCATCGCGAGCCTGTGGTGAGCCATCGCGAGAATATCTATCTGCAGGTGAGTCATCGCGAGCCCTGTGGTGAGACATCGCAAGCATGTCTATCTGCAGGTGAGTCATCGCGAGCCTGTGGCGAGCCATCGCGAGCATGTCTTATCTTCAGGTGAGCCATCGCGAGCATGTCTATCTGCAGGTGAGCCATCGCCAGCCTGTCTATCTGCAGGTGAGCCATCGCGAGCCTGTCTATCTTCAGGTGAGCCATTGCGATCCTAGCCATCGCGAGCATGTCTATCTGCAGGTGAGCCATTGCGAGCCTGTAGTGAGCCATCGCGAGTATGTATCTGCAGGTGATCCATCGCGAGCCTGTGTTGAGCCATCGCAAGCATGTCTATCTGCAGGTGAGTCATCGCGAGCCTGTGGTGAGCCATCGCGAGGATGTCTTACCTTCAGGTGAGCCATCGCGAGCCTGTCTATCTGCAGGTGAGCCATCGCGAGCCTGTCTATCTGCAGGTGAGCCATCGCGAGCCTGTCTATCTGCAGGTGAGCCATCGCGAGCCTGTCTATCTGCAGGTGAGCCATTGCGATCCTAGCCATCGCTAGCATGTCTATCTGCAGGTGAGCCATTGCGAGCCTGTGGTGAGCCATCGCGAGCCTGTGGTGAGCCATCGCGAGCATGTCTATGTGCAGGTGAGCCATCGCGAGCATGTCTATCTGCAGGTGAGCCATCGTGAGCCTGTGGTGAGCCATCGCAAGCATGTCTATCTGCAGGTGAGTCATCGCGAGCCTGTGGTGAGCCATTGCGAGCATGTATCTGCAGGTGATCCATCGCGAGCCTGTGGTGAGCCATCGCAAGCATGTCTATCTGCAGGTGAGTCATCGCGAGCCTGTGGTGAGCCATCGCGAGGATGTCTTACCTTCGGGTGAGCCATCGCGAGCCTGTCTATCTGTAGGTGAGCCATCGCGAGCCTGTCTATCGGCAGGTGAGCCATTGCGATCCTAGCCATCGCGAGCATGTCTATCTGCAGGTGAGCCATTGCGAGCCTGTGGTGAGCCATCGCGAGCATGTCTATCTGCAGGTGAGCCATCGCGAGCATGTCTATCTGCAGGTGAGCCATTGCGAGCCTGTTCAAGTTCAAGTTTAGTTCAAGTTTTTTTAATTATACACAAAAATACAAATACATGACACAAGCACTGTGGAGAACACGAATTCGTACATGCAATGCTTGTTAACAATTATACTATAAATAACAACAACGTACCCTATAAATCGAACAACAATAATATAATATAACTTAATTTATCTAACCTGTATAATATCTTAATTTAAATGACCTGCCATCTACCAAATAAATAAATAAAAAATAGAAAACTACCCTCTTGCAAAAAATAAACAAAAATGACAAACTATTTGACATAAGTAAGCGAGAATGCGTACATCATAAACCAACCACACACGAAACAATCATTGAATTAACCAACCACACTCTAATAAACACATTCTTATACAATAAATTTCATAATAAATTATAATGCAAACATAACTATTATAATTTTTTAAAATTAAGAATCAGTAGTACTGTAATGTAATGTAATGTTTATTTATAACCCATCGTACAAGAAAGAGAAAATGATGGAGTATAAGAAGAAAAATAGAAGAAACACAAAAAAAAATAAAAAAAAATAAATCACACAACAATGAAAAACAAAAGGCAAATCACAAGGAGAAAATCACACTTATTATTCAAAAAATATCAGAAAACAATCCCTTGCCACTCATGGCCGCTCTGTTTGCATTTTAGTCGTTGACAAAGCTCGTCAAGTTTAAGAATCGGGTCAACGACACCATATTTTTTCATCATGTAGGTGTTGCGCGTCCAAGGAGGAAAGCGAAGAAGATAATTTTGCAAATTTGAGGTAAATCCGTTTAATTTTTAGTCGGTCCGTGTCATTTAAAGTTTCCGAAAAAGGAGCTATATAAAGAACATGGGGAAGCGCAACACTGTTATATAATTTTGCTAAGAGGTAACGGTTTAGGTGGAACTGGGTTGAAACGGTTTGCCCATAAGATCGACGAATTTTGCTTTCCATGTTCTCAATAATCAAAGCTTTAGTTTGTTTCAGAGTCTTGCCAATCGGAATACCAAGGTACATCAGTTTATCACTCGGCTTTATTATAACATTATCTAAAGCTATATTAACAACAGAAAAATCACTATTATCATTAAAAAGCAGCACTTCACATTTTGATGTATTCATAGACAAACCTATTTCCTGATAATTTTGCGAAATATCCTGGAAACAATTTTCAAGGCTAGAAACAGTTCTACTTATGTTTAAAACATCGTCAGCATAACACAGGATAGATAGATCCAGTCCTTTATGAATACAACACGATGGAAGGTCTGATTGGGCAGATACCGTGGCGTTGTTATATATAACAGGTGAAGTGATAGCACCCCGCTTAACCCCAATCCGGACTGGCAATTCATCAGACAGTACGGTCTTCCCCGGGATTCTTATTTTTGCCTTCATGTGACGGTACATATTCATCAACGGTCTAACAATTACAGGTGAAACACCTCGCTCAAGTAGTTCAAGCATTGCTTGTGAATGTAGAAGCGAGTCGAAAGCTTTACTTACATCATAAGTACCAATGGCGAGCGGCTGTTTTGTGAGGTCAGCGTCGTGTAAAATACCAGATAAGCATTTCAAGGCGTGAAAGCAGCCAAGCTTTGGCTGAAAACCAAATTGAAAAGGTGACATGTAACAAATGGACCGTAGGCTATCAATTATCAACAGTTCAAATATTTTTGCAAGCACGTTAGAAACAGTGATAGGCCTGTACGATGAACATTCAGAAGCTGGCTTACCTTTCTTAATAATTGGCGAAATCAACCCCATACAAAATACATCAGGAACAAAACCTGTACAGAAAACCATCTGATATAGTAAAGATAAATGCATAATGAGCTTTTTCGACCCATTTAAGAAATGGAACGCGCATAAACCATCCGCACCCGAAGACTTTTTCTTTTTAAGCTTTTTCAGGACTTTTACTATATCACTAACGCAAACAACATACGAATTATTAGAAGGAGCACTTAGCCGCGCATTTAGTTTTTTCTCAAATTTAAGACTTAACTCCACGTTATCTACGGGTAGGGAAAACTGTTTTGTGAAATAATCTCGCCATTGCTCCTCCGTTATTTTAGTATCAACCTTACTATTCTGATTTTTCGAAGCCCGGACCTTCCAAAGCTTATTAGGGTCTTTGCAAATCGATTCCGCCATAGAAATACTGTGGTCAACCCGGTGCTGCTTTATTTCTTTCTGGAACTGTCTTTTAGTAAACAGACGGACACTGTTGACAACATTATTTTTAGGCTTTCCACATTCATTCCATAAACGTAGCCAAAACTTGGAGGATCTGCAGGCCGCTTGGAGTGCAAGATTTGCTGACCATCCAAATTTTTCTGTACCAACTCTACATTTTTTCACTGGGACCGCTGCACATTCACCATACTTTAGAGCGTGCGTTATCTCAGCAGCATAAATGTTAAGCTCTATTCGCGTAGAATCTTCCGGTCGCGCACAACTCTGTAGGAGATGGTATGGCACACGGATATAGAATCACAAACGGACTGGAAAAGATGCTTATCAATTTTAGACCAGCACCTCTATTGGTGCAATTTGGGAGAACTGAATCCTGTTGTTTGATTTCGACGCATGGGAATCGCCAGGAAAAGTAGAATGTGGTCACTATATTCACCAATTTCCCAAACTTTGACACATAATTTGTTGTCCGAGACCCCGCTATATGTGGATGCCGAGTAATTTAGGAGGATCGAATGATCTAAGTTCGACGTGCTTCCTGACGTAGATATGAAAGAGTAATCCATGTCTTTAGGGATCACGAAATAACCTTGGGGCAACACAGATAGGAAGGTTTCAGACCGAGGACAAGAACTTTGCAGCAGGTTACAATTTAAATCACCAATAAGAAGGCACATTTTCTTGATTTTAGACACCCTTTTTATAAGCTTGGCAACTTTTCTACACGCTACACTAAATTTCCTCTCGGATCTTTCATCTCTATAATTCGTGGGGAGATACAAGTTAACGATAATAAGTTGATCAGTCTCTACAGCGAGGTAGCAGTCGGAACTATCGATGAGCTGAGAATGGCAAGATGTTAGGGTAGCAAGACCAGTACTTTGAGTCGGGACCTGATAAGCGAGATGGTATACCACACAGATGGTATTGTATATCGTAGAGAAAATCTGGATCTTTCACACTTAATTTTTGGGAGCCGAAGGTTAGTGTTAGATCTCGTGTAGATTTGACATGATGGCGCTAGAGTTATCAGGTCCATATAAGAAAAATATGATGGAAGCAGGTGGCGATCTAAATTTACTTTAAAAATGAACACTTGCAGAAATAGCAAAAGTTGCACTGGAAGAATATTAAGGAGAACATACAGTGTTTCTGTCTCAGACTTTACCGGTAATTTACTTGGGGCAGGGATATATTTTTTGAGAATTCGTAAAGCCTTGTTTTGAAGAATCTGGAGCGAAGACACATGCGATCTGAAAGTATTTAAATAAACAATAGATGCATACTCTAGGTGTGACTGAATTAAAGAATAATACAAAGATCGCATTGCTGGATAAGGGAGTAAATTCTTTAGTCTGTTCATAGCACCAACACCACGAGAAACTTTTACCCGTATGTTATTCACATGCAATTTCCATGATAAATTCTGATCAAACACTACTCCCAAATACCGAATAGATTCTACCCTAGCGAACTCAGAAATAGTACCATCACCACAAGGGACAGGAATAGACTTCAGATCTGGAAACTTGCAGCCTGTCCGACTATACACTATGAATTTTGTTTTCTTTTTGTTCAACGTAAGTTTGTTAGCAGATAACCTTTCATTAAAAGTGAAAAAGAAGAAATGAGGTTAGATTCCAGCTCACCTTGGTTAGAAGCTGACACAGAAGCTGCTGTGTCTTCTGCGAATTGAGTGTTAATTTTTGATGAATCAAAAACAGAAATTTCATTCAGATCATTAACATATATTAAAAATAGCAAAGGGCCCAAACTGAGCCTTGTGGAATTCCAACAGCAGGCAATGTTAGCTTTTCAGACGAGGAATTACCCAGTTTAACACATTGTTGTCTTGCAGTCAAATAAGACTGAAGTAGATCAAATGCTTTCCCACGGATACCAGAATGTGTAAGTTTACAAAATAGTATTTTATGCGAAATCGTGTCGAAAGCTTTCTGTATATCCAAAAAAATTGTGGCCGGTGACTCCCCACGATCTAGAGAATCATTAATATACTGAACTATTATACACATAGGATGTTCCGTGATGTGTTTTTCCGAAATCCAAACTGTAATTTAGAAAAAAATTTGAATTTATCAAGAAAACTATATATTCTAGCATATAACGCTTTTTCAATAACTTTTGAAAATGATGATAAAATAGATATAAGGTCGATAATTATTAAACAGCCGGGGATCATCCCCTTTGTGAAGGGGCTCAATTTTAGACTCTTTAAAACCTGACGGAAATACTCCAGATTGAAAAACAAGATTAACTATGTGAGAAAACACTTCGGAAATACCAGGAAAAATTTGTTTTAGGATAGATGACGATGACCCGTCAAGAGCTTCGGAATGACCATTTTTCATTAAAGACACAATATTTTGAAGTTCTGTTGGTGTAGCGGGTGCTAAAAATATTGTTTTATCCATAGGTGGTGGTAGATGTTCTGTGAAAGAATTCTCTGCATCTTTCGGACAAAGCGAAGCTATTTTTTCTCCAATGGTCGAAAAATGATTATTGAAAAGGTCGGCCATCTTTCGCTCATCAGTGACATTACAATTATTATCGTCAATTAATTCTTTGGGACAAGAACTTTTGGTTCTGTGTCCTAAAAGGTCATTAATTAGTTCCCATGTTTTTTTCTGGTTGCCATTTACATCCGAAAAAGCGTTCTTATAATACTCGGCTTTAGCCACCCTAATTATCTTTACCAACTTATTTTTATACATCTTAAATACTGACAGATTTTCATTGTTTGGGTAGTCTTATATTTTTTGAACAATTTATTTTTCACAATGACAGATCTTAAAAGACCAGGTGTTAGCCATGCCTTCTTAGGTATTTTCTTATGCTTTTTCGAAACCATGGGACAAATCTCATCTAAATATCGTCTGAAAACTTCAACAAAAAGTTCAGTCGCTTCATTCGCACACCTTGTCTGGAAAACTAAACTCCAATCATGTAAACTTAGTTTATTTTTTAAAGCAACCATTCTTTCTGTCGTTATTGATCGCGATAATTTATGTACACGATGATTACTTGAACGGCACATCGAAAAATCCGAGATCAAAAGTGAATGATCTGAAAAATCATTTAAAATCGTGTGCGAAGAAATAACAGGAATGGTAGAAAAAATATTATGAATAAGGGTAGCGGATTCATGTGCAACCCGTGTTGCAACACGGCAAGTAGGTACGAGTCCTCGTGATAAATTCATGCAAAGAAATTCAAGAGCGTTTTCTTTTGAAGAACTTTGGGCTGTTTTATTAATTGCAAGAAGGTCAGTATTGAAGTCACCCATTATTATTAGTTGATTGTAATTTGTCTTTTGGATGTCATTCATCAAACGCTCATAACATTCAATAAACTCCTATACAGACGACGAGGGTGATCGGTACACTACACTAACTAAAACCTTAGATCCCTCCAACGAACATTCAACATTTAGACTTTCCAGCACCATAGGTCTATCGTTACAAGAAAGAGAAGAGTTTATAACTAATGGAATATCATCTCGAACAAACAACCCAATACCACCTCCTTTATGACTTTCTCTATTTTAACAACAAATCGAAACCCTTGTATATAAGCCAATTTCTCCGTTACTGAATTAAGAAATGTGAAATCCCATGTGATTCTAGGTCGGAAATGAAATCCATACTACTTATCAGGCCACTGCAATTAAAAAACGCTGATCTAAATTTACCATAACTTTCAATTTTACCAATACTATCCTGGAACAAAATTTTAGTGGGGGTATATTTTGAAGAAATTCATCCACACATTCATTCACACTAGGCATATGACTTTTACACGCATCGCTCAAATCAAGTTGGTTATTTTGTACGCACTCAATGCTTACACCATGTCCATCCACATTATGACTCATCTAAATATCAAAATGTTTGTATTACCTTAATCTGCAAACTTACGAACTTGGTAGATGGCGAACCCTTGGCTGATTCATTTCGACAACAAGTAAACGACGGAGGAACAGAATCCGACGGCGGAACTGCAACAGGTACAAAAGGGGCAGGAAAAAAAGTAAAAAACATTGAACTTCGTAGAACACATGGATGGACACTGAACTGAACACAACACTCAGAACAAGACATTCAATATACTACACGAGCGGTACAATAACTAAATTTCACAAAATCATCACACGATCATTCTAGATTTTTTACCCACTGGGAATCCGTGTTAACTTTATATTCTAGCCACAATTTCGCACCTTTTTGTTTGACCCGTGTAAATCTCGCTGATCCCGATTCCCGCAAAGCTTTACCTCGAGTGAGAAGGTCATTCCTGATCGCATTTAGCTTAGGCGGCAGATCAGTTACTATGCGGATTTCCGATCCCTTCAGTTTCGATATATTCGCGAAAATCGTCTCTACGTCATTAATCGATGCCACGGACATGAAAACTGGGGAAATGGTTCGTTTTCGTGTGGTCACGTTTGCATTGCTGGGAACACGGTAGCACTTAGTGATTGATACATTTTTTGTGATTTCCATTTTCGCAGTGAATAGAGCTGTCACATTTGCTGTGACGCTTTCGTGATTTTTACGTCGGTACGAGACTTCTGAGCCTCTAGGTCTTTTTCGAGGCTTAATATTTTCTTGTCTCGATCTTCAGCCTCGCTACGAAGAATCTGGAGATCCTTTGAAATTGACGTTAGGCTGTTTGTCAACTCCTCGTGATTGCTCAGGATAAGATTCAGCTTGTCCTGCAGTGTCTTGATGGAAGCGTCGAACGCTTTTTGGGTGACTGATGACATCTTAATTACTGCTATAAACCGCTCCTCAAAAATGGCTTAGACAATCATGAAAGTCAATGAACAAAGACTTACTGGCAAGGGGGGTGTATTAATACCCCCCGCTTTCCAAATGATGCTCAATAATCAAAAGTAGTCAAGCTGGTTGCTTGCGCCTGCTATCCGAATGAATGAGAAATTTGAACAGGTTAAACTAGTCAACAACCTCGCACGTTGAATGACCGGGTACGACTGATGTAATGATGGCTGTGGTAAGCGATCGCGAGCATGTCTATCTGCAGGTGAGCCATTGCGAGCCTGTGGTGAGCCATCGCGAGCATGTCTATCTGCAGGTGAGTCATCGCGAGCCTGTGGTGAGCCATCGCAAGCATGTCTATCTGCAGGTGAGTCATCGCGAGCCTGTACATCTGCAGATGAGTCATCACGGGCCGTTCTCATGCCCGTGAGGACTCCAAATCGTCTGAATCTTGATCAGAATAACCCAGCTTCTTGTTCCTTAAGGGATTCGGATGCTTTTTCCCTCCCGTTGTTGTCGGAGTCGGCACACATCTCACTTTCCTCGCGGAGGCTGATGGCTGGTTGATTTCCTCTCTGCAAAAGAAAGCAGAAGAATTTAATAGCTTTAAAAAGAAAAATGTATTTGAATGCGAGCATTCATTGCAGGACCGCATCAGAGCCTGAAGAAGTGCAACATGAAAAAGAGCTACAAGCTCATATTTCTTGATTTTGGCTGTAAATACCGACTATTTTGGAAGCAGTCTTACATCACTACATATGTTGCCGGTTTTTCATGTATGAAAAGAAGAAGCATTGACAATCAGAAATGTCCGTTTGATTCTAGCTGTATGTATAGGATAGATACATGGTTCTATGCACCTATGCGCGGTTCCGTACATGCATACGCAAATGGGTAGTTTCTGTGTTGATCAAATTTTGCCAACGATCATTGTGACGTCTCCGACTACCTCACCGTGTCTCTCGAAAGAAACAAAGTCAATTGAACCACGGAGACGAAAAGTAGGCCACAAGCGTGTCCAAACGAAACAAGGGTCATGTTCAGGGCGTTAAAAGAGAGAGAGAGAGAGAGAGAGAGATGTTTAGGAGGTCTAACGGGGCAGATTAATTACGTACGACAACCTCTAATAGGTCCTTATCAAAGCAATGAGGTTTATAGCCGTAAGGCGCAGAGCCCACGGGCGACCGACATCTATATAGCGAAATTCCATAGACGAACCTAAGATCAGGGGACAGTATACGGTCAACAATCTTCAAGCAAATTTACCATCTAAGAAACTCTTCAACTGTCAGTATAATCTGCGAGTGTGAGCTTTCAATTCTCTGAATATAATTCTTTATACAGCATGCTCTTACAGGAACAGAGAATGAAATGTAAGAAGGTTTCCGGGAGGCAAGCCTAATTCCATCGTACAAACTTACTATACAAACAAAAACTGGCCCATAGAGTGGACGACTTGATTTTCTATAGGTTTAACACTCTCACTTCTGGAGCCTTTTCTGCTTTAGTACTCCCAATCCAATAAATAAGCTCTACATTGACATCATACACACCCCACATTAAATTAAATTTTGTGTGTAACCCGTCTAGGTAAAGACGGACTATGGTAAAAAATAAAAAAGAGAGAAACAACATAACATCAACAACAACCAAAATAATTAAAATTCAGTAAACCGGAACATCAGGGATTAAAATTCAGTAACCGAAACATCATGGATATATTGTTCGTTGTCGTGGAACGACTCTGCTGAAGGATGCTCCCTTTCCAAGGCCTCACCGTGAAGACTACTTGTTGTCATCAGCTTCAGATAAATCTGTTGGATTCTGCTCATTTCGATGGCGGGACGGCATATATAGCATTCCAAATAAAAAAAAATAAGTCCGAGAGAATGGAACGGAAATGTCCAGTCCACCTTCCATGTAATGCAAAACGATGCACACAGAAAGGTCTTCCCTTAATCCTTCACGGCACGGTGTGGTATTGTGTTTGTATTTGATGGAGCAAACGTCTGTTGACTCGACAGAAATGATTGGCTGGTGCAGATACAAAAAGCACTGGATGTTTAAAGCACTTCAGAAACTCTATTACCTATCAGGGCTCTTCGAATATCTAAATATTAATACTCTTCCAGGAATGGAATTTTTCTGTTTAGATATGCGATTTTTACAGACGATTTGATTGCTCGTATATATATATTTTTTATTTATTTAACTTTTTTGACCGTGTACAACAAAGTGAAAAACACGGAGTACATACAAAAGAAGAAAAAACAAAATAAGAAAAAGAATTGAACATAACACACATACCTAAATACAACATAGCATCTACTCGTGCTGTCTACACAAAATCATTTCCATGCCGAACTCCAAGGTATGTGAATGACTTAGCCGCTGGGATAACCGTAGATCCAGCACACAAACTCGTATCAGGCACGGATATAGACGAAAAAACAACAAACTCTGTCTTTGATGGGTTAACTGTTAGACCAATCTTTCCGTAACCTTCAATTAGCAAAGCAACATTCCTCTCAAGAGACGAAATGTCAGTTCTGAGAAGCAGTAAATCGTCAGCATAAAAATTAAACGACAGATCCACGTTATCAATCAAGAATGAATCTTTACCCTATAAATAACTGTATTGAAAATAACAGGACTAAGCGGAGATCCCTGCTTTACTCCTTTTCTAATCTTAATCTCATCCTTACACATTTGTCCTTGAAAACCTTTAAAAAATATCACCGAAGCTGCATACCAATTTGCTAGAAGACGAACAATGTGGGCATCAACACCAGAATCAAGGAGAGCTAGTAAATGCTTGTGGGTGGAGTGTTGAATCAAATGCTGCAGAAATGTCAACACTGCATATAGGCCCTTACGGAATCCCAAATGCTTGTCACCCACCAAATCTAGGTCTACGGTTTTTTCTAGCAACAATTTTTCCAATAATTTGCCGAGAACCGAAGTAACCGCAATTGGGCGGTACGAAGAACAAACTTTTGGATCTTTACCTTTCTTCAAAATGTTAGTTACTCGACCAATGCAGAGAGACTGCGGTACTCTGCCAAGATTAATGCACATTTCGAAAAGAAGGGCAATCATAGACACGCAAAATGCTGACGCATGTCGGAGATGGTCAGCACCAACCCCATCCAGACCCATCGACTTCCCACTTTTTAACCGTTTGATCACGTTGCGCAGCGCGGATTGTCTTACGTAAACTGCATTAAATTTGTGTTTGGTCTCTGACAGCCGGTCAGCAAGTTGCCGCTCATAATCACTGTTAAGAGCTTCATTCCTGACTTCAAACGCACTTTTATAATGAGATACCCACTCGCTATTTTCCACTTTAGAGCTGACATCGTTCATTGGGGTAGATCTAGTGCGATAATGTTTCCACAGGTAATTGGGGTTATTAAGAATGTCAACCGAAAAACCGCTTTGAGCTGACAATCATGAACACTATCGGAATATATTTTCTTTGTATAACGGAAATTTTCAAACACTTGACCTGTTCTTGGAGGTGCCTGGGGTGTAGGTTGCGAAGGACGGCTCCGTGATCACTCGGTAGCCATCCTTTGTCAGCCAGCCAGCTGCAATGTCCTTCACTCGGTCATGGCGTTTGATCCGGTTCGGGTGTGTCCTCACACACGCCATGGATACGTGGTTGGCGGTTTCGGGCGCATGGCAACCAGCTCTGCAATTCCGCGGCGCATCGCGACCCCTACTGGTCCACTAGTATATACTGCTTGCGGTCCCGGTCCATCAACCATGTACCGGAACATAACATTTCACGAGGATACTCTATACAATGTTCTGAAGAGCAAGAGGCTCATTCCGAAGGTGCCTGTTCATGGATTTAGCATTACTATTTTATTGTTCCAGACGAGCTCAGATACAAAAAAAATGTGGGTTTCACATTTCTGATGTAAGCAACTTTCCACGTTTCACGTCGGGTGGCACTGACAAGTAAAATCATTAAAAGCCACACAACTCAAACAAAACGCCTTGGAACGAAAACGAGTATAAAGCACAATATGAAGTATGATAGTAAGCTTTCAGGGATGCTCCAAGAATTCCAGGCGCAGTTATGCGGGAAGGCTGTATGTGCAAATTCCTGCACATGCCCGGACATATTAAAAATAAAGACATACACGGGATTTCTAAAGTGAACCTTCCAATTAAGACGCGTGTGAACTCTTAAGAAGACGAACATGTAACAAAAAACATACATTTTTTATCTGCTGCATCATCGTAAACAAGACCCAGCGATTTTCGCTAACAAAAATTCTGTAGCTTGATCATCATGTCGAAAGTATCCGTAAACGACATATGCTTCGAATTTTCCGTGAGATAATTTCCGGCAGCAACTATTATAGACCCTTGCAACGACTGTAATGTGCCCTTAAGCTCTTAACCCACTGTTACGAACCTGCTATGCAACGCTACCCTGCACACGGTCCCCGAGCGGTGTGGACCTTGCTTAGCGGTAAAAATAACGTGAAAGCAATAACTTTTTCTTTCTCTCTAAGCTAGTGTCTACCTGGTAAAACAGTTATAGAAAACATAGATGTGTATTCACACTTAAGAAATAAAGGTTCCAAATATATGTGTATATACCACAGCACTTAACTTTTCATGCTCTCCGACAACGACCTTCCACAGCTCCAACTCAAAACGAGCTGGCTGAATTTTTCATAACTCCCCATCTCAAATTCGAACGACTGAAATCAGTCATCGCCAAGAACCTCTTCCAAAAAGAACCGCCCTCGTTTCTGAAATTCAACTTTAATCTGCCCGAATTTATTTTACTCCTCCCTTAAAATAGGTTACAGTTGACTGGACGAGCAAAACGTCGTTTAACGCAGTCAACGTAAAGAATCGTAGGTAAGCAACGCATGGTTGCGCAGATTGACATCGACGAACGCTGATAAACGTAAGGATGCGCAGAATGACGTCGACAAACGCGGATAAATGTATGACGCGCTGAATGACGCCGACAAACGTGGATAAACTCAAAGATGCGCAGGTTTACGACGACAACGCAGATTAACGCAATGATTCGCAGTTTTACGACGACAACGAAGAATTAACGCAATGATGCGCAGTTTTACGACGACAAACGCAGAAATGCAAGGATGCGTAGGTTGATGACGACAAACGCAGAATAACGCAAGGATGCGTAGGTTGATGACGACAAACGCAGAATAACGCAAGGATGCGCAAAATGACGTTTTCAAACGCAGGCAGCCGTGCTACTCCCCCCTAACAATGCAGCTGCTCAGCTTATCTTCTTCTCCAAAGCGCTCAATATCGAGAACACCTGTGGCTTGAATTCCACCACACAGCAACAGCAGACAGTTCATCAGGCGACGTACTGAACTGTACGCGCAACGGCAACTTACGAGGGAAACATCTCCCATACGATCTGAGACTTACTTTGGGCTGCAACACGCTGCTTCAATTGGCTGGGCATGACATCTTCTTCGCGGTTTTTTTTTGTAGAGGGTGTGACCTGACGATGCAATCGATGGCGGTGATAGTAGTGGTTGACAAAACTCATCACAAAAATCAGCACCTGTAAAGTTCACAACGGTAGACAAGGTATTTACAAAGCTGGAAATCACCAGCAATATAACACAAGTAACAATTTTCACATCACCCAATCAATCTTATTCGACATACACTCCTATTTCCTATACAATAACAAGTATCTTCAGTAATTTTTGGAGTTATACAAGTCTGTTGTCATAGCATGAGGCATTACTGGAACTAACACGACGTCACATTTTCGACATTTTCCAGACGGCACAGACGCATGAAACAGAATTCCATCCTCAACAAAAAAATTCTGAATTTCCCTTATAACTCTTCTTTCCAAATCATACGGCATTTCTACACCTTGAGACAGATAACGAATCATAGCAAGACAATCTTTATCTTGCTTTTGACTTCTTGACTTTTGACTTGAAAATCAATAGATAGGCGGTAATACTGGGAAAATTATACTAGGCTGTGGAGAAATAGAATTGATCGTAGGCAATCGACTTAAAGCATCCGGGACAACATTCATCTGTCCAGGAAGATATACAATCTCAAAGTCATACTCTTGCAGAGTTAGCGCCCAACGAGCCAGTCTTCCCGTAGGCTCTTTTGTCGTCATGAGCCAACGTAGGTTGTTGTGGTCAGTCTCTACTTTGAAGCGGTTACCGTAAAGATATTGACGAAACTGCTTGATAAAATGAACAATACTGAGTGCTTCCATTTCCATAACTGAATAATTCGACTCAGCCTTATTAAGGCGACGAGATCCATAACGAAATATAACTTTCCTCCCATCTTGGATTTGCGACAACTTACAAGCAATTGCCTCTGTTGAGGCATCCGTAGAAAGTATGTAACCAACCTCTCCTGGTCTAGCTAATCCAAGAATAGGCTCCTCCGAAAGTGTATGTCGAAGAATATCAAAAGCTGCCTTTTCAATGCTTTCAAACTTAAGTGGAATGCCTTTTTTCATCAATGCCGGAAGAGGCAGAGCGATCTGTGAAAAATGTGGAACGTCTTTCCGGAACCACGAAAATAAACCTACCGCAGACCGAACCTCTTGTATGTTCGACGGATATTTCAGATTTTTAGTCGTGGCAATTTTATTCGGATCCGGTTTTATTGTAACATTCGACAAAACATGACCCAACACTGTAACTGAAGTAGCAAGAAACGCGCATTGGGAAGGGCGTAGTTTTAGATGAGCCTCAATTATCTTATCTAACACAATCTCAAGACAATCTAACAGGTCTTTTGTATCTCATGTGTGAACGGTAACATCATCTACAAAACATTCTAGGTACTTGAACAACAGGATTCTAAACACTCGTTCCATCAGCGTTGGAAGGTTGCTGGCATGTTGCACAGACCAAACGGTGCTCGAACGAAGCGGAATAGGCCAAATGGAGTTATAAAACCTGTTTTATCCCTGTCCTCTTCTTCCACTAAACACTGACAAAATCCTGACAAAATGTCTAACTGCGAAAACACGCGACTAAGGGACATGCGATCCAGCAAATCTTGGATATTGGGTAAATTGTAGCAATCTTTCACCGTATCTCGATTCAGTTTTCCGTAGTCGACCGCCATCCTATACTCCCCCAAATTCTTCTTCTTCAGTAAAATAACCGGTGAAGAGTAAGATCCGTCGCATTCTTTTATTATTTTTGATTCTAGAAAACCATCTATTCTAGACTTCAGTATCTCACGCTGTGCATGGGGCACAGTGGAAGGGCGACTCTTAACGGGTGGTGCACCATTCGTATTTATCGCATGTGAAATGAGATCACAAGCGTCCAAATGCGATTCGTGCGTAGCAAAAGCTAGTCTCCGTTTGTACGCTAAATCTAAGAAGTGATTCTTCACTTGTTCTGATTCCATATGTGACAAATCGAATAATTCGGAGAACTCCTCTTTCGGCATATCCTTGGGGTCCTTAGGAATGGTCGGATCACTAGCCTTAGTTCCCATATTACTGCCAGCTACACTATTTATCAAACCAGACTGAATGTCTGATTCGCATAGCGGGACTAAATAACCTATCTCTGATTTACGAAGAGAAACAGGTTGATCTGATGTGATTGAGGCTTAGAGTCCAAGACCACTGTTAAACTCCTTGGTTTGTTGACTAATGATGACCTTGACTGGAGTTCCCACGCTCAGAACCGCGAACGACTTGAGGACTGGTGCTGCTTTTCGAGTAACATTGTATACAGTTTTAGAGGTTTTGCTATCCCGACGCGAGATTTACTGCATGTACATCCGACCTTGCCTGGAGTATGCTTTATTCAGCTTGGCACCCAGGACTCACTAGCGCACAGACCGACAGACTTGAAGCCATCCAAAAAAGGGCTGTTAAGAT
The DNA here is from genome assembly GCA_030848855.1 of Branchinecta sandiegonensis. Classification (NCBI taxonomy): domain Eukaryota; kingdom Metazoa; phylum Arthropoda; class Branchiopoda; order Anostraca; family Branchinectidae; genus Branchinecta; species Branchinecta sandiegonensis. The sequence goes on along the minus strand of JAUPMV010000016.1, from coordinate 19,128,033 downwards.
TATGCTCGGCCCGTGTTATCTTTCTTACGAGGATGGCCTGGTCAGGTTTGACCTACCAACCCTTGCTGAAAAGCGGCATCAGGTGACAATAACGTTCGGGAGCAAGTGTCTGGCATCACTAAGACGACCCCAGAGGAGATGTATGTTTTTTATGACGAAAACGGATGAGATAATGTGATAATGGTAGTTTATGTGTTATAGATTGACGAGTGAAAGTGAGACTCGAAAATACCTAAAGAAGAGACGAAGATACAGTAAGGAACGCTTACCCTGACTCAGACGGCGTCTTGAGAAAAACCCCTTCCATTTTAAAGTATTGATAAAGCCTGTAGGCAAAAGTTCACTGAATTGAATAACACATTGGTTTAAAAGTATCGAAGGACATTTAAAAGTTCACATAAACCCAGTGGCACGACCGTGTATGGGCTGAAGCCCACGTGACGTTAACCTTCAAACAACAATAACAGCGTCTGGCATTACATGTGCATCGTGCCATTCTTCCAGACTCTGAGACCCTAGCAAATAATAGGTATAATATCAGACAAAGACAGAGGGACGCTGCTTTCCAGAGACTTGAAAGAACACTTGACTGATCTTTATTTGAAATCTGTTGTACCTTGTTTCACCCAATATTTTAATCCTAGTTAAAGGTAAGTTCTCATTGCCCAGATTTTTTTTTTGTCCAGAATCTGATATGAACACCAGAATTCAATAACAAATGGCGTGAAATTCAAAAGCAATGGATCATGACATAGAAACTGTTTTTTGAAAGTGAGACCTGAAAATGGTGCATCAAACCTGTTGGTGAATAGCCTCCGTTCGACAGATGATTTCTGGTTTCATGATTATTTCAGAATGACACCAAAGCAGTTTGACAACCTGCTCAGTCTGGTTACATCACACATTGCCAGACAGAATACAAACTTCAGAGTGGCAGTTTCACCTAAAGAAAGACTAGAAGTGACTTTAAGGTACCTTGCAGCTGGTGGCACACAGATAAACCAAAGCTTCACTCATTACCTGAGAAGGTCAACTATCAACCAGATCAAATGGAATAGTGTGGGAGCAATCTGTCAAGTGCTTTCCCCATTATTCTTTCAGTTTCCAAGTGGGCAAGCTGAGTGGAAGAAAATTTCCCATAAGTTTGCCATTAAATGGAACTTCCGACACTGTGTTGGGGCTATTGATGGGAAGCATGATAGGATTTAGGCACCACCCAACCCCGGCTCACAATATTTCAGTTATAAGCAGTTCCATAGCATAGTGTTGATGGCTTTGTCTGATGCAAATTATCAGTTCACCTATGTTTACATAGACAGCTATGGCCGGCAAAGTGATTGATCAGTGTTTGTCAAATCAACTCTAGGTCAGGAAGTGCTTGATGGTGCATTGAACCTTCCAAGCAGTGATACAGCAGATACAGGAAATGCTACATACTTACCATATGGAATTGTCCGTTGAAATCAAATTTACTGAGACCCTACCCAGGTGATCACCTACCAGTACCCGAGGAGATTTTCAATTACCGCCTATCTCGTGCTCGAAGGATAATTGAAAATGCATTTTGCATCCTTGGAGCAAAGTGGAGGATTTTCAGAGAGGCAATAAATGCAAAGCCTTAAAATGTTGATAGGGTCATTCGTTTATTTACGTACAGAAGACCTCACAGCTCTATAGCAAAACCGGAGGTATGTTGATGCTAACTTTGTGGACACAGAAAATAATGGTGTTGTGACATTGGGGCAGTGGCCAAACACGCTCGTGACAAATTTCGCGATTACTTCATGACCCCAGAAGGCAGTGTTCCTTGGCAACTTAGTAGAGTAAGTCAAGGACGTAGTCCTGCTCTATTGTTGTATACATCCAAATGGCTTAGCATATTCTTTGACCCCAAGTGCATGGGTATCCATCAGTAAAGACAGTAATGAACATGTACCTTCTTGTTGTGTATACATATAAATGAATACATGTATACATGTAATTACTTGTCTGCTTTGATTGCTTGTGTGCTCCTCCCTGCATTGAAGAATTTCACGCAATATCAGATGTAATAATATGTCAGCATACCTTATGACAAATGTTGGGTGTTCCCTAAACCCTCACATTCTCCGGACTAAACAAACTCTGATTGATTGAATTTTGAGCTTTAGTCAAATCATCAGTTTTTCACTGGATTTCAGTATCCAACATTTGGCTCAGGGTTAATGGTTTGGATATCTCCAAAACCAGTGGATCGGTTCTAAACTGGCTGGTGGAAGTAGTCACATCGATTCTTTTAGCTACGGTCCCGTAGGGAAAAAATCGGCCTGGAATCCAGGCATCTGGAAATTTGGAACCTGGATTCCAGGCTGATTCTGGAATTCCAGACTTCATCCGGATTCCAGGTTCCAAATTTCCAGACTAGGATTCCGGGCTGAATTCCAGGCTTTGTCTGGATTCCAGGTTCCAAATTTCCAGAATAGAATTCCGGACTTAATTCCAGGCTTTGTCCGGATTCCAGGTTCCAAAATTTCCAGACTAGAATTCTGGGCTGGATTCCAGGCTTTGTCCGGATTCCAGGTTCCAAATTTCCAGACTAGAATTCTGGGCTGGATTCCAGGCTTTGTCCGGATTCCAGGTTCCAAATTTCCAGATTAGGACTCCGGGCTGAATTCCAGGCTTCGTCTGGATTCCAGGTTTCAAATTTCCAGTTCCGGGATTCCAGACTACCTGTACATTCTGGATTCCAGACGGCTAGTCCGTGCTGGATTCCAGACGGTTCGTCTGTTCTGGATTTCAGACAGCTCGTCTATATAATATAAACAGAACTAATTTGTTTCCCGACGTTTTCTGACCGTACGATTTTTGAAAGTCAGAACAAAAAAAATTACTTCCGTGGCATACATTGCCTCAGCCCTTGTTTACAACTCTTTCTAATTTCTAAGAAAACCATTTTTGTCTGAGAAACCACTTTCTTCGTACTCAACCAAGCACGAATGAATCCTTTTACACAAATATGAGAATTAATGTTGATTTACTGATTCAGATCAAACAACCAACAATAAAAAGGCAGTCCGCAGAGAACGTTGCATATTGAATAGATTTATTTACAAGGTAAAACGGTAGATTCCAAACAATGCTGATAATGCCTCAATCGGGGTCTTGAATCTCAGTCGGTCACAAAGCAGGAAACTGTGTTCTCTTCACATGCTGGGTAGAAGTAACTGCAAAACGCTGGATCCCTTACACCAAAGCTGCCTTCGCATTGAGCTGGATTACCTAAATAAAACACTCATTTCAGTGATAGACCCAAGATTCCTTTTCCCAAGCGGTGACTAGTGAGCAAGTGCTTAAACGCGGAGTGTGAAAGTAAAATGTTTACAATACTGAATATACAAACAGCGTTAGAACCAAGGCATTTCACATCACCAATAACCAAACAAGTATTAAAACAACCAAATTTGAAATCACTCCACTTTAAAAGCTTTTAATCGAAACAAACCGTATGTAGAAGTTGAGATCCTGAGCCAGTCCGAGCCGTTAAGCCTCTTCTCCATTAGTAAGGTAATAACAAGAGCAATAAACCAAATCGTAGCAGCCTAATACCCCCGTCGTTACAACTGCATTAAGGACGGCATATCCCTGATCATATGACAAAACCGTCCAGTTTCAGACTTTTCATTAAGGACTGAAGCACGTCGCGCAGTGGTATTTATTGCTGTTACACTAAACTCCACATCTATACACATATGTCGCCAAGTATACAAGAGTTGAACTTGAGACCTTCCATAGACGAACTTAACTCAGGAGAAATCTGGGCCCAGCTGCACATTAACGGGAGGGTGGGAGGGAGGGGGAGTCGGGACCCATCAAAATGGTTGTCTATGCCTATATAGCCACAAGAATACCAACTTAGAGTTTGATCCCACTCATGGGTCAAAAACTTAACTCATGCGCTATTTGTGACAACTTGCCCATGAGCGTGGAGGGTGGTTCAACTCCACATGTATATTCCCAACCCTAAGATCTAAAAGCACAAGGAATTTTCATCGCCCTATCTCCAGTTATTCTCAAGTTAAAAAAATAAAAGTTAAAATATGGGCCCAACTGCCTATGTACCAAGTGGGAGTGGGGTTTGGGCCCCAAAAAGCAAAACGAGACCCCGATGCTCACAAGCTTACAAGTTTAAACTTGATATCTGTTGATAACTATCACTGGTCTCATGGGACGGCCCAGCTGCCTATTAACAGGAGGGGTGGGGGGTCGGGACCCATCAGAATGCGCGTCTAGGCCAATATATCCAGAAGTATACCAACTTAGAGTTTGATTCCAGTCACGGGTCAAAAACTTAACTCATGCGCAATTTGGTACAACTTGCCCATTAGCGCGGAGGGTGGTTCAACTCCACATATACATTCCCAAACCTAAGATCTAAAAGCACAAGGAATTTCATCGCTCTATCTCCAATTATTATCAAGTTAAAAACATTAAAAGTTAAAAAATGGGCCCAACTGCCTCTGAACCAAGTGGGAGTGGGGTTTGAGGGACCCCAAAAATCAAACTGAGACCCCGATGCTCACAAGCCTACCAAGTTTAGACTTGATATCTGTTGATTCCTGTCCTGTCACTGGTCATGAACTTTACTCTTTGTCAATCTGGGCACAGTTGCCCATGAACGGTGTGGGTGGGGGATGTGCAACATTAAAAGTAGTTTCCCAGCCGCAGGATTACAATTTCGAGGAATTTCATCGTCCTATGTCCAGCTCTGGTCAAGTTATGAACATTATCCACTCGGCAATCTGGGCCCATTTGCCCCTGAACCCGGGGTAAGTGTGGGGGGTGGGACCTTCAAAAGGCACAACTGGACCCGAATACCTACAAGCGTACCAAGTCTGTTCTTGATAGCCTACCTGCACTGGTTCACGAGTTATGAGCTCTACAAAAAACAGTGAAAACCGAAAGCTGCTACAGCGCTCGCAATAGTGGATTATTCCAAGGAACACTCGACTAAAAATGTATTCACTATTTCATATGTGCGACTTTTGGGTTATGCACTGTTCAAATTGGTAGGCTACTTTCTTTTGGTGCAACTGCGAGATTTGCTGGCATGTCACAAAGTAGAAGATAAATATTAATGAAAAAAATATTCAAATTTTCTCGAAACTACCATAAATTTTACCAAGTTTTACCCCCCTACCCCCTCAACCTTATGAGGGTGCTATAACAGTTGGGAAAGGATCTCTACTATGGGAGAGTTTAGCAGAAAAGCAGAGACAAATGTCATTTCTCATTCATGTTAGAATGTTGAAACCCAAATCGGAATAACAAGACTCCTCTTCTGTAGAGGCTTCAATTCAGTTCAGCAGATTGGACCCTTTGGTCTAAAGGCTTAAATACACTCCGATTCATTCCAGCCTTCATTCTACTGCGAGATTTGCTGGCATGTCACAAAGTAGAAGATAAATATTAATGATAAAAATATTCAAATTTTCTCGAAACTACCATAAATTTTACCAAGTTTTACCCCCCTACCCCCTCAACCTTATGAGGGTGCTATAACAGTTGGGAAAGGACCTCTACTATGGGAGAGGTTAGCAGAAAAGCAGAGACAAATGTAATTTCTCATTCACGTTAGAATGTTGAAACCCAAATCGGAATAACAAGACTCCTCTTCTGTAGAGGCTTCAATTCAGTTCAGCAGATTGGACCCTTTGGTCTAAAGGCTTAAATACACTCCGATTCATTCCAGCCTAAACTTAATCTTTTAACCTATACTTCAAATTAATACTGATATAGTAGGCTATAGCATACTTGCAGTAACCCACTTTTGATGTCTGTCGATTGTGTGACATCATGCTTAAGTAGTTATCCAGAATTAGAGTCTGCAGGTTTCGAATCACATCCAGAAATAAGCCAGAAAACTGTAGAGGCATGCTTATTTATTCAACAAGGAAACACTAAGAGCAGGCAGGCGACTTCTCTGCAAGACTCGTTCTAAAACCTTTTGTTATATTTCTAGTTTGCCCTATGTAGTAGCCCTAGGCTCAGCCTTATTTTGAAATATTTTCTCTTAATTTCCTTCTGTTTATTCTGTCACGTTTTGCAGATTTTACTCAGTGTCACTTAGTGTACCACAAACCTCTGAATTTTGGACGACCGATGATAACTGCTGGGTATGTTTTGGATTCTGAGTACTATGACCGAATAAAATATTGACTATTCGAGCTCAGCTGACAATACAAAGACAAGCTTGAACACCAACAATTCCGAACTCGTTAACACATATAACCTATTCTTATTTTAATGTTATCTCCACTGAAAACATTAACTCCCATGCCAGGCAACATGAACTGCAAAATATTTGCTGAAAATGTTTAATTCATATAATGATTTCCTGTATGTCAACAATTATAGAAGAATTTCCATTGTCTCTGCGACTTCTTCTTTTGAGGTTACAAGCATTCTATCAGCCACACCTATCCATGTAAACTAAGAAAATATTACTGTCACTGATTCAGTGCAGACAACTGGTTGGCATTTTTGTCGGTCCTTGGTAGATAGGCAAGCGCCAAAACAAGTTGATTATCCGAATTTCATTACCTTGCCCCTTTCCGCCCTATCAAATGGAAAAGAAGGAAGTTTAAATTTGAGAAGTTTATGTTAATCCAACATTAAATTGGTGCCCAAAAATATTGCTCAAATATATACCTCTTAACTGGTATCAATTTTGTTATTTTATTCTTTTGACTGTGTTATAAGCACAACAAACGAAACAGAGGTATGGAGAATTTCTAGAGATGCTAAAATATAGGCATACCTCTACTGCTGCTACTGTACAGTTGAATTTGAGTCAGTCCACCACAAATCCCTGATTTTTGGAAACCCTATGCCAAACGCTGGGTATATGTAGCATTTAGCATAGCCTATGCCTAACGCTAAATACCCTGTGCCAAATGCTGGATACCTGTTGGTAACCTAACCCTGACCTACACCAATATAAAGGAGTTCTGAGTGGTTGATTTTTTAGCTTCACTCAAATCATCAATATTTTACTGGATTACAGTATCCAGCACCTGGCATAGTGTATCCAGTGTTAGGCATAGGGTATGCCAAATGTTAGACATATCCAGCCTTTGGCATAGGGTATCCAAAAATCAGGGGTTTGTGGTTGATGGTTTGAGTAGGTTGTAGTTGAGTAGGTTGGGGCCTTGGAGTTTGGATTTTCAGATTTGGCTTAATATATGAAAATAATGGTTTGTGGTAGACTTGTTGCCTGCAGTTTTGCGAGTTTTAACAAATAGATGTCATTCAATGTAAACAATTAAAGAGATCACCAATGAAAAAAGAAGTATAGAGTTATCAACGTCAGCAAAAATCTAGAAAAAAGCAGAATTAAAAAAAAAGTTGTTTATGCCAAATGTGAGCTGAAACAGTTGGCTGCTAGTTGATATCATCTTTGTTATTTCTCTGGCTGAAAACAAACTAATTAGTGAAACATTCCCGACCAACTATTAATAAGCATACAGGAGAGGTATCCAACCTCAAATTTACACCAAGTTTGAGGCAGGTTTGAGGTCATAGGTATGAATTAGAATAGGCCTAACTAGTAAACTTTATACAGTACTTACATTTAAGACCATCATTCATCCTGCATGCAGCAGCAATATCTTCATATCCATCACAAGAAGATCCATGACAGATGGTGTAAACGCTCCACAGAACATTACTTGACCTTCTGTCTTGAGCCTTGGCCAGTGTTGCCAGATCGTGATCCAAGATTTACGCAGCTGTCTTTGAAAAAGACGCCAGAGTTTCTTTTTAACCCAGAATTCTAACAAATCTCCCACGCCAGCAAAAAAAAATCCGCAAGTCGGTCGAAAAATCCGCCAGTTTGACGTAAAATCTGGCAATGTGGCAACACTGGCCTTGCTTGACTAGCGCATTTGAATTTGTTGTGAGTGCTGCGACCAGGCTTTCTTGAAAACCTCACATCGGATCTCTAAAATCATTAATAACCTCGTCCTGTTAGCAGAAAAATCCTAAAACATATGTTCTAAAACGGAAATTCTTTTGAAACAAACACGAAAAATTTTTCTTTCTTTACTTCGTATCATTTTTGGTTACAGAATGTACGAATTGACCTACACACAAAATGCCGAATAAATAAGACGCCAGAGGCGTATTCTCGCCCGTTCCCAGAGGACTCTTCGGGGAGTCGAAGGGGACGGCGAGAATACGGGAAATGCTTCCAAAATAGATTCTGTTCAATTTGTTTATTCTGATTGTTTTTAATTAATATGATTCCCCTCCGAATCTGAAAGGGAGTCCTTTTTGATGATGGTGATGATAATCTGAGCATTCCCCGTCCGTGGGGACTCGCGAGAATGCGAGGAGTCAGTACCCGGGACAAACAAAACCGCGAGGACTCCTCAAGTGGAGTCCTCCGGGAACGGCGAGAATAGGCTTCAGGTCACCGTTGACTAAAAAAGTTGCGGCCTTTCCCTCCTTTATATTTGCCTTAATCTAGGCTTCTAAGTTATGTATGATTCAAAGCGGACCTTGAACGTGAAACCAAAGCTAAATTATTCCGGTAACAAACCTTTCGGATGTTCATGTGAAGTCGGAGCCTTGCAGAGGAAGGTCGAAGATAATTCGGAAATTCAGATTTCAATAAATAATGCCAGATAATTTCTGCATTTTGCATTCTATATATTAAACATGATTTTTTTTAGCTTTTTTTCGATAAACATCGTAGCAAGGTTCCGGAACTGCAATTTGACTCCAGATTTTTTTAGAATTTTCTGTTCAAACTCGCATCTTCACCCCGTTCAAGATCGACAATCAAATACAGTAAAATTTTATCGAGAACTATTTATGCTGATGAGTAGTTATATAATGCCGATTCTACCCCACCCTCCCCTCAATTTCAAAACCCCATTTTAACATCAATTTCTTAAATTTTAACATCCTTTTTTCCAAATTACCCCCCCTTTTTAAATATATTTTAGTTTTTGTACTTCCCAAATAAAGGACCCAAGAAATAGGAAATATTACCCTTTACTACATATAAACTACTATTTTTTTGTATTTTTCATTTTTATCAAAATATGATACCGCCATATTAATGAGTAAACAGTTCTATATGAACATATTGGTCAGAGTTCTTATTTACCCTCATAATAGGCTGCAAAACCAGATTGTTCTTTAGAAGCAACTCATTACCAATTGCATTGTATCTCTGTGGAATAAACAAATCACAGGCTTCGTTATTATGACTAATAACGACAACCAACTTATCACCATATTTTGTCTTAGCAATTCTCATTTTAACAATGGCATATTTCAATCCTAGAACTAGTTCTTCTTTCCTGATTGTCTCATTGTATTTATTCATTCTGATTGTAGACAAGACTTCCTTCATGGACTCCATTTATTAGCGGCTGAATTTCTTTAATAAGAATCCAAACTCACAAACTCACATACATATTTTTATTTATAATATCAAGTGTAGCTTTTCTTTCATAATATATAACACAGTAAATATTATATGGTATGGGTTGATTATCTTTTAATGTTATACTTATTTCAATATCAGCAGTTGTTCCATTATAAATATTTGACTCGTGTTTGGAAACATCGAAACAGAATAGTGGATATAATTCTTTAAATTCTTCTATATTGACTACACTACCAGTATCAAACGCTAAGTGTTTATAACCCAAATGTATGTATCTGTTGTACAGATTAGAGTACGTGCATTTCTCATCACTAAAGTCGCATTTGAGGGGTTCTTCTGGATATTTATTCCCGTTAATTCTAACCTCTATATCCGTCAAATTCATGTGATCAAACACCATATTATTCTTTTTTGGTTGTTATGCTTTTCATTTTTCTGTAACATCACAACGATTTTTGTAGGACTATTTCTCTCAGACACAACTTTCCATGTGTGTTCCTTATTCTGACTAACATCACTTTTATAAGTATTACAAGCTTCCCACATCAGATTACACTTTTTATCCTTTGCCAAACCCTTTTCCAATTCACTCATCATTTCAATACTAGGAGCTATGACAGGAATTTTCCAGGATAAATACTCAATGACTACTTTACAATTAGTATCCCCATTTCTTACAATCATGTTATTATCATCATTTCTTCTTAGACAAATTCTATGCGATGCACCTCCAAAAAATCGTTTGTTTCCTTTCAAGAATCCGAACAACTCTGATAATAGTAAATATATATTTACTAATTTGCTGTTTTTAGTTCTGTTATATCTCTTCTCAAACCCTTTATTATAATTTCGATTGGGTTTAGAACTGACAACCACAGTTCCTGCTAGTGCTCCACCTGCAGGTACGGTAAATGAACTACTTATAGGGTTGATATCGGTTCCCTGATTATAATCCTTATACCAGAAATGATTTCTAGCTGCACTTCTAGAATAATCATCGTAATATTCAATCAACTTTGTAACATTAGTTGAAATACCAACATGATTAATTTTTTCAACAGGAGCATCGTTTATTACATACTCAGCGGTACTAAATAAATTGAATCCATTATTAGTTAACGTAGCTTTCACTTGGATAGAACCAGGAATCCAATTTCTTCGTTACGAATTCAAACTCTGTTTTATTGGATACATTCACATCTGTTTCTCGAATTTCTTTAAATTCACATTTGACCACTGTATCATCCACAAGCGGCTCATCAAAAATGTTCCATTGCGGACTACAACTTTATTTACTGCCATTTATAGAAGACAGAAATTATTCGATAAAAATTATTTCAGAATCTTTAATCCACTTCCAGTCATTAACGTTTTACTCAAGTCCTGACTTCTTTGATTTAAAATTCTTTTATTTGTACCTATAAGATCCTTAATCGATTTCTTATTTCCAATTACATCAATGAGTTCTTTCCTGTTTACATCAATCAGATCTTTCCCGTATTCTATTGCGATGTTTTTCAACAACTCGAATCTTGGTTTAATAATTATGTTATACATTGACATAGCTCCATCTTTTATTTGTTTTGCTGACGTTTGAAATAACTGAGAATTGGCAATATTTTTGAATATACTACCGATTCCACTTCCATACTGCTTTTTATAAAGTAAGCGCTTATTATTAATCAACATTTATAGGTAAATAATTTTATTTCACTAATCCTTTAAGCTTTTCTCAAATGCAAAACGTATCCAACGTTATCACTATTCAAATCGATAGGTCTTCCCAACTGATCAGTAATTGTCATTCTCAAGGAGTAAATAAAGTCTTTTGTGTTAATAGGAAGGTAGATTAATTGTCTAGGATTCTCAACAATTTGGCAACCCGGTTCAGTATTCGGAACAAATGTCCAAATGACGTCTGATTTACTTTTGTTTACGATAGAACTGTTTACAAGAGAGCAGTGAATTTGAATTTTATCGACACTTGTTGTTATATTTGGAAGCTTTGTACCTTCATTAATTTTATTAGATATGTCACCATCCTTCTCAAAGCCTAAAATCTGACACAAATCACTAGTAAATCTAAACACATATTTTTCTTGTAATAGTATGACAAATCTCATAGATGCTGGTTTGGATGAGATTACAATAGGACATTTATTTACTGACACAAAAAATAATTCAAACAATCATCGTTAAACATCCCGTTAGGAATAGTAACATTCACCCACCCCCCCCCCCCTCTTCATCTTTCCTATATTGAAATGTATTATTTCCAAATTTATCACTTATATTATGCCACGAATACCACAAAGTACACTGATTCAAGCCTATTTCATAATCCCAATTACGATTCAGTTCAATCGGTTGACTAAATGTTATATCAATGATACTTTCATTACCTTCAATGTTTAACAACACCATTTATTTAGAAATATTTTTTATATATTGAATTGTATTCTCTCTTGGTTAAGAATTTATTTCGCATTAACGAATCCAAAATATCAATAGCTTCATTACTAAGGTTATTCCTTCATTCCTAACCTAACCTAACCTAACCTAACCTATCAAAGTGTACAATTTTTTAATCATTTCATCACAATTCATAAATATTCCAGTTCCTTGTTGTTTGACTAATCTCAAATTTTTTTGAATGGCTCTTAACCTATCTTTGTATTCTTGTATAAATTTAATAATTTGATCATGGCTAGAGTAACCTTTACCACCATAACTTTGACTTATATTTGTTAAATGATCCAGAGCCTCCTCTATATCCGTAGGATGACTAATGTAATACATAGGCATTTTAAAATAATGATCATTACCACCCCGCGATTCATGTTTTGAATTAATCTGATTTAACAAATCTGGATTAATATCTTTATTCATATCAATGGATGGTGGTCCTAAAGCGGGAGTTGGTTCTAAAGCAGTTGTTGGCGCTCGATTCGATACCTCTGAAGCAGTCTTAAATGTTTCACCTAATCTTTGAAACCGTCTGCTTGAATTTTCATCACTCTTCTGTAATTTCTTAATGATCACTTCAGTGTTTTCTTTTTGTGCCATAACAACTGGAGCGTTAAATTCTGAAGCCATTTCTTGAAATCCTGCTTTCTCCATCTCATATTCTTGAACCTTTTTTCTCTGAATTTCTCTGTTCTTCACTATACCCGATAACATATCACTCAAGCGTCTTGAATCCATTTATATACTAGTAATTTTATTTCATAATAAATTTTGAAAGTGCTTTTTCATAAAACCCTCCTTGAATTAATTCCCCACTTTTGTCAGATATTTCATAAGTAATGGGGGTGGTAGGTCTAACGGTTGCTATCTGGAATACTTCATTCGTGTAGTTAGGTAAATAACCTTTATCAAAAATACTTTTTTCTTTTTTAATTCTAACTAAATCTCCTACTTTGTAATTTCCTGTGACTTTGTAATCACATGGAGGAAACAAAGCATTGTAAACCTCTTTTTCTGATTTACCTTTTTACTAGCATCTACTGGTTTCATTTGTATTGAACGATGATAAGAGTTATTACAATTACTAACAAATAAAGGTAAAATATCAATCCATTTAGTAGTGTTATTGTGAGTAAAATATTTCCACAACTTTTCTTTCAGCGTTCTATTGAATCGTTCAACGATTTGCGCTTTCAATTCACTTTCAGATGCAAACCAGTGTATGTCGTTATTTTTCAAAAAAGATTGAACATTTCTCATTACAAATTCTTTACCTTTATCAGTTTGTAGTTTCTTAGGAATTCTTTCTTTAAATATATGACTGAATGCCTTGATTATTTCAGCACCCGTTTTATCTTTCAAAGGGACACACCAAGCATATTTACTAAAGCAATCAATAATAGTCAAGATGTAATTTGTTTTATTATTTTCTTTTTTATATTTCTGCATGTCAACTAAATCAGCTTGCCATTGCTCGTCAACATGGTGAATATAGAATCGCCTCCTTTCAAAATTGTGATAGGAAGGTTTGTGTAATTATACACATTCTCATTTTGCAAAACATGTTTTATGTTATCTTTAGAAACGTTCACTCCATTTTCTTTTAATTTTCTGTGAATATCATCAACCCCTGAATAATTCGAATAATACGCCTTTAAAATATCTTTTTCTGCGTCGAGGTTTTTTTAAAAACAGATTTTTCCTCGATCCGCAAATAACACAATTACCTTTCAGCATTGGAACATTATTTTTCTGTGACACTGCTTTAAACATTGATTCAGTGTCAGTTTTCTTTTTACATTTCATACAATAAATCTCCATTTATTAGAAAACAATTTTTATAAACAAAAAGACGAGAGATGAATAAACCAGGAACTGCGCTTAATGTAGGAAATACAATGCAATCCACAGTTTAATTCATCTATATTCTGAACGGCAAGATTTTCATAAGCTATTTTTTTCTTTGAAGTTTTTAGATATTTAATTATTTCTTTTCCTGGGGGTATACCGAAAGAATCAAAAAATTCTACATAAGGATTATCAGGTAGATTACAGTACGCCACCCAGTGAGTTCCAGGCATTCCGAGTTTATCATAATTAATGACACCAGATTCTAAGCTATTTATTTGTTTGGGTAGCGTATCTATAGAGAAAACACCTCTAAAATGTGGTATATCCCCTAATGCATCCATAATGTCAAAATTGGTTAGAGGCCCTACTTTACTTTTGCTTCTTTTTTGATGTCCCCGTTTTTTGACTTCTTAGGCCTTCCACGTACCCCATGACCTACAACTTTTTGTGTTCCAGGAAGTGTAAGCGCACCACCTGTGTTGACATCATCGGTTTCCTTCTTAGGTCTTCCACGTACCCCATTACCTACAACTTTTTGTGTTCCAGGAAGTTTTAGCGCCCCACCTGTGTTGGTTATGTTATCCACCAATTTCTTACCAGCGAATGTACCCAAAGCAGCAGCTCCGCTTGTTAAAGCTGCCTTTCCAAGGGTAATTGCCAGGTATTAGGAAAGGAAGTAATCCACCCTTTTGAATCGCTTCTTTCATCTGTTTGTATGATACATCAATATCACAGCCCTTATTATTCATTTTACATGTTTCAATTTGATCAATTTGTCGTTTACTTAAAAGTAACTTGACTGGTTCTCGTTCATTCTGTCTACTATGACTAACACGTATCTGACATTTTTGTTTAGCGCCAAAGCATTTCTTCAGCTTTCCTTTCTGAAGCTTTGACAAATAAACTGTATACTCCATTGTTTCAACCATTTATTAGAAAAATAATTTATCATATAAATTTATTTACCAGCCATCATTTTTTCTATTCTGGAAACGAATGGTTTGTCAACAGGTTTTTGCTCTAGAAGCCTTTTTAAAATGTTTACGATTGCTCTTTCAATATTATCGATATGGGTTTGTTGGTCAGCAATTTTTGTTTCAGTTATATTGTTATGGGTATGTTGACCAAGAAGCTTTTTGTCAAAATCTAAAAGATACGTAATTAACGTTCCTAAATTAACAGCGTCATTTTTGTTTCTAGGGTCTTGAACATTTGTTATCAACTTGTTTTCAGCGTTAATTTCTTTATCATTAACTCGAATTATTTCTTTTACAAATAACCCTTTATCTTTAATTCTTACCGATAAATTATCGAGAGAATCATGTACAGCAGTTAATCTGTTGATATCTTCGCTAAAATATTGATTTATCCCCACTTATTCTGCGGTAATTTCTTCTTTAATTGATTCAAAATAATAGTCATAGATCTGAAACTAATAGCGTCCTGGTCTGCTTTCGCATCCCCTAAATTAATAATTCTCTTATCTTGTAGATTAATATTACCGTTGTCATCAGTAACTTTCGATTCTTTACTAACCTTTTTTCCAACACTACCAAATTTATTCATTTATAATAGAAATAAATTATCCGGTAAATTTTTCAAAGTTTTTCCTGTACTTCAGGGTTTTATCTTTTGTTTTTAAATCTATGAAGAAAAAACCGTAGCCCTCGGTTTTAGCCTCGAATTGTTTGAGAAATTTTTCATTGTCTATACTGGATACATGGCTTTGTCTTATTAATTTTATTTCTTTTGGATTAGAACACTGAAAGAATGCGAAATAATTATATTGAAGTCTTACAACCTTTGGTGTTTTATGATAGCTCTGTGATAAATAAACAATTGAAGCATTTTTCTTTCTTCCTCTTATGAATAAATCTTCTATTTTCTTATGGTCTTTTTCAGTAACAAAATCGTCAAAGATAATCAAGTTTTGATACTTGGGGTCTAGGTGGTCAACATCGATAATATCATTAATGTCGTTACTTGCAATTAAAATATTCGTTTTACATTTTGATTCCAAGGTGGTTAAATTGTCTATAAGTTCTTTATATTTATCTTCTTCAAGATCTTTTGCATACAAGTATATTCGGTTGAAACAGATATATTCATAAATTAAATTCAAGAGTAGATTGGTTTTCCCTGTTCCTGAACTTCCACAAATTAATAACCTAAATGGCCACTGAGGTGCAAGGTCGTGCTTGTTCTGATAGTTATTCTTTTCGCTAAAATCATATACTTTGATTGGAGCCTTTTCATTCATTTACTTATGAGGAATTTTTTATTATAAGATTTACCAACTAGGTACTTGAATTTTTTAACTAGGTAGTTGAATTTTTTAACTAGGTACTTGAATTTTTTAACTAGGTAGTTGGATTTTTTAACTAGGTACTTGAATTTTTTAAGTAGGTAGTTGAACTTTTTAACTAGGTACTTGAATTTTTCAACTAGGTAGTTGAATTTTTGAAGTAGGTACTTGAATTTTTGAAGTAGGGACTTGAATTTTTGAAGTAGGGACTTGAATTTTTGAAGTAGGGACTTGAATTTAATGTTTATAACCTAAAGGTAAAGTTGTGTATTTATCGCTTGTTACTATCCTTTTATCATCCTTAGGAACTAACGCTTTTTTATTCTGTTCTTCTAGGAACATATTGTGCTTGTATGATCTTAAGTTATACTGGGTTACAGATAGGTTTTCAATTTTACCAAACAGTACATCCTTATAGTTTTGAATCGTAATTTTATCTTTCACTATGTTCATTTTTATTCCTTTTAGTTTTTTGCTTGATTGTTCTTGGTTGTCCTTATCATAAGCATATACTTTTGATCGTAATCCAACAAATTCTGTCATAATTTGCCCTGCTAATTCATCTTTCATCATTCCTATCACTTTCTTGTTTACACTAGGAAACCCGTATGGATTATCTTTTGCATAATCAGATGTATCGAACCTCTCATTCAAATCTTGTTTGATATCTTCATAGAAATCCTCGGTTCTTATGTCATATATGAACGAATCGGTATCCATATAACATAAATCTATTTTATCCCCATATTTAGGTTTCATATAATCATAATGGAATTCATAGATCAGTAGCTTGGATAGTTCCAATACAGCAAAACCAATATACATTGGTTTATCTAGTTTTATCTTTTCCTTTGACATTCTTGCCACAGAAAAGTTTTCACTGAAAATAATTTCAGATTTAAAGTTGGGTTTCTTTATTATTTTTTCTCTTGTTTTATCGTCAGTTATTATTTCCATATCTGCTCGTTTCCTCACATTTTCCATAGTTTTTCCAAAGCAAGCGTTATTCATCAGCTTAAAAAAGGCCTTTTCAAAATCATTTGTACCTTTAGTTCTAAGTGCTGTGTTGTGGTCTATGTATCCTTTTAAGTAAGCACTCTCAGTGAATCCTAGTATTCTATGTACTTTTTTCAGTATCAAACCCTTTTGTAAATAGAATTCTAGATTCCTGTGGTGAACTACGTAATTGTTTGTATCATATAAGGTCGTACATAGTTTGCCATTGAAATGTTCTGGTGCTAATGGTAAATCTTTGTGTAAGTTGAAAAGTTCTTTCGGGTATTCCAAATCTACTTCATAGATAGCACCTACATTCGGTAATTGCATCACCGAGTTAATATGATTTTTTAGATGGTTATAATACTCGAATGAACTGTATTCATTTCTTTCTTTCAAATCATCTGGTATGGGAATGAATTGGAAATCATTCGCTGGTAATTTTTGTGACATCGCCCACCCATATAAATTATTTTTATACTAATATATTAAATAATTAGATGGATTATTCTTATTATAATTACTCATATATTTATTATTTGCTTTTGCGTATCTCTTTATACATTGCGATACACCACCTCTTATCCCCTTTTCAATGAATGTATCCATGTCTTCCTTCGAGGATAACGGTAATTCTACTTTCGAATGTCTAAGGAAAGCATCCCATGTTAGTCCTGGAGCTGATAAGTAATGAAGTGGATCCAAGTCATAATTATGTATACATACATTTCTGAAATTCTCTACAACATCCGACAATATTAACACATCACTTTTTAGGTACAACTTGGTATAATCAAGTAATGTTTCACAATTAAATTGCTTCCAAACAGACACCGCTCTTTTATAATCAGTTTTGTCAATACCTTTTCCCGTTAACCTAGAGTAAAAGCTTTCTATGGGTGGTAACTTTGTACAATTTATTTTACTGAAACTGTCTACGAATTCATACGGATAAACCCCTTTTTTAATTATTTCTTTGAATTCTTCATCGTTTTTGAAACTATTCGATGTATACTTGAAATTCTCTCTCAGATGATTACAGGATTCTTTGCAATCGCATTTTGCTAAATTTGCTGATAACTTGTCCAACGATGAAGCCATGAATCGAATGGAATCTATGAATCTGATTTCATATTTTATTTCCTTATCCTGTCTTGGGATACTTATTGATTTCGAGAATGAGATGAAACTTTCTGCACTTTCAAATATGCCGTTATCAGGTATCAACTCTTTAACAAATAGATGAGAATCATATTTTGATAAATTATGCATCACTACAAGGATATGCTTGGGAATTCTGTATTTATGTTACATTCAGCATGAGCAAAACCTCTATTTTTTCCAGTCATGTGATCGTGATCAAAGTGGGGATTTTCAGTAATTTCAGTCTTATCCAGTAGTGTGTTCCATTTTTCTGCAATTTCTACATCAGTATAAGTGTGTTTTCTCTGCCTGTTTTCATATTTGTTTGCAATTTCTGTGGATACTTTTGTAACGGTTTTAACAAAATGTTCTGCAGCGTCTTCACCGAAATAATCGTAGTATTTGTTTTGGTTTGTATCAAAGGAACAGCATACCTGAAATCCATAAGCAAATGGTTTCTGTTCGGCCACTTTTATTGTTTTCTTTCCGTTTACCTGATTGTATTCTTCGTTATAAGACTCAATGTCTGCTATTATACAATAAGGTACTTTCATCTGTTTTGAGAGTCTGTTATACAATATATACAATAAGGTACTTTCATCTGTTTTGAGAGTCTGTTTTGAAAGTCTTCAGGAGGCATTATAATATCAGGATCTTCGCAATTATTTTTACTTTCATGTTTTTCATATTGTTCTTCTTTTGTAAAATGCCTTCCACAAAAA
Source organism: Branchinecta sandiegonensis (assembly GCA_030848855.1). Taxonomy (NCBI): domain Eukaryota; kingdom Metazoa; phylum Arthropoda; class Branchiopoda; order Anostraca; family Branchinectidae; genus Branchinecta; species Branchinecta sandiegonensis. Next base: position 19,109,114 of record JAUPMV010000016.1, on the reverse strand, counting down.
GTGCAGAGGTATGTCTTTTTTGTCTTTTAGATATTTCAGAACCAACTAGTTTGCTCAGATTCTTTACTAGCACATAATGATTATCAAAATATAGTAAATGAATGATATGTTTTGCAGTTTTCCCATTAATTTACTTTTTAGTATATGACTTCTGATAATTTTCTCTTTTTCAATTTGAAATAAACAAATCTTAATGTTGTATCTATTTTCAAATTTGTGTATATCTTTTGTAGTTATTGGGAAGTTAGTAATCCCTTTGAAATCAAATTCGTTCTCATATTGTTTATATTTCGAAGTTCTTTCTGCATGATCTTTAGCTGGGTATAAATGTGCTAAGATTGACCAAAGAAAGCATTTTTGATCCTTATTTTCAATATTCAGGCAAGCTTTTTTATTATTCGATTACCGATACCCATATACGATTCTATTCGTGTCATCCTATAATCAATTCCTTCATATCGACTAAATTGTAGCCCAGATCGAAGAGTATTACTTAAAGAACTAAGTCTCTTGTTATTATCATCCAAATGACTATGAGTAAGTATGCTATTTTTATTTAAAATCCAAGAAGTACTGTTGTAAAATACTACTACTTCTTCATCATTCTCCTGTCTATAGAAAATAACCCTGGTTATGAATTGAACTCTATATTGATTTATTTCGTTCATTCTTCGCTGTAAATCATTACAAACAAAAGGAATAAGAGTATGTTTTTCTCTTCCATTGCTTTCAATAGAAACATTTATGGTATACAAATTTTCAATTTCCCTAGAATTAGTAGGTTGTTGTTCTTCTTCCGTTTTGAATAAATAATTAGGAATGATAGTTTCTTCTTTAATCCGTTTTTTATTTATAAAGAGAGTTGATAAATCTTTGGGTTTATTTTTATCACTTCTTTCTACTTGATCTCTTATGATACCTTTATTTTTCTTTACGGAATCTTTTTGTTTTTTAAGAATATTATTATAGTATCCTTTAACGCTTTGTATTACTTCATCTCGATTTCCCCGGGTGGATAGATTTTTGTTTTTTAAAAATCTTTTCTTTTATCTTTTTCTTCTCTTGTTTTATTTTTGTAATAGCGATATTATTTTCTTTTATCTCATCTTCCAGAATGGTTCGTAATTTAGGTTCTGGCTTGTATTTGGATGGTCTGTTCTTATTATGGATTCTTTCGTTTCTGCGTCGAATTTTAATTGTATCTTCAGCTAGCAAAATATTCTTATTAAGATGGTTTATTATACTGTTTGTTATTTCATGTTTCTTAGCTCCATTTGTTTTGATTTTACATCATTTATTAGGGGAATATTTTTATTAATGAATTTCTCCCGTCTGCGTTTTCTCAGCCGTAAAGAAAATCACTGGTTTCAATATGCGTTTCACGTAGCAAGCGCCGTCTAAATTGCCTCTGATTAGTCAAGCAACAGTCAGTAGAGTTTCCTAGATGGCGGATGTGTTCCGAATCGCGAAGATTTCATTCAGTCAAATAATTTTTGAAACAATTTTATTATGTTATAAATGGAAGAATTGGAAAAGAAATTATTCGTTTACCGTAGAAGTTATAAATATTACAATACTGTTAGCAACTGTCTTCTTTTATCCAAATTCGTCTTTTCAGCAGCTGGTCTCAGCGCATTTCTTATGCTACCTTTAGCTTCTTTAAGTTTGGGTGCTGTTATCATCGAAATAATCGAAAAACATCTAAACATTGCAGAAAGAAAAGCAGAGTATAAAACCGCTTATAATTTTTACACTGAACTGTTATCATTGTTAAGATGTGGGCAATTAACGGTTGAAGCAGTCATTCAGCGTGAAACTGAAATGCGTAAAACCTTTCGATTTTTTCCTCGCGAAAAATACATGAAACAGGTTCGCTTAAACGGTTATAAATATTGTAAGAATGAATCTATAAGAAAACAAGAAAATTTACCAAAAATATAACATTTTTGCAAAACCTCCCACCCCAGACTCTGAAGATTGAAGATGTTTATTTGTCGTCTTATTTTTTTTTTGGTTAGTCTGGGGTGCCCCGTGAGGGGAGGAAACCCTCTGATTTTTTTTTGTTCGCCATCGCTCACTATCAACGGATTGCTGGTAGTGGGATTCGATCTCACGACATCGTTGATGCAATGATTACTAAGCTTGCAATGACTTAGACCATTATGACAACGGGCTTTATCCAAAGAGCTTTATCCGCACTAGAGATAGAACTGTTGGGTACATTGGGGTGATTTTAATTTGATGATGTGATGAATAGCGATCTGGATTTTTATTAAAGAAATTCAGCCACTAATAAATGGAGTCCATTAAGGAAGTCTTGTCTACAATCAGAATGAATAAATACAATGAGACAATCAGGAAAGAAGAACTAGTTCTAGGATTGAAATATGCCATTGTTAAAATGAGAATTGCTAAGACAAAATATGGTGATAAGTTGGTTGTCGTTATTAGTCATAATAACAAAGCCTGTGATTTGTTTTTTCCACAGAGATACAATGCAATTGGTAATGAGTTTCTTCTAAAGAACAATCTGGTTTTGCAGCCTATTATGAGGGTAAATAAGAACTCTGACCAATATGTTGATATAGAACTGTTTACTCATTAATATGGCGGTATCATATTTTGATAAAAATGAAAAATACAAAAAAATAGTAGTTTATATGTAGTAAAGGGTAATATTTCCTATTTCTTGGGTCCTTTATTTGGGAAGTAAGAAAATAAAAATATCTTTAAAAAGGGGGGGTAATTTGGAAAAAAGGATGTTAAAATTTAAGAAATTGATGTTAAAACGGGGTTTTGAAATAGAGGGGAGGGTGGGGTAGAATCGGCATTATATAACTACTCTGATGCTCTCTTGGAATCCATTGGATTTCTCGTTAGTAGCAGTGCACAGCAATTTAACAATTACAACCGTGCGTCAGTGATATCATAACTCGGCCTTGCCGCTCAAATTTTCTTTTAGACCTACCCTACGACTACCTATCATTTTATTTGTCTAAGCAGAAGCCAGTTCGAGCCGCGGCATACTGTCATTTGCATAAATAACCTAAACAAACCTTTTACCCGAACAGTATTTTACTGGAAGTTTTATAAAGCTATGTCCAGTTGCCTGAAATTAGCATCATGGGGTTTGGCACACTTTCATCGGAAGACAACGGTCTAATTGAACACTTTCTAAGAAGATCTTTATGTTGGCAAATTTACTGTCACAGTATTTTTTTAGTGTTTTACTCATGTTGACCCGATGTAGATATATAAACTTGTATGCAATCACTGTCTTACTTTTAAAAAATTAGGTACTAACCAAGATTCGACTTCTCTTTCTGTTATTAATTTACCGCGATGTTTTCTTATTTTCAAAGCTTCCTTCAGTTTCTGTGCTCTCGCGCTGGACAGAATTTTTGTTCAGACCTGAACACTTTCATAACAAGACCAAACTTTTCGATGGGATCCCAAAAATTCAGTATCTGATCCAGACAACTGGGTCTTGTCTTAGCCAGATCCAGTCATCGCCAGAATCCTTGAACATTCTTACAATTAAAATTCAGAAACAGATTAAGGCCAAATAGCTAATCATCTGAGAAAACAAAGTTCAGATATGGATTCAGCATGTGTGTTTACCCGTATAAGTCATATCTGTTTTGACGAAAAGTTCCTGCCACTTCTCTTTTTCCGGACAAGAACAACTTTTACGACAAAGTCCGGTTAAAGATAAATCTCATCCGCCTCCATCGCCGGCAGGATTTACTCCTATCTCGGGTGGTAATACACCGTATATGGAGAACTCAATTTTGCAATCTCCGATTTAGGGCGGACTTTTTACAGTGCATGCATGGGGTCAAATGGAAATTGTTGCGTAACTCCTAAGTGTAGAATTAGGCAGAATGCAGTCAGATCAGAACCAATACCATAAAGCTTGGAGATCTCCTCCCTCTGAACAACATCAAGAGTGTTGAAAATTCGAACTCTTTAAAGATGTTCCTTCTCATCCCGATATGGAAAATATGGTTTCATCAGTGGATGAGCAAAATCCCTCATCTCATTTTTATTCATGTCACACACCCGGCATGATGACTTGGCATTCATACCCTTGTGCTTCTGACGAAAATCGCGAATCACCTTTCATATATGCCAAACGAACCCGAAACATCTTCTTAACTCCTCTTGCACGCAAAATGACAACATCCTTACAACAAGAGATTTCCTTCATCGTTAAGCGGAGTGCTCTGCTGTGGCCTCCTTCTGCACACTTTAGATCTTGCGTTGCAGACAAAAAGAGTGGAGGGATAAAATCGAGCTTGCTTCTCAGATGAGTCAGTCAAGCAATTCCATAACCTACAGAGTTAAGTTGTGATGGACCGTGTGATGACCAATTGGGTTGACAATCCCCTCACAAACAATCGAGTATTTCAGGAATACCATCTGCACGGTCAGCTTTGAAGTGCTTGTTGTAAAATGAGCCGTATTTGCAGCTGTTGTGATGGACCGTGTGATGACCAATTGGGTTGACAACCCCCCTACAGACACACAAGTAGTTCAGGAATACCATCTGCAAGGTCAGCTTTGAAGTGCTTGTTGTAAAATTAGCCATCTTTGCAGCTGAAGGTATTGGGAACCTCATACCTTTTATTGTCAAAATACCACGAAAAGACATCTCTGTCGCCCAACATGCTATTAAGGTTATCAACAAAGGACACCTGATAACCAAAACACTCCTTAATAGCTGGTCCGCTCTTTCTCTGAAAAATAACATCTCTCAGGTGGACATGCTGAGCCACTGGAAGTTTAATGTTCTTATAAAAGAAGTTCAGGCGCTTTCTCTCAGAGTCAAGCTTCTCAAAGGGTACACTAAGAAGTGGGGAATCTGCTGAACTAGACATTTTCTCCTCCCTGCTGCCGTGGCTGGCAAAATAAATAGGTAGCAGCTTTTTAAACCCTTCCAGTGCCACATCCACAGCAGTTTCACTGACATTATGGAGATACCGAAGTTTCAAAAGAAGTTTCGCTTCCTCATAGTCAGGACATGGTTAATTCTTTGAAGCACCCACTGAACTTGCTAGGTCGGAAATTTCAACTGACGGAGCGAACAGATGCACAGAGCTCTGATGTTCTTTAAGATTTTGCCACCGTGAATATGACATCCCACAAAAATATTCAGTTCCAATGATATTTATTAGGATAAGAGGAATTAGCTACCTAGTAGGAACCTAGGATTAAACTGTTACAGCTAAAACCTTGGTTTAGGCTATGCTTAATTCAGAAAAACGGGTTTGAATTAACTGTGAGTAGAGTAATATTTCAATATCAATTAGACCTAAACATGTTTTAGTAAGATGATATATTTTCTTAGTAAGTTAGTATTGCTGCTGCTTGCATCTATTCATCCTCACTGTTGATGATGGAGAAAGATATGGACCACAAGAGATAAGAAGTCTAAACAATATCTTACTTTCACAGAATGAAAAGATGTCTTGGTATCCATGAACAACAGCCCATGACTTTTGGAGTTTGGACCCTTGGTCCTGTGAGTCAGCACGTTTTCTATTATTTCTTGTTCTTGAGACAGTACACATAAGAAAATGTGTTTATTCACTGAAAGTCCATTTGTAAGAAACATAAAAATAACTGATAGTACGACAATCTTGGGTAGCACGGTGACAGCTGGCTCTTCGGAGGCTTTGAACTTTGTTTATGCTTAGAACGGGTTCTGCTTAGTCATACAAATACTACGCTTACCTAAAGCTTACTGAATCAACGACTTATTCCTTTTCTCGCACTTTTTCAAACTTATCTTACTCGCTTGGGCTTCGGCACTTCAATGAATTAAATCTCTGCCGGCTTTCGCTTTTATAGTGGAATGAAATGGAACGGCCAATCAGATCGCGCGTAACAATAATGGCGGGAAAAGGATAACTAAATAGTGGCAAAAAGGGCTGTAAACGCGTAGCTCGTTTATTTTCTCACATTCCCTTCCCCTAAAATCAAACTTCCCAAAAGAAACTTCAGCCCGGAATTTTCTTAATGTCTTCATATCTGCTTTAAACTGATCAGTTACATACATAGCGCGTGTAGCTTCAGACACCTTAAAAAGTTACTACGCTGACCGTACCAACCTTCTCGAAAAAGTAACTAATACTAACTATTTTCTTACAACGCTCGGGAGCGTAGTAAGCGTGGTAAGTACGATCTTTGTGGTACGAGTATGTGGCTTTGGTCGTAATCCGCCAATATTTTGCCGAAAGTAGATGAATTGTTCCAGCCTTGACGCCAACAAGCCAGAATTTGTGACGTCGTGCGTAGTTACTAGGGTAAGTAGGGTGGATCACGCTCTAGATGATCCGACGGTCGGACTGACTCCGGGTTTGAACTAGGTGATTTCGATGGGGGTTATCAGACAGTGCAAATGTTAGAATGCTTACGATTTAACGCCTTTAACTCACCAACCTCTTCTTATATTTTCAGACCCTTGCATAACTAGAGAACTACAGAGAAAACGCCATTCCGAAGATGACAGACAGCAAGTTCAAAGAACATTTTCGGGTCACAAGACAGCCATACAATGTACTGAGGGAGATTTTTCGGGGGGGGGGGGGGGGGGTGTGAAATGACATCCAAACTTTTCCCTCTGAAAGTTTGTTTGGCGAGGACCCCGAACTGAGGAAGTATAGAAACGACCTTTAAGGTTTGAGAAGGCATTACACATTTTGATTTGGTACTTAGGAAATCTCAGCTCTATGCGACAGGTTGCAGAAACTTTGGTATTGCAAAGTCAACTGTTCATGTATGTGTGAAGTAAATATGCTGCTTCTGTGTGATGTTTCTTCTAATTTTATTCGCTGGCCTGAGCAAAACAGCATGGACCGACAAGAAGAAAGTTTTAGGAAGAGATAGAGCTTCGCCATAGTTTGTCTGGACAAAGAACAGCAGAAGTCGTATTGCAACACAAAGGGTTTCCACAGCTTTGTGTTGCAGGCGTCTCTTGTTCCAGCTACAAAGGACATCCTTCGGGATTCTGCATACCTACTAAGTGAATGTGTTCTGACCCCCTACTGAACAGTGGGGACTCTGACTGAAGTTCAGACAAACTACTACAAAAAACTTAGTTCTACGAGGGTTGTTATTGAACATTCTTTCGGACTCTTGAAGAGGAGGTGGAGGAAACTAAGGCTGATTGACACTGCCCTCAGCTTTATTCCATATGTGATCCTTGGTACATTTGTCATATCAATGGCGATTCGTTTCGATCTTGGTATGACAAAAAAAATATGCCTAATGACTCCTCCCCCTGTCCCGCGGCCCAGAGCACTAGCAGAGCATCTGGTAGGGACAAGCGTGACAGTATAGCAACAGCACTGTCAGCGCGTGAACCCAAGCAGCTGATTCACAAGTTAAAACCATCATGAAACAGGCGACCCGGGAAAAATTTGAAGTTCTCCTTTGTTCACTTTTGATAATGTCGTCCACTCACTGACGCGATATGGAGTGAACCACTCTATTGTGAAAATTTTATAGTTTTGGTATGCTAATTCAGCTATTAATATCAAATGGCAGGGTCAGATATCGGAGAGTATCCCAGTGCAGAATGGTGTTAGACAAGGGGGTGTATTATCTCCTTGCATTTTCAAGCCTGCTATCTCTAATTGTCTTAATTCACTTTTGCCTTCTTATTTTTACAAAGATGTTGCTATGAGTTGTATTGCGTAAGCTGACGATGTGTTGCTCGTCAGTAGAAGTGAATCTACAAGTGAAAAAATGTTAACATTCTTTCTTCAGAATTTCCAAATATTGGTCTTAGCATTAATTTTTCGAAATCTGACTATCTGTGCTTTAATGCTTTATGTTCCAGTGAACCAGTGCCGCTGTCCATGGGACCTATTTCGATTCCAGTAACCGATTCGTTAAAGTGGCTTGGCCTCAGTTTGAAAAAAAAAATCTTTCCAAGACTTGTTCGGCTATTATTCAAGATACCTCTAGGTTGATTCGCATAGCATATGGTCGTTTATGTCCAAACACAGTTCGCTACCGGAAAGCACTTGCGCGAATTTATAGCGCTTTCTGAACTCCTTACATTTTGTATTGTTCCGGTGTTTATCGCATTCTGTGAAAAAAAGACACTACAACTTTGAAGACGTGTTACTATTATCATTGTAAATTTTGTATGTACCTTCCTCGTTCCTGCCGCAACCACAATTTAGTTCAAAAAGTTCGGCGTCCAAGATGTGATTCGGTCACTTGAGAAAACGTCAGCGTCAGTACTATCTACATCTCGTCATCCTGGTCTTCGAGTACATGATGTTTTTCATGAATTTTTCAGGCCCAGTTAGTAATTATGATTAAATTTTTGTGTGTGTTAATACTGTTATTTATCTTGTGTTATTTCGCGTTATTCCCTTTACTCCGCTACCATATTCCTTATTTGGCGGGTTATAAATAAAATATATAATATATATATATATATATATATACAAGTTAAAGCATGTGTTTGTTCCAGGAGATTGTCAGTTGCGTGTGAACTGTCGTTCTTTTTTAGAGTGTAGAACCTTGACTGTAAATAGGATATACAAGAATGTAATCGGCTTCAAGATCGTTTGAAATCCTTGTATCTGTAGTTTTGTCACTCATTTTGATATATGTGAAGCTGCAGACTAGCCCATTCAAACTGCCAGTAGGACTTACTCATTGTGAAAAAATGCTAAATTTGCAATTTCAACAGGAATTCTAAATCTACAGAAACAACAACCTAGGGTAGCCAAGCTGTAATGGAAGCAGTAAGGAAACTCCTCGAAAGCGGATATTTCAACTTCCCTTTAGCAACTTCTCTCTTCAGTGCAAACAAATTCAAAGCAACGCAAAAGGCCGTTCAAAATTAAAGAGAAAAACGTCTAAAAACACACTAACAAATCTTCAAATTCGACAAAAAAGGCCGCAAGCCTTCAAAGGGATCCCATTCTCAGGGATGTAAGAAAGCTTTAGTAGCTACAGGAAGAGGACCGATACCGTGAATCTTACATGTACCATATCTCCCTAAAGCTGGAACAAATCTTTACAGGAATAAAGATAGATTGTCTGCTCTCCCTGTTGTGGGAAAATTGTTCACTTCTAATCCAACGTCAGAGAGGTATGGGCAAACAAGAATCACGGCATCGTTTCTCTTCCTGTAGCAGTTTGACAAGTAGTGTCGTCCGCAAAAAAAAGTCGCCAGTCACTCTTATGGGGGACCGTACTGGGCTTTAGTAAACTTTTGTTGAATGGTTCAAATCGGTCAAGCATGTGAGGTAAAAGCGAAAGAATCACAGGTTCTGTGTGATATCTTCAAAATCTCTTCAGGGTGATTAGCGACTTTTTTGTGGGCGATTACCTTTAGCTTAACCGATCTGAATTATGGTTATCAAGGTGATCTATCCCATGGGATCCCAAAAATAAAAATAAAACATTTGTTGGACAGTGAAGAGTGACCGAAGATGGAATGGGAAAAAAGAAATTTTTTTTTGTCGGGACAAAACTCTCGACTTTACTCGCATTCGCCGTCCTTTTAGGAACAAACTTGGAGAGAAAAAAATTTGGTGCTTCAAAAGATTTCCGGGGACGAGAAATCCAAATCTGATGTCTGATTCCACCACGAGACTACCCTTAATACGAATTATTGTGGTGCAACAGCGGAAGTTTGTGGTAACGGAGAGCAGGAACAGAAGAGCGGTTTTGACGGAGAATAGATTGAGATGCAAACGAGAAATAAGCCAAGCAAAAGTTGTTGTGAAGAACCAGGAATTTTGTGATACCGATTTATCAATACAGTAAGTCAGCTCGAACTACCAAACGAAAGACTACGATCCCAAATACGCCTTCGAAGAGTTGAACGATTCCCCCGTTCGCACGCTACCGTTATGTTCGCAAGTCGGGTTTAGCTCTCGGTCAGAGTATCGACATTGAACCGGTAACGAAAGGTCCATCGCGGGACCTCGGGAGTAAAGAGTACTAACATAAGAAATAACATCATTGGTCCACTGGTGGCACGTTGTCTTTCGTTTGGAAGGGAATCATAGGCTAGATATTATAGTATAGTGTTTTGAGTGTATTTTTTCTTTAGACCGGGTTAGTGAGTGTACGTAGAATGTCTGACGATGACACATCAAATATGTCCCTTGGCACCCTTTGCAAAATCGCATCTTCAGTCTCCACTTTCTCTGGGAGTGAAGATGTCTTGATTTTTCTTGAGACGCTCGAAAATTTGAAATTTTGGGACAAATTTGTTCAGAGCGATGAACTTATACGTTTGGCATTCATGAAAACGACAGGTCAGGCGGCTAATTTCCTAACCAGTCACGCGAAATTCGAGTCATTCGATGATTTGAAGAAAGCCCTTGCCAGGCAGTTTGAGCACACATCTCTTAGGGCACGTCTGGTTCACGAAACTATTCGTCTTGAGGATGGCGAAGATCCATTTCCGTTTTTCGACAAACTAAAATTAAAGACTTTGAAACTCTTGGGTTTTGATCAAGTTCCGTCGGCAACTGAAGAAAGTTTTCTTGGCTATTCAAATCTTTTGAAAAACCTTCTCCTTGACAGTCTTTCCCCTACACTGGGAATGCGGGTGGTTGCTAAGTGCCCCAAAGATTTTGAGGAGGCCACACAAATTTTGATCAATGATTTCCGGGCACGTGAATTTGCTAAAGCCAAATCGCCTCTTATGCTTTCTGCTATTGCTTCAGTTGAAAGTAAACCTAGTGTACTAGCTGATACAACCTCACGAGATGGTATGGTTCGGGAAAACATACCAGGTAACAGTATCGTCGGCACTACTTTTCAGCGTTCGAGTCGCTCAGCATTTCGCCGTCGGGAGTCGTCACAAAATGACCAAATATCAAATGACGCAAGCAGCTATCGGGGCAGATCTCATGACACGAGAGGGGACAGGAATGTTTGGGAAGGTCACCGTGAGAGGTCTGATTCGCGAAAATCTGGCGGTTCGAGTAAGAGTTGCTACAACTGCAACAAAGAAGGTCATTTTGCTCGTGAACGTCGCGCGCCACGTACCATACGATGCTATAATTGCCAAAGGGTCGGGCATTTGGCAAGGCAATGTCGAACTAGATCCGCCGGATCTACTCCCAGAGTTTGTTTTACTTGTGGGAAACCGGGACATTTCTCAAGGGAATGCCATCTAGCTGAAAACTTCAGTCGTTTAAACATACATAGGCTTCAACTTGTGTCTAGGGTTAGTGTTAATGCCAAGACAAGTAAGCGGTGTGTGTTATCTACTAGTAGGGGGCCAATCTATACGGATGGTTTGTTTTTGGTTTCACCTACAAAGGAAATGAGCGAAAGATTCCCAGATTTAGTCCTACCGGAACAGCTTGTAACTACTCAGGATGGCATGTTTCAGGTGTTCATAGAGAACTATTCGGATAAAACGTGGCGAATGCCGGAGCTTGGGTTCCGGAAGAAAACATTTGCATGAGCATTTCTGAAACAGTGAAACCCACAGGGGTTATTTCGGGTTCTGGTTTGCTGCTAAACAATGAAGTGGATGCGTTTCTCAAAATGTTTAAATTGGATCATCTCACAAAGAACCCAGTCCGAAAGCAAAATGTTGAGAAGCTTTTAACTGATAATCATGACGTTTTCGCGAAGGACGATTTTGATTTGGGAACTTGCAACATCGAGCCGTTTGTCATCGATGTGGGTAATGCACCCCCAGAGAAAATTCGTCCCTATCGCATCCCAGTCCACCTAGAACCAGTTGCAAAGGCAGAAATTGACCGTATGAAGACGACGATTCGCACATGGCTTTGTTGACTAAAGTTTTTACCGCTTTCCGCAAAGCCGGCCTGAAATTGAAAGCGCGGAAATGTGATTTTTTTAAGGAGGAAGTTATTTTCTTGGGTCATCGGGTCGATAAGAATGGAGTCCGTCCAGACCCCAATAAGCTAAGTGCGGTACGTGACATTGCATACCCAAAAGACGTCAGCGAACTGCGCTCGTGTATAGGTCTGTTTTCATATTTTCGCAAATTCGTCCCTCAGTTTTCGGTTATAGCGTCGCCCCTAATTAAACTTACCAAAAAGGAGGTACCTTTTATTTTTGGGGATGAGGAGAAGAAAGCTTTTGAACAGCTTCGATCCAAATTGTTAAAAGAACCTATACTTGGCCTTCCAGATCGGTCGGTCCGCGAAACCGATGAAATTTTTTTGCGATGCTAGCAATAAGGCGTGTGGAGGTTTTTTGACCCAGGAACAGGGGGGGAGGCAAAAGGTTTTACAGTATACGTCACGTACTTTCAACGACGCCGAGGTTAAACACGCGGCTGTTCAGAAAGAATCCTTAGCCATAATTCACTGCATCAGGTCATTTCGCCCTTATTTGCTCGGTAGAAAATTCATTGTTGCTTCGGATCATAAGCCTCTTCAGTGGTTGATGAAGAGTACAGGGAAGGATCTTACCGGAAATTTGGCTAGAATGCAGATGGAACAGCAGGGATACGATTTTGAGATTACACACATTCCGGGGGCTCAAAACGTTGTCGCGGACGCACTCAGTGGCCTTCCGACGGCTGATTCAAATCTCGAAATAATGGCCGTGGTACCAGGGGCTGACAACCAGTTCTCTTCACAGGAACTGCGTAATTTGTAAGAGAAAGACGGGTTTTCGTCTGCGGTGCGTAACTACCTTCAGCATGGCAGTGAGTTACCCTCTCAAATCGAACCTCAAGTCCTGCGCGAAATCGAAAATTTTGTTCTTGACGACGGCTTACTTTTTTACGTTTACACCCCGTATCAAAACTGTCGCAGGCCCGACTTGCGGGTAGTACCAGTTTTACCACGTTCGCTCATTCCGGAAGTTCTTTTTGATTGCCATGATTCCAAAATATCGGGTCATTTTGGGTTCCTCAAGACTTATGAGCGCGTGCGCAGCCGTTTTTACTTTAGGAACATGTACAACGTTGTCAAACAATATGTTCAGTGTGGCCTTGATTGTTGTCAACGCAAAGGTCTTAACCACACCCAGAGCTCCTTTGGGCACCATACCCGAGTCTTCTAGACCACTCGATGTGGTCGGTATCGATCTTCTCGGTCCATTACCCGTTTCTAGTCATGGCTCAAAATATATTGTTGTTATCACTGATCATTTTACGAATTTCATTGTTCTTACGGCCATAGCAGATAAAACGGCGAAAGCTGTCGCGAGAGCGTTTGTTGAGCATTTTGTTTTGGTTTACGGAGCTTGTGAACGCTTGATAAGTGATCAGGGTTCAGAATTCATAAACGCTGTCTTCAAGGGGATTCTTGAACTGCTTGACATCAAGAAACTTCGCACATCTGCGTAATATCCTATGTGTAACGGGGCGGTCGAAAGGCGGAATATAGATATTGCAAACATTTTAAGCCTTTATGTCAAGGATAGGGGGCATTCTGATTGAGAGGATCAACTTTGCTATGTCCAGTTTGCAATGAACACGACTTTTCACGAATCCATCTCGGACAATCCTTTCTATGCTAAGTTCCTCCACGACGTCCGTTTCCCGACGGACCCCGTCATTAACAGTAGAGTCTACTATAACCTGGATTCAGATTACAAATCAGAAATGATTACCCGACAGAGAACTGCGTATCAAATGATCAGAGACAACTCTGATATCGCTCGGGAACGCCAAAGGTTCTACTATAATAGAACCGAGAATCAGAAACCCTGGAGGTAGGCGACTTTGTCCTTTTGCATACGCCCAGCGACGCGAGTTTACGGAAATTGGACAAGAGACGTTGGGTTGGGCCGTATCGTATAAGTGCAGCTTTCGAAAATGGTTTGAACTTTGAAATCACTAGGCTATCAGACGGTCGGGTAGAGGTTGTCCACTACAACCGCTTGAAAACATACACTCCCAGGAGTCTGTGGGAAAATGACGTTGTGCAAGACGAGCTGATCGTTCCGCCGGATTTTGACGAAATTCCGTTGCCCGCTGTTGCCGATGAGCCAGTTCTGAGTCGGCTGGGAATTTTCCAAAATTTCGTCGACAGCCACTATTGCAACGTCCTTTGACTTTACAGCCGTATCATACTGAGCAATCAAATGAACATGGTGACTGCAAAAGACGTTATTCTGTTGGTTTTTAAGACATGGCATGGGATGACCTCTATACAGAAACGCCTGTTCGGCGTCAGGGTTTAGGAAGCTCTTCGAGCTTTGGGAGTGAGTCACTAGATGACGCACTAGTGAAAAGAGAACTTTTCACACCGATGGAAGTTAGGTCCACGCCAACTTTCGGCGAGGCACCGTTTCGGGTCCAGGTATCACGCCATCTCACGATTTCTACGAAGATCTAGCTGGTGCTTGGTTACCGTCACTGGATCCACCGAATTATCGTCTTAATTTTGAGAGCCCAGTTGTTCCGGATCAGCGTAGTGATTCTGTTGGTATAGATGATCCGTTTGCGGCTTGTGACTTTCCTCAGTCTAGCTCACGGGTTGACAGGTCTCCAGATTTTTCACCTGTTCGACCAGAAGAAGAGTCACATAATCAAACGGTGATTGAGACACCTCATTCTCGTGGTGGTACAGTGTCACGGTTACCGGAATCCGAAAGAACCAGCCCTCAACAAGAAGGCGGTCTGGGTATAAGTGAAGGTCTATCGGGTCAGTCCGGATGTTCGGAATGCCCTATTGATCTTAATAGCCCCCCACCAATTTTAATTCGTGACAGAGCTTTAAGCCACCCTACGGTTCGTTCGGAAGCTCTTAGACTACGAACGCAAGCTGCACGTCGAGGTGCACTTCAAGGCGCTAGGTTTGATCTGGCTACGAGAGGTACAAGACAAACGTCCAGAGAAATTCGCCGCCCAAATAGGTTAGGGTATGGTAAACTTGGAAGCCCTTATTTACCGGAAAATCATAGGCAATAAATAGAAGGGTAAATTAGTAAAAATGGATTCTACGTATAGTAGTTGTCAGTGTTTTATTACAAATTGAAAGAAAAATAAATACGATCAGACGAACATGGAAAGTTAACGAGAGGGATAAGATGGAGGCGCAGATAGCGCTTCAGAAGGAAAAGCTGGAACACGCGTGAACAAAAGATCCAGTTAGCAATATCAGCAGAAAATCTTAGGTCTAAAATAAAATCTAATAAACGTTAGGCTGAATTAACCAACTCCGGGGCGTAAAAGGTCGCCTTGCAGACGTGCAAGAGCTGCTCTTTGAAGCCCAGGATAAACTCGTCGAGCTATTGCGATTTTTGTTCATATTAAAGATAATAGAATAGTCGTCAGTGGTCGCTAAATTAAATTAGTAATGTTGCTGTTTTACTGCGTAATCGCTTGGCTTTGTTTTGCTTCATATTGTGTTTGATGTAGCCAATAATACATGGGCAAGAACGTTTATTGTATTATTCCCTTGTTTCAGAGAAATGGAAGAAATCATAAAATTTAAATTAATTAGTAATAGACCCAGAGTTATAAGATTAAAGGCCAAATTATGTTTTTACTATTGGTCTATTGTTATGCGACACCCTGGAAAAGTGTTTGAGACAGGCTCGAGCTGTCTCGGCACCGAAGACGGGTACAGTCTAAACTTTTTGCTACTCCAGACTTAGATCTGCGGTTTGGTTTTAGCCAGGCGACCTAGCGGTTTAACTGCATATCGTACTTTAATTTAATTGCAAACTTGATCTGTATAAGAGCCGATTGGCAGAAAACGAAGTGTACTCTTGCTTAAATTGTTGTACTAGTTGTTCAGTTTGAGATTAACAGGAGAGATAAGCGAACTCTCAAAACTTGCGGTAGAGTTTTCATTTGCGTTCTTTTAACGACGAACGAGAAGTCGAGAGAATTTTATACTGCCACGTAATTTGCGGTCTTGGCATTTGATATATTTTAAATATCAAAGACGTGGAGTTTTAAATAATACCGAAACACGTGAACAAGTGAAACGTGAAGAAATGAGAAAAATTTGAAAGAAATATGGATTATGAAATTATCACAAAGAGAAGACGTGAGGATATCGCGAAGTAAGCGGTTAAATAACTGTTCTAGATATAATGCGTTTACTATTTTACAGATTTTAATCTAAAGTAGAAGTGAATCCAAGGATTATAAGTGTGTCGCCGTTGTAAGGCGTGATGGAGGACAGACACCGTCCACATACAATACGGAGAAAGACGGACAAGCGGAATCACCACCCCTCATTGGATTGGGAGTCAACCTGTATGTGGACGAGGAGTTGTCTGCACCGCCAGAGGTTCTTAATGAAGAACCCAGGCGAAACGTAGCTATGAATCAACTTTATTACTATTTCATGTCAAAGTGCGTTTTTATCGCGTCCTTAGACTGATTACGTCATTGCGGCACGGACGTCTGTCGATCTAAAAGTACAAGTATCCGTTGACCAACTATTGACATTTTCTCGCACACTCCCAGGTAGACTAAGAACAACTGTTTAGAACCGTACCAAGGAGACTGCAATTGAGCAGTTAATCGAAATTCTGACAACACTCAAGTTATAAGGGAGATGATAATGCGACTGTACCATTTTGAGACGTCGAATCATAGGTCACTCACAACAACAAGCCTAATGAAAGTAAGAGGTTACGACAACCTATATTACGAAATTGCGTATGAAGTATGAACTTCATCTGTGACATATTTGTTAGAATTGCCATACAGTTCTAACGGCTAAGAGTAAGAAAACTTCTAAAGACGCCAGTGTGTACAGAAGCATGTATATAAGTGAAACTACTTATTCAGCTAACTTATCGAAATGGCCATACCATTATAATGGCCAAACGCCAGCCAACTATTATGCAGTCCCTTATGGCTAAAATCGGGCGTCAGAGGACAGCCGATTCTAGCCATCGGCTAGTAAAGTCTTACTAGCCGGCATTTTATTGTATGCTAATTTGCTTATTTGTTCACAGGAGCTGACGACCGGTTGTATAAAGGAACTTCGTTGCAAACTCATTCAGCTACGCTGGCATAGAGGTCATGGAAGCTGACCGCTTGGAGACACGCCGAGCCGAGCCGAGTCCTCGCCGAGCACCAAGAGCCAATGGAGAGGAATACGAAATTAAATATTGATGATTGTAAATTTGACGAGGTGCAGCGCGAAGCGCTGCGCCGAGGGCGTCTAAGTCCCCAGCCACACTAACTAACCACACCCAATTTGACAACTGCTTTAGCAAGGCGAATTTCAAAGTCGTGGTAATGTAGTTTCCGATTCCTTGCGTCGTGACCACAGGTTCCGATTATGCACATGGTTTCAGTAGAACTTTAAAAGGGGAAGTTTGTTCGTTTCTTTGAATTCTGGGAGGGCGGCTAGTAAGCAGAATATTTCAAATATTTCGGATTTAAAGCAACTGTGTTGAAATTTTCTAGATTATATCACTTTCAAAAGAACTAGCAAAGTAAGATTGAATGACCAGCGTTTGAAATACTACTCCTTCTTTATGATAGTTGTGATCGGAGACTCAAAACTTGATTTCGTCCAAAATAAAAATAACCCTACCCTAAATGAACTTTTCGAAAGGGGGAAGGGATGTAGAATTTATTTTCTTGTATTTAGACCTTTGTATAAAATATTACCCTTTGCCAGGAGAGTAGACAGCTAGTGGTGCTGGAGCATCGACTTCGGGTCCATAAAACCTGTTAGTCACCGCTATGAAGTTTTTTAGGCAAAGCAAGAGTTGAGGCTTTTAAGAACTGAGATTATATTTTTACAAAGCCGATACTGAAATCAGGTTGACCTCTTTGAACCTCAGGTTAGACAGGTCGACCAACTGCTAGAATTTAAAATAATGGAAATCAAGATCAAGTTTAAGCAGTAGAAAGCAGAATAGACGATATCAAGATTTTGGCGTGGTTCTGTTTTGTCGGAGACAAAACTTTTCAGGGAAGGAAG
The DNA here is from genome assembly GCA_030848855.1 of Branchinecta sandiegonensis. Taxonomy (NCBI): domain Eukaryota; kingdom Metazoa; phylum Arthropoda; class Branchiopoda; order Anostraca; family Branchinectidae; genus Branchinecta; species Branchinecta sandiegonensis. The sequence continues at coordinate 19,091,232 of JAUPMV010000016.1, read as the reverse complement.
GAGTGTGACATTGGGTTGGTCATTAATAATTAACCAGCAGAAGCGATTTTATTCTTAGTTCAGAAAATATTAAAGACGTAAAAGAATGTCCATTTCCCCTTGGAAACTTAGAATTTCGTTTGAATATCCTGGAAGCTGAGGTTTGTATATCCTGCTGAAAAAACATATATTTTGGTAAAGCATCCGGGGTACTGAGGTTTCTAGGAATATCCTTTGTGGTGCAACAGCGGAAGTTTGTGGTAACGGAGAGCAGGAACAGAAGAGCGGTTTTGACGGAGAATAGATTGAGATGCGAATGAGAAATAAGCCAAGCAAAAGTTGTTGTGAAGAACCAGGAATTTTGTGATACCGATTTATCAATACAGTAAGTCAGCTCGAACTACCAAACGAAAGATTAAGATCCCAAATACGCCTTCGAAGAGTTGAACGATTCCCCCGTTCGCACGCTACCGTTATGTTCGCAAGTCGGATTTAGCTCTTGGTCAGAGTATCGACATTGAACCGGCAACGAAAGGTCCATCGCGGGACCTCGGGAGTAAAGAGTAATAACATAAGAAATAACATTATCGGTTCAATCCTCCATCTTTTCGAAAAGCTTTGCTACGTCTTTTCTGCGCTATTTTTCTTTCCCTCCTTTTCACCAGGTTCCCTGGAGAGTTCAGTTGTGTCGAGGTATCACTATCAGATAGACTTTTCGAACCTTGTTCCAAGTCGTGTTAGACCATGTTTAAAGAGTCGTTTACATCATCGTATACCACAACATACCCGTAATCGTCATTTTTGTCAGTCTTCCCTGTCACGTGTAATTTCCGGTAACATAATCTTCTCTTTTGACATGGTGTCAAGGATCAGAGGAGGAAAAGTAGTATGGCTATTACCCTCTATTTCACTGATGTCATCAAAGTATGGTGGTGGGTCTTTTTTCTCGCTTCCAGTTTGGTTGCAGTCAGTTACATGTTTCCTGATCATTCGTCTAAACGACCTGCAACAAGAGTAAAGAAATGGAGGGAACCAGCAGGATTAAGGGATTATCACTCTTCCCTTCATGTCATAATGCTTTCTTTTTTCCCTAATCTTTCTTGCTCTCAGGAGATGTTACAGAATTTTGGACCAAAGCAGAGCAGTTTCCTCAGCTTCAAGCGATGGAATCTACTCAGAATCCCCTGGCATCTCACCGGACTTTCTACAACGAGGGTAAGGAAGCTCGGAAAGTCAGGGGTGGGTAACTGCTCGAAGGAATAGCAAGGGGGGAGATCTGCTTGATTTTCAAAAGCGTGTTTAGTCAGATCATACAATTGGCAGAACTAGGTAAATCCTTCAAAGCCTGTCAACTATTCCTTAGGAATTGGCCGTATGCAAAAGCCCCTAGGCGCTCAGCTTCACGGAGTTCCATATTTAGGGGGGGGGGGGGGGAATCCTCTTCCCATTCGCTCATGCCATTCAGCATCAGCTATAATGGAGCCACTCATCATATCGCGCCCGACTCCGAGCTGTGCTGTGAATGGAACGTGATGTTGAACTGTTTTTGTTTTGGCATTTCTCGTTATTTCCTGGAGTGATCCTTTTTGTTTTGAAGGAGGAAGAGAAGTTGACATTTCTGCATTAAGTAGAATTTTTCTAGTGCTTAGAGCTAAATGCTTAGTGTAATTGCCAAATGCTTTGTTTTAGATGGCTGTTTTCCATGTCATCCCGGCATTCTGGCTAAGAGTTTTCCAGAATGCTCCACGTCGGAAACTCGCGAAGAGAAATGGCGCGAATTATATGAACAGTCGGCGGATTACGCCGGCTACTCTAATTCACCAATAATTGGGGAACTGGAACCACCAACTGCGAAAGGGGAATTTGTTCAATCTTCAGAGGGCCATCTCTTCTTTTAGAGGTCCCATTTTGTACTATCGGCGGTATGTCGATGGGACTTTACATCGGTACACATATGAGCAATACCACTTGGTTGCTCCAGAACCCCTGCGCGGGTGAGTAATAATGTTTGACTGCAGACGGGAAACACCACACAACAGAGGAGACACACGACAGGATTGTGCGCCTGGAGGTCACATGGATCGGCCTCCGTGTCAAAATACAAGAGTATTGTTTGCAGAAATTTCTGCACTGCGGAGCAGATCCCAACCTACAGGAGAAGAATAGACGTCGTATTCGCTGCCGGATGGCGGCGGTGCTGACAAGAGGGTATGGAAACCAGGACCTAATGGCTCTGGGGGCGGCCTGCTCGTGCAGAGTGGACAGGGAAGAGCGTCGCAGGACCCATGAGAGGCCAAGGCTAGCAGAGGCTCAAAAGCGCCCAACTGCAGCCACCCCCCAGCAATGCACAGCTCATCATCCCCGTCACCCGGCCTCCTTTCAACAGGTGCCCCGTCGTCAGGCCCCTGGTCGATCTGGCCGTTCAGCGTCGGTTTCCCAGCAAATGATACCGGCCATTCACGCGCAGGCGTCGGATCCTCCACGGATCCCACGACAGGCGAGCGCCCCAATGGCCCCTGTCTGGTACACTCGGTTCGCTCCAATCCGCTACAATTCGAAGACGTTCCTGCCGAAACCCCACCAGCACTACAGCCGACCGTTGCGACGTCTACGCCGCTGCCTTCTCTCGGCTCTGCGACTCCAACCGAGAAAAAGAAACAGCGTCGTCGTCCCTGCCCTGCTGTCGTCGTAGCGTCTGTGGCAGCTGATTTCGACGCCGCGGTAGAAACCCCGATTGGTGCCGCGGTTATTGAGAGGGAGAATGGAGCGTGTGGGGAGTTTGTCGTACCGACCCTGCTGGCAGCTCAAGCCAGGAAACAATCCTTCTCAATCCGCCCAGTTAGGGGCGGAGTTAAATCGTCTCTTAAATCGTCTCGCTTAAATCGTCTAGCTTTCGCTTAGTGGGGCACGGGTTTGCTGACCCCTCACTTGATAACAGTTAGGTAAGTTTTTGTAAATAGTATTCTTTCCTTTTTAACACCATCTACTGGCAAAAAGGGTTTGAATCCCTGTGATGTATTGTGATCTCTATGTAAAGGTATACGTGATATTTAGGCATAGTGTTTTGTGAGTTAAACACGGGTTCACCTGAAAGTTAGTAGTTCGCGAACGCTATACCTCATTGGGCCGTATTGAAGTTCAAGGTATAAAGTGAAAAAAAAATTAAGTGAACCTTTTTGGAGTTTATTCAAAAATTAAAACCATGGTGAATTCCGGTGAATAGTTCTCCTTGTTAATTCCAGTGGTGGCTTAGTGCCTTTTGAGTTCGAAGGAATTTACTTTAAAGGAGATAATTTAGTCATGTTTAAAATTTTTGTAGACGTTAGGGGTATTTGTGTTTTCCCCGTGGTCGGAAATTGCGGGGGCTTCCGACTGGAGCTTCCGAACCTTTCGTATTTTCCGACTGATAGTGTCTGAGATTTGTCGTGTCTTTTAGTAGCAGCAGCATCATATGCACAGCCAAACTACGTTCTCTGTGGGTGCATACCCATTTAGCAGGTCCTGCTCCAAAGTCATGTCGGTGCGTTTAGTTGTATCAGATGATTTAGCAGAACCTGGATCATCACTTTTCGTCAAAGGTACATGTTTCCCGGGCTTCCAAACTACGTCCTTTGTGGGCGCATACCGTTTAGCAGGTCCTTCTCCAAAGTCATGTCGGTGCATTTAGTTGTATAAGATGATTTAGAAGAACCTGGACCATCACTTTTCGTCACAGGTACATGTTCCGAGAATTCTTCGACAATGTAGCCCTTTGCTACCACTGTTGTGTGGTCCCAGTTCGCGGTCTCGCTCCCATTTGCAAAAGAAACTAGCAATTATTCCGGCATCCTGGGCCCAGCCAATCAAAGTGTAGGTTAAAGATGGAGAACCATTACAAAAGCAGCTTCAACAAAGTGTATGTGCATCCCTCTGTGTCAGTGTCCATGTTGTTGTGACATGGTTCTGTGATCTCGATGAAATGCGGTTTCATCTCGCCCTGTCTAACCTGACTGTCTGACATGGTATTGACATGCATCAGAATTGGTGTTCATCCGAATTTAAATGAAACATGTCAATCACAGATGAAGACCTGGGTGCTGGTAATTCATTTTATTGAAAACACTGACAGGGTGTTCAATTGGCTCTCTATTTTGGACATCATCAATTACTCCTGTTGACTTTGCCTAATGAATGTACTTAGTGAATGCCCAAAATTACTTATAGCCACAACACAGCTATATTTACACTCAGGAGAAGACCTAAGAGTTCTCTTCAGTGGAAGTTAGCTGTACTTGGAATCGTCTCATATTCGGGCAATCACTGACGGCCCTTGGGTACTCCCTAACTGCACCCCAAACCTTTCCTGAAAGATTATTACATCATCCAGTCAGCACTGAAAAGCCAAAAGTCATGTGCATCTACAAGAAAAATCTTTCAGTAAACCCAAGCTTTGAGCAGTCTGTTTTTGGTGCACCCTGATTCAGTCATACACAAATCCTCAATTTTTTTATAGGGTGCCCCAGCGTCAGAGCATGCCCCAACGTATGGACAAATCTGTTTGGAAAACAAATTGTCATATCATATTTTCAATTCAGAAGATTTGTACGGGGGTATTGTGACCTTGCACCAGGGCATGGTGCTCCAGTGCATGAGCACCATGCCCATACACCACGCCATACCCTGACGTAGGGGCACCCTGTCCAAAAATTAAGGATCTGTGTTTAAGTGCTCTGATTACATCAAAAATGTCTACAGGAAGAGAACAGATACCTTGAATCTTGTCTGGGCCGTTTCTCCCTGCTGCTACATTAGAAGTGCAAACCCTTCACTTAGTAGAGAAGCAGACTTCACTTTTTTTCACTTTTCACGTTCACTTTTGGCCGAGGATCAGGGAGGTATGGTGCATACAAGATTCACAGTGCCTGTCTCTTCCTGTACAGTAGAGTTAAGGTGATTTGAACGTTTGTTGACTTTGAACAGTGCTTTGTTCATGCACTTGCTGTGAAAAGTGTCAACTACCAGTTAACCAGGGTAGCTAATTAAGGACTCCTGAGAACACCTGAATACGTGTTTTAGAGCTTCATTCTAACGTTAGGCTCAAAGCTGAACTGTTCAAAGTTAACAAACATTTCAAATCAACATACAGGAAGCGGGCTATTTTCGTCCGGGTAACTAAATGGCAAATTAGTACTTTGGTGGTCGGTCCGTCGACTACTCTCGCAATCTAACAAACAGCTTCCTTCCTGGTTTTAAACTAGTGTGCTCTTCTGGACACACCACACACCTACAGCTACAAAAAGTTCTGGACCCAGTATACAAAAAAAATTCGCCGAATACAGAGAGTTGACAAGCAAACAGCAGTCATTCACAATACTTACATTTAACTTTGAAAAATTTATTTTTGTATTCCAGAATTTCCAGATACTCAGCATCCTCCATTTTTGAAAGGAACCACAGGCTAAGGCCAAGGAACAACGGCAAGGACCAAGGAATTCGCAGTGTACGAAGTGGTCGAGAACGGTTGATTGCGAGTGGCTGGAAAGTTTAAATTTGCACAGTAAAATTTTAATTTAATTATATTTGTAAAAAATTGCAAATATGTTAATATAATTGTATTGAGAAAATAGTAAGAATTTGGTTTTAAATTTTGATTTTTATTTTGTTTTTTAACGAAAAGCATTCAAAGTTGTGTTTTGTGGGTTCTTAGAACAGTGAAATAGTATTTCAAATTTGTGTGTTTGTGGGATGATTTCAGGGTGCCTTATTACCAATGTTTTGTTTTTTGTAATTATAGAGCACATTGAAAACATTTTGATTTTTTTTTTAGGGGAAAATTTAAATAGAGTTTTTAATTTAGTGTAAATTTTTAAGGTTGGGAGGTTGGTGTGTTTGTTTTTTGTTGTAAATGAATTCGAGTCTTGTTTTTGTTTTTGATGTAGTTGTCTTTGCCACCACAGTAGACGTGCCCAATGGCGGAAGGGCACCTCTCGGCGTGGGTTGTGCTCTTATGTTTGGTTTTTGTTTGGGTTTTGTGTGTTTGACTCGTTTTCATGTTACAATAATCATTTTGAATGCTTGTCACTGATTTTGATTTTTAATAGTTTTTTTCTATAGTAAAAAGTAAAGGTGAAAATATTAAGGTAAATGTAAAGTTATGAATAGAATACTAAAGTTAATATATTTTAAAGTAAAAATGGAAAGAGTAAGTCCCTTACTTGTGTCGCTGAGTGGAGGAGGAGGAAAAAAAAAGGAACAACGGCATAAAGAAGGCCTTTGGCCGTAGCCTTCGGGTTTTGTTCTTTGGCCGTTGAATTGAGTAGTAAAAACGCCTAATAAGCAGACAGGCTACAGGGAAAGGTTTGCCAAAACACCTAATAAGCACAGCTGCTACTCACAGGCATGCAAAAACCCACCTCGTATATTGTCACTTGATAACCCCTATTGTCACTTGATAACCCTTGTTCGAGCAACCATACCCACTTCCATTCCTCCACCCTCTCCAACAACTTGATTACTACTAATAGAACCCTGCTTGTTGTGCTTGTACATAGTATTGCAACCCATATATTGTCACTTACCCCCACCCGACCTTCCATCATGTGGTCATCTTATTACGCGGCTGTCGCAACGTGACAGTGAAAGAGTTCGTGATTCAGTACTGCCCTTGTCAAACCCACCAACATAGCAAACTCATGGGAAGAATGAAGCTTCTCTTTACTACATTTACAATTACTAGGATTCACAGGATGTGTCAGCAGAGTCTAGTCCTAAGCCGCAAGACAGATATAACGTTTAAAATAGTATAAGTTAGGGCTCGGTGTGATAGCAGGTACCGACGAAAGGTGATTCGACGAGGTCGTACCAAGAATATATTATTTTACAATATTTTATACATGAATGCATTAAATATTTCCAGAAGCATCACAAACATGTTTACTGGTGAGTCTCTTCCAGCAAGAGTGTAAAAGAAATATCTGCCCAGTTTAGGTCCGTCCCTAACCACGTTATGGACATGATCATCGCAACAACGAGGAGTGCAGACAATGCGCACATTCACCTGACCTGGTCCGCTATTACTACATCAAGCGAAACACACAACCCGCAGTCGCCCTGGAAACTCTTCTGACTAACAAACGGACTGTTAGCGCCGTCAGCAGGCTTAAGTCAGCAATTAAGTGAAGTTACTGTAAACGGGTAACGATCCGCTTTGGATAAGCGTTAGGGGAAGTGGCAGGGCCTCTCTCCGCCCGGGAATTTCTTGTAGTTATTGGCGTATAAATGTATGAAGTCTCACAGCAGTACCGATTTATTGCCTCCATACCGCGCCGCAGAAACGCGTAACGCCAGTTTTGAACAAGTGCTGAGAAGTATGGCGGGACTGGTACCAGTTACCATGGTATCTGATACCACGGTCGAAAGGCCTCTAACTTCCTTTTGATTGATGAAAAGCCGATACAAATAAAGAAGAATGAAGCCCCTGAGCCTGGTATCTGAAAATTCATCTGAAGGAGCATAGTTTTCTGTTGAACTGGTGGGAAAGAAGTTATGTCAGTCAAGAAGCAAGTGGATTTCTGTATTTCGTTATGGAGGATTTCTAAAAGCTCAGATCCGGTAATTGTCGTTTTTGCAGAGCAGCCGTTTATCAGATACCAACTTAACTGCAAAAACGACCAATTGTAGATCCAGTTACCGTGGGAACAGATACCATGACATTTGCAAAAACGCAAATATGGACAAAGAGAGGGGACCCTGAAAATTGGAAAAGCTAATGTGAGTTCTGTTAAGACCTGCTATGATAAACCTTTTAAAGTTGGGAGCAAACCATAACAGATTACTACTTCCCAGCGCAAATTACGATCTCACCGAACTCAGAAGAAGCATTTCTAACAGAGCAAATATTAATGCAGTGCTGTTTCGGTTCGGAGATAGTTTCGCGGTCCCTGAATCCACATCTAGGATTATCCTTTCAAAGATCTAAGTTCTGGTTCAGATTTTGGTCAGAGTGCGATCGATCTAAGCAAGGAATGACCAACCAAGTTCCCTTGATTGCAAAGCGTCGGTTCGCTAAGACTCTTGCTAAGCTAAGTTCTAAGTGGCTTATAAGGGATGACGACCCCTGAACGAGGTGCATCACGCATAACTGATCAACGCCACTTGAATGTTTCTTGTCTTATTTCATTATCTTGTCGCGGGTTTACAACAAATCCAAGATCACTAGTATGGGATTCGAGGGCCTCATCGAGCTCTAAATTTTTTTTTTTTTTTGAGATCATAATCAGGGAAAGCAAACTCACTGGTAAAATGTTTTTCCAGTTCATCATCGGTGGGAACAGCTTTATCAGGTGGCGCTATACCAGTCTTCCGCTTTATAAACTTCCAAACGGCTTTTGTATCACTGCAAAAAGACTGGCTATGCTTATCAATTACGCTTGGTCTAACTTTATCAGGTGATTATTAGTTGTGAGTTTGTTCCGTATGATTTTTGTCCGGGGTCATTACACCTTTGCGTAAAAAGGGTAAACATGCCACTGATGGTCAGTCATACTGCCCAATAACTGTTTCTCCGGCCTTGTGCAAGCTAATGGAATCTCTTTTGATTGATATGTTACATCAGACCTGCTCCACAACAGAAAACCAGTCCGGTTTTAGAAAGGGTCTTACCATACTAGTAGTTAATAGTTTAATGAGAATCGGAACAAGGTTGGGTGGAACAGCCGTATCCATTTAGGCTGGAGTCTCAGCCTACAGAGAGTGCCTATAGATGCTCCGTGTTGACTGGTCTATGGATTAGAACGTGTCCGTGTTGACGGGTGTATGGGCAAGAACGTGGGGGCTAACCTGATGATGTGGAGAATGGGTAGAGCGCCTATATGCCTTTCAATGGAGGGAGTGTTCCAATGGAAAATGCCTATAGGCGCTCTGTGGTTGTGAGAGGGGCGATAGGCTCTATGTACTTTGAGAGTGAGTGTACGGGAAATGCCTATCCATGCTCCACCGATGATGAGAGAGTCAGCGTATAGGTGCTCTGTACCTTGAGAGGTTAAGGTCCCTTTATACTTTCGGGGACGTGGAGGGTAATGCGCTTTGTGCATGGGGGAGGAAGAGGGTACGGGATTGACGAACATACTGAGAGATATAAAAGTGGGCGGTAGTGGCATCAGTTCACGAGGCAGTCTGATATAGTCTACTGCTTGCAAAGAATCTCTTCAGAACAAGGGTGGGTGGAACAGCCATATCCCTTTTGGCTGGGGTATCAGCCTACAGAGATTGCCTGTAGGTGCTCCGTGTTGACTGGTCTATGGATAAGAACGTGTCCATGTTGACGGGTGTATGGACAAGAACGTGGGGGCTAACCTGATGATGTGGAGAATGGATAGAGCGCCTATATGCCTTTCAATGGAGGGAGAGTTCCAATGGAAAATGTCTATAGGCGCTCTTTGGTTGTGAGAGGGGCGATAGGCTCTATGTACTCTGAGAGTGAGTGTACGGGGAATGCCTATCCATGCTCCACCGATCATGAGGGAGTCAGCCTATAGGTGCTCTGTACCATGAGAGGTTAAGGTCCCTCTATCCTTTCGGGGACGTGGGGGGTAATGCGCTTTGTGCACGGGGGAGGAAGAGAGTATGGGATTGACGAACATACTGAGAGATATAAAAGTGGGCGGTAGTGGCATCAGTTCACGAGGCAGTCTGATATAGTCTACTGCTTGCAAAGAATCTCTTCAGAACAAGGGTGGGTGGAACAGCCATATCCCTTTTGGCTGGGGTATCAGCCTACAGAGATTGCCTGTAGGTGCTCCGTGTTGACTGGTCTATGGATAAGAACGTGTCCATGTTGACGGGTGTATGGACAAGAACGTGGGGGCTAACCTGATGATGTGGAGAATGGATAGAGCACGGGGAATGCCTATCCATGCTCCACCGATCATGAGGGAGTCAGCCTATAGGTGCTCTGTACCATGAGAGGTTAAGGTCCCTCTATCCTTTCGGGGACGTGGGGGGTAATGCGCTTTGTGCACGGGGGAGGAAGAGGGTATGGGATTGACGAACATACTGAGAGATATAAAAGTGGGCGGTAGTGGCATCAGTTACTGCTTGCAAAGAATCTCTTCGGTGAAATGAATTTCACATTCATAACTCTGCCGAGTTGCCAGCCGGTGATGAAAGATGACAAAATTCTCGGAAACGTTGCTGTTGAAATCGCAGGTTGCGAAGATTGCCTTATTTTCCGTTTTCTTGTTTGGGACGCTTTTGGTGGTCGTAACATTTTGGTGCGCGTAATTTTTGCTTTTGTCAGCATTTGGCATTACATTTGTGTGCGCGTACAAATTTCGTCTCACGGGGTTAAAATCTTCCATAAACGTATCGACATATCGAACAGAAAGGTCGAAGAATTAAACGAGGTGCTCTCAAACCGCAAGATTGACATAGCTTGCATGACCGAACCATGGACTTCTGACAGTGCCGCACTCCAGTTTGACCACCACGACTGCTTTATTTTGCCTAGGAAAGATTTTAACGGAAGACCCGTGTCTCATGGTGGTCGTGTTGGAGTTTTATGCAGAAAGTCTTTTCCTAAGCACATTCTTGAGCCCCCCCCCCCATTATGAAGGGGTAAAACCTTTCAAAAGTCAAACGTTTCAAAACAAATGAAACTTCTTAAAATATTTCAAACATGGGAATAATCTTCTGAAACGCTAACCTACCTACCATGAGCTAAATAGTTTTACCTCAAGAAAACCAGTTTGTTCAACTTTTACCATGAAACTTTGGTACAAAGTTAGTTCACTAGAAGGCAAATCTTATTTATTTTTTTCAGATTTTAGCGACAACCTTTAGTATTTATTTAGCGGGTGTCCAGACCAACCCCGAGCTCCCCTACCATCCAGTATCCCACAAACCCCTTATTTTAGGAAAGCCTACGCCAAATACTGGGTATACCCAGGTATACCTAGCGTTTGGTATACCCTATGCCTAACGTTGGATACACTATGCCGAATAGTGGATACTTGGACCCAGTAAAATATTGATGATTTGACTGAAGCTCAGAAATTAACCAATCAGAATTCATCTATAGTGGGATAGGTCAGGGTTAGGCTACCAACATCTATCCAGCATTCGGGAGGGTATCCAGGGTTGGGCATAGGCTATGCCAAACGCTAGATATACCCGATGTTTGGCATAGGGTATCCAAAAATCAGGGGTTTGTGGCAGACTGGTCCCATCCGCACGCCCAATTGGTCCAGGGGAAAATGGGCCCAGATTGCCCAGTGAATAATTTTCATATCTTGACCAGACCTGGACATAGGATGATGAAATTCCTGTACAGTAGATGTATGTTAATTTGAACAGTTACTCAAATTTGAACAGTGCAGTTTTGCGCTGAGCTGAATGGTAGAATGAAGATCCAGAATACCTATTCTGGTGTTTTCGGATGCCCTGATTACCTACTTTAGCTAACTCATAGTTGACTCTAGTCACAGCAAAGGCATGAAAATGGCAAAGTCCGAAGTCAACAGATGTTCACATAAGCACACTCTCTACTGTACTTGTGCACAGAGGCGTTACTATAGCCAAAATGTTGGTTGGGGGGGGGGGGCAAGGCATTTACCGACTGGCTGGTAACTTTTACCGACTGTTTTTGTCGGTAAAAGTTACCGACTTAATAATGAATTGTTTTGACGAAAAATCTCTCCTCCCCCCCCCCAGGCGTGAATCGTGATTCCCCTGCTTGTGCATCCTAGGGCTGGGAAGTTATTTTCAATGTTACAGCTTTCCCACTCACCCTGTTCATTGGCCCCATACCCCACCAGAGTCAAGGTCAATTGGGCCAAGATTGCACATTTTTTATGTTTTTAACTTGACTATAACTGGATATAGGACAATGAAATTCCTTTTCATCATAGGGTTGGGATATATACATGTGGAGTTGAACTACCCCCCACCTCCCTATTCATGTTTTTGACCTGTTACTGGAGTCAATCTCTAAGCTGGTATAGTCGAGGATGTATGGGTCTAGATATGCAATTTTATGGACCGCCCCCCCCCCACTCCCCTTCCATTCATGGGTAACTTGTCCCAGGTTTCCCATGAGTTAAGTTCGTCAATGCAATGACATGTCTCGAGTCAGTTTGAAACTGGATGGTTTTGTCATAAGATTGGTGGTATGCCGTTCTTAGTGAAGTTGTTACAAAGGGGGTATTAGGCAATAAAACGATTTGGTTTTATTGCACTTGTGATTACCTTGCTAATAGAAAAGAGGTTGAAAGGGTTGGATTGGATTGGCACTACGGTGTACGTCAATCCTTAATGATCAGTTTGAAACTGGATGGTTTTGTCATATGATTGGTGGTATGCCGTTCTTAGTGAAGTTGTTACAAAGGGGGTATTAGGCAATAAAATAGTTTGGTTTTATTGCACTTGTGATTACCTTGCTAATGGAAAAGAGGTTGAAAGGGTTGGATTGGCTAGCAAGACATTCAGTACCGAAACTGAGACCATTCTTAGCAAGATCTTATTTATTTATTTTATTTTATTCAATAAAGGAGTAAGCCATAGGTGTTGCTTCAGCCCAAGCTGACTGCGAATCATATTTGACGGTGCAAAACGGATAAGTCAGCTACATTTTCTTAGAGCTATATTTTGGCCCTTCTTGGCAAGGGTCCTCTTCAGGCTCAAGCTGGAAAATTAACTAGTAAGCCATACCGCTTGTCGCATAATAGGCTACAAGAAACATAAACACACTTCAAGTGGCAAAAGAAAGTAGATAAATACTAATACAACACAAAACAAAGAACATCCAGATTTGATAACTCTTTAACACATATACATGTTTTCATAAAACTTGGTCCCAACTATAGCGGTCTTAAAAGCTGGCAAGTTTTGCTTCCTCTGGTAAATTGTTCGAAAGTAAATTGTTCTTGAAGAATGATTTCAAAATAGGTTATTTATAGTTTTGGTTATTGTTGACGTGAAATGTCTTTGCTCCAGTATTCATTCAGTAGTCGTGCGCGCAACATCTCATGCTGCTGTGTGTAGAGCCTTTGACGTCACGATGTCTGGACAGAATGAGAATCTGTATTATTCGCCCGTGTTAAATTTCGTTCAGCGAAATAAGGAAGAGGGAATTGAAGATGAGATTATCAAGAGATTTGGTGCGGAGTTTTTCGATAGCGAAGAGATTGTGATCGCACAGAAATGGCTAGGCTCGAAGCTGGATCCTGATGCGCATTTTCAGTAGCGAACTGGAGCGAAGGCACTGTCTAGTCACCTCGGAGATATCTTGGAGATACTGAGAAAAGGTGATTCAGACTGTTTTTCTGTCCAAACTTTCGTCATTCGAAGCCCTTCAGAAGTCCCAGTTATACCGGCTTCGGCCTACTCGGCTTTGCTCTCGAAAGTAAATGAACTGAACTTGCAACTAAAGGCTATTTCAAATCAGTTCGAGTCTTATTCAGCCAGTTTTCCACCACTACCCCAGCCTGGGGCTGCCGCTTCTCCTCTATTGAATAGCCATGCCACAGTGATTGTTTCAAACCTTCCTCAAACGGTTTGTGACCCCAAAAGTCGAAAGGAATGCTTAGACCAATTATCAGGTCACGAGTCAGTAGCCAGCGTCCGCCCACGAGGCGACAAGTTGTATGTCAACATCGAGAAATCTGTTCTTTCTGATTTCTGCAATTCGATTAGTGCGGCCGCATCGGGTGCTACTACTAAAACCGTGCTTACGCGTCACCTTGGGACTGTTAGAGGTATCCCTGAAGATTTTGACATTGCGGGACTAAATTCGTACCCTGGTGTGACCGAAGCCACTCGTTTCGGCTCTTCACAATCAGTTAAGCTGGAGTTTTCGGACACGTTTGCAAAAAGCAATGCCCTCAAGAACGGCCTGAAAATAGGTTACGAAATCTTCCGTGTGTACGATTTCGTCAGTGTACCCCGTTGCTGCTTCAAATGCCGATCTCCAGATCACATGAAGAACGATTGTACCAGTCCTGTTGATAAATGTGCTCGCTGTGCCGGTAATCATACCGCCTCTAAGGAATCGCCTTGCCGAAATAGCCCCAAGTGTGCGAACTGCAACGGTGATCATACATCTTTTAGCTTGAAATGCCCTGTGCTAAAGTCTCGCGTTTCAAGCAGTGCCCAAAAATGACTGAGTCCCTTTCAGCTGTCTCTTATAACATAAATGGTACAAGAAGAAAAGAGCATGTTATTGACGAACTTTTGTGTAATTATGACATTGTGTGCTTGCAAGAACACTTATTATCGTCGGCTAATACAAACCTGCTAAAAAGAAGTGCTAATCATGTCGTTTTCGTATCGGCGGCACGTACTACTTTCGGACGGCCGTCGGGTGGGCTTGCATGCATTTTGAACCGGAATAGCGTTGCTTGCTACTCGCCCGCACTTTTTCACAGTGATTCTAACATTTTGGCTGTGCGGATTAACGATTTAGTAATCGTTAATGTCTACTTACCCTGTGACAGAAAATCGGTCCAGTCTCTTAACAGATTCGCTAAGACTTGCAGTGTGCTACAGAAACTTTTGGAATCTGTGTCAAGTCAAGGTTATCGGTTTTTGATTGTGGGGGACTTTAACGCTGATCTGCTTTCGTCGAATATTCGTTCGGACTTGATATTTGACTCGCTGCCCCAGTTTATGCTGGTCGAAAAAACATGCACTTATTCATATCTTCATCATTCCGGGAGTAAAAGTAATATCGATCATGTTGTTTGTTCTCCGGGTCTACCCGTTTCTACCGTAACCGTTCATGAAGATCATTGCGATTTAGATCACCTACCGATTTCGTTTGTTCTTCAGCTACCGATTTGTACAAATCGTAATGCCTTGCACGCAGGGCGAAGGTGGGTTTTTCTGCGAAATTGGAATAAGATAAATCTGCCACTGAATATTTCCACGCTGGCTATGCTACTTGCCACGATTTAAGTTCCTTTCCACCTCCTACAGCTTAGTTGTAAGTCTTCAAACGATAAGAAAACTTTAAATGATTATTATCTTAACATAGTATCTTGTCTTAAGACAGCTGAATTGTCCGCTGTTCCACAGGAGCGAGTCAGGCGAAAAACGCGTCAACCGGAATGGTTGTGGGATCCCGAACTGAAATCGGTTAAAAATAAAGCAAAGTTTTGGCTGCGTATTTGGGTCTCTTGTGATCGTCCGTCTGAAGGAGTTATTCACCAAATAAAACAAAAGACAAAATTAGAATACAAAAAATATTTACGTTCTACCAAATCAAAAATATCGAATTTCCCGTTAAGTAAATCTGATTGGCAAAAGGTAATTAATTCTGAGAAACTGGATGTTTCATCTGGTACAAGCCCGATTAGTTCTAGTGCGTGGTATAGTTATTATAGTCAAATTTTCAGTTCAGTGAATCATCACGTCCATTCGGTCTTTTCGAAACTTCTTATTGCCGCGCTTCCCGTTTCGCTGAGCCAGACTCAGATTCTCCCGGTTGAGCTCTCTGTGGTTCAGCAGGCAGTAAAAAGGCTTAAATCTAATTCTCTGGATTGTGATGGTATTTCTGCTAACCATTTAAAAGTTGATTGCCCGCTTCTTTTTCAACATTTGCAGCTGCTTTTCCAAATGTGCCTGTGTACGTCTGCGGTACCGAAAAGCTTTCTGTGTGGGTCTGTAACGTCAATCCTCAAAAGAGGCAAACCTCCTAGTGATTGCACGTCCTATCGACCAATAACCGTGTCATGCAATCTCAGTAAAGTGTTTGAATATGTTCTTCTCCCTTCGTTTTCAAGTGTACACTTTGGCGAAAATCAGCTTGGTTTTTTATCTGGGTAGGGTGTCAGCAAGCACATCGAGTTCTAGCTAATCTTCTTATTGACGCGACTAAAAAGGGATATGAACTCCATTTATGCGCCTTGGATCTTTCCAAGGCTTTTGACAGTGTCGTTCACTCACAAGCCCTGTTCTCCCTTTTTAGTAGCGGTATCAATCTTTCTTTGGTTTTTCTCCTTCGTCATTGGTATGCTAATTCTTTTCTGAGGTTAAAGACCGACGGGGTTATATCTGATTCTAAAATTCCGGTACGGAGTGGTGTCAGACAAGGTGCTTTCCTTTCCCCTTCTATCTTTAAACTTTGCATCTCTTCCATTTTATATTCTATCCCAACAACGTGTATCTCTCAGAATGTAAATATTTCATACATAGCATATGCGGATGACATACTTCTACTACTACAAACTACAAAAGGCCTTTCTCTTTCTGTATCTACAGTTGCAACTAACCTTAGCAAAATTGGTTTGTCACTAAACTTAAAAAATGCGAATATCTCTCCTTTAATAGTAATTCTAACTCGCCTTTGGATTGCGCTTCTTTTTCTGTTTGTGTCCCTTCTTTTCGGTGGTTGGGTATTAACATTGCTAAAAATCTGAAATCATTCCGTGACCAAGCCGTGACGGATTGTAAGAAAAAGATCCAAGTATCTTACTCCAAAATTGTCGCTAATCGGGGCAAATACAGTAGGAAGTCCCTTGCTAAATTGTACTCTGTTTTTACTGATCATTCAGTTTTGTTTCTTTCTGGTGTTTATCCCATCCTCGGGCGAAAAGATATTCGGTCATTACGTTCTTATTATTTTCGGTTCTCGCGTTTTCTACTGTATTTGCCTCCGTGGTACCGGAACCGTAACCTTGTTTCAGTTTTCGGGTTTCCAGATATAACCGGAAAGCTAGTTGCGCTTGCTGACAAACTCCCCCAGACAGTGAAGGCTCTCCCAGCTCATCATGGGTTTGTCCGCCTCCTTAATTAATCAAGTGTTTTTGTTGTGTATTTAGTCGTTTCTGTTGTATTTTTCCTTTTTTTGTTTATACTCCGCTTTTGTTCATTTAGCGGGTTAAAAAATAAATTAATTAATTAATTAATGTTTGTTTATAAGATGTAATACAAATTGTATTTTCATTCTCCACATCTGAGCTCTTGCGCCCTTGGTTAGTTTAGCAACCCCCAAAAGGTGCATTTATTCTTTCCCAAAAAGCTGTATTGTTTCTACCATTGTCATTTTTCGGGAAGCAAGAAATAGTATCAATCTCTTGCTTGGCTTGAACCATCCTCGCTCCGTTGAATGTTTTCAGTTGTTCTTGGGTCACTTCTGCTCCTGATGGTTGCTTTTTCCAGAGCTTGCTAGAAAATATTGGAGATGAGAGTTAGTACCGGTACTCCGAATGGTGAGGTGACCTAATGTTCTTGCCTTGGTGTCTATAAGAATACCCTCTTTTATTTTACTCTAGATACTGTCATTTTTTTTTTCAATTGCAAGTAGCATACTTGCAATACTCATTGCATTATCTGGGTCTGTGCAACAGTAAAAGCTAGAATTTGTATGAGAGATGGTTGAATTTGCAGAAAAAAGGCGGGTTCTAATAAATTGGCCATATTCTAGTTCCACGTTTCCAAATAGAGTGGTTTCTGTTAATCCCCCTATGACTCACAATCACCACTTGTCACATTGAGGTTTACTTTACCGGCACAAGAGTAAAGCTGGAAGACATACTGAATATGTCCAATGCTGAGATAGGAGTTCGCTACAACTTACCTTTCGAGAAATGTGTTTTGCTCAAAAGCAAATGCAGAAGTTCCATCCAAGGTACAAGTGGCAACCAAGGGATAAAGGAAAAAAGGAAGAGCATCCTCCATCAGGGAAGCTTTGCTTCATGGCACTGTCTATAGGGAACCGGGAGCCGTACTGTATATCCCATGGGCTACGGAACCGGTAGTTCTCGCGGAAACCAAAAGCATTGGATGGTCCATGTACACACTGCGTAAAATGCGAGCGTATTTTGAAACAGCCGTTTTACTTGTCCATTCCATTTGCTGTAGTTTCGAACCTGAACCTGAAACTACGGAGCTCAAACTACAAACTTCCTCGCAGGCGTAGTGACTGTACATTTTGGAAGTAGAGCTCTTGCCTAAAAAAGGATGGTTTTTTATGGCACTTGAGCTTACTCAAGTGCCATTTACCGATCACATTTCCGTCGGTCTGTCGGTCGATCGGTCAGTCCGGTGTTTGCGAGTTAGGGTACTTCCAGATATGCCATTTTAAAATCTATACTGAACTACTGATCCTATGTATATGTATAGCGGTCATGCCCATAGAGTCCTGTCTGCAATTCTCAAGGAGGCGACTCTTGGAGCTCTCGAGGACGCGGCACATTCAGACTCTACTTTCTTTTTTGCGTCACGGTGTTAAGGCATCCACTGTTCCTGTTTAAGATTCTGGCACCGTAATGCGATTGTTCGGGCGAAGTGGGCTAGGGCGGTCTCGGCACCCGTTCCTGTGAGCAAGGGGGTACCACAGGGTAGAGTCCTATCTCCTTTTGTTTTAAAAATGTCATTTATGAATGCCTTTCAGGTCTATTGCCAACATTTTTCCTTGGAGACGACCAAAACTGGTTTAGAATCTAACATAAAAACTCCGTGTCAGAGTCCCATCTTAATTTTGACAGCGCGAAAGATTTCGGTATTCCTTTCCAGCACGAAATACTCCCTAATTTCCCAACCATAAAACAGCTTTGCATGATCATAGCTCTGTCTCGGAAAATATTTGCGAAAACACTGTTTCGGCTTTTCACGACTTTATTCGTGTCGGTTACGGAAAAACAGTTCCTAACTGAGGAAGGTATAACAGAAAAGCCCTTGGTAACTTGTATAATAGCTTTTGTTTACCCTCTGGTTGTAATCTTTCTGGTATTTTAGGCATTCAGAGACAAAAACATTTAAAACGTATCAGGACTCTATTTCAAATATTGTAAATTTCTTTTATGCCTTCCTCGCCGCTACAGAAATTCACGCGTAACTGCAAACTTTTTACCGTCTGACCCTTGTGCAAAGCTATCCTCCATAGCTCAGGACCTCAACGTTTCTGCCCTAGACCATTTTTGCACTTTCCGACTCGGTAGAAGATTTTTTTAGAACGGATTAGTCTCTTTTTTGTGTAGCCTATAGTTTGTTTGTTCCTGTGCATTTACTAAGTTAGCGAAAGCTCACTGTAATTTCTTCTTTTTTGGGGATCCCAAAACGTAAGTGGAGGGATACCTGTGACATCGCAAAAGTTGTCCGTCTGTCTGTAAGCACGATAACTCTCGAAGGGAATAAGATATTTTGATGAAACTTGGTGTGAGGATTTTTGGGTCATCGGACAAGTCAAGTTCGTAGATGGGCTTTGTAGTCCTACATTTAGGGGTGGGGGGTCAAATTAAGTGGCAAACAAAATATTTTTAACAGCTAATGTGGTAGTCGATTATGGGGTAAGAAGGCACGCTAAACACGATGATAAAAATCATTTTTTTCGCCGGACATATAGTTCGCCCGGAATCCGGATGGAACCGGAAAATTTGTTATAAACAGTCCTTCAGCCCAAGCTGACTGCGAATCATATTTGATAGTGCTAAACCGATACGTCAGCTTAATTTTATTGGATCTATATTTCGGCCCTTCTTGGCAAGGGTCCTCTTCAGGCTTAAAACCGCTCAAGTTGAAAAAATTGAACTTGTGGAAAACCATTTGAGGTTTTGAGGTTCCCCACAAGTTCGTTTTTCCAACTTGATTGGTTTTGAACCAAAAGAGGACTGTTGCAAGAAGGGCCGAAATATAGCTCAAATAGAATTCAGCTGACGTATCCGTTTTGCGCCATCAAATATAATTTGTTATAAGTTAAATTTTTATTTAAAGTTGATTAGATGTTCGATTATTGGGGAAAAAAGTTACGCTGAATTCGTTTCTTAGCTTTCTTTTTTCACCGGACAAGTAGTTCGCAGGAATTCAGTCGAACCGGAAAATTGGCAGAAGTAATGCAGGAATTTTTCGTCAAAATAGATATGACTTATAGGGGTAAACACACATGCTGAATCCATATGTGAACTTGGTTTTCACAGGTTTTTCTTGGTTTTCACTACGCCACCAATGAACTTGGCAACTGTATAACTTTAAAACCTCTCTGTTTTAGTTCCTAGAAAGTATTTCTGCTGTCTGATCTGCACCTACCAATCAAGTCTTTAAAGGCTCTGCAGAAGTTTGATATGCATCTTTGTTTTTTTTTTTAGCTTGGAGCCGCATCATCTGAGGGCGATCTCACATCCGACATTAGAGCCGCAATATTTGAGTTCTATCATTCAGCGTTTACTGCAAAGCTGAATGAGAAGGAAGCTATCCTGAAATGCCTGAAGAGATTTTATATTGAAAGGTTGGTTTCGGGACCGTCGATCGTTCCGCTATGCGTTCCAGTATCAAAATACAACACGTTAGGCGAGTTCCCTTGACGTATCAAACAGCTTCGTTGGGTCGGGTAGAATTATTAGGCCTTTGACCAACGAATACTTGGGTGAAATAATAATTGCCATACGTTGAAAACTGAGAATCTAGTATCTTACTTGAGACGCTGAGTTTGTTCAAGCCAGTAAATCAAGCTGGATTTTAGGGACTTTCCTGGATCGACGCGCATAAAGTTTATATCGAAGCGTGTCGGTAAACAGGGAGGGCACCCGTAGGCAGTACGGGAAAAACATACCAACGGTGCATTTTATCTGTAATGTGTGGGGTTGCATACTGGTGCCTCATTGTGCAAAGGTCCCTGCTTCGTTGCCGTCTCAAGACATGTTTAGGGGTTTCATGCGTGTACAAGGTCTATACGTCATGTGCTTGCCTCAGGATTGCTTCGTGTGCCTTGACCTGATAGTGTACATAATATCGGCCAGTGGGCAACCCCTTGGTTTAAACAGATAAACTGTTCTCTGTTTATCAGCTAACGCTTGTCAAATAGGCCGATTTATATCGGTACAAGTCGATGATTTGCCTACCTTTGAAAAAAGTCATATTTACAAGCTCGTTATATACGTAGCGAAAAAAAACTTGTCGGTAAATCGGGAGATCTTCCGTGAGAACGACGGACAAACTTATGTAAACAGAAACACGATACCGTAACTCACTGAACGCATGGTTTAATTTTCAACAGGACGTTGCCAGCTGTACTGCAATTCCGAAGAGGCATGAATGAAATCAGTGGACTTGGTGACAAGATTGAAAAAAACCTAACTCAGTTTGAAGTCGTTCTTTCATCGACATACAAGCAGCCGCCGACAAGGTTGGATATTCTGAACTTAAATTACAGTGAAGATGGCGTCGAGAACTATCTATCCCTTGAACGCAAAACTATGGATTCCTTCGAGCTGTATCTGGACGATTGCGAAAGTATTACAGTGATAGACCATTGACACTATTCTTAGCTCTATAATAAAATGTGCAATAATTTGCCCAAGTTTCTAGCCCCTCATGAACTCCTTCTAGCAACCGATTCTTATTTACAAGTGATTATTTATAGGTGAGAAAAAGGGCGAGCTAAGCCGGCTGCTTTTGTTTATGACGGGGGATGGGGACATACCCGTCGGAGGCTACGGTAAAAAGATTGCCGTCAGTTTCTACGAGAGGTGGGACGAAGGACAGGCGAGAATTCTTCCAGGGCGCCTTCCTTGGGCCAACACTTGTGCACCTTCCATGTCGTTGCCGAAAGGCGTGGATGATGTTGACGACTTCTCCGACATCCTGAGGAGAGCCATGAATGAGGGATCCGTTAGTTTCTACATTGTCTGAGCCAGCCAGAGCTCCAGAGAAAGTAGTTTTATGTATAGGTCATCAACATCATCCACGCCTTTTTTAATTTGGTTGTACCAGCTGCCAAAGTCCGTATATCGCCAGGTTTTGTACCTATTTTCACCTGACAAGGTTCAAATGTAATCCCGTTGAAATAGAACGAACATAGATTTCTTAAATTTGGCTTCAATATAGTAATGACTAGTCTAGCGGTCCATACGGTAAGGCTGCGGTAAGGCTCTGTTTGGGACCGATTTTAGCAAGCAAAGTTATTCTTGACTTTGTCACGTCCCCCTCAACTGAGGATGAAATGAGGCGCTGCCTTATCGCATGGAACGCTAGTCTGCGTCCGACTGAGTCCTCCTTGTCTCGGTCTTGTCTTCTTCTTACTGCCTTGTCACGGTTTAGAGCCGTTTTATTTAGCCTTGTCAGGTGAATGACTCAACGGACAAGCATCACACATAAAAGTATTTTTAATGTCCAGAGTCTTTGCCCCATAGTCATAAATGTTTATTTTCCTCATGACAAAATAGGATCCATTTCAAAAATAGGTTAAGAATTTTGCACTCGTTTCGAGCCGTTTGGTCAATGTGCGCTGTTTGAGGTATAATGTGAACAAGGTGTTATTTTTTTCCTCAAAGATCGAGTTTTATTTAATTTCTCCCTACACGATGCGTTTCTTAAACTGGAAACATTTCAACTCAAGGTATTTACGTTACGGAGAACTACGTAGACTTTTTACGTGTGCGCAACGTCCTTAAAGGCGAAAGGGCTATGAAAGAGCTTTCTTTTCAGTCAGAAGGGACCTTAAGGAGCAAGGTTTCACTATCTTTGTGTATCGGTTGTTTTTCGCGGTAACCGTCTTTTTGTTTAAAAGGTAAACAAGAATTCGAAGTAACGGTATCTCACTAGTCGGCTGTTTTAATACTTATTCAAGAGTCGTAATTTTCGCAATCACAGTGAAAGGCTAGATTCAAGAGCTCATATGACACTATCTTTGAGAGAAAGACAAAGGTTGAGCGTTCGGTTGTTTTTTGCAGTAACCGTCTTATTGTTTCAACGGTAAACCATTAAGACAGTGTGTTTTGTAAAAACAATAATCTTTGAGGTGCCAAACGCCACTACGTTACGGCCAGCAGTTCATAATTTGGATCTTGTTAACTGCCAATGTCCTTAAACTTTGAACTTGCTTCTGTAGGTTGAACTTTGTCTCAAGAATTACTGCCGGTAGAGTAAAGTTGGTTGGTCTGTAAGTTGTTTTCTTGCTTGTATCCGAAGTAACGGTATTTCACTAGTCGGCTGTTTTAATACTTCTTTCAGTGTCGTAATTTTTTATATTTTTGCAATCACAGTAAAAGGTTACAATAGTATAGAGCCAAGAGCTCATATGGCACTTCTTACGAGTAGGCGCTGCAAGAAAGTATCACTTCCAGAGTCATACGACCTCTCCACTTTCCAAGTTTCGTTCAAACCGCTACATTCGTTTGACAACTTTGCGAGAAACAACATTTCTGCCCCCCACTCCACCCATCTTTCCCCAATGTGGCCGAATGTGACTCAGACACATAAATGTCGCATCTCTGGCATCTCCACTTCCCGTCCATCAAGTTTGAATCGAATCGGAGCATATTTGCTAATTTCCAGTTCCCGCTTCATCATCCTCCTGCCGT
Organism: Branchinecta sandiegonensis; assembly: GCA_030848855.1. Lineage (NCBI taxonomy): Eukaryota > Metazoa > Arthropoda > Branchiopoda > Anostraca > Branchinectidae > Branchinecta > Branchinecta sandiegonensis. Next base: position 19,067,983 of record JAUPMV010000016.1, on the reverse strand, counting down.
TGCCGAATCCGATCCAGACGCCATATAATAAATCTAGGCCGCATAAACCGGTACTCTCCAACTTGCATCCCATTCGGCCCATCCGTTTTTTGGTGCATATTACGAAGTTTCCGGACACCCCCCCCCTCCAACTCCCCAAACATGGTTCGGATATACGTTTTGCATAACTAGGCCATCAGTTCTTATCACCATTCTTATCACTATATCACCTATTGCTCAATCCCCCCCTCCTGCATAATTTTTTAGTAAGGTACCCTTCTAGAAGAAAAGAGAAGGTGCCAGATGTGCTAGGACGATGAAACTTGATTTGGAAATAGTTAGTTCCCTGATCCGACCATCGTAGGGGGGAAGGGGGAATCGTGAATCTTGAGGTATGTCTAACTTTAGAGCTGTATCACCCATAAAGCTTCATTCAAATCAAAAATTTAAACGTCTCAAGATTACCGATTCGCCCTCCCTCCACTTCCCCCCCCCCCAAAACGATGGTCGGACAGGGGGGAATATTTGCAAGTTAATCTTTGCAGGCCCATGACATGCCTGCCAAGATTCGTCGTCCTAGCTTATGTGGAAGCGCCCGAACTAGCAAAACTCGGACCGACCGACGGACGGAGAGAAATTGCTGAGAAAATCATTGCTTGACAGGTTTAGGTCGTGAAATCCTTCACAGAGTGAGCTTAGCAAGATGAAAAATCTTCTTGCAGTTGTATCCTTCTCTTTTAGCTACGACACTGAGACGTAGCAGGTCCTCCTCTTGGATCGAGTTTAAGTTCAATGATTCTACCAGGACTGTCACATGACCCTGCTGTTCTGTCGACACTCCAATTCTGTCTTCGAAGACTTGAAAATCCGCCTAAATAGATAATTAGTTTAGGATGCTAGACAAGAACGCTACACTGGGCAGTTTCTTCACTGCCAGTTTCAAAACTATTTCTATATATCTTAATAATTTTCAGATTTTCCAAACCCCCAGGGAAAAACGGCTGGAATTGAAAGCAGTGAAGAAAAAGTTAAAACTTGTATTACATGCTGGACCATGGGATTGCAAAACCTACGTGGAACAGCGGACAAGTTTCATCGAGAAATCCAGGCAAATTTTTTTTTGCGAATTTTTCAGGTTAACAGTACGCTTCCGGCACTTGACTGAAAGTCCACATAAATCTGGGTCTAAGATGAGTAATTTTCGAAAAAAACTTTTCAGCTACGAGCGGAAAAAATGAAAGATTTTAGCAATTATTACAGAAGCGTACTTTGCTACGCATAAGCATGGGATTACATTTTTTTCCCTCAAACTCAATTTTCACAGCGAGGAAGCTCCTGGGGGGCAAAGAAAACGATCACACACCTGTACATTTCTTCACGCCATGGTTTACTGGTGACATAAACAAATTAAATTCAGACCTAATCAAAGAGGGATGTAAATGCTACCGAGAACAAATAATCGGTCCCAGGCATCAACTATGGATACCCCAGTAAAGCTGAGCGGAGCTAGAGGTACTTGCTGTGAGGTTCGAGTTGATAGCCGTCTACTTGCCGCTTAGCCACTACGCATAGCCTACCAGATGAAAAACCGCAGGACGTCCGGTCTGCAGCGAGTTAAACGTGACGTCAGAATGGTAGATGGCGTTCCTTTTCTTGTGTGGGGTTCTACTGCGATAAGCTGTTTGTCGAGGGAACCTTAAGGGCAAACAATTTTTTTTTAATCAGCTAAACCAAATTGAATGGTCCTGAGTATCTCATAGCAGGTATGATCAGGACGGGATGTCCCACTCGTACTTCCAATCTTTAGTGACACAATAATGTCTAGTAAAAGTGTGGTCAGGTTCTACACAGAATCCTGGACACGCTGTATCTCTTGAGTATTTCTTTTGTTTTTGTGCAGGAGGGGTCACTGAAGCATGAAGCATACATGTCGTTAAGAGCTAAACTTCGGCTAACATGGATAAGCTCAAAAATTGGTTAGTACCTCTGAGAACTCGTCCACATCCTTCCTGAAATGTTCGAACATGCTAATAGGAGTTTTGAACCTTCCACGGACATCAGACATCTTGTGGAAATTCCACGTCAAACGGAACGACTCGACAGCTTGACGGATGACAGGGAGGTACGCAAAATGTAAGGCATAAATGTCTTTTTTCTCATTCCTGTCCAGCGCACCCGCTCGTTCTAGTCGCAAGAACTCCGTCTTGAATCTTTGAACAAGGCCATTTGATTCGACCCAGAACCTGAAAAGAAAAGGTCAATGAGTACGCAAAGAATTTAATTCATATGTGACGAGAAGGGGGGAGACACCATTATTTTTCAAGATTTTTAAAAACACACTGTTAGTTTCCTTTTCTTCAAAATCCTAACGGTAGCCAACGTTACGCGGAAATTACTTGAACACAATTCACACTTCAAAGAAAGGTGGCCATTGCTCATTAATTTATTCAGTGATCTCCTGCCGGAGGTCACTCCGGAGGTTCACTAAAACTTCGAGAACCATCCATCGGCGAATAAGACGATTAATACAGCTAAGTAAATTACCACGTTAACGTTCAACTATGTCGGAAGAGGAAATCATCGGCCAGGTTGACATTTTTGGTCTCGAAAGCTGAATACTATTTAGCTAAACTTCACCTTTAAACCTTACACTTATATATTATTTAGCAAAACTTCAGAATCTTCAAGAAAAAACTATAACAAATTTAGTATAATTTACGGCATTTGTTTATTGTGATCCAGTTTACATCCTTTCTTATTTGGACTTGAGGAATTAACAAGAAAAAAAAACAGAAAAAAAAATATTAAAGGAAATCAATAATGCTAGTAATTGGTTCAATTTTTCTACACATTTTCCATATACCTGCTAACATTTTTTTTTTTTTTTTTTTATTAGATCCATAGTCAAACTATGATCCCAGCCTCCCCATGTCGGGTGCTTCCAAACCGCGCGACTAGATGTCCCAGCGGGCGGATTGAGTCGCGGCTTCACCTTGGGTCTTGGGGGGGGGGGGGGTTGTCTACACTGTCAGAAGTTTCATAACAGATAGCGTATAACACTTTCAAGAATAACACCTTTTCACTTAGAAATAAAGTGATATGGCCAATTAAGTTTAGACTATTTCGTGCCTAGATCTCCAACAACACCTTCAATTGGTAAAAATACTAACGGGAAAGAAAGAAACATAAGACCGCGCATCCTTCCACTGTCGTTATGTAACTTCTGACAGTGCAGTATTTTTACCTACTGAAGGGCTTACGATGCAACTCCTTTAAAATTTAGCCGAAAGGGCTGAGATAGGAAAATCTAGTTACCCCTGACTTATTCAGTTAAAGAGGCTTGAAGACCCGATAAAAATGCGTTACTTCGTTGTTCCGCTTTTCGCGAAGAATCGGTTTTGATATTGTGGAATTTCCCTGTCGGATTTATGGTAGTCTATGCGCTTGACAAAACCGATTTAATAAAAATAAGTGTTGACTCAGTGAGCTACCTTCCACGAGCAGAGCACTGGCCACTGAAAAGCCGCGTGTGTGTTGAGATTGAAATTTTCTGCATCATAGTAGAATTGTGCGTTGTTAGGACGGCCGTACATATTCTGATCGCAACACTAGAGCAAATAGTTAAAAAAAAAATCCTAAACACAACCCAAATTATGCCGTATATTCAGTTTAAAAAACTTTGTCCTTAATCCTTAAAAATGCCATGAAAGTGACTTAAGACCGTCTGGAGAAGAGTCTTACCAGTCAGCTCTTGTAACACAATCACCTCACCTTTCGATCCGCTGGTTGTGGACGCTCTTCCCTGCTATAAACGCTCGACTATCCACGCCCTTTGCAAAAACCATTGCGTCGCAGACACCGGCGTTATCGCCTTCTCTGTCGCCTCTGACTCGTTGAGGTAGACCATAGTCTTTTACTGATTCCTTGAAAAGTCCATACATAGTGCAGCTACGGTTATCCGTGTTGACACCAAGGAAGGTGACAAAGCGGGAATAACCATCGATTCCACCATGCAGTACGATCTTCCATCTGCGATAACAAATACAAAAGACTGCATACTAAGGTAAAAAAGACTAAACAATGCTCAAGTTTGGAGCATTGCGAACTTTTGCATTGTAGAAAAGATTGATTTTACATCTTCAGACCGTATCCTTTGTGCTACTTTACACCATAAAGGAAAATAAGTCCTTGAAGAACTTTTGCAAGCAAATGGCATGAATGAGGAGTTGGCTCGCTGCAGAGTCATCTTCAATGAGTTACATGCGATGAAAAAATCTGAGAAAAAGTTCGGTGTGTCTTATCTTTTGCTCTTGCTCCACAAAATGCAAATCTATTCGGACGTCCACAAGTATACAAGATCTGGATTTGAGAGCTGTCATCAACTTAACTCATGGAAAAGCTGGGCCCAATTGCTCGTGGACGGGTGGGTTGGGGTGGAGGAGGGGCCTCGCTACCCATCATAATGCAAAATCTAGACCCACATATCCTCAAGTAGCCTATACCAACTTATTATAGTTGCGTTTTTGATCGAAGTCTGAAGTTACCTACAACCTCAAAGGTCTTTGTTTGATTACTGTTTTTGGTCGCTGGTCACAGTTCCTTTGTCCTTCAAACTCTGACAGTCGAAGTTTGCTTGAATCGTCGACCTGCAAGGATCGCCAGAGTCGTAAAAACACTAATTAAGCCAACGGTGAACTTCAACGGCGTTCGAAAACAGAAATTAAGCAACCGGCGAAGCGAACGGCGAACAAAACTTCGATCAAAACGCAACTTATGTTTCTTGAAATATCAGGCCTTTTCAAAACTTACGGTATAAGTGTTTGGTTGCCGTCGATGTGAACCAGGCTCAGCGGTTTTTCTACTCGATAGACTCTCTTTTCGGTTTTTTTCTCTGTCAGTAACTGACCAAAGCTGGCTGTGTGGCGAGCAAACTTCTTCTTATTTGTCTCTCTGTAGCCGCTACGCCATTTGCTCGTAGAAGTCCATCAATGATTCTCCTTCCCCATTGTGGATTCTCGTCAGCGCAGCTAGTGGTAACTGCGTTGAGCTCTTCATCTGCAGAAATGACTTCATTAGCTCTTAAATGCCATAAATATTCAGTCATACGCGCCATATTCCGTAAAGCTAATCCTTAAACCTAACCACAAACCACAACTGTAGGCTAGCTGTATTCTATCATAGCCTACTCCGAGCATATCACCTGTGAAGATCAGGCGAAGAAATGACTGGGATAACCTTGTAGGTAAGAAACTCTACCCGATTTCCTCCTAATGATGCTTAGATAGTAGGCTAGCGTGTGCAGGCTTAGTTGCCTAAAAAACAAGGAATCTTTCTTTTCACATCTGAAGTTTTGTTATTTGTTATTTGTAGCTAGCCAGATAGACTTGAGAGTCACGATCTTGAAGAATATCGATATCCCCGACTTTCAAACTTCAATATGGCGTGCGATAGTTGCGGCGATAGTAAAAGCAAACGCTTCAAACCGAAACGAAATCTCGTAAGCTTTTGGGAAGTAATTTGACTGGTTTTGAAATTTAATTTTTGAATCGTTTCGAATTATTGCAAAGTTCGAATGGTTTTGGGAAAATTTATGCAGAAGTTTAGAAAAATCTGAAATTTTTCAGGCGTTTGAGAAGATTATTCCCATGTCTGAAATATTTTAAGAAGTTTCATTTGTTTTAAAACGTTTGACTTTTGAAAGGTTTTACCCCTTCATACCCCATCACCAAAGAACCTACGCTGGAAGTAATATGGCTGTGGACGAGAACGAAACAGCTTCCTGCCAAGACCTCGTCAATTATAATAGGAGTAGTGTATTATCCACCTGGAGGTCTGTTTCTGAAACAACTAATGCAGTACTTGGAACACTGCACGGACTTTTTCAGGAGCAAGTACCCGTTCACGGATATAGTAATTGCAGGTGACTCTAATGACATAGCTCCTCGGTGGGTGGAGAGAAGTTGCTATTAGGACCAATCCACAGGGAAGACCCTCTCCGAAATTAATTCCTGGATACGGACCTGGCCGATAGTCTGTGTCAAAAGAGGACCCTTGCATAAAACTGAATTGACTTATCCCGAATTATCCGCTTTTCATTGTTTTACGTACTTTCATTGTTTTGTATTTCGGTTGCACTTCCGGCAGAGTTCTGTGGAAGGTTTTATTCAAAGTGGTCAAACGTATTACGGATTTTTGGAGTGGGCCGTTTTCTGGGTGAAAGCTTCTGCGTTTTCCCAGACGGATGGTAAATTGTAAATGTACACAGAACTCAGAATTTTAAATACTCACAGATTTGTGCATAATATACACTTTTAACACGCACATTTTATCTTTCGTTATTTTATTTTTAACTGCATGTCGTTCAGTCCGGACCGTCTCTTCTGGTTTTTAGTTGCATGTCGTCTTATTGTCTGTTGGTTCCGCATCGTTTTCCTGTTGTGATTGTGGTGGATTTTATGATTTATTTTGTTTTTATCTGACAACGTTTTGCCAGAAGTGCAACCGAAATATCCGATTTTTTTCTTTTTTTTTATTGTATAGTTCAGGTAAAAAATTTCGTGGTTGTCCAACCAAATTGTTTGACGTTTGTCAGGTAATATATACAAAAAAATAATTGTTGAAATCAAATTCATAATCAAAATAAAAGGTAAACCATTGAAATCAACACCCGAAATAAAATTTCTAACAAAATAACTAAGACAAAACAAAATTATTGTAAAAATCCACAAATTTCGGAATGAGGCTATTACAATATCGTTTTTCCGCATTAACAACCATATTTGAATTTTTCGCTTCTGTTGCTACATCCTGGACTATTGTCATTGCTTGGCTTTTAAAAGATCGATGCAGTACTTCCACACGCGACAAATCGTCCACGTACTTCCATCTCTCATCAGCATCAATAGCAATATGGAATATTTTTCTCTTTCAATTTTTCCAATAAAATATTATGATCAACTAAATCAAAAGCTTTTTTTTAAATCTATTGCAGTCAAATTCAACCACTTCCCTGGGGAATCCAAATTTTTCAAAATAAAATCAATCAAGCTAACTAGGTAATGCGTTGTCGAAGTTTTTGGTAAATTCCCAAATTGTTTTTTATCAATCATTGAAAGGAGGTGTTTTTTCAGCCATGTTGCAACAAATGCTTCATATATCTTGCTGTAAATTGAAGTCATAGTAATTGGTCTCACTCCCGTAAAATCATTTCGACATACTTTTTGGGGATTGGGGTGACAAAACCAAGCTTCCATTTCTTTGGATACTGGCCAGTTTTGGAAATCATATTGTAAATGCTCTGGAGAGGTACAGCTAACTCCTCAGGGAAAGCTTTTATGAGTTCAACTCGTATGTCAAAAGGTGTAATTGATGTTTCTTATTTTTTTTTGAGCAATCTCAACCTTTGTTTATCAAATCTAAACCTTTTATTTATCCCTCGCACATCATCTTGGAGGGATCTCAACCTTCAAGGGGTAACTAGCTAATCAAGAAAAAAACCCGAAAATCTCGTTTTTTTTCTATTGTATTTAAAATTAATGCTCAGCTTGGCTTCAAACCTTATATTTTTCATTGTTTGTTACAAGCTTGTCAAACATATTTTTTACTCCGAGGGGCTACCCACTCCCCGGCACCAGCCGAAATAGGCGGTGCTGACACCGATACCGACAATGAACTTGGCGATTCATCTTTCAAACGCTTCTAAAATACTTATTTTGATGTTGTCACGTGAAGTTCGAACTCGTTCAGGACGAGAATCGAAACCTACTAAAAGTTTGGATTTGTAAATACAGTAAAGCTGGTAATCCATACTGTATGAAACGGACTGGAAAATGAGTCCCAAATTTGTTCGGCCAAAGACATAATAAAGCCAAGGCCCACCGAATTATATCAAGCAAACGCGATTAGTAATCTTGATATGTTGTAGAATTAAAAGAGGGACTGGATGATAAACGACCGACGATGAAACAACAAATCAAGGCTTCCGAGGAACACAAGTGGAAAGTTGCACGTTTGGGAAAATTCGCAACAATGCGCAGTTCCAGAAAATGAAAGGGAGAAAAACTTTGCAATAATTTGCTAGAAGTTCAAACAGAAGTGACTATGCGAAGTATGGTGCATAGTTTTGGTTGTTGGTAATAAACGTGAACCTGCTTGCGTGTACTCTGTGGTTGAAGGAGACTACTAGCTGAAAGGACGCCCGGTCGTTGCCGGCACTGGCTCAAACATGCCGGCACCAGCTGTCACGTGTTCAGCTGTCACATACTGCATTTACAAATCCAATCTTTTAGGAGGTTTTGATACTCGTCCTGAACGAGTTAGAACTTCCTCCGTTCCTTTACTGGTTACTTTAGAAGTACTTTGACCATGGTATTGATTAGGATTCTTGACGACCGGTTCCGAAGGGCCTGGTTTCTGTTCTTCGTATTGCTTTTTTGGAGCTTTCTCGGTTTCCTCGAAACAGTCCGTTACTAGCCGCTTTTAGGGTTTTCCTAGATCAGGATCTCTAGAAGAGGTTGGGGTCATTAGGTTTCCCCATGCTTGTGACAGGCGTCCTTTAGGCTGAGGCTCTCTTATCATTTCTGGTGCTTTGTAATTTGGGAAAAATGGTTTTGTTGTTTGCCACTGAATTGACTCTTCGATTTCTGTTGGCGCTTTATTGGCAATTCCGGAGCAAATGGGTTTCGTCTTTATTGTTTATCCTTTTTATATTCCTGCAACAATTCGGTAGGAGAAACGAGCATGTTTTTTCGGGAGTCTGCCATCACTGGTTTCATTTTCCAGTGATCATAACTGACCGGACTGTCGAAACTTTGATATTTTTTGTCAAAAGTCAGGGTTGTTGGAAAAATAGCTTGTTCTAAGGTATTGGTTGCTTGTTCGTCTTCACTCGATCGGTACGCATCATTGGGTGAAATGCGGTAAAAATGCCGTGAGGAATTTAGTTTTACTTTTACGTCATCAGGTGTTTCATAATCAGTCTTCTTCTAACCGTTGAGGTGATCAGTCGCAATTTCAAAAATCAACGGTTTCTGTCTTCAAACGACCGATAGGTTGTCTCGACCTTGCGCATGGCGCCAACGGATCACAATGGTTGTTCGTGGAGTGGACTCCAGTACCAACAAGTGCTGATTTTTTTCAAAGAAGCCTCGACGTTGGTATTGACGAAGATGTGGTCAGGAAGTTTGCAGCTGAATTCTTTAGTTGTACACACTTCGACATATGCTGATAGTGTTGCCAAATCCATAACAAAGGGTCTTCCGTCCGGGGTTACCACTAAGGTCATAAAATCGAGATTCTTTGGGGTAGTACGAAGTGTTCCAGAGCGCACCTCTTCTAGTGATTTGAAGTATTTGCTTGATGCCGTGTAAGTCTCGCAGATCTCAAATTCCCGGTCTTTCCAATTTGGCTATGTGGATCAAGCTTCCATTTTAAGAGCTTTAAAGTGTGGAGTTAAGATCGGTTACGAACATTTCCGTGTCCATGAATTTCATCACATGCCGCAAAGATGTTTCCGTTGTCAGTCACTGGAACACGTTGTTGACAGATGTTCACTTCAGACAGATCCGCCTAAATGTGCTGGATCTCTGGGTGTCGTATATTCGAGAGACTTGCCTTGTAGCCTACCCCCCAAATGTGCCAATTGTGATGGGCACCATGTGTCTTTCAGTTTTCGGAGCCCAAAAATAAAAAAAACGGTTTATTGGCTCAGATTTCTGAAGTACTCCGATGTGTCTTTGAACATAAATGGGACGAAAGATAAGGACCTTGAACTGGATCGATTACTCTCCGAAACTGATGTGATGTTCCTTCAAGAGCATCTTGTTTCCACTACTAGCTCCGACAGTCTGCGCCGTTCGGTCGATCACTATATATTCGTGCAACCTGCTAGAAAAACGAGAGGCCGTCCTTTCAGTGGACTAGCAACTTTTAACCGTTCTTCCTGTTGCCTCAGACCTCCAACTGTCTTACTTTCGGATAGACTGATGCTAGCTGTACAATTAGGCGATCTCCTTCTGGTTAATGCTTCCGTGCGACTGTCGCAACCTCGCTTCGTTTTGATTTTTTCAAAGGTCTTAACTGGCTATGACCAGTTTACCGAGTCTCTTCCTAGCGGGTATTGTATCGTAGGGAAGTCCTTGCCGTATACCTATAGAAACAATCTTGGCGGAACCGTCTCGAGCCTTGACCACCTTATAGTCTGCCACCCATCTGATGGAACGGTTCAAGTTGATGACGAAAAAATTGAAGATGACCATCTGCCGTTGACTTTCAAATTGGCACTCCCCGTCGATTGTGCCCAAAGTACTACATCTCCACCTCAGACATGGATGAAGAAAAGGAACTGGAATCGTTTAGAACCCGTACTGAATATAGCTACACTGACCACCCTTTTGACAGCTATGAAAATTCCCTTCCACTTACTCCAGACTAGTCTCCATGTGACGGTTCCTCCATCGACTTGTTGCGAGATCGTTCAGTAAGGGTCTGCCAGAAGGGACTACTGCCAAAGTTCTATCTCCTAAATATTTTGGTGTTGTCCTAAGCGTTCCAGCCACCATAACCGCTGACGACTTGAAATCCCTTATTCCTGAAGCTTGTTCCTGAAATCGGTTTCAAAAATCAAGTTCCTCTCCTTTCGGCCATCAAAATCGGGGTGTAAATAGGGTACGAAGTTTTCCGTATCCATGAATTCCATCGAATGCAAGCGTTGCTTTCGCTGTCAATCACCAAATCATGGCATAGCCCAATGCCCGCATCCGTCTGACTCGCCAAAATGCGCTCTTTGTGCTGGTTGCAACAGTTATAGCAAAGACTCGTATTGCTCCCTTCCTCCGAAATGTGCTGACTGCGACGGCTGTCACGTTTGCTTCGGTCTCAGATGCAGTGTAATGAGGAAAACCATTTTGTGTTCGTAGAGCCGGGAATGAAAACTAGAGGCTGTCCTTCCGGTGGGTTAGCGATTTTTGGTCGAGCCAGTGAGTGTTCAGCACCACCAAAACTGTTCCAGTCTGGGCGATATGCTCTTGCCGTTCAGTTGGACAATATTGTTATTGGTAACGTATATTTACCTTGCGACCGGCGGGACATTGCATCGCATAGTTCATTTGCTAAGGCTTGTCAGAAAATCAGAACACTTATATCAGACATTTCACGGAAAGGAAGGAAATGGACTCTTGCTGGGGAACCTGTAACTCACAGTAAGTCTCTACCCTTTTCATACATACATAATCATGGCGCTAATGTTTCCAACCTTGATCGTTTGATTGTTTCTGAACCATGTCTCATTGACGTTATTGTTGAGGTTGGAGAAAATCGAGGACAACCATCTGCCTCTGTCTTTCTGTTTAGTTGTCCCAGTTTTTGGAATCAGTTGTCCAAATCCCAAGAAGACCTGGATCCAAAAGCCTAACTGGAATTGTATAGATATTGAGCTCTACATTTCTACGTTAGTTAATCTTGTCTCGCTTTTAAAATTTCCTTTTCACCTTCTTCAGAATGGTATAGCAGCTACTACTTCATCCGTCGATAATAATTGTTATCATACTGAGCTTGTCCATTGCTTGAAAGTGGCAGCCAATATTGCTATACAAGAAAACCTAATTGGAAAGTCAGTCCTGACGTTAAAAAAGGACAAAAATACGGCAAAATTTTGGCTAAAATTTTGGATTGCTTAGTGGACGCCCAGGGAATGGTACTGTTTTTAATCTGAAAGCTAAAAGGAAGCGTGAATAGAAATCTTCACTTTAAATGCTCTATTGCATGGCTTAGATGCTCCCACAGACAAAAAAACGTGGCAAAAGGTCCTTCGGACAGATAAAGGTTCAGCTGTACCTCCTTCCGCACTTAGTAGGCAAACTGGACTAGCCACTACATTGGGCTATTAAGTGGTTGCAAAAACCAGATCCAGCAGCACTATGAAATTTTACTTCTTCAATACCTACCAAGGAAGAAATTTCAACCCTCTGTTCGTCCCGTTACTTGTTCTTCCATCGAAATTGCTTTCCGAAAATAAAGAAGAACTGGTTCTACAGATTCTGATGGCCTTAGTGCCAATTTTTGTTTCATAATTTGGTGTCCAGCTTTAACACAACACCTCCAACTTCTGTTTCAAATATGTTTATGACAGGGTTTGGTTCCGAACAGTTTCCTCTTGGGTACTGTAACATCGGTGATTAAGCGAGGAAAAGACACAGACCTTTGCAAAAGCTATCGGCCAATTACAGTTTCTTGTACCATAAGCAAAATCCTGAATATATCCTTCTTCCAGAATCAACTGAAAAATGTTGATTTGGTTCAATGCAGTTTGGATTCTGTTCGAGCGCCAGTTGTGCGCACGCTCATCACATACTGACAAAAATGATGAAGCAGGCTACCCCCGAAAAGTCTGCTATCCATGTATGTTCTATAGATATAGCCGGTGCTTTTGACAATATAACGCATTCTCAGGCCCTATTCTCTCTCATTACCACTGGCGTGAATCTGTCTGTTGTCAGTCTGTTAAAATGTTGGTATGGTCATTCCTCAGTAAGGTTTAAATGACAAGGTAGCTTGTCAGAGATTATTCCTGTCCAAACTAATGTTCGCAAGGGGGAGTCTTATCTCCCTACATCTTCAAATCGGCCACATCTTCTTGTCTCGATTCTTTACACCCTGCTTACTTATATAAAGACCATGCATTCAGCTACATAGCTTCCATGGACGACTTGCTCTTAGTAAGCCGTACCCGATCCACACTCACCAAAAATGTCTATAAGCTGTCGTCGGAACTTCTAAAAATCGGTCTTGAGGTTAACCTCTCAAAATGTGAGTAACTGCATTTCAATCCTTCCTTCGTCAAATCGTTTGAATACGTCAAAGGTTCCATCTCTCTTGGACCGCTCGTCATCAAATCAACAGAAGCCCTACGATGGCTTAGCATAACATTCAAATCTTCGTTGTCAAAATTTTGCTCATCGGTTGTTCAAGAAATTTCTAGATCAATCCGTACCACCTATGGGCGCATCGTCCCCAACCGCTGGCGCTATAATCGTAAAGCTTTGGGAAAATTGTACAGCACCTTATGCGCTCCTTCTTAACTATTTCGTTCTGGTGTCACTCATGTTCTGCGAAAGAAGGAGATCAAAAAGATGAGATCATGTTATTTTAAAAATGGAAAGCACCTGCTCCACTTGTCGAAATTATGCCATAACCATACATTGACGGAGAAGTTCAAAGTTCAAGATGCAAGTATTACCCTTTTGGATCTTTCGTCGTCGTTATCAAAAATCATTGACAACAGAGCCCAACCAGCGCACGACCTTCTACACTGCTTCCTAGCCGATGACTGAAAATTAGTGTATTTATGTCTTTTATTTACTCCGACTTTTGAAATGGCGGGTTAGAAATAAATTACTTACTTACTTACTCGTTTAACCCGTCTGCGAGCCACAACATTTCCGGGACTCCCCCTCCAACTCCCCCCACTGTGGCCGAATACGACTCGGACAAAAACTTCGCATCTCAAACATCTCCTCTTTCCGCCCATGAAGTTTAATTCGGACCGGAGCATATCTTCAAATTTCCGGTTCCCGCTTAATCCTCCCCCTACTTTGGTGGATCCGGTAAGGATGCCAAACGACAAATCTAGGCCGAATAAATGTCACCGGATCCGCTTCATATTTAAAATGGGGCGTCTGAGACACGAGGTCTTTCTATTTATCAAGTTTCGTTAAGGTCCGATCACCCGTTCGTAAGTTAAAAGTACCTCAATTTCCCGGAATCCCCCTTTCTCCACGCCCCCCCCCCCCCCAGCAACGTCTAACCGACGGAAAGAATCAACAAAATCACACAAAAGATTGGCATGGGCATTTCTTCTTGGGGGGAGCTCACTAGGAAAGGCAAGAGCCCACAGAAACTTTTCGCAGCGACAATCGCGTCAACAGTGAAGAACTCTGCAGCAAACTTTTTGACCGAATTTTTATCAACTCCCGAGTCGAGACTTTTAAGAAAAATTCAGAACTGGTTGATAAACCAGACTAACTGACATCTCGTCATTGCCTTCACTTGGCGCCATTCCACGAACGCAGACTTTCAGTAACGGCTTTCAACGGTTTCACGAACAAAAAGATAACCGGTATTTGCGACCGTTCAGGTCAACGGTCAGTTGAAGACTGATCCTTGGAAGAATGATGATCCTTCAAGGATCATTCACACGGCAGGTATTTTTTCCCGGAGACGAGAAGAGAAAGTGTTCACACTGTATTCGGGTATTTTTCAAGAGAGAGTACTGTCTTGTCCCGATGAAAAATTTGTAGCCTTCGTAGTAGTATGGTAGTAGTACGAAATGGTTGCATGTAATACTATGCAATAGCAAAGGATACTATTATTTGATGTTCCTCACACTGGTCCAATCTTATGTAGTAGTATCCAGTGGCATCCTGTCTTGCCATAGAAGCCTCCAGTCAGCATATAGTAGTATGCAGTAACACGGTAGACTTGAAGTAGAAGCATGTAGCGGCATCGTTCGTACTGCATGCAACTTTTTCGTACTACTTCATAGTACTATTTTGAGATATATTTTTCATCGGGGTAGCAATAAATTACATGGTTGTAATGCTCAGGGTATCTCTCTACAATGGATACCAACATGTGCCCATTTGGACCAATTTTTACATGGGCATAATCAAGATTATTCAAGGAAATCCAATTTTATTTTTGCTGACGTCGAAGAATACCCTTCGACAAACAAATACCCGGGTATAAAGTTCACGAAGTTGAAGTCAATACCCGTTTTTTTGTTGCTGTTGCGGGGAAAATTCCCGCGGAGTACGGGTAAATACCCTCCGTGTAAACGTAGCTTCAGCCCGTTTATAAAATGTGGGATTTCCACAGACTGCCGTAATAAGTAAATTACCTCCTCCCTCTTATTATGTTTATTCCACAACTGTTACGACCATTACAATTTACTTATGATGCTCGTGAGCACCATAAGTGATAAAAACTATCGCCTATGCAGGAACTCATTTACGAGTGATCACATATGTCCGCTTTGGTATTATTTTCATTCCAGAGAGTGGTAGCGTTCCAGAGACTTATTATTAGTTACAGTTGTTACTATTCTTGTTATTATTGCTGTTCCAGAGCCCGCCGTAACAAGTCAATTGGCTCCTCCAACTTATTATTTTCGTTCCACGACTGTTACGACCGTTACAGTTTACGTATAATGGTTGCGAGCATACTCTTCTGTCAGTCCTCCTCTTATCATCGTAACTTATAATAACTTCACTGGAACCCTACCAGTCTCATAACTATCACAATATGTCGCCGGCCCCTCCTCTTACCATCGTAACTTAAGAAGTCACTGGAACCCTACCACAGTAGAGGTATGTTTGTGTGAACGTTTGTTGACGTTCTTAAAACACATAATTGGTAGTTTAGATCTTCATTCTAGAACTGCACTGTTCACATAAAACTATCTGTTCACACAAACTTACCTCTACTGTATTATGTGAATGGACTCTATTAGTCATATAGAAATCCTCAAATTTTGAGATGCTTGGTCATGATTGATACCCTATGACAAATGTATCAATTATCTACCATAACCTATGCTTCTTTGACACTGCGTGTCCAAATGTTGGATACATGATGGTAACCGAATACTCTAGCTTGAGGCATTCACCTGACAAGGCTAAATAAAACAGGTGTAAATCTTATACTGGTTGATGATATTCTGGTTACTGGATGTAGATCTTATAGTGGTTGATTCTTTATTTTTAATTTTTTCTAGGTGGTCTTGTGCGATGAAGAAGATGAAAGATGAAGATGATGAAGATGATGAAGCGATGAAAATGGGGTTTGACGTGAGTAGTGTACCTCTGTCAAGTTTATACCAGATACCTGTGCCAACTGCTCCAACCCAAAGCAGCCAGAGTGGGTCCGTGGATCAAACCAGGAAGAAAACTGTTGAAGATAATTGGACCCCTCAGGCCACTCTGGCGCTCATAAACTTTTGTCAGGAACAGAAAAAAGGGAAGACTACTCCTTTCCCCAAGACATTCTGGGGAAATATATCAAAAGAGCTGCTGAAGGTGAACCTGAAGTTTACACCCGAACCGTGTAAGAATTTGAAAGCGCAGTTCAAAGTGCAAAAAAAAAAAAAAGTGGAAGTGGAAAGGTTACGTGGCCATATTACGACGCCATGAACTCCTTCATGGGTGACAAGCCCGAAATTAAACCAGTCGCTCTCGCTTCCTCAGAGGATGGAGTAGTGGACGCACCAGACGTACAGAAGAAGAAAATGGAAATGAGAAGCCCTGGAACAGAAGAAAGGGCTTTGCACCCAGGGCCTCGGCAACAGCATCTGTTCTCGAAAAAATGAATAGTGAAGTCAATAGAAGGCATAAGGAAAGGATGGGGATGAAGGAGAAAGGACTCAAACTTTTAAGTTTCTTGAAAAGCTGTGAGATAGCTGTTTGGGCATGATTTTGTTTACTATAATTATTAGAAATGTTTCACTTTCTGTACTGTTTTATTCCATGTATATAGGTCTACCTCATTAGTTGACATTTAGTACCTGATTTATAATTAAAGTGTTCCTTGATAAATCAGTTTACTGGCATATATTTGACGGTGCGAAATGCAGAAGCCGAAATATAGCTCTAACAAAAATGTAGCTGACTTATCCGTTTTGCATCATATATGATTCGCAGTCAACTTAGGCTCAAAGACATATATTTATTGGCATATTTGATAGTGACAAACAGATACATCATCTGAGTTTTCTTAACACAATATTTTGGCATAAAAAATTATTAAAAAAATAGTTGAAAATCATTTGCGAGCCTTAAAGGCTCCAGTGTGAAAAGTTCCCTCACCAAGAAAGTCAGATATATCGCACAAATAAATTTTAAATGATGTATCCATTTCTCAATATCAACTAAGATTCTCAGCAGCTTGGGCTGGAGGAATACTTAACTTACTGTCATTTATTTAAATATATAAAAAACACATGGTGTAAATAAAATTAAAAGTCAAGGAAACTTGCTCAAAGAATTGCAGCTATTGCATCTCTCTTCAACGGTCCTGTTGTATGTCCTCCCTGCCCATGGGGGATTCCTTGGCTTATAAGGTGGGGATCTGAACCATCATCTGTGAATGCATCGTTGCAGTCAATGCAGATGTTGTGCAAAACACAACAGGCAATCACACTGGTTACTATAAAGTCAAGGTCATGACTGGGGAAATATTTCAAGCACCGAAATCTTCCTTTAAGATATGCAAATGACCTCTCTATGGCCATCCGCGTCGAGGAATGATTAAAATTATACCTTAACTGCAGTGGAGTCAGGTTCCCAATATTTCGGTAGGGTGTAAGAAGTTCACTTGACAGGGGGTATGCAGCATCTGCTAAGATGTGTGAATCAGGGGAGAACTGTATTTTACCACTGCGGATATCCCTGGCTAGTGGGGACAGATGGTAAACTCGTGCGTCATGCACAAACCCAGCATACCCAGTAAATACACTGGTATATCTGAGCTTGCGGTCACACACAGCCTGTAGCTGAATCGAGTGGAAATCTTTGCACTTTCCATATGATGCTGGGTGCTCAGTTGGAGCAGGGATTGGGATATCTATGCCGTCGATGTTGGTGCCACACACCGGGAAAACCCACTTTACTTCTAAATCCATTTTCTATCTCCGATTACGTGAACCTACTGGCTACTTTATGACTTCAGGGCACAACTCAAATAAAGCCCTCACACACCTGTGGACAACTCTGGACACAGATGACTTTGCAACACCAAACGAATCCCCAACAGATCTATAGCTGTCAGGCGTGGCTAACACCCACAAAGTTATTAGTAACTTTGTTTCAACACAGATGGCCAGTTCAGACAAAGAATTCTGAAACACAAAAGCACTAATTTTATGACTAATACTTTGAAAGGTACTTGGTTCAACACGAAAATGAGACTTGAAATCACAGTCTCTCATTTCTGGTGTCGTTTTTTCATAGTAGTTTTGAACCTTAGCCACTTGAAAATTGTCTGCTTCAACAAGTGCCATGGAGGTTCTAATCATTTCCGTATCGCGTGAGTCATCAGAAGACATGATAAGTTCATCAATCATTAACTAAATCATCACTCTTTCTGTCCTTGTTGACATGATAAAGAAGAAGAGGGCGAAGAAGAGCATTTGCTATCTGAAGTGGTCCATACTACTGAAGAGTGGGACCTCAAACTTTCAGCTGGATAAAATGATAAATTTTCAAGAAAAAATTACAATTTTGTAAAAAAGTCGACTGATTTTCAGAAAAAAAAATATTCTGACAAAAAATAAACTGATTTTCAAAAAAAACAACAGTTTTCATGAAAATAATCAACTGTTTTTACAAAAAACGCGGCGCTTCGCAACGACCCAGTTATTTTTTACCAGCTGGCTGACAAGGTTGGGGGGGGGGGCATCCCCCCTCCCCCCAAAGTCGTGATGCCCCTGGCTGTGATCAGTTCAAAAGAAAAACTTCTGAGGTAGTTCAGCATTGTTTCTTTTATTCTTTATTAGTGGTAGCAAAAAAAATTCAAGAGAAAACAAAAAGATGAATTAAGACTTAGGATTAAAACTATTCATTGTCACAGGGTCGTAAGGTTATGGTGAGATCCAGTTCTGGAGGTTTTTGACAAGATATAAAGCTTATCATCTCTGCCTCACTGGCAATAAATAATTGATACAAGATTTATAAGGAAAATTAGGGGTTTATGTAAGACAGAAAAATCTTCAGTATCCTATCCACAGTTGAGAACTACCCTTCTAAATACCTAGTTTGTGATACATGCTAGAAGATTCAACACTATGATTCTTTGCGTTTGGAAGTTTTGCTAGAATCTAGCTAGGATGCAACAAATATATTACAATAGCTCTGTATAATGCATAAAAACTCTATTTAAGGTTACAAGAATGCCTGGATTATTGCTATGCACATTACTGGACAAAACATTCAATATAGTCACTCAATAAGATTGTCATCCAATGAAGACCTCAAACATGTTTTCAAGAATTTAAATTTGTTGCCTTTCTTGCTGATAGCTGTAGCGATTTCCGTTCCAGAGAGGATAATAACTATCACGAGGCTCCGCCTCTTGTCATCGTTAATCAAAATAACTTGTCGGGAACGCAACCTGGATCTAAGAAATGTCATCATCATTCAGTCACTTGATAGATTTCACACTGTCAAATATTGCAATACTGGAGAGCTGCAGTAAAGCTAAATGTATTAGTACGTACAGGAAGGTGACGTAAAAACAAAAACGAAAACACAACTCTTGCAGTGCCTTTGTTCTTACTCTCAAACTGATAAAATTCTGCAAACCTTGATACAGCAGTGTCTTGTTAAACATGTCCTCTCTTTAGGATATACTTTTTGATTCGTTTCGAAAGGAAAATTACTGTTACTTTGGTAACAATGTTTTGCAATGTTTTTCATTCATTCCAACGATGCGTCACTCGGAGTACAAAAACACAACCCTCCTGGAATTCAGAAATATAAGGCATCAATTGACTTTTTTCTCAATGCAAAAAGTGTAAAATAAAACTGTTGTGGAGCAGCCTGGGATCAGAAAAAACTATTTTAGAGTGTTCGTCCACTCCAGAAATATGCTTCAGGTGGTTGATTTGCATTAGCTTCCTGTACTGTGGTCAGGCAGGTCCAAACAGATTCTGTAAATATTTACTGAACCTCTGGTATGAACCAACCCGTATAATATCCCAGTAAAACAGTTTTTGAAAAGATTCACTTAGGACAGCTGGAATTTTTTAAGTTTTTGTAGCTTTATCTGAACATATCAGATGGTTGACACTCACTGATCTCATTGACTCATTGAACAGGAAAAATACTTCAAATCTTCTTTGGCCTGTATCTCCTTGTTGCTAGAGCAGAAAAGATCCACAACTAAAACGTGATGCAAATGTTCACAGTATCCGCCCTCTTCCTGCGTACTCATGTGCTGTTTTTGTTGTCTTCTTGTGCTATATTTTATACTCCTCTTTTTGTATTTTAAGATAATCAAAAGACCTCCAATCGTTGTTCAGTAACTGAAAACGTGAATCAGTTCCGTTCAAACAACGCAGACGTTGCAAAAGCAGAGATTCTCTGGGCAATGAAAAATGTGGTGACCCGGAGGTCTTCCAGATCGCCAGATGATGAAAAACTGTCATTTCAGTCTATGTTTCCAAATAGTCAGTTTGCCCAGGAATTTGACTTGAGAGAACAACAGCTGAGGTATCCGATATACTATGGACTTGCTCTCTATTTTGAAGGGGAAGTAAGGTGTAAGTTGTCAAGTGCTATGCATATTTTGGCTTGCTTCGATGAAGCGATGAACAACGTATCACAAAGAGGACAAATGGATCTGATTGTACGATTCTTTGATGAAGAAAAGCAAAGGGTTGAGAACTGTTATTTGAATTCTGTATTTCTGAATCGAGCTAGGGTTTCGGACCTGTTGATTAGTTTTGAGACAGCTATGTCTCAAGAGCTGCTGAAGCTCGTTTGTCGAGTTTCTATGGATTAGGTCCTAATGTGAACTGGAAGTTAAGGGAAAATTTAAAGCAAACTCTAGCTGACCAAGGTGCAGAACAAACTCTGCTTGATCTTGGTTCATGTGGACTACATGTAGTTCATGAATCTCTTCTCACTGGTCATAGTGCTGCTGGTTGGAATGTTAGAACTGGGTGGAGAATGTTAGCGTCGCAGTTTTTAGAGGTCTTTGAACCGCTGAAAAAGTGTGTTTGTGAAACTGAACACTCTCATAACAAAAGTCTTTCAAGCTTTAAGAAGTTGAAAACGGCCTTTGCGGACCAGCTAATGAAAGCAAAGGTTAACTTTTTATGACAGTTGCTGCAGATGTA
Organism: Branchinecta sandiegonensis; assembly: GCA_030848855.1. Classification (NCBI taxonomy): domain Eukaryota; kingdom Metazoa; phylum Arthropoda; class Branchiopoda; order Anostraca; family Branchinectidae; genus Branchinecta; species Branchinecta sandiegonensis. The sequence goes on along the minus strand of JAUPMV010000016.1, from coordinate 19,047,117 downwards.
AAGCCTTTTCTGACGCGCTTTCAGAGCCCCAAGCCATTGTTGCCTTTTTTTTTACCCCGAGCTGGAAATGGTTTTTAGGCAACTGATGGCTCGATTTGTCAGCAAATCACTCTTAAATGTTGCGAAGTCAGGGGTTCAGTAGGCAAAAGTGGATCCGGAGGGCGATGGAGTATTGAAAAATAGGTGTGACATAGGATTCGCTACCGAAAAAGAACTGAAATCATCGAAAGCAAAAGAGAAAGACATGGCAGTGATTCGTGCTGATTGTGTTGACTTTCTGAAGGCTATGGTTCAGAGAATTCTTTCGAAGTCTCCTCTGAAGTACGACGTTTATCAGGTCCGTGTCTTGTTTCGCCCCTCAGATCATTCTGAAGCAGCGTTGACTAGCCGAGAGTCGGATGCAAAAGACGCTGGAAACACTAGTGTCTCACTGTCAGATCAGTGCTGTGACAGCTAAGAAATCAAAGAGGCAGCTTTGCACCGAGTCTCTCTTGTGTCCTTGTAATTTCCCTGGTGGAGTCGAAGAATTGTTGGGTATTACGAAACTAGTTCTAATCCTTGGTCATGGGAATGCGTCGTTAGAATCACGTTTTCCCGCAATGTCAAGATGTCGAGGCAGCGATACCGTAACAAGCTTGGGAATTCTGAAAAAAGTGACGGCTCCCTAAAACGCAATGTTGCTCTAGAACTGAAAGAGGCCAAACGAAGGAAGGGTATAGTCGAGCAGTTTTCTCAGGTGTGCGGCCAATCACGATGACGCCTATCTTCAGCAAGGTGTACGAAGGTTTCGTAGATATTTGGCTAAAAGATTGCATATTGAGGCATTTAGACCCCAAACAGTTTGGAAATATGCCCAGGACATCAACCACGCATTATCTGGTGAGTCTACTGGACACTATGCTCAAGCACTTGGATGACCCAGAGCGCTGGCTAAACCTAATAGCAATAGAACTACGAAAGGCTTTCGACCTTGTGTGCCATAGTGTCCTTTTAAAGAAATTACTTAATGAATTTGTTGTCCACCCGTTTCTTGTGAAAATAATAGCTAGTTTCCTTTCTCATAGAGCCCAACGTACAAAGTATAAATCAACATTTTCTGATTCACTCCCGATTTTTTGTGGAGTACCCCAGGGTACCATTTTAGGTCCGCTACTTTTCCTTGTTATGGCTAATGAGTTAGCTAGGAGTTACCCAGACAGGCTTAAATACGTTGATGATCTGACTATTTTAGAAAAGTGCTTTAAGAACATCCAGAGCAGTTCAGCAACCATGATGAAAGATATCTGTGAAGAAGCAGAGTCTGACAAAATGATTGTTAATATGGATAAGTCTGTGATTTTACCCGTTTCTTTCCTTCAGGGCGTCCTGTCTTTCAACCCAGATATCCCCGAATCGTGTAGGGTTGGTGAACTGAGGCTGCTGGGAGTCACTATAACGTCAGATCTGAGGTGGCAACGACAGGTTGAAAATATGCTTAAAAAAGCTAACGCAGGGATAATTTATCTTAAACTATTATCTCGTTACGGTGTTCCAGCCCTCCATTTGCTGCGAGTATATTTGTCATTTATCCGTCCGAATCTTGAATATTGCTGCCCTGTGTGGCATTTCGGGCTGACCCATGAACAGTCGGATTCGCTTGAGAGGATCCAATATAGAGCGTTACTCGTAGTATCTAAAGCGCCAAAAGTCCCATATATTGGTCTTTTGAGGGAATTTAAGTTAATATCCCTTTCTTCTCGTCGACTAGAGCTGTGTATGAAATTTGGTACATCTCTGGTTCAAAATCCTTCTCAGCGCGATATCCTTCCCCCTGATTTCGTCCCATCCCGTACCCGACTACCACGACAGGCGTCTGAACCTGTGCCCCGTCTGGAACCGATTTTAACCTTACGAACACGGTACGCTCAAAGTTTTGTCCCCGCGTTTGTTCGGTTGTACAACTCGGAACGTGTCTGAAATGGTTTGTTTTCTTTTGTGTTTATTTATGTAATGCCATTTAGCAACCTGACTATGTACCCTAATTGTATATATATTTATTAATAGGCTATTTATCAATCTTATTGACTTGAAAGCAACCAATCGGCTTGTCCGTTATTTGTTTTGAAATAAATTGAATTGAATTGAATTGGAAGGCCGCGAGCATTTGCAAAGGCTTGAAAATGAGGTGAAAAGCTTGCAGGCTAGACTGAACTTGTTATCCTAAGATCATCTTCGCGTATTGTAGCCTAATGTCATTAGCGGTCATGATAGTCGGTACGATTTTCCCGTCTACCCTGACTTCGCTTTTTCCTCTCCTTGTTCTTTTGGTTTGCTTTTAAGTTCAGTCAGGGGGGGGCACAAGTATGAAATCTACTGATATCTAGCCTAAAATCAGTCAACTTTCAAGATAAGGACCCACCCACCCCCGGGGAAAAATCCACAATTTTAGTTCCAAACCACCCACCTCACCACCACCCGACTAAAAAAAAAAAAAGAGATGTCAAGTTGTATAGATTGATGCTCTGGACAGTTTTACGTACAATATCATGCCGATATTTCGATAATTGCGACGTTCTGAGCAAAAAAACAACAACAAACAAGCTGCCTCATCTCCATCGAGAGTGCTACAGGAGGGGTATCCAACCTCGAATTTATATTCGAATTTATATGGCCTGAAAACCTTACAAGGAAATTTCTGTGGAGTCCAAAACAGGTCCTGGGTCATACAGGGTTTCCTTCTTTACAGTTAGGATCTTTTTAGGACTTAGGACTGGAGTTCGAAGCTGTGTAAATTCGAGGTCGGATACCCCTCCTGTGCACCAAGGAACTGATCCAACACACTAAGTAAATCAAAACCGTCGGGATGGAACTTGGTGGGAAGACCAAACATATATTTTTTTAGCGAGACCAAGCGGTAGAGTGAGAGATGTTTTTTTTTATCAATTGTATTTTAGAGTGATGTTTCACCATCAGTTGTGAATTGGAGGAATGAGACAATTAGCCATTTTCGGCCTGAGTTTCGGCTAGAGTGTCTGGCCTACCCCGCAGAATAATAATAAAAATAACAAGCATAACTCTTAGACACATTACTGAAGGATCATGACCGGTCCAGTGCACTGTGAGCAGAGTTGAAGGGAGAATCATTCCCGGTAATTCCGGTAATAGCGAGTTAGGGTGCTTCCAGATGCTAGGATGATGATACTACGCGGCGACCAGAATAACTTGGAAATAGTCATCTCCCCGATCCGAAAATCTTGGATGAGTGGAGGGGAAGGAAATTAAAAATATTGTGTCATGCGCAACTTTCGAACTGGTGAATGGTGATCGGAACGCAATAAAACTTGATAACTGACAAGAGGACATGTCACAGGTGTTCTATATGATGATACGAAGCGAATGCGGGGGGGGGGGGTAGCTAGCGGGACCGGGAAATACCGTGACACGCTTCGAGTGGAGGGATCGGAGTGAACTAGTGGGAATAACAAGCCTTTGCTCTAGATACAGCATATCGGACTAGATCCGGCCACTGTGGGGGAGTTAGAGGTAGGTCCCAGAATTCCAATGATCATGAGGTAAGGTAATTTCAGTTGTGCTACGACGATTAAACTTGACAGACTACGGACCCCGACAAGACTGACTTCGAAACCGCCACTTCCCGGTTCCAACCATTGTGGGGGCATTCGAGGGAGGAAAAAGCTGGAAACTTTCGACATGCATAACCTTAGAACGGGTGACCGTAACTGAATGCAACTTGATAAATAGCAAGAGCTGTGTTCGTTGCTCTCCGGGCTCTCTCTGGTGTTTTGTCACCGGTGTCCGGTTGTTCCCTTGTAACGCGTTTTTTGGTTCACCGGTGGGTAGTCACCGGGGAGTGCAAAAACGCCTTGTAAGAATAACCGGTGACCACCGGTCGGACCCGTGACAAAGAACGCAGCTAAGAGTACATGCCCCCGATATTCAGTTTAACGCCGGACGGGATCCGGCAACTATGTGCGATCGAGCACCAGAAATCCCATGGCAGGCTTAGCCTTTTATGGAGTGCTCGGGACCAGACTTTGCGGGAAGGAAAAACCTATCTTCTAGATAATCATTTATCGCACTGGATCGGATCCGGGCATTACCGGATGAGTTGGGAGGGGAAGAAGACCCGTTAATTTTGTGGCATTCAAAACTCTGGTACGACTGACAGAACTTGAAGACCCCTTAAACTGCGCATGTTAACATCAATGTGCTAAAAATGGTTTTGACCAAACGATACCTACACCTTTTATGGTCCGCAAAGGCCCATGATCATTTGTACCTCAAGGGTTTGGAATGGCACGAGCACACATCTTGGATGTTCCGTTTAAGGCTGTATTAGGGACCTGACTAGGTTGTTTAACTTTCAAACGAGTTATCCAGTTTGGATGGTACTTAATAAATCACGATGGCACCAAAATCCTTCTATTCTGAAACAGTTTTTAACGAATGGAACAACCTTTACAATTCACTGTGTCATTCCGTCTTATGATGAAATGGATCTCTGGAAAGAGCGCAAACCCTATCTGATGCACATCCTAAATACCCGTGCATTGTTCCTCGTTGTGACTTCTGATGATCCGACCACGTGTGGGGGTGACGAGGGAGGCATTCCCTATACGTTTGTAAAAAACACATCGACCAATAGTGGTAGCCAGATCACCCCTTATAAACGATAGACATGAATCCAAAATACGGGCAACGGAAGGAACAATTTCCGAAAAGAAGACCCCTTTTTCTTTGTGAAAAAAATAGTATAAAAGAATAAAAAAAGTTGATGATCCAAACACTGTCGGGAGGGGGTCCAAATTTGTCTGAAAAGCTGGCTGAACCAGGTACCAGATGAGTGGACGGACGGATCTCACCCAACTTGGGAAGTTAGAGCTAGGGCTATAGTTCTGCCTTTTGGTGGTTCACACCCAATCGGACCCCCTGCACAAGAACTCTGGCAGCACATCACTTGGTGGTGTTGTGGTGTACAGTCCTTAAAAATACATTATTAGGACACTAGCTCTAACGTCCAAACAAGTTTGGTTTAGAACCCGCAATTCTTTCTACGGCGGTTGACAAGCGCTCAAGGCTCCCATGACCGTGGTAGAAAAAACATGTTTTATCTTCTTCAACCTCTCCCTACATAGTTGGATCGAATTACTTGTGGTCCGATCGGAAGGAATATCTAGGACCCTAGCTATACCTTTTCACCAAGTTTGGTTGAGCCAGATCGGTCCCATTTTTGTAGGGTCCTGTTTTAATTTCAGAGGAGTCCGGTGGTAAGGGGTCTTGGGTCCCGTTTTCGGAGGACCTGTCACAGTGGTTCCGAAAACTGAATTGGGCTTGTCCTACTATACGCGGAAAAGGGAGAAAAAATAAAATTAGTAAGTCTAGTGCGGTGGCAATCCCTGGGGATAACCTCCCGTACTCGAATATGCCGGAAGACTAAATTTTTTTACGCAAATCTGCAGTAGATTTCTTCCACAAAATGAACTTGTTGACTTGAAAAAAGCTTCTAGGTTCAGTATCGCCTTAAAAAAACATCTCTACGACTGTTTTTATGTGGTGAGCTATCGAATGGTATGTTACTCTTCCCAAAAATAAAATAAAACTGACAAACCACCGACTCTATTTATCAAGGTATAAAATCCCAATTTTTGCAACTTTGAAGGGACCCACCCCGGATTAAATCCGCAATTTTCTGACCAAACCACCCACCCCCACCCGGCTAGATGTCATAGATTTTAGTACCTGTGCCCCCCAGAGTACAGTCTATTATTTGAAGACTTTCTTGACAACTTACGTATTTGAAGTCGTTGCTGTCAGTGACGTTACATTTGTCGTTTGTGTTTAAAACACAGTGATGAGGATGATGATGAAATTTCATTTCCGCACTTAAGAAGAGGAAAATAGTGCAGTATAGACAAAGAATAGGAAAAACTACACTGAGCTTTCAATAATGTAGTAAATGCACAAGATAGAAAAATAAACATTAAAAAAAGAAAGAAAAGGGACTAATCGGGTCTCTTTACGAAGCTGATGGATGTTTTGTTCAGTAAATGAGCTAATTTGTTTACTAAGGTAATCGAAAGGTGTTGGAAAAATGCTGGAACATGGTCAGGGGAAATCGCCAAAAAAAGGTCAGGGAAAAACGCGGAAGTAGGCTCACCTCTGATAAGTATTAGGTACATTTGCTGCTTCAAAGTTGAGTGAGTCAATCTGCTTCCAAACATGCAAGAAAGGTGTCAAAATACTGGTAAGAGTACAAGTGATGGATACTAAAGCACAACAGACTGCACTGTACAGTCGAATCCTAGGATCGAATATACTGTACGTTCAACTCCTCTTGTCTATGGTTAGGAAAAAGACGACAAAAAATATATTATGGGGCTTTTAGTTTGCAAGAGTTGTATAGTCCCATTCATAGAGAATTATTGGTGGAATTATTGACTGGGAATTTCCTTTTAAACATTTTAGGCCAGGTTCGAGGTTCTACAAATTCAATGTATGTACGTCAATAGAAATTTCAACGCCCCCAAAATAATCCAAATGACTACCCCAGGTTGGTAAGTTCTGCTGAAACTTGGGCTGTAACCACAAGGTTGAGAGAGGCCAGTGAAGTTAATAAACACACAAGTCTCCTCCAACCCTGTAAAAAAGGTGCCGAGATGTGAATGCCAAAACACTGTTCCATTATGAAAGACCATTTTATGGCACACTGCAGGCTGGGATTTCATCAGACATACTTGAGCAGTCCGGCAAGCAACAAGGCCTGATCGATTTGCAAGACATGGCAATCGGTCAATTTAGTTTGCTTTTCTACCAGAGTTGCGATACTGAATTATTGAATTGTCCTCGAGATAGATCTAAAATCCCGGGAAAAAATGTACCAGACGCTAACATTTTTTTGGCACGAGTTGCACTTCGCGCAAGCCTTGCGCACCACACGCATCTATGATGGACTTGGAATAACAACTCCACATATGAGGAAACGACCAAAGGATTTCTACCCGTTGAGCCACTGCCGGGTATAATTGCAAACTGAACGAAGCACCAGTTGGTGCTTTCAGGGGAAAATTAAACAATAGATGGCTCCACGATCCAGCGCGCAACCCCTTCTGCAAGAACCGACCAAAGGATGAACCAAATGAAAAGGCTTCCGTTATCTGGGATCGAACCACGGACCTTTCGATCAAAAGTCTCACTGTCTACCAATTTAGCCATTGGTGGGTGTAACTATAAACTGAACGAAGGACTAGTAGGTATTTTTAGAATAAGCAAGAGTGGGCTTTAAATACAACTAGATGATAAAGTGGGGGTATGCAACAGATATGATGCGCGTTTGCCCTGACTGTAAACAGCCCCACCCATCCCGTCCGCACCGCTTTTCCGCGTTCTACTCGGTTAAGATATTGTTTTTTTATTTTTTTTACACTTTTATTCACTCAACGAAACAATCAATCTTTAATTTGACTATTAAATATTTGACACTTTGACGTGACACGACACGACCCATCCCGCGTCCGAGTACTCTCATCACAATGCGCACGGTTAGTGCAGCACTCGTTAATGATCCTTCCGCAGGTTCACCTACGGAAACCTTGTTACGACTTGTACTTCCAAGTTTGAACATCTTTCAATCAACACCGAAGCCATCCAGAGGACGGTGCGGCGGATCGTCCGAAGTTCTCACTAAATCATTCAATCGGTAGTAGCGACGGGCGGTGTGTACAAAGGGCAGGGACGTAATCGACGCAAGCTAATGACTTGCACCTACTAGGGATTCCTGGCTCATGGGGATCCTTGCAGTCCCCAATCCCAACCACGAAAGAGGTTCAGGGGTTAAATATTTGACACTTTAGTCCGTCCGCTTTAGTCTTTTCACTATAGCCCGTCCACTTTAGTCTTTCCATTTTAGTCTGTCCACTCAAGTCTGTCCACTTTCGTCTTTCCACTTTCTTCAAATATTTGACAACGAAATAATCATGTTCTTCTTAATCGTCTTGAGCTATTCTGTTCGATGCACTTGGTTGACGTAAATTGTCGATAACGTCCTGCCCTTTACGCAAACTTCATAAGTGTGACAAAATGTGCAAATAGCATAACTCGGGCAATGTAGTGGGCATCTCGAGAGCACGCGGCTGAAGCAAAACGGATCCAAACCGCTTTCTTGATGATTTTCACATCTTGTCAACAGACAAAGAATGCAGTTGGCATCCATTTTCGTCGGAGGCTGACAAAAGTCACATTTTCCACTCACTGAGAAATACAGCGTTCATAAAACCATGCTTTCACTTGGGCAACGGTACATAGACTAAACTTTTGGCAGACCTATTGTTCTTTGCCTAGGGCCGTTTTTGTCCTTGGTCAATACCCAAAACTACCGGTACTTTTACACTCTGCAAACTGGATGTTTAAAACAAACCTTCCATTATCTCCTCACAATACCCCTATTTCCAGTCTCGTTACCCCAAAATTATTAAAAACTGCCTTTATGTTACTTTTTCAAGCTTTCAAAGAAACAAAATTTGTCAAGGTTCGAACAGCTCATGACTATTTCAAAGAATTTCTTTCTTCATTTACTCCGCCTTTTCAAAATGGCGTGTCATAAATAAATTAATTAATTAATTAATTAATTAAATTTGAACCGTGCTCGAAATGAATCCTAGTATCCTTTAAACCGCTCTTCATCAGTTGAGCTGTTTTTCTTCCTACCATCATGAATGTTCGTGTCTTATTCGCACATCCTTTTTTCTAGATTTTTGAGTTCAAATCCTTTGAAATAAACCTTCTATCATTTCCCACAGTTCCCTAATTTCAGACTTATTACCCCTAAATTACTTAAAACTGCCATTATCATACTCTTACAGGCTTTTTCTCAAATCATCACTCAAAATCCTAATCGCTGGATTTAGAATTTAGAAATAAAAGTCTCACCCGTTCACTGTGAAAAATTAATAAGCCCTACCTTCAAAATGTACCACAAGAATTCTATTACACTCCTCTCAAACAACTCCTACCATAGTCTCCCCCAACCCCAATCACACAGATGCGGCTCGCAGAACAACTTTCTTCTTTACAATTTTAGGCCTGATTGAGACTCGGACGACAGCTTTCTTCTTTGCGAATTGAGGTAGGATTGTATACTCAGACAACAGCTTTCTTCTTTGCGACTTGATGTGGGATTGGGACTCGGACTACAGCTGTCGTCTTTGCGACTTGAGGCTGGACCGGGGCGGGGCTTCTTCCCCACCCAGCAACTGACCTTTAACACTGCCGCCAGAGCGCAGTTATTTCCTTTTCGGCTTGAAAACTGTAATGCTCAACGGATTGAATCCAGTAAGGACGATTGTTATAACATCTAATGGCGTGACTAGTAAAAAACCGTTCAAATTGTTTGGCTCGAGAATCTAGAAATGTCATATTCACTCATTCACTGTAAATATTTTCTAGCCCCTACCGTCTCAAAATACCACAATATTTCCAGTACACCCCTCTCAAACATTTCCTCCCTTAGTCATCCCAACCACATTCACACAGGTACGGTCCATTTAAAATTAAGAACAGTTTCGAACTGAGTTTGCATCCCAAATACAAACACTTTATAAGCCGTCCACTTGCTTCAAAACATAAACTATCAAAGTCAAGAACTTACTTCAATGTTACTTGAATTGTGTCACAACACTGAATCAGAACTTGTTGACGTTCAACCCATTACGTGCTGTAACTCGACTAATACTGTTTTGAATTTCACGTCACTCCCCGTAGTATCCCCAATCACATTCACACACGTACGACTTCAATGTTACTTGCCATCTCAGATTGTGTCACAATTCTGAATCACAATTTGTTAACCTTTACCCTCATTTGAATTCGCGTCATTGCTCCCGTTGACCGTTAGATCTCTTCGACCACCTATTGATCCTCTGAAGGCTACAGTGGAACTGCAGTGGTTTTTGTCATATAGTCGTGAGCCGTGAATCCAAGAGAATCTGAATTGAACGGTAGGTAATATTTCCGAGGGGTCTTTATTATTCAATCGATTTATTCATGTGTACTGTGTTTTGAGTTGTCTGACTTCACTCATGAGATGAGTCATACTTCGTAAAAGTCGAGGTTTTGATATTTGTTTTACTCTGCCATATACAGTGTATAGGTTCAGACTCTTTGCTTCGTTAGGTTGTTTTTCCGACGGGGACTATCGATCCAACTGCTAATCCAGCTGTTGGCTCCAAAGCAAAGCTGAATTTTGCAATTTGTTTTGAGCCTATGAAGGCAAGATTTCACAGATGGTGCTTTCTACACATTGTTTGACAGAGGATTAAAGTTTTTTTTCAAAGATTGCTTTCCTAAATTGCCTAAGCTTTCAATTTCACTGCTTTCGATTTTGTCATGAAGCTAAAAAGATGTTGGAAAGAGTGGGCGGATTTTGTTAGGACATTTTACATGCAAGGGTGGTTTGGGAGAAGGCATGCTCGCACATTGGTGCCCTGGCCTTCTATACAGAATCGGTAGTTCGGCAACTGGCAGACACATCATACACATAAAAAATGTGACTGGTCTATTCCAAGAAAGAGGGGAGTTCGTTTTTTTAGAAATAGTCAAATAATAACTGAGAACACAAAGAGTAATTTCTTACAGAAAAGATCTGCAAAAAAGTTCGAATCTTTCGACTCTGAAGTTGCAGAGGCAACTGATAAAGAAAACAGTTTGTACCCTGGCTTTCTATATAGAATCGGTAGTTCGGCAACTGGCAGACACTTCAGACACAAAAACAAATGTGAATGGTAGTTCCGAAAAAGAGGAGAGCTGATTTCACTAAAATTAGTGCAATAATATTTGAGAACCCAAAGAGTGATGATGGACGTTCCTCTTCAGTTAGACCTAATTCATACGAGAAATTGCAAGATGGGCAGCCCTTCTTACAATAAGACTGCGGCGTTGATAATGATAATCGCATTCTTGTGTCTGGGACAGAGCGTAGCCTGGAACTACATGGGTTGTACCGTCACTGTTTGCGTGATGGCACTTTCACGATAGTCCCAGAGATATTCTACCAGCTTTTCGCCATTCCCGTGCTTGTCAGCGGTAAAACTGTCTCATGCTTGTTTGTTTTTGTTGCCCAACAAGTCCCAGTCTATATATGTGTGGATGTTTGACCAAGTGGAACAGTTGGGTCAAAAGTTCAGCCCGTCTTCTGTGATGGCAAATTTCAAAGCTAGTGCTATTAGTGCGATTTAGACTAAGATTCCTTCTGCTGCAGTTAGAGGCTACTTTTACCACCTGAGCCAGAGTTTATATCGGAAAAGCCAGAGTTTTTATCGGAAAATCCAGAATCTCGGCCTCCAGGAAAGGTATCAGACTTGCACTGATTTCAGCGTGAAAACACGGATGATCCCCGCACTAGCCTTTGTGCCGAGTAGAGATTGTCTTTGAACTCCGGGCCATCCGCGTCTCTGAATTGCTTTCTTTTCCAAGTTTTCTATTCCAAGTGTTGATTCTGTTCGGTGGTTGGGTATTACGATTACTAAAAATATTCGTTCTTTCCGATCCCGGACGGTTTCCGATTGTAGACTAAAAATTCAACTGGATTATTCGAAAATTGTTGCTCCCCGCCCAACCCCTGTCATGTTCTCGGTCTCAGATTTCCAAACGAAGAGGCGCATTCTCCAAAAATCGTACGAGAAACAAGAAACGATCCAGTTCAGAAACGACCTGTCCAAAGAAGATCGAACAAAGAAACAGCAACTGTACCTGGAGCTCCAAAGACGACTTGACGAGGGGGAGATGGACTTGGTTATTCGAGGACGAACAATAGTTTCAAAAAACTTCACGGCCACCGCCCCTCGGAACCAGGGCGGACTAGAAGCAATGATAGAATAAACACTCATCTTCATACCCCTGTAAATAGTGTTCACTTTGTTCATGTTAAGGATTGCAGTAATAACAACGGATGTTGATATTTGGGCCTTTTGTGAAATCAAACCCAAGAGAACGTCTATTGCTCTGGATGATGACCAAATTGGAATACCAGGTTATGAGGTTTTTTACAAACCTTACCAGACAAGGAGGCAGAGGCATAGCTGTCAATGTCAAACATTCTCTTAAGGTAATTACACTGGATCTGTCCAACATTTATGAGCCTTGGGTTGAACAGTCGTGGCTAAAAGCGTCATTACCTGATGATCAGGTTACAGTAGGTTGTATTTACCGTAGTCCAAGTGCCCCATGCATGAACAGTGCCCTACTGGCGACAACAAGTTCCATTGAACATGTTATGAAATTAACAAAAAAGCTAGTGATAGTGGTAGACTTCAATCTGCCTAATATTGGTTGGACTGATGGACGTGGTTATGTGAATCAGCAGGTTGGTATGCCTAACCGACTCCTCCAATGCCTAGAAGAACAAACATAATATCAGGCGGTTGACTTTCACACTTGGCATAGGGATGGGCAGGAACCAACCTTATTGGACTTGGTTATCGATAATGACCAAGAATCAATTATTAGTGTGGACTGTCTCGCACCTTTCGGCCTGAGCAACCATGTATGCATCCAGAGCAAATTAAGGTTGTTCAACAAGTCAAATAATTTTTTCAAGCGGAGATTCACAAATTACAACCTAGTAAAGAGGGAACTGGAAAATGAAAACTGGGCGTGTATGGAAAATTTGAAAGTGAACGAAGCATGGAAAAAGTTTCGAGAATCTATCTTAGAATTAGAAAAGAAATATACTTCTGAAAGATGGATTTAAAAGCCAAAGACTCTACCATGCCTGACTAAGAAAATTAAACGGATGATTAATGCAAAAAACAGAAGGTGGAAATGCTATAAGAAGAAACCAAACACAAAGAAGTATGAACGGTTCAAGACAGCAAGAGAAACATTAAGAAATCAGACAAGAAAATTAACCCAGAATTATGAAGAGACAGTAGCAAATGACTGTAAAGTGAATCCAAAAACATTTTGGAGGTATGCTTCCTCAAGCAAACCTGGTAGACACTCAGTAACCCAACTATCTGACAATGGAGACACAATCTACCACCCAGTCCAAATCGCTGAGGCTCTAAACAAGCAATTAACATCTGTGTTCACACCCAATGATAACACCCCACTACCTCAAAACCAGAGTATAGTATTGCAACACCAATGATCTCTATAACTGTTGACCCAGTAGATGTTGAAAGAAGGCTGAAAAAACTAGACCCCAACAAATCAGTTGGTCCAGATGGAATCCACCCTAGACTCTTAAAAGAAGTTCAGCAATAGCAGCACCCCTTACCAAACTGTACCAGACATCCTTGGACATAAAGTCAGTACCCAGTGACTGGAAGGTTGCCCACATAACTCCTGTGCATAAAGGTGGTAAACGTGATCAAGTAGCAAACTACATGCCAATAACTATCACCTCAGTCGTCGGAAAAAATCCTGGAGGGTATCTTAAACTCAGCAGTCTTGAGGCACCTTACTGACAACGATCTGCTTACACAGTGCCAACATGGATTTTGCCCAAAACGTTCTACCGATACCAACCTTATTGATGCTTACGATTATTTAACTGGCTTGCTCGATCAGAAACTACCAGTTGACCTAATTCTACTCGACTTTGCAAAAGCATTTGATAAAGTTTGCCATAAAAGGCTGAAGATAAAACTGGAAGGGATCGGAATACATCAAGATGTCACAGACTGGATCATGCAGCTTTTGACAGAAAGAACACAGGCCGTTAAGATATATGGAGACCAGGGTATGGCATTCTTCTCAGGAAAGAGTAACGTAACAAGCGGAGTCCCGCAAGGCACTGTTCTGGGCCCAACTCTCTTTAATATCTTTATTAACGATGCCCCTAGTGTTATCAGAAACAAGACCAGCCTATATGCCGATGATTCAAAAATCATAGGTCCTGTAGATAGCCTCACCAATATCACCAGCCTTCAGTGTGACCTGGACAACTTCTCAGAATGGGCAACAACCTGGCGACTAGAGTTCAACATCCAAAAGAGCAGATCATTACACTTCGGGAAAAAAAACCCAAGACACACATACTCCATGACCAGCAAAAATGGCACTAGACAGGATATAATCTCCACAAGACATAGAAAGACCTGGGCATTCTGGTAGATGAAGACCTCAAGTTCAGCCAACACACCCAAGCAGTAGTTGCAAAGTCCTTCCAGACCCTTGGCCTGATTAAAAGGACATTTAGCTCCCGATCCCCACAAGTAATAACAAAGCTTATACAAATGACTGGCACGACCAAAAGTCGAATTTGGGAGGTGCGTAGCAACACCAATAAACATCAGGCAGCACTTGAGTCTGTACAAAGAAGAGCCACTAAATGCATCAAAGGATATAGCACCCTGGACTATCAAACAAGATTAACGAAGTTGAACCTGCCAACCCTTTGCTACCGTCGCAGACGTGGTGACGTCATTATGGCATATAAACTCTTGGAGACAGACACTAACCTGTTTCCAGCTAGAACAGAACACCCGAGCCCGAGAAAACTCCAAGAAGTTTTTCGGGAAGAGAGCTGCAGCCAAGAAGCGAAACCAATTCTTTACTCATCGAGTGGTACCACTATGGAATTCCCTCAGTCAGAACACTGTCGTGGCAGATAGTGTGGAGGCCTTCAAGTCATCGGTTGACAAAGACTGGACTCGGAAGCCTTGGAAAACTGCACGGGATTCCCAAGATGCGGCCCTCTCCATCCATCACTGAGCCAGCAAACGACAGGATTACATTTCGCTGGCAAGTGAGATTTAAGATAATTGAAGATAACAGACGGAAATACAATCGGAAAGCTCTTGGCAAACATTACTCTTCCTTATGTGACCATTCTGTTCTTTTTCTATCTGATGTTTATCCTGTTTCAAAGAAAAAGGATATTAAAGCTATGTGATCCTCTTACTTTCGTTTTTGTTTCTTTTTCTCCCTCCTTGGCAAAGAAATTCTAAAATTATTAGTAAGTACTCGCTACCGGATATCGCGGAGAAATTGTCTGTTCTCCACAGAAAACTGTTCGAAACGGCGTACGCGCGCCTGTCGCCCTCTCATGGACTTATTCGTCTGTTTGACTCTTAAGTAGATTTTGTTTGTATGTGCTGTGTTTTAACTAATTTTGTCTTCATATTTTCTCTTGTACTCCACTGTTTTCGTCCTGTACGATTTGTGGGTTAAAAATAAATTATTATTATTATTATTGATTCGACTTTTCCCAGTGATAAGCGCGACAAGTACAACATACGAATGTGATTTGACCTAAAGTATATTTCTAGTTGTTTGAGTCTTCGTTGGTCGACACGCTCATCTATCAACAATCGAAGAAACGCACCGCCACTCCGTCTACTATCGTGAGAACTAAAAAACTGCAAAGAAACCACTTAGTAAAGCTGCTCTACGTGCTTATGTTACACTCAGAACGTCACTGTCGATGCAGATCTGTTGGTTTTGGTTCAGAGAGTTTGGACGGGGCTTGAGGTTTCCCCGTCAAAAAGTGGATCTAGCGATTGCTTGTTCGCTGCAAAATTCTTTCAGCCTTTCGATCCGGTAGTCGATATCATGGGAAACTTATTTCAAAGGAAGAGGGTGACAGAAAACTGTCTAGTACCATCCAGATATGGGTGTAACATTCTATTGTCTATTTTGGTGGCCTTTATAGCACTAGTATTTAGAGCAGTCGACCTCGGCTAGACTGTAACCAATGGTTGAAGTTCAAATAGGCGAAAATAATGGCATAATAGAATAGGATTATTCAGTGGTCGGTGTCGCGGCTCAGGTCCCGTTTAATATTTATTGTCCTTTCCAACCAAGTTGGAAACACGTCTGCCATCTAGCATTGATACTGATTATTGTCAGTAAGGTAAGAAAGCATTCGTTCATTCTATTATACGTTTTGTCGAAGTGCTTGCAAAGGCTTCTCATTACATCTCTTATAAATAAAACGGAGTACTAAATATATTAAAAGAGTCTATTTCCTCATGTGAAAAGTTAAGAATATGAAAGTACTTTCTCAGTTAGATGTCATCAGTGATTAAGCGGGAATTTCAAAATGGCAGTGACTAAATTGTGTATCAGACGCTACCTGTAGAATTTGACTGTCCCAGGCGTGTTGCGTCATTACCGCCCTTTAGGAACGATAATTATATAGGAAAATGTACTAGATGGAATTGAATTAATTTTAAATCGTGTTTAAGTTCGAGACAAGACACAAATTGTTTTGTTTAGAAAACAAAATTGTGAGAAATTGTTTTGTTTTATTAAGAAAACTAAGCTTGTATCAATGAGTCTCGAATGTTCACCTACATAAAAAAGAGTAGGCATTTATTCAGGCCGAACTAACTACACTAAACTGAAAAGTAATGTTTCGGTCTTCTGCAGACTTAACCTAGCGGTTCATCACTAGAATAAATCACAGCATATAAACCCCACAATAAACCACAACATATACATGTATTAATTAAGTCAGTCTCGAGTCAGTCCTCAGACGTAAGTCAGTCGACTAAGACCAGTGAACCAGTGTATAAACTCCATGTATTGAGTAAGTTGGAATTGTTATTAAATTCGCAGTCAACTTGAAGGAATATCTACAACCTTCTTTATTATCCCACAAATAAAAATTCTCCTGCTTTGGAAAGTGAACTGTTTGCTAATTCAGTCTCAGGCAAGGAGTTTTTAGTGAAACTCTTTGCTTCAAAGACAATCTAGATCTGTTATGGAAGAAAAGCAAAAATGATGCCGGAGAGCCAAAGTCTGCAGATACTCAGAAAATTCTCGATACTCAGAAACAATTCTCAGAAAAAGAGCCATTAACAGTCAAAGCTATTTCAGTCAATTCCGAATCAAATTATAACAATTATGAGCTACTTGAACGACTGAAAGAACTTTAGAGAGGCTGCAACGGCCTTGAACTTCTGGCTTTTCTTTGGTATATGATGTCCTCCTTCGTGAAACCGTAAATACCTCATTAGCCTATCAAATTGAGTTGACACTGAAGGAAGTCCCATGAATAATACAGAACTGCACTCATTTAGACACTCGTACTTCCTGAATCCTGCACCGCCTACTTCATAGTGTTTTTCTAGATTTTTTGCCTATGATTCTAGGCAGAGATCTCGTTTCATGGAAATCTAGAGGGGCAAAAGGCACTGCAGAGGGCTGGCGGGACTGGGACTCAGGGGCCTATGGAGTGAAGCCCCCACAGTAGTTTGTCATAACTGATGGCAATGAACAGCCTTAAAAAATTTCGCACACTGCAAATTTAGGCTAAATTTTCTGAATGTTATTCTTTTTCCTGGGATGCTCCAGGCCCCCATGGGAAGCCAGTGCCCCCCCCCCCCCCCCCAGATGCTAGGATTCTGAATCTCTGATTCAAGCAACTCTGGGCCCGAGTCTGATAATCCCCTCAGCCTAATCTATCAGCCTCATCAACTTTGCTGTAACAAGAAAATAGGTTCGGACAGTAATAGGTCACCGAGAACATAGGTTACCGTACCTGTCCTGCATTGTGAATGACATCTCGTTTGATCCACGAAATTCAATCCAAGCCTTTGGAATTGAATTTCCAAGTCGGTAAAAAATTAATGACATTTTCTTTGTTTCTCTCTTCTTAATCTTGACACTAAAAGCATAATCTTCAATATAAAAGATTATTTTCCAATTCATTTTCGGTGGTCTAATTATATTGCCACAAATTGCCAATAGGATAAACAAGTCCCAGCAGACAAATTCAATACAAAATTCGCTTGTCTTTTGACAAAAGTTTAAAGTTCATATTTAAATTGGGTAGTTGGACTGGTGGGGTCCGGGTCTACCCGAAAATCCTCCTCGCGAACCTCCCTGGACATAGCCCTCTTCCTCCCCAGCAACCAAACTCCGCCCCCCCCCCCCCCGCCCTGAATGCAAATATATGGGAAACCTGTGGGAAACTAGATTATGACGGCGAGTTAATGTAAACCCTATTGTAAGCCCGAAACAGACACGCGAGTTAATGTAAACACGTGACGGCGGCTCGCCTCATCTATTAAATACTGTTCATAGAAAGAAATTGAGGGAGGGTTTGGACGGGTGGTTCGGTATCCGAGGTTTTTTCGTACCGGGGAGGGGTCGCTTGGGCATGGTTGGTAGAAAGGGGGCTCTCACTGGGGGGAGGGGGAGGGAGGAGCGAAAGCGGTGGAACCAGTTGGGCCCACTTCCTTTGATAAATAATGTTAGTTTCTGCTCCTTTGATCTGAGAGATCATTGAGAGTTTGACTTTTGATGGGTCAGGAGGGAAGAAAGCGTAGTACGACACCCTACATTTATTTTAAACGGACCACGATTGATTTTTTTTTGTGCGATATTCGAGATCTGGCAGAAAAATGATTGGCACCGACTCTGCAAACAAGCAGAAAATCACAAGGCAAAATGGACTGTTCTTTATTTTAACAAAATGGACTGTCAAGAATATTTACTTTCAATACAGGAAACAGATAATCTGGGGGAAAACAACAATTTTTAGCGGATTAAATCTGACTTGTAGCAGACGTGGCAGTGTGGTAAGAATTTTGTCTGACGAATTCAAAATTAATAAACATTGGCTTTGCTCTGCCTGAAAATCAGAACCTGTATTTCCGCAAATGAAAGTTAAACTCAGAATTCTAGAGTGCTTATTACCAGCTCCCAACAGAGTGGAAGAAGAACAATTACACTCAAATTATATCCTAGCTAGGCTAGCAGTACAGGAGGGGCAGGCTAGGCTAGCAGTACAGGAGGGGCAGGCTAGGCTACCTAACCTCACATTTTTGGTATAAACTAAGTTGTCTCAGAATTCCATACAAGCATGCATTGATCTTTTTACCTCCAGAAAGGAAAAATTGTAGCTTATTGCTACCGGTGAATATAAATTTTAATATAAATATATAGAGCCGAGGTGCCGGTCGCATTTACATTTATGAAACAACCTAGGGTCAGTCAAATCCTATGTTCAGTCCTCAGTCACTATATACGTCAAGACTGTATGGAATTCCTATACAATTTAGTTGACACTGAGTTTTTTCAACCTCGAACTTGTGCCTAAAAAGGAAAGAGGAAAGATCAGTTCAGTCCAGGTGCAATCTTAACTGTCTGCATCTGTGTGTTTAGTTTGCTGATAGATTCTCCCACCAGATGCATCCCTTGCAATGGAGAATTTTTTCCAGCAGGATCCTTTTTGATGGAGTAGAGTCACCTTACTTGGCTACTCTCCTTGTTGTAGGAGGGGAATGTGGTCCAGATTGCTTAGCTGCCCTGCCAAGGGAGGGCCCAGCCAGGTCCTGCCATGCAGTAGTGCTGACTGTCTTTCTTGACACTTTTGCAAGCTCTTTTTGTCAGAAAGAAACACTGTTTCTTATGTTAGGAATAATGGCGGATATAATATTGGAAAAGGTAAACTGACCGCTCATCTCAATTCAATTCAATTCATTTATTTGGATCCGCCAAAGCTGGCGAGTAAAAAAAAAAAATATATAATAAAATTCACACAATTGGTCTACAGACTAATAACTAGGCCATATACTCTCATACAAACTCTACTTCATTTAAAATAAAAAAAAAAAAAACAAAGAAAAAAAAACAATTAGCCTACGCTATCCTCAATGAAGTCTACCTAAACTTTAATCAAAATACAATCAACGCAACGCATCGGTCAAAGTGTGCTTTATGGAATAAATTTTTGAAAAAAATGTTTCCCGTTTCTTTTTCAGAATATCAGTGGGGTTTTTTAAACCATAATTTTCCATCATAAAAGAACTGGATTGGTATTTCGAAAACCGGCATAAAAATTTCCCAAAATTAAAAAAAGTAGTTTTAATATGAGATAAATTTGTCAACGTTAAAAAAGGTAAAAAAGAAGATGCAAGCAAAGCCTGTGGAAGAGCAACAGTGTTAAAAATCTTTGCAAGATTGCGTCTAGATAGGAAATCCCTGAGACAAATCACCGCCCCGAAACTAGAAGAAATACGCGACTCCACATCTTTTACTATTAGAGCCCTCGTTAATGACAAAGTCGGGCCATAAGGGATTCCCAGATATCTTAAAGACTCACATGGTTTTAGGACTGAATTGTATATACGGACAGATACTGAAAGAGAAATTTTTTCAAGGGGTTTTGGACCAAAAACCATAAACTGGCATTTTTCAGGTCGAAAAATCAGGCCATATTCTTTAAAAGACTTAACTAGATAATTTACATTATTCTGAAGGCCCGATAGAGAACGGCTAATAAGGAGTATGTCGTCAGCATACGCTATAAGAGAAGCTAGGATACCTTTACCATAAATAAAAGAAGACTGTACACCATCAAGACATGCAGCGATAGTTATATTGAAAATCACTGGAGAAAGAATCCCACCCTGACGAAGACCCCGGTTTAGAACAACATCAAAATCAGTGTAAGAACCCTTCCAAAGAACTCTAATTCGAGAAGCTCCAAACCACCGACGCAACATGAGTACTATCCTCACTGGTACACCATTCTTCAACAAAGATCTAAGGGCCCAAGCGTGGATGATACTATCGTATGCTGAAGCAATGTCTAGGGCTAATACATACACTCTATTACTATAACTACAAGAACTCAAAATACGAGACAGAAGAGTGTGAGCCACATCAATATTCAATCCTTTCCTGAAACCAATTTGATTCAAACCTTGATTAGAACTACCAAAATACGGGAGGAGTGTTAGTTCAAAAAGTTTACTCATTTGACAGGAAGTAGTTATTGGACGGAAAGATTTACAATCATTTGGGTTACCTCCTTTCTTTAATAGGGGGGTAGTTGTTGATTTTAAAAAACTCGACGGAACCAAACCTGACTTGAGTATAAAAGTAAACAGGGATGCAATCATAATAATAGTATTGTGTGAAGCCCATTTTAGATGATTAGCATGTAAACCATCACAATCTAAAGATTTTTTGCTTTTCAGTTTTTTTATAGCTTCTTTTACATCATCTGCTTCAATTTTAATATCCGATATTACATGCTTAGACAATTCTTCTTCAAATTCAGAATCGAGTTTACAATGTATCGTATCATCAATTCTAGAAAAAGTACCATTAAAATGAGCAATCCAATTATCAGCCCCAAGACTACTTTTATCATGCGGGTGCTTTCTATGTGACTTATTTCTCACAAATTTCCACAGCTCATTTTCATCTTCAGAAATACAATATCCAATTTCATCCCGAATAAAATCATTGTGAAATCTTAATTCCTTGCGGAACAGTGATTTAGAAGCTTTCATACCCTCAAAAAAAGGACCAAACCTTGGGCTTCCCGCTGAACGCCACAGGCGAAACACACAAGAGGCTTTCGTGTTTGCATCTTTTAATAAATCATTAAATTTCCATGCAAACACTCGTGTTCCCGGGTAAAAAGATCTATTATTAAAAGCATTTTTCGCTCCTTCTTTCATACAATGGACCATTTCAGCATAAAAAATATCTATATCAACTTGATCAAGGCATGTTTTTTTGTCGACAATTTTTGACAGCATTTTATCCGTTTCAACATGAAAGATTTGAATTCTCTTTTTATCCCAATCCAAGCATGTAACTTTTTTAGAACGGACTATATTGCTCGTAATGGGTAAAACGGGGATTGGAATAGCAAGAATAAACGACAGGTAAAGATGATCACTAATAGGGATATCAGTACAGACATCAACTATACTTGGACATAAATTAGTATCCGAAGAAACTAGATGGTCAATATTGGACGACGCACCTGAATTATGAATGTAAGTAGCGTCTGAATTTTTATGAATCAGAGCATATTGAGGAAGTGCCGAAAACAACATAGATCTGCCACTCGTGCACTGCTTGAAAAATCTACCATCATATCCTAAGATACTGTCAGAGAACGCAGGAAGAAAACTGTTGTATTTCAACAACAGCAAGTCAGATACAAACTCTCGGACACTTTCGGCCTGTTATCCAGTTAAAGTACTACTGTACTGGGGTCATGGCCAGGTCAAGGTATCTAAGCAATTATATGCTTTTGTACTAATTATATGCTTTTGTAATTTTTCGTAGGCTAGGAGGAACTATCTTGCATTGCTTATCCTGTTACAAGACAGGTAACCTGTAGCAGTGACATATCTGGATTTCCTTTCGTGTGGAGCGGCCATCTGTTTTGATTTGAAGTATAGCAACCAATAATAATCCCTTTCCCTAGTTTATAACTAGTGTAAGTTCAATTTTTTACACTGAAGTTATATAGTATGCTCAATGTCTTGAGGCTTTGCTGCGAAACTGTTATAGATGCAATGGTATACATCAGAATTCAAAGACTGACATTCAGTTTTTGTTTATACCATAGTAGGCCTACAAGTCTGTTCTGTAGGCTAGTGTGAGCACAGCTAGTAATAAAACTCTTGATTTTTTTGCAGGATTGCGGAAAATCCAAAGCCACAGTCGATTGCACGATGTTGTTTAGAAGTTATTTTAGAAGATATTTCCTGATGAAGTCATTGTGAAGGTTAGCTTAGGGGATGGATAATGTTTCCAAGATGATCTTGCAGAATGTGAAGAGCTTTCTGGTGATGATCATAACAGGACAAATTAATGGTCTCACTACATTTGCCCAAGTAGAATGGTAATTGGAATCCCTCTGTCACAGTTGGTTTTCATAAACATTCATTTTTGACACCGGAAGAAGTTGAGTTTGAGTGATAGGACTTGAACCTTGGCATCAAACGATGTGGCATGTGAGGAAGCGTACATGTGAAGTGTAGTTGAACAAGTACTATCATTATAAGCTGTAGGAAAACCAGGTGGGAAGCATTGTGCTTGGCCACATTCATGTTCGTGCTTATGTGGAAGTTCTCAGAACCTCCGATCGCCGACTTCTTTGTAAAACGATGAAAAAGTATGTACCTGGCATCGGCTTAAACGGAGACGCTACACAGTGCTGCTTACCTGACATTTTCTGTTTGATAGAACCAAACTTTCCAATCATACCAGCCTTGACTTGAACCTTGACTTTCCATGTTACAAGGCTATTAGTGGAGGACTTAAATGGAAAGTAAAATCAATTCGTCGGTTTAAAAAATCAAGTCTCCAGATCAGATTTGCTTTCAAAAGTCATATATTTCTAAACTACGTTTTCTATGGTATATAGGCTACTTATAATCGAGTTTGGATTATATTTGTTTTGCTGACTATATTTATTTTAGCTCTGTTAGCACCTGTGATCCATATCCTATCCCTTAAAGTTTAACTGAGAAGCCAACTTATTTGTCGAATACACTGAATTGTTTGGATTCTGCCAAAGGACTTTTTTATTTTCCACTATCTGCGATTCTGCTCTAGTAGTGACATTCAAAATATCCACGGGCGTCCCCACAACGCAGGTTCTACTATGACGCGGAAAATTTGGATCTCGATACAAACACGGCTTTTCAGTGACCAGTGGCCAGCTCGCGGCAGGGCAATCTAGTTACTCATCACTT
Organism: Branchinecta sandiegonensis; assembly: GCA_030848855.1. Lineage (NCBI taxonomy): Eukaryota > Metazoa > Arthropoda > Branchiopoda > Anostraca > Branchinectidae > Branchinecta > Branchinecta sandiegonensis. The sequence goes on along the minus strand of JAUPMV010000016.1, from coordinate 19,023,661 downwards.
ACGACTATTGATAAATAATCGATTTTCGGATAGTGGACTTTTCTGTCGGATTTCTGGTACCTCTATGTACTTGTACCTGTGTTGTATGGTTGACGGAAACGATTTACGAATAAGAAGTGTTGACGCATTGTGCCCCCTAGTTCAGTCATTTTCGGTTAACTGCAGTTGATATCTTTCAAGTTGTAATTTGACGGTTCGCCGATCTCTTAATAGTTGCGTTTTTGCAGATAGACTACCATGTTATCTGGTACCACGGTCTAAAGTCGGTTTCGCAGGTAACGAGGTATCGGACTATCAAATACCATGGTAACTGAAGAAACGCTTTTTGACCTTGGTACTATCGCTACGGTCCTTTTTTTTTTTTTTATTACATTTGTAAACATTAAAATAAAAGATCCTCATTAAACACACCTTCACACATCAGGTCATCAACCCCAGCTGTTTTACTGGCACAAAAACAAGGGCAAAGGACAAAACGACAAAACATAAAATTATTTTCATTATATATACAAATTTCCATCTTCCGTTCCGGCTACTCAAAATACACTCAAACTCTTCAAATTTAACTACTTTACTGGAAACGGTACAAAAGGATAAAAAACAAAACGCCCACGACTGCAAGGGGCTGCTCCCATCTTTAACATATTCAACTAAAAAACATCACTAATAAATACAAAATCATTTAACCAACATATTTTAAAATACACTGAGCACTATATAAATCATTTAACTAACATATTTTAAAATACACTGATACTATACAATAATTATAATCAAATCAATACCTTCACTGGGCCTTGCGTTATTGGGCATTTTTATAATCCTTAAAAAAAATGTTTTTTTTTTAAATTTCCAGTAAAAAAAAACAACGGAATAAAATTAGTCACTACTGTTAAAACATATATTTATTTACAATTGTTGCTCTATTTACATACCATACCTTCTTTTGTCAGCTCTTTCAACAGCCCCCATGCTGCCAATGTCTTTTCCAGAACATAGCTTTCTTCTTTTTCTTGTGTCCTCGCTTTCCATGCGTAGTAGCTATAGATTGCCACTATGGATACGGCCGATCGGTCTTGTTTCTCTTCTTCATTGTCGCCTTCTAGTTTTAGGAGCTTATCGAGGGCAACTTTGCTACCTGTAGTTCAAGATTGTTTCTGTTTCTATCTTGCATCTTTGGCAAACATCTGTTTCTTTCTCGTTTATTCTTTTTTTTCGTTCTCGTGTTGGTAGTAGATTATTTATTTGTTGGTACAAATGTTGTTTAACTTTCGGAGCAAGGATAAGGCCATGCAAAATGCTGAAAATTTCTTTTACTTCTTTTTCCGTCTTTTCCCCATCTTGTACCATCTTTAAATTAGGTAGGTTCGACTTTTTGAAATAGTACTCTTTCATTTCCTTCCTATCAAGGGTTCCTTTTTCAAGGTCTACTATTTTATTTTCCGTCAGGTCACGAGCTTCTTTAAAAAGGTTCTCCAGCTTTTTTGGGAAACACTTTTTTTCGTTGTAAGCAGTAAACCAGGTCTTCAGTTCGGATTCTTGGTCGCTGATAATGCTTTCTGCCAGGGTTTTTACGCAAATTTCTTTAGATTTCGATTCAATTTCTATTATCTGGAGCCCTCCATCTTCCTTTTTTTAAAACATGTCAGTGATTTTGCTTCGGGGTGGCTCGATCCCGTGCCATACAAAACGATATATTGCACTCTTAAGCTTCTTGACGTCCTTTTTCTTGGGAATCGAAATGCTTGCGAAATACCACAATATAGGACATGCATATATGTTCACATATTGGGCTTTCTGGAAGATTGTCATGCCCCTCCCAGCCCACGTTTTCTGGAATCTAACCCCCAAGATTTTTACTTCATCTACCCGCTTTATGTTATTAATGTCCATTCTATTCTCTTCTCCGAGGCATAATGTTTCACATTTGTTCCTGTTCAGCTCAAGCTTAAATATCCCACAATACTCATCAATGCAGCTGACTGCTTTTTTGTGATCTTCGTCACTGCTTGTAAAAGTATTAAGATAGTCAACGAAAGCTTTTACTTTCAGCGTTACGTCCTCTAGTTTTATCCCTTTCATCTCTGATTCCAATTTTCTCAGCAACGGGTCGAAGTATAGTTCAAATAAAAGTAGACTCAGGGGGCAACCTTGTCTTACTCCAAGTTCTGCTTCGAATTCTTCGGCTACTTGACTCCCGATGACTATCACTTGTAGTACTTTCTCATACAGTTTTTCGATCCATTTTATAAATTTCGGATCTATGCCGTATGATTCCATTACTATAAAAAGGATGATTCGTTTTAGCTTATCAAATGCTTTGCGTATATCGAAGGTTGTAATACATAGTCTTGCCTTTTGCTTTTTCTTTAATTTATCGCTCTGGATAAGCACGTTTCTTATGGAAGCTAGAATATCCGAAGTCTTCCGTTTAGCTACTCCTCCATGTTGGTGCTTACTCAGTACTTTGGTTTTCGTAAGGCAAACCGTCAAGTCCAGGAGACTTGTTGTTTTCTGTCTGTTCTATGGCTCTCTTTACTTCTTCCGGCGTGAAATCCTGGGTCAGCATTTCGTTTTGCTCTTTTTCAAGTTTCGGGATATTTAGGTTTCCTAAGAAACATTTCACTTGGATGCAGATCTGCCCATCTTCAGTTTCTTTTTCTCTGAATACATTTTGGAAATAATTTCTCACTTCTGTAAGGATCTCCGACTTTTCCGTGATCAGCTTTCCATCTTTACTAACTGCTGTATTTAGCTTCCATACCTTGTTTGGCTCATACACTTTTTTCACGGACCCTTTCATCCTGAGAATCACAGCATAGTGATCTGTGAAAGTACATAGTTTATGTTCAATGTCTTTTACAGCCTTGGTTATTTCATTACTTGTATAAAATCTGTCTAGTCTGGCTCCTCCCCCGTGACTTCCGGTCCATGTGTATCTTGTAAAACTTACCTCTATTTTTCTTTTTTCCCAGATGTCAACCAAATCCATACCTTTTACTAGTGCCTTTAAAGATGTACACGTGTTATCAACCCTCGCTACTGCATCTCGCTTATTTATTATACAGTTGAAATCCCCTACAAGTATAATTTTCTCCGTTTTTCTTGGCATAAAGGGGGCTATATCATTTATGAAAAACTCCTCCCTTTGTTTCCTGTTTTGTGATCCTGACGGTGCATACACATTTATAACGCTGTATCCATTTATTTTTGCTGCTATGATCCTCCCAGCATCGTCATTACTTCAGTGACGCTGAAATTCGGTCTGAAAATTATTGCGACACTTCCGTTTCCTTTTGACGTATTTGTTATGAACTTGTAATCTGGGGTTAATTCTCTCAAATCATCACAATCATTTTCTTGTATAAATGCGACATCAATTTCTTCTTCCCATAGGAAATCCTTCAGCCTTTTTTGTCTTTTTCTTTGTTTAATCCCATTTGTATTTAACGACATCAATTTTTTGGACCATCGTATGTCTTTTCAGTTTCATTCGTTTTTGATCTTTTGTCCTCTGGCGACTCTACGGATAGGTCTGAGGTGTTTAAGTAGTCTGCCTCCATGGCCCCATGTAGTTCTGGCGTGTTATGGCTATTAGCCACTATACCAGACACCAAATCTACCATGTCGGTGATGCTGTCTATTCTGGTGATGAGTGCAATCTTGCGACGACGCAGTTTCAGTCATCATCTTTGCATCTGCCTTCTCTTTGTCGATTCGATTTCTTTTTTGGCCTCTCGTGTTCACGCAAGGGGCCGACTCACTTCTTTCTCTTGTTTGTATCATTCTCATGTCGTTCTCTTCATCCGCCGCTTGCAGTCCCTTCTTACCTTTCTTTCTAGCCTGGTCCTTAAACTCTTTTGTGACTTTTACCTGTGACGTTTTCTTGCTTCCCATTTCCTGCCTCATTTTTTCTATCTCCTTGTCGATTCTTTCCTCTGATTCGCTTTCAGTTCCATGTCTCAGTGGGGGGAAAACTTCAGTGTTCCATACCTGAATCTCATCCTGTGTCCCAGTGTGCACTTGCTGTATCTGGACTCCCGTCTTCTTTCCTCCGTTTTCTTTCGCAGGGTTAGTTCCTGTGGAAAAACCAAATAGCATGTTCACATCCATACTGTCGGTTCGGCCCCTATAATTTCTTGGAGGCTTGTGGCATTGGGCTGCCATATGTCCCGGTTCATTGCAGGTTCCACATGTCTTTATCTGACCTTCATAGAACACTCGGAGTTTCATTCCGTCGACACAGATGTACGATGGTATGTTCTCTTCTACCTGCATGATTGCACTTACCTTATTTTTTCTGGTTTCAATGTAATCCGCTCCCCGGTAGAAATCTCGTCGACATGATCGCACTTTGCCGTATTTCTGAAGCTCATTTTCCACCATTTGGCAGTCCACTGTCTCCGTTCACTGTTACGGATCTCATATTTTCAAAAAACAAAATTTATATCACGAAAAGTTTTTTTTTGTTTTTTTTGGCACCTGTCACCAGCAAAAACTAACGTACTCTCTGGCAACACTGCACCTTAACAAAAAAAAAAATTAACAACACTAAAGATTATAGAAACAACTTTTTCGAAAAAACCAAACACACACAAACTACACTTAATTATCTTACTTCAAAATACACTAACAAAAAACCTTACGGTCCTAATGATTAATCAGTTACTCAAATTCTAATAGTAGCGATTTTGGAGATATGCTTCTATGGTATTGGTATAATCGCAACTAATGATTTGATCAGTTCAGAATTGATTTACTATGTTACTGCCGTTGATATCTCTCAAGTTGTGATTCGTGCATGCCATAAAGGGGTCGATTGGTCACTGTGATCACCGAATCAATACAGTTCTGGACGTACCTCCTTTAGCAAAAACCGCAGGACACAAACTCTTACCGATGACCAAGCGACTATAGACAATACTGATATTTGCAATGTTAGACTAGAGTTTTTTTTTTATATCTTTCTGGCCTTCTGCTCTTTTTTTCTGGAGATTTTGGACTTTTCCAACTTTTTAGGATTTGTCTTTGGTAGACCCTCATTTGAAACTAACCTGGGTCTAAGAAATGTCATCATCATTCAGTCACTTAATAGATTTCACACTGTCAAATATTGCAATACTGGAGAGCTACAGTAAAGCCAAACGTATTACTACGTACAGGAAGGTGACGTAGAAGCAAAAACCAAACGCAACTTTTGCAGTGCCTTTCTTCTCCTTCTCAAAATGATAAAGTCCTGCAAAGCTTAATGCAGCAGTTTTTTGTTAAACCTGTCCTCTATTTAGGATACACTCAAAATTATTTTTTGGTTCGCTTTGAAAGGAAGATTACTGTTACTTAGGTAACAATATTTTTCAATGTTTTCATTCATTCCAACGATGCGTCTCTCAGAGTACAAAAAGACATCCCTCCTGGAATACAGAAATATAAAACATCAACTGAGTTTTTCTCAATGCAAAAATGGAAAATACAACTGTGGATAACCTGAACTGAAATCAACATTCAGCTTAAACTTGTACAGAATCGTGTTGCTCTTTCTGAGTTTTGTCACTGAAAGACTTTGAAGAGAAACAATGAATTCTCCTTGTTTTAATGTGCTGTGGAGCAGTCTGGGATCAGAAAAAAAAACTATTTTAGAGTTTTCATCCACTTTCCAGCAATTTGCTTCAGGTTGTTGATTTGCATTACCTTCCTGTACTGTGGTCAGGCAGGTCCAGACAGATTCTGACCCTGGACACAAGGATTCTAGAGAAACTGGATTCAGAAAAAGTTTATAAACCTGGACTACAGTGTCGTAATTTTTTTTTTCTTTCTTAAATATTTACTGAACCCCTGGTATGAACCAACCCGTGAAAGTAGAATTGGTATTAGTACCCCATGCAGCTTCAGCTCTGGAAGTTTACTCTCTCAAAATTTAGCTTAACCTATTGTTTGGCTTCAGCAGTTTTGAATCAGTGAAAGATGCAAAACATACAACTCTTGTCTACTTTTCAACTTGTGTTATTCTTCATTGTCACAGTAGTGTGTGTCCGTTCTGAACTCACGTTTTAGCAGGGAGGCTTCCAAAGGGACTTGTCTATCTTTGAGTCGTTTTGTCTAACGATCGGGGAATTCGCTTGACGCACAGAAACAGGCTGCTGTCGGGGGTGCCTCTGTTGATTTTTCAGACGTCAGCACGATTCAAACTTCCGCTGCCAACGGCTCTGAGACTCAAACGACCTCCAATCATTGTTCAGTCACATACACGTTCAAACAACACAGACGTTGCAAAAGCAGAAATTCTCTGGGCAATGAAAAATGTGGTGAGCCAGAGGTCTTTCAGATCGTCATATGATGAAAAACTGTTATTTCAGTCTATGTTTCCAGATAGTCAGGTTGCCCAGGAATTTGCCTTGGGGGAACAAAAGCTGAGGTATACGATATACTATGGACTGTCTAGTGCTATGCATATTTTGGCTTGCTTCGATGAAGCGATGAACAAGGTATCACGAAGATGACAAATGGATCTGATTGTACGATTCTTTGATGCAGAAAAGCAAAGAGTTGATAACTGTTGGTTGAAATCTGTATTTTTGAATCGAGCTAGGGTTATCGGACCTGTTGATTGGTTTTGAGACAGCTATGTCTCAAGAGCTGCTGAAGCCCGTATGTCGAGTTTCTATGGACGGACCTAATGTGAAATGGAAGTTTCAGGAATGGACCCCTGCATAATTATGGGGAGGGTGACGAAAAGTTTTGTGACTGTCCTGTATGTGTAGAGGGTCTATGAGAAATTAAAGGATCCCACTTTTCACAGACCCTCCCATATGCAGGGAGAGTGCATGAGGAGATGGCAGATCCAGAATAAAATGTTGTGTTTTAAATGTCAGTGATCTAGACTGGCAAAGGTGGTATGTTTCAGTACAGAATCAGACAACCTAGTTTTGTAGTGTGAGTCATATGGCTTTGTTTACAAAAGTACCAGAAATTTAATCTGCAATAAAAGCCTCTAAAAATACCTAAACATTATTGTTATGTTCCTGAGTTTTTCCCCTTTCTGCAGTAACTTAAACAGCTGTTACACACCATTATAAGTCACACTGCTTTTAAGGTACTGATACCTATTTGTACATATACCTTAAATACCCACTTATTTTTACATTCAGTTTTAATAAAGTTACTTTTCATTACAGATACCGCCTAAAGTTCAAAACTATATGGAGGTGACAGTCCCCATTATGTCAGATGAAGCTTTTCGGGAGAATTTCGGGTTGTCACGGACTTCCTACAGTGCAGTGTTGAAAATCCTGCAAGAATCAAATTACTTTCCATTGTCAGCTGATGCAAGTGGTCAGCGTAATTTCGAATCAGTGCCAATAATTTTAGAGAAAGTTCTGTAAGTTGCACTGTGGTACACTGCAAACCAGTGCTCCATGCGGGATGTTGCAGAGTGACTTGATCCGTATTGACGCAGAATTCTGATAATTCACAACAGAAAGCTTACTGCAATCGAAAAGGGTACAACAACATGCTTTTGCAAGGCATTTGTGATGCCAACAAAATGTTTACCAATGTCTTTGTTGGATTCCCAGGTCCTGCCATGATGCCAGTGTTTCAGAGCAGTAGCATTTGACAATCAGTTGTAGGAAGCTCAGTGGATGTTGTGCCAAGTGGTTGGCACATCATAGGGGATGCTTACCTATGATGAGAATGATTTACTTGTACAACCTCTTCCAATAATTTCAGTGGCTTCAACACCAAACCGTGCTGCTGCTCAGAGAAAAAGAGATACTATTGCTCATGGCCTGCCACGTAATTGATTGTATAAGTCTAGTGTATTATTTATTTATTTTTACCCTTGACTCCTCACTTTTTTCACTTAATCCACCTCTTTTCATAAGCGGCTCTTTTTTATTTGTGTCAATCACAATTGGCGGAACCGTGGCATGAGACCCCTTTTCAAGTTCATCTAAGCCATCGAAAAAAGGTGGAGGAGTCTCAGTTCCACCACCTGTAGCAGATTTTTTCATACAGAATGACTTGTAGGACACTTTAATACCTTGGAACTTGTTGCTCAGCTTATTCTTAGGTTTGTCTCCCAAGTAGAACCCCATCTCACACATTACCTTACTTAAAGAGACCCATAATCCACGAGTTTTCCACCCTTGTAAACTTTTTTGAATTTTTCGATCTTGAACAGGGCAAGCAATGTTTTCGTTCCCATCTCATCATTTCTGACAACTTCAGGAGCTTTGCTTTAGCTATTGCTCCAAATTTTGCAGAAGTTGGAATGTATCCATTCAATAGTTTTTTAGCTGCATCACTTTCCTCAATCTACTCCTCCCACCCTGTTTCCTTCGGTATATTGATAAGGATTTCCTTGTTGTAGCAGTTTATTGGGGTGTTTCCCAAAATCAACACGATCTTTTTGTCCACTCTCACAATGCCCACGCTCAGGATGCCCACGGTTCAAAATGCCCTCGATCAAAATGCCCACGATTACAATGCCCACGACTCAAAATGCCCACGACTCAAAATGTCCACGACTCAAAATGCCCACGACTCAAAATGCCCACGACTCAAAATGCCCACGACCACGAAATGCCGGCGGCCTAAAATGCCGACAGTTCAAAGTGGTCACAGGGAAGGCTAAGCATTTCTACCAAGAAGGTACGTTCTGAGTGGTTGGTATGGACTTCGTGCGTCTTCACCTTCAGTACCGAGGATTGACGAGTTCAACGACTATCTGGAAGGTGTGTATCTATTTGGCCGAAAAAAGACCCTTATAATATCTTGCTTGGCTTTGACTGGAACTTGGAAATCTAAGACAAACTGTAGAAGCGTAACGATAAAAACCTATTGAAGGCTTTTTTAAAGTATCTGTTCCCTGACATTTCCGTAGTACTATTATCAAGTTCGTTTTACTGTACTTGTGCTTCAACGGCATCGATTACTAACTGCCATTTATTTGTAAATGTTTTAGTTGCTTCTTTACAGCTTAAAGCGCTGTACGGTCTACTTTCGACTTTATAGTTCCGTGTTCTAGAAAAAGTTATTAGGCGACAATCTTAATATTACACCGCTTGTTTTCTTTATGGATATCTGGCTAAGTTCGAGTTCTACGTTTCCACCGAAAACCTGGAATCAACACGATAATGACCGACATCGGACCACAAACCACGTTGAGCCCTGGCACCGAGTCCTCGACAGACGAATTACAGCCCGACCACGTTTATTTCGACTTCAGCAAGAAGTTCAGACCATCCAAGACGAGATGGAATCAGACCTCCTCCAGATCGGTGCTGGAGCCGACTTCAGACGAAGGGACCGAAGAATGGTCCGGAAAGACCAGAAAATTCAAGCACTTGAAGAGAAGTTCCAAGGGGGCTCAGTATCAGGGCATTTCGAATCGTGAGCATTTCGAGTCGTGGGCATTTTTAGTCGTGGGCATTATGATCTTGGGCATTTTGAGTGTTCTCCCAAGTGTAACTCTGTGCCACCATGTAAACAAAAATTGTAATGTTAGCGAAGAAAACTAACGAAACTGCAGTCATCTGGGAACTCGACTTTACCTATTGCTAACATACCCATTGCTTTGGTCACGTGATACATAAATAAAACAGAACAAGAAATCTGGAAGGCATAGTACAAGCTTTTTCACATTTACTGCATTAGAATATAGTGGCTTTCGTTTCGTTCGCAATTTGATATAAAAACTTCCACTAGAAGGCTAGAAATAGTACTATCTCTATCCTAGTGACTTGATTCCTGAACTTTTTACAGACCCTCTCCACATATGCAGGAGCAAATGGTGTTATTAGGACAGACCAACTGCCATCAACACAAATCACGTACATTGGGGATAGTCAGAGTATTCATTCAGCAGTTGAACGAGCAAGTCGCATTTCATTGTGAGCGCGCTATAGCTAGTTATCATGCCCGGAGGAGATGAGGACAATTTGCATTATTCTCCGGTGCTGAATTTTGTTCAGCATAATGTTGAAAAAGGAATTGATGATGAGATGATTAAGAAGTTCGGTGCGGAGTTTTTTGACGTCGATGATATCGTGAAAGCGAAGAAATGGTTTGGGTCCAAGCTGTATCCAGACCCTTTGTTTCAGAAGCGATCTGGATTGAAAGCGTCACTAAGCCATCTAGGAGATATACTGGATTTTATCAAGAATGGCAATACAGATGATTTCGATATCCCGGCTTTTGTTATATTCAGCCCTAGTGAAGTCCCATTGATACCAGCTACAGCATATTCTGCTCTCTGTTCGAGAGTGAACGAGCTGCATGTCCAGCTAAAGACAATTTCCAACCAGTTCGAGGCGTATTCAAACCACTTCCCGCCATTACCACAGTCTGGAGCCAGTGCCTCGAAACCAACCGATAGCCACTCTACTATTGTTGTCTCTAAATTGCAACAGTCTATTAGAGATCCGACAAGCCGCAAGGACTTTATCGACCAATTAAGTGGTCATGATTCGATTGCTAGTATTCGGCCGATGGGAGATAAACTGTTCGTGAATATTGAGAAATCGGTAGCTTCTGATTTCTGTGAGTCTGTGAAGTCTATTGTCTCGGGTGCTGGCACGAAGGTTCTGCAGAAACGTTACCTCGGAATAATAAAAGGAATCCCGGAGTCATTTAATGCTTCCGAATTCAAAATGCACCCAGGAGTAGCTGACGCAAATCGAATTGGTTCGTCCCAAACTATCAAGTTAAACTTTTCGGATTCGTTTGCAAAACGTGACGCCATGAAGAATGGGATAAAAATCGGTTACGAGATTTTCAGAGTTTATGATTTCGTAAGTGTACCGCGATGTTGCTATAAATGCAGGTCTCCTGATCACGTTTCCAGCGAATGTAACAGTCAGGTGGAAAAATGTGCGCGCTGTGCCGAAAATCACACTTCCTCGAAAGATGCGCCCTGTACAAATAGCCCTAAATGTGCAAACTGCAACGGCTCACACACCTCATTTAGTCTATTATGTCCAGTGCTCAAGTCTCGTATTGCGACCGGTGTGAAAAAATGATGTCGCAAAAGTTCTCGTTTATTTCGTACAATATAAATAGAACACGTCGAAAAGAGCACATCATTGACGAACTTTCGAGCAACTACGACATCGTTTGTCTTCAAGAACATCTTTAGACGCCTGCGCTTTTCCATAGTGACGAAAATCTCTTGGCCGTGCGAATTGCCGATCTAGTACTAATTAATGTGTACTTTCCTTGTGATCGACAATCGATGCAGTCACTGAATAAGTTTGTCAAGACTTGTAGTGTTTTGAAGAAAGTGACAGAATCCGCATCATCTCTCGGTTACCAATTTGTTGTCGCCGGGGATTTTAATGCTGATTTATTGAATTCAAACCTTCGGTCTGATATGGTTTTAGAGTCTTTGTCTGAGTTTAAGCTAGTGGATAAGAATCGTCCGTTCTCTTACATCCATCATTCTGGGAGCCATACCAATATAGATCACGTTCTTTGTTCTCCCAATTTATCCGTTTCGAATGTGTCTGTACATGAAACAGAAAGTGACATAGACCACCTACCAATTTCTTTTGTGCTTGGTATTTCTCTGTCGCAAGATAGCTCTAATGCACGTGTGAATCGTCGATGGTTTACCAGGCGAAATTGGAATAAGGCTCATTGGGCTCTGTATATTTCTACCCTTACAGCCTTTTTGTCTACGATAAAAGTTCCGTTTCAGCTACTTCAGGTTGGTTCTAAATTTGTAAATGATAAGAATTTTCTGAACAAATATTATTTTGATATTATATCATGCATGAAGGAAGCTGAAAGGGTGGCTGTTCCTGAAGAACGTGTTAAATTTAATACGCGGAAGCCTGAATGGTCATGGGACCCGGGTCTAAAATCAGTGAAAAATAAAGCGAAATTTTGGCTACGTATTTGGGTTTCTTGCGGACGGCCACCTAGTGGTGTAGTATTTCAGCTTAAACAGAAAACTAAATTAGAGTATAAAAAGTATTTACGGTCTGCAAAATCTAAAATTTGCAAATTCCCGTCAAGTAATTTAGATTGGAAAAAAATTGTAAATTCAGATAAAATTGGGGATTGTTTGTCAACGAGTAGCCCAATTAGCCCTGCTGCTTGGTGCAAGTATTATGACCAGATTTTCAACACTATAAACCATTTTGTTCATGCTACTTTTATGAAGCTTCTTAATTCTGCGCTTCCTGCATCACTCCGCCAAAACCAGATCCTCCCAGTCAATTTATCTTCGGTGGCAAAAGCTATAAAGAAGCTTAAGTCTAGTTCTACTGATTGTGATGGTATAAGTGCAAAACACCTAAATGTTGGTTGTCCAGCTCTTGTCCAACACTTACAACTTCTGTTTCAGATGTGTTTATGTACCTCGGTTGTGCCTGAAAGTTTTTTGTGCGGAACAGTTACCTCAGTCCTGAAAAAAGGAAAGATTCCGACTGAGTGTGCATCTTATAGGCCAATTACGGTCTCTTGCAATATAAGCAAAATTTTCGAGTATCTTCTCCTCCCATCAGTTAACTCTTCGGCATATTTTGGTGAAAATCAGATTGGGTTTTCAGCTGGGGTAGGTTGCCAGCAGGCCCATCGAATTTTAGCTAATGTTCTTACTGAGGCTACTAAAAAGGGATTCGAGTTACATTTATGCGCCTTGGATCTCTCCAAAGCGTTTGACACCGTTACGCATTCCCAAGCTATTTTTTCCCTTTTTAGTCACGGTATCAACATTTCGGTAATTTTTCTTCTCAGATATTGGTATTCAAATTCTTTTTTGCGGATTAAAACGGATATGAGGGTTTCAGAAAGTAAAATTGCAGTGCGGCGTGGGGTCCGGCAAGGTGCTGTCCTTTCCCCTTCTATTTTCAAATTATGTATATCATCTGTCCTTTCTTCTATTCCATCCACTTGCATTCTTAATTCAGTAAATATTTCTTATCTTGCTTTCTGGTATTTACCCTATTTTCCATAAAAAAGACATCAGTTCAGTTCGTTCTTATTATTTCCGGTTTTCCCGCTTTCTTTTGTATCTGCCTCCATGGTACAGAAATCGGAACCTAATATCTATTTACAGTTTTCCGGATATCGGGTCGAAACTTACGGAGCTTGCTGGGAAATTACCTCAGTCAACTTACAAGAATCTGCCCGCCCACAGTGGCCTGTCTCGTTTGCTTTAGTTTTTAGTGCTTCTTGTTTCGTGAAGTGCTTGTTTTGTTTCTTTTATTGATACTCCGCTTTGATTTTTTATAGCGGGTCAAAAATAAATTATTATTATTAATTATTATTATTATTATTGAGCAGTGCCTACCCTACCCGTGCCTACCCCAATATATTCAAACTTTCTGCCAAATCAGAGGAGAAAATAGCTCTGAATCAAGTTCTTCGTTCTGCCCAGTCCTTGGGAGACAGTCCTTTCTCATTTCTGCGAAAACGGCATTTTGCACTAAGCACTGTCTCGTAATTCGGCAAAAACGGTCAAAATGCCAGACGGAGGACTAAGGCCTTAGGAGACAGGCCATCAAAAACGCGACTAATGTTAGAGTCGCAGAAAGATTTTTAGAGGTCTAAGAACCGCTTAAAAAAAGTCTATTAGTGAAACTGAAGACTCTCATACCAAAAGTTTTGCAAGCTTTAAGAAGTTGAAAACGGCCTTGACAGTTGCTGCAGATCTAGAGCCTTTTCTGACGCGCTTTCAGAGCCCCAAGCCATTGGTGCCTTTTCGTTCCCCCGAGCTGGAAATGTTTGAGGCAACTGATGGCTCGATTTGTCATCAAATCCCTCGTAAATGGTCCGAAGTCAGGGGTTCAGTAGGCAAAAGTGAATCCGGAGGGCGATGGAGTATTGAAAAATAGGTGTGACGTAGGATTCGCTACCGAAAAAGAACTGAAATCATCGAAAGCAAAAGAGGAAGACATAGCAGTGTTTCGTGCTGATTGTGTGTCATATTCTCTGTCATATTCTTCTTTGAAGGACCTGTTGTGACTGTAGTTCCAGCTCTCGTTTTAGGAAATGTTTAAAGTATAATCATTTTTGTAGAGCTAGTTTTGACACTTAATTTATTTTATCCTTCTCTTACTACTAATTCCTACTACTAATAAAAAAAAGTGCTGAACTACACTTGATAATCCTTTTAAGCATTTCAGAATCTTGGAAGTAACATTTGCAGCATATACTTAAATACAATAGGCCTTAGATAGCTCGTGATAGGCCTTAGATAGCTCATGATAGGTCATGCTTATAGACTAGTTTTTCTTAGACGAATTTCTAGGAGCAGTCTGCGTGGACGACCCATCACGTTCTCTCAGAACAACGTGCCGACAAGAAGGAAAAACAGGAAGAAAAACCATGTCTAGGCAATCCAGATCATCAAGGCACATCTGAAGACAAACGCCCGAAGCCAGGTGATGGCTGGGATCAAACCCTGTATTTACAAGAAAATAGGCTCAAGCCATAGCTTTGACGACTTCAAGAAGAGAATACTTCAAGAAGATCCTAAAGGCGCATCTTGAGACAAACGCCAGAAGCCAGGTCATGAAAACCTCGCTAAGATCAAACCCTGACAAGAATACAAGATCAAGTGATAGCTTTGAAGACTTCAGGAAGATCATCAAGGCGCATCTGAAGAGAAACACCCGAGGCCAGGCAATGAAAACCTCGCTAAAATCAAGCACTGTAATAACAAGAAAACAAGCATTTGCGATTGCTTTGACGACTCCGTTCATTCTCCACAACCGAAAAGAACAACTATGACACATCAGGAGAATAAGAGGTAAGTTGATGCATAGTCTTAGCGTTATGAATATTTGTGAGAAAACAGTGACTGCTTTTCGGAAGATCCGTTCCAAGCACACATCGCACTATTACTGTATCTGTTTCAATCTGTCAGACTGTTCTGAAAGAGTAGAATGCCATACAAAAAAAAATAATAATTAAAGCTACTAACGAAGTACATTGACGTTATTAGTGCGACTTTTCCTATAAAGCTGAACCGAAAAGGCTAGAGACGGGACAATTTATTCACCCATCGCAGGGAGGCTTGAAGACCAGGTAAAAAATGCACTACATGGTTGCTCAAATCTGTTTTCAAAAAGTGATATTTCCAAGTCGGATTTGTGGTGCCTATGTGCGCTTGCACCTTTTTATTGTATGCTTGAATTATTTACGATAAATAAGTATAAAGGCAGTGAGCTACATTCCGCAAGCTGAATGCCGCGTTCGTGTTAAGATTTAATTTTCCCGCGTCATAACAGAATTTTGAGCTGTTAGGAGAAGATGTGAGTTGAATTTGTTTCGTTATTGTCTTATTCGTTAATATTTTAATCCTAATCTGTCTTTACGCTATTTGGTAATAAATTTGATCGACAGATTCAAATGTGTTAGGTCGATGAAAATTTCCGATCAGCGGATCGACAACCTAAAAGTCGTGATCCCCAGATGTGCACAACAAGAATACACATTGATCTGTGGTTTTCGTGATCAAGGAATTCAAATTGGGTGTAGTTACCTACAACAGCAGTGCTATGAACGAATAAATCAAATAAAATTTCTTAATATTATTTTTGATTTTACTTGCTTATAGCTGCTTGTTATGGCGCTTACTGTATAGCCCGAGTACAACATAGGCTACCTATCACTTCTACGTGTGACTGTCGGTTCGGCGATCGCGAGTTACTGTACTTCAGTATGTGATAGGTTGCCGAATCTAGGCAGGGTAATCAGAGACGTGATCCGGTTGTCCTTGAAATAGTGGCTTCTTTGATCCAGCTAGAAATTCAGTTCTGGACTGGACCCGTTCCCTATGGCTTAGTTAGAGGAGGGGCGGTCAATTGGAAGACTTGCGGCCTTGGCACATTTTTGACAACGTATCTTGGTAGTAAAAACAAGCCGTGATCAACAACTTCCGAGCAAGACAGTTTACAGTTGTAACAGGATTCATCGAGATGTCTAGATATTCAGTATGTGCAAGATGCTTTGGGTGTAGCTTTGAGGAGCAAGGCCGCGTTTGTGTTAAGAGTGAGTTTGTAGCATGATCCATGCGATGTCAACTGTTGAAGCGTTCCATAAATCCATTTTTTATCCCCTAGCATTTGTATTTCTCCTATTCTATTACCGTTCCGTTACATACCTAACTAAGAAACGATAGAACTGACGCATACCCAGAACGAAGGATGGAACTAGACAGATGGCAAGAGCACACGTCGTAGATGTCAAGAGCACACGTCACAGATCCTCCAGTAAAAAGGCATCATAGTGGAAATATGTTATTGTTCAGCTCGGATAGTGATAGTGAAAAATCCGAACGCACAAGAGTTGAAATTTGCGAACTATGCACTACTGGATTTAACCGGTTATTTATTTTTATACTTGGAAATTCATGTACATCCCAAAATCTTAGCTGAAACCCCTGGTGGAGGAACGTCAATTTCTGCTTTCGGAGTGCATGAACAGCTTATTTTGTCTTGAAACAGTGATACAAAAAAATAAGTTTTACCAGTTAGATCTACATTTCTATTGAAAATTTTGTTTTCGACGAAACAAAAGAAATCGTGATACAGGTATTCGTGGTGAACTGGCAACATCTGTTTAACGTAGCTTTGAATTATATTGTTGCTGGTACTTCGCTGATAGAACTTTGTTTTATTTCATGTTTTGTCCTTTCTGCCCAGGCCTGCGGAGAAAGGACATTGGCTATTCCGGGCTGAGTTGACCTATCTGCTCAGGAGAACGGCGACTGACTTCTCTCTCGCCAAAAACGGTCAACTCCGAGCTGAGTTGTCCTATCTGTTCAGGAGAACGGCGACTGACTGGGAGAAATTCCTGTCATCTCTTTTAGCAAAAAACGCGACTTAACATGTTGTTCATTAACCGCGATGAAGGCATCGTATCGCCATCTACGACATATATTAGGAAATGATTTTGTGTACTAATTAGAGAGAAAGTGAGACGATAAAGACACAGTAGACAATAGGTTTCCAAAAAACTGAAGAAAGTAGGGAATGAATGCCTTTCTTTGGGAGTTGTTAAAATTTCGGAGCATAAAGGGATTCGAAAGGTTAGGTTCTTCCCCTTAACTGACAAACGGAGCAACGCATTTTTACCTCAGTTGGTGGCGTGGAAACGGGCTGGAACCCCTGAAATCATTTGAAGCAAGGAATAGCGACATCAGATATTTCTTTTCGGTAAGTCGAAAAATCCACGGTGGTTAAGAGAAGGGGAAGGGAAATCTCTGCAAAACAAAAGCTGTAAGATCATATGGCATTTGGAACCATATGTAGAAGCCAAGGATATCAGCTAATATTCGCGCTATTTTAAGATACGAACGATTATGGGTCCTTCGCAATCACGAAAATTTATTTATGATAAACCCACAGAACCCAATTTCGTACGGTATATAATCCCTCTAACAAAACCACGCTGATTTTCTCGCTTGTCAAATTTTGCTACCTTCGATGTTTATCACGCTGTCGATGGTTCTCTGCGAGAAGTTTTTCCATCAGCGAAACCGGTTATGTAAATTGTTTCCCTCGTTTCGCTTTAAGGCACCAGGTCTCGAAAAATCTTTAAAACAGCCAAAACCGTGGGTCATTTCTTGAAATCACAGCCGAGTTTCAAGTATTCAAATATTTTAAAATACTGTAATTTGAAGAGTAAACAGTGCGAGGGGTCCTTAAACATAACTCTATCTAGTTTAATATCGGAAAAGCAACCTGGATTCCCAGTCTACCTCGCTTCGCTCTGAGATATTTTTCATAACCTACCTTGCATCGGCTCGGATAGGTTATTTTCAGTGGTAGTATCGGTTTTATTTCCCGATATCAACCTTTGTGCATATTTTCAATCTTATTACATACCTGTACGAGGAAAGATACCATTTTGGTTTTTGATGTCTTTTGCGGGTACAGATACAGTACATTTACGGAGAACCTGAAGTACCGAAGTACCAGAAAAAATTGACATACATGGGCGAACGATCTAATACCATTAAGGAATCCAGTGACTTCGAAGTACCAGAAGTACCTAGCCTAACCTCCACCCTCAAAACACCATCAATTGTCAGAAGGTAGTCTTTCATGATCCTGCATAATATTAACATGAAACGCAACGGTACTATGCGATGCTACTACATGGTGCGTGGGAAATCTGTTTCGAACTCGCTGAGTCTGTACTCTATGCCATACAACTGTGAGATGCCATTATGATTTGTGATGTCTTTTGCGGGTACAGATACAGTACATAAACGGAGAACCAGAAGTACCGAAGTACCAGAAGTACCGAAGTACCAGAACAAATTGACATACATGGGCGAACGATCTAATACCATTATGGAATCCAGTGACTTCGAAGTAACAGAAAAGCTTTTTGCCAGTAAAAGTGAGTAAGACACATTTAGCAATGAACACTGCCCTGGAGCAATGTGACTTCTGCTTAGAAATCTAACATGCTATGTACAAAGTGGATAAAAAGTTCAGATTTGCAAACTTATGGAGAAATGATGCAAAAACAGCAGAGGACTGATTTAACTAGGTGAAGACTAGTTTCTGGTTCTGCGAAAAGCAGTTGAAATCACCGATGTTTAAACATTTCTAGCGGGATACTTTGACCTTTTGCCGCGAAAATGAACTTGGGATAAAAATAACCAAAGAAAAGATTATAGCTTAGCTTTAAATATCTGATGAATCATTCGCGTAAAATAGACTATGGTGATTTCACTTCGGAGACGGCTGCTCTTTTTGCTTCTCGGCTGGATCGTTGGTAGGGTATTGCTTTTTCCGCATTTGCGTTGACCTTGGTATTGCTGTAGAGAAGAATAGCTTTTCCAGTTTTAGCTCATACAAAACTTAATATAGATGCTTGACGTGACTCTGTTCGAAATCATTGTTTAGTCTTGAAATGATTTCACAGGTATTGTTATCGCAGTATTTACTTAAATTTTCACTGGACGCTTTTCATCTTGCGACAAATAAATTCTGTCAGTCCTGGATCCTGGGAGCATATCACGAGAAAAGTTTCACGAGACAATCGGCTTTAAACAAGTCTCACTAGGCAAGTCCGCACGAGGCAATCGAGCATTAGAAAAATCTTCGACAGGCAAGTATTCATTAGAAAACCCTCTAACGAGACAACCCGGATTAAGAAAAGTAGGATTAAGACAATCAGCTTACAGTGAGCTAACGTATATATAGTAGAGGGTGAAGTTTGAGAATATAATGTCAACCCAAATCCAGTTTGAAATGATGAAAACTGCAAGAGGAGGGACTGCACTCCATACTAGTGGCTACAAGTTCATTCGGCTTTCAACATCTGCAGAAAGCACCTTCTACAGATGCTCTGACAAAGGCTGTCCAGTACGAGGAAAAGAATGTAATGGAAAGTTTACTCTAACTTCCACGGCTGACCATAACCACATAAGTAGCCCCGCAGCGACTGTCGACGACAAAGTACGAGAGTTAGTGAAGAGAAAAATTGACAGTTCGACGAGTATGCCTATCAAGAAAGCCTACAAAGAAGCCCTTCGAAACGCCAATCAAGCTGCTGCAGCGCTGTCCATGATGAGTTCGTCACTGAACCACCGTGCTGCAAAAAAGCCTCCAGCGTTACCGAAAAAGAGGGAAGATCTTCAACTCGGCAGCCAGTACACCTCAACCAAAGATCGATGACAGCTTCTTTTTAGCCGACGACGGGAGCACTGATCGCCTACTGATCTTCTCTTCAAAGTCTCAGCTAGTACTGATTTCTTTGGCACAGGTCGTCGTCGTCTCCAGTATCGAGTGTTAGAGCGAGTCCATTAAAAGTACAACTGAAGAGCAGATGTCGACATACATGGAGGATTATTAGTAAGCGATATCAGGCTTAGGATTTAGGAGTGGAATTAGTAACGCCGTTTAAGGTAAAATAAACATTCATTTATACTTCAACCTGTGTTGTATATAGTTCTACCACCGAAGGTAAAGAACCGCCTCACACCACCCGCGCTACCCTTTTATACCCGTATACCCTCTAAAATATTAACTACCGCTATAAAAGGTAGCTAAACCCCTTTCCTTTATTTTGTCAAATCCAGCCTAAAGGACAGAAATGACAGTAGCCCCAGTAGCCCACGTAATCGGTCGTCGAATATACGACCGAACGCCATTTTGGGGGCTTTCGGCCGATTGAATCTTAATCATCTTAATCAGCGTATGAATTCATTCAGGGATAACAGCGATTTTGATCAGATAATACAGGAAATAAGCTACAAACGTCATAAGAAAGATGGATGACTGGAAGGTGGAACGGTATCATGTAAGGAAAGCCGCTGGCTCCCACAGATTACCACCATCTTATACCATTTACCGGTGCACACGCCGCAACTTATTCTCTGATTTTTCACAGTTTATAGCTACCAGGACCGGATATAATATGAAGCAGTGTGTCACAAGTCGGCGAAGGGTCTCAAGGCAACTAGGCCTTACTAGAAAACCCGTCCGAGTGCCTTGATTCAACTCAAAGAGACATTATCTTCCGCCCCAAAGGAGCATCCATATCTTATCTAAATAGACGTGAGGGAAAATGATCTTCCACTTCGTAAACACATGAACGTGAGGTTATAAGGAAGCTATCGACAGTGACGAGATTGCAGCCTTAGAGGCTCTGAAAAAAAAAATCCGGACTATATGTGATAGATCATACGGTTTAGCTTGTCTCTAGATAGTTGCTATCCGTATTATATTGCGTTTGTATAGTCATTTCATTTAGTTTTATCTTTTTCTTACCTTTTTCTTTCCTTGTTTTTCCTATACTCCGTATTGGCACGTTCTGTGCCATTTCTATATAGGTTAATAAAATTATTGATTGATTAATTGATCCTCACACGAATACGATGATCTTCCCACTGAATGCAAAGAAATTTTGCAGCTATGACTTGAATTTAAGAGTAGTTCAGGCTTCTGCTTTCGTTGGTACAGCCGTCAAATATGGTAACTTTTTAATAACTGTCGTATACAACCTTAAAATGATGTAACTTTGTAGTAACTGTCGTCTCTTTCGTGACGAGAGGCTTGCCAATCGCCCTATCCTTTTCCGTATTGTGTTGTGGTCAGGCCTGAATTCAAGAATGAACAGGTGCGTTGCAGTGGCATACCCTTTGGCTTTGGGAGGGGTATTTTGGCTCTGGGATGTTCCCAGACTAAGCTGGAGACAAGGATCAAGGCGCATCTGAAGACAAACGCCCAAAGCCAGGTAATGGCTAATATCAAACCCTGTAATTACAAGAAAACAGGCGATAGCTTTGACGACTTCAAGAAGAGAAGACTTCAAGAAAACAGGCTCAAGCGATAGCTTTGACGACTTCCAGAAGACAAGACTTCAAGAAGATCGTCATGGCGCATCTGGAGAAAAACGCCCGAGGCCAGGTAAGGAAAACCTCACAAGATTAAACTCTGTAATGACAAGAAAATAACCTTTACGTTTCACTGTTCGTAATTCAGTTGGAGAAGACATAGCCAAGTAGTGTTCCAAGACACGGGAACGACATCGCACGCGTTTGCCACGGAGAACATCGGACGTTTAGCTGTCCAGTTGGGGTGCGGCAGGGGGATCCACTACTAAAAAGACCCTGGATGAATATTTGGCAAACATACATGGCGGTATTTTTCTTTAGACGAAATCGACCCGTGGGACGCAGTTGCTGATGGATCGGTTGACCAATTTCCTTGCCCAAACATTTTTGAGGACCAGCCCTGGTCAGTGCCAGGCACTATTTCTGGTCTTTCGGCGCATGCAGAAGTGTATCGTGGCGGGTAGGGCACCGATTTTAACTGGAAGCACTATCATAAGCATAATTTTAAGTGGGGGCTGGGTTGGGCACCTTGAAATATCTGGGCTTGGACATCCGCGGGGAACGAATCCGGACAATCTGAATACCACACTCAGATGTCACGTCGAAGCAGCCTAGGAGTTGCCTCAAGGTTTTTAAAAGCAGCGAGAACAATCGAGCGGTTTATAGTATTTATTGAGGAAATCTTAATATTTCCTACCTTCGTCGTATACAGTCTTACGGAGCTTTTCAGATATGTCACCTTCCACGGTCGACTGCTTCAAGCTTTATATCTGCGATGAACAGGGACGGTCACCGACCATCGAGAAGTTTATTCTACCGAGCCTTAACAAGCCCTTGCAGAGCCCCGACCCGATCACCAAAGCATCCTCTGACACTACTAAGATGGAGGGTCAGTAAAAAAACACTCGTACCTACCCCCACGGCAAACAAATCTCTTGGAAAACATCCTATTTCCCGGCGCCCATCGATGTCTTGTAACAACCAGACACCTCCATCGCAGCGAAGCACTCCAACAACTGCCCCAAAGCCGGTTACCGACCCTAAGGATTGCCGCAAATTCCCAATTCTCAGCCTAGAGATCGAAGGGTTGCAGTCAAGGCTCGATTCGTTGACCAGTTCGTCCGCCGAAATTTGCCATCGTGTCAGCAAATACGAGTCTGAACTGACAAGCCTCAACTCCCAAATCTCCCACCGTCAGTCGGTTTGATCAAGAAAGGGAAATTTCCACCTTGACTCAAAAACTCCTAGACATGACGAGTCAAACAAGGGCAGAGGCGTCCCGCCTAAATGCAGCCACTAGTGACCGAGACCATAAAATCGTCTTACTCCAGCGCGAAAACCAGTTGATCTCAAAGTGCAAGAACATTTTATTCACGACTCCGGCAAATTCTCTCTCTAATGCAGTGACTGTGTTGACCAGCCCCCAGGGCCCGCAACTAAACAATTCGCGATCTTTCCACCGCATTATACAGACAATTGACGACGCTTCTAGTTCGAGTGCGGTCGATATTAGTAGCAATGCGAAGTTAACCGGCAAACTGAACGTAATATGCAAATTCTTCGCCGGTTCCTGCAAACATGGGGAAAAATGCCGGTTCCTACACATTTGCCCGCAGTACGTTTCCGAATATATATAAAAAGTGCCTATTTCACCATGTTGAACTTTGTTCGAATTTAGTGTGTACCGAAGAATCATGTAAATTTGCGCATGCACCTAGTTCTAGCTCGCCAGCAGTTTTTTTACAGAAATGTTCTGAACCAGTTTTTGAGGCTTCTCGTAGTAGTGTCCGTCAGTTTTACAGCCGAAACCAGCCTCCTAGATCAAGTCTACCTGCTACTTTTCTTTACAACCCACTGGAAGCTGTTAACACTTGCATTTCACGGATTCGCACCTACCAGCGATCAAACGACCATTTTTTAGTCCCTAAATCATCAGCGACGGCAAGATGGAAAAATCCACCGACGACAATGCCCGCTTCGTTTATCTCCCCCCTCAATCCAAACGCCATAGCTTACTTCTCACGAGTACCCCCTCCTCCCCTTCTTCGTTTTTCCCCCCAAAATGCCAGTTTGTACAGGTCGGCCAAAAGCTGGAACAAAGCTCCAACGCGTTGACATATACGAGCAATGGCTACACCCCTCCCCACCCTCATCAACGACCAGTAACCATCAGCACACAAAGTGACCCAGTATTTCCCTTTCTCCAAAATAGATTTAAGGCGTATTCTCGCCGTTCCCCGAGGACTCCATTTGAGGAGTCCCCGCGTTTTTGTTTGTCCCGGGGACTCACTCCCCGTATTCTCGCGAGTCCCCACGGACGGGGAATGCTCAGATTATCATCACTATCATCAAAAAGGACTCCCTTTCAAATTCGGTGGGGAATCAATTTTTGCTGTTGTAGGTGCTATGTAAAATTAATTAAAAACAATCACAATAAAGAAAACCAAGAATGAAGTGGATCTAGACTAATTTTTTCAGTTGCATATTCATTTTTCGAACAAAATCCATTTTAGAAGCATTCCCCGTATTCTCGCTGTTTCTGTACGCGGAGTCCGCGTGGAGTGACTCCATCTATTCTCGCCGTTCCCTTCGATTCCCCGAGGAGTCCTCGGGGAACGGCGAGAATACGCCTTTAGTGTGTTAGGTTCCCTAACCCCTGAGCTTGAACAAAGGCACGCGAAAACTATCCCCAGTCGGTATTCTTGTACTTCAGTAAATATCAATCCTGCTCCTACCCAAATACGTAGTCTCTCTGTCCAAGACGGCGAGCCTGAACCTTGCGACAAGCCTGACTTTTTCCCCTATCCCAGTATTACCGCCAAATAAAGTCACTGTAAAAAAAGCTGTTATTAAAGAGTTTGGTGATACGTGGTACAGTTTCCCTAGTTTCCTCGTTACTAATGCAGAAAGTTTAAATTTTGAAAAATTAGTTGAACTGGAATCTACTGCAAAAATAAACAGCGTTGAAATATTGGCAGTTACTGAAGTCCAGGCTCAAAACCCAGATCTCCTTAAAATGAATGGTTTTCAACAGTTCATTAAACTTCGCCCAGCGGACCATCTCCTAGGTAAGAAAGGAGGTGGAGTAATGATTTTTGCAAGAGAATCTGTCCCCTGTCCCCGTTCTTGTGCCCGGAACTGATGTGTATGATGAAATAATCTGGGTTTCAACTAAACCGAAATGCCTCCCTCGTCCCTACACTAACATAATTATTTGTTCTTTTTATTATTCTCCAGGACAGAATGCTTGCTCTCGCCGAGAGTTCCAGGACAAGCTCCAAGCAAGCCTTGACTTCGTTACCACTAAATACCCGAATGCAGGAATTATTATGGCAGGTGATGCAAATGAACTTCGCCTAAATTATATGTGTAAGGACCAAAAACTTGAGCAAATTGTAGATTTCCCAACTACAAAAGGTGGAACTAGTTTAGATGTAATTTGTACTAACCCTAAACATTTTTACAAGTCCCCCACCCCGCTTCCTCCCCTCGGTGGAAGTTACCATTTTATTTTACACTTCATTCCTCTACATAAACTTAAAACACATGTAACAGTATCTGAATATTCCTACCGCCCTATAACAAATCAAGGGTTTCTAGACTTTGGTACTTGGATTTCGTCTGAGACTTGGGAAGATGTTACAGCTTGTGAGACCCTTGATACTAAGGTTTCTCTGTTTCAATCAAAATTAATGAAACAATACACGTCTTTTTTCCCTGAAGTAACAAAAAAGTCTTGCACTTCCGACAAACCTTACATCACTGAAAAGATAAAATCACTCATTCAACAAAAATTAAAATTGTTTCGTCATGGAAAAAAAGATGCTGCAATTGCTTTGCGTAAAATGATAAAGAAAGAAATCAGAAGAGCTGCTTCCAATTACGGAAGGACCAAATTAAATGTTCTTAAAGAAAGTAAGCCCCGCCAGTGGTTTAGAAAAGCTAAGGAGCTTGGTGGTCGTACGCATAAGAATCTGGATTTCCACTTGGACGAGCCACCTTTGCAAACGGCAAATGAGCTCAACAAGCACTTAGCCGCAATAGTCCAAACTTTCCCCCCTTTTTTAAATAGCCATACAATCCCAAGTACACCAGTAGAAAATATTCCATTAATTACAGTTAATGAAATTATTAGTAAAATAAAGAAGCTTAAAAAAACTAGCATTTGCCCCATTGATATCCCAACTGCTCTGATCAAAGCTTTCCCCGACAAATTATCTATTCCGCTGTTAAGCATTTTAATGAAATTAGTAAATCGGGAAATTATCCGTCTTGTTGGAAACTAGGGTACGTTACTCCGATTGAGAAAAAGGGAGGTCTAAATGACTTCACCGGAGTACGACCAATTACACTAACCCCGACATTTTCAAAGATGTATGAAAGTTTTCTTGCCGATTAGTTCAAGGCAGAAATCCTGGAACTTATTGACCTCGGGAACCTTAAGTAAACGTCTACCTCTCATTACCCTGTGAGTTTACTTGATTTAATTTATAAAAACCTTGAAAACCCTGATACATGGTTAAATCTTCTATTAATTGATCTCCAGAAAGCTTTTGACCTTATTGATCATAATATTCTTGTTGAAAATTTGCTTTTAGAGTTTAAAGTTAGTCCTTTTTTGATAAAAATGCTTTGAGGTTTGCCGGCAAAACATCAAGAGCTCAGCAATGACCATTCTGGATGACATTACCCAGGAAGCTGCTCTGTCGCAAATGAAAGTCAACTCCAAGAAATCTTCAATTATGACAATTAGCTTTTTAAAATCTACACCAGCCTTTCTTGACCCCATTCCCCCAGAAATCTCCGTTAAAAAAATTAAACTACTCGGATTTACTTTAACCAATGATTTAAAATGGGATGCCCACATCAAAAATATTTTAAAACAAGCCTCCCCATGTGTTGCCGTTTTGAAACTACTTATAAAATTTTCTTGCCCTTCTGAAGATCTCCTCCAAACTTGCAATAGTTTTATCAGACCTATTCTTGAATACGCTTGTCCTGTTTGGCACTTCGGGCTCTCTTCAGAACACACATACCGTGTCGAGAAGATTCAAAAAAGGTCCCTCACGATTATAAACGGGGAGGGTAAAGTGCCTTATAGTTACCTACTAAAAAGATTCAAGCTGGCTACCCTGGAAGAGAGACGAACCCGCCTTAGCATCGATTTCGGTATTAAAACCCTATCTGTTCCCCGTTTACGTAATATTCTCCCACCCCCCTATTCTCCAATACGTATTAGACCCCAGCGAGAGAAATCCCAGAAAATCCCCAGACTAGCCCCTGTGGCCCCTCTTCATGAAAGATATAGAAGGAGTTTTGTTCCAGCATTTGTTGAGTTGTACAACAACCATTAAGTTAGTCCCTTTTAGCGTTTTTGTTTTTGTTTTTATTATTTGTTACAAAGTGTTATGCATTTTTCATTTTGTATGACAAAAAGTTCAATTTCGGCGGTAACGCTGTGACAGGTACTTTTGAAAAATAAAATTCTATTCTATTTGTATATTTTTGAGGTATGAGGAAGAATTTTCAAGAACGTGGCAAGCACTCGGCTTCAAGACATTTAGATCGAACCCAGCGTAAGGGACACAACATCTTTTACCTTCCATTCTGGCATGTTGGTTGAGGCCTCAGTAGACATGGAAATGTGGACATGGAAATGATAGCATCGATTCAGGACATGCTTCGATCCTGTTATGCGGAGCATGATGCGCATTCCACGTCAAGACCGGATATGAAGGAATTGCACAGCGGCAGTCCAGAATGGCCTGAAATTTGGATGGAACATACGCTGGCGTTCAATATTGAGCGGCTCAAACCGGATATTATCATGGAGAAAGGTGGGGTGGGGTATATCATGTGACAGTGCGTACAATGATCCCGAGCGGTCAAGAGCTGCGGCCGAAAAAGGATGGCGCTAAGGCGTAATCTATCTTGAATGATAAATGCTCGTGGTTGTTGGGTGCCTTTAAATTCGAAAGTGGTTGAAGTTGCAGGGCTTCCAACAAGTTTCGGCCCTAAGATGGTCCTCAGGATCCTGCGGGACTCACATAGTATGCTCAGTTTTCGTACGAAAAAAGCAAGCTTTTGTGTAGTAGGAACCCGGGCTGAAACCACCGTAGTAGCGGTGTGTAGTCAGGCGGAGTGAATCGTAACAAAGGAATTGAAAATGTTTAGGAAGTATGAGAGTATGATGGGGTTGCGTGTTGGAATGGCAGTATGTTTGACCGAAGCTTTCAGACTTCAAGAGTAATTTCCGGATGGTTAGGCACGCATCGATCGAGGATACCATAGCGAGGATCCGGACATACTTCTACTGACCCAGGCTACCCGAAGTGCTAAGTCAAGACGGCCTGTACCCTCTACCGACAAGGGAGAATCTTCTTGAAGGACGTCCCCCAACTTTAAGAGGAGGGTGGTGTGACGGAGTTCACCAACATACCATCCCTTCACGCGATTGGTCAAACTCACTCATTCATTTCATTACGTGAATTTCAGTGTTTTGTACGATGAATAGACTGGTCATCAGCAACTTTTGCTTATGAAATGCTTGAGGCTTTCAGGTCGTCGAGGAAGGCGAAATGTTGTACTCACAATGTCAATGTCGATGCAGATCTGTTGGTTTTGTTTCAGAGATAAGTTTGGATGGGGCTTGAGGTTTCCCCGTCCAAAACTGGATCTAGTGATTGCTTGTTCACTTCAAAATTCTTTCAGCATTTCCAGCCGGTAGTCGAATATCATAGGAAACTTATTTCAAAAGAAGAGGGTGACAAATAACTGTCTAGTCCCATCCAGATATGGGGGTCCTTTATAGCACTGTATTTAGAGCAGTCGACTTCGGCTAGACTGTAACCAAAGGTTAAATTTCAAATAGGCGAAAATAATGGCATAATAGTATAGGATTATTCAGTGGTCGGTATCGCGGCTCAGGTCCTGTTTAATATTTATTGTCATTTCCAACCTCAGTATTGAAAAAATTACCTTTTACTCGTGAGGTTAAGAGTGAGATCAAGCAGTAACAGATATTTCGACGCCATATCGAACTTCTCGAATGAAAAATTCTCAAAAATATTCGGAAGCTTGGAAATCAGTCACAAGCATATTACCTCTAAGCGGAGATCAGAAAATTTGTAGTTAGTCCGAACAGCTCAAGGTGAAATTCTTAAATATCTTCAGGAAGCTGGAAATCAGTCACATGAGCTTATTTCCACACACCAGGAAAGTCAAAAAATGTGACTAAAAGAAAGCAACACCTTTTCCTTTCGTTTCTCGTCTTTCGCAGACAGACGCCATCTTGAGAAATGAGGTTGGTGCTCAGTTCTTTCTATAGGATCTGAGGAACTGTCTTCTTGCTTTTCAGTTTTCTTAGAATGTCGCCCACTTGGGGTGCGAGGCGGGGCTCTTTCTTTCAAGCGTCATGTCTTCTCCCAAAATACTGTAGGATATTATTCCAATGAAGAATCGTTATTTAAGGTAAGATTTTGTTCCAAAATATTTTAGTGCGTGTCTGGCAGATTGTCGCTAAATATTCTCTTGAACATTTAGCACGTGATGTCACCTTTTTAGCATATTCCCTTTATAGTTAATTTAAGTCGGCATAGAGAAATTTAATCGAATTTTTAACATCCTCGTGTCTAAGTTAAGGGAAAAGAGTCAAACAGTTATGGAAAGCGTAATTATTCTGTGGTTTGTATTTTGCCGTCATTGAAGTCCTTGTTGTCGTTCTGAACTTTCTGTGAGTAAAAGATACTGTTTATTCATTCGGAATCTTAAACGTCAAAGACAATACCCGTGAAGAGATACGAATTACTGCAAAGCATGCAATGACGCTCGGAGTAACTGTCACCCTAACCCACCTGCAAAGGATTGCAAATTTCAGAGCTAATTTTACAGAATATTTATTAGATAACTTATGGCGCAATATCTCTCTAAGGTTGTTCTGTCTACTTACAGTAGAGGTATGCTTATGTGAACGTTTGTTGACACTGGAATTAATAATTTGAATTCAATAGTTAAGGGCATCTGAAGACAAACTAATAGGTAATTTGGATCTTCGTTTTACAAAATAACCCGAAACTGTAATGTTCACGTTAAAGTAACTGTTCACATAAGCGTACCTCTACTGTACGACCCCTAATATAAGGTTTGAAGCCAAGCTGACCATTCATTTCCAATAAAATAGAAAAAACGAGATTATCGGGGTTTTTTTTTGATCAGCTAGTTACCCCTCCAAGATGATGTGCGATGGATAAATACAATTTCGAATATTTCGGTAGCACTGCCGGCAAACCGTCCTAAGCGTAAAAAACAAAACTAGATCATAAAAACCACCACCATCGCAACAGGAAAACGATGCGGAGCATACAACGCAAAAGGAAAGACTGTTGATTTCGATATGGAAATATAATAAGTCACACAATTGGCCACATGCTCCCCGTAGGCTTGACGAATATAAGGTTTGAAGTCAAGCTGACCATTCATTTCAAATAAAATAGAAAAAAGGAGATTTTCGGGGTTTTTTTCTTGATCAGCTAGTTACCCCTCCAAGATGATGAGCGAGGGATAAATACAATTTCGAATATTTCGGTTGCACTTCCGGCAAACCTTCCTCAGCGAAAAAAAAACAGACTAAATCATAAAATCCACCACAATTACAACAGGAAAACGAGAACGATCACATTCGACTGCCGTTTCGATATGGAAATATAATCAGTCACAAAAATGGCCACATGCTCCCCGTAAGCTTGACGAATATAAGATTTGAAGCCAAGCTAACCATTCATTTCAAATAAATAGAAAAAACGAGACTCATTTATCGTTTTTGTTTCAGAGTCGAGAAAAGTGGGTTTGAGAAAGGTTTGAAGCCAAGCTGACCATTCATTTCAAATAAAATAGAAAATATGAGATTCAATTATCGTTTTTATTTCAGCGTCGAGAAAAGTGGGAGTCCTAGACTAAGTTGAATTTATTGTCGGAGGAGCTGAATCTTAATGCGCCGTTACTGATTAGAAATTTTTGCAGGTTAGTTACTAACTAGCACATAGTTAAATTAAGTAAAACGAGCATATGCCCGACCATTTTGAGGAGCTTACGGCCTTTAAGTTTATTTACTCCCTTTATCGCATTCTCTAATCAATTATTACCCAAGATCCAGTGTGTTGCTCTTCTCATCCCGAGGTTCGCCTTTTGATGTATTTCGTTCAAAGTGTTTCTGGTAAACACGCAGAGTTATGTTAGCATTCGCTCGGATGGCAAGACCTCGGTTAAAATAAATATGAAAAACTGGGTCTCGCCCATCCTCTCCACAATAACGAATGTGACCTAAGCTAGATGTTCCGCCAAATTCAGTAGATCCAATAACCGTAATGAAGTATTCTAAGCAGAATCAAAACCTCAAATGAAGTAACGTTAATGCATTTACTATCCTCCAAGTAAGCAATTTTGTTGATTTGAGTACCGCCGGTTGCTGGCCGTAGAATTTGTTGTTTATGCTTATTTGAATATATGTTTGAAAGTCAGCTTTGGCTCAAAGAATTTTTGTCTGGGGTTTCATTTAGTTTATGAGAACCTGACCCAGCTAAATATGTGTATTTGAAAGTGCAAAACGGAAGCGGCAGCTGAATTTATTAGAGCTATATTTCGGTCCTCCTTGGCCTTCAGGGTCAAAGTCGCTCAAGTTCGAAAAACTCGTGGGACGTCAGCTTGGCCGAAGAAATATTTATATATATACATACACGATAAAAATAGTGTATGAATAATTGTAAACATTTATTTAACCAGATCACTCAGTTATATAAATGAAATCAAACTCGAATTTGTAGCCTAAAAACAATTTCTTTTTCCTCTAAACTATCAACCAGTCGTGTACTTCCTCCGTGTGCAGACCGCATTTTGTAACCCACAATGTCCCGAATATTCAATGTCCCAAGCGAAGTGGGCATTAATATTAATAGTGCGAACACACGATCTGGATTTCCTGTTCTTTCATCATCTGACTGAACAAATTACAATTTTTCAATGTGGGTGAAGATGGTGCCAAAAATCCAGGCAGGAATTCCAGTCCGGGAGCTGCTGGTCCTGATCGTGTGTTCTTTTAGTAAGATTCAGAATAAAGAAACATGGGAACTGTTATCGTAATGATGATAACATTGCCTAATAGCTTGTTCTTCTTCTGAAGGTGAAGCATCTACATATCTGCAAAGTCATCTAAGGTCAAACAACCTGTAGTATCTTTCAACTGTCGTCACTATGTGCGTATGCGTTTTGAAATAAAGGTGAGGTGTTGCTTATCTTCCAAAGTTTCTGTTTTCATTGGGGTATGTGTTTCTCAGTTTTTAAAGGTCAGGACCAAATTGACTATCTTCTGATTGTTTTTTTTCACTCTGTTAAATTCATCGAGCCTTGATCGATATGTCTTTCGTTTTTAGTGTTTGGACTTTGAAGAAGAAGAGGGTTCTTCAAAGCTTACCGGCCGATCTTATCATTGAGAAAAATGAACTGCCTGACGATGAACGATCTTTGGGAAGTGGTTCTTGTTCAAGCGTCACTACTGGAATGTTTTCTGGGGAAAGGGTATCCCGAGTATGAAAGTAGACTCCTTAAAGAAGCGTTCACAGTGTATTTGCTCAGCCACCAAAATATTGTAAAGTTAATGTTTGTCTGTCCTTCCGAAATGACCAACGGGTTGGAATACTGTTGTAAAATCTTTGATTTTGGAAATTGAGAGAACAGGGAAATTAATTCTGGCAGGCAAGTGATTGGTCTTATGACGGATATTGAGAAAGACGTCAGTACAAGTCTTGCTCCTCGTTTTTTTCATGAAATGGCAAAACAGATAGCAGTCGGGCTAGAATTTCTGCACTCGAAAAGAATTGTTCACGCTGATTTAAAATCAGGCAATATCCTTGTGACTGTTGGGCCTGATGACCCAACTGTTGGGT
The DNA here is from genome assembly GCA_030848855.1 of Branchinecta sandiegonensis. Taxonomy (NCBI): domain Eukaryota; kingdom Metazoa; phylum Arthropoda; class Branchiopoda; order Anostraca; family Branchinectidae; genus Branchinecta; species Branchinecta sandiegonensis. The sequence goes on along the minus strand of JAUPMV010000016.1, from coordinate 18,991,420 downwards.
ATTTAAAATCACCGATTTCGGAGAAACTAGGCTTCCACTGTAACGTCGTTGGTTAATTTATTTATTTATTTATATATTTATTATTACATTTGGCGTTAAGCTTTTAGCTTGTAGTACATCGAGTGAATCGAATGAAACATATGGTGGTACGTATGCGTTATGAGTCCCGAGTGTGTAAAAATGGAGAGGCCAACAAAGAGGTCGGATGTTTTTTCTTATGGAATGGTTCTTTATGAGCTTCACGATTTCCGGATCCTGCACCCTCACGCGAAAAAAGCTTTCCCACTCGACGTTCTGAAAAGGTCTATTGTTTTCAGGTGAAATGCAACAGGTCGTGTACTGCTTCACAGAGGAACTAGCCACATCCATGAAACTTTCTTGGAAGGTTGAAAAGGAAGCAGAACTAAATTACAGAACAACAAATGATGTTGTTTGGAGCTTCAGAGCTAAGGCGAAGACGTCCTCAGACAATGACAAGTATGCTACTGAATTCCTGCTAAATGTACTAAAAACGAAGGAAATGTGACAGCCTACAAGAATGGACCAATAAGAGGATTTTGGAACAGAATTGCAGACCACATGACATCAACTGGGTTCAACCTGGGCGATAAACCAAAAGATAAAGTTAGCAACAAGTACGGCTCTCCTCTCAAGGCATACCGAGCCCATAAAATGCATGTACAGGGTACTGGTAATGAGGCCACAGGGTGATTTCGCATGTTCTTAATCTACCTTCTAGCAATGGCACCACAATGTGTCTTTGCTCTTACCTGTTGGATGATGTGAGGAGGGTTTAAAAGGTTCCAAAGAAAGGTAGGTTTGACAACCTGAAAACGAATTTAAGAAACACGTCAATGGGACTCAAACAAGTGCTTATTATCCGCAAATACAGTTACACACCCTAGTTTGACTTCAATTTATCTACAAAAGTTGTATTTAATTAATTTCAGCTTTAGAAGAGGGACATAAGGCAGAGAACAGTGTCACCAATAAAGCAGATTTCACTTTCATGGTGCACCTTCCACTTTACGTTCTTTCATTAGTATATGAAGACTTATACCAGATGGCATCAACACTTATTTGTTGATATAATCACGACAGTTCGTTGGGCCTAAATAAAAACTGATTATTGAATGACTCTTTCAAGTACAGTTTTGTCTTAAAGCAGAAAAAAAATGAATCAATCACACATTAAGTTAATGATGAACATTTTCCACCAAACAACTAAATGCTTGGAGTCCTTCGTTAGTCTTTTAGATTGTACCACCAAGGCCATCTATTGTCATTAGGATAAAGCAGCTGCATTGATTGCCCTTAATGCTCAGCATTCCCACGTTCTGGGAAGCAAGAAAAAATAGAACGTGCCTCACTACCTGGTTCCATCAGGTACAGTGTTTGCAGCCACAGCCTATTGGAAATGAATTAGAAAATACAGTAATTTGTATTTTCAAAACCCGACACAGGCCACACCAAGAGTGCCTAATCCCATTTTTTAACAGTAAGCCCATGATGTTGCACCATTCTTTGACTATTCACATTCAGATGCAGGCAGGTTACTGAACCCCAAGTTTTCTTCAGCAATCGCAACGCTGAAGGAGCTTTCATTTGTCTTAATCAATTTAGGCCTAGTCTACAGACAAAAAAAAATCAGAAATTGCACCACCCAGCACCAGCAGCTTTTACCAGGATCTCTCTTACCTTCTTTGTAAAAAAGTAAAGTCCCATCAGTGTGGGTCCCCTTGAACGTCCATTTTCCAGGGTCTTCTTCTGGTTGCACAACATATAAATCTTCCATTTTGAGGAGATACGTATTTTTCTATATGACCGAATTCGTCAAGACTTCTATCTGAACAGAGTACAAACTGAGTAGCGAAGTCAGTTCCCTGGTGAGGCTTATCCACCAGAGAACTGAGAACAGTCAGTTCGCTGGTTGACGTAAAAACGAACTCAGGTCTCTGTTCTCAGTTCTCTGGCGTGCGAAAAAACACAAAAATTACTAACTGGCAGGAGACCAGAGACCAACCAGAGAACAAAAATGCACCTAAGGTTGCTGGGACAATACAAGACAGTGGGAGGGACTTGGCAGCGTCGATTAGCGCGCCTTTTACCACCCATCGTCCAAGCCTCCCTGTTCGCTTCCGCCGAGCCAGCACCAAGGGCTGGGCTCAGGGCTGGGAGCTGAACAATATGACGATGATATTTGTTTGCGCGCAAATACAAATTAGACAGCTTGTTACGTGTATAACTTTTGAAGATGTTCAAAAACAACAATAGAAGTAAAGTAGCTTCTAAATCTGGGGCAGAATCAGAGACATCATAATCAAGGCGGGGGAGAAAAACTACTGGGAAAATCGGGTCCGATTGCGCATGAACTAAGTGGGTGTTGATATGGGACACCCTCTAAGAGAGACCCCCATGCCCAGAAGCCTACCAAACTTCAACTTGATACAGAACACGTTTAACAAAAGCACCGATAAAATGCATACTCTCATCTCTGGTCAGAGAAAGAGCTTTGCCGAAAGGGACGAAATAAAGGGAGCATATCACGAGACAAGTTTTCACGAGACATCGGCTTTTGACAAGTGTCACCAGGCAAATCCGCGCAAGGCAATTAGAGCATTAGACAAGTCTTCGAGAGGCAATTATTCATTAGGCAACCATTCCACGAGACAACCCGGATTAAGAAAAGTAGGATTAAGACAATCAGCTTAAAGTGCACTACTGTATATATAGTAGAGGGTGCATGTTAGGATACTAGTCAGTTTTGATTTTGGAAACATAATGTCAACCCAAATAAAGTTTGAAATAGTGAAAACTGCAAGAGGAGGTACTGCAGTCCATACTAGTGGCTACAAGTTCGTTCTGCTTTCAACATCTTCAGAAAGCAGCTACTACAGATGCTCTGACAAAGGCTGTCCAGTACGAGGGAAAGAATGTAATGGCAAGTTTACCTAACCTAACCTACTGAGAATGTTTCTGGGGGGACATGTGTAGCCAACAAGTGTAGCCAAATAGTCGGCTAATGAGAGTATTTCTGGGGGGGCATCTACAGAGAGTGTTTCAGGGGGGGGGGGGGCAAGTGTAGCCAACTAGTTGGCTACTAAGCTTGTTTGTATAGGGCACACCAAGAGTAGCCAAATAACTGGCTACAAACTTTTGGTAGTATAGTATGATCAGCTACATACATTTCATTTATATATAAACTGATCAATCTTAAAATAGCTAAATGGTGAAAATTCACAAAAGGAAAAGAAACTAAAAGTGTAAGGTGAAAAGGATCGCAAATGGATGATTTCAGAGATTTCTTTAATACAGCAAGAGCTGGGAGACTCGCGCCTGGGCTTGCGAACCCAGTAGGACGTGACTTGAATCGAATAGTCAGACTTTGCCCTCGACGCCTCGGATAAAGGGATCGTGTCAGCTGCCTGCTACATCGCGGCATCTGAGTTGCCAAACAACGGCCTGGCGATTCAGGCGAACAACCCGATGGTTATTACCTATACGGTGAATAACCCTGCTGCTCTCCCTGCTCAGGCTGCCGGGGCTGCACAAGTTCCAGCTGCTCAGGCTGTTGCAGCACAAGTTACGTATAGAGGTAACGATTTAGACAACGTTCCTGCAGATGCTGATGGGACGTACTTCAGAAGAGTGGTGACGTCTGTTCCACTGGCTAAGTTCTGGCTTCTCAACTTAGCAGCTGCTTACCAGGTGAAGGCGCTATCAGCGTCGAATGTGACGAACTTCTTCGCGATGATGAACATGCCGCAGGTTGCATCTAAGGAAATCCTTAGGGTAGTTCAGATTGTAGCTGCCGCATCCCCCAACATCATGGCCACAGAGGAGTTCCGAGAGAGTGAGGTTATCATGGACAATAAGTTCATGAAATATCACACTTCTTTCGCAAGCACGGCCGTACTAGTGAAGAAGGTTATTGATAACCTAGAGGCCATCCGCGCGTACTTTGTCTTGGACGCTGAGGTGGAACTGGTTGAGAATGCGATCGCCAACCATTGGGATGCTACTGCCACTGAAGCAATCCCGCATCCTGTTATTGCCACAGCTAGGGCCTGGCTTGAGGCAAATAACGCGCTACCAGGCAGTTGGTACCAAGGAGAGAAGGCCAAAGAGGGGATACCAACCAGTATCTACAATGGTCGGGTTGCCTTCTTCAAGAAGTATAAAGCACTGAATATCAATTCAGAGGCTATGGCGGAAGCAGAGACCGTCAACCAGCTCCTTGCAGCTTGTGCAGGTGGGATTGTCCCAAATGCTAGAAGAGCTGGTGATTGAGCTTGCCTCACTCTGAAGATTGGGATATGTTCGTATAATCCTAGGACATATTTCGTTATGTAAATAGTCGAAATTAGATCAGTTAGTTTATTAGTAGTTAGGTACCTCCTATGCTTGGATTTCCTTTTGTTACTGTTTTGACTTAAAATAAAAAAAAAAAAAAAAAAAAAAAAAAAAAATAGCTAAATGGTGGTGTCCCCGACAAAAGCATGCAGCACTCGATTTCATCAGTGTTTTGCCCGGCAGCCACACAAACGTTTGAAGGATTTCATTTTTAGGGTATAGAAAGAACCAGATGTGCCAACGAGTCAAAAAAAAAATTATTTCTTCTGTGTTTGCTGGGGCTACGAGCCAACAAACAAGAGAACTTTCGCCGGCCTTCGCCCGATGAAAGTACTTTCCTACCTAGAATATTTCTGAAAGGAAGGGTTTTCAGGGAATTTTTAAGAATGTAAGAGGTTGGATATTCCTCCTTGGCTATAGCCTAGGCTACTGGTATTCTCTTACCAGCCTTTTAACTCTGACTCTTCCCTTTCGTTAGCCTAAGACAGGCTTCAGAAGTTCAGCAATGCTAATTTAGACACCTTACCTTACCTTCATATAACCAATCCCAATGTAGGCCTACCATAGTCCACCGAGTCATCCGCTGACACTCGATGAGTGAGCAAGCATTTCATTCCGCTTGTGAGAAACCGGTTTACCATGTCAGAGACGATAGTTACGAATGCAGTGCTTAACTTTATTTCGCGAGCTATGCTAGCTGGAATAAAGAAAGAAATATTCATCAAACGTGCGTCGGAATTTTTCGACCGTGACAAGATATTGAAGGCAAAAGAACTTCTCCTGAGTAAGTCCGGCTTTTCTGATCGCTTTGTGAAATGCGTGAAGGACGAGGACAATGTTATAGATATAGCCAAACTATTCGTACGATGTGCATCGGGGAATGTCAACATCCCAAAGTTCGTGATCTTTGATCCCCAGGAGGTGCCAGCTTGTGAAGATGAGGTCGGCGCATGCATTATATCGACAGTTAACGGCATGAGTCGTAAGTTTGACGGATTTCTTAGTCGCTTCGATCAGTCTCCGCTGCCATGGCCTGGTGCCCAGGCCATCCCATCTGAACCTCAGTCCTTCCCCGCACCCCTTCCCTACTCTGTTGTCTTGAAAAAACCCCCACCCTCAGCCAATACTCCCGAGGAAAGAAAAAAGTATCTGGCTAGCATCTGTGGTGACGAAATTGCAGGAGATGACGTAGAACTCCGCCGTTCAAAAAGTGAGTGGCGCCTTGTTGTGAAAACAAAAGCAAAGGCAAGCCTAATTGCATCCGCGATCAACGAAAGCTCACAAGGAATTGAAGTTAAGGTCAAATCTCCCGTATTTATTGGCATAGTCAAGAATATCCCGTCAAACTATGATGCCGATGCAGTTCAATTGCGAATACCGGACTGTGACAAAGTAGAGCGTTGCGGTAGCAGTCATACTTATAAGGTATTCTTCCAATCTCGCCAAAAACTTGATTTCGCTCTAAGGAATCCCCCGAAGTTTGACCTTGAACGTTTTCAAATTGAAGAGTTTGTATTCCTTCCCAAAAGGTGCTATTCTTGCCAACTTTTTGGCCACTTAGCGGCTAACTGCCCTAACGCCCTGACCTGCTCTCGATGTGGTGAATTGGGTCATGGTTCACATTCTGATTCTCCATGCACCAAGCCGATAGGATGTGCTCTTTGCAAGTCAAACAGACATACTTGCCGTTCATTTAGCTGCCCTGAAGTGAAAAAAAATCATAGCAAGCCAGGTTAAGCGACCAGTCAATGCACAGCCTAATGGCAGATAAGTTAAACATCATGTCTTGGAATATAAACGGTGGAGTGGTGAGTAAGTTGCCCATTCTTACTGAAATTTGTGCGAAATATAATATTGTGCTGCTACAAGAACACTTCTTAACTGGGGATAAGACATCCCTTCTATGTATACCTGGAACTCATTGTATTTTGATTCATCTCGGTGTCTCTTCTCCCCGGAAAACTTCCCCCGCATACGCAAGGTAAACCAAAATGGCATACCCGTAAATCTTGGAAAAATATTAATACTGATCTATTTTCTTATGTTTGTGATGATCTACTGGGTAAAATTAAAGTACCATTCCATCTTCTTCAGATCAGTGCAAATAAGATTTATGCAGAGCAGGAACTTCGGGCATCACTCAAAATTTATTCCGCTGAAATAACACATGCCCTAAAGTGCGCCGAAAAGTGTGCTGTGCCTTCTAGACGTGTTCGCCCTGATACCCAAAAATCTGGCTGGTCTCAAAATGAGAACTTAAAATCAGTGTGTAATGATTCAAAATTTTGGCTAAATCTTTGGCATCAGTGCGGTAAACCCCGTAGCGGTGTCGTAAACTCGGTGCGCATATATACAAAGCGTAAATTCCGCAAGTCCCTATATGAGCATAGAGTGAAAATTAAGGAAGATCTCGCGGACAAAATTGCTGCAGATACTAATCTGCTTTGGAAGTGTCGCCCAAAACCTTTAAAAAATAGCCAACCTACCGTTGAAATTCCGCAAGATTCATGGGTATCGTACTTTTCTAGTGAATTCTCTTCCCCAGACCCGTCGGTTGAGGATGTATTTTCTGAAGAACTGGAATTATTAATGTCAAAAGGAAACCGGTGCGAGTTGTCTGTGAAAGAAGGTGATATACTCTACGCGATTAAAAACATGAAGAAAAAGTTTTCTATGGGTGCTGATGGCATTTGTGGTAAACATCTCGAACATGGGGGCCGCTTACTTGTGTCCCACCTATCGGTTCTTTTCCAAATAATTTTCAATGTCGGTTTTGTTCCGGACTCTTTTTGCGTTGGAATTATTTCTCCTATTTTAAAAAAGGGAAAACCGAGCGGTTTTTGTTCATCGTATAGACCCATCACAGTTTCAAGTGTTCTGTGTAAGTTATTTGAGTTACTTATTATTTCAAGGATAAAAGCGAAATGTAAAATGCCCTGTTTTCAATTTGGTTTCATAAAGGGCCTAGGTTGCGCACAATTACTCCGTTCGCTATGTAATGTTTTGAAAGATGCACATGAAAGCGATGAAATGCTTGCTATTGGTACTTATGATGTGCAACGTGCTTTTGACTCGATTATACATCCCCAAGCTATGCTAGAACTTATAAAATCGGGAGTTGAAATAGATGTGGTAGCCCCACTTTACGACATGTATCGTCAACTTAAAGTGCAGGTTAAATTGCCTCATTCACAAAAGCTAACTATTGATATCCCGGTAGAAAAGGGTATCAAACAAGGGTCGATAACGTCTCCTATTGTGTTTAACAATGCGCTTCTGCCTGCCCAGAGTAACATTGATACGTCTTGTATATTCCGCGGTTTAGATGTTTCGAAGTTTTGTTATGCGGATGATCTTTTTAACATAAGTCGAACTGTTGCTGGTCTTGAGCGGTATTTCCGGGATCTAAGTACTAACTATGATAAGATTGGTATGTCTTTGAATCCAGATAAATCCCAAGTGCTTTTGTTTAATTGCAAAGATCCTATTGAAGCTCCGGTTAATTTGGGAGATACTGTTGCTACTCCAGTCGATCACTTCATGTACTTGGGTATCCCAATCGGTCGGACTATTGCTGCTACGCGGAAGCTTCTGGTACAGCACACTGAGAATAAAGTGCGAAATTCTTACGTTTCAGTAGTTGTATCCCAGCTAAATTTGGGTAGGAAACTACTTACTCGAATATTCAACAGCTCAGTCATGGGCCATTTTCTGTATATCGTTCCCTTCTGGGACATATTAAGTGACAGTGATAAAGCTGAACTCCATAAAATTTATTTTAAATATGGGAAATATCTCCTTGGAATCCCGTCTTGGTCAAGAAATAGACCTCTAGTTCGAAAACACGGTCTGCGGGAACCGGTAACTGAAATGGCCGAACACTTCAAGCGGATGACTGCTGACAAGCCGTCTCACCACCCCTGGAGCGGCATTCTATTTTAGTATTTATCGAATTTGTTGTTGTTTGTATTTGGGTATGAGTTTATTAGTTCCTTCTTTTTTTTTTTTTTTTTCTTTTCTTTTTCTGTACTCCGTCTCATGCTTTTGTAGCTGTTGTAGATGGGTTATAAATAAATACATACATACATACATACATACATTAGGGCTTACCGAAACAACAAACTTGAAACAGACAACATTTCATAATCCGGTCATACACACCGAAAGCAACACGCGGTTTTTTCGAATGAAAGTAAGTAAACACTGCTCAACAAAGACGAAGGCCGTACTATGGACATGTGGGAAGCTAGGAATCTACGAAGTGGATCCAAATGAGAAGAGCTCCATCCAGGTTTTGCTTCCTGAAAAGAGAAGTACCGTGTATACAGAGCCTTGGTCTATCTACAGCAAAATAGGTAAAAATCCTTGGCATCCACATTGACAGCGATGAGCTGGAAAACCCAGGTAAACAATATTATAAAGAAAAGCGGGTTACTTCTTCAACTATTTTTGGTGGTTCGACAATTCTCCCAGGACTAGAAAGTTCTCTTAACAGTGTATAAGACACACATTCGGACCAACCTTGAATATGCCTGGCCTGTCCGGTATGGCATGCAGGATTATCACAGGATTAGACGGACAGGCTTAAAGCACTACAAAAGAGGGTCTGCAACATCATCTTGGGTAGCCAGTATAAGGACTACGAGTCAAGTCTGAAAACGCTAAGACTGCAAACTGCCTACTGATGGACTTTGGCAAGAAATGTCTTGCTTCCCCGATACATCGAAGCATTCTGCCAGACTTCATGGACAAAGTAGTGACAAGAAGTCGCCCAAATACAAGGCTGAAACCAAAGATGAGTGAAGTGGAGCAGCTACAAACGCCTCCTTGCAGGACAAGCCGCTATGAGAAGTCGTTTGTGCCTTATTTCGTTCGGAATTTTAATGAAGACAACCTAAGAGCAATTACTGCTGATTGAATTAAACTGTAAATATAAGATTTGAGCAATTGTAAATATATTTTTGATTTGATTTAGTTTATTTATTTATAATTGTCAATATTTTTGCCTAATCTCAATTGTGCGTGTTGTGAGATTTGTACCATTGTCTTCTTTGTGACGCGTCCAAACTATCTTATGGTGATATTGGCAAGAAATAAATTGAATTGAATTGAATTGAATACGCGCCAAACCAGCGCCCAGCAATCAAATGTGAGATTTCAGCAGGTTTCAGTTTAATAACCGGAATAATAAGGGAATGAGCGATTAGACTTTCGGTTCATACGGAGTCACGCATTAGTCCCCCGGAAATTCTACGAGCAGTCAGCATTGAAGTCGGCAGCCAAAATTGACGGTTGACAGGATTGAGTTGAGTCAGAGTTGGGTAGAGCACAAACTGAGACGGGGTTATTTTAAATAGTATTTTTAAGAATAGGAATTTTTAATTTTCCCTTTCACTTACTCCAGACTAGTCTCCATGTGACCGGTTCCTCCGTTGACTTGAACTTGTATTACTTTGAGATCGTTCATTGCTTGAAGGCTGCCGCTAACGTAGCCGTACCTTTCAAAAATGTTAAGGTTGGAACCCGAAAGCGGCTTTAATTGTCGGGAGGTTAAGAAAGCGAAAAATCGTACGAAATTTTGGTTGAGACTATGGGTAGCATGTGTTCACCCTGTTAGTTCTGTCAGGGGAACCGTGTTTGACTTTAAAATGAAGACAAAGCAGGAGTATAAGGATTATTTAAAATCCTCCTTTTAAATGGGCTGATGCCCCTAGATGCCCCTAGGTGTAACTGGATACACCATTATCTTAACTTGTTCAGTCAGTGCAATATGCGAGTGCAACAGTATTTCGAATTTTTACTTTCAAGGTTTCTCCCTGTTGAAATTTCTCAGGCTTCTGTATTTGCGGTTACTAGTAATGCTGTTGAAAAGGCTGTTTGCAGACTCAAAAAGACTGGATTTGTTGATATTGATGGTGTCTCTTCAGAGTTGACTGACTCTGAATGTCCTGTTCTTATCCATCATCTACAACTACTGTTCCAAATGTTTCTTTCCCAATCTCAGGTCCCGAATAGGTTCCTTGTTGGAACCGTAACATCTGTCCTCAAGCGAGGCAAGGACCCTGAACAGTGCAAAAGTTTCCGTCCGATTACAGTATCATGTACACTTAGTAAAATTTTTGAGTCTGTCCTTCTTCCCGAACTTCTTCAAAAATGCAATTTTGGAAACATGCAATAAGGTTGCAGGGTTGGTACGGGTTGTACGCATGCTCACCACGTTCTGACCAAAATAATGCGACAGGCCACCCTAAACAGATCTACCATTCACATTTGTTCCATAGAAATCTCTGGCGCTTCTGATAATGTTGTCCATTCTCAAGTTTTGTATTCGCTTGCTCGTTCTGGAGACAATTCTTCTATTCTTTGCCTTTTAAAGTATTGGTACGCAAATTCTACCGTTCGGGTAAAATGGCAGGGTTAGTTATCGGAAAATATTCCAGTGAACCATGGAGTTCGCCAAGGTGGAGTTTAGTCACGGTATATATTTAAGTCTGCGATTTCTGATTGCTTGGATACTCTTCTTCCTGCATGTTTGTTCAAGGAGATTTCGATCAGCTACATGGCGTATGCTGATGATATCCTCCTAGTCAGCAGTACAAAATCCACTCTTTCTAAAAATATGAAAATTTTAGCAAACAAACTTTCGGACATTGTACTTGAGATAAATCTGTCAAAATGTGAATATCTTTGTTTTGGTCGCACAACAACCTCTGAGCGCCCTTGTGTTGCAATTGGTTCTTTTTCTATTTTCACGTCCGAGTCGCTGAAATGGCTCGGGCTTACCTTCAAATCTACAATTATCTTTAACTTGCTCCTCTATTTTAAAAACAGTACGAAATTCCACTAGATTTGGTTACGGGCGTTTGGTCCCAAATAGAGGAAAATATTCACGCAAGGCGCTCTTAAGGTTGTATAGTTCTTTTTGCGGCCCATATATTCACAATCGAAGCCGAAGGAAATAAAATGTAAAAAATTTGAGAAGTTGTTTCTTTAAGTACTGTAAATTTATGATGTATCTTCCAAAATCTTTTCGTAATTGGTTTCGATTTTTAGCGTTCAGGATAGTATCAATACACTCTCTCATTCGCATTCAAATCTATTTACCCTCCAGAAACATCCTGCTCTCTTAGCCCTTGCAATTAATAGCCAGTTTTTCATTTCTGAACCCGTTTACTGTGCTTGTCACTGTGTAAAAATGTTCTGTCTGTTTAGTGTGTTTTTAAAATATATGAAAAGAATGTAGCCATGTTTATTTACATTGTTTTGTTTAGTGTTTTAATATGTGTATTTTACTTTATGTATTTTGCTCATACTCCGCTGTTATGCAAAAAGCGGGTCCAAATAAATGAGAAATAAAAAAATAGTTTTACAACATGGCTTGAGGCGTATTCTCGCCGTTCCCCGAGTTTAACAGAAAATCGAACACAGCAAAAGTACGGATGGCAGTGAGGCTTTTCAAACGATTCTATGACCTTTACAGTTTTAGAAAAGTAGTCTGAATGAGCAGTTCTTTAGACTGGGCAAAAAAGTACAACTGAAGAAGGCTACTAATGCTTTCGAACTTACTGGGCATTTTCAACCTAAAACAAAACCGGTTGTTTGTACTCGAGAAAGGTTGGAAATAGTGTTTCTAATAAGTTTCTTGTTGCTAAACGGCACTGCGGGAGAAGCGAAATCTTACTCTGTTGCGAGAGCAACACTTTGGTTTTGTCTCGTTTTTATGGCACTTGCAGCCTCTAGCTTAAGTGAGGGGGTGATTGGAAATATCAAGAAACGGTTAGAATGAAGGGATCAGAGTTAAACTTGCTGAGAAGAACAAGCATTTACTCTAGATAAATCATTTGTGCAATTAGACTGGATCCGGACACTTGGGGGTGGGGGTGGAGGGGCGCCTTCTGGAATTCCTGTGATGGCGTTTTTCAAGACGAAATTTGGCAGGCATATCAGGGACCCGGTCAATCTGACAGAGCCCTTACCTGCTACATACAGTTGCAAGTGCCATATGAGCTTACAGCTCTTATTTTTTTTTTTCCTATGCCGCCCATTTCAGGTTATTATTAGAAAGTGGTAAGGGTCTCACCTCCGCACACTCTGTGTGGACATTAGGTCGGATTGATGAATATGACCTTACATTTTGGGCCACGGCCCTCGAGCCACAGCCTACGGTGTGTGAAGTGAAGTGGAAGCCTATGTCAGAGAGGACTATCTGAAGTTGTGTAGCCAAGCTTTCGTTTCATCAAACCATGTTTCTGCTTTCGAGTGAAAAGCTCCGTTCGAGCAGGCAGACACCAGTTTCAGACTGAAGATGGACTCAAATCTTCATGTGCTAAATAAGCGCGGCAGTTACCCGGCCCCACAGCCAAGATATCTTCTTTGAGTGGTAAATAGAAAATCTTCGGAAAGAAAAAAGTGGCATTTTCCCATGGGTCCGAAAGTGCTGCTATCTATTGTTCCTACCCATTTCTGTTCGTGATTTCAGCTGAGTTTATCATTCCATTTTTTGCGCTTTCGATTGTGGTAGAGAAATGGTATCAGATATGTCTCTGCAACTTTAAAAGTTCACTCATTGTTAAAGGACCCCTCGCACTATTTACTCTTCAACTTACAGTATTTTAAAATATTTGAATACACTAAAACTAGGCTGTTCTTTCAACAAATGACCCATAGTTTTCACTGTTTTCAGCATTTTCCGAGACACGTTGACTTGTAGCGAAAACAAGGAAACAATTTACATACCGGTTTATCTGATGGAAAAACTTCTTGCAGACAACCGTCGACAGCGTCATACACATCGAAGGTAGCAAAACACGGCAAGTGAGAAGTGGTTTTGTTAGACGGGTTAGAATGTACCTTACGCAATTGGCGCCCCCGGGTTTAGAAATACATGGCGTGATTATGGAAGTAGGTTGCGTTAGTATTATAGGTAGGACAGGTCCTTTAAAGGTTATCCTTTTAACCTCAGCCTTTGCTCCTTTCTAAGTTGCTTTATTAGAAAGTTGGCCTACGGTCAACTTTTTAACTATTACATGCAGATTTTTTTTTTCAACGGCAATTGATAGACCATGATGAGCTGACCAAGGGATGTGTCATCCGTTTTTTGGTACAAAAACTCCTTCATGAGATACACCATTTTGAAATTTGTAAGGGGTTGACAACTTCAGTAGCAAGGTACACACTGAAACCAAAAATAAGCCGATTTCCATTGTGAAACATGTAGGTGAATTTCAAGTAACAATACGCTGTTAGATCAGAATCATCTTTGGCGATGAGGGGTTTGCAACTTTTGGTTGTTGGTTACCTAATATTTGTTTCCGGTATATTTGATGGTAAGGACGATTTGGCTTTCAATTGTAAAACATGTCGGATACTTGTATGTAACAATCGGCTGTTAGGCTATAATCATCTTCGGCGATGAGTGGTTTGTAACTTTGCTGGTTGATGTACCTTTATTTTTTTCCGATGTATTCGATGTCTATATTATTTTTCTTTCCGAACGGCATAATCTAGTACAGTAGCGTAATTTTCTTTCAAGCTGAACGAAAAAAACTTGCTCAGAGTTTGCTAAAAAAAAATTCCGCATCTCAGCATAAAAATAAATATAAATTGTTCAGGTAGGCTACACTGAAGTTTCCTGTTGCTGAACGAAAATTTTCTGGAGCTCACCGGAAAACTTACCCTATGCGGTACTAACGATGCTACTACATGCTTCTACTTCAAGGCTACCGTGTTACTGCATACTACTATATGGTACTATTAGCAAGACTGGATGTAACTATGGCAAGACAGGATGCGACTGGATACTACTACATAAGATTGTACCAGTCTGAGGCACATTAAATGATAGTATTCTTTGCCATTACATAGTTTTACATGCAACGTTTTCGTACTACTACCATACTACTACGCAGGCTACACATTTTTCAGGGGCGTTAGGCTCGAACCCTATTTTTTATTTCCCACTCCAATAGGGGAAATTCCCTTTTGCATACTACTCTTCTACGCTCTGTAACTGTGCGACTCATTTACAGATGAAATAATGCTGGCTCTACTGGAAGAAGCCATCTTCTGAGTACAGAGAAACCTGCTAAGGTAGAAGACCATCGCGGAAAAATTGTACAGAAGGTGTTGTGCCTAGCACAACTTTTCTCTTTCTTGCGATTTGTAGAAGGCACTAATCCCTCGCGCTCGCCGTCGTGACTCATTATTAGTTGCGTTTTTGCTGATACCATGGTATCTGTTACCACGGTCAAAAGGCGTTTTTGCAGTTATCGTGGTATCTGGCCAGTTATCGTGGTATCAGATATTCAGATATCACCGACCGTGGTAACTGGCCGTGGTATCTGAAAAGTCATCTCAGAGTGAGAAAGAATTTTAGCACTTAGTGATGTAACTGGATATCTGTTTTTCTTCTGGGATGACTTCGAAAAGTGCAATTTCGGCAATAGTCGTTTTCGCAGTGCACCGTGTATCAGATACCACGATAACTGCAAAAACGACTAATTGCAGATCCAGTTATCGTGGTAACAGATACCATGGTATCAGCAAAAACGCAACTATTGTCGGCACTGTAAAAAGTTTTTCCGTATAAAGATTAAAGTTGACTGCAGTATTTGCTTCTCGGATTACTCTTATCTCTACGCAGATAAGATTAATACCAAATAGAGATAAGATGAATCTGAGGAGCAAATACTGCAGTTAACTTTAATCTTAATAGGGAGAGACTTTTTACGGTGTAGTCAGTGTAATTCATTCCGGTTTGTTTTAGTCGCAGATCGGCAAGCGATAAGGCCGCATGCCGATCGCTGGCCCCGTGGTCGTCTGTATATGTTGTATTCAGAACTCAATCTTTTGTGTGCATTGTATTATTAATAAATTGGAATGATTTTGCAACCACTCTTGGCAAACTAAGGGACACAAACCAAAACAGTACAATAGGCTGACCTGACTAAGTGCTGACAGAGGAGCACTCGCTCAGGAGATGCAGGATGAAAATCAAAGACGACGAAAAAATATGGCAATTAGTTTAGTTGCCGGACAGTATTATAACGCCAAAAAGGCTGCCATCCAAACAACCAAACTATAGAAGAATTTGAACAGCAGTTCTGAGCAAAACCTCCTAGCTTTCATTCAACCTTCATTTTCATTATTTTGGACGGTTTTCAAGCTGCTTACTTTCCCACACTTTCTAGCTTTGTAAAAGCAGCGCTTAAGTCTTTACTTTCTGATTGGCTTAAATCTGTGTTCATTTACTAGCGTCACCTGTTAAAGGATTTCAAGTAGTTTCAGTCGGCGTCATCAAGACACTTGTTGGCGCCAGCTCCGGAAATTAGGAAAAAGTCCTGGTGTTTAAGGAAAGATATATTTGAAAAATGAGATCAGATGTGAATCTTCTAGGAAGGTATCAAAGCCGGCTTTTAATTTCTTTCTCTTATAATTTTGAGCAGAGCAGCGTATTGGCTTCGTAGAATATGTGACAGCGAACTTTTTACTTCGGATTCTGAAAGTCTGCGCGGTGATTTCAAAACCAGAAAATCACGCGCTTTAAAGCACACGAAAATGGCATCTAGCAGACTAGAAAAAATCGGAACAATATGGACCAGGTGAGTCTTAAATTTTGTTTTCACATAGATTACAATTCTTCCAGATTGATGTATCAGTCCATAAAGCCAAAAGGATACCTTGCTATTTGAACCACCTATATATTTGCAACAGCCCTACTAAACTTGTGTGAATAAAGATTAAACCACAAGAATTGCATGTGGAACATCAAATTTTAAATGACACCAGAGGCTTTACTAGCCAAAATGTTTGGGGGGGGGGCCAAAGAATTTACCAACTGGGTGGTAATTTTTACCAACTGTTTTTGCAGGAAAAACAGCTATTTTCAAGAAAAAAAAAACAGTTTCAAAAAAATCAACTAGTTTTCAGAAAAAAAAGACTGTTTTGATAAAAAATCAACTGTTTTAATGAAAAAAACTCAACTGTTTTGGCGAAAAATTGAGGGGCTTCGCGCCGACTTGTTTTTTTTTACCGACTGGTCGACACCATTGGGGTGGGGCATCCCCCCTCCCCCCCCCTGATTGTGACACCCCTGAGTGACACAACATAAAAACGAAGTTGAAAAGCGTCATTACATGAGACAGACAAAGGCTGGCACAAATAGTCACATTCTAGCAATTTGGGTTAACCTGGTAGCATGAATAAATCTTCTAAAAGGTGCAAAATAAAATTGCAAATCAAAAGTAGAACAAAAACAATTTGGCCTAGGTATTTAAAAGAAAGGCATTTGGCAATGCTGCAACTCTGTTCAATACAAATGGGGCAAATGTATGGCAGAGAATAGAAGTTGTATTCTCGTCGTTCCCCGAGGACTCCTCGTGGAATCGAAGGGAACGGTGAGAATAGAGAGAGTAACTCCACGTGAAATCGGCATAGAGAAACAGAGATCAGGGAATGCTCCCAGAATGGATTTTGTTCAAAATAGAATATGCAGTTGACAAAAATAATTCACTTTATCTACTTTTTTTTGTTTTTTTTTATTCTGATTATTTTTTATTAATTTTACATTGCACCAACACCAGCAAAAATTTATTTCCCCCCCCCCCTCCCGAATCTCAAAGGGCTTTTTGATGATGGTGATGATAATCGGAGCATTCCCTGTCTGTGGGTACTACCGAGAATACAGGGAGTGAGTCCCCAGGACAAACAAAAATGCAGGGACTCCTCCGGGAACGCTGAGAATAAACCTAAGGAGAGCTCTCAATCAAGGCCCAATAGAGGCTGGAAAGAAACAGTTGGCCTGCGTATGGTTAACAGGGGCGTCACTAGCCTTTTACCTTTGGGGGGGGGGCGTCCGGTTTGTGCCGCCGGACTAAAAAATGTGCCGACGAAACACGCTGTTGCGGCGTACATTTCTCGCCAGCACAGAATAGAACCGGGGTAAAACTAACTGTAATACGTCAGTTGAGATTATTCCTATGATGTTATTTCGTATTTTAAAGGTTCACATATTTGGCTTTTCATTTTAACTTTCACTAAAAAGCAAAGCTTCCAACGACTGTACCAAGAACAAGTTAAACTAAGCGGCGCCTTTTTTCCGGAAAAAAATTAGCTCTACCTACCATACAAGCTCTAGCTTTTAACGTGTTTCAGACCCCCAGGAATTTCAATCCTATAACGCCAAACTAAATGAAACACTGTTCTTCCAATAAAGAGTACTACAGAATGCGCCGCATGCGAAATTTCGTGTAAACTAACCGTAATGCATCAGTTGAGGTTATTCCTTTGGTACAGTTTCGTATTTAAAAGTTCACATATTCGGCTTTTCATTTTAACTTTCCCTGGAAAGCGGAAGCTTCCAGTGACTGTACCAAGACAAGTAAACCAAGCAGTGCAGGTGAAATTTTTTTAATCTGCTTTTTTCCGGAAAAATTTAGCTATAGTACCATACAATTTCCGGCTTTTAACACGTTTCAAACCCCAAGAATTTCTATCCTAAAACGAAAACTGAATGATACACCATTCTTCCACGTAGAGAACACTACAAAATGCGCTGCAGGCGAAATTTTGTGTAAAACTTACTAAAATGCATCAGTTGAGATTGTTCTTTGATGTAAATTCATCTATTTAATTTCACATATTCTGCTTTTCGTTTCAACTTTGGCTAAAAAGCGAAGCTTCCAACGACTGTACCCAAAACAAGTTGGACTAAGCAACGGCGGCGAATTTTTTTTTAATCTGTATTTTTTCCAGAAAACTTTGCGCCGACAAATGTTTGCACAATTTGATTTCTTACGTCTAAAAGACTCGATGTGCGGACAAGAATACCGACGCCCGACAAAAGCATTCAGAATTCGATTTATTCTGTGTTTAGCCAGACAAGACTGTAAAGAGCTTTATTTTTTACGTATAAATAGAAGCCGATATACCGACGATACTTGAACTTTCGGCATGCGCCCAATAAAAATTTACAGAACTTGATTTTTTTTTGTGTAAAGTTTTTTCGATGTGCCGACGAGAATACCGACGCCCCACAAAACCATCGAGCATTTGATTTGTTCTGTGTTTTACTCGACTAGACTGTACAGAACTTGATTTCATACGTGTAAAATTAACCCCTCGGCAAAGCCCGACAAAGTTTGCAGAATTTGATTTCTTACGTATAAGTAGAACCCGATGTTCCGACGAGTCGACTGACGTCCGACAAAAGCATACAAATTTTCTTTCTTCTGGATTCCTTATGTATAAAAAGAACCAGATGTGCCGACGAGAATACCGAGGCACGGCAAAAGCATTTGATTTCTCCAGTGCTTTGCCCGACATATGTTTGCAGGATTTCATTTTTTTGCGTATAAATAGAACCCGATGTGCCGGCCAGTTGACCGACGCCCGACAAAAACATGAAAAAAAAATTCCTTCTGGATTCCTTCTGTATAAGAAGAGCCCGATGTGCCGACGAGAATACCGAGGCACGACAAAAGCATGCAGAATTCGATTTCTTCAGTGTTTTGCCCGACAAATGTTTGCAAGATTTCATTTCTTGCATATAAAAAGAACCAGATGTGCCGACGAGTCGACCGACGCCTTACAAAAGCATACACATTTTTATTCTTCTGTGTTTGCTGGCGCTTCGCGCCGACAAACAAGTGAACTTTCGCCGGTCTTCGCCCGACGTAAGTGCTTTCTCAAGACCTTTGGGGGGGAGTGCCCCCCCCCCCCCATAGTGACGCCCCTGATGGTTAATGGCCGGAATACGCATATAGCAGGATTGCCTATCCTGTACCTTAACCATCACATATAGCATTATAGGTACCCTAGAACTAGACTCATTTTTTTAAGAACTGACGTTGTCTCATGCGGAATTGGATGAACTGTAGGGCACCCTACAGCCACATTTGATTTACGAACAGTTATCTATTACTGTCGAGGACAAGCCCTTAGTGGAATTTTATTCAGTTATGGTTTAGCCTAGCACTGTTGCCTTTTTATTTAATTATTCACTGTATTGGTACTTGTAAAAAAATTTCTGATAAGATCTTTAATTCCCATTTTTTTTTTGGATTTAGCCTATGTCTAAATTAATAGTGAACTGAATGAAAATTGTATATCTGTTGTTGTTTGATGCAGTATGAGAAAGAAAATGTGTGGACATTGACAACATTATTCGTAAAGAACAACTAGACACTCTTGGGATAATGTAGATGGGTAAATATAGGCAGGGGCGTCGCTAGCCAAAAGTCGAGGGGGGGGGGGGGGGGTGGCAGGCGCCCTGCCAAATCATTTTAGCTTTTTGTTGCACATGTAGTAGTAAAACATGCGATACCTTGCAAGCGTTGAGTTCTGAAGAAGCCTAGTCGTATCTACGAGCTCAGAGGCGGTTTGAAGGGCTTGTGCGCGGGAGGTGACTACCTCAAAATACATGACAGATTTCCAGCAAGGCTCAAGAGTCATACCAGTTGGAAATAATAGCCAAGAAACACAGCATCGCATGCTGGAAAC
Source organism: Branchinecta sandiegonensis (assembly GCA_030848855.1). NCBI lineage: Eukaryota > Metazoa > Arthropoda > Branchiopoda > Anostraca > Branchinectidae > Branchinecta > Branchinecta sandiegonensis. The sequence goes on along the minus strand of JAUPMV010000016.1, from coordinate 18,971,569 downwards.
TGTGCGAAATTACAGAAACTTAAAGCACAACTCCTACTAGAAATGATCTTTTCACTATGAAATGGATCAGAAAAAAACTTTCTCGACAATACAATTATTTTCCGTCTGAATTTAGCGATTTTCTGTTAGCGCTTGACGACTCTGCACAGCCTTCCTGCTCTCCGACGCGGCGGCTGAGCGCAAAACATTTGAAAACTGAACCCGCCGCGGATAAAAAGTACGAAAATTAAGAAAATAAAATTAGTAAAAAACACAAGATTCTCATATCCGTTTCAGGCGAACTTTGAAGATTCTAACAAACTTTGCGTTGTGTAACGGGAAAAACTCGGCACGGCCGAAAAGGCACTAAAAATTCGTAGGGACAAAACGAAACAATGGAGAAATGCCGGGATTTCAAAAGCTTTCCATTCCATAAGGGAGCTAGGTATATTATAATAGGTAGAATAAACAAAAGAGGTCCTTTAAGGTGAACGTCATTTTTGAAAACAGGAATTCACCAACGCAATAGCCCGCCCCATAGTAGTCCCTGATGACTGTATCAGAATGAAAATGAGCGCCGCAGGTGAAATTTTGTAAGTACGCTATGACCTTTTTCAGGCAAAACATTACTTCCGCCAATAAAATCTAGATTGTAAGGTGACCCAAGCCCCGAAATTCCAAGCCTAAAAAACGAATGAAATGACGCGAGCTTCCAGTAAATAGAGCCTTTTACAAAAGGCGCCGTCGGCAAAATTATTTTGTGATATCCTGTATGATCAGAATACGTCTTTTCGGATCCAAAATGAAATTAAGGGCCACTAGGACGGATCGGCCCGTCTGTCGTTGTTGATGACGAATCCAGAAAATGTGAGACTTTTAGCTGGAAGTTGGTAGGTAACGTGCTTCAGTTTGAAACTTTATAAAAAAGGAGTACTGTTCATCCAAAAAAAAAAACGTGAAACAGAGAAGACTTTAGCAGAGTTAGTTAAAAACAAAATAAAATCCAAGACATGTTGCAACAATCAGGCCCGTCATTACACCGTCACTCATTGCTCACGAAGCCGATTTATTTTTAAACGTCGCATTAACTTACTAGAAACTAACAAATTCTTAAGATTGTACGCCACAAGCAAAATCGGCCTGATTTTTACATGAATTAAGAGATACTGGTACATAACAGATCGTGTTTACATTGCCAATCTGGCAAGCTCGAAACATGCGGCTGAGAATCCTATTCCTGAAGTCTCAAACGTTCGAGAACCCAGCACGGTCTAGGTTCGAGGTGGATGTCAACTCAGTTTTTTCGCAACCGTGGACTAGCCTTACTGACCTTTTCAGGTGCACTGCCAGCACCCCATTGAGCTTTCCTTTGTGAGCTCCCGTTTAGCTGAACTTCTGTGTTCGGGCGCTCTGCGAGCGTCCAGTTTAGCTATTTTTGGGGGGTCGGGCGCTCTGCGAGCGCCCAGATTAGCTTAAATTATTTGGTCGGGCGCTCTGCCAGATTAGCTTTTTTTCTTTCTTCGAGGGGGGTGGCACCCCCACCCCCCACACCCCCCATAGCGACGCCCCCGAATATACGTGAATCAAATGCAGCTTAGAGCATAGGCTATTTGTTTGCCTTTGAAACTTGATACCATATGATAATCTCAGCTGTCTATCAGAGATGGGCGAATCCGATCATGAAAGGATTCGAATCCGAATCCAGGGCTAGGTACGAATCCGATTCCGAATCCGAATCAACTATTTCATGCTGAGGACTTGAATCCGGAATCGAATCTGGACTCAAATCCGACCTTAATAAAATTAAATCATGTACATAGGTTAGAATTTAAAAACTGGCAGTGACAAAAAGCACTGATATCTTAGGTAATCGGATAATGTGATTGATTACTGAGGATGGTCAGTGTTGGAGATCAAAAAGTCGGATTGCCTAAGCCCACTGTGAAAAACTGGGAAACGGAAACTGAACGATGTAGCCTAGAAATTTGAGCGAATTCGTAAAATTGAAGGTTTGGAATCCGAGTCTGAATCCAACCTGACAAGCAGATTCGAATCCGGATTCGGATTCGCCCATCTCTGCTGTCTATATTTTAAAGTATTGAAAATAAGTACTAAATTGGCATAAAAAGTATTCCTTCTTTGAAATTTTGAAGGATCACCTTGTTTTTAATAGACCGGTGCTCTACCAACTGAATAACAGAAGATCTTCTACTATAACTCCCAGATTAAAGCATCATTATCCCACCTAGAAACTCCTTTTTTTAAAGGTTCCTTTTCTGTGCCATATCTTGCCGCAGATGTAAATACTTGCACGTAAGGGCTTGCACACTAAGTGTCAAATTTAAAATTAGTATACTTGATGATATTGGGGTCTAGTTTAAATTTTTTTCGGTCCCCCACTCACACACACCTTCACCAGTCCTCCGTTTCAGGGGCAATTGCGCCCAGTTCACAGGGCTTGCAAACCATGGCCAGTATGAAGTTGAAACTTGGAACGATTGTTGGAGGGGGGAGGATCCTGAGGGGATCCTGCCTCGGAACATCCGTGCGTTTCAGACGCAACTAGGCGCAGATTCGTCAGTGACTAATTTGCGTAACATAGACCATAATTAGAGATAGCCTACGACAATGCAATTCCTTTTGTTTACGGTTTCTAGGCCTTTGAATGTACCAGATTGCCTGTGTGTTAAGCTCGTGAATGATTAAATTAAATCAAGTTAAATCTGGTATACATGTACACATTGCTTTTCGTAAGATGACCATTGCGTTTTTTTGGTCTCATATTCGCAAAGGGTTTGAGCTGTCAATTAGTTATAACCTGAGACGTTACTAGCCAAAATGTTTGGGGGGGGGGCAAGGAATTTACCGGCTGGCTGGTAATTTTTACCGACTGCTTTTGCAGAAAAAAAGACTGTTTTCAAGAAAGAAAAAAAATAGTTTCGAAAACATCGACTGATTTTCAGAAAAAACGACTGTTTTGACGAAAAATCGACTGTTTTAATGAAAAAAAAAATGTTTAGGCGAAAAATCGCGGCGCTTGGTGCTGACTCGGTTATTTTTTACCGACTGGCCGACAACATTGGGGGGAGGGCGTCCCCCTCCGGTCGTGACGCCCCTGGTCACAACACGTGTTTTCGCGTAAGGGGATGTTGAAATGGGATCTGAAGCCTTATGACTTTGACATTAAGTGTGTTTGAACAAGATACAGTAATCGAAGTCCATTTCAAGATTGATGAAAACCAGTAGTAAATTGGAACAAGCCTACGGTCTTTATACCAATTGCAAAACTGGAAAGACAAAGATGGACAGTACTTTGATTAGAGACCGAATTACGATTTACGTGAAGGGGTTTCCTTTCAAAGTGAAATAACTTGTGTTGTCTCGCGTGGAAGGTCTGGCGCTTTGAAAATTTATGACTTTGGCATTAGAGTGTTCCAGCAAGGTAGCAAACGAAGTGTATTGGAGCAAACCTGCAGTAGCCTACTCATAGCGAGCATAATCATTTTGTTTTATTCCTCTTCTAGTTTAAGCTATATGGTAATAACTTTGATCGATTGATTGATTGATAACTGAATGCATGAGATGGCCTGAGCCGTGTTTGGAGATTCTTTCTTTGAGAGCTCAGATTTTGGTTTCACCCATAAGTAAGTAAGTAAGTAATTTATTTATAACCCGCCATTTCAGAAAAGCGGAGTAAATGAAAGAAAATAAATAAAACACATAAAAACACAGAAAAAAGACAATAATTTTAATATTAAACATTGCGGTAAGGGATAAATCGAGCATAAGTCAATTCATTATTTTGATTCATAACTGAATGCATGAGATGGCCTGAGCAGTATTTGGAGATTCTTGCTTTGAGAGCTCAGATTTTGGTTTCACCCATAAGTAAGTAGGCTAAGTAAGTAAGTAAGTAATTTATTTATAACCCGCCATTTCAGAAAAGCGGAGTAAATGGAAGAAAATAAATAAAACACAGAAAAAAGACAATAATTTTAATATTAAACGTTGCGGTAAGGGAGAAATCAAACATAAGTCATTCATTACTTCACATTCCACGTCTGAGCGCTTGTGCACTTGTTTGTTTGTCATCATTATATCAGAAAAGACAGCAGATGCTTTTTGATTGCTTTTTGCCTGAGCTGTGTTTGGAGATTCTTTCTTTGAGAGATCAGTTTTTGGTTTCACGTATAAGTATGCAATACGAGTATTAAATGTTACGGTAAGGGAGAAATCGAACATAAGTCAATTCATTATTTCACATTCCACGTGTGAGAGCTTGCGCACTTGTTTGTTTGTCATCATTATATCAGAAAAGACAGCAGATGCTTTTTGTTTGCTTTTTGCCTCTTCCTGGCAATGCTTGTTATGCACAGTTGTTTACAATCATAATAGATAACGTGTATTACCTGTTGAAACTGCGCATCCTTATATTTTGTGAAACTCCTGACAGTGTAGTTTGCACAGCTTAGCATCTCCTAGATTTATTTTTCAGGGTTGAGGGTCTGATGAAAGCTGGTGCCATGAAGCATGTTGACCGCCCCCTCTGGTTTGATGTCTACGCAGCATTTCCCCCAAAATACGAACCAGTGTATGGTCGCATACCACACAAAACAGAGTACAGACAGCTCCTTTACAAAGAAGATATCATTAGAGCGTAAGTTCTGTTTGAACATACCCAAGCCTTTGGGCTTGTTCCATCCTACCCGTAGTTACTACGCATGACGTCACGAATTCTGGCTTTTTGCCGTCAAGGCTGGAACGATTTTTCTTTTTTCCAGCGGAGTATCATGCCACGGGCGAATACGACCAATATGTTACAGAGATGCGTAGTTACTACGGTCCCGGGCATGGTAAGCAAATAGTTGCCATTAGTTTCTATTTAGAGAAGGTTGGAACGGTCAGCGTTGTAACTTTTTACGACGTTGGAACGAAAATAGTAACTAATAGTTACTATTGTTAGAAGGGTAGAACACGCTCTTTGGCTTTGGAATTGAAGACTGCAGCATGATCCGCCAACAAAGGCACGTAAAACTTTGCGGGCCCCCTCCAGTCTATTTCAGTTACAGTTCAGTTAAGTTTATTGATCCATAATATCGTTTCCAAAAAAATAGTTTTCAGAACGCGTCCACGCGGTTGGCGATTGTTTTCAAGGACAAACAACAACAACAAAATCCTGTAGATCACGTAGAAATAGGTTCTTTCCTTTCTCTTACAGAGATAGATCGACGCATTTTGGGGGTCGTCTTTAAAGGACATCTGAACAATGAAACCATACTTGAACACACCATGGAGAATCCATTTACAGACATGGCCACGGAGAGCAGTCATCTCCTGAGCGTGACGTTTTCAAAATAGGGATGTTCGTTTCTGGAGGTTTGCACATGCAGACTCCAAGACATAAAGCGCAATTCATTCAAATCTTTTACAGCATTGGCCGGATCGTATTGGAATTTCTTCTAGATATATGTTTGGGCTTAACTGGTTAAAAAATATTCCAGAAGAAGGGTTGATTGGAGACATATGTTCATTTCTAAAATTGTTCGGTCCTGAAATAAGGACAGATGCAAAATGGAGCAAATCATAGCTTGAAAATACTATTTCGTATTTGGATTGGGTTTTCTGCAGGCAATGTTAACGGAAGTCATACAGATAGGGATGATACTTGGTACTCTTCATTCAGGTGTCCTTTAAAGGACCTCTCGCACTATTTACTGTTCAACTTACAGTATTTTAAAATAATTGAACACTTTAAAACTAGACTGTGCTTTCACCAGATAACCCACGGTTTTGGCTGTTTTAAGCCTTTTCCGAGACCCCTTGACAGACAGCGAAAAAATTTACATAATCTTTTTTCTGATGGAAAAACTTCTCGCAGACAACCGTCGACAGCGTGATATGGGGTCTCCAGGTTTAGAAATATATGGAGTGATTGTGGAAGTAGGTTGCGTTGTATAGGTAAGAAAGTATTATAGGTAAGATAGGTCCTTTAAGTATAAATCAGTTGTTTATTTACACAAATAGTCCTACAGCAAAACTTTGGGGTAGGCCAATCTAGCATAAACTCCTGATTTTGGATACCCCATGCTAAACGCTGGGTATATCTAGCGTTTGGCATATCCTATGCGTCCAGTAGCATATCGTGTGCTTCCTGATATACAGCCTGTGCCAAATGCTCATACTACAACCCAAGAAAATATTGAAGATTTGAATGAAGCTCAGCAGCCAACCAATCAGGTCTCCTTTATAGTGGTGTAGGTTACTACCCAGCGTTTGAGTCAGGGTATACAAAAACGAGGGGTTTGTGGTAGACTGGGTAGGAAGTGGTTGTGCTGGTGTTCTTAAGCCTACCCAGCAAATACAGGTAGCCCTCCCCCCCCCTAACCAACAGCATGCCACCTGTTAGGTAATCATTTTGTTTCCTAGGTTTGGGTATACCTGACGGTTGTACTGTACGTTTACGTTTGTACCGTCCTTCGTGAAATTTCTTAATCTTTATTACTGTTAACATTTGTAATTATTGACGATCTACAAATTTGGTTCTTACCATGATAGTTTGAGAAGAGTAAAAGCGATATCTATCAATCTATCTGAATGAATTTAGCTCCTCCCTTGTAACCAGAATTTATTTTCAGGAAATTCTACAGAACCTTTGGCTCTCCTGGCACTATCAACATGTCAGACCCCAAACCCACCGTTTCACAGATGTTCATAGAAAAGTACTTCGAAAACGAAAGGCTTTCGCCCAAGGATACCCCTGATCAAATTTTTGAAAGCACAAAATTAGACCTCGAGAAGCAGGGTGTACTTGCTTCAAAAAGCCCGCCAAAACAGGAAGAGGTGGTGGAAAAGGTGGAGGAGAAAAGTTCAAGTGATACACCCAGTGAGGGACCAGAGCCTAGTTTAGCGGATATGTTTAAAAACGCTATGGATAGTCGATAGTTCAGGTACCAATTTTAATAATTTTGTTCATTTTCGATATAATAACAGTCTACAGTTAGTATTGAAAGCTTAGATCCCGGTTCGTTAAGGTACAATCATGCAAAACATCCCCCTCCCAACAGTTGACATACGTGCAAAATAGTGGGAGTGATTGGGGGATAAAACACGCTGAACTCGAAAGCGAAAGGTCGCTTCTACGAATCCCGGTGGTGCCTACCTTTTGGTTTGTGACGGTGCTGGAGGCGTAATCCTGTAAGACAAAGTCCACAGCTTCAAATGGATACCTAGATAAATCTGGGGAAGGTGACAGGAAGGGGGTGCGAAAGCACCAGGATGGCTAGCCCCCAATCGCCTATTGCATTTCCTGGCTGAGGGTAGAGAATCGGGGATCAACACCAGATAAGTCTGTACAGGCTGATGTTGATACGTTCACCTCCCCCCCCCTCCCCCTTAAAACGCGGTGGCTTCTAGTGTTGTAGCGTAGAAAGAAATGTGGGGTAGTGATTTCTGGAGCTCAGGCAGAGCGTGAAACCCTGGAAATGTGGAAAAATGGACGTCTAGTGACTGTAGTGATATTTAGCCTGTCGGATTTTTTGCATGTTTTCTTTATTTTATTACCACGAAATAATCAATGATTAACCTACAAAAAATTAACGGCAACTCTATCTTGGTCGTTACCAAAAACCTCTTCGAATAATTCCTCCATCATTTTTTCTTCTATAAGCTCTGCTTCTTTGGTTTCGTGGCCTTGGGTGTTGGAAATGACCTTCAAAAATTCAGATTTCAATCCACCGTAAAAGCAACCCTGTGGGGTGCACCGGTAGTTGAACGGGCAGCAATGAACCCGGTCGCTGCAGCATGTTGCCTGCAAAAAAAGTGAAAATAATAGTAGTGTTTTTGATCCGAACTCTCCCTGCGAGTCTCCTCGCAATTCTCCTATTTCGCGTTTTTGGACTATTCAGATGAAGCGAATTCTCCTTTTCTTGCGTTTTTTGTCAGAATCGAGAACGGGGAAAGCCTCGCGATTCTGCAGAATCGAGAAGTTGCTCCGATGGTGAATTCTCGATTCTCCTCTCTCCGTTCTCCTCCCTGATTGGTCAACAGAGTGCGGGTGTCTAATATGCATAAACACGTATATCGGGTTGCGGACCTGCCAAATTGGTGTTTTTGTCAAAAGCGAGAATGGAGAAGCCAGTGGAGCAAAAACGGTCATTTGTACAAGAATCGAGAATTCAGAAGCGAGAACGGAGAACTGAGAATTCAGATAAAAAACGCAACTATTAAATACAAATATATAGTTCTCCTTCGGCCTCCTGAATGCGGATCATATTTGACTGCGCTGAATGGATATGTTAACTGAGTTTTATTCGAGAGATATTCCTATCACAGGTTCTATTTTTTGCTTGAGCCTGAAGAAGACCCTTATCATGAAGGGCCGGAATACCGCTAGAATAAAACTCAGATGACGTATGCGTTAAGCGCAAAAATTCAAGTACAGAAATCTCTGGCACACGGGCCGGATTCCTTGCATCCGTGTTCTTCTCGCTTACATCATTTCGGAAACGTTGAAAAAGTTAAAAAAAATGTTTCGGAAAGTTATCATGCGGTCATCCGATCTGGAATAACGAATTCATGTGAACTGGAATCTATGCCTCCAGGTTGACTTGTTATTTGTTTACATAGATGCAGCGGAGTAATACAAAAACGAAAAAAAAGGCACGATTGAAAATACTGAACACAACAAAATAATTAAACATGTCGCCGGATCTTCCGCACTTATGGTGCCATAGACGATTATGGTCGGGTGATCGTTAACTGGAATTCAGGACGGGCATTGAACTTGAAAGAAGTTAAAAATCCTTTTTATTCCGGTCTCTCGACCGGATTTTCTGGACTTAGGCTGCGGATTGACGACCATGGTCGAGCAATCGCGGACGGGAATTCCTGACCGGATTTTGGTAGAATCTTCAGTTCCGTACGGAAAATTTTAGATTCATGAAAAGAACAATGCCGAAAAATCAGTCCGCATCATATTAGTTCCTTACGGAATTTCTGACGGAGATAAAAAAACACCTTCAGGAATTCCTGTCCGATGTGACGAAAACGGAGAAAATCCGGCCGGATTGGCTATTGTAGATTGGCAGCCAATAAGCGGAAAAATTTGATAGATATAGTTTTTTTTTACCTGCAAAAGAGGGCAGCACACGAAGGGACTGTCGAGGCCGGGGCAACACGTGTACCCACTTGGGCACTGGTAAACTCCCCCAGGGCAGATCACGGCTTCAAGTTTCTCGTTACCCAGCACTAGGTTAGATTTCAAATGCTCGCCGTCACCCTGTTGGAAAAAAATGCGACTTAGCTTTCTCGAAATTCCCTCGGAATTTCTCATAGGCGTCTAACAACTGAAGTAACCGCAGTGTTGAGGCCAGAGCAAAATAACACTAGGGAGTAGCACCAAGACCTATACTTTCCCTGCATCGGGACGGGCCTTAATCCCGATGAAAAATTTATCTCAAAATAGTAGTACGAAGTTGTACGAAAAATTAGCATGCAGTACTAACTGATGCTAATACATGCTTCTACTTCAAGGCTACCGTCCCGATGAAAAATTTGTAGCCTGCGTAGTAGTATGGTAGTAGTACGAAAACGTTGCATTTAATACTATGTAATAGCAAAGAATACTATCATTTAATGTGCCTCAGACTTGTCCAATCTTATGTAGTAGTATCCAGTAGCGTCCTGTCTTGCCATAGTAACATTCAGTCTTGCTAATAGTACCATATAGTAGTATGCAGTAACACGGTAGCCTTGAAGTAGAAGCATGTAGTAGCATCGTTAGTACTGCATGCAACTTTTTCGTACTACTTCATAGTACTATTTTGAGATAAATTTTTCATCGGGGTGTTACTGCATACTACTGCATGCTACTATGGCAAGACAGGATGCTACTGGATACTACTACATAAGATTGGACCAGTCTGAGGCGCGTTAAATTACAGTATTTTTTGCTATTACATAGTATTACATGCAGCTTTTTCGTACAACTACGCAGGCTAATTTTTCGTCGGGATCTTAGCGCCGTCCACTGCCCAAGCGACATTTAAAGCGAGCCAAACTTACGAGTTTAGAAAATTCTAGTACAGTGAAGATGCAGTCTGTAGGCATTGAGTAAACAGGGAGGTTTTTTTTGTTGTTGCTGTGTCCGGCATATGATCGGAGCCACTGCTAGTGCAATGACTGACTGGGTCTGAGTAGGGACATAAAGTACCGCAGGTGGTGGTAGTGTCGCTGATATTCGAGTGTGTCAGTTTTATGCGATCTTTTGACGGAAAGAAAAAATACAAATTATTTAATTTTCAAGACTAAAAATTGCTGTACCTTGTTCTGGTTGTACACTCTCAGAAGTTTCATAACAGATTGCGCACAACACTTTCAAGAATAACACCTTTTCACTTAGAAATAAAGTGTTATGACCAATCAAGTTTACACTATTTCGTCCCTAGATCTCCAACAACACCTTCAATTGGTAAAAATACTAACGGGATACTAACGAAATACGAAAAGTGTTATCTGTTGAAACCGCGCATCCTGCTGTTGTCGTTATGTAACTTCTGACAGTGTAGTATTTTTACCTATTGAAGGTGTTGCTAGAAATCTGGGCACGAAATATTATAAACTTAATTGGTCATAACACTTTTTTTCTAAGTGAAAAGGTGTTATTCTTGAAAGTGTTATGCGCGATCTGTAGTGAAACTTCTGACAGTGTAGTTCTACGATATCTGAATGCAAAATGTCCTCTGAATAAACTTGCATTAACCTGTTTTGAACAAGATGACTTATAGGTTCTGACTGAAAATTTTCTAATATTGGGTGGTAGTCAGAAGGTTAATCTCCCCGCATCTTCAGAGGTCTTTCCCAAGGGCTCCTTTGTCCTTTTGCAGAATAAACTCAACGAAAAATTTCGCGTTCACGTCTTTCGCGTCTGTGAGGTGGTGGGAAGGTTCATGCGATTCTGTCGCACATTGGAACATCAAAGGAAAAATCGTGTCGCATACGACGCAGCAGTGTGAACCTTAAGCCTTGCCCTGGTTGGGGCATATAGAAGGTATTATTTTTGTTTGCTTGAGTTTATTTTTCATGTATTTGCCATGGCCTTTGGCTCTTAGTGTAAATAAATCTTATCTTATCTTATCATTGTCGGAAGTAGCTTACTAATAGCAGTAGTGTATTTTAATCGATTAAGAAGCGAAACGGCTAATTGTGATCGATATCTAGCCTAGTAGCAACAACAGCTAATTGTTATCGCGTATCAATCGAATAAGGTAACTCAAAGCCTCTGTCATTGACTGTTATTAAAGGTTAACTTCAGACATCGAGGCTGGTATCGGAAAATAACACCGAGACGGTCATTGAAAATAACCCATCCGAGCCAAAGGCGAGGTAGGTTATGAAAAATATCTACCGAGCCAAAGGCGAGGTTGATATTTTTAAATGGCCATCGAGGTTGTCATTCAGATATCAACCGAGATGGAGTTAGGAGTTAACTGTTATAACTTTATCGAACAGAAATCATCTCTGGAGGCTGATATGACTTATATCATCATCTCTGGAGGCTGATATGACTTATATCATTCTCTCATATCTACCGCTAACTTTCTGTATGAAGATTATCGTAAAATAACTGACCGAGGGTCATAGGAGGATATGCGTTACATACCTGTTCGAAAAAAGTTATATTCCATTATAGTTCTCATGTAGTGCGGTGGGAAAATAAATTTCATTCATTCACTCAATGCAAAATTCGGTTCCGGATTAAACCCCATTGAAATCTGTAGGCAGTTGAAATTTCGGTGCCATCTTTTTAAATTATCTCCCAATTGTGTGTCCGTCTATCTACTAGTAGTATGCGTGTCAACCGCTAGATGGGGACGACAGTCGCTACTGTAGAGTGGCCTGCTCTGCCTAGTTACCAAACCAGTGCAGGAGGGGGATCCAACCTCAGAGAAGATTTCAAATTTCCAGAGAAGTCTTTCCTTCAGAATAATCTATCTGGCTTGAAAGGAACCAACAAATATGACAAACATACTATAATGAAGCTAATTAAATGGTTTACATATTGGATAAATAAATATTGTTTCAATATTTCTACTGAAACATATTTTTCTTTTCAAACAAGATCCCTTCATTCTAACCTTACCTCGATTGCCTTACAAAATGATGAAGCAAAATGATGTTAGCAAAGTCAATAGCCAGAAAATTCCTTTTCAGAGTAGCTTCAAAACAAAGAAGAGGCACATAATTTGAATATCACACATGACTGTTCAAAAAAGTAATATTTTGCCTCTTGACTGTCAGGACAGCATGTAATTTCATTTTAAAATTTTCACGGCAAAAATGGAGGTAGTGTAAGAACGAGGTCAGGTACCCCTCCTGTACTCCCAAAAGTATAAGCCGTGGGCCTCTAGAAAGATAGTCTGAAACGTAGTTCGTTAAACAATGTTTCGGCGTTGAAATTATTCCGAGGGACTCCAGATGCCTTGAAAGAGTCACTTATCATGGCATCAGCTCGGAGGGTATTCCGGTTTCCGGTGAGTGTCGGTCGCTTCTACGATGACTGTCATCGAAATCTTTTTGAGCAGCGTCAGCCACACAACTTTGTATTTCTGGTCAGGCAGGACATTTTTCTATTTACTCCTCAACTTACAGTATTTTAAAATATTTGAATACTAAAATTGTGCTGTGCTTTCAAACAAACCCGATGAAAAATTTGTAGCCTGCGTAGTAGTATGGTAGTAGTACGAAAACGTTGCATGTAATACTATGTAATAGCAAAGAATACTATCATTTAATGTGCCTCAGACCGGTCCAATCTTATGTAGTAGTATCCAGTAGCATCCTGTCTTGCCATAGAAGCATCAAGCCTTGGTAATAGTAGGATATAGTAGTATGCAGTAACACGGTAGACTTGAAGTAGAAGCATGTAGTAGCATCGTTAGTAGTGCATGCAACGTTTTCGTAATACTTCATAGTACTATTGTGAGATAAATGTTTCATCGGGAATAACCCACGGTTTTGGCTGTTTTCTGCCTTTTCCGAGAACCGTCGACTTGTAAGGAAAACAGGGAAACAATTTACATGACCAGTTTATCTGATGGAAAAACTTCTCGCAGACAACCGTCGACAGCGTGATACACATCGAAGGTAGCAAAACACGGCAAGTGAGAAAATCAATGTCGTTTTGTTCGAGGGATTAGAATGTACCGTACGAAATTGGGATCTCCGGGCTTAGAAATATATGGAGTGATTATGGAAATAGGTTGCATTAGTATTATAGGTAAGACAGGTCCTTTAACTAATCGCGCAGATGGCGACTCTGGAGATATTCGGCTTTCATTTGTATCAAGAACCCCACATGGGAACCCAGGAGACCCGTGTCAAAGTAGGGTAAGTTGAAACTCAGAGACCGAAAGCGCCGGAATGGTTCTGGCGACTATTCACCCCTGGTCATTAGCGTGATAAGAATCCTTGGAGTTAAGTTCATATCTTCCTAGTGAGACGAAAGAGAGATCTTTGAGAGCAAGGATAGGGCCGACAGTCCAAATAACCTAGCCTAAGCTGATGGCCTAACGTCCGATTCTTATTAAATAGGGTTAAAATCGTCTTTATAATTACTTTTGCGTCCCACATACATTGATAGGTAAGATAAGTTTACTATAATTTCGTTTACTGTTAGCAGTGAGTAATAAATAGTCTTTAGTTTAGTAGGAAAGAAAATGGACCTACCGTTTCCTGCAGGCCCCACGCAAAGCCCAACGTCAGAACTCCAAAAATCGTCAGAAGTTGTGCACGTAGCACGTATGCTAGTTATGCTACAGTACTAATCATAAAACGACTAAAAATCCTGTTCAGTCAAATTCGGGCTTATATTGATCGGTAAGAGAAGTTGACTATAATTATCGTTTACTATTAGCAGTGAATAATAAATAGTCTTGAGCTTAGTAGGAAAGAAAATGGACCTACCGTTTCCTGCAGGCCCCACGCAAAGCCCAACGTCAGAACTCCAAAAATCGTCAGAAGTTGTGTCTTCATTTTCCGTATTCCAACTCTCTACTGTGTATTTCTTGCTAAAAAGCTTTGGCTCCAGACCAATAGTGAGTCACAATTTCCGAAACAAAGATAAGTACTTTTAGTACGGTAGGTGGTGGATACTTCCAAAGTGGGGTGCTAGTTTCCGTGCGTAGTATGGAGGAAACGAAGTCGTCGGTTCGAGATAATGCAAAAAAAGAATGCCGAAAGCTAGATAGGTTTTAAAACACCGTCAAACCGTTGCCACACGGGTGGAATTTCTCGGGCTTCTGAAGATCGTAAAAGTGTTATTTCTTGAAAGAAAGTAGGCTACTATTTTAATAATGCAAAATTGCGTTGCAACAACTACAGGCATCATTGTGATTCAAGGCAAAATAACACAAGGGAGTAGCGTGAAGACCTTTGCTTTCCATGCTTTGGAAACGGGCCATACTCGTAGTGCCGCCCACTCCGCTTGCGGCTTATACAGCAAGACAACTTGCGAGCTTAGCATTTTCTAGTAAAGCTACAGTGCGGTCTGCATACATCGAGGAAACAGGGGAGGTTGTATCCTTTTTTTGCTGTGTTCAGAATATGAAGTTATTGGAGCCAGCGCTGGTGCACGACTGATTCAGTGTGGTTAAACGGGCTCAGTGCGCATCTTGCTGAAATCGTCCGTTTTATGGAACAAAATATATAAAATTAAACATCTTGTGAGGGTGTCAAAGTTAAATGTAGTTGTCTTGTAGTCTTTAGACTCGAAAAATGGCACAAACTGAAAATCTACAGATTTCAGGCAACTTTAAGTTCAATAGTAAATAAAATTTATTTCAAATATTTAAATGGAAACATAAAAATAGTAAACAATAAATATAAATAATGTGAGAATAGAATGCAGTCAGTTGGTGCTGTCTAGTCACTTTTCAGTGATCTCAAACATAAACAGAACAGACGCTGTTGAAATTCGAAAATTATTCTACCTCTTTCCGAAATCATTTAGTGATCCTGCGATGCTTATAATCAAGAACAAATAATCTGATAGAAGTTCTGTCTTCAGTCCCATGCAGCGACTATGAATACCCCGACCACAGCTTAAGAATCTATAAGATCTAGATTATCCGTAGATCCATAAGCTGTGACCCCGACAAAACTGAGCAGACCTAGAGGTATTTACTCTAGCTTTGGGCTGGTGTTGATACCCGCTCACTCATCTTCCATCTTCGCCGTTGCTTATCGCAGAAAAATTAGGAGGCTGGTAGGAGGCGTACTTCCCTACTCCGCGCGCTGACCCGCTCTGGAGCGCGTCAATAGAACCAATCAGCTTTAACTCCTACCTTTCCTCACCGGCAGGTTTACAGCGGTTTGCTGTTTGTAGAGGTTATGAAACGTGATGTGGGGCAGTGTCTATCGTTCCCCTATAGCATTGTCCTAATAGGTGTAATAAGGTGTATTACCGCGTATAAGACTTATTCCAGATTCCTCTTTTCCTCGGAGCGCGCTGTAATAACGTGAATAAGGAGAATAGACTAGCGTTCCATTCTGGCTTATGCAGGGCCAATCAGATCGCTTGGTTGGTTCCGCCAGCGGGCCGAGGAAAGGAGCAGCGTCGTCAGGGTTGCCACGGGAAGCAGTAAAGTTCTACTTTGTTGGAAGCTGAAGAAACAACTTTTCTTCAAAATAACACGTTTTGTTCTGCTGCGACTGCTTAATGCTACTTCGAAGACCAATGCTGGCCATCCGCATATTTAACTGCTTTTTACAATGTATTGGGCGTCAAATTGTACTGGTGTACTTCAAGTAACACTAAGAACACTTTTCTGATCTTCAGAAACTCGAAACACTGTATGAGCTTGGCAACACTGCTCGCTGCATTGATAAGAGCCTCTCGGGTTCGTATTTGAACGGGCGTGTGTATTAAGACGTAAACATCGCGTATAGCGTTATTCAGCTTATTACACCTATTAGGACAATGCTTATCTGGGAATCGATACTTCACACGCTATTGTTCCCCGTTTGTCGGGGAATCGTTGTGTCAGGAGCTAAGACAAATCGGGTAATCCACTTGCCCGGGGCTATTCTTCCCCGGCCAAGACGGGGAATCGATGTGCTCTGGACTAAGATTCCCCGAGTACTCGGGGAATCGAAGTGTCCAAAGCTAATGCTCATAATCAATTTGGAGATCGGGGAATCGAAGTGTGAGGGGCTAATGTTCCACGACATGCAAATATTGATCTTGTTGAGTTGAGGTCGGGGAATCCAAATGCCAGGGGCTAATGTTCCCCGACATGCAAATAATAAATTTTGAAATCGGGGAACCGAAGTGTGAGGGGCTAGTGTTCCCCGACATGCAAATATTGATTTTGTCGAGTTGAGGTCGGGGAATCCATATGCCAGGGGCTAATGTTCCCTTATAAACAAATAATCAATTTTCAGGTCGGGGAATCCAAGTGCTAAGGGCTAATGTTCCCCGATAAGCAATTATCGTTGTAGAGGTCGTGGAATCGAAGTGTCATTGGCTAATGTTCCCCGACAGGTGGGGTGGGGGAATCCAAGTGCCAACGCCATTTGACTATGCGGGAATATTAGCTCTGGATGCTTCGATTCCCCGACCTCAGAAATCATCATTGGTTATTGGCGAACATTAGCCCCTGGCAACTGGACTCCCCGACCTCAGCTTAACAAAATCAATATTTGCATGTTATGAGGGAACATCCCGATGAAAAATGTGTAGCCTGCGTATTAGTATGGTTGTAGTACGAACACGTTGCATGTAAAACTATGTAATAGCAAAGAATACTATCATTTAATGTGCCTCAGACTGGTCCAATCTTATGTAGTAGTATCCAGTAGCATCCTGTCTTGCCATAGTTACATCCAGTCTTGCTAATAGTACCAAATAGTAGTATGCAGTAAAACGGTAGCCTTGAAGTAGAAGCATGTAGTAGCATCGTTAGTACTGCATGCAACTTTTTCGTACTCCTTCATAGTACTACTTTGAGACAAATTTTTCATCGGGATTAGGCCCTGGCATTTCGATTCCCCGACCTCAACTGAACAAAATCAATGTTTGAATGTCGGGGAACATTAGCCCCTCACACTTCGATTTCCCGGCCTCAAAAACAATAACAGCTTATCGGGGAACATTAGCCCCTGGCACTTGGATTCCCGACCTCAAAATCGAATATTTGATTATGAGGGAACATTAGCCCCTGGCACTTGGATTCCCCGACCACAATCAGTGTTTGCATGTCGGGGAACATTAGCCATTGACACTTCGATTCCCCGAGTACTCGGGGAATCTTAGCCGGGGGACATCGATTCCCCGAATTGGCGGGGAAGATTAGCCATGGGCAAGTGGATTCCCCGATCTGTCGGGGAACATTAGCTCCTGACATATCGATTCCACGACAAACGGGGAACAATAGCGTGTGGAGTACCGATTCCCAGATTGGGGAACGATAGACACTGCCGTGATGTGGCGCTACTCCGCTCGTTCGTAGCGCACAGGGTACGGGGAAATATTCGACTCCGCATAGTCATATTACAGAGATAGGGAGAGGGAGGTTCTGTCAGATTATTTGTTCTTGTTATGATGTAAAAATCATGCTATGTTCGCACTTGTCTGACAGAATTTGAACCGGACTGACCTAAAACTCGCCAAGTTTGGCCTAATTCTGTTCTGTCAAGCGTCATCAAGTTTGTCATTTCTGGCTTCCGACTTCAGTGCTGAGTGCTGGCTGACTTTTCCACGGGGCTAATACGCGACTCGATATGAAGCGAAAGCCTAATCGCTTATCCACCCTTCAGATAACTTATCCCCAGATCTCACGTGTGATTGTTATTGTTCCACTAGCGCGTCTGGCGGAAATTCGTCATCGTATTTTATGAGGGACGTATAGAGTATACTCTTGATGACTATGGTAGCGTTCCAGTGATTTATTATTGGTTACGATCGTTACTATTCTTGTTATTATTGCCGTTCCAGAGCCCGCCGTAGTAAGTAAACTGGCTCCTCCCACTTATTATTTTCGTTCCACGACTGTTACGATCGTTATAATTTACTTATGATGGTCGCGAGCATCATAAGTGATAATAACGATCGGTTCTGCAGGAACTCCCGTAAGAGTGATGACCTATGTCCTCGTTGTTATTATTTTCGTTCCAGAGAGCGTGATAACTACGTCAATACGGCGCTTGCCCTCCTCTTAACATCGTCACTTGTAATAATTTCACTGGAACGCTACCTATATCTCCCTGCCGATGCAGAATTCCGGTTACCTGCGGAAGAAAGGAAGAAACGGGGTTTCAGCTGCCCTGACTCAGGATTTGAGTCATTGAGTTTGAGTCGCTACGGACACGTTTACACCTTCTTCCTGAGAATCACTGGCGTGTTTTGGACTTAGTCATATAGAGTATTTAAGGCCGATTCTTGCGATCCGAAAACATCCGCTGGTTTATGCGCAGGCTGTTTTGTCGACTTTGGCTAAAACTCGCTTCGTTTTCCAGGGCTGTATTTTTGCGCTGCCCTTGTTCTGGAAAGTGACGTAGAAAGATCTTGGCAAGTCGGCGAGAAAATGTAAAGGTGCAACGACTTTCCGTTAATTCTTGCACTCAGCGGGTTCTCATTTTGCTTTCTGGAGGCGAATGAATCGCCCTTTACTTACACATGTTTATTGGGATCGATTTAAAAGAGGCACGGCATGGCGCAGGAGGCATGAGTAACTGAAAAAGGATTAGCAAGTAGTAGAAGTACAGTAGAGGTATGCTTATTTGGACACTTTTTTAACTGTTCCACTACCTTGGCTGTCTTACTTGCATGTAGTAAAGTAAAACGGAAAAGAAAAATAACAAACTTGATGTCAGCTAACAGCCAACTATTTCAGGGTTATCCTGGCACAGACTTCAAGTAGAAATTCAATTAACTTTCTTTGATTTCGAATTTATTAAAAAGGTTCTTCCTCTTTAGAAGGCATCTGCCGGTTCGGACCGCTATCTTCTCCATTGAAGGTGCGTTCCTCGTGGCAAACTTTTCAAATTATAAAAAGCAAACCAGGTGTCAGCTGAGTCACTTTCCGCCATGGACTAGCAAAATATTCAAAAGTGACAAAAGCTTGAGTGAAGATCGAGGTAAAACAACTTCACAGTGTGCATTACAGATGTGGGAACATTCCTTACAAGTAGGAAAGATCGGACATAAGACCGGTTGCTTCATAAATCTATTGTTTTCAGTTAAAATATGTAGTGTAATATGCCTTGCAATTCTTGCTTATTCTGCTTGTTATAATATACCTAACTCCCTTATGGAATTATAAGCTTATAAAATCCCTACCTTTCTCCAGTGTTTCGTTTTTCGCTTACGAATTTTTAGGACTTTTTCGGCCGTGCCGAGTTCTGCCCGTCACATAACGTAAAGTTTGCAGGAATCTCGTCCGCTGACAACTCTTTCACACATAAAGATATGAGAATCGTCCGTCTTTTACTCTTTTTTTCATTTGCATAGTTTTCCCAATTTTTGACAACGGTGCGTTCAGTTTTCAAATGATTTGCGCCCAGCCACCGCTTCGGAGCAGGAAGGCCGGATAGAGTCGATAAGCGCTAACAAGAAAATCGCTAAATTCAGGTGGAAAGTAATAGTATTTTCGAAAAACTTTTTTTATGATCCACTTCATAGTGAAAAGATCATTTCTAGTTAGAGTTGTGCTTTAAAGATCGGAATATGATCAGAAAATGACATCCAGAACCCGGAAATCCAGACACGACGGCCGAAGAGAGCAAAAAACTAACCCATAATCAATAACGCTTGGAGCCGCACCCGCGAAAATGTGAAATCTCCCTCCATATCCGGATCTAACCTCCCATTCACAATAGACAAATAACTGACCCGCAAAATTCCAACATCTTTATTCCCCATTTATTTTTATTACGTCAAGTCCATACAGAATAGAAGAGTTTATTCTGCGAAGGATTTGGACAGACGATCAAGGTCGGGTGCTCGCGAATTGGAATTCCTGCCAGGATTTTCATCACCATCATCATTCGCACCGGAAAACAGGATTTCCCGGCCGTTTTTTTGCACTTTCGCAAAGTAAAAAAAAATTAACTTTTTCCGTAATGAAATGATGATGATACCGAACATTCTTGGAGGAATTTCAGTCCGAGAGCACCCGACCCTTGTCGGAAGTCCATAGCGCTGTCAACTTGATGCCGGAAGTGCAGAAAATCCGGCTGGAAATCCGGATTGTGTATCCGCAGCATGAACTAGGACCCAATCTCAGCGTGGTACGCTGAAAGCGTTTGTCCTGCAGACTTGAGAGGATGCAGATGTTACTTCCGGTAGTTCCGGATTCCAGACGTCAGTTTTCCTCAAAATGGATAAAGAAGGTGAAACCAGGCCATATACAGTAGAGGTGTTTATTTGAACGTTTGTTGACTTCAAACTTTGCTATTTTCACGCACTTGCTGTGAGTAAAGTCAACTATGAGTTAGCCAAAGTAGGTAAACAAGGACCTCTGAAAACACCTGAGTGGGTATTCTGATCTTCCTTCTACCATTTAGCCAAAACTGCACTGTTCACATTCAAGAAGTCCGGGGTATTTGGACACCCCAGAGGCGTAATCTTGCCATTCCCCGCGGACTCCTTTTGACAAGTCACAGCGTTTTTTTTTGTCCCAAGGAGTTACTTCCCGTACTCTCCACGGATGGGAATGCTACTGGGGGGAATAAAACTGAATTTGAGAGGCATCTATTTCATCGTGGCTATGACTGGGTTATGATTTGTAATAAAAATGTAAAACTGAGTAAAAACAATTAGAATAAACAAATGAAAGTAAAACGGTCCAGGACCTTAACGCACTAATTGCGTCCCATGATTTTTTTTGTTCGAACAAAATCCATTTTGGAGGCATACCTCGTGTTCTCATTGTTTTCCGCCCGCGAAATTCCTCGCTGAATGACATCTATTCACGCCGTTCCCTTCGGTTCCGCAAGGAGTCCCAGGGAACGGCAAGAGTGAGCCCAGCGCCTCAGATTCCGGAATCTGTTAAGTGTCATATAGGCCAGTGGTTCCCAACCTTTTCCGTATTGCGTACCCCTAATTAAGGTTCAAAATGGTTGCGTACCCCTTTTCTACCGTTTTACTAAGAGCTGTCAAGATCAGAACACCCAAAAGACGTCATTTATTGTCATAAATAGTAAGCAATTAAAGTGTAAAAAATATATATAAATAAATGGGACATTTGAGGCTGCAAGGTTGTCAATTTCATTCTCGTCATTAAACTGGTCAAGGTTCAGAAAGACACTCCAACTTCGTAAGCCAAAACTGTAATTTCTTGACGAGAGCAGACGTTTTCGATTTCAGAGATTTGGGACCTTCGCGTACCCCTTAAGAGGGTCTCGCGTACCGCTTTGGGTACGCGTACTCCCAGTTGGGAACCACTGATATAGGCAACACATTTGGTGTCTCGATAAATGTTCGTGATCAGGAAATTCAGGATTGGCAGTGTCGGAAGGCTGAGTCGATGTCTCTACGGTTCTATGCAAAGGCGAAAGATGTTTGGGGGGAGGAAATTTATTTTAAAGCTGGGTTGTCGGGAGTAGATTTAAAGTGGATGGTGAGTTTAAGGGGGGAGGATTAGCTATTGGGGAGAAAAGAAGGTTTATAGGAAAAAATAGATTAAAGAATGGCCCTTACTTTTGCCCGATCTGTGGAAAGATGGATGAGGATGTGTTCCACTTTATGTGTGAATGTGAAGGATTGAGTGATTTAAGGGTCGAAATATTTGGGGTGGAAATTACTAGGGAGGAGTGGCTACTAGAAAAAAAATGGGAAGCACAAATATGGGGGATATCCGTAAGGTGGCTAGATTCCTCCGAGTTGGTTTGTCCCATAGAGAGCGATTTTTGTAGTTTGCTGTGTTTCTTTTTTGTTTTATTGCCATGACCCCAAGGGTTTTTTGTGCAATAAATTCATTCAAATTCATTCATATGCAAACAGATGGGATAGGAGATAAACAGGTAGTGATTGGCAGTTGCGATTAAAAGGCAAAAGATATTTGTAGGAGACATCTAGGAAATGTTGAGAGTAGCAAAATTAGCTAATCTTTATCATGGAAATCCGGGAGGATTGGCTTGGCTGTGCGAAAGCATCAAATATCTGAAAGTCTGGAAGCCTGGCTTTTAGTGGTCGCGACGAAGAATACACGATAACGATCAACCTTACACAATAGCTGCGTTTTTGCAGACACCATAGTATCTGTTACCACGGTAACTGGATGTGCAAATTAGTCGTTTTTAAAGTAACAGTGGTATCTGATATCCGTAAATATTCCTTGAGAACAAGCTGACTTTGAAACATTTATTCAAACAATGTATACAACGGATACGTCAGCTATGATGCTTCATCAGCGATATTTCGGCCCTTCTTGGCAAGGGTCCTCGTCAGGCTGTCAATCTTCAGGTTGTCGGCCGTGTCAAAAATTAAATCTCAGGACTAGTTTTTCCCTACAGTGGTATTTGAAAGTAATTTGCCCGAATAAGATATTTATAGTCGGTAGAAGCTTCAGTTATTTATTACAGGTTTGTTTCCTTCCCAAACGTTGGACCTGAAGATTGACAGCCTGACGAGGACCCTTGCCAAGAAGGGTCGAAATATCGCTGATGAAGCATCGTAGCTGACGTATCCGTTGTATACATTATTTGGATAAATCTGATATACGGTTCCTCTGCAAAAACGACAATTGCCGAAATTGCGCTTTCCGAAGTCATCCCAAAGAAAAACTGACACTCAGTCACATCACAAAGTGCCAAGCTGCTTTCCCATCAGTCGAAAACTGATAAAAGTGAGACGACTTTTCAGATCCCACGAACAGTTACCACGGTCGGACCGTCTTTTCAAACGTCGTTTGACCGTGGTATCAGATACCACGATAACTGCAAAAACGACTTTAGATCGTGGTATCAGATACCATGGTATCTGCAAAAACCCAACTATTATCCACCGAAAATTATGCTTCATCTTTTATATTCTGAACAGAGAAAGAAAGGAGAAATCGTAATTTACAGGAAAGAATTACAGGACTAGTTTGGCCTCCACCGGTGTCAAGGGATTCCTTCCGCTGAGGACAACACTGGGGAATTCGGCGTCGCAAGTTGCGGATGAACAAGTGTTGTTCGCAGCACAGGCAAATCCGTAAGGACAGCAGTGAACTCGATCGGCACAGCAGACAGCCTGAAAGAAATGTGTAGATACAGAAATCATTGGATTCATACCCTATTCGACAATCCACCACGTCACATCTGAGTACAAACTTAAAGCACAAACACAACTCTTACTAGAAATGATCTTTTCACTATGAAATGGATCAGAAAACACGTTTTTCAAAATACCATACTTTCCACCTAAATTTAGCGATCTTCAGCGATTGTCGACTCTATTCAGCCTTCCTGCTCTCCGACGCGGCTCGGCTCAAACGTTTGAAAACTGAACACGCCGTGGTTAAAGCGTGGAAAAACTAAGCGAATAAAAGAAGTAAAAAACAGAAGACTCTCATGTCCTTATGTGTGAAACCCTAGGTTCACACTGCTTCTTCGTATGCGACACGATTTTTTTTTTTGATGGTCCGACGTGCGACAGAATCGCATGCACGTTCCCACCACCACGCAGACGCAAAAGGAAAACGAAATTTTTCGTCTAGATTTTTCTGCAAAAGGACAAAGAAGCCCTTGAGGAAACGACCTCTGAAGATGCTGGGAGATTACCCATCTGAATACCCACCCACTTATTAGGAAATTTCAGTCAAACCCGATGTGTCATCTTGCTCAAAACAGGTTAACAAAAGTCTATTCAGAAGATGTTTTGCATTCAGCCATCCTAGGATTACAGTCAGACAAGGTAAAGCAATTTTTAGTCTTGAAAATTAACTACTCTTTGTTTTTTTTTCTTTTCCCTAAAAAAATCGTATGCGTTATGTCGGATCTGTTGAAATATTTCAACGCATCCGACACTGCGACAAAACACAAAGTTCTGCTTTGCTTGTCGAATCATTTGTGTCGTATTTGGCATGACACAGAATTTAGCGCGAAATCGCAGCAGGTGTGAACCAGGGGAAAGAGTTCGTTGAAGTTTTCGGCAAACTTTATGTTTGTGACGAGCAAATCTCGGCACGACCGAAAAAGGGGATCGACTAAAACCAGGAAGGGAAGGGAACGCGAGAAAAGCAGGAAGGCATACTAAAACCAGGAAGGGCATACTAAAACGAGGAAGGAATTCAAGGCTGCGAAAAAATGGAACGCTGCACCGTTCCCTTCCTCTGTTTAGTATTCTTCGAGGGGTCGGCAACTTTTCAAACTCAAAGTTCACCATCCCTTCCTCGTTTTAGTATCCTGACATGGGTTCAGTGAGGGGTCAGCAACTATCAAAATTGTAATTCACCTTTTCACTTCTAGTTCAGACGGATGCTAAACGACGGATACTACAGGATATTAAAACGACGAATGGATGGTGAACTTTGTATTTGGAAAGTTGCCGACCCCTCAAAGAATACTAAACAGAGGAAGGGAACGGTGCGGCTTTCCAGTTATGAATTCTGGCGATAGCCTTCCTCGTTTTAGTATGCCCTTCCTGGTTTTAGTATGCCATCCTGCTTTTCTCGTGTTCCCTTCCCTTCCTGGTTTTAGTCGATCCCCCGAAAAAGCGCTAAAAATTCGTAGGGACAAAACGAAACAACGGAGAAATGTGGGGATTTTAGAAGCTTATAATTCCATAAGGGAGGTATATTATATTAGCTATAGTATATTAGCTAGGTATATTATAAAAGGCAGAATAAGCAAGAGGGGTCCTTTAAAGGACATCTCACACCCACACAGTGTTTCTGCTAAGATGCACTGAGATTGCTAAGCTATGCTATGCATGCTTACAGCAAATTACAGAAGGCTTGTTTTAAGCCTCTCTTGCATAGCCGGTCTTCTGACGAATAAGCACTTCGGAAACAATGACCGGGAGTATGATATGTCACATAAAGAGAACAAACAAGGCAAACGCGAGAATCGATGTAATGCTAAAAGTATTTACTTATAAAGTGTAGAATCTCGGGAACGAGAACGGATGGAAACACTGAAGTAGAATGAATTACTATCATAAGTACGAGGTTTCCTTTAATATCTCAAAAGTCCAGGCTCTCTTCTGCCTTGACTGGCAGGTCTTATAATCAGGCAAATAGAAATTACATAATTTCTGCTTCATTTTCTTACGGCCTTACGTTAGGCTTTTCAAATCGAATTTACGCAAATAACTACGTTCAGTAGAACATACCCCGCCGACGTAACAGCTGTAAGGGTTTTTTTATTTTTTCCAGAAGGGACCCTAATGCTTGTTTATTTAGCGCAATTCAAAAACCGGACCCAGGAACCACAGAAGCCAAGGGTCCAGAGTAAATTTTGTTTGCAGTTTTTTCTATAGATAGCCTTCAAGAACATAATTGTTGTTTTTAATACTATAAATATGATTCGAACATATCCCGCCGACGTAACAGCTGTAAGGGTTTTTTTTCAGAAGGAACCCTAGTCCTTGTTTATTTGGCGCGATTCAGAAACCGGACCCAGGAACCTGAGCAGCCAAGGGTCCAGGGTAAATTTTTTTTGCAGTTTCTTTCTGTAGATAGTGTTCAAAAACATAATTGTTTTTTAAATATTATAAATATGATTCGAACATATACCGCCGACGTAACAGCTGTAAGGGTCTTTTTTTCAGAAGGGACCCTAGTCCTTGTTTATTTGGCGCGATTCAAAAACCGGACCCAGGAACCTGAGCAGCCAAGGGTCCAGGGTAATTTTTGTTTGCATATTTTTTTTTGTAGACAGTCTTCAAAAACATAATTTCAATTCAATTCACTTCAAATCATTTTAATTTTAACTTTCTTTGAACAAAACAACAAACAGAACTCTCCCAAGAAGGGCACAACCGTGTCCTGTGCGGGAGTGCACAACTTTTAATCACCTGTTACAAACTATTACACACATTTCTCGTCTTAACCTTCTCATTTCTTTTCTAAAGTTATTTTTTTTTAAGTCGACTACTGAATTATTTTTTATAAAATCGGTAATTCTTGAAGTAACACAGAGAAGGGTAGCTCAGATCGCGAGGTTCTTTGTTTGCCTGTCGGCGTCACCAGCTGTTTGGGTCTGCGCTCATTTTGCGAAGTTTTACAGCTGGTAGGCTTCGATTAAAGTTTAACTAAAAAGCCAACTGATTTCTGTGTCATTTAATTGAATACACTGAGTTATTTGGATTCTGCAAAGGGATTTTTTTGTTTTCCACCGTCTGCTCTAGTTATGACGTTCAGAATATCTGCGGCCCTCCCCACAGCGTAAATTCTACTATGACGCAGGAAATTTGAATCTCAACATAAACGCGGCTTTTCAGTGGGCAGTTGTGAGATCAGTGAAGATTGCTTAGTGCCTGGACAAAAAAATTCATAAATGTTTCTCGTAAGGCATACAACAAAAATACAAGTGCATAGAGCTACCACAAATTCCACGTAAATTCCACTATTTGAAATCGATTGTTCATGAATAGCGGAACAAGGAAGTAACGCATTTTCAGCGGGTCTTCAAGCCAATTTAATTGAATAAGTGATGGGTAGCTAGATTGTCCTATCCCAGCCCTTTCGGTTAAACTTTAAAGAGTCGCAATAAAATACATACTGAACCCACATCTGAATTTTATTTTCCTCCAGCAAAAGAAGTTCGTGGGGAATGCAGCTAAAACAAGAAATTCGTCAAAGTAGTTATTTTTTTTTTTTTATTAATCTGTGACCGGTTTTTGCATAACAACGGAGTATGAGTAAAATACACAAAGTAAAATACACAAATTAAAACACTAAACAAAACAATGTAAATAAACATGACTACATTATTTTCATATAGTTTAAAAACACAGTAAATAGACTTAAAATTTTTACACAATGACAAGCACATTAAACGGGTTCAGCAATGAAAAAATATGACAAATAGGTGAAAAACATGCACGCTGAGTCCATATCTGAGCTTCTCTTTCTCAGATGATTAGCCGCTCTGCTGTAATTTGTCAATAAAATACCACTAACTCGTCTTTCTCAGATGATTAGCCGTTTGGCCGCAATTTGTCAATACAATATCACTACGGTTTTGTTTATGTTTATTTTCGATCAATGATAAAAAGTAAAAATGTTTAAAGGACCCCTCGCACTATTAACTCTTTAACTAACAGTATTTTAAATATTTGAATACTTTAGAGCTATGCTGTGCTTTCAACAAACAACCCCGTGGCTTTGGCTGTTTTAAGATTTTTGCGAGACCCGTTGACTTGTAGTGAAAACAGGGAAACAATTTACATAACCGGTTTTTCTGATGGAAAAACTTCTCGCAGACAACCGTCGACAGCGTGATACACATCGAGGGTAGCAAAACACGGCAAGTGAGAAAACCAGCGTGGTTTTGTTAAAGGGGTTAGAATGTACCGTACGAAATTGGGGTCTCCGGGTTTAGAAATATATGGAGTGATTATGGAAATAGGTTGCATTAGTATTATAGGTAAGACAGGTCCTTTAAGGAGTCGGACGACGACCGGATATCCACAAGACCCGATTTTCTGGATAAAAAATTCCAACAAAATATTAACATTTTGGGATCTCACTGAAACCTTTGGGCTTGTTTTTCCAGCCGGGAAGTGGGATAGCAAGTTATTTACCAGTTATTCACTGTCAGAAGTTACATAACGACAACAGCAGGATGCGCGGTTTCAACAGATAACACTTTGGGATGTTACATGCTATGTTTCTTTCGTTCCCGTTAGTATTTTTACCAATTGAAGGTGTTGTTGGATATCTAGGCACGAAATAGTGTAAACTTAATTGGTCATAACACTTTATTTCTAAGTGAAAAGGTGTTATTCTTGAAAGTGTTACGCGCAATCTGTTATGAAACTTCTGACAGTGCAAAAAGGGCCGAAGTATCGCTGATGAAGAATCGTAGCTGACGTACCCGTTGTAAACATTGTTTGAATAAATGTTCACACCTAGTTCAGTCCAGGTCTGAAAATACATGTTATGGACTATTTTCCAAAGCGTCAGCTCACCTGGACGTAAGGGCAGCAGATATACGGGGCGGTAAGTCCTGCGCAGCAGGAATATCCGTCAGGACAGAAATAGACCCCTCCAGGGCAGTACACATTCCTATCTTCACCGTCATCGAGAGGCTGCAAATAAATATATATAGGTCAGGGGGGCTAGGGGGGGGGGGGGGGCACAAATATGAAGTCTACTTTTTCTGTGGTTGAGCCGCCCCTATACTGCCATCTGGACTTTCTTGTCAAATTTTCTGCACAGTTCAGGGTTTATAAGTAGTGAACTGACAAAAATGCTCCTCAGCCGGGATTTGAACCCAGGACCCTTTGCTTACAAGAGACCCGTCTTGTGGGTCCTGGTTTGTCTACGTGGCTCCGACTATATTATATTCGAAAAATTATTTATGGTATTGGTCACGGTACAAGTCCCTTGTCTAAAGCGCCATCTATATTATTAATTTACGTGACTTGGGGATGTGAACTGGTTAGATGAATTTGCCTTCGGGCGGGATCACTGTTCCTATGGCCGGCTTCTACCAGGCTATTGTAGTGGTTTGCGAACTCTGTTCACAAGCCCCTCGGTAGCTCAGTGGTAGAGTGGCTGCCTTGTAAGCAGATGGTCCTGGGTTCAAATCCCGGCTGAAGAGCATTTTTGTCTATCAGTTCACTACTTATAAATGTTTCCATCTGGGCGTCTTCCCCATCAAAATTATATATCTAGTTTTCACCATGAGACCCGTCTTGTAGGTCCTGGTTTGTGTACGTGGCTCCGACAAGGGAGTCCTAGACTTCTAAATTATATTTGAAAAACTGTTTATGGTATTGGTCACGGTACAAGTCCCTTGTCTAAAGCGCCATCTATATTAGTTCAGGGTTGATCGTTGCCACAGCCACCTTGTCTAAATTCGACGCAATTTCGTTCTTTGTAAGAACAGATTTGGTAATCTCGGCCGTCGGTCACTGAACAGAGCGTTAACCGACCTAGCAAGTATGGGACTTCCTTTTTTCTTTTTCTGTTTGTCCTGCAGTCTGTTTACCGCATCTAGTAGTAAGCCAGAGCCCTCTTCGATCTCCTCCTCTACTTCTTCTTCCTCGTCAAGTCTCGGTTTTACTTTTGCGATTTGTTTCCTACAATGTCCTGTCCTTGTTCCTCTTCGTCAATCTCTTCCAGTTCCTGATCGTAATCCATAGATAGGGATTCTTCCAGTGCTTCCACTCGAGAGTTTTGAAAAAATGTAGACATAGTTTCATTCAGTAATCCAAAAAATCAGGAGATTTATAAGGAGAATTTCTAGAAATCAAAGTCTAAGGAGATATTAGGAGGAAATCTGTATTTATGGTTTAGACGTCAAAGAACGGAATATTCAAAGTAGGCCTATAGGCGTAGAGTGCAAGGGCGTCGCAAGGGCATTTTTGTTGGCGAGGTGGGGGGGGGGGGGGGGGGGTGCAGAGTCAAATTTTACCAAATCTCTAAAAAAAATTACGGATCCTAGAAACTGAGAATTCGAGCTTTAATTTATGGAACAGTAAGGATTACGTAGGAAGAGTAACATTTAAGGGCAGCGTGAAAGACGATAAGCCAACTGTTAGGCGGCATTTTGGCGAAGACCACTTGGAGAATATATTGCCGGGCACGAGTGCATTAACAGCTTTTATCTATTATACCCAAGAAAAAATTAAATCGAGCGCCGAAGGCGAAAATTTTCGAAATCCAATTTTTTTTCTCCTGTAGGCTGTAGGCTAAAACTTAACTGTTGCTCTTACAAATTTTATCATTTACGTGGATTAAATACAAGACTCTAAGAAGTTTCAGAAACCGGACGGACCGACGTTCCGGCAGCAGCCGCTACTGTAGTCTAGTCAATACTGCCTGTGATCACATAAAGTGAGCGCCGCAGGCGATGTTTTTTTTAAGCTAGCTTTTCCTGCCAAATTTAACTTTTTCCATCCAGATTCTAGCCTCGGCGATGAGGTTCAGCCTTCAAGTCATGCTCTACAAAAGAATAATTAAAGAATATATAGCCGTTCGGAAAAATAAGGAGAAAATTAGGTAGAATAGCGAAATATCAGCAGAAAGTCAGTAGATCAGGAGACTCAAAAATAAATCAGTAGGAGACCTAAAAAAAACGTCGATCTCCTGAGAAATCAGGAGAAGTGGAATCACTTGATTCTTCCTCCATTCTGAAAACACGCTACACCACCCGAAGGTTGGACACAACTGATCAGCCTAGCACGCTACCCGCTCGTAGGCCGGACGCGGATCTCAGCTGAACTATCACGAGCCAGTGCTCTGGTTAGGGATAATTGCTAACAGAAACAATCACTCTTGGTGACGTAGATCGTAAGACACCAAGAACCTGCCCACCATTCCCACAAATCAATGAACCCCTTGTGAATCGGGTGGCTGTTTTTCAGAAAAAACAGAATATTTTTGTGGGGCGGCCCGAAACTGATTTATCGGCGTTTGCTCCAATTTTAGCAGTTTTGGGGTGATTTTTCGATTTTCTTACAAATTTTTGCCATTTTTCTACCACAAATCGTCAGCGTTGTTATGATACTTGCAGTTTTCGGTTCAAGTGCCATATAGCGATCCTAATGGTGATCCATCTGTCTCACTTTTGGGTACATCCACTCCACGTAAGCTAAAGACGATGACACTTGACATGCCTATAAATGCTAAGCAAAACCGTGTTTTCCCGGATTAAATCCAGCCATTCGTGTGGCGGTGGAGGGAGGGGGAATACGGAGCTTTGTGACCCGTGTAACCCGATTCAGAGGAGTTCATAAGCCAGTGAACCAATAAAAATCAATGAAACCCTAATTAACACCTGAAAAGAAAATGATCCGGTCCATCCCCATCAACATCCCGATGAAAAATTTGTAGCCTGCGTAGTTGTACGAAAAAGTTGCATGTAATACTATGTAATAGCAAAGAATACTATCATTTGATGTGCCTCAGACTGGTCCAATCTTAAGTAGTAGTATCCAGTAGCATCCTTTCTTGCCATAGTAGCATCCAGTCTTGCTAATAGTAGCATGCAGTGGTATGCAGTAACACGGTAGCCTTGAAGTAGAAGCATGTAGTAAAATCAGTTAGTACTGCATGCTACTTTTTCGTACACGGTCCAATGAAACTGAACTGAACATCTGAGACAATAGCTCTTTCCACTTGGTATGCCTGCCAAGTTTCATCACCCTAGCTTATGTGGAAGTGCCCGAACTAACAAAACCCGGACCCGAACATGCCTGCCAATTTTCATCGTCCTAGCACAACAGGAAGCACCGAACTCGCGGGATCACTAGAAATTCGTAACCCCCCCAACTCCCTAAAGTGAGCGGATCCGGTCCGGTTATTTCCGGTTATGTTTCAAGCTTTCCGGTTCCCCCTCCAACTCCCCCCAATGTCACCGGATCCGGTCTGGATTTAAAAATTTTGAAATAATTTTTCATCGGGATTGCAAAGAGGAAATACTTACTCCATCCGGAGTAATCCGGACTCTTCCTTCAAGATAACAAATAAACAAATATCTGACTTACCTCTTCTCCTTGGGGGAATGCGTACACCGCCAGGACGACTGCGGCGATAATACAGATTGCGTACTTCATTTCAAAACACTTTGGCAGAGCTTTTGTGACAACCCAGCTCACAGTTTTTGTACATATTTATATCAGTTTCGTGTTTGCAAATAAATAAGATAAGGTTTTATTTACTCTTTTTTTTTGCACCGCACACACGATTAATAATTATATCAGATTAGTGCAGCATTAAGCCATGTATCAACAGAAACAAAGAAAATGACGCGAATGAAACGCGATTGGCTCTCAAGGAAGGGGTGTGGACAAAATTACTTACGGTCTTTGGCATTAGCACCTAGGGACGTGCTCCTGAAAAAAAAAATCACTTCGGACTGTGTGATCTTAAAAGGATCCGTTCCACCTATATTACTGATTTTTTAAGCTCCTAACGGTTCCATCCATTCTCCTTTCCGAGATATATTCAAATGATGCACAAAACGGATGTATGATTGATTGCCGGTTTGTTTCCTTCCCGACGTTGACCCTGAAGATTGACAGCCTGCTGAGGACCCTTGCCAAGAAGGGCCGAAATATCGCTATTAAAGCATCGTAGCTGACATATCCGTTGTATCTTGGTTGTATGCATTATTTGAATGTATGTTTCAAAGTCAGCTTGGGCTCAAGGAATGTTTATCCTTTCCGAGATTTCGAACTTTCTATGTAATTTTTCATCCACCGCAATGGAAATGCACCAATTTGCCGTATTTTGAGGCGGATCGGGCTCCCGATTATCGCTTCGGGCGAGCTCACAGGTCTGTGATACCGGTTCTGTAAGTTTTTCTGTGTTCCTCATCAAAGCCAGGCGGAACAGCACCAACAGTTTGTAATAGACTAAACCTAGTCTAATTTAAAAGAGGTCACTTAGATTATTGGAACTGTAACTACATCCCCCTCGGCTTGCACTTACGTAAAAGCTTAAAGCAATTATTTGGGTGATGTACACAAGACTCCCAATTACAAACAAAAACACATTTTTTCAGACCCTCCCTCCCCCCCCCCCCCCACCCAAAAAGGACAAGTGTTTAGATCCGTCACGATCCGTGTTACCACTTCACTAAGTATTTTCTAGCGCTACCAAAGGTCAGAAAGGAAAACTTCAACTTGAGAATTTTGTTTCAATCACTGCCTAAACGGCAGTAGTTCATGCATCATTTGAAACTATTGTGAATACGAAAATCTGGCGACTATAAAGGATAGCAGTATAGAAGAGGCATCGCTATTAGCGAACTTTACACTTTTTTTCTAATTACTACTGTGTCTTTTAACAAAAAAGCAATCGAAATTTAATAGAAAGGGAATCATTTACTGATTTATTTTTTTGCAAGACTTGTTCCTTTTACTTGAAAATGCTCCGTTTCCTCGAAAGTCCTCGACCTCAGGAAGAAATATGAAAAGTAGCACTTTCGTGCTAGACCTGGCTCGGACGCTAGACGTGGCAACACTGGCCAGACTTTAAAAATCAGATAATCCCACCACGGCAAATATTTGCATGATAACAGACCATACGTATTTGCGAAGCCGAAGTCCTAAACTAATCACGTGTATTTGAACCTGTGTGACATAAGTCAAACTCCCGATGAAAAAATTTCAAGAATTAGTCGTATGGAGTTGCACGAAAAAGTAGCATGCAGTAGTAGCTGTTGCCACTGCATGCTACTACTAGCAAACTGGATGCTACTACAACAAGATTGGATGCTATCGGATACTACTACTTAAGATTAACCTAGTCGGAGGCATGTTAACTCAAAGTATTCCATACTACTACATAGCAATACATGCAACTTTTTCGTACAACTACCATACAACTACACAGTCACAGAATTTGTCATTGGGCTGAGGTGGGGACACGACAGGAGCCTATCCGTATACGACTATTTCGCAGCCGGGATGAAACAAAGAGAAGGATGCTCGAATGAGCGAATTAATATTATTATTCAATATCCCTCGAAATATACTAGAGGCGTTAAATACTCGTTGAGACCAAGCTGACTGGGAAACATATTCAAACAATGCATAAAATGGATAGGTCAGCTACGATGCTTGGCAGCGATATTTCGGCCCTTCTTGGCAAGGGTCCCGGTCAGGCTGTTGAACTTCAGGGAAACTGTTGGGGAAGGAAATAAATAAAGCTTCTACCGACTACAAATATCCTATTCCGGGAAATTACTTTTAAATACCACCGTAGGGAATAAACTAGTGCTGAGATATAATTTCTGACACGGGTACTGTCTTCTTCAACAAGACCAAAGTTTTCGATGGGATCCCAAAAATTCAATATCTGATCCAGACAACTGGCTCTTGTCTTAGCCAGATCCAGTCATCGCCAGAATCCTTGAACATTCTTACAATTAAAATTCAGAAACAGATTAAGGCCAAATAGCTAATCATCTGAGAAAACCAAGTTCAGATATGGATTCAGCATGTGTGTTTACCCGTATAAGTCATATCTGTTTTGACGAAAAGTTCCTGCCACTTCTGACAATTTCCCGGTTTCGGCCGAACTCTAGAACTAATTGTCCGGCGAAAAAATAAAGCTCAAAAACGAACTCAGGGTATCTTCTTTCCCCAATAATGAACATCTAATCAACTTCAAATAAAAATTTAACTTATAACAAATTTTCCGACTCCAGCCGGATTCCGGTCGAACTATATGTCCGGGTAAAATATGATTGTCACACACGGATTCAGCGTCTCTTCTTACCCCTAAATTGGCTATCTAATCAGCTAAAAATAAAACTTTAACTTCCAATTTTCCGGTTTTGGCCGGATTCCGGGCGAGCTACATGTCCGGGTAGAAAATTGTTTTCACATAAAAGTTCAGCATGTCTTCTTGCCCTAAATCGGACATCTGATCAACTCCAAATAAAACTTTTTATTTTAACAAACTTTCCGGTTTGGGCCGGATTCCGGGCGAACTACTTGTCCGTCGAGAAAATGATTTTCACCATCGCCTTCAGCATGTCTTCCTACCTCTAAATCGAGCATCTAATCAACTTCAAATAAAACTTTTACTTTTAACAAACTTTCCGGTTTTGGCCGGATTCCGGGCGAACTACTTGTCCGATTACAAAATGGTTTTCACCATCGTGTTCAGCATGTCTTCTTACCCCATAATCGACTATCCCATTAGCTGTTTCAAAATATTTTGTTTGCCCCTTGATGTGAACCCCTTCCCCCACCCCTAAATGTAGGGCTACAAAGCCCATTTACGAACTCGACTGGTCCGCCGACCCAACGAATCCTCACACCAAGTTTCATCAAAATATCTCATTCCCTTCGAGAGTTATCGTGCTTACAGACGGACGGACGGACGGACAACTTTTGATCTGTCATAGGTATCCCTCCACTTACGTTTTGGGATCCCAACAAGACCAAACGTTTCTTTGGGACCCCAAAAATCCAATATTTGATCCAGACAATTGGGTCTTGTCTTCGCCAGACTCCTTGAACATTTGACTATTAAAATTCAGAAACAGATTAAGGCCAAATAGGTAATCATCTGAGAAAACCAAGTTCAGAAATGGTTCAGCATGTTTGTTTACCTCTATAAGCAGGGGCGTCGCAAGGGGGGGGGGGCAGTACCCCCCCCCCTTTTTGAGATAAGATAAAAACCGGGATACGGTAGTTATACAGCATCCCGAACATGCTATCGGTCTAAACTTATTCTGCATAATAACTGAGATTCGGTAATTTATTTGTAAAATTGCCAGGATTCGGAAGTTACCACGAACCTCGAAACTCAGAAGAGGTCGAGTGAAGCAAAGGTCGAAGACAAAAGGGATGATCTATGATATCATCGATAGTCCTTACTTTTATGTTGGATTCCAAAAAGAATATATAATCATAAATATTTCGAAAATTCCGCCTGCAGCACTTTTCGTAATATTCTCTGTTTTGTGGAAGGGCGCGTCATTTGACGGGGGTTTCTGGATTGAGATTTCGAAACATTAAAAAGCTAGAATTTGGATGGAAATCAAATTTGGCAGGAAAAGGCAAAAAAAAAACTCGTATGCGGCGCTCACTTTATGTGATTATGGGTAGTATATTGACTAGACTACAGTTGCTGCTGCGGCCGGAACGTCGCTCCATCCGGTTCCTGGAACTTCTTAGAGTCTCGGTATTTAACCAGCGATGAATGATAGAATTTGTAAGCGAAGCAGTTACATTTTAGCCTATAGAAAAAATGGATTTCCAAACTTTTCGCCTGCGGCGCTCGATTTAATTTTCTATTTGCTATAATAGATAGAAGCTGTGACTGCAATCATGCCAGGCAATATATTCTCCATGTGGGCTTCGCCCAAAACGCCGCCTAATAGTTGGCTTATCGTCTTTCATGCTGCCCTTTATTGCTACTCTTCCTACGAAACCGTCTCTGTTCCATAATTTAAAGCTCGAATTCATGGTTCTAGGATTCGGTAAAATTTTTGAAAGATTCGTTAAAATTTTGGCTCTGCCCCCCCCCCCCCCCCCACCGAAAATGCACTTGCGACGCCTCTGGATATGGATTCACCATGTGTATATTTACCCCTAAGCTATACGTGATATTTACTTTGACGAAACTGATCAAATCTTCCTACCTAACTTCTGCCAAATCTCCGGTTTCGACCAGATTCCGGGCGAACTATTTGTCTGGGTAGAAAGTAATTGTCAAAAGCGGATTCAGC
The DNA here is from genome assembly GCA_030848855.1 of Branchinecta sandiegonensis. Lineage (NCBI taxonomy): Eukaryota > Metazoa > Arthropoda > Branchiopoda > Anostraca > Branchinectidae > Branchinecta > Branchinecta sandiegonensis. Next base: position 18,935,245 of record JAUPMV010000016.1, on the reverse strand, counting down.
ATGTCTTCTTACCGTTAAATCGAACATCTAATCAACTTCAGATAAAACTTTGACTACTTTTAACAAACTTTCCGGTTTCGCACGGATTCCGGGCGAACTACTTGTCCGACAAGAAAAAGATTTTCATATTTATCTTGAGCATGTCTTCTTATCCCTGAATCGAGTTTTGGCCGGATTCCGGGCGAACTACTTGTCCGGCGATATAATGGTTTTCATATTCAAGTTCAGCATGTCTTCTTACCCCTACATCGACTATCTCATTAGCTGTTTAAAAAAACTTGTCCGCCCCCTAATTTGAAACCCCTCCCTCACCCCTAAATGTTGAGCTACTCTACAAACTCGACCTTTCCCTTGACACAAAGAGTCCTCACACCAAGTTTTATCAAAATATCTCGTTCCCTTCGAGAGTTATCGTGCTCATAGACGGAAAACTTTTGCGATGTCATAGGTATCCCTCCGCTCACGTTTTGGGATCCCAAAAATGCAAAAGAAACTTTTCCTGTAATCGCCCCAATCGAGCAGCAAAACAGAAGCCGTGTCAAAAATTAAATCTCAGCAGTAGGTTTTTCCCTGTAGTGGGATTAAAGGCATAGAAAACTTGACTACGCAACTTTCGGCCATCAAACCGACCTGGGGGCCTAGGTAAAGATGCAGGGACTTATTGTCGACAGGACCCCCCTTCTTTGTTATCTCGAACCCCCTCCTTAGTGTTCCCAAAGCTAGCTGGCAGGCCCTTGCCCCTTATGCGCTGTAAAAGTTCGCCTTTGGCCGTGTTGACTAACACATCGGGATAGTAGTCAAGAGGTCGTGCGTTCGATTCCTACTCCCGGCACACAAACCTTTTGCTTTTTTTCTACTAACTCAAAAGTCGAATTCTCGGAATCTGCCCGGAAACTGCAATGATCGTAACGAGAATTTTTCTTACTCTCAATATCGACTCAGAGTGCATTCTTTGATATGTCGGCTGGCTCCCCGAGTAAAGTTTTCTGTTCCTTTAAAAAGTAATTTTCCCGAGTTGGTCATTGATAGTCGGTAGAAGCTTTATTTATTTACTGCAGGTTCGTTCCTTCCCCGACGTTGTCTCTGAAGTTCGACAGCCTGACGAGGATCCTTGCCAAGAAGGGCCGAAATATCGTTGCCAAAGCACTGTAGCTGTCGTATCCGTTCTATCAAGGTTCTATACATTGTTTGAATATACTGGAGGGGTTGCCGTGACCTTCTCTTGCGACATAAATAACTTAGACTTAGGTCTTCCCGCGCCTGGTAGCGCATAAGGCGACAACTTCTGACCTCCAGGTGACTCTATCTTGGGCCGCATTCCACAGTTCGGTCATCGTGGTCCGACTTGACTTGGCTTCCTTCTCGAGGTTTCTGCCAAGTGTGCAGCGCTGCCTACCCTTGCACGCAGGCCAGAAGGTTTCCAGCACCAAGCGTCGTTGGGAAGTCTGCCCTCAGCCATCCGCACCATTTGACCCCAGTATCTCCATCTTCTCTTTATCAGGACATCTGTCACCAAGCGTTGCTCAGTTGTAGCACGCACCTCAATATTGGTCACTTTATCGGACCAATTGATCCTGAGGATACGCCTGAGACAAATGTTCTCGAAGCCCAAGATTCGTTTTTGAAGTGCTGATTTGAGGTTCCAAGTTTCGGATCCATAAAGCAATACAGAGATAACATTACTGTTGAAGAGGCGTAGTTTGAGTCTCAGCGTGAACCCACTCCTCTTCAAAATCTTGGAGAGTTTGTTGAACGCGGATCCAGCAATACCTATCCGGATGCGGATTTCTATCTCTGTACTACGATCTTCACAGATAATGCTTCCAAGGTATTTAAAGTGGTCCACTTGCTCCACCGTATCATTCCCAATAGATATATACAAATATACAAACTGTCACTTTATTCGATTCTAGACGACCATGAACTCGCTGGTCCAGCCGGTATACTTCTTCTTAAATATGCTTTAGCCCAAGTTGACTGCGAATCATAACTGAAAGTGCAAAACGGATACATCACCTAAATTTTATTAGAGCTATATTTCGGTCCTTCTTGCAAGGGTCATCTTCAGGCTCAACCCGCTAAAGCTGGAAAATGAACGAAAAACAACGAAAGATTCTAGCTTAGCCTTAAAGGACCTGTCTTACCTATAATACTAATGCAACCTACTTCCATAATCGTTCCATAAATTTCTAAACCCGGAGACCCCAATTTCGTACGGTACATTATAACCCTTCTAACAAAACCACGCTGATTTTCTCACTTGCCGTATCTTGCTACTTTCGATCTGTATCACGCTGTCGACGGTTGTCAGCGAGAGGTTTTTCCATTAGAAAATCCGGTTATATAAATTGTTTTCCTGTCTTCGCTATAAGTCAACGGGTCTCGGAAAAGGCTTAAAACAGCCAAAACCGTCGGTTATTTGTTGAAAGCACAGCCTAGTTTTAAAGTATTCAATATTTTAAAATACTGTAAGTTGAAGAGTAAATTGTGCGAGGGGTCCTTTAAATATCTGATTTAGTGAACTTGTTTGGGAGAGTTGCTTGGAGATAAAACTGGTGCAAAAAAAAAAAATTTAACCTTGACTAGACAGTGCCAAAAATTCAAGACAAAAAGACAAGAGGACTGAAATCCTGTCCAAAAAGTTGAAGAGTAATAGTGCGAGGGGTCCTTTAAATATCTGATTTAGTGAACTTGTTTGGGAGAGCTGCTTGGAGATAAAACTGGTGCCAAAAAAAATTTTAACCTTGACTAGACAGTGCCAAAAATTCAAGACAAAAAGACAAGAGGACTGAAATCCTGTCCAAAAAGTTGAAGAGTAATAGTGCGAGGGGTCCTTTAAATATCTGATTTAGTGAACTTGTTTGGGAGAGCTGCTTGGAGATAAAACTGGTGTTAAAAAAAAAATTAACCTTGACTAGACAGTGCCAAAAATTCAAGACAAAAAGACAAGAGGACTGAAATCGAATGCGGCTTGACTTTGACACCGGAGCAAGTCTTGGTAGTTTTGGCTTGACTGAACAAGTGAGACAACTTGAGCAACGTGAGACAACTTGAACAAGTCTTGGCTTTGACTTTGGCTGAGTCTTGGTCGGAGCAAGTCTCAGCGAAGTTTTTACGACTGGACTGCGTTTTAGTTGTTACCTTCGAGAAGATCGAATGGCGTGTAAGAGGACTTACAACAACTAAGTGTATAACCATGTGGACGCTTAGATATGTCGGAAGACACATCTAAGGCGTACTCTCGCCGTTCCCCGAGGACTCCTTGGGGAATCGAAGGGAACGGCGAGAATAGAGGGAGTCACTCCGCGCGGACTCCGCGTACAGAAACAGCGAGAATACGGGGAATGCTTGTAAAATGGATTTTGTTCGAAAAATGAATATGCAGCTGAAAAAATTAGTCTACATCCACTTTATTTTTGGTTTTGTTTATTTTGATGCTTTTTAATTAATTTTACATAGCACCTACAACAGCAAAAATTGATTCCCCTCCGAATTTGAAAGGGAGTCCTTTTTGATGATGGTGATGATAATCGGAGCATTCCCCGTCCGTGGGGACTCGCGAGAATACGGGGAGTGAGTCCCCGGGACAAACAAAAACGCGGGGACTCCTCAAGTGGAGTCCTCGGGGAACGGCGAGAATACGCCTCTAAGGTTTTCTTATCGGTTTTCTCAAAAATCTTTGAGAGTTTTATCTTTAAGTGGTCGCGCGAACAGATTGGAACTAAAATTGACCCTAGACAATACGGATTCCGTGCCGGATTCATCACAGTCCATTACCTTGTAAAGTTTCTGCATGACATACTTGCCCACCTTGAGAATGATGGAGCTTTCCTAGACTGCATCATAGCTGTTTTCATCAAGGCCTTCGACTACCTCGACCATCTCACAATCATTACCGAAGCCGAGACAATGGGAGCTACAAAGTTTCTAATCCGGATGTTGGCAAGTTTCCTTTTTAGAGGCGGCAGTCTGTGCGGCTTCAGGACGGGGAAGTGTCTAAGTAGAACGCGGCCTTAACGGTGCATCCGAAATAAGAGCGAATGCGAGATAAAGCTCAAGAACGCTTAAACGTTCCACTTAAACGTTTATTCAAATTCAAATAAATTAGAACTCCAAATAGCAAATACAAAACTGAGATCCTGTATAATATATCCTAAAAATAATTTGAGAACAAGATAAACTTTTCTACAGCAAAGAATTCAAACAAACAATAAAACAACACTAAGGTAACTTTTGAATTTTTGTTGGTTTAATTCCATATGAATAGGTTATTTTTCAGCCGTAAACTAGCTGAAAAGTCCGTGAAAAAAACTCGAATGAAAAAAAAAAAAAATCCAGTATTGATGGATCCCGGTCAAACTACTGGTCTGATCAAAGAACAAAGCAAAGATGTGAAACCACCAGTTCTCTATTATGTCATATGTCATACTCTTATGTCATATTTGATTATGGTATTGTACAGAATGAACGAAATTACGGTAATTATGGAAATTATGACTCTATGGTAATTTTCAAATTGTGTAATTAGGTTTTCAACACTACGTCCTTGAATTGGTAAAAAAACGACTAAAACGCAAAAACAACCAGCAATGAAAGTAAAAGTAAGGTCACTCTTCAAAATCGACTTGCACTCTTTTCTTCTCATACTCGAAGGCTTCGTGTAGTTTGGCCAATTTTCCCGTTTTCCCACGCTGAAGCCTTGCCGTTTGAACGAACTCGGACTTCTTTTTTTCAAAAACCGCACGAAACCTTTTCCCGCCATAACTCGTTTGCGGGGAGGGAGGCCATCGATCCGCACGAAGTTGGACAGCATCGTTTTCATCACTAGAAGCGGGAGCGGCACGTTTGGAAATGATACTTCCTTCGGTCCTAAAATACGATTCGAATATTTGTGTGGCTCCAATTTTGGTGGAAAATCTACCAGCCTGGTCCGGTAACTTTGAGGGGCTCTCCCTTTTCACTGTGGGTGTACCAAAGGGGTCTACAACAGTGGTACCGGTTCGGAACGTGATTGGAATGCTTCTGCTATACCGACTTCCAGACGGCTCTTGGCTAGGCTGACCTTGAATGGATTCGCTGTTAATCCCCTTTTGCGGAGTGTTCAAAAGAAACTCAAGAAATGAATTCTGCGGTTTCACCGGTTTCGGGGTTGCAGCATCTCTCTTACTGGTTACTTGGAGACACAAGGGCTCTTCCGATGGGTCGAAAAGGGGATGGTCAGTTTTCTGATTGCCTGGATCAAGGGAATAACACGGTCGGTGGTCAGAATGAGGTCCGATCTCCTGTAGCGGTCTTCTCGAAAGCTGCTGCGGGGTCTGGCACGAAGTTGCAGCCCCATTCGCCGATGAAAGTACAGTCGGATCTTTTGATAGGTCTGACCAGTCGACTGCAGAAATTCTCCTTGAGCGGGATTGGTTACTGTCAGCAGCACTTCGTTGAGGGTGATGACTGATTAGTTCAGCAGTCCTGAAGGGCTCTTCTGACTGGTTTGCCTCATCGCAACTGTCAAGCGCTGCGTTTTCATTGGTTAAACAACCCATCGCACGTCCAATTTCCCACTCATGCCTTCGATCTTGTGATTGGCCTTCGGATTCAGGCATGGGGTGGGAAGACTTTCTCGACCGGACGACAGCGGAATCGACACCGTTTTCTGAAAACTCTGCTCGGTGCCGAGGTTTCACCAACGCCTCTAAACGTTTCGGCGGGGTCAAATCTTGTTCTAATCCAGGAAGGCGTTCTACAAGATAATCGAGTGGATAGTCTTCCTTGTTTTCAGAAATTGAAGAACTGGGTATGTGCAAAGAAGGCTCAGGACGAGCCGCTGCAACACCCAGTTTGGAACAGTCTAACTCATGATTCGCTATGTCAACCTCTGTCGATGGACCATGATTACGCAGAAAACTGGACAGTGCCGTGCCACTTTGTTCATCGAAGCCTTGGTACCACCGTCCCTCAACATTGATGATAGACTGATTGTAACGAGTAGTATTTGTCGTTTGTGCTTTATCAGTTCCTGCGGCTAGAATCGCGCCAGTGGCGAAATCAAAGAGTTCTGAAAGCTTATCTACTTTTACTGATTGTCCCACTGCCGAACCATTACTCTCAAGGCTATTCACATACATCCTTTTATCCAAGTTTACAGGTGGCGCATTTACTGAAATTCCGACCGGATTACCGCTGGTGGATCCCGAACTGGCCGAGAAAGTTCTATTCTGGCAGTCTGGTCCAACCTGTTTACCCGCAAAGCTCTGAATTTTGTTCCGGCCGAAAGTAACGCGTTTAAAACCATTTGACTTGGCTGTCTTCGTTGGGTCTCTGTTGGTAAAGTTGTCATCTCTGCCCATGGTCTGAGCGATAGCTCGGACGGCTCCGGATGGTTCGTTCTTGGTACTGCCGTTATCTACGTTCAGGTTGCTGTTACCGTAATACCTGCTATTCGTCACGTTGTCTCCGTTGTCGGTAACAGGCATGTCAATATCAATGGGTCTGGGTAGTTCGTTCAGAGAACTGTCCGTATCCATGTTATTTCTTCGAACTAGTTCCATTTTACCGTTAGCGTAGTACGTTTCATTCATAGTTTTCGACTGTGGTAATTTTTCATTACAGGTCCCGTCTTCATATTTGACCTGGCATCCAACTGATTGTGCTTCAGCTTGCTTTAAGCCTTTGCCCTGATCTGTAGGGTAGGGTACGACCTGAGTCGGTCTTCGACTTTCCTGGTCCCCCCTGATGTCCGCTGGCGTTGCGGCAAAAGAGCTTGGGATCGAACCTGGTTCCTTTGTTGCGTATATTTCCGTTCGTGTGACTTGCGTTTGCGATATCAGAAGACCAGAGGGATAGTCCTCATCTGGAAAACTGTTCTGGTGGTTTGTCTGCTGTCTAACGGCCAGGTATTTCGAAGAATCGGCAACCTTGTGACGCAGTTCAGACCCACTATCACTGTTTCTGTGCACTTCAGTTAATCTTTGTCCTTCCAATGTCTGGTTCCCCCAAAAAGTTTGGGATTGGCATATCTGCTGTTGAAATCCGGGATTCCTATCGTCCACGAAAGTGCTAGACGTATGGGAAGAAAAGAGCTCTGGGTTATGGCTTCTTTTTTCTGCGGTTTGCGACGCTGGATCGATCTCAACCGCATTCGACCGCTTATAGGTAGAATGTGGTGTCGTACCTCCTTTTACAGGCGCTACGAGACGACGTACCACCAATCCATTGTTTTGGATCTTCATTCCATAGGTATCATTCGGAGTCGGGTGTACATTTTGTCGAGTGGTTGTACTGCTGAACGCTGGACCAGTAGAACCGCCTTCTGTAGCGTATGTTTCATCTTGAACATGCTTCCGAGGATGATTTCTCTCTGTTGGTCCATGTTCTCTTTTCTCGCTCGTTGCCGCATAAACAATTTCATCTTTTGATGTTGCGTACATGTTCTGTCTGGTTGAATTTTTGTCGGAAATCGTGGATCTATATTGTCGACTGGCTGTATTACAAAGTGAGTTGTATGCTCTGTATGCATCACTCCGGCGAGAAGTCAGGGACTCCTCTCTCTCAGAGTGTCTGGTGTGGTTCGCGGATACACTGTGCCGGTTGGATGAACTGCCTCGTTCATACTGCAGGGTCTGCTTAGCTTTCGAGTAAGAGTTTTCAGACGGTCCGGAGTGGATCGTCTCGTATGTCTCAGATTCATTCTCATCGTTATGTGTCGTGTATACATTCTGACGGTTGAATGTATGGCCTCGTTCACGCTGCAGACTCTGCTCGGTTCCCGAGTAGGAGTTCTCATACGGTCCGGGGTGGTTTGTCTGGGATTCATTCTCGTTGTCCTGTATCATGTATACACTTTGACTGTTAGCTGCACGGTCTCGTTCGTGGTGCAGGCTCTGCTCGGTTTCCGAGTGGAAGTTCACATACGGTCCAGGTTGGTTTGTTTTGTAGGTCTCGGATTCATTCTCATCACCCTGTTTCTTGTACACATTCTGTCTGTTAGAAGTACCGTCTCCTTCATACTGCAGGCTCTGCTCGGTTTCCGAGTAACACCTTATGTCTGGACTTTGTCGTGGTCTAGCAAAGTTTTCGTCTGCGCTTCCAAATTCTTCCGTCCCACCAACCTGTCTCTCTTCCGTCACTTGATACGGATTACGTCGACGCCAGTCTGCGCTCTGTCTGTCAACTGTCGTAAAATCATCTTGCTCAGTGAAACCCAAATGTTCTTCAGGCAACTCGTCACACAGAGCTTGCTGATACCGATGATCAGCTACCTCCCGTCGCTCTGCAGACTGACATGGTGTTACTCGCGTCTGGTCTGTATCCTGTAGTGCCCACGTGCTGTCAAATTTCTGTTGCTTGTAGGTTGACACGGCTTTCCATACACCATCGGATTCTGTTTGATTACTCTCCGTCATCTCTGGTTTCTGATTAGATCCTGTCGTGTTCACGTTCTGTCGTGACCATGCACTTCCTACTTCGTCATAGCTGGGCATTGGTTGATTCGCACCATTCTCAAATCCAGCTTGATTATGCTCTGTTGGGTCTGAAGTTTGATCACATATTGTCGTGCATGCGCTCTGTCGTGACCACGTGTTATCCGGTCTAATCTTATCATCGGTTAACTTCGTTTTCTCCCATGGCTGGTTGGATCTAGTTTCATCATCGTGGATCACCGGAGCGTTCCAGTGATCCAACTCGTACTCTAGATCAGCGATTTCGTCTTTTCGTTTCCTTGAATTGACGACAGGTGTAGGTTTCAAGAACGCAAAAGTTTTCGGATTTGCAGCTTTATATGACACCGCTAACGCTACAGCCACGCTTGCTGGCTTAGGCGGCCTTTCTGACTTCCCAGACAAACTGGTATGCCGCGATTTCGGTTGGTTTGAGATACACTCTAGGTTTTCTAGATTACCACCAGAAAAAGCAAGGGTGGTAGATGATGCTTCGAGTCTGCGAATAAGCATGGCTTGCCTGGAAACTTCTCCAGTGGTATTCTCGGAGGCTACTGAACCCTTGTCATTTCGGCAAGATGGCTCTGAAAACTTGAAACAAACTGCCTGCTTATTCCTGGATTGTTGGTGCTCTGCTGCTGAGTTAACCAGAGTGGTCGAAGCAAAGGTGCTCCTAATGGGGCCCGAACCCGCGGCTCCAGAGTTTTCATTCGCAGTGCGGCAATCAAAAGTCTGTGCTATCGCTTGGCTGGAATTCGCTCGTTTACTGTCACTAAAGCGGGTGTCTTGGTCTTCGTTTTGCTGAAGCGTCATGTGATCAAATCGACTTACAGCTACTGCTCTTGTACTGTAAGAGTTTTTCGAATTTTCTCCTGGGACTGACCAATCCTCCCAGTCCAAGTTCAGCTCTGATTCGTCTGCTTTCGAAGCAGTTGACGTCGGCGGTACATCCTCGAACGGATCCTCGAACCAGACATCTTCTAGGTCGCATTCAGTGTTATTTGCTGACTGGTCACAGTTTCGACTGGAGTATTCAGGTTGCTGAACCAAATCAGGCTGGTTCGCACATGCTTCGAGTACCACGGGATTGGTAATAGACGTTTCAGTTTGAAACTGGTTATCTTCTGGTGTAGCCCACGCCTCCCAGTCTTGGCTATATTCGCCATCATGGATTGCTTGGTTGTCACCTTGCTCCAGGTCTGTACAACCAGATCTTCCTAACCCAGCTCCATTTTGGCTCGTCCCACCTACTGAATCCCTTTGTCCCACAGTATGTCGGGTGTTTCGGCCACCGCATTCAGACTGTTTGCTCTTTTGATACGATGCTAGTCGCGATTCGTCTCGTCCGGCACTAGATTTGAACTGGTTGGTTTTAGGCTGGTTTTGACCTGACGGTACCTCATTGGAAGATTGCTTCCACTGGTGTGAGAACATCTGACTGCCTTGTGGATCATTGGCGAAGGAGCCATCCATGGCTCGATTAACTCCAACCGTACCTATCAGAAATCATCTTGTCAATAACAAATTTTGCCAGGTTGTTATTCTCGCCCGACTTTATCAGGAATATAAGGTTTGAAGCCAAGCTGACCATTCATTTCAAATACAATAGAAAAAACGAGATTTTCACAGATGTGTACATATACACTTTTAACACGCACATTTTATCAGTCGTTATTTTATTTTTATTTGCATGTCGTTCAGTCCGCACCGTTCTTCTGGTTTTTAGTTACATGTCGTCTTATTGTCTGTTGGTTCCGCATCGTTTTCCTGTTGTGATTGTTGAGGATTTTATGATTTAGTTTTGTTTTTTTCGCTGAGGACGGTTTGCCGGAAGTAGGCTACAAACGAAATATCCGAAATTTATTTATCCCTCGCACATCATCTTGGAGGGGTAACTAGCTGATCAAGAAAAACCCCCGAAAATCTCGTTTTTTCTATTGTATTTGACTTTATCAGGAAAACATATAAGATAAAAGACCTGCAAAGAATGTTGGGGGGAAGAAATTTATTTCATAGGACCTGTCTTCTATACCCGGAGACCCTAATTTCGTCCGGTACATTCTGACCCCTCTAGCAAAACCACGCTGATTTTTCTCACATGCCGTGTTTTGCTACCTTCGATGTGTATCACGCTGTCGACAGCTGTCTGCGAGAACCTTTTCCATCAGAAAAACCAAGTATGTAAATTGTTTCCCTGTTTTCGCTACAAGTCAATGGGTCTCGGAAAAGGCTTAAAACAGCCAAACCGTGGGTTATTTTTCGAAAGCACAGCCCAGTTTTGAAGTATTCAGATATTTTAAAATACTGTAAGTTGAAGAGTAAATAGTGAGAGCGGTCCTTTAAGGTTTAAATGAAAAGGCAACTTATTATTTGAATACACTGAAATATTTTGACTCGTCTAAGCGATTTATATTTTTTCACCTGGGACTCCCGTAATAACGTTCAGAGTGTACGCCGCTTGCACGACAACCCAAAATTCATCCAGACGCGGAGAATTTGAATTTCAAGAGAGGCCTGCATTTCTAGGGTTTAAGATGCTAATCTCGGACAAGTTACGCCCGGAGAAAGTAGGAACTCCATTTGATTTCGTTCCCATGCAGCGGCCACTGCGTGATCAGCGACCCCATTTGATTTCGTTCCCATGCAGCGGCCGCTGCGTGATCAGCGACCCCATTTGATTTCGTAAATGATGTTAAGATATGAACGCAAGGAATCGGACATTTTTAGTTTATTTTTCGGCAGTGGCTTACATTTGTAGATGGTAACTACTTCAAGCGTAGAAAGACGAGAAAATTGATTTACCACAAATCTGAACGAACAAGTATCCGATGAAATCAATTATCTATAGGTAACGGACAAACGGCGAGACGCATTTTAATCGGGTTTTCGGGCCTATTTAAGTGAATAACTGATGTGTAACTATAGACTGTCGAATCTCAGCCCTATTTAGTTAAACTTTAAGGGGTAATCCGTCTCACGAGAAGCTTGTGTTACTTATGGCTATGAAAGGGGATGGTTTACTATCCCCTTCATGGTACCTATGTGAAGATGTTAGAAGGAAAGTGTGAACCTTTTCGTGGGAGAGTGTGTGGAACTGAGTGAGTTGCGACGAAGGTTGTTTAGACTGAGGGTATCTGGGTACGAGTAGATTACTGAGAGAGTGAAAGAAAACAGTTTCCATGCTATTAAACTTTCTGGAAGGTTTCTCGACACAGGGCTAACTCAATATGTACGGAAGTTTGCATATCCCTGCAGTCAGAGTATAGATATAGGTCTAATTTAAACTGACATGCTCGTAATTATATTTGTTACCGGATTGTATTTTAAAACTGTAACATATAAGTGATTATTTATGACTATGTTGACCATGTATGACGATTCACCACTATTTTCGTAAAAAGATAACATGGAATTAAATGAATTAATTAAATTAATAATTAGTGTTTATATTTCATATGTTTTTGTTTTGTTTATTTTGGTGCAATGGCCCTTTAATGACAGCTTTCGTGAGTCAAAATCTATCGATCTGTAGAATAAAAAAGACTTAGAGCGTGTTCCACCCTCCTAACAATAGTAACTATTATTTGCTATACGGTCAGAAGCTTCATAACAGGTATCACAAGGATGCGCGGTTTCAACAGACAACGCTTAGGATGTGATCTGCTGTCGGAACAGACGGTATGAATGCAATGTTATGCATAATAAGCATTGCCAGGAACAGCCGAAAACCACCAGAAAAGCATCTGCTGCCTTTTTTGTGTGTCGTCATCATAATCGAAAATCAATAGCGTAGTAACTATGGTAAGTAACACGCTCTTATTGGTTCCCTAATCATCGATGCTTATGTCATAATATTATTATTATTAATTTATTTGAATCCTTCAAAACTGAAGAGTAGTGTATAAAAAGGAACAACAACATGTCAATCAAACTCACACACACTTGCATACTAATAAACAGCTGACCGTTAAAGATAAATTAGCCTACTAAATCTACAACTACAACATAAAATCTTGTTCGGAACAAAGGAAAAGTGATTCTTCGCGATAAGAAATCGTGACGCGAGTACTTGCAGAAAAGTACGACTGAGTGCGATTCCAATTCAACTGAACCCAAGTTGGTCAGGGCTTTCGAGCTTTTGAGATCAGTAGTAGTAAGAATAATCTTTCTTTTCCAGACTCTTGTTATCTACACCTTAGCTCGCGGATGTTAGTGACTGCGGTTAGGTGAACTTTAAAGGTTAGCTCCTACGCAGTAAGCAAGAATAGGAATTTGATGTGAAGCCCGAAGTGGGCAGACGATTGCGAGATGGAATTGAGAGTTGATTGTAGCGAGACGTATGTCTGTATTTGGAGATAATCTTACGTGCTGACTGTGACAAGTTATAATCTAAGGAATTAATAAAGTAAGTATCAAAGAAAAAGAGTCGACCTCCCGAAACGAAAGACTACGATCCCAAATACGCCTTCGAAGGTTGAATATTGCCGCCACTCGAACGCTAGCTAAGCTAAACCTGAACGTTAAAAAAACAGAAATTGTAATATTTGGTAAGAAAGGGGATAACCCTGAAAAATTTACATTTGAAGGTAAAGAATTATCCCAAAAGAAAAGTTTTAAGTATTTGGGGTTTACTTTAATGTCCAATGGTAGTCGGAAGGAACATATTGCAGAAATGGGTAAAAGAGGTAAAGCTGCATCGTTTGCAGTATTTAATTCTAAAATTTTACCTACGATCCATTATGGAGCTGAGCTCTGGGGTTGCGAGGCTGCTAAGCAACTTGAATCGATTCAGCTACAACACTACAAGAGATTAATGGGTTTACATCCAACAACCCATACACAAGTAATGAAAGGAGAATTAGGTTTGCTATCTCTTAGAACGCGTAGACTAGTGCAAGTAGTTAGATTTTGGTTAAAAATAGTAAGTCTCCAAGAAGATAGGCTGCTGCAAGTGGCATACTTAGAGACCCTGGGATCAAAAAAGAAGCGTTCTTGGCCTTGGCAAGTGAAAAAGCTGCTGGACGAAGCTGGACTGTCGTATGCCTGGAATGATGGACACGGTGATGCCGAAGATTTGGAAAATTTGATAGGAAAATTTACTTCAGGACCAAGAAACTCAGTTATGGAATGAGGCTATTCGGAAGTAGGAGTCACTAACTAATTATCCGAAGTTTAAGAATTTGTTTGGATTAGAATTTTATTTTAAGCTAGGTCTACCCGCAGAAATATTAAAGATGTGGTTCCAACTCCGGGCGAACTGTCTACCATTACGAAGTAGGAAAAAGGTTTTTGAAAAGAATACGTCTTTGCCAGTGGCCGAGTGTTCTTGCCAATTTTGTGGTGAGGTCGAAGAGAGTATATGCCATCTGCTGACAAATTGTCGGGGGGTGAAGGAAATTAGAGATAGTTTTTTTGGTGGGGTACCCATACTATTTCCTGGTATTATGGAGTCGACGAATCGTCAGGTAATTCTGTCGGTATGTAAATATTTTAAGTGTGTAATGGAAGTTTAGATTGGAGGTAATTTGGGGAATAGTAGAAGGGTAAAAAGAAGTGATATTATTGTATGTAATATTGAAGGTCAATTTTGTTAGTTAAAGCACAATTCTTACTAGAAATTATCTTTTCCCTATAAAATGGATCAGAAAAAAAGTTTTCGAAAATACCATTACTTTCCACCTGAAACCAGGGATTCTCTTGTTAGCGCTTGCCGATTATATCCAGCCTTACTGCTCTCCGACGCGGCGGCTGGGCGCGAAAGATTTGAAAACTGAACGTGCCTTTGTTAAAAAGTGGGAAAACTAAGCAAATAAAAGAAGTAATAAACAGAAGATTATTATTGTTTGAAAGAGTTGTCAGCGGACAATGCAGATTCGGGCAAACTTTTCGTTGGGTGACGGGAAAACTCGGCAAGGCCGAAAAAGCGCTAAAAATCCGTAGTTACGAAACGAAACGATGGAGAAAGGTGGGGATTTTAGAAGCTTATAATTCCATATGGGAGCTAAGTATATTATAAAAGGCAGAATAAGCAAGAGGGGTCCTTTAAGTGCGAGAATGAATGCTGTCCGTCCACCAGAGCTGTGGACTCGGACTCTGGGCTCGTCTTGAGACGGCTTTTTCAAAGACTTGGACTTGTCTCGGACTCGGACTCGCAGTAGCTCTGCCGGCTAGTATGGAGTATCGAGTAACAGCGCCCGGCTCATACCTGGATTTTCTATCCTGTTCTGATGACGACCTTTACGTACCAACTGGGGTGGTAGCGCTTACAGTCGCACTGCAAGAGCTGAATTGGAAAACGTCTAATTGTGCACCATAATGGGTTATAAACTAACAATAATGGTAATATGGAAATTAAATAAATACAAATAAATCATGTCTTTCCTTAATAGCAATTACAATTGCTAGCTGAGATCGTCAATATAGCTAATTACGGCTGGTTGATTAAAATCAATACACGGGGCTGATTAGAATCAACACAGGTGTAATGGGAACTCCAACACGTAAAATGTGACAATATACGGCATGAAAAGACGTTTGTACCGTCTTTCGTTAAAATTTTTAATCTTATTTAGTGTTTACTTTTATATATGACGTTGACATATTTATATTAACATATTTATATATGAGTGTTTACATGTATATATGACGATTTCGACAAATTTCGATTTCACCATAATAGTTCGAAAAGAATAAAACCGATATCTATCCATCGATCAAAACGGAAGACTCCGAGGGGTTGGGTATGACACCAGGTGGCCACCCTTATAGCTTGTGCGGCAGCAAAACAGCCCCCCACAGAAGAATAAACACCGACTGTCTGGTTTGTTCGCCTGATACTTACGTGTTCACCTGGTTTCTGCACCAGCTTTGGTTGAACCAGCCACCAAAAAGAAAGCCCCCCCCCCAGAAGAATAAACACCGATTGTCTAGTGCATTCGTCTGGTACTTACATGTTTGCCTGGTCTCTGATGCACCAGCTTTGACTGAACCAGCCATGACAAAAACGGACCACCACCCTTCACTTGTTCAATCGCCTAATCCTTCCGTGTTCACCTGGTTTCTGCACTAGCTTCAGCTGACCCCCCCCCCCCCCGAAGAATAAAAACTGATTGTCGGTATGAATCGGTTCTGGATTACCACGACGTTTGATTGTCTTCTATTATTTATAATACTGAATATTTTTTTATATAGTTGTTTATGTCTATTGCATTTATTTTTTTCCCTTTTCTTTTTTGTTCCCAATATAATTAAGCTAAGTGATTAAATTATTGAGTCCTGCCACAAACAAGACTGTATAGATTTTCAGGTGGCAGGTCTGTTATGATATTGCATTTTTTTTGTTTGTAAAATTCCATTATATCTTAAATTTCTCTCCCTCTCTAGTTCGCTCGTCTGGTACTTACATGCTTGCCTGATTTTGCTGCCACCAGCTTTGACTGAACCATCCACGACAAAAGCAGACCCCCCCCCCCCCCCCCAGAAGAATAGACACTCATTGTCTAGTTCGCTCGCCTGGTACTTACGTGCTCGCCTGGTTTCTGCACCAGCTTTGGTTGAACCAGCCACAACATCAACAATCTCGATCTCATCTGGGTTATTACGTTTCTGGTGTCTTCCTCGCTCTGTCCGGTTCTCGGCTGGTTCCAACGTTTGGTGAATATCCTCGACATGTTCCGGATCACTGTCAAGGTCTTTCAGAAACTCGATGCCAATATCAAAGTCATCGCTGTTCTGCCCGGCGACCGAGAGAACATCGTCAACGTAAGGGGAGGTTCCATCGAGTTGTCCGCTGCTCCAGAATTCAGAATCGGGAGCGGATGGGTCGACTCGTAGACTTGGTAGCTAAAAAAATAAATTAAAAATAAGCAGTATAGGATGCTTTAAATCAGCTGCTGGGTATTTGCGATGATTATGCTATTACTCATGACATGTCTTCAGTACCCGAAAGATGGCATTTATTCCTCCTGGTTCGCGTCTCAACTCGCGTCCAAAGAACATTGTCAACGTAACCGGAAGTTCCATCGAGTTGTCTGCTGTCCCATAATTCAGAATCGGAAGCGGATGGGTCGAGTCATAGACTTTGTAGCTAAATAACAAGAAAATAAAAAATAAGCGGTATAGGAGGATGATGTACAAATAAATATCAAACCTCAAAATACCAAGGAAAAACCTCGACTAAGACATTATTAGGAACAACGAATTTCTGATTCCAGCCGAACTATCGACTTGGTAGGAAAATGATGACGTGAGATTGAGTTTGCATATATTTTTACTCCGATATCGAACATCCGAAACACGAGTGAAATAGATAAAGCGAGGTATAACGGATTTCCATTAACACGAATTCCGTCAGTATAGTAAAACAAAAAAGAATGTCAATCGATGTCAAGTGTCTGCTTACTCCACTATCGACACTAAGAGCGTGTGCTAACCTTCTAACTACTAGTAATTACTAGTTACTATTTCCGTTACAGCCTCGCGAAAAGTTACTACGCTGTAAAAGTAGTGAGTAAAAGTAGCCCAAGCTGACTGCGAATCATATATGAGGAGTTCATTTTCCAGCTTGAGCGGCTTGAGCCTGAAGAGGACCCTTGCCAAGAAGAGTCGAAATATAGAACTAATAAAATGTGGCTGACGTATCCGCTTTGCACCGTTAAATACTACTGCGCTGACCGTTCCAACCTTCTCGAAATGGTAATTAACAGTAGCTATTTGCTTACCCCGCTCGGGAGCGTAGAAACCTTGGCAACTACGAATCTATGTGACGTAATTAGTCTGATTAGCCCGTGGCACGATATTTCGCTAAAAGTAGAAGAATGCGTTCCAGCCCGACGCCGAAAAGTCAGAATTCGTGACATCCATGCGTAGTAACTATGGTAAGTAGGGTGGAACACGCTAACGACTTGATCAAGAAACAATTAGGACAGCTGAATTTCCAATTTTCGACAGCTTCTGGCCAAATATCGGTCCGACAGGAAAATTAAGTAAAGATATGGATGCATCTAACCGACATGCATGTCTCCTTTTTTTTTCTTTTGTCGCCATGACCTCAAATCGACGAAGTGGGTGTCCCAACGCCACCGTGTTCCAGCGCCACCGTATGTTTTCCGCCACCAAGGAAATCTTGCATCATCAAGAGGATTAGTTGGGTCAGACGAAAGGTTCAAATATTTTGGTAGGTCCATCGCCACCGTATGTTTTCCGCCATCATTAGTGCAGGTAACGCAGGTAGCTGGTTCATGTAATTCCAGATCTAAATCCTTAAATGCGAAGAGGGGTTTACCGCCACAAACACTAACTCTACGTTAATCCTAGCTAATACGAAGACTGAGCTTAATGTTTCAAATAATTATTCAAGTCCAACTAAAGAAATTGTACAACTTCAACAACTCAAGGCCCCAAACTATTCAAATTGCAAAAGGTGCTGCAGAAATACTTCTCTAGAAGACATTCCTTGTTGATACGTAATTTTAACTTTCAGTAGCCGTGATATATAATCCGGTTGGCGCTCGACACCCCATCAGAATATTAGGCCTGACAGCATTTGACTCTATACCCTCTGATTTCCTTGGGGACGTAAGATTTCCTGGGTGGCGGTAAATACCTTTTCCACATTTAAATATTAAATCCTGAAACTATCTGCACAGGCTACCTGCGCTACCTGAATTAAAAGGTGGCGGAAAACATATGGTGGCGAAAACTGCGGTGGCGGTGGAACACTGCTACCAAATCGACAATCACTGCCTGAACAAGATATTGCTTGTACCTTAGTTACCTTAACTAACTCGTAAATGTAGGTCTACGGGCTCAACATTGTTAGAACGTTACTGTACGTGCTGATGTAATATGAAGTGCCCGCAGCAAACAGCTAGGTCCGAATAGACTGACGGAAGTCGTTTACTGCACGACCCGATAGTAGTTACTACACTGTAAAAAGTTTTTCCGTATAAAGATTAAAGTTAACTGCAGTATTTGCTACTCGGATTATTCTTATCTATATATTCTTATCTAGATAAGATGAATCCGAGTAGAAAATACTGCAGTTAACTTTAATCTTTATACGGAGAAACTTTTTACAGTGACACCGCACCGTAAAAAAATCTTGCCAGTATTTCCTACTGGGATGAATATTGTCTCTACTGAGATAAGATTATTTCTAATTCGGATTAATCTTATCCCAGTAGAGACAAGATTAATCCCAGTAGCAAATACTGCAGTTAGTTTAAATCCTTTCTCGGAAAAACTTTTTACAGTGTATGTCTTTCTTAATTTGTCTTACACGGGATATTCTCTTACCGAGATGCGACTGTCATCCTGAAGCGTCGGTTTGAGCTTCTTGATACTCTCTTGGTACAACTGCATATCCCTCGAAAGTTTGAGCGTTCTGACCTGGTCTACTGTGTTTTTCTTTGACCCCCTCTTCTTCGTGAGAGGAGGGGGTTGAGGGCCTTCTTCTTCTTCAGCAACTGGTTTCGGAAGTAGCCGCTTGATGCCACTGGTTACCGAGCGAGAGTAGAAAGGAGTGAAGCTGGTGGAGACGTCCAGCCCCGCTATGAAAACGAGACTCCTGTATCACGATCGCTATTACTCTTGTCATTCTTACCCTGACTAGTATACCCCAGAGCAAATTAAGATTAAAGGACCCGTCTTACCTATAATACTAACGCAACCTACTTCCATAATCCCTCCAAATATTTAGATAGATAGATAAATCTTTTTATTCGCCAAAAACTGATCATGGCTCCACGCCAAATTTGTTTGCCTACGCATTTACGGCTACAACGGTCATAAATAACATGATAAATTTAAACTAGCAGCTCAGCTTATGCTTCGTTATACAACTTTAAAAATGAAGGGACAAAACTCGTTGCAAACCTCTGGTGGGCACATTTAATCGGCTGCAGCTTTTCAACCGTAGTAGCTACCTTGCGAGGAAGCCTTTTTGACCGCTTTTCATAAGGGAAAATATTTTTGTGGATCGGGTGATTCAGAGATTTGACACCAAACTCCATGCAGAGTTTCAGCCTTCGTTCATGTAAGGAGGTGATTTCGAATTTACGTAGTAACTCTTCATAGGACCTCTCGGCCACCTTTGACGCTATGATTAGAGCTCTTTTTTGAATCTTCTCAATTCTAGCGGTCTGTTCGACCGTGAGGCCAAAATGCGAAACAGGGTCCTAAATTTGGACGGATAAATGAAATGCAAATTCGGAACAAGTGTTCAGTGGGGGCCCCATGCCTGGACATGAGCTTAAGCATCTGAAGTCCGGCATTCCCTCGCCCCGGAGACCCCAATTCCGTACGGTACATTCTAACGCCTATGACAAAACCACGCTGATTTTCTCACTTGCCGTGTTCTGCTAAGTAGGTTGCTTTAGTATTATCGGTAAGACAGGTCTTTTAAATTCAACAATTTCTTAGTTTGTAAGAAACTTTGTTTGTTTTCTTTGTTTTTATGGGCTGGGCGACGGGAACTGGAGATGTATCGCTACAAATATATGTGTGTTTTAATGTTGTATATAGCGTAACATCCATCTGAGTGAGCCGAGTTCGCCTCTCTGCTCAGTGCTGCAATTTAAATATTCCTTGAGCTCACAAAACAAAAACAAAAAAAATCAACGAAGAAACCAACGAAAATGAGAATTGTTAAGGCCACTTTCACTTTCAATTCTTCCAATTTTGTATTAATCTTCCGTTTCTTGTTGGTTTTCTGCTTTGTTTATTTTTCTTGGTTTTTGATCTTCATCCTCGTTTTGGCATTATTCCTCGAAATTTTCTGTCTGCGCTAAAGAAGGGAGGCCCGAAATATTCGCCTTTTATTTCAGTATATTCGTTGGCCTTTCCAAACCCCATTTTCGTTGGTTTCTTCGTTGATTTTTTGTGATATGTCAGGCCGGTGTGGTTTACGAAATTATTTTTATTCCTTGAGCCCAAACTGACTTTGGAACATATCTTCAAATAATGATTAAAACGGATGTGTCAGCTACCATGTTTTAGCAGCGATATTTCGGCCATTCATGGCAAGGGGGAGAAGCAGGTTTGCGGATTGCAGGTTTGATTCCTTCTCCGACGTTGACGCTGAAGTTGACAGCCTGACGAGGACCCTTGCCAAGAAGGGCCGACATATCGCTGCTAAAGCATCGTAGCTGACAAATCCGTTTTATGCATTATTTCAGAGTCTCAATGGTTTCGCGCCTGATGTTTTTAGTAATTTTTTTCGTTTTAACTCATTTTATCACGGGCATGCTACGAGGCATGCTGGAGACCTGGTAAGTGAGCCAAGAAGTACGGTTCGTTCTAGCCATGTGGCAAGGCATTCAGGTACGGTGGTCTGGAATACTTTTCCAGACTCAATTCGAGAAGCGGAAAGTGTACCGCAATAAGACAAGAGAGGACTAATTGACAGATTAATTGATTTATTTTTAGTTTATTTTAGTGAAGGTTTGATTAGTTAGATACATGGCAATAAATGTGTACTGGTTGCGTTTTCAAGCACGTATGTGCTTTGTTGGTAACCGGTCGTCAAGCCGGAATGAATTTTTTTTAAGTGAAGTTGTTGAATCCTTAAAACAAAAATCTTTATTTGAATATATGCTGCAATTTTTTTTGGTAATAATAAAAAATTAAAAGAACTTGAACCTGCTAACTAACTAACACCGAAATATTGCCACTAGCCATGGAGTTCCCTCTCTACCAGATTGCCACTTGGCCATCGAGTTTCCTCTCTACCAGATTGGCACTTCGCCATCGAGTTTCCTCTCTACCAGATTGCCACTTGGCCATCGAGTTTCCTCTCTACCAGATTGCCACTTGGCCACGATGAAAAGAAACTGAAGTTGCACTTACCCCAAAATTCACTGATGACCAAAACCGAGATTTTCTCAGCTTCAACCTTTAGAATCTTCGAGAATTTTCCACCGCTGTTTGCCAAAGTTTCATCTCTGTAGTAAAAAAGAGTATCACTGAAAGTAGAGTTTCAAACGCAAGTCTTATACCGATCAGTTTGGGCCCCGGGTGCTCTTCCCTGGTATACTGAAATCGACTAACTACAAAGAAATAAAATGGTGGGGGATTACGTGAAGGGAAATTTAAATAGGAGGTAGATGATTTTCTGTGTTGTAGTGTTATTACTTTTGCGATGCGTATATCTGTATGTGGTGCTTGTAAAAATTTGTGTACGGCCCAATCCGTGGCTGATTCAACACTATTCTATTCTATAGCATACAGGTTTCATCCCAATCTCTACATCCGTTTGGTCCCCAATCATGTTACACGATTTCCAGACTCTCGCCCCCGTATTCGGATGCGGTTCGGACACATCAACGGAATATCTTGGGCAGCTGCTCCTACTAACCCTCGAGTTTCATCCAAATCAGATCAACCGTCCGCAACTTACGTAGGGGTCCGAAATCCTTCCCTCCGCACACGGATGGTCAGATCCGGGAAAAGCGGGTTTCGCTCAGCATCGAGCCGAGACCTTTATGTACTTGCCAGACTTCCTCGTCCTAGCTCATTTCGGCAACTTGTGGAGAAATGTGAACTCATGTGGGACCGACAGACATTACAATCGCTCTGAGCGTGTTCCACCCTCCTAACAATAGTGACTATTAGTTACTATTTTCGTTCCAACCTCGTAAAAAGTTACTACGCTGACCGTTCAAGCCTTCTCGAAATAGTAACTAATAGTAACTATTTGCTCACCATGTTCGGGAGCGTAGTAAGCATGGCAACTACGCATCTCTGTAATGCGATTGGCCGGATTCGCCGGGATTCGACGGGATTATTCAGCTAATCACGGAATGAATTGACAGTACCGTGTTGAATGCCAGAGAGTAACGTTGAATATGTTTTATGATTAGGCTAGTGCGTAAATAAAGAGTGTGTTAAAAACCCTCTAGTCCAAAAGTGGTGCAGCGGAGTTGTAAAACAAGTTCAAATCTTGTTTAGTACGGACCTTGTGATTTTGCGGTTTCCGTGAAAGGTTGTTTGGCCTACGGAATTTTCCAATAATTTCGCACATATAGACTATCCCCCATTTTATAACTAGGTGAAAGGCTGTTCGGCCTACCGAGTTACTCTACTAACTTTGGCTGTGGTGAAAGGTTGTTTGGCCTACCACGCATGAAAACAAAGTTCATTTCAGGACCACAAAATAACCATCTAGATGTCATTGGCTCCGCCTTTTTGCGGCGGGTACGACCAACACAACTGGGTCAATCCAGCAATAGTCCAGCCAACGTGTATACCAGAGACATTCAACGCAGCAGCACTGTCTAGAGAAACCATGACCCAAGCAAGTGGCGTCTTTCAACAGACGACTCTTGGCATGCCATTCCCTTATACCGAAGTAGCCCCTGCGTCACAAGGTAATGTGAATCACCCTTGTTTCTCTCAAAATATTCACGCTAATGCTACTCCTGTTCAAACAATGATCTTCGGCCCCACATGCATACCATCGCCGTATGTACATGCTACCGCTTTCCCACATCCAACTGGCCAGGTTTACCCCTACCCGAATCATAACTTCGGTTATCCACCTGTACCACTTAATCAGTATCCAACAATCAAATGGCCAGGTCTGCCCTTACCCGAATGTAAACGTCGGAAATCAGCCTGTGCCAGTTCATCAGCACCATGGAATGCTCTACCCAGCATATGGTATGGGCTACGGAATGAGCCACATTTTGAAAATTACAGGTCATTCCAGCATCCTGCTACTAGCGTCACTTCTTCTGCTTTTCCATATGCGGCAATAAATAGCCAGCTTGGTGGGCAACAGATTAATAATACGCTTTCAAGTGACCTAAGCGCCATCATGGCCATGGGCACTATTTTGCAGGACACTCTTCGCCAGGTTTTAGGTGAGCGCGAATGTCATCGGAGTCCAGAAGTCAGCAGACAAACTACAAGAGGGTCCCAGCTTAGACATCAACTCCACTCGATTTTTCCAACATCAGGAAAACGTATCTACAGAACAGCCGAGTACCTCAAGGATCCCAGGTCTCACAGAAGAGTGCTGCAAGGCGAAGGTTGTAACCCTTCCCGACGAGATTGACTTTTCAGACACCTACGTCAGCACTGGGAAAGAAGTCTCCGTTGTCCTAGGGGAGAATTTAAGCACTTGCAGACAGGGGTCCGTTTGCCCTTTACCTGACTGCACTTCCATTACGGAACCCCCGTTGGAAAATTCTGGGGTCCGGAGGGAGGTTTCCAGCACAAGCTGCAGACAACTCATCCTCAATGCAAGCAAGTGCTATGAAAAACAGGGAAAAGAAGACAGCGCAAAGATGACTGCTTCTGCCGTGAGCCAACCAGGCTCTTGTAAGGTTAGTGGTCTAGGAAGCGCGTCCGGCCAAAACTTCGTCAGGTCGCTTCTGTTTCAGCCACAGGAGCCAAAGAACAACCACAGGCAGGAGCGGCAGTGTTTCTTCGGCGAGGAACACACTCGCCCCTCGACACTCCCTCTAGTCTCTCAGGTTTCGAGTGATGATTTACAGTTTACACAAAAGACAGCGAGACTTCCGGACAACTTTCCAATAGAGTTGCTCATAAGTAAAGTCTCTCAGAATCTCCCTAGCCTTGTATCGGTTGTCACAGGTTTTAAATCGAGAAGGAAGGTTAAGGAGCTAAAAAGAGCAAAATGGTCGAAGTACCATCGAAACAAGAGAAAAATAAAAACTAATCTTTCTCTCTTATTAGGTGGGGAGGGATGTTGTGATTACCGATTCATCCTACCGCTCGAGGCGAGCTAGCGAACACAGCAGCCGAGAGACGGGATTATTCAGCTAATCACGGAATGGATTGGCGGTACCGTGTGAATGGCCAGAGCGTCATATTATATGCTTTTGTTACTAGGCTAGTGTGCAAATAAAGAGTGATCAAAACTTCTAACAACGGACCTTTGGCATTTTGCAATAAAGTAAATGTAGTCTCTCGAGAACCCATTTTGCTCCCCCCCCATCCCTGCCACTTCCCTCCAAACTCAACGTATGCATTAGCAAAGAGCGCGTGCGGAGCGAGTCCTCAAGCTGGATAATTTCTCATGTCGTGCCGAGCGGCACCAAAATATATTTGTCCCCAAATTCGTTTATGCGTCAAATAAATAATGAGTTTCATTTTTGTTTTGTGTTTACTTTGATAAAGATTTATAGTAGAACATTTCAAGGTTATGCATTAACACTATTTATCAACACGCAAAGCCATGACCGTTGTTTTTCAAATAAACTCGAACTCGAAGTTATAAACAATGGTACGGAGTGGAAGGCAACCTTATATTTATTTACTTATTTTATTTATTTATTTATTTTTGACCCGCTTTTTGGATAACAGCGGATTATGAGTAAAAAAACAGAGTAAAATACACATATTAAAACACTAAACAAACAATGTAAAAATTACTATATTCTTTTCAGATAGTTTGAAAACACACTAAATGTGAACCTTAAACTACGGGAAAAGGAACACTTACTTGATTCTGCATCGAAACAGGACATCGTTGTCTCCGCTCCCTACAAGTAGAACGATTGTATGATCCAATCCAGCAGTAGCTCCAGTCAGGAGAAGTTCAAAGTTTTCCAGAAAGACATCAATATGAATCTGAAAAAAAAAAAAAACTCTTGTAAACAACCGAAGCTCATAAGAAACATTACAAGGCCGCCACTCACCGCGACGTTACGACGACGTTGTTTCCGTTCGCCAACGTTTTTCCTGTCACGTTCGACAACCTGACCAGGACCCTTGCCAAGAAGGGCCGAAATATCGCTGCCAAATCATCGTACAGACGACGTTTCCGGTTTTGTCAACTGTGTGAATATGGTTTCAGTTCAGCTGTATCCCTACTGAAATCAATTATGCCCGATGAAAAGTTTGCAGCCTGCGTAGTTGTATGGTAGTTGTACGAAAAAGTTGCATGTAATACTATGTAACAGCAAATAATACGATCATTTAATCTGCCTCAGACTGGTCCAATCTTAAGTAGTAGTATCCAGCAGCATCCTGTCTTGCCATACTAGCATCCAGTCTTGCTAATAGTAGCATGCAGTAGTATGCAGTAACACGGTAGCCTTGAAGTAGAAGCATGTAGTAGCATCAGTTACTTTTTCGTACAAATTTGTACTACTATTTTGAGATAAATTTTTCATCGGGTGCTTAGTGCACTCTAGCTGGCAATACAGCAGCTAGGTCTTACCGCAATAGGTAGCGTTGAAGTCTGAGTCACTGTGCGACAAAATATAAAATCTCGGTAACGGAAGAAAACAAGTGCGCAAGCGCTCATACGTGGAGTCTAAAATAATAAACTGAACGACTTAGATTTCTCCCTTACCGTAACGTTTAACATAATTATCCGCGAAACCAACAATTGAGCTCTCAAAGAATCTCCAAACACGTCTCAGCTCATCTCTCATACAATCAGTTATGCTCGCTATGAGCACTGTAGGTTTGTTCAATACACTTCGTTTACTACCTTGGTTAGGTTAGGTTAGGTTATCTTTATTTTACACAAAATCGCAATAAACGACACAGTAAACAACACAAAACTAAACGATACTACTTCAAATAAACCAGTCACCCGAGAACCCGGGCGTCCAAGTTGTCCTGGGGGTGACCACTAGATCCACAATACCGATCACATAACTTTGTCAGCAATGGAATCAACCTCCAACACAAACAAACCAAAACAGCTAAACAAAAATAACTCTCCCTCCAACTGGGCAAAAAATAAATAAAAATAAAATAAAATAATAATATATCATTTCCTTAAAACTAGCCTACTTTAATATATTTTCTAGAAATCATACTTAACATACATTTTATTTTTAATCTCATTTTTAAACTCATTCATATTTTCCTTTTTCCAATAATTCCTTTTATAACCCATTCCACAATTTAGTCCCTCTATAAATGATTGAAAACTTAGACCTAGTCGTCACAGCCAATGGAGCACAAAATCATTTTTCGAACGCGTGTCGTGGCTGTGAACATCAGAATTAACAAACAAGAACTATTTCAAAACATGAAGGTAAAGTATTCATCTGATATTGGTACATAAAACATAGAGAATACAGGTCACGTAGACCAGCAGCCGGTAATATTTTAACTTCATGGTAAATTTCTCTTACCGATTCACGCGTCTCTTTTCCACATATTATCCGGATTGCTTTATTCTGCAGCACTCTAATCGGTGTCAAGATGGAAGGAAACGTGCTCGAACATCCTAATGTCAAAGTCATAAATTTTCAAAATGCGTCTCATCTGCCACCTTCCACGCGAGAACACATGTTAGTTCACTTAGAAACGCAATCCCTTTCGGTAAATCGTAATTCGGTCTCCAATCACGGAATGGTCCATCTTTGTCTTTCCAGTTTTGCTTCTTTTCAACCCCGTAGGCTTATTCCAATACACTACTTACCATTATTCCATCGAGAAAAAAACACGTTACCTGAGCTTCGTTCGGCTGTGGAAATCCTATCTGCTTCAACGTCAGGGAATACTTCGGGAGCCGTCGGGCGGACTCCAGTAACCGGTTTCCGAAGGGTGCTTGCCGGTTCACAATCTGAAAATAACAAAATTTGACAAGATAGTACTTAGCTTAATGAGATGCGGCTTAAAATCTGCAGTGGCACGGTATGCATCGAAAATAGCGAACTAGCATTTATTCGCTGAGTTTCGCCGTTTTGCCCGTCATCAACATGTCTTGTTTTTTATTTTCACGGTTTTGGCTGGATACCACAGCTACCAGATAAATCAACAGTTGTGCAACCGGGCCCCTACAGTATTTCAGTCTTCAGTTTGCTTAAAGAACATCTCGTACTGTTTACAGTTTATGTTCCAATATTCTAAAATAGTTAAATACTTTAAAACCAGGCTCTGCAATTAAAGGACCCGTCTTATCTATAATACTAACCCAACCTACATCTGTACTCGCTCCAATTCGCTCCATGCGTTCTTAAACCCGAATTTCAGGCTAAATCCTTTAACCAAATATCAATGATTTCCTCAGTGGCCTTGTTTCGGTACCTCCGATGCGTATAGCTGCGGACGGTTATTTTGAAAATACGTAAATTTGTCACTATTTCCGGTTGAAGTCAATGGGCCTAAAGCAGTGGGTAATTTGTTAAAAACAGAGCATAGATTCAACTTTTCAACCAATTAAAAATACTATAACATAAACAGTAAACAGTGCGAGGGTTCTTTGACAAATTACCCACGGCTCTGGGTCTTCTAAGCCTTTCTCGAGGCCCGTTGACTTCTATCAACAATAAAAACAAACTCGGATAATAATTTTTTCCGACGAGCGAGCTTTTTGTAAAAACCTTCGGTGGCATGGTATGCATCGAAAATAGCGAACTAGCATTTATCGGAATTCGCCGAGTTTCGCCGTTTTGCCCGTCATCGCTTTAACATGTCGTGTTTTTAATTTCCACGGTTTTGGCTGGATACCACAATTACCAGATAGATCGACAGTTTTGTCACCCCTATCGAATTTCAGTCTTCAGTTTATCTTATTTTTGTCTGATCTTTAAAGTTTAACTGAAAAGGGCTGGGATAGGACAATCTACAGATACCACAGCTACCAGATAGATCTACAGTTGTGCCACCCCTACCGAATATCAGTCTTCAGTTTATCTTAGTTTTATCTGATCTTTAAAGTTTAACTGAAAAGGGCTGGGATAGGACAATCTAGTTACCCACCACTCATTCACTTAAATTGGCTTGAAGATCCGCTGAAAATGCGTTACTTCTTTGTTCCGCTATTATGCGCTTTTATCTGTGTTGTTTGCCTTACGAGAAAGCTTTTTTTTTTTCAGGCACTAAGCAGTCTTCACCAACCTCACCACTGCCCACTGAAAAGCCGCGTTTGCGTTCAGATTAAAATTTCCCGCGTCATAGTAGAATTTACGTTGTGGGGACGGCCGCAGATATTCTGAACGTCATAACTAGAGCAGATAGTGGAAAATAAAAAAATCCCTTAGCAAAATCCAAATATTTCAATGTATTTAATTAAATGACACAAAAATAAGTTGGCTTTTCAGTTAAACTTTAAATCTTCTGTTTATTTAATTTTTCACAAACAAATGAAGAAACTTACAAGCTCCAGGTCTCTCGGGTGTTTCTGCTCCAGATGACCAAATGACGTCACGCCGGCCTCGACCAATGAGCGAGAGAGGATGGGGCCGACACGGTCAATCTGCCTCGTGACGTAACAAGTATTTTCCCACAATTTGCAGTTGAAGGACTTGGAGAGCAAGATTGCAGATTTGAGAAGCGAAAATCGGTTTGTAAACTTTGTAACTGTGACGTACCATATAAACCGGACAAGGCCTGAAACGAGTTGAACGTGATTAGGTTTGGGGGCTGCAAAGGGAGGTAATGAAGGGGTGGGTGGTCGGGAGGCTCACCCCGTTACTAAATTACCTTAATTCGCACTTCGGAGCGATAAGGTCCAATGGATCTGTGTTGCTCCGTGGTTGCTCGTTGGTAAAGGTGTCCCCCCCCCTTCCCGCTGCTCCCGCGTGTCCGGCCTAATCCGTTCCAAACAGTATGTCAAGAACATAGATCAGAGGTAAAAGCGTATACAAATATTATTTTTATGTTTCGTTGGGGGGGGGGGGGGCCTCCCCGAGGTCGAACGTCCCTCTTTGTGGCCGCTACCTTACCGATGTGCAATAGAAAGACCCTAAGTTTAATTTCCATCTGTTTGACCAATCTGTGACCATCTGATTTTCCTTTCCACCTTGGGCTCTAGCAGCGACGTTAAGAATATGGCCAGACAAGACAAAGTTCATCCCGACCCGGAGAATTTGAATTTCAACAAAAGCGTGCATTTCAGCGGCTAATGAAGCGAATATCAGGAAATGGACGATTCCACTGTAAGCTCACTTCTGAAGAAAGCTCGCTACTGCGTGTGAGACAAAAACGGCTCGTGTTTCTGCAATCCTTTACCGGTGTTGTTGCTAAATGTTCCAAGCATAGAGGTTCGGGCACATCCAGGTACCACAAATCCGAAAGAAAAGTTCACTCGATGAAAATCGACTATATGAATAGCGGAGCAACGAAGAAACACATTTTCATCGGGTCTTCAGGCCTATTTAATCGAATAAGGGATGAGTGGATAGACTGCCGTATCTCATCGCTAAAACGTCATAGGCAGGTATGGTACACCACCTGGCCGACGTTCATATCGTTTTGTAGAGTTTTTTTTACTGTTATATCGCTTTATTCTATGGTGTACTTACACTTCGCTACTCGTGACGCAAGTCTGACTGCTTTGGGGACTTCAAGGGACAAGCTGGGCTCTGTGATGGTAAGACAACCCAGGGCAGCTTGAATCAATCTAAAATAGAAAGAATATTTTTTTGCTACTTGTTTTTTCTTAGGTTGCCTGAGACAAGTTAATCAGACTTGTCTCTCACGTTGCTCGGCTTCTTTTTTTTGCCACGTAAAGTATTTTCCTTCGTTCCCGTCGTCCAATGTAATCTGGTCAGGTGACTAAGGTTCCACTTGAAACTGGTAGCGCCAAAGGTCTTAAATTCCAGATTTAAAAAGAATAAAATAACTGATGACGATCAACCTCTATTCCATTTTAACCGTTTCTCGAGATTTCCGGTCTACCCCCAAGACCGGCCCCCGGCCCCCCAACTCCCCATAGCTGTCGAATCCGGTCCGGACTATTTGTCATCAATTATTTTTTAAGATTCGTTCCAATCCGATACCCCCCCCCCCCCCCCCCCCCCCAGATGGTCGGATCAGAAACTGGTTATTTCCAAGTTAGTTTGGTCGGGTTATTTCTGTCAAGTTCATCATCCGAGCACATCTTGAAGTACCCCAACTCGAAAAAGTGTGACAAACCGCCCGACAGACGGAATTGCGATCGGTACATGGCAGTTGAGCCAGAGGCTGCAAGTGCCATAAAAAAATAAAAATAAAATAAACAATAACGACCAACCTCATTAGCATCACCTAGACTATCCTCTATCTGTATTTTCCATTTTGACATACTATTTGAAACTTGCTGTCTGTAGGCTACCTTTATTTTTCTAACTTTTACTATTCAATAATTTCCCTTCACATCTTTGAACCCTTCAACTTTTCTTGAACTCATTTACAATTTAGAAAAAGGAAATTTTTGTTTTTAACGAGCAACTATAATTTGTAAAAATTACTTAAAGTACCAACGATTTCCTAGTTTGAAACTAGTTCTAACTTTTAAAACTGCCTGTCTCAAATTTTTGTTTTATTTTTAAGTTAATACTTGGTGTTCCTATACCTCAGCTGATTGCGAATCATATTTGAATGCACTATAGGATACGTCAGCTCAGTTTAAATCCAGCGATATTTGGCCCTTTTGGAAACGGTCCTCTTCCGACTCGAGCTAGAAAAATAAAACTGCGAATATCGCAAAAAAACAACAACAGCTGACTCACGCGTTTAGCACAGTCAAATAGACCAATCGTGTTGTTGCGAAAATGTTGGCACGCGAATGTCGTCGCGTGTTGTCAAAAAACTTTAATCGAGTTATGCATAAATATTTTTCAAATAAGTAAATGAATTGTTTTAAAAGAAAACATAGTGAAACTGTATATGCAACAAATTGTATATGCGAAATTGTATATGTCTGATCACAGTGAAATCCGTGTTCCTTATTTTATCTTTGCTAGAACCTTAAAGGACCTGTCTTACCTATAATGCTAATGCATCCTACTTCCATAATCACTCCCTATATTTCTAAACCCAGAGACCCCAATTTCGTACGGTAAATTCTAACCCCATTAACAAAACCACGCAGTGTTTTGGTAATGTGTGTCACGCTGTCGACGGTTGTCTGCGGAAGTTTTTCCATCAGAAAAAACTGTTATGTAAATTGTTTCCCTGTATTCGCTACAAGTCAACGGGTCTATTTGTGAAAGCACAGCATAGTTTTAAAGTATTCAAATACTTTAAAATACTATAAGTTGAACGGTAAACAGTGCGAGGGATCCTTTAACGTTTAACAGATATTTTTCAATTCAGATGTTTTACAATTAAAAAAACAAGAGCTGTAAGCTCATATGGCACTTGCATGGGTTAAGATGTTTTGATTGATCAAAAGTAAGTTTCGACTTTGCGGTTGAGATGCGCACTCTAAGGGAGCTAGAACTTCATTTGTAAGCAAAACCCTTGAAGCAAAAATTATAATGGGCTGATGGGCATCATGAAAATGCATATATTACTTAAAAGCATTTTTTTTTACTTTGCGGTCAAGATTGGTGCTTTAAGGAATAATCGGATGTGGGAAGTAGCAATTTCTAAGCAAATGATGTTGAATCTCTAATATTCCAGCGAATTTTCATCGTCCTAGCACACATGGAAGTACATTAACTCGCGATCACCGGAATCCCAGACCCCCCCCCCCTCCAACTCCACCCCCAATACCCGGAATACCCCTGTTTGTTATTCCCACGAAGTTCGATCCCGATCACACCAGTCTAAGCGGGTCAAGTATTCCCCCCCCCCCAAAAAAAAAGATCACCAGAGAGAAATGTCCTCTGTTCAATTATTAAATTTCACTCGGGTCCGATCACCCGTTCCTAAGTTACGCATGACTCAATATTCTGGATTCCCCTCCCTTAACTGATTTACCTAGAGCGTCTATTTGTTCTTCCCACAAAGTTCCATCCCGATCTCTCGATTCTAAGCAGGTCACGCATTTTCCGCCCCCCCCCCCCCAATAGTTGCCGGATCCGGTCCTGATATGAAAAAGTTCACCAGAGAAATGTCCTCTGTTCAATTCTTAAATTTCATTCGAATCCGATCACCCGTTCCAAAATTACGCATGACTGAATATTCCGCATTCCCCTCCCTCCACTCCCCCCACCCTTTTCAGATCGACAAGATTTTATTTTGAAGTCAGTTTAATCGGATCCCTGATATGCCTGCCAAGTTTCATCGTGAAAATCCCCAAAACCGCCATCACCGGAATTCGGGCCCCCCCCCCCCCCCAAGTGTCTGGATCCAGTACAATTGTCTAAACGATTTATCTAGAGCAGATGTTTGTTCTTCCCAGCAAGTTTCACTCCGATCCCTCCATTCTAACCGTTTCTTGAAATTTCCGGCCCCCCCCCAGCTCCCCCCTGGCTACCGAATCCGGTCAAGACTTTAAATGGGACATCACAGATATATAATCTATTCAGTTATTAAGTTTCATTACAATCCGATCATCCGTTCGAAAGTTACACAATACTCAATTTCCCGGATTCCCCTTCCCTCCATTCCCCCCCGAAAGTGTCGGATCGGAAAACTGATTATTTCTAAGGTTTGTTTGGTCGGGTCTCTGATATGCCTGCCAAGTTTCATGGTCCTAGCACATCTGGAAGTACTCTAACTCGAAAAAGTGTGACAAAATGCCCTTAATTTTCAAGTTCCAGCGCCCTCCACTCCCCCGCATATGGTCGGATCGGGAAACTGACTATTTCAAGGTTAGTTTGGTCGGGTCCCTGATATTCCTGCCAAGTTTCATTGTCCTAGCACATCTGGAAGTACCCTAACTCGAAAGAGTGTGACAAAATGCCCTCAATTTTCAAGTTTCCAGCGCCCTCCACTCCCCCGCATATGGTCGGATCGGGAAACTGATTGTTTCCAGGTTAGTTTGGTCGGGTCCCTGATATGCCTGCCAAGTTTCATTGTCCTAGCACATCTGGAAGTACCCTAACTCGAAAAAGTGTGACAAAAAACTCGGACCGACCGACAGACGGAATTGTGATCGAAAAACACCTAATGATAACCCTTAACAAGAAAGGATTATCAATGACGATCAACATGAGACAGCTGAATCGCTATATTACTATATCTTTTACGAGTTATATTTGTGTAAGTATTATAATGTATTTTTGTTTTATCCAACCAGTCCCGACATCATGTTTGACCAAAATCACAGAAACCAGCAACAAGCTCAGGAGGACCATCCACCTTTGTCGCTGGACAATGCGATTTAAGGTAATTTTTAAGGTAATGTTCATTTAAAGGGCACCTGAAAATACTTTAAGTTGAAGAGTAAATAGTGCGAGGGTCCTTTAACAAACCGTTTACTTTAATACCAGAAACCTACGTTTAACTGCCGCTAATATGAACCCTTCTATCAGGGATGGTTGCCTCGCAACTAAGCAACATGTCCGATTCCTTCCGCAACCAGATGCACGGATTCTCCAATCAAATCGTCAACGACCTCCATTTGGCCCCGCCTTCTCCCACCGCCCCCCAACACTCCCCCAGACAAGTTCAATTTCAAGATGTTCCGACCGTACAAATCCTACAAGCTTCTTCGGACGCTGCAACTGAGGATTCCAACGAGCCGCATGCGTACAAGGAGGAGTCAAGAGTGTCCGAGTTTGGTAAGCCTGGCCAAAATAATCATAGTTAAATATAGGAACATGAACAGTAAACAGTGCATGGGGTGCTTTAAAGGACACCTGAATGAAAAGTACCAAGTATCATCCCTATCTGTATGACTTCCGTTAACATTGCCTGCAGAAAACCCAATCCAAATACGAAATAGTGTTTCCAAGCTATGATTTTTGCTCCATTTTGCATCTGTCCTTATTTCAGTACTGAACAATTTTAGAAATGAACAAATGTCTCAAATTAACCCTTCTTCTGGAATATATTTTAACCAGTTAAGCCCAAAGGTGTATCTAGAAGAAATTCCAATACGATCCGGCCAGCGCTGTACAAGATTTGAATGAACCGCGCTTTTTGTCTTGGAGTCTGCATGTGCAAACCTCCAGAAACGAACATCCCTGTTTTGAATACGGCACGCTCAGGAGAAGAATCCTCTCCGTGGCCATGTCTGTAAATGCTTTCTCCACGGTGTGTTCAAGTATGGTTTCATTGTTCAGGTGTCCTTTAAGCTTAGGCGGAATTAAATAAAATGACAGTCTCGCCTACTTACACATTGACCTTCATATCCGTAGACTTGATACGCCCATGTAGGGGAAAACGCACCGTGACCTTGACCTTGTCCGTATTCAGCGTATTCAAGGTCTTCCTCTCGTTGACCCGGAGGGTAAAGTCCTGTAGCTCGTAGCAGCCGCACATCTTCGAAAGAAGCTGCGGCAACTCTTCGTCCCCCTTCAGCTGTAAGTGAAAAACAAGACCAAAGGTTTCGATAGGGTCCCAAAAATTTAATATCTGATCCAGACAATTGGGTCTTGTCTTCGCCAGAATCCTTGAACATTTTTACTATTGAATTTTCGAAACAGATTAATTTAGCAAACAGCTAGTCATCTGAGACAACCAAGTTCAGATATACCTCTTTAAGCCACTTCTATCTTGACGTTACTGATCGATACTTCTTGCTTTACTTCTTCCAAATTTCCGGTTTCGGCCGAATTCCGAGCGAACAACTTGTCCAGCAAAAACAGAAAGTTCAGAAACGAATTCAACATCTAATCAACTTCAAATAAAACTTTAACTTATAACAAATTTTCCGGTTTCAGCCGGATTACGGACGAACTACATGTCCAGGGAAAAAATGATTGTCATATACGGATTCAGCGTCGCTTCTTACCCTTTTATCTGTCATCTAATAAACTTAAAATAAAAATTTTGCTTTTAAAAGATTTTCCGGTTTTGTCCGGATTTCGGGCGAACTAGTTGTCCGGGTAGAAAATGATTTTCGCATAAGTGTGCAGCATGTCTTCTAATCCCTAAGCCGAACATCTAATCAACTTCAAATAAAACTTTTGCTTTTAACAAAATTTCCGGTTTTCACCGGATTCCGGACGAAATATTTGTCCGACGAGAAAATGGTTTTCATTTTCATCATCGTGTTTAGAACTACTATCCCACAGTTGACTATCACATTAGCTGTCTGTTAATATTTTGTTTGTCCCTTAGCTTGAACCCCCTCCCTCAACCCTAAATGTTGGACTACAAAGCCCATCTACGAACTCGACCTTATCCTTGACCCAAAGAACCCTCACACCAAGTTTCATCAAAATATCTCATTCCCTTCGAGAGTTAACGCGCTCACAGACGGACGGACGGACAAAACTTTTGCGATGTCATAGGTATCCCTCCACTATGGGATTCCGAAAACCTGCAGTGTCTAGAGACCACTACTGAATCGAAGTACCCGAGTCATATTCCGAGTCAACAGAACCTATCACTAACTCTAATATTATCGGGATAATGTCGTAAATTTATTAAAGGGTCAGTCTTTCATACAATACTTAGGCAACGTAGTTCAATCGCTCATCTATTCTTAAACCCGGAGACTAGAATTTCATACGGTAGATCCTAATCCTATTAAAGAAACCTCACTGGTTTTCTCAATCGCCTATTTCGCTAACTACGGTGCGATTCATATCGTTGATGGTTGTTTACGAGAAATTTCAACGGTGTTGCAAACTTTCCCTGTCTTTTGGGACCCCAAAACGTAAGTGGAGGGATACCTATCACATCGCAAAAAATGTCCGTCTGTCTGTGAGCACGATAACTCTCGAAGGGAATGGATATTTTGATGAAACTTGGTGTGAGGATTTTTTGGGTCAAGGGTAAGTTCAAGTTGTAGATGGGCTCTGTAGCCCTACATTTAGGGGTGGGGGAGGGGGTTTCAAATTAAGGGTCAACAAATTTTTTTTTAAAGCTACTGAGATAGTTGATTTAGGGTTAAGGAGACATGCTGAATCCGAATATGAAAGTTATTCTTGCCGTAAAAGTAGTTAGCCCGGAATCCGGTGAAAACCGGACACAAAACTTGTCGACCAATTTTCGGCTATAACGGTCCTACCCCTTCATTCTCAAATGATTATAGCTCTGCGCGCGCGTGGATGCCGACAATCATTAGTTGCGTTTTTTGCTTTTCCTCCGTAGGTCGGTTAACCTACCTACTTGCCACTATTGACCGTTTTTTCGTCTCGCCGGTCGGTTCGACTGAGCTCTAAAAAACGGCTTATAAGAAAAATGGCGTCTTCCAGTCGCAGGCGCCTATCTCTCCAATGAGAATTTTGAATTTCGCGCCGTGCCAAGAGCGTAGGTCGGTTGGATGGAGTTCAGACCTCAGTCCAAAGGCCGGTTAACCGACCGACGAACGGCGACGAAAAAACAGCTTATAAGGATTTAGGTCGGTTAACCGAAGAAAGAAAACGGCTTACAGAGAGAAATCTCGCAGGTCGGTTAACTGGATGACGGCAAAAAAAACGCAACTATTTGTTTATTCTGTGGACGTCGGAGAGACCTAGTATAATCGAAGGTCGAAGGGGTTCTCTAAGTTTTAATACAGAGGCGAAAGAGACATGGGGTGAATGTGTTTATTTTAAAGCGGGTTTCGATCGGGAGTAATTGAAATTATTAATTAGTATGCGTGCTGACATTTTACCGCTGGGAGATAGGAGTAGGGTAGGCAGATTGGGAGAATTGGTCCTTACTTCAACACGATGTGTGGAGATATCAATGAGTGTGTGCGACATCTTATGTGTGATTGTAGGGAACTGAATGATTTGAGAAGTGAAATATTTGGAGTAAATGAGTGTGATCAGGAATGGATGGAGCAAATGTTTAAGAGCGAGTGTTACGCTACTATGAAGAAAGTGGGTAGATTCCTCAAGCTGTCAATGATTCATTGAGATTATTTTTTTGCAGTTTTGGCGATAGTTAGAAATAAGAAAAATATTCAAGGAATCTGACGAAGACAATGGCGAAGAGATGACCCAATTGTTTGAATCAAATGTTAGATTTTTGGGATCCCATCGAAACCTTTGGTCTTGTTCTAGAAGTCAACGGGCAAGGAAGACGGCTTAATATAAACAATGCCGTGTGTAATTTGTCGATACCAGGGCCTATTTTTGAAGTACTCAACTATTTTAAAGTACTGCAACTTAGACACAACAGCATGAACACCAATCAGTGAAAGCGACGAGCAGAAACCGACGACCGGCTAGAGCGCTCGCATTACTGCAGGTGTCCTTAAAGGACAACCAGACTACAAACAAATCAGTTTAGCCAGTATACCCACTGCTACAGTTGTCTGGAGCTAATCACCGTGAATTTGTGCAGTACTGCTACGCCGGATTACATTTTTCAGTTTTATATGACGGAAGATCGTTTGCTCGTTGTTTCTTTTCTAATTTAGTTTTGTGTTAACTGCTGTTTTTTTTTTACTCTTGCCGAGTACCATTTTAGAGGACAGTATTTATTCTTGTGATTAAATTAATCTGCATTAAATCAGAGTAGAATGCGATACCCGGATGCGAATATTCAAATGAAGTTGGTGCTTACGGACACCAGATGGTTCTGAGTGTCTCGCCCAAGAGGTTTTGCGATCTCGCTCAGCCCAATTACTGAATACCAAATTTTAAGAGAACAGCCGCGTTCGTTTTCGTCGTTGTCGGTACGAAAAATGTCGTTTTAGTTTGTTCAATTAAGGTTTTCTTTGGCTTGTTCTATAGACGTCGTTTCATGAACGAACTAAATGCGAAAACGTTAAAAGTAGAACTAACTTAATGTTTGAAACAGCAAAGTACAAAAATTAATTTTAGCATAACAGGCCCACCGTTTTAAAACTTGGTTGACAAGTTTAATTTTTTTGTGCGCGAATGTTGAAACAGAACCGAGATTTTGGAACTGACTTCACGCCTCCATTCGACCTCAGGTACGAAGAATGAACGGCGGTTCAACCGAACAAAAAAAACGCCTTAGTCTCGGCAGTTCACGCTGTTCACGAATGGTGTTATAAAGAAAACGCTTATGGTAAAACGAGGGTTGGAACAGCGAGCCGAATGACGAAAACGCTAACGATGAACGCTAATAGCCGCGTTCGTTCTCGTCGTGCGTCGTTGTCGGTAACAAAAACGTCGTTTAAATTTCGTAGTTTTAGTGTTTTTTTGGCACGTTCTATAAACGTCGTCCCACGAACGAAGTTGATATGAAAACGTTAATACACTGTCAGAAGTTTCATAACAGATTGCGCATAACAATTTCAAGAATAACACCTTTTCACTTAGAAATAAAGTGTTATGACCAATTAAGTTTACACTATTTTGTGCCTAGATCTCCAACAACATTTTCAATTGGTAAAAATACTAACGGGAAAGAAAGAAACATAACATATAACATCCCAAAGTGTTATCTGTTGAAACCGCGCATCCTGCTGTTGTCGTTATGTAACTTCTGACAGTGTAGTATTTTTACCTATTGAAGGTGTTGTTGGAGATCTGGGCACGAAATAGTATAAACTTAATTGGTCATAACACTTTTTTTCTAAGTGAAAAGGTGTTATTCTTGAAAGTGTTATGCGCAATCTGTTATGAAACTTCTGACAGTGTAGTCGAACTAACTTAATATTTGCAACAGCAGATATATTTAAGTTCTAAAATGGATTTTAGCATAACAGGACCGCATTGTTTTTAAACTTGGTTTACAACTTTTATTTGTTTTGTTCAGAATTTTGAAAATTCGGGCCTAATTACTGAACGAAGATGTTGAAACTGACTTTCCGGCTCAGTTCGTCGTTTCAGGAACGACGAATGAAACGGCAGTTTCATCCGAACAAAGAAAACTCCTTATTATCGGCAGTTGAACGCCGTTCACGAACGGCGTTGTAAGGAAAACGCTTGTAGTAGAACGACGGTTGGAACGGCAAAAACGAACGGAGCTAATACAAACGTTCACCAGCTGGGACTTATGCTATTTATGGGGAGCTTACACTCGTTTTGCCGACTAGAGGCGTATTCTCGCCGTTCCCCGAGGAATCCACTCGAGCTGTCCCTGCGTTTTGTTTGTTCCGGGGACTCACTCCCCGTATTCTCGCGAGTCCCCATGGACGGAGAGTGCTCCGATTATCATCACCATAATAAAAAAAACACTCCCTTTAAGATTCAAAGGGGAATCAATTTTTGCTGATGTTGGTGCAATCTTAGATTAAATAAAAACAATCAAAATAAACAAAAATAAAGTGGATCCAGACTAATTTCATTAACTTCATATTTACTTACAGAACAAAATCCGTTCTGGAAGCATTCACCGTGTCCTCGTTGCTTTCCGTACGTGGAGTCCGCGTGGAGTGACTCCCTCTATTCTTTCCGTTCCCTTCGATTCCCCGAGGAGCCCTCGAGAAACGGCAAGAATACGCCTTTTCTTGATTTTCTTTCAACATCCGGTTAATAATTTAGTCAAACTGTCGTGCTTTGTTGATTTTTACTTGTGTTGTTTTTCCTTTTACTCCACTGTCGCCTTTTTCATTTGGTGAGGCTATAAATTAAATATATAAAAACTTGCAATAATGAAATATATAATTAGCTACGTATATAAAGTTCCTGCGACACAAGGGAAGATTGGAAATGTAAAAAATGTAAAAAATCCAATTAAGTTCAATTTTATTTCAACACCAATTATGGATTAGCCGAATAGCAGGTGGTGACGTCAAACATACATTAAAAGCTAACCGAAATTGTCAACATATACTAGAAAGTGGTCGAATTAAAATACTGAAAACAAAAATTATAAAAAATAACGACTGGGGTAATAGACAACCGGGGTAAAATAATAACCTACTAATTTCTGTTACGTAGGGAAACAAAGGAGGGGACAAAACTATTTTTGTGTCTCAACGCTATCTATCTATGGCTTGCCAGCAATTTTTTTTTTAGCGGGGGGATTACACGTTTTTTATAAAGTTCTGCCTTTTTTTTTGCTTTGCCTACAGCCTAATAAAAAAAAAGGCTGTTGGTTTTATATGGTAGAACACTCACCTCTGTAAACAT
Source organism: Branchinecta sandiegonensis (assembly GCA_030848855.1). Taxonomy (NCBI): domain Eukaryota; kingdom Metazoa; phylum Arthropoda; class Branchiopoda; order Anostraca; family Branchinectidae; genus Branchinecta; species Branchinecta sandiegonensis. Next base: position 18,895,074 of record JAUPMV010000016.1, on the reverse strand, counting down.
TTTCATCGTCTCAAACGCTAGGTAGCTTCGTGACATCATTTTTCCAAGTTCTGTCGGTACGATTTGAATTTCGTCAAAGTAAATTAGTCCATATGTGGCAAGGCCATTCAGATTCCGCACGCACAGGTCTGAAATATTCGAAAAAAAAATCTGAAAAAAAAAATCTGATAAAGTCCAAAAGCTTTCACATTCATGTATGACACTGCAAAGCGAATACGCCAGCTACATTTTATAGGAGTTGTATTTCGGCCCTTCTTGGCAAGGGTTCTCTTCACATTCATGTATGACATTGCAAAAGGGATACACCAGCTACATTTTATAGAAGTTGTATTTGGGCTCTTCTTGGCAAGAGTCCTCTTCCGGCTCAAGCTGGAAATGAAATTATGGAAAAACAACTAAAGATTTTTCCTTAAAGCACAAGTCTTTCTAGAAAATGATCTTTCCAGGACGAAATCCCGATGAAAAATTCTTTGATTGTGTAGCTGTATGATAGTTGTACGAAAAAGTTGCATGTATTGATATGTAGTGGTATGGTATACTTTGATTTAACATGCCTCCGACTGGGTTAATCTTCAGTAGTAGTATCCGATAGCATCCAATCTTGTTGCAGTAGCATCCAGTTTGCTAGTGTAGCTTGCAGTGGCAACAGTTACTACTGCATGCTACTTTTCGTACTACTCCATACGACTAATTTTAGAAAATTTTGATCGGGATGGCACAACAATATCCTTTTCGAAAATACCATTACATTCCACGTGAAATAAGCGATCTTCTTGTCGGGGCTTGTTGACTCCATTCAGCATTTACCCTCTCCGACGCGGCGGTTGGACGCAAGATATTTGAAAACTGAACGCGACGTGATTAAAAGCTGAGAAATCACAGCGAATCACAGTGCCGCCCTCCGCGCGGGAGTGACGTCATCAGATTTGGCAGCGCTTGCTCGATCCCATCCCAAGCCAAACACAAAGTTATGGTATTGACTAAACTTTAGCCGGTTGTCTACGGACCGTGACGTTTTAATGACGTCATGAAAGAAATAGGGAAATTTGATTTAATTATGTTGCAGAATATATATTTGTATCTATATATCCCCTCCCGTCTTCTTCGGTCCGAGAGGAATACTGGCAATCAGTTTTCTCCGTATCCTGCTAATTATTCTGCCGAATTTTTACGTAGTTTCATCCCATCGTTTATTTCTGGTCATATCTTGTAATTATATCAGTTAAATTTGTTTCGGGTCTGTGTATTTCGTAAATATTGTATTCCACTTCTAGCTGTAAGCTATTTGGAAAATAAACTTGATAGATTGATTGATACACATATATCGAGCCGAGCGGCCAGCGAGGCGCTGGACGCGTTTACACTTATATACCGTTCTAGGGACAATCAGTTCCGTTAGTAAATGGAAAATATAGACTTCTCGTGTGACATCACGACCCGTAGATAACTGGCTAAAGTTTAGCCAAAAACAGAGTCATTGTCTGGCAACCCAGGAATATCTCAGCAAGAGCTAAAAAGCAAAAAACTCAAATAAAGTAATCTCAAGGATTTTGGAAAAAGGAGATTCAAAGGTCAATACGAGGGATTATTTAGACATCTGATATTGTGAATTTCTTCCTGAAAATTGCTTGGAATTAAAGCTGGTGTTGGGATGTTTTTGCTGCTCGATGGGTCGCTGATATATGTTTACAGTTTCTCGAATATCGGGTCGACACTTACGGAGCTTACTGGGAAATTGCCCCAGTCAACTTATAAGTATCAGGCCGCCCACAGTGGCCTTTCTCGTTTGCCTTAGTTTCTTGTTATTTTTGTTTTGTGAAGTGTGTTGTTTTATTTTTCTTTTATTGCTACACCGCTTTGATTTTTTGTGGCGGGTCAAAAATATATTATTATTATTATTATACAGCTCAAATAAAATGTAGGCTAGCTGACGTTTTGCAGTGTCATATGTAATTTGTAGTCGGCTTGGTCTGAAAGAATTTTTCAAATTCATCCATCGTCACTAACAGTTAACTACTATTACATATCATTCCGACTATTAAATATGTTATTCCAACTAGTAAAGCATCCATTCCAGTAGCTATACTAATTCATTCTTTTTCTCAACTCCCATTGTGTATTTTCAGTCACTAAATACTCACTTTCAGGAAGAAACGAACCTGCAATCCAGCACCAGCCTGACGAGGACTAGTGTTGGGCGGTACTCGATACGATAATCAAAATATCGATAATACTGAAAAATATCGATAATACTGAAAAATGTCGATTTTTCGATATTGACTTTTCAAATATCGATATTTTCGATAGTTGCATCACGATGTACAACAGTTCTATCATTCGGGATTTTCAGAATAAAAGAACGAATAGGGATTTCAGACTTGATTTCGATTGGGGAGGAGAAACAGACTGGAAAGGAAAAGCGTGGAAATGCTACATTTCTTAATGGGAATGTTTGATTTTGTAATTTTAGTTCTGTTTTTTTTTTTGTTAAGTTTTTTTGTCCGTGAAAAATGTAGCAGTATGAACAGTCTCAAATATCGGTTTACGAAAATCGAAATATCGATAATCGAATTTGAAAATATCGAAATATCGATATTCCTAAATATCGCCAAACCCTTGCCAAGAAGTGCTGCAATATCGCTGTCAACTATCGTGGCTGACTTTCCGTTTTTAGCTATTCTAATAATATTTAATCAATTTAACCAACCTTGTAATTTCGAGTCCAGCTCCTGTCTCGATAAGCCCAGCGGGAATCCATAGTGCCTGGGGTTTTTGTGGACGCGGACGTACAAAAAAGTCCCTTTTAGCCAGTCCAGGGAGACTTCGAGACTTGAAATAGTCTGCAAAACAATTTCCGAGTTCAAATGTTCTTTGAGGTGCAGATGGAGGGAACTTTCGAGGACATCGGCGCCGTGAAGCAGCTTGTCATATCTCAGCTGAAATAGATGAGGAACTTTAAGATAGACATGAATAATTATTTAAAAATTAAGTGTCTTTTCTGTGTATTTATGTGTTTTGTTTATTTTCTTCATTTACTCCGCCTTTTCAAAATGGCGGGTCATAAATACATTACTTACTTACTTACTTACTTACAGTAGAGGCATGTTTACGTGAACAGTGCAGTTTTGGGCTAAATGGTAGAATGAAGAACCAAATTTCTACTCATGTGTTTTCAGATACCCTTAATACTCTTGATTACAACTACAATTCGGTTTATTTATCCATAGATATCTTTTACAGACAAAAAATAGTGCTAGACATGTCATTACAAATAAAAAGATCAACCAAGGGATATATTTACAATGGTAACCTATGATTTATATATACAATTCACGGTTTAAAATACAATTCATCGGAATACGTACGCGAATTACAATGACAAGTACAAAAATAATTATCATAAGTGTCACTACTGTTCTAGAATTTAAACAAATGTGATTGAGATAAAAAGATGCAATGGTCCAACTATTTATGTCACAACGAAAATAAAGAAACGGGCTGAAAAGAAATAGACGACAACAACTTTTAAAGAGCGTTAAAATGTTCGGTAAAATATGGCACGAAAGAATTGAGAAATCGTTCCGATGAATGGGCATGAGACGGGGACTTCAGTAGATTTTCCCCATTTGAAGTAAATTTAGCCTAGTATTTCGCCGGCCGATGTTGCTGGCATATTCTGGAAGGATGTCCCTACGTAGATCAGATGCCAGTATCTTTCTGCCAAAGCTCATGACTAGCTCGTGCCTCCGCTGGAATAGCGTCGTTATGTCCAGCGTTTCTATGACTAACTCTTCTTGCCGATGCAAAATCGCCCTGTCTAGCGGAAGAGCCGGAAGCGGTATCACAGCTGCTCCCAAACATCGCCGTGATTGGATAACACATGATTGAGTTGTTGAGTTTGAGTCGTTAGTGCTACGTTTTCTCATTCTTCCCGAGGATCACTGGAGTGTTTTGGACTTAGTCATATAGAGTATTACCTATTTTGGCTAACTGGTAGTTAGCTTTAGACACAACAAGTGCATGAAAATGTCGAAGTTCAATGTCAACAAACGTTCACATAAGCATACCTCTACTGTATGACAGGATTATTTTCCTATCCCTAGAATAGTCGCAGAAAGCTTTAGGTTTACAATAAAACTTGGTTTCATTGGGAGGTGTTGAAATATACGATTTAACAACTAGATAATATAATTAGATTAAATTACATGTAGCTGTAATTTTGACAATGTTTTGTACCCGACAATATTTCATAAATTTTGGTTTTGTCACCACGCGAGATCGGGGATGGATAAAATACAAATCTGTCGATAGATTAAGCCAGATACGATCACGATTTTGAGTGGCAATGAACATGTACAAAAAAAAAGGTCATGGGCTTCTACAGTGTAAATATAAGCATGTGCAGTGGCGCCATTTGGGGGGGGGGGGGGGGGCAGGGGGGGCCTTGCCCCCCCCCCCTGAATTTGAAAGGGGCCCAAAATCCGAAGATTTTTGTCTATATTCCTTGTTCGTAATTTTGTTCGTAAATCGTAAATTTCAGACTGCATCACACGGTTAGTTATCTGATTTTGAACCAAAATCTTTGTATTTTAGCAGAAAACAGGCTGATTTTTTTCTTGCCTGCGGCGCTCAGTTTCAGTATAATTTGGTGTTTGTTAGATGTTAACCCCATATCTGAACTAAAAAAATGTCATGAGTCCAGATCTACTTCTCGAGATCGGGACAAATCTCGATAGGGTTTCGATCGAAAGACTCAGAGGGTCTAAGGTCGCTTATTCTGTCATATGGGTAGGTGTCAAACTCCAGGTCACAGCATGCTCGAGTGAACATTTTTATTTGTGAAGGGTCTCTGAACAATGCGTGATTCTTGCATACGCTCATTATAGTATATTTTAAAACTGCTTTGATTTTACCCTAAAAAGCAATGAAATTTTGCGTTTGAGCAACAAAAAATCTAGGATGGGGGCCCAAAATGGATGTTTGCACCCCCCCCCCCCCCCCCCCGAGGTTAACTGAAATGGCGCCACTGAGCATGTGGTGAGACGATGAATATGCTGTGTTAATGGGTTGGTTGTCAAAGATTCCTGCGCTACCTGGTGGTCTTGTTAGCTTTTTTTTATTTTGCCATTCATTTGCCTTGATCGAGAAACACAAATTCTTATTCATTTTAAACTAGGCTATAACAGACGAAATATTATAATTTTTTTAACTAAGTTCAATCAATCTGTTCGCGTCCTCGAAACTTGGAAACTTGTAGCAAGACAGGATGCTACTGTAGCAAGACAGGATGCTACTGTAGCAAGACAGGATGCTACTGGATACTACTGCTTAAGATTGGCCCAGTCTGAGGCACATTAAATGATAGTATTCTTTACTATTACATATCAATACATGCAACTTTTTCGTACAACTATCATACAACTACGCAGGCTACAAATTTTTCATCGGGTAGTTTAAAACCACAATTCAGATTCCCGGTCGAATGAAACTGGAATAAGTGGATGAGCACAAGCGAGAATTTAATCTACCCTCCTGAAAAAAAATATATGAGAATTTGGGTTCATTGCGGAAAATCAATGAAAGAAAAAAAAAAGACCAAGGAGTGAAAGTTTTTGTTAATACTAATAATAATATAACTGCAATAATAAGGCTTTCGCCTCTATAAATTTCTCGGGACACTTTACACACTAAATTGAATTTCAGCCAGGTGGTAGTCGACACCTGCTCTGAATTGGTTGATATTTTCGGCATTTACAACACTTTCTGGGTCCATTTTCCAATGTCTTTTCGGAATTTCTTACCACTCAGTTCCAAGTTGTGTCCTCTGAGACCGTTGTGATTGAAAGTGAGGACACCATCAGGCATTATGTTACCCTTGTGATTGAAAGTGAGGAAATCATCAGGCCTTAGGCCTACGTTATCATAATAACTATGGCAAAAACTTGTAAACTTTTACTCTGGATTTACTCAAGGAACTTGACTTGACAAAAAAAAATGAAAAACACCGTATTCAAATCTATCATGGATTCCACGGTCATAATACTGTTATCACCTTCCTGTAAACCTTTAAACCGTGACACGAAGGACATCTATTGACACGAAAATCAGATGAAAGAAGACAATGAAAGAACACGCAACATGCAGGAAGCGCTAAAACATGCGAAACCACAAATAAAAACTAACATAAAACATCGTCAACGATCAATGTGATGTGTAGTTGCATTTAGACGCTTCAGTTTTAGTGACAATTCAAAAATGAAATTCGTAGCCGCCCTTTGTATTTTGTCCATGGCACTGGATTTCGGGCTGGCAGCCCCTCAGCTTTCTCAAAGGCCGGATAGGACAACTAGAAGACCGGTAAGGGCATTTAATTGTTCACGGAATACATAGCCCTAGAAACTATTTCAGTTCAGTTCAGTCTTTATTAACAAATAAGAAGATAAATCACACATAATCAAAATTCCTGGGATTCCAAATTCCATTCCTGGACGCCGAGAACCACAATCTTTACATTTTAAACATAATACGCAGAGTGGCCACTGCTCCTACTCTCACCCGATGGAAAATTTGTAGCCTGCGTAGTTGTATGGTAGTTGTACGAAAAAGTTGCATGTAATACTATGTAATAGCAAAGAATACTATCATTTAATGTGCCGGAGACTGGTCCAATCTTATGTAGTAGTATTCAGTAGCATCCTGTCTTGACATAGTAACATCCAGTCTTGCTAATAGTACCATATAGTAGTATGCAGTAACACGGTAGCCTTGAAGTAGAAGCATGTATTAGCATCGTTAGTACTGCATGTAACTTTTTCGTACTACTTCATAGTACTATTTTGAGATAAATTTTTCATCGGGCAGACACAACCTTACCTTTCAATGCACAAAATAACTAACCAATTTGCATCTTCTTCTTTTGCATCCAACATGCATCTTCTAAAACATGCACCTAGAATTCTAGACAGGCAGTGTCTATCTTTCCCGGACTGGAACTGATACCTCAAGAGCTAAAAATACTCGACCAGTCGAGTATCAAGGGTTATAGGAGCTATTAGTACTCGACCAGTCGAGGGATCGAGCCTAGAGTCGCTATCAGTACTAGACTGGTCGAGTACTATTGTCTTGGGAAGCTAAAAGTACCTGACCGTATGGAACTTGGAGTCAGGAAGGAACAGGTCGAGTAATTACTACCATAGGAGCTATCTTTCCTCGACGATACAAATGAAATCCGGAAAGTTATAGGGTCCAGTAACCAACCCCCCAGGGACTAACAGTACTCGAACATGTCATTGGTTAAGTAGGTCGAGTATTCACGGCAATTGCAGCTATTAGTACTCGGTCAAAAAAGGAGGATATATGGGTCGAGTATTTGACGTCCCAGGAGCTAAACGTACGCGACCTAATATTACTAACAAGAGGTCAAGTATTCAGGGCGCTGACGGCTAAAATTACTATAGCTTCTATAACCCTTATTACTCGATTGGTCGAGTATTATTAGCTCCTGTGTGGCAGCATACTCGACCGGTCGAGTACAGTTAGCTTCGAGGTATCAGTTCCTGGTCCGGGAACGATAGACACTGCCTGTCTAGAATTCTACATGCATGCTGTTTAAAGTTTAACTGAAAAGCCAACTTAGTTTTGTGTCATTTAATTGAATACACTGAATTATGGATTCTCCAAAGGGATTTTTTTTATTTTCCACCATCTGCTCTAGTTATGACGTTCACAATGTCTGCGACCGTCCCCACAACGTAAATGACGCGGGAAATTTTAATCTCAACACAAACGCGGCTTTTCAGTGGGCAGTGATGAGATTGGTGAAGATTGCTTAGTGCCTGAACATTTTTTTTTTTTCTATAAATCTATCTCGTAAGGCATACAACAAAAATACAAGCGCATAGAGATACCATAAATCACACGGAAATTCCACTATCTGAAAATTCGATAATTCGTGAATAGCGGAACGAAGAAGTAACGCATTTTCAGCGGGTCATCAAGCCAATTTAAGTGAATAAGTGATGGGTAATTAAATTGTCCTATCCCAGCCCTTTTCTGTTAAACTTTAAATGAAATAATGAAACTAAACTAAAGGAAATTCTCTCTGTGGGCGAAAGCTACCTTTCGGAACCTTACCAGCCTCTTCAAATCTTGAAAAAACTTACTTCCGATAATGTTCGTCATCCATACTTCATCATTTATTGTAATTACATTCCCAAAAATCTCAACCCACAGGCCATCTAGCTCACGGCATTCACACATCAGAATTAACAAACTCTCATTCTCACTACCACACATCGGGCAGAAGGGACCAGTACGTCTTAATTTATTCCCCAAATGTTTCCTCCGTTTTCCCAATGGCAAACAATCAGCCCGGCAACTAATTAAAATTCTTAAATCCAACCACTTAATCCCAGCCTTAAAATATACCTCTTCTTCCCATGTCTCTAAGAGCCACGGTCAGATATATTACACAACCTTACGATAACCACAGAAAGCTGGCGGTTGATATGACTTCACATGTCTTCAATTATAGAGGTTGATATGCACTTGCATCTACCTCCATAGAGGTTGATATTAAGCCACATCTACCACTATCTTTCTGTGTGAAGATTCATTTAGAGCGTGTTCCACCCTACTTACCGTAGTTACTCCGCATGACGTCACGAATTCTGGCTTTTTGCCGTCAAGGCTGGAACGACTTTTTTATTTTCCTGCAGAATATCATGCCACGGGGGAATCCGACCAATCACGTTACAGAGATGCGTAGTTACCACGCTTACTACGCTCCCGAGCATGGTAAGGTTGGAACAGTCAGCGTAGTAACTTTTTACGAGGTTGGAAGGAAAATAGTAACTAATGTCAGAAGGGTGGAACGCGCTCTTAAACTGCAACTCCGGTGGAATTTACATGACCTCCAATGAAGGTGAGAAAAACGGAAGATCCCTAACTCCCTAAAGCTAATTCTTGACACTTTACAGTACCAATATGACTGGGAAGTCAAAAGCGAGTACGACCGTCTATACTATGGACAAGCAGAGAGATCTGAAGATGACAAGACAGTCGGCCGATATTATGTGCTTCTGCCTGACGAGAGAGTGATGATGGTTGAATACAGCGTACAAGTAAGCCTTTATTTATCTTGTTTTGTACAACTAAAACATACGTGAAGGCCCCAAATACCTAAAACAGACTTGTGCCCTCGATTGATCCTGCTTTTCTTGATAGAGCGATAGTGGTCAAATAGGGAACATATCTACGCCCTGGGGTTACGAGTAATATGGGGGATTTACTTATTTTAAGAGAGGAGGGGGCTAGAAAAGATTTTTCCGGCGGGTCACAAAACACTTAAAAAATCCTAGAACACAGAAAGGGATTATACAACCGGTACACACTACGTGATTCTACTGAGGCGTATTCTCGCCGTTCCCCGAGGATTCCACTTGAGGAGTCCCCGCGTTTTTGTTTGTCCAAGGGACTCACTCCCCGTATTCTCGCGAGTCCCCACGGACGGGGAATGCTCCGATTATCATCACCATCATCAAAAAGGACTCCCTTTCAGATTCGGAGAGGAATCAATTTTTGCTGGTGCTGGTGCAAAGTAAAATTAATTAAAAACAATCAGAATAAACAAAACCCAAAACAAAGTGGATCCAGACTAATTTTGTCAACTGCATATTTTTGTTTGTTCGCACAAAATCCATTTTGGAAGATTCGCGTGGAGTGACTCCCTCTATTCTCGCCGTTCCCTTCTATTCCCAAGGAGTCCTCGGGGAACGGCGAGAATACGGAAATAAGTAGTCAAATATAAGTAGTTAAATATCTAGAATATATAATATATATAGTTAAATATCTAAGTATATAAGTTAAATATAGCTTGAAAGAATGTCAAGGGAGTTTACATTTTAATTTGGGGAGGAGGACTACCAAGAATGTGAAGGCCGCAAAGACTACTTGCTTCTACCTAGTGACAGGGTTTACAATATAGCGTACAATTAAGTCAGCTTCTAGGGGGGGGGGGGGGGGGTAATGAACTCCCAGAATACACAAAGGGGATGATGATTTTTGAAAAGACTTGCAAATTCCAGGAAGGTCAATCAGGGAGGGAAATGAGAGAAGTTCATTCCCTAAACAATATTTGAACAGTATTTCCTCCCCCCCCCCCCCTCCATACGAGGTAGAGTCTTAGTTTAGCGGCCCTTACACGGCCTCCAAGGTACTTCAACACATAGTCGAATTTTCGCAAACGGATAAGAATTCCGCATGCACATTTTCGCACTCGACATCTTATCGGATGTAACTATGGGCTACCCAGTTTTTGTACAATGTGATACTGCGTTTACTGTTATTTGCTTCCGATTTAGACATTTTTGTTGTATCAGACTGCTTGTCTTCTTTTCTCTCTCTTTTCCGTATCTCATCTTTACCATTTTGTTGTTACGATGGGTCATCAAATATATGCACATGCTTAAAGGACCCCTCGCACTATTTACTCTTCAGCTTACAGTATTTTAAAATATTTGACTATTTACAACAAATACCCCACGGTTTTGGCTGTTTTAGGCCTTTTCCGAGACCCGTTGACTTATCGCGGAAAACAGGGAGACAATTAACTTAACCGTTTTTCTTTTGGAAAAACTTCATGCAGACAACCGCCGACAGCGTGATACACATCGAAGGTAGCAAAACACGGCAAGTGAAAAAATCAGCGTGGTTTTGTTAGAGGGGTTAGAATGTACCGTACAAAATTGGGATCTCCTGGTTTAGAAATATATGGAGTAATTATGGAAATAGGTTGCGTTAGTATTATAGGTAAGACAGGCCCTTTAAAATTATCTCTTTTCAGGATGACTCAGGGTTTCTTCCCCGGATTACTATGCAGAAAAGCCCCTTCAAGAGCCAACAGTAACCCATTATTTCTCAACCTACATGCGTGTGTACAATTCATTATATGTTCCAAAATATATGTTTTGAAGGAACCGTTCAGTGAGGTAGGATCCCCTTTTCATCCGAAAGCATGTTTCATTTTTCAGTGGCAAGCTTATTTGATTTGCTGTCAAGCTAACCAAGCTACCAAAATATGAAGGTTACTAGACTAGACTTTCCGCTTTATCCAGGTCCTACAGCACTTTCAAAACATTAAACCGATTTCCAACTCTTCGTTAGTTTTTGGGGTCCCAAAACGCAAGTGGAGGGATACCTATGACATCGCAAAAGTTTTCCGTCTGTCCGTCTGTCTGTCTGCACGATAACTCTCGACGGCAATGAGATATTTTGATGAAACTTGGTGTGAGGGTTCTTTGGGTCAAGAGCAAGGTCAAGTTCGTAGATGGGCTCTGTAGCCCTACATTTAGGGTGGCTTTTTAAAGCTACTGAGATAGTAGATTTAGGGGTAAGGAGACATGCTGAATCCGAATATAAAAGTTATTTTCTCGCCGGACAAGTCGTTCACCCGGAATCCGGCGAGCACCGGACACAAAATTTGTCGACCAATTCTCGGCTATATAATAGCAGTCCCTACCCCTTTATTCTCGAAGGGGTTGATATAATGTTCTATGTTGTTCAAGCGAGGATGTTGTTCAATGAGAATTCACAGGTAAAGCACAGGAGGCAGGCAGAGGAGGGGTTTCGGATTTACGGTAAAATCATGTATGTTTTATAAGCTAATAGCGTATTCATGAAAGGGTAAGGAGGTCCGCTGAATCCATATCAGAACTTAGTTTTCTTGCTGGACAAATGGTTCATCAGGAATTCGGCTGAAACTGCAAATTTGGTTGAAGCTTAAAGTTGTTTCTGAAATCGATTAGAGATTCGGTATCGGGGCAAGGAGACATGCTGAATCCATTTTGAACTTTATTTTAACAGTAAAAATATTCAAGGAATCTGACGAAGACTGAATGGCGAAGGCATGCCCAAACTATTTGAATCAAATGTTAGATTTTTGGGATCCCATCGAAACCTTTGGTCTTGTTTCTGACGCAAACTGCAAGTGAATTTGCAAAACACCTTCTTGACGCCTCAAAAGGGGTAGTTGATTAGCTATCTACCAGGCTAAACAAGTTAGTCTACTTAGCTACACGGCAAGACAAAGGCTAGTAGACTATGAACTTAGGGTACCCGGGTTGCTAAACCCTTTTTAAACCATGCTCAAACTCCATAGATCAACATATAACATTTGATTATAGTTACTTAATACAAAATGCAATCTATTTTTTCGCCCCTAATGGGAGCATGGCTGATTAGAAGCAGGCCTCGCCAAGCCTAGTTGACTAGCAACCAGGCCAATCGAGGCTACTTAGATACGAAAGGATTATGATGTCCGCATTACCCTGACTTCTAAGCCCTTTAAAACATGCCTAAGCTCCAGAAATCAACACACCCATTTCCGCAATAGTCCCATTTTAGTTTTTTAAACAGACATGCAAGTAAATTTGCAATTTTTCTATCCAATCTGAGCATGGTCATTTGTCTGCACGCCTCGAAAAGCGGCCGATGATTAGGTAGACTGTGAGCGTGTTCCATTCTACTTACCGTATTCTGGACACTAAAGAAACAAGGTCAAGTGTAAGGTCAAGTTCGCAGATGGGCTTTGTAGCCCTACATTTAGGGGTGGAGGAGGGGATTCAAATTAAGGGGCAAGCAAAATATTTCTAAACAGCTGATTTGCTGAACACGATGATGAAAACCATTTTCTCGCCGGACAAGTAGTTCGTCCGGAAAAACTGGCAAGTTTTTTAAAAGTAAAATTTTTGTTTAATGTCGATTAGATGTTCGATTTAGGGGTAAGAAGACATGATGAACATTTATGTGAAATTCATTTTCTACCCGGACAAGTAGTTCAACCGGAATCTGGCCAAAACCGGAAAATTTGTTAAAGTAAAAGTTTTATTTGTAGTTGATTAGATATCCGATTTAGGGTTAAGAAGAAATGTTGAATCCGTACACGACAATCATTTTTTACCCGGACATATAGTTCGCCCGGAATTCGGTTGGAACCGAAAAATTTTGTATAAGTTAAATTTTTATTTTAAGTTAGTTAGTATTCGATATTGCGGAAAGAAGAAACGCGTTTTAGCTTTCTTTTTTCGCCGGACAAATGGTTCCGGAATTCGGCCGAAACCGGAAAATTGGCAGAAGTAAGGCAGGAAGTTTTCGTCAAAATAGATATGACTTATAGGGGTAAACACATATGCTGAATCCATATCTGAACTTGGTTTTCTCAGATGATTAGCTAGTTGGCCTTAATCTGTTTCTGAATTTAGATATTAAAATGTTCAAGGAGTCTAGCGAAGACTGGATCTGGCGAAAACAAGACCCAATTGTCTGGATCATATACTGAATTTTTGGTATCCCATCAAAACCTTTGGTTTTGTTTGTGATCGCAAGCTCGACCTAGTGTGAAAGGCTCAACGCGGCAAAAATATACAAAATTACAGTCTTACCTTATTTTCTTCTGTCGTCAGGATAACGGCAGTTGCGAACGTGTCGAACTGGGGACGTCCGGCTCGTCCGATCATCTGAAGTAGCTGAGAGGTATCGTAGTCCTTGTCCGTCCCCGTGCCGTACAGGAACGTTGAACGAATTATTACGAGGTGGGCAGGAAGATTGACACCCATTGCTGAAAAAAGAAGAGGAAACCCGATGAAAAATTTATCTCAAAATAGTACTATGAAGTAGTAGGAAAAAGTTGCATGCAGTACTAACGATGCTACTACATGCTTCTACTTCAAGGCTACCGTGTTACTGCATACTACTATATGGTACTATTAGCGAGACTGGAAGTTACTATGGCAAGAGAGGATGCTACTGGATACTACTACATCAGATTGGACCAGTCTGAGGCACATTAAATGATAGTATTATCTGCTATTACATAGTATTACATGCAACGTCTTCGTAGTACTACCATACTACTACGCAGGCTACCAATTTTTCATCGGGAAGCGCTAAGCACCAACGAGTGATATAAGGCGTATTCTCGCCGTTCCCCGAGGACTCCACTTGAGTAGCCCCCGCGTTTTCGTTTGTCCCGGGGACTCATTCCCCGTATCCTCGCGAGTCCTCACGGAGAGGGAATGCTCCGATTATCATCACGATCATCAAAAAGGACTCCCTTTCAGATTCGGAGGGGAATCAATTTTTGCTGGTGTTGGTGCAATGTAAAATTAATTTAAACAAAACTAAAAATAAAGTGGATGCAGACTAATTTCGCCAACTCCACATTTTTTTTTTGAACAAAATCCATTTTGGAAGAATTCCCCGTGTTCTCGCTGTTTCTGTACGCGGAGCCCGAGTGGAGTGACTCCCCCTATTCTTGCCGTTCCCTTCGATTCCCCGAGGAGTCCTCGGGGAATGGCGAGAATACGCCTATAATATGTTGTGTTAAGCTAAAAGCGTAACGCTGTTCGGTTCGAAAACTGAACTAGCCTACGGTACGTGCCAGACGAGACTAACATACGATAGCGATCACATCCCTACAACGGGTAGAAAGACAAAAATGCTCGTAGAACGGAAAAAGATATAAACTGACATTTGATGTTCTACCCCTACTTCTCTCACGCACCTAAACTGAAGTCAATGCTCACCTAGAAGCAAATGGTATGTGTTGATCTATGGACTTTGAGCATGGTTTAAAAAAGAAACCCGCGTAACCGGGGTTCATAGTCTAGTAGCATTTGTCTTTCGGCGTAGCTAAGTAGACTAACTTGTTTAGCCTGGTAGATAGCTAATCTGAAGAACATTTTCGTACCTGACGATGGTCCAGAACGGTGAAAGATACAGAGCGACAAAATTTAGTTTCTTCTGTACAAAAAGAATCCGATGTGCCAACGAGAAAACACCGAGGCCCAGCAAAAGCATATAGATTCGAGTTTCTTCTGTGTTTTGCAAGACAAATGTTTGCAGAGTTTGATTTCTTGCGTGTAAAAAGAACCCGATATGCCAACGAGAAAACCCCGAGGCCCAGCAAAAGCATATAGATTCGAGTTTCTTCTGTGTTTTGCAAGACAAATGTTTGAAGAATTTGATTTCTTGCGTGTAAAAAGAACCCGATGTGCCAACGAGAAAAACCCCGAGGCCCAGCAAAAGCACATAGATTCGAGTTTCTTCTGTGTTTTGCCAGACAAATGTTTGCAGAATTTGATTTCTTGCGTGTAAAAAGAACCCGATGTGCCGACGAGTCGACCGACGCCCGATAAAAGCACAACGAAGTTCATTTCTTCTGTGTTTGCGGGGAAGAGCAGTGGCATGTAGGAGTGCGCAAGAGCTATTCCGTCACGAGATTTACGCAGTATTTACTGCATGTACATTCGCCATTGCCTGGAGTATGCTTGTCCGGCTTGGCACCCAGGACTCCAAACGCACAGACTGAAAGACTCGAAGACATCCAGAAAGGTATGTTAAAGCACAACTCTTACTGGAAATGATCTTTTCACTATGAAAAGGATCAGACAAACGATTCTCGAATACACCATTACTTTCCATTCGAATTTAGTGTTCTTGTTAGCGCTAGTCGATTCTATCCAGCCTTCCTGCTCTCCGACGCGGCGGCTGGGCGCAAAACATTTGAAAACTGAAGGCGCCGTGGTTAAAAAGTAGGAAAACTAAGCAAATAAAAGAAGTCAAAAGCAGAGTATTCCATATCCTTGTGTGTGAAAAAGTTGCCAGCGGACGTTCAAGATTTTGGCAAACTTTTCGTTGTGTAACCGGCAAAACTCGGCAATGCCGAGAAAGCGCGAAGCGAAATCTTTTGTACCCTATTTAACCAATATTTGAATTCCCGTTAAGTTAAACGATATTCATAAGTTGTATGTACAGATGAAATGTCTATTTATGTAATTGTGTCATGTGTTATTTGCCTGAATGACTCTGGCATGTAGAATACAAGCTTTAAAGTAAATAAAGTACATTATTTTCAGAATCTTTCGGTTAAATCGCAACTTTCCGGAACATACGAGCATAAGCTCGACTGGTGCGCTTCTGCAAATGGGCTACCAGTAATTTTCGAGTGGTTTCCTAGAAACGTCAGACTGGCTTTGCACACGACTGGACTGCAACAGAGACTTTTTTAAATCGCAGACTCTCTGTTGAAACTGCGCATCCTGTATTGCAAATGTTATAATAATAATAATATAATTGCAATAATAAGGCTTTCGCCTCTATAAAATGATACTTATGTCATTTTATTACACTTCTGACAGTCTGCGCTCCTTCTATACTATTGTTCTGGTGTCACTCATGTTCTGCGAAAGAAGGAGATTAAAAAGATGAGATCGCGTTATTTTAAATATGCAAAGCACCTGCTCCACCTGTTGAAATTATGTCATAACCATACATTGACGGAGAAGTTCAAAATTCAGGATGCAAGTGCACGAGGTTAGCGCACGAGGTTATCCACTGCTTCCTGGCCGAAGATTGAAAACTAAGTGTCTGTTTATGTGTTTTATTTATTTTCTTTCATTTACTCCGCTTTTTGAAAATGGCTGGTTATAAATAAACACTTACTTACTTACTACACCAAGAAACAGGTCGTACCACAAATTGCCCCCCCCCCCTCCCTCACACACACACTTCAGACATACTCACCTAGCGTCGTCGTAGCCACCAGCACCGGTATTCTCCCTTGCAAGAACGCCTCCTCAATCGTCCGTCTGTCCGTCGGGTCCAATCCGGCATGATGAAACGCTAAGCCACTCTGTGCCACCTCTTTCAGCTTTGGATCCTTCAGCATTCTAGAGAGAGCTCGCGACCCCTCATTAACTGGAAGTAAGGATTGCTTTGCCAGGTAAGAGGCGACTTGATGGGTTCCTTTTCGTGTGGAAACAAATATCTAAAATAAAATAAATAAAAATAAGGCACAGGCGATAACTTGTTTTGATGATATCCATGATGATCCAGAGTGTAACAAAAAAAAATCACTGCAATATTTGCTACTGGGATTAATCTTGTCTCTAAAAGATAACCCTATCTCTAATTCGGATTAATCTTATCTCAGTACAGACAAGATTAATCCCAGTAGCAAATACTGCAGTTAACTTTAATCCTTAATCGGAGAAACTTTTTACAGTGCACTATGTGTTCATTCCTAGTGAATCGAGCCGTAAAAAACCTACGCGTCGCTTACGGGGAAATATCCCCAAACAGAAGCCGCTACAACCGCAATAGTCTTTTCATGCTTTACAACGCTTATTGCGCCCCTGTGGTTCTGTCCTTATTCGGCATGGCTCTGTGGTTCTGTTCTTACGGCATGGCTCGTATCGTAGACTCTACGAGTGGCATATTTCAGATATTGCACATTCCTCCCCCGGCTCCCTAGATGGCACCAAAACAGAAAAGTCATTGCTCGATGAGAGCTTGGCCACACTTGGCTCATTTCCTGGCTTTGTGGGTTGCAAAAGTAGAAAAAAAGAAAAAGAACAAGATACAACTAATTCTGAACGTTGTCGTTTTAAATTCAGGTATTAGAGCAAAACAGCGTGTATAATTATGTTACAGGAGCCCTAACTGACCCCTAATTGCAGTCTGCTGATTATCACCAAGCTGCCAGAAAACACATCAAATCTCACGTCCCCTAGGAATTTTTAGTTGTTTGTCGAATAGGCGGCTTTTTGAGCCCATGTGTGACCAAGCTCTGATCTAATAGACGTGCCCTCTCGGATTCGGACTTCGACTGGTGACCTTTGCAAAAAAAATATCAACCTGGTTTACGTTTACGACCCGGGCTGCGGTCCTTTTTCCTTATTGACGCTGGTTAAAGCGGACCACAAGAAATGGTCTTTCTACCCCACACTCAGTAGTTGTGTTTTTGCAGATACCATAGTTGCGTTTTTGCTGATACCATGGTATCTGTTACCACGGTCTAAAGGCGTTTTTGCAGTTATCGTGGTATCTGGCCAGTTATCGTGGTATCAGATATTCAGATACTACGGTCCAACCGTGGTAACTAGTCGTGGTATCTGAAAAGTCATCTCACTTTCATCAAATTTTGTCAGATTGGTGAGAAAGAAGTTTAGCACTTAGTGATGTGACTGGATATCTGTTTTTCTTTTGGGATGACTTCGAAAAGTGCAATTTCGGCAATTGTCGTTTTTTGCAGAGCACCGTGTATCAGATACCACGATAACTGCAAAAACGACTAATTGCAGATCCAGTTACCGTGGAAACAGATACCATGGTATCAGCAAAAACGTAACCCATGTTATCCGTTACCATGGTAACTGGATCTGCAATTAGTCGTTTTTGCAGCAACCGTGGTATCTGATATACGGTTGCTCTGCAAAAACGAAAACTAACGAAAAGCTGATTGGTTCTATGGACGCGCTCCAGAACGGGTCGGTCCGCGGAGTACGCCTCCTGCTACCCTCCTTCAATATTTCTTGTGCGATAAGCGACGGTGAAGACGCAAGAGGAGTAAACGGGTATCAACATCAGCTCAAAGCTGGAGTAAATACCTCTAGGTCCGCTTAATTTTGTCGGGGTTTTCATAGTCGCTGCATGCAACTAAAGACATAAGTTCTATCTGATTAATTATTCTTGGTAATATGACCGTGCGGAGTCGAATATTTCTCCGTACCCTGCCCGATGCAAACGAGCGGCGACTAGGAGCTACGCGGCACATCACGTTTCGTTACCTCTACAAATAGCTATATCGCTGTGAAGCCGCGCAGAAGAAACTTTTAAAGTTAAAGCCGATTGGTTCTCTGGACGCGCTCCAGAGCGCGTCAGCTTGCCTCCTGCACCTATTGCTCGACGATGAGCAACGGCGATGACGGACGTAGACAGGTATGAACTCCAAGCTAGAGGAGTTACCTCTAGCTCCGTTCAGTTTTGTCGGGGTATCCATAGTCACTACATGGGACCAAAGACGGAGGTTTTATCTGATTATTTGTTCTTGCCTTTACGCCCTTATCTTACCATTCTGTACAAGTGCAGATTAGAAAGCATATATAGTTGTGACAGTGTGCACCGGAAAGGGCGTGGTCAATTTCTTGCTCTGCGAGTCGTTTTCGGAAAGCTCTCTCTCTCTCTTCCCTACATAACGCTTTCCGCAATCATAGAGTATTGCATAAATGCCTCTTTGATGCTGAGACGGGACTTCCGTCTTTTCAGAAGTTTTAGGTAGGACCGATTTTTTTTTTTTTTTTTCTGTAAGATTTTGATATGCAAGTGTCTTCATTCTATTTGTCTATCTGCTCAACAAAATATCTAATTTTATTTATTGGACATAACAAGAGCCACTAAATTTGAATTTCCCGCAAAAAGTGCGACAATACGCCATGGTGCGAGCCAGTAACAACCCTGTTGACCACGGAAACAGGCTTGTAGCCCTAAAACTGATTATTCTTAGCCCCGATTGGTCTTCTGGTCCAAAGCCCTGAGGCTGACTAAACATCGAATTGCTCAACTCTTAAAAAGCTTATAGGGATCGTAGTCTTACGTTTGGTTGTTCCGACTTAACTATCTGTAGCAATCTTTTGGTTACAAAATATGCTCCAACTTGTTCGGGTCGGCACTTCTCAATCTCTCTCCGTTGAATGTCTCCAAGACTCCGTTCATTGTGTTAAACCACAACTCTATATAATTATGTTTGACGAGAGAACAAATATTCGGTTTTTTGTACCGTAAGGAATGTTTTCGAAAATAAAGACTGATTGATTGAGTAGACAAGCGCTAAAAAGAAAATCTCTAATTTAACGCGGCAAATAATGGTATCCTCGAAAATCGATATTTCTGAGCCATGTCATCCTGAAAGGTCATTTCTAGTAAGAGTTGTGCTTTATGGTTTTATTTTCAGCACATCAACGTCTCTGAATCGACCACTTCTATCTGTTATTTCCTACTCTTGTCATTTACCCACTTACCAGCGTAGGTTTTCCGTTGGAGTACTGCTGAATGATCGCTGGTAGCTTGTAGTTGAGCATGATATCGAACTTGAAACGTGAGCATTTGGACTGCAGCTTATACCCGAAGACAAGACGCTGAACACGGACGGGTCGCATGTCATCAGATACCCTGAGAGAAAAAAAAATCGGTTATTGGGTATAGAAACCTGTACCATCATGCTTGATTAAGTCAATTAGACTTATACTGCCTCCCCAGCCACCCTCGACTTTGCGGTTGGAGTTTCGAACGAAAAACCGTTAAAGCACAACTCTTACTAGAAACGATGTTTTCACGATGAAGTGGTTCAGGATTATCATTTCGAAAAAAACATTATTTTCCACACGAAATTACAGATTTCCTTGTTAGTGCTTCCCACAGCTGTCCCCGACAAGTACTGTTGATTGGTTGACACAGGATTTGAATCGTCATTCAGGTGACGTTTCTCGTTCTTCGCCAGGTTCATTGGCGTGTTTTGGACTTGGCCATATATATAGTATTGCTCTTCGGTGAATCGTTCTGAACAGTGAGCCGTTATTCGGGTACGCATCGGTCGTAAGTTGTTATAGTTTTGGAAAAAATGGATTAATTTGTTAGTCGCTGAATCCAGTTGCCGGAAATGTCAACCGAAATAGCAAAAATTTAAGTTTATCCGTTGTTTAACATCTATGAGAGCTTGGTCACACTCGGCTCAAAAAGTCGCCTATTCCACAAACAACTGAAAATACCTAGGGGACGTGAGATCTGATGGGCTTTGTGGCAGCCTGGGGATAATGAGCAGAATGCAATTAGGGGTCAATTAGGGTTCCTGTAACACAATTATACGCTGTTTTGCTCTAACTGATCTCCTGAATCTAGAACGACAACATTCAGAATTAGTTATATCTTGTTCTTTTTTTTCTACTTTTGCAACCCAAAAAGCCAGAAATGAGCCAAGTGTGACCAAGCTCTGAGGGATAATTAGCTGACCAATAGAAATCCCAGAAATCTCGCTTTTTGTCATTTCATTATGTAAGGAGTAATGTACAATTTTATTGACAAATATAAATAAACCTCGTGTTGCTTAAAAGCGTCAGACATGCCAGTGGCATAAGAAAACGACGCTTCACTAATTCTGATTTGTTTGTATGGCACTTGCAGCCTCTGGCTCAACTGCCATATACCGATCACAATTCCGTCTGTCGGTCTGTCGGTCGGTCCGAGTTTTTTGTCACACTTTTTCGAGTTAGGGTACTTCCAGATGTGCTAGGACAATGAAACTTGGCAGGCATATCAGGGACCCGACCAAACTAACCTGGAAATAATCAATTTCCCGATCCGACCATACGCGGGGGAGTGCGGGGCGCTGGTAACTTGAAAATTTAGGGCATTTTGTCACACTTTTCCAAGTTAGGGTACTTCTAGATGAGCTAGGACAATGAAACTTGGCAGGAATATCAGGGACCCGACCAACCGAACCTGGAAATAATCAGTTTCCCGATCCGACCATATGCGGGGGAATGGGGGCGCTGGAAACTTGAAAATTTAGGGCATTTTGTCACACTTTTTCGAGTTAGGGTACTTCCAGATGAGCTAGGACAATGAAACTTGGCAGGAATATCAGGGACCTGACCAAAGTAACCTGGAAATAATAAGTTTCCCGATCCGACCATATGCGGGGGAGATGGGGCGCTGGAAACTTGAAAATTTAGGGCATTTTGTCACACTTTTTCGAGTTAGGGTACCTCCAGATGAGCTAGGACAATGAAACTTAGCAGGAATATCAGGGACCCGACCAAACTAACCTGGAAATAATCAGTTTCCCGATCCGACCATATGCGGGGGAGTGCGGGGCGCTGGTAACTTGAAAATTTAGGGCATTTTGTCACACTTTTTCGAGTGAGGGTACTTCCAGTTGTGCTAGGACCATGAAACTTGGCAGGCATATCAGAGACCCGACCAAACAAACCTAAAAATAATCAGTTTTCTGATCCGACCATTTTTGGGGGGGAGTGGAGGGCAGGGGAATCCGGGAAATTGAGAAGTGTGTAACTTCCGAACGGGTGATCGGACTGTAATGAAACTTCATAACTGAATAGGATATATATATGTAATGTCCCGTTTAAAGTCTTGACCGGATTCGGTAGCCAGGGAGAGTTGGGGGGGGGGAGACTGAAAATTTCAAGAAATGGTTAGAATGGAGGGATCGGAGTGAAACTTGCTGGGAAGAACAAGCATCTGCTATAGATAAGTCCTTTAGACCATTGTACTGGATCCGGACACTTAGGGTTCCGGTGATGGTGGTTTTGGGGATTTTCACGATGAAACTTGGCAGGCATATCAGGGACCCGATCAAACTGACTTCAAAATAAAAATTTTGTCGATCTGATAATGGACGGGGGGAGTGGAGGGAGGGGAATCCGAAATTTTCAGTCATGCGCAATTTTGGAATGGGTGATCGGATTCAAGTGAAATTCAAGAATTGAACAGAAGACATTTCTTCGATGATCTTTTTCCTATCCGGACCGGATCCGGCAACTATTGGGGGGGGGGGGGGGGCGGAAAATACATGACCCGTTTAGAATGGAGGGATCGGGATGGAACTTTGTGGGAAGAACAAACAGATGCTCTAGGGGGGACCGGAAATCTCGAGAATTGGTTAGAATGATGGTATCGGAGTGAAACTTGCTGGGAAGAATAAACATCTGGTCCATGTAAATCTTTTACATAATTTGACTGGATCCGGACACTTAAGGGGGAGGGGGGAGGAGGGGGTTTCCCGGAATTCCATTTTTTGGGGGATTTTCACGACGAAACTTGGAAGGCATATCAGGGACCCGGTCAAACTGACTTGGAATTAAAAAAAAAATTCTCGATATGATAATCTTGGGGGGGGGGGGGAGTTGAGGGAGGGGAATCCGGAATATTGAGTCATGCGTAACTTTGGAACGGGTGATCGGATTCGAGTGAAATTTAATAATTAAACAGAGGACATTTTCCTCTGGTGATCTTTTTCATTTCCGGACCGAATCCGGCAATTATTGGGGGGAGGGCGGAAAATACTTGACCCGCTTAGACTGGTGTGATCTGGATCGAACTTCGTGGGAACGACAAACAGATGCATTGGATTAATCATTTACAGAACCGGATTGGCTCCGAGTATTGTGGGTGGAGTTGGAGGAGGGGGGGGGGTCTGGGATTCCGGTGATCGCGCGTTAAGGTACTTCCATATGTGCTAGGACGATGAAACTTCGCTGGAATATTGGAGACTCAACAACATTTGCTTAGAAATTGCTAGTTCCAAAATCCGATTATTCCTTAAAGTACCAATCTTGACCGCAAAGTAAAAAAATACTTTTAAGCAATATATGCATCTTCATGATGACCATCAGCCCATTAGCATTTTTGCCTCAAGGGTTTTGCTTACAAATGAAGTTCACGCTCCCTTACAGTGCGCATCTCAACCGCAAAGTCGAAACTTACTTTTGATTAATCAAATCATCTTAACCCATGCAAGTGCCATATGAGCTTACAGCTCTTGTTAAAATTATTAATAAAACCTAGTCTAAGGCGTTGTAAAGAAAAAACAAAACAAACAACCAACACACATCAACACTAGAATTTTAGGACAAGATAATTAATAAACACAAATAGCAACACGAGAATTGTCGCTTGTGAACCTTACATATGTACGTTCCACTGTCTTAAAGTTTACCCGAAACTGGCTGGGATAGGACAATCTGGTTACCCATCAAAATTGGCTTGAAGACCCGCTGAAAATGCGTTACTTCGTTGTTCCGCTATTCACGAACAATCGATTTTCAAATAATGGAATTTCCGTGTGATTTGTGGTACACCTATGCGCTTGTATTTTTGTTGCATGCCTTACAAGAAAGAATTATTATTTTATTTTATTTTTCAGGTACTTAACCAATCTCCCCACTACCTACTGCTAAGCCGCGTCTGTGTTGAGATTAAAATTTCCGGCGTCATAGTAGAATTTCCGCTGTGGGAAAGGCCGCAGATAGTCTGGACGTCATAACTAGAGCAGACAGTGGAAAATAAAGAAAATCACTTTGCAGAACCCAGGTAATTCAGTTTACTCAACTAACGACACAAAAATAAGTTGACTTTTCAGTTAAACTTCAAAGATTTACCTTGTATTTGTATGGAGGGTTTAAACAAAATTATTATTATTATTAAATACAAAAGTTACTTTGCAAATTAATTAGGTATGTCACTGCACAGAACTGAAGTGGTGGAGAAGTAGGCTAGGAGTGAAGAAACTACTGGTCGGTTGAATGAGTGTTCGGGCTGAAAATTTCGAATAAAGCCCCATCTTCCAATGTTGCAACGCCGGTCACTGGTTAAAAGAAGGGGAAATCCGGTAGTAGCGACGGCCGGTGTGTACAACGGGCAGGGACGTAATCGACGCAAGCTAATGACTTGCACCTACTAGGGATTCCTGGTTCATAGGGATCCTTGTAGTCCCCAATCCCAACCATGAAAGAGGTGCAGCGGTTACCCGGTCCTCTCGGACAGGGAAGACGCGCTGATTCATTCAGTGTAGCGCGCGTGCGGCCCAGGACATCTAAGGGCATAACGGACCTGTTATTGCTCACTTTAATTTGGCTAGACGCCACTTGTCCCTCTAAAGCATTGTCCTAATAGGTGTAATAAGCTGAATAACGCTATACGCGATGTTTACGTCTTAATACATACGCCCGTTCAAATACGAACCCGAGAGGCTCTTATCAATGCAGCGATCAGTGTTGCCAAGGTCATAAAGTGTTTCGAGTTTCTGAAGATCAGAAAAGTGTTCTTAGTGTTACTTGAAGTACACCAGTACAATTTGACGCCCAATACATTGTAAAAAGCAGTTAAATATGCGGATGGCCAGCATTGGTCTACGAAGTAGCATTAAGCAGTTGCAGCAGAACAAAACGTTTTATTTTGAAGAAAAGTTGTTTCTTCAGCTTCCAACAAAGTAGAACTTTACTGCTTCCCGTGGCAACCCTGACGACGCTGCTCCTTTCCTCGGCCCGATGGCGGAACCAACCAAGCGATCTGATTGGCCTTGCATAAGCCAGAATGGAACGCCAGTCTATTCTCCTTATTCACGTTATTACAGCGCGCTCCGAGGAAGAGAGGAATCTGTAATAAGTCTTATACGCAGTAATACACCTTATTACACCTATTAGGACAATGCTTAAGAAGAGTAAACTACCCGAAGATACGTCATCTATTTAGCAGGCTAGAATCTCGTTCGTTATCGGATTAACCAGACACATCGCTCCACCAACTAAGAACGACCATGCACCACCACCCACCGAATCAAGAAAGAGTTCTCTGCCTTACCTTAGGACCTTTCCAGTTCCTCTTCCACCATCAAGCCAGTCCAACAAGTCCTCCGCATTTGGAATAGTCGCCGACGCACCGACGAAACGAGTTCGTGCTCCGGACTGTGAACCAAGGACTTTCACTCTGGTGGCAACCGCTTCCAAGACTGGACCTCGATTGACCTCGCTAAAAAAAATACTCTCAATGCTTGAAATCTTGCAGTATTTGCTACTGGGATTAATATTGTTTCTACTGAGATAAGGTTATTTCTAATTCGGATTAATCTTATCCCAGTAGAGATAAGATTAATCCCAGTAGCAAATACTGCAGTTAACTTTAATTCTTTCTCGGAGAAACTTTTTACAGTGTATTCATTATCATATAGGCTATTATATATACTGTACGCTCTGAAGATTGTTACATCGTGACGATCCTCTGCTAGACATACTATTGAGCTATTGGGGAAATAAAAAATACATTTATTGATTAGTTATGAAGAGTAATTAGAATGAATATTCAGTTTAACTATACATCGCAGAATCCCAAGTCGCGTGAATGCTCTGGCAATGCCTAACTTGGCTTGACCTGAGCATACGTCTTTGTATTTTACTTAATACCAAATATGGCTAAAATAATTTTTTTTACGATGAAATGGCTCAGATATATCGTTTTTCTAAAATACCATTCCTTTCCATGTGGGATTAGCGATTTTCTTGTTAGCGCTTGTCAGCTTTACGTCTCCGTATGTCTTTAATGTCTCGGTTTCTCCAACTTATTGATATAGTACGTGCTTAGAGGAAGGGAGTAGGGTAGCCTACTTCTGGGCCTTTCTGTGCATTCACACTGACGCGAATATTCGCAGAATAGCCCGATTTTTCGTCGGCTACAAATTTCGCGCCACAAAGCTACAAATTTGCTGCGATTTTTCGGAGAATCGCTGTAGTTGGATTATTTCAACTACAGCTACAGAATCGCGCCACAAAAATCTAGCAGGGATATAATTGTTGGAAAATGATAGTAACTGTCAAATGTCAGCCCGTTATACATGAAAAGAACAGTAAGAAACAAGCAGACATTTGGCCCTCAAAGCCAAGGAGAAAGTTGCTTCAGCGGCGGGGATAGGCGGAAGGAAAAGGAGACAATTTGCCACCTTTTGTTGCTGAAACCAATCGTTGTGAGTGAACCTTGCTGCGATTTTGCAGCTGCTACAAAACTACAACGAAATAAAGTTTCGCGCCCGATTCCTCTGTGTGAACACACAGAGCGTGTTCCACCCTCGTACCAATAGTAACCATTAGTTACTAAATCCGTTCCAACCTCACGAAAAGTTACTACGCTGACCGTTCCAGCCTTCTCGAAATAGTAACTAATAGTAACTATTTGCTTACCACGCTCGGGAGCATGGTAAGCGTAGTACCCACGAATCTCTGTCACGTGATTGGTCGGATTCACCCGTGGCATGATATTCCGCTGGAAAATAGAAAAATCGTTCCAGCCTTGACGACAAAAAAGCAGAATTTGTGACGTCATGCGTGGTAACTACGGTAAGTAGGATGGAACACGCTCACAGTTTAGAGATAATATGAATTGGTGTCTTTGGGGTTAATACAAAATTGGTGGCCTTTAGGGGGTAATATAAATTGGCCTGTCCCCTTGACTGGCCCTAGACCCGGCCCAGCTGACCACACCCAATACGCCCCTCATATAATTCCTCTCAGATTAGTTCTTTTTTGGCCGCTAGGTGCTCTATCGTAAAGAAGACAATGACACGTTACTTCTTGATGTAAGTTTATAGCGGTTTGTTTTGCTATTTTCAATTTCTCTTAGGCCTAACTATGTTTAAAACTGTTTAAAAATGCCTCTTCCCCTCTTTTTGCTTTTCAATCGTCATCAAGTTTGTCATTTCTGGCTTCCGACTTCAGTGCTGAGAGCTGGCTGACTTTTTCACGGGGCTAACGCGCGGCTCACTTATTCACCCGTCAGATAACTTATCCCCAGATCTCACGTGTGATTGTTATTGTTCCTCTAGCACGTCTGGCGGCAATTCGTCATCGAATTTTATGAAGGACTTATGGGGGCAGCTGGCAAACCCTGACCCTAGTTCCCTCTACACTAAAATCTCCTCCTGCCAGGAGCCTCGAGCTAAAGTAGGTTAAAGGGGTCACGCGAGACGGCGTTGCTTACCTCACCAAATGGATTTCATCGATCATGAAAAGTCGTATGCCCCTCACGGACTCCTTCAGAAATCGCCTTGATAACGAATCGAATTTTTCCGGTGTCGTTATTATCAAATTTCCGAATTCAAACGAGTCCGTTTCGTCAACCATCGATTGGTCACCGGTGACCTCGACACATCGGAATCCGAGCGGTCCGAGGCGAGAGGACCAGTCACGATGGCGCTCAGAACAAAGGGCTTTGATTGGAGCTACTGAAAACAGAAATTCCACTGTAAGTAAGAGCCTAGTCACACTGGGCTCATTTCCTGGCTTTTTGTGTTGCAAAAGTAGAAAAAAAGAAAAAGAACTAGATACATCCAATTCTGAATGTTGTCATTTTAAATTCAGGAGATGAACTAGAGCAAAACAGCGTGTATAATAATGTTACAGTAACCCTAATTGACCCCTAAATGCAGTCTGCTCATTTTCCCCAAGCTGCCACAAAGCCCATCAAATCTCACGTCCCCTAGGGATTTTCAGTCGTTTGTCAAATAGGCCGAGTTTTGAGCCCAGTGTGACTAGGAGCTAAGTAAGTAAGTAATTTACTTATGACCCGGCCATTTTGAGCAAGATCAAAGGTTTCGATGGGATCCCAAAACTTTAATATTTACAGAGAATCGGGTCTTATAGAGGTCCAGTGGTAATCATCTTGGTAATCATCTGAGAAGACTAAGTTCAACTATGGATTCAGCATGTGAGTTTACCCCTATAGCCTGCGTCATGTCTACTTTGACGAAAGTTCCTGCCTTACTTCTGCCAAATTTCCGGTTTTAGCCGGATTCCGGGCTAACTACATGTCTTGCAAAAAATTGAGGTTCAAAAACAGATTCAGCGTATCTCCATACTAATCATCTAATCAACTTCAGATAAAACTTCAACTTTTAACAAATTTTCCGATTTCAGCAGGATTCGTGGCGAACTATGTGTCCAGGTACAAAATGATTGTCATACACGAATTCAGCATGTTTTCATAGCCGTAAATCGAACACCTAATGAAATACATATAAAACTTTTACTTTTAACAGATTTTCCGGTTATGGCCTGATTCAAGGCGATGTACTTGTCCGGCGACAGAATAATTCTCATATTCGGATTCAGCATATTTCACTATCCTTAAAGCAAACCTCTAATCAACTTCAGATTAACCTTTTATTTTTGACACACTTTCCGGTTTTGGCCGGATTCCGGGCGATCTACTTGTCCGACGAGAAAATCATTTCCATATTCGGATTCAGCATGTCTCCTTACCCAGACGCGGCATCAGAACCTCTTGGTGCCAGTTAAGGGTCGCAACCGGTATCTGAATCCTTTAATACCTTATTTTATTGAGAACATAAAAAAAAACTGTATATATATTTTTAAAAAAAAAGCTTAACTAAAAGGCCAGCTTATTTTTGTGTCATTTAACTGAATATACTGAATTATTTGGATTCTGCAAAGGGATTTTTTACTTTTCCGCTATCTACTCTAGTTATGACGTTCAGAATATCTGCATCCGTCCCCACAACGAAAATTCTACTATGATGCGGGAAATTTTAATCTCAACACAAACGCGGCTTTTCAGTGGGCAATGGCGAGACTGTTGAAGATTGCTTAGGCCCTGAACAAAAAAAACAACAACTCATAAATTCTTCTCTTAAGGCATACAACAAAAATACAAGCGCATCGAGGTACCACAAATCTCACGGAAATTCCACTATTTGAAAATCGATTATTCGTGAATAGCAGAAGAACGAAGTCACGCATTTTCATCAGGTATTCGAGCCTCTCTACGTCAATAAGTGATGGATAAATAGGTTTCCTATCCCAGCCCTTTTCGGTTAAACTTTAAAGATTCTTCCTTAAATGTCCGATTTTGTGAACTCTTCTTCGAAAACTGGTTGGAATTAAAGCTGGTCCTGTGATTTTGTTCTGGACATGGCTGCTGTTTTTGCTGTTTGATTGGGTCGTGGAAAGGGTTGAGATTTTCAAAGAAGAAGTTCACAAAATCGGATATTTAAGGAAGAATCTTTAATTGTTTTCACAAGTTCATTTTCCAGCTTGAGCGGCTTGAGCCTGAAGAGGACCCTTGCCAAGAAGGGCCGAAATATAGCTCTAATAAAATGTAGCTGACTTGTTCCTTCAGCCCAAGCTGACAGCGAATCATATTTGACGGTGCAAAACGGATAAGTCAGCTACATTTTATTCGAGCTACATTTCGGCCCTTCTTGGCAAGGGTCCTCTTCAGGCTCAAGCCGCTCAAGCTGGAAAATAAACTTGTGGAAAAACAATAGAAGATTCTTCCTTAAATATCTGCTTTTTTGAACTTCTTCTATGAAAACTGGTTGGAGTTAAAGCTGGCGCTGTGATTTCATTCTGGACTCGGCTACTGTTTTTGTTGTTCGATTGGGTCGTCGAAAGGGTAGAGATTCTTCTGCATTTTGGTTTTAGAGTCACCTGTCTCTTCTTCTTTTTTCCAGCTAAGATGGATACTTGTTGGCGGCATGTATGGGCGATTAATTCCGTACTTCGGTGATAGATGTTCCTTCAGCCCAAGCTGACTGCGAATCATATTTGACGGTGCAAAACGGATAAGTCAGCTACATTTTATTCGAGCTATATTTCATCTATCACCGAATCTATCTATCTATCACCGAAGTACGGAACTAATCGCCCATACATGTCGCCAACAAGTATCCATCTTAGCTGGAAAAAAGAAGAAGAGACAGGTGACTCTAAAAAGGTGACTCAAAATGCAGAAGAATATCTACCCTTTCGACGACCCAATCGAACAACAAAAACAGCCGAGTCCAGAATGAAATCACAGCACCAGCTTTAACTCCAACCAATTTTCATAGAAGAAGTTCAAAAAAGCAGATATTTAAGGAAGAATCTTCAACTGTTTTTCCACAAGTTTATTTTCCAGCTTGAGCCTGAAGAGGACCCTTGCCAAAAAGGGCCGAAATATAGCTCGAATAAAATGTAGCTGACTTATCCGTTTTGATATCGTTTTGATATTAAAAATGATATCGAGAATGCAGAATGCCGTTCCGGCCATTTCTACCGCCTTTTCCGTCGACTGTGCTATTGCCCAGAGCCACCGAATGGATGAAATGATTGTATATATTTAGTAAAGAACAGTCCTGTATATATATTACAGATTAAATAAATTGATTGATTGATAAGAAAAATGCACTACGGAGGAGGGGCATTTTTTTTTTAGATGGAACGAGCATACGAAAATGATGAGAAGTAAAGAACATTTGAAAGAAAAGAGAGAAAAAGAGAGAGAAATATAGTACTTTTGTAGACATACTACATATGTTAGTTCATTTTGAATGAAAGTTGATATTACAAACAAGAGCTGTAAGCTCATATGGCACTTGCATGGGTCAAGATGATTTGATTGATCAAAAGTAAGTTTCGACTTTGCGGTTGAGATGCGCGCTCTAAGGGAGCTGGAACTTCATTTGTAAGCAAAACCCTTGAGGCAAAACTGCTAATGGGCTGATGGGCATCACGAAAATGCATATATTGCTTAAAAGTATTTTTTTTACTTTGCGGTCAAGATTGGTACTTTAAGGAATAATCGGATTTGGGACGTAGCAATTTCTAAGCAAATGTTGTTGAGTCTCCAATATTCCAGCGAAGTTTCATCGTCCTAGCACATCTGGAAGTACCTTAACGCGCGATCAACGGAATCCCAGACCCCCCCCCCTCCTCCAACTCCACCCACAATAACCGGAGCCAATCCGGTTCTGTAAATGATTAATCCAGAGCATCTGTTTGTCATTCCCACGAAGTTCGATCCAGATCACACCAGTCTAAGCGGGTCAAGTATTTTCCGCCCTCCCCCCAATTATTGCCGGATTCGGTCCGGAAATGAAAAAGTTCATAAGAGAAAAATGTCCACTGTTTAATTATTAAATTTCACTCGAATCCGATCACCCGTTCCAAAGTTACGCACGACTCAATATTCCGGATTCCCCTCCCTCAACTCCCCCCCTCAAGATTATCATATCGAGGATTTCTTTTATTCCAAGTCAGTTTGACCGGGTCCCTGATATGCCTTCCAAGTTTTGTCGTGAAAATCCCCCAAAAAACGGAATTCCGGGAAACCCCCTCCTCCCCCCCCTCAAGTTTCCGGATCCAGTCAAATTATGTAAAAGATTTACATGGACCAGATGTTTGTTCTTCCCAGCAAGTTTCACTCCGATACCATCATTCTAACCGTTTCCCGAGATTTCCGGTCCACCCCCCACCCCAGCTCCCCCGCGGTGCACGTAGCCAATCCGATTCAGCAAATGACTTACCTAGAGCATCTGTTTGTTCTTCCCACGAAGTTCCATCCCGGTCCCTCCATTCTAAACGGGTCACGCATTCCCTCCCCCCAATAGTTGCCGGATCCCGTCCGGATATGAAAAAATCATCGGAGAAATGTCCTCTGTTCAATTCTTAAATTTCACTCGAATCCGATCACCCATTCCAAAATTACGCATGACTGAAAATTTCGGATTCCCCCTCCTCCACTCCCCCCACCATTATCTGATCGACACAATTTTTATTTTGAAGTCAGTTTGATTGGGTCCCTGATATGCCTGCCAAGTTTCATCGTGAAAATCCCCAAAACCACCATCACCGGAATTCCGGCCCCCCCCCCCCCATAAGTGTCCGGATCCAGTACAATGGTCTAAAGGACTTATCTAGAGCAGATTCTTGTTCTTCCCAGCAAGTTTCACTCCGATCCCTCCATTCTAACCGTTTCTTGAAATTTCCGGTCTCCCCCCCCCCAACTCCCCCCTGGCTGCCGAATCCGATCAAGACTTTAAACGGGACATTACAAATATATATCCTATTCAGTTATGAAGTTTCATTACAATCCGATCATCCGTTCGAAAGTTAAACACTTCTCAATTTCCCGGATTCCCCTGCGGATTCCCGTCCCTCCACTCCCCCCACCATTATCTGATCGACAGAATTTTTATTTTGAAGTCAGTTTGATTGGGTCCCTGATATGCCTGCCAAGTTTCATCGTGAAAATCCCCAAAACCACCATCACCGGAATTCCGGGACCCCCCCCCCCCCATAAGTGTCCGGATCCAGTACAATGGTCTAAAGGACTTATCTAGAGCAGATGCTTGTTCTTCCCAGCAAGTTTCACTCCGATCCCTCCATTCTAACCGTTTCTTGAAATTTCCGGTCTCCCCCCCCAACTTCCCCCTGGCTACCGAATCCGGTCAAGACTATAAACGGGACATTACAGATATATCTTCTATTCAGTTATGAAGTTTCATTACAATCCGATCATCCGTTCGAAAGTTACACACTTCTCAATTTCCCGGATTCCCCTGACCTCCAACCCCCCCCCCCCCCCCAAATGGTCGGATTAGAAAACTGATTATTTATAAGTTTGTTTGGTCGGGTCTCTGATAGGCCTGCCAAGTTTGATGGTCCTAGCACAACTGGAAGTACCCTAACTCGAAAAAGTGTGACAAAATGCCCTAAATTTTCAAGTTTCCAGCGCCCCCACTTCCCCGCATATGGTCAGATCGGGAAACTGATTATTTCCAAGTTAGTTTTGTCGGGTCCCTGATATTCCTGCCAAGTTTCATTGTCCTAGCTCATCTGGAAGTACCCGAACTCGAAGAAGTGTGACAAAATGCCCTAAATTTTCAAGTTTCGAGCGCCCCCACTCCCCCGCATATGGCCGGATCGGGAAACTGATTATTTCCAGGTTCGTTTGGTCGGGTCCCTGATATTCCTGTCAAGTTTCATTGTCCTAGCTCATCAGGAAGTACCCTAAATCGGAAAAAAGTGACAAAATGCCCTAAATTTTCAAGTTTCCAGCGCCCCGCACTCCCCCGCATATGGTCTGGAACTATCTGGAAGTACCCGAACTCGAAGAAGTGTGACAAAATGCCCTAAATTTTCAAGTTTCGAGCGCCCCCACTCCCCCGCATATGGCCGGATCGGGAAACTGATTATTTCCAGAAAGTGACAAAATGCCCTAAATTTTCAAGTTTCCAGCGCCCCGCACTCCCCCGCATATGGTCTGGTACTATCTGGAAGTACCCGAACTCGAAGAAGTGTGACAAAATGCCCTAAATTTTCAAGTTTCGAGCGCCCCCACTCCCCCGCATATGGCCGGATCGGGAAACTGATTATTTCCAGGTTCGTTTGGTCGGGTCCCTGATATTCCTGTCAAGTTTCATTGTCCTAGCTCATCAGGAAGTACCCTAAATCGGAAAAAAGTGACAAAATGCCCTAAATTTTCAAGTTTCCAGCGCCCCGCACTCCCCCGCATATGGTCGGATCAGGAAACTGATTATTTCCAGGTTAGTTTGGTCGGGTCCCTGATATGCCTGCCAAGTTTCATTGTCCTAGCACATCTGGAAGTACCCTAACTCGGATATGTGGGACAAAAAACTCGGACCGACCGACAGACCGACAGACGGAATTGTGATCGGTATATGGCACTTGAGCCAGAGGCTACAAGTGCCATAAAAAAGGCACGCATGGTTTACAGCAGGCCCGCCCATTACACCGAAAACAGTTTCACAATAGTTTAGTTCATTCACGAAAAATAACATCACTGAATTTTCTAGCTAAACCCATAAGGCTCCCCGTGTCCTCCCCCACATTTTGCTTTCAAAGAAAAAATAACAGAGCAGAAAAAAACAAGCAGAAAATAAAAATGAAACACAACAGACACTAGGACAATACTAATATATATATATGTAAACGGGATGGTATTAGGCACATCCACTAACACACGATATCCCAGGAGTCACCTTGTCGAATTTTTCTAAAGGAAAGAGGCTCTTTCAGGAGCAATCGAGATAATTTGACAATCCCGTGCATTTTGTGTTATCAGAATTTTGGGAATAAGAATTGTAATTGTACCGCGTCCCGTCGGCTGTTTCTGAGGGAGCCCTAGAAGACTGATAGAACCCGCAAGTCCGCAAGTTTTACGGGGGGGGGGGGCTGTTCTCGTAAGGTTAGAACCCTGTTTTAGACTCACTGAGAGGCAGGGTTCCGACGCCAGAACTTTTGGACAAGCAGTCAAGCTGGCAAACGAATTTATACTGTGGACCCATCCTGATTGAGGTTTGTGTGCTTCGAATGTCGGAGTCTTCATGCCTTCCATTTAATTTTTTTTCATTTTTGTGTTTGTAAACTGAACTGCAGTCTTACTATATCGTCTATAGCAGCCCCGCTGGCCATATTTTAAAATAATACATTCAGTTCATTCATGAAGCCTTTAATTTCATTAGCATTGCGTATGGTCGGTTTTGTCCTTACCAAAGTCGCTGTAACTGGAAGGCACTTGGGCTACTTGGGCTTTATACTCTGTACTGTTCTGTTTCGGTGTATACCACATTGTGCGGGAAAGCCTAAAAGACCTCGTGATGACAAATTTATCTCAAAATAGTAGTATGAAGTTGTACGAAAAAGTAGCATGCAGTACGAACTGATGCTACTACATGCTTCTATGTCAAGGCTACCGTGTTACTACTGCATGGTACTATTAGCAAGAATGGATGCTACAATAGCAAAACAGGATGCTACTGGATACTACTGCTTAAGATTGGCCCAGTCTGAGGCACATTAAATGATAGTGTTCATACAACTATATATATGATATATAGTTGATATATATGATATATAGTCTATATGATAGTATCATA
The DNA here is from genome assembly GCA_030848855.1 of Branchinecta sandiegonensis. Lineage (NCBI taxonomy): Eukaryota > Metazoa > Arthropoda > Branchiopoda > Anostraca > Branchinectidae > Branchinecta > Branchinecta sandiegonensis. The sequence continues at coordinate 18,859,997 of JAUPMV010000016.1, read as the reverse complement.
CAACTACGCAGGCTACACATTTTTCATAGGGTATAATCACTGTAAATTAGTCATGTGTCTCCTTCTATACTGTCGCAACCATAAGTTATTCCGAAAGTTCGGCGCCCAATATGGTATTATGTCACGGGAAAGAAGGTCGACTTCCCTACTATGCACATACAGTCACCCAGTTTATCGTCTACATGACGTTTTCACGAGTTTTCTAGGCCCAATTATAAATTCTGTCTAACCTTTTTTTTATGTTCGTATGATGTTTTATCTTTGCTAAGTTTTTACATTCTTATTTTTTAAGCCGCTGTCGCAATGTGCATTGGCGAGTTATACAGACAAAAGGACATATTTAGAATATAATGGAACAGAATATATTACCCAAAAAAGCCCGTGGGCCATGGCAACAAAATTTGTATAAAAACATTCATTAACTTAGGGAACTAACACACTGCTTTTTCGTCCCTTAACAGTGTACAAGACACACATTCGGCCCAACCTTGAATATGCCTGTCCGGGATGGCATGCAGCATTATCACAGGATCAGACGGACAAGCTTGAAGCACTACAAAAGAGGGTCTGCAATATCATCTTGGGTAGCCAGTCCGAGTCATGTCTGGAAACGCTATGACTGCAAACGCTTTCCAGCCGCACGCACTGCCTATTGATGGACTTCGGCAAGAAATGTCTTGCTTCCCCGATACATCTAAGCATTATGCCAGACTTCATGGACAAAGTAGTGACAAGAAGTCGCCCAAATACAAGACTGAAATCAAAGCTGAGTGAAGTGGAGCAGCTACCAACGCCTCCTTGCAGGACAAGCCGCTATGAGAAGTCGTTTGTGCCTTATTTCGTTCGGAATTTTAATGAAGACAAGCTTAAACTGTAAATATAAGATTTGAGTAATTGTAAATATATTATTGATTTCGATTTAGTTTATTTGTTATAATTTTCAATATTTTTTGCCTAATCTCAAGTGTGCGTGTTGTGAGATTTGTACCATTGTCTTCCTTGTGACGCGTCCAAGAAATAAATTGATTGATTGATTGATTCTAAAAATCTCGTTCTATGCTCCATCGCAAGCCTCAACTTGAGGCTTGCGATGGAGCATCTCGTCCTCAAGTAAAGTCCAAGTTTTTTCACAGTAACAAAACATTCATCCTTCATCATCCTTACCATCCATTTCATTCTATACTCTCTCGCCAAATACCTGCTTTCTCCATTCATTCAATTCCACACAATCACACATCAAACGAACTACGCTTTCATCCTCATGACCACACTTAGAACAGAAGTAAGGACCAATTCTCTCTTTTGCTTTGGCAAACTATCAGCCCTAATCTCAATTTTCACTTAATGTGCGTATGCCCTGAGCTTTCAGATCTTCGTGGGAAAATTTTTGGTGTTAGTTATTGGGGGGAGGATTGGTTGGTAAAAGTGATGGGACGTAAACTATTTGGTGATATTGAAAAGTTGGGAAGATTTCTTTCGGTTTCGATGAACCACAGAGAAAGGTTCCTGTAAAGGAATATGTAAAATAGTTAAAATTTATTTGGTTTTTGTTTTTGATTTTTGTTTGTGTATATTTTTTCCCATGGCCTCCGTGCTTTTAGTGGAATAAATCTTATCTTATCTCAATAATATCCTTAATTTCATCCTTACTTAATCCTGCTTTAAACATAATTCCTTCATGTATACATTATGAATTAGTCCCTGGCGCTTCTTGCTCCGTCAAAACTATGAAATGAACTCACCATAAATTGCTTTGACTCCATTCCCCAAGCCAGTGTTGTTGAGGAAATTTAGAAGAGCCAACTCAAAGACGATTGTCTTTCCACTGCCAGTTGGAGCTGATACAATCAGGTTGCAGTCTAAAAAAAAAAAAAAAAAAAAAAGCGAAGGTAAAGTACATTTACTGAAAAGAAGATAGTACGACTAAAAATTCCGCCCGCGATGCCATAAAGAAAATTACGCTTTAGTTATGCACATATTCTGTCTGTCCGCACGATAACTCTCGAAGGGATTGAGATATTTTGATGAAACTTGGTGGGAGGATTCTTTGGGTCAAAGTACAGGTCAAGTTCGAAGATGGGCATGTGTAGCCCTATATTTGAGGGGGGGGGTTCAAATTAAGGGACAAACAAAATATTTTTAAACAGCGTGATAGTCGATTATGGGGTAAGAAGAAATGCTGAGCACGATGGTGAAAACCATTTTCTTGTCGGACAAGTAGTTCGTCTGGAATCCGGCAAAAAACGGAAAATTGGTTAAAAGTAAAAGTTTCAACTGAAGTTGATTGAATGTTCAATTTGGGGGTAAGGAGACATGCTGAAAATGACGGTGAAAACCATTTTCTTGCCGAACAAGTAGTTCGGCCAAAATCCGGCGAAAACCGGAAAGTTGGTTAAAAGAAAAAGTTTCATTTGCAGTTGATTAAATGTTCGATTTAAGGGTAAAAAGACATGCTGAACACGATGATGAAAACCATTTTCTCCCCGGACAACTAGTTCGCCAGGAATCCGGCCAAAACCGGAAAGTTTGTTTAGAGCGAAAGTTTTATATGAAGTTGATTAGATGACAGATTTAGGGGTAAGAAGTGACGCTGAGTCTGTATATGACAATCATTTTTTACCCGCACATAATGTTAGTCCGGAATCCGGTTGAAACCGGAATTTTTTTTTAAGTCAAAGTTTTATTTGAAGTTGATTAGATGTTCTTTATAGGGATAAAGAGATCCGCTGGATTCGTTTCTGATTTTTTTTTTTTTTTGCTGGACTAGTAGTTCGCTCGGAATTCGGGCGAAACCGGAAATTTGGCAGAAGTAAAGCCGGAAGTTTCGGTCAGTATCGTCAAAATAGATATGGCTTATAGAGGTATATCTGAACACGGTTTTCTCTGATGATTAGTCTGACGAAAACTGGATCTGGCGAAGACAAGACCCAATTGTCTGGATCAGTTATTAGATTTTTGGGATCCCATCGGGACCTTTGGTCTTGTTTTTTATGTAGTTTCGGCGTAGTCTCGCTTAAAAGAAGTTTTATTTGTCCATTCCATTTGCTCTAGTTTCGAGCCTGAAACTACGGAGCTCAAACTACAAACTACCTCGCAGACGCAGTTTGACTTTTCGGAAACAAGAAATCAATAAAACGCAAGGAAGACAAAACAAGAGCCAAACTACAAACTTTGCCGTCACAGAAGTGAATCCAAAAAAATGCAACTTAAGACCCCACGGGTTGTACCCCCTAGGGAGAAGACGTTAAAAAAGTGACACACTCGAATAGCAGCGACACTAGGAGCACTAGCGATAGATAACCTCCTTACTGAAACTCAATCAGTCGTGCACCCAGGGTTGCCACATGTCGCACGATAGTGCAAATTGTCACTCTATTCTGTTTTTGTCACTCTTGTCCTACGTACGACACAACAAGAGCTACGAGCTCATATGGCACTTGTTACGAGTAGGCTGTACAAGAAAGTAGATGAGAACGTCACAAAATACACCCACCACCCAAAAATGCATTTCGGAAATAGAAATAGGATCTTTAGTTTCACTCAGTTCTGAGCAGTTCCGGCATCGTCTCGGATTATCTGTAGCAAATGCGCATGACTGTTCAAACTTCCAAGTTTCTGCCCAATCAATCTGTTCGGATCCTGACATACCTGCCAAGTTTCATCGCCCTAGCACATCAGGAAGTATGCCGAACTCGCAGTATCGCTAGAAATCCGCCCCCCCCCCCCAACTCCCCCACAGTGCCCGGATCCAGTCCGGTTATGTCAATGACGTGTCCAGGACCTGTGCTTGTTCTTCCCACCAAGTTTCATCCCGATCCCTCCACTCTAAGCGTTTCTCAAAATTTCCGGTTCCCTCCTCCAACTCCCCCCAGCGTAATCGGATCCGGTCCGGATTTAAAGTGAGACGTCTGAGACACGAGGTCGTCATAAATATCAACTTTCGTCAAGATCCGATCACCCGTTCGAAAGTTAAAAATACTTCAATTTTTGGCATCCCCTTCCCTCCACTCCCCCTCCCCCCCCCAGACGGTCGGATCGGGAAGTGAATATTTTCTCTATAATCTGGTCGAGTCTCTGACATGCCTGCCAATTTTCACCATACTAGCACATCAGGAAGCACCGAACTCGCGGGATCACTAGAAATTCGGACCCCCTCCCCCACAACTCCCCCAAAGTGAGCGGATCCGTTCCGGTTATGTCAGTCATCGCTCTAGGACTTGTGCTTGTTCTTTCCACCAAGTTTCATTCGGATCTCTCGACTCTAAGCGTTTTCCAAGATTTCCGGTTTCCCCCACCAACTCCCCCCCAATGTCACCGGATTAGTTCTGGATTTAAAATGGAACGTATGAGACACGAGGTCCTTCCGTATATCAAGTTTCATTAAGATCCAATCACCCGTTCGTCAGCTAAAAATATCTCATTTTTCCTAGTTTTTCCGGATTCCCCCTCCCTCCACTCCCCTCCAGATGGTCGGATCGGGGAAGCGACTATTTCTTATTTAATCTCGTCCGGTCCCTGATACGCCTGCCAAGTTTCGTCGTCCTAGCTTATCTGGAAGTGCCCGAACTAGCAAAACCGGGACAGACCGACCGACCGACAGACCGACGGACGGACGGACAGAAATTGCGATCGCTATATGGCACTTGGCCGGAGGGCAAGTGCCATAAAAATCACTCTATTTCAGAAAATGGCCAAATGTGTAATTTTTGCAGCAGGGATTCCGACCAGAAGTAACTATTAAGTTTTTTTTTCATGAAAGTAAAATTAAGATGTGTCATTTTTATACGGAGGCGATTCCGACCAAAAGTGAACATTTCATGAAAATAGATTTCACTCCCAATTCACTCTCTGTTTTGGGCCAAAAGTCATTCTCTAAATATTTTTGATGTGGCAACACTGCGTGCACCAGCGCTGGCTTCGATAACTCCATATTCCGAACACAGCAAAAAAAGATGCAACCTCAGCTTTTCCTCGATGTGTGATAGAGGAATCTAAACCTGCAAGTTTGTCTCGATTTGAACGAGGCTTTGAATGTCGCGAGCGTAGTGGGCGGTGCTACGAGTAACGCCCATTTCCGATGAATGGAAAGCATAGGTCTTGTGCTATTTCTAGTGTTATTTTGCTCTGGGTTGTACCAAGAACTGATAATACTACGGCGTCGTAGAACATTCGTTATCTTGTTTTTGCCAAAGCACATATGCTACGTAGTTTCCGACCCCAACGAGGGCACTGCTCTTGAAATTTCTATATTCACTACACTACTCACATAAATATTCTTTCGGCCCAAGCTGACTGCGAATCATATTTGATGGAATGCGTTCTACCCCATCAACAACCCAATCGCGCAGCAAAAACAGCAGCCGTGTCCAAAATGAAATCACAGCAACCTTTTTAACTCCAAGCAACTCTCACAAAGGAATTACGAAGTCAAATATTTGACGCTAAGCTAGAATCTTTGGTTTGTTTTCCCACAAGTTCGTTTTTCCAACTTGAGCGGCTTTGAGCCTGAAGAGGACCCTTGCCAAGAAGGGCCAAAATATAGCTCTAATCAGCTGACGTATCCATTTTACACTATCAAATATACTACTCATATGGTATCACGCAAAATAGTCTCTGGTACCAGTAGCCGCTCAGTGCTTAAGATACACGGCCGCAGGTTTTTGCTCGGCTAAGGGACGGCGAGACAAAGTTTTGTATCATATCACCCTTATCCGTTCGCTGTACATAGTTACAAATGGACTGCAACTAGCATTACTACACGGCCCTCTTCTTTCCCCTTCTAAGCGTCCCGAATTTCCGACAAATGGCGCTCATCTACAAAAGAATTGCCTTCGCCTTCACTTACGACACACTACCCACAGCGGACAATGAATTTGGAAAAAGGCGCCCTATCCGTTTAACTGGTGAACGTCTTTTCTCCATAATGCTCATGTTTGACAATGATGATGATGATGATGATGAAATTTTATTTACGCACTTAAGAAGAGGGAAATAGCGCAGTACAAGACAAAGAAAAGGAAAAAAATATAATGAGCTTTCAATAACGTAGTAAATGCACAAGATAACAAAACCAAGGGTTTCGATGGGATCCCAAAAAATTTAATATTGTTTGTACTCCGCTATTCTGTCTTTTCAGCGGGTTATAAAAATAAATAAATAAATTAGCTGTTAAAAAAAAAATTTCGCCCCTTAATTTGAAACCCCTCCCCCACCACTAGATGATGAGCTACAGAGCCCATATACGAACTCGACCTCAAACTTGACCCAAAGAGTCCTCACACCAAGTTTCATCAAAATATCTCATTCCCTTCGAGAGTTATCGTGCTTACAGCCGGACAGACAGACGGACAACCTTTGCGACGTCATAGGTATCCCTCCACTTACGTTTTGCGATCCCAAAAAACTAAACAATAAAAAAAGATAAGGGACTAATCGGGTCTAACAATGCGGAGAAATGGCCAAGAGCAGAAACGTGAAGGTTCTGGGCAATTGAAGATAACTTTGCACAAGGGTCAGAGGGCAATCTGTAATGTAAGGTTCGAGATTAACTCTTCTTAAATTATTGCTCCAATTAAAATTGTTTAATTAACACGCGAAAGGCGGAGTAGAACATTTTTTTCAACACTTTCTAGAATATCAGCGAAAAAATACTATTAGGATCGTCGTTTTGCGGGAAAAATTAAAAGAAAATGACAACTAAATCAGAATTTGTTTTCGAATGGATAAGATGTGCAACCAAATGTGCTGTGAGCAGATATTACTACCCAGAGTGTGTTCCACCCTTCAAACAATAGTAACTATTAGTTACTATTTCCGTTCCAACCTCACGAAAAGTTACTACGCTGACCGTACCAACCTTCTCGAAAAAGTAACTAATAGTAACTATTTGCTTGCCATGCTCGGAGCGTAGTAAGCGTGGTAACTACGGATCTCTGTAACGTGATTGGCTGGATCACCCGTGGAGTGATATTTTAATGAAAATAGAAAAATTCGGTCCAGCCTTGACGCCAAGGAGCCAAAATTCGTGAAGTAACTACGGTAAGTGGGGTGGAAATAGTACGAAAGACTTACCAGAGAAGAAAGCATCATCAAAGGCTAGCGTCTGAACAACATTGAAAACAGGAAACGGAAACAGCTTTTCGTATTCGTTGTTGCCTACAAGAGATGAACTTCTACCATACAAACCACGCCAGTCCCTACAAATAGTGTACAGTAGAGGTATGCTTATGTGAACGTCTGCTAACAGACGATCGCCGAAGAAAAAACTAAAACCCAAACCAGGCATTTTTGACTATGAATACTCGTAATAACCATTCACGCTTTTGTCACTTTCTGAATATTTTGCTAATTCACGGCTGAAAGTGACTCAACTGACACCTGGTTTGCTTTTCATAATTTGAAAAGTTTGCCACGAGGGACGCACCTTCAATGGAGCAGATGGCGGTCCGAACCTGCAGATACCTTCAAAAGAGGAAGAACCTTTTTAGTAAATTCAAAATCAAAGAAATTAAATGAATTTCTACTTCAAGTTTGTGCCAGGATAACCCTGAAATATTTGGTTGTTAGCTGATATCAAGTTGGTTATTTTTCGTTTCCATTTTGCTTTTTTATGCGCAAGTAGCAAAGCCAAGGCAGTGGAACAGTTAAAAAAGTGTTCAAACAAGCATACCTCATCGACAGATCCAGCTGACAGGATGTATCATTTTATGCAACATCTTTGGTTTAACATACTTTTGTTTCAGTTAAGAAAGTACAGTATGTGTACCGTTTTATTTGTCCATTCCACATACTTTACTTCCATAACTAAAACAAAAGACGTCAAACTACAGTGAAATTACACCGAAACTACATCCGAAAAAACGCACCTCTAGTATCAAAAATACAAACATGTTGAACTGTACATAGAATTAATATATCTGAAAATAAGAAAAACTCGGTCAGGTAAAAAAAATGGTCAGGCTGTTGGTGTCAGCCAAAAGCAAAAGCACAAATCGGCAAGTAGCAAAACTATCAATTTTGTTTGCATTCAGAGTGCAGAGAACAATTTAAGTAAAATAAAGTCAAATGAAAGCCACACACTGTTATTATTCAAACCCTTCGCTCTTTTTTGCTCAATTGCTTTGCATGCTTTTTCCGTCTAACAAACAGGAGACAGAAATATAGAGACAAATTTAGTAAATTACAGCAACGAAAACTGAAAAATGGCAGAACAAGCATTAGGCTTACCTAGAGCAGACACAGGTTTCAAGTTCATTTCTAACGGAGATATCTGGAAGTCAGACCAAACTGCCAAGGCTGCCCAAAAAGCTGATGTATGGTAGTACTAGTAGAACCCTGCATGTGATGTAGCCCTACAACATGCTGAAAACAACCTAGCTCATTAACTATGTCGTGTTGATAACCTGTCAAACAAATGTGAGTAAACAGCAGTCTTTTTTGTTATGCTGCCTTTACTCCTTAGGTGTGTCCCAAGTGCTAATCAAAATCTCACCAAAGGTGTATATGAATATTGTGTGATAGGCTACAAAATTTGAATTTGAGAGAGATCTGATTCAGGCCTAGACTGTCAAAGGAGCTTCAAAAACACTGATCCTGTAGAACCAGCAATGCCAGATTACCAAATAGGCTGACTAGGAACCTGACTATGGGACCCTCTCCTTCCCCTGTGAAAAGACCCACACTGACAAACCAAAATTTCTTTCACCTAGAAAGAAAATTAAAATCAAGATTCCTTAAAATTCTATTAATTCAAATCAAATTAAGATTAATTTAATTGTTTCAGTGCAAACAAAATAGCCTTTATATGAGCTATAGCAGTGATGGTCATCCCTATCTAGCAGAGAGCATTTCTCACACACTACCAGCAAGGCCGTGTCCAGGGGGGTTAGGGGGTCTGAAGCCCCCCCCCCCCCCGAAATACCGAAAAAAAAATATCATTTTGAATATGCTTTAACCCTCTCCAAGAAACTCAAACACTAGAGAAGAACCTAGACTTTGGAGAATACAGGCAAGTTTTTGGAAAAGGCCTTCCCATGCTGGACTCGAGGTTTGACTTGCCACATAAATCTGTCTTCGGGCATTTATGTTTTCGGTCAGCCAAATTATGTGTTTTGTCTGGAAAATTGGGTTATCTAGACACAGATCATGGAGTCGTCTTCTCCAATTTGCGTTTAGTTGATTGTTAACCTTCTTCCAATAAAAAACTGTGTCTTCAGGTAAACATCTGACGGCTTAGTGACTGCCCAGAATTGATAACAACAGACTCAGTTAGGATTAGTAAATCATCTTAAGCCCGCTTGAGATTGGCAGTCTTCTCAGTTGATATAATACAGGTCAGTTAACAACTTTAGCAAAACAAACTGAAATCTTGTTAATTTCCATGTACCAGAAGAAGTTCCAGGATCTCAAACAAAGGAAGGTAGAGCTATACCTAGTTTTGACTTTTTAGGGTACAAACACGATTCAATGCCTCTGGGGGGAGGGAGAACTCTTCGAGTTCTTGCAGCATTGTTTTACTTTTAACATGTTTACCACTAAAAAACAGGTGAAACTGATTTGATTTTTTAGATAATTCTCTCCATGACTCTTATGTCGAATCCTTACTAGCCACAATGTTCGGGGGATGGAGGACCAAGGTATTTAGCCTTCTAGCTGGTTATTTATACCAACTATTCTCAGGAAAATTTAAATTTGTTCAGAAAAATTTCCACTGTCTAATTTTTTCCTTTACCGAGTGTCTGACAATGTTAGCTAAGTGGCACCCCTTTCCTCCATATGTGACGCTACTGTCTAGACTTAATATATCTAATCTATGTTCTTGTTTGGGAGTAGTTTGGATTAGTTCCGACCATAGGGAGACCCCCCCCCCCCTGAAACAAATTCCTGGATATGGCCTAGTCTGCAGAGCCGTTACTAGCCAAAATGTTTGGGGGGGGGGGATGAGGCATTTACCGAGTGGCTGGTAATTTTTACCAACTTTTTCTGCAGAAAAACGACTGTTTTCAACAACAAAAATTACAATTTTCGAAAAAGAACAGACTGATTTTCAGAAAAAATGACTATTTGACAAAAAATCTACCAATTTAAAAAAAAAACTGTTTTCATGAAAAAAATCAACTGTTTTGGCAAAAATTCAGAACGCTTCGTGCAGGCTCGGTTCGTTTTTACAAACTGGCCAAGAGCATTGGGGGGGGGGGCATCCCCCCTAGTCGTGACGCCCCTGCTTGTCTGGACTAACCTAGGTCCAGGATACCTTATTCTAGGGATCTAAGTACGCCCTCCTAGCTAGGCTCTGGCCTCTGACTGTTTGTGAAACGTATCTGATGAAAACTTGAAATCAAAGCAGATATAGCCTATCAAATCTTTAAAGCAACTTATCACATTTTCCAGACTATACTGAATATAAGCTTTAAAGCCAAGCTGACCACTCATAATACAAGTAATAAAAATAAGATTTTCGTTTTTTTTGTAAGCCAGCTAACTGCCTAATTGTCCCTCTAGCCTACTAGCCTAAGATGTTGTGCGATGATGCAGATTCAACAAAGTCTTTGTTGAATCTTCATCATTTTTTATCTTTGTCAAAGATAAAATATTTAAATGTGCATGATTAAAATGTGTGTACTATACACACTACTTTAAGATATAGAGTTATTTAATGTGCATGTAAAATTCAGGATTAATTTACTATATTTTCAGAGAAAGTGAAGAAGCTTTCATTTATTCCTCCTATAACATCTTAGAGGGGTAATTTGTTGGCCTTAAAAAACACAAGATCTCGGTTTTGTGTTTCTGGGACAATGACGATTACATCTTGAACATGATAGGTATAAGTACATACTGGCTTATGTCCACTTGCAGCTCTAATTCCATTTTGGTCGGCAAAGTCGCATTTAGGTTATTTCAAAATTAACGGCGAATGATGATAATGGCGAAATTTAAAATGCCATAGAGATTAAAAACAAAAAGAGCGTGTCCTTCCTACTCACCGTAGTTACTACGCATGATGTCGCGAAGTTTGCTTTGGCTTTAAGGTTGGAACACATTTTTCTATTTTCGTCAAAATATCACTTCACGGGATAAACCAGCCAATCACGTTACAGAGATCGGTAGATGACAGGCTTACTACGCTCCCAAGCATTGTAAGCATAGTTACGATTTCGAGAAAGTTGGAACGGTTAGCGCAATAACTTTTCGTGAGGTTGGAACGAAAATAGTAATTTTCAGTTGCTATTGTTAGAAGGGTGGAAAACGCTCAAAGATGCCTTTTGGTGACGAGGGACGGGCTCGTGAATGTTGGCCAACAAATTAATGAAACTTCGACCGACTTCTTTTGTTTGCAAAACCATCAATGCCTGTACGTGCCAGGTCTCTATGACACTCTTGATTCAATACCGGTATGGAATTTTCTGATGTTTGTTTACAGAAAAGAACAATGGCAGAAACCAAAGATGCATTTGTAATGTGTTTATTGTTTGTTTATTACGTGATACCTGCAGTCTCTCTCCTCCCCACGTAAAATATCAGAAACGCTGACACTACTGCAAATACGTTCACGCCTTTCAGGTTGCTTTTTGCAAGTGTTTAACCTTTCGCTTGCCCCTGACTGAATAAAATTGGCGACGCCGAGATTCTTAAATTTCGTCAATGCGTACAATGAATCAACAATGACGATGAAATGTAATTTGGGCACTAGACGAGAAAAGGGAAACAGCGCAATGATTGCATAGAAAGAGGAAAACAAATACGCTGCAAAGTTAGTGTAAAATGCACGAGATCGAAAAACAATCTTCTTGCTAGACCGAAAGCGGAGAAATGTCGAGGGCAGAAACGTAGAGGTCCTGGACCTCCACAATTCTTTTGTTGAATAAAACTTACACAAGGATTGGAAGACAAACAGTTTCCAGTTACACTTACACGGGAAGAGTTCGTTCATCGTTATGGATAGTCTGACTCCTTTCATTTTTATGTCTGTTCTTGTTCCTACATGTTGCTATGTAAGAGAAGAATGTGTCAGGTCCAGGTCTGAGATCTTGGCTGGTAGTGACGGTGTCCCAAAGGAGAGGGCACAATTCTGTCAAGTACAGTTTGGAGAAGGAATAATACGTAGAGGTTTTGGTGTGGTTAATTCTTCAAATTCCAGTTTTCCTTTTCGTCCTCTAATGACCGAAGTTTACCGAAATTTCTACTAGGATATGTGTTTATGCCGGGTTTACACTTTGAGTAAACCCGAGCGTATTTCAATTCCGTGCGTATTTATGTCCACCTCAACTGCAGTCGTAAGTCCGTCGTAACCGTGCTCCTCCGGACCTCATTGGCTGAAAACTCTCACTTCCTTTACTTCCGACAGTTTGCGATCGCCAGTGAGGGACCCAGTTTAGTAAAAAAAAATCTCTACATGAAAAATAGTTACGCGAAGTGTAAATGTACCGGGCATTAATTCTATACCGATGAGAGAAAGAGGTGCAAGCCTCTCTGACGATGAGAGTTTTTTAAGGGATCCTTTTCTTTTTTGTTCTCAATATAATTATTGGGGTAAGGTGCAGGAAGGTAAAAAGGAAATTGGTTGGTTATTTTGTAAATTGAGAGGTAGGGTTGTGTCTGAGAGTAGGAGCAGTGACCACTCTGCGTATTATGTTTAAAATGTAAAGGTTGGGGTTCTCGGCGTCCAGGAATGGACTGAGTGTTTTGATTATGTGTAATTTATCTTCCTATTTGTTGACAAACCCATTGAACTTGAACTTGACTTGATTAAATTTATGAGTCCTGCCACAAACAAATCTGTATAGATTTTGACGTGGCAGTTTTGTTATGAGATTGAATTTTTTTTGGTAAAATTCCACTATATATTAAAATTTGTTTGTCGCTCAAAAAGGTAAAAGCTTCTCTTTTCTGTTCATTGGCTGATCGATCTAAGTGCTATATTCAACTAATGCATAAAACGGATACGTCAGCGCTTTGGCAGCGACATTTCGGCCCTTTCTTGCCAAGCAGGGCCCTCGATAATATTTATCTACGAAGTACGGAACTTTCACAGCCCACGCCTGGCCCAGGCATGCAATAACACTGATCTATGTACTATTTATATGTGATGTATGCTTATTATGAGACCGAGAGAGGACAAGCAGAGACTAATCGGCTTGAAGCGCTGAACTGGTATAGGTATAAGGCCAATTTAACTCTGCAAAGTGCGATTTCAAAATTTCTAAGTACTTTCGTTTTGTAAATGTCTCTTTTTTCTCCCTTCTTGTCAAAGAAATTCTAAAATTATTCGTAAGTACTCGTTACCGGATATTACGGAGAAATTGTCTGTTCTCCAAAGAAAACTGTCCGAAACTGAGCACGCGCGTCTGTCGCACTCTCATGGGCTTATTCGTCTGTTTGAATCTTGAGTAAATTTTGTTCGTAAGTGTTTTTCCCTAATTATGTCTTCTTATTTTATTTTGTACTCCACTGTTTTCGTCTTGTACGATTTGTGAGTTACAAAAAAAACTTGTATTATTTGTATTATTCCCTTGCTGTGATCAAACTCAACTACCGGTAAAGCATCATAACGAAATAGACAAGTGACCTGAAACAACGAAGAATTTGGCAAGCAAGTTTATTCGAGGAAAAAACAACTCAAAAATACAACAATGACTGTATTGATTTGTTTCCTCCATCTTTCCTTAACTAGCACGGTAAGAAATGAACAACAACGAGGCTGTCCTCCGACAAAATCTAGTATCTACAAAAACAATCGCATTTTAGTTAGGAGCGGATCCCACCTAATCAGACCACGAGGAATGGAATGGTGAAATCAGAATTTTTCTACGAGATGTATACGAAAAAAGAAGCAGCTTTAAAAAACAACGTTTTCGCGTTTTTCTCGGAAGCTACTCAGGTGCAGATACTAGGTTTTGTCGGAGGACAGCCGAAGGTAGGCCAACCCGAGAAGAATCATTAGTTGCTTTTTTACCTCAATTTTCCTATTTCGCATTGCTTTACTATTGAAATTAATCCAATTCTCCATTTCCTGCATTTCCGTCAGAATCGAAAACAGGGAAGCTTCGATAGTCACTTCCCGATTCTCGTTCTCCTTCCTGATTGGTTAACTAAGAGCTTGGTCACACTTGTCTCATTTCCTGGCTTTTTGGGTTGCAAAAGCAGAAAAAAGAAAAAGAACAAGATACAACTAATTCTGAATGTTGTCGTTTTAAATTCAGGAGATCAATTAGAGCAAAACAGCGTGTATAATTATGTTACAGGAACCCTAGTTGACCCCTATCAGTCTGCTCATAATCACCAAGCTGCCACAAAGCCCATCAAAACACCGCTCATAAAATTCCTCTCAGATTAGTTCTTTTTGTCCGCTAGGTGCGCTATCGTAAAGAAAACAATGACACGTTACTTCTTCGTGTACGTTTATTCAGGTTTGTTTTGCTATTTTCAGTTCCTCTTACGCCTAACCATGTTTAAAACTGTTTAAAATGCCTCTTCCCCTCTTTTTTCTTTACCCAATTCTGTCAAGCGTCATCAAGTTTGTCATATCTGGCTTCCGACTTCAGTGCTGAATGCTGGCTGACTTTTTCACGGGGCTAATGCGCGACTCGATATGAAGCGAAAGCCTAATCACTATTACTCGTCAGATAACTTATCACCAGAGCTCACGTGTGAATGTTATTGTTCCTCTAGCGCCTCTGGCGGCAGTTCGTCATCGGATTTTATGAAGGACGTAATCTCACGTCCCCTAGGGATTTTCAGTTGTTTGTCGAATAGGCGGCTTTTTAAGCCCAGTATGACCAAGCTCTAAGGGCGGATGTTCAATCCGTATAACAGGTAGTAATAACGGGTGGCTAAATTAGGGATTTGCCAAAAGCGAGAACTGAGAAACGAAAAGAGCAATGACGATAATTTGTGCGAGAAGCGAAAACAGAGAATTCAGATTAAAAAAAAAAAACGAAAGTAATAACTCAGATATCACACAACTTAACGTTTATTTCTTCATGAACCGACGTACATTCGATTCCGTACTAGCATTTGACTTTGCCGCTAAATACTAAATTTACCAAAAACTACTCTACGGCAGGTATAAGAAAGACCTAGGTTCGAACATAATATTTTGCTACTCCCCAGATTTTCCTGATAAGCCCGTCACAACCAATTTTGGCTTCTTCCTATACGTCTAAAAGCAACCCCGAAAGGTTCATTTTTGTATAATATCACTTCAAGCAAGCCAGAAAATTGAGCGCCCAATGCTGCAAGAAGCTTGTCATCAAACAAGATTCTAAGCCTGGATCACGCAGAGCGAGGGAGGGTGACAACAAGTATCAGGCATAAAGGAGCTGATCACGATGCTCAAAATCTACTGCAATATATCCTTGGGAGATGTTTTATTTCGAAGATCTTAAACGGCAGGAAGAAGACAGACTTCGGCATCGGGTCGTGGGTAGGGACGTGGATGGGGTAGGGAAAATAAAGAGTAGCAAAATCGAATTGTCTTTGCACCATAAATTACTTATTAAGCTCTTGCAATTCTCAATTGAATTTCCTTGCGAAATGTGTATGCTTCAACAATGCAGCGTTCTTCAAACGCAACCGAAAACTGTATTTTGTGGCCGTTTTTCATTTTCTTTATACTCTGCCCCCTATCGTTTTGGCAGGCAATAAATCTATACCATACCATACCATTGTGTTAAATGCTTTACTAAGTGCAAACAATTTACCAAATGACACAGAGTTTATGGCGGAATCGTACAACTGATTAATTGGTGTGAATATTTATTATTTGCTCAGACGACTCGCCAATTAATAAACAAGCTGAAATTCAGCATATTTTGTGAGAAAATTTAAGAAAAATATTTAGCAGTGGTAATCAACTCAAGCCAATGAATTCAAGAAGGAAAAATTGCAAGAACTACCTATTACAGACTCTAAGAGGTCTAATCGATTAAATACTAAGCAGCAAATTTGATCATTATATACTTCATGATAGCTTTAAACTGCTAGAAAACTAGGATGGATTATTAGTATCTTTGAGGGACCATGACTAAACTGTCAGAAATTTCATAACAGATAACACAAGGATGCGCAGTTTCAACAGATAACACTTGGGATGTTATCTTTTCTATTTTGTAAACGTTATGCATGAAACGTCTCGTATAACAAGTATTGCCTGGAAGAGCCGAAAACGCATCTACTGACTTTTCGGATCATGACGACAAACGAAAAAGTCAGCAGATGTTTAATAAGTAGGCACTGAAAGACAAAACTGCTCCTGAGCCGGGATTTGAACCCAGGAACCTCTGCTTACAAGGTAGGCGCTCTAACCATCTGTGCTACCGAGGCGCTTGTGAAAAGAGTTCGCAAACCACTACAATAGTCTGGTAGAAGCCGGCCATAGGAACAGGGATCCCGCCCGAAGGCAAATTCATCTAACCAGTTCACATCCACATGTCACGGAAATTAATATTTATTTTATTTTTTCACATCCCCATGTCACGGAAATTAATATTTCTGTGTCTTATTTTCAGCATTCCGGCCGTCTTCCGGCTCTTCTCGTGTACATAACGTTTCAACGCGTGACGTTTGAAAAGACAATAGCTAACATAATAAGTTTTATCTGTTCAAACCGCGCATCCTTGTGTTATAATAAATAATAATTTATTCCTCGCGCCTCTCAATACAAAATTTCTACATAACTGACAACTTGTTAAAATGTTATAACTTCTGTTATAACTTCTGACAGTGGATTTAAGTAGGAAAATATAAGTAAGAACTAATCTAACAAAGACTCTATAGAGGAATCCAAGTGATTAAATACAATCCAGCAATTTTGATTGATGCTTTTTTCACACTTCATGCAAACTTAAAATCGTGATAAACAACCAAAACAGATTATTTAGTATATGATTTAGTATTAGGTACAGAAAAACTAATAAAGAGCTGTTGTACCAGAGACACTAAAGAGGTCTAACCGACCAAATTTGGACCAGCAGTTTTGATCAGTTTGGACCAGCAGATTTGGACCGTGATTACGGAGTAAACTAGGAAAAACTAAGCAGGAACTACTGTAAGAGATTCTATGCTACAGAGATCTAAGTGACTAAGTGCTAATCAGCAATTTTGATCAATATTTCTAACATACTTCATGCAAACTTCAAATTCACGGAAAAACGCAATAATAGATTAGTAGTATCGGAAGCGACCGTAAGTACGCATTAAAAAGGGAAAACCTAGCAGGAGCTACTGTACTCCCCGTTCACAAGCATGCCTAGTCAAGCACGGATGCCTAGGCACGTGCCTAGCATCACCGTTCACACCCATGCCTAGGCACAGATTTTAGGCAAGACATGGAGTTCCAGGCTCTAGAACTCGGCCTGGCTAAGCTTGGACACGTGCCTAGGCCTCTGTGCTTGGCTAGGCATGCTTGTGAACGCGGCTTAACAGAGACTCTGAAGAGGTCTAACCGACTAAATTATAACCAGCAGTTCTGGTCAATACTTCATGCAAACTTTAAAGCGCGGAAAACACTATACAAGATTATTAGTATCGGGAGGGGCTCCCACTTTCCATTACGCAATGACACCAATAACTCAGTCGAAGATAGCCAATCGGAGTGTCGTAAAAAGCGAATCTTTCGATTGACTAAATTCCACATATAACCAGTTACAAGACTGTTGAAACGTGTCGTAAGAGCCTACTCCAACAGCACACGAACACTACTGAAGGTGTTCGAACCTCCTACACTGTAAAATAAAATCTTGCAGTATTTGCTACTGAGATTAATCTTGTCTTTATTGAGATAACATTAACCCTAATTCGGATTATCTTATCCCAGTACAGATAAGATAATCCCAGTAGCAAATAGGCCTACTGCATCCTTATTTGGAGAAACTTTTTACAGTGTACCGATACACTGTAAAAAGTCTCTCCTTTATCGGACTTTAGTAGTTGTGCGTCACCGATTTCGGACATTTCTATTCCTAATTCGGAGAGTTATAATCCGATTTAGGATTAAAACTCTCCGAAATCGGTGACGCACGACTACTAAAGTCCGATAAAGGACAGACTTTTTATAGTGTAATTATTAGCCACCGTCGTTTCAACCAGGAAGAAAGTACAAACAATATGTCAGTTCAGCGCCGCCAAGCGGATTAGTTCCTGTAATCGCCCTGTACCTCATCGTCAGTACTTGTGTCTGACGTAGTAAAAAGGTCGACGAGTAGAAAATCTGCAACTGCGTCCCAGGTAATGGAGGTTTTGCATTATCTGCGTTTTTGATCTGAATTCTCAGTTCTCCATTCTCGCTTCTGAATTCTCGATTCTCGTACAAATTACCGTTTTTGCTCCTCTCGCTTCTGACAAAAACTGTAGCTGCGTTCTCTGTCACGGGAGTTCTCACCGGTGGTCTCCGGTTTTTCCTATAAACCGTTTTTGCATCCGCCGGTGACTTCTCACAGTCTTATAACCCGTTTTTGAACTTACCAGTGTCCGGTTTTATCTCACTGGTGCGGACTAACCAGAACCTGCTCAGGAGCCCGGCATCAGCGAGGAGTTAGCCAGTTTTCATCAACTCATCGGTGAGCCAAAAGAACGCGTTTTAAGAGAAGAAACGGACACTGGTGACTAAACACCAGAGATAGTCCGGAGTGCAACGAACGCAGCTACTAATTTGGCAACTCGTCTGCAACCCGATATACCTTTTTATGATACTGAATTCTGTTGACCAACCAGGGAGGAGAACGGACAGAGGAGAATCGAGAATTCACTATCTGAGCAACTTCTCGATTCTGCAGAGTCGAGAGGCTTTTCCTGTTCTCGATTCTGACAAAAAACGCAAGAAAAGGAGAATTCGCTTCATCTGAACAGTCCAAAAACGCGAAATAGGAGAATTGCCAGGAGAATTAGGATCAAACACGTAACTATTATGTCTCAGTAGTAGAAAGTTAAAGTTACTCACTACCTTATGGCTCCGACTTATTGATTAAGAGGCAGTGGGATTTAACAGGAACTAGCCCTCTTGGAGCGCTGAACTGCAATAAGGCAAATTGCAACGAAAGTATAAAGAAATAGTAACTATTGGCAGAACCTTCATGATATTTAAATTAGGATGCACAGTTTCAACAGATATGAGATAAAGAACGTGTTCCACCCTTCTAACAATAGTAACTATTAATTCTTCGCGAGTCCAACCTCACGAAAAACTACTATGCTGACCGTTCCAACCTTCTCGAAATAGTAGCTAACAGTAACTACACTGTAAAATGTTTCTCCGAATAAGGATTAAAGTTAACTGCAGTATTTGCTACTGGGATTAATCTTATCTGTACTGAGACAAGATTAAGCCGAATTAGAGATAAGATTATCTTTTTAGAGACAAGATTAATCCCAGTAGCAAATACTGCAAGATTTTTCTTTACAGTGTATTTGTAAGTGTAAGTGTAAGATTTTTCTTTACAGCGCAGTAAGCGTTGTAACTTCGAATCTCTGTAACGTGATTGGCAGGATTACGCCGTGGAGTGGTATTTTACCGAAAACTTTAAAGCCGCTTTCACATTGACGCGTCTTTGCGATGCGCTGCGTACAGGTTGCGTAGCGTATCTTTCACACCTGCGCGACAAGGTTTCACGCTGGATGTGTATTTACATTTTTCTTTTCTCGGCTTGTTATGCTGAATTCTGGTTTCTTTCATCATTACTAAGTTTTTGTTCATCGATAGCAGGATTTCTCCAGTTTGTCTTCAAAAACTTCCATTTTTCGCTGAAAAATCGGATGCGTAAAAAATACTCTTGCGTTGCGTTTTATTTGTCTGCGTAAGCTCTGCGTTGCGTCACCGCAAGCGCGACGCAGTGGCAGCGTAGCTCAGTGTGAAACACTCGACGCGTCAGTGTGAAAGCTGCTTAAATGCGTTCCAGCCTTGACGCCAAGAATCCAAAATTCGTGAAGTCATGCGTATTAACTACGGTAAGTAGGGGTGGAACACGCTTAAAACGCCATCTGTACTCCTTCTGCACAAGCTGACAGCGAACCCTGTTTTACTGCATTAAACTGATACGTCAGCTAAATTCGACTCTAGCGATACTTCGATAAAATGTTTTTTTTTAGCTTGAGCCTGAAGAGAACCCTGGAAAAGAAGGGCCGAAATAAAATCGCGCTGACGTATCCGTTCACTTAAATACGCAACACTATCTTTTGATATTACAGAAAATTATGTTATGAGCCTTTAAGTGTCGTTCCTTTAAATCATAACATTAAACTTGAGTTGCGTTATTGCAGACACCAAGGTCTAAAGCCATTTTTGCAATACCGTGTTATCTGAAAAGCAGAGCAAGTAACAGTAGGAAGTAGCGCCATGACTTGAAAAAAGTGACACACTCTCGAATAGCAACTAGCACCACTAGAGATAGCGAAAGTCCCTACTGAAACTCAATCTATCGTGCACTAGGGCTGACTCAAATAACTTCATATTCTGAACATTGCAACAAAAAAAAAGGTACAACCTCCCCTGTTTCCTCGATGTGTACAGATTGCATCTTAGCTTTACTAGAAATTTATAAATCCGCAAGTATGTCTCGCTTTAAGTGCCGCAAATGTAGTGGGCAGCGCTATGAGTATGGCCCGCTTGCGAAGCAAGAAAAGCATAGGTTTTGACGCTACTCCCTAGTATTGTTTTGCTTTACTGAGAAGTAATCTCACTTTCATCATCACCAACACAGCCTAGGTTTATTTCAAATTGGCGAGAAAGAATCTTGACACTATTGACGTGAGGGAATGTAAGCATCTCTTTTGGGGTAGCTTCTAAATGCACTAATTCTCCAATTGTCATTTTTGCAAAGGTTTCAGATAACACGGTATCTGCGAAAACGACAAAATGCAGATCCAGTTACCGTGGTATCAAATACCGTGGTATCTGCAAAACGCAACTACATGGTTAGTACAACTTATCAACTGGGTTCCGACACTCTTAAAAGGGCGATTCGGGCGTTCTCACGGATCTTTTTTCCGAACGCAAAACGAAAATCTACCAGGCGCAAGAAATAATGAAAAGCCGTTTTGGACATACCAGAGCAAAATAACACTAGGGAGTATCGTCAAGACTTGACAAAACTGACACACACTCGAGTAGCAGCGACACTAGCACCAATAGCAATAGAGAACGTCACTACTCAAATCACATAAAGTACTTAGTTACAGAAACTTGTGGTACCTACTTTTTTCGGCACAAAATGCCGCTGGCTTTACTAACAACAATTGCGTTTTTGCAAACACTATGGTAACTGGATCAGTCGTTTTTGCAGTTATCATGGTATCTGATACTACGATTGCTCTGCAAAAGGACAATTACCGGATCTGCGCTTTTACAAACTATCCAAAAAGAAAGACTGATATTCACTGACACTCAAAGGCGTTACTAGCCAAAATGTTTGGGGGGGCCAAGGAATTTACCGACTGGCTGGTAATTTTTAGCGACTGTTTTTGCAGAGAAAAAAAGACAGTTTCGAAAAAATCGACTGATTTTCAAAAAAAGACAGTTTTGACGAAAAATCGACTGTTTTAATGAAAAAAATCAACTGTTCCGGCAAAAAATCGCGGCGCTTCGCGCCGACTCGGTTATTTTTTTTACCGACTGGCCAACAACATTGGGGGGGGGGAGGGGGGCGTCCCCCCGCGGTCGTGACGCCCCTGCTGACACCTAGAGTGACAAAACTTCTTTCCCACCAATTTGACAAAAAGTCTAGTCTTAGTGATGATGAAAGTGATACGACATTTCAGAAACCCCGGTATCTGGCCAGATACCACAGTAACTGCAAAAACACCTTTTGACCGTGGGTAACTGCGAACGACTTTAGAGCGTGGTATCAAATACCATGGTATCTGCAAAAACGCAACTAATATGAATCTCATAATTATCACAATATCTATCAATACCAACTTAAAGGACTATAAATCCATGTATTTCTATCCCCGAGACCTCAATTTCGTACGATATTACATTCTAACCCCAATAACAAAATGACGCTGATTTTCTCACTTGCCGTGTTTTGCTACCTTCGATGTGTATCACGCTGTCGACGGTTGTCTGCGAGGAGTTTTTCCATCAGAGAAACCGGTTATGTAAATTGTTTCTCTGTGTTGGCTATAAGTCAACGGGCCTCGGAAAAGGCTTAGAACAGCCAAAACGGTGGGTTATTTGTTGAAAACCTTTAAAGAATTCAAATATTTTAAAATACTGTAGGCTGAATTGTAAATAGTGCGAGGGATCCTTTAAGTTAAAATTGTGGATCTCCGCACTCGGTGCTGCAACGCTTCTAAAGTCCGATGCAGGAGAGACTTTTTACAGTGGAGTTAACTTTGAACATTACGATTCTGGGCCTAATGGTAAAATTAAGACCTATACCCCATTCAGATGTTCTTACGAGCCCTTAAGTTACGTGTACAAACAGTTCGATAAGGCCGATCTAAACCTGAAAATACGCATTTGAAATCCACATCAATCTCATTTATCAATCTGTACTCTTTGTACACTTTATGAGCAATAAAGTTCAGTCTCAAAAGCTATCTTAGTAGGACGTCATCTAGCGACACTGGGAGAAACTGGGAGAAAAAGATCGCCGGGAAATCGTGCTACCCTTGCATCCATGACTATACCAAACAAATTTGGCGTGAGCCATGACAAGTTTTGGGTGAATGAAAAGATTTATCTATCTATCACTAGGAACCAAACAGTATGGGCTCTTTGTTAC
The DNA here is from genome assembly GCA_030848855.1 of Branchinecta sandiegonensis. NCBI lineage: Eukaryota > Metazoa > Arthropoda > Branchiopoda > Anostraca > Branchinectidae > Branchinecta > Branchinecta sandiegonensis. The sequence goes on along the minus strand of JAUPMV010000016.1, from coordinate 18,837,276 downwards.
ACCGAATGAGATTTGTGACCAGACATATGCTTCATAACTTCGTACCCTTTGCGTTCTATCAAACGAAAATCCAGATGCGAAAGCTATGACCTGCAACGTTCCGCTTAAAATGAGGATTAGGAACGACGACAGTGCCTCGCTTCGCTCTTACTTAAGCAAACTTAACGATCAATGAAAGGATGAACTTACGGCTCCAAAAAGTCGCCAAAGGTTATGGCTTCGCACACAATATGTGCAAACAATCCAATAATAGTTGCGTTTTTGCAGATATCACGGTATCTGATATCGCGGTAACGGGATCTGTAATTAGTCGTTTTTGCAGTTACCGCCGTATCTGATACATGGCTGCTCTGTAAAAACGACTATTGCCGAAATTGCACCTTTCGAAGTCATCCCAAAAGAAAAACTGATATCCAGTTACATCACTAAGTGTCAAACTTCTTTCCCACCAATTTGACAAAAGCGATGAAAATGAGATGACTTTTTCAGATGCCACGGTCGGACCGTGGATACCACGACCGTGGTATCAGATACCACGGTAACTGCGAAAATGTCTTTGAACCGTGGTATCAGATACCATGGTTTCTGCAAAAAACGCAACTACTGTTTTCAATTGCGAATCCTAAATCACACTGACAAGCCTACCAAGGTACTTCGTACAGGCTACGTTTGATTCATATGCGGAAGCTATCTTCTTCCTTGTTGATATGCTTGAGTCGGAGGTAGACGTCTGTACCGACTCCCTGCATGGACTGGATTTGAAGGCTCCCGCCAAGATACTGGGCATAGGCAGATGACGTAGGCAGTCCGAAGCCGAAACTAAGAAATCAGACACGGAGTCAACGGAAGTGTATAGTACTTGTTGGACTGGTATGTTCAGAGCAAAATAACACTAGAGGCGTATTCTCGCCGTTCCCCGAGGTCTCCTCGGGGAACCTAAAGGAACGGCGAGAATAGAGGGAGTCACTCCACGCGGACTCTGCGTATAGAAAACAGCGAGAACATGGAGAATGCTTCCAAAACGGATTTTGTTCGAACAAAAAATATGCAGTTGAGAAATTAGTCTGGATCCACTTTATTTTTGGTTTTGTTTATTCTGATTGTTTTTAATTAATTTTACATTGCACCAACACCAGCAAAAACTGATTCCCCTCCAAATCTGAAAGGGAGTCCTTTTTTATGATGGTGATGATAATCGGAGCATTCCCCGTCCGTAGGGACTCGCGAGAATACGGGGAGTGAGTCCCCGGGACAAACAAAAATGCGGGGACTCCTCAAGTGGAGTCCTCGGGGAACGGCGAGAATACGCCTTAGGGACAGAGAAAAATAACACTAGGAAGTAGCGCCAAGACCTATGCTTTCCATGCTTTTCGAACCGGCCATAGTCGTAGCGCCGCCCACTACGCTTGTGGCATTTAAAGCGAGACAAACTTGCGGGTTTATGAATTTCTAGTAAAGCAATGGTGCGGCCTGCACACACCAAGGAAACAATGGAGGCTGTATCATTTTTTTGCTATGTATAGAATATGAAGTCTATATTTTCCATTTACCAACGGATCTGATTGTCCCTAGAACGGTTTATCAGAGTAAACGCGTCCGGCACGTCGCTGGCCGCTCGGCTCTATATATAGAGATACAAATATATATTCTGCAACATTAATTTAATCCAATTTCCCTATTTCTTTCATGACGTCACGAATAAGTCACGGGCCGTAGATAATCGGCTAAAGTTTAGTCAATACCTTTTTTATCGGCCTCATTCGAAATCTGAAGCAAAATTTCCTGCTTTGCGTTATAGCAATAACATTTATATTTGATAGTACACAATGGATACGTCATCTGAATTTTATTAGAGCTATCTTTCGGCCCTTCTTGGCAAGACCACTCTCCAGGCTCAAGAGACGACTTTTTTCCACAATTTCGTTTTGCCCAAAAAACTTTTTTTTCCAGAATTTCCTTTTGCCCAAAAAACTTTTTTTTACGATTTCGTTTTTCCAACTAGAGCGGCTTTGAGCCAGAAGAGGACCCTTGCCAAGAAGGGCCGAAATATCGGTCGATGTATCCGTTTTGCATTAACAAATACGATTCGCAGTCGGCTTGGGCTGACGGAATATTTATGATTGCCGACAAGTTGGATTTTTAAGCAGAATAGGCCTACGATAAATAAAAAAAAGGGTTTTGTACGAAGACGTGCCAACAAAATGTCTGTGTGCTTTTATTGGGGCTTCGTGCCCGAGAGAAGGTATTTAGTTTAGCCCAGCCCTCGCATCGTTTGTGTTGTGATTGGCTTGAGGTAGACTGTTCAGACCAATAAGAAACAACTTTTGTTGGCGTTGACTGTGTAGAAACCGCGCATGTCCTATGGAAGAAGGAGTTTCAGAAGATGAGAAGATGCCATTTTAAGTATGCCAAGCACCTGCTTTATTTGCCAAAGTTATACCACACCCACATGCTAACGGAGCGTTTCCAAGTTAAAGATGCAAGCGTCACACTTTTGGAAATTTCATCGTCTCTGCCAAAAATCATGGACAACAGGGCGCAGCCAGCACATGACACTCTACATTCTTTTCTGGCCGATGAATGAAAAATTGTATAGTAAGTAAGTAAGTAAGTAATTTATTTCCGAGTGTGTAAAATAAAATAAAAGAACTAAACAAAACACAACAAATACAATATACAATTTTTCATTCATCGTCCAGAAAAGAATGTGCTGACTGGGCCCTGTTGTCCATGATTTTTGGCAGAGCCGACGAAATTTTCAGAAGTATGACGCTTGCATCCTTAACTTGGAAACGCTCCGTTAGCATGTGGCTGTGGTATAACTTTGGCAAATAAAGCAGGTGCTTCGCATACTTAAAATAGCATCTTCTCATCTTCTGAAACTCCTACTTCCGTAGAACATGTGCGACGCCAGAGCGAAATAAAATGGACGGAGCATATAATTGTTGTAATTGTTAATATTTTTGCCTAATCTTAATTGTGCGTGTTGTGAGATTTGTACCTTTGTCTTCTTTGAGACGCGTCCAAACTATCTTATGATGATACTGGCAAGAAATAAAATGAATTGAAATTGAAAAAAAAAGAGCTGTATAAATTTCCTAAAGCTTTTCGACTGTAGCGCCCACGGTTCGGGTATATTGTATTTGTTGTGTTTTATTTAATTATTTTAATTTATTTCACATTCTCCGCTTTTCAAATGGCGGGTCAGAAATAAATTACTTACTTACTGCGCGTAATTGATGGCCTTATGGCAGTCAAAAGACATCGCAAGAGTTATTGTACACCAGCTAATCTGTTTTTCCTTCCGGGAATTCGGACCGGAATACAGCAACTGCATACCTGTGATGGAAAACTGGAACATTCTCTAGTGACTCTTAGCTCCAGACACCCCTGCTACCTTTGTAGCCGAACCTGAGCCACCCCTTCCAACCCCCACTTACCCATACATAGGCCCGGCCGCTGTCACATTACTCGTTTCAATGAGTGTATCAAAGGTCCCCCCATCCATCTGTTCCACTGCGGTCGTAGTATAGGCTGTGGTGAAGTTGTACTGGGTCACTTTGTCAACTAAGTCATGACTAATTCCGCCACCGCGGTCTGAGATCCTAAAAAAAAGAAAAATATGCGAGGCATTTTCAAGATTGTCCCTACGCGACCTCGTCATGATTCAATTTGGGACGTAGAACATTTGTTTCGTCTGGTTTTGGGGAGAACACTGAGTTAGCAAACTTGGCTAAACCCTCGAGAACTGGTGGGCCCTCCTGGACGTCTTTAAGGACCCCCTCTAAAAGGGAATCATAGATGGAACAAGCAACATAACTATAACAAATATTTGGGGAAGACAGATACGGTTTGAAAAAAGTCCCTCTCCCCAATAACAAATACCCGATGAAAAATTTATCTCAAAACAGTACTATGAAGTAGTACGAAAAAGTTGCATGCAGTACTAACGATGCTACTACATGCTTCTACTTCAAGGCTACCGTGTTACTGCATACTACTATATGGTACTATTAGCAAGACTGGATGTTACTATGGCAAGACAGGATGCTACTGGATACTACTACATAAGATTGGACCAGTCTGAGGCACATTAAATGATAGTATTCTTTGCTATTACACAGTATCACATGCAACATTTTCGTACTACTACCATACTACTACGCAGGATACAAATTTTTCATCGGGTAAGCAAAAGAAGCAAATAAGTATCCCAATCTCTGTAATACAATCAATCAAGTTTATTATCCCAATAGCTTACAGCTAGAAGTGGAATTCAATATTTACGAAATACAGACCCGAAACAAATTAACTAATACACTTACAAGATATGACCAGAAATAAATGATGGGATGAAACTATGTAAACATTGGACAGAAGAATCAGCAGGACATGGAGAAAACTGATTGCCAGTTTTCCTCTCGGACCGACGCACAGACGACGAGAGGGGAGGGGGATAAATGGGCCATCTGGTGACAACACATTATCTTTGCTCCAAAATCTTTCGAAAGAGTATTTCTGCGGTCGGTTAATTTCGGAGCGTCCAGTTTAATGAGAGCCTCTTCATATTATGATCACCCAGAATGATTTTCACTGCTCTCTTTGGACATTTTCCAGGCAATCAGAGAGCTCTGCAGAAAGAGAAGAATGCCAATACGTCCATGCGGAGTTGAACAGATTCCCTTTTTCCATCCACTTTCTTCGAAACCGTAGTGTCACGTAACATCATTTGCCTCTAAAATGCATATTAGAACAAGGAGATTTAAAGCACAACTCTTACTAGAAATGATCTTTTCCCTATGAAATGATCCAGAAAAAAACGTTTTTGAAATACCATTACTTTCCACCTAAAACTAGCGATTTCTAGCGCTTGTCCACTATATCCAGCCTTCCTGCTCTCCGACGCGGCGGCTGGGCGCACAACATTTGAAAACTGAACGTGCCTTGGTCAAAAAGTGGGAAAACTAAGCAAATAAAAGAAGTAATAAACAGAAGATTATCACATTCTTGTGTGTGAAAGAGTTGTCAGCGGATGTTGAAGATTCCGGCTAACTTTTCGTTGGGTGACGGGAAACTCGGCCCGAAAAAGCGCTAAAAATTCGTAGTTACGAAACGAAACAAAGGAGAAAGGTTTGGATTTTAGGAGCTTATAATTCAATATGTGACCGAAGTGTATTATAAAAGGCAGAATAAGCAAGATGGGTCCTTTAAGGACCTGTCTTACCTATAATAATAACGCCCTACTTGCATAATCGCTCCATATATTTCTAAACTCGGAGACCCCCATTTCGTACGGTACATTCTAACCCCTCTAACAAAACCACGCTGATTTTCTCACTTGCCGTATTTTGCTACCTTGGATGTGTATCACGCTGTCGGTTGCCTGCGAGAATTTTTCCATCAGAAAAACCGGTTATGTAATTGTTTCCCTGTTTTCGCTATAAGTTAACGGGTTTCGGAAGTGGCTTAAAACAGCCAAAACCGTGGGTTATTTGTTTGAAAGCAAAGCCCCGTTTTAAAGTAAAGTATACTGTAAGTTGAAGATCAAATAGTGCGAGGGGTCCTTTAAGTGCTTGCAGTCAAAACTGCAGTTTCTAACAAGATTTTTTTGATTTCCTATATATTTGCATCGGGGGGGGGGGGGGGTACCGGGGAGGGTTCGCCGGTGGGTTGGTGCCGAGAGGGGGGAGGTTTCAACGCGGTGGGGGGTCACCAGGTTTTTTCGCCTAGACCCAGAGGATGGCCCTTGTTGATAACTAAGATCTGAACAACTTATCACAGGCCCTTGATAGATAATGCTTACCTAATGATGAAGTCAGTGTCGTTATTTGCAATTGTGACGTGAATCGAAGGTACGAGCTGGTGAGGATTCGGGTGAGCTTCTACCGTGGCGCGAACGGCATTTTTCAGTAGCTCAGGTAAAATATAATCCAAGGGCAGTTGAATGTAAGGAAACGTTGCGTTGACGTGTCCTGAAAGTAGGAGCGTTCACGAGAGTAATCGTTCAGGACCAGGGGGAGGACCTCGTTCAGAACCAGGCTTATCGGATCGAGAAAATACAGAAGCTTGCCCTACTGATTATGTCAAGATCCCCCAAAATTCCTATTAATAAGCTCCTCCGGAAATTTAAACTCGAGTCCCTCGAGTTCCGTAGGTTGAAACTGTGCATGGCTTCTGGTAAAGCTACGTTTAGACGGAGGGTATTTTACCCGTACTCCGCGAACATTTTTCCCAGCAACGGCAACAAATACCCGGGTATTTTGGACTTCAATTTCGCGAACTTTTTGCCCGGGCATTTGTTGGTCGAAGGGTATTCTGCTCTAATATGAGCGGCTTGAGCCTGAAGAGGACCCTTGCCAGGAAGGGCCGAAATATAGCTCTAATAAAATGTAGCTGACTTATCCGTTTTGCACCGTCAAACATGATTCGCAGTCAGCTTGGGCTGAAGGAATATCTAGAATAGTAACGATCATAACTAATAATAAGTAGCAGGAACGCTACCAATGTTTTCTCTTCCTTCAAACCAATTCATTTCAGTCAGCGTACTTTAATCGTTCGAGGCTTTTATGCTGGAATACAAATTGGGACAGGGTCAACCAAAAAAATAATCGAATACCTGAAAGTCGAATCTCTGGTGACCTTCCGTACCGATGCCCTGCAATCCTCCTCGTAAAATCTGCCCACTTCTCCACCACATTCTTCAACTGCATCTGCACATTGATAATCCCAACATGATTAGGCTTTTCGTCTCTTAGGGCAAGGTGATGCATGGCAAGCATCCTAATTCCCAACCGAGACGTAAGGGTCTTGTCTAAAAACGATCTGACCCCATCCTCGTCTTGTATGTATCTCCGACATTCCTTAAATCCATCTGCCAGTTGGGTCACAACATCTTTGTGCACATCAAGCAAATTTGCCAAAAGACGTGCATACTGGTTCTCGTCCTCAATGGTTTTAACCGTTGGAAAGTCTGACAAAATGTGGAAGGATCTGATGTAGAGCTCATGAACTGCCAAAATTGTCGGGTTACAGCCAATGATAAACGGCAGATTTCTAAACTTGTTTACTGTGCGAGCCAGTCGTACTGGCAGTTCCTTCTGTAAGTACTGCGCACTTTTTAAGACGTGAGCCTTGTCTCGGGCTGAGTACAGGATAGTAAATGTCTTCAGTCGAACAGATTGCTTGGTGGCAGCTTCGTCAATTGCCTTTTGATTGAAGTACGACGAAACTGATTTCCCTTTGCCATTCAAGTAATAGTTAGTCACAGGATAGTAATTTATGATATTGTTTCCATCTCCATTACTTTTATCAGATTTGCACCTCAGCTGATTGCAGCAAAAAGGGTGGGAAGCCAACTTCAGTTTCGAACACGATCGTTCGAGCTGCCGATATCTGACTAGTCGGCACATGGTTGGCACTGGTATGGCAGGTCTATACCTGTAAAAAATTGTTAGAATTAACAAAGAGGCAAAACCTGGTGGGTTAAAAAGCAAACATCATGAAAAACACCTACAGCTTTAAAGTTCAGTGGGCGGATCAAACAATCATGATACCACATTACCACCCCCTAGAATACAATGTTCAAATCAAATCAAATCAAATCATTTAGATACAGTCTCTCATAGGCATAGCCCAAATATGGTATCTTTTAGTCAAACAGTTAATACAAGAAAGATTTGTCAACGAGAAACACAAAAAGAATAGGATAAAACGCACAAGTTACGAATTGTTAAAAGTACGAACAAAACTCGGCACAAAGCTTCGAGAATAACGCTGTGACCTGGAGTAAACCGGTGTCAGTTTTGGAACTTTCGCAGCCGCCTCTCTGGGGAGTCGGGATCTGAGGGGGACAAAGGGAGGCGGGAGGAAGTTCTTGTAGATGGGGTGGAGGAGGAGGGTTGAGCCAAATTTTAGGCACAGTTTCTCTCGACGGACAAAAAGGGGGTCAAGTTTGTATTCTTTTAGATAAAAAGAGTAAGGCAGTGGGGAACCTCCGTAGATGATTTGTAGAGACCTCTTCTGAACCCGTTCAATTTTATCACTTTCTTCTTTTGTAAGAGCGAAATGCCAAACAGGACATGCATATTCTACTAGTGGGCGGATGAACATGCAGAAAATTAATTTTAGTTTATCCTTAGGAACCCGGAATTTCTTTAGAGTCTTCAGCATTTGGATAGCACCATTTGCCTTTTTTACAATCAATCTTGTGTTTTCATGCCAAGTTAGATCAGAAGAGATCACTACCCCAAGCAGGGTAGTGCTGTTACTGAGGAGGTTTGGGTCTATAGGTGGTTCGAATTCAGGTAGGCTTTTCTTGAGAAATGAAAATGTCATTACTGAAGATTTATCTTTATTTACCACCATATTTAATTTTGCTGCTTCAGAGGTAACTTGTTCAATATAATTGAAAGTTTGACTTTTACACGCTCCAGATACTACCTCTGCTAGGGAAAGATCATCTACATACTTCCATCTTTCTTCCAGCCCGACAGCTATTTCATTGATCATGAGGAGGAAGCATAAAGGACCGATCACTGTTCCTTGCGGGACACCACAAAAAACCGGTAAAGAAGAAGAAAAATTATTTTTATATTTTACGATTTGTTCTCTGTTTGTTAGAAAGCTTTTTACGATATTAATAAGATATTCAGGAATATTTTTCTCTGCCATTTTTTCCAGCAAAATCTTGTGATCTACAAGATCGAAAGCTTTTTTAAAATCTATTGCAATTAGATTTATCCATTTCCCGGGTTCATCTAAATTTTTAAAAATAAAATCAAGTAAACTAACGAGATAGTGAACAGTTGAACACTTCGGGATGTTACCAAATTGCCTCTTATCGATGACTTCCGAGAGATATTTTTTTAGCCAAGAAGCAACAAAGCTCTCGTAAATTCGGCTAAAAATTGATGTAACAGTGATCGGCCTCACACCAGAGAAATCATTAGCTGCTCCCTTTTTCGGAATGGGAGTGATGAAGCCAATTTTCCGCTTTTTGGGGAAATATCCAGTTTTGGTGATATTATTGTAAATAATATGAAGAGGAAACGCCAATTCTTTCGCAAAAGCTTTAGCAATGGCTACTGGAACATCAAAGGGTGCCACTGATGTTTTCTTTAACGAGGAGAGTTTCTTTCTAATTTCTGATATTGAAATTTCAGGCATTAAATTAGAATTTACATTTGAATCTTCTTGTGAATTTTGGGATGGTGCTTCAGCTGAAAACGAAAGTGGCTTTTCAGGAGGCAGTGGTGGGTACGACTGTACAATAGAAGCAAAATGAGAGTTTAGGTCGTTCGCTGTTTTCTCTGATGGCTCCTCCTTCATGAAATCAACTGGTTGCGGGCCTCTACCAGTCAGATGTTTAACTTTACCGAAGAACTGTGAAGGCTTGGATTCGAGGAGGTTATCTACTTCCTTTTTATAATAATTTTCCTGCGCCTGTTTAATTTTCCATTTAATTTTGTTTCTTAATTTCTTTGCTTCTTCTTCCTTTCCTTTTCCAATTAAGTGCAGTTTATGTTTAATCATTTGTTTAATCTCTGAATTTACGTATGGTTTATCAGTTGAACACACTTTAGTCTTTTTTCCGGAAAACATTCAACAAACTTTTCATTTAGTTTGCTGTGAAAATTCTGCACCTGTGAATCCAAGTCTTCAGCAGTTGAGAATCCGGTCCAATTTTCTTTCGTTATCCAGTCCCCAAACTGCAAAAGTCCCCGATCAGTGATTGGTCTTGAGGTTATTTCGGTTACTGAGTAATTGACTTTAACTTTCTCAAAGGGGGTCCACTGCAACATAAAATGATAGCTACCACCAAGCGGTGCGATTTTACTTGGGTTTTGATAGTAAGAGCAGAAATTCGTCATTATTACATCCAGAGACGTACCACCTTTGGTTGTTGGAAAATCAACAACATTCTTGAGGTTAAGTGACCTGGCCAGAGATTTACAACTTAGTTCATTGACATCTCCTAGCATGGCTATGCCAAAAAAAGGATGTGTTTTCTGGATATAATCTGCCGATTCCTGCAGCTTTTCCCAAAAAGCCTTTCTTGCAGCAGCGGGTTGGCCAGGTGAATAATAGAAAACACACATCGCTACCGCAGTGAAAGGTCTAGGGAGTCGCTTTGGTTGTATTTTAACCCATATAATTTCATCATATTCATTAAGAGACGGAATATTCAAAAGTTGAGGTCGTAAACTATCATGAACAAAAGTCATGACCCCTCCCCCCTTTTTTCCTAAAGAATGATCATCAGGCCTTAATTTAACAAAAGAAAGGAAGTTGGACATTTTTAGTAAATTTAAATCTTGCCTGTGAACTTCAGTTATACAAATAACGGAAGAATTGAGCATTTGGGCCGTAGTCTCAAGCTCCGTCAATTTTTCCAAATTCAGACTTTCTGCGTTACAATAGAGGAAAGACGGAAACACGTGCCGTTTATCATTAAATTCACGTGAAAACGCTTTCTTTTTAAGGGTTTTACACCCTAAATGAGGATAGGCAAGGGGGTGGGGACTGGGAGGGGTGGGATTCCGGGAACGAGGGGCGCCTGTTGCCGGTTCCAAAAGTGATTCCGGTCGGTCAAGCGCACATGCCGGTATGGAATTTATGCCGTGATCGCAGAGAAATTCATCAGTGGGAGAGGAAGCCGAAACGGCGGTAGCGCAGGAGGGCGACTCGGTTGAAAAAAGGGAACACTAACACTGGGAGAATCGCTAAGGGGAGCAAACCGATTTCGTGATGCGTAAGGCTGGTAAAAATCGTCGGGCCTCACTGTGGAATTTTGCTGCAGTGGCGAAGTAAGTCGAACTTCATTTGTTTGGCGACTATTTTGACTAGAACAATGATTATCTGCAAGAATGTCAACGGCGGATATTCGATTGGGGCTAAAACTTGTATTACGGGGTAAAAAAACATGTAAAAATCGGTAATTGCGATAAAAACATCGCCCGCTAGCGTACTTGGAACAAACTCTCGCTTTAAAGGTTCATCAGGTTCATCAGGTTTACATCAGGTTCCTCGACAACTTATTTTCGCTAACACATCGTTATGCCATTTTTTGCTAACTGCCATACTCCGATTTACTAGTTTCGACAAATATAAGCGGAGTTTCTTTTTTCTTATCTATTTGTTGTTATTATATACTCAGGATTATTTGTATTGTTGACAAGTATTTATATCAACGGTGTTAAATGAGAATTCCTTGTAAGCTCCGGAATCAGCTGCAAGTAGGTCGGTTATATTTGTACATTTTTGGCAGTGTTGTAACTTTACATCCAGAAAGTAAAACTTTTCTTCGGTACTGCAAACAACAGAAAGTTTCATCAGATAACACTGGAGCAATCTGCCAGCTACAGAGACGGTTCATTTTTAGCAGCCATGGCACTCTCATCACTCAGCTCTACAAAGCGATTGATTTTCGTACATTGCCGAGAGTTTTTGAATTTCCGTGCCTTGCATTATCATGCTCTGAAATCGTCTCCGCCGATAAGCCGAAGAATCAATGACAAGCGATAACAAGAAAACGGCTTATTTTTGAAACGCTATGTGGTGGAAGTCAAAAATGTATATGTGTGAAGCATCCATAAAAATTAAAGCATAGTTAGTGCCCATTGTGCTTTAACTGTTTTAAACCCTTCTGCAGGCTCGTTGACTTGTAGCAAAAGCATTTTATCAACATCATTGATGTATTACCACCCTGATGTACTGTTACTGCTGAACCTTTCTTCCGGGATGGGTCGTAGGGACTTTCTAAACTTTATTCTGATTTTTTCCTGTCCCTAGTCTGATTTTCTCATCTTCAATGTCCTTTTCGTTTCTTTTTCCTTCAGCTTCTCTTTCTTTGCTGTCCGAACCTGCCCCAAGTGTTTCTGTCCGTACTTGCCCCATGTGCTGTTTTCACAGAAATAGATTTGTAACTCTCAAACTGTTGTATCAATTTCATAAATTACTTTTCGGCAAGGTAGAGGTAATAGTTGCGTTTTTGCAGATACCATGGTATCTGATACCACAGTAGCCTATAAAGTCGTTTTGCAGTTATCGTTGTATCTGATACCACGGTCAAAAGGCGTTTTGGCAGTTACCGTGGTATCTGGCCAGTTATCGTGGTATCTAATATTCAGATACCACGACCCGACCGTGGTAACTGATCGTGGTAGCTGAAAAAGTCATCATACTTTCATCAATTTTTTTTTAAATTGGTGGGAAAGAAGTTTGGCACTTAATCATGTGACTGAATATCAGTTTCTTTCGGGATGACTGAATATCAGTTTCTTTTCGGATGACTTCAAAAACCGCCATTCCGGCAATTGTCGTTTTTGCAGAGCAACCGTATATCAGATACCACGGTAACTGCAAAAACAACTAATTACAGATCCCGTTAACGTGGTAACAGATACCATGGTATTTGCAAAAACGCAACTAAAGTTAAACTACCGTACCTAAATAAAAATCACCGGCGATGTAGTTTCGATCTTGGTGGTTTTGTACCAAAATGAGGTGCCACCCACATTGCATAGAACTTACTTTTGTGCCAAAAAAGTGAAACTAACTTCCGTTTGCTTTGATTGAAGAGTGCAACTGACAGATTTTTTTTTTTATAGAGGAGGCGTATGCGTGTAACAGCTCTGAAAAGCAATCATGCATAATTCAAATTTCAATAGGGAGGTTTAAAGAGCTGATGTCTGGACCCACCCCCCTTTCCCCTACAGTACAGGTATGCTTCTTTCTGAAGCTAGATTACCTTGTTCTTGTTTTTTGCTCCTAAAACGGTCAAATGTCATGCTAAATTTAGAATCAACATCCCGAGGTTTCAGCTTTCTTCTGATGCAAATGCCAAAATAAAATCGAAAACCCACAGGTGCAATTACTTTTCTCTTATTGAACATTCTTATCTTTTGTCGGAATATTTCGGACGACCATAGAAGTAATGCCAAATACCACACAGGAACATGGTGGGGAAATGCATAGTTCAGAATACAGCATTGTTTAAATAGGTGTAACACGGCATATACATATTCCTCTTTTCCTCGAGTGTGCTGTAATAAGGTGAAGAAGTAGAATAGATCTGAGTTCTATTTTGTTTTATGCAGAGCCAAACAGATAGCTGGGTTGGTTTTGCCAGCAGGCAGAGGAAAGGAGCAGCACCACCAGGGTTGCCACAGGAAGCACTAAAGCTCTACTTTGTTGGAAGATGAAGTAAAAACTTTTCTTCAAAAGAACACGTTTTGGTCTGTTAAAACTGCTTATTACTAGTTCGAGGACCAATGCTGTGCATCCGTTAATCTAGTAGTTTTTTGGGATCCCAAAACATAAGTGGAGGGATATCTATGACTTTGTAAAAGTTGTCTGTCTGTCCATCCGTCTGCAAGCACGATAACTCTCGAAGAGAATTAGATATTTTATTCAAACTAGGTGTGAGGATTCTTTGGGTAGGACGCATCAAGTGGGCTCCATAGCTCTATACTTAGGGGTAGGGGAGGGGTTCAAATTAAGAAGCCAACAAAATATTTTTCTGGCTAAAATCAGAAAATTATTTTTGTAAAATAAAAGTTTTACTTGAAGTTGATTTGAGGTTCATTACAGGGATAAAGAGACATGCTGAATCCAGATATGCCAGTTATTTTCTCTTTGAATGCACAGTTCGCCCGGAATCCGGCCAAAACCGGAAATTTGTTGAAAGTAGGTCTTACTTAAAGTTGATAAGAGGTTTGATACAGCGGATACTAAGACCTCAGCTTCAGGAGATTACTTGACAGCCAGATCAGAGGAAACCTCCATGTAAGAGATTACAACAGTGGTAAGACCAGGACAAACCTCCAAGGTAGGAGACTGCAACAGTGGTATAGACTGGCGGAAACACTTGTGGGCCATACCAGTCAACCACAAACCCCTGATTTTTAGATACCCTATGCCAAATGCTGGGTACATCTAGCATTGGGCACAGCTTGCCTGATGCTGGATACCCTATGCCAGATGCTGGATAGCTGTTAGTACCCTGATAACCCTGACCTACATACCCTACTATAAATGAATTGTGATTGGTTGATTTCTGAGCTTCACTCAAATCATCAATATTGCCTATCCAGCAATAGGTATAGGCAGGGGCATCATATATGGGGGGGGGGAGGGGGGGATCAAAAACCCAAAAAGTGCAAAAACGTTCAGCAAAAAATGACCAGTCAGTCGGTAGTTACCTTGCCCCCCCCCCCAAAAAAAAAAAAACATTTTGGCTAGTAACACCTCTGGGCATAGGGGTAGGGTAGGGTATTCCAAACACTAGATATACAGGCGTTTGACATAGGGTGTTCAAAAATGAGGGGTTTGTGGTTGACTGGGCCACACACAGATTACATAAACATTATTTTGGACCCACAAACGACCCACAAACTGTTTTTGGGAGCACAGAAAAACAGCTATAAGAAGTTTTGCCACGACACAATTATGTGCCACACTCCTGGGTGTTTGTCGCTGAAACACAATTGTGTGCCACACAGTCAAGTCGCACGCTGAAACTCACAGAAACTCCATTTTGACTATTTTTGGTAGGTAATTTAAAATCTCCGGAAATAAAAATAAAATTCAGAAAAAATCTCAACAAATAGAACTTAAGGCTTTTGTCTTTACCATTCCATTCAAAAAGGATTTCGAGCTTATGTCTTATGCTTCAGAGAGTTCAGTAGTTAATTTTATTGTTTTGACATTACAGTATTTTGCTGCTAAATTTGAATTTTCCACCAGAAACAAGCCACAAAATCGAAAATCACCTGAGCAGTTGTTTGTCCAATTTGAGCCACAAAATCTTGTTGGTCGCGGAAACACACTTGTGGGCTGCACAAAAACCACTGAAATGCTCTTTTAGAGCCACAATCGACCCACAAACTGTTTGTGGGAGCACAGAAAAATGCTTCTCAGTCTAGTACACTAGCCCCTTTTCAGGCATGGTGCCTGGGTGCTAGACGTTCAAGCACTGTACCTTGGATTTCATGCATATTTCAGTATAAAGTGCAAGCATGAAAAACACAGTTTCTGTGATCACAACTGAGCACCAGCTCGGACAGGGCTGAAATTACTACCATGAATTAGAGAAATCAAAGACAATCCTTTTCAAATTTTTCATAACAAAAGCAACATTGCTCGGCTGATGACAGACGTGAAAACCTCATTTCCTTTTCTACATAGTCAAGGGTTTTGCATGCAAAGTGTCCTGTGCCTCAGCTTTTTCTACCTAGCAGCCAACCAGAATATTGGCTCTTGGGCACTCTACATGGAAAATAGATAGGGTGCTGTTAGGTTTTGAATCTCCATCATCAGTCAAGCCCTTTTGTTTTGTTGTGAAAAATTCGATAAGGATTGTATTTGATTTCTCTAATTCATGGTAGTAATTTCCGCCCTGTCCGACCTGGTGCTCAGTTGTGATGACAGAAACTGTGTTTTTCATGCATGCACTGTATACTGAAATCCATGCACCATGCATGAAACCCAAGGTACAGTGCTTGAACGTCTAGCACCCAGGCATGGTGCTAGACATTTGAGCACCATGCCTGAAAAGGGGCTAGTGTACTACAGGTGTACTAGACTGTAGCCAGATTGCTTATGAAATCCGATACATATTCTTTGAGCCCAAGCTGACTTTGAAACATTTATTCAAACAATGTTTACAATGGGTATGTCAGCTACGATTCTTCATCAGCGATATTTTGGCCCTTTTTGGCAAGGGTCCCACGCAAGGACCCTTGCCAAAAAGGGCCAAAATATCGCTGATGAAGAATCACAGCTGACGTACCCATTGTAAACATTGTTTGAATAAAAATCCGATACTCAGAGCTGACTCAGTGGCGTTACTAGCAAGGCATGGCATTTAGCGACTGGCTGGTAATTTTTACTGACTGTTTTTGCAGAAAAAACAAATGTTTTCGAGAACAAAAAAACAGTTTTGAAAAAAAGTCGACTGATTTTCAAAAAAACGACTGTTTTGACAAAAAATAAACTGATTTTAATAAAAACCGACTGTTTTCATGAAAAAAATCAACTGTTTTGACGAAAAATCATGGAGCTTCGCGCCGACTCGGTTATTTTTTACCGACAAGATTGGGGGGGGGGGCGTCTCCACCAGTCGTGACGCCCCTGCTGATACTACAAATAGGCTAACTTACACAACTTACATGACTTTTTAAGACAGCTAACTTAATTTCTTGGAAATCCATTTAACAATACATTTGCCTCTTGTTCTATCCAGCCAAAACAACAAATTGGCTTTTAAAATTTTCCGTTAGATGACATGAAGATGAAAATCGTTCCTAGCCGATCTACTAGATGGCCATGCTAAGCTTCAGCCAATATGTTGTATCTACAAGAAAGATACAGGAACCCAGAAAAAAATATTAACAAAAACTTTCCCTGTAATACTAAACAGATCTTGACTCATCAATGGTCACCGGAATCTGCAATCGTCGTTTCAATCTGTATGGAAGGGTAAAACTTTTAGCGAGGCCGTAGATAAGTAAGTAAGTAATTTATTTATAACCCGCCATTTCGAAAAAGCGGAGTAAATGAAAGAAATGAAATAAAACACATAAGACACAGGAAAAGCCACTAATAACGAAAAGATATTAAAATATTATGAAATGGTTAACCACGGTAAGTGTATGATTACCGCTGCGCGCACTGTAGGGTCAAAAGGGAAATAAGAACCACTCGGTCCCTTTATATATTTATTTAACTGAATCGGCGACCAACAAGGGCCATTAGGGCCACTAGAAAAATGAAAATAATAATAGTACAGTAATACACACTGCTCAAAGAATATTATTTGTCTGCGACGCCGGGTTTCTTAACTCTTTCCACCCCCAAATGAATTATCAGTAAATTTCAGATCTGTGAGTTTTAAATGTCAGTTCATCCCTTCGAATATTCTGAATGTCTCTTATCATTTGACATAAGCACCTGTGTATGGGTTTTACAGTATATCTCGTATCACATAAGCGCTACATGGCTTATTACACCTTTTTAAACAATTTTTTAATGTAATGTTGCTTACTGATTTCAAATTATAAGAGAAGACTGACAATGATAATAAAATATTTATACTAGAAGCTCGGACAAGCCAAATAAGTGGTTGTCACCAACATAGTGGGACTAGGTCGTATACGAGCCAACAAAAGTACAATAACTTTCATCCGACGGGTTGCCCCCTCTCGATTTTAGTGTAAACCAAGTGCCCGGTCCCACTTTGCCCAGCCGGTGCTGGCACCGTCTGACATCAGCTATAGCACCAATTGCCACATGCTATAACGTTAAGATCAGCGTGTTTAGAAGTGCCAGCCGGTAGAGGGCGTACAGCCTAGGTGCCGGGGAGCGGGCAACCCCTCGCTTTCACTAAAAAAAAAAAAAATCAAACACACAAAATAAAATGTGCTATGACGCATTGTCGATTGCAATACTGCTTGGGACAAATTATCCTGATACCGATTGGATTTGGGTCAGATTCTACATTCTCCAGTTAGATCATACGACTTAGTTCCTATCCCCGAAGATCATCACACTTGTCAAACTAAATCTACAACTCTGATGATAATATAACATAATAATATTTTTATTAGAAACCCGAAGACCATATACAGTATAAATGACAACTAATATAGAAAATTATAGACGAAGAGCGTGTTCCACCCTTCTAGCAATTAGTAACTATTCGTTCGAACCTCGTGTAAGCTACCGCACTGACCGTTCCAATCTTCTAGAAATGGTAACTAATAGTAACTATTTGCTTACCACGCTCAGGAGCGCAGTAAGTGTGGTAACTATACGAGCCTATGTGACGTGATTGACCCGATTAGCCCATGGCACGATATTTTGCAAAAAAAAAAAGATGTGTTCCAGCCTTGACGCCAAGAAGCCAGGATCCATGGCGTCATGCACAGTAACTACGGTAAGTAGGGTGGAACACGGTCTAAGAAACATGACTTTTCAGCTTAAAGTGCTTTATGCACAAAATTAAGAAAAAGGTATTGAATTTTATACCTTTAGCAGAAAAAAGGTGCGAGCTTCCCTAATATAAAACTCTCACACTACCCTTTAATTTAATTAAGTTAACCCTTTACCGTTCATTAATTTATAAATCTATTATAGATAACGAGGATAATAATAATGAGGAAAGGAAGGACAAACTAATTGGCTCGATTTTGAGGACACGAGGACGTCTGAGTAGTCTCGATTACCAAATCCACCCTAGACCTCCCAGACACAACCAGCATGCATCATCTGTTTGGGTTCCTCTGTCGCTCTGCAAGACAAAGTGTTTAAATGTTTACGACTGGTCATACTTTGCAGAATTCGGAACGGTCGTTTCTGTCTTGGACCATTTCTTATGCAAGCGCAATTGAACCGCTCTACTAAAGTGTTGAAACCTTTCCAGGGGTTCGGAACTTCGAAATGCTGACGAGTAGGCGAGCGCTTATGTTGTTCTTTCGCTACAAAAATAAATAAGAATCATAAGTAATATTCAATTTGAAAACGTTATATTAATTGAGGTATTTTTATTAGAACGTAAACAGAGAAGCGCGAAATATTGATATTTTATTAATGCCTAACAGCCACCATCATCACTTCCACACGGAAGAAGTCAGATCTGTTGTGCTAAACAGCAACAGCTTCCAAGCAAGAACAGAAAGAAGATCACATCTGAAAACTCTCAGATATGACACTGCCTATATAAAACAATGGCCAAAAACGGAAAGTCAGCTGCGACGTCCGTCTGCGATATTTCGGCCATTCTTGACAAGGGTCTTCGCCAGGCTGTCGCTGGACTGGATGAAAAGAACCTACAACTTACAAACGCTGTCTTGGCTTCGATCGCTGTTTGTTTCGTTATTTTAGGTATCCCTAAACTTGTCTGTTGCAGGAAGGCAGGTGAAGCAGCAGGATTAGAAGAAAGAGTCTCGCCCTGTTACGAACTTCCATTGTACTGCGGGTCCTCGTGGACTAGTTCCTGCCATGATTTTCGGCACCATCCTCAGTTCCGTATGGAAAAACTGAGATTTGTCTAACTTATGGTGAAAGTGTAGAGAATCCGGTCGGGAAATCCTGATCGTGTATCTGCGCAATTACATACAATACACTGTCAGAAGTTTCATAAAATACAACACAAGGATGCGCGGTTTCAACAGATAACACTGAGGATGTCAGCTATTATGTTCTTCAGAAGTCGCGCGCGAACCGCCGACAGAACCACCGGCCTTTCCGTTTCGTTCCCAAGCGGATCTGCCTGAATATTCTACGAAGACTGGCGTGGGTGCGGCCTTCGATGAATTCGATCTTTCCTCCGAAGCTCTCCTTTGCAGCAATCCTGACTGATCC
Source organism: Branchinecta sandiegonensis (assembly GCA_030848855.1). Classification (NCBI taxonomy): domain Eukaryota; kingdom Metazoa; phylum Arthropoda; class Branchiopoda; order Anostraca; family Branchinectidae; genus Branchinecta; species Branchinecta sandiegonensis. Next base: position 18,817,914 of record JAUPMV010000016.1, on the reverse strand, counting down.
TTGGCTAAACACCGTGATTCGCTTGATGAAAAGTATGCTACCTTTTGTTTCATTCTGACTGCCACGGCTGTGCCTGTTCTTCCTAGTTCTAGTTCTTCCAAGCACAAGAGCAGGCGGTTCAAAGTTACTGGTTGGAACACTTTAGTGAGAAAATTTTAATTTTACCTTTCGTCCAGAGCCATCTTTTGGGATCCCGTGTGGAGGGATACCTATGACACCGCAAAAGTTGTCCGTCTGTCTGTCTGTCCGTCTGTGAGCACGACAACTCTCTAAGGGAATGAGGTATTTTGATGAAGCTTGGTGTGCAGATCCTTTGGGTCAAGGGTAAGGTCAAGTTCGTAGATGGGCTTTTTTAGTCCTTTGGGGAGGGAGTTCAAGTTAAGGGGCAAACAAAATATTTTTAAACAGCTAATGAAATAGTTGATTGAGGGGTAAGAAGACATGCTGAACACGATTATGAAAACCATTTCCTCGCTGGACAAGTAGTTCGCCCGAAATCCGGTCAAAACCGGAAAGCTTGTTAAAAGTAAAAGTTTTATTTGAAGTTGATTAGATGTTCGATTTAGGAGTAAAAAGACATGCTGAACATTTACGTAAAAATTATGTTCTACACGGATAAGTAGTTTGCCCGAAATCCGGCCCAAACCGGAAAATTTGTTAAAAAGCAAAAGTTTATTTGTAGTTGATCGGTTGAAATCTGACATCTAGTCAGATTTACGGGTAAGAAGAGATGCTGAATCCGTATATGACAAGCATTGTGTACCCGGACATAATAGTTCGCCCGGAATCCGGCTGAAACCGAAAAATTTGTTATAAGATAAATTTTTATTTGAAGTTGATTAGATCTCGGATATAAGGTTAATGAGGTAGGGGGAGAGGGGGGGGGGGCGGAGGACAGGTTCATTAAGTTTTTGCTTTTTTACATTCGATGATTTCGTTTTAGGTTCTGCTGATTCCATTTTCCCGACTGTCTAGAATCATGTCTTGGCTGTTGTTGATATATACTTTGTAGAGTCTTGTTACCTGCTACATTTTCTTTGTAAATGCTTGCTTTGTCTACTTTCAAAACGAAGCTGAAATGGTGTAAAACTAATACTTTAGCTGCGAAAGCTGAAGCAATGGCTGGTGCCCTCTTTGGTGGTCAGCAGGATTTCTGGACTCATGTGACACGACACATTTCTCGGCCTAAGGCAAGTGCGAGTACGTGAGATTCGGTGGTAGTGCAAGGCAGATTTCTGAGCACTGGTTGAACAAGTTTGAAACCCTTTTCAATTCTGTTCCCAGTGACTGCTCCAGCTTTCCGCTTTTGCCTCTGTCTGGTTTTCCACCAATTTTTCCCGCTTAGGTTGAGCGCCACCTGTTGATAAAGCTGGGGAGCTGACGGCATTCGGCTAGGCATCTGATGCCTGCATGAAGTAAAACATATTCTGTTACCGGCGCTATTGCCAGGTGTGACTACAGTGGGGCCCGGGCATTCCTGTGAGGAGGGCGCTCCTCAGTGCTTGTGTCTCAGTGCGATGTAGTGTTTGTTAACTTTTGTAATGGTTTTGTTTCGTTGTGTGTTAGATGGCCTTTGGTTGAAATAAAACTATTATTATTATTATTATTACACGAGGCTGAATTTTTATTATGAATTTCTGGGATCCCATCGAAACCTTTGGTCTTGTTTGACTTGGTTTGCTAAAGGGTTGGTTCGTTGCTCCGGTGGTCGGTACTGTTTCATGTATATAAAGCCATCAAAGTGTTATGTATGTATATTTTAAGATATCGACATTTTTTTCGACGTGTTAGTGTACGGAAACTACGATCCTGACATAATCTTGGTATGCAAAGCCTAGCTGGCGTATTCCAGCTTGTTGGCAATACAAAAACAAGAGCTGGAAGCTCATATGGCACTTGCAAGACTTGTTAAATAAGAATGACGATGGACCCTTGGTAATTTTCGGTAATTTTTTTTTCTTTTTGCACTTGATAATTTTTGCTTGAGGCAAAAATGATCATGGGCTCATGTGGATCATGAAAATGTAGGTTTTGCTTAAAAGTTTTTTTGTACTTTGCGGTTAAGATGAGTACTTTAAGGGATGGTCGGATCTGGGAAGTGACAATTTCTAAGACAATCTTGTCAAGTCTCTAATGTTCAAGCCAAGTTTCATCGTCCTAGCACATCTGGAAGTAGCCTACCTTAAACTGCTATCACCGGAATTCTGGACCCCCCTCCAACTTCCCCAGATTGACCGAGTCCGGTCCGGTTCTATCACTGATGTATCTAGGGCTTACGCTTGTTCTTCCAACCAAGTCTTATCCCAATCGCTATATTTTAAGCGTGTCACAAAATTTTCGCTCCCCCCCCCCTGGCTCCCCCACATTGATCGGATCCTGTCCGCACTTGAAATGGGACATTTGAGACACGAGGTCTTTCCAAATATCAAGTCTCATTAAGATCCGATTCCCCGTTCAAAAGTTATAAATACATCAATATTCCGAATTCCCCCTCCCTCCACTCCCCCCACCGTGGTCGGATCGGGGAAGTGACTATTTCCAAGTTAGTTTAGTCGGGTCCCTATTATGTCCGCCAAGTTTCATCGTCCTAGCACATGTGTAAGCATCTTAAGTGGGGATCACCGGAATTCCGGAACGCTCCCTCAAACTCCCCCCACAATGCTCGGATCCGGTCCGGTCTTGTCAACTATGTATCTAGGGCTGGTGCTTGTTCTTCCCACCAAGTTTCATCCCGATCCGTCGACTCTGAACATGTCACACGATTTCCGGTCCCCCCCTCCAACTCCCCCCCCCCCGAAGTCCAAATATCAAAGTTTCATTAAGATCCGATTCCCCATTCAAAAGTTATAAATACGTAGAAACTCCGGATTTCCCCTCCCTCCAATCCACCCACGGTGGTCGGATCGGGCAAATGGCTATTTCCAAGTTATTTCGGTCGGGTACCTAATACGCCTGCCAAGTTTCATCGTCCTAGCACATCTGGAAGTACCCTAACTCGCGATCTCCGGACTAACCAACCGACCGACAGACGGAAAAGTAATCGGTATATGGCACTTGGCCGGAAGGCAAGTGCCATAATAAGCAATATCGAAAAATGCAAACATTCCAGTTTTAAATTTCTAATCAAACAGATAGAATACTTTTGAAAAAATCCGTCGGCACAAATGCGCCCAAAATAAGCTTCTATCCGGTACGCTGTGCCAATGAAGGCTCAGGAATACTTTCTTGTCTACAGTTTAAGCCAACCTCCACAACCCTAGATAAAGAGAGAAAAGCGCATAAAAGTATTCGATCACAAATATTAAAAACCGAATTATACTAGCCCTTAAAGGAAAAGTCACACTAATGGAACTCATTTGTTCTACTGCAGTAGTTTTTCCGTTCATTGTTGTTCCCGACATCACTGTAACCTGTCTTCTCCTCTATTGGTAGTATACTGATTGTCACACTTGCCATTTTTGTTCTCTTTACGTGATGGATCAGGCTTAAAAAAAGGTGTTGGTGTTTCACGAAATTCGTACAATTTATCGCCTGTGTTGCTGTATTTCTTGTCCATCGGTTCTAACCGGTATAACTAAAGTGGTAAGTCATAAACTATGAGCGTGTTCCATCCTTTTAAAAATAGTAACCGTTAGTTACTATTTTAGTTCCAACCTCGTCAAAAGTTACTACGGTGACCATTCCAACCTTCTCAAAATAGTAACTAGTAGTAACTATTTGGTTACCTCACTGTCAGAAGTTTTATAACTGATAACACGAGAATGCGCGGTTTCAACAGATAATGCGTAACAGACAACACTTCGTATGTTATCTGTTGTTTTTAAAAACGTTGTGCATGAAATGTTACGCATAGCAAGCTTTGCTAGGAAGAGCCAAAAAAGCATCTACTGACTTTATTCTTATGTCGGAAAACTCAGCAAATACTTTTTTGCGGTTTTTTTGTTCTTCCTGATGGTAACACTTATTATGCATAACATGTTGAAACACGACAGATAACATCCGACTGCTACGCATTATCTGTTAAAACCGCGCATCCTCCTGCTATCTGTTATGAAACTTCTGACTGTGCATGCTCGGGAGCGTAGCAAGCGTGGTAACTACGCATCTCTGTCACGTGATTGGTCCGATTGCCCGTTGCATGATGTTCTGCTGGAAAATAGAAAAATCGTTCCAGCCTTGACGGCAAAAAGCCAGAATTCTTGACGTCATGCGTAGTAACTACAGTAAGTAGGGTGGAACACGCTCTATATTAACACTTTTTCTTGTTCCTAAGGAGAAAAGCAAAAACAGTTACTAAAAAATGAAAAGTAACTGAGGAGCTCAAGAGCGAAGGCTAAATCCATCAAACGTGAAAAAAGGGAAATCGGTTTCTACACCCCTTGCTTGAAAGCGCGCAGGGTTTATGACGTCTCGTGGTGTCCCATTGCACCCGTGAAATTCCTAAATTCTGGAGCCGTCTATGGGGTCTGCAACTAGAACACGGAGATGCACTGTATTCCGGGCGCATTTATTTCCAAAATGAAAATGAAAGTTCAGATATGGGTTCAACCTGTATTTTATGTCCAATCTTGTCAAAGCCAACCAGCTCTAAAATTTCACAAAATGTGTGAAGACCAAAACCAGCGTGGTGACACCGATGGGCAAACCAAGAACCTCACGATCTGCAGTCTGACGCTCTAACGGTTGAGCTAACCTTCTCTGTGTTACTTTGGGACTTAGCGACTTTGCAATAAGGGATTTCATTAGTCGACTTAAAGCAATTAACTTTTCAAATCTACCAAATTTCCGGGCTTTGGCAAATTTCAGTAAAATCATCTGTCTGACAAGAAAATAAAGTCTAGCACTAGATTCATCGCGTGTTATTACCCCCCCCCCCCCCGGGATGCGAACCTCTATTCGATTTAAGAATGAACTTTCATGTAAACCAAAGTTCCGGCTTTGGCGGGATTCCAAGCGAACTATTTGTCGGGGTAGAAAATTATTTTCATACGGATACAACTTCTTACCCCTAGATCGAACATCTATTCAACTTCAAATAAAACTTCCGGTTTTGACCGGATCCCGGGCGAGCTATCCACCGAGAAAATAATTGTCATGCAGTACTGGGCATGCCTCCTTACCCCTAAATCTCATTAGCTTTTTATACATATTTGTTCGCAATTTGAACCCCCCTAAGAATAAGGCTAAAGATCCATCTACGAACTCGGCGTGTCCCTTGACCAAAAGAACACTCACGCTAAGTTTCATCTAAATATCCCATTCCCTTCGAGAGGAATCGTGCTGACAGACGGACGGACAGACTGACATACACACAGACGGAAAACTTATAATTAGTCGTGGGTACCAATCCTCCACTTCCGTTTTGGGAACCCAAAAACAGCAATAATAACAATTGTTATGTATTGCGAGAAGCGCTGAGACATACAGTGGAATCGAATGAGGAGAAAGGTGACAAATATAATATAATAAAAGATAGACACATACACAACAGTATGTATTGAATGACAATAAATTTTCATTCGTGTTTGAAGTTTTCTTTGAAATTCTGTCTTGGCCTCGACCGCTGTTTCTGGTTCTGTTATTTTAAATGTCCCCGAAATTTGTATGTGTCAAATCCAGGAAGGGGGTTGAAGCAGCAGAAATGAAAAGAAGGGCAGGGTACAATTTATAGTATTTAAAAATAGTTTTATTGGAAGTTTTGAGACTTAAGGTACGACTTGATCCAAACGCTGCTATCCAAGGCGTCACGAAGTGGGAGGACTACCCCTTTGCCAAATATGGTCGGCACAATTCTGTCCAAAATAAGCTACTATACCAATATTTTGTGCCGGTACGTTTTTCTACAAATCTCGGCTCCTGACAGAAGCTTGCTGTGTTATAGTTATCGTATTCTGCTTCAAAATCCAACTTGTTGCCAAAATAAACGAAGAACGTCGCACTATGCACAACAGTTCACTTACAACTCCAATCAAACCGTTAGGAATACTCTGAGTAAATCTCTCCACACAATTTCCCCCAAAATAAGTTTTCTTTTCGGAACGTCGCACTATGCACAACACTTCACTTACACATAAATATTCCTTGAGCCCAAGCTGACTTTGAAGCATTTATTCAAAAAAGGGCCGAAATATATGAAGCATCGTAGATGACGTATCCGTTGTATACATTATTTGAATAAAAGTTGACTTACAACTCCAATCAAACAGTTAGGAATACTTCTGAGTAACTCCCTCAGCACACTTTCGCCCAAAATAAGTTTTTTTCCCGCACGAAGCGCCAACATTAGCTCAGGATACTTTCTTGTCCCCCATTTAAGCACCTATCCATAACCCAAGATATTAGGGTTACCAGCCCATAAAAGGAATTGGTCCCACACGTGCCGGCAAGTCCATGTACCAACTCCTGTCAAATAATAAAATCTAATTAAATTAGCCCTTGAAGAACATGTCGTACTTATGATGCTTATTTATTCTGCTGCAGTAGTTTTTCAATCTAGAGATTCTGGACTTCATAAGTGTCTCCTACCTTTGGTATTACACTGATTATCACGCTTGCCATGATCGTCATGATTCCAGGTTCGTTTCTTCCATTCCCCAACGTTATCCCTCAGGTTCGACCGCCTGACGAGGACCCTTGCCAAGAAGGGCCGAAATATCGCTGCTAAAGCATCGTAGCTGACCTATTCGTTTTATCAATCGTTTGAATACACGTTTGCAATGCTTGTTCTCTTTACGTGACGTTTACAAACAAGAGCTGTAAGCTCATATGGCACTTGCATGTGTCAAGATGATTTGATTGATCAAGAGTAAGTTTCGACTTTGCGGTTGAGATGCGCGCTATAAGGGAGCTGGAACTTCATTTGTAAGCAAAACCCTTGAGGCAAAACTGCTAATGGGCTGATGGGCATCACGAAAATGCATATATTGCTTAAAAGTATTTTTTTTACTTTGCGGTCAAGATTGGTACTTTAAGGAATAATCGGATTTGGGAAGTAGCAATTTCTAAGCAAATGTTGTTGAGTCTCCAATATTCCAGCGAAGTTTCATCGTCCTAGCACATCTGGAAGTACCTTAACGCGCGATCACCGGAATCCCTGACCCCCCTCCCCCTCCTCCAACTCCACCCACAATAACCGGAGCCAATCCTGTTCTGTAAATGATTAATCCAGAGCATCTGTTTGTCATTCCCACGAAGTTCGATCCAGATCACACCAGTCTAAGCGGGTCAAGTATTTTCCGCCCTCCCCCCGATAATTGCCGGATTCGGTCCGGAAATGAAAAAGGTCACAAGAGAAAAATGTCCTCTGTTTAATTATTAAATTTCACTCGAATCCGATCACCCGTTCCAAAGTTACGCATGACTCAATATTCCGGATTCCCCTCCCTCAACTCCCCCCCCCCCCAAGATTATCATATCGAGGATTTTTTTTTTATTCCAAGTCAGTTTGACCGGGTCCCTGATATGCCTTCCAAGTTTCGTCGTGAAAATCCCCCAAAAACGGAATTCCGGGATACCCCTCCTCCCCCCCCCCTCAAGTGTCCGGATCCAGTCAAATTATGTAAAAGATTTATATGGACCAGATGTTTGTTCTTCCCAGCAAGTTTCACTCCGATACCATCATTCTAACCGTTTCTCGAGATTTCCGGTCCACCACCCCCCACCCCACCCAGCTCCCCCGCGTTGCACGTAGCCAATCCGATTCAGCAAATGACTTACCTAGAGCATCTGTTTGTTCTTCCCACAAAGTTCCATCCCGATCCCTCCATTGTAAACGGGGCACGTATTTCCCCCCCCCCCCCCCAATAGTTGCCGGATCCGGTCCGGATATGAAACAAGAGCTGTAAGCTCATATGGCACTTGCATGTGTCAAGATGATTTGATTGATCAAGAGTAAGTTTCGACTTTGCGGTTGAGATGCGCGCTATAAGGGAGCTGGAACTTCATTTGTAAGCAAAACCCTTGAGGCAAAACTGCTAATGGGCTGATGGGCATCACGAAAATGCATATATTGCTTAAAAGTATTTTTTTTACTTTGCGGTCAAGATTGGTACTTTAAGGAATAATCGGATTTGGGAAGTAGCAATTTCTAAGCAAATGTTGTTGAGTCTCCAATATTCCAGCGAAGTTTCATCGTCCTAGCACATCTGGAAGTACCTTAACGCGCGATCACCGGAATCCCTGACCCCCCTCCCCCTCGGTTACAATGGAGGGATCGGAGTGAAACTTGCTGGGAAGAACAAGCATCTGCTCTAGATAAGTCCTTTAGAGAAAAATGTCCTCTGTTTAATTATTAAATTTCACTCGAATCCGATCACCCGTTCCAAAGTTACGCATGACTCAATATTCCGGATTCCCCTCCCTCAACTCCCCCCCCCCCCAAGATTATCATATCGAGGATTTTTTTTTTATTCCAAGTCAGTTTGACCGGGTCCCTGATATGCCTTCCAAGTTTCGTCGTGAAAATCCCCCAAAAACGGAATTCCGGGATACCCCTCCTCCCCCCCCCCTCAAGTGTCCGGATCCAGTCAAATTATGTAAAAGATTTATATGGACCAGATGTTTGTTCTTCCCAGCCAGTTTCACTCCGATACCATCATTCTAACCGTTTCTCGAGATTTCCGGTCCACCCCCCCCCCCCCCCCCCACCCCACCCAGCTCCCCCGCGGTGCACGTAGCCAATCCGATTCAGCAAATGACTTACCTAGAGCATCTGTTTGTTCTTCCCACAAAGTTCCATCCCGATCCCTCCATTCTAAACGGGGCACGTATTTCCCCCCCCCCAATAGTTGCCGGATCCGGTCCGGATATGAAAAAAATCATCGGAGAAATGTCCTCTGTTGAATTCTTAAATTTCACTCGAATCCGATCAACCATTCTAAAATTACGCATGACTGAAAATTTCGGATTCCCCTCCCTCCACTCCCCCCACCATTATCTGATCGACAAAATTTTTATTTTGAAGTCAGTTTGATTGGGTCCCTGATATGCCTGCCAAGTTTCATCGTGAAAGTCCCCAAATCCACCATCACCGGAATTCCGGCCCCCCCCCATAAGTGTCCGGATCAAGTACAATGGCCTAAAGGACTTATCAAGAGCAGATGCTTGTTCTTCCCAGCAAGTTTCACTCCGATCCCTCCATTCTAACCGTTTTTTGAAATTTCCGGTCTCCCCCCCCCCAACTCCCCCCTGGCTACCGAATCCGGTCAAGACTTTAAACGGGACATTACAGATATATATTCTGTTCAGTTATGAAGTTTCATTACAATCCGATCATCCGTTCGAAAGCTACACACTTCTCAATTTCCCGGATTCCCCTCCCTCCACTCCCCCACCATTATCTGATCAACAATATTTTTATTTTGAAGTCAGTTTGATTGGGTCCCTGATATGCCTGCCAATTTTCATCGTGAAAATCCAAAAAACCACCATCACCGGAATTCCGGCCCCCCCCCCCATAAGTGTCCGGATCCAGTACAATGGTCTAAAGGACTTATCTAGAGCAGATGCTTGTTCTTCCCAGCAAGTTTCACTTCGATCCCTCCATTCTAACCGTTTCTTGAAATTTCCGGTCTCCCCCCCCCCAACTCCCCCCTGGCTACCGAATCCGGTCAAGACTTTAAACGGGACATTACAGATATATATTCTCTTCAGTTATGAAGTTTCATTACAATCCGATCATCCGTTCGAAAGTTACACACTTCTCAGTTTCCCGGATTCCCCTGCCCTCCACCCCCCCCCCCCCAAAATGGTCGGATCAGAAAACTGATTATTCCTAATTTTGTTTGGTCGGGTCTCTGATATGCCTGCCAAGTTTCATGGTCCTAGCACAACTGGAAGTACCCTAACTCGAAAAAGTGTGACAAAATGCCCTAAATTTTCAAGTTTCCAGCGCCCCGCACTCCCCCCCATATGGTCGGATCGGGAAACTGATTATTCCCAGGTTAGTTTGGTCGGGTCCGTGATATTCCTGCCAAGTTTCATTGTCCTAGCTCATCTGGAAGTACCCTCACTCGAAAAAGTGTGACAAAATGCCCTAAATTTTCAAGTTTCCAGCGCCCCAACTCCCCCGCATATGGTCGGATCGGGAAACTTGTTATTTCCAGGTTACTTTGGTCAGGTCCCTGATATTCCTGCCAAGTTTCATTGTCCTAGCTCATCTGGAAGTACCCTAACTCGAAAAAGTGTGACAAAATGCCCTAAATTTTCAAGTTTCGAGCGCCCCCACTCCCCCGCATATGGTCGGATCGGGAAACTGATTATTTCCAGGTTCGTTTGGTCGGGTCCCTGATATTCCTGCCAAGTTTCATTGTCCTAGCTCATCTAGAAGTACCCTAACTCAGAAAAAAGTGACAAAATGCCCTAAATTTGCAAGTTTCCAGCGCCCCGCACTCCCCCCCATATGGTCGGATCGGGAAACTGATTATTTCCAGGTTAGTTTGGTCGGGTCCCTGATATGCCTGCCAAGTTTCATTGTCCTAGCACATCTGGAAGTACCCTAACTCGGATATGTGGGACAAAAAAACTCGGACCGACCGACAGACCGACAGACCGACAGACCGACAGACCGACAGACCGACAGACGGAATTGTGATCGGTATATGGCACTTGAGCCAGAGGCTGCAAGTGCCATAAAAAATCATCGGAGAAATGTCCTCTGTTGAATTCTTAAATTTCACTCGAATCCGATCAACCATTCTAAAATTACGCATGACTGAAAATTTCGGATTCCCCTCCCTCCACTCCCCCCACCATTATCTGATCGACAAAATTTTTATTTTGAAGTCAGTTTGATTGGGTCCCTGATATGCCTGCCAAGTTTCATCGTGAAAGTCCCCAAATCCACCATCACCGGAATTCCGGGACCCCCCCCCCCCCATAAGTGTCCGGATCAAGTACAATGGCCTAAAGGACTTATCTAGAGCAGATGCTTGTTCTTCCCAGCAAGTTTCACTCCGATCCCTCCATTCTAACCGTTTCTTGAAATTTCCGGTCTCCCCCCCCCCAACTCCCCCCTGGCTACCGAATCCGGTCAAGACTTTAAACGGGACATTACAGATATATATTCTGTTCAGTTATGAAGTTTCATTACAATCCGATCATCCGTTCGAAAGTTACACACTTCTCAATTTCCCGGATTCCCCTGCGGATTCCCCTCCCTCCACTCCCCCACCATTATCTGATCAACAATATTTTTATTTTGAAGTCAGTTTGATTGGGTCCCTGATATGCCTGCCAAGTTTCATCGTGAAAATCCAAAAAACCACCATCACCGGAATTCCGGCCCCCCCCCATAAGTGTCCGGATCCAGTACAATGGTCTAAAGGACTTATCTAGAGCAGATGCTTGTTCTTCCCAGCAAGTTTCACTTCGATCCCTCCATTCTAACCGTTTCTTGAAATTTCCGGTCTCCCCCCCCCCAACTCCCCCCTGGCTACCGAATCCGGTCAAGACTTTAAACGGGACATTACAGATAAATATTCTCTTCAGTTATGAAGTTTCATTACAATCCGATCATCCGTTCGAAAGTTACACACTTCTCAGTTTCCCGGATTCCCCTGCCCTCCACCCCCCCCAAAATGGTCGGATAAGAAAACTGATTATTCCTAATTTTGTTTGGTCGGGTCTCTGATATGCCTGCCAAGTTTCATGGTCCTAGCACAACTGGAAGTACCCTAACTCGAAAAAGTGTGACAAAATGCCCTAAATTTTCAAGTTTCCAGCGCCCCGCACTCCCCCCCATATGGTCGGATCGGGAAACTGATTATTTCCAGGTTAGTTTGGTCGGGTCCGTGATATTCCTGCCAAGTTTCATTGTCCTAGCTCATCTGGAAGTACCCTCACTCGAAAAAGTGTGACAAAATGCCCTAAATTTTCAAGTTTCCAGCGCCCCAACTCCCCCGCATATGGTCGGATCGGGAAACTTATTATTTCCAGGTTACTTTGGTCAGGTCCCTGATATTCCTGCCAAGTTTTATTGTCCTAGCTCATCTGGAAGTACCCTAACTCGAAAAAGTGTGACAAAATGCCCTAAATTTTCAAGTTTCGAGCGCCCCCACTCCCCCGCATATGGTCGGATCGGGAAACTGATTATTTCCAGGTTCGTTTGGTCGGGTCCCTGATATTCCTGCCAAGTTTCATTGTCCTAGCTCATCTAGAAGTACCCTAACTCAGAAAAAAGTGACAAAATGCCCTAAATTTGCAAGTTTCCAGCGCTCCGCACTCCCCCCCATATGGTCGGATCGGGAAACTGATTATTTCCAGGTTAGTTTGGTCGGGTCCCTGATATGCCTGCCAAGTTTCATTGTCCTAGCACATCTGGAAGTACCCTAACTCGGATATGTGGGACAAAAAAACTCGGACCGACCGACAGACCGACAGACCGACAGACCGACAGACCGATAGACCGACAGACCGACAGACCGACAGACCGACAGACGGAATTGTGATCGGTATATGGCACTTGAGCCAGAGGCTGCAAGTGCCATAAAAAAGAAAAACGATGTTGATTTTTCACGAAATTCGTAAAATTCAGTTTGAGCTCCTTAAGGGGCGTATCTTAGCCGCAAAATGCAAAAAAAAAAAATAATACTCGAATGATCTACTTTCGTGACCCAAGGGCCCATGATCATTTGTGTACCAGTGCATTTGCTTACAAAATGGATTCCTAGCCCCCTTAAATTGCGCATTGTAACCGCAAATTGAACGGCATATTTTACTAAACCATACATTTTTATGAATCCGAAAGGTCCATAATCGTCTGTTCCTCAACACAGCAAGAATCTTAGCTGTTGCTACTACCTACTGCGTATGCTTGCAAGTGCCATATGAGCTTACATCTCTTGTTTTCTTATAAGTAGAAAGCAAAAACTGCACAAACTTGAAAAGTAACTGTGATAAAATTAACTTGTAGCGATCAGGAGCTAAAGAGCGAATGTTGAATCCATCATCTGCGAGGAGAAGTAAAATCAGTTTCTAAGCCCCTCGCTTGAGTGTGCACAAGATTTATGACTTCTCTTAGTGAGAATACACGACTCCGCAAAAACAGAGATGCCTACGCAAACATTTTCACAGGACTGCAGCGACAGCAGAGTGGTAACCAATACCACGAAGAAATTAAATTCAACAACGGAAAACAAAGGGGTTGGTGGTGGTGGGGGGATTAGCGTGATCTCCAATAGACAAGCATGCGTGAGTTTGCTTTACAGCAAGGCATACAAAGAAGTCTAATTTTGCCTAGAGTATTTCAAACTTTTGCTCTTCCTGAAGCTTGGTATGGTACACCCGACTTTCCGCTTTGTCCACCTAACAATCAGCATTTAGATGTATGACTGTATTCGAAAGTAAGCAACCCTTCTCTCCCGGTTCACTTCTACCCTTGGAACCTCGCAAGCGCTTTTATTAATACAAGACGAAAGACCCCTCCCCTCCCCCCCCCCCGAGCTAATGATGATACGTCGATCAATAGCTTATGCGTGAAAGTTACTAGCTTACTTAGCCATGGCCTTAGCTTTACTTAGCCGTGTTCTCAGGCTTTTTGTGCTTTACTTAGCCATGTTTACTTAGTCATGTTTTCATAAGCATAGATTTACTTAGTCATGGCTTCAGGCTTTTTGGGCAATAAATTATTATTCTTATTGTTATTACTATAGAAAAGTCGCCCTAACCAAATTACTAACTTTAAAGCACAACTCTTACTAGAAATGGCTTTTTCACGATAAAATGGCCCGGAAATAGTTTTTTAAAAATACCCATACTTTCCTTTCGAAATTAGGGATTCTCTTGTTAGCGCTTGTCGACTCTGGCCAGGCTTCGTTAGAAAATGTTAGATTTTTTACGCAACAAATTTAAATTTGTGTATTAAATGTATAGAAATGGGAGAAAAATCCTGTTTTGCCACGCCTGACAACAACGGCGCTCTAATGCGCACAAGTTGTTGTCTGGCAAACCCTCAAAATCTCGGCTAGATCTGAAAAGCGAAAAATTCAAATAAAGTGACAAACATAGATTTTGCTAAGAAGCAGATTTCAGATGTTAATAGACCACGCACGTCGTCACTGGGCGTGTGAAAACAGTGAAAAGCAAGAGGGGTCCTTTAATACCGCGAACCAGGCCGTCCGTTATAAGAGAACCCTGCCGCAGCCAATATGAAAGATACATTTTACAGCGACGGCCATACCAGTCGTTTTTTTTTCAAGACGACTCTAATTGAATAATAATAGATCAATAGATAGCCGAGCTGCTAAGAAGGTCTTAGCTTCTCTGAAAGGATGAAGACTGGACTATTTTAATATAACAACGAAATTCTAGAGGCAATTATACAAAGGCAAAGTTTTTTCAATGCCACACAACGCGTGTCTTTTATCCCATTTCTCCTTCGTTCTAGTCGTGTCAGAATTTACCCTAGTGTAAAATAAAGTATGTCCGTCTGGGTTAATACTCGCACAATCACTTGACACAATAACTCGAAGATTATTCAAATAATCTTTGCATTAACTTTTTTACTGGTACGTCTGCTACCGGCTGGGTTGCCACATCAAAAATATTAGAGAGTGACTTTTGGCCAAAAACAGAGAGTGACTTGGGAGTGAAATCTATTTCATGAAATGTTCACCTTTGGTCGGAATCGCCTCTGTAAAAATGGCACATCTTAATTTTACTTCCATGAAAAAAACTTGAAAACTTCTGACAGAGTGATTTTGATGTCCTACGTAGGACAAGAGTCACAACAAGAGCTGTAAGCTCATATGGCACTTGCATGTGTCAAGATGATTTGATTGATCAAGAGTAAGTTTCGACTTTGCGGTTGAGATGCGCGCTATAAGGGAGCTGGAACTTCATTTGTAAGCAAAACCCTTGAGGCAAAACTGCTAATGGGCTGATGGGCATCACGAAAATGCATATATTGCTTAAAAGTATTTTTTTTTACTTTGCGGTCAAGATTGGTACTTTAAGGAATAATCGGATTTGGGAAGTAGCAATTTCTAAGCAAATGTTGTTGAGTCTCCAATATTCCAGCGAAGTTTCATCGTCCTAGCACATCTGGAAGTACCTTAACGCGCGATCACCGGAATCCCAGACCCCCCTCCCCCTCCTCCAACTCCACCCACAATAACCGGAGCCAATCCTGTTCTGTAAATGATTAATCCAGAGCATCTGTTTGTCATTCCCACGAAGTTCGATCCAGATCACACCAGTCTAAGCGGGTCAAGTATTTTCCGCCCTCCCCCCGATAATTGCCGGATTCGGTCCGGAAATGAAAAAGGTCACAAGAGAAAAATGTCCTCTGTTTAATTATTAAATTTCACTCGAATCCGATCACCCGTTCCAAAGTTACGCATGACTCAATATTCCGGATTCCCCTCCCTCAACTCCCCCCCCCCCAAGATTATCATATCGAGGATTTTTTTTTTATTCCAAGTCAGTTTGACCGGGTCCCTGATATGCCTTCCAAGTTTCGTCGTGAAAATCCCCCAAAAACGGAATTCCGGGATACCCCTCCTCCCCCCCCCCTCAAGTGTCCGGATCAAGTCAAGTTATGTAAAAGATTTATATGGACCAGATGTTTGTTCTTCCCAGCAAGTTTCACTCCGATACCATCATTCTAACCGTTTCTCGAGATTTCCGGTCCACCCCCCACCCCACCCCACCCAGCTCCCCCGCGGTGCACGTAGCCAATCCGATTCAGCAAATGACTTACCTAGAGCATCTGTTTGTTCTTCCCACAAAGTTCCATCCCGATCCCTCCATTCTAAACGGGGCACGTATTTCCCCCCCCCCCCCCAATAGTTGCCGGATCCGGTCCGGATATGAAAAAAATCATCGGAGAAATGTCCTCTGTTGAATTCTTAAATTTCACTCGAATCCGATCAACCATTCTAAAATTACGCATGACTGAAAATTTCGGATTCCCCTCCCTCCACTCCCCCCACCATTATCTGATCGACAAAATTTTTATTTTGAAGTCAGTTTGATTGGGTCCCTGATATGCCTGCCAAGTTTCATCGTGAAAGTCCCCAAAACCACCATCACCGGAATTCCGGGACCCCCCCCCCCCCCCATAAGTGTCCGGATCAAGTACAATGGCCTAAAGGACTTATCTAGAGCAGATGCTTGTTCTTCCCAGCAAGTTTCACTCCGATCCCTCCATTCTAACCGTTTCTTGAAATTTCCGGTCTCCCCCCCCCAACTCCCCCCTGGCTACCGAATCCGGTCAAGACTTTAAACGGGACATTACAGATATATATTCTGTTCAGTTATGAAGTTTCATTACAATCCGATCATCCGTTCGAAAGTTACACACTTCTCAATTTCCCGGATTCCCCTGCGGATTCCCCTCCCTCCACTCCCCCACCATTATCTGATCAACAATATTTTTATTTTGAAGTCAGTTTGATTGGGTCCCTGATATGCCTGCCAAGTTTCATCGTGAAAATCCAAAAAACCACCATCACCGGAATTCCGCCCCCCCCCCCCCCATAAGTGTCCGGATCCAGTACAATGGTCTAAAGGACTTATCTAGAGCAGATGCTTGTTCTTCCCAGCAAGTTTCACTCCGATCCCTCCATTCTAACCGTTTCTTGGAATTTCCGGTCTCCCCCCCCCCAACTCCCCCCTGGCTACCGAATCCGGTCAAGACTTTAAACGGGACATTACAGATATATATTCTCTTCAGTTATGAAGTTTCATTACAATCCGATCACCCGTTCGAAAGTTACACACTTCTCAGTTTCCCGGATTCCCCTGCCCTCCACCCCCCCCCCAAAATGGTCGGATCAGAAAACTGATTATTCCTAATTTTGTTTGGTCGGGTCTCTGATATGCCTGCCAAGTTTCATGGTCCTAGCACAACTGGAAGTACCCTAACTCGAAAAAGTGTGACAAAATGCCCTAAATTTTCAAGTTTCCAGCGCCCCGCACTCCCCCCCATATGGTCGGATCGGGAAACTGATTATTTCCAGGTTAGTGTGGTCGGGTCCGTGATATTCCTGCCAAGTTTCATTGTCCTAGCTCATCTGGAAGTACCCTCACTCGAAAAAGTGTGACAAAATGCCCTAAATTTTCAAGTTTCCAGCGCCCCAACTCCCCCGCATATGGTCGGATCGGGAAACTTATAATTTCCAGGTTACTTTGGTCAGGTCCCTGATATTCCTGCCAAGTTTCATTGTCCTAGCTCATCTGGAAGTACCCTAACTCGAAAAAGTGTGACAAAATGCCCTAAATTTTCAAGTTTCGAGCGCCCCCACTCCCCCGCATATGGTCGGATCGGGAAACCGATTATTTCCAGGTCCGTTTGGTCGGGTCCCTGATATTCCTGCCAAGTTTCATTGTCCTAGCTCATCTAGAAGTACCCTAACTCAGAAAAAAGTGACAAAATGCCCTAAATTTGCAAGTTTCCAGCGCCCCGCACTCCCCCCCATATGGTCGGATCGGGAAACTGATTATTTCCAGGTTAGTTTGGTCGGGTCCCTGATATGCCTGCCAAGTTTCATTGTCCTAGCACATCTGGAAGTACCCTAACTCGGATATGTGGGACAAAAAAACTCGGACCGACCGACAGACCGACAGACCGACAGACCGACAGACCGACAGACCGACAGACCGACAGACCGACAGAACGACAGACGGAATTGTGATCGGTATATGGCACTTGAGCCAGAGGCTGCAAGTGCCATAAAAACAAGATAGAGTGACAATTCACACTATCGTGCGACATGTGGCAACCCTGGCTACCAGTGCGAGCGAGGTTTCGTGTCGCAGAGCAACAACATAATTGTTTCTATGCGACATTGCTATGCTAATGCATTCAACACTGAATGCATAGCGTCGTGTTCCCGGAGGCCGGATGTGCGGCAATGCAAAATCTGAGTTCAGACGTGAAACTTCTCGAACTTTTTCTTGAATCTCCTGACCTTTAAGTAGCGTGCACACACAGTCCGAATTTCGCAGTCCGGTGCGAATTTCCTTCTCCGCTCCGGAATTTTGACGCATCGCATGCGGATTCGGTCCGATAATTTCGTTCCGATTTGAGTAGAAAATATTCTACTTTTACCGGAGCGAATTTTAAACGCATGCGAAATTGTGCCCTGAGAATTGAAAAATTAGAAGCTGTGTTTGATGTAGGCTAAGCAGTGGATTTTCCAAACCTGGGGCCAAGTTTCACGTCTGAATTTCGTTTTATCTGAAAAACCTGTCGGGCATCGTGACGCGAATTTCGTATGCGCATTTTCGCGTGCGGAATCTTACCGGACTGTGTGTGCACTTAAGCTACGTTTACACGGAGGGTATTTACCCGTATTCCGTGGGTATTTTTCCCCGCAACAGCAACAAAAACCCGGGTATTTTAGCCTTCCATTTCGCGAACTTTTTACCCGGGTATTTGTTTGTCGAAGGGTATTCATCGACGTCAGCAACAACAAAATTGGATTTTCGAGGAATAATTTGATTATGCCCATGTAAAAAATGATCCAAATGGACACATGCTGGTATACGTTGTAGAGAGATATCCTGAGCCTTACAACCTTGTAACTTATTGCCATATGACAGTACTCTCCCTAGAAAAATTCCCAAGTACCGTGTGAACACTTTCCCTTCTCGTTTCTGGGGAAAAATACCTGCCGTGTAAATGACCCTTTAGCTTTAGAGCATGCGTGAACAGAACTGCATTGCAGAAACACGTATGGAAAACGTAACAGTCTGTAAATATACAAAACAAATTCCATACACTAGCACGGACCAACCGACGGCGCTTCGCGCCGACGCTTTGCCCGTGTGCCGACGATTCGTGCAACATTGGGGAGGGGGTGACTCACCCCCCCTCGCTACGCCCCTGGTATGCAGTTAAGATAGGCTCTTTAAATGATACCAGGATTCATTTGTACCGAGGTACAAATAATTATGGGCTCTTGTGGAACAAGAAAATGTATTGTTTGTTCTTCAAAAGCTTGTAATAGTATGATAAGGAAGGTTTTACGCTGAAACCCCTTTGGGACTTGTAGATGTACCACTGTACCAACAGGAGGCGAAGGAATGAAGAGTTCTCAAGTGACAACTGCTAGCGTCAGAGAGTGCGCAGTATAAGTGTCCAGAGTAGCGGAACATTTGTGTTTAGAAAAATGTGTTAGATCTTAAAAGGGCTGTTGGTTTTTTTGTGGCTGGGTGCGGAAGATGGAGATGGCTGGATACTAATCCGCGACAGACCAAGGCTTGGTGATGAGTTAGATTACTCCACATGGCCTTACCGCAGTCCTTGGAAGGTCCGGGTCATCCCGGTTGATCTCTTCAATGTGCATCGGCTCACCCTTAAATGTGAATCGCGCTGACTTGTTGCTGATTGACCACTTGATGGTTCGATCCAGCCACGGCTACCAGTACGTCCTCCTTTGCCTCTTTGATCTGTAGATGATGACAAATACCTCGCTCCATCTATTTATTTTTTGTCACCGTGATACTCATCTTGGAATGATGTTCTAGAGCCTAAACCACTCAACCTTTATACCCTACGGGGCTAGTGCACAGCTATTTTCCCTGTTAACAAATCACGGAGTTTCTTAGAAATATAGGTGGAGTCAGTTGATTCTGCTCTTTCCGCGCCATGTCACATGTGTTCAGACATGATGTAGGGGGAAACGACGTTTTGTCTGTTTTTTTTCTTTCTTGATTTACCAGATGAAACTAAAAATTACTATTAACAGCTTACATTCTTATTGGAATGAAAAATAAACACTAGGTAAATACAAAATAAGCTATTTTCATATGTTTTGCTAAACTACTGTTGATTTCAAAATTCGCCTACGGGGAGAAGACGGGCCAAAAATGACCAAGTTCATTCAAGTATTGTCGGACCGATTTGAGATAGAGTGGTGAGAACCATATCCTTCTTTTGTGTATGAATACACAAAAAGTCGTGACAGACCTGTGGCTGATATATATACAATAGGGCAAGTAGCGTCAAAACCAAAATCCACTGTGTAAAAGTAAGATGCTTTGACTTGTCTCCCTCCAACTGTAATCAAGGGAACTCTTCTTCCTGATGTCTCTGCCTCTTCTACTTTCTGTCTCTTCCTTGACCTGTTTTCTAAACTAGTAGAGTTTCTTTTGCTTCCTGTACAATTTCTCGTGTCTCCTTCCAAGTGACCATCCACCTTGACTTCTTTCTGATTGGAAATATTCTTCAAATACCTCGTATATTTCCGTAGTTATGATTAATGCCATACAACTCTTTTCAATAAAAAACACCTTTTTTGTAGCTCCATTACAATGACTGATATTTTGAAATTAATTCTCCGACGTTATATACTTCATCCCTCCGTCAGACGCCCCACTGTCTGACAAAATAATTCTGTTTCTAACCGACTTTCAAGCACCTGTTTTGAATTTGAAAAGATCAAGAGGTAGAAGCTCATATGACCCTTGCAAGTCTAGGTCAGGAGACGAAAGTCGAAATAATCGTGGGTTTAAAGTGATCAATAATATACAATTTTATTACACTGTTAAAAAAAGTTCACTTATTTATGTACTATAATACCTTACTGGGGTTTGCCGGAAGTGCAACTGAAATATCCGAATTTATATATATCCCTCGCACATCATCCTAGAGGGATAATTAGCTGATCAAGAAAAAACCCCGAAAATCACAGTTTTCTATTTCTT
The DNA here is from genome assembly GCA_030848855.1 of Branchinecta sandiegonensis. Classification (NCBI taxonomy): domain Eukaryota; kingdom Metazoa; phylum Arthropoda; class Branchiopoda; order Anostraca; family Branchinectidae; genus Branchinecta; species Branchinecta sandiegonensis. The sequence goes on along the minus strand of JAUPMV010000016.1, from coordinate 18,797,265 downwards.
TCAATGTTTACGATATTTGTGTGGAAATAAAATGATGCCGGCATCACAAAATAAAGAGAAGAGTTCGTCTGAAGTAGATAAGAATGTAAAATAAATAACTAAAACATTAAAGGGCTAATGAGTGGTATCGAAATCGAAGTGATTCTGATCCTTTGATTTTGTTTTTGTATGGTGCTCTGTCGGTAGAGCCGTTACGAGCCAGCGTTACTAGCCAAAATGTTTTTTTTTTTTTTTTTTGGGGGGGGGGGGCGGGGGCAAGGTATTTACCGACTGGCTGGACCCCCCCCCCGGACATAACCCCTCCGGCGAAAACCTCCGGTACCCCCCTCCTCGAAATCCAACAATGTTCTCGACAAATTTAGACTTCTTTGTAGATATTGCTGAAAACCAAAAATCTGTTTCTTTATGTGCCGACAAAATATCTGAATAGTACGGGACGCGGATTGTTTCGCTTGACGTCAGACTCATAGTTGGTACGATTCCTGTATTATAGCTTAGGTCTTACGACTTATCACTTAAACCAGGGACCCATAAATTTCCTGTAATGACTCGCCATTCAGGGGGCTTGTCAATAAGAGATTTCTGATGCGCTCTTGACCGAGCGTGAGATAGTTCGAGAAATACCCACGGGGATAAAATACCCGACTATCCAGATAGACAAAATTCTCCGCAGCTGTTGTGCTGGACTAGGAATATTTCTCTGTAATGGGATCTTTTGTCCTAGCTTAGGTACCTGGTGGCATGCTGAATAGTCCCAACAAATTTTGTCTATCTGAGCAAGAACGACGATTCGACCCAAGTGGAATTTTTGGAAACTAGGTGAGGCTCGGGCAACATAGCAACATAGAAGCATAGGAAATGACAAGCCCCCTGAATGGCGAGTCATTACAGGAAATTTATGGGTCCCTGCTTAAACTATACTGATTGATTAGAGACAACTAAAAACATGACAGCACCAAAGGCAAAAATTCTTACGAACTTGGTGAAAAATCAACAAGGTTTTTCTTTTTCTAAGCTGCGTCCCATTTGAGTCCTCCTTGTCTCGGTCCTATCTTCTTGTTACTGCCTTGTCACGGTTCAAACCCGTTTTATTTACCCTTGTCAGGTGAATGACTCAACGGACAAGCATCGCAAATCTAGTAAACGTCACGTGAAGAGAACAAGCATGGCAAACGTGTATTCAAACGATGGCTAAAACGAATAGGTCAGTTACGATGCTTTGGCACCAATATTTCGGCCCTTCTTTGCAAGGGTCCTCGTCAGGTTGTCAAACGTCAGGGATAACGTTTGGGAATGGAAGAAACGTCATGACAATGACAAGTCATGACAATCATGGCAAGCATCATAATCAGTGTAATGTCAGTAGAGGAGATAGGATGCACTTAGGAAGTCCTGAATCTCGGGATGAAAAATTGATGGAAGGACTAGGCAATAGAATAAATAAGTATCATAAGTACAACGTAATGGACATAAGCTTATTTTGGGCGAAACTTTGCAGACAAATTTACTCAGAGGTGTTCCTAGTTTGATCGGAACGTTGTATGTGAACTTTTGTGCATGGTGCGACGTTATTCGTATATTTTGCCAACAAGTTTGATTCCGAAGCAGAATACGATATCTGTACCATAGCAAGCTTCTGCCAGGAGCCAAGTTTTGTACAAAAATGAACCGACACGCAAATTTGGCTTATTCTGGACAAAATTGCACAAATCATGTTTGGCAAAGGGACAGTCCTCCCACCTACGTGACTACCTGGATAGCAGCTTTTGGACCAAGTCGTTCTAGTTTGCTATTTTGGAATCACAAAACGTAAGTGGAAGGGGGATACCTATGACTTTGGAAAAGTTTTCTATCAGTGTCTATCCGTCCGTCTGTCAGCACATTCATCTCGAAGGGAATGAGATATTTGGATGTAACTTCGTGTGAGGATTCCAAGTTCGTAGATGAACTCTTCAGCCCTATATTTAGGGTTGGAGAAGAGGGTTCAAATTAAAAGACAAACCAGTATCCTGTCTACATTTTTCAAGTTGTGTAGATGTTCGGTGGAGTGGTAAGAAACATGTTGAATGCGTGTTTGAAACAATACAAATAGTTCACCCGGAACCCGGCCAAAGCCGGAAGTTTTGTTAAAATGAAAGTTCATTCTGATGTCGATTAGAGGTTCGCATCGGGGGGGGGGGGGGGGGTAAGAACATGCGAACGACCTAGGGCTGAACTTTATCTTCTTGTCAGAAAGGTGATTCTACTCAAATTTGCCAAAACCCGGAAATTTGGTAGACTTTAAAAGTTAATTCTTATAAGTCGACTACTAAATTCCTTACTGCAAAGTCGCTAAGTCTCAAAGTATCACAGAGAAGGTTAGGTCAACCGTTAGAGCGTCAGGCTGCAGATCGAGAGGTTCTTGGTTTGCCCATCGATGTCACTAGCTGTTTTGGACACACTTTTCAAAGTTCTAGAGCTGATTGGCTTCGATTAAAAGATCCGACATAAAATACATTTTGAACCTCATATCTAAACTTTATTTTCATGTCGGAAAAGAAGTTCGCCCTGAGTATACAGTGAATCTTCTTTTTCTAATTACTGATCCCTTCGACGAGTCCAGAATTTGGGAATTTTACTGGTGCCATGGGTCATTAGGAGACGTCATAAACCTTGTGCGCTTTCAAGCGAGGGGCTTAAAAACCGTTTTTCCTTTTCCTCAACCTAATCGCTATATATTAATTTCATCAAATTTACTTTTGAGTTTTAGTAATTTTGGCTTTTTTCAATATGAAAAATGTGTTTTGTCTCTTTTCGAAACTTTACGTCCATTACGGCACCTGGGAGGTAACTACCATCCGAGGGGGGGGGGGGGGGTGGACAACCGAAAAGTGCCGGCAAGTTTCTGTGCGTATCAAGATATCGAAATAGTGAGGGGCGCCGAGTCTTTCGCTTGAAGTCGGATACAGTACTTACGGTGTCTGCATTATAGCATAGGTAAATAGCTTCCAAATTATAACATAGGGTGTAACGATTAGATACAATGGACAAGAAATACAGCAACACAGGCGACAAAATTTACGAATTTCATGAAACGTCGACCCCTTGTTTTAAAAGCCTGATATGTCACGTAAATCGAACAAACACGGCAGTCGTCTTAATCAGTGTAATACCGATAGAGGAGATAGGACACGCTTATGAAGTATAGGGTCTCGGGAACGAGAATGGATGGAAACGCTAATATAGTAGAATAACAAGATATAAGAATATAAGTATCAAGATATGAGTACGATTTGTCACTACCATAATTAGGTTTTAATATCTGACAAACATCGATGCACAATACTGTACCGACAATGTTCGGCAGAGGGGTATTTCTCCCCCCCCCCCCCCCCCTTTTAACTCGTCCCTGAAAAGCAGCTGTCGGACAATTAAGGTCGTACCTTAAATCCAATTTTTTTTTTTTAAATACTAGACATTCTATCCTCGTTTCCGTTTCTCCTGCTTATTTACCTCCCTTCATCCAACAATATCGGACTTAAGTATGTGTGGATCACCGAATTTGAGATTTTTTCCAAATTCGTAGAGTTAAAATCCGACTGAGGATTCAAAGGCCAGAATACAGAATACTGCATATCAAGTTATCTGAAAATGGAGAGTTTTTTTATAGTTGATAGCTGATTTTCCGCTTTGAGCCATTGTCTAATAATTTGGACCTGTGTTTCGGGAGAGACGGAAGATAAGTCTAGATATTTATACCCTTCGTTTGAAAGTTTAGGACCCAAGTTAAACGAAATGAGCTTTTATGGTGCGCTACGATTTTACACACGAAATGTATCAAGTGCCCCATAAAACCGGGGTTAGAAATCGATCTGTTTACCTCTTGAAATTCTTGATTCGAAGCTAGTGTTTACTTCGTACGGTATATTTGAAGAGGGCCTGCTCCTCCTCTATAAATCGTGACACAAACAACCCTTTTCTTCTATGAAAGGGGCCATGTAAAAATAATGCATAACATTCAGTTCATCCAGGTTGCTACTTCCTAAGTGGCTAACGTCTCCTACACCGGGATTCTTAATTTCCTTTCATGAGCACATTGAATCATAATTTACAACTTAAAGTGTAATAGTGGTGATTTAGTATTGATTAATTTTTATCCTTGTTAATTGTCTGTCTGTCGCGGTCTGTCGGTTCCCTTGGGGGTATTCCGTTCACTCTGATTGGCTACCTGCCAGTTGCAACCAACAAAAGCCGGATTGGTAGTGTCAAGGCGCGGGACTTCTTAGTTTGTTTACGGTACTTCGTCCGTTAAAATGAGCGGAGACATTTAAGATAATTAACAAGGATGATAATTAATCCATACTAAATCACAGATTTACACTTTTAGCTATAAATGTCTGATAGACAGGTATTAAGTTTATTGTAAAATTCGTGGTTGTAAAAACACAGAATAAATTACAATATATGTGTCAAAGGTCAGTAGACCTAAAAATCTGTCACGCTTCGTTCAAAAGTTTCACGAACTGTTTGCATATCTAGCGTGTTTTCTAGGTACAGGACAGAACTCGTTCTGGTCGATTTCTAACAAACATTTTGTTAGGTGAAGGGAGGAAAACCGAAGTCAGTGCTTAGCTCTTTTCTGCGCTCCTGCAGTTTTGAGGAAAGTGTTTTAAAAGGTAGGAGAAGGAAGGCTTCGGTCCACTATGAATAATAAGAAGAGCCCGCTTCTGTATTCTTTCCAATTTATCTATTAGTTCCTGCAATAATGAAAATTGCCAAACAGGCGCTGTGTATTCCAGGATGGGTCTAACGAAAGAAGTATGAACTCGTAGTAGGTGACATTGGAGTATTTTCATTTTTGAAGGAGTTTTCTTTTTTTTAATTCCGCATTGGCACTTTTCATCATGTCCTGAGTGCGCTTCCCATTTCAGATCTGGGGTTCTGGTAACACCCAGTAGCTTAATTTTCTCTGCCTTAATTTTTTTCTGGTATTTCTTCTTTGAAAACAGGTTTCGATTTTAGGAAGGAGACAGACCGCTGTTTTCGCGAAGTTAACTTTCATGTCGCTATTCTGTGCCTCGTCCGCCACCTCTTGGATTCTTAGCCTAGCACTACTCATTTGGAAACGATGACAGATTTCAACAATACTCAAGTCGTCTACATATTTCCAACGGTTTTTCTCATCTTACTGCAGCATCATTGATCATTACCAAAAACGGGAGAGGACCCATAAGAGTCTTCCAAAATAAGAACTTTCCAAAAAATACCCTTTTACTTTTTTTTTTGTTTTCTTTTTTGGAGGAATCCAACAATAATTTTAATCAAGTAGGGGCTTACATTTAGTTTAATTAGCTTTTCCATGAGCACTCTGTGTCTAATTAAGTCGAACACTTTAGTAAAGTCAATTCCGATTAAATTTATTCATTTTTCTGTATCATCTAGGTTCCATAAACACAATTACTTAAACCAAGCTTAAGCTGACTAGGTAATGGGATGGAGACGACTTCGTCTGTTCCCGTACTGTGGTGGATCTAATTTTCCAAGAATCCCACCTTTAACCCACTTGGCTACAAACCATTCGTATACCTTGCTGAAAGTGGGTGTAAGGGTGATAGGTTGGAGAGAAGCCTATTGGCGAGTCTTTCTTGATGATTCTCAGGGTAAATTCCAGTTTTGGAGCTTGTGTTAAATGTATTCTGAGTGGTAAAGCCAGTTTATCGAGAAAATCCTTGATCAGTTCTCTTGGAATTTCAACTGGAGTTTACTAGATTTTTTAGTTTGCTCAATTTTTGTATTACTTCTGAAAGAGAAATTACGGGGGTCTTTTATTTTCTGATGGTGGATCGGGAACATTCGTTTCTGGCCTTGCCTCTAATTGTTGTTGTGTGAAGTCGGATGTATTCAGAGGCGAAAACAATCCTTGCCAAGCGCCAAAGTTACCAAGTTGCCAAGGGCCTGATATGCAGTATTTTTCATTCTGGCGTTTGAATTCCTCAGTCGGATTTTAATTCTCCGAATTCGGAATAAAAATCTCCGAATTCGGTGATCCACAATCACTTAAGTCCAATGTAGAAGAGCCTTTTTACAGTGATACGATGTTCCTCAGCAATATTTCGCCCCTGCAATCACACATTGCATATAGATTGCAGGTTCATTTCTCGAGCAACATCCTGGCGAGGACCCTTGCCAAGAAGGGCCAAACCATCACTGACGAACATCGTAGCTGACTTTTTTGTTCTGAGCGATTGTTTAGTGTGTTTCCAACCCGCTTGGGATGAAGAAGTATTTAGGTCAAAATTTGTCTTTACAAACTATCACGTGGGAACAACAGCAATTACAACAACAAGAATCGTTATTTGTATCGCGTCAAGCACTGAGACACACATTGGAAATAAATGGGAAGAAATGTGACAAATATACTACCATAAAAAGAAAGACACAAATACAAAGTACATCATTATCCGACTAAGTTTTCAATCGTGTTTGAAATTGTTTTTGGAACGATGTTTCGGCTTCGACCGCTGTTTATGGTTCTGTTATTTTAGATATCCCTGAAATTTGTCTGTGGCAAATCCATGAAGGGAGGTAATAAGCAGGAGGAATGGAAAGGAGGGTCGATTGCCTAGTATTAAATATATTTTTTATTGGGATTTAAGGTACGACCTTGTCCGACAGCTGCTTCTCAGGGACGTGATAAAGGGGGGAGAAATTACCCCTCTGCCAAACATTGTCAGCACAATTTCGTGCATCAATGACCGTCAAATATTAAAACCTAATTATTGTAGTGACAAGTCGTACTTATTTCTTGATACTTATCTTATTTCTTGTTATTCTACTTTAGTAGTGTTTCCATCCATTCTCGTTCCCGAGACTAGGTTCTCTATTGTTATTACACTGATTAACACGACTGCCGTGTTTGTTCTATTTGCGTGACATATCAGGCTTTAAAAAAAGGTTTTGATGTTTCACGAAATTCGTACAATTTGTCGCCTTTGGTGCTGTATTTCTTGACCATTGTTTCCAATAGTTACATCCAATGCTATAATTTGTAAGCTGTTTCCCTATGCTATAATGCAGGAACCGGAAGTACTGTATCTGACTTCAAGCGAAAGACTCGGCACCCCTTAATATTTCCATATCTCATTGGCACGCACGAAACTTGTCAGCACATTTCGCCCCCCCCCCCCCCCTACCCCCCTCGGATGGTAGTTACATCCCTAGTGCCGGAATGGACCATCATCGTTCAAGGTCATGTTCACCTCGCATATATATTCAGATATGGATTCAGCAATATGGTTTACCTATGCCTACGTCGTATGTCGTTCCTTCCTTACTTCTGCCAAACTTCCGATTTCGGCCAGATTCCGGACAAACTACTTGTCTGGCAAAAAACTAAAGCTCAAAAACGAATTCAGCATGTCTTCTTGCCCGCAAGTGGAATATCTTATCAAATGTAAATAAAACTTTATCTTTTAACAAATTCTCCGGTTTTGGCCTGATTCCGGCCGAAATAATTGTCCAGCGAGAAAAGAAATTTCATGTTCGGACTCAGCACGTCTTCTTGCCCCTAAATCGAACCTCTAATCAACTTGATATTAAACTTTTACTTTTCACAAGTTTTCCGGTTTTCACCGGATTCCGGGTGAACTATTTGTCCGGCGAGAAGATAAATATATCTTCGAATTCAGCATGTTTCCTTACCCCAAAATCAACTATCTCAATAGCTTTCCAAAAAACATTTTCTTTGCCTCTTAATTTTAAACCCCTCCCCCGCCCTAAAAAATAGGGCTGCATAGCCCACCTTCGAACTTGACCTGTACTTTGAGCCAAAGCACCCAAGTTTTATCAAAATATCTCAATCCCCTCGAGAGTTATCGTGCGGACAGGCGGACAGACAGACAGACGGACAGACAGAAGGACAACTTTTGCAATGTCATCTTACGTTTTGGGATCCCAAAATGAGAATGAGAAATTCAAAATATTTGCAGGAATGTGAACTTGAAAATCCTAATTTTTCACTGATGATTAATTTGGCGGATAGAAGGAAGTTAAGAAACCCGGCATCCCTGATCTGCATCGAGGAGTTGAACAAGGGGGTTAGACACTTAATTTGGTGGTAATGTGAAGGGTAATGTGAAGAAAGTGAATTAATGTGTTTGTGATTTTTCCATTCTTTGATCCTTTATCAAAATAAAATATTGCAGGCATCATGAAATACAGAGGCGAGTTGGTTTGAAGTATGTAATGTTATAAGAAAATAACTAACTAAAGGAAACTGATTTACACCGAAACTGGAGTGATTCTGTTCGTATGATTTAGTTTTTTATTTTTGTCTGGTAGCCTATTTTGCCAGTTCTCATTCAGTATTGCGTTTACTCTGATTGGCCAACCTACCGGTTGCTACCCGTTACCCCCCTACAGACAACGGACGAATTGGTAGTGCCAATGTGCGGGACGGCTGCATTTGTTTCCAGTACTTAAAGTCTTTGGTTCATATGGGCCGAGAAGGTGGGAGACACCATCATTTTTCGATGGGTCGGATTTTTACGAATACACCATTACCTTTGTTTTCCCCAAAATCCTCACGGTAGCCAACGTTATCCACAAATTACTTGAACACAATTCACTCCTGAACGCCAATCCGCCATTGCTAATTAACTATTCATTGATCACCTGGCGCTGGTCAAAATATTACTAAAACCTTCGAGAAGATCGAGTGCCGTGCAAGAGAATTAAAACAACAAAGTATATCACCATGTGGACGTTTAAATATCTCGGAAGCAGAAACCATCGGCCAGTTTGACATTTTTTGTCTCGGAAGCTGAGTATTACTTAGCTCAAGTGTTTATTGTCATCTAGTTTACATCCTTAACTCTTTGGACTTACTGGAATTAACAAGAAAGAACAGAAAACAAAATACTAAAAGAAATCGATTATGCAAATAATTAGTTTAATTTTTATACACATTTTCCATATGTCTGCTACAATAAAAACATTTGTTAGATCCAAAGTCAAAGTATGATTCCATCCTCCCCATGTCGGGCGCTTCCGACCAGCACCGCTAGATGACCCCGCGGTCGAATCGAGTCGTGGCTTCATCTTGGGTCTTGGGTGGGGGTGGGGGGGGTTCTAAACGTTGCAAGTGATAGAATGCTTATAATATAACTCCTTTAACGTAATGGATTGTTGAAGATATTAGCAAGGATGAAATTTAATCAATTCTGTTATTAAATGAACTTGAAAGACTAGGTGCCACACTCGTGTCACTGGGAGAAGGAGCAGGAAGAACAAAAATCTGACCTTTACTTTGACCCAAAGGAGACCAAGTTTCGACAGAATATCTCAAACGCCTCGAGAGTTTTCGTGCTAACAAGCAGACGGTGAGACGGACGAACAAGTCACAGGTATCCCGTCACTGACGTTTTGGGATCCCAAAAAAGATTACAGCTGAGTCTCGAACTGCACGGCCCGAAAGGGGGTAGGATACCAAATCTTGTATTTTAAAACTGGATTTTGCACCAAATTCTTTGTATCGGGAAAGGGGCCGATTTCCGAAGATTTTACCTGAGGCGCCTAGTTTCATCATTATTTGGTTTGTGTAAAGTCTGATTCTTTTGGCTGTAATGTAGGCTTAAAAGTGATTAAAAAACAAACAATAAAACAATCCAGATTGGCAAGGTTTGAACATAAACTGGCTTTGCAAGCACGGATCGCAGACTAACAAACAGATCTAGGATTTCGTCGGTAGGCTAGCCCTTATTTTTAATTCGTATCCAGAAAGACATTGATCAATTTCTTGTCGAAAATTAAGCCTGCTGTGCTTTTTTTAGTATCTCGATTTGGTGGAATGCTCGTCATTTAGGTTTTAGAAACATGAAAGTCCTAGAATCTAAAGGGGATGTGATTTTATTTATATTTTTTTTACATGGACGTTTTATGGAAAGAAACGCTTGTTGATGTTACGACTTACGGGAGAGCTTAATTAGGAACAGCAACCCCGAATTGAGACACTCTCTAGGTACATCGTAAAAGGAAACACTAGCGTCGAATGGAGGATTGCAAAAGGTAAACAAATCAATTTCTAATTTTCGTTTTATGGGGCACTCAATCTCTAAAGCCCCCTTTTATGGTAACTCAAAACATTCCATGTGTAAGATTGTGCTACGTCCCATAAAAGCTTAATTTATTCAACCTACTATGAAGGGTCCAAAACTTGTAAACGACGGACAGCCTGTACATTATATTAACTTGGCTGACGTCTCTACCGGAAATCATGGTCAAAATTTATTTACAAGTTACGGTACCTGAAATATAGGTTGAATTATTATCTATTATAATAGATCCATTAGTTCATCAATGTCATATGTAAAATGAGGGCATTGGTCATGAGTTTGAGGTAAGTAAAATTGTATACTTAAGGACCAGGAAATTCAGAGGTGGCAGGTCGATAGAGATAGTTCAAATCTGAAAGGTTTTATACAGAGGCGAAAGAGACATTGGGTGAATGTGTTTATTTTAAAGCGGGTATAGGTAGGGAGGAATAGAAATTACTAATCAGTATGCGTGCTGACATTTTACCGTTGGGAGATAGGAGGAGGTACACGGGTAGGTGGATTGGCAGAATTGGTCCTTACTTCTGTCCGATATGTGGAGATATGAATGAGAGTGTGTGCAGTGCGACATCTTATGTGTGAATTTAGGGAATTGAATGATTTGAGAACTGAAATATTTGGAGAAAATGAGCGTGACCAGAAATGGATGGAGCAAATGTTTAAGAGTGAGTGTTATGCTACCATAAAGAAAGTTTGTAGATTCCTCAAGCTGTCAATGATTCATAGAGATCATTTTTTGTAGTTTTAGTGGTAGTTAGAATAAGTTCGTTGCCGTGTTTCCTCTTGTTTGTATTGCCATGGCCCTTGGCTTTTAAGGTAATAAATATCATATCATATCATATTCGTAAATAGAACAATTATTGTTATTTGAATCGTGACAACAACGCCCAGAGTCTCAGTGTTACCATAAGGTGAAGAAAAGGGACTAATACACTACTAAATATACTAGATAAAATACTAGACAACTATACTAGATAAAAAGAAAGACGTAAAAACACCTGTACATTGCAAAATTGAGTTTCAATCGTGATTTTACTTTAATGCTGTGTTCCCTTCGACCTTCGAATTTTACTATTAGGCTACAGATATAGAGCGGGGGGGGGGAGGCTGGAGGATTGGAAATGAGGGTAGAGTACAGTTTTATTTTCAAATACCAAGACTCATGGCACGACTTGGTCCGACAGATGCAAGGAAGTGCTATACTATTTTCGATTTGTCGCAGAGCTGTCTACGCACAAGCAAGTCAAACACCTAGAACTATGAAACCGGATAAAAGCTTGACAACAGCAATTGCAACAAAATGATATCAATTAGTTGGGCAGTGCTTCTAAACCCCTAGCTTTAATGAAGAGAAGTCTTACGACGTCTTCGCTATCCCATTGCAGTCGTAAAATTGCCAGGTTCGGACACCTCCTCTATGGGGTCTGTAACTACATAACGAGAATGCACTTCGCAAATTTAGTCGCTGTAACAGAAGGACAGTGAAACAGAAACGTAGGCTAGTATGAGAAATATCGTAAATGGAAAACGCAAAACAAATGGGTTCCCTCAAGAAAAGGCACGGGTTAATTTGCTGACAGCATAGAACCTCAGTCTCAAAAGTTTTTTTTTTGATAAGATGCGACAAGTTTTGGCTAATCCCAAATTTCGAAACAGTATACCGGCTTCCTATTTCCATGCTTCTAATGATTATTATAGACTATTTGGGCCTTTCCAACGAAATAAAGCCAGGCAAAAAATCAATTTCCCAGATTTTGACGAAAATGTATCAGAATGATCTACCAGATGTTCAAGTATGCCAAGTATGGTACTCTTCTGTCCTTTTTACGGTATTTTTGGTAGATCCACTCCAGAAGAACCGGCCAGATCGCGAAAATTCTGAGATTCCCCATGGTAGTAGAGTGAAAAACGAGCTACGTTTCTGCGTTCGCACTTTTGTGGCTATCGAGCCAGAAATGGTCTTAAATAGCGATGCTAGAAAACTAAAATTAATGAAATTCATTGTTTTTATGACAAAATGAATTAGTCTCACAACCTAAAAATAACGAGTCCGCAAGCACTCAGACATAGAGTGCGAAAGTAAAATGCTGATCACTTTTTATATACAAAAAGCTTCAGAACCAAGACATTTCACATCCCCGATAACCAAACAAGTATTGAAATAACCTAATGTGTAGTCATCCCACTTTAAAAGCTTTAAATATAAACAAACCGCAAGTATAAATCTAAAGAAATGCTGAAGATCTTGCACGAACAGCTTGAGCCAGTCCGACCCTTTAAACCTCTTTTCCATGAGCAAGGTAATGACAAGCAGGGGCGTCACGACTGCGACAAAATAACAAAACAGCTAATTTTGTTCATGAAAACAGTCGTTTTTTCCGAAAATCGGTCGATTTTTCGTCAAAACTGTCTTTTTTTTTCTTGGAAAACAGTCATTGTTCTGCATAAACAGTTCGGTAAAAATTACCAGCCAGTAGGTAAATGCCTTGTCCCCCCCCCCAAAACATTTTGGCTAGTAACGCCTCTGATAACAAGTGCAGTAAACCAAATCGTAGCAGCCTAATACAGCCTTTTTCACAATTCATTAAGAACGGCATATCATCAACCAGATGACAAAACAGTTCAGTTTCCAACTGTTCATTAAAGATTAAATTATGACGCGTCGTCTTCTTTGTTGCTGTTGCATCAAAATCATCATCCATAGATATATCTCCCCAAATATTCAGGAGTTGGACTTGAGATCTGACATAGACGAACTTGACTCACGGGAAATCTGGGCCCAGCTGCCCATGAACGTGAGGGCGGGGGGGGGGGGGGTCGGGTCCCATCAAAATGCGTATTTACACCTCTTGTTCCTCAAGTATACGAGCTAAGAGTTTGATCCAGTCGCGGGTCAAAAACTTTGTTCATGGGCAATTTGGGTCCACTTGCGCATGAATGGGGAGGGTGGGGATGGTTCAACTTCACATATATATCCCCAGCCCCTATGATCCAAAGGCACAAAGGAGTTTCATCGCCTTATTTTAAGTTATTGCCAAGTTAAAACATCAAAAAATGGGCAATCTGGGCCCAATTGCCCCTGACCCAAGTGGGGGTGGGGTTTGGAACCAGCAAAAAGTAAAAAGAGACCCCAATGCTCACAAACCTACCAAGTTTCAACTTGATACCTGTTGATTGCTGTCACGGGTAACGAACTTTACTCCTGGGCAATCTGGGCCCAGTTGACCATGAACAGGGTGAGTGGGGGAGGTACAACTTTAAAAAGCAATGTCCCAGCCGTAGGTTCTACACATACAAGGAATTTCATCGCCCTATGTCCAGTTCTGGTCAAGTTATGAACCTTATTCTGGGAAATCCTGGCCCATTTGCTCCTGAACCGAGTTGGGGTGTGGGTTGGGACCCCCAAAAAGCACAACTAGACCCCAATACACACAAGTGTACCAAGTTTGAACCTGGTACTTGCACTGGTTCACGAGTTATAATCTCCACAAAATACGGTGAAAATCGAAAACCGGAATCCGAAAGTCGAAAGCTGCTACAGCGCTCGCAATAGTGGATTGTTGAACACTCCACTAGTGGATTGTGAACACTCCACTAAAAATTGAGAAATGAATGCTGGTCTAACCCTGGTTTCTCAATTTCTAGTTTCTTAGTTTCAACTCGGTGGAATGCTGCCAGAGTAGAGAACATAACAGATGTTGATGGACTGAAGATAGAACAAGACCAAAGGTTTCGATTGGATCCCAAAAATTTAATATTTACAGACAATCGGGTCTTGTAGCGGTCCAGTGGTAATCATCGGAGAAGACTAAGTTCAAATATGGATTCAGCATGGGAGCCTGCGTCATGTCTACTTTGACGAAAGTTCCTGCCTTACTTCTGCCAAATTTCCGGTTTCAGCCGGATTCCGGGCGAACTACTTGTCTTGCCAAAATTGAGGTTCAAAAACAGATACAGCATATCTTCATACCATCCATATCGCCATAATCAACTTCACATAAAACTTCAACTTTCCGAATCCGAAATTCCGATTTCAGCAGGATTCGTGGTGAAATGTGTCCAGGTATAAAATGATTGTCGTACACCAACTCGGCATGCCTTCTTACCCGTTAATCGAACACCTAATGAAATTCATATAAAACTTTTACTTTTAACCGATTTTCCGGTTATGGCCGGATTCCGGGCGATCTACTTGTCCGGCGACAAAATAATTTTCATATTCAGATTCAGCATATTTCACTATCCTTAAATCGAACCTCTAATCAACTTCAGATTAATCTTTTATTTTTGACAAACTTTCCGGTTTTGTCCGGATTCCGACCGATCTACTTGTCCGACGAGAAAATCATTTTCATATTCGAATCCAGCATGTCTTCTTACCCCTAAATCGGATATCTATCTAATCTTACCGGTTTTAGCCGGATTCCAGATGAACTACTTGTCTGGCGAGAAAATGGTTTTCATATTCGTGTTCAGCATGTCGTATTACCCCGTAATCAACTATCTCATTAGCTTTTAAAAAATAAATTTTCGCCCCTGAATTTGAAACCCCTCCCCCTCCCCTAAATATGCAGCTATCGGGCCCATCTACGAACTCGACCTTTTCCTTGACTCGAAGAGTCCTCACACCAAGTTTCATCAAAATAGCTCATTCCCTTCGAGAGTTATCGTGCTGACAGAAGGACGGACAGACGGACGGACGGACAACTTTTGCGATGTCATAGGTATCCCTCGACTTACGTTTTGGGATCCCAAAAACTTGTAACTTTGCCATAATATTAACGTGTTCTACATTTCTTTGTACATAGTTGTTGCAGTCTATAGATAACAAAAAGGTACTGACACGGAACTCGGTTAGCGTTTCAGAATTGCGTCTAATCAAGTATATGATTAATTTACCTCCCTCGCACAAATTTACACGTGATAAGTGCAAAAGCATGCATTGTAGTAAGTTTTTGAAAGTAGGCCAAAGAGACGCCCTTGGACAGCCAAGAATTGGTCCAGGAAGGTTATGGTCTAACAGTCGAGCTAACAGTAAGATCTGAAAACTGAAATTCATTTCTTAATTTTTATTTTTAGGTTGTGAGACTAAGTCATTTTGTCATGAAAACAATGCATTTCCCCAAGAATTTCAGTTTTCTAACGTTGCTATTTAAGACCATTTTTGGCTCAATAGCCACAAAAGTGCTAATGCATTCTACTACCATGGGAAATCTTAGAATTTTCGCGATCTGGCCGGTTCTTCTGGAGTGGATCTACCAAGACCCACATTTTTTTTACCTTACATTGCCAAAGTTACCATAAAAAGAAGAGAAGAGTACCTACATACTTGAACATTTCAAGATTTGAAGTCCTAAAGGTAGGTAAGGAGCTAAAAAAACCATCAACCATCAACAATGGAATATAGTCCGAACAAATTTTTTTTCGCCGAATAAAAATTTGGTTAAGGTCATGGGCGCTGGTACATCATTCTGAGAAAATTTCGTCAGAATCTGAGAAATTGATTTTTTTGCCTGGCTTTGTTTCGCTAGAATGACCCATTTCTCTTTCTGGACCTCTATGGTCACTAAAATACCTTTTTGATTAGAACTATTTCCGTCTCACATCTTCTATACCTTTGATTGATAAACGGCTCAACGATTTTCGTTTATCTGTTTTAACGCTATCCCATCTTTTTGTCTGGATTATTTATTTATTGATTACCTGTTGAATCAGGCTCGTTTACTGTTTTTTCTTCTATTTATTGTCACTCCATTTTGGGGCGTCAATCCCTGCTTTTGTTGAGATGGGCTGTAAATATAATTAACTGAACTGAGCTGAAATAGTCAGGCACCTAGGTGTATGAATGAATTCGAAAGCAAGAAACCCTTCTCCCCTGGTTCACTTCTATCCTTGGAACCTGACAAAGAGCTTTCATTGTAAAATACCCAACCGCACGCCTTCAAAAGATAACAATGATACATTGTTCAAGAGCTATTGCGTCAAACCTCCCCCTGCTAATTGCTCCGCGGGACCACTTTTGGAGTTGGTGTTTGTCTGTAGCAGAAGCTCTTAAGAGGAACGAATTTTCCAGACTAAGGCAGTTCCGAGGCAGGGATTGGCCTTTACATGAGTTGGTTCCGCCTTGTGGGAAGAGTCAAGTAGTCTTTTGGATCTAGCGCTGAGCTCCTAGCCTGCGACTTGATTCTTCCACTAGTGCTAGTCTGATCGCGAAAACCGAATATATATGAGAATTTCAGAATTGGATGTGTTGATTATTACTGAACACAGTGGATGGTTCGCAAAGTAGTGATACCAAACGTTAATCATGCAAAGTAATCATGCTTTCTTAAAAGCTCATATTTGTCAAATAATTTGTGCCAGTGAAGATTTTATTGTTTCTCTATGCTTGGAGAATCACGCACACTGACATATCTAGATTTCACATCAAAGTTGGTTCGTCAAGTGCAGTAGCAAGTGCCATAACCATGCACAGTAATAAAATGAGAAAACAAACGTCACGAATATAATGAAACTCTAAACCAGTACCTTGAGAAAGTTTATAATAATAGCCATTATCTGTATACTGCTAAATTCTTCTCATGATTCCCTCCATTAGCAGAGTAGCTTTTCTATTACTATTTTTCATTGTTGGTGCATTGTTGTGTCGCTAGATGCTAGAACAGGGGAGGTTTTCCTCTTTTCTTGTAGCCGAAGGTCTCTTTGAGCGTGTTCCATCCTACTTACCGTAGTTACCACGCATGACGTCACAAGTTCTGCCTTTTTGTCGTCAAGGCTGGAACGATTTTTCTATTTTCCAGCGGAATATCACAACTCGGGTGAATCCGACCAATCACGGGACAGAGATTCGTGGTTACTACGCTTACCACGCTCCCGAGCGTGGTAAGCAAATAGTTACTGTTAGTTACTGTTTCGAGAAGGCTGGAACGGTCAGCGTAGTAACTTTTCGTGAGGTTGGAACGGATTTAGTAACTAATAATTACTATTGGTGCGAGGGTGGAACACCCTCTTTGTCTCTGATGAACTCCAACAGGGCCTCGTTCGTCGTGTCGTCCAGGTTATAAATGCCTCGAACACAGTACAAACGACCATCTCGAAGATTCGTAGTTTTTCGCAGTTCTGCAGTTTCTGCAGTCGGTGGTCCAGCTTGACGGTGGTCCAGCTTTTTCCATGTCTGTTATGATCCGATAAAACCCATACTGCCCTAAAAGCGAAAAGATTTTGGTCGGGTTCTGCGCCACCTTTGGTCGATCAAAAAGGGGTAATTGTCATGTTCAATTGCTTTCTACGGAAATTGTGACGTTTCGATATTAGTCTCGTTCTAACCTGTTTGGTAAAGGCACTGTTCCTGGTTATGTACTATTCTTACTTCGATTACCGTATGTCTAAAGGTAGTTGGAATTTCTCTAAACACGAAGGATAACAAACTTGTTGTCAGACAAAGGTCGTCCAGTTTTTTAAGGCACACAAAAAAGTGCCTAAAAAAACTTTTTCTTTAACAACTGATATTTGATTTATCGAGACAGCGTTCACCGCATCAAAATAAAGAAGATGTAACATCTTTTTTCCATGTGAAGAATGATTTCCTGAGAAATTTGGTTGGAATGAAAATATAAAAATTCTGAAGCACCGCCGGTAGTTGGAGAACGTCATTATGACAACCATTTCAGTACACTGCTGCATCCTTTACTTATATGCCCCCGCTGACAAAGTAGCTCTTTTGACACTCATTTCCTTGTTATTAAAGGTTAACTTCAGACATCGAGGTTGATATCGGAAAATAACAACGAGACGGCCATTGAAAATAACCTGCCCGAGCCGAAGGCGAGGCAGGTTATGAAAAATGTCAGCCGAGCGCAGCGAGGTTGATATTTTTAAATGGCCGTCGATGATGTTATACCGATATTAACCGAGATGGAGGTATGTTAACTATTAAAACTTTTTCGCAACAGTTAGTGATTTGGGATATTAATCTGACGCATTATTTTTCCCATTGAGACCGGACTGATTGACCAAGTGTCAAAAGGAATCAGAGTAAAGGAAAAAATGGGCTATTTTTTACTTTATAGCACTAATTCAACTTATTCTTGAGAGCAGCCAAAATTTATTCTGGATAACAGCCAAAAGGTAAAAAATAAATGAACAAAATTCTCTACTTATTGACGCCGTTGTATGGTCGTAAGTAGAAACTCGGGTTTCCAGCATTGACTGTGATATTTAATGTTGCGGGAAATACACGACCACCCTGAGCAACGACTACACCTGCTGGTGGTAAGTTGTCACTCGGTGACTTTTCATCCTTTGTTGGCCTTTCGTCAATTCCGGTAACTGTAGTAGAAACGACCGTGACCATGGTAAGGAGGGTGGAGCACGCCCTGATTTCATCGGTTTAGCCTTGTCCCGGTCCTGTCATCCAAACGCCGTTTTATTTAACTGCCTTGTCCGCTTGATGCCGTTTTATTTGTCCTGTCAGCTGACAATTGTCAGTGCCCTGTCAGACAGGACGCCGTGAATGATGAAATGCTCTCGGAGCAAGTTTCGGTCCTGTCACGGGTAGATTTCTCGATTGCGTTTTATTTGCGATGCTTGTCCGCTGAGTCATTCACCTGACAAGGGTAAATAAAACGGGTTTAAACCGTGACAGGGCAGTAACAAGAAGACAAGACCGAGACAAGGAGGAGTCAAATCGAACGCAGCTTTATAGCTTGTTCACACGGGGCTGAAACAGCGGCCGATTCTCTATCAGCGGCTGATTTACGCGCGTAAATAGCGGTTGAAAAAAATCCAAAAATCAGCCGCTGATTTTCCGAATAGGCGCTTATTTTCATCGCGGTCTCCGATCGGGATAAACTAAATCCTTTGGAATGTGACCTTTGATGACTCTAGGGACAGTAAACAGACCGTAATTAGGAGAATTAGTTCAAACTTGGTGAGGTTTAGGTCAATCCAGTTCCAATTCTGTCAGACTGATGTGAACATAACATGGTTTTACACTAAGCATCTCAGGATTACTAAACGATTGAAAAAGAAAAGGTAGAATAATTTTCTAATTACAACAGCGTATGTTCTGTTTATGTCTAACATTTATTTTCGTTGTTTTTCTTAAAACAAAATTAATTTTTCAACCTTCACTGAAATGTAACTGAACATCAGTAAATGATTGCATACTATTCTCATATTATTTATATCTATATTATTAATTATATTTTAGGTTCTCCTTCAAAAATAAAAATATTTAAATATTTTTATTTGCTTTTTAACTTAAAATTGCTGAATCGCCTTAAATCTATCAATATTCAGTTTGTGACTTTTTCCTCGTATAAAGACTACAAGTCAACTAGATTTGACTTTGACTAACTCACAAGATGTTTTTATTTTATTTTATATATTTTGTTACAAACAAAAAGAATATTCGGAATTAGGTTTTTCTTTTTAATTCTCCCGTCAACCCCAAACAGTCGATCCGTCGTCTGAACAGATCAGCCGCTGTTTACGCGCTTATTTCGGTCCCGTGTGAACAAGCTATTAGTTCAGCGCACCAGGGTTGCCAAGTGTGACACTTTTGGTGCTTTTTGACACTTTTTTCCTCTGGGTGACACCGTGACACTTTTTCTCTGAGAGTGACACCTTTTCTGACAAGTGGCACTTTTGATGTAAAAAAAAAACACCTTTTTTTATTTACTGCTGTGGTTCAGGTGGAGGAGCACCTATAAGAAGAGTTAACAAACTTACAAGTATACCAATACCAGACCAATACCATACCAAACTTACAACTATACATACTATACCTTGCAATGTGTTTCAGGTACTTCGTTTTTCTTTCCATTTTTGTCATGTACAAACGTGTACAAGCTGAAATTTATGTACAGCATGCGCACACAAATTTTTGGGTGTCAAAAAGTGCATGGTGTCAAAAAGCACCTTTTGCAAGGGATCCTGACACTTTCATGACTCGAGCTCTTTGCAACACTGCAGAGCGCAGAGCATTTGAAACTAGAATCTTGTGTTTTCTGATGAAATCTTTGTTCAGAAGAATGATAAGTTTTTGGAAGACAGGGAATGGAATATATATATGACCAGTAGACCAGCTGTATTTACAGTTGAAACATGATCATTGTCAAAAGGTATGACCTAGTCTTTTGCTGTTTGGTTGGTTGGTTAAGGAAAGTAACAAGGTGCTCTTTCTGTGTATTTTCAGTCGGCATCTGATTATTGTTGTCTGGTTGCTGAAAAAGGAAGTTTTTTTTCAATAGACCTACTATAGCTGACACTGCAAAATGGATATGCCAGCTACATATTGTTGGAGCTATTTTGCCGGCTTTCTCGTCAAGAACTTTGTTTTAGCTCAATCTGGTAGTAGATTTTGTGATAAAACAGTTAAAGATTCTTGCTTATGTATCTGATTGGTGAATTCTACATGAAAACTACTTGGAGTTAAAACTGGTTGAGCGATTTCATGTAGGACATGGCTGCTATTTAGCTGTTTCGCCAAGAGCGGCTGAAATACAGCTCCAGTAAAGTGTAGCTGATTTATTTTTATTTAGTTTCGATTATGATTTGCCATCTGCCAGGGCTCAAAGAATATTTAGTAGTCTGATTGTTTTCCACTTGCAGCACATTTTTTTTTTTTTTTACAAGAGATGACTCAAGTAACTTAGGATGGCTGTGGTTAAATGGCGGAAATTAGCATTTTTGGTCGCTACGCCCAAAAGTGTATGTCCTATATTTTTAATGTCAGTTTTCCTTGCTAGGGTACTTTTTCTGAAGAAAGAATCCTACTTTTCAGTATTTGATGAAAATAATTTGGTGAGGCTCTGCGATATTGTTTCAGCTTCTCCGGAGGCGATATCGTATCAGCCTGTCTAGAGGATGATATGATATCGTATCAGCCTCCACGAAAGTTTTTAGTCCCATATTCCCCTCTATCTAAAAAGCCTCCCCCTTTTTACGCTGATAAAGATTGTCATGATATAACTTCCTGTTCAACATAGGAAGATATGCATTACAGACCTGTTCGAGAAAAGTTATGTATGAATGATGCGAACAAAAGCCAGAAACACATACGCATTACGGATACAGAAAAGCACTACACGATACAAACAAAACTGGATATTCCAAGAAAAACAAACAGCAGGAATATAAAGTCAAGACGTCTTATAATCACCAACAGGAACATACAACGACTTAACATAAGGCAATTTGAAACCTGTCCTGGTACAGTCAATAAATTATCTATTCCCCTGGAAGCTCAAACGTTTTGAAGGGATGTATGCCGGGGGTGCACGCCGAATTTTGTTTTCTTCCCGCATTCGTCTGGAGATATTCCCATGAGTATTTGTGCAAACTCTTGTGGGAGAGATGGTCTCTTCCGTCAGCAATTCGCTGGTCAGAGCAAAGTGTATAAGCAATTCACCATTCGCTACCCTAGGCCACGGGGTCATAGGACATGGGGGGCAAAGGAAATACAAATGTCGTTATACAAAGTGTTGGCTATGGGAACTGCTTTATTCACAACCCTACTGTAAATTGACAAGATACCTAGACACCTAAGTTCTTCTGTTGTTGTCGGTCATCGGTGGATGAATTACCAATCTTCGGATCAGTTCGGGCGGGAACCTTGGTAGAGCTTCAACGAAGAACTGGCTGAACTACTTCTGGCCATGCCTGCGGAGGTTCTTCATAATTAAAATGGCAGTTCTTCGTTTCTTGCGTCAGGTTTTCCCCAACCTTCTTCGCTTGTGGGCGACTGGAATATTTCGCTGGTTCGAAGAAGTTTGTCTTGTATGGAACTGTTGCGTCATAGTTGTTTGCGGTCGCGTCATTCAAGCTTGTGTAAGTCAGTGAAAACCCTTAAAATTTCGCCAACGCAAAATTTGGTACGGAAGAGATTTGCTAACTCCAGCTGTTCAAAACCCTTCGTAATAAAGAAACGCCCCATCGACGCATAATTAAAACATTCAAGAACACTGTTATTAGGTGTCGATACATCACCCATGATGTTTAAATATGCCTCCACTTTACTGACGATCGATTTCATTGAAGACGGTAGAAGGTAGATGAAAAATAATAATCTTAACTGGGCCGAACTTCTTTTGTTCTCTTACTTTGAAGACATACTATTGTTCAGTTTTACTGGGCTTTCTGTTGGCTATTCGATTTGATATCAGTTCGTTGGATGATTCAGAATAGTTTTTGTTCATTCAGGTTCGTTCGTTTATTTGAGATCGGTAGTCAAGCTTGCTATTCCCTTTGATATTTCCTGAATCCTGATAGTCTCTTAATATCTTGATAATCTATTGTAACCCTTGACAAACTCTTGGTAGTTCTTTTGATAGGCTACACCACATTGTCTGGCATCGGAACCGGCAGAGGAGGCCTGGAGGAGCCTCGTATTTCACAAGAACTTTGGAGATTGAACCCTGATGTCAACGATAGAAACCGCAATCGCAAAAACCAGTGAAACAGTTAGAACATACGCTACAAAGTTAATATGCACAAAATAAAAAGCAGGGCGCGACACATTTCATTGTCAGACGACGCGTTGAAATCCTCCTCCCACTGGCCCGATGCTGGGAGTCGGGATCCCCTCTGAAGGGCCGAGCACGGGCATCCCAGCTGCCCGAAAGCATATAACCGTCGCCTCTGACAGCACTCTCTTTTCCCCTTCGAGGGGTCGGTCAATTAAACACGCTGCGTGTGCGCAAGTTCGATCAGCGACGGCGACTCACTGTCAACCCCACGTAAGAAGGCTTCGGACGCCCCGACCACAGAAAGGAGGAAAGTACTTAGTCTCGCAATTTTATTTGCATGATGATCTGCAACGTCCTCCTCACATGCCTTAAAATTTACACGTCTCTCAAGTAGAAAGCGCAGCTCCCTGTTCTCCGTCTCAGTTTTTTCCTTGGCGACACGGCCCCGATGACAGATGACCCTTGTCGCCAGACCTGCTCCTTCGGCACCTTGACTTCCCTTTCTTCCTTCTCCTTGGCATCATTAGCCTCGGTGAGGGCTAGCTGCTGTTCCAAAACGAAGTCACTCAATGCCCGGCTCATGCTCACAACAACCTCGAACTCCTCGGCAGTACACACGAGAGGACTCAAGATTAGATTCAAAGACATTTCTCTTTAAGACGTTAACTATAACACTTATCCTAACGGACTAAAAATAAACACTGCAAATATGATATCCTTCCAAAGTCGGACGGCATTATAACATGCGATCTGAAAAGTCAGCGTTTCCCACGGAAAAAAGTCCAGAGAACACAGTTTATTAGGACAACTGTAGTGAGGGGAACCCATGCGATAAATATAACCCATGTAGATAGATATATACACAGCCACTATTTACACCGAAACAGGACACGGTCACAGTCTATTGTCGGACAACGCGCTGGGTCCTGCCATGGAGGATGTAGATGGTTGAACTCCTCCTCCCACTGGCACCAAACTTCGGGATCCCGTCTGAAAGGCCAAGCACGGGCATCCCAGCTGCCCGAAAGCATATAACCGTCGCACGTCGCCACTAATTGACTGGTCTTCCGAGGTCCGCGACAACACGGGTACTGAATAACCCGGAGCTCACCCGCAGTAATCCGGATCCCCGTAAGCGGCATAGAATCCGTTGAAAGTTGAGAAACAACCCTTTCTTGTGACAACATGGCACGCGCATTTGCCGCGTCGCGCAGCGTCATAGAACGCGAGTTCACTGTCGCAGCTAAGCATAACCCGTGAATGGTTCATTGAGCAATCCGTTAAATCTGCTAACAAGCGACGTAATTGTGCATTTTCAGCCCAGCAAAATCAAGCAAAATCTTTTCCTCAGATGCCCATACAAACTATATCCTCTGCACGCATAATTAACAGGGCGCTTGGCTCCGTTCGTATTTCTGGAAAATTATTTGCGATTAGTTGGATTCTTTAAGTTTACCGTTCTAGAAATTTCTTTAAAAAACTGAAAAAAAGAAAAGCGCTAATAATTACATACCAAAGGAAACAAATTGACCTCGACAAAACTACAATGAAAAAAGTGATGAGTATATGCTCACCCGCGGACACGTTCAGGCGCGCTTGGGGGAGAAACCTCCCAAGTCGCCACTCACGGAAGGATCTTCAGAGGACCACGACAATGAGTAATGAATAGCCCGGAGCTCACCCGTGGCATCCGTAATAATCTGGATCCCAGTAAGCGGCACAAAACCCGTTTTGGGTTGAGAGACGACATGGCAACATGGCACGCGCATTTGCCGCGTCGCGCAGCATCATAGAACGCAAAGTTCACTGCCACAGCTAACCATGACCCATGAATGGTTCATCAAGCTATCGGTTAAATCCGCTAACAGGTGAATTTTGCTTCCCCTAGACATCTCTTCTGGTCTCTTAGTTCTTCGCTCCTCCTTTCCCCGTGGCCTATCAACTTCATCAGCCATTCAGCTCACCGCTCACTCTGGTAAAGTTGGCTGGAGAGTTGACGACGTTTTTGCCCGACAAATATTTCACCAGCACGGCATCGCAGGTCAATAGCGGGACTAACATATCCCAAAAACCTTCAGGATGAATCCAATCGAGTTTCTTGAAGGTCGGTGTAATAGCTCCTTATGTAGCTCCTGGTGTCTGATTCGACTTCATGTCATCGTGTCATATCTACCACTAAGTTTATGTGTGAAAGGTTACTGTAAGATAACTGACCGTGGGACATAGAAGGATATGCATTAGATACCTGCTCAAGAAATAACAATAAAGAAAACAAATATGAAGAGAGCCCTATTGTCCATTAACCGTTGCATTAACCAAAAACATATTTGACAATTTACCATGCAAACAACATCTCAACCTTTTAGAAGATTGATATGAAATCACTTTAACCTCCTGCACGATTTAATGTTAACCTTAATTTGTACTTCGAATCAAAGTAAGATCTGTTGAATGCTCCTGAGTTGAATCAGTGGTATCCCATAAAAGGTATGAGCATGTCTAGTGCCTTTTTGAATGTTCCAGGAGCGGGAGCTGAGATTCTTGCACAGTTCATTCAAGGAGTTGATAACTCTGTTGGCAAAGAAAATTTTTCTGGGCCTGGTTTTGACTGGCTGTCTAAATAACTTATTTCAGTGTCCTCTGGTGCACTGCGGTCGGCTACGCAATATATTAACACATGATGGCTTCAGCGGTTTGCGGGTCATCGTCCTATCGTTACGCTTGCGCCTGTACCCGTAAGCGGTCTTGGTACGGTTTTTAATGGCCTTATTTGCTTTCCTCTGAACTCCATCAAACCTTATATATGGTGTGGACGCTGGGAAGGAGTACCCGCCAAAATCCAAAACACGGAGATCTGCTGGTAACTATTTGCTTGATAAGGCGAGGTTTAAGATGGCCTGAGACACGGTCTCGATGGTATTGGTATGGAAATTGACGAGGCTATGAACAAAGTCGCGCTCCTCGGTTCCTCTGTTCTTGATGGGCGAGTCAGAGTTGGAGGCAGGTTCGTGCATACTGTTTTGGGAGCATGGGTTTGATTAACTACTATTAACGTACTATTTAATTGGAAAGCTGAAGGTCCCGTTCCCTCCATTGCTCTTGGTGATATCAATGTAAAACCCGTTGAGAGCATTGTTTACCTTGGTCTCCCCATTGGCTCGTCATTAAAACACACCCGCCGGCTTCTTTCTGAACATTTTGAAAGAAAAATATGCGCTTCCTATGCTCTACTTGTAAAGAATGTAACCCGCTTCAACCGAAAAATACTAGCTTCCCTTTATAACTCCGTTGCAATACCCCAATTTCTTTACCTAGCTCCCTTCTGGCAAATATTCTCAGCTAGTGAAAAAAATAAACTCCGTTCCACCTTCTTCAGATTCTCCAAATACTTACTTCGGCTCCCGCCTCGGACAAGAAACACCAAAATGATGAAAATATATAACATAAGAGACCCTGAGCTTGCTATCTCTAACCTGATTAGCAAGTACAACTCAAAAATCCAGTCCCACCCGTGGAGTAAAATTCTCAGAGTTTAAGTGTTTATGTATGTACTGGTGTTCAGTTTTTATTCAGTCAGAGAGTCTCAGTTTGTAATTGTCGATTTCTTGTGTGTTTCATATGAAAGTGTTACGTTTTGCTTTTGTTTTGTTTTTTTCTTTTCGTTTTTGTACTCCGTCCATTTTCTGTTTGAAATGACGGGTGATAAATAAATAAATAAATAAAAATTGTAGCTGCTTATGTCGGAAAATAATAGCTATTTGTCTGCCAATATCTGGATTTGTTGACATCTGGTAGCAGTCTTGCGATGGGTGGTACAATTGTACCAGATTCAGTACTTTTTTCTCTGACCTGAATATCTGTACAACTTTTTTAATAGTCGGAAAATCAGTACGATTACGTCGAACTGGTACAAAATCAGTACATTTTCTCCGAAATTAAGAAAAAGAACTTGACTACTTGACTTATCGTACTAACTTTGGTGATTTACCTAGAGCTCTTACTCGGAAGAGGCATTCCTGTGTCTGGATGGGCCAAGGATCCAGTAAAATTTCTTCGCGACCCAACCACTTTTCCTTTCTGGAAGATTTTGTGTGACTTTCCAGCTCCTGGTTACGTGGGTTTAGCAATTAATTTACATCGATAGGCAAATTTGGTCCTAAGTCCTAAGTTTCCTGGTCCTAAGTTTGGTCCTAAGCACTTCTTCCTGCCAAGCTCTATCCCGAAAGACACAAAGGTGCGGAAAAAGTAGGATAGAAAGAAAACGGGAAGAAAGAGAGACAAATAAGCGAAAAGAAAGATTTTGTATAGATTAGTGGAGTACCGCAAAGGAAAATGCGCGTGATGCGCTTCACGCAAAAAAAAAAAATTGGAGTCTGGTACCCTGCCTGGTAAATTTTTTCGCGGGAAGTACATTTTTATATATCGTTTTTTCACCAAAATAGCAAATATAGCTAGCAAAGGTAAGTCAACATAGCACTTTCAACGGGATATAAAATGGCCAATGGACAAATGACAAATAATACCAGATAAAAACGCCTAAGAACTATTAAACGAACGAACAAAGTACGGCACAAACGAGTTGACATATCTTTCAGCTGCATCCGCTGGATAATTTGGTAATTTAGCTTTGTTTGAGTGGGTTTGAGTACGCGTGTTGGGCCTGTTTTTATTTTGTTCAACATACTCAGGCAACATTGATCTGTGAAGTTCAGAATTTAGACATTTGTGGCCAAAACTTATTGTTATATGGTGCCTACTTTGCTCAAGGGAAGGGAGACCGAGACTTGAAAGGCTCTCTTCAGAACTAACGTACACTGGGCCCAGGATAATCTTAATTGCTCTTTTATGGATTAGCTCCAGTCTACTGGATTGCTCCTTGGTCAAACCGGGATGCCATACCTGGCAGCAATATTCAAGACAAGGTCTGACATAAGATAAATTAGGACTTATTATTCACGGGAATCTTAAATCTCCTCAGGACCGAGAAAGATTTCAGTAGATGCGACCCATTTCTAACAAGAGCGTCAATGTGAGTATTCCATTTGAGGTCACTCTGGATATACACACCAAGTAATTTAACACAGTTTTGTGTACTCAAACCAACATCTTCAAAAACTGGAACATTATTGAGGAATGAAATCTCATAACAACACTCTTCACGCTGCTTACCGTTAATTTAGCTCGGCTTAGTTCGGGCTGGAGATTTTCATAAATATCACTGAGCGTGGTTGTATGATCAGAATGGCTTGAAAGGTGTCTCAATGAAAGCACAGATTGGTCATCAGCAAAATTAAAACGGTCAAGAATTGAAGTTAAAATACGATTAAAAACAATAAAAAAAGACAATGGTCCTAGCTTAGTCCCCTGCGGCGATCCACAGTATATATCCAAGAATTCGGAAAAAGCTGCAGCTGCACACACTGTTCTCTATCAGATAAAAAAATAGCTAACATCCGTAACACAAATTTACTAGCCCCCATATCACCCGCCTCATGAATAGCGACCTGGTGGTCTAAACTGTCAAATGCCTTTACAATGTCAGTGAAAAGAGCTTCTACAAACGCATGTTCCGTTTCGAGGTGCCTTAAAACATCATCTAACATTCGAACTAAATAATGCGCTGTACTACACCCGGGTCTAAAACCAAATTCCCGGGGATCAATCTTATCCCGAATTTATCATTTAGTTACTCAAAAATAAAACCTTCGAACACTTTAGAAAGCGCAGATGTTTTTAAATCGGGCGGAGGTCACTAGCTTGGCTAGGAGATTAACTTTTAGGAATCAGCGTAATTTACGCTCTTTTAAAAAACTTTGGAAATACACCTTCTGTGAAACATTGGTTAAAAATTGCGGTTAAAGGAAGGCTTAAAAGGTCGCAACATTCAACAATCAACTTAATAGGTATTTCATTTGGGTAATTCGCTTTAGACGTGTAGAGTCGCTGTAACTTTTCCAGAACAGCATGGACTTGAATTACAGGTATGTCCCCAAAATTTGCGTTTTCGGGAAGAGCACTAAGTGGAGGGTGCATCCGACAGATATCCGTAATATATTGATTAATTACACTAGCTGCAATGGGTTTTGTCACTAAGCATGTTTGATTTCTTAGATTTACCCATAATCCTTTGGACAGCGGAATGAAATTTTTTCGGATCACTTTTGAGGAGACCTTTTAGACCTTTGTCTAGCACAATTCAAAAAATCAGTATCGCAACACTGTCTAGTAGTGGTAAAGTAGCAGCTCATCTCCATTATCATTGCTGATCAACATAAGAACCAATAAAACCAACTCCAAGGGCTTTGTGTTTACTGTGAAGTTAAAAAAAAAAAAAAAAAATCAGACCACTTTTCTGTGCTTGTAATGAATACTTGTTACTAACCTCCATTCCAACACCGAAGTCCAAATTAATGCTGTTTAAATCGTCGCTGGTAATGATTTCGTCGAAGTACTGCCAGAACTCTCCGAGCTCGTTTTCGCTGACACCCTAAAAATAATTTTTACTATAATGATTGAAATTAGATCTAAATCTTTTTTTGTCAAACCGGCATTTAATGCGTATCATCATGTTATCCACTGTCATTTACATTTAACAATTAACCGTTCAAAAAACGTCGACTCCACCTCTCAACATGGCCTTATGATATACCCGTGTAAAAATTGAACGACTAGTCAACAGCTTGTTCAACAGCACAAAACATCAAATTAACGATCTTTCAGTTGTAGCCTACACCTTTACAGCACTCCTATCCCGCTCAAGAGCTCATAGCACTGTGAAAGACGCTGTCATGTTGCTGTTCTACCGTCGTAATATGGTCTTGAGAAACAGCACCTAACCACAGTGGCCAGGTGGTTGCGCCTCTATCGGCCATAAGTAAAACTTGGCTTTTGTCAGTACGAGGCACTGGTAATGAAAATTTGTTCCCATGGATTGCTTATACGAATGGCGTATTTGCTGATAATTCTTCTTTTACTCGGATTACTGTCTGCTTTTCTCTTCATGGTAACTTAGTATTTTTTATAACTGTACATATTTGATCACAACCCTCTTTCAGATTGCATGGTTCGTCCCTCCCGCCAATGATAACTTTTTCATATTTGACTTCGTAAAGTATAGGTTTCGTTCACTATTTCAGCTGGTAAAAATAAAGACCGATAGCGGTCAATCTGCTCTCTTACTGTTGGCCATAAACCAAAATCAACCATCCTTCTCAGAACCAGAACACACTCGTTTGTTCGGTTAGCTTTGTTGGTCATTTTCATGGCATGATTTCCCAGGCTTTCTTTGCTGCTTTCTTGTAACTGTCATCTTTCGTAGCCTTACTGTACCATAGCCGTATACTAATACTGTATTATATACCAAGCTGGCAAACGCATAGACTTAGACTTTAATAATCATTTTATTTCCACGGAAAATGAGACTGAAACCTGACATAAAATAGTATTGAATTTTATGTATACACGACTGCAATTCCAGAATATGCTCTATTCGGCGATACATCTAGCATTACCACTTCTGGCTCGTTAGATGGCACTACGGCATAAAAGTTTGATTGATAAGTTTGACGATACACATAATTTTCGAGGCTGGATTTACTAGCATTTGAGAAACAGCAACTTCATAATGACATATCGCATTTGAGGTTTTATTCCAAGATTAAGCCAATCAGAGAACGCCGTAAAAAGTTGCGATACTTTTCAGTCCATACCAGCAAGAACAAAACAAGTTATCCTACGACACGTATAACAACAATAAATGCCGCGATTATTACATATTACAATAGTAGCAATTGTTTGAATCACTCAAAAAATTTCTTTCGTAGGGACCTGCATTGCCATTCTGCATTGCATTAACTAGAGCGAAGTCAGTATAATCTTCATTGGATTCTTCAGTGGCGAACTAACAAGAGTCTTCATCGGTGTCATCCTGAAAGATACAATTTACATCATTACCTGAAATAAAGTGACACAACGGGTACTGGAATCTTTACGAGCCTGTGCCAAACCATTGACGGTACGAGCTAATAAACCGACAAACTTTTGTCCCATCTTACCGAATTCTTACTAAAGATCTTCTACACCAATCAAACAACGCAGGGTCTCGCTATATATTACGAGCTCGTGATACATAGTCTTACTAAAGCGATAGGGACGCGCTATTGCATGCAGAGCAAGCATGACATGGTTTTCTTGTAAGGTTTTGTAGAAAATACTTTTTGATCTTTATTCCTGCCTTGAGATGAAAAATCTTTTACGTTTACAGGATTTCTGATGACGGGAAAAATGGACCTAGCGCCTAACATCTCAGTATGTGAATGTCTATACTAAAGTTTTGTAACAGTTTGTAACAGTAACAGTTTACCATAGATAGATAGATAGATAGATAGATAGATAGATTTATTTGCGCTAAAAAGCCACAGGGGCCATGGCAAATACAAAAAAAATAATAACAACAAAACAACAACAATAACAAACCTACAAAAATCCTTCCCGATATGACAGAGCGATCCGAAGGAATCTTCCAAATCTCTTTAAATCCCCAAAATGTTTACTTTTTAATTTTCTAACAAGTTCCTCCCTCGAGAAAAAACCCACCCTAAAAATTTCCTCCCTTAAATCCCTTAAACCCTCACAATCACAAATAAAATGCTCTACATCTTCATCAATCATCCCGCACAAAGGGCAGAAATAAGGACCAGACGAAACCCTAATTTTCCCAATATATTTTCTTCTTTGGCCAAAAGGCAAACAATCTCCTCTCAGACTAATTAAACATTTCAATTCTTCTGGAGATAACCCCGACTTAAAATAAATTTCTTCGCCCCAGGCCTCCTTAACCCTATTGTAGAGACTCAGGGACCCAGGAATCCAAACCTTACAACCCCACGCCTGCAACTCCTGGTCCTCTAATACTCTTTGGACTTCTTTCGCGACCTCACCTACCTCTAGCTGAACCCCCTTCCCCTCGTTCCACCTACCTGACAGTCCACACTCATTCAAAATAGTCTTAATTTGGCCAGGCCAAGTACCCTCACGTTCATCCTTTAGTGCCTCCAGGTATGCCGCTCTGGTCAACCGTACCCTAGGAAGCGTAAGGATTTTTTCCCAAAATTTAACCATACGAACTAAACGAACACTACGAAGACTAGTAAGGCCTAAATCTCCCTTCAAAACTAAACTATTTAAAGTAATATTTACCCCTAGAACTCTTTTAAAATACTTAAGCTGTACTGCTTCAAGCTTATCCCCCTGAATAAAACCCCATATTTCAGATCCATAATGCATTGCTGACGCTACTTTCGTAGCAAACACCTGCTTGTGAAATTTAACATCCTTTAGTGCTATTAACGGACTTCTAAGAATAAGATTAGCACATCGACTACCTTTCACCACACAATGCTCAACATGCTTCCCAAATCGACCCTTTGCAGAAAGTTTAACTCCTAAATAAATAAACTCCTCCTTAATTTCTAACTCCTTGCCACCAAAATTTACTTTATCACTAGCAGCTATTTTCCCCCCTTTACGAAAAACCATCACCACTGACTTTGAAGCATTCAGTTCCAATTCTTTAATTGAAAGATAATCCGTCACCAAATTTAGAAGCTTCTGTAGGTTATCACGTGAACCCGCCACCAATGCTATGTCGTCGGCAAAAAGAAGCATGCAAAGGCGAAAAATATCAACAGAAAGCATAGGAGCTTGTCCATCCCGCATATAAGAATCTAAATCATTAATATAAAGTGAAAATAGTTTAGGCGACAAAGTGCAACCTTGTTTTAAACCCATTTTCGACGAAAAAACCTTCGAAAATTTCCCAGCAACCCGAACTACAAGTCTTACACTGGAGTAAAGCTCCACCAAAATTAATACAAACCAAGCAGGAAGTCCCAAATCAAGCAGAGACTTCACTAGAAGCCTCCGGTTTACATTGTCGAAAGCACCTTTAAGGTCCAAAAAAGCAACATAAAACCTTGCACCCCGTGCCTTAGTATACTTCCTAGCTAACACATTTAAAACAAAAATTTGGTCCAAAGTAGAATAACCTTCTCTGAACCCTGCCTGAACTGGACTAAGCTTCTCTACCCTTTCTAGCCAATTTTTGAGCCTAAAATCAAGCACCTTGCAGAAAATCTTACTAACTGCGTTTGCTAGGTGAATAACTCTATAATTATCATGCATTGTCCTGTCCCCCTTTTTAAATAGGGGAATAACAATTGACGTATCCCATTGTCGTGGCCAGTAAGCTTTTCCAACTAATACTGAAAAAAATGCCGCCATAATGGGTAATAAAACAGTTCTACCCCAACTCCACAGTCTTGTAGGAATTCCATCGACACCTGGAGCTGACGAACCTTTCATCCTTTTCAACTGATCCCATATTTCCTGTTCACTTACTTTATCAATTAGCCTAGAATCTTCCTCGTTTAAAGGGAAGCATGGCTGGTTTCTAAGACTACTCATCAGACTATCATGAACTATAGGCTCACTTAATGCACTATTAATAACACTAGGCGGTTCTTTACTCCCAAAAAATTCCACCCAAGACTCTGCAGGTGGGACAAAATCTTGAGACGGCCCATGCATTGACGCTTTAATTTCCTTCCAGAAATCCCCGTTACTTTTCCCATGAAACAATTCCATAATCCTATTATTTGATCTTTTATCCAACAAATACTTCTTATCTTTCAACATTGTTTTATACTCTTTTCTTTTCTTTTTATAATCCTGTAAAGCTTGGGGACGATTATCTTCATTACTTTCTTTAACTCGTCTCAACGCAATTATAACTTCACTCTTTTTGTCTTTACATTCCTCATCAAAGAAAACATCTTTGTTATTTGCATTCCCATTAGAAGAATTCATATGCATTGGCGCTACTGCCCCATGCATTACTGAAACCAACTCACTAATTACAACCTCAACCTCCCTATCCTTACCTACATTTACGCACTGACTAAGTCTCAACCCTAAATCCTCATCGGATAGCCTAGCATTAAATGGAGATTCTAGATCCCTTCTTAACTTTATACCTCTCCTTATTGTCGAATCATCACCTTTCGCCAGTGACGCACCCTTCCTGTAACTCACCTGGGATCCTAAACTATATTTAGGTAGCTCGTATTCTAAAACCACAAACACAGGCACATGGTCTGGTCTGATCAAGAGCCCCAAACTCTCTACAACGGGGCAAAAAAGGAACACTCACTAACCCATAATCAATAACGCTTGGGGCTATTCCAGAGAAACAAGTAAATTCCCCGGACCTATCTTTCCCCACCCTACCATTCAAAATAACTAAATTTTCAAGACCACAAAATTCAAGCAATTTTCGTCCCCATTTATTTTTCATACGTGCCTGGTCCTTGCTTCTGCGCATCCTCGCAAATTGATAAGCATTCTCAAAATCTTCCACACGGGAGGATTCCTTCGGATCACCAAACATATACGACTCCTCTGTACAATCGCTAGTATATGCGTTGAAATCCCCTATGAAAACAAAATCATAATTAGGGTGAGATCTACTATGAACACTTTTTTCTTCGTAGAGAATATCCCACGTATCCTCATCACAATAAGAGCTATTTTCTGGGGGTATATAAACACTACACACAATCACTCGTAATTTATTCACTGAAAGTAATAACCAAACCAAATTATCTGATCTACTTTTAATCCGTTGACAAATACTAAACATTCCATCCCGTATGAAAAGGGATACTCCCCCGTAAAATCGTCCGTTCCGAGAAACCTTCCTATTTGCCGCAAACTCTTTAAATCCACTAATTACAATAGGCCTATCCACGGACGACCACGTTTCCACCAAACTTATAATGTCCCATCTTTCCTCTTTAAGCAACGATTCTACTTTCTCAGTTTTAAATCCTTGAATGTTCCAATGAACTACTTTCACAGCAGCTAGGCCATGGCCCTGGCTTCCCTAATAGTCCTCAATCGGAATCGGAGAATCTTGGTCACCGGTAAATGACGAATCACCAGTTTGAGTGCTAGGCCTATTCATTTGAAACAACTGCCGGGGGTTATTACCACAGACCCCGATTGACCTGCTTCTTCCACGCAAACCTCGTGCGCCACCACTCGGCCTTTCACTGCTACGGCGCGTAATACTAGCGGCAGGTTGCGAAAGAACATCATTAGGGCTGACAATATCGGCGCTCGTGCGCTTAACCTGGCCTGTGATAGAGGGTTGACTCCCATTCGGCTGGGCCTGCACTATCGTCCCTGCACTAGACACGGAAATACCTGACAACTGACAAACATCAGACTTTACAGATTCCGCCCTCTGACGTGCTGGGGTTGGCACGGGTGGGCGCGGTCCCCTTGCTTCCTGTTGACTTGTAACTTCTTTAACTTCATCAGTCGCCTTATCGTAGAAAAATTCTCTATCGTTGATAAATAACCTCGTTCCCCTTAGACGAATTTCGTTCGCCCCCGAGGCACGCGCACGCTCGAGAACTGGTTTGAGCTTGTTTCTTGCCAGCTTTTCACCATCTGTGAAATCAGGTGCGACCGATAGGGAAAAAGATCTGAGGTTTCTTTGCGATCGGAGGACTAGATTACGCAAACCAATAGATCCGAATTTGATTAAAACGGGGCGTGTATCTCCGACTCGTGCCTTAAGACGAAACGCGTCGCTGATGTCATAATCACGTAGATTTAAATCAGGAATCATCTCGTTCAAGCATTGCAAAATGTCGTCTCTAAGCGAGTAGCCCCTCCTTCTGGGGTTGAAATTGTACAGTACTAGGTTCGCCTTTTTCGATTCCGCTTCCAATCGCTCGATTTTCAAACAGTTCGCTTCGGCTTCGCGTCGCAGTAACAGAATTTCCTGAGAAATGTGCACTGTTTTTGCTGACAGGCCTGCTACATCCGATCCAATTTAACCGCAACGGCCGAAAACTCGCTGCGCAGATCGTCTATTTTTGGGTTCAGTTCCACGAATTTAGCATTGATTTCGGACCTCAATTTTGCTAATTCGGCCAGTATTTGATTGACTGAATCTTGGAGCACGGCCTCTGGCATCTTCAAATAGACTTATTCAACAGGAAAAGGTTAACTATTTTACCTGTAATTGCCGTTCTTATTTATCCTCGTACAGGCATTCGAGCATTAAGCGTGGCCTTTATGGTCGGCTCAAGACCTTTCTCCATGCAGCTTTGTCCAATGAATCCACGGAAAATCCGAGCGGCAGTAAACTTGTTTGCACCTTGACTGCTAGATCACGGATGTAATTCAGTTGCGACCGCGCGGAATGAATGCCGGCAGTAAACTGACCAATGGAATTAGGGATAGTCCGAGGTGTCCCTATATTAGTAGACGCCCTAACTAATTTTTGGTTGTTCGCTGATTTGTCTTGTCCTGCCACGATTACCTTTCTTTACTTCAACACAAACTCCCTTCCGGAATACGACAGATTGGTGGCAGACGATTTCCGATCCTTTCTATGGAGCTACCTACATACTATCCGAAATAAGTTGAAGCATTAAATATTTGGATCTGACCTACATGACCCGACTGCGTTGGTTATTCGATGACGTAATACGATGATGTAACCAACACTATGAATCTTCCAATAAGTTCGTTTTCAGTTTCTGAAAAATTAAAATACTCACTATATATCGTTGAAATTAGGAGTTCATGATGGTCAGGCCTGCTTCTGCGCCTGATACCGGTGATGGTCTTGCCGCGCTTGTGTCCAGCAACTGAAAGATAAAAGAACAAAGTCAGCTCGCATGAAGCAATTTTTCCAAATAATGTGTACTGTCTTTTCGAATAAGACAGTCACAGAAGTTTCTCTTTACTTCACGAACTGCAAAAATGCAGAGTAAAGGCTCCCCAAATTTCTTATACTTAGTTGGGTAACAATGGAACTGGGTTGGGTGGAGGAGGGTATTTGTCTTGCGGATAGACATGGACCGATACATCTACGGATATCGGGACCGTTTTAGAGAAGAAACTGAGCTATCACCTGTTACCCCACTTAATCCCAGGGATGCTGCAGTGGGTCGTAATAAGGAAGGAAGACGAAGTCTCGTGATAAGGGATACAGTGAAACTGGACGCAATGCTGTTTTTATCGGGGGGCCCCGCCAATCTAGGAACAGTGGGCCCATATAGGGAAACAAATCTGGCACACTCTGCAGCCAGTGCTTGCATAGTCCCCGATTTTTCGGAAATTTGTCCGAAATTCGAGAAAACCCCCGAAAATAAAAAGAAGTAACTCCCCGAATTTCTTTCTTTTCCCCGAAAATTTACCGAGAATAGAGTTAGTAGATATCTTACTTTGGCCTTCGCGGTTTGTTCCACATTTGGAATGCTGATTTATACCTTTATACTGTGGTTTGTTCGCTAAAGTTGGATTTTCGAAAAAGGAAATTTTTTTCCTGCACAGAAATTGGGCTCAAAACGGCGCAGATTCGAGAAACAGCGCAGATTTTTCTCGGCTGAAAACAGTCTACATTTCTGCGCAGGTTCGAGAAAAAGAGTGCAGCCGTCCGTGAGGACGCTTAAAATCTTTTGGGAATGTGACCTTTGAGTTTGATGACTTCGTGGACAATCAACAAACTGAAATCTGGGTTAATGTCTGTTTCATGTGGTATTTTCCTTTTTTAACTTGAAAAAAAATTCCAGTCGCCGCACTAAAAAATATAATTGTATTTCACTTTGAAAAGATCAGAAATTTTTTTTGTTCTGATTTGATCTCCTGAATTTAAAACAAGATATTCGGAAGTAGTTGTATCTTGTTTTTTTTTTATTATTGTTGAACAACCCCGAAAAGCTGCCTTTTCTTGGATCTAGTGTGGATAATTCGGCACTGAATTCTGAACAGAAACAAGCCTCTTGTGACCG
This sequence comes from Branchinecta sandiegonensis, assembly GCA_030848855.1. NCBI lineage: Eukaryota > Metazoa > Arthropoda > Branchiopoda > Anostraca > Branchinectidae > Branchinecta > Branchinecta sandiegonensis. The sequence continues at coordinate 18,759,834 of JAUPMV010000016.1, read as the reverse complement.
ATGTCTTAGATCCGTGACTTAGTGCACTTATGTACCCATTTTTCTGAAAGCGAATTTTGGGATAGTATATCCTAGGTAAGAACGCTGAATATCTGTTGCCAATGCGTGTTTGATCCCTACCACAGTCTCCGGGTTTCCCCCCAACTTCTGTCTTTTTTTGCAAAAGAAAAGTAAAAAGCGTCAGTTTATGCAATAGAATATTTTTGTATTGATTTTATTTCGCTTTCTTCTGAAAAAAAAAACGCGACGGTACGATAAATTGCGTCCCCGAATTTTCATACCATTCTCCTGCATGGTTGATTCGAGTGAAATTCTTAATGGTTCTGTTCGAAAGATTCGAAAATGTTAGCATATCCATCTCGGTTGATATTGGAATAACATCCTAGATGGCCGTTCGAAATACCAACTTCACTCCCCTCGGTTTACAGTTTTCAAAACCTTGGCTTGTATAGGTTATTTTCAATGGCAGTTAGCTTCAATACATGTGATTACATGTGTAGAAGATCGCCTACCACCGCAGCTGTATTTTCAATCAAATCGGAACAATTGAATAAACTTCTACCCCCTGCCCCCCCTACATCCCAGCATGGTTGGATGTGAGCCGAATATATTGTTGTCATGTCACATCTAAGGAATTTGCTATTTGACAAGAATTGGTCAAACTGGAGCATGGAAAACAACCGGTACATCCCCCGCGGAGGCCGAATCCTGACCTAAGAACTATGTTTATGACCCTTGCCTATGTCCCTTGCCTATGTGTGAAGTATAGTTGGTGAAGTAGAATTGGCTCAGTATTCCTTCGGCGGCGGGGTTCTCTCGATAAGAAGTTAAAAGAATTTGACACTGGCATCCAGTTTAAAATTTTCGGCCAAACATCTAACAATATGCGGGCTTGCCTTGAGATTCTTCCCCATACTGGTGTGTCCCTGTTGTAAATGGGTGGCTAGGTAATATCCCACGGTGCCACTTCGCAATATGCTTCCAGCAATATTGTCCATGAGAGTTATATCGGTGCTGCAATCGCATTTAAGCCCATGCTTTCTTAATTACTGAGTGGATTTTACTCCCTTAGAATATGCTTCCTTGTTGTAAACTAAATAAACGGACGAGAACTAAGTTTCTTCAAACCCCATTGCGCCTAAGAGTTTAATCTTTTATCTCTTGTAGACTTCCACAAGTGCCCTGAAATCCTCCAGCTCTTGTCTATTGTGTTCGGGCAGGTTAACTAACGAAAGTTTGATGTCACCCGACCCGATCAAATAAGCTTTGTGCCCATAAATATGGTCACTAGCTCGTATGGCTCATCCTGCCACTATTCAGCCTGTTTAAATCCTTCGTTTCTCGTAGATTGCGTTATCGCTAGGAAGAGGCATCATGGTAGCTTCGTCGTAATGAAGTTGAGAGTAAGTATCGCAATTAAATGCATTGATTCCTCAAGATCTTATGGGACAGCGAGTAACTCCCGTGTCAACGATATATGTCTAAGTTTATCTGTTGATAATGTAACTCTTCTGAGCGCTGTTAAACCCGACATAATCATAGTGGAAAGCTAGGTGATCTTTTGCTATAGCCTTCACTTTTCCTCCGTTTCTGGTTTCAGTGGATGCCATCGTCTGGTGGTCTAGACGAGGATTAACGTTGCCTGGATCACCTGCGCTGTGCGTATACTACCTGTCTGTTTTGCAAACGGCCGCCGTTTTCCTGCACTAACTTCCTTCTCTTTGGGGACATTGAAGATTATCAAGTCTTCCTCCGATATACCTTGGGTTCTCAAAGTCTCGATTCTCAGTTCTGGCTCGAAATCGGGGTCTGTGATTATGTTTATCAGAGGTTTAGACTTAAAGGCACAGTCGGTGGCTTTAGCCTGTTTCTGAGTGTGAAGTTCGATAACGAAGGAGAAACCGCTTCGTCAGCAAGTATGTCGGTGATATTCAATGAGTAGTCAGTTTCAAAGGTCTGCTCAGACTCCAGCTTGGTCCATTTATCTAGCGCTAGGTTTTGGGTGGACATTCGTTCAACTTATACTTGTCAACTATATTGGGGACTTTGATTGGAGGAACACATTTTGAGCCACTTTCCGTGTTTCAGGTAATAACCCCCGGACAAAATCCAACCTTACCTGTGCACAGACAAGCTTGCAAACATACAAGTCCGCATTTTTGTGTTGTAGCACCATTTTCCGCATCTTTCTCATGGTCATCAACGGATCCACTATAGGGTACTCTACCACTTTGTTTTGTGAAAGACCTTCTTAAGATACATTATTCGTCCTCTGCCTTCAGTCCCGTTATGATTAGAAATTTTCGGCAATATCATGGTACTCTAACGTTTTGTAGCCAAATCGGCTTCAGCCAAATCGGAGCAACCACTACGGGGATCCTGTCCTGTTTTTGTTCGCTGTTCCTGTAAAATTTGGAAAATGTCGCTTAGCAAAACAACCTAATATGATTACCTTTTGAAATTAACCGTCAATATAGACTTTCAGAACGTCTTTAGGGTTACAGTGATTCGAGAGGATTTTGATTCTGTCAGCTTACCTTCTTCAGCAAATCTGCACCGTTTGTAGCGATGTTCGCATCCGACTGTTGAAGGTTCAACTCCAAGCTAGCTCTTTTCTTGACAACCTTCCCAGCACTCCCGAGTTTGTTCGTAATTCTCTCCCTCATCTTCTTTATGGCAGGAGTGTCCTTTATGTTGGTTTCTTCGTTGTTCAAGATAAATTCTGTAAAAAATAGAATATGTTATAAATATTTACCTTATCCATCAGGTATCAGACTCCCTCGAATGATCCGAAAAAGGTCTTAAACAGCATGCCATAATTAGCCTATAGCTAGTCATAACCAGTCCATCGAAGCTTGTGCTTCAGAAGAGAATCGATTCGTTGTCGTTTGGCTGTGTGGCAAGTAGAGATGCTCTTTGCATGACCAATGGCAGCTTGTCCATTCCAAAGACCCCTTCCAAAAACTGGCTAAGTATCGATCAGCATCTACGGTTTCCAATGATTTGAACACACTTCTCCTGATAGTGAGTCCGCCTTCCTCGCTTACGGTCATCTCGTCGTCAGTCTCTATCCTCCTCGTCGGTTGGCTGTCGATTCTGCTGGTTGTCTGAGTGAGAGATGCCAAGATTTCGGACATTTTCGTTCCTGCGTTCTCCAGTTGCTTCATTCGCAGCGACATCTGGTCTACCAGTTGCTTCGTTTGCGCTGACTGGTCTTCCGGTTTCTTCATCCGCGCTGACATTTGGTCGAAGGCTTTCTAAAGAAAATGTTTGCTTTAGAAAAAAGTCGTGTGCCACTTCTGATTTGAATACTGTTCTTCAGTGAAGGATCTTCCTCGGTAAAAGAATCTTCCTTGGTTTGCAAAACACTTTCATTGGCAATAATATAACAATCAATATCTTTTATATTTGACGCCTTCAATTACTGTGTTATGACCAAAGAACATTTACCGATGATTGCAAGCCTGGGAGACATATACCATGGAATGGAAATCCGACCCTACAAACTAGGTTGGCGCAGGGGAACATCAAGTACGGTGACTGCCACCTATCTCATCTTAGACTATATAACTGAAAAAAAAAACTTGGTCGGCGTTCACGCTGAGACTCTAGCGGCGAGAGATTTTTCCTATAGTGTGTGTTGTACATTCGCAGTTTCATTGAGTAATGATAAATGCCTCACATTAAATACTTACCAGAATAATGTTATGTATTCTGTGACCTCTTTCTGAGCTCCAGCAATATTTTTGGACGAAGCTGGGGACACCTGACATCCAAGAGCTTGTAAGGTTGCTTCGTCGCCTGCTTTGATGTATGTGAATACAAAAATCAAACGTTAGAAACATAAAACTACCAGAAATAACATCAACAACTATGCTCACAACAAAAGCGCAACCAACTGTCTGATGAAATTAATTTAGTAAGGCAAAAGCAAAAATTTCCATTATGATGTGCAGGTTATTAAAACTAAATCTGAAATTCAAATAATTAACTTTTTCGTGACTTAAAAGGGGAAGCGTCGACAAATAATGCCAAGAAAAGGCTCCTGTGAGGAACGACAAAAACCACATCACGGCCATTTTATAGAATTAGTTTTTCGTTCATCGAAGTATCGCAAAGCTTCTACGCTATATTTTTGTTTCTCCAAACCAGGATCGAAAAATTAAGTCGGAAATCCGTTCACGATCGAAACCTTAAGTAATCTGCTTTTGATGTAAAGAATGGAAAAAGTAAGAGTCAGAAATCTCATAGTTCATCCTCAAGGTTTGCCGACATACTTGTCATTTGTCTACACATTCGTGTTTTCTCGAGGTCGGTGAACACTGCTTGCAACCTTACCGTACAACTAGTGAGCCACCGAGAAAGAGGCTATTAATTTCTCAGAAAAAAAGTCAGTTGTGCTTGCAATAGCTTCGTCGCTCATAAAACTGGTAACCCTTTCTCTTCCATTTCCTGACACATTAATCCGATCTTTACTCTACAGTTCTGAGAAGTATTTCGACCGACTTTCTCACATTTTTGTCATTATCTCTGTGGACTGCACTTTAAAACACAACGAAGAAAATCTTAGTAGAAATCCTAAATATCACCTTGGAATTATTGCTCGTCGCTTGGGTGGTAATGCCACCCTGCTCTCCTCCTCCTCCATGCTTGCTGTTAAGCAGCGAACTGCCCGAAATTGCCTATCACCAGGAGGGGAACATCTGTTCAACAGTGTGACAGAATCCGTTTCTGCATCGTTAAAAAGTATGTTGGAGTCAGTTATCTTAAAGCGTCGAAACTTGAAAGTTTGGTCTTTAACATCCGTCTTTGCTGGTTTGCGTCTTTGATTGTCACTGGAGTGAACAAAAATTCGAAATAGACGGACGGACGAAGAAGCCCTAACTCTTGTAAGATCAAATCCAAACAAGGGGACTGCAGTAGACCTGTGCACACTAATTCCGTTCGAGGCAGTGGCTGTTGCCTTAATTTTTGCACTGTAACAACTACACATTTCCGTAGAGGACCTTGGGTAATATAATTGCAGGTTAAGTACGAGGTGTTCTTTAAGGTAAATGAAGCATTTTTTTTACTTACCGCAAACGATTGCCGAAACCGCCACGCACACGGTGGCATTCGCACGGTTCACCTCGTGCAGTGTTGTATACATTTGCGGCTTAGCCTCCTGATTGCAGAATATGTAGGGCCAAAAGAACACTAGATCTTTCGTCTTTGTTCTAATCGCATCTTCCACAGTAGGCGGTCCTTCCTTCTTTGGTACGTACCAGTGTGTCTGTGCTGCCAGAAAATACTAGTTGATTAGGTTGATTGTACCTGTTATTTTGTAGGCTACATATCTCCCTCCTGTCGGTGACGTAAATATTTTGCAACCCCTTAAAGAACCAACGTCAAGAGGAAGCTCAGACAGCAAGCACACCGGCAGTGGCAGGCAAAACATAGTGGTGGAAGGTAACCTCGGAACGCACGAGTCTGCGGAAGAAGCCAGATTCAACGCACTTTGGGAAATAACATCCTTGACGAGAAGTGAACCCATAGATCAAAATCCAAGAACCACAGAAACCGAACTTGCCAGTGCTACAGCAGCCATGCAAAAAGCAAAACGTCAGATTTGAGACCTGCACTCCGGTTCGAAACCCGTCGTAGGGACCGCAATCCAACGCAGGTACGAGAAACCCGTCGTAGGAACCGCAACCCAACGCAGAAGGAGGAAGTTCAAGCCAACCACGATCTTACAAAACTGAATCCGGTCGTGAATCAAAACCAACACAGTTTCACCCCCACGGTAATAAACACTACAAGCGTGGATTAAAATATAAATTTCTAAATTTGTGGTGCGATAAGGGTCCGGCACCATCCATTAGCATACCACGAGTCCACGAAATAGAAATATGAACATAAATTAAGCATAAATACATCGAAGAACGAAAAAAGTAGTAAGTTACGGTATAGGATAATATTCCAACCGGAGTAAATACGAAAACAATATTGGATGCTGTCAAAATTTTTGCTTTGTCCTGTTGGATCTAATTAGAGCTTAACGAGACCTTTATTGGTGAGTTTAGAATATAGTGAATATTTATACTTAAACTTGAAGGATTTTAAAGTCGGGAAATACTAATCATGGATACAAGGAGTCGTGATAAAAGACAAGGTTTCAGTATTTTAAAATAAGTATAGGAAAGTTAGTATTCAATACAAATAAGGAATTAGCACAAATAAACAATAAATAGATAAAGAAAAAAGTATGTTTCAACAATCACATTTAAAGGCCAGAAGCCCAGGCTGAGGGTTCTTCATGTTCTGCACGTCTTGAATATCTGGAATTCTGGGAGGTTTCGGCATTGGGATGTGGCGGAGGAACAGCCGAGTGTCTGCCAACCCCAAAGGCGTAATACCCTTCCGGTGGAACATGATCTCCAAACTCTACAACAGCCACTCCGGTTAGACGAAGTAGATGTACTCAGTAGAAGGTGTCTAGGAGTGCCTGCCTTCTACCAAGCATTTCCTTCACTGATGTAGCTCCAATCCATCATATATAAGAGGTTCAGACCTTCGGCCTGCAGCCCCGGGAGTACCTCCCGGAGCTGTGCGTTTTGTTTGTCCAAATTTATCATTTTATATTGCTGTGACTTCACAAGATCCGAGTCGACTCAGTCAAAGCCTCAAGGTTGAGCACAACAAAATTTGTCTGATCGAGAATCCATATTTCACAAACTTTTCGTAACAAGTTGACATGGGAAATTCTGAAGAAGAACTAACTAGATCATGCAGCCTCGACTAGCGTACGGAGTACAACACAAATCAGCACAATTTTGAGTGTCTTGAAACAATCTAGATACAATACAGGTTGATATAAAAATGAATCTTTATTACACCTTAGTGGCGACAAGAATTCTATTCTTATGCTGAAACGGCTTAACAATAATTCTACGTACATAGATACTCTTCAGCTGCACTTTAAATCTGCAAACTGGAACTCCACTGACGCTGGATATTAAAGATGAATACTGGAGAGCTTAAATAATTTTCCTTGATCCCGGTTGTGCTTATCTTGATTGAGTATACATTTAGCAACCCAATATTGCTTACCTTAATTGCGGAAACATTTAGCAATCTTGCTAAATACGCGAGACCGTAATTCTGCAGTCGTCATCTAAACCTTACTGTGGTGGCGTATGCCGAGGAAGTTGTGACTAGCAGGTCATTACATACTAGTTTCAAGATCAACCGTTACAACTCGGCCACCTACGGAAAAACAGATCTCCCGATCTGTACTAACTAAACTGTCATTATTCCCTAAACCGTAATCAATATCGATTTCACGAACAAGTCCTAAAAATGAAACATCCGGCTCAACTTCATGAGAAAGCCGACAGGACGAAGAAGAAGTAACAAGGTCACAAGAAACTAGACAAAGGCTGCGATGACGTGGCTACAGGATCAAACACTGATGAACCACGGCAAAGATCGGGATCCATTCCTGGTAATAGGTCATAAAAGACCGGCAATAACGGAATCAAGGAGATTATTTTTGAAGGGCAAGAAGCATACCCAGCAACAGCTCGACTAATTTGACAGGGCAACTCTACCCGAACAGATACGCTCCTAAAGCGATGCTCCAGTGGTAGCCTCGTACGGTACGACGTCAGGGGTACCGGATCGATATGACCCAAACAAAAGGCTTAAGAAATAATAGAAACACACACTCCATTTAGGACCGTAATTTTATGAATAGAATAATGGTAACAGATATTATGCAATGGAGTGAAAGAATATAATTAGCAACTTCTAATTTCTGAATATGTAATGTAAACTGACCGGTTTTATTTATCCGGAAAAAAACTCGGATTGTCTCTGTCACGATCCTATACGCCGATGCAAAACACTAAACACAGCACAACACTAAAAACTCGCTAGACAAAACACAGCCAAAGAATAGCAATCGCGGAGAGAGCGATCGATCTCTATGCCTCTTAAAAGATCACGCCGAATACTAAAGAAAGTTATTAGGTTAGTAGGGAAAATATTTGACGGTGGAGATACACACCCTCGACTCGCGCGACTATTTGAAATTAAGAGTATTAGAAAAGAGAAAAGACATATTTAGAAATTTTCTAAATAAAAAATATATAAAAAAATCCTCCTCGGCCACCTCCTCTTTCAGCTCCTTCGCGGCCTTTCTGTAGGCATGTTGGGCCCTCAGGAGCTGGGCTGTGGCTTCTTGGTTCGCCCGAGCCCGTTCTCGAAGCCTCAAGTTCTGAGCTTGCGCCAGTATACTCTATCTGGAAGATCGGTGTTTTCATTTAGTTGGCGTTTTAGGTTTCAAATTCTTGGTGATTTGAAACACGTCAAAAGTTAGACTTTTATGGTAGGTATAGCAAATGTTTCCGTAAGAAAGACAGATTCAAAAAATTTCGCCGGCGGCGCTTACTTTAGATCTATCCGGGTAAAGTCGTTGGAAACTTCGCTTTTAGCGGAAGCTGAAATGAACAGCTGAATATATGAACTTTAATAGACGTCACTACATCAAAGGAATAACCTCAACTACTGCATTACAATTAGTTTTACACAAACCACTGGGAAATGTACGCCGTTGCCACGAAGCGGCAACGGCTTGTTTTGTTGCCACATTTTTACTCCGTTGGACGTCCCCCAACCGCAGAAGGTAAAAGGCTAGTGACGCCCTTGCCTGCAAGATGTTTGAGATTTCAGAGAAAACACAGTGCATGGACTGTACCAGGACAGATTACAAATTGCCTTACCTTAAGCTGGTAAATCTTTCTGTTGGAGATCGTAAGACGTCTTACTTTATATTCCTGCCGTGTTTTTCCCGAAATGTCCAGTTCTGTCTCTATCGTGTTTTGCTTTTGCTGTTTCTTACTTTTCTTCGCATGCATACATGACAAAGAGTTTCAAAACAGCTTCTTTGTCTGTCTATGCATATAACTAAGGATGAAGCAGTTTACTGTTATGTGTTTTATTTATTTTATTTCATTTACTCCGCACCGAAAAATTGGATTATTCCTTGTTTCTTTTGATGCAGGGAATGCTGTCTAGACAAATCTAATGTTGTTAAATAAAAAGTTTTTCATACAGTTTCTGTGAGCATGAAAAAACAGACCGATCTTCGTCTGAAATTCAGCTAGTCTGATCAGACGAAGTGCAGAATCGACTCCAATGGATACTGGCCATTATTTGAGAGACATTCTTTCATCGAAAAAAGGAAGGGAAAATGTTGAAAATAAACCTGAGAGGGATTCATAAGGAGTGGTAACCCCTTGCTGAGAGGAAGGTTTCTAAAACTTAAAAATCCTGTCTACTGAGAAAGTCAAAGGATTCCTTAGCACGGTAGGCTTCGGCTAGTTCTTCGGTTGTTCAGCAGATTGATACAGGAAAAGGGTTTTCAGTGGAGTGTTACTTGGCACAATCCTATCTTCCGAGCGCTTAAGAAGTTTTCAGCTTTCGGCTTTCACCACATTTTGTGGAACTCATAACACGTGAATCAGTGGAAGTATCAAGTTCAAACGTGGTACACTTTTGGGTATTGGGGCCTAGTTGTGCCGTTGCGACCCCTTACCAACCCGGATCAGGGGCAAAAGGGCCCAGATTGACCAGTGAATAATGCTCATAACTTGACCAGAGTCGGACGATGAAATTCCTTGTTTTTGTAGATCCTAGGGCTAGGAAATTACTTTGAAAGTTGCACCTTTCCTACCCATCCCGCTCATGGGAAACTGAGCCCAAGAGTAAAGTTCGTTACCCCATGACAGGAATCAACTGGTTTCAAGTTGAAACTTACTAGGTTTGAGAGCATTCGGGTCTCTCTTTCCTTCTTTCGGGTCCCTAACCTAACTCCCACTTGGTTCAGGGGCATTTGGGCACAAACTGCCCATTTTTTAGTGTTTTTAACCTGACAATAAGTGGAGACAGGGCGATGAAATTCCTTCGCGCTTTTGGATCATAGGGTTGGGGATTTATATGTGGAGTTGAACCACCCCAACCCTCCCCGTTTATGGGCAAGTGGGTCCAATTTGCCGACGAGTTGTTGACCCGTCACTGGAATCAAACTCTAAGCTGGTATAGTCAAGGATATTTAGGTCTAGATATGCAATTTGATGCACACCCCTCACCCTCCCGTTTATGAGTAACTAGGCCCAGATGTTCCACGAGTTACGTTCGTCTATGACATGTCTCGAGTTCAAGTCTTACATACTCGTGGATAGGTATGCATAGATGCGGATTTCGGTGTAACAGCTATCATTAAGACGACGTGACTTAGTTGAATCTTTAATGAACAGTTGGAAACTGGACGGTTCTGTCATATGGTCGATGATATGTCGATCTTGTTGAATTATGACAAAGGGGAGCTTAGGCTGCTACGATTTGGTTTATTGCACTTGTTATTACCTTGCTAATGGAAAAGAAGTTTAAAGGATCGGACTGGCTGGCAGACCGTTCAGTGTTGGAAATCAAGCTTTTCGTGCAAGATCTTCAACATTTCTTTGGATTTATACTTGCGGTTTGTTTACGTAAATCAAGTTATTTCAATACTTGTTTGGTTACTGGGGATGTGAAATGTTTTGGTTCTAACGCTGAATGTATACTTTCATACTCTACGTCTGAGAGCTTGCACAAATGTTCTCCAGTGTGACCTTCTCTTGCCAAGGCCTCAGTCGTTTTACAACCGGAACGAAGAAGATGCATGCAACAAGCAGAATTGTAATCACGACGTAGTGGTGTGAAAAAATTACCCATTGATGCCGACGGTACAATAGAAAGGCACAACAATTAGAGACAACCAAGCAGAATCCTTTCCAAAGTATTCCCTTAAAAAAAGTCCTTACATGCATATCTGACTCCTCGAGCAAGCAAAACTAAATGAATCCTTTCCAAAATAGCTACTTAAGCGATTTTGTTTTCACAGATATATCTGATCCTCGAGCTAGCAAAGTTAAATTTTAGCAAAGCAATTGGGTAAGAAACTGCTGACCGTTGCTGTCGGTTTGTTTAGCTATCCTTTTTTATTGCGGGATGATCGTTATATGTTTTGCTCATATTTCTGGCAAAGCGATCTCCATAATGGCTCGATTCCACCCGGCGAGTACCCTTCGACCAACCAAACCCAGATGTTGGACGAATAACGCAGAGTTGTCTACCACGACGATACTGGAACGGCTAGCCAAAGAGCCAAAGTGTGTCATAATCTAAACGAGGCCACAGACTCTCTTATAATTTTGAGTAGCCCACCCTCTAATACCGACACATGGCATCTTCGTACTCAAATAAACGACTGAAGTGCTAAACAACAGCGCCAAAAAACAACCCGTGCTGCAGGGAAATCACTCTAGCCTGATTTTGTATTCTTAGCGAACTCCGAATCAATTGGAATTTAGAGCACGTTATCAGCACGCAGCTGGTGGTTTACAAATTAAATAAATTGTCCAACACTCTGATCGAAGAGAAACGAGAAAAATAATTCAAAATTCTTTACTTTACTTTACTTTACTTACAGGTTTCGATTCTTCTCTCTCTCTCTTTAGCTAGGATTAAGAGAGTAAATAGTTGAATAAATACTATCCTTGCTAATGGGTTCCATGTGTGGAAAGTAAATCCCGAATGGAAGGAGCTAGCGCTCCTTGCTAATGGGTTCCATGTGTGGAAAGTAAATCCCGAATGGAAGGAGCTAGCGCTCCATGCGAATGGGTTCCATGTGTGGAAAGTAAATCCCGAATGGAAGGAGCTAGCGCTCCTAGCTAGCGCGAAAAATCAACATGTACCCAAAGCGTGTTCACAAGTTTACCGAACAAGCATGAAAAAAGTTCGAAATACTGACACAGTAAGTGCAAAAAAGAGTTACCAACCTCGGCGAACTCCCTGGCGAACTCCACTTGGAAATGTTCGTTCTTTTTAGTTATCTGATCATTTCTCACATTCCTTAGGTAGCGTGCTAGTCTAAAGGTCCATGGACAGGTCTACTAGATGGCCTCTTGTCATATGATGTCTTAAAACACGAATTACGTCTCACGGAGCACACAAACAACCAGAAACTGTCGATATAGCCTACCTTTGGTTGCTCCGCAAATTATGTCGGGCCGAGTGATGCCGGCGGTACAATGGGAGATCAGTTACAAGTACCCCCTTATAACAAGATTTTCTTAAATACATATCTGACACCTCGAGCCAACAGAGCTAAATAAATTCTTTCCAAAGTACCTCGAGAAATGACTTTTTTTCACATGCATGTCTGACACCTCGAGTCCGCAAAGCTTCATTTTTTGCAAAGCTATTGGGTAAGAAACTGCTCGCCGTAGCTGTCGGTTTGTTTAACTAGCCTTTTAATTTTAAAGTGTGTAGTATGCTAAACGAGGCCATATGCCTTTTATTGAAGCTTTTTAACTTAGGGTCAATAGTCTGAAGCTAGATGTACTGGAGCTGTTTCGCTTATTTGTTTGCTTAACCTATACCGAGACTGACCTGGTAGCGTGGCCTAGCTTAGTCTCGAAGGGGCGCAGAATAATCGATTGTTCGGATGCAGGAATAAAAATAAATCAAGTACACTTTATATAGTACAATGACAACGATAGTCCAAATTAACAGGGTGCAGTACTGGGGATAAAAGCGCCTTATGGCCTATGGGAACCAGGAGAGGAGCTCTAACCTAAATAAATCACGGTTCAAGTAATTTACATAAAACAGGTATGGCTAAGAACTTGGAAAATCTTCTCAGTGTTCTTAGTTGGCGAGTGAAGCCTGATTCAAGTTATCTACAAGAAAACACGTGAGTCTATGAAATTTGTAAATTTTTCCACTGTTCTTAGTTGATGTGTGACTCCTTCCTCGCCCGTCCTTACAAGCACTGTTTACGAAATTACCTACTAACTACTGCACCTCAGTGTTACTTGCTGCACTTCCCACCGTCGACTATATCTTAAATCCTACTTTATTCGACATTAAACATTTATTTTATTAGCACAGCACGTACGCATTGACTAAATTCCGAAGAAACACGGAGACAAATAAAGCGGAAGAAACATAGGCATGTTATCTGGAGGGAGAGGGATGCATCACTATATATCTATCCCCTTCGGAAAACTCAGTCCCCGAGTTAAAGCGCAGTCTTATGTACACAAATTAATTCAACTTCCCAAAGCTGAAGACTACCAAGCGCGCAAGCGCTCAAACGTGGAGTGTGAAAGTAAAATTTGTATCACATTTTCACATCCCGAATAACCAAACAAGTATTGAAATAACCTAATTTGTAATCATCCCACTTTGAAAGCTTTTAATGTAAAAAAACCGCAAGTATAAATCAAAAGAAATGTTGAAGACCCTTCACGAATAGCTTGAGTTCCAACAATGTTTCTGCCAGCCGTTCCTACTCTTTGAACCTCTTTTCCATGAGCAAGGTAATAATTGGTGCAAAAATAACAAATCGTAGCAGCCTAATACCCTTTTTGTCGTAATTCATTAAGAACGGCAATATCATCGATCATATAACAAAACAGTCCAGTTTCCAACTGTTCATTAAAGATTAAAGTACGCCGCGTTGTCTTATTTTTTGCTGTTAAACCAAAATCCTCATCTATAGATATATCTCCCCAAATACCGAAATGCAACCGACGAACTTGAGACCAATCATAAACGAACCTAAATCATTTTGTTCGTGGTTAACTGTCGTGCGTAATCTCCACGTGGTTGCACCGTCTACCAAGGGGTCTCCCTTGCGAAAATATGTTCGGCCATTAGTACCTCTTCATGATTTTCTGGCTATGTCATCTGGCTGTCTTTGGTAGCCACCCGAGTAGAAATGTCTAATCCACATTATTATGTCTCTTTCTGACTGGGGCAAGCAGAGTAGATAGCTGGTCTTCCCTTAGGTGTTGCACAGCTTTCTGAACAAAACATTACCTCTCTTTTACAAAAAGGCTGGTGTTTCTTGTCAAGATCGTTTGCCAATTTGCTGCCTTTGACTAAATTTCTTTTAGTTCAGGATCTTGATGATTTACCAAGTCTTCCATGCTGGCCACTCTAATTCTGTTAAGTCCTGGGGTTTTCATGGATAGTTAATTCTGTATTTATGTCGGATCTCGCTTACAGGGATCAAGTAGAACTGATCCAAATTTTTGTTTCATCTTGGTGTTGAATGTCCATTTAAGAGTTTGGTATATTTGTGCAAGGTCACGTATCTTTTATGACACGTTGTAGTTGAAATCCGATCTTCTGTTTCTAACAATCCGACTGTTGTCTCTCGACAATGATCTGGGTGCAATATCTACATAACAATCATAACTATATGAGGGCTTTACAGCAGGAGTACGGCTTCTTTACCTGGAAACTTCCGAGTTATATCTCTGCAATTGACGTACAGCTAACTGGCGGTGGGTCGTGGAAGCAATTCAGGAGCCAGAGGCAATTTTTACAGTATGATTGTGGTTCGTCGGGTTCTTGTCTGTTTGATTTTTATCGCGGATAGAACGAAGCATGATAATCAACATAATGAGGGTTTTCGCGAGATCTTGGAATCACTTTCCGGCGAGCGAAGCGCATCGCGAAAACTGTGGAAAGCAATTCCTGGGATAACTTTCCACTTTCCCGGTGGACTGATAGCGAAAACGCATGGAAAGCTGATATCTCCGAGAAAATGTTGGATTACGTTTTCGACTAAATATGGTTCACTTAACGGTTCTTTGATTCTCGTGTATCCCATCGACGACACCTTAATTATGATTTCCTTTTCCAGCTCGCGAAAACCCTCCTATAACTGATCCTCCCAAGCTTAGGGACAGTGTAGTTGTAGTGTCCTATGAAAGGGATTCTGATGACACGCCAGACGTCGCTGGAGGGTCGGAAAGGTTGCTGGAGCGTTTTGAAGTCCCATTGGCCAAGGGTAGCTTCCCAGCCCTGGAATATTGAAACGAGGTCAGGTCTATGCTCGCGAGGTTCATAGCCACTTGCCAGAAGCCATTAAACAAGTTTACCGAGGTGTAGTATTTGGAAGCTCCACCTAGGGAATCGATGAGTTCCGTCATATTGGGTAAGGTGTACCTGTCGGGAATCATGAACTTACTGAGTTCTCGAAAATCGGAGACGACCCTGTATCCATATCCTCCTTTCTTCTTGAGGACCAGAACTGGATGATTCCAGGGACTGCTGCTCTCCTTTCAGATAACTTGGTCGCATTCGTGCTTAGTTTTCAGCCAATCTCTTATACAGTATCGAATTTATAAGGCTTGACGTTTACCGGGCCACCTGTGACTCTTATTTCATGTACGACTATGTCAGTCTTTCCGACATTGTTTTCGTTACTAGAGAAGACTGATCGATGTGGAAGCAGAATATTTTTACCTTATTTCCATCTACACAAATTGGATGTGTCGCACGAATAGGATTTGTGTCGTTCGGAAGAACTTCCAACATACGTTCTTCTTTTCTCCAGCGGTAAAAAATCTGCCCTAATGCAGCGTTTACAAGGACAGGAAAACTTGAACAGAGTCCGATCTTGCCGACAGGATTAGGTTTACACACAGAGGGAAAAAAAAATCTTCAAACCAGAAAATCTGACACAAATAAATGCACTAGCCAATAAAAAAAATGTTTTGAGAGCATTCATGACATCAGTACTGATGATTGCTGCTCTTCAAAGCCAGTTAGACATTTTTTTTAGTACTTTTTACCAGCGCCGCCGACAAGATTCCTTTCAAGTAGACCGGAATTCCTTTCATCATGAAAGGATTCCCGTCCCGCTGGACTTTTTTTTCTACTCGTCTTCACGAACGGAATCCTTTCGAGTCGAACGGATTTCCTTTGTACTCGACGGGATTTCTTGTCCGTGTAATCGCTACATAAGACACCACACCAACTTTACTTTCTCCCTTTTTAAACCACCTTAAAAAAAACCTTCCCTCCCCCCAAACCTATTTTGCCTTAGCATGAAACCTCAACGAATGTGACGGATCCTTTGCAACCTGCCAACTCTGAATTTCTTGGTCTAAAAGTCTGACCTCCACCTCTTTTTATGGCACTTGCCCGTCGGCCAAGTGCCATATAGCGATCGCAATTTCTGTCCGTCCGTTGGTCTGTCCAGGTTTTGCTAGTTCGGGCACTTCCACATAAGCTAGGACGACGAAACTTGGCATGCATATCAGGGACCCGACCAGATCAACATACAAATAATCATTTCCCCAATCCGACTTTACCCGGATCCGGGAGTCAGGAAACTACAAAGCAAAAGCGGAGCGAAACGTAGCAAAAAGAGCGCTGCCCAACTGCGGGATCGAACCACGAACCTCTGAGAGGGACTGAATATGGTTTATTAAAGTCAGACCAAGTGGTCAAAACGAAAGTAAACAAAAACGATAAAACTTGGAAGACGTATCAGGGACCCGAATAGACTGACTTGACTTTAGTCGTTTTCCCGATCCGATCACCATGGGGGTTGCGAGAAGTTTTTGACATGAAAACAAGTGGAGTGATTTGAATGAAATTTGGAAGGAATAGAGATCATATGACGTAGATGACATATTGTTCGAACCGGATCCGAACACGGTTTGGGGGCGGGAAGATTTACCGGAAAGTCCAGGCCAGATTCGCCGCGGTATATGAGAAGTTGGAAGGGGGTACCGGAAATCCTGGGCACGTCTAGGGACATAGCGAGTGGATTTCTTGTGTTGAAGCTTGGAAGGTTGGCGGTGGCTTGGAGTTGAGTGAAACTCGATATCCTAATTCTACACTGTAAATTTTTTTTTGCAGTATTGGCTACTCGGATTATTCTTATCTGAACTGAGATAAGATTGCCCCTAATTCGGATTAATCTTATCTCAATGAAGATAAGATTAATCCCAGCAGAAAATAGTGCATCCTTATTCGGAGAAACTTTTTACAGTGTAGGTCCGAACTGCATTTTTGGATGGCGGGTCGTTTTGTGTAGTTCTCTTTTACTTTCTTGTACCACCTACTCGTAACAAGTGCCATATGAGCTCGTAGCTCTTGTTTACTTTTCGCAGTTGCAAACCAGGACCTACGGCATCATTCCACCAAATGGACAGTCCGCAAGCATCTCAAATACATCTTATTTCCGAAGACCAGGAATCAATTGTAGTATCTAAACTACTCACTTGATAAGCCGCCTTGACCATCAAACTCTTCCCTTTTTTTCACTAATCTTTTTAACATCGGCTCCTGGTCTATTTTATCTCCTTTCCTAAATGTCTAGACTCTGCTATCAATGCAATGTCGTCCGCGCAAAACAACAAGCAAATTGTTGCATGTCGATAAATACTGGCACACTAATATAAATAGAGAAATTTTTAATCATCCGTGACACATTTTTTGAAACTCTTATCTACTATATGTATTTTAGCATCTTTTTCAACTATTAACAAAACTAACGGCCTAGATAGGCCCAAACACATGTCTCGTTCGGGTCTGCAAGTAGCTGAGTTCGCGCTTACAGGTGTATGACAATTTAGGTCTGTCCTTTACGGCAATCTGCTCGAAATATGCTATAATGGATTTTGGCAGTCGGATTTCTTGTTGCTGAGATTCATGACTAGTATATACCCTAGGCTGTTTTCGATTCGTATCAGTTGATCATCGATTGACATTGGTTTATACCATTCGGGTAACAGTGGTTCAATGACAATGAATTCTCCTTCCAGCTTAGTTGGGCCTTCAATCTCAATTCTCACCTTCGTTGCAGAACGAGGTTGCAGTGCAACAGGGGACTAAGTTTTCTTGAGAACACTGCTTAGAAGAATTCTTTAACGGGAGAACGGCTTTGATCTTAACTAGTGGATTTTCTGTCCGAGTATGGTTGAAGTCTCTTCTTGATTGGCGTTTCGAGCGACTTTCGCTGACTGAACAACAGCTGTCTATTACTGCGGTGATTTACTTTCTCTAGATTTGATTCAGAACAGTTTCTGGCTTGAGTGTGCGATGCCTTCTGGGGCCGCTGTCGCTGTTATACCTAGTAGTTTCTGTATAATTCGAATTCGTCGGCGGTATTCTTCTGTTGACGCCGTACTTGGAATTGCGCCGGCTAAAAATTTTAGTCCGCTGTGGTGCTGAGTAGATGGAGTTTATTCAACTGCGCGTTTCCTTGATCGCTACCGTCAAAGTCGCTGCTCCCTTTCCGGACAAACTGTGCCGGATACCTGAAGTTGGTTTTCGTATTTTCTTTTGTAAGGTAATGAACGTTTTTAACTTGAAAATAACCATATTGAATGGTTGCGGCAGGTGTCGGGGCATGCATCCTCTATGTTCGCAGTGGCGCTTCCATGTCGATCCCTTTGCAGTCTGTATGTCTACGCCGTGATCTTGCACAAAGGCATTGCCTAGATAAAAAAGTAATCTATAAAAAAAAAACATTTGTTACCATATTTCTGTTTCGATATTGATTTCCATTTTAGCAGTTTAGCAGTTTTAGCTGATTTTTGAACTGACTTTGGTGGTTTCCTAAATTGGCCATTGCTAATTATTGACGCAGCTGCTTCTGTGTCCATAAGACAGCTGATGCTTACTAGGTTATACAGTGTGAAGCAAGTTGAAATTGGCAAATCTGCCCACACAGAAATAATTTCGGTTGTTCTTCGATGATTTACTTCAGGTTTTTCTTCCAGAGATGTTGCCTTCCGCCAGGCCTTAAGGGTCAGGCATTTCCTTACCCTTTAGTCTTCTGCTATATGGCTTTGGACTATCTGTTGAAAGGCTGGACAATCTGCAGTCGCGTGCGTAATGATTCGGTCCGTTGCACTTTCGGCAGTTGATCGTCTGTTACTTTGCTGCATATGGAGGTGGCGTCGATGGTCTGGGCGGTAGGCTGTGGCTGGATGGTCTTTGCCAACTAGATTTCACACTTTCTTCTCGGAAACTGACTTTGCTGTGTGCTCCAAAAAATCGTCAGCAGGTTTCAGGTTCTTTCTGTAGTCCTGGCCTGAGGCAGCGTTAATGATTAATTTCTGCTGCTTATTTTTTTTGTATAATAGGGACAATATTACCGAAGCTAATTGTACCGAAGCTGTTCCACTTATTTGGGAAGGTGTATGGTTAACGTGACCTATACCGAGACTGACCTGGTAGCGTGGTCTGGCTTAGTCTGACAGAGGCATGGTATGTTCGATTTTTCGGATGCAGGAATAAAAGTTTATTTTGTATTGTACAATAACAACTAACAGTGCAAATTAACAGGGAAGAACACTGGGGAAAAGGACCTTATGGGAACCACGAGAGGAGCTCTAACATATATAAATCCCAATTCACGAGAAAGGCAATGGAATTGGAAAAACATGGTTCGCCAGACGGGAATCGGCGGAGCTCGGACAATATAGCAATGGTGAACTATCGCGTATATACGACGGAAGCCGAGGCCTTACGGACAGCGAGACCCGGTAATCCACAGTGGAAAGAGAACTGCTCTCATTAGTTCAGCCCACACACCATTTCTGCACTTACCTACAAGGGAAAAAGTTTCTGTTGAGGATAGACCAAAGATCCCTACACTACATCAAGACAAGACAGATGGATCCTGAAACTACTATCCTTTGTCTTCGACACCCAATACATATAAGGGAAGGCCAACATAGTCTATGACTTGTTAAGCCGGAAAAACGAAGTCAACCGTTGCAGCAGGGGCGGATCCAGCCTTTCGTTCTAGAGGGGCGATTCTTATCGAAAAGAGTGAGGGGTAGTGTCCTTTTTGTCGGCCACAAGGCTGATTTTTTTTCGTGTTTTAAGTTTCCTTGTCGGCCTTTTATTTAACGAAGATGTGGTTTTCATATATTTGTAACGGATGATCGTAACACTAATATTCAATGACCTGCGAGTCACAACTCCCTCGACATACGGCATCACGAGTAAGATTTAGATGACGAGTGCTAGATTTATGGTCTTGCGGATTTAGCAAGGTCGCTAAATATATTCAGACTCAGAGTAAGCAATATTGGCACAAGTTTTAGCAAGATTGCAAGTATTTAGCAAGATCGCTAATTTCCTAACCGGGATCAATGAAAGTTATAAAAGCCAGGAGTTGGGAATCGCACGAGTTAGTTCTTCGAGAGTTAGTTCTTCGAGAGTGAGTTCTTCGAGAGTTAGTTCTTCGACAGTTAGTTCTTTAAGTGTTAGTCCTTCGATAGTTAGTTCCTCGCAAGTGAGTTATTCGTCAGTGGTATCTACTCGTCAGCGTTTGTCTTCGTCGTCGTCTCCAGTATCGAGTGTTAGAGCGAGTCCAGTTAAAGAACAACTGAAGAGCAGATGTCGACATACATGGAGGATTATTAGTAAGCGATATCAGGCTTAGGATTTAGGAGTGGAATTAGTAACGCCGTTTAAGGTAAAGTAAACATTCATTTATACTTCAACCTGTTTTGTATATAGTTCTACCACCGAAGGTAAAGAACCCCAATACACCGCCTCCGCGCTACACATTTTATTGCTCTCTACCGCTACAACTGGTGGCAGCTACGGTTTTCGGAACGGCTAGAGCTATATACACATAGGCTGAACAATATTATTTTCAGGTGTTGATAAGGGTTTCAATGTGTCGAATCCAGGTGGAAGCAAGCCCGCAGTTACCGATGAGCAATGTAGAGCTCGTCAATATAGAGTTTCTCAGGCCGAATTGGCGAACCAAGTTCCGGCATTTGACGGCCAGAGTGATGTCGATCATTTTATCTCGACAGCAACGCGATTCTTAGAATTTGCGGAAATTGGGACGGTTGGCGGGCTGATAAATATCCTATACCTGCGGCTTAAGGAAGCAGCGCTGACCTACCTTGAAACGCTTGACGGAAATACTGACATAACTACGCCAGCGGAACTTTTGGGGAAATTTAAACAAAGATTCGTGGAAACATCACAAAAAGAACGGTTGAAGTTCGAAAATGTTCAGTTGCGGCCAAATGAATCGGTACGCGACTTTGCCGATCGTGTCATGGTGTCCACTTCTGTCCTAAGTCGTAGCAATACCTTAATTGAACATGAAATGAAAATAGATGAATTGGTTAAATCAACACAGAGGGTATCCATTAATGCAATGGCAGAACCGAGCGAGGAAAGTGATCTGCCTGAACCAATCAGTAATATAAACCAGGGTATTCCGAGAGATCAAACACCCACACGCTACAGGGACCACACCCCAACCCGTCGCGGACAACCGTATCCAGCGCGTTCACCCCGTTCCCCCCTCAAATCAGTCAGTTTTGCAAATTCGGATAGACGTGATCAGTTCCAGTCGCAAAACGCGCATCGGAGCGATCAGGCAGTACGAGGCGGCAACTTTAGATGCTATTCATGCGACAAAATAGGCCACAGAGCCTATGAGTGCCGATCACGTCCGGCAGTTAATGGGAACAATGGGAGACAATATGGGAACTATGGTCCCAGGCGGCCATGGACTAGGTATGGAGAAGCCCGACCGATGAACCAATCATACCGACAATGGTACAAAAATCCACGATTTGGATCGCGGACACCTAGCGCAGAAAGATTCCCGGTAAGGTCATCACAAGCTGATCAAATTTCCGGCGCAAATTTAAACGCTATGGATCGATCCTAAGGAGGCGTAGGACCGACTATAGTTTGGACCGTCGATACATGCCTCAAAGAGTAAAATTAAACACACAATTATAGCGCAAATTTTTCTTCTCGATTGCCAGTGCTTAGTGGTTTTAGTATTTTAAAGAATAGGCTATCATGTTTGATTGACACGGGTGCAATGATTTCTTTGCTGAATGTGAGAGTATTTAATCGTTTACCAAGGAACGTACAAAAGGAGTGTAAGGAAACTCGAAATACGTTGTCAAGTATAACAGGGCATAGGCTCAAGTCGATTGCTGAAATTCGACTACCGGTACGTTATGCTGTAAGAGACTTCGTTACTTCTTTCACTGTGTGTGAGGGAATTGGTTATGACGCAGTCCTTGGCATGCATTTCCTTGGCGAGAACAGGTTTCTGATCGACGTACAAAGCAGAACGATTACCTGGAAAAAAGGATACAATGAATCAGTGAACTGGCACAGAGGCGATTACATTACAGAAGAAGACTAACCTCGGAACCGGAGAAATCCTACAGGATGAAGATTTAAAGCCATTTAAAGAAGAACTCCTGACAGAAATTAACCACGTGGGATCCCAAGAAGACTACCCCCTAACTTGGCAAGAATTCATTGATCAGTTCAACCTGGAT
Organism: Branchinecta sandiegonensis; assembly: GCA_030848855.1. Classification (NCBI taxonomy): domain Eukaryota; kingdom Metazoa; phylum Arthropoda; class Branchiopoda; order Anostraca; family Branchinectidae; genus Branchinecta; species Branchinecta sandiegonensis. Next base: position 18,737,653 of record JAUPMV010000016.1, on the reverse strand, counting down.
CGCATCAAGAACCAAAGCCTGAAACGCAAGATTATGGATATACTGTGGTCCTACAGAGATGTATTCTCAACTAGCGAAGATGACTTCGGACGGACCGACCTTGTCGAAATGACCATCGAAACCGAAGGAGGCCCATTTGCTAGCGCCCCATACAGAACCACATGGCATTTGAGGCCCTGGTTACGCAAACACATTGCGTCACTTCTAAGGAAAGGAGTCATAACACCTGTCGACAGTGCATTTGCTTCACCCTTGTTCCTAGTCAAGAAGAAATCTGGAGAATACAGAATGTGCGTGGACTATCGTAAATTGAACGCCGTAACAAGAAAAAGCCAGTTCAGGATCCCGAGATTGGACGACTGCTTAGATGCCATATCAAGCAAAGCACGTTTCTTCACGAGCATTGATTTAAACTCAGCATATCATCACATCCCCATCAAGAAGAGCGATCAAGGCGTCACTGCCTTCGTAACGAGCGAAGGGGAGCAATATGCGTTTACGGTTATGCCCTTTGGCATGACAAATTCACCAAGCTGGTTCCAACGACTCATGCACATGGTCTTTGGAGACAAAATGTACAAATCTATCATAGCCTACCTAGACGACGTCATCACCTACAGCGAAACGGAATCGGAGCACCTTGAGCACCTACACACACTCTTCTCAAGATTCCGAAAGGCCAAGCTCAAGCTGCGAGCTAGCAAATGTGACATTATGAAGGAATCCATCAAATTCCTTAGATTTGTTGTGGAACACGGACAAATAAGAGTGGATCCGGATAAAACAAGAGCAGTGCAAGAGATGAAGGAACCCCGAAACTTAAAGGAGCTGAGAAGCGTCATTGGATTGTTCAGTTTCTTCAGAAAGTTCATCAAGGACTTCTCAACACACTGTCGACCACTCACAAGACTTACGCAGAAGAGCAACCAGCCGTTCACATTCACACCAGAAGCCGGAGAAGCCTTAGAATTCCTAAAATCGAACTAATGAAGCAACCAATCTTAGCCTTACCTGATTTAACACAGAAGTTCATCCTGCAGACAGACGCAAGTTCCATTGGCATAGGCTGCGTCTTTCTTCAGTCAGTAGAGGGCAAGGAGCGTCCCTGCAATACATCCAAACCTTAAAGGAACCAGCACCCAGGCTTATGAGATGGATTTGGTGACTTCAGGAATATGACTTCGACATTAAATACGTCAAAGGAAAAACGAACGTCGTAGCTGATTTCCTATCTAGAAACCACGAAGTCAACCACGTAACCATCGGTACTCTAGATCTGGAAAACATCTCGCGATACCAACAGCAAGATAGGATATGCGAGGCACTCAGACGCTACTTTGTTGAATGTGACCCTCCACCCCCTGACCTAAATCACTACATGAGGGAAATCGACAACTTTATCTACGATGAAGATAAGATGCTCATCTGTCGGATCGTTTGTCCAACACAAAATTACAGGAAGAAGGATGTTCGGATAGTACCATTTATCCCTGAAGGTCTGCAGGGAGAAGCACTTCGGTACGTCCACGCGACAGTTTCAGCGCACCTAGGAGTAACGAAGACGTTCGCTGCAATCCGAGACGTACTACATGCCATCGATGTTATTCAAGGTCAAGCAGTTCGTCTCCGACTGCGTCGAGTGCACCAGGCGGAAAAGCCCGCCAACAGATCCGCTCGCACCACTAGGTGAAGTACCCACAGCATCAGAAGTGATGCAGATTGTGAGCATTGATGTGTTCGGGACAGGTTTCCCACTTACTGCCAACGGCAACCGTTCCATGATGACAGCATGCTGTCATTTCAGTGGATTTCTGTTCGCATATCCCTTAAAGGACGAAACCGCACTCTCAATTTGCAAAGCGCTGACACACCTATTTCTAACATTTGCCACGCCTCAGATAGTATTATCTGACAGAGGAAGTAATTTTCTGGCGGAGATCACCAACGAGCTAATGAGAACGCTGAGAGTCACCAGATTCCGCACTTCAAGCTATCGGCCGCAAGCAAATGCGAAAATTGAAAGACGACACCGAGACATGGCAAATATAATGAGCATCCTAGTAAAAAAGGACAGGCTTACCTGGGATGAGCAAGTTCCTTTCGTATGTAGCGCTCTAAACGCCGCTTGGTCTGAATCACGACGAGAATCACCGTTCTTCTTGATGTTCGGACGAGACCCAAGCTCCACAGAAGAAATCGTCGATTCCAAAACGCACTGGAACTCGCCAGAAACCTATAAGTAAGAATTTGTCACGCGGTTGCAGTCAGCATATTCGGAATTCAGAAAACAGCTGATGAAGTCAAAACAACAGCGAAAAGAGAAACATGACGAGCGGTTTGCCAAAAACTACAGGACGTACGAAATTGGAGACGTCGTTTGGCTCAGAAACGAGTATTCAGGAGCACTGAAGAAATTAGCAGACAAATACACAGGACCCTGGAGGATCCTGGAGTGTTTCAGTAACAATTCAACATACAAACTCCGAAACATTGAGACGAACAGACCGGCAATTGCACATCTAAACCGACTTAAGGCAGGAAAGTTGTCATCCCCATGGGAAAGTGTCCCCATCTCAGAAACAGAATCAGATGAATCAGAAGAAGAACGTTTCCTGGACCCTCAGAAAAACCCATTGTCAAGAGTCAAGGCTTTAAACTGGAAAGACAGGGAAATGGATGAAGAAGAAAAAGAAGACCTGGACAACTACTTATACAGCACTGGCGAGGGAGCTGGAATAGACACGACCCCGAGTTTCGAGACTAGCAAGACGTCAGAGAGTCACCCACCCTTAACCACAGCCCCATCTTTAAACCCAGAAGCACGTGTGTGGAAACCAGTTAGTTCACCGAATTCAGATGACGAAGAAGAGAAACCGAAAACCAGTTTTTCCCCCAACCTCTGGTCCACTCCGTTCCCTACCGCACGAGTTAAAGAAGATGTTGGAACCCCAATCAGCCCAGTCCCTCGACAAGAACCGACCCCAGGAGGCTCAAACACTAACTTCCCATCTGCAAAAAACCCACGTGAAAACTTCACGAATATCACGGTATCCGAAGAATATTTACCGAAATCAAAGAAATGGACAAGATTTCTGAAATACATACCTGATCCGTTGGCAGACTTAGGGATTGTTGAGAATTCCAATCCTTGGGCACGAAGAAGTCCCAAGAAAGAAGCATCTGGTTCAACATCATCAGAAAGTCGTCATGACGAAGAGGATCGTCCGAATAACCGGGAAGAAATAACAAGGTCACAAGAAGCAAGACCAAGGCTGGGATCTATTCCGGGTAACACACCAACGAACGTGGCTAAACGACCAAACACGGATGAGTCAAGACCAAGATCTGGATCAATTCCTGGTAACACGCCGACCAGTGCGACTAGACGGCCAAATCCCGTCCCACACACTCCCGCAACTCCCCAAACACTCAGAACAGCCAGTAAGACACCGATAAGACAGTCATTAGGAATTGGTGTTCCTAAAAGACCGGCAATGGTGGAATCAAGGAAATTATTTTTGAAGGGGAAGAAGCATGCCCAGCAACAGCTCGACGAATTTGACAGAGCTACTCTGCCCGAACGGATTCGCTCCGAAAGCGATTCCCCAGTCGTGACCTCGTACGGTAGAGTGTCAAAGGTACCAGATCGATATGATCCGAGTAAATGGTTGAAGAAAAATAGAAAGGAACACTCTAATTATGAACGAATGGCATGAATGGAAAAATAGTTTTTTTGCCTGAAGTAACAGAATCTAAATGGGAATTAGGATTAATAAGAACCTCTATTGTTTTTCTAATATGTAAATTCAAACTTACCCGTGTTTATCCAGTAACAATCGGATTGTTTCATCCATCGTAATACAGGCAACACTACCCTTTATTCACTAGACTAGACACAACAAACTCAAAGAGTATAGCGCGCGGAGAAAGCGAGCGGTTCTATGCTCCTTGGAGGAGGCTACACGGAAATGCCGAAAAATCAAGAAAGTAATATGACTATTAGGAAAAATTATTCTGGAAAACTCGAGTGGGTCGACGGTGAAAGCGCTACACCTTCGACGCGCGCGACTGGCGACCAGCCTGCCACTGGCGAGACGAAAGAGAGCCGACGGGATGATTCCGTTTCTCGGAGAATTAGTAAGCCAGGCGATAGGTCTAACGAGCGGCCGTGAGTTCCAAGCATTAAAGGACTCCGTTGTGAATGTCCGCAGCATGATGAACAGAACTTTGCAGAACCAAAAAATGCTGGCCAGCATATCAAACGTGCAACAGAAACAGATCGAAGAGTTATAGGAAAAGGTCAGACAGACCGCTTTAGCTGTACAAGGAACCAGTACCGCCGCGATTCAGGTCATTGGCGCATCGATTATGTACCTATCGTCTGACATAACAAGACTCGAACTTGCAGTTCTGAGTATATTATCAGGCACTTGAAGCCCTGAGATTTTGGACCCTAAGGAGTTTCAAGAGATATTGGACGGAATATCGGAAAACGCACCTTACGGACACAAACTACCAATCGTAGCATCTAGCTCGAATCTTATGAAGTACTACTCAGTATTGAAAATACACGTCATTGAACATGACAGTATGATATTCATGACGATTAGGATACTTTTGGCCGACTCCACAAAGAGGTTTGAATTACCCCAGTGGTAAACGAAAGCTATACGCTTACCACAACAGTGGAGAAAAACCTGTTATTTTTGGACTACGCCCACCAGCATTACATCTTATTGGACTACAAGGATATGGAGCAATGCCTGGAGTTAGCAACCCCCGTTTGCCCGGCCAACTTTCCAATTTATGGAAGATTGCGGCCACACTGCCTAGTGGAACTTTACGTCAGCCCCCAAGAGAGTTCACTCCCTCCGATATGTGAAGCGAAGATACGGGAGCTCAGGGAAGACAACTTCGTCAAAATCAGCACAACAGAATGGTTCTACAGCCTACCGAGCAAAACAATTGCATCAGTGGTGTGCCACAGCTCACCGAAGTCAATAACCCCCGATGTCGTTGGAGCTGAATGGAGTCGGGATAACCACAGTCAACGAGGGATGTTTCCTCGCTACAAAATTGACCAAGGTCTCATCGCAACAAACGTTAACACTAGCAAGGAAGGAACAGACTAGAAACAGAATCATCCCAACACTGATTTTAACCTCGAATACCCCAGCAAAGTATAAAGGAAAAGCATCCGATCTAGTGAAAGCAGCTCTCACCACCAAAACAGCCATTGAACTTACAAAAATCCAGAATGCACTGGAAACAGACAGACCGATGTTTAACGAAGAATCAGAAAGACTAGAATACTATGCCAGTCATATGAGCATTAACCACCTCTGGCAGTTCACCCTCGCAATTGTTTCCGCAATTCTCGTTGGCCTGTTCACACTTCTACGATGCACCTATCTAAAAAGACTTAAAACCGACGCAAGGAAAATTGATATAAGAATGACTCCAATCAAACCCGGAACCAGTCGATCATCCTTCTAAACGTAGTTTTTTTTTGTATACTTTATTTATGAAAGAATGTTTTACTGTTAAGTAATATTAATTTGTCTAGGCTTTATAAGCTCGCACTTATTATAATAAGTCGTTATTAAACTCCACCATAGTTAGAAGAATTGGATAAATTAACTTCATCTGTCTGACCGGATAAGGAAGTTATAAACACGTAATTCACCACAGTTCGGATCAGCAAGTTTTTAGAGTTAATATTTAATAGAGATACGGAAATGTCGGGCATCAAGAGGGAAGCAGTCACAACGACCACGTCTACGAAGAAACTCCGCGGTTGGACGACATTAAATTATAAGCGTGAAGGATGTATGGCCTTTTTCAATTTATTACACCAGGTTGCGGAAAGATCCGGATTGGTCGCCGCTCCTAACGCGATTCTTTTCGGATACCACGCAGGGTTAATCTGCCAAAATTTAATGAATGCGAGACAAGTAACAACGATAAATGTAAACTGGCCAGAATGTGGGGAGCGCGATTTTGGAACAAGGGTTATCTCAGACGCCCTCAGCTTAGCGGGCGTACCAGGTTCAGTAGCTATTAAATTTTTGCCTCAAGGGTTTAAGGTATGCGTGAGCAATTTGGGAACATTTGTACAGTCACCAAGTGTCGCTGGCGATGACTGGAGCGTGGCTCACCCTCATTGCAAGGGAACAGCCTTATGGGCTGGCATAGATTTCATTTTAGCACTGTCCCCAAGTGGCCCCCTGGTTCGATGCTATAATACGCCAGAACTGAAGGAAACATACTTAACGTTCTTGGAAAAGAAAATAAAGGAGGTGCAGACCCGTGGGCCAGTGACGGACTCGACCAGGAGCACCCAGAAATCAGAATATTTTCTTCCGTTCTGTGTAGAGTTTCTACCCCCTAAACAGGACGAGGAGACCCAAACCGAGCCAGATTTCGGGCCACTGGTTTTCAGTGAATTAGACCGGGAGGAAATGCTGAAGGAGTTGTTCCCAATGGATTTTTCGGCAGAGAGGACAGAGGGTCCGTTTTCCATTGGATCAACCCCTTCCGCAGAACCCACCCATTGACTGACAACCCCATTAATCGCCACAACAAATTCGGATCCCCTACTTTTAATCGAGGAAGAAAAATGAGATTCCGGTGAATCTAAAAGTCAATACAAGCGCCTAGCAGGTGGAGCCACCTGTATTGACCGCGTTTAAGACGTTTAGTTTCTTTTGTTTTCTTTGCGACAAGCTCCACCTGCCTCAAGTGTTACGACATCCAGCCCAAAATGTTTAGTAATTGTTGTTAATAATCCATGTCAATAATGTAAATAGATGTTGGTAACAGTGCAATAATATACGTAGCCTATATGAAAAGTTGAGAAATCTAACTAGTGAAGAAAAGAAAATTAGATAAGTGAAGTTTTATCTAATAAGGAACATATTTAACAAGTGAAAAAAATGAAGCCTTTTAAAAAAAGAGAAGTGAAAAGTGAAAATTAATGTAAGTGTTAAATTGGCAAAAAAAAAGCCTCGGACAAATCCAAACAGACCACTAGCACCCAAACTTCCCTTTAGACTAATCGTCAGGATAGCCAAGAGGAAAAATACTACAGTAAGAACATTACGTGGACGTAAATTTCTCCCGCGGATGGAAGGGATAAAAGCAACTATCTTCTGCTAAAAGACTGTAACCAGTAAATAACGGCCGACCGAACGAACATTCTACTCTACTACTCTACGGTCGTGAGCTGAAAATCCAACCTTTCTGACTTCCTACTACATTCGAACAATATCCTAACGGCCGACCAAACGGACCTCTACTTCATTATGGTCGCGAGCTGAAAATGATCAATTATCTTCACCAATCAGATGAAATCTATCTACAGGAATACTACAAAATGGACAAGAGTGGAAGTCTCACAAAACGCTAGTGAGTGAACGAAAACGGTGTCCGAGGAGCCAAATTTAAAAAAAAAGTGCTCATCATAATTAGGTTAGGTTTGTACATAATGTAATTGATCGTGTAATTAACCATATTTGATATTCATGCGCTAAGGGTTAACGCTTGTGTTGTTTGCACCCCGTCATTAGTATCGTAATAATCATTAAATGTAGTATTCGTATTTTAACATTCAGTAGTAGTAGCAGTATTCATTTATATTGACAGTAGTAGTTCACCATAAGTATATAATCAATAGTTATTCTGTTTTGTATATAGTACGTAATGAGTAATTTTATATTACAGATCGGGAGATCTGTTTTTCCGTAGGTGGGCCGAGTTGTAACGGATGATCGTAACACTAATATTCAATGACCTGCGAGTCACAACTCCCTCGACATACGGCACCACGAGTAAAATTTAGATGACGAGTGCTAGATTTATGGTCTCACGGATTTAGCAAGATCGCTAAATATCTTCAGACTCAGAGTAAGCAATATTGGCACAAGTTTTAGCAAGATTGCAAATGTTAGCAATCTTGCGAATATTTAGCAAGATCGCTAAATATATTCAGACTCAGAGTAAGCAATATTGGTACAACTTTTAACAAGATAGCAAGTATTTAGCAAGATCGCTAATTCCCTAACCGGGATCAATGAAAGTTATAAAAGCCAGGAGTTGGGACTCGCACGAGTTAGTTCTTCGAGAGTTAGTTCTTCGACAGTTAGTTCTTTAAGTGTTAGTCCTTCGATAGTTAGTTCCTCGCAAGTGAGTTATTCGTCAGTGGTATCTACTCGTCAGCGTTTGTCTTCGTCGTCGTCTCCAGTATCGAGTGTTAGAGCGAGTCCAACTGAAGAGCAGATGTCGACATACATGGAGAATTATTAGTAAGCGATATCAGGCTTAGGATTTAGGAGTGGAATTAGTAACGCCGTTTAAGGTAAAATAAACATTCATTTATACTTCAACCTGTGTTGTATATAGTTCTACCACCGAAGGTAAAGAACCCCAATACACCGCCTCCGCGCTACACAGCTTATATTTCTCTACCGCTACAACAGTACCGAGTTTGTGCGGCCTAGTTTGTTATTTGGCTTCCGGACCGGATCCGGCCACGGTAGGAGGAGGTTGAAGGGCGCTGAAACCGGAAAATTGCAGGAATGGTCCGATTCGAGCCAAATTCGAAGGACGAGATAAGAAGATGTCAGAGATTCGAAACTTATGTGTTCTAGTAGTATTTGGCAACAGTGGGGGGAATTGAAGGGTGAGTCGTGAAAATTTATGGCTGGCGTAGGGATCGAACGAGTGGAGTTATTTGAATTAAACTTGGATAGTATAGTGACGGATCTGAACCGCATCTGAACGCGATGGGGAGGGGGAGAAGTAGTTTCCGAAAAAAAAGGTAAGACTTGAGTGAAACTTGATGGACGGTAAGAGAAGATGCTTTAGATAATTGGTTTATGTGGCTAATGCCGGAAATGCTCAGACTCGCGCAAAACTAGATACCTTATTTCTAGGTACAATCCTAGGGTGGTTGAGTGGGATGTTTTGCGACATCCTCATCTGTTTTTGTTGTACCACTACTCGTACAAGTGCCATATAAGCTCTGCGATTTTGAAGTTTTGTCTGTTTTGCAGGCATTTCATAGAAGTAAACGGAAAGAAGTCGTGGGAAGCAAACAAAATTTTGAAAAGCTGACTGTCCATCCATCATTGCGACGAAGGAAAAGAACCTAGCGGAAGAGCCGGAAGCGGCACCACAGCTGTCCCCAACGATCGCCTTGATTGGTTTACGTAGGCATTGAGTTGTGGAGTTTTACGAGGAGTTTTAGTCGTTAGAGCGACGTTTTCTCGTTTTTCCTGGGGATCCCTATGAGTTACCATGAATTACTCTGACATATAGCGTACTATGAAATAATATCTGAATGAAGATTTCCTGTAGTTATCTGAGAAATTTTAAACTCACTTTTGTGTGTGTATGAGATGAATACATTCTCAGCTGCCCTGAACTGCAATTCAGTTACTTTATGAACCTTAAGGGACGTCAACAAATTCAATTAGTGGCAATTACTGTGCTGGTGAAAAAAGTGAAACGTGAATGAAATATTGTTATGATTAATTCAGAAGTTATTGTGATTAATTCAAAGTTAATCTTTTATTTTTGTTTTGGAGATGACTAAGAATGACATCTCCAAGGTTTTTGCGATTTTTCAGTCTCCTAATAAATGTGATATGTTTACTAGTTACGAATTTACTCGGCCGCTGGCTGAAATTCAGAGAGACGATCCGGCTACCTTGTAGAATATTTTTATCAGGAGCTTTCACTGTAAAAATTTTCTCCGAATAAAGATTAAAGTTAACTGCAGTATTTGCTACTCGAATCCATCTTATCTCTATTTGGTATTAATCTTATCTGCGTAGAGATAAGGATAATCCGAGTAGCAAATACTGCAGTTAACTTTAATCTTTATACGGAGAAACTTTTTACAGTGTTTGTCTGGTTTCGGACAAAATCAGCCCGCTCAATGGAACCCAGCGGTAGTATGTCCTCCTTGTAGAGACGACCGCAATCCTCTTTCGGACTAATCGTCGCCTTTCCAAAATGTCAATAAACCACATTTGGACGCAGCTTATTCGTATCTGGGTAGTTTTCGACTGCTCTCACGTACCAGATTCAAAAGAATCGCCCGGATTAGGGATCATATTATAGTTACGAGGAATATTATCGACCGCATTTTTTGTACAGGCGATCCGCTAGGTACAATCCTAGGGTGGTTGAGTGGGATGTTTTGCGACATCCTCATCTTTTTTTTGTACCACTACTCGTACAAGTGCCATATAAGCTCTGCGATTTTGAAGTTTTGTCTGTTTTGCAGGCATTTCATAGAAGTAAACGGAAAGAAGTCGCGGGAAGCAAACGAAATTTTGAAAAGCTGACTGTCCGTCCATCATTGCGACGAAGGAAAAGAACCTAGCGGAAGAGCCGGAAGCGGCACCACAGCTGTCCCCAACGATCGCCTTGATTGGTTTACGTAGGCATTGAGTTGTGGAGTTTTACGAGGAGTTTTAGTCGTTTAGGAGTTTTAATCGTCGCCTTTCCAAAATGTCAATAAACCACATTTGGACGCAGCTTATTCGTATCTGGGTGGTTTTCGACTGCTCTCACGTACCCGATTCAAAAGAATCGCCCGGATTAGGGATCATATTATCCTTACGAGGAATATTATCGACCGCATTTTTTGTACAGGCGATCCGCATTCGGATACATTCCGCTCTTAACCGGTTTATTTTAGTCCGCCACTTTGCCTAGAATGTCCTAATACGGCTTAGTCTTTTCTGTATTAGGACTAACATTAGCAAGAAGTACACCTTATGAGGACTGCTTTCGTCCTACGGTGGGAGAACCTGGAGCAATTTGGTCTCTTCAGAGATAAGATTCGTCTTTGCCCGGCTGTCGTAGAATGTCTTGATCTGGGTTAAATTCATCCACGCGTAATCTCCGAATAAGGTTTACTTTCATCCAAGAGGAAATGATATCGACTACGGATCAGATTGCTTTCCAAAAGAAACGTGTTTCTGCCGAAAAAAGATTACAGGTAGTCTTTTTACTACACCGACGACGAGCTACAAATCCCGAATCCGAATGTCACAACGCCAAGGGGAAAACACGATAACATCTTCGGAGGACTGTGACAACACTGACTCTCGACAACAACAAAGCAGGAGCTCGGGGAAGGAGGAACTTCGCAGTACGACAGCGACCCAGCAGGTCGGCAACCAAACAACTAAGAACTATCTATCATATTTTCGCACCACAAGGGGAAACAACGAAGCCAACATCAAATTGCGTGCCGTCCATGAACCATCCAAGCTTGTCGTTGAAGTTCCAACATGAACATCTCCTGAATGTGAGCTGGTTGCTACAAACAACAAGATCTTTGACATTTCAAGACTGTTTCCTCAAAGATCGAAATAAAGTGAGTTAGGTCGTGGTAGGCGTTTGCGATGTGAAGATCCGAGACGCGTAGTGAGTTAGTGGGACTTAGAGCACAAGTGAACTGTCCGATCCATGGACAAAGAAAATTTGAGCTAAAGGCGAGCTCTTCATTGTTTGAACTTTAGAAAGCCCCCCCTCGGGACTAAGAACTGCAAGGTGTGATGGGGAAGTTAAAGCGAGTGAGAATGACCATCAGAACCTTAAGGACTTGCTGTGAAAAATAACTATTGTCATTGACCTTGATATACAGCAACCACTCTAGCAGATAGAGCGCGTCTAGGCGGGGCTAAGAAAGGAAGAATTTTTTTTTAGAATACAGTGTACAATTTTTAGGCGAGAGTCGAGCACTCCTACGAAGGATTCGACAATCCGTCCGCCTGTACTCGTTGTCCTTTTATGTAAGTATTCGGGATTAGCTTGCGTTCTAGGTTACGTTAACGTTAAGACTCATGTAATAGCTAAATATATTAAAGAGATCCACTGCATATTAATCGAAGCATTTTTTGCTTTCTTGTTTTCGAAACGTGTTTTTGCTTCCTGCATAGACTCATATATACCCAGAATACCCAGGTTAATCAAAGCGGAATATTTATGGTAAATTGATATTTCTTTCAAGATTTCGTGGGATAGGCTTAAGTGCTTTAGACCGGGATGTCTAATTCGTTAAAGGTTGGAGGGCTGTTGTGTCGGTCTCTATGTCAAGCCAGAAATCCTCCAGAATTTCTAGTTTTTAACGAACAAGTGATATTCAGAGTTAAATTCAAGAGACGTAAGTTGCAGCTTGAATCAAGCATTGATTCAGAGTCAAATTCAAGAGACGTTAGTTACATCTTGAATGCCTTGATTCAAGGTAACTTCACTCGTGCGAAGTAGAGTATATAAGCTCGTCCCAGTCTTAGCGCTGGGTCATTCATTGCTTATTCGTCATTCCTCACTTACCAGTCGTTCATGACTTAGACTTTCGTTACTAACAACAGTGATTGTATTTACCCGGATTTGGACTTATAGTCTACAGAGTAAGTCTGAAATAAAATTATTTGTATATTAACGAAAAGACTAGTCTGCTAATACCCTCGTTTACCCTAAGCCTACGGCGTACGATCCATCTTCAGGTACAACAGAATATTACTTTTTCTGAACTGATGACGCAATCAGTAATCACTTCCCGCATGGAAATAATTAAGTCGTTAAAGTTAAAGACTGGAAACAATTGTTAACAACTGTTTCCGATCGTAATTTTCCGATCGTTTTTTTCGTAATTGTTTAAAACGATTTTTTCAATTGCTTCCAATCGTTTTCAATTGTTTTCGATCGAAAACAGTTAGTTTTGTTTTCAAGTAGTGAAATACAGACCTGAGTTTTAACAACGGTAATAGGGAAGTTGATTTTTTGTTTAGTTGTAAACGATCAAAAGAGTTTAACTGAAACATTGTATCTGAGGTCAGAAATCGAAAACAACTAGAAACAACTGTTTCCAATCGAAATTTTACAACTGTTTACGGTTTTTTTTAAGCGTTATTAAACAACTGTTTACGATCCTTTTCAGTTGTTCTCGATCCGAAACAGTTGGTTTGGTTTCCAAGTCCTGAAACAGGACCTGATTTATAACAGCCGTAATAGGGGAAATTGAATTTTGTTGAGTTGTAAACGATCAAAATAGTTTAACTGAAACGGTGAATCGAACATCTCAATCGTAATTTTTACAACTGTTTACGATTGTTTTCACTTGTTTTCGATTGTTTCCGGTTAATATCAGTAGGAAGCAGTTGGTTTCTTTTTCAAGTCGTAAAACAAAACCTAATTTTTAACAACGGTGATAGGGAAGTTGAATTTTGTTGAGTTGTAAATGATCAAAATAGTTTAAACTGAAACGGTGAATCTAAAATACTAATTGGAAAGGATTGGAAACAACTGTTTCCGTTCGTAATTTTTAGAACTGTTTACGATTGTTTACAGTTGTTTTCAATCGGAAACACTTGGTTTGGTTTTCATGTCCCGAAACAAGACCTGATTTTTAACCGCAATTTCAATTTTGAGAACCCTAATGCGTATGAGTTATTTTCTGCTTATAAAACCCACCCTGGAGCTTCCAGCACATATCTTATCCGTTAAAATGTTGATGATGGGTCATTTATTGCCGAAATGGGAGCGTTCGTTTCCGTCTTCATCCATTTGTCATGCAAGTGTAATTCGAAGCACTTTACTGATGTTGCTCAATCTTTCCAGTGGTCTGAAACTTCGAAATGACGACTAGTCGGCGAGCTAATAGGCGAGTACGGTTCCATCAAAAAAAGAATCATGAGTAATATTTGATTTGAGTAGTGCGACAGCAATTAATAGTTTGCTACTGCCTTAAACAGACAATCAAGGTCGGGTGCTCAAGAATAGTTCTTTTTGGGATCCGAAAACGTAAGTGGAGGGATACCTATGGCATCGCAAAAGTTGTCCGTCTGTCCGTGTGTTAGCACGATATCTCTCGAAGGGAATGACATACTTCGATGAAACTTGATGTGAGGATTCTTTGTATCAAGGGTAAGGTCAAGTTTGTCGATGGGCTCTGTAGCCCTACATTTAGGGGTGGGAGAGGGGGTTGAAATTAAGGAGCAAACAAAATGTTGCTAAACAGCTAATAGGATGGTCGATGTTGGGGTAAGAGAGATGCTGAACACGATGATGAAAACAATTTTTTTTTTCCGGACAAGTTGTTCGTCCGGAATACGGCAAAAACCGGAAAGTTGGTTAAAGTAAAAGTTTCATTTGAAGTTGATTATATGTTAAAGGAATTCCTCTCGGGTTTTCGGTAGGCTACTATCTACTACTTCCATACGGACAAGATCGCTCTTTTTGACGGAGATCTGATTATATGCCGAATTTAAGTCAGTGCTCGTGAAATAACTTGCTTTGCTTGAAATAGCGTCCAAGCAGTCGTCCAGCCTCGGGATCCTGAACTGGCTTTTCCTTGTTCCGGAATTCAGCTTACGGTAGTCTACGCACATTCTGTATTCTCTCGATTTCTTTTTCACTAGGACCAAGGGTGAAGCAAATGCACTGTCGAAAGGTGTTAAAAAAGGTGTAAAAAAAAGTTAAATTTCAAGTTTTCTGAATTTATTTCATTCTTCTAATTTTTTTTACGATATCTCGTTATCCCCTGCGAGATTAGTCATAATTGTAGATTTTGTATTTTCTTACATTTCTATCTTTGTAATATTTTCTCGCGAGGTCGCGCTATTTTTTTTATCTTGTATTAATATAAATGGTTATAAATATTCAGTTTGTAAATAAGGTTGTCAGTATATCCAAGTTTAATAAGGGTTGTAAGTTCAAGTTCAGTAAGGGTCAATGTAAATATTAAGTAATTACGGGAATTGTTAAATATGTAAAATGTAAATAATTGTCCGTGCTTGAGTGTAACTTGTGATTTTGATTAGAGTTGGTATCCAGACTTTGTAGCGAAGAGTGAAAATAAAGTAGTGCTAGTCTGTCAAGTTTATATGACAGATATCAAGTCATGTCTTCTAAATAACTCTTTGGCGATTATCATAATATAAATGCACGTGATTGATTGTTTTATTTTTGTTCAAAAAAGTTATAACAGTTAACATGTCGTCATCTCGGTTGATATCGGAAGCTCGATGGCCTCAAATGAGTGTAGCAATTCAGATGAAACTTCGGAGGGTAAAAACATTTCCATGATTATCTGGTTTGGGTCCCCTTAATGCTACTTCCCCTACCTAAATATAGGGCGTGGACAGGCTACTTATGATAACTTAAATTGCCCTTTATTTTATCTGGGATCCCAAAAAGATGCTTTGATGATCAAGGTTTTCAACAAAATTCGGCCTTTCGTACTTTTTAGTAGGGTTTTAGCAGCGGGATTTTCCACAGCTTCTATAGAAACCATCAAATGTTTGGATGTATTCAAAAGCCACAAAGGGTTGAAAGAATGAAACAGCTTTTTCTGATCTCTCAATTGTTTTTTTTTCTGTAAAAAACGCGTCTGTTTAGCTCCTAATGTTTGATTCGAAATTTATTCCAAGGAGAGCAATTTTGGGGGCTGATCAACAAACATGGGATGGGGGCCAAAAATTGATCTCCCCCCCCCCCCCAGGTTTCATGAAACAGCACCACTGGCTTGAACATCAAAAATTTGGGGAAAATAAGCCGGGCTTATTTTCAAAGACCGCGGGTAAACACAATCTGGCAGCACTGATGTCGCGTAGAATTTACGACAAGCGCACGACGTCGGTATAAATCAAGACAAATCAATGAGTTCTAATGCTATCAGAAAATGCAACCTTCCGGACTGTGGAAGAACTACTGTACTGATCTGTTCTATCACTTTGCTATTTGTATGGTAACACGCACCGTGGTCGTAGTTGGTGATCCCGCCTAGTGACGCTTGTGTGGTGATTCAGAGAATCACCAGTGTAGGTACGTTCCCCTGATGTGGTAGCTGAGGTTGATCGTCACTAGTTCTTTAGCGAGGTTCCGAACTCCGAAGTCGCTTACAGTAGCATAGAGGTAACGTAAGTAAGATATAGGTTTTATTCAAGACTTACTCTGTACATGACTAATATGGGGCGTCCCTTCTCAGTACCCAGTGTATCCACCGAGATGCGCTGATACTAAATTGACTCACTATGAACTGCAACTCTCAACTGAACTGAACTTCAAAACTCCAACTGCAACTGCTCTCTGCTTATTCTCGTTCCCTAGTTATATTATTCTTTAAACTTTATCATTCTTACGGCAACGTTATGGTTTCGGATTTCACCGGAAGTTAAAGACAAAGCCATCTCTATGACTATTATCCAAATGACTTTAAGCCATCTCTATGACTATTATCCAAATGACTTTAAGGGGTTTCATACTTTATCAGTCAGTACATCACTCCCCCTTTAGAAAAAAAGGAGGCGTCCTCGCCTTATTATAAACTTTACTTAACTACACGACCTTCATGACGCAAGTCAGGGACACGCGCGTCTCATAGTGTTGTTTATTTACTGCCGTCAGCAAGAAAAATTTTCTGACTGGCTTTTGGAACAAGCTCAAGTTATTTTGGTTTGCGACGGGTGTTAAACTTAGGTTTGATTTCAGTTCAGCACGGTGGGTGGGGATGTATATCTCGTCCACCGGCGTCCCTGGCATACATCAGCCTTCGCGGGTGGGGAATAAATAGTCCGCTCAGTGAAAACTGATGTATGCTTACTCTTGTTTCCAGATATCTCTTCTTTTCATATTATTCGATAATTCCTCACGTGTCCTGACTCGCGAAACTGAGGCTTGTAAAATTATTAACAAATGCTACTGCGAACAAAGTTTTTTTTGTTTTTTTTTTCCATTCCCCCTTAAGTTGGTAGGTGGATAGAATAGGGTGCTAGTAGGATTTAACAAACTTACGACTGCCGCTTAACACTTATCTCCCCCTCTGTCTTCCTCTCCCTGTCTTCGTGTCATGTTATTCCTCTCTCTTGCTGTACCTGCTTGCTTTTTCTTGGGATTTCAACAATTTCCCTGCACTAATCACTTCCCTTCTGGCTGCAGTAAGGCCATATCAATTTCGGATAATTATAAGCCGTATTCACTTTTAGCTGGCTATATATATATTCACTTTTAGCTACATTGCTTGCAATATTCACTTTAAGCCGCTTCGGTTTTATGCAATATTCACTTTTATGCTACCTAGGCTATATTCACTTAGGCTGCATTTCTCACATTATTAACTTTGAAGCTACCTATGCTCACTTTAGCCAGCTATTGCTAGATACACTACGGCTATCTATTCTGCTCGATTCACTTTAGCCTGATTAAGCGGATACACGAGTGAGGCTATCGTAGTGGTTGCCTTCCATAATAATTAGCTCCTTCTTGCATTCAAATTCTATTTCGTTTGCTAATTCCTGTTGTCCATCTATGTATAGGGCATATAGAAACCTCTTGTAAATATATGCACTCTCCCTTATGGCCTTGATGGTGGCCTCTACTGGCCGATCGCAGAATCGGATCACCCGCAGGGTTTCGCCGCTGAGATGCTCAGACTCCATGTGCCTGAATAACGACGCTCGAGGATCCAATTTTGCTCTCACAATATTCTCAATTTCTTGTACACGCACCGAGTGTGTTCGCAGATCCACTAGAAATAAGCATTATGCTTTATTTTCCAACTTTAATCATTTACTTTCCCAAACTTTCCTACTGAAAACATGGGGGGGGGGAATTATTCTGGGCCTATTTAGTTCTCTGCGTTATCACTTCCCAGAAGCCAATCCCATTCTGAGGTGTCAAAGGTTATGGGTGCCGATTCCTGTAGCGCGGGGTGGATTGCATCATCCAGGTCTCGAATCAGGTCGTTAACGACTTGATTGATATTCGTATGGCTTGAAGCCTGTTCCATGTTGAGTCCGTGGTACATCGGATCTGTGCCCGTGGTTGCGAGCAGGCTGTACCCGTTTGTAGTAGTAGACCTAGATTGACCCTGGATGTTCTGATGAACTTTGGCCTATGATATGATTTTCATTACTATACAATTTATTCAAACAATGTTTACAACAGGTACGTCAGCTACGATTCTTCATCAGCGATATTTCGGCCCTTTTTGGCAAGGGTCCTCGTCAGGCTGTCAATCTTCTGGTTCAACTTCGGGAAGGAAACAAACCTGTGATAAATAACTGAAGCTTCTACCGACTATAAATATCTTATTAAAGTAAGTTATCTTCAAATACTACTATAATGAAAAAACTAGTCCTGTGATTTTATTTTTGACACGGACGCTGTTTTTGCTGGACGATTGGGGCGATGACAGGAAAGGTTTTTGGTCGACTTAGGTTTTTT
Source organism: Branchinecta sandiegonensis (assembly GCA_030848855.1). Lineage (NCBI taxonomy): Eukaryota > Metazoa > Arthropoda > Branchiopoda > Anostraca > Branchinectidae > Branchinecta > Branchinecta sandiegonensis. The sequence continues at coordinate 18,719,410 of JAUPMV010000016.1, read as the reverse complement.
TACGACGCTGTTTTTGCTGGACGATTGGGGCGATGACAGGAAAGGTTTCTTGGTCGACTTAGGTTTTTTTTATTAATAAGGGACAGAAAACTTAAATATAAGTTTATTAATAACCTCGTTGTACGTTTCTATTATCGAGTATTCGTCTGTATCTATTACTTTGAACAGTGACTGCACGGAAAAACTAGTGCTGAGATTTAATTTTTTACACGGCTGCTGTTTTTGCTGCACGATTGGGGCGACGGCAAGAAACATTTTTCTCTGCATTTTGATCAACTTCGGTTTTGTTGTTAATAAGGGACTGAGGCTTAAATTTTCTTCCCTTAATAACCCCGTTCCACGTTTCTGGTAGGGAGTACTCGCCTGTATCTCGGTTAATACCTGCTCGGTTTTTCTTTATCCCAACGGCTTCTCGAATGGTTTGATGGAGTCCGGTGCACGTTGCAAGAATTTCAGCTTTTTCAAAATATACTGAATGGGTTGGGTTTTCGAAAATATGTTCTGCAAGTGCAGATTATAAAGTATAGTTATGACGGTGTCCGTTGGAGAGGGCGTGGTCAATTTCTTGCTCATGCTCTGCAAGTCGTTTTCCGAAAGTTCTCTCTGTCCTTCCTACGAAACGCTTTCCGCAATCACAAGGTATTGAATAAATGCCTCTTTGGTACTGATTTGGGACTTTATCCCTGCGAAATAGAGCTCCCCATCGCTGCTCCTTCATGCTGCCAGTAGAAAACCTAGAAAAAACCTAAATCGACCAAAATACAGAAAAAAACCTTTCCTGTCATCGCCCCAATCGTCCAGCAAAAACAGCTTCCGTGTCAAAAATAAAATCACAGGACTAGTTTTTTCAATATAGTAGTATTTGAAGATAACTTACTTTAATAAGATAATTATAGTCGGTAGAAGCTTCAGTTATTTATTACAGGTTTGTTTCCTTACCGAAGTTGAACCAGAAGATTGACAGCCTGACGAGGACCCTTGCCAAAAAGGGCCGAATTATCGCTGATGAAGAATCGTAGCTGACGTACCCGTTGTAAACATTGTTTGAATAAATGTTTCAAAGTCAGCTTGGGCTCAAAGAATATTTATCTACGAAGTACGGAACTTGCACAGCCCAGACATGCAGACAATTATCCAACTTGGCCGGAAGGAAAGGACAAGTGATAAACCAACTGAAGTTTTTAGTAAGATGCAGAGACAACGGACTAATCCCAACTTCAATGCTTCACAACATTGGACACCCGGACTCGAGGAATAAGAAGAAAGTGGAACAACGTATTTCGCAGATTCTCGTCAAAGACACGATTGCCGGTTTAAGGTCAAAATGTGCGATGACATCACGCGAATTCAACCATCTCAAGGAAACCCTCATGGAACATATTGATCATCATGACAAGCCAAAAATCGAAAAAGTAATCGCTGCTAGATTTGAAAATTCCTGCTGGAAACACCGCGAAAAGCTGCGTAAAAAATATTCTCGACTACAAAACAAAAACTACAGTAAAACCCAGACTTACAGTCCGAAAGTTCTCCCTGGACCTTCCGTACTAAATTTCAGCTCCAAAATTTTGTCTCAAACACAAATTAATGCATTGTCCCATGGATGTAAATTCAGCATCGCGAACCGTGAGCCACCAGTAGAAGAATTTGTAGCAAGTTTTGAGACAGTTCTTTTCCATGAAGATGCAAAAGTAGATGGCTTTGAAAAAGCAAGAGTAGATGCAGCCCACTTGCTACAGTCCCGGATCAACATCCCTCCAGAACCGAACCTCCCGAAAGAAGAACTGCAAGCCCTAAAGAGCCTAAGGAAAGACGGATCTCTCATCACCCCAAAAGCTGACAAAGGTAACGCCATTGTAGTCCTTGACCAGAACGAGTACGACACGAAAATTCGAAACCTCCCAGCAGACAAATATGTCTACACCCCAATACCAAGCGATCCAACCCCTTCCATTGATAAAAAGATAAGAAACCTCGTAGAAAGTCTCCCTATTTCCAAATCCCAGAAACAGTTCCTAAAAGTAACCGGGCCGGTAGCACCGCGTTTCTATGGAGTAGTTAAAGTGCACAAAACAGGTAGACCCCTTCGCCCAATAGTAGCAAACGTTCGAGCCCCAACTAAGAAATTAGACAGATTTCTAGCTTCGTTAATAAGGCCACTCCTAGATTCAGGGCCGCATTACATCAAAAATTCCATTGATTTTGTCCAAGAGTTAAGAAAATACCGTGTCACCAAAGAAACGCAAAAAGCAAGCACTGATGCTGTATCTTTGTTCACCAGTCTCAGGAAAGATTTTACCCTAGATGCCCTAAAAGAAGCACTCGAGAATTATCCCGAACTAGCAGACAAAACCCCCCTAACTGTAAGCCAAATACTAGATTGTTTTAAACTTGTTTGGGAATCAACATATTTCATCTACATGGGGCAATTCTACTGGCAGCATGAAGGAGCAGCGATGGGGAGCTCTATTTCGCAGGGACTCGCCGAATTAACGCTGAGGAAAATTGAAGAAATCGCTTTCAGCATCGCACCGATGGTTCCGAGTTTCTACAAACGTTTTGTTGATGATGGTTTCACAGCATGAGAAGGCCAAAAAACAGACATTCTGAGTTTCGTTGACACTTTAAACTCAATCCAACCTACTATCCAGTTCACGATTGAATTTGAAAATGATGCACAAGAGCTGCCGTTTCTAGATGTTTTGATTGCTAACAGTGGAGGAAGTTTTGTCTGCTCAGTCTACAGAAAACCCACCCACAACGATCGATACCTTCCATACGATTCTTACCAGCCCGAATATGTGAAACGCGAAGTAGTTATTTCACTTGTTGACCGAGCCATCAAAATTTGCGACAAAGATCTCCTAGATGACGAACTTAGCCACATTCGGGACGTCCTATTTGGAAACAAATACCCCGTTCAACTGGTTGAACAGATCATCAGAAGACGACTGAAGCTGCATTCCTCCCCCAAAGATCCTGTAAGTTCTACTTGTAATGGTGAGGCTGAGGAAAAAAATGCCCGCGTTTACCTTCCGTACGTCCGCGGAGTAACCGAAAAATTGTCCAAAAGTTTGAAAAAATACAACATCCAAGTCTTTCACAGAACCCAAAATACTTTGCTGTCCTACCTAAACTCCGGAAAAGATAAATTCCCAAATCAGTACCAAAGAGGCATTTATTCAATACCTTGTGATTGCGGAAAGCGTTACGTAGGAAGGACAGAGAGAACTTTCGGAAAACGACTTGCAGAGCATGAGCAAGAAATTGACCACGACCTCTCCAACGGACACCGTCATAACTATACTTTCAAATCTGCACTTGCAGAACATATTTTCGAAAACCCATCCCATTCAGTATATTTTGAAAAAGCTGAAATTCTTGCAACGTGCAACGGACTCCATCAAACCATTCGAGAAGCCGTTGAGATAAAGAAAAACCGAGCAGGTATTAACCGAGATACAGGCGAGTACTCCCTACCAGAAACGTGGAACGGGGTTATTAAGGGAAGAAAATTTAAGCATCAGTCCCTTATTAACAACAAAACCGAAGTTGATCAAAATGCAGAAAAAAATGTTTCTTGCCGTCGCCCCAATCGTGCAGCAAAAACAGCAGCCGTGTCAAAATTTAAATCTCAGCACTAGTTTTTCCGTGCAGTCATTATTCAAAGTAATAGATACAGACGAATACTCGATAATAGAAACGTAGAACGAGGTTATTAATAAACTTATATTTAAGTTTTCTGTCCCTTATTAATTAAAAACCTAAGTCGACCAAAATGCAGAAAAAAACCTTTCCTGTCATCGCCCCAATCGTCCAGCAAAAACAGCGTCCGTGTCAAAAATAAAATCACAGGACTAGTTTTTTCATTATAGTAGTATTTGAAGATAACTTACTTTAATAAGATATTTATAGTCGGTAGAAGCTTCAGTTATTTATTACAGGTTTGTTTCCTTCCCGAAGTTGAACCAGAAGATTGACAGCCTGACGAGGACCCTTGCCAAAAAGGGCCGAAATATCGCTGATGAAGAATCGTAGCTGACGTACCCGTTGTAAACATTGTTTGAATAAATGTTTCAAAGTCAGCTTGGGCTCAAAGAATATTTAATTACTATACAAACTAGTCGAGATGCCTGTTACCGAACTTGTACTCGCAGATAACATCGCAGATGCGGTGGCAGTTTGTTCGATTCCGTCCATGTGGCTAGTCAGTCTGGAAGATTCAAAATTATTTATTGACGGATTGTCTGCTCTTTGCTTTTGTCTCCATAGCTGTTCGATGATCAGCTGATCGGCGACGATGTCAATGTTTCGGTGGCCAATGCATCGGCTGCCATGATTCCGTTCGAAATCACAAATACACGGACATTTGAAATGATGTCGGGTTCTGCCTCGTCGATTGGTGTGACCTTCACTTGTGATTCATAGATTCCGAATTCGGTAGGGTTGTCGTCCAGTACGACCTACCCGTGTGGTACCTAGCCCTATCCAAATCGCAAAGCTACTTGGTAGCAACAAACGCAGGAATGCTGCACTCAAACCAGCAGCTGTTGCTGCCCTCATGAGAAGAGCATCCTCGGCGCCACAAATCACGGGGCCGGCTTGAATTAGATCGTGGGTTCGAACCTGGTCTAAAAGTGCCACCCGTAAGCCCGTTTGGAAGGTAAGTGCCCTAGAATGATCCGTGTGCATGAGTACTAAGCGAAACAAAAATTCCACAACTAGTTCGATCTCTTCGTACATTGCTGACACACTATGATTATTTGGTCCTGAATCAGCCATTTGAACTTACTTATTTTCTAAGTTGAGGTATCCAAAATTCCTTGATAATTTAATCTCATAGTGTTTCTGCCAGGTATCAATCTCAACTGCCATTTGCCTTTGTCCCTCTGTTAGTTTGTTCACCTTCGTCTAAAGACATCCTATTACCGCTCATCTGTACTTTCGAAATCATATTATGATTTCGGTGGGAAGTCGGCATTTTTCTATCCTCCACGAAAGACATCGTTTTTCAAATTGGATGGAAGCATCAAATGGCTACTTTTCAGTTCCAAATATGATCAAACGCACAATTCTGAAACGAAACTAACTGCTTAATAAACGGCCAACTCTGTCCTAACTTCTAAGCCTATAGGCGTATTCTCGTCGTTCCCCGAGGACTCCTCGGGGAATCGAAGGGAACGGCGAGAATAGAGGGAGTCACTCCACGCGGACTCCGCGTACAGAAACAGCGAGAATACGGGGAATGCTTCTGAAATGGATTTTGTTCGAAAAATGAATATGCAGCTGAAAAAATTAGTCTAGAGCCACTTAATTTTTGCTTTTGTTTATTCTGATTCTTTTTAATTAATTTTACCTAGCACCTACACCAGCAAAAATTGATTCCCCTCCAAATTTGAAAGGGAGTCCTTTTTGATGATGGTGATGATAATCGGAGCATTCCCCGTCCGTGGGGACTCGCGAGAATACGGGGAGTGAGTCCCTGGGACAAACAAAAACGCGGGGACTCCTCAAGTGGAGTCCTCGGGGAACGGCGAGAATACACCTTATACCTTACTGGTCTCGAACTTCTCACCACAGGTTTGACAGTTAGTGCTGTCGTGCTGGTGCTGTGTCCGTGCAACATTCTGTTCATCACAGATGCATCGTTGATTACGGATACTTCGCTGATTTCTTTTCTTCCATATTTTGTAACTGCATGCAACGGCGAGTGTAGCTAGAATAAATACTGTGGCTACACCTATGGTGCTAAAAATAGAAATACGATTAGTGTATTTCACTCTTTCTCCTTCAGTCCTGAAAATCGGAATATCTTCTTGTACGCTTTTCTTTATTTCTTCTAGTGTTCCCAAAACGTTACGATCTCCAGCGCTCAGGCGTTTCGGAGTTTCGAGCGCCTGGAGGCCTGAGAGTAATTTCTCGGAGAGCGCGCGCTGTTCTGAGTGCCGCGAGGAGTCTCCTACTACAACCGATACGTCAATGGTGTGAAAGTCGCTAACTGCTATTTGCTTTGTTGGCACTTCGAATAATTTCGCTCCGACTGATATGAGTGACGCTTCCTTCGTGTTCAGTTCGCACGCCGACGAAACAGTAATGATTCCTGTTCCGGACAATCTGATCTCGCTTATTTTTGTCACATTTGGACACGAAAGTTGTGCAACCAAGGGTGACGAAATGCTGTAAATAAAATCGCTGTGACTTACCCTTTCCCATTGCTCTGAGCTCTCTGGACCCAAGACTTCTGTCTGACATTCAGGGGGTATTGGATCCTTTACGTCTACTTCCTTGAAAAGCTTTGTAATGCAAGTATTGCGTGAAAACAAAAAGGGAACGGCGTCGAACTTGCACACAGCTACAGGTATCGCCAGACAAGCTGCTACCTCCTCTCTGGTTGGTATCATGTATTTTTGAGTAGATACCGCTAAGAAGGTTGGATAGTTCGTTACTCTGATTGACCATGTAGTGTTATCCATCCATAATGGGTATGCAGAGACTTTGTAAAGTTGGTAAGCCTCCTTTCGGACCAGTGGCAAGTCCAATATAGTGTAAATCTCGCCTTGCCTAATTGCCAGATCTGTCTCAACTAAACTGTAAAAATAGAGCAAACTGTCATCTGTGGGTTCGATACCCTATCTTGAATGGAACGGTAGGTGCCTTTCTACGTCCTTCAATATTTTCTGTAAGGTCAGAGGATCCAACAAGTGTGTCGAGAGCTTCTTTGATATCATTGTAAGAAAAGCAAATTCAATCTGGTTGAACTCAGCTGATAATTCCATAATAACTGTCGAGAGAACTTGCAGCGACAGCTGGATGTTCATTTCCTGCGTTAGCTCCTGCTTTTCCTGAAAAATCATACTGATAATACTCGCTATGGATTGCTTAAGTTCCTGCTTAAATAGTTCCAATGTGTCGATCGTCTGGTTCATCTTCGCTTCTACTGCTTCTATGCGTAGTTCATGGTGTTTTATTACTGATATCTGTCGCTCTACTGCATGAGCCATGTTTTCTGACGCCATTGCAGGACGCCCAATGCGTTCTTCTGTAGTTTTCCAGGTCTTTTCGGATACTGTGCCGAAAAGAATATCACTTATTTCTCCAATTGGTCTTAATGGTTCTTACCTGTTTCCCAAAAATGGCTGCTTTGGCTTCTGACTTCACCTTCTTACCTGCACTATTCGACTGCGGTGGTTCACTCTTGAAAATATTGCCTACATCTTTCTGTGTAGTCTCCAACTTCATCGTCAACTGCTTCATCTGACCTCTGAGAGTTTGATATGCCATGGTATCGAATTTGACTACCAATTTCCAGGTGCCTTCTGTAGGAACTATTGCTTTTACTCTTTGAAACAAAACGACTTTCGTTACTTTGTAGTCTTCCGGTTCCGCTGTGACCGCGAATATCGCCACTGCCAGAAGAGTGACCTGGTACCGTATTCTCTGCAACACAAAAATGTTATTCTGAGTCTACAAAATCCTGCAGCATTGTAGTTGGTGTCAAGGTCTCTAGGCCTTTGAGACCCAGACCCAAGCACAATACGCCGAAACTAGTAATTTATCTGCACTTCTAAACAACTAACTCATCTTGTCATCATTTTTCTTCACCAGTAATCATTTAGGAGGCACAGAATGCCTTCCAAACCGAGTAGTTATGGGATCACCCCTGCTTGGTTCGAGACCAAGTCTTCGGGTATACGTTCCATAGTGCTGCCTGGATTCTGGATCCGATTCGGCTCGTGGTCTTGATATGTCATCGTAGCGCTCGAGCCGTCGCGCATCGTGTAGCGCAGCTCTTCTTCGTAGTTTCTTTGCGACTTCCGCCGCCGACTGGGGTGGTTTTGGTCTAACCTTGTCCCAGAGTCGCTCTCGCAGCGATTTTTCTGCGGACTGGCTCGTGGATGTATGCCCGACGTCTGAGCTCGTGGGTACTTGCGTTGCGGCCCACCTCTGCTGTAAGACTGATGGTGATTCGAGATGACCAAATCGAGAGAAATCCTCCACCGAATATGGTCTTACCTGAAGTAATCCCCCTTCGCTAAGTGCCCGTTCACGATACAGCCTGTCAATCTCTTCTTTAAAGCTACCATCCTGGTTTAAGAATGCATCGTCTGCCGTATCCGATCCATTTGTGGTTCCCAATTTTCCACATTCACTGCAAGGCTCATTTTCTTGTTTTATCATTTTTCCACTTTGTTGAACGCGCGTAGGTGTTTCCTGGTAGGTCGGTGACTTGGTTAGCCCTTGATACGTCAGAGGCCTTACAACTGGACTTACTGCCTCGGTGATGTTGGATGGGTTTACTGCTGGAGTTTTCGGTGTACCATGTGCACTGGGAAAGAAGTGCTGCAACGCGGGTCCATCGCTGCTGTCTTCGTCTTCAGACGATTCGCGACGTGAAGGCAATCTGGCTGAACTCTGTTCCGGGTTGATCCATGATCTAGCAAGGTATGCTTCGTATTCTTCCCATTTGTTGTCATCATTCATCAGGTCAAAGTGCTGTTCTGAACGTCTGTTCAATACTAAAGAATTGGTTTTGCTTCTTCTTCACTTTCTGATTCGTCAGTTTCTCCATCCGACTCAAGGTCGTGTGCTGGCTCCGCTTTCCAATGCCCTGGAAAGTAACTGGGCTTCATCCGATTATGTTGAATCGTTTCTTCTGTACCTGTTTACGTTTGCTTAACTACGTACGTGAGATCGTTTGGAAAGGCTTTCTGGATTCTAAATGGACCATCCCATTTGTTTCGCAACTTTTTCGTGCCTTCCAGGTTCGACTTGTGAACCCATATCATATCTCCGACGTTGTACTTTCGATAGTTCTTCGCTCGACGATCATAACATTCTTTCTGTTCTTCACGGGCACGTGACAAGTTCGCTTGTACTATTTCTTTTGATTTCTTTAGCCTCATAATCATCTCTTGCTTGTACGCGGACATATTATAATATGTCCTTTCTGAAGAGATTTCTTCCATGCATATCCTTGGGTCTCGTATGTGTTGTAAGAAGAATGGCGAGTCTCCCAGCAAAGGAGAATATGAGGTGTTAATCGCCATGACCACGTACGGTAAGTGGTCATCCCAGTTGTATTGGTCGTCTTTTGCGTGGATCCCAAGCATATAAGCTAGCTCTTTGTGTTTCCGTTCTACGCGTCCATTGCACATTCCCATGTACGTGGGCGTATAGTACCGTTTAATTTTCAAGTACGATGTGAATTCTTCTAAAAGCTTAGCCCTAAAACATGGTCCATTGTCCGACAATATGGTACAATCCGTGCTCAAAGAACAACTTGGTGACAAGTGTTTTGGCCACTGTCTTCGCTGTCTCATCTGGTAATGCAAAGGCGTAAAGGTAAGATGTGAAATTATCCACTACTGTAAGTACACATTTGTTCCCTTGCTCGGTTATTGGCAATCCTCCACCGGATCCCCTTACATCTATAGAGAGTATGTCGCCTGGTCCATCCGGCATTCTATAGGTGCCTAACATTGCTCTTGGAAGTGTGGGTGGGGACTTGTGCCTCGCGCAGTCTTTGCAACTTCGAACGAATTGTTTTACCCGTTCATAGATCTTTGGAAAGTAGACTCTGCCTCTTATGCTTGCCATGGTCTTGGATATACCCATGTGGCACCCGTCGGTTGAGTGAAAGAACTGTTAAACTTCTCCCTCTAAAGATCGCGGAATTACTGGTATCCGCTTTACCTCATCCTTCCTGTAATTTTGCGGTGGATGGTAGTAACGAAGTAGTATCTTCTTTTCTTCGTCCATTTCAAAGTTGTCAGTATCCTTTCCGTATCGTTGATACGCTTCGGAAAGCTTGCCAGTTCGTAAACATTCCTTCAGTGCTTTACACATATTGTCCTGTTCTTGATATCTCCGTATGTTCTCAATAGATAGTGGCGAAGTCGTTGTCCGCTCTTCCGTCTTCTCTCGATTTTCTTCCGTGGTCATAATCAGCCGTTCTCTCAGTGTGTCTCCTTGGTCTCTATCTTCGTCAAGAAATCCATGTCGACTTAGAACATCAGGTATGATGTTTGCTGATCCTTTGACATAGATAGGGGTATAGTCGTAAGACTGCATCTTCAGCACCCGTCTCATTAGGCGAGAAGAGTTGTTTTGCATGGTGTGGAGCCATACGAGTGATCTCTGGTCTAACCTCAGTACAAATTTCTTGCCTAATAAGTACTGGCGAAAATATTCACTGAAGTATACTATCGCCAAACATTCTCGTTCGACAGTCGAGTATTTCTTCTCTGCGGGTGTTAGTGCTCGGCTTGCATAATGGAGATATGATTCTTTTCCGTCTTTGTCGATGTTCATCAGTACTGCTCCAATGCCAATGGCTGAGGCATCCGTCTGTAGACAGAACTGTTGATTGAAGTCTGGTTACTTTAACACTGGATAGCTGACCAGAATTTTTTTGATCTTCTCTAAGGCCTCAATCGCTTCCGGCGGGCATTCGAACTTACCTGTTTGTTTTAGTAGTTCTGTCAGAGGTCGCGCTACGGTCGCGTATGCTTTTACGTACCGCCTGAAATAGCTTAGCCGTCCGCAAATTGCTCTGCACGACTTGATGTCTTTTGGCGGTCTAATATCCTGGATTGCTTTGATCTTCTCTGGGTTTGGTGATATGGTTCCACGGTCGATCAGATGACCTAAGTAGACAAGACGCTGAACCAAGATTTTGCACTTCTTCGGCTTCAACTTCAGATTGGCATCTGCGAATTTCTGGAACATCATTTCTAGACCTCTGAGGTGCTCCGAGATGTCGTCTCCCGTGAACAGAATTATGTCGTCTAGGTAGGCTAAAATGTTTTTGTACAGCATTTCCTTGAAAATGGTGTTCATCAGTCTGGAAAATGAGTTTGGTGAAAAGCTCAAACCAAACGGCATACGTTCGAAGGTGTAGGTTCTGCCGTTGTCTAAAAGCACCGTTGCCTTGTGTTTCGTTGCTGGGTCTAGCGCAATTCGCCAGTATCCTGCTATGAGGTCACAACACGTGTAATATTTTGAGTTCCCTAGGGCGTCAAGAATGCTGTCAATCCTGGGTAGCTTCATCACGTCTTTGATTGTCCTGGCGTTGAGCGCACGGAAATCGACACAGAGTCTCCATGTGTTGTCTTTTTTCCGAACTATGACCAACGGGAATCTCCAATCGCTTATTGCCTCTTTGATGACTCCCTTCGCTTCCATGTCCTTGATCTGTTCTTCTAACCAGGGCTTTACATGGTGAGGTGTTTTGTATGGCTGTTTCTGGATCGGTGGCCCTTTAGTTGGTATGGTATGAGTTATCAAATTCGTGAGTCCATAGTCCGAACTATGTCTAGCAAACGTCCACTTAAATCTCCACAGAATGTCTTGGACTTTCTGCAGGATATCTTTGTTTTCAATATGGTTCAGGTCAAACTGGGAGAGGAATTCCTCTCTGGAAAGGCCATAATCTTCAGGCGTCTCCTGCCTTGATGATTCTCCGAAGCTGTTTATTCTTAATTCTTTCTGTTCTAACAGTTTGGGTACAAAATCCGAAATGTCTTCTTCCCAGATTGGATACGCCTCACCAATTTCTAGTTTTGGTAACTTCAACCGCTTTTCGCCTAGATTAGTGAGCACCATGTAGCTAACATTGTTTTCAACTTTCAGTACTTGATCTTCAATGAATATGTCTGGGTACTTCTCCAGTGTTTTTGCAGCTATGATCGCATTGATTACTCCACTCTCGTCTGAACTTCCTGTAGTTTCGATGAGCACCTGAGCTGCTGTGCCCGGCTCTAGTGTTAGTTTTTGTGCCATCTTGATACGTATTTGGCTTTCTTTTTGAACCGACTTCTTGGTCGGTTGTGTCAGTTTTTCTTCGTGTGAGGTCTGCGAAGTAAAGTTGATATCCATTTCAACCGTCTCATTATTCGCCCTCTTCATATTCGCACTGTTATCCCTGAAGTCTTTCGAGTATTTATCCTTCAGCGATATTCTGTTGGTTGCTGGGTCCCAGATTACTTTGTGCTGCCGTAAAAAATCTACGCCTAGTATACACTGAAATGGTAGGTTTCTACAAACAATCACTCTAGCTGCCAGTTGCTTTTGTCCCAGTACAAATGACACCATGAGTTCACCCAGTGCTTCCAATCTATGTCCTGTGACTGAACTTAAGAGTACTGGATGGTGGTCGAAGGCTTGCTCTCCTCTGTGGCGTAAGTTGTTGGAAAACATCTTCCCTTATCAACGATGTGGACGCTCCTGTGTCCACCAGACATCTATTTCGCATATGATATAGACTAAAACAATTTACTACTGGTAGGTCTGTATTTGGATGTGATTCGCGATATTCGAAACTAAACAGGGGTCTCAATGCTTCAACAACCGGTGCGACCCTCACTGGCTGGAATGATCGTTTAAATTCTGGCCAGAATGTGCAGTTGGATTAGCGGGTCGCCAGATTTGTTCGTTACCGTACTTGCTTTTATGGTTCCAGTTGCCACGAGAATTTTACTGTTGTTGGTCATCACCCCACTCCTGTTGATTGTGCGTATAGTTGACGTAAGCCCTTCCTCCTCGTGTTTGATTTTGGTCTTTGCTATGGTCATAAGCCGTTCGTTGCTGACCATCATTTCTTCTCCAGTCGTTGCGTCTAGGAAAGGAGTCATAGCCTCGTCCATGTCCTCTTGGGCTTTGATTTCCTCTTGGATTTCTATAGTGCTCATGTCCGGTTCGTCGTACTTGATTAGACTCATCCCGCTTCTTCATGCGACAATCCCGTATAAAATGGTTCGTTTTTGACAGTAATAACACAGGAAGTTGTTGCTGCTTTCTGCTTTATGCGGTGTTTTGCTTCTGTCTCTTATTTTGTGATTCCTTTCATACCGTGTGCTTCTTCCTCTCTCGAACGCGTCTCTTCTATCTCGGCTTGCTGACCTACTCCTGGCTTCTTCTTCTGTGTTTCGTTCCTTGTTTCGCGTCCGATCCTCAATGAATCCGACTTTTCTAGTGTAATCAACTTCCTCGGTTATGTTGATCGACAACTTCTCATATTTCTTCATTGTTTCGTCTATTCTTACCTCCGTTTCTGCCAGTTCCATGGCCTCTGCCAGGTTTGCAGGTTTCCTTGATAGCATAAGTTGTAATAGCTTCTTTGGTAGTCCTTGCTTGAAGGTTTCCAGCTGTACAATTTTCACTGTGTCATCCGATCCGTCTCTGTCCAACTTTTTGCAGACTGCTTGACAGATGCGATCTGCATACTCCTGGATTGTAGTGCCGGGTGTGTACGTAACCACGCCGTATTTCAACTTTTCGGACTCACTTGTCTCTCTAAAGCGTTCTGAAAATGTTCTCGTAACTGCTACCATCGAAGCATAAGTGACTACATCCGCTGACAGCGCTTCAAAATACTGTAATGCACTTCCTTTCAGTCTGGTTGCAATGCATCTTTTCTTTGTCTTGAAGTTGTAGGGTTCTGCCAGCTCGTTAAAAATATCCAGTTTCTTTTTAAATTCATCTTTGTATGTCATACCATTGTACTCTGGAATGCTTTTGGCCTCCAAAACCACTGACAGATCCTCCATGCCTTTCTTTGCTTCGTCACTAAGAGCCATTTTAGAATAAGGATGCTAGGCCTATCTCTTACCGTTACTTCCAGCTACCTGGGCCTCTAAACCGCTGCCACCAGTGTACTGATCTGTTCTATCACTTTGCTATTTGTATGGGAACGCGCACCGTGGTCGTAGTTGGTGATCCCGCCTAGTGACGCTTGTGTGGTGATTCAGAGAATCACCAGTGTAGGTACGTTTCCCCTGATGTGGTAGCTGAGGTTGATCGTCACTAGTTCTTCCGAACTCCGAAGTCGCTTACAGTAGCATAGAGGTAACATAAGTAAGATATAGGTTTTATTCAAAACTTACTCTGTACATGACTAATATGGGGCGCCCCTTCTCAGTACCCACTGTAGCCACCGAGATGCGCTGATACTAAATTGACTCACTATGAACTGCAACTCTCAACTGAACTGAACTTCAAAACTCCAACTGCAACTGCTCTCTGCTTATTCTCGTTCCCTACTTATATTATTCTTTAAACTTTATCATTCTTACGGCAACGTTATGGTTTCGGATTTCACCGGAAGTTAAAGACAAAGCCATCTCTATGACTATTATCCAAATGACTTTAAGGGGTTTCATACTTTAGCAGTCAGTACACTACTCCTGGTATTCCAATGTACTGTGTACCTTGCAGAGGTTTTGAAGAGTGGAAAAAAGGAGTGCATCATTGTTTCAACTCACCAAACTCCCTGGGACACGTCTCCCTTCACATTGACAGAGCGCAATAGAGTTTGCGGATTGTAGTTCGGTTATCAGGAATTCAGGTTCTCAAGCACTAATTCTGTCAAAGCTATTCTCCGCTGGCAGGCTGTGTGCCATGTTTTCTAAAACGTGACGAGGATAATAATGACCTGCTAGCTGGGATATGTGGCCCTCCAGGCATTATCAGTTTTGAAGAGCTGTATAGGCAAGCTATATTTTCTTTTTTTTTAAGTATTTTGTGTGTGTTATCTCGCTGGGTATTTGTTTGTTATGGTGAGGGAAAGGACTTGTTGTTACATATATTCAAATAGTGTATACCCCGAATTGCAGTTTTATCTCCTGCCCCGACACTGACCCTGAAGATTGACAGCCTGACGAGGGCCCTTGCCAAGAAGGACCGAAATATTACTGATGAAACTTGGGCTTCAGGAACATTTAGGCATTATCAGTTTTGAAGAGCTGTATAGGCAAGCTATATTTTCATTTTTTTTTAAATATTTTGTGTGTGTTATCTCGATGGGTATTAGTTTGTTATGGTGAGGGAAAGGACTTGTTGTTACATATATTCAAATAGTGTATACACCGAATTACAGTTTTATTTCCTGCCCCGACACTGACCCTGAAGATTGACAGCCTGACGAGGGCCCTTGCCAAGAAGGGCCGAAATTTAGGTTATTACAGAACTTATTAGTCTCCGGCTGACGTTCGCGCTGAGCGGTTGCAGTGTTGAATGAAATGAATACGTTTTGTTGTGAAATAAATTGGACTCTCGAGATTTGGATATAAGACACAGCACGAAGGTAGATAAATGCCCCAGTATAAGTCAAGCTGCGACAAATGTGGCGAAGACTTTCTAAAAGAGATACGATTATTTGTTCGATTACAATTGGTGGATGTGGCCTACCTTTTCATCGCGGCTGTGACATTTTACACCAGAAATTCTGTGAAAGGACTAATTTGAATCTGTACGTTTGCCACGCTTGCTTTCTACCAGAAGCGAATCTCACTTCCGACAATCAACCGAACACCACCGCCATGACAGCTCCTAATGTCAGTGACCGCCAACTAGTCTACTGTCCGTTGCTCAGCTTTGTAAAACATGCGATTGATTTGGGGATTCAGATTCATGACATTGTTAAAAACACGTCAAAGTTTTATACCTCTACCGAACTTTCAAACACAAGAAATCTGCTTGCTTCCCACATTCCCAATCACGCACGCCTTCTAGAACGGCGAGGAGACAATGCAACGGCAACCTTATCTGAAGACATTATTTCACTGTTTTCGTCTCAAGACGGCCAAGGTGACCTTCCTTGCCCCTTGCCCACATTTGTGTTAACTGCTGCAGATCCGATTCCAAACATAGACAGCGAAATCCAAGCGAACTTGTCGCGCGCCCAGAATACCTGGGACCAGCACCTGAATTTACTCGATGAAAAACTTGATCGCATAACGACCAAGGTGTTGGCAACTCCCGACTTGATAAAACAGTCAATCAAAGGCGAGATCGAGGAGCATGAGAAGAAAGTTGGGAGTAGCGGAGATAGTGATGTTTGGCCAAAATTAATAATAAAAGATGAGGAAGTGACTGTTTGCGTAAAAAAGCCCCCCACGGATGCAGATAACCCCGAAAAACGGAAACAAGTGTTAAGCAGTCTTGGAGTCCCGGCTGGTCATATACGAAATGTTCGCGTTACTACAAGTGGTGAATGGATTATTAGTACTAAGAAAAATGGTGCTGAAGTCCTGAGAAGCTGCTTAGAATCTAAGCTTACGTGTGATCCTTAAATAAAGCAACCCGAGATAGCCGGTCTCGTCCATAAGTTTTACCGCGATTTGGATCAGGATGAGTTCCGTGTTAGAAATCCTGGTGTGACCGGTGTCAAGTGGCTAGGAAGTTCTGGATCTACCAAGATTTTGTTCGAATCAAATGACGCGCTTGCCTGTTACCGTCGGCATGGAGTTTTTGCTGGATATGGACATTTCGCGGTATTTGAGTGCAGGAAGTTACCTCGTATGTGCTATGAATGTCAATCTCTGGATCATGTTGCCTCTGCATGAACAAGTAGTAGAAGTCGGTGCTCACGCTGTAGAGACTTCGATCACAGTAGTTCCCATGAAAATCCGTGCCAGAACCCTTTTAAATGTTGCCATTATGGTGAAGCCAACCATACGAGTTACAGTTTTCGTTGCAAAATTATTCGGGCCAAGCTATCTGATTCGGCTACGGCTGTTCGGCCATGAGTGCTGTTGTGAACCCATCGCAAGCTCTGAAAGTGGTGTCGTTTAACACAAACGGAGTTTCTGGAAAGCCTAATGTAATTCGTGAATTTCTAAATTCGTATGATATTGTTTGCTTACAAGAGTACCATCTTCTTCCCCATAGTTTTCCTGTGCTGTCAACTTTATCTCACGATCACAAGGTTTTTATTTCACCGGCATTACCTACCGGCGGTCGCCCGTCGGGAGGTACGTGTGTTTTTGTGCGCGTTAATCTAACCCCGTCTTTTATTTCGATTTCGGAGCATTTTACTGCAGTTCGCGTCCGAGATGTTGCTTTTATTTCATGTTACCTGCCGACTAACTATCGAACGGAGGGTTGTTTGTTGAATTTGCAAGATGCGTCTGAGAGTTTTCGTTTCTGCGTTTCTTCATTGCCTAGTAATTTAATCTGGTGCATAGTCGGTGACCTGAACTGCCAAATTTCTGATCCATCGGACGTCAGAGGGTCTTTACTTTTATCGTTTTAAGCTAAGTATTTTATTCTCCCGAAGGATTCGCGGTCTACTTATGTTCACAATTCAGGATCGACGTCGGATATTGACCATGTTGTAATGCCTACTTCTGATCGTATTTTCGGCCCTGTGCGTGTAGGTCACGATTACCCTATTAGCGACCATTTATACCTAGCATTTGAAGTAGTCGCTTTCCGGGAGACAAGAGATATGCGTAGGCCTCGTTGGAAACCCCGGAGCCAGAAAGTGAAATGGGATTCGTCGAAAATCGATTCTTATTATACAGACTCAGATCAACTTTTACAGAAGATTATGGCCCCATCTACTAGTATTGATCAAGTTGGTATTGATATATTTTATAATGAACTAGTGCATTGTTTACGCATTGGTGCGGAAAGAAGTTTTGGGTATATTGATAAGAAAGGTGGGGCGCGTAGGTATGCTTGGCACCTTAACCCACTTTTAATAGATGCAAATAAGAGATCTAAATTTGCGTTTTTACAATGGAGAAGTGCAGGAAGCCCCTCGCTTTGGGCCGTTTTATGAGGATATGAAAATGGCGAAGGCAGAGTTTCGAAAAGAATTGCGATTGCATAATGAGTTTGTACGGGATATAATATCTGGAAAAATTTGTGATTCTGCTGAGAATTTTTGGAATTGTGTTAAAACGTGACGTTCACCAGATGATATGGATAATAGCAGTCTTTCACAGTCAGATTGGATTGCTCATTTTAATGATATTTTTGATCATAATGATTTTACTTTGAACGATGGTTTTGAAAGGGATCTGGAAAATGAATTTCCAGATGAAAGTATTTCAGTTTCTGCCGATTCAGTAAAAGATGCAATTCACCGTCTTACTAGCACTAAGTCGTATGATCATGACCGAATCCATGCTTCTCATCTTAAGTTTGCTCCTGCTTCTGCTATTCTTTTGATTTCTTAACTTTTCACGATTAATTTAAGGAGCGGACTATTACCCGGAAGTTTCACGAAAGGGACTACATCCCCTATTTAGAAAAGAGGTGGTGATCCCAGTATGTGTGGTTCGTACCGACCAATTACTACTTGTTGCCAATTAAGTAAGGTTTTTTAGCTGTGTATTTTAGATTATTTTAAGAATTGTGATCATGGTTTGAATCAGGTTGGGTTCCAGCGTGGGTTGGGTTGTGATATAGCTCATTTTATTATGTCTAA
Organism: Branchinecta sandiegonensis; assembly: GCA_030848855.1. Classification (NCBI taxonomy): domain Eukaryota; kingdom Metazoa; phylum Arthropoda; class Branchiopoda; order Anostraca; family Branchinectidae; genus Branchinecta; species Branchinecta sandiegonensis. The sequence continues at coordinate 18,701,196 of JAUPMV010000016.1, read as the reverse complement.
GCTTTTATGGTGTTCGAATCGTTTTAATAAGGTTTATATTTTCGCTTTAGATATTGCAAAAGCTTACGATAGTGTTACACATGCTTGGGCGCTTTTAGCTCTTTTGAAAAATGGAGTAGAGCCACAAATTGTCCGAGTTCTACAAAATTGGTACCGTCGGTGCTTGTTGAGAGTTCGGTGGCGCGGTTCTGACAGTGATTTTAAAATAATAGTAAAAAGAGGAGTGAGACAAGGGAGTGTTCTGTCGCCGATTATTATCAATGTTACATTGGCACTTTGCCTGAAAAAGCTTAAGACTACTCTTGTTTTCGGTAAAGGGATTTTTCTTTCTTGGTTGGCTTATGCGGACGATGTACTCTTGCTTAGCAGAACTTTATCATCGTTGCAAAAAAATATAACACTTTTTTCAGATCTACTGAAATCGCATGGGCATTCTTTGAGCCCCGCGAAATGTGAACTGATGGTATTTGATAAGAATGGTGACAGAAGTAGTATGCAAGTTTCCCTTATGAGTAAAGTAGTGTTTTTACTTATCTTGGTTTGGTTCACATATTAAGACCCGATACTTCACTTTTTCTGAATGGTTGTTGCGCTTTAGCAGATATGAGTCCAATACTAGCATGATGAAAACTTATGGTATAAAAAACCCTCTTGAAATTATGTTGAAAAAGCATGAAAAGTTTAGACGTAAGTTGCAAGAGCTCAAACATAATTTGTCATTTTTCCTCCATGAGTTTCAAATTATATTTACTGATTTTTTTTTTTTAATTTTGAATTTTTAAATTTAAACTTTTTTCCTTCAGTTTTTGTCATAGTTTGCGGTATTTTATCTGCCTTTGCCATTTTCATGGGTTGTTGTTTATTTTAGTGGTTCTGATAGATTAGAGTTTGCTTTAGTGTTGTTTTGTTTTTGCGTATTCATATAATCACTTATCTTATTATCATCAATTTTGGTGGATCAATAAAACATCATCATCATCATTAAGTTGCCTAAAAAATGATGAAGGACCTGTTGCACCTGTAATGCAAAATGCAATCTTCTTCCCTGTTGACTCCAGTAATTGGTCAACCCGGTCAACTCAAATTTAATACGATATATTAAACTCCTGCAATAGCAAATTAATGATACTCATAATTACAATTTTTTCGATACATAACATGAAGGCTCCGGACAATTGTTTTAAAAGATCACCAAGCAGATACTTCATTATTCAAGACGTCAACTAAATAAGACATCAACTAATTTTGATACATAAACAGTAAATAGAGCGAGGTATGTTTTCAACATAAATTTTTGTGCAGTCCTAACCTGGTCAGAACTATTTTTTTATTACAATTATTTGGCTAGGACCCTCAGTCATGCACAGATCCTCAGTTTTAGGACATGTGATCACCAGTGATTGCAACTTGGTACACCATGCTCAGGACTAAGGGCACAGTACCACCATAATAATTTTAAAATCTGAAATGATAATTTGTTTTCAAACATATTTCTATGGGTTTACTCTCCCCTTTCTCCAATTATGGTGCCCCATCACTTTAGCACTGGTGGTCATACCCTGCTATGCTGTGGCATGTTTGCCACATCTGCGTTTGACAGCCCTGTCACGTCGAAGACAAAAACGACTGTCGCCCACAGTACTGCCGTTCAAAATACTGCCGGTTCAATATTGCACAGTACACCTTCTACCAGCCACAGGAGAGAATTAATCTATTCCAGCGACGACAGCCTGATTTCGCCTGTCAAGAAGAGTTCATTCAAGCGTCGTGCCCCTCTTGAGGCTCTTCGTTCTGGCTATGAGGACTCCGATGAAACCTCGTTTGTGGCAACACCTCCGCAAAAAGTCGGCAAAGCACATGATCTGGATTATGCTCCTTGGGCTGCAATACCACGTAAGTTAGTGGTTCTTTGTTTTTTCCTGCTTTGTGTCCTTCGAAGGTAGCGAAGAGAAGACACCGCAGGCGTAGTATTTACTTGTGACTTGAAATAGACACTAAATAAGCTAGACTATTCACATTCGATCACTATAATGCACCTATATCGCTTTGATCTGCATCTTGTCTTCAGGTTCAGGTGTTTTATTCTTTGCAATATTTCCAAAATGCATCGACAATGATTCATACCCAAGTAAATAATTTATTTATATCCCACCATTTTTAAAATCGGATTAAGTGAAAGGAAAAAAATAAAACATATATTAATAAAAGTAAATTAGTACTCTTCGGCCAGAAAGCAGAGGATAACGTCATGCGCTGGTTGGGCCCATTTGTCAACGATTTCTGAAAGCGACGAGGAAACATCAAAAGGGTAACACTTGCATCTTGAATTTTTAAATTTCCGTCAATGTATTGTTATGCCATAATTTTGACAAATGGATCAGGTGCTTCGCATATTACAAAATAACGCGATTTCATCTTTTTTATCTCATTTTTCGCAGAAAATGAGTGACAACAGACCTAAATAGAATAGAAGGTGCGCAGAAACTGCTGTACAAATTTCCCAAAGCTTTACGATTTTAGCGCCCATGCTTGGGGACGATGCGCCCATTGGCGGTAAGTATAGTTGTACAGACATCTTGAACAACAGAAGAACAAAATTTTGACAATGAAGGTTTGATTACTACGACAGACTAAATGTCGTGTTTTTCCCCCAGCTATAGGGAACTGTTGTTGGACTGAGATCACTCTGTATTTCGGGTTTGGTAGCGCGCCTGCTTTTAGTCGTGTCCCAGGTTGGTACGTTCTTTGTCGGGTAAAGTAAACATGAACGATTAAATTTCAACCCACTTTCACTACACAGGAAATGCCACAATTGATCACTTGCTAAGTGCTTACTACTTACTTATTATTTTTAAGTTAAAACTATTTATAGCATTATTTACGTGAACCTTAGCACGTTCGAACTAGAACCCGAGAAAGGAACTTATATCTCCTGGCTCGTAAACGTTGTAGTTTCGTACCTTTTTAATGTAGTAAAAGTGCTGCCGCGATTTCGAACTTGCCAATTTTTCTTTTGCTATTTCCATGGAACGTTTCATACGCATTATGAATTCCTGCTCTATTTCCGGCAAACCAGCATACGGATCTCTGAGATGAATCAGAGTCAGAGAGTGTGTTGTGTTCATACAGAACGTTACGTAGTTTAAGTCTTGGACCCTGTTTCTCAAATTGTTCTTTGTGTATACAGATAGGTCGTCGCCTATTACTCTATGCACATCTTTCGAGAATACTGTTATTTTCGCTGTGGTAAGCCGAGTTGAGTCACCGTTCGATTTTCTAGAACTGGAATATGTGATATGAGCTAGGAACTGCAGACCACGGTCTGATAAGATCCAGAGGGGCTTTCCATAATTCACAATCAGTTCAGTAGCCAAAACACGTGCTATTGTCTGAGCCTTTTCGTCGAGTAAGCTCCGCGCGAATCAGTACCCGCTAAAATGGTCTCAGCGGTAAGTACCGATCTTTTGTCGATTTCGGTAGCAGGAACGGCTCCAGTCCCCCAAATATCAATGGTAACGGTTGAAAATACGCATTCTGGCATCGGTAGAGAGCCAAGTGGAGCTGTTTGGTGGATGTGCGTTTTTCGTCTGGCGCGTTCTTCACTGGCTTGTTTTGCAATATTTGCTTCGGACAACGGCGAAGGCTGGTTGTCTCTCGTTACTGTCGACACTGTGAAATGACTACTCTTACGTGTCTCTTCTCCCTCTTCCTTGGAAGGGCATCTTGTGAGGTGATCGGCGAAGGCGTTCTTCTTTCCAGCAATATGTTCGACTTGGTAGAAGAATTGTTGAAGCTTCATAATACATCGGGATAGCTTCCCACTAGGTGGCTCTTTTCCGTTTAGCAGCCAGGTGAAGCTTTTCTGGTCTGTTCGTGAAATGAAAGGTTCTGGTCTTCCCAACCGATAGTGTTTAAAAAACTGACAGAATTCAACTAATGCCAAGCATTCTCGTTCGATCGTTGAAGAGTGTTGTTTCATAGCGATAAGGTCTATTTCAATAGCAGATGACGTATTCTTCTATGTCGTTGCACACTCAAGTAAGAACTGAACCTTGAAATTTGGAAGACGCACGACCGGTGCCTTCAACAAGACATTCTAGAGACATCACCAAGACATTCTCAGACATTCTAGAGCTATTTTGGCTTCTTCGATGCATGTGAAAGCTGTGTTGTCAGATTTTTCATAAGTTCTGTCAGAGGTCGGTCTTTCTTGGCTAAGTCTTTCACGAAACGCCGGAAGTAGCTTAATAGGCCACAAACTGATTTGCACTGTTTCAAAGTGGTTGAAGTTTTCAAGTTTCTAACAACGTCCAGCTTAGTAGGATCTGGACTGATGTGGCCGTTTTCAATCCCAAGTCCAAGAAATGCTATCTTAGTCTGAAAGCCTGAGACCTGCCTTTGCAAATCTAGTAAACATCATTTCCAGTAATGTCTGAATGAGTTGATCCTCTATTGTCAAGTCGCTGAATCGATCTGGTAGAGATGGTTCAAGGATGCCAAATTGGCGTTCTAATAGCTCGGCAAGTCCTTCTACGTTAATACGTACTCTGGTTGCGGATCGAGGGTATAGGGTTACCCTGGAACAAGGTGTTGCGGAAAACTTTTCACTGAAAGATTCTTCGCTTGAAGTTGTATACAATTCGTCAAATTTTTCTGACTGGAAATGGTTGAATCTCGTACGTGATCCCTTCTACGATGTGTGGCCTTGTTATTCGCAGACGACCGTTTCCGACTGGTAGCACCCAATACATTTCCATTCTGGTGCTTCACGCTTACTCGTCGTTTCGTCCTTGGGTAGTCGTCGACTGAAAGGGGCGAGGTTGTAGAAGCGTACTCTGGTCGCTATCAGGCCTTTGTTGATTTAATCAGCTTCCGAGTTATTCAAAATGTCTGAATTTTTCTTCGTACTTCCTTTCGTCAAGCAATGAATATTCTTTTCGGTACCTGGCTACGATATTCGAAAATAACCGGACTGAATAGTTGTAAATCCATTCCGGTGTGAAGTCATAGCAATTGTACTTCATAGACCTTACTCCGTGACGGAAGTCCATTAAACATCCGACATCATATAGACTGAAGCAATTCGAAGTGGGCAACTCATCCCAAAGTGAAAGGTTGTCAGTCATACATCGGTTCTGCTTTCTAGGCCTTTTATTGTTTTTAGTTGCCCTCTGTTCGGCATCAACGAAAAGGCACTTTAGTTTAACGAACGATCTCTGCTTGGACTTCTTGTAAAGTTCGAGTTTCCGGGGATCCTACCCTGTCTGTTCCAGGTTCGGAGATTGACCTGCTTTGACCGTCGTTCTGCTTGATGCAGTTTTGATGGGAGCTGTTGTAGTTTCGCGTATCTTCTGTTGGATACTCTTGCAGTATCGCGGGAGTTAAAGCTGGACTTACAGTCGCGTGCACAGTGGTTCGGCTGATTGCATTTCCGGCAAACAATTCTGTGCTGCCTTTCGTAGCTCATAGGAGAAGCTTAACTTATGATGCTAATCCACCAAAACGTCAATCATCATTTCAATCTGTAAGAGCTCAATAGCGTGTGACAGCGTGCGGAGCGGGCTTGGTATAACCACCAAGTTGAGAAAATCTAGTGCAGGTCCCATCAGTCTAAAGCTGAGCATAGCCGAAAAAGAAGGAAAATCCATTACAGGGACGATTTAGTAAAATGCCTTTATTTAACTTGCGAATTCGTCGACATCTAAATTTCCCGTATACTTTGGTATCATTCGACATAATTCGGCCCTTTGTGATGCCAGTTGCACCTGCTGCAACGTGTGTGCAATATGCTGATCTGGGGTGGGAAACGCTGGCTGACGCATTCTGTGTTGGTGAACTCCGCCCACTTGCTCAGTGCTGGACGCCTGTGCGGAGGTTGTAGTAGTCGCGGACTGTGTTAGTGGCAACATCGGTGCTGGACAGTGCAACGCTAAGTGCTGGAGTTTGTTGACCGTCGATGACCTGGTTTACTTGCAATGTAGGCAAATCCTGGCCTTGTTTTCTTGTGGATGTTTCGGCTTGAAAATCGGCTACTGATACGTTAGTTTGATCCAAGTTAACGTACGTATTTTTGGTATTATCGGGAGGAGTGAGAACTCGCAGATGATTCGAATCAGTCAATTCGTTCATTCCCAGGTCATTACCAGATTACTCTGAATTTCAGGTTTGGTAGCCCGCCTGTTTTCAGTTGTCTCCTAGGGCGGTACATTCTTTGTCGGGTAAAGTAAATGTGAACGATTATATTTCAACTCACTTTCACTACACAGGAAATACAACAATTGCTCATTTGCTACGTGCTTACTACTTACTTATAGTTTCTAACGTAAGACTATTATATCATTATTTACGTGAATCATAGCACATTCGCATTAGAACACGTTCGCATTAGAAGACCACGTATTTTGTCTGAAACATGTTGTTGAAATGACTGATCAGTTTTACGTCAAACCCATGTGCATATACTCTACCAGATCATACTTGACCATTGCAAGTATTGCAACACCTGTACTATTTGCATCCCCGTCATTACTAGTAGTAGTAACAGTTACGTGTATAGTGTGTACCCTTACGTTTAGTAGTTGCAGTAGTATTCACTTATATGACTTCCAACCTTATACTGACAGCAGAAATTAACCATAAGTATCTAATCAATATTACGGTTTGAATGTAGGGCATTTAGGTTAGTACAGATCGGGAGATCCGTTTTTCCGAATGTGGGCCGAGTTCTAACGATGATCTTGACAATAGTATGTAATGATCCTCAAGTCACAACTCCCTCAGCATTCGTATCTACGATTAAGCTTTTGATGACGAGAGCAGAACCATTGTTTCGCGTAAGTACATGATTGCTAAATGTTTGTAAACAATTAAGGTGAATAAGAAAATACTGTTTGTGAACGTGTAATATGCATGTTAATAATTATGAGAATCTTCCGGAATTTTCACTTTATTTGGGAAAGCTTGCATCGTTGCTCGAAGATCAAGCCATGTCCCACACTTGTTTTCTTGGGGATTTCAATGCTGATACCCAAAAGAGAACTCCTCTTTACAGGAGGCAATGGCGAAAGAAAATAATTTTGTATTAAGTGATGTTGTTAATCTTAAAAACGACACCTTCACCTTTATGAGCCCGCAGGGGTACACTTCTTGGATTGACCATTTAGTGTGTTCGCGTTCTTTTAGGGAAAAGATTAATAAGATCCATATGATATTTTCGGTTCTGATCATTTTCCATTAATTTTTTAGGTAGAGGTAGCCGTATCAAGGTCTTTTGAGGACCAGGTCCAGCGCCTTATCAATATTTGTGCCCCGGTGGTGGATTTGGATAAGACTACTAAACAAGGACTGAGGGCTACTCTAGGCTAAAGTTAGAACTCTTTGTTATACTAATCCTCCTGTGTGCTGTTCAGGTTCTTGTTCTGATCATAACCATCTCCTTTCCCTTACTAATCTTTATTTAGCGGTAGTTGCAATTCTGATTGTTTCTGCAAATGAAGCACTTTTGGCGAAAAAAGGAGCAACTAGGCATATTGTCCCTGGTTGGGCCTGTCAAGTCAAGGTACTTAATCTAACAGCGAAATTCGCTCTTTTGGATTGGATTTACGCGGGCAGGATCAAGGATGGTCAGTCAGGCCAGGTTAGAAAGCTACTTAACAATAAGTATGAGTGCTTTCAGGTGGTGAAAACACCACGTGGAAAAGTCCTCGGGGTCCTCGTCCTTGGGGGAGGCTCTCCCAAGGGTGGGTCTGCTGTCGATCTGACGTAGCCTGTCAACGAGGTGTTGGCCCTATTTTAGGTGCTAGGCGTAACGATGTCTCAGGGGGGATATGACGCCCATATTGACGTATGCTCCCCAACCCCCAACGAGATCCGGGGTGACCGAACCTCAACTTACTGTAGGAACATCGGGCAGAGCGACAAAAGTAGTACAGGGCTAGAAGAGACCCCGTTTGGCTGCGTCTGGCCCCGGGCTGGGTGGATAGGGTCTGCCAAGCTGGAGCAAAATCCCTGAAATGGTGATCGAGTCAACAACAAGTGAAAACAGCCGGTGTTCGGATCCTGGCCCCTGGGGTTGCGCACCATCATCAAGGGAAAGTAAGGAGCTCCATATTGTTTACCGTGATGGTAAATGCCCCGTTAGTGGAGTTAGGCCTAAGACTACGAAGGTCTTGTTGGAGCATATGAGAGTAATACATCAGCAAAGGGTGAAAGGCTTTCGGTGTCCGAGGTGTCTAGGGGACTTCGGCAAGTTGTCGTCTGTCTCTGGGCACTTCCCTCACTGCAAGGGTGTTGACGGCACTAATGCTGATCAGGGCGCAAATGAGAGTGAAGTTGAAGTAGGTGCGTATGTGTGTGTACTAGATAATTGTGGAAGTTCTTTTCCGTCCGCATTGGGTCTCGGGCAGCATATGCGGCAACGACACCCGGTTCAGAATAACGAGAGACTACCAAATTTGAAGAAAGCGTGGCGGGGGAATGACGAAATGCGACTTTGGCGACGACGGAGATATCATATGGGCTTATGCTAAACCCTAACCAGGTTCTACCTGAAAAACTTCCCGGTCGATCCGTGGAGGCAATCAGGAGGGTTCGTCAGAGAGAGGAATTCCAAGAGCTTCTAGAGGACCAACGCTTGCTGAGAGCGCTAGAACCTCGAAAGAAGCGTCGGCCTCCAGCCAGCGCTTTCGCCACTCCGGAAGTGACAACGATGTAAGCGACTGACGAGATATGTGACGACAACAATTACGAAGAGTTGGTCCCGCATCCCGAAAAAGCGACGCAGAAGGTCAAGGACTACCGGGCCTCCGCTTTGAATAAACGCGGCTAGGAGACTGATTGGAGGGGGTTCCCGGGAGTTCCTGGGGCTTAAACCCCCACGAGCTCGCAGGCAACCACGACCAGAAGAAGACGAGCAAAAGAGTACGGAGGAACCACGGAAGCGACGTTACAGGGCATTTCAAAATCTATGTCGGAAGTGCCAGGAGGAATGCTTGGGCGCGATCTTGGAGGACCAACAAGTGGAGGGGGATCGAGTTAGGAGCCCCGAGTAGTGCTATCGTGGAGAAATTAAAGGCACTGTTCGAATCAGAGCCTTTCCTTACGGAGTAATGTACAAGGCTTTGAAAAGGACAGAACCCGAAGCGGTTGCTGTTCTTCTTAATACATGGTTGGCCGTTGGGAGGATTCCCGAATCTATCAAGGAATGCAGAACAGTTTTGATACCGAAGAAGGGAGGGTCTGATCGGGCAGACCCAAAGAATTTGCGGCCTATTATGATTAAGAATTCCATTATACGTTTGTAAAAAAATTGTTGGCGGATCGGGTTCAGTTAAAGGAGGTGCTGAGCAAGAGCCAGAGGGGTTATGTCCGACACCCCGGCTGTTAGAGAATGCCACTTTGGTCAGAGAGTTGGTGAAGAAGGCCTGCAAGGCGCACCGTTCACTTTATTTGGTAGCGGTGGACCTCGCGAAAGCCTTCGGTGGTGTCCAGCAAAGCAGTATTGCGAGGGCACTGAAGAGATTTGGCACTCCACAGAATGGGGAGCTAAATAGGTGTAGGCACGGTAACGCTCTCAAAGCTTGCCCTGCAGTGCATGGCGCGCGTATAACGTATAACTCAGCGTCTCAAGTTGGATTTAATTGTGCTCACGAGATGCAAACCGGACAATAGACGAAGCTATAAGTGGTTCTATGGTGGCTTCGAGCGAATTTACAAAAAAAATATTTATATGTATGTTAAGTGAATCTTGGTTTTCAGAGGAAAATGATCGAGTCTCCAATATATCAAGAACCCCCTCGACGAAGCCTGAATGAATGGCAAAGTTCCTCAAAAGACTCGACGAGTTTAACGAAAGAGCGGGTATGGATTACCAGTTGTACCTCAACTGGGCCGCTTCTGGATGCCCGCCCATGAGCAACATGTACGGCGTTGCTATGGTCGGTGCAGGCCTAAGGCCCCCGGTTTTGGTTACGTGAAAAGGGCGTTCAACCGGGTGCCAGGACCACGCGGTAAGATGTTGGTCCGTAACCCTTCCACATGCGGTGGAAACTTCCTGAAGAAGGCGGCTACATACGGGTAAACTTCTCTGGCTCGAACCAGACGTCCATCGGTATTCGTGCTAGGCCCTCATATACAGTCCCCTTTCGTCGAAGCCTGCAAGACAGGTAAAGTTCCTCACAAGTCTCGACGAGTTCAACGAAAGAGACGGTACGGACTACCAGGTGTATACCGACCTAGCCTACACCCGACTATCTTCCCATGAACAGCAGGTGCCTACCGTCGGTGCAGGGGCAACACCCCGGTTTCGGTTATGTCACACGGGCTTATAACCGGGCACCAGGACCAAGCGATAAGTGGTGGGTCCGTCGCCTTTCTACTTGCGGTGGAAATAGGCAGGAGGCGCATCTGAGGTATACTTCCAAGGCTCAGTCCAACGTTAATGGGGATTCGCGACGACGCCCGTAACTTCGGCATCCCGATTCCCTACTTCCTGCCTCTCGGCCAACAGAAAACAGTGACCGAACATCATCGAATAATCTAGGGTACAAACAAATAACGAAAACAAATCTAGGATTAATTTAGTAAAGCATTGACAGGGAAATCTTAGCCGGTACCAATAGCGTCTTCGGGATCCACCAAAGTAAGGGTCGAGGCTGAAACGGATACGATGCCACGGGCCGGGTTCGTGAGGAAGTCCAAAGGTGAACCCCTGAAAGAACCATGATCTGCTCACTTAAAACTTAACTGAAAACCAAGATACTTTCCCTACTAGGAGAAATAAAAACTGAATTGTCTTATTTCTGCAACAGGAGCACCCCTCCCCCCCCCCGCACTCTCTCCAGTCTTGTTGGAGAAATATCGCAGAAAAGTTCAAGCTGGAGTGACTTGGAATCGAATAAGAGCATGTGATTAAGCCAAAATAAGATGAGCCACTTTTCAATTCTGAAGTGCGTTTCCAAAAGCACAATCCCGACAAATCGCTGAAATCGCAGTTTGAAGCATTTTGACTGGGCACAATTTTTTTGCCGTGCTTCATTTGTACGGTGCTAACAGAATAGAAAATTTTCCGATTACGGAGATAATGGATGTTTGTATGATTGGTTGTAACATGACTTCGTATACGTAGTACAGGAAAGTAGCACGATGTATTACGCTTACTGTCTCCAAATATGGAGACAAACCGCTCGGGGTTGGAGAAGGCGTCGCCCTTCTTCCCGATTCTTGGCGCGCTTATAACTTCTTTCACTTTTGTCGAGTGTAACAGTTCTTTTGAAAGCACCAGTACTGGAAATCAAACATTTCCTCACATTGCCGTTTACTTTACTCCTCACTAACACGATTTTTGTCTGAGACATGTTCTTTAAATGACTGATATAGTTTTACGTCAAACCCATGTAAATATACCCTACCAGATCATACTTGGCCATTGCAAAACCTGTACTATTTGCGCCCCGACACTACTAGTAGTAGTAACAGTTACGTGTATGACGTGCACCCTTCCGTTTAGTAGTTGCAGTAGTATTCACTTATTTGACTTCCAAGCTTATATTGACTGCAGTAATTACCCATTAATACTAGTATGTATGTAATGATCCGCAAGTCACAACTCCCTCAGCATACACCACCACGATTAAGCTTTTGATGACAAGAGCAGAACTTTGGTTTCGCGTAAGTGCATGATTGCTAAATGTTTGTACACAATTAAGGCGAATGAGAAAATTCTGTTTGTGAACGTGTATAAGCCTGTTAACAATTATGAGAATCTTCCGACATTTTCACGTTATTTGGGGAAGCTTGCATCGTTGCTCGAAGATCAAGCCATGTCCCACACTTGTTTTCTTGGGGACTGATGTCCAAAAGAGAACTCCTTTTTAAAGGAGGCAATGGCGGAAGAAAATGATTTTGTTTTAAGTGATGTTGTTAATTTTAAAAAGGACACCTTCACCTTTAAGAGCCCACAGGGGTACACTTCTTGGATTGACCATTTAGTGTTTTCGCGTTCTTTCGGGGAAAAGATTATTAAGATTGATGTCCAGTATGATATTTTTGGTTCTGATCATTTTACATTAATTTTGTAGGTAGAGGTGGCCGTATCGCGGCCTTTTGAGGACCAGGTTCAGCCCCTTCTCAATATGTGTGCCCCGGTGGTGGATTGGGATAAGACTACTAAACAAGGACTGAGGGACTACTCTACTAAGGTGGAAGCTAAAGTTAGAACTCTCTGTGCTACTCATCCTCATGTGTGCTGTTCAGGTTCTTGTTCTGATCATAACCGTCTCCTTTCCCTTACTAATCTTTATTTAGAGCTAGTTGCCTGATTGTTTCTGCAAATGAAGCACTTCTGGCGAAAAAAAAGAGCAAATGCGCATAAGCGTGAAGTTGTCCCTTGCAAATCATTATTTAGAATTGTTTGCGTCGGTTCCCTCTAATGTGGGTAGTGTTGGGGATCGTGCCCGGGTGTGTGCGACTCTTTGTTTCTAGTGAGCAGCTGATAGCACACGAGGCTGTTGCCAGGGTGCTTTCTGGGCTTACTGGGGACAGAGCGGTCTGGGTAGGATAACTGCTAACCATCTGAAACATGCTGGGGCGACGTTTACTTGTATGTTAACATGTCTCTTTAATGTGTTTTTCGCGCAAGGTTTCGTGCCCGAAGTCGGGGACGGGACCATTGCTTTTGCCGCTGTTTTATCGAAGGTGTTTGAAAAGTGCCTTATAAGTATTATTAACCTAAGGTTTGAGATTCTGATTACCAGTTTGGGTTCAGGGCGAAGTCGTCTACCGAGCTATTTTTTTTTTGGTAAAATCGGTAATCCACTATTTTTGGCTTTTTTTATGCTTCGTTGATTCGAAGGCTGCATTTGACCGGGTAAAACCCCCAAAAAACTACTGTGGTGCCTTCTTGATCGCGGTGTCGATCCCCGAATCGTACTTACCCTGTCTTGTTGGTTTCAGAATCTATGGATTTGTATGAAATGGGGCGGTGTGCTTAGTAGACGGTTCCTGGCACTGAATGGGGTCAGGCAAGGTGGTGCTCTGTCTCCTCTTTTGTCAAATTTATACGTAGATGAGCTTAATGTGACGTTAGGAACTGCTGGTGTTGGGTGCTTTATTCAAGGGATGTGCTTTTACAGTTGGCTGTCCTGGCTCCGTCTGTGTCTGCATTCAATAAACTACTGGGTTTGTGCGATTTTTCTAGTCGCCATGACATTGTCTACCATACTGGAAAACATTATGCATGGCCTTCATTTCCCCAGGTATGAGACTCCTAGTAATTCCACCAGTGTTTCTTTCAGGGGTTCAACTTGAGTTCCATCCTTCAAGTACTTGGGGTTCACTTTTACCCCCAGGCTTGATGATGAATTCCATGTGAATGCATTGGCCAGATTGCTCTGTGCCAACCGCCTGCTCATGAAATTCACGAAGTGTGACGGAATGGTAAAATCTTTCCTGTTCCGCGCTCATTGCACACAACTTTATGGTCTATCTTGTGACTAATATCACGGTCAGAGGCAGTAATTCTTTTCGTGTTCTGTAAAATGACTCCCTCCGGTGAATGCATGGTCTTCCCTCGAATTGTAGTGCCTCGACAATGTTTTCAGCTTGTTTTTCGTTCCAGAATAGGATTTTGGAGTCCCAGAACCCTCTGTTGGATGTTATCTCTGGGCCACACAAGCGGCTATTTCTTCCCATTTGGCTGAAATGGGGGAGCTGGTCTTTTGTGGGTTTGACCCAAATTAGTGTTTAAAGTGTATAATGGCCCTACGCTCTATCAATTTTCTCTGAATAAGGATGCAGTATTCTATTGGGAGAAAATTAATCCGAATTAGGGATAATCTCATCTCGATAAAGACAAGATTAATCCCAGCAGTAAATACTCCAAGATTTTTTTTTACAGTGTAGTTGGCCGGTATATATAATAAATAAAATAAATTGAATAAATTGGAAATATATAATAAATAAAATAAATTGGCACAACCGGGATCACGGACATTTATATAAAGCGAGAGTTGGGAAGCTTGTTAGTTTTAGCTTTAAGTTTTAGTTTTTCGTCTGTCTTAGTTTTGGGTCTTCGTTAGTCGTCAGTATTCGTAATTACTGAGTTCCAGTATTCATCGTCCGTGCACCTCCAGTTTGCAGATTTAAAGTGCAGCTGAAGAGTATCCATGTACAAAGAGGATTAGTATTAAGCCGTATCATAATAGGAGTGGAAGTAGTAATGCCGTTTGACGTAAAACTAAGATTCATTTATATATCAACCTGTGTTGTATGTAGCTCCACCACCGAAGCTAATACACCGCCATACACCGCCTGCGCGCTACCCATATACATTCAAACATAATTACCGCTGTACTTAGTCGAGCATCCATAGTGCAAACCCGACCAGAGTTTCTCTTCCGGAGTTTAAACTTCCGGCATTAAGTTAAAACAGAAATAAACCACGGATTGAGATAAAGGCTTGACGACCATGCACAGTTTTCTTGTCCCAGAAATGACGGATCAGTCATTCAACGAGTGAATTTGTTTGACTAGTTCTACTGACGGTAGCCCAGTCTCTGTCCTTTGAATACGCTTAGCAACTGATGTGAATTCGGAAATCATAATCCTGTGCATCATTTGGAAAGTGTGGGGTATCAAAAGCCCCCTTGCCACTAAGTCTGCATTTGCTGACGTTTTTCATGGAAGCATAAATTTCACCTGAGAGCGGATTTTAAAGCATAACAAATATGTCGTCAGTCAGCCAGAAAACGTTTGATGATGGAATGAAGGCACTGGGAAAAAAGCACTGGGAAAAAAATTAGCCAGCAAAAAGAGTTTGCTATTATACTGTCTTCGATTTCGGACGAGGTTCAGATTTTGAAAAAAGAATCGAAGTCTCGTGATTCGAAGATTGCCATTCTACAAAAGCAACTCGAAGATACTCAACTTAATCATCCACGGTTTATCGAACAGCAACAGACAATTCTCGCGATTGTGGCAACATTCAAATATCGCAGTGCTACCGGATGCCCCAGAAGTCGAACGTATCTAGCCGCAAACCTATCGCCCCTCCAGTTTTCCTTTCAGTATCCTCCGAAAAAGATATCCAATGCATTTTCAGCTCAATATCGAAGTTGAAAGGAACGGGGGTCCGGATCTGTACGGGACGGCTAAATTAAACACTGTGAGAAATGAATTACTGGCTAAGGGTAAGGAACTACGAGATAATAGATCCGTACAGCTTACACGAGTAAAAAACAAAGGTGCAAATTGTGGCTTGAGTACAAGTCGGTTTCAGAGTCGCAGTTGGCAAAAGGGTAAGAAACAGTAAAGGCGACTGGTGTGAAAAAATTAGGTCTATCCCGCTCTTGACTGGTAATTTTTGCATTCTTGTGTTTGTGTGATGTTGATTATCTACTTTCGTGTGTTACTTAGGCTAGCTCGGTTCAAGTTTCTATTCATTATTTCTGCCACAGTTATTTCTGTTACAGTAATACCTATTCAACATGAGTTTATTCGAAGGATGGCAAGTTTTCATGACTCATCAGTGGGACGGACTCCTTGTCGCGCGGACTTGCTTTCACGAGGTAGGATCTTTCCGACTTTTTTTATTTGACATTTAAATTTGCGGTTGCGGGGGGGGGCGATAGACTGGCAACTTTGAAGGGGGAACCTCTTCACCTTTCATTATATTCTGAAACTTTTAATATTTTAGGCCAAAGAGAATACTTGAAAACTTAAAACTATTCTAAGAGAATTGGATTTATGAACATACAGGGACTCGCCAGTTCTATTGATGAACTAACAAGATTATTGCCAAGAAATCAAATTAATATTTTGGGAATTTGTGAAACATTTATCAGTGATGCGATTAATAAGAATGTTAAAATTCCGGGATATAACTTCATCAATAGAAATCGACAAGTCCACGGAAAAGGTGGGCTTGGTTTATTTTTGAAAGAAGGAGTGCAATTTAAACGTATGCCAGAGCTTGATAAATATGACGTTGAAAAAGTGTATTAAATTTTTGCTGTTGAATGTCGGTCGGGAACAGAAAAAATATAAATTTGTGTCGTATATCGTCGCTGTTATGCCTAAAGGTCGTAACTGACGTTTTTGGCGAAACTGAATTAATCTGTACTTTAGACTCTTAGGATACTGTGCTACAAGTTTGCGACCACAGTGAGACGTAACGTCCACTTGTTACCGAAATGGCCAACCCCACCCTGGACGTATCTGCAAAACGCTGTTACGCCTAAAGGAAGTCCGCAGTTACGACCTTTAGGTGCATCAGTTAATCAGATATTTGTCAGTTACGCCATTGCGAAATCTGGAAGAGGGTAAGTCATTTTCTAGTTTTTTGAAAGGTTGATCTAAAAAAAATGCAATATGCCTGAAACATGCCCCTTAAAGGGAATTACATCTTGCATAATTAGGCCTATTCTGCATTTTGTTTTATAAGTTTTTTTGCAGTAATCTGATTGTAGTCTTCTAGTCCACTTTTGATTTATCTTCTTTCCAGCATTTTCCAGTTGAAGAACTTAATGAGACAGAACTCTCTTTCAGGCAGCATTATGCCCAAGAGGACTGCACTTTCAGAGGAAGAGCTTCTGAGGCTCGTAGAATATGACAATGACGAAGATTTGTCATCTGATTCAGATGGTTATCCCAAAGACAAGGCTTAGGTGCCAGACAAAGATGGGTCAATCTCGGACAGTGACGGGGAAACTCCCAATCAGGAAAGTTTTGTTGAAGTAGACATCAGCGCTCCTGATCCAACTCCAGAAGCGACTGCCACAGAACCGGATGTTGTTGATGATCAGACATCAGTTGAAAGAAGGAACACAGAACAACATCCCGAAAGAAAGAAAGAGACCTATATTGACAGGAAAAAGGAACGTGCTGCCGGACAAGAATACACAAAACAGAAAACACAAAAAGTTGTTCCCGCAAAAGAAATAAAGGAATTTAATTGCAAATGCAAACTGCACGTGATCGATGCCTACAGTTTCTGGCTGGACTTCAAGCAAACTGCTGACACTATCTTGAGAAACAAAAAATGGGCCTATCGGGCCGGTGGGGAAAGGCTACAAGGAAATGGAATTCGATAAAGTGGCTCAACTACTCGACTGAGCAGCCAACCGAGATCCATTTCAGGTAAGACTAGATTCTGACTTTTCAGTCATAAAAGTGAACGAGTCGCGACATAGAATGACATCCAACAAAAACTCCTTGCAGCTCGTCAGTGCATACAAGGGACCGATTCCTCTTGCCCCAGCGAAATGCAAAGATCTGATGAACTTATGCCATACTCTTGCAATCCCAAGGACTTTCCACGAGTACTACGGCGCTCTTCCTTCATCGGAATCAACCAGGGACGCCTTAGATGAGTCAGACGTCGAAGACAGAGGATCCGGAAGATCTTTAAGTGTATCCGTTCCAATTTGAGTTCCTTTTATTCTGTTAGCTGAATAACAAAAGAAAAAACTTGAATCCTGTTGCACTTTATATGTTTGTATTAAAACTCTAATCTAACATCAGGCTAAAATTTCTGTTACGAGTAGATGTCGTATCTGCCTTGTAGGTCAATCGGTTTAACTTAGCAAAATCCTCTGTTAACCAGGTGAAAGCCCATATTTTACATACCCAAAGTTTGACTGAACAGACATTTCCCTGCTAATCCTCCCTTTCGAGCAGCTTAGCAAACAGTTTTTGTCGAATATCTCAGAAGTGTGAAAATGTTAATTACGACCTGTACGCGTAACAGCGACGATATAAGCCCACGTCAGCCCCAGTCCCGCTTTTATTGCAATATCTGGAATCTTTATTAGCAACTTGAGAAAATAATAATGTTGTGGTCATGGGGGATTTAATATAATTTCAAGTAAACACTCAAACAACAGAATTTATTACCCTAATGACATCGAAATCACTGATTCCCTCATGTACAATACAACAGCATGTTGCGTCAACTAGTGTAACTCTTATCGACAACATATTTTTAACAACACCAGCAACGTCTTCACAAGTTAATCCAACGGATTTTCTGATAATGTTTTGTTAATTTCTGAAGTGAAGTACCAGCTTCAGACAAGAAAAGCACCAGAAACAACAAACCGGATTATCACTAAAAAAAATCTAGATTTTTTCAAGGATAAATTTAATATTACTGATTGGTCTCGTGTCTTTGATGCTGAAGAAATGAACTCTGCAGTGTCTTATTAAAAGAGTAAAAAAACGAAAAGGGTAATATAATCAACCCATTCAACCCTGGATATCGCCCTCCCTTTAAGCGTCAATAAAACAAAAAAATGCGCTCTGTAGAAACTTTTAATCATTCCCAAAAGAAGAAAATAAAACAACTTTCAAAAATCACGAAAACCTACTTTCAAAAATAATAAGTAATGCTAAAATGAAATACTATTTTGATTCTTTTGAACTAAGTAAGTCCCCAAAGAAAACTTGGGAGCTAATAAATTCATGCTTAAATCGATCGCAAACACCTTCTACACCATCCGACATAAAGGACGCTCATGGTAATACAATTGAAAGGGAGCTGGAAATAGCTAACTACATGAGCTCGTATTTCGCGTCAATTGGACAATCGGTAGACAACAAACTCCAACATAATCTGCCCCATGGTCAATGTGATTATCGTACATAACTCGGAAAGCCTTCTGAAAACCGGTAACAGAGGAAGAGCTTGGTAATATTGGTAAGATTTTAAAGAGTGGAAATTCCCCAGGGATTGATCAATCGTCGACGAACATTGTGAAAGCTATATTACCGAGTATTAATAATAATGTGTTATTTAATAAATTTGTCATTTAGATCGGGTACTTTTCCAGAATCATTTAAGAAAGCAAAGGTGTTACCACTGTTTAAAAGTGATGAACGGAGTAACTGCACGAATTATAGACCAATATCTATGCTTTCGGATTTTTCTAAATTAACGAAGCGATGTTTTAATAATCGAGTGTATAATTTCCTAACTTCAAAAGAATATTTTTCAAAAATCAGTTTGGGTTTAGAAAGGGATATAGTACGCAGGATTCCATCCTGACTATGATCCAATTTATTCACGAATGTCTTGATAAAAAACTGATCTCGGCGAGTATTTTTTTGGACCCTGAGAAGGCATTAGACACGATTTGTCACGAAATATTGTTATATAAATTAAGCCATGGTGGGATACGAGTACCAGCGCACGACTTTATCGCTCCACAGTATATGGTATGTTAAATATTGGTGTCCCTCAGGGTTCAATTCTGGGACCACTGTTTTTCCTAATATACACAAATGACCTTTCATCAGCGACAGAAAACAACAGTCTGAATGATTGTATGGCTAAAAGCTAATCGTTTTATGCTGTTTATTTAAATGCTGCAAAAGGAAATTTATCATTTATAGTAGGATTGGACACAAAGCAAAAGGAATTTGAACAATAACTGATCAGGCTACAGATATTCAAATTAAGAGGGTAACTTCACTCCGGTATCTGGGTATAATTATTGATGAAAATCTAGCATTGTGATGGATCACGGGTTAAAGTGGCACAAGGCGTTGGTATAATGCAGAGGTTTCAGATTTTTTTCCCGTATGAAATTCTACACCTGATTTATTTTGCTTTGATACATTCGGAGCTTACATATTGTCCCCTCATTTAATTGGAAACATTCTAATATCATATGAAACCGATGCAGACTCTGCTAAACCGGACGGTAAAAATATTTACCGTCCACTTCTTCTTATCCTAACAAAACTAACACTGAAACTGTATATCTGTTAACTAACATTTTGCCAGAATTTTTCACTCTTCGTTCTTTTTTATTTAAGGTAAAATATGACCGGTCAGAACTACCTTCGTACTTTTGTTCCGAGTAATTTTTCCCTGAGCAACCAGTCATAAATGGAAAATGCAGCACCCTAAATTAATCACTGAGAGATCGCGCTTCTCACCATGTTTTTCGGTCACTGGTTCATGGAATCTTTATCTACAATACTGATTGCGGTAAATCTCTTCCAAATATAAAAAGGCAACTTCATTCTATACTTATAAACAAATTCAAGAATCAACGATAAATTAAAAACTTAAAGTAAATTTGTATTTGTTTGATGTTGGTTATAAATTTGATTGGGGCCCACAGAAGTTGCCAGCCATCGGTTACCGTCGCTTGCGCATTGGGTATTTCTTTTGTGGGATTTCGGGTTGATCTTGCCGAATGTCGGTGGGTTTGTGGGTCGGGTTCCCGACTTGTGCTGAGTCACGAATTATTAACATTTATTTATCTAATATGTTTGTTCTATATTGTACCGGGTTTTAGTCAATCGACCTTGTGTCTCCGGTTTGATCCTCTATTTATTATGATTTTATACAGAAGTGTAGTTAAAAACTTGAACCCAAACCACAAGTGAAGATCCGGAAGAAAGTGGAAGAAAACTCTCGTAGAATTTCAAGGTATTTCAGACCAAATACAGCTTTCTGTGTTCTATAGAAATAGAAAAGCAATTTGGTGCACTCCAATGCCCTAAAGAAGCAGGGCTTTGACCAGGGGCTGAATCAGCTGCAGCATGCGGGCGTCCAGATTGCAGAGTTGACGACCGACAACCATCTTGGCATCAGAAAGCTCATTTGCGGGGACGAGCGATTCAAGGCGATATCCCGTACCTTGGACTCGTGGCATATAAGGTCTCAAGAAAAAAGTCATCGCAATCTCTAGGAGGAAAGGGGTTGATCTCGTTGGTCTGCGGAAAAGGTTTCGCTTTTCTGTTTCTTATGAAAGCTACTTAGAATTTACCTTTTGCAGAACCATTAAGTCACTGGTCTCTCTCAACTTTGTGGTTAAGGGCCCATCCCAAACCCGATCCCCATTTCCTTTTCCCATACAGCTTTCTGTGACTACAATGTTCTTAAACCTTATATCAATGCCATTTTTTTTTTTTTTTTTTTAATGAAAAGGAAATTCATCATCCGAACGATTTCTTAATGAAGTATATCAACTTTCTGATTTCGAAGGTTTGGACGAAACAACAGTTTCTACTGTCTAAGATTTAGATTAAACACGTTACCAATGTTCATATAAGCTATACTATATTAATACAAGCAACACGTTACCAATGTTGACGTCAGTTACGCTACATTTCTAGGAGCATCGTCAACCAAATTTACTGGTGCGCCGACAGCAGTAGTACCCCCCCCCCCCCCCCCAAAAAAAAAATGGGTCGAGAAGTTTCGTTCGATCGTCCAATCACATCCAACATGTCCACGACCATCCGGACAACGAAACTTCACAGTGATGAGAAATGATTTGCACCGCTACTAGTACCTGGAGCTTGGATCATTCCAAAAGAAAACTGATATTCAGTCACATCACTAAGTGCCAAACTTTTTTCCCACCAACTTGACAAAAATGGATAAAAGTGAGATGACTTTGTCAGATACCACGATCAGATACCCACAGACCACAAACCGTGGTATCTGGATATCAGATACCATAATAACTGGCCAGATACCATGATAACTGCAAAAATGCCTTTTGACCGTGGTATCAGATACTACGATACCGCAAAAACGACTTTTAAACCGTGGTATCAGATACCATGGTATCTTCAAAAGCGCAACTAGTGATGGTTAGACTTTTTCCATCATCTGGCTGCGACGTGATGATCGCTGTATAGTGTCCGAGTCCAGTGTCCACAACAACTTATTTTAACCTTTGCGGAAAGCGCCAAGAAAAAGACAGCATAGTCGATTCTCTCAAACAAATTTTGAAAAGAAAGACGACCGAACCATAAATCCTGACCTATCCCATGCTGAATGTTTGCCGGTTATAGCCTACCAACTATGGCAAAAATTTACATTCTTGTGACACCCTGATTTCTAAATTAGGCAACAATGAGACAAAAAAGAAAGCAGAAAATGAAAGAGGGCCAGGATAGAATACTCGCAGATATAAGAGGCCTCGAAAAGGTAGGATACATTTCTGGAATCCCAAACGCAAGTAACGGATACATTTCTCGGATCCCCAAACGTATATGACGGGATTCGTAAAAATTGTCTTTCTGCTACATTGTAAGCACGATAACTTTCGGAAGGGTTAAGGTGTTCAGTTCAAACTTGGTCGGAGTTGTTTCTGGTTAGAAGTAGAAATAGAATACCAAAAAGTAAGTTACGGGTTGGGGGTTTTTTGTTCAAACTTATGTTTGAAGGGCCTCTGGGTAGAGACCCCTAGCGTCTGGGTAGAAGTAGAAGTACAGGTCAAGATCGTAAATGGGCTCTGTAGCCGTAAAATTTAACAGTGAGAAAGGGTGGCAAAATAATATTTTTAATTTTTTATTATACAGCGAGTAAATAAATATTTTTAAGATTAAACATATAAATATATTCTCCAGTCTCAGACATGACGGAAAACCTTCCAACAAAATATGTACAGAAACAGATACTGCCAAATATCTGGAATTTTAGCGCTAACAAGCACAGAAAGAGGTGAGTTTCAAATCATAGTTTTAAGCACGACTGCATGACCTTTTCACAAAGAGATCTCCAAGAAATGTCGTTTTTCGAAGATACCTTTGCTTCTCTCGTCTTCTCGCGATTTTCTTGTTAGCGCTTGTCGACACTATCCAGCCTTCCCGCTATCCGACGCGGCAGCTTGAATCCCTTTGACCGTTCCTGGTATTACGATCTGTAGGTTTCTCTATACAATAGTAGATTCAAGGTTTCAATCTTTGGAATGAACATGATACTGAAATGTCGATGGAAGTTTTGTATTTTATTTTTCAGTTCGACGGGCCGGATAATTCCCCGGTTATACAGCCCGAGAACAAGGTACCAGCAGTAGAGACCTCCCCTGAGATCCTTGACACCCCAGTGGTGAGACAGACGAGTGTCAAAAGAAAGGATAATGGGGCTGAGAACGAGAAAGAAACCAGTAGAAAATCAATGGCAATTAATTATTAGGTGTGAATTTTCCTGCGAAATCCTAATATTGAATAACTAAAAGTAAGTGACGGGGTGGGGTGTTCTTCATACATAGGTTTAAGGGGCATCTGGGTAGAGACCCTAGCGTCTGGGTAGAAGTACAAGTACAGGTAAAAATCGTAAATGAGCGCTGTAGCCGTAAAATTTAGTAGTGAGAAAGGGTGGCAAAAAGTTATTTCTTTGTTTTCATATAGCGAGTAAATAAATGTCTTTAGGAATAAATATATAAATGAATAAATATATCTTGAACCTCAGACATGACCGAGAACCTTCCAACAAAATATCTGCTGACACAGACACTGACAAAAATATGGAATTTTACTTAGCATTTAGCTAAAATCGTGAACAATTAATCCTTCCAAGGCAATTTAAGCTTCCAGCTCATCTTAATTGAGATATTTAAATATTGCTGTAACATATTTTTCCTTTTCAGTTATTTGGTCTTCCTGCACAGCAAGAGGTAATTTTGATTCTCACGTCTTCGCGCGATTTTCTTGTTAGCGTGTGTCGACACTATCCAGCCTTCCCGTTATCCGACGCGGCGGCTTGACACAAAGCTCAGCACCCTCTTCTAACCCCCCGCAGTCGAAACATGTAAAATGAAATACAAAGGGAATATCTAGGGCATCCGGCATCTCGTAGAACCCATACAGCTGCAATCGAGTCTGAGTTTGTCCGGGAGGTCCCCCAGCCTCCCGGAGCCAAAAATCGATCGCTAGGCTAAAACACTAACGAAGCTTTCAGATCTGATCCAAAACGCTTCACTCGCTAGATGACTAGACCTGTCACAAAAATTTAGAATCCTTTCCTCGAACTGCCCTGGCGTGGCCGAGGTTCGGGGCACACACGATACGGAAATCTCAATGAGGTAGCAAGACTTAAATCCAAATTAATTTTATGATTAGTATGGAATAATCTAAATATCATATCAATAAGTCTAATAGTACCAAGGATGTTCTACAAGATCGTACTGCAAGTTTGTATACGTCATCAAGTACGCGATTGAAACGGATAAGTTAAACAGGCTGCTTGCATATTCCTTCGGCGTCTTCCCATTTTCTATGACTCAAGTGTAGTATTAATGGAACGTCGCCGACGTGGTTTTTTACGGCATAGGCCGGATTTGGGGTCCTGTGCAAAGTGGAGGGATACCAATGATTCATAAAAGTTGTCCTTCTGTCCGTCCGTTCGTCTGTTAGAATGATAACACTCTAATAAGATATTTTGTTAAATGACCCCTCCTACTATTTACTCTTCTACTTCCAGTATTTTAAAAGAACTGATACTTTAAGAAAAATTACCAACGGCTTTGGCTGTTTTAAGCCTTTTCTAGACCTGTTGACTTATTTCGAAAACAGGGAAAAATTAACATAACCGGTTTATAGTATCCCAAAATGACATCGCAAAAGCTGTCCGTCTGTGAGAACGATAGCTCTCGAAGGGAATGAGATATTTTGAAGAAACTTAGTTTGAGGATTCTTTGTGTCAAGGGAAAGGTCAATTTCGCAGATGGGTTCTGAAGACGTACATTTGAGGTGGGGTCTCAAATTAAGGGGCGAACACTTGTTCTCGCCAGACAAGTAGTTCGCCCAATCTGGCCAAAATCGGAAACCTTGTTAAAAGTAAAAGTTTTATTTGAAACTGATTATATGTTCTATTTAGGGGTAAGAAGACATGCTGAACACTTATGTGAAAACTATTTTCTACACGTACAAGTAGTTCGCCCGGAACCCGGACAAAACCGCAAGATTTGTTAAAAGTTGGTTATGTGGTACTTGATTAGATGTCCGATTTAGGGGTAAGAAGAGACGCTGAATCCGTATATGACGATCATTTTTTACAAAGACATTTAGTTCGCCCGGAATCCGGCCGAAACCAGAAATTTGTTATCACTTAAATTGTATTATCAGTGTTTGTACTATCTCTTGAAAGTGTAAAAAAAAAAAAAATATTTATTAAAGTTTCGAAGGTGCTTTACCTCCAACTATAAGCCTTGATCTGTATCTAAATTTTACAAGTAAAAATATTTAATTGTCTGGATAAAATATTATTTTTTCGGAATCCCATCGAAACCTTTGGCACTGTTCTTATCGAAAGAATTCTCGCAAACAACCGTCGACAGCGTGATACGCATCGAAAGTAGCAAAACACGGCAAGTGACAAAATCCGCGAGGTTTTGTACGAGGGATTAGAATACATCGTACGTAATTCGGGTCTCCGGGTCTAAAGTGTACGGAGTGGTTGTGGAAGTAGGTTGCGTTAGAATTATCGACAGGTCCTTTAGAACTTTTTTTTGAGAATTCTTTGGATCGGAGGACAGGTCAAGTTCAGAATAGACGGGTTCCTTAGCTCCATATGAGCGAGTTCAAACTAAATGGCAAACCCCATATATTTAAAAAGCTAATGGGACGGTCGACCTGGAGATACGCATACATGCTGGATCCATATATCGCCGGTAGACAGGCAGAACCGCGTAACTCAATTTTTCTCGAAAATGAGTTAGGATCAAATCATTGAATCCGAGGCCAAGGCGCACATTTTGCTCTTGTCAGCGTATCTCTAGCATGCACAGAGACCGAGATACAGTTGGTGTAAAAAACGCGTATCTCAGTTAGTAATAGAAGGGACGGACAGGCAGATACGCGTAACTCCGGTTTTGCGCTACGAGCAGGAAGAAAAGAATCAATTCGGAACAAAAGAAGAAAGGTAAATAAATTCCTGGTAATAATGTATATTGCTTATTGTAAGCCACCAAGTTTCAAGGCGGTAAGATATTAACTTATTAAGCTATCATACAGCTCTACAACCAAGGCAGTCAGTTTGTCCACCATTTTGTTCCTCAACCAACTCTGCGCTGATAAGCGTGGGTGATGCAGAAAGTGATACAGGTACTTCCATTGTTTCATTTGTTGTAGGGGGGTGTACACAAACTTTCATTGGTGTGGGTCTCCTGGGAGTGGGCTTCTACGGAGACCTATTCCATCTGTCTGGGAGTAACTTGCTTTCTTGTTGCTGGTCCTTTTTCCTACTCTAATCTCTTGCCTCTGTTGTTGTTTGTGAGAATCAAAAGTGTGGGTGCGAAATGCGAAAAAAACCAAACTTGAGAAAAGCAATTTTTTCTTCTACTACCGACTGGAAAGCCAACTTCAGCAGCTAATAGCAATAAAAGAAGTCTCCGATGAAGTTATCATTTCCGAATCCGTATTTGACAAAGACACTTTCTAATCAATCCTGATTCCATAGTTTTGACTCTCTCTATTAGCAGAGATGGACTGCCAGGCTGGCCGATATTTGCTTGTTTCAGCCATCAGGTTTGGCGAACGAGCTCTCAAAGCTCATGATTTGTTTACACCTTTTTCGCTGAAGTGTCAACGCCTTGAAACTGAAGGATATTCCTCTGGGAGAAATTTTTAGCTTTTGACTCTTTCTGTTCGGCAGATCTATCCGCGCGAGCAACCATGTAGTACAGAACCAACTAAAACTGGATAGTTCGGGTGTTTCACAACCGTCCCGACGCAAAAACTAGGACTCAACAAAGGGCGTTAAGGCTCCTATGCAACCTTTGACGACCAACCGCATTTTGGGGTTTGAAGGGTCCCTCCACTTTTCCTTGTGAACTCCCAGAAATTTCGCGAATAAATGCACAGGATAATTTGCACCTGTTACCTGCAGTCGCTCACTCACCTTTCCGATAACGTTCGAAGGACTTGACGAGAAAAATTGATATTTTTTTTCGAAAGTGTGCTTGCTGTGCTTTTTACCCTGGTAAAAGGCACTCATCATATGATAAGCAAGTATTACCAAAATCTGGCGATGATGGAAAAAGCTGACACAGTCCTTCGAACAGCACCATTTTTTTTAATGGAAAATACACTTTTAGTGGGATCGGATGCTTCTTCCGAACCCGAAGCTATTGCCACTGGTTATCGCTGGAAAAAGCGCCAGGCATTTCTTAAATTATATTTCGAGCTGAATCAAATCCATCGCATACTCTGCACCAATTTTTTCTGTCTCTTCAGAAGCCATATGGCGCTTTGGCTGAAAGCAACCAACCAAACTTCCCTAGTCTACCTAGGACGGAAACTAGACGAAATTCTACCATTCCTCCTCAAGACGAACTACAAGATTAAACGGATATCATGGTCGTTGGTGGTTCTGAAACAACTTGAAATCAGTGAAGATAAGTTCTTCCTAGATACAAAGATTTGAGAAAAGCTATGGAAGAATTTGAGCAACTTTACGGAAAAGCGAATTGACTCTGAACCTGCAGTCGCCACTCACTTTTCCGATGTCATTCGAAGTATCGCAGCTTGACTAGAAACTTCGATATTTATTTTCGAAAGTGTGCTTGCTGGGCTTTTGACCCTGGTAAAAGGCACTCAAAGACCTGCTGTAGATGATAAGCAAGTGTTACCAAAATGCAAAAGCTAACGCTGTCCTTCGTTAGCACCATTTTTGGACTGGAAAATAGACTTTCCGTGTGATCTGATGCTTCTTCCGAACTTGAAGCTATTCCTACTGGTTATCAGTGAAAAATGCACCGGGCATTTCTTATAATTATATTGACGCTCGCAATTTAGTCTCAAAGTTTTTCTGGAACGTCGCTTCGTTCGATTTTGGAGCAGCTTTTCGGAAGAATAGCCGAGCTTCGCGATCCGAAGGCAATCGGCCTTTCTGTGCCGTGCGGTAAAGTGTGCGATACTTTCACTTGATAAAAACCCTTTTTAAGTCGAGAATAGCATCTGAACAACTCGCGCAGCAATCGAGTTTCGCATTTCGTCGTAACAAACGATTAATGGGTTAAAATGGGGACGTGAACTTGAAATCACCACAGATTGTGATATCTGCATTAGGTTTGACAATTGGCACGATTTCAGCTACCCATTCGAAAAAATTCACTTTTTCCACTACCCAAATAGACTCAAGATGGTCTGAATCCTACTGTACGACAGTGGTCCTCAAGTTCTTTTGGCAAATTCTTGAAGCCATAATGAGCACACAGGTGGCAAAGATGGCAAGGGCGTTTTATAATGGTCATCAGGGATATTTGGGTTTCATAAGTCTCGCAATACTGTGTTTAGCACAAAGAATCAAATAAGACGAGTTTGAATACCTAAAAGTCGTTCTTCAACAGAATTTGTCTGTGAAATGAGAAGCAACTGAAGGAAGCCCTTTGGATGAAAACAACGTCGTCTTGATGGTAATGCGAAGAGCAGCTTTTGCACGTTTTCGAATTACAGCCTTACCCTGGGAGAAGTCAAGGTCAGTGTGCCACGATTGAAGACAGAGTGCCACTCGCATCCTTTCCTTGTCTTATCTAGCCATTAAACTCTGGTTCTTCCTGTATGTTTGGGTGTATTTTCTTTTTTAGTTCCTTTGAAGAATTATTCTTCTGGGATCAGTACCTCTCGGTTGTCTGTATGGAGTTTGCTTTTCGAGGAACATTCCTCGCTTGGATCCATTACCTAGTAACGAAATATAAATATGATGAACTGTTTTAGGGCTTTTTACTTCACTAATGGTATTAATTTTTTTTAGTTTTTACTGAAAGATTGATTTATGGCCACCACCTTCGCTCGTTTATTCCGTTAATATGTGCTACTTCAGTTCGATTTCTGAATTCCCCGAAAATTTCCGAATAAGGAAGAAAATAAATGATAAATTCAGTTTCTCAACCAAAGTAAAAAGAAGAGAGCCAAGGTAGGCAGCTTTTGTGAAGCGCCAGATTTCTGATATCTGAAAAGCAAAAACTAGATGTACATGGTCTGGGCAATGAGGAGTTTTGCGACAACCACTATTCAGCTTCGCGAATCAAAGTGTTCTCTCACAACACTATGGCTTTGTTTCTTCGCTATCGGTTAATTACTGAAGGTGTTAAACTATCGAAGCTTTCAAAACGGAATGTTCAAAGAAGAACACAACAACAAAAGAATATCGGAAAAGGGATTAGATCAACTTTGCAGCTAGTTTAACCATATCTGTTTCAATGAGAACTTGGAACATTATCTTGTATAACCTAGCTTAATTATAAGGATATTCTTATATTTTCAGGATAAATATTCCACCGACGACACTGTCAGTTATTGCAAAATTACCTTCTTGTTTAACATTATGATTTGTGCCCGTTGCGTCAAAACTTAATTCTAGGTTACAGTGACGGTCCAGCAGACAATTTTCTTACCCTCTTGAATTCTATAGATTTAATACACTGTGCATCAATTTGTAGCTCCTCATGAACCCCGTCCAGCAGACGATTATTACTTAGAAGTCCTTCTCCCCGCGATAGACATTAAATAAACCGGAAACAAATAATAGTTATACTCTCCGTTTCTTTTCCGGGCTCGAGCTGGACAACAACTCTCAAACGTTAAGTACATATGTTTCTCCAAATCCATAACCTCCTCCCAACCGAAACAAAACGCTTCTGGTGCAACCGGAGAAGTCGACCATTTCCTAATACGATGTAGAAAGCAGAAAATTTTTGATATTTTGGAAAAGATCATGAAACCACTAAAAGAACACGAAGGCGGATGGACAATCAAAAAGCAAATATACGTCAACGGAATAATAAACGTATAAACAGAAAATCAAATCTGACTATCACCACCAATCTTTACTACGCCATCATGCATCGTCCATGATCGTGAGGATCAATAGGAAATAGGATCAACAGGAAACGAAAGGACCCTAGAACATCGACACTTTGAAGGGAGCTGAATATATTCTTCCTCAAGCCTGCGTCTTGGAATTGCACAATAAGCTCTGTGATGTGATGTCAGTGTTGATCCTGAATAAGTTGGCATCAGGAGTTGACTACCCGGAAAGAGGCTACGGTATAACGATAGGATTCATCAAAGAGTTGTGTCACCTCCATATGAAGAACCCCAAGAAATTTTTATCCATAGCTAAGGCTTTGGAGAGTCTCGTGATGGGTGAAACTCTGGGGAATGCGGATAACTGGAATAACGACGAGTTCTTGAGAACACTGTCTGAATTTCTTCACGAAGATATCAATTTTGAATATGCAGGCTCGTGACTAAAAGAATTCTTACTCAACCCGAACGTGGAGCTTATCCACGAGTTGGGAACTTTATCCAGGACCCCTAGGCACCCCTTCGTAGATATGAAGGCAGGTGCTGAAGCCCTGCGGGAGAAAATACACGGGTATACCCCCATAGCCCTAGATTCTGTGCAAAAAAGCACCAATGCAGGGAAAGTCATAGATCAAGAGATTCATCATAGACAACAAGAGATGGCCCAACTGTGAGATGACACGCGTCAAAGCGACTTTGGGTAGACTGGGCTTCGTCATAGCTTGTTCACACGGGACCGAAATAAGCGCGTAAACAGCGGCTGATCTGGTCAGACGACGGACCAAGCGCGTATACAGCGGCTGATCTGTTCAGACGACGGACCAATCGCGTAATCAGCGGCTGATCTGTTCAGACGACGGATTAACTATTTGGGGTTGACGGGAGAATTAAAAAGAAAAACCTAACTCCGAAAATTCTTTTTGTTCGTAACAAAATATATAAAATAAACAAAAACATCCTGTGAGTTAGTCGAAGTCATATATAGTTGACTTGTAGTCTTTTGACTAGGAAAAAGTCACAAAAGTGAATAATGCCAGATTTTAGGATTTTAGGAGACTTGTCGGAACTCGACCTATTCAAGAAGCTATACGCCTTCCGGACGCTAGAGAGGGCGTACCCGGGATATAAGGTGATCACCCTCAATAATGACGTATCAGCCTGGAATAATAGATTTCAAACGGCCACCGTCGAAAGAGTTCTAGGGGAAACGCTAGAGAAGACTTACGGAGAGGCAGGAATTTTCTCCAAGGCGCATCTAACATTCCAAAAGACGATGACATAGATTCCTGATGGGGACGACTTTTGGTATTGGGAGGTACATCTAGGGGTGGATAGAAGGGCTATGCCGAAGCACAAGGGTCTACGTTTCAACCAAGTGAAAACTGCAGCTCAAGGGGTCAATTTCATGTACTATGTCTTCTGTAAGGGTGATTACCTTCGTATCTCCTTTGCCATACCCCTATAGTTCATATGAATGAAAGCATCGAGACCACCAGGAAGAGGATCTTGAACCAAGTGAAACCCGTCTTGGAGCAATATCGCCATAAAGTGAAGGATATCGAGTGTTATGTCTCGCAGGCGTATTATGTCTTCTCCAAAGCAGCGAGTGTTAGAACGACTGAACTCCCGCAGATGTTTCGCAAAATACAGAAGGTTTATGGGACCACCAACGCTTTTTCGCCAATTTAGGACGATTACATCGGGTCGAAATTCAGCAACGCACACAGTGGGTGCAAGGTCGGTGTCTAGGTCATATCCTGCTATCTGATCGCTCTGGTATGGACAGGAATGCATCTGAGCCTCATTTTTATCGTTTGCTGCAAGCTTGCTGCAGAGCTACTTCCGCTAAAAGGCGATTTTGCTTCGGATGCGATCTGCTTCTTCCGAGCTGATTCTGCTTATTGCCGTTTTTACCCTGCAGAGCTTCATGTGAAGACGGCAGTGATTCAGAGCCTCGTTTTTGTTGCATGATGCAGGTCCACTTCTCGGCCGATTCGGGACTGATTCTTTCTACATCCGTTTTTGCACTGCAGCGCTTCCGAGGAAGACGGCAGCGCTTCTCTAGAATCGCGGACTTGCTCACCGACCAAGTCCGTGCCTCCCTGCAAGATGCTGCAGCACTGCCGCTTCAACCAAGAAGAAAGTGAGTCCAAAAACGCATATTGCGCAAAAGCAAAGAAGAGCTGCAGCAGCGATGCGGCAGCGCTATTGCAACAAAAACCTCAGGAGAATCACGGACTTGCTGCTTCTTGTAAGTTGGCTATATCCCAAAACTTGATCTGTAATGTATATACATAAGTCAGGCTATACCTTAGCAAAAGTTTTTGTTGGCAGTAAAAGTTTTACTGCCAAATGCCAACTAGACAGCAGCAAATTTTTTATATTTATTGTTCTATATTTTCAGCATGAACCTATAATCCACTTCGTGGAGGAACCTCCAACGCGTGTGACCATGAGAGCGAACCAAGTTTTCCGCTAAGTTTGGGACGTAGACACTAGCGCTCTGAGTGGGAGAAATTCAAGCATGTTTTTCAGCTTCGACCAAGCGACGAAGCTGCAAAACCACACTAAAATTTCTCCCGCTTGGAGCGCTAGTGTCTATGTCCCAAACTTAGCGGAAGAACTTGTTTCGCTCGCATAGTTACATGGAGCATATGGAAGGTTGATGTTCCCTCCACAAAGTGGATTATAGGTTCCTGCTTCAAGAAAGAAAGTTTTGGTAGCCAACTAGTAGGCAGTAAAAGGTTGCTAACTAGGCAGCAGCAAATTTAGTCGAAAGAGAACTAATTTAAATGCCCGAAATCAAAATTATTCATTTGCTGCTGTGAAGTTGGCACTAAAAGGGGGCTCATAGACTCCAGAACTTCACAGCTTGTTCAAGACAATTTCTAGCGTTTGGCAACACCTAGTTAGTGTTCAACATGAGATACATTCTCGACACCTACATTCAATCCCTTAGTCCCAGTTTAATCCCCCAGTTCGTCCCTTCTCTAAGTCCCATGTGCAGTTTTCGAGTAGGTGTTTACTCTGAAACGAAAACAGCAAATGCGCAGCTTAACCAATGAAATGTGCATGTCTACAGAGCTGGCTAAGATCTAGCTACTGAATTGAAAACTTGGTATTGATCGTAGCTGATACCTAGCTAAAATTAAATATTCAGCTGCAGAACTACGGGGAACACAAGTGAACACAGCTTTTTGAGGTATTAGCTTTAGGCTGTGGCTGTCGAAAATGCACCAATGGAATTTCCTATTTTGTACAGTTGAAAATTAGTATACCGTATTTCAGAGTTCCATTATCATTAGTAGTAATCCCTCGTAATTTTTCACACTCTGAAGTGCAGTCTCTCAAAGAGAGAAACTGACAAATATGGTTTTAACCTCGTGAATAGTCACACTTAAACACCCAGTGTTTTACTTTCAGGGCATGAAACTGCTATCGAAATGACCCCTGCAGAATGGATTATGAATGGATTTGAGAAAGCCATCATTGACAGTATTGTTGCATCATACAGTGGAAAAGATGTAGCTGAAAATGCTTCTGAAAATACTGCTCTTTGTAATACAGAGATGTGGCTTGTCACCAACAAAACATCTGTGATGATCGAGAATAATAAACGTGGGTGTCTCCTGCTACTGGAGTTACTGGACAAGGAAAAGGCGGCGGGTAAGTAAGGACGGTAGTGGAACTAGGCTTTACGTTAACATACAAATAGTTTTATTTCAGACTTACTCTGTATAATGTAAATCCCAATCCAGGTAAATACAATCACTGTTGATAATAACAACAGTCCAAATAATGACTGACTGGTAAGTAACGTAGAAAAATAATGAATGACGAATAACCCAGCGCTAAGACTGGAAAGGGCTTCTATACTCCATTTCGCACCAGTGAAGATTGCAGATCCAGACTTAAATATATGAGTGATTTATGCTGTAACTTAACGTCTCTTAAATTTAGCTCTGGGTCAATCACTGTGCCATTAATAGCTAGGAACATTGTTCAGCGCTTGAAGTTAGCATGAATCAAGGTTTAACTCAAGGTATGATTCATGCTGTAACTTACGTCTCTTCCATTAAAAACTAGAAGTACTGAAGAATTATTTCCTTCGCTATGTACATAGAGATAGTTCGACGCTTGACATAGAGACCGTCACAACAGTCCTCCAACCTTAAACGAATCAGACCTCCCGGTCTAAGTACTACACTAACTTATCCCACGAAACTTAAGGGGGAATACCAATCGACCATACATGTTCTGAAAGCAATAAAGCAAAAATATGCTTAGATTAATGAAGAGCAAGAAAGCAAAAATATGCTTAGATTAATCTGACAAAATGAAAGTTACTTCGATTAATGAAAAGCTAAAAAGCAAAATGTGTTTCGATTAACATGCGGTTAATATGTGAAACTTGCAAGAGAAAACCTCATTAAAATATCTTGCGATTATATGGGTACTAACGTTAACGCAACCTAGCTTAATCTAATCCCGAATACATACATAAAAGTACAACGAGTCCAGGCGGATTGGTTGTCGGGTCCTCCGTAGGAGTGCTCGACTCTCGCCCAAAATTGTACACTCTATTCTAAAAACTTCGTATCGTGCAATTTGTAAATTATTGACGCAGCAAAGAAGACTGGAATGTGTCTGTGAACTTCGATGGGTCATCGGTCCCCAGTTGTCGCTCTAGTCCAGTGCGACAAGACCAAGCAGAAACGATAAAAAGAAATAAAAGAGGCAAAATTTGGGCCGGGCTACAAGTAGTGTTTTGAGAAGTCACGAGTAGAAATGCTGCCAATGTGGAATGTAGTCATTGCAGCATAGCCTACCAGAAAACACGGAAACAGCAGTATTGGAGGGGGGCGTATGTGGTCCCTCCTGGGCGCGATTAAATCTAAGTAAGATTAACTTAAGGTTCGTTACGTTTTGTGATCATCTTGGACATACCATGCATGTTTGGGCGACACTCTTGCAAGTAGTTTTAATAGTTTCTTGCAGTACGTCGTTTCCGATAGACGGATCTGATCCTACTAATAACCAGACTAGTATGTTGGTCGGTTATGATTGCACGAATACTGCTAAATTAACCGTCCAAAAATACTCTCTATCTCAGATCATTACAGTGCTCGAGATACTATTCCCCACCAAGTTATTAAAGCACAGGTCTTGCAAGTGAGAAAGTATGACTCTACCTCATACAAGCAGTGCCACGTGTATTACATCAGGAACATGTACTACTGCGGAAGAAATGGTTACATCGCCCTCACGAAGACGTCGTCAACTACAGGGGTAGTATCTCTATCAGGGACTGAATGCGAAACTCTCAACAAAGAACGCTCCTATGTAACGCCCTTCGGTAAGAGGTTGGACAACTTACCTCTTAACTCTACATCACACAGGCCCGTACATGAGGTGGGATCGGTCGATGGATCGCCTTACTGTTACGGTTCCTACTTCAATGACGGAACAACAGAACAGCACAACGTGATAGTAATCTCGCAGTATCAGATCACATTGACATCAGGCACAGCCCCGTTCAAGCGAAGTGAGTCAATGGTGACATTCCCGAGTGGATTATCTTGTGCATATCTGACAGGGTCATGCTATGATGACGCATCAGGGCTACTCATTTGCAATGTCAACGACTTAGCGTCGTGCACGGATGGTACGTGACGTCTTGTCTCAAGGGGAAGCGACTCGTATATCTATGTGGGACCCCGAGATGATGTCTAACCAAACCTACTTTCTTATGTCTGATACCCGAACCAATATATTTCTTAGATCGGCTATAGCAGCCAGATGGTGCAATGTGAACTGTTATCAGTCTGACAAAGAGGGCTTAGTTATAGTACCTTACACTGAGCTCGAAGGAACAGCTTTCAAACCGTCACTTGTTACGTTCAGGAATATAGATCTATTCGCACAAATTGACTGCTAAGATCCATGCATGTTTGGGCGACACTCTTGCAAGTAGTTTTAATAGTTTCTTGCAGTACGTCGTTTCCGATAGACGGATCTGATCCTACTAATAACCAGACTAGTATGTTGGTCGGTTATGATTGCACGAATACTGCTAAATTAACCGTCTAAAAATACTCTCTATCTCAGATCAGCACATGCCCTCATTACAGTGCTCGAAATACTATTCCCCACCAAGTTATCAAAGCACAGGTCTTGCAAGTAGGAAAGTATGACTCTACCTCATACAAGCAGTGCCGCGTGTATTACATCAGGAACATGTACTACTGCGGAAGAAATGGTTACATCGCCCTCACGAAGACGTCGTCAACTACAGGGGTAGCATCTCTATCAGGAACTGAATGCGAAACTCTCCACAAAGAACGCTCCTATGTAACGCCCTTCGGCAAGAGGTTGGACAACTTACCTCTTAACTCTACATCATACAGGCCCGTACATGAGGTGGGATCGGTCGATGGATCGTCTTACTGTTACGGTTCCTACTTCAATGACGGAACAACAGAACAGCACAACGTGATAGTAATCTCGCAGTATCAGATCACACTGACATCAGGCACAGCCCCGTTCAAGCAAAGTGAGTCAATGGTGACATTCCCGAGTGGATTATCTTGTGCATATCTGACAGGGTCATGCTATGATGACGCATCAGGGCTACTCATTTGGAATGTCAACGACTTAGCGTCGTGCACGGATGGTACGTTCGACGTCTTGTCTCAAGGGGAAGCGACTCGTATATCTATGTGGGACCCCGAGATGATGTCTAACCAAACCTACTTTCTTATGTCTGATACCCGAACCACTATATTTCTTAGATCGGCTACAGCAGCCAGATGGTGCAATGTGAACTGTTATCAGTCTGACAAAGAGGGCTTAGTTATAGTACCTTACACTGAGCTCGAAGGAACAGCTTTCAAACCGTCACTTGTTACGTTCAGGAATATAGATCTATTCGCACAAATTGACTGCTAAGATCCGTGCATGTTTGGGCGACACTCTTGCAAGTAGTTTTAATAGTTTCTTGCAGTACGTCGTTTCCCATAGACGGATCTGATCCTACTAATAACCAGACTAGTATGTTGGTCGGTTATGATTGCACGAATACTGCTAAATTGACCGTCCAAAAATACTCTCTATCTCAGATCAGCACATGCCCTCATTACAGAACTCGAGATACTATTCCCCACCAAGTTATCAAAGCACAGGTCTTGCAAGTGAGAAAGTATGACTCTACCTCATACAAGCAGTGCCGCGTGTATTACATCAGGAACATGTACTACTGCGGAAGAAATGGTTACATCGCCCTCACGAAGACGTCGTCAACTACAGGGGTAGCATCTCTATCAGGGACTGAATGCGAAACTCTCCACAAAGAACGCTCCTATGTAACGCCCTTCGGCAACAGGTTGGACAACTTACCTCTTAACTCTACATCATACAGGCCCGTACATGAGGTGGGATCGGTCGATGGATCGTCTTACTGTTACGGTTCCTATTTCAATGACGGAACAACAGAACAGCACAACGTGATAGTAATCTCGCAGTATCAGATCACATTGACATCAGGCACAGCCCCATTCAAGCGAAGTGAGTCAATGGTGACATTCCCGAGTGGATTATCTTGTGCATATCTGACAGGGTCATGCTATGATGACGCATCAGGGCTACTCATTTGGAATGTCAACGACTTAGCGTCGTGCACGGATGGTACGTTCGACGTCTTGTCTCAAGGGGAAGCGACTCGTATATCTATGTGGGACCCCGAGATGATGTCTAACCAAACCTACTTTCTTATGTCTGGCACCCAAACCACTATATTTCTTAGATCGGCTACAGCAGCCAGATGGTGCAATGTGAACTGTTATCACTCTGACAAAGAGGGCTTAGTTATGGTACCTTACACTGAGCTCGAAGGAACAGCTTTCAAATCGTCACTTGTTACGTTCAGGAATATAGATCTATTCGCACAAATTGACTCTAAGATCTTTGCTAGCCACTACACTTTAACAGAGTCACTTGTCAATATCTACAATCGTCTATCAAACGATATATGCTCGGTGAAAAGAGAATTGTCACTTCTAAAGCTCTCGATGGCTCTCGTCTCTCCGTATGCTTATCTGCATAGTGAATCTTCTGGTAGGCTAGTTCTGCCATCTGGGGAGTTGATCAATGTATATCAGTGTCCTCCAGCCGTAGTCACACTGAGACCCAGCAATAAATACCACGAATACCTCCCTGTTGATTATATGAGCAAGCCTTACTTTCTAACTCCGTATAGTCGTCATTGGTTCCTACGTCATCTGAACTACCTTGTGCATCCCCAACAGTCCCCGCTTGGCGCCTTGGTGGAGAATGGTTTAAGCTTACTCCGCACCTAACTCAGGTGACCTCAGTAAGCGTGTACGGGAACATGGGAACAGCTGGGATATGGATCCCTGTTTTCAGGTACAGCATGCTAAAGGCAGGACTATGCCCCGAAGAAACTGTTAATGCTTACCAAAATCACCTACTCTCCCCTATTCTTCGAACACCGATTTTGAGCAGTTTAGCTCAAGAAGTTTATACTGGTCCGAAAAAAGCGTCCGGATCACCTATGCTGCACTTTGGAACTATGTTATCAGAGGGGGACTTAAATAGTATCTGGTCTCACTACTGGAACAAATACTGGGGAAGATTTTCCAAGTTCGGCGAGTTCTGTGCAGGAACAATAGGCGTGTGGGCCGTGTTCAAAACAGTGTCTTACGGGTTACGGGCAGCTGTTCATTCATTCCAACGTTACACTATTTATGGTTTGACCTGTGCTTTGATAACTTGGTGGGGAGCACTGTAATGAGCACTGTAAGAGCACTGTAATGAGGGCATGTGCTGGTCTGAGATACGAGAGAATTTTTGGACGGTTAATTTAGCAGTATTCGTGCAATCATAGCCGACCAACATACTAGTCTGGTTATTAGTAGTATCAGATCCGTCTATGGGAAACGACCGTATTTCAGAGTTCCATTATCATTAGTAGTAATCCCTCACAATTTTTCACAATCTGAAGTGCAGTCTCTCAAAGGGAGAAACTGACAAATATGGTTTTGTGAATAGTCACACTTAAACACCCAGTGGTTTACTTTCAGGGCATGAAACTGCTATCGAAATGACCCCTGCAGAATGGATTCAGAATGGATTTGAGAAAGCCATCATTGACAGTATTGTTGAATCATACAGTGGAAAAGATGTAGCTGAAAGATAAACGTGGGTGTCTCCTGCTACTGGAGTTACTTGACAAGGAAAAGAAGACGTCAGGAGGCAAGAATGAGTGGAAAAGAGTTGCCAGTCAGATGATGGCATGCAGCTATAATGTAGGAGATGATGGACCAAGAAAATGTGCGAATAAATACGCAAGCTTGCTTAGACCCTACCAGAAATATATGTGCTACACGGGGTAGATCGACCGTACCCCTTGGTCTAGGGTAGCGAGGGTGGTAGTCAACTTTATCTTTAGGTAGCGTAACCGTAGCGTGTAAGGCGGCGGGTAAGTAAGGGCGGTAGTGGAACTAGGCTTTACGTTATCATACAAATAGTTTTATTTCAGACTTACTCTGTATAATGTAAATCCCAATCCAGGTAAATACAATCACTGTTGAGAATAACAACAGTCCAAATAATGACTGACTGGTAAGTAACGTAGACAAATAATGAATGACGAATGACCCAGCGCTAAGACTGGAAAGGGCTTAGATACTCCATTTCGAACCAGTGAAGATAGCAGATCCAGACTTAAATATCTGAGTGATTTATGCTGTAACTTAACGTCTCTTAAATTTAGCTCTGGGTCAATCACTTGTGCCATTAATAGCTAGGAACATTGTTCAGCGCTTGAAGTTAGCATGAATTAAGGTTTAACTCAAGGTATGATTCATGCTATAACTTACGTCTCTTCCATTAAAAACTAGAAGTACTGAAGAATTATTTCCTTCGCTATGTAGCAAAAATATGCTTAGATTAATGAAGAGCAAGAAAGCAAAAATATGCTTCGATTAATATGACAAAGATGGGCCATCGGTCCCCAGTTGTCGCTCTAGTCCAGTGCGACAAGACCAATCAGAAACGATAAAAAGAACTAAAAGAGGCAAAATTTGGGCCGGGCTATAAGTAGTGTTTTGAGAAGGCTACGAGTAGAAATGCTGCCAATGTGGAATGTAGTCATTGCAGCATAGCCTACCAGAAAACACGGAAACGGCAGTATTGGAGGGGGCCGTATGTGGTCCCTCCTGGGCCCGATTAAATCTAAGTAAGATTAACTTAAGTTTCGCTACGTTTTGTGATCATCTTGGACATACCATGCATGTTTGGGCGACACTCTTGCAAGTAGTTTTAATAGTTTCTTGCAGTACGTCGTTTCCCATAGACGGATCTGATCCTAATAACCAGACTAGTATGTTGGTCGTTTATGGTTGCACGAATACACGAATACTGCTAAATTAACCCAACACCGATTTTGAGAAGTTTAGCTCAAGAAGTACATACTGGTCCGAAAAAAGCGTCCGGATCACCTATGCTGCACTTGGGAACTATGTTATCAGAGGGGGAATTAAATAGTATCTGGTCTCACTACTGGAACAAATACTGGGGAAGATTTTCCAAGTTCGGCGAGTTCTGTGCAGGAACACTAGGTGTGTGGGCCGTGTTCAAAACAGTGTCTTACGGGTTAGGGGCAGCTGTTCATTCATTCCAACTTTACACTATTTATGGTTTGACCTGTGCTTTGATAACTTGGTCGGTATCTCGAGCACTGTAATGAGGGCATGTGCTGATCTGAGATACGAGAGTATTTTTGGACGGTTAATTTAGCAGTATTCGTGCAATCATAGCCGACCAACATACTAGTCTGGTTATTAGTAGTATCAGATCCGTGTATGGGAAACGACCGTATTTCAGAGTTCCATTATCATTAGTAGTAATCCCTCATAATTTTTCACACTCTGAAGTGCAGTCTCTTAAAGGGGGAAACTGACAAATATGGTTTTAACCTCGTGAATAGTCACACTTAAACACCCAGTGTTTTACTTTCAGGGCATGAAACTGCTATCGAAATGACCCCTGCAGAATGGATTCAGAATGGATTTGAGAAAGCCATCATTGACAGTATTGTTGCATCATACAGTGGAAAAGATGTAGCTGAAAATGCTTCTGAAAATACTGCTCTTTGTAATAGAGAGATGTGGCTTGTCACCAACAAAAAAGCTGTGATGATAGAGAATGATAAACGTGGGTGTCTCCTGCTACTGGAGTTACTTGACAAGGAAAAGAAGACGTCAGGAGGCAAGAATGAGTGGAAAAGAGTTTCCAAAATAATGACTGACTGGTAAGTAACGTAGACAAATAATGAATGACGAATGACCCAGCGATAAGACTGGAAAGGGCTTAGATACTCCATTTCGCACCAGTGAAGATTGCAGATCCAGACTTAAATATCTGAGTGATTTATGCTGTAACTTAACGTCTCTTCAATTTAGCTCTGGGTCAATCACTTGTGCCATTAATAGCTAGGAACATTGTTTAGCGCTCTAAGTTAGCATGAATCAAGGTTTAACTCAAGGTATGATTCATGCTGTAACTTACGTATCTTCCATTAAAAACTAGAAGTACTGAAGAATTATTTCCTTCGCTATGTACATAGAGATAGTTCGACGCTTGACATAGAGACCGTCACAACAGTCCTCCAACCTTAAACGAATCAGACCTCCCGGTCTAAGTACTAGACTAACTTATCTCACGAAACTTAAGGGGGAATACCAATCGACCATACATGTTCTGAAAGCAGTAAAGCAAAAATATGCTTAGATTAATGAAGAGCAAGAAAGCAAAAATATGCTTAGATTAATATGACAAAATGAAAGTTACTTCGATTAATGAAAAGCTAAAAAGCAAAATGTGTTTCGATTAACATGCGGTTAATATGGGAAACGTGGAAGAGAAAACCTCTTTAAAATATCTTGCGATTATATGGGTACTAACGTTAACGCAACCTAGCTTTATCTAATCCCGAATACATACATAAAAGGACAACGAGTCCAGGCGGATTGGTTGTCAGGTCCTCCGTAGGAGTGCTCGACTCTCGCCCAAAATTGTACACTCTATTCTAAAAACTTCGTATCGTGCAATTTGTAAATTATTGACGCAGCAAAGAAGACTGGAATGTGTCTGTGAACTTCGATGGGCCATCGGTCCCCAGTTGTCGCTCTAGTCCAGTGCGACAAGACCAAGCAGAAAACCCGAGTGGATTATCTTGTGCATATCTGACAGGGTCATGCTATGATGACGCATCAGGGCTACTCATTTGGAATATCAACGACTTAGCGTCGTGCGCGGATGGTACGTTCGACGTCTTTTCTCAAGGGGAAGCGACTCGTATATCTATGTCGGATCGGAATCTAATCCCGAATACATACATAAAAGGACAACGAGTCCAGGCGGATTGGTTGTCGGGTCCTCCGTAGGTGTGCTCGACTCTCGCCCAAAATTGTACACTCTATTCTAAAAACTTC
This sequence comes from Branchinecta sandiegonensis, assembly GCA_030848855.1. Lineage (NCBI taxonomy): Eukaryota > Metazoa > Arthropoda > Branchiopoda > Anostraca > Branchinectidae > Branchinecta > Branchinecta sandiegonensis. Next base: position 18,659,134 of record JAUPMV010000016.1, on the reverse strand, counting down.
GTATCGTGCAATTTGTAAATTATTGACGCAGCAAAGAAGACTGGAATGTGTCTGTGAACTTCGATGGGCCATCGGTCCCCAGTTGTCGCTCTAGTCCAGTGCGACAAGACCAAGCAGAAACGATAAAAAGAACTAAAAGAGGCAAAATTTTGGACGGGCTACAAGTAGTGTTTTGAGAAGGCCACGAGTAGAAATGCTGCCAATGTGGAATGTAGTCATTGCAGCATAGCCTACCAGAAAACACGGAAGCGGCAGTATTGGAGGGGGCCGTATGTGGTTCCTCCTGGCCGCGATTAAATCTAAGTAAGATTAACTTAAGTTTCGTTACGTTTTGTAATCATCTTGGACATACCATGCATGTTTGGGCGACACTCTTGCAAGTAGTTTTAATACTTTCTTGCAGTACGTCTTTTCCCATAGAGGGATCTGATCCTACTAATAACCAGACTAGTAAGTAAGTAATTTATTTATGACCCGCCATTTTGAAAAGGCGGAGTAAATGACAAAAGTAAAGAAAATAAACAAAACACATATATACGCACAGAAAAAGACACTTAATTTTAATCTTCGGTCAGGAAGCAGTATATTGGTCGGTTATGATTGCACGAATACTGCTAAACTAACCGTCCAAAAATACTCTCTATCTCAGATCAGCACATGCCCTCATTACAGTGCTCGAGATACTATTCCCCACCAAGTTATCAAAGCACAGGTCTTGCAAGTGAGAAAGTATGAGTCTACCTCATACAAGCAGTGCCACGTGTATTACATCAGGAACATGTACTACTGCGGAAGAAATGGTTACATCGCCCTCACGAAGACGTCGTCAACTACAGGGGTAGTATCTCTATCAGGGACTGAATGCGAAACTCTCAACAAAGAACGCTCCTATGTAACGCCCTTCGGTAAGAGGTTGGACAACTTACCTCTTAACTCTACATCACACAGGCCCGTACATGAGGTGGGATCGGTCGATGGATCGCCTTACTGTTACGGTTCCTACTTCAATGACGGAACAACAGAACAGCACAACGTGATAGTAATCTCGCAGTATCAGATCACATTGACATCAGGCACAGCCCCGTTCAAGCGAAGTGAGTCAATGGTGACATTCCCGAGTGGATTATCTTTTGCATATCGGACAGGGTCATGCTATGATGACGCATCAGGGCTACTCATTTGGAATGTCAACGACTTAGCGTCGTGCACGGATGGTACGTTCGACGTCTTGTCTCAAGTGGAAGCGACTCGTATATCTATGTGGGACCCCGAGATGATGTCTAACCAAACCTGCTTTCTTATGTCTGATACCCGAACCACTATATTTCTTAGATCGGCTACAGCAGCCAGATTGTGCAATGTTAACTGTTTTCAGTCTGACAAAGAGGGCTTAGTTATAGTACCTTACACTGAGCTCGAAGGAACAGCTTTCAAACCGTCACTTGTTACGTTCAGGAATATAGATCTATTCGCACAAATTGACTCTAAGATCTTTGCTAGCCACTACACTTTAACAGAGTCACTTGTCAATAGTCAGCGGAGTCATCCGCTGACACTCGATGAGTGAGCAAGCATTTCATTCCGCTTGTGAGAAACCGGTTTACCATGTCAGAGACGATAGTTACGAATGCAGTGCTTAACTTTATTTCGCGAGCTATGCTAGCTGGAATAAAGAAATAAATATTCATCAAACGTGCGTCGGAATTTTTCGACCGTGACAAGATACTGAAGGCAAAAGAACTTCTCCTGAGTAAGTCCGGCTTTTCTGAACGCTTTGTGTAATGCGTGAAGGACGAGGACAATGTTATAGATATAGCCAAACTATTCGTACGATGTGCATCGGGGAATGTCAACATCCCAAAGTTCGTGATCTTTGATCCCCAGGAGGTGCCAGCTTGTGAAGATGAGGTCGGCGCATGCATTATATCGACAGTTAACGGCATGAGTAGTAAGTTTGACGGATTTCTTAGTCGCTTCGATCAGTCTCCGCTGCCATCTGAATCTCAGTCCTTCCCCGCACCCCTTGCCTGCTCTGTTGTCTTGAAAAGTCCCCCACCCTCAGCCAATACTCCCGAGGAAAGAAAAAAGTATTTGTCTTGCATCTGTGGTGACGAAATTGCAGGACATGACGTAGAACTCCGCCGTTCAAAAAGTGAGTGGCGCCTTGTTGTGAAAACAAAAGCAAAGGCAAGCCTAATTGCATCCGCGATCAACGAAAGCTCACAAGGATTTGAAGTTAAGGTAAAATCTCCCGTATTTATTGGCATAGTCAAGAATATCCCGTCAAACTATGATGCCGATGCAGTTCAATTGCGAATACCGGACTGTGACAAAGTAGAGCGTTGCGGTAGCAGTCATACTTATAAGGTACTCTTCCAATCTCGCCAAAAACTTGATTTCGCTCTAAGGAATCCCCCGAAGTTGGACCTTGAACGTTTTCAAATTGAAGAGTTTGTATTCCTTCCCAAAAGGTGCTATTCTTGCCAACTTTTTGGCCACTTAGCGGCTAACTGCCCTAACGCTCAGACCTGCTCTCGATGTGGTGAATTGGGTCATGGTTCACATTCTGATTCTCCATGCACCAAGCCGATAGGATGTGCTCTTTGCAAGTCAAACAGATATACTTGCCGTTCATTTAGCTGCCCTGAAGTGAAAAAAATCATAGCAAGCCAGGTTAAGCGACCAGTCAATGCACAGCCCATTCTTACTGAAATTTGTTCGAAATATAATATTGTGCTGCTACAAGAACACTTCTTAACTGGGGATAAGAAATCCCTTCTATGTATACCTGGAACTCATTGTATTTTGATTCAGCCTGCAACGCTGCAACCGACCTAGTGGAGGCTTGGCCATAATTACTAATCACCCTGCTACAATTATTGAACAGTCCGAGAATTTCATGGCTGTAACAATAGCCGATGTAGCTGTCATAAATGTTTACCTCCCTACAAATTATGGTGATCAAAATTCGGAAAACAAGTTTAACCTGGCTTGCCGAAAACTGTTCAAAACTGTGAAGTGAATTTTAAAGCGATATAAAAACTGTGTGATAGCTGGTGACTTAAACTGTAATCTGTTGGATGAAAAGTGTAAAAGAGCAGCAGTTATTAATAAGGCATTTAAAAGAAATTTTAAGGTATTGCCCAAGGATAAACCGTATTCATTTGTATCGTGGAGTAGTACGACATCAAACTTGGACCATATATTGTTTACTATGGATTGTGATTCTGTTGTTTCGGTTGGAGAGGATGGGTTTTATAATGATCACCTACCGATCTCGTTGTCTCTTCTCCCCGGAAAACTTCCCCCGCATACGCAAGGTAAACAAAAATGGCATACCCGTAAATCTTGGAAAAATATTAATACTGATCTATTTTCTTATGTTTGTGATGATCTACTGGGTAAAATTAAAGTACCATTCCATCTTCTTCAGATCAGTGCAAATAAGATTTATGCAGCAGGAACTTCGTGCATCACTCAATATTTATTCCGCTGAAATAACACATGCCCTAAAGTGCGCCGAAAAGTGTGCTGTGCCTTCTAGACGTGTTCGCCCTGATACCCAAAAATCTGGCTGGTCTCAAAGAGAATTTAAAATCAGTGCGTAACGATTCAAAATTTTGGCTAAATCTTTGGCATCAGTGCGGTAAACCCCGTAGCGGTGTCGTAAACTCGGCGCGCATATATACGAAGCGTAAATTCTGCAAGCCCCTAGATGAGCATAGAGTGAAAATTAAGGAAGATCTCGCGGAAAAAATTGCTGCAGATACTAATCTGCTTTGGAAGTGTCGCCCAAAACCTTTAAAAAATAGCCATCCTACCGTTGAAATTCCGCAAGATTCATGGGTATCGTACTGTTCTAGTGAATTCTCTTCCCCAGACCCGTCGGTTGAGAATGCATTTTCTGAAGAACTGGAATTATTAATGTCAAAACGAAACCCGGTGCGAGTTGTTTGTGAAAGAAGGTGATATACTCGATGCGATTAAAAACATGAAGAAAAAGTTTTCTATGGTTACTGATGGCATTTGTGGTGAACATCTCGATCATGGAGGCCGCTTACTTGTGTCCCACCTATCGGTTCTTTTCCAAATAATTTTCAATGTCGGTTTTGTACCGGGCTCTTTTTGCGTTGGAATTATTTCTCCCATTTTAAAAAAGGGAAAACAGAGCGGTTTTTGTTCATCGTAGAGACCCATCACAGTTTCAAGTGTTCTGTGTAAGTTATTTGAGTTACTTATTATTTTAAGGATAAAAGCGAAATGTAAAATGCCCGGTTTTCAATTTGGTTTCATAAAGGGCCTAGGTTGCACACAATTACTCCGTTCGCTATGTAATGTTTTGAAAGATGCACATGAAAGCGATGAAATGCTTGCTATTGGTACTTATGATGTGCAACGTGCTTTTGACTCGAATATACATCCCCAAGCTATGCTAGAACTTATAAAATCGGGAGTTGAAACAGATGTGGTAGCCCCACTTTACGACATGTATCGTCAACTTAAAGTGCAGGTTAAATTGCCTCATTCACAAAAGCTAACTATTGATATCCCGGTATAAAAGGGTATCAAACAAGGGTCGATAACGTCCCCTATTGTGTTTAACAATGCGCTTCTGCCTGCCCAGAGTAACATTGATACGTCTTGTATATTCCGCGGTTTAGATGTTTCGAAGTTTTGTTATGCGGATGATCTTTTTAACATAAGTCGAACTGTTGCTGGTCTTGAACGGTATTTCCGGGATCTAAGTACTAACTATGATAAGATTGGTATGTCTTTGAATCCAGATAAATCCCAAGTGTTTTTGTTTAATTGCAAAGATCCTATTGAAGCTCCGGCAAATTTGGGTGATACTGTTGCTACTCCAGTCGATCACTTCATGTACTTGGGTATCCCAATCGGTCGGACTATTGCTGCTACGCGGAAGCTTCTGGTACAGCACACTGAGAATAAGTGCGAAATTCTTACGTTTCATTAGTTGTATTTCAGCTAAATTTGGGTAGGAAACTACTTACTCGAATATTCAACACCTCAGTCATGGGCCATTTTCTGTATATCGTTCTCTTCTGGGACATATTAAGTGATGGTGATAAAGCTGAACTCCGAAAAATTTATTTTAAATATGGGAAATATCTCCTTGGAATCCCGTCTTGGTCAAGAAATAGACCTCTAGTTCGAAAATACGGTCTGCGGGAACCGGTAATTGAAATGGCCGAACACTTCAAGTGGATGACTGCTGACAAGCCGTCTCACCACCCCTGGAGCGGCAGTCTATTTTACTATTTATCGAATATGTGGTTGTTTTGTATTTGGGTATGAGTTTATTAGTTCCTTCTTTTTTTTTCTGTACTCCGTCTCATGCTTTTGTAGCTGTTGTAGATGGGTTATAAATAAATACAAAACAATACAATACAAATATATTTACAATCGTCTATCAAACGGTATATGCTCGGTGAAAAGAGAATTGTCACTTCTAAAGCTCTCGATGGTAGGCTAGTTCTGCCATCTGGGGAGTTGATCAATGTATATCAGTGTCCTCCAGCCGTAGTCACACTGAGACCCAGCAATAAATGCCACGAATACCTCCCTGTTGATTATATGAGCAAGCCTTACTCTCTAACTCCGTATAGTCGTTATTGGTTCCTACGTCATCTGAACTACCATGTGCATCCCCAACAGTCCCCGCTTGGCGCCTTGATGGAGAATGGTTTAAGCTTACTCCGCACCTAACTCAGGTGACCTCAGTAAGCGTGTACGGGAACATGGCAACAGCTGAGATATGGACCCCTGTTTTCAGGTACAGCATCCTAAAGGCAGGACTATACCCCGAAGAAACTGTTAATGCTTACCAAAATCACCTACTCTCCCCTATTCTTCGAACACCGATTTTGAGGAGTTTAGCTCAAGAAGTATATACTGGTCCGAAAAAAGCGTCCGGATCACCTATGCTGCACTTGGGAACTATGTTATCAGAGGGGGACTTAAATAGTATCTGGTCTCACTACTGGAACAAATACTGGGGAAGATTTTCCAAGTTCGGCGAGTTGTGTGCAGGAACACTAGGTGTGTGGGCCGTGTGGCCGTGGCATGTGCTGATCTGAGATACGAGAGTATTTTTGGACGGTTAATTTAGCAGTATTCGTGCAATCATAGCCGACCAACATACTAGTCTGGTTATTAGTAGTATCAGATCCGTCTAGTGGAAACGACCGTATTATCATTAGTAGTAATCCCTCATAATTTTTCACACTCTGAAGTGCAGTCTCTTAAAGGGAGAAACTGACAAATATGGTTTTAAGGTCCCTTCAGACTGAAAAAATCTCTTAGGTACTCCCTTCACACTGAGACCCTTACGGACGTTACGTCGACGTAAGAAGCCTACGTAGTTCTCCGTAACGTAAAACTTTACCTCCGTAACGTAAAAATCCAGAGCTGAAATTTTTTCAACTTTGGAACGTAACGTAAGAAGAGGAAGGTGAAATTAATAAAATGGATTCAATTGATGAAAAAATTTGCCTGTTTGTCCAGGAGAGACCTTGGATTTATGAGAAGAGAAACAGTGAATATAAGAATGCAGTCATGAAGCAGAATGCATGGGAATGCATTGTGAAGGAGGTCAATGATGAATTTGGCAAAACATTGACAGGCAAGTTTTCTAGGCTTTTCTACAGTTCTATTGTCTCCATGCCATACAGGACCAGGAAAATTAACTGAAATAATGTAACCTACATACCTAAATATGTCTGAAACGACTGCATTGTTCCTTGTTCAAGAAAAAATTCTGTCTTTGACCTGTCAACAAAGCTATCCTAGAACACCACTGACTTTTTAGACAATATGTTCAAGGCTGGCTTTAACCAGAAAAGTCACACACAAAATATATTTTTGGTAAACAGGAGGGGTAGCTCATCCCGTTTTTATGCTAGCCTACCTCGGATGTTGCAGAAAAATGTTAAAATTAAACGTTCATGCAGTCCGGACGGTCAAGAGGCAAAATAAAACTTTTTATCAAACGACGTCGTGTGCCCAAAAATATTGAAATCCTGCAACTTTTCTTTTCAGCTTCTTTTGAAGCTGCTTTATTGACTTTGGTAACTAACTCTGCCTTTTTCATGGTTTTGTCAATCCCTGCAAGGAATTTGAGCTAAGGTTAGAATGAGGTGACCTTGTTTGAAAATAAAAATATGTTTACTAGAAATATAAAGCAATATTATTTTATCCAATATGTAAAAGATACAATTAGCTTCAATCTAGTATGTTTGTCTTTTTGTTGGAATGTCTGAAGGAAAGGCTTCTCTGGAAATTTGAAATCTTGTCTGGGGTTGGAAACCCCTCCTGTAGTATCAGGGCAACATGTGAGCACTGGTCCTCATACGTGGGACATGCCCTAATGCTGGAGCACTATGCCCAAAATTTGTATTTGTGCACGCTGATCTAGGCTCTGGCATATCCCATGTCTAATTCAATGCTGACCTACTCAACTATAAGCTATTGCCCTATACTATGTATGGTTATGCCTATTTGTATTATTTATCGGAAGTAAAAAAAGGTATGCTATGCCTAAGGAATGGAGACTGGCCATGGTCGAGTACAAATTCTTGTTTCTGGTTTAGCTTTGCAGATCTTGTGTACAGGGCTATCTACGTTGTTATGAGTAGCATATACCAGACGCTGGCTGCCGTAAGCCAAATCAGGGGTACCCAAACTCTGTTACTACCATGGTCTAACCCATTGAAAAACAAATGTGATCATATAAAAATTTCAGTCAAATCAACAGTACTTTATTAGCCTAGGGTGCCAACTTGAGGTTTCACACTGTTTGGTATTGTTGTCCAGTAACCAATTTTTCTCACACGTAAGCCAAATCAGGGGTACCCAAACTCTGTTACTACCATGGTCTAACCCATTGAAAAACAAATGTGATCATATAAAAATTAAGTGACACCCATGCTCGAAAAATGGGCATACTGGCAGTGTTGTAAATAGGCTACTGATTATTCCTGGGTATCAGTATAAAACAGTACGGAATACACATGGGTGTGAGCAGAATGCTGGCACCTACCATCATGGACCTATAATCCCTGAACTGCTATTTTATGGTTGAAGATCTTAATAACTTTTCAATTCGAAAAAAGTCTTGACTCTTCTCAGCTTATTATTAATTCTGAGTACTTGATGCGTTATAGTAATTAAGAGCTCAATCACTGGCAATAAAATAGTGTTTAGCTGTTCTATAAGATATGGGTTTCTTAGCACCATACTGGTTTGCTTGTTGTATAAAGATCATAATAACTAGCTGGCTAAACAATGATAATAAACTTGGTTGTTCACTGATTTGTATTTTGGTGCAAACCAGATACAGCTTCTAATGCATTGAAACCAGGGTCTCGGGGGAATAGAACAAGCAGACATGGCAAACTAAAATGTCGTATTCTGACTCGGTTTTAGACCATCATTTATGATGCAAGCAAAAGAACTGGGTTAAAAGTTAAGTCTCGATTAGGCTATGGATGGTATGCCTACACTGTAAAAAAAAAATCTCGCAGTATTTGCTACTGGGATTAATCTTGTCTTTATTGAGATGAAATTATCCCTAATTCGGATTTATTTTATCCCAATAGAGATAAGATTAATCCCAGTAGCAAACACTGCATCCTTATTCGGAGGCACTTTTTACAGTGTAGGTAAAACAAATTAAAGTTCAAACAATTCATGTAGGATAATATAATTTTTTTAATCGCAGTTGATGATGCCCAGAAGCGCTTCAAATCACTCCGTGAAAAGTTTGCGCGCTTGAAAAAAATCTGGCACGCTACCAAGTGGGTCTGGGGCTGCAAAAGTGAAAGTAGAGGATGAAAAGTTCATGCGCATTTTGAGCTTCCTGAATGACACTATTGTTCCTAGAAACAGGAAAACTGTTGGAAACAGTGGTCAGAAAGTTACGGGTGTCGAAGTTCAGGGTAACTTCCCCCCATTGGAGCCAGCTACTGGAGGAACAAGTGATAGTAGCCAGTTAGAGAGCTTCGAACAGACATTTACAATTGATGAAGATGGGCAGATAGTGGCAGAACCTAGTGAGGGGGTTTCCTCCGACGCAGTGGAAGTCATAACGACTCCATTAAGTGCTTCTTCATCTGTTACACCACTACCAGGTCCAGGAAAAACTGGGAGAAAAAGACCAGTTCCAGGTTCACTGGAAACTGAAAGTTCATCACCGATACAGATGATTATAAATTTCCTTGAAAGCAAGGCAAACAAACAGGAGAAGAACGACCCCGATACCATGTTTCTTCTGTCACTTGCTCCTCACATGAAAAAAGTACCAGAAGCGGATAAGCTCGACTTACAGCTTGAGATCTTGTCTGCCATTAAAAAGTACAAGCAAGAGTGAAATTTCTGCACAGTTTTAGATGAAAATTTGATTCAACATTTTATAGTGCATGTCATAAATACAGGTTCCATAAGTAAGAACAGAGCCGGCATCCTGTAAGCGGTTAAGTCAGCTATGATCCTCTTGAGCAGTATTGCATGCTAGTTTTATTTCAGCTAAAGCCTGAAGAGGGCCCGTGCCAAAAAGGGCCGAAGTATTGCTGAAGAGGACTGTATCTGACCTCCCCATTTTTGGGATCCCAAAACGTAAGTGGAGGGATTCCTATGACATCGCAAAAGTTGTCCGTCTGTCCGTCCGTCCGTCCGTCTGTAAGCACGATAACTCTCGAAGGGAATAAGATATTTGGATGAAACTTGGTGTGAGGATTCGTTGGGTCGGCGGACCAGTCGAGTTCGTAAATGGGGCTGAACACAAGTAGTTCGCCCGGAATCCGGCCAAAACCGGATAGTTTGTTAAAAGTAAAAGTTTTATTTGAAGTTGATTAGATGTTCGGTTTAGAGGTAGGAAGACATGCTGAAGACGATGGTGAGAACCATTTTCTCGACCGACAAGTAGTTCGCCCGGAATCCGGCCCAAACCGGAAAGTTTGTTAAAATTAAAAGTTTTATTTGGAGTTGATCAGATGTCCGATATAGGGCAAGAAGACATGCTGAACTTTTATGTGAAAACAATTTTCTACCCGGACATGTAGTTCGCCCGGAATCCGGCCAAAACCGAAAAATTGTTAGAAGTTAAAGTTTTATTTCTAGCTGATTAGATATCCGATTTAGGAGTAAGAAGAGACGCTGAATCCGTGTGTGACAATCATATTTTACCCGGACATATAGTTCGACCGGAATCCGGCTGGAGTCGGAAAATTTTTATAAGTTAAATTTTTATTTGAAGTTGATTAGATGTTCATTATTGGGGAAAGAAGATACCCTGAGTTCGTTTTTGAGCTTTCTTTTTTCGCCGGACAAGTAGTTCTAGAGTTCGTCCGAAACCGGGAAATTGGCAGAAGTGGCAGGAACTTTTCGTCAAAACAGATATGACTTATACGGGTAAACACACATGCTGAATCCATTTCTGAACTTGGTTTTCTCAGATGAATAGCTATTTGGCCTTAATCTGTTTCTGAGTTTTAATTGTAAGGATGTTCAAGGATTCTGGCGATGACTGGATCTGGCTAAGACAAGACCCAGTTGTCAGGATCAGATACTGAATTTTTGGGATCCCATCGAAAACTTTGGTCTTGTTCTACGGGATTCGCAGTCAGCTTGGGCTGAAGAAATGTTTATACCCTTTGCTTCTGTTGGCAGAGAAACCTCTGCAATAAAAGCTGTAAAAATAAATAAGCATTCCAAGCGCCAGCAGATAATAAGGTTAGCTGACAGATTGAAACCCTTGCTACTAGGACACAAATCAAAGCCTCAGTGAATTTATTTTCGATTTTCGACTTGAAAATTTTCAATATATCTAATGAACACTCAAAACCAAATAAATCAAAATGACCCTCTCAACGCTTTATCTCTTGACAATGCACAGATCCAACAGGGGTAAGAAAATAATCAATCAAACTGTCTCGCAAGCTTCTTGATTGGCGAGAAGAGTTGTTGCTAGCTACCCTGCCAACGGGTGACAGTGCCAGAGCATGATTGCTTCCTGGTACCTGATCAGCACTGTTCCCTGCTCCACGCGATGTGAGAAGGAAGTTGTGCAAACAAACTGCAGCGAGCACTAGGGAAACCACATTCTCTGGCTGAGAGATGATCTCAGTACGGAAGATGCGGAACCTCTGCACAAAAATTCCAAATGTGTTCTCTATCAAGCGCCTCACTGAAGATATTCGGTAATTATAAATCTTCTGCTTCTCACTAAGAGCTTTTCCAGGGAATGGCCTCATAATATAGTCTTTCAAGGGGAACGCTTCATCGCCTAGCAAGAAGTGAGGGAACTGAAGCTGCGATCCAGGAAGCTCCTTAGCATCTGGGAATTGGATAGTACCAGTTTCAATACCCTTTCCAAATTCTGATCTAGCAAAAACACCACCATCACTTTCACTCCCAACTGCTCCAACATCGACAAACACAAATCGGTTGCTAGTGTCACAAGTTGCCAGAATTACAAGACTGAAGAAGTTCTTGTAGTTGTAAAACTCTGAACCGGATTTGTAGGGGCATTGGATTCGTATATGCTTTCCATCGATAGCCCAAATGCAGTTTGGCATTTTTTAACTTGGTATAAAACTGGCTGCTGATCAAACTTAGCTCATCCTTACTAGGGTTCTTCAGTTGCTCATCAGAGAGGCAGTCATAAATGGCCTGCAGTGTCTCTTTTACTATGCCTGAAATTGTCGAGAGTCCTATTCTAAACTCAAAATACAAACTGGTCATTGAACTTCCTACTGCCAGGTAACGCATAGTCAGAGCAAGTCTAGATTCAGCAGAGATGGATTTTCTGAAGTTTGTGTCTTTCTTGGTGATCCTGCCTTTAACCCGTTTGAACAAATCAAAGTATTCAGTTCGGGTGAACCTTGTGTAGTTGAAGAATTTTTCATCATCATCAGTCAGGATCATGTCATTCAATAGATTCAGCTGACCCATGCTATCTCTTTTGTCACTTTGAAAGATGGGTCGAACCCAGTATTGTCTCTTTTTTGGCTTAACAGCAAGGTTCTGCCTTGATTCACTGTCTAGCATCAAAAATGCAGCAATTGCAAGCGTTTCGTCATCAGAGCTTGAATCATCCATGTTGAAAGTACAGTTTAAATCCCTTGCCTTTTCATGAAACTGGTGAAAAGAATGGAAGAAAAATAGATTCTACAATTTAACGCTTACGCCAGTCTGAAGGGACTAGCTGTCTATGTGAATGAGTCTTCGTAATGGAACGTAACGTAGGAGATTACGGTAACGTAACGTAATGTTTTACGTATCAGTCTGAAGGGACCTTTAACCTCGTGAATAGTCACACTTAAACACCCAGTGTTTTACTTTCAGGGCATGAAACTGCTATCGAAATGACCCCTACAGAATGGATTCAGAATAGATTTGAGAAACCCATCGTTGGCAGTTTTTGCATCATACAGTGGAAAAGATGTAGCTGAAAATGCTTCTGAAAATACTGCTCTCTGTAATACAGAGATGTGGCTTGTCACCAACAAAACAGCTGTGATGATAGAGAATGATAAACGTTGGTGTCTCCTGCTACTGGAGTTACTTGACAAGGAAAAGAAGACGTCAGGAGGCAAGAATGAGTGGAAAAGAGTTGCCAGTCAGATGATGGCATGCAGCTATAATGTAGGAGATGATGGACCAAAAAAATGTGCGAATAAATACGCAAGCTTGCTTAGACCCTACAAGAAATATATGTGTTATACGGGGTAGATCGACCGTACCCCTTAGTCTAGGGTAGCGAGGGTGGTAGTCAACTTTATCTTTAGGTAGCGTAACCGTAGCGTGTAAGGCGGTGGGTAAGTAAGGGCGGTAGTGGAACTAGGCTTTACGTTAACATACAAATAGTTTTATTTCAGACTATAGTTCTGCCATCTGGGGAGTTGATCTATGTATATCAGTGTCCTCCAGCCGTAGTCACACTGAGACCCAGCAATAAATGCCATGAATATCTCCCTGCTGATTATATGAGCATGCCTTACTTTCTAACTCCGTATAGTCGTTATTGGTTCCTACGTCTTCTAAACTACCTTGTGCATCCCCAACAGTCCCCGCTTGGCGCCGTGATGGAGAATGGTTTAAGCTTACACCGCACCTAACTCAGGTGACCTCAGTAAGCGTGTACGGGAACATGGCAACAGCTGAGATATGGACCCCTGTTTTCAGGTACAGCATGCTAAAGGCAGGACTATACCCCGAAGAAACTGTTAATGCTTACCAAAATCACCTACTCTCCCCTATTCTTCGAACACCGATTTTGAGGTGTTTAGTTCAAGAACTATATACTGGTCCGAAAAAAGCGTCCGGATCACCTATCAGTGTTGCCACTGGTCGCAGAATTCTGCGATTTGTCACAGGTTTTCGAGTTTTCCCCAGATTCACAGCTGTGACACCATTTGTCACAGAAAATGTCGCAGAATTCTGTGATTGTTGAAACTGGCGATAGCTTACTGCATATACAGCTGTCAGTCTGTGGGGACGAATTAATGGATGCTTAATAATGTCAGTGTTGCTTCGGTACAGTAGTTCAATGCGTAGAATCGACTCTTTTTCGAAATTTACCGAGTGATGTATCGACTCTGTTTCGAAAGTCAGCGAGCGATGCAACGGCTCAGACGCCTCAAATGAACCGCGGCCGCACTCTTTGCTGGCTCTGTGGCAGAAATTCGGAACTACTATCTCTGCCGAAGCAAAATTTTCAAAAGAGATATTTAGGCCCTTCTTGGCAAGGGTCCACTTGTCGCTCAAGGTATAAAACTCACCTGTTTTATCTAATTTTAATTACTTTAGTCAAGTAATTACAGAGCAAACTTTCCGACAGTACTTAATTCATTTACCTTTTTTTTATCTCGAAGTCTACTTGTATGTTGTTTTCAGCCAATGAAAGATAAATTAGTTCGAGTAGAAGACACGGTATCCTAAAGTTACGCGCACACAGTCCCATAAGATTTTACACGTGAAACTTGCACGCGTCAACCTGAATGCGATATGTCATGGGCGAAGAAAGAATCCGGTAACCGCCCTCGGAACAACGGACTGAGTGTGCACGTTGTTTGAGTGATCATAAAGGCGTATTCTCGCCGTTCCCCGAGGACTCCTGGGGGAATCAAAAGGGACAGCGAGAATAGAGGGAGTCACTCGACGCGGACTCCGCGTAAGGAAAACAACGAGAACCCGGGGAATGCTTACAAAATTGATTTTGTCCGAAGAAAAATACACAGTCGATGAAATTAGTCTGGATCCACTTTATTTTTGGTTTTGTTTATTCCGGTTGTTTTTGATTAATTTTACATTGCACCAACACCAGGAAAAAATTCAGTCCCCTCCGAATCTGAAAGGGAGTCCTTTTTGATGATGGTGGTGATAGTCGGAGCCTTTCGCGTCCGTGGGGACTCACGAGAATACGGGGAGTGAGGCCCCGGGACAAACAAAAACGCAGGGACTCCTCAAAAGGAGTTGTCGGGGAACGGCAAGAATACGCCTATAGTAGAAAAGAATTATTCTGCAACTAGTCTGCTTATCTACACGAAAATAACACAGGACAGAAGTATCAAGCCAGGACTGAAGATTTATTTATAACTATTTTTTATTCTTTTTACTGAAATCAATTCTTAGATTTCCACTCCTCTTTTCAGTTGAATAAGAAAGGGATGAAGTATACAAAACCTGAGACAAAAACGAAATTTGCTGCCGTTTTAGCTTCAAATATTCTTCACCTAAAAAGCGCACCGCTGAAACCACAGATAATCAACGAGTTTTCTGCTCAAAGGACCAACTTTCGTTTGTCACAGATTTTTGCGGGCAAATGTCACAGGTTTCACCTGAGAAAAGTGGCAACACTGTCACCTATGCTGCACTTGGGAACTATGTTATCAGAGGGGGACTTAAATAGTATCTGGTCTCACTACTGGAACAAATACTGGGGAAGATTTTCCAAGTTCGGCGAGTTCTGTGCAGGAACACTAGGTGTGTGGGCCGTGTTCAAAACAGTGTCTTACGGGTTACGGGCAGCTGTTCAAGCATTCCAACTTTACACTATTTATGGTTTGACCTGTGCTTTGATAACTTGGTGGGAAATAGTATCTCGAGCACTGTAATGAGGGCATGTGCTGATCTGAGATACGAGAGTATTTTTGGACGGTTAATTTAGCAGTATTCGTGCAATCATAGCCGACCAACATACTAGTCTGGTTATTTAGTAGTATCAGATCCGTCTAGTGGAAACGACCGTATTTCAGAGTTCCATTATCATTAGTAGTAATCCCTCATAATTTTTCACACTCTGAACTGCAGTCTCTTAAAGGGAGAAACTGACAAATATGGTTTTAACCTCGTGAATAGTCACACTTAAACACCCAGTGTTTTACTTTCTGGGCATGAAACTGCTATCGAAATGACCCCCATTCTGATGGATTTGAGAAAGCCATCATTGACAGTATTGTTGCATCATACAGTGGAAAAGATGTAGCTGAAAATGCTTCTGAAAATACTGCTCTTTGTAATACAGAGACGTGGCTTGTCACCAACAAAACAGCTGTGATGATAGAGAATGATAAACATGGGTGTCTCCTGCTACTGGAGTTACTTGACAAGGAAAAGAAGACGTCAGGAGGCAAGAATGAGTGGAAAAGAGTTGCCAGTCAGATGATGGCATGCAGCTATAATGTAGGAGATGATGGACCAAAAAAATGTGCGAATAAATACGCAAGCTTGCTTAGACCCTACAAGAAATATATGTGTTATACGGGGTAGATCGACCGTACCCCTTAGTCTAGGGTAGCGAGGGTGGTAGTCAACTTTATCTTTAGGTAGCGTAACCGTAGCGTGTAAGGCGGCGGGTAAGTAAGGGCGGTAGTGGAACTAGGCTTTACGTTAACATACAAATAGTTTTATTTCAGACTTACTCTGTATAGCGACAGTCTAAATAATGACTGACTGGTAAGTAACGTAGACAAATAATGAATGACGAATGACCCAGCGCTAAGACTGGAAAGGGCTTATATACTCCATTTCGCACCAGTGAAGATTGCAGATCCAGACTTAAATATATGAGCGATTTATGCTGTAACTTAACGTCTCTTAAATTTAGCTCTGGGTCAATCACTTGTGCCATTAATAGCTAGGAACAATGTTCAGCGCTTGAAGTTAGCATGAATCAAGGTTTAACTCAAGGTATGATTCATGCTGTAACTTACGTCTATTCCATTAAAAACTAGAAGTACTGAAGAATTATTTCCTTCGCTATGTACATAGAGATAGTTCGACGCTTGACATAGAGACCGTCACAACAGTCCTCCAACCTTTAACGAATTAGACCTCCCGGTCTAAGTACTACACGAACTTATCCCACGAAACTTAAGGGGGAATACCAATCGACCATACATGTTCTGAAAGCAATAAAGCAAAAATATGCCTAGATTAATGAAGAGCAATAAAGCAAAAATATGCTTTGATTAATGAAGAGCAAGAAAGCAAAAATATGCTTAGATTAATATGACAAAATGAAAGTTACTTCGATTAATGAAAAGCTAAAAAAAAAAATGTGTTTCTATTAACATGCGGTTAATATGGGAAACGTGCAAGAGAAAACCTCTTTAAAATATCTTGCGATTATATGGGTACTTACGTTAACGCAACCTAGCTTAATCTAATCCCGAATACATACATAAAAGGACAACGAGTCCAGGCGGATTGGTTGTCGGGTCCTCCGTAGGAGTGCTCGACTCTCGCCCAGAATTGTACACTCTCTTCTAAAAACTTCGTATCGTGCAATTTGTAAATTATTGACGCAGCAAAGAAGACTGAAATGTGTCTGTGAACTTCGATGGGCCATCGGTCCCCAGTTGTCGCTCTAGTCCAGTGCGACAAGACCAAGCAGAAACGATAAAAAGAACTAAAAGAGGCAAAATTTTGGCCGAGCTACAAGTAGTGTTTTGAGAAGGCCACGAGTAGAAATGCTGCCAATGTGGAATGTAGTCATTGCAGCATAGCCTACCAGAAAACACGGAAGCGGCAGTATTGGAGGGGGCCGTATGTGGTTCCTCCTGGGCGCGATTAAATCTAAGTAAGATTAACTTAAGTTTCATTACGTTTTGTGATCATCTTGGGCATACCATCTATTCCTACTAATAACCAGACTAGTATGTTGGTCGGTTATGATTGCACGAATAGTGCTAAACTAACCGTCCAAAAATACTTTCTATCTCAGATCAGCACATGCCCTCATTACAGTGCTCGAGATACTATTCCCCACCAAGTTATCAAAGCACAGGTCTTGCAAGTGAGAAAGTATGACTCTACCTCATACAAGCAGTGCCGCGTGTATTACATCCACTACCGCCCTTACTTACCCGCCGCCTTACACGCTACGGTTACGCTACCTAAAGATAAAGTTGACTACCACCCTCGCTACGCTATACTACAGTGTACGGTCGATCTTCCCCGTATAACAGTGGTGACAGCGGTGGGATCCCGTAATCCGAGTCATTCGTCATTCATTATTTGTCTACGTTACCTACCAGTCAGTCATTATTAGTAAGATTAACTTAAGTTTCGCTACGTTTTGTGATCATCTTGGACATACCATGCATGTTTGGGCGACACTCTTGCAAGTAGTTTTAATAGCTTCTTGCAGTACGTCTTTCCGATAGAGGGATCTGATCCTACTAATAACCAGACTAGTATGTTGGTCGGTTATGATTGCACGAATACTGCTAAACTAACCGTCCAAAAATACTCTCTATCTCAGATCAGCACATGCCCTCATTACAGTGCTAGAGATACTATTCCCCACCAAGTTATCAAAGCACAGGTCTTGCAAGTGAGAAAGTATGACTCTACCTCATACAAGCAGTGCCGCATGTATTACATCAGGAACATGTACTACTGCGGAAGAAATGGTTACATCGCCCTCACGAAGAAGTCGTCAACTACAGGGGTAGTATCTCCATCAGGGACTGAATGCAAAACTCTCCACAAAGAACGCTCGTATGTAACGCCCTTCGGTAAGAGGTTGGACAACTTACCTCTTAACTCTACATCATACAGGCCCGTACATAAGGTGGGATCGGTCGATGGATCGTCTTACTATTACGGTTCCTACTTCAATGACGGAATAACAGAACAGCCAAACGTGATAGTAATCTCGCAGTATCAGATCACATTGACATCAGGCACAGCCCCGTTCAAGCGAGGTGAGTCGATGGTGACATTCCCGAGTGGATTATCTTGTGCATATCAGACAGGGTCATGCTTTGATGTCGCATCAGGGCTACTCATTTGGAATGTCAACGACTTAGCGTCGTGCGCGGATTGTAAGTTCGACGTCTTGTCTCAAGGGGAAAGGACTCGTATATCTATGTGGGACCCCGAGATGATGTCTAACCAAACCTACTTTCTTATGTCTGATACCCGAACCACTATATTTCTTAGATCGGCTACAGCAGCCAGATGGTGCAATGAAAAAGCGTCCGGATCACCTATGCTGCACTTGGGAACTATGTTATCAGAGGGGGACTTAAATAGTATCTGGTCTCACTACTGGAACAAATACTGGGGAAGATTTTCCAAGTTCGGCGAGTTCTGTACAGGAGCACTAGGTGTGTGGGTCGTGTTCAAAATAGTGTCTTACGGGTTACGGGCGGCTGTTCAAGCATTCCAACTTTACACTATTTATGGTTTGACCTGTGCTTTGATAAATTGGTAGGGAATAGTATCTCGAGCACCGTAATGAGGGCATGTGCTGATCTGAGATACGAGAGTATTTTTAGACGGTTAATTTAGCAGTATTCGTGCAATCATAGCCGACCAACATACTAGTCTGGTTATTAGTAGTATCAGATCCGTCTATGGGAAACGACGTACTGCAAGAAACTATCAAAACTACTTGCAAGAGTGTCGCCCAAACATGCATGGTATGTCCAAGATGATCACAAAACGCAACGAAAGTTGAGTTAACCTTACTAATAATGACTGACTGGTAAGTAACGTAGACAAATAATGAATGACGAATGACTCGGATCTCGGGATCCCACCGCTGTCACCACTGTTATACGGGGAAGATCGGCCGTACCCTGTAGTCTAGGGTAGCGAGGGTGGTAGTCAACTTTATCTTTAGGTAGCGTAACCGTAGCGTGTAAGGCGGCGGGTAAGTAAGGACACACAATGGACGCCAGACATGATTGTGGTGGTGCTTAAATCATACCACCAGAAGGCAAACGTTCTGGATCAGAATGTACACTGGTCAGCGTTGACAAGGATAGAAGTTATCAAGGTAGTGGTCTTTCTGTAGACCTTTTCACTTTTCTAGGTTTCCCGAGGAGGGAAGTAAGCAGGATGAGTCCTGTACAGAAAGTACTGTCTTCTCCGGCTCTCAGAGAAAAGACTTGAGTACAAGAACTAGAAAATAGTCTGTGCAGTACTGAATGAAGCTCTAGACACATAGTAGTATGTTTATCAAGGCTGCAGCGAGTTTCACAACATACTTGAGTTTCCTGAAGGGTTTTAGTTGTCTGATAAATGCTGCCAAAGAAGCATTTCAATGTGTAAGTCGGTGTGATCTAAGCAGAATCTACTTAAGGCTCGATTTTGCTTGAGGCTTCAAGTAGCCTACCTAGATATTTTTTAAGTGCTTCTGATCCCAGTGACCGATTTCAGACTTGGTCATACAGAGGATCACTTGACTGTTAATAGCAAAGTGAACCAAGTATCAGGGTATTGATACTGATATTGAATGAAATTACTGAATTTATTAAATGCAGTCTAGTAATGAGGCATTTGCACAGTACATACAGAAGAGAAAGGTAAATGAACGCTTAACAAGAAAAAGAGAGGGTACACAAAATCTAAAACGTCAGGAAAAGATAAAGAAACGCAAAACAAGAAATACACAACGAAACACGAAAAGAACAATAAATTTACTGCACTGGCGCATTGGGCAATGGGCAGGAGGCGATATTTAATAAGGGTGTTAAGAAGACTAACAAGGTAATGTGACGTAGGCCTCTTATTAATCAGCTAAAAAAAAACTCCTACATTCTTTAAAAGGTCGTCAGGGATATTCATCGATATGTTTTCATTTGTTTTATGTTTCATTTGTATTATGTGTTTACCTCGCTCGTAATTTTGCATAAGTGTGCATCAATTGGTTGATATCAGTCCATGAGCTTTTACCAAGGTTTGCAGATACCTCCGCTTTGATAAAAATAATCAGTATCGCGCTGTATGTATTGGCACATCACAAACAAATCTGACTGAACATTTCTTGTCCAGGGCCCACACGATTCTTCTATGACTCCCAACCGATACCTACTGTGCTACTCTCTCTAGTCAAAGATGGAAAAATTCGACAGTGTGCTTGTCTGTTCTATCAGACCGTAAACTGAGGGTTCACACTGACGCAGATATTCGCAGGATAGCTCGATTTTTCGTCGGCGACAAAAGTAGCACCACAAAGCTACAAATTCACTTTGATACTTCGGAGAATCACTGTAGTTGGATTATTTCCACTAAGTACAACAAAAATCTAGGAAACTTGATACAACTGTTGGAAAAATGATGTTAGCTGACAAATGTCAGCCAGCTAGCCTACACATGAAAAGAACAGTAACAAACACAAGCAGATGCATCTGGTCCTAAAGGCCTAGAAGAAAGTCGCTTCAGAGGCGGGGATGGAAGGTAAGATTACTTTGATACCAGATGGAAAAATTTGACAGTGTGCTTGTCTATTCTATAAGACCGTAAACTGAGGGTTCACACTGACGCAGATATTCGCAGAATTGCTCGATTTTTCGTCGGCGACAAAAGTAGCACCACAAAGCTACAAATTCACTTTCATACTTCGGAGAATCACTGTAGTTGGATTCTTTCCAATAAGTATAACAAAAATCTAGGAAAATTGATACAACTGTTGGAAAAATGATGTTAGCTGACAAATGTCAGCCAGTTAGCCTACACATGAAAAGAACAGTAACAAACACAAGCAGATGCATCTGGTCATAAAGGCCTAGAAGAAAGTCGCTTCAGAGGCGGGGATGGAAGGTAAGATTACTTTGATACCACTAGCCAAGCTAGACTGGCATGCTATTAAATACCCAGGACTTTCAGAGCGAATCCTACCCCTGAAACTGCGAGATCTGCAAGATGACCCACCGATGACTCTTGCAGTCACAAGAAAAAACTAAAACTGGTTCATGTTTCATGACACGACATGACATGTATTGTGACACGACAGACAGACTGTCTACCACAAGTTATTCAGAAGAAGTAACGCCTGGATGAAAGCCGAAACAAAAGGCCAGACTGCCTACTCAACTACTGCCAGCTACCACAACCATTTCTCTAAAATCAATTGAATCCATTGACGATTTCCCCTCCCCATCTATCAACAAGAAAAGGGAGGAATGTTATACAGAGAAGCTACCAACCCTTTTTGCCAATTGGTAGTAACCCAAAAAGGCCCTGGTTTCCCCGAAAAAAATTAAAGTGCAACCGAGTCAAGGGCACCGGCCTATTTGAGGGTGAATACGTTTACTTTGTACTGAGTCTAAGATGAGTTTTCCAATAAAGAACATCGCAGTTCGAACATAAACCACCCAGATCGGGTTTCCAAGACACATGGTTTCAACTAAAAAGATAAGTCTCAATGCAAATAAATCGATGTCAAACTTTCCGAAGGTTGTCAACGACGCCGCAATGGGGCTGATGATCATAACGAATTTGCTAACACAACCTTGGTATGCGCTTCTCCTGATAATTCTGGCGGCCTTTCCAGTGGATCTACCAAGTACCAAAAAAATCTTTAATAATGCCCCAAGCTCCAGGAAAAAATTATCGTCTTGGGTCGAGCCTCAAGTAAATGGCCTGTCTTGTGTCAGGCGATCCTTGCATGAAAGGGGACTCAATGGTGCAAATGGTGCAAGTATGTTTCATCCTTATAGCTATGATAGCCTACGTATGAGCCATGTCATGTGTGAGCTCCAGTAATAAAATTACTCTGTTAAGGACTGATCCTTCATACCTATACCATATGGTGTCCCCTTTTCACCTTCTCTTTTTATTTTCCAGCTCTGCAGCTAGTCAATTGTCGAATAAGGATTCTTTTTCTGCGCAAATGTCTGCGCTGATTTTTTTACACTAAATCAAAGGGTCGACAGACCAACTAGATTCTAGGTCAACATTATTCTAAACTAAAAATTCATATTTAGCAAAACTAATTAGAAGAAAATCAAACAACATTGATTCTAGACTGTATGTAGGCCTAAATTAAACAGCTAACGCCTTGGGCTGTAGACAATTAAGATTATTCATGCTACTGTTTGTCTTTGTTTTTAACTCATAATTAGTTCGCTGAAAAAGCTTTATTTTTGTATCTGCTAAATTACTGACAACTGTATACTGGTTTGTAGGCTATGCTCAGCAGCAAAGCGTTTACCTGCAAAACACATTCATTCTCACTGGCCAACCTGGCCCCGTCCCCGTTGCGGTGTTTATTATTTTATTTTTTTAAAGTAACTACCGACTTTGTTTGCCATTAATTACACCACATTAAGTAAATAAATATTGAATAAATCAGTTACAATTACTTTTATTTTAATAACATTAAAATTCCTGCTTGCAAGATTTTTTGAAAATGAAATAACTATATTCAAACCATGCATAAAACGGATATGTCAGCTATGATGTTTTGGCAGCGATATTTCGGCCATACTCGGCACGGTCCTCGTCAGGCTGTCGACATATATGTTTCCCAGATAGCTTGGGCTCAATGAGTATTTCATATAATAACTAGTAATATGGTCGTTACTGATTAAAAGGTAATTTTCATTGCATGATATTGGCTGGATCAACTGGCCAAGGAGCAGCTCCGGTTTGCAAACAGTTCACACGAGGAGAAATCTCACTTCACACTCCGCATTTCGTGCCAAACACCTAATATTCTTCCTTTATAGGAGGCAAAAGTCCTGGACAAGCTCAGCGATGCTTCTTAGAAAAGAAGAGATAGGCACTAGCCTATTTAATGACTACAATGACAACAGCAGACTTTTCTGTGGCGTGAGGAGGACAAAAAACACGGTATGTTTATCAAGAAGTTTCTCAAGCTGAAACCAATGGAAGAAGAGATTTCAAATATAAGTAACCATTTGAGGAACACCGAAACTGAACCAAATTTAATTGGCGGTAGAGTGAACCAAACTTCCAAATCAATCAGAATGTTTTGTTCAGTTAAATCAGCACGTAGCAGTGGTTAAAAAAAACTGATAAAGATTGGAGCCCTGCTGAGATTTGTTGGCAGTTTGGAAACTATTTGTGGAAGTTTGCATCACTGTTGTCCCAGATGATACAAGTTCATGCTTAAGGTGGTAAGGTAGTTACTGAGAAAGACAAGGTAGGGACAACTATAGTACTGATGGTCTGTCTGAATTAACTGTCTCTGATGAAGAGTAGTTATTGGATTCAGATCAGATTGATGTTCGAATGGATATGAGCAGGGACCCACATCACAAATGGTTAACAGAGTATCAACAGCAAGGTCTTATGCTAGCGACAAATGTAAGCATGTGCTAAGGATGAGCAGCCTATACTAAAGGGAGCTGAAGTGCCTGCAACCAGCTGACAAGAGCTTTAAAAAAATGTTCGCTGTTTATTGACTTTTACAACTTTCAGTGTGGGTGCAAGCGTATGTCTCAAGGCCTCTTTACCTATGGATGGACTAAGATGAATTAACTATTTCTTTCCCAGGTTGTCAAGGGCAAGGAGGGTCGTAGAGAACCTATTCGGCAACGTGAAAGCCAGATTCCCGCGTCTTGCTTCCAGCATCAATCTGAATACAAGCTACAGATGTTAGCACTTGCTAGAATAAAGCTTTCCTAACAGCGAACAAAAGACAATCATATGTATCAGTCCCGCAAGAGTGTCAAGTTATTATGCTGTTTTGTTCTAAGTTTAAAATTAAAACTGATGCTTTGATTAGTTATCGTTACCCGAAATGAATGTACAATTTTTTTTACTTCTACAAATGTTAGGCTAGTAGGCTACTAAGCTGATTTCTCTGCACAAGTCAAATCCTGTTCAAACATAATGCAGTGTCATGTTGATAATGGGAATAAGCGTAGTAGGTTAGTTGGTGGTAGGAGGCTAACAACACAAAAAGGAACACCGAGAGCTCAAGATAACATTTGAGATTTGAGTATATGCTCAACATCATAACTTCTTTGGACCTCGCTTGATTCAACTATCCAGCCCTGATTCGGGTAGCGTGGTCGATACACACGGAATCCATAGTCAGAACCGTTACCCTAGATTCAGAATCTAGTTTCATATTTGTCGGCGTCAAGCGTCGGCACAATCCGGACTGTCCTGGACGAGTCTTCAAAAGACAATACCCATTTATTGTTTACAAGGACGTGCGACGTGGGTTGATTTACCGAGTCAGAGTGGATTACCTAAGATGCATTCCGCTGCTTTGCAGCTTATTTTACTTCGTGGCTGGAAGAAAAGAAAGTCAAGCTTCCCGTCCTTTTGTTTGTTGACAATCACAGATCCCACTGAGATCTTACCGTGGAGGCATGGTGTCGGAAGCGAGGAATTGTGATTGTACTTCGTCCGCCAAATTGTACCCATGTTTACAGCTTCTAGACGTTTCATTCCTTGCGCATTTAAGGCCTACTGCGAAACGTGCATAGATTGATTGAAAACAGAATTTCACGGGATAAAGGTTACATTCCTAGCCTGATTCTAGAGGCACTTAATGAAATCAGCAGTGAGATCAAAGCCTCCTTCCGAAAAACAGGGATTTATCCCTTTGACAAAACTGCAGTGCTGGTTGCAGCTGCGGCTGGTGGAACATGTGAGCGAAGAAGATTTGGCAAATCCTTTCTATACCCTCCCACCCCTCAGCTTTACTTCCCCACTGTACCCTCCCTAACAAACAACAGACAGTGCGGATTACATGGACTTTTTAAATCAGCCGTCAACCTCGTCTGCCATACAAGCATCCTGCAGCCTGGCATATTGCACCCTGCCCCTGCCCACCTCAACAGTTACAACACATGACGCACGAACTATGCTAACCTTCATTGAAGAGCTGTACCGGGGCAGGAAGAAAGTTTTGAGAAGGCATTTTCGGAGCCTACGGTTTTTCATGACCTAGTTTTGGAATCTGGAGATACCTACAATATTTCGAAAACACCGTTCCCAGACCACCCAACCCCTTGTCCCCACACCTCTGTCTACCCCGAGAAAACCGCGGCTTCAGCTGAAGATGTTCGCAATACCAGGATCTAAGCGAAACGCCAAACACATAGAGCGTTTCCAAGAAGAGAAAAGGAACGGGGAGAGCGAAAAGCAGAAAAAGGCACGTGAAGACAAAAGCGTGCATATGTGCAAAACCTCGCCCTGCCATAGACCAAACACCGACAATGTTCGTTGGGTGTAATGCGACAGTTGCCAGTGCTAGTACCACTTCAGCTGCGCCGGCATTTTGAGGATGAGTTCGACGGATACTCGGATTGCACTTACAGCCAGTGCGGGGGGGGGGGGGATCCCTAAATTATCAGTTTTGTTGATTCATGTACAGTAGAGGATTGATTATGTGAACGTTTGTTGACATTCCCATTTTCCTGCACTTGCTGTGTCTAAAGCTAACGACCAATTACCCGAAGTAGGTAATTAAGGGCATCTGAAAACACCTGGATAGGTATTTTCGATCTCCATTCTACCATCTAGCCTAAAACTGCACTGTTCACATTAAAGTAACTGTTCACACAAACACACCTCTACTGTATACGAAAGCTTTTTTACTTGATTTTCGTTTCAATTTGATTTCTTCTTTTATATTTAAAAATCATAGTAGCGAGATAACTCTTTTAACTTATATTAATTGTATGCACTAGGAACCCAGAAACTCTGCCATTAAAAAGTAGGGTAACATTACTGACGTTACTGACGGCGGACACACTTTTCTCTAACCTCAATAATTCAGAATATTTCAGCATACCCTCCACTTATATTATGTATATACGCGTTTATAAAAACCACGGTTTTTCATCACTTACAGCAAGTTTAGTTAACTTAGCAGCAACATAAATGTAAATAAAAGGTGTTTTGGCCAGAGTTTAGGGGTCTGAAACGTCTAAAATTGGCCTTGGAGATTAGGAAACAGCAACAGTGAGTACTTTGAAGTATCTATTCATGTATGTGCAGGATCTTTGTGTGTTATATGTACTAACTGCTGGAAATTTAGTGTTCACTGAGTTTCATTTGATCAGGTAGGAAGCTGGAAGCTGGAGTACATCATAGGAGGTACTTGCGTGTGTCCTACTACGTCTAAGCCTACAGTAACTACACTTAGCCTACACTACACTACCTAAAATAGCTGCTGGTTTAGTGATATATCAGGTAAAAACAACTCGGTATAAAAGGTAAAACTACTAGTATAAAAGCAACATTTCTGAACAGCAACTTGGGTGCAACTTTCCAGAAACAAGGAAGTGCTAGCTGCTGATTTAGTTACTCTAGCAAAGATAAACTTACTTCTAAAAAGGTTAAATTTGTTGCAGATATTGCATAAACAGACAGCAAACATATCAGTTTCTCTCAACGGGAAACACTGCTGAAACCACTTAACCTAATAAGAGCTGCTGGTCTGGTGGAGTAACTAGAAAGAATAACTGGTATAGGCTAGTAGGTAAGCCACTATAAAATCGACACTTCTTAAGACTGCTGATTTGGCAGCTCAGTCTCCCCAGCGTATCCTGAGGGATAATAAGTACTCAACTATCAAGATCAGACGAAATGTCGAGTCTATACCCTCATACGTTTCAAGAGAAGAAGACTTAAGTAGCACTAGTGGAGGGGATAGTGATACTGACTATGGCAACGACAGCAGTAGCACTAGTGAGAGTGAGGATACGGCCATGCCAAAGATATATAGTAAGCTCGAACCAATGTCTGTTGCAAGCCAGGTCAAATATTCCTCCAATGATACAGATTTTCCATCGTGTTTTAGTGTTGTGTCTGATTTAATCTCAAAAGCCACTGGAGACAGACCAAATATTGTGTGATAACATTGATCCTTTCCTTGGCAATATGGACATTTCCATGTGCCCAGACGATATTGAAGCTGAATTGATTGCTACAAGTGTTGCTGCCTTTGAGGAGCCCCAAATAGTTCCAGATCAGAGGACATATGGTAGCTGCATCGAAGGTGTTGAACCAATAGTGGGCTGCCCCCCCCCCCCCCCGCAGAACATGAAAGTCAAGAAATACAAGGTGTTGAACCATCAGTGGAGCTACCCCCCCCCCCCCCCCCCCCGCAGAACATGAAAGTCAAGAAAGACAAGGTGTTGAACCATTAGTGGAGCTCCCCCACCGCCCACCCCCGCAGAACATGAAAGTCAACAAAGACAAACAAGTGAGACTGTTGCAGCAGGTTCGAGTGATCGGTTTTTCGGAAGAGAGTGAAAAGTAAGAAAGGGAAAAGTGAAAGAGAAATGACAAAGCATCCTTTCCCATCAAACACAGATTGCGATTCAAAGAATTGCACTAATAATTACAAATTGTTTGATCACGAAGACATGAAAAAGTTATATAAAAGATTTTGGACCATGAGTTATGAAGAAAAAGGTAAATAGCTCGTTACGCTATTATGCTTTCTTCCAGTCGCCCGAAGAGTTGCAGAATGTGTAGAAAAGTTCTGAAAGAACTATACTGTGGTTTATTTTCTTCCTAAAAATACAGCAGAAAATCTAAGTGCCACCCCTAAAACTGAAAGAATTAGGGTAAGTTCCTTGCCACCTTTGGATTAGGAAAAACAGATTCCATTTTCTCCATAAAAAAATACCTTGCACGTGATGAACTAGGTACAATGGTGACAGAAAATCGAAGAAATAAAAACAGGAAATCTGGAAACAAAATTGACAGACAAGTGATAGTACAAAACATAGAAAGTTTCCATCCAGCTATACCGCACTACCGTCGCTCGCATGCACCTAACGTGAGGCACATTCCAAGGGACCTTAGTGTTCTGATCATGACGGAGGATGTCCGGCTTAAAAACCCTGGCATCAAGATTTCAATGTACCCCTCTGTTTACCTCAGAGTGATAGCTGTGATATTTGTGTTCTTTCAAAGGACCTGGTTTAGCAAAATCTTGCATCTGATACAGAAAAGAAAGACTACACAAAACACAGAGCTCTAGTTGAGGCTATGAGGCGAGAAATTAGAAAAGAGAGAACTGAAGCCGAGACAAAGGTCTTTACTGTAGATTTGCTGAAGGTGCTTTTGTTGCCAATTATGCATAGCAGAAAGGAAGCCTTTTCTTGTCGCGCCTTGTCTGTTTCAATGACACTTTCGCCCCATTTGAAGCTACAAGGCAGAATCCCAATATGTGTGTCTTGTGGAATGAGGCTTTGCAAGGACGTGACGCACCCAATATTGGTAGCTTGTATCACAAGGTTGTCAGGATGAACCATAACGTGAAGAGATTTTTGTTCTATGCCGATAATTGTTATGCACAGAATAAAAATTGGACCCTTTACAGTGTGAATTCGGTAGTGATAGCATCGTCATCAAATATCTAGTGAAGGGTCACATGCATATGGCTGCAGATTCTGTGCATAGATCATAGAATCTAAGCTTCGAAAAAGAGACATTCTGGACTTCGATGACCTGTGCAACCTGATTGAAAAAAGCAGGAGGCATACCAAAGCTGTGAGGATGTGCTTAGACAATTTTCGACAGTGGAGTTCCATCAAATCTCCGTCCCTGGTGATGAAAAAGGTTGGAGTCAAGATTAAACAATTTTCTCAAGTGAGATTCGAGGGTGGTGAATCATCTCTGTTGTACAAGACCTCGCCAGATAGTGAAGAAAAGTCGTTAGATTTTGTGCTGAAAAAGCATGTCCAAGTGATCGAAGAGGGTAAGCATCCTCTTGCTGAAAAGGTAAACGGAGTGAGAGGGGTGAAACCTGGGGCTTATGCCTTTCATGCCAGAGATCTGTAGAATTTTTTGGAAACATATGCCATCAGGCACCAATTCTGTTGACCCAGGCTACTGAAGAGTGTTGGTTACTGACTGATTTTTTGTATACTGAAGATGATTTTCCTCTTAGTTTCTGAATGAATAACTGAATCTTTAATTTTGTTCCAAAGGTAAAAACGCGTATCTACAGATATATGTTTTTATATGAAACGGGTTCATAGAAGAACAAGAAAAATGCCAATGGTAATTCATGAACATGACATTTAGCAGTGTTAGCAAAGTCTGGCATTCATTTTAGTTACGTAATTGAAAAGAACACTAGCCTATCTAAAACCCATCCTAACAACTTTTCACACTTAAATCCTGTGTCTAGTTTTGCGCAACAGGTCGGGAAAGTATCGCAAAACTTGGGAAACTTTGAAGACGTTTTTCTCGGAATAATGAAAAGTGTATATACGCGCTTTTAGCTTGTTTTAACTTTGGAGGGTCGTTAGGTACCCCTCCTGTACCTCTACTGTCCAACAGCTCCTTTAAATAATCAAAAACAAAAAATAGCTGTTACTGTACTAACCATACAAAGACATAATGATTGTTCCCATCTTTCTCTGCAAATCCCAAAATAAATCTGAATACAAAAAAGAAAGAGAATCCGATCCCATTTGTTCAGCTTCTTCCCGAAGTATCACTGGCAAAAATGCAAATAAGTTGTCTCGCTCTACGAGAGGAGGGTTTTTGCGAGCTGGAAAGCAAAAGATTAAAGAGGCGTATTATCCTCGGGGAATCGAAGGAAAAGTCGAGAATCAAGGGAGTCACTCCACGTGGGCTCCGCGTACAAAAACAGCGAGAACACGGGGAATGCTTCCAAACTGGATTTTGTTTGAACAAAAAATATGCAGTTGACGAAATTAGTCTAGATCACTTTATTTTGGGGTTTGTTTATTCTGATTGTTTTAGTTAACTTTACACTCCCGTATTCTCGTGAGTAACCGCGAACTTCAAAATGCTCCGATTATCATCAACTGATCATCACCATTATCGAAAAAGACTCCCTTTCAGATTCGGAGGGGAATCAGCTTTTGCCGGTGTTGGTGCAATGTTTAAAAACAATCAGAATATGTAATACCAAAAAATAGAGTGGATCTAGACCAATTTCGTTAACTGGATTTTACCGGACCAAACATGCATTCTGCCGGACGAGTTGAAATATATACCAAATATACAGTACCAAATATACAATACCATAAATAAAGTGGAACCAGACTAATTTCGCCAACTGTATATCTCTTGTCGAACAAAATCCATTTTGGAAGCATTCCCTGTGTTCTCGTTGTTTTCCGTCTGTGGAGAATATATGTTGGTCTTTTCAAACACCATTTTCGCCGGTTTCTCCGTTAATTTTTTTTGTTTGTGGGAATAGAGGGAGTAACTCCACGCAACATTTTGTTCGAAAATACTATATGCAGTTGACGAAACTAGTCTGGATCCACTTTATTTTTGGTTTCGTTTATATATGGCAAGACAGGATGCTACTGGATACTACTACATAAGATTGGACCAGTCTGAGGCACATTAAATGATAGTATTATTTGCTATTACATAGTATTACATGCAACTTTTTCGTACAACTACCATACAACTACGCAAGCTACAAATTTTTCATCGGGAGAAACTGAAACAAGAGCTGTAAGCTCATATGGCACTTGCAAGGGTCAAGATGATTTGATTGATCAAAAGTAAGTTTCGACTTTGCGGTTGAGATGCGCACTCTAAGGGAGCTAAATGAAGTTCCAACTTCATTTGTTAGCAAAACCCTTGAGGCAAAACTGCTAATGGGCTGATGGGCATCACGAAAATGCATATACTAATTAAAAGTATTTTTTTTTACTTTGCGGTCAAGATTGGTACTTTAAAGAATAATCGGTTTTGGGAAGTAGCAATTTCTAAGCAAATGTTGTTGAGTCTCCAATATTCCAGCGAAGTTTCATCGTCCTAGCACATCTGGAAGTACCTTAACGCGCGATCACCGGAATCCCAGACCCCCCCCCCTCCTCCAACTCCACCCACAATAACCGGAGCCAATCCGGTTCTGTAAATGATTAATCCAGAGCATCTGTTTGTCATTCCCACGAAGTTCGATCCAGATCACACCAGTCTAAGCGGGTCAAGTATTTTCCGCCCTCCCCCCAATAATTGCCGGATTCGGTCCGGAAATGAAAAAGGTCACCAGAGAAAAATGTCCTCTGTTTAATTATTAAATTTCACTCGAATCCGATCACCCGTTCCAAAGTTACGCATGACTCAATATTCCGGATTCCCCTCCCTCAACTCCCCCCCCCCCCCCCCAAGATTATCATATCGAGGATTTTTTTTTATTCCAAGTCAGTTTGACCGGGTCCCTGATATGCCTTCCAAGTTTCGTCGTGAAAATCCCCCAAAAAACGGAATTCCGGGAAACCCCCTCCTCCCCCCCCCCCCTCAAGTGTCCGGATCCAGTCAAATTATGTAAAAGATTTGCATGGACTAGATGTTTGTCTTCCCAGCAAGTTTCACTCCGATACCATCATTCTAACCGTTTCTCGAGATTTCCGCCCCCCCCCCCCCCAGCTCCCCCGCGGTGCACGTAGCCAATCCCATTCAGCAAATGACTTACCTAGAGCATCTGTTTGTTCTTCCCACAAAGTTCCATCCCGATCCCTCCATTCTAAATGGGCCACGTATTCCCCCCCCCCCCCCAATAGTTGCCGGATCCGGTCCGGATATGAAAAAATCATCGGAGAAATGTCCTCTGTTCAATTCTTAAATTTCACTCGAATCCGATCACCCACTCCAAAATTACGCATGACTGAAAATTTTCGATTCCCCTCCCTCCACTCCCCCCACCATTATCTGATCGACAAAATTTTCATTTTGAAGTCAGTTTGATTGGGTCCCTGATATGCCTGCCAAGTTTCATCGTGAAAATCCCCAAAACCACCATCACCGGAATTCCGGGACCCCCCCCCCCCCATAAGTGTCCGGATCCAGTACAATGGTCTAAAGGACTTATCTAGAGCAGATGCTTGTTCTTCCCAGCAAGTTTCACTCCGATCCCTCCATTCTAACCGTTTCCTGATATTTCCGGTCTCCCCCCCCCCAACTCCCCCCTGGCTACCGAATCCGGTCAAGACTTTAAACGGGACATTACAGATATATATTCTATTCAGTTATGAAGTTTCATTACAATCCGATCATCCGTTCGAAAGTTACACACTTCTCAATTTCCCGGATTCCCCTGCCCTCCATCCCCCCCCCCCCAAATGGTCGGATCAGAAAACTGATTATTTCTAAGTTTGTTTGGTCGGGTCTCTGATATGCCTGCCAAGTTTCATTGTCCTAGCTCATCTGGAAGTACCCTAACTCGAAAAAGTGTGACAAAATGACCCAAATTTTCAAGTTTCCAGCGCCCCAACTCCCCCGCATATGGTCGGATCGGGAAACTTATTATTTCCAGGTTTCTTTGGTCAAGTCCCTGATATTCCTGCCAAGTTTCATTGTCCTAGCTCATCTGGAAGTACCCTAACTCGAAAAAGTGTGACAAAATGCCCTAAATTTTCAAGTTTCGAGCGCCCCCACTCCCCCGCATATGGTCGGATGGGGAAACTGATTATTTCAAGGTTCGTTTGGTCGGGTCCCTGATATTCCTGCCAAGTTTCATTGTCCTAGCTCATCTAGAAGTACCCTAACTCGGAAAAAAGTGACAAAATGCCCTAAATTTTCAAGTTTCCAGCGCCCCGCACTCCCCCGCATATGGTCGGATCGGGAAACTGATCATTTCCAGGTTAGTTTGGTCGGGTCCCTGATATGCCTGCCAAGTTTCATTGTCCTAGCACATCTGGAAGTACCCTAACTCGGATAAGTGGGACAAAAAACTCGGACCGACCGACAGACCGACAGACGGAATTGTGATCGGTATATGGCACTTGAGCCGGAGGCTGCAAGTGCCATAAAAAGACTACTACCTTATGGATCCGACTGCTTAGTGTATCTATACGGGTAGGCTACTGATTCCGAGACAATGGGGGATTGGCAGAAACTAGTCGACTTGGAGCGCTGAACTGGAGTAAGGCGAAATGCGAGTTGAGTGTTCACACCTCAGAAGCTAACTTACAAGGGCTTGGATGTTCAAAAAGCCCTTATTCATGCAAGTGGTTGCAGGTGGTAATTATCATGCCGGTAGCAAATGGCAAGAATTTGTTAGCTGGGATTGAATCTTTGAAGCTTGCTAATTAGCATAGCCCATCCTAGGATGGTAGTTACGCTCCTGTCAAGGTGTACATCAAAATTAACTCCCCTTCATCCTCACGAATATCATAAATTTCTTCATATTACCTTTCTTGCCCAACACTAGTTTAAGCAAATATTTTATACCTGAAATTTTTCTTATTTTCGTTCAAGATGGCCAGGTTTGCTTAGTCCTCACTTAAATTACGTAATACTTCTTTCACTTTTACTCCTTTCTTGCTCAAAAGTATTTGCTATGAATGGAATATTTAATCCCTGAAATTTTTGAAGACAAAAGACCGTAGCCTATCTATTTAGGCTATTATGTAAATAATACACTGTCAGAAGTTTCATAACAGACAACACAAGGATGCGCAGTTTCAACAGAAAACACTTGAAATGTAATCTGTTGTGATTTTTAAGATATTATGCATGAAAGGCTATGCATGACAAGAATTGCCGAAAAATGCCAAAAAAGGAACCGCTGACTTTTTGTTTGTCATCGTGATATCGAAAAATTCAGCAGATGCTTTTTTGGCAGTTTTTCGGCTCTTCCTGGCAATGATTGTTATGCATAACGATTTTCAAAAACAACAGATTACATCCAAGGTGCTGTCTGTTGAGTGTTGTCCATTGAAGCTGAGCATCCTTTGTGTTATCTGTTATGAAACTTCTGACAGTGTTCAGCATTTTGAAAATAATGTTGTCTATATACCAATAAACGGGGTAATTTCGGGGGTTAATTAACTCTGTGAGAAATGCTTAGAAAGCTGTGTATTTGAAGAAGAAGACGGGGAAGCCATAAGGAAACAGTAGCATCAAGCCTTATATTCAAACATAAACTTGCATTCTAATTTTATATTTACTTTCAGGATAATATGCACCTGGCCATTTCAGCCTTGGAGGCTTGCCTTGTGCCAGTTACATTGGAACAGTTGTCTTGGTCATCATCAGTCAAAACTGCACCTGATTTGATGAAATTTAGTGAAGCATAATGGGCTTTACGATGTTTTGAAACTCATGAAGCTAAAGAGATATACGGTTTTATTCTCAGTTCTTCGTTGTGTGCTTTTGGCATAAAATAGTAAAATCAATAGACTGGTCTTTATTCTGAGCAGCTCCATTAATTCAGTAGTTCGGCCTAAGAAATAGCCTACTTGTCTGGACAAACACAGTTTGTAGACTGATAAAATTTGTTAGCCTCTTGATGGTTCTCAGGGTTGGGACAGAGAAAATGGAGGGCAAACTGAGCTGAAGCTGAAACCTGGAATGTGCTAAGAATGGTGGGTGCTAAAGGTGCTAAAACATTTTTAAGGTAAGGTCTGCTAAATTTTGGTCCTTAATCACAAGGTTGAGAGACACCAGCGGTGCAAATCAAATATCAATTCTACACCCAATGTAACAAAGGTGCCAAAATGCTAGTATATGTACTAAGTGGTAGGTTGTGAAGCAAAACAGAATGTAGAATGAAACATTGTACAGTAGGGGTATGCTTATTTGAAAGTAAGTTTGCAGGAATACCCACGTTTCATCCAAGACTTGTTTAACAGTTTAGGCTCTGTTCCCCCTTGCTCTGTTTCTTCTTTCAAGGTCCCAAGCTTTCGCAAAACAACACAACAGTCTGAAACTCTACATATTTTTGTCAATACCCGATGAAAAATTTGTAGCCTGCGTAGTAGTATGGTAGTAGTACGAAAACGTTTCATGTAATACTATATAATAGCAAAGAATACTATCATTCAATGTGCCTCAGACTGGTCCAATCTCATGTAGTAGTATCCAGTAGCATCCTCTCTTGCCATAGAAGCATCCAGTCTTGCCAATAGTAGCATATAGTAGTATGCAGTAACACGGTAGACTTGAAGTAGAAGCATGTAGTTGCATCGTTACTACTGCATGCAACTTTTTTTTACTACTTCATAGTAGACTACTATTTTGAGATAAATTTTTCATCGGGTAGATCACAAGCGTATAGGCTACATACTTTATCAGATTTTTTCCTTCACAGATAGTTCAGGCACTCTAACTGACAGACAACTCATTCCATTTCGTTTTGTTTACCTTACTGATGGTCCATTTGAACCAGAAAATTAAAGTAGGAAAAATTTTAATTCAAAGAATGAACGTAAAAACAACTTGTCATTTTGGGACAGGAAAATTGCTGCAAGAGATTCCTGTTTACTGATACCAAGTTTGATATTTCATTATCTTTTCAACTGCTTTGTAAGCAAGAAACAGGGCCAAGGTATGGAAAATTGAGAGAGGTGTCCAAATAAGCATGCCCCTACTGTTCTACCTGCATTGTACAGGCAAATTCTAGAGATTACTGAATGTTGGGAAATAAAACAGAAAATTTATAGTATTGGGTCTGAATGGATTTGACAAGGTTATACAGTCCAACTGAATATTTTCCGCCCTGTTTTTTCTTTCAAAGCTCCAAGCAATCCCCAAACCAACGTATAACAGTCTGGAAATTGACATATTTTTGCAAAAAGTAACAAGCCTGTAGAACACTTTATGAGATTTTCTCCTTGACCGATAGGTCAGGTACCCAAACTAGCCGACAACTCTGAATTTTTTTTTTACCTTGCTGCTAGTTCATTTGAACCAGCAAATGAAAGAAAGAAGAATTTAGAATTTGCGTAAAAAAAAAAATTTTAAAAGCAAGAATGAAATACAGAAAAGATAGGGAAAAAAGTGAGAAAGTCTTTAAATAGCATACCTATACTGTACAGGAGGTGTATCAAACCTCAGACGAGTTGAACACATTTTTCTTTTCAAACAAGATACCTTCATTCTAACCTTACCTCGACTGACTTAACAATGATGAAAAAGGAAGAGTTACAGTACCAAAGTCAATAGCCAGAAAACCCTTTTCAAAGCAGCTTGAAAACAAAGAAAAGGCTCTGAATTTAAATATTTTGAACACATTAGCCTACTTTGAAGGTCATATTTTGCCTCTTGACTGTCAGACAGCATGTACCTGGCATGTACCTTTCATTTTCACATTTTCGCGGCAAAAATTGAGTTAGGTCAGGTACCCCTCCTGTCCCTGCATTGTACAAGCAAATTCTAGGGATTGGTGAAATGTTCATGCAATTCTACTTCCTTATTTTGGAAAAAAATCTTATTATTAGGATAGAATGGTTCGGACAATGTAAGGCCGTACAGTCCCACAGAATTGGCCATTCTTAGATAGAAGGTTACTGATCCAAAGGAGTAAGGAAGGATTTACCTCAGATAAGTAATAGGTGGGGTCTGTACAATGCTGAGAGAGACCAGTAATTTAATTAAACACTGTTTCTCCCACCAACCCTGCAATAAAGGTGCCAAGACATTGCTAAAGGTGTTCCATCTGATGCAACAGTTGCTGATGACGAAAATTAGGCAGCCACCAGCACTACACAAGCAGGGTTGCCAAATATTTTTGGCCGAGAGTGTCACTTTTTTAGTCAAAAAGTGCCATTCGGTGTCATTTACAAATTCAGAAAGTGTCGCAAAAAGTGCCACGTTTCAGATGTTTTCCACCAAAGAAATAGTGTTTTTAAGTGACAGTTTTCAAAACCTGTGTCAATATTTATCGAATTTCCGTATAAAAGTGGACCCGTGTGTAAACCCCGGTCCGACTGATCGACCCCCTCCCAAAAAAACTAAAAAAATCGTGTGTTTGTAGCAAGGCCGTATCCAGGGGGGGGGGTTAGGGGGTTGACCCCCCCCCCCCCCCCGAAACATACAAAAATAACCATTTTTATAGGCTTTTCCCTCTGATCTGTGTCTTTTTTGTGCTTTTTTTGTCCGACCCGCAGGCAACCCCCCCCCCCCCCCCCCGAAAAAGAATCCTGGATACGGGCCTGGTTTATAGCGAAAACGCCGTTGTTGCCCACAACAGGAGAATGGATCTGAGAGCCAAGTCGTTGTCCACAGAATCCCGGCACATAATCCAAGATAACAAGACCAGAGGTTTCAATGGGATCTCAAAAATTTAATATTTGATCCAGACAATTAAATACTTTTATTTTTAAAATTTAGAGACAGATCAAGGCTTATAGTGGGGGCTGAAACACCCTCGAAACTTTCGAAACACCCTCGAAAAAATAACCGTTTTTTGTACATTTTCTAAAGACAGTACAAAAACTGGTAGATCTGAGAAAACTAAGTTCAGATATGGATTCAGCATGTGTGTTTACCCCTATAAAAGCCAGGCTTCACCTTCCAGATTCCCAACGTGCCGGGCTTCCGCATAGTCAAGCCAACCCTTCCAGATTTTCATGATAATGATGACAGCTAAATTTGCTGTTCTTCAACATTACCTAGATGTCCCCTTTACATGTCAAATATCTCTTGCATCCCAATTATAACTGTCAATCACTTTCCTTTTTCTTCCTTCATTTGCATATTTGGTGTGTCGCTCGAACGGGTTGCCTCTATGGACCTTCCAGACATCCGGAATCTGGGGTGTCCAACACCCCGGATTTCCAGACGTTTTTGTCCTGGCTTTACCTTCCAGATTGGTCTCGACGAAAACGGCTGTCTGGAATCCGGAAGGAAAATCTAGAAGGTGAAGCCTCACCTTAAGTCATATCTATTTTGACGATCGAAATATCTATTTTAACCGATCGAAACTTCCTGTCTTACTTCTGTCAATTTTCCGGTTTCGGCGGGATTCCGGAACGACTTGTCCGGCGAACAAATAAAGCTCAAAAACCAATTCAACGTATCTGGTTACCCCTATACCCAACATCTAATCAACTGCATATAAAATTTATCTTACAACAATTTTTCGGTTTCAGCAGGATTCCGGACGACCTACTGGTCCGGCAAGAAAATGGTTTTCATGTTCGTGTTCAGAATGTCTTCTTACCCCTTAATCGACTATCTCATTAGCTGTTTAAAAATATTTTGTTTGTCCCTTAATTTGAACCCCCTCCCCCACCCCTAAATGTAGGGCTACGGCTACAGCGCCTATCTCCGAACTCGACCTTTCCCTGCCCCAAAGGATCCTCCCACCAAGTTTCATCAAAATATCTCATTCCCTTCGAGAGTTATCGTGCTCACAGACAGACGAACAGACGGACAACTTTTGCGATGTCATAGGTATCCCTCCACTTACGTTTTGGGATCCCAAAACCAAACACAACCTTTAGTTCAGACGAGAGATCAAACTATCAAAATATTTACTTCACTCATGTTTGGGTTTGCTTCTAAGCCATCAGTGTCGAAACTGTCGGACTTGCGGTCAACCATGCAGCTTAGTAACTAACAGAAATATTTATTTCTCTAAATTGTATGACTAATACTCAGAAAGTTTCATAAAAGTGTCATTTTAGCAAAAAATTCCACAATTTGGCCTGAAAGTGTGGAAAGTTTCACGGACTTCAATAAGTGTCATTATGACACCAAAAGTGTCACTTTGGCAACCCTGTACACAAGACACCTCCCTAGCAGGGTTGCCACTCGAACAAAATAAATGGTACTAATCAGAAGGGCAAAAGAGTACTTCTTTGAAAAAAAAGTACTACTTTCCAAAAAAATCGTCATTCCCGTACACTTCTCTTTGGCATATCACATATAGTAAAATATTTTAAATAAATTTCTCTTTTTCATCTTTTCTTCTTTAGTAAAAACATAAAACCTCACCTAAATGACGCGCCCTTCAATAAAATAGCGAATACTACAGAACGCGTTGGCTACTACTGCGCTTGAGATCTTGTAGTCTGCTACAGGAATTTAAACTAGTGCGCTTGATCTTGTAGTCTGCTACAGGAATTTAAAAACCCTAAAGCATTGTCCTAGGCGTATTCTCGCCGTTCCCCGAGGACTCCTCGGGGAATCAAAGGGAACGGCGAGAATAGAGGGAGTCACTCCACGTGGACTCCGCGTACAGAAACAGCGAGAATACGGGGAATGCTTTTATAATTGATTTTGTTCGAAAAATGAATATGCAGCTGAAAAAATTAGTCTAGATCCACTTTAGTTTTGGTTTTGTTTGTTCTGATTCTTTTTAATTAATTTTACACAGCACCTACAACAGCTAAAATTGATTCCCCTCCGAATTTGAAAGGGAGTCCTTTTTGATGATGGTGATGATAATCGGAGAATTCCCCGTCCGTGGGGACTCGCGAGAATACGAGGAGTGAGTCCCCGGGACAAACAAAAACGCGGGGACTCCTCAAGTGGAGTCCTCGGGGAACGGCGAGAATACGCCTCTAATAGGTGTTGTAAGGTGTATTACGGCGTATAAAGCTTATTACAGATTCCTCTTTTCCTCGGGGCGCGCTGTAATAAGGTGAATAAGGAAAATAGAGCTCGGCCCTATTCTTCCTTTTGCAGAGCCAATCAGATCGCTTGGTTGGTTCCGCCAGCGGGCCGAGGAGAGGCGCAGCGCCGTCAGGGTTGCCAAAGAATGCACAACAGTTCTACTTTGTTGGAAGCTAAAGAAACAACTTTTCTTAAAAAACACGTTTTTGTTCTATTGCGACTGCTTTTCGTCAGTTCGTGGATCAATGCTGTCAATCCCTTATTTTAATAGCTTTTTTACAGTATAATTCGCGTTATATTGTACTCGTGTACTTCAAGTAGTACTAAGAACCTTTTCGGATATTTTTAGAGCTCGAAAAATTGGATTAACTTGGCAACACCGAACGCTGCATTGATAAGAACCTCTTGGGTTGTATTTGAACAGGCGTGTGTATTAAGCATTGTCCTAATAGGTGTAATAAGCTGAATAACGCTATACGCGATATTTACGTCTTAATACACACGCCCGTTCAAATACGAACCAGAGAGGTTCTTATCAATGCAGCGTGCAGTGTTGCCACGCTCATACAGTTTTTCAAGTTTCTGAAGATCAGAAAAGGGCTCTTAGTGTTACTTGAAGTACACCAGCACAATTTGACGCCCAATATATTGTAAAAAGCAAGTAAATCTACGGATTGACAGCACAAGTACCTTGAACTAGCAGTAAGCAGTCGCAACAGAACAAAACGTGTTATTTTTTAGAAAAGTTATTCCTTCAGCTTCCACCAGAGTAGAACTTTAGTGCTTCCCGTGGCAACCCTGACGACGCTGCTCTTTCCTCGGCCCGCTGGCGGAAGCAA
The DNA here is from genome assembly GCA_030848855.1 of Branchinecta sandiegonensis. NCBI lineage: Eukaryota > Metazoa > Arthropoda > Branchiopoda > Anostraca > Branchinectidae > Branchinecta > Branchinecta sandiegonensis. The sequence goes on along the minus strand of JAUPMV010000016.1, from coordinate 18,618,761 downwards.
CCAAGCGATCTGATTGGCCCTGCATAAGCCAGAATAGAGCGCTAGTCTATTTTCCTTTATTCACCTTATTACAGCGCGCTCCGAGGAAAAGAGGAATCTGTAATAAGCTTTATACGCCGTAATACACCTTACAACACATATTAGGACAAAGCTTAAGACGTAAATATCGCGTATACCGTTATTCAGCTTATTACACCTATTAAAGCATTGTCCTAATAGGTGTAATAAGCTGAATAACGCTATACGCGATATTTACGTCTTAATACACACGCCCGTTCAAATACGAACCAGAAAGGTTCTTATCAATGCAGCGTGCAGTGTTGCCACGCTCATACAGTTTTTCAAGTTTCTGAAGATCAGAAAAGTGCTCTTAGTGTTACTTGAAGTACACCAGTACAATTTGACGCCCAATATATTGTAAAAAGCAAGTAAATCTACGGATGGACAGCACAAGTCCTTGAACTAGCAGTAAGCAGTCGCAACAGAACAAAACGTGTTATTTTTTAGAAAAGTTGTTTCTTCAGCTTCCACCAAAGTAGAACTTTAGTGCTTCCCGTGGCAACGCTGATGACGTTGCTCTTTCCTCGGCCCGCTGGCGGAACCAACCAAGCGATCTGATTGGCCCTGCATAAGCCAGAATAGAGCGCTAGTCTATTTTCCTTTATTCACCTTATTACAGCGCGCTCCGAGGAAAAGAGGAATCTGTAATAAGCTTTATACGCCGTAATACACCTTACAACACCTATTAGGACAATGCTTAACAGCGGATGCAAAATCTGGTGAAAAATCTAGAAGTCAACAACGACACGAAATGATTTGGAGTTGATTTGAAAAATTACAGATAAAGTGTCATTTTAGGACAAAAAAGTACTACTTTTGCGAAATAGTATTATAAAAGTACTACTTTCACAGAAAGTATTAAAAAAGTACTACTTTGATGAAAAAGTACTAAAAGTAGTACTTTCCTACTACCCGTGGCAACCCTGCTCACTAGCAGACGCGACGTTCTGCTATAGGCGTATTCTCGCCTTTCCCCGAGGACTCCACTTGAGGAGTCCCCGCGTTTTTGTTTGTCCCGGGGACTCACTCCCCGTATTCTCGCGAGTCCCCACGGACGGGGAATGCTCCGATTATCATCACCATCATCAAAAAGGACTCCCTTTCAAATTCGGAGGGGAATCAATTTTTGCTGTTGTAGGTTCTATGTAAAATTAATTAAAAAGAATCAGAATAAACAATACCAAAAATAAAGTGGATCTAGACTAATTTTTTCAGCTGCATATTCATTTTTCGAACAAAATCCATTTTAGAAGCATTCCTCGTATTCTCGCTGTTTCTGTACGCGGAGTCCGCGTGGAGTGACTCCCTCTATTCTCACCGTTCCCTTCGATTCCCCGAGGAGTCCTCGGGGGACGGCGAGAATACGCCTTATATCTAGTTTGTTTTTGGCACTGCAGTGCAGATAATTCTTTGGGCGTTTTCTTGGCGAAGAGAACGGCAAGAACAGAGGGAGTCACTCCACGCGGACTCCGAATACAGAAACAGCGAGAATACGGGAAATGCTTCTAAATGGATTTTGTTCGAAAAATGAATATGCAGCTGAAAAAATTAGTCTAGATCCACTTTATTTTTGGTTTTCTTTATTCTGATTCTTTTTAATAAATTTTACATAGCCCCTACAACACCAAAAATTGATTCCCCACCGAATTTGAAAGGGAGTCCTTTTTGATGATGGTGATGATACTCTGAGCATTCCCCGTCAGTGGGGAGTGAGTTCCCGGGACAAACAAAAACGCGGGGACTCCTCAAGTGGAGTCCTCGGGGAACGGCGAGAAGACGCCTTTTGTTTATTTGGTACACTGTATTTTACGCTACATTATTTGTATGCTGTCAAATGTTCCAGGCACCATAGAGCTATCACAAAAACGGGAAGAGCGTCAAGCACAGTGGGATAATCGCTTATTTTGAAATATCAGAAAAACAAACTAATGGTGCATTTACACACTGCGTAAAATCCGAGCGTATTTGAAATCCGAGCCTATTTTACGCACGTATTTGAGCTTGAAAAGATCTCTAGCAGTACGGGCGTATCTGAGAAATCGCTCCGTTTTGTATATAAATACGTCCGTATTGCTAGAAATCTTTTCAAGCTCAAATACGCGCGTAAATACGCTCGGATTTCAAAATACGCTCGGATTTTACGCAGTGTGTAAACCCACCACAACGCTTTTTCATCGGGTTTTCAAGATTGTTTAAGTAAACAAGTGATGGGTAACTAGATCGTCGTATCCTAGCCCCTTTCGGTTAAACTTTAATTTTACATTCCCCCAACACCAGCAAAAATTGATTCCCCTCCAAACCTAGGAGTCCTTTTCGATGATGGTGGTGAGTCGGTGCAAACACAGTCCGTGGGGCTCACGAGAATAGGGGATCAAGTCCCCGGGACAAACAAAACGCAGGGACTCCAGCCTCAAGCTGGCCTCAAGTGGGTCCTCGAGGAACGGCGAGAATAGACCTCAAAACGCAACTACTCTTCTATTTTTTCCGAGAAAAAGCGGCAAATTAGAATTCCAAGTGATGCATGGGTAGGACTGAATGCAAGCAGCCCGAATTATAAAACAGTTTTAAGACTAAAGGTAAATTTCTCCCACTACGGATTATGCTAATATTCTTGTTTCTAAGGCCTATTTGAAGAGCAAATTAGCAGTTTACAGTGTTTGTAAAATCCTCCCAGTAGTGTAGGCTACAGTCACAGTGGGTACAGAATGAAGGTTTTTGTTTGAAGGTTTGTTACTTTGTACATTTGGCACTTGTTGTGGCTAAAGTCAACTATGAGCTAGCCAAATTATGTGATTAAAGACCTAATCCAACCATTCTGTTTACCTTCTTACTGAAAAATCGACTGATTTTCAGAAAAATCGACTGTTTTAATGAAAAAACTCGGTTATTTTTTACGGACTGGCCGACAACATGGGGGGGGGGGGCATCCCCCCCTCCCGTTCGTGATGCCCCTGATTGGAATAATCATTGTTTTGCCTGGGGGAAAGAAGTTAAAGGTTTGTTCCTTTTACAACCCTATAGGAGAAAATGATGTTTACCAAGAAATCATACAAGAAATAGTTCAAGGGGAGACAATCCTAATGGGGGATTTCAATGCACATAGTAGTGTGTGGGAAAATACAAATGCACCAGACAAGGCAGGAAAAGGTAATGAAAAAGCACTAGCAGAAGCAAACGGATTAACCATATACACACCTTTCAACATGCCGACCCACTTTGACCTTCAGCGAAGCGAAACATCAACCATTGACCTCCAAATTGGCCCAGCCACCTTAGCAGGACAGATCTCCATAAAGCGGATCGAAGAACTCCAAACAGATCATGCGGGGATCCTCATGACAATAAAGAATTTCCAGACAGAAAGAGTACCCCCAACATACAAATTCAACAACAAACGAGCAGATTGGTCTACTTTTAGGAAACAGTTAGATAAAGCAGAGTATAGTTTTGTTAAATCAGAAGATATTAGTATGGAGTCAAAGGCAGAAGGAATAACATCCATACTAATGAAAGCAGTGGAGTCAGCAATCCCCAAAACGTCAAATCAGAAACAAGGGCCCCTCACTAAAACTGAAAAGGTATGGTGGACAAGGGAATGTGCAGAGGCCGTCCAGCAAAAAAAGAGAGCCCGAAAAGACTTTCAAAAAAACCCAAGCCAACAAACAGCGATAAATCTAAGACGGACTGAAGCAGCAGTAAAGAAAGTCTGTAGCCAAGCCAAAAAGAAGTCATGGACCCAGTTTTCAACTAGATTTTACAACACCCCTCTCCACTATCCATAAATTCATTACCAAAATAGAGGGAAAGAAAACATCAACAGATGACAGGAAGTTCAATATTTGCCACCAAGGAATACAAATAGAAACGGACCAGGAGAAAGCAGAGATGTTTGCAGATGGATATGTGAGAGAAAGGATAGACCTACCACAAAGTAAACCAGCAGTCTGTGTGCTTCCAGCATCATCAAGGTTCAAATCAGCACTGTCCGACCCCTTTTTGATGGAAGAACTACAGGAAGCAATCACAACTTCAAACAAAAATTCGGCTCCAGGAGTCGACGAAGTGAGCATCGCATGGGCGATTGAGTCTGGGACGTGTTAAAGAACAAGAGGTGTAAGCTCATATGGCACTTGCATGGGTCAAGATGATTTGATTGATCAAAAGTAAGTTTCGACTTTGCGGTTGAGATGCGCACTCTAAGGGAGCTGGAACTTCATTTGTAAGCAAAACCCTTGAGGCAAAACTGCTAATGGGCTCATGGGCATCACGAAAATGCATATATTGCTTAAAAGTTTTTTTTTACTTTGCGGTCAAGATTGGTACTTTAAGGAATAATCGGATTTTTGAAGTAGCAATTTCTAAGCAAATGTTGTTGAGTCTCCAGTATTCCAGCGAAGTTTCATCGTCCTAGCACATCTAGAAGTACCTTAACGCGCGATCACCGGAATCCCAGACCCCCCCCCCATCCTCCAACTCCACCCACAATAACCGGAGCCAATCCGGTTCTGTAAATGATTAATCCAGAGCATCTGTTTGTTATTCCCACGAAGTTCGATCCAGATCACACCAGTCTAAGCGGGTCAAGTATTTTCCGCCCTCCCCCCAATAATTGCCGGATTCGGTCCGGAAATGAAAAAGGTCACCAGAGAAAAATGTCCTCTGTTTAATTTTAAATTTCACTTGAATCCGATCACCCGTTCCAAAGTTACGCATGACTCAATATTCCGGATTCCCCTCCCTCAACTCCCCCCCCAAAATTATCATATCGAGGATTTTTTTTTATTCCAAGTCAGTTTGACCGGGTCCCTGATATGCCGTCCAAGTTTCGTCGTGGAAATTCTCCCAAAAACGGAATTCCGGGAAACCCCCTCCTCCCCCCCCCTCAAGTGTCCGGATCCAGTCAAATTATGTAAAAGATTTACATGGACGAGATGTTTGTTCTTCCCAGCAAGTTTCACTCCGATACCATCATTCTAACCGTTTCTCGAGATATCCGGTCCACACCCCCCCTCCCCCCCCCAGCTCCTCCGCGGTGCACGTAGCCAATCCGATTCAGCAAATGACTTACCTAGAGCATCTGTTTGTTCTTCCCACAAAGTTCCATCCCGATCCCTCCATTCTAAACGGGTCACGTATTTCCCCCCCCCCCCCCCAATAGTTTCCGGATCCGGTCCGGATATGAAAAAAATCATCGGAGAAATGTCCTCTGTTCAATTCTTAAATTTCACTCGAATCCGATCACCCATTCCAAAATTACGCATGACTGAAAATTTCGGATTCCCGTCCCTCCACTCCCCCCACCATTATCTGATCGACAAAATTTTTATTTTGAAGTCAGTTTGATTGGGTCCCTGATATGCCTGTCAAGTTTCATCGTGAAAATCCCCAAAACCACCATCACCGGAATTCCGGGACCCCCCCCCCCCCATAAGTGTCCGGATCCAGTACAACGGTCTAAAGGACTTATCTAGAGCAGATGCTTGTTCTTCCCAGCAAGTTTCACTCCGATCCCTCCATTCTAACCGTTTCTTGAAATTTCCGGTCTCCCCCCCCCAACTCCCCCCTGGCCACCGAATCCGGTCAAGACTTTAAACGAGAAAAAACAGATATATATTCTATTCAGTTATGAAGTTTCATTACAATCCGATCATCCGTTCGAAAGTTACACACTTCTCAATTTCCCGGATTCCCCTGCCCTCCACCCCCCCCCAAATGGTCGGATCGAAAACTGATTATTTCTAAGTTTGTTTGGTCGGGCCTCCTATATGCCTGCCGAGTTTCATGGTCCTAGCACAACTGGAAGTACCCTAACTCGAAAAAGTGTGACAAAATGCCCTAAATTTTCAAGTTTCCAGCGCCCCCACTTCCCCGCATATTATCGGATCGGGAAACTGATTATTTCCAGGTTAGTTTGGTCGGGTCCCTGATATTCCTGCCAAGTTTCATTGTCCTAGCTCATCTGGAAGTACCCTCACTCGAAAAAGTGTGACAAAATGCCCTAAATTTTCAAGTTTCCAGCGCCCCAACTCCCCTGCATATGGTCGGATCGGGAAACTTATTATTACCAGGTTACTTTGGTCAGGTCCCTGATATTCCTGCCAAGTTTCATTGTCCTAGCTCATCTGGAAGTACCCTAACTCGAAAAAGTGTGACAAAATGCCCTGAATTTTCAAGTTTCGAGCGCCCCCACTCCCCCGCATATGGTCGGATCGGGAAACTGATTATTTGCAGGTTCGTTTGGTCGGGTCTCTGATATTCCTGCCAGGTTTCATTGTCCTAGCTCATCTAGAAGTACCCTAACTCGGAAAAAAGTGACAAAATGCCCTAAATTTTCGAAGTTTCCAGCGCCCCGCACTCCCCCGCATATGGTCGGATCGGGAAACTGATTATTTCCAGGTTAGTTTGGTCGGGTCCCTGATATGCCTGCCAAGTTTCATTGTCCAAGTTTCATTTGTCATTGTCCTAGCACATCTGGAAGTACCGTAACTCGGATATGTGGGACAAAAAATTCGGACCGACCGACAGACCGACAGACGGAATTGTGATCGGTATATGGCACTTGAGCCAGAGGCTGCAAGTGCCATAAAAACAAAAAATAGTAGAATTCACAAAAGAAAAAGGGTCAGGCCGTGATGTGCAGGGAAGCTAAGATGGGATGTTGTGGAGATTTTTTTTTGCTTAGGGCCGAAAGCCTCAGCGATATTCGGAAGCTTGTAACGCTAAATCAGATGTCTTTTTCCAAGGTGGTAGGAATGGAGGGAATGAAGATCTTTTATCATTAAAATTGTGGAGAGGACAGAAAGAAATAAAATAGAATGATCAATGAAACTACTGTAAAGTTTACCAAGGGCTCTTTATTGTATTTCCCGCGATTAGCAACGATCTTCGAGTATGAAACCTGAATCTTTTTTTTACATCATCAACTGAACGATTTGAGGCTGTTAGTAATGTGGATGCCCAACCACCGAAGAGGTGTGACAAGTGGGATAGACTTAGTTGGGAGAAAAAGCGGCTCTTGGTTAGGGGGGGGGGGAAGGTATTTACCGACTGTTTTTGCAGATAAAAACGACTACTATTGAGAAAAAACGACTGTGTTGACAAAAAATCTACTGTTTCCAAGAAAAAATGGACTGTTTTCCCTAAAAATCGCGTTGCTTCGCGCCAACTCGGCTATTTTTCACCGACTGGCCGACAACATTCAGGGGGCGTCCCCCCCTCCCCCACCTAGTCGTGACGCCACTGGTAGTTAGGGTACCCAGCATTTGGCATATGATATGATATGATTTATTTGCTTAAAGCCCAAGGGCCATCGCATACAAAAACAAAAAAAACAAAAAAATCACCAACAAATAAACAAATCTCTCCCCCCACAAATCCTAATTACAGAAACTCTTCCCTGTGATTCCACCCTAACCGCAAAAACCTTCCAAGTTGTCTAACCCCAAAAACACTTTTATCCTTAAACTTTTCAACCAACCAACCTTCCTAAAAAATTCGCTCCCCAAATATTTCCACTCTTAAATCATTCAACTCCACACATTCACACATAAAATGAAACAAATTTTCATCCATACAACCACACATTGGACAAAAGTAAAGACCACTCGACCGCCCCTTAACACTACCCATATAATTTCTACGAATTCCCAAAGGAAGGCTATCACTACGAGCGCATGCCATTAATTTTAACTCCTCAGAAGATAACCCTCCCTTGAAAAACATTTCTAATCCCCAACACTCTTTGGCCTTAGCGTAAAAATACATCGACGGCTTCGAATCCTTTTCATGATGCCATTTCTGGATTTCCTGATCTTGTAGGATCCGCTGGACCACTTTACTTACCTCGCCTTGGGAGGCACCCGGACCCTGGCCGTCACGCCACTGGTCAGACAACCCGCATAGATCAAGGATATTTTTTATCTGGAGTGGCCATGAATCACCTGAAGGGTCTCTTAAAGCTTCTAAATACGCAGCTTTCAGAGGTCTTATTCTAGGTAATGAAAATAATCCTAGATCACCCTTTAGGACTAAATTACAACTCTTCTGTGATAACCCTAGCACTCTTTTGAAATATCTATTTTGTACCACTTCTAGCCTAGCCCCTGCATTAAAACCCCACAACTCTGCCCCATAATGCATAACCGATTTCACTTTCGTATTAAAAATTTCTTTATGGAACTTCATATCTTTAATATTTTTCAAATTACTACGCAGAATACCATTCACACATCTGTTACCCTTCACCAATACACTATCCACATGCTTACCAAACTTTCCATTCGATGTTAATTTAACCCCCAAATAAATAAATGATTCCTTAATCTCAATTTCTTTACCATCCAAACTTACCCCATATGGTATCCTGCGTATCCAGCATTTAGGTTATGGTACAGATGAAGTATGCTTATTCGACTGTCGCCTAACGGCGAACGATCATCAAAGAAACCATTAAAATCTATACCAGGCAACTTTTACGTCAAAATAATAGCAAAAAAAAATGTTTCCAGATTATCATATGTCAGTTTGAAATATTTGCTTCTAGTTTCATCAGTCAGATCGAAATATTTTGCTAAGCAGCAGCATAAAAGACCTTATGTTCACCAGATAGATCACGTTCAGATTAAACAGCATACCCCAATGGAAGAACCATATTAGATGTTGAAATCTTAAAAGTAAAATTCCAGCTCAGTGCAAAGCCTTAGCTACTTTGTTGCTACCAATCCATTGGTTATTTGTTTCCACCTATAGGCGTTTTTCCGTGCTCCCACAAACAGTTTGTGGGTCGACTGTGGCTCGAAAATGTGTTTCCGCGGTCTTTCATGCGTCCCACAAGTGTGTTTCCGCGACCAACAAGATTTTCTTGGCTCGCTTTGTGGCTTAAATTCGACAAAGAACTGGCGAGGTGATTCTCGTTTTGTGGCTCGATTCTGGCGGGAAATTCAAATTAAGCAGGAAAATAGTGTCTAAACAATAAAGTTGACTACTTTTTCAAGCATGTAGACTTAAAATTTAGGATGCTTTTTGTACAGAATGGTAAGGAAATAAGCCTGGAGTTCTATTTATTGGGATTTTACATGAATTTTCTTTTGATTTTTCGATATTTGAAATTAACGCCAAAAAATAGACAAAACGGCGTTTCCGCGAGTTTCAACTAGTGGCTCAACCGTGTGGCACACACTCGTATTTCCGCGACAAACACCTGCAAACACTCATAAGTGTGTGGCCCACAACTGTGTCGCGGAAAAAGACCTTATGTTTCATAACCAAGCCCATGTGAGGCAATGTGTGAGTCGTGTCAATACAGGGCAGAGAAAACAGCGATCCTTATTGTTTGAAGTCTGGTACATACCAATGAATGGTTTATATAGCCTCGCCTTCAGGCCCCCCCCCCCGAATGTTGTCGGCCAGTCGGTAAAAAAAATAGCCGCGTCGGCGCGAAGCGCCGCGATTTGTCTTAAAAATAGTCCATCTTTTTTTGGAAACAGTCGATTTTTTCTTAAAAATAGTATTTTTTTTTAAATCAGCAGATTTTTCGTCACAACAGTCGTTTTTTCTCAAGAATAGTCGTTTTATCTTCAAAAACAGTCGGTAAAAATGACCAGCCAGTCGGTAAATACCTTCCCCCCCCAAAAAAAAAAAAAACTTGGCTAGTAACGCCTCTGGAGGCTGGCATGTGGTAAATATAATGCAAACATGAATCCAAACAGAAAAAGTTTACTAAAACCATTAGAACCTAGGGTAGGTACCAAATCTTGGAGAAGTAGCCTACTCGTAAATGCTAAAAACAAATCATGTTCTAGTATATGATTTAAATTTTGTTACTCTTTATTTTCAAGTAGAATATTGCTCTGCATGGTTTGGCTTTCTAGCTTTGCCCACAAGTTACAGCAAATGGACTTACAACTTGTGTTTCATGTTCCTTCAGCCCAAGCTGACTGCGAATCGTATTTGACAATGGAAGCTACATTTTATTAGAACAGTAATAGCTCAGTTTCAAACAGTAAATCAACATGGTAGCTAAATCAGCAGTGGACAGAACCTGCAGCAAACAAGGCTTGATTAGAACGTCTTATGAACCCACTTAAGTTTTGCTTTTTTCCTGTTCAGAACCGAGAAAAAAATATATATTGATTTCCTCATCCACCAGATTGTGTGTAAGGCACACTACCGGCTGTACGACGACAATGGATAGTAAAAGTTTCTTGGTGTTTTTTTGTTTTGTTTTAAGTCAATATATTTCCCAACATTGAGTCAACTCAGATTTTGGATTGGAATACAATATAATAAGGGTGTTTGATTTTCATCGGATTGGACGCATTCTTGCAAACTTGACATTTTCTGGGGGGGGGGGGGAAGGGGGGATTTAACCTGTTTATTGGTGCCAGAGAAAAGCTCCAGATTAGTTATTTATATAACCGAGAATTTGTTTGTCTTATTTTGACTTAGCATAATCTGATCAGTTGTATAAGAGATAAGCATTGTGTTTGTTCAGGTTACATATTTTGTGACCAGTGATTGATTTTTATATGAGAAAAATGCTTTACTCAAAATCACTTAAATTAGCCAGCCATTCTTTTGAAACAGCAGGGCGTTCGGTTGACTGAGCTAGGATCAACTTGTTGGCGACTCGCTGACTGACAATTCTTTTTTCAGTTATTTATTTATTTTTCTTCCTTATGATACTTGGTATACAAACTACAAAGTATACAACTAGATAAGAATTAAAATTTTGAGTGAGCTTACCTTCACAACAACTGATCGACGGATATGTTTAAACAACAGTAGCTTAATTAACAGTAACAACAGTAGCCTAATTACTAGCCTCTTCCAGTTCATAAGAAATGAAAGAGACTGTAGAGCGATGGGAGCTACAAAATTAGGGGAAAGTTGTGATTTGTGAGAAAGACAGTAGCCTATAAGAAAAGATAAATGAACAAAAAAAAACCATAAAATCGCTGACGATCTTCACTGGACGGAATGAGCATTAACCCAAGTAAAAATTTTCATAATTAAAGGACCAATCGCACTATTTACTCTTCAACTTACACTATTTTAGAATATTTGAATCATTTAAAACTAGGCTGTGCTTTCAACAAATAACCCACGGTTTTTACTGTTTAAGCCTTTTTCAGTTTCAATTTTATCTAGCCGACTAGTTGATTTTACGTTAACTATGTATACACTAAAATTATAATATTTGAGACTGAATAATATATATAGAGCTAAATCACATATCACACTATGGCCCATAACTGGTCATTTGTCTGTCAGGTCACGTAACTTGTCAATAAAATTACAATGATTAATATCACTTAATCTAATATTAATTTATATAAATTATTAATCTGGTTATATCAGTAATTAATCTGGAACTTTTTGGGATTGGGAACTTCGGGACCAATACACAGGTTAAAATACCCCTCTCCCCAGAAAATGTCAAGTTTGCAAGAATGCATCCCATCCAATGAAAACCAAACGCCCTTATTATATCTGTTCCAATTCAAAGCCTGAGTTGATTCAGTCTGGAGTATTTGACTTAAAACAAAACAAAAAAAACACCAAGAAACTTTTACTATCCATTGTCGTAGTACAGCCGGTTCCGACCCCTCGCACTATCTACTATTCAGCTTACAGTATTTTAAAATATTTGAATACTTTAAAAGTTGGCTGCGCTTTCAAGAAATAACCCACCGTTTGGGCTGTTTTAAGCCTTTTCCGAGGCCCGTTGACTTATAGCCGAAACAGGGAAACAATTTACATAACCGTTTTTTCTGATGGAAAAACTTCTCGCAGACAACCGTCGACAGCGACAGCAAAACACGGCAAGTGAGGAAATCAGCGTGGTTTTGTCAGAGGGGTTAGCATGTACCGTACGAAATTGGGGTCTAGAAATATGGAGTGATTATGGAAGTAGGTTCCGTTAGTATTATAGGTAAGACAGGTCCTTTAAGCTTTCCATAATGGTTCCAGGTCACCATGAACCCAAACCCGAAGGTTCTACTTGCTTTTGATTTCGACCACACGATTGTTGAAGAAAACACTGACTATCACGTCAGAAAATTGGCCCCTGAAGGCCACATTCCACAGGAGATCCTCAGCCTGTACTCCGAGCATGGGTGGACGAAGTGTATGGGCGAAATATTTCGGTACCTCCATGAACAGGGGATCTCCCCCCAGGAAATACTTGACTGTATGACTGAAATTTCATTCACCCATGGAATGGAGGAACTGTTTGAGAATGTTTCTCGAGACAAGGTAGAAATCATAATTATTTCTGACTCCAACTCCGTATTTATTGAGCATATCCTCAAAACTAAAGAAAAAAGTCACTTGTTCGACAGTGTGTTCACAAACCCGGCATTCTTTGATGAAAAAGGCAGACTCCAGCTCAGTGAATACCATTTTCAAGATCATTGTCAACTCAGCACTAAGAATCTGTGTAAAGGTCAGATCCTGCAGGACTATATAGCAGAAAGAAAGAAAGATGGAATCACATACTCTCTTGTTGGATATGTAGGAGACGGCATAAATGACTTTTGCCCCGGTCTGAGGCTGTCCGAAAACGATGTGCTCTTTCCCCGGAAAGATTTCAGCCTCGTGAAACATATTGACAAAATGGAAAACGAGAAAGGTTTGAAAGTAAGGGCTGAACTTTGTGTTTGGAGCTCTGCAGTGGAGATTTTGGAGAAGCTAAAGGCTAAGGTGCCAGAAGTTGTCAAGGGTGTCTAGGTTAGTTGGAACTATACTACAGTCAGTTCCTAAAAATACCACTACCGCCAGTTCCGTCCCGTTCCTCATACTTTCAATAACATGATGATAGATGAGTTTTAGAAAAAAAATGAAACGAGGTTTTAAGAACAGATTGTCGTAAAGGTTTTTCGGGTGAAACTGGAAATAGCATATGCCAGTAATTTAATTGTATGACTGAAAAGAAAAAAGAAAATCACCGGAATTGTGCTCCGCATTTTAACTCTGAAGTTCGACTGTCAGTCTCACGTATTATTTACCTTTTTTTTAAATAAACATAACCGACTTTAAATAAACTAGGTTGTCGTTCAAAAGAAAAGCTAATGACGCTGAGAGCCTATCCTGAGATGCGTTCTGCGTTCTTTCTTTGTCCATTCATATCTCACAGGTGGTCTCTGTATTTTCCCTATAAGGCGTTTTCGTATTCAGTGGCAACTGCTCCCCACTCATTTAACCCGTTTACGAACTAACCAGTGTCTGGCAGAGCAAAATAACAATAGGGAGTAGCGCCAAGACTTATGCTTTCCATGCTTCGCAAACGGGCCATACTCGTAGCGCCGCCCACTGCGCTTGCGGCATTTAAGCGAGACAAACTTTCGAGTTTAGAAATTTCTAGTAAAGCTAAGATGCGGTCTGCACACATCGAGGATACAGGGGAGTTTCTATCTTTTTTTTTGCTGTCTTAAGAATATGAAGTTATTGGAGCCAGCGCTGGTGCACGACTGATTGAGTTTCGTTAGGGACGTTCTCTAGCGCTAGTGATGCTAGTGTCGCTGCTATTCGAGTGTGTGTCACTTTTTTCAAGTCTTGGCGCTACTCCCTAGTGTTATTTTGCTCTGGTGTCTGGCTACTCCGCACAAGTGCGGACTAACCAGAACCGGTTCGAGAGGTAGGTGCTAGTGATATCAACGGTGAAACGAAAAACGTGTTAGGCCTATAGCAGAACATTATAGGAGAACTGAACAGTGAACACCATGTAGAGAAAAGAGCAGAAATAGCCCGGAGTGTCAGGAATGCACCCTAAACGCCCCTACTAACATAATGAACGTCTCAAATACGTCCCTCATAAAATCCGATGACGAATTGCCGCCAGACGCGCTAGAGGAACAATAACAATCACACGTGAGATCTTGGTATAAGTTATCTGAATTGTAAATAAGCGATTAGGCTTTCGCTTCGTATCGATTCGCGTATGAGCCCCTTGAAAAGTCAGCCAGCATACAGCAGTGAAGTCGGAAGCCAGAAATGAAAACTTGGATGATGCTTGACAGAACAGAGTCGGGTAAAGCAAAAATAGAGGAAGAGGCATTTTAAACATTTTTAAACATGGCTAGGCCTAAGAGGAAATAAAAAATAGCCAAACAAAACCTGGATAAACGTACACCATGAAGTAACGGGTTATTGTTTTCTTTACGATAGCGCACCTAGCGGCCAAAAAAGAACTAATCTGAGAGGAAATTTTTGAGGGGCGTATAGACAAGACCTAAGGTTTCGAAGGGATCCCAGAAATTTAATATTTGATCCAGGCAGTTGCGTCTTGTAGATAGGCCTATCCGAGAAATTTAAGTCTTTTACTTTTACCCATTAACATTTTTACTTAAAATTAGGAACAGATTAATGCGGTATGGATTCAGCAGGTGTGTTTACCCCTATACGTCATATCTACTTTGACGAAATTTGTCGAAACTTCCTGCCTTACTTCGGCAAAATATCCAGTTTTAGCCGGATCCCGCATGGGCCGCATGAACCACTTGTCCGGCAAAAATCTAAAGCCCAAAACGAATTCAGCATATCTCCTTACCCCTACGAACCGCTAATCTTCTTCAGATAAACTGTGACTTGTAAAAAAATTTCAGCTTTTGGCGGGATTCCGGGCGAACTATATATACGGGTAGAAAATGATTGTCAAATATGGATTCAGCGTGTCTTCTTACCCCCAAACTAGTGTTGGGCGATATTCGATATCGATAACGATAAATCGATATATCGGACCAAATATCGATATCGAATATCGAAACGTAAATATCAATATCGAAAACGATATTTTCTCATTCACAATTATTGTAAATAATCCAACATAACCTACATCTATATATCCGAAATTGGAGCAATATGTTTTCCGCAATTCGCTTCTTATTTATTTGGAGTTTGAGATGATGCCAAGATGCTATTTAACGACAATTTTGTTAGTAAATTTTGGCGAAACGAGACGTATCCCATAGCCAAATATGCTAAAGAAATATCGATATCGATTATCGAATATCGAAAGTGAAAATATTGATATATCGATATATCGAAAAATCCAAATATCGCCCAACACTACCCCAAACCGAACATTTAATAAACTTCAAATAAAACTAACTCTTAACACATTTTCCGGCTTTGGCCGGATTCCGTGTGAACTACTTGTCCGGGTTGAGAACGATTGTCATAAACGGAATCAGCATGTCTCCTTACCCCTAAACCGAACAAATAATCAACGTAAAATAAAACTTTGCATTTAAAATTTTTGTCGAATCCGATTTTGGCCAGATTCCGGATGAACTAGCCTAATTGTCCTACGAGATAATAAGTTTCAGAAATGGATCCAGCATGTTCTCCTTACCCCTAGATCGGCTATCTCTTCGGCTTTTTAAAATATTTGTCGTCGCCCTTGTAAACCCCTTCCCACCACTAAATATGGGGCTACAGGGCTCATCTACAAACTTGACCCTTCGTGCCAAGTTTGTATAAAATATCTCAACCCCTTCGAGAGTTATCGTGCAACTTTTACGAAATCATAGGTATCCTGTCACTTACGTTTTGGGATCCCAAAGAAGACTGAGACCGGATTTCTGAGAAGGTTTAGGGAACTCCGTGGCTCGAGACCTTGGAAGTCCTACCCTTGTATTGGGATGGTTGGAGGAAAGGGATTTCGTGGTGGTTGGCTAGTAGATTTTGCCTCCTGGTTGTCAAGTTGGTGAAGTTTCGGTACAATTACTCCCCGATGAAAAAATTTCCCAAAGTAGTAGTATGAAGTTGTACGAAAAAGTAGCATGCAGTACGAACTGATGCTACTGCGTGCTTCTATGTCAAGGCTACCGTGTTATTGCATTCTACTTCATGCCACTATTATCAAGACTGGATGCTACTACAGCAAGACAGGATGCTGCTGGATACTACTACTTAAGACTGGCACAGTCTGAGGCACATTAAATGATAATATTCTGTACTATTACATACAACTTTTTCGTAGAACTATCATACAACTACGCAGGCTAAAAAAATTTTCATCGGGTCTTCGCTAAAAGTCATCCCCTTGTAAACTCTTTTCCTGTTTTTCTTCGGCACCGGTACGCGAATTAGTTTCCGGCATCACATTCCGGAAATTAGGGCACAAAAAAGCCTAAGAGCATGATACGTCACGGAAAGAAAATAAACGTGGCAAGCGTGATAATGAGCTAATACAGGAGATAGGACACACGTTATGATGTGGGGGTCCCGTCAGTACCGCAACACGTCAGTTGACATAAACGTCAGTTCGCCACAGAATTCCGTCAGTACGCCAACGTTTTCTGACTGTTCACCTACACGTCAGTTGACCCCAAAAAACCGTCAGTTGACCAACACGTCACTTCAGCAACACGTCAGTTGACCAATACGTCAGTTGGCCAACACGTCAGTTGGCCAACGGTCAGTTCGCCTACTGTCAGTTGACATAAACGTCAGTAGATCTACACGTCAGTTCACCTAATCCTAAAATCCGACAGTTCATCTACACATGATGTGAAGAATCCCGGGAACGAGAATGGATGGAAGTACTGTCACAAAACATCAACGAAGAAACCAACGTAAATGGGGTTTGTAAACTCGCTAGTACCGAGCGAGAAGAGTCGTAATTGTTATTCGCAGGTACTGGTGAGTGGCTCGCTGTCTTTATTTTAGGCTTTCAATTCTTCCAATTTTGTTTTAATTTTCGGTTTCTTGTTGGTTTTCTGCTTTGTTTGTCTTGGTTGTTGATCTTCATCCTCGTTTTGGCAATTTTTCTCGGAATTTATTGTCTGCGCTGAAGAAGGGAGGCGGTTGTCCTCCCGAAATATTCGCCTTTTATTTCAGTATAATCGTTGTTCTTTACAAACCCCATTTTCTTGGTTTATTCGTTGATTTTTTGTGATATGATATGATATGATGTTGATATATGTCAGGCCAATGTGGTTGACGAATTTATCTTTGATGGAAATACTACTAAAGTAGAATGTCCCGACATGTGCCTTGATTGAAGAGATAAAAAAAAAAAAAAAATCGGTGGGACGAATATTTGTTTAGTTACAGTCCTTTTACCCGCAGATTAGAAATGATAAACAATTCATTTGAATTGGTCTGGAGGGGTTAGCTTTAATGTAGCAGCTTGCAGGTGCAGACTATTCAGATCGAGGGTCGAGGTTACACGACTCGTGTAATACGCCGGAGATGGAAATCGACTGACCGATCAGCTATAAAGGCGAGGTTTTCACCTTCCGGATTTTTGTTTCGGATTCCAGACAGCCGTTTTCGTCAAGGCGGATCTGGAAGTTAAAGCTAGGCCAAGAACGTCTGGAAGTCTGGAGTGATGGACCCCCCTAGATTCCGAATGTCTGGAAGTTGCCATAGAGGCAACTCATTCGAGATACATAAAAGGTGTATTTTCGCCGTACCGAGGACTCCTCGGGGAAACAAGGAGAACGGCTAGAATAGACGGAGTCACTCCACACGGACTCCGCGTACGGAAAAGAACGAGAACACGGGGAAGGCTTCTAAAATGGATTTTGTTCAAAACAAAAATATGCAGTTAGTCTGGATCCACTTTATTTTTTTATTTTGTTTATTCTGATTGTTTTTAATTAATTTTACATTGCACCAACACCAGCAAAAATTGATTCCCCTCCGAATCTGAAAGGTAGTCCTTTTGATGATGGTGAAGATAATCGGAGCCTTCCCCGTTTATGGGGAGTCGCGAGAATACGGGGAGTGAGTCCCTGAGACAAACAAAAACGCGGGGACTCCTCAAAAGAAGTCCTCGGGGAAGAGCGAGAACATTCCTAAAAAGTATCCAAGTGTGGGAAGAAAAGGGAGAGTGACAGGAAGAACCTGTCAAAATGTGAATACCTGCATTTCAACCTTTCGTCAAATGGTTCGAATGCATCCAATGATTCTATCTCTCTTGGATCGTTATCGTCAAATCAACAGACTCTCTACGGTGGCTCGGTATAACATTCAAATCTTCATTGTCAAGATTTTGCTCTTCGGTTGTTCAAGAAGTTTATAAATCGATCCGTAGCGCCTATGGGCGCATTGTCCCCAACCGGCGGCGCAATAGTCGTAAAGCTTTGGGAAATTTGTACAGCAACTTCTGCGCTCCTTCTATACTATTTCGTTCTGGTGTCACTCATGTTCTGCGATAGAAGGAGATTAAAAAGATGAGATCATGCAAAGCACCTGCTCCACTTGTCGAAATTATGTCATAACCATACATTGACGGAGAAGTTCAAAATTCGAGATGCAAGTGTTAAGGCCCATTCACAGCGGGTTTGAGCTAATACTCGGTACCAGCCAGTTCTGGAAATCGCTCTGAGACCGAGAATTACTGGGTTTCTGCCGTTCGCAATTGATACTGGTGCCAGTTTCGGATATCAGCTAGTCTCGCACCCTATTCTGATTAGCTAGTTTCGAACCAATGCCAATAGATAAAATCACATCCACTCTTACTGTCTTGAAAACTGAAAGTGAATTTAGGTCATTGATATTCGGTCTGACGTCGTTCAGAATTAGCCAAGCGGAACGTTCCTGAGTATTTCCCTAAATAATGTGATTGGCTAGTACCCTGAAAAGTTGAACTGATTTCAACTTGGGAAACTGGCACTAATATCAATTGCGAACGGCAGAAACTCAGCTAATTCTCGGTCTCAAGAGTGATTTCCGGAACTGTCTGGTACCGAGTATTAGCTAAAACCCGTTGTGAATGGGCCTTTACCCTTTTGGATGTTTCCTCGTCGCTTTCAAAATCATGCACAACATGGCCCAACCAGCGCACGACGTTATCCACTGCTTCCTGGCCGACGATTGAAAATTAAATGTCTTTTTTGTGTGTTTATGTGTTTGATTTATTTTCTTCATTTACTCCGCTTTTGAAAATGGCGGGTAATAAATAAATTACTTACTTACTTACTTGATTGACAGTTGCGAGCGAGATGCAAAAGATATTTGAAATGCGACATGGATGTTGAAGAATAGCAACATGGAAGGGTTCGCTTAACTGTGAAGAAGTCCCGGGCATGCAGGAATTTGAAGGTGAAGCCGAGCGGTAAGGAATTATGTCCGTCTTTGCAACTAGAAATAGTAGCCTACTATCTTAAGGTTAGTCAAATTCTGTTTTAAGCACCATTACCTCTTGTCATTGAAACATGTGCGGACTTACTCAATTTTTTCCCGATTGTTTTTTAAGAAAAATCGACTGGTTTAAGAAAAATCGTGGTGGTTCGCGCAGACTCATGTTTTAGATACTGGCCGACAACCTTAGGAATGAGGGAGGTTGCTCCCCTCTCCATACGTGGATTCTCTGCACATACTCATCCATTAATCTTCACATCGTTAAAGCACAACTCTTACTACAAATGATCTTTTCCCTATGAAATGAATCAGAAAAAACGGTTTTGAAAATACCATTACTTTCGACTCGAAAACCAGCGATTCTCTTGTTAGCGCTTGTCGATTACCTCCAACCTTCCTGCTCTCCGACGCGGCGGCTGGGCGCAAAACATTTGAAAACTGATCGTGCCTTGGTTAAAAAGTGGGAAAACTAAGCAAATAAAAGAAGTAACAAACAGAAGATTATCACATCCTTGTGTGTGAAAGAGAGTTGTCAGCGGACGTTGCAGATTCCGGCAAACTTTTCGTTGGGTGACGGGAAAACTCGGCAAGGCCAAAAAAGCGCTAAAAATTCGTAGTTACGAAACGAAACAATGGAGAAAGGTCGGGGTTTTCGAAGCTTATAATAGCATATAGGAGCTAAGTATATTATAAAAGGCAGAATAAGCAAGAGGGGTCCTTTAAAGTCCCTTCCAGGTCAACCGTAATAAAAATAAAAGGTACATTGCTGTGTCCTTGCAGGTCGTAAACGGATGACTCCTCATTCCCTGGTGATGAAGACTAGTCGGCGATAAGGCATTCTGTCCGACTTTCGGTTCAGTCCCGATGAAAAATTTGCAGCCTGCATAGTAGCAAGAATAAATAAGGGAAGAATTGAGAACTCACAGCATCCTAGATCTCTTTTCGTCCGATCTAATTTACCGGGGATGGAGCCTGGGTGGAGCTTCACGTGTTGCCTCTTGCAGTGTTAAGTGTTACCTCCAGAGCAACAGTTGATGAAGCAGTCAGAAAAGGCGCGAAGTTCAAACAGTGCAGATTCTGAGGATTATATAAATGGAAACTCCTTTTCAATCTCGGGTCAGATTTGCAATATGAAGCTTATGTTGTCACGACCCTTCACAAAGACGGTGAAGCCCAAGGGAATGCGGCATCTGATGACTCAGGGGAACAATTAAGCAACTTGAACGCTGAAGCATAGACCTAACACGTATGCGTTTAGTTCATATTCAATAGGACTGGTGTGAACATTAGTAATTTTATTTTGGTCTTCTCAGGACTGTAAAGAATCGCTTCTAGAAAAGGTATTAATTTTGGACAATATTTAGCTGTCGAAATGTACTCAATGAGTTACTATGTTTTGTTTTTAAGTGGTACTCTACACGAAATTTAGTTCATATCATTTTCTCGTGTAGTTGCGAAAAACAGAAATTAATGATTGCTGATGCAGGATATCTTTCAAGGCGAATCAGTTTGTGATAACAACTTATTATTCTTGGTCCAAAAGGTATATCATTATCTCGGATAGTTTCAGTTTACATCTGCCCAAATTTGTCATTGTCTATGCCTTTTCGTAATCGTTTTTTTTTTCATTATCATGTTTTTATATCATTCAAGTTGGAATTTGGGCATAGCTGGCGAACTGTACTCAAAGAGTTGTTATGTTTTGTTTTTAAGTTGTACTCTGTCCACAAAACTCAGTTCATAACATTTCTCGGTTAGTTGCGAAAAACAGTTGGCTTGAAGTATTTCCTAATTTAAATTTTAACTGATTACTGAAAATGATAATTGTACAGTACCATTAGAAACGTCTACATTTGAGATAACCATTTTTTATTTTTGGTCAAA
Source organism: Branchinecta sandiegonensis (assembly GCA_030848855.1). Lineage (NCBI taxonomy): Eukaryota > Metazoa > Arthropoda > Branchiopoda > Anostraca > Branchinectidae > Branchinecta > Branchinecta sandiegonensis. The sequence continues at coordinate 18,597,725 of JAUPMV010000016.1, read as the reverse complement.
ATGTATATCATTATCTCGGGTAGTGGTAATGTTTCATTATCCATCCTATTGACCGTCTTTTTTTTCATCACTAAGAATCTGCCATAGAGATTGCATGAATGTTTGGAAGCGTGAACACTTATAGTGTTCAGTCCAAATCGGTCCTTTTTCTGCCTTTATTTTCGTCATCCTTGAATGTAGGATTGCACGACTTCTATCATCTCACTGTACTTTAGCCCCTTGTCTCGTCTTTTAAAGTAGTGGTAGCAGCGATTTGTTGGAGGGAGAAGGGCAAAATGTCGGCCTCTTTCGGTTTAATTTGAATTTGGCGCACTTCCTTGACGCGAAGCACGGCGATCAGAAGAAATATCGCCAATAATTACTCTGTGGTCTGGACAGGCGCCGAATAGGCTCCACCCCCGGTACTTGAGGATCGGGCAGAAAACAACGTCCCATGATTCAAGTCTTCTCAATTCTTCCCTTATTTATTCTTGATAGTAGTATGGTAACATTGTATAAGTAGTGAACTGATACACAAAAATGCTCCTCAGCCGGGATTTGAACCCAGGACCCTCTGCTTACAAGGCAGTCGCTCTACCAACTGAGCTAGTGAACTGGTTAGATGAATTTGCCTTCGGGCGGGATCACTGTTCCTATGGCCGGCTTCTACCAGACTATTGTAGTGGTTTGCGAACTCAGTTCACAAGCCCCTCGGTAGCTCAGTTGGTAGAGCGACTGCCTTGTAAGCAGAGGGTGCTGGGTTCAAATCCCGGCCGAGGAGCATTTTTGTCTATCAGTTCACTACTTACACCACTGAATAGCCGCGTTTGTATCAAGATTCAAATTTTCGTCATCGTAGAATTTTCGTTGTGAGGACGGCCGTAGATATTTGAACGTCATACAGAGCAAATAGTGAGAAAAAGAAAAAACCCCTTTACACAGTCCAAATAATGGAGCGTGTTCAGTTTAATATTACAAAAATAAGTTGGCTTTTCAGTTAAACTTTAAGAATCCTGCTGTAACCCTGTTGGTTCGAATAAGAAGCGGGGCTTAGCAGGGGTCCCTAGCATAGGCGAGTGGTTTTTATGGCACTTGCCTTCCGGCCAAGTGCCATATACCGATCACGTTTCCGTCGTCGGTCGGTCGGTTAGTCCACTCTTCTCGAGTTAGGGTACTTCCAGAAGTGCTAGGACGATGAAACTTGGCAGGCATATCATGGACCCGACCAGATTAACTTGGAAACAGTCATTCGCTCGATCCGACCATCGTGGGGGAAGGGGTAGACGGCGGAATCCGGAAATTAGTGACATGCATAGCTTTCGAACGGGTTATCGGAACTTAATGAAACTGATATCTTGAAAGGCCTCATGTCTCAGATGTCCCATTTCAAGTCCGGACCGGATCCGATCAACTGGGGGGGGGGGGGGCGGGAATCAGAGGTGAGAACCGGAAATCTGGCGACACGCATAGAGCGGAGCGATCGGGATGAAACTTGGTGGGAAGTACAGGCACATGTCCTAGGTGCATCAGTGACAGAATCGGACCGGATTCGGGTACCGAGGAGGGGGGGGGGGGGTACGGAATTTCGGTGATCGCGAGTTAAGGTACCTCCAGATGTGCTAGGACGATAAAACTTTGCTGGATCATTAGAAACTTGACATCATTGGGTTAGATATCGTCACTTCTCCGATCCGACCATCCCTTAAAGAACTCATCTTTACCGCAAAAAACAAAAAATACTTTTAAAGCAAACATTCACTTTTTCACGATCGCATGAGTACATGCTTCTTTTTGGCTCAAGGGCAGGGGCGTCGCAAGTACATTTTCGGTGGGGGGGGGTGCAGAGCCAAAATTTTACCGAATCTTTCAAAATTTTTACCGAATCCTAGAACTAAGAATTCGAGCTTTAAATTGTGGGACAGAAACGATACGTAGGAAGAGTAACAATAAAGGGCAGCATGAAAGACGATAAGCCAACTATTAGGCGGCGTTTTGGCGAAGCCGACATGGAGAATATATTGCCGGGCAGCTTCTATCTATTCTAGCCAAAAGAAAATTAAATCGAGCGCTGCAGGCGAAAATTTTCGAAATCCATTTTTTCTGTAGGCTAAAATTTAACTGCTTCTCTTACAAATTCTATCATTTACCGTTGATTAAATACCGAGACTCTAAGAAGTTCCAGAAACCGGATGGAGCGACGTTCTGGCGCCAGCAGCAATTGTAGTCTAGTCAATATACTACCAGGGACCCATAAATTTCCTGTTAAGTTTACAGGAAATTTGTGGGTCCCTGATACTACCCATAATCACATAAAGTGAGCGACGCAGGTGAATTTTTTTTGCTTTTTCCTGCCGAATTTAATTTCCATCTAAATTCTAGCTTTTAATGTTTCGAAATCTCAATCCTAAAACTGGCTTAAAACCCACGTCAAATGACGCGCCTATCCACAAATAGAGAATATTACAAAAAGTGCTGCAGGCGGAATTTTCGAAATATTTATGATTATATATTCTTTTTGGGATCCAAAATAAAAGTAAGGACTATCGATGATATCATAGATCACCCCTTTTGTCTGCGTCCAGTGCTTCACTTGACCTCTTCTGAGTTTCGAGTTTCGTAATAACTTCCGAATTCTGGCAACTGTAACGAATAAATTACCGAATCCCAGTTATTATACCGAACAAGTTTAGACCGATAGCATGTTCGGGATTCTGTATAACCACCGTATCCCGGTTATTATACCGAATTGTTTTGGTATCGAAAGACTACCGAACAATATTCATATTCGGTATACTTTCGTCGAAACGAGTCAGGATTAGTGGTTAACCTCCTAATCCTGGAAATTACTCTGAGTAAATTACCGAATCCCAATCATTATACCGAATAATTTTGAACCAATAGCTTATTCGGGATTCTGTGTAACTACGGAATCTCCACAAACATGCCGAATAGTTCCGGCATCGAAAAATTACCAAATGATTTCAGTAAATTCTCTCACCAAATTCGTGATAACTACCGAATAGTCGCAATTATGCCGAATCCCGATCATTATAGCGAAGAGATATGTACAGATAGCCTATTTAGGATTCTGTATAACTACCGAATCCCCGTAAATATGTCGAACAGTTCTGCTATCGAAGAAATACCGAACCATTTTAGTAAAATTCTGGGCCTCCGGACCAGAATTTTACCGAATCTCAAAAAGGTGGGGGTGCTGCATCCCCCTTGCGACGCCCCTGCTCAAGGGTTTTGCTTAGAAATTATTTTTTAGCACCCTTAAAGTGCGCATCTTCACCAAAAAGTGAAAAAATACTTTTGACCATCACTTCCATCTGACCCAGCCTTGCAAGTGCCATATGAGCTTCCAGCTCTTGTTTATCATCCTGCAGAGGCTGCAGATCATTTTCATCTGTCCTTTATTGAAGTCAGATACCGATCACCGATATCGATCAGATACCAGATACGATACCGATCAGGGAGTCGTCCGCTGCTATCAGGTATCACATTTGGAAATGTTACGCGCTGCACCAATTTAAGCTAGATCTCGGCGGTTACTAGAAAATGAGTCTTTTTAGCAATTCCGGCTTCGTTTATTAGTTAGGTTTGGAATCCTAAATAGGTCGTAATGTAGACCATATTTCTTAATATCTTTTGAGTACGTGAGAAGGCTAATTAAACAGTTCTAGATATAACTTGGTCTGATTTTGTTATCGCATTTGCCAGTTGTAGTTGGGAAAGTGTAGGCCTCTTGTGGATATAATCATGGCAGGTTTAGAGGGTATGGAAGAATCTTTACTTACGCAGTATTTCTTGCGATTTAGGGCAATTTTTTGGTATGGAATGGTCTTTGTTTAGTCCAACTTACTTATACTTGAACTTAGGATTGTGGTTGCACTGGTTGCCAAGTAATCACTTTTACATCTAGATAATGAAACTTTTTTTTATTCGTGGTTTTCCTAAGCTTTATTATCATCTAGCTACAATCAAATACAGCGAATTTCTTCAACCAGATAAGCTTCAAACAGTAAGACTAATTTCTCCTCTCCATTTCTTCAAGTTATGTGGATGAATTTTATAGATGCTGAAGCCTATACCATGTTATTGTTATTACTCGTACTAATTAGGCCTAAGCATTCAAGTAAGAACATAAACACCATAAAAGGCGGAGGGGATCCATCTACATCATTTTATGCATGGGTTTGTTGACCATATTCGGAAGCTCGACGAGCTACTTCAAAGATCAAAATGCAATCAGGTCGGCCATGATTGGTTAGGGATTGTTCTTTGAGCAAATTTTGAATTATCAGTGTGAATTTTCTCGTTGTGTTTTATTTTTATGGTATCTTTCAGTGTATTGTTTGTTTTACTTTTCACATACTCGGTCATTTTGTCTTTTCTGTACGATGGGTGAAAAATAAACATTACTGTGAATTGTTGAGAAAGGGCTTAATGTCCAAACTGTTTTAGTTAGATACATTTTCAAGAAAGTTTTAAACTGTTTTCTTAGCCGCAAGAAATAGAGCTTTTTGAAACTGACGTTGAATTCCTGAGTGAGACAGGTAAACCAGACAAAACTAGTATTTATAGTAAGTAACATTTCATCAAGTTAAATGCAATGGACTGCACGAAATAGGGGGGGGGGGGGAGGGCGAAGACGCTAAAAAAGCAATCAATGTTTTCACAACGTAAGTTTTCTTGAAGGCGTGTCATTGTATACAGATCATTTGCTAATACACATGCCTTCTATACTTCCTGCGCTCCTTCTATAGTACTTCGTTCTGGTGTCACTCATGTTCTGCGAAAGAAGGAGATTAAAAAGATGAGATCATGTTATTTTAAATATGCAAGGCACCTGCTTCACTTGTCGAAATTATGCCATAACCATACATTGACGGAGAAGTTCAAAATTCAAGATGCAAGTGTTACCCTTTTGGATGTTTCTTCGTCGCTATCAGAAATCACTGACAACAGAGCCGAACCAGCGCACGACCTTCTCCACTGCTTCCTGGCCGAAGATTGAAAATTAGTGTCTATTTTTCTTTTTTTATGTGTTTATTTTTTTCTTTCATTTACTCCGCTTTTTCGAAATGGCGGGTTACAAAAATTAATTCCTTACTTATTTTACAGTTCCGTACCGAAGTTAATTGGTTCCAAAGCATCCATTTAAATTCTCCTCTCCGTAAGATTGACGGAATTACGGTCCAAGTGTGGAAGAAATTTGAATAATTCATAAATCCGACCATACGGGATTACATTTTCTTCCGTTTTGTTTAAATAGCTTAATGTTCTTTCTTGCGGTGCGAGTGCGGAATAAATCATTAAAGGACCTGTCGTACCTATAATGCCAATGCAACAGTAGCAGCATTCATTAGTTCTTAAACCAGGAGACCCAAATGTCGCATGCTACTTTTTAAACCCGCTATCGACATCTCACTTATCTGCCGCGATTTGCTATTTTCTGTGCGCATTGTGCTCCCGACGAGTGTACACGTTTCGTGCTACTGATAAGTAAAACCGGTTATTTGAATTTTGTCGAGCCTAGAATTCAATGGGCTTGGGAAAAGGCTTAAAACAGCCAAGGCCGTGAGTAATTTGTCTAAAGCAGAGCCTGGCTATACAGTATTCGATAGTTTTCAGTATTGAAGCATAAACAGTAAATAGTGCGAGGTGTGCTTTAAGAATCCGACGAAATGGGATTGCATTTTCTTCCGTTTTGTTCAAATAGCTTAATATTTAACATTTTCTTTTGTACGGTTTGAGTGCGGCATAAATCATTAAGAAAGCCGACGAGACGGGAATCTTTTTGCTCCTCACAGATAAAAAAGCTTTTCTTATTAAAAGAGCCTTGCCAATAAATATATAAATATATATATGTATTGAAAAACCCAAAGGCCATATACAGGATAAACAAACAACTCATAGGAAACTAAACAAAATAACAAACCAAGAAACAGCACTTCTCAACTCGCGTGCTTTTTGTTCAAAATTTCCAAAAGAAACAATCACTCTTGGTGACGTAGTCGTAAGATACCAAGTAGCTGCCCACCACCCCTAGAAAATAATGAACTCCTTAAAGCACAACTCTTACTAGAAATGATCTTTACCCCATGAAACGGATCAGAATTTTTTTTTTTCGGAAAATACCATTACATTCGTCTGAAATTAGCGATTTTCTTGTTAGAGCTAGTCGACTCTATCCAGCCCTCCTGCTCTCCGACGCGGCGGCTGGGCGCAAAACGTTTAAAAACTGAACGCTCCGTGGCTAAAAAGTTAGAAAACTAAGCAAATAAAAGAAGTCAAAAACAGAAGATTCTCATATCCTTGTATGTGAAAGAGTCGTCAGCGGACATTGAAGGTTCTGGCAAACTTTGCGTTGTGTGACGGGCAAAACTCGGCACATAAAAAAAAAAACGCTAATAGTTCGTAGGCCCAAAACGAAACAATGGAGAAAGGTGGGGATTTTAGAAGCTTCTGATTGTACAAGGGAGCCAGGTATATTATAAAAGGCAGAAAAAGCAAGAGGGGTCCTTTAAGTGCGAAAGCTCCTAGCACCTGAAAAGAAAATGATCCAGACCACACAATATTGTGATCATCACGGAATGGTGAGCAATTTAAATAGTATATCATTTTTCTGTTACAGATGACGAAGATGGTGTTCCGATATATGTTAAACCTCCCATTTCAGGGGGGAGGCGAATGAGTAGAGCGGATAACCGTTCAGTCAGTAAGTATTATTTTTAATTATTCCCGACCCACATCCGGTACACTGAATTTGTGCGCTCGAGCATTCACGTTTTCATTTTTCACGCTTGCGGTGTTCGGTTCTTTGATGACCTTGATCGTGGATAACCATTTAATTTACAAAAATAATTAAAACAAAAATATTTCTTGGCGATGGGGTTAGGGGTATTTGAATTACTGAGTAATAATTTGTTTTTAAAAAGAAAGTTTGGTGAAGAAGTTGTTTGGTTTAATTTTATGTATTTATACATTTCGCGTTAAGCTTTTAGCTTGTCTCTTAGCTGTTAATTGTTTAGTGTAATAGAAGATATGTTAGTTATGTTTTTATTTTAACATTTTCTCCTTGTTCAGGTTGTCTTTTGCACTTTTTATGGCACTTGCCCTTCGGCCAAGTGCCATATAGCGATCGCAATTTCGTCCGTCCGTCGGTCTGTCGGTCTGCCGGTCGGTCTGTCTGTCGGTCTGTCCAGGTTTTGCTAGTTCGGGCACTTCCATATAAGCTAGGACGATGAAACCTGGCAGGCATACCAGGGACCCCAAAAAATTAAGTTGGAAATAGTCACTTCACCAGTCTGAGCATCGTGGGGGGAGTGAAGGGAGGGGGAATCCGGAATCTAGACGTATTTATAACTTTTGAACGGGTGATCGGATCTTAATGAAACTTGATATTTGGAAAGACCCCGTGTTTCCGACGACCCGCTTAAAGTACGGACCGGATCCGGCGACTTTGGGGGGAGCTGGAGGGGGGGGGGCGGAAATCTTGGAAAACCCTTAGAGTGGACGGAGCGGGATGAAACTTGGTGGGTAGAACGAGCACAAGTCCTAGATATGTTGTTGATATAACCGGACTGGATTCGAGCACTGTGGGGGGTCGAGGGGGGGGGGGGCGGAATCCGGTGATCCCGCTGGTTCGTACTTCCGGATGTACTAGGACAATGAAACTTGGCAGGCATATCAGGGACGTTAAATGATTAAGCTGGAAATAGTCACTTCCCCGATCCGAGCATCGTAGGGGGAGGGGAGGGAGGGGGAATCCGGAATCTTGAGGTATTTATAACTTTCGAACGGGTGATCGGATAGCAATGAAATTGGATATTTGGAGAGATCTTGTGCCTCAGACGACCCATTTAAAATCCGGACTGGATCCGGTGACTTTGGTGGGGGCTGGAGGGGGAAACGGGAAATTTTTGGGAAACGGTTAGAGTGGAGGGGTTGGGACGAAACTTTGTGGGAAGAACTTGCTCAAGTCCTAGATACATCGTTGACATAACCGGGCCGGATTTGGGCACTGTGGGGGGAGTTGGGGGGGGATTCGGTGATCCCGCGAGTTTGGTACTAGGACAATGAAATTTGGTAGACATATCAGGGACCCGAACAGACTGCCTTGAGAATAGTTGTTTCTCCGATCAGACCATCGTGGGGGGGGGGGGGGCGTGGAGTGGTAGGGAATCCGGAATCTAGTGGCATGCATAACTTTTAAACGGGAGATCGGATTTGAACGAAACTTGGCAAGTGGAAAAAGCTATCGTCTCAGATGTTCCACGTGAAGTCCGGACCGGATCCGATACTTGTGGGGGAGTTGGAGGGGGCCACCGGAAATCTCGTGAAACGCTTGGAGTCGAGGGATTGGGATAGAATTTGGTAAGAAAAACAAGCATAAGCCCTGTAAGCACGTTCTTGATAGAACCAGATCTTACCGGGGCTCTTTGGGGGGAGTTGGAGGAGGTTTCCCGGAATTCCAGTGATCGCGAGTTATGATGTGTCATATGCCCTAGATGACATATTTTAGGGTTCGGACCGAATCCGAGCACGGTGCTCGAGCAATTTCCCGAAAAATGCTCAGATTCGAGTGAAACTTGATAGGCGGTAAGAGAAGATGCTTTAGATGATTAATTTATGTGTCCGAACCAGATTCGGCCGTGGCAGGGGGAGTTGGAGGGGGGGGGGTACCGGAAATAGTGTGGCACGTTTATGAATCAAACGATTGGATCTAAACTTAAAAGGTGGAAAATTAAGATGCCCTAGATGATCTGACGCAATGCCAGAAATGCTCAGACTCGAGTGAAACTAGATATCCTATTTCTAGGTATTTTGTGCCTTTCTCATCTACTTTCTTGCATCACCTGCTCGTAACTAGTGCCATATGAGCTCGTACCTCTTGTTAGGGGAGGGAATGGTTGGTTCTTAATGAACGTTATTTTGTCAATTTGAAGAATAAAAACAGTTGACTGCTTATGCAAATTTGCTAAGCTTTTCACCAAAAGCCTGTGGATAGGCTATATATTATTATTTTTTTTTGTATGGTCTCTCCACTGAATTAAAATACTTGATTGATATAAGCAGGTAAACCCATGTAATTGGGTTTGCTTGCACGACAAGACCAAATTCACCCAGACGCGGGGAATTTGAATTTCAACAGAAGCCTGCGTTTCCATGTACCACGGACGCTAATCTAGGAAATTCACGGATGAAATAAAGTACGAAAGTGATGATAACAGTTGACTGCTTATGCAATTTGCTAAGATTTTCACCAAAAGCCTGCAGATAGGCTATATATTATTATTTTTTTTTGTATGGTCTCTCTACTGAATTAAAATAATTGATTGATATAAGCAGGTAAACCCATGTAATTGGTTGAAAGCAGAGCTGAGTTGCAAGGTAGTGAACGGACAGGCCGAGTATAATAAGACCTTGCTTTCTTTATTAGTATTCTTTAGTCACAGGTTCATTTTGCTGGATTGAGCCTGAAGAGGACCGTTGCCAGGAAAGGCCGAAATTTCGTTCGAATAAAACTCTGTTGAAATATCCGTTTAACACATTCAGATAATTTCTTTTTAAGAAATACAGCGGAATATAAAAATAGAGCAAACACTTGACCCGACAAAATAGCAAAAAATTGTGCATTTTTGGAACACGTTATGAAACAGCATTTTAATATGGACGCTAAACGGCTTCTGAAAGTTTGTGGTAGAAAAACTGATGTAAGATCTTGGTAAGACGCCGTGAGTTGGCAGGGCAGGATGTTGATGAAGGGTCGACAAGTTTTGAATAAATGTCAAGAGGAAGAATGGTTAAGAAACTAAAGTACCTGTACAAACAAAATAATTAAAAAATCGTTAAATTATTTCTGTTAGAATTATTTTGTTTACACAGTAGTTTAAGATTGAGGAATCTAAAAACAACAAAAAATCGGCAAAGTTTTCGTTTTCTATTGTTTTGTTTTTTGTTATTATAAACTATTTTGTTTTTACAAAATATTGAAACATCGGTGAAACGAGACGACATAAATGGTATTACTATAATTATTGTTTCTTATCATTGCAGAAGTTGTCTGTTTAATGGCAATTGTGAGCCCTTGTATCTTTCTCTCTTTGGGTAGGAGGGCAATCTTTTGGTGACTTACTTTCTTTTAGTATTATCCCCCTCAGAAAAAGTCCACTTTCTGCTGGGGGAAGAGGCAAACCTCCACGACGTCATTGAAGTCCATCCCTTGTTCTGCGAGTTGGAAGAACTGGTGGTGACACCTACCGGCGACGTCGAGTGGCGTGAGACTGCCAGGTAGGTTTGTTTTCGATTTTACCGCTCGAGATCCCTGGTTCACAGGGGAGATCCCTGGTTCCCTTTACTTCAGGTTTGCGAAGTTTCTGCTGCGATGTCCCTTGTGGACGAGGAACACCTTCATGATTGAAAAACACCAGATTGCGGACCCTAGTATCGCAGTGAATCGGGTAATTTCAAATTTCCAGGGGAAATGGAGCACCCCTGGCTTAAACACTTTTATAGTTCGTGATTGCGTAATTGTTATGTAAATGTCATGTGTCTGGATCTGTGTAGTGCCTTAAATTTTCTCTTCTTTTTCTTTATCTTTATCTTTTCTTTACTCCGTTTTGTTCTTAAGTGAAAAATACGGGAAAATAAATACTTTACTTACTTACTTACTTACTTACTGCTGCGATTTCGCGCAGAATTTTGCGTCATGCGACGTCACGAGCTTAAGTTAATCGGCTAAGGTTTAGTCAATACCATTTCCCTGGTTCACACTGCTACGATTTCGCGCAAAATTTTGCGTCATGCGACATACTACACAAATCGTGCGACAAGCAACGCAGAACTTTGTGTTTTGTCGCAGTGTCGGATGCGTTGAAATATTTTAACTGATACGATATAACGCATGCGATTCTTGAGGGAAAGAAAAGAAAAAACAAAGACTAGTTTATTTTCAAGACTAAAATTTGCTCTACCTTGATCTGACTGTAATCCTAGGATGGCTGAATGCAAAACATCTTCTGAATAGACTTTTGTTAACCTGTTTTGAGCAAGATGACACATAGGGTTTGACTGAAATTTCCTAATAAGTGGGTGGGTTTTCAGATGGGTAATCTCCCAGCATCGTCAGAGGCTGTTTCCCCAAGGGTTTCTTTGTCCTTTTGCAGAATAATCTCGTCGAATTATTTCGTTTTTCATTTGCGTCTGTGTGGTAGTGGGAACGTCCATGCGATTCTGTCGCACGTCGGAACATCAAAGAAAAAATCGTGTCGCACACGAAGCAGTAATGTGAACCAGGGTGAATACAAGTTTATTCAGACGATATTTTGCATTCAGCCATCCTAGGATTACAGTCAGATCAAGGTAGAGCAATTTTTAGTCTTGAAAATAAACTAGTCTTTGTTTTTTCTTTTCTTTCCCTCAAGAATCGCATGCGTTATGTCGGATTAGTTGAAATATTTCAACTCATCCGACACTGCGACAAAACGCAAAGTTCTGCGTTTCTTGTCGCACAATTTGTGTCGTATGTCGCATGACGCAAAATTTTGCGCGAAATCGTAGCAATGTGAACCAGGGAATTGGTATTGACTAAAGGGTCGCCGTCACTACCCCCACCCGTCGATTCACCCACCCGTCAATACACCCAATCTAAAAATCCGTCGATTCACCCAACCGTCGATTCACCCAAACGTCGATTCGCCCAACGTCGATTCGCCCAACCGCTGATTCGCCCAACCGCTGATTCGCCCACCCGCTGATTCACCCACCCGTCGATTCGCCCACCCGTCGATTCGCCCAATGTCGATTCACCCAACGTCCTGTTGCTTGAGCGTCGATTCGCCCAATTCTATGATCCGTCGATTCGCCCACCCGTCATAAGACCCAAAATATCCGTCACAACCCCCACTTTTTCCGACGGTTTGCCTACCCGTCACAAGACCCAAGAAATCCGTCGATTCGCCCAAAAAATCCGTCACAACCCCCACTTTTTCCGAAAGTTCGGCTACCCGTCACAAGACCCAAAATATCCGTCGATTCGCCCAATTTTCAAAACCGACCTTTGATCCAGCGCGGCTCTTTTCATTGAACGCGATGGAACAAAGCGACTGAGTCACAGGGGAGTAATTAAGAAGGATACAATACCGTCCGATGTAAATAAGGGTGAAAACTAGTCAATACAACTTGAGCCAGAATGATGAGAAGCATGATATAAGACCTCGGTGCTGATAATGAAAGAGGAAATGGAGGATGAATGCAAGAGTAAAATATCAATGAGCTACCATGTTTTTAAGTACAACATGTACCGAAAGCGGTAGGCTACATGTTGCGATTATTTGGTCGGTTAAAGGAAATTATAACGCCACACGATCATTCGATTCTCAATAGATTAAAATTTGACTGGTACTTCTTTGGTCGGCAGACTCGACCCAAAGTCGGCTAGAAGTTGGGCGGCAGGAATACCAAAGGTTCCGACGGAAACCCAGAGGAGAATATTTATGAAACTATTACAGCTGGAATACTGAAGCTCCAAGGGATATTCTGATCCATTTTATGTTTCCTTATATATGACCCTTGTCGGATGAATCGGAAATTGTACTAATTAGTGGGTAGCTTTACAAGCTTCTGCAGAACAGCTGGCCGACGACAGTTATAAGTCAACTTTTTCACTTAAGTTATTACCGGATTTCTTTTGTTGTTCCGGGCTGAACCTGATTTTAGCTGAATCGGTCCAGCAGGAAAAATGGGCTGACGCCCATAATGACCATGATCACAACGCCCACGACTCAAAATGCCCACGACTCAAAATGCCCACTATTCAAAATGTCCACGATTCAAAATGCCTACGACCCAGCCCACGGTTCAGAATGCCCACGATCGTACAGTTTGAGGTGTTCAGGCCGTAGTAAATTGGACCTAGTGATGAATGTGAAACGAAAGGCGCGGACCGAGTATCAGGATGGCGATAATCGTGCATTGAAACTGTTCAGTTACAATGTAATTTCGAATTCTGAAAATAGAAATGAAACACCAACAGTGAGCTCAAAACTGTTATTTTTAACGATTCTTACCTTCAGGGTGCAAGGTTTAGATCGCCATTTATTCGTACTTTCGCGCAAATCATTCTAGTTTGATGAATTATAAAATAATCCTTTCATAATTTTCCGTAGTAATCCTGTCCCTTTTAATCTCGCTGTCCGTTGTCCCAGATCATTTTGACCTCCCCTACCGACAGTTAGTCGTCGGCACTTTGAACCAGGACGATTTTAGCCTTCCCGGAGAGCATTTTCAACTGTCGGAATGACATTTTTGACAATTTTGATTTCACCCTGAATTACGGCATTTTGAGTCGTGGGCATTGGGAGGTGGGCAAAAAGATCGTGCTGATTTTGGGAACCACCCGAAAAACGTCTATAATATCCCCATTTTTGTTTGTTTAGGGTTTTCATGCCCCTATCTCGGCACTCTGATCGGTTCTGGTCAAACTTTTACAAGACATTATTTACCGTTTTTCAACGGCACGAAAATATGTGTGTTAATTCTCCAGCCTGATACTTGGCCTTAGAACAAAGCTTTTATCAAGTAAGGGAAAACTGGAATATCCAGTATCCAGTTTCACAGAAGTGCGAAAAGAATAACAAGTAGATCGCCAGATTGCGTGTGGAATTGATGAAAAACTCATTTGCGGGAGGTTTTAAAGTGGGGAAGACATTGCCGGAAAATGCTTGGCTCTAATGAGACTTGTCGTAAGAGCTGATGAGCTAATTGACCCGTTTCTAGGTCCGAACCGTAACTGCCTGTGGTTAGGATGTTGAAAGGGCATGTTGTGGCCATACCCCCTCCTCCCCCCTCCAGCTTCCCCTCATGTAAGGCGGATGGTCTTACTAGCATCAAAAATTACATATCTGTGACGTAATTTAGTTCAATAACAAATAACACTTCGCTACACTTGTGATATTTTCTGTTATGATTTCGCAATTGTTGGGTACATACTGAATATTATAACTCTTGGGAATCACGAGAATGTATTGTTTGGTAATTTTTTTTGCACTTGGCTGTGATTATGTGCACTTTAAGGGCGCTAGAAATTCTTTTGTAATCAAAACCCTTGACAAAAAAATTATCATGGGCCCTTTAGGATCATGAATATATATGGTTGGTCAAAAGTATTTTTTTTTACTTTTCGGTTAAGATGCGCACTTTAAGGGTGCAGAAATTCATTTCTAAGCAGAACCTTTTGGCAAAAATTATCATGTGCTCATGGGGATCATGAAAATGTAGGTTTTGCTGAAAAGTATTTTGTGTACTTTGCGGTTAAGATGAGTACTTTAAGGGATGGTCGGACCTGGGAAGTGACAATTTCTAAGCCAATCTTGTCAAGTCTCTAATGTTCCAGCCATGTTTTGTCGTCCTAGCACATCTGGAAGTAGCCTACATTAAATTGCGGCCACCGGAATTCTGGATCCCCCTTCAACTCCCCCAGAGTGACCGAATCCGGTCCGGTTCTGTCACTGATGTATCTAGGCCTTACGCTTGTTCTTCCCACCAAGTGTTATCCCAATCGCTATATTCGAAGCGTGTCACAAAATTTCCGGCCCCCCCCCCCCCCCCCGGCTCCCCCACATTGATCGGATCCTGTCCGAACTGGAAATGGGACATCTGAGACATGAGTTCTTTCCGAATATCAAGCTTCACTGAGATCCGATCACCCGTTCAAAAGTTAGGCATACCTGAAGATTCTGGATTCCCCCTCCCTCCACTCACCCCACGGTGGTCAAATCGGAAAAACGGCTGTTTTTAGAGGACCTGCCTTACCTATAATACTAACGCAACCTACTTTCATAATCACTCCATATATTTCTAAGCCCGGAGACCCCAACTTTGTACGGTACATTCTAGCCCCTCTAATAAAACCATGCTGATTTTCTCACTTGCTGTGTCTTGCTGCCTTCGATGTGGATCACGCTGTCGACGGTTGTCTGCGACAAGATTTTCCATCAGGAAAACCGGTTATGTAAATTTTTTCCCTGTCTTCGCTACAAGTCAACGGGTCTCGGAAAAGGCTTAAAACAGCAAAAGCCGTGGGTTATTTGTTGGAAGCACAGCCTAGTTTTAAAGTATTAAAATATTTTAAAATACTTTAAGTTGAAGAGTAAATAGTGCGAGGGGTCCTTTAAGTTAAAATTGTGGAGTCGCTAACTGCTTGCCAAGTTTCATCGTCCCAGCACATGTGTAAGCATCTTCAGTCGGGATCACGGTAATTCTGGAACCCTCCCTCCAACTCCCCCCACAGTGCTCGGATCCAGTCCGGTCTTTTA
Source organism: Branchinecta sandiegonensis (assembly GCA_030848855.1). Classification (NCBI taxonomy): domain Eukaryota; kingdom Metazoa; phylum Arthropoda; class Branchiopoda; order Anostraca; family Branchinectidae; genus Branchinecta; species Branchinecta sandiegonensis. The sequence goes on along the minus strand of JAUPMV010000016.1, from coordinate 18,582,423 downwards.
ACTATGTATCTACGGCTTGTGCTTGTTCTTCCCATCAAGTTTCATCCCGATCCGTCCACTCTGAAGATGTCACGCGATTTCCGGTCCCCCCTCCAACTCCCCCCAAAGTCATCCGATCTATCACAGACTTGAACTGTGACATCTGAGACACGAGGTCTCTCCAAGTATAAAAGCTTCATTAAGATCCGATTCCCCGTTCAAAATTTGTAAATACGTCAATATTCCGGATTTCCCCTCCCTCCACTCCCCCCACGGAGGTCGGATCTTCCGACCACCGGGTCGGATTTCCAGGTTAGTTTGGTCGGGTCTTTAATATGCCTGCCAAGTTTCATCGTCCTAGAACATGTGTAAGCACCTTAAGTCGGGATCACCGGAATTCCGGAACCCGCCCTCCAACTCCCCCCACAGTGCTCGGATCCGGTTCGATCTTGTCAATTATGTATCTAGGGCGTGTGCTTGTACTTCCCACCAAGTTCATCCCGATCCGTCCACTATGAAGATGTCACACGATTTCCGGCTCCATCCTCCAACTCCCCCCCCCCCCCAAGTCGCCGGATCCTGAAGGGAGACATCTGAGACAAGAGGTCTTTCCAAATACCAAGTTTCATTAAGATCCGATCACCTGTTCGAAAGTTATGCATGCTGCTAAATTCCGGATTCCGCGGTCTCCCCTCCCCCCCCCCCCATGGTCGGATCGGGCAGATGACTATTCTCAAGTTGGTTTGGTCGGGTCCCTGATATACCTGCCAAGTTTCATCGTCCTAGCACGTTTTGGAAGTACACTAACTTGAGGACAGTGGCATGACTTGAGCGGAGCTGCAAGTGCCATAAAAACGGTAGCTCTTTTTTCTGATGTTTTACTCTTGCATTCATCCTCTTTTTGATGCTTCTGATCAATCTGCCCCAAGCTATATTTACTAGTTTTCACCCTTATTTACATGGGACGGTATCGTAACCTTCTTAATTACTCCCCTGCGACTCAGTCGCTTTCTGATACCGCGTTCAATGATAAAGGCCGCGCCAGGTCAGCGGTTGATTTTGAAAATTGGGCGAATCGACGGATATTTTGGGTCTTGTGACGGGTAGGCGAACTTTCGGAAAAAGTGGGGTTTGTGACGGATTTTTTGGGCGAATCGACGGATTTTTTGGGTCTTGTGACGGGTAGGTTAACTGTCGGAAAAAGTGGGGGTTGTGACGGATTTTTTGGGTCTTATGACGGGTGGGCGAATCGACGGGTGGGCGAATCGACGGATTTTAGAAGTGGGTGAATCGACGCTTCACGAAACCGAGGTTGGGCGAATCGACGGTATGCGAATCGACGGGTGGGTGAATCGACGGGTGGGTGAATCGACGGGTGGGTCAATCGACGGGTGGGTCAATCAGCGGATGGGCGAATCAGCGGGTGGGCGAATCGACGGATATTTTGGGTCTTGTGACGGTTAGGCGAACTGTCGGAAAAAGTGGGGGATGTGACGTATTTTTTGGGTCTAATGACGGTTGGGCGAATCGACGGGTGGGCGAATAGACGGGTCCCCTGACTAAACCTTAGCCGATTAACTTAAGGTCGTGACGTCACACGAGAAGTCAGTATTTTCCATTTACTAACGGAACTGATTGTCCCTAGAACGGTTTATAAATCTAAACGCGGCCGGCGCCTCGCTGGCCGCTCGTCTATATACGTAGATACAAATACATATTCTGCAACATTCATTTAATCGAATTCCCTCTTTCTTTCATAACGTCACACAAATGTCACGGGACTAAGATAATAAGCTAAGGTTCGGTTTCCCACGTATAATTTGTTGTGAATTTGTACGTATATTGTGTGTGGTAGCGGTTGACGGTTTTGGTATTAAAACGGTTTTAAACACACACTCTAAGACCAGGAAATACAGACGTGTTTATGCGAGGTGAGTTAGTGTGAATTTTTTAAAGTTGAACTGAAAAGGCAGCATCCGATATTTGAATACACTGATAAATATTCCTTGAGTCTAAGCCGACTGGGAAACATATATTCAAATAGTGTTACTTAACATTTACTATGCGGAGATTGTGCACGCTTTACGCGTAGCTGAAAAGCAAAGTGTTCCTTCGCGTCGGGTGCGAGTTGGTACGGAAAGGGAATTGGTCAGAAAATACGGATTTGGTAGAGGCTTGTGGGAAATTTAAATTTTGGTTGGCTTTGTGGAATGATTGTGGAAAGCCTCGTTCCGGTGCTTTGAATCAGGTCCGTTTATACACGAAAAGAGTTTTCCGGAATACTCTAAAAAAACACCAGGCTAATCGCATTAGTAAATTATCGGAACGTTAATTAATTAATTAATTAATAATGTATAAAACGGGTACGTCAGCTACTATTCTTTGGCAGCGATTGAAGGTAGGTAGGTAGGTAGGTTTTTATTTTTAACCAAAACATTGAAAATAAAATAACATTACTAATATTCTATTGCAGCAAAAAGAAAGCAAAAAAAGAAAGAATACTACTTGTATCTAATAAATAAATAACTAAACACAACAACTTACAATTATCAACACAACAACTTACAATTATCAGGTTCGTTACATCTCCAACGTGGTCCCTGACGTTCAGCAGCCTGACGGGGATCCATGCCAAGAAGGGCCGAAATATTGCTGCCGAAGCATAGTAGCTGACGTATCCGTTTTATGTATCGTTTTAGTTTATGAATACACCAAATAATTTGGCTCATCTAGGGATATTGGATTTTTTCACCCGGGGATTATAGAAATAACGTTCAGAATGTGCGCTGCTTGCACGACATGACCAAATTCACCCAGACGCGGGGAATTTGAATTTCAACAGAAGCCTGCGTTTCCATGTGTCACGGACGCTAATCTAGGAAATTCACGGATGAAATAAAGTACGAAAGTGAGGATATCTAGATATCTCTTTTTGTTATATGACTGCTATTTTTCGGCAATGGCTTAACTTGGTAGTTGCTTAACATTTCAAGCATAAGGCGTATTCTCGCCGTCCCCGAGGACTCCACTTGAGGAGTCCCCGGGTTTTTGTTTGTCCCGGGAACTCACTCCCCGTATTTTCGCGAGTCCCCACGGACGGGGAATGCTCCAATTATCATCATCATGATATTTTTTGCATATCAATTTTTCATCAATTTTCTGCATATTTTTTTTTCGAACAAAATACGTTGTGAAAGCATTCCCGTGTTCTCGCTGTTATCTGTACGCGGAGTGCGTGGAGCGACTCCCTCTATTCTCGCCGTTCCTTTCGATTCCCCGAGGAGTCCTCGGGGAACAGCGAGAATACGCCTATAGAGGGACAAGCACATAGAGGTACCACAAATCAGAAAAATAAGTTCATTCGATGGTATCGATTATCTGTGGATAGCGGACAAACGAAGTATTGCATTTTTGTCCGGTTTTGTGCCTATTATAAGTGAATTGTAATGAGACTGTCAGATCTCCGGCCTATTCGGTTGTACTTTAAATTGTAGCCTTATAGTATAGTATACCTTGTAGGGGAGGAGCTTTATTTTAAAGTAAGATTAAGTAGGAACAATTGGGTTTGTTAATAAGTATGAGGGCTGTTGGATTGTTGCTCGGTACAATAAAGGAAGTACATGGGAAGAAAAGAAGGAAGGTCCGGTCCTCACCTACGCCCTATGTGTGGAGAAATGAACGACAAGGTATGCCACCTTTTCTGTGAATGCAGAGTGCTACAGGGATTCCGAAAAGCGGAGCGAAAATCGGCCTCGCGCAAGAACGCGACTAAGAGCGTGTTCCACCGGTCTTACAATAATAACTACCAGTTACTAATTTCTTTCCATACTTACGAAAAGTTACTACGCTTACCGTTCCGACCTTCTTCAAATAGTAACTATTTGCTTACCATGCTTGGGAGCGTAGAAAGCGTGGTAACTACGTATCTCTTTAACGTGATTGGCCGGATTACCCCGTGGAGCTGCCATAGGAGTGATATGTTACCGAAAATTTAAAAATACGTTAAAAATACGTTCCAGCCTTGACGCCAAGTAGCCAAAATTCGTGACGTCACGCCTAGTAACTGCGGTAAGTAGGTTGGAACACGCTCTATAGAACTCTCCAAAACCACCTTCCACTGCCGTCGTGGATTCGCTTTTCAGAACTAGCGGAGAGCCAAACAGCTCTGAACTAGCAGAGCTTTCCAGACCGCTAGAACTGCCCTCAAAGCACACCTCTCGCTATTTGCTCTTCATGCTCCAGTAATTAAAACTATTTGAACACTGTAAGACTAGGCTCTGGTGTTAACAAGTTTTCCACGTCTTCGGCTGTTTTAAGCTTTTTCCCAGGCCCATTGACTTCTAGCAAAAATTTGGCAAAATTCCGATAACCGGTTTTATACATTAATAGCATGATACGCCAACTCTCGTCGGTAGGACAATGTGCATGGAAAATAGTTAATCGTGGCAAGTGCAAGGGCTAGTGAGGTATCGTAACGTATGAAATTTGGGTCTCCGGGCTTAAGTATTGATGAATGCAATTACGTAAGTAGGTCGCATTGGCATTACAGATATGACGGGTCCTTTAACGTATTTTAAGCATGAGGGGCTGCCGGCATTGCTTGACAGAATCCTAGTCAAGTCATGAGCGGCTTTCCGCGTGAAGTGCTTGCTAATACAAGAGCTTTTACATCAGTCATGGAATATTGAGTTAATTAAAAATATTAACGTGGATGTACGACGCGAAGTGCTTGCTGATATAAGGATGCGTGTGTCGGTCATAGAATATTAAGTTTCACCGAAATTGAAAATTTCGAACCGAAATCGAAATTGAAAAAATGAAAGTTGAATCGGAATTTTTCTCATTGTCGGTCCGTGCTTTCACCTCGGAGCTCGATCTCTGACGTATGTATGTTGTATCTGAGGGACCACTGGATCCGCAGTACTGTTACTAAGTACTGTTATGGAAGGGGCTCACGCAACCGAAACCCAAGCGTCTCAGGCGTCAATTGTATTTCTAGTCGTAGGATCGCTCAACTGAAAAACTGAGAGTTACTAGTTAAATAAATCAGTAAATATCCGAGGAAAAATGTATCTCAGATTAGTAGTATGAAGTTTTACGAAAAAGTAGCAGTACGAACTGATGCTACTACATTCTTCTATGTCAAGACTACCGTGTTACTGCATTCTACTGCATGCTACTATTAGCAAGACCGGATGCTACCATAGCAAGACAGGATGCTACTGCTTAATGTTGGCCCAGTCTCAGGCACATTAAATGATAGTATTCTTTACGATTACATATCAATACATGCAACTTTTTCGTACAACTATCATACTACTACGCAGGCTACAAATTTTTCATAGGGCACTTCTGGCTTACATCCTTACCATTCTGTGTAAAAAGGATCGCCATTTTTGTGACTCTGTGCTTGATAAAAATAGATAATTTCATTATTTGCAAAATTTTAAATTCCCGCCAAATTCAAGCCGCGAAAATCTTGTTGATCGCGGAAACGCACTTGTGAGCAACAAATACTTTCAGGAATTATGGATAACGCCTTCATAGTGCGAATACACGATAAGGATTTCGTGGCCATGTTTTTCTCACTTTCATCTAATTATTAACGATAAGGATAAGGAAAAGGATTTCGATAAGGATAACGGTAAGGATATCCTGGCCACATTTTTCCCACTTTCATCTAATTATTTTTGTAATGTATTGTCAACGAATTTTGGGTACCATTCATATGACACAAAGAATTCAGAGGACCTTGTACATGAGAGGCGACATAATTCACGGTCTAGTTTTGTGTTTAGAAATGTGGGTGTAGAAATGTGGAATAGTCTGCTGGGTGACCGAGAGTCTATATTCATTTAAAAATAAGCAGGAAAAATTGTTGATGAGTAAAGATGGGTGAGGAGAGAGGGTTGGGTATGAACCGTGGGTATGAATCGGTTCTGGATTGCCACTTGGTTTAATTGTCTTCCATTTATGTATAATATTGAATATATTTTTTCCTTCCTATCGTTGTTTATGTATAGTATTGCATTTATTTTTTCCCTTTTCTTTTTTGTTCCCAATATAATTATGCTAAGTCATTAACTTACTGAGTCCTGCCACAAATAAATCTGTATAGATTTTCACATGACAGGTCTGTTATGGTATTGATTTTTTTTTGCAAAATTCCATTACAAATTTTGTCTCTCTTGTCTCTCATCGTAAAGTTGAAAAAATCACAACTTTTCCGTATGGAAGTGATGATGGTGCCGAAAATCCTGACAGAATTTCCGTCTGGGAGCGCCTGACCATGATGGTGTTTGCACTTTTAGTGATATCGAAGATGATTTGCAGCCGAAGGGATACTCTTGATGACTAACTCTCCTTGCCGATGAAAAATCCCCGTGTCGCGGAAGAGCCGGAAGCGGCACCATAGCTGTCCCCAGCGATCGCCGTGATTGACTGACACAGGATTTGAGTTGTTGTGTTTGAGTCGTTAGTGAGACGTTTTCTCGTTCTTCCTGAGGATCACTGGTGTGTTTTCGACTTTGTCATGAGATAAGATAAGATTTTATTTACGCTAAGACTCAACGGCCATGCCAGATACATATAAAAAACAAAACAAAAAAAAACACCAATATACAAAAAATACTAACTCCTATAGGCACCTATACCTATGGGCTAGGGCTACCCTGAGGAACCTCACCAGCTGTTTTATATTTCCTGCACAGTTATTCCCCATTACACCACACATCCATTATTCATCCTTTCCCCTTCCATTCACTCCAAAAATCTCTAACCTAAGTTCACTCAGACTATCCCGATGAAAAATTTGTCTAAAAACAGTAGTATGAAGCTGTACGAAAAAGTAGCATGCAGTACGAACTGATGCTACTACATGCTTCTATGTCAAAGGCTACGTGTTACTGCATTCTACTGCATGCTACTATTAGCAAGACTGTATACTACAGCAAGATTGGATGCTATCGGATACTACTACTTAAAGGTCCCCGCATGCTTATTCTGCCTTTTATAATATATCTAGCTCCCTTATGGAATTATAATTTTCTAAAATCCCCAACTTTCGCCACTCTTTCGATTTGTGCCTACGAATTTTAGCGCTTTTTCGGTCTTGCCGAGTTTTGTCCGTCACACAACAGAAAGTTTGCCGGAATCTTCAACGTCCGCTGATAACTCTTTCACACATCCCGATGAAATAGTACTATGAAGTAGTACGAAAAAGTTGCATGCAGTACTAACGATGCTACAACATGCTTCTACTTCAGTAGTACGACTGGATTAGCAAGACTAGATGCTTCTATGGCAAGACAGGATGCTACTGGATACTACTACATAAGATTGGACCAGTCTGAGGCACATTAGATGATAGTATTCTTTGCTATTACATAGTATTACATGCAACGTTTTCGTACTGCTACCATACTACTACGCAGGCTACACATTTTTCATCGGGATAGGATGTGCGACCACTGTTTATTTCTTCTTTTATTTGCTTAGTTTTCTCACTTTTTACCTTCGGCGTGTTCAGTTTTCAAATGTTTTGCGTGGAGCCGCCGCGTTGGAGAAGCAGGAAGGCTGGATATAGTTGACAAGCGCTAACAAGAAAATCGCTAATTCCAGTTGGTATTTTCGAAAACTTTTTTTCTGATTCATTTCATAGTGAAAAGATCATTTCTAGTAAGAGTTGTGTTATTAACCAGTCAGAGGCATGTAAAATCAGAGTATTCCATACTATACAAATCAGTACGTGCAACTTTTCGAACAGACCACCACACAACTACATAGTCAAACAATTTTTCATCGGGATGAGTGACAATATACTATAGAGTATATTTTGAGGAAATCACTTATTTAGCTAAAATCATTATAGATGGGTGAAATTCGAAGAAAAAGTCGAGCAAGAGGGAGCCAGATGGTCGAAGCCCCACGTTGCCACGCTGTCTCTTCATTCCCTGTTCGAACTCAGGAATGTCTTCAACAAGGGAGCTGTAGTGCTTGACTGTACTATGGGCACATTCGACGGTGCCATTAACTACGCGCTCAATACTCTGGTCAGTGACAGCAAGTTGGACCCGGATATTAAGGATGAGGTAAGGCATCTTACCTAGTTAAGGCATGATATTAAGGCATGAAGTAAGGCATCTGAGGTAAGGCTCTTGCATCGTCTTTGTAGCAGGTGCTTCGAAGTTCTCATTAAGGCATGATTTTAAGGCATGAGGTAAGGCATCTGAGGTAAGGCTCTTGCATCATCTTTGTAGCAGGTGCTTCGAAGTTCTCATTAAGGCATGAGGTAAGGCATCTGAGGTAAGGCTCTTGCATCGTCTTTGTAGCAGGTGCTTCGAAGCTCGTTCTGATACACTGTCCGAAGTTTCATAAGAGATAACATAAGGATGCGCGGTTTCAACTGACAACGCTTGGGATATAATCTGTTGTGTTTGAAAACGTTATGCATGAAATGTTGTGCATAACAAGGGTTCCAGCAAGAGCCAAAAAACCGCCAAAAAAGCATCTGCTGAATTTTCCGGCATCATGACGACAAACAAAAAGTCAGCAGATGTTTTTTTGTCTGTTTTTCGGCTCTTCCTGGCAATGCTTGTTATGCATTACATTTAATACATAACGTTTCCGAGCACAACATATATAGCATCCCAAGCGTAGTCTGGTACGCATTGGTTGCGTTTTTGCTGATACCATGGTAACTGTTACAACGGTCTAAAGTCGTTTTTGCAGTTATCGTGGTATCTGACCCCACGGTCAAAAGCGTTTTTGCAGTTATCGTGGTATCTGGCCAGTTATCGTAGTATCAGATATTCAGATACTACGGTCCGACCGTGGTAAACTGGCCGTGGTATCTGGAAAGTCATCTCACTTTCATCAAATTTTGTCAGATTGGTGAGAAAGAAGTTTAGCACTTAGAGATGTAACTGGATATCTGTTTTTCTTTTGGGATGACTTCGAAAAGTGCAATTTCGGCGATAGTCGTTTTTGCAGAGCACTGTGTATCAGATACCACGATAACTGCAAAAACGACTAATTGCAGATCCAGTTACCATGGTATCAGCCAAAACGCAACTATTGTCTGTTGAAACCGCGCATCCTTGTGTTATCTGTTATGAAACTTCTGAGAGTGTAGTCGTCGAAAACCGCTTCTCCTTCAAGCGAGTAGTAGTTGAGTTTGGTGTTGTCCTCCTCCATGTTTTTCTTTCCACACTGTCAGAATTTTCTTAACGGATAACACAAGGATGCGCAGTTTTTCAACAGACAACAGTTGGGATGTAATCTGCCGTGATTTTTAACGTTATGCATGACATTTTAAGCATAACAAGCATTGCCAGGAAGAGTCAAAAACTGCTAGCAAAGCATCTGCTGAATTTTCCGATATCACGCCGACAACAAAAAGTCAGCAGATGCTTTTTCGGCATTTTGTTTTTCAAACATAACATTTCATGCATAAGGTTTTAAAATCACAACAGATATTCAAATAATGCATAAAAGGGATGTGTCAGCTACAGTGCTTTAGCAGGTTTGCAGGTTTGATTCCTTCCCCGACGTTGACCCTGAAGATTGACAGCCTGACGAGGACCCTTGCCAAGAAGGGCCGAGAAATCGCTGCTAAAGCATCGTAGCTGACACATCCGTTTTATGCATTATTTGAAGATATATTTCAAAGCCAGCTTGGGCTCAAGGAATATTTATCACAACAGATCACATCCCAAGTGTTATCTGTTATGAAACTTCTGACAGTGCAGTTTTTGTTTTTCTTCTTTCTTGTTTTCTCTCTCCTCTTTTATTTTTCAGATAATCTGTTATTTTCTTTGTTTTTCAATTTTCATTATTTAGGGCCCAACCCTAGCCAAGCGCACATTCGTGTATTCTTGCCAAGTTAATTTATATTAGAAGTAATTTTGGTTTCGAGTAAAGATAAATGAAACTCCAATGAAACTGATACTGCCCAAGAACTTATGATACTACTTAAATCATCGTCATATGGAGCAGGCGTTCAAGTTGTCGATTCCACAAGGATATGTACATGTGGAATTGTGCAAACAGGATTGTTGTCCCTAAATTTGTTGGAACATTCGGTACAGAAGATGCGTTTAGTAAAGCATCCTTAAATAGTTTCAAGTGTATTAAAGTTTAACTGAAAAAGCCAGTTTTTATCTCTTGGATTTTAGGACACTGAATGGTTCTGAATCTGCTTAGAGGTTTTTTAAACTTTCATCTTCGTCTCTAGCAGTGACTTTCAGAACATGCACTAGTGGCCCGACGAGGCAAAGTTCATCCCGCCGCGCCGCCGAGAATTTGAATTTCAGCCAAAGCGTGCATTTCAACGGCTAATCAGGCGAAGTTGAGGAAATGTCCAATTCCAGGTTGTAAGGTCACTTGTGAAGAAATAACGCTATTGCGTGTGACAAATATCAGATCATTTGCCGTTAACAGAGTATTTCGTATACCGTTATATTTGCTAAATATTTCAAGCATGGAGGTACGAGCACATGGAATTACCACTGATCCGAAAGAGGAAGTTCATTCGTTGAAATCCGCTTATACACTGTAAAAAAAAAATCTTGCAGTATGTGCTACTGGGATTAACCTTGTCTCTAAAAAGATAATCTTATCTCTAATTCGGATTAAGGTTATCTCAGTAGAGATAAGATTAATCCCAGTAGCACATACTGCAGTTAACTTTAATCCTTACTCGGGGAAACTTTTACAGTGTACGAATCGCGGAGTAACGAAATACGACATTTTTATCAGGTCTTAGAGCCTATTTAGGCGAATGAATGATGGGTAAATAGAGTGTCGTATGTCAGTCCTGTCCAGTTAAACTCTAAAGATATGATTTTTAGAACTATATGACTTGAAATTCTTCCGAATTAGAGAGAGGGGGAGTTGCACACCAGGAAAGACCTGCAAGAGCATTTGCAGAAGCTGTAGCCTACCTCTCATACAGCCTATTCAGGTGTCTCGAAACCGATATCTGAAAAGCTTTGATCCCTCCTTTGTCAAGTTTTTTAACGCCAGTGCTAGTAAGTAATTGTGTACCTGAGTTTAACTCTTTTCATTAAATGTTTCAGACGATTAATTTTATTTTAAATTAATTCATAAGTGTTGACTGTATATTTTGTTTGTATTGACGATCAAACGAATATTCGGCTTGTACCGCTTCATATTATATATAATATAATATGTAATATTATATATAATATAATATGTAATATTATATATAATAAAAAATAAATTAAATTGGCTTTAGGTGAGTTTAGAGAGATTGCAGGGGAAGTGTAAACTAGTAATACTAATACAGAAGATATTATACACTTGTGAAGTGCAGAATCTAAGGAACGATAATTAATTTATCAAATTTTTCATTTATCAAATCATCTACGGAGGTTCCCCACTGCCTTACTCTTTTTATCTAAAAGAATACAAACTTGACCCCCTTTTTGTCCGTCGAGAGAAACTGTGCCTAAAATTTGGCTCAACCCTCCTCCTCCACCCCATCTACAAGAACTTCCTCCCGCCTCCCTTTGTCCCCCTCAGATCCCGACTCCCCAGAGAGGCGGCTGTGAAAGTTCCAAAACTGACACCGGTTTACTCCAGGTCACAGCGTTATTCTCGAAGCTTTGTGCCGAGTTTTGTTCGTACTTTTAACAATTCGTAACTTGTGCGTTTTATCCTATTCTTTTTGTGTTTCTCGTTGACAAATCTTTCGTGTATTAACTGTTTGACTAAAAGATACCATATTTGGGCTATGCCTATGAGAGACTGTATCTTGTTTACATTAAATGATTTGATTTGATTTGATTTGAATTGAAATGCTACAGAATTAGAATCGATTATTGTAATAAGCACGACGTGTCCTTTAAAACTTGACATCGAAACTGGTTTAGGTTGGTAGGGTGCAATCCCTTTATTGAAATGTTGCCATTCCATTAAGACGGAAAAGAAGAATCATCTGTGATACAAGGCTACAGTCGGTAACCTCTGGATCAAATGTCCATTGATCCAGAGGCTAGTAAATTGTATATAATGTATGTGTCAGTATCATTTTGCTTCGATGAAAGTTTTTATGAAACCAAACTGTGTTTAAAGCGTACAAAGTATTATGTAAATTAACAAAATATTAGTGTATCTCTGTGACTATGTTGACATTTCCGATGCTATTTTTCTCACCGGAGATTTTTTGGAAAATCAAAGCGAATTGAATTGAATTGACATGTGTGCTAACTTTTTTCCACCTTTTAGATCTCCGAGCTTTTGTCGAAACGCCACAGACATCTTCATGAAATGAAGAAGGAAGTCCCCTTTATGGCCGACAAAAAGGTTAACTCCAAAACCGTTGTGACGTCACCATCTCGCGCCATGCTTTCTTCTTCCTCTTCCAGCAAGATTCCGAAAAGTAAGAGCGCCGTTTCGATGGATGGAGATGACAGCCAAGCTAAGGTATGCCTGCGTTTGCGAGACGATAGGCGCATTCTCGCTGTTCCCCGAGGACTCCACTTGAGGAGTCCCCGCGTTTTTGTTTGCCGGGGGACTCACTCCCCGTATTCTCGCAAGTCTCCACGGACGGGGAATGCTCCGATTATCATCACCATCATCAAAAAGGACTCCCTTTCAGAGTCGGAGGAGAATCAATTTTTGCTGGTGTTGGTGCAATGCAAAATTAATTAAAAACAATCAAAATAAACAAAACAAAACAAAAAAGTGGATCCAGACTAATTTCGTCTACTTCGTCTATTTTTTTTCGAACAAAGTCCGTTCTGAAAGCATTCCCCGTGTTCTCGCTCTTTTCTATACGCGGAGTCCGTGTGGAGGGAATCCCTCTATCCTCGCCGTTCCCTTCGATTCCCCGAGGAGTCTTCGGGGAACGGTGGGAATACGTCTGAGATCTGTTAATAAATGCATTTGACAATACCTTTAAAAGACTCGTATTGTCCCAGATAAAACTTCGACTAAAGTCGACCTGTATGGTGCGACTTTTGGTCCAAAGACTTAATCGACCAGTTGGATGTGCTTCAGTTATAAGCTTCATTTTGTTTTCGGTAAAGCCCGTCTGTTTAACATCTGCCCCTCTGTTTCAATGGAAGAAGTAAGTAAGTGAGGTCTATTAGACAAAACTTGCTAGAGAGTTACTTTGATTGTCTTTACAAAACCTCATTATTTTTAACAGTCACAAGTTACATAACGGGACACATGGTGGAACTAATACTAACGTTACATTGACATTTTATTGAACATGTTAACGAAAAACGGCTCAAACGTATTAATGTGCCTCTTTGTTTTGATTTTAATTTGTTTCGGCTTTAGCTGCGAACGCGTTCGATTGTTTGTGGGCGAATCAAGTGGGAGGGTAGTACCAAGAACAAATAATCGGATAGAACTTATGTCTTTAGTCACATGCAGCGACAATGAAAACCCCGACAAAATTGAGCGGACCTAGAGGTATTTACTCTAGCTTTGAGCTAATGGTGATACCCGTTTACTCCTCTTCCGTCTTCACCGTTGCTTATCGTAGAAGAAATATTGAACGAGGATAGCAGGAGGCGTACTCCTCGCGCCGACCCGCTCTGGAGCGCGTCCATAGAACCAATCAGCTTTCACTGCTAGATTTCCTCTCCAGCGACTTAACAGCGATATAGCTATTTGTCGAGGTAGCGAAACGGGATGTGGCGCGAAGCTTGTAACCTCCGCTTGTTTGCGTCGGGAGTCGGCCGTATTTTACTCGACACAGCGTGTTTGTACGACCGAGATAGGGAGACAGCAGTTCTATCTCGTTATTTATTCTTGGTAGTACGGTGTTGGACAGATGCGGCTACATGCTACTCAAAGCCGTGCGTCTTCGATTTGAAATCTGCAAGGGACATGTTCCTGGAGTACTACCCATCCTTTTTCGCCAAAGCCGACTAATGATTCAGTCTCTACCTCATCTCGCCTTATGTTTCATTTATGCCCGGGCCACATTCACTCACATCTGTACGTAATTTGGTTCGTGAAACTTCCACTCTGTACGTTTCATCTCCCTCACACTTGGAATAAAGAAATTCAGGAAATAATCTGTACGTACAAAAAAGGCACCATCCACAAAGCCAAACTGCATGCATGCTGTAGGAAATTACATAGAAAGCCTCGACAGGGAAACACCAGAAGGACAGATAGACCAATTCATGATTCATCAACACAATAACAGGAAAACTTTCTAATACGTAATACTGGCACCTATGATACGCAAACTTTCTAATATGTAATAGAAATTCAGGAAATAGAACCATCGTCCTCACTCGTGGAAAACAAAACCAACGAAAGTCAGTGACCGTGGTCTGTGATTGGTCCAAAGATACGTTTCAAAATGTAACGTTTCAGCGTCTTTTCTTCCCAATTTCGACCGTTAAACGGTCTTACTACCCGCGTTATTACCAGGTGTGACTATAGTGGGGCTCGGGCATTAAGAAAAGTGACGACTAGGTGCTACTCAGGGATGTGCAGCTTGGATTTTAAATTTCCACTCTGTACGTTTCATCCTGATCACAGTTGGAACAAAGAAATTCAAGAAATAAAACCATCGTCATCTCCCATGGGAAAACAACCCGATGAAAAATTTATCTCAAAATAGTACTATGAAGTAGTACGAAAAAGTTGCATGCAGTACTAACGATGCTACTACATGCTTCTACTTCAAGGCTACCGTGTTACTGATTACTACTATATGCTACTATTAGCAAGACTGGATGCTACTATGGCAAGACAGGATGCTACTGGATACTACTACATAAGATTGGACCAGTCCGAGGCACATTAAATGATAGTATTCTTTGCTATGACATAGTATTACATGTAACGTTTTCGTACTACTACCATACTACTACGCAGGCTACAAATTTTTCATCGGGAAAACCCACGAAAGTCAGTGACCGTGGTCTGTGATTGGTCCAAAGATACGTTTCAAAATGGCGGAGATGGATTTTTCCATTTAAAGCACAACTCTTACTAGAAATGAGGTTTTCACTATGAAGTAGAACACAAAAACGTTTTTCGAAAATACCAGTACTTTCCACCTGAATTTAGCGATTTTCTTGTTAGCGCTTGTCGATTCTATCCAGCCTTCCTGCTCTCCGACGCGGCGGCTGGGAGCAAAACATTTGAAAACTGAACGCGCCGTGGTAAAAAAGTGGGAAAACTAAGCAAATAAGAGAAGTCAAAAACAGATGATTGTCATGTCCTTGTGTGTGAAAGAGTTTTCAGCGGACGTTGATGATTCTGACAAATTTTGAGTTGCGTAACGGGGCAAGACTCGGCACGGTCGAAAGAGCGCTAAAAATTCGTAGGAACAGAACGAAACAATGGAGAAAGGTGGGGATTTTAGAAGCTTACAATTCCATAAGGGAGCTAGCTATATTACAAAAGACAGAACAAGCAAGAGGGGTCCTTTAACGATTCAGCGTCTTTCCTTCCCAACTTCGACCGTAAAACGGTCTTTACCAGCTTTGTCGCCAGGTGTGACTACACCGTAAACAAAAATCTTGCAGTTTTTCCTACTGGGATTAAGCTTGTCCCTAAAAAGATAATCTTATCTCTAATTCGGATTAATCCCTGTAGCACATACTGCAGTTAACTTTAATCCTTACAGGGAGAAACTTTTTACAGTGTATAGTGGGGCCAGGGCATTAAGAAAAGTGACGACTACACTGTCAGAAGTTTCATAACAGATAACACGAGGATACGCGGTTTCAACAGATAATGCGTAACAGATAACACATCGGATGTTATCTGTTGTGTTTCAGAATTTTATACATAATAAGCGGTACCATCAGGAAGAACCGAAAAACCGCCAAAAAGTATTTGCTGAGTTTTCCGGCATCGTGACGATAAGGAATAAAGTAACTAGATGCTTTTTTGGCTCTTCCTGACAAAGCTTGTTATGCATAAAATTTCACGCATAACGTTTTCAAACACGACAGATAACATCCGAAGGGTTATCTGTTACGCATTATCTATTGAAACCGCGCATCCTCGTTTATCTGTTATGAAACCTCTGACAGAGTAGGTGCTACTCAGGGATCTGCATCTTGGATTCTAAATTTCCGCCGCTGAGGCTCCTTTATCGCGCTTGTCACCTTACGCCTTCTTTACATTTCAGAAAAACAAGGACTTCATGCGAAAGATTCCTTTCGATGCTGAATCCGCTGTCGTCCTGATCGGCGAATATGAAGGACTGGAGAAGCCGGTCTCCGCGTTTATCCGCCTTACGAATTCCTACGTGTTTGGAGACCTGACTGAAGTTGCAGTTCCGACGCGGTTTATCTTCTTCCATATCGGACCAGCGGTAAGTCGTTGATTATTTGTTTTAAGTCTTTCTATAAGTAGTGAACTGAAAGACATAAATGATCCTCAGCCGGGATTTGACCCCAGGACCCTCTGCTTACAAGGCAGGCGCTCTAACCATTTGAGCTACCGAGGGGCTTGTGAACAGAGTTCGCAAACCACTACAATAGTCTGGTAGAAGCCGGCCATAAGACATCCCGAAGGCAAATTCATCTAACCAGTTAGCATCCCCATGTCACGGA
The DNA here is from genome assembly GCA_030848855.1 of Branchinecta sandiegonensis. NCBI lineage: Eukaryota > Metazoa > Arthropoda > Branchiopoda > Anostraca > Branchinectidae > Branchinecta > Branchinecta sandiegonensis. The sequence continues at coordinate 18,565,879 of JAUPMV010000016.1, read as the reverse complement.
AATTCATAATAAGAAACAGATGGCATTTTACACAAGGGACTTGTACCGCGACCAATAAACCAGAAAAAAAAAATTCTGGTCTATTTGATCACGGTACAAGTCCCTTGTGTAAAGTGCCATCTATGTCTTATTTTTGGGATCCCAAAACGTAAGTGGAGGGATACCTATGACATCGCAAAAGTTGTCCGTCTGTCCGTCCGTCCGTCCGTCCGTCCGTCTGTAAGCACGATAACTCTCGAAGGGAATGAGATATTTTGATGAAACTTGGTGTGAGGATTCGTTGGGTCGGCGGACCAATCGAGTTCGTAAATGGGCTTTGTAGCCCTACATTTAGGGGTGGGGGAGGGGGTTCAAATTAAGGGGCAGACAAAATATTTTGAAACAGCTAATGTGATAGTCGATTATGGGGTAAGAAGACATACTGAACACGATGGTGAAAACCATTTTGTAATCGGAAAAGTAGTTCGCCCGAAATCCGGCCCAAACCGGAAAGTTTGTTAAAATTAAAAGTTTTATTTGGAGTTGATCAGATGTCCGATTTAGGGCAAGAAGACATGCTGAACTTTTATTTTCTACCCGGACATGTAGTTCGCCCGGAATCCGGCCAAAACCGGAAAGTTTGTTAAAAGTAAAAGTTTTATTTGAAGTTGATTAGATGTTCGATTTAGAGGTAGGAAGACATGCTGAAGACGATGGTGAAAACCATTTTCTCGACGGAATCCGGCCCAAACCGGAAAGTTTGTTAAAATTAAAAGTTTATTTGGAGTTGATCAGATGTCCGATTTAGGGCAAGAAGACATGCTGAACTTTTATTTTCTACCCGGACATGTAGTTCGCCCGGAATCCGACCAAAACCGGAAAATTGTTAGAAGTTAAAGTTTTATTTCTAGCTGATTAGATAACCGATTTAGGGGTAAGAAGAGACGCTGAATCCATGTGTGACAATCATATTTTACCCGGACATATAGTTCGACCGGAATCCGGCTGGAGTCGGAAAATTTGTTATAAGTTAAATTTTTATTTGAAGTTGATTAGATGTTCATTATCGGGGAAAGAATATACCCTGAGTTCGTTTTTGAGCTTTATTTTTTCGCCGGACAAGTAGTTCTAGAGTTCGGCCGAAAGCGGGAAATTGGCAGAAGTGGCAGGAACTTTCCGTCAAAACAAATATGACTTATACTGGTAAACACACATGCTGAATCCATATCTGAACTTGGTTTTCTCAGATGATTAGCTGTTTGGCCTTAATCTGTTTCTGAATTTTAATTGTAAGAATGTTCAAGGATTCTGGCGATGACTGGATCTGGCTAAGACAAGACCCAGTTGTCTGGATCAGATATTGATTTTTTGGGATCCCATCGAAAACTTTGGTCTTGTTTTAAGTGGAAATCTATTTCTCTTTGATACCAAAACTCTCACATTTTGTCAAATTTTTTTCGGTGGATCCTTGCCCGATATTATCACTCATTGCGCGGGATCTGCAGGTTTCTGTTGTAGTCCTACTTTTCGGTAAAAGTTGTCACTGCATAGACCTGAAGTGAGATGCGATTTTCTGACGCTCTTGGACTAACACAAATTCCGCTGTGAAAGATTCGTTTTGTATTACTAAAAAGCCGTTCTTTTATCACTTTACGGTTCAGGGTTAACTTCATTTTACTTTCAGTTTAAGTTTTGTTTCTTACAGAATCAAATATAGCCTTATTCTTACCAAATCCAGGGCAGTGCCGTCGAAATATTTTAAGAAAACATTTGGTTTGTTATAACTCAAAGCCTAACGGTGAATTTCCAAGTTTAAGATTCAATAGTCGCGTTTTTTGCAGATACCGTGGTATCTGATAACTACGGTCTAAAGTCGTTTTTGCAGTTATCGTGGTATCTGGCCAGCTATCGTGGTATCTGATATTCAGATACTACGGTCCGACCGTGGTAACTGACCGGTAGCGGATCACAAATAAACTACTTACGTACTTCCAATAAATATGCTACTAGCGGCATTAACGTCACATTGTCGGAAATTCCAGATTTTACTGGTCCGGTAAATTCAGTTCAGAAACCGGATCTTCTGAACAAATAATTGTTTCTATTACTCGATTTGATTCAGATCGGGTTGCCTGCTGATGAATTTCATTATTTCTTTGAAACACCAACATAAGTGACTCAAGAGCTGTATTTCCTGTTGCGTCAGACTTAATTTCACGAAGACGACCATTTAGAATTTTAAGTGGGGCTAAGAAAACATCTTAGTTCTGGAGAGTTCCTGCGTCTTCCGTTTCTAAACTAGAATTAGATGCGTAATTACTCCATATAAATAATGTAGATGGAAAAGAAATAATCATAGGGCAGCTGCATTTTTGGCGAAAAATTAACTTCAGACAACAACTCTTGGTGGATAAAATATAGCGAAGTATAGCTCTTATATTTTGTTTAATTTGACAGTCCTATGTTATCATGTTGTGAAACAGATGTTCAGGAATAAATACGATGACTGATGATTGATTGATTGACTACTTCGTAGGAAGCTGCTGCGCTCTTAAGCAAAAGTTCAAGTGATAGGACTGCTGGTATTTCTGCTATTACTAACCACTTTTACCTTAACCTGATAGAAATCGATGTTATCTTTCTTGTAATTCATTCAGTTTTTCTCCCTTCAGTTTTTTCTTACGAGCATTCTAGTGTGGATTGACTAAACCCAGTTTTTAAACCCATATTAAATATGCTTTGCTCGTTCAACATACTAACATGACGTTCGGATGTCCCCCACCAAGATATCTTCAGGGGATCTTGTCTCTGATTATATATATGATTTGTGTAGTATATGTAGTACCCAATAAACGAATGAATGAGGCTGTGACGAGTCCGATCAGGTCCTCTTCTAAACCTGACCCGCTTTCTCTGTTTCGCATTAAAAGTCTTGCAAATGCAATTGTCTGAATTAAGAAGTCCAGTAAACGTTCGATTTTTGGAATTTCATAGAAGCCTTTAGTCGTGTTTACTCCGCTGTCGCATTGTACATTGACGGGTTACAAATAAAATATATTTATGTATTTATATATATTTTATATACCGAAAGAGAATTGACTCAATAATGGGAGCTTGGAAATAGTGCGATTAAGTCCTGTATTAGCAGTCCCAGCGTCCCTTATCATTCAGTCCATTCCCATTCCCGAAATTCCCAGCTTCCCATGTAGTGTTGCCAACAACCTTGCGCAGTAACTCCAACTCGGTTAGCATGAAGCAAAGCACTCTATTCATCTCTGGAGTTTGGGCATGATTTGAGAGGAATTGGATTCTTTAGGAAGGAGAGAAACAGCAATTACGGAAGTGTTGAGTTGGCTTTTCTTTAAAGGACACCTGAATGAAGAGTACCAAGTATTTTCCCTATCTGAATGACTTACGTTAACATTGCCTGCAGAAAACCCAATCCAAATACGAAATACTGTTTCTAAGCTATGGTTTTTGTTCCATTTTGCATCTGTCCTTATTTCAGTACCGAACAATGTTAGAAATTAACCAATGTCTCCAATCAACCCTTCTTCTGGAATATTTTTTTATCTAGAAGAAATTCCAATACGATCCGGCCAGCGCTGTACAGGATTTGAATGAATTGCGCTTTTTGTCTTGGAGTCTGCATGTGCAAACCTCCAGAAACGAACATCCCTATTTTGAAAACGTCACGCTCAGGAGAAGCATGCTCTCCGTGGCCATGTGTGTAAATGCATTCTCCATGGTGTGTTCAAGTATGGTTTCATTGTTCAGGTGCCCGTTAAAGTTTAACCGAAAATTGTGAAGATAGGACACTCGTGGTAGCCATCACTTATCACTAAAAGGACACGTAGTACCTATAATACTAATGCAACCTCCTTTCTTCCGACCTCCTTCCTTGTTCTGTAAAGAATAACAGTCTAATATTAAGTAAACGCTATTAGAACAAACAAAATCGAACACAAAGTGGTTCTAGACGAATTCTGTCACCTGATTTTTTTTTTATTTTAAAGAAAATAATTTTCGGAGGTTTCTAGAAGTTTCCAGCTTCCTATGTAATATTGCCAACAACCTTGCGCAGTAACTTCAACTCGGTTAGCATCAAGCAACGCACTCTAGGATTCATTTCTGGAGTTTGCGCATCATTTCAGAGTAATTGGATTCTATAGGAAGGAGAGAAACAGCAATTAATGGAGGTGCTGAATTGGCTTTTCTTGAAAGTTTAAACCGAAAGTTGCGAAGATAGGACACTCGTTGTAGCCATCAGTTAATTAAAGGACCCGTGGTACCTGTAATACTAACGCAACCTCCTTCTTTATCGTTTCATCCATTCATGAACTCGGAGACCCGAATTTCGTACGGTAGGCTACATTCCAAACAGTAACGAGACCACAATAATTTTACACTTGCCCTGTTTCGCTAGTTTTGATTCATATCTTGCCCCCGACGATTGTTTGCTACAAGCTCGTTCGTCAAAAAAACCGGTTATGTAAATTTTTTCGTGTTTTTGCTAGAAATTAACGGGCCTGGAGAAAGATCTAAATCAGCCAAAGGCGCGGGTAATATGTTAAAAGCTGAGCCTAGTTTTAAAGTATTCAAACTATTCGAATAAATTTGAAGATAAACAATAGATAGTGCAAGGATCCCTCTGGGGTTTTGTAAATTCCCTCTTTTCCTCCCTCCTTGGTACTGTAAAGGGAAGATTATGTCTAAATTTAGGATGAATGATGTTTTCGCGAAAGTTGCCGTATTGAGCAGAAAGCTTTCTGATACCAATGCAAGCCAACTGCCACCGTTTCACGGTCTTGAATGTGTTTATTTTTCGTAGTTTGTCTTTTTCTTTTTTCTTTTTCTTTTTTCTTTTTTTGTTTTTGAGTTTACTCCACTATTTACCTCTGTTGTTATTAGTGGGTAAGAAAATAAATAAATAAATACATAAATAGGCTTGAAGACCCAATAGAAATGCGATTTTATGCGATACTTTGCCCCCATTTTTTATTTGGGGGGGGGGGGGGGGCATTTCTTGAATCCTTGAATGCTATGGGCTTAAATTCCTTCCTGAGTGCAGGAAGTAAAATTTCGGTATTTTAAATGGTTGTGTTTCTAGGGAACAAAACTCGAAAACAAGGAGATTGGTCGCGCTATATCTACGATGCTGGTTGATGACGTCTTTCACGAAATTGCCTATAGAGGCAAGAACCGAGAACACCTGCTGGTCGGATTGGACGAGTTTCTGGACGCCGTGACGGTATTGCCACCTGGCGAGTGGGATCCGCAGATTATGATTGAACCTCCTTCGAAAGTTCCATCTCAGGTAGGTGGCGCTAAACAGGCTTTCATCCCTAAAATTTTCTCATACAATAGTTGCCTTTTTGATCGAAGTTTTGTTCGCCGTTAGCGTAGCCGGTTGCTTAATTTCCGTTTTTAAACGCCGTCGAAGTTCGCTGTTTGCTTATTTAGTGTTTTTACGACTCCGGCGATCCTTGCCAGGTCGATGTTTCTTCGACGAATCAAACAAACTTTGAACTTGCTAGCTCACGAAGTTCGACGGTCAGATTTTGAAGGACAAAGGAACTGTGACCGGCGACTAAAAACGGTATTTAAACAAAGACCTTTGAGGTTGAAGGTAACTTCAAACTTCGATCAAAAACGCAACTGATATATTTTTATTTGAACGTCGCCAACAGCAGGGGCGATGGTCACAGGTTTATGGACGTTTACAGGTTTGTTTCCTTCCCCGACGTTGACCCAGAGGATTGACAGCCTGACGAGGACTCTGCCAAGAAGGGCCGAAATATCGCTGATGAAGAATCGTAGCTGACGTATCCGTTGTAAACATTGTGTTTCCAAAATGTTTCCAAGTCAGCTTGGACTCAAAGAATATTAATTGGGGCGTCACGACTAGGGGGGGGGGGGGGGGGGGGACGCCCCCCCCCAATGTTGTCGACCAGTCGGTAAAATATAGCCGAGTCAGCAACGCCGCGATTTTTCGTAAAACATTTGATTTTTTTTCTTGGAAATAGTCGATTTTTTTTTAAACACTCGGTTTCTAGTAAAAATAGTCAGTTTTTTTCTTAAAAATAGTATTTTTTCTTAAAATCAGCCGATTTTTCATCAACACAGTCGTCGTTTTTATCTGCAAAATACCTTGCCCCCCCCCCCCCCCCCCCAACATTTCGGCTAGTAACGCCTCTGGCCAACATAAACTGTTACCAAAGAAAATACAAAAACCCATAGCAACCTTTGCTTCAAAGTACTTGCTAGAAACATTTATTTATCTCCAGTTTATCACATGTCTGTTGCATTTTGAGATATGTTTTGTCAGTTTCCACTTATTGCCTCTTTTCAGACATTTTGCCAAGCTGCGCGTAATTTAACCAAGTAGATGGCGTTCAAACTAAAAAGCCTACTCCGATGAAAGAAGAGGCATATAAAAAATTTAATTGATAATTCAAAAACTGAAAATATCAAGTATTGTTTGTGCCAAAAAGGCTGCACGGGTTAGCTGTTCTATGATTTAAATTTAGATATTTTTCCTTTCAATAGTTTTACAAGCAAGAAACAAAACCAAGAAAGAGAAAAGTTGAGAGGGGGGTTTAAATAATACCTCTGCGTGTTTAAATTTTAACCGAAAAGGGCTGAGGTAGGACAATCTAGTTACCCATCACATATACACTTAAAGAGGCTTGACGACCCTACGAAAATGCGTTACTTCGTTGTTTCGCTGTTCATGAAGAATCGATGTTCAAATAATGGAATTTCCCTGTCGGATTTGTGGTACCTGCGTACGCTTTTACCTGTGTTGTTTGCTTGACGAAAACGATTTACGAAAAATAGGTGTTCACGCAGTGAGCTACGTCCGTAAGATGATCACTGGCCTCTGAAAGCCGCGTTTCTACTGAAATTCAGATTCTCCGCGTCATAGTAGAATTTTACGTTCTGACGACGGCCGTAGATATACTGAACGTCACTCTAGAGCAAATAGTGACAAAAAATCCCTTTACACAATCCAAATAATAATTTAATAAGTTAAAGCATACAAAAATAAGTTAGCAGTTAAGCTTTAAAGGAAAAACTATAGACTTACTGATTCACTTTATGTTCCTCATCGCACCATCCATTCTCATTTCCAAGGTTTGAATAAATGAACTTTGTTCCCCGTAAAGTGTAGAAACACAAAGTACGGAGTACTATAGAAGAACAACAAGAGCTGAAAGCTCATATGGTACATGTCGGAACAGCTAGCATGTTTGTCAGTTTTCCCCCCTCCAGCCCCCCCCCCCCCCCCAGTAATCAGACCCACTCCGGACTTGAAACTGAACATTTGAGGCTTTTGTTCTTGAAACTTGTCCAGTTTCAGGCACGTCCGATCACCCGTTCGTAAGTTATGGATGTTACCAGATTCCGGATTCCCCATCCCTTTACTCCCCCCGCGATGATCGGATCGGGGAAGGGACTATTTTCAAGTCAATATGTTGGAGTCCCTAATAGGCCTGCCAAGTTTCATGGTCCTGTTAGCACATCTGGAAGCACCCCAGCTCGAGATCACCGAAATTCAGGGAAACCCCGTCCAACTTCCCCCACCGTGAAACATAAACATAATTTCCTTCCTTCTTTTTTCCTTCCTTTTTTTGGGGAGGGGGGGGGGGGTGCAAGGGCGCTTTGGTGATAGAAGATCGTTCGCTAGTGGATATTTCTTGCCAGTTTGTTCTCTCTCTTTTTCTCTCCTTCTTTTTCTTTCTTTTTTTGATTTCTTTGGTTTGTTTCCCTTCGATTAGATCAATAAAGAATAAGCCCCGCCCATTGCCAGGCCTTATGTTAGGCCTTATAATGGGGCCATAAACAGTTAATGGTCTTTTTTATTTTTATGAATAAACTAAACTGAATCGAACTGACAGGATCCGGTCCAGTTTTGTCAGGATTGTATCTAGGGTTTACGCTTGTTCTTCCAACGAAGTCCAACTCCGATCGCTCGACTTTAAGCGATTCATGAGATTTCCGGTGCCCCCTCCATCTCCCCCGCCCCCCAGTGAACAGATCCGGTCCAGACTTGAACCTGAAAATCCGAGACACCTGTTCTTCATACTTACAAGTTTCATGCACGTCCGTCCACTTCACGTGGAACATCTGAGACGATAGCTCTTTCCACTTGCCAAGTTTCATTCAAATCCGTTCACCCGTTCAAAAGTTATGCATGCCACTAGATCCCGGATTCCCCATCCCTCCACTCCCGCCACGATGGTCGGATCGGGGAAACGACTATTCTCAAGGCAGTCTGTTCGGGTCCCTGAGATGCCTATCGAATTTCATCGTCCTAGTACCGAACTCGCGGGATCACCGAATCCCGATGAAAAATGTATCTAAAAAAAGTAGTATGAAGTAGTACGAAAAAGTTGCATGCAGTACTAACGATGCTACTACATGCTTCTACTTCAAGGCTACCGTGTTACTGCATACTACTATATGGTACTATTAGCAAGACTGGATGTTACTATGGCAAGACAGGATGCTACTGGATACTACTACATAAGATTGGACCAGTCTGAGGCATACTAAATGATAGTATTCTTTGCTATTACATAGTATTACGTGCAACGTTTTCGTACTACTACCATACTACTACGCAGGCTACAAATTTTTCATCGGGATTCCACCCCCCCCCCCCCCCCCCCCCGTGCCCGAATCTAGTCGGGTTATGTCAACGATGTACCTAGGACTTGTGCTTGTTTTTTCCGTCAAGTTCCGTCCCGATCTCTCCACACTAAGCGTTTCGCAAGATTTCCGGTTCCCCCTTCCAGCTCCCCCCTGAGTCACCGGATCCAGTCCGGATTTTAAATGGGTCGTCTGAGGCACGAGATCTCTCCAAACATCAAACTTCATTAAGATCCGATAACTCGTTCAGAAGTTACAAATACCTCAAGATTCAGGATTCCCCCTCCGTGCACTCCACCCACGATGCTCGGATCGGGGAAGTGAATTTTTCCAACTTTATCATTTGGAGTCCCTGACACGCCTGCCAAGTTTCATCAATATAGCTCGAATAAAATGTAGCTGACTTATCCGTTTTGCCCCGTCAAATATCAAGTTCGTCGTCCTAATTTATGTGGAAGTGCCCGAACTAGCAAAACTCGGACCGACCGACCGACAACCAGACGGACTGACAGAAATTGCGATCGACGGAACATCTGAGACGATAGCTCTTTCCACTTGCCAAGTTTCATTCAAATTCGTTCGACCGTCCAAAAGTTATGCATGCCACTAGATTCCGGATTCCCCATCCCTCCACTCCCCCCACGATGGTCGGATCGGGATACGACTATACTCAAGGCAGTCTGTTCGGGTCCCCGATATGCCTACCGAATTTCACCGTCCTAGTACCGAATTTGCAGGATCACCGAAGCTTGTGAACAGAGCAAAATAACACTAGGGAGTAGCGTCAAGAACAATGCTTACCATGCTTCACAAACGGGCCATAGCCTGCTCATAGCGCCGCCCACTACGCTTGCAGTATTAAAATCGAGACAAACTTGCGGGTTTAAAAATTTCTAGTAAAGCTAAGATGCGGTCTGCACGCTGCGAGGAAACAAGGTTTTTTCCTGTGTTCGGAATATGAAGCTATTGGATCCAGCGCTGGTGCACGACTTATTGAGTCTCAGTAGGGACGCTCACTATCGCTAGTGGTGCTAGCGTCGCTCGACTGTGCGTCGCTTCTTTCAAGTCTTGGCTCTACTCCATATTGTTATTTTGCCCTGCTTGTGAATGACGTCGAACGATTTGTTATCAGATTTTGTTTGAAAGAGGTTTACATGTTGCCGAAAATCGAGGATGCGCCTTTAACCCTTCAGCTAACATTTAAAAAGCTGCAAAATCTTGGAAAAGTAGAACAAACTCTACTGAATTTTTATTATAATATTCGACTTTTCATAGGAACCGAGGAAAAAGCCCGAAGTAATGGAAGAATACGTTGACCCGGACGAAGAAGAACTCCTGTACCTCCAATCCCAAGGACTTGTTCGAACTGGTCGTCTTTTCGGTGGCCTTATCAACGATATTAAACGCAAAGCGCCCCACTACGTCTCCGACATCACCGACGGATTTCATGTCCAAAGCATCGCGTCCATCACTTTCTTATACTTCGCATCTCTTAGTCCGATCATCACCTTTGGAGGGTTGCTGGGTGATGCGACGGAGGGTAGACTGGCCGCTATCGAATCTCTGCTTGGGGGGTCGCTCTGTGGATTGATTTTCAGCTTATTCTCCGGGCAGCCTTTGTCGTTGCTGAATGCGACTGGTCCCGTTTTGGTCTTCGAGTCGATCCTGTATACCTTCTGCAAGTAAGTATGAGATCCCTTCTGGGGGATTATTTGAGGCCCCGTCAAAAGTACCATGGTATTCGAAAAATAATCCTTCAGCCCAAGCTGACTGCGAATTATGTTTGATAGTAGTAATAAGTAAGTAGTTTATTGATAACCCGCCATTTTGAAAAAGCGGAGTAAATGAAAGAAAATAAATACAACACATAAACAAGCAGAATGGTATCATAAGTGGGATATTGGATTTTTTTCCCCCACTCCATCCTCACAACATGCGCTGATATATACAAAACGATATATACATAACTGATGTAAACAAAAATAGATACAAATACAAAACGGATTCATGAACTACATTTCATTAGAGCTATATTTCGGCCCTCTTTTCAAGGCTTCTCTTCAGGCTCAAGCTTTAAAATAAACTTGCCAAGAAGGGCCAAAATAAACTCTAATAAAGTATAGACGACGTATCCTTTTTGCATTGTCAGGTGTTAGAAAACAGGTTAAGCGTCAGAAAATACGTTTTTTTTGCCGCGTAGTATCTTTTACCTCATTCTCTCGTGTCCAAAATGAAATCACAGCACCAGCTTTAACTCCAACCAGTTTTCAGAGAAGAAATTCGCAAAACCAGATATTTAAGGAATATCTTTAATTGTTTTTCCACAAGTTCATTTTCCAGCTTGAGCGGCTCGAGCCTGAAGAGGACCCTTGCCAAGAAGGGCCGAAATATAGCTCTAATAAAAATTTGGCTGACTTATCCGTTTTGCACCGTCAAATATCATTCCCGTCTAATATGAATTGGCCCGGTGCCAACGGTCTTAAAACTTGTTTTTTTTTTTTTTACTTATTTTGACCGACCTAACTAATTAGTGTCACCTACCCTACACTATTCCTACTTTTCTTTTTTATGAAACTTTAGCTCTTCTCTTCAGGCTCAAGCCGCTCAACCTGGAAAATGAACTTGTGGAAAAACAATTGAAGATCCTTCCTTCAATATCTGATTTTGTGAACTTCTTCTCTGAAAATTGGTTGGAGTTAAAGCTGGTGCTGTGATTTTATTCTGGGCACGGCTACTGTTTTTGTTGCTCGATTGGGTAATCGAAAGGGTAGAGATTCTTCTGCATTTTGGTTTTAGAGTCACCTGTCTCTTCTTCTTCTTTTCAGCTAAGATGGATACTTGTCGGCAGCATGTGTGGGCGATTTGTAGTTCCGTACTTCGGTGGTCGATTATATATCGGACGGATAGGTTCTATCCATGCTAGGTGGACTTCAACAAGGCGGCTTTTGATAGCTAGCCACGTTTTTTTTTAGTAAGGACGCTTTTTATTGAGAAGCAAAAGAATGGAATAGTAAATTATGCTGGACTCACCGTTCACGGTCGGGGTTTAAACTGGGGACGCACGCGAAGAGGTCGCGGACTGGAAGAGTGACCGTGATCAGAGACAAAATTTATTTAAATCCAACAAACCAATTTTCCTTCTTTACTTTCCTCTCCTTTCTCATTTTTTTTTTTTTTACTTCGACATTCACTTCCTTCTCTTTGACTCCCAACTCTCAGCTATTCCACCAACGACTGAAGAAGAGTTATACCCCCGCCCGCTCACTACGGGTCCGGCCTAGTATCAGGTTTCACTGCTGCTTTAAGCAAAATTACTTCAGTAACCTTGAGCTGCAATTTTTCGGATGTAGTTTCGCTGTGGCTTGACGTACTTTATTTTAGTTATGAATATACTAGGAAAAGACAGTAGTAATGTACAAATAAAACGGCACGAAGCAAAACTTTGAACGAACTAAGAAAACAAGAGTGAAACTCCTTCGAAACCACATCCAGTAAAACGGGATTTATTCTGTTTCTTCTTTCAGGAAATATGCTTTCTACTACCTGACTGTTCGCTTCTGGGTCGGGGCATGGATGGGTCTGTTCATGGTCATACTCTGCGCCTTTGACATCTCCGCCTGGGTTTGCTACATAACGCGATTCACTGAAGAAAACTTCGCTCTTCTGATTGCCTCCGTGTATGTCTACAAAGCCATTGAAAATATCTTCAAGATTTACAACAAATATCCAATGTTCCCTCCCGAACCGAAGAATATAACTGGGGATTGTTTCTGTATACCATCTGGAAGTAATGGTAGTCATATTGATGCTGAGGTGCTGAATTGGACGAGCATGGCTACTTCTGAATGCGGATTGGTAAGATTCAATCTTTTGCTTCCTGGTCCGTATTTGGTTGAGTGGTTAGCGCTGGACTTGGGATCTCTTCGAAACAACCAATCGGACAACCACGTCCCAAATCAAGCACCATATCATATCATTAAAAATGACTGAATGAATTTATTACATGTTGCCTAGTAATAAGGCATTTGCACAGTACATCAGAAAAAAAGGTAATGGACGCTTAACAAGAAATCCAGAGGGTACACAAAATCTACAAGGACAGCAAAAGATAAATAAACGAAAAACAAGAAATACGCAATGAAACACGAAAAGAACAATAAATTTACTGCATAAAGTGGCGCATTGGGCAATGGGCAGGAAGGCGGATGAATGAGGGGAGAAGATGTTCCCTTATTTCTTTTAGCTTGACAGTTGGGTCCAAGACAAACAACTTCTCCATGATTCGGGCGCATGCGACGAGGAAGGTACAGAAGAAAACGGAGATATTTGAAAAAACATGACCGCATTCTACTGGTTTCTTTTTTCCTGAGAATCGGGTACAGACCAGCGAGGAAAAGCACAGAGGAGGAGCAAAAATTTGTGTATATTTTTGCTAGACCTCGTCGGATATAGGGAATATTATATAGGAATAGGGAAAGTAACTTCTCCGATCATTCACTACACATAAAAAGTCATGAAACTGGGATATAGACACTGCGAAATGCTGGTTGAATGATGTGAAATTGTATCACCTTGGGGAGCAGGTTCGAGTCCACGACGCACCAGCGCTAGGTGTTGACCGTACTGGTTGGAGGAGGCTGACGTCATTCTACGCTGAGCGAAGCCCGGCAGGAGAGCGTAAGTCAAGTAAAGTAGGTCAAGGCATATAGAAGCGTATTTATTTTTTATCGCTCGCGATTTTACCGAAGGAAAAACCACATCGTTGGTGAAATTCAAATTTCGCGGCTTAATTCTTAGGTCTTTCTGGGATGCTGTCCATATTCTCCATATCCTGTTGCTCCGACAGCCCATTGCCTTCAGATTTCTATCTTGTATTTGTATTGTACATTATGATGTTTTGTAGAGACAACCAAATTAGCTCGCTAGCAAGTTTTTGTCTAATAAACCTTAAACCTTACCTTAAACCTGTGAACAGTTACTTTAATATGAACGGTGCAGTTTTGTGCTAAATGGTAGAACGAAGATCCAAAAATACTTACACAGGTGTTTTCAGATGCACTTAATTACCCACTTTGGCTAAATGATAGTTAGGTTTAGGTCCACTGTCAACACTGTCCAAGTGTACTGCCCACTGTCCAACTGTCAACAAACGTTCACATAAGCATACCTCTACTGTACTTACTGACGTATTCAAACACAGAAAATAGCTATTTCCTGAATTCCTACCATCAGCATAGTAAATCATCTTTGACCTATTAATGGCATATTCGTGCGTTTTTATGTCAACATGCGGACAGTCAAGTCAACCCTGGAAGCTTTCTCATCACTTCGTTTCATTTCTGTTTTCTCCCTTGTACGAAATGTGTTGCTATGTAGCACACGCACGTTTGACCCCTGACGGCTTGTTTCGTCTTGACGCTGAACCATAATAGAGGTTAGGCGAACCATAACGTGAAGGAAAAGCTGATAATTGCGGACTTGAACCAACAGGGAAACATAGTATTCCTTCATCCCTAACTGTCCGCGAACCGTGTTTTGTGCAAAATTGCTGAATTCACTACGTCACTCAGTACCGCAGTACTGGATAATTTATCATGACCAATCTATGTGCTCACTTGTCCATACCAATTGTCAGATTAAACCTTGTGCAACATTTACTGTTTGAATTTAAGAATAATTAATTTGGCTTTGATTTAAAAAATTACATGTTGTATCCGTCACCTTTAACTTTAAATTTGACAATTTTTGGTTTATAAGGAAGCTTATTTTTGTGAGTTGGCCGAGCCTCATGGGAACTGGAGATTTTTGGTGTTTGTGTATATAATTTGCATCTGAGTTAACCGAGTTCACCTCTGACCTATCTGCTCAGTGGTGTATTTTCTTTATTGTTTTTCCTGAAAAATTCAAAGAACATGAACTTGAACTTGAACCTAATGCTTTTAGCACCAACAAACAGGGGGACGTGGAGTCCGTTGAGCCAAAAATACTATGTCCTAAATTTTCGTATTTTTTCAGCTTAACAACGGCACACTTGAAGGAGAAGGTTGTGCCTCCGATGAACATTACGAACCAAATGTCTTTTTGATGTCTGTCCTTCTCGCTGGCTTCACATTTTTGTTGTGTGTCCAGCTAAAGGGCTTCAAACGTTCTCTGTACTTTCCCTATAAGGTAAGTTTTTTCTTCGGTCGAAGGGGGTGGTGAAGGGTCCCCCATGAGCCGCCTTTTTTTTTAACGGATCGGAATTTTAAATTGACATATTTTGTGAATATGGTGTTATTGGATTGTGTTTTAAAATTTTAAAAATTGTAACATATGTGTGATTTTTATGACTATGTCGACCATGTATGACGATCCACCACTATTTTTGTTAAAAGATATCATGGAAATAAACGAATTTGAATTTGAACTTTATCTTACGTAATTAACCACCAGTCAACTATACTGAGTTGACTTTTTCCTTGATATCTTTTTATTTGTCCCGAGACCCAAATTTGAAACGGTATATCCTAACCCCCCTCGCTGCGTAACATGCTCCCGAACCAACGACTGTGTAGGAGATATTCGCCCGTGAGAAAAAGCGTTTGCGTAAATTTTCCCTTGTTTCTTGAAGTCAAGGAGCTAGGAGAAAGGCTTAAAACAACAAAAGCCATGGAAAGCCTGTGAAAAGCAGAGCTTGTTGTTATGGCACTTGCCTTCCGGCCCGGTGATCGCGAGTTAAGGTACTTCCAGATGTGCTAGGACGATGAAAATTGGCAGGCGTATCAGGGACCCGACGAAACTAGCTTGGAAATAGTTACTTCCCCGATCCGACCACCGTGTGCGGAGTGGAGGTAGGGGGAATCCGGAATATTGAGTAGTGCATAACCTTCGAACGGGTGATCGCATTGGAATGAAACTTAATAACTGAATAGATTGTCTCATTTGGAGTCCGGACCGGATTCGGCATCTGGGGGGGGGGGGGGGGGAAATATTGAGAAACGGTTAGAATGAAAGGATCGAAGTGAAACTTGCTGGGAGGAATAAGCATCTGCTCTAGATGAATTAGACTGGATCCGGACACTTTGGGTGGGGGTGGAGGGGGGTTTCCCGGGATTCCAGCGATGGCGGTCTTGGGGATTTTCAGGATGAAACTTGGCAGGCGTATCAGGGACCCGATAGAAGTGAACTGTAAATAAAAAAAAATGCTCGATCCAATCATCGTGGGGGGAGTGGAGGGAGGGGGAATCCAGAATAATGAGTCATGCGTAACTTTGGAACGGGCGATCGGAATAATAATTGAAGAGAGGACATGTCTCTGATGTTCTTTCTCGTGTCCAGACCGGATCCGACAACTGTTGCGGGGGGGGGGGGGGATACCTGACCCGCTTAGACTGGAGAGATCGGGATGGAACTTGGTGTGAATAACGAAAAAATGCTTGAGATAAATTATTTACATAACCGGATTGGTGAGGGGGAGAGGTCTGGAAATCTGGTGATCGCAAGTATAAGGTACCTCCAGATGTGCTAGGACGATGAAACTTGACTGGAAAATAAGAGATCCGACAAGATTGGCTTAGAAGTCGTCACTCCCAAAATCCGACCATTCCTTAAAGTACTAATCTTAACCGTAAAGTAAAAAAAAACAACTTTTAAGCAAGCTGTACATTTTCATGATACCCATGAGCCCATGATAATTTTTGCCTTAAGGGTTATGCTTACAAATGAATTTCTAGCTCCCTTAAAGTGCGCATCTTAACTGCAAAGTCAAAAAGTGCTTTAGATCCAACGATACATTTCGGCCCATGAACATTTGTGCCACAAGGGTTTTGCTTAGAAATTTCATCTTTATAGCACCCTTAAAGTGCGCATCTTAACCGAAAAGCGAACAAAAAATCCTTCTGACCAAACGACATATATTAATGATCCCCAAAGGCCTATTATAGTTTTTGTCTCAAAGAGTTTGCATACAAATGAATTTCTAGCGCCTTTAAAGTGCGCATGATTACAGCCAAAAAGTAAAATAATTTTTACCAAACGATACATTCTCGTGATTCCGAGGGTCCATGATCATTCTTATCTCAAGGGCTTTGCTTACAAATGATCAGAACAAACCCACGAAAAGGCAAATTCTATATTTCTTACTCTGGACCAACCTTTGCCATATTATGAGCTTCTACCTCTTGTTAAAAAATTCTGGAACAACCTTGCACGTGTCATATGAGCTTCTAGCTCTTGTAAATAAAATAGAAAAAACGAGATTTTCGGAGTTTTTTCTTGATCAGCTAGTTGCCCCTCCAAGATGATGTGCGAGGGATAAATAAAATTTCGGATATTACGGTTGCACTTCCGGCAAACCCTCCTCAATTTCGATATGGAAATATGATCTGTCACACAGTTGGCCACATGCTCCCCGGAAGCTTGACGAATATAAGATTTGAAGCCAAGCTGACCATTCATTTCAAATAAAATGGAAAAAACGAGATTTTCGGGTTTTTTTCTTGATCAGCTTGTTACCCCTCCAAGATGATGTGCGAGGGATAAATAAAATTTCGGATATTTCGGTTGCACTTCCGGCAAACCGTCCTCAAAACCCCGAAAATCTCGTTTTTTTTCTATTTTATTTGAAATGAATGGTCAGCTTGGCTTCAAACCTTACATTCTAGCTCTTGTTAAAGTATTCAACAATTGTATAATAGCGGAGTGAATACAGTAAATAGTGCGAGATGTTCTTTAAGGTCGTTTGATGGATCACGCCTTTTTCAGATTCGTTGTCTCGTGAGCGACTTTGCTGTGTTCCTGTGTATCGTCTCCATGACCATGGTCGACTGGTCAGTTGGCGTTGCTACACCCAAGCTTACAGTGAGTATATCACTGTTTCAAGGTCTAAGAGAAATACTATCTTGTCTTTCAACTTCAGTTTTTAGACTACCGTTTTGTCTCCGGTCGCCTGAAGGTGTTTTTTCCGGTGTGTGTCCCGCATGTTTTTGAATAATCGTTACGGACAGATTCGACCCACAAGTTGAGACTCTTTTTTTGCGGTATTTTTAAATGCTTAAAGGACATGTCTTACCTATGATACTAACGCAGCCGACTTCCTTAATCACTTCAACCATTTCCAAGCCCGGAGGCCCGAATTTCGTACGGTACATTCCAAGCCCTCTAATAAAACCTCGTCGATTTTCTCACTTGCCGTGTTTTACTACCTTCGATGCGTATCATGCTGTCGACGTTTTTCTGCGAGAAGTTTTAAGAGAAAAAGAAGAAGAAGGGAAAAGAAAACAAACGGAAATTAATCAAACAAAACATAGAGAACAAACGGTAGAAAAAGTTATTTCTGCCAATAGTTTCGAAAGCTACCTGTTAGACGCTATACGGAGCAGAGATGGGCGAACCCGAATCCGGATTTGAATCCAGGATTCATCCTTCTAGCCGGATTTGAATCTTCTGCTTGTCAGGCTGGATTCAGATTCGGACTCGAGTTCCAAACATTCAATCTTCGGAATCCGCTCAAATTTCTAGTCTGTGTCCTTCCAGTTACCGTTTCCTAGTTTTTACATAGTGGACTAACGTAATCCAACTTCTTGATCTCCGTCACCAGCCATCCTCAGTAATCTATCGCTGATGAAGAATCGTAGCTGACGTACCCGTTGTAAATATTGTTTGAATAAATCTATCACGTTATCTGATTACCTTACAAATCAGTGGGGTTTTATTATAAATCTTCTGGTCCTTAAACTATACCCTATGTGTATGATATGATTTTTGTTAAGGTCGGATTCAAATCCGGATTCAGTTTTCGGACTCGAATCCTCAGCATGAAATGGTGGAATCGGAATCGGATTCGCACCTACCCCTGGATTTGGATTCCGATTCGAATCCTTTCATGATCGGATTCGCCCATCTCTGATATAGAGTACTATACAGATTGGATAGAGGGTATTACCTTTTAGCAATATTGGTGGTATGGAGTTCTTTCGCGATCCAGAGACTGTGGCTGGAAACGGGCGTTTTCGCGATCTTTCGTGTGGCCCACATATCCAACAACGTTGTGGCTTATGGCTTTTTGTGGCTAGCGCTGTGCCCCAATTTGACAAGCAACTCTTCGAGATTAATTGCGTTTTTGCAGATACCATGGTATCTGTTACCACGGTAACTGGATCTGCAATTAGTCGTTTTTGCAGCTACCGTGGTATCTGATACACGGTTGCTCTGCAAAAACGACAATTGCCGAAATTGCAATTTTCGAAGTCATCCCAAAAGGACAAACTCTAGTTGGATAGTATTTGATAGTATTAGAAATTGTCGTAGAAATATACAAAATCTAAATATCCAATCATACATATATCTCGCGGTCACTAGAAGAGTCACAAGAAATTCCCTGTAGGAAAAGCCGGCCTTGTAATCTAGTTGGAAAAAAAAAAATCCTATACGAATTTTTCTCGTAGCCAACTAGTCGGCAACGCTGGCTTTTCCCATAGGAAATTTCTTACAGTAGCCAACTAGTTGGCTAGTGACCGCAAGGTGTATATGTATGATTGTATATTGAGCTTGTGTATATTTACACGACAATTTCTTATATTGTCCTACTAGAGGTGTCCCATCCCCAAAAAACAACTGATATCCAGTTACATCGCTAAGTGCTAAACTTCTTTCTCACCAGTTTGACAAAAGATGATGAAAGTGAGATGATGTTTCAGATACCACGATGAGTTACCACGGTCCATATCAGATACCATGATAACTAGCCAGATAACACGATAACTGCAAAACCGCCTTTTGACCGTGTTATCAGATACCACGATAACTGCAAAAACGACTTTAGACCGTGGTATCAGATACCATGGTATCTGCAAAAACGCAACTATTGTTTTTGATTTTGTGGTTCGAAATGCGGCTGGAAACTCAAACTTAGCAGCAAATTTCAAATCCAAACAAAAAGATGAGCCATGTTGTTCAGCAGATAGGCTAAGCACAAACGCCTGACTAGTTCTGGATTTTAGTTTTAATCTCAGGCACTTTGAGACTTAGTTGATAAATTTATATATATATTATATATATATATATATATAAATAAATTAGTTACAAATGGATACGTCAGCTGTATTTCATGATATTTTATCAGAGCGATATTTCGGCCCTGTTTGCTTGAGCCTGAAAGAGGACCCTTGCCAAGAAGGGCCGAAACATCGCTCTAATAAAATCCAGCTGACATATCCGTTTGTCACGGTTAACTTTAGGCGTATTCTCGCCGTTCCCGAGGACTCCTCAGGGAATCGAAGGGAACGGCGAGAATTGAGAGAGTCAGTCCACGCGGACTGGCGTACAGAAACAGCGAGAACACGGGGAATGCTTCCAAAATGGATTTTGTTCGGAAAAGATATGCAGTTGACGAAATTAGTCTGGATCCAATTTATTTTTGGTTTTGTTTATTCTGCTAGTGTTTAATTAATTTTAAATTATACCAACACCAGCAAAAATTGATTCCCCTCCGAATCTGAAAGGGAGTCCTTTTTAATGATGGTGATGATAATCAGAGCATTCCCCGTCCGTGGGGGACTCGTGACAATACGGGGAGTGAGTCCCCGGGACAAACAAATACGCTCCTCAAGTGGAGTCCTCGGGGAACGGTGAGAATACGCCTTATGGGACGTTTTCGCGTCAATGGCTGTAGAGCTGAAAGGGTGATCCCGTCCACGCGAAAATGAGACAATCGATCAGGCGTAACGGCTGAGAAAGATGGGTTCCGTCCACGCGAAATGCCCATTCAGCTGGATAGGAGCGTATGAGTAGACGGTCCACATTTTTTCTGTCGTCAGTCTGTGCAGGCCTTTTTATATCTCCACGTTCAACTCAACGCTGCCCTCGGAGCGGTGTTAAACGGGAGGCGTCTATCGAGCTGGATGGCCCGTTCACCTGTTCATCCGTCACGCGTAAATTACAAAAAGATCGACTGCATCCACGCGAAAACGTCCGTCGAGCACCACGGGAGGTCATCGGGACCAGAGCCATCGACGCGAAAACGTCCCCTATGGTTCGGAAGAGGAATATTCATTTTGAAACTACCGCAAAAAAAAAGACGAACGGGTTTTCCTGTCAGGCTCAACTTGTGCGTCGATGTGTTGCGTACATCTGTAAGACTAAGAAATATTTTATTCCTCTTCTAGCTTTAAGCTTTTTGGAAAATAAACTTGACTGATTCATTAAAATGAATGGGACGCAGATGTTTCAACCTGTCCTCTTTCAGGTCCCAGCCACCATCACGCCAACGTGGCCCGACCGAGGCTGGATCACTCCAATTTTTCACGAGTCCATACCAACCTGGATGATTTTCGCCACAGCCGTGCCTGCTTTGCTTGCAACGATTCTTCTATTCTTGGATCAGCAAATTACAGCTGTAATTGTAAACAGAAAGGATAATAAACTTAAAGTAAGTAGCCTACCATAAAGTATTCTCGGATCTTTATTCTTGGATCAGCAAATTACAGCTGTAATTGTAAACAGAAAGGATAATAAACTTAAAGCACAACTCTTACTAGAACTGATCTTTCTCCATGAAACGGATCAGAAAAAATGTTTTCCGAAAATACCATTACTTTCCATCTTAAATTAGCTATTTTTTGTTAGAGCTTGTCGACTCTGTCTAGCCCTCCTGCTCTACGACGCGGCAGCTGGGCGCAAAACGTTTGAAAACTGAACGCGCCGTGGTTAAAAAGTTGGAAAACTAAGCAAATAAAAGAAGTAAAAAACAGAAGATTCTCATATCCTTATATCTGAAAGAGTCGTCAGTGGACATTGAAGATTCTGGAAAACTTTGCGTTGTGTGACGGGCAAAACTCGCACATCCGAAAAAGCGCTAAAAGTTCGTAGGCACAAAATGAAACAATGGAGAAAGGTGGGGATTTTAGAAGCTTATGATTGTACAAGGGAGCTAGGTATATTATAAAAGGCAGAACAAGCAAGAGGGGTCCTTTAAAGTAAGTACCATAAAGTATTCTTGGATCTTTTATTCTTGGATCAGCAAATTACAGCTGTAATTGTAAACAGAAAGGATAATAAACTTAAAGTAAGTACCATAAAGTATTTTTGGATCTTCTATCCTTGGATCAGCAAATTACAGCTGTAGTTGTAAACAGAAAGGACAATAAACTTAAAGTAAGTACCATAAAGTACGGATGTATTTGAGATGTTTATCCGTCGAGATTATCATAGATACCTCCGGAATCTACTCATACTACTATAGCCTATAATATTGCTTGCATTTCCTTAAAGGATCCAGGAGTCTAGCGAAGACCGGATATCTACAATACCCATTTGTTGGATCAAATATTAAATTTTTGGGATCCCATCGAAACCTTTGGTCTTGTTTAACAAGTGAATAATGTAGTGCGTAAACAGTTGTAAATTAGTTGTCGAAACCATATGCATTTTTTTTTTTTTTTTTTTTTTTTTTATACTGATAGCATTTATGTCACTGAATGGATAATTTGATTAAGGCTTAGGGCTTAGTTTTGTTTTATATATTATATTTTGTATTCCTCAGTTTTGAGGGAAATAAATAAATAAATTAAAAGTAAACTTTTTACTTTTACTGTAAAACCAAAGTAAAAACAGCAACCAGTAGGAGTACCATACCTACTATATTTAAATAAAAAAAAAAATTTATTTATTTTCAAGGCCTATAGTATGTGCCGTAAGGGCGGATATAGGCTACTGATATTAGTATTTTGGTCCGATAGGTTGAAAGTTATAATCTGACGAATATGATTATTTTTGTTTTTATATAGTTTCATCTGTTGACCAAGTAAGTATGTGCTATTTGACATTGTGCCAAGATTTGTCCCTATGTATTAAACCAATCAATCAAATTTCTAGACAAGAACGCATGTGTGAAAAATGGTTCTTTCTATTTCAGAAAGGATGCGGCTATCATTTGGATCTCCTCGTTTTGGCTGTACTGGTGGTTCTAATGGGATATCTGGGACTCCCATGGCATGTTGCCGGCACTGTCATTTGCATCAATCATGTCAACTCACTAAGACAAGAGTCGGAAACAGCAGCACCAGGCGACAAGCCGCAATTTTACGGAATCCGGTAAATATTTAGTTCTAGAGGCGTATTCTCGCCGTTCCCTGAGGACTCCACTTAACCCGATGAAAAATTTTATCTCAAAATAGTATATGAAGTAGTACGAAAAAGTTGCATGCAGTACTAAGGATGCTACTACATGCTTCTACTTCAAGTCTACCGTGTTACTGCATAATACTATATGGTACTATTACCCAGACTGGATGTTACTATGGCAAGACAGAATGCTACTGGATACTACTGCACAAGATTGTACCAGTCTGAGGCACATTAAATGATAGTATTCTTTGCTATTACATAGTATTCCATGCAACGTTTTCGTACTACTACCATACTACTACGCAGGCTACAAATTTTTCATCGGGAAGGAGTCCCCGCGTTTGCTTTTTTGTCCCGGGTACTCACTCCCCGCATTCTCGCGAGTCCCCACGGGCGGGGAATGTTCCGACTATCATCACCATCCTAAAAAAAGGACTCCCTTTCATATTCGGAGGGGAATCAATTTTTGCTGGTGTTGGTGTACTGTAAAATTAATGAAAAAGAATCAGAATAAACAGAACCAAAAATAAAGTGGATCCAGACTAATTGCGTCAACTGCACTTTTTTTTTTCGAAAAAAATCCATTTTAGAGGCATTCCCCGTGTTCTCGTTGTTTTCCGAGGCGGAGTCCGCGTGGAGTGACTCCCTCTATTCTCGCCGTTCCCTTTGATTCCCAAGGAGTCCTCGGGGAACGGCGAGAGAACGCCTAAGGTGTGAATGGCTGTGACATCAGCGGAAGATACCATGAGCGCGAATTTGTCACTGGATTAAACCATTCAAAAAAGGGCTATAAGAATTATTTTGGCGGATAAATACAAATCCTATCAACAAGCACTGGAAGAAATAGGGATGAAAACCCTTGCTTCGCGTCGGCACGATCTCACAACGAAATTCGGACTAAAGTGCCTTGCCTCGGAAATGCACCGTGAGATCCTGCCACCCCAAGATGAAAAAAGAATGGATACTCGCCCAACAAGGAGTGTTTCAAGGGCAGCTAAGAAAGCTCAGCTAATGAACCCGCCCGCTCATAGCACTGAACGCTATTTGAACTCATTTGTGTCTTTATCCGCAATTTTAATTTGAATTAACCAAATCTGTAATTTGACAAGCCCGTGCATTTTGTTTTATCAGAATTTTGGGAATAAATGGATTGTAATTGTTGTAATACGATCCACACGAAAACGGGTTGAGACAGAGGAAGATGCCATCTTCCTCTGTCTGTTCAACAGAGCCTGAGAAGCGACGTTGAACGGGAGCCACCCATTCAGCTGCGTCACCCGTCGAGCTGTTCTCGCGAACATTACCATCGAGCTGGATGGTATCAACGTGAAAGCACCCATCATCATTGTGGGATGGCACATCAAGCGGAGCCAGTCACGCGAAAATGTCCCCCTATTATCTTCATCTACAGGCTTGATGGGTAAAGCATCCCGACGTGATTGCGGGGTTATTCTGTCGGCCCTCTGTAGCATATCGGCAAAAACCTACAAGGGGTGAATTCACGCCTGATTACGCGCATCTTCGAGCTCGTCGCGGTCCACTGCAGTATTCCAGAGCGGATGGGAGATTAAGAAAGCTAGAATCAATCAGTAATTTTATTAACCCATTTAAAAATGGCACAGGACGTGCCCATACGGAGTATATGAAAAACAATAAATGAAAGAAAAAGAAAAGATCCGACAAAACTAAATGAAATGACTATACAAATGCACTATAACACGGATGGCACCTGTCTAAAATAGTCAAACTCGGCACGGCGTTGGGCCACGGCCACAAAGGGATTAGTAACGCCGTAGAGTTGGCCCGGCTTGAAAAAAAAAAAATCAAGAAAGACCCCTAATCACAGCGTCAAAGGCGGCCTAAGGTCCTATTAAGAGTTGCTATGTAAATCCAAATCGCTCCCTTACATGGACGAAGGGTGAAACTATGCACGGATTTTGGTTTTAAATCTTATTTTATTTTATTCATTTATTTGTGACCCGCTTTTTGGATAACAGCGGAGTATGAGTAAAATACGCAAAGTAAAATACACATACTAAAACACGAAACAAAACAACGTAAATAAAGATGACCACATTCTTTTCATATAGTTTAAAAACACACTAAATAGACTGTAAGTTTTTGCACAGTGACAAGCACATTTAATGGGTTCAGGAATGAAAAACTGGCTAATAATTTCGTGGGCTGAGAGGGCAGGGTGTCTGTGGAGGTAAATAGGTTTGAATGCGAACGAAAGAGGGTATTGATACTATCCTGAAGGTTGAAGTTCGAAACCAATTTACGATTACGAAAGGATTTCGGAAGATACATCAGAAATTTACAGTACTTAAAGAAACAACTTCTCAAATTTTTTACATCTTTTTATTTATGAATCATCGAATCCGTAAAAAAAAAATTGTCTTCCGAAAATCTTGCGACAACGCTACCGCGCAAGGTAGCTACTGTGGTTGAAAAGCTACAGCCAATCAAATGTGCCAACGAGAGGTTCGCGAAGAGTTTTACCTCTTCTTTTCTAAATTTGTACAACGGAGCCTAAGTTGAGATTTTACCTGTTAGTTATATTTTTGACCAGAGCAAAATAACACTAGGGACTAGCGCCAAGATTCTACAAAATTGACACACACTCGAATGGCAGCGATACTAACACCCCTAGTGATAGAGAACATCCCTACTGAAACTCATTCGGTCGTTCATCAGCGCTGGCTCCAATAACTTGACATTCTAAACACAGCAAAAAAAATGGTACAGCCTCCTTGTTCCCTTGGTGTGTGCGGACTGCAGCTTTGCTTTACTAGAAATTTTCGAACTCACAAGTATGTCTCGCTTTGAATGCCGCAGGCGTAGTGGGTGGCGCCGCGAGTATTGCCCGTTTCCAGAGCATGGAAAGCATCGGTCTTGGCGCTAGTCCCTAGTGTTATTTCGCTCTGTTTTTGATGTTATCTGTGACTGATGTATATAACGTATTGTGACTGTTAGGATGTGCATGTGTTCCATAATGTCGTTACCAAACAAATTTGACATAAGCCATGATAGGTTTTTGGCGAATACAAAAATTTACCTATAAATATTCCTTCAGCCCAAGCTGACTGCGAATCACATTTGATTGTGCAAAACGGATGCGTCAGCTGAATTTTATTAGAGCTATATTTCGGACCTTCTTGGCAAGGGTCCCCTTCAGGCTCAAAGCCGCTTAAGTTGGAACAACAAACTTGTGGGGAAAACGCTGCATCACTTTCTCGTGGTTTGGCTCCTCCCACAGGGGCGGGGTTTTCCCACAAGTTCGTTTTTCCAACTTGAGCGGCTTTGAGCCTGAATTTAGGGCCTGAGGGCCGAAATATAGTTCTAATAAAGTTCAGCTGACGTATCCGTTTTGCACTATCAAAGATTTACCTATCTATCTATGCCTCAAATTTGAATTCAAACATTTTGTCTCATAAATAATGAAACGATGTTTGTCGTTTTCCAGAGAGCAACGTGTCACCCATTTCTTCATCTTCCTATTGGTCGGTTTGAGTTCACTGATGACGTCAATCCTAAAGTTCATCCCTATGCCAGTTTTGTATGGCGTTTTCATGTATATGGGAACAGCGCCCCTAGCGGAGATGCAGTTCTACGACAGAATCAAGCTGGCCTTCATGCCTGCCAAGTATCAACCGGATTATATCTACTTAAGAAAGGTGAGTGGTCGGATTCGGGCTTTACCGATTTGTTTTCGGCCGGATTCCGGTACAGTAGAGGTATGCTTATGTGAACGTCTGGTAAATGTGAACGATTGCCGAAGAAAAAACTAAAACCCAAACAAGGCACTTTTTCCAATAAATACGGATAATAACCATTCACGCCGTTTGCACTTTTTGAATATTTTGCTAATTCTGTGATGAAAGTGACTGAACTATCAGCTGATTTCCTTGGTTAATTTTGAAAATTTTGCCAAGTGGAACGCAACTTCAATGGAAAAGATGGCGGTCCGAACCTGCAGATGCAGTCAAAAGAGGAAGAAGATTTTTTTTAAATTCAAAATCAAAGAAAATGAATTGAATTTCTGCTTCAAGTTTGTGTTGGGATAACCCTGAAATACTTGGCTGTTAGCTGATATTAAGTTTATAATTTTTCTTTTCTCTTTTACTATTTTATATGCAATTGACAAAAGCAAGGTAGTGTAACAGTTAAAAAAGTGTTCACATAAGCATACCTCTACTGTATCTTTCAGTGATATGGGTTTCACTAAAAAAGCTAGCAGATTTTACACGAGAGTCTTGTGAAAAAACGGTTAGTCGCCGGATTCCAGTCTGTGTACGGAAATTTCGTGAGGTGCAGGAGCATCAGATGAATGAATGAATGAATTAATGTATTCCCAAAAAAGCCCTTTGGGACATATCGGGACAAAATATACAAATAAATAAGCACTCCAACTGCATTGTACCAGTCCAAATATTCAACACTCAACTCATAATTCTGATAACTAAATAACTATCAAACAAACTAATACCTATCCGGGTATGATGATGTGGATTCTGTGATTTGGATCCCACGAGTGAAATAGTTAGAAAATGTTTACATGAGCTTAGAAAGTTGAATTGCTGGATTCTTGATTCCGTTGGGTGTATTATTTATTTTATTTGTTTTCATTTATTTACTCCGCTTTTTCGAAGTGGCGGGTTCGTGGCCTAGTCCGGAAAAAATTGCAGCGACGAAACCGTTTG
The DNA here is from genome assembly GCA_030848855.1 of Branchinecta sandiegonensis. NCBI lineage: Eukaryota > Metazoa > Arthropoda > Branchiopoda > Anostraca > Branchinectidae > Branchinecta > Branchinecta sandiegonensis. The sequence goes on along the minus strand of JAUPMV010000016.1, from coordinate 18,538,439 downwards.
CAAATCTCTACTTGAATACGTTCTGCTCGAGCAAGTTGAGTGGCCGGATTCCGGTATTTGGCCGGATTCTATCTTCGTATCAGGAAAGGCGCCCGGAATGGAGGGGCGTCGTATCCTTCAGAGATGTGGGTGCAAAATAGTGAGCAAATTTCCAGGCCAGGTTCCGAATTCCGGCTTGGTTATTGTCGTCGTGGCCTAAAAATAGTGCAAGGTCATCAAATCTCTCGGTAACAAGATTGTCAGCATGGGCTTCAGTCGCGTCACGACTAGGGGGAGACCCACCCCCCAATGTTGTCGGCCAGTCGGTAAAAACTAACCGAAAATCAGTCAATTTTTTTCAAAACTGATTTTTTTTTTTTCCTGAAAACATTCGTTTTTTCTACAGAAACGTTGGTAAAAAATACAAATCAGTCGGTAAACGTGTTGCCCCCCCCCCCCCAAAACATTTTGGCTAGTAACGCGCCTCTGATTGTGACTGAACCTTTTTCGAAAAAAAGGTCGGATTCCTGTTTTCGTCGGATTTTGTCCTTGTGGGCGTCAAAGTTTGCGGAACGCGGAAATATTCTTCGATAATCGCAAGATCAGTAACAGTCTGTTCTGCGATTTTATGTGTAACAGTTACAGTTGAGACAGATACCCGTCGATGGTATAATTGCAACTAATTAATCGTTCCAATCCGAGCGCTCGGATCCCGGTTTTCGTCGATTCTATCCTTGGCCCGCAAGGTTGGTGGAATACTCTATTATGACTAAGTCCAAAACACGCCAGTGTTCCTCAGGAAGATGGAGTAAACGTGTCCGTAACGACTCAAATCCTGTGTCAAACAATCACGGCGATCTCTGGGAGGAGCTGTGACACCGGTTCTTGCTTTCTTCGGCAGGTACCCGGAGATTCTGCATCGGCAGGGAGAGATAGTCATCAAGAGTATTCAGGTTCAAGTTAAGACCAACCACTAAAATGGTACACAAACAATAATTGTGCTGTAATTAATTAGCAGTATAGGAACATACTTGTTATGGGGTTAACTTGAGAAAGTGTCGCTCAGTCTAAGTCGTCGTACTGTCGGATTTTGTTTTTGCCGGAAATATATTAGGTTTGAAGCCAAGCTGATCATTCATTGCAAACAAAATAGAAAAACGAGATTTTCAGGGTTTTCGTGGTTCCGTTCCGCATCGTTTTCTTGTTGTTATTGTGGTGGATTTAATGATTTAGTTTTGTTTTTCGCTGAGGACGGTTTGCTGGAAGTGCAACCGAAATATCAGAAATTTTATTTATACCTCGCACATCATCTTAGAGGGGTAGCTGATCAAAAAAACACACGAAAATCTCGTTTCTCTATTTTGTTTGCCCCCGTTTCTCTATTTTGTTTGCCCCGGGACAATAAGGCCAATACTTCCTATAAACTTAATACATCCGTGTTGCTGTTGATCCTTATGTCCATGGTTTTAAAGAATAAGTGAGCCTACTTAAAGGAATTCGTTCTAGCTGAAGAGTATTTTCATCCATTCTCTGTCCCGAGATTATACACGTCAAAAGTGTATCCTATCTCTTCTATTAGCATTACACTGTATTATCACTCTTGCCATGTGTTTTCTCTTTCCGTGACGAATACAGTAGCGGTATGCTTATTTGAACACTTTTTTAACTGTTCCACTACCTTGGGGGGTATGGGAAATAAAAATAACAGACTTGAAATCAGCTAAAAGCCAACTATGTCAGGGTTATCCTGGCATAAAACCTGAAGTAGAAATTCAATTAACCTTCTTTGATTTGGAAGTTGAGTCACTTTCAGCCGTGAATTAGCAAAATACTAAAAAAGTGACAAAAGCGTGTGTGTTTCTTACGAGTATTCATAGTAAAAATACCTGGTTTGGGTTCTAGTTTTTTCTTCAGCGATCGTTCATTGTTAGCAGGCATTCCAAGAAGCATACCTCTACTGTAATGCTCCTGATAGTTGTTTCCGATATGCTTATTCGTCCGAAGACCGGTCCTGCAAATTCTGCCAAGTTTGTCGTCCGAGGCAGGGAACATGAGGTTAAAAACAGCCGAAGTTTCGTGTAATTTGCTGTAAGCATAGCTACGTTTTAAAATAGTCAATTGTCTCGGAACATCTTACCAGAAACACTATGTTCTGCGAGGTGTCCTTGACTTACACTCTTGTTTCTTTTCTGTAGATGCCGCTCAAACGCGTTCACATCTTTACTCTGGTCCAACTTCTCTGTTTCGCTGCACTCTGGGTCGTGAAAACAAACGAGACTATTTCCATTGGCTTCCCGCTTATGGTAAGTGCTGACATCTAGGTTACGCGCATGCTCCGCTTCATATAGATGACCTAGATGACGGGTACCGAGCGAATTTGGGATCGATTCGTGACTGGACGATCTAATGCCTGGCACTTTCTTTAAAGCACAACTCTTACTTGAAATGATTTTCTCCCTATTGAGTGGACCAGAAAAAAACATTTTCGAAAATACCGTTATTTTCCACCTGGCATCACCTATTTGCTTGTTAGCGCTTGTCGACTATGTCCAGCCTTCCTGCTCTCCGACGCGGCGGCTGGGCGCAAAACATTTGAAAACTGATCACTCTGTGGTTAAAAATTGTGCAAACTAAGCAAATAAAAGAAGTAATAAACAAAAGCTTCTCAGATCCTGATGTGTGAAAGAGTTGTCAGCAGACGTTGAACATCCCGGCAAACGTTTCGTTATGTTCCGGGCAAAAGTCAGCGAGGCCAAAAAAGCGCTAAAATTTCGTAGGCACAAAACGAAACAATGGACAAAGATGGGGATTTTAGAAGCTTATAATTCTGTATGAGAGCTTGGTATATTATAAAAGGCAGAATAAGCAAGATGGGTCCTTTAACTCTACTACTATTTCCGTTGTATTAAAATTCTACCTTACCTTACTACACTGGTATGGTTGTTTTTATTTATATTTATTTATTCCTTTTTTCATTTTTATTATTCATAACAATTCAATTCAAAGCGAGTATTTCGAAACACGGGACGAAATAATGAGAATTGAACAAAACATAGCAGAGGGAATAAAAATAAGAAATAAAATAGACGAACAGATACAAGACGAACACCTGACAACGACTCTTATTTGCCGTCAAAAGAAAAAGATAAAAAAAGAAAACATAGAACAGATATGTACAAGTGACGGTAAATCGATCAGTGAAAAACAAGAAATTATGGATGAAGTTAAAAAGTTCTATGAAAAAGTCTTCAGTAAAGGCAAAGAAGAAACTCCCGAAGAAGTCGAGCACTTGAAAATTTTTCTCAGATCCCAGAAAATAAAACCTATCAGTGAGGAAAATAATGAAATGCTGTGCCAAGCTATAGGACAAGAGGAGGTGTTACAAGCAATTAAGAAACTAAGTAATAACAAATCGCCGGGGTTGGACGGCATTCCATACGAATTCTACAAGGAAAACAAAACCGAATTTTCTGAAGTTTTTAGTAGGTTATTCAATGAAGTGCTGCGCGGCGGACCGGACTCCAACATCGAGACAAGAGGTCTCGTAAAGCTAATCCCAAAGAAAGGGAACCTAGAAGACCTCAACAACTGGAGACCAGTAACCCTTACCCAATGCGACTACAGAATACTATCAAAAGTATTAGCAAACAGACTTAAAAAGGTACTACCATCGGCACTAAGCAAAAACCAACACGGGGGAATCAACAAAAGAAAGACTTCCGACGTCCTAACGACAATCCGAAACCTACTACTGAGTCTAGATAAGCTAACGAGAAAAAAAAGGTCGCAGATCCGAATAATGGGACTTGATATTAGAAAAGCGTTCGACAGATTAAGGAGAATTTTTTTGTATATAATAATGGAGCATTACGGATTTGATAGCGAATTTATAGGATGGATTAGAAAAATATATACGAAAACGGAACAAGTCGTGATCCTTGGTGACATCGTGTCAGAATCTTTTACCGCAGAGACCGGAGTACGGCAGGGATGCCCTCTGAGTTTGTTACTATTCGAAATATATTTTGACCCCCTTTTAAAATATCTTGAAGATAAAATTCGAGGGGTGCAAATCATGGACGAGGTTCTGAATGTTAAAGGATTCGTCGACGACGTCACTACTATAACCTGTGATGATGAAGATAGCAGAACAGCGATTCAGTGTGCAGAAGAATACTGTCATCTTGTCAAACTGGAACTAAATAAAAACAAATGCGAGATTTTGAATTTAGGAACTGAGGAGCTAGATGACAGTACCGTTTTAGGTATCCCAGTAAAACTAGAAATTAAAATTTTAGGAATGAGGATCACAAAGGCATGGCATGTTACAGAGAAGGTAAACTGGCAAGATACAGTTAGAAAATTCATCGCAGCCGTAAGCTATGGGAATGGGAGGCGACTAACCATTTTCCAGAAGGCGGACTATGTCATCATTTACTGTCTCCCAATTATCTGGTACCTGGCTAACGTATGAGAACCATCAAAGCAAACTCTAAAAACAATAGAAAGGATAGTATACAGATTCTTATGGAACGGTAAAGAACCACCAAAATTAAAAATGTCAGACATGTACATCAAGAAGAAACAAGGTGGCCTACAAGTAATTAACACGGAAACAAAAACTAAGGAGCTATTTGTGCGAACTTTAGCGGAAGATATGATAGAAAGAGAAAACTCAGTTCTTAATTCATGGATTAAGCTGCGGGAAGAAGGTAAGTCAGGATGGCCTCGCCAACTCGAATGTGGGTTCAAGGAGATTAAAGAACTGGCACAACAAGGAGCAATAGACTTTCAGAAGAAAGAGACTAATAAAACAGAAGTAAAAAGATTTTTTGAGGAGAGCGTGAATCTGCCAGATATCAAATTAGTCTACGATAAGAAAGTTACCGAAGAAGAATCACTGAACATTTTTGAATTACTGCATACGTCCCTACTACCTCCAAACGTTAAGGAACATATGTTTCTTCAAATCCATAACCTCCTCCCAACCGAAGAAAGAAAACACAGGATAAACCCGGACAAAAATACAGGCAGCTGTACCAGATGTAGCGCGACCGGAGACATCGACCACTTCCTACTAAGATGCAGAAACGCGGAAAACAATATTGATATGCTGGAAAAGATAACAAAATCTTTGAAAGAACACGAAGACGGATCAACAATCGAAAAGCAAATACACCTGAACGGGATAATAAAAGACCGAGCCACGAAAGCCGATAGAACCACAGCACACCTGATTTCGCTATATTGTTATTACGCATGGAAAGAAAGAGAACAGGAAGAAGAAGAAGCAATGATCAAAGTAGACATCGCATGGAGTAGGATTAGGAATAGTACACATAGAAAGGTGAAGGAGAGGCTAGATGTAGAATTTGAAATAGATGAGATTCTGTAGTGTTAAATAAAATGAAAAATAGATTGTAAAAAAATGTATAAAAAGAAGATAGAAAATAAAAAATAAATTTAAGAATGTTGAATTTGAATAAAAAAATGTTATTTTTGAGTTTTGAAAATAGAGAATTTTTTAAGTATGTGAAGTTTACGTAATATAATTAAAAATAAGAAATATTAATTTTTAGTTTTTGAGCAATTTTAGTTTAGTTTGAGAGATGAGAAAAATTGTTTGTAATTGTGAATATTCACTCAATCAATCTTAAATGTTTGTGAAAGAATGATAAAGTGAATTTTTCACTGTATATTTAAGAATTAAGTGTTTTTTTTGGTTGTTGTTGTTTTATTGGTATTTATGGGTCGAAGAGGGGAACTTTTATTTTTTTTTTGTAAGTAAATATGTTGAGTTTTATGCCACTGACAGAAAGGAACCCTATGGAGGAAGGGATCCTCGAAACAGGAAGTGCATATGGATTTTTATTATAAATTTTATGTAGAAGTACCTGGTTTGGCCCATGAATTTTAAAGTCAATTGCTCAAAAACGAAAAATAAAAATGGACAAGTGGGAAAGGGATTGAATATGAATTTGTAATGTAGGTTATAATTCAAATATTGAAGTTTGAATTTGAGATTTTGAAAAGTAGGTTGTTTGTAGATATCGCGGTTGCGTGTTTGTTGGAGATAGTTTGTGGCAATTGAGTACGGTTGGAGTGTATATGTATAGTGGTGATGGATTACGCGTTTGTGGATAAGAGAAAAAAAGAGTATAAAAATTACTGAAGAAAATAAGATTTAGTAAAAGTTATAGGAGAAATGATTAAAAGATAAAATTTGAATTTGTAATTTGAAATTTATAAAAGAGTTTAATAATAGAAATAAAGAATATAGTTTTGAAGTATAGATTTGTAGTTTTTGTTATGGAAAGAGTAGGTGACGTTAAAGAGTTTAAAGAAATGTTAACGTCACTGAGTGGAGGAGGAGTCGTAGCCCAAAAATTCGAAGAAAGGCTTATTTTATGGAAAAGATGCTACGCGGGATTTAAAAAAAAAAAAAAAAAAAAAAAATAACAATTCAATTTTCAATTTAATTTTTTTTCAGTTTATTTAATAAGAAAGCAAAACATATCTCTCGTGGGCAGAGCCCAAATACGATGTTTTTGTAGTCATAAGTAAAGATAAAATAAGTTGTCAACAGATAATTTAAAAAAAAAGTAACAAGGCAGAAAAGTGCTAAAGAGCATTGTACTGCTTTACGAAGCTCGGCACAAAGCTTCTACTGTAGCGCATAGTGTTACAGTAGATTGGGGTCAGTTTGGGAACCTTTTCAGCCACTTCTCGGGGGGGACGAGATCTTACAGGAACAAAGGGTGGGGGAAGGAATGAACGGTATATGGGGTGCTGGAGAAGGGAGGAGCCAAAGTTGCAGCATAGTTTTTCGCGGCGGGAAGAAAGGGATTCAGTTTTAAATTCTTTGAGGTAAAAAGAGCATGGTAGGGGGGAACATATGGATATGAAATAATTCTTGGTTTTAGAGTATTTTGGATAGATAGTCAACAATTCATAAGGCCGCTGTCCTATCTGACGAATACGCAAAAAGGACAATACAAAATTTAACGTTTCGAGGTAATAGACCTTCGAATTCTAGACTAAGGTTGCGTTCCAGATCGTAACTATTGTTAAACAAAATGTTACAACTGTTAACTTTTTGCGTTCAAGGAATCAAATAATTTTCTTAAAACCATCACTTTCAGAACTTAACGATTGTTAACTATTTTGTAACGGTGGTTGGTTACCATCGTTGGGAAAAGTTAACAACTGTAGAATACACTGTAAAAGTTTCTCCGTATAAAGATTAAAGTTATCTGCAGTATTTGCTACTCAGATTCGTCTTATCTCTATTTGTTACTAATCTTATCTGCGTAGTTCCTCTTCCCTTGCTGTCCCTCTTCCCTTGCTTCCCTTCCTCTTCCCTTGCTGTTCCTCTTCCCTCTCCTTAGCTACGGCCCTATCCGGTGAAATGATTGTGATTTTGACGGATACTAGTAGTTGCTGTTTACCGGCTGGACCAACGACAGTCTGTTTGCTTTCCTTAATTCTTTTGTGCTGAAAACTTAATAAAAGTGACATTTATCTTGTATTAATTTATGTCGAAGAGAAAAGACACGACACGTAGAGATAAGAATAATCCGAGTAGAAAATACTACAGTTAACTTTAATCTTTATGGGGAAAAACTTTTTACAGTGTAGTTAGTTCTTCCCCGAAATAAAGTTGACGACTGCACTGTAAAAAAAAAATTTGCGGTATTTCCTACTGGGATTACTCTTGTCTTTATTGAGATAAGGTTATCCCTAATTCTGATTAGTTTTATCCCAATAGAGATAAGATTAATCCCAGTAGCAAATACTGAATCCTTATTCGGAGAAACTTTTTACAGTGTGTTAACAATTGTTAAATTTTTGGAACGCGACCTAAATTGCAGGCGGTTAGCGGACATTCTAAGCTTGTTAGTATACTTGAACAAGTTTTTCCGATCCTTATATGATTAATTACATATAGTTTTGGAAAAAAGTTAGATTGTATATGTATTTTGAAGTCTTCAAACTTTTACTAGAAAGTCTAATCTCGAGTCCTATTGGTCAGTTTTTAATCTTTGCGTCATAGCCAACCAATAGCATACGAGACTAGCAAACTTTGAAGTCTCCCAAAACACATTTCCGATTATACTTTGTTTTGTCTCCCAAAACACATTTCCGATTGTACCGTGTTTAACCAATCAAAAAGGTGGGAAAAACAAATGCAGGTATTCACAAACATATTTACCTAAAGCCCACGACTCAGTCTCAAAGTTGAAAGTCCTATAACTCGCCACTTTAAATTCTTTGTTTTACCTTTGCTGATGATGGTGAGAAGTATACGTTTCCGTCAAGTAGGATGCAATCCCTCCACAGAATTTCAGAGAATGGTCAATCCAATCAATCCAAAAACTTCTGGCTCTTGGGCTCCGACCCTTCGGAACCCTTTCGGTCTGGGGTAGGTTGCTCCGGGTTGCTCTTCGTGGGTCGATCATGATGGCTCACAGGACGTCAATGCTTCGGAGGAATTCGATGATTTTCTTGAAGATTCGTCGCTCTTCTGGGGCTGGGCGAGTTGAGTCGATAAGCTCACCGATAGAGACTGGCCCTCCGGCTGTCCCGTGTGAGTTTCTGCACCAGCTAGCGAGCTCTGCGTTGGAGGGGCACTCGAGCACCAGATGCTGTAGAGTTTCGGCGGCACTGCTACAAAGCCGGCATCTTGGGTCCGCTGTCTTCTTCCACTGGAAATGTTCTTTATGAAGAATCAGTGCCATGCTCTTAACTTTGAGATAGGCTCTGTTGTCATCTGCATCTCTGAAGATTGGCAGCAAGGGTCGGAGTTTCGGGCCTCTTCGGCGCTGGCGAAGGAGGTCTCGGAAGGTGGCTGGTGTTGTCGGCGGATTTTGTAGACTATTCGCTGTTGAATTGGCAATCTTGTCGGCTACCTCATTGTATCTTATGCCTTGGTGGCTGGGGACGTGTTGGAAGTCTACTGTAACGCCAAGCTGTCCCAGGTCACAGAGAAACTTCCTCATGTCCGCGATGTCCGAGTCTGGTGTGTCCCATTGGATGTTCCTTACGAGTTTAAGGGCTGACTGAGAGTCCGACAGGATGACAGCCTTCTGCGACGGTGGTGGTTTAGCCGTCAGCAGCTTCAGCGCTTCATTTATGGCCATAACTTCGGCACTCAGGATAGACGATCTTGCTGGGAGAGGCTTAGCCAGGTTTAAGGAGTAAGCTGGGATTACTGCTGCCGCCGCAGCTTTTTCCGCTATGACCGAGCCGTCTGTGTATATACGTAAGTGGTTAGCGTATGTTGTTTGGATGCATTCCAAGAAGAGAGACTGAATTTGTAAGGGTGAGTAGTCCGTTTTCTTTCCTTCAAGCAGTGTCAGCTGGACGCCTGGTTGTGCCATTTCCCACGGCACTGAAGGGGGAAACTTGCAAACGCGAGGGGCTGGGATTCTCCAATTTGGGTGCTGCACGGCAAAAAGCTCCCATGAGCGGAGATGCGGATTTGCAGGGCTTCTAAGGAAAGTGAGCTGGAAGATGTGGTGATCAGGGCCCAAGGCTTGAATTTTCGAGAAGTAGTTGGTTATTAGCTGCGTTGCTCGGTCATTGATCGTAGGGAGACCCGCTAGTTGTCTTGCTCTGTTGCTGGCCGTGTGATGGTGGACCTCCAGCGCGATTCTTATGGCCATATTTTGAACCGTTTCCAGAATGGCGAGGTAGCTTTTGCAGCAGCTTCCGTACACGACGAGGCCATACTCCATGCAGGGCCTTATGTAGGTGGTGTAGAACTTCAAAAGGGACGATGAGGAGTTAGCCCATTTGGAGTTCGTTAGACGCTTCATGATTGTCAGTCTTGACAGGCACCGTTTCTTCACCACTTCAATGTGTTTTCTCCAGGTCAGTCGCTGGTCTAGGGTGATCCCGAGTACTGCGGGATTTGCGATGTATTGCACCTCAGCACCGGCCATCTTCAATTTGGGCTGAGGTGTAGATTTCCTTCTGTGGAACAGGATAGCCTTCGTTTTCAATGTTGAGATCGGGATGCCTATCGTGTTGGAGAATGCTTCGAGTTCGTCGATGGATTTTTGCATTTTCTTTTCCAGGTCCTTTTGAGAGTCACCTGTCTCCCATATGTTCAGGTCGTCTGCAAAAGCTTCTGCCCCTGTTTCGTAGCTTGAAAACTCCAACTCCGCAAGCAGGAGGATGAACAGTAGGGGGCTGAGTGGTGAGCCTTGAGGTAGGCCTACTTTAACATGTCGTGGCGTGGATGTCGCTCTATTGACTTGGACAGTGAATGTTCTGTCTGACAAGAAGTCCCATACAAATCTGACGAATTGGTCTGGGAATCCCATCGAAAGTAGTACTTGGCAGAGCTTCTCTTTTTGGACGTTGTCGTACGCCGCCTCGAAGTCGACTAGGAGGGCCAGTTCCATTCTCCCCTCACTCAGGCTTCTTCTCACTGCTTCTTCCAGTGACAACAGGGTATCAGTCGTGCTCCGACCTTTACGGAATCCTGATTGTGACTTTGGTAGCAATTTGTTTGCTTCAGCGAACCACTCCACTCTCCTCTGGATAATTTTCTCAAGGCATTTCCCCAAAACCGGGAGAAGGGAGATTGGGCGATAGGATTGTAGAAAGTTTGGAGCCTTCCCACCTTTTATCACTGGCCTGATTGTTGCGGTTTTCCAAATTCTAGGAAATTTGCTAGAATGCCAGCACTCATTATAAACGTTGAGGAGAGCTGTTAGAAAGCTTTGTGGAGCCTCCCTGAGCCACTTGTAGGTAATTTCGTCTTCACCAGGGACTGAACTCAAGTTCGAGGAACTTATGGCTTGCTTTAATTCTTCAAGGGTGAAATCTTTGGTGAGGCTTTCTGTAAAACTTGGTTTTTCGTACAGCTTGCACACTTTTGGAAGACTTCGAGTGGAGGGGATCGGGTACCTGTCGAAGAAGTTCGCAAAAGCTTCGGGTTTCAGTCCATCTTCATGGAGGGCGGATCCGTTGACCTCTAGGGATGGGATTGCTTCCATGCCTTGTTGCTTTTTCCCCGCCATCTTGTTGATAAACTGGTGGACGTTGCTTGCTGGTGTGTTAGCATCCAGCCTTTCAGCGTAGTTTTTGCAAAGGCGAGAAAAATTCTAAACTCTCTGAAGCACGTGATGATGTACAGCACACTATTCGACACTATTCGAATGGGGTCTTAGCCCAACTCCCAACTGCCGGTCGTGCCCTAGCGAAGTAGAAAACATCAGTCGCTTCCTATTCAACTGTAGTATTGCCCCTCAACAATCCGGAGAACTAAAGAAGATGTGTCAGAAACTGAAAATCGCCGAAAATATATGAATCTACTAGCCCCTCCGCTCTAGCAAAAGCGGCTGGCCGCTTTAAGTTGGACAACTGACAGTAGAGACCACTGCAAACGAAAGGCCGAAAGTTATCGACGAAAGCCGAACCCGATGGCCATGATGATAATGACATCACTAATGAACTCCCTGGCCAAACAGAATATAAAGTCTTCAAGCTTTTTATTGGGATGCTAGTGGAGAACGGAGTCTTCTGAGCAAAACTTCTGACTGAAAGTAACCACCAGGGATCAACCAAGAAGGCAGAAAGAGATATATAGAAAGAGGAACTCAACGCCATTCAAACCTTATGATGATGATGGCGATCAGTCATGATAGCGCTGAATGCTAAAGAGTGCCGAAACTCCTAAAAATAAACCGTCTCTGCAGACGGTAGATTGCTCTAATGTTCCTGTTGAAAAATTCTGTTTGAACTTCCTTTAAAGTTTAACTGAAAAGGGCTGAGATAGGACAATCTACACTGTCAGAAGTTTTATAACAGATAACACGAGGATGCGCGGTTTCAACAGATAATGCGTAACAGATAACACTTCGGATGTTATCTGTTGTGTTTGAAAATGTTATGCATAATAAGCATTACCATCAGGAAGAACCGAAAAACCGCCAAAAAGTATCTGCTGAGTTTTCCGACATCATGACGATAAGGAATAAAGTCAGTAGATGTTTTTTTGGCTCTTCCTAACAAAGCTTATGCATAACATTCCATGCATAACGTTTTCAAACACAACAGATAACATCCTAAGTGTTATCTGTTACGCATTATTTGTTGAAACCGCGCATCCTCGCGATATCTGTTATGAAACTTCTGACAGTGGAATTACCCATCACTTATTCACTTAAATTGGCCTGAAGACTCGCTGAAAATGCGTTACTTCGTTGTTCCGCTATTCACGAATTACCGATTTTCAAATAGTGGAATTTCTGTGTGATTTGGGATACCTCTATGCACTTGCATCTGTGTTTTATGCCTTACGAGAAAGATTTATGAATTTTTTATGGTAATTAATAAGTAATTTATTTATGACCCGCCATTTTGAAAAGGCGGAGTAAATGAAGAAAACAAAGAAAATAAACAAAATACATAAGCACACAGAAAAGTTTTCACCAAGCTCACCACTGCCCACTAGCTAGCAAGTTCCTGTCTAATAAACCTTACTTACTTACTTACTTTACTTGAAAAGCTGCGTTTGTGTTCAGATTAAAATTTCCCGCGTCATAGTAGAATTTATGTTGTGGAGACGGCCGCAGACATTCTGAACGTCATAACTAGAGCGGATAGTGGAAAAAAACATATCCCTTAGCGGAATCCAAATAATTCATTGTATTCAGTTAAACGACACAAAAATAAGTTGGCTTTTCAGTTAAACTTTAACTGTAACTCAGTTTAACTTGTCTTTCTTACAGCTGGTGATCATGATCGTGATTCGCAAATCCCTCGACTTCTTTTACACGAAAGACGAGATGCGCGCCATTGACGCCGTCATACCTCCGTTTAGGAGGAAGAAGAAGAATCTCAACGAGGAAGAAAGGGTGACCATTGTTGACCCGCTCAAGGCAAAACTGTCGAAGATTAATATCTCAGAGGAGGTAGATAAGAGTGGAATTTGGACACATCTGACTCAGGGAAAGTAAGTATTGAGAAATCTTAATAGTTGCGCTTTTTCAGATGCTGTAGTATCTGGTATCATCTGATACCAAGTTTTTGTCCGTTACCGTGGTCAGCCCGATGAAAAGTTCATCTCAAAATAGTAGCATGAAGTTTTACGAAAAAGTAGCATGCAGTACTAATTGATGCTACTACATGCTTCTACTTCAAGGCTACCGTGTTACTGCATACTACTGCATGCTACTATTAGCAGGACTGGATGCTAATATCGCAAGACACAGACTACTCCTTAAGATTGGACCAGTCCGAGGCACATTAAATGATAGTATTCTTTGCTATTACATAGTATTACATACAACTTTTTCGTACAACTATCATACAACTACGCAGGCTGCAAATTGGCGTCACGTATGGGGGGGGGGGGACACACCTCCCCCCAACGTTGTTGGCTAGTCGGTACAAAATATCCAAGTCGGCGTTCGTAAAACAGTCAATTTGTTTTTTGGAAACAGTTGACTTTCCTTCAAAACAGTCGGTTTTTTGCAAAAATAGTCGATTTTTTCTTAAAAATAATCTTTTTTTTAAATCAGTTTTTTCGTCAAAACAGTCGTTTTTTCTGCTAAAACAGTCGACAAAAACGACCAGCTAGTAAGCAACGCCTTAGACCGTGGTATTTGATGTTCAGATACCAGGTTTTTGCCAAATTGTTGGAAAGAAATTTGGAACTTGCGATGTGAGTGGATGTAAGTAATTGCCGTTTTTGCAAAGCAACAGTAGTATCAGATACCATGTAGCTGCAAACACGACAAAATGCAGATTCAGTTACTGTGGTATCAGATACCATTGCATGTGCAAACACGCAGCTAATGTTTAATATGTGCTCCTTGAGTTCGCTGCGGGAACGCAACCACAGGAAATCACGAAGTATTTAAACACCGAAAGCTCGAATTTGGGTTGGGTCAACTTTCACTTTGAAGAGTGGTGTGTAAAATGGACTTTTGCTTTATTATTATTGTACCTTTATTTCAGCCAGGTGCGATAACTGTACAATGACAGAAAAAAAAACTATAGCACACGAAACAGGAGATCTAACAGAGAACTACACTGTAAAAACTTTCTCCGAGTAAGGATTAAAATTAACTGCAGTATTTGCTACTGGGATTAATCTTGTCTCTACTGAGATAAGGTTATTCCGAATTAGAGATAAGATTATCTTTTTAGAGACAAGATTAATCCCAGTAGCAAATACTGCAAGATTTTTTTTTAAAGTGCAACTACCAGAAAAGTAGAAGTCCGATCGTCTCGATCAGTCTGCCCCTCTGGCAGGGGCGTCTCGAGCCTTTCTTCATTGGGGGGGGCGCACCTGGTAAAATTGACCGAATCGGTACCTGATTTTTACTGAATTTATTAACAAAAAACTGTAAAAACACAGTGAGTTGTCTTCATGAAGCTACAACGTAAAACGTTGCAGAGTATATACAAACAAGTCTAAAGAGAAAAATTGGCTCGTTTTCACGCTTTTCTGCTTGTGTTTTCTTTTTCGGATTTTTGCCAACAGGACTTGAAATAATATCAACCAAATGGTGCTGCTGCATAGCGACAACGTCGCTAACGGCTGTGCCCATGATCCATTAAGGCGCCGCAGGCGAAATTTTTTTAATCCGCCTTTTTTTCTGGTAACATTTAACTACTTCCCATGCAAATTCTAGCTTTTAATATAGTTCAAGCCCCTAAAAATTCCAAGCCTCAAACGCCAATTCAATAAGGCAACCTTTGTCTAACTAGTGAAGACTGCGAAGTGCGCCGCAGGCGAAATTTTGTGGAGACACTGATGATAAAAGTCCCTTTCTGCGATCCCGACATTATTTATTCAACCCAGAGTTGTATGGCAACGAAAGGGGCGATCCAGGGTAAAGTGGGTACAAAGTACATTTGTTCGGAATTTAAACCAAATAAAAGTAGACTAGTTTGACGTCAAGATACGTGCTTATTCCTGAAGTACTGCAATCCTAAGAAGTAAAAAAATGAACAGCAACCAGCTGAAGCTACCGTAAATGGTAAGGAACGAGAGCTAAATAAATGCCACATAATTACCGAACTCAGCAACTGGGTTGAAACAACTAATGAATTCGTACCATACCGAAAAACTAACAAAAAAAATAAGGAACAGTTCGAGAGCGGTATTACAACCGAATTTCGTATGGAATAAGACTCTTGTTAGAACCACCTAAAACAACCGAAGTCGGCAAGTCTATATAGCAATAGAAACGGACTAAAGAAAAATCCGGTGAATTACTATATTCGGTAACGAATCAGAACCAAATGAATCTCACCGAATTTAATTATGAAATGGACTGACCGAATGCGACCGAATTACCGATTTCGGTAAAGAATGAGACCAATAAACAGGTTAAATCACCAAATTTTCGCAAGGACGGACCGAATGCGGCGAAACCGATGCGGACTGAACAAAAGTTGGATGAATTATCGAATTCGGTCACGAATCAGAACCAAATAAATCTGATTAATGACCGAATTATGAAATTGACTGACCGAATGCGATAGAACAGTTACAGACTTGAGAAAAGTCTGGTGAATGACCGAATTCGCTAACTAATGAGACCAAATAAACAGGTTAATCACCGAATTTACGAAGGGACAGACCGAATGCGGTGAAATCGATGCGGAGTGAACAAAAGTCGGATGAATTAGCAAATTCGATAAAGAAAGGGGAACCAATAAACACGTTAAATCACCCAATTTCGAAATGCGGGGCAAACGATTTCAAAAAAAGATCATCACGGCTTCGCCGCGATGCCCGTTTTGACCGAATTTTCGCCTTCGGCGAAAATCCCCCCCCCCCCTCGGGACGCCCCTGCCTTCTGGCATCCTTCGAAACTTTTTGGTCTTGTTTTCAAGTCACTTTTAACCATGTAGCACTATAGTTACGTAACTTTTCAAATAACGAAGCCGTTGCATCTATCGCTGTTAGCAGGCAGATGAATCAAGGGTCCTGTCGATAGCTAAAAATACTGACTCTACAAGCTGTCTAGGGAACCGGGAGCCCAATTGAAAAGCAGGGTTGCCAAGAGTCTGCATGGAATGTCAAAATTCCTTGAGATTTCCATGCTTTTGACACCTAAAAAAAAATTGACACCGTAGTTTATGCACCGGCTGTTTTTGCGACTTCGACCAAAACTTAACCCAAACCCAAGCGACTGGGAAAGAGAATCCACGAAGAAAGTGATCTCGAGAAGTCGTGAATCCGCAACGGCTTTCCATGTGCGCTTGCGCGCAACTCTTCGACCTTTCTGTGACAGATTCACCCCCACTCCAACAGTTCCCTCATAGCCTAATTTTTTTCCTTGAATTTCACTGCGTAAACGCAAGTACGGAAAATCACGACAACGTGGTATAGACACCGAAAGCCCGAATTTGGGTTCTAAAAAAGGGACACACTGACTTTCTAAGAATGGTGTGTAAAATGGACTTTTGCTATAGCATTATTGACCTTTATTTTACCCAATGACCATGACTATACAGTAGAGCTGTGTTTATGTGAACAGTTACTTTAATGTGAATGGTGCAATTTTGGGCTAAATGTTAGAGTGAAGATCCAGAATATACCTATTCAGGTGTTTAGAGATGCCCTTAATTACCTACTTTGGCTAACTGGTAGTTAGCTTTAAACAGAGCAAGTGCAATGCCAACAAACGTTCACATAAGCATACCTCTACTGTAAACTGACAAAAAAAAATATGGCACACGAAACATGGCATTTAAAACACACCGAAAACATTAGCGAACAGTTGATCACGCCAATCCGGTCAAAGCGGCAGACTCGGCTGAAAAATGGGCAAACATAGAGTTGGGATAAGACTGTTTTTAGATCTAAATAGCCGACATTTTAGTGAATAAACAGATTTCCGCTTATAGTGCGAACACCCGATCAGGGTCGGGAGCTCCTGGACTGGAATTCCTGTCTGGTTTTTGTGCACCATCATCACTTCCATATGGGAAAGTTGAAATTTTTTCAACCTCATGATGAGAGTGCAGGAAATCCGGGCGGGAAATCCTGATCGCGTGTTCGCACTATTAATCTCGCTCTTCTTTTCGGAAACCGAATCCGTGAAAACTCCAGGATTGTCCTTATAACTGCTACAGCGGTTTAGAAATACGGGCTGGTTTCAGTTTTATTTTAAAATAAAAGTCATTTTGTATACATAAATATTCTTTGAGCCCAAGCTGACTTGAAACATTTATTCAAACAATGTTTACAACGGATACGTCACCTACGATTCTTCAATAGCGATATTTGGGCCCTTCTTGGCAAGGGTCCTCGTCAGGCTGTCAATCCTCTGGGTCAACGTCGGGGAAGGAAACAAACCTGTACGTATCCGTTGTAAATATTGTTTGAATAAATTTTGCATACAATTCATTCGACTCGCCGAATTTTGGAGACAAGCTCGACTACTGGGTGACCAACAAAACACAAAATATGAATCAATATCTCGACAATAGTTTAAAAAAGAGCAATCTTTAGTGGGTGGCGTAAATGGAGTGAGGCAAAAAAAATAAATAAACATTAAAAGTTTTCAACCGTTCTTGCAAGCAGATTCCAGTATAAAACTTTTTATTCTTCTCGAAAAGAAAATTTCGGTAGCTCTGCAAATTGGTTTAAAGGACACCTGAATGAAGAGTACCAAGTATGATTCCTATCTGTATGACTTCCGTTAACTGCCTGCAGAAAACCCAATCCAAATACGAAATAGTGTTTCCAAGCTATGGTTTTTGCTCCATTTTGCATCTGTCCTTATTTCAGTACCGAACAATCTTAGAAATGAACAAATGTCTCCAACCAACCCTTCTTCTGGAATATTTTTTAACCAGTTAAGCCCAAGCGTATATCTAGAAGAAAATTCAATACGATCCGGCCAGCGCTGTACAAGATTTGAATGAATTGCGCTTTTTGTCTTGGAGTCTGCATGTGCAAACCTCCAGAAACAAACATCCCTATTTTGAAAACGCCACGCTCAGGAGAAGAATGTTCTCCGTGACCAAGTCTGTAAATGCATTCTCCATGGTGTGTTCAAGCAAGAATAAATAAGGGAAGAATTGAGAACTCACATAACCCCGATGTCAGCATCCTAGATCTCTTTTCGTCCGATCTTATTTACCGGGGGTGGAGCCTGGGTGGAGCTTCGCGTGTTGCCTCTTGCAGTATTAAATGTTACCTCCAGAGCAAAAGTGATGAAGCAGTCAGAAAAGGCGGGAAGTTCAAACAGTGCAGATTCTGAGGATTATATAAATATAAACTCCTTTTCAATCCCGGGTCAGATTTGCAACATGAAGCTTATGTTGTCACCACCCTTCACAAAGACGGTGAAGCCCAAGGGAATGCGGCATTTGATGACTCAGGGGAACAATTAAGCAACTTGAGCGCTGAAGCATAGATCTAACACGCATGCATTTAGTTCAAATTCAATAGGACTGGTGTGAACATTAGTAATTTTATTTTGGTCTTCTCAGGACTGTAAAGAATCGCTTCTAGAAAAGGTATTAAGCTTGGACAATATTTAGCTGTCGAAATTTACTCAATGAGTTACTATGTTTTGTTTTTAAGTTGTACTCTACACGAAATTTGGTTCATATCATTTTCTCGTGTAGTTGCGAAAAACAGTATAAAGTCCTAATTTTAAATTAATGATTGCTGAGTGTAGGATATCTTTCAAGACGTATCAGTTTGTGATAACAACTTATTATTCTTGGTCAAAAAGGTATATCATTATCTCGGATAGTTGCACTTTACATCTGCCCAAATTTTTTCATTGTCTTTGCCTTTTCGTAATCGTTTTTTTTTTTTCATTATCATGTTTTTACATCATTCAAGTTGGAATTTGGGCATAGCTGGCGAACTGTACTCAAAGAGTTGTTATGTTTTTTTTATGGCACTTGCCCTTCGGCCAAGTGCCATGTATCGATCGCAATTTCTGTCCGTCCGTCGGTCTGTCGGTCCTGGTTTTGCTAGTTCGGGTACTTCCACATAAGCTAGGACGATGAAACTTGGCATGCATATCAGGGACCCCAAATGATTAAGTTGGAAATAGTCACTTTCCCGATCCGAACATCGTGGGGGGACCGGAGGGATGGTGAATCCGGAATATTTTGGAATTAATAATTTTCCAACGGGTGATCGGATCTTAATGAAACTTGATATTTGGAAAGAGCTCGTGCCCCAGACGGTCCGATTAAAATCTGAACCGGATCCGGTGATTCTGGGGGGAGGTGGAGGGGGGGGCGGAAATCTTGGGAAACGCTTGGAGTGGAGGGATTGGGATGAAACTTGGTGGGAAGAATGAGCATGAGTCCTAGATAAGTCATTGACTTAACCGGACCGCATCCGGTCACTATCTGGGATTTGGGGGGGGGGGGGTCGGATTTCTAGTGATCCCCTGAGTTTTGTACGTCCTGATGTGCTAGGACGATGAAACTTGGCAGACGTGTCAGGGACCCAAACAGTATGACTTGAGAATAGTCGTTTCTCGATCCTATCATCTCGGAGGGGGGTGGAGGGAGGGGGAGTCCGGAAAAGTGAGATATTTTTAACTTACAAACGGGTGATCGGATTTTAATGAAACATATATAGAAAGATTTCGTGTCTCAGATTCCCCATTTTAAATCCGGACCGGATCCGGTGGCAGTGCGAGGAGTTGAAGGGGGGAACCGGAAATCTTGGGAAGGCTTATAGTCGAGTGTTCGAGATGGACCGGACCAGATTAATTTTTTAGAAATAGTCACTTCCCAGATACGAACATCTGGAGGGGGGAGTGGAAGGCGGGGGAATCCGAAAAAAAATAGGAATTGAGGAATTTTTAACCTACCAACGGGTGATTGGATCTTGATGAGATATACAATGACCTATTGTCTCGCACGTTTCATTTTCAATTCAGACTGGATCCGGTCACACTGAGGTGAGTTACGTGAGTCCGGGAAAGTAGTCACTAGGCAAAAGGTAGCAATCCCGGTTTTGCTAGTTCGGGCACTTCCAGACAAGCTAGGACGATGAAACTTGGTATATTTTCTGTTTTTTATGGCACTTGCTTTATTTTTTTATCCCTGAGGTATGGCAACAATGACGTAGTTTTGCAATTTAGTAAGTTGCATCTTTTAGAATATGGTCCTGAAACGTTTCGGATAGCTTTGTTATAATTATAAATAGTTCTGTAAGAAAATGTCTCAGGTCTTCATCAGTCCCGATGTCTACGATTGAAAAGGATAAGTTCTACTGTCTGTAAGCGAATTTAGACCTTACTTCCGATAATATTACCGAACTGTGTGTGCACGTAGCTTAAGTATAGGTTCCAACGAAATACGAAAGAGCTGCAAAACCCTGCTCATTGTGTTCACAAATTTGAACGTTCACGCATGTGCACGTTCGTAACAAGTGCCATATGAGCTCGTAGCTCTTGTTTTAAGTTGTACTCTGCACACAAAATTCAGTTCATAACATTTCTCTGTTAGTTGCGAAAAACAGTTGGCTTGAACTAATTTTAAATTTTAATTGATTACTGAAAATGATAATTGCACGGTATCATTCAAAACGTCTACATTTGAGATAACCATTTATTTTTTTTGGTCAAAATGTAATCATTATCTCGGGTAGTTGGTTAAATGTTTCACTATCTATCCTATTGACAGTCTTTTTTTTTTCATCACTAAGAATCTGCCATAGAGATTGCATGAATGTTTGGAAGCGTGTCCCTTCCTTCTTCAAACTTATAGTGTACAGTCCAAATCGGTCCTTTTCTGCCTTTATTTTCGTCATCCTTGAATGTAGGATTGCACGACTTCTATCATCTCACTGTACTTTAGCCCATTGTCTCGTCTTTTGAACTAGTGGTAGCAGCGATTTGTTGGAGGGAGAAGGGCAAAATGTCGGCCTCTTTCTGTTTAATTTGAATTCGGCGCACTTCCTTGACGCGAAGCACGGCGATCAGAAGAAATAGCGCCAATATTTACTCTGTGGTCTGGACAGGCGCCGAATAGGCTCCACCCCCGGTACTTGAGGATCGGGCAGAAAACAACGTCCCATGATTCAAGTCTTCTCAATTCTTCCCTTATTTATTCTTGGTTCAAGTATGGTTTCATTGTTCAGGTGTCCTTTAAAGAATATTTATTCGCTACTGATGGGATCATCGGAGGTTAAAACGGGATCTTTCATTTTTCAAGAGGTAGTTTCTACGGGTTAACACATCTAGTTGATGTTTAAACTAATTGATTTCTTTGTTTCTAGTGATGGAATAAGATCTAGAAATGGCCAGTACCAGATGGTATCATCAGAAGAGAATCCGGCCGTTTCCGGTCGCAGCTTCACAGCACTCTAAGAACTGCACCTTCCGGTTTAGAAATAGATACTTAGTTTTCAGATTGTGATCAGTAAATAAAAGCGATAGACTGCCTTTTTTACACAGACTGTCGCACCAGGATTAATTTTTCACCCACCAAAATGAAACGGAGTAACGAATTCGGTAACGAATGAGACCAAATAAACATGTTAAATCACCGAATTTACAAAGGGACCGACCGAATGCGATGAAATCGATGCGGACTGTACAGAAGCTGAATGAATTACCAAATTCGATGAGGAATGGGAACTAAGAAACACGTTAAATTGTCCAGTTTGGAAATGTGGAGACAAAATATTTTATAAAATGGGGATCACGGCTTCGCCGCGATGCCCGTTTCGACCGGAATTTCGCCTTCGACGAAAATTTGACCGAATGCCAAAACTTGGGGGGGGGGGGCTGCCTCTCCCCCCCCCCCCCCCCCCCCTTGGGACGCCCGTAGGTCTATCTTAGATCAGCGCAGAATGGTGGGAGAGGAGAAAGGAAAGAAACAGCGAACAAACTAGTTTATGAGTTCACCTGGTTCTGCAGTTGCTAGTGTAGGTTTTGAACTATGTTTCTGTTTCCAAAGCTGCTAAGTAGTTAGGTTAGTAAAAGCCTGACAAAAATGGGACTACAAAGGAAGGTAGGTCTATTCTATCTTAGATCATCGGAGAATGGTGGGAGAGGAGAAAGGAAAGAAACAGCGAAGAAAGGCATTTAAAATTTACGCGGATAATCCTAGTTCGACTTGTAATTAATAAGCAGTTAGTGGTAGAAGGGTTGGATGGTAGAAATGGAACGGTGGGCAAAAAAGAGTCAACATCGAGAATGAAAAAAAACTAGTTTATGGGTTCACCTGGTTCTGCAGTTGCTAGTGTAGGTTTTGAACTATGTTTCCGTTTCCAGAGCTGCTAAGTAGTTAGGTTAGTAAAAGCCTCACAAAAATGGGACTACAAAGGAAGGTAGGTCTATTCTATCTTAGATCATCGGAGAATGGTGGGAGAGGAGAAAGGAAAGAAACAGCGAAGAAAGGCATTTAAAATTTACGCGGATAATCCTAGTTCGACTTGTAATTAATAATGCAGTTAGTGGTAGAATGGTTTGAGAGGCAGCAGGGCTGCACTATCAGTAGTTTCATAACAGATAAGACAAGGATGCGCAGTTTCAGCAGAAACACTTTGGATTTAATCTGTTGTGATTTTGAAAACGTTATTCATTAAATGTTGTGCTTAATAATCATTGCAAGGAAGACCCGAAAAGCGCCGCAAAAAAATCTGCTGACTTTTTCTGACATGACGACAAACAACAAGACCAAAGGTTTCGATGGGATCCCCAAAATTTAATACTTATTAGACTTTTTGATCCAGAAAATTCATTCTTGTAGATTTCCGAGTCTTCGCCAGATCCCTTTAACGTTTTGCTATCTATCGATAATCCATCGCTTGAATATGTAAAAAAAAAAAAATGTTACCGTTTTGGAGTTTTTGGCAACTTACGGCTAAACAACTGATCAGATGAGAAAACCAAGGTCAGATATGGATTCAGCAAGGACTTTAACTCTTGTCCCTTACAGGTTCGCCTCTGGGCATTTCCAGTTTTTTTGATAAACCCTTCATCCATTCAAGTATCTCATCTCTAATCGACTTCAGACATGCCCTGTACTTCGACAAATTCTTCGTATTTTAGCAGGATTCCCGGCGAACTGCATGCATATAGAGCTAAAGAACTAGTGACATTGAGAGGAAAAACTTTCGATCCAGATTTCCGGGTTTTAGCAAACTTTGCTAGAGTATCTGTCAAGGAAATAAAGTTAAAAATTCGATTCAGCATATCTCCTTACCCCGACACCCATCTCTAATCGACTTCAGAAACAACTCCGGCAACTGTCCGGCAAGAAAACGAAGTTGTGGTATGGATTCAGCGGGCCTCCTCAGGCCATTAGCTTATAAAATATACATTTTTTACCCTTAATTCGAAACTCCCTCCTCTGCCTCTAAATATGGGGCTACAGGACCTATCTACGAACTTGGCCTATACTTTGCTACCGAATCCAACGTATCTCGACCCCCGACACGACAGACTGCCATGACTAAACCCATAGAAAATGTCCGCTAGGTGCAGATAGTCTTTGATGAAAACCCAGGGTTTTTCGGCGCGCCGCCGCCAATAGTTAAATCGGCGCGGCTTTGGGATCCAGGGGCGTCGGCGCCTGCCGGCGCGTTTCAGCAATCTTTGTAGGCCTAATAGTAAAACTGGCGATAACAGCAAGCTTTGTAAGTAGTCATACCTCCAAGCTTTGGGCCGGTGAGGACCTCAAAATATACGACCGGCAGATGTCCGACAAGGCGGAAGGGTCACACCACTTAGAAACAATAGCCAGGAAAAACAGCCCCACATGCGGGAAACTGTACGAATATAAAGAAACATTAAAGCTAGTATTTGTATGGTTCAGGTGAACGCATTCGTAATAACAGGAATTCGCTTCCGCAATACCCGACCTGCAGCAGTTTCTAACGCCTGTATACCAGACAAGGAAAATCAGCGCAGGCGAAATTTTTAAAGTAGGCTATCACATTTTTCGTGCAAAACACCACTTCCCCCAGCAAAATCTAGCTTTTAATGATGACCAAGCCCCGAGATTCCAAGCCTAAAACCCGAATAAAATGAAGGGCCTTTCCTTCCAGTAAATATAAAACTGTGTGGAATTCCTTATGACCAGAACGTCTTTTTGGATCCCAAATGAAAGTAAGGGCCACTTATCATGGATCTGCCCGACTGTCTTTGTTCACGATGAATCCGGAAAACTGTGAGACATTTTGCTGGAAGTTGGTACAAGACAGTGCTTACATTCGACCCTTTCCGAGAAAAGTCAGTGGTCATCCAGAAACAAGACCAAAGGTTTCGATGGCATCCCAAAAATCTAATATTTGATCCAGACAATTGGGTCCTGTCTTCGCCAGGCTAATCATCAGAGAAAACCAAGTTCAGATATACCTCTATCAGCCATATCTATTTTGACGATACTGACCGAAACTTCCTGCTTTACTTCTGCCAAATTTCCGAGATCGCCCGAATTCCAAGCCAACTACTAGTCCAGAAAAAAAAAAAATCAGAAACGAATCCAGCAGATCTCTTTATCCCTATAAAGAACATCTACTCAACTTTAAATAAAACTTTGAAAAAAATCCAGATTAAACCGGATTCCGGACTAATTATATGTCCCGGTAAAAAATGATTGTCATGTACAGACTCGGCGTCTCTTCTTACCCCTAAATCTGTCATCCAATCAACTTCAGATAAAACTTTCGCTTTTAACAAACTTTCCGGTTTTGGCCGGATTCCGTGTGAAATATTTTTCCGGTGAGAAAATGGTTTTCACCATCGTGTTCAACATGTCTTCTTACCCTTAAATCGAACGTTTGATCAACTTCAAATGAAACTTTTACTTTTACCCAACTTTCCGGTTTTAGCCGGATTCCGGACGAACTACTTGTCCGGCAAGAAAATGGTTTTCACCATCGTGTCCAACATGTCTCCTTACCCTAAACCGAACATTTGATCAACTTAAAATGGAACTTTTACTTTTACCCAACTTTTACCTAACAAGTTTCATCAAAATATCTCATTCCCTTCGAGAGTTATCGTGCGGACAGACGGACAGACTGACAACTTTTGCGATGTCATAGGTATCCCTCCACTTACGTTTTGGGATTCCAAAAAAGACCTTGAAACAGAACGGAATTGTTCTGAATTGACAGTTACCCGATGAAAAATTTATCTCAAAATAGTACTATGAAGTAGTACGAGAAAGTTGCATGCAGTACTAACGATGCTACTACATGCTTCTACTTCAAGGCTACCGTGTTACTGCATACTACTATATGGTACTATTAGCAAGACTGGATGTTACTATGGCAAGACAGGATGCTACTGGATACTACTACATAAGAATGGACCAGTCTGAGGCACATTAAATGATAGTATTCTTTGCCATTACCCAGTTTTAAATGCAACGTTTTTGTACTACAACCATACTACTACACAGGCTACGAATTTTTCATCGGGTAAAAGCAAAACAAAAACGAAATCGAATAACGTGTTGCAATAACCAGGCCCGTCATTACATCCTCTCTCATTGCTCACGAAGCCGATTTTTTTTCAACCTCGCCCTGGAGCAAAATTGTTATCACCAAATTCTTTTATGTTAAAATAGCCTGCCTCTTAATACCAATCTGGCAAGCTCGAAACCTGCGACTGAGAATACAATTCATTAAGTCCCCCGAGCCGCCGATCTGGATGTCAACCCAGTTTCTTGGTGACCTTGAACTAGCCTTATTGAAATTGGGGGTGAGCGCCCACTTTGGCTCAATTTTTGTGGTTGGGCGCTCTGCGAGCGCCATGCTCAGTTCATTTGTTTTGACTAAGCGCTCTACGAGCTTAGCTTATTTATTTTGACTGAGGGCCCTGCGAGCGCGCACTTCAGCTTTTTTCTTTCTTCGAGGGGGGGGGGGGGTATTTTTCGTCGTGATATGCTGTATCATACGAACATAGTTCAATTTCCAGAGTACTTGGACTTTGTCAAATACTCCTTAAAGGCAAAGAAAACTTGACTACACAACTTTCGGCCATCAAACCGACCTGGGGGCTTAGATAAAGATACAGGGACTTATTGTCGACAGGACCCCCTTCTTTGTTATCTCGAACCCCCTCCTTAGTGTTCCCAAAGCTAGCTGGCAGGCCCTTGCCCCTTATGCACTGTAATTCTGCACTTGCACTTCTGCACTGAAAAAGTTCGCCGTTGGCCGTGTTGACTAACACATTGGGATAGTAGTCAAGAGGTCGTGCGTTCGATTCCTACTCCCGGCACACAAACATTTTGCTTTTTTTTCTACTACCTCAAAAGTCGAATTCTCGGAAACTGCCCGGAAACTGCAATGGTCGTAACGAGAATTTTTCTTACGGTGAGGCTTCACCTTCCAGATTTTTCTTCCGGATTCCAGACAGCCGTTTTCGTCGAGACGGATCTGGAAGGTAAAGCCAGGCCAAAACCGTCTTGAAGTCCGGATTCCGGGGTGTTGGACACCCCAGATTCAGGATGTCTGGAAGGTGCCATAGAGGCAACCCGTTCGAGAGATACTAAAGGCGTATTCTCGGAAACTGCCCGGAAACTGCAATGGTCGTAACGAGAATTTTTCTTACGGTGAGGCTTCACCTTCCAGATTTTTCTTCCGGATTCCAGACAGCCGTTTTCGTCGAGACGGATCTGGAAGGTAAAGCCAGGCCAAAACCGTCTGGAAGTCCGGATTCCGGGGTGTTGGACACCCCAGATTCAGGATGTCTGGAAGGTGCCATAGAGGCAACCCGTTCGAGAGATACTAAAGGCGTATTCTCGCCGTTCCCCGAGGACTCCTCGGGGAATCGAAGTTAACGGCGAGAATAGAGGGAGTCACTCCATGCGGACTCCGCGTACAGAAACAGCGAGAATACCGGGAATGCTTCTAAAATGGATTTTGTTCGAAAAAATGAATATGCAGCTGAAAAAATTAGTCTAGATCCACTATATTTTTGGTTTTGTTTATTCTGATTCTTTTTCAATTAATTTTACATAGCACCTACAACAGCAAAAAAATGATTCCCCTCCGAATTTGAAAGGGAGTCCTTTTTGATGATGGTGATAATAATCGGAGCATTCCCCGCCCGTGGGGACTCGCGAGAATACGGGGAGTGAGTCCCCGGGACAAACAAAAACGCGGGGACTCCTCAAGTGGAGTCCTCGGGGAACGGCGAGAATACGCCTTAAAAATATACAAATGGGGAAAGATAAGGGAAAGTGATTGACAGTTGTGACTGGGATACAAGAATATTTGAAATGTAAAGGGGACATCTAGGAAATTTTAAAGAACAGCAAAGTTAGCTGTCATCATTATCATGAAAATCTGGAAGGGTTGGCTTGACTGTGCGGAAGCCTCGGACGTCTGGGAATCTGGAAGGTGATGCCTGGCTTTCTCATTATCGAATCAGGGTACATTCTTGATGTGTCAGCTAGCTACCCGAGTCAAGTTTTCTGTTCCTTTAATAATTTACGAACTCCCGCGTTTCTTAGAGCGTGTCCGAAAGATCGGAAACGAACGAAAATGCTGAATTAATTCAGCATTTTATGCAGCATTTCGCTTTCGGACTTAAATTTTCGCTCAGTTAATGCAGCATTAATTCAGCATAAAATTCATCGAAAAATTCAGCGAAGATGCTAAATTTTACGCTGAATTTTCAAGAAGAAACTGGGGAGCTGGCGATTAAGGCTAAATTTCAGAATTAGAAGTGTCAGAGAAGAAATAAAGAACGTGTCCGAAAGCTTTTAGTGCTGTAAATGCTGCATTTAATGGTGCATATAAGGTAAGAACTTTCGGATGAAAATAAAAATAAAAATGCAGCATTAAATGCAGCATTCACAGTCCTGAAAGCTTTCGGACACGCTCTTAGATTTTGGGCCCAAGAATTCGAGCACAATTTGGCAACACCGTCGCCGCGTGCTGAAATCAAAATACTGAGCAGCAGCATCAACAACTTAACAAATGCAGATCACTCTGGAAAAACAGAAATTGTCAAAATCCAATCATATTGAATCGTAAAGCCTGTGAGGTTGACAGAAGTGCAAAGAAGTTCAGAAGACTGAAACACCATGTGAGTTTTGATTTATAATGAATTTCATAGGCAAAAGATCTTCAACTGGGGAACTCAGTGGAGGTGTGTTCCTTAGATGATTTCAGTCTACTTGTTGTGGTGAAATTAACTACAGTACATGTACAGGAGGGATATCCAAGCTCAGACAAGATTTCAGATTTCCGGAGAAGTCTTTCCTTCAGAATAATCTATCTGGCCTATAAAGGAACCAACAAATATGACTAATATATTAGATTGAAGCTAATAGTAATTGAATGGTTTGCATATTGGACAAATAAATATTGCTTCAGTATTTCTAGTTTAACCTATTTTTCTTTCCAAACAAGATTCTTTTCATTTCCAACTGTTTTGGTTGTCTAGATAGAGACTTTGAGTTTAAATTTGGCTGCTTAGATTTTATAAAAAAAATCTAAATGCACTTACTCTTCTTTTTGAGAGCATCATCGATTAGAAGAGAAAACTAAAAAGAAAACTAAAGAAAAAGTTAACAGCAAGCTGACAGCAACAAATTATGGAACAGAGTTTGGCAAGTAATTTGCAGCCAAAGTTGGATTTTAGTTCTTTCTTGGGTGACGGTTAATTGACACAGTGACATAATTCGGCCAACTTCTAATAATGCTTATTAGAAGCTTATTAGAAGCGTTTGCTGACTTTGAACTTGCCATTTTCGTGCACTTGTGGGCTGTGACTAAAGTTAACTAGGGTTAGCCAAAGAAGGTAATTGAAAAAATGAAAATGCCTGAATAGTTGTCTTGGATCTTCGTTCTACCTTTTAGCCCTGAATTGCACTGTTCACATTTAAGTAACTGTTCAAATAAGCAGACCTCTACTGTACACTATGGACACATTCCTCAGGTTTGGCTGTGTTTCTGGGCTTTAACTTGAGACTGTTGCATCAGCTGAGAGTATAGTTTTCAGCTTATTTTTGACATAACCAGAGTGGGCTCAACTTGTTTTACTTACAGTTGTCTTAACCTTTTGAAAGTCCTTGCTCATCTGTTGTGTACATTACAGTGTAGGTACCTGCGTTTTTTTGCCTAAAGATTCTCCCAAGTCCTCTGTTATTTCTGCTAATTTGGAGGTGGGCACTTTTCTCCTGAGCAGATTGGTAAACTCACCTTGCTGTTGCCAATCTCCTTTCTCCGCAGGCCTGGGCAGAAAGGACAAAGGGCTTGGTCCAAAACAGTCAAAATAGTAGTAAGGAGCAAGCGCTTGGTGCCAAAAACAGGAAATTAAGCAAGGCCTCGGTAGATGGGTGGAAAAAAAACAACTGTTCTTCAGCCCATGTTTGAATGATCTGTTTCTTTTTTTTCTAATACTGATAATGAGGAGTGTAATGCTATAAATTTGTTTCAAGATTGTACTGATATGTTTTGTTTGAATGTCACCACCGAATGAATGGTGGTTAAGAAACACTTAAACTTATACCAGGCATTTTGCTGATTTTTCTTCAGAATACTTGCCAAACATGCATATTATGTCAGTGCTATCATATGACAGCCTTAAATTTGATTAATTAGTCTTATTTTATTATGTATAAGCAAGAAACATAGCCAGTATAGTGAATCATCTTGATCATTGTTCAAGTACTGGACTTGCAATGCCATAATTCTGCTGTATGAGCAAGCAGCAATAGCTGACAAAAGGGGAGCAGAAAATCGGAGTGAGGCTATGGCTTTAGTTTGACTTTATCCCACAGGTTTGCACTCATGATTGTGCATTAATGTTTGCTATGTTTTGACCGCATTCTTTGGTGCCGTTGAAAGGTAGGGGACCGTCAAAGAAACATACCTCTACAGTCCTGACAGGCAAAAAGTTAATGCAAAGCCCTTTCATTTTTTGGACACCCTAGCCCGGTCACAGGATGGTGCAAAACCAACTGAGCAAGCAGAGCAAAGTATTCAAAAGAATAACATTGTGTGGCTTTAGTTTGACTTCATGTTGTTGAATTTATTGTTCATTTTCATTGCTGTGGACAAACATTATCTGGTCTTGAATCTGATGGTGTGTGTTATAAGGTTGGCAACCTGAAAGGACCCATCGTAGCTTTCATACCGATGTAGCCAACTTCCGTAACTGCATTCATATCTTCTCTAACCCGGAGATCAAATTTTCATGTGTACATTCTGAACCCGCTATTGACACCTGACTATTAAGTGCACTTGCCACGGTTCCCTAGTTGCGACGCGTATTAGGCTCCTGACAAGTCTTCGTGTATCATCCTATTGATGCGTAAAACCTGTTTTCTTTTGCT
This sequence comes from Branchinecta sandiegonensis, assembly GCA_030848855.1. Classification (NCBI taxonomy): domain Eukaryota; kingdom Metazoa; phylum Arthropoda; class Branchiopoda; order Anostraca; family Branchinectidae; genus Branchinecta; species Branchinecta sandiegonensis. Next base: position 18,508,193 of record JAUPMV010000016.1, on the reverse strand, counting down.
GTGTTTTTGGGCCCAAGTCAATGGGTCTGGGAAAAGGCTTGTAACAGCTAAATCCGTTTATACTGTATTAATTCAGTGCTTAGTTTTACAGCGTTCAGGTAGTCTTGAACGTTTTAACACAAACAGTGAATAGGGCAAGGTGTGCTTTAACGGTCTTGAATTAGGGCTTCAGATGTAACTGGCAGATACTGATGATTTTCTTCTCGAAATCCCTGGTTGTTTGGACATGCTATCCTAAAGTTGTGTGTAATGTACCAGCAGATGTTAGACCATACCTAATGCTATATGCCCATTCTTAGTTTGGGGCACTCAAGTCTTGCCATTTTTTTCGGAGTCTTACTCAAATTAAATATTTTTTTTTATCAGGTTAGCGTACCAGCATTTGACAAGGACATACCAAACTGTTAATATGACTGTCATCACATTTGGGTGTATACCAAGACCTCTCGATAAAGAATAAGTCTACAACCGATTTTTTATACCAAGTTAATGTTCTCTTCATCCAAACCTGTCCACTCTTTTGGGTTAAGGAATGGCGAGAGAAGGGGAAAAGAGTAGGGGGTTGCGGACTAGCCGGGTTCATGCGTTTTCGATTCCGGTTCCGATGACAAATTTATCTCAGACAATAGTATGAAGTTGCACAAAAAAGTAGCATGCTGGACTAACTAGTACTAACTGATGCTACTACATGCTTTTACTTCAATGCTACCGTGTTACTGTATACTACTGTATGTTACTATTGCCAAGACTGGATGCTACTATGGCAAGGCAGGATGCTACTGGATACTACTTCGTAAGATTGGACCAGTTGAGGCACATTAAATGATAGTATTCCTTACTATTACATGGTATTCCATGCAACTTTTTCCGTACAACTACCATACAACTACGCAGGCTACAAATTTTTCATCGGGTTAGTCGCTTCCCGAATCTAAGCCGGGCTTTGATAAGGGGTAGAGAAGAAAAAAAAACAGTCTTTACAAACAGTTTACAGTTTACAGAAATAGTTTGTGCAGCTAATGTAGGATTTAGGCATCGGAATCGGAAGAAAAGAGTGACGTCGATGTTGAAAGGGGTTGGAGTGAAGTGAATGTGTTTGAAAATCTTCCACTGTAGAGGAAATTTTTCTGTAGCTTTTTTGGCACAGTAATTTTTAATCAGAAATATCTTCGACGAAGACATAGCATGAGCTTGAACTAAAAAATACGGTAGTAACAAGAATATACCCAGTTTGTTGTGTTATCTGTCCAGGAACTGATTCTTCAGTTTTTTTTTTCTTTAGATGATCAGATCAAGAGAAGCTCTGAAGAAGCCCAACCTGAATGAGAAGTGAAGTTATAGAACATGGTTAGCTGATACATCAGCCAAAATTGACGCAACAAGGACGATTCCATACTGGACTGATTCTGAAACTAGACTTTGAGGAATTCAGGGACTTCAGTTTGCCAAGTGAGTAGACTGAAATAGGCTGGATGCTTAAACCACTTACTAGGTTGCATTTGTATTTGATTGAATCAGGGCAAATATGGTTAAATTATAGTTGATTACTGCTCCGGACTTCGTGGACTTCAGTTCGTTGAATGAGGTTACTGAAATGGGCTGGATGCTCCGCATCTACTAGGTTGCATTCATATCGTATTGAATCAGGACTAATCTGATACCATAACAAAGAAATTGAAAGTGTCTGTTCCTTTAAAATAGTTCTGAGGTTCCTCTGCAGAGTATGGCATAGGTGCCTCGTTTTCAACAAAGATAACGCTTTGATTACACAGCTTTGGATTTCACTGCGTTATTTGAGTCGAATGAAGCCCATCGCCAAACTTTGTCGACTTGTTTGGCTCATCGAGTCAACGCAGTGAAAACGTAACTGATTCACATGTGATACAAAAGTTTCAGATTTCCCTCAGCTATGATTCTGGGTTATTTTATTTCAGTATAGATGTAGGATTCATGGGCAGATAGGTGTACTGACCAGTTCTGTTAACCCGGAGCCTTAACGGCAGAGAGCCCTTTTCTTGCATAATGGTGAGAGAGAGAGGTTTATTTAAACAACATCGTAGCCGACAGCTAATTTGCGTTGCTTCACTAAACTAAATGACAAATAAACACAGAAAAAAGGAAAATATCACTCGGCTTTGTTTAGCAAATCCGTAAAAAATGGTACAAACGAATTTGCGTGGCGGTTCGTTCGCGAAGCTACTGGAACCAGTTTATTTTGGTGACGTTGTTGGGCGGTGCAGTGGGTGGTAAGATGTCTCGATGCTGGGGATTAGAGAGAAGAAACTTCCCAAACCTCAGGATAATCTGCTCGTATCTTTGGGCCAACGTGGGGAGATCGAGTTTAACAAGCGTATCAGCATAAGATAGCTGTCGATCGCCAATAATAATGAACACGGCCCGCTTTTGCTGCGACTCAAGTTCTTGGATGAAGTATACAATACGCAGTGCTGCAGGTCCCCATAGTCGGCTTGCATATTCCAGAAAAGCACTGACAGTCAATTATGCGGCCTCGGGTCCGGGAAGCCTCCTTTCAAGGTTACGTTTTCTGGAAAGTGGCGGAATGTTTACCAAGGTCTAATACTAGATCTTTTAAAGAGCTCATTTGTTCCATGGACTGATTCACATACTCAAGCAATTTATATCGCGGATACGTCAGCGATGATCGTAGCTGACGTATCCGTGGTCAGCTTGGGCTCAAGAAATATTTAGGACTAGTTCAGTTTTTTGACGAATGCTACAGTTTGTGAAAGAGCTGCAAACAACCGTCAGAAAGTCGAGTGTAATTTATTGTCGTTTCTTGCTTTAGTGTTATCTTGCTGGAAGTGACGCGTGTCCCCAGGACAAAGCCAGAATAAATAGAACAGGCATATATCTAATCTTTCGAACACTTTTGCATAGCGTTATCATTTCCACTGTGCTTATACAAAAGACCCTATGAAAACCACGAGCGTTTCCCAGAGTGACAACTTGTGTTGACATTACATTGACTATCTCCGATCAGTTCGATCACGATCACATACGGAAACATGGAAAGTCAACCAGCGTAGTAATAAGCTGGTCACATGCTGGTTCGCTGATCCACGTCAAGTCCAAGCTGTAAAGACAAATTTTGGAATCCTCCCTTTGCCTGTTGTTTGGGTTCCGGGATCATGTTGGGGAAGCTTCTGACTTGATTCTCGTCCGTATGGAAGATCCGGTGTCGTACCACATTGGTGTAGTTTGTGCAATCGTTAAGTATATCGGCAAAATAGTTGTATCGGGCAATCAGCTGATAGTTTGTTTGGTGGTTTGGTATTTTTGTGGTTTCAGTCGTCAAGGGGTCCTCGTCGCCGTACTCGAACTTTCGACCAAGAAGTATCGTTGGGATGGTGTTGGTATAGGTCTTACCGTATTTGATTCTTCCTTTCAGTCGATCTTAGTTGAAGAAGAAACACGGACAGTCTTCTCATCTGTTGTGATTTTAGATGAACATTTTACTTGGTACATTTTTTAGTCGGATTTCAATCCACTGAGTGGATTTACAGTTTCCGTCATATCCAATAAACAAAATACGAAGTTCTCTTGTGGAATTTGCAGTGAATCACAACATGCCTGCTACTCACTATTTCAACAGACGATGAGAAGGTTATGTTTATTCAGAAAGGAATAATGAACGACATTTAATTATCTAGTCCCATTATGAAGCTACCGTCTGGCAGCGTATGGGACAGGCATTGTTCAGTAACCGATACGCCCTTACCACACTATGAAACTGTTTATAAATAGCTGCAAGGTTGCAAAATATCAACGGTTTCGGCCTTCTTCATCTCCTGCAAAACCTGCAGTTATTAGAATGAACAGCTTTGTATCTAAGAACACCAGGAAAAGAGCACTCAGTAAACTTCCACCAAAAGAGAGGATAATCTCATTACACTGCACACTAATAAGGATGATATGAATGAGCCAGGACTCACTACCTACCGTTGATAATCTGTCCTCGACATTATCTCATCCGATGGACCGTTTACCTTTCCTAGTTTGTGAGTTAACACGTCATTAGCATGTTAACAGGATGGGTGAGTGCTAGGCCAGACTTGAAATCCTAGTCGCGTCCCCAGTTCTTGCCTTAAAGGTACACTGTGCCTGCTTGTGTCCTTTTCTGGAACAATTAAAACAGCCCAAGGGACCTTTCCCATATTTTTCACTCGGTATTTCCTCATCGGCAGTCGGTTCTTTCTTTACACCGCTTTCCAGCTCTTTTGATTTCGGAAAACGCGGCTGATCAAACCTGCTATCTCTACGTGCAAGGGTAAAACTATCCGCGAGGTCAGCAGCCTTTTCTAGAGAGTCGACTTTGCTTTGTAGTAAATGCACTTTAATCTCCCCGAACGTATTATTGACAAACTGTTCTAAAAGAACCTTTTCCAGCACGAGCCCAAGCAAATGCTCAAGCGCGTCCTCATCTTTTAAGGTCTTGAAATTTGCAGTGCCCAACCATTTATGCAAAAGTGCAATTAGCCTATGCTGATAATCTTAGAAACTTTCGGTCGCCTGTTCCCTTTCCTCTTGGAATTTTCGGCGAAAGTATTCCTCATGAATTTCGAAACGTCTCAAAATAGCTATTTTCACTGCCGCATAATCGTGAGCATCTCCAGTCGGTACCGAGTTACACGCTTGGCTCGCTTTGTCGTTCAGAAACTGTGCCAGTCTAGCCATCCACAACGATTTAGGCCAACCTAGCAATACCGCGGTTCTTTCAAAAGTTTCCAAATATCGGTCAACATCCTCTGTTGGAGACATTTTTACCAAACGGCTGGACTTGTCGATTCCCATATTTTGCATAGCCTTAGATAGCGTATCAGCAACAACATATAGTTGATTTTCCCTTGACGATATTAGTTTTGCAAAACTACCACGCCACAATTCCATTTCGGCTTCCCGCTGTTTGTCCGCAGCTTCTCGTTCCTCTCGGATTAGACGCAACATTACAGAAATATCTATTTGGCCCGCCACGTTAGTATTTTTCGTTTCATCGTCACTCATCGTGCCGGAATTGGACTCGACCCACGTTGTTTTATAGAGCGACTGCGAAGAACAGGATTCTTCCAATCGTAGAATTGGCGATAGCAAAACTTAGCTTTTTATTCCAGTCGGAAAAAATTGAAAATCCGAAGCTACATTAATCGAATTTCTCCGAGTCGGGATGGGGATCGCTGGGCTTACTACCCTACTTACGGACTGGGTCTAACTAACGCTGGTGTTATCGGAATATCCCGTAAGGACTTTCTTCTCAACGGAATGTCTCCTGGCAGACCAACTTTAGTACTTTCCGCCTTTGCAACCCCTGGACTACTACCACTCGGATTCGGCAAGAAACTCAAACACTTACCTAATTACCTGTGCACGCTTTATCTACGTGTACTTTAGTTTTGTTTACACTAATCGGCTCTTTCAAATTAACCAAACACCAGAGCTAGTCTGCTGCGTATTAACGTGAACCCATATTCCTGATATGAATGAAAAAATAATTTAATCCAGATACGGTAGCGTGAGATTTTCTTATTTTCAAGTTAACCAAACGGTTTTCCGAACGGAATTTTTCTCAAAATAATTCCTCCACAAAAAAATGTAAATTTTCCGAAATTATAAGAAAACTGGATTTCAGGTTCCTAGAGACGGTCCCACGATGTTGGGATAGTGTAGCACGAGAGAAAGGGCTGCGTGAGAACGCATCGCACAACACAACACCATTGTTAGTAGGATGGTAGCGAGATTTGGTGAAGAAGGCTCCTGGGTTTCGGTCTGAAAACATCTTGACACCGTAGATGTCCACTAGCCCCAGGTCAGTCAGGAAACCCGTAATAACAGAGATAAAAAGTAGACTCCATTCAGGATTTGTTGTCCAAAGAACTTGCTCAACTCTACACGACCATTGTAAGGAGCGAACAAAAGTACGTTTGATTCTTGTTAGGGTGAAAGAACCTACATAATCTGACGAAGACATGACCAAATTGTTTAGATCAAATTTTAGATTGGCTCAAAGTTGGCTCAAATTGAACATATCTTTTTCGTCTTTATAAAAACAAATCTTCGCTTAAAGTTCTCTTACCCAGTGTTCGGAGCAATGGGAGTTCCAGCAAGCATCTTTCGATTTTACTTATTTCTCGCCATTTGACTTTTTTAGGTAGAGAGTTAGCAAAATTTAACCAGCTCAGAACACTGACCGAGCGGCGTCTTAAAGACCGACGTATTAGAGACTTGAAAAAGTCAGGGAGAACAAGTTGCATTGTTCGTACGCTATATGAAAAACGCCCACCGTCACGTCGAGTAATTTTACCAACATTTTGTTTCACAGCTTCAGTACTATCCAGCTCGAAGTTCTATTCTGTGCACATTCAAGTTCGTCGCCACTGTTTTCATTTTCTTCCTTTGCTGAAGTTGATTAACTGAATTAAAAACAGTGAACAACTGTCCATGAATGCAACCAAAAATCAGTGTCGTCCGCAAACATGATTACTTTGATAAAAGGCATATATTCTGGAAGGTCGTGAATATTAAGTAGGAACAAAGAGGTCGTAGGAATTACTCATTGCTCCAAAAGTTTTTTTTCAGACGAAGCGACCCACTGAAGTAAGAAGTTCCTGAACTCGTATGGGTTACCCCTGCGTTGGTTGCCACGATCACTGTTTCTGTGCTGAAATTCCCTTCCCGAGTTTCCACTTTTTGGTGTTTGTTTGACTTAGCAAAGAACAGATTCGTCAGTTTTCACTTCCTTGTCCTTTTGGCCGTTCTTGATCCTGGAGCATCATTGGTCGGGAAAGCAAAGCCTCCTGCTGGCGCTTCTGAAGGTCTGTTAGTAATGCCCTTGTGGTTTTGGCCGTTTTACAGACTGAGGCTTGCCTGCGTGCAGAGAGGCTTCTTCAGTACTAGAGAAACTTGAAAAACAAAACGACTTCGGACGTCACTTTGAAACTCTTTTGAATACACCATTTCCAGAACCTTCTGACTGTCGTTGCAACTAGAAAGAAAATGGTCCTCATGACAGGTCGGTACAATCATTGATGCAGCATCACAGCTTCCAACTCTGCGCTGGGAATTTTTGTGGGTGGTAGAGCTGTGTTGGCTTGATCGAAAAGCTCTTATCACTCGACTTTTGGTTGTGACAGCGAGGGCTTGAAGGTACAAGGGCAACCAATAGAACACTGTCGCGCCCGCCGGTGGTATCACTGAAAACAAATGGGAAAAAACAAAAAAAATCTGTTGTATCTTTAAGGGGCATTTTTTTTTTTTTTTTTTTTTTTTACAGTAACGCATTAGCAAACCAATTATTAAAGTATTTAGATACATAATATATTTACAGAGCCGACCAAGAGTTTTTGTCAATTAAACTAAGTGCCTAGAAAACGAAACCTAAACGACGATTTTTCTTCCCTGCCAAAACGTCATTACCTTTTCGTGGCAGACATCAATGTCTCTATAGACGGCAAGCAGGGGTAAAACACTCAGCCTTTCTTGTCCTGTTGAGTTTCTTAGCCAGGTTTTTAGCCTTCTATGCGTAGAGAAGGCTCTTCCGGAGTAGCAGTACTGACAGGCAACGTTGCAAGGACAGCCAAGAGAAGAGAAATATTTGGGAAAAAGGTGGAGTCGCATTCGTGAAGAGAAGATACAGCACAAGAAGGCCTGGCCTGTCTGTGATCAGAACTTTTTCCCATTTGCTGCGCCAAAGCTCAACCTCTTGCTTCAAGCAGTCTTGCTCGGGAAGAATATCGTCATATGGCTAAAGCAAAGACTCCAACTTCATGGTTTTAGGATCGACAGATACAATGTTTGAAGGGACAAGGATGCTGAGATGAGACAACAGATTCTGGTGGAGTTCAAAGCGCTGTTTCAGCTCCGATATGAAGTGGTCTAGAAAAGGAATAAACAGTGAGGTTCCGTAGTGAGCAAGCAGATCGGGATCGTCAAGATGAAGAGTTCCTTCCACCTCTTGTTTTTGGGCGATTCATCTCAAGCCCTAAAGAAGTTGCAAAAGACTGAGCGTCGTCGAAAATAGGAGCGAAGGCAGCGGTAGTAAGGCAACGTCAGGCAGAAAAGTTCCTTTACGACAACGAACTCTGACTGGTTCATGACGTCCAGCATTTGAGACGCTTTTGCAGACAAGTGTTATTAACATTTGCTGCCTGTCCCTTTTTGATCCAGCTTTATACTTGTTTCTCTAATAAACGCGGAAAATTAAACAAGACTGATTTTTGAAACTGCACTTTACGGGTTGACTACTTGAATTGTCTTCCTGTTTTCGATCTCGCTTTGCGCTGCTTACAGCGACAAGGCCGGACACTTAAACTTTTGTCTTGGCGTCATGCATAGTACAAAATCCGCTGAACATTTCTTGCCGCTCTTCTTTGTAAATCTACTACAGTGAAACTTTGGGTTCTTAAGGCATTTAGTTGAGCAGCATATCGGGTAGTTTCAACTTCCCACCTTCCTTCTTTTAAGACAGGATTCTTGTTTCGGATCCACGATGAGCCGTCTCATTTGGCTTTTCTAAGAGTGACCGAACAAGTGTGATCGGGACCAGGAGTTTGCATTTCTTATTCAACGGATCTTGAACAGGCTGTGATTATTGTTTCTCTTTCATCGACAGAGCTCGAACGCCCTGTATGCCCATATGCTAATGAGATATTCCTTCAAGGGTAAGGAGGCTCACTGAATCCATATCAAAACCTTTTGCATCAAAACGTTTTGCCGGACAAACGTTGAGATTTCGGACAAGGAGACATGCTGAATCGAATTTTGGACTTTTTCCTTGACGGATAATCTGGCAAAACTTGCAGAACCCCGGAAATTTGGATTGAAAGGTTCGGGTCTCTAGATTTTCTCTGCTTGCAGTTCGCCGGGATTGCTGCTAAAATACGACCTATTTGGTCAACCAAAAAAAAAATTAACAGACCTTGTTGGAAGTCAATAAGGTATGAAAGTAAACATGCTTGTTGAATGCATCTTGATATTACATACATTGTTTTGTCATTTGATTAGTTGTTTTGCCGGGAAAAAAACTTCAACACAGTTACACATTTTTTTTTCGAAATTTTCAAGCGGTTGATTACGGATAAAGTGCAAAAGGTTAATGGGGTCTAGCCAACACTCGGAAATATACGAGATGTGATTGTTTGGATCAAGAACTCTGATAAACATTATATGGCTACTCAAGTTGGTTAAGAACTCGGCTCATGATTTTCGGTAACTTCTCAGTGCATTATTCTTGTCAAAGTCTTGATAAGGAGTTGCGTCTAAAACCGGTAAGCGTGGTTTCCCCCATAATCCATTCTGAGATCTTCTTGAGGCCACCGAAAACAAATCTTGGATGTATCGACCGAAGAGTCAGAACCGTTTAGTTAACGCAGTAATCTAGATTTCTTTTATAAGCTATTTCTCCAAAGACAACTCCCAAGTTTGCTAGCATCGGAGTCCAAAACTGGAGAAAAACACTTCCTTCCAACGGTAGATTTACGTTTCCTGGAGCAACAGTGAACGCTGCTTCAGAGAACTTGCAATGGACCTTTGCAGAGGCCACAGGATCCGGTTACCCTCGTAGAGGGAAACTCCAGGTCGATAACCCCAAAAGGTGCTTGACTCGACTGTCCAGTACTTCTTCGAAAACGGCTATTACGTCACTCAGCTAAAGTGTCACTGCTAAAGGGACAGTACAAGCTATTGGCAAGCCATAACCCCGTGTACAATTAATGATAATAATAAACGAACTTGAACCTTGTTTTTCCTTTGTTTTACCTTTATTGAATAAAATAATAAATAAAGAGAAAAAAATCCGATTCGACAGCTTTGCCATAGAAGTGGTTTCGAATTCACGCATTACTTTAGAGTATGAAGAGAAGTTTAACCGCTACGTCACTACGTCGACTACTCCTTGCTGCTTAAGTCTCAGTACAAGCTATTGGCAAGATTCAAGAAGCATCGTCAATGGCAGTGAAGTACTTGGAAGAAAACGAGATGCATCATTTGCCTTATGGTAAACGAAAAAGGAATTGATTTATTCTGAAGTTAATTTTGTCAAAAGGTACTGTTGTCGTACTCTTCTTTGTTATTGGCGCTCTCTCAATCTCACCATCGGAACTGAACTCGTCTGTTTCATCCGACGCTCGGAGAACATCAATTTCTTCATCGACCATCCACGGATCGTATCCCCGATCTTCCAGGTTTTGAACCTTGCTATTTATTTCGTTCGATGAGTTGTTGTTTCTGATGGAAATGAAATACAAATGTTGTATACTGCACGCAAAGATTACTAAATCCGTTAACAAGCAAATAAGAAAGCTATACCGCACGCAAAGGTCACTAAATAAGTTATTAAGAAAATTAAAAAGGTATCTGCCATCTGCAATTATGCACGGAAGCGTTGATAAACAAAACAAGGTTAGTCTAACCTCGCCTAACCTAACCTAAACCTAATCTAGCTTGGCTCTGTAGCCCTAAATTTAGGGGTGGGCGAGGTGGTTCAAATTAAGGGGCAAACAAAATATTTTCAAACAGCTAATGTGATAGTCGATTATGGGGTAAGAAGAAATGCTGAACACGATAGTAAAAACCATTTTCTTGCCGGATAACTCGAGTAGTTCGTCCGGAATCCGGCAAAAACAGGAAAGCTGGTTAGTTTTATTTGAAGTTGATTGACTATTCAGTGAGAAGTTGATTGACGTGAAAGTGAGTACATGTGCAACCTGTTAGATGTATTAAATTCAGTTTCACGAAATTTGTACACAGATGTACGCCTTACCAAATGGTAGCACGCTAGACTCGCAGGCGCAGAGGCGGATTAAATTCCGGATTCGGATTCACCCGTCTCTGCCGGAAACACGGATTTTATACAGTCCATTCCTAAAAAGGATAAGTCCATTCCTCCGCTTAAGGATTTGGAAATCAATCCATAAGATAAAGGGTAGGGGAGGGATCTTATCAGATAATATTTAAATGACCCGTCGCACCTATAATGCCAGAAGAGACAGTTGACTCCAAAACCAAAATGCAGAAATCTCTACCCTTTCGATGACACAATCGAACAGCAAAACAGCAGCCGTGTCCAGTATGAAATCAATCCACCAGCTTTAACTCCAACCAATTTTCAGAAAAGAAGTTGATAAAATCAGATATTTAAGGAAGTCTTTAACTGTTTTTCCACCCGGCAAGAGCAGACAATACATTCGATTATAAGGAATGTAACGAACTATCGGACGAAAGCTACTTTAGACAATTATAGAACCAATAGAATATATAGAACCAATTATAGAACCAATAGAACCAATCACGCATATATGATTCGGTTTAATCCTGAAATGCCGAATGCCCTAAATGCCAAACCAAATAACTGATATGCCCACAGGCGTAACTAGCCGTCTCAGCGATCAAAACTGTCCCTCAGCGAATCATCGGTAAAGATCAAGAATGGCAACAATATATTCAATATGACTTCTGTCATGCCCCCCGCCCCCACGAAAGTTCGCCAAGTAAAAAATCGTCATCTCTCCAAGTGTTTTAGACGTATTGAACCCACAGATGATGTCTGAAGGGTCGGAACACGTCCCTCATCAGTCTCACCGAACCCAAGTGGAGACCCACAATGACCAACTAAAGTCAAAACTGTTCCTCAGCGAATCATCCTTAAAGATGAAGAATGGCGACAAAGAACATAATGTCCTTTCTGTCATACAGCAGACGGACGGTTCCGGACCAGTTGTAAGCTTTACCTACCAGAAGAATTTTGTCAGTTTTCAGACAACCGAGTCCGGTGAAACATTCATTTGTGAGGTTCGGCTGAGGTAAGTTAATTTCCGACGTCAGTTGTATAAGTTATATTTGCTAACTTATTAAATATTGTCGAAGCTTCGACCCTATTTTTTTTTTTTTAATCCGATCACATACCGATCGGTATTAGTGTTTGATTTCGTGTGTCTTTTATCTACCTTTATTTATAGTCAAAGTAACATTTGACGGCTGGGTTACGCTAGGTTAGGTTAATCTACGAACTTGACCTTACCATTTTGCGGGCTAACAATAAGATGCATTCAGCTATACTCAGAGGAATACTATAATTTCTTTTCTTGTAACTAAATGTAAAGGAGTCGCGGTTTGAAATATTTTATTGAAATATTTTATTGAAAAATTTGAGCAAGTCGTAGATTTCCTGCGGGAAAATACGCATGCAAAAGTCGCGTTACTTCGGGGAAACCTTAGACGATCTAGTAGCAGTTAAGTTTTAAAGATTACAGGTTAGAGTAAATATTTATAATAATACTTCTGTAAAATAAGTAATTGTTAGTGTCAATGACATGAATAAGGAAAGATCAGGGTATGCTAGGATTTGCTTCGCCGTGAGAGGGCAAGACATGACATTAAGCTGGTTTCAAATCTAGTTTGAATATCAAAGAATTAAAAACGAGACTTGTGACTTCACAATAACGTAAACGATGATCGTAACTAAGTAACGAACTATGGTATTTATAAACGGAAACACACGCCGCACTGTTTCTCCCACCGCGAAGGAGAAGGTCGTCTCGACAGCATGTGTCTCACTGAACAAGTAAGGTACCAACTATACAATTAGGCTACTTAAAAACTTTAAGCTCAATGACCTCTTTTTTTTTAACTCCATACTTTTTTTTCATCGAAAGAGCTCGTAAGAAAACAAGACCAAATTTCTGTATGGGATCCCAAAGAGAAAAGACTTTTCGGACTTCTTTATCCAGACCCACGGATCTTAAATATTTCCAAATCTTCGCTTGGTCCTAATTGCGACTATCTCCTAAAGCGACTATCTCATTAGCTTTTGAAAAATACTTGTTCCATCCCACTCCCCACCCCTCAAAGTGAAACCCATTCCCCACCCCTAAATAGACACTAAAGAATCACCTGACCTGCACTTTAATCCAATGGACCCTGAAACCAAGTTTGAAAAATAAAATCTCAACCCCTTCGAGTGTTATCGTGCTAAGAGACGGACTGACAGACAACTGGGTAGTCGCATTTCACATGTTCAAATATATCCAGCTTCCCGGAAACTTGGTAACACTAGCCCCCTCCACAAGCCAAGTGAAAGTGGTCGGCACCACCGGAACTCGAACCAGCGCCTCTGCGCCTGCGAGTCTAGTGTGCTAGCCATTTGGCAAGGCGTACATCTGTGTAAAAATATCATGACACTGAACGTAATATCGAACAGGTTGCACATGCACTCACTTGAATTACGAAAATAATAGAAGAGAACGTATTATGGAAATTTTGGGCAACTACCTCTCTAACAACGATAGGCCTAAGGAATAATATTAATTCGGATATACCCTGGTTGTCCAGGCGAGCTGAAGTACATCTTTCAAGCAAAATAAGTCCCAGGTAATGGGAGTATCCACCAGACAGTCTTTTTTCGCAAAATTAAAAAAAAAATGCAACCTACTGACGGTCACAGTAAAATTTCTAGAGGCCGAAGTTGTGGAATACCATGGACTTTAAAAATTATTAGTAATTGTTTAAAAAAAATTCCTTTGGGTAAGATTAATAATAAGACTACTTTCCTCCACAACAACCAATCAAAAGTGATAAATAACCGGATCTATGTTGCCTAGGCAACATGAAGTATTGCGATTGTGGCAACCTTTGTTCGACTTCGCCTAAAAATGTGTTTCGAGAGCAACACTTTGGTTTTGTTTCTTCGCTCTCGGATAAATGCTGAAGTTGTCAACCCATCGAAACTTTCAAAAAGGTATGTTCCAAGAAGAACACAATCGCTTATCACATGACCAAAGGCTATTCTCAGCGTTGAAAAAACAACAACAAAAGAATATCGGAAGAAGGACCATGTTATCCGATACCATATTTGATGGTGTCAAACGGATACGTCAGCTGAATTCTATTGGAGCTATTTTTCTCTACCCGACAACCGACCTACGACCTACAAATGAACAAGCTACCCTTTAATCTCATTAAACTACTTGAATATATACTAAAAATTGGTATCCTATAAACTACTACAATATATTCTATACAAAAATTTATGACACCCTATAAACTATTACAACATACACTGAAAAATACTACATAGTAAAAAATTCTAAATCATCCTACGACTATTTTTCTTGTTTCACCCGTATAATCGTTTGTAAAATTAGACTACTACTATTTCATCGCCGCTGTTTCCATACCCGTTCACGACTGCGGTCAGAACTGTTGTTTCTTCGATAATACAGACTCTGAAAGTGTTCATAACAGGAGCCCGGTTCTCGTAACGGACTGCTGCTTCGTTGTGGTGTTTTTCTTCGACCAGAGCCACTGTGGCGTCTGACCGTAAAGTGCACCTGCTTCGTTGTGGTGTCTTTCCTCAACAAGAGCCAGCAGAGAGGCAGTGTTCTTTAACCTCGTGTTGTTCACTTTCCCTTGTAGCATCTAAGTCGGAAGAATGATTGCGGTCTAAGACTGTTTTTGATTTACAGTTCAGTATGCCAGTCGTATCATAGCGCTGCCTAATGGTGGCATAGTAATATCTGCGGGTTGTGGATGGCACCACCGCAGTTACTTAGCCCTCCCGTGGAGGGATGTCATGTTCGATCTTGAAAGTTCAGTCGAGGTGTCCTGTTGCCAGTTGTGGAGTAAATATGTTTACTGGCAATTTTTTTCGTTCAGAAAAATTCCAACCGTTTTTCCAATGTAACCAAGCATGCTAATTATACATATATAACTTTGCTTTTTAAAGCCTTGCGTTGTCCCGGATCCTTGGGCCTCAGACGACTGGCACTGTCTTCTGTCACCATTAGCTCCCAATAGTAGCTTCCTTATATCACGTGCATCATGTCCTTAGTTATCGCTTGTTTTAGTTTCTTCCTTGAAATTCCAATATCAGCAGAAGATAGTCTGCTCGAACGTGTCGGGCCACTTAAGGTTATTGGCAAGTTACGGTTATTAGTCAGGGTTAAGATTTTTACATCATGTCCTTAGTTATTCTGGACTCAAAGAAATAACATGTCATCAGGCCCTTAGTTATTCTGGACTCGAAGAAATAACATGTGGGTCAACATCTTTTGTTTTAACTTTAGGATATTGGTAAGTAAAATGACAAAAGTCTAATCCGAGCCAAGGAAACTGTTGCCGATACCGTTTACCTCGCTCATCTTAGGCAGTTGTTCTGTTGCTTGCCTAGATTTGGTGTAACTGAAATTCTGCTCATCAACAACATTTCCGAGCGACTCGATGATTGCGTCCATCTGATTCATATTTGTGATTGGACAATCATTAAGTATTCCCTTTGCATCGTCTTTTAAGACCCCTCCAATGTTTGGAGGGATTTTGCAACATTGGGCAATAGGTACAATTTTTGCACCGCGATTTCCCTAGGTGGTCCCTCAGTTCCTTAGAGGTGGCCACGAAGCTGAAGCATCGTCTACACCCAACCTTTAATCTTAAATCTTGTCATCGTGTCAGTTGTCACGTGAAACCCTCAAAATGTATCACGGTCTGACTTATTTTGACGACCTCTTTTCTTCGGTCTTCTCATTATTGTCATAGTCATTTCCTCGAACCTTCGTTTCCCTCGAACCGGAAGGCAACGCGTTTCTGAATCAAAAGCCAAGTGAGAGAACCGTCGCAAGGACAGAACGTAGAAAGTAAGAGCAAAATTCAAATCAAAACACAAATAAATGGTGTAATAATACGTTTCAAGATCAATATAATGGTCTCCAGCGGTGGAGGAGTATTTCCGGTTTAGTGGCATTTTGTAACATTGGGCAATATGTGCTGTTTTTGCACTTCGATTTCCGTAGGTTGTCTTTCATTTTTTTTTTTGGGTGGCCTCGAAACTGAAACATCGTCTACACCTTCAATTCGTCTATAAATTTGTCACGGTCTGAAGTTTTTTTCCCCTTTGCCTCGTCTTCTGCTTCTTGTCACGTTCATTTCCTTCGTTTCCCTCGAAAAGGAAGGGGAGCTGGGAGTGTGACAGAACTCATATTGAGTATGTTGTCGCCATTCTTCATCTTTACCGATGATTCGCTGAGGGACAGTTTTGATTTTGGCTTATCATTCGGGGGGTTTCACGTGGGTTCGGTGAGACTGATGAGGGACGTGTTCCGATACTTCAGATGTCACCAGAGCGTTCAATACACCTGAAACACCTCGGAGAGGAGATGATTTTTTCAGTGGCCAAGTCCGTGTCGCCGCTGTTTCTGTACCCGGTCATGGCTGCGGTCACAATTGTTCCTGGCGCCCGGTTGTACGCCCAGAGCATCGCCCAAACATGTTACGCATGTGCGAGCAGTCGGAACCGGGTTGGTTCGGGATACGCCTAGTAGTCCATGACGGCCTTTCGTTGATCTCTTCCAGTCTCGTGAGGAACTTTGGCTCCGTTGCAGGCTTTGACGAAAGGGGGTTCTGAATATTGTCAGTCGGGTATCTGAAGGTCGTATCTCCAATATGTTTTGGAGGGTGAAAAACTTGCCAAGATTTTTGTTTCTCTAATTTGCGTAAAATAAAAATTACCTAGCCGGAAAAAAATGTTATGTTATCACTGAGCCAATGAAATGCAAAAATGAAGTTTGAACAGCTGGCAAGAAAGATACGACCGCGTGAATCTAGCATACTTTTTTCTAGCAAACTCGGTGATACCTCATTCTAAGCTTTTTGCGTTTCAGCAGGTTAATAAAAAATGTTAAAAAAGAAATAACTGGATAAAAAAAGAAACAACTAGAACGACGCTAACATCTAGAATCCATTAGGCTTTTCCACCAGCTATGCGCAGTAGTAAGACCATGACTTATAGGTATGATTTGACGTAATACAAGTAGATGCTTTTTCTTCAGTTGATTCAGCTGCAGTCTGTCGCTCTAGAGGCTTGAAACATCTTGCAGCTCAACTCTTGATTCTTTGAGGAAGAGGACGTCCTCCGACGAGGATGTAGTCGATGTGTTCACTGTGGTAACGAAGGCCTCTTAGGTTCCGTACCTCGGGATCGCCAGTTTTTCTTCCGGGCCTGATGAAATGCCTGACTGCGAATCAAATTTGACGGTGCAAAACGGATAAGTAGGCTACATTTTATTCGGGCTATATTTCGGCTCTTCTCGGCAAGGGTCCTCTTCAGGCTCAAGCTGGAAAATAACTTTGTCAGACTTGTCTTGTTCAAGCCTCTCCTCATATAATGATTTGAGAGCCTCCATGGACAACTTGCTCTAGTCCAGTTACAGCAAAATAACTCCAGAGTAAACTCTTAAGCTGTGCTCTAGGGGCTCCAGCAAAGCAGACTGGCGAGTATGAAATATGATATGACATTTCCTTACCATGCATCAGACGCAGTTTATTTTCCAGCTAGAGCGGCTTGAGCCTGAAGAGGACCCTTGCCAAGAAGGGCCGAACTATAGGTCGAATAAAATGTAGCTACATTTTATAGCTTACCGTTATATTATATATACACTATAATGTAGCTACATTTTATTCGACCTATCGTTCGGCCCTTCTTGGCAAGGGTCCGTTTTGCACCGTCAAATACAAGTAAACGGTGTAATAACACTTTTCAAGATCAGTAGAATTGTCTCCAGTGGCGGGGGAATATTCCCGGTTCGGAGGGATTTTGCAACATTGTGCATACAATCGAAAAAACGAGATTTTCGGGGTTTCTTGATCAGCGAAAAAAACTAAGTAATAAAATCCACAACAATCACAACAGGAAAACGGTGCGGACTGAACGACGAGATTTTCGGGGTTTCTTGATCAGCGAAAAAAACTAAATAATAAAATCCACAACAATCACAACAGGAAAACGGTGCGGACTGAACGACATGCAGATAAAAATAAAACACGAAAGAAAAAATGTGCGTATTAAAAGTGTATATGTACAAATCTGTGATTATTTACAATTCTGAATTCTCTGTATATTTACAATTCACCATCCGTCTGGGAAAACGCAGAAGCTTTCACAGAGAAAACGGCCCACTCCAAAAACCCATAATACGTTTGACCACTTTGAATAAAGCACTTCGATTTTCCTGGGTGGTCTTTCAGTTTTTTTGAGCTGGCCGCGAAACTGAAGCATCGTACCTAACCTTCAATTTGTATCTAAATTTGCCATGGTCCAACTTTTTTTTGACGAACTCCGTTCTCTGTTCTATTCATTTCCTCGAACTTCGTTTCCCTCGAACCGGAAAAAGAGCTGCGATTTAGCTTGAACCGCAACATCATTTTTAATTTTTTCTTGATTTTGTCACCATTTTGCTTTAGGCAAAATATATATCTTGCGAACCAAGCAGTCGGAACCGGGTTGTAATTCGTTTCAAGATCAATACGAAGTTTTAAACGCATTTCCGAATTAAAAGTCAAGTTACCACTGGAAATAACAACGAGAACCATTCACCGGAACTCACAAGGGTTCAGTTTTTTTTGTACTATATTACTAAATAATATACCTTTACATAGAGATTACAATACATCACAGGGATTCGAACCCTTTTTGGCCAGTAGATGGTTTCAACAATAAATAAGTGAGTTTTTCAAAACTCGTGCCTCACTAGGCGACAATTTATAAAATTAAAGGCAGGTGCTAAATCTTCCCACCGACCTCGGCTGCTGGCCCGGCCACTAACCAATCGCTACTTAGTTTTATCACTGAAGTATATCCTGCCAGTCTGCCTGCGTAATTCCTTAGTCTCTTTCCTTCTTGAGTCTTAATTACCGACTGATCTTTAAAAGAAGTTTGTGTACCAAGGGTGCTGTGTTGTCCAGCATGTTTGCACAACCTCCTGTTCTGACTTCGCCTGTCTTTTCCAGGGAAAAGCCAAGGAAAATTCTGGATTCAACCCCGGTGATTATCTCAGTGTAGGGAATTTCAGGACTAGGAAGGTTGAACTTGATACCTTTGAAAGAACCTTTGACTGTTCTTGTTTAAGCACTTGAACTGATATTCACCACAACAGGAATGTAAATTTTCTTTGATTTCGAGCCAAACTGAAATCCTGAACGAATGCTTTAATAGACATGGTGGAAACTTCTTCGTGATTTCGCCACGATAGAACCTCGTAAAGGTATTCATCCTGCTTACACAGTAAGAGCCCTTTTATGCGGACTGAATTACATATAAATGCAACTAAAATAACGAATATTAAATTATGCGTTTTAAAACTGTCTATTTACGTATCTTTGTATTTGTGAGAAAAATGTTTCCGAACAAAATGTTCAATCGTAAAATCATGCAAAAATCACCCCACTCCGTCAGCATGGTATTTAAGAACCATTTGGATATATACCTGAGAAGTTGTTTCCAGTGTTGATAAGCTGACACGCTGCGCTTTCCCAGGGAATAATTGTAAAAATAGTTGGTAGTCCCCATAGTTACAGAAAACTTGTTTGTCCAAGTAACACGTAAAGCGGTCGCTTATAGCTAAGACGAATAATGTCCTTGTACAACAGCAAATACGCCGATTCTCAATAGTCAATTGCTGCTAACCAGGAAACGCATGACAAGAAAAGAAGACAAAAGTAAACATTATAAAGGGGTGAAAGAGTATTCAATGGCATTTGATCATTATTCTACGCCGGTAAATCCTCGGAGAGGAGAGGATTTTTTAGGGGGGGGGGAACTTTACCGTCAGCGGATCTTTATTAGGGGCATATGGCCGCCCTGTATGTTGACGTGCTCTCTTTGGTCTGTGACTTCGAAGAGGGGGCATCTTACAGAGGGTCCGAGCTATATTTCCCTCGAATAGGTAAGACATGTTAGTAATACATCACATTACGTCTTTCTGTTGTTTTACAGTGCTTATTTTAACTTTTCTTTAATTTTTCCTATAATTTTTCTTTACTCACTGAAGAGCTCAGCCTGCTTCTTGGTGGTCGAACATCCGCGAGGGTCGCCCAAAGCCTCATATAACCACCACACAGGTATCGAAACCGGTCATCTGAAATTATAGAAAAGAAACAATGACAGGAGAGACTCGCTCTTTTGTAAGAAAATTTTTGGAAGAATCTATGCCTGAATAGATGAAAGGAAGTGGGTAGCCTGTCATGAGTGAGATCAGGTTGCAACTCCCCTTTGGCACCTTCGGGAACCACCCGGAATTTACTCGTTAGTGTGAAAGCTCCCCGGTCAAACATACTGCCATTCATACAATTTCGATTCCCTTTCTTCCTTCGATTTACTCCGACTGAATGGAAGACGCCTACCCCTCTTTTCCGATTCCTACCAACATTCACTCTCGTGTAATTGCTTCATGAACTTCCCAACTGTCTTTTCGTGTTGAAACCGAGCATACTAAGAGAGTCACGTATGATCCTGAGGACAATCCCAGGGCGAAAACCCTTAGTAGCCCCGCAACTTCTACCACTTTCGATTTTCCCCGCACATTAAACCACGAGCACCTACCACTATAGTAAGGACTTAAGAGGGCTGGATAACCCCATAGCGCCTTACCTTTTCAGCTGCAACTCTCCTCAACACATCTGGGGATCGTAGGGGACCTTCACATCGATAACATACCCCATCACACCTTTCTCATTAATAATGTCCCGTTTGCGGCGCTGAGTTCTGAACGCCAGTGTATGCCGTATGCAAACGGTGCACCAATTCTTTGCACCTGTGCACCTCCTTCACTATCCTTCACGTGCTGAATCGATTCAACACTCATATCCATGTCTACATTTGGATGACTCCCCTTTACTATATTGTGTCCTGCTGGCGGGATACAACTCAGCCCTCAGCTAAATAAACTTTACGATTTGGTTGGTGACATATAAATCCTATTCCCTCGTCCCTGGTCTTCGGTTACAAAAAGCTCGAGGCAGTCGACCGTGGAAGGTTACCTACTCTCTTAGCAAAGTCCCGTAGGGAGTGTCGGCGCAGGTTTTGTGCAGGCCGAGATTTCAAGGTGCCCCCCCCCCCCCGGCTTATGCTTATGGGAGTGCCTCCAGCCGATATCGGTATCTTACCAACCTCATCACCATGACAGATAAACGTCCGATGTCATCTGTCCCTATATTTATTATGTATAGGTCCCAAACCACATGCATAAACATAGAGGACGCGCCAAATCGCCTCGACGCGCGTTCAATGCTGTTCCGTTGGACTCTATCGAACTCATCCGACAGAATACAGAGTTTTCTTTTTATCTCTATGAACAGCCCCTTGAATCTATCACGGTGATTGTCTACGCTTGCGCCAGTCCTCTCACTCGTCCGTCTTCGATTGGTCTGTCATCTAGGATTGCATGCAGACAGTCCTGGTTCTTCCGATAAAGGTTTTGATACGCTCGGTGTCGCATCCCGCTGTTTGGAACTTTGAGTTCCCCCGAGGACAAGCCTCGAGGAACTCATCGTACATCGCCTTCACTTCGGTCTCCCCTGTCAGTACCTTGAGAACGGTAGCAAGGCCGAAATCTTACCGGTCGCTCCTTCGAAACCCGGTTGTTTGCTCTTTGTTGTGCGATCTCATTGCTCGGGCTGGCCCTCTTCCATCGTTACAGTTATAAGAGAAGAGCGTTCACTTCTGTCTCCCCTGCCAGTACCTTGAGAGCGGTAGCGATTGTGCGATCTTATTGCTTGGGGTGGCACTCTTCCATCATTACAGTTACAAGAGAAGACATAACGAGATAGTTTCAAATCAACATTTTTTCTTCTAATCTTTTATAAACAGATAACCCTTTTTTACCCTTCTCTACCTATTGCGTTACCTGTAGCTACGAAAAAATAGATTGCGGGATTACTAACATAGAATCTTTTCGCCGCTCCCGTAATTCATTAAACAATACTGAAGCGATTGTTCACTTTCGATTTTAGTCTGCAGCAAGTGCCCAGTGCCAAGGTGGCCGGCCGTTGCCGGAACCAACAAACACCAGCCGGCACCGCTTATCACATAAACAGATAACCCGATTTTACCCGTCTTAACCTATTGCGTTACCTCAGTGATCTTTCAAGAAAACGGCTTTGCCAACAAATTCTTATCGTTTAGCATTTAATTTATTTTTCCTAAAAACTACAATACAGTTTCTATATAATTCTATAATTTGCACTTACATTCTGGTTCGAAACTGTTTTCCTTTCTCCAGAAGGAGGGAAGCACGCATCTAGTTGCACTAATATTCTCGTAAATTTACGTCATAGGAGGGCGACCTCCACTATAAGCCAAGCCTAACAAAAATTAAAGTAGTTACAAGACAGAAATTAGCATGGTTAGAAGAAGAATCAGTAGTTACAATATAAGACAGAACAAGATAGTTTCAAATCGGCAGTTTTTTCTTTTTATCCTTCATAAAAAGATAACCCTCTTTTACCCCATCTTACTCACTGCGTTACCTGTAGTGACATATTATTAGCCTAGCATTTCAAGAATACGGCTTTGCCAAAAAATTCTGATAGATGAGAATTTAAGTAATTTTTTTTTGAACTACAATTCAGTTTCATAGTAATTCTAAAATTTCAATCTCACATTCGTCTGGTTCGAAAGCGTTTTCCTTCGTCCAAAGGAGTAAAGCACGCACCATCTAGTTGCACTGGTAATCTTACTAATGTACGTTAATGGGTTCAAGATGGGCCAGGCAGCAAGTTAGCGCGAAAGCAGAGCAGATGCTATAGCATTACTTCTCATCATCTTAAATGAAAACGAATTCGGCACCACGGGCCTATCAAGATTGAACATAAAAACCCCACCCACTCTGCCATTTATTTACTACCTTTCAAATTCTATAAAAAAAAATATTTTTTTTTTTAAGTTTAGAACATGGTTCAACCTCTAATATAAGCATTGATCTGTTTCTAAATTTTTAAAGTAATAACATCTAATTTTTTTAAAATTTTGGGATCCCACCTAAAAAAAAGAAATTGGTTGGATAAACCTCAAAAGTTTTGCGCATCCATTATCTAACACTATGAGAATTTATCAGTTATGACCCATTGAGGGTTATGATAAGATAGATAAGATTTATTTCCGGAAGAGCACAAAGGGCCATGGAAACAACAAAACAACAAAAACAAAACCATAACCTCAACCACTATTTACAAAAAACTTTCCCAGTGAATCATGTCTACCTTTATGAATCTTCCCAAATTTCTGTATCTCTCAAACTTCTACTTTTCAAAATTTGTTCAAACATTTCCTCCCCCCCAAATATTTCTTTCCTCAGGTCGTTTAACTCCTGACACTCACACATAAAATGGAAAATACATTCGTTCATTTTACCACACATCGGGCAGAAGTAAGGACCACGGAGCACTCTAACCTTTCCCAAATATTTCCTTCTTAGTCCTACCGGTAAACAATCTGCCCTTAGGCTAATTATAAGTTGAATTTGGTCGAAAAGAATTCCCGCCTTAAAATAAATTTCTTCCCCCCATGTCTCCTTGGCTGCAGCATAAAACCTCAGGGAACCCGAAGCAGCCAGCCTACACTGTCAATCTTGCACCTCCTGTTCTCTTATCCTACTCTCCACTTTTTTCGCAATTACCTTACCTTACCTTAGATAACGAATAAAGTCCCAATGTAGCGGTAGAGAGATTTAAAATGTGTAGCGCGGAGGCGGTGTATTGGGGTTCTTTACCTTCGGTGGTAGAACTATATACAACACAGGTTGAAGTAAAAATGAATGTTTATTTTACCTTAAACGGCGTTACTAATTCCACTCCTAAATCCTAAGCCTGATATCGCTTACTAATAATCCTCCATGTATGTCGACATCTGCTGTTCAGTTGTACTTTAACTGGACTCGCTCTAACACTCGATACTGGAGACGACGACGAAGACAAACGCTGACGAGTAGATACCACTGACGAATAACTCACTTGCGAGGAACTAACTCTCGAAGGACTCACACTTAAAGAACTAACTGTCGAAGAACTACCTCTCGAAGAACTAACTCGTGCGAGTCCCAACTCCTGGCTTTTATAACTTTCATTGATCCCGGTTAGGGAATTAGCGATCTTGCTAAATACTTGCTATCTTGTTAAAAGTTGTACCAATATTGCTTACTCTGAGTCTGAACATATTTAGCGATCTTGCTAAATATTCGCAAGATTGCTAACATTTGCAATCTTGCTAAAACTTGTGCCAATATTGCTTACTCTGAGTCTGAAGATATTTAGCGATCTTGCTAAATCCGCGAGACCATAAATCTAGCACTCGTCATCTAAATCTTACTCGTGGTGCCGTATGTCGAGG
Organism: Branchinecta sandiegonensis; assembly: GCA_030848855.1. Classification (NCBI taxonomy): domain Eukaryota; kingdom Metazoa; phylum Arthropoda; class Branchiopoda; order Anostraca; family Branchinectidae; genus Branchinecta; species Branchinecta sandiegonensis. The sequence goes on along the minus strand of JAUPMV010000016.1, from coordinate 18,484,033 downwards.
GAGTTGTGACTCGCAGGTCATTGAATATTAGTGTTACGATCATCCGTTACACCAAGTCACCCTTTACTACTAACGTCTTACTACTAATTCCTAGTATTCTTTAAAAATAACATAACTGTACCTGTTCAAACTTTTGACATTGGCTATATCACCAAATTTCAGCTGCATAATGCATGGCTGAAACTACTTGTGAAAAAAATACTTGTTATTTTATTATCGCCTTTAATTGGGTCTTTAACAATATATTTACCCACCGTTTTCTTTTTTCTAGACTTGATTCTACATGCTTACCGTATTTTCCTTTTGCCGAACAGGGTAACGACATATATTTTCATAACATTTTACACATTGATGCACCAACATGTATTATTTGCTTTGACACTTTTCACTGTGTAGAATCATACTACGCTCCCAAAACCTGTCAAAATTGTTCTGAACCGTTCTATGCTGCTTGTAAAAAGGCACAATCAGGGTGCATCCGTTGCACCCCTGTCTAGTTTTTTTTCTCCTTGTATATTTGTTGTTAAATATACCCCCCCCCCCCCCCCCCTTCGCAAGTGTCGGGTCGGATTCGAACCTTCAACAAGGCACAAGTAAGGTGTCATCTCCTCTCAGCCACCCGATCATAGTCCGGAGTTGAAAACGGAGAATGTATGGCTTATTGCCTTCCTAAATTCTCACTACTTAAGTTGTCAAGTCTCACTACATTTGCTCCACTCGAAAAACACCTCTTCGTTTGGGGCTGAATCTTGCTAACAAGAGCTGAGCGCTCAAATAGCATTTGGCACAAGTAGTGGTCAGAAAAGTAAATTAAAACGTCACAGACTGAGACGCACGGTTCGGACCTAGAAATGGGTACTACGCGTAGAAGCGCGACGGAACATCCAGCTAAACTTCAGTTCACCTCACTTTGTCTTAAATTACATCTTAATCTTATCTTAAATTACATTCTGCTTAACTCAAGTCCAGGTCAGTTGGGTATTGCTAAATACCAAACTACGTCAGTTGGGTATTGCTTAATACCAAACTACGTCAGTTACATCTCGGTAAACCTTAGTCCACGTCTGATGCCCTTTGTGATACAAGTCTTTTGTGTGTCCTTAGTCTTTATTGTGTGAATCTGATAATCTGTTGCGGTACCCGGATAATTTCCTCGTTCAGAGAATCAAAATCAATCCAATCCATTCGTTGGACGCTTTTTCGTCATCTCTGAGTTTTGAATACTTTTGGTAGTGTCTGTGAAGGGCTGAACGTGACACTCCGTGTTTCTCCGCCACTGCCCTAATTGGTAAGCTAGCCTCTAGGTCTACAATAGCTGCTTAAATCATGAAATGCTGGTCAACTTTCTTTTCAGCAACCGATTTAGAATATTCCTCCCACTTAGCTCTTGGAAATTGTGGCATTTCTTCTATTCTGATCAAACCGTTACAAAATAAAGCACAAAAAACTATTGCCCAAATATTTTTTGGGGGGTTTAGCCGAAACTTTAAAGTCGATTTTCTCAAAAACGAACCGTGTCCCACCTTATACCCCGTCCCTTCACATACCACTTACCCCTTCTTGCACCGATTTGCAACAATCTTTGCGTACGCTGTTTTTAGCTTACGCTTAATGTCGATAAGTGCGCGCAGCGTGAGAAACCATTCGCGATAGACCTCCTTTCGTGCGGATAATTATCATGAGGGTAGTATAAGCATTATGATACATCGGTCCTCCAGATGAAACAGGTGTAAGTAATTCGTAAAAAAAACATTGAATCCACAAGCGTTAAATAATTGCGGGGATAAAACCCCACCTTTACGTACACTTTCATAGGGATGTGACCAAATACACTATTACCAGAGTTCGATGTATTCATTAGCCACAAGATACCTTCATTTAGACGGTTTCGCGCAATCGTCAGTTTTGGAAAGAAAGAAAGCCTCGAAACCTTGAATCCTTCGATGATAATACTCTGCTTCTAGAATTAATGGACTCGAGAATTGCGCTTGGAATGCCTATTGGAGAGTGGTCCGGAAGAGCCCCCTTAAACAGTGTATTGGATCAACTGAATGCCTCCTCTTGTGCTGAGACCTATGGTCTTCTCAAACTCGGAAATTGCCGTGTTCTCGGACACACATTATTTTCCATAGCTCGAGCTGCTGGATCTGGTCCATTGCCCAGCAACAACTTTGTATTTTATAAGACTGAACCATGAACATAAATAAAACTCTGAGCCTAGCTGAAAAATAGAAGTAAACCGAAAGGAAGGAACTGAAAGGAAGAAACAAGGTTCTCTGAGCTAAGAGTCATTTATTCAGTTCTTGTGAAAGAGAATTGGCAGCATGGCCTTAAGTGAAGAAAAATTTCAGTGAAGGCAGTAAGAAGCTTTATTTTCGTCTTAGAGGGAAACTAAAAGGAAGTAACAAGGTCACAATAACGATTCTATAGTAAACCTTATACGCCCTATAACACCTATTAGAACAATGTTTACTACGATCATAATGAGCGTGTTCCACCCTTTTAACAATAGCAACCATTAGTGTCTATTTCCGTTCCGACCTCACGAAAAGTTGGTACGGTAACTATTTGCTTACCTTGCTCGGGAGCGTAGTAAGCGTGGTAACTACGGACCTCTGTAACTTGATCGACTGGATTGCCCCGTGCAGTGGTATATTGACGAAAATAAAAAAATGTTTTCTGCGTAGCCTCGTGCCTCTCCTTTGGCGAACTTGACCCATCGGCCCGAGTACTTGGATGCCCTCATCGTCATTACACTTGAACTCCTTTTGGCTGTTTTCATTATGATGGAGAAAAGCAAACAATGTTCTTAGGACTAATCATGGGATTTGAAAATAGTAGCTTTTGAATTCGGACGTCACAAGTATAGGCAATTAGATTATAAGGTGTGATCGGTAGAAGAACAAAAAAGCCACTAATACTAATCACGAATATAATATGTTCCTTCACATTAGTCTGCTATTACCCTATGTGGTGCTAAAGGCCACCACTGCTGAAATGAGTTGTGATCTGAGTTGTGATATAAATGAGGGTCAAACCGCAAGACTGACCTTAACTGCTTATTTCACAAAAGAGCCGGTGATGGACCAGGATGCCTTAAAAAAAAATGTTACAAAAATTGCATAGGGCTGCCACTGATTGACTTGGCTATAAGAAATGTGCGTTTGTAATCTAGCAGCGCCTAGCTTTGCAGGAAACTATCCATATATTGCGTTGTTCAGACCCCCAGCCTCTTACACTTTGTCCCTCCAGTTACGCTTGTTGACCAGCACTTCTTCAATAGCTGCTGCAGCCGCCGTCCCAGGTTCCAAGCAGTAGTAGCATTGCAGATCATTCTTATGACTGCACATCTTGAAAGTTTCGTTGTTCGGACAGTCATGGACGTCTTGGATGTGGTTGATGTTCGACCGCTTCTTTTGTGGTACTACTGCTGGCGGCGCTGACGGTGATCTTATAAATATACTAAACTGCTGTGAACATTAGTAACGTGTTTTATCCAAAATAACAGTAGAAAGTTGCTGCCCAGAAACAAGTGTTGTTTCGTCCAACACTTCGAAAGTAGAAAGTTTATATACTTCAATAAAATAACTTTCAGCTGTTGAATTTCCTCTTCAGTAAAAACAAATGAAAAAAAATAGCACTCATAGAAGTTATAAGAACATTGTAGTCACAGAAGCAGAATGGGAAAAGGAAATTGGGATAGGGTTTGGGATATGTCCGTCAAACTTAACCACAAAGTTGAGAGAGACCAGTGAACTTCATAAAACACTGATATCAAATCAACCCTTTTACAAAAGTACCATGACAGTGAGGTGGGTAAGATGCGGTGAGGTTCAGAAGCAAAGGTATACAACGCACAATCAAATTCAACTTACCAAATGCCAGGAAATAGGATGGACAAGGATCGGATTGAGGTTTAGGATCGGGTTCGGGTTTGTTCTGCAAAAGGTAAGTAGCTTTCATAAGAAACTGACAAGCTAAATGGCGTAATTTGCTGCAACTCTTACCTTTTCCACTGATCAACAAGATCCATCTCTTTCCGTCAGCCCGATTTCAAAACCCTGCTTCTCCAGGGCATTGGAGTGCACCAAACTGCTTTTCTATTCGAAGAAATTTAGTTAAGATCATTCTTATGACGGATCATTCATGCACATTTCGATATGGAATCTTTATAACACAGAAAGTTGCATTTTGTCTGAAATACCTTGAATTTCTACAAGAGTTTTCCTCCACTTTCAACCGGATCTTCACTGGTCGTTTGGGACAAGAAATCTGCCTCTCTATCAGGACCTTGTCTTTTCGCAGTCTTCAAGTCGAGTTGTTCAGCCTGCAGTTTTTCCACAAGGAACTTTGTTTGTCTTCTACAAGGACCTTTGTATTATCAGCGTCAGAATAAAATCAAAGCAAGTAATGTGGCGGTGCAAAACTTGGGCTTTTTCTTTTATTGCCTTGTCCTTGTTCTGATATATCAGCTCTTCTAGGACAGCGATTCTGTCAAAGCTGACCCACAACGCTGTCAAACTCTCTGACCTGGACGTCCCTCGTGTCACTGAGAGATTTCTTAGCTTCAGTGCCGAATCAGCTGTCTCGAGTGCTCGTTTGTAGGCCGTTGCTCGTTTCCCGCAAGAATTCAAACATTTTTCGGACCTTAGGACTGTTGTTGCATACGTGTTCTGCAACAAGGCTCTCTCTGTGAATATAGCGCAATGCAGCGAATATAGCGTACTTCTCTGCCCAGTTCTGCTGATATGTATGAATGAATTTTATTTGTTACCCATCACACGATCACGAAGTATGAACTAGGAAGAAAAAAAAGAAAGGGATAAATGGGATAAATGAAAAATTAAAAAATACAAATTTAGACAAAACACACCTTCGAACAGTTCCAACTATGTGTACTAGAATTTTGGGCAGAACAGGGTGTTAGTAAAAAATAAGGACATGTGATGGATTATCTTCAAGCCTCTCACGTCAATAATGAACACAACCAAGAGCATCAATATCCGTGTTCGAAACTAACTACCAATAAGACCGTAAGCACCGACGACCCCAATATCCGCTTACACAACGTCCGTTGACAAACCAAAGCACCGAACCATAGCCTAGGGATCACCCAAAATTTGTCCACGAATGTTTGAAGCGTACAAAGTCTTAACACGGGAAGTCTCAAAACATAAGTTTACAAAAGACAGATTTGAACTGCCCTGCACCGTGCAAACTAAACAAGACTCAGGTTTTGCCGGGCTAATCGGGCCTCTCATTAGCCTCGGCGCAAATCGGCTGGTCTCTTAAGGACCTGGAAGATGGTGACGCGGCAGGTCTTTTCATTTCTAGGAAGGGTAGTCTAGATGTCGGCTTTGACGGTGTAAACCGACCGCGACTGGGAAAGTGCCGCCTTATGATAATCCCTGGCTGCGCGATCAGCCCTAGCCCGTCGCAAAACCTCTATTGCCTGTGGCAGGCTAGTCAGGCTCTTGGGCGGGATATTGCGGGCGGTCATCTTCGAAGAAAAACCGAGATGCGAGGGTTTGGGGGGTAGGGAAACGAGAAGCTGGTTCACACATCCTCTCGAAGCTAATTCACATATCCAGTCAAGCCCGAGTTCTACTAGCCGAGAACGTATATCAGTTTACTCTTATAACATATCATTTACAGCAGTGAACATAATGTAAATGTAAGGTATAAATAACACTGCTGGATCCCTAACTAAATACACAAATAACTCTTACCAAAAATATAACGTAAGGTAACCGAGGTCTTGCTCGGACCCAGGATGAAAGAGTAGTACCTAATTTATCCTTCACTCCAATCATAATCCGAGGCCTTTACGGCTCAATATCGATCACTTTGTCGTACGATAAGAAAAAGTAGTATTTTTGCAACCAGTGCAAGTGCAAGAACAACGTCTTCATCCGTTGAGAGTCTCGAAGCAGCTGATTTCTTTTGGTCTCCTCGCGCATCAGAATATTCCGATCCTACCTTAACTTTTCATGGCACCGATCACTTTTCCGTCTGTCGGTCCACTCTTCTCGAGTTAGGGTACTTCCAGAGGTCCTAGGAAGATGAAACTTTGCAGGCATATTAGGGACCCGACCAAACTAACTTGGAAATTGTAACTTGCCCGATCCGACCGTCGTGGGAGGGGGAACCAGAAATAGAGTTAAACTCTCAGAATACAGCGATCGGGATGAAACTTGGTGGGAAGAACAAGCACAAGCTCTATCGGATCCTAATGAAACTTGATATCTTGAAAGGCCTCATGTCTCAGATGTCCCTTTTCAAGTCCGGACCGGATCCGATGAACTTGGGGGGGGGGGGGGGGTGGAGTGGAGACCGGAAATCTTGTGATACGCATAGAGTGGAGCGATCAGGATGAAACTTAGTGGGAAGTACAGGCATAAGTCCGAGGTGCATCAGTGCCAGAATCGGACCGAATTCAGGTACCGAGGGGGGGGGGGTCCGGAATTCCGGTGATCGTGACTTAAGGTACTCCCAGATGTGCTAAGACGTACAATTTTACTGGAGCGTTAGAAACTTGACATCATTGGGTTCGACATCGTCACTTCTCCGATCCGACCATCCGACCAACTCAGCTTAACCACAAAATACAAAAAATACTTTTAAGCAAAGTTTAGTTTTTCATGATCGCCATGAGTGTATGATCCTTTTTTCCTCAAGGGTTTTACTTAGAAATTAATTTTTAGCACCCTTAAACTGCACATCTTAACCGAAAAGTGACAAAAAATTTGACCATCACATCCATTCTCTGACACCAGACTTGCCTGAAGCCAAATCTTAGGTGATATGCCTACCTACTACATATTCTTGCCAGTGCCATATGATTTACAGCTCTTGTTTTATTGTTTTAACTACTTCATTCATTCTTACTATTATTCTCACAAAACTTGGTGGGAGTCCAAGCTTCACCGAACCAGAAACTAGTAGCTTCGTAGATACTCCATCGAATGCCCCTCGTATATCCAGATTCCAGGAATGCTGAGAACAGTTTGTTATTTTTTCTTATTGTGTAGTTTATGACCAAAATATTTCAAACAAAATCTCTGGTCAACGCAAAATCTCTTTTCAATGCTGAATAACTAGCTTTTGGAAAGAAAGGGATAGTAGGATGTTTTCTTAGTTGACAAGCTGTATTTTGAGTGGTAATCTGACTGTGACAAGCCATGACCATAGAGCACACACTGGGTTATCGATGAGAGTAAAATCTTCTGTCATTTTTCAACATTTAACTTATTCTATTTCTTTATTTTATTTTTGTATAATTTTGGAAGTATTTTTTTTTTTACTGAAAGTATTTTTTACTAATTATTTTTTTTTGTGGAAAGTCAGCTTCTAGTTTTCAGTATTTGAGAAAAAGTGTTCGATGGACTTCTGGGGAGGATGATAAGACCATCGTATCAGCCTCTACAAAAGTAATTGTCATAAAATAACTTCCTGTGGTACATAGGAAGATATGCATTGCATATCTGTACGAGAAAAGTTATTTGATAATTAAATCGAATTAAGGTATTCGAGAATGACATAAATATATTCGAGGTTTTTTTTATTCACGAACGAAGTTTTGTCATTCTCGGATACATCTGTGTCATCTCGAGTTCCTTATTTCAGTTTGAATGTCAATACATTTTAGAACTTCTCGAACACTGTTTATCTTTTCTCAAATACTTTTTGTAGATTCTCGACGACCTAAAAAAATCTCTAAAACCTTTTTTTGATTCTCGAATACATTTTCGACTTATTTACTTTCAAATTGGTTCATATCCTTGTTAGCTTGTTGAAGAGTAATCTTAGTTGAAAACAGGTGTTCGCAGCACGTTACGGACCTGCGATAAGATAAGATATATTCCACTAAAAGCACAGAGGCCATGGGTAAAAATAAACACAAACTAAAATCAAAAACCAAATCAATGATAACTATTTTACATATTCCTATTACAGGAACATTTCTCTGTGGTTCATCGAAACCGAAAGGAATCTTCCCAACTTTTCAATATCACAAATAATTTACTTCCTATTACTTTTACCAACCAATCCTCCCCCCCAATAACTACCAAAAATTTCCCCACGAAGATTCTGTAAGCTCAGGGCATACGCACATTAAGTGAAAAATATTTCCATCCAGTTGTCGGCACATTGGGCAAAAGTAAGGACCAGACAACACTCTTACCTTACCCAAATATCTTCTACACATTCGGAAAGATAGACAATCACCCCGTAAACTCATTAACAACCTCAAATGCTCTGCTGGGATCCCCACCTTGAAATAATGTCCTCTCCCCATGTCTCTTTGGCCCTCGCGTACAACCACAACGAATCAGATGCAGCCACTCCACACTGCCACAATTGTATTTCCTGGTCGTGCAACATAACCTCCACCTCCTTAGTAATACTCACACCATTTCCCTCTCTGGGTCCTTATCCATCACACCAAAAATGAGACAAACCGCTACTATCCAAAATTTTTTAACCTGTTTTGACCACGATTCCTTTGCACCATCCTGGAGGCATTCCAGATATGCAGCCTTTAACGTTCTTACTCTCGGCAACGCTATTATTTTTTCCCAAAACCGTACCATACTAACAAGACGCCTACTCCTTAATGAAAATAAACCTAAATCTCCTCTCATTACTAATGTGTTGATCTTACTACTAGGTTCTAGAAACCTTTTGAAATAAGCTAATTGCACTTGTTCTAGCTTAATACCCGGACTAAACCCCCAAATTTCCGCGGCGTAATGCATTACTGGAACTAACTTAGACGAAAACACCTGTTAATGCATTCTTAAATTATTTATCTCTCTCAGCTCGCTTTTCAACAACATATTCAGGCACTTCTTCCCCTTCGCTAAACTAGAATCATCATGTTTCCCATATTTCCCCTTTGACGACAACTTAAATCCCAAATATATAAAATCTTCTTTATATTCAATTTCTTCTCCTTCGAATTTTTTTTTAATTGTATCTAATTTCCCCCTTTCCTAAAACACATTACTGCCGTTTTACTAACATTTAATGTCAACTCTTTCTTTCTAAAAAATTCAGCCGTAATATCCATCAAAACCTGGAAATCTTCTTTTCAATCAGCGATAAGTGCCACATCGTCTGCGAACAATAATAAACACAACTTAACTATACCAACGGATAACATGGGTGTCATTCTCTCATTCATATACTCTTGCTAATCATTTACATACAAAGAAAATAACTTTGGAGACAGACTACATCCTTGCTTTAATCCAATTTTTGACAAAAACTCCCTAGAACATTTCCCTGCAACCAAAACCACCAGTTTGACTCCAGGATGAAAGTACATCCATACTTTTGTACTGTATGGATGCGCGTGTCACGTTGTCCAGTTAACTGTACAAGAAATAAGAAGGGCATGCAGCAGTGACGTCTATTATTATTCCGAAGACTTTAGATGGCATCAAATATTATATAAAATTTAACAATGCTTTATTTATTCATCTGAACCCAGTCACGTAATACAATTAACTGGACAAAATTTTAGAACATCAAGAACCACATAGCCAATGTGATTTTGGCAAAGAAAAAAAATAGTCTTTCAGGGTAAATTCGTGTATGTAAAGGCATGTATTAGGCTTTTCATTTTAACTTTCGCTAAAAGCCAAAGCTTCCAACGACTATACCCAAAACAACACGCCGGCAGGCGAAATTTTTAAATCTGCCTTTTTTTCAGGAGAAATTTAGCTGAAATGCCATATATAAAAGTGAAAGTCTCTTATGCCTTGTAACGGTTGGGCACCAGACTTTTTGGAGAATTCCCCTGCTGAAGGGAATCTCCTACTGAGGTGAAAAAGAATCTCCTGTTATTATTGATTTCGGTGTGAAAACCAGTGAAGGTAGAATTTTTTTTTTCATATTTCACTTCTAGAGACACCAGGAAACTCTGTCTTGCTTCCCCACTCCTCACCCTCCACCCTAACTCTAGAAATTCTATAAAATAGGCCAGAAAATAGAAAAGTTGTATTTTTTTTCTTTACCTGGTATCCAAGAGTGGTTCTTGATGTCAGTGTGCATGACTGCCTTTATAGTGAAACTTTATAATCATATTCCTTCCTTTCTTCTTGGAACTCATTAACTTTTGTCCAAGTGCTTTCACCTGGTGTGGAGAAAACACCAAAGCAGGATAATTCACTTTGCCAGTAGGTGTCACCTGAGGGGAAGATTTGTCTTGGGCAGGTGGAATCGCTTCTGGTGTTGGATTCACTTGTCTAGTAGGATTCACATAGGCTATTTGGTGTAGGGCCGCAGCATGTGAACATCACTGCAGAAGTGTTCCATTTCACCGAAAAAAATGGAAATTGGTTTTTAAAAAAGATGACCGATAATTTTAATATTTTATGAATTATTATCCATGTAAGTTTTTATGGCATAGATTATGTTTTTTGGTGCAGCAAGGACAAGAACGTCAGAAAAAAACTAAGAATGTTAAAAAAAATATTTTAAGATTTTATGAATTATTATCTATATCATTTTTTATATCAGAGATTTTATTTTTTAGGTGCAGCAAGGTCTCCCTGATTGATAATTTGATATTTCAGGAATTTGTATTTTTATTGGATAAAAAAAATTATAATGTTTTTATGGTAGCCTACCTATAACAGAAATCGTCAGAAATCAAGTCTAACACACGGCAGTGAACCGCTGAAAAACGAGAAACCTCGCCGAAACGACGACTCATATTTTTGTCAACCAATCAACGGCGTTGGTTGGGGGGAGCTTTGGTGACGCTATTTAAATGGGATTGATTGCCGTATTAACTAAACTCGGAAGTTCGTATCTTCAGGTTCTTGGTCAACCAATCAACGGCGTTGGATGGTGACAGCTGCGGTGACGCTTCCGGCTCTCCCTGTAGGTACACGGGCGGTTTTTCATCGACACGTAGAGTTGGTTGTCAAGAGGAGTAACTAATCTCGGAATTTTATTTTGCTGCGGCTTTTTGCACACGGCAGTGAATCTCGGGAAAACGAGAAACGTCGCCGAAACGATAACTCAATTTTTTTGTCAACCAATCAACGGCGTTGGTTGGGGAGAGCTCTGGTGACGCTCTTTAAATGGGATTGATTGCCGTATTAATTAAACTCGGAAGTTCGTATCTTCAGGTTCTTGGTCAACCAATCAACGGCGTTGGATGGTGACAGCTGCGGTGACGCTTCCGGCTCTCCCTGTAGGTACACGGGCGGTTTTTATCGACACGTAGATTTGGTTGTGAAGAGGAGTAATTAATCTCGGAATTTTATTTTGCTTTGGCTTTTTGCACACGGCAGTGAATCTCGGGAAAACGAGAAACGTCGCCGAAACGATGACTCAATGTTTTTGTCAACCAATCAACGGCGTTGGTTGGGGAGAGCTCTGGTGACGCTATTCAAATGGGATTGATTGCCGTATTATCTAATCTCGGGATTTTGTATATTCAAATTCTGGGTCCAGTCAACGGCGTAGAGTTGGTTATCAAGAGGATTAACTAATGTCGGAATTAGTTTTTGATGCGGCTTGATCACAACTTTCGCTAATAAAGTAAAACAAAACTCGCAAGTGAATCTCGGGAATAACAAGAAAGGCCGCCCAAATGATTTTTTTTTGTCAACCAATCAACGGCGTTGGTTCTGGGGAGCAGTGGTGACACTTCGAATGTGATTGATCGCCGTATTATCGAATCTTGGATCTATCTTCAAATTCTGGGTCAACCAATCAACGTTGTCAAAAACACGCCAGTGAATCTTGTTAAAATTGAGAAACGTCGCCCAAACGATGACCCTCATTCTCGGTCAACCGATCAATCGCGTTGGATGGGGAGAGCTGTGGTGACGCTTCCGGCTCTTCCGGTAGGTACTCGGCGGTTTTGCGTCGGCACGTACAGTTTGTTATCAAGAGGACTAATTAAAATCTGAATTTTTAATCTTTGTGATTACATTATTAACTAAACCCGGATTCTTTTTATCTTTAAAATGGCCGAACTCTCTGTATGACCGAAAAAACTCGTCAGCAAATCTCGTGAAGAACGAGAAACGTCGCCCTAACGATGACTCAAACCAAGCCGATGACTCAAACCAAGCCAGTGAATCTCCGGAAGAACGGGAAACTTTGCAAAAGCGATGACTCAAATTCTATGTCGACACAAATAATGGCGGACAAGATTGAAAAAAAAAACAAACTGGTAATGCAATGGAAAATGTCCATCCTCTCAAGAGCTGTACTAGAAGATGTGGAAGGATTCTCCAGCGAAATCCCTCAATTTAACCCTAACTTCTTCGAGCGTCAGGTCTTCGACAATTATTCTGTATTTGGCTGCCACTACAGCACCGCCTCCAACTGTGTCCCTCATTCTATAGTTTCGAGAAAATTTTCAGTGGACGTGTGGGTCAATAGAACTGACCCTGAATAAACACAGTCAACCGATGCCCGACGCTGATCAATAAGCCAACGAAGAAACTTGCAAAGGTTTGCAGGCACTCTCCCGACCAGCTTCCCTCTGATGTCCCTCACTGTCTGGAGGGTTCTCGGATTTGTTACATCCTAGAAAAGAAAATAACAGTTCGAGAATCGGACTGCTCAGAGCTGGCCGACATCGCTTTCACTTAAAGGATATGAGAAGCTTGAATTTGTTTTATTTTTTTGTTTCTTAGGACCATCAGATCTATTTTCTATTCTGCCTTTTTGTGGCCTTAAGTTTTCAAATGTTTTGCGCCCTGCCACCGCGTCGGAGAGCAAGTACGCTGGACAGAGTTGACAACCACTAAGAAGAAAATCGCGAATTTTACATATAAATGAATGGAAAAAATGAAATTTCTGATCTTTTACGTCATGGACAGATTATTTCTAGTAGCCTAAGAATTGTGCTTGAAGAAACAACTAAAGGTTATAGGCTACAAAAGCTAAAAGCTACAAGACCGGAATCTGAACAGACCTAAACTTCTTTTATCGCATCATTTTTTGCCACAATGTTATTTGAAGGTTATTCTTACTGAGAAGGAGAGTGGTAAGTTCGGAATCACAAACTAAAAAAGTCAACATACGTCTAGAATTCTCTCCGGCACATCTCTTGGCATTCGTACCGTCATGGCATTTTCATCGTAACCGTTGTCGTCCTCTTTTTCCACGATCAACACTACGTCTGGATGAGGTCGGATACGGTAGACGTGGTATCCTTTTATTTCACTTAGGATATAGAAGTCATTTCCCTGGAAAAAAACATAAAAAACCCATATTATTGGCACCATATCAATTGCTGCGGATTGCTGTCCCGGGGGTCCTTAATAATTATTCGCAAATTCTGTTCCGCCTACATGAAAAGTAAACTCGAGTGTTCGGCAAGCCTATCTGATTGTTCAGTCGACTATGGGTATAACTAACAATACAATGCCATAGACTAATTGGTAGCTCACTTATTTAATTCATTTTATATGCTGTTGGGATATTAAGAGGAGTCTATCCTGTGACTATATTTTGGAAATGGACTAGAAACACCACTGTGGCCCCAAAGTATCAAAACAATTACCTTGAACATTTTGGACGTGTGTTGTGTGCAAGTTGTCTCGGCACTGACATAAGCAGTCCGTTAAACAATCAGTATTTTGCATTTCGTGTTGTCTTTTCCGCTCTCGGCGGTTTATTATAAACCAAGAATTCCCAGTTTCTGGCTGATTAACGCAAACCAGGAATACATGTTTTGGATAGCTTGCTTATAGTCGTTTACCATAAACCAAGAATTCCTGCTTTAGGATACCACCTACAGCAGTCCGTTAAACAATCAGTATTTTGCATTTGGCGTTGTCTTTTCCGCTCTCGGCGGTTTATTATAAACCAAGAATTCCCCGTTTCTGGCTGATTAACACAAACCAGGAATTCATGCTTCGAGTCGTTTACCATAAACCAAGAATTCGCGAATTTTGTATTGTCGCCTTTCAGCTGTGACTATCAACCAAGAATTCCCGGATTCGCGATGGCTTTTAACAGCTACCATAAGCCAAGAATTCCCACATCAGGATATCCGAACGGTCATTATTTATTCATCATTTTTATGGCACTTGCCCTTCGGCCAAGTGTCATATAGCGATCGCAATTTCTGTCCGTCCGCCGGTCGGTCCGTCGGTCCTGGTTTTTCTAGTTCGGGTACTTCCACATAAGCTAGGACGATGAAACTTGGCATGCATATCAGGGACCCCAAATGATTAAGTTGGAAATAGTCACTTTCCCGATCCGGACATCGTGGGGGGAGCGGAGGGATGGGGAATCCGGAACATTTTGGAATTCATAATTTTCCAACGGATGATCGGATCTTAATGGAACTTGATATTTGGAAAGAGCTCGTGCCCCAGACGGTCCGATTAAAATCTGAAACGGATCCGGTGACTCTGGGGGGAGGTGGAGGGGGGGGCGGAAATCTTGGGAAACGCTTGGAGTGGAGGGATTGGGATGAAACTTGGTGGGAAGAATGAGCATGAGTCCTAGATAAGTCATTGACTTAACCGGACCGCATCCTGTCACTATCTGGGATTTGGGGGGGGGGGGTCGGATTTCTAGTGATCCCCTGAGTTTTGTACTTCCTGATGTGCTAGGACGATGAAACTTGGCAGACGTGTCAGGGACCCAAACAGTATGACTTGAGAATAGTCGTTTCTCGATCCTATCATCTCGGAGGGGGGTGGAGGGAGGGGGAGTCCGGAAAAGTGAGATATTTTTAACTTACAAACGGATGATCGGATTTTAATGAAACAGATATAGAAAGATTTCGTGTCTCAGATTCCCCATTTTAAATCCGGACCGGATCCGGTGGCAGTGCGAGGAGTTGAAGGGGGGAACTGGAAATCTTGGGAAGGCTTATAGTCGAGTGTTCGAGATGGACCGGACCAGATTAATTTTTTAGAAATTTTCACTTCCCCGATACGACCATCTGGAGGGGGGAGTGGAGGGCGGGGGAATCCGAAAAAAAGGAAGTGAGGAATTTTTAACTTACGAACGGGTGATTGGATCTTGATGAGATATACAATGACCTATTGTCTCGCACGTTTCATTTTCAATTCAGACTGGATCCGGTCACACTTAGGTGAGTTACGTGAGTCCGGGAAAGTAGTCACTAGGCAAAAGGTAGCAATCCCGGTTTTGCTAGTTCGGGCACTTCCAGACAAGCTGGGACGATGAAACTTGGTATATTTTCTGTTTTTTATGGCACTTGCTTTATTTTTTATCCCTGAGGTATGGCAACAATGACGTAGTTTTGCAATTTAGTAAGTTGCATCTTTTAGAATATGGTCCTGAAACGTTTCGGATAGCTTTGTTATAATAAATAGTTCTGTAAGAATATGTCTCAGGTCTTCATCCGTCCCGATGTCTACGATTGAAAAGGATAAGTTCTACTGTCTGTAAAGCGAATTTAGACCTTGCTTCCGATATTCTGTTTTCCTTTAAAACCTGAGGTAGCCTATAGCCATCGATCTTGGAAAACTAATAACAAGGGTAGCAAAAGAAAAGACATGTTCAACAGTGGTATCGAACTGGGGACCTCTTTGCTCTATGCGAGTCGCTAAGTCACTCGACAATGAAGACTTGTTTGTTGTTTCGCAGATGATGTAATATCCTAGGCGCCTTGCGACATTTCTGATCGTCTTGGAGGTTCGTAAGTGATACGTTGACTTGTCTTGGCTCGCTAAAATTGTTGTTGTGCAATTTTAGTCTTGGCCCTCCCATTGCTGAGTAAAGTGAAGTAAGCATTGTTGACCATTAACGATGTTGGAAGTAGAAAGTGAACAGTCTTTCATTTACATGTATGATAAAGACAGTGGAGATTCTTGAGATTTCTATATATTGAGAGAAGTTTTGTATCATAAAGGTAAGGTTTGTGATTTATAATATCTTTTTACCAGGTGCAGTGAAGTTAAGGTATTTTTCTTGTATTTGTTTCGTTTCGCTTGTGTGTGTAAACTGTACTCTTTTTGAACGTTGTCGCCGTACCTAAACCTAGTAATAACAGGAAAGCTCATCTGTGGACATGTAAAACCCCTAATGGCGAAACATCAAAGGCAAAAATGTATTAATGTTTTTAGTGATTGAATCGGGGAATTAAAATCGCACGAAGAGAATGCGAAAATAGAGTTATGTAGTCACTGATTTCTTCAGTACTCTTATTGCTTGAAATTCAACATTAAAAGCATATCGATGATCAGTTACGAGTAATAATAAAAAAGTAGTTATTTTTATATCAGAATTTAAAATATTTACACAGATATACACTTTTTTGCTTTTCTAATCGTTGTTGTTCTCGCCGTCATCTCTCTCGGGTGCTGGCGCTGCATGTTTGTCTTCTAAGGTGGTATCTACGTTAATTCCTTGAATGACGAGTCGACTTAATACAGCACTGTACTGGCTCTCTCGGAGAACGGCCAGTTCCTTATCAGATAGTTGTTGGATGTCCGCAAACTGTAAAAAAAGAGATTTTTATTATTTGTTTCCATTTGCCTATTGTCGCTACTCGTGAACGGATTCCTAGCTATGACTTTTCGATGGGATCCCAAACACGAATATTTATTGTACGAATACATTAACGTTTAACTGGAAAGCTTTTTTTTACGTCGCGTAGTCTAGTGACTTTGGGAATCTCTGCTAGTTGCACGACAAATGAGTTTACGGCAAGCTGCGGAAATTTTGAATGTTTGCAAAAGCGTGCGTTTCAGTGGCCAACGAAGTGAAGAATATGAAATGTTCGATTCCAGACTGCGGAATTACATTCGAAGTTAAAAAATATTTCAGAACAAGGGTTGATCGGAGGCCTTTGTTAATTTCTAAAATTGTTCAGTAAATTTTTTATTGATCTACGTTTTGGCTTAGCTGGTTGAAAAATATTCCAGAACAAGGGTTGATTGGAGACGTTTGTTAATTCGGTACTGAAATAAAGATAGATGTAAAAAATTGAGCAAATATCATAGCTTGGAAACACTATTTCGTATCTGGATTGGGTTTCTGAAGGCTATGTTAACGAAAGTAATACAGATAGGGATGATGCTTGCTACTATTCATTTAAGGTGTCCTCTAAGGGAATTGCTTGACGTCGATTCCTGTGGCTTTTAGATCTGAATGGTAATAATGTTGGAAACCAAGCAAAGAAAAACAATAGAAAGCGCTATACTTCAGCTGATTTATCCGTTTTGTACTATCAAACATGATTCGTCATCAGCTTGGCCTCAAGGAACGTTCATCATGTTCGGGTATGTCGTATTCGGGTAATCGGGTATGTCGCCGAAAATATTTGAGAAACCGAAACTTGTGAAAAGCCAAATATGCCTATTTACCAAAAACAAATGTGTAGCTCATTTATTAAACAAGTTATTTTCTATTAAACTTCCGCGTGAACTGCTTACGGTCGGATGACTAAATAGATAAAGTTGCAATCTCGGAATGTAAAGAGAAGCTCAAACTAACTTGGTGGTGACTAAGATGTTAAGATTAATCCGTGTCGCTAGATTTGGCCTCATCATAGGGTTAGGAGAGGTACTAGAAGTTACCTGATTTGGAAAATTCGTTTTTAAGAATAATATTAATACTTACATTGGGATTGACCGTCACGAGCTCTCCGTTGACGTAGATACCTTCCTCTTCGCGGACTATTGTCGGGTTCTCCAGTGTTTCAACTCGACGTTGAGGAAGGGCTGGGTGAACTCCCAGGTTGACGAATCTCGTCGGGACTATGAGTGAAGGGACCAGATTTGTGTTGTTGTGGAAAACATTAATGTTAGCGTTCACGATTGAATATTGCTGGAGAACTGCTACGTCATGTCTGTCCCCCCAGAGCATCATTTCTGCCACCGTCGCTAGGTCGTCGCTGACCAATGTGAGTTTTGTCGACGGTCGATTGCTCGCTATAGGTTGCAGTTTGTAGATTTTGAGCAGCAAGCCAACAAAACTCAAAAGTTTGTTGGCGTTGTCCGGGTTTGACGCGTATGCGAGTTCGTGCTGATTTGGCAGTTGAAGCACCGGTAGACTTTCTGTAACTGGAAAAATAAGAAGTTAAAAATACGATAACTGCGGATATACTATGACCTCCTTTCCCCTAAGCGACAACTGAGATCATACACCGCTTTTCGGCCACTAGATGTAAACCAATTTTGTGAATCTTGTTAAAAGTTTACAATATACCGTTTGGGGCGGAGGAGCAGTGGTCGGACGACGTGTCCAGGGAATTTTCGTACTGGCTGGGACCTAAAGGCGGGGGGGATGTTAATCGCGCCGCGCCGATTGCTAAGCGAAATGGTGTTGCATGCTATTTAGGCGAAACCGTCAGATTTCTAGAATAAGCAACGTCTAAATGAATTTTTTCGTAACAATTCGTTATAATAAGAAGAAATAGCATGTTTTTTCACAGCGCCGCATCCACGGTTCCAGATAATCTCAAGCATAAACTGTATCGCTCAATGCAAAATTGCATGACTGCCCAGACTTGGTTAGGGTGGAAAGGGCTAAAAAGCGGTAGTTACAAAGCGATTCTGTGTCGATGGTGGCGATTTCAGAAGCCACAAAAGAACAAGAGATGACGTGAACGTAGAATAAGCGAAGGGGATCCTATAAAGGTTAACCGAATAGGGCTAAGGTACGACCGTCTGGATACTCATCATATTTTTACTTAATTAGGATCTAAGAACCGACAAAAACGCGTTACTTCGTTGCTTTGTTATCCACGATTATTGACGCCGTTTTTGTTGTTCCTCTATACGGACGTACCTCTAAGTTTGAAATGCGATAGAGAGAGGATATTTCTACACCGTCATCGTCGAGATGATCGGAATCATAACAAAGAAAATGAACATTGCGAGGTATAGGACTTTCGACTTTCAGACTAAATTACCGGCCTTTGGTAACTATTCTGAGCCTGTGAATTGCTGCAAAGTTAATTTAGCTTCTTGTTGTCTTAATATAATCCAATATTTGCTAAAAAGTTTTTTTTTTATGAAAGTTTGAAGGCTTCAAAGTTTGTAAACAAAGACGAAGTCTCGCGTTCTCTTGATCGGTTCTGACGCAAACTTTAAAAAAATGCGTCAAAGCTGACCAATAGGAAGCTGCTCTTACAAACTTTGACACCTTCAAACAAAATGAACATTCGTCTACAAAAGTTACGTTATTCCAACAAGAAAGAACCAGGTTTACGTTACGACCATTTGCAGGCTCACAATGGCTACCAAAGACTTGTAAGTTAGTCTCAAAGTTGAAAGTCCTATGCTTCCTATGCTATGCTAATGTTACATTTTTTCGTTACGATCCCGTCCGTTTTCGTTGGGTATGGTCCAATTTCTCTATTCCCTTTAGCAATTCTTTGTTGACAGTGTCCTTCCAAAAATAAACCTTTTAGGGGTAGCACGGAATAAAGGGTATAAGTTCGGATGTAATTCCGCAGTCTGGAATCAAACATTTCATAACTTTCACCGTGTTGGCTACTGAAACGAACGCTTTTGGCAGACATTCAAATTTCCCGCGACTTGTCGTAAACTGATTTGTCGGACAACAAGCGGAAATTCACAACGTCACTACGCTCCGTAAAAAAAAAAAAAAATCTATTACGAGAGTTAATATAGTTCAATTTTTTTTAAATCTAAGGTATAAAAGTAAGTTGACTTTTCAATTAATTTAAAAAAATGGTTCGGGAATCGATCAGATTTACACTTGAAGGCAATGTATGGATGTTTGTGATCTTACCTTCATTTGTGGTCTCCACTGTTGTTTTGCTCGTGATTACGAACTCTTTAATACCGCCAATCGCCATCCCAGGTTGAAATGCGGCGTTTCTGACTTTTATCTTCCTCATCTGCTCTAGCCGCAGGTTGCCGAATTGAAATGTTTTTGGAAAGACCACGAACAGTAGGCTACCTGTTTGATCAACGCATAGTAGGTAGAATTTATTTCCTTGACTTCCTCCCTTCTCCAACAGTATTGCTTCGATGTCGTACTCCTTGTCTTTAATTTTGTCGGCGGCTAGAGACTTAACCGGCCGTTTTGCCTTGGAGCGCCTGATCTCTTCGAGTTTGCGTTTCAGTGGAGAAGCCATCTGTAATGGAAACAAGATCCTTAGTCGTTTAAAATTTCATTATTTTCTGAAACACTTTAAATTGGTCCTTTTATCTTGGAATAATTTCTTATTTCACCTGTTGGTAAACTGTTGCTCAAGGAGAATGACGAGATATATTCCCGTCATTCTCCTTGACTTTTCGGGACTACTCAAATATGAAAAAAGTAACTGTCGCTGGATCGACACTACGTTTTTTTTATAATAGTCTGTTAAAAATTTCAGTTCTGAATAAAGAATAGGATCGATCTATATTAGAAACAAATCAAATAAGAAAATTTATAAGACTGATTTATAAAATAAGTTATGTTTGTGTCATTTAACTGAATACAATGAACTATTTGGATTTTGAAAAGGGATTTCCTTATTTTCCACTATCTGCTCTAGTTACGACGTTCAGAAAACCTGCTACCGTCGTCACAGCGAAAATTAGTAACTAGATTGGCCTGTCCAAGCCCTTTTCGGTTAAACCTTAATTAGTAACCCGAGTGTAGCAGTTCGCCTAAACTTCTTGCAATATTATTATGTGAAATTTTCACCCGAGAATAGTAGTTCGCCTAAACTTCTTGGAATATTACTATGTAAGATCAAAATAGTTAAGCATTGTTCAAATAGATGTAATAAGGTCTAATACGGCGCATAAGGTTTATTATAGATTCCTCTTTTCTTTGGGGCGCGCTTTATAAGTAATAAGGAAAATAGAGCTCGGCTGTATTCTCCCTTATGCAGAGCCAACCAGATCGCTTGGTTGGTTCAGCCAGCGGGCCGAGGAGAGCAGAAGCGTCGTCAGGGTTGCCAAAAGAACCACTAAAATTTTACTTTGTTGGAAGCTAAAGAGACAACTATTCTTCAAGAGAACATTTTTTTGTTCTGTTATTACTGCTTATCGCTGGTTCGAGGTCCAATTCTGTCCATTCGTTGATTTTCAGCTTTTTTGCAATATAAAGGGCGTCAAATCGTACTCGCTTCAAGTAGCCTACTACTTAGAGCCTTTTCTGTTTTTTTAGAGCTTTTAAAAATAACGTTAACTTGGCAACACCAACCGCCGCACATGAATCTCTCGGGCTGTTTTTATTGTGGGTTTACTCGTTGCGTAAAATCCGAGCGTATTTTGAAAAACGACCGTATTTTATAATGCTAGAGACCTTTTCAAGCCTAAATACGTGCGTAAAAACGGACGTTTTTAAAAATACGCTCGGATTTTACGCAACGTGTAAACCCAGCCTTAAATAGGCGTTTGTATTAAGACGTAAGAATATTACATGTGTTTGAACATCGCTTCATTAGCGACGCAGAACCAGTGCTGCCAGATTGTGTTTGCAGAAAAACGCGCAGGGATTTTGAAAAGGAAACAATCGTGCCTGGCTTAGTTATTGCCAAAATATTTTAAAGCCCATTTCAAGAGAGTCGTCTGGGAGGGGATTCGCAATTTAAGCCTTAAAAAGAGTTGACGAAGTTGAATCTTTGTGAAAACTTGGGTTGAGACAGGAAAGCCAAATCAGTAGCATTATCAAAATACAAATCAGTCAAGATAGTTGAATAGTACTAGAAAGGTACTCCCGATAAAAATAGGTTTTTGTAAGAAATAATAGGTATGAAACAGAAAAATTACCTCAGTTCGAACAAAACGAATAGAACAAGCCACATTTCGAATAAGCCCATTTCCCCGTCCCAAGCTCATCGCAGATTTCTTCCGCCCCATCTCTCAGAATTAACCCATGGGGTGGGAAACAAATCCATCCGGCAACACAGCGTAGAACCAAGAAGCAATAATAAGATTAATTTTTAACTTACAGTTCTGAATAGAAGACTGACTAACACACTTTTTTCACTGTAGATCTGGATAGCACTAGTGTTCGTAACTGAATGATGAGAGAGCACGTAATGAATCCCTTATAACACATTTCGGCAGTCGAACTAATCTTTTACCCCAGAAATTCTGAGAAAAATGTCATATGCCGTAGTGGCGGTAGCTTCTTTGCATTTAATTTTCATACGTTTGAACTACCGCGAGGTCGAACCCTCAATGGAAATGAGGTAGACCTTTCTGAACTGTTAACATTTTGAGCCACCGGCATTTTTGACGATTTCAATTTCAGAATCGTGGGCATTTCGAGTCGTGGACATTTTGTGTCGTGGGCATTATGAACCGTGGGCATTTTGATCGTCGGTATCCTGAGCGTGGGCATTGTGAGAGTGGGCTGAGCGTGGGCATTGTGATGATTTCGGGCGTGTGTATTAAGAAGTAACAATCGCGAATAGCGCCTCTCAACTTATTAAATGTATTTAAACAGTGCTAAAAAAAAAAAACCTCTTCTCTTCCAGAAACAGCAAAACCGCTTTTTCTTACCACAGCTGCGCCTTGATCATCATCGCTCCTGCAGAATCATCAACTATTAATTTCCTCCAGTAGTAAGTACTTAGCGCTGCTTCGTCTCATCAATAATCCAATCTTATGTGTTTCAAAATCGTGTATTATTCAGTTCAACTCAACTTTTCTTGAACATATATGTAATCCATGAGCGTGTTCAACGCCTCTACCAATAGTAACTATTAGTTACTATTTCCGTTCCAGTCTCACGAAAAGTTACCACGATGACCGCTCCAACCTACTCGAGATAGTAAATAATAATAACTATTTGTTTACCACGCTCGGAACTTATTAACTACGCATACTAATAGTTACTATTTCCGTTCCAGCCTCACGAAAAGCTACCATGCTAACCGTTCCAGCTTTCTCGAAATAGTAACTAATAGTAACTATTTGTTTATCACGCTCGGAAGCGTTAAGGCCGCGGCCTGACATTTTACCGCAAATTTTAAAAAGCGTTCCAGCCTGGCATAGTCACCACGGTGGCTAGAAAAGTAATTACGTTTAGTAGGGTGGAACAAGCTCCTTATGTCTCGCAAATAGTTATATAATACAGTTTTGGGACGTTGATACGATATCCTATCATTCTCCCTAGAGGATGATACGAAGTCGTATCAACCACTGCAGAAATTCGTCAAACACTTCTCATTACAATACTGCAAAATAGAGCCTAACCTTCAAAGAATAAGAAAAGACAACGTTTAGTAAGAGAAACAAAAATACATTAAAAAATAACATAATTTTTTAAATATTAAAAAATGTCAAGAAAGTGAAAAAAAATTCTAATAGTAACTATTTGCTTACCACGCTCGCAATATAGTAGCTACGCATCTCTGTAACGTGATTGGTTCGATCAGGCCTCGACCGTAGGATATATTTGACCGAAAAAAACGTTCCAGTCTAGCGTAGTAACTACGGTTAGTAGGTTGGATTGAGACCATAGAAATTATTAGAAATATTATTTTATGATTTTTTCTTTCAGAAACGAAACACAAAACTCGTGCCAGCACTCAGCGCAGCCGTTTCTGCTTAGAGCAGGTGCAGCCGCACCACCAAGAACACGATACTACGAAATTGAACGATACTACGAAATTGAACGATACTACGAAATTGAACGATACTACGAAATTGAACGATACTACGAAATTGAACGATACTACGAAATTGAACGATACTACGAAACTGAACGATACTACGAAATTGATACTACGAACTACGAAATTGAAGAATACAAACTCGAATAATACGAACTCGAACTCGAATACTAACACGAACTCGAATACTAACACGAACTCGAATACTAACACGAACTCGAATACTAACACGAACTGCAATAAATTGAACAAATCTAAACTGTTAACGCCTACGAAATCTATCAAATCAAAGAGAGTAACAGTAAAACGATCAAATTAACTATAATCTAAGGGAAGAAAAAATATCGACACTCTATCTGATAAAAAAAATTAATGTCGAGAGAAAAACGGGTAAAGTTGGGTAGTGATGAAGATAGTACTAGTGTCTTGGGATTAGTACTACCGTTAAGGAATTTGGAAAATTCTGATTCTGTTTCTTGTTATGCGAATTCAGTTTTTAACCTTTTGATTACCTCTGAAACCTTCCGGGGCAGTTTATTGGTTGAAAACTTCTCAGATTCACTGGAAATTGAGCTAAAGAAAATGTGTTACGCAAGTTTGAATCGAAGCAAAGAGTCTGATGTCAGCGTTACCTCGAAGCAGTTGCGGCTCCAGGTCGACGAAAAGATTCAAAGACAGGTATTTGGGGAACAACGCTAACAAGACGCAAGTGAGTTTTTGGTTAGTTTAATCAGTGCTTTACCCCAAACCTCTGATCTGAAAAGTTTGTTCGACTTCAAAGTTGAATCTACAATAAGCTGCCTGACATGCAGGACGGTGAAGTCCGACAGGAAGACTCATTCTGGTGTTTTGTTGCTTAATGTCCCGCAGAAACGAACCACGAGCTTGAGTGAATGTATCACAGAACATTTCAAGCAAGAAACACTATGCGAAAGTATTTGTTCTTCTTGTAACGCGAAAGGATCGCTTCAGAAAAGTGAAGTAATTGAAAATGAAAATGATTACTTAATTGTTTCTCTGAATCGTTATTCTTTTGATAGACAAAGCCAACAAGTGGTAAAAACCGATACGCGTCTTTACAAGATTAATGAACGCTCAGTCGAAGTCGGTGGGTCTGCTTACACAGTGGAAGGCTTTGTTTCTCATTTGGGTGCTTCAGCGTATTCGGGCCATTATGTATACATCCGACAGTGTACTATGCATAAGTGGGTTCTTTATGATGATCAGATGGCAAAACCAATTAGTATAGATCCTGAAAAGTATTCCCAGAACGCTTATCTCTTATTATTGAAGAAAAAATCGTCTGAGACGCAAGTCAACACAGCCTGTCCCGAAAACATTCGGAAACAGCTAAGTAGACTCGACAAGACCGTCAGAGAAAACAAGAAACTTCAAAGATCGTGAAAACAAAGTAGCAAAACGCGAATGCTCCGAGTTTAGAGAGAAAGAAAGAGAAGCAAATAGATTAGAAAAGGAACAAAAGCGTCAGGATAAAGAGGTCAGAGAAAAGAAAAGACAAGCAGACATAATAGAAAAAGAGCGAAAACGTCAAGACACAGATATGAGAGAAAAGGAAAGGCAAGCAGACAGAATAGAAAAGGAGCGAAAACGTCATGACACGGAAACGAGAGAAAAGAAAAGGCAAGCAGACAGAATAGAAAAGGAGCGAAAACGTCAGGACACAGAAACGAGAGAAAAGAAAAGGCAAGCAGACAAAATAGAAAAGGAGCGAAAACGTCAAGACACAGAAATGAGAGAAAAGGAAGACAGAATAGAAAAGGAGCGAAAATGTCAGGACACAGAAACGAGAGAAAAGAAACGGTAAGCAGACAGAATAGAAAAGGAGCGAAAACGTCAAGACACAGAAATGAGAGAAAAGAAAAGGCAAGCAGACAGAATAGAAAAGGAGCGAAAACGTCAAGACACAGAAATGAGAGAAAAGGAAAGGCAAGCAGATAAAGTAGAGAAGGAGCGAAAACGTCAAGACACAAAAATGAGAGAAAAGAAAAGGCAAGCAGACAGAATAGAAAAGGAGCGAAAACGTCAAGACATCGAAATCAGAGAAAAGAAAAGACAAGCAGACAGAATAGAAAAAGAGCGAAAACGTCAAAACACAGAATTCAGGGAAAAGGAAAGGCAAGCAGACAGATTAGAAAAGGAGCGAACACGTCAAGAAACAGAAGTTAGAGAAAAGAAAAGGCAGTCAGACAAAGCTGTAAAGAAAAGAAAGCGCGAGGGTCTGTTATTTAAATCCAATGAAAAGCAAGCTAAAACTACTTTAAGGATGAGGAGGCGTCAAAAAATGCACTTGAAGCAACAAGAAAAACAAGCAGATAGAATTCGGAAGTCAGCTAAGCGTTGCGACAAGGACTTCAGTCGATCTGTAAAGCTTGTCGATAGACAACTAAAACGAATTAAGAAAGCCTTGCAAAAAGATGCCCAGTTAAAAAATTTCTGGAAGTCAAAGAATCAGGCCCAACTTTTGTCTGTAGATCATGTGCTGAAACTTGCTATCGTGTAAACACAACAAAGCTCTTACCAATTCTACGAAGGTTATCACACGGTGACGCAGAAACTTGTCTGGATCTAACAGTGTTTGGAGAAGTAAACGAAAACACATGGGTTTGCTTCACCTGCGCCAAGTATTTAAGAAAGAGTAAAATCCCTCCTTTATCAGTTCTGAACGGAATGGCAGTTCCTGTTATTGACCCACTCATTTCCACTCTAAATTCAATGGAAGAAAGACTAATCGCTCTCAATATTCCATTTATGCAAATAAGATCCCTTCCCCGTGGGAAACAACAGGGATTGAGAGGAAACATTGTAAACGTTGTCTGGATCTAACAGTGTTTGGAGAAGTAAACGAAAACACATGGGTTTGCTTCACCTGCGCCAAGTATTTAAGAAAGAGTAAAATCCCCCCTTTATCAGTTCTGAACGGAATGGCAGTTCCTGTTATTGACCCACTCATTTCCACTCTAAATTCAATGGAAGAAAGACTAATCGCTCTCAATATTCCATTTATGCAAATAAGATCCCTTCCCCGTGGGAAACAACAGGGATTGAGAGGAAACATTGTAAACGTCCCTGCAAATGTTACAGGCACCACCTCAGCTCTACCAAGAACAACTGCTGACTGCCAAACGATTTTCGTTTCACCAAAACGAAATTTAGCTTATAATCACGATTATCGGCATGGTAATGTCAGACCACAAAAACTTCTACAGGCGTTACAATATTTATGCTCAACCAGTGATCTCTGCAAAGAACGAAATATATCGGTAGTAGCAGATGAACCCGAAAGAGCCATGACTGATGACCAAGAGGCAACTCGGGAAGATACTTGTTCGAACTCTTCAGTGTCAGCGTTACCCAGTGAAGTCTTGGAATTACCGGTTCATACTCGAACAGAGGATACAAGCCAACTAGACATTCCTGACACCGTTGAAAATACCGAGGAAGTTCCTGACGAGCCCGAAATTGCTGGATCTTCGTGGGAAGAAGTTAAAGAGTCGGCGGAAATCGAAGGAAATTTCGATACATTGCTAATCCCTGATGCCAGAGACTTGATCGACAAAGTATGCATAGCACCAGGATCACAAAACAGAGCTCAGGGTCTTTTCTATGACAAAACTGTGAGATTAGCTTTTTCCCTACTTTATACGGCGGACAGCAAAAATGCAAACCATCGAAAATACGAGTATCCGACGCCGATTTCATAAAATGGGAGATTCTTAACATAGATTCCCGATTTAGACAGCACACGGAATATCTGTTCGTGCAAGCAAAAAAAAATGATCAGAGAAATCCAACAGAAGAGCCAGATAGTACTTCGGAAATGCATTGGGAACAAGCATCTCAAGGCTGGAGATTTTCATAATGACAGTTTCGTCCAGAAACTCGTGAACTTGGATGAAGGTTACAAAACGTTTAAGAATGTCAGAACAACACCAGCATACTGGCAAGCAGCGAAGAAAGATCTCTTTGCAATGATACGAATGCTGGGTATCCCCACTTGGTTTCAGTCTGTATCATGTGCCGAAACAAGATGGAATTTCCTTCTGAAAATTCTAGGTATGACATTAGATGGAAAAAGTTATAGCGACGAAGAAATTGAGAATATGGCATGGGAAGAAAAGTGCAGATTAGTACGCAGCGACCCTGTTACCTGTGCCAGGCAGTTTCACCACATTGTAAACGCTTATGTTACACTTCTGCTACAAAACAGAGACATCTTAGGATGCACTGATTTCTTTTTTCGTGTAGAATTCCAGCAAAGAGGATCTCCACATATTCACATGTTCATGTGGGTCAAGGACGCACCAAAACTAACTAGTGAAAATCAACTGGAAGTAACAAACTACATAGACAGATACGTATCGTGCGACATTTCGAATTCCAGCGATCAAGATGATCTTACCTACTTACAGGTTCACAAACATACCAAATCATGTTTGAAAAAGGGAACAACGAATGAATGCAGATTTCACTTCTCTATACCTCCCATGAGTCGTACACAAATCTTGAAACCATTCGAAGAAGACGAAGAAACGTTCGAACAGAAGCTGGAATATCTGAAGTTATGGAAAGAAGTTGAAAAATTACTAAAGAGTAAACATTGGGTCCGATCTTACTTTCGAAGCCTTCCTCGCCGTACTAGGTACTGACGAAGAGACATATATCAAAGCTGTGCGAAGGAGCTTGAAAACCGAAACAGTTTTCCTTAAACGGTCACCCGCAGAAATCAGGGTGAACAGCTACAATAAAACATTGCTCAAAGCAATGAAATCAGATCATGATCTCCAGTTCGTCCTCGATCCTTATGCTTGTGCTGTGTACATCGCCGCTTACATGTTGAAAAGACAAAGAGGCCTAAGTCTCCTCATGTCTCAAGCAGAGAAAGAAGCCAGAGAAGGTAACGTAGGTATCAAAGAGTCCATTCGAAAGCTAGGAAACGTGTTCTTAAATTACTCAGAGTTGAGCGTCCAAGAAGCAGCATGGTACTTACTTGGGTTCCCTATGCGAAAAGCTAGTCGACCTTTCATATTTTTGAATACAGCAAAGAAAGAGGATCGCTGTTTCTTACTTAAAGACATGGACAGCATAAAAAAGCATCCTGAAGATTCAGATCAGTTATACTACAATAGTATTTTTGACAAATATGCAAGACGACCACCCATGCTAGAAGCGCTATCGTTAGCTGAATTTGCAGGTTATGTGGACATAGTTAGCAAAACAAATAAATCTACTGAATGTCAAGACTTTGAATCGGGAGATTCTGAAGAATCTGAAAACGAAGAAAACACAGAGTCGTTTGATCCACCCAACATTATGAAACTGAAAAAACGTAATATCAGCAATATTACTTCCGGCAGCATGACTTTGAGATTGAGGAAAAAATCTAAAATCATTAGGTATGTGAGGTTTAGTAAAGAAAATGACGAAGAAAACCACTACCGCGAACTGATATTACTGTACACAAACTGGAGAAAAGAAGAACATTTGATGGACGATGCTTCTTCTTACAAACAAGCCTATCAGCTACGTCAAGAAGAAAATAACAGAATCAGATCCTATTTCGAAAACGATGCTACCACAGAAATTGAAAATATTCACGTGAATGAGGAAGATCTTGACGAAAACGACCGAATGGGTGATGTGGCAACTTCCGTTCAACACGAGGATGCGTATGACGCTACTCTAAATATCCAAAATATGCCTGGGTTTACCAGCGACATTGGGATGGATCTTGGCAGATCAATAAATAATGCCGAGGCAGAACTTTCACATATCAGTCAAATTAGCATTACTGATTTCTTTACTTTAGTTCGCCAACTAAATCTGAAACATAGATTTGTGTTTGATGCAGTATCGAACTTGTCGAGAAAAGAAGAAAAGCCGTATTACATTTTTGTAACCGGTGGTGCTGGAACAGGCAAGACTCAAGTACTGAAAGCAATAGTGCAGCATGTTCTTATGATACATAAGAAAGACCTCCAATACGACCCTGAAAAAACTACTATATTATTGTGTGCACCTACAGGTAAAGCTGCATGTAATATAGGAGGATCAACTTTACATTACGCATTGAGCTTACCAGTAAGTCAAGGAATGAAGAACTTCAGAGATTTAACAGCCGATAAGCTAAATCAGCTCAGAGTTAAACTGACGAAATTGAGGCTTTTGATCATTGATGAAGTGTCGATGGTTGGAGCGAATATGCTGGAAATGATAAACCGAAGACTGAAACAAATCATGGGAACTCAGCAGGATTTTGGAGGCGTGTCTATTCTCTTCTTTGGATACTTGTATCAGTTACGCCCAGTAGCAGATCGTTATGTTTTTCAACTACCTAGTAGCGCATACGAAGCTCTTCTCCCAAACTTCTGGCAAGAAAACGTAGTCATGATTGAACTAGATGAAATTATGAGACAAAAAGAAGACAAGCAATTTGCAGAAGCTTTGAACCGTTTGAGAACTGGAAATCACACTAAGGAAGACATTGAGCTGTTTCTAACTAGAAAGGTCAATAGAGCACCATTAAGTGTTCAACACCTTTTCATGTCCAACGTGTCAGTTGACAAGTTCAATGCAGTAGCGCATCTCAACTTAACTACAGACAAAAGAGAATATACTGCGAAAGACAAAAAAAATTGCCACTTAGTGACACGCAGGGCTTGCCATTTGAGCTAAGACTCGCTATTACGGAACGTGTGGTATTGACCGTCAACATTGAGCTTACCGATCATCTTGCGAATGGGTCAGGAGGTACTGTACAATCTCTCAGCGACTCTATAATTTGGGTTCTCTTTGACGATAAGATCGCTGGTAATATTTCTAGAAACAGCTTCAAAACTAGATTTACAGATGAAGTAAGCAGAAACTGGACTCCAATTTTTCGCACAGTAAGGATGTTCAGGATAACGAAGAAAGAAGGATCTGAAATAGAAAGGTTTCAATTCCCTTTGCGGCCATCATCTGCCAAAACCGTACACAAAGCCCAGGGAGATACTCTACAAGAAGTGGCAATAGACCTGTCGGGTTCCAGGGTATTTCCACATATTCACCATGTCGCACTCAGTAGAGCGAAAACACTGGAAGGTTTAAAGATTCTTGCACTCAACGAAGAAAAAATAACAGTATCCCCAGATGTTCAAGAAGAAATGAAGAGACTTCGACGAGTGCCATTCGCTGACCCAACAAGCAAATTCGTCGAGAAGCACTTTAGGGTCGTTTATCAAAATGTTCGATCGCTTCGAAAATATATTGAAGACTTGAAAGTACACCCAAGACTTATAGAATCAGACCTCCTTTTCTTATCTGAAACACGACTTGTACCTTCGATAAACAGTGAAACGCTCATAATGCCCGGTTTCAAACTGTCTCGAAACGACAACTCGACCAATAACCTTTACGGTTCCGCCGTATACATGAACGTTTGAGCTTAAACCACTATGATGTTGAGAATTTTAGATGTAACGGCATTGAAGTAATCAAAGTAACAATAACCTATTCACAACAAACGCCTTTCGTCGTCGGAATTTATAAACCAGTCGCTGTGCGCGTAAATACCCTAATTGACTGTATTACCGACATAATCATGCCATGCATTGATAATGGTCATACAATCTTAATAGGTGATTTTAACATAAACGGCCCGGAAACGACCAATACCGAATACAAGATGTTAGAAAAAAAAACTTAATGATATTCAGCTTGTACAGTTCATACACGAGCCCACAACAGTTAACGGTTCCACGATCGACTTAATTTTTACTAATTTACCCTCCGAACAACAGCACACCGGAGTCCTAGAACAATACTACAGCGACCATTATCCAGTTTTTGTCGATTTTGAAGAAAGTATAACAACGGAAAAAAGATTAATAAGAAAATCCGGACACTCACAGACCAGTGAAATGACAAAAAGAAAAAAGACCAGTAACAATCGAAAGAGAAGCAAAACAAAACAAGGAGGAAACACGGCAAAACGCAAATTTCTTGCATAAAACAAAGCGGCAAAATCTTCCTAGCAATAGCAAAATGCTTTCTTAGTCTCATTTCAGGTTGAGTTCAAAGAAGACGGTATTTCAAAGAAAAAAGCAGCCGTTTCTTCTTTCCATAGGTATAGCCGCACCCTGAAGAGCGCGATTGCAACAAAGAAGAAGACGAAAACGAACTTGAACCAGAATACGAACCCGAATATGAACTCGAATACGAACCCGAATACGAACTGTAATACAAATTCTAATACCAACTCGAAGAAGTTTTGAAAAACCGCCAAAACGCTCCTCTGAGAAATTTGGAAATGCTCATTCTGTTTCTTGCTATGCGAATTCAGTTTTTAACCTTTTGATTGCATCAGAAATTTTCCAAAAAATGTGTTGCATTTTGGAATCGAAGCAAAAAGTCTGATATCAGCTTTACGTCAAACTAGTTGCGACTCCAGGTTGACGAAAAGATTCAAAGACAGAAATGGAGACAAGCTGACAGAATAGAAAAAGAACGGAAAAGTTAAGAAACAGAGAAAGAACACGGTAGTTGCAAATTTTGACCTGTAGAAGTTGGCAAGAAACGAATAAAAATTTAGTTGTTGTTATTGTTGTTAGATCTGAAGTAGCGTGCACACATAGTCCGAATTCGCAGTCTGGTGCGGCTCCGGAATTTTGACGCATCGCATGCGGATTCCATCCGATAATTTCGTTCCGATATGAGTAGAAAATATTTGTCTTTTTCCGGAGCGAATTTTTAACGCATGCGAAATATTACCGAACTGTGTGTGCACGTAGCTTACGTATAGGTTCCAACGAAATACGAAAGAGCTGCAAAACCATGCTCATTGTGTTCACAAATTTGAACGTTCACGCATGTGCAAGTTCGTAACAAGTGCCATATGAGCTAGTAGCTTTTGTAGCTCATTTGATTACTGATTTCTGTATTTCTAAAATTCTAATTTACCTTTTGTTGTTTAAGTATTTTTATAAACTTCTTGACTTGATGGGATACAAGACCAAAGGTTTCGATGGGATCCCAAAATGAGACTTAACTTCTAATCAACTTCAGACAAGACCAAATTTTAAGATAAGACCAAATCCTGGGCAAACTGGTTGTCCCGCGAAAAAAGGGTAATTGAAACACATATTGAGCATGTCTCTGTATCCCTGCTTCGAACTATACAAATCTCGAAAACATATAAAGCTATACACAATTCTGGCCCCAGGTCCCCCCCAATCATTTGACAGGCAATATTCACATGTCAAAAGACTGGGTATTCTTAGGGTATCACAAGCAGCCACCTTGTTCGTTGTTGCCTGGATGAATTGGTTTCAAATTCCTTTCTATTTAATTTCATATTTTTTTTTGTTATTTTGATCCTTGATTCGAGCGAAAAAAGGATTTTCAAATGACATGAAATTACTTTTATACAAGTCTATGAGAAACAACTTGGAAACAACCTGTCTCTCTAGCATTAAATTATCTTGTGCACTTGAAATGGTCTGAGGTCAGAAACCAGAGGCTATTTTCGCTATAAAATAATGCCATTCTTTGTCCCCGTTTGGTTTCATAACAAAATCCCCATTATGTCCTCTTATTTTCATTATCTTTCTCTTTGCTTAACAACTCACAGACCTACCGGGTCCGTCTTAAGGTAGCTCAAGTTAACGAAAGTGCCCTTGTTTTGAAGTCTCGGAACAAGTTTCCGGACACAGTTTTCCATGTTGGTTCTTCCAACCAGAGAGAGAAACCGATAATCTTCGTCCATCGTCTTTCCGTCCAAATTTGTAACGCCACTTTCAGTATGTAAGTCTGCGAAATAGTTGGCCTTCCTCAGCACTATCTGAACCTTCACTGCTGTGCTGCTAGAAGGTCTTTCTGTTTCGGCTCGAACTCCTTGTCAGAATTGCCACCGCACTCCATGAGATTTCGTCGTAGCTAATGGGAAAGAAAAATAAAACATTAAATTAAGAGAACTTTTTGGGTAGGTTTGGAAACAAATTCACTAAATTCCCACATTTCGATCGACTCACTGTCGCTAGGAAGAAAAAGAGAATTATAAAATGGAGCGGTTACGAAAGACCATTTACGGAATTCAACTTGTCGACGTTGCGGATGACCTTAAGCCAGTGCTTGTTCGTCGTTGCTGTCCCTTCTGGCAACCACCTCAGGATCTGCCGGTTTTTCTCCTCTATCACTGCATCCATTCCCTCATAACGGCCTTTTGTGTTTGAAATTGAAATAGAAACATGCTTCCTGAGATTAACCTTTATCTCCTCCTCCAAATTTAACATTGATAGTGCATCGTATGCAGCAATTTTCTGGTATATGGGATGTTTGCCGACAAACAAAAAGTTCATTCAAAATATTTTTCGCGTTTTCTACCGCTTCTGCGTTGCATGTCCTTATGCCCCGACGCAACACAAGAGTATCGAAACGTGACAGTGTGCATTAACTTTACATTTTTGTTCTCGACAGTCTGGATCCAGGACTCGTACCCTAAAAAAAAGGAATAATTATTGGTGTATTTATAAGTGTATTTACGAGTATTGATATTTCGGGCTGAAGGAAGATTGGAATATGTGGCTCCGTATATAATTTTCATATCTTTTTCGGATTCTCTGACCAACAATATGGTGGTTTTAGTAATTTCATGTGCTCAGTCACTTCGAAGTTTCTTTTGTATGTGGGGCGAGATACATAGTAAGGGGAGATACAGGGTATGGCATTTAAGAAGATTTGACATTAACAGAGAATGAGGGACGCCGAAAATTTGTGATGCTTTAAGAACAAATCCATACTTTCAGACGAATAAGAGTTTGGAGATCCTCCAGCGTCTTCCAAGTAGTGTCCTACCAGTTCTGCCTGGATCGCTTCACGGAGAACCAAAAGGATTTCAAAGGACTTGTGGTGGTCCTTCGCGCTGATCATGTAATCCAATTGTTTCTCCGACGTGAATCCCATGGCACTCAGTATGTTGCGCAAAAAGACATTCTGAAAAATCTTGAAAAAAGCTTTTATAGCATTCATTTCGTAATGAAGCAACCCGGGAATCGGTAGAACCCACTTGAAAGTATACGTGTAATGGGTAAAATCCGAAATAGCACATTCGTGTGATTCGAAGTTTTCTAGACCTTAAAAATTTCCATCGCAGGTCGAACAAGTTCTCGTGTTCAGCTGTAGATCACAGATTGTGGCATAGATAGTCCCGTCGCCAACAATCGGTGCCCAGTTGAGTGTCTTAGGGAGTTGGTCGCGGATGCTGAAAAAAAATTCCGAAACTGTAGCACTGGTGTTCGGATTCACGTACACTGGGTCGAGGCACGTAACTACAGACTTGTTTTCCCTTGTCTCCATGCTAATGTGTTGAAAAGGAAAACACCTGATTCCCACATGCTCTGCGTCACGACTGGCTGGTTCGTGGGAAACTAGATATACAGTCTTTCCAAGAAGTTTACACGCACGACAAACCCTGTAGTTGTTGCTATTCATCGCATGACAGTCAGGGCATACCTTTGTAGTTTCTCTCTGATTAAATGATACCGCTTCTGCAACTACTATCCTATTCCTATCTACTAGCCCTTCCGAGATTAGCATGCCGACCGCCTTTCTAGCCGAGACTTCTATGTACTCATCTGACACTATGAATGTTTCCCTGAGACGAACGTCAAAATTCCTCTTAAACCATCCACCAGGATTATGGGTGAAATCCTCCTGGATGCTGACTGGAAAATCGGGAAGTGCTGCCACAATGATGTTCGTGACAACAGAAGAAGATGTCTGAAATAATAAACAAGAGCTGTAAGCTCATATGGAGCTTGCAAGCATACGCAGTAGGTAATAGCATCGCCCCCACAGTTGTCGGATCCGATCGACCTGAAATGGGACATGTGAGGCAGTTTGGTCGGGTCCATGATATGCCTGCCAAGTTTCATCTTCCTAGCACATCTGCAAGTACACTAAATCGCGATCACCGGACCGACCGACCGACGGAAAAGTGATCAATATATGGCATTGGCCGGAAGGCAAGTGACATAAAAAAGGTGAAATATTAGTTTCAGTAAGCAGCATAATGCTAAATAGATCAACAAGGCCTAGCCTATAGCTAAAGAATGTTCTTGAAAAGAGTCAGAAATTAGGTTTTTAAAAAGAATATTTGTCCGGATGCGGAGCAATTGCATTGTTTAGTGAAGAAAAATCTAAGATATACCTTCACCATGCCTTTTTTTTTGAAACTACACTATCTATAAGTACGAGGTTAAGCAACGAATTAAAACAAAATGGTTCTACCTTGTTGGTGTCTCTCAGTCTCCAGAGTTTGCCAACTTTTTGAATGTTGTCAAAACGGAAAGAGACAAAAACACCAGACGGGACATTCTTCCGACATTTCTTCAAGGAATCGCAAAACCGTCGAATACGATCCAGCTGGTGCCAAAGAGTTATTCATATTTACGACGGTTTTACTTCCCGCATACGAGTATGTAACGAGGTTCTGCAGGAAGCTTATAGGCTGGACACTTGTGTGCTTCGTTAAGGAAGACAAAATTTCAAAGGCATGTCCGAACTTTAGTGCCATTTCCCTCGATTTGGTCACTTCTTTGAAAGTCAAATTTAAGGAAGATAGAATTGGGTCAATGATGGGACTTGGCTTTGAAGATAAATATGTTACAGGGTCGAACGCAGATATATCGTCCAAAGAAGGTCTTTTACCACGGGAACTGAGTTCACTAGTAATTTGAATCGCAACAAAGCTGCTGTCCCAGTCACGCATAATACTTGAATCATTCTCAGCGGAGAAGGAAAGCGAATGATCAAGGTACGAAATAGAGAGAGAACGTTGAGAGTTGACGCCCCCTTGTGAACACGATGGACCGATCCCCCCTTGTGAAGTAGATGGACCCATTTCCGAGTATTCTTGTCCGCAAGAAATGTATTTTATAGGTCCGGTTTTTTTCTTTTTGTTGTGATACCCATCCTACATCCCAGACCCATGCATTAGTTCGTAGAAGCAACTTTCACAGATCCACATTCCTCGTACTACTTTCTTCGCTCTTATAGCTTCCAGCAAATCTTTTCTAAATTGTTGGATCGTCAAATTTAGAAGTGGGGATCGGTTCTCCCCATGGTCTCGGTGACCACATTTTCGACATTTGACGGTATTCCTAGAAAAAAGAAGAGCTACGAGCTCATATGGCACTTGTTAGGAGTAGGTGACGTCATAGCTTATCTGTAGGTGAGTAGGCTGAATACGACTCGGAAACATAAATGTTGCATCTCTAACTTATCCTTTCCCGTCCACCAAGTTTGACCGGAATCGGAGCAGAGCCTATCCCGTTGGAAAGTTATAAATGTCTCAAGATTCCGGATTCCCCCTTCCTCCACTCCTCCCCGGATCTGACATGGAACATATGAGACGGTAGCTCTTTCCACTTGCCGAACTAGCATAACCGGGACAGACAGACCGACAGAACGTCGGACGGAAAGAAATTGCGATCGCAATATCGCGAGGTCAGGTTCCATAACTAGCATTATTCTCTTGTTCGCATCGCATGCCCAGCCGACATTAGGTCAACAAGACCTGTTTTATAAAACATCTGAATATTTGTTCAAAATGAATATTTTACAAGTTCAGATCTGGATTCAGCATGTTTTTTTATCCCTATGCTCCATAGCTACTTTGACGAAATAGGCCAAATTTCCTTTCCTGTCAAGTTTCCGGTTTCGGCCGGATTCAGGGTGAAGTACTTGTCCGTAAATAATTTAAATCGCTAAGTTATGGAGTAAAAGAACTAAAATGAGATTAATGAGCTACGTTGCAAATATGAGCGAAGGATTGTGCAACAACCAAATATGATGCGAGATATGAGGTGAGCAATTATTATGGCGAGAAGCTAACCACGCTTACTAAATTAAAAATATAGTAGGCCTGCCATTGCAAAGCAACTTATATCCGCATTTCCACTAGGCAAATTTGTTCGCTTACATTTCAACGCTGAACTGTTGCTTGACGCATGAAGTTTAGTTCACTTGAGCCGGACTCAAAATAAATCCTTTATCGATCTCTTCGTCAGTCTCTAAATCCTAGCGAATCGCTTGTCAATCAGTTTTAGAATGGTGAGAAAATCAAAAGAGGAAAGTAGAGCTGTATTGGTTGTAGGAAATTCCCGGTTTAGGATGCGAAAGAAAATTGTCCCAGTTCCCGTTTTCAAGGATAGTCTTGATCCTGTTTTTCCCTGTTAATGTGCTTGACTGGAATTCAGTTTTAGGATGCGAAAGAAAATTGTCTCAATTCCCGTTTTCAAGGATAGGCTTGATCCTGTTTTTCCCAGTTACTGTGCTTTGTTTGTTTTCCGGGATTAATTCACGTATCAAAGCGGGATGATAGTTAGATAAAAGGCAACGGAATCACAAAACGGTTTTCAGAACGAATAATTATGTGAAACATCACTGATCAGTACGATGTTCCAAATGCGGTGGAAGAGCAAAGTGTTGCATTCTAAATCTGTTTCAAAATTCCCTGCTAAATTCCATGTTTCGACTTGAAGTGTTTTGCTTGTGTTTTGGTTGGAGTCGGTCAAATACAGTTGAGGTATGTTTATTTGAACAGGTACTTGAATAGGAGCAGTGCAGTTTGGGCTGAATGGTAGAACGAAGGTTCAAAATACCTATTCACATGTTTTCGGAGGACCATAAATATAGAGGCCCTTAAAAACCTGCTTCGGAAAACTGGTAGTTCACAGTCCAAAGTAAACAAACGTTCAAATAACAATACCTGTACTGTATTATGTTCTGAATCATGCTAAAATCTGGTAGTCTGTTTTTTTATTGCATTTGCGTTCCGGCCAAGTGCCATATACCGATCACTTTTCCGTCGGTCGGTCAGTCCGGTGTTTGCGAGTTAGGGTACTTGCAGATGTACTAGGACGATGAAACTTTGGAGGCGTATTAGGACCCCGACCTAGAGTGGAGCGATCA
Source organism: Branchinecta sandiegonensis (assembly GCA_030848855.1). Classification (NCBI taxonomy): domain Eukaryota; kingdom Metazoa; phylum Arthropoda; class Branchiopoda; order Anostraca; family Branchinectidae; genus Branchinecta; species Branchinecta sandiegonensis. The sequence goes on along the minus strand of JAUPMV010000016.1, from coordinate 18,445,509 downwards.
GGATGGAACTTGGTTCGGCCCGGATTCGGGTTCCATGGGGGGCTGTAGGGGGTGTCCGGAATTCTGGTGATCGTGAGTTAAGGTACTTCCAGATGTGCTATAAGGACGATAAAACTTTGCTGGAGCATTAGAAACTTAACCATCATTTGTTCACAAAATTTTCTTGAAGACAAGCATAAAATGCGTTACTTTGTTGTTCTGCTATTCGCGAATAATCGATTTGCTAACAGTGGAATTTCCGTTTGATTTGATACCTCTATTCGCTTGTATTTTTCTGTATGCCTTACAAGAAAGATTTATGATTTTTTTTCACCAGTCTCACCACTGATCACTGAAAAGCCGCGTTTGTGTTGAGATTACAATTTCCCGCGTCATAGTAGAATTTTCGTTGAGGGACGGCAGCAGATATTCCAAATGAGTTTGAATGAATGCATTTATTCCCAATAAAGCCCAAGGCCATGGCGGGAAACATAACATAATAAAAAATGTAAATTTGTCTCAATTTTTTTTTTTTTTTTTTTTTATATATATATATTTTTGTATATATGAATGAATGAATAACTTTATTGTAAATATCGCGAGGATAAATAAAACAATATATGTTACAAAAAATAAAATGTCTGTCACTTCTTAAAATTTTCCACAAATTATTGTCTGAATGACTGCCTGTATCTCGTCGACGCACCAGGGTTGCATGGTTCCAACTAGTTTTGGTGTCGGGTGTAGCGCTGGGCTGATTTTGACGGCGGAAGGATGTCACGTTGCTTCGAGGACGATAGCAAGCCATGTCCAAAAGACATGACCAACTCATGCCTTCTCTCCTTCAAAGTGGTCAGCTTGAGCTGTGAGAGACACATATCGTATGGTATATGGCTGTACCCCAGGATTATTCGCAAGGCTCGCTTCTGGACAGACTCTAGCTTATTGCTTTGTTCAGTGGTGAGGCCCGCGTGCCACACGGCACATACGTATTCCATTGTCGGACGCATATGGGCTGTGTAATAGGTTAGCAAGGCTTGCTCGCTTAAACCATGTCGACGCAATTTGGCCAAAGATCTCAGGAGAGGTACGGCTTGTCCTAGCATTTGGCGGATGTCGTCCTCCCATGTCATTTTGTTGTTGAAGGTGACTCCAAGAATTTTCATCTTTTGTGCAGCTGGGATCCCTACATCCGGTAGCTCAGGTATATTTTGTTTCAGGAACGATACCCTCATAATAGCAGACTTCTTCCTATTGATGCTCAGTTTCTTCTGTTCCTGTTGATGCTCAGTTTCTTCTGTTCTTAGTCATCTTCGAGTTTCTTGACTACAGCTTCTGTGTCCAACAACTCGCGAAGTCTCTGCAGAAGCATCAAAGTAAGGTCGTCGGCGAACATGGCACGGTCTTGGTGCCACTCTGCTATCAAGTTGCAGAGCAACAAGAAAAGCGTGGGGCCTAATTTCGTCCCTTGGGGTATGCCGCATGTCAAATCCGCGCTCTCCGAGGTTTCCCCTTTGTATTTTGTCCTTTGCTTTCTGCCTGCGAGGAAGCTGGATACGATCAGGATCAGAAATGCAGGAAACCCTTCCATGGCGCTCAGTATTTCTTCATGGCTAGATGTGTCGAAAGCTTTGCGGACATCCCCTTCCAAAATATCCACGAAAGCTTCGTCGTTTTCCAGGTGGGACAAGGTAGTTTCGACGATGTAAACAAGGTAATGGCTTGGACTGTTCTTCCTAAGAAACCCGTACTGTCGAGGATCTAGTATTTCACTCAGCCATTGCAAGAGCCACTTATTTAGGAATCTCTCGTAGATCTTTGATAGAAGTGGTGTGAGCGAAATTGGTCTTAAATCCTTAGGGTTGTTCACTTTCGGGATAGGAATCACGACTGATTCTTTAAGCGCCTCAGGAAAAATATCTCTGATGAGTGACTGGTTTATGATTGCTGCAATAGGCTCTGCAAGCAAAACGGCATTTTCTTTGAATAGGATTGCTGGTGGGTCGCCCGGGTGTGTCGCTTTGTTTGCGGGTATTTTCTCAAGGACTTTAAATACTTCAGTGGGCGTGACTACTGGGATGTCATCGCTGTCAGGTACAATGCTTCTTGTTTCTGCACTGGGGTTTGTTTTGCAGATGTTGGCAAACCAGATGTTTAGATCGTCAGCAGTTATTTGCTCACCATGACCGTTTTTTATATGAAAAGATGTCGCCTGTGTGGAAGTTGTTAGATCACGAACGACTTTGTGGAAATTTCCAGGGTCAGACTTCAAGACTTCAGAAATCTTCTTGCCATAGGATTTTTCAGCTGATCTGCATGCGTAGACCACGTGGTTGCGTAGTTTTTTCCACTTTTCTCTCTGTCCTAGCCGATGCAGCCTGTCTCGTTTTTTCATTAGTTTCTTTAGCTCAGTTGTAACCCAGGGCTTGTCTGCATTCGAACGAGTTACGCGTTTCTCAGGGAAACAAGAACGGTAGGCAATTTTTAGTTCAGTGCTGAATATTGCCACCATATCATTGGCATCTGAGAGTATGTATAGATGTGCCCAGTTTTTCGTAACACACCATTTGGAAAACTCTTCTTTCCCGTGTAATGTTAGAGGCCGAGAAATGTTACCACTGGTCGGTGTCAGAAAGTCCAAGGAATGCTAACCTCTGATCTCATCCAACCATTTGATCTTGTTAAGTTAGGAATACAGTTCTATACTCCTTAACGTCCGTCTACAGCCTAATATTAAATATTTCACGAATTTCAGATTAGAGGCATTGCGGACAACCTTGACGTCAGGTTCAGCAGAGTGACCATGACGACTATAGAGGGAGGATCTGGCAGAGTGTACGAATTCGACCCCAATATGACACACCAGCACATCAGCAACCTACAAGTCGGCCTACCAACTCCTTTGTCATCGTACGCATATGACGAAACGATCGAGGGGATGGTGGTCATGGGACGAGCGGCGCGATTTGTCGGGGTCAGCGACAAGCAAGCGAAACCGCGACGGGTTGAGAGGGTGGAGATCAAAGGTGACGACCGGTGCCTCAAATACACCTTGCGTCCGTATGCCAGGGAAAACATTCGCAATGTCAAAAGTGTAAGTAAAGCCGAGCATTTTGTTTTCCCACATTAAGTTTAGTAACAACGCGCTAACGCTCACGAGTTGTATGCTATTTAATATAGATGGACATATAACTATTTAATATAGATGGACATATAGCCATATAACTTATAGTTCTTAAATATTTTACTTTTAAATTTATAATATAGGGCTACAGAGCCCATCTTCGAACTTGACCTGTACGTTGACCCAAAGGATCCTCCCACCAAGTTTTATCAAAATATCTCAATTCCCTCGAGAGTTATCGTGCGGACAGACAGACGGACAACTTTTGCAATTTCATAGTCATTCCTCCGCTTACGTTTTGGGATCTCCAAAACTCGTAAAGCCTACGGCCTTTTCATTGCATACACTTTTTAGTTTTATAGAAATATTCTTCTCTAGATAGAGTTATAACACTATAATTCGTGCGCTATCAACCACCCTCAGCTCCTTGCATTAGCGCTGTTCTGGTGTATATTTACCTGGTGTGTTTCAGATATAAGTGTCTTATAAGTTTGCGAAATATCTGTTGCGCCAGCAAAAACACCGCATCGAGGAATTTTTAGAGCACCCCAGCCCGTATTTGCTGTGCAGAAGCGTTTACTGCAGAATAGGCTAGATCTTGCCCCGATTTGTGATGTGTATAGATAATTAAAATAGTTCAAGTAGATACGTAGTGGTGATTACATCTTCCCTTATTTTTCCTACTCCATTTTCTGTGGACTTGTACATTATGATGAGTAATAAAATTAATATAATAATAGTTTTTTACATTCACATTTTTACAATGTTTTGGGATGGAACCGTAGACTAATTCGACTACCCTAGATTTCCTGATTTGTGAACGGTTACCTTTCGTCGGTTAAAGTATTTTGCAGATAATATTCCAACTACAAAGCACGCCTTACCAGTTTTAGTATCTACCCGATCATACATAGAAAGAATAGTACTTTCCTCTTTTCGCCTTTTGAACTTTACAATTTTTTTAAGGTCGGGAACAACAAGACATCCATCTCGATACCCAATACGGCTGACCTGGACCTGCCGTCGCCAAAAATCAGCCAACCAAACCAACGTCGCCAACCAGCCACATCAAGTCCAGCGGTTCCAGTGCGAGCCCGAAGGAGCTTGTTCCCCAAGACGACACCAATAGCTGCTCCTGGAAAAGCAGCAACTGCAAGAGTAGACAAAAGAATTTCGGAGTGTGCAAAATGTAGGGTAATTTTTGCATCAAAGGAGGATGAGGGTATTCGAATGGCGGACGAGAGCGAGTACGAATGGGGATGCAGTATTGCGGGGGGCAATCTTTTTTGGGCGCATACTAAATGCATGGGCGTTCCTGTTGAGGACTTGGGAGCTTTCAACGCTTATTGCGAAGAACGTGCTCCGAATGGGACGTCGCCTTTTGAGATGATCTTAAAGCACAACTCTTACTAGAAATGATATTTTCCCCATGAAACGGATCAGAAAAATGTTTTCCGAAAATACCATTACTTTCCATCTGAAATTAGCGATTTTCTTGTTAGAGCTTGTCGACTCTATCCAGCCCTCCTGCTCTAAGACGTGGCGGCTTGACGCAAAATGTTTGAAAACTGAACGCGCCGTGGTTAAAAGGTTGGAAAACTAAGCAAATAAAAGTAGACAAAAACAGAAGATTCTTATATCCTTATATGTGAAAGAGTCGTCAGCGGACATTGAAGATTCTGGAAAACTGTGCGTTGTGTGACGGCAAAACTCGGCACATCCGAAAAAGTGCTAAAAGTCCGTAGGCATAAACCAAACAATGGAGAAAGGTAGGGATTTTAGAAGCTTATGATTGTACAAGGGAACTAGGTATATTATAAAAGGCAGAATAAGCAAGAGATGTCCTTTAACATCAAATGGAAAAGTTGGGTCGGCATAAGCCTTTTTAAAGGATGAATTATTAAGCGGGATTAGGATAAAGGTTTGTGGAAACTGCTCTCGATCTTACAGCTCTTATTTTGACTGGAAAAACCATGCTCGTTTTAGTCGTTTAATTTTTGTCGTTGAAAGGTGAAAAGCCGGAAACGGAAGCAGAGAACTAGAAAGTTCGTTAATTAATAGTAATGAGACAAATAATAAAAAAAAAATTAAACAATTTTTTTTTGAACTGGGTAGTGCTTATTTTTTGGGGTAGTTGGCTTATGTTGCATTGATGATTCGCAACAGAACAGCGGTTGTATTATTTAAGGATTAAGTATTCAAGTTTAAGTATAAATACTAAACTTTCACAGTTGGATAGTTTTTAATCGTAAGTGCCCAAAAATCGAGGAAAATAATAGTGATCCATTTTGGTTTTGGCTCCACTTTAGATGCCTGAAAGAAAATTAGCTGGTAGGAAGTCACTCGTGATACTAATTGTACTATGTAGTCTAGCTATTGGATATAATTTAGGCGAACAAAGTAAAAAACTATTTCTTTTTGGCATTGATAACTGGGTTTCATAGCTAGCAAGCATGATAACTGATTTGCATTATCTACATATTTATAATTCAAAACGCACAGGACCAGCCGTATTTTTTTTTACTTAAACTTAAATACTTAAACAAAATGTCATAATTAGATAGAAAATCTATACAAAACTGAAGCAGGAGAAGACAGAACGTTAATTACGCTACTATCTTGCTTTTTACAGGGTTTTTTTCGTTTAATTTCGTTTTCACCAAATAAGCATAACAGAATAGGCTAATCCAACTCAAGAGTCAAAAAATGTAATTTGAAACCGATTCATCCAGGCAACAATGAACAAGGTGGCCCCTTGTGATAACCTAAGAATACTCTGTCTTTTTACAAGTGAATATCACCTGTCAAATGATGGAGGGGGACCTGGGGCCAGAATTGTGTATAGCTTTATATGTTTTCTAGATTTATATAGTGCGAAACAGGGGTACAGAGACATTCTCAGTCTGTGTTTCAATTTTTACGTTTGATACTATGCAAATTATTTGTTTGCGTTTCTTTGCTACCTGAAATTCTACCTCACCTCAAAGATTTTTTTCATTTTTCATCAAAATTGGTCGATTTTTCTTCAAAATAGTCGGCTTTTCTGAAAATCAGTTGATATTTCTGAAAATCAGTCAATTTTTTCAAAATGTCATTTTTGTTGTTGAAAACAGTCGTTTTCTCTGTAGAAAAAGTCGGTAAAAATTACCATCCAGTCGGTAAATGACTCGTCCCACCCCAAACATTTTGGCTAGTAGCCCCTATGCACCCAACACTAACCCCTATGCACCCAACACTACCGCAATCCTTTTCTCGCTTTACAATATACGACCGTAAGCTTCCCAAATTTCCCGGTCAGCCCACTTCCCAGTTTAAAAGCCAGAATGTTGATCTCAGACTCAAGGGGCTTGCGACTTCTCTTAAACTGACTCTAAATAAATAAAATGGACACACTGTGGACACATATGAGATGTGTATGAACATTTTAGTCTCCCAGCTTCATCACCAAGCATGGGGTGACATTTTAAAGTCTCGTTTCTTAATTTTTCTTCCTTTCCGAAGGAAGCGTGAATCCCCTCACTTGACAACTTTTTAATCTGTGCACGTTGAGTCATCGACAGAACATTGAAGTCAAGTCAGCTCAGATTATAAATAGAAAATTTCTAGAGGGACTTCGGGATAGTTGAGAGAGTGAGTTCAGAGAGTCAATGATGGAGATGGAGAATAAAATGGAACGTATTAAAAGCGCAGCAGAGTCTATGCAGAATGGGTGTACGTTAATGCAAGCAGCAGCTATGCATGGCTTACCAAAAAGCACGCTGCACGCACACTTAAAAGGGAAGCGAAAGACCGTCAAACAAGGTTAGTATTCAGTTATTCGGTATCATCCCCAACCTTTCAGCGAAGTAATAGCCCAGTTCTGAGGACCTCATCTTTTCTGCCATATTTACGCTTGTCGACACGGCTAGATTTGTATACCAAACCTTTGGTTGATCGTTGTAGTAGTTTGTCAGGAGATTTACATCTATGCAACTGCTGCCCTTGCAGAGCAATAACCAATCGAGAGTACCGCCAATACTTATGCTCTCCATGCTTTGCAAACGGACCATACTCGTAGGGCCACTACTCCTGCGGCATTTAAAGCGAGACAAACTTGCGGGTTTTGAAATTGTCTATTAAAAGTAAAGTACGGTCTGCAAACACCAAGGACACAATGGAGGCTGTATCTTTTTTTTGCTATGTCCAGGATATGAAGTTATCGGAGCCAGCGCTGCTGAACCACTGAATGAGTTTCGCTAAGGATGTTTTCTATCGCTAGTGGCGATAGTATCGCTGCTATTTGAAAGTGTGTCAGTTTTCTCAAGTCATTGCGCTACTCCCTAGTGTTGGCTTGCTCTGTGCCCTTGCTACCTGTCCCCTTCCCGCCATAAGTTAGAGCGTATTCTCTTATAGGAAAGCCAACCGTGTTTGACAGTGAAGTGGAGAGTAGGATCGCTGTGTGGATGGTAAACCCGTATGTCGACCGGGTTCGCGAAAGCTGCCTGTGCCCACATGGCAAAACATTTGGGGTTAATAAGTAGATTTAAAGACGGAACTCCGGGAAAAATTTTTTTGGCCAGTTTTGAAAAGCGGAACAATCTAGTGCTTCGACGGGAAAATCTGAAAACGCGAAATATTGACGGGCTTGTGGAATTTGTAATGGGAGAGGAGGCCACGGAAGGGGAGGAGGTCGAAAAAGAGGATGAAATTCTCTTGGCCGGGGCCGGACTAGCAGTCGATGACCTCAAATCGGCTGTATTCGCGGAGTTCGATATTTCTGATGTGGACAAAAATAAGGGGTCATTTGAGAAGACCGCATTCGAATATTTCGAAAGTTTCTTGGAGGGGGGGTACGCGAAAAATTAGAGAACGTGGAATCGGAGTGGGAGTTGGAAGAAAGTATCCGGATGACATTTCGCATATGGAAAAATATGAAAGAACGGCTTCCAGAAAATAATTCGGATTCGTTCGCGAACCTCGGCAACTTAAATGCTAGCGCCTTGCCTTTTTTTGGCGGTATTTGCAACGTGGAAAGTTCAGAAAAAAAGTGAAATTTATGTCGTGTGGGTGCGCAGCTTTCGTAATCAGGTAAGTGATTTATGTTCAAGCAGTAGACTTGCGAATAAATTCTTATCACAAATTGTGTAAAACTTACGCTCATAAAATTTTTTAACAACAGTTTCCTATTTAACTGAGGCTAGATGGCCGACTTTTAGGAGAGCGAGTTGTACGACTCAATGGTATCAAATTAATAACTAAGCAATTATTTTACTTTATACTGTTTTTTATGGCACTTGCAGCCTCTGGCTCAAGTGCCATATACCGATCACAATTCCGTCTGTCGGTCTGTCGGTCGGTCCGAGTTTTTTGTCCCACATATCCGAGTTAGGGTACTTCCAGATGTGCTAGGACAATGAAACTTGGCAGGCATATCAGGGACCCGACCAAACTAACCTGGAAATAATCAGTTTCCCGATCCGACCATATGGGGGGGGGAGTGCGGGGCGCTGGAAACTTGCAAATTTAGGGCATTTTGTCACTTTTTTCTGAGTTAGGGTACTTCTAGATGAGCTAGGACAATGAAACTTGGCAGGAATATCAGGGACCCGACCAAACGAACCTGGAAATAATCAGTTTCCCGATCCGACCATATGCGGGGGAGTGGGGGCGCTCGAAACTTGAAAATTTAGGGCATTTTGTCACACTTTTTCGAGTTAGGGTACTTCCAGATGAGCTAGGACAATGAAACTTGGCAGGAATATCAGGGACCTGACCAAAGTAACCTGGAAATAATAAGTTTCCCGATCCGACCATATGCGGGGGAGTTGGGGCGCTGGAAACTTGAAAATTTAGGGCATTTTGTCACACTTTTTCGAGTAAGGGTACTTCCAGATGAGCTAGGACAATGAAACTTGGCAGGAATATCACGGACCCGACCAAACTAACCTGGAAATAATCAGTTTCCCGATCCGACCATATGGGGGGGAGTGCGGGGCGCTGGAAACTTGAAAATTTAGGGCATTTTGTCACACTTTTTCGAGTTAGGGTACTTCCAGTTGTGCTAGGACCATGAAACTTGGCAGGCATATCAGAGACCCGACCAAACAAAATTAGGAATAATCAGTTTTCTGATCCGACCATTTTGGGGGGGGGTGGAGGGCAGGGGAATCCGGGAAACTGAGAAGTGTGTAACTTTCGAACGGATGATCGGATTGTAATGAAACTTCATAACTGAAGAGAATATATATCTGTAATGTCCCGTTTAAAGTCTTGACCGGATTCGGTAGCCAGGGGGGAGTTGGGGGGGGAGACCGGAAATTTCAAGAAACGGTTAGAATGGAGGGATCGGAGTGAAACTTGCTGGGAAGAACAAGCATCTGCTCTAGATAAGTCCTTTAGACCATTGTACTTGATCCGGACACTTATGGGGGGGGGGGGGGGTCCCGGAATTCCGGTGATGGTGGTTTTGGGGATTTTCACGATGAAACTTGGCAGGCATATCAGGGACCCAATCAAACTGACTTCAAAATAAAAATTTTGTCGATCAGATAATGGTGGGGGGAGTGGAGGGAGGGGAATCCGAAATTTTCAGTCATGCGTAATTTTGGAATGGGTGATCGGATTCGAGTGAAATTTAAGAATTCAACAGAGGACATTTCTCCGATGATTTTTTTCATATCCGGACCGGATCCGGCAACTATTGGGGGGGGGGGGGGAATACGTGCCCCGTTTAGAATGGAGGGATCGGGATGGAACTTTGTGGGAAGAACAAACAGATGCTCTAGGTAAGTCATTTGCTGAATCGGATTGGCTACGTGCACCGCGGGGGAGCTGGGGGGGGTGGGGGGGGGGGGTGGACCGGAAATCTCGAGAAACGGTTAGAATGATGGTATCGGAGTGAAACTTGCTGGGAAGAACAAACGTCTGGTCCATGTAAATCTTTTACATAATTTGGCTGGATCCGGACACTTGAGGGGGGGGAGGAGGGGTATCCCGGAATTCCGTTTTTTGGGGGATTTTCACGACGAAACTTGGAAGGCATATCAGGGACCGGTCGAAATGACTTGGAATAAAAAAAAAAATCCTCGATATGATAATCTTGGGGGGGGGGGAGTTGAGGGAGGGGAATCCGGAATATTGAGTCATGGTTAACTTTGGAACGGGTGATCGGATTCGAGTGAAGTTTAATAATTAAACAGAGGACATTTTTCTCTTGTGACCTTTTTATTTCCGGACCGAATCCGGCAATTATCGGGGGGAGGGCGGAAAATACTTGACCCGCTTAGACTGGTGTGATCTGGATCGAACTTCGTGGGAATGACAAACAGATGCTCTGGATTAATCATTTACAGAACCGGATTGGCTCCGGTTATTGTGGGTGGAGTTGGAGGAGGGGGAGGGGGGGTCTGGGATTCCGGTGATCGCGCGTTAAGGTACTTCCAGATGTGCTAGGACGATGAAACTTCGCTGGAATATTGGAGACTCAACAACATTTGCTTAGAAATTGCTACTTCCCAAATCCGATTATTCCTTAAAGTACCAATCTTGACCGCAAAGTAAAAAAAATACTTTTAAGCAATATATGCATTTTCGTGATGCCCATCAGCCCATTAGCAGTTTTGCCTCAAGGGTTTTGCTTACAAATTAAGTTCCAGCTCCCTTATAGCGCGCATCTCAACCGCAAAGTCGAAACTTACTTTTGATCAATCAAATCATCTTGACACATGCAAGTGCCATATGAGCTTACAGCTCTTGTTTAATTCATTTGATAGAAAAACATAAAAAATAGGGAAATGTCTTATTTTTCTGTTTCCTCTTTAAGTAAAATGATTTCCAAAACCAAGCGACAATGAATAAGGTGGAACCTTATGATACCCTAAGAATACCCTGTCTTTTGACAAGTGAATATTGCATGTCAAACTTCGGGGGGGGGGGGGGTCTTGGAACCAGGAATAAGTTAGAAATCAGAGTGCGATAATGCAAGCTTCACCCTGTCCTAATTAAACTTCCTTTGCAGGTCTCATTAAGTTCTTCCTGATCATACGGAGAAGCGATCATACTTTTGGGATTAGTTAAACAGTTGTTTCCATTTTTGTGACATTCCTGGTTTTATGCTTTTTGTGTTCAATAAATTAATTGCCTTGTTGAACAAGCACACGTTGTTAGTGTTCCGCTGGATTGTTTAAGATCACTGAAGCATTCGTAGTTTCAACAGACAACAGTATAGGATGTAATCTGTCGTGATTTGAAAACGTTATGGATGAAATGTTATGCTGCTAACGTTTTTAGAATCCCAACAGATTATATTCCAACTTCTGCCTGTTGAAACTTCGCATCCTCGTGTCAGCTGTCCGGAACTCCTGAGACTACCGCCATACTGAGCGTGTTCCATCCTACTTACCGTAGTTACTACACATGACGTCACGAATTATGGCTTTTTCCGTCAAGTCTGGAACGACTTTTCTATTTTCCCGCAGAATATCATCCCACGGGCGAATCCGACCAATCACAATTCAAAGATCCGTAGTTACTACGCTCCCGAGCGTGGTAAGCAAATAGTTACTATTGGTTACTATTTCGAGAAGGTTGGAACGGTCAGTGTAGTAACTTCTGGTGAGGTTGGAACGGAAATAGTAACTAATAGTTGTAATTGTCTTTTCCAAACTAGCGATCTGGTACAAAACTGATACAACATATTACATTTTAACCAAGCATATATTCGTTATGACAATACTATTTCATTTTTGGTTGGGGAGGCGCTAGGCTCACTCCTTTGCTTTAACATATTTACAAACGTGTCACTTCACTTATGATGAGGCGCTAGGCTCGCTCCTCTGGCAACGCGTCACTTCACTTTGGGGTAGGCTCTAACCTTACTCTTCTGAATCACTAACTTTCTTTACAGGTTGAGCCTTTTGACTGGCTTCACGGAGCGACCGGTACGGGTTATGTAGGGGGCGCTTTAGTGTTCTGACTGGATCAAACGACTGGTGCTCGGCACAGGCACCGGTGTGTGAAATGTTGGGCTGTGGTCGTGAGTGATCAGCTGCAGACGGTTTTGGTCTGGTGTTTCGGGGAAGGGGGTAAGAGCCGTTCCTGGTGGGCTCGTCGACGAAATTGGTGTTTCTTTGTGAGGGGTCATCTCGGGTTCGGCGACGTCTGGTGACTGAGGTTGATGAGAGAGTACCTTTATGTGTCGCTTGTTTCTTCTGTAGGTTGCCCCTTCGTTGGTCTCGACTATGTAGGATCTGGGATTTGCGTCGGCTCTTTTGACGATACCGGCTTGCCACAGGTTTCCATGGATTTGGGCCTGGACTGGCTGTCCGATTTGCAGTGGTTTTAGTTCCTTTGACTGTCGGTCATGGTACTTGCTCTGGCGTGACTGTTGTTTCATTCGATTTTGTTGGAACTGATTGTGGTCAAACGATCTTCGGTACAAGCAGTTCTTTGGTGCACGGGACTATTGATCTCAGGTTTCTGCTCATTAGCAACTGGGATGGGGAGGCCGATCCATCAACAGGGGTGTTCCTGTATTCTAGTAATGCTAACTCGAAGTCGTTTCCAGCCATTTCGGTTTTGCTAAGGATGTCCTTGGCCGTCTCTACGGACTTTTCTGCCAATCCGTTCGACTGAGGAAAATGTGGCATTGATGTGACGTGTGATATTTCCCACTCCAATATGAATTTATGAAACAGTGATGCTGTGAATTGTGGGCCGTTGTCGGTAATGAGCACCCGGGGAATCCCATAGCGTGCGAAGTGCTTCTTAAGACAGAGTATGATTTGGTGTGCATATGCATTACTCCCCATTCTATCGACTTCGAAGAATCGGCTGTAGTAGTCGACGGTAATGAGGTAGTATTCTCCGTTTTTGTAGAAAAGATCGCATCCAATTTTTTCCCATGGTAGTTGAGGGATGTCGTGTGGCATCAAAGGCTCTTTCTGGTTGGAATTCTGGTATCTGGCGCATGCATGGCAGTGTCTGATATGCTCTTCGATGTCGTTTGTCATTCCTGGCCAAAAAACGATTGAACGAGCTCGCTGCTTCGTCTTTTCCATGCCCAGATGTGATGCGTGTATGCAGTTGAGGATTTCCTTGCGGGAGTTCTTTGGTATGACTAGGCGATCTCCTTTTAGTATGATCTTGTCTATGACAGTTAGATCATGTCTGACATTCCAGAATGAGGTGATGGTTGGTGGGATGCTGCTTCTGGATACCGGCCAACCATTTTGGATCGTCTTAGTGAGCTCGACTAGTTGAGGGTCAGCTGCTGTCTCTTGTTTGAGCTTTTCGAGCCTGCCGTTGCTGATTGGTAGGAGCGACATCACGGAGTGTACGTATGATTCGATCTCCTTTTCCATTTCTGTATCTTCTTCAGGGAGGTACAGACGCGACATGGCATCCGCGACGGGAATTTCTTTGCCTGGGCGGAATGTTACTGTGACGTCGTATGGTTGGATTCTCAGTAGCATCCGTTGGAGCCTTGGTGATGACTTTGACATAGGTCGATTCAAGAACAATTGGAGAGGTTTGTGATCTGATACGACCATGAATTTCTGGCCGTAGAGGTATTGGTGGTAATGCATGCAACCGAAAAGGATGGCGTATAGTTCCTTCTCAATTTGCGAGTAGTTCTGCTCGGTGGCGTTCAAGGCACGCGATGCGAAGGAAACCGGTTTCCCATTTTGAATGAGGGTGGCTCCGAGGCCGAACTTCGAAGCATCAACTTGTAACTCAATGTTTCCTGCTGTTGGATCAAAGAATGCCAGCGAGCTGCAACTGGATTCTTTGATGTTGGTGAAGGATGTGTCATGTTGTTGTTCCCATTTCACCTGTCGTTGCTTTGCTAGGTCACGAAGTGGCTGATTTAGTGAGGATAGGTTGGGGATATGCCTTGCTAGGTAATTCATCATTCCCAACACGGTCTGGAGTTCATCTTTGGTAGATGGGGCTCTCATTCCTTTCAGTGCGTTGACCTTCCGTGGATCTGGGTGGATGCCAATTTCCGATATTACGTGTCCGAAGTACGGTATGCTGTCGCATCCGAACACGCATTTTCCGGGGTTGAGCCTTTTCGCGTGCCCTGATTAGCGCACTGCGAACATTTGTGTCGTTCTCCTCTAGGGTTTTTCCGGAGATGATGATGTCGTCAACTATGATAGAAAAACCTTTGATGCCTTCAAATGCCTCTTCCATGCGGCGCTGGAATTTGTCCTGTGCTGATATCAAGCCAAACGGCATGCGTTTGAACTTGTATCGACCATACGGTGTGTTGAACGTTGTTAGTTGAGATGATTCTTCGTCAAGGATGAGAGACCAATATCCGTGGTGGGCGTCCAGCTTCGTGAAGAATTTAGCGCCTGAATGTTTCAGTATCGTTTCGTCGAATGTGGGCATTGGGTGGTGGGGTCTTTTGATAGCCTTGTTCAAGTCGTGTGGGTCGATGCATACCCGGAGGCTTTTGTCGGGCTTTTTGACCACAACTGCAGCATTCACCCAGTCTATGGGGTAAGAGACTTTTTCGATGACTCCAAGTGCTTCCATTCTGTCGATTTCCTCCTTGAATTTGTCCTGGAGAGATATCGGGATACGTCTAGCTGGTACATCCTTTGGTTCGGCTCCTTCTTTGAGAGTGATGTGACACTCTCCTTCAAGCCGTCCAATACCTTGGAATATGTCTTGGAATTCCTCTATGAATGGGGTCGATTTCGATATTCTTGCGTTTTCGACTGTCAGTATCAGCTTAATTAATTTCAGATTCCGGCTGGTTTCGAAGCCTAGGATTGGTATGGGGGCGTCTTTCACTATGAAGAAGGGTTGTGTTTCGTTGCATCCATTTGCGTATGCACAGTTGAGACTGCAAACACCTAGTGTTGGGATCTTCTGTCCACCAAAGCTGGTAAGGATCTGCAGCGTCTTACTAATTCTTGGCCTTGGTTTGAGAGTGTTGAAAAGTCTTTCTGGTATAATATTCGCTTGGGCGCCGGTGTCAATTTTGAAAGTGACGCTGATTTGCTCATTGATCATGAGCTTCACATATGGTTGATCATCACCTTTGTCCATGAAGTCGATGAAGAGCTCGTCATTGCTGCTGTTTCGTTGCTCGTATGCCTGCTGATGCAGATTTATGATATTCACCGCCTTTTCGCTACTTTTGCATACCTTTGCGAAGTGGTTTGGTTTGTCACAGTTGCTGCATATCTTTCCTTTCGCTGGGCAATTGTGGGAGGATGAGTACTATCCCCCGCAAAAGTAGCATGGTCTTCCTGGTGGAGCCTGGTTTGCTTTCTTCGTCCTCCTAACGAAATCAACTTCGTGTTTTATGTGTGCTTCATGATAAGCTTGATTGCCACTTTTATCAGGTTGTGACATTGTCTTGAGTTGCACCTGGGTTTCTACATGTGCTCGCACAATGGTAACTGCCTGTGACAGAGTTAGATTTGAACCTGCTTGGAGAAGTTTTTCTCTGACCTTTGCTGAGGAGACGCCACACACAAGCCTGTCACTTATCATTTCCTCTCTTATGTCTGTCGTGGAATAGGCACATTCACAAGCCAACAGTTGTAGGTCAGTTATGTACTGATCCACTGGTTCACCATCACGTTGATCGCGTTTGTGAAAGAGGTATCTTGAGAAGACAGTATTGCACTGAGGGTTGAAGTATTCACTTAACTTGTCCACATATACTTCAATCTTGTCTTTTCCAGCAGCTTCGATTGTAAAGGTGCTGAAAATGTCTCGTCCTTTATCTCCAAGCCAGATCAACAGAAAGGCGCATTGGATTTTTTCTGTCTTTCCACTGAGGGGTCCTTGGAACATTAGGGTTGCATGATTCTTGAACGTTGTCCATGCCTCTTGTTGTCACTTGCCCAGTCCATTGTGGGGTATGGGACGTTGGTTTCCATGTTGCTTTTAAAGGGCTTCTGACACCATGTAGAAAGTCTCAACGTTTTTTGAAGGTAAGTAGAAACCCAGGTCATCTAGAATAGAAGGTAGGTCAGAATATTACATAGTTACTATTGGTACGAGGGTGGACGTTCACTGTCAGCACCTGACTAGTGCTGAACACTTTATCACACATTTTCACAGGCGTCACAATTTTCACCAGTCAGCTCAGTGCTTCCCATTTTACGAGACATACGTTGAAATCAGCTACAATGGGTTGCTCATTTTGTAATTTGCGAATAATCTGTTGTGATAAAAGAGGTTATGCATGAACGTTATCGAAAACATTCAGCAGATTTTGTCACTTCCTGGCAATGCTTGCTATGCTGTAATTCCTAAACATTTACGAATCACAACTGATTACATCGCAAGTGTTGTCTGTTGATATTGCGCATCCCTGTGTTATCTTTTATAAATTTCAAATTTCAACGATTAGGGTTTCCCGGTTAGGTAATCGTCACCGCGGCTCTCACCATCCAACGCCGGTTGACCCAGAATTTAAGATACAAAACTCAGAGTTTAGCTAGTCATCTTGATCACCAACTGTACGGGCCGTCAAAAAACCGCCGTGTACCTACCGGAAGAGACTGATACGTCACCACAGCTCTTCCCGTCCAACGCTATCGACATGTTGAAACAGAATTTGAGTGCGAGGAATTTGAGTGAGGGCGCCGAGTACCTACCGGAAGAGCCATAAGTGTCAAAACAGCTCTCCCCAACCAACGCCGTTGATTGGTTGCCCCAGAACTTGTAGATACAAAATTCCGAGTTTAGATAATACGGCGATCATTCACATTTGAATAGCGTCGCCACTGTTCTCCCCAACCAACGCCGTTGATTGGTTGACAAAAAAATTGAGTCATGGTTTGACCGACGTTTCTCGTTTTTCCGAGATTCATTGCCGTGTGTTGGACTTGGTCACAGAAGAGTTTGGACCGGAAGAGCCATAAGTGTCACCACAGCTCTCCCCAGCCAACGCCGTTGATTGGTTGAAATAGAATTTGAGTCATCATTTGGGTGACGTTTATCGTTCTTCCCGAGATTCACTTGCGTGTTTTTTTTTACTTTATTAGCGAAAGTGCTGATCAAGCCGCAGCAAAAAAAAAGTAATTCCGAAATTAGTTAATCCTCTTGGTAACAAACTCTACGTGTAGATGAAAAACCGCCCGTGTACCTACAGGGAGAGCCGGAAGCGTCACAGCAGCACTCACCATCCAACGCCGTTGAAGGGTTGACCAAGATTTTTTAAGATACAAACTTCCAAGTTTAGTTAATACGGCAATCAATCACATTTAAATAGCGTCACCAGAGCTCTCCTCAATCAACGCCTTTGATTGGTTGAAAAAAAATTTGAGTCGTCGTTTCGGCGACGTTTCTCGTTTTTCCTGAGATTCACTGCCGTGTGCAAAAAGCCGCAGCAAAATAAATTTCGGAGATTAGTTAAACCTCTTGATAACCAACTCTACGCCGTTGATTGGTTGACCCAGAAATTTAAAATACAAACTTCCAAGTTTAGTTAATACGGCAATCAATCACATTTAAATAGCGTCAATAGAGCTCTCCACAACCAACGTCGTTGATTGTTTGACAAAAAAAAAATGAGTCGTCGTTTTGGCGACGTTTCTAGTTTTTCCTGAGATTCACTTCCGTGTGCAAAAAGCCGCAGCAAAAAAAAAATTGATAACCTCTTGATAACCAACTCCACGCCGTTGATTGGTTGACAACACTTGCGTGTTTTTTTATATTGTATTAGCGAAAGTGCTGATCATGCCGCAGCAAAACAAAAATTCCCAGAGTAGTTATAATGCTCTTGATAACCAACTGTACGTGTAGATGAAAAACCTCCGGTGTACCTATAGGGAGAGTCGGAATCGTCACCGTAGCACTCACCATCCAACGCCGTTGAAGAGTTGACCCAGAATTTTAAGATACAAATTTCCAAGTTTAGTTAATACGGCAATCAATCACATTTAAATAGTGCCACCAGAGCTCTCCCCAACCAACGCCGTTGAATGGTTGACAAAAAAATTGAGTCGTCGTTTCGGCGACGTTTCTCGTTTTTCCTGAGATTCACTTCCGTGTGCAAACAGACGCAGCAAAAAAAAATCCGAGATTAGTTAATCCTCTTGATAACCAACTGTACGTGTCGATGAAATCACGCCCGTGTACCTACAGGGAGAGCCGGAACCATAACCGCAGCTCTCACCATCCAACGCCGTTGATTGTTTGACCCAGAATTTGAAGATACGAACTTCTGAGTTTAGTTAATACGGCAATCAATCACATTTAAATAACGTTAACAGGGCTCTCCCCAACCAACGCCGTTGATTGGTAGACAACAAATTTGAGTAATCGTTTCGGCGACGTTTCTCGTTTTTCCGAGATTCACTGCCGTGAGTAGTTATATAAAGGGGCTTCTACCACACCCTCCCCTCAATTTCAAAACCCCATTTTAACATCAATTTCTTAAATTTTAACATCCTTTATTCCAAATTAACCCCTTTTTTACAGATTTTTTAGTTTCATAATTACACGAAATAAGGTACCAAGAAATGATAATATTACCCCTTTAAGACATATAAACTAATACAATATACACTAATATATAAGTACACTTATTTTATTAACTATTACAACAATTCTAAATCATATCACTGGTAAACAGTTCTAAATCCACATATGTTTCGTTACTCTTATTTACCCGTACAATCGGTTGCAAAATCAGATTTTTCTTTGCAAGTCTACAACCAACTTATCACCATATTTTGTCTTAGCAATTCTCATTTTAAATATATTATATTTCAATCCTAATACCAGTTCTTCCTTCCTGATTGTCTCATTATATTTGTTTATTCTGATTGTATTCACGACTTCCTTCAGCGACTCCATTTATTAGTGGCTGAATTTCTTTAATAAAAATCTAAAGCTCCTAATTACCGACAGATCGTAACACCTGTGGTGTCACAGACGTCTCCAGCAGATAACAACACTCAGCGGAAAAGATTCGAGAATATTTAGTGTCACGTATCTGGTTTAAGGAGACATTTGGAAAAAATTGAGACTAAGAAGCTCATAAAGAAAGAAGAAATTTCCAATGTAATTTTTTTTTGTATCTTGCGATAAAAATGATGATTCCCAGGTAGGTATCTAGTAACATAGGAATAGCTGCATCTGAAATAAACAAAAGTGCAACCACCCGAGTTCTCAAATGACGATGCGCGCATCACACGAGATGACGAGGAGCCAGACGTCCTTGGAGAATCTGTACAGATTGGAATTGAGGTCAGATAATTGTTGTGAAGCGCATCACGTCCTTGGGAGAATCTGTACAGATTGGAATTGGGGTCAGGTAATTGTTGCGAAACACATCACACGAGATGACCCTTCGAAATTTATGTGAAGGATTTATCTTAGGTGGTGAATCATGTGTGAAAAGTCAAACTTGCGAACCGTTCTTTTGAACTATTGATGCGTTCTTGCAATATTTATATCGATTTAAACGCACTTGCTTCATATATTTTTCGCGAGGAAAAAATCGAAAGGTTTTACGCATTTCGTTTCACGCTGAATAACCTCATCAATCGTTAACTGTTCACATTTTAACAACGATATCAATTCAGTATAAAAATCATAAGTGGTCTTGTATTCTGCTTTCCTGTCAGCAATATTCAGATGTTTTTCAATCAACTCAATAATGATTGCAACAAGACATAAAGATACTAAAGTTAGCATTAGATACCCAGACAAACCTGCTACTGAAAAGATACCTTTGGATAAAAAAAAGACAATTGCTAACAGTATTGTAATATTTATAACTTCCACGTTAGACGAATAATTTATTTTCCAATTCTTCCATTTATAACATAATAAAATTGTTTCAAAAATTATTTGACTGAATGAAAGCTTCGCGATTCGGAACACACGCGCCACTTGCGAAACTCTATTTGCTCTTTCTTGATCGGTTGGAGATAATTAGGTAGCGCTTGCTCCATGAAACGCAAAACTCAAGAGTCATCTCGGAAACTGTGCTGTCTGTGTTTCTCGATCGGTCGGAGATAATTAGGTAGCGCTTGCTCTATGAAACACATAATGAAACCAGTGATTTTCTTTACGGCTGAGAAAACGCAGACGGGAGAAATTCATTAATAAAAAAATCCCCCTATTAAATGATGAAAACTGCAGAGGTTATTCAGCGTTGCAAAACCATTATATCAAACAACGAATCGGTTATACGAAGTTTACCGCAATACCGAATTAATGAACTGCGGACATATGCGAAAATTAATAAAATAAAAAAAATGGAGCTAAGAAACATGAAATAACAAATAGTATAATAAACCATCTTAATAAGAATATTTTGCTAGCTGAAGATACAATTAATATTCGACGCAGAAACGAAAGAATCCATAAAAAGAACAGACCATCCGACTATAACCCACAACCGAAATTACGGACAATTCTGGAAGATGAGATAAAAGAAAATAATATCGCCATTAAGAAAATAAAACAAGAATACAATGGTAACAAAGAAAAGGAGACACGTGAATTAAAGAAATTTCTGAAAAACAAGAACCTATTAACTCGCGGAAACCGAGAAGAAGTACTAAAAAGAATTGGAGAATACTATAATAATATTATTAAAAAGCATGAAGATACTATAAAGAAAAATAGAGATATCATTAGAACTCAAGTAGAAAGAAGTGATAAAAATAAACCCAAAGTAGTCGATTTATCAACTCTCTTTATAAATAAGAAACGGATTAAAGAAGAAACTACCATTCCTAATTATTTATTCAAAACGGAAGAAGAGCAGCAGCCGACTATTTCTAGGGAAATTGAAAATTTTTATACCGTAAACGTTTCTATTGAAAGCAATGGAAGAGAAAAACATACTCTTAGAGCTTTTGTTTTCGCTGATTTACAACGAAGAATGAATGAAAGATATCAATATAGAGTTCAATTCGTAACCAGGGTTATTTTCTATAGACAGGAGAATGATGAAGAAGTAGTAGTATTTTACAACAGTACAGATTTCAAACAAAAATAGCATACTTACTCATAGTCATTTGGATGATAATAACAAGAGACTTAGTTCTTTAATTAATACTCCTCGATCTGGGCTACAATTTAGTCGGTATGAAGGAATTGATTATAGGATGACACGAATAGAATCGTACATGGGAGGAACGTTTAAAACACTGCCAGATTTCGTAAAAAATAAAAAAGCTTGCCTGAATATTGAAAATAAGGATCAAAAATGCTTTCTTTGGTCAATCTTAGCACATTTATACTCAGCTAAAGATCATGCAGAAAGAACTTCGAAATATAAACAATATGAGAACGAATTTGATTTCAAAGGGATTACTAACTTCCCGATGGAGACACAAGATATTCACAAATTTGAAAATAAATACAACATTAAGATTTGCTTATTTCAAATTGATAAAGAGAAAATAATTAGAAGTCACTTACTAAAAAGCACAATCAATGGGAAAACAGCAAAACATATCATTCATTTATTATATTTTGATAATCATTATGTGCTAGTAAAGGATCTGAGCAGATTAGTTGGTCCTCAAA
Source organism: Branchinecta sandiegonensis (assembly GCA_030848855.1). Taxonomy (NCBI): domain Eukaryota; kingdom Metazoa; phylum Arthropoda; class Branchiopoda; order Anostraca; family Branchinectidae; genus Branchinecta; species Branchinecta sandiegonensis. Next base: position 18,423,902 of record JAUPMV010000016.1, on the reverse strand, counting down.
TCTCTAAAAAGAAAACAAAGACATACCTCTGCACGTTTTGTGGAAGACATTTCAAAAAGGAAGAACAATTTGAAAAACATGAACTTAAAAATAATTGCGAAGACCCTGATATTATAATGCCTCCTGAAGGTTCAGTATACACTATAAAAATATTTCGAAACAGATGAAAGTCCCTTATTGTATAATAGCAGACTTTGAGTCTTAAAAGTCTGTTGTTCCTTTGATAAAAAACAGAACAAATATTACGATTATTTCGGTGAAGACGCTGCAGAACATTTTATTAAAACGATTACAAAAGTATCCACAGAAATCGCAAACAAATATGAAAACAGGCAGAGAAAACACACTTACACCGATGTAGAAATTACAGAATAATGGAACACACTAATGGATAAGACCTGCCATATCTGTAAGACTGAAATTACTGAAAATCCCCACTTTGATCACGATCACATGACTGGAAAAAATAGAGGTTTTGCTCATGCTGAATGTAATATGAAATACAGAATTCCCAAGCATATCCCTGTAGTGATGCATAACTTATCAAAATATGATTCTCATCTATTTGTGAAAGAGTTGATACCTGATAACGGCATATTTGAAAGTGTAGAAAGTTTCATCTCATTCTCGAAATCAATAAGTATTCCAAGACAGGATACGGAAATAAAATATGAAATCCGGTTTACAGATTCAATTAGATTTATGGCTTCATCTTTAGACAAGTTATCAGCAAATTTAGCAAAATGCGATTGCAAAGAATCCTGTAATCATCTGAGAGAGAATTTCAAGTATACATCGAATAGTTTCAAAAACGATGAAGAATTCAATGAAATAATTAAAAATGGGGTTTACCGTATGAATTCGTAGACAGTTTCAGTAAAATGAATTGTACAAACTTACCACCTATAGAAAGCTTTTACTCTAGGTTAACGGGAAAAGGTATGGACAAAACTGATTATAAAAGAGCGGTGTCTATTTGGAAGCAATTTAATTGTAAAACTTAACTTGATTATACCAAGTTGTACCTAAAAAGTGATGTGTTAATATTGTCGGATGTTGTAGAGAATTTCAGAAATGTATGTATACATAATTTTGACTTGGATCCACTTCATTACTTCTCAGCTCCAGGACTAACATGGGACGCTTTCCTTAAACATTCGAAAGTAGAATTACCGTTATTCTCGAAGGAAGACTTGTATACATTCATTGAAAAGGGGATAAGAGGTGGCGTATCGCAATGTATAAAGAGATACGCTAAAGCAAATAATAAATATATGAGCAGTTATGATAAGGATAAGCCATCTAACTATTTAATGTATTTCGATAAGAATAATTTATATGGGTGGGCAATGTCTCAGAATTTACCAGCGAATGATTTCCAACTCATTCCAATACCACATGATTTGAAAGAAAGAAATGAAAACACATCAATCGGGTATTACAACCATCTAAAAAATCATGTTAACTCGGTGATACAATTACCGAATGTAGGTGTTATATATGATTTTGGAATATCCAAAAGAACTACACGAATTACACAAAGATTTACCATTAGCACCAGAACATTTTAATGGTAAGCTTTGTACCACATTATTAGATAAAAACAATTACGTAATTCACCACAGGAATCTAGAATTCTATTTACAAAAGGGTTTGATACTGAAAAAAGTACATAGAATACTAGGATTCACTGAAAGTGCTTACTTAAAGGGATACATAGACCACAACACAGCACTTAGAACTAAAGGTACTAACGATTTTGAAAAGGACTTTTTTAAGCTGATGGTTAACTCTTGCTATGGAAAAACTATGGAAAATGTGAGGAAACGAGTAGATATGGAAATAATAACTGACGATAAAACAAGAGAAAAAATAATAAAGAAACCCAACTTTAAATCTGAAATTGTTTTCAGTGAAAACTTTTCTGTGGCAAGAATTTCAAAGGAAAAGATAAAACTAGACAAACCAATGTATATAGGTTTTGCTGTATTAGAACTATCCAAGTTATTGATGTATGAATTCCATTATGATTATATGAAGCCTAAATATGGAGATAAAATTGATTTATGTTATATGGATACTGATTCTTTCATATACGACATTAGAAACGAAGATTTCTATCAAGATATCAAACAAGATTTGAATGAGAGATTTGATACATCTGATTATGCGAAAGATAATCCATATGGGTTTCCTAATGTAAATAAGAAAGTGATAGGAATGATGAAAGACGAACTAGCAGGACAGGTTATGACTGAGTTTGTAGGATTACGATCAAAAGTATATGCTTATGTAAAGGACAACCAAGACCCTTCAAAAGCTAGCAAAAAACTGAAAGGAATAAAAACGAACATAGTTAAAGATAAAATTACGATTCAAAACTATAAGGATGTACTGTTTGGTAAAACTGAAAACCTTTCTTTAACCCAGTATAACTTAAGGTCATACAAGCACAATATGTTCCTAGAAGAACAGAATTAAAAAGCGTTAGATCCTAAGGATGATAAAAGGATAGTAACAAGCGATAATATTACAACTTTACCTCTAGGTTATAAACATTAAATTCAAGTCCCTACTTCAAAAAATTCAAGTACCCACTTAAAAAATTCAAGTACCCACTCCAAAAATTCAAGTACCCCACTTCAAAAATTCAAGTACACACTCCAAATACTCAAGTACCTACTTAAAATACTCAAGTACCTACTTCAAAAAATTCAAGTACCTACTTCGGTAAATCTTATAATGAAAAATTCTTCCTAAATAAATGAATGAAAAGGCATCAATCAAAGTGTATGATTTTAGCGAAAAGAATAACTATCAGAACAAGCACGAACTTGCACCTCAGTGGCCATTTAGATTATTAATTTGTGGAAGTTCAGGAACAGGTAAAACCAATTTCCTCTTGAATTTAATTTATGAATATATCTGTTTCAACCGAATATACTTGTATGCAAAAGATCTTGAAGAAGATAAATATGAAGAACTTATAGACAATTTAACCACCTTGGAATCAAAACGTAAAACGAATATTTTAACCGTAAGTAATGACCTTAACGATATTATCGATGTTGATGACCTAGACCCTAATTATCAAAACTTGATTATCTTTGATGATTTTGTAACTGAAAAAGACTAGAAGAAAATAGAAGACTTATTCATAAGAGGAAGAAAGAAAAATGCTTCAATTGTTTATTTATCACTGAGCTATCATAAAACACCAAAGGTTGAAAGACTTCAGTGTAATTATTTCGCATTCTTTCAGTGTTCTAATCCAAAAGAAATAAAATTAATCAGGCAAAATCATGTATCTAATATAGACAATGAGAACTTTCAGAAACAATTCGAGGTTGCAACTAAAGATTACGGATTTTTCTTCATAAATTTAAAAACAAAAGATAAAACCCTGAAGTACAGAAAAAACTTTGAAAATTTTACTGGATAGTTTGTTTCTATTATAAATGAATAAATTTGGTAGTGTTGGAAAAAATGTTAGTAACGAATCGAATGAAAAGAGAGTTACTGATGACAACGGTAATATTAACCTACAAGATAAGAGAATTATTAATTTAGGGGATGCGAAAGCAGACCAGGACGCTATTAGTTTCAGATCTATGACTATTATTTTGAATCAATTTAAAGAAGAAATTACCGTAGAACAAGTGGGGAAAAATCAATATTTTAGCGAAGATATCAACAGATTAACTGCTGTACATGATTCTCTTGATAATTTATTGGTAAGGATTAAAGATAAAGGGTTATTTGTAAAAGAAATAGTTCGAGTTAATGATAAAGAAATTAACGCTGAAAACAAGTTGATAACAAATGTTAAAACCCTAAAAACAAAAATGATGCTGTTAATTTAGCAACGTTAACCATGAATCTCTCAGAGTATGACAAAAAGCTTCTTGGTCAACATACTCAAAACAATCTAATTGAAATAAAAATTGCTGACCAACAAACCCATATCGATAATATTGAAAGAGCAGTAGTAAATACTTTAAAAAGGCTTCTAGAGCTAAAACCTGTTGACAAACCATTCGTTTCCAGAATAGAAAAAATGATGGCTGGAACATAAGAAGTAAATATGATAAATTATTTTTCTAATAAATGATTGAAACAATGGAGTATACAGTTTATTTGTGAAAGCTTCAGAAAGAAAAGCTTAAGAAATGCTTTGGTGCTAAACAAAAATGTCAGATACGTGTTAGTCATAGTAGACAGAATGAACGAGAACCAGTAAAGTTACTTTTAAGTAAACGACAAATTGATAAAATTGAAACATGTAAAATGAATAATAAGGGCGGATTACTTCCTTTCCTAATACCATTAGCAATTACCCTTGGAAAGGCAGCTTTAACAAGCGGAGCTGCTGCTTTGGGTACATTTGCTGGTAAGAAATTGGTGGATAACATAACCAACACAGGTGGAGCGCTTACACTTCCTGGAACACAAAAAGTTGTCGGTAATGGGGTACGTGGAAGGCCTAAGAAGGAAACCCAGTCAAAAAACGGGAACATCAAAAAAGAAGCAAAAGTAAAGTAGGACCTCTAACAAATTTTGATATTATGGACGCAGTAGGGGATATACCATATTTGAGAGGTGTTTTCTCTATAGATACGCTACCCAAACATATAAATAACCTAGAATGCGGTGTCATTAATTATGATAAACTCGGAATGCCTGGAACTCACTGGGTAGCGTGTTGTAATCTACCTAATCAACCCTATGTCGAATTTTTCGATTCTTTCGGTATACCCCCAGGAAAAGAAATAATTAAATATCTAAAAACTTCAAAGAAAAAAATAGCTTATGAAAATCTTGCTGTTCAATAGATAGATGAATTAAACTGTGGATTTCACTGTATTTCCTACATCCAGCACATACTGAAGTTGGTAGCTTTTCGTTTATAAAAATTGTTTTCTAATAAATGGAGATTTATTGTATGAAATGTAAAAAGAAAACTGACACTGAATCAATGTTTAAGGTAGTGTCACAGAAAAATAATGTTCCAATGCTGAAAGGTAATTGTGTTATTTGCGGATCGAGGAAAAATCTGTTTTTAAAAAAAACCTCAATGCAGAAAAAGATATTTTAAATTCGTATTATTCAAATTATTCAGGTGTTGATGATATTTACAGAAAATTAAAAGAAAATGGAGTGAACGTTACTAAAGATAACATAAAACATGTTTTGCAAAATGAGAATGTGTATACGTTACACAAACCTTCCTATCACAATTTTGAAAGGAGGCGAGTCTATGTTCACTATGCTGATGAGCAATGGCAAGCTGGTTTAGTTGACCTTCAGAAATATAAAAAAGCAAATGATAAAACAAATTACATCTTGACTGTTATTGATTGCTTTAGTAAATACGCTTGGTGTGTCCCTTTGAAAGATAAAACGGGTGCTGGAATAATAAACGCATTCAGTCATATATTTAAAGAAAGAATTCCTCAGAAACTACAAACTGATAAAGGTAAAGAATATGTAATGAGAAATGTTCAATCTTTTTTGAAAAATAACGACATACACTGGTTTGCGTCTGAAAGTGAATTGAAAGCGCAAATTGTTGAACGATTCAATAGAACGCTGAAAGAAAAGTTGTGGAAATATTTTACTCACAATAACACTACTAAATGGATTGATATTTTACTTTTATTTGTTAGAAATTATAATAACTCTTATCATCGTTCAATACAAATGAAACCAATTGATGCTAGTAAAAAGGTAAATCAGAAAAAGGTTTACAATGCTTTGTTTCCTCCATGTGATTACAAAGTCACAGGAAATTACAAAGTAGGGGATTTAGTCAGAATTAAAAAAGAAAAAAGTATTTTTGATAAAGGATATTTACCGAATTATACGAATGAAGTATTCCAGATAGCAACCATTAGACCTACCACCCCCATTACTTATGAAATATCTGACAAAAGTGGGGAATTAATTCAAGGAGGGATTTATGAAAAAGAATTTTCAAAATTTATTATGAAATAAAATTACTTGTATATAAATGGATTCAAGACGTTTGAGTGATCAGGCATAGTTAAGAACAGAGAAATTCAAAGAAAAAAAGTTGAACAATACGAGATGGAGAAAGCAGGGTTTCGGGAATATGCTTCAGAATTAAACGCTCCAGTTGTTACGGCAGAAAAAGAAAACACTGAAGCGATCATTAAGAAATTACAGAAGAGTGATGAAAATTCAAGCAGACGGTTTCAAAGATTAGGTTAAACATTTAAGACTGCTTCAGAGGTATCGAATCGAGCGCCAACTCCTGCTTTAGAACCAACTCCCGCTTTAGGACCACCATTCATTGATATGAATAAAGATATTAATCCAGAGATGTTAAATCAGATTAATTCAAAACATGAATCGCGGGGTGGTAATGATCATTATTTTAAAATGCCTATGTAATACATTAGTCATCCTACGGATATAGAGGAGGCTCTGGATCATTTAACAAATAGAAGTCAAAGTTATGGCGGTAAAGGTTACTCTAGCCATGATCAAATTATTCAATTTATACAAGAATACAAGGATAGGTTAAGAGCCATTCAAAAAAATTTGAGATTAGTCAAACAACAAGGAACTGGAATATTTATGAATTGTGATGAAATGATTAAAAAATTGTACACTTTGATAGGTAGTAGAGTAAACGGGAATACATCTGATGAGGTGAGGAATGAAGCTATTGATATTTTGGATTCGTTAATGCGAAATAATTTTTTTACGAAGAGAGTTTACAATTCAATATATAAAAAATATTTCTAATAAATGGTGTTGTTAAACATTGAAGGTAATGAAAGTATCATTGATATAACATTTAGTCATCCAATCGAACTGAATCGTAATTGGGATTATGAAATAGGTTTGAATCAGTGTACTTTGTGGTATTCGTGGAATAATATAAGTGATAAATTTGGAAATAATACATTTCAATATAGGAAAGATGAAGAGGGGGTAACGATGAGGGGGGTAACGATAACGATGATTGTTTGAATTATTTTTTGTATCAGTATTTTGATACTCCAAAAAGATGAGTGTCCTATTGTAATCTGATCCAATCCAGCATCTATGAGATTTGTCATAGTATTACAAGAAAAATATGTGTTTCGATTTAATGGTGACTTGTGTCAGATTTTAGGCTTTGAGAAGGATAGTGAGATTTCTAAGAAAATCAATGAAGGTACAAAGCTTCCGAATATAACGAGAAGCGTTGATAAAATTCGAATTCACTGCTCTCTTGTAAACAGTTCTATCGTAAACAAAAGTAAATCAGACGTCATTTGGACATTTATTCCGAATACAGAACCAGGTTGTCAAATTGTTGAAAATCCTAGACAATTAATCTACCTCTAAGATGAAGCTATGTCAATGTATAACAAAATTATTAAACCGAGATTTGAGTTGTTGAAAAATAGAGCAATAGAATACGGGAAAGATCTGATTGATGTGAACAGGAAAGAACTCATTGATGTAATTGGAAACAAAAAATCGATGAAGGATCTTCTGGGTACAAATAAAAGAATTTTAAACCAAAGAAGTCAGGACTTGATCAAAACGTTAATGACTGGAAATGGACTGAAGATTCTGAAATAAGTTTTATTTAATAATTTCTTTCTTATATAAATGGCAGTAAATAAAGTTATCAATCCGCAATGGAACATTTTTGATGAGCTGCTTGTGGATGATACAGTGGTCAAATATGAATTTAAAGAAATTCGAGAAACAGATGTGAACGTATCCAATAAAACAGAGTTGGAATTTGTAACAAAGAAATTAGATTCTTGGTTCTATCCAAGTGAAAGTTATCTTGAAGTGGGTGTAAGAATAGTTAAAGAGAATGGAGCTAACATAGATGCAACCGATGCCGCTACGTTAACTAATAATGGATTCAATTTATTTAGTACCGCTGAGTACGTAATAAACGATGCTCCTGTTGACAAAAATTAATCATGTTGGTATTGCAACTACCGTTACAAAGTTGATTGAATATTCCGATGATTATTCTAGAAGTGCAGCTAGAAATCATTTCTGGTATAAGGATTATAATCAGGGAACCGATATCAACCCTATAAGTAGTTCATTTACCGTACCTGCAGGTGGAGCACTAGCAGGAACTGTGGTTGTCAGTTCTAAACCCAATCGAAATTATAATAAAGGGTTTGAGAAGAGATATAACAGAACTAAAAACAGCAAATTAGTAAATATATATTTACCATTATCAGAGTTGTTCGGATTCTTGAAAGGAAACAAACGATTTTTTAGAGGTGCATCGCATAGAATTTGTCTAAGAAGAAATGATGATAATAACATGATTGTAAGAAATGGGGATACTAATTGTAAAGTAGTCATTGAGTATTTATCCTGGAAAATTCCTGTCATAGCTCCTAGTATTGAAATGATGAGTGAATTGGAAAAGGGTTTGGCAAAGGATAAAAAGTATAATCTGATGTGGGAAGCTTGTAATACTTATAAAAGTGATGTTAGTCAGAATAAGGAACACACATGGAAAGTTGTGTCTGAGAGAAATAGTCCTACAAAAATCGTTGTGATGTTACAGAAAAATGAAAAGCATAACAACCAAAAAAAGAATAATATGGTGTTTGATCATATGAATTTGACGGATATAGAGGTTAGAATTAACGGGGATAAATATCCAGAAGAACCCCTCAAATGCGACTCTAGTGATGAGAAATGCACGTACTCTAATCTGTACAACAGATACATACATTTGGGTTATAAACAATTAGCGTTTGATTCTGGTAGTGTAGTCAATATAGAAGAATTTAAAGAAGTACATCCACTGTTTCGATGTTTCCAAACACGAGTCAAATATTTATAATGGAAGAACTGCTGATATTGAAATAAGTATAACATTAAAAGATCATCAACCCATACCATATAATATTTACTGTGTTATATATTATGAAAGAAAAGCTACACTTGATATTATTAATAAAAATATGTATGTGAGTTTGTGAGTTTGGATTTTTATTAAAGAAATTCAGCCACTAATAAATGGAGTCGCTGAAGGAAGTCATGAATACAATCAGAATAAACAAATATAATGAGACAATCAGGAAGGAAGAACTGGTATTAGGATTGAAATATAATATATTTAAAACGAGAATTGCTAAGACAAAATATGGTGATAAGTTGGTTGTAGTTATTAGTCATAATGGCAAAGCATGTGATTTGTTTATAACTCAGAAATATAATGCTATTGCTAACGAATTACTTGCAAGGAGAAATCTGATTTTGCAACCGATTGTACGGGTAAATAAGAGTAACGAAACATATGTGGATTTAGAACTGTTTACCAGTTATATGATTTAGAATTGTTGTAATAGTTAATAAAATAAGTGTACTTATATATTAGTGTATATTGTATTAGTTTATATGTCTTAAAGGGGTAATATTATCATTTCTTGGTACCTTATTTCGTGTAATTGTGAAACTAAAAAATCTGTAAAAAAGGGGTTAATTTGGAATAAAGGATGTTAAAATTTAAGAAATTGATGTTAAAATGGCGTTTTTAAATTGAGGGGAGGGTGGGGTAGAAGCCCCTTTATATAACTACTGCCGTGTGTTGAACTTGGATATAAAGAGATATAGAATTCCGTAGTTAATACGGAACAGCGTCCCAACCAACGCCGTTGATTCGTTGACAGAACGTTTCTCGTTATTTCGAGATTCAGTGGCGGTTGATCATACTGAGTATTCGGCCTTCATGGCAAGGGTTCTGTTCAGGCAGCCGTAAAAAAATACAATTTCTGTTGTATGTAGGCTACCATAAAAACATTACAATTTTTTTTTATCCAATAAAAATACAAATTCCTGAAATATCAAATTATCAATCAGAGGGTCCTCTTGATTTAAAAATCAACTTCCATTTTGTTCTGTTGAAACGGGACACAACCACCTCTGTCAAATAGACATTCTTGGTTTTTCCTGACCTTCTTGTCCTTGCTGCACCTAAATAAAATCTCTGATATAAAAATGATATAGATAATAATTCATAAAATCTTAAAATATCAGTCATCTTTTTCAACATTCTTAGTTTTAACTGACGTTCTTGTCCTTGCTGCACCAAAAAACATAATCTCTGCTATAAAAACTTACATGGATAATAATTCATAAAATATTAAAAATATCAGTCATCTTTTTTAAAACCAATTTCCATTTTTTTTCTGTGAAATGGAACACTTCTGCAGTGATGTTCACATGCTTCGGCCCTACACCGAATAGCCTATGTGAATCCTACTAGACAAGTGAATCCAACACCAGAAGCGATTCCACCTGCCCAAGACAAATCTTCCCCTCAGGTGACACCTACTTGCAAAGTGAATTATCCTGCTTTGGTGTTTTCTCCACACCAGGTGAAAGCACTTGGACAAAAGTTAATGAGTTCCAAGAAGAAAGGAAGGAATCAGTTATAAGGTCAGTAATATGATTATAAAGTTTCACTATAAAGGCAGTCATGCACACTGGCATCAAGAACCACTCTTGGATACCAGGTAAAGAAAAAAATGCAACTTTTCTGTTTTCTGGCCTATTTTATAGAATTTCTAGAGTTCTAGGCTGGAGGGTGAGGAGTGAGGAAGCAAGACAGAGTTTCCCGGTGTCTCTAGAAGTGAAATATGAAAGAAAAAAAAATTCTACCTTCACTGGTCTCCTTCACGCCAAAATCAATGATAACAGGAGATTCTTTTTCACCTCAGTAGGAGATTCCCTTCAGCAGGGGAATTCTCCAAAAAGTCTGGTGCCAACTGTATAATGGCTATGGTGAATAACCAAGTTCTAGCTTTTAATGTGTTGCAAAACCCTAAGAATTTGAATCCTAAAACGCCTGCAAGTGCCGACAACAAACATTTTTTTTTCTCCAGTTGTCGGTATATTTTTTGGAACTTTAAATCAGTATGAGCTCGAAAAAAACCTTGTCATATATTATAGAAAAAATAATTAAAAAAGATGAGACACATAATAAAACCGGGACTAATAAATCAGCTAAACTTTAAGCCGGCGCTGCTTTACAACTTGTCTACAAGAATTGTCTCAGAATGTCTTTTTCTGACATCATAAGCATGAGCTGGTCTAGTCTTTCGTCTCCATTGTTGACCTCAATCTGTTCTTCACGATCTTCATTTCGCTGAATATTCGCTCACCTTCGGCCGATGTTACTGGAATCGTTTTTGCAATTAAGAATGCTCTGTACACTAATGGCAACCCGCTTCTATTCTCTATATAGAGAGAATCTATTCTCTCTATAGAGAGAAATTCAACTGGACTTCCAGAAACTCTGTCGTTTTCATGCTTGCAAACTTCTGCAAAAATTTCCATTTCGGACTGGAACGGGTGGACAGGCATTGCTGCTAATGGAAACGCGGCACTGAAAGCGTGACACTGCGAAGGTTCACCTACGACTGTTAAAACTTTCTTAAATCAGTAGTATAAAGTGTGGCAAACGACATCTGCAACGCTTCGCTTGTTGTTTCGTCATTGGCGTATCTTCCAGGAAGCCGCCGCTGACGATGGTATCGCCTATGTTCGCCTTCCAACCAAGAGCGGAATGCTTCGTCAGTCATGGGACTGTCATCGTCCTCTTCTCCGCAAATTAATCGCTAGGCCATACTGACAGATGCCGTTACTTGACCAGCGAGTTCGCTCTCGTTGCTCATGGAGTGTTTGATGACAGTCACCGTGGCTTTCATCAAGTTGCATGCACCGACGATATCCAGCTCAACTGCTTGAAGCTCGCGAATCAGGACGTTTGTTCGAGAAAGTAATGCCCTCATGAACATCAGCTGTGCCATAAATTCGAATCTGGTAATGGCACTAAGAAGTCCGTCGGACTTCGATTTGGTATCTGTATCAAGGGTGTCTGAATTTCCCATTTCCCTGATCAGTGCAACAACTTCTGGCAGAACACTCCAAAGCGTCTGAGGCGACTCCGATCTGGCAGACCACCTTGTTTCTGATATTCCCTTTAGCTGAAGCTTGCCTTCAACTTCTTGCATAGCCTTGCGGTACAACTTGAAGCGCTTGGATCCCCCGGTGAAAAAATTCAAGGTTTGCTGTAAGGCACCAAACATGTTGCGGGTGGAGCTTGATTCACAGCAATGCTCTACTATAATGTTCCCTCTGTGGGCGAGGTACCTGAGGTACGGAACATTTCTTCTCAGCTTCTTGGAAATGCGAGCCTGTGCTCCCTCAAAGCGGCCACTCATGTTGCTGGCAAAATCATAGCACTGAAATGAGGGTTTGTCTTCATTGATACGAAGCTTCCTCAGCACTTGCAGAATTTCTTCGGAAAGATCGACTCCTTCCTTCGACTCAGAATCAACGACGGTGAGTAAGCGCTCTTTAGCAGCTCCTTCGATATCAACGTATCGGACACCTATAGCTAAACGTTCTTCGTGGCTTACAGCCGGTGTTCCGTCTGCAAACACTCCAAAGATGAGCTTCATTAACTTCCGCCACGATTTTCTGAACCAGTATTGTGCCTCGAAAGAAGATTAGCTAGCTCAACGTAATTACCACCTTCATGATCCTTGCCACGGAATGCAAGACCTTGTTTACCTAGCGTGGTGGTGACATACGAATAATGCGACGTCCTCTTTCCTTGTCTTTTTCTGACTCTATATCCTTCCTGAGTTTCTCCTTGTCAACTAAGTAGGGCAAAGACTTATCTCTCGCTACAAAAGAAATGAAATCACCAAAAGAAGCTTTGTGACCATTTGATTGGAAATGAGTGACGAGCATTCCAGGCTTGACGCCCTTGCTACGCATCTTATGCCAGTTTCTAGTTCCGGCAACAAAAGTCGCATCTTTGTTCCTGTATTCACGCCCAGGTCCAGTTGGGAACAATGAACAGGCGAAGCAGTAGGCCGAGTCCTTCTCCACACTATGCTCGGGTACTCATTGCTCGGGTACTCAAGTGCGGGTACTCATTATACCAGTTTTTAACGAAACGCAGTTGGTGTTTGGAACTCTGTGCTTGGATTGCCTCGTTCACTGGGAAATTGAGCTTCGGCTGAAAAGGTCCTAGCTCAGTAAGTTTCAGCTTTTCAGAATCCGAAATTTGTTCTTTCCTCAAACCAGGATCATGATCGACTCTTACAATTCCAGTTTCGGCTTCATACCCCACTGATTCACTTCCCGTTCCTTTTTGGGTAATGAATTTCTCAGACTGACTAATAAGCCTAGTTCCGTATTCACTGTACGACCGCCCGATGTCTAGTGCCTGTATTGCAGCATCCAACTCGTTTGTAACGGAATCTGATTTAGCTGCAAGTGTCAGTTTTTCTGCTGCCTCTGTACCTTCAGTGATACAAGAAAGAAGAGCGAAGATATTACCGATTCCTACTGTTTCTTCCAGATCAGTTTCTGAATTACGGGCTTCTTCCGAGGCTTCTCCTCTTTCAGCAGAATCCACGGTAACAGTTGGCAGACCACGCGTAACTCCACTTGTTTCGGCCATATTTTCTTCCACTGAGACTGCTGCATTTGAAGTGGATGGACCAGGATCAAACGATGTCTAAAAAATTGCACTAATCATTTCAGTCCTAAATCACAGCAAAAGTCGCGAAAAAGTGCCGATTGAATCAGTTCAAAAGCCAAAGGGTATAGGAGTGCACCTATCTTGACGATTAAAGCAGCCATGCCAGTATTCAATTCAATTTCAATTCAATTCATTTTAATTTCAACATTCCTTGAACAAAACAACAAACAGAACGCTCCCAAGAAGGGCACAACCGTGTCCTGTGCGGGAGTGCACAACTTTCAATCACCTATTACAAACGATGACACACATTTCTCGTCTTAACCTTATCATTTCTTCTTCTCTAAACCCCCCCCCCCCCCCCTCCCAACCCAACCCTCATTCACTAATAATAATAATGAAATATTCTCCTTAAATAAAATTCTAAATGAATATTCCACATTTATCTAACTATCCAAAAAAGAATTTTTCAATCTATTTTTAAACAAAAACTGGTTCTCCGACTCCCTGATTCTCTCCGGAAGATGATTCCGGATATTATTCACATTCACGGTCAGCCCCCATTGTGTATTATTCAGTCGCCAAATTTTCATGTTCACATGAGGCGTATTCTCGCCGTTCCCCGAGGACTCCTCGGGGAATCGAAGGGAACGGCGAGAATAGAGGGAGTCACTCCACGCGGACTCCGCGTACAGAAACAGCGAGAATACGGGGAATGCTTTTAAAATGGATTTTGTTCGAAAAATGAATATGCAGCTGAAAAAATTAGTCTAGATCCACTTTATTTTATTTTGTTTATTCTGATTCTTTTTAATTAATTTTACATAGCACCTACAACAGCAAAAAATGATTCCCCTCCGAATTTGAAAGGGAGTCCTTTTTGATGATGGTGATGATAATCGGAGCATTCCCCGTCCGTGGGGACTCGCGAGAATACGGGTAGTGAGTCCCCGGGACAAACAAAAACGCGGGGACTCCTCAAGTGGAGTCCTCGGGGAACGGCGAGAATACGCCTATGGTTAGTTTCTTACTCCAAACCGCGTCATTATTTCCTATTACCGTTCGTATTTTTTAGCAAATACCTTATCCTGATCATGGATCGAAGCCCCGAGACTTGAGGGATCTCGCAGTAAATGACATCGTATTTCTCAGACGTTTCTTCCAAAAGCCGTAGACAATTTAAGGCTACGCTGTTTCGCGCATTAAAAGCGAGAAGTACACAAGCGCGAAATAATTCAGACCGTAATCGACGAACACTTTGTTCTAGCCAGCTGTTTATTGTGGAAAATAAGTAATGCCTAAAATGTGTGCCTTTTCCTCACATATCTGAAAATCGCGCTAAAGAACCACACTAAAAGCATCAGACAAACCGTAATCCCTCTACGTAGCATACTTGTTGAGTTACTTGAAATGCTTTTTCTGTGCTGAGCAGAAGCTTCATAAGCTAAGAAATCTGCTAAAAGATACAAAATAAATGTTTATGTTCTTTGGAATTGGCGACTCTCAAGCGTCGCCTCTTTCTGCAGTAAGTTCCTTTACCGGCTTCACGAGTTAATTCTAAAAATAGCTCAAAGAAAGAACAGTAGAGCTTGAACATGTTCCATAACCAGATTCTTGTAAAAAAAGAAAAAAGGTTTTCAATTTAAGGACGCTCAGTATTTGGAACAGAATAATCGCTGGCTCACACACAGAACTACCTTTTGTATCCGAGCAACCGACAACTGCTCTGCTCAATGAGTTGTTAATTATGATTTTTTGTAAGTCCAAAGTAAAAGTCTACTTATTTCGTCCGTTTTGCCCTTTAAAGCACACCTGAACGGCCTCCTGGGTATCCCATTGAAGTTCTGCATCAAATTACTATTCTTTCTCTCTAGCTGAAATTCTTTATAACCCTTCATATTTAATTCACCTTATGTACGTGCAGCTGAAATTGTTTATGAAGGCGATAACTACGTCTTTGGGGAAAAATACATTTTTCAGCTCCGCTAAAATAAGATTCACTCAAAATTAATTATTCGGATAAGATTGTGACATATAGTTTATGCGTCTACTGTCCAAACTTCTGTAGGTTTGCCCCTACAACTATTACACGGATAATTATACTTACGATAAGGACATCTGCGGAAATTCCAACACATTCGGCTTCTCTGTTAAGCACACAGACAACTTTAGTAATCTGCGTTTGTGAAAGGCGAGGGGGCTGCGACTCCGAAGCACTAAAACAAGAAGCATCACTGAAGATTGATTGATTCCTTTTTCTTGCGCTAAATTGGCTCAAGCTGGCATCTTGTTGCTCGTCTTGTTGTTCAAGATCACGTTCGCCAAGCACGGATTCTTCTGGGGTTTTCTGCGAGCCACCTGGCCGAAGCCATTTCGGAATGTCAAATAGGGTCGTCTTTTGCACTTTCTTTGGCCTAATTTTGACCTCAGTTCTGTTTTTCAGTTCGTCGGAATGATGCTTTTGCATGTGTGTAGCTCGATAATCTGAGTCGAACTCAAGTGTCTCTCATCTTCTTTTTTCGCCTTGCACACTTCACAAACAAGCTTTGTCCTAGTCTTGGCTCTTTTTCCTTGTCCTCCGAACATTTTCACGTATCGAAGCGCAACAGAATACACCAAACTTTAGTATCTTATAGTTCTTGATCCAATGTCGCACTGACTCAAAATCAAACTTACTTGACATTTCGGAACTTGATCCAACTGGCGGCCTAATTCGATCTTCACCCGTTCACAATAAACCGGTTTGGTTTCCAAGCGATATTGTTATTTTAGTATTTCCAATCAACCTCGAGAATTTGCTTCGAGTTGTGTATGGATCGGACAATATTTTCTTTTGGATTTAGAATACGGAAAAAAATATTGAGTGTATTATTTCCCGCGAAATCTTCAGCTGTATCGATTTTATCACCGATGCAGTATTTCTGGACATTCCGGATTGCTCATCGACAGACCGAAACTACCGGGATTCGCCCGAGTTTTATTTTGTGTTTGTTGGCGCTATGTACCGACAGAACAGTAAACTTCCGAGCGTTTTTTGACGAAACTTTACAGGGTTTGCATTATTGGCGCTCAGCGCTGTCAGGCCAGTAAACTTTCGAGCGTTGCCCGACGAAAGTTGACAAAATCTTGTTTTATTTTGCTTCGCCCCACGAAACTTTTTTTATTAAGAACTCGATGTGCCGACGAGTCGACCGACGCTCGACAAAAGCATAGAAAATTCTACTTCTTCTGTGTTTGTTGGCGCTCTGTGCCGACAGAACAGTAAACTTTCGAGCGTTGCCCGACGGAAGTTGCCAAAATTTGTTTTATTTTGCTTCGCCCCACGAAACTATTTTTATTAAGAACTCGATGTGCCGACGAGTCGACCGACGCTCGACAAAAGCATAGAAAATTCTACTTCTTCTGTGTTTGTTGGCGCTCTGTGCCGACAGAATAGTAAACTTTCGAGCGTTGCCCGACGGAAGTTGCCAAAATTTGTTTTATTTTGCTTCGCCCCACGAAACTATTTTTATTAAGAACTCGATGTGCCGACGAGTCGACCGACGCTCGACAAAAGCATAGAAAATTCTACTTCTTCTGTGTTTGTTGGCGCTCTGTGCCGACAGAATAGTAAACTTTCGAGCGTTGCCCGACGAAAGTTGACAAAATTTTGTTTTATTTTGCTTCGCCCCACGAAACTATTTTTATTAAGAACTCAATGTGCCGACGAGTCGACCGACGCTCGACAAAAGCATAGACAATTCTACTTCTTCTGTGTTTGCCGGCACTCCGCTCCGACAAACAAGTGAACTTTCGCAGGGCTTCATACGAAAGTACTTTCTCAAGACTAGTGTTGGGCGATATTTGGGTTTTTCGATATATCGATATTTTCACTTTCGATATTCGATAATCGATATCGATGTTTCGGTACCATGTTTCGCTATAGTATCGTCTCGTTTCGCGAAAATTTAAGAGTAAAATTGTCGTAAGAAAGCATCTTGCATGAACTTAAACTTCGAACAGATAGAAACTGATTTGTGAAGAACAGATTGCTCCAGTTTCGGATACATAAACTTAACTTGTGTTGGATTATTTACAATAATTATTAGCGAATAAATATCGTTTTCGATATCGATATTTATGTTTCGATATCGATATTTGGTCTGATATATCGTTATCGAAATCGAATATGGCCCGACACTACTCAAGACCTTTGGGGGGGGGGGAGGGAGTCCCCCCCTCCCCCCCCCCCCATAGTGACGCCCCTGCCATTCTAAATGATTCGCATTTTGATGCCATTATTTTTATAAGCGTCGTTTCTCTTTCGAAAGTAAAGAAACAAATAGATGTTTTACATGCTTCGTCCGAATCCTTTTTTTTCGACATTGTCGATGTTCTCCTAAGATGAAAATTAGTCATGTAAAATGCGATATCTGAAGCTCGTATGCTGTAGCCCGTAAACAGGAGAACCCATCAGTTCAATCAGATTCAGGAAGTTTCACATAGGTAGGGAGAAAAGGGTGTTTTTAAAGCACAGCTCTTACTAGAAATGATCTTTTCCCTATAAAATGGATCAGAAAAAACGTTTTCAAATATACCTTCACTTTCCACCTGAAACTAGCGATTTTCTTGTTAGCGCTTGTCGATTATGCCCAGCCTTCCTGCTCTCCGACGCGGCGGCTGGGCGCAAAAGATTTGAAAACTGAACATGCCTTGGTTAAAAAGTAGTAAAACTAAGCAAATAAAAGAAGTAATAAACAGAAGTTCATCGGATCCGGTCCGGACTTGAAAAGGGACATCTGAGACATGAGGCCTTTCAAGATATCAAGTTTCATTAAGATCTGATAACCCGTTAGAAGTTACACGTGCCACTAATTTCCGGATTCCGCATTCTCCCCCTCCCCCCACGATGGTCGGATCGGGCGTTTGACTGTTTCCAAGTTAATCTGGTCGGGTCCCTAATATGCCTACCAAGTTTATCGTCTTAGCCCACCTGGAAGTACATCAACTACGGATCGCCGGAATTCCACAGCCCCCCTCCAACTCCCCCTATAGTGTCCGAATCCGTTCGAGTTCTGTAAGTTATTTATCTAGAGCTTGTGCTTGTTCTTCCCACCAAGTTTCATCCCGATCGCTGCATTCTGAGAGTTTAACTCTATTTCTGGTTCCCCCTCCGACTCCCCCCCCCCCCAGATTCATCGGATCCGGTTCGGACTTGAGATGAGACATCTGAGGCACAAGTTCTTTCCAAGTATCAAGTTATATCAGCGGACTATGAAGATTCCGGCAAACTTTTCGTTGTGTGACGGGAAAACTCGGCAAGGCCGAAAAAGCGCTAAAAATTCGTAGTTACGAAACGGAACAATGGAGAAAGGTCGGGATTTTAGAAGCTTATAATTCCATATGGGAGCTACCCGATGAAAAATTTGTAGCCTGCGTAGAAGTATGGTAGTAGTACGAAAACGTTGCATGTAATACTATGTAATAGCAAAGAATACTATCATTTAATGTGCCTCAGACTGGTCCAATCTTATGTAGTAGTATCCAGTATCATCCTGTCTTGCCATAGTAACATCCAGTCTTGCTAATAGTACCATAAAGTAGTATGCAGTTACACGGAAACCTTGAAGTAGAAGCATGTAGTAGCATCGTTAGTACTGCATGCAACTTTTTCGTACTACTTCGTAGTACTCTTTTGAGATAAATTTTTCATCGGGTAAGTATATTATAAAAGGCAGAACAAGGTTAATAGTAGGGTTAATAACGGAGGGGGTTAATAGTAATCAAAGCTCTGCTACTGACCAGACTATTTAGCCAATCCTAGTCACCTGAATATCCATGGAGCAACTCTAACCTTAGACCTGGCAATGTGACATGAAGTGGTCCACGCTCTCCTCAGTGTCTGTCTCGCATAAGGCACGAGTAAAGACTATCTATCGCACGTTACGAAAGATGTGAAAGTATATTCGTTACTCTTCTTTTTGGGATCCCAAAACGTTAGTGACGGGACTTCGTAAAGTTTGTCCGTCAATTCAATTCAATTTATTTCTTGCCAGTATCATCATAAGATAGTTTGGACGCGTCACAAAGAAGACAATTGTACAAATCTCACAACACGCACATTGAGATTAGGCAAAAATATTAACAATTATAAATAAATAAACTAAATCAAAATCAAAAATATATTTACAATTACTCAAATCTTATATAGCCTATACAATTTAATTCAATCAGCAGTCAAATTCTCTAAGCTTGTCTTCATTAAAAATCCGAACGGATTAAGGCACAAACGACTTCTCATAGCGGCTTGTCCTGCAAGGAGGCATTTGTAGCTGCTCCACTTCACTCAGCTTTGATTTCAGCCTTGTATTTGGGCGACTTCTTACTAATTTGTCCATGAAGTCTGGCAGAATGCTTCGATGTATCGGGGAAGCAAGACATTTCTTGCCAAAGTCGATCAGTAGGCAGTGCCTGTGGCTGGAAAGCGTTTGCAGTCTTAGCGTTTCCAGACTTGACTCGTAGTCCTTATACTGGCTACCCAAGATGATCCGTCCGTCCGTCTGTCTGTCAGTACGGTAACTCTCGAAGGGGTTAAACTATTTTGTTGAAACTTGGTGTGAGGAACTGTTGAGTAAAAGTACAGGTCAGCCTTTCCGAAAAAACTGTCAACGCTTCTACCCTGGATGGCTTCAAAAAAAGGTGTGGACGAGGACTGGGGCGCGACGAGGGGGCGCTATAATCGTAAAGCTTTGGGAAAATTGTACAGCACCTTCTGCGCTCCTTCTATACTATTTCGTTCTGGCGTTCTCATGTTCTGCAAAAGAAGGAGATCAAAAAGATGAGATCATGTTATTTTAAATATGCAAATCACCTGCTCCACTTGTCGAAATTATGCCATAGCCATACATTGACAGAGAAGTTCAAAGTTCCCTTTTGGATGTTTCTTCGTCGTTATCAAAAATCATTGACAACAGAGCCCAACCAGCGCACGACCTTCTACACCAGTGGTTCCCAGCCACTACCCAAAGGGGTACGCGAGACCCTTGCAAGGGGTACGCGAAGGTACCAAAATCTGTTGGATCTGTATTTTCTGAATATCGCCTCACTCATTTTTGATTACCGAAAGCCTAATATTACCAGCAGAGGCATCACTAGCCAAAAAGTTTTTTTGGGGCAAGATATTTTTACCGAGTGGCTGGAAACTTTGACCTACTGTGTTTCGAAAAAAATGCCTGTTTTTACGAAAAATTGCGGCGCTTCGCGCCGACCATTTTCTTTTTACCGAGTGGCCGACCACTTCAGGTGTCCCCAGCCTATGCGTGACGCCTTGAATGCAAGCCCTAGTGAAATTCATCAAAGAGTATTGGTTTCAGAACAGCTAGCCTACTGCTGTAAAATCAATTCCTGTGTCAAACAATATTGTTCAAAAAGAAGCGAAGGCATTGCAATCAAACAATATTGTTCAAAAAGAAGCGAAGGCATTGCAAGTAATAGTGTCATTCAGGTCTAGAACAAAATTAACGAAAATGTCTGCGATGCAGCTTGATGATAGCATGGATTTGCGGGATGTGTCACATGAAGCTCAGATGATAGTATTTGTCCGTTATCGAGATTCTGACATAAAGAAAATATTCTGTTTTTCGAAAACCTTCGGTACCGAGGACAGCATGAAAAAAAATATTCGTGTGCCTGTTATTTATCAGTTTTCAGTGACAGGGTAGAACTTATGAGTGGATTCAAAATCAATTTGGTGGAAAAGTGATGTCAAGCTCCGGTAAAAATGTGATGACTGTAAAAATGTTGCCGTTAAAGACATCGAGCCGAGATTTTACAAAATTTTTGCTACAACGCAGCCTAAAATGTCTCATTGATTTTGTATATATTTCTACACGTGTATGTCTTATCATTTATGACATAAATATCACCTTTTTCACATTCTGAAAATGGGGGGTACGCAACCTTTTCGAACCTTGTTTAGGGGTACGCGGTACGGAAAAGGTTGGGAAACACTGTTCTACACTGCTTCTACCCGATGACTGAAAATTAGTGTCTTTTTATGTGTATTTACGTCTTTTATTTATTTCTTTTATTTACTCCGCTTTTTGAAATGGCTGGTTAGAAATAAATTACTTACTTACTGGCGAAATGCTGAATGTCGGCTGCACTGGGATTCCAGTGAGCCGATGTAACAACAACATCTACCAACCAAGGAAAGTCGGCTACACTGGAGTGCCCTTGAGCCGATGTAACAACAACCATCTATCAATCAAGACGCCAACCAGCGGGAGACTCTGGAGGAGGATCACACCACCATATCTCGCTGGAAGTGTGATTTAAGGTAAAGTTCGTAGATGGGCCCCTTAGCTGTATATTCAGGGGTGAGGGAGGGCGTGCTTGCTGAATCCATATCTGAACTTGGTTTTCTCAGGTGATTAGTTGTTTGGCCATCAGTTGTCGAACAAGAGCTGTAAGCTCATATGGCACTTGCATGGGTCAAGATGATTTGATTGATCAAAAGTAAGTTTCGACTTTGCG
The DNA here is from genome assembly GCA_030848855.1 of Branchinecta sandiegonensis. Classification (NCBI taxonomy): domain Eukaryota; kingdom Metazoa; phylum Arthropoda; class Branchiopoda; order Anostraca; family Branchinectidae; genus Branchinecta; species Branchinecta sandiegonensis. The sequence goes on along the minus strand of JAUPMV010000016.1, from coordinate 18,401,884 downwards.
GTTGAGATGCGCGCTCTAAGAGAGCTGGAACTTCATTTGTAAGCAAAACCCCTGAGGCAAAACTGCTAGTGGGCTGATGGGATCACGAAAATGCACATATTGCTTAAAAGTATTTTTTTTTACTTTGCGGTCAAGATTGGTACTTTAAGGAATAATCGGATTTGGGAAGTAGCAATTTCTAAGCAAATGTTGTTGAGTCTCTAATATTCCAGCGAAGTTTCATCGTCCTAGCACATCTGGAAGTACCTTAACGCGCGATCACCAGAATCTCAGACCCCCCCCCCCTCCTCCAACTCCACCCACAATAACCGGAGCAAATCCGGTTCTGTAAATGATTAATCCAGAGCATCTGTTTGTCATTCCCACGAAGTTCGATCCAGATCACACCAGTCTAAACGGGTCAAGTATTTTCCGCCCTCCCCCCAATAATTGCCGGATTCGGTCCGGAAATGAAAAAGGTCACAAGAGAAAAATGTCCTCTGTTTAATTATTAAATTTCACTCGAATCCGATCACCCGTTCCAAAGTTACGCATGACTCAATATTCCGGATTCCCCTCCCTCAACTCCCCCCCCCAAGATTATCATATCGAGGATTTTTTTCTTATTCCAAGTCAGTTTGACCGGGTCCCTGATATGCCTTCCAAGTTTCGTCGTGAAAATCCCCCAAAAAACGGAATTCCGGGAAACCCCCTCCTCCCCCCCTCCCCTCAAGTGTCCGGATCCAGTCAAATTATGTAAAAGATTTACATGGACCAGATGTTTGTTCTTCCCAGCAAGTTTCACTCCGATACCATCATTCTAACCGTTTCTCGAGATTTCCGGTCCAGCCCCCCCCCCCCCAGCTCCTCCGCGGTGCACGTAGCCAATCCGATTCAGCAAATGACGTACCTAGAGCATCTGTTTGTTCTTCCCACAAAGTTCCATCCCGATCCCTCCATTCTAAACGGGTCACGTATTTCCCCCCCCCCCCCCAATAGTTGCCGGATCCGGTCCGGATATGAAAAAAATCATCGGAGAAATGTCCTCTGTTCAATTCTTAAATTTCACTCGAATCCGATCACCCATTCCAAAATTACGCATGACTGAAAATTTCGGATTCCCCTCCCTCCACTCCCCCCACCATTATCTGATCGACAAAATTTTTATTTTGAAGTCAGTTTGATTGGGTCCCTGATATGTCTGCCAAGTTTCATCGTGAAAATCCCCAAAACCACCATCACCGGAATTCCGGGACCCCCCCCCCCCATAAGTGTCCGGATCCAGTACAATTGTCTAAAGGACTTATCTTGAGCAGATGCTTGTTCTTCCCAGCAAGTTTCACTCCGATCCCTCCATTCTAACCGTTTCTTGAAATTTCCGGTCTCCCCCCCCCCAACTCCCCCCTGGCTACCGAATCCGGTCAAGACTTTAGACATTACAGATATATATTCTATTCAGTTATGAAGTTTCATTACAATACGATCATCCGTTCGAAAGTTACACACTTCCCAATTTCCCGGATTCCCCTCCCTCCACTCCCCCCACCATTATCTGATCGACAAAATTTTTATTTTGAAGTCAGTTTGATTGGGTCCCTGATATGCCTGCCAAGTTTCATCGTGAAAATCCCCAAAACCACCATCACCGGAATTCCGGGACCCCCCCCCCCCCCCATAAGTGTCCGGATCCAGTACAATGGTCTAAAGGACTTATCTAGAGCAGATGCTTGTTCTTCCCAGCAAGTTTCACTCCGATCCCTCCATTCTAACCGTTTCTTGAAATTTCCGGTCTCCCCCCCCCCCCCAACTCCCCCCTGGCTACCGAATCCGGTCAAGACTTTAAACGGGACATTACAGATATATATTCTATTCAGTTATGAAGTTTCATTACAATCCGATCATCCGTTCGAAAGTTACACACTTCTCAATTTCCCGGATTCCCCTGCCCTCCACCCCCCCCCCTCAGAATGGTCGGATCAGAAAACTGATTATTTCTAAGTTTGTTTGGTCGGGTCTCTGATATGCCTGCCAAGTTTCATGGTCCTAGCACAACTGGAAGTACCCTAACTCGAAAAAGTGTGACAAAATGCCCTAAATTTTCAAGTTTCCAGCGCCCCCACTTCCCCGCATATGGTCGGATCGGGAAACTGATTATTTCCAGGTTAGTTTGGTCGGGTCCCTGATATTCCTGCCAAGTTTCATTGTCCTAGCTCATCTGGAAGTACCCTCGCTCGAAAAAGTGTGACAAAATGCCCTAAATTTTCAAGTTTCCAGCGCCCCAACTCCCCCGCATATGGTCGGATCGGGAAACTGATTATTTCCAGGTTCGTTTTGTCGGGTCCCTGATATTCCTGCCAAGTTTCATTGTCCTAGCTCATCTAGAAGTACCCTAACTCGGAAAAAAGTGACAAAATGCCCTAAATTTTCAAGTTTCCAGCGCCCCGCACTCCCCCGCATATGGTCGGATCGGGAAACTGATTATTTCCAGGTTAGTTTGGTCGGGTCCCTGATATGCCTGCCAAGTTTCATTGTCCTAGCACATCTGGAAGTACCCTAACTCGGATAAGTGGGACAAAAAACTCGGACCGACCGACAGACGGAATTGTGATCGGTATATGGCACTTGAGCCAGAGGCTGCAAGTGCCATAAAAACTCCAAAACGGTAAAAAAAAAAAATTGTTTACATATTCAAGCGGTTGTGTAATAGATAGTGATAAGTAATAGATAGTGATAAATAGCAAAATGTTAAAGGGGTCTGGCGAAGACTGGAATGTACAAGATTCGATTGCCTGGATAAAAAAGTCCAACGGATATTAAATTTTTGGGATCCCATCGAAACCTTTGGTCTTGTTTTTCATAAGTAGGTTTACTACGCTCTCCTTTTTGTGACCAGTTAACTGTGAATACAATGCGAAACACATTCTCTTTTCCAGCCATTTCGCATTCTTGCTGCGGTACCAACAATTCAGCGTTTTACATATCACATTTTATTGTAAACATAGCACTATAAAACATTACTTTATTACCACCAAACGAAAAAGATGAGCTGTAAATCTATAATATCCGATTTTCAGAGACAGATATCTCTAATATCAGGTTTAGGAATGAAGGAAACCCCAGAACGCGAGAAATATTAGAGAATAGAAAAAAAAACTGATTACACTGTAAAAAAAAATCTTGCAGTATTTGCCACTGGGAATAATATTGTCTCTACTGAGATAAGATTATTTCTAATTCGGATTAATATTACCCCGGTAGAGATAAGATTAACCCCAGTAGCAAATACTGCAGTTAACTTTAATCCTTTGTCGGAGAAACTTTTTACAGTGTATCCAACTTACAACATGTTCTCAGTGGGAAACAACCGGCCTGTCGTCAACGATTGATTTCGAGATCTGTCGTACAAGTTTGCAGGGAAACGTCAGGTTTCCTAGGTTCAAGCTAAGCAATTGTTCTACTCCTTTTTCTTTTAGTTCTATACGTCTGTTTCCAATTAGTCGCAGGGTTGCCAAGCGTGACACTTTTGGTGCTTTTCGACGCTTTATGCCCCCGGGTGATGCCATGACACTTTTTCTCCAAAATTCCACCTTTTCATACGAACGACACTATTACGTAAGAAAAAACACATTCTCGTTTACTGTACTAAAGTTAGCCTCCCTCCCCCCCCCCCAAAAAAAAAAACATGTGCTTTTTGATTTAGTACACAAAAAGAGTTTGAAGCCTTACAAACCTCCTATCCGGTTCAACTTTACAAAACTGTGTCTTACCAATTAAGAAATGTTCTGACGCCCACAATTCAAAGCGTGTTCCACCCTTCTAACAATAATTCCAACCTCGTAAGAAGTTAATACGCTGACCGTTCCAACCTTCTCGAAATAGTAACTAATAGTAACTATTTGCTTACCATGCTCGGGAGCGTAGTAAGCATGGTAACTACGCATCTCTGTAACGTGATTGGTCGGATTCACCCGTGGCATGATATTCTGCTGGAAAATAGAAAAATCGTTCCAGCTTTGACGGCAAAAAAACACGATTCGCGACGTCACGCGTAGTAACTATGGTAAGTAGGGTGGAACGCGCTCTCAGTGTCGACGTAGAAGATACCAAACCTTGTAATTTATATTCTTCGCCCTTTTTTTTCGTGTCAAAACGCACCCCATTGCCTGATTCTCACTCGACTTCAAAAATAATCCAAACGTCTCGTCTCCGGCGAAGCTATCTATGTGACAATAACACCAAATTACTCAAAGAAGAGCACAGCTAAATAAATATCATAAGACGATTAGGAAGGAGCTAGCCACCACTGGGTTTGAGTACAAACTTAAAACTAGGGCAGGAATCAAGTAATAATTCACCGATAGAGGCTGAAACTCTGAACAAGAATAGGTAATCAACCTTCGGATCGTCCAATTAGGGTTCCAACCGAAATGACCGATATTTGACTTTATGTGACAGTAACGCGGGTTCATTTAATTTATTTCAAGGAGGGAGAGTTCGCGGAGAAACAACCCCCTCCCCCGTGCCTATATTTCTGTTTCAGACCCGGCAAAGGCCCGGCGGTGCTAGCATTCCATGTCCGTGTCCCAGCTGAACAAGACCAAGCCAGCTCTTAACCTTCCATGCTACCAAGAACAAATAATTAGATAGAACTTCTGTCTTTGGTCGCATGCAGCGACTACGAAAACCCCGACAAAACTGAGCGGACCTAGTGGTATTTACTCTAGCTTTGAGCTGATGTTGATACCCGTTTACAGGCCCGTATCCAGGAATTTATTTCGGGGGGGGGGGGGGGGGGGTTGCCTGCGGGTCGGACAAAAAAGTACAAAAAAGACATAAATCAGAGGAGAAAGCCTATAAAAATGATTATTTTTGCATGTTTCGGGGGGGGGGGGGGCCCTACCCCTAGATACGGCCTTGCCCGTTTACTTCTCTTCCGTCTTCACCGTTGCTTATCGCACAAGAAATACTGAAGGAGGCTAGCAGGAGGCATACTTCGCGCGCCGACCCGCTCTGGAAAGCGTCCATAGAACCAATCAGCGTTGACTGCTAGATCTCCTTTTCAGCGACTTAACAGCGATATAGCTATTTGTAGAGGTAACGAAACGTGATGTGGCGTGAAGCTAGTACCTCCGCTCGCTCGTTTGCATCGGGAGATGGCCGTATTTTACTCGACTAAGCATGTTTGTATGACCGAGATATGGAGACAGCAGTTCTATCTCGTTATTTGTTCTTGATACTAGGCATTACATGTTCTGCATATTTCGCAAGTCAGCGCGACGTCCATACATAACCTACAAACCGAGCTTGTGCAGAAATTGCGCTCAGATCGTCGGGTAGAACATGCCCTGCTAAAACACTGAACCTCGTATACTTCATTGCGCAAATTCGGCATATAGGCTATACGTAGACGTCGCGTGCGCGTACGTCCATATTTTAGCTGCGTTCGTTGCACTCCGGGCTGTCTCTGGTGTTTTGTCATCAGTGTCCGGTTCTTCGCTTATAACGCGTTTTGGGTTCACCGGTGAGTTGATGAAAACTTGTTAACTCCTCGCTGAAGCCGGGCTGCCTAACAGGTTCTGGTTAGTCCGCACCGGTGAGGTAAAACCGGACACCGGTTAGTTCAAAAAAGGTTTATAAGACCGGTGAGTAGTCAATGGTGGATGCAAAAACGGCTTATAAGAAAAACCGGAGACCACCGGTGAGAACAACCGTGACAAAGAACGCAGCTATTACCTATACACCGAGCTTGTGCTCAAACTGCGCCGAGACAGTCGAGTAAAGGCGTAGTCACTGTTTCACTGATAACGGAATAGTTCTCCTACAGACTTATGGGTTCTTTACTACTGCGTGACGTTACTAGCTGTCGGCCACTATAGTCACTGTTTCCGAACTAAATGATGTAACCGAAGTTTGCTCACGGTAAACCAGAGAACGATTGGCACCGAAAATCACTCCCAAACTCACTGTGGTTCCTAGGTCACTACTGCATCATTATTAACACCATCAAATTCAGGCCTAACAAGTCTTTGTCACATAATTCTCTGACTTCTAAGCATATGACTTCGTAGTCTGTGATTTGGTGACGAGTTGTGATCACTACGGATTCACATGACAATGTGCGACTTTGTGAATCTGAAATCCTCGCGCAAATATTTTCTTAACTGATCGCAGACTCGCAAATACTCTATATGGCTAAGTCCAAAACACGCCAGTGATCCTCGGGAAGAACGAGAAAAGGTAGCACTAACGACTCAAACTCAACAACTCAATCCTGTATTAACCAATCACGGCGATGTTTGGGGGCAGCTGCGATACCACTTCCGCTAGGTACAGGGCGATTTTGCATCGGCAAGAAGAGTTAGTCATCAAGAGTATTCACTTGAATACAGGGTTGCCACATAACGCACGATAGTGTGAATTGTCATTCAGTTTTGTTTTAGTCACTCTTGTTTTAGGTGGGACAAAAAAATCACAGAAAACATCCATTTATGTCATTTTTGCAACAGGATTTCGTCCAGAAGTGACTATTTCCCGCTTTTTCATGAAAATAAATAAAGATGTATAATTTTTGCAGTGGTGATTCCGATCAAAATTTACCATTTCACGTTTGTTCCTGAAAATAAAATTTCACTCTCTGCTTCGGGCCATAAGTCACTTTCTAAATTGTCTGGATGTGGCAACCCTGTCCCGGGGACTCACTCCCTGTATTCTCGCGAGTCCCCACGGACGGGGAATGCTCCAATTACCATCACCATCATAAAAAAGGACTCCCTTTCAGATTCGGAGGGGAATCAGTTTTTGCTGGTGTTGGTGCAATATAAAATTAATTAAAAACAATCAGAATAAACAAAACCAAAAATAAAGTGGATCCAGACTAATTCCGTCAACTGGATATTTTATTTTTCGAACAAAATCCATTTTGGAAGCATTCCCCGTGTTCTCTCTGTTTTCTGTAAGCGGAGTCCGCGTGGAGTGACTCCCTCTATTCTCGCCGTTCCCTTCAATTCCCCGAGGAGTCCTCCGGGAATGGCGAGAACACACCTGAAGGGCTTAGGACTTCTAACTGCATGGTACAACATCTTGTCTTAAGCTCCTTTCACACATTGACCTACGGAAGCTCTACGTTGCCATTGCGACGATGAACACATAAGGCGTTCGCATCTAACTTTGTATCTTGCAAATGCAGAAAGAAAGTTTTTGAGGACAAATGGCGAAACTGCACTGCCGGAAGTTTCATAACAGATAACACAGGGATGCGCAGTTTCAATAAATTGGAATGTAATCTGGATATTGCGCCTTAAATGATATGCACAACAAGCATTGCCAGGATGAGCCGAAAAACCTCCGCTGACTTTTCCGGTATGATGACGACAAACATTAGCCAGCAGATGCTTTTCCGGCTGTTTTTCCGGTCTTCCTGGCAATGCTTGTCATGAATAACATTTAATGAATAACATTTTCAAAATCATAACAGTCTACATCCCTAAGTGGAGTCGGTTCAAACTGTGCATCTTTTTGTTATCTGTTATGAAACTTCTGACAGTATAGTATAAGAGTTCTGGACTACACGAAAAATAGATCCCTGGCAAGCCTAGCTAAATGTAGATGGAGGTCAATTATCTTAAACTTAGAGCGTGTTCCACCCTTCTAACTACTAGTTTCGTTCCAGCCTCGTCAAATGTTACTGCACTAACCGTTTCAACCTTGTCGAAATAGTAGCTATTTGCTTACCATGCTCGGGAGCGTAGTATCTACGAATCTTTGTAACGTGATTGGTCCGATTAGCCCGTCCCATATTTGACCGGAAAAGGCGTACCAGCCTTGACGCCAAGAAGCCAACAACTGTGACGTCATGCGTAGTAACTACGGTAAGTAGGGTGGAACACGCTTTTATTTAGCGCAGGTGTGGATTGCTACGTACCGCAACAGAACGCAGGAGATGCGTAGACGAACAGCATCGCACCGAAGAGTCAATGGAGAGCTTGGATTGCACCGTTCCCGCATAGCCGTCCACTAGATCACTGGTGCAGATTAGTTTCAATGTATTTTTGAATCCCTGCCATTGCACTGTCGGAAGTTTCATGAGAAGTAACACAAGGATGCGCAGTTGCAGACAAACGCTGAAAAAGTATCTGCTGACTTTTCCGCTATCATGACGAAAAACAAAAAAGTAAGCAGATGCCTTTTCGGCATTTCCTGGCAATGGTTGTTATGCATAGCATTCAACGTTTTCAATATCACAACAGATTACATCCCAAGTGCTGTCTGTTGAAACCACCCGATGAAAAATTTATCTCAAAATAGTAGTATGAAGTTGTACGAAAAAGTAGCATGCAGTACTAACTGATGCTACTACATGCTTCTACTTCACGGCTACCGTGTTACTGCATGCTACTATTAGCAAGACTGGATGCTACTATGGCAAGGAAGGATGCGACTGGATACTACTACTTAAGATTGGACCAGTCTGAGACACATTAAATGATAGTATTATTTGCTATTAAATAGTATTACATGCAACTTTTTCGTACAACTACGCAGGCTACAAATTTTTCATCGGGCGCGCATCCTGGTGTTATCCGTGATGAAACTCGTGACAGTGTAGCCTGTTGTGGTAGGTACGACGTTATAACTTCCTCTGACATTGCAGGTTCCGTGCCAAAAATGTACGAAATATCTCTGACAAACGTCGTGGCCGATTTTTCCATTTTAAGGCATTGTTTAATATTTGTTTTCCAGTCAGCTCCGGCTGAAAGAATATTTACAACTTCCTCTGATGTAACCCTACCAACCAGAGAAGAAAACCTTTTCGGATTCAGTACGAAGATCACAAAATCACCAAATCACATACTCAAACCAAGCCAATGCACAAAGTCGCTCTGGAAATATCCAATTTTCTACTAAAGTTCACCTATTTACGTCTCCTATTGTTCCGACACTCGTATTCATCCGTACGTAGGCAATTGGACGAGTTCACGTTTTTCCAGACGGAGGATTTATTCATTTCTTCGGAAATGTTCATCGGCGTCAACTGAGGAACTGTCATGATGTTGCCGTTGGGGAGCGCGATTTGGATGCTCTTGACGGTGTCCTGATTGTTCATCAGGTCAGTTTCAACAACGTCGTCCTGCAAAATTCTGAATATTAAAGGATCCCTCGCACTATTTACTCTTCAACTTACAGTATTTTAAAATATCTAAATACTTTAAAACTAGGCTGTGCTTTTAACAAATAACCGACCGTTTTGACTGTTTTAAGCCTTTTCCAAGACCCGTTGACTTATATCGAAAACAGGGAAACAATTTCCATAACCGTTTTTTCTGATGGAAAATCTTCTCGCAGACAACCGTCGACAGCGTGATAAAACATCGAAGGTAGCAAAACACGGCAAGTGAGAAAGTCAGCGTGGTTCTGTTAGAGGGTTTAGAATGTACCATACGAAATTGGGGTCTCCGGGTTTAGAAATATATGGAGTGATTATGGAAGTAGGTTGCGTTATTTGTTTAATGTCCGTCAATTGGTATTTATTGTTCTGAAAATTATTTGTGACAGTGTTTTTTTTCTTTTATTTTAGTACTCCTCATTATATATTCTTGGAGGGAAATAAATAAATGAATGAATTATTATAGGTAAGACAGGTACTATAATAATAATAAAAACGTCGCCGTACGGAAATTTCCGACTGAAATCGACCCAGACAAAGTGAAACAGATTTCGAACCGATTGATCTTCTTTTCAACTGACGCTGTTGACCGATTCAGATTTAACGGCCAAATACTTTATTTCCGAAAAATAGTTTCACAAGCTTCGGGACACAAGCAGGGCGTTGGGGCGTTCAGAGATATAACTTTTTTTTTGGGCGTCTGCGGAGGAGGTTGAGAAATTTGTCAACACTGGTGTCAAACATAGTTTGATGATGATGATGATTTTCTTTATGACCCGTCAAAATAAACACAAGGCATGAAGACGGAGTAAATAATAAGGAAAAAATAGAAAAAGAAAGGAAAACACGAAAGAGAATTCACTTACCAAATACACAATATAACTTTTACCCTACAATTAAATCAAGAAGGCTTTTCAGTCGTGATCAATATTTTGGCTATAAGTTTCTATTTGTTTCTCAACTGCTGTTAGTGGACCACTAATTTGATATCGACTGGAAATTTTCGAGTTTATCGTTCAAGGCGTAATGAATGAATGAAATGAATGAATTTATATATATTTAGCCTATTTAGCAAAACGATAGAATACTGACCGGATTTCTTTTTGTCTGATTTGGCGATTTGGTGGTCCAAAAAGGTGCAGTATACAGGACGTGAGGTAGGGCGATTGAATTGTAGATATCAAGGTGATTAAAGCGGGCCATAAAAAATGGTCTTTCTACCACACACACAATGCTAACCATCCCTACTGTCACTATGAATGTTCAAAACCACTTAAAACACTGTAAAACAATGAGCAAATAAAAAAAAAACCAAATTTCCTAGGTTTGAAATAACTCTGTCTGGACTAAATCTCAGCCGATTTTCCCGGACAGCTGTTATGGCACGTAGGGAGCCAAGGGTCAAAATAATAATTTCCATCTAATGCTCCAACTGTTTATTACAAATACAAATAAATTATAAAACCAAGACCAGTGTGGTACCTCTGAAGACATACAAAAATTATCAGTTACGTCTTATAATTCTTTGCTAATCAATCCTGGAAAATTCCGCCATCTAGAAAAGAAGACGTTGCGCGTGGGTTTTTTCTCGAGCCAAAACAGCAACTCGACAATCGAGTTCAAATCTAAACAAAGCCGTGGCATGCGATAGCTAAGAGAAGGTAACAGAATGTTCGGATTAGGGCTTTAATCGAGATGATTTGACCTCAGACTTAGTCCCCCCTCGGTGGCGCATAGGGCGTAGACAGGGCCTCTCATTCGCCCCGCACTGACGCCGCAGCGGCGATGTCTTCCCATTCAAGCACTAGCGAGGCACCAAAGGTGTGAAAACAACTTACGAGGGTCGAAAGGGTGTCAGTTCAGACAAAGATAATCCCTTTTCAATAAGCCTTCGACGCAGTGATTTTCTTCAAAATTATAGGCGTATTCTCGCCGTTCCCCGAGGACTCCTCGGGGAATCGAAGGGAACAGCGAGAATAGAGGGAGTCACTCCACGCGGACTCCGCGTACAGAAACAGCGAGAATACGGGGAATGCTTTTAAAATGGATTTTGTTCGAAAACTGAATATGCAGCTGAAAAAATTAGTCTAGATCCACTTTATTTTTGGTTTTGTTTATTCTGTTTCTTTTTAATTAATTTTACATAGCACAGACAACAGCAAAAATTGATTCCCCCCCGAATCTGAAAGGGAGTCCTCTTTGATGATGGTGATGATAACGAAGCATTCCCCATCCGTGGGGACTCGCGAGAATACGGGGAGTGAGTCCCCGGGACAAACAAAAACGCGGGGACTCCTCAAGTGGAGTCCTCGGGGAACGGCGAGAATACGCCTTATGAGTACGAGCCCCCCCCCCCTACAATTCTACTTTATATTACCTCTGCCTCCATGCGTAGTTCTTCATTTTTCTTCGTGATTTCAGGCAGGGCGTCATCTAGAGCTTTAAGCTCATACTGAGTGAAGACGAAGTCCAAAAGCTTCCGAATGCCAATCATGAACACCAACTGGAGGAAAAAAAAACGTCTAAGGCTAATAATAGAACTCAAGTCTAATTTCAGATTCGTCAATCCAGTTCAAATTCCCGCAGGAGCAAATAGATCAATTCAAACTGTGAAAATCCTATCCAGAAAATTACTTTCCATTTAGCGGTGAAACGTTTGTGAAGCATGGAAAGCTGAAAGTTGGAACGTTTACGAAGGAATCAAGTTCCTTGAGAGGTGCTGTGATCCAAGGCTCGATAACCGGCAAGGAAAGCTCAGCGGCTTTCCGAAGCGAGCTGAAAGTCAGGTTATGGTTCACTGGAGCTTCCCCCTTTATCAAATGTTTCAACGTCATCCTTGACGCTTGCCGTGTTTCTTTCCGCAGAGCCTTTCCACTGAACTTTCTGGTATCAAGTTCCTTGAAAGCTGTTCTGGTCCAAGGCTCTATAACCAGCGAGGAAAGATTAGCAACTTCCCGAAGCAGCAGCTGGCGAAAACTACAAGAAGGCGAATCCGCCTTTGCTTTCCAGTTCGCGAAAACTCTCTTAGTTGTGACATTAGCCATTTATAACGCACAATCTAGACAGATGCGAGACAGACTAACTTTTCTTATATGTAATAATTGTATATATTCAAGTATTTTAACACATGAAATGTAATGGTCGACGTATTTAGTGCCATGTCGGCGCTACTAATTGGATCAATAAATTATCTATCTATCTATATCTATCTAAACACTACTTGCGTTTTCGCAGGTACCATGGTACCATACTACGGTCATTTTGCAAAACGACAACTGCCGATTCGAGTTTAATTAAGATACAGAAGGATTTTGTCCCAGCATTTGTTGAATCGTATAATAACCGATAAGTTAGTCCTTTTTGGTGGTTTTTTTTTATGACAAAAGGTTCCTTTTCCTCTCTGGAGGCTGATTGACTTATATCATTCCTCTCTGGAGGCTGACATGACTTATAGCACCCGCTCATATCTATCGCTAACTTTCTGTGTAAAGAGTATCGTAATATAACTGACCGTGGATCAGAGGAGGATATGCACCTGTTCGAAAAAAGTGGTATTACGATAATCTTCACAGAGAAAGTTAGCGGCAGATATGAAGTCATACCACCCTCTAAGATGATACGCAGTCATATCACCCTCCAGAGAGGGAAGCTGAAGTGTTTGAACATGTTATAACAGTTAACACACCTCCATCTCGGTCAGAGCAAAATAACTCTAGAGAGTAATAGTTGCGTTTTGATCCGAATTCTCCTCGCGGTTCTCTTCCAAAATTTCTCCTATTTCGCGTTTTTGGACTATTCAGATGAAGTGAATTATCCTTTTATTGCGTTTTTGTCAGAATCGAGAACGGGGAAAGCCTCGCGATTCTGCAGAATTGAGAATTTGCTCCTATGGTGAATTAATCTGGGCTGACAGAGGTCATCAGAAGAGCTGAGAATCTCAAACCTGCGATCTCAACCCAGTGTCAAGAACAATGGTCTCCCACGGGACAAGCTGCCGCTAGGGTCGATAATTAAGGTCCGTAGTTGACTTCCGTGACTCAACGCGGCTTTGAAATTCCTGTTTTTCTTGCCAGACAAAAATCAAGCAGCTTCAGTTGGACAAACAAAGTACGGGAACGAAAGCGGTATAAGAAGCCATTTCGCAGCATAATTGCGGTATGCGGCATAATCGAAATTTTATGCGGCATCTTCATCAGAATCGCGGCATTATGCCGGAAAATGCGGCATAAGTGGCAACACTGGGTGAATTGTCCATTCTCCTCTCTCCGTTCTCCTCCCTGATTGGTCAACAGAGTTCGGGTATTCAAAATGCATATACACGTATACCGTGTTGCGGACGAGCTGCAAAATTAGTGTTTTTGTCAAAAGCGAGAATGGAGAAGTCAGAGGAGCAAACACGGTAATATATACGAGAATCGAAAATTCAGAAGCGAGAATTCGGATCAAAAACGCAACTAATGCGAAGACCTATCCTTCCTATGTATCAAAAATGGGCCTCCGTCGCCGCGCCGCCCTGTTCGTGTGTGCAGTGGCGGACGTAGAAAATTCTAGCAAGGCCAAGATGCGGTGCAAAGCCAGGCGAGCCAGCGCTCGTTAACGACTGGTTGAGTTTCAGTAGGGATGTTCGTGTCCTCTAGTGGAGCTAGTGTCGCTGCGGTTTGACTGTGTGTCACTTTTTCAAAGTTCGCGCATTACTCTCTAGAGTTATTTTGCTCTGATCTCGGTTGATATCGGAATAATAACCTCGACGACCATTTAAAAATTTACTCGACAGATATTTTTCATAACCTACCTCAACTTCGGCTCGGATAGGTTATTTTCAATGACCGTCTCGGTGTTATTTTCCAATATGAAACTCGATGTCGTAAACTAACATAACATTTAACATTCTAGGCAAAAAACACGAAAACGAGATTTATGGGGATCTTAGAGGGTAGTTTGCTGATCAAGAACAACCCGAAAATATCGTTTCTTTCGTTAGAACGGTCAGCTTGGCTTCAAACCTTTTATCTATGTACTATTCGTCAGTAACTTAATATTCACGCAATTGGTTGTGATATGACTGAAATCCATGTTAGTATTATTATTATGTTTTACTGATCCACCAAAATTGATGATAACAAAATAAATGATTCTATAAATACGCAAAAACAAACCAACATTAAAGAAAACTCTAATCCATCGGAACGACTAAAAAAAAGGACCGCAAACAATGACAAAAACTTTTAAAACAAAAACTTTAAAAACATTAAGATTTTACCTAAAAACTTCAAAAATTTTAACAAAAAATCAACAAAATGTGATATGACTAAATTTCCAAATTAATGCCTGCTTTTCTGTTACAACGGAAAAATAAATAATTACAAAGAAGAAGGATAAAAAATGCTTTACCATAAGGGGGAACGCAATGGAGATGATCTCGATGGTTTTCATAACCCATAGGAGGACGAAGCAAATCAACTGGATCACAGTGAACAAATGAACTCGTCTCAACGGAACCTGTAAAAAAAGAGCACGCGATAGAGTACAAAGACGTTTCACGAATTCTGATCTAAACTGTCGACAAATAAAACATACTGTAGAGGTATGCTTATGTGAACGTCTGCAAACAGTGACCGATCGCCGAAGAAAAAAATAAAACCCAAACCAGGCATTTTTTACTATGAATACTTATTAACGACTCACGCTTTTGTCACTTTTTGAATATTTTGCTAATTCACGGCTGAAAGTGACTCAACTGACACCTGGCTTTTTATAATTTGAAAAGTTTGCCACGGGGTACGCACCTTCAATGGAGAAGATGGCGGTCCGAACCTGCAGATGCCTTCAAAAGAGCAAGGACCTTTTTAGTAAATTCAAAATCAAAGAAAGTTGATTGAATTTCTAATTCAAGTTTGTGCCAGAGTAACCATGAAATAGTTGGCTGTTAGCTGATATCAAGTTTGTTATGTTTCTTTTCCATTTTACTTGTTTATATGCAAGTAACAAAGCCAAGGTTTTGGAACAGTACAAAAATTATTCAAATAACCATACCTCTACTGTACTCCTTCAACCCAAGATGACTGGGAAACATATATTAAAAGACGGCTAAGAATGGAAAGTCAGCTACGTTCGACAGCGATATTTCGGCCCTTCTTGGCAAGGGTCTTCGTCAGGCTGTAGCTCGAACCGTCGATTCTTCGGTACAAAGAAAAATAACACTAGGCAGAAGCGCTAAGACCTATGCTTTCCATGTATAGGAAACGGGCCTTACTCGTAGCGCCGCCCACTATAGGCGTATTCTCGCCGTTCCCCGAGGACTCCTCGGGGAATCGAAGGGAACGGTGAGAATAGAGGGAGTCACTCCACGCGGACTCCGCGTACACAAACAGCGAGAACACGGGGAATGCTTCCAAAATGGATTTTGTTCGAAAAAAAAAATATGCAGTTGACGAAATTAGTCTGGATCCACTTTATTTTGGTTTTGTTAATTCTGATTGTTTTTAATTAATTTTACATTACACCAACACCAACAAAAACTGATTCCCCTCTGAATCCGAAAAGGACTCCTTTTTGGTGATGGTGACGATAATCGGAGCGTTCCCCGTCCGTGGGGACTTGCGAAAATACGGGAAGTGAGTCCCCGCGAAAAACAAAAACGCAGGGACTCCTCAAGTGGAGTCCTCGGGGAACGGCGAGAATCCGCCTTATGCCCACTACGATTGTGGCATGCAAAGCGAGACACACATTGAGGGTTTAGAAAATTCTAGTAAAGACACATTGCACACATCGAGGAACTAGGGGAGGTTGTATCTTTGTCTTTACTATATTTGGAACATGCTGCTATCGACATGGTGCCATGGTACCTGCACGAAGGATTGAGTGTCAGTAGGAATGTGATCTACCGCTAGTGGTACTAGTGTCGCTGCTATTCGAGTGTGCGTCACTGTCACTATTTTCAAGTCTAGGCGCTCTTTCCTATAGTGCTATTAATTCGGCTCTGCTTCAATCACAGCAAAATAAATCTAGGGAATAGCGACAAGACTTGACAAAAGTGACACACGCTAGAATTGCAGCGACACTAGCACCACTGGCGATATATAGCGTGACACTCTGAAACTCACCCAGTCGTGCGCCAGCTCTGGCTCCGATGCCTCAAAATTCAGAAATAAGCTACAACCTCCCCCGTTTCCTCGATTTGAGCAGACCGCATCTTGGCTGTACTGGAATTTTCTACATCCGCAAGTTTGTTATCGAGTTGTCGAATGTGCGCTTTTACGTGTCTCATAACAGAAACCCCACCAATCGGAAAGGAAAAAACCTACGCTCTTGTCTGAGTTGTGATGAACGTGATATGATGTTTCTCAAATACTTCCAGATCTGGTATAGAAACCAGGGAACTGTACAACTAATTTTAGACCGTGGTATTAGATACCACGGTATCTGCAAAAGTCGGATACCGACGGCCTCATGTTGCAAAGTATGTGACGTACCTTTCTGAGATACATCCTATCAGGCTGATACTTGTTCGGCATCAGCATGATCTTGATACGTTCGTAGAACTGCATATCAGCCAGAGGGGATACGCCCATGTACAAGAAGACACCATACAACACTGGCATGGGGATGTACTGCAGCACGGGCGTTAGGAAAACCGACAGACCGACCATCAAAAAGATGAGGATGTGCGTTACTCGTTGTTCTCTAAAAGAAAGAAACAAACATTTGGAAAACAATCTAGATAGAAACAAAAATGAGACACTCAAATATTGTTTGTTTTCTTTGCTTAAAGGAGCCATCGTGTCTAAACTGCCAATAATAACAATAATAATTTATTTAAGACCCATCCTAGGCTAGGAGGAGATTATCTTGGTATTGTCTATTTTTATTTAGGCGGGGGGGGGGGGGGGGGGGGTTGCTGGTTTTTTTTTATACCTGGGGGTTTTTGGTCGGGGGGTTCTGGTACCGGAGGGGTTTCACCGGGGGGGGGGGGTAGCCGGAACCCATTTTCAATGCGCATTATGCTTCCGATGAGTGTTTGCGTATCATGCAATTGATGCGTTAAAAAGGCTCTCTCAATTTTGCCAAGTTTTTGCTAGAAGTCAACGGACCTGGGAAAAGGCTTAAAACAGCCAAAAGCCATGGATAATTTGTTAGAAGCAGGACCTAGTTGTACAGTATTCAAATAGCCCAGTGCTGAACACTGGAACATAAACAATAAATAGTGCGAGGTGTGCTTTAACACCACCTGTTCTCCGTTTCTCATGATAGCCGCAAATTTGTCCTCCACAGAAGTGTCCTAAACAGCGATAAAACTGCAGACGCAACCACTCTGTCAGGTTGTTATGTACAGACGCTATAACCCTTTTTGCTGACTCCTTCATAACTGACGAGAGAATACACATTGACACAACGAAAGCTATTTTTTACATTTTAAAGCACAACTCTTACTAGAAATGACCTTTTCAAGATATGATGTCTAAGAAATATCATTTGTCGTAAATCCGAGTACTTTCCATGTTGAAATAGCGATATTGTTGTTAGCGCTGGTCAACTCTATCCAGCCTTCCCCCTCTCCGAATCGGCCATGGTTAAAAGTGGGAAAACCAAGCAGAACAAAAAGTCCAAAATAGAAAATAGACCTTTTGTATACCATGTCTTCCAAAGTGTGTCTTCCAAAACAACAGTTTGAAGCTTTTCATGTCCGTATGTGTGAAAGTGTATCGGCAAACTTAGAAGTTTTCGGCGAATTTTACGTTGAATGACTGGCAAAATTCGGCACGGAAGAAAAAGCGCTAAAACGTCGCAGGAACAAAACGAAACAATCGCAAAAAGCGAGGATTTCGGATGCTTACAATTCCGCATGGGAGTTAGGGAAGTATGGGAGTCAACTCGTTGCAACGGTATGCTTGTGATTATAAACTTAAATTCACATACCAACTAGTAAACAAATTATTCTTACGAATATTTTAAATCTGTCTGTTACAGTACTTTGCTATATTAGGCGCTCAGGACCAAAAAAAAAAAAAACTCTAAATGCGGCTCAACTGCTATACAAGAAAAATAAACAGGTCTCCGAGGATTCTTGTCGCTCCAACTAATGACAAAGGGTATAAGAGGTAGTAAAAGGGTGCTAGTCAAAACAAAAATGTGAGAAAACCTGTCCTTTGCTCTTCGATGTTCACGAGTGGCCTTCTTGAAAGCGTTGGTAGTACGTACAATCAGTAGCATCTGAACAGCTCATTCCTCAGAAGAGGCTAAAATGTTCCTAAGTCTGCAAAGCCGTGCATAAGTTTCACAAAAAAAAATGTAAAAACGAAAAAAAACGAAAGCTTTTTTTTACAAGAAATTCTTATCCTGATATATAAACTGGTTGTTGCTATAAGCAATAACGCACCTTGAAACCTACAGCTTTTTCTTCCTGAAATTTTTACCTCGAAATTTTGAGCTACTCAGTGTCGTAGGCAATAATACTTAAAAATAATAATCAATAAATAATAAACAGCAAATTGCCCATCGCTGAGCCAATTCAGGAAAGAAATTGACGGAATATTATTACCCACCAGTATGACCCTATATGTTTAAAAAAAAAGTACAGCTTTTGTGGCCTTATTGTTTTGCAATATTTTAGCATTATTATTATTAATAACACAGCTCAAAACCGAAAGCCAATTTCTTGTTTACCTGACTCCCAAGAACTTCGGTTTTTCGCCAGGCGCTGAGCATTCCGTCTCGAGCTTCAGGGCGTTGACGTGATTAATCGAAAGCACCGTTGCAGCAACGAACCAAGGAAGACCAAGGATCGAATTGATGATGATGAGGATAGCCAGGACGAAGAGATCAAGGTGGTAGCCACAGCCTTTCTGCAAGAGAAACAAACATCTTTATAAAATATTTCAGTGCGGACGATCTTCATGCCACTTATGGAAATAATTAAAGTCATCGTATTATGGGACATTGAAAACAATTGGAAGCGATCGTAAACAATTGTTTTTTTACGATTGGTTTAAATCGTGAAAATACAACTGGTAACAACTGTTTACAATCGCAAACGATTGGAAACAAAACGATTGGAAAAATGTGCCATAATACGATGACTTGAATTATTTCCATACGGGGAAGAACTGGCACTAAATATCAATCAATCAATCAAGTTATTTTCCAAATAACTTAAAACTAGAAGAGGAATGAAATAATTATGAAATACACATACGTGAAACAAATTAACAAATACACTTACAAGATATGACTAGAAATAAATGATGGGATGAAACTACGTAAAAACTGGGCAGAAGAATTAGCAGGATGTGGCAATAACTGATTGTCAGTATTCCTCTCGGATCGACGCACGTAAGGCAGGAGGGGATGGGGGAACAGATGGGCCATCTGGGGGCAACACATTATCTTCGCTCCAAAATTTTTTGAAAGAGTATTTTCAATGTGTCGACCATTACAATATAAACAATAAAAAGAGTATTTCAAATATGTAACTATCAAAATTAACGGGCGAAAATCGGATTTTAATAAGGTCCTGTTTGGGTAGACCTCCGGGCGGGCTGGTTTAGCGTGTCGTGGTGACGTTGTTAGCTTTCCGTTTGATTTTATTTGTAACACCTTAGGCTAAGGTTTTATCACTTTTTTTTACAAATAAATCCGAACCAACGAAGTGTCATTTTGTTATGCCACGCCGGTGTCATGTCTGTTTCTTTCATGCAACTTAGTTTTTTCACAGTTGTCAATAAAACTATACCTAACCTTATCGATTTTCTCCCTGCTAGACCTTTAGCTGTGTTGCGCCCCAAAAAAATATGGTAGGACTACTCACCGTGGGGTCAACTCTTTAGGACAGGTGAAAGCTTTACGGGATGGCCCCAGTTCACAACTGATCACTACTTTCAACAATAATAAAGTATATCTCTCTCTCTACAATGTCAGATGTTTAGTAAAAGATAACACATACTTTCACATCTTTGTTCTAAACGTTCTGAAAGTTAGGGTTCAAACTGGTCCTTACTTTTGCCCTATGTGTGGATGCGAGGAAGAAAGTGCGAGTCATTTGTGGGACAATGTGTGGATCTGAACGGGTTGAGACAAGAGTTGTGTGGAGTGAGACTGTGTGGGAGAGAGAGCGTTTGGGAGTGAGTGGATTATTGAGAGAACGAAAGAGAAAAGTTTCCAGGCTATTCGACTGTTTGGAAGGTTCCTCCGGATAGGCTTAGCACACAGGGAAAACTGTATATCCCTGTAGTAACAAATATAGGCACAGTGTTCATGTTTTCTATGTTTATTTTTTCATTTTGTTGTTTTTGGTGCGATGGCCGTTGTTGGCTTTTATGCACTAAACATCTATCTATCTACAGTAGAGGTATGCGTTACTTTAATGTGAACAGTGCAGTTTTGAGCTAAATGGTAGAATGAAGATGCAAAATACTTATACAGGTGTATTCAGATGCCCTTAATTACCTACTTTGGCTAACTGGTAGTTAGCTTTAAACAAAGCAAGTGCATGAAAATGGCAAAGTCCACTGTCAACAAACGTTCACATATACCTCTACTATATCTGTTATGACCCTTTTATGAGTTATGGCAGGGACCCATAAATTTCCTATAATGACTCGCCATTCAGGGGGCTTGCAAATAAGAGATTTCTGATGCGCTCTTGACCGACCGTCAGATAGTTCGAGAAATACCCACGGGGATAAAATACCCGACTATCCAGATAGACAAACTTTTTCGCAGCTGTTGTGCTGAACTAGAAATATTTCTCTGTAATGGAAGAGTATCCTGGATCTTTTGTCCTAGGGTGGCATTCTGAATAGTCCCAACAATATTTGTCTATCTGAGCAAGAACGCCGATTCGATCCAGGCGGAATTTTTGGAAACTAGGTGAGGCTCGGGCAACATAGCAACATAGAAGCACAGGAAATGACAAGCCACCTGAATGGCGAGTCATTACAGGAAATTTATGGGTCCCTGGTTATGCTGATATAGCTTTTGTTATGACCGTTTTAAGTGTTACGTTTCGAGAAAAAATAACATTAAAAAAGGCACATAACGTTCAACACACAGATGCGCAAAAATGTGTTTAATGCTACCGATGTTTTGACGGTTTAGAAACCATACTTGTGTCGCTAAGAGGGGAAAGCGGAAAAAAATAAAATACCAACATTTAGCTTATTTTCACGACGGTTGACGATAACTGCAGTGATTTGCTGATCCATAAAAATGAGGATGCACGCGAGAAGAGCTGGTAGAACAGCAGCAGGGATGGTCCACCAGGGGTTAGTGAAGGGGGGGATAAACCATCCACGACCTTCCCACGTTGGCTCGAACTTGGAGGGGACCTGGAAAAACGAAGTTGCATTAAACCATAACGGAAAGACATCTGAAAACATTATAGTGTCTAAATTGGGGCACAAGGGTCTAATAATTAGTTCTGAAAAGTGTAACTACTTTGTGATTAGTAGTTTGCCGACACTGAATTCCGCTATGGATTGTGGTAGGGGGATTGTTTTCAGCCCTGTTGAGAAAGTTATGTATCTTGGAATCCCCTATTCTTTTAATACCAGAGAATGGAAACTTATCCTTATTCAACATGTGCAAGATAAAATAAGAAGAGCATTCGGTGCAGTTATTCAGTTACGGGAGATGTATCGCAGAGATGTTCTTGGTCCTATTTATACGGCTGTTGCACTTCCTCACATTCTTTTTCCGTCTGCTTTCTTTTCTTCTTTCCGTCCTTCTGAGCTTTCTGTGAGTAACTCTTTCCTAGCTTCTAATTTTTAAGTGAAGAATCCTTCGGAAACTTTGAACAGTAAAATCTAAAACTTTCTATAAAAAAAAGGCTGACAACATTCTTGTCCACTACAACCTTTTTCCTTTTTTCACTAGAAAAGCGCCTTTGATGAGTTTGTTTTCACATTTGTTAACGGTCAGCTGTTTATTTGTACCTAAGTGTGATAAGTATGTAAATATTCCTTGAGCCCAAGCTGACTTCGAAACATATATTCAAATAATGTATTTAACGGATACATTATCAACAGATTGAGAGGTTTGTTTCCTTCCCCGACATTGACCATGAAGATTGACAGCCTGACGAGGACCCTTGCCAAGTAGGGCCGAAATATCGCTGATGAAGCATCGTAGCTGACGTATCCGTTGTATACATTATTTGAATATATTACTCTTCAATTTTGAAGGATTCAAAGAAATAATAATAATAATAATAAAATCCAATTAGTTCATCTCTCGATAATCGCAAGACTAGCTACGAAAGTTTCGTCATCGTTCTTCCACTATAGCACTATCAATCCGCGAAGCTATTTTTAAGAAATTCCATGACGCGTTTACCGATTCGGGATCACGCAGTTGCAACAATGTGGTGAGAAACCAAAAATGTGTGGTCCGCTGATCTAAGGTGATGGGAGGAAAGGGGAGGAAATGAGGGATTTTATTAGTTGTAGGGCAGACAGTCTTCCTCTTGGGGAGAAAAGGCGGTACACTGGGATGGCAAAGGGTCGGTCCGGTCCTTACTCATGTCCGATGTGTGGTAGTATGGAAGAACAAACCTGTAATGATTACAGGTTTGTTTCCTTCCCCAACGCTGACCCAGATGATTAACAGCCTGACGAGGACCCTTGCCAAGAAGGGCCGAAATATCGATGTTGAAGAATCGTAGCTGACGTATCCGTTGTAAACATTCTTTGAATAAACGTTTCAAAGTCAGCTTGGGCTCAAAGAATATTTAGTATGGATGAGAGTTGGGAAATATTTGTTGTGTGAATGCGAAAATTTGAATGAACTTAGGCTGGATATTTTTGGAGTAAATGACAGAGGGGTTGGATGAAGAATGGATGTGCAGGATCATGGGAAATAGTTGTTTTATGAGCATAGGACTGTTTAGCGGTTTTTCGGCGGAGCCAAGTTTCACCAGTTATGGTCCATTTACACACTGCGTAAAATTCGAGCGTATTTTACGCACGTTTTGAGCTTGAAAAGATTTCTAGCAATACGGACGTATTTAGATATAAAACGGACCGATTTTTTCAAATACGTCCGTATAGCTAGAAACGTTTTCAAGCTCAAAACGTGCGTAAAATACGCTCGGATTTAACGCAGTGTGTAAACCCACCATTACGCAACGTAAACTTCGGCTAAGCTGCAAGGTTTGCCGACAACTTTTCACACATAACGATATGAGAAGATTCGGCCATTCGGTCCATCTTCTGTTTTCGCATCCTTTTGGTTCGCTCGCTGTACCCACTTTTTAACCACGACGCTTTCAGTTTTCGAAGATTTTGCGTTCAGTCGCTGCGTCGGCGAGCGGGCAGCTGGATAAAGTTGACAAGCGCCAACAGTAAATCGCTCATTTCACGTGGAAAAAAGTGTTAAAGAAAATACTATTCTGAGCTATTCCATAGGGACAAGACCATTTCATAGTAAGCTTTAGAGTAGTCTTTTAAAGTAGTAACTTGACTAAAACTTGACTCGGGGAGCTAGCTGACATATCAAGAATGTACCCTGAGTCGATATTGAGAGTAAGAAAAATTCTCGTTACGACCATTGCAGTTTCCGGGCAGTTTCCGAGAATTCGACTTTTGAGTTAGTAGAAAAAAAAGCAAAAGGCTTGTGTGCCGGGAGTAGGAATCGAACGCACGACCTCTTGACTACTATCCCGATTTGTTAGTCAACACGGCCAAAGGCGAACTTTTACAGTGCATAAGTGCATAATTACATTGCATAAGGGGCAACGGCCTGCCAGCTAGCTTTGGGAACACTAAGGAGGGGGTTCGAGATAACAAAGAAGGGGGGGGGGGGGGGGGGGGCCTGTCGACAATAAGTCCCTGTATCTTTATCTAAGCCCCCCAGGTCGGTTTGATGGCCGAAAGTTGCGTGGTCAAGTTTTCTGTGCCTTTAAATTAGTCCAATTTGTTCCTTCAAAGACAATAAAGCGAACCACAAAAAATGGTCTTTCTACCACACTTACAATGATAACCATCCCTACTGTCACTATGAATGTTCAAAAATACAAAAAACACCGTCAAACAACGAGCAAATTAAAACGAACACACCAAATTTCCTAGGTCTGAAATTTTCGGTCTGTGCTAAATCTCAGCCGATTATCCGGGACAGCCCTTTTGGCACGGGGAGCCAAGGATCAAAATAATAACTTCTACCTAATGCTCCAACTATTTATTACAAATACAAATAAATTAAAAACCAAGACCAGTGTGGTACTCCTGAAGACATAAAAAAATAAACAAATAAGTCTTATAATTCTTTGCTAATCAAACGTGGAAAATTTCGTCATCTGGAAAAGAAGGCGCTCTGCGTGTTTTTTTTCTTCTCGAGCCAAAACAGCAACCCGGCAATCAAGTTCAAATCTAAATAAACTGGTTGCCTGCAATCAATAACAGAAGGTAAACAGAGAGCGTGTTCCATTCTACTTACCGTAGTTACTACGCATGACGTCACAAATTCTGCCTTTCTGTCGTCAAGGCTGGAACGATTTTTCTATTTTCCAGCAGAATATCATGCCGCGGGCGAATCCGACCAATCACGTCACAAAAATCCGTAGTTACTACGCTTACTACGCTCCCGAGCGTGGTAAGCAAATAGTTACTATTTCGAGAAGGCTGGAACCGTCAGCGTAGTAACTTTTCGTGAGGTTGGAACGGGAATAGTAACTAATAGTTACTATTGGTATGAGGGTGGAACACGCTCAGAATGTTTGGATAGCTCTTTAAACTCCTTACCTCCAGCTTGGGTGTATGTACTCCAGACCCAAGGTCCAACATCGTCATACTCAGGATCGCCGCGAAAACACCAAAATCACTAATGAGCTGTCTAACTTTGGCGGGGAAGAAGTTAGATGTCTTCATCCCCTTAAGGGTAACGCAGAGAAAGTAGGTAGTGAAACAAAGAAGGACTGACATCAGGAAGACGTTGGGGTACCATGGTACTTTCTGGCAGTCGCTACCGAATAGTGTACCATTAAAGGCCTGAAAGGAAAGTATGGTTTTAGGGTAAGGTAAGGTAAGGTACAATTTTAATGGCAAATATAAATAAACCTGGTGTTTCTCAAAAGCATCAGACATGCCAGTGGCATAAGAAAAGACGCTTCACTAATTCCGATCTCGTAAAAAATATTAATACAATTCTAGCCTAGGGTATTGTAAAGAAAAAAACAAACGAACAACTATCACACATCAACATTAAAATTTAAGGACAACATGAGAATTTTGCGACAACAGACATATGACATATGAGAAAAAATGAAAAATAAAAAAGGTTTTAAACTAACAATGGACTTCGGACGCAACTCTCGGACTAGGATCACCATAGAACTATAGTTGCGTTTTCGTAGATACCATGGTATCTGTTACGACGGTAACTTGGTCTGTAATTAGTCGTTTTTGCAGTTACCGTGGTATCTGATATACGGTTGCTAAGCAAAAATGACAATTGCCGAAATTGCGCTTTTCAAAGTATCCCAACAGAAAAACTGATATTCAGTCACATTACTAAGTGGCAAACTTCTTTCCCACCAATTTGACAAAAACTGATAAAAGTGAGATGACGTTTTCAGGTACCACGGTCAGGACCGTTGTATCTGGATATCAAATACCACGATAATTGGCCAGATACCACGATAACTGCAAAAAACGACTTTAGACCGTGGAATCAGATACCATGGTATCTGCAAAAACGCAACTTATCTAATCAGACTACGAAGTAGCATTTGCGTTTAAGTGTTTAATGAGGCCAAGCTCAGGAAAAGTTGAATTCCAGATTGTATCCTCACTTAGTTGCAGTTGCAGCATTGCCAAATGCCTTTTTTCTAAACACCTGCTTACCGTGGCCGAATATTTTTGCACAAGCTTCAATTTCCAATTCTTTTTTGTGCCTTTCGTCGATTTATTTGCGCTACCAGGTTAAACCAAAATGCTTGAGCGTGACTATTTGCCCCAGGCGATTCTTCAAAGAAGAAACAGAAGTAATTTGGTCAGGATAGATGTATTTGAAGACAATTATTACATGTCACCACAAAAATACTTTTTTTTTGCAATTGTTAACAATTAGTTCCGTTTTCAGCAATTAGCGTCTTGGACTCGAATCCTGACACGTTGCGACGTCACCCGATTTTAGTGCCCATGTTCTGCATAAAAGGAACCTGGAGAAGGTTTGGTACAGTAGAGGTATGCTTATGGACACTTTTTTAATTGTTCCACTACCTTGGCTTTCTTACTTGCATATAAAAAAGTAAAATGGAAAAGAAAAACAACAAACTTGATATCAGCTAACATCCAACTATTTCAGGGTTATCCTGGCACAAATTTGAAGCAGAAATTCTATTAACTTTCTTTGATTTTGAATTTATTAAAATGGTCCTTCCTCTCTGATCTGACGGTTCGGACCGCCATCTTCTCCACTGAAGGTGCGTTCCTCGCGGCAAACTTTTCAAATTATAAAAAGCAAACCAGGTGTCAGCTGAGTCACTTTCATAGATGAATCAGCAAAATATTCAAAAAGCGACAAAAGCGTGAGTGATTATTACTGGTGTTTTTAGGAAAAAATGCCTGGTTTGGGTTTTAGTTTTTCTTCGGCGATCGTTCACTGTTAGCAGACGTTCACATAAGCATACCTCTACGGAGCACGGAGCCCGTATCAATCAGTCAATCAAGTTTATTGTCCAAATAGCTTACAGCTAGAAGTGGAATACAATATTTACGAAATACACAGACCCGAAACAAATTAACTAATACACTTACAAGATATGACCAGAAATAAATGTATGACGATGCGCACTGGATGCTCTCCGTAAGAACGACTTGTTACGAACACGGGTTTGGGAGCGCGTTTAGGGTTTTCGAGCGTAAAGTTACAAGCCCACAGAGGTATCACAAATCCGAAAAAATAAGTCAATTCAATGAAAATCGATTGGAATAACGACAATAATCGACAAGAATAACGAAGCAACGAAACAACGCATTTTCATTGGGTCTTCAAGCCTCTTTAAGCGAATACACCACGGGTAACTAGAATGTCGTATCTCAGCCAATTTGATTAAACTTAAAAGAAATAAGAATACATACAGTGCAGTTTTGGAGATCTATGAGATCACTCCATCCTTTGTCGGCAGTGTCGAGACCAGACTGGACACAGGTGCAATTTTCGATAATAGGAGGATCAAGTGGGTACTTGGCGCCGATTTTGAACAGCTTAGCGATGGCCTGTGAAAAAGTCAAACTATAGCAAATGCAGCATTGGAGGCATGCTTCTTTGAAAGTTTGTGAAAAAACAT
Organism: Branchinecta sandiegonensis; assembly: GCA_030848855.1. Classification (NCBI taxonomy): domain Eukaryota; kingdom Metazoa; phylum Arthropoda; class Branchiopoda; order Anostraca; family Branchinectidae; genus Branchinecta; species Branchinecta sandiegonensis. The sequence continues at coordinate 18,374,459 of JAUPMV010000016.1, read as the reverse complement.
CAATTGGATTTTTGCAGATATCCTGGTATTTGATACGAGAGTAATTGGATCTGCATTTGTCGTTTCTGCAGTTCCCATGGTATCTAACACTACGGCCAAACTGGAAAAACGACAACTCCCGAATTCACGCTTTTGGAAGTCACCCCAAAAGAAATCTCTACGTTCTCTCACACCCCAAGTGTGAAAAACATAGGCTCTTGTAATACTCTATCTGAATAAGTCCAAAACCCGCCAGTGATCCTCAGGAAGAACGAGAAAACGTCTCCATAACGACTCAAACTTAACAACTCACATGCTGTGTCAACAAATCACGGCGATCGTTGGGGACAGCTGTGGTGCCGCTTCCGGCTCTTGCGATAGGCACACGCCGATTTTGCATCGGCAAGGAGAGCTAGTCATCAAGAGTATAGGGATGACGAAAGTGTGATGCCGTTTTTCCAAATACCACGGTCAATTACCATGGACCGGACCGTGGTATCAGATACAATGGCGTCTGCAAAAATGCAGCTATGGTTTTTTGAACGTGACAAATTTGTAGCCTGCGTAGTTGTATGATAGTTGTACGAAAAAGTTCCATGTATTGATATGTAATAGTAAAGAATACTATCATTTAATGTGCCTCAGACTTGGCCAGTCTTAAGCAGTAGTATCCAGTGGCATCCTGTCTTGCTATAGTAGCATCCAGTCTTGCTAATAGTAGCATGCAGGAGAATGCAGTAACACAATCGCCACAATGTAGTAGCATCAGTTCAACTGCATGCTACTTTTTCGTACAACTTCATACTACTATTTTGAGATCATTCTACAGTGTAAATTCTAGGTTCAAAGAAACTAGATATTGCGTAGCCAGCTTTCCCTCTATCGTTTTTGAGAGAGGTACGATTCTCTGTTGGCTCGGTTTGGATGGAGGTTCGAGCCTGTACAGGTGATGCCCCTCTGGAGGAAAATAGTATTTAAATCAGTCAGTGGGATTAACAATGTTCATATCCTCAGTAAAAATAAACTTTTCAATAGGAGGAAAGCTGGCACGAGAGAGAATTACCTTAGCCCTCTTTGCAAGTTGCAGGAGGAGGATTTGAACCACTTCCTCTTAGAGAGCCAAGAGCTTTCGCATTTGAGAGTAACATTTGTTGGGGTTGGGCTAGTATCGTTTCCCCGTATCCTGAAATCTACGAACCCCAAATGTATCGTAGATGTTTGTAAATATGTGACTAAAGGATTTAATCTCAGGAAGGAAAATTTAGCTTAGTTTACGTAGCATAGTATTTCTAGAGGTGTAATAGTTTATTTGTGAAGTGTATTAAATCTTTTATGGCCTTTTGGCTCAATAAACAAGCATTATTATATTATTATTGTATGCCGAACGTCAGCATTAATAATAGTCTCGTTTTTTGTGCCTGGTTCCTGCTCCGTGTTCTGTGTTCACAGTTGTCTGTTTTGGATAAAAAACGGAATTTTTGCTTAAGCTGTTCCGTATTCCGTGTTTGATCGCTGTTCTGACGAAAACTCAAATTTAGGTTCCTGAGCAAGCGTCTTAGGCAGGAAATTTGAAAAGTGTATTAAACATTGGAAGATCATAGGCCAGCGAAGAAGGGGGTGGCACTTAATAACTGATAGAAAATTCCATGCTTATCCTCTGAACTTCTGCAATTCTTTCTTTTCTATCTGCGAATTCTGTGTTTTGCAAAATAGACAGCGGTACACAGAACACGGAACAGCGTACAAACGGGGAAATGATCTGTTCCGTGTTTTGACAAAAACGGGATAAAGATAAAACAGAGACAAAACAGCGAACAGACACACAAAAGCAACTAATGAGTGTGTTTTGTACAACATGGTTAGTTGAATTTGATAGGAGACGGTTTCTTTATTTGGCAAGTTTCCGGTTAGCAGCGAAGCATTGGGAGGATCTAATGTAAAGTTATCATATTTTATATATTCTTTTTATTTATTTTCTTCAATACTGTGTCGGTCTCTAAGTCAAGCGCTTAACTAACTCCATGTAAATAAGGCGTTGAAGATGATCCTCCGTTAATTCCTAGAACAAAGAGAAGATTCAGAGCTAAACCTAAATCCACGTCAGTTTCTCCTTGCTAAATCTCGTACTACGTCAGCAGCATCCTGCTAAATCTAAGTCCACGTCAGTTAGATCTTCACTAAGAGTACCTATTTAAGTAAGTATCAGTCAGTCCTTGTCCTATGTTGTCCGTCCGTGGCCGAGTGGTTAGCGCGCCGGGCTCGCAAGTGAAGGGTCGCTTGTTCGAGTCTCGGTAGTGCCTACTGTTTGGTTTGGGACGGGGGTAAGTGGCGTAACCCTGTAAGACAAGCCAAAGTCCACCCAGCTTCAAATGGGTACCTGGAGAAATCCGGGGAAGGTGACAGGAAGGGTGTGTGAAAGCACAGGATGGCTGGCCCCCAACCCCCCATTGCACTTCCTAGCTGAGAGCCGAGAATCGGAGATCAGCACCGCCAGCTTGGCCTGTCAAGGCTAGTGCTGAAACCTTTACCTTTTTACCTATGTTTGTATTTACCCGGATTGGGATATTTCTTGTACTGACTTAAGTTATAAATAAAACTATTTACATATGTTAACGTTTTTGTCTGTCGTCATGGTGTCAGAAAATTCAACAGATGCTCTTTTGGCGGTTTTTCGGCTCTTCCTGGCAATGCTTGTTATGCCTAACAGTTGAAACACAACAGATAACATTCCCCACTGCCTTACTCTTTTTATCTAAAAGAATACAAACTTGACCCCCTTTTTGTCCGTCGAGAGAAACTGTGCCTAAAATTTGGCTCAACCCTCCTCCTCCACCCCATCTACAAGAACTTCCTCCCGCCTCCCTTTGTCCCCCTCAGATCCCGACTCCCCAGAGAGGCGGCTGCGAAAGTTCCAAAACTGACACCGGTTTACTCCAGGTCACAGCGTTATTCTCGAAGCTTTGTGCCGAGTTTTGTTCGTACTTTTAACAATTCGTAACTTGTGCGTTTTATCCTATTCTTTTTGTGTTTCTCGTTGACAAATCTTTCTTGTATTAACTGTTTGACTAAAAGATACCATATTTGGGCTATGCCTATGAGAGACTGTATCTTGTTTACATTAAATGATTTGATTTGATTTGATTTGATAGGTGTTGTCTGTTAGGCATTCAAGTATTTATTTACGTACTAAAATTGTATAACACTGGACAACTTGGTCTATTGGCCTAGAAGGAAAATAATCTTGTGTAGGCCTAGCTAAACTACAACTAAAAGATTAAAGGAAATGAAACACAACCGAAAAAGACACATAAAGAGGAAAAAGAACAAAAAAGAAGAAGAAAAAAAAAGAAAAAAAAAGAGAAAGATTTATTGAGAGAAAATGAGTAAGTGTGTACGGGTGTTCTTGAAAAAAGTGTTGAAATCTGTTGATTGGTGTAGATGTGTGGGTATACTGTTCCATAGTTAAATGCTTTCGTATATGGCAGAATTTCGGTTGTCTGTCGAAACCGCGCATCCTTGAGTTGTCTGTTATGAAACTTCTGACAGTTTAGCGAGCCTTCGCCTGGGAGTTGGGCGCGCTAACCATTCGGCCAGAACGAAATATGGCCAGTTGGCCTTTTGCAATCCCGATGAAAAATGTGTAGCCTGCGTAATAGTATAGTAGTAGTACGAAAACGGTGCATGTAATACTATGTAATAGCAAAGAATACTGTCATTTAATGTGCCTCAGACTGGTCCAATCTTATGTAGTAGTATCTAGTAGCATCCTGTCTTGCCATAGTAGCATCCAGTCTTTCTTATAGTAGCATATAGCAGAGGCGTCACTAGCCAAAATGTTTGGGGGGGGGGACGAGGCATTTGCCGACTGGTTGATAATTTTTACCGACTGTTTCTGCAGAAAAATGACTGTTTTCAACAACAAAAAATAACAGTTTTGAAAAAAATCGACTGTTTTCAGAAAAGTCCCCTGATTTTCAGAAAAACCGACTATTTTAACGAAAAATCGACCAGTTTTCAGAAAAAACGACTGTTTTCATGAAAAAAATCAACTGTTTTGACAAAAAATCGCGGCGCTTCGCGCCGACTCGGTTATTTTTTACCGACAGCATTGGGGGGGGGGGGGGGGGCGTCCCCTCCCCCAGTCGTGACGCCCCTGGCATATAGTAGTATGCAGCAACACGGTAGCCTTGAAGTAGAAGCATGTAGTAGCATCGTTAGTACTGCATGCAACTTTTTCGTGCTACTTCATAGTACTATTTTGAGATAAATTTTTCATCGGGATTGATATCATACCATATAAGATACTCACATTGTAGATAAAGATGGTGGCAATCAGGAGGGAGAAATTCTCTTCAGTGAACCGAGTGATGTAGCAGACGAAAGCAGAGGCATCTGTGGCCACTAAGACCATTAAAATTAGTCCAATCCACATTCCAACCCATAATCGAAGAGCCAGGTAGTCAAGCGTGTAAGATCTACGAGGAACAGATAAAAGCATCAAGGACGCTGAAGACAATAATAATAAGCTTCCAGAATTTTCCAAAAACTTACAACTGTTTACCTTCAGCCCTCTCTATGGATATTTTACAAGTAGTGAACTGAAAGACAAAAGTGCTCCTCAGCCGGGATTTGAACCCAGGACCCTCTGCTTACAAGGCAGGCGCTCTTGCCATTTGAGCTACCGAGGGGCTTGTGAACAGAGTTCGCAAACCACTACAGTAGTCTGGTAGAAGCCGGCAGTAGGAACAGCGATCCCGCCCGAAGGCAAATTCATCTAACCAGTTCACATCCATATGTCACGGAAATTAATAATAATACACAGACGGCACTTTAAACAAGGGACTTGTACCGTGATCAATAAACCAGAAACAGTATTTTCGAATGAAATTCGTGGGAAAGTCCCAACTTGTGGGAAACACAGTTCAAACAGTTCGTTTTTCCAACTTCAGCGGTTTTGAGCCTGAAGAGGACCCTTGCCAAGAAGGGCCGAAATATAGCTCCAATAAAATTCAGCTGACGTATCCGTTTTAAATATGATTCGCAGTCAGCTTGGGCTGAAGGAACACTTGTTACGAGTAGGTGGTTTGAAAAACGAGAAATTAAATCTGAGCATTTTCCTAGGAATTCCGATACCCCTCCCCATCGTGCTTGGATCCGGTCCAGATCTTAAAATATGTCATCTAAGGCATATGATCTCTCTACTTTCCAAGTTTCATTCAAATCAGTTCACTCGTCTAACCCCTATGCGAGCCACAATATTTCCGGCACTCCCCCTCCAACTCCCCCCACTGTGGCCAAATACGACTCGGACACATAAACTTCGCATCTCTAACATTTCCTCTTCCCGTCCATCAAGTTTAACTCGAATCGGAGCATATCTGCAAATTTCCGGTGCCTGCTTCATCCTCCTCCTACCTTTGTCGGATCCGGTTCAGACGCCAAATGACAAATCTAGGCCGCATAAACTTGGTACTGTCCAGCTTGCATCCCATTCTGCTCATCCGTTTGGTTTCTGTGCATGTCACAAAGTTTCCGGACCCCCCCCCCCCCCCCCCCCAACTACCCCAACCATGGCCACATGGGTTCGTACACATGCTTTTGCATATCTAGGTCATCAGTTCTTATCACCCATAAAGTTCGCAACCTATTCCCCTCCCTCAACTCCCCGAAACAATGGTCGGATCCAGGAACGGAAGTTTTCCGAGGGCATTGTGTCGGGTCTTTAAGTCTAGTTGGTCGGGTCACTAATATGCCTGCCAAGTTTTATCGTCCTTAGCACATCTGGAAGTATCCTATCTCGCGATCACCGGAATTCCGGGAAACCCCCTCCAACTCCCCCCAAAGGGCCCCGACAGTATCTGGATCTGTCAAGAACGTATCTAATGCTTCTGCTTGTTCTTCCCACCAAATTATATCCCGATCCCTCGACACTAAGCGTTTCACAAACATTCCGGTGCCCCCTTCCACCCCCCCACCCCCACGTATCGGATCCGGTCCGGACTTGATATGGAACATCTGAGACAATAGCTCTTTCCAATTCCCAAGTTTCATTCAAGTCCGACCGCCCGTTCAAAAGTTACAAATGCCACTAGATTCCGGAATCGCCATCCCTTCACTCCCCCTGCGATGTTCTGATCATGCAAACGACTATTCTCAAGTCGGTCTATTCGGATCCCTCATATTCCTGCTGAGTTTCATCATCCTATTACATCAGGAGGTACCGAACTCGCTGGATCACCAGAATCTCCCCCCCCCCCAACTCCCCCCACAATGCCCGAATCCGGTCCGGTTATGTCAATGATGTATCTGGGACTTGTGCTTGTTCTTCCCGTCAAGTTTCATCCCGATCCCTCCACTTTAAGCGTAGATTTCCGGCTCCCCCCTCCAACTCCCCCCAAAGTCACCGGATCCGGTTCGGATCTGAAGTGGGTCGTCTGAAACAAGGTCTTTCCAAATATCAAGTTTCATTAAGATCCGATAATCCGTTTAAAAGTTATAATTACCTCGAGATTCTGGATTCCCCCTCCCTCCCCTCACCCCACAATGCTCGGACCGGGGAAATTACTATTTTCAACTTAATCTTTTGGGGTGCCTGATATGCCTGCCAAGATTCATCGTCCAAGCTTATGTGGAAGTGCCCAAACTAGGAAAACCCGGACCGACCGGCAGACCGACGTACGGACAGAAACTGCGATCGCTATAAAAACACAAGATATAACTTGCGATTCCCAGTGTCTTATCTTACTCATTCCTTAAAGATGGGTACAGGTTGTTCAGAGGCATCAGAAGCTTTTTTGAAGAAATTTGTCGTTGTCATTGTTTACTTTTTTTCTACCCCACGACTCCCTTACTACCCAAAATGTTTGGGGGGGGGGGGGGGGGACAAGGCATTTACCGACTGGATGGTAATTTTACCGACTGCTTTTGCAGAAAAATCGACTGTTCCAACGACAGTTTTAAAAAAAATCGACTGATTCTCAGAAAAACGACTGTTTTGACGAAACATTGACTAATTTTCAGAAAAGCCGACTGTTTTCATGAAAAAAATCAACTGTTTTGACGAAAAAACGCGGCGCTTCGCGCCGGCTCGGTTATTTTTTTCAGACTCCCCAGTCGTCACGCCCCTGCTACGGACGAAAAACAAGAGCTGTAAGCTCATATGGCACTTGCATGTGTCAAGATGATTTGATTGATCAAGAGTAAGTTTCGACTTTGCGGTTGAGATGCGCGCTATAAGGGAGCTGGAACTTCATTTGTAAGCAAAACCCTTGAGGCATAACTGCTAATGGGCTGATGGGCATCACGAAAATGCATATATTGCTTAAAAGTATTTTTTTTACTTTGCGGTCAAGATTGGTACTTTAAGGAATAATCGGATTTGGGAAGTAGCAATTTCTAAGCAAATGTTGTTGAGTCTCCAATATTCCAGCGAAGTTTCATCGTCCTAGCACATCTGGAAGTACCTTAACGCGCGATCACCGGAATCCCAGACCCCCCTCCCCCTCCTCCAACTCCACCCACAATAACCGGAGCCAATCCTGTTCTGCAAATGATTAATCCAGAGCATCTGTTTGTCATTCCCACGAAGTTCGATCCAGATCACACCAGTCTAAGCGGGTCAAGTATTTTCCGCCCTCCCCCCGATAATTGCCGGATTCGGTCCGGAAATGAAAAAGGTCACAAGAGAAAAATGTCCTCTGTTTAATTATTAAATTTCACTCGAATCCGATCACCCGTTCCAAAGTTACGCATGACTCAATATTCCGGATTCCCCTCCCTCAACTCCCCCCCCCCCAAGATTATCATATCGAGGATTTTTTTTTTATTCCAAGTCAGTTTGACCGGGTCCCTGATATGCCTTCCAAGTTTCGTCGTGAAAATCCCCCAAAAACGGAATTCCGGGATACCCCTCCTCCCCCCCCCCCCTCAAGTGTCCGGATCCAGTCAAATTATGTAAAAGATTTATATGGACCAGATGTTTGTTCTTCCCAGCAAGTTTCACTCCGATACCATCATTCTAACCGTTTCTCGAGATTTCCGGTCCACCCCCCCCCCACCCCACCCAGCTCCCCCGCGGTGCACGTAGCCAATCCGATTCAGCAAATGACTTACCTAGAGCATCTGTTTGTTCTTCCCACAAAGTTCCATCCCGATCCCTCCATTCTAAACGGGGCACGTATTTCCCCCCCCCCCCCCCAATAGTTGCCGGATCCGTTCCGGATATGAAAAAAATCATCGGAGAAATGTCCTCTGTTGAATTCTTTAATTTCACTCGAATCCGATCAACCATTCTAAAATTACGCATGACTGAAAATTTCGGATTCCCCTCCCTCCACTCCCCCCACCATTATCTGATCGACAAAATTTTTATTTTGAAGTCAGTTTGATTGGGTCCCTGATATGCCTGCCAAGTTTCATCGTGAAAGTCCCCAAAACCACCATCACCGGAATTCCGGGACCCCCACCCCCCATAAGTGTCCGGATCAAGTACAATGGCCTAAAGGACTTATCTAGAGCAGATGCTTGTTCTTCCCAGCAAGTTTCACTCCGATCCCTCCATTCTAACCGTTTCTTGAAATTTCCGGTCTCCCCCCCCCCCAACTCCCCCTGGCTACCGAATCCGGTCAAGACTTTAAACGGGACATTACAGATATATATTCTGTTCAGTTATGAAGTTTCATTACAATCCGATCATCCGTTCGAAAGTTACACACTTCTCAATTTCCCGGATTCCCCTGCGGATTCCCCTCCCTCCACTCCCCCACCATTATCTGATCAACAATATTTTTATTTTGAAGTCAGTTTGATTGGGTCCCTGATATGCCTGCTAAGTTTCATCGTGAAAATCCAAAAAACCACCATCACCGGAATTCCGGCCCCCCCCCCATAAGTGTCCGGATCCAGTACAATGGTCTAAAGGACTTATCTAGAGCAGATGCTTGTTCTTCCCAGCAAGTTTCACTCCGATCCCTCCATTCTAACCGTTTCTTGAAATTTCCGGTCTCCCCCCCCCCCCCCAACTCCCCCCTGGCTACCGAATCCGGTCAAGACTTTAAACGGGACATTACAGATATATATTCTCTTCAGTTATGAAGTTTCATTACAATCCGATCATCCGTTCGAAAGTTACACACTTCTCAGTTTCCCGGATTCCCCTGCCCTCCACCCCCCCCAAAATGGTCGGATCAGAAAACTGATTATTCCTAATTTTGTTTGGTCGGGTCTCTGATATGCCTGCCAAGTTTCATGGTCCTAGCACAACTGGAAGTACCCTAACTCGAAAAAGTGTGACAAAATGCCCTAAATTTTCAAGTTTCCAGCGCCCCGCACTCCCCCCCATATGGTCGGATCGGGAAACTGATTATTTCCAGGTTAGTTTGGTCGGGTCCGTGATATTCCTGCCAAGTTTCATTGTCCTAGCTCATCTGGAAGTACCCTCACTCGAAAAAGTGTGACAAAATGCCCTAAATTTTCAAGTTTCCAGCGCCCCAACTCCCCCGCATATGGTCGGATCGGGAAACTTATTATTTCCAGGTTACTTTGGTCAGGTCCCTGATATTCCTGCCAAGTTTCATTGTCCTAGCTCATCTGGAAGTACCCTAACTCGAAAAAGTGTGACAAAATGCCCTAAATTTTCAAGTTTCGAGCGCCCCCACTCCCCCGCATATGGTCGGATCGGGAAACTGATTATTTCCAGGTTCGTTTGGTCGGGTCCCTGATATTCCTGCCAAGTTTCATTGTCCTAGCTCATCTAGAAGTACCCTAACTCAGAAAAAAAGTGACAAAATGCCCTAAATTTGCAAGTTTCCAGCGCCCCGCACTCCCCCCCATATGGTCGGATCGGGAAACTGATTATTTCCAGGTTAGTTTGGTCGGGTCCCTGATATGCCTGCCAAGTTTCATTGTCCTAGCACATCTGGAAGTACCCTAACTCGGATATGTGGGACAAAAAAACTCGGACCGACCGACAGACCGACAGACCGACAGACGGAATTGTGATCGGTATATGGCACTTGAGCCAGAGGCTGCAAGTGCCATAAAAACCCCAAAACACAACATTCTGAAAATATTTTGTATAATAAGAAAAATACTCACTCGCAGAAGTTAAACAGAATAGTCTCAAACACCAGCACCGGTCCCGTCGATCCTAAAATGGTCAATGGCTGGCCGGAGAAGAATCCGTAGATAACTCCACAGACGAAGCCTGAGCAAAGGGACTCTATAGTCCCCAGACGTCTCCCCGTTGCGTCGGAGAGTAGCCCCCCGAATGTGACTATAGGGGTAAGGCAAGCGAAATAGAGGAAGGTAAATGCGGCTATACACTGAAGGGACATGGCGTCTTTGAAGTCCGATGGATACCTATAAAACAATCAGGAACAACTAACCAAACAAGAGTTGCGTTTTTGCTGATACCATGGTATCTGTTACCACGGCCTAAAGTCGTTTTTGCAGTTATCGTGGTATCTGATACCACGGTCAAAAGACGTTTTTGCAGTTATCGTGGTATCTGGCCAGTTATCGTGGTATCAAATATTCAGATACTACGGTCCGACCGTGGTAACTGGTCGTGGTATCTGAAGGGTCATCTCACTTTTATCAAATTTTGTCAGATTGGTGAGAAAGACGTTTAGCACTTAGTGATATAACTGGATATCTGTTTTTCTTTTGGGATGTCTTCGAAAAGCGCAATTTCGGCAATAGTCGTTTTTGCAGAGCACCGTGTATCAGATACTACGATAACTGCAAAAACGACTAATTGCAAATCCAGTTACCGTGGTAACAGATAAAATGGTATCAGCAAAAACGCAACTAAGGACATATTGCATGATTAAAAAGGTTTCGTCGTTAGTGATGGTTAAAGGACATCTGAACAATGAAACCATACTTGAACACACCATGGAAAATGCATTTACAGACATGGCCACGGAGAGCATTCTTCTCCTGAGCGTGACGTTTTCAAAATAAGGGTGTTCGTTTCTGGAGGTTTGCACATGCAGACTCCAAGACAAAAAGCGCAATTCATTCAAATCTTGTACAGCGCTGGCCGGAACGTATTGGAATTTCTTCTAGAGATCGTTTGGGCTTAACTGGTTAAAAAATATTCCAGAAGGAGGGTTGATTGGAGACATTATGCATTTCTAAAATTGTTTGGTACTGAATGAAATAAGGACAGATGCAAAATGGAGCAAAAATCATAGCTTGGAAACACTATTTCGTATTTGGACTGGATTTTCTGCAGGCAATGTTAACGGAAGCCATACAGATAGGGATGATACTTGGTACTCTTCATTCAGGTGTCCTTTAAAGGACCCCTCTTGCTTTTTCGGCCTTTTAAAATATACCTACCTCCCTTAAGAAGCTACACGCTTCTAAAATCCCCACCTTTCTCCATTGTTCCGTTTTGTGCCTACGAATTTTTAGGGCTCCGTCCGTGCCGAGTTTTGCCCGTTACGCAACTCAACGTTTGCCAGAATCTTTTAAGTCCGCTGACAACTCTTTCACACACAAGGATATGAGAAACTATTTTATTTGCTTAGTTTTCCTACTTTTTAACCACGGCCCGTTCAGTTTTTAAACGTTTTGCGCCCGGCCGCCGCGTCGTAGAGCAGGAAGGCTGGATAGAATCGACAAGCACTAACTAGAAAATTGCTAAATTTAGATGGATCGTAATGGTAATTTCGAGAAACATTTTTTCTGATCCGTTTCATAGCGAAAAGATCGTTTCTAGTAAGAGTTGTGCTTTAATATTATTCCCCGATGTGTGATGCCCGGATTCAGTCACATCTGTGCGTAATTTGGTTCGTTGATTTGGATTACCCACGCTTCCTCCTGGTCACACTTGGAATAAAGAAATTCAGGACACATACCACCAACCATCATCACTCATAGGTAACCAAAGCTAGTTAAAGGAACAAAAAACTTGACTCAAACTTGACTCGGGGAGCTAGCTGACATATCAAGAATGTACCCTGAGTCGATATTGAGAGTAAGAAAAATTCTCGTTACGACCATTGCAGTTTCCGGGAAGTTTCCGAGAATTCGACTTTTGAGTTAGTAAAAAGCAAAAGGTTTGTGTGCCGGGAGTAGGAATCGGACGCACGACCTCTTGACTTCTATCCCGATATGTTAGTCAACACGGCCAAAGGTGGACTTTTACAGTGCATAAGTGTATAATTACAGTGCGTGAGGGGCAAGGGCCTGCCAGCTAGCTTTGGGAACACTAATAAGGAGGGGGTTCGAGATAACAAAGAAGGGGGGTCCTGTCGACAATAAGTCCCTGTAGGCTATCTTTATCGAAGCCCCCCAGGTCGGTTTGATGGCCGAAAGTTGCGTAGTCAAGTTTTCTGTGCCTTTAAAGTCAGTGATTGTGGCCTGTGGTTGGTCCAAAGATACGTTTAAAATGGCGGAGATGGATTTTTCGATCTCGACTATCTTACGTTTTCAGCGTCTTTTCTTCCCAATTTCGACCGTAAGATTATATTATTATTATTTATTTGCAACCATCAGGTGGCTGAGGCAAAACAAATGGACTATAAACAAGAGCTGTAAGCTCATATGGCACTTGCATGGGTTAAGATGATTTGATTGATCAAAAGTAAGTTTAGACTTTGCGGTTGAGATGCGCACTGTAAGGGAGCTGGAACTTCATTTGTAAGCAAAACCCTTGAGGCAAAAATGCTAATGGGCTGATGGGCATCATGAAAATGCATATATTGCTTAAAAGTATTTTTTTTTACTTTGCGGTCAAGATTGGTACTTTAAGGAATAATCGGATTTGGGAAGTAGCAATTTCTAAGCAAATGTTGTTGAGCCTCCAATATTCCAGCCAAGTTTCATCGTCCTAGCACATCTGGAAGTACCTTAACGCGCGATCACCGGAATCCCAGACCCTCCCCCCCCCTCCTCCAACTCCACCCACAATACCCGGAGCCAATCTGGTTCTGTAAATGATTAATCCAGAGCATATGTTTGTCGTTCCCACGAAGTTCGATCCAGACCACACCAGTCTAAGCGGGTCAAGTATTTTCCGCCCTCCCCCCAATAATTGCCGGATTCGGTCCGGAAATGAAAAAGATCACCAGAGAAAAATGTCCTCTGTTTGATTATTAAATTTCACTCGAATCACTCCAAAGTTACGCATGACTCAATATTCCGGATTCCCCTCCCTCAACTCCCCCCCCCCCAAGATTATCATATCGAGGATTTTTTTTTATTCCAAGTCAGTTTGACCGGGTCCCTGATATGCCTTCCAAGTTTCGTCGTGAAAATCCCCCCAAAAACGGAATTCTGGGAAACCCCCTCCTCCCCCCCCCCCTCAAGTGTCCGGATCCAGTCAAATTATGTAAAAGATTTACATGGACCAGATGTTTGTTCTTCCCAGCAAGTTTCACTCCGATACCATCATTCTAACCGTTTCTCGAGATTTCCGGTCCCCCCCCCAGCTCCCCCACGGTGCCCGTAGCCAATCCGATTCAGTAAATGACTTACCTAGAGCATCTGTTTGTTCTTACCACAAAGTTCCATTCCGATCCCTCCATTCTACACGAGTCACGTATTTCCCCCCCCCCCCCAATAGTTGCCGGATCCGGTCCGGATATGAAAAAGATCATCGAAGAAATGTCCTCTGTTAAATTCTTAAATTTCACTCGAATCCGATCGCCCATTCCAAAATTACGCATGACTGAAAATTTCGGATTCCCCTCCCTCCACTCCCCCCACCATTATCAGATCGACAAAATTTTTATTTTGAAGTCAGTTTGATCGGGTCCCTGATATGCCTGCCAAGTTTCATCGTGAAAATCCCCAAAACCACCATCACCGGAATTCCAGGAAACCCCTCCCCCCCCCCTCATAAGTGTCCGGATCCAGTACAATGGTCTAAAGGACTTATCTAGAGCAGATGCTTGTTCTTCCCAGCAAGTTTCACTCCGATCCCTCCATTCTAACCGTTTCTTGAAATTTCCGGTCTCCCTCCCCCCCTCCAACTCCCCCCTGGCTACCGAATCCGGTCAAGACTTTAAACGGGAGATTACAGATATATATTCTATTCAGTTATGAAGTTTCATTACAATCCGATCACCCGTTCGAAAGTTACACACTTCTCAATTTCCCAGATTCCCCTGCCCTCCACTCCCCCCCAAAATGGTCGGATCAGAAAACTGATTATTTCTAAGTTTATTTGGTCGGGTCTCTGATATGCCTGCCAAGTTTCATGGTCCTAGCACAACTGGAAGTACCCTATCTCGAAAAAGTGTGACAAATGCCCTAAATTTTCAAGTTTCCAGCGCCCCCACTCCCTCGCATATGGTCGGATCAGGAAACTGATTATTTCCAGGTTAGTTTGGTAGGGTCCCTGATATTCCTGCCAAGTTTCATTGTCCTAGCTCATCTGGAAGTACCCTAACTCGAAAAAGTGTGACAAAAAGCCCTAAATTTTCTAGTTTCCAGCGCCCCAACTCCCCCGCATTTGGTCGGATCGGGAAACTGATTATTTCCAGGTTAGTTTGGTCGGGTCCCTGATATGCCTGCCAAGTTTCATTGTCCTAGCACATCTGGAAGTACCCTAACTCGAAAAAGTGTGACAAAAAACTCGGACCGACCGACAGACCGACAGACGGAATTGTGATCGATATATGGCACTTGAGCCAGAGGCTGCAAGTGCCATAAAAAGGACAAAAATAAAAGAATGAGTAAGCAGAGTAAACTGAGGTACACAAAAATAACAATTTCCAAATATTGGCAAATGAGAACAACCGATTATTGCTCCCCCCCCCCCCCCCCTGATGCTCCGAAAAATAGCAGGACAAGGCAGCAAAACAAACTAGTGCCTGTCAGAGGACGAACTTCAAGGTTCATGAACTCGTGTATGCCCTTTTTTACAGAGATTTTTAACAAAGTGAATAATTAGTGTAATATATTTTTATTTTATTACTGTAAGACCAGCGTAATTTAGCACCTTCTGACGAAGAAAGCTATGAAGTTGGTTTGTCAATAAACGATTTGATTTGATGATAATAAGTCATGTCAGCTGGAAGACGTAATTTCAAGGCGCTCCGCATTGGTAGCTCGTGGACCTCGTGAGCTCAATCGCTTTCGGACAGAGTAAGCTGTAAGCAGGATGTTTGGCACTCCCACAATTGGCACATTTTACAGAGGTTGGGGTGCACGGGCTCTCACGGCTGGACTCGAGGCTCCGGCGATATTACCAGGTGTGACTTTAGTCTGCCCCGGGCATGAAAGAGGAGGATTATTTCATTTTCATCTTGAGTGTGAAAAGATGGAGGGACTGAGAAAATATATATTTGGTTTTGAGGAAGGGGATGAGGATGGTTTTTTTTGTTTTTTTTTGTACCCGTAGCATCTTTTCTGATTTAATTTATTTTTATATAATTGAAATAAAACACAGAAAAAGCTGTTTCGTACTTTTTGTGACTACTCCTCCTTCCTTCAGTGACGTTAATTTTTAATTTAGTTTTACCCACTTCTAAACTATTTACGTCACTTGACTTTTAAGAATGAAGCCCATTACTACATTTACTGTTCTTCCCCCTAATAAGTAAATATATAATATAAACTTATTCCAAATTTATCATTCAAATCTTTTAAATTCCTACTAAAAAAAAAACTAAAACAGGACGGGGATGAGGATGGTTCAAAGCACCAATGACATCATTTCTCGTTTATCGGCTGAACTACACTTGTCCTTTAGGAAATGTACATATAAAGCCGCTAGCATTTCTCAGTACACCAAGTATAGGCCTTACGCTCTGAAAAGATAACTGTGCATTTGCAGAGGATTTTTCAAAAATACTGTTTCTTTTCACAGGAGATCCCAAGCTCTGGTCTACAACAAAACCAAAGTCAACCCAAATGCAGAAAAATCTCTAGCCGATCGACGACATAATCGAGCAGCAAAAACAGCAGCCGTGTCCAAAATGAAATCACAGCACCCTTTTTAACACGAAGCGACTCTCACAAAGGAATTCACCAAGTCAGATATTTAAGGCTAAGCAAGAATCTTTACTTTGTTCTTCCACAAGTTCATTTTCCCAACTTGAGCGGCTTTGAGTTTGAAGAGGACCCTTGCCACGAAGGGCCGAAATATAGCTATAACAGAATTCATCTGACGAATCCGTTTTGCACTTCAGTATTTCTGTCGAATAAGATGAAACTTAAAAATCAAACACGGCTCTTTGAAGAGACCCCCTGAAAACCTCAGATTCAGAAACGGATACGTCAGCTGAATTTTATTAGAGCAATATTGCGGCCCTTCTCGTTTTTGTTTTTTTTTGGTATTTCGACAAGTTTGTTTTTCCAACTTGAGCGGCTCTGAACCTGAACAGGACCCATACCAAGAAGGGCTGAAATATAGCTCTAATAAAATTCAGCTGACGTATCCGTTTTGCACTGTCGAATATGATTCGCAGTCACCTTGGGCTGAAGGAATATCTAAAATAAAAATTGGCAAAAGAATTGATTCCATTTTTTACGTCAGACGAAAACTGAAACAATTGGCTCTTCTTAGTAAAAAAAAAAAATAACTAGCAAATACACAATTTCTCGACATTTGCTCAGCTCAAGCTTCATGCAATCTCTAAATCTACAAATGAGCAACCTTCTACGGAAAATCACAGGATCAGTCACACATGTCTAGAAAGAGTACTCTATGAGCGTGTTCCACCCTAGTTACCGTCGTCACTACGCATGACGTCACGATTTTTGGCTTCTTGGCGTCAAGGCTGGAACGCTTTTTTTCTTTTTTCGGTCAAATATCACGCCACGGGCTAATCAGACCAATCACGTTACAGAGGCTCGTAGTTACCACGCTTACTACGCTCCCGAGCATGGTAAGCAAATAGTTACAATAAGTTGCTTTCGAGAAGGTTGGACGGTCAGCGTAGTAACTACTGACGAGGCTGGAACGGAAATAGTAACTAATAGTTACTACTGTTAGAAGGATGGAACACGCTCTATATGACTAAGTCCAAAACACGCCAGTGAACCTCGGAGGAACGTCACCCGAAGGATTACTCAAATCCTGAACAAATCCTAAAAAGGGGGTTGGTGGCAACACTGCGCAATACACGTGTCATAATTTACCTTGGTTTGTGCACTAAATTAGTGTAGGACAGAGGTAGTTTTTCGCATTTGGGTTGTGATCAAAGTGTTGGCTAATTTGCGTTGAATGTGTGAGTGCTCTTTCTCCCACCGAAAAGGCGCTTTGTCAGCCCGAAAAGTGCGTGCTTGATTTTTTTGTTGGTGGGCAGCGTTGCCAGATTGGTTTACCAAGCTGGTTTTGGGCGCACCGCAAAAGTGGAGTAAATCGCCATAAGAGGGAGGTTGATTGAGTGTGTAAATGATCGTGATTAGTGAATCTGTGCAAGCTTGTTGTGTTTAGTGTAAAAAAAAAAAAAAAAATTAAAAAAAAAATGTCTCGTTCAACTTTGCGTTTTAACTTCAGTGCAATGGCTGAAGATCAGCTTAGAGAGATGATTGATGATGATGTGCACTATTTTTTGAGAAGCCTAGGCTTCTGTGAAGATAACGTGCGTGCTATTGATGGTGATGATCTGCGGAAATTTGGAATAGTCCAAGTCACCCTAAAGAGCCCGGTACTTGCTGATGATTTCGCTCAGAAATTAAAGAAGATGGACCTGAAATTTACGTTTGAAAATGAGATCTTCCCTGTATTTGTGGATAAGTCGAACAAGAGGCCAGTAGTGGTTATGTTAAGAAAGATACCTGGAGAGGCAACGGTCGATGATATAAAAGCGGCCCTCCAGCCGTACGGACAAATTATGAACGTCAGAAGAAAAACTTACGAAGGAAATGCTGTAATTCGCGTTCTCACAGGACGCGCGACAGCCCTTATGTATGTCGACGCACCTATACCCCCAGCGGTTAAGATCTGGCAGGATGAAAAGATCTTCGTGTATTATGAGGGGCAGCCTAAGCTATGCTATATTTGTCATGTGGCAAGCCATGAAGCCGGTGTTTGTCCTCAGAAGAAAGGCCCGAAACGTGGAAAGGCCAGTGTTTCAACTGCCGGGAGTGCTAAGCGGAATATGGCGAATCCATGGGGAATCCGAGGTACTGGAATCCCGAACCTTTTTGGTACACCGACCCCGAATTATGGCACTTGCAACTCATTAGAAGGTATAGCAGCACTGACGCCATCTCAAGCTGTTAACCTCGTGCTAGGGTCCATCGGAGAGAGTGGACAAACCGATCCTGTTGAAAAAGGTGCAAACCAGCATGTCCCAAAAGAACAGGGTAGCAAGACAGAGAAGCAGCCAAAAAGCCCGAATAAAGGAAAAGAAAATAAAACGCCTCAGGAAAATAAAAAGGTTAAAACCCCATCCACAGAGCTGAGCAAGTTGGACAAGCCGTCAAAAACCCCAACTCCTGGGACCAGGTCCTCGAACCGGTCTGCAGGATCGACCCCTGGAGGTTTCACCAGAGAGATGCCTAAAAGGCAGCTAAGTGAGGGATCACTGAACTCGGAGGAGTCGGTGAACGCCAGCGGAGGAAAAGGAAAAAAGTCAAAAAACTCCCAAAACTTACAAACTAAATGAGGATCGGAACTTTAAACGTAAATGGAGTCAAGCAGGAAAAAAGACAGAAACTACTAATTGAATTTGTGGTAGAGAAGAAGCTAGATATTTTATGTCTTCAAGAAGTGGATACTTGTAAGCTACGGTATGCAGAAGAAAAAGGTTATGACTTTTTACCTGGTGGAATTAACCCCGACACAGGGTTTTTAGTGAAGAAATGCCTGAAGGTCGATAAAGCGAGTTTGCGGTTTGAGGTCGATGGGATGATTAGCAGTTTGAAAGTTGGTAGCACTGTGATTGTTAATGTCCATTTACCGTCGGGCACAAATAACGCCAAAACACGAAGTGACGCTATACAAGATAAGTTACCCGGCTACCTGACTTCTGATAATTTTTTCCTCTTGGGAGACTTCAACTGCGTGACAGAGGAACAGGACGCAAGTAGTAGAAATAATAAACAAGATAAAAGGAAGATGAGCCCCGAGTTAAAAGACTTGATTAAAGCTTGGAAGTTAAAGGATTTGTGGACAGAAATACAGACTGGTCAGGGGTATACCCGAGTCGATAAAAGAGGTGCTAGCCGTATAGATAGAGTCTACAGTACTGTGAACCTTCAAAATAGTGTAAATAGTATATCTAACATTGTAGTTCCTTTTTCCGACCATACTGCAGTTGTGGTAGAGGTGAATAGTGCTGCCAAATCGCCTCGGCCCAAAAATCCTATCTGGAAAATGGATCCGCGATACCTGAAGGATAAGGACTTCAGCCATCAGGTTCGCTCCAAGATTATGGCTCTTTTAAGTATTAGGAGGGAAAGCGAGGACCCAATTGAATTTTGGGAAGTTTTCAAGCAAGAGATTGGTGCTTTCATTCAGGGACAAGAAAAAGAGATCGAAAGAGCAGAGAAAGCTTATAAGCGACACTTGTACCGAGTCCTAGCCTGTCTAAAGAGTAAAATAGACAAAGGAGCGCAAGTCTGGCATGAGTTTGAAGAGGTAAAACTACAAATAAAAAAAATCGAAGGAGAGGAATTTGAAAGCTTCAAACTTAAAAACAGGTTGTGTGAGATTTTTGAGCCAGGACAAATTAATGTGGCAGCGATGGTAAGAGCAAGGCGACACACTGAAGAAAACATTATTACAAAAGTGAAAGGAAGAGGAGGGCAAATAGTTTCAAACCAGTCCCAAATTGTCGAAGAAGTCTCGGCCTTTTATGAAGAGCTATATAGGCTGCCTAATGGCTTACCTTCTCGAAAAGAACAAGTGAGACAGATGCTGGGTGAGTTCGAAGTACACGGAACCGTCACTCCGGAAGAAAATGAAACCCTAAGGTGTGATCTGACAGTAGAGGAGGTTACCAGAGTGATACAAAGTTTAAAGAACGGTAAATCACCCGGGAGGGATGGACTGAGTTACGAGCTATATAAACAGTTTTGGCCAGAGATAGGTGAGGTTTTCGTGGAAGTGCTTAATGAATCTCTTTCTCGAGGTTGGATGAACGGGGAGGCTCTCATTTCGTTAATTCACAAAGGGGGTGATAGGGCTGACCTACAAAACTGGAGACCCATTGCACTGACAAATTGTGATTTTAGAATAGCGTCGAAAGTAATGGCTAAAAGGATCGAAAAAGTGCTCGGGAGATTACTCGGTGAATACCAGCATGGTGGATTAAAAGGAAAGAAAGCCCAACATATTTTGAGCATTGTCCGTGATCTTGTGCTAAGGCGAGATGAGCTAGTGGCAAGAAATCAAATTCTATGGGAAATTATAGCCGTTATTAGCGCAGATATGGTAAAGGCTTATGACTCGGTTGTGAGATTACTACTTTGGTGGCTTATGGAAGACAAATTTTGTTTTCATGAAGAAGTAGTTCAGAAATTTCAGAACCTGTATAAGAATGCAAGTATTGCCGTCCGGGTAAACGGCCAGAAAACCCGAGGAATAAAGATGGAGAAAGCGCTCAGACAGGGAGATCCCTCAGCACCATATCTGTTCGAGCTGTACATTGACCCGTTATTTAAGTACGTAGAGCAGCGTATTACTGGGCTTATGACGGTTGATCAAAAGTTTCTGAAGTCGGCTGCATTTATTGACGACGGTACATTTTTCACGGACAATAATCGAGACGTTCCGGAAATACTCCAAGGACTTCAGTGGTACGAGGAAAATTTCTACGTTAAGGTGCACAAGACGAAGAGTAATGTTTTAGCCCTAAAGAGTGATGCAGAACTAGACGAGTTCTTAGACCGAAGTTGGATACCGAGAGCTCAAGTTTCGAAGATACTAGGAGTTAGATTCTGTGGAGAAGGCGACGGTAAAAAGTATTGGGAAGAAAAAGTGTCAAAAATCGTAGGAATCCTCTCGAATGTTCATAACCAAAGTTTTCTCAGAACAGTTTGGCAGAAGGTGACCTTTGTGAACACTTACTGCATGCCACTATTGTTTTATGCCGCGCCTATCTTTGAACTTCAAGAGGCAACAGCAAAAGAGATTGAAAGGAAAATATGGAGATTCGTGTGGCATGGAAAACTGGAGAAATTAAGTATGAGAATGATGTATGCTGGCAAGGCGAGTGGGGGATTGGGTGTACTTGATTTCAGGTTAATTTGTCAATCACTATTCATTCGAAATGCGGCTGAACGGCTGGCGAGGGAAACCGAAGGTGCAACATTTTTAAGACATTGGCTTCTGCCTCTCATAAATGAAGAAAACGAAGAAGAAAGAAAGAAGATCGTAATGAAAATACCACAAGAATACGGTAGAATAGGGGAAGCCCTGTATGAGCTCAAAAAAGCTGGATATTTAAATGAGAGGCCCCAACAGGAAGACATGAAGACATTTGTCAGAAGTCTTTTAGACAAGAGGGAAGAATTCACATACGCAGGAAAAAGACGTGAACCTACTTTTGATTTTGACCGATGCTTTTCGCTGCTGCATGAGCTGCCCATTCAGAACTGGGAAAAGGAAGTTATGTTTCTCTTGATACATGGAATGTTACCTTACAGAAACAGAATCAGCCGTTTCATACGAAATGAAAGCCCACAGTGCCCTTTGTGTGGTTCTCTTGTTGTTGACGGTTTGTTCCACGAGTTTTTAGAATGTCGGTGGAACCAAGGTGTATTTGAAGAAATTCTTGAACTGTGTGCAGAGGAAGGTGTGAAGGTAGAAACAAGTGAAGAAAAGAGCAAAATCCTGAGATTGTGTGTTGGGACAGAGCTCGAAAGGAAAAAAGAAATGTCCATCTGCTTTGTTGTAGTGAAGCTGTGTGTCCATGTCTGGAAGAGACGGAAAAAAGAGAAACGGTTACATTATAAAAGTTTAAAAACTTCTTTGGATAACATTGTGACTCTGAATTCAGAGAGATTAGAGTGGAAAAGGAAAATGGACCGTGAGTTTTTAAGAAAGTTTTTTGAAAAATAATAAATTTTAAATAATTTTGTTTGAATATTAAAGTAAAAAACAGAATGAAGTTTAAATTTGTAAATATAAAATTGATGTTTGATGGTAAATTGTTTTTTGTGATTTTTTTTTAAATTTTTTTTTTTTTTGTTTGAGCAGTCAAATTTGGGTCTTGTTGTTTTGTTTTTAAAAAGGAAAAAAATTGTGATAGTTAGAACGTTCTGCTTACGTAAGTGTTTTTTGTGATGTAAAATATTATGAGTATATGTTGTAAAAGCAGAACTTTCTAACCTTTTAATTTTATTTAATTTCTCGTAGGAAGGTTTTTCGGTTTTGTAAAGAAAAATAGGGTTTTTTGTTGTTTTTTTTTGTTGTTTTAAAGAGTTGTAATAGTGGCTGCGATGGAAGGGGTGCCCTATGCCGGAAGGGCACCCTGAGATATCGATGTGCCTTTTTTTAGTTTTTTTTGTGGTTTGCCCTATTTTTCGTTATTAGATTATAGTTTGACTGCTTAAAAGGTAAATTTAAATAAATTTGAGTAAAGGAAAAAGAAAGTAAAGAGTATTATTGAGATGAGTGGAGGGGGTATAATATTAGTAGAGTTGAATTATAAGTATTTTTAAATTTGAAAATTGAGTTTTAGTTTTAAAAGAAAAAATTTAAAGGAAGGGATTTATTAAGGTTTTAAAGATAGGATGGAAGTGTAAAGATTAGAAAGAATGGAAGTATAAAAATAAAAATTAGAAATTAAGAAAATAAACGTAGAGATAGAGGAAAGTGTAGGTGACGCTAAATAGATAGGCCGGTCACGCGTGATCACGTTTTAAAAATTTAAGATTGATAAGACCGTTGGCGTCACCGAGGGTAAGTGGAAGCGTAGTCACCTGGCCAATTCATATTGGACTGGAAGAACAGAAAAGATACTACGCGGCATAAAAAAAAAATTTTAATTTAAAAAAAAAAAAAAAAAAAAAAAAATCCTGTTGCAACCAATGAAGAGCGTTCGTTTAGGACAGCTGTGGTGACGCTTCCGCTTCTTCCGCTAGGTACACGGCGATCCTGCATCGGCACGTAGAGTTAGTCATCAATAATAAACATCCTCGCACCGTTTCCGACAATGTGATTGGCCATCTACCATATGAAATAGCCCGAAAGAGGACCCTCGATTTCCCATGCTTTGGGGGGGGGGGGGGGAGCTTACCAGGGAACTTTCCGCTTCACATCGGAAATGAGTCCACCGAACAATCTTCCGGATCGGGTGAGGCCGGATTCTTCCCGCATCCGCTCTTCGTCTTCTTCTTCATTGTGTTCTTCAGTAAACTTTTCCGGGTTTTTCCGGTTTTGCTAAAAGAGAAGGTGAATCTGACTTCCAAGTCTGCAACATTTATTTATTTGCGACTGTCAAGTTGGGGGTGGTAAGGTCTATGCAGGAACTAACGGTGGTACAAAAATATAAACATGTATTGCACTAGTATTTCCAAAGAGATGTTACGTGTATGCGAATCTGATCTAGTCTGACGGGAAGATGTTTATATGTAATATATGTATTTAAATATGTCAGGCTCTCCTCAGGACAAGGCTAGAGGCACGTATTCCTCTTGTGAGCCTGTGTCTACGATATGTTAAGATAGACGACCCTGACAGTGACCAAGTCATATGGTACACTGAAGTAATAAAATATAAAGAAAGTAAAAGGCACGAATGAAAATACTAGGCAGAACCAAGTAATAAAGATGTTTAGAATATAACTGAAAAGGGCTGCGATAGGACAATCTATTTACCCACACTCGATCACTTAAAGAGGCTTTAAGACCCGATGAAAATGGGTTACTTTGCTGCTCCGCTGTCCACGAACAATTTTCATATAGGTGAATTTCTCTGTCGGATTTGTGGTATCTCTATGCACTTAGAACAATCCAATAATGCAGTGTATTCACTTAAATGGTAAAAAAAAATTGCTTTATTTTTTAAGCTAAATTTTTGGTACAGAAATGAACTTTGATACGTACCATGTGCAATCGTGGACGTTCACTAGTCATGGTCACCAAGCCAAGTCACGTGGTAACCATCGGAAAAGGTCTGTGACGGTTTTATAGTAACATTGACGCAGGCAGGATTGTCGTTACCAGGGGCGTCACGTATGGGGGGGGGGGGGGGGGGGGTGTCAGCCAGTCGGTAAAAAACAACCGGTCAGCACGAAGCGCCGCGATTTTTGTAAAAAAAAAATCGATTTGTTTCTAGGAAACGGTCGATTTTTCTTAAAAGGCGGTTTTTCATCACAACAGTCGTTTTTACTGCAAAAACAGTATTTTTTACTGCAAAAACAGTCGGTAAAAATGACCAACCAGTCGGTAAATACCTTGCCCCTCCCCCCCCCCACACAATCATTTTGGCTAGTAACGCATCTGGTCATGATTAGTGATTTATCACCAAATTTGGCGATTTTTGTCTGCCCGATGAAAAATTTGTAGCCTGCGTAGTTGTACGAAAAAGTTGCATGTAATACTATGTATTAGCAAAGAATACTATCATTTAATGTGCCTCAGACTGGTCCAATCCTACGTAGTAGTATCCAGTAGCAACCTGTCTTGCCATAGAGTAGCATCCAGTCTTGCTAATAGTAGCATGCAGTAGTATGCAGTAACATGGTAGCCTTGAAGTAGAAGCATGAAATAGCATCAGTTAGTATTGCATGCTACTTTTTCGTACAACTTCGTACTACTATTTTGAGATAAATTTTTCATCAGGTGTACTACCAAATTAATCAACTTGGGCGATTTTCACATGCCACATAATAACCCTATAAAAAAAAAACTTGCAAAAAGGTAAATTCCAAATCCATCCATGAGTATGTGCGACATCTTATGTGTGAAAACAGGGAACTGAGTGATTTAAGAAGAGAAATGTTTGGAGTAAAGAGTTTGATTAGGAATGAATGGAGCAAATGATTAAGAGTGTGTGTTATGTTTCTATAAAGAAAGTGGGTAGATTCCTAAAGTTGTCAATAATGATAATAATAATAATTTATTTAAAACCCACTGCACAAGAACAATGTGAAGATAGTTGAAAGAGAAAGAAAAAAAATAAACGATAGAAAATCAACAACAACAATACAACAAAATAGACAACAAAAAATCAACTGAACAAACGGAAGAGCCCGTGATATGGAGTAAGCCACTGATATGCTTGTGCCATTAAATTATCACGAAGCTCCTGGAGTTTTGCAGTTATTTCGGGAGCTTTGTATTTAGGGATTATTCTCAGATTTCGATAAGACAGAGGCAAATAAAGCAGGTATTTACAGTACTTGTAGTAACATCTACGTAGTTTACATATGTCACTATCTGCCAATAGAATGAAGGTGCAAGAAAGATAAAGCACAGTACAATTATTCATAAATATAACTTGTTTGCAGTTTTTAGGTGGTTAGAGCTAAGTTCGACATTCTTTTTTTCTATATTGCCATGGCCCTTCGGTTTTCAGAGTAATAAATATCACATATCATATCATCATCAGATAAATACAAGTTGAAAATGGTTTAGAAATAGTAAGAACATCCTTTGACACCTACCTGGGACGGAATGGCGGCGGGCGGCTCAATGCGGATGTTTGGGTCCCATTCTCCAGGTGGCAACACTGTCACCGCGTCCAGAAATTCGTCCAGACCAGCCAGCAGGTGGTTCCTATTTTTCGCTCTGTAGGCGACTTCGTGGAAGATTTCATCAGACATAACGGTAGCTACGGCACGACCGATTTCGTGATAGCTGGAGAGTCCACCCTACAATATGAAAAATGCATAAACCAGCTCACTATCTTTGGTCATGTCACCCCAAAGAATCTCTACTTCACCCAATATGTATACGTGTCCCAGGCCACACAAGCGTCTCAATGTACCTCGAAGTATCTTTAAAGTATCTTTTTTTAGTAAATCAAATTTGATTCCAAATAGCTTAAAGCTAGAACAGGTCAATAAAGTATTTACGAAATACAGAAAAACAAATTAACTAATACACTGTACAAAGCTATGCCGTAAAATGGATGTTGGAATGAAACTGCGTAAATGTGGGTTGACGAATTGGCAGGATATAGCAAAAGCCGATTGTCAGTGTCCCTCTCGGACCGACGAACGGACGGAGGAAGGGAAGTAGGGAATAGACGGCTCATCTGGGGACAACACAGTATCTTTGCTCCGAAACTTTTTGAAAGGGTATTTCTGCGGCCAATTAATTTGGGAACGCCCAGTTTAGCCTCATCATAATCTAATGTGGATTCTTGTCAACGATGTGGATCGTACACCGTGGTTCTTGGAGACCAACCCTGATATTAACCCATTGACAAAACAAATCACGTAGACCTATTGACAACGCTGATTGTCGTACGATAAAGCTCGTGGCTCATGGGAACTGTCAACGACGACTGATTTGCTACTTTGGTTTTGGCAAGTGTTTTGTAAGATTTTGTTTTCTCTATACATTTGTTTTCTCTACATAGTTGGAATGAGACATTAGTTCCGTTTTGGCAGATACCATGGTATCTGATACCACGGTCTAAAGTCGCTTTTGCAGTTATCGTGGTATCTGATACCACGGTCAAAAGGCCTTTTTGCAGTTATCGTGGTATCTGGCCAGTTATTGTGGTATCAGATATTCAGATATCAAGGTCCGGCCGTGGTAGCCGGTCGTGGTATCTGAAAAGTCATCTCACTTTCATCAAATTTTGTCAAATCGGTTAGAAAGAGGTGATGTGACTGAATATCAGTTTTTCTTTTGGGATGACTTCGAAAAGCGCAATTTCGGCAATTGTCATTTTTGCAGAGCAACGTGGTATCAGATACCACGGTTACTGCAAAAACGACTAATTGCAGATCCAGTTACCGTGGTAAAAGATACCATCGTATCAGCAAAAATGCAACTATAATAGCAAATAAAATGAGCAGATGGTTTGACTTATAAGTTGTCATTTTGTCTAGTTGTCAGTTATCGATTCAGTTTCTCTTAGTTGGCTCACTGTCAGAAGTTGCATAACAGACAACACAAGAATTCGCCGTTTCAACAGACAACACACAGCGGACAACATTTGGGATGTAATCCGTTGTCGCGACAAACGTTATGCATGAAATGTTATGCATAACAAGCATTGCCAGGAAGAACCGAAAAACCGCCAAAGAAGCAACTGCTGAATTTTCCGAGATCATGATGACAAAAAAAAAAATCAGCAGAGGTTTTTCTGACGGTTTTTCGGCTGTTCCTGCAGGCAATGCTTGTTACGCATAATATTTCAGGCATAAGGTTTGCCGCGACAACAGATTTCCCAAGTGTTGTCTGCTGAGTGTTGTCATGTTGAAACCGCGCATCTCTGTGTTGACTGTTATGAAACTTTTGACAGTGCTGACGTTCCAAGTTGGAAAGAGAGGGATATCATCAGTGTTAGCAGCTGTCATGCCTATCGACTCGTGACACTGTCATGCAAATGAACTTGAGCAACTTACCACCGGTCCAAGGAGGAAGAAGAAGAATTATCCAAAATCGCATCAGCCAAGATACCGAAGAGATTATGGTTGCGTTTTTGCAAATACCATGGTATCTGATACCACGGTCTAAAGTCGTTTTTGCAGTTATCGTGGTATCTGATACTACGGTCAAAAGGCGTTTTTGCAGTTGTCGTGGTATCTGGCCAGTTATCGTAGTATCAGATATTCAGATACTACGGTCCGACCGTGGTAACTGGTCGTGGTATCTGAAGAGTCATCTCACTTTCATAAAATTTTGTCAGATTGGTGAAAGAAGCAACAAGAAGAAAACGGCTCATTCCGAAGCGCCATTTAAAGGACCCTTATTTGTTGCTTATTCTGCATTACCCGATGAAAAATTTGTAGCCTGTATAGTTGTATGATAGTTGTACGAAAAAGTTGCATGTATTGGTATATAATAGTAAAGAATACTATCATTTAATGTGCCTCAGATTGGGCCAATTTTCAGCAGTAGTATCCAGTAGCATCCAGTCTTGCTAATAGTAGCATGCATTAGATTGCAGTACCAGGGTTATAGCCTTGACATAGAAGCATGTAGTGGCATCAGTTGGTACTGCATGCTACTTTTTCGTACAACTTCATACTACTATTTTGAGAAAAAAATTTCACCGGGTAATAAGTTTAGCCTAGTTTATGTAATAGTTCTAGAAAAAAGCGAACAGTTTATTTGTGTGGTGATACAAGTACTTAATCTTCTATGGCCTTTTGGCCTGACAATAAACAAACGTTTATTGCCCCCCTTGTGGAATTATAAGCTTCTAAAATCCCGACCTTTCTCCATTGTTTCGTTTTGCACCTACGAATTTTTAGCACGGCCGGGCCGGGTTTTGCCCGTTACACAACGCAAAGTTTGCCGGAATCTTCAATGTCCGCTGACAACTCTTTCACACATAAGGATATGAGAATCTTCTGTTTTTGACTTCTTTCATTTGCTTAGTTTTCGAACTTTTTAACCACGACACGTTCAGTTTTCAAATGCTTTGCACCCAGCCGCCGAGCCAGAGAGCAGGAAGGCTGGACAGAGTCGACAAGCGATAACAGAAAAACGCTAATTTCTAATTTCAGGTGGTCGTAAGTCGGAAAGTAGGTCAAAAAATGTTTTTTTCTGATCTGTCTCATAGGATAAATATCATTTTTAGTAAGAGTTGTGCTCTCAGGGAAGTGAGAAATTTGTATTTGTGATGCATTTTAAGAAAGACAAAGCCTATAATTAGTGCCTATGGTACTTTAATGTTGGGTTTTATTTTGTATTATTATAATAATAATAATAATAATATAATTGCAAAAATCAGGCTTTCGCCTCTATAAATTTCTCGGGAGACTTTACACACTAAACTGAAGTTCAGCCGGGTGGTAGTCGACACCTATTTTGAATTGGTTGTATTTTCGGCATTTACCACACTTCCTGGGAGATTATTCCAATATTCTACTATTCGGTTTCTAAAGCTCCATTTTCCAGTGTCTTTTCGTAGTTTCTTACCACTCAGTTTCAAGTTCTGTCCTCTAAGACCGTTGTGATTGAAAGTGAATAAATCATCTTCAGGAATTATGTTATCATAATAACTATGGCAAATTAGTTTCTTTTAAATAATTTTAAATTTAATTTTTGAAATAACTTTTTTTAAATTATGTCAGTGAAGAAAAATAATCACTGAGTCTTTAAAAACTTCGAAAAACTTACCACCGGTCCAAGGAGGAAGAAGATGAATCTCGTCGGGACAGGAACCTCGGTGAGGTCGCCCAAGTGAGCTGGCGCCGCCAAGCGGATAAAAGCGGAAACTGGTTTCTCCAAAAATGACACTTCACCCACGAGGACGTTAGATGCCTCTGCGCCAGGTGGAATCTTTCGAAGGAAGTTTGTATTACCCTGAAAGAACATAACAATAAAGTACTTCGAAAAGAAATGCAACGATACTCTTGAGCAAGTCTTCTATCGAAATTCCGGTTTATCAGTCCTGGAATATTAAAGGACCTGTCTTACCTATAGTACTAACGCAACCTACTTCAATAATCGCTCCATTTATTTCTAAACCCGGAGACCCGAATTTCGTACGGTACATTATAACCCCTCTGACATAACCACGCTGATTTTCTCACTTGCCTTGTTTTGCTACCTTCGATGTGTATCACGCTGTCAACGGTTGTCTGCGAGAAGTTTTTCCATCAGAAAAACCGGTTATGCAAATTGTTTCCCTGTCTTCGCTATAATCAACAGGTCTCGGAAAAGCCTTAACACAGCCAAAACCGTTGGTTATATGTTGAAAGAACAGCCTAGTTCTAAAGTATTCAAATCTTAAGTTGAAGACTAAATAGTGAGAAGGGTCGTTTGACAAAATCGTAAAATATCAAAATGGCATGAAACGGGTCTGAGAACCGGCCTATACGATGCGAGGGAGGAAAAGCAACTTTTGCGAGGGAGGAAAGAAACTAAATTTTACACCGTGTGGCCTTCTTTGACTTTATTCGACTTTGTTATATTTGCTACGTTTTTAGTTAATCAGATTCTTCGTTGCCGTCAAAAGTCCGGCGGACTTTTGACTTCTGTGTGCAGTGACCTTGAATGTGTTTCTAAAGCATAAAACAACTGTGAAAGGAAAAAAGAAAACAATGAAACAGCGTCAGGTTTCAGTCAAGCTTTAAGCACTCGGTCAACCTTCAAGCTAACCTTTAAATAGTTGCGTTTTTGATCGAAGTTTTGTTCGCCGTTCGCTTAGCCGGTTACATAATTTCCGTTTTCGAACGCCGCCGAAGTTCAACGTTTGCCCCTTTCCACCATATCGCCGTCATTTACCAATCCACTCTTTTCCGTTACTATTAGTGTTTTTACAACTCCGGCGATCCTTGCGCGGTCGACGTTTCGTCGAGGATGCAAGCAAACTTCAAACTTGCTAGCTCACGAAGTTAGACTGTCAGAGTCTGAAGAACAAAGAGGCCGTGACCGGCGACCAAAAACAGTAGGCCTATTTAAATAGAGACTTTTGAGTTTGAAGGTAACTTCAAACTTCCAAACGCAAATAATGTACCTTTGGCACATCGCCATTTCCGTTGAGAAGTTCACCACCGCTAGCATTTCGGCCCATGGATACGCCACTCGGACTGGTCGTGATGTTGTGACCCCCATTACCTGCGAAAAAGGAAAATAAGAATCACGAGTAGGTTAAACACATAAAAATTGATCGTTAAACCAGGAACCCATAAATATCCTGTAATGACTCGCCACTCAGGGGGCTTGTCAATCAGAGATTTCTGATGCGCTCTTGACCGAGCGTCAGATAGTTCGAGAAATACCCACGGGGAGAAAATACGCGACTATCCACATGGACAAAACTTTCGCAGCTGTTGTGCTGAACTAGGAATATTTCTCTGTAATGGAAAAGTATCCTGGATCTTTTGTCCTAGCTTAGGTACCTAGTGGCATGCTGAATAGTCCCAACAAATTGTGTCTATCTGAGCAAGAACGCCGATTCGACCCAAGCGGAATTTTCGAAACTAGGTGAGGCTCGGGCAACATAGCAACACAGAAGCATAGGAAATGACAAGCCCCCTGAATGGCGAGTCATTACAGGAAATTTATGGGTCCCTGGTTAAACTGATAAAACCTTGAAAAAGTGAAATCATGCTAATTTGAAATAAACAAATTCAAAGGCCTTAGGCTATATTGACTTAAACTATATCCGTTTCCTTCATAGCAGGAGTCCAAGTAAGGCAAAGCTACGACAGAAAAAGAACCTTGATTGCAGGTTCGTACTCCTAGGCTTAACCTGACGAGGACCCTTGCCAAGAAGGGCCGAAATAATGCTGGAATTAACCTCCGAATCATTATCGTTTTGCGCCATCGATGTCGAGTAAGAATCGAGTAAGGAAACTCCGAAGCTCTCTGTCGTACCGACCTGAACAGGAAACCAAGTAAACGGATGATCTTTAAATTCAGGTTCAACAAATATTCCTTCACCCCAAGCTGACTGCGAATCATGTTTGATAGTGCAAAACGAATACGTCATCTGAATTATATTGGAGCTATATTTCGGCCCTTCTTGGCAAGGGTCCTCTTCAGGCTCAAAGCCGCTCAAGTTTGGAAATACGAACTTGTGGTAAAACAAAATAAAGATTCTAGCTTAGCGTTACATATTTGACTTCGTGAATTTCTTTGTTAGAATCCATGAATTCCTTCAGTTTCAAGTTCAAGATTTTAATTTGTGACATTAAAGTACAAATGCATTCAGCAAGCACTGATGGGAATAAACATTCGGTAACTCAATGCATGTTAATTTAAAATTATTTTATTTTTGAGTAATATTAACCCTACCGTTACTCCTCGAGTGGGCGTGTCTATAGATAAATGTTTAGAGTTAAGAAGGAGTCTGATTGTTATCTATTACCATAAACATTTTTAATAGTGAAAGTGCTCCTCAGGTGGGATTTGAACCCATGACCTTCGGCTTACAAGGCCACTGCTCTACCACTGGGCTACGGAGGCAACTTAGTTCCCAAACCCAGTTAGAAGCGGACCACAAGGACAGTGATCCCGCCGAAGCCAAATTCGTCTAAGCAGTTCACATCATGTGAAGATGGACCGTTATACAAGGGACTTTACCGTTAGAAAATTCAATTCACAAGTTATGTATACAACATATCTGTTGTTACAGTAGTCTAAAAATGCAAATGCATAGCTTTTAAACCAGGGCCGTATCCAGGGGGGGTAAGGGGGTTCCCCCCCCCCAAACATACAAAAATAATAATTTTGTATTGGCTTTTTCCTCTGGTCTATGTCTTTTTTGTCCGACCCGCGGGCAACCCCCCCCCCCCCCCCGAAGTAAATTCCTGAATATGGGCCAGTTTTAAACTATCTCTTTAACTTTTACAGAACTTCTAGAAGGAAATATCAAAATTTCTCAGTTAAAAATCAGATTATGTTTTTGCGAAAAATCGACTGATTTCCGGAAAAAACGACTGTTTAAGAAAAAGACGAATGTTAATACGAAAAACCGACTGTTTATAAGAAAAAACAACTATTTCCAAGAAAAAAATCGACTGTTTTTACGAAAATTTGCTTTTACACATTATTCTGGTCAAAATATCCACTGTTAGACGTGAAAGCGGGAATCTAAGCCAATCGGATACCTCTACGGAACGAAACATCAATCGTGTTTGTTAGAATACAAAGTGTTAAGGTTCTAACAAAGAAGTTAGTCTCATTCGGCCCCCCCTCACCCTCCCACTACTGGGACAAACCTATTGGTTGACGTATAAACTCAGGTGAGGAATTTTACTTGGTTATCTTCCAGCTTAAAGCACTTGTCGTACCTATATTACTGATTCACTCTGCGTCACCAATCGTTCCATCCATTGTCATTTCTGAGACTTTCAACTTCATTTTTATAAGGGCAGAGTCGTTACTCGCCAAAATGCTTGAGGGGGGGGGGGGGGGGGAGGGGAGCAAGGTATTTGCCGACTGGCTGGTCATTTTTACCGACTTTTTTTCAGACAAAAGGAGAGTTTTTTTTAAGATGATATGACTGTCAGTCGAACAATCGACTGATTTCCAGAAACAAGAGCTGTAAGCTCATATGGCACTTGCATGTGTCAAGATGATTTGATTGATCAAAAGTAAGTTTCGACTTTGCGGTTGAGATGCGCGCTCTAAGGGAGCTGGAACTTCATTTGTAAGCAAAACCCTTTAGGCAAAACTGCTAATGGGCTGATGGGCATCACGAAAATGCATATATTGCTTAAAAGTATTTTTTTTACTTTGCGGTCAAGATTGGTACTTTAAGGAATAATCGGATTTGGGAAGTAGCAATTTCTAAGCAAATGTTGTTGAGTCTCCAATATTCCAGCGAAGTTTCATCGTCCTAGCACATCTGGAAGTACCTTAACGCGCGATCACCGGAATCCCAGACCCCCCTCCCCCTCCTCCAACTCCACCCACAATAACCGGAGCCAATCCGGTTCTGTAAATGATTAATCCAGAGCATCTGTTTGTCATTCCCACGAAGTTCGGTCCAGATCACACCAGTCTAAGCGGGTCAAGTATTTTCCGCCCTCCCCCCAATAATTGCCGGATTCGGTCCGGAAATGAAAAAGGTCACAAGAGAAAAATGTCCTCTGTTTAATTATTAAATTTCACTCGAATCCGATCACCCGTTCCAAAGTTACGCATGACTCAATATTCCGGATTCCCCTCCTTCAAATCCCCCCCCCCCCCAAGATTATCATATCGAGGATTTTTTTTTTTTTCCAAGTCAGTTTGACCGGGTCCCTGATATGCCTGCCAAGTTTCATTGTCCTAGCGCATCTGGAAGTACCCTAACTCGGATATGTGGGATAAAAAACTCGGACCGACCGACAGACCGACAGACGGAATTGTGATCGGTATATGGCACTTGAGCCAGAGGCTGCAAGTGCCATAAAAACGACTGTTTTAAAGAAAAAACGAAAATGTTTACGAAAAAACCACTGTTTATAAGAAAAATCAACTGTTTCAAAAAAATTACGAAAAATCATGGCGCTTGGCGCCGACTCGGTTATTTTGTACCGACAGGCCGACAACATTGGGGCGGGGCCTGGCTGTGACGCCCCTGTAAGGGACTACACCAATTTGTCTCCTGTTTTGTCTCCAAAACAGCCGGAGCAGGTCTGTAATTTTTCTGAACAACACAAGTAGTCAGATAACTGCAACCAAGGCTGCCATAGCGTTGATTTATCAAAAAATTTGGTGATTTTTAGAGTGAACGAGTGACATAGGTAAGACGAGTCCTTCAAGTTTTTTTTCTCCCCTAGCCCGTCGATTTTTGACATGGCTAAGAATCCTGGTAAAAAGCCCCCTACCCCCCCCCCCCCCCCCAACTTTTGTTATGACAAAGTTAGGGACAACAAATGCAGCAAACTCTTATGACAAAGTTAGGGACACAAGACGCAGCAAACTCTTACTCTGATGAACAGACCATGTCACATGCATTTTTACCCCCGTATGGTCCTGGGCAAGGAACCGACAGAAACCGTTCCGTCTTTACACATCTGCCCCCTGGTGGGGTGGGGGGTTGGATTTGAATCTGAACTCGACCCGAACTAACAGGCTCCGCCACAGACAAGCTCTGGTTCGATGCATACATAGAACCTAAAGCGTGGGAAGTAAAATGTAAGCATATACAAAACAAACAATAAAATATATGATAATGACCAATTGAAACAATGAGAAACGTTGTTTTGTCGCTTTTCTGTGGTAATTCCAAGCGCTTACAAATATATTATTCCCTCTTTGTCCTTGGTAACTGTATAGTGATGCACCCCTCCCCCTCCAGATAACCTTCCTATGTTTCTCCCGCTGTATTTGTCTCAGTGTTTCTTCGGAATTTAGCACCTTTAGATTGTGCGGTTTCTAATGTCTCGGCGTCTAAGCGTACGTGCGGCGCTAATAAAATAAATGTTCCTTGCGGAATAAAGTAAGAATTCAATCAATCAATCAGTTTATTTCTTGCCAATATCATCATAAGATAGTTTGGACGCGTCACAGAGAAGACAATGGTACAAATCTCACAACACGCACACTTGCGATTAGGCAAAAAGTATTGACAATTATAAAAAAATAAACTAAATCAAAATCAAAAATATATTTAACAATTACACAAATCTTATATTTGCAGTTTAATTTAATCAGCAGTCAATTTCTCTAAGCTTGTCTTCATTAAAATTCCGAACGAAATAAGGCACAAACGACTTCTCATAGCGGCTTGTCCTGCAAGGAGGCGTTTGTAGCTGCTCCACTTAACTCAGCTTTGATTTCAGTCTTGTATTTGGGCGACTTCTTGTCACTACTTTCTCCATGAAGTCTGGCAGAATGCTTCGATGTATCGGGGAAGCAAGAAATTTCTTGCCTAAGTCCATCAGTAGGCAGTGCCTGCGGTTAGAAAGCGTTTGCAGTCTTAGCGTTTCCAGACTTGACTCGTAGTCCTTATACTGGTTACCCAAACCAATTAAGGGAGAGTCGTCGGTGGGAAGCGCAGCAAGTAACACTGAAGTGTAGTAGTTAGTAGGTAGTGCCGTGAACAGCGCTTATGAGGACGGTCGACGAAGGAGTCACAGGAGACGTTGATCAACTAAGAACAGTACGAAGATTTCCCAAGTTCTTAGTTGATGAATGGAGGCAACAGTGGACCTAGGCAAAATCTTCCCACTCTTCTTAGTTGATGAATGTCTCCTGTGACTCCTTCTTCGCCCGTCCTCACAAGCACTGTTCACGGCACTGCCTACTAACTACTACACTTCAGTTTACTCGCTGCGCTTCATACCGACGAGTCTCCCTTAATTCTCCCCATAATCTACTATCACATTAGCTGTTTAAAAATATTGTGTTTGCCCCTTAATTTGTACCCCCACCCCTATATGTAGGGCTACAAAGCCCATCTACGAACTTGACCTTACCCTTGACCCAAAGAATCCTCACACCAAATTTCATCAAAATATCTTATTCCCTTCGAGAGTTATCGTGCTAACAGACGGACAACTTTTGCGATGTCATAGTATCCCTCCGCTTACGTTTTGAGATCCCAAAAAGATATACAACACGAAAGCGGACACAGGAAAAAAAACATTTAACATGCATGCGCTGGCGGTTTCCACAGACAAAAAAAAATAGTCAATTCTAAATAAATTTCAACTTTAAAAAAACCTTGAAAGATAGAAAGCCAAGATAGCTCATACCAGGTACTGCCAAGTACGGACCTTTCTGGTCAGAACTCTGAAGTAGGGAACATGTTGCCGTCGGCTCAAGTATGTTTGGCAGTGGATGTGCATGTTGCCGTTTATGTTCAGCAACACCTTTAGCAGCGTGAAAAAGAAGGTATATGAAAGAACGGGATACGCTACAATTCAATTCAGTTTATTTATAACCCATCTCAACAAAAGGAGGGCGAAGAGCGCCCTAAAGATGGAGTAACAAACAAAATAAAAAAAAAGAAACACTAACACTAACTACAAAAAATATCAACAAAGACGATTAAATAAATAGCACTGACCACGGGAGAGACAACATTGACACAGAAGAACGAAAATCCCGAAGCCGTTTATCAATAACAGAAGTTGTATTGGCGGAATTTACTCATCAAGTAACTGCTTCTGGTCCAAGGTGGATAACTAAGAAGAAATTTCGCGAAACGAAAATACACTATACGGACAGATAATTTCTGAGATTCAGTATAAACTGCCAAATGGGACAAAGAGAAAGGAGATGTTGCTTTGAACGTCGCATAGCTTTGAGCACGCCGAAGACTGAACAACTGTTGGTCGCTATATTTAACCTGTAAAAGTCAAGCAAGATGCTTTTGACTGTTGCGTAACCGATATACAGTAAAGGTATGCTTATTTGAACAGTTCTCTTAAGCATTGTCCAAATAGGTATAATAAGCTGTATAGCGCTATACGCGATGTTTACGTCTTAATACACACGCGTTCAAATAGGAACCGGAAAGGTTCTTATCAATGCAGCGGTCGGAGATGCCACGATGATAAGTTTTTCGAGTTTCCAAAGATCAGAAACAGTGTTCTTAATACTACTTGAAGTACACGAGTAGAATTTGACGCCCAATAAATTGTAAAAAGCTACTAAATCTACGGATGGACAGCATTGGTCCTCGAACTAGCAGTAAGCAGTCGTAACAGAACAAAAGTGTTCTTTTGAAGAAAAGTTGTTGCTTCAGCTTCCAACAAAGTAGAACTTTAGTGGTTCCCGCGGCAACCCTGACGACGCTGCTCCTTTCCTGGGACCGCTGGCGGAACCAACCAAGCGATCTGATTGGCCCCGCATAAGCGAGAATAGAACACGAGTCTATTCTCCTTATTCACCTTATTACAGCGCGCTCCGAGGAAAAGAGAAATCTGTAATAAGCCTTATACGCCGTAGTACACGTTATAACACCTATTTGGACAATTCATTACTGTTTCACTGCCTTGGATTTGTTTCTTGTTTCCAAAACGATCAAATCGAAAGGGACAATTACAAACTTTGTAGCCTATCAGCTAACAGTCAACTGTTTCAGCTTTCTCCTATCATAAACAATGAGCTGGAATTCACTTTTTAGATCTTTTGTTGACTTTTAAAGATGCTTCTTCTTTCACTGGGGTATGCTATTTAGTTTGATTACCATCTATACTCTTGATGACTAACTATTCCTGCCGATGCAAATAGCCCTGTACCTAGCGGAAGAGCCGGAAGCGGTATCACAGCTACTCCCAAACATCGCCGTGATTGGTTAACACAGGACTGAGTTGTTGAGTTTGAGGCGTTAGTGCTACATTTTCTCGTTCTTCCCGAGGATCACTGGCGTGTTTTGGACTTAGTCATATAGAGTATTTTGTGAAATAACGCATCGCGCTTTGCAAAAGATGATGAGGACAGAAGGAAACTGAGAGAAGCTATTTCAAAATAAGGATCACGTATGATAATCTGGACACGAAGTGAACATTTTCAGCAAGTAGTCTATTTCGCACTAAAAGCTGACTCGTATGGGTTTCAGTGTTTATTCGGCGAACGTTCGCTGTTAGGCGACGTTCAAATATACATACAGTAGAGGTATGCTTATGTGAACGTGGACTTTGCCATTTTCATACACAATTGCTGTGTCTAAAGCTAACTACCAGTTAGCCAAAGTAGGCAATTAAGGGCATCTGACAACACCTGAATAGGTATTTTGGATCTTCTTTCTACCACTTAGCCGAAGCTGCACTGTTCAAGTTACCTCCACAAGAAAAACTATTTTTTTAAACTAGTAAGTAAGTAAGTAATTTATTTATGACCCGCCATTTCGAAAAGGCGGAGTAAATGAAGAAAATAAAAAAAACACATAAACACTTACCTCTTAACCGAACCCCAAATTATTTTTTAGTTTGATGCGTTGCGGTAAGTTTTACAACAGTTGCGTTTTTGCAGATACCATGGTATCTGATACCAAGGTAACTGAATCTGTAATTAGTCGTTTTCGCAGAGCAGCCGTGTATCAGATACCACCCGAAATTGCACTTATCAAAGTCATCCAAAAGAAAAACGGATACCCGGCTACATCACTAAGTGCCAAACTTCTTTCCCACCAATTTGACAAAATATGATGAAAGTGAGATGACTTTTCAGATGCCACGATCAGTTACCACGGCTGGACTGAATATCAGATACCCCGATAACTGGCCAGATACCACGATAACCGCAAAAAACCCTTTTGACCGTGGTATCAGATACCACAGTAACTGCGAAAACGACTTTAGACCGTGGTATCTCTGCAAAACGCAACTAATGTCATAGATGGCGTATGAAAATCTAGACACGTGGTGGGTTGGTTTGGGTGCATTTAGGTCAGTGCGGGTGGGGTCTTGGAAGCTATCGGCATTGCATAATGTTAAATGAACGTGGTACGTGCAAAGTATCACGAAAACTTAGTGCAGGTACCCCAGCTGCCCCAGGGCTGATTAAACGATGGCTTCTGATACAGAATAACAGAGATAGAACTCTTCTTCGTTCGTATGTTTCTTCAATAATTCTGTGTTGCCTATGTCAGTGATTCCCAACCTTTACCGTTGCCCCTCAAGGTTCAAAATGGTTATGTACCCAATTTGACGAATCGTTCTTTTACTATATTTTTACCACGATCAGAAAGTCAAGAGGACGATATTTATTTTCAATGATAAGGCATGTAAATCTGAAATTGTGTACGATGGGGTATATCGTCTTGAGGATAATACTGACACCGCCCATTGCCAGGCCTTATGTTAGGCCTTATGGTGGGGCAATAAAGAGTTAATGGTGTTCACACTATTTTTTTATGAATAAACTGAACTAAACTCAGTTCAGACTCAAAAACGACTAAATTCATCTATTTCAATTTTTTCGTTGTGTATTTCTTGTTATGTATTTATTTTTCTTTTTTTGTATATACTATGCAAATGCCTAATTACTATGCTGCACGTAATACAATGTAGAATTGTAGAATTTCGAGTGTGGCCTACCTACCAACTAGGTAGTATACTCTGCAACTGCCCAATTACTAGGCTTACTGGGCTGTAATAAAATGTAGAAATGTAGAATTTCGAGTGTAAGCCACCAACTAGGTAGTACAACTAGGTACAATTTACGGATGGGGGTATTAATCCGTTGATTATATTTCTTTGCTAGCACTTACGGTGCATTGGGGATCAAACAAGGTTAATTTGCCGCACGACAAACCGGTGCTTCGAGTTTCCACGTCAAATTCATTATATCCCTGTTCCTGCCGAGTGTTACGTTATTTTCCTGCCAATCTTTTAACCCTTTCCCGGCCAATTGTTCACCAACGACAGAGTAAAAAAAAATCTTGCAGTATTAGCTACTGGGATTAAGCTTGTCTCTAAAAAGAAAATCTTATCTCTAACTCGGATTAATTCGATTAATGTGACCCGCGTCACTTATAATAACTGTTACAGAAAACTTCACCGACTCCTGCACCGGTGTAGCGGGTCGGGGATGTTCGTAAATAATGGTATGCCTTCCTTTTACGAACTAAAACGTAAAGCAGTTTTGTCGCTAAAAGCCGCCTTTTGAGGTCCGATAACAGCCTGATCTAAATTCTTCCTACTCCAATCTTTGAACTTTCACTGCCTTTGTAGAAAAAATGGAGTGATGAACTTGTGGTTCGTTGATTTATTATACATATGTGGTTATGTGTGATATGTAGGGTAGTGATAATGTATGTTTTGTATATGGCTAAGGCTGAATTAAATATATAAATAAAATTAATCTTATCTCAATATAGATAAGATTAATCCCAGTAGCAAATACTGCAGTTAACTTTAATCCTTACTCGTAAAAAAATTTTTACGGTGAATACGGGTGGATGTACTAATTTAGAAATCAGTTGCCAATTATACTTGCTTGCAACGCTAAACGGGCCCCGAAGATCGAGATATCTTAATTTATACAGCAAGGCAAAAAGGTGCTTCGAATTTTCAAAACAACTTCTTTCTCTCCTTATTCCCGACGATGTTTTACGTTATTTTCGCTCTTTTGATCTTTTTTCTTGACAGGTTTCGATCATCAATAAAACCTGACTTGTGTAAACAGCGGTCTGTATTTTCTGTTGGGAGTATCCCGTAAAAATACGTGGACTGGAATTTCACGATTAATTTAACGCTGAAAAGCGGGTGATTGGACCAGGACGCGAAGGCCTTCAGGCATTGATGTGTGGTAGGACACATCCATACTTTCTTATTTGTACACTACTGTACTTATTCACACATCTGAACAACAATCACCAGCGGCATCGCCAAAACCTTGGGGGGGGGGGAAGAGGGGCAGTGGAGTCATTCCGGGTCATCAGCTCGGCTTAAAGGACCTGTCTTACCTACAATCCTAACGCAACCTACTTCCAGAATCATTCCATATCTTTTTAAACCCGGAGACGCCAATTTCGTACGGTACATTCTAACCCCTCTAACAAAACCACGCTGATTTTCTCACTTGCCGTGTTTTGCTGCCTTCGATGTGTATCACGCTGTGGACGGTTGTCTGCAAGAAGTTTTTCCACCAGAAAAACGGTTATGTAAATTGTTTCCCTGTTTTTGCTACAAGTCAACGGGTCTCGGAAAAGGCTTAAAGCCGCCAAAACCGTAGGTTATTTGTTGAAAGTACAGCCTAGTTTTAAAGTATTCAAATATTTTAAAATACTCTAAGTTGAAGAGTTAATACTGCGAGGGGTCCTTTAAAAAGGAGAATGTCTGGCAAGCGACCTTCTTCAGATCCACTTATCGCAACTGCCTGCAAAAATGTTGTCAAATCGCTTTGTTTAATGCCGATTTTATGATTTCTCACGGGTAGCTTTGGTTACTCCTCCCCCCGGATGTAGCCTCTGACGACAATGAGAAAGAGTTCCGAAGCTCCCAAAAAAAGGCGTAGCATCTTTTCTAATTTATTTCATGTTTTTTACAGTTGGGACAACAGACGTATTCTCGCCGTTCCCTGAGGACTCCTCAGGAACCGAAGGGAACAGCGAGAATAGAGGGAGCCACTCCACGCGGACTCCCCCTAGGAAAAAAACGAGAACATGGGGATTCCAAAATGGATTTTATTTCAACAAAAAATATACAGTTGACAAAATTAGTCTGGATCCACTTTATATTTAGTTTTGTTTATTCTGATTGTTTTAATTATTTTACATTGCACCAAATACCAGCAAAAACTGATTTCCCTACGAATCTGAAAGGGAGTCCTTTTTGATGATGGTGATGATAGTCGGAGCATTCCCCGTCCGTGGGGACTCGCGAGAATACGGGGAGTGAGTCCCCGGGACAAACAAAAACACGGGGATTCCTCAAGTGGAGTCTTCGGGGAACGGCAAGAATACGCCCTACGACTTATCTCCATTCTGTGACGTTGTTTGTTTTTAGGCTTTTCAAAGTCAACAATATTTGAAATAAATCTTACTTAAATAATGTTTGTACAACTATCTCAAGCTTTCAAAATTTAAACTCCTTTCCATCAACTCCATTTTAAGCTATCCTTTTTTCCGACTATTTATGTAATTTCAACCAACAACTCGATTTTCTTTTTACATCACTGTTACCGTACTTATATTTCTTATTTTCATATTCTACACGGTCTACACTTTTCGACATGCCCTCCAGTACAGTACGTTACTATCACACCACTTCAAGATGCTGATCTTAAGTAATTTAGGCTCAAATCATGAGTCTGACAGAGTTTAATTAGAAACAACCTTCCGCGTCCTACAGCAGGTAACCGGTCCAAGAACCTTCTTTTCCATGTGGAACTAGCATTTTTTTGTGGATTCCTCCAAGAATTCCAATGCACATTTTTACGAGAGACTCCCAACAAAAATACAGACCGCTGTCATTGATGATGAAGACTTGACTTGGAAAGAACACCACCTGTTATAACTTAATCAGGGTTAAGGTTATCGGATAAAATTTGTATATACAAATTTATACTATATAACTATTTTTTTTGTAAAAGATATTTATGGATAAATAAACCGAACTGTAAACTGTACCTGACGAGAAACCCTAAAGTTCGGCATTTGCGCTGCAAGAGTTTGTTTAAGTAAATACTCATCATGATATTAGCCTAAAATTAGTTAAGATCGGCATCTTCAAGTGGTGTTGCGTGAAAAGAACACCACCGGTTATAATTTAGTCAGATGCAGGGTTAAGAGTTTTTTTTTATTAAAGTTGCGTTTCTTCATGTTTAAAATTTGGGTGACTAGGTTAGTTGCGTTTTTGCAGATACCATGGTATCTCTAACTGGATCTGCAATTAGTCGTTTTTGCAGTAACCGTGGTATCTGATGTACGGTTGCTCTGCAAAAACGACAATTGCCGAAATTGCGCTTTTCGAAGTCATCCCAAAAGAAAAACTGATATTCAGTCACATCACTAAGTGCCAAACTTCTTTCTCACCAATTTGACTAAAATTGATAAAAGTGAGATGACTTTTTCAGATACCACGACCAGTTACCACGGTCGGACCGTGGTATCTGAATATCTGATACCACGACAACTGGCCAGATACCACGATAACTGCAAAAACGACTTTAGACGATGGTATCTGCAAAAACGCAACTATTGTCCTATCTCGGCTCTTTTCAGTTTAACTTTAAGCGAAAATTCACACACGGTTTTCCTTCGACCTTGACAGCCCTGACCGCGGGACCCAATTATCCTAATCTCAATTTCGCATCAACTTGAAGACAGGAAATTCGGCTAACAAGGACATATTCCTCTTTTCTCAAGCAATCAATGAACATCATTCAACCTGCAGAGTATTTTCTAGGAGAAAACCGATATTTCTCGTGCAGGATCAATCCTCCGCCTTAGAGTTATCCTCCAAGTGATTTAGAGAGGGAGGATGTTGCGGCAACTGAAAAACTGTCCAGCAGGAGAGATATCTTCACTGTGGTAAATGCCTTATCCATTAGAAGACAAAAATAGGAAATATAGAAGACGACAAAATTGACACCTGACTAACTGTAGGTTCAAACAGAGAGTCGCGGTTGGAACAAAATTAACAAATAACAGTTACTATATTGTAAGAAGGGTCGAACACGCTCTATCTCTCT
The DNA here is from genome assembly GCA_030848855.1 of Branchinecta sandiegonensis. Classification (NCBI taxonomy): domain Eukaryota; kingdom Metazoa; phylum Arthropoda; class Branchiopoda; order Anostraca; family Branchinectidae; genus Branchinecta; species Branchinecta sandiegonensis. Next base: position 18,330,908 of record JAUPMV010000016.1, on the reverse strand, counting down.
TGATAAGAAAGCAAAAACAAGTAGGTGTCGTGTGTGGTGTGCGAATATTCGCGTGATTGTCAACCAGGGGGGGGGGGTAGGGGATTCACCCCCCCCCCCCCGAAACATGCAAAAATAGTCGTTTTTTTAGGCTTTAACCTCTGATCTATGTGTTATTTTTACGTTTTGATCCAACCCGCCCCTCCCCCCCCCCCACCGAAATAATTTCCTGGAAATGGACCTGGCCTGAACTCATCAGAAAATCCAGTTCGTTTACAAGAGGGTGGATGAGTTGGGAGCGAGCTTTGTTCGGTTTGTTAATGACCAAATCCGCTCAAATACTAAGGCAGCACTTGGCGTCGCCTTAGCGAATATCTAATGTGAAATTAAACCAGGAATCTAAATCTCGGAGGCAACAAGGATATTTCGAAACACGCCATGGAGAAGAAAAGACGAAAGACTCGAATGAAGAGAAATAATGACGAACTGGACAAATCCACTGTTCATACAGGTAATTCCAGACTAGGGGACAGGAAAGCTAAGCCAGAAAGTGTCTGTCGAAAATAAAGAGAGACCATTAAGTCTATCTTCGGTGGGTCAAATCTGGGTGGCAACAATAGATATGTCGTTATCCACAAGGGAAAGGGACACTAAAGATTGGCATCAATCATTCTATGGGTAGTAGCAGTTACTAACTAGAAAGAGAGGAAGCTAAGCCAAATATGTCAGCCGTCTGTCGGTTTTTCCTTTAAACTTTTTATTGTCGACTTTTAAAAGGCTAAAAACAAATAACGTCACCGAATGGAGTCATTATGGCGTCATTATGTTATTTATGCCCGCCGGCCATGAACTTGTCTACCTAGGTTTTTTACACTGAATGTGGTAGTGAGGCGATTGAAAGCGTCCCTCCATCAGAGACCCCAATTGTAAAAAACACGAAGTAAATTAGAAAAGATGCTACGCGTTTTTTTGGGAGCTTCTGAACTCTTTCTCGTTGTCATCAGAGGACACATTTGGGGGGAGGAGTAACCAAAGCTACCCGTGAAAAATCATAAAATTGGCATTAAACAAAGTGATTTGACAACATTTTTGCAGGCAGCTGCGATAAGTGGATATGAAGAAGGTCGCTTGCCAGACATTCTCCTTTTTAAAGGACCCCTCGCACTATTTACTCTTCAACTTACAGTATTTTAAAATATTTGAATACTTTAAAACTATGCTCTGCTTTCAACAAATAACCCACGGTTTTGGCTCTTTTAAGCCTTTCCCGAGACCCATTGACTTGTAGTGAAAACAGGGAAACAATTTAGATAACCGGTTTTTCTGATGGAACAACTTCCCGCAGACAACCGTCGACAGCGTGACACACATCGAAGGTAGCAAAAGACGACAAGTGAGAAAATCAGCGTGGTTTTGTTAGAGGGGTTAGAATGTACCGTACGAAATTGGGGTCTCCGAGTTTAGATATATAGGGAGTGATTACGGACGTAGTAAGGTAAAACAGGTCCTTTTAACGTTTGTTTACGGCACTGATTTTGTAAGTATAACTGTGGCGAAAGTATTTATTCCGCCACTTTTTAACCAAGTGACTGAGCTTCAACCAAACTCGATCCCCGTCCGTCTATGCTCTGGAATGGAATCGATCACCGATGTGAAGAAGGGATGTGTAGTTTTATTCAGACAGATCAGATTCAGGTTACGAGCAGCAAACATCTAACAGTTTCCTCATATGTATTGGTGCATTAAAGTTATTGAGTAAAGTTCGGTTCTAAATGCAAGATGGCTTTGGGTGACTCTAAAAATGACTCTATGCAAGATGAAAAGCGCAAAGACCCAACTGTCAAGCTAAAAGAAATAAGTGAACATCTTCTGCCATCATCCAACCGCCTTCCTGCCCATTGCCAATGCGCCAGCTAAAGCACTAAATTTCTTTTTCTTTTCGTGTTTCGTTGTGTATTTCTTGTTTTGCGTTCATTTACCTTTTGCTGTCGTTGTAGATTTTGTGTACCCTCTGTATTCTGTATTTAAGCGTTCATTCACCTTTTCTTTCCGTATGTACTGTGCAAATGCCTTATGACTAGGCTGCACGTAATAAATTCATTCCATTCATTCATTCAGATCAATATTTTGTTGCAGATACCACGGTATCTTATACCACGGTCTAAAGGCGTTTTTGCAGTTACCGTGGTATCTGGCCAGTTACCGTTGTATCCGATATTCAGCTACCACGGTCCCTTCCATAGTAACTGAACTCTGAAAACGTATCTGAAAATGTAATTAGACCTTCATCATCAGCAACACAAGTTTGGCACTTAGGATGCGAGCGGATATCTATATTTTTGGGGTGAGGGCGTCTAAAAGCGCAAAGTCGGCAATACTCTATATGTCTAAGTCCAAAACACGCCACTGATCCTCAGGAAGGAGTAAACGTGTTCGTAACGACTCAAACTCAACGACTCAAATCCTGTGTCAAACAATCACGGTGATCTTTGGGAGCAGCTGTGACACCGCTTCTTCCGTTCTTCCGCAGGTACCCGGAGATTCTGCATCGGCAGGGAGAGATAGTCATCAAGAGTATTGTTGGTCTTGCAAAGCATCCGTGGTAACAGCAAAAACGACACTAAGCAGATCCAGTTACAGTGGTATCAGATACCATGGTATCTGCAAAAACGCAACTACCAATTATGAACTAGCTGAACCAAACAAATCATTATTCTAAAGGGGCAAACAAAAATAGTAAGGGTCATAATTCGTTAACGAGGAGGTAGTTGTTCCAAGACCAGCGATTGGCCGTTGGATGAGTTGGCTCCTCCTTTACGGGAGGGGCTAAGTATTGACAATTGGCAGGTGGTCCGCCTTGGAGGAGGAGCTAAGTGGATCATATGACCCAATGTGATAACTTACTTGCGCTTTTTGTGGAGTAGCTTCGGCCAATATCCGCCAAGGAACGAATGATTGGCAGTTTGGCTGCGGACTGCTGCAGTTTAGATCCTGCCTCTTTATTTTTCTCGTATAAATGTCTGTGACGCTTGAGCAATGTATCTCTGACCTAAAAAAAAGAAATTAATGTATAGAGCAAGGCGGTATCCAGGGGGGGGGGAGGGGTTAGGGGGATGACCCCCCCCCCCCCCCCGAAACATACACAAATAATAATTTTTATAGGCTTTTCCCTCTGATCTATGTCTTTTTTGTACTTTTTTGTCCGACCCGCAGGCAACACCCCCCCCCCCTCGAAAGGCAACACCCCCCCCCCCCCCCCCCCGAAATAAATTCCTGGATACGGGCCTGGAATAGAGGGCTCAGCAGGTGTATTATAACAACAATAATAATAAGCTATCCGCAGAAAAAGCCGAAGTCCATGACAAAGATGGTAACAAAAACGAAAAAGCAATTAAACAAAAACAAGAAAACTAGACCAGAGCAAAACTGACTAAATGAAACTTTCTCTGTGAGACAAAGCTATTGCCAAGAATCTTCTCAAGTCTCTTCCTACAGTGAAAACACGTATAAGCATTAAGCCCAATTAAGCCATGCCCAAAAATTTACCGTAGACTTTCTTGGACCTAGAGCGGGCTTACTGATTAGGATAGAAAGACAGCCCTGTTGCCATTTCTCTGGTTTGAGAATGGTCCAGGACCGACAGCGGGCTTACCGATTAGGATAAATTATTAGGTCATTTCTCTAGTTTAAGAATGGTTAATTCTAGAGGTTATGAGGGGGTTGATAAAGTACATAGGAATCATAATACTTATCATTTCTGTTTAAGGTTCACGCAATTATATGGCCTTTGTTGGCCATTGATTTAGTCAAGTAAATAAATAATAAATAATAAAAATAAACAAGATGTACTGTCTCCTTACTTGAACAGGATTCTCGAAAGAAAGGAATCAGAGGTCCCGAAGGAGCCCCCCCCCCCCCCCCCTTCGTCACGTTTCTCGCCTTCACAAGGCGAATCGCAATCGGAAGAATCTCATGATTCAGCTCCCTCCAAGGATCGTCCAATCGATCGACAACACCCAATCTCTTATTTCCGCGTCTTTCATTTTGAAAGGACACCGTCAAGAATCCCAAGAGCTTTATCGGTACAGAGGAAACTACTAGTACTTCACTCTATGGCACGAGAGGCAGTTTTGGGGAATCTTTTACAATCCCCTTATCTATTAAAACGATGAGATCATGTTATTTTAAATGTGCAAAGCACCTACTCCACTTGTCGAAATTATGTCATAACCATACATTGACGGAGAAGTTCGAAATTCAAGATGCAAGTGTTACCCTTTAGGATGTTTCTTCATCGTTATAAAGAATTATCGACAACCAGCGCACGACCTTCTCCACTGCTTCCTGGTCGAAGATTGAAAATTAGTGTCTTTTCCTGTGTCTTTATGTGTTTTATTTATTTTCTTTCATTTACTCCGCTTTTTAGAAATGGCGGGTTACAAATAAATTACTTACAATGTTACAATTACTAACAAATGACCGACTCTTTTGAAGAATCAATAGTCAAGATTAGATTAGATTAGATTAGATTATTTTATTGCTAAATTACATAGTAACCCATCATGATAGGTAACCGCCCATGAAAAGACATAAATGCACTGGCACTGGGCGGTTACCTTCAACTTAACTTAAACAATAACTTAATTTCATTCCAACACTAATTAATCAATTTTTTTTTTTCCATATAACACACAAAAGAAAAAAGAAGAAGATAATATTCCGGCGATGTGCCCTCAATGGTGTCAGGAACTCGGCTTGGGTACTCAGAACAGCGGTGGCGAAAAACAGATTTGCGTGCCTAACTTTTATGAGTTCCATTTTCTTTTTTCAATTTTTTTAACTAGCTCAAATAGCAGGACTTAACTTCATGACGAGTTGCCTTTCCAGAATTTATTTGATAGGTTACTGCTAACGTTTTTGATCAGATGAGTAACCGTGGTATCTGATATACGGTTGCTCTGCAAAAACGACAATTGCCGAAACTGCACTTTAGTCACCCCAAAAGAAAACTGATACGTTTTTGACCACGTTTTTGACGTGGCAACACTGCTGCCAAGAGTGACGTGAGTTTCTTCTCGAACAAGGATATTTGAGGTCCAAAGAAGTCGGATCCACTGTCCTTGGCATAAAGCCAAAGGTCCAGTCGTGTTTTGGTGCCAGAAGAGGAAGGTATCCCCCCTGACCTGGCTCCGTAAGAAGAAGATATATTTAACGATGTTCCCGAATCTTCAGGATCGTTAACAAGGGATAGGTTTATCCCGTCGAATAAAGTTCCCGGCAGAGAAAAAATGTCAGAAAAGGCTCCTAGCCATGGGGCCGACATAATACAATAATGTAATTTATAATACAATAATATAATGTATTGCACAAAAAGCCTGAGGCCATGCTGTAGCAAACCTTCCAAAATGTCTGTCTAGTAGATATGATTCTCAGGCTGCGTGGGCTGAAGGTAAGGTAAGATACAATTTTATTGACAAACATAAATAAACCTCAAGTTGCTTCAAGGCGTCAGCCATGTCAGTGGCATAAGAAAACAAAGCTTCATTAATTCTGATTTGTTTGTAAAAATTATTAATAAAATCCTAGTCTAAGGCGCTATAAAGAAACACACAAACAAACAATTAAAACACACCAGAAATAGAATTTAGGAAAGATAATTAATAACTAAAACAAACACAAATACCAACACGATAATTTCAAAAATTCAAAAAGAAACAAAATAATTTACGACAACAGACATACAACGACAAAAAAAAGAAAAAGAAAAAGAAAAAAGGCTTGCGGCAATGGTCTGATCTTCCTCCGCGCACAGACAAAAATGAATCAAATAAAATTAAATAATAGAGAAGACATACAATTGCTAGATAACATATACCTTTTGAAAGCCCGTTTAAAAACTTTTCTATCTTCGACACTAACAGTTTCGGGCAATGAATTCCATACTTTAATTAATCCTTGATTAATATTTCATCTAAGGAATATTTAATTTATAAAAGGAAAGAAAACAAGGATAGGGCAGACCCCTTCGACCGTCATGTCAAAGCCTCCTGGATAAATATTTCTCAATCTGTCACAAGACCAGAACCGCTATCGCGCATCTTGTCAATAAAACATTTCGGAAGTCATCCTAATCTTTTACATGCCACTTCTTACGAACTTAACGCGAAGACGAGATACCGTAAAAAGGTAAAAAAGGAAACAGAAAAAACAGTAGGCTAGAAGTAGTCGACGAACTTCGAGAGAGAGGTGATGAACTCGAATTTGAATAGTTTCAATTATTTATTTTACTGATTAATAGCGAAATACCTTGGAAAGAAGATAAGGGTCGGACGCTCCAAGGTGGGAATTCCTGCACGGATTTTCGGCCCCATCATCAATTCCATACAAAAAAAAATTATGATGAAGTGCAGAAAATCCGTCCGGGAAGGCCTGACCGTGTTTCCACATTTTTTGAGAGAATAGGATTTTCAGTAATTCACTGACGTAAGTCGAATTCTCGCCCTTCCCTGGGGAATCCCCGCGGAATCCTCCGCTGATTGAAAATAGCGAGAACACGGGGAGTTCCCCCAAAGTAGATTTTGTTCGAAAAAAAATACCGTGTGACGGACTTCTTAGCCTGTAAAAGACAAACCACTTTATTTTTACTTTTGTTTATTGTGATTGTTTTTACTATATTAAACGGAATTCACTCATCAAATAATTAAGTCAAGGGGGTTAGCTGAGGAGATATTTAAAGTTTAACTGAAAAGGGCTGGGATAGGACAATCTAGTTACCCATCACTTCTTCACAGAAATTGGCTTGAAGACCCGCTGAAAATGCGTTAGTTCGTTGTTCCATTATTCACGATTAACCGATTTTCAAATGGTAGAATTTCCGTGTGATTTGTGGTATCTCAATGTGCTTGTATTTTTGTTGTATGCCTTACGAGAAAGATTTATGATTTTTTTTGTTCAGGCACTAAGCAATCTTCACCAATCTCACCACTGCCCTCAGAAAAGCCGCGTTTCTGTTGAGATTAAAATTTCCCTCGTCATAGTAGAATTTACAATGTGGGGACGGCCGCAGATATTCTGAACATAATAACTAGAGCAGATAGTGGAAAAATAAGAATATCCCTTTGCAGAATCCAAACAATTCAGTGTATTCAATTAGATGACACTAAGATAAGTTCGCTTTTCAGTAAACTTTAACAAAATGGAAATATGTTCTACGAAAAATAACTTCTGAGATTAATAAAAAAAAAAAAGTCAGACAGGACAAAGAGAAAGGAGGTGAGTGACAGCTAGGCTGTTACAAAGTTTTGCAAGGTTTAATCGATCCAGACGGACCAACATTGCAACGATGGAAGCGTAAGCAATTCTAAATGTTTCAGAATTTGTTTTATCTTAGTAGGCTAGTATATAAAGATAAAAGATAGATAGGTAATTAAATCTTTTTATTCACCAAAAACTTATCATGGCTCATGCCAAATTTGTTTGGTATAGTCATGGGTACAGCTTATGAGCACACACATAAATCATAATAGGCCTGCGTAGATAGGGCTACAACGGGCATAAATAACATTATAGATTTAAACCAGCAGCTCAGCTTATGCTTCGTTACAAAACTTCAAAAATGAAGGGACAAAACTCTTTGCAAACGTGGAAACTATAATTATATGCGTAACTTTCTTCGTCTTTATCTGCTTTATGAATTTTGGTGGAATATAACGCCTTTATTATTACAAGGATTTTCCCATATTTGAATGTCTCACTAGGAAACACGAATAAGTTATGGACAAATAATTACGAGTAGTCCAACTTTCGAATATCGAATAGAAGGCTATTTTTGTAGGCATTAGGCAGGCTTCGTAAAGACAAGGACATTTCTTGAAGAAAAGGGATTATTATACCTTAATTATTATTGGCACATGGCCATATCGGAGCCGAACACGTTTTCTCAATGCTTGGTCAAACATTGGCCAAAATTTCCTTTACATCTCCCTCCCTGAACTCGTAAGACCTACGTGAGCAGAACAGGCTTATCGTTTAAGATAGATAGATATCGCTTTCATTCTTTTCGAACTGTCATGGTGAAATCCAAATTTTTCGAAATCATAAATATGTCAATATAAATATATCAACGTCATATTTAAATGTAAACACAAAATAAGATTAAAAATTGTAACGAAAGACGGTACAAACGTCTTTTCATACCGTACATGGTCACATTCTACGTGTTGGAGTTTTAGGATCACCATCAAGGATCATTTACACGGCAGGTATTTTTCCCCGGAGACGAAAAGGGAAAGTGTTCACACGGTACTCGGGTATTTTTCAAGGGAGAGTACTGTCATGTGGCAATAAATTGAAGTCCAAAATACCCGGGGTTTTGTTGCTGTTGCTTTAAATAAGGGTATGCCTATAGCACACCTCGCATTATTTACTGTTTATGTCCCGACATTCGAAACTCTCTGAATACTGTAAAACTAGGCTCTGCTTTACAAATTATTCACAGCTTTGGCTGTTTTAAGCCTTTTCCCAGGCCCATTGACTTCTAGCAAAAACTCGGCAAAATTCAGATAATCGGTTTTATGCATTAATAGGATGATACGCGAGCACTCCTCGGGAGCATAATGCGCCTAGCAAAAGTGAATCGTGGCAAGTGCAAATATTAGTGAGGCGTCGTTAGCGGGTTAGAATTTAACATATGAAACTTGGGTCTCCGTGTTTAAGAATTACTGAATGCAGTTAAGGAAGTAGGTTGCATTGGCATTATAAGTACGACGGGTCCGTTACGAAACACGAAGGGTCTCCCTCTACTCGCTTACTTAAAAGTCTAAAATTCGAAATTAGTTGAATACTTTAAAGTTTAACTGAAAAGACAACTTATGTTTGTATCTTTTAACTGAATACACTGCATTATTTGGACTGTGTTAAAGTTTAACCGAAAAGGTCTGGGATGGAACAGTCTAGTTACCCATCACTTGTTCACTTAAACTGGCTTGGAGACCCGCTGAAAATGCGTTACTTCTTTGTTCCGCTATTCACGAATAATGTATTTTCAAATAGTGGAATTTTCGTGTGATTTGTGGTACCTCTATGCGCTTGTACTTTTGTTGTATGCCTTACGAGAAAGATTTATGATTTTTTTCTTTAGGCACTAAGCAATCTTCGCCAATCCCACCACTGCCAACTGAAAAACCACGTTTGTGTTGAGATTAAAATTTCCAGCGTCATAGTAGAATTTACGCTGTGGGGACGGCCGCAGATATTCTGAACGTCATAATTAGAGCAGATGGTGGAAAATAAAAAAAATCCCTTTGCAGAATCCAAATAATTCAGTGTATTGGACTAAATGACACAAAAATAATTTGGCTTTTCACTTAAACTTTTAAGGGATTTTATTTTATTTTTTCACTATTTACTCTAGTATGACGTTCAGAATTTCTATGGCGGTCCTCACAACGCAAAATTCTACTATGACGCGACTTTTCTATGGCCAGTACCAGCTCGCGGCAGGTAGCTTACTGCGAGAACACTTACTTTTCGTAGATCGTTTTCGCATAGCATAGAACACAGGTACAAGCGCATAAAGTTACCACAAATCCGACAAGGAAATTCCACTATATGAAAATCGATTATTCATGCATAGTGGAGTACAGAAATACGCATTTTCATCGCGTGTCTAGGTTTATCACATTCTGCGAAAAAAAGACATTAAAGCTTTGAAGACGTGTTATTATAATTACTGTAAATTTTTGGTGTTCCTTCCTCGTTCCTGCCGCAAGCACAAATTAGTTCAGAAGTTCGGAGTCCAAGATGTCATTCGTTCACTAGAGAAAACGTCAGCGTCACTACTACGTACATCTCGTCATCCTGGTCATCGAGTACATGATGTTTTTCATGAATTTTTTAAGTTAGAAATTATGTCTAAGTTTTGTGTGTTTATTCTGTAATTTGTCTTGTGTTGTGTTTCGTTGTTCTCTCTACTCGGCTACCACCTCGACGTACATATATATATGGTATTCAAGTGTCTTTAAGTGAATACATGATGGGTAACTAGATTGTCCTATCCTAGCCCTTTTCGGTTAACCTTCAAAAATATAGGCCCTGCATTTGACAACTTGTTCACGGCTTCGGCTGTTTGGAAAGCCTTTTTCCATGCCGGCCGACTTCTAGCAAACACACGGACAAATATACATAACCGTTGTTTCAGATGAATGAGCTTCTCATGAAAAACCGTCGTAGCCTGTCTAATATAAACTACTGAAACACGGAAAATTTAAAATCAGTTCGCTCTAGTTGGAGATGTCAGAATGGAACATTTGAAATTCGTGTCTCCGAGCGATGGAGCGATTTCTAATCAGTACAACGCCAATGGACAGATAGGATACAATTAGCCTACGAAGTGTAAAATGTCGGGAACGAGAATGGATAGTAATACTACTGAAGTAGAATGAATCAGTACCAAAAGTACGTCGCATCCTTTAAGAATCTCAACGACCAATGAAGTGTCGATTCATGGTCTCAAAAATCCACCATACTCAGGCGTGTATCTCTACGAACAGTCAAACTGTGTAGACGATCAAGTTCTTTTCTTCTTAAGACCTAATATAAACATTCGGTTTACCTTCTCTTAGTGATCGCATGCCACGGGTTCGTTTAAATTTGAACTCGATTGCCGAGATGCTGTTCTGGCTCGACAAAAAACCCACGCACAACGTCTTCTTTTCTAGATGGCGGAATTTTCCAGGATTGATTAGCAAAGAATTATAAGACCTAACTGATAATTTTTGTATGTCTTCAGCGGTACCACACTGGTCTTGGTTTTATAATTTATTTGTATGTGTAATAAACAGTCGGAGCATTAGATGGAAATTATTATTTTGACCCTTGGCTCCCTACGTGCAACAGGTGTCCGGGATAATCGGCTGAGATTTAGTCCAGACAGAATTATTTCAAACCTAGGAAATTTGGTGGGTTTTTTTTTATTTGCTCATTGTTTTACGGTGTTTTAGTGGTTTTGAACATTCATAGTGACAGTAGAGATGGTTAGCATTGTGTGTGTGGTAGAAAGACCATTTTTTGTGGCCTGCTTTATTTTTATATTAATCTATCGTAAAAATTACATTCCATCAATCTTTCGTTCATGGTACGACGGCTGACAAAAAAGCATTAGATTAAGTTACAAATAAACCCTTTTACTCCTACTTTATGTTCTTTTCCAGACAGGCTCACTTAGCAACAAGAAAATCAGCCTCTCCTAAGCAGGCTATCCTGTTCCAGTAATTAGCCTAAGCTCTGTGCTTTAGAAGGGGCAATTATATGTACTACAGAACATCTGTTATCACGCGAACTCGACGCGAACGGGCGGTAAACACGAGAGAGGACGATCGGTCAAAAGTCAGCTGAAAAATTTGAGTGAACTCAGGTCAGCAATTTTTGGAGTAAATGAAACAGGGTTGGATGAAGAATGGATGTGTAGGATCATGGGAAATAGTTGTTTTATATTAAACAGTTGGCGAGGTTCCTCAGGGTAGCCCTAGCCCATAGGGATAGGTGCTTAAAGAAGGGACTATTTTTGTTTGTTTGTGTTTATTTTTCATGTATTTGCCATGGTCTTTGGCTCTTAGTGTAAATAAATCTTAAATCTTATCTTATCCATTTGAAGACAACCAAATACACGTCACTTACTACTACCTTACAAATCGTACAAGACGAAAACAGTGGAGTACAAAAGAAAATAAGAAGAGATTATTAGGGAAAACCCAACACATACAAACAAAATCTACTCAAGAGCCAAACAGACGAATAAACCCATGAGAGGGCGGCAGACGCGCGTACGCCTTTTCGGACAGTTTTCTGTGGAGAATAGACAATTTCTCCGTAATATCCGCTAGCGATTACTTAATAATTTTAGAATTTCTTTGTCAAGGAGGGAGAAAGAGAAGAAATTTACAAAAACGAAAGTAAGAGGATCGCATAGCTTTAACATCCTTTTTCTTTAAAACAGGATAAACACCAGATAGAAAAAGAACAGAATGATCACAGAAGGAAGAGTACAGCTTGCCGAGAGCTTTCCGATTGTATTCCCCGTTACAGCCCCGTTATACAGACGCAACCCCTGCTAGGCCCGTGTAGTTTCTCCCAACGTCGGGGCTCGTATACCCTACCGTACTCAACTGGTTAGAACTCCGGTATATCAAGCGATCAAGCCGGAGGTGTGGGTTGAAATCCCGCTCAATGAGCATTTTATTTTTCAGTCACTACATCAACTGATGAATAACTCCCCCCCCCCCCCCTCCAATCAGGAAAATATGCGTCACTTACTATTTCCCTCACTTCGTAGTGTAAAAATACAGACGCTACCCCTGCTAGGTCCACAATTTCTCCTAACGTCAGCGCTTGTAGGCTATATCCAACAGTACTCAACTGGTTAGACCGCCGGTATATCAAGCAGAAGGTGTGGGTTCAAACCCCGCTCGAAGAGCATTTTCATTTTTCAGTCACTACTACTAATGAGTAACTGTCACCCCCCCCCCCCCCCCCCCCCATAATCAGGAAAATATGCGTCACTTATTATTTCTTTCACTCCAGACGCTATCCGTGCTAGGTCCACAATTTATCCCAAGTCAGATCGCCGGTATATCAAGCCGAAGGTGTAGGTTCAAATCCTGCTCAAGGAGCATATTTATGTTTCAGTCCGCTACTATTAAGGTTCCCCAGGGCCCCCTTTTCCCCCAGGAAAATGTTCGTCACTTACTAGTTCCTTGACTTCGTAGTGTAGCAATCCAGAGGCAACCATTTGGTCCACTGCTAAGTCCGCAATTTCTCCTAACGTAGGCGCTTGTATATCCAGCAGTACAGTTCCATTCAGAAGAAAACTTCGAAGTTCAAAAAGGGAATGGAGGGACAGGGTTGCCACGTGAGGCTTTGACCATCGACTGCCCCCCTCCTCAACGTCTTCCTCGAATTTCACCCATCTAGAAAGAAAAGGGGGATAATTTCAGTAGCTCTACTTGTTGACTGTCCCTAATTAAGTCCCTAAGATGGGCCGTTTATTCCCCCCTCCCCTCCAGTCGTCCGTGCGTCGGTCCGACAGGAACAATGGGAATCAGTTTTCTTCATATCGTGCTAGTTCTTCTGCCCAATTTTACGTAGTTTTATCCCATAATTTACTTCTGGTCATATCTTGTAAGTGTTCAGTCACTTTGTTTCTTTTCTGTGTGTTTCTTGAATATTTTATTCCTCTTCTAGCTCTAAGCTATTTGGAAAATAAGTTTGACTGGCTGACTGAAAGTCGCTTCCTGTTCTAGCTTACACTACTGACCTGTCCGAGGCCGGTCATTTTCTCAAGCGCTATTTACTGAATCGTAGTAAAACATCATTGAATTAAGAAGGCGCTGTTTGTTGTTATGACGCAATTGTATTTCCTCAGCCGACTCAGGACCATTGCTATACGACTGAGCACTCAGCTACAGATGATTGTCTCATGTCTTTTGTATTTATTTTACTTCTTTCCTTGATTTCCTTTACTCCGCTTTCCAAAATGCCGGGTGGAAAATAAATTTATAAATTTTACTTTTTTAAATAATCCTACTTATTTACTTTAATAGTTAGGTAGAAGCGGGCTGCATAGCCCGATAAATAGGAATCAATCAATTTGTTTAATTCGTGATATTACACATCACATATTAAAATTACACTAACATAGGACTATTCTTTAATATATATATGCAATCATTTCATCCATTCGGTGGCTTGGGGCAATAGAACAGTCGACTCAAAAGGCGGTAAAATTGCCGGAGCGGCATTCTGCATTGAATGAATGTGATTTTATTACGTGCAGCCTAGAAATTAGGCATTTACACAGTATATACACAAAAAAGAAAAAGAAAGGCATAAATAATAAGAGACACATATAATATACATTTAATATACAAGGGACACATAACAATAAAAAATACTTTTATTATATGAAATTTTTACGAGTCCAATTCCGTGATTGCTAACCTATAGATGGGAAGAAATTTGCCTTTTATCTTCAAATTCACCAACCTGGCAGTTTCGTTCCATTCCGATTCTCCGTTGCTGTTGTAGGAGAGTTCTTCCATTTCGGAAAACAGGGGGTGAGATTCGTGGAATTCGTCATCGTCTTCTTTCGGTAAATTTTGTCCCTCCTCCCCTAATATGAAGCGCACCCTCTGAGAGGGTGGAATATCTGAAAAAACAATGAATTTAAAAGGACCCGTCGCACTATTTACTCTTCAACTTACAGTATTTAAAAATATTTGAATACTTTAAAACTAGGCTGTACTTTCAAAAAATAGCACACGGTTTTGGCTGTTGCTGTAAGCCATTTCCGAAACCCATTGACTAATGCAAAACAGGGAAACAATTTACATAACCGGTTTTTCTGATGGAAATACTACTCGCCGACAACCGTCGACAGCGTGATACACATCGAAGGTAGCAAAACACGGCAAGTGAGGAAATGAACGTGGTTCTGTTAGAGGGGTCTGAATGTACCGTACGAAATTGGGGTCCGGGTTTAGAAATATATGGAGTGATTCTGAAAGTAGGTTGCGTTATTATCATAGGTAAGACAGATCCTTTAACTTCTTAAATTGTACAGTTCGGCTGTCCTCCGACAAAACCTAGTATCAACAAAAAAATCGAATTTTAGTTAGGAGTTGATTCCACCTAATCAGACCAAGAGGAATTCAATGGTGAAATCAGAATCTTTCTACGAGGCTTAGTTTCTTAGATCTGACCTAGTATCTCCACAAGGTCTCAACTTTATTTTCGGGCTTCACCTAGTATGTACATACTATAAATTTGCTTTTTCTCCAAAACCTAGTCTTTGACAAACCTACGCTCCACCAGCTACAAAATCACCAGCATCATCACTTTCTTGTTTACAAAACTACATTAGTTCGCTGAATGTATACGATAAAAGAAGCAGCTTTAAAAAACAACGTTTTCGCGTTTTTCTCGGAAGCTACTCAGGTGCAGATACTAGGTTTTGTCGGAGGACAGCCGAGTTGGTTTGAAGCCAACGACCCGAAAGTTCATTTTTCTATTATCCGCATTTTTTTTTTAAATATAGGCTATTCTTTAATTCCATAATATCTCAGCAGAGTAGGGCTAGCACAGGATCGTCCTGATGTAACTCAGTTAAAAGCAATGCCGTACGGTAAATATGATAATGAATATGCTTACATAATATAATACGAGTCACACACAAAGATCTAAAACAGGAAATAAAATAAAGTAGCATTAATAGTTAAAATTAAGTACAGATGATGACAAATATCAGTCAGACGAATGTACTAGTGGCGGGGTAATTTGAAGCCTATTTTTTTCGTCAGTTTTTAGTCTAAGGCTTGAACATTGGGCGATTGGTAATCTGGTAGAATGGATCTATGGATGTAAGATGATTTTTGTTTCTTAAACCACAACCCTTACTAGAAATGATCTTTTCCCTATATAATGGATCAGAAAAAAAGTTTACGAAAATACCATTACTTTCCACCTGAACCTAGCGACTCTATTGTTAGCGCTTGGCGATTACATCCAGCCTTTTTTGCTCTCCGACGCGGCGACTGGGCGCAAAAGATTTGAAAACTGAACGTGCCTTGGTTAAAAAATGGGAAAACTAAGCAAATAAAAGAAGTAACAAACAGAAAATGATCACATCCTTATGTGTGAAAGAGTTGTCAGCGGACAATTAATTTTCCGGCGAACTTTTCGTTGGTGACGGGAAAACTCGGCAAGGCAGAAAAAGCGCTAAAAATTCTTAGTTACGAAACGGAACAATGGAGAAAGGTGGGGATTTTAGAAGCTTATAATTCCATATGGGAGCTAAGTATATTATAAAAGGCAGAATAAGCAAGAGGGGTCCTTTAATTGATAGGTCTTGCTCTAGTTAAATTCCTTATTTTACGCAACTCCTTAATAAAAACAAGCTAAAGCATGTGATACATAATATTACGTAGAGGTCCACCGAGAAGCCCTTCTGTCTTTCAGTTCGCTGCTCATAACTTGAACTGCTGGTTGCATATTCATGTGTTTTCTGGATAGAAACCAAAGTACAAGACAAATAAAATGTTTATTAAAGCCCATGGTAATGACAGAGACGTTACTAGTCAAAATGTTATGGGGGGGGGGGGAG
This sequence comes from Branchinecta sandiegonensis, assembly GCA_030848855.1. Lineage (NCBI taxonomy): Eukaryota > Metazoa > Arthropoda > Branchiopoda > Anostraca > Branchinectidae > Branchinecta > Branchinecta sandiegonensis. The sequence continues at coordinate 18,314,773 of JAUPMV010000016.1, read as the reverse complement.
TATTTACCAAATTGCTGGGCGTTTCTACCGACTCAATTAAACAAATGTCTGTTTTTCAGAAAATATACCACTCCTCCCAACTTTATCATTACTATTAAAATTTTGTATTATATCCCTAAAACAACAAACAAATTCCTTGGATGTGTGGTTAGCTAGTTGTTAGGGCGGATTATAGCCTAGGCCACACTTCTAAAGAGATCTAATCTACGTCTTGAAAAGCCGCGCTTACTACATGTTTTACTGAAGTGGGTGTCCTAAAGCCACCGTGCTCCAGCGCCACCGTATGTTTTCCGCCACCCAGGAAATCTTGCATCATCAAGAGGATTAGTTGGGTCAGACGAAAGGGTCAAATATTTTGGTAGGTCCATCGCCACCGTATGTTTTTCGCCAACTCATTAGTGCAGGTAGCGCAGGTAGCTGGTTCATGTAATCCGAGATCTAAATCGTTAAATGCGAAGAGGGGTTTACCGCCACCACGCCAACTCTACGTTAATCATAGCTAATACGAAGACTGAGCTTAACGTTTCAAATAATTATTTATTTAAGTCCAACTAAAGAAACTGTACAACTTCAACAACTCAAAGCCCCAAATTATTCAAATTTCAAAAGGTAAGAAATCGCCCGCAGAAGTGCTTCTCTTGAAGACTTTCTTTCTTGATACGTAATTTTAGCTTTCAGTAGCCTCTCCCCTAGTTCTCTGTAGACTTTGCGACGTTTTGGAGCAGGTCTGACCGAGAGCCCTTAATCGCTGTGATACTTAATCCAGTTGGCGCTAGACACCCCATCAGAATATTAGGTCTGACAAGATTTGAACCTACCCTCTAGAGGAATTAACCCTCTTGGGGCGTAAGATTTCCTGGGTGGCGGTAAACACCCTTTTCACATTTAAATCTGAAACTACCTGCACAGGCTACCTGCGCTACCTGAATTAAAAGGTGGCGGAAAACATATGGTGGCGGAAAACCGCGGTGGCGTTAGAACACTGCTACCGTTTTACTACGTGGAAATTTTGTTTTTCTTGACAATAAAAACCGGCAATCGAAAAGCTTCTTTTCTTGGCTTGGCAATGATGCAAAAGACGGCAAATAAAGCTGGTTCTTTGGAATGACTACACCCATAATCTTACAGCAAAAAATAGCGTAAATCGAGTTGTGTAAAGGTTTCAAACTTCAGATAATCATACAAGGCTTTTGTATTTATCTATACAAAGGTTGATTAATTCATGTTTACTTTTTATAGGTGGAATTTTTATTTGTATTGGCATTTTAAGCCCGGCCACTACCTTGACACGTGAACTTCCCTTTGGTGTGAAATGCATCCAAGGATAAACGGTGAAAATAAAGCAAATGCCGTTTTCACTACAAAATGTCGATAACGGTATTGGCCATATTCGAATTTCGGACGTCTGTTGCAAATATAAGCCTGTTACTAACACTGCTACTACGCCGTTTTTGGTATTCCAAAACGTAAATGGAGGGATATCTATGACTTCGTAAAAGTTGTCCGTCTGTCCGTCCGTGCGTCCGTAAGCACGATAACTTTCGAAGGGAATGGGACATTTTGATGAAACTTGGTGTAAGGATTTTTTGGGTCAAGGGAAAGGTCAATTTCGTAGATGGCTCCATAGCTATATATTTAGGGGAGGGGTTTCAAATTAAGGGGCAAAATAAAATATTTTTGAAAGCTAATAAGATTTAGGGGTTCGGAGAAATGCTGAATTGGAATATGAAATTTATTTTCAAGCCGGACAAGTAGTTCATCCGGAATCCGGCAAAAACGGGAAATTCGTAAAAAGTAAAAGTTGAATCTGAAGTTGATTAGATGTTCGACTCTAGGGTAAGAGGACATGCTGAATCCGAATATGATATTTATTTTTTGGCCGGACAAGTAGTTCATCCGGAATCCGGCAAAAAACGGAAATTCGTAAAAAGTAAAAGCTGAATCTGAAGTTGATTAGATGTTCGACTCTAGGGTAAGAGGACATGCTGAATCCGAATATGATATTTATTTTTTGGCCGGACAAGTAGCTCGCCCGGAATCCCGATGTTTACCATGAAATTTTAAAACCCAATGATACAGTCGATACAGAGTAAGGAGACATGCTGCTGAAACTTTCGAACTTACTAAAGATGAACAAAAAGTGTAAAAAAAAAGTACACAAAGACACGCAATTTCCAACATGTTCACTCACAAATGAGAAGTAAGCCAATGTAGTGGTCAACAGGTAAACGACCAGTCAGAGGAGATAATTTTCAGTATAGGTATTTCATTGCCAGTAGTGGGGCGTGCACGGTATAGTGTAATGTGTAGGTAGTATGGTAAGCGGGTTAGTATAGGAGGAAAAGAAGATTTTTGAAATATGATGAACGTATGCGACGTAGGTCTTTCTTTCCGAGTACACCATGTAATACACATGGTGCGCAAAGGCAATAATAATAATGATAATTTATTTTTAACCCACAAATCGTACAAGAAGAAAACAGTGGAGTAAAAAAAGAAAATAAGACATAATTAGGGAAAACACAACACATACAAACAAAATCTATTCAAGAGTCAAACAGACGAATAAGCCCATGAGAGGGCGACAGACGCGCGTACGCCGTTTCGGACAGTTTTCTGTGGAGAACAGACAATTTCTCCGTGATATCCGGTAGCGACCACTTACCAATAATTTTACAATTTCTTTGCCAAGGAGGGAGAAAAAGAGGAAATTTACAAAAACGAAAGTAAGAGTATCGCGTAGCTTTAATATCCTTTTTCTTTAAAATGTATGTCTTCCCGAGTCCTTGTCTGTTATGCCGCGAACGGTTTGGCACAATTTTACTCCAACTTTACTCCAAAACGGATTTTAAGGCACTGGAGACCAAATTTCAGGTCTAAACTAAGCTGTATCGGAATTCCATACAAGCGTGACGTCACGCCAATTTGATCTATTTTACCTCCGAAAACAAAAAATTGTAATATATTCCTACTGGTGAATATATATTTTAATATATATATAGAGAGAACCGTGCGGCTAGCGAGGCGCCAGTCGTGTTTACGTTTATAAAACCACCTAGGGACACCAGAGGCGTCACTAGCCAAAATGTTTGGGGGGGGACGAGGCATTTACCAACTGGCTGATAATTTTTACCGACTGTTTCTGCAGAAAAAACGACTGTTTTCAACAACAAAAAATGACAGTTTTGAAAAAAATCGACTGTTTTTCAGAAAAGTCCCCTGATTTTCAGAAAAACCGACTATTTTGACGAAAAATCGACCAGTTTTCAGAAAAAACGACTATTTTCATGAAAAAAATCAACTGTTTTGACGAAAAATCGCGGCGCTTCGCGCCAACTCGGTTATTTTTTACCGACTGGCCGACAGCATTGGGAGGGGGCGCCCCCCCTCCCAGTCGTGACGCCCCTGAGGGACATTCAAATCATATCTTGCGCCCTCAATCACACGACGTCACTAAGCTCGTCACGAGTGCGGAATTCCGATACAACTTAGTCGACACCAAATTTCATGGTCAGTTTCTATCAGCCAGACCAGGGCCAGACATGTCAAATTTAGAGCGTGTTCACCCTTCTAACAATAGTTTCATTAGTTACTATTTTCGTTCCAGCTTCGTTAAAAATTACTACGCTGACCGTTCCAGCCTTCTCGAAACAGTAACTATTTGCTTACCACGCTCGGGAGCGTACTAAGCGTGATAACAACGAGTCTCTTTGCTACTTTGCCCTGATTGGTCCGACTGGCCCGCGACACGATATTTTGCTGAAGATCGAGGAGGGCTTTCGCGAGCTGGAATCACTTTCCAATGGTTTTCGCGCTACCTCGGTAAAATGCCGAACTTTCCAACCCGGTTTTTGCGATTTGGAAACCGAAGCAGCTTTACCGGAAAGTGATTCCACGAGGTTAGTGGAAAGCTCCGCGGAAAGTTGAATGTTTCGGCGGGAATTTCAAAGGTGTGGAGAAAAACAGTGCAAGTGTCACTAATAAATAAAAAAAGACGACAATCGTCATTGAGGTGACTTCAATGGAATATATGAGAATCTAAGAACCGTTAAGTGAGCCATATTTACTCGAAAAAGTGTGTAATCCAACATTTTCTCGGCGATATCAGCTTTCCATGCGTTTTCGCGATCAGTCCAGCGGGAAAGTGGACAGTGATTCCAGGAATCGCTTTCCCACAGTGTTCGCGATGCGCTTCGCTCGTCGGAAAGTGATTCCAAGATTTCGCGAAAACCCTCCTTAGAAAAATGTGTTCCAGCCTCAACGCCAAGATGCCAGAATTCGTGACGTCGTGCGTGGTAACTACAGTAAATAGGGTGAAACACGCTCTTAGTTTAACTAGTTCATAATATAAATACTTTGTCGCCAAAGAAAATTCGAAGACTACGTTATCGGACAATTTGCCAAACCGCAATTTCAGATATTCAAGCCGCACTTTTAACGGTAATATATTCATTTCTGCAAAGGCTGGTACATAATCTTGGGATAGGGGTACATAAGCTTGGGATACGGTACATAAGCTTGGGATACGGGTACATAACGGGATACGGTACATAATCTTGGTTTACGGGTACATAATGGGATATGGTACATAATCTTAGGATAGGCGTGTATAATGGGATACCGTACATAATCTTGGGATACGGGTACATAATGGGATACGGTACATAATCTTGGGATACGGTACATAATCTTGGGATATGGGTACAGAAACAGTATCTTGTGCGACTCATCATTTAAGCCAGCCAACAGTCCGCTGTCACTTACCATCATCTGGTGCCGGTGTTCCTTCTCCGTTCTCCCTCTTAGGATGGTGCCGGTGCCGGCGGTGGTGACTCCGCCTCCGCGTTGGGACGTGCACACCAACATAGAATGTGTGTGCTCGGTGACCTGGAAATGAAAATCAAACAAGCAGTTAAAAAAAAGCAAAAGAAAATTTTCAAGTTAGAGACCAGATGTCGAAACTTCGGAGTTGCATCTTTCAAGCTGTGATGCTGACATATATACGGATTGTGATATAGCTATTTTGTTATGTATTTACTATTTAACTATCTATACTTTCTAGTATACATCTAGGTGGATTGGATTGGATTATTTTATTTCTAAATTGCACAATAACCAATCTGATAGGTAACCGCCCATGAGAAGACATAAATGCACTGGCACTGGGCGGTTACCACAAACTACATTAACTTAACTTAAACAATAACTTAATTTCATTTAAACACTAATTAATCATTTTTTTTCAAAAAGAAGAAGAAAAGGAAAAATAAATAAATTAATAAAGGTAATAAAAAAAGAAATGATAACTTATACCTTCATCCTCTGAATCGTGACTCCTCACCCCTCCAACAAAAATTTCTTTACTCTATTTTTTAGAGTAATTATTTCAATATTTAAGAAATTAACAGCAGTCCTTTTCATCCTTCGTCTCTCTGGGAACTCTGGTCGCTATCGCTATTATTCTACCACTATTTGCTGGAAATTAGAAGACGGTGTTAGCAAAAAATTGAAAATCTGAAAAAACTGCTTTTTTTTACAGAGTTATTTCAGGTTTTTAATAGTAAACTATAGAACTAAAAAGTCCAGAGCCCGGCAGAGAAGACAAATTCGCAATGCGCGGGTTGGAAAAACTTCTTTAAGTAAACATAACATTTATAATATAATATTGCTACAGGCTAAGTGGGGAACTGTGAGTTATAAAATTTTAGGTATTATTTACTTTCGTTTGCTACAAAGTGGTATCAGTATTATTTGCTATTTTCGATTATTATTGTTAAATCCGCCTTTGCATGAAGCAAATAATTTACCGTTAAAGTCTTTGATTCATGTGGGCCGAGAAGGTGGGAGACAGAGATGGGCGAATCCGATCATGAAAGGATTCGAATCCAAATCCGAATCCAGGGCTAGGCACGAATCCGAATCCACCATTTTAGGCTGAGGATTCGAATCCGGATTCGAATCCAGCTTTAAGAAAGCGAGTCGAAGATACAGGTAAAATAGGTTATAGTTTCTTAATGAAGGGTGACAAAAAGAAAGAATAGGCTTCACTAATAAACAAGGAACGAATTACTTTGTCACTGAACCAACTCCCTCTTGGACAGAAGATCTTCAACCGTGGGGGGATCGCTTTGGGCTCTTCTTGCTCGGCCGATGTCCCCAGGAATCGAGAAAAGATTTCCACATCAGAACTTGAACAAGGAACTGCCGAAAACTTTAAGCGCGGGAATTGTCCAGTTAGTTATTTCCAACTGCACTATTTATTTTCCTATTTTATAACCACATGACCCGTACCCACATCAAATGAAACAGACAAAGTAAATAGGCTCAAGCTGGAAAATAAACTTCATTTTCCAGCTTGAGCGGTGTGGACAGTTACCAAGAAGGGATAAAATAAATAATATATGCAGCTAATATATCTGTTTTGCACAGTCAAATATGATTCGCAGTCAGCTTCGACTTTATGGCCTGAGTATATAAATTTTATAAACTCCATTTTCAAGAAAATCCACTGATTTTCATTTGTTTTCATATTCTCATATTTCGATCGGGTTCGATCCTGATCAGGCCCAAATGTTTAGCTAATCTGCAAACACAAGAAAAAAGACCGATTGCGATTACGGATAACAGGAATTCTGTGAAATGAATTTTTATTGACTGAAAAATCAGAACGGAAGGACAGAGCACTTACTGGTACGGATGCTTCAACTGAAAACGTGCGCCGACAAAACAGAAATGAAAGAATAAATCCAAATTATTCCCAAGGAACAGCTTTTCCAAAGGTGGTGTCCGGTCTTCCGCTAATTTGACATTGCGAAGGGTCTAGGGGATATCCAATCTCGCACACTTGCTGTGCACCCTTCCCTGGCACCCGTCAAAATCAGCGATGCTGGTCATAAATTAGGCGCTTTATCTTCAACCGTGCTGATTTTAATATTCTAACAAGTGGCAACCAGTGCCGGCGTCGACTAACCGGTGCCGGCGTTGACTGGGCACCGAAAACTTGCCTTACTCGAAACTCGAAGAATGGGTAACCCCTGTCAAATTAGTCATCCTATTGACGGAAGGATTTTAGGAATACCGTCATAGCCGACTTAGGCGTAAAGAGAGGGAGGCAATGAGCAAGGGGGTTAGAGACTGCAGTTACCAACTGACGGAAGGATTGTAATGCTGTTATGACAATTTTTACTAATCGAAAACTTGTGAGTGCAACAGTGGTTGTGAGCAAGATACAGTATGTTTTGAGTCGGTACAGTAGTTAAAAATGTTCGGCTCGCAAACTATGCATGGTCAAAAAACACCACGGCCGAGCCAATTTGACAAACAGGACGCTTCGACTGAGTGACTTTGCGCGCTGTCCACGCAGAGAAAAATCATACTGCAATACTGAGTCAAAATGTTACAACAACATGACAAATCTTTTCTAGATTCGAGTGAGCTTAAAATTGCAACCAAGGTGAAGATATCTGCTTTAGCAAAATCGGATAGTTAACACACAAAGTTTCATTTGAGATGACGTTGTTTAAACGCAAAAAGTAAAATCCAAAATACAAATGGCGACTAATTTACCATAATAACGCTAATCTTCAAATGGCGGTGGAAATTAGATGTTGTTGTTCCCAAAGTGCTGATCTCGGTTACTTCGACACACATACGACACTTCATTCTGCCGGATACCTTCCCCGACGAGCTAGTTCCAGAGCTCAACTTGTCAATACCATACTGGCTATCATTTAGCTGTTGCTTTGCTGGATTCAACGGTGGGGCTGCCCGGTTAGAAACTACAGTTTGAGCTTCATCGTCTGTATCAGAAACCATAGCCGTCATCTCACTATTATCTGCCATACTACAATACACTTCTAACAAACCAAGCTTGTCACAATGCTAGTTCACCGCTTAATGCCTGCACTCCCGATCTTTGTTTCCGTTTTTGACTACCTGATCTTGGTTGGGCACTAGCGCTAATGAATTCCATAAAACAATGCAAATTAGCCTTGAAAACTGAATTCGTTTGAACCTTCAGGTATGCCTTTCTCCATTGTAGAATTGCAAAAGCCGAGCGGATTACTGGGGTTGTCAGTTTCTACGAAAATACTAGGAATGCACAATTTTTTTAAACTCGAGCGGATTCGGGATTTTGAAGGTTTGGAATCCGAATCCGAATCCTGCCTGAAAAGCTAAGGATTCGAATCCGGATTTGAATCCAGCTAAAAGGACGAATCCTGGATTCGAATCCGGATTCGGATTCGCCCATCTCTGGTGGGAGACACCATCATTTTTCGATGGGTCGGATTCTGACGGTAGCCAACGTTATCCACAAATTACTTGAACACATTTCACTCCTGAACGCCAATCCGCCATTGCTAATTAACTATTCATAGATCTCCTGGCGCTGGTCAAAAGATTACTAAAACCTTCGAGAAGATCGAGTGACGTGTGAGAGGATTAAAACAACTAAGTATATCACCATGTGGACGTTTAGATAAGTCGAAAAAAGAAATCATCGGCCTGTCTGACATGTTTTGGTCTCGGAAGCTGAATATTATTTAGCTCAATTCCAGAGTCTTCAAGAAATTACTATAACGAATTTAGTATAATTTACGGCGTTTTTTTTACTGTGATCTAGTTTACATCCTTAAATCTTTGGGCTCACGGGAATTAACAAGAGAAACAGAAAACAAAATACTACATAACTACAAAATACTACAGAACAGAAATCGATAATGCAAATAATTAGTTTGATTTTTCTACACATTTTCCATATGCCTCCTACAGTAAAAACATTTTTTCAGATCCATAGTCAAACTATAGTTGCGTTTTTGCAGATACCATGGTGTCTGTTACCACAGTAACTGGATCTGCAATTAGTCGTTTTTGCAGTTATCGCGGTATCTGATACACGGTTCTCTGCAAAAACGACTATTGCCGAAATTACACTTTTCGAAGTCATCCCAAAAGAGAAACAGATATCCAGTTACATCACTAAGTGCTAAACTTCTTCCTCACCAATCTGACAAAATTTTATGAAAGTGAGAGATGACTTTTCAGATACCACGACCAGTTACCACGGTCGGACCATAGTATCTGATTATCTGATACCACGATAACTGGCCAGATACCAGGATAAATGCAAAAACGCCTTTTGACCGTGGTATCAGATACCACGATAACTGCAAAAACGACTTTAGACCGTGGTATCAGATACCATGGTATCTGCGAAAACGCAACTTATGATTCCATCCTCCCCATGTCGGGCGCTTCCGACCCGCACCACTAGATGACCCAGCGGTCGGATCGAGTCGTGGCTTCATCTTGGGTCTTGGGTGGGGGGGGGGGGGGGGGGGGTTAGACGTTGCAAGTGCTAGAATGCTTATGATATAACTCCTTTAATATTCCATATCCTTACCTTCATAGTCCCTTTCATTGAAGCTCTGAAGCGTCTGATTTGCTCCTGGATCCTTTGATGCTTCTTCGCTTAAGTTTGATCTCAAGGATTCCATAGGAAGAGACCAAGGCCTGAAATAAATAAAGGTGTTTATAAATATATATATTAATTTTATATAGGCTTATCTTAATACCACAATATATTTATACTACCAACGCAGTCTACTCGCTGAATCACTCTACTTCCCCGAACTTCACAAATTTAAAGCGGGCCACCAAAAATGGTCTTTCTACCACACACACAATGCTACCGTCCCTACTGTCACTATGAATGTTCAAAACCACGAAAAACACCGTAAAACAATGAGCAAATAAATAAAAAAAAAAATTCCTAGGTTTGAAATAATTCTGTCTGGACTAAATCTCAGCCGATTATCCCGGACGGCTGTTATGGCACGTAGGGAGCCAAGGATCAAAATAATAATTTCAATCTACTGCTCCAATTGTTTATTACAAATACAAATAGATTAAAAAACCAAGACCAGTATGGTACCTCTGAAGACATGCAAAAATTATCAGTTAGGTCTTATAATTCTTTGCTAATCAATCCTGGAAAATTTCGTCATCTAGAAAAGAAGACGTTCTGCGTGGGTTTTTTCTCGAGCCAAAACAGCAACTCGGCAATCGAGTTCAAATCTGAGCAAACTGGTGGCATGCGATCACTAAGAGAAGGTAAACGGAATGTTTGGATTAGGTCTTTAAGTTAAAAGGTGGTTAGAAGATACAGCCACCCACAGGATCTTTATGTGGTTGTTGAGTTTTTTGTATAATGTAGTTGTGTGTTTTTGGTGAAGTAAAAAATATCTGAATCTGAAATATATACATTAATTATATATAGGCTATCTTAATACCACAATATATTTATACTACCGACGCACTCTACTCGCCGAATCACACTACTTTCCCGAACTTCACAAATTTAACTTAATATACGGAACGAACACATTTGCACGAACAGGTATGACTATCGTCTGAAAATACGTATGTAATGTTTTATTTACATGCATAGTTCTATGTTTTTCTTTTAACAACTTAGCCTACTCGTCAATTTTGGTGAAAAGTACTAATTTATTTTCCAGGTTTACAGTAAAACAGATCTAGCATGTGTAGCATGTACCTCCCTATTTCTCGCCTCATTCAGCAGGTGGGAGATATAGCAGATGTGGGGCAAACATTGGAAACAGGGCTAACTACCGTATCTCGTAAGTTAAATGTTTCTGTTCTCAGACTGAATCAGGCAAGGACCATCCACGACCCCTAAGCGGTAAGGAGAGCACCCCCACACACACACACACCTTTGGTAATTTAGCAGGAACGAATACTCTCTTTCATTTATTTAGAAATGATTAAGACAAGTAGGCTAGAGAAATACACTACAATACTGACCAACTTAGCCCATTACCAGCTGCCTAGTTAGTCTATACAGAAGTTAGCCACTGGTTAGCATTAAACTCATTTCCTTAACAGTAGGCACAAATTCCACCGAGACTCCTCTCAGTACGCCCCGGAAAAAAAAATTGTCAGCAACACAAACTATAATCACAATCAAAACAAATTATGTGCGAGGAGATAATTTTAATTTTATCCTGTTCGAAAGTTGGTCTAATTGTGATTAAAGAAATTTAAATCTAGATAGTCATTCGATACTATGAGAAAATATCTATCTTCTACTTTTCCGATGATCTTAACTACGGCGGTGGCATTTTTTTCCCACTTTTAAAAATTACAAGTTTTTTTTCAGATTGCTCGAATTATTGTTATTGATTGAGCTTTCGTCTTTCGTCTCTGTTCAATTTTCCGATATTTGTGTGAGCTCCTGAGCAGGAAATTCAAAAATTCCGGAAAAAGATTTTGGCCGATAAGCTTCTGGACACCGAAATGCGAATTTACAAACTGTCTGGACCATTCGATTGGAAAATGACGAAAACGATTCCCATTCCCTTCACATTCCCATCTTATCATCAAGCTGATCTAAAGATCAAAATATCCGGGAACTGTAAAATAAAAAAAAAATTAAAACGATCAGGTAGGCGAATTTCTGGATTAGAGTCCGAATAACTTTTTCGAAAAATTGCTATTCAAATAACACTAAACCAGGCCTGATAGTGACTAATATAATATATTAGTAGTATATTATGTATTACTATACAAATGTACACATATTAATTAACAACACATATTAAATAACGCATCATATTATATATTCGTTGTATATTTATATCAGGGATATAAGATTTCCCACGAACCAATATTTGATGACTGAATGGAACGATGATAGAGCAATGATGACTCTGGTGAAATCACTTAATAACAAAGCTAAAACAAAGAGACTGTACCCAGAACGAGAGACTTTGACGAAAAACATAAGGGAGGAAAAATAGGCTACTGACGAAATAATTTACAAAAAATGATTTCTTGGTCATATGGATTTTGAACCCGTTTTGGGACGGAAAAACATGAAATTTAGTCAAAACCAAGCACAAGCTGTAATATAGGACAATATAGGTTTTTTGTTTATTCAATATAGGATAAAGTCTAGGACAAATTTTCAAATATAGGATACATATAGGGTAAACAAGCAGCACTGACTAAAACACACACAAGGGAAAGGAGGTCCTGTGCTGTAAAGCGGGAATGGCTGATCTCGACAGCTTTTTGTATAGTAATGTCTCTGAAATACCTTGAACACCGAACTTCCGAACAATAGTTCTATTCTATTACCATACAAAAATATTTTGACTAAACCTTTAAGACCTATATAACTTAACCTTTAAGACCTAGCGATCAGTTTCAGTAAAGCGCGCTTTTTGTTCACATTCACACTACAAAAACACGACTCGACTCAAAATAAATACTGGGAAGCCATTCCTCTAAGCAAGGACTGATAAGATAAATAATCAAGTACGGGATGAAGTCCCTTCGCACTTCTGATGTTCCAGAAATAAAATAAAATAGCCCGTACCCCTTTTCCACTCGTAGGTTTGTGCAAATTTTACGACCCCGTATCTAGGCTACCATCGGCTCTCTTGAGGAATGAGCAGCGAAGCCGCTCTGATGATTCTTACTGTCATTGCTGTCAAGAACCCACCTGACAACTCTGGATAGAAGCGTTCTGCACTGTTTGTTCTTGAATTTAAATATACGAACATATTGCTCAAATTAAGTGTTTTATGTCTCTCATTCAAGCTCAAGTTGAATACGAATTATTGCTATTATTACATCTGTGTCGATCAAACAGCTGCTTTTGTTGCTCATAGTTAAAGGACCTGTCTTACCTATAATGCTAACGCAACCAACTCCCCTAGTCACTCCATATATTTCTAAACTTGAAGACCCCAATTTCGTACGGTTCATTCCAACGCTCTAACAAAACCACGCTGATTTTCTCACTTGCCGTGTTTTGCTACCTTCGGTGTGTATCAAGATGTCGACGGTTGTCTGCGTGAAGTTTTTCATCAGAAAACCGGTTATGTAAACTGTTTCCCTGTTCTCGCTATAAGTCAACGGGTCTCGGAAAAGGGTTAAAACAGCCAAAACCGTGGTGTTCAAATATTTTAAAATACTGTAAACTGAAGAGTAAAAAGTGCGAGGGGTCCTTTAAGTTTCATGACAGTAGTTTATTATAATTCCAACGAAAAGTCCCGTTCGCTCTTAGATAATTCCGGAATTATTAAAGTGGCGAGAGATCTAAAATAGAAGAAAGCATATTTTCAAAGCTCTGAAAAACCGTCGCGACTTACAAAGTACAGAATCGATGACACCAGTTGGACAGAGCACATCATGTGATTTAGGTATCTTTTTTAAGATTTCGTAGGCGGGAGAACAAGCTTGGGTTTCGGGTCGTTCTTGCTTCGCGTGTTAGGTCCATGAGAGTGTGTAACGAAGTCCTTATTATCGTTGTTCTTCTCCTTTTCTTTTACTCCGTCTACGCCTTGTCCTTGTGTATGGGTAACAAACACAGTAGTTATTACTATTAAAGGGATTACATCTTAAGTATCCTAGCATTACCAGCGTCTTGACCCCCCCCCCCCCCCACCACCACCACCACCAAAGACCCACGACTCGATCCGACAGCTGGGTATCTATTGGCGTGGTTCGGAAGCACAAGACATGGGGAGGTTGGGATTACAAGTTTCACAATCGATCTAACAAAACTATTTTCTTTTAGAACCGGCTTTTGAGCGAGGCGACATTTTTTTTACCGGCTTGTACAGTCCGCTCCAAGCCTGAAACTCCTTGAAATCTGATTAACAGCCAAATACGCTGGCAGACCACCGATGCTTATTACACGCACAAAAAATAACTACCGTCTTTGTTTGACGAAGGTTAAGGTTGATCTTCAGGGCTGGTATTTAATTAGAACCGAGAAAGTAAAACTTCAATTTTTTGTTCGATGTGAGAAATAGACTACTTGGCAACTACAGCTTCTGCATAATTTAAACATCCTGCCCTGTCAGACCACGAAATTATTAGCCAGTTTTTCAGTCCTGAACCCGTTCAATGTGCTTGTCACTGTGTAAAATTTTTTACGTCTATTTAGTGAGTTTTTAAACTATATGTTTATGTATATGTATATTGTTTTGTTTAGTGTTTTAATATGTGTATTTTATTTTGTGTATTTACTCATACACCGCTGTTATACAAAAGGTGGGTCACAAATAAATAAATAAATTTAAATACAAACTATTTACGGATTGGGGAACTAAACTTGTATATATATACCCGATCCTTTTTAGTGTATATTCGTTGTTTCAGTGTATGGTGCAGTGTTGTTAAACAATAGTTCTTGTGTTTTGTAGGGAGAGAAGCTTCGGCAACCTCTTTTTCTATTAATAAATAAATATTACAATGTTTGCGAAGTTTTTGGTAAATTGAGAATCTTCGCGTTTATGTTTCCAAATAAACTATGTGTACTACACTGTAAGGTATTTGACAGCATTTGACCCACGCATGCGCTCCTTCTTTTACTCGTTCTTAAATTTGTGCTATTTTTTCACACACAAACATGGCCAAAGGTTTCGACTACAAAAGAACTGGCATAACCTCGGTTTTACCTTCATCATTTGTAAATTTTCGAATCCACTTAAAAAGTTGGTTGGTCTTCTCCTGGTTTACCCGTAAGTCAGAGACCAGATGACGACGCTTTGACGGAAACTGTTCGCTTTGCAAATAATATGCAATAGTCTGATCTCCCCACAACACAATCTTTTCCACTTGTATAACAATTATGATTTAATCCAGTGTGTTTTGTTGTTATTTCTGATACTGTTACGCTACCATCTACTTTGTATAGCCCTGTAGTTTTTTGCGAGGGAAAATGAACAATAATTCTAACATAATATACAATGGCTCAAAACGGTCAGCGAACGATATTCGTCAGCGATATTTCGACCCTTCTTGCTAAGGGTCCTCGTCAGGAATATTTAATAATTATAACAATGAAAATAAAACTACGTACTTATATTCCATGTCAGATGTATTGACACCAAATCACAAGCAAAACCTTCTAATAAAAAAGTTTTTTATCGAAAATACACTATCCAGGAAAAACAGAGATTAAACCAAAAGCTTTCGCCTGAAGACCAAAAGGAACTGATCTGGCAGAAAAATCGAACAAGGATTAACGAAACGATAAGATGCAGTAAAAAGGCCGAATTCCGCTTTTTGCCAGAAATCGGTCGCTCTAGACAGAAATATGCGGTGTTTGTTCAAAGATCGCCCACACGCGTAGATGTACCGAAATCCGTCATTATGTCTACCAGACAGTTCACAAACCGTGACAGAACCGTCACTTTTTGTCACAGTCAATTCTCCACATGCCAGTTTGACGCACCAAAATCCGTCATTACACCCGCCAGATGGTTTACACACTCTTCTGTCCAAAACTGAGTTTTGTCACAATAAGTTCATTTCCGCCAGTTGGTCCACCCGCTAATCCAACCACCGTTTGTGCACCTACTCGCAGACAAAAAAGTTTACAGGAGTGTTGCATGAAGCTGCCCTTACTATGGCACCCCCCCCCCCCTAGAAAAGCCACTAAAAGAATAAATTTTAGAAACTTTAACCACATAGCTCATTTAGCTGCTTGTTTATTATTATTTGGCTTATTTGAAGCCAGATTTGATTCCGATTGGCCATGGTAAATGATCCTGCCACCTTGGATCATGAAGCTGCCACCCCCAGAAAAATCATGCAAATTCCAAGAAAACAGCAAATTTTGTTATTTGCAATAGGTCAAGGAGCCTCTCTGACCAAACAGCTGGCCTCTAACTTCACCATGTCGGAAAATACCATTTTTAGCAAAGTGGGCGACTTCGTGATCACTTGGGTGCCTATATTCTTTCGTGTTCTCCAGCTTAGCCTTGAACAATTACAAGTAAACTATGGTACAAGCAGAAAGTGAAGGTTCTAAGCTTCCTTTCAGGATACTCCACTGAATTTTATCTCAACCTTTACTCCTTTTCCCTAAGTCATTTCCCCAAAATAGTAGTTTAGGGTGGCGGCTTCACGCAGCACTCCTGTACGTACCAAAATCCGTGACCACGACCACTAGTCAGTTTACACACCCGGCAGTCGGTCCAACCGGAACCGACAGTTCTCTTTCCGTCATTTTACCAAATGTTTTAATTGCAACTCCGTAGTTTTATTTTTTTGTGGATTGGTCAGACAACAAAAATTACTACGTTTTTAGTCATCAATCCAATAACAAATAATAATGCTTTGCTATGTGGTTATTTCTCTTCCTTGTATGTACTGTGCAAATGCCGATTACTAAACAGGATGTGCGTAATTCGACGTAACTCATACGTCATTCAACTATCTGCTAACTCTCATAAGAAACAATTTCGGTCATATCTCAGCTCTTTTTGGTTGAAGTTTAAGAGGTTCGTGGATTGATATCTGTGATGTTGTACGTTCTTTCACCGCCAATACTCTATATGACCAAGTCCAAAATACGCCAGTGATCCTCAGGAAAAAGGAGTAAGTGTCTCCGTAAAGACTCAAACTCAACGACTCAAATCCTGTGTCAACCAATCACGGCGATTTTTGGGAGCAGCTGTGACACCACTTCTGCCTTCTTCCGCTAGGTACCCGGAGAGGCCGGAGATTTGGAATCGGCAAGGAGAGATAGTCATCAAGAGTATTCGCTTACTGTCGGTTCGCTCACACGCTCGTCAACCGACCGTCTGTTCGCCCACCTTCAGTTCGTCAACCGCAATTTCACATACATCAGTTCGCCCTCCCGTCTGCCCTACCACCAGAGCAAAATAACAGTAGGGAGTAGCGCCAAGACCTATGCTTTCCATGCTTTGTAAACGGACCATACTAGTAGCGCCATCCACTACGCTTGCGGCATTTAATGCGAGACAAACTTCCGGGTTTAAACATTTCTACAAAAGCTGAGGTGCGGACTGCATACACCAAGGAAATAATGGAGGCTGTATCATTTTGTTGCTATCTTCAGGATATGAAGTTATCAGAGCCAGCGCTAGTGAACGACTGAATGAGTTTCAGTAGAGACGTTCACTAACGCAGGTGGTGGTAGTGTCGCTTCTACTCGAGTGTGTGACACTTTTTTCAAGTCTTGGCATTACTCCCTAGTGTTATTTTCCTCTGCCTACCACTGCAAGTTCACCCATCGAAATGCGCCATTACACCCACCCGTTAGTTCGCCCACAATCATAAACAGAAATTAGGGAGCCTTACTAATATTACCACCGCCATTATCCCAGGAATTCAGGTTTCCACGCATCTGTTTCCCAGGCTTGGCGGGATCATGCTTGCCTCCCATGTTTCTTCAGAAAAAATTCGTGACCTACTCTCAAGCTCCCATGAGGTGACCTAGTGAACAAAAAACTGGGAGATAAGCTAAAGTAATTTAGAAGGGTTTGGGACAAACTCTGACGCAGTAACCTCCTAAGCAGGAAACTCGTAGATGGGCAAAAGCGATTTGGAAAGGCTTTCAGAGCAAATCAATAAATGAATGAAGAAGCAGCGTGGTTTCGAAGCAAACTCGGAAAATAGCATTTCAAGAGTTCCCCCTCCAGATTTCCATTAACATCGAGGCGGACCCAGAAGGGTGTCGGACAATCTCTGACGCTGCAACCTCGTGAACAGGAAACTCAGAGATAGGCAAGCGTAGGCAAGTTCAATATGTAATAATAACAGAGCAAATCAAACGGCTTCCCGGGCCTTTCTTCTGGATTCCAGATATCTGTTCAGAACAACAAGAGAGAGAGACAGAGAACGGTTTCCAATCTTACCATCAACGCCACCAAGTCACAAATTCTTCGGCGAAACCCCCTGAAAAGAGAGTCTAGCCCCCCCCCCCCCCCCCCTGAAATCCCTTTTCCTGTTATGTCAGAAGTGAAGATACTCGGAGTCATTTTCTCCAGAGACTGTTCCTTCGCCGCACATGTTGACAGTGTAATTAGGAAGGGTAACGCTTCCCTCCAAACACTGTCTAAAATGCGTCGCTTCAGTTGCGATGTCACTAGTCTCCTCCGTGCATATCTTTGCTATGTGCGACCAGTCCTGGAGTATGCTTGCCCTGTGTGGGGCCCTTCAGTACTACACACTTCTCACCTGATGCACGACCTAGAGTCAGTGCAGAAAAGGGCAGTCATGATTATCCTGGGTTGCAGAGATATTCCTTACCAAGAAGCACTCAATAAACTTAACATCCAGTGCCTAGAACAAAGATTGTGCGAGCTCATCATGAGGTTTGGAAAAGCATTGCTTTCAAACCCAACCCATCGAGACATCCTACCCGCAGACGCCCCACCAAACAGCAGAACCAGACAGAAACTCAAACTGACCCCTTTACGTGCGCGTACAAACCGTTATTCTAATTCGTTTGTGCCCTTTTTTACGTCTATGTTTAACAGTGCCGCCTAATTTTCGTATGTAATGTTTTGCAAACTGTAAATTAGCCAAGAGCTACGAAAGTTGTACAATAAACCGCTCTCTCTCACTATTCGCAATAGCCTATCTCCTTCAATTTGTATTTCTTTTCCTGCTCAAAGATGGTGGCTACTAAAGGTAAGAATGTTTAATGCCTGAAATCTTGGATGGTACTGATACAATTCGCAACTGACACAAACTGATAGTGACCAATAAGAGGGAGTAGGCTTGTGTCAAGCCGAAGCTGAAGAAAGGATCAGGACTGATAGCCTACCTCCAGGTTCTGATACGCGGATACGGAGATATGCTGTCATGTTTTTGTGGCAAGGCCATAGGGCGTTACGATGGACGTACCCACGTTATAATACTCTTGATGACTATCTCTCCTTGCCGATGCAAAACCTCCGGCCTCTCCGGGTATCTAGCGGAAGAAAGGCAGAAGTGGTGTCACAACTTCTACCAAAGATCGCGGTGATTGATTGACACAGGAACTGAGTCGTTGAGTTTGAGTCGTACGAACACACTTACTCCTTCCTGAGACGCGCTGGCGTGTTTTGGACTTAGTCATATAGAGTAGGCTATTGCTACGAAAGAATGAAGAATTTATGACGCACTGCCCAGGGGCATAGGTGCAGTAAAAAAGGACAGAGAAATACAACAATAATCACAAAACACCCAACAAAATTTTCATTAAAGGTTATTCACTAATTTAGGATCAAATTGACGGTGTCGTGGACAGGTAAGTTTCCAATGGTCGAACAAAATTTAGATAGGCTTTTAGAGCGTCAATAGTTGGGTTTTTGATCGAATTATGAAGTTATGTTCAAACTCAAAGGTCTCTTCTTTAATACCGCTTTTGGTCGCCGGTCACAGTTTAAAATACTAATTAGGCAAACGGTGGACTTCGACCGCGTTTGGAAAGTGAAATTAAGCAACCGGCTACGCGAACGGCGAACAAAACTTTCGATCAAAAACGCAACTAATAATGGGTCGGAAATTAACCAACGGCAGACCAGGTAGCGGTTCCGCGTGCGACGTGATTTGTACAGTAAAATCTGAGATTTCTTAATTATGTCGAGCGCATGCGGTTTATCTGAAAAAGCGTGGATTTTTCTTAAAAACCGACGATATTTTCTATGTAAAAAATCGATTTGTACCCTATTATGGCGACGAATCTGTATTATAAAAATGAAAATGTTTACTATATAGAGTGTAATATGCTCCCAGAGTAGGCTAGTGGCTAGTTCAGGCTAGGGAATCTTGAGGATGCGACGGTAGCCTAATCTCATCTTTCTTCAAACTATTTTTCGGGATTCCGCTAAATAAACCCGGCAATCTGAAGGGTAATCAGTGCCAAGAAAGTTGGCAATAATCAATCAAAAGTATCGCCCATGGCGCAAATCTGAAACATGCAATCGACTTAATCGGAAGAAATTTGGATACACGAGAATGTGGTAAGAAAGGTAGTACAATACATTAGACGATTGGGACTGGCTAATAATAAAACGTATTTGTTTTAAATAAATTCTTTGCTACTCCTTGGACGCGTAATAGGCTACCTACATGACCCCGAAATATGAAATTGTCGATCCGCTTCGGAAGTTTGATGAACTACATCAACGATCAAAATGCAATCAGAGCGTGCCCGATTGGAAAGGGATTGTTCTTTGGTATTTCTTTGATATTAGTGCAATTTTCTCTCTGTGTTTTTATTACGTTTTCTTTTCTTGTGTGATCTCTTTCTGTCTTAACTTACTCCATCATTTTCTCTTCTTGTATGATCGGTTGTCTTCTTCTTTACCCCTTTATCTTCTTTACCCCTCTTGTTTGTATTACTAAAAATTAACTGAAAATACCAATATGAAAAATGTCAACGTCCGTTTGACCAGCTGGCCCATTTTCACTGAGATCTTCAGCAGGGAGCAACCCAAGCTATTAAATGCCAGAGGCGCTTTGGTATGACGTAGTAGTTTATTACCTGCAAAATTCTGGGGTGGAAAAGAAGAAATTCTGTAAATCCCATACTGAAATGAACCAATATTAGCAGCAAAAACTCCAAAAGGCCTATCCATTATCCGATCACATGATACATAAGGTGTGTTTATCATCCCATAAATTGGCACTGGAGAAGAAACAAAATGACATAAAGAAAACTCAATCACCAGATCAACAACAAATGAAATTAAGATATTTTCAATTAAGGATCCTTGCCAAAAAGAGCCCGAATATCGCTGTAGAAAGTCTCAATTAAATTATATAATTCGAGACATTGAACACGATTCGCCGTCAGCTTGGTGTGATGATTTCATCACAACAGTTAAAGGACACCTGAATAGAAGAGTATCAAGTATCATCCCTATCTGTATGACTTCCGTTAACATTGCCTGCAGAAAACCCAATCCAAATACGAAATAGTGTTTCCAATCTATGATTTTTGCTCCATTTTGTATCTGTCCTTATTTCAGTACCGAACAATACTAGAACTGAACAAATGTCTTCAATCAACCCTTCTTCTAGAATATTTTTTAACCAGTTAAGCCCAAACGTATATCTAGAAGAAATTCTAATACGATCCAGCCAGCGCTGTACAAGATTTGAATGAATTGCGCTTTTTGTCTTGGAGTCTGCATGTGCAAACCTCCGAAAACGAACATCCCTATTTTGAAAACGTCACGCTCAGGAGAAGAATGCTATCCGTAGCCATGTCTGTAAATGCATTCTCCATAGTGTGTTCAAGTATGGTTTCATTGTTCAGGTGTCCTTATGCAATGTTGTTTAGTAACGTTCTAGTGGTTGCCCATGCGGCAACCCTCAAAATATTTCGAAGCATAAATTCGCCATAATCTTAGTCCAGTGCTTCCAGGCGGAATAGTGTCAACACTTGTCACAGATATAGTTAATGGATGCAATATTTTATGAGTGAAAAACCTGCAGTCTGCTTGCCTAGTCACAGAACTTTTGCACTGTCCTTGGACTGAAAGCTATTATACTCTTCTCATTACCTACTGGACCTATATTTTACTATCTCTCTATCACAAGTGTTAAAGGACCCCTCGCACTATTAAAATCTTACTCTACAACTTACAGTATTTTCAAATATATGAATACTTTAAAACAAGGATTTGCTTTTAACAAATAACCCAAGGTTTCGGCTGTTTAAACCATTTCCGAGACCCATTGACTTATAGCGACAGGGAAACATTATACATAACCGTTTTTTCTGATGAAAAAACTTCTCGCAGACAACCGTCGACAGCGTGATACAATTAGATAGCAAAACACGTCAAGTGAGAAAATCAGCACGGCTCTGTTGGAGGGGTTAGAATGTACCGTACAAAATTGGGGACTCCGTGTTTAGAAATATGTGAAGTGATTATGGAAGTAGGTTGCGTTATGATTATAGGTAAGACAGGTCCTTTAACAGTTATAGTCCGCTTTGATCGATGAACCCTGGAATAAGGCAAATTGTTTGATGTTTATTTCCTGCGCTTCCGTTTGGTACCAGAAAGAACATGCACATCTGCAAATTCAACAAATGAAGAATAAAGTCAGTTCTTGGTCTATTCGATTTTTTATTTCCAAAGAAGATTTATTAGCGGCTTCAAAAGTTCAGCCCTCTTACCATTTAAAGCAGATGGGTCGTTGTAGGTTAAATTTTTTCTTTCATAGAATAAACAAAAATGACACGGAGTTGTGCCTTTGTGGTGAAAACGAAACATGCATTTTCTTTTTGATTGCCCTATTTTTGTTCGTGAACGTTTAAGACTTAATATTTCACCTTAATAGAATCAATGTCACTTTTCCATTTAATCTTGATTTGGTTTTTAAATTTGGGGACGTTAGAAATGTTGTGTTGGAATACATTAGGAAAACTAAACGTTTGAATTTGGAATTATGATTTGATTTTAAAATATGTGGCTTTTCTTCTTCTTTTTTTGTGCAAGACAATGAAATTCACAGTGTGTAATATTTAGTTTGTTTTCCTTTTCTTTCAAATAGGTTGTTTCTACAAAATTATGTGATTTGTATTTTATTTTAGATGTTAGTTTTGTTCATTTGTTAGTTGTGAAATGCCGTAAGGCTAAATCACGGAATAAAATTCATTCACTACGACCTTAGCTCCTCCCCTGGACATTTCCTGTCTAAAGCTGTCAGATTTGGGCAGGTGAATACTTGTTTTAAAAAGATATCGATCTTATCACCTAGAGGAAAACTCGGCGGCATTTCTTTACCTTTACAGCCTCCGAAATGAAAAAACAACTCAATCCTCAAAAATAGTTGCTGAAAATCCAACAAGCCATAAAAAGCGGCAAACAAACTATTTCACATAAAACGAATTTCAAAACTTCGTGTTTCCTACCGGCGACTGAGGAAATCCGGAGAACTGCCGCGAAGCGGTTGCGCCAAAGAAGCCTTGCCAAAGGGGAACAAACCTCACGACCAAAAAACAAACAACCTAAAAACTAATAGAGACGAAAACTAAAGATCATGATAGAGATGTTACGGTTTTCGACACAAGAGGAGCAGTAGCTTCCTTCATGGGCTTCCAGGATGAGATGAGGAAGGTTTTTTTTTTCCCTGAAATCCAACACAACTAATTTAAAAGAACGAAGCAGAAAAAGGCCTTGGTCAACTAAAAAAAAAATAAGAAACAGATCGGGAGCGGTAAAAAAAAACCAATTTCGAGTTCGAATATAAGTCTTGTTACAACCACCTAAAACAACCGAATCTGGCAAGTCTGATACGGACTAAACACAAATCCGGGGAATTACCGAATTCGGTCAGGAATCAGAACCAAATGAATCTGATTAATCACCGAATTATGAATGAACTGACCAAATACGAGAGAACAGATACGGACCTGAATGCCTTATTACTAGGCTGCATGTAATAAATTAATTCATTCATGCATTTGATCCGATAGCCTACTGTAGCCCAGCCCCACGTCCTCTAACTCATTTTTTTTAAATGTTTCGAAGCTACCCTGTTTGAAATTATACAAATCTGTTCACTGTTCTTCCGCTATCTAATTTTTTTGAAAATTGCCACTATGGACGCCGAATACCTGTATAGTTAGTTATCATTATTATTATTACTTGTATTCCTCATCATAATTTACAAGTACAAAAACATGGAGTAAGAAAGAAAAGCGAAAACGAAGACAATATACGTATCCACAACGAAAAACGTTAAAGGACCCCTCTTGCTTATTCTGCCTTTTATAATGTACCTAGCTCTATACAGAATTATAAGCTCCTAAAATCCCACCCTTTCTCCTTTGTTTTCTGCTATGCCTACGAAATTTTAGCGCTTTTTTGGCCTTGCAGAGTTTTGCCCGGGCCATAACGAAATGTTTGCCGGGATCTTGAACTTCTGCTGACAACTCTTTCACACATAAGGATATAAGAAGCTTTTGTTTATTACTTCTTTTATTTGCTTAGTTTTCACACTTTTTAACCACGGCGCGATCAGTTTTCAATTGTTTTGCGCCCAGCCGCCGCGTCGGAGAGCAGGAAGGCTGGACATAGTCGACAAGCACTAACAAGAAAATAGCTAGTTTTAGGTGGAAAGTAACGGTATTTTCGAAAATGTTTTTTTTCTGGTCCACTTCATAGGGAAAACATCATTTCTAGTAAGAGTTGTGCTTTAAACTATTTGAGTACCTAACCCTTAATAGTGATGTTAATAAATAAATAGTTATATCAAGTATAAGTAGGTTTAAAGTCTCCGAACCTGTCGCCGCAGTGGAAGATCTCCACGCCCGATTTGATCATTCCTGCAATGACCCCTAGATCACCTTCCTATGCGACCGGAAGTGACGTTATAGGAATAATCAGCACCTCATTTAGAATGTTTTTGTTTGGGTGTTATTGTTTTTTGTAGAGTTTTGTGTTTTTCTGCTTCCTCTATTTATTATCTTTATTGTACTTCGCTAGCCCTGGGGTGAATAAAATGTTCATTCGTTCATTCAGTCCCCACAAAAGAGGGCGATCCTGGCGATCATTCGGATTCATGACTTTCCAAAAAGCAACGAGAATCCGCCGAGCGCCAGAACTAAAGGAAAGTGGTTACGCTTCTGTTGCGCTTTAATTCAATTCAATTCATTTTCAAACCATTCACAGACTGGCCGACAAGCTAAAAGCTTAACGCCAAATGTAATAATAAAAATAAAAAATAACTGTATCAAGATAAAATGAAGTCAAACGTAAAGTGAATAAATACAACAACAACAACGACACAAGATACTCAACGTATCGCTGTTTCACCACTTATCACGTTGGGGAGAGGGGGGGGGGGGGCAAATCCGGACGGGGGCGAACCCATACATTGGACCTCCCGTCCTCAGTCTTTGAACTAATCCGTTTAGAAAATCACTGCTAGGTGTCTAGGTGTCTTGAAACCGTTGTGCCAAAGAAAACGGAGAGAAGAGGTCACACGTTTTGGGGTCTCATAAGAAACGAGTCGACGAAAGTCATTGAAAAAAAATCCAAAGAAAGGCGAATAATTTTGCTTTCCATGCATGTGAAAACAAGGTTTGTATGTTTAGAGTAACTTCTTTTAGGGGTAAAAAACCCTCAAACCGTCCGGTTTCGCCCCCTTCTCCCCTATAGACTGGATTCTCCTCTATAGAGTGGATTCTCCCCTATAGAGTGGATTCTGCCCTATAGAGTGGATTCTCCCCTATAGAGTGGACCTCAAATCGTCCGGTTTCGCCCCCTTCTCCCCTACAGAGTGGATTCAATGTCTACGTCACTTTCCAAAACCAGCAGAGACCAGCAGACTCGAAAAGCGAAGCGAGTTTTAACCGAGTCGCAAGAACACACGGCAGATAAACCAGCGGAATTTTCCAGACCGCCAGAATCGCTCTTAGCTTTCAATCGCGTACTGACGTCACCTACAGCCATTAGTTTCGCTTTCGAGCGACTTTATTGACCAATACACGAAATTCATGGTTGTTTTTTCTAACCGATTTGACTGATCTTGCGGAAAACGTAAGAGAAACCACTGCAAGTCGATAGAAATGATTATCGCAAATACAACTGTACCTTTTCTTTGCGCAAGCCCAATACTAGAATGCTTCCAAATCACCTCCTTTAAGTGTTTTTTTTTTTTCTTTGGTTTCATACATAGGACACTTAGCCCAGTGGTTCCCGACTAGGGGTACGCTAGAGCCTCCTAAGGTGTACACAAAGGTCCCAAATATCTGAATTCGAAAATGTCTGCTTTTGTCAAGAAATTCGAGTTTTAGCTTCCAAAGTTTCAAAGAAACAGCGCAAATGTCTTTCTGATCCTTGACCGGTTTACGGACGAGAATGAAATTGACAACCTTGCAGCCTCAAGTATCCCGTTTTTTTGTATACATTTTTTACGCATTAATCCCTTGCCACTTATGACAATAATTGACGTCTTTTCGGCCTTCTGGTCTTGATAGATCTTATTACAATAGTAAAACTGATTCTTCAAAAAGGGGTGCGCAACCTTTTTGAACCTTAATCAGGGTACGCGATACAGAAAAGGTTGGGAACCACTTACTTAGCCTATACAAATTTGCCTACTACACTACCACCGAGCGTAGTTAATACTCACCTACCTAGTATAATACTGACACTACCCTGCCTACCCAATACTATCCATAGGCCAGCTATCCACGAATATCAGTATAGACCACACTTCTAAGAAGACAGCAAAATACTAGTACGGCACTCATGTTTTCATTTCAGTATTTTACATAGCTCCTTTAAATGTAACTCGGAAAACCCCTGTAACTCGTTTCGGAGTTAATAAGAAGTCACTTACGCAGACGAGCTCGGCAAAACCCGAATTCGTTTTCCATAGGTTATCTTCAGGTCCGTATTTAGGAATTTATTTCGGAGGGGGTTTTACCCGCGTGTCCATACCAAAAAGTACAAAAAAAAAGATATAGATCAGAGGTTCAAGCCAATACAACGATAATTTTTGTACGTTTCGGAGGGGGTTTGAACCCCTTAGCCCCCCCCCCCCTCTGGATACGGCCCTGGTTACCTTCCATGAGAATGTTAATCAGTCCAATACACGAGCATAGCGAGACCGCGGAAAATCAGTACAGCACTGTCAGTGGGGTAACGCATTTCAAAATTTCGTGTAGGCTTTTTCTTATCAGTACAACTTGGAACACGTCTTAATACCAGTTAGCGTGAATAGCAAAATCAGCTCTGCAGACGAGCTCGCCAAAAAACAAACGAAACTCACAAGACTTGTTTGCGTTTTCCAAAATACTTCTACGGACCGAATGTACTCCATAGCTTACAAATAATTTTCGAGACGATCAGTCGGAACACATTCATACCTTGAGCACAGAAAGACAGCATTCTGACTAGGCTACAGCATTTCAACATTTTTATGTAGATTTCTCATACTTCAACCCGGAAAAACCTAAACCTAGTTTAATGAAAATAGCAAAATCAGTTCTTCAGAAGAAACAAGACCAAAAGTTCCGATGGGATCCCAAAAACTGAATATTTGATGCCGACAATTAGGTTTTGTCTTCACCGTATTCAGTCTTCACCAGAGTTCTTGGACATTTTTACTTTTAAAATTTAGAAACAGAGTAAGGCCAAATAACTAATCATCTAAGAAAATTAAGTTCAGATATGGATTCAACATGTGTGTTTACCCCATAAGTCATATCCATTTTGTAATTTATGTGGATACAAGTCATATCCACATAAATCAACTTCAAATAAAACTTTTACTTTTAACAAACTTTCCAGTTTGGGCCCGATTCCGCGCGAACTTTTCGGGCAACAAAATAAAGCTCAAAAATAAATTCACCATATCTCTTTACCTCTATATCCAACATCTAATCAACTTCAAATAAAAATTTAACTTACAACAAATTTTCCGGTTTCAGCAGGATTCCGGACGAACTATATGTCCAAAAATGATTGTCATATACGAATGCAGCATCTGTTCTTGTCCAAAATCGAACATCTAATCAACTACAATACAACTTTTACTCTTAACAAATTTTCCGGTTTGTGCCGGATTCCGACCTAACTACTTGTCCGAGTACACAATAACTTTCACATAAATTTTCAGCCCGCTTTCTTATCACCGAATCGAACACTTAATCAACCTCAAATAAAACTTCTACTTTTAACAAACTTTTCGGTTTCAACCGGATTACGAGCCAACTACTTGTCCGGCGAAAAAATGGTTTTCATATTCGTATTCAGCATTTCTTCTTACCCCTTAGTACTATTAGTACTTAGTACTTAGTACTCGACTATCTCATTAGCAGTTTAAAAATATTTTCATTCTCCCTTAATTTAAACCCCCTCCCCCACCCCTAAATGTAGGGCTACAAAACCCATCTACGAACTTAACCTTACACTTGACCCAAAGAATCCTTACACCAAGTTTCATCAAAGTATCTGATTCCCTTCGAGAGTTATCATGCTCACAGACGGACGGACCGACAGACGGACAACCTTTGCGATGTCATAGGTATCCCTCCACTTACTTTTGGGGATCCCAAAAACCCGAGCTCGCAAAATTTTTCTGGTTATGGCCGGAGTATTAATTCGCCCATACTTTCGCCCACAAAATCTTAAACGTGAATAACGGAATCAGTCCTGGACAAAACCCGAACTCGCAAGATTGTTCTGGTTACAGCCGGTATGTTCAATTTGCGAGGGGTTTCTAATACTCATCAACAAATGCCTTCTGTTTACCATGTTTGGTGACTCGCTCACACATATATGGTAACTGCTAAAAACAGATATCAGCCCGAAGTACTGAAAAGAATGATACATTTTAGAGGCGCTTCTCAGTCCCGGTCTATGTACGTTAAAGTTTAACTGAAAACCAGCTAATTTTTATATTTTGGATTTTAAGATACTGAATATTGACATTTAGTGGATAGTGAAGCTATGCTCAGGAAATATTCAATTCCTAACTGTGAAATATTCAATTCCAAACTGTAGGGTCGCTTCTGAAGAAAGCGCACTATTGCGTCTGATCATAAAAAACGGTGTATGTTTTGGCAACTGTTTACCGTTGTAATTGCTAATATTTCAAGCATAGAGGTACAAGCACAAATAGGTACTATAAACCCGAAAGAAAAGTTTCATTCGACGAAAATCGGCTATATGAATAGTGGAGCAACGAAGTGACAAATTTCGTCGGGTCCTCAAGCCTATTTAAGTGGAAAAGTGATGGGTAACCGGACTGCCGCATTCCATTCTTATTCGGTTAAACTTTAAAGAGGTGTCATTGACAGAAAATCGACTGGGCACCAGCTCGCAACAACCGAAAAAGCGGAAAGCAACGGCGAGCTTTCAGTGCCGACTAAGCAAAGATTTTTTGAGTTACTAGCCCCTCAACAGAATGTGTCGTAGCTAGCATCATCTTTACAAACTATTACACCACGTGTTTATAGACCTTGATTTGTTGCATTGCCCAAAGAGATAGTGTAACACAGACAAGAGAGGTCCGACTTGACTATTCTAAGAACGATACAAACATCGCTGCAAGTTCCTTCCTTGGATACGTTCCAGCTTTGTACCAGGATTAACAATGGGTTTGTCCTTGGTTGACCGTAAAGGCTAAGTCTGGAATAGCCATATAAACTTTGATGTGCAAAAGATTCAAAAAAATGTGAAAACTCAGGATATTCCGATTAGTGTGTTATGATTATTCGGTCAAGCAAAGATTTACTAGTTAGGGTGCATAACCCGCAATTCACAACAATATTCTTTCCATGGAAATCTTTCACAAATAATGTTTTAAAGAACATCGTTTTTTATCCTTCAGAATCCAAAATTCCTGCTCGGGTTTTTACAGCTGCCCGGGACATGATAGGTAAAAGGTCACCAATGGCAACTGTTTGTAGAGCTGTAACAGTTTCTGTAATATCTATGTCGCGCGTTGGAATCCAACTTAACTCGTTTTCCCGCTTTTGTGGCTCGGAACTGACGAACAACAGTCTATTTTCGACTTTGAGGCACAAATTTGGCGGGTAATTTAAATTTAGAGGCAAAATAAACTCCAGATAATAAAAACTGGCTTTATTACTGAAGCCACAGTCATAAAACTGAGAATCCTTCTAGTAAACTGAGTGTCGGTGGGTTTTTCCCGTCTAGTGGTGAGTCATAGAATTATTAACATTTATTTATCTAATTAGTTATGTAAAATATGTTTGTTCTATATTGTACAAGGTTTTCGTCAATCGACCTTATGTCCCCGACTTGACCCTCTATTTATTATGATTTTATCCAGAAGTGTAATTAAAACCTTGAGCCTACAGAATGGAAAGGGTGTAACCCTGTTAGTTCTGTTTACTGATTTTTTTTTTCTTTCAGGCATTTGATATTACCACGAAAAGCAAAGGCAAAACGGCGTTTCCGCGACTTTCTATCCTACTTGTGGTTCGAGTGTGTGGCAAACAGTTCTATTTCCATGACAAACACTCAGAAATGTATGGCACATAAATATTCACATGAAAATGACACAGAAATACGCAGAGGAAAACCCCCTCTAGTGGTTTGTTGCACTTGTGCTGGAAAATACCACCACAGAGCGACCACCCTACCAAACGATAACGGATATTTCTCACGTTCATCGGGAAAGGAAGAACGAAGAACTTAACATTGTGAGGTACAGAATGAACAACTTTGAAACTGAATAGTTGGCACTGGTAATTATCCTTACTTGTAAACACTCGGAAACGTTTTTCCAAGCCTTTCCGGAACAACAATTTTAGAACAAATTTTAATCAGAAATGTGATTTGGAAGGCTTCCAACTTTTGCCACAAAAGTCCCGCATCCTAATGGTGGGTTATGACACGAAGATGCAAAAACTGACCAATAGGATGCGAGATTTCACTTTTTCAAAAAAGTTGGGAAGCCTCAATTCTTTTTTCCAGTCAAATTTTGCTGCAAAACTGCTGTTAAATAATCAAGGAAGAGCAGTAATAGCAATTCCGGTGACTCTTGGACCGACGCACAGACGACGGGAAGGGGAGGAGGAAACAGACGGCTCATCTGGAGACAACACCACCTTCCCTCCAAAAATTTTTGAAAAGGTATTTCTTCGGTCAATTAACTTAGGAAGGCCTAGATTAATGAGAGCCTCTTCATATGAAATAGAGTATTCTCCCAGAATGGTTCTCGCTCGCTGCGACCAGAGTAAGTAAGAGAAGAATGCCAGACCAATGAGGGTAGGCCTATACACTATATGAGGACGGCCGTAAGTTTCAAATAATTAGTATCTAAATTTAGTATCCAAACCAAAAGATTTGAAGGTACATAGGGATTTAGTTAGAAAGTTTGTTTTACAGATATATTCTCAACATGAGAAATGGTACCGTTTGCCGAAGGCACCATTGCCGATACAGCACAATTGACCATTCTCATGAAAGAATCGTCCTCCAAACCTTGAAGAAGACTTTTATTGATTTGCATTTTGTTCAGACTCGTTCAGACTCAGGAAATTTTCTGGTGAAAAGGGTGTTTGATTTAGAGACAAATCAAGTTTGCCAGATAATAGACTTGTGAAGTCTGCACTTGAGGACCTTAATGATAAAAAGGACCCTTGCCAAAAAGGGCCGAAATATCGCTGATGAAGAATCATAGCTGACGTACCCGTTGTAAACATTGTTTGAATAAATGTTTCAAAGTCAGCTTGGCCTCAAAGAATATTTAAAAAGAAAGATTCCTGGCAGAGTAAGGTAACGGCCGTACCGTATCGAATAATTGCGGGCTATCAGATACGTGGAATTCGAGATTGGGGGAAGGGAAGGTGGATGGGACAGTAGCTACACAAGTGCAGAGGAATCTGGATTGACAAAAAATTCAAAATTCAATGTGTGAGGTCTCGGCGTCGCTGTCTCTCAAGTCGTATTCAGAGTGGATGAGAGTGTGGGATGAAGAAGTGTATTTTAAAGCGGGCCTTAAGAGAGAAGAGATAAATCATAAATGGATTCCAGGGGAAATTTTCTGTCGTTTGGAATAAGGAGGAAATACCTGGGGAGGGAGCATGTGGTAGATGGTCTTTACTCATGCCCTATGTCTGGGACCCTTAGGAGAGTGTGGACCACTAGTGAGCTAAGGTAGGAGTTGCTCCAGAGATATGCAGGTGATGATGAGTGGCCAAATGGTCTGCTCAGTAGTCGATCTTTTGATATCAGGTCTGTGGAATGCAAGATTTGGGGAAGGGAAGGTGGATGGGACAGTAGCTAAACAAGTGCAGAGGAATCAGGATTGACAAAAAATCCAAAAGTCAACGTGTGAGGTCTCGGCGTCGCTGTTTCTCAAGTCGTATTCAGAGTGCATGAGAGTGTGGGATGAAGAAGTGTGTTTTAAAGCGGGCCTTAAGAGAGAAGAGAGAGAGAGAACTTAGGTGAGCTAAGGTAGGAGTTGCTCCAGAGATATACAGGTGATGATGAGTGGCTAACTGGTCTGCTCAGTAGTCAATCTTTTGGTACTATTAACAAGAGCTGTAAGCTCATATGGCACTTGCAAGCATACATAGTAGGCAGTAGCCAACCTTATAAGCTAAGATAAGCGATGTTTTTTTATTTGTTTTTTTCTTTAGGCTATGCAATGTGCTATGCAGTTTGCGGTTAAAATACGCACTTTAAGAGGGCTAGGAATCCATTTTGTAAGCAAAAGAACTGGTGCACAAGGGAAGGAACACGAAAGTGTAGCCTACCATTTGCTGGAAAGTATTTTTTTGTTTGCACTTTGTGGCTAAGATACCCACTTTAAGGGGGTTGGAACTGAATTTGTAAGCAAAGTACTTAAGGTACAGATGATCAAAAAAAAATCCACCATGCTGTAAAATTATATTGGGAAGGGATTGAGAAGTATACTGGATTGTCATTTGTAAGCAAAATCTTGAGGCGAAAATGATCATGAGCCCTTGGGAATCACGAAAATCTATCTAATGGTCAACATTATTTCTATTTAACCTTGCAGTTAAGATAAGCACTTTGAGGAGCTAAAAATCATTTGTAAGCACAGAGACTACATGAGATACAAATGATCATGGGCCCTTGGAGATTATGAATGTACATCATTAGATAAGAAACAAGTCCTGCTGTCAAATATCAAGGTTCCTTTGAATCCGACCAACCACTGAAAAGTTATGCAGGACACAAAATTCCCGTAGTCTAAGATTCCAATTCCCTCCACTCCCCCGAAGATGGCCGGATCGGAGAAATGACTACCTCTAAGTAAATCTGATTGGATCCCTACTAGACATGCCTAATTTCATCATCCTAGCGCTTGCCTCAACATTGCGGATTTTCCCACCTTTCTCTCCCCCCACAATGGTCAGATCGGGGGAATTACTATTCTCAAGTCAATCTTGTCGGGGTCCCTGACACGCCTGCCAAGTTTGTCATTCCAGCACAGCTGGAAGTACCTTAACCTGTGATAGCCGGAGTTCTGGGACCTATCCAGTCTAGTAAACTAGCCCCTTTCCAGGCATGGTGCTCAAATGTCTAGCACCATGCCTGGGTGCTGGACGTTCAAGCACTGTACCTTGGGTTTCATGCATGGTGCATGGATTTCAGTATACAGTGCATGCATGAACAAGAGCTGTAAGCTCATATCACACTTGCATGGGTCAAGATGATTTGATTGATCAAAAGTAAGTTTCGACTTTGCGGTTGAGATGCGCACTCTAAGGGAGCTGGAACTTCATTTGTAAGCAAAACCCTTGAGGCAAAAATGCATATATTGCTTAAAAGTATTTTTTTTTACTTTGCGGTCAAGATTGGTACTTTAAGGAATAATCGGATTTGGGAAGTAGCAATTTCTAAGCAAATGTTATTGAGTCTCCAATATTCCAGCGAAGTTTCATCGTCCTAGAACATCTGGAAGTACCTTAACGCGCGATCACCGGAATCCCAGCCCCCCCCCTCCTCCAACTCCACCCACAATACCGGAGCCCATCCGGTTCTGTAAATGATTAATCCAGAGCATCTGTTTGTCATTCCCACGAAGTTCGATCCAGATCACACCAGTCTGAGCGGGTCAAGTATTTTCCGCCCTCCCCCCAATAATTGCCGGATTCGGTCCGGAAATGAAAAAGGTCACCAGAGAAAAATGTCCTCTGTTTAATTATTAAATTTAACTCGAATCCGATCACCCGTTCCAAAATTATGCATGACTCAATATTCCGGATTCCCCTCCCTCAACTCCCCCCCCCCTCCCCAAGATTATCATATCTAGGATTTTTTTTATTCCAAGTCAGTTTGACCAGGTCCAGGTCCCAGGACCAGGTCCCAGGTCCCCAAGTTTCGTCGTGAAAATCCCCCAAAAAACGTTTGACTTCATTCTTTTCACAGTATCAAGTATCCACAGGCAGGTGAACATGCAGGTCACAAACAGATATGGCACTTTCATGTTCAAATAATCCAGGAAGGGAAATGGCTGAACAACTATAAGGCACACAGACTGAAATAACTGAAAAAATGCAACTTTCATGTTCAAGTCACCTTTCTTTGTTTGAACAAACAAAGCCGGACTGTGAAGAGTGAAAACCTATGTGCAATTTTTATCATACCGGTCGTGGTTGATGGCATCCCCTTCCTTTTTTAACATCCTCTTTTGCTAAAAGCTAGCTATGATCACTTTCAATCAGAAGCACACTGTCAAAGAATCCTGCAAATCATGCTTCACCTTCCTTGCGAAATTTCCCGCGCTCAGTCAACTGGCGGTTCAGCTGTCTCCCTAAAAATCCATAGCAGATTGAATCCACGGTATATAAGAAACTAAAGATAGTTAAATCTTATGTGTGTACGCCAAGTTTACGCTGTTGTGACAGAAGTGAAGCAAGTATTACAGGTTTTTTTTCGCATTTTATCGCTACTCCTTCGATTCTCTTGCGTACTTTCTTAGCGTTACTTGGCCTTTGAGCCATTTTCTAGCTTGGTTGTAAGAATTGTTTTTTTTTTTCTTTCAGCTGTAAAGAGTGTCTTTTTCTTTTATGTTTTATCATCGTCTCTTTTTTTGGTATTGCGCAAATTTGTCGTTTATATTCTAAAGTACAAAGAGTGCAATAAAGGGTTTTTATCTCCGATTTCTTGTTGACTCTTTCGCAAGTATTGCGTCACATCTATGGTGCCAAATGTTTTATAAATAAAGAGCCTTCTCTCACTAAACATGGATTATGGTTTTAATCTCCGATTTCTTGTTGAATCTTTCGCTTTTGCTCCACACAGGCTCCACATCTATGTTGCCAGATGTTCTAAGAAAGAAACAGCATTATTTCGCTAACCATGGTTTTTGTCCTACCTCTCCAACCAGATTGCTTCACTTTTTAAATAAGCATGAATTACCTTGATAATAAATTTATGGCCAGGATCTCAAACTTACTGAGCTGTGGCTTGTACTAGTTTATTAGTCAACACATTGCCACGACATTGCTCATAGAGTTGAAATTTCACTTTTACCGACTCTCTTGAAGTTTAACGGAAAAGGGCTTAGATTGGAGAGTCTAGCCTACTTACTCACTCTTCACCTTTTCATTTGGCTTGAAAACCCGATGAAAATTCGTTACTTCGTTGCTCCACTATTCACGACTGATCGATTTTGATATAGTGGAATTTCTCTGTCGGATTTGTTGTGCCTCTATGCGCTTTCACTTGTGTTGTATGCTCGACGAAAACGGATTTGAAAAATAAGTGGACAAGCAGTGAGCTACCTTCCGCGAGCCGATCACTGGCGACAGAAAAGCCGCGTTTATATTGATTCAAATATGACGCGTCGTAGAATTTTGTCTCAACCATTTTTTTCCAGCCAAGTTGCATCCTCCTACTACATCTAGAAGTACCTTCACTCGTGATCACAGGAATTCCGCACCCCCTCAAACTCCCCCACAGTCGCCGGACCCAATCCAGTTCTGAAAAAGATTTATCCAGAGCATTTGTTTGTTATTCCCACAAAGCTCCATCCCAATCTCTCAGCGATATCACGTATCAGCCAGTCACGTATTTTCCGGTCTCTCCACCCCCAGCTGTAGTCGGATCAGGTCCGGACATGAAAAAGATCACCAGAGAAATGTCCTCTTTTCAATTATTAAATTTCACTCAAATCCGATCACAAGTTCGAAAGTTACGCATAACTGAATATTCCGGATTCCCCCTCCCTCCACTCCCCCCACGATTATCGGATCGAGTAAATTTTTATTTACAAATCAGTTTCATCGGATCCCAGATATGCCTCCCAAGTTTCGTCGCGAAAATCACCAAATTGACATCACCGGAATTCAGGGGAACTCCCCTCCCCCCCCCCCAAGGGTCCGGATCCAGTCCAATTATGTAAACGATTTATCTGGGGCAGATGCTTGTTCTTCCCAGCAAGTTTCAACCCGACCCCTCCATTCTAACAGTTTCTCGGGATTTCAGGTCTCCCCCTCCCCCATAGCTACCGAATCCGGTCCGGACTTCAAATGGGACATCATTGATATGTCCTTGATTCACTCATCAAGTTTCATTCCAATCCGATCACCCGTTCGAAAGTTGCACACTACTAAATTTTCCAAAAAAAATAAAAAATTCCAGATTCCCCCGCCCTCCACCCCCCCCCCCCCCCAGATGGTCGTATCGAGAAACTGATTGTTTCCAAGTTAGTTTAGTCGGGTCCCTGATATGCCTCCCAAGTTTCGTCGCGAAAATCGCGGAATTCAGGCAATCTCCCCTCCAATCCCCCTCCCCCAAGGGTCCCGATCCAGTCCAATTGTGTAAACGATTTATCTGGGGCAGATGCTTGTTCTTCCTCGCAAGTTTCA
This sequence comes from Branchinecta sandiegonensis, assembly GCA_030848855.1. Classification (NCBI taxonomy): domain Eukaryota; kingdom Metazoa; phylum Arthropoda; class Branchiopoda; order Anostraca; family Branchinectidae; genus Branchinecta; species Branchinecta sandiegonensis. Next base: position 18,278,649 of record JAUPMV010000016.1, on the reverse strand, counting down.
CTCCAATCCCTTAATTCTAACCGTTTCTCGAGATTTTCGGTCTCACCCCCAGCTCCCCCATTGCTACCGAATCCGGTCCGGACTTCAAATGGGACATCAGAGATATGTCCTTTATCCAGTTACCAAGTTTCATTCCAATCCGATCACCCGTTCAAAAGTTACGCACTACTAAATTTTCCAGATTCCCCCGTCCTCCACCCCCCCCCCCCAGATGGTCGGATCAGGAAACTGATTATTTTCAAGTAGTTTGGTAGGGTCCCTTATATGCCTGCCAAGTTTCATCCTCCTAGCACATCTGGAAGTACCCTAGCTCGAAAAAGTGTGACAAACTACCATAAATTTCTCAGATTCCTCCGCCCTCCACTCCCCCGCAGATGGTCGGATCGAGAAAATGATTATTTCCAGGTTAGTTTGGCCGGGTCCCTGATACGCCTGCCAAGTTTCATCGTCCTAGCACATCTCGGAACAAGTGGGACAAAAAAAAATCCGGACCGACCGACAGACGGAATCGCGATCGGTATATGGCACTTGAGCTAGAGGCGGCAAGTGCCATAAAAATCGTCAACGCTTCTGTCGAGGTGCCATCGCCTGCTCCATCAACGAAAAAGCTCGCCTTATTCCAGCCCATCGCTCGAAGCGGACTAGTTTGAAAGTCCACCATTGACGAAGAGCTAGGACAATATGTACAGATATATATATATATATATATATATATATATATATATATATATATATACATAGGGATCCATAATGTAATGGCCAGAAAAAAAGTACTTTCACTTTCTAGTCCAAAGACAGTGCAAAACTTCCATTGCTCGGGAGGCAGATCGCAGATCTTCTACTCGCCAACTCGTGGATCTATTTACCATAACTATGAACAAGTGCTGTAGGGGACAAATAAAAAACGCTTAAAACAAGACGAAGAAATGTGCAGGGTGAGTTGAAGGTCAAAGACTTTTCCGCTTTAAATGAGAAACTTCCCGAGCCAATTTTGTGTGCTGTAGGAATACATAGGCTAATCGAAGTCAGCGCATAACAATGTTCTAGAGTTTCTGCAGATATGAGGTGTATTCTAGCCGTTTCCCGAGGATTCCTCGGGGAATCAGGGAACGGCGAGAATACAGGGAGTCACTCCGCGCCGACTTCATGTACGGAAAACAACGAGAACATGGGGAATGCTTCCAAAATGGATTTTGTTCAAACAAAGAATATGCAGTTGGTGGAATTAATCTGAATCCACTTTATTTTGCTTTTGTTTATTCTGATTGTTTTAAATTCGTTTTACACTGCACCAACACCAGCAAAAATTGATTCCCCTCCGAATCCGAAAGGAAGTCCTTTTTGATAATGGTGATGATAATCGGAGCATTCCCGTTCGTGGGAGCTCGCGAGAATACGGGGAGTGAGTACCCGGGACAAAAAAAAAACAAGGAGACCCCTCAAAAGGAGTCCTCGGGGAACGGCGAGAATACAACTATGGTGACTACGCAGAACTTCCGGTAAAACCTCGGCAAATTCCCGAAAAAATTTGAAGCCGCACCCCGCCCCGCCATTAGAAAGGTGTCGGGACTGAGAGCTGATAATGAGTGCCGATTTACAGAAAATAGTCTGCTTGGAAGCATTGGACTGGAGCATGGCGAATTCCTTTCATCCCATTGAGCTGCCCTGTTGACTGACCAGTCAACGACAATCAAGAACGGATCCAACCGCTGTACCGAAGCCAGAACTTAATTGCAGTATGTGAAAACTGTCCGGCACTCAGTATAGCAATGTTCGAATAGGTGTAATAAGCTGAATAGCGCTATCCGCGATGTTAACGTCTTAATACACACGCCTGTTCAAATAGGAACTCAATAGGTTTTTTATTGAAGCAGCGTTCGGTGTTGCCACGCTGATACAATTTTCTGAGCTTCTAAAGATCAGAAAAAGTGTTTTAAGTACACGAGTACAATATTACGCCCTTTATATAGTGAAAAGCTATTAAATTAACGGAAGGACAAGCATTGATCCTCGAACTAATAATAAGCAGTCGTAACAGAAGAAAACGTTGTTCTTTTGAAGAAAAGTTGTTTCTTCAACTTCCAAAAAAGTAGAACTTTATTGCTTCCCATGGCAACCCTGACGACGCTGCTTCTCTCCTCGACCTGCTGGCGGAACCAACCAAGCGATCTGATTGGCTCTGTATAAGGGAAAATATAACCTGGCTCTATTCTCCTTATTAAAGCGCGACTCGAGGATAAGTGGAATCTGTAATAAGCCTTATACGCCGTCATACACCTTACAACACCTATGTGGACAATGCTTATGAAAAAGGCTGGGGAGCTTTTCGTGGTACAAACAAAGAGCTCTTAGAGCTTGTCAAATTTGGCTTATTGCCTGGCTTTTTGGGTTGCAAAAGTAGAAAAAAGAAAAAGAACAAGATACAACTAATACTAATACTGGTCCTTCGTACAGATAAAGGTTCAGCTGTACCTCCTTCCACGCTAACGATGGCTGACCGGACCAGCCACTACAGTGGTCTATTCAGTGGTTACAAAAAAACAGATTCAGCAGCACTTTGAAAATTTTCTTCTTAAATACCTACCAAGGAAGATATTTCAACCTTCTGTTCTTCCCGTTACTTGTTCTTCCATCGAAATTGCTTTCCGAAAATTAAGAAGAAGTGGTTCTACAGATTCCCGATGAAAAATCTGTAGCCTGCGTAATAGTATGGTAGTAGTACGAAAACGTTGCATGTAATACTATGTAATAGCAAAGAATCCTATCATTTAATGTGCCTCAGACTGGTCCAATCTTATGTAGTAGTATCCAGTAGCATCCTGTCTTGCCATAGTAACATCCAGTCTTGCTAATGATACCATATAGTAGTATGCAGTAACACGGTAGCCTTGAAGTAGAAGCATGTAGTAGCACCGTTAGTACTGCATGCAACTTTTTCGTACTACTTCATAGTACTATTTTGAGATACATTTTTCGTCGGGTTCTTATGGCCTCAGTGCCGATTTTTTCAAAATTGAGTGTCCAGCTTTAACACAACACCTTCAGCTGCTATTTCAGATTTGATTATGCCAGGGTTTGGTTCCGAATAGTTTCCTCTTGGGTACTAAAACATCGGTGATTCAGCGAGGGAAAGACGCGGACTTTTGCAAAAGCTATCGGCCAATTACAGTTTCTTGTACCATAAGCAAAATCCTGGAATATGTCCTTCTTCCAGAAATAGTTGAAAAATGTCGCTTTGGTTCAATGCAGTTTGGATTCCGTTCGAGCGCCAGTTGTGCGCACGCTCATCACGTATTGACAAAAATGATGAAACATGCTACCCGCGACAAGTCTGCTATACATATATGTTCTATAGATATAGCTGGTGCTTTTGACAATATAACGCACTCTCAGGCCCTATTTTCTCTCATTACTTTTGGCGTGAATCTGTCTGTTGTCTATCTGTAAAAATTTTGGTATGGTCATTCTTCAGTGAGGTTCAAATGGCAAGGTAGCTTGTCAGAGATTATTCCTTTCCGAACTGGTGTTCGTCAAGGGGGAGTCTTATCTCCCTACATCTTCAAATCGGCCATATCTTCTTGTCTCGATTCTTTGCATCCTGCTTACTTTTATAAGACCATGCCTTCAGCTACATAGCCTATGCGGACGACTTGCTCTTAGTAAGCCGTAGCCGATCCCCACTCCACAAAAAATGTAAGTAAGCTGTCGTCGGAACTTCTCAAAACTGGCCTTGAAGTTCACCTGTCAAAATGTGAGTACCTACATTTCAACCCTTCGTCAAATGGTTCGAATGTATCCAAAGCTTCTATCTCTCTTAGATCGTTCTTCGTCAAATCAACAGACTCTCTACGGTGGCTCGGCATAACATTCAAATCTTCATTGTCAAAATTTTGCTCTTCGGTTCTTCAAGGAGTTTCTAGATCAATCCGCACCGCCTATGGGCGCATCGTCCCCAACCGGGTCGGCTATAATCATACAGCTTCGGGAAATTTGTACAGCACCTTTTGCGCTCCGTTTATACTATTTCGTTCTGGCGTCACTCATGTTCTGCGAAAGAAGGAGATTAAAAAGATGAGATCATGATATCTTAAATATGTAAAGCATCTGCTCCAGTTATCGAAATTATGTCAAAACCATACACTGACGGAGAAGTTCAAAATTGAAGATGCAAGTGCTACCCTTTTGGATGTTTCCTCATCGCTTTCAAAAGCCATGGACGACAGGGCCCAATCAGCGCACGACGTCGTCCACTGTTTCCTGACCGAAGATTAAAAGTTAAGTGTCTTTTTCTGTCATTGTATGTGTTTGTTTACTTTCTTCATTTACTCTGCCTTTCCAAAATGGCGGGTCATAAATAAATTACTTACTTACTTGAATGTTGTCTTTTTAAATTCAGGAGATCAATTAGAGCAAACCAGCGTGTCTTATCTTATCTATACTCTATAAGAATAGGTCCAAAACACGCCAGTGATCCTCAGGAAGAACGAGTGAACGTCTCACTAACGACTTAAACTCAAAAACTCAAATCCTGTGTCAACCAATCACGGCGATCTTTGGGAGCAGATCTGATAACCACTTCCGGCTCTTCCGCTAGGTACCCAGCGATTTTGCATCGGCAAGGAGAGTTAGTCATCAAGAGTATTGATACGGGCGTTCAAGAGGGGTGACAGTTGATGTTCACAGTGAAAGGTTTGTTTCCTTCCCCTAATCCGATCACAGGTTTGTTTCCTTCCCCGAAGTTGAACCAGAGGATTGACAGCCTGACGAGGACCCTTGCCAAAAAGGGCCGAAATATCGCTGATGAAGAATCGTAGCTGACGTACCCGTTGTAAACATTGTTTGAAAAAAAAAAAAGGTATGAAAACTTGCTATTGGGTTCAATAAAAGTTACCATACCCCTCAGAGGGACTATCAAGTTACAGCAATTTCACCCCGTCTACTGAAGTTCCAAGATACGATGAATTTATTGCTAGTAAGGAAATAAAACACTATGATACTTTAGATAAATCCTAACACATAAAACGAAACGGTGCAATCGCACCAGCATGAAAACTAGTAGAGGCTGACTAGAGCAATCTAGTGATTAGATTCGCGATGACCAGAGCATTTCCTCTTCAACTCGCAAGGTGGCAGTAGTAGAAACCAAGCCAAACTGGTTCATGACTGTGCATGTGTAGATTCCGCTATCCTCTAAAAAAATGAACGAATGAACTGTACTGCACGAGAACTGTGCAGCAAAGACTGAAAAATATAAAATAATCACACTAACAGAAGTTTAACAGAAATTACAGAAGGATGCACAATTTCAAGAGGCACGAGATAATTTTGACTTTCTTTTTTTAATTTTTTAATTTTTAGTTAAAATGCTTAAATTTTTGTTTTTAAGGTTTTTGTCATCGTTTGTGGTGTTTGATCTGCCTTCGCCATTTTCATGCTTTTATTTTTTTTAAGTCGTTCCGATGGATTAGAGTTTCTTTAGTGTTGGTTTGTTTTTGCGCATTTATATAATCATTTATTTTGTTATCATCAATTTTGGTGGATCAATAAAACATAATAATAATAATAGTTCTTATTTGTGATTAAAGTTCTTTGAAATTGTGTGTATTTTTGTTAGTGTGTTCTTATCTTTTTTACTCTTGTACTGCACTTATGCCCTAGGCCAGTTCGTAATTCGGTACCGCTTGACATTACATATTATTTCCGTGATGACCTTCTGTGGGAATGTTTTCGCTAAAAGTAACGTTAGTAACGCAAGCTCTGTTTAGTTGTATGTTTTACAGGAACGCAGAGATGGGCGAATCCGAATACGGATTCGAATCTAGGATTCGTGCTTTTGGCCGGATTTTGAATCCGGATCCGAATCTTCTGCTTGTCAGGCTGGATTCGGACTCGGATATCAAACCCTCAATCTTACGAATCCGCTAAAGTTCCTAGACTTCATCCTTCCAGTTTCCGTTTTCCCAATGTATACTCACTGTGCGCAATCCAACTTTTTGTCTCCACCACCAACCATCCTCAGTAATCTATCAAGTTATTTGATTACCTCAGATATCAGTGCTTTTTGTCACCTATGTTTTTTAAACCATAACCTATGTACACGATTTGATTTTTGTTAAGGTCGGATTCAATCCTGATTCGAACACTCAGCATGAAACGGTGGATTCGGAATCGGATCAGTACCTAGCCCTGGATTCGGATTCGAATCCGTTTATGATCGGATTCGCCCATCTCTACAGGAACATAACACTTAAGAGCTCATAATGCAACTTTTCTGTAAACACGTAGTACGCCATCTTACCGTAAATATGAGCCCAGGCTGACTGGGAAAATCTTTCCTATCATCGCCCCAATTGAGCATCGAAAACAGCAGCCGTGTAAAAAATTAAACCTCAGCATTATTTGATTCCCTACAGCGGTATTTAAAAGTAATTTCCCCCAATAGGATATTTATAGTAGGTAGTCGGTAGAAGCTTCAGTTATCTACTGCAGGTTCGTTCCTTCCCAACGTTGTCCCTAAGGTTCGACAGCCTGACGAGGACCCTTGCCAAGGAGGGCCGAAATATCGCTGCCGAAGCATGGTAGCTGACGTATCCGTTGTATGAACTGTTTGAATATATGTCATTTCACCTATTGAATCTACGCACCCATCTGTGAATGCTATGAAAGTTACACACTGCAATGAGTCAATGAATCTTTACGATGCACTTGCGCGAAAATTAAGCACTAAAGAAAGAAACAAAAAAATAAAAGAACGTGAACATGTTCAATTATTCTGTGAAGTTTGGTGTTCTCATTTGTGCCTTTACTTTCTCTATTTTGTATAAGTTCGCTGCACCCAACAGTGAGGGTCATAAAAAAAAATAAAAATAATAATAATTATAAAAAAAAGCTTGCGATAAGGTACGGTATATTGTACGGTGAATCGGGGCTAGAACATCGCGTTCCTAAATTGCTACAGTGTAATGTAATTTTACCCACGACCCCGACCCAGTCTCAGTTTAGTGTTAATAACTGTTTATTTTTTTGTTGAAAGTTGTGTGCCACTGATTGGTTAAAAAACAAATAAATGGACATCGCGAGGACGTAAGCGTATAGCAAGTCCGGTATAATACGACATTTCCTATTTGCCAGCTTAGAACAGATAAAATAAAATGATGTTTTGATCCTTAGTAATTATTTTTTTTTAGAAAGATCTAATCGCCAGAAAAATCCACACCTCGAAAATCTCAATGGCTATCAACACAGAACCCCAAAAATTCACTCGGCCTTCGTTCACGACGATTAAAACGAAGTAAAAACAGTCGATTTTTGTGAAAAACAGTCGTTTTTTCGTAAAGATAGTTAATTTTTCAAATCACGCCAACAAATACGCCAGTTAAAAAGAAAAAAGCCACGTTTTACGCCACACGCCAGTTACAAAAAAATGAACGTCAATCTCCGACAAAATCCGCCAATCTGGCAGCACTGTTTTGAACTTACCTGGGAACACCTCTGGTATAGTCAGCAGTGAAGCTCCTCCCTTACTGACAATTTTATAGTCGGGAGATGGCACTATTTCCCTCTCATCTTTTGACCAGCAGAAAACCAACCAATCGCCACTTGCAACGCATTCAAAACTAACCGAGTGTCCAGCGTTGACGTGCAGATCAATTAGGGAGGTGAGGATTCTGGGCGCCTGGTTATGGGGCTCGCAGGGTGTACTGGCAATGCTGTCTGCTGCTAGAAAGAAATAAACTAAAAGCAAAACTTCCGCCATTGTAAAATGATGTTTGGGGACACTTCGCAACTGCATAGTATTTCTGCTAAGTTGTTTTGAGTTGAAGAGCTGAGTTGAGTTGTTCTAGTTGAAATCTTTACAACTAAGCCATGCTTAGAAAATTACTCACAACTCCGTCTGTTTTTAGCCTCTTTTCATGTCCCATGCCTTGGGCCAGAGCAAAACCACACTAGGAAGTAGCGCCAAGACTTTAAAGAAGTGACACACACTCGAATAGCAGCGACACTAGCACCACTACTTCGTAGTTCGTAGATGAGCTCCATTGCTATTTATTTAGGATTGGAGGAGGGGTTTCAAATCAAGGGACGAAAATAATCTTTTTAAAAAGCCAATGAGGTAGTCGAATCTAGGGGTAAGGAGACATGCTGTATGTGTTCTGAAACTTTTTTCTCGCCGGACAATTAGTTCGTCCGGAATCGGGCCAAAACCAGAAAGCTTCTCGTTCTAGTTCTCCTTCCTGATTGTTCAACAAAGGGCGAACGTTCGATCAATATGAACACCCTGAATTAGTGTTGTGGTCGAAAGCGAGAATTCAGACCAAAAACGCAACTATTGCTAATTCCACAATGTGATCCATTTGCTCATGGAAGGAAATTAAGAAACCCGGCGTCGCCAAACCGCTTCCAGGTGGCAAGTACAAGGCTAGTCATTGGCACATACCCAGCTGAGAGACATCGGCGTATTTTCGATTTTCTTGTGTCCATGGAAAAAGTGACTGGTATCGCGAAAGACAACGAGGACCTCATTTTAAGCAGAAACAGCGTATTTTGAGGCCCTCTGTTCGTCTTTGTATTCTTACCTTGTGGGTAAGGAGAGACACTGGGCGAAACTGAAACTGCGCTTTCGTCTCCTCGCCCCCCTTCTCCCTCAAATCTCTGAAAAGCATCTCTCCTCTGCTTATAATATCTCGATGGCCCCCTCCGCTCCAAAGTAGACTCCATCTCCGAAATCTCCGACTCCGAAACAGGCTCCCATCTAGCGGCCTTTGCGTGCGTTATTTTTCTCGGCTTGAAATTCGGGATTTTCATCTTCTCAGTGGGGATTTTCGATTTCTCCGAGTCACTCACTTCTGACTCGGAAACGGGTGCTTTGCAGCGACTAGACCGCTTGGAGGGGGGTGACTGTTTGGGGGATTTTCGGAGGGAAAGGGGGGATTCTCGGCGCGGGGATTTTTCGTGGATGACGGGGACGGTGATGTCGCCCTCTCGGGTTTCGGGTTGGATTTTCTCAACCTTTTTTGGCTCGCCTGGTAGGACGATACCGAATTCGTAGCCGAAATCGTACTTGAAGTAGATAAGGCCTGTGTCCGGGTCGATGTGCTTTGAACCTGAAAAGGAAGAAGTTTTGCATTTGACCAAGAACATATAATCAGATACAACCTCTGTCTTTGGTACCATGCAGCGACTATGAATCCCCCGACAATACCCGCCTTTTACCCGTCTACTCTACTTCCGTCTTCGCCGTTGCTCATCGCAGAGAAAGAAAATGCAGGAGGCGTACTCCGCGCGCTGACCCGCTCTTGAGCGCGTCCAGAGAACCAATCAGCGTTGTCTTCTACTTTTCCTCAAGCCAACTTCACAGCGATATAGCTAATTATAGAGGCAATGAAACGTGATGTGGCGCGAAACTACTAACCTCCGCTCGTTCGCAGCGGAAAATGTACGGGGAACGGCGAGAATATAGGGAGTCACTCCACGCGGACTCCGCACACAGAAACAGTGAGAACACGGGGAATGCTTCCAAAATGGATTTTGTTCGAAAAAAAAATATGCAGTTGACGAAATTAGTCTGGTTCCACTATATTTTTGGTTTTGTTTATTATGATTGTTTTTAGTTAATTTTACATTCCACCAACACCAGCAAAAACTGATTCCCCTCCGAATCTGAAAGGGAGTCCTTTTGGACGATGGTGATGATAATCAGAGCATTCCCCGTCCGCGGATATGGGGCGTGAGCCCCCGGGACAAACAAACACGCGGGGACTCCTCAAGTGGAGTCCTTGGGGAGCGGCGAGAATACGCCTATAGTCATAGTACCTTGATAGGGAGACGGAGGGTATATCTGACTATTTGTTCTTGATACGACGCAGTCTTCTGTAGCTCTGTCGCCGGCCTCGCCATCTGATTGGCCTACCTCTATCGTTAAAGGACACCTCGTACCACATAGTGTTCCTGCTCAGATGTTCTCTGGTAGTTGACGACTGTACAACTAAGCTATGTTTGCTTACAGAAAATTACACACGGCTTCGGCTGTGTTTAGCCTCTTTCCATGTTTCTTGCCTTGGATGACAATATTGGCAAATTTTGTCTAACCGGTTTCCGGACAGATAAGCTCCTCGGAAATAATGATCGGGCGCATGATACGTTACGTAAAGGAAACAAATGCGGTAAGCGTGATAATCAGTGTACTGCTAACAGAGGAGATAGGATACACTTCTGAAGTGAAGAATCTCGGGAATGAGAATGGATGGAAATATTACTGACTGAAGTAGAAGTAATTACTATCATAAATACGACGCGTCCTTTAAAGGACACCTAAACAATGAAACCATACTTGAACACACCATGGAGAATGCATTTACAGACATGGCTACGGAGAGCATTGTTCTCCTGAGCGTGACGTTTTCAAAATAAGGATGTTCGTTTCTGGAGGTTTGCACATGCAGACTCCAAGACAAAAAGCGCAGTTCATTCAAATCTTGTACAGCGCTGACCGGATCGTATTGGAATTTCTTCTAGATATACATTTGGGCTTAACTGGTTAAAAAATATTCCAGAAGAAGGGTTGATTGGAGACATTTGTTCATTTCTAAATTTTTTCGGTACTGAAATAAGGACAGATGCAAAATGGAGCAAAAATCATAGCTTGGAAACAGTATTTCGTATTTGGATTGGGTTTTCTGCAGGCAATGTTAACGGAAGTCATACAGATAGGGATGATACTTGGTACTCTTCATTCAGGTGTCCTTTAAATCACCCCATGCACTGTTTACTGTTCATGTTCCTGTATTTAACTATGATTATTATAGTCAGGCTTACCAAACTCGGACACTCTTGACTCCTCCTTGTACGCATGCGGCTCGGTGGAATCCTCAGTTGCAGCGTCCGAAGAAGCTTCTAGGATTTGTACGGTCGGAACATCTTGAAACTGAACTTGTCTGGGGGAGTGTTGGGGGGCGGGGGGAGAAGGCGGGGCCAAACGGAGGTCGTTGGCGATTTGATTGGAGAATCCGTGCATCTGGTTGCGGAAGGAATCGGACATGTTGCTTAGTTGCGAGGCAACCATCCCTGATAGAAAGGTTCATATTAGCGGCAGGTAAACGTAGGTTTCTGGTATTGAAGCAAACGGTCTCCTCGCACTATTTACTCTAGGCTGTACTTTCAACAAATAACCCACGGTTTTGGCTGTTTTAAGACTTTCCGGAGACCCGTTGACTTATAGCGAAAACAGGGAAGCAACTTACATAACCGGTTTTTCTGATGGAGAAACTTCTCGCAGACAACCGTCGACAGCTTGGTACTCATGGAAGGTAGCAAAACACAAAAAAATCTAATCTAAAATCGAATCTAATCTAAATCCAATCTATGTAACCATACGAAATTGGGGTCTCCGGGTTTAGAAATATATGCAGTGATTACGGAAGTAGGTTGCGTTAGTATTATCGGTAAGACAGGTCCTTTAAGGCAGAAAATTACATCATTCATCATCATCTCTGGAAGGAGTACACTGGTCCTTCATACCTCGAGCTGATGCCGCGACGGCGATAATTCCGTAATATCCTTGCATAGATGGTTGCTGAATGCCTTAGACGTGTTGCATAATCAATCAATCAACTTTATTTTAACCCTAATAGTACTAGGCTAACACGGGTGGGAATTGGAACAAAACCAAAGTTTTCGATGGGATCCCAAAAATTCAATATCGGATCCAGACAACTGGGTCTTGTCTTAGCCAGATCCAGTCATCGCCAGAATCCTTGAACATTCTTACAATTAAAATTCAGAAACAGATTAAGGCCAAATAGCTAATCATCTGTGGAAACAAAGTTCAGATAAGGATTCAGCATGTGTGTTTACCCGTATAAGTCATATGTGTTTTGACGAAAAGTTCCTGCCACTTCTGCCAATTTCCCGGTTACGGCCGAACTCTAGAACTACTTGTCCGGCGAAAAAAGAAAGCTAAAAAACGAACTCAGGGTATCTTCTTTCCCCAATAATGAACATCTAATCAACTTCAAATAAAAATTTAACTTATAACAAATTTTCCGACTCCAGCCGGATTCCGGTCGAACTATATGTCCGGGTAAAATATGATTGTCACACACGGATTCAGCGTCTCGTCTTACCCCTAAATCGGTTATCTAATCAGCTAGAAATAAAACTTTAACTTCTAACAATTTTCCGGTTTTAGCCGGATTCCGGGCGAACTACATGTCCGGATAGAAAATTGTTTTCACATAAAAGTTGAGCATGTCTTCTTGCCCTAAATCGGACATCTGATCAACTCCAAATAAAAATTTTAATTTTAACAAACTTTCTGGTTTGGGCCGGATTCCGGGCGAACTACTTGTCCGTCGAGAAAATGGTTTTCACCATCGTCTTCAGCATGTCTTCCTACCTCTAAATCGAACATCTAATCAACTTCAAATAAAACTTTTACTTTTAACAAACTTTCCGGTTTTGGCCGGATTCCGGGCGAACTACTTGTCCGATTACAAAATGGTTTTCATCATCGTGTTCAGCATGTCTTCTTACCCCCTCATCGACTATCACATTAGCTGTTTCAAAATATTTTGTTTGCCCCTTAATTTGAACCCCCACCCCTAAATGTGGGGCTACAAAGCCCATTTACGAACTCGACTGGTCCGCCGACCCAACGAATCCTCACACCAAGTTTCATCAAAATATCTCATTCCCTTCGAGAGTTATCGTGCTTACAGACGGACGGACGAACGCACGGACAACTTTTGCGATGTCATAGGTATCCCTCCACTTACGTTTTGGGATCACAGAAACAAACACACGTAAAATACAAATAAAACACAAACTAACCAACAATAAGTACGAAGCGATCATAAAATCAAGTACAGCTAAAATGTTCAGTGAAATATGGAACGTACGATCTTAGATATCCAATTACCGGGCAACCAGTAGATAAAAAGCGGATATTACAAAAGCGGTAATAAGTTAATTACCGATAATTAAAACCGAGTCTCTGTTCCTCAAGAACAACATGGCCGCATATAATTGTTGCATTTGCTTGCGAAAGTCCTCGGATGTGTTCCTAAGTTGCACACCAGATGTTCTAATCCTAACTGTTTCCGAAAAATTGCGCCTAGCTGTGGCAATAGAACAGTTTATAAGTGTAAACACGTCCGGCGCATCGCTGCTCTATATATAGAGATATAAATATATATTCTGCAACATCAGTTTAATAGAATTTTCCTATTTCTTGCATGACGTCATGTAAACATCACGGACCGTAGATAATCGGCTAAAGTGTCGTCAATACGTAAACACCAAATCTCATCAACAAAACTCAATTATTGTTTTTTGTCTTGGCGTCCAAGACCGGGTGAGTCCAACTCCTCTCTTTCCTTTCTTAAAATATTTCTTTTCATTGAAGGTTTATTATTATTTAGGCTCTTAGTTAGGCACTGGGCATTCAATTCAATTCATTTATTTGTATCCGCCAAAGCTGGCGAGTAAAAAAAATATAATAAAATTCACACAATTGGTCTACAGACTAATAACTAGACCATATACTTTCATACAAACTCTACTTCATTTAAAAAAAAAAAGAAAAAAAAAAAAACAATTAGCCTACGCTATCCTCAATGAAGTCTACCTAAACTTTAACCAAAATACAATCAACGCAACGCATCGATCAAAGTGTGCTTTATGGAATAAATTTTTGAAAAAAATGTTTCCCGTTTCTTTTTCAGAATATCAGTGGGGTTTCTTAAACCATAATTTTCCATCATAAAAGAACTGGATTGGTATTTCGAAAACCGGCATAAAAATTTCCCAAAATTAAAAAAAGTAGTTTTAATATGAGATAAATTTGTCAACGTTAAAAAAGGTAAAAAAGAAGATGCAAGCAAAGCCTGTGGAAGAGCAACAGTGTTAAAAATCTTTGCAAGATTGCGTCTAGATAGGAAATCCCTGAGACAAATCACCGCCCCGAAACTAGAAGAAATACGCGACTCCACATCTTGGCGTATGTGATTTGTTTTTCTTTATCGTTGGAAATAAACCCAATGTTTGTTAATACATGGATGGCACTTTACACAAGGGACTTGTACCGTGACCAATAAACCAGAAAGAGTTTTTCTAATATAATTTAGAAGTCTAGGACTCCATTGTCGGAGACACGTAGACCCACAAGGCGGGGTCTAATGGTGGAAAACAAATACAGCCAAGTATATAATTTTAATGGGGAAGCAGAGTAAGAGTCTGCTTACCTTGTAAGCAGAGGGTCCTGGGTTCAGATCCCGGCTGAGGAGCATTTTATCTTTCAGTCCACTACTTATAAAATGTCCAATTTTTGTTCTAAATTAATAGGGAGTCACCGTAATCACAGAGGTACAAACTGGCGGGCGGACGATCTGATAAGCATCCCTTACCCTTGATCCGGAAAAAGGTGGTTATACTCACTCGAGGCGGTGGTAGCCGGCTTCTCTGCATATCCGAACTCTGGTGTTTCTCCCGGTGTGAGACAGACCTCGGGGGGCGGAGGGGGCGCCCTGAAAACTGGCCTAGAGCTTCCCTCTGAGTTGGTATTGGGTAGCTGATATCGCAAAGACAGCGTAGATGGCGGTGTGGGCGTGATAGATTGATCACGAACAAGTCTCTCTGCAAAGAAAAATGAATTCTACATAACAATACACAGATGGCACTTTACACAAAGGACTTGTACCGTGACCAATAAACCAGAAACAGTTTTTTCGAATATGATTTAGAAGTATAGGACTCCATTGTCGGAGCGACGTAGACATACCAGGACCCATAAGGGTCTCATGGTGAAAACCAAATATATAATTTTAATGGGGAAGACGCCCTTGAGATGGAAACATTTTATAAGTAGTGAACTGAAAGACAAAAATGTTCCTCAGCCATCTTTGTCTTTCAATTCACTACTTATAACATGAATTCTATATATTAATTATCTTTTGTTAAAGTTGACAGGCCTATGTTTACATGTTGAGAAACAGATATAAAGGAATAAATACGAGGATTGATTGACTGAAGTTTCGTCAGATGTTTTCACGATATTTTGGATACTGGAATGGTTAATCATGAATGTAATAGGGATGAAATACGTGAGCCCACGATAGGTATACCATTTGTTAGACAACTCTAATGCTTTTCTACTAACTGCAGATCCAGTTACCGTGATAACAGATACCATGGTTTGTGCAAAAACGCCACTTACGTTCACAAGCCCTTCAGTGGTATAGCACTGGCCTGTAAAGCGTCTTGGGTTCAAATCCTGCACTTTTGTTATATTTGACGGTGCAAAACGGATAAGTCAGCTAAATTTTAATAGAGCTATATTTCGGCCCTTCTTGTCCTCTTCAGGCTCAAACCGCTCAAGCTGGAAAATGAACTTGTAGAAAAACAATTAAAGATTCTTCCTTAAATATCTGTTTTTGTGGACTTCTCCTCTGAAAATTGGTTGGAGAAAGCTGGTGCTGTGATTTCATTCTGGGCACGGCTGCTGTTTTTGCTGTTCGATTGGATTGTCAGAAGGGTAGAGATTCTTCTGCATTTTGGTTTTCGAGTCGCCTGTCTATTCTTCTTCTTTCCAGCTAACTTTTGCACTTTTGTCTTTTAGTTCACTATTTACAAATGTACAAAATCCAATCTCTACTCCATTTAATTGTATTTTTCCTTTATCGTTTTACCACTAATTTTTTTACACTACCAATTCTAAATAGTTTTAGTGTATTTTACTTATATTTCTTATTTGATGGTGCAAACGGATACGTCAGCTGAATTTTTATTGGAGCTATATTTCGGCCCTTCTTGGCAAGGGTCCTCTTCAAGCTCAATACCGCTCAAGTTGGAAAAACGAACTTGTGGAAACCCCCACAGTTCGTATTTCCAACTTGAGCGGTATTGAGCCTGAAGAGGACCCTTGCCAAGAAGTGCCGATTATAGCTCCGATAAAAATTCAGCTGACGTATCCGTTTGCACCATCAAATATGATTCGCAGTCAGCTTGGGCTGAAGGAATATTTATATATTTCTTATTTTCATATAATACATTATTTTGTCCTCTATAGTCCCTCAAATTTCCACCCGCAAAATCACAATCTATCAAGTTCTAATTAAGTACCTTGCTCCAGCAATTCCCTCAAGTTTTTAACGTCCTCCTCGGTAATCTTCGGTCTCGGCCGCCCCTCAAGTTCCGGGGGAATGTCGAACGATGGAGGTGGCGTCGGGGATCGCCGCATACGGTCGATCTTCTCCCTAACTTCAGAAGAGACAGGTGCTGGAGGACGGACTTTCCGGTAGAGTGGTTCCTCGGTGTCCGATCCGGCTGGGATCCATTTTGACCGGAAACGGACGCTTTCAAAGTCGCTTTCATAGTCGCTTTCGCGTGATTCGCCTTTTACGAATTTCTTTGGCTTTGGGACGACTGTGTCTGAAACATAATGTCACTATCAAGTTTGATAGCACTGATATTCTTGCAAGGTATGGTAGCATTTTATTAAAATGGAAATAGCAGTAGGCAGGGGCGTCGCTAGGGGGGGGGGGGTGTTACGCATAGCGTAAGAAGCTATTCAGTTAGCCGTTTAAGGGGGAACGAGGCCAGATGAATAGTGATAAAATTGAACGGGTTCAGAAGAGGTCTCTACAAATCATCTACGGAGGTTCCCCACTGCCTTACTCTTTTTATCTAAAAGAATACAAACTTGACCCCCTTTTTGTCCGTCGAGAGAAACTGTGCCTAAAATTTGGCTCAACCCTCCTCCTCCATCCCATCTACAAGAACTTCCTCCCGCCTCCCTTTGTCCCCCTCAGATCCCGACTCCCCAGAGAGGCGGCTGCGAAAGTTCCAAAACTGACACCGGTTTACTCCAGGTCACAGCGTTATTCTCGAAGCTTTGTGCCGAGTTTTGTTCGTACTTTTAACAATTCGTAACTTGTGCGTTTTATCCTATTCTTTTTGTGTTTCTCGATGACAAATCTTTCTTGTATTAACTGTTTGACTAAAAGATACCATATTTGGGCTATGCCAATGAGAGACTGTATCTTGTTTACATTAAATGATTTGATTTGATTTGAATCCATATTTGAGCTTAGTATTCTTGCTGGACAAATGATTCAGCCGAAACTGGAAATTTGGTTGAAGCTCAAAGTTGTTTCTGGAGTCGATTAGAGTATTCGGCGTGTCAAAAATCAAATCTCAAGACTAGTTTTTTCCCTACGGTGGTATTTGAAAGTAATTTGCCCGAATAAGATATTTATAGTCGGTAGAAGCTTCTGTTATTTATTACAGGGTTGTTTCCTTCCCCGACGTTGGACCTGAAGATTGACAGCCTGACGAGGACCCTTGCAAAGAAGGGCCGAAATATCGCTGATGAACATCGTAGCTGACATATCGGGTTTTTAGGCTTCGAATTTCGGGGTTTGACTACATTAAAAGCTAGATCTTTAGCTAGATTAGTATCTTGGCCGACAAAGGTCATTTTAAAAAAATTAGCCGCGTCACTCATTTTCAGACTATCTGATACGCTGTCGTTACAAACTGCTGCGGGTTGGGATATTGTGGAAGTGAATTTTTGTTATTACGAACGATGTTCACCTTAACCTTACAAATACTAGCTTTAATATTCATCAAATTTTCGGCAGGCGGTGCTGTCTTTTTTTGGCTATTGTTTCTAACGCAGGCGCCCTGCCCCCCCCCCCCTCGAGTTTTGGCTAGCGACGCCCCTGGCAGTAGGGCCAAGAAAGTGGGGAAATAGCAGTAAGACAATTAAAGTTCCAGTTCCCAATCTTAAACCAACAAAAATAAAATTAAAGAATCGAAATACCATTGTTAGCTAACACGAACTTTTTGCGAAACTTGTTTCAAATTTTTTTTTCATCGATTGTCTTATATTTTCGAGCAACGAGTTCTATATTTTTGTGCCAGTCTGAAAAATTGAAAAGCGAGATGGCATAATCTTATAATGTTAGGTGCCGAGAATACAGATTTTTATATTTTTTCATAAGGGTACTTTCCCTTGCTCTACGGCACTGTGCTCCAAGTTCAGACACCGTGCTCAAACGTTGCGATATTGGAGCACTGCCCCCCAAAATTGAGTATTTGTGTACGACTGATGGTGGGTTTACACACTGCGTAAAATCCGAGCGTACTTTACGCACATATTTGAGCTTGAAAAGATTTCTAGCAATACGAACGTATTTAAATACAAAACGGACCGATTTCTCAAATACTTCCATACTGCTAGAGATCTTTTCAAGACCAAATACCTGCGTAAAATACGCTCGGATTTTCCGCGGTGTGTAAATGCACCATGAATCGGAGCGATTATATCCACGAACCAAACTCACCCTTCAAAGCTCGGGGGCGTGGCGGCTCCGCCACAAACGGGAACGGCTCCAACACCAAATCCCTCCCACTTCGTATCTTCTCAACATCGCTGTCGCTATCGAACTCGTGTCGTCTCTCGGCCTCTGCCCTCATTTCTTCTCTGCGGATTCGGTTCCGCTCAGGCGGCTCCAGCTTAATCACTCGCGTCGTTTGCTCCATCGATACAAAACGGCGGGAGCTCGCAGTGGACTCCTCCATTTTCATTCGCTGCGTTGTCTCCACCCCCATACGCCCATTGGTTGAGAGCAGTGGGCGTGGCGCGTAACACTCGCTCGGTGCTGGCTCCGGCGTCAGGGGCGGGTAAGAGGGCGGAGTTATCGGTTTAAACATGTTTACGGGCGGTGTAGGGGTGGTCGGAAGGGGTTTACGGGTCGAAGGGATCGTTTTGACAATAAGCTCTTCTTTGGGTTGGATCAAAGGGCAAAATACCGGTTCGGCCTCTTTGCCTTCTGGGACTATCCGTTCATCAAGGTCTATTACGGGGCGAGGGGGGCCTGATAGTGTCGGAGGGGTATCGAAAACAGTAGGAGGGGTGGGGGAGCGTTCTCTACGGCGACGTGATGGGCTTCGGGACTGCAAACGGGGCCGGACTGGTCGATACACCAAGTCTTCCGTTTCCGAATCCGACGGAACCCATTTCGGCCGGATTTTACCTTCATAATCGCTTTCATAATCAGACTCTCGGAAGTCGCCTTTTATGAACTTTTTAGGTCTAGTTGGAGGGGGGAGTTTTGGGGTTGATTTCTTCGGACGGGGTGGGTCGGGGGTGAATGGAAAAGGTTCGAGGGTGAGAGGCTTTGCATGTGTTACAAACGCTTCAAAGCAACCGACCTGAAAGACGAATAAAACCTTGGTTAATGCCAGACATGAAATCCGGACATGAAGACCGGAAATCCGCTACCGGTCCCTTCAAAAGCTGATCGCTGTTATGCTGACGCTCTGGCGGAAAGCGGGGGGAGGGGGCGTCGAGGTTTAAAACAACTGACCCTTGCAACCAGGATTCAAGTCGAAGTGTTTCAGCGTGCAATAGCAGACATCCCTTTTTATTCAGTAGCTTGTGTGGTATGATGATCTGTTTGTTTTTCTTCGTTAAAGTTGATACTTATTAATAATTTGCAGTGACGGCGACAAGGAAAAGCTTAACGCCAAATTTATAAATAATAATAACAAATAATAGTAATAAAAAGCCTGCGAGACGGATGGCTGACTATTCCGGAAAAAACTGGAGTAGCAACCGAGTCGTACCAAAAAATAACTCTCGAAACCGAAAATTAACACAGAATGACGGAACTGTCACAAAAATTAAAAAGGAAGTAAAAGAAAGTTGCATAAAAGCGAGTAACAGAAACAAGGAAGCATGCAAGCTGACGACAAGAAAGCGGGGTTTGGGAAATTTCATACGGCCCCGTCAAGGAACGACTTAGTACAGAAGTACCCCTTCAAATTTGTAAAGGGGTCGAGGGCTTCTATATTCACTTGTTCGTCTGACTCAAGACACAACTAGAAATGTCTTAGCCCTCTTGAAGTGCTTAAAGCAAACTCTCTACTTTCAAGAGATAGAATTTTCACGCCAAGACTTAAGAGCTGTTTTGTGATCAAGAGATCAGTATATACAAAAAGAAAATATGACATGGATGATTTGTTTGTCATTCCAATTGTACAAAATATTATCCAGTGATAATGTTTTATGTAGACAATCCGCAGTTAGCAATACGTAAAATAATTATTATCTAAGAAACGAGAAAGATCTAAGGGAAGAGAAAGTTCCATATGTACTGAGAGTTTTAAGTACCTTGTCTGTCAAGGGTGGCTCAAGGGCTGGGACGTCACCCTGGGGAGGCGGGGCCGCAGTAACAAGCTCAGTGGTTAGTGCTGTATCTCTTTGCGGTACTAACTCGTGCTTCGTCGTAACGCGGGTCTCTTCTATGGCTTGCGACTCTTGGTGGAGCTTCGACTCCCACATCGCTTTCATCGTTGACAGTTTACCATAGGACTGGGTGACTACTTCCGATCGTGTTTCGACTGCAGTGAATCCATCGTGCTGCTTCGCTTCTTCGTCTGCACTCCAGATATCCTGCATTTCGTCAACAAGACCCAAGTCAATGTGTTGGGACAAGCGTGGGACTGCCGTTGGAGTATCAACAGGCTTGGTTTCTGCATCAGAATTCAACTTCCCGACTTTCTCAGCTTGAGTCTCGTCCGTTTGTGATGTCTGGTAGACCGAGTTTATGTTCGTTTGACGGTCTGATGTTAGTTGAGTGCTTGACGAAGAGAAATGACTACTAGACGATGTCGTCAGGTGCGTCGACCGCAGTCCAGTTAGGAAACCGTCCCCAAATGCCGAATCAACCGCCCTCAGATCAACTTCAGGAGGGATGTGATGAATTACCTTTTGTCCAACTACAGCAACAAACATTAATTTCTTGTCTGTTTCTGATACAGAAGTTGAAAGACGTCGATCTGCTGAATTTTTTGGCTGATCGGAAAAAGACTGATCCGAGGATGATGATGTCAGTGACAGTTGGTTTGTTGAAATATTCTGCTGATCAACACTAGCGGTTGTTGACTGCTGACATGACGACGACATTTGTTGACCAACATGATCATGCGATTTTGTCCCTACGGGCTGCATTGCTGACTGTTCAGATGACGACGCCGATTGCCGGACTTGTGTTTGCTCAGCAGTCGAGAACTGTTGGCTTGCTGTTGACGATTGTCGCACTGTTGATGAGCTCGTCCTTGCGGTAGATGTTACTGAGCAGCTTTTTACCTCGGTAGAAACTTGAGACTCTGTCTTTGCCCAGGGGACAATTGACTTTGCTGCTTCGTCTCCCTGAGGGGGCCAAGAGACGTTCGTATCGGTAAACTTTCTCCCCCATTGCTTTTCCATCTGTAGTGCATCCTGGGAAGGCATGGGCGACACGCTCTTTCTTGCTTCTGTGTGAACTACTGGCTCTTTGATGATTATGATGTCTGTTGTTTCCTTCTTCGGAAGCCACTTCTTCTCCATCTCCAAAGCTTCAGGTTTCGGTCTTTGAGGGGATACAGGCTTGCCCGCTTTCCGAGTTGTCTCCACACTAAGAGTGCGTCCCTCTCGTGTTTCTGTTCTTCGAACTTCCCGCGTTTCTACAACTTTTCGAATCTCCCGCTTTTCGGCACCTTCGCTGTCACTGGTGGCAACTTGTTTTAGTGCCGATACAGTGGCGGGGATGTCGATTTTCGGGCGTGGTGGCGCTTCGATCACGGGGGGGACATCAAACTCAGTCGGCGGCGTGGGCGGCCTCTGTTTCTCCTCCCGTCTTTTCTTCCTTCTCTCTTTTAACTCCAGCTTAATCTTCTGATACGCCGGTTCACCTTCCGTATCGCTGCCAGGGGGTACCCACTTAACAGGGAATCGGGAGTCGAGGTCGCTTTCGTAATCACTCTCTTTCGACTCCCCTTTTACGAACTTGGAGGGCCTTCTGGGAGGAGGGCCCTTAGGCGCAGAAGGGCGAGAGGGTTCTGGCTTGAACGGGAACGGTTCAAGCTCTTTAAAGGCCTCGAACTTGAATTCGACCTCTTTTCTTTCAACAATCTTCTGCGCCTTTACATTCACCTCGGCGAGGGGTGGTTTGGATTTTTCTTCAGTTGGGGTGGGTAAAAGGCGTACCCCTCCGGCTACAGGGTTCGGGGAGAGCGCTTTCGAAAACTCGTCAAGTTTTCGGGCGCTTTCGGAGACAGGCTCTCTTTTGGGCGACTTCTTTTTGGGCGCCAAAATTTTGAGCGGTTCCTCCAACGACTCCAAACTTCGTGCCTCAGCTTCCAAAATCTTCTTATGCTCAGCGACGCGAGAATGTAAGCTTGTTCCGGACGATTCCGATATGTGGCGTGACGATTTCGTCATGGTAGACGACGTGAACTGTCTCGTATCGGTTCGGGAGTCGTAGACGACGTTTTCGATGACGACAGACTGGGTCGGAACGAGTGGTTGAATCGCAGAATGGACGATGACATCAGCGGAGCTATCGGCGCGACCGGCTTCGTTTTCGGCGCTTGCGCGATAGCGCCCTGAGTCGCAAGACGTGGCTGCAAGAGAATGACAAGGGATGAGTTCCAGCTTTGCGGAGGGAGGAGCCTGAAAAATTTGTAGCCTGTGTATTTGTATGGTAGTTGTATGTATAGATATGTAGTAGTAGGGAATACTTTCATTTAATCTGCCTCAGACTTGGCCAAACTTAAATAAATAAATGATGATTTAATCCGTAATATCCTTAAATACATAAAAATAGCTGAGGATATGTCAATACAAGTAAAGACACTTCAAGCACTGTCAATCAACTCGACAGGTCAAAATTACTTATCTGATAACATTAAAATTTCATAAATAAACTACATCAATAATCAAAAGACAGGTCAAAATTACATACCGTATTTCGTATAAAATTTCTAAATAGAACAATCAAGTTCGTAAATAAACTACATCAATAAAGAAAAACAAGTAAAAATTGCATACCACAGCTAGGAACAGTTAAACTGTTTAATAAAGTATGGTACAAAAGACATTAGCTAACGCTCGGATGAGTGTATGGGAGGAGGAATACGACTTAAGCAGCATAGTATCCAGTAGCATCCAGTCCTACTGTGGCAGTATCTAATTTTGCCATAGCAGCATGCAGTGGTAACAGTTACTACTGTACGCTTCTGACACTTACAACTTGATATAACTAATTCTCGAAAAATTTTCATCGGGAGGGTGGTCAACAGATGTCAGATAAGGTTTGTTCCATCGATATTTCGGCTCTTCTATGCACGGGTCCTCGTCAGGCTCCAGATAGAAGAAAAACGAACCTGCAGCTCGACGAGGTCGAGCCAAGATGGAATGAAATATCACTTGACCAAAATCTTAGCTGACTTATCTGTTTGGCGTCTTTTTTTGTATATGATTCACAGTCGTCTTGGGCAGCGGAGGTGTTAAGTAAGTAAGTAAGTAATTTATTTCTAACCCGCCATTTCAACAAGACCAAAGGTTTCGATGGGATCCCAAAAATCTATATTTGATCCAGACAACTGGGTCTTGTCTTCGCCAGATCAAGTCTTCGCCAGGATAATCATTAGAGAAAACCAAGTTCAGATATACCTCCATAAGCCAGATCTATTTTGAAGATCCCGACCGAAACTTCCTGCTTTACTTCTGCCAAATTTCCGGTTTCGGCCAAATTCCGAGCGAACTAATTGTCCAGCAAAAAAAGAAAATTCAGAGTCGAATTCAGCGTACGGTATCTCCTTATCCCTATAAAGAACATCTAATCAATTTCAAATAAAACTTTAGCTTCTAAAGAAAAACGGTTTATTCCGGACGAATTGCATGTCCAGTTCAAAAATGATTGTCATATGCAGACTCAGCGTCTTTTCTTACCCCTAAATCTGTCATCTAATCAACTTCAAATAAAACTTAATTACTTTTAACAATTTTTCCGGTTCTGGCCGGAATTCTGGGCGAACTAGTTGTCCGGGTAGAAAATGCTTTTCACACAAGTATTCAGCATGTCTACTTACCCCTAAATCGAACATTTAATCCACTTCAAATCAAAGTTTTACTTTTAACCAACTTTCCGGTTTTTGCCGGATTCCGGACAAACTACTCGTCCAGCGAGAAAATGGTTTTCACAATCGTGTTAAGCATGTCTTCTTAACCCCGGAACCGAACATTTAATCAACTTCAAATGAAACTTTTACTTTGAATCAACTTTCCGGTTTTTGCCGGATTCCGGGCGAACTACTTGTCGGACGAAAACTGTTTTGCATATTCGTGTTCAGCATGTCTTCTTACCCCATAATTGACTATCACATTAGCTATTTAAAAATATTCTGCTTGCCCCTTAATTTGAACCCCCTCCCCACCCCCAAATGTAGGGCTACAGAGCGCATCTACGAACTTAACCTTACCATTGAACCAAAGAGTCCTCACACCAAGTTTCATCAAAATATCTCATTCCCTTCGAGAGTTATCGTGCTAACAGACGGACAGACGGACGGACGGACAACTTTTACGATGTCATGGGTATCCCTCCACTTACGTTTTGGGATCCCAAAAGCGGAGTAAAAAAAAGAAAAAAAAAAGAAGACATAAATACACAAAAAGACACTAATTTTCAGTCATCGGCTAGGAGCCAGTGTAGAGGGTCGTGCGCTGGTTGGGCTCTGTTGTCAATGATTTTTGATAACGACGAAGAAACATCCAAAAGGGTAATACTTGCATCTTCAACTTTGAACTTCTCCGTCAATGTATGGTTATGGCATAATTTCGACAAACGGAGCAGGTGCTTTGCATATTTAAAATAACATGATCTCATCTTTTTGATCTCCTTCTTTCGCAGAACATGGGTGACACCAGAACGAAATAGTATAGAAGGAGCGCAATAGGTGCTGTACAATTTTCCCAAAGCTTTACGATTATAGCGCCCCCGGTTGGGGACGATGCGCCCATAGGCGGTACGGATTGATCTAGAAACTTCTTGAACAACCGAAGAGCAAAATTTTGACAACGAAGATTTGAATGTTATGCCAAGCCATCGGAGATTCTGTTCATTTGATGACGAACGATTCAAGAGAGATAGAAGCTTTGGATGCACTCAAACGATCTGACGAAGGGTTGAAATGCAGGTACTCACATTTTGAGAGGTTAACTTCAAGGCCGATTTTGAGAAGTTCCGACGACAGCTTACAGGCATTTTTGGTGAGTGTGGATAGGGTACGGCTTACTAAGAGCAAGTCGTCCGCGTAAGCTATGTAGCTGAATGCATGGTCTTTTTAAAAGTAAGCAGGATGTAAAGAATCGAGACAAGAGATAAGATTAAAGGATCCCTCTTGCTTATTCTGCCTTTACTATTATCCCTAGCTCTCTTATGGGATTAAAGATTCTGAAATACCCACCTTTCGTCATTGGCTCATTTTGAACTACGACTTTTTAGCGCTCTTGGCCTACACCGTAAAAAGATTCTCCGAGAAAAGATTAAACTTAACTGCAGTATTTGGGATTAATCTTATCTCTACTGGGATAGGATTAATCCGAATTAGAAATAATCTTATCTCAGTAGAGACAACATTACTCCCAGTAGCAAATACTGCAAGATTTTTTTTTACAGTGTAGCCGAGTTTGAAAGTCGCACAACCCTGGCTTCGCCGAAAGTTTCAAGCTTCAATAAATCTTATACAAACAAGGACATGCGAAGCTTCAAGGTAATTCGCAAGGCATTTGGCCTTTTATTTCGTTTTCGTGGGCGATACAGGAAAGACATCGTCGGGTCATTGTTCACCGCTGTTGCTTTACCTCATGTTCTTTTTGCTGCAAAAAGCGTAGAAAATTTTCAAATTTGCGATATATCTGCTATTAAATTTTCATATTTCAATTTTTCCAAATTTCTCCTTGGGTTCCCCATTTCTTTCACTAATTCGCAGTTGGTTTCCAATTTTAAAGTAAAAGACCCAGTTTTAATTTTGAGGAAAAAGATGACCAACTTTTATAAAAAAAAACTTCGGTAGCCCTCCAAACCCACAACCTGTACCCATTTTTTAACAAGTGAATAATATAGTGCGTAACTTAGTTGTCGAAATCGTGTGTATTTTTTATAGTATTTATGTGTTAATGAATTGACCAGATGGTTTAGGCATAGTTCTGTTTTGTACATTATTTTGTTCTCCTCAGTTCTGAGGGAAATAAGTGAATAAATAAATAAATAAATTATATTCATTTTGGAAGGCATGGCAGAGCATCTGTTTTGGACTTCTTTTATTTTGCTTGGTTTTCCCACTTCTTAAAGGACCCCTCTTGCTTATTCTGCCTTTTATAATATACCTAGCTCCCTTGTGGAATTGTAAGCTTCTAAATTCCCGGCCTTTCTCCATTGTTTCGTTTTTTGCCTACGAATTTTTGCGCATTTTCGGCCATGCCGAGTTTTGCCCGTCACGCAAAGCAAAGTTTGCCGGATTCTTTAGTGTCCGCTGACAACTTTCTCAAACATAAGGATATGAGAATCTTCTGTTGTTTACTTCTTTTATTTACTTAGTTTTCCAACTTTTTAACCACGGCGCGTTCAGTTTTCAAACGTTTTGCTCCCACCTGCCGCGTCGGAGAGAAGGGAGGCTGAATAGTCGACACGCACTGAAAAGAATATCGCTAAATTCTCGCGGAAAGTAATGGTATTTCTGAAAATGATATTTCTGAGCCATTTCACCTTGAAAAGATCATATCTAGTCAGAGTTGGGCTGTAAGGGGGAAAAGTAAGATTTTCCGCATTAGGTTCGAAAATAGGCCTTAAGTTCTGCAAGAATACAGGAAGGAATAAGCATTCCTTCTGCCGAAGTTGACTGTGAATTTACTATAATCATATTCGGTGCGTTAAGCTGGCCAGTCGGCTGAAACTTTATTCGGCGATATAGCGCTGATTTTCAGTAGATGAAAATCTGAACCGGCGCACCACTAGATACGACCAGATATGACTGTTAATTAGTTAGAGACCCAGTGTTTACTTTATACTTATACACAATGTTCACTCCTTTCTCAATTCTTTCGTGCCATATTTTACCAAACATTTTAACGCTCTATAAAAGTTGTTGTCATCTATTTCTTTTCAGCCCGTTTCTTTATTTTTGTTGAATGAATAAGGGTTTATTAAAAAAAAAATAGAATCTTCAATGCCCAGAGGCGAACCTGTGAGGGACTAAATACCCTCAAAACAAAACATCAACAACAACAAAAACTTCGACAAATATATAGAAAAAAAAAGGAAAGAAAGAAAGAAAGGAGCTTGACTTACCCGGTCTGGGACGCCCAACCAAAAAAAAAAAAAAAAAAAAACATTTTCAACCAGAATCACTACTATAACTATCCAAAAAAAACTAACGAAAAACACAACTTAAACGGCTGAGAATAACAGCCGTTGAGAATGACATAAATAGTTTGACCATTGCATCTTTTTATCTCAATCACATTTGTTAAAATTCTAGAATAGTAGTGACACTTATGATGAATTATTTTTGTACTTGTCATTTTAATTCGCGTCCGTATTTTCATGCAATGTATTTTAAACCGTGAATTGTATAATAGTAGTGACACTTATGACGAATTATTTTTGTACTTGTCATTGTAAATCGCGTTCGTATTCTGATGAATTGTATTTTAAACCGCGAACTGTATATATAAATCATAGGTTACCATTGTAAATATATCCCTTGGTTGATCTGTTTATTTGTAATGACATGTCCAGCACTATTTTTTGTCTGTAAAAGATATCTATGGATAAATAAACCGAATTGTAATTGTAATTGTAGATTATTTCTTCAAGTAAACTAACCGATGTAATTTTTATTAACAGAAAAAGAGGTTAAGCCGAAGCTCCTCCCCCTAATGGTAATGGTACTTCTCAGCTAGTAGGCCACGGGATTCACTGGATATGTGAATTCCAGATTCTTGTCCAGCTGATTAGGGGCTTCTGGATTGACTGCTGCTGAGCGAAATTCCCTTGTCTCTCATATCCGGTTTCCTGACTGGTCCTGAGGCCAGTTGTCAACTATGGAGTCAGCCTAAAGGCGGCTTCACACTGACTTAAGATCCGTTTCACACTGGAGTACTTAGACCTCTTAAAGCACAACTCCTACTAGAAATGATCTTTTCCCTATGAAATGAATCAGAAAAAAAGTTTCTGAAAATACTATTATTTTTCGCCTAAAACTAGCTATTCTCTTATTAGCGCTTGTCGACTATCTCCAGCCTTCCTGCTCTCCGACGCGGCGGCTGGGCGCAAAACATTTGAAAACTGAACATGCCTTGGTTAAAAAGTGGGAAAACTAAGCAAATAAAAGAAGTAATAAACAAATGACTATCACATCCTTGTGTCTGAAAGAGTTGTAAGCGGACGTTGAAGATTCCGGCAAACTTTTCATTGGGTGACGGGAAAACTCGACAGGGCTGAAAAAGCGCAAAAAATTCGTAGTTCCGAAACGAAACAATGGAGAAAGGTGGGGATTTTTTAAGCTTATAATTCCATATGGGAGCTAAGTATATTATAAAAGGCAGAAAAAGCAAGAGGGGTCCTTTAAGTGTTCTTTATGCGTCTAAAGTCGCACTTAACGTAAGAAATCTCACTTAACTTTAGTATTTTTCAAAGTTGAAAATTTTTCAACTTTACACTCAAAGTTAAGGGCACTTAAGGAAGAGAGGAGAAAAGTTGATCTCAAAATAATAATATCCTGTTTGGTATAGGTGTATATGGTAAATTCTTTCTCGTCTTTGCAGCAAGTGCTAAATCATCGTCTGAGCTACTGTAAACCATTTTTTCTCATTTTGAATTATTCGTTGATGATGAAAAGGGTGAAAATCTTGGAAGAAATGACGAAAATTTCCTTAGCTTCAGCTCCTTGGTGTGAAAGGCCTAAGTACAGTGTGAAAGGCTTACTAACTTAACGTAACTTTTGCTACTTAACTTTAGTTCTTAAAGCACAGCTCTTTCCGATGAAAAATTTATCTCAAAGTAGTACTATGAAGTAGTACGAAAATGTAGCATGCAGTACTAACTGATGCTACTACATGCTTCTACTTCAAGGCTACCGTGTTACTGCATACTACTATATGCTACTATTAGCAAGACTGGATGCTACTATGGCAAGACAGGATGCTACTGGATACTACTACATAATATTGGACCAGTCTGAGGTACATTAAATGATAGTATTCTCTGATATTACATAGTATTACATGCAACTTTTTCGAACTACTACCATACTACTACACAGGCTACAAATTTTTCATCGGGTTACTAGAAATGATCTTTTCACTATGTGCTGGATCAGAAAAACGTTTTTGAAAATACCATTACTTTCCACCTAAATTTAGCGATCTTCTTGATAGCGTTTGTTGACTCTATCCAGCCTTCCTGCTCTCCGACGCGGCGGCTGAGCGCAAAACATTTGAAAACAGAAGGCGCCGTGGTTAAAAAGTGAGAAAACTAAGAGAATAAAAGAAGTCAACAACAGAAGATTCTCATGTCCTTATGTGTGAAAGAGTTTGTTGATGATTTCTGCAAACTTTGTGTTTGAGACGGACAAAACTCGGCACGGCCGAAAAAAAGCTAAAAATTCGTAGGGACAAGAGGAAACAATTGAGAAAGGTGGAGATTTCAGAAGCTTATAATTCTATAAGTGAGCTAGGTATATTACAAAAAGGCATAATAAGCAAAAGGTGTCCTTTAAGTGGCAATGTGAAGCCGCCTTAAGCCCCAGGAGCCATTTGAACGAATGTTTGCTACTGAAAGTTTTATTAAGCCTTACTAAAGTACACGGAGAAGTACACATGCATACCTTTCTGCTTTAACCATCTTTAGAGTAAAAATAATAAAACCTAGCTTGGGTAAACCAGATGGAGAATTCTCTTCCCGCTTTAACCATCCCTGTACTGTCAGAAGTTTCATAAGAGACAACAGGAGGATGCGCGATTTCGACAGACAATGCGTAACAGATAACACTTCGGATGTTGTCTGTTCTGTTTGAAAATGTTATGCATAACAATCGTCGTCATCGGGAACAGCCGAAAAATCGCCATAAAGCATCTGTTGAATTTTCCTCTGTTGAACACCAACAATTAGTGGCTTTTTTGATCGCCGATTAGTTCGGCGATAGCGTCGCCGTCTGACTTTTTGTCATTTTTGACGTTCGCCGGAAGCCGATTACTGTAGCTGTATATCTTAATTTCTGTTTTTGTTCTGATCGGCTAACGTCTATCGCCTGAATTCCTGTCCATCGCCGATCGGCCAAGGACTCGCCGTTTGCCGTAGACGTTGGGTTTTTCGTTTGACGATTTGGCGTTTCTTTCAAAAATGGAGAGAAATGAGGATTATGTTCTTTATGTTCTTCGTTATGAGAACAGCCTCTTTGCAGTCCAATGTGACTAGACATATCCAGTGTGTAGTTTATGTTATAACAGAAGTACACTGCAAGCAAAACAAAATCCCGCTTTTGCGCACCCAAAAACAGCGGCGAACGCCAAAGGCTATCGGCTATCGAAAACAGTAAATAAGCACAAATCGGCAAACTCGCTTCGTCTACCGGTCAAATTTCATCGGTGATCAAAAACGCCACTATTGTTTAAAAAAAGAGTAAAGAAATTTTTGTTGGAGGGGTGAGAAGTCACGATTCACAGAATGAAGGTATAAGTTATTATTTCTTTTTTTATTACCTTTGTTTATTTATTTTGTCTTTCTTCTTCTTTTTTCTTTTGTGTGGTATATGGAAATTTTTTTTATTAATTAGTGTTGAAATGAATTAAGTTATTGTTTAAGTTAAGCTGAAGTAGTTTGTGGTAACCGGCCAGTGCCAGTGCATTTATGTCTTCTCATGGGCGGTTACCTATCATGATGGGTTATTATGTAATTTAGCAATAAAATTATCTAATCTAATCTAATCTAATCCGACATCATGACGACAAACAAAAAAGTTCGTAGATGCTTTTGTGGTTGTTTTTCGGCTCTTCCTGGCAATCGCTGTAACGTTTTCCAACACAACAGATAAAATCCCAAGTGTTGTCTGTTACGCACTGTCTGTTGAAACCGCGCATCCTTCTTTTGTCTGTTATGAAACTACTGACAGTGTGGCTACTTAAAAAAAAAAATCATAAAATATAGATGAGAAGAATAAAAATAGAAGAACTACGGAAATTTCCTGTCGCTGAAAGCAGAAAGAGAAAAACTAATTCGCGAGGAGGATGGAAGAGGGCGGATTACCTTTCGCGATGGTCATCCAATATCTCGCTCCTTCCGATTCCTTCGCTACTCTTGGATCCTCAATTAGCACACCATTCCTGAACCACTTCACCTCAGGAGCAGGCATACCCGTAACCTCAATCTCCAAATGAACCCTCTCTCCCTCCTTTACGCTCATTGGCTGAATCCTTCGACCAATCACAGGAGGGAACAGGGGCTTGCGGATCGCCAATTGAGCAGTGGACGTTGCGATTCCGGCCTTATTGGTCGCGACGCAGCTGTAATCACCGACGTCAGTAAGGATGACGTCAGAGAAGGTCAAGCGAACGCGATT
This sequence comes from Branchinecta sandiegonensis, assembly GCA_030848855.1. NCBI lineage: Eukaryota > Metazoa > Arthropoda > Branchiopoda > Anostraca > Branchinectidae > Branchinecta > Branchinecta sandiegonensis. The sequence continues at coordinate 18,247,203 of JAUPMV010000016.1, read as the reverse complement.
GATGTCGAGAGAGACTTTGACGCGGTCGTCGGTGAGTAGGTCTTGCCCGTTGTGCTTCCACGAGATTTGAGGAGGCGGGTGGCCTAGAAAAGATAACAGACGAAGGCCTCAGAAAGTGAGATGGGTGCTGACATTTTTTTAAATCTGAACGTTCAATCCAATTTATTTCTAAATACCTTAAAGATACAAGAGGAATAATATATTTACGAAATACACAAGAACGAAACAAATTACTGATTGCCGGTGTTCCCCTCGGAACGACGCACGGACGACGGGAGGAGAGGGGGGATTAGACGGCTCATCTAGAGATAACACACTATCTTTGCTCCACAATCTTTGGAAAGAGTATTTCTGCGGTCAGTTAATTTAGGAACGTCCAGTCTAATGAGAGCCTCTTCATATGAATTGTTATGGTCACCCAGAACGATTCTCACTGCGCTCTTTTGGACATTTTCCAGGCGATCAGAGAGCAGAGAGCCCTGCAGAAAGAGAAGAATGCCAAACTTTCTTCCAGTCCAGCAACAGCTTGACGAGGACCCTTGCCAATAAGGTCGGAAATATCGCTGTCGAACATCATAGCTGACGTTCCGTTTTTAGCCACTGTTTAATAATAATAATAATAATTATTTCTTACCCACAAATTCCAGAGGAAAAACAAGCGGAGTACAATAAAGAAAAAGAAAGGAGGAAAATACTAAAATAACTATACATACAAAAATACTAGCACATAAACAGGGGTTAAGGGGGTGGTGTGGTGGAAATCGAAAGTAGGCTGAACCCGACAGCTTCCTCTGTAGCATTAATAATGTTCCTCCGAAATATCTGGAACACCGAACTTGCGAATAATCACTCTATTCCGATGCCAAGGGGGGAGGTAAAGAAGGAATTTCGAGTAACGAAAGTAACTTTTTCGTCGAGAAAGAAGGTCTTTCTTTTTAAGAAGAGGATATAGTCCAGAAAAATAGAAGATAGAGTGGTCGCCTTTTTTATTTCTTTTTATTTTTTATTTTTTTAGTATGGCGATGTTCGTGAGGGTCGTGAGGTGGCGTATGAATAAAGAGAGGCGCACAGGGGATCAGCTGAAAGAGGGCATCAGAGGCATGGTGCAGGAGGACAGATGACTAACACGGGAAAAAGGTAAGAAAACAAGAAAAGGCATGCGAAAATTAGGGAACGTTTCACCAGGAGGCAAGCATGCTGAACATTTAGTTTTTAAAATCGTGTGTATTTTTTATAGTACAAGAATGGGCATGCGAAAACTGGGAACGTTTCAAGCGTGCTGAACATTTAGTTGTCCAAATCGTGTGTATTTTTTCTAGTGTTTATGTGTCAATGAATAGACCAGATGGTTTAGGCATAGTTCTGTTTTATACATTATTTTGTACTCCTCAGTTGTGAGGGAAATAAATAAATAAATAGGAAAGGAAGGTGTATCTTTCCTCTTTTTAGCAGAATTTTTGTGAGAAACTAGTTGACACTTAAACTTGTCTTAGGAAGTAAGTCAAGTCGAAGTAGTCGAAAGAAAGAAACGGAACTTCTTTATTTGTAAGCAAACACCCTGAGACACCATCGTCAGCCTGTGCTATCCAATGGATATTTTGGTATTAATAAATGATTGATTGAGGCACGGGACCTTCGCGAACTGGCTAAACTATTTAGCCAAGCAGCAGTGGAGGAAGATACACACTTCAAGGGTGCTAGCTTCCTTCTCTCTCCCAGCACCCGGATTTAAGGCAGGAAATGTGTTATAACTTATTCACTTATAATTTCTACGACTGAAAACTGTGATTGTCCGGCATACTTATACCGCGCACGCTCAAACCCACTTAAATGCACGGAATCTTACCTTCCACCACAGCCTCCATGGTTAAACGGGAGCCCTCCTCCACCTGAGAGCTCCTAAGCGGCTGGACGAATTTAGGCGGAATTAATTTCTGCTGCGTCTTTGTGAATCTCTGCTGCGGTTGTTCCACGGCAACAACTTTGGTAGATGAAAAGATGTTCGCACGTTCTTTGACGGAGAGCTTGGGGGCGTCGACTATCTCGCTTGTGGTCTACAAAATGGAACAGGATTACAATATTTCAATCGCTATAATAATAATAATAATAATGTATTTAAAGCCTTAGGGCCATATACAAACGACTAAATATAAAACTTCATAATAAATACTGTTACACAAACTACACAAACTAAACTACACTCGTCCGATCAACTTTTATTTTAACACTATTCAATACGAATCTACATAATGCAGTAATTGCACCTGGAGATGTGCTCTTCATGATATCAGGAGACAATATTACCCTTTTATAAGTAGTGAACTGAAAGACAAAAATGCTCCTCAGCCGGGATTTGAACCTAGGACCCTCTGCTTTACAAGGCAGGCCCCCATGGTTTATTGGTCACGGTACAAGTCCCTTGTGTAAAGTGCCATCTATTAATTAATATCACCCTATCCATACAATATATGTATAAGGTATGGTAAGACATACTTATTATTGATAATAGAGAAAAACTCAAACGGCATAAAGCGACAGACATACCAGCGGCATACGAAAATGACGCTTTGTTAATTCTGATTCGTAAAAGCTGTAAAAATAGAAAAATAATAAGACCTAAGGCATATTTAGGGCAAGTCGATTAACAACTAAAAAATGTCTGAAAGTCTGAACAACTCCAGTATTACTATAACTTTTACAGCTTTTACAACCCTATTACCCACAATGTAGAGGGCGGGGGGGGGGGGGGGGGGGTCACTCGTCGAGTTTCGTAATAATAGTTGCTGTAAAACGAGTTCTAAAAAAGTTTCAAAAGTTATCCCATGGAATGGAACTGCTCTGAAAATTCGCCAAAACCCTGTCCTGTCTCCCCTATCTTGATCAGAACACTAGTTTTGTACCCAGTATGCGGACGATCATCGCAGAATGTAAGCACAAATCACAAACAAGAGCGCACGTAATCACAGGGACCAATGAACAGGAAAAACAATCTAGAATGGAGACTCGTTCTTCTAGTTTGAGCCTGAAGAGGACCCTTGTCAAGAAAGACCGAAATATCGCTACAATAAAGCTCCGTTTAGTGCATTCAAATATGATTCTCAGAATACTTGAGAGATGTAGAAACTGGGCTAAAGGAATATTTTTGGAAATATTTTCGTGAAACTGAAGAATTTTGCTGTTTGAATAACGTTTTTAAGGACAGGTCGTACTTATTGATTCATTTATTTATTTCCCTCAAAGAATATATAATGAGGAGTACTAAAATAAATTTAAAAAACACTGTCACAAATAAGTTTCAAAACAATAAATAACAACTGACGTACTTTAAACAACACACTGTACTTACTTAACTATTAACTTTTATCGAAAAACGGAAATAGATTCTTCATAGTCATAATATTATTAGCTTTAGCTACAAAATTACCAAATTTCTGCAAAGGTAGTTATTCATTCTACTTCAGTAGTCTTTGATCGGTTTTCGTTCCCGAGACTCTACACTTCATATGTGTATCCTACCTCCTTTATTGGCATAACACTGATTATCGCACTTGCCACGTTTGTTCTCTTTAAGTGACGTATCAGGCTCCCAATCATTGTTCCGGAAAAGCTTATTGGTCCGGAGCCGGTACGCAAATTTTTCCAAGATTTTCATCCAAAGCAAGGGACATAGAAATAGGTAAAAACAGCCGAAGGCTTGTGTAAGCTTCTGTAAGCATAGCTATGTTTTATTTGAACACTTCTCTAACTGTTCCATTACCCTGACTTTGTTACTTGCTTATAAAACAGTCAAATAACACACTTGATATCAGATAATAGCCAACTATTTCAGGATTATCCTGGTATAAGCTTTCTTTAGAAATTCAAGTTAATTTTATTTTGAATTTACAAATGTGCTTCTTCTTCTATTTGAGGCGTCTGTTGGATCAAACCACCATCTCCTTGGCTGAAGATGCGTTCCTCCTGGTCTAGTGTTCAAATTGTGACAGGAAAACCAAGATGGCAGTTGAGTCACCATCAGCTGTGCTACCAGAATAATATTCAAAATGTGATAAAAACGTGAATCGAAAAAAACGTTCTTATTTTTTAGTAGAAAATGTCTGGTTTGGATTTTTGTTTTTTCTTCACCGACCGTTCACTGTTTGGCGACATTCACCTGAGCATACCTCTACTGTACTATCTCAGAGCATCTTAGCAGTAACACTATGCAACGTACTGCGAGGTGCCCTTTAAGAGAAGTGAGTAGGGAACAATAGAAAGATGATTTCATACCCGTTCCATTTCGGTGACTTCCTTCTTCTCCTTCACCTCCGTCTGACTCGAAATACGCTTCACATTCAACGACGACTGATAAACCACCGATGGCTCATGAACCGCCAGCGCTGCGGTGCAACTGGCCACACCCGCCGGATTTTCCGCCGTGCAAACCACCTTTCCGGAATGATGCGGCTCAGCAACCCGGATACTTAATGTATGAATACCACCCATATCTGAAATCGCTATATCCGGGTGGTTTTCTGCCGGTTTTCCTTGATACTGCCAACGAACAATCGGGGTCGGATCTCCGCTAATAATACACTGAAACGCAACAGGCGTTCCTTTATGTACCCGGTTGTCACTGAACAGCTTCTCGAACTGGGGTGGGGACATCAAGTCCTCCAACTTTGGCGGAGGAGGGGGTGTTGGCCCCCGTAGCGACAGCTCGGCTATGCACTTAGCCTCTCCTGCTTTATTATGTGCCTTGATAACGTACACCCCCTCATAAGAAGGGTCGGCATGAGGGATTTCCAAAACGAATACCCCATCTGGCAAGTTGAATATTGAATGCCGAGAGGTTCTGGCAAGGGGTAAGTTGTCCTTCAGCCAAGTGACTTCCGGGTCCGGCTTACCAATTACTTGCGCTTCAAACCTTACCCGCTGGTTCAGCTTGACGTTAGCGTCACCTAGGAGCTTAGTGAACTTTGGCGGCTGGAGATTTTCTTCAACGGATAGATGGCATTCGCTGCTGGCCTCCCCTGCAGAGTTGATCGCCATAACCTTATATGAACCAGCATCGTACAAGTGAGCTTGGCGTAGAATAAGCGCTGACTTATTCCCCTGGAAAATCTGCTGATATTCCGAATTTTCCGTGATTAGCACATCCTTCCGGTACCATGTAATCTCAGGATCCGGCTCCCCCTCCACCAAAACTTCAAGCTTGACCTTGTTACCCTCCAAGGTCATGCAGCTCTTCAGCGGTACTAGGAACTTCGGACGCGTTGGCTCCACATCGCTAAGGCCCAGCTCTGTGTCGGAGTTTTCTGCGGGTAATCGCCCTTTAACCGTAACAGAAGAAGTAGAGGAGGCTTCCCCGGCTATGTTCTTTGCGGAGACGGTATACGAACCCGAGTCTTTGGGGAAGGCTTCTGTAACGATGAGGGTGCAGTTGGTACCATCCGTGAGCGTTTTCAGCTCACGCGTTTCTTTGATCGGCCGCCCGTTGTGCATCCAAACTATGCTGGGTTGCGGTTTTCCGCTTATTTTAGCTTCCAAGCGGAATTTGCGGCCAGCTCGTGCCATCACGTTCGAAAGCGGCGTGAGAATGACCGGTGGCTCAGACGGAGTGAGTGGCTCAACGACAAGCATAGCCGTTGATTCAGCCTCCCCGGCACAATTAGTAGCGTGGCAGATATACTGACCTTGATCCTCCAAAAAGACCTCTTCAATGGTCAAAACGTGTTCATCGGCGCGAGCTTCGATTTGATATTCCGGTCCGGAGTCAATGCATTTCCCGTTTTTATACCATGACACGGAGGGTATAGGAGTACCAACGATAGAGCACGAGAGCTGTATGGAACCACCTTCCCGTGCACTACAGTTAACTAGTGGCTTTGTGAAATCAGGGGCTACAAGCTCTTCCTGTTGCAGTACGTCTCTCACTGTGAGCTTAGCGCTTGTTTCAGCAGATCCTGCAAAACTTACAGCCTTACAGAAGAAAACGGCTGTATCTTCGGCGAACGTTTCCTCAATATGTAGCGTACAGACGTTATCAATACAGGAAGTTTGGTAATCTGGGTTGTTATCAATCGCCATTCCATCCTTGTACCATGAGATTTCAGGCCGTGGCTTTCCTGTAACCTTACAGCGGAGGGTGATCCTCTGTCCTTCTGTTACTGTTTCGTCGTGGAGGGTTTCTGTAAATACAGGTGGCTCGTCTGACTGTATCGCTGCGTCGGACAGACGGACACGTTTTGACGGGGTGATGTGGGTGACTTGAAGGCCGAAGTCGCACTGAGTTTTCAATTCGGTTTGTGTGGTTTCGATTGTAACCTTTGGGCGTGAGTTGATCGAAAGCGCGATGCTCTCAGCGGCAAGGCGTGCCTGTTCCGCCGCGCGCGCAGCGGCACGGGCTGCTTCCGCCTCAGCCTGTGCCGCGGCGAGAGACTCGCGGAAAACCGCTTCGGTTTCCGCCGCCTGCCGTTTTTCCACTTCGGCCGTTTGCAGATTCTTCGACAAAATTACCAGCTCCTTTGTAATCGAAGTGAATGACTCGAAAACTTCACGATACTCCCTCGTCACATTTTCGGACAATTTTGCGCCTTCAGGCGTCTGTAACTCTATGGCAATGCTGGAGATCTTATTAATCTTTTCTTCCTGCTGGCGTTTCCCGGACTCGACAAATTGCTGCACTTCGTGGACCAGATCGTCTGCTTCGGACTTGGACCGGCACAGAGTTGAACGTCTCGCCAGGCTGACCAATAGGCGGCTTCCGTGATTGAACCAATCTTCTACTTCTTCAACAAGGGTGAAGTACGTCGTGCGCTGTTCGATAACGTTACGTGTTTCGCCAACGTTGGTTCGAAGGCTTGACCACTTCGTCGTCACGGTTTTAATTCCTGAGTCGATCGGCTGACGACGATCTTCGTCATTCTCGGATGCGACGATTTTCTCTGCCGTGCTGAGGAAATTCTGAACTTTCGGCTCAATCGTGTCAACACTCCGTTCGAACTGCGAAAACGCGTCGGAATTCGACCGACACATCGTGAGCGAACTGGCATAACGTCCGGCGTTTTTGATCGAATCCAACTGCCGCATCATGTCATCAATCTGGTTCTGCACATTCATCAAGTCGGCGTTAAACTGGCAGTGTTGCCGATGTTGCGTGAGTCTCCAATTGCGCTCCTGCCAAACCGCTTCCCAATGACGGCTCCGCGTATCGAGAGAATGCATAAGCACATCGATGTCGTGTTTCGTGTCGCAGGGGATATCGCGATAGTGAGTGATGAGAGTATCGCAATCCGCTTTGGTGTTTGCGATCAAATTGGCGAGAAGGTTATAGTTGGCAACGTGATCGCGGATGATGAGCTCGATGTCTGGGACGTTCGCGGGAAGGACAGTGGTGTAGTATTGGTGTTCAAGGGACTCGATGGTTTGATCGATCTGCAAGAAACACACGAACTGTAGCAATTATAAACATTTGCAACACACACTACAGCAATTATTGGATGTTAGGTGAACTGCCCTATTAATCTCAAAGGTTCGTTGGAGAGCTTGTCGTTCCATGTCCCACCACGGACATGCAGTTGCTGCATTCCAGTTCAAATTTCCCGAAAGAAAGAAAAATCAGCTCCTCCCCAACAAGTCTCGCAATCGCTGCGTTTTTACAGAGGCCATGGTATCTGATGCTACGGTAACTGGATCTGCATTTTATCGTTTTTGCAGTCTGCATTTTATCGTTTTTGCAGTTCTCTGATCCTACGGTTGCTTTGGGAAAACGACAATTGCCGAGTTTGCGCTTTCAGAAGTAATCCCCCCAGAAATACTGATATCCGCTCACATCACAAGCGCCAACTTTTTTTTCGAGAAAATGCTAAAACAAGAGCTGTAAGCTCATATGGCACTTGCATGTGTCAAGATGATTTGATTGATCAAGAGTAAGTTTCGACTTTGCGGTTGAGATGCGCGCTATAAGGGAGCTGGAACTTCATTTGTAAGCAAAACCCTTGAGGCAAAACTGCTAATGGGCTGATGGGCATCACGAAAATGCATATATTGCTTAAAAGTATTTTTTTTACTTTGCGGTCAAGATTGGTACTTTAAGGAATAATCGGATTTGGGAAGTAGCAATTTCTAAGCAAATGCTGTTGAGTCTCCAATATTCCAGCGAAGTTTCATCGTCCTAGCACATCAGGAAGTACCTTAACGCGCGATCACCGGAATCCCAGACCCCCCTCCCCCTCCTCCAACTCCACCCACAATAACCGGAGCCAATCCTGTTCTGTAAATGATTAATCCAGAGCATCTGTTTGTCATTCCCACGAAGTTCGATCCAGATCACACCAGTCTAAGCGGGTCAAGTATTTTCCGCCCTCCCCCCGATAATTGCCGGATTCGGTCCGGAAATGAAAAAGGTCACAAGAGAAAAATGTCCTCTGTTTAATTATTAAATTTCACTCGAATCCGATCACCCGTTCCAAAGTTACGCATGACTCAATATTCCGGATTCCCCTCCCTCAACCCCCCCCCCCCAAGATTATCATATCGAGGATTTTCTTTTATTCCAAGTCAGTTTGACCGGGTCCCTGATATGCCTTCCAAGTTTCGTCGTGAAAATCCCCCAAAAACGGAATTCCGGGAGACCCCTCCCCCCCCCCCCTCAAGTGTCCTGATCCAGTCAAATTATGTAAAAGATTTATATGGACCAGATGTTTGTTCTTCCCAGCAAGTTTCACTCCGATACCATCATTCTAACCGTTTCTCGAGATTTCCGGTCCACCCCCCCCCCCCAACCCACCCAGCTCCCCCGCGGTGCACGTAGCCAATCCGATTCAGCAAATGACTTACCTAGAGCATCTGTTTGTTCTTCCCACAAAGTTCCATCCCGATCCCTCCATTCTAAACGGGGCACGTATTTCCCCCCCCCAATAGTTGCCGGATCCGGTCCGGATATGAAAAAAATCATCGGAGAAATGTCCTCTGTTGAATTCTTAAATTTCACTCGAATCCGATCACCCATTCCAAAATTACGCATGACTGAAAATTTCGGATTCCCCTCCCTCCACTCCCCCCACCATTATCTGATCGACAAAATTTTTATTTTGAAGTCAGTTTGATTGGGTCCCTGATATGCCTGCCAAGTTTCATCGTGAAAATCCCCAAAACCACCATCACCGGAATTCCGGGACCCCCCCCCCCCATAAGTGTCCGGATCAAGTACAATGGCCTAAAGGACTTATCTAGAGCAGATGCTTGTTCTTCCCAGCAAGTTCCACTCCGATCCCTCCATTCTAACCGTTTCTTGAAATTTCCGGTCTCCCCCCCCCAACTCCCCCCTGGCTACCGAATCCGGTCAAGACTTTAAACGGGACATTACAGATAAATATTCTGTTCAGTTATGAAGTTTCATTACAATCCGATCATCCGTTCGAAAGTTACACACTTCTCAATTCCCGGATTCCCCTGCGGATTCCCCTCCCTCCACTCCCCCACCATTATCTGATCGACAATATTTTTATTTTGAAGTCAGTTTGATTGGGTCCCTGATATGCCTGCCAAGTTTCATCGTGAAAATCCAAAAAACCACCATCACCGGAATTCCGCCCCCCCCCCATAAGTGTCCGGATCCAGTACAATTACAGATATATATTCTCTTCAGTTATGAAGTTTCATTACAATCCGATCATCCGTTCGAAAGTTACACACTTCTCAGTTTCCCGGATTCCCCTGCCCTCCACCCCCCCCCCCCAAAATGGTCGGATCAGAAAACTGATTATTCCTAATTTTGTTTGGTCGGGTCTCTGATATGCCTGCCAAGTTTCATTGTCCTAGCTCATCTGGAAGTACCCTCACTCGAAAAAGTGTGACAAAATGCCCTAAATTTTCAAGTTTCCAGCGCCCCAGCTCCCCCGCATATGGTCGGATCGGGAAACTTATTATTTCCAGGTTACTTTGGTCAGGTCCCTGATATTCCTGCCAAGTTTCATTGTCCTAGCTCATCTGGAAGTACCCTAACTCGAAAAAGTGTGACAAAATGCCCTAAATTTTCAAGTTTCGAGCGCCCCCACTCCCCCGCATATGGTCGGATCGGGAAACTGATTATTTCCAGGTTCGTTTGGTCGGGTCCCTGATATTCCTGCCAAGTTTCATTGTCCTAGCTCATCTAGAAGTACCCTAACTCAGAAAAAAAGTGACAAAATGCCCTAAATTTGCAAGTTTCCAGCGCCCCGCACTCCCCCCCATATGGTCGGATCGGGAAACTGATTATTTCCAGGTTAGTTTGGTCGGGTCCCTGATATGCCTGCCAAGTTTCATTGTCCTAGCACATCTGGAAGTACCCTAACTCGGATATGTGGGACAAAAAAACTCGGACCGACTGACAGACCGACAGACGGAATTGTGATCGGTATATGGCACTTGAGCCAGAGGCTGCAAGTGCCATAAAAAACGGTACAAAGAGAAGACCTCTGAAATGATCAATTTGACAAAAAAAAACCTAGGTGCTTGTTTTGGTGATGATGAAAGTAAGGTGCATTTTTCACATATCACGATCAGTCAGGCTACAATGGTCGGGACCGTGGTACCTGAATATCAGATACCACAGTAACTGGCCACATACCACAGTAACTGGCCACATACCACGATAACTGGTCAGATACCACGGTAACTGCAAAGCCCTTTTTGACCGTTGTATCTGATACCACGGTAGCTACGGAAACGACTGTTTACCGTGGTATCAGATAGCATGGTATCTGCCCCACTGTGAAAGCATACCCCTATTGCGCAGTCTTTACTAGCATTGTCAAAAAATATTCTGTTCGGTTTGTACAGTCTGTACCTCCGACTGAACAAACCTTTGTGCTTTAAGGAGGAAGAGGGAGAAAAAAGGGGAAAAGTGTTACTTGCCTGAACCAGTGTTCTGTAGTATTTGACAGTCAACTGGAGTATTTGCGAAATCTCAAAGGAAAATCTGGACAGCTCTGAATTGTGCCCACTCAGTTTGTTCATCAGCTCGCGAACATTATCATCAGACTCGGAGAATGAATCGAGGGCGCTTATCTTGATCTTCAGCTCTTCCGCTAGAACCCCCACATCTTTGCTGAACTTCGTCGTCTTGTCTTCGATTTTGTTCAGAACTAAAGTTGTGGATATCTCTGATGGTATAACAGGAAATACGCCTTTTGTTATATCTTTTATTCTTTGGGAGATGCCGTCAATATCTAGCGTGATTTTCGACCACCGGTCCTGTAGTTGCTTCTCTTGATGCATTCTGCTCTCTCGTTGGTTCAAAAGCTCCGTGACGTCAGAATACCGTTTCTCCAAATGCTCCAATAGCGCTTCGACGCATAGCGCCGCCTTCGGCGTATCCAGGAACAAATCTTGGATTTTTGGGATATCCGTGATGAAATTTCGACCAATCAGATCAAGCTGAAGGTATTTCTGCTTCGCCGCAAGGTGACTCTCGCGGATGTCTGCTCCATCTCTAGCGCGATGTTCAAGTTCTTCTAGGTCTTCTTTAAGGGCAATGGCGATTGTGTGAAAACGGTGGTAGGTCTGTGACGCGTCAACGCGGGAGTCCAAGGCAGACTTAATTTGGTGCCAGGTGTCCTTTAAGTGTTCAAACTTAAGTTGCAGGTTCGTAGAGTGCGGCTCTTCGACGGATTCATAGATGGCGGGAAGTTGACGAAGTATAATCTCCATCTCTTGGCCTTTCATCTGAAAAGACGAGGTACCCTATTAAAGTCTAACTGAAATGCCAGCTCATGCTTAGTTAATGGATTTGGATACACTTAACTATTTTGACACTGCTATTTTTCATTTGACCTTGGGCTCTAGTAGTGACTAGTGAGTCCAGAATATGCACTGCTTGCCCGACAAGACAAGCTTCATCCAGACGCGGAGAATTTGAATTTCAACAAAAGCGAGCACTTCATTTGCTAACAAAGCGAAGCTCCAATTTTAGAGTGCACTGTAAAAAGTTTCTCAGAGTAAGGATTAAAGTTAACTGCAGTATTTGCTACTGCGATTATTCTTTTTTCTACTGAGATAAGATTAATCCGAATTAGAGTTAAGATTATTTTTTTTCTTTAATCCCAGCAGTAAATACTGAATTTTTTTTTTTTACCGTGTGTAAGGTGGCTTCTGAAGAAGCTCGCTAATGCGTGGGACCCAGAAAAAAAAATCTTTTTTGCGATAGCTTACCGTTTTAGTTGTTAATAATTTCAAGCACAGATGTACAAGCATACAGTCATATCACAAATCCGAATGAAAAAGTTCATCCGACGAAAATCAATCAATCAATCAAGTTTATTATCCAATGAGCTTAAAGCTAGAAGAGGAATAAAATCTTTACGAAATACGCAGACACGAAACAAATTAAATAATACACTTACAAGATACGACCAGAAGTAAATGATGGGATGAAACTACGGAAAAATTGGGCAGAAGAACTAGCAGGATATTGAGAAAACTGATTGCCAGTATTCCTCTCGGACCGACTCACGGAGGACGGGAGGGAAGGGGGGAATAGATGGGCCATCTGGGGACAACACATTATCGTTGCTCGAAAACTTGTTGAAAGAGTATTTATGCGGTCAGTTAATTTAGGAACGTCCTGTTTAAATAGACTAAAATCGATTATGTGAATAGCAAGGCAACGAAGTAATGCATTTTCATAGGGTCTTCAAGGCTATTTAAGTGAATAAGTGGTGGGTAACTAGACTGTAGTTTCTCACGACTATTCCGTCAAAATTTAAATGCTTAGTACAGAACTACCTCTTTAAATTTTCGCAGTACTGAGATGTACCTTGCATTTGTTTCCCGGGGAGGGTGTGGTTGCAAGCTAAAGCCTAAAGAAACTGGCGGCCGTGAATCCCCAGAAGTGGGGCATCTGCTTAATTTATATAACTGATTATCTCTGATCGCCTGGAAAATGTCCAAAAGAGAGCAGTGAGAATCATTCTCGGTGATCATAATATTTCATATGAAGAGGCTCGCATTAAACTGGACGTTCCAAAATTAACTGACCGCAGAAATACTCTCTCAAAACATTTTGGAGCAAAGACAATGTGTTGTCCCCAGATGGGCCGTCTATTCCCCTTCCCTCCCGTCTTCCGTGTATCGGTCCGAGAGGAACACTGGCAATCAGTTTTCTCCAAATCCTGCTAATTCTTCTGCCCAATTTCTACATAGTTTCATCCCATAATTTATTTCTGGTCATATCTTGTAGTTAATTTGTTTCGTGTCTGTGTATTTCGTAAATATTTTATTCCTCTTCTAGCTTTAAGCTATTTGGAAAATAAACTTGACTGATTGATTGATTAATTTGACCAAACGCGGGAGACCTAACGAGGCCCGGACACAGGAAGCATTGACAGATTGAGGTCGTTTCTGACGTTTCCCTTTGTCCTCTATGACGACTGATAGGTATGTGGGACTTTGGCTAGAAGAAATGAATCTGCAATAACAACTAAAATTGTTGGTTCGTTTTTATAGCTCCCGAATAACGAGGACCCTTGTCAAGAAGGGCAGAGATATCGCTAATCGCTACCACCAAGCTAAATATACATTAGTCGCGTTTTTTGCAGATCGACTGGCGACTGGAGCTTGTTCCCGGTTTCATCCAGTTGACCGTTTTTTGTCGCTTGATAGGGGAGCGAGAACAAGCCTTCGAAAAACGGTCTAAAAAAACTTCTCCCCTTCCATCCCCACAACTCTTCCCTCGGCAGTCTTTGAAACTGCTGCAGCTACTGACGCTTACTGAGTTGTAAATTATACGTTTTTGGGTCCACATGTTTCAATTTTCAAAATTTGGCACCAAGTTTGACTGGACCTCCAAGAGAAAGGTGCATCGGATCGACTGTTGACTTTGTTCCCAGTCGATGTCCAGTCAAACGACAAAAAACGGATCGACTGCACCTCCAGTCGACAGTCGATCGCAAAAAACGGCAACTTTTGTTCCAAGCGATCGCAAAAAACGCGACTATTCTGACTATAGTTGCGTTTTTGCTGATACCACGGTATCTGTTACCACGGTAACTGGATCTGCAATTAGTCGTTTTTGCAGTTATCGTGGTATCTGATATACGGTGCTCTGCAAAAACGACTATTGCCGAAATTGCACTTTTTCGAAGTCATCCAAAAAGAAAAACAGATATCCAGTTACATCACTAAATGCTAAACTTCTTTCTCACCAATCTGACAAAATCTGATGAAAGTGAGATGACTCTTCAGATACCACTACCAGTTACCACGGTCGGACCGTAGTATCTGAATATATGATACCACGATAACTGGCCAGATACCACGATAACTGCAAAAACGCCTTTTGACCGTGGTATCAGATACCACGATAACTGCAAAAACGACTTTAGACCGTGGTAACAGAAACCATGGTATCAGCAAAAACGCAACTTATATTAAGTCAGTATCGAGAAGATGCCTCACTTTTGACGAAATTCGCGTAAGGCTAGAGCGGCACTTCTGTGATGTATTGTCTGCCATACAGACAATCTTTTGGATTCAAAGATTGAGGTTCTTAAATTTGCCACTGTGCCAATTTTTCATTGCCTGCCTTTATGGCAGTCTCTTCTTGCTGCAACACAACAGAAGGAACAGACTGCATGATTTTGTTTTTGTTGTTGTTTTTTTCTATGTGTGTTCTTTTTCGTCTATGGCAATTTCCTGAATTAAAAGTATTCATTCATTCATGAACTACCTAACTAGATTTATCGAGGGGCTTTTGCTGATCCTGTAATTGATATTTAACACATGATCCTCCCGAAACAAGTATAACACCATTTCTGAATGAGCATGTCTCAGATATATACCCCGGACAGTTCGATTTATCCCTATTTTCTTATCCACCCCCAATAGCTGTTGAGCTACAAACCTGAAACCACTTACCACCGAACTAATCCGAAACTTTCGCTTTTAAATATAGTCGAAAATAAAAGAAAAATCCTCAATAGGCCTATCTGTCTGTCGCTCATGCCCGCCTTTCTCCTTGTTTTTAAGTCACTTTGAGTATATGTAGTCTCTTTCGCTTACTTTTTTTCATATCTGTAATCCGCTGTTACGTTTCTCTTATGCGGTTCAAATTAAGAGAAAAGTGAACTGAAGAATGTCTACTCCAAGATTATAATAGCTTAGACTGCTTGCGACTTATCGTGCTAAATTTCGAATACTGAAACTTCGCGGCTAATTCAAGTCCAAGTTTTAAAATGATCTATACTGCAAAAAGCTTCTCCGAGTATAAGGATTAAAGTTAACTGCAGTGTTTGCTACTAGGATTAACGTTATCTCTACTGAGATAAGATTAATCCGAATTAGAGATAAGATTATACTTTTAGAGACAAGATTAATCCCAGTAGCAAATACTGCAAGATTTTTTTTTCACAGTGTATCTTGTAAAGCAGATAGACAAACACCTCATCTTTCTGGTACCAAACTGTAAGGGCCTAAGCCTGATGCTCAATTTATTGAGGTTTTATCTTCATTGTATTTTTGTTTTCTCGAATTCAAAATTACCGCCAAGAAATAGACAAAACGGCGCTTCCGCGAGTTTCAACTTGCTGGTCGCAGCGTTGCCACTTTTCTCTGACGGAGCCTGTGACATTTGGCCGCAAAAATGTGTGGCATTCTGGCGCCCACTAAACTGCAGCAGTCCTTTTTTTTCAGTTTCAACGAAAAACTCTTAGATTTTAAGGTCCCATTTATTTTTATACGAAGAGCTAATAATAGTTAAAAAATAAAAATCCTTTTCCAGAAAAGAGTTGCCTTTAAATTTGCCAAGATGCTCTGAATCGCACAACTTGCGACATCTTAACAGAAGTGCGATTTCCTGTGACGAACTTTTCACGGCTGTGAATCTGGGGAGAAGTCGAAAACCTGTGACAAATCGTAGAACTCTGCGACCAGTGGCAACACTGGCTGGTCGTGTGTCTTGCACACACTTCTTTTTTCGTGACAAACATTCAGAAATCTGTGGTACATAAATATGCCGCGTGGAAAAACGCCTTAACACTCACCTCGACGTCATTTAGCATTTGTTTATGCAGTTCAAGGAATTCTCCCGCGGAATTTTGGTTGACTCCAAGATCGGCGTGGGTCCGAATCAATCCCTCTGCAACATTGGTCAACCAGTGATAGACCTAGGATGATTAAGTATGGTAAGGGAGAGTAAGTGTGGGCATCGAGAGTAAAGCGCTTCAGGAAAGGCCAAGATTTATGGCGTCACTTGGCCCGCCAGCGGCTACACCAGGGAGGGCTGCACATCTCGTGGCCTAACACAGTTGCAAGTACAGAGCACCAACCACTTTATGTAATACCTCATCAGGAGCTTATGGATACTCGGATGTGGGAAGAAGGTCTTCGGAGATAAATTGCAACTATACTGTCAGAAGCTTTATAAGAGGTAACCCAGTCATACACAAATCCTCAAATTTTGGGTATGGTGCCCCAATGTCCGGGCATGCCCCAACGAGAACATGGTACCCCCATTAAAATCTGTTGTACTCTGTTGAACTGAGAATCTGAAGTGGAATCTGCTTTTCAAACAGATTTGTACAGGGGTACCGTGCCCTTGCTGCAGAGCCGGGGGCCCCAACATATGAGCACCGTGCCCATATGTCAGGGCATGCCCAGACGCTGGAGCAACATACCCCAAAACTTAGTATTTGTGTATGACTGAGGTAACCCAAGGATGCGCAAGAGAGAGAGAGAGAGAGGTTTATTTATACAACATCATAGCTAACAGCTAATTTGCGTTGCTTCACTATGCTAAAATAACAAACTAACACAAAAAAAGGAAAATATCACTCGGCTTTGTTTAGCAAATCCGTAAAAAAAGGTTCATTTATACAACATCATAGCTAACAGCTATCTATCTATAGAAGCAACGCATGCTTCACTATGCTAAATAACAAACTAACACAAAAAAAAGGAAAATATCACTCGGCTCTGTTTAGCAAATGGAACCAGTTTATTTTGGTGACGCGTACGATTGTTCGGCGGTGCAGTGGGTGTTAAGATGTCTCGATGCTGGGGTTTAGAGAGAAGAAATTTCCCAAAACTCAGGATAATCTGCTCGCATCTTTGGGCCAATCTAAGCAGGTACCACTTGTATTCCAAGAACGGATAAAACGGATACGTCAGCTACGATGCTTTGGCAGCGATACTTCGGCCACAAGTATCTTCGCCAGGCTGTCGAACGCCATCATTGATTGCAGGTTACCTACTCGCTCCCAAAGCTTCGTAGCTGACGTATCCGTTTTAAGTTTAATCTACCCAGAAAAGTTTTAAGTCGTTGGATCCAACTAGGGGCAAACTGCATTCCAATCCAGATCAGGCAGAAGGTTTTTGAGAGAGGTAGTGTGGTTCCTGATGGGAGGTATGCTTGTCCACTCTGTGAGGAGGAGGAAGAAAATTCGGACCGTTTTCTCCGAAGACGCCCGAAGCTTTCTGATTTAAGAAATGTTTATCTCGATGGTGTAATTATGTCCTTCCCGAAAGTTGAGGTATATTAATCCTGCCGTTATTACTCGATTAGGCATGTATATAGATAAATGTTTAGAATTAAGAAGGAGTCTGAATGTTTAAGTTATATCTTTGTTGGGTCTTTTGAAATACACTGATCTATCTATCTATCTATCTATATGTTTCCCAGTCAGCTTGGGCTCGAGTAGTATTTAGATAACACCAGGGACCCATAAATTTCCTGTAATGACTCGCCATTCAGGGGGCTTGTCAATAAAGAGATTTTTGATACGCTCTTGACCGAGCGTCAGATAGTTCGAGAAATACCCACGGGGATAAAATACCCGATTTCTCTCTAAGGGAAGAGTATCCTGGATCTTTTGTCCTAGCTTAAGTACCTGGTGGCATGCTGAATAGTCCCAACAAATTTTGGATATCTGAGCAAGAAAGCCGATTCGACCTAAGTGGAATTTTTGGAAACTAGATGAGGCTCGGGCAACATAGCAACATGGAAGCACAGGAAATGACAAGCCCCCTGAATGGCGAGTCATTACAGTAAATTTATGTGTCCCTGATAACACTTGGGTTGTTTTCTCTCATGATTTAGCGAATGTTATGCACAACAAGCATTGCCAGGAAAAGCCGATTAATCGCCGAAAAAAAGAAACACCTGCTGACTTTTCCGATATCATGATGACAAAAAGTAAGTCGGCAGACGTTTTTTTTTCGGCTCTTCTTGTATGCCAAACGTTCTACTGCGTAACGTAAAACATAACAGATAACAGATTCTTATTCGCCCTTACGGCACTACGCTGATTTTAGCATATACTGTGTTTGACTTTTTTCGATGCAGATCAGGCTCCCGCCTATACTCTTGATGACTAACTCTTTGTGCCGATAAAGAATCGCCGTGTTTCAAGCAAAGAGCAGTGTTGCCAACCGACCAGAATTAATTTTACTAGACTCTGGAGATTTTTCTTTTCTTTTTCAATTCTAATAAAATTTATTAACTCGCAAATAAGTGTTATCTGTTGAAACCGCACACATTACTGTGTTATTTTCCGCCCGTCTATTCCCCCCTCCCCTCCCATCGACCTTGCGTCGGTCCGAGAGGAACACTGGCAATCAGTTTTCTCGATATCCTGCTAATTCTTCTGCCCAATTTTTACATAGTTTTATCCCGTCATTTATTCTGGTCATATCTTGTAAGTGTATTTCGTTTCAGTGTATTTCGTAAATATAGTATTCCTCTTCTAGCTTTAAGCTATTTGGAAATAAATTTGATGATTGATTGATTGATCGATTTTAAACTTTTGATAGTGTAGGTTATAGTTGGGTTTTTGCAGGTACCTGATACCACGGTCGTCAGTCGTTTTCGCAGTTATCGTGGTATCTGGTACCACGATCAAAAGGCGTTTTTGCAGTTATCGTGGTATCTGGCCAGTCATCGTGGTATCTGATATTCAGATACCACGGTCCGACCGTGGTAACCCATCGTAGTAATTGGAAAAGTTTTCTAGCTGTCATCATCACCAACAATAGAGCTTAGGATTTTGTCAAATTGGTGGGAAAGAAGTTTGGCACTTAGTAATGTGACTGCATATCAGTTTTTCCTTTGGAATGACCTCAAAAAGCGCAATTTCGGTAATTGTCATTTTTGGCAGAGCAACCGTGGTAACTGCAAAAACGACTAATTGCAGATCCAGTTACCTTGGAAACAGATACCACAGTATCTGCAAAACGCAATTAATGTGTCGGGAACACTAGCGCATCGGCGGGGGCGGGGGGGGGGGGGGGGCAAATGACGATCCCGGTCCAGACCGTGTGCACTGATGCTCGTTTGGGGGGGGGGCACCTACCTCGTCAATCTGTTCATACATCATTTGAACCCTCTCCAGGTTTCTGATCGCTTCTTCTTTGTGTGCTGTGCAGGCAGCACTGATGTTGAACGACCGCTTTTCGATGTCTTCCACCATGTTCGTGATGCCCTGACAAGAAAACACGCCATTTACATATAGTTCAACTCGTCTCCGTCACAGGAGATTCCCGGACCTTCAAAAGCCTTGGAAAGTTCTTTCACAATAAAAAACTATTTGGTATATACTTGTTGTCTCACGGAAACGGGCAATTATTAATAAAGTATTAGGATTCCCGTAAGGGAATCCGTCAAGGGGCGATCACTTCTCCGCCAGTTTACAATAACAGTATAATTGAGGCGCAAGAAGTAGTTTGTATTTGTTGTATTTTTCGTGGTTTAGATATTTCTTTAGTAAATTATGCGGATGATATTTTGAATCTGAGCCGGTACGTTAAGCCTATTGAAGAAAATTTTGCCGCCCTTTCAGAGTCTTATTCTAACATAGGTCTAACTTTCAATGAAAGTAAAAGCGAGGTGCTTATCTTTAATGGAGAAAAAGAAGCTGATAATATTTCTGTTAAGCTTGGCAGCCAGTATATTGTCCCTGCAGGTTGCCTCACATATCTTGGTCTGCCTTTCTACTCAGACCTAAAATCGACAAGGCTTGGTCTAGTCACCGACTTTTCAGAAAAAGTACGGAAGTGTTACGGTACCCTAGTTTCTTGTAAGTGCGTGTATAACCGACATATTCTGGCATGTCTCTACAATGCTGTGGCTCTGCCACACGTTATAGCTTTGGCACCACTTTGGCATATAATGCTACAATCCCAACGTCAGAATATTAGATCTTATTATTATCGGTACGCCAAGTATCTGTTGAGTCTCCCCCCATGGGCAAAGAAGACAAAAATCAGTACAAAATACCATCTTGCCGATCCTGTGACTGCGATTGAGGCAAGAATAAAGAAGTTTGAAAGTTCATTAAACAGATCCCACGGTTTATACAACTCATTTACGTGCTAATGTTCGTATCCTCTTAGATTGTTGTTATGTTAAAATGTTGTATTGCGTGTTGTTGTTGTTTTTTCTCTTCTTTTCTATTTTGTTTTGTTTGTTTACTCGATTGAGTATAACACGTACTGGGTTTTCGGTGTTGCATCGTGGTATTCGGAGTTGGAATGCTCTGGGAGGTTTGATCCGGGGTGAGGAGGAGCTGGGTACTTTCAAGGATCTTTTAAAACCGATGCTACTCTGTAAATACGAATCTTAAATTTATTTCGTTTTGTTTGGGTGGATCCGGATGATTTTGTGTGGTATTCTGCTGGTGTTCTCCCTATCGTTTTTTTACTGGTCTGATCTTGTCTCATGTTTGTTTTGCTAATAATACTTACGACTGTATAATTTGGTGTCGCCTCCTTACGACAGGTGAAAGCTTTATGGGTGGCCCCTCTTCACATGTGTTCATTGTGTTTTGCAATAAATTATCTCTCTCTCTCCATAGCCTACATAACAACGCCCTCTCCGATCTCTTCACCACAGACAGAGACTCCAGAACAAGAGGGGACGAGGGAACAAGCTATCCAAGGAGATCTTAGGCCACTGTTAGAAGGTGCAGGTACATTCAAGCAATATCAAGCTTCATCCAAGTTCCACCCAAGCGTTTTTGTAGTTCCTTTCTACCAAGACGCCGATTATTTTTTTCTCACTCTGAAACTTGTTGTTTTTCAACTTATTTGTTAACAAATTAATTACTGTATGTTTCAGGGAAACATTTTCACCGACGATTCGATTTTATTCTTTACTGCTTACAGTTTTTTAATGTATCTTTTAGTGCCCTTCGCATATAATGTACATTTTGGGGATTATAACTAGTCGTTTTTGGGATCGCAAAACGTAAGTGGAGGGCTACCTATGACATCGCAAAAGTTGTCCGTCTGTCCGCACGATAACTCTCGAGGGGATTGAGATATTTTGATGAAACTTGGTGGGAGGATCCTTTGGGTCAAAGTCAAGGTCAATTTCGAAGATGGGATCTGTAGCCCTATATTTGAGGGTGGGGGAGGCGTTTCAAACTAAGGGACAAACAAAATATATAAACAGCTAATTTGATAGTCGATTATGGGGTAAGATAACATGCTGAGTACGATGGTGAAAACCATTTTTTTGTCGGACAAGTAGTTCGCCCGGAATCCGGCAAAAACCGGAAAATTGGGTAAAAGTAAAAGTTTCATTTGAAGTTGATTAAATGTTCGATTTAAGGGTAAGAAGACATGCTGAAGACGACAGTGAAAACCATTTTCTCACCGGACAACTAGTTCGCCAGGAATCCGGCCAAAACCGGAAAGTTTGTTAAAAGCGAAAGTTTTATCCGAAGCTGATTAGATGCCAGACTTAGGGGTAAGAAAAGACGCTGAGTCTGTATATGACAATCATTTCTTACTCGGACATATAATTAGTCCGGAATCGTTTAACCGGATTTTTTTTTTAAGTCAAAGTTTTATTTAAAGTTGATTAGATGTTCTTTATAGGGATAAAGAGATCCGCT
The DNA here is from genome assembly GCA_030848855.1 of Branchinecta sandiegonensis. Taxonomy (NCBI): domain Eukaryota; kingdom Metazoa; phylum Arthropoda; class Branchiopoda; order Anostraca; family Branchinectidae; genus Branchinecta; species Branchinecta sandiegonensis. The sequence continues at coordinate 18,225,352 of JAUPMV010000016.1, read as the reverse complement.
GGATTCGTTTCCGAATTTTTTTTTTTTTTTATGGACTAGTAGTTCGCTCGGAATTCGGGCGAAACCGGAAATTTGGCAGAAGCAAAGCAGGAACTTTCGGTCAGTATCGTCAAAATAGATATGGCTTATAGAGGTATATCTGAACTTGGTTTTCTCTGTTGATTAGCCTGGCAAAGACTGAATCTGGCGAAGACAAGATCCAATTGTCTGGATCAAATATTAGATTTTTGGGATCCCATCGAAACCTTTGGTCTAGTTACTTAACAAAGTAGGACCGGCGTGACGGTTCTAACTTCTCAATATTCCAACCAACTGATACAAGTCCGAATAAAAATGTTGGTACAAATCTATCCGAAAATGTACTAAATGAAAATACACGATCTGGCAAACATCCACTACCACTGTTCCGTCGAGACCGATGCACGGACAACTGAAGGGGAGGATAGAAACAACGGCTGATCTGAAGACAAGACTTCATCTTTGAAATATTTTTTTTTTAAATTTTATTCCGTAGGTCACTTAAGAAGATCTACGTTACCAGCACAAAACATTCCATTTCTGCTCCGTTTCTCTCATTATTTTACTAAATTATGGTGTTTGTACTATGATCTGTTATATTTTGCTTCTTTCATTTTTGAACTCGTTTTGTTACTATCAGCGGGTTAGAGTTTAACCTTTTGAGACCTGACCCAAGATAGAGTCATGTAAAATTCTGAAACTTGCAGCAGTTGATCAGATAAGCACCCTTATGAAAAATCAACGGTGAAAAAAAAAATATTTCATTCCATTCAAAATTTGAAGTGGTAACCATATGGTCACACCAGGCCTTTATGAGCTTTCATTCATTAGGTAGAGATGGAAAGACAAAATCACTTCGAATGAAAATTTATGAAACAATGTCTGGTTGGATTCAGGCAAAGCCGCACTTCTTCGTGCAAACGATTCTAGTTAGTTTCGTCCCTAACCTAACACCTCTCAAAGTGGCACCACCTCTTCTCGATTGCGTCAGAAAGGAGGTTCGTGCGGCCATATCTGACGGAATTGGCAGGCATCCCTACTATCGTAGTAGCTGAGATGTGCTTGCTTGTTGTGATGGCCTGGCATATCAAGTTCTTGCTACTCCTCCTCGCTACCTTTAAACCTGCTTACTGATGTTCGACTAAGACCCTTTCCAGGTAATATCTCTGCCTTCGTGTCCTTTCTTCAACCACTTGTTGTCTGTTTGCCGCTGGTGTAATGGAATAGCAGGAGGTGCAAGTTGAGCGACAAACACCTAAGCTTGTGCTTCAGCTGGTGCAGGCGAAGGTGTCAAGATTTTCTTAGCCCTTGCTCTTCTTGTGTAATGATTCTCGGCACCGGAAGTGGAGATTACGAAACGAATGAAGTTATCAATGAGCTTAGTGAAGGTGTATGAGACGGCAGCAGTGTTCTAACGCCACCGCGCTTTTCCGCCACCATATGTTTTCCGCCACCTTTTAATTCAGGTATCGCAGGTAGCCTATGCAGGTAGTTTCAGATTTGAATATTAAATGGGAAAAGGGTGTTTATCGCCACCCAGGAAATCTTGCGTCCCCAAGAATTAGTTCCTCTAGAGGGTAGGGTCAAATCTTGACAGACCTAATATTCTGATGGGGTTTCGAGCGCCAACCGGAACGGTCACCGTAGTAACTTTTCGTGAGGTTGGAACGGAAATAGTTAATATTTTTTACTATTGTTAGAAGGGTGGAACACGCTCCATATATCATCTTGTTCAAAGCACGTTAATACAAGTTTATTCAGAAGACATTTTGGGTTCAGCCATCCTATGTTTGTTCCACAACAATGTCGAGCAACTATTAGTCTTGAAAATTAACTAATTTTTGTTTTTTCTTTTCTTTCCCTCATAGCCTACATAACAACGCCCTCTCCGATCTCTTACACAATAGACAGAGACCCCAGAACAAGAGGCCACTCGAACTCGCTGAGTACGGAAGGAGGGAACAAGATACCCAAGGAGACCTTAGGCCACTGTTAGAAGGTGCAGGTCCATTCAAGCAATATCAAGCTTCACCCAAGTTCCATCCAAGTGTTTTTGTAGTTCCTTTGTACCAAGACACCGATTTTTTTTTCCTAACTCAGATACTTACTGATCGAAAAATCGCAGGCATTATGTTGGATCAGTTGAAATTTCAACGCAAGCGGCATTCCAACGAAACGCATAATTTTACGTTGATTGTCACACGACTTGTTTCGTATGTCCCATTGAGGCAGAATTTTGCGCGAAATTGCAGGAGTGTCAACCAGGGTTTACGCTCCTTCTCTAGCTTATTTCCTACCTGCGAACCAGGGTTGCCGTGCCCTGTCTTCTCCAGCAGGTCGTATCCGTAGTGAAGCGCCGGCGCAGTTGCTTCTTCCATAGCGCGGATAACTTGCGCGTGTAAGCGCCCAAGACCAACGCTCCCCGGTGCAAAGGTAGATGTCGCTAGTTGAACATCGAGCTGATCCATTTTCGTAATCGTCTAAAAGGACAAGATACAGTTTTAACCACCGACGAGTGCCGGTGGGTTTGTGGGGCAGGTTCCCGTGAATTGGTGAGTCATGGAATAATTCTTCTTTATTAATATAATTAGTTATATGTTAAATAGGCTTGTTCTATTATTGTATCGTTTTTTCGTCAATCAATCTTGGGTCTCAGACTTTCACCCTCTATCTACGGCCATTTTGCCCAGAATTCCAAATTAAACTTTGAAGCTGAAGTCCACGCCAAATGTTTTCATGCAGCGGTCGCTGGATGATCGGAGACACTTTTAGACTTCGCTTTCATGCAGCGGTCGCCGCATGATCAGCGACCCTTTCAACTTCGTTTTCATGCAGCGGCCACCGCGCGATCAGCGCCCCATCTGACTTCGCTTCCATGCAGCAGCCAGTGCATGATTAGCGAGCGACCCTTGTCCAACTTCATTTTCATGCAGCGGCCACCGCGTGATCAGCGATCCCGTTTGACTTCGTTCGTATTATCGAGCGGATCAGGTTTCTTCGTCGTCTAAATGGACAAGATAAGTGCACAAGTCCGACGCTCGTAACGGAAACCAGAACTGGGGCTCAATCCGCTGGAAAGGCATCCAAATTTCATTGCGTTCGGATCTGAGTATGGAAACAGTTAAGCACGGCGCATACAGTAATAATAATAATAAAAGAAAGCAAAAGAAAAGGTTATGGCTATAACTCTGAAAAATTCTGAGAAATCGAACTCATCAGACTTCAATTTCTACTTTTTCTCGGTCTCGCTTTAATAGGCTGTGTAAGGGAAGTAGACCCTGGTTCTATTTTGTCGTATGCAGAGCCAATCAGATTGCTTGGTTCGGCTCTGTCACTGCGCTGTGGAAAGAGGAGGTTCGCCAGGGTTGCGACGCGGAGCACAGAGGTTCTTCTTTGTTGGAAGTTGAAGTAACAACTTTTCTACGAAAGAAGACGTGTTATTCTGTTACAGCTGCTTACTATTAGTCTTAGAAATACTGATGTCCATACATTAATTCAGTAGTGTTTTACAACGTAATGGTCGTCATATGGTACTTCTGTACTTCAAGTAGTACGATCTCTAGAAGCTCGAAAAATTATTTCAGTGTGGAAACACGGAAGGTCGCATGGATAAGAACCTGTTACTTTCAATTTGAACAAGAGTGTGTAATAAGACGTAAACATCTCGTGTAGCGCTTTCAGGTAAATGCTTTAGGTACGTGAACGCCCAGTCGTATTCTCAGGTTCGGATGCGAATTTCCTCCTTAGCTCCGAAGTTTCGACGAATCTTAAGTGAGATCTTATTGGACTGTCTGTTCACGTAGGCGAAAGAGATAAACCAAAATCCAGTTAACTTAACTTCGCAAATGTTCGCAGAACCCGATGTGCCAACGAGAAAAACCGGGGATCGATTAAAACCAGGAAGGGAAGGGAACGCGAGAAAAGCAGGAAGGCATACTAAAACCAGGAAGGGCATACTAAAACGAGGAAGGAATTCAAGGCTGCGAAAAAATGGAAAGCTGCACCGTTCCCTTCCTCTGTTTCGTATTCTTCGAGGGGTAGGCAACTTTTCAAACTCAAAGTTCACCATCCCTTCGCGCGTTTTAGTATCCTGACATGGGTAGGCATTAATGGGTCCAGTGAGGGGTCAGCAACTATCAAAATTGTAATTCACCTTTTCCTTTCTAGTTAAGACGGATACTAAAACGACGGATACTACAGGATACTAAAACGAGGAAGGGATGGTGAACTTTGAATTTGGAAAGTTGCCGACCCCTCAAAGAATACTAAACAGAGGAAGGGAACGGTGCGGCTTTCTAGTTTTGAATTCTGGCGACAGCCTTCCTCGGTTTAGTATGCCCTTCCTCGTTTTAGTATGCCCTTCCTGGTTTTAGTATGCCTTCCTGCTTTTCTCGCGTTCTCTTCCCTTCCTGGTTTTAGTCGATCCCGAAAAACCGAGGCGCTCAAAAACATATATTAACTGGGGTGTCAAAGATGACATTAACCCTACATAGGTACTGCTTAAACACTTGTACATAAAATACAAACTTATCTTTTGATCTGATCTGGATCACTGCAACGAAAGAAGAGACTGGACCTTGTCTCGTCTATGCCCTTCTGTCGCGCGACCCAAAAACCTCCGCGCCGCACCGGAAGCAAGGATGTTCCTTTATCCAGCGGAACCCCCAAACCTGCTGGGCGCGCGCTAGAACATTCGTCCTTCCGGAGAAACCAAACCCCTGTATAGCAACCTAACACATACAGAATTCGGTTTCTTCTGTGTTTTGCCCGAAAAATATTTGCAGAATTTGATTTCTTGTGAGTAAAAAGAACCCGATGTGCCAACGAGTCGACCGACGCCCGACAAAAGCAAACAAAGTTTGTTTCTTCTGTGTTCTACTTACTTTCAGGACAAGTTAACTCCTGTATCGATCAATGGACTGACCCGTGCATGGCTTTGCCAAAAAGATTTGTTTTTTGGTAATCGTTTACCGTTGTAGTTGCTAAATATTTCAAGCAGAGGTACAAGTACACAGAGATACGACACATTCGAAAGAAAAAGTTCTTTCGATGAGAATCGATTAGCCTATAGGAATAGCGGAGCAACTAAGTTACGCATTTCCATCAGGTCGTCAACACTGAAAGCGTGATGGGTAACTGACTGTCTTATTTCAGCCCTTTTTGGGTAAACTTTAAAGTATAGTAAGTCTTGTTTTATCTTGCCAGAGACTCACCGTCTGAGCAGTCCGGAAGAACTGGACTGCTAGTCCCAGCAGTACCATACGATTGTCGAAGATCTCTTGCAGTTCTGCACACTGCTCTAACATCGAATAAGCTAGGGTCTTGACTTCTTCCGACCCGGAACTGGGAGGACCTTGCAGTCTTTCGGCCACTTTGGTAACCCTAACTGCCTTCTCTCGAACTTCCTAGCAAACAAAAAAAGTTGAGATTAAAATGTGGTATCCTTCAGACAAGCCTCTAAACATAAAGCATGCTGTGTCGGAAGAATGTCACAATTTTGGAAAAGTTTCGGCCAGAATTTGAACGAATTCTAACCGCCGGTCTAAAATGTGATTTTTTGTGGCCTGTGGCCTCTTCTATTGAGAGCAGAAAAAGTTTACCACTTATTTTACTGTCCTTAAAAGTCCGTATCAAAATCTGGACACACTAGTCTTAATACAATATACTGTTTGTCACTAGCCTACTTTTCTGGGTCACCATGAATTCCAGCTAAGATTTCAGGGATGAAACTCCTAAAGAATAACCAACTTCGAGAAAGAGCGTGACTGAAAATGAAAAGAGATACTGAAAATACTCGCAAAGTGAACCTTTTACACGCCAATGTTTGAAAACAGTGGATGTTACACTGGTGACTGTTCAACGATGATTCATTATGCTTACGGATATTAGGAACCCCGGAGTCACGAAACCTCATAGAAATGCTGAGCAAATGGGTTATGCCCGGGCCCCATCTTCTGCGAAGATATCTGCCCACTTGTCATCCCAATGTTATTTCCAGAAATCATCTGTTGTTGTTTTTTTGCCGTCGTGTTTGGATTATAACGTTGCAACATCCCGCCGAATGTAGTCTACTGTCATACAATCTTATTGCAATTTTATGGTGGAAATTGTCATATGCGTTTGGCGCAAGGGCGTCCCACGTCCGGTTTCGCCCCAGTTCTCCCCTATATGTGCCTTAAGTGTTTATTCATTTATTAATTTTTCTTTAAACTAAGATGCGACCAACTAGGGCCGAAAATGACAAAATGCCCCGACCCCCTCCCCGAAAAAATACCTTTCCTTTTTTAATACGTCTCCCTCTTTTCCTCCTGCACCATTTAGCTATAAATTTATCCTGATTAAAATATGGCTGACCCAAGTCGTTAACCCCTTGTTTAATTCTTGGCTCGAGCCTTCTTGCATGATGTACGTCCAATCAAAATAGTTTCCTGTTTACAAAATTCTTTGGGATAAAGCGAAGGTGTTCGCGCCTGGATTGCGTCAACCAACTGGAGCAAAAGCTCCAGGACTGAAAATTAAAGGCGAACGACGCAAGAAATTTGCTCTCTTCTCCTCTCCTAAAAAATCCTTCAATGGAGGCGGAAAGAATGTTTAAATGAAACGCCCGCTTATCTTTTTTACCTTGGAACTGAATACAATGAATTATTTGACCTCAGCTAAGGGATTTTTACTTTTTTTCGTCTTGGGCTCTAGTAGTAAGTTTTGTATAATACAATAAAAAGGTCTTACATGGGACAATCAAGTTATCCATCACGTATTCACTTAAAGAAGCTTGAAAACCCGGCGAAAATGCGTCACTTCGTTGCTCCGCCATTCACGAATAATCGATTTTCAAATAGTGGAATTTCCTTGTTTGATTTGTATGGTCTATACGCTTGTATCAGGGGTGGCCCGAAGCACTCAGGCCAGGGGGGGGGGGGTGAGACCCTTCATTTCAACGACTCCTGGATTGTAATGTACGACTCGCACGTACCAACAAATGAACTGTTGCGGCTACGCGGCAATGGCGCACATTCCCCACCAACAAATAATAGAGCCGGTGTAAAACTAGCTGCAATGCATCAGCTGAAATCATTCTTGTAATCAAAATTTTTGTGTACATACGTTCATAGCCTCAGCTTTACATTTCAACTTTCGCTAAAGAGGAAAGCTTTCAACGCCTGTACCGGGACAAATTAAAGCAAGCGCCGCAGGGGAATTTTTTTTAATCTGCCTTTGTCTAGAAAGATTCTAGCCAGCCTTTAATGTGTTTCAAATCTAAAAAGTTCCAAGCCTAATCGCCAATTAAATGACACACCGTTCCTTTAAATAGAAAATACTATGAAATGTGCCACAGGCGAAATTTTGTGAAACGCGGAGGAGCAGACCGTCTTTTTGCGATCCCATTGAAAAAGAAAAAACAGCTCTGAAATCACAAATCTGACCGTCGAAAAAAGTGACAAAATAGTGGCCATAGAAAACAAAATAGACACAAAGTAGATTTGTTCCGAATTAAAGCAAAAAAAATAATTTCACGTAAAAGACACGCTTATTCAGAAACAAAACGAGGAAGTTTGCCAGTGCATTAAAAAAAAAAAAATCCAGATTTATGGACGTAAACGCCGAGGAGCAGAGCGTCTTTTTGCGATCCCAATGAAAAGTTAAGAATAGCTATGAAATCACGATTCTATCCATCGAAAAAGTGACAAAATAGTGCCCACAGAAAAGAAAGTAGATTTGCTCCGAATTAATGGCAAAAAAAGTAATTTTCACGTTCAAAGCAAACTTCCTCAGAAACGAAACGAGGAAAACAGGTTTGCCAGTGCATTACAAAAAAATCCGGATTTACGGACGTAACGAACTTTTGGTCCTGGCCTGACAGGAGTTTACAGATAGAAAAAGACGCCGGTTGGCCGACGAGACTTGGGTTGCGTTTTTTTCCGGGTGATTTGATGTACTTTTGTTTCATTATGAAAGTACCGTGTACCGTTTTATTTGTCATTCGACACACTATACTTTCATGTCGAAAACTACAGCAGGTAAAGCTACAGTGAGCTACATCTGAAGAATTGCAACTTAGAACTGGTTTGCAGAATTTGATTCTATGCGACAGAAGATGCTATACACACCAACTGATGATGAGAAGTTCGCTTTTAGAATAACTTAAACATAAAAGAGATCATTTTCGCGTTGTATGAGTGTCCTGAATTTTACGAAGTCTTTTCAGATGTGCCCCCCACCCCTCCCCCGATGTTGTCGGCCAGCCGGTAAAAAATAGCTGAATCGGCGCGAAGCGCCACGATTTTTCGTAAAAACAGTCGATTTCTCTTCAAAACAGTCGTTTTTTCCGCAAAAAAAAGCCGGTAAAAGTTACCAGCCAGTCGGTAAAAAAAATAGCTGAATCGGCGCGAAGTGCCACGATTTTTCGTAAAAACAGTCGATTTTTTTAGGAAACAGTCGATTTCTCTTCAAAACAGTCGTTTGTTCCGCAAAAAAAGCCGGTAAAAGTTACCAGCCAGTCGGTAAAAAAAAAAAGCTGAATCGGCGCGAAGCGCCACGATTTTCCGTAAAAACAGTCGATTTTTTTAGGAAACAGTTGAAAAAAAAACGGTAAAATTTACCAGCCAGTCGGTAAATACCTTGCTCCTTCCATTTTTGATAGTGCTATGTTCGCAGTCAGCAGTGATACATATGATTCGCAGTCAGTCTGGCTGAAGGAATATTTTTGCTCCTCTCCCCCCCCCCCCAAAAAAAGAACATTTTGGATAGTAACGCCTCTGCTAGCATAGAGGCCAAAAATTTACCTCCCGACTAGAATGAGCTATTCCAGCGTCTGCAGAACCCCTCCTGTCCTGGGAACCGAATTTTGGGTGTATATAAAATCTTCCTTGTCCTTTTCAAGCGTTGTCTCCGCCTCTCTTTGTAACTGACATTTTTCCATCTGTTCTGGGCACACCTTTTTTCGCGGGTCTCCTGTCATTTGATTTGTAATGGCTTTTCCATTCTATTTAGAAATTCTATTCCTTCTTTTTTCACTTATAGCCAAAGATGACCAACAATCAATGTACATAACCTTGTCTCTCGCTTTTGGTCTATAAGGTATATCAATGTTACCCAGTCAGACTTCACTTTAACAACTAACCTATTGTAATTTTGACAGGCTAGATATGAAAGACCTAAGTGTAGCAGATCCAAATCCCATGGGAGTAGAACAGGTAGCCGCATTGCTGCCCCCATGAATCATGTCTCCAACCTATCGGGTTTACAAAACCTAGTTTAAACGACTCGACTTGTCTTTAGGGACTGGCTTACGACTAAAGTTGTGCAGAGACAAAATTAACAAATTTTTTTTTTAAACGACTCGGATTGTTTTTGGTTAAAATGAATGCCCGGGACGTCGGCGACGCCAAAATGAACAGCTGATACGACTTAGCAAAAGGCCAAAATAAACGACTGATACGACTTAACATAAGGCAGGGGGGGGGGGGGGGTGAGTCACGCCCCCCCCCCCCCCCTTCGGGCCACCCCTGGCTTGTATCTGTGTTGTATGCTCGACGAAAACGATTTATGAAGATTAAGTGTTCACGCAGTACGAGCTATCTTACGTAAGCTGATCACTGGCCACGCGTATGTATTGAGATTCAATTTTTCAGCGTCATAGTAGAAATTTGCGTTGTGAAGACGACCGTAGATATTCTGAACGTCATTCTAGGGCAAATAGTGAAAGATAAAAAGTCCCTTCACACAAACCAAAAAATGCAGTGTATTCAGTTAAATGATGCAAAAATAAGTTGGCTTTTCAGTTAAACTGTAAGTGAATAAGTAATGGGTTACTCGAGGGGTAATTGGATCTCAGCCTTTTTCGGTAAACTTCAGACAAAAAAACAATCTTAATGTTGAAAAAGCTACCCCTACCCCCTACCCCCTAGGTATACGCACCTTTATTACAGGCACGGACTTCTGCTGCTCAAATAAATGATATTCCGCCGAGGTCTGCGAATCGCCAAGTGAGTCATTTTGTAATAACGTCTGCTTCTTCTGCGAAACTAATTTTTCCAGTTCGTCCAATTCTCGACGTACGACGCACACGGCAGCGGTCTGGTCAAGGAGGTTTCTTCTTTTCTTCCACGTGAGATCAACTCTCAAACGGCGATCGTGGAGGGACTCTAACCAGCGCTCAACTTGTGCAATAGCTTAAAGACGAAAAGAAGGTTTATCAAAATTTCATAACTAATTTTCTTCTTTCAAAATTCTACATCCAAATCTTTCCTAATTTACAAGGGTCCATATGATCTAAAAAGAGAGATAGACTTAGACAAGACTTAATACACTTCACAAATAAACTATTACACCTGTACAAATACTATGCTACGTAAACTAAGCTAAACTTTCATTCCTGAGACTAAATCCCTTAGTCACATATTTAAAAACATCTACGATACATTTGGGGTTCGTAGATTTCAGGATACGGGGAAGCCATACCAGCCCACCCCAACAAATGTTACTCTCAAATGCGAAAGCTCTTGGCACTCTAAGAGGAAGTGGTTCAAACCCTCCTCCTGCAACTTGCAAAGAGGGCAAAGGTAAGTCTCTCCCGTGCCAGCTTTCCTCCTATTGTCTCGAAATTACACTAAAACAGGACTGTTCTTTCCTAAATATATACAATCATTTCATCCATTCGGTGGCTCGGGGCAATGGCACAGTCGACGGAAAAGGCGGTAGAAATGACCGGAACGGCATTTTGCATTCTCACGAATTGCTTCCAAAAATGGATTTTCGGAAACTTCTAACCTTGCAACAACAAGACCAAAGGTTTCGATGGGATCCCAAAATTTTTTTATTTATTAGACTTTTTGATCCAGACAATCGGACTTTGCAGATTTCTGAGTCTTCGCCAGACCCCTTTATCATTTTGCTATTTATCCATAATCCACCGCTTGAATATGTACAAAGAATAATGTTACCGTTTAGGAGTTTTTGGCAACTTACGGCCAAACAACTAATCAGATGAGAAAACGAAGTTCAAATATGGATTCAGCAAGGATGTTTACTCCAATATCTCATCCTAATCGACTTCAGAAAGGTCCTTTACTTTGACAAAATTCTTCGTATTTTAGCAGTATTCTCGGCGAACTACATGCAGAACAAAAGAGCTAGTGTCATAGAGAGGAGAACCTTTCAATCCAAATTTCCTGGTTTTGGCAAATTTTGCCAGCTTATATGTCATGGAAATTAAGTTCAAAATTCAATTTAGCATGTCTCCTTACCCCGATACCGAATCTCTAATCGGCTTCAGAAACAACTTGAGCTTCAACCAAATTTCCAGTTTCGTCCGAATTCGGGGTGAATCGTTTGTCCGGCAAGAAAACTAAGTTCAGATATGGATTCAGCGGACCTCCTTACCCCTTAAACGACTATCTCAATGGCTTATAAAACATACCTTTTTTCAACCTTAATTCGAAACGCCCTCCTCTGCCTCTAAATATCTAAAGGAACCATATACAACTTGGCCTGTACTTTGCCAGTGAATCCTGGTACGAAGTTTGAACAACATATTTAAACCCCTTCGACCCACCGACACCACACGACAGACTTCCGAGTTCCATGTGTCTGCCCTCATGACTAAACACAAAGAATACGTACGCTAGGTGTAAAATGTGTCGTCATCGACATAGAGGTGTCGCTTTCGTGTTTCCCGAAATTTGGTCAAAAAATTTTCATTAAATTGTTCACCAGACAGTTGTCGGGATGCATTCTGCATTTTTGACCCAGTAAATGCCGGATGGGACTTTGAAAATAACTAAACTGATCGCATACACTTTTTGTTTATCTTTATATGTCTGAAAGTTGCAACAGCCTGTCTCCTCACTCTATAGGCTATCGACTATTTCATTGGGTTTTAAAATTTCATGCTAAACTTCGGGGTTCCGGCGAACTACTTGTCCGGCCAACAAATAATATTCATATTCTACTTACTTTTTTACAAATTTTCCGGTATTTGTCGGATTCCGGTGAACTACTTTTCCGGCGAGAAAAAAAAATCATTTTCGGATTCAGCGTGTCTCCTTGCCTCTATCAACTATCTTACTAGCTTTAAAAAAAAAAAAAAAATTTGCCCCTTTATTTGAAGCCCCTCCCCGTCCCCGAAATATACAGCTATTGAGCCCCATCTACAAACTCCACCTTTCCTTTGATTCGCTTCGAGAGTTATCGTGCTTACAGACGGGCGGACAGACGGACAACTTTTACGAAGTCATAGTTATCCCTCCACTTACGTTTTCGGATCCCAAAAACACACATAAACGGGAGCAAGAGACTTTTAGGTGAAAAAACTGGTTACAAACAGACATAGCCTTACGGAGCAGTCCTGCCACTTCAAGGGCAGTCAGCTTTTCTATCTTCGTGGTTGGTTCTAAATCAACTGTTTATGACGCTCTGAACATCAAATTTCTCCCAGAGCATAAAACCACAGGACCGACTTACAAAATTTGTTTAAGAGGCCCTAGTTGGCTCTTAGTTTAAAAAATAAAACAAATAAATAAATAAAAGAATAATCTTTTGCAGGGAGATATGGAAAAACTGGATGATCCAATACCATTTCCACTTAAGCGGGACACATAGTAATATAAATACAGTACGTAAACAATCGTAATTTAGTTGTAGAAATCATGTGTTCTGGGATCCCAAAACATAAGTGGAGGGATACCTATGACACCGGAAAAGGTGTCCGTCTGTCCGTTCTGTGAGCACGATATCTCTCGAAGGGGATGAGATATTTTGATGAAACTTGGTGTGAGGATCCTTTGGGAAGGTCAAGTTCATAGATGAGCTCTGTAGCCCTACATTTAGGGGTGGGGAGGGGGTTCAAATAAAGGGGAAAACAAAATATTTGTAAACAGCTATTGAGACAGTCGATTTAGGGGTAAGAAGACATGCTGAAAACGATTATGAAAACCATTTTCTCGCCGGACAAGTACCGGCCAAAACCGGAAAGTTAGTTAAAAGTAAAAGTTTATCTGAAGTTGATTAGATGTTGATTAGATGTTCGATTTAGGGGTAAAAAGATATGCTGAACACTGATGTGATAATCATTTTCTACCCGGACAAGTAGTTCGCCCGGAATCCGGCCAAAACCGGAAAATTTGTTAAAAGCAAAAGTTGTATTTGTAGTTGATTAGATGTCCAATTTAGGGGTAAGAAGAGATGCTGAATCCGTATATGAAAATCAATCTTTACCCGGACACATAGTTGGCCCGGAATCCGGCGGAAACCGGAAAATTTGTTATAAGTTAAATGAAGTTGATTAGATAGCGGTTATAGGGGTAGGCTAAGGAGATACGCTGAATTCGTTTTTTAGTTTTAGTTTTTCGAAGGACAAGTAGTTCAGGAATTCCGCAAAACCGGAAAATTGGCAGAAGTAAGGCAGGAAGTTTCGATCTGTTTCGTCCAAACAGATATGACTTATAGGCCAATTGCTGAATCCAAATCTGAACTTGGCTTTCTCAGATGATTAGCTATTTGGCCTTAATCTGTTTCTAAATTTCAACAGTAAAAATGTTCAAGGAGTCTGGCGAAGACTGGATCTGGTGAAGATAAGCACCAATTGTCTGGATCAAATACTGAACTTTTGGAATCCCACCGAAACCTTTGGTCTTTTTTTATAGCATTTATATGTCACTGAACGAACCACATGGTTTAGGCATAGTTCTGTTTTATACATTACATTTTTACTCCTCAGTTCTGAGGGAAATAAATAAATAGCCTATATCATTCATACAATTCAATAAGAAATTCTCACCTGTATTCACCTGCTCTACAAGGACCTCAGGTCTCGAATCCACCGTTCCAATGAGGCGAAGTTCGCGCAGTCTTTCGAGCAGAGCGTGTCCCTGCTTGATTGCTTGGACGCTCGCCTCGAGACATGAGCGTCGAGCGTTTTGGAGGCGACCTAAGAGCGTTCGCACTTGTTCCACATCACGCATTACAGGGAAGTCGGACGACGCTTCCTTTTCAAGGTCGTTGAGGCCTTCGCGTAGCTGTCCTGCTCGACTGTAAACAACAAAGTCTGAACTATTGCTATTAAGCACATATGTTTGACCGTTTAGTATAGTGTTTTTCTTCTTTTTTTTTCTCTGTTGTTTTGATGCAAACCGAAATAGCATTTGACACGGCAGTTATGCTTGCCTTTCTTTGTTTATATATATTTATGTGTATTTATATGTTGACGTTGGAATCAGTTGGTCGGCACGCACCGTGAGTAAGATTCGTAATGAATAAACGATTTGATTTGAAAAAAGAACTTCAGTTCAGTTCAATTTATTTAGAACCTATCTCAACAAAGGGAGGGCAAGCCGCTCTTTTTTTACAGTAATATTAAAACTAAATTTGCAGCGTAGTATTTTTTCCCTCGTTCCCGTTCGATATGAACTGGCCCGGTTCCACTTACCCTCGGTGACGCCACTGGTCTTAAAATCTTTTTTTTTTGTATAGACTTATTTTTACCGACCTAACTAATTAGCGGCAACCATGTTATCCTCTATATCTAATTATCGTTTTTATACAATTTTAACTTTTTCTCTTACACTTATTTTCTCTTAATTTTTAAAAAACTCTTTTCCTCTCTCTTTAAACAAATCAACTTTTCTTAGAGAGAGAGACAAATCTAATATATAATGGAATTTTACAAAAAAAAAATTGAATATCATGACATAATAATACATAGATGGCACTTTAGACAAGGGACTTGTACCGTGACCAATAAACCATAAAGATTTTTTTCGAATATAATTTAGAAGTCTAGGACTCCATTGTCGGAGCCACGTAGACATACCAGGACCCACAAGACGGGGTCTCATGGTGAAAACGAGATAAAACCAAATATATAATTTTAATGGGGAAGACGCCCTTGAGATGGAAACATTTTATAAGTAGTGAACTGATAGACAAAGATGCTCCTCAGCCGGGATTTGAACCCAGGACCCTCTGCTTACAAGGCAGTTGCTCTACCAACTGAGCTACCGAGGGGCTTGTGAACCGAGTTCGCAAACCACTACAATAGTCTGGTAGAAGCCGGCCATGGGAACAGTGATCCCGCCCGAAGGCAAATTCATCTAACCAGTTCACATCCCCAGGTCTACGTGGCTCCGACAATGGAGTCCTAGACTTCTAAATTATATTCGAAAAAAAATCTTTATGGTTTATTGGTCACGGTACAAGTCCCTTGTCTAAAGTGAGATCTATGTATTATTATAAATTTCCGTGACCTGGGGATGTGAACTGGTTAGATGAATTTGCCTTCGGGCGGGATCACTGTTCCCATGGCCGGCTTCTACCAGACTATTGTAGTGGTTTGCGAACTCGGTTCACAAGCCCCTCGGTAGCTCAGTTGGTAGAGCAACTGACTTGTAAGCAGAGGGTCCTGGGTTCAAATCCCGGCTGAGAAGCATTTTTGTCTATCAGTTCACTACTTATAAAATATCATAACAGACATGCCACGTGAAAATCTATACAGATTTGTTTATGGCAGGACTCAATAATTTAATCACTTAACATAATTATACTGGGAACAAAAAAGAAAAGGGAAAAAAATAAATGCAATACTATACATAATCAACTATATAAAGAAAAAGTAAAGAGAAAAATATTCAATCTTATAGATAGCTAGAAGACAATTAAACCTCGTGGCAATCGAGAACCGATTCATACCCAAGGTAACCCGGGCCTCTCTCCTCACCCATCTTTACTCGTCAAAAAACTTTTCATTTTGTTTTTAAATGAATATACACTCTCGACCATCCTAGTGCTCTCCGGCCGATTATTCCATACTGAAACACCCACATTTCTAAACACAAAACTAGACCTTGAAACTTTTTCCTCATTAAAACTCAACAAAAAAAGTGAAATTTTTTTTAATAGCAGCTAATTTCGGAAAAATGTCCGAAAGGAAGGCAAGCCGCTCTAAAGATGGAGTAACAGACAAAGCTAGGCGAGACTTCTGTCCGAGCAAACTAGGGGCCGCCTAGGGGCCCCGATCTCGGAAGCGGCCCAGGCCAGGTACCTTACTGGTAGCCTACTTTTATGTAAGTACATCCTAAAGGTTAATCTGTAAAAGTATATTTATTTTGTATATTTATGTAAAAGCTCTATTTATTTTCGTTTTTGTAAATTCCTGCCCGCCTCTCTCCCTGGACCCGAAATAGTAAAATCGTCACCACTTACAACATCACTGACCCACTTATAGCAGTTGGACAACTTATACAGAAGTACAATAATAACATTAAGCAACAATGGGAGAGCATTCTTCTACAATAGGATAGTTTTGTAGATAGGATAATGTTCTCGTATAAGTCTCTATACTTGTCTGGTCTCCTCTTGTTATAGTGTTTCCTTCTTCTTTTGTTTCCTACTTCATTCCTACTTCGTCTATGCCATGTGCTTTTTGATGGGTGAATATTATTATAGTAGGTATTTTCTCATTTCCAAGTCTCATGATGTTGACGATGGTAAAATTTTATGAACGCACTAGACATGATGAGGAAATAGTGCAGTACAAAAAAGTTTGCTTGTCCATTTTTAAAGTCAAAGTACATTAAATAAATAACAAAGTAAAAATTAAGTTTTCTTGGCTCAATAACCAGAAAATGGGCCACCAAATCTGTTAACTGCCGGAGATCCTGGATGTCTATATCCGGGCATCCTAATAGGATAAAAATAAGGGTAAAGCCTACCTGTGAAAAGCAACATTTCCTTCAAGTATAGCTTTGCGCATTTCAAGCTGTTCATTCAGGGCTTTCCAAGCATGGCCCAATGTGGCAGCCATAGCACTGTAGACCTCAGGCCGAGGCTTCTGGCCAGCAAGCATCGAGTCAGCCTGGCGCAGCATCTCTTCCACTGGGCTCTGCTTTGACTGCAAGAAAAAGGTGTGTTACAGCAAAACAAAGCAGACTTTCGCAAGCAAACCGTTAACAGTTCACACGGAACAGTCTCCTCGGCCGGGAGTGCGGTGTGTGTTTGGGGGCAAATCATTCGACGCTTCTCGTGATTTTTTCCTAGATTTCTCTACTTGACTTTATTTGAAGCTGGATGGACTGGCTCATCTTAGAAGGAAACGCCGCTAACTCTCACCCCAAGCCAGAAGGCATGCAGCACCAAGACTCGAACCAGCGACCCTTCGCTTGTACATCCAGCGTGCTTACCGTTCGGCCGCGACAGCCAATACAGCAGAGGGTCTCTTTCGCTTTTGATGGTGCATTAGAGGAATAAAACGACTAAACTCCTCTTATTAAGCCATACAGAACTATGTTTACTTAGCAACACTTCACTTCAAAGAACTTTACCTCACTTTAATTGATCCATATGGTTTAGAACATAATTTTTTTTAGGGGAAACTTTGGTAGGCTACTCCTCAGAACTTGATAAATCCGAGAATTACCTGAGCACCAGCCAGAAGCATGCAGAAGACAAGTAGCAAAAGAAAGATGAACAATTTCTACTTAATCTTTCCACTTAATTCTTCTAATCCCATCTAT
This sequence comes from Branchinecta sandiegonensis, assembly GCA_030848855.1. Classification (NCBI taxonomy): domain Eukaryota; kingdom Metazoa; phylum Arthropoda; class Branchiopoda; order Anostraca; family Branchinectidae; genus Branchinecta; species Branchinecta sandiegonensis. The sequence goes on along the minus strand of JAUPMV010000016.1, from coordinate 18,207,827 downwards.
GCATTTTCTTTGGTTTGAAGCTGCTTTGAAAAGGGACTTTCTGGCTATTGACTTTGCTAACTCTACCTTTTTCATCATTTTGTAGTCAATCGAGGTAAGGTTAGAATGAAGGGATGCTGTTTGAAAAGAAAAATATACTTAACTAGAAATATTGAAGCAATACTTATTTATCCAATATGTATAGCATTCAATTAGCTTCAGTCTAGTATGTTTGTCATATTTGTTGGTTCCTTTTTAAGCCAGATAGATTGTTAGAAGGAAAAACTTCTCTGGAAATTTCAAATCTTGTCTGAAGTTGGATACCCCTCCTGTAAAACCATTTTCAAACTTAGGCTATGGGGAGGTACCCAGCCTCCAATTACATAACCTTTAAACTGGATGTGAAAATGATGTTATAAGGATTTTTTTTTAGTCTTAACTAGGTCATAACTGTCAAGAAGCAAAATCTAATGAACTAGGACCTAGTTGGGACTGCGTTAAAACTTTAAAGCACACCTCCACTACTACTGGGATTACTCCCACCATTGTTTATGTTCCAATATTCAAACAGTTTGAATACTGTAAAACAAGACTAATTGACTTATAGCAGAAACTTGAAAAATCCAGACAAGTGGTTTTATGAATCAAGAATATGATGTGCGAACGCTTGACAAGTGAATCGGAACAAGTGCAAAAATTAGTGACGAATTGTTAGGTTAGCTGGCTTAGAATACAACATATGAAAATTTGTCTCCGGGCTTCAGAATTAATTAATGCAATACTGCATGCAGGTTGCATTGGCATTGCAGACATGACGGGTCCTTCAGATTTCTGAGGCCATTTCTTCCCTACCGTAAAACCCCCTAACAAGGAACATGCCAAACAAGGGACAAAAAACATGGAAAAGTTTTTAAAAGCTCTGAGGAAAATAAGGTATGTGACTTAAATAAATGTTCATACAGTTTCAGATAGTCTATGAAGAGCTGAATCAAAAGATGTAATCACCTTTCTGGTAACTCTCATACCTTTCCTTGAGGATTTTTTTTCGCTGAAGTGCAAAAAGACATTTTTTTATAAACAAAAATCTCGATCTGGCTTCAGGAACCTACGGCTCCCACAAGCAAGAATAATATATCAATTTGATGGCCTGTAATGTATCAGTGTTGACACCAATTTTCAGTTTAGTATCTTCATTATTTTTTTTTCTTAAGATTTTTTTTTGAATTTTGGATCTTTTCATGTCTTGCTAGTGCCCTAACTAGGAACAATGAAGAAAATGTAAAAAAAAGGAAATAAGTTGACAGAGGAAAGCTGGCCGATGCCCTTAAAGCTCTGAATGCTGGTTTTTTATGCCATGAGTTAGTTTGGAATTCTAGAAACTGTAATATTTTGACATAGAAAAGGTCACGAATAAAACTAGGAAGTTTGAAAAATGGGGATGCACCCAATCACTGATCAAGTAGATGACTCTGGTCCAGAGTCTGGACATAGCAGAATTGCAATGATAATGGCTGTTTTCACAAAACAAACTCTGCGACTTGGCCGACAGCCAATCTACGACCAAACTTGCTGGTGACTGAGAAATTCCTTAGTGGCGGGATCAAGTGTCAAGGCTTCCCATTTTCTCTTTCTGATATTTATCATCACGTCTCTTTTTCCTTTCAAATTTTCCGCCATTCAATTATTTGCCGAGGCGCGCCACCTGTAGTGGACAGAAAGAGATGACTAGTCAATATGCCAACAAAAAATCATTATATTCTCACAATAGCAGTTCGGAAAATACGGGTAAGAAAAAAATGTAAGTAAAAATTATTTTGAATCAATGAAAACCCGGTCGCTAATAGGGTTCTCAGAATCACAGTACGACAGCTACCCGCATCAATCACTAGGTAGCCCTAGTGGCTGCTTCACAGTTTGTTACGACCAATCAGAGATAAAAGCGCGTGTTGGCAAGCTCCACAACGAATATGCATCGCTATACGATACTCTTGATGACTAACTGTTCTTGCCGACGCAAAATCGCCCTGTACCTAGCGAAAGAGCCGGAAGTGGTATCAAAGCTGCTCCCAAACATAACCATGATTGGTTAACACAGGATTGAGTTTTTGAGTTTGAGTCGTTAGTGCTACGTTTTCTCGTTGTTCCCGAGGATCACTGGCGTGTTTTGGACTTAGTCATATTGAGTATTCCGGATTCCCTTATATTTGGAACTTTCGCAGAGTCAAAATACTCTTCCGGATTTTCATTAATGATGACTAATTTTACTATCCTTGGCTACGTTGGCCAGATCGTCCGTCCGTGTGTCAATAATTTTTCTTTGATACCATTTACAAATTTTCTCTCAAACCTGTTGCTTGTGTGGGGGTCCGGAGTCCCACCCTTTCGGACATTTTAGCCTGGCAACACCTTCCGGGTTCACATGGTCGAAAACGGATATCTGTAATCCGGAAGAAAAATCTGGAAAGTCAAGTCTGGCTTTGACACCCGTGCACATTCCCAAAACTGGGGCTCCAACACCCGGACCTTTTTGACCTGGCTTCACCCTCCAGATCCACCTCAAAGAAAAAGGAAACATAGAATCCGGATATCAGGAAATTCAAGCCTGGCCTCGAAAAATTCTTTTCTGCACAGTCAAATCAACTTTTTCGGATAGCCTTCCCAAAATGAAGATGGCTCATTTCGCAGTTACTCAAAATTTCTAGATGTCACTGCCATGCATTTCTTGCCTCCCACTCCTACATCTGTCAATCACCCCTTTTTCTCTTACCTCGTCCGTATAAGGTTCAAGGGGTTAACTTGAACTTCTGTACAAAATAGCCAGAGATAAGGGTCAAAGCCGGAGAGTCCGTACACACAAGGTCGATTAACAAAACCTCGGTACAATAATCGAACAATCTATTTGACATATAATCAATTATATTCTCTTTCGTATTTTCCTTTCTTTTTCTCTTTTTTCCTTATTATTTACTCCGTCTTCGTGCCTTGTGCTTATTTTGACGGGTCATAATTAAAATCGTCATCATCAGAAATAAAGAAGAATTATTCCATGACTCACCAGTAGACGGGAACCCGCCCCACAAACCCACCGACACTCGAAATCTGAAATCCCGCCCAAGAAAAACCCAATGCTCGAGGGTACTTTCAGTTTTTGCATATTTATTTACAACATCTGCATTTTTATTTTGTATTTCAAATGTGTTGCCTCTATGACGCCCATTCATGCATCTGGGGGGGGGGGGGGGGGGCAAACACCCTGGATTTCGAAACGTTTTTATCCGGCTTCATCTCCCGAATCCACCTTGACAGAAACGGATATCTCGAGTCCGGAAGATAAATCTGGAAAGTGAAATCTGGCTTTGACACTTGTCCAGATTCCGCAATGTGGGGCGTCTAATACCTGAAATTTGTTGGCCTGGCTTCGCCTTCCGGATCCACCTCGACTAAAATACAGAATCCACAAGTCAAGCCTGGCCCCGAGGAATGCCTTTTCACCTTTACCATTTACCTCTATTTTCCGCCCAGTCAAGCCAACGTTTTTTGGATGCCATGAAAATGAAGATAGCTCCAGAGGCGTCATTTGGGGGGGGCAGGGGGTGGCAGCTGCCACCCCCTGGCTTTCCAAGGGGGCCCAAAGCTACCCATGAAAAATCATAAAATCAACAGGAAACAAAGTTATTTGACAGCATTACGACAGACAGTTGCGTAAAACGAATTTTAAGAAGGTCATCCCAAGCTTTGACCTTTATAAGCCGAGCTAATGACCCATTGTTCAGGGATTATTTTCGAGGTAGGTGAGCATAGTTCGGTTTTTGAGGTCAGATGTGTGTCAGAAGAGGTAGAGAAAGGATATGAAATTTGCATAATGGCGTCCAAGCCCTAGTTATCAGGAGTGCAGAAACGAAAACTATCACCAGCAAGAAAAGACAAAGAGAAAAGGTCCCAGCCAAAACTCAGTGCCTTCTTCAAGAAACCAAAGCTGGATTTAGTTGTTATAACCGTGAGGAACTCATTTGTCTTTGCTTTTCTCCAACCTTAACTATTCAGCTTTTAGGCCCGTATAGAGAGATACAGGGCCCTTGGAGCCCCACCTTTTTAAGTAGTTTTGCTTAAAATATACGTTTTTTTTTACATTTGACATACCCTAACGGCAATTAGACAAGCAGACTCAGAAATGAAAGATACAACTACCGGCTGTATTTTTTTACGTTTGGATAAAGGACGATATCACACTGCTACGTGACAATGTTGCAGCTATTTCCACACATTTTCTACAGTAAAAGACTGCCGTGTTCTTATCTAAGAAAGAACAACTCGCTATTCTCATTCGGTACTTTTCTGACGGCGTGGTCAAAGAGCGGGCGATTGGCTGTTATCACATGGAGCGACTGGACGCTGCCAGTTTGGCCGACTTCATTTACAATGAGGTAAAAGATGCATTCACTGCCATGCCCACAGGCTAAACCTCGTCATTGGTGAGAGCGTGAAACAGCTCGGAGAGCTTTCGTCTTTCTTCTCTGTTTTACAGGGCATTTATGCTTTTATTTCCAATAGCAAAACTAGGTATCAGCTGTTCGTTGAAGCCCAAAAGTCTGCTAACCTTCCTGTTCTTCAACATGAAAGAACAGCTATCACGAGGTGGGCCTATACTCTATATGGCTAAGTCCAAAACACGCCAGTGATTCTCAGGAAGAAGGAGTAAACGTGTCCGTAACGACTCAAACTCAAGGACTCAAATCCTGAGTCAGCGCAGCTTGGACACCGTTTCTTCCTTTCTTCCGCAGGTACCTGGAGATTCTGCATCGGCAGGGAGAGATAGTCATCAAGAGTATTGGTATCGCTCTGTGTCAAAGGTAAAATTGCGATATGAGTGTATATTGGCTGTACTCCTGGTGACGAGCGACTCTGCAAACCCAGACGCTGCGGCTGGGGCGCGTGGTTTCAGAAAGAAGGTTGAGTCTTTTCGGTTCGTCGTGAAGCTTCACATCGCGGAAAGCATATCGAGCGCAACAAATTCGGTGTCTGAGCAACTTCAAGCCACAGACTGCTCATCTCGAAGGCGTGTTCTTTGATTAGAACAACTTTGAACGAGCTCCGTGAAATACGCAAAGAACAATCTTTTCGCTCTCTCTTTGCGAAGTCTCGAGTGTTCGGTGTGAATCTGGGCATTGAAGTCGAGCAAGAGGAAGCCGTCCTAACCAGCAGTGGGGCTGCCTCTCAAGGCAGACCCAAGCGAGCACAGAAAATAGACTCTCACCTCAAAAGCTTTCTGACCACATCAACCCTGGGCAACAACTTCATCGATAGCGCCGACCGTACGATTTCTTTCGAGGAGAAAATTCGAAAGGAATATTGCGAACTTTTTGATCGGTTCATCACAGAGTTTGAAAACCGGTATTCAAACAATTTGCCACTTTTAGAAGCGATCACAGCCCTTGACATTGAGTCTCCTCGTTTTATGGAATCCGATCTGCTATGTCAAATTTGTTCTCACTGTGGGGGTCTCAGAATAGACGAAATACTTCTGAAGTGTCAAGCGTCTGTTGCAAAACGATTCCTCGCCGAGACGCCTGACAGACCGAAAGATCTCTTTCAGCTGTACTTTAAGCTGAAGGATCTCTCAGTTGCGTATTCTGAGTTACTGAAGATCCTGGAAATCGTGATAACTCTTCCCGTCACTACAGCCGGAAACGAGCGTTTCTTCTCTGTGCTGAAGATCGTCAAGACATACCTCCGGACAAGCATGGGGAATGATCGGCTTAGGCACCTTCTTCTGATCTTTTCAGAAAAGTCTTTGGTAAAGCGTTTAAACTTCGAAACTCTGGTTGAAACTTTGCCAAAATGAAACCAAGGCGTTTCCCCCTATTACCATGATTTTTTCTGCTGTTTCTGTCTTTCCAGAACACCTTTGTAAAGCCTGCCACCAGACCATGGAGCCTTGACGAGGAGCGAATCCGAAACAGACTACACTGCTTGAATACAAAAAGTAAAAGTAAAAAAAATGTTTTGGGATAGATTATTCTTGTAAAATATACCTTATGCATGTTGTTAGCCACTTTTGTATTTCTGGTCTTACCTATGCAGTTCCGAACATGAAAATGGCAAGGGGGGCCCAGAAGGATGTCACTGCAACCCCCTAGATTTTCCCGAAATGACGCCTCTGGATAGCTCATTCCTATATTATTCAGAATTTTCTAGTTTCCCTGCCGCGCATCTCTTGCCTCCCAATCAAACCTCCCAATCACTTTCTTTTCCCCTGCCTCATCCATTTGAATATCTGTTCTGTCTCTCAAACGTGTTGTCTCTAGAGACAACACGCTTCCTGTGACACCCTTCCAGATTCCGAAATTTGGGGGGTCTAGACGCTCCGGACTTGAAGACGTTATCTAGCTTCATCTTCCGGGTCCACATCCACGAAAACGGATATCTCAAATCCGGAAGGTCAAGTCTGGCTTTGACACTTTTCCAGATTCTGGAATCTGAGGCGTCTAATAACTTGACGTTTATGGCCTCGCTTCACCTTTCGGATTCACCTCGACGAAAAAGGAAACAAAGAATCCGGAAATCTGGAAATCCAAGCCTAGCCTCGAAGAATGTTTTTTAACTTCCCGCATTACGCTATCTCTTCCGCACAGAAAGGGATAGGCTACCATGAAAATAATGACAACAAAATGTCGCTATTATTCAAAATTTGGTAGATATCCCTTTTGCGCATCTCTTTCTTCACAATCACACCCGTCAATCATTCCTTTCCCCCACATACGTTTGAATATTAGTTTCGTGTCTCAAACGTGTTGCCTCTATGACGCTCTTCAGATTCCGGGATCGGGTGGGTCTAATACCTGGACGTTTTTGGACTGGCTTAGCCTTCCGGACCAATTCGGAATCCGGACGAAAAATCCGGAAAATCACGTCTGGATTTTGACACTTTTCAAGCTTTCGGAATCTGGGGTTTAAATAATCTGACGATTTTGGCCTAGCTTCACCTTCCGGATCCGGAAATACAGAATCGGGAAACCAATCGGGTTCAAACCTGGTCTTGAGGAATGTTCTTACCTGTAGTTTAGCTATAGCCATGGTATGGGCTTCGCTGAGTTGACATGCGTCTTCGAGGGTGTCTCCAAGGGTTGGCAACTCGGGCGACATCTCAAGAATTCGAAGTGATAAGGCATCCCCACTCTGGAAGGAAAACCAATTACGGCGGGAATGTACGAAACAATTGTAACGACTTGATTAATGCGGTTTCGTCAGGGGAAGAGACTCTCTAAATAATTTTCTAGACATTTCGACGTAAATATTCCTTCATCACAAGCTCACTGCAAATCATATTTGACAGTGGAATACGACAGCCGAATTTTACTGGAGCTTTTCGGCCCCTCTTTGCAAGGGTCCTCTTCAGGCCCAAGCCGCTCAAGCTGGAAAATGAACTTGTGGAAAAAAATGCAGGCTTGAGCCAAATTTGGCAGCCGTAGCCTACTCTGAAATGGGCCTGACGCAAGTTTTCTAAAGTGTGACTAGCTCAGAGCGTGGAACCCCATGCCGTTTCAAGTATGAAAAGGAACGAATGATTGCACAGCTATCTTTCACTATTTTTTCCACTTGAGATTTTCAATGGAGATTCTCGTGTAAAATCACGCCAAGAATTTTCAGTTTCCGTTGACGATTCCGACTCAACTGTTTGAAAGACGTGTTTCGTGAAGTTAAGACGTGACTTGAGGATTCACTAGTTGCGTTTTTATCTGAATTCTCAGTTCTCGCTCCTCAATTCTCGATTCTCGTACAAATTGCCGTTTTCGCTCATTTTGCTTCTGTTAAACTTATTTTGTATCATTTAGAGTGTGTTCCACCCTCGTATCAATAGTAACTATTAGTTACTAAATCCGTTCCAACCTCACGAAAAGTTACTACGCTGACCGTTCCAGTAACTATTTGCTTACCACGCTCGGGAGGCATGATATTCCGCTGGAAAATAGAAAAATCTTTCCAGCCTTGACGACAAAAAGGCAGAATTCGTGACGTCATGCGTGGTAACTACGGTAAGTAGGATGGAACACGCTCTTAAGGGAACACACTGCATTATCTGGCTTGTGTTAAGGGATTTTTTTTCACTATTTGCTCTAGAATGATGTTGAGGATATCTACTGCCAGGAAAATTTGAATCTGAATACAGATGCTGCTTTTCAGTAGCCAGTGATCAGCTCGCGGAAGGTAGCTCACCGCGTGAACACTTATTTTTCGTAAATTGTTTTCGTCAAGCATACAACACATGTACAAGGGCATACAGGTACCACAAATCCGACAGAGATATTCCACTATGTGAAAAATCGATTATTCGTGAATAGCGAAGTACGAAGTAACGCATTTTCATCTGGTTTCATCCGAGAGGAATACTGGCAATCAGTTTTCTTCATATTCTGCTAATTCTTCTGCCCAATTCTTACGTATTTTCACCCCATCGTATATTTCTGGTCATATCTTGTAAGTGTATTAGTTAATTTGTTTCGTCTCTGTGTATTTCGTAAATATTTTATTCCTCTTCTGGCTTTAAGCTATTTGGATTATAAACTTGATTGATTGATTGATTCTCCGTTTTCGCTTTTGAGTAAAACACTAACTTAACCACCCGTTAATACCTGCTTATACGGGTTGAACATCCGCCTTTAGTTAACCAATCAAGAAGGAGAACGAATGAGAATCAAGCATTGACTGTCGAAGCAACTTCTCGATTCTGCAGAGTCAGGAAGCTTTCCCCGTTCTCGATCCTGACAAAAACGCAAAACAAGAGCTGTAAGCTTATATGGCACTTGCATGGGTAAAGATGTTTTGATTGATCAAAAGTAAGTTTCGACTTTGTGGTTGAGATGCGCACTCTAAGGCAGCTAGAACTTCATTTGTAAGCAAAACCCTTGAGGCAAAAATGATAATGGGCTGATGGGCATCATGAAAATGTATATATTGCTTAAAAGCATTTTTTTTTACTTTGCGGTCAAGATTGGTGCTATAAGGAATAATCGGATGTGGGATAGCAAGCAAATGTTGTTGAATCTCTAATATTCCAGCGAAGTTTCATCGTCCTAGCACATCTGGAAGTACCTTAACTCGCGATCACCGGAATCCCAGAACCCCCCCCCCCTCAAACTCCACCCACAATACCCGGAGCCAATCCCGTTCTGCAAATGATTAATACAGAGCATCTGTTTGTTCTTCCCACGAAGTTCAATCCCATCACACCAATCTAAGCGAGTCATGTATTTTCCTCCCCACTCCCCCATAATTGTCGGATTCGGTCGGGAAATGAAAAAGATCACCAGAGAGAAATATCCTCTGTTCAGTTATTAAATTTCACTCGGGTCCGATTACCCGTTACAAAGTTACGCACGACTCAATATTCCGGGTTCCCCTCCCTCAACTCCCCCCAAGAATATCATATCGAGAATTTTTTTTTATTCCAAGTCAGTTTGACTGGGTCCCTGATATGCCTGCCAAGTTTTGTCGTGAAAATCCCCAAAACCGGAATTCCGGGACCTCCCCCCCCCCACCCCCCACTCAGGTGTCCGGATCCAGTCAAATTGTATAAAAGATTTGCATGAGCAGATGTTTGTTCTTCCCAGCAAGTTTTAATCCGATCCCTCCATTCTAACCGTTTCTCAAGATTTCCGGCCCCCCCCCCCCCAACTCCCCTACGGTGACCGTAGCCAATCCGGTTCTGTAAATGATTATTCCAGAGCGTCTGTTTGTTCTTCCCACAAAGTTCCATCCCGATCTCTCCATTCTAAGCAGGTCACGTATTTTCAGCCCCCCCCCCCAAAAAAAAAAGTTGCCGGATCCGGTCCTGATATGAAAAACATCACCAGAGAAATGTCCTCTGTTCAGTTCTTAAATTTCACTCGAATCCGATCCCCCGTTCCAAAGTTACGCATGACTGAATATTCCGGATTCCCCTCCCTCCACTTCCCCCACCATCATCAGATCGACAAAAATTTGATTTTGAAGTCAGTTTGATCGGGTACCTGATATGCCTGCCAAGTTTCATCGTGAAAATCCCCAAAACAGCCATCACCGGAATTCCGCCCCCCCCCCCCCCCTAAGTGTCCGGATCCAGTACAATTGTCGAAACGATTTATCTAGAGCAGATGCTTGTTCTTCCCAGCAAGTTTCACTCCGATCCCTCCATTCTAACCGTTTCTTGAAATTTCCGGTCTCCCCCCCCCGACTCCCCCCTGGCTACCGAATCCGGTCAAGACTTTAAACGGGACATTACAGATATATATTCTATTCAGTTATGAAGTTTCATTACAATCCGACCACCCGTTCGAAAATTACACACTACTCATTTTCCCGGATTCCCCTGCCCTCCACCCCCCCCCCCCCCCCCAAAAAAAAAAAAAATCGTCGGATCGGAAAACTGATTATTTCTAAGTATGTTTGGTCGGGTCTTTGATACACCTGCCAAGTTTCATGGTCCTAGCACATCTGGAAGTACCCTAACTCGAAAAAGTGTGACAAAATGCCCTCAGTTTTCAAGTTTCCAGCGCCCTCCACTCCCCCGCATATGGTCGGATCAGGAAACTGATTATTTTCAGGTTAGTTTGGTCGGGTCCCTGATATGCCTGCCAAGTTTCATTGTCCTAGCACATCTGGAAGTACCCTAACTCGAAAAAGTGTGACAAAAAACAAAGTGTGACCGACAGACCGACAGACGGAATTGTGATCGGTATATGGCACTTGAGCCAGAGGCTGCAAGTGCCATAAAAAACGGGAATTGGCTTCATCTTAATAGTCATAAAACGCGAAATAGGAGAACTGAGAGGAGAATCGCGAGGAGAATTGAGATAAATAAGACAACTACTGACTACTAATTAGACAACCGAGCATTTGTTGTTGGAGACTGTGCGAACCTATCTTTAGGCTCTGACCGGTGGATTCGTATTCAGTTTGAACATATAGGCGAATTTCACATTTTTCCAGTACAGCGCTCCAAGTGGATTAGTTTCTGTTAGTCCCCAATTGTCTCACAATAGCACTTGTGTAGATAGAATAAGGTCAGATCTAGAAGGTAATGGGCAACCAGGGGCGGTTCGAGGGCTTGGGCATGGGGGTGAGGACTTCAAAGTATACGACTGGCTAAAAAGCACAGCACCAGCAGGCTCAAGAAATTTTAACGTTATAAGTTGTAAAACGTTACGGAAAATGCCATTTTAGTAATAAAATACTAAACAAATAATAATAATAATATAATTGCAATAATAAGGCTGTCGCCTCTATAAATAAGTAACAGGAATTAGATGATGTCGTTCATATCAGATTTTGCTGGAGAGAAGACAAGCCTCGGTACCACCTTCTGACATGTATACTCAAGATAAATTAAAGTGAGTACCGCAGGCGAAATTTTTTCAATCTTCTACTTCTACCTTTTAATGCATCTTAGACCCCAAATCGCAAGCTTAAAACCGCACATAAATGATACACACTTCAACTAAACAGAAATAGGGTAGGACTACGAAAGAGCCGCAGGCAAAATTTGTGAAATCGACCTTTATTCGGCAATATTCGACCACTTCCGTCACAAACTCTTGCTTTTAATGTGGCTCAGATCCCAAGCAGCAGCTTTTACCGGATGTACCTAGGACAAATTTAAACTCAGCGCCGCAGGCGATTTTTTTGATCCGACCTTCGACCTTTTTCAGGCTTTTCTAGCTTTTAAAGTGGCTGAAATCTTAGGCCCAACACTTCACTTAAATTACAGGCCGTTCAACCAGATAGCGAGTAGGCGACTATGAAAGACGGCGCAGGTAAAGTTTTGCGATATATTTTAAAGGATGCCTACTCTATCACAAATCTGTCCGTGCCCCGATAACTCGCCAACGGAGTGGGATATTTTCCCGGAAGTTGGCACGTGGTGGTGAGTCACTTTGAATTTAGACTACAAGAACATAGTGCAATCATCAGGCCCGTCATACAGTGCTTACAAAGCCCGTATGACGGGGTACAGAACCATTTAAAAAAATAATAAACCAGTTTATTGTTAAGAAAAACCAGATAGGATACTATGCCTGTTTTTAGCGCCACGGAGTGAAAATCACGATTTGGTAATGGCATTTATGTCACTCTGACAAGTTATAAACATACGACTGTCATTCTAACAAGTTCAAAACACATGATATTTCTTAACGTAATGACTTATAGAAAATCCTGCCGCAAATGCGAGAACCCACGTGCTAGGTCAGGCATTTTGCTGTGATCCACACCTTAAGATCCGGCCTTGCATACCATGAATTCAGATTTACCAATGCTGGAATTCCATTTTCGCCATTTCGCGGTCTAGTCTAAATAATATGCGTTATTTCTCTCAGAGTCGTGGTATTTCACCGCGAAATGTGGCAACACTGGCAACACTGGTGCCGCATGCTAGCTGCAGCTAGTTTAAAAAAAAAATCAAAAAAAAATCTAACCTTCAAAAGCGCCACCAAGATCCGGGTTCTTCCACTTTGCACAGCAATGGTCGAGAGTGTGGTAGTGGGAGGAGCTTCATCCTTGTGACCCCTCCCCACGCCCTGTAGAATGGGCGGTTCACCAAGTCCATCCATGCCCCCACACTACAGTATTCTACACTTGATAATGTATGCTGTGGGAATACTGGTCCTACCACACACTGCGTAGTGCGTACACTTCCGGAATCAACCCGGACAGCTATACCTGACGGGTCACAAAAAAATCAGTCGAATATGATTATGGCAGCTTGAGATCTTTAAGGACACTCGTGTTTAATGGTGTTTCGTGCTGCAAGTTCGTAGTTAAATTTCCTCACGCGGACCCTTATTTGAGTCGGCAGTAAGTGGCAAAGCCGGTAGTACAAAGAGACAATCGCAACTGCGGTATTTTTTTTCCTCCATATTTTACACGCTCAGGCAAGTTAATTTGTAGTTCATTGTTTTAAACAATAGCTTGCATAGTTAATAGGTATTTGCGTTCGATGAAATATGGTTAAGTGCGAAAAAACTGCATTCAGCTGTGATCCCATCGCTTTGCGATTGCTAAATATTGTAGTTTGTTGTACTTACATTCAGTTTCGGAAATTTTCTAAATGCCTTTTACATGGTATATGGGAGAGGATTATCAAACATTAGGAAAAATGTTAAGGTTTAAGCTTGTCGCTAGGGTATAAGCAATAGACATGACAAACGACACTAACGTTCTCAAAAGAGAAGTACAACACTACAAAAAGCTCTTAAATTTAAAAAATATGGTTATTACAAAAAGGATCTGTAAGCCACTGAGCGTGAAATCTGTTAATGCAAGTGCTAGCTATATATGTTTTCATATGGCTTGTTACTAATATTTCTGATGGTTGACAGTGCTAGACGGATACGTTAGCTGAATTTTAGTAGAGCAATATTATCAACCATGATTCGCAGTCAGCTTGGGCAGGAGGAATATTTATATTTATGATGTTTTCATGATCCAAATGTGGCTTTCAAACCAATTAATTTATATTTTAAAGTAAGAATGTTCAAGTATTTCGACTGGAAGAAATGTTGAACACTGTTCATTATCCACTATTTCCAACTGCAATCTGTACTATTACGGTCAGTATTTTGATCGCAACCTGCCTAATCAAAGATTTAGTTCGATCACGTTCCCACTTGTTCAAGGAGATGAACACTGTAGCTTTGGAGTCCAACCAACTGGATGGGAAGTTCCAGTTTAAATATAAACGGACGCTGTTCCAAAAGAGAGGCGAAGAGCTTTCACTACTCCTGCCATAGACACACCACCTCTTGCACCGTCTACTGAAGAAAACTGTTCTGCGATAAGCTTGTTATGGCGCGACAAGTCTTAAAACCGGTAAATCCCACGAGCAAAAAGCACGGTTAATTGAAGAATCTGAATTTCTGTTAAATGTCTCATCTTCTTCCCAGAGACGGCGGCGATTTCAGGAAATGAGACACATAGTTAGGATTTAGGGAGTTTTGGCAGGAAATGGAAGGGCGCAAATTAGTTTTCCTATATTTATTTAGTTTTGTTCGGCCTGATGATCTATGTATGTATGTACTTACTTATAGCCGCACTACACTGACAAGGCAAAAAAAAAGGAATAAGAAACAAGGAAGGAAACAACGTTGGTCACAAAATATCATAAATACCGTAAGGTCAGTGTCCAGGAATTTATTTTTGGGTGCGGTATACCCGCGGGTCCGACCTGATCAATACCAAACAGTAAGACAAGAACGTCAGAGGTTAAATCCTATAAACGATTATTTGTATCTGTTTCGGGGGGAGGAGGTCGAACCGCCTAACCCCAGGGTACCGCCCTGACCTTAAACGATCCGAATAGCTGTGGGATTTAAATTACAAACATTACATAATTCGTATAGGCTAACATGAAAGATGGATAATGACCGCGAAAAGCTGATGGCATACGGACAAAGAACTGGAGAGAAATCGAGAACTTTTTATTTTAATTTTTTTATCTCCTTTTCTTTGGGGTGAGAATTGCGGAACTGCAAGACGTTATTTACATAAAACAAAATAAAAGACATGATAGTGAACGCGAAAAACTGATTTGGACTTGTAACGCTTAACACAAGAAGGAATTAACTCCAGCCTTGGGAATTCATCGTCGTTTTTTCCAGGACCATCATCAATTCGTTGTCATTTCAGCTGTCTCTCTAGAACTTGTGTTTAGACGAGGGAAGGCGGGGTGGGAATGATTAAGAAAAGAGACTTTTTGGAACGAGTTGACGGATTACGTCAAGATAAGATAACAAACAGGTGTCGCAGATAAACTTTGCAGTTTTGTTTTGTTGATGCGTGCTGACATGATATGTACTTCGAAGCTTATGTCGGTTGATTCAAGGATGATATTTCGAAACGGTGGAATTCCAGGCATTCATCGATGATTCCGTTATTCTTGCAGGAGTTTTTGGGATCCCAAGACGTAAGTGGAAGGATAGCTATGACATCGCAAAAGTTGTCTGTCTGTCCGTCCGTCTGTGAGCACGATAACTCTCGAAGGGAATGAGATATTTTGATGAAACTTGGTGTAAGGAAACTTTGGGTGAAGTGTAAAGAGAAGTTCGTAGATCCGCTCTGTAGCCCGACATTTAGGGTGGAGGAGGGGGTTCAAATTAAGGGGCAAACAAAATATTTTTAAACAGCTAACATGACAGTCGGTTATGGAGTCAGCAGACATGCTGAGCATGATGATAAAAACTATTTTCTCGCCGGACAAGTAGTTCGCCCGGAATCCGACCAAGACCGGAAAGTGTGTTAAAAGTAAAAGTTTTATTTGTAGTTGACTAGATATCCGATTTCGGGGTAAGAAGAGATGCTAAATCTGCATATGAAAATAATTTTTTACTCGGATAAACAGTTCGCCCGGAATCCGGCTGGAACCGAAAAATTTTGTTAGAAGTTAAATTTTTATTTGAAGTTGATTATATATTCGATATTGGGGAAAGAAGATACGCTGAATTCGTTTGTTAGCTTTCTTTTTTCGCCGGAAAAGTACCGGAATTCGACCGAAACCAGAAAGTTGGCAGAAGTAAGGCAGTAAGTTTTCGTCAAAATAGATATGACTTATAGGGGCAAACACACATGCTGAATCCATACCTGAACTTGAGTTTCTCAGATGATTAGCTATTTGGCCTTAATCTGTTTCTGAATTTTGACACCAAAAATGTTCAAGGATTCTGGCGAAGACCATGGATCTGGCGAAGATAAGACCCAATTGTCTGGATCAAATATTGAATTTTTGGGATCCTATCGAAACCTTTGGTCTTGTTCTACTATGATGTTCCGAGTTGGTAGACATTTTAAAACTTAGCTATGCTGACAGAAACTAACACAAGGCTTCAGATGTTTTTAGCCTCGTTTTTGCCAAGCCTCGTTTTTGTTGCAAAAGTGCTGCCACTATGCTGCTGCAGAACTTCTTTGCTTCTGTACAAGATGCGTTTTTGAATTCATTGCCTGCAATCTCCTTGGTTGATGCAGCACCTTGCAGGGAAGCACGGTCTTGGGGGACATTTTCGCGTGGATGGCTCTGGTCCCGTCGACCTCCTGGCGAGCTTGATGGACATGTTCGCGTGGATGCCATCGATCTTTTTGTCATTTTCGCGTGTAGGCCTACGGATGAACAGGAGAACGGGCCATCCAGCTCGATGTACGCCTCCCGTTCAACGCCGCTCCGAGGGCAGCGTTGAGGAACCCATCTTCCTCAGTGGTTCAAGGCCCGATCGATTTTCTCGTTTTTGCGTGGACGGGATCACCCGTTCAGCTCTACAGCCATCCACGCGAAAACGTCCCCTTGGTCGGTAAGCAAGTCCGTGATTCTTCAGAAGCGCACCCGTCTTCCTTGAAGCACTGCAGTACAAACGAATGTAAAAAGAATCTGCCCGGAAGTGGCCTAGAAGTGGACCTGCAGCGTGCAGTAAGACGAGGCAGTAAGCAGTAAGAACAGTAGGCTTCTCAGAAGAAAAAAAGATCAGGAGCTTGACATAAAGAGAACAAACGTGGCAAGTGTGATGTGTGATCTGTTATGAAACGTCTGACAGTGTAGTGTCTTTTTTTTTTTTTAACCCACGTAGCCTTTCAAAAAAAAATTATTTTTACTTTTTGGGGTACGAATCCTCCTCCACTCGGTGAGGTTAACATTTCAATTAACTCTTTAACGTCACCTACTCTTTCCAAACAAAACACACAAAACTTTAAACTTTAAAAAATTTAACTCCATTTACCATTTCAACTGTTCAAATTATTTTTGACAGTTTAGTGTCTGGTCTTTCCTCTCTGAGCATTGTTTGGTCTTGGTCGGGAGGCAGGTACTGGTAGGTGGTCAAACCGGACACTGGTGGGTATCAAAATCGTTTATACACCAGTGAGAAGTCACCAAAGCATCAAAAAACATCACCACCTAAGTTGTTGCACCTAAGCCAGAGAAAAGGCTTCAGACGACCTCTACAAAAATAACTTACATTTATTTAAAGCTTTAACTTACAAAACTCATTAGAACAACTTATAGCACACAAAATAGATTGGAAACGATATATATTGAATAAAATTAAAGCTTAAATACTGATTACTTCATTGAGGCAGTAACGAAATTCTCAACTATGCCTAACAACTGCTTTTATATTTGCTTGCACACGTTAACCACCCGTTCGGTGGTCCCCTTATAGCACGCAGCAATACGACAGTTCTGAGCGGACAAATCCCTGTTCCTTCATGTCGGAGCCCTATCCGCTTAGAACTTTGAACCATGTCCTTAGTAGACCCGGGTTCTTATTCGCCTTTGTTGTTGTCACTAGCTCCCCTATAAAATGTTATGCTCCAGAAATCTCCCCCCCCCCCCGCCATGTTTCATTTTGTATCTATCGCCCTTTCGGTCGAGCCGAGTTTAATAGTAAAGAAGTGCAAACCCCGCCGGAAGCTTCAAGTACAACAGTTTAAAAAATGAGGAGGAGAATCTTCAAATTTCATTTTTGAAATCCCCGCTCTTTGCCTTTGTTTCGTTTTACATCTAGCGCCTTGTCGGCCGAGCCGAGTTTACCAGTCAAGAAGTTCAAACCTCGCCGGAAGCTTCAAGTAAAACAATTTCAAAAATTAGCAGGAGTAGCTTCAAATTTCCTTCATGACTTTATAAGAATGTAGGCAAACAGGTTTATCTTTTGTTTCAAACTCCCTATCTTTTACTCGGCTTTTCCCCACTTTTTAACCATGTCGAATCTCGGCTTCTGAATCCGGGAATAAAATCCGGGGAAATCCGAAAGAGTCGACAGGTACCAACAAGAAAATCGCTAATTTCACGGGGCAAGTACTGGCATTTTCGAAAATATCACTTTTAGTAAAAGCTGAGCTTAAAGATAAAATCCCGATTTTAAGACTGCAATCTTAACGAAGAAAACGGCTCTGACTTCTGGACTTCTGAGATTTAGTGAACAATTTGAACAAAAACAGGTGGCACTAAACTACAAATATCTAAAAGCAAGGGCCCATGATAATTCGTATATAATTTTAGTCACAATGGCCATGGAGAAGCATCCACCTCATCTAGATGAACTCGGGGAACAAGACCGCAGAGTTCTCAAGTTCGCTGAAGAATCGTACTATTGAGATCTCTCGTGAACTACGAATATATCATGGGCCATTGGCAATACCAAAAATGTAATAACAAGAACAAATAATCAGGTAAAACCTTCGTCTCCCTATCTCTGTACTATGACTATTCGGAGCCGAGTATTTCACCGTGCCTCTCCGCTGCGAACGAGCGGAGGTTAGCAGCTTCGTGCCACATCACGTTTTGTCACCTCTACAATTCGCAATATCGCTGTGAAACCACCTTGAGGAAAAGTAGAAGACAAAGCTGATTGGTTCTTTTGACGCGCTCAAGAGCGGGTCAGCGTGCGGAGTACGCCTCCTGCATTTTCTTTCTCTGCGATGAGTAACGGCGAAGACGGAAGTAGAGTAGACGGGTAAAATGCTACAGTAAATACCTCTAGGTCCGCTCAGTTTTGTCGGTGTGTTCATAGTCGCTGCACGGTACCAAAGACAGAGGATCTATCTGATTATTTGTTCTTGGTAATAACCATATTCAGAATAACACCCTTCTACTCTGAACTTAGTGGCATTGAGCTATACCTGGGTATGTCGGACCCATATGGGTCTCTCCGAGGAGTCGCAATGTTTTGTCTACACGGCTTTGTCTCAATTGGTAACAAAACTGGGTTGAGGGTAGTGAAAAGGTTATTATGGGCCTTGCTGGTTCAAATAAACAACTAAGAATTACTTTATTCCACCGCTGTTTTTTTGCGATTCCACTGTTGGATCTTTGAAGAAAAAAATATCTGTTAGAACGCCAGTGAACCTCGGCAAGAACGAGAAACATCACGTGACGATGACTCATATCCTGTGTCAACCAATAAACAGCGTCAGGGACAGCTGCGGTGACGCTTCCGGCTCTTCCGCTACACTGTAAAAAGTTTCTCCGAGTAAGGATTAAAGTTAACTGAAGTATTTGCTACTGGGATTAATCTCTACTGAGATAAGATTAATCCGATCCGATTTAGAGATAAGTTTATCTTTTTAGAGACAAGATTAGTCCCAGTAGCAAATACTGCAAGATTTTTTTACAGTGTAGGTGCACGACGATTCTTCATCGCCATGTAGAGTTAATCATCAACAATTTTGCTTGCTCTAAGGTGTTTAGAGCTCCGTACACCAAGAATACACCTTGAGAATTACTAACTCCGCAAACGATGACGTGACCGTCCAATGCGCAATCCGGAAGATAATATAAAAAGGCTGTAGCAATATTTCTTGAAGGAAACACACTAACAGTTGTTTTTTGATAAGCCGAGATTCATCTCTGGTAGTAATTCGAACGAGGTCATGCCAGAGAACACTGTTCCGTTTACCATCAGCTGGAAATGCCTAGAGGACGTCTTGTTTGCAAATTTACCGCAACACTTGCAAACTGATTTACAACATTACCGAACGAGTGTCCAATTACTGAGAATCAGAAGAAATGCGATTCCTTGACTTCACGCGGGTTTTTGAGAAATTTGAAAGCCTTGCGTGGAAGAAGAGTTATTTACTATCCTTTGTCCTTTAACGGAAATGCTGTCAGAGTTTGTGGACTACGGTCAAGACAGAGACAGCGATTTGCGGTTATCGCCAGCAGGAAAGGCTTAGGAGATGTACATTCTTCGTTATACTAGTAACACACAAATTTACCGCAACCTACAGATTATCGAACGTTCGTTTAACTGCTGAGAGTTGGATGAAATGCAATTTCTCGACTTGACGAGGCCTTGCGTGGAAGAAGAGTTATTTATAGTCCTTTGTCCTTAACGGAGATGCTGTACAAGTTGGGGCTGCGGTAACGTCAGAGATAGATATTGTAGTAGATATAGAGTAACATTCGTCTACTTTTAACCTATTCTTCTAAAATTACTGTAAAATTTGCTTGCCTAGACTAAGTCACCGACAAATTCAGTCCCTACGTGCACTGGAAGACCGTACAATTTAAAATTATTCCCCATCTTCGTAAAGTCGGTGGTCGACATCTCCTCCCAACTGAGTTCAAGCTTCTGCTGCTGGGTGAACGAGGTCACGCAGCCACTATCCTCCGAATTTAAGGGGGAGTTGCTTTCTGGGCGTTGATCATCCAATATATTCCCACTATCGATAGAAGACGCGTCTAACTGCAATTCATCCATGCTATCGCGGTCGTTGCTACTATCGGGCGATAGTAAATCCGTCTTCGATACCGTATCGAGCTTTAATCGGAGTGAGCGGCGGATATCTGGCACAATACAACTATCAGGGCTGTCGATGTGGAAACTGAGCCGGGAGTGGCGGGAAGACTCAGATTCGCTATCCACGTGGTTTGTATCGAGAGTAAATGGGATGGAT
Source organism: Branchinecta sandiegonensis (assembly GCA_030848855.1). NCBI lineage: Eukaryota > Metazoa > Arthropoda > Branchiopoda > Anostraca > Branchinectidae > Branchinecta > Branchinecta sandiegonensis. The sequence goes on along the minus strand of JAUPMV010000016.1, from coordinate 18,187,439 downwards.
TCTGCGATGCGATTTTTCAGTTCCGGTATGATGAGACTATCGTCAAAGAGGATACGTGGTGGAGCGATCGAAATTTCCGTTTCCTGGGGGAGGGAATCAGAATCGTAAAGATCGGGGGGTGGAGGAGGGAGATAGAGCTCAGGCACTTCGTGACTGGAGGACGTAGATTCGTCGGAGCTTGCTGACTGGGTAGGTTCTGACGAATGGGAGTCTTCCAAGAAGTCTTCGAGGTTTTCTCTACTACCTGATTGGTCATGTAGGTAGCCAAGGGAGCCGCTCTGGAATAAAATTGAATGTAATAAAATCCCAAATTTTAAGCTGTAATGTAAAACAAATAAAGAAAAAAAAAGGCAATGGGCGTGCGCAAAGACGGAGAGATTAGGCAAAACTCGGTTATCATTTTGACTAACAAGGTAGTTGTGGAGCAACCATTCTACCTACAACGACTGAGCTGAGTCACACAGAGCGAATGGAGAGGACAGCTGTAAAAAGAAAATGAAAACTTTTGCAATTGCAACAAAAGCTTTGTAAATTTGGTATGAAATTTGGTATGAAATTCAAGCTAAGGTTATCAGCACAGACTTTGAAGCCATGGATACACCTTATAACGGAAAATTGGTAATTGTTAAAAGTTTTTCATTTAATCGTACTAATTAATTTTGTATGTAAAGTATATCAAATGAACGTATATTTATATTTAATTTTTTTATTTTATTTGTGTTATAGATTTAATTAAAAAAAAAGGGTTTTGTTATCGGAGACGGATATGAAAAAGCTTATAATAAGTGCCATTGCAAAAGGATTCCCTATGACGGAAGGGCATCCTTTGACGCAGGGAGTACGAAGAGGTAAAAACAAAGTGTGTTGTAAATGTCTCCAGGACAAAACCCCCTTCTTGGTTTGGTTGCAAAAAAAAATAATGAGGGATAATATTTGTATAAATAATAAGTTTTAAATGAAAGAAAACTTTAAGGAAAGGAGACTTTAAAGAAGGAAAAAGTAAAGAAAATTTTAAGGTTTTAAAAATGAAAATGGTAAAATGAGAAATATTGGTTAAAAGAGGAAAAAAAAAGAATATTAAAAAATTAAATGTAGAGATAGAGGAAAATGTAGGTGACGCTAAATAGTCATTGAAAAAAAAAAAAAAAAAAAATTGAGATGTTAGGACCGTTGGCGTCACCGAGGGAAAGTGACCCTGAAACACCCTGCTTCACAGAAAAATGGGTCACTATGGGTTCGTTTTCGGTAAACTGAGAACAATAAAGATTCTTCTCTTTTTATGGTAAGTATATCTAGAAAAGGAAGCTTATCCTCCGACTCAGTTTCAACTGTGAATATTATGTTTGGATCAATAGAATTGAGATGGTCAAGAAACGTCATTAGTTTATCTTACCCGTAAAAAAAACAAAAAAAAAACGGTCCTCTACAACTTTGATTTAGAAAATAGTTTTCCAGCGGTGACGTCCCTGGGGAACAAGGCCTCACTCTGAGAAGAAGCTCACCTTTTCCCCGCGAAGGGCTCCGATTGACAGCTGAAGCTTGTCATCCCCTTGCAGATTTTCCAGAAACTGAAGAATCGCTACGTCCAACTCCTGGGCTTGGTCCGTCGCGTTTTGGATTCGCGTTGAAATAGCCTCGGCCGCTGGGCGGTTTTCCGGATACTCCATCAATCTGAAAGAAGAAGAGACACTATGGTTGCGTTTTTGCAGATATCATGGTATCTGTTACCACGGTAACTGAATCTGTAATTAGTCGTTTTTGCAGTTACCGTGGTATCTGATACACGGTTGCTCTGCAAAAACGACTATTGCCGAAATTGTACTTTTCGAAGTCATCCAGCTACATCACTAAGTACTAAACTTCTTTCTCACCAATTTGACAAAATTTGATGAAGGTGAGATGACTTTTCAGATACCACGATCAGTTACCACGGTCGGACCGCGTGGTATCTGAATATCAGATACCAATAACTGCGAAAACGGCTTTAAGCCGTGGTATCAGATACCATGGCATCTGCAAGAACGCAACTTGTATAACAATTAACCCTACAGAAAAAGTGAATAAGCGCTCTAGCCAGGATGTTGCGCGCTTGCGCAATTCCCATGGTAACTCAATTCCTTGTACAAGTCTATAAGTCTGTATGCACACTAAATGCATTTCCTCAATATTTTGTTTTTGAACCAAATCACGTTGTTCTCCGTCCGGGGAGTCCCCAAGAAGTGAGTTTCTCTATCCTCGTTGTCCCTTCAACCCTTCGTGGTCCCCCTCAGTAGTCCCCCCGGAACGGGGAGAGTTGAGTTGTATATCTTGGGTGTAAATATTTTATTTTGTTTTTTTCTTGTTATTACCTTTTCATTCTACAACTGACCATAGTTCAAATGATTAAAATCTAATTCTTAAATAGAAAAGCTTGGGAAATCGTGGTGCGCTGTGAGGAAAAAAAAAACTCAAGAAGTACAGTGGAGGTATGCTTATGTGAACGTTTTGGATCTTCATTCTACCATTCAGCCCAAAACTGCAATGTTCACATTAAAGTAACTGTTCACATAAACATACCTCTACTGTACAAATGAGAATCTGGATGGCCTGAAAAAGCGTGGCTTATGCTTACCCATCTCCCGGCAGTAATGGTTCCAGTATTCTAATCCTCAAGAGTTTTCCAAGCCGCATCGTCCTACCCATTGCTTTCAACAGGGTTTCTCTTTTCTCAAGACACTTATTCATCTTTTCTTGCATTTCCTTTCGAAACTGTTCAACGTCAATTCGAGGCGGGTGATTCAAATCTATAACGTTGCATCTCCCATCCTGTTCGAGCAAATCGTAGCTATTGTGGCGTCTCAGGATTGGATGTAGCTTTTTTTCATATGAGAGAACGTCGTAGCTCTTTTGACGTTCCATTGGCGGAGGGCCTTGCTTCATTGACCCGTTAAGGCGTTTTTCAACGTTATTGCGACGTCTTTCGAAGATTTCCCGACGACGTTCGAAAATCTCGTCGTTTTCCGTGCGACGTTCGCTCATTTCGTAACGGGGCGAAGCGCGACGTTCCATAATATCCACTGTGTTTTCACGTCGCAAACGGCCAATCGTAGGCTTTGGACGGACGTTGGCAATTTCGAACGAGTCTTCCGGCTCGGAGGGTTCTTCCAGTACTGCTGCTTTTCCGTTCTGTCCTTCTTCGTTTCCCACTTTCAGATTGCGAATAGTGACGTTTTCATCAAACGTAACACGACGTTCTAGGGTTTCGTAGCTGCTCTTGCGACGGTCCGCTTTTTCGAGAACGCGCTCGACAACGGAGTGAGAACGGAGCTTCATAACGTTGCGACGGACAATTTCCACCAGATCTTTGAGTGTGCGTTCATGCTAGAAGGGTGAAAAGGGTGTGTGAACATGCAGAAAACGTGCAACACACTGCGTCCCCTTTCACATATTTTTAATAAAATAACAGAATCAGGTGAGTACCCGTCAGTTTGGAAAAATGGTTATGTGACACCTATTCCGAAGAAAGATTCCCCTAATGATTTTACTGGTGTGCGCCCAATTACTATGACCCCTGTTTTTAGTAAAGTTTACGAACAGTTCCTTTCATCATGGTTAAAAGAAACAATCTTGAGACTTGTTGACCCGAAGCAGTTTGGTAACCTGCCAAAAACATCAACAGCACATTACTTAGTTAGCTTGCTAGATAGAATACTTAAGAATTTAGATAATCCAAATATATGGATTAATTTAATAGCTATAGACCTAAAAAAAGCGTTTGATTTAATTAACCACAGCAAGCTCATTGCCAAACTCCTACATAAATTTAAAATTGAGCCGTTTCTGGTACGAATTGTTGCACAATTTCTGTCAAACCGAAAACAACAAACCAAGTACAAAACGGTATTTTCAGATATTTTACCTATTTTTTGCGGTGTACCCCAGGGTACTCTGTTGGGACCGCTCCTTTTTTTGGTTATGGTCAATGAGCTCGCTCTTTCTTTCGCAGATAGGTGGAAATTCGTGGACGACCTATCGCTCCTTGAAGTGTGCAGAAGAAATATTAAAAGCAGCGCTAAGGTTATCATCGATGATGTCTGTGATGAGGCAGCTATGGATGACATGGCCGTCAACATGGATAAATCGTTGGTTCTAACTATATCATTTTTAAAAAGTATGCCGGACTTTTACCCTCCCCTCCCCACTGCCCAGTGTGTGAAACACATAAAGTTACTGGGAATCCATATTACCCATGACTTAAAATGGATCAAACAAGTGGACAGCATGCTTAAAAAGGGTAATATGGCAATCCGATCCCTAAAATTATTATCCCGTTACGGCGTCCCTACCGAGCACCTTTTAAAAATTTTCTTGTCTTTTATCCGCCCCACTTTAGAATATTGTTGTCAGGTATGGCACTTCGGTTTGACACGGGATCAGTCGAATTCGTTGGAGAGATTGCAATTCCGAGCCCTCCTTGTTACTTCCAAATCGCCAAAGGTGCCATACATTGAGCTTCTTCGGAGCTTCAAGCTGGAATCTTTGGCCCAACGTCGGGAAAAGATGTGCCTTAAATTTGGAGTTAAGACGCTTGAGAATCCTCGTCTGCGAGACATTTTCCCGCCTGAGTTTGAACCCGTTAGGCCTAGACCTGCGCGAATGGTTTCGCAGCCGATTCCTAAGCTACACCCTGTTTCTACATCTCATGACCGATACAGAAAAAGCTTCGTACCGTCATTCGTCGAAATGTATAACTCATCGTAATTCTTCTATAGTTCATCGTAATTCGTGCTTATTTTATAATTGTTGAATCCTAGTTCTGACATACGTGTAATGTGACGTCATTCGTCGAAATGCATTATTCGTCGTAACTCTTGTTTATGTTATAGTTATCGTCGTAACTCTTGTTTATGTTATAGTTATTTGACTTTCGGTTCTGATATAAGTGTAATGGTAAATGATCACTTGCAGTGATTCGAATTGTATATAAGTTTATTATTTATGACAAAATTATGACAAAGATTTTGATGTTACTATGTTTATGACGAAAAATCCAATGTTCGGCTTGCCCGTGAAGGAATTTTGAAAATAAATTGAAATTGAAATTGAAAATTGAAATAGTGCAGAAGTCTTAAGACTTAAACTACAAGCGACAATATGATATGATCTATTATTCCAAAAGAAAGTTCATCGGCACAGAAAATGATAAAGTTTTGTCCTATATTTCACATTGCTGTAAGATAGCAACACTCGGATGTTCATGAGACAACGAAATGATGGATTCCGGGTATTTTGGATTCCAAAGGATACCATACCATGTTTTTTTTCTTTATATAAACACGCATCTTTCCCAATATTCTATAACAGTTATTTGTCTTCCTTACTTATTATTTACTTCTTATTACTATTACGTATACTTCTTTACTCTTTATTTTTTGTAGGAATAACAACAATTCATACGGCTCAAAAATTTAATACTGATAACTTTAAATCTTATAGCGTTACCCAGATAAGTCATCTGAGTTTTTATTCTAGCAATTTTTCGACCCTATATTTGAAAGTGCAAAACGGATACGTCAGCTGAATTTTCCACACAAGTTCGCACTTCCAACTTGAGCGGCTTTGAGCCTGAAGAGGACCCTTGCCAAGAAGGTCCGAAATATAGCTCTAATAAATTCAGCTGACGTATCCGTTTTGGATTTTCAAATATTATTCGCAGTCAGCTTGGGCTGAAGGAATATTTATTTCGACCCTTCTTGGCAAGGGTCTTCTTCAGGCTCAAAACAGGAAAATGAATTTGTGATTCATTTGATCTGTGGCCGGATATACGTTCTAGCAATCTGAGTTTTCTTCGTAGTTTATTTGTTGATTATTTTGGTATTAACCCCTATGTAACGGGCCATGGAGCTTTGTAGGAGTGGAAAATTATTTTGTTCTTTATTTCGAGTTTAATAAAAATGAACTGAACTGAACTGGACTGAAAGGTGGTTCTAGAATTTCATTTTGGATACCTGGCTGCTGTTGCTGCTTAATTGAGTCGTTGACATGAAGGTAATTTGTTCACATTTTTGACATTGCCTCCTGCCTAGAACCTATCAATAGTCAATAAGACGTTTGCCCTTTTCTTTAACCACTACAATGAATTTCAGCGATTCCAAGCTCCGCTGAAACTGTGTGTACCAACCTGCGACATATCACGGTGGAAAATCCCTGCTACTCTCAACCTCGTCAGCTGTTCTCTGCTGGCGGACAGTAGATGGGTCCACGTTCGCCCCAGCTCGGCAGCCGCTTGTCGGTTGCTCTCAGTTGGAAGGCGCGCGGAGCGCCTCAGAAAGAGCGCCGCGGCAAGCAGTCCCGCGCCGTATTCGTAGGTACTCTGAAACAAGGCAAAATTGCATCAAATTTTATTTCGTTGATTTATCTTAAAAGCGACACCTTCAGTTTATGTTTTATATGTCTCAGTTTTAGTTTCAGTTTTATATGCCTCCAGGACAAAACCTCCTTTTTATGGCACTTGCAGCCTCTGGCTCAAGTGCCATATACCGATCACAATTCCGTCTGTCGGTCTGTCGGTCTGTCGGTCTGTCGGTCTGTCGGTCTGTCGGTCGGTCCGAGTTTTTTTGTCCCACATATCCGAGTTAGGGTACTTCCAGATGTGCTAGGACAATGAAACTTGGCAGGCATATCAGGGACCCGACCAAACTAACCTGGAAATAATCAGTTTCCCGATCCGACCATATGGGGGGGAGTGCGGGGCGCTGGAAACTTGCAAATTTAGGGCATTTTGTCACTTTTTTCTGAGTTAGGGTACTTCTAGATGAGCTAGGACAATGAAACTTGGCAGGAATATCAGGGACCCGACCAAACGAACCTGGAAATAATCAGTTTCCCGATCCGACCATATGCGGGGGAGTGGGGGCGCTCGAAACTTGAAAATTTAGGGCATTTTGTCACACTTTTTCGAGTTAGGGTACTTCCAGATGAGCTAGGACAATGAAACTTGGCAGGAATATCAGGGACCTGACCAAAGTAACCTGGAAATAATAAGTTTCCCGATCCGACTATATGCGGGGGAGTTGGGGCGCTGGAAACTTGAAAATTTAGGGCGTTTTGTCACACTTTTTCGAGTGAGGGTACTTCCAGATGAGCTAGGACAATGAAACTTGGCAGGAATATCACGGACCCGACCAAACTAACCTGGAAATAATCAGTTTCCCGATCCGACCATATGGGGGGGGGGAGTGCGGGGCGCTGGAAACTTGAAAATTTAGGGCATTTTGTCACACTTTTTCGAGTTAGGGTACTTCCAGTTGTGCTAGGACCATGAAACTTGGCAGGCATATCAGAGACCCGACCAAACAAAATTAGGAATAATCAGTTTTCTGATCCGACCATTTTGGGGGGGGGGGGGTTGGAGGGCAGGGGAATCCGGGAAACTGAGAAGTGTGTAACTTTCGAACGGATGATCGGATTGTAATGAAACTTCATAACTGAAGAGAATATATATCTGTAATGTCCCGTTTAAAGTCTTGACCGGATTCGGTAGCCAGGGGGGAGTTGGGGGGGGGGAGACCGGAAATTTCAAGAAACGGTTAGAATGGAGGGATCGGAGTGAAACTTGCTGGGAAGAACAAGCATCTGCTCTAGATAAGTCCTTTAGACCATTGTACTGGATCCGGACACTTATGGGGGGGGGGCCGGAATTCCGGTGATGGTGGTTTTTTGGATTTTCACGATGAAACTTGGCAGGCATATCAGGGACCCAATCAAACTGACTTCAAAATAAAAATATTGTCGATCAGATAATGGTGGGGGAGTGGAGGGAGGGGAATCCGCAGGGGAATCCGGGAAATTGAGAAGTGTGTAACTTTCGAACGGATGATCGGATTGTAATGAAACTTCATAACTGAACAGAATATATATCTGTAATGTCCCGTTTAAAGTCTTGACCGGATTCGGTAGCCAGGGGGGAGTTGGGGGGGGGGGAGACCGGAAATTTCAAGAAACGGTTAGAATGGAGGGATCGGAGTGAAACTTGCTGGGAAGAACAAGCATCTGCTCTAGGTAAGTCCTTTAGGCCATTGTACTTGATCCGGACACTTATGGGGGGGGGGGGGTCCCGGAATTCCGGTGATGGTGGTTTTGGGGATTTTCACGATGAAACTTGGCAGGCATATCAGGGACCCAATCAAACTGACTTCAAAATAAAAATTTTGTCGATCAGATAATGGTGGGGGGAGTGGAGGGAGGGGAATCCGAAATTTTCAGTCATGCGTAATTTTGGAATGGTTGATCGGATTCGAGTGAAATTTAAGAATTCAACAGAGGACATTTCTCCGATGATTTTTTTCATATCCGGACCGGATCCGGCAACTATTGGGGGGGGGGGGGAATACGTGCCCCGTTTAGAATGGAGGGATCGGGATGGAACTTTGTGGGAAGAACAAACAGATGCTCTAGGTAAGTCATTTGCTGAATCGGATTGGCTACGTGCACCGCGGGGGAGCTGGGTGGGGTGGGGTGGGGGGGTGGACCGGAAATCTCGAGAAACGGTTAGAATGATGGTATCGGAGTGAAACTTGCTGGGAAGAACAAACATCTGGTCCATATAAATCTTTTACATAATTTGACTGGATCCGGACACTTAAGGGGGGGGGGGGAGGAGGGGTATCCCGGAATTCCGTTTTTGGGGGATTTTCACGACGAAACTTGGAAGGCATATCAGGGACCCGGTCAAACTGACTTGGAATAAAAAAAAAAAAATCCTCGATATGATAATCTTGGGGGGGGGGGGAGTTGAGGGAGGGGAATCCGGAATATTGAGTCATGCGTAACTTTGGAACGGGTGATCGGATTCGAGTGAAATTTAATAATTAAACAGAGGACATTTTTCTCTTGTGACCTTTTTCATTTCCGGACCGAATCCGGCAATTATCGGGGGGAGGGCGGAAAATACTTGACCCGCTTAGACTGGTGTGATCTGGATCGAACTTCGTGGGAATGACAAACAGATGCTCTGGATTAATCATTTACAGAACAGGATTGGCTCCGGTTATTGTGGGTGGAGTTGGAGGAGGGGGAGGGGGGTCTGGGATTCCGGTGATGCGCGTTAAGGTACTTCCAGATGTGCTAGGACGATGAAACTTCGCTGGAATATTGGAGACTCAACAACATTTGCTTAGAAATTGCTACTTCCCAAATCCGATTATTCCTTAAAGTACCAATCTTGACCGCAAAGTAAAAAAAATACTTTTAAGCAATATATGCATTTTCGTGATGCCCATCAGCCCATTAGCAGTTTTGCCTCAAGGGTTTTGCTTACAAATGAAGTTCCAGCTCCCTTATAGCGCGCATCTCAACCGCAAAGTCGAAACTTACTCTTGATCAATCAAATCATCTTGACACATGCAAGTGCCATATGAGCTTACAGCTCTTGTTTGGTTTAGTTGCAAAAAAAATATAATGAGGGATAAAATTTTTATAAATAATAAGTGTTAAATGAAAGAAAATTTTAAGGAAAGGATATATTAAGGAAGGAAAAAGTAAAGAAAATTGTAAGGTTTTAAAGATGTGATGAAAATGGTAAAATGAGAAATATGGGTTAAAAGAGGAAATAAGAAAGAATATTAAAAAATTAAACGGAGAGATAGAGGAAAGTGTAGGTAGGTTACGCTAAATATATAGGCCGGTCATTGAAAAAAAATAAAATAGCCCAAAGGGATACACTACTTGGATTGACATCTAGTGTGTTCACGTTCTTTTGGGGATAAGATTATTAATATTGCTGTGCAATATGATATTTTCGGTTCAGCTAATTGTCATTGATTTTTGAGGTAGAGGAAGCCGCATCGCGGTCTTTTGGGGGCCAGGTTCAGCCCCTTAGCAATGTATGTGCCCCGGTGCTGAACTGTGATAAGATTACTAAGTAAGTAAGTATATTTATAACCCAAAATCTTTTACAGCAAAAGAGAGTGGAGTAGAGATAAATAGAAAAAAGAAAAGAAAAAAGACAACAGGAGAATAACATACGAAAACACACAATAGGCCTCCAACTACCAATAAAAAAAAAAGTCTCATCAGTCGGTGATGCGGCAACAGACGTAGACTATATTTCTGACGGAAATCAGTGTGCAATTCTTGCAGCCGTGACAAAATGTCAGTAGCTCCGTAAGATTTAATGATCTTAGAATTACTATGGGACTGGGGCAGATACAGAAGAAACTTACAGTAACGGAAATAATCTATCCTTATTCTGGATAGATCCCCGTTTATCAAAAATATCAAACAGACCAACCGCGAAAAGCACAGCCGGGTCGCAAGAAGAAGCGTAAAGTTTTGCTAAAGCTGTTCTTCTCTACTTGCCCCGATTTGCTACAATCTTAAACAAGGACTGAGGGATTACTCTTCTAAGGTGGAAGATAAAGTTAGAAATCTTTGTGCTACTACTACTTTTCCTGTGTGCTATTCGATTTCTTGTCCTGATCATAACCATCTTCCTTCCCTTACCAATCTTTATTTTATTTCTTTATTTGCCTCTAAGCTGAGGAGTAGCATACTATTTTATGTAATCAGAACTAAACCTAAATCAACTGATCCGTTCAATGACACTTAACTTTGAAAAACACTATGATAAAACAACTGAACTAAGATTGTTTACGTCTTTGCATTAAGAAAGATTGGGCTTGGGGGGCATTGAGCTGGGGCTGGAGGAGGAGGTTTATTTTAAAGCGGGACTAAAAATGGAGGAATTAAGGTTGTTATTAAGTTTTCGGGAAAATTGTTTACCGTTTGGTGAGAAGAGAAATTATATTGATAAATGTCGTGGAAAGACTGGTCCTCCTTTCTTTTGCCCAATGTGTGGGATCGCGAATAATGATTGAGCCATTTTTTTATATTCATTTTATATTCGAGTGATGACCTAAGTAAAAAGACCGTTAATTTGATTCACGTTCTGCCGACCTTCTTTCTTATTGGTGCTGGTTAGCTTGTTCATGTTGTTTTGTTAGTCTGTTTGCTGTTTTTTTCGCTATTTATCGTTTTGTAAACACTTTTACCGGTAATAAAGTTCGTTTATTCATTCATTCACTCATTTGTGAGTGTAGAGCTAAATGATTTAAGATCCGAGGTATTTGCTGAAGGAGTGTTTGGTAAAGAGTGATGTCTAAAATATTTAATAGTAAACAGTATTGTAATGCGAGATTGTTGGGGAAATTCCTTCGGATTGGTTTGCTCCATCGCGATTTGTTTATTTAATAGCTATCATTTTTTCTTTGTTGTTAGTAGCTTATGTTTATTCAAACCAATGTTAACCCTATATGTTTTTGCCATGGCCTTCGGGCTTTCGTGTAAAATATATTCTATTCTGATCTATAGATAACGGGTAGGAAAGGCTTCAGAAGCTTTTCTGTACAAATTTGTCCAATTTTTCCATAGAATTAAAAATGGATCTCGTCCTTTAATGTCGACTACTAACTTACATTACTAAAGGAAATGGGGTACCCAACGAGAAATTTAGATACGAAATAGGAGACCAAAGGCTTTATGAATTCCTTTTTGTAAATGGTTGACAATCATGGATTTGGAAACCTTGTTTGATAGTCGATGCATATAATACATAGCAAGAGAAAAGATTTTTGCCTCTAAATAACTCTTAAGAAATTTTGAGCAGTCGAACTGATCAGAGTTAAAAATCCCATCAACAATGCAGTTGAAACTATTGATCGATTCAGCATTAACCGAATCTTCGGTAAGGCTGTTCAAAGGATCAACAGTTCTGTTGCTAAGACCCCATTTAAAAACGTCCTTGTGGAATTCTGATTTTGCAAGCTTGTACTATATATGATGAGACCCCTGCGTACCCCCGCCACTACGTCACACACTGGAAAACGAATCCCGCTACTGCTATCAAGACAATAATTTTCATCCTTGAATAATTTTCATCTTTACATTCATTCATTCATTCATACTGTTGCTAAGAAAAGGTCGGTGATTGAGTAACACTGAATGACCTATCAGGAACTTGACTAGCGTCGATATTCAACCCACGAAGGGCTGAGCACTTGGCTGTTCAGAACAAAATATAAGGAAAGGCGGCTACCTTGGCAGTATCATGAAGTTTCTGTTGTTGATCCTTCAAGTTTTGTACTTCAATCAAGGATGATCCAATCTTACAATTGGAGGTCCTCAAAACGGTTTCCAGTTCCTTCAGCCAGTTTAGAGCCTGAAAAGTGAAATAAAACGATCAAGCAAAGCAGGTGTGTGTGATAGTTTTCTACATACCAGTCGAATGCGTTCATGTTTTTTCAAATCTCTCCGTTTTCTTCTGTACCTTCCTCGTCGCATGCGCAATCACCGAATCATGGAGAAGTTTTTTTGTCTGGACCCAACTGTCAAGCTAAAAGAAATAAGTGAACATCTCCTGCCATCAATCAACCGCCTTCCTGCCCATTGCCCAATGCGCCAGCTAATGCAGTAAATTTATTGTTCTTTTCGTGTTTCGTTGTGTATTTATTCTTTTGCGTTTATTTATCTTTTGCTGTCGTTGTAGATTTTGTGTACCCTCTGTTTTTCTTCTTAAGCGTTAATTTACCTTTTTTTTCTGTATGTACTGTGCAAATGCCTTATTACTAGGCTGCATGTAATTATTTCATTCATTCATATCTTTTTGATAATGATTCTCCATCAGTTCCGCACAGCACGTCTCGCATCATATTTCTTTATCATGTATCAGCCTCACCTGGACCGGCGAGAATTCCGCGCAATGACTTCACTGATAGCTCGGTTCGGGCGAGGCTACATAAGCCATAAGCCGTTGATTGACTGAACATCAGGACTTCTGTACCAGAGAAGTTGACTATTATGAGCAATAAACATCTATTGCATTCTCTACACCGTATATACGACTCTCCCCTTCATAAAAGTTGTCACAGTGGGCCGTACGCGAATCAGTGCGTGAGGGATGTGCTTTATCTGATAATCGAATAGTTTATTACATATGCAATCACGACGGGTATATATAAAGCCGTCTGAGTCAAACACACTAATCTGCATAAATCGCTGTCATGTAACAAGAACGTAATAAGACATTCTATCATTTTCTCTTCATGTCATTTTTTTTTATTTTATTACACTCTGTGACGAAGGACTTGGGCATTAGTTGCGTTTTTGCAGATACCACGGTATATGTTACCACGGTCTAAAGTCGTTTTTGCAGTTATCGTGGTATCTGATACCACGGTCAAAAGGCGTTTTTGCAGTTATCGTGGTATCTGGCCAGTTATCGTGGTATCAGATATTCAGATACTACGGTCCGACCGCGGTAACTGGTCGTGGTATCTGAAGAGTCATCTCACTTTCATCAAATTTTGTCAGATTTGTGAGAAAGAAGTTTAGCATTTAGTGATGTAACTGGATATCTGTTTTTCATTTTGAATGACTTCGAAAAGTGCAATTTTGGCAATAGTTGTTTTTGCAGAGCACCGTATATCAGATACCACGATAACTGCAAAAACGACTAATTGCAGATCCAGTTACCGTGTTAACAGATACCGTGGTATCAGCGAGCACGCAACTATTGTTGTGGCTCAGACGGCCCCATCCAGTTTTGCTGTCACTCCCAACCAAGGTGTAATCACATATGCCATCTAGGCAATACGTTTGGGTTATTGCCGTTAGATGGCGTATGTCTAATCGTCTTTGTGACATAGTTTGTTACCTGGATGACGCTGATCCGCTACCAGCATCATCATCTCCGGTAGCCATCTTTACATTACCATCTTGTTGGAGACTTTTGTAAATAGTAGCTGAGTATACACTTATTTTTACTGAGAGAGAAAGAGAAGAGTGCGTCTGAGCCCTAGGCTACCTAGGACATCCCTACCCCTTGTTTGCTGATTGGTTTTGAGAGTGGAACCTAAGGTCAGGCCCGCCGGTCTTCAGAGGATTTTCACGCTATCCACAAGGTCCCAGTGACACTATTCAAGACCTAGCCTTATCCACAACCCTCGAAACCACATCACTGGTGGCAGCGGTGGGCTCTCTTGCTTTTCGACCGGTTCTAAATAAACTGAACTGAGCTCAGTTTAACTGAAAAAGAGTAGACTCACTTGGTGGGCATCTTTCTCGCAAGAAAAGATCTGCACAATCCGCTGAAGTCTTAGCCTTTCGAGAGCAATCGCTTGCAAGGCCGCCTGGTGGCTGCTTCGGCAGTTTTCCAGCAGTTGAAGAGCAAACTGGGACTCGCGCGCGGAATTTGAATCGTTCAGTTGGCGCCCGATTTGATCCATCTGGACGGGGGATAGAAGCTCGATCAGGCGTTTGCACTCTCCTTCAACTTCGGATAAAACAGGATCTGAAAAGAAATAACACTGAGTTGATCTTTTTAAGACGTCTTTCGCTCTTCTGGACCTCCTTCGTCGTCCATGTGTCGATGGGAACTATGAAAATGGGGGGGGGGGCGGGTACTGACTGGGAACGTCATGCATTTTTCGAGCACTCCTCAGGGTTGCCACGGGTAGTACGAAAGTACTACTTTTAGTACTTTTTGATCAAAGTAGTACTTTTTTAATACTTTCTGTGAAAGTAGTACTTTTTTAATACTTTTTCGCGAAAGTAGTACTTTTTTGTCCTAAAATGGCACTTTTTCAGTAATTCTTCAGTTCAACCCCAAATCATTTCGTGTCGTTGCTGACTTCTAGATTTTTCACTACATTTTGCATACGCTGTTAGGGCTTTTTAAATTCCTTTAGCAAACTTCAAGATCTCACGCATAGTAGTAGCCAACGCCTTTCGTGGAATTCGCTATTTTATGGAAGGGCGCGTCATTTACGTGGGGTTTTAGCTTGTTGTAGGCTTGGGCTTTGGAAAACATTTAAAGGTAGAGTCTGCATGGGAAATTTTGGCAGCAAAAAGGTGGACTAAAAAAGCATCGCGTGCTGCGCTCATTTTAACACGTTCTTGGGTAGTCAACAGTATCCAGGAAATGCTGACGGGGCTTCGCTTCCTCTGGTGACAAAGTTCCTGGAAATTCTTGAAATTTTGGAGTTTGGTCCACATTAAGAGCCAGGATAGGAAGCAGTTGAATTTTGCAGGAAAAGATAATGCGAACTTGAAAATTTCGCCTGCTGCGCTCTCAGTTTCGTTTGACTTGGATATAGTAATTAGAAGCTGCTGCTAGGATCGTGCCGGGCAATATACTCCAAGATAGTCCAAGTGGTATTCGCAAAAGCGACGCTTAGTTGACTGCGAATCATGTTTGATAGTTAAAAAAGGATACGTTAGCTGATTTTTTTAGAGCTATATTCCGGCCCTTCATGGCCGAGGTCCTTTCAGGCTCAAGTTGGAAAATGAACAACTTGTCAATATGTCAATATAGCTCTAATATCTAATATGTTTTACCGACTGGCCGACAAAATTGGGGGGGGGGGGGGGGGTCCCCCCAGTCGTGACGCCCCTGGCAGTCATTAATGGTGATCTCAACGTCATAGCTCTCGTTCACAGCACTTCGTACCGCAGGGAACCACCATGTTTCGATGTTCGGTCTTGTTCCGTCTGCCCCTTTTACCTAGTTCTAAGATTCTAAAAAAATCACAAGGTATAGGAAATGTAGCTCTGAAGCAGATCTGTGTAGTGCTGTAATGAATAGACCTGACACAGTAGTAGGTAAGTAGGCCAGTATTTAAATAAGTCGTAGTAATAAGTAAATAAGTACTTCATAATATTCGTTTTTGTTGTTGATAATTTAAAGCTCGAATTGTCAGTTGGTCAGTTAAAAATTTGGCTCTCCCCCCCCCCCCCCCTCCACACGAAAATGCACTTGTGATACCCTTGGTTACGCTCACCTCATTCAAATACGCGATTGGCGCAATTTAGAAATTAACTTGCCTGGGATTTCCAAGCAAATGCTGAGAAAATCGACCGTTTTTAATAAAAGATGAACAAGCGAAACCTGTCTCAAATATTTTTACTATGTGATAAGCCAAAGAGAAATGTATGGGATTGACATGCGCGTGTTGCGCGAAGCGCAACACGCGCCAAATTTTTTGGAAAGTAGTACTTTTTTTTCAAAGTAGTACTTTTTTGCCGTTCTGATTAGTACTATTAATTTTGTTGGAGTGGCAACCCTGGCACTCCTCTACGTGCGTCCATGTCACTTTACTGAGTGCCACCCCTGCCTTTGGTCCCATGCTGCGACTATGGATACCCTGACAAAACTGAGCTGAGCTAGAGGTATTTGCTGAGCTTTGAGTTGCTGCCCGTCTACTTCCCTTCTGGCCGTTGTGCATCTCGGAGGAATTAGTACAGGAGGAGCGCTGACCCGCTCTGCAGCGCGTCCAGAGAACCAATCGGCTTTTACTCTGGACATTTTTTCTTCGGGGCTTTACTGCGATATAGCCGTTTGTAGAGGTAGTGAATTGTGATGTTCTGCGTAGCTCCTACCCTCCGTTCGTTTGGATCGGGCAGGGTATTTATTCGACTACGCATGGTCGTTGTACAGAGATAAGAAGTCGGATGTTCTGGTGCTTATTTGTTCTTGGTGCCACGATCAAGGTTATGGTCCCTAGACAGTCCCCCCAATGGTTTAAAGGAGGCCGAAATGAGGGAGACATGATCACCAGCCGATGTGAATGATTCTTGCGCACACAACTGTACCTTTTCTATCTGCAAATCCTAATACCAGCCAATATTATTCAACGCAAGGAGTCATTTACATAAACCTGGCTCATTCATTGACTATTAAGAAGGTCGGATGGCATTAACACAATGACACAGCTTCTTGAAAATGTGGCTGATTGTTAAGAAGAAATGGCAAATAAACCTCCATACAGATTACTGGAAGAAAAATACACTGCCAAATATTTAGTTTTTTTTCTTCTCATTCGTACTCTAGCTAAAAAAATTCTTTCTACTTGACTGTTCTGGTGGGAGCTAGTTTGATGTGTGGGAGCAGAGGAGCAGTGAGAGATGAGTGCCCAGCAGTATACTTCGACTCGCTCCACTAGAGGGTTGAGCCCTCGCTTGAACTATTGACTTGAATGTCGGTGATCTAGACAGTTAAATCAGAGCAAAACAACATTAGTGAGTAGCGCCAAGACCTATGCTTTCTATGCATCGGAAACGGGCCTTCTTCGTAGCGCCTCTCAGTATGCTCGGGACATTCAGAGCGAGACAAACTTGCGGGTTAAAAAATGTCTGGTACAGCTAAGATGCGGTCTGCGCACATCGAGGAAACAGGGGAGATTGTATCTTTTTTTTTGCTGTTTCGGAATACTGAGTTTTCGAAGCAAACGCTGGCGCACGACTAGTTGAGTTTCAGTAGGGACGTTCTCCATTGCTAGTGTCGCTGCTATTCGAGTCTATCATTTCTTCAAAGTTTTGGCGCTACTTCCTAGTGTTATTTTGCTCTGGTTCAAATGTAAACATTTTTGAAGATACCAAGGCATCCGATACCATCGTCATGGGTATCTGGCCAGTTATTGTGGTATCTAACTTGAACACGGTCCCGGCCATGGTAACTAACCGTGGTGTCTGAGAAGTCTTCTCATTTTGGTCATCACCAAAACAAGAGCCCAGGTTTTGTCAAAGTGGCGAGAAGTTTGGCACTGATATGGTATTTCTTCGGGTTTGACTTCTAGAAACACGAATTTTCAATTGTCGTTTTTGCAAACCAACCGTAGACTAGTATTATATACCACGATAACTGCAACGAACGACAAAATGGTATCTGCAAACCGCAACTATATATCAAGGACCGACTAAAAAGAGGTTTGGCACGGCACGGCATGGTGCAGGAGGCACGAGCAATAAAAAGAGATTAGCAAGTAGTATAAGTAGACAAGTAAGTGAGAGTTCGTAACTCCAGAGCTAAAAGAAGACACGTTGGAACATTGTAACTCTGAAGCCTGGAAGGGCCCTTTTACTTTTCGTGCCTCTTTTTAGTATTCGTGCCTCCTACACTATTTCGTGCTGTGCCGTGCCTCTTTTTAGTCGATCCCATTATATGAGGAGAAGCTTACCAATTAGAGATTGTTTATCACCGAGTTCTTGCATGAATTTCGCAATTGTCGATTGTGCTAACCAACCGTAGTGCAACGAATGACAAAATGCATATCCAGCTACCTTGGCATCAGATACCAAGGTATATGTAAAACGCAACTATTATATCAGGCCAAGCTTACCAATTAGAGACTGTTTATCATCGAGTTCTTGCAGGGCGTCTTCGGCTTTGCTCAGGTCGTCTTCGACTGGAGGCGATCCAACACTCTCAATTACCTCTTCAGCCTTGCGAAGACACTGCAAGAGAAGATATTAGAAAGGTAAAGAAAGTAGCCTAGTATTTAAAAATAAAAATAAAACAATTCTAACTTTAGTATGAGGTATGAGGCGCTACAATAAGTTATTATCAACTTACAGACTCGGCTATTTCTTAGAACTAAATCCCTAAGAATTCCTGAGAACTATCCCGATGAAAAATGTCTGGCCTGCGTAGTTGTATGATAGTTGTACGAAGAAATTGCATGTATTGATATGTAATAGTAAAGAATGCTATCATTTAATGTGCCTCAGATTGGGCCAATCTTAAGTAGTAGTATCCAGTAGCCAGAATCATTAAGAAGGTCAGAGAATCTGTGTGAGTTCCGTCGAGATGTTAAAACCCTTTGTCTCCACCAATATGAGTTTTAAATTGTCGTTATCTTGATTTGAGTCGTTCTCAGGTTGGCCTAGACGTTATGTTTATTTATCCATTTATACTTTATTTATTTGTTTGGTTTTGTTTGTTTTTGGAGACGGAATTTTGGAGTGTATAGTTATTTTGTTGTGTTGTGCAAGTGCAGAATTTTGTTTATTTTTTTCTTTTCTCTTCCTCTCTTTTTTCTAATTTCTCTCTCTACTATAGTGTTATGTAGGTTAATCTGTCAAAGTGGGTTTGTCAAACCTCAACAAGTGTAAACTTCTGGAGGGTTTTGTAGTTCCTAGTATTTTTTCCAAGAAACCCCGTATATAATCTATAATCTAATCTAATCATCCTGTCTTGCTATAGTAGCCTCCAGCCTTGCTAATAGTAGCATGCAGTAGAATGCAGTAACACGCTAGTCTTGACATAGAATCGTGTAGTAGCATCAGTTCGTACAGCATGCTACTTTTTCGTACAGCTTCATACTACTAATTTGAGATAAATTTTTCATCGGGATAGTATGAGGCATGAAGTATGAGGCTCAGCAGTAAGTAATTATCGTCTTTGACTCTGCTATTTCTTGCCTAGGAGTAGGGATTGTTTATTGAGTCTGAGGTGGATTTACTGAGGTGAATGATACTATTTCTAACTATACAAAACAGTGTTTTAGAATGTGGCTGTCCCATGCTAGTTCCAAGAGACACGAAAGACTACTACAGAAGTCAGGAAATCGATATAAATGAATGAAAGGCTTTTATTTCCCCAAAATGACTGAGAGACGAGACGGAAAAAAGTACAAAGATTATTCGTTTACAATACAAATATCGACATCTCCTGACCTTAGGGCACATAATCCATGACACTCAAAGTAATACAACAGATTAAAGATACAAATAAAAATGCGTTATATTGTTGTCGTGATTACACACAGTATTTTAACAACATCAACCGCATACAAAACAAGAAGGATAAGCATTTACCAACACCCGAGTTCCGATGGATGCTTCAGCCACAGTACTTGCCCCAATACTAAAACAAAAGACCTATAACTTGTACTCATGTGTCTAAAGCTTCAAATGTTAATGAGGCGAAGGTTAATGCGAATGCTAAAACAAAACTGATCGATTGTCTATTACATGTTCATTTCATGCTGGGATGGGCGCGCCACATATTTTGCATACAATTTCGGGAAGTATGGCACATGGTATGAAGTATCTGAGAATTCCCACACCCATGCCATATCATGTAATGTACAACTGTGAGAAGAAGATGTTAATTAGTCAATTAGGATGTTTTTCACGATCTGAACGCGGGAAGAAACAGTTGAAAGCGGCCCCCATTTTCACCACCCAGTTTTATTTAAACATACGCGCTATACAAAGAGCTTGTCCCTTCGTTTGTCAAGCTTCGTAATTCGAACGTGAATCTCAAATAATTTTAATTTTTTTGTATTTTAGAAGTTTGTTTCTTGTCTGTTGACAAAAAAGAATAAATAAGAATGACAGTTAAGTGATATGTAGTTTCGAGTGGTAATCCCTGGAGTACATGCAGTTGTTGACATGAGTTTTGCAGACAATATAGTTAACTATACAAACGGCAAATGGAAAATGGGAAGACATCGAATCCGATACAGCTCAATTCGGGTGGTTCCCAAAGTCATTGCTCTCCGAGTCCATAAACAAACAGGAAAGGAATTTTTCACTCGATAATTTGTCACTAGACGCAAATTTTGTCTTTAAATGAAATATCTCGTTGTACACTGTCAAAGTGCCCAGCCAATGCCCAAAAATGCCCACAAGTAAGGTCGAAGACCCCGAAATCGCAATCGTCCAAAATGACGACGACTCAAAAAGCCGAAAAAAATGCCCACGGGTGTTGGGGGGAGGGACTAAAATCTTCCTGGCTCAAAATGCCGACGGCTCAAACTGTCCACACGGGAGGCCAAAATAATCCTGGGACAACGGACAGCGAGACAGGATAATCACGGAAAAGGTACTGAAAAAGACATATTGTTTTATTATTTTGCTCAGTTCAGAATGGTTTACGTGAAAGTACAGAAGAAATGTCTGATCAAGCGAAACTAAGGCAAGAATTGTTCCTTAATTAAAAATAACAGTTTTAAGATCGTGGTTTGGGATTCAGCTTTGTTTTCAGAATTATAGTAATTTAGATTTTTGCCAGTTTAACATTTTATGATTACCGCCATTCTGATCCCCGGTGTACTCCTTCTGTATGGACTAAACACCTCAAATAATTCAGTCGAGGGCATTCCGAACCGTGGGCATTTTGAGCCATGGGCAATTCGAGTCGCAGGCATTTTGAGTCATGGGCGTATTGAGCCGTGGGCATGTCCAATGGGAACTTTGAGTCGCGGGCATTGTAATCGTGGGCATTGTGGCTGTTACAGTACCTGTAAAACGTCGATTTGATATTACGCTTATCTTTCCTTGAAAGTAATGGCCAAAATAGAGGGATCGACCAAAACCAGGAAGGGAAGGGAACGCGAGAAAAGAAGGAAGGCATACTAAAACCAGGAAGGGCATACTAAAACGAGGAAGGGCATCCTAAAACGAGGAAGGAATTCAAGGCTGCGAAAAAATGGACAGCTGCACCGTTCCCTTCCTCTGTTTAGTATTCTTCCAGGTGTCGGCAACTTTTCAAACTCAAAGTTCACCATCCCTTCCTCGTTTTAGTATCCTGACATGGGTAGGCATTAAGTTCAGTGAAGGGTCAGCAACTATCAAAATTGTAGTTCACCTTTTCATTTCTAGTTCAGACGGATACTAAAACGAGGAAGGGATGGTGGACTTTGGATTTGGAAAGTTGCCGACCCCTCAAAGAATACTAAACAGAGGAAGGGAACGTGCGGCTTTCCAGTTTTGAATTCTGGCGACAGCCTTCCTCGTTTTAGTATGCCCGTCCTTGTTTTAGTCTGCCCTTCCTGGTTTTAGTATGCCTTCCTGCTTTTCTCGCGTTCCCTTCCCTTCCTGGTTTTAGTCGATCCCCAAAATAGAGAATGGGGATTGATGAACTTGCCAACAGGCATGTTAGAACATGTCGTTCATATTGGCGCGACCAAGAAACAAGTATATACCATATTCTTCCATTGCTTTAAAAAGTGATAATAGACCGGCTCGCGCAGACTCATAGATGGGAGATTCCTCTCTGAGTCTATAAACAAACGGTAAAGGAAGTTTTACTCGCTAATTTGTCACTAGACGCAAATTTTGTCTTTAAATGAAATGTCTCGTTGTAGGTTAGTACGTTTATGTATGTGAATTAGTATTTAGTCCATGTTTCTGCTTGTCCAATATAACGCTAACTACGAGGGGTTGCCCACTCTCGATTTGAGTGTACAGCAGGGGCCAGGTGCCGCGGTGCCTGGTCGGTGTCTGACACCCGCCGGTACCGCTTGCCACATGTTGACATTAAAGTCAGCATGTTCTAGAAGTGGGGATCGCCTATTTTATGGCTGGCATCGCTTGTTTCTGCCGGTGTCGGGAAAGTGTGTACATATTTGACAAGTGCAAAACGGATACGTCATCAGAATTTTATTGGAGCTATAGTTCGGCCCTTCTTGACAAGGCTACTCTTCAGGCTCAAGCTGGAAAATGAGCTTGTGGGAAAACCACAAGCACTGTCAAACATGATTCGCAGTCAGCTTGGGCTGAAGGAATGTTTGAAGTGTGTACAGCAGGTGAATTTCAATTTCAGTTTCAATTAACTTATTTTCCAAAAATTCTTCGTTGCGAAAAATAGCATAGGAAAATCCCAATAAAAATTAACTGACATGCAAGGACTATTTTGCAAGGATTATTTTACACAGTCTTCATGCAATATAAAGGCAACTTTGATTTCTTAATTTGGTCGATTATAAAATATTACTAATACGTAAATGTTATATACAATTTGTTCGTTTTACAATACTGATTAAAGTGGAGTGGGAGTGGGGTCACCACCTCGTTCTCGGTCGCAGTGTTTGTGTTCTAGTGTGCTGATTACAAATAAAAAAACTCTAAGTCGACATCATGTACTTAGTTTACCATAATTTTCTTGAGTGTGTTGCGTTTAGTCTTTTTATTTTTTTTCTCAGACTCTTTTTTTCTCGGCTTTGATGGGTAAGAAATAAACAATAAGATAAGATTTTAGTTATTATTTGATTTAATCGAAGAGCCAAATTCCATGGTAAATATTCTGCCCGATCTAGCACCGGCGACAGGACGGACGCGGCACCAAAATCTCCTGGTGCCAGTTAAATGTCGCACTAACCGGTACTCGAATTCCTTTTAACCATATTTTACTGAGAAAATTAACAAAAAACAAGTGCATTCCAAGTGATTTATTTTCTTTTATGTAAGAACTGTGTATATTCAAGTGTGTATATTCAACACATGAAATGTAATGGTCGACGTATTTAGTGCCATGTCGGCGCTAGTTGGATTAATTCAAATACCATTCTATCTATCTATCGAATAAGATAAGATAAGATAAGATTTATTTCCGTAAAAGAACAACGGGCCATGGAAACAACAAAACAACACCAACACGAAACCATAACCTCAACCACTATTAACCATAGAAATATACGCAAAAAATGAAACTGAACGACCTTCGACCTACGACCTTCTAGAACCTAGAGGCACCCATCCCTGTGAGTTACGGCTACCCCGAGGGAGCCAGTGATAAAAAAATCTAAATTTTTGGGCAGTGTACAGCACTGGCATGGTACCCCCATCAAAATCTATTTTATTTTTTTTTACTTTTTAGTTTAATACTCTTTATTGTACAAACCAATTTTTACATGCTAACTACATGAACACACCTTTTGTAACCCTCTTAACACCCTTTATACATGTAGATGATACTTCTGACTACAGGAAAGCCCGAATGGGCCTCTGGGGACAATAAAAAAAAACTTCACTTTACATTAATTTTCACATACTTTCCATTTCAAATTTCCATTTCAGATTTCAATTCGGCATATTTTTATGGGGGTACCATGCCCTTGCAATGAATGAGCACCATGCCCATAAGCTGGGGCATGCAAATACGCTGGGACACCATTCCCAACAATTGAGGATTGTTCCTAACTCGTCAATTTTTACCTTAGAAAGTCTTACCCAGACCCCAGCTTCTTAATCCTAATAAAATCGATAGTTTTGGCTAAATACAAACCCACCCTCTATTGTGATCGGTGGTCAACACGAGACAAGGTTTCAGGCATCAAGCCTTCTAATTCTACAGAGCAAACAACTTCGAGCAGGAAAGGTAATAAAAACAGAAAGAAAAGGTTCAAAATATTGGTAGGATGTAGCATTTGCAATATGGTATCGAAAACTCACGAATATGCCATTGTACTGCTAATTATTCGATTTAGTATGGTAGCTGAAGGACTTTGTAGAGTGACAGGCAACAAGCAGAGGCGTCACTACAGGGGGGGGGACGCCCCCCCCCCAAAGCTGTCGGCCAGTCGGTAAAAAATAACCGAGTCTGCGCGAAGCGCCGCGATTTTTCGTCAAATCAACTGATTTTTTTCATGAAAACAGTCTTTTTTTCTGAAAATTGGTCGATTTTTCGTCAAAATAGTCGGTTTTTCTGAAAATTAATGGATTTTTCTGAAAATCAGTCGATTTTTTTCAAAAATTTCATTTTTGTTGTTGAAAACAGTCGTTTTTTCTGCAGAAAAAGTCGGTAAAAATTACCAGCCAGTCGGTAAATGCCTCGTCCCCCCCCCCCCAAACATTTTGGCTAGTAACGCCTCTGGCAACAAGCAAAGGGGTTAGAGGCTCTGCCATTAACAGCCGGAAGGAAGCATGTGTGTGCTACTGGTTCATTGTTGATGATACGGTACTTCATTCGAAAAAAAGCTTTGCATCTCGAAACACAGAGCAGATTCTGTCACAAGCAGAAACAGCATATTTTGAAGCCATTTTGACGAAGCGACTATGCCCTGGACGATTCTTGCTTTTCAAGCAATTATAATTGATATTTAAACCTCAGTTACTTTAGGTTAGCATTCACACTACCACACATGGAACACGAGTAAGGACCAGACCAGCCCTTAGCCCTTCCAACACCGCCTTCTCTCCTGAAGTTGCAGACTCTCGGCTTTATAACTTATCGAGTCCTTTATCTCCCCCCTTATCAATAATCCTCTAAAGTAGCCCCCCCCCCCTCCCTCTAAATATCTTGGATCTTTGAGTCAAGCGATCCATCTTTCGCCAGAGATTGAATTTTGTGGTCGAACAAACGAATAATAACGGAGAAGAAGCTCGTTACTGAGCCTGTCTTGTTACCCCGTCTAAGAGTGAAAGGTGTCTCAAAATGTCTGATCTGGGTAAGAAAATGTCACGGCAACTGGTTCATCAGAAAGTGCCAAAATCTTTTCGCTTGAAACCCTTCAGAAAACCGAAAAGGGCTGAGGTAATCTAGTTACCCATCACTTATTCACTTAAAGAAGCTTGAAGACCCGACGAAAATGGGTTACTTCAGTGATCCGCTATTCACGAATTTTCGAAAAGAACTTAACCTGTCGGATTTGCGGTAGGCTACCTCTACACTGTCAGAAGTTTCATAACAGATAACACGAGGATGCGCGGTTTCAACAGATAATGCGTAACAGATAACACTTCGGATGTCATCTGTTGTGTTGGAAAACGTTATGCGTGAAATGTTATGCATAACAAGCTTTGTTAGGAAGGGCCAAAAAAGCATCTACTGACTTTATTCCTTATCGTCATGATGTCGGAAAACTCAGCAGATACTTTTTGGCGGTTTTTCGGTTCTTCCTGATGGTAACGCTCATTATTCATAACATTTTGAAACACAACAGATAACATCCGAAGTGTTATCTTTTACGCATTATCTGTTGAAACCGCGCATCCTCGTGTTATCTGTTATGAAACTTCTGACAGTGTATACGCTTGTACCTGTGTTGTATGCCTGACAGAAAGAATGACGAAAAATTTGTATTCAGGCACTAAGCAGTCTTACCAAGCTCATCACTATACCCACTGAAAAGCAGAGTCTGTGTTGAGGTTCATATTTTCCGAGTCATAGTAGAATTTGCGATGAGGGGACGATCGTGGATGTTCTGAACGACAGATAGTGGAAACCAAAAAATCACTTAGCAGAATCCAAATAATTCAGTCTATTCAGGATTTCAGGATTCAACAACTTTACTAAAAAAATTCATTCCGGCTTGACGACCGGTTACAAACAAAGCACATACGTGCTTGAAAAACGCAACCAGTACACATACTACCATATTATATAACTAATCAAACCTTCACTAAAATAAACTAAAGATTAATTGACTAATTTGTGAATTAGTCCTCTCTCGTCTTCCAAATCCTCCACTCATCAGCTACCCTTAAAGAGATGTTTCTTTAATCGATTTTTAAATTGCGGTACACTTTCCGCTTCTCGAATTGAGTCGGGAAAAGTATTCCAGACCACCGTACCTAGAACGAACCGTACTTCTTGGCTCACTTACCAGGTTCAACTAAACGATACAAAAATAAGTTTTTTTTTTCAGATTAAACTTTAACTGTGTATGTAAATATCATGGCACAAATTTGAGCTTTTTATAAAAACGAATAACAATAATAATTCTCAGAGTCCACAACCCCTAGTCGCATGTACCAACTCCAACACTGAATTAATCATGCAATTCAAATTCCAGTACGAGAACTTTCACTTGCAAAATACCTGTCTTCGTAGAAAAGCAACTTATCAAACGGCTCCTGGCGTGTGTGTTTGAAAGGGACGGAATAAAACACCCGCAGTAAAAGGTTTAATTCAAAAGAAGGGTCTTCTTTTAAATTATCGCTATAGAAATCTACCGCAGTAGGGGCAGAGTAATTTGATTTGTGTGATGAAATGTGACTTCCGAATCCCACGGCTTCTTGATTCGTGAAAACTGCGGCCCGTGATGGGTAGGGTGTTCCACCGTCATTAGGCATATTAAAAAAATAAAATACCAAAGCTGGTGGCTCCTGAAAGAGCCTTCAGGCTTCAAAAGGTTTCAAGACGGCATTAAAATACCCCGTTTCTGATTGAAACCAAGGGTAGTTTGTTAAGTTTAGTTAACTTAATTTGATAAATGACATCATTGATTTAGATAGCCACATCCTAAGGCAATGGGTGGGGCTTAATTTTCATTCATATTCTGTTTTCAAAGCAGCAAATCACGCAAAGTAGAAAAAGGGACGGAGAAAAAAAGGAAAGAGAAAAGAAAAAACTAATAAACTAGCAGGAAGAACGCACAAGCAAAAGAGCGACATTCCACCAGGGCACTCTCTGTTATGAAAGCTTTTTCTTGCGAAGAAGTTTCGAATACAACGACACAACTACACAAACTTTGTAAATAGGAGAGTCTCTAGGCCCTTTGTACATCGCTGGTCATCTGTTCGTAGTTCAGAGACGCCGGATTCTCATATTCCTTCCATTAGCGCAGTGAATTCTCAAATAAAAAACTATTCAGATTTCAGATACCAATTTGTGAACAGTTCATCACTACGAATATTTGAATTTTATTGTCTTTCTTGCATGAAACAAGTTGCTGTTTAGGAGAATATTTGACCCCTGAAATTTTGTTTCGGTGTTGCCGTGAATCAGGACCGTGATTAAAGGAAGAACAAGCTGGAGATTCGATTGGGATTAAGAAGTCAGGACTTTAAAGGGTGTCGACTAAGTTGTGTCGGAATTCCAGACAATGATGACGTACATCATGACGTCATGTGACTGAATAGGACTTGATTGTCCCTAGGTCATTTTATAGTTTGTCTTTTTCTTCTTTTTTGTGCAATTTTACTCCGCTTGTCTTTTTATAGGAAAGTGGGTTACAAATAAATTATTATTATTACTATCATAAATATAAACGCGACTGGCGCCTCGAAACGGGTGCGAATGATAATGTAAAACAATGAGGTAGTTTTGTAATAGTTAAAAGAGAATTTATGGTATTTTGATCCTGAAAAGTTACGGATAGCTTTCTAATACCAACCAGATTATATGAGATAATGTTCCAAGTTTTCATCCGTCACGATGTCTACGACTGAAAAGGATAAAGTTCAACTGGCTGCAAATTCAATTTATATAAATACATATATATACGCCTTTATATTTATATACGCCTCTATATATATATATATATATATATATATATATATATATGTATATGTATATATATATATATGTATATGTATATTCAAATATATATTCACCGATAGGAATAAACTACAACTTTTCGTTTTCTGAGGTAAAAAAAAATCAAACGGGTGTGACGTCACGCTTGTGTGAAATTTCCGATACAACTTAGATTATACCCTTTAAAGCCATATTTCACTCACCTCTTGTCTTAGCTGATGGAACCTAAGCGCAACGAACAGTGCTCTTCTTCTTCTCTCAAGGAGTCCGGCGAAGGTTCGGCATACCGAGTCCATTAGATCTCGCTTAGACTTCAGATCCGGTGGCAAATTTGCTCGACTTCTAAGAATAATACCGAGTCGATGACGTACTTCAGCATAGCGACCATAGTAATCCTAAAAAGGATAAAGAACTAGCGTTAAAATTCTTCTTGGCTGAATTAAGAAATAACTTAGATAATGCTAAATATACTGTTTGAATTAATAACGTTTGAACTAATAGATCGCAGCCGCAACTCTTATATTTTTATGGCACTTGCAGCTTCTGGCTCCTCAAGTGCCATATACCGATCACAATTCCGTCCGTCGGTCTGTCGGTCGGTCCGAGTTTTTTGTCACACTTTTTGGAGTTAGGGTACTTCCAGATGTGCTAGGACAATGAAACTTGGCAGGCATATAGGGACCCGACCAAACAAACTTAGAAATAATCAGTTTTCCGATCCGACCATTTTTTTTTGGGGGGGGGAGAGGGCAGGTGAATCCGTGAAATTTAGTGGAATGTAACTTTCGAACTGGTGATCGGATGGTAAGGAAACTCAATAACTGAATAGATTTTATATCTGTGATGTCCCGATTAAAGTCTTGACCGGGTTCGGTAGCAAGGGGGAGTTGGGGGGGGGGGGAGACCGGAAATTTCAAGAAACGGTTAGAATGGAGGGATCGGAGTGAAAGTTGCTGAGAAGAACAAGCATCTGCTCTAGACAAATCGTTTAGACAATTATCTGGATCCGGACAATTAGGGAGGGGGGGAGGGGGTTTTCCGGGATTCCGGTGATGGCGGTCTTGTGGATTTTCACGATGAAACTTGGCTGGCATAGCAGGGACCCGATCAAACTGACTTCAAAATTAAAATTTTGTCGATCTGATAATGTGGGGGGATTTGAGGGAGGGGAATACGGAATATTCAGTCATGCGTAACTTTGGAACGGGTGATCGGATTCGAGTGAAATTTAAGAATTGAACAGAGGACATTTCTCTGGTGATCTTTTTCATATCCGGACCGGATCCGGCAACTATTGGGAGGGGGGCGGAAAATACGTGACCCGCTTAGAATGGAGACATCGGGATGGAAATTTGTGGGAAGAACAAACAGATGCTCTAGGACACTAGGTAAATCATTTACTGAATCGGATTGGCTACGGCCACCGTGGGGGAGTTGGGGGGGGGACCGGAAATCTCAAGAAACGGTTAGAATGGAGGCATCGGAGCAAAACTTGCTGGGAAGAACAAACATCTGCTCCATGCAAATCTTTTACACAATTTGGCTGGATCCGGACACTTGAGGGGGGGGGGGGGAGGGTGTTTCCCAGAATTCCGGTATTTGGGATTTTCCCGACGAAACTTGGCAGGCATATCAGGGACCCGGTTAAACTGACTTGGAATAAAAAAAATCGTCGATATGATTATCTCGGGGGGGGGGGGGCGGGAGTTGAGGGAGGGGAACCCGGAATATTGAGTCATGCGTAACTTTGGCACGGCTGATCGGATTCGAGTGAAATTTAATAACTGAACAGAGGACATTTCTCTCTGTGATCTTTTTCATTTCCGGATCGAATCCGACAATTATTCGGGGGGGGGGGGGATATACTCGACCCGCTTAGACTGGTGTGATCGAGATCGACCTTTTTGGGAATCACAAACAGATGCTCTGGATTAATCATTTACAGAACCGGATTGGCTCCGGGTATTGTGGGTGGAGTTGGAGGGGGGGGGGTCTGGGATTCCAGTGATCGCGAGTTAAGGTACTTCCAGATCTGCTAGGACGATGAAACTTCCCTGGAACATTAGAGATTCAACAGCATATGCTTAGAAATGGCTACTTCCCAAATCCGATTATTCCTTAAAGTGCCAATCTTGACCGCAAAGTAAGAAAATTACTTTTAAGCAATCTATGCATTTCCTGTTGCCCATCAGCCCATTATCCTTCTTGCCTCAAGTGTTTTCCTTAAAAATGAAGTTCTAGCTCCCTTAGAGTGCGCATCTCAACCGCAAAGTCGAAACTTACTTCTGATCAATCAAAACATCTTAACCCATGCAAGTGCCATATGAGCTTACAGCTCTTGTTTTATGTTTTTATGGAGTATTACTGACTATTTCAAATAGATCCATAGTTGGTGTGATTTGGTAATTTGACAAGCCTTGGGCAGGTGAAACCAATCGAAACAAAGCGAACGGACAATGTGTTGATTGGTTGAAGTTATCTCGCCAGCTTTTTCTTCCTGTCCCTCTTCTTTCCTCTTTCCTTTTGTTTTTGCTTACTCTTATTTTTACTTTTTATATTTATAGTTGATTTTTTTTTTCTTGACAAATCCAGTTAATCTAACAATTTTGCTTTGTTTTATTATTGTTATTAGTTAGTTTCCAGCCCTAGCCAAGAATACATCCGTGTGCTCTCTTGGCAAGTTAACTACGTTAGTTGTGTGTTTTTGTTTAAAGTTTAACCGAAAAGGGCTAAGACCCGAGAGTTTAGTTACACATCACGTATTCACTTAAATAGGCTTGAAAACCTGATAAAAATGCCTTACTCCGTTTGTCCGCTGTCCACAAGAAAAATAAGCTGTCCACAAGAAAAATAAATAATAATAAAAAATTAATTAAAGGTAGTCCCGGGTTTGGTTTGTCGCGATTAATCCCAACTCCTATTGATCGTTTGAATCTGGAAAGTGGATGGAATATTGTTTATTTATAACTTTTGAGTTGATGTTCTTATAATCTCTAGTAGAAGAAAATGTCCGCCATTTGGCCTCGAGCCTTCTCTCTGCCAAATTGGCTCTTTCTGTTGAATTTAATTTGAAATAAACAGAACTTGAACTTGAACAGATAATGGATTTCACTGAATGAACTTAAAGTAGTTGCATTGTAAGTATTTTAGCAGTTGCAACGTCTAGAACAGCACCACCCAAGACCCACGGTGAAGCCACGACTCGATCCGACCGCTGGGTCATCTAGTGGCGCGGTTCAAAAGCAACCGACATGGGAGGCTGGGATCATAGTTTGACCATGGATCTAACAAAAATTTCTTTTTTTGGCAGGTATATCGAAAATTTCCAGAAAAATCAAACTAATTACTATCGCATTTCTTATAATATTTTGTTTTCTGTTTTTTCTTGTTAATTCCCGCAAGTCCAAAGAAGAAAGGATATAAACTGGAACACAATAAACAAACGCCGTAAATTATACTAAATTCGTTATGGTGATTCCTTGAAGATTTTGAAGTTTAACTAAATAATATTCAGCTTCCGAGATAAAAAAAAAGTCAAACTGGCCGATGATTCCCTCTTCCGACATATTTAAACTTTCACGTCGTGATATATTTAGTTGTATTAATCCTCTTACTGGCCACTCGATCTTCTTGAAGATTTAGCACCTCTTCTGACCTCCGGCAGAATAATTAATAATTAATTGTATTAATCCTCACTGAATAATTAATGAGTAATGGCCACCTTGCTCTGAAGAGTGAATTGTGTTAAAGTAATTTGTGGATAATGTTGGTCACCGTGTGGATTTTGAAGAAAACAAAGGTAACATTGTGTTCGCAAAAATCTGACCCATGGGTGTCTCCCACCTTCTCCGCCCACATAATTGAAATTCTTTAATCTTTTGGATTTGTGGTACCTCTATGCGCCTTTCACTATAAGCCGGCGCTAAACTGCTTTAGTCCTGCAGATGCAGGCTTGTTTTCAAATTAAAAACATCCGCGTATTTAGGAATTTTGAGTAGTCGTGCAGTCAGCACACATTCGAGCGTCATTGAGCGAGTTCCATCCTACTTACTGTAGTTACTGCGCTTGACGTCACGAATTTTGGCTTCTTGGCATCAAGTCTGGAACGCATTTTTCTATTTTCGGTGAAATATTATGCCACGGGCTAATCTGGCCAATCATGTTACAAAGATTCGTAGTTACCATGCTTACTACGCTCCCGAGCACGGTAAGCAAATAGTTACTATTAGTTATTATTTCGAGAAGGTTGGAACGGTCAGCGTAGTAACTTTTTACCAGGTTGGATCGAAAATAGTAACCAATAGTTACTATTGCTAGAAGGGCTCGTTCTTAGAACCTCAAGAAAAAAATAACAAAATCCCTTAGATGGATCAAAATGTTTCGCTGTATTCACATATCAGACGTAAAAAGAAGCTGCCTTTTCAGTTAAACTTTAAATATAGATACATAAAACTGAAATTCAAACTCCCGAGAAAGAAAAACGTGTGAAACGTGCCACAAACCCTCCATGGTCCATTTGATAACACACCACTGCTTTCATGACGCATCATCCACCTGTCATGATTATGACAGGACATGAGTGTAAATCAACTTTTCCAGACGAACGGATTATAAGTCAAACTAGACCTACGTTGCCTGGGCAACGTGAAGTGTTGCGGCAACCTTTGTGCGGCTTCGCCGACTAAAGTGTTGCGAGAGCAACACTTTGGTTTTGTTTCTTTGCTGTCGGTTAAATGCTGAAGTTGTCAACTTATCAAAGGCCAAAGCTTACAAAACGGTATGTTCTAAGAAGAACACAATCAGTAATCACGTCATGATCAAAGGCTATTCCTCAGCGTTGTAAAAACAACAACAAAAGAACATCGAAAGAACGGACTAAACTGACTTTGCAGTCAGTTGAACTTTATCGTTTTCAATCGTAGACATCGTGACGGCTGAAAACTTGAGACAATGTCTTGTATAATCTAGTTGGTATCATAAAGCTATGCGTAACTTTTCAGGATTAAAATACCATAGATGACACTATTAATTATTACGAAACTACCTCATTGTTTTAAATTATGTTTGTACCCGTTGCGTAAATAGTTAATCCTAGTTTACAGCGGTAGACCATCGATACAAACTTTCTTACCGTTAGATTTATCGAAATCGAATACGATGTGCACCAATTTTCACAAATTTCTAGCCGCTCGTGAACCGATTCGTACTTACAAGTCCCTCTCCCATGATAGACATCAAGTTCACCGGAAACAAATAGTGGGTAGGCTACACCAGCTAGCAAAAGTTGCAAACCCCTCATCGCTGAAGATGGTAACAGGTGATTATTACTTACAAGTCCCTTTCCTATCTTACAATTGGGAACCAAATTGTTCTTACCATCGAATACACCAGAAACAAATAATAGGTACACCAACTCGCAAAAGCTGCAAACCCCTCATCACTGAAGATGATTATGGTCTAACAGCCGACTGTTGCTTACAAGTCCCCTACATGTCTCACAATTGGGATCGGCCTAATTTTGGTTTCAGTGTGTACCTTACTACGGAAGTTGTCAACCCCTCTTAAACTTTCAAACTGTTATATCTCATGAAGGAATTTTTGTACCAAAAAATGGATGACATACACTTTGATCAGCTCACCAATATCTATCGACTGCCGTTGAAAAAAAGAATCTATCTGTATTAGTTCAAAAGTTGACTTTTTTGCCGTAGGCCAACTTTCTAATATCACCACTTAGAAAGGAGCAAAGGGTAAGCTCTAATTTCTTTAGCAGTGAGAGGACTTTTAAAGTTTAAGAGGCCCATCTGATCTCACTTCTCTTCCTCACTCCCAAGTGTAACAAATGGAATGATAAACTCAGCTGAAATCGCGAACAGACATGGATAGAAACAAGAGATGGCAGCACTTTCGGACCCGTGGGAAAATGACACTTTTTTGTTTCTGTAGATTTTTCTATTTATCACTCAAAGAAGATATGTTGGCTGTGGGGCCGGGTAACTGCCGCATATATTTAACACTTATAGATTTTAGTCCATCTTCAATTTGAAACTGGTGCCTGCCTGCTTGCGTGCTAGAACGGAGCTTTCCACTCGAAAGCAGAAACATGGTTTGATGAAACGAAAGGTTCGCTACACAACTTCAGATAGTCCTCTCTGACATGGGCTATATAACTCCACTTCACTTCGCACACCGTAGGCTCTGGCTCGAGGACAAGCAAAAACCCTCCTTATTGGCCCCAGGCAAGAGTTCTACGGAGCTTTCCAAAATGTAATGTCATATTCATCAATCCGGCCTAAGGTCCACACTTTCCGTAAAAACCGCACAGGTTAGACCCTTACCAGTTACTAGGAATAAAATGAAATCTGAGTCATAGGAAAAAAAATAAAAATAAAAAAAAAACAGGACAAAACCAAAGTGTTGCTCTCGCAACACAATTAAATGGTAATCGGAATATGAGGATGGGTGGTATAAAGAAATGAAGGGACTTCTATGAAACACCTACCCAAAAATACTCCGATAAAGAAGTAGGGTTAGGGTGGTACTTTCCAATATCCGTCTGCTATACACCTTTTCTTCAAAGCACACCTCGCATTGCTTACTGTTTATGCTCCAACATTCAAAACTGTTTGAATACTGTTAAGACTAGGCTCTGCTTTTAGCAAATACCCACGGATTTGGCTGATTTAAGCTTTTTCCCAGGCCCATACAATATTCCGGTAACCGGTTTTGCGCATAAGCTGTATGACACGCGAACACTCGTCGGGAGCATAATGCGCATGGAAAATAGTGACAAAGACTAGTGTGGTGTCGTTAGCTGCTTTAGAATTTAACAAATGAAATGTGGGTCTCCAGGTTTATTAATCAATGAAAGCAATCTAGAAGTAGGTTGCGCATTATAGGTACGACAGGTCTTTTAGCTTTTGAGCTCGGTTCAACAAAACTCCAGTGACATTTTGGTAAAGCCATGCTTGATGGGGATGGTCTGGATCATTTTCTTTTCAGGTGCCAGGAGCTTTCGCACTCAAGTAAGGGGTTCATTATTGTTCTCGGAATGGACGGCAGCTTCTTGATATCTTACGTTCTACGTCACCAAGAGTGATTGTTTCTTTTGGTAATTTTATGCAAAAAGCACTCAAGTTGAGAAGTGCTGTTTCTTAGTTTGTTATTTTGTTTAGTTTCCTACGAGTTGTTTGTTCATCCTGTATATTGACTTTGGGTTTTTCAATACAGATATAATCTACATAGCGCTTCCGCACAGTCAAGCCAACCCTTCTGGATTTTCATCATATTGATGATAGCCTATTCTTCAACAATCGGTTTGCCCTTCCGGATCTATCTCGACGAAAACGGACATCTGGAATCCGAGAGAAAGGTCTGAAAGGTGAAGCCTGGCTTTGAATAATACTTTTTGTAACAATTTCCAGCATGCGCGTTTAAGTTACGTTGTAGGCTATCTGTCACAAGGCACGAATGGTGGATTTAACGTCCCTGGGAGAAAAACTTAAGTTTTTTAGGGGTAGTTTAGCTGTAGTTTGACCAGGGACCCATAAATTTCCTGTAATGACTCGCCATTCAGGGGGCTTGTCACTAAGAGATTTCTGATGCACTCTTGACCGAGCGTCAGATAGTTCGAGAAATACCCACGGGGATAAAATACCCAACTATCCAGATAGACAAAACTGTAGTGCTGAACTAGAAATATTTCTCTGTAATGGAAGACTATCCTGGGGCATTTGTCCTAGCTTAGGTACCTGGTGGCATGCTGAATAGTCCCAAAAAATTGTGTCTATCTGAGCAAGAACGCCGATTCGACCCAAGCGGAATTTTTGGAAACTAGGCGAGGCTCGGGCAACATAGCAACATAGAAGCATAGGAAATGACAAGCCCCCTGAATGGCGAGTCATTACAGGAAATTTATGGGTCCCTGGTTTGACGTAATTCGTTTCAATTATGAAACTACGGTATCTGGAACGGACAAATAAAACGGTACGGAGCCATTACGAAGCAAACTTTAGGACGAATTAAGAGCACAAGAGTGAAACAAAAAGGGCTTCTTTTTAATTCGATTTTTTGCATCGTCCATTTGAATCTACTACCGTTAGATTTCCAGAATTCGAATAACCTTATTTCCTTCAAGCGAGCAGTGAAAGGTCATTACAGGAATATTGTTTAGTGTTATCCTCCTTTGGACCCCTTTCCTGTTTTTCTTTTTTTGTTTTCTTTCTTTCTCGTTTCTTGTTTCCCTTATTTTTTCTATCTTTTTCATTTAATGCTGAAAACATTGTTTTTTTTTCGTCTCCTCCCCTTTCTTTATCTACATTATCAATTATTCGATTCTATTTGTTGTTGAAAGCGGGCCTAACCATCCCTACTGTCACTATGAGTGTTTAAAACCAGTAAAAACACCGTAAAACAATAAGCAAATTAAAAAAAAAAACACCAAATTTCCTAGGTTTGAAATAACTCTGTCTGGACTAAATCTCAGCCGATTATCCCGGACAGCTGTTATGGCACGTAGGGAGTCTAGGGTCAAAATAATAATTTCCATCTAATGCTCCAACTGTTTATTACAAATACAAATAAATTATAAACCAGTGTGGTACCTCTGAAGACATACAAAAATTATCAGTTAGGTCTTCTAATTCTTTGCTAATCAATCCTGGAAAATTCCGCCATCTAGAAATAAGACGTTGTGCGTGGGTTTTTTCTCGAGCCAAAACAGCAACTCCACAATCGAGTTCAAATCTAAACAAACCCGTGGCATGCGATCACTAAGAGAAGGTAAACCGAATGTTTGGATTAGGTCTTCAATAAACATCGGTTATTTCCCTGCCCCAGCTAGCATTCCTTTTGTGCTTTCCTGGCAGGAGCGTTAATTGTGTATTTTTGTTTTTAAATACAGTCCAATGAAACTGAACTGAAAACTGAAACTACATCCAAAAAGACGCGACTCTCAATTTACTTAAATTATTACGCTTAACTACGGTAGTAGATATCCCCTTCTGAGAATTCTTACCATATTCAAACCTGTTTCCTGTTGAGTCATAGTGATGGTATTTACCTATATCTTTTGTACTAAGATCTGCATGTAAATGACCAGCGGAATACCACTTACACCAGCTTTCACCTGAGAGATAAAAACAACTCTTCTATACGTAAATATTTGCAGCGCGAGTGCTGTGTTTTGTTTGGCAACAAGAATCTAGCTTGTTTGGATGACTAAGCCTTCATACACCTGAAAAGCATGAACGAATATTTTTAGAGTAGAACTTATTCATATAGTAACCACTACGGCGAGGATCGCTCAATTTGAATTTCTGGGAGCTTTCGGGCGCTGGCTCCGAAAACTTCATATTCTGATCACAGCATAAATATGCATGATAAGCGCCTCCATTGTTTCCTCGGTGTGTGCAGACCGCACCTTTGCTTTACTAGAAATTTATAAACCTGCAAGTTTGTCTCACTTAAAATGCCGCAACCGTAAACTGTAAAAAGTTTCTCCGAGTAAGGATTATAAGTTAACTGCAGTATTTGCTACTGGGATTAGCCTTATCTGTACTGGGACAAGATTAATCCGAATTAGAAATAATCTTATCTCGGTAGAGACAAGATTAATCCCAGTAGCAAATACTGTAAGATCATTTTTTACAGTGTAGTGGGCGGCGATGTGAATGCGGCCCGTTTGCAACGCATAGGAAGCATAGGTCTTGTCGCTACTACCTAGTGTAATTTTGATCTGGCTGTACTGTTGAACAACTCTTACGGCAGTGCCAATTTGCTTCCTTCGCTGGGTGTTGATAATTTATTTATTTCAAAATACAGCCAACTTGTGCAGTTACATAGGTTACAATTCAATTTACATACATCAAAAAAAGAAAATAAAGGGAGAAAAATATGTGCAACTTTTGGAAGGCATAAGCCTTGTGTGCAGCTGGCTTGTATGCAACAAATAAAAAAGTAGTTCAGGAAATGTTTTTTTTCATGACAAATTTATTTGTTACAAATTTCTTCGGTATACTCGAAAGAAAAGAAAATACTTTTTGCATATTTGTAGTTAAGACTTCTAGGCGTCCGATGTATAGCCGATTTTGCTTTTTTCAGTAAATGATTACTACTTTATAACATTATTACAATAGGCCGACGAGTTTTATTGGAGCTAGAGAAATATGAGAGCAACCACATTCTCTAGCAATGCGAATAAACCAATAAAACTACAAAATTAAACTTAAAATTAAAATAATATATCAAATAGGTATATGAAATTAACATATTTGGTGAAAAATAAATCTAGATGCAAATGAATATATACCCAGCGTCTGGTACAATTTACACCAAACACATTTTTCAGCGACATTTCTTCTTTTGTTATTCGTTCCGCCCAAGCTGACTGCGAAAAATATTTGACAATGCAAAACGGATATGTCAGCTACATTTTATTAGAGCTATAATTTGGCCCTTCTTGGCAAGGGTCCTCTTTAAGCTCAAGCCACTCAAGCTGTGAAATTAATTTCATTTTTAATTTCAGATTCAGGTTCTTATATTTAAAAAAACACTTCATACCAGTATATGTCATTTCAAAACTAATTTCATTTTTCCAGCTTGAGCCTGAAGAGGACCCTTGCAAATATAGCTCTAATAAAATGTAGCTGACGTACCCGTTTGCATTATCAAATATTTATACTTTTCTTGGCAAGAGTCATCCTTTTATTCAAGTTCACGTTGTGGCTATG
The DNA here is from genome assembly GCA_030848855.1 of Branchinecta sandiegonensis. NCBI lineage: Eukaryota > Metazoa > Arthropoda > Branchiopoda > Anostraca > Branchinectidae > Branchinecta > Branchinecta sandiegonensis. The sequence goes on along the minus strand of JAUPMV010000016.1, from coordinate 18,148,910 downwards.
GCCTAAACATGACGCTTGCTATGAAGGTCCGAACTACCGCGGACATCTATCTTTACAAACCAGTAACCAACCACATACAACAAACTGATCCCGTCAACAAACAACACCTCGCAAACCAACCGCTATCAGTTATATGGAAAGTACTCACTTATTCAAGGTAGCAACTGTTTCTAAGTAAACAGTTCCTTTTTCTGATCAAGAACATAATCACACTTCCTCGATTATTTACTCGAGTAAGATTGTAAGCTTGCTACCATATTCACTGTAAAAAAAAATCTTGCAGTATTTTGCTACTGGGATTAATCTTGTCTCTAAAAGATAATCTTATCTCTAATTCTGATCAAGCTTTTCTCATTAGAGACTAGAATAATCCCAGTAGGAAATACTGCAGTTAACTTTAATCCTTACTGGGAGAAGCTTTTTACAGTGTTGGTTTCCTGGTTGTACAGATGGTGATCGGGCGGTTGTGCAAGATGCTCGTACGAGTTGATCGAGGTTATACACATTGAACACCGGCTGAAACCACCGGTACTGGCACCAGTGCCGGCCCGTTTCTAAACATACTGATTTTAATATTTTAACGCGTGGCAACCGGTTCCCGTTGTTGCAAGCCCGTGCCGCAAGTAATTTGCTATGGGGCAGGGGGGCAACTGCCCCCCCCCCCTAGCCGAAATTTAGTGTCTTCGAAACTCTCTTCGAAACTAAGATAGGCCTACAGAATTCAAGCATCTACAGAAACAGATCGGTTTTCTTTAGTATACTTTTGTCTTTATGGTAAGATCGGAACACTGAAGCCTTGAAACTTTTATAGCGATATGCATGCGCTATGCAGGGTTAAACACATTTAGTCTGCATCGAAGAGAAGATCACTAAGTGATCTTTTAGTCATTGGTACCCAACCTGAAAAAGCGAAGAAGCTTGACGTCAATCGCGCAGTGGACAGTTTCGCGAATTTGAAGAAGCGTCGTTTCGCCTTGGTCGATTAGTAAAATATCTCTTTGTTTCTTTGTTTTGATTACATTTTTCTTCTTGAAATAAAACTGCTCATTTTCACTTGACTTGGGAAAATCGGCTCCAACTTTGCTCCCCCCCCCCCAGGATTTAGACGAAATTACGCCCCTGACATAAACCAAGCTTTCAAACGATATCCTAAATACTTTTAGGTTGCAAGTGCAAAGATTGACCCATAGGATGGAAACTGGCTTGGCAACCTAACTTGTTTAGCAACATCAAATATGCTATGAATTCCGTCACTGAGTAACCTAGGCTTACCCTGCATCGAAGCTCCAGCGCCTCCAACTCTGCCTGCAAGTCCTGTGTCTCCTTTTCGTCAGGCCCTACGCCGCGTGCTGCCAACTGGCGGTACAGATCAGCGCCATGACCTAATACCCAGTTCACAACGCCATCTACCCCGGTTTCCACGAACTTGATCTCTCGGACGTGTTCGGTCAAGAAGGCAAATTCGGAGTGGGATTGCTCAACTGTAACGAGTTTGGTGTGGATGGAGTCGAGCAGCTCGCGAATCTAGAAAATACCGTTTAAAACAGTTGCGTTTTTTGTCAGGTCCAGGCTCATTTATTTGTATTACTGCTTCTACAAAATACAAATTTGCACAAATTCTGGCAGAGCGCAGAGCACGACAAGGAAAGAGATCACTTCCCTCTCTTTCAATTTCTCTATCCTTCCTGCTGATTTGACGGTTTAGTTAAAGGAGTCGGGCACTGTTCTGAGAAGATTGGTGAACTCAAATCACTTCTTCGGAGGCCTTGGCAGAAAGGACAAAGGACTGGTCCAAAAAAGGCCAAAGGAAAAAATGATAAGTAAGCGCTTGGGAAACAAAAAATGGGAAAACTCGCCAAGGACTTCAAAAATAGGTGATATGTGTATTCCTTGCTTTTGTGTATCAAGATCAAGTAAAGAAGAGACATATTGTGCAAATTGTGCAAATCAACGATCTCTATACTCTATAGGCTACAGATGTACTCATTTCATTTTCAAAAACAAAAGAGCATAACAAAAGATATTTGAAAAGAAAAAATCCCCTCGGTATAATAGTTAGGACCTCCAACTTCGTAGACTTCGCGTGACATAACAGTTTGCGAAGAACGGGCCCGAGCTTCATTTGACACAAATGACGCGGCTAAATTCGAAACAGTGTGGTAGCGTGCTCAGTCGAAGCGTTATTTGTATCAAAACGAGCTTGGCCGATCTCTATGTTGACTACTTTACTACGTCACTCCGCACTCGGAATCTACGCGGTGGAATGTCATAAATATTTTACGGAGAAGATTTTTTAATTCCCCTTCTTTATGTTATTACCATTATTTTAATTCAGCTGAATACATATGAAACCTGTCAGATAGAGATATAGGATTTAATGGAACGTTTTCCTTGGTTGCATTGAAGGACCTTTAAAATTTTCGAAAGCCGGGCTGGATTACTGAATAAAACAGTTAACCAAACAACAAGTACCCGCCACGCCTGCGATATGAATACAAGCTGCTTTCTTCGTTTTTCAGTCAACTGTTATTCGCGAGAATAAATTTCACTCATCATACCCCCCCCCCCCCCCCCCTCGACCCGACGACATTACACTGTTTTACTGTTTCTACATTTTCGAGATGTGTCACGGTTCTGACTATTTCTTCCAAGAAGAAGGAGTGAGAAAATCCGGCTTCAAAAATTTTGCCGTGATTTTACTCATAGCCAAATGGTGAGAACATAGACAAAATACTCCATAAAAATATCTCAAAAATACGCCGGTGAACCTCGGAAGTCGAGAAACATCGCCCAAAATAATAATAATAATAATGTACTTTATTTCCTTAACAGCCTGTATTTCACACGCTAGCACTGGATCGTCATTCACGCAAATAACACATGACAATTACACAAGTAGACATTTCATCTATACGTACAACTTAAAAATATAATTTGACTTAACTAGAATTTAAATATTGGGTAAAATGAGGTACAAAGGATTTCAGGTAACGATCAGTCGAGTTTACGGGTTGGTATTTCTAGTCTCTGGGAAGCAGCGTCCCTCTGTCTTTGTCGCGTATTGGGCCTGCTATTTGCTATGGTGTTAAAGTCAGGTAGAATACGAATTTTCAAACTTGATTCAAATCCAATGTCAACCAACCAACAACATTTGTTGCGTGTCGAGTCAGTAAAATTCTGACTCTTGTCTAGGCATACGGTAATTTTCCATCGGAACGAAGAGTGAGTCACCAAGAGTATTGTGAATGAACTAATGAATGGCTTATTAGGCACTGCCCAAGGGTATATGTGCAGAAAGAGTAAAAAACAACAACAACAACACAAAACTAACAAAACTAGCAAAACACACACAATTGCAAATAAGTTTACTCCCAAATTAGAAGTAAGCCAAATGGGCGGACAGTTGAAGGCCAATCAGAGAAGATTATACATTGTGAGGAAGATTCACAATTTCTCATGAACTCTAAGCGTTAAATTATTCCAACCAAACAACGACTAAGAAAAATAAAAAGATTAACAACAAAACACAATTGCACAAAAAGTTAAATGACAATTTTAAGAAAGCTAATGGGACGACAGATTATAATTTTCCTTTTTCGCCGAGTCCACGTTCAGTTGTATTTTTTTGTAATCGTTGTTTTAAAATTGTTGTTTAATTGTTATTTGTTGTTTAGCTGGTCGCAGAATAGTAGAAATACATAAATAAACAAATCGCTCACCTTCCGTTGTGACTGGATCACATGATCGTTTTGACTTCCCATTTTGAATCCCGACTCATCGTCCGTTTCCAGGCGAACAATCAGTTCACGACCTAAAGTAAACAGAAGTAAACATTTAGTCTACATTACATATCGACCGCCTATACGCCAGAAGCGTGAAAGACACATTCCAGATACAAGAAGTCTGAAACAACAGACTTTGCGAAGTGCGAGCGAGTTAATTCTGATTGGTTTTCGTACACCTTACTTGATCAAATTATTCGAAAACATCGCACACATTATTAACAAAAAACGATATTTGTCAGTCATGCCATGTAATAGTTAAACAAAAACAAAGACTAAAAATTTAAAACATTTAACAATGAAAGGAGTGAACATAATTTTTCTCGTTCCGTGTTGGATCTTTGGACGTGGTCGGTGGTCCTTTGTTATTGCCCGAAATCAGATTACTCGGTTTTGGGATGCCGGACCGTCATCTGTATACGTTGTTTATCAGTAAATAGATTCTCAAATTTTGAAATATATATTACACTTAAGTACTTTTTGTCACGTTTGAGCAATGCTACCGTAGGCGTATTTGTCAAACTGAAGTTGCTATAGCCGAAATTTTAGGCGCTATCGATCCTATACTGTTCTGGTGCGTACCACATTCTGCGGAAAAAAGACATTAAGGTTTTGAAGGCATCCTAGTTTAGTCACTGTAAATTTTCAATGTATCTCCCTTCTTCATATCGAGCGTGTTCCATCCTACTTACCGTAGTTAACACGCATGACGTCACAAATTCTGCCTTTTTGTCGTCAAGGCTGGAACGATTTTTCTATTTTCCAGCGGAATATCATGCCACGGGTGAATCCGGCCAATCACATGACAGAGATTCGTGGTTACTACGTTTACCACGCTCCCGAGCGAGGTAAGCAAATAGTTACTATTAGTTACTATTTCGAGAAGGCTGGAACGGTCAGCGTAGTAACTTTTCGTGAGGTTGGAACGGATTTAGTAACTAATAGTTACTTTTGGTACGACGGTGGAACACGCTCATCGTAGACGGAAGTTACCTCAGAGTATAGATGTTATTCAGTCATCGGAGAGGACGTCGGCGTCTCTACTAAAAACGTTTAGTCATCCAGCCCTCATCTACTTGATGTTTTTCATGATTTTTTTTCCAGCCCCAGTTAGTAAAAGGTTTCATTTCGACTTACAGGACCCCTCTTGCTTCTTCTGCCTTTTACAGTATACTTAGCTCCCATATGGGATTATAAGCTTCTAAAATCCCCACCTTTCTTCATTGTTTCGTTTCGTAACTACGATTTTTTAGCGCTTTTTCGGCCCTGCAGAGTTTTCCCGTCATTGAACGAAAAGTTTGCAGGAATCTTCATTGTCCGTTGACAACTATTTCACAAATAAGGATTTCATAATCTTCTGTTTATTACTTCTTTTATTTGCTTAGTTTTCCCACTTTGTAACCAAGGCACGTTCAGTTTTCAAATCTTTTGCGCCCAGCCGCCACGTCGGCGAGCATGAAGGCTGGATATGATCGACAAGTGCTAACAAGAGAATCGCTAGTTTCAGGTGGAAAGTAATGGTATTTTCGAAAACGTTTTTTTTATCCATTTTATAGGGAAAAGACCATTTCTAGTAAGAGTTGTGCTTTAAAGTTTAACTGGTAAGCCAACTTACATTCTTTTACATTCTACATTCTTTTATGGCCGATGAATGAAAAGTTGTATACTGTATTTGTTGTGTTTTATTTATTATTTTATTTTGATTTACATACTCCACTTTTGAATCGGTGGGTCAGAAATAAATTACTTACTTACAGAGGTATCATTTAATTGAATACACTGAATTATTTGGGTTCTGCCAAGGGATATTTTGATTTTCTACTATCTGCTCTAATAGTGATGTTCAGAATACCTACGTCCGTCCTCACAACGGAAAATTCTACTGTTACGCGGAAAACTAGAATCTCAATACAAACGCGGCTACCTACCTGAACACTAATTTTTCATAAATAGATTTCGTCAAGCATACAACACAAGAGGTACTATATAAATCCGACAGGGAAATTCCAGTACATGAAAATTAGTTATTCATTAATAGCGGAGCAACGAAGTGACGCATTTTCTTCGGGTCTTCAAGCCTCTTTAACTGAATAAGTGATGGGTAACTCGGGATCGACTTAAAGGCACAGAAAATTTGACTACGCAACTTTCGGCCATCAAACCGACCTGGGGGGCTTAGATAAAGATACAGGGACTTATTGTCGACAGGACCCACCTTCTTTGTTATCTCGAACCGTTTCCTTAGTGTTCCCAAAGCTAGCTGGCAGGCCCTGGCCCCTTATGCACTGTAAAAGTTCGCCTTTGGCCGTGTTGACTAACAGATCGGGATAGTAGTCAAGAGGTCGTGTGTTCGATTCCTACTCCCGGCACGCAAACCTTTTGCTTTTTTTCTACTAACTCAAAAGTCGAATTCTCGGAAACTGCCCGGAAACTACAATGGTCGTAACGAGAATTTTTCTTACTCTCAATATCGACTCAGGGTACATTCTTGATATGTCAGCTAGCTCCCCGAGTCAAGTTTGAGTCAAGTTTTTGTTCCTTTAAAAGAGGCACGGCACGGAACGGCATAATGTAGGAGGCACGAGTATTAAAAAGAGGCACGAAAATTAAAAGGGCCCTTTCAGGCTACAGAGTTAGGGGCAGGAACGATCTTCTAACGTGTCTTCTTTTAGGATCTGGAGTTACGAACTCTGACTTACTAGTTTACTTTTACTACTTGCTAATCTCGTTTTATTACTCGTGCCTCCTGCTCCATGTCCTGCCGTGCCGTGCCTCTTTTTAGTCCATCCCGGATAACTCTACTGTTCTATTTTCGGTTAAACTTTAAGAACTGCAAAACCACCAAAGCGAGATCCCAGCTATCTTTTATAACCCGGAAAATTATATAACCGACAAGCTAAAAGCTTAAAGGACCCATCTTGCTTATTCTGCTTTATAATATACTTAGCTCCCATATGGAATCATAAGCTTCTAAAATCCCCACCTTTCTCCATTGTTTCGTTTCGTAATTACGAATTTTTTAGCGCTTTTTCGGCTTTGACGAGTTTTCGGTCACCCAACGAAAAGTCTGCCGGAATCTTCAACGTCAGCTGACAACTCTTTCACACGTAAAGATGTGATAATCTGCTGTCTATTACTGCTTTTATTTGCTTAGTTTTCCTACTTTTTAAACAAGGCAGGTTCAGTTTTCAAATGTTTTGCGCCCAGCCGCCGCGTCGGAGAGCAGGAAGGCTAGATATATTCGACAAGCGCTAACAAGAGAATCGCTAGTTTCAGGTAGGAGTAATGGTATTTTCGGAAACGTTTTATCTGATTCAGTTCATAGGGAAACGATCATTTCTAGTAAGAGTTGTGCTGTACTTTACAGTAACCTAATTTCATCATGGAATAAATGTGACTGGAAACGACTTTGAAGCTTAACTGAAAAAGGCTGAGAGACGAAAGTCTAGTTACGTTCGGGTACGAATGCCTCCATTCTAAAAACGCATAGGCATATTCTCCCAGAATATGAAGAGGTCACCGAGTATTGTCTGAAGAAACGCTCAAATCCTGAAGCTGGAAAAGAAAGTTAAAACAAACGCCCGTCAAATCATCAACAACTCGTTCTCACCTTATCTTGTTCAATGCTATAACGTCGCTCTAAAAACATGAATAAGTAGCCGATAGGCCTACAGACGATATCATGAAAATTTGATAGCCTTTTCGATTTCGGCATAGTTAGTTGTTTGAATACGAGATATGTTTTAAGATGTTACATAGCCTAACCAATAGCCAGACTGTAATATGCAGTGCAAACACATGTATTTTTGCCAAATGTGTGATGAAGACCTACATGATGACTTGGTAATGCCTGTATCTGATTCCAGCTAACCATTTATCGTTTATTTATACCAAATTATCCATTGGATAGCAGTAGGCTGACGACAATATTGTCGTCGTACAAAAGAAGCAATTAGATTATGTACAATCGGTTTGTCAAATTTGTTAACATAAACCATGCTAGATATACGATAATACACTAAAATCGCCAGATTTAATAATAAACAAAGAAATACCGATCCTTCCAGAAAGATGCCATGCACTTACGTTGAGAGAGTAGGCTGTTATTATCGCGGCAAGAACACGTGTCTGGTTCATCTTCATAGCAATTTGTGGTCAACGACTCTGAACTAAAATTCGGTGGTTCAGCCTTGTCGTATAACAGATTTATATCACTTGTGTGGTCTATTCAGACTTCATGATTTATCTAGTATACTATAACCGAGAAAGAAAGCTATTCGCTATTCAGTCCCTCTGTATGTTTAATGAATGGACGAAAGTCTGAGTGAAGAATTGTGAAGCATGTCTTGGAAGAAACCACTGCAATACAAGAAATGATCAATCCGATGAAAAAATTATCTCAAAATAGTAGTACGAAGCTGTACGAAAAAGTAGCATGGAGTACCAACTGATGCTACTACATGCTTCTACTTCAAGGCTACCGTGTTACTGCATACTACTGCATGCTACTATTAGCAAGACTAGATGCTACCATGGCAAGACAGGATGCTACTGGATACTAATACCTACATAGTACTGGACCAGTACGAGGCACATTAAATGACAATGTTTTTTGCATTACATAGTATTACATGCAATTTTCGTCAACTACGCAGGCTACAAATTTTTCATCGGGAAGCTGTCGGGATTGGACTTGCCTTTTCGTATTCTACCCGATAAAATTTTTGCGATAATTAGTCGTATGGAGTTGTACGAAAAAGTAGCATGTAGTAGTAGCTGTTGCCACTGCATGCTGCTACAAGCAAACTGGATGCTGCTACAAGCAAACTGGATGCTACTACAGCAAGATTGGAAGCTATCGGATACTACATAATTAAGACTAACCCATTCGGAGGCATGTTAAATCAAAGTATTCCATACTACTACATATCAATACATGCGACTTTTTCATACAACTACCATCAGAGCTGCTGCGAGTCCAGCAAATCCGAGTCCGAGGCAAGTCGGTCCTTGAAAAAGGCGTCTCGAGACCGTCTCGAGACGAGTCCGGAGTCCGAGTCCACCAGCTACCATACAACTACACAGTCAAAGAATCTTTCATCGGGTAGTTTATTTCTATTTTTTGCAAGCCTACAGTAGTTTTTCAAGTAGTTTATCTTGCTTGTCTTTTTTACTCGAATGTTTTCCCTTGTTTCTTTTCTCCTTCCTTTTACTGCTGTTTGGTTTGTTTTTTTGACAACAGGGCGTGAATGAAAATTAAAGCAATTTTTAAAAGAAAGCATTGCAGTACAAGCAGTGACGAAGAATAAAGCTGTGACCTGTAACTATGAAGCACATTTTTAGAAGAAATCATTGCAGTAAAGAATAAAGCTGTCGGAATTAGCTTTTCGCTTTTCTCGGTATGAATATGAATATATTTAATAGCCAATTGGCCGTACAAGATACATGATGGTTACAGTACACTTTACATCACTCCAGACTTATCTTTATTCAACTAATACACTCTTAAAAAATTGACATATTTTAAGTATCTTAGCTTTATTTTCTGATTCAAGAACATCGGAGAACTTGACAATATACCCGTTAAGAAAATGTCTCCTGGGGTCTGAGAGTTGCTCGCATTTAACCAGAAAATGGCCCTCTTCCTCTGGTCTAAAGCACAGGGGGCATTGTTGCTTACTATTTGGGATCTTATTATCCCAATTACTCCAACCACGTACTGGCAGGCAGTTCGCTCGTAGCTGAAACCACAGGCGCAGCCATGCTACTGATCAACATATTATTGAGGAAATTTGTTGGCACAATTTTGACCAAAATAGGTTTTGTAAGTCGTGAGTAGTAAGTGAGTTTGTAAGTCAAAAGTATCCGACATCTTTTCTGACCGTTGCTGTACACAAATCGCGACGCCACGCTTTTTCTAGGTGCAGATAATTTAGGTAATTTTTCTAGCTCTTGTTTCGTTTTACGCCACTGCTTTCGCTGGCATCTATGGTATTTTGATACTAAAAAGCTACGGATAGCTCTATAATACCAACTAGGTTAGATGAGATAATGCTCCAAGTTTCCACAAGTCACAATGTCTACGATTGAAAAGGATAAAGTTCAACTGGCTGCAAAGTCAATTTAGTCCCTACCTCGAATATTCTGTTTCTTTTTTCGACGCTGAGGGATAACCATGTAATTACAGATTGCGTCATCAGCTCAGAAAAAAATTCTTCTTGGATTGGAACATACCATTTTGAAAACCTCAATGGGTTGACAAATTCAGCATTTAGCTGTTAGCGAAGAAACGAAACCGAAGTGTTGCTCTCGCAACACTTTAGTCGGCGAAGCTGAACAAAGGTTGCTGCAACTGTTCACGTTGCCCAGGCAACACAGGTCTAGTTGTGGTTCATAATAACTGTAACTTACTAACAGTGTTGGGAATTACTTCAAGTACTTGTACTTCAAGTACTACTTAAGTACAAAATCAAGGTACTTGGATTTTACTTAAGTACATTTTTCCTGGAGTACTTAATACTTAAGTAAAATAAATAGTTACTTGAAGCTCTCAAGTACCGATACATTCTGAAGTACTTTCAAGTATTCTCCCAAGTACATTCCGCTTCGATCGAATTATTTTTTTTTAACAGAAAAGGATTTTTCAGAAAAAAGAATTTCAAGACTCAAAAGTAGTTCGATTTCAGGATTGGCAAAAAATGCTAAAAGCAGATTCTCAGTAGCCTACCAGTATCTCCACCAGAAGACAAATCATTAGTCTTAAGCAGGGCACACTTCTTTGAATATTTCTTGACCTAGAACAGTGCAGTTTAGACTAATGGAAAAAGAAGAAAACACCCGTTGAGGAACTCCTAGAAGCCCGTAATTAGGTACTTTGGTAGACTGGTAGATGACTTTCGTCAAGTGCATACACGTGGCACTGTTCAAAACTAACTAACGTTCAAAGAAGCGTAGCTCTAATGTCTTTCGTGGTACTAAATTCTTTGTTTAAACTGCCAAATGCCTTTATTTCTATGACTTTCTTTTATTCTCCATCTTACGACTGAATATGTCTGCGCTAGAAATGGTGCTAGTAGAGTGTACTTAAGTAGTACTTGAAGTACTACTTAAGTACATTTGTGGTCTGGTACTTAATACTTGATACTTAAGTACAAAATTTGGAAGTACTTAATACTTAATACTTAAGTACAAATTTGAAGTACTTGTTACAACACTGCTTACTAACGCACCTTTTTTTAGTAGCGACTTCGGCTTATCAATGGAACTCTTGTAAAACTCCGCTGTTGTTTTGCTTTCTTCATCTGGACGTTTAAGGCCTTCTAATGTGCTTAGGGCAGTAACGGCGTTATCAAGATGAACTCGGAGTTTGTCCATGTCGGCGAGGGTTAATTCGCCGTCACGCAACAGCGCTTCAAACTCCTAAAATAAATGTTGTCCATCTTAAAGGGGACCACAAAAAATGGTCTTTCTACCACACAAACAATGCTAACATCCCTACTGTCACTATGAATATTCCAATCCACACAAAAAACGTCAAACAATGAGCAAATTAAAGAAAAAACATCAAATTTCCTAGGTTTGAAATAACTCGGTCTGGACTAAATCTCAGCCGATTCCGGGACAGCCGTTATGGCACGTAGGGAGCCAAGGATCAAAATCATAATTTCCACCTAATGCTCCAACTGCTTATTACAAATAAAAAGCCCAAGACCAGTGTGGTACTTCTGAAGACACAAAAAATAACCAATAAAGTCTTATGATTCTTTGCTAATCAAACGTGGAAAATTTCGACATCTGGAAAAGAAGACGTTTTGCGTGGGTTTTGCTCGAGCCAAAGCAGCAACCCGGCAATCAAGTTCAAATCTAAATAAACTGGTGGCTTGCGATCAGTAAGAGAAGATAAGCAGAATGTTTGGATTAGGTCTTTAAGTTCATCAAGTTTCACTCTGATCAGAATATTTAAGGGAGTTATGCGGCTCCTCCTCCAACTCATGTGGTCCGGGGCTTCGAATTTTCTATCGACCCGTTTGGTCACTTCTCGTGTCATAGATCCCCTCCCCCCGTGGCCAAGATCGGACACATCAACGGCATATCTAGGGCATCTGCTACTACCAAGTACAAATAAGCTTCTTATTTGTTCGTACTCCACTGTAAAAAGTTTCTCCGAGTTAGGATTAAAGTTAACTTCAGTATTTCCTACTGGGATGAATCTTCTCTCTACTAAGATAAGATTAATTCGAATTAGAGATAAGATTATCTTTTTAGAGACAAGATTAATCCCAGTAGCAAATACTCCAAGATTTGTTGTTAGAGTGTACTACCGCTCATCAAGTTTCACTCGAATCTGTGCACTTCCTGTGAATGTCCAGTACCCCCCCCCTCCCCATCTATTTGAGCCTGGGTCGACTTTAAGTTGTCTTATTACAAAAAATCAACGAAGAAACCAACGAAAATGGGGTTTGTAAAGGCCAACGAATATACTGAAAACAAAAGGCGAATATTGTCACTCGCTAGTACCGGGCGAGAACAGCTTGTTGTTCGCAGGTATTGGTGAGTGGCTCGCTGTCTTTTCAATTCTTCCAATTTTATTTTAATTTTCGGTTTTTTGTTGGTTTTCTGCTTTGTTTTGGTTTTCTTGGTTGCTGATCTTCATCCTCGTTTTGGCATTTTTCCTCGAAATTTTCTGTCTGCGCTGAAGAAGGGAGGCGGCTGTCCTCCTGAAATATTCGCCTTTTATTTCAGTATCTTCGTTGGCCTTTAGAAACCTCATTTTCGTTGGTTTCTTCGTTGATTTTTTGTGATATTTCAGGCCAATGTGGTTTACAAAAATATCTTTAAGTTGTCCTACAGGGTCACGCCACTAACCCCCGTCAGACCAAGCGGTAGGCACCACCGAGACTCAACCCTCCTCCGTAAGAGGCTTATGAAAAAATTCAAGGGGGAGCTACGAAGTTCGTACCAGATCTGCGCGATCTTCCCTACCAAGTGATTAGCCAAGTTGTACCTTCCCTTCCCCACATTGTTGACGTAAAATCAACTAGTCGGCTTACCGCCGTTTCAAGATTTTTAATGAATAAACTAAACTGAATTGAATTGAAGTTATGACAATTTTGAAGTGACTGATTTAGTAAGATTCAGCATTAACCGTCATCATCGGGGGCACGCGTACAAGCTTGCAAAATCAAGATACCACAAGGACGTTTTTAAGTGGGGTTTTGGTAACAGAATTGTTGATCCTTGGAATAGCCTTACCCAAGATAATCGATCGATAGTTTCAAGTGCATTATTGATGGGATTTTTAACTCTGATCAGTTCGACTACTCAAAATTTCTTAGAGTAACTTAGAGGCGAAAGCCTTTTCTCTTGCTTTGTAAGAGGAACAGAAAATTTCGAGTCCAGTACGCTCGAAACCTATGCCAAATATGGGAAGCTGAGACACAACAAACGGCAACATACCAGCTGATTCCTGACCCACTGATCATGCTTGTAGATCATCGTCCCGCCAAAATCCTCAAGCAGCTGAGACGGGTCAATCAGTCTTCCCAGCTTCTGTACCGTTGAATAGGTCACTTTCAGGTCTCTCCTTCCCTTCATACAGTCAACGTTCTGAGAGTCCCATGCATTGTCTGGCCTTAGAGCAACTAGGGTAGAGACCAGGGGGCCAAGGGTTGCTTGGACTTGATCGGCAGTGCTGTGGATCTGCTTCCAGGTGGCCTTGCGGCCATCGAGAAGAACGGCAACCCCTCTTGCCCCTACGGTGTTACTAAAAGAAAAGAAACGCTTTGATAAAGTGAGAAAAGTAAAACAGGAAAACCCTCCGCATTTTCCTCAACCGGGGGCGCTATAGTCGTAAGGCTTTGGGAAATTTGTAAAGCACCTTCTGCGCTCCTTCTATACCATTTCCTTCTGGTGTAACTCATGTTCTGCAAAAGAAGGAGATTAAAAAGATGAGATCATGTTATTTTAAATATGCAAAGCACCTGTTCCACTTGTCGAAATTACTTCATAACCATAAATTGACAGAGAAGTTCAAAATTCAAGATGCAAGTGTTACCCTTTTGGATGTTTCCTCATCGCTTTCAAAAATCATGGACAACAGGGCCCAACCAGCGCACGACGTTGTCCACTGCTTCCTGGCCGAAGATTGAAAAATAAGTGTTTTTAATATAACTTTATTAAATTTTTCTGTGTGTTGATGTGTTTTATTTATTTTCATTTACTCCGCTCCGCTACTCCGCGCTTCAAAATTTCGGGCTATAAATACATTACTTACTTACTTACTTACTAATTGAATTGAATTTGATTCAGATTTATTCCAATCCGCTCCATTTTATATGGTACTAGGACTATACGTGGCTGAGATTGTGCCAGGATTTTTTACGGGCGTTTATTTGTTTCATCCTTTCCAAGCTCATGAAGGACATGGTAGCATTGGAACGATATCGATAAAGGGGAGCAGAGACTATAAGTAGTCTCCAGATTACCGTTGGTGAGAAATCCTTGGTTTAAGAATCGTCACTAGTGAAGCTAAATTTGAAATCAGATCCCATTTTGTATTTGGAGCGGATTGGAATAACGATTGTTTTGCATTTTTTTAATGTTATATTTGCAATCTATCTAATGTTAGAGATTTCAAATTTGTTATAAGGTTAGGAAAGGTGGGGATCCGAATTTGCGGATTTGTGTCTCGTCGTTTTGTAGTAATAAAAGCCTTTATTATTATTATAATATGATGGGTATTTTTCGCATCCTTCGAAAAATTAATATTAATATGGTAGAACTATACGTTTCATAGTATACCCATACGTAAACGTATATAGTAGCAGATGACCCAGTGCCACTTTCTAAGCTGGAATTTTAGGAATCTTTGTGCGCATGCGAGCATTTTTTTTTCTTGCATTAAGACTCGTTATACGCCTTGCTCGACTAAATTGGCCTTTCAGTTCAAAGAAGGGGATTAGAGTCTGATTAACTCCTTAGCTATGTTGGCAGCATCCATTACATAGAGAAAGTAATATATGAATAAGTTAGGGAACGAAAAAAGGAAGCTATCACTTTTAAACTTAACGGTACGGTAGTGCAAATTATCATCATCACGGAAGTTTGGTCCCTTTTGCTGCTGGACGAATACAGTTACTCCTTCCTTTACAATTAATATAAATACTATATAAATGCTCCTTTAGCCCAAGCTGAAAGCATCGTAGCTGACGTATCTATTTTATTCATTGTCTGAATAGACAGAGTTTTAGTTGAATATTGATGACGGTGATGATCTTGGGGGAGGGGGAATAGGAATAAAATTACTTCAGCCCAAGCTGACTGCGAATCATATTTGGCAACGCAAACGGATACGTCAGCTACATTTTATTCGAGCTATATTTCGTCCCTTCTTGGCAAGGGTCCTCTTCATGCTCAAGCTGGAAAAATGCAAATACAGAAGAAATCCAATTTTGTATGCTTTTCCCGGGCGTGTGTCGACTGGTCGGCACATCGGGTTCTTTTTTACACGCAAGAAATCAAGTTCTGCAGACATTAGTCGAGCAAAACACAGAAGAAATTGAATTATATATGCTTTTGTCGGGCCTCAGATATAGCTTGAATAAAATGTAGCTGACGTATTCGTTTGCTTTGGCAAATAATAGGAATAAATACACCTTGACCCCAAGCTGACTGGAAAACATATATTCAAACAAGGCATAAAACGGTTACGTTGGCTACTGCTTCGGCAGCGATATTTTGGGCCTTCTTCGTAATGATCCTCGTCAGGCTGTCGAGCACACTTGACGAGCAGGGGCGTCAAATATGGGGGGGAGGGGGGGACACCCCCCCCCCCAATGTTGTTGACCAGTCGGTAAAAAATAACCAAGCGCCGCGATTTTCCGTAAAAACGGTCGTTTTTCGTAAAAATAACAGATTTTTTTTTTGAAAGCAGTCCACTTTATGAAAATCAGTAGATCTTTCGTCAAACAGTATTTTTTTCTTAAAGGACACCTGAACAATGAAACCATACCTGAACACACCATGGAGAATGCATTTACAGACATGGCCACGGAGAGCATTCTTCTCCTGAGCGTGACATTTTCAAAATAGGGATGTTCGTTTCTGGAAGTTTGTACATGCAGACTCCAAGACAAAAAGCGCAATTCATTCAAATCTTGTACAGCGCTGGCCGGATCGTATTGGAATTTCTTCTAGAAATACGTTTAGGCTTAACTGGTTAAAAAATATTCCAGAAGAAGGGTTGATTGGAGACATTTGTTCATTTCTAAAATTGTTCAGTACCGAAATAGGGACAGATGCAAAATGGACCAAAAATCATAGCTTGGAAACATTATTTCGTATTTGGATTGGGTTTTCTGCAGGCAATGTTAACGGAAGTCATACAGATAGGGATGATACTTGGTACTCTTCATCTGGGGCGTCCTGAGCCTTTCTTCATTGGGGGGGGGGGGGGCGAACTAGGTAAAAATTGACCGAATCCGTACCTGATATTGACCAAATTTATAATTTGTTTTCTAAAACACAGCGAGTTGCCTTTAAGAAGCTATAATGTGAAAAGGTTGCATAGTATGTACAAAATCGAGTCTAAAGAGAAAATTTGGCGTGTTTTCACGTTCTTCCACTTATGTTTTTTTTTGTTTCAGGGATACGCCGTCACTATCCTTTTACCTTTAGGGAACGTCCAGTTTTGCCAACACGACTTGAAAATGTTCCGAAAAAAAAAACGCAGTTGCTGCCAAGCGACAACGTCGTGAACGGCTGTACCCAGGAAAAATCAAAGCGCCGCAGGCAAAATTTTCTGAATCCCGCCTTTTTGCTGTCAAATTCTAGCTTTTAACGTGGTCAAAGCACCCCAAAATCAAGCCTCAAACGCCAACTAAATGACGTGCCCTTCTTCTAAATAGTGAAGACTTGCTAAATGTGTCGCAGGCGAAATATTTTGGAAACACTCCTACTCCTGGTAGAACCACCGAAAACAACCGAATGTGGTAAGTCTGGTAACAGATACGGACCAAACAAAAATCAGGTGAATTACCGAATTCAGTAACGAATTAGAACCAAATGAATATGATAAATCACCGAATTATGAAATGGATTCGCACGAATGCGATAGAACAGACACGGACTGGAGAGAACCGGTTTTGATCGAATTTTCGCCTTCGGTGAAAATTTGACCAAATGCCCAAAAAGTAGGGGGGGGCGCAGCGCCCCCCCCCCTCGGGACGCCCCTGCTCTTCATTCAGGTGTCCTTTAAAAAGAGTCGTTTTTTTCTGCAAAAGCAGTCGGTAAAAATGACCAGCCAGTCGGTATAAATGCCTCCCCACCCCCCGAACATTTTGGCTAGCAACGCCTCTGTGAACGAGGACCCTTGCCAAGAAAGGCCGAAATATCGCTTCCAAAGCATAGTAGCTGATGTATCCATTCCATGCATTTTTTGAATGTAATTGATAGGAATTAAACAACACGGTGGTTAGGAACGGGAATATGGGCTATTGCTTCTGGATCTACTGATAACATACTTCCGGATGGAAGATCCTAACGAGAAAGTTTACAGAACACCTCAATATCCTTCAAAATGTCAGTCGACAGATAACTTGTAAGAAAGCTCAGGCAGGCCGGGCAGACTAACCTTGAGCTTAAACTGTCATATCAAAACAAATGTGTAGTAGGTGGCTGTGGATATGGATTTGCAGCAGCTATAGGCTGTATTATTGTAAACTAGTAATTAGCTAAGCTCTCGGCTGTCGATCTGTGAACATGCAAAACCAGACGAAACGCGTCGACAAGTACCGTAAACACCTATTGCGAAGAATGCAAATTCGCGAAGTATTTTCTGGACCATCACGCAAGGGTTTGGATGCCAATGGCAAGAAGTTTAAATCTCACTTTTCACGGTACTGAACGCTCCAAGAAGGGCGACCACAAATTAAGCAAATGTAGAAAATATCGTCAGGAAAGTCGAAAATACTACAAGAAGTTGGAGAAACATGTATAGGCAAAATGATCGTCAAGCAAAATAATTTCAAACTTCTAGAATGAAACGAAATATAACGAATAATATACAGAGAGAATATATATAGAATGAATGATACAAATTAAGCAATAGTATTAAATCAGCATGTCTTCTTGCCATGAGGCAATACAAATTTCTTACGTGCTCACAAAACACCGAGACCCTTGAGGCCATTGCGTCAAACGTAGAATTTGTATGCAAATTTTATAGTTTATGTAAATTCAGAGTTGAGATCTGTTCAACTTGAGATACGTAACGGAAGGGAAAATATTGGCTTGGTGAGAAGGTTTGCCAGGTTTTCAAAAACATTTGTTTGTGTTTTGTAAATTTTTAATAAGATTAACTTCAAGAAAAGCGATTACAAATTTATTTAGAGGTTTTACACTTACGCCAGTCTGTAGTGCGTACGCCGCAGGTATGTAAGAGTGGCGCAACATAAAAAATAAAGCAACGTAACGTAAGTTGTTACGTGCCAGTTTAAAAGAACCGTTAAATCATCTTGGTCAAGAAGTCTTTTGTTGCATACTCAGTTTCTTTTTCTTTCGGATTCCGAACATACCATCAACCTGAGCAGAAAAATGTTATTCAACCTTTTCTTTTTAACAATCAACTTTTCAGTCAATCAACAGTTTGCTCAGTCAATCTGGTTGTTCTTAAACTGTCCTCGTTCCTGAGGAGTTATCCACTGAAGGTAGGAACTAAGAGGATGTCTTTTTTCATAATTTTACCAGTCATCAACCTTCCAATACATTTGATCGGATAACTTTTTTGTCCTTAAGTTTGTAAGGGTTGTTGGCGAAACGTCCGTCTTTTTAGAATAAAATAGATTTATTACAAATTCCCAAATATTCAAGAGGAACTGGGCTGGACTGGAAGGACTGGAATTTTAAAAGTAATTGGTTTCGGATCCCAAATATGAATAGACGATTTCATCAACTTCGTCTATGCTTTTATAAACTTGCGGAAAATTTTCATACCTATCACTAAGCATGGTAGATTTTTTTTTATACGCGTCAGTCATCTACAGCATTTCTTACTGTAATGTAGTACGATATGACATGACACGAGACAATTCCAAAAGAAAACCCATCCAGCCATACGGAACAAAAATCAACAACACAAGAACCAATACATTTAAAAAACAAAATAAAAAATCTCGCATAGCTTATCCGTAGGAACCTCCCTTTTTTACCCAAAAATCTTTATCACCATTCTTTGTACGTAAATGCAACTTGTAATTAAATTAAGGAGTTCGCATAAAATCAGTAGCGACAAAAAACTAGTTCTTCCAGTTAAGAGGGAAACTCCCGCAACTTTCCCTAGCCCCACCCTTAGTTGGCAAGAAAAACTGACTCAGATTCGCGCGCTTTTCCGCTTCATTTCTGCATGGAAGTGATTAGGCAGATTCTAAATGAAGGAATCATAACCTGTCAATAAAGGACAAGGCACAGGACGGAGTACCAAAACAAATGAAAGGAAAACCAAAGAAAATAAATTAACAATTGTAATAAACCAAATAATACGCATTTGCAAGAATGCACTTTTCCACTGTTAGTTTGTAGCAATCTTTCTCTGTTAAGAATAATAATTCTTTTCGGGATTTTCGGTAGTTTTGCTACATTTATGTTTGTGTGAGCCCCGGTTGGCTCTTAGTTTAATAAAGAATAAATGAATTCCTAAACTTCTTTCTCCACTGCAGTTGGTCAGAGATGCAACGGCTGTTTTCAGTCAAGCTGTGTATACTTTCGTATGCTTAAAGTTTAACTGAAAAGCCAACTTATTTGTGCCATTTAATTGAATACACTGAAGTATTTGGATTCTGCTAAAGGATTTTTTTTTCCACTATCTGCCCTAGTTATGACGTTCAGAACATCTGCGGCCGTCCCCACAACATAGATTCTACTATGACGCGGGAAATATTAATCTTAACACAAACGCGGCTTTTCAATGGGCAGTGGTGAGGTTGGTGAAGACTGCTTAGTGCCTGAACAAAAAAAAATCATAAATCTTTATCTTTTTTTTTTCTCTCTTAAGGCATACAACACAGATAAAAAGGCATAGAGGTACCACAAACCAGACAGAAATTCCACTATTTGAAAAATCTATTGTTCGTGAATACCGGAATAACGAAGTAACGCATTTTCAGCAGATCTTCAAGCCAATTTAAGTGATTAAGTGAGGGGTAACTAGATTGTCCTATCTTAGCACTCTTCAATTAAACTTTAACAGTTTCATTAAATGTACCGTAGCCTACGATGCTCAAGACAGCAAATTGGCGGCACCTAGCTTCTACTAGTAGTCTCATCCCCTGCTCCTCCGTTAGAACCATTAGCGCTGTTGGCACGGGGATGAAACTCGTATTAAGGGGTTGTCTTGTTTTCTGTTATTGTTTTCTTTTTTCCCGATGAAAAATTTTATTATATGGAGTTGTAAGTTTGAATAGCATATAGTAGTAATTTTTACCACTGCGTGCTACTATTAGCAAGACTGGATGCTACTGGAACAAGAAAGGATGCTACTGGATACTACTGCTTAAGATTAGCCCAGTCTCAGGCACATGAAATGATAGTATTCTGTATTATTACATATTAATACATGCAACTTTTTCGTACAACTATCACACAACTACACGGGATAAAAAAAACTGCATCGCGTTTCTATCTCTTTAAACCCCATCTTTTTCGCATTTGTGATGTACGGTAAGTAAGTAAGTAAGTAATTTATTAATAACCCGCCATTTCGAAAAAGCGAAGTAATTGAAAGAAAATAAATAAAAAACATAAAGACACATGTTGATGGGGAGTAGAGAGAGAAGCCTCGGCTTAACGCCTTTTTTCTATTAATAAATAAATAAATAAATACAATATTAATTGCTCAATGGGGTCCTGGGGAACCAATCAACTTTCCACCATTTTATTTCATGTTCAAAATCTTCATTATTTTCGTTCACCAGTCCAGAGAAGCTTAGTGGACAGACAGTTAAAAGTAGAGTAGCTTCCTTATGTGACGCCACAGTGACAAAAAAAATCGGGTTCACTCCCTATAGTCTGGAGCGATCACAACGTATGGCTTTCGAAAAAAGATACACGTACACGATAAGTGTTGCTTCGCACCTTCGTTATCTACGATGATAAAGTGCGGCTCATTCTTTTACAACTGCTTTACCCATCCCCCTCTGCCCTTGCTTGGCGTCTGTTAAAATGTCTGTGAAAATCATAATTGTATGCCTTTGTTTTAGAAAACCAATTTAATTTCCACCATTTTAGTTCTTCAGCTATTTCCACATTTAGTTCAGAGGAGCAAAAAGGTCGAACAATAAAAACTGAGCAGCTGCCTAAGATGACGATGCAGAAATTTGATAGAATTCAGCTAAATACTTTTGAAAAGGCATGAAGAAAAAATACCTCAACTCACGCCCATACAATGCTTCATCTACCACTGTTGATCAATCTTGAGGTTCAAAAAAGCCTCTAAGGTTTTCATGGTTCCATACGAAAATCATTAATCATTTCAAGATGAATAGTATTCCCTTTCAGCTGCTTCCTTCTGAAGCTTAAGCTCATCCTTAATATGTATGCCTGAGGTGTCCAAGAATTTCAAATTAAAATGCACCATTAAACAGGAAATTCCACTGCAGTAATAGCGAGGAAGGAAAATTCGTTGAGCATGAATATAGCTTACATACTCATTCAGTTCGGCCCAATCTGACTGCGAGTATTATTATTGCGCAAAACGAAAGAAAACTGGGAAAAAAATTTGGCAGTGCCTATTTCTTTCAAACAACTGTTTTGAGGTTCTTGTATTTTCTGCTTAGAAATAACCCCATTTTCAAGAAGAAAATTTGTGTTCCCTAGGCTAGTCATGCAAACGAGATTGACTGACTTGTTGATGTAAATTTAGTTTTCCGCTTTTGTGAATAATGTTCGCCGGTCTTTGGTTTTTGCAAAAAAAAGGTGCGTTTGTGTTGATAATGATCATTTCTACAGACCGATCCTGGTTTTCAACCCAATCTCCGTCTATCAATAAAATTCTTCCTTTCTTTTGGATAGGCCTTTGACAGTATGACGTTTGAGTATTGTTATGGTCCATTTAAACACTGCGTAAAATCCGAGCGTATTTTGAAATGGGAGCGTATTTTACGCACGTTTTGAGCTTGAAAGGGTTTCTAGCAATACGGACGTATTTAGATAATAAACGGGCCGATTTCTCAAATACATACATATTGCTAGAAATGTTTTCAAGCTCAAAACGTGCGTAATACGCTCGGATTTCAAAATACGCTCGGATTTTACGCAGTGTGTTAGCCCACCATTACCGTTGAGTATTGTACGAAGATAAGGGATCGACTAAAAAGAGGCACGGCAACACGACATAGTGTAGGAGGCACGTGTATACTATAAAGAGGCACGAAAACTAGAAGGGATCGTTCAAGCTTCAACGTGAGGGGCAGGAACAATGTACGAACGTGCCTTCTTTTAGGCTGGGAAGTTACGAACTCTCACTTACTTGTCTACTTCTACTACTTGCTAATCTCTTTTTTACTCTTGCCTCCTACGCCATGCCGTGCCTCTTTTTAGTCGATCCCCGGAGATAATCATCATTTCGTCTTTAGATGGACAGCCAAAGGATCGTCTTTGACATATTTTCCGAAATATATCTTTTTGGATTTCTTTATATCCGAAGAAAGACGCGTATTTTGGCCTAATTGTCACATCTATACTACGCATAGAAGCTGAGATAAGAGTATTATACAGATATGAATGTCGATAGATGAGACATAAGTCTTTGTTTCTTCCTTTGCAATCGTCTGAAACCCGCGTTTTTCGCTCTCCCAAACAGTACTGAAAAGTACAGGTAAGAAATTTCGGCTGTCCAGGAAAGATTTGTAGAATAACAAATTAATTCAGTGCTTTCTTTTGAAACTGGTAAGTTAGTAAGTAATTTATTTATAACCCGCTTCTGAAAAAGCGGAGTAAATGAAAGAAAAGAAATAAAGCACAGAAAAGACACTTAATTTAAATCTTCGGCCAGGAAGCGGTGGATAGCATCGCGCGTTTCAGTACTGTTCGTGAGGCAAGCTTCCTAGGACTATTCATAAAACATCCTCTGACCCGCTACGTAAACCGTCAGCAACGGCACAACTTATAACTATTAACACGGAGGTTAACTCAACAATTGCGGTTTCTCAATTTGCTTCTTTTAAACCCGTAAATCCAGGGACAAGTTTAACACGTTCAAATTTGAGTAACGGATAGCTCAAACCAAACCTCTCATTACGAAAATGAGCTTATTTAATCTGTTTATTTAAGTTCGACTTTTTAGACAGCTAAAAAACCCCGAAGGAATAGTATCCTTCGCCTATACAATCTATTACTAACAAGAACTATGACTTTTGGAACATACAGGGGACCAGAGGAATGCAGGGATTAGGATGAAACTTAGACAATACAAAGATCATCGGTCCCAGATTTGTGATTTTGAAGTCCAGACCGGATCCGGCCTCGGTGGGAGGAGTTGTTTGTCACCGAAATTTTCCGGATGTTCTCCGATTCAAGGGAAACTAAGTGCCGTGGATGTAAAATTTGCGGGTCCGAATCGCATCCGACTACGTTGGAGGGATGGAGGGGGAGGCTTGGTATCCTGCATAGGGACCAAACGGATGGAGGGAGTAGGATGAAACTTGGTCAGGTGTCCAAAATCCGGTAGTGCTTCCACTCGCGTAAAACTCGATGGTTGATAGGAGCAAATGCCCTAGATTTGATATTTCTGTGTCCGAATCGCATGTGGACACGGTGGAGGGGGGGGGGGATGTTTGGTACGCATAGGTTCCAAAATGAGAAAGTGATGAAACTTGGACGGTACAACAGTCATGGCGGGATGTGCCATTTTTGGTCGGGGCCGGATTTGACCAAATACTATGTAGCTGGAAATGGAATACTATTCAAGTGACTTTACCATGACAAATCAGCTGGTTTATTTGTTACCGTAACTACAGCTGGAAGCGATAGCCAAAAATAAATCTTTTTCTGTAACACAATCATGGACTTACTTAAGAAGTGATCTTAAGTAAGAAAAACTGTTTTCTTTTAGGTAATATAAAAATAAGTTAAATTACGGCTACGGGTTAAAACAAAAAGAAAAAAAAAGTGATCTTACAATCTGAACATTCCCTGACTGGCCACTGAATTGCACGCTATCGGTGAAATTCTAATTCTCCGCGTCGGGGTTCACTTCCTCTTTTGGGACAAAAAGTGCATGTTGTCACATCACTATTAATGTCAAAGACGAAAAAATAAGAAATCCCTTAGCAGTAGTAAAAATAAATCAGTGTATTCAAATCCGAGATGTCAAAAAAGCGAATTTTCAGTTGAACTTTAACAAATCCAGGTTCAGATACGAACTTTAACGGACATATGTTAATATATTTGTCCATTCTTTAATTTTTTAACAAGCTACATCTTCTCCCGAGACGAGAAACTTGGGCTTACCTCACGAGATATCCAAGGTACTGTAACACTTTATCCAAATCTGCATACTTCTTCGATCCTTCGCAATTTCCATCCGAATTAGCAGGCACTATGACGAGGGGCAGGCCATTCCTATCCTTACCTCCGGGAAGGTAAGCGACTTGCCTGGTAAGCTCACAAATCACTTGTCTGCCCTCCTGGACTAGACTTGACATTGGCTTTTCACTCATTCACAGATTCACTAACTATCCAATACAGCGAAAATTCCGAAGTGCCTGCAAACAGAAAGCCATGGAAAGCGTTAGGAAAAACGAAACATTAATTTATGATTAGGACTTGGTCACCGTCACTACAGTTCAACCATCCATTCAACCACCCGTCAGACCGCTCACACACTCAAAAATCAGAGAGGTCGTCCAGCCGGAAGTTCGTAACCCATCTTTACTCTCTGGTGGGGGACCTACGGATGGATCAATTGACAGGTGTGCGAAGTTATGAGTGTTGATGGGTGAAATGACGGGTGGAGAAACTGTCGTAAAAATTGACGAAGTGATGGATTTTTTTAGATGAACTGACGGGAGGGCAAGTTGACGGGTTCCCAAGTTAACGCATAGTCTATCCAGTTTACAGCTGGAATTCTTATAATGACAAGGGGACAAGTAGCATTTCTTCGAAGGCACACGAGAACAATCGGCGGAAACACCAACGGAAAAGCGGTCTGTCTACGGCAAAGCTACGCGTGTCATACAAACTGTTCCAGTACTTTATGCCGTAACTTAACCGTTCGATAGTGCAAAAGCAAACGAGGAAAGAACAAGTGATTCGTAAAAACGATCTCTGTGCCAATTCCAAGTTATTGTTTTTCTTTTTTGTTCTTCCTCTTCTTATCTTTCAGTTTTCCTTCTTTTTCAAAAAAAAGTATGTATAGATTGATCTAAAGTGAAGATTTATTTGCCCCCCCCCCTTCCCCCACAGGCCCATTCGGGCTTTCCTGCAGTCAGAGGTACCGACTACATGTGTTAAGAACAACTAGATGTTTTAAAAGGTTTGTTTATGTAGTTTAGTTTATTAAATCTGAGTTGTACAATAAAGAGTATACGAGTCTAAGACCATCCCGATCCAAGTCGCTAGTTCAAACTAGGACTCGGTTATTATCTGGTAAAAAAAAAATATATACATTCTGTGTTGAGGTTTTATACCATTTGTGCTCCGCAACCGATGAGCTGGACCATCCGAGCTCGACTAAAAACGGGAATGGAACGGAATGGCACGCCACTGGAGGAACGCATGCTAAAAACGGGAATAATCAAAGGTACTAAAATCGGGAACGCAGCACCAGGAGGAACACTATTAAAAGGGTGAACAATGCACCGTAGTCATGTTTCATCTATTAGTTGAGTTATTCCCCGCACGGTGAGTATAAAAAAACGAATGTCATTCCCGTTTTTAGTACTTGTTTCTCCTGCAGCATGGAGTTATTAAAGAACAGGAGACCTGCCCTTCACTGTGCGGGGGGTAAACTCGACTAAAAGAAGGTTCAGTACTACTAGAACAGGGATCGTGCACCGGAATGACCTTGAACTCGTGCCCAAACAATCTACCAAAAGAAGGAAGGGCGGTGCATGATTCCCCTTTTAGTAGTGTTCATCCTGGTGCAGCGTTCCTGATTTTGGTACATCATTCCCGGTTTTAATGCGCGTTCCAGTTTTTAGGACTCATTCCCCAGCACCCGTGTCGTTTAGTTCTGTTCCCATCTTTAGTCGGTCCCGTTGTTGCTGTAACGGCTTAATTTGACCTTCTCGTCTTCGGTATGCTAACAGCGTTGGCTGACGTTAGGAATCTGCAGACAGAAAAGGGGAGTGGTGTTCAGATTAATAATTTCTATGGACTGGCTATGATTCCTCCTGGATTTTCCATGAATTAATTTCTGCAAGAAAAGTTCATGAAAATTTCTGATACTCAACAGCATCATGGACCGCTCGAAGATATAATGTACTGTACAATACCTAGGGGCGTAATAGGAACTTTAAAAGTTGTTCAGCATGTCAGATTGAGTAATTAGGTCATTTACAGTCAATTATGTTTACTCATAATCATTCAGACCAGCATAACCAGCACCAAGGGTAGCCATGACTATTTCTAGAAAATACCAGGAGGCTGCACTTTCACCTCATCACTTATGGGTAGTAGGGTACAATCAAAAGCTCATAATAAGCTGTCCATGAAAAAAAAAATCGCCCTTGGTACAATCAATGGCCCATAAGTATTTGTTCATGAATCTGCTCTCCACGCCAGATTTAAACACAACTCCTATGTTATGAACACTGAACATTGAACAGCATTTGTTAAAGCAGAGGACTGGAAACTTCCATTAACCAAACAACGTGATCTTTAGGCTAGACGTATTTTTTTGGATTTTATAAATTATTTTTCTGCTTCTTCTTTGTCATACCCTTTGATTTAAATTTCTGTTCTTGCTCGAAATTGGTTCCTATGTAGGACAAGAATTTGTATGCCTGAACTGGAGGAAAACTAAGTCTTGATAGGGACAAAAGCAACAAAATACTTCACTTACGAATTAACGCAAAATATTATTAGAATAAATCCCATCTGATTTATTAGGGCAATCAAATATGATTCGCAGTAAGCTTGGCTGAATGTTACTCTTACCAAGGTGCCGAAATCTTGGCCTGAATTTCGCTGGAAAAAATCCCTGCTGAACTATTCGTTTAAAGCAGCCAAGTCTTAAAGTCAGTTTTAAAGTCAGCCAAGTCAAAGTTATCTTCAATTGCCCAGGACCTTCACGTTTCTGCCCTTGGTCTGCCCTTTTTCAGACCCGATTAGTTCCTTTTCTTCTTTTTTTTAAATGTTTGTTTTTATGGCACTTGCAGCCTCTGGCTCAAGTGCCATATACCGATCACAATTCCGTCTGTCGGTCTGTCGGTCTGTCGGTCTGTCGGTCTGTCGGTCTGTCGGTCTGTCGGTCGGTCCGAGTTTTTTTGTCCCACATATCCGAGTTAGGGTACTTCCAGATGTGCTAGGACAATGAAACTTGGCAGGCATATCAGGGACCCGACCAAACTAACCTGGAAATAATCAGTTTCCCGATCCGACCATATGGGGGGGAGTGCGGGGCGCTGGAAACTTGCAAATTTAGGGCATTTTGTCACTTTTTTTCTGAGTTAGGGTACTTCTAGATGAGCTAGGACAATGAAACTTGGCAGGAATATCAGGGACCCGACCAAACGAACCTGGAAATAATCAGTTTCCCGATCCGACCATATGCGGGGGAGTGGGGGCGCTCGAAACTTGAAAATTTAGGGCATTTTGTCACACTTTTTCGAGTTAGGGTACTTCCAGATGAGCTAGGACAATGAAACTTGGCAGGAATATCAGGGACCTGACCAAAGTAACCTGGAAATAATAATTTTCCCGATCCGACCATATGCGGGGGAGCTGGGGCGCTGGAAACTTGAAAATTTAGGGCATTTTGTCACACTTTTTCGAGTGAGGGTACTTCCAGATGAGCTAGGACAATGAAACTTGGCAGGAATATCACGGACCCGACCAAACTAACCTGGAAATTATCAGTTTCCCGATCCGACCATATGGGGGGGAGTGCGGGGCGCTGGAAACTTGAAAATTTAGGGCATTTTGTCACACTTTTTCGAGTTAGGGTACTTCCAGTTGTGCTAGGACCATGAAACTTGGCAGGCATATCAGAGACCCGACCAAACAAAATTAGGAATAATCAGTTTTCTGATCCGACCATTTTGGGGGGGGGGGGGGTGGAGGGCAGGGGAATCCGGGAAACTGAGAAGTGTGTAACTTTCGAACGGATGATCGGATTGTAATGAAACTTCATAACTGAAGAGAATATATATCTGTAATGTCCCGTTTAAAGTCTTGACCGGATTCGGTAGCCAGGGGGGAGTTGGGGGGGGGGGAGACCGGAAATTTCAAGAAACGGTTAGAATGGAGGGATCGGAGTGAAACTTGCTGGGAAGAACAAGCATCTGCTCTAGATAAGTCCTTTAGACCATTGTACTGGATCCGGACACTTATGGGGGGGGGGGGGCCGGAATTCCGGTGATGGTGGTTTTTTGGATTTTCACGATGAAACTTGGCAGGCATATCAGGGACCCAATCAAACTGACTTCAAAATAAAAATATTGTCGATCAGATAATGGTGGGGGAGTGGAGGGAGGGGAATCCGCAGGGGAATCCGGGAAATTGAGAAGTGTGTAACTTTCGAACGGATGATTGGATTGTAATGAAACTTCATAACTGAACAGAATATATATCTGTAATGTCCCGTTTAAAGTCTTGACCGGATTCGGTAGCCAGGGGGGAGTTGGTGGGGGGAGACCGGAAATTTCAAGAAACGGTTAGAATGGAGGGATCGGAGTGAAACTTGCTGGGAAGAACAAGCATCTGCTCTAGATAAGTCCTTTAGGCCATTGTACTTGATCCGGACACTTATGGGGGGGGGGGGGGGTCCCGGAATTCCGGTGATGGTGGTTTTGGGGATTTTCACGATGAAACTTGGCAGGCATATCAGGGACCCAATCAAACTGACTTCAAAATAAAAATTTTGTCGATCAGATAATGGTGGGGGGAGTGGAGGGAGGGGAATCCGAAATTTTCAGTCATGCGTAATTTAGGAATGGTTGATCGGATTCGAGTGAAATTTAAGAATTCAACAGAGGACATTTCTCCGATGATTTTTTTCATATCCGGACCGGATCCGGCAACTATTGGGGGGGGGGGGGAAATACGTGCCCCGTTTAGAATGGAGGGATCGGGATGGAACTTTGTGGGAAGAACAAACAGATGCTCTAGGTAAGTCATTTGCTGAATCGGATTGGCTACGTGCACCGCGGGGGAGCTGGGTGAGGGGGGGGGGGTGGACCGGAAATCTCGAGAAACGGTTAGAATGATGGTATCGGAGTGAAACTTGCTGGGAAGAACAAACATCTGGTCCATATAAATCTTTTACATAATTTGACTGGATCCGGACACTTGAGGGGGGGGGGGGGAGGGGTCTCCCGGAATTCCGTTTTTGGGGGATTTTCACGGCAATACTTGACCCGCTTATAATGGTGTGATCTGGATCGAACTTCGTGGGAATGACAAACAGATGCTCTGGATTAATCATTTACAGAACAGGATTGGCTCCGGTTATTGTGGGTGGAGTTGGAGGAGGGGGAGGGGGGTCTGGGATTCCGGTGATCGCGCGTTAAGGTACTTCCTGATGTGCTAGGACGATGAAACTTCGCTGGAATATTGGAGACTCAACAACATTTGCTTAGAAATTGCTACTTCCCAAATCCGATTATTCCTTAAAGTACCAATCTTGACCGCAAAGTAAAAAAAATACTTTTAAGCAATATATGCATTTTCGTGATGCCCATCAGCCCATTAGCAGTTTTGCCTCAAGGGTTTTGCTTACAAATGAAGTTCCAGCTCCCTTATAGCGCGCATCTCAACCGCAAAGTCGAAACTTACTCTTGATCAATCAAATCATCTTGACACATGCAAGTGCCATATGAGCTTACAGCTCTTGTTTTATCTCGTGCATTTACTACATTAGTGAAAGCTCAGTGTATTTTTTCCTTTTATTTGTTTATACTGCACTATTTCCCTCTTCTGAAGTGCGTAAAGAAAATCTCATCATCATCATCATTTCTGAACTATGTTTTATCTAATGTCCTCACTCCAATTCCGTATTCTTCGTTCTATACACATATCTTTTTTTTCATTTTGCAACCTGCTATTTTCGTTAAGCATGAGTATCATGTAACTTTATTTCTTGAAACGTCCAATAATCAAACTTGTTTCCTTATTCGGGCATGATGAAGATGATTTTGCGCTCTTCTGAAACTATAAAATAAACTGAAACTCTGGCGCCCGCGAAAAAGCAACTTTCGATGAATAAAACCACGTTGTTACTGGGGTTCTCTATTAAAAATGTACATTAAAGCAAGCGCCAATAACTGACCAAAGAAAGACTAACCTACATCCACAAGTGAAAAGTAACAGCGCAGCATTCCAGCATCTAAAAAACAAGTGTGCAGCGCAACTGAATCCCCAATTAGGTACGGCGACTCGTACGCTGGACTCCTCGCCGTATGATTATAGTTATTTGACAAGTCTAGGGCTGAGATTCTAATAGGCCAGAGGCTCCCAGTCATATGCAGGGAGAGATCAGGGTTTTGTTTCGGGGCTTAATGACGATAACCTTTTCGAGATAGTAAGAGATCGGATCAGACGTGCAAGATTTCCGGGATCAGAATAGAATAGAATAGTAATCTATTCGGTCGCACTTTCACGGTGATAAACCCAAAATTGGTGAGTACTGTCATGCACAAATTTGAAAATATAACATATACATTTAAAAGTATGTACAAATGGTCAAAGGCTATTTAAAGTCTCAGCAATCTTTCGTATAAAACTATTTTGATAACGGCTGTGTTTGGCCTGCTCGCTCTTGCCTTTCCCTTACATTGTTGTAGGGCGGAGGGAGAAACTCATTGTAGATGAAGTGAAAATCAGTAGTGGAGAAAGGTTTTGAAAAACCGTATCATTTACTCTTCTCATTATGCTTGACTTGCTTGAGGGTTCTAAGTCGCCCTTCAGAGTTTTTAATAGCTCTTCATTTTTGTTACAGCCACGAAAAAAGAATAGTATGGGTAGTAAATGAGAAAAAAAAATGAAAAAGAAACAACATAACGCAGTACTAACACTCTTGACATGGGAATATGAAGAAGAAATTTTAACAGGAAAGTTTTAATAGAATTGTCCGGGTCTTCTCCAACACCGATCTAATAGTATAAATAGTCTATAACCAGGTATAACGAATACCTGGTTGACTCCGTAATTAAATAATATTCAAATATCTAAAGGTTCAGTGAATATGGTTAATATACGAAGACCGGGTTGACAATCACTTCTTAACTTGAACAGGCGATGGAAACACGGTGGAAGTGCGAAGCTCCGCTAATCCTTAAAGGACCCCTCTTGTTTATTCTGCCTTTTATCATATACCTAGCTCTCTTATGGAATTATAAGCTTCTAAAATCAAAAGTCTACTGACAACTCTTTCACATGTAAGGATATGGGAGCCTTCTGCTTTTGACTTTTTTATTTGCTTAGTTTTCCGTGGTTTTAACCACGGCGCGTTCCGTATTCAAATGTTTTGCGCCCAGCCGCCGCGTCCGAGATCAGGTAGGCCGGGCTGAGTCGACAAGCGCTAACAAGAAAATCGCTAAATTCCGGTGGAAAGTTATGGTACTTTCGAAAAAAGTTTTCTCTGATCCATTTCATAGTGAAAATATCATTTCTAGTAAGAGTTGTACTTTAAAACTTTTGTAAAAGATCTTTCAAACTTGTGGTAGTCAAACTTTGACGTAACAGATAACACTTCGGATATTATCTGTTGTGTTTGAAAACGTTATGCATGAAATGTTATGCATAATAAGCTTTGTTAGGAAGAGCCAAAAAAAGTATCTACTGATTTTAATCCTTACCGTCATGATGTCGGAACAGTTATTACGCATACCACTTTGAAACACAACAGATAACATCCGAAGTGTTATCTGTTATGCATATCTGTTGAAACCGCGCCTCCTCGTGTTATCTGTTATGAAATGTTCAGGCAGTGAGACACCTGCCCCTAGTTGATCACCGAAAAGCCGCTTCTGTACTGAGATTCAGTGTAAGATAGTGGATAGTGGAAAAAATTAACAAACAGAATCCAAATAATTCAGGGTATTCCATTAAATAACACACAAATAAGTTGGCTTTTCCGTTAAACTTAAAAGTATTTAGTGCCTTGTCGAGTAAGGAAATTTGCATGCCGCATAGGATACTTCGCAAAGCAGATTAAAATGCCATAAACCAGAATACTCCATTAACAATCTGCTGCGGTATAAGCATTCGCATCCTTTTGCCCTTCAACCGGAAAGATGTCGAATTGCGGTGAAATAAACCACTTATCCTGCGGAATAGCACAATCTTCCTGAATTACCCATCCCGCCTCGATGACGCCATAAAACACGACAATCAAACGAAGCATCTAATTCGAAGAGGCCCTTTTTCTCCTGTAGGGTTGTTCAATGAGTTATATTTTCGTTTCACTGAAGGAATTACCGCTAATCCAGAAGTCAAACATTTTTGGGATCCCAAACGTCAGTGAAGGTTCTTGGAGCTTTTCTGTTCGTTCGTCTGTCTCTTTGTAAGCGAGATAACTCTCGAAGGAGTTGAGGCATTTTTTTTGGTGTAAGGGTCTTGGGGTAATTTTCATGAAAACATATCTCTTAAAATCCACGTTGTGCACTCTCGAAGGAGTTGAGGCATTTTGTTTGGTGTAAGGGTTTTGGGGTAATTTTCATGAACAAACATGTCTCTTAAAATCCACGTTGGTGCATGGTCACTCAGAATACGCCTAATCTGTAAGACGTTCCCGGCCGCACAAAAAAACGAAAAAAAGTATGTTGACAGAAAAATTACAGAAGAACAGAAAATATGATATATTCGTTTCGGGAGCCCTGGCATCGTTTATAAGTAGCCATCCTACAACAACGTCGGATCAACTCACCACTTTAGCCAAAGGCAGTGTATATCGTTCCCGGACCTGGAACTGATCCCTCAAATGCTAAAAGCATTCTACCGGTCGAGTCTTCTGGCACACAGGAGCTAATAGTACTCGACCAGTCGAGTAATAAGGGTTATGGGAGCTATTAGTACTCGACCAGTCGAGGAATCGAGCCCCCGATTGCCTTTAGTACTAGAGTGGTCGAGTACTCGTGTCTTCAGCAGCTAAAATTACTTTACTATGCGGAACTTGGAGTCAGAAAGGAACAGGTTGAGTAATTACTACCAAAGGAGCGTTTTTTATTTTGTTCGGATCCATGTATTTACAAACAAGAATCAGAAACTTCCGGAAACAAACTGAATGTCCGCGGGAAAAAGCAATACATCCCCGCTGTTGGTAGAACATACAAATAAGAAGCTCATTTACCGATCAATAATACTTCTTTGAAATACAAATCACGAACCTAAACATGATTATTGAAACACAATTACAAAATTCACTTGAAAACAACACTTTTTTTTTAAATATTGAAGGGTTGTTTCGTTCCTAATACACAAAGACATTTCCTTCCACAATCATGAACGAAAGGTGGCCATTTCAGGCCAAAAAAAATCACACTGGATTAGTGTCCTGAACGTTCAATCCTTTGCACGATCAATCGTACAGCTTCGTCTCATGCGGCTGGAATTTCAGTTTTAGCGTGATGTACCGTCGAGACAAGAACTGACAGATGAAGTTATGTGCGAAATAAGGCATTGATTACAAATGTCACAAAAGAGAGATCAGTTTATCAATACAAAAAGAGAAAAGATGAACAGTGCTATAAAGAAAATACTGAGATTAAAAAAATTTATGTGTTACGTAATGAATTAAGTTGATAAACAGCTTAGTAAATATAAAGAATAATCGTATGATAGGCAACGTTAAGGTTTTTTTTAAATTATAGAGAGTGCAACTGAGACTAAAAGGAAAGTTTCAATACTGAAATGTAAAACCGGCAGTAAATTCCGTAGCTTCCGTTTTAAGTAACGTAGATTTTATCGGTTTATTCACTTGAAAATGAACGAGTTAAAAATCCGAGAAAATTTTTCACATGAAAAGTCAGAAATTATGGGAAACAAATTGGCATAAATGTTGAGTGGTTTCGAAAACAAAATTCGCAGAAAAAGGAGCAGGCATAAACAGCCAGGTATAACGGAGGGTTGGTGTAGTTAAATATCAGACATCATAGGTTTTATATCTCTTTTGGTAAACTAGGTCTTACTAAGCCACTAGGTCCAAGGGAGCATTTGGTTTATTTAAAATAGTGATCAATAAATATTTAAGTTTTAAGTTTCCCTGGTACATCAACCTATCTTTCATTCCAAGTTTTCATCCGTTGTTATCTCCAAACTTAACAAACAGTATTAACGTATTGTGGGCTATTTGTTTAAACACAATTTGACCACCCAACACACGTTGACAATTTTAAGCTACTGCTAACTGTATATAATAATAATTAGTTTAAACTCTGCGTTGTACGATGGTATTTCCGGGCAAATATATGTTCATTTTCTAGCTTGGAGCCTGAAGAAGACCCTTGCCAAGAGGGCCAAAATATAGAAAATGTAGCTGACGTATCCGTGTTGCATTGCCAGAAACATATATAAATATATGTTTATATATATATATACATATTGTAGACTAAGCAAAGGATCGTAGTGAATGTTCCAAGACTATGATCTAACTACTATTTTGAATTGGTTATGCTTCAATTACCTCCAACTTGTATAACATTATCCAATTTCCACTTTTACATCCTTATGGTTACACGAAATGTGTCACTTCTGAATACCTGGTCAGCAGCAGCATCCACAGATGCTCCCAAGAGATGCCGATGGGTGGAACCAACAGTGGGCATGCGCCCGCGTACCACGAAAGCAGCTTTCACAGAAGAAGTCAAGAAGACGCCCAGCGGAGTACATGCAGCATTCAAACCAACATCTTCATTTTCCCATTCAGCAAAACAAACATAGGTTTCCCATACCCTTGGTTCGTATGCTGCGATGCATGCTACACGGTATTTTCTTTGATTTTACAGCATGCCTTCTTTTAGTATGCCGTGCCTCTTTTAAGTATCCGTGCCTCCTACATCATGCGGTTTCGTGCCTCTTTTTCGTCGACTTCATTTCCAAACGGATGTTCGCATCGCAATGTAACTGAGCCTTTTTAAGATACTGACATTAAGACTGCAACTCAGGATATAAATAATAGTTGCGTTTTTGCAGATACCGTGGTATCTGTTGCCGCGGTAACTGGATCTGCAATTTGCCGTTTTTGCAGTTACCGTGGTATCTGATATACGGTTGCTCTGCAAAACTACGATTTTTTTCGCTTTTCGAATTCATCCCGAAAGAAAAACTGTTAATTCAGTCACATCACTAAGTGCCAAACTTCTTTCCCACCAATTTGACAAAAATTGATGAAAGTGAGATGACTTTTTCAGATACCACGATCAGTTACCACGGTCGGGCCGTGGTATCTGAATATCAAATACCGCGATAACTGTCCAGATACCACGATAACTGCAAAAACAACTTTAGACCGTGGTATCAGATACCATGGTATCTGCAAAAACGCAACTAATATCTCTAGGATTTATATCTCTTCTTTCAAACCGGTAAGAAACTTTTCGCCTTGAAGATACTCTTTTGTTAATGCATTTACCGTACCAAACATGCATTCTGCCGGGCGATTTGAAATATTTATCAAAACCGCGAAAACGCAGGTTGTCCGCAATAACCCGAAGTGTTTTACCGGACCAAACATGCATTCTGCCGGACGAGTTGAAATATATACCAAATATAAAGTACCAAATATACATTACCAAAAAAAAAGTGGAACCAGACTAATCTTTTGTCGAACAAAATTCATTTCGGAAGTATTCCCAGTGTTCTCGTTGTTTTCCGTCCGCGGCGTCCGCGTGAAGTGACTCCCTCTATTCTCGCCATTCCCTTCGATTTCCCGAGGAGTCCTTGGGGAACGGCGAGAATTCGCCTAATATCCCCGCAGTGTTTTACCGTACCAAACATGCATTCTTCCGGACGAGTTGAAATATTTAAAGACATTCGAAGCCACGAAAACGCAGATTGTCTGCAATATCCCCGCAGAGTGAACCAGGGTACAGCCACCAAGCTTGACGAGGTCTTGGACGCAGTGTTACCACTGGTCTCAGAATTATCTGAACTGTCACAGGTTTTCAATTACTCCCCTGGTTCATAACTATGACAAAATTTGTCGCACGAAATCGCACATGCCAAAATGTCACAGAATCCTGCGGCAAAGCGCGCCAGAGCAACCTTTTATCAAAGTTATCTTTCCGGGAAAAAGGATTGATTTGAGTTACTATCATCAGCTCGTCTTTGAAGGGCAAACTGGATATTTTATTCATTTTTCTCTGATTTTTAACTCGTTCATTTTCAAGGGAAGAAGACACCGACAAAACTATGAAATATGAAAAACTATGTAGAAAAACTATGAAAAACTATATAGCCTGCGTATACAACTACGCAGGCTAGAAATTTTTCATCGGGTAAGGAGGCTGAAAACAACACTCAAACGACGGTCCTGCTTTTTCCAGCCCAAACGGAAAAAAAAATCTTCCGGTTAAAAGCGAACCATTCATGGCTAAGTCGAATTAGGGGAGGTGGAGGGGCTTAAGATGGTTTAGCCGACATATGTTATCGAGCAAACTGATAAGACGGACCCGACGAAAAAATTTGTCTCAAAAGTAGCATACAGTACTCACTGATGCTACTACATGCTTCTACTCCAAGGCTTTCGTGTTACTGCATTCTACTGCATGCTACTAATAACAAGACTGGGTGCTACTGGATACTACTGTTTAAGATTGGCCCAGTCTGAGGCAAATTAAATGATAGTATTCTTTACTATCACATATCACTACATGCAACTTTTTCGTACAACTATCATATAACTACACAGGCTATAAATTTTTCATCGGGGATGATTCAAAGGAGAAGCTGGTTAAACGGATCAAGAACAAGTCGAGTTAGTCAAAGGGCTTCGTACCTCAACATTTGAGGGACACCCTACGATGGTACGGTCACCTCCTCAGAATGCCATCACACCTAACTGCGAAAATCGTGCTGGACTTTAACCCCACAGAAGCCGGCTGGAAACGACCCCGCGGAAGACCGAAACATCGATGGTCCGATAGTCTTTCCAAATACTTGTAGTTGGCAAACATCGACGTCCACGATGCACCAGCGCTAGCTGCTGATCGCACCAGTTAGAGGTGGCTGACATCGATCTCTACGCTGAGCGATGCCCGGCAGGAGACATAAGTCCAGTAAGTCTTCATACCTCGACGTTTGAGGGTAGCAGTGTTGCCAAGTGTGACACTTTTGGTGCTTTTTGACACTTTTTGTCTCTAGGTGAAACCGTGACACTTTTTCTCTGAAAGTGACACCTTTTTTTTACGAATGATACCTTTTAGGTCAGAAAAGCACTTTTTCATTTACTTTACTAAAGTGACGGATTACCGCCCCCAAAATACTGCCAAAACATGTACTTTACTTTGATTTTGTACACATAAACCGTTTGAAGCCTTAAATAAAGCTCATTTCCGATTAAATTTGTTACAAAACTGTGATGTAACAGTTAAGAAATGTTTTGAAAAATGTTGTCACAAATTCAGTTATCAGCAATTATTCGCATTTTGCGCGTTGTGCAGCGGCACAAAAAAAATTCGAGGTGTCAAAAAAACCTTTTTGTCAGCAATCATGACACTTTTACGAGTCGAGCTCTTGGCAACCCTGCTTCGCACCTCGACATTTGAGGGTAGAGGAAGGGCTATAAAAAATGGCTGGAAGAAAAACTAAATCTATTACATCAGATCACTATAGGCTACTTCAATTGGTGAGTTAGCATCGGGAGATCGGCACTGCGTTTCGCGAACCTTCAAAGGTTTGCACGCGAAAGTTGGCTTGTTTGCTTTTTACTCGGATCTAACGGAAACTACTCTCATCCAACGGAGACCCAGGGTACAAATGGAATGGAACATGAATGAATGAATTTATCAAGTGATTTAGCCTTACGGCATTTCACAGCTAACAAAGGAACTAAACTAAACATCTAAAACAAACTACAAATCACATAATTTTGTACAAACAACTAATCAAAAAAGAAAAAAAAACTAAATAATACACACTGTGAATTCCATTATCAAACACATAAAAACACATACTTTAAATCAAATCAAAATTCCAAATCCAAACGTTTTGTTTTCCTAATATATTCCAACACAATATTTCTGACGTTCCTAAATTTAAAAACCAGATCAAGATGAAATGGAAAAGGAACATTGATCCTATTAAGGTGAAATAATAGATCTAAGCGTTCACGAGCAAAAATAGGGTACTCAAAAAGAAAATGATAGCATGTTTCGTTTTCACCACAAAGGCACAACTCCGTATCAGTTTTGTTTATTCTGTGAAGGAAAAAATTGTTGGCACCAAAACCAAGACTACCTAGATCAGGAATTGCTGATGGATGACTCACCAATATGCACTCGGCATTCAATGTGCAGCGAAAGTTGTTCCAACACAATGCGTCAAAGGTGGGGCAGGCGATGACACGCAGACTGCTTTGTTGCCGGATCTACGCAACTTAAGCGACGCTCTCGACATACTGATTGAAGAGATAGCTGACACGAATACAACTTGGCAAGTGTTTCGGTGCCATCCGATGTCTACTCTTATTAGTTGAGTGACAGTAGTCGGGGAAAATGTGACCGCAAGAAGGACGAGTTGCCAGAGTGTGAAGGCAGTAGCAAGCATGAGCCTGAAAGGATCCGGTCACTACTTCATCCGGATTCGGAGACAACCGGAAACTGGGTTTCCTTGAAACTGGACCTCGTATAAAGAGCAGGTTTCTGTCACGGGGGAGAAGGTGGGACTCACCTTGGCTCCAGATCTCGATTCCGCTGACCAATGACAGGGATAGCACGGGCCTTAAAAGGATCCGGTCACTACTTCATCCGGATTCGGAGACAACCGGAAACTGGGTTTCCTTGAAACTGGACCTCGTATATAGAGCAGGTTTCTGTCACGGGGGAGAAGGTGAGACTCACCTTGGCTCCAGATCTCGATTCCGCTGATCAATGACAGGGATAGCACGGGCCTGAAAGGATCCGGTCACTACTTCATCCGGATTCGGAGACAACCGGAAACTGGGTTTCCTTGAAACTGGACCTCGTATAAAGAGCAGGTTTCTGTCACGGGGGAGAAGGTGGGACTCACCTTGGCTCCATATCTAGGTTCCGCTGACCATAGACAGGGATAGCCCGGGCCTGAAAAAGGAATCCGGTCACTACTTTAACCGGACCCGATGAAAAATTTATCTCAAAACAGTAGTATCAAGTTGTACAAAAAAGCAGCATGCAGTAATGTGAGTACCTGCATTTCAACCCTTCGTCAAATCGTTTGAATACATCCAAAGCTTCCATCTCTATTGGATCGTTCGTCATCAAATCAACAGAATCTCTACGATGGCTTGGCATAACATTCAAATCTTCGTTGTCAAAATTTTGCTCTTCGGTTGTTCAAGAAGTTTCTAGATCAATCCGTACCGCCTATGGGCGCATCGTCCCCAACCGGGAGCGCTATAATCGTAAAGCTTTGGAAAAATTGTACAGCACCTTCTGCGCTGCTTCTATACTATTTCGTTCTGGTTTCACTCATGTTCTGCGAAAGAAGGAGATCAAAAAGATGAGATCATGTTATTTTAAATATGCAAAGCACCTACTCCACTAGTCGAAATTATGCCATAACCATACATTGACGGAGAAGTTCAAAGTTCAAGATGCAAGTATTACCCTTTTGGATGTTTCTTCGTCTTTATGAAAAATCATTGACAACAGAGCCCAACCAGCGCACGACCTTCTACACTGCTTCCTAGCCGATGACTGAAAATTTGTGTCTTTTTCTGTGTATCTATGTCTTTTCTTTATTTTCTTTTATTTACTCCGCTTTTTGAAATGGCGGGTTAGAAATAAATTACTTACTTACTTACTTATTGATGCTACTACATGCTTCTATGTCAAGGCTACCGTGTTACTACATTCTGCTGCATGCTACTATTAGCAAGACTGGATGCTACCATACCAAGACAGGATGCTACTTGATACTACTGTTTAAGATTGGCCCAGTCTGACATTAAATGATAGTATTCTTTACAATTACATATCACTACGTGCAACTTTTTCGTAAAACTGTCATACAACTACGTAGGCTACACATCTTTCATCGGGGAATCCAGAGACAACCAGAAACAATCAGCCAACCGGAAACTAGTTTTTCTCTACACCTCTGCTGATGAACGGCGCAGGTTTGATCACCGATAATCAGTTTAAATAGGCTGTACCCGTGTAAATCGTGCCTCTGCCTTGCAACTGCACTTTAAACCTACAGGGGAAACTGTCACCATGGAAGCCAGGGGCGTCACGACTGGGGGGGGGAAGCCCCCCCCCCCCAATGCTGTCGGCCAGTCGGTAAAAAATAACCGAGTCGGCGCGAAGCGCAGCGACTTTTCTTCAAAACAGTTGATTTTTTTTCATGAAAACAGTCTTTTTTCTGAAAATTGGTCGATTTTTCGTCAAAATAGTCGTTTTTTCTGAAAATCAGTGGACTTTTCTGAAAATCAGTCGATTTTTTTCAAAACTGTGATTTTTTGTTGTTGAAAACAGTCGTTTTTTCTGCAGAAACAGTCGGTAAAAATTACCAGCCAGTCGGTAAATGCCTCGTCCCCCCCCCCCCAAACATTTTGGCTAGTGACACCTCTGATGGAAGCATAAGGCAGGAGTCACCCTGGCTCTAGATCTGATGCCACCCCGATGAAAAATCTGTAGCCTGCGTAGTTGCATGGTAGTTGTATGAAAAAGTTACCATGTAATACTATGTAATAG
Organism: Branchinecta sandiegonensis; assembly: GCA_030848855.1. NCBI lineage: Eukaryota > Metazoa > Arthropoda > Branchiopoda > Anostraca > Branchinectidae > Branchinecta > Branchinecta sandiegonensis. The sequence continues at coordinate 18,108,085 of JAUPMV010000016.1, read as the reverse complement.
CAAAGAAAACTATCATTTAATGTGCCTCAGACTGGTCCAGTAGCCAAGGCCGTATCCAGGGGGGGGGGGCTAGGGGATTGACCCCCCCCCCCCCCGAAACATACAAAAATCATCATTTTTACAGGCTTTTCCCTCTGATCTTTGTCATTTTTGTACTTTCTTGTCCGACCCGCAGGCAACCCCCCCCCCCCGAAAGGCGACCCCCACCCCGAAATAAATTCCTGGATACCGGCCTGCCAGTAGCATCCAGTCTTGCTAATAGTAGCATGCAGTAACACGGTAGTCTTGAGGTAGAGGCGTGTAGTAGCATCAGTTAGTACTGCATGCTACTTTTTCGTTCAACTTCGTACTACTATTTTGAGATTAATTTGTCATCGGGACCTGCTAAATGCCGGTATAGTACGGACCTTAAAATGAATTCTATCATAATCTGAAACGGAATTCGGGGACAACTGGAAACTGGGTTCCCGAGAAACAATACGAAATGTTTCGATGGGATCCCAAAGATTTCATATTTGATCCAGGTAACTGGATCTTCTAGATATCCGGTCTTCGCCAGACTCCTTGAAATTTTGTACTATTAAAAATCAGAAAAAGATTACGGGCATTGGCTATCATCTGAGAAAACCAAGTTCAGATATGGATTCAGTGATTGTGTTTACCCATACACGTCATCTCTACTTCGACGACACTGATCATAACTTCCAGCTGCCTTACTTCTGCCAAATTTCCGGTTTCTGTCGTACTCTGGGCGAACTAGTTGTCCGTTAAAAAAAAAAGCTAAAAACCGAATGCAGCATGTCCCCTTACCCATATACTGAACCTCTAATCAACTTCAGATAAAAAATTTTAACTTTTAAACAATTTTCAGGTTTTGGCCGGATTCCGGGCGAACTTGGTTCATCGAGAAAATAACTTACACATATGGATTCAGCATGCCTCCTTACCACAACATCGAACCTCTAATCAACTTCAGAAAAAACTATTAATTATAACAAATTTTCCGGTTTCAGCCGGATTCCGGGCGAACTATGTGTCCGGGTGGAAAATGATTGTCATACACTGATTCAGCATGTATTCCTACCCCTAAATCGAACATCTAATCAAGTTCAAATAAAACTTTTACTTTAAACAAATTTTCCGGTTTTGGCCGGATTCCGGGCGAGCTACTTGTCCGGCGAAAAACTAATTTTCATATACATGTTCAGCATGTCTCTTAACCCCTAGATAGGACCTCTAGTCAACTTAACGGACAACGACAGACAGACGGACAACTTTTGCGATCTCACAGGTTTTGGGATCCCAAAAACCAGAAACTGGATTCTGGGAGAAAACTGGAAACTCTAATTTCTCTCGTCAACTCTCAGATATATGAAAGGGGTAGGTTTCTTCACTGATTATCAGTTAAGTTTCGGCATAGACTATGCCTATGTACCTCGTGCTTACGTCTTAATACTGGACCTCGAGCATACAGGAGGCTTAAACCATCGAAAGACAAGGTGGGATTCACCTTCGCTTCAGACGTCGATGCCACTTACGAAAGACCGGGATAGCATGAACCTAAAAAGGAATCAGGTCGCTGAGCCAGAATTCGAGACATCCGGGAAACTTCAGTTCCGGGGAGAAAACCGGAAGCGACAGTTTCTTTCGACAAGTCTGCAGAAGGACGTGACAGGATTGATCACTGATAATCAGTTAAAGTTTAACTGAAAAGCCAATTTATTTTTATATGTTTGATTTGAATACAATGAATTATTTTGACTCATGTAAGGGATTTTTGCTTTTTACGTCGCGTAGTCTAGTAGTGACGTTTGGAATCTCCGCTGGTTGCACGACAAATAACTTTACGGCGAGTCGCGGAAAATTTGAATGTCTGCAAAAGCGTGTGTTTCAATGGCTAACAAAGCGAAGATTTTGAAATGTTCGATTCCAGATTGCAGAATCACATCTGAAGATAGCCCTCTGTTCCGTGCTTCCTGGTCACTTTCACTTCCCATGTTACTTTCTTCTTCCTGGCTTGAAGAATGCAAGTCCGCCATGAATTACGGCAATTGGCTGCCGCTGTAGTTGCTAAACATTTCAAACATAGAGCTGCGTCCGTATAGAGGTACAACAGTTACGGAAGAGAAATTACGGCAGCTAAAATTCAAGAATCGTGGATAACAAAGTAACGAAGTGACGCGTTTTTGTCGGTTCTTCTAGCCTAATTAAGTAAAAATATGATGGGTAATCAGACTGTCGTATCTTAGCCCTATTCTGATAACCTTTAAGTTTACACATATCCTGTGCCTATGTACCTCGTGTCTGTGACTCGATACTGGACCTCGAACAGTCGAAAGAGATACAAAACGAAGATCTTATCTTCGCCTCTGGCTAGCTCTGAGGCTTGAATTTTGTCCGGGGCATGGACTCTGCCGAAATTTGACAGAGTCCGAAGTCTTGGTGGCTCCGCCCCTTGGTCCCCCGGATTGGCGGAGGGTAAGAGTTGGCTCCTCCCAGGGGAGGAGTCAAGTAGTAGTTTTGTCTTGACGAGTGACAGGTTGGGCCGCCTTGGAGGAGGAGTCAAGTGGTCATTAAGTGTTTGGCGGTCGAGTTGGCTTCGCCATGTGGGGTTCTTGGCAGCCATACCTTCAATCTTGGGCTAGTGATTCCTCAAAAGAGCCGGCAAACCTTTTCATGAATCTACATAGGCCTGCCGCAAAGAGATCCAAAAGATCCACATTCAAGCACGACCAGAACGTTTATGTTCTACTTTTCTGTTTCGATCTTTTTGTTCTTCTACTTTGGGCTTTCCCTAATGTGTAAATACACCAAGCGAGGCATATATGATCTCCGCGTGGCATAAAGTGATAGCTTCCGGTTTCTTCACGGGCTGCCACGATTTGCTAGGAGATCGACTAAAACCAGGAAGAGAAGGGAACGCGAGAAAAGCAGGAAGGCATACTAAAACCAGGAAGGGCATACTAAAACGAGGAAGGCTGTCGCCAGAATTCAAAGCTGGAAAGCCGCACCGTTCCCTTCCACTGTTTAGTATTCTTTGAAGGGTCGGCAACTTTCCAAATTCAAAGTTCACCATCCCTTCCTCGTTTTAATATCCTGTAGTATCCGTCGTTTTACTATCCGTCTGAACTAGAAATGAAAAGGTGAATTACAATTTTGATAGTTGCTGACCCCTCACTGAACTTAATGCCTACCCATGTCAGGATACTAAAACGAGGAAGGGATGGTGAACTTTGAGTTTGAAAAGTTGCCGACCCCTCGAAGAATACTAAACTGAGGAAGGGAACGGTGCAGCGTTCCATTTTTTCGCAGCCTTGAATTCCTTCCTCGTTTTAGTATACCCTTCCTGGTTTTAGTATGCCTTCCTGCTTTTCTCGCGTTCCCTTCCCTTCCTGGTTTTAGTCGATCCCATTTGCTAGCGCCTCCGAAGTCTTCGATGATTTCAAAGTGAAAAATTTCGGAAAAAAGGTGTTACCCGGAAATGCGGATGCCTGCCCTATTTGCGGTGATTTTGATGAGCTGGACCATTTTCTTTTCAGGTGTCAGAGGCTAAGCGAGGTAAGAGGGAGTTTTCTTGGGGATGGTGGTTGTGAGCCCCTTCTTGGCATTTTTAAGTCGACGTCAAAAGTAAACATAGTAGCAGTTGAAAATTTTGCCCGGAAAGGTCTTATTATTCGAAAGTTGAGCGTTACATGATTTTGTTTGGTAGTTGTTTGTTGTTGTAGGCTATATGTATGTATACGGCCTGAAAAATGGCTTCAAATACAGTCATTCATTCATTCTTGCAATGTATCATTACGCGAGTGACTCGCTTCTTCGGAAAATGCAAATGTTCGCGTTCATTCTTGTGCGGTACTCCGTTTGTCTCTGCCTGTTTGGCTGCAGGTATATGAACCTGAAGCTGGTTTTGTTTGTTTACTGTTTTGTTTGTTTAAGTTTGTATTGTAGAGTGTAGGTTATGGTCTTTGGCCGGAATAAAGTTATAACGTCTACAAAAAACAAGGCAAAGTGAATGCTTTCGAAAAGCCGAAGCTCTGCACCAAAACATACCTGCTTTATCAAGGTATTATTGGCTCCACGAAATTACCTCTGTAACACGCCTTCAGAGCAAATTACGAACAGTCCCGTCACGATGCCTGGTCGGGCTTCTTTGGTCCTTAGATTAGCGTGAATGATTACGTTCTTTACACGTAGGGGACCTTGCCGAGACACGTGGGTCAACAACTCAATGCAACAAGACCTCCTCTTTTGTCTTTTCCGAAGCAGTCCCAAAGCCATCAATCACTTCATGTGTACCATTACCAAGAAAGGATGCAAACACGGTGTTACACTTTCCCATCATTAAACTGAACAAGGAAATCGCAGATTGAGCAGGAAGCGCGAAACCCTGCTGCGAAACCCGGCTGTAAAGGATGTTGCGAAAATCCACCGTCAATACAATTCGCAAATACAATAATCTGTCAAGGTCTGCGTGAATTGTCAACACGGTCGAGTAAGCCGCTTTACAACTGCTTGAAAATTGCGCGAAACGGATCTGATAACAAGATAGCTGGGCACAAGACGCAAATTCCACAATTGATGAAAGGTCTTGACAACAGTTCACACAGGGAACTCAATGAAAATGACAAAAGGTCAAACGTATCATGAATAATGACATAAAACCGACTGCGAATTATGACCTAATGGCGCTAACACCAGACGAGATTTGTTTTGCCGATATTTCGGTCCTTCTTGGCAAAGACCCTCGTCAGATCGTAGCTAGAACAGAGATGGGCGAATCCGGATCCGGATTCGTCCTTTTTGCGGGATTTGAATCTTCTGCTTGTCACGCTGGATTCGGATTCGGACTCGGATTCCAAACCCTTAATCTTACGAATCCGTTCAAATTTCTAGATTCCATCGTTCCAGTCTTCGTTTTCCCAATTATACACAGTGCGCTTATGTAGATATTCTTTGAGCCCAAGCTGACTTTGAAACATTTATTCAAACAATGTTTACAACGGATACGTCAGCTAAGATTCTTCATCAGCGATATTTCGGCCCTTCTTGGCAAGGATCCTCGTCAGGCTGTCAATCCTCTGGGTCAACATCGGGGAAGGAAATAAGGATTACAGGTGTGTTTCCTTCCCCGACGTTGACCCAGAGGATTGACAGCCTGACGAGGACCCTTGCCAAGAAGGGCCGAAATATCGCTGATGAAGAATAGTAGCTGACGTATCCGTTGTAAACATTGTTTGAATAAGCGCTTAGGTAATCCATCTTTTTGGTCTCCATCATAAACCATCTTTAGTAATTCATCAAGTTAGCTGATTACCTCAAATATCAGGGCTTTTTGTCACCTCTAATTTTTAAACGATGTACATGGTTTGATTTTTGTTAAGTCGGATTCGATTCCAGGTTCGAATCCTCAGCATGAAATGGTGGATTCGGAATCGGATTCATACCTAACCATGGATTCGGATTCGAATCCTTTCATGATCGGATTCGCCCATCTCTGAGCTAGATGAAACAAAACCTGCGATCTTGTGTTTAATTTTTATCCCGCCAAAAGAAGCACGAAGACGGAGGAAATAGTAAGGAAAAAAACTTACAAAATTCATAAAGAAACATCTACTCTAAAACTTTAGGGTTTCATAAATCAAAAGGATTCATAAAGGATTAATCAAAAGATAAGGGAAAAATCCCCAGAATTCTCAAGTCGTGACCGTTTTGGCCATACGTTTCTATTTAGTTTCTCCACTACAGTTGGTGGGTCATTGATTTGATAACGACTGAGAATTTTCGAGCTTGTCGTCCAGGGAGAGGGAGGCGTAATATGTATTTAGCAAAACGATAAAATATTGCAGCAATTGTTTTTTTGTCCGATCTGTCGAGAAGCATCCAAAACTTTGTAGTATACCTGTGTAGGTAGGGCGAATGAATTATAAAATTGTGTCTATAAGACTTAAAAAATAAGCTTTATGCCTCCAGAGGGAGTGTGTGGCTCCCCCTCCCTCAAAGTCTAAAACTAGTTGTACATTAACATCATCTATCCCCCTCTTTTTTTCCAAAGACAATGGGTGACGAACAGGTGCAATCTTCTTGAACCTTCTCACCCTTCTCTTCATTCCAGTTAGAGGTCAAATTGCCCTACTTCAATATTAACTGATTCTCTTCTGTAAAACAAGACCAAAGGTTTCGATGTGATCCCAAAAATTTGATATTTGATCCAGACAATTGGGTTTTGTCTTCGCCAGATCCAGTCTTCGCCAGACTCCTGGAACATCTTGATTATTAAAATTTAGAAACAGATTAAGCACAAGTAGCTAATCATCTGAGAAAACGAAATTCAGGTATGGATTCAGCAGGTGTGTGTTTACCCGTACCCGTTTACTCCTCAGCGGGGTGTATAAGTCATATCTATTTTGACAAGACTGATCGAAACTTTAGTCAAGCAAAAAAAAGTAAAGCTCACAAATGAATTCAGCGTAACTATTCCTTCAATTCCTTCAGTTTCAGTTCATTTTTCAATTTCAATTTTCCGACTTCAATTTCAAATTCAGAGTATCTCCTTACTGCTATATCTAACATCTAATCAACTTGAAATAGCTAATCATCTGAGAAAACCAAGTTCAGGTATGGATTCAGCAAGTGTGTTTACCCCTATAAGTCATATCTATTTTGACGAAACTGATCGAAACTTCCTCCCTTACTTCTGCCAAATTTCCAGTTTTGGCCGAACTCAGCGTCTCTCCTTACCCCTATATCGAACATCTAATCAACTTCAAATAAAACTTCAACTTCTAACAACTTTTCCGGTTTCAGCCGGATTCCGGGCGAACAATATGTCCGGGTAAAAAAAATGATTGTCCGCTATAGATTCAACATGTCTTCTTACCTCTAAATCGGATATCTAATCAACTACAACTTTTGCTTTTAACAAATTTTCCGGTTTGGACCGGATTCCGGGCGAACCACTTGTCCGCGTAGAAAGTGATTTTCACATAAGCGTTCGGCATGCTTTCTTACCTCTAAATCGAACATCTAATCAACTTCGAACAGAGCTTTTACTTTTAAAAAACTTTCTGGTGTTGGCCGGATTCCGGGCGAACTATTTGTCCGGCGAGAAAATGGTTTTCGTATTCGTGTTCAGAATGTCTTCTAACCGACTATCCTGTTTAAACATAACCTTATAAACATCCCTTAATTTCAAACCCCTCCCCCGCCCCTAAATTTAGGGCTATCTATGAACTCGACCTTTCCCTTGCCACAAAGGATCCTCGCACCAAGTTTCATCAAAATATCTCATTCCCTTCGAGAGCTATAACGCTCACAGACAGACGGACAACTTTTGTGATGTCGTAGGTTTCCCTCCACTTACGTTTTGGGATCCCAACAACTCAAGAGAATGAAGCAAAGAAAAAAACTTCTCTAACAAATTATTCGTACAACTTATTCATTTATATTAGCTTGCGCGCAACATGTTTCCAATAACTGAATCCATGAATCATGGCTTTTTAAAATGACAGATTTAGGTGATTTCATGTTCCCGGGTTCGTAAAAACCTACATTACTTATTGCATGTTCAAACTTTCAGAATCTTAATTTTCCGATCTTAAGCTGTCGAAATCTAAATTGATTGAGCCAGCGCCGTCCTTAAACATCAGCTAGCAGCCGCCCCTGATCAATCTGAATTTTCAGTTATAAGATCAGAAACTGTGAACTTTTGAAAACGGGAATTCTTTGAGCCTTGACCCCTGCGCCACGTGTGAATCAGACACACAGCAAGTAAGAATAGGAGTAGTAATGAACTGACTGCACTGTCGAATCTGGTTAACATTTAAAGGACCCCTCGCACTATTTACTATTCAACTTACACTATTTCAAAATATTTGAATAGTTTAAAACTAGGATTTGCTTTCAACAAATAACCCACGGTTTTGGATGTTTTAAGCCTTTTCCGAGACCCGTTGACTTACAGCGAAAACAGGAAAAAAAATTACATAACCGTTTTTCTGATGGAAAAACTTGTCGCAGACAACCGTCGACAGCGTGATACACATCGAAGGTAGCAAGACACGGCAAGTGAGAAATCAAGTTGGTTTTGTTAGAGGGGTTAGAATGCACCGTACGAAATTTGGGTCTCCGGGTTTAGAGGAGTGATTATGGAAGTAGGTTGCGTTAGTATTATAGGTAAGACAGGTCCTTTTAAATGAGTAAAATCGAAGGCATTCTGGCATATTAGTATTTTCGGCGTCACATGTAAGGGCGGAGGGGGGACGCCCCCCACAATACTATCGGCGATTTTTCTTTAGAAGTAGTCGATTTTTTCCTGAAAAACAATATTTTTTATCTGAAATTTTTTATCCTTTTCAGAAATAACAATTCATTTCAATTCATATTTTTTTTTTTTATCAAAATACGTTCAATAAAATTCTGACACAGAAACTAATCTTAGAGAAGTCAAATGTTTTCAAGCTTCTGACAGTGTGGCAACAACTGACCGCGCGAACTGACCGCGCAACTGATTTGCTAACTTGCTTCGTACAAACACATTTCGAGCAAGACAAAAATAAGAATGTCAGGAAACATTCAAATATTCGCAGGACTACGTATTCACAATTAGACATTGCTAATTTTTCGCATATGCTCAAGGAAGCATTTTAGGAATCCTGGCATCTCCGAGTCATACAAGATGGTGTCAAGCAATGATCAACCTGAAGGAAGTAAATCCATGTTCTGTTTTGTCACAGTTTATGCCCCTTTTTACTAAAAAAATTACACGTGTAAGATACGAAAAGTAGAGTATTTCGAGTCCGTTTCTTATCTTCGAACAAGATCAGTTGTAACGACAGCAGGATAAGCCATGGCTGGTTACGCATACTTGAGAAAACTGTTTCTAATACAAATACCTGAGAAAAAATTGGCAGGCACCACTGGATAAATTAGAGACACTATTTTATTATAGACAAATAAAAAATACTTTTGGATTTGAATATTATTTTAAATTAGGACTGTCGTTGCAGGCACTTAGGGTATGGTTCCAACTCCGGACTAACTCTCTTCCATTACGGTACAGAAAGAAAGTTTTTGATAGGAGAAAACAGGTCGGTGAGGATAATTACAATTGCCCACTTTGTTGCACTGGGCAAGATACCATTGACCACCTTCTAGGACAGTGCCAAGAGCTTCCTTCATTGGGTCTAGTTGGGATGGCTGGTGGTGTTCTCTTCCCTGGTATCTTAAAGTCGACAAATAAAAGTGTGATACGTGAGGTAGTTTCTTTCGTTTTGAATGCAATGAAAAGAAGAAAATAGTTTGTGTTTTCATTTTTAGTGTTATAAATTGTTGTTGGCGCTTCAGGAATCTGTTGTATGGCCGTATTAGGCTTTTTCCAATAAATTATTATTCTGATATTCGTAATAATGAAACCAAGCCCATCCAGATAATGTTCGAGTGTGGGATCGACTAAAAAGAGGCACGGCACGGCACGACTTAGTGTAGGAGGCGCGAGTACTAAAAAGAGGTACGAAAACTAAAAGGGCCCTTCCAGGCTTCAGAGTGACAGGCAGGAACAATGTTCCAACGTGCCTTTTCTTAGGATCTTGAGTTACGAACAGGGGCGTAATTTGCTATGGGGCAGGGGTGCAACTGCCCCCCACCCCAGTTTGCCCCGAGGGGTTGCTCACTCCCAAAATGGTTGTACAGTGGTGCCCAGCCGGTGCCCAGCGAGGGTATACAGTGGTGCCCAGCGAGTGAGCAACCCCTCGGTTCCCCCCCCCCCTAGCTTGATGTTTGCCCCCCCCCCCCCCCCAGCTGAAATTTAGCGTCTTAGAACTCGAAGACGCTAACTGCGACTGCAACGAAAGATTCTTTTCGTGTATGAAACGCGTAAAAACGTATCTTCGCGCGTCTATGTCAGACGACCGACAAAGTGATCTTTTGGTCATCGTACCCAACCTGAAAAAGCGAAGAAGCTTGACGTCAATCGCGCTGTGGACAGTTTCACGAATTTGAAGAAGCGTCGTTTCGCCTTGGTCGATTAGTAAAATATCTCTTTTTTTTTTCTTTTTTTTTACGTTTTTCTTCTTGAAATAAAACTGCTCATTTTCACTTGACTTCAGAAAATCGGCTCCAACTTTGCCCCCCCCCCCCCCCAGGATTTTGACGAAATTACGCCCCTAGTTACGAACTCTTACTTACTTGTCTACTTTACTACCTGCCAATCTCTTTTTGTTACTCGAGCCTCCTCCACCATGCCGTGCCTCTTTTTAGTCGATCCCTTCGAGTGTTGCAAACAACTCTACTCTCATTCAAGCCACAAATGATGATCACTTTCTAAAATATAGCTTCTTCTAGTCCTATATCCATCCATCAGCTTGGTCCCAACGGTGGCGGCAAAGATAGAATATGTTTAAAACCAGTAGGCTACACCCAATACTTAGTATATGTTAAACTAAAATAAAAAAAAACAAGTGCCATAAAAACTAATAAAAAAACTAAACAAAGAGCAAATAAGAGTAACATTGTCGTAAGAAAGCATCTTGCATGACCTCAAACTTCGAACAAACAGAAACAGAAATTGTGAAGAACATATTGCTCCAATTTCGGATATATCAATTTAACTTGTGTTGGATAATTTACAATAATTATAAATGAACAAACATCGTTTTCGATTTCGACATTTACATTTCGATATTCGATATCGATATTTGGTCCGATACATCGACATATCGTTATCGATATTAAAGATCGCCCAACACTAGTACCACGGAATACCTGCCTTTTTCGGAAGGTTGGTGAACACTTTAGTTCACGCGAATTTCCGAAGGTGGTAAAATGACAAAGCGTATTAAAGATAAATGACAAAACAAGACAGAACCTTATAGCAATCATAAATACTCGGACAACAATATCCGTGAAAAATTTTGTATTAACGGGAGTGACGGAACGCACATTCTGAGACAACATTATTGCAAGTAATTGGATGGGGTAGCGTGAGAATTGCTTCGCCAAAGGGGATCAATCTTGCTCACTAATCGCGGACAACACAGAGAAAGTTAACTATCAAAATTACCCTGTGATAAAACCCAATCCAGCGAGATTGGGTTTAGTTCTTTTTCAATTAAAAAGCTCAAGAAATCTAAGAAGAGAAAGGGGATACGGCAGTGGAAGGAAAGCTTGGAGAGATAATGTGATTGGGTCCCACCATCGGAAAAATGCCCTAAGGAGTATTTTTTTTTTTAGATGGGAAGAGCATATGTTTTTGGGATCCCAAAACGTAAGTGGAGGGCTACCTATGACATCGCAAAAGTTGTCCGTCTGTCCGTCTGTTAGCACGATAACTCTCGAAGGGGTTGAGATATTTTGTTCAAATTTGGCACGATAACTCTTTGGGTCAAAGCAAGAATAAATAAGAGAAGAATTGAGAAGACTTGAATCATGGGACGTTGTTTTTCCCGATTCTCAAGTAGCGGGGGTGGAGCCTATTCGGCGCCTGTCCCGACCACAGAGTAATTATTTGCGCTATTTCTTCTGATCGCCGTTCTTCGCGTCAAGAAAGTGCGCCGAATTCAAATTAAACAGAAAGAGGCCGACATTTTGCCCTTCGCAGCTACCGCAATCGCAGCTACAACTAGTTTAAAAGACGAGGTAAGGGGCTAAAGTACAGTGAGATGATAGAAGTCGTGCAATCCTACATTCAAGGATGACGAAAATAAAGGCAGAAAAGGGCCGATTTGGACTGAACACTATAAGTTTACAGAAGGAAGGGAATGTTTTTACTTTAGGCTTAGAAGTCAGTTAGAATATCCGTCTCTGGAGAAGTTGGAAGAAAGATTTACTTTTTTTCCCACAAAAACATTCATGTAATATCTATGGCAAATTCTCAGTGATGAAAAAAAGACTGTTAATAGGATAGATAGTGAAACATTTAGCGAACTACCCGAGTTAATGACATACATTTTGACCAAAAATAATAATTTGTCATCTCAAATGTAGACGTTTTGAATGATAGAATACAATTATCAGTTTCAGTAAATCCTTCAAGCCAACTGTTTTTGGCAACTAACCGAGAAATGTTATGAACGGAATTTTGTGTACAGAGTACAACTTAAAAACAAAACATAAAAACTCTTTGAGTACAGTTCGCCAGCTATGCCCAAATTCGAATTTGAATGATGTATAAACATGATAATGAAAAAAATCGATGGCGAAAAGGCGGAATGTTAATAGCCTAGACAAAGACATATTTAGACAGATGTAAAGTCAAACTATCCGAGATAATGATATACATTTTTGACCAAGAATAATAAGTTATTTTCACAAATTGGTACGTCCTGAAAGATATCTTACACTCAGCAATCATTAGTTTAAAATTAGGACTTTATAGCCTACTGGTTTTCGCAACTACACGATGGTACAACATAAAAACAAAACATAGTAACTTATTGAGTACATTTCGACAGCTAAATACCTTAAATTGTCCAAGCTTAATACCTTTTCTAGAAGCGATTCTTTACAGTCCTGAGAAGACCAAAATAAAATAACTAATGTCCACACAGATCCTATTGAATCTGAACTAAATGCACGTAGGTTAGGTCTACGCTTCAACGTTCAAGTTGCTTAATTGCTCCCCTGAGTCATCAAATGCCGCAGTTTCCATTCGTATAATTCTCAGAACCAGCAATGTTTGAACTTCCCGCTTTTTCTGACTGCTTCATCACTTTTGCTCTGGAGTTAATACTGCAGAGGCAACACGCGAAGCTCCACCCCCGATACATAAGATCGGACCAAAAGAGATCCAGGATGCTGACATCGAGGTTATGTGACTTCTCAATTCTTCCCTTAATTATTCTTGGTCAAAGTACAGGTCAAGTTCGAAGATGGGCTCTGTAGCTCTATATTTAGGGGTGGGGGAGGGGTTTCAAATTAAGGGGCATTTTTTTTTAAAGCTATTGAGATAGTTGATTTAGGGGTAAGGAGACATGCTGAATCCGAATATGAAAGTTATTTTCTTGCCGGACAAGTAGTTCACCCGGAATCAGGCGAAAACAGGACACAAAATTTGTCGACCAATTTTCGGCTGTAGCAGTCCCTAACCCTTTATTCTCAAACTAGGATGGCTCTACGCGTGGATGCCGACGATTCATTTGTTTATTCTATGGACGTCGGAGAGATCTAGTGTAATCGGAGGTCGAAGGGGTAGATATATAATGTTCAAACGAGGATACTCTTCAATGAGGATTCACTGGGAAAGTACAGGTCATGTTCGTAGATGTGTCCTTTAGTCTTATCTTCAGAGGCAGAGGAGGGGTTTCGAATTTACGGTAAAAACATGTATGTTTCATAAGCTAATAAGATATTCACTGAGGGGGTAAGGAGGTCTGCTGATTCCATATCTGAACTTAGTCTTCTTGCTGGACAAATGGTTCATCACGAATTCGGCTGAAGCTGGAAATTTGGTTTAAGCTCAAAGTTGTTTCTGGAAACGATTATAGATTCGGTATCGGGACAAGGAGACATGCTGAATCCATTTTTGAACTTTATTTTTAAAGGACACCTGAACAATGAAACCATACTTGAACACACCATGGAGAATGAATTTACAGACATGGCCACGGAGAGCATTCTTCTCCTGAACGTGACGTTTTCAAAATAGGGATGTTCTTTTCTGGAGGTTTGCACATGCAGACTCCAAGACAAAAAGCGCAATTCACTCAAATCTTGTCCAGCACTGGCCGGATCGTATTGGAATTTCTTCTAGATATACGTTTGGGCTTAACTGGTTAAAATATATTCCAGAAGAAGGGTGACTGGAGACATTTGTTCCTTTCTAAAACTGGTCGGTACTGAAATAACAGATGCAAAATGGAGCAAAAATCATAGGTTGAAAACACTATTTCGTATTTGGATTGGGTTTTCTGCAGGCAATGTTAACGGATGTCATATAGATAGGGATGATACTTGGTACTCTTCATTCAGGTGTCCTTTAACAGTAAAAATATTCAAGGAATCTGACGCAGACTGAATGGCGAAGACATGCCCCAATTATTTGAATCAAATGTTAGATTTTTGGGATCCCATCGAAACCTTTGGTCTTGTTACTGAGAAGAAAATAATGTGAAAGGTAAAGGGAGAGAGAGAGAGGGAGGGAAAGTGGTAGTTACTGAGTGGTAGTGAATCAATACCTGTTAATCATTACAGGTTTGTTTCCTTCCCCGACGTTGGACCTGAAGATTGACAGCCTGACGAGGACCCTTGCCAAGAAGGGCTGAAATATCGCTGATGAACTATCGTGGCTGAGGTATCCGTTGTATACATTATTTGAATATAAGAATCGAATAATTCCCTGTTTCCAAAGCTTTTGGTCTTATAACTGAAAATTCCGACTGACCGGGGATAATTTTATTGTTCAGTACCGAGACACCACTCGTGCAGCTTTCGGAATTAAGTATCTAGCTCCGGCTATTTGGAATGATGTCCCAGTTGTCATTCGGGAGGCTGAACACATTGGGTCATTTAAAGTAAAACTTAAAAAACATTTATTGGGAGAGGGGAGTTAATTTTCTTTTTTTCTCTTTCTTTTTCTTAGATTTTTATGGCACTTGCAGCCTCTGGATCAAGTGCTATATACCGATCACAATTCCGTCTGTCCGAGTTTTTTGTCACACTTTTTCGAGTTAGGGTGCTTCCATATGTGCTAGGACCATGAAACTAGGCAGGCATATCAGAGACCCGACCAAACAAACTTAATAATAATCAGTTTTCCGATCCGACCATTTGGGGGGGGGGAGTGGAGGGCAGGGGAATCCGGGAAATTGAGTGGAATGTAACTTTCGAACGGGTGAACGGATTGTATGAAACTAAATAACTGAATAGATTAGATATCTGTGATGTCCCGTTTAAAGTCTTGACCGGATTCGGTAGCCAGGGGGAGTGGGGGGGGGGGACCGGAAATTTCAAGAAATGGTTAGAATGGAAGGATCGGAGTAGAAACTTGCTGGGAAGAACATGCATCTGCTCTAGATAAATCGTTTAGACAATTGTACTGGATCTGGACACTTAGGGGGGGGGGGGGGGTCCCGGAATTCCGGTGATGGCGGTTTTGGGGATTTTCACGATGAAACTTGGCAGGCATATCAGGGACCCGATCAAACTGACTTCAAAATAAACATTTTGTCGATCTGATAATGGTGGAGGAGTTGAGGGAGGGGAATCTGGAATATTCAGTCACGCGTAACTTTGGAACGGGTGATCGGATTCGAGTGAAATTTAAGAACTGAACAGAAGACATTTCTCTGGTGATCTTTTTCATATCCGGACCGGATCGGGCAACTACTGTGGGGGGGGGGGGAAATACGTGACCCGCTTAGAATGGAGAGATTGGGATGGAAATTTGTGGGAAGAACAAACAGATTCTCTAGGTAAATCGTTTACTGAATCGGATTGACTACGGCCACCGTGGGGGAGTTGGGGGGGGGGACCGGAAATCTCAAGAAACGGTTAGAATGGAGGGATCGGAGCGAAACTTGCTGGGAAGAACAAACATCTGGTCCATGTAAATCTTTCACACAATTTGACTGGATCCGGACACTTTAGGGGGGGGGGCAGAATTCCGGTATGATCCAAGACTTTAAATCCTCGATATGATAATCTTGGGGGGGGGGGAGTTGAGGGAGGGGAATCCGGAATATTGAGTCATGCGTAACTTTGGAACGGGTGATCGGATTCGAGTGAAATTTAATAGCTGAACATAGGACATTTCTCTCTGGTGATCTTTTTCATTTCTGGATCGAATCCGACAATTATTGGGGGGGGGGGATACTTGACCCGCTTAGACTGGTGTGATCGGAATCGAACTTTGTGGGAATCACAAACATATGCTCTGGATTAATCATTTACAGAACCGGATTGGCTCCGGGTATTGTGGGTGGAGTTGGAGGGGGGGGGGGGGTCTGGGATTCCAGTGATCGCGAGTTAAGGTACTTTCCGATGTGCTAGGACGATAAACTTCGCTGGAATATTAGAGATTCGACAACATTTGCTTAGAAATTGCTACTTCCCAAATCCGATTATTCCTTAAAGTACCAATCTTGACCGCAAAGTAAGAAAAATACTTTTAAGAAATATATGCATTTCCTGTTGCCCATCAGCCCATTATCATTCTTGCCTCAAGAGTTTTCCTTACAAATGAAGTTCCAACTCCCTTAGAGCGCGCATCTCAACCGCAAAATCAAACTTACTTTTGATCAATCAAAACACCTTAACCCCTGCAAGTGCCATATGAGCTTACAACTCTTGTTTTTTTTTTTTAGAATTTGGTATTAAAGGTCAATTGAGAGAGAGTGTTCTTGTCCTTTTTTTTTTGAAATTTGATATAGGTTGGGAATCAGAGGATTGCAGTCGTCCATCATCAGGCTTTTTGAGACTACCCCGGGCGGTTGCGTGTTTTTATGGCACTTGCAGCCTCTGGCTCAAGTGCCATACACCGATTAAAATTCCGTCTGTCGGTCTGTCCGAGTTTTTTGTCACACTTTTTCGAGTTAGGGTACTTCCAGATGTGATAGGACAATGAAACTTGGCAGGCATATTAGGGACCCGACAAAACTAACCTGGAAATAATCAGTTTCCCGATCCGACCATATGCGGGGGAGTGGAGGGCGCTGGAAACTTGCAAATTTAGGGCATTTTGTCACACTTTTTCGAGTTAGGATACTTCCAGATGTGCTAGGACCATGAAACTTGGCAGGCATATCAGAGACCCGACCAAACAAACTGAGAAATAATCTGTTTTTCGATCCGACCATTTTTATTTTTTTTTTTGGGGGGTGGGGGGGTGGAGGGCAGGGGAATCCGGGAAATTGAGTGGAATGTAACTTTCGAACGGGTGATCCGATTGTAATGAAACTTAATAACTGAATAGATTATATATCTGTGATGTCCCGTTTAAAGTCTTGACAGGATTCGGTAGCCAGGGGGGAGTTGGGGGGGGGGGGGAGACCGGAAATTTCAAGAAACGGTTAGAATGGAGGGATCGGAGTGAAACTTGCTGGGAAGAACATGCTTCTGCTCTAGATAAATCGTTTAGACAATTTTATTAGATCTTACGGGGGGGGGGGGGGGATTTCCCGGAATTCCGCTGATGGCGGTTTTGGGGATTTTCACGATGGAACTTGGCAGGTATATTAGGGACCCGATCAAACTGACTTCAAAATAAAATTTTTGTCGATCTGATAATGGTGGGGGGAGTTGAGGGAGGGGAATTCGGAATATTCAGTCATGCGTAACTTTGGAACGGGAGATCGGATTCGAGTGAAATTTAAGAACTGAACAGAGGACATTTCTCTGGTGATCTTTTTCATATCCGGACCGGATCTGGCAACTATTGGGGGGGGGGGCGGAAAATACGTGACCCGCTTAGAATGGGGAGATTGGGATGGAAATTTGTGGGAAGAACAAACAGATGCTCTAGGTAAATCATTTACTGAATCGGATTGACTACGGCCACCGTGGGGGAGTTGGGGGGCGGGGGCGGAAATCACAAGAAACGGTTAGAATGGAGGGATCGGAGCGAAACTTGCTGAGAAGAACAAACATCTGGTCCATGTAAATGTTTTACACAATTTGACTGGATCCCGACTTGAGGGGGGGGGGGGGGAGGGGGTTTCCCAAAATTCTGGTATTTGGGATTTTCATGACGAAACTTGGCAGGCATATCAGGGACCCGGTCAAACTGACTTGGAATAAAAAAAGCCCTCGATATGATAATCTTGGGGGGGGGGGGGGAGTCGAGGGAGGGGAATCCGGAATACTGAGTCATGCCTAACTTTGAAACGGGTGATCGGATTCGAGTGAAATTTAATAACTGAACAGAGTACATTTCTCTCTGGTGATCTTTTTCATTTCCGGACCGAATCCGACAACTATTGGGGGGGGGGAGGGGGATATACTTGACCCGCTTAGACTGGTGTGATCGGAATCAAACTTTGTGGGGATCACAAACAGATGATCTGGATTAACCATTAACAGAACCGGATTGGCTCCGGGTATTGTGGGTGGAGTTGGAGGAGGGGGGGGGGGGGGGGGGTCTGGGATTCCAGTGATCGCGAGTTAAGGTACTTTCAGATGTGCTAGGACGATGAAACTTCACTGGAATATTAGAGATTTAACAACATTTGCTTAGAAACTGCTACTTCCCAAATCCGATTATTCCTTAAAGTACCAATCGCAGTACCCCCGCAAAGTAAGATATATGCATTTCCTGTTGCCCATCAGCCCATCATCATTCATGCCTCAAGGGTTTCCTTACAAATGAAGTTCTAGCTCCATTAGAGTGCGCATCTCAACCGCAAAGTCGAAACTTACTTTTGATCAATCAAAACATTTTAACCCATGCAAGTGCCATATGAGCTTGCAGCTCTTGTTATAGTTTATTTTGTATTTAGTAGTAAATAAAGCAAGTCAAGTCGGGGGAGGCTCTTAGCTGACGTTAAAGAAGATGAGTTCCGGCTAAAGCCACCCTGACGACCCCCCTCCCCCCGGTACCAAAGCAAAACCGTCCCGACCACCCCCCCCCCCCCACACACACAGTGTTATTAAAATAAATATTTTTCTACGAAATATATATATAGGCGAGCGGCCAGCGAGCCGCCGTCACGCGATTAAATTTAACCCGCGTGTCTAGGGAAAATCCTCAAGTCAGATTGTAATACGTCCTATATATTTGCATTCGGGGGGGGGGGGGAGCTTTTTCGCAAAGGAGGTTTTGGCCTAGTCCCAAAGGAGCTAATCTATATTGCAATGACGTGGACGAAACTATGAGCAGTCGAATGAAATGAATATGGTTATTATTAGCATTATTATTATTTATTTGAATCCTTCAAAACTGAAGAGTAATGTATAAAAAGGAACAACAACGTGTCAGCCAAACTCACACACATTTACATACTATTAAACAGATGACCGGTAAAGACAAATTAGCCTACTAAATCTGCAACAAAATACAATGGAAAAAAACAAAGTTCAAAATAAACAAACTAATCAGGGCGCTTTTTAGTGAAAAAAGGAAAAAGGCTGTGATGAAGAAGAATGGTGTCAGCCTTTTTATGAAAGTTTTCGATAATTCTTCACTTTAAAATTAGAAGGTAGGAAAAAGTTCCTCGCAGAAATAGGGAAACCAAGAAGGATTTTAGGGAATTTATAATAAGTAACTTTTAACGCAGAAAGTTCAGAAGGACGGAAAGAAGAAAAGAAAGCAGATGGAAAAAGGATGGGAGGAAGTGCGGCAATCGTAGAAATAGAACCAAGAACATCTCTGCGATACATCCCCCGTAAACGAATAACACTATTCTACCTTTATTTTCTGCATAGCCTTAACATAAGACAACACTAGCCATAACCCTTTAACGACAGCTAGTCAGTCGTACAAATGAATCGAATTTAGATCTTTACTGAACAATTATGACTATGCTAGTGTCCCTTTCTTCATTCACGATTATTCAACGCTCTATCTTTATTGTTTTATTCTCTAAATTCAAATTTATCTTGTAGCATTTTATTTGGCTGTGATAGTTTTATACACTATAAACACTTATACACTCTCATCCTTATATTCTATTTATTTCTTTTCGAACATTAAATTAATAAAGCCGTGCATTAATTCGGGAATTCTACATATCTGCAATTCAATTACGCCATACACAGGCCATACACGACCTTACATACAGATCATATGAAACCACGAATTTATTCTTCGTTCGTAATGTATAACCAGTGGACACTAATGGCAAACTTTGAATAAAACAACAAACTGCTGTAAACCGTAAACCAAACAATTACATAAGCGTATAAAGTATACATTTTATGTAAATGATTGAGTTAATGAAAATTTATGGCGCACTGCCCAAGGACATAAGTGCAGTAAAGAGGACAACAAAATAAAAATTATCACAAAATACTCAAAAAGAATTCCCATAAAGGTTCTTCGCTAATTTAGAATTACACTGATTGAGTCGTGGTCAGGTAAGTTTCCAATCGCAGAACATAAATTAGAGAATTCTATACTTAAATAATTCAAGTAACAGAACATAAGCTCTATGCATAAATTGCATTTAGTACCTAGAACAGACAATCGACATTTACAATCGACAGGAAACATCCCAGAACTTGCAAGTGTTGACTGCAGGTGGCCCATTAGGACTCGAAGATGTAATCTGAGAAGGGAGCATCTACTATATTCTCCTCCTTGACCTGCGTCAATATTCACCTGTTCATGAAGATGTGGTGAAAGTCGCATACCGCACTTTAAATGCGCATTATCAAATTAGATGGTTTTGGATAACCTTTGACTTTGACGGTCCATTAACTGCTTGATAAGATCATACTAAGCTAGGGGATATCGATGAGTGAGATGAGCATTTAATCGCAAAGCTGAACATCCCAGACCAGGCCCGTATCCAGGAATTTATTTCGGGGGGGGGGGGGGGTTGCCCACGGGTCGGACAAAAAAGACACAGATCAGAGGGAAAAGACTATAAAAAATAACTATTTTTGTATGTTTTGTGGGGGGGATTCAACCCACTAGATAGATGGATAGATATGATAGATAGATATTTTATTGATCCAACTCGTAGCGCCGACATGGCACTAAATACGTCGACCATTACATTTCATGTGTTAAAATACTTGAATATTTACAATTATTACATATAAGAAAATAAATCACTTAGAATTCACTTGTTTTTTGTTAATCTTCTCAGTGAAATATGGTACCAAGGAATTAAAATACCGGTTTGTGCGACATTTAACTGGCACCAGGAGATTCTGATGCCTCGTCCGTCCTGTCACCGGTGCTAGATCGGGCAGAATATCTGCCAGAATATCTGCACTACCCCCCCCCCCCCCCCCCCGGATACGGCCCTGTCCCGGACCCAGGTGATTCTATCGTTAAGGGGGAGGTAGGGGTAGCAAGAGCGCTGCAGAAGGTATAAACGTTACTCGCCACTTCGCTTCGCACCGATGTAGGAAACTCTCGTTTGGCCAAGAAACACAAATTCTTTTAGTTTATTTTACATATTCCGTTTTTCAAATGGCGGGTCAGAAATAAATTAATTACTTACTTACTTAAATAAGACCTACGAAAATGAAGGTTTTGATACATGAGGTATCGAGAAGTGAGGTACCTGAATTATTTTCGCACCCCCCCCCCCCACCAATCACTAACATACAAATAACTGAATGAGATGCGCACTTAGTCGCAGAGCTGGATAGTCAGGGATCCAGGCACCTCTACACTGTCAGAAGTTTCATAACAGATAACACGAGGATGCGCGGTTTCGACAGATAATGCGTAACAGATAACACTTCGGATGTTATCTGTAGTGTTTCAAAATGTTATGCATAATAAGCGTTACCATCAGGAAGAACCGAAAACGTGCCAAAAAGTATCTGCTGAATTTTCCGACATATGACGATAAGAATAAAGTGAATAGATGCTTTTTTGGCTCTTCCTAACAAAGCTTGTTATGCATAACGTTTCATGCATAACGTTTTCAAACACAAAATGTAACATCTGAAGTGTTATCTGTTATGCATTAAGTGTTAAAACCGCGCATCCTCGTGTTATCTGTTGCAAAACTTCTGACAGTGTTGTCGAAGGCTGCAGCAGGTTTTGAGAACTTTTCAAGACCAACTTTTTGTGCTGAGAACGAAAATCGTACCGTAAAACTTCACGCCGATGTAAGTACTCGACTTTTTTTGGCCGAGAAAGACGAATAAGATGTATGAAGATGAAGGTTTTGAGACACGAGGTTTCAAGAAGTGAGACATCTGAATTGTTTTTGCAACCTCTTCCCCCACCAATTATTACCACACAATAACAAGTAAATAACATGGCCATTTAGTCGCAGCACTGGATAGTCCGGGATCAAGGCACCTCTATCGTTCGGG
The DNA here is from genome assembly GCA_030848855.1 of Branchinecta sandiegonensis. Taxonomy (NCBI): domain Eukaryota; kingdom Metazoa; phylum Arthropoda; class Branchiopoda; order Anostraca; family Branchinectidae; genus Branchinecta; species Branchinecta sandiegonensis. The sequence continues at coordinate 18,086,158 of JAUPMV010000016.1, read as the reverse complement.
TTGGGGGGGGGGGGGGGGGGTAGCTCGAGATCTGCAGAATGTTTTAAAGTATCCCTTGCACTATTTACTATTCAACTTACAGTATTCTAAATATTTGAATACTTTAAAACTAGGCTGTACTTTCAACAAATACCCACGGATTTGGCTGTTTTAAGCCTTTTCCAAGACCCGTTGACTTACAGCGAAAATAGGGAAAAAATTTACACAACCATTTTTTGTGATGGAAAACTTCTCACAGAAAAACCGTCGACAGCGTGATACACATCGAAAGTAGCTAAACACCGCAAGCGAGTAAATCAGCGTGGTTTTGTTAGGGGGGTTACAATGTATCGTACAAAATTGGGGTCTCCGGGTTTGAAAAATATGTGGAGTGATTAAGCAGGTTGCGTTAGTATTATAGGTAAGACAGGTCCTTACAGAACTTTTCTAGACAAACTTTTTGTACCGAGAACGAAAATCGTACCGCTCTACTTTACACCGATGCAGGTAACCGACTTTTTGTTTGGCCGGAATGCCGAGGTTCCAATAAGCGTAAAATTAAATTGATTTTTTAATTTAATCTGAAAGAGTCCTTTTTGATGATGGTGTTGTTAATCGGAGCATTCCCCGTTCGTGGGGACTCGTGAGAGTACGGGGAGTGAGTCCCCGGGACAAACAAAAACGAAGGGACTCCTCAAATGGAGTCCTCGGTGAACGGCGAGAATATGCCATAGGGAATAGCGCCAAGGCCTATGCCTTCAATGCACCGAGAAACGAGCCTTAGTGTTCGCGCCACCCAATACGCTCGCGATATTCAAAGATAAACGAACTTTCGAGTTTAAAAAATTTCTAGTACGGCTAGGATGCGGTCTGCACACATCGAGGAAACAGGGGAGGTTGTATCGTTTTTTCGCTATGTTATTGGAATATGGAGTTATCGGAGCCAGCGCTGGTGCATGACTGATTGGATCTCAATAGGGACGTTATCTATCGCTAGTGGTGCTAGTGTCGCTGCTATTCAGGTGTGTGACACTTTTTCAAGTTTTACCGTTACTTATTCTGCTCTGATTTTTCAGTAATGTCGTACGTCCCACTCGGGTTTTTGGGACAGTGGGGAAACAGAACTTAAGAAATATCTGTCCAGAGCAAAACAACACTAGGGAATAGCGTCAAGACTTGAAGAAAGTGACACACACTCAAATAACAGCGACACTAGCACCACTAGCGATAGAAAACCTCCCTACTGAAACTCAATCAGTCGTGCACCAGCGCCGGCTCCAATAACTTCATCCGCTGAACACAGCAACAAAAAGTTACAACCTCCCCTGTTAAAACGGTGTGTGCAGACCGCGTCTAAGCTTTACCACAAATTTCTAAGCTCGCAAGTTTGTCTCGCTTTAGGTGCCGCAACCGTAATGGGCGGCGCTGCGACTATGGCCTGTATGCGAAGCATAGGTCTTGGCGCTACTCCCTAGAGTTATTTTGCTCTATACCTGCCCAAAGAATACCATCTGGAACGTGAAAATATACACAATCAGGAGGAATTTTAGGATCGCCGTATTTCGATGCCTTGGTTGGAGGTGCAATTACATTTGGCTAGGGCTTATCATGGTAGGGCGGAACCAACTTGTTCATCCCAACTGGCACCGCGACTGTTCAAACTAGGGGCTGACGGCGTTTAGAAAGCCTGAAAGGCCAAAGCCTTTGCCACTCGGTACTGTCATAGTCCGAGGGGGGGGGGGGGGCATTAGCCAGCCAGAGTATTCGAAAGAAAACTCCCTTGGGATACGTGACTAATAAGAAAGGCCTGAAGAAAACAAACAATGGTGTTGAGTTTTATTTGGTTTTCAATTTATACTTAATAAATCGATTTAGGTTCAACTTAGCTGTTGTGACGATCGCCAAGTGTTCGCCCAGAGTCTTCTTCTCCTTGTTAACCTTAAAACAACAAAAACAGGTAAAAAATCTGTCAAAACAGGCCTGTCTCAAGTTTTTCGGACCCTTTTCTTTTGATTGTCTTTTTAACCAGCTCGTGCACAGATTTTAAATATGTTTTGTCTAACCTCCGCTCCGGATAGTGGGAAGTCTAGACAAAGTCGATAGGCGCTAACAAGAAAATCACTAATTTTACAAATAAAAAATCTCGAAAATATAAAAAAAAAATCTATTTCTGCACTGTACAATAAAATCTTGCAGTATTTACTACTGGGATTAATCTTGTCTCTACTGTGATAAGATTATCTTTACTTCGGATTAATCTTATCTCACTAGAGATAAGATTAATCCCAGTGGCAAATGCTGCAGTTAACTTTAATCCTTACTCGGATGAATTTTTTACAGTGTGAACCACATTGTCGTTCCCAGTAAGAGCTGTGCTTTGAACAGAATTTCAATAAAGAAGTATTTTTTTTGACCGGCTGTTTTCGAAAGAGTAATTAAAGAAAATAATAACAACACATCTTTGGAATCCTCTGTTGTAAAAATATCTTCAGCCCACACCAGAGTAACGTCAAGTCCTGACTCTCATACAACTATCACCACAATAATATCTCTGCGATTGTACTTCACCTATTGGTAGAGCTATAGACATTTGGGAACATTTACAACATCTACAGACAGTTTTTATGCGAAGCAAAGCACTGCGACCAGCGCAAAATAACACTAGGGAGTAGCGCCAAGACCTATGCTTTCCGTGCTACGCAAACGGGCCATCCTAATAGCGCCGCCTACTATGATTACGGCATTTAAAGCGAGACAAACTGGCGCGTTTAGAAATTTCTAGTAAAGCTAAGACGCGGTCTGCACAAACCGAGGAAACAGGGGAGGTTGTATCTTTTTTTTTGCTGTGTTCAGAATTTTAAGTTATTGGAGCCAGCGCTGGTACACAACTGATTGAGTTTCAGTAGGGAAGTTCTCTATCGCTAGTGGTGCTAGTGCCGCTGCTATTCGAGTGTGTGTCACTGTTTTCGAATCTTGGCGTTGCTCCCTAGTGTTATTTTGCTCTGACTGCGACTGTTGTGGCTGAGCGTTCCCGATGAACTGAGTTCTGCCCGTGCCTCCGATGGTGAGAATAGGTGAATGTGCACTCAAACTCCCATAGTCATCATGAAACTGACAGTTCGATCAAACAATCATGGAAAAATCACTCGCGAACATTGGTGGGGCGTAGTATTTCTTATTTGCTCCACTAAACAGCAAACCATCCCAGCCCTTGTCAGAAGCCAGGGATATATAATAATAATAATAGTAGATTTATTGCCCATCACAATGCACAAACGTAGAAAAAGACGGAGTAATTAAATAAAGAAGAAGACAAAGAACAAAGAAAGAACTGAAAAAAGAAACAAAGAAAGAATTGAAAAACAAGAATATTACTGTCAACAACAATAATGGAAATAACGCAAGAAACTTAAAAAGAAAAACAACACACACTGACAGAATTTACACTGAGTAAAGCATCTACTGAGCTACATTAATGCTGCGCTTAAAGTGCTCTCGCCTTTCCCGAATAACAGATATAGGTCGTGCTACTTCATACTTTGAAGACAATCTGCAATTACTTGTCCAAGGTGGCACCCTCAGCAGATACTTTACATATTAGTAAAAAGATTCGTATGATCCCTTCTAAACCGAAAAACGTGACACCCTTAATTTGGCGAAGGGCGGAAACTTTGACTGAAGGATAGGCCAGAGCCAACAGAACCCGGATATAGCTCGCTGCCACTGGGTCTGTTGTGTCGTTGATCAAATTGGCAGTCCACTTTGGCGCCGACAGATTTCGGAAGCCGTGAAAGTAGCACTAATGTTCTAACTCGTTCAAGCTAACCACGAAAACAAGTTTATTTTTATTTAATTTTGGCAGTCGACAGCCAATATTGTCTAGACTCCTTAAAGGACACCTGAACAATGAAACCATACTTGAACACACCATGGAGAATGCATTTACAGACATGGCCACGGAGAGCATTCTTCTCCTGAGCGTGACGTTTTCAAAATAGGGATGTTCGTTTCTCGAGGTTTGCACATGCAGACTACATTACAAAAAGCGCAATTCATTCAAATCTTGTACAGCGCTGGCCGGATCGTATTGGAATTTCTTCTAGATATACGTTTGGGCTTAACTGGTTAAAAAATATTCCAGAAGAAGGGTTGATTTGAGACATTTGTTCATTTCTAAAATTGTTCGGTACTGAAATAAGGACAGATACAAAATGCAGCAAAAATCATAGCTTGGAAACACTATTTCGTATCTGGATTGGGTTTTCTGCAGGCAATGTTAACGGAAGCCATACAGATAGGGATGATACTTGGTACTCTGCATTCAGGTGTCCTTTAAGGGACCCGCCGAACACCTTAAGGCTCCCGACGGTTAGACTCATTCTCGCATTTTCCGTGCTAGGCGTTTTTCAGGCTACATCAGGCCCTCGCGATCCCGCTTGCGAGGAACTGATTGGTCAGCAATACCGATTATCCAAGAGTCTCTCTGTGCGTGTTCCATCCTTATAACAATAGTAACTATTAGTTACTATTTTCGTTCCAGCCTCGTGAAAAGTTACTACGCGGACCGTTCAAGCCTTCAGGAAATAGTAGCTAACAGTAACTATTAGCTTACCACGCGCGGGAGCTAGCGTGGTAACTACGAATCTCTTTGACGTACAGGCCCGATTAGCCCGTGGCACGGGTCTAAACTAAGTCAAACACCAACGTCAAACCCATTTGATCTATTTTACCTCAGAAAACGAAAAATTGTAGTTTATTCCTATCGGTGAATATATATATATATAGAGAGCCGAGCGCCAGCGAGGCGCCAGTCGCGTTTACATTTATAAAACGATCTAGGGACAATCAAATCCTATGTTGGGTCCTAAATCATACGACGTCACTAAGTACGTCATGACTGTTTGGAATTCCGATACAAATTAGTCGACACCGTGGCACGATATTTTGCTGGAAATAGAGAAAATCGTGTTCCAGCCTCGACGCTAGCAAGCAAAATCCCGTGGCGTCATACGTAGTAACTAGACTACGGTAAGTAGGGTGGAACCCGCTCTCTGTGTTTCTCACAAAAGAAAACAAGTGAGATGAGTTTGCAATCTTTGGGAAACGCAGCAGAGGTTGCTTTCCGTAACTAAACGATAGTTAACAAATTGTTAACAGTTGTCAACTTTTTGCGTTCCACGTTTCTGATTTCGAAATTTTAAGCTCCGCCCACCTACAATTCCGTTCCAAAGCTTAACGATTGTTAACTATTTTGTAACGATGGTCGGTGAGCATCGTTACAAAATAGTTAACAATTGTAGAACTGGGAAAAGTTAACGATCGTTAAAGCTGCAGTTAGCTCCGCCCCGAAGTAAAGTTAACGATTGTTAACAATTTTTAAGTTGGGGGAACGCAACCAGAGTTTATATGGAGTCAAATACTGAATAGAAAATGTATCTAATACGACATGTGCTTTATGAAACGGACAGAAGGTAGGTTTTCCGGCCGGATTGTCTGCATTCCCATCGATTTGGCTGGCGCAAATGAAAAGAAATCGGATTTTCTCAATTTTTTTCGGTTCAGGCGAGGAAAGTAAAAAAAAAAATGGTCGAATTTCCAATAAACAGCGACGATGGTGCTGAAAATCCTGGCAGGAATTCTTGGGTCCACATCAGCTGAGGAGTATTTTTGTCTTTCAGTTCACTAATTATAAAAGAAATTCAAGTCTGTGACAAATATTCCTTGAGCCCATGAGGCTGACTCTGAAAAAACTAAAAATACTGCAATACTTATTATATTTGAAATACTAAAATTATTCAAATATTTTAATATAGTCTGTGACAGCCAACTTCCAACTTTTCTGCGAGCCTTTCAGAGAGAAATTCAGTCGGGAACAACTCAATTACCCATTTTTGCAAGAAAGATTTCTGCGAAGAACGCCTACAGTTAAGTTATGTTCGTAGACAACACTGTAAAAAGTTTCTCCGAGTAAGGATTAAAGTTAACTGCAGTATTTGCAACTGGGATTAATCTTATCTCTACTGGGATAAGATTAATCCGAATTAGAGATAATCTTATCTCATTAGAGACAAGATTAATCCCAGTAGTTTTTTACAGTGAACCTACAAACTCTACTTAACACGGTATTAGGGCAAACAGCCCAAATACATTCAAACCTGAAACCAAAACCATTTTATTTTTACCTTAGGCATGTCAGGGCTAATTCGTCAAGCCTGATGACGTTAAAGTAAATATAAGAGAATGTGTAAACCACTCCACGACTGCTAGGTCCTGATAACGTCATATTTGCTTTTTTGCAGATACCATGGTATCTGATACACGGTCTAAAGTCGTTTTCACAGTTATCATGGTATCTGATACCACGGTCAAAAGGCGTTTTTGCAGTTATCGTGGTATCTGGCCAGTTATCGTGGTATATGGTATTCAGCTACCACGGTCCGACCGTGGTAACTTATCGTGGTATCTGAAAAGTGATCTCACTTTCACCTAATTTTGTTAAATTGGCGAGAAAGAAGTTTAGCACTTAGTGATGTAACTGGATATCAGTTTTTCTTTTGGGATAACTTCGAAAAGTGCAATTTCGGCAATAGTCGTAGCAAACCGTGTATCAGAAACCACGATAACTGCAAAAACGACTAATTGCAGATTCAGTTACCGTGGTAACAGATCCCATGGAGTCTGCAAAAACGCAACTAATGTTTGCAATAAAGAAACCTGCCAGATAACAAAGCCTATAGCAACCCTTTCGTACCCCTCTGCAGTCCTGAGAAATCGACAAGTGTCAACTCACCTTCTGTTTCAGTGGGGCAGCAACGGTCTTCAAAGTCTGAATCAACCCGATTTCAGCAACTATATGGTCGATATGGTCTTCTCCAAACAAATCATAGATGGCGTCTAAAGCTTCGGCTACAATCCATAGTTCGGAATCGGTAGTTATCACTTGAATAAGGCAGGAACCGATAATCTAGAATGACACAACGGATTATAATAATCTGCAAAGCTATGGCCGTGGGGAAACATCATAAAGTAGTGTATCGCGGTTTTACTGTTTTACGGATTCGTCTCGACCTCGTCGGTTCTGGAGCAGAAGTCGGAGTCTCGAGTCCGAGTATACGACTCAGCCAGGCAAATCTAAAATCACGCGAATGTCTTGTGACAAATACCCGATGAAAAACGTGTAGCCTGCGTATTTGTATGATAGTTGTACGAAGAAGTTGCATGTATTGATATGTAATAGTAAATAATACTATCATTTAATGTACCTCAGACTGGGCCAATCTTTAGCAGTAGTATCCAGTAGCATCCAGTCTTGCTAATAGTAGCATGCAGTGGAATGCAGTGACACGGTAGCCTTGACATAGAAGCATGTAGTAGCATCCGATGAAAAATGTATCTCAAAATAGTAGTATGAAGTTGTACGAAAAAGTAGCATGCAGTTCTAACTGATGCTACTACATGCTTCTACTTCAAGGCTACCGTGTTACTGCATACTACTGCATGCTACTGTTAGAAAGACTGGATGCTAGTATGGCAAGACAGGATGCTACTGGATACTACTACATAAGACTGGACTAGACTGAGGCACATTAAATGATAGTATTCTTTGCTACTGCATAGTATTACATGCAACTTTTTCGTACAACTACCATACAACTACGCAGGCTACAAATCTTTCATCGGGCATCAGTTCGTACAGCATGCTACTTTTTCGTACAACTTTATACTACTATTTTGAGCTAAATTTTTCATAGGGTAATATATTAGAATATTAAGTATCAAAATTAGCTTTCTTAATAGTTGGAATAATTCGAGCTTCTGGGATCAGTATTAGTAAGAAGAACCTTTCGTGGTTTACCAATATCCTTGTGTCGCTTTTCGAGACTCATGTTATCTACACTTTGATTTAGCCTTTTTAGAGCTCGCGGATGTTAGTGAGTGTGGTTAGGTGAACTTTAAAGATTGGCTACTACGCAGTAAGCAAAATAGGAAATTTGTGTGAAGCCCGAAGTTCAGAACAACTATTATTGGTATTGGCCAGCGCTGGCGCACGACTGATTGAGTTTCAGTAGGGACGTTCTCTATCGCTAATGTCGCTGTTATTCGACTGTGTGTCGCTTTTTCAGGTCTTGGTGGTACTTCCTAGTGTCATTTTGCTCTGTGCTGCGAAATTTTCTATCTAGCTCACCTTGATCATACTGCAGGCTTTTTCACTAGGCGTCGCCACAGGCTTCCCGGCAAGGCTAACACCGATGCATGACAGGATCCGAACCAAGCTCGCTCTGACAGATGGCTCTGAACACTGGAAAATGGCGGAGCACAAAGTGGTAGCATCGTCAGGGGTTAGCTGCTCGAAACACTGAGGTGAGGCCTATGTGAAAGAAAGTGGTTATATGACTGACAGAATGTGTTAGTTACTTTTCGTTAAAAAATATCTGAGCCTTTTTTGTTGTTGCAATAATGCTGCCGCATCGCTGCTGCAGCACTTCTTTGCTCTGCCACAAGATACATTACTGGATTCACTGCCTGCAAGATTTCTTCTTCGTTGAAGCTGCACCTTGCAGGGAACCACGGACTTGGTCATTAAGCAAGTCCGCGATTCTCGTGGAGCGCTGCCGTCTTCCTCGGAAGCACTGCAATTAGTCAGGAAGCGGCCGAGAAGTGGACGTGCAATAAAAACGAGGCTCTGATGTTAGCGTATGTGTCAAGAAGAAAATAAATGTATACCTGATGCAATTTTTAATGCTAAACGAATCCGTCAGCTGAAATAAAGCTGACTGGACTAAAAATGAAACCAGATGACTCAACTAGGATATTCATGGCAAGGGCCCCCTTGACGCTGTTTTTAAAGAGTCAGGGCGCCAACCCCCCCCCCCCCCCCCCCTCACCAGCAACATCCTGAAAAGGTTTGGTTCTTCCGAATATAGCAAATTACGCAAATCCGGATAAAATATTACAAACTGGCAAAATACCTTCTCGGAATCCCCCCATGGGAGTCTAATTCAGCCCTGGCGAAGAAGTACCATATTGTCGATGCTTCCGCTAAGTGCAAAGCCATAGAATGTCGTGCTAGATCTCGGGCTTTCAAAAACACATACGAATTGCCGTTGACTCGCCTAACTCATCTATAAGTCTTAAAAAGTTTATATAGTGTTTCATTTTTCTTTCTTTCTTTTACTCCGCTCTTTCATTTGTTGTATAGCGGGCCTCAATAAATAATTATTATCATTATTATAGCCTGAAGAAGACCCTTGCCAAGAAGAGTCGAAATAGTCTGACGTCCCTACTGACGTTTTACTTATGATTCTCGGTTAGCTTGGGCTGAGGGAATCCTATGACCTGTCAGACTTTAGGGCAACCAGCAAAAAAAGAACTTCCGTAGATATTCCTCCAGCCCAGGCTGACTGCGAATCATGTCTGACGGTGCAAAACGGACAAGTTGGCTAGATTTCATTAGAGCTATATTTCGGCCGTTCTTGGCAAGGGTCCCCTTCAGGCTCAAGCTGGAAAATGAACTTGTGGAAAAACAATTAAAGATTCTTCCTTAAATATCTGATTTTGTGAACTTCTTCTCTGAAAATTGGTTGGAGTTAAAGCTGGTGCCGTGATTTCATTCTCGACATGGCTGCTGTTTTGCTGTTCGACTGGGTCGTCGAAAGGGTAGATATTCTTCTGCATTTTGGTTTTGGAGCTAGTCACGTGTCTCTTCTTATTTCCAGCTGAGATGGGTACTTGTCAGACCTTACCTTAGACCTTAATTCCTCCAGAGCTATCCGTGGCGCATAGGGAGTCGACAAAGCCTCTCCATTCATCCCGCATTGATGCCACAGCGGTGACGTCTTCCCATTCAGGTACTAGCGAGGTACCAGCCGTCCTCTCGGTCATATGTTCGCCTCAATGTGTTTTTGGGGCCGCCTCGCTTTCTTCTCCCGTCTGGCTTACACTTGTAAGTTGTTCGAGGAAGGCGGCTTTCATCCATACGAAGGACGTGTCCAAGGTATGTCCATCGCCTTCTTTTCAGCAGCTCGATGACACACAGCTGGCCTGCTTTCCTTCGTATTTCTGCATTGGTGATTTTTTGCTGCCAGTTTATATTTAAGATTCTTCTGAGGCTCATGTTTTCAAATGCGAGGATCTTTTTTTCAAGCTGGGTGTTTATTTTATTGGGTGTACTTGTCAGCAGCATACATATATTTAAGGGGGAATCTTTAAATTTTTTCCACAAGTTCACAGTTTTCCAGCTTGAGCGGCTTGAGCCTGAAGAGGACCCTTGCCAAGAAGGGCCGAAATATAACTCTAATAAAATGTAGCTGACGTCTCCGTTCTGCACCGTCAAATAAGAGCTTCCGTGGCTATTATAGTGGAATGGTTTAATAAAAAAAACAAAAAAATACAAATATACGCACCTCTCTTATTTTCTCTGTTAAACTTCGAATTCCATTTACAGCCGCTTCAGCTAAATTCATGTTCGCAGCCGTTTCTGCAAAAACACGGAATTAGTCCCAGCTTTCATTTCAGATTAGAAGTAAGTGTAGAAGTAGGAGCGTGTTCCACCCTACTTACCGCAGTTACTACGCATGACGTCACGAATTTTGGCTTCTTGGCTTCTTTTCGGTGAAATAGCAATCCACGGGATAATCCAGCCAATCACGTTACAGAGATCCGTAGTTACCACGCTTCCTACGCTCCCGAGCATGGTAAGCAAATAGTTACTACTAGTTCCTATTTCGAGAGGTTGGAACTGTCAGCGTAGTAGCTTTTCGTGAGGTTGGAACGGAAATAGTAACTAATAGTTACTATTGTTACGAGGGTGGAACACGCTCTAGAAGTAGTAGAGTAAAGTATTATTCACAAAAGGAATCTTTAACACTGCATGCGCCGAATTTGGCCTTTACGTCAAACTCACACTAAAATATAAATCATATACAACAAATCAATTCGTCATTTCAATAATAATCATAATACAACGCATAACATATGCCATCGGCCTCTGCAAAGCTTGTATTAAAAAATGTTCACCGTAGACTCTTTCGGCTAACAAATTGCCAAGAAACCCCTTAACTTATAGAACCACTTATTACATAAACTGATTCAAACAAGAGCTGAGAAAGCATACGGCACTTGTAAGAACAGTTAACATGTTTGTCAGATAGGGTCTGCAAGTTGTCAAGGCTGGATCTCTCCCGATATGCCTTTCATCAGAAGAGGGGCTTGATCTACTAAATCTGAAATGGTTATTCCACTCATTGACAACTGTTTCCGAATAGTAGTTTTGTCGTACTCTGGTTTCGATTCGGGTATAACTCAATCGATGGTAGAAGCAAATACTCGAGCCGTGATAATTCTGTGCCCGAACTGGACCTGACTTAAGTAATTGGAAGGGTTTTCACGAGATTTCCGGGGTCCCCCTTCCAGCTCCGCACACCGTTATCGGAACTGGTCCGGTCTTGAAACGGAAGATCTGAGACATTAGTTCTTGCCACTTGTCAGTTCTATTCACATCCGATGACACATTCGAATTTCGAAAGTTATTAATGCCACTAGATTCCAGATTCCATATTTCTCCATCCAAAAGTATGACCGAATCGGGAAAGTGATTATTTCCGAGTCAATGTGGTCCGGTCCCAGATACGACTGCAAAGTTTCCTCGTCATAGATAATCTGGAAGTACCCCAAGTCGTGATCACCGGCATTCCGGGAAACCCCTCCAGCTCCACCCACAATGCCCCGGTCCGGTCCTGTTCTATCAACAACGTATCTAAGGTTTATGCTTACTGTCCCCACAAAGTTCCATTTCGATCCATCAGCTTTAAATGTTTCATGAGGTTTCCGGTGCCCCTTTAGCCCCCCCCCCCCCCCCCCCCCCCCCCCAGTTATCCGATCCGCTCCTGACGCGGCAAGGACCTCTAGCACTACTTACGATTCAACTTACAGTATTTTAAAATATTTGAATACTTTAAAACTAGGCTGTGCTTTCAACAAATAACCCACGGTTTTGGCTGTTTTAGGCATTTTCCGAGACCCGTTGACTTACAGCGAAAACAGGGAACATAACCGATTTGTCTGATCGAAAAACTTCTCGCAGACAACCGTCGACAGCGTGATAAATATCGAAGGTAGCAGAACACAGCAAGTGAGAAAATCAGCGTTGTTTTGTTAGAGGGGTTAGAATGTACCGTAGGAAATTGGGGTCTCCGGATTTAGCTATATATATGGAGTGATTATGGAAGTAGTTTGAGTTATTATTATAGGTAAGACAGGTCGTTTAAGTGAATCTGTGATGGATAACTAGACTCTCATATCTCAGCCCTATTCGGTTAAACTTTAATTCTCCTTCATGTTTTCCTTTCTTAAGTTCTGCATTTTTTCCTTATTATTTACTCAGTCTTCGTGCATTCTGCTTATTTGACTAAAATAATAATCATCATCATCATTGTTGTGGCTCAAAAAGGCCCCATCCAGTTTCGCTATCATTCCCAACCAAGGTGTACATACGCCATCTAGGCAATAAGTTCAGGTTATTGCCGATAGATGGCGTATGTCTCAAATCGTCTTTGTGACATTGTTTGATACTTGGATGATGCTGATCCGCCATCAGCTTCATCACATCGTTTAGGGAAGATTAGTCATCAACTTACCATCTTGTTGACGAAGGAGACTTTTGGGAATAGTAGCTGAGTATACGTCTATTTTATCGAGAGAGAAGAGAAGAGTGCGTCTGAGCCCTAGGCTACCTAGGACATCCCTACCCCTCGTTTTGTTGATTGGTTTTGAGAGTGGAACCTAAGGTTAGGCCCGCCGGTCTTCAGATTTCCACGCTATCCACCAGGTCCCAGTGACCCTATTTAAGACCTAGCCTTAACCACCACCCTCGAAACCACACCAATCATCAAATACCTTCAGATTGGAAGATCATCCTGTTGAGGTTGCACCATGCATCGAAAACTGCTGTCGCACCGCCCATCTCTCCAACCGACAGAACAGGTACAAGATTCGATAGGCAGAGGAAGGCGTCATTTCGCAGAACTTTTAACCTGAAACCAAGACAATAGTGAAACCAGAGATGGGCGAATCCGATCATGAAAGGGTTCAAATCCGAATCCAGGGCTACACTGTAAAAAGTTCCTCCGAGTAAGGATTAAATTTAACTGCAGTATTTGATACTGGGATTAACCTTATCTCTACTGAGATAAGATTAATTCGAATTCGAGAAAGATTACCTTTTTAGAGACAAGGTTAATCCCAGTAGCAAATACTGCAAGATTTTTTTTGACGGTGCAGGTACGAATCCGGATCCACCATTTCATGCTGAGGATTCGAAGCCGGAATCGAATCCGACCCTAAAATATGTACATAAGGTTACAAGTTAAAAATCAGAGGTGACAAAAAAGCACTGATGCCTAACGTAAATGAGACGGTTAACTGGACCAAGAACAAATAATGAGACAGAACTGCTGTCTCCCTGTCTCGGTCATACAAACATGCTGAGTCGAGTAAAATACGGCCGCCTCCCGACGCAAACGAGCGGAGGTTACTAGCTTCGCGCCACATCACGTTTCGTTACCTCTACAAATAGCTATGTCGCTGAAGAGGGAGTCTAGCAGTCAAAGCTGATTGGTCCTATGGACGCGCTCTAAGCGGGTCGGCGCGCGGAGTACGCCTCCGTCAATATTTCTTGTGCGATAAGCAACGGTGAAGACGAAAGAGGAGTAAAAGGGTATCAACATCAGCTCAAAGCTAGAGTAAATACCACTACGCCCGCTCAATTTTGTCTTTCATAGTCGCTGCATGCGACTAAAGTCCTATCTGATTATTTGTTCTTGATTGGACGATGTAAACCATCTTTCTAGGTTTTCATGTCTGCTTGTTATAGTATGGGTTTCCTCTCGGCAGCCAGGAACGAATTTGGGTTTGATCAAGCCCAATATCTTGAGCACAGCGTGTAGAAATTGGGAAAAGATTAGAAACTGGAGCGGATTCGTAAGATTCAAAGTTTAGAACACGAGTACAAATCCGAACCCAAATCCAGCCTGACAAGCAGAAGATTCGAATCCGACAAAAAGGACGAATGCTGGATTCGAACCCGAATTCGCCCATCTCTGAGTCACCCTTCACAAAACCTCTACACATTTCTTCTGAAACCTTCCATAGAATATAGCGCAGGTCGAAGTGAGCAGGTGACTTTTTCGACATTTTAAGGTGGAACAGCCTAGGCTACTTATATTTTGGTCTCTGTATACGTGAGCTTTATATTTGATTGTAGATCGTCAAAAGAGAAAAAACACAATAAAGGTTAACTTCCAACATCGAGGTTGATATCGGAAAATAACACCGAGAAGGTCATCTCTTGACCTTCGACCTTGGCCCGTAGCGTGTACATAGACAAATGTTTAGAATTAAGAAGGAGTCTGATTGTTTAAGTTATATTTTTGTTTTTGTTTTTTTGTATACGTTTTTGTGTAAATACACTGATCTATACCAGTCAACTGTTTTACCAATAGTTATTTTTCCAGAGGTTGTGGTGAATGGTTTTAATCGTGGTATGATTGCTAGTGTTCATGTGTGCTATTTTAAATATTGTAAATTTTTGCTTGGATACCCTTTATTTGCTAGAAATACACCTCTAATTAATTCCCTTTCAGTTAAAGATCCTGCCCTGGCAATTCAGCAGAAATTTGATAATTTTGTAGCTAAAGCTAATAATATTCTGACTCTGAAGAATATGTTTCCGTTTTTCGATAAAAGTTAATAGTTAAGTAAGTACAGTGTGTTGTTTAAAGTACGTCAATTGTGATTTATTGTTTTGAAACATATTTGTGACAGTGTTTTTTAAATTTATTTTAGTTCTCCTCATTATATATTCTTTGAGGGAAAAAAATAAATGAATGAATGAATTGAAATAACGTATCCCAGCCGAAGGCGACGTAGTTTGTGATATTGTGATTTCAGGTTCAGGTTCTTTTATTTCGAAAACACTTCGTGACAATATATTTTGATCACTGGGGGCCGGCAGGGATACGAGCTCGTTAGCTCGGCCCCGTTTTAAACACTCACTATATGAACATAGTATAAATGAGTCGTTCCTCTGAAAATGCACACACAAAAGAAAGAAAGACTCGTTCCATTCCGTATACTTACACACGCCATACCAAAATCTCCACACGATAAAATAAAAAATAATAATAACAAAAAATAATAATAACACCAAGTCGTGGCCTAAGCTGAAGGAACGCTAGCTTTTTCTAAAACAAAATTAATAATTAAGGGTTGGGGATTTACCGGGATAACATAAACGTGAACGTATCATATTTAATATCAATATTCTGCCAACAGATGAGTTTTAATTTTCTTTTTCAAAGTGATCAATGATCGGTCCTGTTCAAAAAGGTCTTTAAACTTGTTCCAAACTCCAATAACTTTATTCCTTATCGAAAAACGAGACCTCTCTGTGATGATTAGAGGCTGGCGTATTTTCGAAGCCGATCGGGTCTCATAAGCAGGCAATACCACATCATCCGGGAATAAATTAATAGATGTGAAATAACTAGGTAATGCACCCTGGCGATACCTGACCATGAACAAAAATGCGTGAAATGTAACAAAATGATCTAATGGTAAAATATTTAAAAATAAATACAAGCTTTTAGTTGGGGATTTACCGGGATAAGATAAAGGGGAAGGTAGCATATTTTTCAGAATCCGAAGTGCTTTATTCTGTTGCCTCTGTAGTGGAGATATGTGAACTTTAAAAGTGTTTGAGAAAATCAGAGGACAGTAGTTTAGGTAAGAATGGACTAGTGAATAGTAAACTGATTTCAGCGCATTTAATGGAAGAAGAAATTTTAGATGATGCATAATCCCCACATTTCTTCCCAGCTTAAGTCTCAGAGTATTAGTGTGAAATTTCCAGGACAAATTCGAATCAATGAGTATCCCCAGATAACGAATACAATCCACACGCGCTATGACTCCGTCCGAACCAGGGATAGCTAGAGCTAGAAGGCTCGAGCATGCCCTTGATACACGTGAATATATCATAAACTTGGTTTTGTCGAAGTTAATGCTTAGCCTATTTACACTGAACCAATTTACTAAGTTTTTAAAAGCGCATGAAAGGTTTTTCCTCAATACTTCCTCGTCGGATCCGGATACACTACAACCCGTATCGTCGGCAAAGAGGATGTTTAGACCTAACCCGTCGACGCACTTGTTGATATCATTAACGTATATTAAGAATAGTAACGGTCCAAGTATAGATCCTTGCGGCACACCGACTTTTTCAGACTGTCCAACTGGGGTTGATACCACGTCACCGCCATCTACGTACTGCTTACGCCCGCACAAATACGACATGATTATCTCGTTAGCTGGTCCTCTTAGCCCACAATTCTTTAGTTTTGAAGACAAAATTCTGTGGCAAATCGTGTCAAATGCCTTTTTTATATCGATGAATATAGTAGCAGGGATGTCACCACGATCCAGGGCCTCATGGACAAACTGTGTTACCGCAATTATAGCATCTTCCGTTGAGTGGCCCTTACGAAATCCAAATTGTGTATTGCAAAAGAAACCAATTTTTACTAAAAACTGTACTATCCTAGTGTATAGACATTTTTCAATCGCTTTTCCGAAAGCTGATAGAATCGAAATCGGTCTATAATTCGACGGATTCTTCTTGTCACCACCCTTGTGTAGCGCTATTATTCTAGCAGATTTCACACAAGATGGGAAGACTCCGTGCTTAAAAGATAGGTTAATTATATGCACTAACATATCAACAATAAACGGGATTGTAATTTTTAGTAGATTAGTAGAGGTTCCATCCGTTCCTTCTGACGATCCGTTTTTCATCTGAGACACAAGTTGGAGTAATTCATGCCGTGAAACAGGAGTTAAAAATATTGAGCATTCTGAAGCTGGGGTAAGAAAGGCCGTAAAGTCCTTTTCGGTAGGGCCATACGATTGGGATGAACTTGCCGTCTCCTCTCCTATCTGTGCAAAATGATGATTCAGTGCATCAACAACTGCTTGCTTTCCTTGTATGACTTTATCTACGTTGTTGATGACGATTTCTTCTGGTAGAGTCTGCTCCTTCTTCTTTCCGAGACAACCGTTGATAAGATCCCATGTTTTTTTGGGTGACCCTTGTGCCTCGCCGAACGCTTTTGCAAAATAATTCTTTTTCTCAGTCCTTAATACTCTCGTAAGGCAGTTTCGATAACTTTTGAATGCTAGCAGTGTTTGTGCATCAGGTTTGGCTATATACTGTTTGGTGTATATACGTAGGTGTGCGTATTTACTTTTGTAGCAAAATTAATTTTGGAAGCATTCCCCGTGTTCCCGTTGTTTTCCGTACGCGGAGTCCGCGTGGAGTGACTCCTTCTATTCTCGCCGTTCCCTTTGATCCCCCGAGGAGTCCTCGGGGAAAGGCGAGAATACGCCTCACGTCAATTGCCCCTGACTATATTTTAAACTGTTTCTGGCTGTTAACCTACGCTTACGGAGTTAAGAGTATATACGCTTGTCATTCATTAGTTTATTAGTTTTCGTCAGTCATTCTTTATTCGTCATCCTTTATTTGTAAGTCATTCATGACTTAGTCTTCCGTTGTTATCAACTGTGTTAGTCTATACCCGGATTGGGATTTGAATTATACAGAGTAAGTCTGAAATAAAACTATTTATATGTTCACGTAAAACCTAGTCCACTACTTACCCGACACTACACGCATAGATTCACGCTACCAAACTACCCATACTTCGCCTATTACAACAGTACTTACTTTGCTATTAAGCCCTTCCATTTTCTCAGGTACTTCCCAGGTCCAACTGCAATCCCCTCGACTGGTAGGGTCTTCGCTAGGACTAATTGGAATACATGAGGTCTGGACCGGGCCTGTCCCCTTAAAGCTTCTAAGACACCATCCGGAAGATTACTCTTTTCTTCCTGAACGACTTCCGGCATTTCGTCATCTTCATTATTTACTTCGCTTTCGTCTGAGGAAGAGACGTCCTCCCAATCTTCAAACTCGCCTGAAAAATTTCAAACTGAATGAATGAAAGAACGGATGTGGTTATTCCAAACAAAAATAAAAAACAAGATTTTCGGGTTTTTTTCTTCAGCAGCTAGTTATCCCTCTAAGATGATGTGCGAGGGATAAATAAAATTTCGGAGGATAAATAAAATTTCGGATATTTGCACCTCCGTCCTCCGGCAAACCGTCCACGAACGGATTGCCGATGGCAGGATCCCGGTTCATGTGAAATTTGCTACGTCCGAAGATTGGTTAAAACGTGAAAAGTGCAGCGATAAGTTCTCTGACCCAAATAAGGTCGGGCGCCGCGTTAATTTTTTTAGGGTCCGTGGACGAAAAACTGGTTAAAATGTGAAAAGTGCAGCGATGAGGTCTCCGACCCAAAATAGGTCGGGCGCCGCATTAAAAAAAAAACTGGTCCGGGACCAGTGGGACGCCGTGGGAAAAATGTTCGAGGGTTGGATCCTGGTTCGCTGACCACAGTGGGTTTCGACGACCGACTCGAACAGCAAAAACAGCAGCCGTGTCCAGAATGAAATCACAACACCAGCTTTAAATCCGACCAATTTTCAGAGAAGAAGTTCACAAAATCAGATACGTAAGGAAGAATCTTTAATTGTTTTTGCACAACTTAATTTTCCAGCTTGAGCGGCTTCGGCCTGAAGAGGACCCTTGCCAAGAAGGGCCGAAATATAGCTCTAAAAAATGTAGCCAACTTATCCGTTTCGCATCGTCAAATAGTATTTGCAGTTGGAAATTATGGAAATTTTAGTAGGTTACCTAATTCTTGAAAGCTCCAGAAACTTAGGAGATTACCGGAATCACCCGATGAATGTACCGGTGCGCTGTGTCGTCTGTCTGCAAGAATCACTCTGGTAAAGTTGTGTGCCGGGTTCATCCTGGTAAGCTGTGAGTCTATTCTTATCCGTTAAGCAGTAAAATTCCGGTAGATTGCCTGAGACAAATTCTGGTAGGTTCTGTGGAACAAAGCCCGGTAGATTCTCTGGTCCAGCCTCCAGTAAATTCCCCAAGACAAATTCCGGTAGATTCCTTGAGCAAGATTTCGGTAGATTCCCTGAGCGAAATTCCGATAGATTCCAAAATTCTAGTAGGTAGATAGATAAATATATAGCAAATAGATATCTAGATAGCTTTTATAGCCTAGATAGCAAAAATGAATTTCGTTGTGCTATGATGGTTTCCAAGTTTACCGATCTCTCTTTCCCTCTCTGGACTTTCACAAAGCTTGAGTAGAGCCCCCCCCCCCCCCCCCTCCCCTGCACGAAGCCCTTCTTAATGTTAAAGAACCTGTCTTACCTATAATACTAGCTGATGATTTTGAAAATCGTTGGAAGTATGTTGATGATCTTACAACTGTTGAAGTTTGTTGTAGAGAGGATTCGAGTCAAGTTCAACATATTGTGAGTAAAGTAAAAATGCAAGCTTTGAAATCTAATATGACTGTGAATGATAGTAAATCGTGCACCATGACGATTTCTATTTTTAAATCTTTCAGCCCTACTTTTCTACCTGAAATTTCAGATTCCTTGAGAGTATAAAAAATTAAACTCCTAGGGATAATCTTAACTCAAGATTTAAAATGGGAAGCACAGACGACCAGCATGATAAAGCGAGGGAATGCCGGACTTCAGATGCTTAAGCTCGTGTTCAGGCATGGTGCCCCCACGAAACACTTTTTCCGAATTTACATTTCATTTATCCGACCAAATTTAGAAATTCCGAATTTCCTGTTTGGCATTTTGGCTTCACGGTCGAACAGACCACTAGAATTGAGAAGATTCAAAAAAGAGCTCTAATCATATCGTCAAAGGTGGCCGAGAGGTCCTATGAAGAGTTACTAGGTAAATTCGAAATCCCCTCCTTACACGAACGAAGGCTGAAACTCTGCATGGAGTTTGGTGTCAAATCTCTGAATCACCCGATCCACAAAAATATTTTCCCTTCTGAAAAGCTGTCAAAAAGGTTCCCTCGCAAGGTAGCTACTACGGTTGAAAAGCTGCAGCCGATTAAATGTGCCCACCAGAGGTTTGCAAAGAGTTGTGCCCCTTCATTTTTAAAGTTGTATAACGAAGCATAAGCTGAGCAGCTAGTTTAAATTTATCATGTTATTTATAACCGTTGTAGCCGTATATGCGTAGGCCTATCATGTGTGTGTTCATTTATATCCATGACTATACCCAACAAATTTGGCGTGAGCCATGATCAGTTTTTGACGAATAAAAAGATTTATCTATCTATCTATCTACTAACGCAACCTACTTCCACAATCAATCCGTATAGTTCTAAACCCGGAGACTCCAATTTCGTACGTTGCATTCTAACCCCTCTAACAAAACCACGCTGATTTTCTCACTTGCCGCGATTTGCTACCTTCGATGTGTATCACGCTGTCGACGGTTGTCTGCGAGAAGTTTTTCCATCAGAGAAACCGGTTATGTGAACTGTTTCCCTGTTTTCGCTATACGTCAACGGGGCTCGGAAAAGGCTTAAAACAGCCAAAACCGTGGGTTATTTGTTAAAAAGCACAGCCTAGTTTTAAGTATTCAAATATTTTAAATACTGTAAGTTGAAGAGTAAATAGTTCGAGGGGACCTTTTAAAGCACAGCCTAGTTTTAAAGTATTTAAATATATGGTGCGACGGGTCCTTTAAAAAGCACAGACTAATTTTAAAGTATTCAAATATTTGAAGATACTGTAAGTTGAAGAGTAAATAGTGCAAGGGGTCCTTTAAGAATACCTGAACAGCACAAGTTTGCCAGTAGCATCAACGACGAGCTCTGTGATGAAACTAAATCTTCAAACTGCTGCAGCTGATCCTCCAGCTGCTTTTCTTCCAGCTGAATATCAGCTGTCGCTTCTTCGCCTTTCACCTGATGTTGACGAATGACCTCCGATATGGAAACCAAGGCTTCTGATAGGCCGGGAGACAGGGATGCAGCGACTGATTCGCCAATCAGGTGCTGAATGTTTGGTGGGAGGGAGGTGACGTCACCGCTGCACATGTTGTAACCAATACCTAGAAAGATAGTTTTTTTTCTTCTCAAGTCTCTGTATTAATCTTAGTGGAATTACATGATCTCGAAACTGGCTCTACAGTCTGAGCTAGTTCATAGGTCATTAAATTTTCAAATAATAATTTCGAATTTTTAAAGCACGAACCTACATGTGACAGGTTATATATGAACTTCACTAAATCTCGAAAATAAAATAACATAGCAAAGAAGTATTTGACGTTTTCTTACCTGTATACTGGAGCCTATACTATTTCCGTCGGTTTCTATTTCCGTCAGCACACGACAGAATTAGTTTTCTAGCTTAGACGTGCCTTAGAGCGGGTTCCACCCTCGTACCAATAGTAACTATTAGTTACTAAATCCGTTCCAACCTCACGAAAAGTTACCACGCTGACCGTTCCAGCCTTCTCGAAATAGTAACTAATAGTAACTTAGTAACCACGAATCTCTGTCACGTGATTGGTCGGATTCACCCGTGGCATGATATTCCGCTGGAAAATAGAAAAATCGTTCCAGCCTTGACTGCAAAAAGCCAGAATTCGTGACGTCATGCGTGGTAACTACGGTAAGTAGGATGGAACACGCTCTTAGATGCACCACAACCTGTCTAAAATAGTTAAGCCTGTTGGAGGATGTGTGTTTAAAATCATATTCACTGATGAATCTTTCTAAATTCAGATATTTAGGAACTGTTGTGACGGAAGTAGAATCACGGCATCCCGCGTCGTTACAGTACAAGAGAGTCGACTTCAATTTCTGTACGCCAAAAAGACAAGATCTTCTCTATTTAAAACACTAAATGATTTTCTAATATTGAATTAATGTTTGTTTCTAACAATCACACAATTTGCTTCCATATTTTTCCAAGTACCTAGGTTAAACAATGATTACGTGACGGAAACAAAATTCGGATGACAAGCCGTAACGGTAACAAAGTCCCCAGAAAATTTTTGGGTCATCACAGAAAATCATGTACTGCACTGTCAGAAGTTTCATAACAGATTGCGCATAACACTTTCAAGAATAACACCTTTTCACTTAGAAATAAAGTGTTATGACCAATTAAGTTTATACTATTTCGTGCCTAGATCTCCAACAACACCTTCAATTGGTAAAAATACTAACGGGAACGAAAGAAACATAACATATAACATCCCAAAGTGTTATCTGTTGAAACCGCGCATCCTGCTGTTGTCATTATGTAACTTCTGACAGTGTAGTATTTTTACCTATTGAAGGTGTTGTTGGAGATATGGGCACGAAATAGTATAAACTTAATTGGTCAGAACAATTTTTTTCTAAGTGAAAAGGTGCTATTCTTGAAAGTGTTTTGCACAATCTGTTATGAAACTTCTAGCAGTATGACAACGCAGCTTGAGTGCTATTCTCTCGGAAGAACACCTCGGATGAAGAAGAAGAAGATGGCTTTCTTTTGAGATATTGTTTACCTTTTTTGGAAATTTCTGTGGTGAGAAAAAGACAACCAAAGCTGGGCAATGGAATAGACAGGTTAACTTCTGACGGAAACAGTATAGGCTCCAGTAATTTACTTTAATTTTGTATGCTTCTCTTGCATATTCCCACGGATAGTAAACAACAATTACGATAATTTCCTCTCCTGCACTTTTACAAGAGAGGTATACCCAACCTCGAATGTGTATAATCTCGAAATTGGCTTCTAAAATGTTAAAAGAAACCTTTGCAGTGCTAATAGTTCCTAAATGTCAAGAAGCTAAATCCGATGATCTATGAACTAGTTAGGACTGTAGAGCTATATTCGAGGTTATGTAATTTGACGTTGCCAACCCCTCTAACATTTCTGTACTTACTAATAGTAACAAAGTGAGAATAAGCTGGGGCTTCTCTCCCTACTAAAAACATCAACTAATGTTTGTATAGAACACTAAACTTTGCATGACTACAATCGATGAACTAAAAAGGATTCAGGTACGTACTATAACTGAACGACGATTAATTACTCAGAGCGTTTAGCACCCTCGTACAATTGTAACTAACTATTTCCGTTCCAACCTCGTTACTATGCTAACGTTCCAACTTTTTCGAAACACTAACTATTTGCTTACCACGCTCGGTAGCATAATAAGCGTGGCAACTAGGATCTCTGTGACGCGATATTTTGACGAAATAAGAAAAATGCGTTCCAACATTGACGCCAAGAAGCCAGAAGCCGTGATTTAATGCTGCATGCACAGTTACTCAAACAATTGATGAAACGGATACGTCAGCAACGTTTTATCCATTGTCTGGATATATGTTTCCTAGTCAGCTTGGACTCAAGGAGTATTGATCAAAGTTACTAAGGTAAGTAGGGTGGAACATGACCTTAAGCGAAACTAAATTTGATGTGAAGCTGTCTTCTCGCATAGACGGTTGAACAGTTGGTAATGACCGATAACGCTGACAAAATGACGTATCGACATTCAAAACGTCGTGGTAAGTCAGTAGCGCTTTAAACCTATTGGTAAGTGGCTGCAACACACCCAAGAAAGAACTTACCAGCTGCTATTACTCGCATGAGCATTTTCGAGGGGTTAGAAGCTCCGTCGCTGGCACCATCTAGCGACATCAAATTCAAAATGGCTACGTCTTCTGTTTTAAGCTTCTCGATGGCTGAAGGATTGTTCTCCGTCAGTGTGTATAGGCAGTTCTCTGCAAGAAACAGTAATAACAATCCGACTCCACTTGGGTTGCTTGAATAGGATACAAATTGTATCGTCATCGAGCTTTCGCGAATGAATGAACTTAATCCCAAAAAGCCCCTGAGGCCATGGCGAAAGAAAAAAACAAGGCACACCCCAAAATCTCCCAACTCTTGTATATCCCTGCAACGACCCAAGAGGTCTTTCCAAATGTCAAGTTTCATTTACATCCGATTCACAGTTAAAAGTTATAAATACGTCAATATTCCGGATTCCCCCTCCCTCCACTCCCCCCCCCCCCCCCAGGGTGGTCGGATCGGGAAAACGACTATTTTCAAGTTAGTTTGGTCGGGTCCCTGATATGCCTGTCAAGTTTCATCGTCCTAGCAAAAAAAGCAAGGGATTGTCCTTTGACATTTTCTGAATTAAAAGTTTGATTTTCTCTGTGTGGTTTGCTTTTTCTTTTTCTTTGTTGTGTGATCTATTTTCTGTGTTTTTCTACTTTCTTTTTCCACCATTTTCGCTCTCTTTCCTGTACGATGAATGAAACATAAACATTCCTGTCAGAGATCCAATTAAGGCTAGAAGATCAAGAAATCCAGAAATGGTGGAGTGACCTTAGCCAGTCGGAAAGTTTAAGTTCGTATTATAAGGTGAAAGAAAAATATGGTGAAGAGTTTTATTTCAAATTAGGGATTCCAAAAGAATCCCTGAGGTCGTGGATGCAGGTGCGAGCAAACTGTCTCCCTCTTTATAGTGTTTGGAAAAAAAGGTGTTACCCGGAAATGCGGTATACTTGCCCTATTTGCGGTGATTTTGATGGGCTGGACCATTTTCTTTTTAGGTGTCAGGGGCTAAGCGAGGTAAGAGGGAGTTTTCTTGGGGATGGTGGTTGTGAGCCCCTTCTTGGAATTTTGAAGTCGACGTCGAAAGTAAATATAGTAGCAGTTGGAAATTTTGTCCGGAAAGGTCTTATTATTCGAAAGTTGAGCGTTATATGATTTTGTTTGGTAGTTGTTTGTTGTTGTATATGTATGTATACGGCCTGAAAAATGGCTTTAAATACAGTCATTCATCATTCATTCCATTCCATTACAAGATCAATAGAAACACCAAAAAAGAAATCAATTAACCCCCCCCCCCCCCCCCAAAGCTCTCGATGCTCTATAGCCTGCTTGAGGAACGACGCCGCCGAGTCGTTCCAGAGCCGACGAATGTAATGACAACCCTCCTCTCCTCCTTCACCCCCCCCCCTTCATCATTTTACTCCCCAAAACCCCCCAGCTCTTGTATATCCATGCAACGAGCCATTGACCGAGACGACCTTGCCTTCCTTCTTGGCAAGGGTCCTCTTCAGGCTCAAGCTGGAAAATTAACTTAATAATTTTTTTTTTTAAATAACTTTAAATGAACTTAAATGAACTTTTCCACAAGTTCGTTTTCAAGCTTGAGCTTGAAGATGACCCTTGCCAAGGAGGGCGGAAATAGCTCTAAATGTAGCTGACGTATCCGTTTTGCATCGTCTATGTAGTTATGCAGGGGATAAAGAAACTCTCGGGAGAAGAGTTCTAAATACCCTAGGCACAATCCACTACTTGGGAACGTTGGTCAAACTTTATGTGTCATTTAAGTTCAAATCAGATTGAAATAATTTTGCTCAGATAAAAATTGTGTTCAGCCATCTTAACATAAATACCTTCTGAGCAAACCCAATTCCAAGGACTACAAGTTTTTGCCCTTAAAAATCAACAAATCTGTTATTTTTTCATTTTTTCCTAAATAGTTGCATACATTTTGTTGTCAAGGCATCTGACACAGGAGCGACAGAACACAACAGTTACGTTTTTGAGATACCATGGTATCTGATACCACGGTATAAATTCGTTTTTGCAGTTACCGTGGTATCTGATACCCAGCTGATACCACGGTCCGACCGTTGTAACTGTTCGTGGTATCTGAAAAAGTCATCTCACTTTCATCAAATTCATCAAAATGGTGGGAAAGAAGTTTGGCACTTACTGGTGTTACTGAATATCAGTTTTTCTTTTGGGATAACTTCGAAAAGCGCTATTTCACGGTAAACTGCTAAACGACTAATTGCAGATCCAATTACCTTGGTAACAGATACCATGCGTATCTGCAAAAAACGCAACTAATGTTTAGCGTTGCTTGTCGCAGATTTGTGTAATATGTTGGAAAATAAGAAATTGCAGATAGCCTATCACAGCCGGTATAAGTCTATAAGGCCTTAACTTTTACGGTCCGATGAAAAATGTGTAGCCTGCGTAGTTGTATGATAGTTGTACGAAAAAGTTTCACATATTGATATGTAATTGTAAAGAATACTATCATAATGTGCCTCAGACTGGGCCAAACTTAAGCAGTAGTATCCAGTAGCATCCGGTCTTGCTAATGGTAGAATGCAGTAACACGTCAGCCTTGGTATAGAAGCATGTAGTAGCATCAGTTCGTACTGCATGATACTTTTTCGTACAACTTCATACTACTATTTTGAGATAAATTGTTCATCGGGGTAGAGGCATCCTCGCTATCCCTTACTTTCATTTGGGATACAAAAAAGACGCTCTGACCATAAGATCTATTCAAACAATGGCTAAAAACGAATAGTCAGCTACAATAGTTGCGTTTTCTGTTCTCAGTTCTCCGTTCTCGCTTCTGAATTCTCGATTCTCTCTGGCTTCTCCATTCTCGCTTTTGACAAAAACACTAATTTGGCAGCTCGTCCGCAACCCGGTATCCTTGTTTATGCATATTGAACACCCGCACTCTGTTGACCAATGGGGGAAGAGGACGGAGAGAGGTGAATCGAGAATTCACCATCGGAGCAACCTCTCGATTCTGCAGAATCACGAGGCTTTCCCCGTTCTCGATTCTGACAAAAACGCAAGAAAAGCAGAATTTGCTCCATCTGAATAGTCCAAAAACGCGAAATAGGAGAATCGCAAGGAGAATTCTGATCAAAAACGCAACAAATGCTTTGGCAGCAATGTTTCGACCTTCTTGGCAACGTTCCTCCTCAGGATGTTGAAACATAAGAGCACTCGTATAAGAGCACTGGTACTGGCAATTAGAGAACAAAAATAAAGTCCACACTTACCAGTAGTTACCACAACGTTTCTTCCATATTTCTCTGGACTCAGGAACACCTTTAAGATATCAACAATTCCTTCAGAGTTACTGATTTCCACTGCTTTTGGGGAGTTCTCACTAAAAAATAGTATAGCTCGGGTTAAATTTAGTGGGTCAGTTGCAATATTACTATTACAATGAAAATTCGGTTAATTGGCCCAGTATTTCTGATATTCATTAATTAACAGGTTTTCGGAATTTCGGTCTCCACTTTCATCTTTTTTGTAGGCTTCATGGATCCATAGACCAGGTATCAAGTTGAAATTTTATATACTTAGTTGGCATTAGCCTCACACACCTACCCGGATTGCTGGGTTCATAACGTAGCTACGGTTGGAGTTATGACATTGAAATTCCATGTCCCAATAGGTCCTAGGACCTGGAAGTATCTACTAGAATTGCGGCCCTTCCTCCCCAACCGGCAATTGGACCCATGTTGCCCCGTGCCCTGACAAGTTCAAGTTTGGAATACTTGTTGTTTCTAACGACAATGTCATACCTGGTTCCAGTGTTGCCACTGGTCGCAGAATTCTGCGATTTCTTACAGGTTTTTGGCTTCTCTCAAGTTCACAGCTGTAGAAAATTTGCAACTGGACATCGCATTTAAGGCAAGAATGCCTCAAGTTCTGCGATTTCAGAGCATTTGGCAAATCTCTTCCGGACAAATTTGTTTTTGGATTTTATTTGTAGCCTACCAGAATCCCAAAATCCACGTGTTTTTGAATGAAAGCTGTCACAGATTTTGGCGGCCAAATGTCACAGGTTCCGTCAGAGTGCCTTGTTAACGGAATTATGAACCCAGTAAAAAAAAAGGCGAAAACGGAAGATCAAAGGCCTAAGACCGACAACCGGCTAAAGCGGACACAAAGAATGAATTTTTCATTTGAACACTCCGCTCTAGACAAGAAAATGTTTTTTTCGAAATCGGGGCAGAGACGGGCGAATCCGAATCCGGAATCGAATCTTCTGCTTGTCAACCTGGGTTCGGATTCGGACTCGGATTTCAAACCCTCAATCACTGTACAAAAAAATCTTGCAGTATTTACTACTGAGATTAATCTTGTCTCTAAAAAGATAACCTTATCTCTAACTCGGATTACTAGAGATAAGATTAATCCCAGTAGCAAATACTGCAGTTAACTTTAATCCTTGCTCGGAGAAACTTTTTACAGTGATCTTATGAATACACGCAAATTTCTAGTCTACATCCTTCCAGTTTCCGTTTCGCAATTTTAAACAGCAGGCTTAGGCAATCCAACTTTTTGCTCTCCACCACCAACCATCCTCAGTAAACTATCACGTTATCTGATTACCTTGGAAATCAGTGATTTTTATCATCTCTGATTTTCAAACTATAACCTATGTATGCGATTTGGAATTTGTTGAGGTTGGATTCGAACCCGGATTCGATCCGGGATTCGAATCCTCAGCATGATATGGTGGAATCGGATTCCGATACTCCGATTTACTAGCTGCGATAAATGTAAGCGGAGTTTCTTTTTTCTTATCTATTCGTTGTTATTATATACTGCGGGTTATATGTATTGTTGACAAATATTCATATTAATGGTGGTACCTGAGGATTCCTTGTAAGCTTTGGAATCAGCTAAGTAGGTCGGTTATATTTGTAAATTTTTGCTGTGTTGTAACTTTACATCCAGAAAACTAAAATTTTCTTCGGTACTACAAACAACTGAAAGTTTCATCAGAAAAAACTAGAACAATCTGCCAGCGACAGACACAGGTTTATTTTTAGCAGCCATGGCACTCTCGTCACTCTACAGAACGACTGATTTTCGTACATGGCCGAGAGATTTTTAATTTCCGCGCCTTGCAATACCATGCTCTGAAATCGTCTCCGCCGATACGTCGAAGAGTCAATGACAAGCGGTAATAAGAAAACGGCTTATTTTTGAAGCGCTATCTAGTGGACTTCAGAAATGTATATCTGTGAAGCATATTATAAAAATTAAAGTATAGTTAGTGCCCATTGTGCTTTAAGACTGATCTTAATTCGCTCCGAAGTGCGAATAAAGGTACTCAAAGGACCCCTCGCACTATTTACTCTTCAACTTATAGTATTTTAAAATATTTGAAATGTTTAAAACTAGGCTGTGCTTTCGACAAATAACCCACGGTTTTGTGCTGTTTTAAGCCTTTCCGTTGACTTATAGCGAAAACAGGGAAACAATATACATAATCGATTTTTCTGAGGGAAAAACTTCTCGCAAACAACAGTCGACAGCGTGATTCACATCGAAGGTAGCAAAATACGGTCAGTGAGAAAATCAGCGTGGTTAAGGGGGTTAAATGTTAAAGGGGTTATAATGTACCGTACGAAATGGGGTCTACGGGTTCAGAAATATATGGAGTGATTATGGAAGTAGGTTGCGTTAGTTTAGATGAAACTTCTCGCAAACAACCGTCGACAGCGTGATACACATCGAAGGTAGCAAAACACAGTCAGTGAGAAAATCAGCGTGGTTAAAGGGGTTAGAGTGTACCGTACGAAATTGGGGTCTCCAGGTTTAGAAATACATGGAGTGATTATGAAAGTGGGTTGCGTTAGTCTTATAGGTAAGACAGGTCCTTTAAGGTAATCTCTAAATCGGGGCTCCTAACCTTATACATCGGACCGTACAAAAGTTAGTTCTTACCACAGGTTCCACAATAGAGTCACTGCTTCTGTGAACTGCTGTTCAGACGAATCAATCTTTTCGATATAATCAATCGAAGCTTGAGGCGGCTTCTTTGTAGAAGGAGACCATGTGGTTGGAAACTAAAGTAAAGTAAAATCGGGAAACATTCAAAGACTCCCTCCTCCCACAGGGGTTGAATTATGTCTGGAGCCTAAAAAGGAGCTCTAACTTTCCAACATGTTTGGTAGAGATCCTGAAACTTCTTCTGGTAGATGGAAGTTAACAAGATTCCAGTTGGTCTACTAAAGTTTTTAACTGACCTGTATTGTATCAACTAAGAAGACTGCCAAATTCGAGCGGACATCAGATGATTCACTAATCCTAACGAGTCTGTTGCTCTCAGTTCAAGGAAATCACTAAGTCGTCATATGTTTACGTGAAGACACAGCTCTTTATTCGAAGAATGGTAACCATAAACTAAATACAAACTGGGAAAGACGACTCCATCATCCATTTTCAAGACGTAACACATAACTTTAAAGGTTGACCGAACACATAAATTCTTGGAGATAGATCTATGTCAAACCTCGAGTCCAGCGTGGGAAGATCTTTTCCAAAAACCTGCCTTTGTTCTCCTTAGTCCAGGTTCTTTTCTAGTGTGTGAGTTTCTTGAAGAGGTTAAAGTATATAAAAAAAAACAGCCAAAACCGTGGGTTATCTGTTGAAAACACAGCCTAGTTTTAAAGAATTCAACTATTTTAAAATACTGTAAGTTGGAGAGTAAATAATGCGAGGGGTCCTTTAAGATACACGAAAAAGATAAAGAACTTAATTTTTCTTTGATATCTCTGGGTTTTTAACGACCCTATATGCAGGTGGTAATTTCTGCACAAAATTCACTAACCTTTTTGAGAAACACGAAAAGCGGTGTCATTACGTCCTGAGAGACCATCAGTTCACAAGCTTCCTCTCCACCAACTGTGCTTAGGTTTCTGCAATAAAAAAGGAACATAAGATGCTTTCATCGTTGTTCCTTACTAGCCGGAGTCCGGGGTTCCCTCTATGAGGAGATTCTGGTCCCACCACAGTGACTTTTCGCCACAGCTTGCATCTCGTCATTCACCACTGGTGAAGAGTAACGGGGCAAAAAATAGGCACGTCTGTTGCACTACTGTACTAGTAGTTCTGGTCGGGAGGGGGGGGGGGGGGTGACAGTGTCTGGTTCTTTCACTATAAGGAGATTTTTATTATCACTATCTTCCGGTCAGAGGCATTTTTGGGGGGGGGAGGTATTCACCGACTGGCTGGTAATTTTTACTGACTGTTTTTGCACAAAACGACTGTTTTCAAGAAAACATCGACAATTTTGACGAAAAACCTACTCATTTTCAGAAAATCGAAATCGATTAATTTAATAATAATAATAATAATTCCTTTAATAATTGCTTTATTCTCCATAATAGCATAACAAACACGCTAGCTTCGGATAGTCAATTACATGTTAATATACTTATTTACAACACACTTAAAAAAACAGCCTCAGGAATTAAAGTTACGTACAAAATAAGGTACAAATGAAGACAAGTACCGGTCAGTCTAATTTACAGGTGGCAGGCTTAGCTTTGGAACACCGATTGACCGTGTAAACTGCCTAGTACAGGACTTCGGTCGTAAATCTGACACATATTCAGGCAAAATATCTCTGTGAGTTTCAGACGACAGACATTTGAACCCAAATTTCATCGTCAGGGCATGTCTTCTTTCTTTAAGGGTCGGTAGACATAATACACTAAGACTATCTTCATATGAAACATACTGGGCCCCTAAAATGATTTTGCACGCTCGCTTTTGGATACCCTCGAGCTTATCACTCAGAGTCGAGGTGAGGCCAGGGTGCCACACCGGGCAAGCGTATTCCGCATTTGGCCTAATGTAAGTGCAGAAAATAGACCTCAGTTGCTTGGGAGGAATCGCGAATCGACGTAACGCGGCAAACGACCGTAATAACAGAGCGCATTTCTGAACTATGGCCATGACGTGGGATTGCCATTTCAGGTCGCTCTCAACTGTAACGCCAAGGATTTTAACCTTGTCCTGAACAGTGAGGCCGATATCTTCAACAGGTGGCAATTGACGCTTTAAAAACGACACTCTCATTACAACACTTTTAGGTAGGCTTACTGTTAACTTAACATCACCAAGGTCACGCGTCAGTGTAGAAAATATCTGTGAGAGTGGAGGCTGGGTCGACTGTGACGATAAAATTCGTAGCGCGAGACTGGACAGGTCGTCAGCGAACTTATAACGATTCAACAGACTTTTTAAAACTCGATTAAAAACTATAAGAAAAAGAATTGGTCCAAGCTTCGTCCCCTGAGGCGCGCCGCAAACAATTTGGAGAAAGGACGAAACCCGATCTTTATCCAACATAACGCACTGTTGCCGACCCGTTAAGAAGCTAGCTATCATCCGGATTAAAAATTGTCGAGCGCCCATAGTTCTAGCTTCTTGTAAGGTGATTTCGTGGTCAAGACTGTCAAAGGCCTTGACTATGTCGCTTAGTATAATTTCGGCATAAGCATCATCGACTTCGAGATGCTTATGCACTTCATCAAGTAATCGGATCAGATAATGTGTAGTACTATGGTCTGGACGAAAACCGAATTGGCGAGGGTCAATGTTAGGCTCAATATCCTCCCACAATAACTCAAAAATAAAACTTTCTAAAACCTTCGACAAAATAGGCGTTTTTGAAATCGGTCGAAGGTCATTTACAGATTGCGGTTTTTTCCCTTTAGGTATGGGCGTGACATAAGCGCTCTTAAAACATTCCGGAAAAACGCCATCAATAAAACACTGATTGAAACAAGCGGTTAAAACAGGGCTAAGCTCACTCGCACATTCCACGATAAGCTCAGTAGGAATCTCACTCGGGTAGGATGCTTTCCGAGGATCAAGGTTACGGATTTTCTTTTCGACTGCACCGATCTCGAGAATGGGTATTTCAGACACTGAGGGCAGATCGGGCATCACACTAAGGGGAGGATGGACTCTACAAATGGCAACAAAATGGTCACTAATAAGGTCAGCACTTACAGGCTCCCCAGCTTGATCATAAACAACCACAGGTTTTTGCTGTCTACCCATTATTTCTTGCACTTTCTTATGGAACGTGCGAGGGTCCGAGTTAGCAAGCTTGGCAACAGTAAAAATACCATACTCTTTCCGCGCTTTGCGAGTCAAGGTCACTATTCTATTCCGAAGCCGTTTTGCTTCGTCTAGCATACTCCAAGCATAAAAACAATCACGTTCCACCATGAGTTGTTCCATCTCCTTTGTCACCCATGGCTTGCTTTGGGGCTTAATCACTTTCCTCTTTTCAGGAAACACTTCTCTGTATTTATCATAGAGCTCTTCGGTCAGAGACGAGGTCATGGAGTTGCCGTCAGTAAGGCAAAGGACGTTACACCAGTTTTTGTTTTTCAACCACTCTTTGTACACAGTTACCTGGTTGGGAGTAAATGGCCGGTAGACAACCGTTCGTTTCTCTCTAACTGGTGCTTTTTCACTCGGTTCCCAAATAATGGTTAAGTGATCACTGAGACCGATGTGGGGGATACTGTATGGGGCATCGTAACTCGTACGTAACATCGTATCGCATCGCCCCTCCCCCCCCAAAAAAAGTGACGCCCATGCTTAAGGTGATGTCTCAACAGAACCTTCGTCTCGAACAGGTTAAAGCCAGGCATCACCTTCCAGATTTTTCTTCCGGATTCCAGACGACCGGTTGCGTCGAGATGGATCTGGATGGTGAAGGCAAACCAAGAGCGTCTGGAAGTCCGGGGTGTTGGACTTGGACACCCCCCCCCCCTTTTCGGAAATCAGGAAGGTGTCATACGGGCGACACTTCTGAGAGACCCAATAAATGTGCAAATGAATAAAGTAGGAGAAAAAGGGACAGTGATCGACAGTGGTGAGTGGGAAGCTAAAGATATTCGAAGAAACATCTAGGAAAAGTTAAAGAACTGTGAAATTAGCTATGACCATCAAACGGAAGCCTGGCTTTAACTGGGCACTCATGAGTATAAAAACGGTCTACACTACGGAAGCAGTTGCCAGTGCGTCCAAAAACGCCTTGCAGAAAAAAAGAGACTACCAGTGAGCATTCCGGTGGCGCAGAAGGCAGCTACTTAAAGTTTAACTGAAAAGCCAACTTCATTTTAACTATGATTTAACTGAATACACTGAATTATTTTGACTGATTTTCCGCTATCTGCTCTAGTAGCGATGTTCAGAATGTCTACGGCCGTCCCCACAACGTAAATTCTACGATGAGCTGGAAAATTTGAATCTCAACATACACGCGGCTTTTCTTATGATTGTAGTGTTAGCAAGGACAAGAATTCACGTTGAGTAGAAAGGATTCCTTTCGTGAAGACGGCTAGAAAAAAAGTCTAGGGAGACCAGAATTTCTTACAGACTTAAAGGAATTCCGGATCTACTTCAAAAGATTCTCGTGGGCGGCGTCGGTGAAGAAGACTAAAATAAGTCAGCTAGCCTTTGAGAGCAGCAGCCATCGATATTAGTGGAATTAACACAATCGAAACATTTTGTTGTTGGCTAGTGAAATCATTTTCTGTTGTTTTTTTTTTTTCATTTTCAGATTTTCTGACTTGAAGAAGCGATTTTTTTGCTTGGTGTGTAAACATGATCTGATCACAATGGCCAGATTTTCTTCTAATTTTCCTCCGCTTGTAAACGCTGAATGAAGCATTTGAACAAAACCGAAACGTTATTCTCGTCGGATCTGCACCACACTAGGGTGTTAGTTATGTTGCCAACTGTAATCAGTCCAACCTCCAACCAGGAAAGACGAAACGAATTCATAGGCTTGGCCCATATGGTGTGTCTACATCACAGTTACTTAGTGCTCTAAAAATGCCACAGGATCGCGAATACCCTTCAATGGGAACGACAGAGCGATACTCCGATTCTAGACCTCAGACGAAGTAGGATATACACAGCTAATATAAATGGGTACTTTAAGTCTTTAACTCGAATTCTACAGAGGACTTTTTGAATTTCTTTAGTCAACTTTAAAGCTGAAGAACTTGTGTACAGTACCTTAAAGCCCCAGCAGCAGAGTGCCGGATTGCAGCACTTTTATCAAGAAGGAGCGGGGCACAGGCCCTAGCAGCCCCTGTCTTAAGAACAGCAAGAACATCATTCTTGGTCTGTGGAAGTGTCGCTAAGGAATTGGCACCACAGTCTCGGTCTTCGGATTTTGGGCTTTGCAACTATAAATGAAAATTGGTTAAAGATTAATTTTATTGTTTTTAGCCCAAGTTAAAGAAAGGTAGAGTTTTGCTGAGAGTGGTAATAACTCCAATGGCATAAAGCATCAGGAATGCAAGTGGCATGGAGAAATGACATTGTTGTTTAACTAATTGATCTTAACAGAAAATAACAGAACTCTAGCCCCCGGAACTAACAACGAAAACAAACATGAACAGCAGCACAAGAATTCTATGACAGGATATTAAATGATTAGAACAAACATAAATACCAGCACAAAAGTTTTCTAAAAAGTGAGGCTAGGGTGATCCGGGGTAATTCTGGATGTGGTGTAATTCCGGACATTGCAATTATCTCAGTAACCACTCGATCAAAAACTTTCAAAGAAATTGCCAAGTGCCATCTTTGGCCTTCTTCGATTTACAAATTCGCACTGTCACCACCCTCGTTTGGAGAAAGCCACCCAGTGATTTAGTGAACCTGGCAGGAACAACATTGCTTAAAAACTTAGGTTATGTTCACTTTTGCTTTAAGTTCTGAATGGTTTGCTGGATCTAAGAACAGAAGAAGTGGGATAGTATAAGATTGAGTAGGAAACCTTTGGGATTTTTTGTGTAACTTTCACTTAATATGTAAAGGGAAAAAGAACTGTCCGAAACTACCCCTTTAAAGACCCGTTTTGGGTAATTCCGGACAAAGTAAAGAGGTTGATTCCGGACAAGGAGGGGTAATTCCGGGCTTTACAATTTTATTTTCTGTTTGTTATTGCGTGTTTTCTGTAATTTATTTTTATCTATGAACCACACTTTAGGCACCAGTTTATGGAAAGAGGAGAGCTGGAACAAATACAGTCGTTGGTCGAGGACAAAACTTCAACTCCGGAGAACTAAAAAAGGACTTTCTAGTGCTCTAAAGGTAATGGACACATGGGAGTTGGCCTTCATCGTAGATAGATCATGAATCTTTTAGCCAAATTCGTGATGCGAGTAACATGGACAGGGGCATCACATATGGGGGGGGGGGTATGCCCCTTACCTCTGATGTTGTCTGCCAGTCGGCAAAAAAACGAGTTGGTGAGAAGTGCCATGATTTTTCATGAAATCCCAATGTCATCCCCATGTAACATGGGGATGTGAATTGGTTAGATGAATTTGCCTACGGGCGGGATCACTGTTCCTATGGCCGGCTTCTACCAGACTATTGTAGTGGTTTGCGAACTCTGTTCACAAGCCCCTCGGTAGCTCAGTGGTTGAGTGACTGCCTTGTAAGCAGAGGGTCCTGGGTTCAAATCCTGGCTGATGAGCATTTTTGTCTATCAGTTTACTACCTATAAATGTTTCCAACTCAAGGGCGTCTTCCCCACTAAAATTATATATTTGGTTTTCACCATGAGACTCCGTCTTGTGGGTCCTGGTTTGTCTGCGTGGCTCCGACAAGGGAGTCCTAGACTTCTAAATTAAGTTCCAAAAATTGTTTATGGTATTCGTCATGGTACAAGTCCCTTGTCTAAAGCGCCATCTATATTAAAAAACTGGATTTCGAAAATTTACTCCTGCGGCGCTCGTTTTAATTTTCTCTTGGGTAATATAGATAAAAGATTGCACGATACTGCAATCGTGCCCGGCAATATATTCTCCAAGTGGGCTTCGCCAAAACGCCGCCTTATAGTTGGCTTATCCTCTTTCATGCTGCCCTTTAATGTTACTCTTCCTATGTAATCCTTTCTGTTCCATAATTTAAAGCTCGAATTCTCAGATTCTAGGATCCAGTAAAGTTTGTGAGAGAATATGTAAATTTGTTTCTCACCCCCCCAACGAAAATGCACTTGCAATGCCCCTCTTTGACATAGAAACCATAAATACAAATTTCCTAATATCTCCTTAGAAACTTCTGATTTCTAGAGCTTCTCCTTTTAAATTTCCTGATTTTTTTAATTACTAAATCTCCTGATTTTTGAACTATGTCTACATTTTTTCAAAATTCTGGAGTGGAAGCACTGTGTATCCTCTACCATTCAGTAAAGGCCTGACTATGTCCAATCCACAACAATAATAATATGGTACTATACAAACCTGGTCCATGATACTCTGGATAACAGAATCCTGAACAGCATCAGTTGATTCTTCAACATTTACATCAATGGTTGCAAATTCTATACTTTCAACAAGGGGATTCACGCGATGTGGTCTCTTTTTGTTAGCTTTGCCCATGTTTCCTTTTTCACAACCGCGTTGCTTCTGTATTTTAAATATCGCGGGTCTAAAGCCGGGTGTTTCCTCAGTGTTGCCACTTGCCAGGCTTTCTTCCTTCCTTCCTTCTATGGCATAGTCTTTGGGATCCACTGACCCTTCTAGACTTTTTCTTTCTGAAGCTTGGCTAAACTTGAGAAGTTGGGCTCAAGGGACGGTCCTCTTGCCTGGTCAATGACGGTGGTTGGATGGTCTACGGAGTCGCTGCTAGACTTTAATGTCTGCTTTCGCTAGTAGATCGAGGACATCCCTATAAATCATTGTTTCTTGTGCTGTTGGCAATTTGCTGGACAGGCTTATCGTAGCGATGTCTGGTTTTAGATCCAATGATCTAAAGGTTGAGATCATTTTCTTCCTCCTTTCGGTCAGGTGTCTGCACTGGAATAGATATGCTGCAGAGACTCTTCCCACTGGAGACAAAATCTACAGAGGGGGGATGGGCTGAGCTTTCGTTGGAATAGCTCCTTCTTCAGGAGAACTGATTGGCTCTTCACTCTGAAGAACGTGGTAGTTCCAAGCCTGGTTTTGAATGGGGAGGCCAGAGGGGGTTGAAGCGCTGGAATACTCTGATGCAATCTGTTTCTGAGGACATCTCTGAATGCCGTTGGTCTGTTAATGGATGGAAGGGCTCTGCTAATGCTTTGTTGAGCGGCTTGATCTGCAACTTCGTTTCCGTGTATGCCGCAGTGGCTTGGGACGTGCTGAAACCTGATGACGACATCTATCCGCTGTAGTTCTTGGATTACCTCTCTGATGTCCTTTAGGTCGAGGTCGCCGGTTTCCCACTTGATCTTTTTGATTAGAAGGAGAGCTGACTGCGAGTCACTGAAGACAACGATTCTCTTCGTGGTAGGGGGGGATTGCATGACTACTTTCAAAGCAAGTAGGATTGCTCTCAGTTCGGCTGTCAGGATTGAAGAGTTGTCTGGGATCCTTTGCTGAATGATGAGGTTCATTGATGGTATGAAGGCTCCAGCTGCACTCTTATGTCCCTGAATTGAGCCGTCTGTGTAGATTTCCAAGTGTTCCTGGTACATCTCGTGCTTTCGTAAGTGGAAAAGCTGGGTGATCAAGGACGAAGGCATTTCGTCTTTCTTAAAGGGGATCAGCTCTGTTTCTACGTCTATGGCGTCCATGGTCCATGGAGCAGAAGAAGGGTGAGGGGGGTGATCCTTCTTCAAATCCATTCTCCAGTCGGGTATCAAACGTTGGAAGATGTTGAATGAAGATCATTGTTCATTTGCCCTGTGATGCTGTTTGCTTGATTGTTGCAAAACTGGCTCATAGATAATGTGTTTTCTTCCATAACACTGAACTTTTGAATAGTATTTCAGTGTTAAGATCTTCAGTCGCTCTTCGATTTTTGGGATTCCTGATATTTCTCCAAGTGATTTCAGAGATGTATGTGAGTGAAGGCCGAACGCGACTCGTATTGCCATGTTTTGCACTGTTTCCAATATTCTGATGAGGTTTATGGAACATGTGCCGAATGCTTGAATACCGTACTCCATTTTCCCTCGGATATACTGTTTGTAGAACTCCATTAACGTATGGGGGTTGGAGCCCCACTCGGTTCCCGCCATCCGCTTCATGATGTTGATCCGTCTCATGGCTGTCGTCTTAATTTCCAAGACTTGGGGGAGCCAAGTTAGCTTCTGATCAAAGGTCACTCCCAGAATTTTTGCGCTTGTGGAAATATCCAGGATTCTTCCTTTCAGTTTGATTTCGGGACAGACAATCTTTCTTTTCCGGTGGAAGAGTATTAGTTTTGTTTTTTCTGCTGATAGGGGTATCCCAGCTCTGGTAGAGTATTCGTTGATTTCGTCCAAGGGTTGTTGTGCTAGTTTGGTTACTGCAGCGGAGTCGCGTCCTTTGTGGCAAGATACGAGGTCGTCTGCAAACATCCCTTTCAGTCCTTGTTGATCTTTCAGTTGGATGTCTGATACGAATATCAGAAATAGTAGAGTACTTAATATAGCACCTTGGGGAAGACCTTGTTCGATTTTTCTGACTGAGGACAGTATGTTCCCTATCCTTACTACAAGTTCTCTTTGCTTTAGGTAGTTCTCAATGAATTTCCAAAAGAAGCTGGGGAATCCGATTTCTTTCATTTTTTCGACAAGGAGGTCATGGCCGACGTTGTTGTGGGATCCTTCAAAATCGAAGAGAATTGCAATTGCAATTTTGCCATCGTCGAGGCTTGTTCTGATGAAGTTCTCAAGTCTGATAATGTTGTCGATGGTACTGTGTCGTTTTCTGAAGCCTGTTTGTTCCGCTTGGACTACGAGGTTGCTTTCAATGATCCACTCTAGTCTCCTATATATCATCTTTTCAAAGGCTTTCCCAATGCATGGAAGGATAGCTATTGGCCGGTAGGATTTGGGGTCTGCTGGTGGTTTTCCTTGTTTGAGAATCGCTTTGATCGTTGATGTCTTCCAAACCTTTGGGACCCTTCCAGGAAACTTCCAGGACCCTTGGAAACCCTTCAGACCACAGTTGAACAGCCGTCCTCCGACCACTGGACAACACCAAAAGCACCATCCAAAGTGCTAAAGGGGGAGTACCTGCCATCTATTATTTTAGAAAGAAGCTTGCTATATTGCAAAATTCATCGGTGATGGCGCTTAAGCAGAAACAAATTTTGCCATTCATCTCTTTCATCAGTAGAAATAAGTTCACAACAAAACAGAGAAGTTGGTTGGCAGGAGAAGTTGGCAGGTTGGTTAGTACTGACTGGGTTAGCCTAGAATCATTAATTTAGGTTGCTGTCTTTGGGCTAAGTAACCTATTTGGGCATTGTTCTAGTTCTGTTCCACATTGATAGCCTACTATATGTTATGTTTAGTTTTTGCCAAAGCTTGGTTGTTGGTCCCAAGCATCTTGAATTGTACAGTTGTACCTGAACTTCATAGCAGTTCATAGTATGGTATTCGTATAGTATAACCTTGTAACATAGTACTGCTTCCTGGCTGGAGAATGAAAATTAGCCTTGTGTCTTTTTATGTGTTTTATTTATCTACTTTCATTTTGGCTACTCCACTTTTACAGAATGATGGGTTCTTCTTACTCGTCTCCTCTTTTGTTACTTCTTACTAGTATCAGTATATTGCATTTGATCATGGGAATATTTGCTGATTACAGCTTCAGGAGTGCTCCAAACCAAAGGCAAAAAACAAACCAAAACAAAAAAAAACCCAAAGGCATCTGCAGGTGTACCCTGGTCCAAGCTTAGTATCCTTACCCAAAATGCAGGCTTGTTTTGTGGTTCAAACTTTACATCTGGATGGATTTTGGGTTGATTTGCAAGCAGAGCATACTCTTGAGTGTTATTACTAGGCCCCAGGTGAAAAAATTAGAAGTCCCTTAAACACTTCAGATATTTCGTTGTAGGCTATTCAGATATCAGATGTATAAATAAGTTGCCTTTCCAGATAAATTTTGAGAAAATTACCATTTTTAAGAAAACTATATAGGCTACTGTTTGGTTCATTTTTTTATACCGATTGGAAGACAACATTTGGGAACACCCCCCTCCCCCTAATATGTAGCAACACTGGTAGCAATAGAAAATACCAGAGTGATTTTGAATTTTCTGATAAGTGAATGGCTACTTTCTACCATTGGTTCATAGCATTTTTCTCGGCTTCAGGTTTCGTATACTCTATACACCATACAGGCCACTTGTGTGTTGATTCATTCTCTAGTCAGAAATAATTACCTTAAATGAAATTTGGAGTGAGCTAAGATATGAATCCTGATGTGAAGCTGGAATGAGTGATGATAGTGGTAATTGGTTTCATTCAGTTCTTGGTAGGTGTTGATATTTGCCTGTGTTACTCTATCCAGTGCTGTTATGGAAGGATTAAATTGATTGAGTGACCATCTGAAAGATTACAGGGCAGATGATCTGCAAATGGTGTTAGCTGTCTAGCTAGGCAGAGTTGATGTGGATAATAGCTGCGTTGAAAAAAAAATTGACTGAGCCTACAATTTACAGTTCGGTTTATTGTCATAAAATATTACATAAAAAATAATGCTGGAGATGTCATCACACTTAAATGAGTTAACAAAGAGCTATATTTAATTGCAATTGTAACCTAAGCTATGGTATATATACCGTTAAATAGAAGATTTCTAAAAAAAATTAATATCAATGTTCAAATGGTCAGACATTATCTATAAAACAACAATGAAATAAATGGTCAAAACTATTTATAAAACAACAACAAAATAAAATTGAATGCTGAATGTTTGGTATATAATTTTCAAATGGCATTCAAACTGACGTTCAAATGTGTAGTA
Organism: Branchinecta sandiegonensis; assembly: GCA_030848855.1. NCBI lineage: Eukaryota > Metazoa > Arthropoda > Branchiopoda > Anostraca > Branchinectidae > Branchinecta > Branchinecta sandiegonensis. Next base: position 18,044,817 of record JAUPMV010000016.1, on the reverse strand, counting down.
AAATACAGTACAAAAGAGTTCTGTTGAGGCACTGTTCTGTTGAATGTGCATGAGATGGAGACTTCAGTAGCTAGTTTTTTTCTGGTTTGGGTACCAGGGGCATCACATATTGGGGGAGGGAGAGGGGGATATCCTGCCCCCCCAATGTTGTCAGTCAGTTGGTAAAAAATAACAAAGTCAGAGCAAAGCGCCTTGGATTTTCTGAAAAACAGTTGATTTTTTCATGACGATGGTCTTTTTTTTACTGAAAATCAGTTGATTTTTTGCAAAAACAGTAGGTTTGTTCTTAAGACAGTTTTTGGGATCCCAAAACGTAAGTGGAGGGATACCTATGACATCGCAAAAGTTGTCCATCGGTTTGTCTGTCCGTCCGTCTGTAAGCACAATAACTCTCGAAGGGAATGAGATATTTTGATGAAACTTGGTGTGATGATTGTTTGGGTCAAGGGTAATTTCAAGTTCATAGGTGGGCTTTGTAACCCTATATTTGGGGGTGGGGGAGGGGGTTCAAATTAAGGTACAAACAAAATATGTTTAAACAGCTAATGTGATAGTCGATTACAGGGTAAGAAGACATGCTGAGCACGATGGTGAAAACCATTTTCTTGCCGGAAAAATAGTTCGTCCGGAATCCGGCAAAAAACGGAAAGTTGGTTAAAAGTAAAAGTTTCATTTGAAGTTGATTAAATGTTCGATTGCAGGGTAAAAAGACATGCTGAACATGACGGTGAAAACCATTTTCTGGCCGGACAACTAGTTAGCCTGGAATCCGGTCAAAACCGGAAAATATGTTAAAAGGAAAAGTTGTATCTGAAGTTGATTAGATGACAGATTTAGGGGTAAGAAGAGAGGCTGAGTTTGTATATGACAATCATTTTTTACCCAGACATATAATTAGCCCGGAATCCGGTTGTAACCGGATTTTTTTAAGTCAAAGTTTTATTTAAAGTTGATTACATGTTCTTTATAGAAATAAGGAGATACGCTGGATTCATTTCTGAATTTTCTTTTTTTGCTGGACTAGTAGTTCGCTCAGAATTCGGGCGAAATCACAAATTTGGCAGAAGTAAAGCAGAAGTTTCTGTTAGTATCGTCAAAATAGATATGGCTTATAGGGGTATATCTGAACTTGGTTTCCTCTGATGATTAGCCTGGCGAAGACTGGATCTGGCGAAGACAAGACCCAATTGTCGGATCAAATATTGGATTTTCGGGATCCCATCAACACCTTTGGTCTTGTTTTTTTCTGAAAATTAGCTGATTTTTATTATTTTTTTTTTCTCTTGAAAACAGTCGTTCTTTCTGCGTTCTTTCCCCCCCCCCCCTCCAAACAGTTTGGCTAGTAACGGCCTGGACTACTGGAGACCACTCTAGTGTGCCATGCGGTAGAATTCTGGGTTAAATCGTTTTAGAAGAAAAACTGCTGCTTTATAAGGGAGGTTTTATTAGCAAGGTGTACCAGTAAGTTATACAGTCCTAATGCTTTACAGTTTCTCCTGATTGGCTACCCACTTTATTTCTAGTTTTGTCTTGTGCACTGTCAGAAGTTTCATAACACAAGTATGCGCAGTTTCAACAGACAATGCTTGTGATGTGATATGTTCTGGTTTTGGAAATGTTATACATGACAAGCATTGCCAGGAAGAGCTGAAGAAGCATTAGCTGTCTTTTCCGATATCATGATGACAGACAAATGAGTCAGATGATGCTTTTTCGGCTCTTCCTGCTGATGCATGTTATGCATAACATGCGTGATGTTTTCAAAATCAACAGACCACATTCCAAGTGTTGTCTGTTTAAACTTCACATCCCTGTGTTATCTGTTACGAAACTTCCGACACTGAGCGTGTTCCACCCTTCTAACAATAATTACTATTAGTTACTATTTCCGTTCCATCCTCACGAAAAATTACTACGCTGACCGTTCCAGCCTTCTCGAAATAATAACTTATAGTTACTATTTGCTTACCATGCTCGGGAGCGTAGTAAGCGTAGTAACTACGCATCTCTGTAACGTGATTGGTCGGATTCGCCCATGGCATGATATCCTGCTGGAAAATAGAAAAGTCGTTCCAGCATTGACGACAAAAAGCCAGAATTCGTGACGTCATGCGTGTAACTGCGGTAAGTAGGGTGGAACACGCTCAGTGTGACACAAACAAGCCTCACACCTCTTGGAATTCCATGTGCACTTACCAATTCCTTTCCCTGCATCCCATTGGTATCAGTCCCGATGAAAAATTTGTAGCCTGCGTAGTTGTATGATAGTTGTACGAAAAATTTGCATGTAATAGAGAAGAATACTACCATTTAATGTGCCTCAGAGTCTCAGACTGGTCCAATCTTAAGCAGTAGTATCCAGTGGGATCCTGTCTTGCCATAGTAGCATCCAGTCTTGCTAATAGTAGCATGCTGTAGTATGCAGTAACACGGTAGCCTTCAAGTAGAAGCGTGTAGTAGCATCAGTTAGTACTGCATGCACTTTTTCGTACAACCTCTCCTACTACTATTTTGAGATAATTTTTTCATCGGGGTTGCCTTCTTTGGCTGATAAACCTCGCTTGTCTCATACTCTCTCACGAAATGGAGCTTGGAAGATTGTTGTAAAATATTTTCCAGACATGTTTATTAAAGGACACCTGAACAATGAAACCATACTTGAACACACCATGGAGAATGCATTTACAGACATGGCCACGGAGAGCATTCTTCTCCTTAGCGTGACGTTTTCAAAATAGGGATGTTCGTTTCTGGAGGTTTGCACATGCAGATTCCAAGACAAAAAGCGCAATTCACTCAAATCTTGTACAGCGCTGGCTGGATCGTATAGGAATTTCTTCTAGATATACGTTTGGGCTTAACTGGTTAAAAAATATTCCAGAAGAAGGGTTGATTGGAGACATTTGTTCTTTTCTAAAATTGTTCGGTACTGAAATAAGGACAGATGCAAAATGGAGCAAAAATCATAGCTTGGAAACACTATTTTGTATTTGGATTGGGTTTTCTGCAGGCAATGTTAACAGAAGTCATACAGATAGTGATGATACTTGGAACACTTCATTCAGGTGTCCTTTAAAAATAGTTTATACCTGTCTCTGGGATTCTCTATGATTGTTGCAAAAATCCATATTTTTTTTCAGGTTATTTGATATGAACCCGTATTGAAGGTCAAGAAACATCAATAAAACTCTCGAGAATGACAAAGAATGTCTAATACTCCTGCCTTCCACCAAAATCATGTAGATGTCAATGTAAAACGGATAAACCGTCGTTCCCTGCATTCCGTATCGGAGATATGTGTCAAAGACGAAATCGACGACTTACTGGAGGATATTTTGAAGTTACAAGCAAATTATTACATGGAAGGAACAAGTGAATTTAATATTGCTGGCTCCCAGAACATCGGTGGAGAACAGAATGATGTTCCACAACATTCTATGGGATCGCTTCCGTCATGGGACTCCCATGCTGTGTATCGGGTTGATGTGGAAAGCTGTGAATATGATCCAGGCATTCAGAAAGTGCAGCTAGTGTGTGATATTGGTTCAGTGAAGAATACTCATGGATACCTGAAGCTACTGCTCCTGGTAAGTTGAATATTTATGTTATTTTTTCTCTGAAGCTGAAAACTGTCTTCCTAGCAGGATTGTCACAATTCCATCTTCCTTTTCAATTCCATCCTGCTACTGTGTCTTTCTGTTGTTTTCTTTCCATTATTTTTTCTCTCTCCTTTTTTCTTTGTATTTTATCGTAGGTTTGTTGGGAATCGTCCGACTCCGTTTTTCACCTTATTTGAATACTCCGCGCTTTTCCCGTTTATAACGCCATCTAGCAGTGTTGAGTAAAGTAAAGTATCTTCATAGAAGCGCTACCAGTTCAGCTGGTAGACAGCTTTCAACCAGAGCCTCGTTTTTGTTGCAATAGCGCTGCCGCATCGCTGCTGCAGCACTTCTTTGCTTTTGAACAATATTCATTTTGGATTCACTTTCTGCTTGGTTGAAGCGGCAGCGCTGCAGCATCTTGCAGGGAAGCACGGACTTGAGCCTCGTTTTTGTTGCATGCTGCAGGTCCACTTCTCGGCCGATTACGGACTGATTCTTTCTACATCCGTTTTTGCACTGCAGCGCTTCCAAGGAAGACGGCAGCGCTTCTCAAGAATCACGGACTTGCTCACCGACCAAGTCAGGGCTTCCCTGCAAGATGCTGCAGCGCTGCCGCTTCAACCAAGAAGAAAGTGAATCCAAAAACGCATATTGTGCAAAAGCAAAGAAGTGCTGCAGCAGCGATGCGGAAGCGCTATTGCAACAAAAACGAGGCTCAGATCAATGGCTTCTAATATTTAAAGTGGATTTGTTGTAATTTTAAGGTAAACCTTTTTCGGATTATTGTATTAGTATATAATTAAGATATTAATTATGAATTGAAGTATTCATTCTTAAAGTAAAATCATAAAGTAAAAGATTTATTATTTATAGGGTTCCTGACTTTCCTGATCTTACCTGACTTCACGTATACCTGGCTTGTACATTTGTAAATACTCGTTACAATAAACGTTATTTAACGTTGGACCGGAGGAATTGTTGTGTCAGAGAGGTTTTCCCAACAAGGTTCTTTTGAACCTTGACGGTAGCCTAATGAAGTTTAAATAGCCTACTTGCTTAATTTTTTTGCATTCTCAAAGAATTTCTTTCTCTTCTGTTTTATCACTTTCCGATTCTAAAATACATTTAGAATTGAGACTGACAGGTCTTTTCACAGGGAAAAATAATGCTGCAATGTCATGGAAGTCGGATAAACGAATGCCCATATTTCTCAGGCTTTCTCTGGGCGTCTTCCATGAAGTAGTGTCGCTTAGGGTTGAATTTGCAGTTTTGTCATAGATTTTGCCAATTCACTTTATTCCCCAAATACGATTGATAGACGAGAATACTCTTGATGACCAATCCTACGTGCCGGTGAAGAATCGCCGTATACCCAGCGGAAGAGTCACCACAGCTGTTCCTACGAACGTCGTTTATTGGCTGACGTGATTTGAGTATCGTCGTGGCGACGTTTCTCGTTCTTCTCGAGGTTCACGGGCGTGTTTTGGACTTTGTCATATAAAGCGTTATCCAGTGACACAATTATGGGCCACACACTTCTGAGTGTTTGTCGCGGAAACACGATTGTGTCCCACACGGTCGAGCCACAAGTTGAAACTCACGGAAACGCCGTTTTGACTATTTTTGGGGCGGTAATTTCAAATCTCTGAAAATAAAAATAAAATTCAGACAAAATGTGGACAAATAGAACTTCAGGCTTCCGTCCTTACCATTCTGTGCAAAAAGGATCCTCAGTTTTACGTTTACAGGCTTGAGAAAGTAGTTAATTTTGAGCGTGTTCCATCCTACTTACCGTAGTTACCACGCATGACGTCACACATTCTGCCTTTTTGTCGTCAAGGCTGGAACGATTTTTCTATTTTCCAGCGGAATATCATGCCGCGGGTGAATCCGACCAATCACGTGACAGAGATTCGTGGTTACTACGCTTACCACGCTCCCGAGCGTGGTAAGCAAATAGTTACTATTAGTTACTATTTCGAGAAGGCTGGAACGGTCAGCGTAGTAACTTTTCGTAAGGTTGGAACGGGTTTAGTAACTAATAGTTACTATTGGTACGAGGGTGGAACACGCTCTTTGTTAAACATTGTTTTGCTGCTAAATTTGAATTTCCTGACAGAAACGAGCCACAAAATCGACAATCACCCCCAGTTGTTTGTCGGATTCGAGCCAGAAAAATCTTGTTGATCGCGGAAACACACTTGTGGGCCGCACAAAAGACCGCGGAGACGCTCTCTTCGAGCCACAATCGACCCACAAACTGTTTGTGGGAGCACGGAAAAACGCCTATAGATGATTGCACAGGCTTGGAAACCCGGTGGAAATCTTTCAAACTTATGGTTGCTCTATGGAATCTCAAATCTTAGGAATCAACAATAAATCCAAGCCTGATGTCTGTAAACAAATATACTATATAGGCTGCTAGTGCTCTAACTCCTGTGAGCTTATCTTGCAGCCAGGCATATAGCTGCATCTTTGTTTTCTGTCGTTCGTGACTGAATAGAAGAAAAGAGCATGTTCTCGATGAAATTCAAATCTGTGGTGTGACTTCGAATTTTGGTCGATAAAAGGTACAAAAATAAGCGTCAGGCAGAGATGGGTGAATCCGAATCCGGATTAAAATCCAGGATTCGTCTTTTTAGCTGGATTCGAATCTTCTGCTTGTCTGGCTGGATTCGGACTCGGACTCCAAACCTTCAATCTTACGAATCCGCTCAAAGTTCTAGTTGACATCCTTCTAGTTTCCGTTTCCCAATCTTTACACAGTGGGCTTAGGCAGTTCAACTTTTCTATCCCCAGCACCAACCATCCTCAGTAATTTATCACTGTATCTGATTACCTTAGATATCAATGCTTTTTATCAACTCTGACTTTTAAACTGTAACCTATGTAGGCTACATGATTTGATTTGTGTTAAGGTCAGATTCGAATCTGGATTCAAACCCTAAGCATGAAATGGTGGATTCGGAATCGGATTCGTACCTATCCCTGGATTCGAATACGGATTCGAATCCTTTCATAATCCGCTTGGCCCGTCTCTGACGTCAGGTGAATTTTATCAAGTTTATTTGCACTCAAGAGCGGCTTCGAGCCTGAAGAGGACCCTTGCCAAGAAGGGCCGAAATACAGCTCTAATAAGATTCAGCTGACGTATCCGTTTTGCACTGTCAAACATGATTCGCATTCAGCTGGGGCTGAAGGAATATTTATACAAAAATAAGCCTTTCAGTTAAATTTGAAAAGGTACAGAAATCGGTTTGAAGAAGAAACGGTGTAGGCTACGTTGAGCCCTTCTTTAAGGCCACTGAGATCTAGTTATCCTCATCAAACCTTTAGCACAAGGGGACTGCAAATCGTCAGGGGCGCCATTTCACGAAAATTTAGAGGGGCAGCGTTTTCATTCCTTGTCATTAGTTCGGCTTCATAAGTTCGAAGTTTGGTCAGAGACTTGAGATAAACTTTTCGTAACTGCCTGTCATAATTTTGTCAAATCACTATGTTTCTTCCAGATTTTAGTTTTTTAGCTCAAGCCTGAAGAGGACCCTTGCAAAGAAGGGTCAAAATACCGCTAGTATTCTTTTAGCGCAGTCAAATTAGTAGAGTTACACTGCGGTAGCGTAACCTGCAATCAGTCGTTTTTGAAGTTACCGTGGTATCTGGTACTACGATTACTCTGCAAAAACGACTTGCGCTTTTAGAAATCATCCAAAAGAAATACTGATGTCCACTGACATATATAGCGACAACTTCTTTTCCACCAATTTGACAAAAAGCTAGACTCTTATGTTATTGATGATGAATTTTTCAGATGCCTACCACGATCAGTTATCACGATCGGGCCGAGGAATCTGAATATCAGCTACCATGGTAACGGTACAGATACACCGATAACTGCAAAAATGCCTTTTGACCATGGTATCGGATACCACGGTAACTGCGAAAACGAGTTTAGACCGTGGTATCAACCACGGTATCTGGCCAGATATCACAGTACCAAAAAGCCTTTTGACCGTGGTATCAGATACAGCGGCAACCGCGAAAAAGACTTTAGACTGGTATCAGGTACCACGGTATCTGGCCAGATACCACGATAACTGCAAAAACGCCGTTTGACCGTGGTTTCAGATACCATGGTATCTGCCAAACATAACATATTATATTTTTCTTGCAGTTCTTCTCCGTTGTATCTCTGTCCTACTGTTGCTCCCTTGACGTGGAGGGTGGTGATGTGTTTAATTTACCCTTCGGGTCAACATTTCGTTGGTTTGCTGCTGTCTGTGTGTACTCAGTGATAATAGTTGTGTTATATCTAATATCGGACCTGCTAAGGATAACAGCATACTTACACATCGACTGGAATAGCGTGGTAAGTAGCTTACCTGTTCTCCCCTTTAGGGCCCCATGGTTTCCATCACGAACATATGACAAATTCGCACTACATTTGTTTTCTGACGAATGAGCTTCCCAGTTGAAATAGTTAAAGGGCCTGTCTTACCTATAATACTAACGCAACCTACTTCCATAATCACTCCATATATTCCTAAACCCAGAGACCCAATTTGCACGGTACATTCTAACCCCTCTAACAAAACCAGGCTGATTTTGTCACTTGCCGTGTTTTGCTACCTTCGATGTGTATTACGCTGTCGACGGTTGTCTGCGAGAAGTTTTCCATCAAGAAAACCGGTTAAGTTAATTTTTCCCCTCTTTTGCCGTAAGTCAACGGGTCTCGGAAAAGGCTTAAAACAGCCAAAACCGTGGGTTATTTGTTGAAAGTACAGCCTAGTTTTAAAGTATTCAAATATTTTGAAATACTATCAGTTGAATAGTAAACAGGGCGAGGGGTCCTTTAAGAGCCCGATGATCTTTGAAGGGGGTCAAGCACGTTATTTACGAAAAAATAAAAGGTGGCGCTGGTATAGTGTATCCTATTACCTTAATTCGCATTTCGGAGCGAAGAAGGTCCACGATGGATCTGCAATGCTCCGTTTCGTTTGGAATTCGAAAATTCGGGAATTAGAAGAGATGTGAGTACTAGGGAAGTAGAGCCGACTCATATTCGTCTTTAAAGTTTATCTAAAAGCCAACTCATTTTTGTATCAATTAACTGAATTCACAGAATTATTTGGGTTCTGCTAAAGGATTTTTTTTTATTTTCCACTATCTGCTCTAGTAGTGACGTTCAGAATTTCTACGGCCGTCCCCACAACGCAAACTCTACTATGACGCGGAAAATTTGAAAACCGATACAAACGCGGGTTTCAGCGGCCAGTGATCAGCTCTCGGAAGCGTGAACACTGCGTGAACGCATCCTTTTCGTAGATCGTTTTCGTAAAGCGTACGACATAGGTACAAGCGGATAGAGGTACCACAAATCCGACAGGGAAATTCCACTGTATGAAAATTGATTATTCGCGAATAGCGGAGCAACGAATTAACGCATTTTCATCGGGTTTTCAAGGCTTTTTAAGTAAATAAGTGATGGTGACTAGATTATCCTACCTCAGCCCTTTTCGGTTAAACTTTAAAGCACAACTCTTACTAGAAATGATCTTTTCACGATAAACTCGTTCGTAAATATCTTTTTCCAGTATACCAGTACTTGAGTGGTGAAATTACCGATTTTTCCTGTTCGCGTTTAGTCGAATCTATCCATACTTCTTTCTCTTGGACGCGGCGGTTGGACTCAAAACATTTGAAAAATTTGCGAGCCATGAGCCTCCTTTTTGTTGCACGCTGCAAGTCCACTTCTCGGCCGCTTCCGGACTGATTTTTTCTACATTAGTTTTGCACTGCAGTGCTTCCGAGGAAGATGGCATCGCTTCTCAGGGATCGCGGACTTGCTCGCTTACCAAGTCCGTGCTTCCCTGCAAGATGATGCAGCGCTGCCACTTCAACCACTAAGAAATAGTGAAGCCAAAAAAGTATCTTGTGCAGAAGCAAAGAAGTTCTGCAGTTACCCGTGGGTTCGCCTTAGACTAGGAAATCATTGCAAACAAAAATGAGAATTAGTGAAGCATCGTTTTTTATGCAACTGGCATGTCCGACACTTTTAAAGGATCATTTAAACTGCAGGTATTTTTCCCTGGAGACGAGAAGGGAAAGTGTTCACACGGTACTTGGGTATTTTTCAAGGGAGAGTACTATCATGTGGCAATAAATTACAAGGTCGTAAGGCTCAGGATATCTCTCTACAATGGATACCAGCATGTGTTCATTTGGACCACTTTTTAGATGGCCATAATCAAAATTATTCCTCGAAAATCCAATTTTATTGTTGCTGTACCCTTCGACAAACAAACACCCGGGTAAAAAGTTCGCGAAATTGAAGTCCAAAATATCCAAGTTTTTGTTGCTGTTGCGGGGGAAAATACCCGCGGAATACGGGTAAATACCCTCCGTGTAAACGTAGCTTAAGCAACATGAGGTTTCTTTATATTTGTCAATAAAATTGTACCTTACCTTGACTTTAGTCACAGCAAGTGCATGAAAATGGCAAAGTTCGAAGTCAACAAACATTCAAGTAGGCATACCTCTACTGTACTAATCACTAATGGAAAAGACAGAATAAGTAAGGCGGGTCCTTTAAAAGAAAAGCAGCAGTTATATTACTGATTCCCCGTGCCCAGATCCCTTTTTTCGCGCGTCTCAGTTTCTAATGATCAATCTGCCCCTTATAGCGACATTAAGTGGCTTTATTTTAGCCCTTATATTTTCCTGAGCCATTATTAGTGCAAAGAGTGTCAGCATAGCTTCTCTGTTCATCACAAAGCGGTGTTTCATCCCATTTTGTGTGAGGTGGTTGGTTTGGAAAGTAGAACTTGTATCCGCTGCCGGGAGTTGCATGTTTCCACCCTACTAACTTCGTGTCTTTTTCTGCGGGAAATAAGTAGGGTACCGTTTGGTATTTAAAGGAAGCTTATAGATTCCCCCAGGTAATATAAGCTGAAAAGTTTTGGTTTGATTAATGGAGTCAACAGTCAGTTTGTTCTTCAGTTTTTATTAGTCAGCAACTCTACGATCTAATAACCCCCTTGCTCACCAAGAAATAAAGAAGTTTATTTGTGCTAGTACAGTCCTTTGTTGTTCACGAGCTGGAACATGTAGAGGAGGTAAATAAATATCTGACAATTGTGTTCAAAAAGTAACTGAACTAATTTTAAAGTAACTATGAGAACTGCAAAAAGAAATGAATTGAAAGACAGAGTGGTAAAAATAGAAAAGAAAAGATGGTGATATCTGGTTTCTCTGAATTGAGTCCTTTGGAAGTAAAAAGTGAGGAGCAACGTAAGAATCTGACAGCCATCGAGTCTCGTCAGTCTGATCTATTGTGCGGTAGGAACTAGTCGGAAGCCGAGGCCACAGAGCGCATTGTCTCAAGTTACTTCGAAATTTAAAATGAATCATCTTTGAATTGAAGCAGTGAAATCTGCTTAATTTTAAATTTAAACATTCAGAATAAGGCTTCTTTGCAAGTATTTTCAGTGTATCCTTTCATTTTATTGCTGTTCTTGGTAGAAACTGGTTGCTATGTAGGGTAGGACAAGGATGTTTAATACGTGAAACCATATTGATGGTTACCAATAGCGGACGGTAGGTAGGCTAAGGCAAGAGAGGATATAGTACCCGATGAGAACCATTCACGTCCATCTTTTGACATCGGATATTCGGTAAAGAATATACAAAAATATTCCTTACCATTTCAGCCACTTCCATTTTGCGTTGTAACTACTTGATAGGATAATTGTTTGCATGTCTGGGCTTTCAAATGGTACGTCGTAGATAAATGCTCCTTAAAGGACACCTGAACAATGAAACCATACTTAACACACCATGGAGAACATATCTATAGACATGGCCACGGAGAGCATTCTTCTCCTGAGCGTGACGTTTTCAAAATAGGGATGTTCGTTTCTGGAGGTTTGCACATGCAGACTCCAAGACAAAAAGCGCAGTTCATTCAAATCTTGTACAGCGCAGGCCGGATCGTTCGGGAATTTCTTCTAGATGTACGTTTGGGCTTAACTGGTTAAAAATATTCCAGAAGAAGGGTTGATTGGAGACATTTGTTCATTTATAAAACTGTTCGGTACTGAAATAAGGACAGATGCAAAATGCAGCAAAAATCATAGCTTGGAAACACTATTTCGTATTTGGATTGGGTTTTCTGCAGGCATTGTTAAGTGAAGTCATACAGATAGGGATGATACTTGGTACTCTTCATTCAGGTGTCCTTTAAGCCCAAGCTGACTAGGAATCATATATTCAAACATTGCATAAAACGGATACGTCAGCTACGATGCTTTGACATCGACATTTCGGCTCCTCTTGGCAAGGGCCCTCGTCAGACACTTGTCCCTGACGTTCAACAGCCTGACGATGACTCTTGCCAAGAAGGGCCAAAATACCGCTGCCAAAGCATGGTAGCTGACGTGTCCGTTCTATGCATTGTTTGAATATACTACTCCATAGTAAATGCTTGATTTCTTCTAAAAGTAACAGCCGTGCTGAGCTTGCCTTTTCTTTACGCTGGGGGCATTTTCTCTTTTCGGATTATATAGTCGGGATAGAACAGCTTATTTCAGTCAGCTCCCCTCAGATATTCTTCGGTACGGTACTTCGTGTTTTTTGAAAATCGTGCTTTTGAAAACGCCTCATTATGGGCGGATCCCCTTTGACTCGATAAATTGCTTCTTCTGATACTGACCGGTGGAACTAAATTGGAAAAGAAACGAGAGAAGAAGGCTATTCCCCTATTTTTGAATCGTTAATTATTAACCAGTAAAAAGGTTCTTTTGCGTGAAGGAGGTAGGTAGTGGGATTTTTGGGATTCTGTTCAGCACATGCGTGCGTATGCACATAAAGCATGCTAAAGCAACTGACAAGTTGCGTACTCACTTGAACCTGTAACAAGTATCTAGGGAAAAGAGGCAGGGTTAAAAAGGACGGTTCTCAGGCCGGACTCAAACTGGCCTGTCATATTAATCTGTCTCCAGCCCAGCAATTTATATTTCCTTCGAGCCTTTAGAATTTTGTGTTACAGCTGCACTGTAGCCTAACTTTAACTTTACGGATGGGGGTCTTCGGTCGTTGTTACACATTTTGTATTTAGTGTTACGTTATACTTCTGCCAATAAAGAGCCGTGTCCTGTTCAGTTCTCTGGGATAAAGAACCGTCTGTTCGATTGTCAACTCTAACCGGCCTTCCTGTCGACGCGGCGGCTTGATGCAAAATATTTGAAAGCTGAACGCGTCGTGGTTAAAAAGTGGAACACAAACAAAATAAAATAAATCAAAAATAGAACTTGGACTTGATGGTCTTACATGTCTTTCAAAATGAGTTGTCGGCGGACCTTGAGGCTTTTGGCGAAGATTGCGCCGGGTGAATATCAAAACTCGGCTAGGCCGAAAAGCTCTACAAAGTCGTAGGTAAACAAGACCAAAGTTTTCGATGGAATCCCAAAAATTTTATATTTGATCCAGACAATTGGGTCTTGTAGAGACCCAGTCTTCGCCAGACTCCTTGAGCACTTTACTAATAGAATTTAGAATCAGGTTAAGACAAATGGTAATCATCTGAGAAGGCCAAGCTCAAATATGGATTCAGCATGTGTGTTTACCCTTATAACCTGCGTCATATCTACTTTGACGAAAGTTCCTGCCTTACTTTTGCCTTACGTACTTAACTTTTTTTCCGGTTTTGACGGGATTCCGTGCGAACTACTTGTCTTGCAAAAAACGAAGTTCAAAAACAGAGTCAGCGTATCTCCTTACCCCTTTGTCGAACCTCCAATCAACTTGAGATAAAACTTCAACTTTTAAAAAAAATTCCGATTTCAGCAGGATTTGTGGCGAACTATGTGTCCAGGTAGAAAATGATTGTCATACACGAATTTAGCATGTCTTCTTATCCTTAAATCGAACACCTAATGAAATTCATATAAAACTTCTACTTTTAACAAATTTTCCGGTTTTGGCCGTATTCCGGGCGATCTACTTGTCCGGCGAGAAAATAATTTTCGTATTCGGATTCAGCATGTTTCCCTATTCTTAAATCAAATCTTTAATCAACTTCAGATTAAGCTTTTACTTTCGAAAAATGTTCCTGTTTTTGCCGGATTCCGGGTGAACTACCTTTTCGGTGAGAAAATAATTTTCAGGTTCAGCATGTCTCCTTACCCCTAAATTGGACATCTAATAAACTTCAGATAAAACTTTTACTTTTAACAAACTTTCCAGTGTTTTGGCCGGATTCGGATAGGAATCATATTCGCGTTCAGCATGTCTTCTTGCCCCTTAATCGACTATCTCATTAGCTTTTAAAAAAATATTGTTTTCGCCCCTTAGTTTGGAACCCCTCCCCTAAATATGCAGCTATCGGGCACATATACGAACTCGACCTTTCTCTTGACCCAAAGAATCCTCACACCAAGTTTCGTCAAAATATCTCATTCCCTTTGAGAGTTATCGTGCTGACAGACGGACGGACAGACTGAGAACTTTTGCGAAGTCATAGGTATCCCTCCGCTTACGTTTTGAGACCCCGAAAACGAAACAGTGGCGAAAAGTGGAGATTTCAGAAGCTTGCAGGATGGAGCTAAGGATAGTATAAAATGCAGAATGGCAAGAGGGGTCCTTTAAAGTTGTTCATCAGAAACTGCAGAGTTGTCTTCTGTGAAGAGAAACAAATGATTTGTCGGCTCAGTCTGAAACAAGACCTAAGGTTTCGATGGGATCCCAAAAATCTAATATTCGATACAGACAATTGGGTCTTGTCTTCGCCAGATCCAGTGTTCGCCAGGCTAATCATCTGAGAAAACCAAGTTCAGATATACCTCTATAAGCCATATCTATTTTGACGATACTGACCGAAACTTCCTGCTTTACTTCTGCCAAATTTCCGGTTTCGGCTGAAGGATCCCTTCACTTACGTTTTGGGATCCCAAAAAAAAGAGAGCTTGGTCAATAGAGCGAGCAGACCCAGATTCGTGCCAGGCAGGGAATGCATACCGAATCAGTAACTTCCTGTTACGCAAAAGCCGTATACCTACTTACAATACGGAACCATAGGCTAACTAAGACAATAAACATAAAAAAAAGATAAACTGTAATTAAAAAAGATAGGGTAATTGTGTATTTTTATTGTAAATTTTGTTCTTTAAAGTCATGATAAAAAATGTTTGCATATTGTTAATATTTGTACTAATTGTTCAGTGTGTGAAGGCTAGACGCTAGCAAGTTATTTGAATGAGCTGCTATAGTACTGGAGTCATGAATGTGTTTGTTTTTTGCATGTTATCTCATGTCTTTCTCAAACTTTTGTTGTTTGAACCATTGATTTCGCGTTTGCTCCCTAAATCAATTTCGCTTGTAAGCCGAATGGGAGCACCAGATTGGATTTCTAGTTTAAGTGGAATCAA
This sequence comes from Branchinecta sandiegonensis, assembly GCA_030848855.1. Classification (NCBI taxonomy): domain Eukaryota; kingdom Metazoa; phylum Arthropoda; class Branchiopoda; order Anostraca; family Branchinectidae; genus Branchinecta; species Branchinecta sandiegonensis. Next base: position 18,029,795 of record JAUPMV010000016.1, on the reverse strand, counting down.
ACTAGACTGTCCTGAGTGGTTTTTCCGTCACTGAAGATTTACCCAGGAGGGTTCTTGCCGGGAGGGGAGGGGGGTACCTTCACCTTTTTCATTTGATTTCCAAACCAGTGTTTGCCCTTGCAGTCGTTTGGAAGAGCACCTTGTTGCCGGGGAGATGAAATTGGATTATGCCTATATCAGTTTCCTCTCTTCTCTCTGACGTAAGTAGTGAACTGGAAGCAGTGCTGGAATAATCCCTTTGTAGGCCCGAGTTTCCGCCTTTAGCCGCTATGCTGAAAAAAACAACGAAATCTGGAACATAAAATAATGGAAAAGTAACATTTTAAGTCATTACCAAGTCCCCCCCCCCCAAAGAAAAAAAACAAAACGAAACGGAGCTCTGTTTTCTCGCCAGACGGGTAGTTTGTCTGAAATCGGTTATAGTGTCGAAATAGGGGTAAAAAGCCAAACAGATGTATAGCCAGTTCGGCCATAATTATATTTTCTGTAGCCTATAAAGTCGGTCAAAGTCTATAAAGTCTCAATCGACATCTGGTCGATTGAGATACTCGGACTGTATCCGGCGAAACCCGGAAAATCGATGGGCCTCGTGGTGTATCCTTGTCGGGTTTGGTCGACCATATGTCTCAATCGACCATGTTCATATCCGGCGGGTGAACGAAGTTTCGGTCGACCGACCGACGACCGACGTTCGACGAAGTTTTGGTCGATCAAATGTCTCAGTCGACATATGGTCGATTGAGATACTCGGACAGTATCCGGCGAAAACCAGAAAATCGATCGGCCTCGTGTTGTATCCTTGTCGAATGTCGGGTGAACGAAGTTTCGATCTAGGTTTTCGAAGACACAGATATCTATCTTCCAGCCTTATTTTCCTACTAAGTCCATATTTAAGACCGGATTCGACGGGAATTGAGCTAAAACTAGAAAATCGTTCGGATACTTCTAATAATGTATTTTGTCCAGTGGTTCGTGCCAGTAATGACCGAGCCGTCCGTCTGCTTCGTTTTTGGGATCCCAAAACGTAAGTGGAGGGAAACCTATGACTTCGTAACAGTTGTCCGTCTGTCTGTCTGTCTGTCCGTCTGTCAGCACGATAATTCTCGAAGGGAATGAGATATTTTAATGAAACTTGGTGTCGTCTGTGAAAGTATGTGTACAGTGATGGGAAATAATGATTATATAAATGCTGGGTGAAAGCTTCTGCGCTTTCCCAGGGAATTACTGTAAAATTATTTGGTAAATTGTGAATAGACACATAACTCAGAATTTTAAAATAATCACAGATTTTTACATATACACTTTTAACACGCACGTTTTAATATTCGTTATTTTATTTGAATTTGTATGTCGTTCAGTCCGCATCGTTCTTCTGGAATGCTGGGTGAAAGCTTCTGCGCTTTCCCAGGAAATTATTGTAAAATTATTTGGTAAATTGTAAATAGACACAGAACTCAGAATTGTAAAATAATCACAGATTTGGACATATACACTTTTAACACGCACATTTTAATATTCGTTATTTTATTTGAATTTGTATGTCGTTCAGTCCGCATCGTTCGTCTGGTTTTTAGTTACCTGTCATTGTATGTTTTGTTGGTTCCGCATCGTTTTTGGGATCCCAAAACGTAAGTGGAGGGATACCTATGACATCGCAAAAGTTGTTCGTCTGTCCGTCCGTCTGTCAGCACGATAACTCACGAAGAGAATGAAACATTTTGATGAAACTTGGTGTGAGTATTCTTTGGGTCAAGTGTAAGGTCAAGTTCGTAGATGGGCTATATAGCTCTACATTTAGGGGTGGAGGTTCAAATTAAGGTGCAAACAAAATAATTTTATACAGCTAATGTGGTAGTCGATTATAGGGTAAGAAGACACGCTGAGCACGATGGTGAAAACCATTTTCTCGCCGGATAAGTAGTTCGTCCGGAATCCGGCAAAAAAAACGGAAAATTGGTTAGAATTAAAAGTTTTATTTGAATGTTCGATTATGGGGTAAGAAGACATGCTTTTCTCGTCGGGCAACTAGTTCTCCCGGAATCCGGCAAACCGGAAAATTTGTTAAAAGCGAAAGTTTTATTTGAAGTTGAGTAGATGACATATTTAGGGCTAAGAAAAGACGCTAAGTCTGTATATGACAATCATCTTTTACCCGGACATGTAATTCGTCCGGAATCCGGTTGAAACCGGAAATTTTTTATAAGTTTAAGTTTTATTTGAAGTTGATTAGATGTTCTTTATAGGGATAAGGAGATACGCAGAATTCGTTTCTGAATTATTCTTTTTTTGCTGGACAAGTAGTTCGCCAGGAATTCGGCCGAAACCGGAAATTTGGCAGAAGTAAAGAAGGAACTTTCCGTCAGTATCGTCAAAATAGATATGGCTTAAATAGAGGTATATCTGAAGATGATTAGCGTGGCGAAGACTTGATCTGGCGAAGACAAAGACCCAATTGTCTGGATCAGATATCAGAGTTTTGGGATCCCATCGAAAGCTTAGGTCTTGTTCTGTTGGTCTTGTGTTGGATCTTATGATTTAGTTTTGCTTTTTTCGCTGATTACGGTTTGCCGGAAATGCAACCGAAATATCCGAGTTTATATTTATCCCTTGCACATCACCTTAAAGGGATGACTAGCTGATCGAGATAACAAGAGCTGTAAGCTCATATGGCACTTGCATGTGTCAAGATGATTTGATTGATCAAAAGTAAGTTTCGACTTTGCGGTTGAGATGCGCGCTATAAGGGAGCTGGAACTTCATTTGTAAGCAAAACCCTTGAGGCAAATTGCTAATGGGCTGATGGGCATCACGAAAATGCATATATTGCTTAAAAGTATTTTTTTTTCTTTGCGGTCAAGATTGGTACTTTAAGGAATAATCGGATTTGGGAAGTAGCAATTTCTAAGCAAATGTTGTTGAGTCTCCAATATTCCAGCGAAGTTTCATCGTCCTAGCACATCTGGAAGTACCTTAACGCGCGATCACCGGAATCCCAGACCCCCCTCCCCCTCCTCCAACTCCACCCACAATAACCGGAGCCAATCCGGTTCTGTAAATGATTAATCCAGAGCATCTGTTTGTCATTCCCACGAAGTTCGATCCAGATCACACCAGTCTAAGCGGGTCAAGTATTTTCCGCCCTCCCCCCGATAATTGCCGGATTCGGTCCGGAAATGAAAAAGGTCACAAGAAAAAAATGTCCTCCGTTTAATTATTAAATTTCACTCGAATCCGATCACCCGTTCCAAAGTTACGCATGACTCAATATTCCGGATTCCCCTCCCTCAACTCCCCCCCCCCCAAGATTATCATATCGAGGTAAATATTCTTTGAGCCCAAGCTGACTTTGAAACATTTATTCAAACAATGTTTACAACGGGTACGTCAGCTACGATTCTTCATCAGCGATATTTCGGCCCTTTTTGGCAAGGGTCCTCGTCAGGCTGTCAATCTTCTGGTTCAACTTCGGGGAAGGAAACAAACCTGTAATGATTACAGGTTTGTTTCCTTCCCCGAAGTTGAACCAGAAGATTGACAGCCTGACGAGGACCCTTGCCAAAAAGGGCCGAAATATCGCTGATGAAGAATCGTAGCTGACGTACCCGTTGTAAACATTGTTTGAATAAACATATCGAGGATTTTTTTTTTTATTCCAAGTCAGTTTGACCGGGTCCCTGATATGCCTTCCAAGTTTCGTCGTGAAAATCCCCCAAAAAACGGAATTCCGGGATACCCCTCCTCCCCCCCCCCCTCAAGTGTCCTGATCCAGTCAAATTTTGTAAAAGATTTACATGGACCAGATGTTTGTTCTTCCTAGCAAGTTTCACTCCGATACCATCATTCTAACCGTTTCTTGAGATTTCCGGTCCACCCCCCCCCCACCCCACCCAGCTCCTCCGCGGTGCACGTAGCCAATCCGATTCAGCAAATGACTTACCTAGAGCATCTGTTTGTTCTTCCCGCAAAGTTCCATCCCGATCCCTCCATTCTAAACGGGGCACGTATTTTCCGCCCCCCCCCCCCCAATAGTTGCCGGATCCGGTCCGGATATGAAAAAAATCATCGGAGAAATGTCCTCTGTTGAATTCTTAAATTTTACTCGAATCCGATCACCCATTCCAAAATTACGCATGACTGAAAATTTCGGATTCCCCTCCCTCCACTCCCCCCACCATTATCTGATCGACAAAATTTTTATTTTGAAGTCAGTTTGATTGGGTCCCTGATATGCCTGCCAAGTTTCATCGTGAAAATCCCCAAAACCACCATCACCGGAATTCCGGGACCCCCCCCCCCCATAAGTGTCCGGATCAAGTACAATGGTCTAAAGGACTTATCTAGAGCAGATGCTTGTTCTTCCCAGCAAGTTTCACTCCGATCCCTCCATTCTAACCGTTTCTTGAAATTTCCGATCTCCCCCCCCCCCCCCAACTCCCCCCTGGCTACTGAATCCGGTCAAGACTTTAAACGGGACATTACAGATATATATTCTGTTCAGTTATGAAGTTTCATTACAATCCGATCATCCGTTTGAAAGTTACACACTTCTCAATTTCCCGGATTCCCCTGCGGATTCCCCTCCCTCCACTCCCCCACCATTATCTGATCGACAATATTTTTATTTTGAAGTCAGTTTGATTGGGTCCCTGATATGCCTGCCAAGTTTCATCGTGAAAATCCAAAAAACCACCATCACCGGAATTCCGGGACCCCCCCCCCCCCCATAAGTGTCCGGATCCAGTACAATGGTCTAAAGGACTTATCTAGAGCAGATGCTTGTTCTTCCCAGCAAGTTTCACTCCGATCCCTCCATTCTAACCGTTTCTTGAAGTTTCCCGTCTCCCCCCTGGCTACCGAATCCGGTCAAGACTTTAAACGGGACATTATAGATATATATTCTATTCAGTTATGAAGTTTCATTACAATCCGATCATCCGTTCGAAAGTTACACACTTCTCAGTTTCCCGGATTCCCCTGCCCTCCCCCCCCCCCAAAATGGTCGGATCAGAAAAATGATTATTCCTAATTTTGTTTGGTCGGGTCTCTGATATGCCTGCCAAGTTTCATGGTCCTAGCACAACTGGAAGTACCCTAACTCGAAAAAGTGTGACAAAATGCCCTAAATTTTCAAGTTTCCAGCGCCCCCACTTCCCCGCACATGGTCGGATCGGGAAACTGATTATTTCCAGGTTAGTTTGGTCGGGTCCCTGATATTCCTGCCAAGTTTCATTGTCCTAGCTCATCTGGAAGTACCCTCACTCGAAAAAGTGTGACAAAATGCCCTAAATTTTCAAGTTTCCAGCGCCCCAACTCCCCCGCATATGGTCGGATCGGGAAACTTATTATTTCCAGGTTACTTTGGTCGGGTCCCTGATATTCCTGCCAAGTTTCATTGTCCTAGCTCATCTAGAAGTACCCTAACTCAGAAAAAAGTGACAAAATGCCCTAAATTTGCAAGTTTCCAGCGCCCCGCACTCCCCCCATATGGTCGGATCGGGAAACTGATTATTTCCAGGTTAGTTTGGTCGGGGTCCCTGAAATGCCTGCCAAGTTTCATTGTCCTAGCACATCTGGAAGTACCCTAACTCGGATATGTGGGACAAAAAACTCGGACCGACCGACAGACCGACAGACGGAATTGTGATCGGTATATGGCACTTGAGCCAGAGGCTGCAAGTGCCATAAAAACCCGAAAATAACTGTTTTCTATTTCTTTCGTAATGAATGGTCAGCTTGGCTTCGAACCTTATATTCACACATGGTGAGTCCACATCTGAACTTGGTTTTCTCAGGTGATTAGCCATTAGCCTTCTTCTGTTTCTAAATCCTAATAGTAAAAACTTTCAAGAAGTATGGTGAAGACCGGATATCTTAAGACCCCTTTGTCTGGATCAAATATTAAATTTTTGGGATCCCATCGAAAACTTTGGTCTTGTCCTTCCTGTTAACGACACAAGCTTAATCTGATTTAAACCGGATTTCCTGTGATTTTTTTTTTTATATATTTTTTTATTATTACAAATCCTACAAATCCTGTGATAAGACGTGTTGAATCTGTATATTCTACGATTTCCGACCAGCATTGTCGTTCCATTCGTAATCCGGTCTAAACCGGAAAACCGAAGACAGAAAAGAGTTGCATAGTGAATATGACGAAGAGGAGTTTTTCCGGGATGTCGCCAAGAGCGTAAATCTTTACGACCCGTTTGCCCGATAAATACTCTCCTCTGAGATCCCTCGGAACCTTGGTCTTCGCTTTGATCTGTTCTCAAAGTATATCCTAGGATAAAAAGGAAACATCCTTTCGTGTCATTTATCGAGTCTCTGGTTTGAAGGGACAACTTCAACCTTGTCAGAAGACTAAATAAGAAATCGATGCTACATGATTCGATTTCATGGACTGCCGAGTTAAACGGGAGACTTCTGGGGGATTCCTAGTAGAAGTTTAGCCGTAGGCTAGGTATGCTCGTAGAAGGATTCGTCTGGAAAATATGATATTTTAGTTTTGAGCCATGTGTCAAGACAGACGGACCAGAAAGTAATAGGGAGAAAAGGACGAAAAGACGACAGCAGGGACCGCCGACTCCGAATAGCGTCGCATCGAAACTGAAGACAAGAATATTGAAATGAAATTTCTGTGCATAATCGTAGGCGAGTCTACGATTTTTCATCACTACGAGTACCAGTCTATTTACATTATTTGCCTTTTCTTTTGTTTGAACCAGCTTTAAAAAGCTATTCAACATTTTTGGGATCCCAAAACGTAAGTGGAAGGGTACATGTGACATCGCAAAAGGTGTCCGTCTGTCTGTGAGCACGATAACTCTCGAAGCGAATGAGATATTTTGATGAAACTTGGTGTAAGGGTTCTTTGGGTCAAGGTTAATGTCATGTTCGTAGATGGGCTTTGTAGCCCTACATTTAGGGGTGATGGAGGGGGTTCAAATTAAGGGGTAAACAAAAATATTTTTAAACAGCCAATGTGATAGCCGACTACCCGATGAAAAATTTATCTCAAAATAGTACTATGAAGTAGTACGAAAAAGTTGCATGCAGTATTAACGATGATACTACATGCTTCTACTTCAAGTCTACCGTGTTACTGCATACTACTATATGCTACTATTAGCAAGACTGGATGCTTCGATGGCAAGACAGGATGCTACTGGATACTACTAAATAAGATTGGACCAGTCTAAGGCACATTAAATGATAGTATTCTTTGCTATTACACAGTATTACATGCAACGTTTTCGTACTACTACCATACTACTACGCAGGCTAAAAATTTTTCATCGGGTATGGGGGTAAAAAGACATGCTGAACACGATGGTGAAAACCATTTTGTCGCCGGACAAGTAGTTCGTCCGGAATCCGGCAAAAACCGGAAAGTTGGTTAAAAGTAAAAGTTTTGTTTGAAGTTGATTAGGTGACCGATTTAGGGGTAAGAAGAGACGCCTTTTCACCCGGACACATAGTTGTTCCGGAATCAAGTTGAAGTTTTATTTGAAGTTGATCAGATCTTCTTTATAGAGATAAGGACATACGTTGACAATTAGTTCGCTCGGGATTGGGCCGAAACCGGAAATTCGGCAGAAGTAAAACAGGAAGTTTCGGTCAGTGTCGTCAGTATAGATATGGCTTATAGAGATATATCTGAACTTAATTTTCTCTGATGATTAGCCTGGCGAAGACTGGATCTGGCGGAGACAAAACCCAATTATCTGGATCAAATATTAGTGTAATTCAATAGCTACAGCCCAATAATTACTTTAATCAGAAAGAATTTTGTTTTTGCTTGAAAATTTTGGATTTATTTAAGTTCACACATAAACATTCATTTAAACGAACATTTGTTTGTTATACAGCGTTTAGACGTGGTCCAAACTGAAGGGGCTTGCAAATGTAATGTACAGCCAGATTCCGTTTCGATTGTGTAACCATCGGGTTTTAGACTTCTCGGAAATTCCAGGACATTTCCTCTAGCCTATTTGGAATTATCCACTATTTGGCGGGACTAGGGAGCGGGACGCAGTTTACTATCACTTCCTTGCTTTAAATGTTCGATATGGAATCAGCCCAGGGGAGTTTAGGCCCCCTCCGTTCCTCCCTCAATAGCTCGGGCCCATAAATTATTTCATAGGCCGGGGGAAGTTGTCGTGTTTAGAATAATGTTGTGCCGACTGATTTTCCTCGGGTTCTCGCTTATTGCATAATCCATAAATCGGCAGGATTTGAGCTTATTACCTCAAGAGCAGATAGGAGAGATTTATTACAGCTTTCTTGGCTTTGTCGGAGTTATGCGGACAGTTTCTGGGAGGTGTGAGGGGTACATCAGTCGTGGCCGGAACAAGAACCCAGTAAGATAACAGATCGGTGTAGCTTCATACACGGCCTAAACTGGTTGTACTCTATGGATATGTAGCATAGGAATATAAAAAGCTAAACCCCTCCGTCCGTTCTTTTTCTCAACACTTGGAATTTCTTATGGTCACCTTTGTTATGAAACATTTCGTCGGAAATTCTACAGTTTGTGTCTCCTCCTATTGCACGAGTAGGAGGAAGCCGCAGGCTTTTCCCCCCGAGGACTTCGATTAAGATAAGTTACTGATTACATGTAGAATGAACGACGATTTTGAAGATTCTTTTATTTTCTGATGACTTGTGTTTAGCTTTTTGCTCCTGATAAGTACAAGGATAGTTTTATAGGAGTTTCTGGGTTTTTCCCAGAATCTTGAAAAGAAACAGCACCTACTTTGAGAAGGTCTTTAAAGCATATCGATTTTCCTTTCACAGTTGTTTTAACTGATACAACAGAGATACATCCAATCATGGGTAACCTTTGCTGGTGATTTTAGCCAAAATTGCGCGTAATGGCTGGTTTGCTTTGACAGTAGATAAACCTTGCAATAGTTGATGCATAGCGAGCGACTACCGGAGCAACCAAAAAATGTCATCAAAGAGGAAGATCTTTTAAGTTTAGAGGCGTATTCTCGCCGTTCCCCGAGGGCACCACTTGAGGAGTCCCCCGTTTTTGTTTGTCCCGGGGAGTAACTCCCCGTATTCTCGCGAGTCCCCACGGACGATGCTCTGATTATCATCACCATCATCAAAAAGGACTCCCTTTCAGATTTGGAGGGGGAATCAGTTTTTGCTTGTGTTGTTGCAATGTAAAATTAATTAAAAACAATCAGAATAAACAAAACCAAAAATAAAGTGGATCCAGACTAATTTCATCAACTGCATATTTTTTTTTTTTTTTGAACAAAATCCAGTTTGGAAGCATTCCCCGTGTTCTCGCTGTTTCTGTACGAGGAGCCCGCGTGGAGTGACTCCCTCTGTTCTCGCCGTTCCCTTCCGTTCCCCGAGAAGTCCTCGGGGAACGGCGAAAATACGCCTTAGGTGGCCAATGCGAGTTTTTACGTCGGGAATTCGAATACACTCTAAAATTTTGTATTGGTCACTCGAGAACGGTGAGAATATAGGCTGCTTGCAGGACAACCCAGAATTCCTCGAGACGCGGAGAATTTGAATAAAAAAATGCTTACAAATGGAGTAACGCATTTTTATCAGGTATTCGGGCCAATTTATGTTAATATGTGATGTGTAACTAGACTTTCGGGTCTCAGCTCTATGCGGTTAAACTAGGAACCCAGTTGCTTATTCTGCCTTTAATACCATAGGCTACCTAGCTCCCTTGTGGACTTGCAAGCTTCTAAAACCCCCACCTTTCGCCATTGTTTTGATTTGTGCCTACGAATTTTTAGCGCTTTTTCGGCCGTGCCGAGTTTTGCCCGTCACGCAACTCAACTTTGCCGGAATATTCAAAGTGCGCTGAGAACTCTTTCACACATAAGAATGTTAGAAGCTTGATAGTTTTGTTTTTCATTTGGAAGGCATGGTTTGATGGGCTGATGGTCAAATGTTTTGCGCCCAGCCGCCGCGTCGGAGAGCAGGAACGCTGGATAGAGTCGGCAAACTGGAATAAGAAAATCGCTAGTATCTCCTGGAAAGTAGTGATATTTTTGAAAAACAGTATTTCTGATCCATTTCGTAGTGAAAAGATTATTTCTAGTAAGATTTGTGCTTTAAGGCATTTAGCGCTTAGGCTATACACTTTTGATTTGCAACGTCTGCCGCTACCTCACTTGGACGTATTCCAAGGCCATTCCGCAAATCAGTCCTTCCCGATCATGAGAGGAAGGGTTGGCGCCACTAGGAAATCACTATTTCCCCGTAACTCCCTTTCCGCTGAGATTTCTAATGCGGACAAATGTTCCCTAGGGCTGATTTGTTGACCTGAGAAGATTTGTTCCGGGAGTTATGGAGGATGCTGTGCATAAAATCTGAAATGTAAGATGGCTAGTGGTCGGGATCGTGTCTTTAGGCAGTGCGTGGTCTTTTGGTCCCCATCTCGGTCCCCATAGTGACCGTTTGCCTTACAGTGGCATATTTAAAGGACCTGTCTTACCTATAATACTAATGCAACCTTCTTCCATGATCACTCCATATATTTCTAAATCCAGAGACCCCGATTTCGTACGGTACATTCTAACCCCTCTAAGAAAACCACGCTGATTTTCTCACTTGCCGTGTTTTGCTACCTTCGATGTGTATCACGCTGTCGAGAAGTTTTTCTACCAGAACAAGACCAAACTTTTCGATGGGATCCCAAAAATTCAGTATCTGATCCAGACAACTGGGTCTTGTCTTAGCCAGATCCAGTCATCGCCAAAATCCTTGAACATTCTTACAATTAAAATTCAGAAACAGATTAAGGCCAAATAGCTAATCATCTGAGAAAACCAAGTTCAGATATGGATTCAGCATGTGTGTTTACCCTTATAAGTCATATCTGTTTTGACGAAAAGTTCCTGCCACTTCTGCCAATTTGCCGGTTTCGGCCGAACTCTAGAACTACTTGTCCGGCGAAAAAAGGAAACTCAAAAACGAACTCAGGGTATCTTCTTTCCCCAGTAATGAGCATCTAATCAACTTCAAATAAAAATTTAACTTATAACAAATTTTCCGGCTCCAGCCGGATTCCGGTCGAACTATATGTCCGGGTAAAATATGATTGTCACACACGGATTCAGCGTCTCTTCTTACCCCTAAATCGGTTATCTGGTCAGCTAGAAATAAAACTTTAACTTCTAACAATTTTCCGGTTTTGGCCGGATTCCGGGCGAACTACATGTCCGGGTAGAAAGTTGTTTTCACATAAAAGGTCAGCATGTCTTCTTGCCCAAAATCGGACATCTGATCAACTCCAAATAAAACTTTCAATTTTAACAAACTTTCCGGTTTGGGCCGGATTCCGGGCGAACTACTTGTCCGTCGAGAAAATGGTTTTCACCGTCGTCTTCAGCATGTCTTCCTACATCTAAATCGAACATCTAATCAACTTAAAATAAAACTTTTACTTTTAACAAACTTTCCGGTTTTGGTCGGATTCCGGGCGAACTACTTGTCCGATTACAAAATGGTTTTCACCATCGTGTTCAGCATGTCTTCTTACCCCATAATCGACTATCACATTAGCTGTTTCAAAATATTTTGTTTGCCCCTCAATTTGAACCCCCTCCCCCACCCCTAAATGTAGGGCTACAAAGCCCATTTACGAACTCGACTGGTCCGCCGACCCAACGAATCCTCACACCAAGTTTCATCAAAATATCTCTTCCCTTCGAGAGTTATCGTGCTTACAGACGGACGGACGGACAGACGGACAACTTTTGCGATGTCATAGGTATCCCTCAACTTACGTTTTGGGATCCCAAAAATCGGTTATGTAAATTGTTTCCCTGTTTTCGCCAGAAGTCAACCGGTCTCGGAAAAGGCTTAAAACAGCCAGAACCGTGGGTTATTTGTTGAAAGCACAGCATTGTTTAAAGTATTCAAATATTCTAAAATACTGTGTAAGTAGAAGAGTAAATAGCGCGAGGGGGTTCTTTGAGGGGTTTATCAACTTGGACGACTGCCATAAACTTAAAAGAGACTTCTTAAAGCACGACTCTTACTAGAAATGATCTTTTCACGAGGAAATAGCTCAGAAATTTTGATTTTTCAAAATAGTATCACGCTCCACGTGGAATGAGTGAACTCCCTGTTAACGCTTGTCAACCGTATCCATCCTTCCTGCTGTCCGACGTGGCGGCTGGACGCAAAATATTTGAAAACTGAATACAAAGTGGTACCCCGAAGACTCTCGAACCCCGAAGACCCCCTCCAACGCGGAAGGTCATCTTTCTCACGGAAGTCCTCGCTCCAAGCGATAAAATAAATTCACAGATCCAGCACAGATGTCGATCTGACCAAAATCCGTAACCTGCTGCTGACATTACAGTCAATCGGTATAGAGTGCGCCTTCCAACACATCCCAAGCCACAAAGGCATATGTCAAAATGAAGTGGTCGACAAGCACGCCGGCAAAGCCCTAGCTAGTAACCGGTTCCATCAACAACCAACAACAGCGGGAGACACATCCAGAGCGAGAAACCCAACACCAAACCTCCGACCATACTGCTCACCATTCAAAGATAGACTGAGAACATGCATCTTCTACAGACTGGAGTCTCAAACCATCATTCTGAACAAAACCCTATTCGATTGGGGCACAACCCACTCCCCAAAACTGCCGTATGTGCCAGGCAGAAGAAGAAACATCCCAGCACTTCTTTTTCGAATGCCGCATCCCCCAACGAAGAAGTCGTCAACTGAAAAGCTCGTCATCACCAGTGCCAAACTCCCTGCCCAACCAGAATTAAAGTCTTCAAGATTTTGATTGAGATGCTAGTGGAGAACGGAGTCTACGAAAGGATCATTTACACGGCAGGTATTTTTCCCCGGAGACAAGAAGGGAAAGTGTTCACACGGTACTCGGGTATTTTTCAAGGAAGAGTGCTGTCATGTGGCAATAAATTACAAGGTTGTAAGGCTCAGGATATCTCTCTAAATTGAATACCAACATGTGTCCATTTGGACCACTTTTACATCGGCATAATCAAAATTATTCCTCGAAAATTCAATTTTATTGTTGCTGACGTCGAAGAATACCCGGGTAAAAAGTTCGCGAAATTGAAGTCCAAAATACCCGGGTTTGTGTTGCTGTTGCGAGGAATACCCGCGGAGTACGGGTAAATACCCTCCGTGTAAACCTAGCTTAAGCAAAACGTCTAACCGAAAGCAACCCCCAACTATCAACCGAGAAGGCAGAAAGAGATCTACAGGAAGTGGAACTCAACGCCATTCAAACCTTATGATGATGATGAAAAAGTGGGAAAGACAACTGTCCGAAACAGAATGTAGATCTGATGGCCTACTATGTCTTTCAAAACGAAAAAACAACACTCTTAAGCTTCTCATGTACTTATGTGAAAGAGTTGTTGGCGGACCTTCGAACTTTCGGCTAAGTTTATAACAAAACTCGGCTTATCCGTAAAAGCACTAAAAAGTCGTACGTACAAAACGAAACAATGGTGAAGGCGAGGATTTCAGAAGCTTATAAATCCGTAAGGGTTTAGGGATAATGTATAAGGCAGATTAAGCAAGAGGAGTCCTTTAAAGCAGAAGTTGCAATAAATGTTTGGCGACTGAAATCGTGTTTTGTCTTTACCATGGATCATGGAAGTCGGACGAAATAGGGACTTAAAGCAGGCTGCTTAATTGGCTGGTGCACAAGGTTAAAGCCGCTTTCACGTTGACGTGTCGTTGCATATGGGTCTATCTTGTTGCGTACAGGTTGCGTAGCGTATCTTTCACACCTACGCGACAAGCTTTAACGCTGGATGCGCATTCATGTTTTCCTTTCTCGGTTTCATCTGCTGAATTTTCGTTTCTTTCATCAGTAGTAAGTTTTTCTTCATCATCAGTAGGTTTTACTCTAGTTTTCCTTCAAAACCAGCATTTTTCACTGAAAGAATATAACTTGGATCTATTCTTGCATTGCATTCTGTTTGTCTGCGTAAGCTATGCGTTGGGTCGCCGCAAGCGCGACGCAGAGGTTGCGTAGCTCAGTGTTAAGGCTCAACGCGTCAATGTGAAAGCGGCTTAAACCATAGAGCCAAACCAATTTGGCTCTTTGGCTAATAAAGTGCCCTAACCTAACGAAACCGTTCGTGTATCACTAGAAATTTGAGGGTTTAGAACTGGCTTTACTCGTTCCCGTCTCACTTTTTCCAAGGTTAATGCAGTTGGGAACACGAGCAAAACGCGATTCATTATTTCTATGCAGCCACGGACATTCGTGACACCACGAGGCGGGGTTCGACTTCTAGGCGTGACGTCACATTTGAACGATTGAAAGGTATAAAACATAATATTTAAGAGCTTTCCAGTTCTACCGAAAATAAAGACAGTGACGAAAACTTGATTTGCTTGGAATTCGAATAGCTATTCGCAGTCCAGACATTCCTAGATTGTGAGATCAGAGTTCTTTATTGCTCTTATTGTAATTACTCATTTAGCTCTTGTTTTAAATATTCCTTCAGCCCAAGCTGACCGTGAACCATATTTGACAGGAAAGAGGACCCTTGCCAAGAAGGGCCGAAATATAGCACTTAAAAAATTCAGCCGACGTAACCGCGTTGTACTGTCAAATGTAGCTCTTGTTTTCGTGACGTCTTCGACGTTTCGTGAAGTCCTGGTAGGCTTTTTCACACAAGCCTTAATTCAGCTAAGCCGCGAGAACCAGCTTAGAAGAACTACCAAATTTAGAAAAACTCTGTAACTGTGCGAACTAACTTCTGATTTTGAGCGTGTCCCACCCTTCTAACGAAAGTAATTATTAGCTACTATTTCCGTTCCAACCTCACGAAAAGCTACTGCGCTGACTGGTCCAACCTTCTCGAAATAGCAACAATTTGCTTACCATGCTCGGGACTCGGGAGCGTGGTAAGCGTGGTAACTACGGATCTCTGTAACGTGATTGGCTGGATTACCCCGTAGAGTGATATATTGGCTAAAATAGAAAATGTTCCAGCCTTGAAGCCAAGAATCCAAAATTCGTGACGTCATGCGTAGTAACTACAGTAAGTAGGGTGGACCACATTCTTTGTTACTGTTTGTAGAAACAGTTATGGTAAAGGAAATTATCTTTCCGAAAGGGCTCATTCTTTTTTTTCGAACAACGGTACCGATCGATAGGAACGATCACTTCGAACTAGTGTCTAAACTGGGGGGGGGGGCAGCTGCTCCCTCTCCCACCCCCATGAAAATTCTTGCGGGTAAATCGGCGGTGGCCGTCGGTGCGAAGCACCAACGACTCCTTCCTAATTCCGTTTCTGGTACCACAAATAACCCCGTTGATAAATTAGGAAACTTGTTATCGTAAATCGGCGATTAGGAACCTTTTTGTCGGGGATCGACAGTGTTGTCGGTGCGGATTCCATTACTGATACCAACAACAGCTCTGTCGGTAGATCTGGAAACTTAATAATGGGAAGTCGGGTCCGCACCGGCAAATATATATCTTTGCTTTGTCTGTTGGTGATTTTATCAGTAAGCTCACACAGACAACCCACATTTGAGTGACTGCTGAATCCCGATGACACTAAAAAGCTGCCTCATTCGGTTTCTGGAACCGACGAAAACAAGAAGTACACAATTCCTTCAGCCCAAGCTGACTGCGAATCATATTTGACAAAACCTTTTTTCGGAATAGTCGATGTATACAAAGTAAATTAAAGATTTTTGTACTGAATTACCAAAAAAGGGCCCATCTCTGTTAAATGCCTATTAGCCCTATATCTGAATGTCCGGGCCTGATTCTGTGCCCTTTTAGCTAGTATTTTGGGCACAGAGATAATCCAGACTCGGTGCTCTAGCTAGCCCCCGTTTCATTTTCAATAACCTCTGCTAATAAGGACCGTAACACGAGGAAACGACAGCTCTAAGCACCAACAAATGAAGCAAGGCTATCCCCCACTGAGGAGTACCACACTCCAGAAGTATGGTGTCACCTATAGAGCTTAGGATAATTTCCGTGCTTTCGAGTGGGTAGAAAATGTCCAAGACAACGGTTTAGCTTTGAGTTCAGACGTACGATCAGGGTTGGAGGTTCGAGGATTCGAACTTTCGGGTTTCGGGTAATATCGTCAGTTCCGTATAGAAAAGCTGAGATTTGTTCAGTTTCATGATGAAGCTGCGGAAAATCAGGCCGGAAAGTCCTCGTCATCTGCCGGCACTGTTACCTGGAACAAGTTTTGTCATCGGGTTGTAGTAGTTTTGCGACCATTTTGTTAATACCGACGAGACAACAAAAATTATTTTTTTTAACCGTAAGGAATGTTTTTGAAGAATAAAGATTGATTGATTTTATAGATTTGAATTGCCATGGGAAATTTAGAATGTTGTATAAAATAGAATAGGACAGCTTCAGGTTTGAATATAATAAATATCTTACTTTGAATATATTAAATATCTTACTAATTGCCGACTGGGAACCTTATATTTATTATCCCGCGAAGTATCTTTTCATTTTTTCTTTCACTTCTGACTTTTTCTGCCTACCACTACTCCTCCACTCATGTTAAATAAGCGGCAATCTGGTTGGAAAAGTTTTGTATAGGCTATCGTAAGACAATTTGACATGGTTAAGTTCTAGAGAAGCTGACTTGATACGCTTAGGCTGTATTTCTTATCCAAACTATTTCCGTTTTCGTCATCAAAAATCATCCTTAACGTCACCCTAATTTTCTAACCGTTCAACCAACCTTTAAGTTTTTCCAGATTAATCGTTAGACTGTATTTAAATCAGAATATATATTATTGAAAAGAGCATAATATTAAAGTGTTATCTTCTGTTGGAGTTGATTAGCAATAAATAATACCTTGATTTTGCGGAGTGTACGATCCCTTGTGTAGCGAATGAGAAGAAAAATCGATTCGTCACTAAAGCAGAAAGCTGACGAATTACGGACCTCATTAACAGTCAATGAAGTGGGGCAAGAACTCGTTAGTGTGGTAGGCTGAATAAAGCACTGGGCGAAAGGGGAGCGGAAGATTCTGAAGGGCACACTAGTACAACAGTTTCCGTTTTTCTGTAGTTTTCGGGATCGCAAAACGTAAGTGGAGGGATACCTATGACATCGCAAAAGTTGTCCGTCTGTCCGCACGATAACTCTCGAGGGGATTGAGATATTTTGATGAAACTTGGTGGGAGGATCCTTTGGGTCAAAGTACAGGTCAGGTTCGAAGATGGGCTCTGTAGCCCTATATTTGAGGGTGGGGGAGGGGTTTCAAATTAAGGGACAAGCAAAATATTTTTAAACAGCTAATGTGGTAGTCGATTATGAGGTAAGAAGACATGCTGAGTACGATGGTGAAAACCATTTTCTTGTCGGACAAGTAGTTCGTCCGGAATCCGGCAAAAACCGGAAAGTTGGGTAAAAGTAAGTTTCATTTGAAGTTGATTAAATGTTCGATTTAGGGATAAGGAGACATGCTGAACACGATGGTGAAAACCATTTTCTTGCCGGACAAGTAGTTCGTCCGGAATCCGGCAAAAAACGGAAAGTTGGTTAAAAGTAAAGTTTTATTTGAAGTTGATTAAATGTTCGATTAAAGGGTAAGAAAACATGCTGAACACGATGGTGAAAACCATTATCTCACCGGACTACTAGATCGCCAAGAATCCGGCCAAAACCGGAAAGTTTGTTAAAAGCGAAAGTTTTATCTGAAGTTGATTAGATGACAGATTTAGGGGTAAGAAGAGACGCCGAGTCTGTATATTAGTCTTATTTAAACTTGATTAGATGTTCTTTATAGGGATAAAGAGATCCATTGGATTCGTTTCTGAATTTTCTTCTTCTTTTTTGCTGGACTAGTAGTTCGCTCCGAATTCGGGCGAAACCGGAAGTTTGGCAGAAGTAAAGCAGGAAGTTTCGGTCAGTATCGTCAAAATAGATATGGCTTATAGACGTATATCTGAAGTTGGTTTTCTCTGATGATTAGCCTGGTGAAGACTGGATCTGGCGAAGACAAGACCCAATTGTCTGGATCAAATATTAGATTTTTGGGATCCCATCGAAACCTTTGGTCTTGTTTCTTTTAGTATTTACCCCAATTATCAAATTTTATAGATATGTTTACAGTGCCGGAGAAAAACTTGTAGCCTAAGTGCCAGAAGTTAGTCCAAATTTTGCCCCCCTACTCTCGCAAATCATCTCCGTGGCAACCCGGTTTCAGTCATGACTTTTCACTTCGTAGGGTCGAGCCTTCCATTCGATAAGGCTGTGGTTTATGTGAGACCGGTTTGAGGAGGCAAAATCATTCCGACTTTGCCACGCATAAAGAATGACTTTGCCGCCTCAAATGAAGTGCAGCTTTATCGCATAGAACGCTCGACTCAATGCTGTGAAAAGTCGTAACGACTGTACCGCAGTAAAGTTTTGGAAATTTCTCTTTGTTATATTATTGTAATTTCAACCTATCAGGTGCCAATACGTACTTTAGGGAACCATCTCAGGCTTGCGTAATAACTTAACGATTTCAAGCACTCTTCGAAAGCCGCCTGAGTCGTCCTGAAAGTTTAAGCGAAAAGGTCTGAGATAGGACAATCTGGTTACCCATCACTTATTCACCTAAAGCGGCTTGAAGACCCAATCAAAATACGTTACTTCCTTGCTCCGCCGTTCACGAATAATCGATTTTTCAAATAGTGGAATTTCCCTGTCGGATTTGTGGTACCTATATGCGCTTGTACCTGTGTTGTATGGTTGAGGAAAACTTAGAAAACGGGTCATAGTAGAATTTTGCGTTGTAAGGACGGCCGTAGACATTCTGAACGTCATTCTAGAGCAAATATTAGTGAAAAATACAAAAATTCGTTTACACAATCCAAATAGTGCAGTGTATTCAGTTAAATGATACAAAAATAAGTAGGCTTTTCAGTTAAACTTTAAATGACATCGTCAAGTTCTTCAAATTTCATTGCCAGGGATAATAAACTCCTTCTTCTTTCAGAACTGTTTACTTTTCACTTCGTTGGGTGGCTTGTTTGTGTTGATGTCAACACTGATTATCGTCTTCACAGTTCAGCGAACAGAAGATTATTATTGGCTGTCAGAAGAATCCAAACACCAGTTTCTGGTGACGGCGGTAAGTGGCCACCACTTTATTGATTAATTTTGCTTTTAATCATCTTGGAGAGGAAGTTGTATCTCCGATTTTGCGGTAAAAAGCTGCACTGGAAAGAGCCAAAACTTTGGGAAGAGTTTTTCACTTAATCCGTTTGTGCACTGGCGATTGGTTGAGTGTAATTTGTGTAAAAGGTTAGCAATAAATATTTGGCCATTTAATGATTATTTTCGCTTTTAATCGTTTGGAGGAAAAGATCGAAGAAGGAAAGGGAGAAGCCTGTACTCTGGAGCAGTGCCGTCTCTTACTTGTGGTGGCCATCCATGGGTTTAAGCCCGTCGAAAACGTAAAAACGCCAGCTCACACGATTCTTGGTCGAATCTGAGCATAGTTTCGGTAACGTAAATGGCAACGGTGCAACGTAGCTAGCCACACCTGGCAAATACGGCTATAGCAACCGTAGCCTGATTTCTCAACATTTACACCGGCCACTTGGCCTCTCGCATCCCCTGGCCCCCCAGCATTGGCCTAACCAGCCTAAGGGTAAAGGCTCTGGAGGAATTATGTCATTTAAAGACCTAATCCAAACATTCGGTTTACCTTCTCTTAGTGATCGCATGCCACGGGTTTGTTTAGATTTGAACTCGATTGCCGAGTTGATGTTTTGGCTCGATAAAAAACCCACGCACAACGTCTTCTTTTCTAGATGGCGGAATTTTCCAGGATTGATTAGCAAAGAATTATAAGACCTAACTGATAATTTTTGACTGTCTTCAGAGGTAACACACTGGTCTTGGTTTTATAATTTATTTGTATTTGTGATAAACAGCTGGAGCATTAGATGGAAATTATTATTTTGACCCTTGGCTCCCTACGTGCCATAACAGCAGTCCGGGATAATCGGCTGAGATTTAGTCCAGACAGAGTTATTTCAAAACTAGGAAATTTGGGTTTTTTTTTAATTTGTCCATTGTTTTACGGTGTTTTTAGTGGTTTTGAACATTCATAGTGACAGTAGGGATGGTTAGCATTGTGTGTGTGGTAGAAAGTGTAAGGTTTGGAGAGGAGACAAAGTTGGTTCTCCATTTTTTGCTCTGAAGAGCGGCAGTTGGAAGCAGAAACTCGTCACTTCATCCGTTTGTGTTGGTGATGGTTGCATGCAATCTGTGTATAACCTTAGCAATAAGTATTCAAATAATGCATACAACGGTTTCGTCTGTTACGATGCTGTAGCAGCGATATTTCGGCCCTCTTGGCAAGCCTTATCGTCAGGCTGTCATTCTTCAGGGTCAACGTCGGGGAAGGAAACAAACCTGTAATAAGTAACTGAAGCTTCTACCGACTATGAATATCTTATTCGGGCAAACTACTTTTAAATACCACTGTAGGGAAAAAACTAGTCCTGAGATTTAATTTTTGACACGGCCGCTGTTTTTGCTGCACGATTGGGGCGATGACCGGAAGGGTTTTTTTTGTATTTTGATCAACTTCGGTTTAAAAGAAATATAGCTGCTAAAGCATCGTAGCTGACGTATCCGTTGTATTTATTATTTGAATATATGTTTCAAGTCAGCTTGGTCTCAGGGAATATTTATCTTAGCAATAATTGTTTCGATCATGCAATAATTAATTTTTCTTTTGATCGTTTGGGACAAGATTGAGAAACGTGCGAAAAGCTGGGGGTAGATTAAGAAGAGGCCTAGACTTCAGATTCAGATATTTTTTACTTCACCTGAAAAACACAACTACACTATACAAAATACTCAACAACCAAATAAAAGACAAAAATCCTGTGGGTGGCTGTGTCTTCTAACCACCTTTTAACTTAAAATTATTCAATGAATAATAACAGAAAAACTAATCTAATATATTTTCGAAAAAAAGAAAGAAGAGGTAAAGAAAGAGAGGAAAAAAAAACAAAAAAAAAGGAAAAAAATTACTCCATCGACTTCGAGGGAGTTTTTAAGTTATGCCCAATCCCTCTGTGTTGATGTTGAAGGAAGCCATTTGCGTAGAAAGCACGATATGTTTGGTCTAAAACAACAGTAAATGTTAGTTTATTTAATGAATGAGTCATAAAGTCGTTTATTGAATAATTTGGCTTGTGATCGTTTGGGTGACAGAAGCGAGTTTCCATTTTTTTTGTGGAAAAGCTAGAGCTGGAAGAAGTGGAAGCAGAAACTTGAGAGATTGGTGCTTTGATGTGTTCTTTGATAATTGGTCTAGCAAAACCTAAAAGAGCAAGAACGCAATAATTCCTATTTATTTTCCTTAATGTCAATTGCGAAAACAGTTAACATTAGCCAAAAAATTTGGTGGATATTGTCCGGTTGGCTAGGTGTAAATATTCCTTCAGGCCAAGCTGACTGCGAATCATATCTGATAGTGCAAAACGGATACATCAGCTGAATTTTAGTAGAGCTATATCTCGGCCCTTCTTGGCAAGCGTCCTCTTCATGCTCAAAGCCGCTCAAGTTGGAAAAAGGAACTTGTGGAAAAACAGCTCTAATAAAATTCAGCTGACGTATCCGTTTTGCACTATCAAATATTGGCTAGGTCTGTTCTAGCCAAGCCTCCGCAGAGAACAGACACGTCAAGATCGCTTCCTGACGGCTTGCGATTGCCTGTGGAGTCCCACTTAAATCGTTAGCAAATGAACCTCTTAAAAAGAGCTGAGCGGGTTGTCACTGCAATTATGCGATATTTAATGAAAAAGCCAGATTTAGACTGGGACGGCTGGTAATGGAAAACTTGATTCGAGGCTCTGCTTGCTACCAGAAACGATAAACACCACATGGCGCGTGGCAAAGTGAAGATTGAGCGGTGGCATGATAGATTTAAAAAGCTAATTTTGCAAGTGAAAAATTGATTAAGCCTATTATGGCTTCGTAAATTTTACGAACTATATAGGGGTAAGGTGACATGGTGAAGCCGCATCTGAACTTCGTTTTCTTGCCCAACAAATATTGAGCCCGGATTCGGCCATAACCGGAAATTAGATAAAATAAAAGTTTTTTATACGGTCGATTTGGGTTGAATATTGTGGTAATGATACATGTTGAATCCGTTCTTGAATCTAATCTCCTTGCCGCAAAATAGTTCGCCCGGACTCGGGCCGAAACTGGAAACACGCTTGAAGTAAAAACAAAAAATTCTATGGTTGATTAAAGATTTGATGTCGGATAAAAAATAGGTGCTGAATCTATCTGAAGTTTACTTTCTTACTGGACAAGTAATTCGCTCTGAATCTGGCAAAAAAGCCGATTGGAGCTTTGGTTTGGGGGTGAGAATGTGGAAGGAGGGGCGTATAAACAGGTACACAAATAGTTCTCCGGTAAACCTCGACTAAGAATGTTGTACTAGAAAAGAAAGGGGAGTCTGAAAATATTACTTATTTTCGTCTCAGATGTCTGGTCGGAATCTGGTCAAAGCCAGAACGTTACGAATGAACCTAGTTATTTGATATTCTTTTCCGTGAAAAGTTTTACCACTTCCCCACGATAGTCAGACCGGAGAAGTGACTATTTACAAGTTAAGTTTGGTCTTGTCCTTAATATGCCGGACCGACCGACCGACAGAAAAGTGATCGGTATATGGCACTTGGGAGGAAGGCAAGTGCCATAAAATCTTAAAACTAATTTTCATGACTATAACACAATACCGCGGTCCAATCTTTCTACCATCTGTTATCCCTCTACAAGGTCTAGCTTTTCTATTCGTCATACAGGTGTAAAAGTATGGAATTCATTGCCTGAAACTGTTAAAGTGTCCGAAGATAGGAAAGTTTTTAAAAGAGCTCTAAAAAGATTTATGTTATTAAAGGTTAACTTCAGACATCGAGGTTGATATCGGAAAATTACAACGAGACGGCCATTGAAAATAACCTGTTCGAGCCGAAGGCGACGCAGGTTATGAAAAATATCAGCCGAGCGCAGCGAGGTTGATATTTTTAAATGGCCGTCGAGATTGTTCTTCCGATATCAACCGAGATGGACGTATGTTAACTATTATAACTTTTTCGAACAGTTATCAACAGTTACAATCTGCTTTATAATTTTGCTTTATAACAGAAAGTCACGTTTTTTTTTTCTATTTTAACTGATGCAGTACTCCCTAAGAGCTTGGTATACACTAGGCTTTTTTCTTCGCATAATTCGGCACCGAAGTATCTGTCGACCACTAGACCCAAGAAAAAGAGTTTTTCGGGGTTGCTAAAAAAAAATCGAGAAAATTCATCAGATTCTGAATATTGTTGTTTCAAATCCTCACGGGTGACAGCACAACATTTCACGAATCTGCGCAAAACAGTTGACTCTGTTCCTCAAATCTGTGCCGTTTTTGAGCCTAGTGTGACCAGGGTGTAAATACATTCCGACTGTGCTTTTAGTATGTTCACACGTGTTTAGTATGATAGCGACAGCTTTGCAGAAGATTAGATTGCTTCGCTCAAGAAATTTGAAATCAGGTAAAAATGTGCTTTTTACGATGACAGTGTTGCCAGTGGTTGCAGAAGTCTGATATTTGTCACATATTCTGGACTTCCTCGAACAGTGAGCCCGGGTTCTGCGACAGGTTCCTTGCTCTTGACAGTTAATCGAGAAATGAAGCTTAGGCATATAATCATAAAGATGATATAGCAAGATTGCTAGCTAATAGTTGTTACATAAGGCACAATTTCGTAGGCGCCAGAATGTATCAAAATTTTGCAGCCAAAAGTCACAGGTTCCTTCAGAAAAGGGTGGCAACACTGGGTATCACGTGGTCTTTGAAAATATAATTTATCTTTCCTCACTCAAAGCCAGTTTTAAGTGCTCATTAACTACCTTTTTGGAAATTAGGATGTTGTTTCAGTTGACAAGCTGTATTTTCAGTCTAAGTTTGATTGTGACAAGGTATGACCTAGGTCATAGGCTGGTTGTCTAAGAGAATTGGATGTTCTGTCATTTTTCAACATATATTTTACTTCTTATTTGATTTTTTTGTATTTTTTAAGTATTGTTTTGTGTTTTTTTCACTGTAAGTATTGTTCTTAATTTATTTTGTGGAGGTCAGCTTCTGCTTTTCACTATTTGAGGAAAAGTGCTCGCTGAATTCAGTATTTGAGGAAAAGTGCTCGATGAACTTCTGCGGAGGCTGTTACGGCTTCGTATCAGCCTCTCTGGAGGATGATACGAAGTCGCAACATCCTCCACCAAAGAAATTGTCATAAAATAACTTCCTGTGGGATATAGGAAGTTATGCATTGCAAATCTGTTCGAGAAAAGTTATCTAGCAATTATATTTCTTTTGTCTGATTTAATTGATTCATTTTCGTTTGTGCTCGGAGAAAGATCAGACCCATGTCGCAAACCTTTTTTATTTTTCATTTTTTCTTTAGTCATATGTCTGTTGTCGTAAATTCTCGTGTTGTCCTTAAATTTTAGTGTTGATGTGTGATATTTGTTTGTTTGTTTTTTCTTTACAATGCCTTAGGCTAGAATTATTGTATTAATAATTTTAACAAACCCATCAGAATTAGTGAAGCGTCGTTTTTTATGCCACTGGCATGTCTGATGCTTTTGAGAAACTCCAGGTTTATTTATATTTGCCATTAAAATTGTGCCTTACCTTAATTAAGAAAAGAAAGGAAATCCCTGTGTTTTTTTTTGTTTTTATTAGTATACCAGTCAAATGTTTTTCCTTGTGTCGCATTTCCCTGCGAAGGTTTGTTTGAAGGTCTCACTGTCGTAAAGGGTCTTGATTTGAACTGACGACTTCAACTGGGTCGAACTAGACCTTGGGTCCACTTTCGCGTGGATGCCGTCGATCATTTTGTCGTTTTCGCGTGTATGGATGAACAGGTGAGCGGGCCATCCAGCTCGATGGATGCCTCCAGTTCAACACCGCTCCGAGGGCAGCGTTGATCTGAACGGGGATATTGTGTCGACCTTCCCACTCATATGCTCCCATCCATCTGAATGGGCATTTTCGCGTCGACCGAACCCATCTTCCTCAGCCGCTCAACGCCCGGCGGATTTTCTCATTTTCGCGTGGACGGGATCGCCCGTTCAGCTCTACAGCCATCCACGCGGAAAAGTCCCCCTTGAAGACGCTATGATAGCTGACTTCGGAACTCCCTTAAAGGAAGCTTTGCATTGTTTCTTGTTTGTGGTCCAGTGTTTTAAAATAGTTGAATACTAGGCTCTGCTTTCAAAAAGTTACCCTCGGCTTTGGCTGTTGGTAAGACTTGTTCCGTGCCCGTTGACTTGTAGCAGAAATTGGAAAAACGTGGGTAACCGTTTTTATTCATGAGCAAACTTCTCGGAATAAACTTCGACTGCTTGATACGCATCGAAGGTAGCAAGTCAGTGAGGTGTACTTAGTGGGGTTGAAATATTCGGTATGACATTCGGGTCTCGGAATGGATGGAGCGATTATTGAAGTAAGTTGCATTAGTATCATGGGTAAGACAAGACAGGTCCTTGAAAGGACCCGTCGTATCTACAATGCCAATGCAACGACTTCTGCAACTGCTTTCATCGGGTAATCCTTAAACCCGGAAAACCAAATTTCGTATTTTACTGAAGCCACTAATGACACCTCACTAATCTTTGTACTTGCCACGATTCATTAGTTTCCATGCGCATTATCTTCTCGCCGAGAGTTCGCTTACCATGGTATTGATGTGAAAAACCGGTTTTCTGAATTTTAGTTAGAAGTTTAGTTAGAAGGCAATGGGTCTAGGAAAAGGATTAAAACAGCAAAAGTCGTGGATAATTTTTTGAAAGCAGAGGTTTAACAGTAATCAGATAGTTTGAATATTGGAACTTAAACAATAGATAGTGCGAGGCGTGCTTTAAGCAGCTTACATTGTCTTTTTTCGTTAATTTCAGCTCTTCTTTTTTCAGATTCTCGGACTAATGTCCGCCTTAACGTCTTTCGTCATCGCTGTATCCAACTGTTCCTGCCAAATGCGGAAACGAACAAGGCCAATCCCTGGTCCGGATCCCATGCCAATCGCAGATGGTCTTGTGCCAAATTCCATCCAGGAAGCCCCTATTGAGCTCCTAAGCCCTACTGACTTCCCCACCGTTGTACAGAATAGAAATCCATATAGGCCGACAACTCAGCCTATAGTTCGGCACTCTGTGTCTTGGAGTGACGGGCAACCTGCCTACTATGGACGAGCTATGCCTATGCAGCGATAGTAAGAGGGAGGACTATCAACATTTATAAACCGTCCTGCAATGATGATCGTGATGAATACTGACCGATAGTACTATCATTTGTGGTTAGAAAAAGGGATGTTTTCTTGGATGGACTTCGAATAGTTGCACTTGATATCACTGCACGTTTTAGAAGAATCACAGAAGTCGATTGCTTTTGACCGACGTGGGCGATTCAAAACCGTCAGTCTCAAAAGTGATCGTTTGTTTGAGAGGGTAGAGAAAAATCAACGCAAACAGCACCAGTTTAAAACACTAAAAACAGCAAACAACAACAATAAGTGTGTGAGGAAGCCTACAACATCGTTTGTTTAAGGGGATCGAGAAATGTCGGTGCTAAGATACAAGGTGGAAAGGCACTAACTGTTTTGCTTGTGACGCGGGGCTGTGGAAAGCAGAAACAAACAAAACAATCGTGGGAGGAAGCCTGCACCGATTCAGTGGCCTCGACAAATACTGGTGGACCGATATCAAAAACGGCCTCAGATTTAACGCTCGGTTCAGTGCTTTCAACCGTGTGCTGGGATCAGGGGACACAACAGCAGCAATTGTGAGAGGATGCCTACCTCGATTCAGTGACTTCCAGTCGACAGTCGTGAACAGAGATCAGAACGGTGCCAAAATTTAGCGCTCGTTTCAGAGCTTGGAAAAGATAATACAACAACATTAACTTTGAGAGGAGCTTATATAAATTCGGTGGAGAGTTTAAGAGATATGGTAGATGCACAGAGTAGCAAACTTTTACTCGTATCAGAAGATTTATAGGAGCTACAGCAGAAAGCTCTGACACATGAAGTACTCCGTGATAATCACTTTCGCATCTACCCCACGCGGCCTACACATATACTTGCAGCCAGGAAAAATGAAGGGGGAAACAGTGTTGCCATCTACTCATGGAAGTGTGTACTCTTAAGGAAAGAAAGTGCTGATAAAGGAAGGAGCTCAGAGGTGCCGGTTTCACAATTCCCTACCAAGTTACATTTAAGGGATTGTCCGTCAGTGCTTTATTGGCATGTGCAAAGAGAGATAAAGGGGAACACTGCTGCCGCCTGCAATACACTCGGGAGGGACGGTTTTGGGAGGAAGAATGGTCTCCAAGTAATTTTGTTAGAGGGTAACTGGCCAGTGCAGTGGGAAAACAGTGTTGCCACCTGCAAGACACTTAAGGAAAGTACTAGTTTCAAGAGAAGGAAACACTACTATACTACAGTGAGCGTGTTCCACCCTCCTAACAATAGTAATTATTAGTTATTATTTTCGCTCCAACCTCGTAAAAAGTTACTACGCTGACCGTTCCAAACTTCTCGAAATAGTAACTATTTGCTTACCATGCTCGGGAGCGTAGTAAGCGTGGTAACTGCGCATCTCTGTAGCGTGATTGGCCGGATTCGCCCTGGGGCATGATATTCTGCTGAAAAAAAGAAAAATCGTTCCAGCCTTGACGGCAAAAAGCCAGGATTCGTGACGTTATGCGTAGTAACTGCGGTAAGTAGGGTGGAACACGCTCATAAACATCAGAATCAAATTTCCCCTACAAGGGTTATACCAAGTTGGTTTAAGGATGGCTCGGTAGTGCTGTGTTGCCACCTTACACTGGGAGATAGAGGAAACGGTGTCGGCACCTATAATACACTCAAGAAAATGTCTAGTTTCATGAGAAAGAAACATTGCTTAGCAATGTCGTAGTCACATCTCCTTTAAAGAAATAATCCGCTTTCACACTGACGCATTGAGCCTTTCACACTAAGATACGCAACCCCTGCCTCGTGCTTGCGTCGACGCACTCTACGTATGCAAATAAAACGCAAGAATAGAACCAAGTTTTATTCTTGTGTTGCGTCGACGCGTACGCATTGACGCATTGTCAGTGGAAAATGGAAGTTTTTGAAGAAAAACAAAAAAAATAACATGCTGGTGATGAAGAAAAACTTGCTACTAGTGAAAGAAATTAAAATTCAGCAGAAGAAACCGAGAAAGGAAAATGTGAATGAGCATCCAGCGCGAATCTTCTCGCGCAGCTGTGAAAGATACGCTGCGCAACCTGTACGCAACGCAAGATAAAGGCATACGTAACGCATCGCAACGACGCGTCAATGTGAAAGCGGCTTTATGCTAAGTTGTGTTTGAACTAGTTGCCAGATGCCACTAGTGAGTAGCCCACTCCGGAGGTAAAGAACTCGGCTACTGTAGCAGACCAATAGGAAGAGATCCATGCTTCGCTAAATAACTCATGAAAAGTCTCCTATTCTCCACGGAAATAACTTTCTCAGTCGTGATGTCCGATAACTAGTGAGATTTGAAAAGGAATTAATGACCTTTGAACTGTCAGAAGTTTGATAACGCGTTTGCGTATCTTTTTGTTAAACCTTATGTGAACAGATAACACTTAAAGGGTCATAACAGATATTCTTTCATAATGTTTAACATAAGTATTTGCAAACATATGTTATCTTTTATCAAAACCTCTTGACAGGGTAGACACCTTGTACTGTCGGAAGTTTGGTAACAGATAGCACATAATAACTGAGCTACATTATATTAGACAGTGAAGAAGTTCACAAAATCAGATATTTTAGGAAGAATCTTTAATTGTTTTTCCACAAGTTCATTTTCCAGCTTGAGCCTGAAGAGGACCCTTGCCAAGAAAGGCCGAAATATAGTATAGATTCCGATAAAATGTGGCTGACTTATTCGTTTTGTACCGTCAGATATGATTCGCAGTCAGCTTGGCTGAAGGAATATCTAGATAACACATGTTTGCAAATATTTGTGGTAAACCTTTTGAGAATATGTCTGTTATGACCGTTTTTGAGTGTTATGTTTCGTGACAGAACTTCTGTTGGACTGTTTGAAGTTTCGCACAAACAAAACGTTTAAAACGTCCATAACAGATTTACTCTATTAGCGAAACGAATACGTCAGCTACATTTTATGCCTGAAGAGGACCCTTGCCAATAAGGGCCTAAATTCTGGCCCTTATAAAATGCAGCTGACGTATCCGTTTTGCATTGTCAAATATGAAACGCAGTTAGCTTGGCTGAAGGAATATCTAGATAACACATGTTTGCAAATATTTGTGGTAAACATTTTGAGAATATGTCTGTTATGACCCTTTTAAATGTTATGTTTCGTGACAGAACTTCTGTTCGACCGTTTAAAGTTTCACACAAACAAAACGTTTAAAACGTCCATAACAGATATACTCTATTAGTGAAACGGATACGTCAGCTACATTTTATCCCTGAAGAGGACCCTTGCCAAGAAGGGCCTAAATTATGCCCCTTATAAAAATGCAGCTGACGTGTCCGTTTTGCATTGTCAAATATGAAACGTTGTTAGCTTGGCTGAAGGAATATCTAGATAACACATGTTTGCAAATATTTGTGGTAAACGTTTTGAGAATATGTCTGTTATGACCCTTTTAAATGTTATTTTTCGTGACAGAACTTCCATTAAACCGTTTGAAGTTTCGCAAAAACAAAACGTTTAAAACGTCCATAACAGATATACTCTATTAGCGAAACGGATACGTCAGCTACATTTTATGCCTGAAGAGGACCCTTGCCAAGAACGACCAAATTCGGACTCTTATAAAATGTAGCTGACGTATCCGTTTTGCATTGTCAAATATGATTCGCAGTCAGTTTCGGCGGAAGAAATATCTAATAGCGTTTAACGCAAGGATGCCCAAATATGTGTTATATGTTAGCAAACGTCTGACAGTGTGCCAACGCAAATTACTGTTTCGAGTTATCATTACACTGTAAAAAAAAAAAATCTTGCAGTATTTGCTACTGGGATTAACCTTGTCTCTACTGAGATAAGATTATCTCTATTACGGATTAGTTTTATCCCAGTAGGGATAAGATTAATCCCAGTAGGAAATACTGCGGTTAACTCAGAGCAAAATAACAATAGAGAGTGACGCCAAGACTTGAAAAAAGCGACACACACTCGATAGTGAACATCCCAACTGAAACTCAATCGGTCGTTCACCAGTGCTGGCTTCGATACCTTCATATCCTAAACATAGCAAAAAAATGATACAGTCCCCATTGTTTCCTTGGTGTTTGCAGACCGCACCTTTACTTACTAGAAATTTCTAAACCCGCAAGTTCATCTCCCTTTAAATGGCGTAAGTGTATGGGCTGCACTACCAGTATGGCCAGTTTGCAAAGCATGGAAAGCATAGGTCTTGGGGCTACTCTATAGTGTTATTTTGTTCTGGGTTAACTTTAATCCTTACTCGGATAAAAGTGCTTGTCGCGCTCAAAAACCTATATTCACTTTTCTGTTCAACTCCACGCTCAACACTTATTATGATCTCTCTCAGTACCTAGTCACCTGATATGACTTGCACCTGCTAGAAAAAATGGATCTCAAGAGTTTTTATTTCTTCATTCACGTATGTTATATTATTATCGTACGATGCTTTTTAGTTTATGGTACATTTTTTTTTGAATTTGTACTCACGTCCACTTACCCCGCTAAATTTCTTGCATCCCCTTTGGCCCATACATCAATTTTAACTTTTCTATAAAGATACTAAGTTACTAAATAAGTTGATTATATACTAATATAAAAATAATGTACCAACTTGACTATAAGAAGTCTGGATACTAGCTTTACACTGAAGCACGATCACTAACTTTGATTCTGCATATTATTCACATTCTTTAAACTAATTAATATTCTCACTAGCCCAATCTAAAAGCCCTATTTTATTTTGTACAAGAAGCTGGATTCCTTTGTCCCCAAACTTTCAGATACTAGAACATCTCTGATAGACACGAACCATTTCAGCGCTCCAAGCGGATTAGTTTCTTTGTCCCGCTTTTGCCTCATTATCAGCATCCATCACAGAGATCAGCGTTGCCAAATGTGACACTTTTTGCCTCTGGATGACATAATGACACTTTTTCCCTAAAAATGACACCTTTTCACATAAATGACACTTTTTAGGTAAAAGTGAAACACTTTTATATTTAGTTTACTAAAGTTACGGATTACCGCCCCCAAAACACGTACTTTACTTTGATTTAGTACACAAAAACAGTTTGAAGCCTTGCATAAAGCTCATTTCCGAAAACTGTGATCGAACAATTAGAAATATTTTGAAAACTGTTCCTGAAAATTCAGAATAATTACCAATTATTCGCATTGCGTAGTTAAATGCGCAGAAAAAATCAAGGCGTTCAAAAGCAACTGCTGGTCAGGGATTTTGACACTTATGGGTCGAGCTCTTGGCAACCCTGATAGAGATAGTATAAGGCGCATTCTCGCCGTTCCCCGAGGACTCTTCGGGGAATCGAAGGGAATGGCGAGAATAGAGGGAGTCACTCCACGCGGACTCCTATGAAACAACAAGAACACGGGGAATGCTTCTACAATGGATTTTGTTCGGAAAAAAATATGCAGTTGACGAAATTAGTCTGGATCCACTTTATTTTTGGTTTTGTTTATTCTGATTGTTTTTAATTAATTTTACATTGCACCAACACCAGCAAAAATTGATTCCCCTCCGAATCTGAAAGGGAGTCCTTTTTTATGATGGTAATGATAATCGGAGCATTCCCCGTCCGTGGGGACTCGAGAGAATACGGGGAGTGAGTCCCCAGGACAAACAAAAACGCGGAGACTCCTCAAGTAGAGTCCTCGGCGAACGGCGAGAATACGCCTATAGTAAATACCTTAGTTCTAACAGAAAAGCGAAACTTTAACTTTTTAGATTGAAGGGAAGTGCAAAAGCTTCATCGTTAGTGATGTTTGCACTTTTTTCTGCCGAAGGGATATAATTAGCAGAGTTCTCCTACTTATATCTTAGCATGGGCTTAGCTAACGTTGATGATAATAATATAATTGCAGTAATAAGACTTTCGCCTCTATAAATTTCTTTGGACACTTTACACACTAAATTGAATTTTTGCCAGATGGTAGTCGACACCTACTTTGAATTGGTTGCTATTTTCGGCATTTACCACACTTCCTGGGAGATTATTCCAATCTTCTACTATTCGGTTCCTAAAGCTCCATTTTCCAATGTCTTTTCGGAGTTTCTTACCACTCAGTTTCAAATTGTGTCCTCTAAGACCGTTGTGATTGAAAGTGAGGACAATATGGCGGGCGGTTCAAAACAATTTGAAGCCTTATATAAAGCTCATTTTCGATTGAAATTTGTTAAAAAACTGTGATCGAACAGTTAGAAATATTTTGAAAACTGTTCCTAAAAATTCAGAATAATTACCAATTATTCGCAGTGCGTAGTTGAATGCACAAACAAAAATCAAGGTGTTAAAAAGCAACTTTTTGTCAGGAATTTTGACACTTATGTGTCGAGCTCTTGGCAACCCTGCCTGATAGAGATAGTATAGTAAATACTGTACTTTAGTTCTAACAGAAAA
Organism: Branchinecta sandiegonensis; assembly: GCA_030848855.1. Lineage (NCBI taxonomy): Eukaryota > Metazoa > Arthropoda > Branchiopoda > Anostraca > Branchinectidae > Branchinecta > Branchinecta sandiegonensis. The sequence goes on along the minus strand of JAUPMV010000016.1, from coordinate 17,997,112 downwards.
GCGAAGCTTTAACTTTCTAGATTGAAGGGAAGTGCAAAACTCTCATCGTTCGTGATGTTTGCACTTTTTTCTGCCGAAGGGATATAATTAGCACAGTTTTCCTAGTTATATCCTAGCAGCCCGATGCAAAATCCATCTCCAAATAGTAGTATGAAGTTGTACGAAAAAGTAGCATGCAGCACGAACTGATGCTACTACATGCTTCTACATCAAGGCTACCGTGTTACTGCACTCTACTGCATGCTACCATTAGCAAGACTGGATACTACTATAGCAAGACAGGATGCTACTGGGTACTACTGCTTAAGATTGGCCCAGTTCGAGGCACATTAAATGATAGTATTCTTTACTATTACATATCAACAAATGCAACTTTTTCGTACAACTATCATACGCAGGCTACAAATTTTTCATCGGGAGGGGCTTAGATAACGTTGATGATGGTGATGATCATTGTGGGAATAACGGAAAATAAGCCCCATGGTGACTGGAATTCGGAGATTTTGTTTGGATTTGCTGAAATCTACATCCTTTACGGATACCCCCCCCCCCCATCCCTGTCAGATATATCTCCGTTTTCCTGCAAGTACTGTAAGCTAATGTGTAGATACTGCATACTTAAATAGTTGTATACTTGGTAGGCCACTACAGCCTAGAGTGTTTATACCGTTTGAATTGTATCTAGTCTTGTGTGTGAGTTTTAGTATTGCTCAAATACCCTAGTCTCTATTCTTTCATTGTTAGTTTTTTGAGGAGTTTAGGTGTACTTAGTGCAGTGGTTCACAGTTCGTTTCCTTTTATAGTTTGGTAGTTACCAACAGAGTTTAGAAACTCGGTAGCTTCCAAACTTGGTTGACCTTAGGACTAAAATATTAAAGAACACCTCACACTATTTATTGTTTCTGTTCTGATATTCAAAACTACCTAAATACTGTAAAACTAAATTCTGTTTTTAACAAATTATCCATGGCTTTGGCTGTTTCAGGCTTTTTCCCAGACCCATTGACTTATAAGCAAAAATTCAGTAAACTGGTACTCGTCAATAGCATGATACTCGACCACTCGTCGGGAGCATAATGCGCATAGAAACTAGTGAGACGTGGCAAGTGCAAAGATTAGTTAGGTGACGATAGCGGGTTGGATATGTAGCATATGAAATTTGTGTCTCCGGTTAAAGATTTAATGAATTAAGTTATTGAAGTCAGTTGCATTGTCATTATAATTACGATGGGTCTTTTAAATCACTCGTGACATCACTTTTTATGGCACTTGCAGCCTCTGGCTCAAGTGCCATATACCGATCACAGTTCCGTCTGTCGGTCGGTCCGAGTTTTTTGTCCCACATATCCGAGTTAGGGTACTTCCAGATGTGCTAGGACAATGAAACTTGGCAGGCATATCAGGGACCCGACCAAACTAACCTGGAAGTAATCAGTTTCCCGATCCGACCATATGCGGGGGAGTGCGGGGCGCTGGAAACTTGAAAATTTAGGGCATTTTGTCACTTTTTTCCGAGTTAGGGTACTTCTAGATGAGCTAGGACAATGAAACTTGGCAGGAATATCAGGGACCCGACCAAACGAACCTGGAAATAATCAGTTTCCCGATCCGACCATATGCGGGGGAATGGGGGCGCTCGAAACTTGAAAATTTAGGTCATTTTGTCACACTTTTTCGAGTTAGGGTACTTCCAGATGAGCTAGGACAATGAAACTTGACAGGAATATCAGGGACCTGACCAAAGTAACCTGGAAATAATAAGTTTCCCGATCCGACCATATGCGGGGGAGTTGGGGCGCTGGAAACTTGAAAATTTAGGGCATTTTGTCACACTTTTTCGAGTGGGGGTACTTCCAGATGAGCTAGGACAATGCAACTTGGCAGGAGTATCAGGAACCCACCAAACTAACCTGGAAATAATCAGTTTCCCGATCCGACCATATGCGGGGAAGTGGGGGCGCTGGAAACTTGAAAATTTAGGGCATTTTGTCACACTTTTTCGAGTTAGGGTACTTCCAGTTGTGCTAGGACCATGAAACTTGGCAGGCATATCAGAGACCCGACCAAACAAACTTAGAAATAATCATTTTTCTGATCCGACCATTTTGGGGGGGGGGGAGTGGAGGGCAGGGGAATCCGGGAAATTGAGAAGTGTGTAACTTTCGAACAGATGATCGGATTGTAATGAAACTTCATAACTGAATAGAATATATATCTGTAATGTCCCGTTTAACGTCTTGACCGGATTCGGTGGCCAGGGGGGAGTTGGGGGGGGGAGACCGGAAATTTCAAGAAACGGTTAAAATGGAGGGATCGGAGTGAAACTTGCTGGGAAGAACAAGCATCTGCTCTAGATAAGTCCTTTAGACCATTGTACTGGATCCGGACACTTATGGGGGGGGGGGGGTCCCGGAATTCCGGTGATGGTGGTTTTGGGGATTTTCACGATGAAAATTGGCAGCCATATCAGGTACCCAATCAAACTGACTTAAAAATAAAAATTTTGTCCATCAGAGAATGGTGGGGGGAGTGGAGGGAGGGGAATCCGAAATTTTCAGTCATGCGTAATTTTGGAATGGGTGATCGGATTCGAGTGAAATTTAAGAATTGAACAGAGGACATTTCTCCGATGATTTTTTTTCATATCCGGACCGGATCCGGCAACTTTGGGGGGGGGGCGGAAAATACGTGACCCGTGAAACTTCCCGGGACTTCCGGGATGGAACTTTGTGGGAAGAACAAACAGATGCTCTAGGTAAGTCATTTGCTGAATCGGATTGGCTACGTGCACCGCGGGGGAGCTGGGGGGGGGGTGGACCGGAAATCTCGAGAAACGGTTAGAATGATGGTATCGGAGTGAAACTTGCTGGGAAGAACAAACATCTGGTCCATGTAAATCTTTTACATAATTAGACTGGATCCGGACACTTGAGGGGGGGGTGAGGAGGGGGTTTCCCGGAATTCCGTTTTTTGGGGGATTTTCACGACGAAACTTGGAAGGCATATCAGGGACCCGGTCAAACTGACTTGGAATAAAAATCCTCGATATGATAATCTTGGGGGGGGGAGTTGAGGGAGGGGAATCCGGAATACTGAGTCATGCGTAACTTTGGAACGGGTGATTGGATTCGAGTGAAATTTAATAATTAAACAGAGGACATTTTTCTCTGGTGACCTTTTTCATTTCCGGACCGAATCCGGCAATTATTGGGGGGAGGGCGGAAAATACTTGACCCGCTTAGACTGGTGTGATCTGGATCGAACTTCGTGGGAATGACGAACAGATGCTCTGGATTAATCATTTACAGAACCGGATTGGCTCCGGTTATTGTGGGTGGAGTTGGAGGAGGGGGGGGGGTCTGGGATTCCGGTGATCGCGCGTTTGGTACTTCCAGATGTGATAGGACGATGAAACTTCGCTGGAATATTGGAGACTCAACAACATTTGCTTAGAAATTGCTACTTCCCAAATCCGATTATTCCTTAAAGTACCAATCTTGACCGCAAAGTAAAAAAAATACTTTTAAGCAATATATGCATTTTCGTGTTGCCCATCAGCCCATTAGCAGTTTTGCCTCGAGGGTTTTGCTTACAAATGAAGTTCCAGCTCCCTTAGAGTGCGCATCTCAACCGCAAAGTCGAAACTTACTTTTGATCAATCAAATCATCTTGACCCTTGCAAGTGCCATATGAGCTTACAGCTCTTGTTAAATTTAGCGGAGGCCATTACACACCGAGCCTCAAAGGTCGTTGTGACGACTTAAACAGCTTCTGAAGTTCTCCATTACTGACTGACCACGTTACGACGTTGTTTCGAATTTTGCCGCGGCACTCGTGTCAAGTGCACCTCAACCGCGCTCTTTGCGGATCTGTGAAAAGCTGTAACTACTGCCGATATTTTTTTTAAAATAATTATTCTTTATTTTATTTTACTTGTGAGATTCGAGTGAGTACATACACACTCTGTCAGGTATATACGCACTTTAGGAACCATTGAAATATGAATCACCGATTCGGCACTAAGAAAAATTGACGGCGCATTTGACAGTGACCGACGAGCTAAAGTAGCTTAGGCGTACCTGTTTGATTTTTAAAGTTTTTGCTTGTTTTTAAGTATTATTTGTATTCTAAGAAATCACGATGTGACCCCTGAAAATTCAAAGAGTCCAATTAGTCGCGACATTTGTTTTATGGTTGAACCTGAATATCCAGACTCGTTTAGCAAATTATAGTTTTGAAAGTGTGGACTTGATGTTGATAAAAAGAACCACTGCACTGCATTTAGGAAATATATAGTCGGATTCAGTTGTGTAAAAAAGGCGAAAGTTACTTTAACCGTCCAAAAGTATTTATATTCGGTAGAATGTCTCAGTTTAAACGAAAATGCTCCACTCTTGCATGCCGTCCCAGTAATTCTTTATTCTATTGGGTCATTGTTTTGGTCTTTTCTGTAATACTTTTTTCTTACGCTTTTACTGTATGGGTTACTGGTCACAAAGATAAATTAGTTATTCCTGCGATGAGAGCAATGAAGCATTAGGAGCGAGCTTGATTAAGAAAACATCTCCAAATTATCTTTGTGGAACAAATTGACACCTTTGTTTCCAAGATTTTATCAGCACGTCTGTACATGTCGATAAGGGGCTACTGACGGTGTAGTGCGGGGGGGGGGGGGGGGGGGTACCAGGTTTTTTTTACCTGAGTTGTCTGGTATCAGGTCGCCAGTTGTTTTTTAGCCGGGACCCCTAATTTTGTCGCCTCAGGTCTTGAATTTTCCTAATTATTCTGGAACTTTAGCTATTTTTCCCTTCATGACTTTGCGGTGATTTCCGTTAAATTTATTTAATCTGTAGGTTCCAGCTTTTTCATCTATTTTCTGAAACAAATTTTTACTACTTACTTTAATTTTATCCATTTAAAAAATCTGCGAGGGATGGACACGTGCTAAAAAGAGCCGCCGTTTCAGTAAATCTTGGGGGGTGTCAAAGATTGTATGTCCCTCAAAAATCTAGAAGGGGCATGCCCCCCCCCCCCCCAATGGTGCCCCTAATGCTACATACTTTTGCATCACACTCGGGTAGAGGTTCTTCTATACGTGGTATTTAATTATGCTGTTGCGGAAGAGTCGTACAAAGTTTTGATCTGATACTAAGTCATTTATTTGTGTCAAAGGTTAGGTTGTGTGGTGTGTTGTAACAATAGTGCTGTCATAATTGTGCCAAAGTCCAACGAGGTTTAAAAGTCTGCAGAAATCAATTTGTGTTTTCTTGCACATAAGGGGTTTATGTTTAAAAAGAGACATTTCTTTGCATTTTATCTCACCCCTAGTTTGTACGCGTGTTGTAAAAGTTTGTAGGTAAAATAAACCTGTATGATTTTTCAGTACTTAAGTTTAAACGTCCATGGTCAATGGTGTGTTGTTCATAGTAATAGCAAGATCAAATGAGCCAATAGAACCTCCGTGTTAGGTTTATGTCCCTTAGTTGGCTAAGAATGGTTGCAAAACCAGCCCAGTTTATTCTATTACGACGACGAACCAGGGGGGACTGGTATGAAATCTGAGGACCCTAGCCGGGTTGGGTGGGTCATTTTTGCCGCGATTTAGCAGATTTTATTTGGGTGGTCCTCTTGGGTTTTTTTTTTTTGTGTACACTGACCCAAGCAACATATCATTTAGCAGGAAATCACATGGCAGAAACAGCTGGGACAAAGAGAACTATAGATCTCTTATTCTGAACATCGTACTTGTACAAGTACAAGAAGCCCATTCACTTTCCCGTCGAAGCAAACAATTTAGAAACAATTGTACTAACTTTATTCCAATAAAGTTAATATTTCGATTATAAGCATACAGTTTAAAAAGTAGTCAGGTAATAGTAGTAAAGCGCGGACATCTTTCACATGTCTTTTGGTGCCAAAGAATGCCGGTGATGAATTTCATAGTGCCTCCTTACACCAAGACGCCAAACTGCTTGTGCAAGTGGAATGGCGGCACTGGTATCTTCCGTCGGACAATCTGGGCACCTCCCTGTGTGGTTCGTTGTCTTGTCTCTGGCCGACTTCAGCTTGAACTTGCAATAGTATTGGCAATCCGACTCGGCTCTTTCGTATGATGCTTTCCCTCTCCCATATGTACCAAGCTTTATCTTGCATGACGGGTCTGCCTTGAATTCCACATTGAACAACATTGACTGAACGGTGAAACTTATTTTTAAGTCGGACTGTTTGTTACGGATCATTTTCGTGACAATGGTTTTCTTTTGAGCAGGAATTTCGCCAGAAAGGTGGCACCTGTCTGCGTTGTCGTTACGTTCGTTCCGGAGGGAGTAGTAACTACCAAACCTGGCTCCTCCAATCACCGTAACTTATACTAGCTACTTTCTAACGCAAGCATTATTACACATGATGCTCCCAACCACCATAAGCAAACTGTAACGATCACAACTTTCATGTATAGAAAATGATAAAGGGAAAGACCTAGTTACGGATGTGATGAACAAGCTTAGCGTTACATCCTATTTCTTTGTTAATGAGTAAGAACCAAGGAACTGCTCTGAAATCGTAGTAAAGACGAAGCGCGACTCTCAGCTGCCCATGAGAAAAAGTGACGGTCATAAAAAAGGTTTAGCAGAACAAATACAAGAAATTTAAAGACATGTTCATCATGTTAGAATGCTTAATTGTACTAACCTCCTCTAGTCCCGCAGAAACCGCAAGAATCAGCAGGAATATCGCATTTTGCAATGTGTACACTGACATGCTCGCGCATTTTCTCCCTCTTCATCAGTTTCTCGTACATCTCTGACATCTTCTAATCCAGTTAGACTATAGAATCGGAGCATAGCCTATACGCAAATTTCCGGTTCCCACTTCACCCCCCTCCCCTACCGTGACCAGATCCGATACCAAATAACAAATCAAGGCCGCGTTAACTCGGAACTGTCGAACTTGCATCCCATTCTGTACCCCCCCCCCCCTCGTCCCATCTCTCCTAAACGTGCCCGCATGTGGCTCGGACGCATATTTTGCTTGTCTAGGTCATCAGTTCTTATCACCCATAAAGCTTCATTCGAACTGGACCACCCGTTTGCAACTTACGGAAGCCAGTGATTTTCGGATTCCCCTTCCCTCAGCTCCCCAAAGATGGTCGGATGCAGAAACACAAGCTTTCCTAGGGCATTATGTCGGGTCCTTGAGTCATTAATAGGCCTGCAAAGTTTCGTCGTTCTTAGAATAGGTGGAACTATCCTAACTGCCGATCACCTGAATTCCGTGAAACACCCTCCAACTCCCCCCACAGAGCCCCGATACGATCTGGTTCCGTCAATTACGTATCTAGGACTAATGTATGTTCTTCTCACCAAGTTCCATCCCAACCCCTCGACTCTAAGCGCTTCATGCGATTTCCACCCTACCCTTCAACCCCCCCCCCCCACAAGTAACTGATTCGACCAGGACTTGACATGGAATATCTGAGACGATAACACTTTCCACTTGCCAAGTTTCATCCATTCCGATCACCCGTTCAAAATTTATGCATGCCACCAGATTCCGGGCTCCCCCTCCCTCCACCCCCCCCCACGGTGGTCGGATCCAGGAAACGACTATTACCAAGTTAATCTGTTTGGGTCCCTGAAGTGCCTTCCAAGTTTCATCGTCCTAGCACATCCGGAAGTACCGAACTAGCAGGATCACCGAAATTCCGGCGACCCCACACAGTGCCCGAATCTGGTCCGATTATGTCAACGATGTGTCTAGGAGTTGTGCGTGTTCTTCCCACCAAGTTTTATCCCGATCCCTCCACTCTAAGCGTTTCCCAAGATTTCCGGTTCCTCCCTTCCAGCTCCCCCCAAAGTCACCGGATCCGGTTCGGATTTAAATTGGGTCGTCTGAGACACGGGGTCCTTCCAAATATCAAATTTCATTAAGATCCGATCACCCGTTCGAAAGTTATAAATACCTCTAGATTCCGGATTCCCGCTCCCTCCACTCCCCCCGATGCTCGGATCGGGGAAGTGAGTATTTCCAACTTAATCTTTTGAGGTCCCTGATATGCCTGCCAAATTTCATCGCCCTAGCTTATGTGGAAGTGCCTGAACTAGCAAAACCTGGACAGACCGACCGACGGACGGGCGGACAGAAATTGCGATCGCTATATGGCACTTGGCCGAAGGGCAAGTGCCATAAAAACCGTAAATTTTTCCGTCGTCCCGCTGAAAGCACAAGTAGAAGACTAAGACATTCTTTGGCCAAGTGCAAAGCCTTACTTGAAATCTGATGCTGAAGTGCATTTGCGTCATCGATGGTACGCAAAAAAAACCTTCACGTCTGCTGAAATAAGCTTTTTACTTGGATAGTATATTTGTGATGATAATAAAAGGAGTACAGCATATTTCTAACCTTGTAATTTGGAATTGAACGATATGCGACACACCCTGCTGTTGGGGGAGGTGTGTGCAAAATTTTTGTTTTTATACAGATTTTTTCGGTGGGTGTTGGGGTACCCCTAGCGCTTTCAGATTTCATACCAGCCAGGCGGGGGTGGGTGGGTCTTTGTTCCGAAAAAGGCCAGATTTTAGGCTAGGGGTCCTCAGATTTCATACCAGTCCCCCCCCCTGCGACGACGAACATAAAACATTGAGTCGCGAATACAACATATTTACAAACGACCCCGGGGCCAGCGATAGGCACGTGACCAGATCGCTTGTCGATCCGCGACTAAAATAGAGTTAGGCGGTATTCGATAACGATATATCGGACCAAATATCGATATCGAAAATGATATTTGTTCATTTATACTTATTGTAAAGAATCCAACATAACCTACATATATATATCCGAAACTGGAGCAATATGCTATCCGTAATTCAGTTCTTATTTATTCGCAGTTTCAGATGATACAATATGCTATTTAACGACAATTTTATTCTTAAAGTTCAGTGGGCAGATCAAACAATCATGATGCCACATTACCACCCCCTAGAATACAATGTTACATCAGAAATCAGCAGATTCCTAGACAACCTATTTTCGCTAATATATCGTTACGGCGTTTTTTGCTGACTGCCATACTCCGATTTACCAGCTTCGACAAATATAAGTGGAGTTTCTTTTTCTTATCCATTCGTTGTTATTATATTCTCCGAATCATTTGTATTGTTGACAAATATTCATATTAATGGTGTTAACTGAGAATTCTTTGTAAGCTTCGGAACCAGCAGCAAGGAAGTCGGTTATATTTGTACGCTTTTGCATATTGTAACTTTACATCCAGAAAACAAAACTTTTCTTCGATACTACAAACAACACAAGTTTCATCAGGTAACACTAGAGCAATGTGACAGCTATGGAGACGGTTTATTTTAGCAACCATGGCACTCTCATAACTCAACTCATCAAAATTATTGATTTTCGTACATGGTCGGGAGTTTTTGAATTTCCGCGCCTTGCAATACCACGCTCTGAAATCATCTCCACCGAGACGCCGAAGAGGCAATGACAAGCGATAACAAGAAAACGGCTTATTTTTGAAGCGCTCTCTAGTGGAAGTCAGAAATGTGTGTGTGTAAAGCATTTTATAAAAATTAGAGCATAGTTGGTGCCCATTGTGCTTTAAATTTTGACGAAACGAGACGTAACCGAAAGCGAAATATGGTAAAAAATTATCGAATGTCGAAAGTGAAAATACATCGATATATCGAAAAATCAAAATATCCCCCAACACTAGACTAAAACAAAACGCAATGAATTACACTGACTAGTGAATCGACGGCGAGCGCGAGGGGTTAGTGCCTTCTAAAAAATCACAAGAAAGACAAAAGTTGTGCTGGGCACAATACTCCGTCTTAGGTCCAGTGCACTGACTATGGACAACCGGACGAAATTGAGCAGAGCTAGAGGTATTTGCTGAGCTTTGTATTGTTGCCCGCCTACTTCAATATTTGCCACTGCGGAAATCGGATGAAAAACCATTGCAAGCGTGCATGACCCGCTCTGCACCCGATGCAAAATTTATCTCAAAATAGTAACATGAAGCTGTACGAAAAAGTAGCATGCAGTACTAACTGATGCTACTACATGCTTCTGTTTCAACGCTACCGTGTTACTGCATGCTACTATTAGCAAGACTGGATGCTACTATAGCAAGACAGGATGCTACTGGATACTGCTGCTTAAGATTGGCCCAGTCTGAGGCAAATTAAATGATAGTATTCTTTGCTATTATATCAATACATGCAACGTTTTTCGGACAACCTATCATACAACTACCCAGGTTCAAAAAATTCATCGGGCAGCGCGTCACATGACGTCATGGTCGACAACCAATCGGCTGTTACTCTGGAAATTTCTTCTCCGCGGCTCTACTGCGATTAGCTGTGTATAGAGGTAACGAATTGTGATGTTCCGCGTAGCTCCTATCCTCCGCCCGTTTGCATCGGACACAGTATCGGGAGTCTATCCGAATCGGCGTGGTCGTAATACAGAGATAGGGAGACGGAGGTTCTTGTGCTTATTTGTTCTTGGTAATCCTGCGAACCTATGACCGGGATATCCCGGCCGGGTTTTCTGCACTTTCATCCAGAAGTTGAGCAAATCTCAACTTTTCCGTGTGGAAGTGGTGATGGTTTTGGAAACCGGGCAGGAATTAAAGTTTGCGACCCAACGGCCCTGATGGTCTGTACAAGATTGAGGCACAAATGATCATTGGTCCTTGTAGATCATGGAAATGTATGTTTTCGTAAAAAAAAAAATCACTTTGCGTTTGGATGCGCACTTTAGGGGCGCTAGAAATTCATTTGAACATGAAAATGTATTTGTATGCATTTTGTGTATGTATTTTGTGGACTTTGCTGTTAAGATAAATACTTTAAGCAATTAATTTGTAAGCAAAACCATTGAGGCACAAACGATCGTGGGCCCTTGTGGATCATAAAACCGTATCGTTTGATCAAAAGTATTTTAAGCAATCCGCATCATACGACCTTATGAGGTGTTCAAGTTCCGTCTTAGGCATGGAATTATCCCAATTATCAAGTTTCCTTCAGATGTGATCACCAGTTCATATGTTATGCATGCTTCAAGTTTCCAGATTTTCCCTCCTTCCGGATTTTCCCTCCCTCCATCCGGATTTTCCCTCCCTCCATCCCAAGGATGGTCAGATCTGGGAAGTAACAATTTCCAAGCCAATCTTGTCGGGTCTCTAATATTTCAGCTAAGCTTCATCTAGCACATCTGGAAGTACCTTGAGCACACCTGGAAGTACTGCCGATCACCGGAATTCTGACCCCCCCCCCCCCCCCTCTAATCCCTCCTTTCACAGTGCCCGTATCCAGTGCGGTCCCGTTCTCCCACAGCTGTTGGATCCGGTCCGGACGTAAAAATAAAACACATCAGAGACATGTCTTCTGTTCAAGTATTAAATTTCATTCGGATCTGATCGGCCGTTCCAACGTTACACAGGACTCTATATTCCAGATTCATCCCCTCTCCACGCCCCCCCCCCCCCCGCGATAATCGAATCGAGAAAGTTACTATTTCCAACTAAGTAGAAGCATTTCCCTGGCATGCCTGCCGAGTTTCGTCGTGAAAATACCACAAACAGCCCGGAATTCCAGCAGACCCCCCTTCACCCACCCACAATGTCCGGATCGACTCCGGTTTCCACTCCAACCACTTCCGACTCCAACTTCCCCCCAGCTATCGAATCCGGTCAGGACTTGCACTGGAACCTCAGAGACATGTTCTCTTTCCAGTTGTTAGGCCTAAGTTATATTCCGATCCGATTCCCTGTTCGGAAGCGAAAAGGGACGGGGGTCGCTGATCATTCGGTGGCCGCTGCACGAACACGAAGTCTGACGGTGGTCGCTGATCATGCGGCATAAGCTGCATGAAAACGATGTCCAACTGGGGGTCACTGATCATGCGCCGGCCACCGCATGAAAACGAATATTCCAAATTCTCCCACACTCTGTTCCCGCAGACACAATGGTCGGGTCGGGGAAGTGACCCCCTCAATTTCCAAGTCAGTTTTGTTGGGTCCCTAATATGCCTGCCAAGTTTCACTGTCATACCACGGCTACCACAACTGGAAGTACCCTGACTCGCGATCATCGGACTGACGACAAACTGACCGACGGAAAAGTGATCGGTGTATGGAACTTTCAGGCAATTAAATGATAATCAATGCGATCGTTGTCTTCGGAAAAATAAAGGGACGTTTTCGCGTGGATGGCTCTGGTCCCGTTCAGCTCGACAGATATTTTCGCGTTGATACCGTCGATCTTTTTGTCATTTTCACGTGTACGGGTAAACAGGTGAGCGGGCCATCTAGCTCGATGGACGCCTCCCGTTCTATACCGCTCCGAGGGCAGCGTTGAGCTGAACGTTGATAGCAAAAAGGTCTGAACAGAATGAAGGCATACAAAATGTGGACCTTCCCACTTATGTGCTCCCATCTAACCCCTGGTTCACACTGCTGCGATTTCGCGCAAAATTTTGCGTCATGCGACATACGACACAAATCGTGCGACAAGCAACGCAGAACTTTGCGTTTTGTCGCAGTGTCGGATGCGTTGAAATATTTCAACTGGTCCGACATAACGCATGCGATTCTTGAGGGAAAGAAAAGAAAAAACAAAGACCAGTTAATTTTCAAGACTAAAAAATGCTCTACCTTGATCTGACTATAATCCTAGGATAGCTGAATGCAAAATAACTTCTGAATAAACTTGTATTAACCTGCTTTGAACAAGATGACATATGGGGTTTGACTGAAAACTCCTAATGATGGGTGGTATTCAGATGGGTAATCTCCCAGTATCTTCAGAGGTTGTTTCCCCAAGGGTTTCTTTGTCCTTTTGCAGAATAATCCCGTTGAAAAATTTCGTTTTCCATTTGCGTCTACGTGGTAGTGGGAAGGTCCATGCGATTCTGTCGCACGTCGGAACATCAAAGAAAAAATCGTGTCGCATACGAAGCAGCAGTGTGAACCAAGGGTAACTGAATGGGCATTTTCGCGTGGGGGGAACCCATCTTTCTCGGCCGTTCAATCCCCCATCGATTTTCTCATTTTCGCGTGGATGGGGTCACCCGTTCAGTTCTACAGCCATCAGCCATCACCGCGACAACATCCTCTCAGCATCCTCTTGCATTTTGGGGTTGCCACACAGAAAATTTAAGCACAGTCAATGTCGATGGGGACCTTGTTTTCCGGCCTAGAAATAAATATTAGGGTTGAATTAGAAGTGTTTTTTTCTACACAGTAGACGAATTGATCTCGAAACTTTCGTTTCCGAATTCCTATAGGCTTGTATTTTTTTCCGAATTTTCTTTGCAAGGATTTAGGAACTGAACGCGTATCAACGTCTCTGAGAAACCCCGCGCAGTTCAAAAATCGAGGTCCTCGTGCGTCACCATGGAGGTTGTGGTTGGAACTTATGAAGAGTTTGTTATTGGAGTTAGATTCGAAAAAGATGAAAGCGAAGTAAGTGAGAGCTCTGTGTTCTTCGTTTAGCTAGTCATCTTTGCTGTTTCGGGGGTTTTAGTACTTGGGCTACAGGAGGGGTATCCGTACAACCTTGAACCTGGACTAAAATGAATCAAAGGAAAATTCCAACGCAGTCCTATCAAGGTCCTAACTGTGAAGAAGGAAGTCCTGAATACCTGGGACCTATTTTGGACTGCACAGAAGTTTCCTTGTAAGATTTGTAGGCTATGTTGGAGGTAATATGAGTTTGAGGTTGGATACCCCTGGATCTGCCCTGGATAACCCTCCTGTAGTTTCATACTTTGCTAGACTAAGCCTGAGACTAAAGACTACCCTAGCCTTTACTTTAGGATACACTTGGTCTAAGGCAGGGGCATTACTAGCCTGTACTAGCCAAAATGTTTGGTGGGGGCAAGGTATTTACCGACTAGCTGGTAATTTTTATCAACTGTTTTTGCAGAAAATTCGACTGTTTTCAAGAAAAAACAATTGCTTCGAAAAAATTGACTGATTTAATGAAAAAAATCAACTGTTTTAATGAAAAAATCAACTATTTCCTTTCCCAATCCTTTCCCAGTTGCCAGATTTCCTGATCAGTTCAGACACTACAAGACACTGGAGTCTACAGTAACTAGCCTAATACTTACCTTGGCATTTGTGCCACCCCCCATGGATGAAATATATGCATGCAGTTCCCTACATTTCTTTCGAGCCTCTGCCCTTACTCTGCACTTACCAAATATGTGAAATTGGACCTTGACTGAAATCTCTACTGATTCTTTACTATGTAATATTTTTTTATTGTCATTTGAATGAAGTTGCAGAGCTACCAAATGCCTTTCTTCAAAACACCTGCTGACCATTGTCAAATTGTTTTTGCTTTGAAGATATAATTGTGCTACCAGATAAACCCAGGATAAACCTAAATAGCTTGAGCTTGACTATTTGGGCTACCTTTTTCCACGGTTTTCTGTCACATGGGTTTGCACCTTTTTTTGTTTTTGGGATCCCAAAACGTAAGTGGAGGGATAACTATGACATCGCAAAAATGTCCGTCTGTCTGTCTGTCTGTGAGCACGATAACTCTCGAAGGGAATGAGATATTTTGATGAAACTTGGTGTGAGGATTTATTGAGTCAAGGGTAAGGTCAAGTTTGTAGATGGGCTATGTAGCTCTACATTTAGGGGTGGGGAGGGGGTACAAATTAAGGGACAAACAAAATATTTTTAAACAGCTAATGTGATAGTCGATTATGGGGTAAGAAGGCATGCTGAGCACAATAGCAAAAAACATTTTCTTGCTGGACAAGTAGTTCGTCCGGAATCCGGCAAAAACTGGAAAGTTGGTTAGAAGTAAAAGTTTTATTTGAAGTTGATTAAATGGTCGATTTAGGGGTAAGAAGACATGCTGAACACGATGGTGAAATTTTTTTTTCGCCGAACAAGTAGTTCGGCCGGAATCCGGTGAAACCCGGAAAGTTGGTTAAAAGTAAAAGTTTCATCTGAAGTTGATTAAATGTTCAATTTAGGGGTAAAAAGACATGCTGAATACGATGGTGAAAACCATTTTCTCGTCGGACAACTAGTTCGCCCGGAATCCGGCCAGAACCGAAAAATTTGTTAAGAGCGAAAGTTCGATTTGATGACAGATTAAGGGGTAAGAAGAGAGGCTGAGTCTATATATGGATGTCCGGCAATGAGAATTTTGGTATCTTTGATTCGTTGGGTCAAGGGTAAGGTCAAGTTCGTAGATGGGCTTTGTAGCTTTACATTTAGGGGTGGGGGAGGTGGTTTAAAATTAAGGGGCACAAAAAATATTTTAAAAAGGTAATGAGGTAGTTGATTTATGGGTAAAGAGACATGCTGAATCCGAATATGAAAACTATTTTCTTCCCGGACAAGTAGTTCACCCGTAATCCGGCGAAAACCGGAAACAAAATTTGTCGACCAATTTGTGGCTACAAGATGTTTGGGATCCCACCGAAACCTTAGGTCTTGTTTTTGCAGAAGGCAAATCTTCGAAGCAGCAACAGAAGTAAGCGGAGGACGTTTGCTATCAATTAATTTGGTCAGGATGGGTGTATTTTGATTTTCCACATATGATCCTTCTGATTTAGTCTTTATTTACACAGGTTTACTAGAGGTGTCCCAAATATATGGTTGGCGGTCAGAGCAATCTATCCTGTCGAGTAGCTGCAAAAATGATTTTTGATTGTGGTATCAGATAACAGGGTAGCCTAGCTGCAAATTGGACTTTATTGATTTGTCTTTTATTTTTGCAGAAGTACACAGCCAAGCAGACATTTAGTGATCATAGTCAATGTGGTAGCATCCGGTCCATTGCTGTTGCAGGCAAATTCCTTGCTTCTGGTAGCTCAGATGAATCAATTAAAGTGTATGACTTGAAGAAAAGGCTAGATTATGGAAATCTACAAAAACATAATGGTATGAGAACATTAAATTCTAGCCTACGTGTTCCAACTTTTTAACAGTTTTGGACAAGGGCTTCTTCAAACATTTTAAGGTTTTTCTGTTGTTTTCAGTTTTGAAGGAGGACTTTTGTTTGGTTGGGAGCTATATCCTCATGTTGAACCTAGTTTGTGAAGGAGGCAAGCTCCTCATTTCATTAACTTGACATTTCATAAGCAGTCCATTGTCATTCCCCCATCTGCAGCCTGGGACAGTTGTTTCCAGGTATATACTGAAAGGCATAATATTTTCCGTGTATAAAAAACCCTTGAAAACATGTTCATTTGTTGTGGTGCAGATGGTAAAATTCCATTTGGAAAATTGTCTTTAAAGGTTGTACCCTGGATTCATGCTCAAAGATTCATTTAAAAATAATAGTTTATCCTAATGAGTGAGTAATCAGTCTTTTTACAACTTTTCCTTTTTACATCCTTTTTGGGATCCCAAAACATAAGTGGAGGATACCTATGACATCGCAAAAAATGTCCATCTGTCCGTCTGTCTGTGAGCACGATAACTCTCGAAGGGAATGAGATATTTTGATGAAACTAGGTGTAAGGGTTGTTTGGGTCAAGGGTAAGGTCATGTTCGTAGATGGGTTTTGTAGCCCTACATTTAGGGGTGGGGGAGGGGGTTCAAATTAAGGGGCAAACAAAATATTTTTAAACAGCTAATATGATAGCCGATTATGGAGTAAGAAGACATGCTGAACACGATGGTAAAAACCATTTTTTCGCCGGACAATTAGTTAGCTCGGATTCCGGCCAAAACCGGAAAGTCTGTTAAAAGTATTTTTTTTTGTTGAAGTTGATTAGATATTCGATTTAGAGGTATGAAGACATGTTGAACACGATGGTGAAAACCATTTTCTCGCCGGATGTGTAGTTAGTCCCGAACCCGGCAAAACCAGAAAGTTGGTTAAAAGTAAAAGTTTTATTTGAAGTTGATTAAATGTTCGATTTAGGGGCAAGAAGACATGCTGAACACTTATGTGAAAAGCATTTTCTACCCGGACAACTAGTTCGCCCGGAATCCGGCCCAAACCGGAAAATTTGTTACAAGCGAAAGTTTTATTTGAAGTTGATTAGATGTTTTTTATAGAGATAAGGATATAGCCTAAGTTGACAATTAGTTCACTCGGAATTCGGCCAAAACCGGAAATTTGTCAGAAGCAAAGCCGGAAGTTTCGGTCAGTGTCGTCAAAACAGATATGGCATATAGAGGGATATCTGAACTTGGTTTTCTCTGATGATTAGCGTGGCGAAGACTGGATCTGGCGAAGACAAGACATTGTCTGGATCAGATATTAGACTTTTGGGATCCCATCGAAACCTTTGGTCTTGTTTATCTGTACAGAGTGGATTAAAGAAGTTTCTGTCAGTAGAAAATCAGTTTACCGTTTTTTCATTTTATTTCAGAATTAAAGTCTAGGCGAATATAAAACAACACTTGAAGCACAAAAAAGAGAGTAAAGAATCTGATTTAGTGGTGAGTACAAAATAAAACAGTGTTGGTAATAGAAAGTGACAAAGAAACTGAACAGAGTTTCGACTTCGGTTCGACCAAAGTATGTCACCCTCCTTACTTCTTAGTCTCCCTCACCAAAGTTTAAGAAGTTGATCAGAATGAATGGGGTGTCCGATTCCTGTGCTGTACCTTCAAAGCGTGTGAGAAATTGCCGTGAGTTTTTTTTACACTTTTGTTGAGACAAGATTATTTGGTTTTTATATGCTATTTCTCAGCTGTTTTGTGTCCATTATATGATACCAAAAGGATAGTATATTGACTTAAATGTGTTTGCTTTATATTGACAATAATCGCGAAATTGGTTCTTTAACCAGGATAGTTGATGTAAATAAAGGTTCTATTTAATTTTACTATCTAATTAGTAGCTGGCTTTCAGTTTTTTCAAAAGGGATGATTTGAAAAGAATTCGACAGATCAATTCATATTTTTCACCAAAGCTCACGCCAGTCCAGCACTGCGATGGCCTAGCTAATTGAACATTATTAATAAAAAAGTAATACTATTAATTGTTTTGGCCCTCACCACAAGCCGTAACAAGGCCTGAGCATCGGTATGACTTAATCTTAATTCATATTACATTTTGAAGAAGTGAACCAAAACGTGACCGAACGCCGTGCCGAGTTTAACTCTTCTCTAGACAGGTGCCATCCGTGTTATAGTGCGTTTGTATAGTCATTTCGTTCAGTTTAGTCGGATCTTTTTCTTTTCGTTTTCTTTCCTTTATTGTTTTTCATATACTCCTTATGGGCACTTTCTGTGCCATTTTTATATGGGTTATTAAACTATTGATTGATTGACTGAAACAGAACAGGAAAAGGAAGGAGGAAAGAATGAGAAAGATAGCTGTACGGAAGCAATTAAAGGACACCTGAATGAAGAGTGCCAAGTATCATCCCTATCTGTAGGACTTCCGTTAACATTGCCGGCAGAAAACCCAATCCAAATACGAAATAGTGTTTCCAAGCTATGATATTTGCTCCATTTTGCATCTGTCCTTATTTCAGTGCCGAACAATTTTAGAAATGAACAAATGTCTCCAGTCAACCCTTCTTCTGGAATATTTTGTAACCATTTAAGCCCAAACGTATATCTAGAAGAAATTCCAATACGATCCGGCCAGCGCGGCACAAGATTTGAATGAATTGCGCTTTTTGTCTTGGAGTCTGCATGTGCAAACCTCCAGAAACGAACATCCATATTTTGAAAACGTCACGCTCAGGAGAAGAATGCTCTCCGTGGCCATGTCTGTAAATGCATTCTCCATGGTGTGTTCAAGTATGGTTTCATTGTTCAGGTGTCCTTTAATATCAAACTTTTTCAGGCACAGTCACCTGTATAGACGGGTTCAAGTCAACTCACCTAATCAGCGGCAGTGAGGATGGCACAATTTGCATCTGGCGCACGCGGGGGTGGGAATGCGACAGGACTCTCCTTGCAGCACACAAGGGGGGTGTTAATTCTCTCTCAATCCATCCCTCTGGCAAATTAGCCCTTTCGGTTGGGAAAGATAGGGGTTTGAAGACTTGGAATTTGATCAAAGCCCGAACTGCTTATGTGAAGAATTTGCATGCGGGTAAGTATAGCTAATGCAATTTGAATTATTCGTTCAACCTAAATCTCCCACCAACACATTCTCTGACTAGAACTATTAAACTTAGTTAAAGTGAGTGACGAGCAGTCTGCGGAAAACCCCCATCTTTGATATTCTATGCCAAAACGCTGGGTATATCTTATGTTTGGTAAATCGTATGCCTAACGCTGGATACCCTGTGCCAAATTAACGCTGGGTATATCTTATTTTTGGTATGCCGTATTCCTAACGCTGGATACCCTGTTCCAGATTAACGCTGGGTATGTCGTGTGTTTGGCATACGGTATGCCTAACGCTAGATACCCTGTGCCAAATTAACACTGGGTATATCTTCTGTTTGGCATACCGTATGCCTAACGCTGCATACCCTGTGCCAAATAGACGATGGGTATATGTTATTTTTGGCATACCGTATGCCTAACCCTTGATACCCTGTGCAAAATTAACGCCGGGTATATCTTATTTTTGGCATAGCGTATGCCCAACGCTGGATACCCTGTGCCAAATAGTGGGTTTACCCCAGCCCAGTAAAGTACTAATCATAGGGTATGCCAAACATTAGAGATCAGTGATTGTCATAGGGCATCCTAAATACACTGCATTTGTCAGAAATACTGATAATTGGAGTGAAGCTCAGAAATCAGGTAATCAGAATACTCTATCCGAAAACACGCCAGTGAACCTCCGGAAGAACAAGAAACGTCACCCAAACGAACCTCAAAGTTGATTCAGCCCTCTGTAAACCAGTCAACAGCGTTTGTTGTGGCGTTTCTGGCTCTTTGCTGGTCACGCTGAGATCGGCACAAAGAGTTTGTCATTAAGAGTATTCGTTTATAGTGAGCATGTTCCACCCTACGTACCCGTAGTTACAACGCATGACTTCAAGAATTCTGGCTTTTTGCCGAAAAGGCTAGGAAAGATTTTTCTATTGTCCAGCAGAATATCATGCCACGGGCGAATCCGACCAATCAGGTTACAGAGATGCGTAGTTACCACGCTTACGTACCTTTGTCTTCTTTGTGACGCGTCCAAACTATCTTATGATGATATTGGCAAGAAACAAACTGATTGATTGATTGATTACTAGGCTCCCGAGCATACTAAGCAAATAGTTACTATTTCTAGGAGGTTGGAACGGTCGGGGTAGTAATTTTCACGAGGTTGGAACGAAAATAGTAACTAATAGTTACTATTGTTAGAAGGGTGAAACACGCTCGGTGTGTATGTCAGGCTCACGATACCTATAGGTTTTCAGTCTCTTTATGTCAATCTGGCAAGCTCGAGAACATGCGACTGGGAATGCAATTCCTCAGGTCTCAAACGCTCGAGAACCCCGAGCCGCCGATGTCCAAGCTGATGTCATCCCAGCTTCTTGGTAACCCCTAACTAGCCTTACTGATTTTTGCGGGTGCACTGACAGCCTCCCATTTAGCTTTCGTGGGTGAGCGCCGAGTTTAGCTTAATTTGTGTCGTCGGGCACTCTGCGAGCGCCCACTTTACCTCAGTTTTTGTGGTCGGGCGCTCTGCGAGCGCCCACTTTACCTCAGTTTTTGTGGTCGGGTGCTCTGCGAGCGCCCACTTTAGCTTTTTTCTTTCTTCGAGGGGGGTGGCACCACCCCCACATAGTGACGCCCCTGCATGTACCAGGGGTTAGGTGCAGTGGATTGTGAATAAATACGGTTGTTGGGAGTGATTAGTTTGTTCCAATGCCCCGACATGCAGAAATATTTATTGTATAAACCTATACACAGCCCGAACAACTCTCTGAACTGACTTATTCAACAAGGAATTCAGATTTATTTAAGCCGTTTCCAGCATTACGTGCCGCCCGTCGGCTCCACTCGTTCTCACCCCGTGTTACAAATTACCTCAACGACCAATACAATTTCACGTTTGCCGTTTATTCAGTTCATTTGTGCCAGCTCGGTTCCTTATGTCATTTCTGTGTTTTGTTGTTAAGTTATCGTTGTTGATTTTAGAATTGTTTAGGTGTTGTTGGCTATTACTGTGTGTTTGTTTATTTTCTTTTCGTTGTCTAATATTTAGCTTTTGCTGCAATTTGTTTTAATCTTTAAACTCAAAATTAACAACCAAGAACCATGGGACAAACACAATGATCAAAATGGAATCATTAAGGTTCCAGTATACAGCCCAGTATATATATAACTACATATGAAACACATGTATTAAAAACAAATGAAATAATTAACTTCCATTTCCGCGCTAGACCACTTGAAATAATAAGGAACGAGTTTGCTGATTCAAATGGTATTCACTGATACTTTAGAGTGTTAACAGCAGCTCAGAGTATGTGCATTCCAAGGGAAGAGGACTAGAAATCTTTAATTTTCTTTTCTTTAGTTGGTGAAATCGTTATGTGGTCACCTGATGGCCAGAAGTATGCTGTTGTAGTTGAAAATGTTGCAAACATCTACAGCACAGAGGCAGCCGGTGTTGTCCATGTCGTCAAGACACAAGGAAGAATTCATGGCATCGCTTTCATCAGTGTAAGTCTACTAACTTTTGTGCAGGCAGATCCCCTTCAACCGACTGGAACCAGTACCAGGAACAAATAAGCAGAAAAACATCCGTCTCCCTATCTCTGTAACACGACCATGCGGAGTCGAATAGATTCCCTGCCCAATACAAACGAGCAAAGGGTAGGAGCTACGCGGGACATCGCAATTTCTCACCTCTATAAATAGTGATATCGCAGTAAAGCCTCGGAGAAGAAATTTTCCAAGTAATGGCCGACTGCCTGTCTGGATGCGCAGAAGAGCGGGTCAGCGCGCCTCCTGCACTTTTTCCTCTGGTATGCGCAGTGGCGAAGAGGGAACTAGACGGGCATCAACTCAAAGCTTAGCTCCAGCTCTGCTCAGTTTTGTCAGGGCATCCATAGTCTCTGCATGGGACCAAAGGCTGAAGTCGTGTTCGCTTATTTATACCTTTTAAAGTAGAACTGGAGACTTAAATCTTATTTCCGAATTTCAGACTGCCAAAAGTTTCGCACAGTTTACAGAAAGTTGCGCAGAATAGGATTTTGCAGTCCTAGAGCCCTCTTTTGGCTGTTCTCTGTGTTCCCATTTCGCTGAAATGGGGGGAGTTGTCTATTGTATATCCGACCCCAATTAAAGAGTGTTTCCGTGGTCTTTCGTGCGGCCCACAAGTGTTTTTCCGCGACCAACGATATTTTCGTGTCCCGCTTTGTGGCTCAAATTCGACAAACAACTGGCGAGGTGATTGTCGATTTTGTGGCTCGATTCTGGCGGGACATTCAAATTAAGCAGCAAAATAGTGTCTAAACAATAAAGCTAACTACTTTTTCAATCATGTAGACTTAAAACTGAAGTTGCTTTTTGTACAGAATAGTAAGGAAATAAGCCTGGAGTTCTATTTAATGAGATTTTACATGAATTTTATTTTTTATTTTTAGATATTTGAAATTACCGCCAAAAAATAGACAAAACGGCGTTTCCGCGAGTTTCAACTAATGGCTCGAGTGCGTGGCACACAATCGTGTTTCGCGACAAACACTCAGAAGTGTGTGGCCCACAACTGTGTCGCGGAAAAAGGCCTTAGTGTGTAAAGGGTTTATCTTGTTATGGATTATGGCCCCAGTCGGCTGGTGTTAGACCCGGTCTAAGTAATTCAGTTTTCCGTGGACCCCGATTGTGCGCAGGCCCTAATAATCTTAGGTTACCAAAAAGTCCGAACAGCTACGCTGTTAAAAGTTTCTCCGAGTAAGGATTAAAGGTAACTGCAGTATCTACTACTGGGATTAATTTTATCTCTACTGAGATAAGATCAATCTGAATCAGAGATAAGATTATCTTTTTAGAGACAAGATTAATCCCAGTAGCAAATACTGCAAGATTTTTTTTACAGTACATTTTCGCCCGATGTTATTTCTCTGCACAGAGATATACCGTGGAACAAAGTAAAGAAAGCGTAACATCGTGATTATTTATAGGAAGATGTCCTCGCAATAGCGGCTGAATCACCTGAAGTGGAGCTACACGACCTGGCGGCGAAAGCCCATATTATTTCATTCCCCGCCCACGAGAAACGAGTGAAAACAGTCTGTCATGTTAAAGTCGGAGAGGAAGATTTTCTCACCACTGGGTCAAATGATGGTTTCATCAAGCTATGGAAGATAAAGGTAAGTTAGGTCTAGGTAAATAGTAAGAACAATAGTTGTATTTTTAATCCGAATTCTCTTATTTATGGGTCCCTGGTTGAACGGGTATATCGCGTGAATGGGATCTTTCGTCGAGCTCAACAGCCATAAACGCAAAAATTTCCCCTAAAGGATCATTTACACGGCAGGTATTTTTCCCCGGAGACGAAAAGGGAAAGTGTTCACACGGTACTCGGTTATTTTTCAAGGGAGAGTACTGTCATGTGGCAATAAATTACAAGGTTGTAAAGCTCAGGATATCTTTCTACAATGGATACCAACATGTGTTCATTTGGACCACTTTTTACATGGGCAAAATCAAAATTATTCCTCGAAAATTCAATTTTACTGTTGCTGACGTCGAAGAATACCATCGACAAACAATTTCGCGTTTTTGGACTATTCAGATGAAGTGAATTCTCCTTTTCTTGCGTTTTTGTCAGAACCGAGGACGGGGAAAGCCTCAAGATTCTGGAGAATCGAGAAGTTGCTCCGATGGCGAATTCTCGATTCTTCTCTCTCCGTTCTCCTCCCTGATTGGTCAACAGAGTGCGAGTGCTCAATATGCATACACACGTATACCGGGTTGCGGACGAGCTGCAAAATTAGTGTTTTTGTCAAAAGCGAGAATGGAGAAGTCAGAGGAGCAAAAACGTTAATTTGTACGAGAATCGAGAATTCGGAAGCGAGAATTCGGGACGGAGAATTCGGATCAAAAACGCAACTAATGTAAATTTGGAACCAAAATTGTTTCGACCTTGGAATAGTCTTACTGAAGTCGCGGTTGGATCCTGGAGCAAGGGAGACTAAGAACATGGATCCTGGTGCAAGGTTACAGTTAAAAGGAGTCAAAAATATGTTTCGAAAACGATTTTCGTTTAAGATTTTTAGCTCAACCAGTTAGGATAGAATCGATTTATTTACACAGTCCCAATATTCGAGGGAATAGCACTGGAACTTGATACAAAATTTGTTTAAGAAATTTGAGATCGTAACCACAAAGTTACGCCACTGAACGGTGTTACTAATCCATTTGTAGCTGTGGACCAACGCCGTGCCAAGTTTGTTCTCTACACCAGAGCCACCCATATTGTAGTGCGTTTATTTGGTGTTATGTAATTTAGTCTGTTCTTTCTTTCTTTTCTGTCTTTCAGATACTCCATACGAGCACGCCTTGTGCCATTTCTTATATGGGCTAATACAATTATTGATTAATTATTAATTCAAAAATTGTTTAAGAAATTTTAGATCGTAACCACAAAGTTAAGATCTGATTAGACTAGACTAGATATTAATTGATCAAAATTTTGAATTGTTGCCCAAACATTCTGCTTATCCTTGCGCAGCGTGAAAAAGAGATCGATTGCAGTTCAGAGTAGAACCAGTGTTGCCACTTTTCTCTGGCGTAACTTGAGACATTTCACCGCCAAAATCTGACATTCTGGCGCCCCAAAAATTCAATTATTTTGTCTTCTTCGGTTTCAAGGAATAAATGTTGGACTGGTAAAACAGTCTTCTCCCCCCCCCCCCCCCCGAATGTTGTCGGCCAGTCGGTAAAAATAGCGATTTTTCGTAAAAACAGTCGATTTTTTCCTTGGAAACAGTCGATTTTTGAAAAAAAAACAGTCGGTTTTCTTGTAAAAATAGTCGATTTTTTCTTAAAAACAGTTTTGCTTAAAATCAGCCAATTTGTCGTCAACACAGTCGTTTTTTCTCAGTAATAGTCGTTTTTTTCTTCAAAAATAGTCGGTAAAAATGACCAGCCAGTCGGTAAATTCCTTGCCCTCCCCCCCCCCCCAAACATTTTGGCTAGTAACGCCTCTGGGCACATCTACTGGCATGGATGCATTAATCTTGATTTTGATGACATTGACTTTTTCGTCAACAGGCTGAAGATCTCACCGAGAAACCGAAGCTGCTTTGCTCGCACAACACTGGCTGCCGAATCACTTGCATGGCTGTTTGGAAAGGTACGTCAACCGTAACAAACGAAGACGAGAAGAAAGCAGACATTGCGGAAGAAGTAGAAGAACCGGCCAGCGACGAAGAACAGGAAATAATTATAGCAGAGAAAGAGACGCCAGAGAAGAAACCAAAGCAGACCAAAAGAAAGAAAGAAAATGTTGATGAATTGCCGAGCAAGAAAAAGAAAAGAACTGAAGTGGCTAGTATTTCTGCAGAATCTGATAAAGTGAAAAAGTTAAAGAAGAAGAAGAAGAAAGCGGTTATGTCGGGAAGTTTCCATGTTGATGAAAGATAAAGCTTATTAACAGGCATCCTTCTTGTTTCTATTAAGGTTATTTCCAGGTTCCCTTGCCGCACGAAATAACTCTTTAGGCGTATTCTCGCCGTTCCCCGAGGACTCCACATGAGGAGTCCCCGCGTTTTTGTTTGTCCCGGGGACTCACTCCCCGTATTCCCACGGACGGGAATGCTCCGATTACCATCACCATCATCAAAAAGGACTCCCTTTCAGATTCGGAGGGGAATCAATTTTTGCTGGTGTTTGTGCAACGTTAAACTAATTAAAAACAATCAGAATAAAAAAATAAAGTGGATCCAGACTAATTTCGTCAACTGCTTATTTTTTCTTTCGAACAAAATCCATTTTGGAAGCATTCCCCGTGTTCTCGCTGTTTCTGTACGCGGAGTCCGCGTGGAGTGACTCCCTCTATTCTCGCCGTTCCCTTCGATTCCCCGAGGAGTCCTCGGGGAACGGCGAGAATACGTCTTTTGCGTAAGAATAGTATTCGTTCTTGCGTTTTCGGAGAATCGTGCGTCATCTACCGAAAGAAAATCGACCTTTCCAGACAACATCTATGCACTAAAACTACTGCCATCGTGGGCCTTTGCGTATTTGTTGAATATCAACGTTTGTGTTTTTGCTTCACCCATAGAGTGAAAGAGCTGTGCTTTAGCGATCGCTAGCGATCCTCAAGGGCATGTCACTGTCTATACTGTTTTCACACTTATTCCACTCTGCGGTACGCTACGTTTGCAAAGACACAACGCAAGCTTTGTGTACGGAAAAACTTGGCAACGCAAGAATACGCCCTTCATAAAATTCCTGCGAGATTAGAGGCGTATTCTAGCCGTTCCCCGAGGACTCCACTTGAGGAGTCCCCGCGTTTTTGTTTGTCCCGGGGACTCACTCCCCGTATTCTCGCGAGTCCCCACGGACGGGGAATGCTCCGATTATCATCACCATCATCAAAAAGGACTCCCTTTCAAATTCGGAGGGGAATCAATTTTTGCTGTTGTAGGTGCTATGTAAAATTAATTAAAAAGAATCAGAATAAACAAAACCAAAAATAAAGCGGATCTAGACTAATTTTTTCAGCTGCATATTCTTTTTCGAACAAAATCTATTTTAGAAGCATTCCCTGTATTCTCGCTGTTTCTGTACGCGGAGTCCGCGTGGAGTGACTCCCTCTATTCTCGCCGTTCCCTTCGGTTCCCTGAGGAGTCCTCGGGGAACGGCGAGAGTACGCCTTAGTTCTTTTCAAATTCAAATTCAGTTTTATTTTCAAAACCGATCCAACGGTCAAGCCGATTTGGTGGTTCTCGTCCATATTAACACTAATTATGTACAAAAGATCATTCTACACTAGTTTGGATATAACAAAGACTTGTCAAGCATAACACAAAATATCCGAATCTATATACAATTAATGATGCGAGTTAAAAAGGTTGACGAAAGCGGGAACAAAACTTCTTAGGTAACGAGTCGTTGTATGTTTAATTGGCTGCAATTTGGGTATTGGCTGGGCTACCACTCTCTCAGGCCTTACTCTTCCCGCTAAAAAATCTGGGGGGAGGATATCTCATTCAAGATTTTAGTTCCAAAAACTAACGAAAGTTTTTCACGGCGCTTCAACAGGGTTTCTAAATTATAAGTATTAAGGAGGTCTATATACGGTACTTTAGGGGACTTGGAAACTACAAGGAGGGCTCTAAAGTGTATCCTGTCAAGCGAATCAGACTCTTTTTTTTCTTTTTTTTTGCCGCTAGATGTGCTAGTTCAAAGGAAACGATTACAAGTTAATATTTGATGTACGTTTAACAAGGTTTATTCGCCTATTTTATGTTCCTCTTAGAGATAGCCATGTTCAAATTGTCCAAAATGCCTCTGCCTCTATGTGCTCCTCTACCCAATTCCGTTCTGTCAAACTTCATCAGGTTTGTCGATTCTGGCTTCCGACTTCGGTGCTTACTGCTGGCTGACTTTTCCACGGGGCTAATAGGCGACTCGGTATGAACCAAAAGCCCAATCCCTTCAGATAACTTATACCAAGATCTAACGTGTGATTGTTATTGTTTTCTGGCGCTGGCAGTGCGTCATTGTATGTTGAAGGGCAAATTTAATTCAACCCAGTTTTTGTGTCTGCGTAATCGCAACCCGTTCCTCGGCGAATCTAAACCACGTAGTATTGATACACATATGAATGAACCTAGATTGCGCACATAGGATAGGACAAATGAAACGTTTTTGAGCCCCACATAAATTAATATTATGTCTTCATCACAACTAACCATCGCACTTTCATGCAGACAAAACACTAGCTCTCGTGATGTGAAAAGCGCATAGCTTGCGTTCTTCGTTCCTTTCGATTTTAGTGTACAGCAAGTGTCCAGCCGGTGTCGGGACCGGCTGTCAGCCCGATGAAAAATTTGTAGCCTGCGTAGTTGTACGAAAAAGTTGCATGTAATGATATGTATATGTAATAGTAAAGAAGACTATCATTTAATGTGCCTCAGACAAAAAAAATATTTTTTTTTCTTTTTTCAGAAGAAAGAAAAACGGGAGTTTCTAAAAAATCGACTGATCTTCAGAAAAAAAAAACTGTTTTGACGAAAAATCGACTGTTTTAATGAAAAAAATCAACTGTTTTGGCGAAAGATCGCGGCGCTTCGCGCCGACTCGGGTATTTTTTACCGACTGGCTGACAACATTGGGGTGTGGGGGGGGGGGGGAGGGGAGGGGAGGGCACCGGTTGCCACGTGTTAGAACATTAAAATTTGCATGTTTGGAAGCGAGAATCGCCTAGTTATAACTGGCTCCGGTGCCGGGCTAGGGTGTACAACAAGTACCGGGAATTTGGTAACCCCTCGGCTCTCCTCCTAAAGCATTGTCTTATTCCTAAGGTATTGTCCACTGACCGTGGGTCAAAGGTCTAAGGCATAATGACATCGTCACTACCATACTTCTACTAGGACTGAAAGACACCATTCAGGTAGAAGTATACCAAGGAGAAATCTTTGCCGTCCGTTACGGGGATCGTAAACGGATGCCCAAAAGTCATGGGCCTGTTGTTTAAAACGTTACGGTTTGTCTGATGCGCAAATAAGGATACGCAGTTTCGGCGGATACAGATCTTAAATTACGTAGTAGTTCTGTTATGTTTTCAACTGTTGTTTAAATTTACAGAAACGGGAGAATTCTACAGAAACGTGTTCTGTAACGTCAGCACGTAGTTGATGCTGGTGCCGAAAATCCTAGCTGGAATTCCAGTCCACGACCGCTCGACTCGGGTCGCGTGTAGGCATCATTAAAGGTTTATAACGACGACAATACCTGCTGAAACTTCTCGAAAATGAGTTGAAGTTGTAAGATGTAGTAGCATGCAGCAGTAACTGCCATTAAATATTACTATAGCAAGACCGGATAATAATGCTTAAGATTATTCCAGTCTGAAGCAGGAATGCGTTTCGTACTACTAAACATCAGTGTACCTACCGCTCCGATTGTATGAAGTCATCTCATACGGCTACGCACTTCGCAGGCTGCATATTTTTTATTGTGTAGCTTTTAGTAACAGCTGGTATCGCGTTTGAACACACCCATAGTATCTGGTTAGCTTATCTTCTTTCTTTTTTTTTATCAAAATTATTGTTGTTTATCAAAATTATTTACAAAAATACGCATACTATTAACAAATATCAGCTTTCCTCGTCGAGATCAAAGGACAGAACAGGTGTTTTCCCTTTTGGCTTTTTAGGTGCTTTTTCGTCTCCGTTTTTCTTGCTGCTGTCTTTATCTGTTGACTTCCTCTTCTCTGGCTTTCTGAATTTGATCTTCCCATCTTTGGTGGCATATTCTAAAATTGAAAATGTGTATTCGTTAAAGGTAGGCTAATCCTGTCGTTCGCTGGCTCAGTAAATGAAGGAGTGGAATTCATGTTGGGAATTCCAGTTTCCAAGGCTCTTTGTCAACCAATAACTTAAATGCCTCCGCACTAGAGATGGGCGAATCCGGATTCGGATTCGAATCTTCTGCTTGTCAGACTGGATTCAGATTCTGATTCGGATTCCAAACCTTGAATCTTACCAATCCGCTCAATTCCAGTGTTTTTCTAATTTTATTCACTGCGCTTAACGAGTCCCACATCCATTCCTGGTTGCCTAGAGAAAACCCAAACCCATACTATAACAAGCAAACATGAAAACCTAGAAATTCGGTTTACATCGCCCAATTAACTGTCTCACTTGCCT
This sequence comes from Branchinecta sandiegonensis, assembly GCA_030848855.1. NCBI lineage: Eukaryota > Metazoa > Arthropoda > Branchiopoda > Anostraca > Branchinectidae > Branchinecta > Branchinecta sandiegonensis. Next base: position 17,967,370 of record JAUPMV010000016.1, on the reverse strand, counting down.
TAGCCGTCAGTGCTTTTCTGTCAACCCTGACATCTGATTTTTAAACTGTAATCTATGTGGTTTACATGATTTGAATTTAGCGGAGGTTGGATTCGAATCGTCAGCACCAAATGGTGGAATCGGATTCGTACCTAGCCCTGAATTCGGATTCGAATCCTTTCATGATTGGATTCGCCCATCTCTGCTCCACACAACCTATCGTGATATGGTTTTACTAAAGGAGATCTACAGAGGTACCATTCTAGTTATCTAGTGGTTCAGCCAGCGCGTCGAGGGAAGATCCGAGACAGCATCTCGAAATACTCAGTGGGCGCTTGAAGCCAGGCTTCACCTTCCAGATTACCAGAGCCTCGTTTTTGTTGCACGCTGCAGGCCCACTTCTCGGCCGCTTCCGGACTGATTCTTTCTACATTCGTTTTCGCACTGCAGTGCTTCCGAGGGAGATGGCAGTGCTTATCGAGTATCGCGGGCTTGCTTACAGGTGCTGCTACTGCGGCTTCAACCAAGAAGTCTTGCAGGCAGTGAACCGAAAACTAGACCCCGGCGCCGCGCCGAAAACGACCGCGACGCCGCCGATTTGACCCCGGCGGCGCCGCCGCCGAAAATCCAGTGGCGCGCCGAACACGCCGCCGCGGTGTCGGCGTGACTACGCCGCCGACAGCTTTATCGGCGTATAGCTTTTTTTTTTTTACTTCCGAGTTCGGGTTTTAGGGATTTGAGAACATACAGTAGGGATAAAGCTTCATGTTGAAAGACTGTTTCTCGCTAAAATTCAAAAGTTCTCCCACCTGTGGCTTAGTTTCATTCAGACACAGTTTAGATCAAGTGGATATGAGCTTTTCTGTGAAGGATTTCGGGCATCAGCCAATTGAAAAGTTCAAAGTCAGTACAAACAGTGCAAGGAAAAGCCATGCATGGAAATTTTTTGGAGATCTGCAGTGCAGTGTGGGTGCAGAACTCAAGGTAGTTGACTCTGGCTTTGTATATTGCAAACTGTGTCTCCATCAGTCGCAAAAAGTGGACAAAAATGCTCCCCTTAAAAAAGTGTATTCGTGTATCATACGTTACAAAAACTCTGTCAGCACAACAAATATGGTTTTGCATCTAAAAGCTGCCCATGCCAACGAAGAGACAGTCCAGAAAACTTTTTACCTGGAAAAGGAGCAAGCAGCTCAAGTTAAAGACAAAGAGAGTGGAAGCAAAGTCCCAGCTAAGACAGAGAATTCAAAAGTGTCTGATTTTTTTGTTCCAAAAAAGAGGCAACGCTCTTCTCTTCAGATGTCTACATCTGAAAAGCACCTCTTTGGACGAGATATTGCTCTTTTTTGCTGTAGGGATCTGCAGCCATTTGGGATAGTCAACCAGCCTGGCTTCAGAGATTTTCTTCAGAAATATGATGTTATCGGAAATGGCAAAAATGATATTCCATCTGAAAGAACACTGGCGAAAAGTGCCCTACAGGACATTTATGATAAATCTTTCTCTCTGATTAAAAATCTGGTTACTGATCCCAAAGAGATCATGGATGGAGCAGGAACTTTAGCTATTGATATTTGGACTGATGGCCACAGGCGCCTTGGATACCAATGTCACAGACTTGTGTACCTGGATTCGAAGTTTCAAATGAAAGGTGTGACTCTGACAACATCATGTCTGAATGCAGAGAAACATACAGCAGAAAATATTAGAAAAGAATTCAGAGCATGCATGAAGCTTTTCGGAATAGAAGGTATGTACTCATATTTTATTTGTAATTCTGAATACACAAGCTCTGCCATTTTAGCTGAACTTTTTCTGAAAAAAAAAACTACAAAAGTATCATATTAGTTAATCCAGAGCTTATCACATCACTTGATCATCAGTTAATGATTGATTTTGAGTTAATAGCCTAAAGGATTCGCTTACCTGTTCTTCTTAGACAAAGTGAAAAAACCAGGGCATAACTAGTTAGTTCAAGTGCTTGAGGCAATCTGGAAAGTAATGGGGTGAGCATACCAGTTTAACCATGAAAGCCCATGTTAAATTCAGATGAGCTTCTACCTCTGCACCTGCTTCATGCACATGTCAGATTGCCTCAAGCACCTCTACAAAGATTTTTCAGAATCAGAACCAGAAAATATTTAAGTTTCAAGGGTCTTTATTTATAACAAAACTGTCGCCTAATCCTTTTCTTAGCCCATCAGGTAGTTAACACATGGGAGGCTAAGCTAAAACTTGTACAGAACAACCTAATCTGTACAATGTATTATATAGAATTGTGTTATATTTTGATAAACAGAATGTAGATTTTCAGCTTTTTGTGAAGTCTTCGGCACAGTACAGTAACCGGGAGTCTGGGACATACTGTTTGTGGTATCTGTCTCTACCTGTCTCCTCTTCATCTAGAGAGGCGCAACATTTTGCCTGCAGTTTTGAGTTGTTGTTTTTCTTCTGGCTATTTGACAGTAAATCACTAGCAGTAAGCTAGTTGCAGTTCTTCTGTAATTCTGCAAAGGTCGAAAAACTATTAAAGAGAGACCATAACTAGCGGGGATCAGCATTGTTTATTTTATTTTTATGTTTTTTCTGCAGGCAAGCATCTTACTCTGGTTCACGACAGAGGTGCAAATATTGTGAAGGCATGCTACCTTGACAGAAACGAGTCAGGTTCGAGGGATTGTTTGGCCCATGGTCTCCACAACCTTATAACAGTGGATGGGATTTCCAAGGTTGCGGAGGTTCAGAACCTTGTAATCAAAAGTCGAGAAATCGTCAAAAGCCTTGTGTACAGAGGAGCAGAACTTGGAAAAGAGATTGCTGATTTGAGGTCAGAAGACTTTTTTGTAGTTGAATCTATTTCGCAAGTTGCAGAGATTTTAGAAGCTGACGAAAGCATCCCAGTTTATCAGGTAGCGTCTGAGCTTCAAAGCACACCGCCTCCAACGTTTATTCAGCCGCGAAGTTTGTCCCGTGATTTGCCAACACGTTGGAGTGCCACTTACCTGATGCTGAAAAGCTTGAAAAGCCACATATCTGCTGTCAACATCCTCCTTGGTAGATTGGGAAAACGCGAGCTAATATTTGACGACGACGAACTTAACCTTCTCACAGAACTCAACAAGCTGCTAGGCAGCTTTGCTGAAGCGGTTGAAACTCTGGAAGGTGAGCAGTATCCAACGCTTAGTCTTGCTCTTCTGTTCAGGGCTGTACTTAGAGAAAAGCTCGAGATTTCCGATGACGACAGCTTTCCTATCCAGGAGCTGAAAAGATGTTTAGCGACAAAATATGAATACCGAATGCCGCGTGACGATGACATGGTTTTAGCCGCTCTTCTAGACTTTCAGGTGTTTCAGATTAAAGAAATAGATGAACATCTTAGTGTGAAAGATATCTCGAAGCGAGAGTTCCTCTACCATGCTGTGAAAAATAATGTTAAAGCCTGTGATATTGCTGTGTTCTGTGACGAAAGTCCTGAAGCCAAACAAGTTGTAGTTGCCAATGTTGAACCGAATAGTGACGAAGATTGCGCCTCTGAAACTGATGACCCCTGTTCCAAGAAACCACGACAGAGTAGGGTAAGAACCCTTGCCAAGAGGTTTGCGTCAGCTGCGTCGTCTGACTCCGACGCTCATGATGAAATAATTCGGCGCCAAATCGATCTGTACCTGACGCTTGCAAGTGAAAGCGCAAGAAGCAAACCCTGGAGCGCACTCGAATTTTGGAGGACATACTCTGACCAAATCCCTTGGATTGCCGCACTAGCTCGCAAAAAGTTGTCCCTTTCTGCCACAAGTGCCAGTGCGGAAAGATCTTTTTCAATCACGGGCATCATTTTGAGTCATAAACGAGCGATGATTGCTCCTCACAGGGTCAATTTCATCCAGTTTGTACATGATAATTATGATCTCTGCAAATCGCTCGAAGATCCTCAAATACCGTAGCTATCTGTGAAAACCGCGATCCTTCTCCGTGAAGGGATCCGATCGATGATCTGAATATTTCCTTACTCACTTACCATTGCCACAGAACTAAAGTCGAGGGCTTTTTTTTGTGTTGATTTTTGGTCAGTCTGATTTGTGCAATCTGGATCTTGTGCACTGTGATGGTATCATTGTGATCAGTATTAATAGTCTTTGGCCCTGAATGAATCTGGGGCTTGATTTGAGCTTTTGTGTGTAAGCCACTACCGCGTAGTTGAAGCTGAATAAGTTTTCTAGTTTGTCAGTTTTACAGCAAAGGTTACTTTTAGTTTTTGTTTCTTTTTGGACTCAAATTGCGAATGGGCACGTCCGGACGCGGGGTTGAGAGTCGAGTTGCTATCTGTAGAATCGAAGTCGATTCCTTTTTTCTTTGTTTTACTTACCTTCGAATTCAGAGCGATTATTAAGATTAGCTCAAACATCTCATAGGCTCGAACGGAAAAGTATGAAACGAACGAGTGTCTGTTCAACTCACGAACTCTCACACACGAAACCCGTGTGCTATCATAATTTACAGTCAGGCTCTTCTGTTTCAGGAGATATTTGTTTTTCAGAACTTCAGACCTGTGCGTTGGCAGACTTTGTTTGTTGATCTCGTGGGGTAGTACTGTCGCCGCCATAAAAAACGGACACTTGAAATCCCACAAGGAAAAAGTAAATCTCCTTGAAAATGCTCTCAGAACCTCAGAGTTTACCTGTTTGGGAAAACAGGTAAACAATAAGCGAACTGGTCTGTATGCATAAACGATATCTTTGTAAGTTCCGAAAAGGCATACACCATAGTGTTAACGAGAGCCAATTTCCTCCTTATGGAATTTCAAGTGTCAGTTTTTTGTGTCGGCGATAGTACATCAGTGTCAATATTTATTTGGTCACTTTGCAGAGATTGCCCATTTTAGTTGATTAAAAAATAAGAAAAAAAATGCCTTTTCTAGAATATCCTAGGCACTGCAATTCCCAAGATGGCAAGGACAGTGCCATCTTCAAGTACTGCACGCGTGTCGCGTACGGTCCCAAGCAGCCGCGCTGGGAACCGGTGAGATTTCTTTCAGCAAAAGAACTGAAGAGTGGTCTTCGCATTTTCGCAAGCTCGCCATAATAAACGAAATTTTTATTATTGTGATTCAGCTCTGATCTGATGAGCCATGCTGAGGAAGATAATAACCTCAGGATCTAGCTAGTTACAAAGAAATTTTATTAGCAAAAATAACACACTTCTTCAGACTTTCTCGGGCTTACGTACACCTTCTCGGGCTTACGTACTTAGAGATGGCACTTATGGTGTGGCTATTCGTTCGTAAGTGAAGCTGCGCGTTCCGGAAGAACCAGTATTCTAACACTACCAAAATTTACCATTTTTTAGTGTTTTTCTATATTGGTCGCATTTATTTTCGGAAACGCCGACCTCCGCCGGCGGCGGCGCTGGCGCGCCGCCGAACGCCGATACTTTTTCCGGCGACGCAGCTGATTTTAGTATTCGGCGCGGCGCCGGGGTCTACCGAAAACGAATCTTGTTCAAAAGCAAAGAAGTGCTGCAGCACCGACGCGGCAGGACTATTGCAACAAAAACGAGGCTCAGATAGCTCGGATTAAAGGACCCCTCGCACTGTTTACTTTTCAACTTACAGTATTTTAAAATATTTGAATACTTTAAAACTAGGCTGTGTTTTCAACAGATAATCCACGGTTTGTCTGTTTTAAGCCTTTTCCGAGACCCGCTGACTTGTAGCGAAAACAGGGAAACAATTTACATAACCGGTTTTTCTGATGGAAAAACTTCTCGCAGACAACCGTCAACAGCGTGATACACATCGAAAGTAGCAAAACAAGGCACGTGAAAAAATCAGCGTGGTTTTGTTAGAAAGGTCAGAATATACCGTACAAAATTGGGGTCTCCGGGCTTAGAAACATATGGAGTGATTATGGAAGTAGGTTGCATTAGTATTATAGGTAAGACAGGTCCTTTAAGTACAGTCAAGCTAACTTTTTTTTTTATATACAGGATCACACACTTTTTGCATCAGTTTTTTAATTCCGTACATGTGTCTTACGTGGTTTGAATACACAGGGTGCTGATGATGAAGCTACAAATGAGTTGCTGTTGAGGTTTAGGAAAGAGCAGACCAGAAGGAAAACAGATGAAAACTAGTCAATCAGGTAGAGCGTGTTCCACCCTTCTAACAATAGTAACTATTGGTTACTATTTCCGTTCAAACCTCGCGAAAAGTTACTACGCTGACCGTTCCAAACTTCTCGAAATAGTAACTATTTGCTTCCCACGCTCGGGAGCGTAGTTGGCGTGGTAATTACGCTCTCTGTCAAATGATTAGTCCGATCTGCCCACGGCACGATATTTCGCTGAAACTAGAAAAAAATCGTTCAAGCCTTGACGCCAAGAAGCCAGAATCCGTGACGTCATGCATAGTAACTAGGGTAAGTAGGGTGGAACACGCTCGTACAAGACTTTTTCAGCAGCCATATTCTTAACAAGAAATCAGAATTGTGAGTGAGAATATCTGCCAGAACATTAATATGTCTGAGGTCAAGTTTTGGGTTGTTCTTGTAATTTTACTAAACTGGGAATATTGTAATAAGAAGTCAGAAGGAAAACTGTTGAAAAAAAGAAGAAGAGTAGATCTTTCTTTCAAGATGTTTCTATCACTTTTTTAAAACTCTGAAGTATCACAGGGTCATTCAAAGTTTGAAAATGTTCGTACTAGACTGAAAACACGATGGAAATACCAAGTGATCCTGAACTACGAAAAAGATGACAGCTAATCTCGTTATTGTTCAAAGTTGATTTGTTGTCTTTCAGTCACAATTCTCCATCGCTCTCCCTTTCCCCTCATTTGCAATGCTGTTGCCGTGATGCCTCCATGCCACCCTTCCGGATTACGAAACGCTGGGAAAAGTTTTTGTCTGCCTTTATCTTCGAGTACACAGCGCAAGCTTTGCTAAAACGGTTCACTGAGAACTGGCCAACAGGATTATCATGTAGCTTTCCGCAGTTCTTAAGTTTCAGATATTTTGCATTGAACCTCCACCTCGAGAGTGGGAAGTCATGACAGAGTAGATAGGTGCCCATGAGAAAACTGACAATTTCATAGGGCAAATAGGCTATTTGTATTATCCAACAACAACATTTCTGGACCCTGATCATCTGTAGTAAGAGTTGTGCTACAAGTCTTCAAAGTTATGTTACTTGCAGCCAATAAGGATGTTGTCTGTAATGGGTAGCTTGCAATCCATGACTGTGTTTATTTCCTGGTTAGCTTGCTATTTCCGGAGATGCCCCAATCCACTCGCCAGGGTTGAGGGGGTTGGGTCATCACCAAGTTGCATTTTGGAACCCTTAGTTTTTGCTGGTTCAGATAAGCCGTTTTACAGAGGAAACGCTCGGTTTCTGAAGGGGTGGGATTTTTCTAAAATCTGTGGTATAAGCCCCCCCCCCCCCCTAAAAAGGGCTAATGAGATCTTTGTTTTACCTACCTTCCTCTTCCTTCTTTTGTTTCTCAAGTTTCTCAACTTCCTCTGCTGTCAGATCACCAGATTTTAAAACAACAACTTGTGGTTTGTAGTCATCTTCATCAAAATCATCATCTGAACCTGCTTCAAGTGCTTGTCTCTGAAAAATTCAAAAGTCTGTGAGCTTATATAACCAAATATTTCTTGCTGGGAATTCAAATGATACACACAAACACCCCATAGCGCTTCTGTATTTAAACCCAAGGTGGCAGAACCCCAGCCTGCCTGCACCAAATCTGCCCTTGCCCTTTTTATTTTATTTTATTTGCCAGTAGCATAATTGGGGGTCCTGTTTTGAATAACGATGATTATTTGTCAATTTTATCTACAGCAGCTTTCACCAGTGTTTTCCTCCGGTTGCTGGTTAAATCATGGGGGAAAATGTCAAAGGGTCGAAGCATATGATCTAGATTGCAGAGATTTCCAGTTACTAAACAGTAGAGATAGCCTATGCTTATTTGAGCATCCAAGTGTCACAGACCCCCCACCAACACCTATACCAGGCAACTTTTACTGCAAAATGTTTAATTCATATTCAGGTTAGCATGTGTAGGCTATACAAAGTTTCAAATTTTTCTCTTAGTTTTCACTATAGGCTATTTTTATTTCAGTTTTTTCAACAGGCATCAAAAGACTGTACATATATATACTGCACACAGAAAGCTATGCTAGCAATACTTGACAATAAATAGCAACATAGAAATAACTATTTTGTTCGTTCAAAATGCAAAAAAAGACCCAGTCATAACAAAGAAAAGCTCTGACATCAAACCTGAACCGGAACTGGACTTGACAGGGAAGAAGCAACACACTTATTTCAGACACCAAATATAACAGTAAATGTAACAAGCATTTACTGATTTGTGGCACTTTACGGATATAGCAACATATCTGCAACAATATACAGCAGATACAGTACAGGTATGCTTTTTGAACACTTTTTTAACTGTTCCACTACCTTGGTTTTCTTACTTGGATATAAAAAAGTAAAATGGAAAAAAAAACAACAAACTTGATATCAGCTAACAGCCAACTATTTCAGGGTTATCCTAGCACAAACTTGAAGCAGAAATTCCATTAACTTTCTTTGATTTTGAATTTATTAAGAAGGTCCTTCCTCTTTTGAAGGCATCTGACGGTTCGGACCGCCATCTTCTCCATTGAAGGTGCGTTCCTCGCGGCAAACTTCTCAAATTATAAAAGCAAACCAGGTGTCAGCTGAGTCACTTTCATAGATGAATTATCAAAATATTCAAAAAGCGACAAAAGCGTGATTGATTATTACTAGTGTTTTTAGGAAAGAATGCCTGGTTTGGGTTTTAGATTTTTCTTCGGCGATCATTCACTGTTAGCAGACGTTCACATAAGCATACCTCTACTGTATACAGGACTATTGACCTTGATGACTATTTCTCTTTGCCTGTGGAAAGGTCGCCTTGTACCAAGCGATCTGACAGCAGCACCACAGCTATCCCAAATGATTGCCCTGATTGGTAGTCACAGGATTTGAGTTGCTGAGTTTGATTCATTAGGCGACATTTTCTCTTTCTTCCTGAGGATGAATGGCGTGTTTTGGACTTAGTCAAACAAAGTATTGGCTTGTCATTTTCAGGGTCAAGAGTATGCTTTTCTTCAGAATTACTGGAACTATACTTTTATATTGTAGGGCTAATAATTCTTGGTCTTAGCCTAATGATATGCTAGGAAAAGTGTTCTAGGCTAATAGGCATATAATTACCAAACTTCAACCTTTGTGTGAACATTTGGGCCTTCTTTGTATCCAACTTGCTCCTTAATCCGTCTTAGAAAAGCTGGCTCTGGTGGCTTATTAAAGCATATACTATTTTTCTTTGACATTTAAGTAGATAAGGGAATGTTGACAAATGCTTGTTTTTTGTATTTTCTGCTCTTTCTTCATAGAATTATACCGAAAAGCGACCCGAAAGCTCGAGACATCTAGCGGTCGCAGTGCGTAAAGGAATATCCGTGCTTTCGTCGTCAGATGACGCTGCAGTCGAATCCTCGCGCAGAAGGTTTGAATTTTTGTTTGCGTTCCTGAAAACATTGTTATGCACAGTGCAGTTTCTATGGTTCATTTTTAAGTGAGGGGCGTGTTAATGAATAACATTGATGCTGATTAACAAACAGTCCAGAAGCCAGCGCCGTCTATCTAGGGTTTTCCTTTTCTTTCCCAGTACCATGCCTTTCCTTTTCTGTGGGAAATAGTAGGACCATTCCGTTGTCAGCGTTCAAAATTCAGTACAAACTAGAGATGGGTGAATCCGGATTCGAATCTCTCTTTGCCGAATTCGAATCTTCTGCTTGTCAGGCTGGATTCGGATTCGGACTCCGATTCCAAACCTTGAATCTTAAGACGAATCCGCTCCAGTTTCTAATCTTATCCCAATTTTAGTTTGCTCAAGGCTTAACGAGCCCCAAATTCATTACTGGTCGCAGAGAGGTAACCTATTCACTAACAAGCACACATGAAAACCTAGAAATATGGTTTAATCGTCCGAATCAACCGTCTTATTTGTTGTTAACCTATGTGCAGATTTTTGTTATGGTCGGAATCGAATCGTCAGCATGAAATGGTGGATTCGGAAACGGATTCGTACCTAGCACTGGACTCGATGATCGGATTCGCCATCTCAGGTTCAAACGTCACTTATCGACAAAATTCGGCTAGTTTGAGGGTGAGAGTAATATGCAAGTTTATTACAACAAGCAGCACGAATACCGAGAATAAAGCAACAACACACAGTGTAAACGATACACGCTGCAATAACAAAAAGTAAAATAATTAAGAAGAATGCACCACTACAGAGGGAAATAAGCTTCATCTTCGTATAGTAGGGCCGTTTAGGCAGTTTCAGTCGAAAGCTCGTCGGTGTTCATCCCTTCTTCTGGGTAGTTCATTCGATCCTTGATGTTCAAGTAGTCAATGCCGTCGAAGTAGTTGATGACCTAGGGTACATTATGTGTCATAAAATGGGGGAGGGCGGGTGATTCAGATAACAACGAGTTTAACACCAATGTGCAAATATCCATTTTCATCCCACCGTGTTTACTCTTGGGTCTAACGTCTAAACACGTAACGTAACTTGCTATTCAGGAGAGTTGCTTGTTCTGGATAATCGGTGTTAAACCCGCGCATAACACGGAGTGTCAAAACGCTTTTAAACAAAAACACAGTATTCGAATCTGGAAATTGAAAACGCTTTTGCTAAACTCAGGGAAAACACAAGTGTCTGAAAACGCAATTTAGGGCGTTCCTTTACCATCTATCCACTAGAAGATTGGTGGTCAGTGTTTGAAACCTAACATCCTGTCATGACAAACTAGAACAGCGAGATATCCTGCAAGCTGTCCAATAACGCAGCTTTGATAAAAGCGAGACTTAACGAACTTCCCCACCATCTCGACTAAGTCTTACATTTGAAGTTCTCAACCGCTCGACTAGACCGTGTCACGGCCTTTTTGTTAAAATACCGCGTTCGATTTATCCTTGTCTCGGTCCTGTCAGCTGAATGCCGTTTTATTTTCCTGCCTTGTCCGCTTAACGCCGTTTTATTTGTCCTTTCAGCTGACAATTGTCAGTGTCATGTCAAGCAGGATGCAGTGAATGATGACATGATCTCGGAGCAAGTTTCAGTCCTGTCTCGGGTAGATTTCTCGACTGCGTTTTATTTACGATAAATACGAATTTATTAGGTCAAATAACATAATAGTTCAATAAGACCCTATCAATAATTTATAAGACATACTGTCACTTACTCATTAAAATGCTTTAAAAAATATTGACCAAAAGAAGATCAGTGAATCATCACAGAAGATTGTGACAAGCATCAGAAATGACAAGCATCATTTGTGATGCTTGTCCGCGTGAGTCATTCACCTGACAAAGCTAACTAAAACGGCTTTAAACCGTGACAAGGCAGTACCAAGAAGACAAGACAGAGACAAGGAAGACCCAAATCGAACGCAGCTAAAGTCATGATACCCTGGTTCTTCCCAATAACGGAGAATCTTCTCTCCTAATCATTATCAAACTAAAACAAGAGCTGTAAGCTCATATGGCACTTGCATGGGTTAAGATGATTTGATTGATCAAAAGTAAGTTTCGACTTTGCGGCTGAGATGCGCACTCTAAGGGAGCTGGAACTTCATTTGTAAGCAAAACCCTTGAGGCAAAAATGCTAATGGGCTGATGGGAATCATGAAAATGCATATATTGCTTAAAAGTATTTTTTTTACTTTGCGGTCAAGATTGGTACTTTAAGGAATAATCGGATTTGGGAAATAGCAATTTCTAAGCAAATGTTGTTGAATCTCCAATATTCCAGCAAAGTTTCATCGTCCTAGCACATCTGGAAGTACCTTAACGCGCGATAACCGGAATCCCAGCCCCCCCCCCCCTCCAACTCCACCCACAATACCCGGAGCCAATCCGGTTCTGTAAATGATTAATCCAGAGTATCTGTTGTCCAGTCCCACGAAGTTCGATCCAGATCACACCAAACTAAGCGGGTCAAGTATTTTCCGCCCTCCCCCCCAATAATTGCCGGATTCGGTCCGGAAAGGAAAAAGATCACCAGAGAAAAGTGTCCTCTGTTTAATTATTAAATTTCACTCGAATCCGATCACCCGTTCCAAAGTTACGCATGACTCAATATTCCGGATTCCCCTCCCTCAACTCCCCCCCCCCAAGATTAACTTATCGAGGATTTTTTTTTATTCCAAGTCAGTTTGACCGGGTCCCTGATATGCCTTCCAAGTTTCGTCGTGAAAATCCCCCCAAAACGGAATTCCGGGAAACCCCCTCCTCCCCCCCCCCTCAAGTGTCCGGATCCAGTCAAATTATGTAAAAGATTTACATGGATCAGATGTTTGTTCTTCCCCGCAAGTTTCACTCCGATACCATCATTCTAACCGTTTCTCGAGATTTCCGGTCCAACCCAGCTCCCCCACGGTGCCCGTAGCCAATCCGATTCAGTAAATGACTTACCTAGAGCATCTGTTTGTTCTTCCCACAAAGTTCCATCCCGATCCCTCCATTCTAAACGGGTCACGTATTCCCCCCCCCCAATAGTTGCCGGATTCGGTCCGGATATGAAAAAGATCATCGGAGAAATGTCCTCTGTTCAATTCTTAAATTTCCCTCGAATCCGATCACCCATTCCAAAATTAAGCATGACTGAAAATTTCGGATTCCCCTCCCTCCACTCCCCCCACCACTATCAGATCGACAAAATTTTTATTTTGAAGTCAGTTTGATCGGGTCCCTGATATGCCTGCCAAGTTTCATCGTGAAAATCCCCAAAACCACCATCACCGGAATTCCGGGACCCCCCCCCCCCCATAAGTGTCCGGATCCAGTACAATGGTCTAAAGGAGAGCAGATACTTCTTCTTCCCAGCAAGTTTCACTCCGACCCCTCCATTCTAACCGTTTCTTGAAATTTCCGGTCTCCCCCCCCCCAACTCCCCCCTGGCTACCGAATCCGGTCAAGACTTTAAACGGGACATCTAGATATATATTCTATTCAGTTATGAAGTTTCATTACAATCCGATCACCCGTTCGAAAGTTACACACATCTCAATTTCCCGGATTCCCCTGCCCTCCACTCACCCCCCAAAATGGTCGGATCGGAAAACTGATTATTTCTAAGTTTGTTTGGTCGGGTCTCTGATGTGCCTGCCAAGTTTCATGGTCCTAGCACAACTGGAAGTACCCTAACTCGAAAAAGTGTGACAAAATGCCCTAAATTTTCAAGTTTCCAGCGCCCCCACTCCCCCGCATATGGTCGGATCGGGAAACTGATTATTTCCAGGTTAGTTTGGTCGGGTCCCTGATATTCCTGCCAAGTTTCATTGTCCTAGCTCATCGGAAAGTACCCTAACTCAAAAAGTGTGACAAAATGCCCTAAATTTTCAAGGTTCCAGCGCCCCCACTCCCCCGCATATGGTCGGATCGGGAAACTTATTATTTCAATGTTAGTTTGGTCGGGTCCCTGATATTCCTGCCAAGTTTCATTGTCCTAGCTCATCTGGAAGTACCCTAACTCGAAAAAGTGTGACAAAATGCCCTAAATTTTCAAGTTTCCAGCGCCCCCAATCCCCCGCATATGGTCTGATCGGGAAACTGATTATTTCCAGGTTCGTTTGGTCGGGTCCCTGATATTCCTGCCAAGTTTCTTTGTCCTAGCTCATCTGGAAGTACCCTAACTCGAAAAAGTGTGACAAAATGCCCTAAATTTTCAAGTTTCCAGCGCCCCCACTCCCCCGCATATGGTCGGATCGGGAAACTTATTATTTCAATGTTAGTTTGGTCGGGTCCCTGATATTCCTGCCAAGTTTCATTGTCCTAGCTCATCTGGAAGTACCCTAACTCGAAAAAGTGCGACAAAATGCCCTAAATTTTCAAGTTTCCAGCGCCCCCACTCCCCCGCATATAGTCTGATCGGGAAACTGATTATTTCCAGGTTCGTTTGGTCGGGTCCCTGATATTCCTGCCAAGTTTCTTTGTCCTAGCTCATCTGGAAGTACCCTAACTCGGAAAAGTGTGACAAAATGCCCTAAATTTTCAAGTTTCCAGCGCCCCGCACTCCCCCGCATATGGTCGGATCGGGAAACTGATTATTTCCAGGCTAGTTTGGTCGGGTCCCTGATACGCCTGCCAAGTTTCATTGTCCTAGCACATCTGGAAGTACCCTAACTCGCGATCACCGGACCGACCGACCGACCGACGGAAAAGTGATCGGTATATGGCACTTGGCCGCAAGGCAAGTGCCATAAAAAAAACTGTCAAATTCCGACATTTGGATTACTGGTCCGGGGGTATCGTGCGAAATTTAAAGTTTCGGAGACAAAAATGGATCCAGCAGTTAAAAGCCAGGTTTTCCCTCCCAGACATCTGGGGCTCAAATATTTTTTCAGCCCAAGGTGACTGCGAATCATATTGGACAATGCAAAATGGATGCATCAGCTGCGTTTTATTAGAGCTGTATTTCGGCGAAAAGGGCACAAACATAGCACTGCAAAATTCAGCGGACGAATCTGAGGCTTTCACACAGTCAAGCCAACCCTTCCGGAATTCCGTGATAATGGTGATAGCCTAGCTAATTTTGATGCTGCTCAGCATTTTTAAACATCCTCCTCATACACCTATTGCCCCTCACTCACAACTGTCAACCACTTTCCCTTTTCAAATGTGTTGCCCCCATGACAACTTCCGGATTCAGGGATCTGGAATGTACATCCCCGGATGTCTGTAATCCGGATGTTTGAAGCCCGGCTTTTAGGGAAGAAGGGTGGATCGACTTTGTAGTTATGTAGCGTTTATAAGCCGAGGAAACTTTGTGAACAGAATCCGGTCTTGGTGACAAGATTATGTCTACAAGCAGATGATTTTTTTTTCTTCAAGCCAGAAAATCTGACAGAAACTCACTCATTAGCCAACAAAAAATGTTTTGATAGCATTTACATAGTACTGAAGACTGCTGCCCTCAAAAGCTAGCTACACTGTACAAACAAATCTTATCTCTAATTCGGATTATTCTTATCTCAGTAGAGATAAGATTAATCCCAGTAGCAAATACTGCAGTTAACTTTAGTCCTTACTCGGAGAAACTTTTTACAGTGTATACTTTTTTTTGGCTTTTCAGATGTCCTCTTCATATATACCGTCGTCGGTGGCACCGATTCCATTTAAAGTCGACCGGAATTCCTTTCAAGTTGAAAGAAATTATCGCCCCGCTAGACGTTTTTTCTAGTCGTCTTCACGAACTGAATCTTTTCAAGTCGACCAGAGGACTTTTTGACGATAGTGTATTTCTATCAAGTCTTGAGTGTACCGCAGGATACTCCCATAACCGTGCAGATTTGCCAAACACCGACTGAAAAAGAGTACCTATACTTTTCTGAACTGACTTTATGATCGAGAAACTGATTGTCTCAAAAATGGTAAATCTGTTATTTTCGTTCTTATTGATAGCAAAAAAGGTGCATGCCTCCATAAAAATGAATTGTAAAAATGAATACAGTCAACTCCGTAGATAAACTGTCAGCAGCATATCTTTCGTTTCAATATGGTCGTCAAGGGTTGACTAATGGGCTGCAGGCAACGACGTGGAACTTAAGTTTGCTCCAAGTCTCCACAATACGATTTTAAGACTTCCTTTAATTATTTATGCCGCTAAAAAAGGTGCAAATCGTGTATATACACACTAACCCGTTTAGCAAGAGTTGCGTTTTTGATCTAAGTTTTGTTCGCCGTTAGCGTAGCTGGTGGCTTAATTTTCGTTTTCAAACGCCGTCGAAGTTCACCGTTTGCTTAATTAGTGTTGTTACGACTCCGGCAATCCTTGCCCGGTTGACGTTTCTTCAACAATTCAAGCAAACTTCAAACTTGCTAGCTCACGATTAACAATAGCTCAGAATTCTGATTTTAAGGTTTCAGGAACAATACTGGATGCAGCTACTGAGGTCTGACTCTCCTCAGCTTAACCTTGTCCCTTCAAACAGGGAAGCGAATCACGACGAAACCCAGATTAATTCTCTAAATACTATTTTCTTCTTTTATTCTTGATCCGAAACAAGCTATCTAATTTCAACTTCAACTTCTCAAAAAACTTAAACTCAACTTCAAATAACATATAAAAAACATGGTAAATGAAACACGATACTTTACCAAAAATCCTTAACCATAAGTCAAAAATCAACATTCATTAAGACTAACCAAGGAAACGATCAGGTCCAAAGCCGCCTGGCTTTACGAGTAGGAGACTCATTTCTTTCTTGACAAGAATTCCTCAATTCCTAAAGTTTTTATGACTATTTTCACCGACTAAGATCAGGTAATACAGTTTCGAATTACTTTGGTTCGCAAAAAGGTTACTTATATTTGATAGTGCAAAACGGATACATCAGCTGAATTTCATTAGAGCTATATTTCGGCCCTTCTTGGCAAGGGTCCTCTTCAGGCTCAAAGCCACTCAAGTTAAGTTTTGAGCCTGAAGAGGACCCTTGCCAAGAAGGGCCGAAATATAGCTCTAATACAATTCAGCTGACGTATCCGTGTTGCACTATCAAATATGATTCGCAGTCAGCTTGGACTGGAAGAATATTTATCAAAAAGGTTACGAAGCAAGAAACATAATCTGAATCTGGAAAGGCAGCAAAATCACAAGTTTTTTTTTTTTTTATTCAGACGTTATTCCTCGACAGAAGGTATAATGATGACTGTTTATAGTTCTAGAAATCTCCTTTGCTTGTATTACATTTCCAGTGTTCTGTTAATAGGGAAATGCAGAGTTTATTTTGTGGTCTGTAAAATACTTAGGAAAAACCAAAACCTTCTCGGTTTTTTAACCATTCAGCTATTAAAGGACACCTGAACAATTAAACCATACTTAAACACACCATGGAGAATGCATTTACAGACATGGCCACGGAGAGCATTCTTCTCTTGAGCGTGACGTTTTCAAAATTGGGATGTTCGTTTCTGGAGGTTTGCACATGCAGACTCCAAGACAACAAGACCAAAGTTTTCGATGAGATCCCAAAAATTCAATATCTGATCCAGACAACTGGGTCTTGTCTTAGCCAGATCCAGTCATCGCCAGAATCCTTGAACATTCTTACAATTAAAATCTAATCATCTGAGAAAACCAAGTTCAGATATTGATTCAGCATGTGTGTTTACCCGTATAAGTCATATCTGTTTTGACGAAAAGTTCCTGCCACTTCTGCCAATTTCCCGGTTTCGGCCGAACTCTAGAACTACTTGTCCGGCGAAAAAAGAAAGCTCAAAAACGAACTCAGGGTATCTTCTTTCCCCAATAATGAACATCTCATCAACTTCAAATAAAAATTTAACTTATAACAAATTTTCCGACTCCAGCCGGATTCCGGTCGAACTATATGTCCGGGTAAAATATGATTGTCACACACGGATTCAGCGTCTCTTCTTACCCCTAAATCGGTTATCTAATCGGCTAGAAATAAAACTTTAACTTCTAACAATTTTCCGGTTTTGGCCGGATTCCGGGCGAACTACATGTCCGGGTAGAAAATTATTTTCATATAAAAGTTCAGCATGTCTTCTTGCCCTAAATCAGACATCTGATCAACTCCAAATAAAACTTTTAATTTTAACAAACTTTCCGGTTTGGGCCGGTTTCCGGGCGAACTACTTGTCCGTCGAGAAAATGGTTTTCACCATCGTCTTCAGAATGTCTTCCTACCTCTAAATCGAACATCTAATCAACTTCAAATAAAACTTTTACTTTTAACAAACTTTCCGGTTTTTGCCGGATTCCGGGCGAACTACTTGTCCGATTACAAAATGGTTTTCACCATCGTGTTCAGCATGTCTTCTTACCTCATAATCGACTTTCACATTAGCTGTTTCAAAATATTTTGTTTTTCCCTTAATTTGAACCCCCTCCCCCACCCCTAAATGTAGGGCTACAAAACCCATTTACGAACTCGACTGGTCCGCCGACCCAACGAATCCTCACACCAAGTTTCATCAAAATATCTCATTCCCTTCGAGAGTTATCGTGCTTACAGACGGACGGACAGACGGATAACTTTTGCGATGTCATAGGTATCCCTCCACTTACGTTTTGGGATCCCAAAAAGCGCAATTCGTCCAAATCCCGTACAGCGCTGGCCGGATCGTATTAGAATTTCTTCTAGATATACGTTTGGGCTTAACTGGTTAAAAAATATTCCAGAAGAAGGTTGATTGGAGACATTTGTTCATTTCTAAAACTGTTCAGTTTTGAAATAAGGACAGATGCAAAATGGAGCAAAAATCATAGATTGGAAACACTATTTCGTATTTGGATTGGGTTTTCTGCAGGCAATGTTAAAGGAAGTCATACAGACAGGGATGATACTTGGTACTCTTCATTCAGGTGTCCTTTAAAGGGAGGATTAGCCAGTTGAGGGATATAATCTAGGACGTAGCTGGAAATGCGCAGTTGGAAATCAGAGTTGTAGAATACTGGGCCGTTTTTCACTTTAGCACACTTTGTTACTTATAGTAATTAGGTCTGTTACGATACACTGCGAAAAAAAAAAGGTGGGGATGGGTTGGCTTAACAAAAAGCTATACGCTAGGCCCGAAATCAGGAGTTAAAAGGCACAGAAAACTTGACTACGCAACTTTCGGCCATCAAACCGACCTGGGGGGCTTAGATAAAGATACAGGGACTTATTGTCGACAGGACCCCCCTTCTTTGTTATCTCGAACCCCCTCCTTAGTGTTCCCGAAGCTAGCTGGCAGGCCCTTGCCCCTTATGCACTGTAATTATGCACTTATGCACTGGAAAAGTTCGCCTTTGGCCGTGTTGACTAATACAATCGGGATAGTAGTCAAGAGGTCGTGCGTTCGATTCCTACTCCCGGCACACAAACCTTTTGCATTTTTTCTACTAACTCAAAAGTCGAATTCTCGGAAACTGCAATGGTCGTTAATGAGAATTTTTCTTACTCTCAATATCGACTCAGGGTACATTCTTGATATGGCAGCTAGCTCCCCGAGTCAAGTTTGAGTCAAGTTTTCTGTTCTTTTAAGCAGCACTTTCAGCACTTGACTGAGAAACGACTGGAAAAGCTACTCCGAACTGACGCCTGAAAGTCATCGCCAGAGCTACACTGTAAAAAAAATCTTGCAGTATTTGCTACTGGGATTATTCTTGTCACTACTGAGATAAGATTATCTCTAATTCGGATTAATCTTATCCCAGTAGAGATAATATTAATCGCAGTAGTAAATACTGCAGTCTTCTTTAATCCTTACTCGGAGAAACTTTTTACAGTGTAGGGTTTCTGGCTCTGACATTAGGGTTATTGTTAGTCATTCTTGATCATTACTATTAGGTAGCCACGGTTTTCTTTTATCCAGCTTTTTTGCCGATCACTTGGGCTGAACTTGACCAATCTTAGAGTTTTCAGTTTTGTTTAGGTTTTGCCTGTCAGCTCGGAGGTTTGCAGAACTATTTTTACTGTGCTAGGAGCACGAACTAGAAAAAGGCGAATTCTGAAACCTCAAATTTTAGCATCTTGGTTGTTTATAGCTTATGTTTAGTATCTGCGTACCACTCGTTATAGGTCACAAGGTGAGCATACACAATCAGGCTTTCCGGACGGATTTTCTCCATTTTCATCAGTTTCTCGCGGAGAAACTGAAATCTCAACTTTTCCGTACGGAAGTCGTAAATCTGAGTAGTACCTCCTCCTGGGTACAAAAGCTCTTAGTCACACGCTGGGTTTCCTGTCTGGATCTTTAGCACGACCATCAGTTCACGGCTTTAAAATTTTCACGTTTTTTCAACTTTTCACTACATGAGTGAAAAAAGAATCGACAGAACCTGGTCGTCTAATTGTGCGGAGGGACGTGTCGGTCGTATGCCGAAACTTTACCGGATTTTCACCACCATCATTACTTCGGTTACGGAAAATTTGAGCGTTTCTTAACCCTTCTGGCCGGAATGGATGAAAATAGAGAAAATTAGCCCACCCCCAATCTGTCCAAAGAATAAAGGCTGCTATAGTTGCAAAATATTAAACACGCTGAAGCATAATGTTAATAACTGTGTTCTCTACCACCAAAATATCCGGAGTTTTCTTCCCTGTCGGCCGTTTTTGGTCGCACTGGTAACTGCTCCCACCACTGTCAGAAGTTTGATAACATATAACAGAAGAACGCTCAACTCTAACAGATAACGCGGAGTCGGACGTTATCTACGTTCGGCCGAGCATATCTAAGCAAGCGGGGGCGTACTGGCGCTCATGTCGTCACTGCAGAAGACCATCAGACTGGTCATGTCTCCCCCACCCCGAGAAGGAATGTTGGTCGAACCCCGCAGCTAGTGGCGACGCTCGAGAGATGTTACTGATTAGAAAGGCATCTCAATTATTTCGTTTTGGGATTTCGCATCCGAATAAACTTCGAAAGAGATAGAACGCTCGGAACTACTCTACAACGCAAGTGTTACAGAATATTTCCGGTTTCAAAGTAAAATTGCAGACCATCTTTAGTCTTTCGTTTGCAAAATCCTTAAATTTTAAGACTCATGATAGCCTACGATTTTTCTGTAATTTTAATAGGTAGTGTAATAGCTGTTATCTAGTCAAACTGCGCATCCTTGTGTCAGACGTTATGAAGCTTCTGACGGTGCACCATGCTGCAAAGCGTTATTAGACCCACCAGTGCCGGGAGATGGCGAAACGAAAAATTCCTTTTAAAGGAAAGATCATACACTGGGGAGCAAACACAGAGACTACTCAAGTGTGCGAAAAACACGCCTAAGTCCGATTATGGCATTCTCACGATTCGCTATACGAAACACAAATCGAAAATCCGCTAGGCTGCCAACACCGTCATGTAGTCGATTTCCGAAAATAAATTCGCTTTGCATTCCAAAATCAGTTAAGCGTCAAAACATCTCTGGAAACCGAAGCGAGTGTTTGCCGGATCAGCAGCGAATAAACTACACTGTCAGAAGTTTCATAACAGATAACACAAGGATGCGCGGTTTCAACAGACAAGACTCCACAGACAACACTTGGGATGTAATCTGTTGTCGCAACAAACGTTATGCATAACAAGCATTGCCAGGATGAGCCGAAAAACCGCCAAAAAAGTATCGCTGACTTTTTGTTTCGGAAAATTCAGCAGATGCTTTTTGGCGGTTTCTCAAGTGTTAGTCTGTCGCAACCGCGCATCCTTGTGTTGTCTATTATGAAACTTCTAACAGTGTAGCGGAGCTTTCAAGATTTATTCCAGATCACCAGAATTGCTCCTGGATAGCACTGGATGTCGGGCTGAACGTGGTAATTAGCAACCATTCGCAACGCACAGACAGAGTTACTAAACAATAATTTCACACAGGAAATTAGGCAGATCAATCCAGTGCGTCAAAAAGAGATTAGGACAGAGGGTCTGCATCAAAAGCGCGACGACACGGATCCGACTGATCGAAGTTTTTTTTTCGTGAGCCAAAAGCTCGCATTCCTATCCCGTACCGATATTTCCGCCTGAAATTGACCCAGAAAAAGTGATACAGATTTTTACCCATTTCAGGTTAGTTTTTCCTTCGGATCGACCAGAATTTCGGACCTCCACCCACCAAGTCGCCTGAGTGCCGGAATTCCGGTTAAAAAGTTAAGTTCTAACTGGACATCCGTTTTTGTCTGGTATGATGCAATCCCTCCGTATGGATACAGGGATAACCTAGCAATTAGTAACCAGCAGCAACACGTTAGAAAGTTACTAAACACCATCACATAAGGAGATTCTCGCTTAGGCAGATCAGTAAAGTTCGTAAAAAGGAGATTCCAACTAAACTGGGAAATATATAGGCTAAAACAGCACAAAAACCGGTTACACGAACTCGTACAGGTCCTTCCTTCCATGCCATAGAGGTAACATGTTAGTACAAAAGGACAGGCCGACAATGAAAACACGGCACTCTGCTAACGAAAGCGAATGTACGGGGAGAGACGGGTGTCCATGGGAAACTGAAAAGCATGGAGGGTACAGGCAAACAAATATTTCGGTATTCTCTTGATGCTATACGTTCTCAGCCTTAATGCCTCTTTGCACTAAACGGGCTATCTCCAAGTTCACCATTATGAAGGCTGGGAGCAGAACTGTCGTATCTGAGAACAATGAAAACCGAAGAAAAACGCGCTAAGCTTACAGCGCAAAATTAACATTATGACAGAAAGTTTATGGGTTTCAAACCAATAAAATATCAACGATACCCAGATATTAAAGGACCCCTCGCACTATTTACTCTTCCACGTCCATTATTTTAAAATATCTGAATACTTTAAAACTAGGCTGTGCTTTCAACAAGTAACCCACGGTTTTGACTGTTTTAAGCCTTTTCCGAGACCCGTTGACTTGTAGCGAAAACAGGGACAAATTTACATAACCGATTTTTCTGATGGAATAACTTCTCGCAGGCAGCCGTCGACAGCGTGATAGGCATCGAAGGTGGCAAAACACGGGAAGTGGGAGAATCAGCAAGCTTTTGTTAGAGGAGCTAGAATGTACCGTCGAATTCGGGTCTACAGGGTTTAGAAATGCAGTGAGTGATTACGGAATTAGGCTGCGTTGGTATTGTAGATAAGATGGGTCCTTTAAGAATCTGCGTAAGAATTCACTGGGTAACCCGGTTTGCCATAAGCGACTTCATTCCAAATTCTGATGTTGAAAATATGGTTGAAAATTGAACTTTTATTTTTAGAGTTAGACAATAGTTGCCTTTCAGATACCATGGTCTGATACACGGTCAAAGTCGTTTTTACAGTTGATGAGTAGCTGGCCAATTACCATGGTATCCGAAAAGTCATCTCACATCATCAAAACAAGAGTACCTTTTTGTCAAATTGGTGGGAGAGAAGTTTGGCATTAGTGATGTGAGTGGATGAAAGTAATTCTTTTGTGAATCTCCTTTAATATTTAATTACAGCTAGCAAATGTTGCGGGCTACCCAGTCCATCAGAAAAAAAATGTTTACTATGGGGCCGAGCTAACGAGCTTGTATCCCTTCCGGCCCCACAGTGATCGATTTATATTGTAGGCCTATTAATTATTTTAAATTAAATAACCCGCTAGCTACTTCTGTTTCCATGCACGCAGGATACCACAATCTGCTCCTAGCGTAAAGTTGGGTGACGTTAGGGTGTTACTCAAACTATCACATCAAACCACCCCAAAAAGCGTTACAACTCTAACACATTAGTTAGCTCGCCAGGGTTGGAGGGGGTCACTAAGCACGCGGTTTCCGAAGGGATGCCACTACCGTTTTGATGACATCCGGGTTCTCCTCAGTAATGCGGTCCCAGTTGATCGGTTCGCGTTTGGAAAGGATGGACTCAGCGCAGAGAAGTAGGAACTTTCGGGAGTAGACGCGGCGCTGGCGTGCTGGCGCAGGTGGCAGGGACAAGGGTTGCGCCAGAATACCTGCAAGGAATCCATCAAAACTATCTGCAAGTGGACGTTGCCGCAGCCCCAAGCTTCAGAGACGACTTGATACTTCCAGCGGACGCCCTGGATGCCTATATAGGCAGTGAGTGCAGTTGGGAGTCCCTATGTAATGGCGTGATGTATCAACGTCTGACTTTACTTACAAACCCGACACACTAGGAGTGTCTTCCACCCTTCTTATTCTCCTTCGCTTCTTTTCTATCGTGAAAAGTACCGTTCCAACCTTCTCGAAATGGTCACTATTTGCTACCATGCTCGGAGGTGTGGTAGGCGTCGTAGCTACGATCTCTGTGGCGCGATTTTTGCCAACAGTAGAAAACCAAGAAGCCGTAAGGTCATGCGTAGTTACTACAGAATATAGGGTGGAAACGATGTAGACGGCATAACTTTAAAATTTGTATTGCTATGGCCACGGGCTTTTTTGGTAATATTTCCTATAGGCAAAATGTATTCCATTCGAAACAATGTATTCATGCAATCAGACGACTCTTAACAGGCAGGATATTATGTTTGCAGTCATCTGATTAACCGATTTTGGACGCGGCCTAAAACTAAGAAAAAGGGAAATCGATGAGGTAAGACAAAATCAGGGCTTACACACGTGTTTGAATATTCGTCGCGTAGTCCAGTTTCAGAGCCATTAAAGTGATCCCTTCAAAGGCCAATTCCCTTTTTTTGGCATAGTTGGTACTGTATTGGCAATATGGATACGACAGCTTCGTTAAAGTTTAACTGTAAAGTCAGCTTCTTATTTTTTTTTAATCTGAATACACTGAATTATTTGATTATTGTTTATTTTTTCATCGGGCTCTAGTAGCAACGGTTAGAATATGCACTGCTGGCCCGGAAAGAAAAGTTCAACCAGAAATGAAAAATTAAATTTCAAGAAAAGCTTGCATTTCAACGGCTAACGAATCGAAGCTCTGGAAATGTTCAATCCCAAAATCCCAAATTATAAGGTCATTTGTGAAGAAAGCACGCTATTTCGCGTGAACACAAAAATATGTATTTTTCGGCAATAGTTTACAGTAGTAGATGCTAAACGCTTGAAACATAGAGATACGGGCACATAGAGGTATCAAAATCTAAAAGAAATGGTTCATTCGATGAAAATCAACTACATGAATAGCAGTGAATCAAAGCAACGCCTTTTCATCGGCCTATCAAGTGAATTATCGATAGGTAAATAAACTGCCACATCACAAACTAGCAAAACCCGGACCGACCAACCGACATACAGAATAACGGACGGACAGAAACTGCAATCGCTATATGGCACTTGGCCGAAGCGCAAGTGCCATAAAAAAATACAACAAAAACAAATACAATATTTGTAAGGTCACTTTTTAAAAAGTCCGCTATTTCGCATGACCCCAAAAAGATGTGTTTTTCTGCAATTGTTTACCTAAGTAGATGCTGAGTACTGCAAGCATACCGGCACAAGTGCACATAGAAAGTCCGAAAGAAATAGTTCATTTGACAAAAATCAATTATACGAATAACGGAACATCGAAGTAACGCATTTTCATCGTGTCTTCAAGCCGATTAGTCAATAAGTGATGGGTATATAGAATTGTTGTATCACCTGAAGATCGAAGAGCTACTTACTGCCCAGGGTTGCAGAGGGAGATAGCTTCGGTAGGTCCGACGCCATGATCACTGGACGGGGGGAGCTGACTGAATCTGACAGCTGGGGGGTTGTCGGTGCGGAGGTGTTCACTGGAGGAGAGGGGGTCTTTGGTGCAGGGCTATATATCACGTCGTCATAAGGACTAGAAAGGAAAGTTGAAAATTTAGCAAGTTGTAGTGGGCGTTGATTTAAACATTCGCGAATACAATATTGCTCCCCTGCTCCGAAGCAACACTGATCTCCTATGATTACAATTGTGGCATCAACATTCTGATGTGTGTCACGCATGACTTTGTAATTACTGATTTGTACTGTTGATTTTTATGAAAAGGTCTGAACTATTCGAACTTATCTTCGTCCTGTTCAAATCCTGAAGTTTTAAATGTTAATCCGGGTAATCTTTAAAGTTTAACTGGAAAGCCAACTTATTTTTGTATCATTCAACTGAATACACTACATTATTTGGATTGTGTTAAGTGATATTTTATTTTTCACTATTTGCTCTGGTATGGCCTTCAGAATATCTACTGCCGTCCTCACAACGCAAAATTCTACTATGACGCGGAAAATTTAAATCTCAATAAAAACGCGGTTTTTCAGTGGCCAGTCGTGAGCTAGGTGACCACTGCTCACTGGGTGAACGCTTATTTTTCGTAAGAAGCTTTCGTCAAGCATAAACACAGGTGCAAGCATAGAGGTACCGTAAACCCGACAGAGATATACCACTATTTGAAAATTGGTTATACATGAATAGCGGAGCAACGAAGTAACGGACTTTCATCGGGTCTTCAAGCCTCTTTAAGTGAACAACTGATGGGTAACTAGATTGTCGTATCTCAGCCCTTTTCAGTTAAACTTTAACGATTACGTGCTATATACAGATACACATATATTCAATGTATGATCTACCAAATGCACAAGGACTGTGACAACCAAATGCACAAATGGACTACCAAATGCGCAATGACAGTGGAGTAAAAGGAAAACAGAACACTAAATCAACATAAAGCCCGACAATTTCGACTGAATAACTATCTAGACCCACAATATTCATGAAAAAGGTCATGTAGACGATGAGCTGGATGAATAAATGGTTTCAGTAGAGACGCGGACGTGCTCAGTGACTGAATGAGCGGATGCACCAGAAACCTATCCCGCCTCTGATCAATTGGTTTGAAACCGGTACTCGTCAACATCAAGAGAGCTGCGCGAGGCGGGTTTGTAAGGTCAGACATAAGGCGTTTTTCCTGACACAATTGTGTGCCACACACTTCCTAGTGTTTTTCGCGGAAACACGATTGTGTGCCACACAAGATGAAACCCGCGGAAACGCCGTTTTGTCAATTTTCTGGGCGATAATTTCAGATGTCTGAATATATAAATAAAAATCATTGAATAACAGAACTCCAGGCTTTCGTCCTTACCATTCCGTGCAAAAAAGATCTTCAGTTTTATGTCTGTATACTTGAGAAAGTTTTTAATTTTATTGTTTTGACGTTATTTTGCTTCTAAATTTGAATTTCCCGCCAACATCGAGCCACAAAATCGACAATCACCTCGGAAGTTGTTTGTCGAATTTGAGCCACGAAATGCGGAAACACACTTTTAGGCCGCACAAAAGGCCGCGGAAACGTCCTTGCCGCAATCGACCCACAACCTGGGGTAGCACGGAAAAACGCCTATAAAATTATCTCACGTCTATTCAAACAATGTTTTAAAGTCAGCTTGGGCTCCAAGAATAATTATATCACGAGTCGGGGAGGGGGGGGGGGGGGGGTCTTTCAATGGACTACGAATGGAGATGGTCTGCTTACCTAGGGCTCCGACTGAAAGTATCATCTCATGGAAAAACAAGTGTAGGACGCACAAAAGGCCGCGTAGACACTCTTTTCGAGCCACAATCGACCCACAACCTGTCTGTGGGAGCACGGAAAAACGCCTAGTGGGTCGGGGGGGGGGGGGGGAGTCTTTCAATGTACTAGAAATGGAGATGGTCTGCTTACCTAGGGCTCCGACTGAACGTATCATCTCCTCCATATAGCTGCTTGTAGTACTCATCTAGAACCAACTTGCAAGTCTGAAAAAGAAGCAGTTATTAATTCTAATACGAAATTTCTGAAAAATACTGCTTATTACTGCCCTCGTTAGGTCAGTAGCGGAACACGCGTGCAGGACAATTAACCAGAACTTAACTGGGAATTCTTTGCTTTTGCATGGACGTAGAACTGCTGCGAGACTTCGCTAGATTGATCCCATGACCACTTTGTTGAATAAAATTGTTTGCATGCATGTCGGGCAGGGTATCAGAATCAAAATCATTAATTTACACAAGCTATCATAGTCAAGAAGAAAAAACTCAACTAAATGGCGCTTGGGCTTACAAACTAAAAGACGACACAAACTGAAAACAAAAAACTTCAGCACTTGTTAAGCACTGATGCGTAATGCGGAACAAACGTGTTTAAAAAACGATTTGTTCGTGTGGTAGGCGGTACCAGTTTTTCTTTGTTTTTTAGACCTAGTGTCTACTCGATTCGACATGACTGGTGGTATGGCCCTATATTTATCACTTCTTTGAAGGAATGGGCCAAATTTGCATCTCAAATTGAAACGACGCTCGTAAAGGGACGGTAGTTGTAAGGTTGATAATGCTGATTCATAATCTGTAAATGCTTCATATTGCTTTGACGGCTCTTTTCTGTATCGACTCAAGTTGATCACCTAAGTGATATTTAACAGTGTATAATGAATCTATTGGAATCCGCATGGTCATTCTACAGAGATAGGGAGACGAAGGTTCTGTTGCTTGTTTGTTCTTGACCACATTCAGGATTCCATAATGTAGAAGCACAACTCTTACTAGAAATCATATTTTCAGAATGAAATGGATCGGAAAAAACTTTTTTTCGAGAATACCATTACTTTCCACCTGAAATAGCGATTTTCATTTTAGTTCTTATCGACTCTGTCCAGCCATCCTGCTCTCCGACGCGGCGGCTGGGCGCAAAACATTTGAAAACTGAGCGAACCGTGGTTAAAAAGTGGGAAAAATAAGTAAATAAAAGAAGTAAAAAAGAGAAGATTCTCGTATCCTTTTGTTTGAAACAATTGGTAGCGGACTTTGAAGATTCCGGCAAACTTTGCTTTGTGTGACGGGTAAAACTCGGCACGGCCGAAAAAGTGCAAAAAATTCGTAGGACAAAACGAAACAATGGAGAAAAGTGGAGATTTTAGAAGCTTAAAATTCCATGAGGGAGCTAGGTATATTATAAAAGGACGGATAAGCAACAGGGGTCCTTTAAGGATATACTGGGCGTGGTCTGTCTCATAAGGGAACAGGCAGTATGTGCAGGAGGGAACAAGATGTGTCATTCGTGGACTTGCGAAATCGAAAGGTTTCTGAACAGTTTCAAGACCTTGGTACAGAGGACTCAACGCGAGTCCGAGTCTCTAAAGGTTGGCTGATTAATCGGTCGTGTTCTTATAGCCTTATATGTTCCTGTTACTTCATTAAGTATTTATTACCTGAACCATCTCGAAGTCCGTGCCGACTAGCTTTACAGACGACCCGCCGACGGAAACAGTGTATCGATACTCGTTGAACTGGTCAGGTCTACCTTTTCCTAGAAAAAGAAAAATCAAGGATCTGTCTCAGTTAAACTATCGATTCACTCTACGTCCCTAATCACTTCCGAAATCTCGAACGTTCCATGTCATTTTAGCCACATTAAAGTTCAACTGAACAGCAAACTTATTTTTGCATCATTTAACTGAATACACTGCATTATTGGGAATGTGTTAAGGGATTTTTTTTTTCCACTATTTTTCCACTATATTTCCACTATTCCACTATTTGGAGAGTATGACGTCCAGAATGGCCGTCCTCACAACGCAAAATTCTACTATGACGCGGAAAATTCGAATATCAATACAAACGCGGCTTTTCAGTGGCCAGTGACATCTAGCGGAAGGGAGCTCACTAAGTGAACACTTATTTTTCGTAAATCGTTTTGTCAAGCAGAAAACACAGGTACAAGCGAACAGATTTGAAAAATTATATGAAAACCTATTCGTAAATAGCAGAACAACGAAGTAACGCATTTACATCGGGTTTTCGAGCCTATTTAAGTGAATAAGGGAGGGGTAACTAGATTGTTCTATCTAAGCCCTTTCCGTTTAAAGTTTACGGCAACATAACACATATTGCGTCTGCCATTTCAAGCTCTTTTCAAGACGGACGGGTCTGGCTCCCATTTATTACTTCCAAGAACGGTCACTCGTCGGAAAGACCGACAATTCGACTGTCCCGCATTCGACGCAAAGCCCGCGGCGGCTAAAAAACTAGGTAACTGACGATTAACTTTGGAAAAAAAAATGTTTTACTTCTGACCACCATTCTGACCACAAAAACCTGATGTAGAAAAAAATCTGAAAAAATCACCAGCTACTTTCCCAGACATTCTACACGTTTGACAATAAAAACGATGTAAATCCGCCAAGAAATGGCGGCCAGAAATAGCAAGAAAAGGAAAATTAGTGTCCGGGTCAACCCCGAGCTCCCCTAACTAATAGTAACTATTGTTAGAAGGGTGGAACACGCTCCAGGTGGTAGGTGAGTCATAACACTGTCAGTAACAGCAAAATATTGAAAAAGTGATGACATGATTGGAAAAGTCGATTTTCCATTTAATAGTAACAATTATTTAAGTATTTAGTAAAGTATTAAATAGTAAAATGAATGGTTTGTTTTTTTTCTTCGGCGATCGTTGACTGTTAGGCGACGTTCACATAAGCATACTTCTACTGTACTGACCTTTCCCAACGATTGAGCCTTCCTCCATGCCAACACTGTTGATACTCGAGTTCGAATCGGCTCGAATCTGGTCACCAAGGCTCTCATCACGAACGGGGGACGCGTTCCGACGGATCACCTCTGAGATCAGCTCCTTTGCTTTCCTGCAATTCGGGAAACGAAATTTTCCACTGCGCTACAAGCAGAGCAGAACAACACGAGGGATTAGCCCCGATGAAAAATGTTCGATAATTAGTCGTACGGAATTGTACGAAAAAGTAGCGTGCAGTAGTAACTGTTGCCACTGCATTCTACTACTAGCAAACTAGATGCTACTATAGCAAGATCGGATGCTATCGGATACTACTACCTAAGATTATCGCAGTCGGAGGCACGTTACAGCAAAGTATTCCATACTATGATTATGTAATAATACATGCAACTTTTTCGTACAACTACTATACAACTACACAGTCAAATAATTTGTCATCGGGGCGCCAATACCGATGATTTGCAAACGGGCCATACTCGTAGCGCCGCCCACTACACTTGCGACATTTGAAGCGAAACGAACTAGCGGGTTTAGAATTTTCAGTAAAGCTAAGATGCGGTCTACCCACATGGAGGAAACAGTGGAAGTTGTATCTTTTTTTTTGCTGTGTTCAGAATACAGCAAAATAGCACTAGGAGGTAGCACCTAGACTGATACTGACACTCGTGGCACCGCCCACTGCGCTTGCGGTATTTAAAGCGAGACGAACTTGCAGGTTTAGAGATTTCAAGTAAAGCTAAGATGCGGTCTGCCCACATCGAGGAAACAGATTAGGTTGTATCTTTTTTTTGCTGTGTTCAGAATATAGCTTGATAACACTAGGAAGTAGCACCTAGACTGATGCTTTCATTGCAAACGGTCAATATTCGTAGCGCCGCCTACTACACTTCCGGCATTTAAAGCGAGACGAACTTGCGGGTTTAGAAATTTCCAGTAATGCTAAGATGCGGTCTGCCCACATAGAGGAAACAGGGGAGGTTGTATCTTTCTGTTGATGTGTTAAGAATATGAAGTTGTCGAGCCAGCACTGCTGCACGACTGGATAAGTTTCAGTAGGGACGTTCTCTATCACTGGTGTCGCTGCTACTCGAGTGTGTGTCGCTTATTTCAAGTCTTGGCACGACTTCCTAGTGTTATTTTGCTCTGGCTACAAGCAATTAATTTGAATGCCCTAAGGTATTTATTAAATAGGAGGGCTTTCGCGAGATTTCGGAATCATTTTCTAGCAAGCGAAGATCACCGTGGAAGCTGTGGGAATCCGAACCCTGGACATCCTCTTTTCGCGTTTGGCTGACCGCAAAAACCCATGGAAAGTTGAAACCGCCGGGAAAATGCTCAATTCCAAACTGTTTTGAATAAATACGGTTCACTTGACATACCTCCGAATCTCAAAGTCATCCTTAATGACACTTGACAAGGCACCAGGATGCTGCCCCCAACCGCCCATTGTACTTCCTGACTGAGAATCGGAGGTCAGCAACGCCAGTTAGGCCTGTAGAGGCTGATGCCGAGACCTTACTTAAATATACTGGCCTTATTATTTCCTAACTGCTGGATATGATTTGCATGGGACTCGGTTGTTTTAAAAAGCAATTAATAAAGTTACTGAAAAGGAGTCACTTACTCGATGTTTTCTTCTCCCGGGCCTGTGATCTGGACCAGTCGCTCTTTCGCACCAGCCGGCACTGTGAAAAGAAACCAAAACTTCACAAGCGGAAAAAAAGACGTACTTAAATCAATAATAATTTTTATTAACCCGAAAGGAAAAAATAATCAGAATCTTAATCAGAAAGGAAACAGCAGTTCGTGTTGATTCTACTATGCCAACACGATGTTTAGTTTCATTACTAAACCCTCTTGACTTCACAACTCAATGAATGGCATATAAGTTACGGAAAGTTTGAAGTTACCCCCACCATGAGCCACTGAATAAGCCATTATCATAAGCCCCCACCATCGAACCCACAATAAGCTCCATCCCTCCCTTCACGTTGTTTGGGATTGGTTAAGTGGGGGGTACGAACTGTACATACCAATGAGAGACATGCTTGTTGGTTAATGTTAATGGAAATTGCGCGTAACAAGTTGTAGTACAAAAAAGGGACATCAGACAGTTACTTTAATGATTGAACTGATCTTGGAGGGACACCAACACTTTTCACACAACATCAGACGATCAACTTTAAAAGCTCAGATTTGGATTTACAAGCAGACAAGTGGGACATCAGACAGTTAATCTACGGATTAAACTGATCTTTGGAGGGAGACCAGCACTTTTCACACAACATCACAAGATCAACTTTAAAAGCTCAGAGTTAGGTTTAGAAGAGAACAAGTAGTACATCAGACAGTTAATCTACTGATTAAACCATCTTTGAAGGGAGACCAGCACTTTTCACAAAACATCACAAGATCAACTTTAAGTGCTCAGATTTGGGTTTAGAAGTAGACAAGTGGGACATCAGAGAGTTAATCTTCTGATTAAGCTGATCTTTGGAGGGAGACCAGCACTTTTCACAAAACATCACACGATAAAGTTTAAAAGCTCAGATTTGGGTTTAGAAGCAGAAAAGTCGTATTAGATAGACGGGTCAAAAGTTTAGGGTTGCAAGCACTCCAATCCATGAACACTTTACCTCTTTGGAATGAAATAATAGTCTCGCTTATTTCCTCAATCAAATGGACGCGGCGCCCTTTGATGCCCATCACTGTGAAGGAATACAATTAAAACAAATCAAAACCTTACCCTTCTATATAAATGGAGAAAGTCATTAGATGCGTTTTCCAAACACCATTCTATCCTACACCAGGGTATATTTTGTCTTTTTTTGCAGTTACTACATTAGCCTACAGAATTTGGTCCTGCGGCTGACGTCATCGACATGTTTTTTTCTTATTTTATTTATTTCTTATTACTTTTAGCGTTAAGCTTTTAGCTTGCCTTATTTATTAACGTTATTGATTTATTAATTATTAACTTTTCTTTATTAACGAAACCGTCGGCCAACGGCGTCGACGTGTCTTTTATAAACAAAACCAGCGACCGACTTCGCCAATAACACCAACGACATCAAAACGCCAAATCCCAAATTTGTGCTTTCAAGAAGTTGCCAAAAAAAAGAAATGCTTACACTCACATTATAACACTGTCAGAAGTTTTACAACAGATAACACAACGGTGCGCAATTACAACAGACAGCACATCTGGTGCAGTTTTGATAGCGCTATGCATTAAATGTGATGCACAACAAGCATCGCCAGTAAGACTAGAAAAAGCATCTGCTGACTTTTTTGTTTGTCGTCATGCCCAAATTAGGAAACTGTTAGCAGATGCTTTTTCGGCTCTCCCTGTCAATGCTTGTTATGCATAACATTTAGTGTATAACGTTTTCACAATCACAACAGATTACAACCCAAGTGTTGTCTGCGCTTCTGCGCATCTCCGCGCATCCTTACGTTATCTGTTATAAAACTTTTGAGAGTGAAGTTCCAAACTTCTTCCCGATCAATTTGACTGTTGTAATAGATACCACTGTAACTGTAAAAACGACTCCAGAGTGTGGTATGAGATAGGTCTGTGGTTCCCAACCGGTGGTACGCGTGACCAAAAAGAGACCCTCGAAAGAGATACGCGAAGGTCCCAAAATCAAATTGCTTTAATTCCTCGCTTCAGTCGATTTTGAGTCCACTAACTCAGTTACAGTACTGTCCTAGAAATCAGATAGGCCTACCCCGTCGTAGGCCATTTCAGATTTACATGCCTTAGCACCAGTACGGAAAAGGTTGGGGACCACTGAGATAGGGTAGCATGGTATCGGCAAAAACGTAACCAATGTCAGGATTAAGCTATTCCAGCGACAATTTGTACCTCAGAATTCCTGTATTCCCCCATCGAGCAGGAATGGCCATCAGAATGGTGACGTCTATGCGTACCTTTGTCAGTGATAGCACAATAAAGAGCTGGCCCCTTCTTTTGTCATATAAATCGAAATAACTACGATGGAACACAACAAATATCCTCAAAGCGTCCGGAAAGTAGTGCAAGACACAAATTAGCACCCATTCTGCCCACACTGGTTGCAGACCACAGCTTATGCACCTAAGTTAGCTGGTTAAGCACAGCTAGGTGCTTAAGCTGTGTTGCAAACCAAATACGAGACAAATTACCCCGCCCCTAGTAGTAGATGAAACAATTATCATAGCACTTCTAACTTTAAAGTGAAGAATCCTTTGTAGACTTTGAATAGTAAAATGCAAGACTTTCATAAAAATGCTGACAACGTTGTTGTTCATCCCAAACCTTTTTCATTTTGTATGGCACTCGCAGCTTCGCTCAAGTGCCACAGATAACTTCTCGGTCGGTCGGTCTTTCAGGCCACTCATCTCGAGTTAGGGTACTTCCAGAAGTGCTAGGACGATGAAACTTGGCAGGCACATTAGGGACCCGACCAAACTAGCTTGGAAGTAGTCGCTTCTCCTATTCGTCCACCGTGGGCGGAGTGGAGGGAGTGGGAATCCGGAATACTGACGTATTTTTAACTTTTGAAGGGGGAATCGGATCTTAAATGAAAACTTGATATTTAGAAAGACCTCTTGTCTCAGATTCAAAACTTCAAGTCCGGAATGGATCCGGTTACTTTGGGGGGAGTTGGAGAGGGGGGGGGGCGCCGGTAATCGTGTGACACGTTCAGAGTGGACGGATCGGCATGAAACTTGGTGTGAAGAACAAGCACAACCCCCAGATACACAGTTGACAAGACGGAATGGATCCGAGCAGTGTGGGGGGAGTTCGAGGAAGGGTTCCGGAATTCCAGTGATCCCGAGTTAAGATGCTTACACATGTGCTAGAACGATAAAACTTGGCAGACATGTCAGGGACTCGACAATTTTAACTCAGAACAGTCGTTTCTCAGATTTGACCATCGTGGGGGGAGTGGGGGGAATCCGGAATCTTGAGAAATGTCCAACTTCTGAACGGGCGATAGGATATTAATGAATCTTGATATTCGGAAAGAACTCATGTCTCAGATGTCCCACTTCAAGTGCGGACAGGATCCGATCAATGTGGGGGAGTATGGGGGGGGGGGAAATTTTTTGAGCAATTGGGATAACACTTGGTGGGAAGAACAAATTTAATCCGTAGATATATCAGTGACAGAACCGAACTACTCTGGGGGGAGTTGGAGGGTGGTCCGGAATTCCGGGGATCGCGATTTAAGGTACTTCCAGACGTGCTAGGACGATGAGACTTGGCTTGAACATTAGAGACTTGACTAGATTGGCTTAGAAATTATCACTTCCCAGATCCGACCATCCCTTAAAGTACTCATCTTCACCGCAAAGTACAAAAAATACTTTAAGCAAAATCTACATTTTCATGATCCCAACGAGCCCATGATAATTTTTTCCTCAAGGGTTTTTCTAAGCAATGATTTTCTAGAACCCTTAAAGTGCGCACCTTAACCGAAAACTATTCATGATCCTAAAGGGCCCAGGGTTATTTTTGCTTCAAGGGTTTTGATTACAGATGAATTTCTAGCACCCTTAAACTTTTTTTTTTATCAAAAGATACATTCTCGTGATTTCCAAGGGTCCATCGTTATTCATATCTGGGGGGTTTGCTTTTGAACGATCACAACAAACCCGCGAATTAGCAAATTCCTACTTTCATCCTTTTACCAAGCGTTGCAAGTGCCATGTGAGCTTCCAGCTCTTGTTTCACAAAAAAGCGCCCCTAAGAGGTTGGTTATATTGATCTTTTTTTTTCCTTTGTATTTCACTGCAGATTTAGTAGGCTAATTTGTGTGTAAGGGTCAGCTGTTATTTTTTATGTAAGTTTATTTATTTATTTGTGACCCGCTTTTTGCGTGACAGCGGAGTATGAATAAAATGCACAAAGTAAAATATACTAATTAAAACACTTAAACAAAACAATGTAAATAAACATGACAACATTCTTTTCAAGTAAGTGTGTGTGTGTTTGACTGATACTGCAGTTTTGAAGGATTCAAATAAATATGAATAATAATAGTCCTTTGAATTGGTGCGTTAATACGAAAAAAACATACCTTTTCCCGAATCAGCATTCCGAATAACCACTTCATCTTTCAAGTAGTTCTTTCCTGGTATTTTTGCAGGGGCTACAAACTTGCCCGAGTTCTTGATCACCTCACCGGGTAGCAAAATGGGGGCTGTTGAGACGACGGGGGTGATCGGCTGGGATAGTGGAAGCTGGCCAGTGTAACCAAGGGGAGTCATTACGGCTGGTGAGTCTGTCTCATCGACCTTAACAACATTGCTTAGTTTTAGGAACATAACTTTCCTTCTGGATCTCTACTCCCAAATGTATTCAGAGCGCTGTAACCAAGGTGTACATTAAAGGAGTTGCGTCGTAAGCATTCTAGCACTTGCAAGGTCTAGAACATCCCCCCCCCCCTACACCCAAGACCCCATATGAAGCCACGGCTCGATCCGACCGTTGGGTCATCTGTTTCACGGGTCGGAAGCGCCCGACATAGAGAGGCTGGGATCATAGTTTGTCTATGGATCCAACAAAAATTTTTTTTTAGCAGGTATATGGAAAATGTCTACAAAAATCCAACTAATTATTAGCTTTATCGATTTCTTTTAGTATTTTGTGTTCTGTTTTTTCTTGTTAAGTCCCGTAAGTCCAAAGAAGAAAGGATTTAAAAATAAACGAACGCGTAAAATTATACTAAATTCGTTATAGTGATTTCTTGAAGATTCTGAAATTGAGCTAAATAATATTCAGCTTCCGAGACCAAAATGTCAAACTGGCCGATGATTTCCTCTTCCGACATATCTAAACGTTAACATGGTGATATACTTAGTTGTTTCAATCCTGCTATACGCCACTCGATCTTCTCGAAGGTCTAGTAACTCTCTTGACCTCCGGCGGGAGATGAATGAATAGTTAATGATCTACGGCGACCTTGCTTTCAGGAGTGAATTTTGTTCAAGTAATTTGTGGATAACGTTAGCTACCGTGAGGATTTTGAATAAAAACAAAGGTACGGTAACAGTGTATTCGTAAAAATCCGACCCATCGAAAAATTATTGTGTCTTCTCGGCCCACATTAATCAGAGCCGACTACACCTTGGCCCATTCAGTTGATCAGCCAGCGAATATTCAGATTCCTGGCATTGACTAATTTCAGTCACTCGGGTTCGAGATGCGAGAATTAAGAAACGTTATTCAGTGTATTTTGCTTTGATTCAGACCTGACGAAGGATGGTGCTGAGGAAATTTAAAAGTTAAGTACTTCTGTATATATTTCTTTATATACTTTGCTGTATATATATCCTACATGTATATTTCTGACATTGTTGTCAAGTGTAAATATACATCTATGTTTTTCCAAAATTATTAACGAGGTGGACTATTAGTTTGGAGTTAAAGGAAAGAGTTTGTTAGTATGCACGTTAATCTATACAGTTAAGTATGGTTCACACCGCTCGCGAACCGTGTATGGAGTAGCGCTGCATACCAGCGGGCCGTACGCAAGCCTATGTTCGGCGAAATGTGTTCCTGCGGCTACTGGCTAAACCTATTGTGGACATAACTGAACAAAGCTGTTCCCGGATAAAAACAGGAATTCATGGCTATATGACTGAGATTTTCCAGAAGGTGGTAAGCGACCTTTTTCAAATTTCACAGGAACCACATGAAACCTTTCATCACGCAAAAGGGCTTTGAGAAAATCCGTAGCTTCTGCTCCGATTTGACTGAAATTTTTTGCCCGACATACAGGACATAAATGC
Source organism: Branchinecta sandiegonensis (assembly GCA_030848855.1). Lineage (NCBI taxonomy): Eukaryota > Metazoa > Arthropoda > Branchiopoda > Anostraca > Branchinectidae > Branchinecta > Branchinecta sandiegonensis. Next base: position 17,929,618 of record JAUPMV010000016.1, on the reverse strand, counting down.
GAAAATGGTACTTCGAAAACTTCCGATAAACTAACAAATGCCAACAACTTTCGAGCAACTAACAATTACTAACAACTTTCAAGAAACAAATAACTATAGTAACAACTTTCAAGAAAATAAAAACTAGTAAATAGTTTTTGTCCAATGTGCGGTGAGGGAGATGAGGGTCTTATTCATTTTATGTGTAGTTGTGATGGATTAGAGGATCTGAGGGAGGAAACTTTTAAAGCACAACTCCTACAAGAAATGATCTTCTGGATCAGAAAAAAACTTTCTCGAAAATACCATTACTTTCCATCTGAATTTAGCGATTTTCTCGTTAGCGCTTGCCGACTCTGCACAGCCTTCCTGCTCTCCAACGCGGCGGCTGGGCGCAAAACATTTGAAAACTGAACGCACCGTGGCTAATAAGTACGAAAACTAAGCAAAAATTAGTAAAAAAACAGAAGATTTCATATCTTATATTGTCAGCGGACGTTGAAGATTCTGGCAAACTTTGCGTTGGGTAACGGGCAAAACTCAACACGGCCGAAAATGCACTAAAGATTCGTAGGCACAAAACGAAACAATGCAGAAAGACGGGAATTTCAAAAGCTTATAATTCCATACGGGAGCTAAGCATATTTTAAAGGCAGAATAAACAAGAGGGGTCCTTTTAGGGAGGAATTCATGGGAGGGAGCGGTTCTTGAAAATTATGCGGAGTAAGTCTTTTCTTACCTGCCGAGGTCCCTCATAGTGGCCAGTCTACACAAGGAAAAGTGTTTGAGTGGGGTTTAGTGTAATAAAATAGTGCGTCAGTTTTTTTTTCTGTTTACATGTATTTATTTATGTTTGTTTGCTATATCCCTTGTCTTTTCAAGTAAGTAAATAAAAAGTAATAACAGTAGAGAAATTAATCCGTCTAAGAAAGCGAAGTCTGGATAGAGGAGAGGGGAGTTAATTTTCTTTTTTTTCTCTTTCTTTTTCCTTGGATTTTTTTTTTCTTTTTAGATTTTGGTATTAAAGGTTAATTGAGAGTGTTCTTGTCCTTTTTTTTTTTATGAAATTTGATATAGGTTGAGAATCAGAGGATTGCAGTCGTCCATCATCGGGCTTTTTGAGCCTTCCCCGGGCGGTGGCGTGTTTTTATAGTTTATTTTGTATTTAGTAGTAAATAAAAAAAGTCAAGTCAAGAGTGGACAAGCACAAACCAAAAAATCGTTAATTCCAAAATGTTACAAAATGCGGCTGTCCTCTGCCAAAATCTAGTAACTGCATTTCGAACGATTTTACAGGAAATGCTAAAAACTAATGTTCGTACTTCCTGAAGGAATGAAGGCGCCTGTAAATACTAGGCTTCTATCGAATAAACTATGCAAGACAGAAACATTCTGATTATGCCGTTCGATTCGTCTTGGCCGTCAATGTTTAACTCAAAAACGATTTTTTTTTGTAGTTATTAGGTTTTAGCAGAGAACAGCCGAATGGCTAGTTCGGCAGGGCTCCTTGCTTAACCGAAGATCACTTGAATGGGTATGTATTTCTTTTAGCATTTAGCTAAAAAAAAATCCACTGTTGGAGGTCAACTAGCATTCAAAGAAGTATACCTCTACCAGAGGTGTCATCCACCTTAATGTTTTGGGGGTGGGCAAGGTATTAGTTTTAATAATGGCCTCTTATTTTTACTGGCTCTTTTTCAGATTAATTATTCAAACAATGTTTACAACGGATACGTCAGCTACAATTCTTCATCAGCGATATTTCGGCCCTTCTTGGCAAGAGTCCTCGTCAGGCTGTCAATCCTCTGGGTCCACGTCGGGTAAGGAAACAAACCTGTAATCACCGCGTTTTTATGGAGTAGTTAAAGTGCACAAAACAGGTAGACCCCTTCGCCCAATAGTAGAAAAACGTTCGAGCCCCAACTAAGAAATTAGATAGATTTCTAGCTTCGTTAATAAGGCCACTCCTAGATTCAGGGTATCTTTGATGCTGTATCTTTGTTCACCAGTCTCAGGAAAGATTTCACCCTAGATGACCCTAGATGCCCCGAAAGAAGCGCTAGAGAATTATCCCGAACTGGCAGACAAAACCCCCCTAACTGTAAGCCAAATACTAGATTGTTTTAAGCTTGTTTGGGAATCAACATATTTCATCTACATCGGGCAATTCTACCGGCAGCATGAAGGAGCAGCGATGGGGAGCTCCATTTCGCAGGGACTCGCCGAATTAACGCTGTAAATTGAAGAAATCGCTTTCAGCATTCGCGCCGATAGTTCCAAGTTTCTACAAACGTTATGTTGATGATGGTTTCACAGCATGGGAAGGCCAAAAAACAGACATTAGTTGCGTTTTTGATCCGAATTCTCCTCGCGATTCTCCTCCGAATTCTCCTATTTCGCGTTTTTGGACTATTCAGATGAAATGAATTCACCTTTTCTTGCGTTTTTGTCAGAATCGAGAACGGGGAAAGCCTCGCGATTCTGCAGAATCGAGAATTTGCTCCGATGGTGAATTGTCGATTCTCCTCTCTCCGTTCTCCTCCCTGATTGGTCAACACAGTTCGAGTGTTCAATATGCATATACACGTATACCGGGTTGCGACGAGCTGCAAAATTAGTGTTTTTGTCAAAAGCGAGAGTGGAGAAGTCAGAGGAGCAAAAACGGTAATTTGTACGAGAATCGAGAACTCAGAAGCGAGAATTCGGAACGGAGAATTCGGATCAGAAACGCAACTATTGTGAGTTTCGTTGACACTTTAAACTCAATTCAACCGACTATCCAGTTCACGATTGAATTTGAAAATGATGCACAGAAGCTGCCGTGCTTAGATGTCTTGATTGCTAACAGTGAAGGAAGTTTTGTCTGCTCAGTCTACAGAAAACCCACCCACAACGATGGATACCTACCATACAATTCTTACCAGCCAGAATATGTGAAACGCGGAGTAGTTATCTCACTAGTCGACCGAGCCATCAAAATTTGCGACGAAGGTCTCCTAGATGACGAACTTTGCCACATTCGGGACGTCCTGTTTGGAAACAAATACCCCGTTCAACTGGTTGAACAGATCATCAAAAGGCGACTGAAGCTGCATTCAGCCCCCAAAGATCCTGTAAGTTCCACTAGTAATGGTGAGGCAGAAGAAAAAAATGCCCGCGTTTACCTTCCGTACGTCCGCGGAGTAACCGAAAAAATGTCCAAAAGTTTGAAAAAATACAACATCCAAGTCATTCACAGAACCAAAAATACTTTGCTATTTACCTAAACTCCGGAAAAGATAAAGTCCCAAATCAGTACCAAAGAGGCATTTATTCAATACCTTGTGATTGCGGAAAGCGTTAAGTAGGAAGGACAGAAAGAACTTTCGGAAAACGACTTGCAGAGCATGAGCAAGAAATCAATGCATCAATCTGCACTTGCAGAACATATTTTCGAAAACCCATCCCATTCAGTATATTTTGTAAAAGCCCAAATTCTTATAACGTGCACCGGACTCCATCAAACCATTCGAGAAGCCGTTGAGATAAAGAAAAACCGAGCAGGCATTAACCGAGATACAGGCGAGTACTCCCTACCGGAAACGTGGAACGTGGTTATAAGGGAAGAAAATTTAAGCCTCAGTCCCTTATTAACAACAAAACCGAAGTCGATCAAAATGCAGAAAAAAATGTGTCTTCCCGTCGCCCCAATCGTGCAGCAAAAACAGCAGCCGTGTCAAAAATTAAATCTCAGCACTAGTTTTTCCGTGCAGTAATTATTCAAAGTAATAGATACAGGCGAGTACTCCATAATAAAAACGTAGAACGAGGTTATTAATGAAATAATATTTAAGTTTTCAGCCCTTTATTAATAACAAAACCGAAGTTGATCAAAATGCAGAAAAAAACCTTTCCTGTCATTGCCCCAATCGTGCAGCAAAAACAGCGTCCGTCTCAAAAATTAAATCTCAGGATTAGTTTTTTCATTACAGTGGTATTTGAAAGTAATTTATTTTAATAAGATATTTATAGTCGGTAGAAGCTTCAGTTATTTATTACAGGTTTGTTTCCTTCCCCGACGTGGACCCAGAGGATTGACAGCCTGACGAGGACTCTTGCCAAGAAAGGCCGACATATCGCTGATGGATTACAGGTTTGTTTCCTTCCCCGACGTGGACCCAGAGGATTGACAGCCTGACGAGGACTCTTGCCAAGAAGGGCCGAAATATCGCTGATGAAGAATCGTAGCTGACATATCCGTTGTAAACATTGTTTGAATAAATGTTTCCAAGTCAGCTTGGGCTCAAAGAATATTTACAGATCAATTAGCTGTTTTAAAGAAAAATTCATGCTTAGACTGGCTGGCAAGATTGGCTTGGCAACACTTTTTGAAGTTCACTGAAGCTAATGGTAATTTTGAGAAACGATATTTCTGGGCATTTCCCCGCGGAAAAATCATTTCTAGTAAGAGTTGTGCTTAAGAAACAAGCAACAAGGAAGCATTCTCGTTAGCGTTTGTAAAGCTAAATCATACCTTTAAACCAGCAATTCTCTCTCGATAATATGCAGCGATATTCTCATTCTGATGCCACTTGTTTGCACGAAGCTCGATGATCTCGAGGAGGTGGATCCGAGCGATTTCGTCAATGTTGCTATCGCGTCCAGCATCACGAATTTCAACAAAGGTTTGATCAAGCTCACCTTAAAATAAAAATAGAATTAGGATATTTACGGAGCTAGGTAAAGACAAATAAGAGAGATTCACTAATGAATAAGTTAGTGGATATTTTTATCCTAGCGGCAGTGCGAGAAATCCGTAATCAACTTTTCACCTCAACAGAAAGACATTTTCTTTGTGACAGTCTGACAGTGTTTTTTAAATTTATTTTAGTACTCTTTATTATATATTCTTTGAGGGAAATAAATAAGTGAATGAATGAATGAATTATGAAATAAACTTCAGCTGCCGGATGAAGAATTTAAAGGACCCCTCATGCTTATTCGACGACGAAACTTTGCAGGCAGATTAAGGACCCGACCAAACTTAGCTTGGAAATAGTCACTTCCCATTCCGACCACCGTGGGGGGAGTGGAGGGAATTCCGACCAATGTGGGAGGAGTGGAGGGAATGGGAATCAGGAATCTTGAGGAATGTATAACTTTCGAACAGGTGATCGGATCTTAATGAAACTTGATATTTGGAAAGACCTCGTGTCTCGAATGTCCCATATCAAGTCCGGAACGGATCCGATGAATGTGCTGGGGAATCGGAGGGGGTGGGGGGGGGGGACCAAAAATCTTGTGACACGCTTAGAGTATAGCAATTAGGATGAAACTTGGTGGGAAGAACAAGCACAAGCCGTAGATACATCAGTGACATAACCGGGCCGGATTTGGGCACTGTGGGGGGAGTTAGAGGGGGGGGGGGTCCAAAATTCCGGTGATCGCGAGTTAAGGTACTTCCAGATGTGCGAGGACGATGAAACTTGGCTTGGTCATTAGAGACTTGGCAAAATTGGCTAAGAAATAGTCAGTTACCTGATCCAACGGTCGTGGGGGAGTGGAGTGTGGGGCAATCCTGAACGTTGAGCTATCTATAACTTTTGAACGGGTGATCGGATCTTAATAAAACTTGATATTTGGAAAGACCTCGGGTCTCATATGTCATATTTAAAGTTCGGACCTGCTCCGATGAATGTTGGGGGGGGGGGGAGAACCGGAAATCTTGTGAAACGCTTCGAGTGGAGCGACCGGGATGAAACTTGATTGGAAGAACAGGCACAAGACCTAGATACATCAGTGACAGAACCGGACGGGATTCGCGCACTGTGGGGGGAGTTGGAGGGGGGGGGGGGCGAAATTCTGGCGATCGTGAGGTACTTCCAGATGTGCTAGGACGATGGACGGATTCTCAGATCCGAGCATTCCTTAAAGTACCAATCCTAACATTAAAGTACAACAAATAATATTAAGCAAAATATACATTTTCATGGTTACCATGGGCCCATGATCATTTTTGCTTCAAGGGTTTTGCTTAAAATGAATTTCTATCACCCTTAAAGTGCGAATCTTAACTGAAAAGTCAAAAAAATACTTTTGACCAAACGATATACATTCATGATCTCCAAGGGTCTCATGATAATTTTTGCCTCAAGGGTTTTGCTTACAAGTTGATTCCTTGAAGTAAAAACAATAGTTTAGAGCAAAATATATATTTTTATGATCCCGATGAGCTTATCATCATTTTTGTTTGAAGACTTTTCATTACAGATGAATTTCTAGCGTCCTTAAGGTGCACATCACCACAGCCAAAAGCAAAAATAAAATACTTTGTATCAAACGATACATTGTCGTGATTTCCAAGGGTCCATGATCATTCCTATCTCAAGGGTTTTGCTTACAAATGATCAGACAAACCCACAAATTGGCAAATTACTACTTTCATCCTTCCATTCTTGCAAGTGTCATATGAGCTTCTAGCTCTTGCTCTACTTCTAAAGAAGATTTATTACTTCTTCCCATGCTCAGCATTGGTATCATTACGCACACTGTCACGGTAAAAGGTTAAATTTTGTCTTGCATGGATCAAACAAAAATGATACTGAGCTCTACATTTGTGATTCAAACAACACATGTTCCCATTTTCTTTTTTAGTACCCTATTTTTGCTCGTGGACGTTTAGGTTTGGCATTTCAACTTCATAAGAGCGAAGTTTTTCATTGATTTTGTTTTCTGTTGTTTGAAGAATTATCTGTCCCTTGTTGGCCGTTTGTTTAGTCAAATAAATGAGTATAAAAATAAAATAATAGTACCTTTTCCATTTAATCTTGATTTATCTTTTAGATTTAGAAACATCCTGATGGAACATATACGAAAAATCAAACGTTTGGAATTTGAACTATAGTTTTACTTATGAAATTTATCGTGTAAATTGTTTAGTTTAAATTCTGCTAGGTATTTTTTTCCTTTTTTCTGCTGTTCAGTTTTGTACAAAGTAATATAACTTAAACTGAACCACCGTCAAACTGGCACTCATGATTTCTGAAGAAAAAAGTTTTGGACGATGGTTGGACGAACTGTAAACAACTTGTGTGTGAATGTTTTAGTTTAAATTCTGCTAGATATTTTTTTTCCCTTTTTTCTTTTGTTCAGTTTTGTATAAAGTAATATATCTTAAACTGAACCACCGTCCAACTGGCACTCATGGTTTCTGAAGAAAAAATGTTTTGGGCGATGATTGGAAGAACTGTAAACAACTTTGAAAAATCATCGATATCTTGTCATAAACATAATTAAACAAAGGACTATCAAAAAGAAACCACGAGACTAGAGTATGAAGGCTCGTTTAAAAAAGACGGAATAAGGAAGTTTCTGAACTACAAGTGAGTTGGCCGATTTCGCAGCCGATTCCTAAGCTACATCCTGTTTCTGCATCTCATGACAGATACAGAAAAAGCTTCGTACCGTCATTCGTCGAAATGTATAACTCATCGTAATTCTTCTATAATTCATCGTAATTCGTGCTTATTTTATAATTGTTGAATCCTAGTTCTGACATACGTGTAATGTGACGTCATTCGTCGAAATGCATAATTCGTCGTAACTCTTGTTTATGTTATAGTTATTTGATTTTCGGTTCTGATATAAGTGTAATTGTAAATGATCACTTGCAGTGATTCGAATTGTATCTAAGTTTATTATTTATGACAAAATTATGACAAAGATTTTGATGTTACTATATTTATTACGAAAAATCCAATGTTCGGCTTGCCCGTGAAGGAATTTTGAAAATAAATTAAAATTGAATTGAAACTGGAGTCAACTTTACTACTTCCTAGAATTTCTCAGTTCCTTAATTTTAGGGCCCATTGCTCCAAAGCTAGGAAATGTCCCGACGTTAGGGCACCAAACCCTGGACCAAGGTACCCTTATCAAAAGAGAAATTCCGAACATCAATGTTCGGGGTGCTGCCATCTTTGCGCTGTTTTTGAAAATAAATTAATATGATTCTAAATAAAAACAAATAGCAGAATCGAATGTCAAAATGTCTTACTTTTGAATGTAGCTTCGGCCTGGGGTCCAATCGCTTTGATAAGGCTACAGGCAAGGATAACACTTGCGGCCGGGCATTTCTGATTGGCTCGCCTTAGATCGGCCATCTTCCGGATCAGCTTCTCATACTGGCTGAACTCCTCCTCCACTGTAAGAGCATGTGAGACTTATTGAACAACTACCCGATGAAAAATTTGTAGCCTGCGTAGTAGTATGGTAGTAGTACGAAAAAGTTGCATGTAATACTATGTAATAGCAAAGAATACTATCATTTAATTTGCCTCAGACTGGTCCAATCTTATGTAGTAGTATGTAGTAGCATCCTGTCTTGCCATAGGAGCATCCAGTCTTGCTAATAGTAGCATATAGTAGTATGCAGTAACACGGTAGCCTTGAAGTAGAAGCATGTAGTAGCATCATTAGTACTGCATGCTACTTTTTCGTACTACTTCATAGTACTATTTTGAGATAAATTTTCATCGGGTATAGCCTACAACAGTCGAGCATTAGTACAAACAACAATATCTGAAGATTCTTTTTCAACAATATGGATCCACTTCCAACGCAGATCTCATTCCTCATCAGCAGGGGCGTCGCAAGGGGGGGGGGGGGCCCACACCTTTTTGAGATGAATTGTTCGGTATATTTTCGATACAAGAACTGTTCGATATATTTACGGGGATTCGGTAGTTATACAGAATCCTAAATAGGCTATCTGTAAAAATCTCTTCGGTATAATGATCGTGATTCGGTATAATTGCCAGTATTCGGTAGTTATCACGAATTTAGTGAGAGAATTTACTGAAATCATTCGGTAATTTTTCGATGCCGGAACTATTCGGTATATTTATGGAGATTCCGTAGTTACACAGAATCACGAATAAGCTATTGGTTCAAAACTGTTCGGTATCATGATTGGGATTCGGTAATTTATTCAGTATAATTTCCAGGATTAGGAAGTTAACCACGAATCCCGACTTCGTTCCAGTTTCGACGAAAGTATACCGAATATGAATACTGTTTGGTAGTCTTTCGATACCAAAACAATTCGGTATAATAACCGGGATACGTTAGTTATACAGAATCCCGAACATGCTATCGGTCTAAACTTATTCGTTATAATAACTGGGATTCGGTAATTTATTCGTTATTCGTTCGCCAGGATTCGACAGTTACCACGAACCTCGAAACTCAGAAGAGGTCCAGTGAAGCACTGGTCGCAGACAAAAGGGATGATCTATGATATCATCGATAGCCCTTAGGCTACTTTAATTTCGGATCCCATCATCTAATCATAAAAATTTCTAAAACTTTGCCTGCAGCACTTTTCGTAAAATTCTCTATTTTGCGGAAGGGCGCGTCGTTTGACGGGGGTTTTAAGCCAGTTTCAGGATTGAGATTTCGAAACATTAAAAGCTAGAATTTCGATGGAAACTAAATTTGGCAGGAAAAGCAAAATCAACGGTAAATGATAGAATTTGTAAGAGAAGCAGTTAAACTTAAGCCTACAGAAGAAAAGACTGATTTCGAAAATTTTCGCCTGCGGCGCTCGATTTCATATTCTATTGGCTATGAAAAATAGAACCTGTTCCTGCAATCATGCCCGGCAATATATTCTACATCTCGGCTTCGCCAGAACGCCGCCTAATTGTTGGCTTATCGTCTTTCATGCTGCTCTTTATTGTTACTCTTCCTACGTAATCGCTTCTGTTCCATAATTTAAAGCTCGGATTCTTAGTTCTAGGATTCGGTAAAAAATTTTAAAGATTCGGTAAAATTTTGGCTCTGCACCCCCTCCAACGAAAATGCACTAGCGACGCCCCTGCCCATCAGTTTATCTACTCCCGAGAGAATTTTGACATCCTTTCTCCAGAATCTTTAAAAATTGGTCAGTAACTTTTCGAAATGTTATATCTGTGTTTTAATGCTTTACTTTCGGGGGAAGGGGCATCACGTATGGGGGGGAGGGGAGGGGGGACGCCCCCCCCCCCAATGTTGCCGGCCAGTCGGTAAGAAATAGCTGAATCGGCGCGAAGCGCCGCAATTTTTCGTAAAAACTTCTTTTTCTTTCGGAAACACAGCCGGTTTTTCGTAAATAGTCGATTCATTCTTAATAACGGTCGTTTTTTCTTAAAATCAGTCGATTTTTCGTCAAAACAGTCGTTTTTTCGCCAAAAAAGTTGGAACAATTGACCATCCAGTTGGTAAATACCTCCCCCCCCCCCACACACATTTTGGCTAGTAGCGTCTCTGTTCGGGAGAACCATTTTCACTATCTATATGGCCTTATTTCAATTCAAGCAACTAATTTGCAAAAGTGGCTTGACCTCAGTTTTAAAACACGGCTTACACGACATGTTTGGTTATTATTCAGGATACTTTCTGGACCGAAATGCCTATTTATGATCGACTTTGTATAAACAGAGGTCACTACAACCGAAAGGCGCTTGGGTGAATTTATACCGCATTTTGGGGTCATTACACCTTGAAATGTTCCGGTGTATATCACATTTAGAGCAAAAAAGAACAACACAAAAGCTTTGAAGACGTCCTACTCACTGTGAATTTTTGACGTACCTCCCTCGTTCCTGTCGCAACCATAAATTAGTATACAATTTCAGCTTCAAAGATGGGGCTGATTCGATCATTGCAGGAAACGTCAGCGCCTAACTATGCATATCACGTCATCCAGCTCAACCTCTACATGATGTTTACGAATCTTTTACGCCCAATCATAAATTTTTTAGAAATTTTGTGTGTTTTTGTAGAAATTTGGTGTGAAAAACAGCACAAGGAAAAGACAGGAGTTTTTTTCCGTGTGCTGTTTTTCTTTTTTATTACTCGGAAGGCGTGGCAATGACTCGATGGCATAAACGAAGGTAAGCGTTTGCACACGTATGGGCTGCCAACCCAAGACCGGATTCACTTCACTCGAGAAAAAAGAAATCTGACGAGTCTTCTTCAGCGGTGACAGAACTCAATACATTCCTAATAAATTCTTTTAGTTATCAAAAACAAAGAACAAGAGATGGCCTCTAAAAAATTAGTAGAATAGTATCAATATTCTACTTCGTTACTTTCAACTACTGATCAAGTTTTTCCTTGAAAGTAACGGCTGGGCTAATCGGTTTCCTTGCCTCTACATTGCAACAACTCTCCTCAAGTGCAGTCCCTGAGTTTAAACTCGTTATTCTATAAGGTTAAGGAATTCAAAGCAAGACATCACGCCAACCGTTCTAGACTGCACAGCAAAGCTTGTATGACACAGTCAAACTTTGCTCACAATTCAGTCACAGTGATTTTCTACGGTGTTGGGGGCTAACAAAAAACAACAACAGACAGTACTTACGAGAGCCATATACCGATGAACAAGGAGATCCAGCATGGCACTGGACCCCTTCAACTGACGCAGCTATTTTAAGCGGAGCTCTTTCTGCTTTCTTCGGCTTGGCTCTGACAGAGCCAGTAGTCTGATTGTGTACAAGCATGGTTGTCATTCTGCTAAAAAATTTAAACAAGTCCTCACAAGGTCATGTACAGAGAATCTGACTGCAAACACTGGCGGGTCGACAGTGCACTTTAGCAAGAGACTGGCGGTGGTGGTGGTGGGGGGGGGGGCTAACTCAAAAATTTATTAACGTTATGTTAGTTGGTGAATAATAGTTGGCTAGTTTAAATTCAATTCAGTAGAGGTATGTTTATCTAAATGTGAACAATGCAGTTTTAAGCTAAATGGTAGAAAGAAAATAAAAAAATACCTACACGGGTGTGTTCAGAGGCCCTTAATTACATACTCCGTCTAACTGTTACTTAGCTTCAGTCACAGCAAGTGCACGGAAATAAAAAGTTCAATGTCAACAAACGTTGAAATAAGCATACCCCTACTGTAACTCTATTGTTACTTTTATCCTCCAAAACTATCATGGTAGGCTACATAAGCTTTTAGAATCCCAGAAATCTAAATCTTGTTCTTACGCCGCCAAATCTTACCCATTCCAATCCCAGGGACCCTGAGACATGTCCCACCTCTGGAAAGATTTCTGGGTCTGAGTCAGATCTCAAGTATTGAAACTTAAGTCAGTGCCGGATATTTCGGAACTTGTGTGACATTTGATTTGTTAGCCTTTACAAGAGAAACAATGGCCTTTTCCAGGCAATTTATTGCTTTACTGAACCAATTCGAGACAATAAAAACAACAAGAGCTGTAAGCTCATATGGCACTTGCATGTGTCAAGATGATTTGATTGATCAAGAGTAAGTTTCGACTTTGCGGTTGAGATGCGCGCTATAAGGGAGCTGGAACTTCATTTGTAAGCAAAACCCTTGAGGCAAAACTGCTAATGGGCTGATGGGCATCACGAAAATGCATATATTGCTTAAAAGTATTTTTTTTACTTTGCGGTCAAGATTGGTACTTTAAGGAATAATCGGATTTGGGAAGTAGCAATTTCTAAGCAAATGTTGTTGAGTCTCCAATATTCCAGCGAAGTTTCATCGTCCTAGCACATCAGGAAGTACCTTAACGCGCGATCACCGGAATCCCAGAACCCCTCCCCCTCCTCCAACTCCACCCACAATAACCGGAGCCAATCCTGTTCTGTAAATGATTAATCCAGAGCATCTGTTTGTCATTCCCACGAAGTTCGATCCAGATCACACCAGTATAAGCGGGTCAAGTATTTTCCGCCCTCCCCCCGATAATTGCCGGATTCGGTCCGGAAATGAAAAATGTCACAAGATAAAAATGTCCTCTGTTTAATTATTAAATGTCACTCGAATCCGATCACCCGTCCAAAGTTACGCATGACTCAATATTCCGGATTCCCCTCCCTCAACTCCCCCCCCCCCCCCAAGATTATCATATCGAGGCTTTTTTTTTTTATTCCAAGTCAGTTTGACCGGGTCCCTGATATGCCTTCCAAGTTTCGTCGTGAAAATCCCCCAAAAACGGAATTCCGGGAGACCCCTCCCCCCCCCCCTCAAGTGTCCGGATCCAGTCAAATTATATAAAAGATTTATATGGACCAGATGTTTGTTCTTCCCAGCAAGTTTCACTCCGATACCATCATTCTAACCGTTTCTCGAGATTTCCGGTCCACCCCCCCCCCCCCCACCCCACCCAGCTCCCCCGCGGTGCACGTAGCCAATCCGATTCAGCAAATGACTTACCTAGAGCATCTGTTTGTTCTTCCCACAAAGTTCCATCCCGATCCCTCCATTCTAAACGGGGCACGTATTTCCCCCCCCCCCCCCCCAATAGTTGCCGGATCCGGTCCGGATATGAAAAAAATCATCGGAGAAATGTCCTCTGTTGAATTCTTAAATTTCACTCGAATCCGATCAACCATTCCAAAATTACGCATGACTGAAAATTTCGGATTCCCCTCCCTCCACTCCCCCCACCATTATCTGATCGACAAATTTTTTATTTTGAAGTCAGTTTGATTGGGTCCCTGATATGCCTGCCAAGTTTCATCGTGAAAATCCCCAAAACCACCATCACCGGAATTCCGGGACCCCCCCCCCCCCCCCATAAGTGTCCGGATCAAGTACAATGGCCTAAAGGACTTATCTAGAGCAGATGCTTGTTCTTCCCAGCAAGTTTCACTCCGATCCCTCCATTCTAACCGTTTCTTGAAATTTCCGGTCTCCCCCCACCAACTCCCCCCTGGCTACCGAATCCGGTCAAGACTTTAAACGGGACATTACAGATATATATTCTGCTCAGTTATGAAGTTTCATTACAATCCGATCATCCGTTCGAAAGTTACACACTTCTCAATTTCCCGGATTCCCCTGCGGATTCCCCTCCCTCCACTCCCCCACCATTATCTGATCGACAATATTTTTATTTTGAAGTCAGTTTGATTGGGTCCCTGATATGCCTGCCAAGTTTCATCGTGAAAATCCAAAAAACCACCATCACCGGAATTCCGCCCCCCCCCCCCCCCATAAGTGTCCGGATCCAGGACAATGGTCTAAAGGACTTATCTAGAGCAGATGCTTGTTCTTCCCAGCAAGTTTCACTCCGATCCCTCCATTCTAACCGTTTCTTGAAATTTCCGGTCTCCCCCCCCCAACTCCCCCCTGGCTACCGAATCCGGTCAAGACTTTAAACGGGACATTACAGATATATATTCTCTTCAGTTATGAAGTTTCATTACAATCCGATCATCCGTTCGAAAGTTACACACTTCTCAGTTTCCCGGATTCCCCTGCCCTCCACCCCCCCCCCCCCAAATGGTCGGATCAGAAAACTGATTATTCCTAATTTTGTTTGGTCGGGTCTCTGACATGCCTGCCAAGTTTCATGGTCCTAGCACAACTGGAAGTACCCTAACTCGAAAAAGTGTGACAAAATGCCCTAAATTTTCAAGTTTCCAGCGCCCCGCACTCCCCCCCATATGGTCGGATCGGGAAACTGATTATTTCCAGGTTAGTTTGGTCGGGTCCGTGATATTCCTGCCAAGTTTCATTGTCCTAGCTCATCTGGAAGTACCCTCACTCGAAAAAGTGTGACAAAATGCCCTAAATTTTCAAGTTTCCAGCGCCCCAGCTCCCCCGCATATGGTCGGATCGGCAAACTTATTACTTCCAGGTTACTTTGGTCAGGTCCCTGATATTCCTGCCAAGTTTCATTGTCCTAGCTCATCTGGAAGTACCCTAACTCGAAAAAGTGTGACAAAATGCCCTAAATTTTCAAGTTTCGAGCGCCCCCACTCCCCCGCATATGGTCGGATCGGGAAACTGATTATTTCCAGGTTCGTTTGGTCGGGTCCCTGATATTCCTGCCAAGTTTCATTGTCCTAGCTCATCTAGAAGTACCCTAACTCAGAAAAAAAGTGACAAAATGCCCTAAATTTGCAAGTTTCCAGCGCCCCGCACTCCCCCCCATATGGTCGGATCGGGAAACTGATTATTTCCAGGTTAGTTTGGTCGGGTCCCTGATATGCCTGCCAAGTTTCATTGTCCTAGCACATCTGGAAGTACCCTAACTCGGATATGTGGGACAAAAAAACTCGGACCGACCGACAGACCGACAGACGGAATTGTGATCGGTATATGGCACTTGAGCCAGAGGCTGCAAGTGCCATAAAAATTTGGCCAAGTTTTGATTAGAACTTTTCCTCATCAATCGTCTAGAGCATAGCCCAAGGTGAATGGCAATTGAGCTTCGTGTTATTGCAGCTTCTGCCTATTCTATTTTTTTGCAACTAGGTGTCAAGACCTCGCTGTGACAAATGGTTGTCTGGTCTGAATTGTTCAATCAATATCTTCACATTCCAATATGTTCGAATTTCAATGTTTTACTATGTTATTTTGAGGTCTGAACTAGAAATTGCCCACTATTTCAAACTCAGAATTGTTTTGACAAAAATTTTTGGTTGAAAGTTTGACAAATTTCAATGATCCATTTGTTGACTGGAATTCCGAAGGGAAACCTAACCTCTTGTTTACACAACATCGAATGTTGCCGCGGAAGTGTTAAAATGAAATGTCCATGCTGTCCTGACAGTCAAAAAGCAAAATCTGTTTTTTTTTTTTTTAACAGTCCTGTGTCTAAAAATATTGAAATTCTTTGCCTTTCTTTGTTTTGAAGCTTCCTTAAAAAGGGATTTTCTGGTTTGGTAGCTCTACCTTTTTCATCTCTTTGTAGATTGCAGCCAGGAATACCACCTCAGGTAACAAAGGTGAGGAATTATTGGAAAACAAAAATATGTTTAACTACAAATGCTGACCTCAGGTAACAATGGGGAGGAATTATTGGAAAACAAAAATATGTTTAACTACAAATGCTGACCTCAGGTAACAATGGGGAGGAATTATTGGAAAACAAAAATATGTTTAACTACAAATGCAGACCTCAGGTAACAATGGGGAGGAATTATTGGAAAACAAAAATATGTTTAACTACAAATGCTGACCTCAGGTAACAAAGGTGAGGAATTATTGGAAAACAAAAATATGTTTAACTACAAATGCTGACCTCAGGTAACAATGGGGAGGAATTATTGGAAAACAAAAATATATTTAACTACAAATGCTGACCTCAGGTAACAATGGAGAGGAATTACTGGAAACTTTTTTTTCTTCAACTGGTTATAGTCAGCAGGTTCCACTGACCCTCTGCGACTTCTTCTTTCTTCACTGAGTGCTAGACTTTAATTTTGACTTAGTCCGACAAGTCCGGCGGGATGGACACATCTGTAGGGTTACTTGAACATTGTTTAGGAACTGGGAGATCTCAGCAAATACTGGGGATATTCAGGGTTTGGTGAGAGAAGACTTGTAGCTGATTGATTCAATGGAGATTCAGTGGTAGGCAATGCTGACTGCTCTTTACTTGAACGGGGATGGTTGCATCGGAGTCTGGTTTTGCAGTATCTTCTGGGTTGTTGTTCTAAGCACGTCTTATAGCTGATTGATTCAATGGATGGATTCAGTCCATTTGCTCGGATGGCCGATATCAGTTTTCTTTGTCCTGTCAGATTACTGCAATCGAAGAGGACATGTTTGTGGGATTCCTTCCAGAGCAGAGAAGGCAGAATTTGCATAGTGGGGTTGCTGACAGCTTACAGAGGTGTTTCTCCTTGTTTAGCAGCATGGCTGCTGTTCTTAGTGGGTGGTAGGCAATGCTGACTGCTCTTTACTTGAACGGGGATGGTTGCATCGGAGTCTGGTTTTGCAGTATCTTCTGGGTTCTTGTTCTAAGCACGTCTCTAAGGGGTTTGCAGCTTTGCTGGATGGGTGGATGGCATTTGGTGGTCATCCCTGCATCTTTGTCTGCACACTCGTTCCCTTGAATGCCACAATGGTGTGGTATATACTGGAACTTCACCACCACATTTTGGTTGTTGAGCGATTATAGCACATTTCAGATTTTTGCCAGTTCAGTGTCTTTTGCCTCCCAGTGTAGTAAAAAAATATGTTTTACTACATATGCTGAAGCAAGTTTATTAGTTCAGTATGAAAACCATTATATTAGCTTCAATCTTGAGTAATTGTCATATTTCTTGGTTCCTTTTTAAGCCGGATAGATTTTTGTGAAGGAAAGACTTCTCTGGAAATTTGAAATCTTGTCTGGGGTTTGGTACCTCTCCTTTAGATGTAGGCCCAATTCAGGTGTACAAACTATCATCTTAAAAAAGCTACATATCTTAGATTGCTCTAGAGTGCAATTTAAGGTGGCAGTGTCTATCATTCCCCTATCTGGGAATCGGTACTCCACACTCTATTGTTCCCCGTTTGTCAGGGAATCTATGTGTCAGGAGCTAATGTTCCCCGAAAGATCAGGGAATCTACTTGCCCAGGGCTATCTTCCCCACCAAGTCAGAGAATTGATGTGCCTTGGGCTAACATTCCCGGAGTACTCGGGGAATCGAAGTGTCCAGAGCTAATGTTCCCTCATAATCAAATAGGCTAATCGATTTAGAGATCATGGAATCGAAGTGTGAGGGGCTAATGTTCCCAGACAGGCATATATTGATTTTGTTGAGTTAAGGTTGGGGAATCCAGATGCCCGGGGCTAATGTTCCCCGACATGCAAATAATCAACTTTGAGATCCGGGAACCGAAGTGTGAGGGGCTAATGTTCCCCGGCATGCAAATATTGATTTTGTTGAGTTGAGGTCGGGGAATACAAATGCCAGGGACTAATGTTCCGGATAAGGAAATAATGGCTTTGGAGGTGGGGGAATCGAAGTGTCCAGAGCTAATGTTCCCCAATAAGCAATGATGTTTTTTTAGGTTGGGAAATCGAAGAATCCAGAGCTAATGTTCCCACATAATCAAAAGGCCTGGCACTTGGATTCCCCCACCTCAGCTCAGCAAAACTGGTGTTTGCCTGTCAGGGAACATTAGTCAATGACACTTTCATTCCCCGAACTCAAAAAAATAGTTACTTCTCGGGGAACATTAGCCCCTGGCACTTGGATTCCCGGACCTCAAAATCGGTTATTTGATTATGAGGGAACATTAGCCCCTCAGGCCTCGCACTTCGATTCCACGATCTAAAAATCATATTTGATTATGAGGGAACATTAGCCCCTGACATTTGGATTCCCCTACCTCAACTCAACAAAATCAATATTTGCTGTCTGGGAACATTAGCCCCTCACACTTCGGTACCCAGATCTTAATAGTGATTATCTGCATGTCCAGGAACATTAGCCCCTGGCATTTGGGTTCCCCGACCTTAACTCAACAAAAATCTATATTTGCATGTCTGTGAACAATGAACATTAGCCCCTCACACTTCGATTCCCTGATCTCTAAATTGATTATTTGATTATGAGGGAACATTAGTTCTTGACACTTCAATCCCTTGATTACTCAGGGAATGTTAGCCCAGGGCACAACAACTCCCTGAACTGCTGAATTGGCAGGCAAGATTAGCCCTGGGCAAGTAGATTCCTCAATCTGTCTGGGAACATTAGCTCCTGACACATCGTTTCCCCACAAACGGGAAACAATAGCTTGTGGAGTACCGATTCCCAGATAGGGGAACGATAGACACTGCCATGTAAGGTAATCTTTCTCTCACCTATTGTTCAGGGCCAATCCCTTTGGATCCTCTCTCACAGTTGACAAGCTAACAGCAGCAATATCTGTGATGATCGGCTGTTGCACGGCGCTTTTTACTACGAAATCAGATAAGTATTACAGTATAAAGAAAGGTCTCGGGGTGGAGGTACAGTAATGATGCAATTAATAATATGAAGGAGGAAGTACAGTAATGTTGTAATAATAATAATACTAAAGGCGTATTCTCGCCGATCCCCGAGGACTCCTCGGGGAATCGAAGAGAACGGCGACAATAGAGGGAGTCACTCCACGCGGACTCCGTCTACGGAAAACAACGAGAACACGGTGAATGCTTCTAAAGTGGATTTTGTTCGAAAAAAAATATGCATTTTACGCAATTAGTCTGGATCCACTTTAGTTTTGGCATGTTTATTCTGATTCTTTTTTATCATTCTTACATTGCACCAACACCAGCAAAAATTGATTCCCCTCCGAATCTGAAAGAAAGTCCTATTTGGTCCTATTCCTATGTCCTATTTTTATATGATGGTGATGATAATCGGAGCATTCCCCGTCCGTGGGGACTCGCGAGAATACGAGGAGTGAGTCCCCGGGACAAACAAAAACGCGGGGACTCCTCAAGTGGAGTCCTCGGGGAATTGAAGGGAACGGCGAGAATAGAGGGAGTCATTCCACGCGGACTCAGCGAACAGAAACAGCGAGAACACGGGGAATGCTTCCAAAATGGATTTTGTTCGGAAAAAAAATATGCAGTTGACAATTTTAGTCTGGATCCACTTTATTTCTGGTTTTGTTTATTCTGATTGTTTTAATTAATTTTACATTGCACCAACACCAGCAAAAACTGATTCCCCTCATGGTGATAATAATCGGAGCATTTCCCGTCCGTGGGGTTTCGCGAGAATACGGGGAGTGCGTCCCCGGGACAAACAAAATCGGGGGACTACTCAAGTTTAGTCCTCGGGGAACGGCGAGAATACGCCTTAACTCTCCTTGCTTATGCAGAATCATCGTGCACCTAGCGGAAGAGCCGGAAGCGGCACCACAGCTGTTTCACTCGTTAGGGCTAGTCGCCGAAGCCGCACTGCTGATTTTTAAATTTCCAACGAATTTTTGCAACTTTTATACTACAAATCATTGGCGTTGTTATGGTACTTGCTGTCTTCGGTTGAAAGTGCCATATAAGCCAAAACAAAACCAAAAATAGGCTATAGTGGATCCAGACTAAATTTCGTCAATTGCATAATTTTTTTTTCGAACAAATCCATTTCGAAAGCATTCCCCGTTCCCTTCGATTCCCCGAGGAGTCCTCGGGGAACGGCGAGAACACGCCTTTTTTTGGTATTATTTTCACATCCTCCTCTGTGAGTGATTTTCGGAACACAGTAGTTGCGTCTTGAAGATACCATGGTATCTGATACCACGGTCTAAAGTCGTTTTTGCAGTTATCGTGGTATCTGATACCGTGGTCGAAAGGCGTTTTTGCAGTTATCGTGGTATCTGGCCAGTTATCGTGGTATCAGATATTCAGATACTACGGTCCGACCGTGGTAACTGGTCGTGGTATCTGAAGAGTCATCTCACTTTCATCAAATTTGGTCAGATTGGTGATAAAGAAGTTTAGCACTTAGTGATGTAACTGGATATCTGTTTTTCTTTTGGGATGACTGCGAAAAGTGCAATTTCGGCAATAGGCGTTTTTGCAGAGCACTGGGTATCAGATACCACGATAACTGCAAAAACGACTAATTGCAGATACAGTTACCGTGGTAAGAGATACCATGGTATCAGCGAAAACGCAACTAGTGTAGGGAACCGAAGGAAATAAGCGGGAAATTTAAACGTGATCTTTCTAAGAGCGTGTTCCCATCCTCGTACCAATAGTAACTATTAGTTACTAAATCCGTTCCAACCTCACGAAAAGCTACTACGCTGACCGTTCCAGTCTTCTCGGAATAGTAACTAATAGTAACTATTTGCTTACCACGCTCGGGAGCATGGTAAGCGTAGTAACCACGAATCTCTGTCACGTGATTGGTCGGATTCACCCGTGGCATGATATTCCGCTGGAAAATAGAAAAATCGTTCCAGCCTTGACGACAAAAAGGCAGAATCTGTGACGTCATGCGTGGTAACTACGGTAAGTAGGATGGAGCACGCTCTTAGTGGGAAATTCAGTCTTCGACTTTCGAGAGTAAAATACTGATGATTGATGATAACACTACCACTAGACTGACTGAGGATACTTGAACGTTCCTTTCTCTCTCTATATAGATCTGTGAGATAGTAAGTAAGCTTCATCAGTGGCAGTGGCAATGCATATTGGATGAGTGAATGTCAGTCTAACGGGCTAGAATCCTGACAAGGTGTTACCAGTTAGACTAGGACTATGGTTAGTCACCGGTCATATGTCACAGGTCACTAACAAACTAATTTTGATGGATAATATAGGCTTACTGCTGACTGCTTACTTTCTTTAATTTCACACCGACAGGACCGTTCCTGTTATGAAGCCTCTAAATACTGTACATGCTGAGACGGTACTTATCTGACCTTGAAAGAATATTCTTTCAAGGAACTGTCTCTTTAGGGACACGTTTCAAAGTTAAAGGTTGAAATTACGTGACGGTGGTAAAGTGCAGTGAAGGTACAGAAGGTTTACTGAAACTTGTATTCTATTAACTCAAAATTGGCCTTAAAATGTTAAAAGCAACTTTGGGGCAGCTCTAGCTAGGTCCTACCTGTCGAGATTAAGAAGCAACATCTTAATGACCTAGGACCTAATTAGGAGAGCATAGACAGTTTCCTGTTAAAGCATCCATGAAATTATTTCCTCTTTTCACCTGATTTATTCTTGTCTTTTTGACAGCAAATGTAGTTATCATAGAAAATGGGTTTGTTAGTAGACCAAGCAGAGGGCCAACTGATGCTCTGAATATGCACCAAAAAAAGAAATGTTCTCTTGTTGCGGATTTTTCAAAAACTGTGTTCAGGCTAATTATTAATACTACAATCAGCAGCTGATTGAAACTCATCTGTTTTTTTTTTGCTGGCGGATAATATTCGCTTTCAGTGGTAGATTTTGCTCAAACAAACAGACATTCTATCTGAATTTCTTTAAATTGCTGCTAGACTGTTTAAATTTTAACTGAGAAGTCGACTTATTTTTTAGTCATTTAATTGAATACACTGAATTATTTGGATTATGCAGAGGGATTTCTTTATTTTCAACTATCTGCTCCCGTTATGACGTTTAGAACATCTGCGGCCGTCCCCACAACGAAATTTCTACTATGTCGCGGGAAATTTTAATTTCAATACAAACGCGGCTTTTCAGTGGGCAATGGTGAGATTGCTGATAATTTCTTAGTGCCTGAAAAAAATAAAAATCATAAGTTTCTCGTAAGGCATACAACAAAAGTACAAGCGCATAGAGGTACCACAAATCACGCGAAATTTCCACTATACAAAAATCGATTATTCGTGAATAGCGGAACAACTAAGTAATGCCACACCGCTTGTCCACAAAGACAAATTTAAACTACTTATATGAAGACGTTATGTTGTGGTAGACTAATTAAGTGATTCGAAATGATGTCAAGTGATTGACATCTTTGCAGTATGGTCTATGTATTGTCGAAGTTTGATGTTCGCAATTTTTCGTAAAAACAGTCGATTTTTTTCTTGGAAACAGTCGACTTTTCTAAAAAACAATCGGTTTTTCATAAACTCAGTCATTTTTTCTTCAAAACAGTCGATTTTTCAAAAAATCAGTCGATTTTTCAAAAAATCAGTCGATTTTTAGTCAAAACAGTCGTTTTTTCTTCATAAGGAGGAGGAGGGGGGGGGGGGTCATGGGGTCCTGAAAACCTTGTCACTACGGACATGCATAACTCTCGAACACGTGGTCCAACTTAGGTGGAACTTGAAAGCTGGCGAAAGGAAATGCTCTCGATGTTAGATTCTTATGACCGGACTCGTATGCGATCCTAACACTTAGAATTGCCAGAGAGCTTCCAGCTGTTATTTTGGAATTAAATCTGCCTTGCCTAAATAGCAAAGCAACTAAGAAAGAGAGCAAACGATGAACTAAAGAAATCAGATTTTTTTTTGTCTGTTTCGATTGTAAAAAAACAACAAGGGTTTGTGCGACAAAAATCAAATCTTCAAATTATGTTTGAAAACTGAAAAAATGGAAAATATAGAAAAATAAGGCAAACGCCTATGAATTGGTGGCGTGCCGTCCAGAGCATTTTCTCGGATTTGGAGACTAACAGGAGTTGAACTGGAGGTCTGGAGGATGAAACATTCTTAGAACAAGAGCTGTAAGCTCATATGGCACTTGCATGTGTCAAGATGATTTGATTGATCAAAAGTAAGTTTCGACTTTGCGGTTGAGATGCGCGCTATAAGGGAGCTGGAACTTCATTTGTAAGCAAAACCCTTCAGGCAAAACTGCTAATGGGCTGATGGGCATCACGAAAATGCATATATTGCTTAAAAGTATTTTTTTTACTTTGCGGTCAAGATTGGTACTTTAAGGAATAATCGGATTTGGGAAGTAGCAATTTCTAACCAAATTTTGTTGAGTCTCCAATACTCCAGCGAAGTTTCATCGTCCTAGCACATCTGGAAGTACCTTAACGCGCGATCACCGGAATCCCAGACCCCCCTCCCCCTCCTCCAACTCCACCCACAATAACCGGAGCCAATCCGGTTCTGTAAATGATTAATCCAGAGCATCTGTTTGTCATTCCCACGAAGTTCGATCCAGATCACACCAGTCTAAGCGTTTCAAGTATTTTCCGCCCTCCCCCCGATAATTGCCGGATTCGGTCCGGAAATGAAAAAGGTCACAAGAGAAAAATCTCCTCTGTTTAATTATTAAATTTCACTCGAATCCGATCACCCGTTCCAAAGTTACGCATGACTCAATATTCCGGATTCCCCTCCCTCAACTCCCCCCCCCCAAGATTATCATATCGAGGATTTTTTTTTTATTCCAAGTCAGTTTGACCGGGTCCCTGATATGCCTTCCAAGTTTCGTCGTGAAAATCCCCCCAAAAACGGAATTCCGGGATACCCCTCCTCCCCCCCCCCTCAAGTGTCCGGATCCAGTCAAATTATGTAAAAGATTTACATGGACCAGATGTTTGTTCTTCCCAGCAAGTTTCACTCCGATACCATCATTCTAACCGTTTCTCGAGATTCCCGATCCACCCCCCCCCCCACCAAGCTCCCCCGCGGTGCACGTAGCCAATCCGATTCAGCAAATGACTTACCTAGAGCATCTGTTTGTTCTTCCCACAAAGTTCCATCCCGATCCCTCCATTCTAAACGGGGCACGTATTTCCCCCCCCCCCCCCAATAGTTGCCGGATCCGGTCCGGATATGAAAAAAATCATCGGAGAAATGTCCTCTGTTGAATTCTTAAATTTCACTCGAATCCGATCACCCATTCCAAAATTACGCATGACTGAAAATTTCGGATTCCCCTCCCTCCACTCCCCCCACCATTATCTGATCGACAAAATTTTTATTTTGAAGTCAGTTTGATTGGGTCCCTGATATGCCTGCCAAGTTTCATCGTGAAAATCCCCAAAACCACCATCACCGGAATTCCGGGACCCCCCCCCCCCCCTATAAGTGTCCGGATCAAGTACAATGGTCTAAAGGAGTTATCTAGAGCAGATGCTTGTTCTTCCCAGCAAGTTTCACTCCGATCCCTCCATTCTAACCGTTTCTTGAAATTTCCGGTCTCCCCCCCCCCCAACTCCCCCCTGGCTACCGAATCCGGTCAAGACTTTAAACGGGACATTACAGATATATATTCTGTTCAGTTATGAAGTTTCATTACAATCCGATCATCCGTTCGAAAGTTACACACTTCTCAATTTCCCGGATTCCCCTGCGGATTCCCCTCCCTCCACTCCCCCACCATTATCTGATCGACAATATTTTTATTTTGAAGTCAGTTTGATTGGGTCCCTGATATGCCTGCCAAGTTTCATCGTGAAAATCCAAAAAACCACCATCACCGGAATTCCGGGACCCCCCCCCCCCCCATAAGTGTCCGGATCCAGTACAATGGTCTAAAGGACTTATCTAGAGCAGATGCTTGTTCTTCCCAGCAAGTTTCACTCCGATCCCTCCATTCTAACCGTTTCTTGAAATTTCCGGTCTCCCCCCCCAACTCCCCCCTGGCTACCGAATCCGGTCAAGACTTTAAACGGGACATTACAGATATATATTCTCTTCAGTTATGAAGTTTCATTACAATCCGATCATCCGTTCGAAAGTTACACACTTCTCAGTTTCCCGGATTCCCCTGCCCTCCACCCCCCCCCCAAATGGTCGGATCAGAAAACTGATTATTCCTAATTTTGTTTGGTCGAGTCTCTGATATGCCTGCCAAGTTTCATGGTCCTAGCACAACTGGAAGTACCCTAACTCGAAAAAGTGTCACAAAATGCCCTAAATTTTCAAGTTTCCAGCGCCCCGCACTCCCCCCCATATGGTCGGATCGGGAAACTGATTATTTCCAGGTTAGTTTGGTCGGGTCCCTGATATTCCTGTCAAGTTTCATTGTCCTAGCTCATCTGGAAGTACCCTCACTCGAAAAAGTGTGACAAAATGCCCTAAATTTTCAAGTTTCCAGCGCCCCAACTCCCCCGCATATGGTCGGATCGGGAAACTTATTATTTCCAGGTTACTTTGGTCAGGTCCCTGATATTCCTGCCAAGTTTCATTGTCCTAGCTCATCTGGAAGTACCCTAACTCGAAAAAGTGTGACAAAATGCCCTAAATTTTCAAGTTTTGAGCGCCCCCACTCCCCCGCATATGGTCGGATCGGGAAACTGATTATTTCCAGGTTTGTTTGGTCGGGTCCCTGATATTCCTGCCAAGTTTCATTGCCCTAGCTCATCTAGAAGTACCCTAACTCAGAAAAAAGTGACAAAATGCCCTAAATTTGCAAGTTTCCAGCGCCCCGCACTCCCCCCCATATGGTCGGATCGGGAAACTGATTATTTCCAGGTTAGTTTGGTCGGGTCCCTGATATGCCTGCCAAGTTTCATTGTCCTAGCACATCTGGAAGTACCCTAACTCGGATATGTGGGACAAAAAAACTCGGACCGACCGACAGACCGACAGACCGACAGACCGACAGACCGACAGACCGACAGACCGACAGACCGACAGACCGACAGACCGACAGACGGAATTGTGATCGGTATATGGCACTTGAGCCAGAGGCTGCAAGTGCCATAAAAATTTGTAACCGTTCGCAGGACAGACGGGCTATTTTTATTTAGGAATGCAGCTCTTCATTACTGAATTCGCCGAACTAAAACAAGAGCTGCAAGGTTAGGTTAGTATGTATAGTGGTTGGGTTACTATGTTGTATGGTTAGTATGTATATCAGCTAAGTTTCGCGCTGTCAAGGTCAGATGGCTTGTCTAAGAAACCACTCCAGCTGCCCGAAGTGATCGAAACCGATCTGAAATTAAAGAAATACCAAGTCAGGGTCCTATGATATGTCACCCCCAACTTCCCAATGATTTTTTTCTGCCTGCGTTTGTACTTGTTTGGAACAAGATCGTCCGATGTATGTAGTAAAAGGAAATACTTTCATCGAACTGTTCGGGCTGTCGTCGGATTCGGTTCGGACATAATCCCGATGAAAAATTTATCTCAAAATAGTACTATGAAGTAGTACGAAAAAGTTGCATGCAGTACTAACGATGCTACTACATGCTTCTACTTCAAGACTACCGTGTTACTGCATACTATATAGTACATACTATATAGTACTATTAGCAAGACTGGGTGTTACTATGGCAAGACAGGATGCTACTGGATACTACTAAATAAGATTGGACCAGTCTGAGGCACATTAAATGATAGTATTCTTTGCTATTACATAGTATTACATGCAACGTTTTCGTACTACTACCATACTACTACGCAGGCTACACATTTTTCATCGGGATGCTCTTGCCAACTATTAAGTTTCAGAGAGATCTGCCGACTACCAGGAGCGCAACTAAGGGTGGGGGAGTCCCTCTTTTAACATGATCTGAGAATGAAATCGCTGGCACAGTTCTGCTGAACATAAGGTTAGTCAGTGCCATGCGCTGGCATAGGTATAGGCGTATTCTCGCCGTTCCCCGAGGACTCCTCGGGGAATCGAAGGGAACGGCGAGAATAGAGGGAGTCACTCCACGCGGACTCCGCGTACAGAAACAGCGAGAATACGGGGAATGCTTCTAAGATGGATTTTGTTCGTAAAATGAATATGCAGCTGAAAAAATTAGTCTAGATCCACTTTATTTTTGGTTTTCTATATTCTGATTCTTTTTAGTTAATTTTACATAGCACCTACAACAGCAAAAATTGATTCCCCACCGAATTTGAAAGGGAGTCCTTTTTGATGATGGTGATGATAATCTGAGCATTCCCCGTCCGTGGGGACTCGCGAGAATACGGGGAGTGAGTCCCCGGGACAAACAAAAACGCGGGGACTCCTCAAGTGGAGTCCTCGGGGAACGGCGAGAATACGCCTTATACCAATATTATTTGCGTGCACCTGTTTGAACAAAAATCAGTTCCTGACAAGAACTTATTTTGGAAAATGAGATGATGAATTAATTAAGGGAAATAAATAAATAAAAAATTCCCAAAAAATCAGCCGGTACTCTGAAGTCGAATTAGTTCAAACTTTGAGAGTACTAACAAGAACAAATAATCAGATAGAACCTCCGTCTCCCTATCTCTATACTATGGCTATGCGGAGCGAACGAGCGGAGGTTAGTAGCTTCGCGACACATCACGTTTCGTTACCTCTACAACTAGCTATATTGCTGTGAAACCACCAAAAGTAGGAGTCAAAGCTGATTGGTTCTTTGGACGCGCTCAAGAGCGGGTCAGCGCGTGGAGTACGTCTCCTGCATTTTCTTTCTCTTCGATGAGCAACGGTGAAGACGAAAGTAGAGTAGACTGGTAAAAGGCTACAGGAAATGCCTCTAGGTCCGCTCAGTTTTGTCAGGGTATTCATAGTCGCTGCATGGTACCAAAGACAGAGATTCTATCTGAGTATTTGTTCTTGGTACTACCCGATCAGATTACTTAGGTGAATACTGAGGAATATTCTGATTGGCTAAAAACGTCAGACCGAATGATACTGACCTAAATTCACTTTCGTTTTCACGACACGCAACGAGTGGATGTGATTTTATCGATTAGGCTTAGTTCGACACTAGCCAATCAGGATATTCCTCAATATTCCCCAAATAATCTGATTGGCTAGTACCCTCAAAAGCTGAACTGATTTAAGCTTGGGTCCGAGACAAGCTGGTACACAAAACTGGCACCTGTACCCATTGCGAACGGCAGAAACCTGGCACAGCTTCGGTCTCGGGCACGATTTTCAAAAATAGCTGGTACCGATTATTAACTAAGACCAGCTAGTACTGTCACTTTGACACTCTATTCAGAGGGACAGACGGAAATACTTCTGATTTCAAGGCTATAAGGACTCACCTTCATTTAGAATCCGCAAAAGATGGTCGGACCTGCTGTTCTTACGTCGTTTATTCAGCTTTCCCTGAGCCCCCCACCCCACCCCACCCAACCTAAGGACATGAAAGCAACCCTGTTCAAGGCTCTACGAGTCCTTTTTCATCAGCAAACCGCCACTTTTCAGACGTTTTGAAAGTTGCGGATGGCGGAAAGTGTCTTATTTTCCGGAAAAAAACCCACCCGCGTTCAATCCAAGGACCCGTCTTGTGCCATGAACAGACAACCTGGGATTGGCGTTTGCGCAATTCTTGTCAGGATTTCCGTTGCATCACCAATTCCGTATGGACAAGTTGGGATTGTTTCACGATGAAAGTGTAGAAAATCCGACAAGGAAAAGATCGTGTGTTTGCACTTCTACCGTTATGTAACGTAACGTTTGTTTATTATACTAAAAGCGCATACAAGGTTGAGTACGTTTATCATCACACAAATAAACTTTTACATCTGTAACTGGAACTATTATATAAACTAGGCTAAACTTTCTGTTCCAAGTCTAAACGCTTTAATTACATATTTGCCTATAGACGAATTCTCGCCGTTCCCCGAGGACTCCTCGGGGAATTGAAAGGAACGGCGAGAATAGACGGAGTCACTCCACGCGGACTCCGCGTTTAGAAACAGCCAGGATACGTGGAATGCTTTCAAAATGGATTTTCTTCGAGAAAAAATATGCAGTTGACGGAACTAGTGTGGATCCACTTTATTTTTGGTTTCGTTTACTCTGATTGTTTTAATTAATTTTACGTTGCACCAACACCAGCAAAAATTGATTCTCCTTCAAATCTGGAAGAGAGCCAATTTTGATGATGGTGATGATAATCGGAGCATTCCCCGTCCGTGGGGACTCGCAAGAATACGGGGAGTGAGTCCCCGGGACAAACAAAAACGCGGGGACTCCTTAAAGCAAAACTCTTACTAGAAATTACCTTTTTCCTATAAAAATGGATCAGAAAAGACGTTTTAGAAAATACCATTACTTTCCACCTGAAACTAGCGATTCTCTTGTTAGCGCTTGTCGAATATATCCAGCCTTCCCGCTCTCCGACGCTGCGGCTGGGCGCAAAAGATTTGAAAACTGAACGTGCCTTGGTTAAAAAGTGGGAAAATCAAGCAAATAAAAGAAGTAATAAACAGAAGATTATCACATCCTTATGTGTGAAAGAGTTGACAGCAGACAATGAAGATTCCGGCAAACTTTTCATTGGGTGACGGGAAATCTCGGCAAGGCTGAAAAGCGCTAAAAATTCGTAGTTACGAAACAAAACAATGCAGAAAGGTGGGGATTTTAGAAGCTTATACTTCCATATAGGAGCTAAGTATATTATAAAAGGCAGAATAAGCAAGAGGGGTCCTTTAAGTGGAGTCCTCGGGGAACGGCGAGGATACGCCCTATATCGCATCCCGATTTGAGTATCTCGAAATACTGCATCCCCAATTGAGTGTCGACGGATGTAGTACTGGCAAAATTTTTGGATCACATCATGATTTTAGCCGATTTCCAAATTACTTCAAAGCCACAATACTTCCATAAAATGTAGTCTTGGAAGATGGATGAAGCTTCCTACACTAGACTTAAAGGACCTGTCGTACCTAAAAGACTAATGCAACCTTTTTCCACAATCTGTCCATATATTTCTAATCCCAGAGACCCCAGTTTCGTACAGTACAAAACACGTTGATTTTCTCACAAGCCGTATTTTGGTACCTTCGATGTGTATCACGCTGTCTACGGTAGTCTGCGATAAGTTTTTCCATCAGAAAAAACAGTAATGTAAATTGTTTCCCTGGTTTCGCTACGAGTCAACGGGTCTCGGAAAAGGCTTAGAACAGCAAAAAAAGTTGGTTATTTGTTCAAAGCACAGTCTACTTTTGAAGTATTCAAACATTTCAAAATACTGTAAGTTGAAGAGTAAATAGTGAGAGGATTCCTTTAATAATAAACTGATAGTTATTGATTGGTATTTTTCATATTTTGTTTCATATTGCCATATCATTTTTGTCATATTGTCATTGACTTTTGACGGCCTTTTTATGAGTATCACACGTAACTTGTCACAAACACTCAGGGGCGTCGCAAGTGCATTTTCGGTGGGGGGGGGGGGGGTTGCAGGGGCAAAATTTTACCGGACCTTTCAAAATTTTTTACCGAATCCTAGAATTAAGAATTCGAGCTTTAAATTATGGAACAGAAACGATTACGTAGGAAGAGTAACAATAAAGGCCAGCATGAAAGACGATAGGCCAACTATTAGGCGGCGTTTTGGCGAAGCCCACATGGACAATATATTGCCGGGCATGATTGCAGTAGCAGCTTCTATCTATTATAGCCAATAGAAAATTAAATCGAGTGCCTCAGGCGAAAATTTTCGATTTTTTTTTTTCTGTAAGCTAAAATTTAACTGCTTCTCTTAAAAATTCTATCATTTACCGTTGATTAAATACCGAGACTCTAAGAAGTTCCAGAAACCGGATGGAGTGACGTTCCGGCAGCAGCAGCGACTTTAGTCTTGTCAATATACTACCCAAAATCACATAAAGTGAGCGCCGCAGGCGAAATTGTTTTTGCTTTTTCCTGTCAAATTTAATTTCCATCCAAATTCTAGCTCTTAATGTTTTGAAATCGTAATCCTAAAACTGGCTTAAAACCGCCGTCAAATGACGCGCCCTTCCACAAAATAGAGAATATTACGAAAAGTGCTGCAGGCGGAATTTTCGAAATATTTATGATTATATATTCTTTTTGGGATCCAAAATAAAAGCAAGGGCTATCGATGATATCATCGACCATCCCTTTTGTCTACGACCAGTGCTTCACTCGACCTCTTCTGAGGTTCGAGGTTCGTGGTAACTTCCGAATCCTGGCAATTATAACGAATAAATTACCGAATCCAAGTTATTATACCGAATAAGTTTGGACCGATAGTATGTTCGGGATTCTGTATAACTACCGTATCCTGGTTACTAAACCGAACGGTTTTGGTATCGAAAGACTACAGAACAATATTCATTTTCGGTATAATTTCGTCGAAACTGGAACAAAGTCATGATTCGTGGTTAACTTCCTAATCTTGGAAATTATACTGAATAAATTACTGAATCCCAATCGTTATACCGAATAATTTTGAACCAATAGCTTATTCGGGATTCTGTGTAACGACGGAATCTCCATAAATATACCGAATAGTTCCGGCATCGAAAAATTACCAAATGATTTCAATAAATTCTCTCACCAAATTCGTGATAACTACCGAATACTGGCAATTATACTGAATCCCGATCATTATACCGAAGAGATTTGTACCGATACCTATTTAGTATTCTGTAAAACTACCGAATCCCCGTAAGTATATCGAACAGTTCTGCTATCGAGAAATACCGAACAATTTTAGTATAATTTTGGGCCTCCTGCCCAAAATTCTACCGAATCTCAAAAAGGTGGGGGAGGGGGTGCTGCACCCCCCTTGCGACGCCCCTGCAAACACTACTCCATGAGAAATTCAGTTCAATCTCTACAATGGTTTGATACAATTAAAAATATCAAGAAAAGTGGAAAATGTTGGGACGATGAACCAAGTAAAACAGGTTTTACCTTATTGTCTAAAGAGATGTGTTTACTTTGCATTTCTTCACTCATATTTAAGCTACTAACCTATGGTGTATTTGAATACTTATTAAAACGCATCTTAACACGCTGCAGATTATAAAAAATTTGGTGGTTCGGGTTATCTGCCATCCACAAGTTCTTTTCCTAAGAAATCACCAACAGGGTCAATTTACATTATTCTAAGGATTGTCCCTGTAAGTAAGATTCTACTATTAAATTCAGTTTTGCTTAAAATAGGATTGGACCGCCATCAACCACCAAATTATTGATCGTGTCTGAAACTTTTCCCAATTACAGTCCATTCATATGAAAAGAGCCTACGTTTGCTTTTCTAAGCGTCGTCCTAAAGTGGTTCCTCAGAGAGAGAGATGAGTAGGTCTTCTCTACGCCACTCAGTACCGCACTACTGGATAGTTTAGCATGACCGTAAATGTACTCATTTGTCCGCACCAGTTGTCAGATCAAGCCTCGTGCAGCTATTACTGTTTGAATTAAGAATCATTACTTTTGTTTTGATTGAAAAATAGGAATATTTATATTCTGTATCAATTACCTTAAATTCAACATTGTTTGTAATATAAGAATTTTTTTTATTATTTTTTATATTTTTTAGAGTTTGGCCGAGCCTCCTGGGTGACGGGAACTGGAGATGTATCGCTAGATATATATATGTGTGTTTAATGTTGTAGTGTAACTGAGTGACTCACTCGGTTCACTCACCTCTTTGTTCAGTGCTGTAATTTTATTGAAAAATTAAGAGAACTTGAACTTAAGCTAGACGGGTTGGCGGACTTACGGGTCGAAGAAATGTCAGGTTAACGAACTGTCGGGTCTTAGGAATTGGAGAAGTGACGGGGGGGGGGGGGGGTAATTTATGGGTGGGCGGATGGACGGTAGGTGAATTGACGGTAGGTGAATTGACGGTAGGTGAACTTACAGGTTGAAGAAATGTCGGGATGATGGACTTACGGGTGAGGGGCATAACGGGTTGGCAAATTTACGGATCTCGTGGGTCAACTTATGAGTTTCTATTAAGGAGCTCCCTCAGGTCCTCCTGGTCTGCATGCTGGCAAAGTGCCTGAAACATTAAACGTGATATCAGCTCGGCTTGGTCAATCAGCTTGGAAAATATAGTTCAGATTTATTTGTATTCAGCCTGTACATTTACTATGTATGTATCTATTGCGAAGCGACGGATTTTTGTCAAAGTGACGGGTTGAAGGGATGACGGGTTGGTCAATTGACGGGTTCCCGACTGGCGATAGGTTAGTACCTCCCAGAATTCTTGTGATATGAATAACAGCAAGTTATAGAGTGACCTGATTCAAAAGTAGCTTGACTGTTGTCAAATGCAAGTGCCCTCGATGTCCTGTTTACAGGACTGTGTCAGGTCCAACCCTTGTGTGGAAGCGACTGAACCTCTCAATTTACGCAAGTTATGGTACTTCTTCCAAATTGACTAAGATTATGAAATCTAGTTGTCGCAAGTGCAAGTGTCCTCGATGTCCTGCTTCTAGGTCTGTGTCAAGTCCCACCCCCGTTTGAAAGTTGGAGAAAGATACTGAAACTCTCATTGCACACAAGTTATGGTAC
This sequence comes from Branchinecta sandiegonensis, assembly GCA_030848855.1. Taxonomy (NCBI): domain Eukaryota; kingdom Metazoa; phylum Arthropoda; class Branchiopoda; order Anostraca; family Branchinectidae; genus Branchinecta; species Branchinecta sandiegonensis. The sequence continues at coordinate 17,896,286 of JAUPMV010000016.1, read as the reverse complement.
TTCTTCCGTCTGAATTGTGGTTCAGAATAAATCTTACTGTATTCGCACTGTTCGTTCTTACTGTATTTGGGTTTTGATATTGCTAGGATCGGGCTAAAGCACACCATGCACTATTTACTGTTTATTTCCAGTATTAAAAAGTATTTGAAACCTGTGAGACTAGGCTCTGCTTTAAAAAAATTATCCATGGCTTTGGCTGTTTTACGCCTTTTTCCAAGGTCCATGGACTTCTAGCAAAAAACGGCGAAAATCAGAAAACGGGTTTCGCGCATCGATAGCATGAGAAGTGAACCCTCTTCAGGAGCATAATACGTATGGAAAACACTCAATCGTGGCAAGTGAAAAGATTTGTGATTGCGGGTCTAGAATGTAACATATGGATTTTGGGCCTCCGGCCTTAAGAATGAATGAATGCAATTGCGGAAGTAGGTTGCATTGGCATCATAGACACGGCGGGTCCCTTAAAAACTCTTTGGAAACTATATTGTGTCTGTATTGCGTCATATATAGCCTATTGCAACTAGGAATGTCTGGAGAAAAAAAAAATCTGAATCGAACGTTCACAATGAATCTTACTGCAATTCCACGAATGGATTTGAAGATATTTTTTGTTTGTTATTTTCGTCTTTTATTTTCTTTCGCCTTTCTTCCTCTTTTTTCATCAAGGCAAATATTTCTTCGACCTTACTGATTCTGCTCTCTTTTTCTTTTTTCCTCAAGGCAAGAGCTTCTACTTCTTTTCTATTTTCGGATCTTTCAGCGTCTAACTTCAAGATATGGTTTCTAAGCTCAGACTGCAGTTCACTTGGTATGTGGTGAATTGTTTTCGAAGAGTTGTTGAAAAGCGTTCCTAGCTGGTATGCTGTCTTCAGAGATATCTGTATCTTTCCCCGGTCATTTCTTATTTTCATATGCCTCGAGGGAAAGCTAAACTTCAATGTTTTTTTTACAAAACTCCGCGAAGTCTTCAGCACGATTTATGCGCTCAACATCAGCCATGATCTGCCGCGTGGCGGCATATTTTCTATGCTGCGGCATTTCATTAATCGCCAAACCTATCCAATAGTTCATTATGATGATTCCAAGTACGATGACGAACAGGGTGTAAATGATCTGCGACGTATTACAAGGAAAAGCTTCGCTAGAGACAGTAACTTCACGGTATGCTTTGATCATGATTTGAAGCAGCTCAAGGTTCCCCCAAGATACCGCTTCAAACATTGAACTGCGCCCAGAAGAATTTTTGGTCGTAAGCAGGCTCTTGACCATCTCTTTGCCGTTTTCTCGGTTAAACAGTGTCTTAAAAATCTTCTGCAAGTCAGAATAACTGCAAGCTAAAGAGTGCAAGAAATTTAGACCGTTAATGTCATTCGCAATTATATCTTCGCTGCTCATTAAATCAAGCAGGTACTGGACAATGTCCATTTTTGCCAGTCGAGCGGCTGAGTGTAGAAGAGTTTCGCCTTCTGTATTATAAGGCAAGACTTCGCTAGAGACAGTAACTTCACGGTATGCTTTGATCATGATTTGAAGCAGCTCAAGCTTCCCCAAAGATACCGCTTCAAACATTGAACTGCGCCCAGAAGAATTTTTGGTCGTAAGCAGGCTCTTGACCATCTCTTTGCCGTTTTCTCGGTTAAACAGTGTCTTAAAAATCTTCTGCAAGTCAGAATAACTGCAAGCTAAAGAGTGCAAGAAATTTAGACCGTTAATGTCATTCGCAATTATATCTTCGCTGCTCATTAAATCAAGCAGGTACTGGACAATGTCCATTTCTGCCTGTCGAGCGGCTGAGTGTAGAAGAGTATCGCCTTGTGTATTATAAGGCAAAACTTCGCTAGAGACAGTAACTTCACGGTATGCTTTGATCATGATTTGAAGCAGCTCAAGGTTCCCCCAAGATACCGCTTCAAACATTGAACTGCGCCCAGAAGAATTTTCGGTCGTAAGCAGGCTCTTGACCATCTCTTTGCCGTTTTCTCGGTTAAACAGTGTCTTAAAAATCTTCTGCGGTGATATCAAATCAGAATATCTGTTGGCTAAAGAGTGCAAGAAATTTAGACCGTTAATGTCATTCGCAAGTATATCTTCGCGGCTCATTAAATCAAGCAGGTACTGGACAATGTCCATTTTTGCCTGTCGAGCGGCTGAGTGTAGGAGAGTTTCGCCTTCTGCATCATAAGGCAAAGCTTCGCTAGAAGCAGTAACTTCACGGTATGCTTTGATCATGATCTGAAGCAGCTCAAGGTTCCCCCAGAATACCGCTTCAAAAATTGAACTGCGCCCAGAAGAATTTTTGGTCGTAAGCAGGCTCTTGGCTATCTCTTTGCCGTTTTCTCGGTTAAACAGTATCTCAAAAATCTTTTCCAGTGGTATCAAGTCCGAATCAAGTTTCCTTGCTATCAAGTGCACGAAATTTTCACAGTTAATGTTATTCTTAAGTATTTCTTCGCGGCTAATAAAATCAAGCAGGCACTGGGCAATGTCCATTTTTTGCCATCGAGCGGCTGAGAGTAGGAGAGTATCGCCGTCTGTGTTATAAGGCAAAGCTTCGCCAGAGATAGTAACTTCACGGTGTGCTTTGATCATGATCTGAAGCAGCTCAAGTTTCCTACACAATACCGCTAGAGACATTGGACTGTCCCCAAAAGAATCTTTGGTCGTAAGCAGGGTCTTGACTACCCCGTTTCCGATTCCGGGATTAAGCAGCATCTTAACCGTTTTCTTCTGTACTTCCAATCCAGCATCTGAACAAACTGCCAAATGCAAACAGTTGCTCCCTGTGTCGTTTGTTCTTACTATTTCTTCAGAGCTGCTTCGTTCCAGTAGTTTCTGAAGGGTGCGATAATCGCCAGACTCGACACACTTACGAATGTTACTACCGGTGTAATGCCTGGGAACCTCTGGATCCAGGATCTCTGCTTCGGGGCTCTGGAAGAAAAGAAAATCAGATTTACGTTATCTCGGGGCAATGTGAAGTGCCGCAGCAACCTTACGGGAATATCACGTCGGTTTTGTTTATTTGTCATCGATTAAACGTTAAAGTGATCAAACCTTCGAAAGTTTTATTATGGTCTGTCCCAAGTAAAAAATGTTCGTCACGACACGTTCCTAAAAGATGGTCTACAGGTACTTTAATTTGAGCAAGTGTCTGGCCCCTCGCATGGTGTGGTATATCCCCCGTGCGTAAACATTTAATTCAAGTTGACAGTGATTATGGGGACAAATTTCGTCAAAAGGATCGAAAACTGTAAAAGGTTCGTCAAGTTGCACAAAAATCTAACCCCTCGCCCCTGAAGATGACCATGCTCTAACCAACTGATTCTTAGTTAGAAGTACTACTCCGTGATGTACATGGAACCACTTTTTTTTTGTATCAAATAGCCTACATCGGAAACAAATTATAGGTACACTGATTAGCAAAAGTTTCAAACCCCTTATCGCTGAAGATAGTTTTGGTCTACGGGGCAATTGCTGTTTAGAAGTCTCTCACTTGTTTCACAATTTTGTATCTGTTTTTGTTTTTTTCTTATCAATCGTAGACAATGTGATTGAATAACTGATTTATCAAACGAAAAAAGCAAATGGCGAATCTCCGAAATACCAAAGGCTCTAAACGGCAGGTTGAGGAACTCAAAGAATTAATGAACTGGAACATTTTATTTCTGGAAAAAAGGAAATACTAGCCTACATAACGGATGAAAACTTCGACAAGCACTCTACTAATTACTGCGAAACTTCGTCCCTGTTTTCGATTTGTACGATCTTCTAGCCCCCTCACCCCTGAAGATGGCCGTGCCTTAACAGCCTATCCTTACTTACTTGTCCGTCCCTCTCGAGGACGGACGAAGAAAAGGGTAAACCTTTGAGCAGGGGTGTCCCGAGCCTTTCTTCACTGGGGGGGGGGGGGCAAGCCTTTCAAGACTGACAGAATCGGCACCTGATTTTTACCGACTTTCTTTAAAAATACAGCGAGTTGACTTCAAGAAGCTACAATGTAAAAAGCTGACTAGTAGGTACAAAATCTTGTTAAAGAAAAAATTTGGCACCTTTTCACGCTCTTTCAAGTATGTTTTTTCATTGATACGCCGTCACTAGCCTTTTACCTTTCGGGGATGTCCAGTTTTGCCAACAGGACTTGAAAATAGTTCCAAGAGAACAACGTCGTCGCTGCAAAGTAACAACGTTGGCAACGCCCCGTACCCATGAAAAATTAAAGCGCAGCAGACCAAATTTTTAGAATCCACCTTTTTTCTTCCATTATTTAACTACTTTCAATGCAAATCGAGCTATTAATATGGTTCAAGCCCCCCAGATCCAAGCCTCAAACGATGACGCATGCTTCTTCTTAATAGCGAAGACTGCGAAATGCGCCACAGGTGAAATTTTTTGGAAACACTGATGGGCAAATTTCATTTTCGCGATCCCAAGACTACTTATTAAAGTATGGCGAAAAAGGGGTCATCCTGGGTAAAATAGATACAGAGTACATTTATTCTGAATTTAGCAAAAGTAGGCTAGTTCTCACCTCAAGAGACGTGCTTATTCCTTAAGTAGGTTAAGTAGGTAGCAATCTTTAGAGGTAAAAGTGAAGTTATGAATACTGAATGGCGATCAGCTGAAGCTAACTTTAAACTGTAAAGAACAAGAGCTAAATAAATGCCACTTAATTTACCGAACTCAGTAACTGGGGTAAACCTATTAATGAATTCGTACTACCGAAAAAGCAAATTAAAAAAATAAGGAACAGATCGGGAGCGGTATAACAACCGAACTTCGTAATGAAATCTTTTTCAAACCACCGAAAAGAACCGAGTGTGGCAAGTCTGGTAATATATATGGACTAAAACAAATCTGGTGAATTACCGAATTCGCTAAAGAATCTGATTAATCACCGAATTATGAAATGGACTGACCGAATGCGAGAGAACAGATTCGGACTTGACTAAAGTCCGGTGAATTACCGATTTCGGTCACGAATGAGACTCAATAACCACGTTAAATCACCGGATTAACGAAGCCACGGACCGAATGCGGTAAGATCAATGCGGATGGAACTAAAGTTGGATGAATTACCAAATTCGATAAAGAATGTGAACCGTCACGTTATATACAGTGATAGAAACAGTGATAGAAAATTTGGAAATGTGGGGACAACAGATTTTGTAAAACGGCCATCACGGCTCCGCTTCGATGCCCATTCGACCAGAAAGTTTAACCGAATCCCCAAAATGAAGGGGGGGGGGGGGGCTATTGTAAGTTTTATTCATCACGGCAATCGTGACTTTAAAAAATAAAGTTTTTACTGGATTTCTTAAACCAGCTGGAACAGTTTGAGTTGAGTGAGAAAATGTAAGTCAGCTTAGGAGTAACGAGACATGCTGAATGCATATTCGAAACTTATTTTTTCGCGGTACAAGTAGTTATTGTGAAAATTAGTAATTTATTACAGTTAAAAGTTTTACTCATAGGCGATTGAGACTAGATTTAGGGTTAAGGAGCTCTGATGAAATCATTTTTTAATTTAATTTTCTTGGCGGATAAGTAGCCTCGTTCGCCTGCAATCGGGATCGACCTGAAAATTTTGCAAAAATATAAGTTTTTTCTCATAATGGTCATAGATCGTAAATAGTAGTAAAAATACATGCTGAGAGACTTAGATCGTCCGGAATCCAGCAAAACCAGAAGAATTTGACGCAGTAATTGCAGTGCAGCCACCATAATGAATGACATTAGTGAAGAAGCTTCAGTCAACTGTCAACCACGACGACTGTCAACCAAGACAAATCAGCAGTCCGAACTGTATCTTTTCTCAAGTCTAATCCAACTTTCCAACCTGACCTACCTGATCACAGCAGAGTGGAGGAGCTCAAACTTTTAGGTGTTCATCTAACTTCAGATCTTAAGTGGGATAAGCAAGTACAGTCTACGCTGAAAAGAGCAAATATGGGAATAAGATCTCTCAAAATGCTCTCCCGCCGTGGCACCCCGACACACCACCTCCTTCACATTTACCTTGTGTTCATTCGCCCTGCCCTTGAATACTGCTGTCCGGTATGGCATTGCGGTTTAACACGGGAGTAATACCGAGTATTACCGAGACTTACTTGATATTCGAAACTTTTTCACTTTATTTATACCGACAATTAAGGACATTCTTCAGAGCACCGATAAATGCCAGCACTCATTAAATTTTTCAAGTTGAGGCTTGGCATTGTAGATGAGACATTAAATCCTTAAACTGATTCAGATTTTTTTTAACTTAACAGAAAATAGAACATAGCAAAAGGACTGATTGCAGTGAGGCTTTTCAAACGATTCTGTGGCTTTTAGTTCAGCAGTTCTTCAAATTGGGCAAAAAAAAGTACAACTGAAGATGGCTACTAACTATCGCACTTACTGGGCATTTTCAACTTCTAACAAAACCGGTTGTTTCTACTAGAGAACGATTGGAAACAGTGTTTCTTATAAGTTCCTTGTTGTTCAACTCGGTTCAACGGCACTAAGGGAGAAGCGAAGTCTGTTTATGTTGCGAGAGCAACACTTTGGTTTTGTCCCGGTTTTTATGGCACTTGCAGCCTCTGGCTCAAGTGCCATATACCGATCACAATTCCGTCTGTCGGTCTGTCGGTCTGTCGGTCGGTCCGAGTTTTTTTGTCCCACATATCCGAGTTAGGGTACTTCCAGATGTGCTAGGACAATGAAACTTGGCAGGCATATCAGGGACCCGACCAAACTAACCTGGAAATAATCAGTTTCCCGATCCGACCATATGGGGGGGAGTGCGGGGCGCTGGAAACTTGCAAATTTAGGGCATTTTGTCACTTTTTTCTGAGTTAGGGTACTTCTAGATGAGCTAGGACAATGAAACTTGGCAGGAATATCAGGGACCCGACCAAACGAACCTGGAAATAATCAGTTTCCCGATCCGACAATATGCGGGGGAGTGGGGGCGCTCGAAACTTGAAAATTTAGGGCATTTTGTCACACTTTTTCGAGTTAGGGTACTTCCAGATGAGCTAGGACAATGAAACTTGGCAGGAATATCAGGGACCCGAAAAAACTAACCTGGAAATAATCAGTTTCCCGATCCGACCATGTGCGGGGAAGTGGGGGCGCTGGAAACTTGAAAATTTAGGGCATTTTGTCACACTTTTTCGAGTTAGGGTACTTCCAGTTGTGCTAAGACCATGAAACTTGGCAGGCATATCAGAGACCCGACCAAACAAAATTAGGAATAACCATTTTTCTGATCCGACCATTTTTTTTTTTTTGGGGGGGGGGGGGGGGGGTGGAGGGCAGGGGAATCCGGGAAACTGAGAAGTGTGTAACTTTCGAACGGATGATCGGATTGTAATGAAACTTCATAACTGAAGAGAATATATATCTGTAATGTCCCGTTTAAAGTCTTGACCGGATTCGGTAGCCAGGGGGGAGTTGGGGGGGGGGAGACCGGAAATTTCAAGAAACGGTTAGAATGGAGGGATCGGAGTGAAACTTGCTGGGAAGAACAAGCATCTGCTCTAGATAAGTCCTTTAGACCATTGTACTGGATCCGGACACTTATGGGGGGGGGGGGCGGAATTCCGGTGATGGTGGTTTATTGGATTTTCACGATGAAACTTGGCAGGCATATCAGGGACCCAATCAAACTGACTTTAAAATAAAAATATTGTTGATCAGATAATGGTGGGGGAGTGGAGGGAGGGGAATCCGCAGGGGAATCCGGGAAATTGAGAAGTGTGTAACTTTCGAACGGATGATCGGATTGTAATGAAACTTCATAACTGAACAGAATATATATCTGTAATGTCCCGTTTAAAGTCTTGACCGGATTCGGTAGCCAGGGGGGAGTTGGGGGGGGGAGACCGGAAATTTCAAGAAACGGTTAGAATGGAGTTATCGGAGTGAAACTTGCTGGGAAGAACAAGCATCTGCTCTATATAAGTCCTTTAGGCCATTGTACTTGATCCGGACACTTATGGGGGGGGGGGGGTCCCGGAATTCCGGTGATGGTGGTTTTGGGGACTTTCACGATGAAACTTGGCAGGCATATCAGGGACCCAATCAAACTGACTTCAAAATAAAAAATTTGTCAATCAGATAATGGTGGGGGAAGTGGAGGGAGGGGAATCCGAAATTTTCAGTCATGCGTAATTTTGGAATGGGTGATCGGATTCGAGTGAAATTTAAGAATTCAACAGAGGACATTTCTCCGATGATTTTTTTCATATCCGGACCGGATCCGGCAACTATTGGGGGGGGGCGGAAAATACGTGCCCCGTTTAGAATGGAGGGATCGGGATGGAACTTTGTGGGAAGAACAAACAGATACTCTAGGTAAGTCATTTGCTGAATCGGATTGGCTACGTGCACCGCGAGGGAGCTGGGTGGGGGGGGGGGGGGGGTGGACCGGAAATCTCGAGAAACGGTTAGAATGATGGTATCGGAGTGAAACTTGCTGGGAAGAACAAACATCTGGTCCATGTAAATCTTTTACATAATTTGACTGGATCCGGACACTTGAGGGGGGGGGGGGAGGAGGGGTATCCTGGAATTCCGTTTTTTGGGGGATTTTCACGACGAAACTTGGAAGGCATATCAGGGACCCGGTCAAACTGACTTGGAATAAAAAAAAAATCCTCGATATGATAATCCTGGGGGGGGGGGGAGTTGAGGGAGGGGAATCCGGAATATTGAGTCATGCGTAACTTTGGAACGGGTGATCGGATTCGAGTGAAATTTAATAATTAAACAGAGGACATTTTTCTCTTGTGACCTTTTTCATTTCCGGACCGAATCCGGCAATTATCGGGGGGAGGGCGGAAAATACTTGACCCGCTTAGACTGGTGTGATCTGGATCGAACTTCGTGGGAATGACAAACAGATGCTCTGGATTAATCATTTACAGAACAGGATTGGCTCCGGTTATTGTGGGTGGAGTTGGAGGAGGGGGAGGGGGGTCTGGGATTCCGGTGATCGCGCGTTAAGGTACTTCCAGATGTGCTAGGACGATGAAACTTCGCTGGAATATTGGAGACTCAACAACATTTGCTTAGAAATTGCTACTTCCCAAATCCGATTATTCCTTAAAGTACCAATCTTGACCGCAAAGTAAAAAAAATACTTTTAAGCAATATATGCATTTTCGTGATGCCCATCAGCCCATTAGCAGTTTTGCCTCAAGGGTTTTGCTTACAAATGAAGTTCCAGCTCCCTTATAGCGCGCATCTCAACCGCAAAGTCGAAACTTACTCTTGATCAATCAAATCATCTTGACACATGCAAGTGCCATATGAGCTTACAGCTCTTGTTGTTCTTCCTTAAGACAGAATCCCTTTTCTTAATTTACCGGCTGATTCGAGGTCGCCTTTATGACGCTCTGTTATTTCGGACGTTCTCACTGTGTCCGTTTTGGTTTCTTTTTACATTGAATGAAAAGGATTCGGATTCGAGTGAAATTTAATAATTAAACAGAGGACATTTTTCTCTTGTGACCTTTTTCATTTCCGGACCGAATCCGGCAATTATCGGGGGGAGGGCGGAAAATACTTGACCCGCTTAGACTGGTGTGATCTGGATCGAACTTCGTGGGAATGACAAACAGATGCTCTGGATTAATCATTTACAGAACAGGATTGGCTCCGGTTATTGTGGGTGGAGTTGGAGGAGGGGGAGGGGGGTCTGGGATTCCGGTGATCGCGCGTTAAGGTACTTCCAGATGTGCTAGGACGATGAAACTTCGCTGGAATATTGGAGACTCAACAACATTTGCTTAGAAATTGCTACTTCCCAAATCCGATTATTCCTTAAAGTACCAATCTTGACCGCAAAGTAAAAAAAATACTTTTAAGCAATATATGCATTTTCGTGATGCCCATCAGCCCATTAGCAGTTTTGCCTCAAGGGTTTTGCTTACAAATGAAGTTCCAGCTCCCTTATAGCGCGCATCTCAACCGCAAAGTCGAAACTTACTCTTGATCAATCAAATCATCTTGACACATGCAAGTGCCATATGAGCTTACAGCTCTTGTTATGTCACTTGCCTTCCGGCCAAGTGCCATATACCGATCACTTTTTCGTCGGTCGATCTGTCTGTCCGTCGGTCGGTCCGGCGATCGCGGGTTAGGATCCTTCCAGATGTGCTACGACGATGAAACTTGGCAGGCATATCAGGGACTCGACCAAACTGACTTGAAAATAGTCACTTCCCCGATTTGACCATCGTGGGGGGACTGGAGGGAGGGGGAATCCAGAATATTGAGGCATGCCTAGCTTTCGAACGGGTGATCGGATCTGAATGAAACTTGATAAGTGCCTCACATGTCCCCTTCTACGTCCGGACCAGATCAGACAGCTGTGGGGGGAGTTGAAGGTGGCGTACCGGAAATATCGTGACACGCTTGTAGTGGAGGGATCAGGATGAAACTTAATAGTAAGAACAAGCACAGGTCCTAAATATGTCGTTGCCATAATCGCATCCGGGCAGTGTGGGGGAAGCTGGAGGTTTGGTCCCGGAATTCCGGCTATCACAGGTTAAGGTAACTTCCAGATGTGCTAGGACGATGAAACTTGGCAGGCGCCTACCCGAACTTTGGGGGGGGGGGGAGGAGGGAAGGGAAATCCGGGGTCTTGAGGCAAGCATAACTTTCGAACAGGGCATCGGACAAGAATGAAACTTGACATTTGGAAAGAGCTCGGGTCGCGGAAGTCGTACTGTTAATTGGAATCCGGATTACCAAAATTTTGTGTGACGCCAACTTTTGAATGGTTGTTTGGACCCGAAGAAAACTTGATAACTGACAAGAGGACATGTTTGTGATCTAACGAAATACTTTCATGATCCACAAGGGCCCATGATCATTTGTACCTCAAGTATATGCTTACAAATGAGTTTTAGCCCCCTTAAGTGCATATATGTCTTAGCACCATAGTGAAAAAAAAATACTTTTGACCAAAATATACATTTTTGTGATTCTCAAGGACCAATGATCATTTCTGCCTCAAAGCCCAAAGGCTTCGCTTACATCTGACTTTCTAACTTACTTAAAGCGCCAAATATTTCTTGAGCCCAAGCTGACTTTGAAACATATATTCAAATAATGCATAAAACGGATATATCAGCCACGATGCTTGGGAAGCGATGGTTGCAGGTTGGTTTCCTTCCCCGAAGTTGACCCTGAAGATTGACAGCCTGACGAGGACCCTTCCCAAGAAGGGTCAAAATATCGCTGACGAAGCATCGTCGCTGACGTATCTGTAGAATGCATTATTTGAATGTATCATTACGTGAGCGACTCGTTTCATCGGAAAATGCAAATGTTCGCGTTCTTTCTTGTGCGGTACTCCGTTTATCTCTGCCTATCTGGCTGCAGCTATACGCACCTGAAGCTGGTTAAATGTTTGTATGTTAAATGTTATGTTTGTTTAAGTTTGTATTGTAGAGTGTAGATTATGGTCTTTGGCCGGAATAAAGTTATTACGATTACGATTACGATTATTTGAATATGTGTTTCAAAGACTCAAGGGAGTTTGGGCTCAAGGAGTATTTATTAATATGCTAAATATGTGCGGTAATCTTGTTTTTCTTTCCGAAAGGAACAATCCTGTACAGTAGCGTAATTGTTTTAAGCTCAACGAAAAACTTCAAGCTAAAAATCCGTATCCCAGCCTCAAAATAAATACAAATTGTTCAGTTGGTGAAGCTTCCTGTTGCTGGACGTCAATTGTCAAGCTTAAAGCTTAAAGCTTAAAGCGTCAAAGCTTAAAGGAAAACTTCCCACTTCTTGCTAAAAAAGAAAAATTCCGTATTCCATCAAACAAATAGATATAAATTGTTCAGGTACTGACGTAAATTTTCTGGAGCTCCACCGAAAACTTCCCGTTTCTTGCTAAAAAGAAAAATTCCGTATCCCAGCATAAAAATAAGTATAAATTGTTCAGGTGCTGAAGTTTCCTGTTGCTGAACGTAAATTTTCTGGAGCTCAACGGAAATTTCCCGTTTCTTGCTAAAAAGAAAAGTTTCGCACCTAGCATAAAAACAAAACTGTTCAGGTACTGAGATTTCCTGTTGCTGAATGGCGCTGGGAGAACCTACATATTATTTTTCTTTCAAAACGGAATAACCTGTTCAGTAGCGTAAATTTTCTGAACTTGTTAAGCGGGAAATTTCTGCGTACCAGCGTAAACTTCTTAAACAAAACAGAAGCTTTCCGTTTCTCACGAAACGAAAATTTTCCGTAAACCAGCGTGAAAACTTCACTGAATTTTACCGCTCGCGTACGGAAAACTTCTGAAATGGATCTAAATGGAAATTTCGGCTTGAACAGAAATATTTTAATAGCTTTTGTCCCCCATCTGTTTGCAACCTTTCTGGATCTATTAGCATTTCGAGAAGAGAAGTTTCAAAACGTGTCAAGGCTCTTTATTTCAACCATTGTATATTTCTTTTTTACTTTCCTCGACATAATAGAAATTTCCGTCTAACTGCAAATTTTTTGCCCTCTGGCCCTTTGACTGTAGTTATCTTTCATTGCCCAGAAATTTCACGTTTCTGCCCTTGGCAATTTCTTCGCATTCCATCTAGGAAGAAGATTTTTAGACCCGACTAGTCCCTTTTCTTCAATTTCTTTTCTGATCCTGCGCATTTCCTATCTTATTGAAAGCTGATTGTGATTTTTTCTTTTTCCCTGCTTTAATTTGTTCCTACTCTGTACTGCGTTATTTCCCTTTTCTTGTCTAGTGCATAAATATATTTCATCATCATCAACATTATAACTCAGTTTTTTTTTATGTGGCTGTAAAGGCTTCGTTGTCCGAATATTCTCGTGACAAGATCATCATTATTTGCAAGTGTATTTGTTTGTGTTTGTTCCGTTACTAACGCCTTCGGCTAGTATTTTTATTATCTGTTTATACAAGTTTCTTACTCACGAAGTGCCATTTTGTTAACTCTAGTGCTGTTTCCATTGCACTAAAATTCTACTTTATCTTACCAATGCGACTTCGATTGGTTCGTATAGCAAACTCCGTCACATATATGTATAACAAGCTAATCAGTCAATGGTTTGACTGATGATGCGTAAGGACGAACAGGATTTTCCGGCCAGATTTTCTGCCCTTTCATAATATAGTTGAGCAAAACAAAACCAAAATGTGCTCAGAATTCATGATGGTAAAGAAAATCCTGGCAGGAATCCCAGAACCCGACAGACTTACCGAATCAACCGGATTTTAGCCAATATGTTCTCTTTTACCTTCACATTTGATGACGCAGAAAATCCTGGCGGACAACCTATGGATGTGAAGTTTCGATCAGGTGGTTCATGACTAGAATTCCTGACAGGATTCCGTTACCACTAATTCAATAAAATACATAGTCACACAAATCCGACAGAGGAAAAGCCGCGACAAGGCCAGAGTTTAATTTTTATTTATTTATTAATAGAAAAAGACGTTAAGCCGAAGCTTCTCTCTCTACAAGCACATACACTTTTACTACATTTTCAACACTGCACTATACACTTATAAAAATACAACAAATATAAACTAAAAAGGGTTCACATACGCGCTATTGTTGAACGTTGCACCAGCAAGATGTTGTTTGAATGAAAGTAGATTTGGTTGGGACACGGTCTCCTCAGATAAACCATTCCATGCCTGGCATGCACGGTAACAGAATGAACGTTGACCAATTTTCCGGTTTATTTTTAGTGGGTATAACCTCAAAGAATGCTGGCGAGAATAGCTACTGCAAGGATCCTGATACCATTATCAAAATCAATATCAATCAATCAATATATTTTAATTCATGACATTATACGTCACATAAATAAAAGAACTGGACCATATAGCCTATATACACATTAACCATCTGGCAGTTCAGGGCAGTAGCATAGTCTGCGGTACAGACGATAAAACTGCCAGAAATCTGGCCGAGAAAAAAGCCCGGCAAGGCCGAACTTGTAAAAAAGAAACTAGCTAGAAATACATATAATTAATATGGCTACAACGTATGCACTTCGGCTTACCCAGCAACGTAAAAAAAAACTCCAACCACTATTTTTCTTTTTATTAATATGACTTTGTCTGAATTCTTTTTAAGATCTAGTTAGAGCTTGCCCGTGTGGATTCGTCCGGATCGCGACACTAGGTGACGTCACGGTCGAGTGCCAGTCTGAAGTGTAGACATGACGCACACACTGTCAGAAGTTTCATAACAGATTGCGCATAACACTTTCAGGAATAACACATTTTCACTTAGAAAAAAAGCGTTATGACCAATCAAGTTTATGCTATTTCGTGCCCAGATCTCCAACAACACCTTCAATAGGTAAAAATACTACACTGTCAGAAGTTACATAACGACAACAGCAGGATGCGCGGTTTCAACAGATAGCACTTTGGGATGTTAGATGTTATGTTTCTTTCGTTCCCGTTAGTCTTTTTACCAATTGAAGGTGTTGTTGGAGATCTAGGCACGAAATAGTGTAAACTTAATTGGTCATAACACTTTATTTCTAAGTGAAAAGGTGTTATTCTGTAAGTTCAGGTTTTGTAGAGGCAAACCGAAACTTCTTGATGTGGACAGAAATACTTTAAACGGCTGATCGTAGTCCACTTATGACGGTAATCCGTTCCACTTTAATATATCCATCCATTCTCGTTCCTGAGATTCTATATTTTGTAAGTATATCTGATCCAAGCATAACACTGATTATCAGGCTTGCCCCGCTTGTTCTATTTACGTGACATATCAGGCTCCCAATCACTGTTTCCCAGAAGCCTATTAGTCCAAAGACAATTTGGCAAATTTTGCCAAGATGACATTGAAGGCAAGGGTCAAAGAAAGAGGCTAAAAACAGCCAATTCCTAGTATTTTCTGTAAGCATATAGCTAGGTTTAAAAATTGTCAACTGTCTCAGAACATCTTAGAAACACCAATGTAGTGACAGTTGTCCTTTAACTCTTCCGCATCGAACTGATGACAGTAAGGAAAATCCACGCAGGAATTCTAGACAACCCTACCCTGATCGCCTGTTATTATAGTGTTTTATCGTATATCTAGAATAGTTTAACAATTTGACCAATCCGTTGAATAATAATAATAATAATAATTGTACTAATCTACAATAATGTTACTGTACTAAAATAATAAAACTAATCTAATTGTTTCTTCTGTCGTCTAGCGTGTGATAATCATGTCGTCAGCCTATGCTATACAATGGATAATTTGGTATAAATAAACGATTGATTGATTGTACAAAGCATGATTATTTATTAAGAACCTCAACATTTGGTTTCTAAACGCCGTCGAAAATATTGAAATTAGAAGTTCCAGGCATTTCCCGTCGGTAAACGTCATCGTCTCTGGAAACTGGCGTGCTTCTAATTTCGTCCTGGCGGAGTCAAAACTAGCTAGAGGATCTGCCAACATTTCCAGAATCATTGAGTGCAAGGTTGTCGCGTGGTGGTTGCTAAATTTCTGTTTTTCTGAGAAGGATTTTCTGCTTATTTCACTGGATTTCAACGGATAAGTGGTCGAAATAGGTGAGTTTCATCTTAAAGTAGGTTACACCTAAAAAAAAAAACGGATATCAGTAAATTCTCATTTTGCTTTCAATAATAGATGGATGTTTTTATTGATCTAGCTTTTAGCGCCGGCATGGCACTAAACACGTCAACCATTCGCCTACATTCAATGTATTAAAATATTTGAATCATTGCTGATACGTTTCGTGCGGGTTGCTTCACTATTTTTTGGACGGATATGTTGGAAGGACTCCGTAAGTTTTGTTTCGAAAAAACAATGATCACAAAAATTTGGTGGCACTTCTAGAGAAAATCCGGAAATGGGTAGGCTCTCTAATACTTTATAGAGCAAAACGGATATGTCAGCTGAATTTTATGAGACCTATATTTCGGCCCTTCTTGGCAAGGGTCCTCTTCAGGCTCAAAGCTGCTCAAGTTGGCTGACTAAAACCATAATTGTAAACCGTAACTGTAATACCTCCATTGCACCGTCGACTGAAAGGACTGTCATACGGGTTCTATCCATACCCTGAATTAGCGTTTGAAGTACTTCATATAGTTTTATTTAAGTACTAATAAAGTTTACAATCGAAGTACTCGGGTTCTCCAAAAGTATAACTTTCCCAGAGCACATAATACCTATAATTGAAATAACGTAACTAGGTGCAATAAGTTGTCAAGTATTGCATGCTTATAGTTGGCAGTATTTATACATCAATTGAAAGCCTTCGGAAAAAAATGATAAAAATCGGTCAGTCTGTGAGTTATGCACTACAGCCATGGGCGTGACCTATGGTGGGTGAGGGGGGACATCCCACCCCCAATGTTGTCGGCCAGTCGGTAAAAAATAGCCGAATCGATGGGAAGCAGTGCATTTTTTTTGTAAAAAAAAGTTGATTTTTTCATGCAAACAGTCGTTCTTTACAATTGCGTCATTTATTTAGCTCATCTATATCATTTAACGGTAGCTTCAGCTGATTGCCATTCATTACTTAACTTTTACTTCTAATGACTGCAGTACTTCAGAAATAAGCACGTTTCTTGACGTGAAATCCAGCTTACTTTTGTTTGCTGTAAATTCAGAGTAAAAGTAATTTGTATTTACTTTACCCTGGATGGGTTCTCTCATTCGCCAGACAGCTCTGTGGTTTAATAGATACTCGGTTAGCAAAAAAAACCTTCGATTCATCAGTGTTTCAATACAATTTCGACTGCGGCACATTTTGTATTCTTCAGGACTTATAAGAAGGGTGCCTCGTTGTGTCGTCGACATTAAAAGCTAGAATTTGCATGGAAAGTAGTTAAATGTTGCCACGGAAAAGGTGGATTATAAAAATTGCGACTGCGGCTTTAATTTATCATGGGTACGTAGCCGTTAGCGACATTGTGGCTTTGCGGCAACGGCGTACTTTGTCGGCACATTTTCAAGTCGTGCTGGTAAAACTAGACGCCCCCTCATGACGGTGCATCCCTGAAAAACAAGAGCTAGAAGCTCATGTGGCACTTGCAAGGCTTGGTAAAAGGTTGAAAGGAGGAATTAGACAAGTCGTGGGTTTGTTGTGATCTTTTGTAAGTAAAACTTTTGAGATAAAAATGAAGATGGGCCCTTGGAAATCACGAGAATGTATCGTTTGGGAAAGTAAAAGTTGTTTTTGCACTCGGCTGTGATGATGCGCACTTTCAGGGCGCTAGAAATTCATCTGTAATCAAAACCCTTGAGACAAAAATGATCCTGGGTCCTTTAGGGTCAAAAGTATTTTTTTTACTTTTCGGTTACGATGCGCACTTTCAGGGGCTAGAAATTCATTTCTAAGCAAAACCCTTGAGGCAAAAATGATCATGGGCTCATGGGGATCATGAAAATGTAGATTTTGTTGAAAAGTATTTCTTGTACTTTGCGGTTAAGATGAGTACTTTAAGCGATGGTCGGATCTGGGAAGTGACAATTTCTAAGTCAATCTTGACAAATCTCTAATGTTCGTCCTAGCGCATCTGAAAGTACTTTAAATCGTGGTCACTGGAATTCCGGACCCCGATCTAGCTCCCCCCCCCCCAGAGTGCCCAAATCCGGTCTGGTTCTGTCACTGATGTATCTAGGGCTTACGCTTGTTCTTTCAACCAAGTGTAAGCGTGTCACAAAATTTCCATCCATTCCGCACTTGAAATGTGACATCTGAGACCTGAGGCCTTTCCAAATATCAAGTTTCGTTTACGTCAATATTCCGGATTTTCCCTCCCTCCACTCCCCCCACGGTGGTCGGATCGGGGAAGTGACTATTTCCAAGTTAGTTTGGTCGGGTCTCTGCCAAGTTTCAACGTCCTAGCACTTAAGGTTTAAGGTTTAATGGAAAAATTGCCACAATAGCAAAAGCTAAACAATAGGCAACAATGAGAAAATAAATAAACACACAGTAATAACTAACAACATCTAAATAATAAACCATCAACACAAAACTTAAGACAAAATACAAAACAAATCAAGAACCGAACAGGCACAAATGAACAACAAACGTGAGATTTTACTGGTTATTAAAATAATTAGTAACAAGGGGGGAGAATGAGTGGAGCCGACGTGCGGTACTTGATGCTGGAAACGGCTTGAGTAAATTGGAGTGTCTCGTTGGGTAAGTCGGTTCAGGGAGTTGTTCGGGAAGGAGGTGGCGAAATCTGTTTGACTGCAGAATTTTCTTACCAAATTTCTTACCAAATTCTTACCAAATTTACCAATTTTCTTACCTGGAAGTACCCTAACAGTGGCCTGTCAGACCGACCGACCGAAGACTGATCAGTATAGACACTTTAGCGATGCTGCAAGTGCCATAAACACAGAACTGGAAGAGGGTAAAAACGCGACAAATTTTCTCTTTAGACTTGATTTTGTGCATGGGCTACTGTGTAACTTTTTACATTGTAGCTTCTTGAAGGTAACTCGCTGTGTTTTTAGAAGAAGAAAAAAAAATCACGTACCGACTCGGTCAATTTTACCAGTTTTGCCCCCCCCCCCTCCAATGAAGAAAGGCTCGGGACGCCCCTACCTGGAAGTACTTACTTGAAGTACTTGCCCGATGAAAAATTTATCTCAAAATAGTGGTACGGAGTTGTACGAAAAAGTAGCATGCGGTACTTACTGATTCTACTATATACCTCTACTTCAAGACTACCGTGTTACTGCATACTACTGCATGCTACTATTAGCAAGACTGGATGCTACTATGGTAAGACAGGATGTTACTGGACACTACTACATAAGACTGGACCAGTCTGAGGCACATTAAATGATAGTATTCTTCGTTATTACATAGTATTACATGCAAGTTTTTCGTACAACTACCACACAACTACGCAGGCTACAAATTTTTCATCGGGTGTACCAACACTGCCCCGAAGCAGCGCGGAACCACCCTCCTTAAATTCAGATTTGTTTTATCACATAATTTGACATGACGAACCAAGCAGTGGCAAACACATGACCGCAGTTTAGTATCCGGCAAGAGACTTTGGTCTTGTTGGAACAAGACTCTTGCTTGGGCCGTAAAGAAGGTTTTTATTTTATTTGAAGAAAAGTGGCGTGTCGTTTCTTTCAAGGTTTAGACTTAACACAAATGTAATAGTTGCATTTTTGCAGATACCATGGTATCTGATACCACGGTCTAAAGTCGTTTTTGCAGTTATCGTGGTATCTGGTACCACGGTCAAAAGGCATTTTTGCAGTTATCGTGGTATCTGGCCAGTTATCGTAGTTTCAGATATTCAGATACTACGGTCCGACCGTGGTAACTGGTCGTGGTATCTGAAAAGGCATCTCACTTTCATCAAATTTTGTCAGATTGGTGAGAAAGAAGTTTAGCACTTAGTGATGTAACTGGATATCTGTTTTTCTTTTGGGATGACTTCGAAAAGTGCAATTTCGGCAATAGTCCTTTTTGCAGAGCACCGTGTATCAGATACCACGATAACTGCAAAAACGACTAATTGCAGATCCAGTTACCGTGGTAACAGATACCATGGTATCTACAAAAACGCAACTAATGTTTCTCTGGGAGAAACAAGACCTCTCGTGTTACCATTTCCTCTATTTTAGTTAGAATTGTTTCGTTTTCTTCTAGACTTTGTTCCGTCCCTTGTGTTAATATCTCCTTCAAAGCGGAGAGAACGAACTGATAGTCAATAATGTAAGTCGTCTTTAGCTGTTTTCATTCCACTATTTCTAACAGAACCCTACCCCTCATAACACTAAATAGTGAATGATCTATAGGTTCGTTTTTGAACCAAGTTTTGTTCGCCGTTGGCTTAGCTAGTTGCTTAATTTCCGTTTTCGAGCGCCGTCGAAGCTTAATTAGTGTTTTTACGACTCCGGCGATCCTTGCCCGTTCGACGTCTCTTCGACGATAACGCCGACTTCGAACTTGCTAGCTTAGAGCTTGGTCACACTGGGCTCAAAAAACAGCCTATTCGACAGACAACTGAAAATCCCTAGGAGACGTGTGATTTGATGGGCTTTGGGGCAGCTTGGGGATAATGAGCAGACTGCGATTAGGGGTCAATTAGGGTTCCTGTAACATAGTTATACACGCTGTTTTGCTCTAACTGATCTCATGAATTTAAAACGACAACATTCAGAATTAGTTGTATCTAGTTCTTTTTCTTTTTTCTACTTTTGCAACCCGAAAAGCCAGGAAATGAGCCCAGTGCGAACAAGCTCTCACGAAGTTCGACTGTCAGAGTTTGAAGAACAAAGAATTTCGGCGATCAAAAACGGTATTTAAACAAAAACCTTTGAGTCTGAAGGTAGCTTTAAACTTCGATCAAAAACGCAACTTGTCTCTTGTTATTGCAATGTCGGAGAGGCAGCCAACTCACATGGCACTAAAGCTACGTGCACATAGACCGGTAAGCTTTGCATGCGAAAATATGTATATGAAATTCCAAGCGGAGGAGGAGATTCGCATCCGACTGCGAAAGCCGAACTGTGTGCTTGTGTACCTTGAAATGCACAACCACTACCCTCATTTTGCTCTCTTACGACTTGTTAAATGAGCCTCTTAGAAAACCGCTTACAAAAAGAGAAAGATCATTCATGGGGTAAGATGTTTGTCGTTTAACCTCCTATGTAACTCAGCTCCTGCTCGTAGTTTCCACTGCTTCTGTACTAACCCTGACCACATCAATCTTAACGCTTGTATTTTCGAGAACAATGCCCTCATTGGCATTAAAAGCTTTTGCTTATTCTGCACTGTCAGAAGTTTCATAACAGATAACATGAGGATGCGCGGTTTCAACAGATTATGCGTCACAGGTAACACTTCGGATATCATCTGTTGTGTTTGAAAACGCTGTGCATGAAATGTTATGGATAACAAGCTTTGTTAGGAAGTGCCAAAGAAGCATCTATTGACTTTATTCCTGATCGTCATGATATCGGAAAAGTCAGCAGACACATTTGGTGGTTTATCGGTTCTTCCTGATGGTAACGCTTGTTATGCATAACAATTTGAAATACAGCAGATAACATACAAAGTGTTCTTTGTTACGCATTATCTGTTGAAACCGCGCATCCTCGTGTTATCTGTTATGAAACTTCTGCCTTTTACATCGTCCTTCTAGCTCACTTACGGGATTATAACTTTCTGAGGTTCCCGTCTTTCGCCATTGTTTTTCTTATGTGCCTACGACTTTTCAGCGCTTTTTTGGCCTAGCCGAGTTTTGATAGTCACGCAAAGCGAACTTAGCCGAAAGCTTAAAGGTCCGCTGACAACTCTTTCACACATCAGGACATGACAAGCTTTTTGCTTTGGAAGACATAGTAAACAATCAGGTCTACCTTTGATTTCTTTTATTTTGCTTGGTTTTCCCACTTTTTAACCACGTTGCATCCAGTTTTCATATATTTTGCGTCAGGCCAACGCGTATTATGAAGGCTAGAGAGAGACGACAAATGCTAACAAGAAAATCAGTAATTTCATTGATTTCCCGTTTTTTCGAAAAAAAACTATGTCTGAGCTATTTCATCGTGGAACAATCCTTTTCTATTAAAGGACCCCTCTTGCTTATTCTGCCTTTCATAATATACTTAGCTCCCACATGGAATTACAAGCTTCTAAAATCCCGAACTTTCTCCATTCTTTCGTTTTGTAACTACGGATTTTTAGCGCTTTTCGGCCTTGCCGAGTTTTCCCGTCACCCAACGAAAAGTTTGTCGGAATCTTCAACGTCCGCTGACAACTCTTCCACACATAAGGATGTGATAATCTTCTGTTTGTTACTTCTTTTATTTGCTTAGTTTTCCCACTTTTTAACCAAGGCACGTTCAGTTTTCAAATGTTTTGCGCCCAGCCGCCGCGTCGGTGAGCAGGAAGGCTGGATACAGTCGACAAGCGCTTACAAGGGAATCGCTGGCTTTTGGTGGAAAGAAATGGTATTTTCAAAAACGTTTTTTTTTCTGATTCATTTCATAGGGAAAAGATCGTTTCTAGTAAGAGCTGTGCTTTAAGACTTTTGCTTTAAGTCTTGTTCAGACTGCTATTTCTGCTTTTGTTAAGCTAGCGCATGGTGCTATCTTTTTAAATTTTAAGCTGGCGTATGATGCCTGTTGGTTCAGTGTTAAAACTATCTTTCTAATTTCAACAGGCCCCCAATTTGGATCTGCCCTCCTCCTCCGCCGATTAACAGCCCCAGGCGCACTTCAGCAACGTCAATCGTCTTATCACAGGCAACACCAACGCAGCGAAGAAGCAGCAGTGTAATGGTGCCAAGTATACCACCGCCACCACCCATGCCCGGAGGACCACCCCCTCCACCCCCATTACCAGGTAAATAATTTACAAGGTTTACTCTGGCAATGTTTATAGCATATATGACTGTTTCAGACTCCACTGTTTTACTTTAACCCTTCCCCCAGTTGTATTTTCAATCTAGGCCTACGTGTTTAGCCTCAACTAAGCTAGTGTAAGCTCCATGAAATTTCTTCGCTGTTAATTCAGTCAAAGCGAGGCTCTATAGGCAGGGTTGTCACATGTCGCACGATAGTGTGAATTCTCACTCTATTTTGTTTTTGTTAGTCTTGTCCTACGTAGGACATAAAAATCACTTTTATTTCAGAAAATGACCAAATGTGTCATTTTGCAGCAGGGATTCCGACCAGAAGTAACTATTTCAAGTTTATTTCATGAAAGTAAAATTAAGATGTGTAATTTTTGCAGAGGCGATCCGACCAAAAGTGAAAATTTCATGAAAATAGATTTCACTCCCAATTCACTCTCTGTTTTGGGCCAAAAGTCACTCTCTAAATATTTTTGATGCGGCAACACTGTCTATAGGGTACGTTATTCATTCAGTGGAGGTGCAAAATCTTGTCCCAGAAGTTCTCGTTTATTAAAATGGTTAGTCATTAAACTTTCACTGAAAAGACAACTTATTTTTTTTTATCACTTAACTGAACTGCATTGTTTGGATTGTGTTAAGGGATTATTTTATGTTTCACTGTTTTCTATAGCATGACGTTCAGAATATCTACGGCCGTCCTCTCAACGCAAAATTCTGCTATGACGCTGGAAATTTGAATCTCAAAACAAACGCGGCTTTTCAGTGGCGAGTGATCAGCTCGTGGAAGTTAGCTCACTGATTGAACACTTATTTTTCGTAAATCGTTTTCGTCAAGCATTCGACACAAGAACACGTGCACACAGGTACCACAGGGAAAGGCTATATTGGAGTCGAATACTTTTGAACAGTGGAGCAACGATGTAACGTATTTTCCTCGAGTCTTCAAGCCTCTTTAAAGACCTAATCCAAACATTCGGTTTACCTTCTCTTAGTGATCGCATGCCACGGGTTTGTTTAGATTTGAACTCGATTGCCGAGTTGCTGTTTTGGCTCGAGAAAAAACCCACGCACAACGTATTCTTTTCTATTTGGCGGAGTTTTCCAGGATTGATTAGCAAAGAATTAGAAGACCTAACTGATATTTTTTGTATGTCTTCAAAGGTACCACACTGGTCTTGGTTTTATAATTTATTTGTATTTGTAATTAACAGTTGGAGCATTAGATGGAAATTATTATTTTGACCCTTGGCTAACTACCTGCCATAACAGCTGTCCGGGATAATCGGCTGGGATTTAGTCCAGACAGAGTTATTTCAAACCTTGGAAATTTGGTTTTTTTTTTTTAATTTGCTCATTGTTTTACGGTGTTTTTAGTGGTTTTGAACATTCATAGTGACAGTAGGGATGGAGGCATTGTGTGTGTGGTAGAAAGACCATTTTTGTTGCCCGATTTAAGTGAAGGAGTGATGGGTAACTAGATTGTCCCGTTCAGCCTTTTTCGGCTACGGTTTAAGAATTATATAGGTGCAAAATTGACAGGAGACACTTTTTTTATTATCATCACTAAAAGCGTTAAGCCGTTAAAACCTTTCATTTGAATACATCGTAAAGTAATAAGTAGTAATTTAAGACAATTACAAATAAATTGAACTTAACTTAAGTTGGCAAGAATGAGTCTCCATGGACTTGAATAGAACGGAACATCATATGTATTTACACAAAAGCCCGAAGGCCATGGTAAAAAAATATAGTGTCAACACTGGATTGAACAGACAGACTAACAGCATAAAAAAAAAAAAAAAAAAAAAGAATGACTATTAAATAAACATTTCGCGGTGGCATCACAAATTTGTCTACTATAAAAATCCACTCTTTCCCAAACACTTCTTCACCAAATACCTCGGATCTTAAATTATTCAGCTCTCTACACTCATACTTAAAGTGGCACAACTCATAATTCTCAATCCCACAGAGTGGGCAGAAGTAAGGAGGACCGGTCTCTCAAGAGTTCTACCATTATAATTTCTCTTTTCTTTTTTGTCAAAATATTTGGTCCATTGCAAGTTTCTGCACTGATGATTACTTTTTGTTTCGATTCAGTAATTATAATTGTTTTCAATCTTCAGTTTGATACATTTGTGTAATTTTTTCTTTCTCTGCACTGCGATATTTCCCTTTTCTGGTCTAGTGCATAAATATAGTTCATCATCATCATCATTTCCCTGTATTGCAGCTGGAGTAGAAAAGAAGAGAATCACTGCCGAAGCACAAGCAAAACTCGAGAAACTACGCCAGACACCCAGGAAGCGTCCTGATTGGACCTTTATGATGAAAGAGGTGGAGCAAGGGGTTAAACTAAAACGCGTCATACCTAATGACAGGAGCAAACCGGTTCTGCCGAAAGCCAAGGCGCGAGGAAAGGTAAGAATCAGCTACAAACAGTTCTCAAGTTTCATCAAGTACGAATAATCCAACAGAACCTCCGTCTTTGTTCCCATGCAGCGTTTCTTAGAGGTAGCCTACTTGCTGAGCTGTGAGTTGATACCCGTCTACTTTCCTCTTCGCCACTGTTGTGCGTCCTGATTGGAGTTCGAAGTGTACCTTTATCGTGAAAGACATTGAGCAAGGGGTTAAACTAAAACGCGTCAAAACTAATGACAGGAGCTGACTGGTTCTGCCGAGAGCCAAGGCCCGAGGAAATGTAAGATTTAGCTATACAATTCTTTCAGTTTCATTGTTCTGTGGTGCATGCCACAAAGTTGCGGGTTCAGAAACCTAAAAGGACGCTTCGTACCTATAATGCCGTTGCAACCTACTGCCGTAATCGCTCCATCAAGTCTTAAACTCGGAGATTCTTTTGGCAGATTCTAGCCCCCGTAAAAATAACTGGGATCGACTAAAACCAGGAAGGGAAGGGAACGCGAGAAAAGCAGGAAGGCATACTAAAACCAGGAAGGGCATACTCAAACGAGGAAGGGCATACTAGAACTAGGAAGGCTGTCGCCAGTATTCAAAACTGGAAACCCGCACTGTTCCCTTCCTCTGTTTAGTATTCTTTGAGGGGTCGGCAACTTTTCAAATTCAAAGTTCCCCATCCCTTCCTCCTTTTAGTATGCTGATATGGGTAGACATCAAGTTCAATGAGGGGTTGGCAACTTTAAAATTGTAATTCACCTTTTCATTTCTCGTGCTGACGGTAGGCGACTAAAAGTCCAGCGAGGGGTCGGCAACTAAGATATCTCAAGTCCAACATTTCCTTCGTAGTTTTAGTACCTCGAAGGTACTAAAACGAGGAAGGAAACTGGAAATATTGAATTAATCTTCTTTGAGGGATTGGTAACTTTTTAAATTCAAAGTTCACCATCTCTTCCTTGTTTTAGTATGCCCTTCCTGGTTTTAGTATGCCTTCCTGCTTTTCTCGCGTTCCCTTCCCTTCCTGGTTTTAGTCGATCCCAAAATAACTCACTGATTTTCTAACTTGCCTTGTTTTTCTATTTTCGATGCGTGTCCCGCTAAAGATGATTATTCACGAGAAGATGCGTCTTAAAAACGGTTATGTAAATGTTTCCCTCTTCCTGCTAGAATATATATATATATATATATATATATCTGCATTGAAAAACCCAAAGGCCATATACAGGTTAAACAAACAACTCATAGGAAACTAAACAAAAAAACAAACTAAGAAACAGCAATTCTCAACTCGAGTCCTTTTTGCACAAAATTATCAAAAGAAACAATCACTCTTGGTGACGTAGAACGTAAAGCATTGTCCAGATAGATGTAATGAGCTGAATAGCGCTATACGCGATGTTTACGTCTTAATACACGCGTCCGTTCAAATAGTAAACCCGAGAGGTTCTTATGAATGCAGCGTTCTGTGTTGCCACGCTGGTACAGTTTTTCAAGTTTCTAAAGATCAAAAAAAGTATTCTTAGTACTACTTGAAGTACACCAGTACAATTTGACGCCCAATATATTGTAAAAAGCTATTAAATTTATGGATGGACAGCATTGGTCCTTGAACTAGCAGTATGCAGTCGTAACAGAACAAAACGTGTTATTTTGAAGAAAAGTTATTTCTTTGGCTTCCAACAAAGTAGAACCTTAGTGCTTCTCGTGGCAACACTGACGGCGCTGCTCCTTTCCTCGGCCCGCTGGCAGAACCAACCAAGCAATCTGATTGGCTCTGCATAAGTGAGAATAGAGCCGAGCTCCATTTTCCTTATTCGCGTTATTACACCGCGCACCGAGGAAAAGAGGAATCTGTAATAAGGCTTATCCGCCGTAATACTTACAACACCTATTTGGACAATGCTTAAGATACCAAGAAGCTGCCCACCATTCCGAGAAAACAGTGACGGGGCCGGACAAAGGCTTAAGACAGCCAATGGCGTGGGTAGTTGTGGGTACAGAGCCTAGTTTTAAATTTCGGTTTTAAATGAAACTTGGATTCTAGATAGGACAGATGCCCTAGATGACATATTGTAGGGTCCGAACCGGACCCGACCACGGTTTGTGTGTGTGGGGGGGGGGGGGGCGGGTGAAGCGAATTTTCCAAAAAATGCTCAGATTTGAGATGCTTTAGATGATCCATTCAGAAGTCAGAACCCGATTCGTCCGCGGTAAGGGGAGTTGGAGGGCGGTACCGGAAATCGTGTGGGAGGTCTAGGATCAGACGAGTTTATTTATTGGGCTGAAACCTGGAAGGTATAATTTGCCCTAGATGATCCGAGGCGATGCCGGAAATAATCAGACTTGTGTGAAACTAGATATCCTATTTCTATGTCCGAAGCGTATTTTTTGATGGCGGGGTATTTTATGACGTTCTCATCTACTTTCTTGTACCACCTACTTGTAACAACTGCCAGATGAGGCCGTAGCCCTCTTTATCTATTGTATACATATTTTTTCAGTTTCTGTACGAGTCTGAGGGTCCTAACGCACATAACATACTGCTAACAGAAATTCAGAAAGGAGTCAGGCTGAAGCGCATCGAATGCAACGACAGGTCGAGGCCGAATTTGCAAGGTAACATTTCAAACTTTCATCCGGTTTATATAACTCGTACTAGTCATTCTTTTTTTGCATGAAATCCTACCCCCCCCACCCCCCCACACACACACACACCAGTGTTACACTGTCGGAAGCTTCATTAAATGGATGCAAGGATGCGCATCTTTAACCGATATGAGATTACACGCGATTTACTGGCGTTATCTTGACCCGCTCGTTCACCTAAATAGGCTTGAAGACCCGACGAAAATACGGTTCGTTCCAGCTCCACTTCGTAGTTATTTCGGAGTAACTAGATGTGACATCACAAATTGACCATCTGGAACGGTTGCAGTTACTACGGGACGAGATAACCCGTGTTTGTTGAATGGAAGAAGAGATGCTTTTAGCTTTTTAATGGATCCTAATTCTCACATACAATTGTTTTCTATACTCCGAAATGCAACTGTCTTTCCTAATCCTCTGCAAATGTTTAAGCAACATTTAGTCCTGATCAGGAACAGAGTGCTCAAGATTCTAGAATCTGGAAGCCAATGATGTCAAAGGTGGTTTCAAATTTTCATTTACAGTGCAAAAATTTGACATCTCAATTGCAAGGTTGAAATTCATTCCTGCCAAGCAGTCCCAATCGTCACCAGACCGACCGGTAAGGTCTACGAGGTTTACTAGAAATTGTCTTTTTGTCTTAATCAACGAATTTTATTTGAAGAGAAGCTAAAGGCCAAGTAAGAAATACAAAATGATGGTCTCATTTCTCTGGCACCGAGTTCATTTTTCAAGACTGCTCTCGGAAAGTGAAAGTTAGCTAAAGACGGTCGGCTACTATCTTTACAAAAAGTTCCTTCGAAGTAACGGTCTTGCCTTGTGCTCCCAATAACCTCTTCACAAGCTGGAGCGGTGAAGTGACGGAAAGAAACGATTTAGTAACATTCGGGCCGAGCTGGAACGAACCCTTATCACTCGTAGCTTATGTCATACGCGTAAAGCGGTTCTCTTAAGTACAATATGGAATTGTACATTTCCTGAGTTTATCTCCATTAGCCTGGCCACTGAAATTCAGGCTTCTGTTGAAATTCAAATTCCATCGTCGAGATGAAGTCACATTCTAAGCAAAGCTATCAGAGCCCAAGAAAAAAAAAACAGTCAAGATAATGTTGTGTATTCAAACCTGAGAAGTAAAAAGGGTTGTCGGAGAAACATCCCCAATCGAAACGTCCATTGGCGAAACATCCATAGCGAAACATATCCATGCGACAAAATGTCCCCATTGCAAAACATCCCCATGGCAAGACGTCCCCGTGACAAAACTTACCCGGTGCGAAAAGTCCCCATGACAGAATGTCCCCGTGGCCAAAATTCCTCATCCCAAACGTCCCCATGTAAAACATCATCATGGCGAAATGTCCTCGGCTAAAATGAACCAATAACCAAAATATGATATGATTTTTATTTTACTTTTTTGGCGGGGTAGGGCTGGGAGGATTTTATGATTTACATCAGACCTGAAATTGTTTCAAAGCGGATTAATTTAAAACCAGAGCATGGGAGTTACAGATTAAAACCGCCTAGGTGTATAATTTAGATATTATCTTGAGCAATGCAAGGTTCACTAAACAAGACCTTGAACTTCCCATGCCATTTTTATCGACCACAACGGCCCTACGCTGATTTTGGCATTCTTGTTTTTCTACTTTTTTCTTATACAGATCAGCCTTCTGCTCTTTTCATCCGAGGAGCTTCTTGGTAAAAACAATACCGGTTATGCATGTTGCTTTAAATTACCTAGAACTAGCCTACTACTGATCAGTTTCGAGTCCAGGGAAAATAAAAGTCTTTTCTACATCTGTAAGGCAAGCTCTGAAGTTGTTTTACCTCGGTCATGCGCGGGACGACGAAAGGCGAACCGAAAAATCTTGGGGACGTTTCGCCACGGGGACGTTTTGACATGGGGACGTTTTGTCGTGGCGACGTCTCGCCATGTGAAGATTTTGCCACGGGGACGTTTCGCCGAGGACATTTTGCCATGGGGACGGCTCGTCGGTAAGCCGTAAAATCAAGCCGGCTTCTCAGTGTTATGTTTCTGTACCATAAGAAAAACATGATTTTCAACGTAGCAACACCTAGAAGGCCATAACATTACCATCGACAAATTGTGTATTGAGACTGCGCATCCTACAAAAGTTCTGACAGTATAATCGCTACTATGAATTTGTAGTCTGGGGGGATACACAAATTCTCCCCAACCAGCATACAACAAAATTCTGAGCGGTGCTTTTTCCAGCTTTTGGTTTGTAAATTTGCACATACCCCGTTTTATTTCTTTTAGATTTTTTTTGTTCTCTTTCGATAGGTATATAAGAAAGTGCACTTACAAATGATCCAGCTGCGTTTGGAAAAAAACCCTACAAATACAGTACCAAAAAACAGGCTTAATTTCATTTCTTTCCGAAGTCAACGACTGTTTCTGGTCCTTTGTTAAGTGGGCGCAGTGGTGAGAGCGTGGACTTTATTTCTCCTGATAATTTGCTTACGGGGCAATACTCATGATGTTCAAGGGGGGGATCTTTCCGGTCTAAGAGATAGGGCAACCTAATGTTAGGCAATATTGGATATCGATAACGATATATCGGACCAAATACCGATATCGAACAGCGAAACGTAAATATCGATATCAAAAACGATATTTGTACATTTATAATTATTGTAAATAATCCAAAATAAGTTGAATTAATATATCCGAAACTGGAGCAACGTATTTTTGTAATTCAGTATTTTAGTGTTTGAGATGATGCAAGATGCTGTATTACGACAACTTTGTCCTTAAATTTTGGCGAAACGAGACGTGAACCATAGCGAAAAAATGCAACTGAAATATTTATATCGATTATCGAATATCGAAAGTGAAAATATCTATATATCGGAAAATCCAAATATCGAACTTTTAGACTGTAAAAAAAATTCTTGCAGTATTTGCTACTGGGATTAACCTTGTCTCTAAAAAGATTATCTTATCTCTAATTCGGATTAATCTTATCTTAGTAGAGGCAAGATTAATCCCAGTAGTAAATACTGCAGTTAACTTTAATCCTTAATCGGAGAAACTTTTACAGTGTAGGTCAACCCGTCTCACCACTGTTCTTGCTGTTTGGGTGAAAGTCGAAGCACATATGACGTAGAAAACAAATGCGATTCGGATATTAGTATCCCGGAACAAGGTCCTGACCATCGAACCACAGATGTTACTTCAGCAACTCTACGGGTAGCAACCAGGAAACCAGAGTTTTTGCGCTCCGGGGAGAAAGTATGGTTGCAAAGCCGGAATTGCCAAAGGGTACCAACAAAAGTGGAGCCTGCAGCGTAATTCGAAAACCTCGACAAGAACCGGACAGTAGAAGAATTTACAATTTGAGAGCTCTTTTTGATCCGGTGGGTGAGGATGCATGGCTGCTCGTGGTTGGCGGGGGATCGACTAAAAAGAGGCACGGCAGGGCAAAGCATAGTGTAGGAGGCAAGAGTATTTAAAAGAGGCATGAAAACTAAAAGGGTCCTTTCAGGCTTCGGAGTGAGGGGAGGAACAATGTTCTAACGTGCCTTCTTTTAGGCTCTGGAGTTACAATTTTGCACTTACTTGTTTACGTTTACTGCTTGCTAATCTATTTTATTACTCGTGCCTCCTGCGCCATGCCGTGCCACTTTTTAGTCGATCCCAGTTGGTGGAGCGGTTTCTCTGATTATTTTCGTGGTGCTTTCAGCAGCTTTTTGGGTAGGCCATTATGTTTTGTGGTCCCCTCTGCCTCCCCCAGCGTTCTAACCACGTGTGAAAACCCTTTCTGACCAACGCTTCGTTCCTTCCATTTAGGAATTCGAAAGATTCTGCGGCAAAACAGCCAGACTTCGCTTGACGGATCCGTAACGCCAGAACCAGGTAAAGTTGGTCTCCGCGATTTGGAAAGTTTGCCAAAGCCGTGTTTGTCAGATTCTCTTGTCACTAGAAAGTTTATTGACACTCGACTTACAGATATGAGCACGGTGTTCCATGCACACTGTTTAGTCAACTCAGAACTAACAAAACCCGTAACAGCTTGGTGATGATGGCTAT
This sequence comes from Branchinecta sandiegonensis, assembly GCA_030848855.1. NCBI lineage: Eukaryota > Metazoa > Arthropoda > Branchiopoda > Anostraca > Branchinectidae > Branchinecta > Branchinecta sandiegonensis. The sequence goes on along the minus strand of JAUPMV010000016.1, from coordinate 17,864,817 downwards.
GAGGCCAGTAACTTCACGAAAGTTCAGACATGACGACTTTTGATGCATAGGCAAAACTAAATTCTTGCCCCAATAAAATATTAATGCAGTAGGTGAAGCCGCTCTATAGTGGTCTATACTGATAGATATTCCTTCAGCCCAAGCTGACTGCGAATCATATTTGACGATGCAAAACGGATAAGTCAGCTACATTTTCTTGGAGCTATATTTTCCAGCTTGAGCGGCTTAAGCCTAAAGAGGACCCTTGCCAAGAAGGGCCGAAATATAGCTCTAATAAAATGTAGCTGACTTATCCGTTTTGCATCGTCAAACATGGTCGATACTGGATTTTAATTTATAACTTCATTTGACCTGTTATCGGACAGTCTAATTTTAATAGTGTGTTCTAATCTTCTTTACGTATTGTTTTACGAATATCGTAGTGCCTATCCTCAGAACTCTGTAAACTTTTAGATTTTAGATGAATGCTTATTTTGTGGTCTAGTTTGCGTGAACTCCATCTAGCGAATTAACAGCACCGATTGTGACCATAAAAGCGGTTTTGCCGCTGGAAGAAAAAAGGTCTATGGTGGATCATTTCCAGACGGTTTATAGCTGATCGGTCTAGGTCAATACTGGATCATTAAGAATCCTCTATAACCTGCCGAAGTAGGCAATGAGCTTGAGAATATTATTTAGTCTGTCATGTTTGATGTTTAGTTCCTTTGGTCGTACCCGCAAACTGTTTTTCTTCTTTTCATCGTATTGGCTAATTTGAGAGTTCTTTTGTGAGCAAATTCTGCGCTTTGTGGATTTTTTTTTTATGCTATACCCGATGAAAAATCCGTAGCATGTGTAGTTGTATTGTTGCAAAAAGTTTCATGTACATGCAGTAGTAGAGAACACTTTAATTTGATGTGCCTCACACTGGGCTAATCTTAAGCAGTACTGTTTAGTAGCATCTCGCCTTGCTCCAGTAGCATCCAGTCTTGCTATAGTAGCATGTAGTAGCATCAGTTGGTACTGCATGCTACTTTTTCGTACAACTTCGTACTGCTATTTTTACATAATTTTTAATCGGGTAAATGGAAAAAAAAAACTTCAGCTGAGAGGGTTAGCTTGTTACTGCATTTGTTCTGTCAAATGTGCTATTGGAGACTATTTGCAAAGTTTTTCTAGCTAAATCTAATGTTACTAAGGAGCCTAAAATCAAACTACCCTATGAGATCACATTTTTGTTTTCATTTCAGTGACTTCTAAACCAATTTCTATTTTGTGTAATTTGTTATATTTTTGTGGTAATATCTTAAGTGGGCTATTTGACGGAAAAAAGTGATACCACTAAAGTAAAGGTAATATGGTATGGCCTACACTGGACAATTTGTATGATCCATTGAGGACCATACGCACCATCCATTTTAAATCTCCCATATTCAGTATAGATTTAGTGGTCTATGCTAGAAATTAGTGAATATTTCTTTGATGGGATATAGGAAGAACCGACACAAAATCTGAGCACATTTCGTATAATTTAAGTTAAAAAAACAATAATCATAAGACAGTAGTGCGATCTGTTGAACGTTGCCCACCGAAGAAAATACTAAAACCGTGCGAAGCCACTATAGCAACACTGGTAAAACATTATTAAATTTTGTATTTGTCAAAATTAGACCATAACCGACCGCTTTTGGAAATGGCGGGCTCCAAATAAAACACTTTCTTATTATTCCACGAAAATACTAGATGCATTTTTAAATACTTGCTCTTTCTTTCCTTCTTTTTCTTCTTTTAAATTTTGTAACTTGTGCTGCGTAGTGCGTAATTGGAATGCAAGAAGAAGCGTATTTAAAAGTCAACAATTTTTTTTTTAACGGACTTTAGTGCCCGAAGAAAGTTGAAATAGTTCGCTGCTAGGCTAGGTTTTTTTTTCTTTCTAGCTAACTTTTCAAATATGTTCCGGTTCAAGTTAGCATACTTCAACTGTGCATCAACGCGTATGTGTATACGCATCAGAAGTTAACACTTAAACTTCGAATTAACTTCGAGACTATCCATCTTTCAAAACTATGCCCCAACCACACCCGAACGGATAAGTTTCAAGCTCAGAATGCAAGTATTACAGTTTCCAAAGTATTCTCGTCTCTTCTGATAATCATCGACAACTGGACCCAACCAGCGCATGACCTTCTATCCTATCTCCTGGCTGAAGATTAAATTTGTGTAACCTTATGTGTTTTGTATTTATTTTTTATTTATTTCTTTCAATTTCTTTATACTCAGCTTTCCAAAATGGCGGGTGAAAAATAGATTACTTACTTTAAATATTCCTCCAGCCCAAACTGACTGCGAATCATATATGGTAGTGCAAAACGGATACGTCAGCTGAATTTTATTGGAGCTATATTTCGGCCCTTCTTGGTCAGGATCCTCTTCAGGCTCAAAACCGCTTGAGTTGGAAAAACGAACTTGTGGGAAAAACATCAGCGGTTTGAGCCTTAAGAGGACCCTTGCCAAGAAGGGCCGAAATTTAGCTCCAATAAAATTCAGCTGACGTATCCGTTTTGCACTATCAAATATTACTTACTTACTTACATACTAGGGAATAGCATGAAGCTACTTTATGGTGCTTCGTAGAAACTACGTTCAGTCATCCTGTCTGATGAAGAAAGAGAAGATGAATTATAGTTATACCAGCCAAAATAAATGGAAGAATAAAGTGAAAGGTAAAAAACCGAGTTAACGTTGGGTTATCTACAGCAAATCCACCTCAAACTCATTGATGACTAAACAAGAATTTCTTCTTTTTCATTTATGATTGCTTTTTCTGTAACGATGTCAAGTTACAGAAAGGTGTGTTCACCTTGTCGTTGTGAAAAGAAAAATGACATTTGTTTATTGATATAGTGCATAGGCTGGAACCAATAATTCGATAGCATCCATACACTTTCGACAACGCTATCTGCTTGGTGATTGGATGAGACTACAACATCAGCTTCAACTGAGCAAACCCCAGACACTGACTGACTTCAACCTTCACACCAAAATCCTAATCTAACCTTTTTTTTTCAAACTCTCTACTCTACTTTTCAAAGGTACACTGGACATGTTCCAGGTCCCTCTTTCGTAGAAGCCAAGCTATTGTCCAATGTAACTCCGATGACACATGACCAAACGAGAGCCCCGTACTAAAGTGCCTCGACCAACAAAAGTTATGGATGGCAAATGCGATATTTTCACTTGCCTGAAAATTAAATTAGATCTGTACGAAAAGAATATCCGGCTAAAGACCTTCCATTTTGTACTAGAAGGGCCCTCTTTTTTATGGCACTTTCAGCTCCGCTCAAGTGCCAGATACCGATCACCTTTCGGTCGGTCGGTCGGTCGGTCGGTCGGTCCACTCATCTCGAGTTAGGGCACTTCCAGATATGCTAGGAGGATGAAACTTGGCAGGCACATTAGGGACCCGACCAAACTAACCTGGAAATAATCAGTTTCCCGATCCGACCATATGCGGGGGAGTGGAGGGCGCTGGAAACTTAAAAATTTATGGCATTTTGTCACACCTTTTCGAGTTAGGGTACTTCCAGATGCGCTAGGACCATGAAACTTGGCAGGCATATCAGAGACCCGACCAAACAAACTTAGAAATAATCAGTTTTCCGATCCGACCGTTTTGGGGGGGAGTGGAGGGAAGGGGAATCCGGGAAATTGAGTGGAATGTAACTTTTGAACGGGTGATCGGATTGTAATGAAACTTAAAAACTGAATAGATTATATATCTGTGATGTCCCGTTTAAAGTCTTGACCGGATTCGGTAGCCAGGGGGGGGGTTGGGGGGGGGGGACCGGAAATTTCAAGAAACGGTTAGAATGGAGGGATCGGAGTGAAACTTGCTGGGAAGAATATGCATCTGCTCTAGATAAATCGTTAAGACAATTGTTCTGGATCCGGACACTTAGGGGGGGGGGGGGGGGTCGCGGAATTCCGGTGATGGCAGTTCTGGGGATTTTCAAGATGAAACTTGGCAGGCCAGGGACCCGATCAAACTGACTTCAAAATAAAAATTTTGTCGATCTGATAATGGTGGGGGAGTTGAGGGAGGGGAATCCGGAATATTCAGTCACGCGTAACTTTGGAACGGGTGATCGGATTCGAGTGAAATTTAAGAGTTGAACAGAGGACATTTCTCTGGCGATCTTTTTCGTATCCGGACCGGATCCGGCAACTATTGGGGGGGGGGGGGGGATGCGTGAGCCGCTTAGAATGGGAAGATCGGAATGGAAATTTTAGGGAAGAACAAACAGATGCTCTAGGTAAATCATTTACTGAATCGGATTGGCTATGGCCACCGTGGAGGAGTGTGGGGGGGGGGGGGCCGGAAATCTCAAGAAACGGTTAGAATGGAGGGATCGGAGCGAAACTTGCTGGGAACAACAAACATCTGGTCCATGTAATCTTTTACACAATTTGACCGGATCCGGACACTTGAGGGGGGGGGGGGGAGGGGGTTTCCCAGAATTTCGGTATTTGGGATTTTCCCGACGAAACCTGGCAGGCATATCAGGGACCCACTCAAACTGACATGGAATAAAAAGAAAGTCCTCGATATGATAATCTTGGGGGGGGGCAGTTGAGGGAGGGGAAATCCGGAATATTCAGTCATGCCTAACTTTGGAACGGGTGATCGGATTCGAGTGAAATTTAATAATTGAACAGAGGACACTTCTCTCTGGTGATCTTTTTCATTTCCGGACCGAATCCGACAATTATTGGGGGGGGGGGGAAGACTTGACCCGCTTAGACTGGTGTGATCGGAATCGAACTTTGTAAGAATCACAAAAAGACGCTCTGAATTAATCATTTACAGAACCGGATTGGCTCCGGGTACTGTGGGAGGAGTTGGAGGGGGGGGGAGGTCTGGGATTCCAGTGATCGCGAGTTAAGGTACTTTCAGATGTGCTAGGACGATGAAACTTCGCTGGAATATTAGAGATTCAACAAACTTTGCTTAGAAATTGCTACTTCCCAAATCCGATTATTCCTTAAAGTACCAATCTTGACCGCAAAGTAAGAAAAATACTTTTAAGCAATCAATGCATTTCCTGTTGCCCATCAGCCCATTATCATTCTTGCCTCAAGAGTTTTGCTTACAAATGAAGTTCCAGCTCCCTCAAAGTGCGGATGTTAACTGCAAAGTGGAAAAGTAGTTTTATCAAATGATTTATCTGAACTTATGACAGCGGATTCAACAGCTATGGATTTTCACGATGAAACTTGCATATCAGGGACCCGATCAAACTGACTTCAAAATATAAATTTTGTCGATCTGATAATGGTGGGGGAGTTGAGGGGAGAATCCGGAATCTTCAGTCACGCGTAACTTTGGAATGGGTGATCGGATTCGAGTGAAATTTAATAATTGAACAGAGGACACTTCTCTCTGGTGATCTTTTTCATTTCCGGACCGAATCCGACAATTATTGGGGGGGGGGGGGAAGACTTGACCCGCTTAGACTGGTGTGATCGGAATCGAACTTTGTAAGAATCACAAAAAGACGCTCTGGATTAATCATTTACAGAACCGGATTGGCTCCGGGTATTGTGGGTGGAGTTGGAGGGGGGGGGGGGAGGTCTGGGATTCCAGTGATCGCAAGTTAAGGTACTTTCAGATGTGCTAGGACGATGAAACTTCGCTGGAATATTAGAGATTCAACAAACTTTGCTTAGAAATTGCTACTTCCCAAATCCGATTATTCCTTAAAGTACCAATCTTGACCGCAAAGTATGAAAAATACTTTGAAGCAATCAATGCATTTCCTGTTGCCCATCAGCCCATTATCATTCTTGCCTCAAGGGTTTTGCTTACAAATGAAGTTCCAGCTCCCACAAAGTGCGGATGTTAACTGCAAAGTGAAAAAGTACTTTTATCAAATGATTTATCTGAACTTATGACAGCGGATTCAACAGCTATGGATTTTCACGATGAAACTTGGTAGGCATATCAGAGACCCGATCAAACTGACTTCAAAATATAAATTTTGTCGATCTGATAATGGTGGGGGAGTTGAGGGGGGGAATCCGGAATATTCAGTCATGCGTAACTTTGGAACGGGTGATCGGATTCGAGTGAAATTTAATAATTGAACAGAGGACACTTCTCTCTGGTGATCTTTTTCATTTCCGGACCGAATCCGACAATTATTGGGGGGGGGGGAAGACTTGACCCGCTTAGACTGGTGTGATCGGAATCGAACTTTGTAAGAATCACAAAAAGACCCACACATGCCCATTCGGGCTTTCCTGCAGTCAGAAGCATCAGCTACACGTATAAAGGATGTTAAGAGGGTTACAAAGGTGTGTTCGTGTAGTTTAGCATGTATAAGTTGGTTTGTGTAATAAAGAGTATTAAACTAAAAAAAAACAACTAAAAAATTACAATTGGCCCCTAAATCTGAACTTTTCCCTAAATTTCGAGCCACAAATTCGAAATCGCCTCGAGAGTCTTTAGTCAAACATAAATGGAAGTGCACAGAACTTTTTCTTCCTGAGAAAAGATTTTCGAGCCACAGCCTCTTTGCGGGACCGGGGAAAGAGCCTTTAGAAATATCATCTGACTCGTCTTTAATTTCAGGACTCAAGACCTTTAGGCGTCAGTTAACAGTTGAAGAACAAATACAGAAGATCGAAGCGGGTGAGCCTATCGAAGAGGAAGTGGAAATATTAGAAGACATCGACCAGTTGAGAGACGACCTCCAGTCCACGAAGCAACTTCTGGAGATAGAAGTCAAGCAAAAAGGGATCCTTGAAGTTGAAAACCGCAATATAAAGGTAAATAAATAACAAAATAATCAAAAGAGGGCAAATCGAAAACCGGACATTGGAACCTCAGCAAAATAGGGCCAGGGGTCACACTAATAAAAAAAATATCAAGTATATAATTCCGCTTCTTGACAGAACTTAATAATAAGAATAATAATAATAATAATAATTTATTTTTAACCCACAAATCGTATAAGACGAAAACAGTGGAGTACAAAAGAAAATAAGAAGTCGTAATTAGGAAAAACACAACACACAAACAAAATCTACTCAAGAGTCCAACAGACGAATCAGCCCATGGGAGGGCGACAGACGCGCTTATACGCCGTTTCGGACAGTTTTCTGTGGGGAACAGACAATTTCTCCGTGAAATCCGGTAGCGAGTACTTACTAATAATATTAGAATTTCTTTGCCGAGGAAAAAGAAGAAGTTTACAAAAAGGAAAGGAAGAGGATCGCATAGCTTTAATGTCATTTTTCTTTAAAACAGGATAAACACCAAATAGAAAATGAATAGAATGGTCACAGAAGAGGAATGAGAGATCTTGCGTGGCCTATGGCTCTTAAGCTACGACAAAAAAAAAATAAGAACGAAAGAAGTCTTTTACAAGACTGAAGTACACATTTTGAAGAAGAAATGGGGTCCCACCTGTGTCACTGAGAGTGTTTAGAAGTTGCCAGAAAGGAAAATCACGCCAAACCACCTGAACGGTTTTCTGCAGTCCTGGCTAGACAAGCCTTGGAGAGCAAGACCCGAGTTCCAACCGGACGCTGTATCGTCGTGGATTGGAGTCTTGTCGGACCTCACACATAAATTATTGAAGACAGAATTTTACGAAAATTTGTCCGTAGGGAATGCTTTTGAGATAAGGACCGTTGAGAACCGAAGGGATGTTGTTCAAATACACTGTAAACAAAAATCCTGCAGTATTTGCTACTGGGATTAATATTGTCTTTACTGAGATAAGATAATTTCTAGTTCGGATTAATCTTATCCCAGTTGAGATAAGATTAATTCCAGTAGCAAATACTGCAGTTAACTTTAATCCTTACTCTGAGAATTTTTTTACAGTGTAGTTATATGGTATGACATCTTCTTTGTTCGTAATAGAACACTGTATTAACGCAAGCTTCTTCACCAACGGTCGTTCGGCAAGGCAATATTTTATCGACAGCGTCTTTGATTACCAAGAAGATTCAGTCTTAATCAAGGTTTTGTTTAAAGTAGAACTGAAACCTGATATTACTCCATTCTTTTCCTTCTCAAAAACAAGCGCCTGTTTTTTTTTTTTAATTTTTTCAATGCCTTTTAATCTCTACCCCAATCTAGCTTCCCCCGAAGAGGCTTGTGATTGTATTTGTCCAGTTAAAGACAGCGCGTGCTTACAATGTTAGTCAGGATATTGCTAGAGTTAGAGCGTAAGAGCTGATCTGTTTTTTTCTTACGGGGGACTTGCGGGGACTTGCTGGGGACTTGCTGGAAAGGAAAACAGCAACTATATGTCAGTGGCGGGAAGCTGGAACGATCTGTTCTTTAAAGGACCTGTCTTACTTATAATACTAACACAACCTACTTCCATAATCACTCCATATATTTCTAACCCCGGACACCCCAATTTCAGACGGCACATTCGATTCCCTCTAACAAAACCCCACTGATTTTCTCACTTGCCGTGTTTTGCTACCTTCGATGTGTATCACGCTGTCGACGGTTGTCTACGAGAAGTTTTTTCATCAGAAAAACCGGTTATTTAAATTGTTTCCCTGTTTTTGCTATAAGTCAACGGGTCTCGGAAATAGCTTAAAAAAGCCAAAACCGTGGGTTATTTGTTGAAAGCACAGCCTACTTTTGAAGTATTTAAATATTTTAAAACGCAGTAAATTGAAGAGTAAATAGTGCGAGGGGTCCTTTAAGGAACCGGCCTCAAATACTTGAATTCATAGTCACTCTCTCTTCGTTCCACAAACATTCCCCAGGTAATGACGCAACTGAGCCCTTTCCCAAGCCACTAAATCCTTTGGTCACCTGTCTCTCAGTTCCGTAACGAGGGATTCAAAAATTCCTTCAACAATTGCAGAATGAGTCATCAGTGAATAAGTGGCGTTGGTATGTTTTGGTGTCGTAAATGCCAGCTTGGAAACAGCTCATCGGTACAATGGTTCGGATGCATCCAAAGCTTCTATCTGTCTTGGATCGTACATCGTCAAAACGACAGACTCTCTACGATGGCTTGGCATTAGGTTCAAATTTTCATTGCCAAATTTTGCTGTTCGGTTGTTTAAGAAGTTTGTAAATCTATCTATACCGCCTATGGGCGCATCGTCCCTAACCGGGGGCGCTATAATAGTAAAGGTCTGGGGAATTTGTACACCACCTTCTGCGCTCTTTCTATACTACTTCGTTCTGGTGTCACTCATTTTCTGCGAAAGAAGAGGATCAAAAACATGGGATGGTGTTACTTTAAATGTGCAAAGCACCTGCTCAAATTGCTGAATTTACGTCCTAACCATGCATTGGCGGAGAAGTTAAAAATTCAAGATGTAAGTGTTACCCTTTTGGATGTTTCCCCGTCGCTTTCAAAATCATGGACAACTCGGCCCAACCAGAGCACGACGAAGATTGAAAATCCGTGTTATTTTTATGTATTTTTATATGTTTTTTTTTATTTACTCCGCGTTTTGAAAATGATGGGTTACAAATAAATTACTTACTTACTAACAAAGATTTTGAATTTCCTCTTTCGTTCTTGCGGCATTTGCAGCTTTACTCAAGTGTCATATACCGATCAGTTTTCCATGTGTCGATCTGTCGGCCTGGTCATCGCGAGTTAGGGTACTTCCAAATGGGTTAGGACGATGAGACTTGGCAGTTGAATCTGGAATCCGATCAGGTTGGCTTGAGATTCAATCAATCAATCAAATTTAAACCCAAATTGCTTAAAGCTCGAAGAGATCAGTACAATATTTACGAAATATATACAAACAACAACAAATTAACTAATACACTTCACAGGATATAACCTGAAATAAATGTTGGAAGGAGACTGTGTAAAAATTGGGTTGACGAATAGGCAGTATACAGTAAAAACTGATTGTCAGTACCTCTCGGACCGACGCACGGACGACTGGAGGAGAGAATAGTCATTACTCGATCGAGCATCGTGAGAAGACGGGAGGGCCAGGGGTCCATCTAATAAATAATATAATCCCGCTTCTATATAATATATAACCCCTATATAAATATAACCCCGCTTCTTGAGGGAACCCCCTTTCAAAACTTTCGAACGGGGGATCGTATGCGAACCCAATTGATGTGCACCTGCGGAGAATACACAGGGAAAATTGCTTGAACCTGCTGGGCTATAGTCAACAAATCAGTTAAAAGTATGAAGAAAATAGAAGGAGAAAAAATCACTATCTAACGCATTAAAGGACCCCTCTTGCATATTCTGACTTTTATAATATACCTAGGTCCCTTATGGAATTATTAACTTTTAAAATCTCCATCTTTCTCGATTGTTTCGTTTTGTGCCTACGAATGTTGAGTGCCTTCTCGGCCGTGCCGAGTTTTGCCCTTTACACAACGCAAAGTTTAACAGAATTTTCAACGTCCCCTGATAACTCTTTCACACACAAGGATATGAGGATCTTCTGTTTTCAACTAATTTTACTTGCATAGTTTCGTAATTTTTATCCACGGCGCATTCAGTTTTCAAAATTTTTTGCGCCCAGCCGCTGCGTCGGAGAGCAGGAATGCTGTGCAGACTCGGCAAGCGCTAACAAGAAATTCGCTAAATTTAGATGGAAAGTAATGGTATTTTCGAGAAAGTTTTTTTCTGATCCATTTCATAGGGAAAAGATCATTTCTAGTAGTAGTTGTGCTTTAAGAAGCGAGGGTTGACAGAATGCAAAAGGAAAAAAAGTAGACTTTAGCCTATAGAAGTTCTAAATAAACAAACAAAGAAGAAGAGAAAGATAACTAAAGGAAATAGAAAACAGGAAAAAAAGTTAGAGGTAAAGGGTTAATCCTTCTATTTTCTTGTAGAACGAAATGAAGATGATGGAAGCCGAGCTGGAACAACTTCGGAAACTTCGTTTCGATCCACGTGCATCAATCACCATCGCTCCGTCGCCATCTGTGACCAACGGTATAAGTCGAAGTCAGTCGAAGGCAAAACCCAAGAAGCCCTGGAACGATAGTGACGACGAAAGCAGTGATGAGAGTGACGAGACGGAAGATTTTGGTCTCGGTGAGCTAGAGCAGGAAATGGACAAGATGAAAGGCGAGCTTGAGAATAGCAACCAAGCAGCAAATATGTGGGAGCAGAAGTGTAACGACACAGAGAAAGACCTTGGATTGGCGCAAGCCAATCTAGAAGACATGGAGATGAAGTGCATCGTTTTGGAAAGAAAGTTGAAAAGAGCGATGCAGAATGCCGGATCGTCTTTGCCGGACTACAAGGACTCGGAGTGCCAAACCGACCCGATCGAGCCGGACCAAGAGCTTGTCAAGAAGATAGAGCGTGAAGTCCTCGCGCGTCAAGAAAGCATCAGAGCAGAACGTCATGATGACGACGAAGTGCCGGAAGAGGAAGACGAAGAAACGAAAAAAGCAAACCAACAACAAAGAGAACTACGAATGTTGCAGTCCAAGGTGAAGTCGTACAAAGAGAAGGAGCGTGTAGCTGTGAATGAAAGAGGATTCCTGAAGAACCAGATTAAGAAGTTCCATAAAGACATTCGCGATGTAAGGAAAAAGCACAAAGAGCTCAAGAAGCAACTGGATAAATTCGCAAAGCAGATGCAGGAGGCCGGAGATGATGATGATGAGGACGAGGATGATTCCGACGAGGATGATGGCACTGGTAAGTTTCATAAGAAATGTCGTTAAAGCTTATGCGACTCTTCACCCCTTTTCTGTTGTAGAATAGATCTTGATCTCTAGTGTAGACTCGTGGGCACTTCAGTCAATCGAGAACTTTGCTGTCACTGCCGATAACATATTTTTTAGAACTGCAAAAAAGGATAAATATAAAATATAGATATATACAGCCAACCATTTATATTAATCCTAGAAGTCGTCCGGTAATCATTTGGTAATACCGACAGGGGCGTCGTCGCAAGGGGGGGGGGGGGGGGGTTGCGGGGGGTGCAGCTCCCCTCCCCCCCACCTTTTTGAGATTCGGTAAAATTTTGGGCCGATTTTACTAAAATTGGTCGGTATTTTTTCGACAGCAAAACTGTTCGTTATATTTACGGGGATTCGGTAGTTATACAGAATCCTAAATAGGCTATCTCTACAAATCTCTTCGGTATAATGATCGAGATTCGGTATATTGCCAGTATTCGGTAGTTATCACGAATTTGGTGAGAGAATTTACTGAAATCTTTTGGTAATCTTTCGATGCCGGAACTATTCGGTATATTAATGGAGATTCCGTGGTTACACAGAATCCCGAATAAGCTATTGGTTCAAAATTTGAAAACAAAAGATTGCGATTCGGTAATTTATTCAGTATAATTGCCAGGATTAGGAAGTTAACCACGAATCCTGACTTAGTTCCAGTTTCGACGAAAGTATACCGAATATGAATATTGTTCGGTAGTCTTTCGACACCAAAACAATTCGGTAAAATAACATGCACTTATTCGGTATACTAACTGAGATTCGGTAATTTATTCGTTATAATTGCCAGGATTCGGAAGTTACCACGAACCTCGAAACTCAGAAGAGGTCGAGTGAAGCACTGGTCGCAGCCAGAAGGGATGATCTATGATATCATCGATAGTCGAGAGTCCTTACTTTTTCGAAACATTAAAAGCTAGAATTTGGATGGAACTAGATCTGGCAGTAAAAAAGCAAACAAAAATTTCGCCTGCGGCGCCCACTTTATGTGATTATGGGTAGTATATTGACTAGACTACTGCTGCCGGAACGTCGCTCCATCCGGTTTCTGGAACTTCTTAGAGTCTCTGTATTTAATCATCGGTAAATGATAGAATTTGTAAGAGAAGCAGTTAAAGCCTCCAGAAAAAAACAGATTTTGAAAATTTTCGCCTGCGGCGCTCGATTTAATTTTCTATTGGCTATGATAGATAGAAGCTGTTACTGCAAACCATGCCCGGCATAATATTCTCCATGTGGGCTTCGCCAAAACGCCGCCTAATAGTTTGCTTATCGTCTTTCATGCTGCCCTTTATTGTTACTCGTCCTACGTAATCGTTTCTGTTCCATAATTTGAAGCTCGAATTCTTAGTTCTAGGATTCGGTAAAATTTTTGAAAGATTCGGTAAAAATTTGGCTCTGCACCCCCCCCCCCCCACCGAAAATTCACTTACGACGCCCCTGAATACCGGTGCTCTTAATGTCTTTTGTTTGAAAAAAAAAAATCTAAAATGTTAATTTACAATGTAATCGCATTGGTCTTTGCCTTATAAAGACTCCTTGTCTATGGTAGGGTTTTCTAAAACGTACTGGTCCTTGAGGGACTTGCTAAAGTATCCTGTGGTGACTGTTCGACTTCAAATTGCCAAAATCGATGAAAACTTCCCGACTGATATGATACTATACATTTGTACGTTTATTATTAGGATATATAAGAAATCTGTTGCCTTCATGCATGCTTCAAGATCCTGGAATCTGGGAGTCAATACCACGAGCTTCTACACACTTTAAGCTTTGCGTCAGCTTCCTCATATAACTAAATGACAACGGATATCTCGAATACGGAAGAAAAATCTAGAAGGTGATGGGGAGCTTAAAGTCGTAGATGTCTCGTTCAGGGGATCGATTAAAAATGGAAACGGAATGGAACGACTGGTGCAGGAGGAATGAGTAAAAACAGGAACAAAGTACTAAAATGAAGAACACTGCACCAGGAGCAACAATACTAAAATGGGGAAAGATGCACCGTTCTTCCTTCTTTTCGTAGCTTGAATGGCACTAGTTCAGTTCCTTCCCGTCCATGGTCCTTGTTCTAGAAGTCGTATTCGCGTTACGGGGCTTAACTCGAATAAGATTCAAATCAAATCAAATCAATCAACTCGTTTATTGACCAACCAACTTCGTAGCTTTCTTCATCAGAAGATTCTAAATTACGCTTGTCATACAGTAATAAAATAAAAATATATTACACTAATTATTCACGTTGTTAAAAATCTCTGTAAAAAAGGGCCCAAACGAGACAAGAGATGGAACACGATTAGTAGAACAGGGATCGTGCACAGGAATGAACTAAAACTCACGCGCAAATAAATTGCGAAAACAAGGAAGAAATTTGCACTGTTCCGGATACCTGGTATTTTTTCTCCTGGTGCTGCGTTCCCGATTTTGGTACGTTGTTCCCGTTTTTAGCACGCGTTCCCATTTTTAGTACGCATTGATCCTCCTGCACCGTGTCGTTCCGCTCCATTCCCGTTTTTAATCGATCCCTGGTTCAGTTCGACTACAATCATCAGACCCTGCGATCGACTCATATACCCATCGTGCAGAAGGACAAGGTCATGGTCGTCCAACATAATTTATGTTGCGCTTGTCGTTTCGATTTAGTTGCGCACAGTTTCCGAGGTCGGAAGAGTTATCGCTGGAGCGGTTGGACGATTCCCAAGCGAAACTTGGCGAAAATATCTGTTGGCAATTTCTTGTACGTTTCAGTAATTCTGTCAGTCGAAAGAACTAGAACGAAACTGCGAAATAGATGGCATTTCTATTTAACGTAGTGGCTGTGATGAACAGTCTATTCCGTCTTCCCCTCCCGTCGTCCGTGCGTCGGTCCGAGAGGAACGCTCGCAATTCGTTTTTCAATTAGTCAACCTAATTTTTACACTGTTTCATTCCAACATTTATTTCAGGTCAGATCTTGTAAAGTGTATTAGTTAATTTGTTGTCGTTTTTGTGTATTTCGTAAATATTTCATTAACCTCTTTTAGCTTTAAGCTATTTGGAATTAAATTTGATTGATTGATTGAAAACAAAAGGATAGCATAACCACAACATATACGGTTATATATATATAGATTTATTTTTGCCCGCTTCAAAAGGGAAAAAGCGGAGTACATAAAGAAAAAGAAAAGAAGAAAAGAAACTGAAAAAAAATGGTTTGGGCAATAATGTTAATTAACCTTTCTTTTGTTGGATTAAAGGTTGAAAATAAAGATAATTGAATGGAAAGGTATTTTCATTTACAATAAACGTATGCTAACCTTAATCGAGTCCGTGTTCGCTAACTTCTGAAGCAACTAGTACAGTGATCAACTGAAATATTTTTAATCTATTTTCTTATAAATTTAAACCTGCTATATTAAAAGGCAACTCTTTCGACTCACAAAGTGCGCGGCGCAGTGCGAGTTGTCTTGTTATTTTAGTTAGCTTGTTCAAAGTACAGCAACTTCTCATAGATGGCGTTGATTTCCTTACACGCTTGATTTCCTTACTAACTCTATTTCCTTACACACATCCTTATAAACAGTAAGGAAACGTTCGGCGGATGTATGTATGTATATTCTTTATAGCCCGTTACATTCAAACTGAACAAGAACGGAGTAAACGAAAGAAAAAGAAATAAAGAACGAAAGAGAGAAAATACAATTAGCGATCAATGACAAAATATATACAGCACTACCAATGAAGTAAAGCACCAAGGGGGAGTTAATCAGTTGTCATCCATTGGGCACAAAGCACTGGTAACCACGGGTGTGCGGCGGTTCCAAGAACCAAGAACTAAACAACATACAATTTAGCCTAGATTTAGCTTCCGGATCCGATTCATAGTTATAGGATATCCGGAATACGGAAGCAAAGTCTGGAAGGTGAAGCATGGCTTAAAGCCGATGAAGTGTCGGTTTAGTTTGGTCACAAATCCAAGATCGCCGGAATCGACGTATATTAATTTGTATCTTGCATAGTGAACAAGTCAAGGCCATTCTGTACAATTTCTTCTGTGCTTTACTTTTGGGTTTTGTTTCCAGTTTTGGATACTAATAAAACCTAATAAAACCAATTTGAACTAATTAATGGAACTAATAAAACCAATTTGTTACTGGGTTGCCGCTCGAACAAAAAACCGTAGCTTTGCTGTATATTTTATTTTTTTTTCAGACGAGGAGAAAGAGGAAGAAGTAGAAGAAGAAGAAGAAGAGAGTGAAGAGGAAGAAGAATCTTCGTCCGACGAAGAAGATGAAGATCAGCTTATCATCAACGACAATGAGAGTGAAACAGACGACACAGAGCTGCCAGTCGACGATCGAATAGAAAAATACCAGACAAGAAACAAGAAGCACGACGATAAGCTGACGACCTTCAGAAAGGGAAACTTATTACTCAAACAAAGTGCGGATAAGATCCAAGAAGAGCTGAGAAAAGAAAGAGCAACATACCTGCAGCTTGACACAGAGTTGAATACAATGTTAGCCGAACTCGGGTAAAGCAGTGAATGTGGAATGTTAACATGGTTTCACTTAAGTCGTTTTTTGACGTACTAACTCTGGGTACGAAAATAGTCCGACGCGATTGTTGAAGAGAAACATATGTATCTGGAGTGCTGGAACAGACATAGGTGTGACAGTGTCATATGTGTAAGGAGTGCTTGTTAACTCTCCACATGACCGATAAAATGTAGTCTGCCCTCGTGATACGATTGAGACGTGGAAAAGACTTTTTTCTCAGTTGGTTGGTTGTGTGAAATGAGCCGGGGATTATTCAGCTGGCATTCTTTTGGGACGGACTAGTCAGTTGGCACTCCTTTTTAGCATTTTTCGGGATTTTTAGCTATGACCTCCCGATGAAAAATTTATTTCAACATAGTAGTATGAAGTTGTACGAAAAAGTAGCATACAGTACTAATTAATGCTACTACATGCTTCTACTTCAAGGGTACCGTGTTACTGCATTCTACTGCATGCCACTATTAGCAAGACTGGATGCTACCATAGCAATACACGATACTACTGCTTAAGATTGGCCCAGTCTGAGGCACAGTAAATGATAGTATTCTTTACTATTACATATCAATATATGCAACTTTTCTTACAACTATCATACAACTACTCAGGCTACTAATTTTTAATTGGGCTGGATAGGTCAACGTATATGAGATAATTCACTGTCTGTTGATGTTAAAGAAACATTGTGTGCGTTTCTGTTAATGCCGGTGACAGAATTCCTGCAGGGATTTTCCGAACCATCATTAATCCCCGTGGAAAATTTAAGATTTGTTCAACCGGATGATGGCAATGCAGAAAATTAGGCCGGGTAAGTCCTGATCGTTTGTTGGCACAAGAAAACAAAAATTAACCATGGTTTGCAATGTTAATTTTAGCGATGAATAATACTAAAAAGGTAAAAACGAGTATATTTTGCAACAACAACAGTAAGTGTGTTATCCATTCTCAAGGAATGCGAAAATGACAGAACTTCTTGACGACTCAGCGGAATAACTGGCTGATTCAAGTAATGCCTGAACGGGCGTTACGATTCTATTCTCTAGAGCCAAAATAATTTTTCTGTCGCTAGTTTTATTTTATGTTCGTTTGCAAATCTAGCAATGTACATTCAGAAAACCGTATTTCACCCCTGCGCTAGATACTTCTGGGGAATTGTTCACACGAAAGGGAGGTTGTCTTCCAATGAAGTTATTTCAAGTCGTGGTGATAATGGGAGGAGCTAGCTCTTTAATGGGGCAATTACTACGTCCTCTGGAACGAAAATAGAAATAGCGCGGAAAGATGTCTTTCGACTTCTGACGAAAATCCTGCCGAAAACGTAGTAATCGTCACCTATAATGCTCCAGACCATATTAGGTACCTAAACTGTAGAGGTAACTCGTTTAGAATGACACAAGGGAGTACCAATTATAATGACAGAATTGAAGTAACCGTGATCGATGGTAACCTCGTGGAACGCAACCTGAGGCCGGCGTGGTGGTGGACCAAGGCGCTGATTGCTTGATATTAGAATGAATGAATTTATTTTCAAAAAGCCACTTGGGGCCATGGCAGGAAAACAAAATAAACACAAAATAACGCTCAAAAACACCAACACCAAAAAGAGGAAACCCTTACTCCCAAAAAAACGTTCCCAACTCTCCACAGCCTGTTTGAGGAGCCTCTAAAGCCGACTAGGTCATCAGAATTTTTCTTCCCGAGAACCTTAACCAAATCCTCTTCTTCCATCCTATCGTGCCAAAAAATCTCTTTACGCAAATCACTGAACCCAACGCATCTACCTACTAAATGCAAATATCCTCCCTCCCCTAGTGAACCACACATAGGACAGAAGTAAGGACCAGACAGAGCTTAACTTTACCTTGATGTTAGATTTGAGTCATTGTTCGGATGACGTTTCTCGTTCTTCCCGAGGTTCACTGGTATGTTTCGGACTTGAGCCGCGTTCGATTTCGCCTTGTCTCGGTCCTGTCCACTCAATGCCGTTTTATTTCTCGTGTCAGACAAAACTCTTGATGACTAACCCTCCTTGCCGTTGCAAATCGCCGTGTACCTAGCGGAAAAGCCGGAAGCAGCACCGCGGCTATCCCAACGATCGCCATGATTGGTTGACACAGGATTTGAGTTGTTGAGTTTGGGTCGCTAGAGTGACGTTTTCTCGTTCTTCCTGAGGATCAGTTAGGTGTTTTGGACTTAAGTCATCTTGAGTATTGTCAGTCCCCTGTAAGACAGGATACAGTGAATGATAACATGATCCCGGAGGAAGTTTCGGTTCTGTCTCTCGTAGATTTCTCGACTGCGTTTTATTTGTGGTGCTTGTCCGTTGAATCATTCATCTGACAAAGCTAAATTAAACGGCTTCAAACCGTGACAAGGCAGTAACAAGAGAAAAAGACCGAGACAGGAGGACTCAAATCGAACGCAGCGTTAATCATATTTTGTTGGTCATAATTGTTTTGCGAAGATGATTCGAACGGTCTATTCAACTCTAGAAACGACATCTTCTTATTCTGTGCAAAGATGATAAGGGTCTGACGATCGTCCGCTTGAATTTCTGTCCGGATTTTCGACACCTTCGTGATTTCTATACGGGGAACGACATTTCAACTCAATGCTTAAAGTGTAGAATATACGGTCGACAAATTTTTAATCCTGTATCCGCGACATTATGTCTTGGACAGACCAGGAAAGACGACCAGAGTTGCGGACTGGAATTCATCATCATCATCAGTTCCATAAGGAAAGTTAAGCTGCGTATCTAATTGATCATAAGTACAGAGAATCCGGTCCGGAAACCTTGAAGTTCTGACAGAAACAGTATGGCGTTTTTACAGTCGAGTGGTGTTGGTCCATCACCAGTTTATACGGAAAACTTGAGACTTGTATCAATTTGATGAGGAAGAACAGAAAATCCGGTTGCGAAATCCAGACCGTGTCCAAGGCATCAAAATTCTGTCTTGGACAGACGGTCAGGGTCGCGTGGTCTCAAATTCCTGCAAGGAATTTCCGCACCATCAGCAGTTCCATACGGAAAAATTAGATTTGTATCAACTTGATGACGAAGAACAAAAAATCATGTCGCGAAATCCTGATCATGCATCCCTAAAATTATGACTCGGAGAAGACGATCAGATTCGGCTGCTTGTGGTACGGAATTCCTGCCAAGATTTGTGACACCATCAATGTATCCATTTGGAGAAGTTGAGATATTCGACTTGGTAATGAAAAGCAGAAAAATGGGCCTGGAAACCCTGATTGTGCATTCGTAGCACTATGTCTGATAGAATGGTTTGCCCCAAATTGTCAGTCGATTCCTCTGAGGGTTTGTCCCTACCTCCTACCAGTTGCTACTAAGCTTACATTTAGCCCAGTGTGTACTCTTCAACATTAACTAATGTTCCAAGATCACCTACTGTAGATATAACAGACTCGAAAGTTTCGATTGGTTATCTCCAGGCCAGACCGGGTAATCACAGTTTTCACGAAAACGAAGGTGACAAACGTTACGGTGAAAATGATTTGTTAATTTTCTTAGCGATTTAAGCCAAGCATGTTTGTGATATTTGTAACGCTGCCTTAGAACGTCCTTGTTTGTTGTATACTAATCTTAAACTCGCCAGTGTATTTCCTTGTATAGATGCTAAGCGAAAATATATTTTTGTTCTAGTAGTGTTGCTATAGAAGGCGTATTTTCACGGGGTATTGTTTGTCTCAGGAACTTCGCTTTCGGCAATCTCGTGAGTCCCCACGGACGGGGAAGGGTCGCTGTCACTACCATCACATGTCAGTTCGCATAGACGTCCGTTGGCCCAAACAAAAACCCGACAGTTCGTGCACACGTCACTTCCCCCATGCGTCAGTTCAACCACAAGTTAGTTCGTTCACACGTCAGTTCACTCACCTCCAGCTCATCCACTTCAGAAATCCGTCAGTGCATCTATTCGTTGGTTTACCCACACGTCATTTCATATACCAGCAGTTGGAAAAAATATCAGTTGACATTTCGCCTCCAAAACCCGTCACTACGCCCACAGATTGTTTACCCCAAACCAGCTATAGTTGGTCATAATAGTTATAGTTTGGTCATAGTTTGGTATAAAGTTAAAATCCTTTTAAGGATTTTCCCTAGTTGCGAAGGCGGCTCGATGGACGCTAACCTCCATATTCATAAGTAAATTTTTGTTTCCAAGATTTGGGACTAGTGGCGTTTGTGTGAACTGACGTTTGTTTCAACTGACGGATTGACATGGGTCAAATTTTTTGTGGTCGAGCTGTCGGTTGGAAGGGGTCACATCTGGGCGAACTATCAGATTTTAGGGTTGGATGAACTGACGTGTTGGCAAATTGGGGTATTGGCACTGAATTGACGTAGGTGAACTGACGTGTGCGCAAACTTATGCATGGGCTAACTGACGCGTGGATGAACTGACATGTGGGTAAAGTGACTTGTGGTTGGACTGACGGATTTTCGTTGATAAACTAACGTATGGTCAGAAAATTTGGATGTACTGACGGATTTTTTAGGCGAACTGACGTTTCTGTGAGCTTACGTGCGGGCGAACTAACGAACTGAACTGAAATCGCCATTATCAGAAATGGACTACCTTTCAGATTCCGTGGGGAGTCGCTAGTTTTTGAAAAAGGTTGTTTGAAATGGTTGAAAGGTATCCCTGTGATCAGTAGCCTACTGAGACTGATTTTGTGAAACAAGTGTCCGTTTCAGCGTGACTACGATTTTATGTGTATGTTGTCAATAATGCTTGTAAAGTTACGAGAATAAAAATAAAGAAAAGAAAGCGGGCCATAAACTCTAGACTATTCTTGATACGTTACTTCTTGGTGTACGTTTAACCAGGTTTGTTTGGCAAATTTCAATTTGATAGTCCTTCAGCCCAAGCTGATTGCGAATCATATTTGATGGTGCAAAACGGGTAAGTCAGCTACATTTTATTCGAGCTATGTTTCGGCCCTTCTTGGCAAGGTCTTCAGGCTCAAGCCGCTCAAGCTGGAAAATTATTTTCCAGCTTGAGCGGCTTGAGCCTGAAGAGGACCCTTGCCAAGAAGGGCCGAAACGTAGCTCGAAAAAAATGTAGTTGACTTATCCGTTTTGCACCATCAAATATAAATTTCAATTTCCTCTTAGGTCTACCCATCTTTAAAGCTGTTTCAAATAGCTCTGACTCGATTTGAGCTTCACCCAACCCTGTTCTGTCAAAGTTTGTCAAGTTTCAATTCTGGCTTCCGACTTCAGTGCTGACGTACTGGTTGACTTTTTCACGGGGCTAATGCGCGACTCGGTATGAACCGAAAACCCAATCGCTTATTCCCGGTTCAGATAACTTATACCAAGAGCTAACATATGACTATTATTGTTTCTCCGCTCATCTGGCGGCAATTCGTTATTGGATTTCATGAGGGCGTATGTGTTGCCTCGTGTGCCCTTTCAGAATCTACGGGATTCAAGAAACCGTACTTTAAGACATTTTTAGCCGGTCTAAACTAAGCCTTATCGTAATTCCACGGAAGCGTGAAGCCACACCCATTTTGTTCTGTTTTACCTCAGAAAACGAGAAATTGTAGTTTATTCCTATCGGTGAACATATATTTTAATATATATATGTATAGAGCCGAGCGGCCAGCGAGGCGCCCGTCGCGTTTACATTTTTAAAACGACCTAGGAACAACCAAATCCTATGTTGGGTCCTCAGTCAAATGACGTCACTATGTACGTCACGATTGTCTGGAATTCCGATACAACTTACTCGACACCTTTTGGCCTAGTTTCACCCTCCCGATCCGCGTCGACGAAAACGAATGTTTGGAATCCGGAAGAAAAATCTTCCTGGATTTAGACGCTCATTCTTGCAAGGGAGCGCTAAGAACTCGGTGGATGATGCACCATCTGCAAAGATTGCACCACCATAAACAACAAAATAATGGTGTTTATGCTAGTAGTTGCTTATATCTGTGCATGTGTTCGAATCGATTCATTCAGTGTTTAGAGATATATCTAAATAATCTCCTGTCGAATTAAAAACGCATTTATATGAATGCTTAAAAAATACTTCGGCTTGAAAAAAAGAACTTGGGTGGATGGAAAGGGTATAAGGAACGTCAGTGATATGTAATCAAGAATCAAAATCAACAAAATGTCCAATAGCAAAAAAAGGAATGTTCATCAATTCGCAATTTACACACATTTTTACAACAGAGCAGATCAGACTACCAATTGCCGCGCAGACACATCGAAAAGAGAACCCTCTAGAACAAAAAAAATGCCACGTCGCTTAACGACTGTTAACATGACGCTGGGGAAAATCAGTTGTTTCCCATCAGTTACTGATACTACTGCAGTCAGTACCTGGAAGCTAAAAGTCGAGCTCATATACGTACACGGATGTAGATATTTAACCTCTGTAGGGGTGTTACACAAAGCTGGTAAGGGTTAGAGTTGTACTTGCTTAAACTGAAAAAACTGTCCGTCACCGACGTGGGTGGTTAAAGTTAAGGAATTCAGGATCATAAACTAGTCTTACAGAAACGTCTTCAAGCACTTTCCAGCCCTATAGCATAGGCATCGTATCTTTTTATTTATTTATTTTTTTTTGGGGGGGGAGAAGGGGCAGCACCCCTTAATTTCAAAACCTTTCTTCTTTGTGTTGTTTTTGGCCGCCACAGAGATTTTAAAGGCAAAATGCAGAGAGATGAATTTACTGTAAGGTATATTCGAAAACTGTTTTAAATTTACCCCAAAGAGTCATTAAATAAATATTCTTTGAGCCCAAGCTGACTTTGAAACATTTATTCAAACAATGTTTACAACGGGTACGTCAGCTACGATTCTCCATCAGCGATATTCTTATTACATTACAGGATTACAGGTTTGTTTCCTTCCCCGAAGTTGAACCAGAGGATTGACAGCCTGACGAGGACCCTTGCCAAAAAGGGCCAAAATATCGCTGATGGAGAATCGTAGCTGACGTACCCGTTGTAAACATTGTTTGAATAAATGAGTCATTAAATTTTTAGTCTGCACAGCTAACCTGCGATGAGGGCCAAAATTTTAACTCCCCCCCTCTGGTTTCCTTCAATGACGCTACTGCCCTATAGCAAGCTGTTCCTCTGTGTCCTGCGGGGATAATTGTCGTTCCGGATTGGACGAACAGTTAATGACAGAAATACGCCACTGACGGACTCTTATGTAAGGGCAATCCACAGCAACAAACATCAGCGGCAATAAAATATTAAGAGGGACAGACTAAGACAGAGGAACTTCCTATTCACCCTTCTCACGGCTAGGAAACTACCAGGACGCCCAGCGCCATGTCGAGCCAATACAAAAGTAGGCTTCTGAGGTAAGTTAGCATTAGTTGCGTTTTTGCAGATACCATGGTATGTTGGTTACAAAGGTTGCAGATACCTCTGTGTATTCGGAATGCAACAACCCTTCACTCTTTTAAAAAACAATTAAAAGAGTCATTTTCAAGTGATAGTAGTTGAGAGTTGTAACTGTATTTAAACAATAACATTTTTTTTATGGATGTTACGAAAAGGAGTACTATTGAACGAGCTCCTTATTTGTATGTTCGTTCTCATAGGCCGCATGGTCTTTTTTAGACGGACATGCAGTTTGTTCCAGGAAGTATATTTTTTTTTGTGTTCTTAAATAATCTGAATCTGAATCTGATACAACGGTCTAAAGTCGTTTTCGCAGTTACCGTGGTATGTGATATCACAGTCAAAAGGCGTTTTTGCAGTTATCCTGGTATCTGGCCAGTCGCCGTAGTAACTGATATTCAGATACCACGGTCGGACCGTACTGATCGTGGTATCTGAAAACTCATCTCAAAGAGTCTAGTTTTCTGTCAAATTGGTGGGAAAGAAGTTATGAAACTCTAGATGTAAATGGATATCAGTATTTCTTTTTGGATGATTTCTAAAATTGCAAATCCGGAAATTGTCGTTTTGGCAGATCAACCGTGCATCAGATACCACTGTAACTGCAAGAACGACTAATTGCAGATCCAGTTACCATGGTATCTACAAAAACGCAACTATTGACACTCTGTCCGAAGTACTTCCGTATTCTAGGCCATCAGTCACACAGTTGCGAAACCTAACAAAGAAATAAAATGACTGTGTCACAGAAAAAAATAATCGAAGTTATCGTTGTGCACAGAATCTCACATTGCAGAAAAAAGAAAGTACGGTAGATAATTGCGAAATGGCGGGCATACAGCTTCCATTTTATCGACAAAGAGAGGGAAAGAGGAAAGTTGGCTTAGTATACCGGGAATTATGGTGCCATGCATTTTGAACAACATACCGCCGCTAGTTTACAGAAAAGTGACATTGGACACAGGACAGTAGGCTAGTACGCAACAATTATTTACAGACTTTCGTCGTGAACTTGCTAAAACGAACCAGACGCAAGTGCAGATGGAATGTTAAATGCAGGCACGACTATAGGCGTGTTTCCGCGATTCCACGAAGAGGCTGTGCCTTATAACTGTGTTTCCGATTTCGAGGTTATTGGTGACGCCGGATTTTGTTTCTCGGTTGAAACTGAAATTCTATCGAAAATATCAGCCCCTTAACGTTGAAACATGTTCTCGTTGCCAGAAATTCGTCTCTGCACGATTTTGTGCCGATTCCGAATCATTGCACGTAATTTCCATTCTCGATTTCCGGTTCGAAATTGCTTTGGACTTTTCGGGGACCGGATCTTTGAAAGTTCTTAGTCCCAAGTTTTCAATTCGCTAGCCCATTCCCCATCTTAAAGATCGATGGGAGGGAGGGGCATACTTTCCTCCGATATTACTAGCAACTATCACAATGAACACATGACTAACATACATAACAAAATTTACAGAGCTGTACAAAGAAGCAAACAGCTAAAGCCCAAACTTCTTAAAGATCAACTCCTTCCCCTTCGATAACAGCCCCTCGCCCGGGTTACTTTGAGTCATTTCCGAAAATCTAGCCATTAAGTTAGCACCAGCAGTGGGAAGGATAGGAGGCGGGTCTTCGCCGTTGCTGGGCGGAGCCGGCTTGGATTCGCCAAATGAAATGTCTGGTAACACTTTGGGGAGACCCCTTAAAAACGATGGTTTCTGTTCCGGTGGTGGGGCAACAGGCGGGTCTTGCGGGAGCGGGTGGGCGTTCCCGTTCGGTAGTTTAAGCTCTTCGGGTTTGGGTAGTTGTTTCGAAGGTCGGGAGTATTCTTCGGTTTCGGATATGGAGTCTTCTTGGAGATAGCGGGGTCGGCTACCATCTCTCTTCACGGGTGCTCTCGGCGGGTCCTGCAAAAAAAAATAGCAAAATATACACACTTTCTCAAAATAAGACTTATTTCTTCCCCGATTGACCCTCATAATTTAATCTCACACTATGTGTTATTAATTTTTTTTAATATCCCACCACTTGACTCCTGAATGCAAAAAGAGCTAGCAACAGTAGTTACAGCATTGCTGTATACACTTATTGTTTTTCATACTCTGCTCCTATAGGTTTTCAGTAATACAAATAAATAAATAAGCAAAACTGTTTTTTTTTTTTTTGTATTAACGTCGCTTAGCTGTAGGTTCAGCTGCTACGGCTTGCTTTAGTTCACTGGAAAACGAGGAGAATGAAAGAGAAAAAGAAGCGACGCGGGAATGAACAAAAGCTAGCAATATCACAAATTCAGCTCAAGTAGGCTTTTTAGGCTACTTTTGTATACATATTTTTTTGTTTACTCACTGCTCTTTACCTTTAAGGAAGACAAAAAAAATAACCAAAGAACTCAATGCCATCCTCATAAATCATCTGCAGTAGGCTACTGTTTTCTAACATAAAACGGATGCAAGAAGCCATGAATGTATGCAAAATGAGGTTGGTGTCTTCGAACCAGCACGCAAAGCGCGGCAGCCCAAGAATCGGGTAGGAGGCGGGTAACGTAAATAGCCAATCACACGTCGTATCGCTAGGCTGTGTTTTCTATGTGACAGATTTTCTACATCTTTTCTGAGCCTCCAACCGCAACGGGTCATTTTCGTGATGGAAGCCGGAAATTCGGAAGATTCTGAATTTTTGCTTGTAGATACTCGTGCTATAGCCTACACTGTAAAAAGTTTCTCCGGGTAAGGATTAAAGTTAACTGCAGTATTTGCTACGGGGATTAACCTTATCTCTACTGGGATAAGATTAATCCAAATTAGAGATGATCTTCTCTCAGTAGCGACAAGATTAATCCCAGTAGCAAACACTGCTAGATATTTTTTACAGTATAGTCCGGGTTTAGAAAGACGGACAACCAGGCTTGAGATGTTGGAGACGTTCACAGTAAAAAATGGCACTAAACGTACCCATATGCCAGTTCTCTGAATTGCGGGAGTTTTACTGTACCTAGAGTAAAGAGGTTTAAGTGGCTGGGCATATCTGTTTGTGATTCTCTCGGAGGAAGTTTTTATCTGATACTAAAGATAAATTAAGAATCGGGTATGCAAAAATTGTTGCTAATCGTGGTCGTTTCAGCAGACGTGGATTGGCTAAACTTTATTCTAGTTTTTGCGATCATGCCGTTTTGTCTGCGTCTGGTTTATATCCTGTATTTGCAAAGACTGATTTCAAGCAAATGAGGGTGGATTATTTTCGATACTGCAAATTCCTTTTGTATTTACCCAGATCGGTCCGAAATAGACGCCTCGTAGACCGTTACGGAGCTAGCGACATCATGTGTTCGCTGGAAAATCTGCAGACCAATATTGGTGCCGATGCGTGTTTCCGCCTAGGTGCGCACCACGGCCTCATCCGGCTTTTTCATTGAGTGCTTTTTTGTTGTTGTTATGTGTTATATGTTGTATTGTCTTTATTTCTTTTCTTTTCTTTGATTACTCCACTATCCTAATCTGTACAGTGGGTTACAAATAAATATTATATTATTATACTATATATATTACAAATACATTCGAAAGAAAGTTAAAAGAAAAGAAAAAAAGAAAGATACCAGACTTAAAAAGCCTGAACAAAAGCACTCATAATATGGCAAGATTTACGATTTACCGCATTTTAAGTTTGCCAATGACACTATTTACTTTATGTTTGTTTGACAATTGTCCCTCATCTGGCTTCAATCAATCACTCAATCAATCATTTATTAGTACCAAAATATCCATTGGATAGCATAGCATCCATTTATTGTATTCAATGAATGATGAACTAACATCAAATCATTCAGTCAGTTTATTACCCATGTGTAAATGGAATTTGAAAAAAAAGGAAAAATGAAGAAAGAAAAAACCAGGCTAAAGTACACTAAAGACTGAAGTTTAATAAGAAACTTGTCTGGGCGCTGATTGACAGCTACATTTTCGAATCTTTGAGGTTGATAGTCCATACAGACTGACCTAGTAGGTACTTTATGTCCTCAAAGGACCTCTATCTCATTCGTTTTCTTATGAGTATCCTTAAATTCCTTATGGACTTACAAGCTTGTGAAATCCCCGCCTTTCAAAATTTTTTCCATTTGTGCTCATGACTTTTTAACATTTTTTCGGCCGAGCCGAATTTTGCCAGTCCCGCAACGCAAATCTACGAAAAAGCTTCCAGGTCCGCCGACAAAACTTCAAGGTGTTATTTTTCATTTTGGAAGATATGATCAGTCATCATGTCTATCTTCTGTTTTGGACTTCTTTTGTTTTGCTTGGTTTTCCCACTTGTACCACGGCTTCAGTATTCAAATATTTTGCCGTCTAGCGTCTTACACCGTAAACGCTAGAATGATTTGACAAGCGCTAACAAGAAAATCACTAATTTCACTTGGAATGTAATAGTATTTTGGAAAAACAATATTCTGAGCCGTTTCATCCCGAAAAGATCATTTCTAGTGAAAGTTGTGCTTTAAAAAAATATTTCTTCCAAAGCGCGACAGCCCGACCCCGACCGAGGGGTTGCTCTCTCTCAGCCACCAGTGTAGCAATACACCTCGGCGCGGCACTGGCTTGGCACCGGCACGGCACCGCGCACGTACTTGGTGTACATCGTTTTTTTAGAGTGAGCAACCCCTCGGCCCCGACCGTCTGCCCGAACCACAACGGGATAAAACAAAACTCGGTAGTGGTGTATAGGGCGCCGTGCGTGCTTCGAACTAATTCATGCGACCAGTCATAACACACCTGGGAAAGACGGGTAGCTTTTCCTCGGAGCTAGATGTCGCTCCTTCGGTTTAGACCCTCTCACCCCTTACAGCTCGAATTACAATCTGCAAAACGAATCCCTATGCAAACAGGCTTTCATCAAGCTAGCTTCCAGCTTACAAGTTCATGTGGCAAGCGTCTGGCCAGGGTTGCCACATCAAAAACATTTAGAGAGTGACTTTTGGCCCAAAACAGAGAGTGAAATTTTATATTCATGATAAAACGAGAAATGATACCTTTTGGTCGGAACCGCCTCAGCAAAATGACACATCGTAATTTATTTCCACAAAAAGAATTTGAAATAGTCACTTCTAGTCGGAATCCCTGCTGCAAAAATGACACATTTGGACGTTTTATGAAATAGTGTGAATTTTATGTCCTATACGTAGGACAAGAGTGACAAAAACAAAATAGAGTGCCAATTCACACTATCCTGCCGTGCGACATGTGGCAACCCTGCTTGTAGCTGGTGACTATAGTGGTTTGCGAACTACGTTTATACTGCCTACAAAGCTTCCCTCCTGCTATTAAGGCTGGAGCCACTCCATGTCCGCCAGGAAAATCTAATTTTACGCTTTGGCCGGTCGATCCTTGCCAGTGAAAAGCACAAAAACATACTGCCCAATCTAGTACCGGTGACAAGATGGACGCGGCACCAGAACCTCTTGGTGCCAGTGAAGGGTCGTACAAACCGGAAATTCTTTTGTACCATATTTTACTAAATTAACAAGAAATTGGTGGATTCCAAGTGACATATTTTGTTTTGTTTTGTAATGATTGTATATATTCAACTTATTTTAACGCGTTAAATGTAATGGTCGACATTTTTAGTGCCAATTCGGCGTTCCGAGTTGTATCCATAAAAATATCTGTCTATTTATCTAATTAGAAGATAGTTGGTAGCTCAGTGGTAGAGGGCTGTAGAGTTCAAGGTCTTGGGTTCAAGTCGTCTTGGTAGACTCGGCTTGACATAGTAGTCCAAAGTGCGTAGCCGAGATTCTTTGCGGACACAAATGACGTGGCAAAATTTGAAACAGCGTCAGAAAGTAGCACTAATTCGAATTTCGAAGGGATAATATGTGTCAAATGAAGCTTAGTCACGCTCTATATGGATTACTAGGTTACGCAGAGTCAACTCGATGAAAGTTCTGACAGTGTATCTTCATTAAGATGGTATATAGGCTTTCTTAAATTGCTCGTGATAATATAACGAAATGTTACTGATCGCGGTACATAACTGTCTGGTCGCATCACGGCTGGAAATTAGTTATAACTCGTAAACTGAAAGAAAACTTCGCGTTGGAAAGTCATAACTGTTATACCGTGACATTTTGCTTCTAAATGTCTCTTCATTTTGTTATTTTCCATATTGAAGTGAGGACGCTTGCAAAGTAAAGGGTGTTGATATGCGCTTTAGCCGTTAGCAATTTCTGTTGTCCCATTTTCTTTAATGTCAAAGTTTTAATTTGTAGATTGTTGACATTTAGTTGCAAATGTCTCTTCATTTTGTTACTTATTTCCATATTGAAGTAAGGGCGCTTGCAAAGTACCAGGGTGTAGATACGCGCTTTAACCGTTAGTATTTCTGTTGTCCCATTTTCTTTAATGTCAAATTTTTAATTTGTCCTGTTATTCTGAATGAAAGAAAAGGCAAAAGAGTAGATATTTAGAGCATTTATAATTTCCTTAGTATGTTATAGCACTTTTGGTCAGGCTATTATTTTGCCGGTGTTTGAATAGTATGGGAGCTCTTTCGGGCCTTAAACTTCCGCTTTCAGTAATCGGCAAGCACTGTGAAAAGACCTAGCAAGGCCTTGTAGTGAATAGTTTGCGTAAAAATATGTGTCATAGTTGACCCGGACACTAATTTTCCTTTTCTTGTTAGGCCACCATTTCTTGGCGGATTTACATCGTTCTGAATTTTTCGCGAGATGTAGGCTACCAAATCCGGCGTCGGCAAGCACTACCGGGAGAATCCCAAATTCCACAAGGCGAGTATGAGTATTTCTGAAAACAATGTCTGGGCCGATTCATCGGGAAAAAGCTATTTCTAGCAAAAGCTGTACTTTAAAGGAGCCCTCTTGCTTATTCTGCCTTTTATAATATACTTAGCTCCCATATGGTATTATAAGCTTCTGAAATTCCCACCTTTCTCCATTGTTTATTTTCGGAACTACGAATTTTTCTAGATTTTTCGGCCTTGCCGAGTTTTCCCGTCACCCAACGAAAAGTTTGCCGGGATCTTCAACGTCCACTGACAACTCTTTCACCTATAAGGATGTGATAATCTTCTGTTTATTACTTCTTTTATTTGCTTAGCTTTCCCACTTTTTAACCAAGGCACGTTCAATTTTCAAATATTTTCCGCCCAGCCGCCGCGTCGGAGAGCAGAGCCTCGTTTTTGTTGGAATAGCGCTGCCGCATCGCTGCTGCAGCACTTCCTTGCTTTTGCACAATATGCGTTTTTGGATTCACTTTCTTCTTGGTTGAAGCGGCAGCATCCTGCAGCATCTTGCAGGGAAGCACGGACTTGGTCGGTGAGCAAGTCCGTGATTCTTGAGAAGCGCTGCCGTCTTCCTCGGATGCGCTGCAGTGCAAAAACGGAGACAGAAAGAATCAGTCCGGAATCGGCCGAGAAGTGGACCTGCAGCATGCAACAAAAACGAGGCTCAGGGAGGCTGGATATAGTCGACAAGCGCTAACAAGAGAATCGCTAGTTTTAGGTGGAAAGTAATGGTATTTTCAAAAACATTTTTTCAGATTCCAGCCATAGGGAGAAGATCATTTCTAGTAAGAGTGCTTTAAGAAAAATTAGGGCTCATCTAAGTACCGATTATATCCCAAAAAGCCATCACTGCACAGCTCATGAAGCCACAGACGCATATTTTCAGGTATGGTTTTGCGTAGCAACAGTAAAGCGGGGTGGAACGCAGCCAAGGGAGAGAAGAAGACACACTCACCTCCTGTGACAGAGTCCTGGGTTCAAGTCCAGCAGCTGAGGGAGCAGAAAAGAGAGAAAGATAGTTCAGAGAAACATTTTCGTGGTAGTAGGAAAAGGAAATGGTGCGAGATAGTAATAGAAAGGAAAGCCGGGCAAAGCTACAGTAAGCAACTCACAGCAAAAACGAACAGTCATTTCGTAGAACACCTTCACGCTGCCCTTGCAGTGTGCACAAAATTCATTATTCAAAATTCACAAAATTCAGTTCAAATTTTCAAAATTTGCCTACTGACAGCACTTCAAGCGGACTGGTTACTGGTTTCAATAGTTGCGTTTTTGATCTAAGTTTGAAGGTACCTTCAAACTCAAAGGTCTCTATTTAAATACCGTTTTTGGTCGCCGGTCACGGTTTCTTTGTCCTTCAAACTCTAACCGTCGAACTACGTGAGATAGCAAGTTCGAAGTTTGCTTGAATCGTCGAAGAAATGTAGACCGGACAAGGATCGCCGTAGTCGGAAAAACACTAATTAAGCAAACGGTGAACAGGTTCGAAAACGGAAGCGGACTAAAGGCGTATTCTCGCCGTTCCCCGAGGACTCCACTTGAGGAGTCCCCGCGTTTTTGTTTGCCCCGGGGACTCACTCCCCGTATTCTCGCGAGTCCCCACGGACGGGGAATGCTCCGATTATCATCACCATCATCAAAAAGGACTCCCTTTCAAATTCGGAGGGGAATCAATTTTTGATGTTGTAGGTGCTATGTAAAATTAATTAAAAAGAATCAGAATAAACAAAACCAAAAATAAAATGGATCTAGACTAATTTTTTCAGCTGCATATTCGTTTTTCGAACAAAATCCATTTTAGAAGCATTCCCCGTATTCTCGCTGTTTCTGTACGCGGAGTCCGCGTGGAGTGACTCCCTCTATTCTCGCCGTTCCCTTCGATTCCCCGAGGAGTCCTCGGGGAACGGCGAGAATACGCCTTAAGGCGGCTTCACACTGCCACTTAAGAACTAAAGTTAAGTAGCAAAAGTTACGTTAAGTTAAGTAAGCCTTTTAGACGCATAAAGTACACTTAAGAGGCCTAAGTACTCCAGTGTGAAAGGGGTCTTAAGTCAGTGTGAAGCCGGCTTTAAGCGAACGGCGAACAAAACTTCGATAAAAACGCAACTAGTATGTCACCCACCGCCTACTTATCAGCTTTGGCTGCGTTAAGCGGATAGGGTACGTTAGCTCATTTATCCTAGTGGTATTTCAACCTTTCTTGGCAACGGTCTTTCCAAGCTAGAAAAAGCACAACTTCATTATTCTATCCTGACTGCCGTACCATTGGCTGGAATAAGATCAGCAAATTCCCAGTCAGTCGCCGTGATTAACTGACACAGGATTTGAGTTGTTGTGTTTGGAGTCGTTCGTGAGACCTTTTCTCGTTCTTCCTGAGGATCAGTGGCGTTTTTTCGACTAGGTCATACAGAGTGTTATCAGTACCCACCACCACCACATACGTATAGTGCAGTCCTCCGCGACATCCTGCCTCCCAACTTTACAACAGAAAGGGAGAGGCCTCAAAGACAAGCTTCCGAACCAGTCCCTACCCTCCAACCAGTGTTTTGCCGACACGTGAGATACAAGAATAGCTTTGTCCCCTCCTTTGTTTCCCTACGGAATAGAAATTAATAGGTTATTATTTTACCCCTTGTTGTCTATTTCCCCAATCGTTACTTTTTATATTGTTTGTTCTCAGTATTTTATATGAAATTCGACCACTTTCTAGTATATGTTGACAATTTTGGTTAGTTTTTAATGTATGTTGACTTTACCACCTGCTATTCGGCTAGTCCGTAATTGGTGTTGAAATAAAATTGAATTGAACCGAAATGAATTGAACATAAAAATAAGCTTTCAGTTTTAAAATGAAGAGTAGTTGAATATTCACAGAGGTTGCCCCTTTTTGTCTGCTGAATGAACGTAGACTTTTTAAAGAGCAGAGTCTTAGGCAAACTGTGGTGGTTGTGATCGTTGGAAAAGGGTAATTAACGAAACCGTATGGTCGACCTAATCTGAAATATGGAGAACTGACGATATTTTCATACGAAGAATTACCGAAATTTGTTTTAATCCTGAGGTGTTGGTGACTCATGTCAGCTCCTGTAAACTATATGCATTCAGAGCAGCTTTAAAGTACAAGTATAAGCCTGTGAGAATATATGCGCTAGAGTGATTGTAAGCTTCGCCAGAACACGTGAGATGGTTGCCCTCTTTTTGCCAAGTCTATTAGATCAGCCAAACAGTCGATACGGTGACTCCCGCGCAACTACAGCTCATTTCTTAAAGGACCACTCAAACTCTTTACTCTTCAACTTACGGTATTTTAAAATATTTGAATACTTTAAAACTATGCTGTGCTTTCAACAAATAACCCACGGATTTGGCTGTTTTAAAGGACCCCTCTTGCTGATACTGACTTTTATAATATACCCAGCTCCCTTATGGGATTTTAAGCTTCTAAAATCCCCGCCTTACTCCGCTGTTTCGTTTTGTGCCTAGGAATTTTTAGCCTTTTTTCGGCCGTGCGAGTTTTGCTCGTCACACAAAATAAAGTTTGCCGGGATCTTCCACGTCCACTGACAACTCTTTCACATGACATAAGGATATGACAATCTTCTTATTTTTACTTCGTTTATTCGCTTAGTTTTCCCATTTTTAACACGACAAGTTCAGTTTCAAATGTTTTGCGTCCAGCTGCCGCGTCGGAGAGCAGGAAGGCTGGATAGAGTCGACAAGCGCTAACAACAAAATCGCTAATGTCAGGTGGAAAGAAATGGTATTTCCGAAAACCTTTTTTCTGATCCATTTCAGAAGGAAAAGATCATTTCTACTAAGAGTTGTGCTTTAAGCCTTTTCCGATACCCGTTGACTTAGAGCGAAAATATGGAAACAATTTACATAACCGTTTTTTCTGATGGAAAAACTTCTCGCAGACAGCCGTCGACAGCATGATACACATCGAAGATAGCAATTGTAGCAAAACACGGCAAGTGAGAAAATCAGCGTGGTTTGTTAGAGGGGTTAGAATGTACCGTACGAAACTGGGATCTCCTGGTTTAGAAATATATGGAGTTGATTACGGAAGTAGGTTGCGTTAGTATTATAGGTAAGACAGGTCCTTCAGCTCTTCCCTTATTTTCAGCTCCAAAGAGGCTCGGACAAGGCTCGAGATCATCGCTGTTTCACGTCAAAAACCGCTACAAAATGTGCGACGCAAGTGGCAGCGTCGTGAGCTAAAGTGCCGTGCAAACTGCCAAAATGTCAGCAAGACAGGCGCCCCCAAAAATTTGCTCCGTTAATCAATGGCAGTCTTATGCCTGGCAAACTTATGCTTTATACGTTTAAACACTTTTCGGCTTTGAAATGGGAGACTATCTATCAGGCAAATATTCTGAGTTTCGCATCGAAGCAAAGGAGCCTGAAGCGTTGCTGACACCAACTGAAGCCTTGTCTTATTTTGTTATAAATAGAGCAGGATTTTAAAGGAACTAACTTTCAAAATTACAACATGAATTGGTATTGAGTTGCACCCATAAATTGGTATCGTTGTACCCAGCCAAAACTGTTCCGAGATACGGCATATTCTCGCCGTTCCCCGAGGACTCCACTTGAGGAGCCCCCGCGTTTTTGTTTGTCCCGGGGACTCACTCCCCGTATTCTCGCGAGTCCCACGGACGGGGAATGCTCCGATTATCATCACCATCATCAAAGAGGACTCCCTTTCAGATTTGGAGGGGAATCAATTTTTGCTGGTGTTGGGTCAATGTAAAATTAATTAAAATCAATCAGAATAAGCATAACCAAAAATAAAGAGGATCCAGACTAATTTCGTCAACCGCACATTCTTTTTTTCGAACAAAATCCATTTTGGAAGCATTCCCCGTGTTCTCGCTGTTTCTGGACGCGGAGTCCGCGTGGAATGACTCCCTCTATTCTCGCCGTTTCCATCGATTCCCCGAGGAGTCCTCGGGGAACGGCGAGAATACGCCTATAGAGTCACGGGCTTGTCGCAGAGCCTTCAAATCCTCTTACGAGTCAGTACTGACGCACATTATTTATACTCATTGATTTTTTTCTCATCAATGTTCTTTTTGTCTTTTTTTATGTGCTCCGCTTTTTCTTTTTTGTTAGAACTGGGCAGCAACAAATTACTATTATTATTATTTATTATAGCATAAATTTACTATTGGGCCTGTCCTTCAAGACAGAAACGTGTTGCTGAATGGGTGAACGTGTGAAAGCACTTTTGTAAAAATAGCGAATGTTGATATAGTTGATCTACCCTGAAAAAAGAGAAAAGACGTAACTGATTTCGAACGCAACATCTGCACGAAACATTTCTAAAGCTAATAGCTTGGAGAATGTTCAGAAGAGAGCAATGAGAATCATTCTGAGTGATCATAATATTTCATACGAAGAGGCTCGCATTAAACTAGACGTTCCTAAATTAACTGATCGCAGAAATACTCTTTCAAAAATTTTTGGAGCAAAGATAATGTGTCTATACCCCCTCGCCTCCAGTTTTCCGTGCGTCGTTCCGAGAGGAACACTGGCAATCAGTTTCCTCCATATCCTGCTAATTCTTCTGCCCAATTTTTGCCTAGTTTCATCACATTATTTATTTCTGGTCATCTTTTCTAAGTGTGTTAGTTAATTTTTTCATTTCTGTGTATTTGGTAAACATTTTATTCCTCTCTAGATTTAAGCCATTTGGTAAATAAACTTGATTGATCGATTGGATAGAGTAAATTATGCCCCTTTGTGGGAGAAATGTTGTTGAAGGGGCAACCTCAGTGAGAAATTCGCTTACACTTCATACCTTTCACTCTTCGGTCCCTTGACTCCTCCCTCTGTCTTGAGCGCGGGTCATTCGACACGCCACGCTGCGAGCGCGCTTCTTGCGGGTTTAGATGTTCGCGCCGGCGCTCCTGCTCGGGCGCTGCTTCGCTAAGGAAGTTGGAGGGGACGAGGCCACGTTGTCCACGCAGCTCACCCATAAAGAAGCCATCGTCGTCCATCTCCCCATAGACGTAGATCGTGTCGCCTGCAATAATTTTCAAAATATTAATAGGGGTTGTGTGGTATTGCTCATTACTGTTTTATAGTGTTTGTTTCGTTTTGGCAACTGCAATAGGCTATAACAGTGAAAAACATGAAAAACAGCCACTGACACTAGTTGCGTTTCTGAAGATACCATGATGTCTGTTACCACGGTAACTGGATCTACAATTAGTCGTTTTTATAGTTACCGTGGTATCTGATATACGCTTGCTCTGCAAAAACGACAATTGCCGAAATTGCGCTCTTCGATGTCATCCCAAAAGAAAAACTGATATTCAGTCACATCACTAAGTACCAAACTTCTTTCCTACCAATTTGACAAAATCTGATGAAAGTGAGATGACTTTTCGGATACCACGATCAGTTACCATGGTCGGACCGTGGTATCTGAATATTATATACCACGTTGGCCAGATACCATGATAACTGCAAAACGACTTTACACCGTGGTATCAGATACCATCGTATCTGCAGAAACGCAACTACAGTCAACCTTCTTTCCTATCTACAGTCCATCCTTCAATTCGTTCAGTAAATTTTTTTTTACACAGAAAAACACAAAATTTCTACAGTCCATCCTTTAATAATAATTCGTTCAGTAAATTTTTTTTTACACAGAAAAACACAAAATTTCTACAGTCCATCCTTGAATAATAATTCGTTCAGTAAATTTTGTTTTACACAG
The DNA here is from genome assembly GCA_030848855.1 of Branchinecta sandiegonensis. NCBI lineage: Eukaryota > Metazoa > Arthropoda > Branchiopoda > Anostraca > Branchinectidae > Branchinecta > Branchinecta sandiegonensis. The sequence goes on along the minus strand of JAUPMV010000016.1, from coordinate 17,827,667 downwards.
AAAAACACAAAATTTTGATTTTAATTTTCTTTTCTTTCTTTTGTATGTTTCTTGTCGTAGTGCCACTGACACATTGAGTCGAGGCTGAAAGTGCCATGGGGAAAATGAAAATTTCAAGAATTTGTTGAAAAATGGAAATATTACTGAAAATTGCTACGAAATAAAGCAGACACCTACGACTCAGCGGCGCTTAACCACGACAAATATTCCGATGTTGGATTAAATCTTAAAGGTGTAGGATTCTAATGTCAGGAACATGTGTCACTATTAAACTCCGTTGTCTAAAGTCCATCTCTATATAGGTGGTCAGCCGCTTCAGCAACTCTATGGTCTAGATAGGGAGCACATTTCAGAGAAGAAACCTTCTGAGATTTGTCGCGCGGACAGTTCAGTTCAGTTCAAGTTCTTTTATTGACAAACTAACATAATACCATAGGGCCCTTAGCATTTTGTTTAATGAATAGATTTGTTTTTTTGTCAATTTTTTGTTCGCCAAAACACTTGATTTTTTTCATTAAAACAGTCTGATTTTCTGAAACTCAGTCGATTTTTCGTCAAAACAGTCGTTTTTTTCTGAAAATCAGTCGATTTTTTCGAAAATGTCGTTTTTTCTTGAAAACAGCCGTTTTTTCTGCATAAACAGTCGGTAAAAATTACCAGCCAGCTGGTAAATTCCTTGCCCCCCCCCCCCCAACATTTTGGCTAGTAACGCCTCTGACCACGTTTACTGGCCAGATACTCAGTAACTACAAAACCCGTGCTATCAGATACCACGAGTTCACTATAACCTTAAAAACGACTATAGACTATTATGTTAGTTGTGTATATGAAAAAGTGAGGCATGTCAATGGAAAAGAATTTGAACGATAAAAAGAGCTTGAGACGATTAGAATCGTGCCGTCGAGGGCTGGACAACTGTCCAGCCTTTTACAGTTGTCAACAAAATTGTACCTTACCTTATAAAAGACAAAAAAATCGGAAAAGAGTTAAAGGCGCATGAGGGGCAGAGGCGTTACTAGCCAAAATGTTTGGGGGGGGGGACGAGGTATTTACCGACTGGCTGGTAATTTTTACCGACTTTTTCTGCAGGAAAAAGGACTGTTTTCAACATCAAAAATTACATTTTTGAAAAAAATCGATTGATTTTCAGAAAAACCGACTATTTTGACCAAAAACCGACCAATTTTCAGCAAAACCGACCGTTTTTATGAAAAAAATCAACTGTTTTGACGAAAAATCGAGGCGCTTCGTGCCGACTCGGTTATTCTTTACCGACTGGCCGACAGCATTGGGGGGGGGGCGTCCCTCCCTTCCCCCCAGTCGTGACGCCCCTGATGAGGGGGTGTAATGTCTCCCAACTCACCGGCTTGAAATGATAACTCAACGTCCGCATCCACATTTGGCGACAGTTCCTGTGGGTCATAGTCATACAACGCTACCATTTTCTTTACTGGCATGTTTTGGTAAATGTCACCCCAACGGTCTCCCCTTCCGCCGGCTTGGCCCCCTCGTGGTGATGTCCGACGTCCCCGTCGCTCAGGTGGGTCTTGGTGATCCTAGGGACAATAATAGGGTAAAAGGGATGTTAGCTGACATTAATTTCCGCGACATACCCTACGAACAAGGCCTTGAGAAACTGAATTTATCACCGCTTAATGTCCGGCTTGAAGAACTGATTTTGCAGTTTGGCAAATCTACCCTAGCCAATACGAGCCCCCGGTCACTGCTACCGGAAACAGCCCCTTCCAACAATCGAACTCGATTGCAAAATAAACTTCTACCCCCTAAAGCCCGAACTAATCGTTACGGGAACTCGTTTGGGCCTTTTTTTTTTTACTTCGGTGTCAAATGCTGAATCGTAGTGTATGTTTGTTATTTATAATTTGTACGAATTTAGTTATGCTATGATAGTTTCTAAATATACCGATCTCTTTCTCTATCTTTCTAAGCGATTTTTCATCCCTTCTAGGCAAGGGTCCTCTTAAAGCACACCTCGCACTACTTGCTGTTTATGTTCCAATATTCAAAACTATCTGAATATTGTAAAGCTAGGCTCTGCTTTTATCAAATTATCCACGGCCTCGACTGTTTGAACTCAATTCGCAGGTCCATTGACAATCTTGGCAAAATTCAGATAACCGGTTTTACGCATCATGAGGCGCGAACATTCATAGGGAGCATTTTGTGGATTGAAATTTAGTGAACCGTGGCAAGTGTAAAGATTGGTTAGTGGGTTCAGAAAGTAACATGCGAAATTTGGGTCTCCGGGTTTAAGAACTGTGAATGCTGTTACGGTAATAGGTTGCATTGGCACTATAGTTAGGACAGGTCCCTTAAAGTTTAACTGAAAAGCCAATTTATTTTTGTGTCATTTAACTGAATAGACTGAATTATTTGGATTCTGCAAAGGGATTTCTTATGTTCCACTATCTGCTCTAGTTATGGCGTTCAGAATATCTGCGGTCGTCCCCACAGCGTAAATTCTACTATAACGCGGGAAATTTCAATCTCAACACAAACGCGGCTTTTCAGTGGTCAGTTGTGAGATTGGTGTAGGTTGCTTAGTGCCTGTACAAAAACAAACGATAAATCTTTCTCGTAAGGCATACAACATAAACACAAGCACATAGAGCTACCACAAATTACACGGAAATTCCACTATTTGAAAATCGACTATTCGTGAATATCGGAAGAAAGAAGTAACGCATTTTCAGCGGGTCTTCAAGCCAATTTAAGTGAATAAGTGATGGGTAACTAGATTGTCCTATCCCAGCCCTTTTCGGTTAAACTTTAAGGATGCAACTAGAAGAATGAACTTATTTCAGCTTTCATATATCACAACGAACGAAATCAGACTTAATTAAGCTAGTTAAGAAGGCCTAGGTTAATAACTTTGAATGGACTTTTAGTCTCTTTGGCTTTTTGGTCTTCCCTTCCTGCAAGTTTCGTCCCGATCTCTCCACCCTAAGCGTGTCATCAGCTCCCCCTCCACACACACAGCGGCAAAATCCGGTCCAGACCTTGCACTGGAAAAACTGGGACAAGTGTTCTTATTAACTTTCAAGGTCCGTCAGAATCGGATCACTCGTCAAGAGTTAAGCACGCAATAAGATTTCCAGCCCTTCAATTCTCCACTGCCCGGATCCGGTCCGGATTTGTTAGTTGGAAAAAATGTGACATGTTTTCCTGCCAAATTACTAATAGTTACCCGGATTAGGTCATTTATTTGAGAGCTAGTACTCCGAAGGATTTCGGGAATACCCACTCCAACTTCCCCCAAAGGGACCGGATCCATACCAATAAATGGGGCTTTTGTCTGACTTACCTTCATTAGATCATGAGCAATCCTCTCATCTTCCACTTGGACTTCCGAAATCATATTGCAAGGAACATAGCCGTTCCTTCCCCCACATTCACCGTAGAAGAAACCATCAGCATCTTTATCACCAAAAACCTTAAAACAAAATTTAATTTTGAAGGATCCCTTGTACTTCAACAATAGAAAAACGAGATTTTCGGATTTTTTTTCTTGATCAGCTAGTTATCCCTCTAAGATGATGTGCGAGGGATAGATTAAATTTCGGATGTTTCGGTTGCGCATCCGACAAACCGTCCTCAGCGAAAAGCAAAACGAAATCATAAAATCCAACACAATAACCACAGGGAAACGATGCGGAACCAACAATCAATAAAACGAGATGTAACTAAAAAACAGAAGAACGGTGCGGATTGATCTTCGTTTTTCTATTTTTGTTTACAATGAATGGCCAGCTTGGCTTCAAACCTTATATTCCCTTGTACTTATTCTGCCTTTTGTATCCCTAGCTCTCCAATGGCATTACAAGCAGCAGAAATACCCACCTTTCAACGTTGTTTCATTTTACACTTGGGCATAAAAGGAGGGAAGAAAAACTCTCGAATCAATCCAAGGACTCGGATAGCTCGTCCTTTTTTTTCCAGAGCAAAATAACACTAGAGAGTAGCGCCAAGACTTGAAAAAAGTGACACACACTCGAATAGCATTGACACTAGCACCACTAGCGATAGTGAACGTCCCTACTAAGCGCTGGCTCCGATAACTTCATTTTCTGGACATAGCAAAAAATGATACAGCCTCCATTGTTTCCTTGGTGTATACAAACCGCACCTTTGCTTTACTAGAATTTCTGAAGCCAAAAGTTTGTCTCGCTTTAAATGCCGCAAGCGTAGTGGGTGGCGCTATGAGTATAGCCCGTTTGCAAAACATGGAAAGCATGGGAATTGGCGCTACTCCCTAGTGTCAATTCGCTCTGTCATTGCTCAGACTTAACTCTAAGAGCTTGGTCACACTTGGCTCATTTCCTGGCTGTTTTTGTTGCAAAAGTAAAATATAGTAAAAGAACAAGATAAACTAATTCTGAATGTTGCCGTTTTCAATTCAGGAGATCAATTAGAGCAAAACAGCGTGTATAATTACGTTACAGGAACCCTAGTTGGCCCTTAATTGCAGTCTTCTCATTATCCCCAAGCTGCCACAATGCCCATCAAATCTCATGTCCCTAAGGATTTTCAGTTGTTTGTCGAATAGGCGGCTTTTTGAGCCCAGTGTGGCCAAGCTCTAAGCTTCCTACTACATCAATTTTTCGGCTGAGCCGAATTTAGCGGTCAAGCAGCGGGACCTTTGCCGGAATCTTCCGCCGAATTTCTTTTTTCTAAGTATAGGAATGACAAGCTTCAAAACCTTGTTTTCCATTCTTGGTAGGCCAAGAGGTCTTACTTCGAGCTCGGCAATCTTCTGGCTGCCTGTTCCCACATCGTAACCACGGCACGCGCAGGTTCAGGTTCAGGTTCTTTTATTTCGAAAATACTTCGTGACAATATATTTTGATCACTGGGGGCCGGCAGGGATACGAGCTCGTTAGCTCGGCCCCGTAAACAAAAGCGCAGTAACACAAAAATCGATTATTTCGTGGGCATTTTCCAAAACCAATAGGCACACTGTCAGAGGTTTCATAACAGATTGCGCATAACACTTTCAAGAATAACACCTTTTCACTTAGAAATAAAGTGTTATGACCAATTAAGCTTATACTATTTCGTGCCTAGATCTCCAACAACACCTTCAATAGGTAAAAATACTACACTGTCAGAAGTTACATAACGACAACAGAAGGATGCGCGGTTTCAACAGATAACACTTTGGGATGTTATCTGTTATGTTTCTTTCCTTCCCGTTAGTACTTTTACCAATTGAAGGTGTTGTTGGAGATCTAGGCACGAAATAGTGTAAATTTAATTGTTCATAACACTTTATTTCTAAGCCAAAAGGTGTTATTCTTGAAAGTGTTATAGGCTATCTGTTATGAAACTTCTGACAGTGTACTTCTGAACTATTCCATTGTGTAAATGCCATTACCGGTAAGAATTTGCTACTAGAAAAGCCTCAATCACCTTAATAAAAGAAATAGATGGAATACAATTTTTAGCTTTATTTTCATGCAACGTTTTCAAAGCAAAATGATTTTTATTTTTTATTTTTGTCTCGTTAAATTCTGCTTGGAGCTTGACCAGATGGGTGTTGCCGGTTGCTTCAGTAGACATCAGTCTTACTGAGTCCTGGTTTGGACTTGCGACACTGATGGAGTCATCTATACATTGCAAACGCGAGAATCCAATTCAATTAATTTTAATTTAACATTCCTTAAACAAAACAACAGACATAACGCCCCCAAGAAGTACACAACCATGCCCTGTGCTGGAGTGCACAACTTTCACTCACTCACGACAAACAATAACACACATTCCTCGTCTCAACCTTTTCTTTTCTTTGTCTTCATCCCCCCCCCCCTTCACCAGACCCTGAAACACTAATAATAATCATAAAATTTTCCCTTGAATAAAATATTCAAAAATATTCCATATTTACCTAAATATAAAAAAAAAAAATGTAATCTTTTTTTAAACAAAAACTGGTTCTGCGACTCCCTGATTCTCTCTGGAAGATGACTCCCCACCTTCCAACCCGATTTCCTACAGTTTTATGTAGCACTTACCTTAATAAGCTGCCCTTCTCTGAAGGGTAGTTCATCCTCGCAGGCATCAGGGTTAGGGGACATGGAGGGTGGGTCGTAATCAAACAAGGCCACAAAGATCCGCGTCTGTTCCGTACGGGGTCGTCCCTCTCCGTAGCGGCCCTGACGCTGGTCCCCACCGTACTGACCCCCTCGACCTCGTCCTCTTGTGCTACAAAGGGGGAATGAACCCAGTGAACAAGAATGCACTAATGAATGAATTTTTATAGCAAAAACACGGTGCTGAGAATTAAAAATAAAAAAACAGACAGAAGGCAACATTGCAAACAAATTTCAGGCCGAAAATCGTCTTTCGAAGTGGATAGAGGAAAAAGGAATGACAATTATTACTCCTCCAGGCCCACCGTAAAGCTACCGCCTCATAATGAGTGGAAAATTAGTAAAAAAAAAAATAGGAAAAAAAATTACGACTGTCCAGGTGCAGAAACACTTCGAAGACTAATAAATTTGTATCCACCCATGGCTTATTTATTACCGAATATAAAAAAATTGTGGGTCATTTTTCAAATTTTGACTAGACTTTCACAGGACTTGAGCTTTAGAAGACATTTTTACGTTCTTGCGCATGGGCAGACGGTTAATCAATAAATCGATCCATTTTTCATCTTCAAATTAATCTTTTTTTTCCCATCATAATTTTTTTCTTACGGACATTTAAGGTTCAGGCTTTTGGAATTCGGTCCGAATTTGGTCCTTTCCGAGTCGGTGTTTTCCAATGGCAAACAGCAAAGAAGAGCCAAAAAAGCAATCCAACCATCGCCCAAGCATCCAATAATTATCAATCAATCATTTTTTTAGTTCAGTCTCAAGACCATCCAAAAACACAAGGTATCAAATGGGGTCGACAACACACAAAGGTAAACACACAAGGTAAATAGCACAATTCGTCCAAAAAAACACAATGTAGAAATAGCTGCTTAAAGACAACATGTGAAGCTATATCGACGACACTTTCAACTCTACGAGCGTGTTCCACCCTACTTACCGTAGTTACTACGCATGACGTCACGAATCCTGACTTTTTGCCGTCAAGACAGGAACGATTTTTCTATTTTGCAACAGAATATTATGCCACGGGAGAATCCGACCAATCAAGTTACAGAGATGCGTAGTTACCACGCTTACTACGCTCCCGAGAATGGTAAGCAAATAGTTACTATTAGTTACTATTTCGAGAAGGTTGGAACAGTCAGCGTAGTAACTTTTTACGAGGTTGCAACGAAAATAGCAACTAATAGTTGCTATTGTTAGAAGGGTGGAACAAGCTCTACACCATCTCCGACCGAACCCAATTTTTTCGTATATACATGGAGACGAAAGCCAAAATGGCACATTGCATCCAGCTGTGGGGTCGAACAGGTTTTCGACTCTCCCTTAGTAAACAGTGTCAACGACCTCTAGACTCCGGTTATTTGTATGGATGATTTGTATGGATTCGAAAGATGGGAATAGATCTCACCTATAGGAATTTACTTCAACTGGTTTCTGCCTCTGATTAGCTCTAGATGGCCCCTGACCGGAAGCAGGGTTGAAACCCCGTCGTCTGGGGTCTTGCGGTCGCATCTGGGCTGTGGGATCCTGACGTTGGCCAACAGGAGCTGCTCTACCCCGGGTAGGGTTGTCGTAAGGCCTATGGCTTTCGCTGGCTGAGTCACCAGTTATTTCTGAAGGTAGAGAAAAATTTAAGTATAATGGCCATTTTCGGCCATTTCGAAAAATTGGCAAAAAATCTCACAAATTCTCTCACCGAATTCGTGATACTACCGAATCCTGGCAATTATACGGATCCCCGTAAATATACCGAAAAGGTCTGCTATTGAGGAAATACCGAACAATTTTGGTAAAGTGGGTAAAACGGAGGATTTCTCGTCATTCATGCCACCTATCGCTTCGAGATGTTGTACTTTTTGAGTAGGTTATGTATTACTTGCAAACAATCGAATATACAAACTGATTGCGTGAACATAAACCACTTGTCGGCTGTGACCCGGATTCGATTTAAAAAAGAAAATTAACTGAGTGAAAACTGAGCTGCTCTCACCTATTGCCGGTATCTGATTGGACTGGTCTCTTTCACCATAATCATCATGGAAAGATTGTTGCTGCCTTAACCTGGGCTGGTGGTCATATTGCTGCTGCTGTTGCTGAGGACCGTTCTGAAACAGAAGTTTAAAAATCAACAGTCAAAGCGAAACAGCTGTTAAAACATGGTTGAAGCTCGGGTTGAAGATATCTTAGTTCTCCGTGTCTTAAGGACCTGTCGTACCTATAATGCCATTACAACCGGCTTCCGTAACATCATTCATTAGTTCGTAAGCCCGGAGATCCGAATTGCATATGTTACATTCTGAACCGGCTAACGACACCTCACTAATCTTTGCCCTTGTCGCGATGCACTAGTTTCCTCCGCATTATGCTCCCGACGAATATTCACGTCTCATGCTGTTTATGAGAAAACCGGTTTTCTGAGTTTTGTCGAGATCTTGCTAGATATGAATGGGCCTAGGAAAAGGCCTGAAATAGGCAAGGTCGTGGATAGTTTTTAAAAGGAAAGTCTAGCTTTACAATATTCAGATAGTTTGAACATTGGAAAATAAACAGTAAATGTTTCTACAGCCCAAGTTGACTGCGAATCATATTTGACGGTGCAAAACGGATAAGTCAGCTACATTTTATCAGAGCTATATTTCGGCCCTTCTTGGCAAGGGTCCTCTTCAGGCTCAAGCCGCTCAAGCTGGAAAATGCCCCTAAATATAGGGCTACAGAGCCCATCTACGAACTTGACCTCAAACTTGACCAAAGAATCCTCACACCAAGTTTCATCAGAATATCTCATTCCCTTCGAGAGTTATCGTGCTTACAGACGGACGGACGGACAGACGGACAACTTTTGCGATGTCATAGGTATCCCTTCACTTAGGTTTTGGGATCCCAAAAAAGGGGTCCAGATGTCCGATTGACTCATCTGATACATCATTCGTGCTTCCGTTAAAGTTGATAAAATTTTTGTTTCAGAAGTTAAGATTTTTGGCTGAACCCTTGCCAAAAAGGAGTGATATATCGCCGAGACAGCAGTTCAGCCGAGTGATCATAATCGATTTGCAGTCAATTGGAAAGATACGTCAGAACAAAAGAAACTGAGAAAACAGATAAAACAAAATAATTACACTAAAATCAGCAGACACTTCAGTAGCACCAAGCGGAGAGACTGAACACAGTTCATCCCTCAACCGATTATCAAGTATAGAGATTCGGTCAAGGTCGATTGTTTTCTCATCGCCAATGCTGCTACCACTTTCTTCATCTTCTTCTGCGATATCAGAAAGATCCAAAGAGCGAGGCTCAGAACCAAAATCCTGAATAAACAGAACAAAACAAAATTAAACAAAAGATATAAGAAACGAACGGGTGACTTTCTCTAAGGCAATAAATTTTACAACGACACTGTCAGAAGTCTGATTTGAATGGGGTTATTTGTGAGGTTCTTTGTTATGTAAACTGGATGGCAAGAATATAAAAGCCATTTTACGGGTTATCTTTTCGTGACAAAAGACATTTAAAACTGTCACAACACTTTAAAGGGAAAGTGTCCACAAATCAACTCTTGCTGGTGAAGAATCAACAACATTATCCAACTCACACAGGTACAAGTACAAAATGGGAAGGTAAAATAAGGGTAAACGAACAAAAAACCTACGAGCACAACCGAAATCTTGGTTGGTCTTAAAACGACACAGAAAGTTGGATACAACCCAGCATTAATGGTGCTGCATATGTTCTTATTCCCAGGCTGCTTGATTCTTTTTTATCCCAAAATAAGTCAAATTCAGACCAGCCTAGCTACGTAAAAATTTAATTAAAGCTCTCGGAACAAGCAAACAGCAAAACAAGCAAAGTACGTGTACTAGTTCGATGTTTGAACTGGCTTTTCTTGTTTTTATTTTCAATTTCTTCTATGTACTCCGTGATTTTAATCTTAACTCACGGGTTTTAAAGTTGAAAAAAAACAAAAAAACTTAGAGCTACTGAAACAAGCCAAAAGGAGTCCAAAATATAGAAAAAAAAATATGTACATGCGGTTGATAGAGCCAGAGATCCACTCTTTCCGGCTCCTCGTTCACTTCTGCTGGAGAAATGGGAGGAGCTATGGAAGTCGTTGGCGGGGCCAACAGAGCGCATGTAGATCCTACATCCGCTGATTGGCCAGGAGGCGGGAGCAAGCGCGCTGGAGAAGACCCTCCAGCCAATGGTTGGGCCGCTGTAGGTTTAGGGCTGCTCCTCAATGAGGCGGGGAGGAGCGATTGGAGGAGACTTCGTTGGGGCTCCTGAGTGAGACATGCAAATTCATGCAAACAGAAAGTAACTAAAAACTGTACTTAAGGTAAAGTAGCAACAGGCAATCATTCATCAGCCCCACTGTTCTTTATAGGATCCGGTTTTGCCTGTATTGCTGATCCAACTTACTTCCTTAAAGTTTAAATGAAAAGGGCTAGGATAGGAAAATCTAGTTACCCATCATTTATTCACTTAAATTGGCTTGAAGACCCGCTGAAAATGCGCAACTTCTTTGTTGCACTATTCATGAATAATCGATTTTCAAATAGTGGAATTTCCGTGAGATTTGTGGTGCCTTTTATCTGAATCGAAAGCCAGGGAGGGCCATATACATCATAAAAAAAATAACAACAACACACTATTATTTCTTTGTTTTGTTTTTTGTCTTGTATTGCCATGCCCTTCGGGCTTTTTGTGTAAATATATATCATATCATATCACGTATACCACTCAAACCAGGGAATCATTAGAAAACCAGCATCCTTCCCCACGACAACCATATTGGGACCGCAAGCCCCACGTGCAGCCCAGCTAGGACAGGTGGTCGGCTAGGTCGGTGTTGACCAAACCTTAGCCGATTAACTTTGGCTCGTGACGTCATACGAGGAATCTCCATTTAATAACGGAGTAGAATGTCCCCCTGATTAAAAATTTGTAGCCTGCGTAGTTGTATGATAGTTGTACGAAAATTTGCATGTATTGATATGTAATAGCAAAGAATACTATCGTTTAATATGCCTCAAAGTGGGCCAATCTTAGGCAGTAGTATCCAGTAGCATCCTATATTGCTATAGCAGCATCCAGTCTTGCTAATAGTAGCATGCATTAGAATGCAGTAATACGGTAGCCTTGACATAGAAGCATGTAGTAGCATCAGTTCGTACTGCATGCTACTTTTTCGTACAACTCCATTCTACAATTTTGAGAAAAAAAATTTCACCGGGTCTAGAACGGTTTATAAGTGTAAACGCGTCCGGAGCCTCGCTAGCCGCTCGGCTGTATATAGATAGATACAAATATATATTCTACAACATTATTGAATCGAATTTTCCTATTTCTTTCATGACGTCACGAAAACATCGCGGGCATTCGATAATAGGCTAAGGTTTGGTTTCCAACATCTATTCACAAAATCTTCATTTTACGTCATCGACGGCCTGGTTGGATTTACCTTTTCGTCATGCTATTATAATGATCTAATAAATGTACCCTAGACACCAACCTGAATCTGCTGTTTCTTCTTGCTAAGAATGTCCTGTGGAATCTGCGTTGGATTTGAGTCAGGGGACTGGCCATCTCGACTTTTTGTCCTGACCGTTAGATGTCGGGCGTCCAGCCCTTCAAGGCAAGCAAGGTCGATCAAAGCATGGTCTCCTAGAGGAAGCATACTCTGTAGTTATGAAAGGTTGGTTTTGAACGTGTTCGAAAGCTCCGAAACGAACGAAAATGCTGAATTAATTCAGGATTTTATGCAGCATTTTGCTTTCGGACTTAAATTTTCGCTCAGTTAGTGCAGCATTAATTCAGCATAAAATTCATCGACAAATTCAGCAAAGATGCTAAATTTTATGCTGAGTTTTCAAGAAGAAACTGGGGAGCACGGCGAGTCTAATATAGTATCCTCCTAGAATCTTTTTCTTTCTAGAACAAATTGCCACATAAGATTTTCGTAATGTTATCTAGGTCGAATTCCCGTCTGAGCGGCGACAAACTTTACCGAGCATACTTTGCGACAAACTTTACGAAGTCTGAGTCATCCTTTATATAGCTAATTCTTTTTTTCTTCTTCTTCTTCCCAACTTAAATTTCGGTATTCTAGAAGTGTCAGAGAAAAAATAAAGGTAACAGCTTTCGGACAAAAATAAATAAGTATGCAGCATTAAATGTAGCATTAAATGCAGCATTTACAGCACTAAAAAGATTTCGGACACGTTCTTTATTTCTCTTCTTCTAATTATTTCTTGATGTATTCGGTTGATTTGTTGAATCTGTTTTTGTAAATATACTTGTTACGATTGATGAGGCACCTTTATAACAGACTTTGCACCGCTAAGTTAGTTCAGTGTTGGGCGATATTTGGATTTTTTGATTAATCGATATTTTCACTTTCGCTATTCGATAATCGATCCAGCTTGAGCGGCTTTGAGCCTGAAGAGGACCCTTGCCAAGAAGGGCCGAAATATAGCTCTAATAAAATGTAGCTGAATTATCCGTTTTGCACCGTCAAATATGATTCGTAGTCAGCTTGGGCTGAAGGAATATCTAATCGATATCGATATTTTGGTTTCATGTTTCGCTATAGTATACGGCTTGTTTAACCAAAATCCAAGAGCAACATTGTCGTAAAAAAGCATCTTGTATCAACTCGAACTTCGAATAAATAAAAAAAACTAAATTGCGAAGAACATATTGTTTCAATTTCGGATATGTAAATGTGACTTATGTTGGATTCTTAAAGTTTAACTGAAAAGCCAACTTATGTTTGTGTCATTTAAGTGAGTACACTGAATTATTTGGATTCTGCAAAGGGATTTTTTATTTTCCACTATCTGCTCTAGTTCTGACGTTCAGAATATCTGCGGCCGTCCCCACAGCGTAAATTCTACTATGACGCGGGAAATTTGAATCTCAGCACAAACGCGGCTTTTCAGTGGGCAGTGGTGAACTGGTGGAGATTGCTTAGTGCCCGAACAAAAAAAAAATCATAAATCTTTCTGGTAAGGCATACAACAAAAATACAAGCGCATAGAGGTACCAAAACTCACACTGAAATTCCACTATTTGAAAATCGATTATTCGTGAATAGCGGAACAACGAAGTAACGCATTTTCAGCGGGTCTTCAAGCCAATTTTAGTGAATAAGTGATGGGTAACTAGATTGTCCTATCCCAACCCTTTTCGGTTAAACTTTAACAATAATTATAAATGAACAATATCGTTTGCGATATCGATATTCACATTTATTTTCGATATCAATATTTGGCCCGATATATCGGTATGTCGTTATCGCTTATCGAATATCGCCCAACACTAAGTTTGTCTCCGGAGTAAGAATTCCCTCAGAATGGCACTGAAGTAGTTTAGAATAATTGCCAACAGGAGTGCTAACAATAGATGGCATTATTTCCAGTTAATGATTAATTTTAAAGATAAACATCGTTCTTTCCAACGAATGCGAAGAAATTTAACCAGTAACGCAGCGTTTACACGGACAAGAAATCCCGTCGGGGAGAAAGGAATTCCGGTCGACTCGAAAGGATTCCATTTGTAAAGACGACTACAAAAAAAAAGTCTAGCGGGACGACAATCCTTTCATGATGAAAGTCATCTCGTCGGCGGCGCTGGTAAAAAGACTAAAAAAAAAAGTCTAGCTAGCTTTTGAGGGCAGCAGTCATCAGTACTGATGTCATAAATGCTCTGAAAACATTTTTTTACTGGCTAGTGAATTTATTTTTGTCAGATTTTCTGGTTTGAAGAACTTATTATTTTCCCTCTGCGTGTAAACATAATCTTGTCACCAAGATCGGATTCTCTTCATGTTTCCTGCACGTGTAAACGCTGCATAATATATAAGCGAAGGGAGTTCTTACCAGCGGGCAGTATATAAGTGGAGTCTAAGTAGTGAGTCGCAGTAGTAGTGGTAGTTGCAGTCGTAAATGTACAGAGTCGAGTCGTAATACAGGTGTGTGTAAAGAATAAGAGCTTGATTTTCAGGCAATCTTGGTATTAGAGAATATTAGTACAACGTGGTGCTTTTAGAATTGCTGTTGTGTAAAGGCTTAACTGAAGTATTTGATTTAGAAGGAGTGTGTCGAAAAAGGTTATGGAATCATATTATTGACTCTTGTAGTGTTGAGGAGGGGGGGGGGGGGGAGGAGTCAGTGTTGGGATATTGCATATAATTACGTAAAATATTGGTTTTGCATTATATCGTAAAATGTCAGGCAAAATATGCTAAACTATTAAAAATATGTTCTTTCTGTTAAAACAGCCTCTATTCTTCGTTTTGTGCTACCAATATAAGCTGGTTGCTCAAAAACTTTGTCCATCTGGTTAAAGCTGTCAATATTCTGCATTTTCTGTTTAAAATCGGCGCTACTCTTTGTCTAGCGATACTAGCGTTTAGCGACAATTCTATTGGCAACAACGGCATAACTAGTAAAGATTACGCTTGCGCAGAACTGCTGACTGATGGTGCATTTACACACTGCGTAAAAACCGAGCGTATTTGAAATCCAAACGCATTTTACGCACTATTTGGGCTTGAAAAGATCTCTAGCAATACGGACGTTTGGGAAATTGGTCCGTTCTGTATCTAAATACATCCTCATTGCTAGAAATCTTTTCAAGCTCAAATACGTGCGCATCCCCTCACCTGTTGGCGTGTCAACATCCGTTACTTTCTTCCCATCTGCATACACAGCGTAGCCCGTTACGGGGACCCCGTTAGACGTCCCTGACGTGCTCTTGATCGTAACGGGCAGCCACGTTACAAGTAACGTCCCGTTCTGAGGACCTGGTTCAACTTGAACATCCACAGGCGGGTCCGGAAGCACTGAAATAAATAAAAAGGTTCATAATGGTATAGTCGAAATAAGTTACGGCGTATCGATGTATCCTTCTTAAGTCACCCCCGCCTATTTCATCTTCCTGCTGGTGTTCTATGCCCCCCACCCCCAAAGCTCAGCGAGTTGACTGTACCTGGTTTGCCAACACATCCAAAACAATAGGTCAGCTAGTGCTCAAAATGTCTGGGCCCCCTTCAACAAATATTCATTCAGCCAAAGCTCACTGCAAATCATAGTTGCCTGTGCTAAACGGATACGTCAGCTGAACTGCATTACAAAGATATCTCTAACAGGACCTTCTTGACCATCGCCAAGAAGGGCCAAAAATCACTCTAATAATATTCAACTAACGTATCCGTTTAGTATCGTTACCTATGGCGCCTTCACCCCCTCCTACAGTGACCGGATGGCGCGTCTAGGAGTAATCTAGGTCTTACACTTCGTTCAAACCATCCAAACCGTTAGGCACTTACATGTGCCAGAGTACCCCCAGCCTCCCCCCTCCCCCAGCTCCGCCTACATTGGCACTCGTCTGCTACGGTGATGCCATCTGCACCCCGCACTGCTTCGCTTTCGCAGCGTTACTCCCTTTCCGTTATTACGTTTAATCTTTTATACTGTCGCGACTCTTGTATTATTTTGTTAACTCATGTTCATGACTCATCCGGCGAGCATGAGTCAACTTCTTCGGCACTTCCGGGCCTCGACCGGGAACAACCCTTTGACTAGAAGGTTGTTTATTTTGTAAGTATAGTTCATACCAGAGAATATGACCTTTTGTTTATTTTACGGACCATAGGTCGTTATTTTGAGTCTTGTTTAAAGCTCCTTAGAGTGGGCTGGCCTGCAAGGCCTAGTGTATGATGGGTGGTTTATAACCTACTGTGGTTCGGGACGCAAACCTTAGAGTGAATTCGACCGGGGAATCCAGAATGAACCCGTGAAGTCTGCACGACTGTATCTAAGGACATTTACCATTTATGTCCGGCCTATTTCGCCCCTCGCTATAGCATCAGGTTGAGAGTGCCTCTTCACATACAAATACAGTTGTCGTAATACGTCGGAGCTATGTGTGTCACAAAGTTCGGGATTCCCCATCCCCCCACGGAAGGTCCATCCCATAAATGAAGATTTCAAACTGAATCCTGACAGGTCCATATATGCTTCGTCATCCTCCGGGTCCATCTAGACGTACTCTAGCTTGTGGCCGACCGAAGGACAGGCAGACGGAAAAGCCATCGCTATACTGGGTGGGTCTGAGCCATAATGGTTCCGTCCCATATGGTCTTGACGAATAACTGAACTTTACAGTTACTGAAGGCATTATAGCCCTCCCATGTTCGCTACAAGCATAGTTTTGTCCGAGCATTTGCCGATTTACTTCACTCTCGTCAAAAATTACTTTTGTAAATCTCAATTGTGATAGTTTTCAGACAAGAAAGCACAGTGACACCCTAATAGAAGATAATCCATAGAATAGAACAGAACCTACCAAAAGGGGTCCCAATACTGCCCTGGTCAAAGAGAAAGGCTGTAAGGGACTAACACTGATGTTGGGACAAGTGGCTCTACATGTTTGGATTGCATTTAATGGCTTTAAAAGCTGATTTGCATCACGACGGCAGGCCGTCTAAGGGGTTTGTTTAATAAACTCATTCATTAGATGCGTTTTTGATCTGAATTCTCTGTTCTCGCTTTTCAACTCTCAACACTCGTACAAATCTCTTCTCGCTCTCCATTCTCACCACAGCAAAATAACACTAGAGAGTAGCGCCAAGACCTGTGCTCTCCATGCTTTGAAAACGGACCATAACTCGTAGCGCCGCCCACTACGCTTGCGGCACTTAAAGCGAGAAAAACTTGCGGATTTAGATATTTCTAGTAAACCAAAAGTGAGGTTCGCACACACCAAGGACACAAAGGAGACTGTATAATTTTTTTGCCATGTTCAGAATATGAAGTTATCGGAGCCAGCGCTGCTGAACGACTGAATGAGTTTCGGTAGGGATGTTCTCTATCGCTAGTGGCGATAGTATCGCTTCTATTTGAATGCGTGTCAATTTTGTCAAGTCTTGGTGCTACTCCCTAGTAATATTTTGTTCTGATTCTCGCTTTTGACCAAAACACTAACTGAAAACACTAATACTGTTATTTATCTTGTGTTATTTCGCGTTATTCCCTTTACTCCGCTACCACATTCTGTATTTGGCGGGTTATAAATAATATATATATATATATATATATATGTATATATGAGCCACCCGTCAAAACCTGCTTATACGGGTTGAACATCCGCCCTTTCTTCACCAATCAGAAGGAGAACGGAGAAGTTCTCGATTCTGCCGAATCGCTCAGCTTTCCTCGTTCTCTATTCTGACGAAAACGCAAAAAAGGAGAGTTGGCTTCAACTTATAGTCATAAAACGCGAAATAGGAGAATTGAGAGGAGAAATCACGAGGAGAACTGGTAAAAAATGCAACTATTCGAATGCGGTTTAGGCCACCGATATATGGAGTTTTTTTATGGTTCTTGAAGCACCATCCGCAATAAGAGGGTAAATCCTCCTTGGCTATGATCCTAGTTGAGGTGACATGCCCGATGAAAAATTTATCTCAAAATAGTAGTACGAAGTTGTACGAAAAAGTAGCATGCAGTACTAACTGATGCTACTACATGCTTCTACTCCAAGGCTACCGTGTTACTGCATACCACTGCATGCTACTTTTAGCAAGACTGGATGCTACTATGGCAAGACAGGATGCTACTGGATACTACTACATAAGATTGGACTAGTCTGAGGCACATTAAATGATATTATTCTTTGCTACTACGTAGTATAACATGTAACTTTTTCGTACAACTACCATACAACTACACAGGCTACAAATTTGTCATCGGTTGGACCACCCCATCAGCAACTTAGAAGACGACCAACCGGACGGCGCAAAGGGTCGTGCTTCTCAGCTGTCCCGATGCCATGAGTAAATAGAAGAAGAAGGACTTCGAAACCTCGAAGGTACACTGTCGGAAGTTTCGTAACAGATAACGCGAAGATGCGCGGTTTCAACAGATAATGCGTAACAGATAACACTTCGGATGATATATGTTGTGTTTGAAAACATTATGCATGAAATATTATGCATAACAAGCTATGTTAGGAAGAGCCAAAAAAGCATTTACTGACTTTATTCCTTATCGTCATGATGTCCGAAGACTCAGCAAAGACATTTTGGCGGTTTTTCGGTTCTTCCTGATGGTAACGTTTATTATGCATAACATTTTGAAACACAACAGATAACATCCGAAGTGTTATCTGTTACGCATTATCTGTTGAAACCACGCATCCTCGTGTTATCTTTTATGAAACTTATGAAAGTGCATTATTCGGCTCTCTCTTGCCCTCGCCAAAGGAAACAGCCAAAGAAGAAAACGTACCTTTTGATAATGTTTTAAACTCAACGCTCGTTGAGT
The DNA here is from genome assembly GCA_030848855.1 of Branchinecta sandiegonensis. Lineage (NCBI taxonomy): Eukaryota > Metazoa > Arthropoda > Branchiopoda > Anostraca > Branchinectidae > Branchinecta > Branchinecta sandiegonensis. The sequence goes on along the minus strand of JAUPMV010000016.1, from coordinate 17,809,222 downwards.
ATTTTTCCACAACATTTTGTTGTATCTGGTTGTTCTGTGGCTTGTCGTCAAAATATGGCGCTCGGATCGCTTTGGCTTTGATGGTCACCCGATAGAGGGTATTAGGAGCCAGTCCTGTGAACAAGAACAAAAATATAGCAAATTCTCTACGGCGTGTTAAGATAGCATGAAAGCGGAATGATCTGCTTTAAATAAGCGTTAGGAACTGAATACGTTTACATTCTCTAAGGACGGTCCTATCCTGCTAGCACATGATATCCTTAAAGGACCTGTCTTACCTATAATACTAATGCAACCTACTTGCATCTTCACTCCATATATTTCTAAACCCGGAGACCCCAATTTCGTACGGTACATTCTAACCCCTCTAACAAAACCACGAAAATTTTCTCACTTGCCGTGTTTTGCTACCTTCAATGTGTATCACGCTGTCGACGGTTGTCTGGGAGACGTTTTTCCATCAGAAAAACCGGTTATGTAAATTGTTCCCTGTTTGCGCTACAAGTCAACGGGTCTCGGGAAAGGCTTAAAACAGCCAAAACCGTGGGTTAGTTGTTGAAAGCACAGCATTGTTTTAAAGTATTCAAATGTTTTAAAATACTGTAGGTTGAAGAGTAAATCGTGAGAGGGGAAAAAGTGAGAAACAAAAAATGTTCGTCGAAAATACCATTACTTTCCACCTGGGTTAAGCGATTTACTTGTTAGCGCGCTTGTCGACTCTTACCAGCCACGGCGGCTGGACACAGAACATTTGAAAACTGAACGCGCCAAGGTTAAACAGTAGGAAATTAAGCAAACAAAAAAGAAGTGGACTCTCATATCCTTATGTGTGAAAGAGTTTTCAGCGGCCGTTGAAGATTCTGGCAAACTTTGTGACGGGCAAAACTCGCCACGGCCGGAAAAGCGCTAAAAGAAACAAAACGAAACAATAGAGAAAGGTGGGACTTTAGAAGCTTATAATTCCGTCAGGAAGCTAGGTATATTATAAAAGGTAGAATAAGTAACAAGTATAAGTAATCAGAAACCAGTTCACTAATGACATAATCCTTGATCGCTTCAGTTCAAGGATACAGTTCATCTGAACTATAGTTTCTTGACTAGATAGAGCAACTCAAGCAGGCGGCGACTTGATTAGAGTTTATCGGGGATTATCATGAGACCGTAAGATTTTATTTCCGATCTTGAGAATTGAAGAAAATCGTGAGACACAACGATGTATCGGTAGGAGTGCGGTAGTAACTGCCGGTTCGTTTCCTGTACCTGCGGCCTGACAAGGGCCCTTGCCAAGATGGGTCTATAGCAAGTGTTGACTGGCTTATCGCCAAGTTTAGCGCCAAATACAATTAAATAAATACCTGATATCGTGTGTCTGTAGACTCCGGGTTTGACAGTCCGCACTTCAACATTATTCACACAGACCGTATGCTGATAGTTAGAGTTGCTGGGTAGCCATGTTATACAAGCTGACGTCGCAGTTATTTGACTAACCTATAAAAACAAAGTAGCCTATCATTCGCAAAAAAATGGGAAAGGACGAAAAAAAAGATGGAGTGTCACGTCAAGTAAAGCTGAGAGCATTTCTTCAGTTTACTACAATCTAGTCTACCCCCAACTCCTTTTGTTTGGACAGGACAGGCCAAACGTTCAGTTGCCTCACAGTTTGAAATACCTCAGGCATAAAGCTGGTTACCATATCCCAAATGCTGGTCAGTCTAAGCCTGAACCAACCAAGAATTCTGCTTGGCTGTTTTCTGAGCTTCACTCACAGCATAAACATATCGATAAACCGACAACCACTGAACAAGGCTTCGAGTTTTGGATGAAAACAGTCTAGTCTTTCGGCAGTCGGGTCTGTAAAGACCAGAGATCTTGTTCAGCGGTTACCGGGATGCGTTTCACTCGCTGGGAAGTGATTCCAGAACCTCGCAAAGACCCTCCTATAGTTTCCCTTCTACAACCATAAAATAAGCCTACTAAGTGTGTTGTGTTCTAAATGTTGGTGTGTTTAGTCCGATGTTTGCACAAGCATGTATATAAATTGTAAATTTACATTTATATTGACGTATCTGTCTCTAGGTAGATCTCAAAACTCTGTCAATTTTTTCCACTGAACGTTGATTCAGAGTCAGTTGCTTTTTTAACAATTTTCCCCACCTAGGGGGAAAGAAGCCTAGTAATTGAATGCCTACAAGTAAATATGCTAACATACACTGTAAAAAAAAATCTTGCAGTATTTGCTACTGGGATCAATATTGTCTCTACTGAGATAAGATTATTTCTAATTTGAATTAATCTTATCCCAGTAGAGATTAGATTGATCCCAGTAGCAAATACTGCAGTTAACTTTAATCCTTACTCGGAGAAATTTTGTACAGTGTAGGTCTTCTTCTTTTCTCCTCGTTTCAAGTTCACCGAGTCACTTTGTTGTTCAGAGGACTAAACTTTAAGCAAATAAACACTTAAAATGTATTCGGTTGCCTTACCTTCACGCAAGTAGGTGCTACCGGTGCTCCTTTTCCTATCACCATGGTGCAGGCGGCATCCAGTGACGCTCTCCGTCGCGGTGTTACGGACCGGACGCTTATCCGATGAGGCTGCACAAAAAAGTTAGTAAGGTTCAAGTCTTTAATGTCGGATATAAGGCGTATTCTCGCCGTTCCCCGAGGACTCCACTTGAGCAGTCCCCGCGTTTTTGTTTGTCCCGGGGACTCACTCCCCGTATTCTCGCGAGTCCCCACGGACGGGGAACGCCCGATTATCATCACCATCATCAGAAAGGACACCCTTTCAGATTCGGAGGGGAATCAATTTTTGCTGGTGTCGGTGCACTGTAAAATTAATCAAAAACAACCAGAATAAACCAAACCAAACATAAGGTGGATCCAGACTAATTTCTTCAACTGCATATTTTTTTTCCGAATAAAATCCATTTCGGAAGCATTCTCCGTGTTCTCGTTGTTTCTATACGTGGATGCGTGGAGTGACTCCTTCTATTCTTGCCGCTCCCTTCGATTCCCCGAGGAGTCCTCCTCAAGATACAAAATACGATTCAGGGATTCCCCAAATTACCGAAAGAAGAAATCGAAAACAGAAACTTGGTCTTATCGGCAAACATTTCTAGTTTGTGGGTGAACTATAGTTAGCCATCGTTTAAAATGTTTAATTGACAAACATTACAGCTTGAAAAACTGTAGTCTGACCATTTCCGGCATCGCCTCGGATCATCTGGAGCAAATGACTGTGCTAACTTCCAGTTATCAGCCTTACAAATCCACGCGTTTGATCCCTAGACGTGTCTTTTCCGGTTGAGAAAAATATTAGTTGCGTTTTTGCATACACCATGGTATCTGATACCACGGTCTAAAGTCGTTTTTGCAGTTATCGTGGTATCTGAAAAATCATCTCACTTTCATCAATTTTGCCAAATTGGTGGGAAAGAAGTTTGGCACTTTGTGCTGTGACTGAATATTAGTTTTTCTTTTGGATAACTTCGAAAAGCGCGATTTCGGCTATTGTCGTTTTTGCAGAGCAGCCGTGTATCAGATACCATGGTTACTGCAAAAACGACTAATTGCAGATCCAGTTACAGTGGTAACAGATACCATGGTATCTGCAAAAACGCAACTATTATCTTCTGCAAGAGAAAAAATTTTTCGGCGCAAGAGAGCTTGCGTGCGAGTCCCATTTCGGGTTACCGTGCACTCATGAAATAAATGTTTGTGCTGACGCGTGGAAGAAAACTTCATTGGCAATCATTTATTTGAAAAAAATATATATTAATGAAGGGTCGCGGTTCGAGTTTTAAATATAGCACTTACAGAACAAAGATTAGCAGAAAGACAAATGACGAAAAAGGTCTCGAAACAATCTAGCCTATTGAAACGAAAAGAGGATGCCAGGTATTTAGTTTTTTCCACTTTTTACTCACAAACCACCCGATTGTTTTTTTAGTCTGATTTCATTGTTAAGATTTATTTTGAACTTGCTTACTAGCGTGTTTCGAATTGCTCTACTAGATGACGCCACGGTTGTGGCGAGCCCTGGCTTAAACTCGCGACTTGGGGTATACGGTAGAAAACAGAATGCTTCCTTTTTGACCGTTGTATGGTAATTGCAGGGCACAGTGGGAGAAAGTCAACTTTCGGGCACAGTGTACCCAATTCTTTTGAGTTGGCACCTTCCCAGATTTAACTCTTCTAGGGCGATGGACTGCTGAACAGCATGGGAAATGCTTATCGAGTTCGAGCATCTGACTGTATGGACGCTGAAATCAATGGGTTGCTCACTCCCAAAATAGCCGAACATTGCTTCCCAGTGCCCAATCAGCGGGAGGGAGGGGGGGTGAAGATTTCAAATTTATCCCCCATGCCAAAAATGGAAGCAAAGGAGACTCACCCTATTGGAATCTACGCCATCTATCAGCGCTCGCGTTCTTTCCGTCGCTTTCACCGTCGTCTTCAAAATCCCATCCACGTACACGTGATACATCTCTATCGTCCCATTGGCTGCCTCCGATGGATTCCAACCAATCAGAATACTTTTGTTCAGTTGCCTTTCCAACGTGAGCTGCCTTGGGGGTGGGACTAGCACCGAAAGGAAGAGCGAGGCTGTTAGAATCCAGAACAAAAAACTCTCTCAGACTAAATGTCATCTGAATAAACGTAGGCCTACTTGCCTAGTTAGAGTACAGAAGAGGAATGCTTTTTGAAAGATCGTTAGCTCTGATCGGTGAGGGTTTGGGCTAAATCGTAACACGAACACCTATTCAGGTATGCTTTAAGAGCCCTTAAAGTTTAACTGAAAAGGGACCCGCTGAAAATGCATTATTTCTATATACTCACGAATAATCGATTTTCAAATAGTGGAATTTCCGTGTGATTCGTGGTACCTCTTTGCGCTTGTATCTGTGCTGTATGCCTTATCAGAAAGATTTATGTTTTTTTTTTGTTCAAGGAGTAGGCCTAAGCAGTTCTCTCCAAGCTCACCACTGCCCACTGAAAAGCCGCGTTTGTGTCGAGACTAAAATTTCCCGCGTCATAGTAGAATTTGCGTTGTGGGGACGCAGGGGACGACCGCAGATACTCTAAACGTCATAACTAGAGCAGATAGTGGAAAATAAATACACTGTCAGAAGTTACATAACGACAACAGCATGATGCGCGGTTTCAACATTCTTTGGGATGTTATATGTTATGTTACTTTCGTTCCCGTTAGTATTTTTACCGATTGAAGGTGTTGTTGGAGATCTAGGCACGAAATAGTGTAAACTTAATTGGTCATAACACTTTATTTCCAAGTGAAAAGGTGTTATTCTTGAAAATGTTTTGCGCAATCTGTTATGAAACCTCTGACAGTGTATGGGCCGTTCTGACCCTAGGCCATTTGCGATCCTGCACTGCTCTTTGCGGTTGGAAACCGTGCTAGTACAGCTGTCAGTTCCGAACTACGAAAAAGAATGGACGGTCTTCGAACGAAATAATTTTCCCCGAAATATCTCAAGGCAAACAGATTGTATCGCGATACCGGAGGTTGTCGTGACCTGGTCTCGCTTATTGATTTTCCCTGAATTTCATCGTCAGATCTTATTCCCTTAGGAACGACACGGAATTCTGATATCCTTTCCCCAAACAATTTAATTTCCTTCCTCCAAAAACAGTTTTTTTGTTCCATGTAAATGGTCATACAGTTTCAGTTTCAGTTTGTTTATTAACAAAAAGCAAATCATACACTGTAAACTAACAACACCCTAAGTGAGCACTGCCCGTAACGGGTGACAGTATTCATTCATTTGTCAAGGAAAGAAATACAAGGAAAAAGAAAAGAAGAAGAAGGGGAAATACCAGAAGTGCCATTCCTTCTGTCTGAGACTACCCTGACAACTCACAGATTTTGTTTTTACATTCATGCTTTGGTTTTCGGTTTGTTCCATTGCCGCATTTTTAATTGTCAAGTTTACCCGAGCAGGGCGGAGATCCGTCGACAGTCTAGTTTCACATCATTTATTCACTTAAAAAGGCTCGAAAACCCGAAAAAATTAGTTACTTCGTTTGTCAGTTATCCAAAGATAACAGATTTCATCGAAAGAACTTGTTCTTTCGGATGTGTGGCACCTCTCTGTGATTTTCCCTCACACTTGGAATATTTACCAGCTGCAATTGCTACACTGCCGAAAAACCAAAAAAAATCACTGCGAAAAAAATGGACGATTCCGAGCAAGGCATTAACATCATATTCCTGCTTTCTAATGGCGTAACTTTGCCGTGCTTAAAGTTTAACTGAAAAGCCAACTTATTTTTGCGTCATTTAATTGAATACACTGAATTATTTGGGTTTTGCAAAGGGATTTGATTATTTTCCACTATCTACTCTACTTATGACGTTTAGAATATCTGCGACCGTCTCCACAACGAAAATTCTACTATGATGCGGGAAATTTTAATCTCAACACAAACACGGCTTTTCAGTGGGCACTGGTGAGATTGGTGAAGATTGCTTAGTGCCTGAACAAAAAAAAGTCATATATCTTTCGCGTAAGGCATACAAGCGCATAGAGGTACCACAAATCACACGGAAATTCCACTATTTGAAAATCCATTATTTGTGAATAGCGGAACAAAGAAGTTACGCATTTTAAGCGGGTCTTCAAGCCCATTTTAGTGAATAAGTGATGGGTAACTAGATTGTCCCATCCCCGCCCTTTTCGGTTAAACTTTAAAATCTTTAACCCTGAAAAGCCTTTGCTGAAACTCAAATTCTCCGCGTCTGGGCAGGATTTGGGTTGTCGTGCAAGCAGCGCTCACTCTGCACACTTTTTACAACTGCACACTTTTTAAAAAACAAAAAAAGAAAAATATGATTTCTGGTTTTTTATCAGCTAGTTATCCCTCTAAGATGATGTGCGGAGGATAAATCAAATTTCGGATATTTCGGTTGCACTTCCGACAAACCGTCCTCAGCGAAAAACAAATCATAAATCCACCACAATACCAACAGGAATACGATGCGGAACCAACAAACCATGAAACGACATGTAACTAAAAACCAAAAGCACGAGGCGGTAAAATAACGAAAAAGATAAAAAGTGGTGTTAAAAGTGTATATGTACAGATCTGTGATTATTTACGATTCTGAGTTCTTGTAAATATGCACATAACTCAGAACTCTAAATAATAACAGAATTGTAAGCAATAAAATTAATCAGATTTTTTATTCTGTTTGTCTTATTAATCGAGGTCGTATATGTGTCTGTCCGTCTGTCAGAGACTCCCAAAGAATAGACATACTTTATTTTTTCATACACAGGATATCTTGATATCTTGAAACGACAAGAAATTCTGAGACCCTTTCCGCAAAACATTTAAATTTATTCTTAAAAATTTGTTTCATATATGTGATCGTCATGACGAGTCCGCCAGTCTGTCTTACTTTCGTTTTTAATCCAAATTTTCCCCGTCAAATTCGACCCACAAAATCAAAAATCACCTCGACAGTTACTTGTCAAAGCCGAGCCACAAAAGCCATGTTCGTCAAAAACAGAATTATCCACCACACAAACAACCACGAAAACACTCTTGTCGAGCCACAACCAAGCCACAAACACTTTGCCTCTATAGCTGTTTGTCAAATTCGAGCCACAAAACCTTGTTCCTCACAAAACACACTCTTCTTAAACACAACAACCGCGGAAACACTCTTCACTGTAAAAAGTTTCTCCGAGAAAGGATTAAAGTTAACTGCAGTATTTGCTACTGGGATGAATCTTATCTCTACTGGGATAAGATTAATCCGAATTAGAAATAATCTTATCTCAGGGGAGACAATATTCATCCCAGTAGATTTTTTTACAGTGTTTTCCGGCCACAACCGAGCTACAAACTCTCTATGATACCGAGTGAAAGGCCTCTACACTGTAAAAAGTTTCTCCGAGTAAGGATTAAAGTTAACTGCAGTATTTACGACTGGGATAAATCTTATCTCTACTGTGATAAGATTAATCTAAATTAGAGATAATCTTCTCTCAGTAGAGACAATATTAATCCCAGTAGCAAATAATGCAAGATTTTTCTTGACCCATGGAAACAAAATAAACAAAGCCCAAATTACTTAACGTGACAGATACGAAAAATTAAACCCATTCTCACCTGGGGGTTCCCCTGTTCCATTCAGTGCTAATTCTTCCTCGCCCAAAAAATCGTTAAACTGGACCAGTGCCAAGTCGGTAGCGTATTGTGCAGAACTTGCGGCAGGGACTGCAAAAACAGAGAAAATGAAAAATACAGAAACCAAATAGCAAAGGAAAACAAAAGTACCACTCATTGTAAAGTGGACATTTGCTCAAAAAAATCCAAGTTGTTGATCGTGTTCCACCCTACTTACCGTCGTTACTGCGCATGATGTCACGAATTCTGGCTTCTTGGCGTCAAGGCTGGAACGCATTTTTCTATTTTCAACAAAATATAGGGCCACGGGCTAATCCGGCCAATCATGTCACAGACATACCATGCTTAATACGCTCCCGAGCGTGGTAAGCAAACAGTTACTATTTAGAGAAGGTTGGCACGGTTAGCGTAGCAGCTTTTCACCACTTTTGCAGGAAAATGATAACTAATAGTCACTACTGTTAGAAGGGTGGAACACGCTCCTTGCAAATACTGGACGCTACCGAAAACTGAGAGAGGGCCTACTGCTTAGGATTAGGAGAAATGCGATATTAAAATTCCACGGGATCATGAATAGTATGAAAGATCACGAAGGCACAAGTAAGTAGGCCTACAGTTGGTAAAAATAGTTGCTCAAATTAATACTAATGGTTGACAGTCAAACTAGTCCGCCTCGGTCGCTAAACTGATGGGCGTTCCGCGATGCCACAGCTTTGACGAAAGAAAAATACCACAGTTGCGTTTTCAGACACTTGTGTTTTCCCTGAGCTTGGCAAAAAGCGTTTTCAATTGCCAGAGCCAGAGTCAAACACTGTGTTACTTATGTTTAAAAGCGTTTTAAGCCCCCGTGTTATGCGCGGGTTTAACATCGATTATCCAGAACACGCAACTCTCCCGAATAGCAAGTTACATTACGTGTTTAGGCTCAAGGGTAAACACGGTGGGATGAAAATCGGTATTTGCACATTGGTGTTAAACTCGTTGTTGTCTGAAAACGCAACTCACATGTTCACTTACTGGGATTCATATGGGACTGAGGGGGAAGAGGCTCAGTGGGGAACTGAACATCTCGAGGAACGGTGGTCGTGACGCTATCATCGGCATCGCGCAGGCGCAGAACGACGGACCGGTGGAACTCTAGCAGATCCTCTCCGACTAAACGTTGAACAAAGTTGCTCGGGACTAAACCCCGCCGGCCGTCTAAGAGCTCGCCGTCTAGGAATCCATCCTTAAAAGAAAGTAAGTTTCACAAACACATTTTTTCCAGTTTGAGGTCCCAGTACTACAAAATAACAGGTGTGTAATGCAAATTATCCTGTGACCCGCAGTAAGTTATAGTACAAAAATACATCTGAAATAATAGGTAACGCTGTTTTCAACACAAGAAGATTAATGGAATCACTACCGGCCGAAGTGCTTTTCACCTCAAAAATAATCTTACTCTCCTCTTCTTCAGTAATGGTTCTAAAATGCATAGAAACATCAACCCGAGTACCTAAGTAAGAGTAAGACTCCAACGAAACATCATGTTGAGAAGGTGCCATAGCAGAAGACAGTTTTACACCAACAGTAGCGAAATAGTCGCACAGAAACGGTAAGGTTCTGTAATAACCACACCGATAGGTTATTTTAAATGTCCGTCTCGAAGTTACTTCCACATATCAGCCTCGACGTGGGAATGTTATGAAAAACCCATTTCTGTATTAGTATTTAACATCTTTATTATCAGTAGTGTTAAATAGTAATAACACTACTTAGCCGACAGTATTTGCGACAATATGGAAGTGTTGGAGCCAGTGTGTGGTGGTATCGTAGACAGAAATAATCAGACATATTTTGGTAATGAAAAGAACTGTACATGGAATGATGGGTAAAGATAATATTTAATTATTATAAATTCTAAGAGTGAAAACATTTAATAAATAGTTAGGAATTAATTAAATATTAACTTAATGTTATCATGTAATCTGATGTATTTCTTTGTCTACTGAATAATATAATATAATAATATAATTGCAATAATAAGGCTTTCGCCTCTATAAATTTCTCGGCACACTTTACACACTAAATTGAATTTTAACCAGGTGGTAGTCGACACCTGCTTTGAATTGGTTGATATTTTCGGCATTTACACTTTCTGGGAGATTATTCCAATATTCTACTATTCGGTATCTAAAGCTCCATCAAGGAAGTAAATAAACTGATCACGGTTGTCATCGCGTACAGCTCGGCACGTGAGGCCCTTAGTAGGCACAGGTCGATTTACAACAGGGATGTTAACCTTAATTGACCAAATATGTACTACAGCTCCCATCCTGGCACTCAAATTCAGACATGACTTTGAAAGTATTGCTTTCGAACATTAAGCCTGAGACACTTTTCTTTGCCTCGACTGTCATGTCTGTCAATCATATTCCTAAAATTGTTGTGACCGCGAAATCATAAATCAGTCAAAATCAATCAATCATAAAGCCATCACCTGGCTGGCGTTAAATTTGTGTCCTCAGAGGCGAAACGCTTTTTGCAGCAGATACATTAGTTCCGTTTTCAGATACCAAGGTCCGACCGTGGTAACTGATCGTGGTATCTGAAAAAGTCATCTCACTTTCATCAGTTTTTGTCAATTGTCAGTTGGTGGGAAAGAAGTTTGGCACTTAGTGTGGCTGAATATCAGTTTTCCTTTTGCAATGACTTCGAAAAGTGCAATTTCGACAATTGTCGTTTTTGTAGAGCAACCGTATATCAGATACCGCGGTTACTTCAAAAACGACTAACTGCAGATCCAGTTACCGTGGTAACAGATACCATGGTATCTACAAAAACGAAACTATTATTATCACCACTAATTTTCGAGAATATGGAAAGATCAGGATTACGCGGTCCCGTGACCCTGAAAAAACGAAGAGCTTAAAGGACCTCTCGCACTATTTACTATTCAACTTACAGTATTTTAAAATATTTGAGCGTGATACACATTGAAGGTAGCAAAACACGGCAAGTGATAAAATCAGCGTGGTTTTATTAGAGGTGTTAGAATGTACCGTTTTGTTAGAGGGGTTAGAATGTATCGTACGAAATTGGGGTCTCCGGTTTCGAAATATATGGAGTGATTATGGAAGTAGGTTGCGTTAGTATTATAGGTAAGACAGGTCCTTTAATGCTACAAACGGTGTGAATAAGCTCGGCAGGCAATCTAACCATGCTCAATCCAATCTGTGCAGATGTAGATCTAGTACTAAAGAGACTTCTGGCTCGATTAATTACAACAAGCAATTTACAGACGGTCATTAGTCTCTCTAATGAAAGTAGGCGACCGACACACGGTGCTGAGACTGATGAAATGGAGCCCCCTCTTGGCAAGAGTAGGTAGACAAAGGTGTAACGATGCTCAAATCATGGGGGAGAGAACGTCCCTGCGACCAATAAATAACCAGGTCAAGTGTTTTGGTCGGATCCCAAACCACGGCATATTATTATTGGTCCAATCACTTCTGGTCAAGACGAGGTAGACAAATGTGTAACTCTCCTCAAAAAAGGTGAGGTCATTACTACCACAGTAACAATGTCAGAAATTATGTTACTTCAGTTATCTCTCTGCAGTTGCTTCTTCGGCCGACGCAAGACCACCAGATTACCGGCATTTTATTCGCACCAAAATTAGGCTTGGACTCTTTTATAGGCTTGAGCTCTTTTTTCTTATTCGATACTTAAAATATTTTAAGTTTTATAACTTTGAATGAATTTGAATGAATTTTTACCAACTCACCTGTATCAAACAGAAATTAGTGGAGTACAAAGAGGAAAGAAAGGACACAAGATAAATAAGAATAAAGATACACAACGAACAAACAGACAAGACCGTGGTGCGGAGAAGACGACGCAACCAACAGCTCTGTTTGCACCACATCAATTTTAATGGTTAGCCTATATTTTGAATGGGAGTTTATTGACCATTTTTGTTTTTTTGTACCAAATTGGCAAGTAGAGGATGAATTTACAGTATCGGATATTTGAAATTCGAATAGCAGCTACAGACATAGCATAGCAAGGGTTAAAGTCCAGAAAGGTAAAGGACGAGTGGTCGCAGTAGCTGGCGTAGAGCTTTGCAAGATATTCTCTCTGTTTCTTTTCTCTTTCCTTTTTTCTTTTTTTTAAATCAGTGAATATAATAAAAAGTCCTAAGTGTTCCTCAGGCGATATTTTAGCCCACGACTTTCGTCCTACAAAGCTACTGCTTTACCACTGTGCTACGAAAGGGGTTTGGAAAATAGCTCTCAACCAACTATAGTACACCCCAATAACCACAACAGTAGTAGGATAGAAGCGGGTAATAGGAATGTTCAAAAAATTCATCTAAGAAGTTCACATCGTCGTATCAGGATCGGAAAAATATTACGCAATACTTGTCACGGTAAAATTCTCAGAGCAAACAGCTCTGTTTGCACCAAATCAATTTTAATGGTTAGCCTATATTTTGAATGGGAGTTTATTGACCATTTTTGTTTTTTTGTACCAAATTGGCAAGTAGAGGATGAATTTACAGTATCGGATATTTGAAATTCGAATAGCAGCTACAGACATAGCATAGCAAGGGTTAAAGTCCAGAAAGGTAAAGGACGAGTGGTCGCAGTAGCTGGCGTAGAGCTTTGCAAGATATTCTCTCGGTTTCTTTTCTCTTTCCTTTTTTCTTTTTTTTAAATCAGTGAATATAATAAAAAGTCCTAAGTGTTCCTCAGGCGATATTTTAGCCCACGACTTTCGTCCTACAAAGCTACTGCTTTACCACTGTGCTACGAAAGGGGTTTGGAAAATAGCTCTCAACCAACTATAGTACACCACAATAACCACAACAGTAGTAGGATAGAAGCGGGTAATAGGAATGTTCAAAAAATTCATCTAAGAAGTTCACATCGTCGTCTCAGGATCGGAAAAATATTACGCAATACTTGTCACGGTAAAATTCATTTGTCCTTGCGACAAGCTAAAACACCATATGTGCTGGTAAATAATAAATGAATAACGTCGTTTCACGCATTGAGGGGTCAAAATGCGGTGAAAGAAACCCAAGCAAGTGCCATCTACGCTCCCATAGGCGAAAGTGACACCAAACAGAAGGAAACAATCTATTTACTATAAAGAAAGATGCTTTTCGACATAACAATCATCAATTTGGAAAATCAGTTTCAAAACCTTTCCTGTCATCGCCCCAATCGTGCAGCAAAAACAGCGGCCGTATCAAAAATTAAATCTCATGACTAGTTTTTTCCTACAGTGGTATCTGATAGTAATTTACCCGAATAAGATATTTATAGTCGGTAGAAGTTTCAGTTATTCATTACAGGTTTGTTTCCTTCCCCGACGTTGACCCTGATGATTGACAGCCTGACGAGGACCCTTGCAAAGAAGGGCCGAAATATCGCTGATGAAGCATCGTAGCTGACGTATCCGTTGTATACATTATTTGAATATATATTTCAAAGTCAGCTTGAGCTCAAGGAATATTTATCAATTTCGGTATGATAAGAAAACAACAAAAACATTATTTTCTTCTATCTCATATTAAGTAGAATGTTCTTCGGCATAAAAATCATCAAGCTCGTATTTCTTTTCCTGCACATTCGGAAAAATGTCGCTTGACACCTTACTGGGTGACAGCGACGATACATTGTTCCTGTATCTACTTTGTTTTACTTATTTCCCAGGGCACAGAATTTGAATGGAAATTAAGCTCCACCCCATTAGCATGCTGTAGCTTTATGATGTGGCTAGAGGAGTAAATTGTCATTCTTTCTTTTGGGAATCAATTAATTAACTAACTAACTAAATAAGCCATCATAACCAAGGCCAAGTGCTCAGGGGAAGCAGCTGATAATTAAGTAAATTACCTCGTCCATGCCTCCCCACACGAGGATGTAGTCTCCGGCATTTACACTTAATTCTGCCTCCGGCCGCTCGTTGGGGGATTGTTGAAAGGGGTCGTATGAATATCTAAAAAAGGAAAATGTTTAGAGTAGAACTGTAGTGTAGGTCGGTCGATCTTAACTGAGGCTTCCATTATTTTTCCTTACTGAAACAATGACGGCTTTAGTGTTGCAGGTCTTGAATTACATAACCTCAGTATTAGCAGCAAAAATGGTTTACTTCAATGTTGCCTTGTGTTCGAAGGATGCTTTAAAATGGGTGGTTCTGGATAATATGTATTCACCATTTTCATATCATGGCAAGGATTTTGAGTTAAGGAAGAATGAGGAAATTCAAAACACTGAAGAAGAGTTTTCTCTTTCCACATGTAACCCATAGTTACCTGGAAAAAATCAGTTTCCCGATCCGACCATCTGCGGGGTGTGGAGGGCGGGGGAATCTGGAAAACTGAGGGCAGTTCGTCACACTTTTTGGAGTTAGGTACTTCCAGATGTGCTAGGACGATGAAACTTGGCAGGCATATCAGGAACCCGACCAAACTAATTTGGAAATAATCAGTTTCCCGATTCGACCATCTAGGGGAGGGGGAGTGGAGGGCGGTGGAATTGAGTAGTGTGTAACTTTCGAACGGGAGATCGGGTTGGAATGAAACTTAATAACTGAATAGATGATACATTTCTGATGTATCATTAGAAGTCTGGACCGGATTCGACAGCTATGGGGAAGTTGGGGGGGGGGGGGGACAAAAATCTCAAGAAACGGTTAGAATGGACGGATCGGAGTGAAATTTGCTGGGAAGAACAAGCATCGGCTCTAGATAAATCGTTTACACAACTCGACTGGATCCGAACACTTGGGGGGGGGGGGGTCCCGAAATTCCGGTGATGGCGGTTTAGGGGATGTTCACGACGAAACTTGGCAGGCATGGCACGGGCCCGGTCAAACTGACATGGAAATGAAAATTCATCGATCTGATTATCGTAGGGGAAGTGGAGGGAGGGGGAATCCAGAATATTGAGTCATGCGTAATTTAGGAACGGATGATCACATTCGAGTAAAATTTAGTAACTGAACAGAGGACATGTCTCTGGTGATCTTTTTATGTCCGGACGAGATCCGACAACTATTGGGGGGGGGGGGGAATACGTTGCCGACTAGAGAGATCGGGGTGGAACTTTGTGGGAACAACAAACAGATGATCTTGATAAATCATTTGAAGAACCGGATTGGCACCGGGCACAGTGGGGGGAGTTGGAGAGGGTCCGGAATTCCGGTAATTGCGAATTAAGGTTCTTCTAGATGTGCTAGGACGATAAAACTTAGCTGCAATATCAGAAATTCGACGTGATTGGTTTAGAAGTCGTCACTTTCCAAATCCGACTAGTCTTTAAAGTACCAATCTTGACCGCAAAGTAAGAAAAATACTTTTAAGCAAAATATACATTTTCATGATCCCCATGAGCCCATTATCTATTTTGCCCCAAGGCTTTTGCTTACAAATGAAGCTCTAGCTCCCAAAAGTGCGCATACTAACCGAAAAGCAAACGGTATATACTAATGACCCCCAAGGGCTTGTTACCGTTTTTGCCTCAAGGAGTATGCTTAAAGATGAATTTCTAGCGCCTTTAAAGGACATCTGAACAATGAAACCATACTTGAACACACCATGGAGAATGCATTTACAGACATGGCCACGGAGAGCATTCTTCGCCTGAGCGTGACCTTTTCAAATTAGGGATGTTAGTATCTGGAGGTTTGCACATGCAGACTCAAAGACAAAAAGCGCAATTCATTCAAATCTTGTACAGCGCTGGCCGGATCGTATTGGAATTTCTTCTAGATATTCGTTTGGGCTTAACTGGTTAAAAAATATTCCAGAAGAAGGGTTGATTGGAGACATTTGTTCGTTTCTAAAAATTTTCGGTACTGAAATTAGGACAGATGCAAAATGGAGCAAAAATCATAGCTTGGAAACACTATTTCGTGTTTGGATTGGGTCTTCTGCAGGCAATGTTAACGGAAGTCATAGAGATAGGGATGATGGTTGCTACTCTTCATTCAGGTGTCCTTTAAAGTGCGCAGCATACGGCAAAGTTCAAAAATAAAATACTTTTTACCAAACGAACCATTCAAGTCCAGATCATTCTTGTTTCAAGGGTTTTGGTTACTAATGATCAGAACAAACCCACAAAATGCAAATGGGGGAGTTGGGGGGGGGGGGAAATATCGAGAAACGGTTAGAATGGAGGGATCGGAGTGAAACTTGCTGGGAAGAACAAACATCTGCTCCAGTTAAATCGTTTATACAATTGGACTGGATCCGGACACTTGGAGTGGGGTGGGGTGGAGGGGGTTTCCCAGAATTCAGGTGATGGCGGTCTTGGGGATTTTCACGACGAAACTTGGCATGCACATCAGGAACCCAATCAAACTGACTTGGAAATAAAAAAAATTCCTCGATAATCATGGGGGGAGTGGAGGGAGGGGGAATCCGGAATATTGAGTCATTTGTAACTCTGGAACGGGAGATCTGATTCGAGTGAAGTTTAATAACTGAAAAGAGGACATTTCTCTGGTGATCTTTTTTATGTCCGGACCGGATCCGACAACTATTGGGGGGGGGGGGGAATACGTGACCCGCTTAGACTCGAGAGATCGGGATGGAACGTTGTGGGAATAACAAACAGGTGATCTGGATAAATCCTTACAGAACCGGATTGACTCCACGCACTGTCTTTGACTTGACTTGACTTTCTTTATTTTACTACTAAATACAAAATAAACTATAAAAACACGCAACCGGCCGGGGAAGGCTCAAAAAGCCTGATGATGGACGACTGCAATCCTCTGATTCACAACCTATATCAAGTTTCATAAAAAAAAGGACAAAAACACTCTCTCTCAATTAACCTTTAATACCAAAATCTAAAAAGAAAAAAAAATCCAAGAAAAAAGAAAGAGAAAAAAAAATTAACTCCCCTCTCCCAATGGGGAGAGTTCGAGGGGAGGGGGGAGGGAGTCTAACGGATATCTACGATTTCGGTGTGGTTATATGCTGCCCAGATCCTGTTCACGTTCCAGGTGCCGAAAATTAGCATTCGTTCGAACTCTGCTTCCTACACATTTGCTTGTTCGCCGGTTTATAAGTACGTTTTTCTCCTTTACTCTCGCTTAAGTGAAGCTGCCAGAACTGATTCTCAGAAGCTCTATTCAGGAATCCAAAGAGAGCGGAACGCAAATGCCTCTTTTCTTTTAACTGTTTACCAAAATTAAGCAAGAAGCGCAGCAGTAATTCTTCCGGACTTCAGAAAAGTCATGGAATTTTTGCACGTTTCGAGATTGTTCGAACTTATCCTTACGGAGAAGAAAGCGACACACAGACCCTAGTAAACAATATTGTTAAGCCAAAACTTTTTGGATAAATGCTTAAAAGCACTCGGAAAATGGTTAGAAGAAATGAAGAAAAAAAACTTAACGTAACCAGGAAATAAAAAGTTCCTCCGACGTAATATCAGTTCACAAAGATTCCTGTGCAGAACTAGGATGATAATATCTAGATGAAGTACATGTTGGAATGTAATTTTCCGTTAGCGCTTGCAGTTTTCCGGGTCGGGTGGTGGAATCCGAGTCGATGGAAACCAAACCATAGCGGGAAAGAACGGAGTAGCCTACTAAACTGAGGCCGCTGGTGCCATTTTCAGTTTTAACTGAACATTTTTTGGCAACCTTCAAGACAATAGATTTGTGCAGTAAATAGGCTGCTAATGGCATATCTCCGAGCCGATATATAGATAACAGTGCCCTCCAAAAGATCCGTCGTACTTATAGTGATAATGCAATTCCTACTTCCGTAACTGCGTTCATTAATTCTTAAACCCGGAGATTCAAATTCCATCTGTTACATCCTGAAACCGCTAACGAGGCTTCACTAATCTATGCACTTGCCCCAAATCCAGCACAATCCACTAGTTCCCATGCGTTTTATGCTCCCGACCACTGTTCGAGTATCATCTGATGTGTAAAAGCCGGTTTTATGAATTTTGCTCAGTTTTGTTAGACGTCCATGGGTCTGGGAAACGGCTTAATACAGCCGAAGCCGTGGATATTATTTTAAAACCAGAGCTTAGTCTTACATTATTGAGATAGTCTGAATACTGAAACATGAACAGGAAATAGCGAGATGTGTGCTTTAAAACTTTTTAAGACTGAAAAAAAAAAGCTTTTACGTACCCTTCTCACACTGAGACCCTTGCGGTCGTTAAAGCTTAACTGAAAAGTAACTGTATAGTCGTTTCGTTTAATTTAGTCTAATCTTTTTCTTTCCTTTATTGTTTTTCATATACTCCGTATGGGCATTTTCTGTGCTGTTTTATACGGGTTAATAAAAGTATTGATTGATTAACTGATTGCAAAGACAACTTATTTTTGTATCATTTAACTGAAGACACTGCATTATTTGTATTGTGTTAAGGGCTTTTTTTTTCACTATTTGCTCTAGTATGACGTTCAGAATATTTACGATCGTCGTCACAACCCAAAATTCTACTACGACGCGGAAGATTTGAATCTCAAAACAAACGCGGTTTTTCAGTGGCTAGTGATCATCTCGCAGAAGTTACCTCACTGCGTGAATAATTCTATTTCATAAATCGTTTCGTCAAGTCTACAGCATAGATACAAGCGCATAGAGGTACCACAAATCCGACAGGAAAATTCCACTATAGGAGATCCGACAGTCTATAGTTACAAGTGACTTATTTACTTAAATATGCCTGAAAACCCGATAAAAATGCGTTACTTCAATTTTTCCGCTGTCCACAGATAATCGATTTCATCGACTGAACTTATTTTTTCGGGTTTGTGGTACCTCTATGTGCTTGTCCCTCTATGCTTGCAATATTCAGAAACTACAAAGGAAAGCCATTGCCGAAAATTAACACTATGTATTACAAAAAGACATCCCTTATCATCACTTTCCTACTAGTTGTTTCACCCATCTTTACAAGCTTAGCGTCCGTAACATATGGAAAGGCTGTTCTTAAAATCCAAATTCTCCGCATCTTCATAAATTTGGATTGTCGTGGAAGAAGCACATATTCTGAACGTTACTACTAGAGCCATGGGCGTCACGAGGGGGGGGGGCGACAGCGCCCCCTTACGTTTTGGGCATTCGGTTTAATTTAGGCCGAAGGGGAAAATTCCGGTCGAAAAACGCCGCGATGCCCGTTTAAATAAATCTCTTGTCCCCACATTTCCAAATTGGGTGATTTAACGTGTTTCTTGGTTCCCATTCCTTATCAAATTTGGTAATTCATCCAACTTTTGTTCCGTTCAGTCAGCATCGATTTCACCGAATTCGGTCCGTCCCTTAATACATTCGGTGATTTAACATGTTTATTTGGTCTCACCCGTTGCCGAATTCGGTACTTCACCGGACTTTTCTCAAGTTCACACCTGTTTTATCTCTTTCGGTCAGTCCACTTCATAATTCGGTGATTCATCGATTCATTTTATCCTGATACATTACCGAATTCGGTAGTTCACCGGATTTTTGTTTAGTCCTTATCTATTAACAAACTTGCTACATTCAGTTGTTTTAGCTGGTTCTAAAGCAGTATTATTCCATTACGAAATTTGGTTGTTATACCGCTCCCGATCTGTTCCTTATTTTTTTAGTTAGTTTTTCGGTAGTACGAATTCATTTTTTGGTTCACTCCAATTACTGCGTTCGGTAATTTAAGTGGCATTTAGTTAGATAGCTCTTGTTCTTTATGATTTAACGGTAGCTTCAGCTGGTTGTCATTCATTATTTAACTTTTACTCCTAATGATTGCAGTACTTCAGGAATGTCTCTTGACGTGAAAACTAGCTTACTTTTGTTTGCTGTAAAACTTAGAATAAATTTACTTTGTATCTAAATTACCACGGATGTCCCCCATTTTTGCCAGACAGCTCTGTGGTTTAATAGGTAGTCTTGGGTTCGCAAAAAGGCGCTTTGATCATCAGTGTTTCCACAAAATTTTGCCTGCGGCGGATTTCGCAGTCTTCACTAGAGAAGGGTGTGTCATTTAGTTGGCGTTTGATGCTTGGAATTCTGGGGAATTAAAAGCTAGAATTTGCATGGAAAGTAGTTAAACGTTGCCAGAAAAAATGCGGATTAAAAAAATTTCGCATGCGGCGCTTTAATTTATTCTGGGTGCAGCCGTTGTCACTTTGCAGCAACGGCGTTTTTCGTCGGAACATTTTCAAGTCCTATTGGCAAAACCCTCCCCAAAGGTAAAAGGCTAGTGATGGCGTATCCTTAAAAAAAACAGAAATGGAAGACTGTGAAAACGCGCCGAATTTTCTTTTTAGAGTTGATTTGGTACATACTTTGCAACTTTTTGCATTGTGGCTTCTTGAAGGCAACTCGCTATGTTTTTAGAAGAAAAAAAAGGGTAAAAATTGACCGAATCCGTACATTCGGTCAATTTTACCAGGTTCGCACTGTCAGTAGTTTCAGAACATACAACACAAGGATGCGCAGTTTCAACCGACAACACCACCCTAGGTGAATGAAACCCACAGAATCTCTTAGATGAGTCAAACTAATTCAGTGTAGAAATAAATAGAAAACGAGATTTTGGTTTTTTTTTCTTGATCAGCTAGTTACCCCTCCAAGATGATGAACAAGGGATAAATACAATTTCGGATATTTCGGTTGCACTTCCCTGCACACCCTCGCGCATCATCTTGGAGTGGTAAGAAAAAAACCCGAAAACTCGTTTTTCTATTTTATTTCAAATGAATGGTCAGCTTGGCTTCAAACCTTATATTCATTGTAGATGGATAGATATCGTTTTTTTTTCTTCTCGAACTACCATGGTAAGAACCAAGTTTGTCAAAATCGGCAATATCTACAAATGTAAACACTAATAAACAGTAAAAATTTTCACGGAAGACTGTACAAACGTCTTTTCATACCGTACATGGTCACATTTTCCCTACTGGAGCTTTGGAACCGCCACCGAGGCCGCTCTTGCAGGTCGCTCGCGGGCAGTCTCAAATGGTGTCGGAAGTATATACCTATGGATAGGATGCTCAAGCATTTCCTTACCAGAAGCCATGCACAGTTTCAACCTACGGGACTCAAGGGACTCGAATTTAGATTTCTGGAGGAGCTCGTTGTAAGGAATTTTGGGGGATCTTGACTAGATCCTTGACTGTAGACAAATAAACTGCCTTTTCAGTTGAACTTTAAAGTTTAACTGAAAAGCCAACTTATTTTGTATTCTTTAACTGGAACTGAGTTTTTGGATCGTGTTAAGGGATTTTTGTTATGGTTCACTATTTGCTCTAGATTTACGTTCAGAATATGTAGAGTCGTCCTCACAACTTAAATTTCGACTATGACGAGAAAAAACTGAATCTCAATACATACGCGGCGTTTCAGTGGCCAGTGATCAGCTTACGGAAGGTAGCTCACTGCGTGAACATTTAAGTTTCGTAAATCGTTTTCGTCGAGCATATAACACAGATACAAGCGCATAGAGTATACAAGGAAATTCCACTATTTGAAAACTGATTATTCGTGAATGGCGGAGCAACGAAGTAACGCATTTTCGCCGGGTTTTCAAGCATCTTTAAAGGACCCCTCTTGCTTATTCTGCCTTTCATAATATACCTAGCTCCCTTACGGAATTATAGGCTTTTGAAACCCCCATCTTTCTCCATTGTTTCGTTTTGTGCCTACGATTTTTTAGTGCATTTTCGGCCATGCCGAGTTTTGCCTGTTGCACAACGCAAAGTTTGCCAGAATCTTTAACGTCCGCTGACAACTCTTTCACACACAAGGGTATGAGAACCTTCTGTTATTGACTAATTTTATTTGCTTAGCTTTCGTACTGTTTATCCACGGTGCGTTCAGTTTTCAAATGTTGTGCGCCCAGCCGCCGCGTCGGAGAGCAGGAAGGCTGTGCAGAGTCGTGAGGCGCTAACAAGAAAATACAGATGGAAAGTAATGTTATTTTCGAGAAATTTTTTTCCAGATCAATTAAATATTGAAAAGATCATTTCTAGTAGGAGTTGTGCTTTAGGTGAATGAGTGACGAGCAACTAGATTGTCCTATCTAAGGCCTTTTCAGTTGAACTTTAACATTCCTACAACACTGGCTTCCCAGCGTTGCCACCGATCGATAAAAAAAGGGTTGGGTACTCACCGTGCCAGGTACACATAGCATCTCCCTTTACCAGGAATGTCCAGCATATCCACCTTTCCGTCCCCACTTGAATGTTTCTCCATCGATGGTAATCCGTGAAGGGGGCCATTCATTAAAGGGGTTTCTAAAACGAATAACAAAAGCTGAAGTAGAGCTGCAACCTGATACTATTGCAGTATTTTCTTTCTCAACAACTACAGCGCCATTAAAGGACCTGTTTTACCTATAATAATAACGCAACCTACTTCCATAATCGCTCCATATATTTCCAAGCCCGGAGACCCCAATTTCGTACGGTACATGCTAACCCCTCTAACAAAACCACGCTGAGTTTCTCACTTGCCGTTTTTTGCTACCTTCGATGCGTATCACGCTGTCGACGGTTGTCTGCGAGAAGTTTTCCATCGGGAAAACCGGTTATGTAAATTGTTTCCATGTTTTCGCTATACGTCAAAGGGTCTCGGAAAAGGCTTAAAGAAGCCAAAACCGTGGGTTATTTGTTGAAAGCACAGCCTAGTTTTAAAGCATCCAAATATTTCAAATACTGTAAGTCGAAAAGTAAATATTGCAAGGGGTCCTTTAAGTATTTCCAGTAAACTAGACATGGGTGATTGTGTGTAAAAATAATGAAAAAATGTGTAAAAATAATGAAATAATAAAATTGTGTGTAAAGAATGAGTACCGAAGGAGACTGATATAGTTGTAGGTAGATCTTCATCGGGAATAAAATGTGAATAATCATTATGCGAAAAGCTGCAATTATTTCATTATTATTTTATATCATATATATATATACATATAATGATATTGACCATAGACGAACAGCAAATAACTTTGCAGTTAGTCGGTGGACATCAGGTATAGAGCTATAGCTAACACGATTGAGTTATGTCAGTTAATACCATCAACTTTGAAAAGATTATGAGGCTTAATATTAACAAATATATATAAATCTCCGTTACTTCCACCACGCAATCCTGCTTCTCCTTCACCGGTAAGACGAATTCTAGTACCTTCTCCGAAACTCAACAACTATGCGCCAACTCCTTGGACGAATGGTTTATTTTTACCAAAATAGCGTTAGCTAGCGCCGAGGCGTTACTAGCCAAAATGTTGGGGGGGGGGGGGAGGGAAAGGTATTTACCAACTGACTGGTCATTTTAACCGACTGTTTTTGCAGAAAAAAACTACTATTTTTAAGAAAAATCGACTGAATTTAGGAAAAATCGAGGCGCTTCGTGCCGACTCGGCTATTTTTTACCGACTGGCCGACAACATTGGGGTGGGGGGCGTCCCCCTCCCCCCCATACGTGACGCCCCTGAGCTAGCGCAGGCATGTCAATAGATTAATACACGAGTCAATACATACATAAAACCATAAATATTTCAGTGCTTTCAACTTATGTAACTAAGATAATACGTAAAGATTAAAACTTAAATTAAAATTCGACGGTTTCCAAGAAAAAAATCGACTGTTTTTAGGAAAAATCGAGGCACTTCGTGCCGACTCGGCTATTTCTTATCGAGTGGCCGACAACATTGGTGTGGGGGCGTCTCCCCTCCCCCCCCCCCCATACGTGACGCCCCTGAGCTAGCGCAGGCATGTCAATAGATAAATACACGAGTCAATACATAAATAAAACCATAAATATTTCAACGCAAATTTGCGTAACTAAGATTTTACATAAAGATTAAAACTTAAACTAGACATGGAAGATTGTGTGTAGTAGGAAGAATGAGTATCGAAGGAGACAGATATAGTTGTAGGTAGATCTTCATCTGGAATAAAATGTGAATATTGATTATGTAAATAACTTGATACCGTTTCATTGTTTTCTTTCTTAACAACTAAAGCGCCATTTTTTTTTCCCGTAAACTAGATATGGAAGATTGATTGTAGTGGGTAAGGAATGAATTGCGGAGGAGGAAAATAAAATGTGAATAATCATTAGAAGCATGTTCCACCCTACTTACCGTATAATGGTTACTACGTATGACGTCACGAATTTTGGCTTCTTGAAATCAAGGCTGGACCGCATTTTTAAAGCTTTCGGTAAAATATCGCTCTACGGGGTAATCCGGCCAATCACGTTACAGATATTTGTAGTTACCATGCTCACTGCTCTCCCCAGCATGGTAAGCTAATAGTTACTATTAGTTACTATTTCAAGAAGGCTGGAACGATCAGCGTAGTAACTTTTCAAAGGGCTGGAACGAAAATAGTAACTAATAGTTACTATGGTGGAACACGCTCTATGTGAGTAACATGATACTATTTAATAATTTTTCTTTGGACTCGGATCTTTCATGGATGATTGAGCATAGTGGGTAAAGAACGAGGAAGGGAGAAGACGGATATAGTTGTAGGTAGATCTTCATCGGAAGTAAAATGTGAATGAATATTCTTTGAGCCCAAGCTGACTTTGAAACATTTATTCAAACAATGTTTACAACGGGTACGTCAGCTACGATTCTTCATCAGCGATATTTCGGCCCTTCTTGGCAAGGGTCCTCGTCAGGCTGTCAATCTTCTGGGTCAACGTCGGGTAAGGATCTTCTGTCCCAGAAGATTGACAGCCTGACGAGGACCCTTTCCAAGAAGGGCCGGAATGTCGCTGATGAAGAATCGTAGCTGACGTATCCGTTGTAAACATTGTTTGAACAAAATGTGAATGATTTTTTTAAATATGTGTTTTTTTTTTGTTTTTTTTTTTATAGTACAGACGAAACCGGATATTTTGTTCTGAAATGCGCTTTACATTTTTAGTTTCATGGTGATAGTTCGGATTCTTATTTGTCGACGCGATTGTTTTGTCGATTTAGAAGATAAAAGATGTATAATAATTATTAGATGAAAGTAAGAATTAAAATTAACAGGTAACAATAACTATGGTAACATTAACAGGTAACAAAGAACTTTCAGAACAACTGGCAACACTTTCTAGATGCCCCGAGGGGTTGCCCAGTTTCCTGCAGCTGCTGTACACCATTTCTCGTCATCGGCTGGCATCGGCCGAAACCAGCGCTGTCGGCCATAAATTGGGTGAGTGCGCTTGTAAACGTGCCGATTTTAATGCCCTAACTCCTGACAACCGGTGCCGGCACGGGACACTTGCTGTACACCGAAATCGAGAGGGGCAATCCCTCGGGATGCCCAAAGCGCCTCCGGAGGTGCGGAGGAACCAAGGTGAGGTAAGATTCATCCAAAAACGAATGGACGGAGCATGTTTGGACACAAGACTCGATTTTGAGAAATGTCGCTTGTCACATTTTCGAACAACACCAACCCGATGAAAAATTTGTAGCCTGAGTAGTTGTATGGTAGTTGTACGAAAAAGTTGCATGTACTATGTAATAGCAAAGAATACTATCATTTAATGTGCCTCAGACTGGTCCAATCTTATGTAGTCGTATCCAGTAGCATCCTGTCTTGCCATAGTAGCATCCAGTCTTGCTAGTAGTAGCATGCAGTAGTATGCAGTAACACGGTAGACTTGAAGTAGAAGCATGTAGTAGCATCAGTTAGTACTGCATGCTACTTTTTCGTACACTTTCGTAATACTATTTTGAGATAAATTTTTCATCGGGAAAGGTTTCGATGGGATCCCAAAAATGTAACATTTATTGTACTTTTTGATCCATACAATTGGTTTTTGTGGATATCCGGTCTTCGGCAGACTCACATTTTCTGATCCGCCGCTTGAAAACATACCACAATGATACCGTAGCGGTGTTTCATTGACAAATTATGGCCAAACGGTTAACCGTCTGAGAAAAAAAGGTTCAGATTTGTATTCAGCATGCATCTTTGCCCCTGCATCTCATACTTACTGAATCCTGAAAGAAGACTCCTCTGAGAAAACCAAGTTCACATTTGTGCTCCGCTTGTATGTTCGCCTATATATCTCATAATTAAAGAATGCCCTACAGAAACAGACTTAGCCGGATGCTACGCTCCGAACCCTCGGAGTGCACGTTCTGCCACGAAGTAGTAACCGACGGTTTATTATACGAGTTCGTTGAATGCCCGGCAAGTGGAAACGTGTGCTCAGACCTCTTTGCAGTTTTCCGGCAAGAAGGTGTAAATGCTGAAACGACAGAACAAAGGAAAAGGGGGCTGAAACTCTCTTTTTCGCACAAAGATGAGAAAAGAAAAAAGGCACTATGTGTCCTTGCCGTATGTGTGTGCGTGATCATATGGAAAACAAGGAAACGGAAAAAGTGGGTCGACAAAATAAAGCTAAATTACTGGCTCGTGAATTACTTGAAGGTGATGTGTGAAGGTCTAAAATAGAAATCCCATTTAGATGTTGATTGGCTGTGTAAAATAAGTTTGTGAAAAAAAAGAAAAAAAAATGAAAAAAAAAAAAAATCCTCAAAGTATCCTCACACCAGGTTTAGATAAAATATCTATTCCCTTCAAGAGTTGTCGTGCTGACAGACAAACCGATAGACAGACAGAAGAACTACTTTTACAGGTATCCGGTCACTTACCTTTTGGTATTCCAGAAACACTGTCAATATGATAGAGCAACCGTGGTGCAGAGCTGGTGGACTCGGACTCTGGACTCGTCTCGAGACGCCTTCTCTCAAGGACTCGGACTTGTCTCGGAACCAGATTTGCTGGACTCGCAGCAACTCTGCCGTGGTGTACATCGACAAACGCATGACTAATTTCAGAAGACAAGAAAACACGCTCTACTTACTGTCACGCTCGAACGATGTAGTTATTGGCTGGTGTAAGCCCATCCCTCCAAAGTGACTAAATCCTCCAGCACCAATAATACCACTTGCTGGTAAATTCGGCAAGAAGTTGCTATGCATCACGCCACTGTGAGACGTCAAGCTGGGTCCAGGAAAACCCAAATTTTGAGCTCCGTAACCGGGTAGGCTGTATAAATTCGTTGCGCTCGTACTAGGCTGCCTCATTAGATTTTCAGATAGGCTCATGTAGCTGGTAGTGGGTAGGCTACCCGGTAGGGAGTATGATGGGGTAGTGGAGACTTGGGTCGTGGTAGAGCGCAATCCAGTAACGTTATCCGATAAAATAGATGGTATACCTAAAAGAAAAAGATAACATCGTAAAATTACTAGTTTTTTTGTTTGTTTTTCTGCAGCCATGAAATTCCAGACTGAATTTGCAAGATGCACAGGATTTTTCAATTCAATGCAATCTTAATTCCAAAACGGGAGCGGACTAGCTAACTATTCGTTTATTCATCTCGTTAATAGACTAATATAGATCTATACAGCCTATATTGGCTACAACTCAAAAGTCAAATACTAAATAATTCGACGGATTCCCGGCTTAAGCAAAAAAGGCAAAAGGCAGGGGCGTCACTATAAGGGGGGGGGTGGGGACTCCCCCCCCCTAAAGGTCTTGAGAAAGTAGTTTCGTCGGGCGAAACACAGAAGAAATAAAATTTTTATGCTTTTGTCAGGCGTCGGTCGACTCGTCGGCACATCGGGTTCTTTTTATACGCAAGAAATGAAATCCTGCAAACATTTGTCGGGCAAAACACTGAAGAAATCAAATTCCGCGTGCTTTTGTCGTGCCTCGGTATCCTCGTCGGCACATCGGGCTCTTTTTATACATAAGGAATCCAGAAGAAATAAATGTTTTATGTTTTTGTCGGGCGTCGGTCAACTCGTCGGCACATCGGGTTCTTCTTATACGCAGGAAATGAAATCCTGCAAACATTTGTCGGGCAAAACATTGAAGAAATCGAATTCTGTATGCTTTTGTCGTGCCTCGGTATTCTCGTCGGCACATCGGGTTGTTTTTATAAATAAGGAATCCAGAAGAAATAAATTTGTATGCTTTTGTCGGGCGTCGGTCGACTCGTCGGCACAAGGGGTTCTACTTAGACGTAAGAAATCAAATTCTGCAAACTTTGTCGGGCGCACCCGGGAAATTCAAGTCTACTCGGCACACCGGCTTCTGTCAACACGTAAAAAAAAAAAAGTTCTACAGTCTTGTCGGGCAAAACACAGAAGAAATCGAATTCTGAATTATTTTGTCGGGCATCGTTATTCTTGTCGGCACATCGGGTCTTTTTATACGTAAGAAATCGAATTCTGGAAACATATGTCGGGCGCAAATTTTTCCGGAAAAAAATCAGATTTAAAAAAATATCGCCGGCGTTGCTTAGTTCAACTTGTTCTGGGTACAGTCGTTGGAAGCTTCACTTTTTAGCGAAAGTTAAAACGAAAAGCCGAATATGTGAATTTAATTAAATGAATTTACATCAAAGTTAGCATTACAGTTAGTTATACACAAAATTTCGCCTGTGGCACATTTTATAGTTTTCTCTACTTGAAAGAATGGTGTACAATTTAGTTTTCGTTTTAGAATAGAAATTCTTGGGGTTTGAAACACGTTAAAAGCCGAAAATTGTATCGTACTATCGCTAAATTTTTCCGGAAAAGGCGTATTTAAAAAAAATTTCCCTGCGGCGCTTGGTTTAACTTTTACAGTCGTACAGTCGTTGGAAGCTTCGCTTTTTAGCGAAAGCTAAAATGATAAGCCGAATATGTGAACTTTATTATACGACATTATACCGAAGGAACAATCCCAACTGATGCATTACAGTTAGTTTTACACAAAATTTCGCCTGCGGCGCATTTTGTAGTATTCTCTATTTGGAAGAATGGTGTATAATTTAGTTTTCGTTTTAGAATAGAACTTTTTGGGGTTTCATACACGTTGAAAGCCGGAAATTGTATGGTAGGCTACTATGGCTAAATTTTTCCGGAAAAAGGCAGGTTTAAAAAATTTCGCCTGCGGTGCTTGGTTTAACTTGTCTTGGTACAGTCGTTGGAAGCTTCACTTTTTAGCGAAAGCTAAAATGAAAAGCTGATTATGTGAACTTTAGTCTACGAAATTATACCAAAGGAATAATCTCAACTGATGCATTACAGTTAGCTTTCACAAAATTTCGCCTGCGGAGTATTTTGTAGTATTCTTTATTTGGAAGAACGGTGTTTCCTTTAGTTGGCGTTTTTGATTGAAATTCGTGGGGACTTGAAACACGTTAAAAGCTAGAACTTGTATGGTAGGTATAGCTAAATTTTTCCGCAAAATACAGTCGTTGGAAGCTTCGCTTTATAGCGGAAGTTAAAATGAAAAGCCAGTAATGTGCACTTCAATATACAAAATTACATCAAAGGAATAATCTCAACTGATGCATTACAATTAGTTTTACCCCGGTTCTATTCTGTGCTGGCGGGAAATGTACGCCGTTGCCGCGAATCGGCAACGGCGTGTTTTGTCGGCACATTTTTGAGTCCGTCGGCACAAACCGGAAGTCCCTCCCCCCCCCCCCTAAAGTTAAAAGGCTAGTGACGCCCCTGGCAAAGGGTATACCCCAAAACTAACCTGCGCCTTGGTGGGATGTTACACCAAAAAAAATTTCAACACAAAGATTTCCCTCTGGCGCAGAAGAAATCTTTTACAGGACGTTGGATTCTAAAAAAGAATAATGCAAGAACATAAAAAATTCTTAATATTTCTTCTGTTTTGATTTTTTTTTGTTTCAAACACATGGCACACATTTTTTTTTTTGCTGTGTTATGCTGCCTCTACTATTGAAGGCTAGGAATTAACCATATCCGAATAAACGAACATTTTTCAGAAAATTCATTTTGGTAATCGGTACAAGAACTTCAATCCAAATGAAGAGTGCTGATTTTTTGGAAAACGTCCGCATCCACTGACGGATAATTGTTAGATTAAACAAATCAGATAAATCTTAATTTTGGTGGATTATATATTATTACTACATTACATAAATCCTAATTATTATTATTCCAGTTTCTCTTTCTTCGTCACTTCTGCGTAATGATGGTCTACTCGGCTATTTCCTCTTGGTATATATGAGCACAAATAAACTATAACGATAGTTGTATAAACGTATCAGGACACCAAATTCCCGCGGTCCACGGGGTCTCGACCACCCTAGTACGAAGGTCGGCAGCTTAGTACTTGCCTTCTATCAGCGCTTTGAAAAGGCTCGCCATCTGTACTCCGTTGAAAATCACTAAGAATTTCGGTTATCACTGATATTCTATCTCAACAGAAATCCGACTCACTTCCTTATACGCACTACTGACTCTTTATTATCTACCGTAGGCTATAGCTATCGTTTTCGTAGATAATCTAATAATAACACTTTCAAAAAGCACTCTACCTAGACAATTTCTACACCCACAAACTACGAAACTATAAAGCACTAGGTGATCTTTGTTTACTCCCGATTAAATTTTTAGAGACTGGTCGAGAAATTAAAGTTGGGTTTTCTTTAAAAATCTAGCAATACCAGTTTAGAAAGCAAATTCACCTAGACATTTTTTACACTATTGGTAGTCACAAACCAACTATACTAAAATTGTTCGTTATTTTGTCTGATTGCATTCTAGGAATCAATTTCTCCAGAAATTAATTTTGAGTTTTTTGGAGTAATACCACTTTCGAAAACATATCTGCCTAGACCACTTTCTGCATTCATTACAGTCACAGATTAACTAATCTACTAAGCACTACAAATCTGTGAGTCTTGTCTATCTGATCATGTTCTAGACAACAGTTTCTCCAGAAACGAATTTTTGGTCTGCTTCTAAAAATACCACTTTCGAAAGCACATCTGTCTAAGCATTTTCTGCACACACTACGGTCAACGCTTAGCTAATCCGCTAAGTAGTAAAAAAAAGTCTGTGAATCCGATTTTCTTCTAGAAAGCAGTTCCTTCAGAAACAAATTTTTGAGCCTGCTTCTAAAAATACCACTTTCGAAAGCACATCTGTCTAAGCATTTTCTGCACCCAGTACAGTCAACGCTTAACTGATCTGCTAAGTAGTTAAAAAGCTTCTGAGAATCCGAGTTTGTTCTTAAAAGCAGTTCCTTCAGAAAAAAATTTTTTAGTCTTCTTCTAAAAATACCACTTTCGAAAGCACATAGCCTCAACAATTTCTACAGTCATCGCAGTAGTTGAATGACTAATCTGCTAAGTAGTAAAACCCTCTGTGAATCCGAGTTTGTTCGAGAAAGCAGTTTCTTCAGAAACAAATTTTTGAGAATTTTTCTAAAAATATCACTTTCGAAAGCACATCTGTCTAAGCATTTTCTGCACTCGCTACATTCAACGATTAACTAATCTGCTAAGTAGTAAAAAAAAAATTCTGTGAATCCGAGTTCGTTCTAGAAAGCAGTTTCTTCAGAAACAAATTTTTGAGCCTGCTTCTAAAAATACGACTTTCGAAAGCACATATGGCTCAAGAACTTCAACACTCATTGCAGTCACTGAGTAACTAATCTGCTAAGCACTACACATTCTTCTGAATCCGAACATGTTCTAGAAAGCAGTTTCTTCAAATTAATTTACAGTCTTGAACAAAGCAGAGCTCCCTATTGAACTGGGTGCGGACTTTTCAAGTGACAACTGGCTGGAAAGTTAAGAAAAAGAAAAGTCGTCGTCCCTAAGGCGCGGAGACGAATACATTAGAGAGCGGTTGCTTTCTAAACCTTTGCGAGACGGTTGGAGACTGCGACAAATGAAGTCTAAAGATCTGCCTTGAAGATTCTAACTGACTTTGAGAACATAGCAAATAGCAGGCCCAATACGCGACGAAGACAGAGGGACGCTGCTTCCCACGGACTAGAAAGACCCCCCATAAACTCGACTGATCGTTACCTGAAATCCTTCGTACCTTATTTTACCCAATATTTTGCTTATTTTGCTTATTTTACCCAACCGGTTGGAGACTTCGAAAAATGAAGTCTGAAGATCTGCCTTGACTGCCTTGAAGATTCTAACTGACTTTGAGACCATAGCAAATAGCAGGCCCAATACGCGACAAAGACAGAGGGACGCTGCTTCCCAGAGACTAGAAATACCCCCGATAAACTCGACTGATCGTTATCTAAAACCCTTAGTACCTTTTTTTCCCAATCTTTTTATTTTAGTTACGTTTACTTATGTAATTGTCATGTGTTATTTGCGTGAATGACGATCCAGTGCTAGCGTGTGTAATACAGGCTATTAAGAAAATAAAGTACATTATTATTATTATTAGAACTGTTTGGTGCATAAGACATGAGAGAAACCAGAGAAAAATTAGATTCAACGTATAGTTTGTTCTTACTGATTTTTGTTTGTCTGTTTTTAGACCCGTTTAGTTATTTATTTATTTCTTATAATAAAATTTTAAAACAGCTACTACGACAAAGTGATTTTCTTCTTTTTTTTCATTTAAATTTTTGTAACGTCGCCTACTCTGTCAACGAACAAAACTTATTTAAGTATTTTTTCTACACACATATTTCACTTTGAAAAAAGGAGAGCTTGATAAACCCAGGAATCTCAGGTCCTTGGCTCAAATCCCAGCCGAGGCGCACTTTTGTCTTTCAGATACTGCCTACAAGTAAGTAAGTAATTTATTTTAATGCGCCATTTTAAAAACCGGAGTAAGTGAAAAAAAGACATAAGAGACACCTAAAAAAGACAACAAATTTTCATCTTCAGCCAGGAAGCAGTGCATAACGTCGTGCGCTGGTTGGATCCGGTGGTACATGATTTTGTAAAGCGACGAGGAAACATCCAAAAGGACAAGACTTGCATCTTGTATTCTGAACTTCTCCGTCAAAGTGTGGTTATGACATAATTTAGAAAATTTAGAAGGTGCTTCGCATATTTAAAACAACACGGTCTCATCTTTTTCATCTACTTCTTTCGCAGAACATGAGTGACACCAGAACAAAATCCTATAGAATATAAATTTTGACTTTCAAATATAATTTCCAGTGTATCCCGGCTAAATTTTTGAAGTATCAAATTTCAAGCAATTCTATTGATTTTTAATTTACAATTGCAATATGTTCTTTACCAATATCACTTATTATTCTTATCTTCAAGAAAGACTTTAAATAAGCGGTTCCTTTCTAGCATTGCGAGACAGTTGGAGACTGCGACAAATGAATGCGTCTGTTTGTAACAAGGCTTTTTAATGAATCTTTAGAAAAATCAGACAAATTCAAATTCTGCATACTGTTTATTGTTATTAAATATGTGTAAGCCAAAGCCAAAAAGACAGAAAGAGAGATAAAAGAAAACAAAGTACACTCAGATGATGAAAGGTTGATCAAATAATTATCCGAAAATACAAAGCTCGATATAATGGTGAAACTCAAGGAGCTTATGATCCGTTATCTGTTCAAGCACTGAAAAGCTTTCTCCATGTCACGAGCTCATCCGTTTGTTATGTTGATTTTTGTTTATTGTTGTTTATTTTGTTGTTTTACCGCTGTATCTTTTTTCCTCTCTTTCTTTTCTTTACTTCATCGACTATCTTGACACTGTTCATTTCTGGTGGGTTGCGAATATTGTTACTATTGTTATTAGCATCAATGTGGAAGGAGTCACTCCACCTAAAAGAATTATAAAGTACATTTTCGCTTGGAATGAAACACGGGTTTAGTAATGGTTTACCCCAGGTCGGATAAGTCAAGCTCCTTTCTTTCTTTCTTTCCTTTATTTTCTTTATTTTTTTCGAAGTTTTTGTTGTTGATCTTTTGTTTCGAGGGTAATTAGTCCCTTACAGGTTCGCCTCTGGGCATTGAAGACTCCATTTTTTTTAATAAACCCTTCATTCATTAAAAAAAAAAAAATAATGCTTCGGGGCAAAGGAAGCGCCGGATTTGTCGTATACTGTAGCACTTGGGACGAATAAATTAGCTTTCTAGAACTAGACAGGCTTTTTAGGCTTTAGCAGACAAAATCTGGAGTATGGTATGAAAAGGTTTGTTTGTTTATTAAACAAAACGAGAAAAATTAGTAAACTAGATTCTAGAAAAATTAGATTCTCCAGTTTATTATTTCGTCCGATCAGGGCAAACAAGTCCACTTTTTAAACTTCAGAAAACCAATTTAGAAATACAACAGACGAAGTCCTGCTTGTAACATCTGCATTTAGTGAGTGTTCTTGTCCTTTTTTTTCTTTTTTTTAATGAAATTTTTTATAGGTTGAGAATCAAGGACTACAGCCGTCCATCATCAGGCTGTTTCAGCCAGTGCTTCCACTTCTACCTATTTCGGCAGTAGAATACTTATTTTTGGCCTTTTCTACTTACCAAATTTTGGTTCTACTTACCTACTTATTTCCTACTTATTTTCCGGTCTCCTACTTATTTTCTCATCAAAAAGAGAACTTTTTCGAAATTTTCGCCTGCGGCGCATAGTTTCAAAAATTGTTTGGTTTAGTCCGCAGTTCTCTCTCTTGTAGCGTGTGTTAAAAAAAAAAAAAAAATACTGCAGGACATTGTTTGAGCAGAAATCGACTTTGTAACCATTGAGAGAAGATGGGTCGAGTGGAGCACTTGTTAAAGACAGATGGGCCGATCTGTAATTGTATCCAAACCTTACTTTCATCTGGGAAGCAAAAAAATATTCTGATAAAATGTCTAAGAAAAAAGTTCGCCTGTGGCGCGTTTCATACTGTTCTCTATCTTGTAGAAGGAGGCATAATTTTGCTGGGGTTTTATCTGGTTTTAGGCTTGGCATCTGAAAAACATTCGTTTGAGAACCTGTATTGCAGGAAAATGCTAGAGGCTAGCTGCTCGGGTTTCACCCTCTCCGTTGTTAGTGTTTCTGAAAATCCTGCAGGAAAGAAAATGTGAGTTTCAAACTTTCCCCTGCGGCGGTCAGTCGAATTTTGTCTTGGATTCGGTAGTTAGAAGCTGAAGTGGAATCGGTCGCAGCAATAGGCCTGTACTGTCCAAGTGGTCTTCGCAAAAGCGACCCCCAGTTGCTGTCTAATCAGCTGTCGTGCTGCTCCTTTTAGTATTGCTATTTTTACTTAAAAATTTCGTTTTTGAACTTTAACTTTTGAAAATAATTTAAAACTGGTTCGAAAATCTAAAATAATCTAGCCTAAAGCTCAAATTGTCCCTGAATTTCTGACAGATTTAGCAAAGTTTTGACTCTGCATCCTCCCCGTCAAAAATGCCCTTGTGCATTTTTGTATGAATCTACTTATTTTTCTACTTCATTTCATACTAGCTTCTACTTACTAAATACTTATTTTCAAGAGGAGCCTACTTATTTTGGGTGCGTCCCGAGTGGAAGCACTGGTTTCAGCCTTCCCCGGGCGGTTGTGTGTTTATATAGTTTATTTTGTAATTAGTAGTAAATAAAGCAAGTCAAGTCAAGTCAAGTCCTGCTTATGTAAAGGTGAAAGACTTTATGACGTATCACATTATTATTATCATTTTGTTATTGTTATTATTACCATTTTTTGTAAACGAAATACGACAGAAATTGTAGTGACTGAAATAAGGCACGGCACTGCCCGGCATGGTGCAGGCAGAAAGAGTTCTAAACAGAGGCATGGACCATTCAGTGCCTTCTTCTTTCTAACAGAAATCTGTCATACGTTGAACATTTTCATTATCTTAGATTCATTGTTCAATCTAGCCTTCGGGGTGATTTACATGTTCAACATATCATGGGTAGCCTATGCAAGAGAGCAAACGTCCTGACTCGCAAGTTTCACATGGCTGATACATTCTTGCTGATATTGCTCTTAAGATAAATTGCTATAATATTTATGCACTTGGTATAGTGATGAACCCGACTGCTAATGCCATGCACAATATCAGTAATAATAGTAGATTTATTGCCTATCGTAATGCACAAGTGTACAAAAAGACGGAGTAATTAAATAAAGAAGAAGATTAGAAGATTAAAGTGTGCTATAACAATGCGTATCGTCAGTTCTTGCGGCTTCCGCGTATTGCAGTGTTAGCTCGGCGCAAGTGTCAAATCACTGTTACACGTTTATTAAAATACGCCCGACATCACATATGTATCTATTTTTACGACTTAAAAGGTGTGATAAACTAATCGCGCTTGCCTCTAAGCCTATAGCCTTGTATCTGTCCATTTTTAGGTCGTTAAACGACAATTCTTCTGTTCTTTAGTGTTTTTTCTTTTCTTTTTTTTTCTGTTGTTTATGGCATTTATGCTGAAATAAAGCTAACTGGTTGATTGACATAGTATTTCAGCACTTTAAAACGAACAAACTAGCTTTCTGCTTTATCAGGAACCGAAAGAAGCAAACAATTTCTGAAACATTGCAGCTGCTAAAAATATTGACGCATTCTGAGACGGCAAAGCAGTAATATGCTTATTTTTTAACTGTATTAATTTGCAGCTACGTTTTACTTCTGTTCAAAGATAACAAGGGCCCAGTCCTATGGTATGTATTTACATTGCTGACTATGAACTACTCCTTCACAACAGAACAAATTTGATAACATAACGAAGCTTATCGGAACTAACGTCTAAAAAATGTAAACAAAAATAGGAAAACAGTTCAGGGAAAGCAAGGTTTCAAGCATAAAATTAACATTAGCCCACATCTAATTCTTAAAACACTAGATCCATGCGATTAAGCGAGAAAGCTCGGAACAGCGAATGGTTCCAGGAGAATGCATAAGTTACTTCATTTTGCCTAGAATACAACCATCTCCCAAGGTTCCAACAAAAAGAGATCCACAAGCTAAACTTAAAAGCTAAAGAATTAAATTTACCTTACTTGTACTGTTTTTTTTTCTTAACTGTATCGTTAAATGCTTTGTCATGTCTAGGGACGGGTTTGATTTATTATTTAAACTACTTTAACTTTAATTCTGGATTACGGGCTGAAGTAGTCGAGCCGGAGTCGATCCTCAAACTCAAACAAAGGCCAAATAACAGCACTTGAACGGCCACCAATCACAACGTCAGAAACAGCAATTCTATTAAAATGCTCAGAGACGGTATTTACGGAATTTAGTGGCACCCCATTGTTCCTAGTTTAGTGACCTAGTTATATAATAATGGCACCCATCTGGACGACAAGTGTTCAGTCTCATTTTTTGCAGAGAGCTTTACATTGATGGATTTCTGGGATAATAATCTCAAACCTGATGTCTAATCAATATTTATTTCAATATTTATTGTTTTTTATTGACGGCAGAAAACGGTGGCAAACCTCTACACAAAAATTTCAAACACTAATCTGAACGTTGCGTCAAGGCTCATTAATTGGCTCATTAAGTTCTTTTCCAAAACATTGTTGACTTCTAGAGATAGTGCACGGATCTTTTTGCTTCTTTCTATTTTTGTTTAAACTTATTTAAATAGTTCTTCTCCACACATATTTCGCTTGGAAAAAAAGAGAGCTTGAAAAACCCAGGAATCTTAGGTCCTTGGTTCAAATCCCAGCCGAGGCGCACTTTTGTCTTTCAGGTCACTCCTTATAAGTAAGTAAGTAAGTAAGTAATTTATTTTTAATGCTGACATCTTGGTTGACTGCAGTCACATGAATAGTAGGCTAGTATTTTAGCTGGATAATTATAAATTTGCATTTACGTTGTCTTTAAATGGGTAGTGCACCTGGTTTCTTGTAGAGTAAAGGGCTTAACTGTATTG
Source organism: Branchinecta sandiegonensis (assembly GCA_030848855.1). Lineage (NCBI taxonomy): Eukaryota > Metazoa > Arthropoda > Branchiopoda > Anostraca > Branchinectidae > Branchinecta > Branchinecta sandiegonensis. The sequence continues at coordinate 17,771,476 of JAUPMV010000016.1, read as the reverse complement.
TTTCCTTGGTAGTTTACCTGAAAACCAGCGCCATCTATTACATCTAGAAGATATACTATCCCAGCCACCTCCACCACGCGTATCCATTAATTCTTATCAGCGCATCCTCAACAACCACTTTAAGCAGAATGCCGCAAATGCGCCTGTCTCTGCCTGTGTGTCAAGCATGGGGGAAAGAAATTTACTGGGGATTCGACCCATCCTGATTGACTTTTGTGTACTTTGTTTGTTGGAGGCTTCGTGCCTTCAGCATATTTTTTTCTTTTCTTTTTTCTTCTCTTTCTAGTCTATATAAAATGAGTTGTAGCAGTCCCAGTTGGCTGTATCTTGAAATAAATAAATAAAGTCAGTGACAAGCCCGAGAACATCTGTACACTTCATAGTAACATTTGAAGGCAAGTGCGCTGCGCATACTATGGTGACGCAGGAGAGCAACTAGCTAGCTACGCACATCTAGACTCTCTAATCTAGGGCGCACAGAGCAGGTTGACACTAGCTAGGGTGCGCACACACCAGTGCACACTTACGTTCTGTTCCCTCAGGGCTATAGACCCGGATGGGGACCGAAGGTACTTCACCGCCGGCAGACAAAGTGCGCCGCAGCTTCTTCTGGCGCTGTTGCCGCCTTAGCGCATGCGCTGAGGGTTCGAGCAGTGCGCGCGAGCTGTTCGAAGCGAAAGACACTGATTTCAATCCTACACAGAATGGAAGAAGTGAAAAGATAGAGGAGGAAAAAGACCGAAAAGTGCTGAAAGTCGTGTGAAAACACACTTCCCGATCAAATCCTGCACCGCACACACAGCAATATGATCTGAGCCGGATTTTTAAACCGAAAAACGAAAAAAAGAAGGTATATAGCTGGAAAAATCGGAAACTCTTGCGTCTAATCAGTATGGGGGTTAATTTGAACTATTTGAAGTTTAAATTAAAAAAAAAATTCTTATCTCGTATTTGAACCAGACTGAATAATTTTCCTTTTTTGAGAGATTTTTATTTTTATCATCGTGGACAATGTTTCACAAACAAAAATTCACAGTTAGACGGCACAAGTTAAATTTCATCGAGGACGGGGTTTTTCTTTTTTCAAAATCGCAAACATTTGAAAAAAAAACTCTGCTTAGCCCTGCTCCAAAGTAAGTTCAGACTAGTCCAGGAACCAGCAGCCTAACATGTTTGTTCACTGGCAGCAGGCAAGGCAACCTGGTGCGGTTGTTGATATTTGAAAAAAAAAATTAAGTTGTTTTATCAGAGGTACAACTTATTTCAGAAAATCAACGAAAAAGCAGAAGAACAGGGAGAAAACAAATCCGGAAAGTGAAGGTAACGGAATTGCACAAGGAAGAGCGAATCTTGCGTATGATTGTCGTCTGCGATAATCACTCAAGTGATATGTGCTGTCTAAGCTGTTGTGACTGGGTTTTGACATAATTCCGAAAGCAACTAAATCAAAGAAAAAACAAAAGAAAATGTTGGATATTCGGTGAAAACTAAAGTTCGAGAACAAACTTTGGAAAAAAGGCAGTGAGGATCTGACGCGAAGTGTCAGTACGTTCATCGGACCTCCCCACGACCGTGAATCCGTCCAAATTTTATGGTCCGTTTCTCACAAGGCATACGATGATAGCCCGCTGATTAACCCCTTGTTCGCATTACTGAGTTTTAGGTAGCATATATGTTATATCTTAGTTACACCATGAACAAATAATCAGATAGAACTTATGTCTTTAGTCGCATGACGTGACTATGAAAACCCCGACAAAATTGAGTGGACCTAGAGGTTTACTCTATGTGACCAAGTTCAAAACACGCCAGTGATTCTCAGGAAGAAGGAGTAAACGTGTCCGTAGCGACTCAAACTCAATGACTCAAATCCTGAGTCAGCGTTGCTGTGACACCGTTTCTTCCTTTCTTCCGCAGGTACCCGGAGATTCTGCATGGGCAGGGAGAGATAGTCGTCAAGAGTATTTACTCTAGCTTTGAGCTGATGTTGATACCCGATTACTCCTCTTTCGCCTTCACCGTTGCTTATCGCACAAGAAATATTGAAGGAGGCTAGCAGGAGTCATACTCCGCGCGCCGACCCGCTCTGGAGAGCGTCCACAGAACCAATCAGCTTTGACTGCTAGATTTCCTCTTAAGCCACTTAAAAGCGATATAGCTATTTGCAGAGGTAACGAAACGTGATGCGGCGCGAAGGTAGTAATCTCCGCTCGTTTGCGTCGGGAGTCGGCCGTATTTTACTCGACTCAGCACGTTTGTATGACCGAGATAGGGAGACAGCAGTTCTACCTCGTTATTTGTTCTTGGTTATACTCAGCACAGCTGGAAGCTAAGCTGTTTGTCATAATCTTTGGCAAGAGGACGATGAAATCCTTAGGAGATGATCTGTGAAGACCTAGGAGGCAATTCCGACCCTGAAAACTTTCAGTCAGAATTTCATGTGCCATCAAAATTAAATTGTGCCGAAAAAGTGATACAGTGCTCAGTGATACAGTATAAGATTCATCATGAAATATTTGGTCCTCGCACTCTTCGTCGCCCTCGCCAATGCCCTGCCCCAGGGAGACAATTCTGGCTTCCTATTTCAGTGCTGACTCCACTGTTAAAGGACCCTTCTTGCTTATTCTGCCTTTTCTAATATACCCAGTTCCCTTGTCGAATTATAAGCTTCTAAAATCCCCACCTTTCTCCATTGTTTCGTTTTGTGGCTACGAATTTTAGCGCTTTTTCGGCCATGCCGAGTTTTGCCCGTCACACAAAGAAAAGTTTGCCGGAGTCTTCAGTGTCCGCTGACAACTCTTTCAAACATAGGGACATGAGAATCTTCTGTTTTACTTCTTCTATTTGCTTAGTTTTCCAACTTTTTAACCACGGCGCGTTCAGTTTTCAAACGGTTTGCTCCCACCCGCCGCGTCGGAGAGCAGGAAGGCTGGAGAGTGTCGTCAGGCGCTAATAAGAAAATCGCTAGTTTCAGGTGGAAAGAAATGGTATGTTCGAAACGTTTTTTCTGATCCCTTTCATAGGCGAAAGACCATTTCTAGCAAGAGTTGTGCTTTAAAAGTCTCTCCTTTATCAACCTTAGTAGTTGTGCGTCACCGAATTCGGACATTTCTGTTCCTAATTCGGAGAATTAAAATCCGAATTCGGAGGGTTATAATCCGATGCAAGATGAAACTGCTAGAATGCATCAGATTATAACTATCCGAATTCAGATTTTAATTATCCGAATTAGGAATAAAAATGTCCGAAATCGCTGACACTCAACTAGTAAAGTCCGATAAAGGAGAGACTTTTTACAGTGTCCTGGTTGACTTTTCCATGGGGCTAATGCGCAACTTCATGTGAACCGAAAGCCATATCGCTTATTCCCCCTTCAGATAACTCATACCAAGAACTCACGTGTGATTATTATTGTTTCTCTAGCGCATGTGTCGGCTATTCGTCATAGGAATTTAAGATGGTCGTATAGGCAGCACGCTTGATTTGACTTTTTCGCACATCGGAAATTCAAAGAAAAAATCATGTAGGCCATTTTCTGGTTTAAACAAGACCCCCGAGACATTTTCTTAATGGGTATACTATCAAGTTCCCCGATGTTCTCCAAACAAAAAATAAAGCTAAGATACTTAAAATATGCGAAAAGAATGTATTACATTGTAAAAAAAAATCTTGCAGTATTTACTACTGGGATTAATCTTGTCTCTAAAAGACAATCTTATCTATAATTCGGATTAATCTTACCTCAGTAGAGATAAGATTGATCCCAGTAACAAATACTGCAGTTAACTTTAATCCTTACTCGGACGAACTTTTTACAGTGTAGCTAAAGAAAGATAAGTATTGAGTGATGTAAAGTGTATTGTAACCATCATGTATTTTGTACGGGCAATTGGCTATTAAATATATTAATATTCATATAGCGCAGCAGCGTGAACTAGGATTAAAATGGAAATCAACGGGCTGTCGTCAGTTGCTAGGGGGAACTTGGGAGTAGAGTGGGCGTTCCATTTGCAATCGTAAGCCGTGGAAACCGTGCTCGTCCGGACCCAGCGTGCTCTCATTGGCGGAAAATCAGAGCTGCTGCGAGTGCAGCAAATCCGAGTCCGAGACAAGTCCGAGTCCTTCAAGAAGGCGTCTCGAGACGAGTCCGAGTCCGCAGCTCTGGCGGACGGACAGCTCCGTGAAAGACGAGTTCGAGACGAGTCCGAGTCCTTGAAATAGGCGTCTCGAGACGAGTCCAGAGTCCGAGCCCACTAGCTCTGCTAAATATCGCCAAAATGTACGACAAGTCACGATCGCTTCTGTCAGCTTACGATTGCCAGTGGAGGACCCACTTAACCCTTTCAGTCACTGATTTTTTTCATTCGATGGAAAATTCTGAAAATTGGACTGTATGACAACTTTGCCTAGGTCAACTTTTTTATTTTTCTGAGCGATCTCTTTATGTATGACAGCATGTACTTCGGTGAGGACAGTGTGATGAAAATAGCAGTAAAATTTAACACTATTTTCTACATTCATAGTAATTACTAATCGTATAAAAAGTTTTGAAACTTTTTGCAGCGCACTTGCCAATTTATGAAGCTTCTGAAGCCCTTCTTATAATATCTAATTTCTTGTTACATACGACACTAGATGGAATAGAGATGCGTGTTCTCAGGTGAGGACAAAATGACTGAAAGGGTTAAGAGATGATGAAGCAGTAGCATGCGCGTCAAATTCAACTAAACGTTTCACAGACACGAGGCACGAAAATTCGTAGCAGACCTAGCGTAAAGATAAAGCAGGAAGACGGATGAACCCCACCATTCCAACCCATTAAAGTTCTTCCTGGAACATGACACAATCATCACCCGAGTGTAAAAGTGCTTGCAAAGCAAATCTCGGTGCAAATAACTAAAAGACCAAACCTCTTCTTGTCTGGGATTGACTAAAAAGAGGCACGGCATGGCGCAGGAGGCACGCGTAGTAAAAGGAGATTAGCTAGTAGTAGAAGTAGACAAGTAAATGAGAGAGAGCCTAATAGAAGGGACGTTAGAACACTGTTCCTGCCCCAAACTCTGAAGCCTAAAATGGCACTTTCGGTTTTTGTGCCTCTTTTTAGTACTCGTGCCTCCTACAGTATCTCGCGCCGTGCCTCCTTTTAGTCGATCTCTTCTTGTTCCTGCCCCTTCAAACTCCCGTTAGAACTTTTACAAGCAAATAATAAAATCATATTCATTAACACCATTTTAATCACAGAGATGTGTACTGAATTTTTCGCGTTTTTTTTTCTTTTTAAATCTTTCTCACCCTACACCCTCTCATTAGTTCTGTTCTTTTTATTACACCGTCTTGACCCGTAAACTGGATATAAATGCTCTGAGAACTTGACTAAAGTCTAAACCCGTATAAGGTAAGACGAATCACTTACCCTGCATTCCCCCTCTGGCTTTATCTAGCTGCGCCAGGATTCGTTCATTCTCAAGATCACGTGACCTTGATCCCAGCTGCGTCGGCCAATCGCTGGAGCTATTTCTTGTTCCTGCAATTAGATCTTGTAAGGATTCGGCTCAAAAAGTAGATCATTAAAGCAGGGCTCTAGTAGTAATGGTGACGGCAGACTAAGTTTTCACGGTCTAATCGGAGATCGTTTAAGTTTAACTGAAAAGCCAACGTATTTGTATTATTTACAGATACATTATGTCACGGCTGCAAGAATTGCACATTGATTTCCGTCAGAAATCTAGTCTACGTCTGTTGCCGCATCACCGACTGATTAGACTTTTTTGACTGATAGTTGGAGGCCTATTGTATGTTTCGTATGTTATTCTCCTGTTGTCTTTAGTTCTTTTCTTTTTTCTACTTATCTTTACTCCACTCTCTTTTGTTATAAAACATTTTGTGGGTTATAAATATACTTACTTACGTAACTGAATGCACTGCGTTATTCGGACTGTGTTAAGTTTGTTTTCACTATTTGCTATAGTAGGCTATGATGTTAAGAATACGTACGGCCGTCCTCAAGACGTAAAATTCTACTATGACGCGGAAAATTTGAACCTCAATGCACAACGCGGCTTTCAGTGACCACACTGTCAGAAGTTTCATAACAGATAACACGAGGATGCGCGGTTTCAAGAGATAATGCGTAACAGATAACACATCTGATGTTATCTGCTGTGTTTGAAAAAGTTATGCATGAAATGTTATGCATAGCACGCTTTGTTAGGAAGAGCCAAAAAAGCTTCTGCTGACTTTATTCCTTATCGTCATGATGTCGGAAAACTCAGCAGATACTTTTTGGCGGTTTTCCTGTTCTTCCTGATGGTAACGCTTATTTTGCATAACATTTCGAAACACAACAGATACCATCCGAAGTGTTATCTGTTACGCATTATCTGCTGAAACCGCGCATCCTCGTGTTATCTGTTATGAAACTTCTGACAGTGCAGTGGTCAGCTCGCGGCAGGTAGCTCACTGCGTGAACACTTCGTGAATCGTTTTCGCAAGCAGAAAACACAGGTACAAGCGCACAGAGGTACCACAAATCTGACAGGGAAATTCTACTATATAAAATTAATTATTCGTGAATAGAGAACGCCTTTTCGTCGGATCTTCAAGCCTCTTTAAGTGAATAAGTGATGGCTAGCTAAATTTTCCTATATCAGCCGTTTTCGGTTAAACTTCTGAAAGGGTCACTGGTTCAGGTTCATTTATTTTTCAAATATTCAAAACAAATTGATCGGCGGGTTTGTGGGGCGGGTTCCCATCTAGTGGTGAGTCATGGAATTATTAATATTTATTTATCTAACTAGTTATATGTCAAATAGGTTTGTTTTATATTGTACCGGGTTTTGCCAATCGACCTTGTATCCCCGGCTTGACCCTTTCTTTATTATCATGTTCGACAGAAGTGTAATTAAAACCTTGAACCATTTCACGTCAGAGAGCAGGCTCGATGGCCAGAAGAAAACACTTACAGAATACAACTTAAAAATGGTCATTCTAACTGAATACAACATGACTATAAAAAAAAACCATCCGGTCCCACGAGTGGGGACACCTAGCGAGTATCCTCCTCAATTAAAAATGACGAGCTTATCGTTCAGACTTCCCGAAACTAGAATACAGGTGATGCGTGTAGTTTAGATTTCGTTCACTTAACACCCCTCTTCATGATGGAGCCTACTTGACGAAAAAAGTTCGGCAGTCCAATCAGTGGCGCCGTTTGGGGGGGGGGGGGGGGTAGGGGGGGCCATGCCCCCCCCCCTGAATTTGAAAGGGGCCCAAAATCCGAGGTTTTTTGTCTATATTCCTTGTTGTTTGACATGCCGAAGTAAAACACTAGTTGAGGCTGTTACTCCTACCCTATGGCAATTATCCTAGAATCCCTCAGATTCCCTTCGAGACGTCTAACATCGCAGTCCTCCTGTTTAAAAGTAGAATATCCAAATTCCCGACTCTTCTTACATCCAAACATCCAAGGAGACTACTACCACACGAGGCTGTCTCAGATTTTTATCATGTCGGAAACGTACTGATCAATACCTTGTGAAACAGAAGATGAGGTCACGATCGGCACGTGTGGGGGCCTGGGGGGGGGGGGGGGGGTGCAATCAGGAAGCAAAAATGAGCACGCCTAAGAGATGGGTCAATCCGATCATGACAGAATTCGAATCCGAATCCAGGGCTAGGTCGGATCCGATTCCGAAATCATCCTTTCGTGCTGAAGATTCGAATGCGGAATCGAATCCGGATTCGGACCGGTTTCAGGCCCAGACAGACACGCTGACTTGCGGTTGATTCTCATGCGAGTAAGGGCTTAAATTCTGAAAGTTTGGTGCGCAACTGCTAGACCCATCCAACGTGGTCTCCTTCATTCGCTCACATTCTTGATAATATGCGACTCCAAGGCTTGTTTTTTTTCCCTTGCTTTTGTCTCTGTACAATCAATGATCCTTAATATAATACTTCAGGCACATCTCTTACTAGGAATGATATTTTCATAATGAAATTGCACTAGGAATGATATTTTCATAATGAAATTGCTCAGAAATACTTCTTTTCCAAATTACTATTACTTTCCAAATGAAATTAGCGAATAACAAAATGGGATTCCCTCATTTTTGGTGTATATATTGAGTTTTTGGGTGTTAATTTGTTTTCCCGCCATGGTCCCACGGACTTTTTGGAAAGAAATTCATTCATTCATGGATTATTAGCGCTTGTCAACTCTATCCAGCCTTTTTGCTGTCCAACGCGGCGGCTGGGCGCAAAATATTTAAGAACAGAATGCGCCGTGGCAAAAAAAAAGTGGGAAAACCAAGCAAGCAAGAAGTCCGAAACAAAATGATGAACTTGGTCAAGCACGTCTTCCATAATGAAAATAAACACGCTGATGCTTCTCATGCCCTCATGTGTGAAATAGTTGCCAGCGCACCCTGAAGCCGCTTTCACACGTTACTGACGCGTCGTTGCGATGCGTCGCGTATGCGTTTATCTTGCGTTGCGTACAGGTTGCGTAGCGTATCTTTCACACCAGTGTGAGAGTATGTCACGCTAGATGCAAATTTACGTTTTTTTTTTTCGTTTTCTTCTGCCAAGTTTTCATTTCTTTCATGAATTAATAAGTTTTTAATCATCATTAGTAGATTTTTCTTCATCAGTATCTCCATTTCTGTTCAAAAACTTCCATTTTTCACTAAGAAATCTGATACGTAACGCGTTGATCCAACGCAAGAGTAGAACTTGGTTCTATTCTTCCGTTGCGTTTTATTGTCTGCGCAAGCTCTGCGTTTCGTCGCCGCAATTGTGACGCAGAGGTTGGGTAGCTTAGTGTGAAAGGCTCTACGCGTCAATGTGAAAGCGGGTTGAAGGTGTCGGCGAAGTTTGCTTTGCGTGTCCGGGAAGACTCAAAGCGTGTTCCACCCTACGCTTGACGTCACGAATTCTTGCTTTTTGCGGGTGGAACGATTTTTCCGCAGAATATTATGCCACGGGCGAATCCGACCAATCACGTTACAGAGATGAATAGTTACCACGCTCACTACGCTCTCGAGCATGGTAAGCAAATAGTTGCTATTAGTTACTATTTCGAGAAGGCTGGAACGGTCAGCGTAGTAACTTTAACCGAGGTTGGAGCGAAAATAGTAACTAGTTACTATTGTTAGAAGGGTGGAACACGCTCTCAATTTCAGATTGTAAGGTCACTTCCAAAGAAAGCCCACCATTGTGACCTCAAAAAGATTTATTGTTTGCAGTAGTTTATCACTTGTAGTTGCATTTCAATCATAGAGGTGTAAGCACGCCCGGGTACCACCATTCCAAACGAAAAAGTTCATTCGATAAGCATTGATTATATGATATTTGACGGTGCAAAACGGACAAGTCAGCTATATTTTATTTTAACTATATTTCGGCCCTTCTTGGCAAGGATCCTCTTTAGGCTCAAGCCGCTCAAGCTGTAAAATGAACTTGTATTAATAGCGGAGGCGCTAAACAGTGGTAGATACAAAACGAAACAATGGCGAAAAGCGGGGATTTCCGAAGCTTACAATCCCACAATGACGCTAAGGATAACAGAAAAAGCAGAATAAGTAAGAGGGTTTTGTAAGTGCCATTAAAAGCGAACTTTCAAAAACAATCAATAAGGAGAATTATAAAAGTTACTTATTATAAATTCTCTAAATTCCTTCTTGGTTTCCCTATTTCTGCGAGTAACTCTTTCCTAACTTCTAATTTTAAAGTGAAGAATCCTTTGGAAGCTTTTTACAATAAAATCCAAAACTTTAATAAAAAGACTAATAACATTCTTCTTCATCACAACCTTTCTCCTTTTTTAACTAAAAAAGCGCCCTGATGAGTTTGTTTATTTTGATCTTTGTTGTTTCCTTTGTATTTCATTGCAGATTTAGTGGGCTAATTGTTTTCTAACGGTCAGTTGTATATTTGTCTGTAAGTGTGTGTGAGTCTGATTGACATGTTTTTTTTTTTTTAATATAGTACTCTTCAGTTTTGAAGGATTCAAATAAATAACAATAGTAATAATACAAGTTATTTACCTATATTGTGCTTACCGGCAAGCCGCTCCATTTCCAGTAGAGAATCCAGATTCAAGGATGTTGTGCTGTCATTTGATGGAAGGCGAAACGAATCTATAAATAAAATAAATTAGCTCTTCAAAACTTCATAATAATGTTTTTTTTAAAGTCTAGCTGAAATAATAATACTAATAATAATTTATTTAAGACCCATCATACACTCACAAAGAGGAAGACGGAGTATAAATGCAAAATGAGACAAAAGTAATATACGGAAAGACATAACACTGTACAAAAAACAAAACGGAACTAACTTCTAACAAATTAACCTGATAATGATCCAAAAAATAAAAAGAAAGAACAACAACAACGACAACAAAAACAGAACCAGAACTAGCGCTCCTTGCTAATGGGTTCCATGTGTGGAAAGTAAATCCGGAATGGAAGGAGCTAGCGCTCCTTGCTAATGGGTTCCATGTGTGGAAAGTAAATCCCGAATGGAAGGAGCTAGCGCTCCTTGCTATGAAAAATATATGCCGAGCGCAGCGAAGTTCCCTTGAAGTTGGCCTTCGAGTTTGGTAATCCGATATCAACTGCGACTTAACTATTATAACTTTTTCGAACACAATTTTGTTTACGCACTGGCCTACTTAGTCTTCTTTTGTAGAACTTATTTGCTACTTTCGTGGGGAATTTTTGCTTAGTGAAATGGCAACCCTACGCTACTGCTTACATGTGAAAATTACAACTGTTGTGACCCGGGCACTTCTGTTTCTAAGTCCACTTGTCGAAATTATGTCATAACGATACATTGACGGAGAAATTCAAAATTCAAGACGCAAGTGTTACCCTTTTGGATGTTTCGTCATCACTTTCAAAACTCATGGACAACAAGGCCCAACCAGGACACGATGTCGCCCACTGCTTCCTGACCGAAGATTAAAAATTAAGTGTCTTTTTCTGTGTGTATATATGTGTTTTGTTTATTTTCTTTATTTTCGTCATTTACTCCGCCTTTACAAAATGGCGGGTCATAAATAAATTACTTACTTACTTGCTTACACTGAACCAATGTTTTACAGAAGGTATCTTTCCAAAGTTTTTTAAAAGAGCGTACATTACGCCGATTCCTAAAAGTAAATCTCCTAGCCTCCGCCCGATTTCAAAAACATCTGCGTTTTCTAAAGTGTTCGAAGGTTTTATTTTTGAGTACCTGTATGATGAAATTTGAGATAAGATTGATCCCCGTCAATTTGGTTTTAGACCCGGGTTTAGTACAGAGCATTATTTAGTTCGAATGTTAGATGATGTTTGAAGCAACCTCGAAACGGAACATGCGTTTGTAGACGCTCTTTTCGCTGACATTGTAAAGGCATTTGACAGTTTTTTCATTCATGAGGCTGGTGATATGGGGGCTAGTAAATTTGTCTTACGTATGTTAGCTAGTTATTTATCTGATAGAGAACAGTGTGTGCAGCTACCAAACGGTGATGTTTCCGAATTCTTGGACATATACTGTGGATCGCGCCGCAGGGGACTAAGCTAGGACCATTGTCTTTTTTGATTGTTTTTAATCGTATTTTAACTTCAATTCGTGACCGTTTTAAATTTGCTGATGACCTATCTGTGCTTTCATTGAGAAACCTTTCAAATCATTCTGATCATACAACCACGCTCAGTGATATTTATGAAAATCTCCAGCCCGAACTAAGCCGAGTTAAATTAACAGTAAGCAGCGTGAAGAGTGTTGTTTTTGAGATTTTCATTCCTCAAGAAAGATGTTACGGTTATTGAAGATGTTGGTTTGAGTACACAAAACTGTGTTAAATTACTTGGTGTGTATATCCAGAGTGACCTCAAATGGAATACTCACATTGACGCTCTTGTTAGAAATAGGTCGCATCTACTGAAATCTTTCTCGGTCCTGAGGAGATTTAAGATTCCCGTGAAACAATTAGTCCTAATTTATTGCTGTTATGTCAGACCTTGTCTTGAATATTGCTGCCAGGTATGGCATCCCGGTTTGACTAAGGAGCAATCCAGTAGACTGGAGCTAATCCAGAAAAGAGCAATCAAGATTATCCTGGGCCCAGTGTACGTTAGTTATGAAGAGAGCCTTTCATGTCTCGGTCTCCCTTCCCTTGAGCAACGTAGGCACCATTTAACAACTAGTTTTGGCAATAAATGTCTAAATTCTAAACTTCACAGATCAATGTTGCCTGAGTATGTTGAACAAAATCAATACAGGCCCAACACGCGTACTCAAACCCACTCAAACAAAGCTAAATTAACAAATTATCCAGCGGTTGCAACTGAGAGATACGCTAACTCGTTTGTGCCGTACTTTGTTCGTTCGTTTAATAGTTCTTAGTCGTGTTTATCTAGTATTATTTGTCATTTGTCATTTGCCATTTTATATCCCGTTGAAAGTGCTATGTTGACTTACCTCTGCTAGCTATCTTTGCTATTTTGGTGAATAAACGATATATATAAAATATAATATAACCTGATCCCATTTTTTTTTAATCTCCTTCTTTCGCAGAACATGAGACACCAGAACGAAATAGTATAGAAGGAGCGAAGACAAATTTCCCAACTTTACGATTATTGCGCCCCCGGTTGGGGACGATGCGCCCATAGGCGGTACGATTATAGGCTATGAATAGCGGATCAAAGAAGTATATAAAGCATCATATATTAGCAAAGAAGTGATGGATAATTAGACTGTCGAATCTCAGCTCTTTTCAATCAACCTTTAAGTATATATAATACAAACGCCTAAGCGACGAAGTTTTACAGCCGGCGAATTTTGGAATTTCGCCAGCTTGCATATCGGATAGATGAAGACAAGACAGCAAAATATTAGTTGCCTTCCCGGAACTTAATAATTCCTAACAGTCTTTAACTTTATATCGGAAAGGGGCTAACTACAGCTTTAACGATCGCAAACTTTCTACAGTTCAAAACAATTTGACGAAATAGTTAACAATCGTCAAGTTCCGGAACTGAAATCGTAGGTGGGCGGAGCTTAAAGCGGGCCACAAAAAATGGTCTTTCTACCACACAAACAATGCTGACTGTCACTATGAATGTTCAAAACCACTAAAAACACCGTAAAACAATGAGCAAATTAAAAAAAAAACACCAAATTTCCTAGGTTTGAAATAACTCTTTCTGGACTAAATCTCAGCCGATTATCCCGGACAGCTGCTATGGCACGAAGGGAGCTAATGGTCAAAATAAAAATTTCCATCTAATGCTCCAACTGTTTATTACAAATACAAATAAATTACAAACCAAGACCAGTGTGGTACCTCTGAAGACATGCAAAAATTATCAGTTAGTCTTAAAATTCTTTGCTAATCAATCTTGGAAAATTCCGCCATCTAGAAAAGAAGACGTTGTGCGTGGTTTTTTTCTCAAGCCAAAACAGCAACTCAGCAATCGAGTTCAAATCTAAACAAACCCGTGGCATGCGATCCCCAAGAGAAGGTAAACAGAATGTTTGGATTAGGTCTTTAAATTACGCAAGCAGAATCAAATGTTAAACAGATGTTAACAATCGTTAAGTTCTAGAACGCAACCACTCTTTCACTATTTGACGCGGATGGGAAAAAGAAGCGGTAGATTTCGGGAGTTCACGTGTGGTTTCAGAGCTTAAATCCTTCGGTGCAGCGAAAAATATGATTCCGGTTACCCTTCCCCCAGACATAACCCACCGCCCCCCCCCCCCACACACACATAGCGTTAACAAATGCAATATATTTGAATGAATGAATTTGTTTATTTCCCATCTTTCCATAAAATGTCACTGATGGCTAAGAAAAGCAAACACACAAGATACAATTTTTTTAACTTGTCAATACATAATTCAAAAAAGAGAGAAAAAAATATAAGCTATTCCTTTAACTGTTGTTTAATTGCTGGATAGAGGCTGTTTAGGGGGTCGAGGGATTTCAGAAATCGAGCACGACGCTCTAAAGCAGCCTCTCGGATCTTTACCCCATGATTTCGTGTGGTCTGAAAGTGGTATTGGTGTGGTACTGTGTACAAAAAGTGTATACAAGCGAGCGGTCAGCTTGCGGTGTTTACAGTTAACTCGCGTGTCTCGGGAATCCCTAAGTGCTTGCAGTTTTTAATTAGATTTTGTAATTTCCTACATATTTGCATTCGGGGAGGGGGGGGGGCTAGGCGGGGGTTTATGTGCGGGGAGAGCTTCACCAGGGTTTTTTCACCTACAACAGCAATATCCAGCTCCTGATTACTTAAAGGACATCCTCGCCTATAATACAATCCACTTGGCTGAACCTCGCCGTAAAGCTAACATAAGTTATACCCGAGACTCCGAACATCAAAAGGTAATTTTTATCCCCTTACTGTCTTCTACGCTTGTCGCGTCTTCTGTTTTCGGGGGGCTCTCTGGTCAGAATGACCGTTTGTACAACTTGGTCTTGAACTAAGGGACCCACGAAGGGACTAAAAACAAACAACGGAGAGCCGAGTATCAACGCGGCGTAGTCTATGCTTTAGAAACACTAGAACAGAAATCTGTAAACTAGTGATTGTGAAGCACTATTCCACCCCTGCTTTCACATATGATCCGATATTTTTTCACCAATCTCATTATTTTCAATTCTGCCACCTCTCTTACGAAAAGTTATAGTTTATTTTTTATTTATTTATTTATTTATCACCCGTCATTTCAAACAGAAAATGGACGGAGTACAAAAACGAAAAGAAAAAAAAGCAAAACAAAAGCAAAACGTAACACTTTCATATGAAACACACAAGAAATCGACAATTACAAACTGAGACTCTCTGACTGAGTAAAAACTGAACACCAGTACATACATATACACTTAAACTCTGAGAATTTTACTTCACGGGTGGGACTGGATTTTTGAGTTGTACTTGCTAATCAGGTTAGAGATAGCAAGCTCAGGGTCTCTTATGTTATATATTTTCATCATTTTGATGTTTCTTGTCCAAGGCGGGAGCCGAAGTAAGTATTTGGAGAATCTGAAGAAAGTGGAACGGAGTTTATTTTTTTCACTAGTTGAGAATATTTGCCAGAAGGGAGCTAGGTAAAGAAATTGGGGTAATGCAACGGAGTTATAAAGGGAAGCTAGTATTTTTCGGTTGAAACGGGTTACATTCTTTACAAGTAGAGCATAGGAAGCGCATATTTTTCTTTCAAAATGTTCAGAAAGAAGCCGGCGGGTGTGTTTTAATGACGAGCCATTAAATGAAGAGCCATTATCCATTAACTGATCTGTTTAACTCAACATGTTACAAGTAAAGAGGCGTACAATCGTGTTTCCGTTGTGATTTCATTATGCGCCAGGTTTCGTTTGATTGTGAGATGTCCTTTTAGCCACGAGACTTACCAGGTGTTGCAGTTCTTGAATCCAGGTCCAGCCAACGCTGCGAGGCCATGTTTGCATATCCCATGGAGCCCTGGGACCCAGGTAGTGACGTCCCTAACCCAGACGTTCCACTGTAACTTGTACCGAGACTTTGCGCTCCAGGGTAGTTTGTAAGGCTACTCATACCTAAAACAAAACTCAAACCATAAGCTACAGATAAACAGATACTTTATCAACACTGCAGTCCTATTGCATCATGATTATGTAGAAAAATTCAGAACATAACTAAATTCAAAACAGTTATATTGCAAATAAATCCAATGAATACACAAATAATCTCCTATAAGATCCAGTAAAATAATCTCCAATAACAAGCAACCTTTCTCCCCAACTCTATATGCCTCTTCTATCCCGATGAAAAGTTTGTAGCCTGCGTAGTAGTATGGTAGTAGTACGAAAAAGTCGCATGTAATACTATGTAATAGCGAAAATACTATCATTTAATGTGCCCCAGACTGGTCCAATCTTATGTAGGAGTATGTAGTGGCATCCTGTCTTGCCATAGTAGCATCCGGTCTTGCTAATAGTAGCATATAGTAGTCTGCAGTAACACGGTAGCCTTGAAGTAGAAGCATGTAGTAGCATCATTAGTACTGCATGCTACTTTTTCGTACTACTTCATAGTACTATTTTGAGATAAATTTTTCATCGGGATGCCTCAATTAACGAGCCTTCACAAATTCTTTCTCAACAAAAAACGGACATCCTTCAAAATAGTATCTAATCCCTAACTTTCCAAACACCCTAAGTAAATTTCCTGCCTTGACTCCTTTACGAACTACAGAAAATGTAGTAGACTCTACACATCGGACAAAAATAGGGACCAACACTCAACATTCGACTTTAACCATATTGATACAAATACCATACTTAAAGAACCCGTCCTACCTATAATGCCAATGTAACCTACTTCCGGATTGCTTTCATTAATTCTTAAACCTGAAGACCCAAATTTCATATCATTCTAAACCCGCTAACGACACCACACTAATCTTTGCACTTGCCGCGATTCATGATTTTCCGTTCGCATTCTGCTCCTGACGAGTGTCGCCTGTCATGCTACTGACGCGTAAAACCGGTTATCTGGATCTTGCCGAGTTTTGTTAGAAGTCATTGAAAGCCAAGCTTAGTTTTACAGTACTCAGATATTTTCGAATATTGGAACATAAACACTACGTAGTGCGAGGTGTGCTTTAAAAAAAACCTTAGCTGTCTTCCAAATTGAAACTAAATAAATCACTATCGGCCCTTCATCAAAAGCTTCAAATGCCCATCTTGCTTATTCTGATTTTTCTATCGTCTCTAGCTCCCTTATAGAATTATAAGCTTCTAACATCCCTGCCTTGTACCTTTGACTCTTTAGCCCTTTTTTGGCCGAGCCAAGTTTTGCCAGTTACGCAAAGCAAACATATCTGTAAGCTTCAAGATCAACCGACAACTCTTTCACACATAAGGACCTGAGAAACTTCAAGGTGTTCTTTTTATTTCGGAAGAGATGGTAGCTCATCAGGTCATATTTTCTTCTTTTGTTTGGCTTGGCTTTCCCACCTTTTAACCACGGTGCGTTCAGTTTTCAAATATTTTGCGTCCAGCCGCCGCGTTGGAGAACGGAAAGGCTGGGTTGCGCCGACAAGCACTAACAAGAAAATCAATCCCTTCACGTGGACTCGATCAAAAATTTTGTCGCCTATGTAGTTGTATGATTGTTGTACGAAAAAGTTGCATATAGTGATATTTTATAGTACAGAATACTATCATTTAATGTTTCCTCAAACTGGACCAGTCTTAAGCAGGAGTATTCAGTAGCATCCTGTCTTGCTATAGTAGCATGCAGTGGTAACGTTCACTACTGTGTGCTTTAAAAATTTGCAACACAATGTAACTTATTCTTGAAAAAATTTCATCGGGGATCGATCGCTTCATCCTTTTCATCAAAAAGATATTTCGTCAAAAGGATATTTCAAACGTGTGGAGGGAGCGGAGCAAGCCCCGACATCCCTCCAATTTCCAAAAATCAGTTCGGAACACTTTCTCTAGCAACCAATCCAATTCTTTGCATGCACATTTCAGGTGAAGAATCTTCTCATGCGTCTTCATATCACCAAGTAACTTCATTGTGGAAGATTTTTGCCAATTTCGGCACAACTTCACGACCCCCCCCCCCCCCCCCTAATCGGAGATGGTAAATGTCCAAGGACACAATCATCGGAGTCAGGATGGCCTATTACACACGCAGAACTTCACGGGTTTATTGTGGATCCCCCATGTCAATTCACACTATGGTTTGCATACCGAACCCACAATAGGCTATCAACCACTCAGCAAACACTAGGCATTACAGGTACTCTAAGGAGCTTTGTATAGGACTCGTTTGGAAAGTCAGTCCTGAAGTTAAGAAGGCAAAAAACACGGCAAAATTTTGGCTAAAAATTTGGATTGCTTGTGGACGCCCAGGGAATGGTACTGTTTTTAATCTAAAAGCTAAAACAAAGCGTGAATACAAATCTTCACTTAAAAATGCTCGTTTGAATGGCTTAGATGCTCCCAGTGACAAAAAAGCGTGGCAAAAGGTCCTCCGTACAGATAAAGGTTCAGCTGTACCTCCTTCCGCGCTAACTATGGCTGACTGGACCAACCACTACCGTGGTTTATTCAGTGGTTGCAAAAACCAGATTCAGCAGCACTTTGAAAATTTACTTCTTAAATACCTACCAAGGAAAATATTTCAACCTTCTGTTCTTCCCGTTACTTGTTCTTCCATCGAAATCGCTTTCCGAAAATTAAGAAGAACTGGTTCTACAGAGTCTGATGGCCTTAGTGCCGATTTTTTCAAAATTGAGTGTCCAGCTTTAACACAACACCTTCAGCTGCTATTTCAAATTTGTTTATGCCAGGGTTGGGTTCCGAATAGTTTCCTCCTGGGTACATAACATCGGTGATTAAGCGAGGGAAAGACGCGGACCTTTGCAAAAGCTATCGGCCAATTACAGTTTCTTGTACCATAAGCAAAATCCTGGAATACGTCCTTCTTCCAGAACTAGTTGAAAAATGTAGCTTTGGTTCAATGCAGTTTGGATTCCGTTCGAGCGCCAGTTGTGCGCATGCTCATCACATATTGACAAAAATGATGAAACAGGCTACCCGCGACAAGTCTTCTATACATATATATTCTATAGATATAGCTGGTGCTTTTGACAATATAACGCATTCTCAGGCCCTATTTTCTCTCATTACTTCTGGCGTGAATCTGTCTGTCGTCTATCTGTTAAAATTTTGGTATGGTCATTCTTCAGTAAGGTTCAAATGGCAAGGTAGCTTGTCAGAGATTATTTCTGTCCGAACTGGTGTTCGCCAAGGGGGAGTCTTATCTCCCTACATCTTCAAATCGGCCATATCTTCTTGTCTCGATTCTTTGCTTCCTGCTTACTTCTATAAAGACTATGCTTTCAGCTACATAGCCTATGCGGACGACTTGCTCTTAGTAAGCCGTAGCCGATCCACACTCACAAAAAATGTAAGTAAGCTGTCGTCAGAACTTCTGAAAATTGGCCTTGAAGTTAACCTTTCAAAATGTGAGTACCTGCATTTCAACCCTTCGTCAAATTGTCCGAGTGCATCTAAAGCTTCTATATCTCTTGGATCGTTCATCGTCAAATCAACAGACTCTCTACGGTGGCTCGGCATAACATTCAAATCTTCATTGTCAAAATTTTGCTCATCGGTTGTTCAAGAAGTTTATAAGTCGATCCGTAGCGCCTATGGGCGCATCGTCCCCAACCGGGGGCGCTATAATCGTAAAGCTTTGGGAAATTTGTACAGCACCTTCTGCGCTCCTTCTATACTATTTCGTTCTGGCGTCACTCATGTTCTGTGAAAGAAGGAGATTAAAAAGATGAGATCATGTTATTTTAAATATGCAAAGCACCTCCTCCACTTGTCGAAATTATGTCATAACCATACATTGACGGAGAAATTCAAAATTCAAGACGCAAGTGTTACCCTTTTGGATGTTTCGTCATCACTTTCAAAACTCATGGACAACAAGGCCCAACCAGCACACGATGTCGTCCACTGCTTCCTGACCGAAGATTAAAAATTAAGTGTCTTTTTCTGTGTGTATATTTGTGTTTTGTTTATTTTCTTTACTTTTGTCATTTACTCCGCCTTTTCAAAATGGCGGGTCATAAATAAATTACTTACTTACTTACTTATAAGAATGACCTATGGTCCGTATATTAACGAAAGGTTTTATTTACTGGTACTTACAAAACTGACAAGCTTTAGGTGAAAAGTGTTGTTGGCCGGTCGAGGCCCTGAAAAGAAGTGTAGGTGTCGATGACTCATGTTCATGGCATCAGTCATAATAAATCAAAGAGTCAGTGAATAAGTGAGCAGTCCAGTGTGCGGATGGCACCGCCGCAACAAAACTCAGGAAACCTCAGTGATTCTTTCCTACTTTTCAAGCAGCAGACGACCAGATGATATCTTTGACTACCCTTTCATTAGCAAGAATGATGAGAATCCTAAGGATCGGCTTTGCAACCCTGCCAATGTGACGAGGAGGTGAAATCTTTGCCTACCCTTTCATTAGCAAGAATGATGAGAATCCTAAGGATCGGCTTTACAACCCTCCCAATGTGACGAAGGGGTGAGAGGGGTTCGCCTCTGGGCATTGAAGATTCTATTTTTTTTTTTAATAAACCCTTTTTCATTCATTCATTCATTCAATGCAGTAACACGGTAGCCTTGACATAGAAGCATGTACTAGCATCAGTTCGTACTGCATGCTACTTCTCTTACAACTTCATACCACTATTTTAAAAAAAAATTCATCGGGAGGCCACTGCTCTGTCATTGGGCGATAAAGGGGCTCATGAGCATAGTTTGCAAACTGCCAAAGTATTACAGTCAGATGCCAATAGATAAAAACTGTACATTACTTTGACCATTCCTAGTTCTGTAACTGTCTGTAAGTTCGCTTGTTGAAGTGAGCGACCCCTCCGTTTTCAACAAGGCACAAGGTCTCGGCGGCGATCCCGAACGGGAATATGTCTGACTTTACTTTCTGGATTTATCTGAAATTTTTTATCTAAAAAAAGTAGTACGAAGTTGTACGCAAAAGTAGCATGCAGTACGAACTGATGCTCCTACATGCTTCTACTTAATGGCTACCGTGTTACTGCATACTACTGCATGCTACTATTAGCAAGTCTGGATGCTACTATGGCAATGCAGGATGCTACTGGATGCTACTAAATAAGATTGGACTAGTCTGAGGCACATAAAATGATAGTATTCTTTGCTACTACGTAGTATTACATGCAACTTTTTCGTACAACTATCATACAACTACGCAGACTACAAATATTTCATCGGGTTACTCTACATCTTCTCTGTCGGGATTTGAACCAACGACCTTTCGCTTACAAAGCCACTGCTCTACCACTGGCTCCAAAGGGGCTCGTGAGCATATTTTGCAAAATGTCAAAATAGTCAGATAGATGGCGGCTACAGGAACATTGAGCCCGCCGAAGGCAAATTCGTCCAATCAGATTACGTCTCAGTTTTTTGTTTGTTTATTTATTTATTTGTGACCATCTTTTTGGATAACAGCGGAGTATGAGTAAAGTACACAAAGGAAAATATACATATTAAACACTAAACAAAATAATGTAAATAAAAATGACTAAATTCTTTTCATATAGTTTAAAATCAAACTAAATAGACTTAAAATTTGTACACAGTGACAAGCACATTAGACGGGTTTAGGAATGAAAAACCTCCTAATAATTTCGTGGGCTGAGAGGGCTTTGTGGAGGGTAAATAGCCTCGAGCCTCGTGCCAATTCATTGCCAATTTTCGTGCCAATTCAAACGAGCCTCGTGCCAATTCATCTGAGCGATTTTTAAAAACATTTGTGCCGTATTCTACTAAGTTTTATAACGATTTTTAAAAACATTTGTGCCGTATTTTACTAAGTTTTATTACGAAATGCCCTGAATTTAAAATATTTCTTGTTCGTTTTGTATTGTGTCGACGTGCCGATGTTATAACTGCCATGCTTTTATATTATGGTGAATAAATCTGAATTGAAAATTGAATTGAATAGATAAATAGAGTCTCAAACTGCATCCGCTAAATTGAAATAATGAGCAGTGAAACATAGAAAGAAACTGTACGGGTCGTGTTAGGGTGTTATCAACCGACACTTGTAAACGCAAACATTACAAAGAAGAAGAAGAAGAAGCATCCGCTAATTTACCGCCACAGCACGTTTCAATCTGAAATGAACGCAATAAAGAAATTCCTCAGCGAAACTGTGTTTCCCGGGGCGGGAAGAGATGGAAATGACAGTGATGACGTCACTTAGAGCGATTCATATCGATTCAGTTTGAGGGGGGTTGATGACTGCAAAGGATAGGTGTGTCAGTATTCCTTCAGCTCGGGTTGACTGCGAATCATGTGTGGTGACGATAAAATACAGATTTGCTAGCCGTGCAAATCCATTTTATTCATTAAATACAAAAAAATAAGGCCGCAAAGTCTCTACAGAGTATTTTAAAACATGTGGGGTCGTATATTTGGGAAGCGAACATTTTGTAAATTTCTCTCTTGAACTGGCTGTTTCTTCGGGTGGTTGGTTCTAGTGAAAACATGCTTGAAGCTCCCTCGACCAACGTCTTTGTAGAACTTCTCTGCTTTGGGTTTATGCCCGGGCCCAACTATAGTCAAACCCGGTAAAAGCGGTAATAAGATCGGTTACGGTCGAAAATGGGAAGAAAAGGCGCTGAAAACGTGATAGTCGAGATGGAAAAATCCATCTCCGCCATTTGAAACGTATTTTTGGAACATCACCCAGCGTACAAACTAGCGGGTCCGCTGGCACTAAGCGGGCCGCCCGCTGGCAAGTAAAACGACTTCGGGCACCCTGCACCTTCCCAGCGTACGGCCCACTGGCGAATAAAACGACAACGAACGGTCCGCTATACTATGAACTTCAAATAAACGCAACCTAGCAGTGAGGCTCACAGGCAAAAAAAAAACTGATTCTCCATCCGACTCACGCATCTTTTGCAACGAGGATTTCTTCGGGAATGTCGGCTAGACCCCAGCTCTCAAAGATCTCACACGTTCGTCGCATTGGCATGGTTGTAAAGCCGATCCATAGAATTCTCATCATTCTTGCCCATGAAAGGGTAGGCAAACATGCCATCTGGTCGTTTGCTGCTTGAAAAGTAGGAAAGTTGTTCATAGGCAAAAAACAACTGATGCTCCATCCGACTCACGCATTCGAGTGCTATTTAAAATCATGCAGTCCATATTTTACTCATCAGTTTAACTCTGTTTGATTTTGCAACGCTTTTTAGCTCATGCATTGTTTTATTGATAGTTGACATTTCTCCGGGGTACCTAGTACCTAGGGGTACCTCTCCGGGGTACCTAGTACCTCCGGGTACCTAGCGGAAGAGCCAGAAGCGGTATCACCTCGGGCATCAGATCTGCTCCCGAAGATCTCCGTGATTGTTTGACGCGGGATTTGAGTTGTTTGAGTCTTTACGGCGACGTTTACTTACCTGAGGAGCACTGGCGTGTTTTGGAGAGTATTGACATTGTAACACGAGTAAATTGCATATAAGTGTATATGTTAGTATTATTTTTTTCGACTAATTTTTTATGAAACCAAAACTGTATTTAGGTTCCACAGAATATTATGTGAATTAAAAAAATATAAAGTACTCGCTATAATCTGTATTGATATTTCCGAGTCTATTATTCTTTACGAAGAATTTTGGAAAAATGAAGCGAACTGAAGTGAATTGAATATAACTTTACTACGGCCTTGCCAGAAAATTTCTTGAATATAATCATACAATTTTTACATTTACAGAAACTACAAAACAGTAAAAATCTTTGCAGTTCGTATTTTTATTAGTTTCCTTTCCATCTGTATCGGTTAGAAGACAAGACGGAATGAGATAGCAATTTTTATACTTTCCCTGAGCTAATCTTTTATAATTAGTAGCGAGGAATGGCGCAAAATCCTTCTGAGATGTTTTTTTGCTAATCCCAAGACTTGTCTATAATCAGTTTTTGCCCTTTTTTTACCTTTTGCGTTACCTGTAGAGGCGAAAAATACCCAGTGGCGAAACATCGCGGTGGCGCTAAAACATGTGTCTCATCAATACTCTTGATGACTAACTCTTCTTGCCTATGCAAAATCGCCCTGTACCTAGCGGTGTCACAGCTGCTCCCAAGCATCGCCGTGAGTGGTTAACACAGGATTGAGTTTGAGTCGTTAGTGCTACATTTTCTCGTTCTTCCCGAGGATCACTGGCGTGTCTTGGACTTAGTCATATAGAGTATGCATGCAACTTTCTGGTATAACTAACATACAAACTACACAGTCTAAAAGTGTTTCATACGGAAGGGATGTACACAAGATATATTTGATTGCCGACTAGCCCCTGGAAGTGAGAGACCCCTCTTCTTTTAAAAAGGCAATCTTCCATTTCAGTGCTTTCGAACTGAGAGTGAATGGTGATCATTTCCAGCTCTAGAGATATTTTATTGCCTGTATTCGCTTGTGAAAATGGGTGGGCCATCCATTTTTAAAGCACAACTGTAACTAGAAATGATCTTCTCACGATGAAATGACTCAGAAATTTCGGTTTTCGAAAATACTATTACTTGCCATGTGAAATTAGATTTTTTTGTGTTGGCACTTGTGGACTCTATCCAGCCTTCCTGCTCTTCGACGCGGAGGCTGGACGCAAAATATTTTAAAACTGAACGCACCGTGGTTAAAAAGTAGAAAAACCAAGAAAAAAAAATTCAGAGGTAGACCGGATGACCTGTCTTCCAAAAAACAATATCTGTAAGCTTCTAATGTCCTTTCGTGGGAAATAGTTGTCGGCTTAAAGCTTCCGGCGCTTTGCAATACGTGACTGTCAAAACTCGGCTAGGAAGAAAAAAGCGCTAAAAATTCGTAGGCTCATAGCTAAGAATAACAAACAAAAAGTAGAATACGCAAGAGGGGTCCTTTAACAAAGATAAAAGCGTTCTCGGGATCCCAAACGGAGGCATGCCTTATTACACCTTACTCGGTCCCCTCGACACCGCCTGTTGGGGCTTACAACATCTGAAGCGAAAACTCTCCGGTAGTCGATTATTCCTATTCCTGCGATTGTTTGTAATTATTTCTACACTCGCTTGTGAAAGTGGGTGAGCCCTCCATTTTTAACAAGGATAAAGGCTTCCGCGGATCGGAGATGAGGGCATGCCTTATTTACTTTACTCGGTCATGTCAACACATGTTGGAGCTTATAGTACATATACACTGTAAAAGAAAATCTTGCAGTATTTCTAATGGGATTGTCTCTAAAAAGATAGTCTTATCCCTAATTCAGATTAATCTTATCTGAATAGAGATAAGAATAATCCCAGTAACAAATACTGCAGTTAACTTTAATCGGTACTCGGAGAAACTTTCTACAGTGCAGGCCAAGAGCTGTCAAAGAGTTTTATCATTCCTAGTTCTGAAATTGTTTGTAACTGTCTGTGCATTTGCTTGCGGAAGGTGGGTGAGCCCTCTGTTTTAACAAGAGACAGGGCTTCGACGGAGATACAGAGATGGGAATGTGCCTTATTTTACGTTCTGACTTTTGAACACGCACACGCATTTCAGGTTGTTGAGCCATATTCATTCAAACTATTTTGATTCCGTATTTTGATATTCGTAAAGTTCTTTCCAACCGGATTTCTAGGAGATCAATCCGGTCGCGACACAGGTTAACAGCCTCCCTCTTTCACTCTACTCTGATACGAAATCTCATTTCATTTATACAGACGTCGCCTCATCCCTGTACAAACATGATCAAGTCAGTACACCGTTGTCACAGACAAATCGACGAAAGGACAAGTTTAAATCATTGCATATCCCTCCTACTCGTATGGGATCCCTAAAAGCCAGTTTTACAACTTTTTGCTTCCGAAAAGCAATATCATGTAATCTTTCCTAGTTCTTAAAGGACCCGCTAGACCTAGATTCCTGATCCGATGAAAAATGTGTAGCCTGCGTAGTTGTATGATAGTTGCACGAAAAAGTTGCATATGTTGATATTTAATAGTACAGAATACTATCATTTAATGTGTCTCAGACTGGGCCAATATCCAGTAGCATCCTGTCTTGCTAATAGTAGCATGCAGTAGAATGCGGTAACTCGGTAGCCTTGACATAGAAGCATGTAGTAGCATCAGTTCGTACTGCATGCTACTTCTTCATACAACTTCATACTACTATTTGGAGATAAACTTTTCATCGGGCGATAAACTCTACCTCCCTAGTCGTTACATTTATTCTCTGCGACTTTGAACTTCCTATGTAGGCTAATCTTTGTCGACTTGAACGAGCTAAACCGATTGGCACTTTTCGAAAACCGATTGATACTTTTCGAAGGGGGGGATCAGGCTCCCGCTTATCACTTCCTTGGAAATCATTGGTCAGAGAAACGGGTAAACCAAGTTTTTCCGTGTTTTTCATCGTAGCCAAGGGAGCCGCGTGACGCTAATTAAAATAGCCAAACGGGTTTTTAGTCTTTTGGAAAAATGTCAGGGTGTCCAAGGAGTCAAATATCTACCAGCGTAGCTTCATTTTCTTTCTCCCTCACCATGGAATGAACCAATGCGAGTGGCCGCCTCTCCATATCCTTTTAGCAATGTTATATTTTATTTATTCATTTAATTCAGCCGTAGGTTCAGGTTCAGGTTCAGGTTCTATTATCTCGAAAATACTTCTTGAAAATATATTTTGATCACTGGGGGCCGGCAGGGATACGAGCTCGTTAGCTCGGCCCCATTTTAAACACTGACTATATGAACATAGTATAAATGAGTCGTTCCTCTGTAAATACACACACAAAAGAAAGAAAGACTCGTTCCATTCCGTATACTGACACACGCCATACCAAACTGTCCACACGATAACATAAAAAATAATAATAACACCAAAGCGATATATATAGAGGAAAAACACACATTATCACTAGCCTACATATCACACATAACCACATATGTATCAAAAATCAACGAACCATAAGCTCATCAGTCCATTTTTTCCACAAAGGCAGTGAAAGTTGAAAAATAATAGTGGGAAGAATCTGGATCAGGTCGTTATCTGACCTCAAAAGGCGGCTTTTTGCGGCAAAACTCTTTACGTTTTAGTTCGTCAGACGAAGGCGTACGAGTCGGTTAAATTTTCTGTAACAGTTATTGTAAGTGACGCGGGCCACATTTGTCGCACCAGCAGTGAAATTCGTACAAAGAACAAAACAGTAAAACTGAAAACAAAAAGTACGAAACAGCCTATCACGGATAATGGCAGAACAGAACTGAAATTTTCTCGCAACTACATTTCCTCGCACACATATAAACTTTTGTCAAAGCAATAAAGTTCTTTACCGTACTTAGAGTCACTTAGGCCTATACTACTTGATAATCAAACTTAATTTCATTACGTAAATAACTAACCTCCGTGAACTATTTTCGAAATTTCTTCATGCTTACCTTATACTTTAAAATCCATATTATATGATATTTAAATTGTAATCAGTTACTGCGATCTGAGCTTTAGAGCTTGGTCACACTTGGCTCATTTCCTGGCTTTCGGGGTTGCAAAGGTAGAAAAAACGAAAAAGAACAAGATACAACTAATTCTGAATGTTGTCGTTTTAAATTCAGGAGATCAAGCATAGCAAAACAGCATGTATAATTATGTTACAGGAGCCCTAATTGCAGTCTGCTCATTATCCCCGAGCTGCCACAAAGCCCATCAAATCTCACGTCCCCTAGGGATTTTCAGTTGATTGTGGAATAGGCGGCTTTTTGAGCACAGTGTGACCAAGCTCTTCATGCAGAAAAAATAATGGGGTAAACCCACTTGGGAAGTGAGCGACACCTCCCCTTTTGGGGAGCCCATCCTCCAACTCGTCCCATTCCAAACTGTGAGAAAGATGGTACGTGCTTTTCCTACATAATTTTAGAAAGAGGTGTTAATTGCTTCGGATCTACGTGACGAGATTACAAAAGTACCTCAGGGCTCTCTAACATTTCGGCTTTGGTACCAGGACAAAGTTCCAGTGAGAAAGGAGAGACGTATAGTAGTCAGCAATAACGGCCTAATTTGAAATTTGGTTATGAAGTCGTGTGAAAGTCATACAAGACCTAACGACTGGGTACATCTCTTTATTTCAAGATATAAATTAAAATCGAACTTTTTAAAGTTTAACTGAAAAGGCAGTTTAGTAGGACATTGATGTTATGGTAAGTCTTGCAAGGAATCTTCCATTTTTAGTTCATTTCTCGGCAATGGCTTAGCTTTGTAGTCGGTAAATATTTCAAGCGTAGGGGAACAAGCACATAGAGATACGACCGAAAGAAGAACTATCTATGGTTAGCGGACAAACGAAGTACCTAACGCATTTTTGTCAGGGTTTCAGGCCTATTTAAATGAATAAGTGATGTATAACTTGACTGTTAGACCTTATCCCTATTCGGATAAACTTTAACCATGAAAACCTAACTGAAATAAAATTGAAAGACCCTCACTTAGGTCAGTTTTATATAAGTTTTTGAATTTATCTGAAAATAGAGAGGTCTAACGCTAGGTTCACACTGCTGCTTCGTATGCGACACGATTTGTTCTTTGATGTTCCGACGTACGACCGAATCGCATAAACGTTCCCACCACCACGCAGACGCAAAAGGAAAACGAAATTTTTCGTCGAAATTATTCTGCAAAAGGATAAAGAATCCCTTGAGGAAACGACCTCTGAAGATGCTGGGAGATTACCCATCTGAATACCCACCCACTTATTAGGAAATTTTCAGTCAAACCCTATGTGTCATCTTGCTCAAAACAGGTTAACAAAAGTCTATTCAGAAGATTTTTGCATTCAGCCATCCTAGGATTACAGTCAGACAAGGTAGAGCAATTT
This sequence comes from Branchinecta sandiegonensis, assembly GCA_030848855.1. Lineage (NCBI taxonomy): Eukaryota > Metazoa > Arthropoda > Branchiopoda > Anostraca > Branchinectidae > Branchinecta > Branchinecta sandiegonensis. The sequence goes on along the minus strand of JAUPMV010000016.1, from coordinate 17,743,036 downwards.
TTAGTCTTGAAAATTAACAAATCTTTGTTTTTTCATTTCTTTCCCTCAAAAAATCGCATGCGTCATGTCGGATCAGTTGAAATATTTCAACGCATCCGACACTGCGACAAAACGCTAAGTTCTGCTTTGCTTGTCGCATGATCTGTGTCGTATGTCGCATGACGCAGAATTTTGCGCAAAATCGCAGCAGTGTGAACCAGGGATAAGGCCTAAAGACGCTTACAAAGTCCTAAATATTATAGGTATCTTGTTTCCGTGAACATAGAAGTTGACAAAGGGAGAACTTCTTGTTGTTATATTTTTTTTTATATACCAATTTTTGCCCATGTTCGAAGTACTCCTGAGCCCTGGGTACATTTGAAGACGGTTATAATCCGTAATGAAGTTGGGGTTTTACCTTGGCTCGTTCCACTGCTTGAAAGACTGCTGAAATTCGCCGTCGTGTACAGCATAGATGGCGGACCTGAGCTGGACTTTTCTCCGGGTTTCCGCAGAGTTGCCATCTCGAGCAAAAGCTCCTCGTGTCTGACCGTTTGGAGCTCAGCTTTCTTTTCCAACTCACGAATCTGCGACTAAACGAATAAGGAAAATAAGTTGCAGGTCGAACGTGGTGCTTTTGACATGAGAAAGCTGAAGGAAGATGTAACTCACAGATTAAAGTCTTTGACTCATATGGGCCGAGAAGGTGGGAGACACCATCATTTTTCGATGGGTCGGATTTTCACGAACAAAATGTCACCTTTGTTTTCCTCAAAATCCTCACGGTAGCCAACGCTATCCACAAATTATTTGAACAAAATTCACTCCTGAAAGCAAGTCCGCCGTTACTAATTAACTATTCACTGATCTACCGGCACTGGTTAAAAGAGTTACTAAAACCTTCGAGAAGATAGAGTGGCGTGTAAGAGGATTAACAACTAAGTATATCACTATGTGGACGTTTACATATGTCGGAAGAAGAAATCATCGGCCAGTTCGACATTTTTTGGTCTCGGAAGCTGAATATTATTTAGCTCAATTTCAGAATCTTCAAGGAATCAACGAATTTAGTATAATTTACGGCGTTTGTTCATTGTGATCTAGTTTACAACCTGAATTCTATGGGCTCACGGGAATTAACAAGAAAAAACAGAAAACATGTCGGGCACTTCCGACCGACGCCACTAGATGACCCAGGGGTCGGATCGAGTCGTGGCTTTATCTTGGTTCTTGGGTGGGGGGGGGGGGATCTAGACGTTGCAAGTGCTAGAACGCTTATGACACAACTCCTTTAAAGTATCCTACTAGCACAGTGATGTACTATCAACAAGAACAAATAATCTGATAGAACTTCCGTTTCCCTATCTCTGTAATACGACCATGCGGAGTCAAATATTTCCCCATACCCCGCCACGATGGAAGTTAGAAGCTACGCGGCACACCTCGTTTCGTTACCTCTACAAATAGCTACATCGCTTGAAGCCGCGTAGAAGAAACTTTTGAAGTAAAAGCCGATTGGTTTTCTGGAGGCGCTCCAGAGCGGTCAGCGTGCCTCCTACACCTCTTCCGCTGCTATGAGCAACGGCGAAGACGGAAGTAGAGGGGTATCAACTCAAAGCTAGAGCAAATATACCTCTAGCTCAGCTCAGTTTCATCGGGGTATCCACTGTCGCTGCATGGGACCGAAGACGGAGGTTCTATTACATTACTTGTTCTTGCTATCAAGAACAAGTGCTATCAAGAACAAATAAACTAATAGTCTTTGTTCCAATGCAGTGACTATGGATGCCCTGATCAAACTGAGCGAAGCTAGAGGTACTTGCTGTGAGGTTTGAGTTGATACCCATCGACTTCCCTCTTCGATGCCTGCAGGGGTGAAGAATCCGACCTGCAGCGAGTTAGCCATGACATCACAATGTTAGACAGCCAATCAGCTGTAAAGGACAACTCAAACGACGTTCGTATTCTTCTGAGGGCTCTGCTGCGATACAGCTGTTTGTAGAGGTAACAAATTATGATGGTCTGCGTAGCTCCTCCTCTACTCGTTTGCATCGGGTAGGGTATCAGAAAATATTCAACTTTGAATGGTCGTATGACAGAGATACGGAGATGGATGTTCTTGTGATTATTTATCCTTGGTAATCTCCATTGTCAGATACTTTCCCCTATCATATTCCCGACCGTACAAGAAAACTGGCAGAGTTGCCAACAGCAGTAAAAATTTTCCAGATCTAGTACAAAAAAAACCTAGCCTAATCTAGTATACTTCATTTAAATCTATTTAAAAATTCCGATTTCTGGTAAAAAAAAAAACGTTCCAAGCCGCAAATTGTGATATTTTTCAAAATTTCAAAAAAAAATAAAAAATTTAACATGTTATGATCCGCCTTCGTTCTCACTCGCCAGCTTGGCCCATGAACGTACAGAGGCCCGAGCGACAGTTCTCGATTTTGTTGGTCATCAAAACGTTTTTGTTACGTTGTTACGTTTTTCGTCCCTGATGAAAACAAACTAACTCTTTTCTCAGGTCATCAAGCAGTGTTCACGACTAGATCATCCTCGATTATCTGATCCGGACTGCCAAGAAATGAAACGAGTAAATTATATTTCAGTTAATTACTTCGTTAGTTAATTATTTCAATGCACTGCTTCGTGGAAATTCATGGCAATATCCGCTTTTTATGAAGAAAAGTACTTGAAAAAAACCTACCGAAAGACAGAAAAAGAACCGAATTAAAAAAGTAAAAATTATCAGTCAGTCGTTATTGCCCAAGATTTCTTACCGACTGCTTTCCAGGAAAATCCACTGTTTTTTCTTAATTCGAAATTAATTAAGAAAAATTATTTAAAGAAAAATCACGGCGTAGAAAAACCGATATTGTAGGGCAAGCCCCAAAGTGCTGGTTTTCCACGATTCAGGCTAAACGACGGATCCGCTGAGAACCGAAGAATGTGCTTTATTATGCGTTCCTGCCCGCAAATCAAAACTCTATACGGCTTCAAAATTTCCGGGTTGCACGATACCCGAAGAACTGTTTTTCCGGTGATATGGATTCAGCATGTATCTGTAACCCAATACCAAATCTCTAATTAACTGTTAAAAAAATGTTCAATTCTACAAAATTTAAGTCGGATTCCCGGTGAAGTAGTTGTCCGACCAGATCACAAAGTTCAGATTTGGATTCAGCATGTTTCCTAACCCGAATACCAAATCTCTAATCCAACTCAGCAACAACTTTTCCCGCCTGCCAAAGTTACGGTTTTCGCTGGATTCCGGGTGAACTAGTTGTCCGGCAAGAAAATCAAGTTCGTGATTCAGCATGTCTTCTTACCCCTAAAACGACTATCTCATTAGCTTGAACAAAACGTTTAATTTAGTTCTAAGTTTGAAACCCCTCCCCCACCGCTAAATATAGACCTACAATACCCATCTACCACTGTACTTTGACCTACGATACCGTAGGGCAAAGCCTCGCAGTGCTGATTTTCCACGATTCATGCTAAACGACCGATAAACGACCGACCGACCGAGAAACCGAAGAATGTGCTTTAGCATGAGTTCCTGACCGCAAATTAAAACTCTATACGGCCTAAGTTTGAAACCCCTCCCCCACCCCTAAATATGGACCTACAGGACCCATCTACTACTGTACTTTGACCCTATATGATAGAAAAAGTTATTAGTTTAACAGAAGTCGGTAGGATATTAAGTTAAGAATGTGAGGTTGTTTGCTACTTGGGATTGTTGTTTGTTTTGTTTTTCTGTATATGGCTTAATAGCTTTCAAATACAGATATATATATATATATGGATCTTCATACGGTACCAAGTCTGAACAAAATATCTCAATCCCGTAGAGGGTTTGTCATGCCCACAGACGGAAACACAGACAGACGGACGTACAAACTTTACGAAGTTATAGGCATCCCGTCACTAAAGTTCTGAGATCCCCAAACAGAAAATGGAATAGAGGTAAGAATGCCGTCATCCCTATCAGTTTTTTTTTTTCAAAATGGAGAATTAACAATACGCGTATTCTCGCCGTTCCCCGAGGACTCCTCGGGGAATCGAAAGGAACGGAGAGAATAGAGGGAGTTACTCCACGCGGACTCCGCGTACAGAAACAGCGAGAATACGGGGAATGCTTCCAAAATGGATTTTGTTCGAAAAAAAAAAATATGCAGTTGACCAAATTAGTCTGGATCCACTTTATTTTTGGTTTTCTTTATTCTGATTGGTTTTAATTATTTTACATTGTACCAACACCAGCAAAAATTGATTCCCCTCCGAGTATGAAAGAGAGTCCTTTTTGATGATGGTGATGATAATCGGAGCATTCCCCGTCCGTGGGGACTCGCGAGAATACGGGGAGTGAGTCCCCGGGACAAACAAAAACGCGGGGACACCTCAAGTGGAGTCCTCGGGGAACGGCGAGAATACGCCTAATGACGACTACTGACCTGCACCAACAGAGAGCCAGACCACCCTTCAATATACGAGCAGACAATAGCTCCCTCCCCCCCCCTTGCCCGGCTGAGGAGTGTGAATGACAGAAACGGCATCCCACATCGTTATCGAATTCCTAATCAGTATCAAGTATCCCCCAAACTGATAAGAATTCTCTCGAAGGCGCGAGTATATGGAAAAGAACCTAGCTCTGAGGGATCCCAAGAGCCTAGGAAAGACTTATATCCGTTCCTCAAGTTCGCGGTTTAGAGTTAGTGTTGTCTGGAAGCCCTAGAGAGCGGTGCTGGAACTTGTCCATCAAGTTCAAACACTAGAGCCTGGCAGAATCCAAGGATCTTACGAGTTCGAAAAGCTTGGCGAATGAGGGATCTTCAGAGTAAATGAAGAGCGATAAAATCAAGGGATCTTAAGAGTTGCAGGAGCCTGGTAGGTCAAGGATCTTACGATTTTAGAGCAGTGTGACATCTACACAGATCGGGGCTAGACCTTTTATAAGAAGTTTGCAGACTAGAGAGCAGTAAATCAACAGACTCTCTACGGCGGCTCGGCACAACTTTCAAATCTTCGTTGTCAAAATTTTGCTCTTCGGTTGTTCAAGAAGTTTATAAATCAATCCGTAGCGCCTATGGGCGCATCGTCCCCAACCGGGGGCGCTATAATCGTGAAGCTCTGGGAAATTTGTCCAGCACCTTCTGCGCTCCTTCTATATTATGTCGTTCTGGTGTCACTCATGTTCTACGAAAGAAGAAGATTAAAAAGATGAGATCTTGTTATTTCAAATATGCAAAGCACCTGCTCCACTTGTCGAAATTATGTCATAACCATACATTGACGGAGAAAATCAAAATTCAAGATGCAAGTGCTACCCTTTTGGATGTTTCTTCATCGCTTTCAAAAATCATGGACAACAGGACCCAACCAGCGCACGACGTTATCCAGTGCTTCCTGGCAGAAGATTGAAAATTAAGTGTCTTTTTCTGTGTGTTTATTTGTTTTATTTGTTTTCTTCATTTACTCCGCTTTTCCAGAATGGCGGGTCATAAATAAATTACTTACTTACTTTAGTTACGTATTACTGTGGTACGATCCAGGGATCTAAGAGTTGCACAACCCTGGCAGGTCAAGGATTTAGACAGTCTGACAGCTACAAAGATCGGTGTCAGACCCTGTACAACAAGTTGGAAGAATAAAGTAAAAGCAGTCTGGTAAATTTCAGGGATCTTAAGTTGGTAAAGTCTTGTGGGTAAGGGACCTTCGTTTTGGCGTGGTCTGATAGCTCCATCGACCGCTTCTATCACCTGTAGAACAAATTCATGACCTACAGAGGGATTGCTTCCTATCCAGCGAAAACGGAAAAAAGCACAATCAGAATATTCAACATTGCGAGGTATAAGCCTATTGGGCTTTCAAAATTCAAAACTAAAACATGGCTGTTCGTTTTACGTTTTAAGCTTGTAATTTTTCCCGATTCTTTACTAATTGATTACATAGTTTTAGAATAAAAATTCATCTTTGTGTCATAGATGACCAACAGGATTGATACTTATTTTCATAAGTGCTGGAAAAACACATGCAGGTAGGCCTATTTACAAGCCGAGTATGTTTACCAAACGCCCGTAATTCGGTCTCAAAATTGAAGTCCTAAAGCTCGCCACGTTAAGTTCTTAGTTTAGCCTTTCTGACAATGGTGAGAATCATCCGTTTTCGTTGGGTAGGGTACAATCTCTCTATGGGAATTTATGGTCTTTTACCATTTATTTGAATGGTATACTCACTTGAAGCGAGTCCAATCCTTCAGAGTTGTACGACGGTCCTTTTGTGGAAGCCTCCGCTTGGCGGCGCTGCAGCTCCCGAACGGCGTCTGCATGTTGCTGCTCGATTTCTCGTCGACGCTCGGCAGCTTCCCTCATAGCCTGAAACCAAGGGGGAAACTTAAGGGCGATTCTGGCGGTCTGGAAAGCTCCGCGAGCTTATGCGCCAGCTGTTCTTGCGACTTCGGCTAAAAGTCGCTTCGGTTTCCAAAGCTGTTCTCGTGCTCCGCTAGTTTCCGCCCGCACTTGGAAAGCGAATAAACTTCGCGAGTGGAAAGTGATTTCGGCAAGTCAGCGAGAAGTTGTAAAGGTTCAACTGAGGCTCAGCGACTTTTTACTTGTTCTTGCGCTCGGAGTATTCTCGATTTGCTTTTCGGAAAGCGAATCCAAGAGATCGCCAGCCAGAATCGCCCTTTACCTTAGCCTATTACTTTTGTCCGATGTGTGGAAAGATGGATGAGGATGTGTTCCACTTTATGTGTGAATGTGAAGGATTGAGTGATTTAACGGTCGAATTATTTGGGGTGGGAATTACTAGGGAGGAGTGGCTACTAGAAAAAATGGGAAGCACAAATATGGGGGATATCCGTAAGGTGGCTAGATTCCTCCGAGTTGGTTTGTCCCATAGCGAGCGATTTTTGTAGTTTGCTGTGTTTCCTTTTTGTTTTGTTGCGATGACCCCAAGGGTTTTTTTGTGCAATAAATTCATTCATTCAAAGGCCCGTGACGTTTTTGTGACGTCATGAAAAAAATTGGGAAATTCGAATAAATTAATGTTACAGAATATATATTTGTATCTATATATATACAGAGCCGAGCGGCCGGCGAGGCGCTAGACATGTTTGCATTTATAAACCAGTCTAGGGACAATCAATTCCGTTAGTAATAGGAAATATAGACTTCTCCTGTGACGTCACGAGCTAGCGTTTATCGGCTAAGGTTTAGTCGACACTGAAACCAAGGATTAAATATGAAAGACAGATATTTTCTTTGTTTGCAGGAAGGCTTTATACCCGATGAAAAATTTGTAGCATGCGTAGTTGTATGGCAGTTGTACGAACAAGTTGCATGTAATAGTATGTAATAGCAAAGATTACTATCATTTAATGTACCTCAGACTGGTCCAATCTTATATAGTAGTATCCAGTAGCATCCTGTCCTGCCATAGTAGCATCCAGTCTTGCTAATAGTAGCATGCAGTGATAATATGCAGTAACACGATAGCCTTGAAGTTGAAGCATGTAGTAGCATCAGTTAGTACCGCATGCTAATTTTTCGTACAACTTCGTACTACTATTTTGAGACAAATTTTTCCCCGGGTAGTGCGACATCCCTGGATGCTCAACTGGATTTTTTTTTATTTTATCTTATTTTAGTTTACTTGTCACAATTTAGTGATTGTGGGAAATAGGTGTGGACCTGGACGTGCATTTTGAGGATAAAGTGATAAGAAAAAGTTTAGCCAACAGGTCTTTCTTATTTAGATGTTCGAAGAGACTCGTTTATTTGTATTATTTTCGGTAACTATCGAAATTCGAAATTCGTTTATTTAGTAATTATTTTCGGTATTCACCGAAACTCGGTATGAATGGGCAATGGAGCTTTCTAAGGAATTTTATTCCTTTTGTCCTTTTTTGCATTAAACAAAAACGAGCTGGACAGGCACGTTCGTCAAATTCCTGGTAGCTTCTGTTTTTTTACTCACTAGTATCTGATGTTTCCTCTATGCGGAGATTTTACCCTCCCTGGTCACTTCTCATTTAAATCTGCCTCCCAACCAGGTTCTCGTTTTTTACACTTTTTGAACATCGCTCTTTTGCCCTTCTTGCGGCTAGTGTTGGGCGATATTTGATACGATAACGATATAGAATATCGGACCAAATATCGATATCGAATATCGAAACTGAAATATCGATATCGAAAACGATTTTTGTACATTTCCCAATTATTGCAACAAATCATAAGAAAACCGACGATTTTTCGATAATAAGTTTTTTATGTTTTCGAATTTTGTATAGAAAAATTACACAAAATGCTATTTGACGATTTTTCTTTCCCAAATTTTAGCGAAACGAGATGTATATGAATGCGAAACATGGGACCAAATATTGATATCGATATATCGGATAATCGAACATCGAAATTTAAAATATCGATGTATCGAAAAATTTAAGTATCGCCTAACATTAGCCTACCGACCTGCCCGATACAAACGAATGGACGGAGGGAGCAAGGAGCTACCCGGAACTTAACAATTCGTTACCTCTACAAACAGCTATATCGCAGTAAGGCCCCGGAGAAGAAATTTCGAAAATCGGTTGTCTACCACTGCGACGTCACATATGAAGTGCTTCAGAGCGGGTCGGCGCGCCTGCTGCACTTTTCCTCTGATATGCGGAGCTGCGAAGAGAGAATAGACGGCATCGACTCAAAGCCGCTGCATGGTACCAAAGACGGAGGTTCTATTGGCTTATTCTTGGGGTTACACAGATTAAACCATGGTCGATCGTTTCCCATCGTGCGATAGCTCAATTGCTAGTTTGTCTCGCTCTGCACATTTAAAATGAATCACAGACTGTCAGAAAATCAGAAGAAACTGCTCAGATACGTCCTCCGAATCCCCTCTAAAGTTTACAGTACAACCGGCTCATGAGCAGTAGCGTATATTCCGATTATTTTAGGGGGGGGGCGACAGCTCTGTGAAAATCTGCTGCCGAAGGCCACCCCCTTATCGGCCGGAAGGCCGAATATTTTTCGGCGTTTTTTGCATATTTTGATCGTTTTTAACACTAAAAATACCTGTAGGTGCAACAAACACCTCTTAATCTTGCAATCATGCACACTACGACTTAAAAACTGTTTCGACGATCAAATACTGAACCATACTGTAAACAATTTCGATTTAGCTTCTCAATTTGTATTTTCGTGTACGTTTTTCCCGTAAAAAAAACTCCTTTTCCGAGAATTTCGGATGAAGATCGCCCCTGTTGCCTGTATTTCGCCCACGTTTTTCCAATTAAAAAACCTTTTTTCATGAATTTCGGGGGAAGGGCGATCGCCCCTGTCGCCTCCCCCCCCCCCCCTAATAGACGCTACTGCTCATGAGGCAAATCTAACATGCGAAATACTTTTAAACTTACCGCCAAAACGGCCTCTAAGCGATCAACCTTCCCTACGAGCGAACCAACGTCGGAAAAATTTCCATTGCTTCCAGAGCTCAAAAGACGGCGAAGAGAAGACAGATCTGAGTCAACCTGAAAAAATAAACTGTAAAAAAAGAAATAAATGTCAAATAAACTATTCGGATCCAGCGGGGCGGCGTTGAACTGGGTTTTGTTACATAACGGAAATATTCTATCACGTAAACAGCTAGTTTGTTATTGTTGTATAGTTAACAACAAAAATTTATATTTATTTAAGAGAAGCCCGTATGATATAGTCAAACTGGCGGTGTGTGTCGGGGTGAGCAGGAAAGGGGAAGTTGAGACTGGCTTGGTTAAGTGTAGCGGGCGAGCACGGTAGTAGTGGCAACTGGTTGTGGATGATAATGCAGCGAGTCTTTTCGAAGGCGATACTCATTTCGTAGGTCAATAACTAAATGACATTTATTTAAGCTCGTTGTGGACAGTAATGTTCTTTTTTTCAGTTCTTTCTTAGTTCCTTTCTTCTTCTTTGTTTCTTTAATCCGTCTTTTTGTACGTGTGTTCATTATGATGGGCAATAAATCTATTATTATTATTATTTTTATTATATCGGAGTTAGGTCGATAAACACTTTTCACTAAGTCAACTGTGTCGGAACTGTGCCAAACTGAACTAGCTTCCTAACTGTGGAATCCGTCCTTTTATCCGGTCCTCCAACTTTGCTTACAATGCACTAACAAGCATGGTTGCATTGTCTATCTTCCTAGCGAATCTCTATCTAGTCTGAGAGATTTGACTACGTTTTGACCAGCAGAGTTGGTTTTGTCTTAGTTTCCTTCTGTCTCAATTGGGGGAAAGCTAATGATCTGTTTCAGTCTGGAGAAAAGCGTGGGTGTTAGAGCTAGTCAGAAAATGGAAAGTTGAGGATAGAGCTTGTTTAGCAAGCTTTTATCAAATATTTGTTTTAAAATGTGTACTTACATTACGCCCTCCCTCTGAAAAAATTCGAGCTCCCTCGCTAAACATCAGATAGTTTTCACTTCGACTTTAAGGAGTGAAGAAATATGACACTCTGAAATTAACCGAAATATAGTATTTACACGAACTTTAAGTTGTTATTGACAATAATTTTCTATTATTCACACACTACATGAAACGGATGCGTCAGCGATGCTTATTATTTACTCATCGTGGCTGACGTATCCGTTTTATGCATTATTTGAATATATGTTTCCTAGTCAGCTTGGGCTCAAGGAATATTTAATTTTTCTATTAGCCGACTAATTGCACATCCAGCTTAAAAAAATCTTTTCTACGGTTTTACTTCCTACGTTTTTTCTTACGTTTTCTTAGATTTTTTATTTTGTTAGTTACAGTTTGCCTTCGGATACACTAATAATAATCACATAAAACATATAACACTGGATGACACATTAGTCTACAATGTTACAATTGTGCATTCTCAGCTGTCTTTCTGATTAAACTATGATCGTTGCTCGACCATGTCTTAATAAACTTCACTAAAATAAGTGTTCATGGGTATAACCGCTTACATTTCTCCGGGTCATTACTCTGTCACTGTCGGCAATACCACAGAATCTTATGTTGATTTGGTTGATTGTAAATCACGGTTATCAATTTCCAGACGATCCAGAGAAGAAGAAGAAGAAAAGTTAACTCCTAAAATTAGGAACCGCATGGTATTTTTGTTTATTAAGTAAAGATTTCAAGCTAGAATTCGGGTATTGGTGTATTTGAATTTAAATGGAACAGTTATGTTTTAATATCCATCTATAATCCGTGCTTGCCGGGACCTCTCTGATAATCTAGTTGTTGTTATTCAAATCCCTGGTTTTTCGGATGCTCATGTTGTTGTGCCTGTTAAGAAAGGTGTAAGACAGGGATCGGTAGTTTCGCCGCAACTATTCAACAATGCTGTAATAGAACCTAAAAGTAATGTAAAGCCGGCTTTTATTATTCGTGGAATTGACGTTAGTCTTGTATGTTACGCGGATGAAATTCTAAACCCCAGTCGCACAGTTACTCGTCTTGAAGAAAATTTTGATACGTTAAGTGATGAGTACAGCAGCGTAGGAATGACATTTAACCCTGAAAAATCACAAGTTGTTCTATTTAATTGGAGAACTAGCCCTGATATAACTGTTCGGCTGGGAAGCTCGAACGTCAGACCAGCAAGATTCGCTGATTTATCTTGGTCTACCGATCGGGAGATCGATCAGAGAGACAAGAGCCCTGTTGATCAAACAACGCAAAAAGATTGCTGCAGCTTATGGTTCCATTGTGGCGAATAGGTTGCGTTTTAACCGTCTTTTTCTCGCCACGATTTTTAACTCGGTGGCCCTGCCTCACATTTTATACATCGCACCTTTCTGGCGAATGTTAACTAACACTGATAAAAAACAAATTCGTTCTATTTATTTTCGTTTCTGTAAATTCCTGCTCCGCCTCCCTGCTTGGACCCGAAATAGTAAAATCGTCGCTATTTACAACATCACTGACCCACTTAGAGCAGTTGGACAACTTATACAGAATTACAACAATAAGATAAAGCATCAATGGGAGAGCATTCTTCGACGATAGGATAGATTTATAGATAGTATAATGTTGTCTTAGTCTCTATGTTGTGTCTGGTTTCCTCTTGTTATAGTGCTTCCTTGTTATACCGTGTTTCCCCGATGAAAAATTTGTAGCCTACGTAGTAGTATGGTAGTAGTAGAAAACGTTGCATGTAATACTGTGTAATAGCAAAGAATACTATCATTTAATGTGCCTCAGACTGGTCCAATCTTATGTAGTAGTATCTAGTAGCATCCTGTCTTGCCATAGTAGCATCCAGTCTTACTAATAGTAGCATATAGTAGTATGCAGTAACACGGTAGCATTGAAGTAGAAGTATGTAGTAGCATCGTTAGTACTGCATGCAACTTTTTCGTACTACTTCATAGTACTATTTTAAGATAAATTTTTCATCGGGTCCTTCTTCTTTTCTTTCTTTATTCATACTCCGTCTATGCCATGTGCTTTTTTTTATGGATGAAAAATAAAATTATTATTATTAGTATTAAAGCAGTCAAACTGAAGGGTTTGGGCTTTGGGCTAAAAAAAAACAAAAAAAAACAACCCCTCCCCACCCCCGGTACAAAAAAACACGTGACCTCCCCCATTACTAATTCCCCCTAGCCCCCCCCCCCCCCGTCAACACACAGTGTTAATAAAATAAAATATGTTGTAATGAAAGATATAGCTATAGAGAGGTGAGCGGCAAGCGAGCCTCTGTCACGCGTTTACATTTAAATCGCGTGACTGGAGAAAACGATTAAGTGCTCGCGGTCCAAGCTGCCGTTTGAACTTCATTTTCTAATTTGGTATATATTTGCATTCGGGGGGTTTGGGCGGGCGGTGGGGGGGGGGGGGGGGTCGCCAGGTTTTTTTTTTCGCCTAGACCCAAACTGAGATAAGTAAGAACAAGTAATTCAGTGGAAATGTGACTGTAACAAGGTATGACTTTGGTTGGTCGACTAGGAAAGAAGCATTTTCTTTCAGTTTTGAATATTATTTTTTTCTATAATGTTTTTCAACATTTTTTCTGTATTATTCTTAGTGTTTTTCTTTTTTCTTTCTGAAAGTGATGTCTTTTATTTATTTTTTTAAGGTCAGGTTCTACTTTTCAATTGAGGAAGTGCTCGACGTACTTATGTGGATGTTAATATGGCTTAGTATCGTCCTCTCTGGAGGCTGATACGATATAGTATCAACCTCCAAAAAATTTATTTTGTGGAGGTTGAAACCTGTGGGACACATGAAGATGTTTTCAAATTTGACAATCGAAATTTTCGAATATCGTAAACCGATATTTGAAAGTGTTTATCCTGCTACATTTTTCATGAAAAAAAAAAGATTAACAAGAAAGAAATTGAACTAAAAGAATAGAACATTCCCGTTAACAAAGAGTGGCCTAGTATTTCAACGTTTTTCTTTTTCCGTCTAGTTCTCCTCCCTAATCGTAATCAAACTTGAAATCACAATTCGTTCTTTTATTCTGAAAATCCCAAATAATAGAATTGTTCCACACCGTAGTACAAATATCGAAAATATCGATATTGAAAAGTCAATACCGAAATATCGATATTTTCGAATATTATCGATATTTCTATTATCGTACCGAATATCGCCCACACTATTTTAGTTATTGCTGGGAGACCGTGGGAATGTAAAATACGCTGCTTCCGAAAGTTGCCGAACGTTCTGCACCAGCTTTCGCGATTAGGAAACCGAAGCAGCTTTCTCAAAAAGTTATTCCATAAAGTTAATGGATACACGGAAAGGTCAAAGCTTCGACGGAATTTTGAAAGCGAGGGAAAAATACTGCAAGTGTCTAATGATGACTTCGTTAGAACATACAAGAATGTAAGGAACTGAGCCGGGTTCATTGACTGAAATTTGATTAAGTCCAAAGTAGGGGCGGGAGCCGGGTTCCACACTGTCAGAAGTTTCATAGCAGATAACACGAGGATGCGCGGTTTCAGTAGATAATGCGTAACAGATAAAACTTCTGATGTTATCTGTTGCGTTCCAAAATGTTATGCATAATAAGTGTTACCATCAGCAAAAATCGAACAACCGCCAAAAAGTATCTGCTAAGTTTTTCTACTCCATGGTGATAATGAATAAAGTCAGTAGATTTTTTTTTGGCTCTTCTTAACAAAGCTTGTTATGCATAACATTTCATGCATAGCGTTTTCAGACACAACAGATAACATCCGAAGTGTTATCTGTTACGCATTATCTGTTGAAACCGCGCATCATCGTGTTATCTAATGAAAATTCTGACAGTGCAGTGAACCATATTTAATAATGGCCGGGCCGTTCTAGCCGGTATTTGAATTCTTTTGCATTTTACTTTACAGATAAGATTAATAAAAACTTGTGGGTTCGTAACATATTTTTTATATGATTGTATATATTCAAGTTATTCTAACCCGTTAAGTATAATGGTCGATATATTTAGTGCCAATTTGGCGGTACGAGCGAGGGGTTGCTCACTCCCAAAATGGTTGTAAGGTGGTGCCCAGCCGGTGCCCAGCGGTGCCCAACCGGTGCCCAGCGGTGCCGGTGCCCAGCGGTGCCCAGCCGGTGCCCAGGGAGGGTGTACAGTGGTGCCCAGCGAGTGAGCAACCCCTCGGGTACGAGTCGGATTAATAAAATTATCAATTTATATTCTTTCAGCACAAGGTGACTGCGAACCATATTTGACAATCCGAAACGGATACGCCAACCACATTTTATTAGAGCTATATTTCCGCCCTTCTTGGCGAGGATCCTCTTCAGGCATCAAGCTGTAAAATAAACTTGTGGAAAAACAAGTAAAGATCCTTCCATAAATATTTGATTTTGTGAATTTCTTCCTGAAAGTTCTTTGGAGTTAAAGCTGGTGCTGTGAATTCATTTTGGACACGGCTGCTGGTCGATTATGTCCCTGAGTAGGTAGCGATTTTTCTACACATTGGTTATGGAATCACATGTCTCTTCTTCCAATATAGTATAAAAAAGGTCCCAGCTTTCAGATAACTGCAGTATTTTGCATTCTAGCGTTTAAAGGACCCCTCTTGCTTATTCTGCCATTTATAACATATCTAGCTCCCTTACGGAATTATAAGCTTCTAAAATGCCCACAGTTCTCCTTTGTTTCCTTTTATGTCTAGGAATTCTTAGCACTTTGTCGGCCGTGCCAAGTTTTGCCCGTCACACAGCGCAAATTTTGCCAGAATCTTCAACGTCCGCTGAAACTTCTTGCACACATAAGGATATGATAATCTTCTGTTTTTTATACCACGGCGTGTTCAATTTTAAAACGCCCAGCCGCCCAAACGCCCGTCGGAGAGTAGGACGGCTGGATAGAGTCGACAAGAGCTAACAAGAAAATCGCTAAATTCAGGTGGACAGTAATGGTGTCTGAATGGTGTTTTCGAAGAACATTTTTTCTTATCCTTTTCATACGCCCTTCACAAAATTCCTCCAAGATTAGTTCCTTTTTGGCCAAAAGATGCGCTAGCATAAAGTAAACAGTTACACGTTACTTCTTGGTGTACGTTTATCCAGGTTTGTCTGACTATTTTCAATTCCTCTTAGGCCTAGCCATGTTTATAACTGTTAAAGACGAATCTGCCCCTATTGTGCTCTACCCAACTCTGTTCTGTCAAACTTTATCAAGTTTGTCAATTTTGTCTTCCGATTTCAATGCTGACGGCTGGTTGACTTTTCCAGGGGCTAATGCGCGGCTCGGTTTGAACCGGAAGCATGCTCGCTTATTCCCCCTTCAGACAACTTATACCAAGATCGCACGTGTGATTGTTATTAGTTGTGTTTTCGCAGATACCATGGTAACTGTATCTGAAATTAGTCGTTATTGCAGTTACCGTGGTATCTGATATACGGTTGCTCTGCAAAAACAGCAATTGCTGAAATTGCGCTTTTCGAAGTCATCCCAACAGAAAAACTAATATTCAGTCACATCACTAAGTGCCAAACTTCTTTCCCACCAATTTGACTAAAAACTGATGAAAGTGAGATGACTTTTTCAGATACCACGATCAGTTACCATCTGAATATCAGATACCACGATAACTGCCCAGAGACCACGATAACTCGAAAAACGCCTTTTGACCGTGGTATCAGATACTACGGTATCTGCAAAAACGCAGCTATTGTTTCTCTTTTGCATCTGGCGGCAATTTGTCATTGATTTTTATGAGGGGCGTATTGTGAAAAGATAATTTCTAGTAAGAGTTGTGGCTTAAGCCCCCATCGGAACCGTTTGTATATTTTGTGTTTTCCTTAATTATGTCTTCATATTTTCTTTTGTGCTCCACTGTTTTCGTCTTGTACGATTTGTTGGTTAAAAATAAATTATTATCATTGTTATGATATAGGAGAGCAAGATGGGGGTGTCAATACGTAGGCTATTCTAAAGTAGTTAGTTCAACCTACATTTCTGAATCCGTCCACTCTGTAGGCGAGATCGTTGTTCTTCGCCGACAGCTCGTTGTTCTTACTCAGAACGCGAGTCAACTGACTTTCCTGGAAGAAAGAGAATAAAAGTTATAGCAAAGAGCTACATCAACATCCAGCAATCTTGTTAACCTGCTAATTTCCGCTTGGAGAGTCTCTGACCTATTTGACCAAGGCCCCGCGACGCTTGGATTCCTTAATTCCTTCCAAGTCCACTTTTTCCAAAAGTTCCAAGTTTTGTCCTCAACTTCAGGTTCTTATATAATTTAATATTGGTAAAAAAAAAAATACAGCACTTAGACGAGAGATGAACTCGATTCGCTCTTTTGACTTCATTTTCGTTCTTCCTCGAAACTTATTCATATATGCGATAACAGTCGATGCCTGATGTTTGGAAAAAGTTTGGAAGCAGATAAGCTTCGGAAATTTGATTTCGAAGTTTGAGAACGGATAACACACATTCGCATCCTTGTTTTAACCGTTTTGAGAATATGTCTGTTACGATGCTTTTAAATGTTATATTATCGCGAACCATAATTCTTTAGAGGGCCATTAG
Organism: Branchinecta sandiegonensis; assembly: GCA_030848855.1. NCBI lineage: Eukaryota > Metazoa > Arthropoda > Branchiopoda > Anostraca > Branchinectidae > Branchinecta > Branchinecta sandiegonensis. Next base: position 17,726,051 of record JAUPMV010000016.1, on the reverse strand, counting down.
AGACATTTAGTCTAACAGAATACTTATATGGGTAAAGGGTAAGGGCAAAGGGTCGGTCCGGTCCTTATTTATGTCCGATGTGTGGCAGCATGGATGAGAATTTAAAACATTTATTGTGTGAATGCGAAAGTTTGAGTGAACTTTGGTTAGAAATTTTTGGAGTGAATGGAAGGGGTACGGATGAAGAATGGATGTGTGATGTGATGGGGAATAACTGTTTTGAAAATATAAAACAGCTAGCGAGGTTCCTCAGGGTAGCCCTAGCCCATAGGGATAGGTGCCTATAGGAGTTTAATATTTTTTGCATGTGGTGTTGTTGTTTTTTTTGTTCCATATGTATTTGCCATGGCCGTTGGCTCTTAGCGCAAATAAAATCTTATCTTATCTCTTGTCTTATGGGTAATAACAGAAATATTATCATGACGATCGACGCAAGGATGCGCAAACATGTGATGTCTGTTATCAAGTTTATATCAACAGTGACCCACAACAGAGCGTGGGTTTGTATGCACCAAGTAAAAACAACAAATTAAATAAAAAGCTGGTGGCAGGATCAGGATTAACCCGATTAAAAATTTGTAGCCTGCGTAGTAGTACGGTAGCAGTACGAAAACGTTTGCAATAGCAAAGAATACTATCATTTAATATGCCGCAGACTGGTCCAATCTTATGTAGTAGTATCCAGTAGCATCCTGTCTTGCCATAGTAACATCCAGTCTTGCAATAGTACGCAGTAAACACGGTAGCCTTGAAGTAGAAGCATGTAGTAGCATCGTTAGTACTGCATGCAACTTTTTCGTACTACTTCATATTACTATTTTGAGATAAATTTCGGGAAAGATCCATTTTCAAATCATTTTTGCTACAAAAATCTGCTTTTCCTCTGTTTTGCTTGTCCTAGCTATCGCTTTGCTATTCGTCTGTCATGTTTTCCCTTTTCAGCAAATTGGAAAAGGTTATGAATTTTGTTGTGTGCATGTAAAGGTGATTTAACAGAGGAAAACGAAAAATTGTATATGTAATAAATTATAAACCCTATAATTGTAGGCTTTAAGTTTAGTTTTATTCTATGATTGGTATTAAAGGCTTTAACCTTCCCCTTTTTTTATATTTGTTCTCTTCGTTTTTTATGGCACTTGCAGCCTCTGGCTCAAGTGCCATATACCGATCACAATTCCGTCTGTCGGTCTGTCGGTCTGTCGGTCTGTCGGTCGGTCCGAGTTTTTTTGTCCCACATATCCGAGTTAGGGTACTTCCAGATGTGCTAGGACAATGAAACTTGGCAGGCATATCAGGGACCCGACCAAACTAACCTGGAAATAATCAGTTTCCCGATCCGACCATGTGGGGGGGAGTGCGGGGCGCTGGAAACTTGCAAATTTAGGGCATTTTGTCACTTTTTTCTGAGTTAGGGTACTTCTAGATGAGCTAGGACAATGAAACTTGGCAGGAATATCAGGGACCCGACCAAACGAACCTGGAAATAATCAGTTTCCCGATCCGACCATATGCGGGGGAGTGGGGGCGCTCGAAACTTGAAAATTTAGGGCATTTTGTCACACTTTTTCGAGTTAGGGTACTTCCAGATGAGCTAGGACAATGAAACTTGGCAGGAATATCAGGGACCTGACCAAAGTAACCTGGAAATAATAAGTTTCCCGATCCGACCATATGCGGGGGAGTTGGGGCGCTGGAAACTTGAAAATTTAGGGCATTTTGTCACACTTTTTCGAGTGAGGGTACTTCCAGATGAGCTAGGACAATGAAACTTGGCAGGAATATCACGGACCCGACCAAACTAACCTGGAAATAATCAGTTTCCCGATCCGACCATATGGGGGGGAGTGCGGGGCGCTGGAAACTTGAAAATTTAGGGCATTTTGTCACACTTTTTCGAGTTAGGGTACTTCCAGTTGTGCTAGGACCATGAAACTTGGCAGGCATATCAGAGACCCGACCAAACAAAATTAGGAATAATCAGTTTTCTGATCCGACCATTTTGGGGGGGGGAGGGCAGGGGAATCCGGGAAACTGAGAAGTGTGTAACTTTCGAACGGATGATCGGATTGTAATGAAACTTCATAACTGAAGAGAATATATATCTGTAATGTCCCGTTTAAAGTCTTGACCGGATTCGGTAGCCAGGGGGGAGTTGGGGGGGGGGGAGACCGGAAATTTCAAGAAACGGTTAGAATGGAGGGATCGGAGTGAAACTTGCTGGGAAGAACAAGCATCTGCTCTAGATAAGTCCTTTAGACCATTGTACTGGATCCGGACACTTATGGGGGGGGGGGGGGCGGAATTCCGGTGATGGTGGTTTTTTGGATTTTCACGATGAAACTTGGCAGGCATATCAGGGACCCAATCAAACTGACTTCAAAATAAAAATATTGTCGATCAGATAATGGTGGGGGAGTGGAGGGAGGGGAATCCGCAGGGGAATCCGGGAAATTGAGAAGTGTGTAACTTTCGAACGGATGATCGGATTGTAATGAAACTTCATAACTGAACAGAATATATATCTGTAATGTCCCGTTTAAAGTCTTGACCGGATTCGGTAGCCAGGGGGGAGTTGGGGGGGGGAGACCGGAAATTTCAAGAAACGGTTAGAATGGAGGGATCGGAGTGAAACTTGCTGGGAAGAACAAGCATCTGCTCTAGATAAGTCCTTTAGGCCATTGTACTTGATCCGGACACTTATGGGGGGGGGGGGGGTCCCGGAATTCCGGTGATGGTGGTTTTGGGGATTTTCACGATGAAACTTGGCAGGCATATCAGGGACCCAATCAAACTGACTTCAAAATAAAAATTTTGTCGATCAGATAATGGTGGGGGGAGTGGAGGGAGGGGAATCCGAAATTTTCAGTCATGCGTAATTTTGGAATGGGTGATCGGATTCGAGTGAAATTTAAGAATTCAACAGAGGACATTTCTCCGATGATTTTTTTCATATCCGGACCGGATCCGACAACTATTGGGGGGGGGGGGAAATACGTGCCCCGTTTAGAATGGCGGGATGGGGATGGGACTTTGTGGGAAGAACAAACAGATGCTCTAGGTAAGTCATTTGCTGAATCGGATTGGCTACGTGCACCGCGGGGGAGCTGGGTGGGGTTGGGGGGGGGGGGGGGGGTTGGACCGGAAATCTCGAGAAACGGTTAGAATGATGGTATCGGAGTGAAACTTGCTGGGAAGAACGAACATCTGGTCCATATAAATCTTTTACATAATTTGACTGGATCCGGACACTTGAGGGGGGGGGGGAGGAGCGGTATCCCGGAATTCCGTTTTTGGGGATTTTCACGACGAAACTTGGAAGGCATATCAGGGACCCGGTCAAACTGACTTGGAATAAAAAAAAATCCTCGATATAATAATCTTGGGGGGGGGGGAGTTGAGGGAGGGGAATTCGGAATATTGAGTCATGCGTAACTTTGGAACGGGTGATCGGATTCGAGTGAAATTTAATAATTAAACAGAGGACATTTTTCTCTTGTGACCTTTTTCATTTCCGGACCGAATCCGGCAATTATCGGGGGGAGGGCGGAAAATACTTGACCCGCTTAGACTGGTGTGATCTGGATCGAACTTCGTGGGAATGACAAACAGATGCTCTGGATTAATCATTTACAGAACAGGATTGGCTCCGGTTATTGTGGGTGGAGTTGGAGGAGGGGGAGGGGGGTCTGGGATTCCGGTGATCGCGCGTTAAGGTACTTCCAGATGTGCTAGGACGATGAAACTTCGCTGGAATATTGGAGACTCAACAACATTTGCTTAGAAATTGCTACTTCCCAAATCCGATTATTCCTTAAAGTACCAATCTTGACCGCAAAGTAAAAAAAATACTTTTAAGCAATATATGCATTTTCGTGATGCCCATCAGCCCATTAGCAGTTTTGCCTCAAGGGTTTTGCTTACAAATGAAGTTCCAGCTCCCTTATAGCGCGCATCTCAACCGCAAAGTCGAAACTTACTCTTGATCAATCAAATCATCTTGACACATGCAAGTGCCACATGAGCTTACAGCTCTTGTTTTATCTCGGGTAATTCGTTAATGATGAACAGTTTTATTGAACATAATTAAACTGAAGATGTGGAAAAAACTTATGTATTAAATACTTATGAAAACTAGTTTCATATTTTGATAAAAAATAATAATAAAATAATAAAAAATAATATAAAACTAGTTTTCTATTTTGATCTGTTTTAATTAAAATATCTGTAATGCATATTCTTTTCGCCCAAGCTGACTTTGCATCATAGTTGACTACATTAAACGGATGTCAGTCATTTTCTACGATACTTACGGGGGGGGGGGCTTCCCCTTTTTTTATATTTGTTCTCTTCGTTTTTTTATCTCGGGTAATTCGTTAATGATGAACAGTTTTATTGAACATAATTAAACTGAAGATGTGGAAAAAACTTATGTATTAAATATTCCTTCAGCCCAAGCTGACTGCGAATCATATTTGATTGTGGAAAACGGATACGTCAGCTGAATTTTATTGGAGCTATATTTCGGCCCTTCTTGGCAAGGGTCCTCTTCAGGCTCAAAACCGCTCAAGTTGGAAAGACGAACTTGTGGGAAACACAAGAAATATAGCTCCAATAAAATTCAGCTGACGTATCCGTTTTCCACAATCAAATACTTATGTATTAAATACTAATGAAAACTAGTTTCATATTTTGATAAAAAATAATAATAAAATAATAAAAAATAATATAAGACTAGTTTTCTATTTTGATCTGATTTAATTAAAATATCTGTAATGCATATTCTTTTCGCCTAAGCTGACTTTGCTTCATAGTTGACTACATTAAACGGATGTCGGTCATTTTCTACGATACTTACGGGGGGGGGGGGCTACGGAAGAGGTTGAGTTATTCAAGTCGGATTTTACGTTTTTGGAACCCAATGATCGGCATTGACTCTTAGCTCACGCGCAAAAGCTATGTGCACCTTTTTCCGATTAAATTTCTCATTCGACCGCGAAAATCGGACTGTATATTGATGTAACGACTCCTTTATTGCTTGTCAGATAAAATGCGTTAAAAATGCGCAAGTTATGTCGACTTAACTCTTATTTATGAGCAGACTTCACTGTAAAAAGTCCCTCCGTATAAAGATTAAAGTTAACTGCAGATTCTTCTCAGATTAATCTTATCTCTATTTGGCATTAATCTTATCTGCGTAGAGACAAGAGTAATCCGAGTAGCAAATACTGCACATAACTTTAATCTTTATACGGTAAAACTTTTTACAGTTTTGACGAGCATCTAAAGCATTGTTCATAATAGGTGTACTATATTACACCTATTTGAACAATTGGGTGTGATACGATACGGCGTATACATACACTGTAAAAAGTTTCTCCGAATGAGGATTAAAGTTAACTGAAGTATTTGCTACTGGGATTAATCTTGTCTCTACTGAGATAAGATTAATCCGAATTAGAGATAAGATCATCTTTTTAGAGACAAGACTAATCCCAGTAGCAAATACTGCAAGTTTTTTTTTTACAGTGTATTCCGCTTTTCCTCGGCGCGCTTTAACACGGTCTGTAAGGAGAATATACCCGGGGTTTTTTTTGGCGTATGCAGAGCCAATCAGATCGCTTGGTTGGCCTTCGCCAGCGGGCCAGGGAAAGAGCAGAGTCGCCAGGGTTGCCGCGGGAAGAACTAAAGCTCTACTTTGTTGTAAGCTGAAATTACAACTTTTCTTCAAAAGAACACATTTTGTTCTGTTAGATTAGATTAGATTAGATTAGATTTTATTTTACACATGTCTACAAAACACTTTACAGCACCTGCTAAGAAAGCCCCAAAGGGTTTGTTGGCCGCAGGTGGCAGTCTTCTCTATTCTACATAATGTGGTAACACTATTTTATGTTACTATACATGCCATTCATACACGGTTCACACATATACAACAACATTCTACTTAAAAAAACCACTCACGCATCAATTACTATTCTTTTGCAAGAAAAAATCTCTTCGCTGTAGCCTTGAAGGATGCCAGATGACTCGAATTTCTAATTTCAACTGGAATTATATCCCATACGGAGGGGGCAAAATTTCTAATCACGAAAGAAGCTCTAGTCGTGTTTCTAAATGGGTGTACCAGATTTGATGCCCCTCGTGTATCATGACTATGGAGATCACTATTAATGGAGAAAAAATTTTCAAAAGAGGAGGGAAGTATATTATTGAGAAATTTGTATGTGAAAATACCAACTTGATAATCTCTAGTTTTTGAAATATCAAGTAGTTGATTCTTAATGTAAAGTTCATTAATATTAAGAGTAATCAAAGTTTTAGGTGACAAAAGTTTAACGGCTTTATTTTGGATTTTTTTTATAACATGACACAAAATTACTTGCCCATACAGAGCAACCATAGCAAATGTACGGGTAAAAAATAGCTATATTAGGTAAAATAATATAATAGGTAAAAAAAGACTGCTTATTGTGAGTTCGAGGACCAGTGTTGTCCATCCGTTAATTTAGTAGTATAGTCGTTTCAATTTGAACAAGGGTTGTGTATTATTAAGACGTAAACATTACGTATAGCGCTATGCAGCTTGTTACGCCTATTTGAACAATGCTTAACGAAACGGCACCAGGTCGTGTGTCGGTCCGGAGACGGTTATTGTGCTTTCAAGCAAAGTATGCTGTCTTCGGCTTTTTCAAACATTCTTCGGTCGCTCTTGGCAAGAGTCCTCTTCAGGCTATAGCTGTAATTAAAGATATCCCCGAAGAGGATCCTTGCCGATCGAGAATGGTAAGAATATCGCTTTATAAAAAAAAGGTAAAGTTATCAGCATCAGCCTATACAGGCCCAGCTGGCAGTGCTGATCTCAGATTCTTTGTCTTCAGCCAGGAAGTGAAGGCTAGCCATCCTGGTGCTTTCGCACCCTACCCTTCCTGCCACCTTCCCCAGATTTCTCCAGGTACCCATCTGAAGCTGGGTTGAAGCTTATCTTACAGCGTTACGCCACAAACCCCCGCACCAAATCAAACTGTAGGCACCACCGAGACTCGAACCAGCGACCCTTCGCTTACGAGTCCTGTGTGCTAACTATTCGGTCACAACGCCGTTTCGCTAACTAACCATGTCGCTGAAAAATACGATTAGAAGCCAACGTGGGCCTAAAGATTCCTTATGATTCTGATTCGTTTGGAGCCGGAAAGCATTTAAAGCAGCTGATTCGGAAGCATTCTCGCAATTGCAACGTCTAGATTTACCCGCATTCAAGTGACTAGTTCGACCACAAACTAGCGGGTTTTGATATGTCACTCAATGGCAACCCTGTGCAAATTTTGCCAGCATTTTACTATCTATCACCGGCTCTTGTCAGGTATCAACAGTCAAGCCAGTCTGGCAACAACAACCCGCATTAGCACTAAGAAATCAACTTGGCTATCAGGAGAGCAGTGGCAGCCTATGACGCCTTGCAAGTCGAAAAACTACGAGTTCTGATCCCCTTGGCAACCCCGTAACCTCTTTCCATTACCAGAGTAATGGGACCGGGAACGCAGTATCCTTGCCCTTATTCTTCATGTTATCCTGAGGCGTGAGAAGCTTTTAAGGGGTACCATTTCCAAAAGTGAGTGATGAGCTTCTTCTAGGTATCCGAAGGTCTACGCCACCTAGGGCTATAGTTTGTTTAGAAAATATGGTTAAAAAGTGGTCTTCAGCGAATAGTTGTAGGTGTTATTAAGTTATGAATTTGAGGATGTTTCTTATGTCTTTGTGATTCAAAAATGTTCCCCATAGGGCTTAACTATTTTGAAATACTAATGTATATATATATACATATATATATATCAGACTTTTGAGAGCTGGGGTGTTCCTGACACCCCCCGAAAGCAGAGCAAAATAACGCTAGGGATCAGCACCAAGTTGTGCTCAGCATAACTGTGTCCTGCTTGCGATTTGCAGAAGGCACTAACCCCTCGCGCTCTCTGTCGTGACTAATTCTAGCTACAGTTGCGTTTTTTCTGATACCATGGTATCTGTTACCACGGTAACTGAATCTGCAATTAATCGTTTTTGCAGTTATCGTGGTATCTGATACACGGTGCTCTGCAAAAACGACTATTGCCGAAATTCCACTTTTCGAAGTCATCCCAAAAGAAAAACAGAGATCCAGTTACATCACTAAGTGCTAAACTTCTTTCTCACCAATCTGACAAAATTTGATGAAAGTGAGATGACTTTTCAGATACCACGACCAGTTACCACGGTCGGACCGTAGTATCTGAATATCTGATACCACGATAACTGGGCAAAAACGCCTTTTGACCGTGGTATCAGATACCACGATAACTGCAAAAACGACTTTAGACCGTGGTAACAGATACCATGGTATCAGCGAAAACGCAACTTATGTCGAGGTCGGATTGACAAGGCAAATTAAATCATTCCGATCTGTTTTAGTCGCGGATCGGCAAACGACCTGGCCACATGCCGGTCGCTGGCTCCCGGGTCGTTTGTAAATATGTTGTGTTCGCGACTCATATTTTTGTGTTCGTCGTCTTGTAAAGAACCTGGAATGATTTGGCAAGAGCTCTTGGCCAACTAAGGGACATCTTAACAGAGAGACACTTGAAAAGTAGCGGTAGGATACTAGCACCACTAGCTATAGGGAACGTCCCTACTGAAACTCAATCAGTCGTGCACCAGCACTAGCGCCAATAACTTCATCTTCTGAACGCAGAACAAAATGATAATACCTCCACTTTTTCTTCGACGTGTGCAGCTCGCATCTTTTCTAGAAATTTCTAAACCCGCAAGTTGTCTCGCTTTAAATGCCGCAAGCGTAGTACGCTATGAGTATTTCCTGTTTGCGAAGCATGGAAAGCATAGGTTTTGGCAATATAGCCCCCTAATGCTATTTCGCTCTGGAAACTTGGACAGACATGTTACTCAGGGATATACTGTCTAAATTAAATCATGTACATAGCTTATAGTTTTAAAAATCAGAGACAAAAAAATAGGCCACTGAAGACAAATGAGACGGTCATTTCTGCAGGTACTCATGTGTGGCTGTCAAAGTATGGGTTTCCTCTTGCCAATCAGGAATTGCTTTCAGGGGCGTCACGACTGGGAGAGGGAGGGGGGGGGCGCCCCCCCCCCCCCTCCGATGCTGTCAGCCAGTCGGTAAAAAATAGCCGAGTCGGCGCGAAGCGCCGCGATTTTTCGTCAAAACAGTTGATTTTTTTCATGAAAACAGTCGTTTTTTCTGAAAACTGGTCGATTTTTCGTCAAACTAGTCAGTTTTTCTGAAAATCAGTGGATTTTTCTGAAAATCAGTCGATTTTTTTCAAAAATGTCATTTTTGTTGTTGAAAACAGTCGTTTTTTCCTGCAGAAAAAGTCGGTAAAAATTACCAGCCAGTCGGTAAATGCCTCGTCCCCCCCCAAACATTTTGGCTAGTAACGCCTCTGATTGCTTTGGGTCTCGCCCGATGGAAAATGTGTAGCCTGCGTAGTTGTATGATAGTTATACGAAAAAGTTGCATGTATTGATATGTAATAGCAAAGAATACTATCATTTAATGTGTCTCAGAGCAAAGAATGCTAGCACTTAATGTGTCTCAGACTGGGCCAATCTTAAGCGGTAGTATCCTGTAGCATCCTGTCTTGCTAATAGTAGCATGCAGTAGAATGCAGTAAGAAGAAGAAGCATGGAGTAGCATCAGTTCGTGCTGCAAGCTACTTTTTCGTACAACTTCATACTATTATTTTGAGATTATTTTTTCATCGGGTTTTTCGGGAAAATGGAAACTGGAAGGATGAACATTAGAAACAGGAGCTTATTCGTTCTTACCAGTTCGTCGCAGTAGCCTGCTTTATCATTTAGTTTCCCCGACAGATTTTTGACCTCGGATTCCGCGCATCGAAGCCTCGACGCGAGTTCGCGATGATTCGCCAGTTGTCTATCGAGCTCGCCAATTCGATGGCGGAGATTGTCCACGGAAGCCTGCCGCCCCAGCTCTTTAGCAGTTTGCTTCTGGAGTGCCTGAAATAAGAAGTTGTAAAGCTGTACAAGAATATAAAGCCGGAAAAAGGGGGACAGGACCCCTGTTCTGGTGCAATTATTCTCCTTCTTCCTTGAAAGCTAGAATTTGTAAAGCTGATTAAGAAAATAAAGCCATAGCGAAAAACGAGGGACAGGATTTTAATTTTCTACTTCTTCCTTAAAGCACAACTCTTACTAGAAATGATTTTTTCACGATGAAATGTGTCAGAGTATCAGTTACCAAAAATACCATTACTTTCCGTCTGAATTTAGCGATTTTCTTGTTAGCGCTTGTCGATTCTATCCAGCCTTCCTGCTCTCCGGCGCGAAGGCCCAAAACGTTTGAAAACTGAATGAGCCGTGGTTAAAAAGTAGAAAAACTAAGCAAATAAAATAAGTCAAAAATAGAAGATTCTCATATCCTTGTGTGTGAAAGAGTTGTCAGCGGACTTTGAAGATTCTGGCAAACTTTGCGTTGCGTAACGGCCGCAAAACTCGGCACGAACGAAAAAGCCCTAAAAATTCGTAGGCACATAGCGGAACAATGGAAAAAGGTGGGGATTTTAGAAGCTTATAATCCCATAAGGGAGCTAGGTATATTCTAAAAGGCATACAAAGCAAGAGGTGACCTTTAAAAGTTGAGGGACAGGAGCCCTGTTCTGACGTCATTATCCTCCTCTTCCATGAATTAGAAATTGCAAAGCTAAACTGAACAAAGTATATAAAGCTGGGGCCAAAAACGAGGGACAGAACCCCTGATCTAATTTTCTACGTCTTCTTTGATAGACAGGATTCCTGTTGTGGGTATTTAAACAAGGGGCAGGACTCCTGGTCTACTTCTTCCTCCTTAAAGTTTAACCGAAAAGGGTTGAGATAGGACAATCTAGTTACCCATCACTTAAGGCGTAGTCTCTCTGTTCCCCGAAGACTCGCACCCCGAGGACTCCTCGGGGAATCGAAAGGAACGGCGAGAATACAGGGAGTCACTCCATTCGGACTCCGCGTACAGAAAACAGCGAGAACATGGGGAATGCTTCCAAACATATTTTGTTCGAACAAAAAAATTTGCAGTCCACAAGATTAGTCTGGATCCACTTTATTTTTGGTTTTGTTTATTCTGGTTGTTTTTAATTAGTTTTATATTGCACCAACACCAGCAAAAATTGATGCCCCTCCTAATCTGAAAGGGAGTCCTTTTTGATGATGGTAATGATAATCGGAGTATTCCCCGTTCGTGGGGACTCGCGAGAACACGGGGAAAGAGTCCCCGGGACAAACAAAAACGGGGGGACTCCTCAAGTGGAGTCCTCGGGGAACGGCGAGAATACGCCTTTATTCACTTAAACAGGCTTAAACACTCGATGAAAATGCGTTTCTTCGTTGCTCCACTCTTCGCGGATAATCGATTTTCATAGAGGGGACTTTCCATGTCGGATTTTTGGTATCTCCGTGCGCTTGTACCTGTGTTGTATGTTTGACGGAAACGATTTACGAAAAGTATGTGTTCACGCAGTAAGCTACTTCCGCAAGATGATCACTGGCCACTGAAAAGCCGCGTTTGTCTTGACATTCAAATTTTTCGCGTCATAGTAGAGTTTTGCGTTGTGGGGACATCCGTGGGTATTCTGAACGTCATACAGTAGAGACAGCACAACAGTGAAAAAAAAATCTCTTAAAACAATCAATTAAATGGTACAAATATAAGTTGGCTTTTCAGTTAAACTTTAAGAGTTGAGAGACAGGAGCCCTGTTCTGGTGTAATTTTTCTCCTTCTTGAAAAAAGAGCTTGAATCACCACAGATGGATGTTTATAAGAGGACCTCAAAACGTTCTATTTTTTTTTTTAAACAACCAACCATCTTAACCATCTTAAAGATATCTTAAAGGACACCTGAACAATGAAACCATTCTTGAACACACCATGGAGAATGCATTTACAGACATGGCCACGGACAGCATGTGCAAACCTTCGGAAACGAACATCCCTATTTTGAAAACGTCACGCTCAGGAGAAAATAGGGATGTTCGTTTCCGAAGGTTTGCACATGCAGATTCCAAGACAAAAAGCGCAATTCATTCAAATCTTGTACAGCGCTGGCCGGAACGTGTTGGAATTTCTTCTAGATATACGTTTGGGCTTAACTGGTTAAAAAATATTCCAGAAGAAGGGTTGATTGGAGACATTTGTTCATTTCTAAAATTGTTCGGTACTGCAATAAGGACAGAGGCAAAATGGAGCAAAAATCATAGCATGGAAACACCATTTCGTATTTGGATTGAGTTTTCTGCAGGCAATGTTAACGGAAGTCATACATATAGGGATGATACTTGGTACTCTTCATTCAGGCGTCCTTTAACTACAAATAAATAATATATAAAAAGTGAAGCAAAACGGACAGTCGACGAAAACTTTCGTCGACTGATCCGTTAATTTGATAAATTTAATTACACATCTACTTCGACTAGGCAATTCTCGTTTATTTCTAAATTATGAACTACCCAACCCCTGACAGCTAAATCTTGCGAACCAATCTGATTGGTCTGGTTCTTTCATCCAGCGAAGCTAGATGAAAGTGTCTATCCTACATTATGGGATTTCTGTAACGGATGGTCGGAATATAGTTAGCTGTCGTACAGTAGCCTAGGGTTCGAATCCTAGCAAACAAAGGTATACAAAAGAGCAAGTCCCGCAGAACTAACCACACGAGCTGGGCACGTTAATTTGATATTTTTTATGCAGAAGCAATTGCCTGATCAGCTTTATTATTATTATCTATCCACGATACTTCAAAATGAAGGGTAAGTATGCAACTGAAAACTATAGATACATTACAAACCCCATTTTCTCGGTTTCTTCGTTGATTTTTTGTGATAAATAGATCATTCATTTCATAAAAAAATTACAAGATATAAAACATTCATTCTTCCAACATTTATTTTCCAACTGTTTACCAATCATCAACGCACTTTCACGACCTATTTTATTGCCTCCACGAGGACGCTGACTCATAGCTATTTTTACGCGCCATTCAATCGAAAGGCTTTTGCTCGCATAGTTCAGAGATTATCACGACTTGCAACATAGAGTTAACTCTCTGCTTCCGAAGACGCTTCACCAAGAACCAGAACGAGGCAGAGACACGCACATTTTAAGAATTCAGTCTAAAACACGTCTTATCGTCTTAAGTTTTTGTATCGAGTTTCTTTATCCATCTCGGCATTAGTTATCATCAAGGAGTTAGTCATCTTTATTTCAATTTGACCTGACGTGTTTCCCTCAACCTGGATCAGGAAAGTGGTGAATCTCTGCCTCTTCGCCGGCCGTTAGCGTAATCCAATCAATACGGCTCGTCACTCTCAGACTTGTATTGATCTCCCGCAGTCCTTTCTGCGCCGGCGCGCAAAATTCCACTCCGCTCCTAGCTTTCAGTGCCAGAGAAGTAAGACAAGAAGCTAAAGACCTTCACGGCTTTCTAATCGAGAGAGAGAGACCTAACCGAACGAATTAACGACAATGCTGATAAAAAAAAAATAGTGCTCTACTCTAGAAGAGCGATAAAAAAAACATTCTGAACATAATGAGCTTCCGATGGTCCTATCCGTTACATGGCAAAACATTAGAAACTCAAAACCGCTAAGCGGTGGACAGTTTTCTTCAGTTGTTCCATCAGTCTTACTGACGGCAAAAAAAAAGTAGTTGCTATGTCCTGCTACTCCGAAAAAGATACGAAATAGGTATTAGGCAAGAAAAAAGCGGGGAGCGTGGAACTTCGGAAAAAATGTTCGGAGACTCAACTATGCGAAACAGAAAATGTCCACGCTAAGAAGAATACAGATAAGAAGTTAGAAGTGGCATCGAGTAATCCCCCCCCCCTTTCTGACACTTTTCCAGGAATTTCAGAGGAAAACGCTTGGGTGCTGATAACACCAAAGAGATGCAGATGAAGTCGACTATTGCTAATTATGGCGCGTGTAATGGTATGGAAAAAGATAAGACAGGGTGCTGCATCGTACTCATCACTCATAACCAGATATAAAGGCGTTCCCGTAAGCACGCCTTCGATCCCCCCCCCCCCCTCCACTGATCACACTAAAAGAATGGATAGAAAATGAAAACTGGATGTCCGGGTTTTCATCTCACATATCTCGTAGGTTTTCTAGTTGAGCTGTAAGTCTTTTGCAAAACCGGAAAGCGGTAACTTTGTTCAACATTAGAGCTTAAACTCTTACTAGAAATGATCTATTCACGATGAAATGGCTTAGAAATATCGATTTTCGAAAACATCATTACTTTGGAAAATTAGCGATTTTCTTGTTAGCACTTGTCGCCTCCATCCAGCTTCCCACTCTCCGACGCGGCGGCTCGACGCAAAATATTTAGAAATTGAACGTGCTGTAGTTAGTAAGTGGAAAAAAGAGAAACAAAAAAAAAAGTACAAAGCAGAAGACATACCAGATGGCCGATCATGTCTTGTAAAACGAAGAACAATAGGCCTACTTTGAAGCTTCGCATGTCCTTTTGTATAGAAACGGCGGACCTTGAAGGTTACGGCGAAGATTACATGCGTGACTGGCAAATTCGGCTCGGCCAAAAAAGTGCTCCAAAGTCGTACAAAACGAAAGGTTACAAAACGAAACAACGGGAAAGGGCGGGTATTTCAGAAGCTTGCAGTTCCACAAGAAATTTGGGATAATAGAAGAGGCAGATCAAGTAATAGGGGTACTTTAAAGCCTGTATCACAACACCGACATAATAGTCGTTAATCCAAAAGTAGGCTTCAGCTCGACACAATACCCTATCTTGTGGGGCATCAGCAATGCCAGCCAAGATCTAACGCATTCTTGGTACATCGCAACCAATTTCGCGCAAGAACAGAAATACAAATTAAAGGAGCTATTTTTGATATCACAGGCGGTTCTAATTACGCAGTGATGATTCATTATGCTCGTGCACGTGAAACGAGAATCCCAGCGTAACCGAGCCGAATGCAAGGAAGTGAACGCATGTGCTGTGTGTGCACGTTCATGGCACTTAAACAGAAGGAAAATGTTACTGGTACCACCACATATCGGCCAAGTTTACATTGCGTGACGGCCAAATTCGGCTCGGCCGAAAAAGTGCTCAAAAGTCGTACAAAACGAAAGGTTACAAAACGAAACAACGGGGAAGGGCGGGTATTTCAGATAGTTCCACAAGAAGCTAGGGATATTAGAAGAGCCAGAATAAGTAATAGAGGTACTTTAAAGTCTGTATCATAACCCGGACATACAGCCCACAAGAGCAGAAATAAAAATTAAAGGAGCTTTTGATATCACAGGCGGTTCTAATTATTCAGTGATGATTCATTACGCTAATGCACGTAAAACGAGAATCGCAGCGTAACCGAGCCTCATGCAAGGAAATGAATGTATGTGCTGTATGTGCAACTCATGCAAGGAAATGAATGTATGTGCTGTATGTGCAAAGTTTATGGCACTTAAATGGAAGGAAAATGTTACTGGTACCACCATATATGAAGAGGAAGTTTTTTTTGCGGGAAAATCGTATTTTAAGGCCCTCTTTGAAGCACAGTAGAAATCAGACTTTAAATGCTTTTGTCGGGCGTCGGTCGACTCTTCGGCACATCGCGTTCTGCGAACATTGAACCGGCGCACCCGGGAAGTTTAAGTCTCGTCGGCAAATCAAGTTATTTTTACATGTACGAAATCCAGGGTTGGTCACCAAGAACTAGGATGTACGAGTTACTTCAGGATACTTTGGGTTACTCAGGGTTACATTGGGTTACTTTGGGTTACATTGCATTGGTTACATTGGGTTACTTTGGGTTACATTAGGTTACATTGCATTGGTTACATTGGGTTACTTTGGGTTACATTAGGTTACATTGGGTTACTTTGAGATACTTTGGGGTTACTTTCCAGGGTGTACGAAGTTACTTTTGGTGACCAACCCTGGTACGAAATCATCGAAGTTCAGTACAGTCTTGTCGGGCAAAACACAGAACAAATAAAATGTTGTAGGGTTTTCTCGGGCGTAGGTATTCTAGTCGGCACATCGGGTTCTTTTTACTCGTAAGAAATCGAATTCTGTAAACGTTTATCGGGCTCATCCCGAAAGTTAAGTTTCGTCGGCACATCGGCTTCAGTTTACACACAAGGTAAGTTTTTTACAGTTTTGTCGGGCAAAAAAAAGAAGAAATCGAATTCTGAATGCTTTAGTCAGGCGTCACACATTGTGATCTTTCTAAACGTAAGAAACTAATTTCTTCAAAAATGTGTCTTTTCCACAAAATTCTTATTCTTATCTGGAAGAATGGTGTTTTCATTTAGTTGGCGTTTTACGCTTGAAATTCTTTAGGGTTTCAAAAACACATTAATAGCTAGAAATTTTATGGTAGGTAAGGATCAAATGTTTCCGGCAAAAGGAAGATTAAAAAAAAAATTCGCCTGCGGAACTTAGTTTAAACCTAATTCAAACATTCTGTTTACCTTCTGTTAGTGATCGCATGCCACGGGTTTGTTCAGATTTGAACTCGATTGACGAGTTGCTGTTTTGGCTCGAGAAAAAACCCACGCACACGTCTTCTTTTCTAGATGGCGGAATTTTCCAGGATTAATTAGCAAAGAATTTTAAGACCTAATTGATAATTTTTGTATGTCTTCAGAGGTACCACACTGGTCTTGGTTTTATAATTTATTTGTATTTGTAACAAACAGTTGGAGCATTAGATGGAAATTATTATTTTGACGCTTGGCTCCCTACGTGCCATAACAGCTGTTTGGGATTATCGGCTGAGATTTTGTCCAGACAGAGTTATTTCAAACCTAGGAAATTTGGTGTTTTTTTTAATTTGCACCTTGTTTTACGGTGTTTTTAATGGTTTTGAACATTCATAGTGACAGTAAGGATGGTTAGCATTGTGTGTGTGGTAGAAAGACCATTTTTGTGGCCCGCTTTAACTTGTCCTGGGTACAGTCATTGGAAGCTTCGCTTTTTAGCGAAAGCTGAATTGAAACACCGAAGTTGTGAATTTAAACTTACGAATTTACGTTAAAGGAATAATCTCAACTGATTTATGGCAGTTAGTTTTACACAAAATTTCGCCTGCGACGCATTCCGATGTGTTTTCTATTAGGAATAACGTTGTTTCATAAAATTGGCGTTTTAGGACTGAAATTCTTGGGGGTTCGGCGAACAAATTAGAAGCTAGAACTTGTATGGTAGGTATAGCTAATTTTTTCCGGAAAAAAGACATATTTACAAAATTTCGCATGCGGCGCTTAGTTTGACTTGTTCTGGGTACAGTCGTTGGAAGCTTCACTTCTTAACGAATGCTGAAATGAAAAGCTGAAGATGTGAACATAAATATACGAATTTACATTAAAGTAATAATCTCAACTGATTCATTGCAATTAGTTTTACACCGGTTCTATTCTGTGCTGGTGGGGAATGAATCTTTTAGTTTGTCGGCATAAACTGGACGTCCCCCCTTGGCCTCCTCCAAAGGTAAAAGGCTAGTGACCCCCTGAAAATCGGCAACACGTAAGATGGCGGTTTCGGGGTTCTGGGAAAGGTTCACATGAGCTGCGGCCACAGTATGACCCCTCTGTTCTGGCTTTTCCTCTAGTCTTGAAATATCTGGCAACTACACTGTAAAAATATTTTCCGTATAGAGATTAAAGTTAACTGCAGTATTTGCTACTCGGATTACTCTTATCTCTACGCAGATAAGACTAATACCAAATAGAGATAAGATGAATCTGAGTAGCAAATACTGCAGTTAACTTTAATCTTTATACGGAGGGACTTTTTACAGTGTACAATGGTAACGATTACCGAAAAATAAATCTTTTGTTGGGCCACACGCAATAGTAGGTTAAATCAGAAGTGACTTTACAATCCGGAATTGAACATTCCTGAGCTTTGCTTCCTTAGCCGTTAAAATGCACGCTTTTGTTTAAATTCAAACGTGTATGCAAGCGTGACGTCACGCCCATTTGATCTATTTTACCTCAAAAAATGATTTTTTTTTTTAGCATCTTCCTATCGGTGAATATTTATTTTATATTTGATGGTGCAAAACGGATACGTCAGCTGAATTTTACTGGAGCTATATTTCGGCCTTTCTTGGCAAGGATCCTCTTCAGGCTCAAAACCGCTCATGTTGGAGAACGAACTAAAGATCCTAGCCTAGCGCTAAATATTTAACTTCGTAAATCGAGCCAATCGAGCAGCAAAAACAGCAGCCGTGTCCAAAATGAAATCACAGCAACCTTTTTAACTCCAAGCAAGACTCACGAAGGAATTTACGAAGTTAAATATTTAAGGCTAGGCTAGAATCTTTAGTTTTGTGTTTCCCACAAGTTCGTTTTCCAACTTGAGACGTTTTGAGCCTGAAGAGGACCCTTGCCAAGAAGGGCCGAAATATAGCTCCAATAAAATTCAGCTGACATATCCGTTTTGCACCATCAAATATGATTCGCAGTCAGCTTGGGCTGAAGGAAAATTTAATATTTATTTTAATATATATATAAGAGCCGAGCGCGTTTACATTTACGAAACGACCTAGGGACAAATCAAATCCTATGTTGGGTCCTCAATCACTCGACGTCACTGTCTACGTCACGACTGTTGGGCATTCCAATACAACTTAGTCAACGCCAAATTCTCCGGGTCTAGCGACTTTGTCTTGTCGTGCCAGCAGCCTATAGGGCGATTCTGGCGGTCTGGAAAGCTCCGCGAGCTTATGCGCCAGCTGTTCTTGCGACTTCGGCTAAAAGTCGCTTCGCTTTCCAAAGCTGTTTTCGCGCTCCGCTAGTTTCAGCCAGCACTTGAAGCGTATTCTCGCAGTTCCCCGAGGACTCCTGGGGGAATCGAAGGGAACGGCGAGAATAAAGGGAGTCACTCCACGCGGATTCTACGTACAGAAATAGCGAAAACATGGGGAATGCTTGCAAAATGGGTTTTGTTCGAAAGAAAATTATGCAGTTGACGAAATTAGTCTGAATCCACTTTATTTTTGGTTATGTTTATTATGATTGTTTTTAATTAATTTTACATTGTAGGCTACCAACACCGGCAAAAATTGATCCAACACCGGCAAAAATTGATTCCCCTCCGAATCTGAAAGGGAGTCCTTTTTGATGATGGTGATGCTAATCGGAGCATTCCCCGTCCGTGGGGACTCGCGAGAATACCGGGAGTGAGTCCCCGGGATAAACAAAAACGCGGCGACTCCTCAAGCGGAGTCTTCGGGGAAAGACGAGAATGCGCCTTTGGAAAGCGAATGCACTTCGCGAGTGGAAAGTGATTTCGGCAGGTCAGCGAGAAGTTGTAAAGGTGCAACTGAGGCTCAGCGACTTTTTGCTTGTTCTTGCGCTCGGCGTATTCTCGCTTTCCTTTCCAGAAATCGAATCCAAGAGATCGCCAGAATCGCCCTTATATTCTGAACGACGCTACTAGAGTCTAAGGGGACGTTTTCGCCGCGATGGCTGTAGAGCTGAAAGGGTGACATCATTCACGCGAAAATGAGAAAACTGATTGGGCGTTGAACGGCTGATGAAGATCGGTTCCGTCAACGCGAAAATGCCATTCAGCTGGATGGGAGCATATGAGTGTGCAGGTCCACATTTTGTGTCTGTCTTCGGTCTATGCACACCTTTTTCTATTCGCGTTCAGCTCAACGCTGCCCTCGGAGCGGTGTTGAACGGGAGGCTTCCATCGAGCTAGGACGACGTTTTTGTGTGGATGGCTCGGGTCTCGCCGATCTCCCGTCGAGCTCGACTAACATTTTCGCCTGGATGCCGTCGATCTTTTTGTCATTTTCGAGTGTACGGATGAACAGGTGAACGGGCCATCCAGCTAGATATATCTATACATGCAACTTTTTCGTACACCTACCATACAACTACACAGGCTACAGATTATGAAGAGAGGTATTCGAGAATTTTAATTTTGTCATTCTCAGATACATTTGTGCAATTCTCGAGTTCCCAATTCCGATTTAAATTTATAATACATTTTACAATTTTCGAGTAGTGGTAAATGTGCGCTTTCTAACGGTGTAAATTTGGAGTTCGCAACTTTGAAAAGTTCTAGGGTAGTTTATGTCGGAAAAATAGAAAGTTTGTCAGATAACTGGTCTGTGACCCTCCTTTTTCTCTTTTCTCGAATAGATTTAGTAATTTCTCGAAGAACTAAAAAATATCTCGAAAATTTATCCTCGATTGTCGAATACAAACACAGATTTCTGGAAAAGATTTAAGGGATTCCTGAATAGAGTTCGGGGATTCTCGAATACATTTTTGACGCATTTAGCCTCAAACCCACTCCATAAAATCATCCAAAAAGAAATACTTAAATCCACTGACATCTAGAGTGACATAACTCCTTTCTCACCAATCTCACAAAAAACTAGACTCTTGTGTTTGTGATGATGAAAGTGAGATGAATTTTTCAGATACCACAACCAGTTACCACGGCCGGGCCGGGCCGGACCGGAAATCGCCACTATTGCTAGAAGAAATCTCAGCTGACTTATCCGTTTACCGCGACCAAATATAATTAAAAGTCAGCTTGGGCTGAAAGAATTCTTACTTGGTATGTCGGGTTTCTACTGTCTTCAGTTTCGATTATCCCTAATATCCAAAAGAAAGAAACCGCAGATATCACCCGCACGCCACAAGCTCTGGTCGGTTACTGC
Organism: Branchinecta sandiegonensis; assembly: GCA_030848855.1. Taxonomy (NCBI): domain Eukaryota; kingdom Metazoa; phylum Arthropoda; class Branchiopoda; order Anostraca; family Branchinectidae; genus Branchinecta; species Branchinecta sandiegonensis. Next base: position 17,705,322 of record JAUPMV010000016.1, on the reverse strand, counting down.
CACTCTTGGCTTCCAAGAAAAGAGACTTGGTCTCCGAGCAGAAGAAGGCGGGTGCGTAAGAGGCTACAAACGCCAAACCATGGAGCAAAGATTATGTTCTGCAATGTACTGTCTCCAGTAACTCGTATTTAGCCTACTGCTTCAAATGAATCTTCGGCGCAATATTTATCTTGAAGCTTAAAGTTTAACTGAAAAGGGCTGGGATAGGACAGTCTAGTTACCCATCACTTATTCACTTAAATCGGCTTGAAGACCAGCTGAAAATGCGTTACTTCGTTATTCCGCTATTCACGAATAATCGATTTTCAAATAGTGAAATTTCCGAGTGATTTGTGGTACCTCTATGTGCCTGTATCTGTGTTTGTGTTGTGTGCCTTACCAGAAAGATTTATGATTTTTTGTGTTCAGGCACTAAGCAGTCTTAACCAAGCTCACCACTGCCCACTGAGAAGCCGCGTTTGTGTTGAGATACAAATTTTCCGCGTCATAGTAGAATTTACGTTGTGGGGACGGCCGCGGATGTTCTGAACGTCATAACTAGAGCAGATAGTGGATAATAAACAAAATCGCTTAGCAGAATCCAAATTATTCAGTGTATTCATTAAATGACACAAAAATAAGTTGGCTTTTCAGTTACACTTTAAAGCATAACTAAAATCCTTCAGCTGGATATCCCCGCGTTTCGCCCGGTCGTAGCACATATTGTGCTTTGGACTATTTTTTCCCCAGTAACTCCTTACAAATGAATCCTTTGCAAAATAATTATCTACAAGCACAACTGAAGCTCCCGCAGCTGATTAGCCTGATTCAGTGGCCGGTGGTCAACTCGCGGAAGGTAGCTAACTGCGTGCGTACAAACCATTTTCGTCAAGCACATAACACGGGTGCAAGCGCATAGAGGTACCACAAGCCCGACAGGGAAATTCCACTATATGGAAATCGATTATTCATGAATAGCGGAGCAATGAAGTAACGCATTTTCATCGAGTCTTTAAGCCTCTTTAAGTGAATAAGTGATGGGTAACGGGATTGTCCTATCTCAGCCCTTTTCAGTTAACTTTAAAGAAGAACTGAAGCCCTACTGCCGAACAGACCCGCGATGCTATTACCCTGTCTGGGGAATGACTTACGCGGTTTTTCCCAGTGTTTGCCTTTGAATGGTGCAGTTTTTAAATTGTGTTCTCCGTCATGCTGTCGCCATTGAGCGTGTTCCACCCTACTTACCGTAGTTACTACGCATGACTCACGAGTTATGGCTTTTTGCCGTCAAGGCTGGAACGATTTTTCTATTTTCCAGCAGGATATCATGCCACAGGCGAATCCGACCAATCACGTTACAGATATGCGTAGTTACTACGCTTACCACGCTCCCGAGCATGGTAAGCAAATAGTAACTATTAGTTACTATTTCGAGAAGGTTGGAACGGTCAGCGTAGTAACTTTTCGTGAGGATGGAACTGAAATAGTAGCTAATAGTAACTATTGATAGAAGGGTGGAACACGCTCATTATTTCTTATGTAGCCTATTCCTTCCAACTGGATCCTCGACGCAATAATTCTCTTGAAGCTCAGAACTGAAAAAAATTTATTTCTGCCATGTTTTGTCCTTTACTGAGCGCGGCTTTTATAGATCAAAGATCGTGTTCTGTAACATGCATTGCCAATAACTCTTAATTCAATTCAAATTAATTCTCTGTGAATTTTTCTCTCAAAGCTTAAAGGTAAACTGAAGCCCTACAGTCATTATCCCTACATCGTAAAGGAACGACTAACATTTCCAAAAGTATAGTAGGACTACACATATACTGACCGTGTCCATAGTTCCTGTCAATTTTCTCAAAATATCACATATAAAGAAATAAAAACAGATTAATTTTTTAACTTTAATTTTAATTTGTTCGTGCACCCATGAACAGCTGCGGCCTTGGCGAAGCCGTCCAATTGAACTGATCATTACGTGAGACTCAAAGACGTGAGACTCAAGGCCAGAGCAAAATAACACCAGGAAGCAGCACCAAGACCTATGCTTTCTATGCATCTGAAACGGGCCTAATTCATAGCATCGCCGACTACGCTGGGGAAGTTTAAGGCGAGACAATCTTGCGGGTTTAGAACATTTCTAGTACAACTAACGTGCGGTCTGCTGACATCGAGAAAACAGGGGAGCTAGTTGTATCTTATTTTAATGTGTTAGGAATATGAAGTTATCAGAGCCAGCGCCGGTGCCCGAATGGTTGAATTTCAAGAGTGACGTTCTCTATCGCTAGTGTTGGTAGTGTCGCTGGTATTCGAGTAGGCCTATGTCTCACTTTTCTCTAGTCTTGAGGCTACTACCTAGTGTTATTTTGCTCTGGTCCAGTTGAGTTGGTCAATACTGATCAGGCTACTGTTATGCGCGATTATTAATGTTTAACCGAAAAGGGCTGAGATTGAGCAATCTAATTACCCATAACTTATTCGCTTAAAAAGGCTTGAAGACCCGACGAAAATGCGTTACTTCGTTGCTCCACTATTCACAAAAAAACGATTTTCATATAGTGGAATTTCCCTGTCTCATTAGTGGTACCTCTATGCTTGACGAAAACGATTTACCAAACATAAGTGTGCCGCAGTGAACTCCCTTTCCCGAGCTGATTTGTGATCCCGTGATTGTGATTCCTGGTCGCTAGCTCCCTTTCGCGGCCACTGAAAAAGCCGCGTTTGTATCGAGATTCAGATTTCCCGCGTCATAGTAGAATTTCGCCTTGTGAGGACGGCCGTAGATATTCTGAACGTCATACTGGAGCAAATAGTAAAAAAAAAAAGAAAAATACCACAGCACAATCAAATAATGCAGTGTATTCAGTTAAATTATACATAAACAAGTTGGATTTTCAGCTTTAAATTGTCGTAGCCTGGCATTTAAACCTCGACTAGCCACCTCTACCAGGTTTCTACATGTCGCACGATAGTGTAGATTGTCCCTCTATGTTGCTTTTGTCACTCTTGTCCTACGTAGGACGTAACATTCGCCCTGTTTTAGAAAACGTCCAGATGTGTCATTTTCCAGCAGTGATTCTGGCAAAAAGTGACTATTTCACTTCTTTTTTTTTCATGAAAATAAAAGTAATATCTGTCGTTTTTGCAGCAATGATTCCGACCAAAAGTGATATTCACATTTTTTTATGAAAATAAATTTTCACTCCCAATTCACTCTCTGTTGTCGGCCAAAAGCCACTCTCTAAGTTTTTTCGATGAAGTAACGCATTTTCACCGGGTCTTCATTAAGTGACTGGTAACGAGATTGTCGTTTAAGAAACTGAACGATCAATAAAGGATCAATTTATCGCCCCAAAAGGCCACCAAATCATTAAAATATTGAAACGCGTTCGAGAATGACGCTCAATAATATGTGGGGGGCAAGCCTGCCCTCTACCCCTGACGTACAAAAAGACATTTCCAAGAACATCTTACCTCTGCCGCCAGTGAGAGTTGTTTTTCCAACTGCTGCCTTTCCAGGGTAACGAGCCGTACGACATTTTCCAGTTCCAGTAGTCCTTTCGACTTCAATGACTCCTGGCGAACTTTTTCCCTTTGAACGACCTTGTTTTGTACCGTTTTCTGAGGCTTCGTGATGGTCTTTTCGGGGGTCGTAGCCTGAAAGAAGAAAATGGTTAACGAAGGATATATCCCGATGAAAAATTTATCTCGGTACGAATTTGTACGAAAAAGTAGCATGACTACCGTGGATTTTTATTGCTTCGCCGATGGCTCATGTTATCTGATTGGCCGGGAGTGATATGTTATTGACTGCTTGTCCAATCTAAGGCAGATTCTAGCTCCGCGCCCTATGAAAAATTATCTCAAAAACGTAGTATAAAGTTGTACGAAAAAGTAGCATGCAGTACGAACTGATGCTCCTACATGCATCTATGTCAAGGCTACCGTGTTACTGCATGCTACTGCATGCTACTATTAGCAAGACTGGATGCTACTATGGCAAGACAGGACCAGTCTGAGGCACAATAAATGATAGTATTCTTTGCTATTACATAGTATTACATGCAACTTTTTCGTACAACTACAGTACAACTACGCAGGCTACCAATTTTTTATCGGGATATGACAGAGGAGAATGTGTTGTCCCAGCCGTAGGAAAATAAGTAAAAGGAGTAGCGCAAAGAAGTGACATACACTCGAATAGGAGCGACACTTGCACAACTAGCGATAGTGAATGTCCTTATTGAAACTCCATCAGTCTTGCACCAGCCCTGGCTCCAGTTAGTTCACATTCTGAACAGAGCAAAAAGAAGAGATATATCATCTCCTGTTTCCTGATGTGTGCAGACTGCATCTCGACTAGAAATTTTTAAGTCCGCAAGTTTGTCTCGCTTTCAATGCCGCAAGCGTGCGTAGTGGGCGGCGCTACGAGACCGGCCCGTTTCCAAAGCGTAGGGCTTGACCAGAGCAAAATAACACTAGGGAGTAGCATCTAGACTTGAAAAAAGTAACACGCGCTCGAATAGCAGCGACACTAGCACCATTATCAATAGGTAACGTCCCTACTGAAACTCAATTAGTCGTGCACCAGCGCTGGCTCCAATAACTCTATTTCCCGGCAGAGCAAGATAACACTAGGAAGTTGCGCTAAGACTCGAAAAGACTGATACACATTCGAATAGTAGACACTAGCACCACTAGTTATATAGAACGTCCCTACTGAAACTCAATCAGTCATGCGCCAGCGCTGGCTCCAATAACTTGAAATTCTGAACACAGCAAAAAAAAGATACAACTTCCCCTGTTTCTTCGATGTGTGCAGACCGGATCTTTGCTTTACTAGAAATTTCTAAACCCGCAAGTTTGTCTCGCTTTAAATACCACAAGCGTTGTGGGTGGTGCTACCAGTATGTCCCGATTATGAAGCATGGAAAGTACAGGTCTCGGCGCCAGGGGCATCCCGAGGGGGGGCGGGGGGGGGCGCAGCGCCCCCCCCCAACCCCCCTACGTTTTGGGCATTCAAACGGTCAAAACTTCGCGATGCCCTTTTCATAAAATCGTTTTTGTACCAGCATTTCGAAATTGGGGGATTTAACGTGTTTATTGGTTCCCCTTTCTTTATCGAATTTGCTAATTCATCCGACTTTTGTTCACTCCGCATCGATTTCACCGCATTCGGTCTAACCCTTTGTAAATTCGGTGATTTAACCTGTTTATTTGGTCTCATTCTTTAGCGAATTCGATCGCATTCGGTCATTCCATTTCATAATTCGGTCATTAATCAGATTCATTAGATTCTGATTCGTGACTGAATAAGATAATTCATCCAACTTTTGTTCAGTCCGCGTCGATTTCGCCGCTGTCGGTCCGTCCCGGCGTAAATTCTGATATTTAACCTGTTTATTTGGTCTCAATCTTTACCGAATTCGGTCATTTGGTCCGTTCCTGCGTATATTCGGTTATTTAACCGGTTTACTTGGTCTCATTCTTTACCGAATTCGGTCATTCCATTTCATAACTCGGTCATTAATCAGATTCATTAGGTTCTGATTCGTGACCGAATAAGAAAATTCATCCAACTTTTGTTCAGTCCGCATCGATTTCGCCGCATTCGGTCCGTCCCTGCGTAAATTCGGTGATTTAACCTGTTTATTTGGTCTTATTCTCTACCGAATTCGGTAATTCGGTCGCATTCGGTCAGTCCATTTCATAATTAAATTCGGTGAGATTCATTTGGTTCTGATTCGTTACCGAATATGGTAATTCACCGGATTTGTCTTTAGTCCGTTTACTAGTACTAGACTTGTAGTACTAGACTTGCCGAATTCGGTTGTTTTAGGTGGTTCTAACAAGAGTTTTATTCCATTACAAAATTTGTTTGTAGTACCGCTCTCGATCTGTTCCATATTTTTTTAGTTAGTTTTTCGGTACGAGTTCATTATTTGCTTCAACCCAGTTACCGAGTTCGGTAATTTAAGGGGCATTCATTTAGCTCTCGTTCTTTACCATTTAACGTAGCTTAATTCAGCTGGTTGCTGTTCATTTTCTCTTGACGAATACTAGCCTACTTTTATTTGCTGTAAATTCCGAACAAATGTACTTTGTATCCACTTTACCATGGATCTACCCTTTCGTTAGCATACAGCTCTGGGTTGAATGTATAATCTTGGAATCGCAGAAAGGCACTTTTATCATCAGTGTTTCCACAAAATTTCGCCTGCGGCGCATTTCGCAGTCTTCACTAGTTAGACAAAGGTTGCCTCATTTAATTTGTGTTTTAGGCTTGGGATTTTTGGGGGCTTGAACTATATTAAAAGTTAGAATTTGCATGGGAAGTAGTTAAATGTTGCCAGAAAAAAAGGCGGATTCAAAAAATTTCGCCTCCTAATCAATCATGGGCACAGACGTTGTCGCTATGCAGCAACACCATTTGGTTGCGATTATTTCAAGTCCTGTTTGCAAAACTGGAAAGGTCTTCCAAAGGTAAAACTATAACTATAGGGACGGCGCATCCGTGAAAAAAACAGAAGCGGAAAAGCGTGAAAACGCACCAATTTTTCTCTTTAGACTTGTTTGTATATACTTTGCAACGTTTTACGTTGTAGCTTCATGAAGGCAATTCGCTATGTTTTTACAATTTTTGTTAATAAATTCAGTAAAAATCAGGTACCGATTCGGTCAATTTTACCAGGTGCGCCCCCCCCCCAATGAAGAAAGGCTCGGGCGCCCCTGCTCGGCGCTACTCCCTATTGCTACATTGCTCTGTATCCCGGAAACAGCGAAAAAAAGATACAACTTCCCCTGTTTCTTCGATGTGTGCAGACCGGATCTTAGCTTTACTAGAAATTTCTAAACCCGCAAGTTTGCTTCGCTTCGGATGTTTCAAACCTAGTGGGAGGCACTACGAGTAAGGCCCGTTTCCGAGGCACGGAAAGCATAGGTCTTGGCGCTCAGAGCAAAATAAAACTAGAGAGTAACGCCAAGACTTGAAAAAGTGACTCACACTCGAATAGCAGCGACACTAGCACCACCATTGATATTGAACGTCCCTACTGAAACTCAATCGGTCGTGCACCAGCACAGCGGTGGCTCCAATAACTTCATATCCTGAACACAGCAAAAAAAGATATAACCTCCAATGTTTCCTCGATGTGTGCAGACCAATGTTCTTTGAGTCCAAGCTGACTTTGAAATATTTATTCAAACAATGTTTACAACGGATACGGCAGCTACGATTCTTCACCAGCGACATTTCTGCCCTTCTTGGCAAGGGTCCTCGTCAGGCTGTCAATCCTCTGGGTCAACGTCGGGGAAGGAAACAAACCTGTAATTTTAATTTTAACGTTGACCCAGAGGATTGACAGCCTGACGAGGACCTTGCCAAGAAGGGCCGAAATATCGCAGATGAAGAATCGTAGCTGACGTATCCGTCGTAAGCATTGTTTGAATAAAAGTGTGCAGACCGTATCGTGGCTTTACTAGAAATGTCTCATCCCGCAGGTTTGTTTCGTCGCAAGCGTAGTGGGCAGCGCTATGAGTATGTCCCGTTTGCGAAGCAAGGAAAGCATATGGCTTGACACTTTTCTCTAGTGTTCTTTTGCTCTACTGGCGCTACTCCCTAGTGTTATTTTGCTGTGGTCCCAACTTCTGCAAGACTAGCCTTAGAAGAACCAGTAAGCCGTAAAACGCTAACCAAGCTGATGGTCTTCTCAGGGGTGGTAGTTTATTTATTTATTTATGACCCGCTTTAGTCGGAAAGAAGAAAAGGATTAACACAGGATCAGAGCAAAAACGACACTAGAGAGTAGCGCCAAGACTTGATAAATTGACACACACTCCAATGGCAGCGATACTAGCATCAATAGCGATAGAGAACGTCCCTACTGAAACTCATTCGTGCAACAGCGCAGGCTTGAATAACTTCATATTCTGAACACAACAAAAAAATGATCTAGCCTCTCCTGTTTCCTCGGTGTGTGCAGACTGCACCTTTGCTTTACTAGAAATTTCTAAACCCGCAAGTTTGTCTCGCTTAAAATGCCGCAAGCATAGTGGGCGGCGCTACGTCGACTATGGCCCGTTTGCAAAGCATGGAAAGCATAGGTCTTGGCGTTACTCTCTCTAGTATTATTTTTGCTCTACACAGGATATACATGACAAAAAAGGTTTCAAGGTTTGATTTAAGATTTTATGCAAAATATTTTTTTATTTTATGTTTATGTTCACTAAACAAATAAATAGACCCTACGGTAACCAGAAGAGTGACGCGGATTACAACAAGCTAACCAACCAAGGAAAAAAAAAAAAACGCGCGCGTCGAACTAGTTTGGTGTGTATGTGCAATTTGGTGAATTTTCTACCGATATTCTATTTGTATTTACAATGACTATTTTATTTGCATAAAATCTTAAATCAAACCTTGAACCGCAAACCAGCTAGGGACGCTCATACAAACATATAGAACAAGAGCTACGAGCTCATATGGCACTTGTTACGAGTAGGTGGTGTGAGAAACAAAAAAGTAAATGTGATAATTTTTCCGGAAATTCCGGTATCCCTCCCCACCGTCTCGGATCTGGTCCGGACCCTAAAATATGTCAACTTAGGCATACAATCTCTCTACTTTCCAAGTTTCTTTCAAATGACTCCACTTGTTCAACTCCTATACGAAAGACAACATTTCCGGGACTCCCCCTCCAACTCCCCCCACTGTGGCTGAATACGAATCGAACACATGAACTTCAAATCTCTAACATCTACTCGACTTCCCGTAAATCAAGTTTTACTCAAATCGGAGAATATCTGCAAATTTCCGGTTCCCACTTCATCATCCTTTACCTTGGTCGTATCCGGTTCGAACGTCAAATGACAAATCTATGCCGCATAAGCTTGGCACTGTCCAACTTGTATGCCATTCGGCCCATCCATTTGGTTTTTGTGCATGCACAAAGTTCCCCCCCCCCCACAACTCCCCCAAACATAGCCGCATGGGGTTCGGAAACAAGCTTTGTATATCTAGGTCATCAGATCCTATCACCCATTAAGTTTCACTTGAATCGAACCATTTGTTCGCACCCTGCGCAAGTCAGTAATTTCCAGATTCCCCCTCCCTCAACTCCCCGGAAAATGGTCGGATCCAGGAACCGAAGTCTTCCTAGGTCATTGTGTCGGGTTCTTAAGTTGATTTGATCAGGTCAATAATATTCCTGCCAAGTATTATCCTCCTTAGCACACCTGGAAGTATCCTAACTAACGATCTGATCCGGACTTGGTAGGGTACATATGAGACAATAGCTCTTTCCACTTGCCAAGTTTCACCCATATCCCATCGCCCGTCCAAAGTTATAAATGCCATTAGATTCTGGATTCCCCATCCCTCCATTCCCCCAACGATGTTCGGATCGTGCAAACGACTATTTTGTCGGTCTATTCGGATCCCTTATATTCGACGAATTTCATCATCCTAGTACATCGGGAAGTATCGAACTCGCAGGATCCCCAGAACCCCCCCCCCCAATTCCCCCCACAGTGACCGAATCCGTCCGGTTATGTCAACGATGCATCTAGGACTTGTGCTCGTTCTTCCCACCAAGTTTCATCCCGCTTCCTCCACTCTAAGCGTTTCCCAAGATTTCCGGCTCCCCCTTCCAGCTCCCCAAAGTCACCGGATCCGGTTCGGATTTGAAGTGGGTTGTCTGAGACACGGGGACTTTCCAAATATCAAACTTCAGTAAGATCCTATTACTGTTCAAAAGTTATAAATATCTCAAGATTCCGGATTCCTCCTCTCTCCACTCCCCCACGATGGTCGGATCGGGGAAACGACTGTTTCCAAGATAATCTTTTCGGGTCCCTGATATGCCTGCCAAGTTTCATCGTCCTAGCTTATTTGGAAGTGCCCGAACTAGCAACACCCGGACCGATCGACCGACAGTCAGACAGAATGACCGACAGTCCGACGGACTGACAGAAATTGCGATCGCTTTATTGCCAAATTGCCCTGTATTGGCCGAAGGGCAAGTGCCAAAAACACTAAAAAAAAAAATCGTGTGTATAGAGTGTTAAATCAAACCTTGAACCGCAAACTATCCGTAACATAGTGCAGAATAACGAAGCAATGTCAGACATAATTTTAGCTTACCATTCCTAGATCTTTACGGCTGTCCTGCTTGTACAGATACGGTACATTAATCGTGGTCAACATCTAATAAATTCAAAGCTTAGAAGGTTTTCAAACAAACCAAAGTCAACCAAAGCTCATTCTTACTCTGGTGGTCACGCGTAACAAAAGACGTAATGATTAAATGTTGGCGTGGTGGGGTCTGAGATTCTGAGGTTTCGGTCACGGCTTGTAAATCCAAAATAAAAGCGTGCAAAATCACTATTTCTGAAAAGGACTATTTTCTCCTTAGATATGCTCACTGCAAGGTCCGGGCGACCGGACTGTTGTTTGCGCAAAAATGTGCTTATAATTTAATAATAGGCGTATTCTCGCCGTTCCCCGAGGACTCCTCGGGGTATCAAGAGGAACGGCGAGAATAGAGGGAGTCACTCCACGCGGACTCCGCGTACAGAAAACAGCGAGAACACGGGGAATGCTTCCGAAACGGCTTTTGTTCGAAAAAAAAAATATGCAGGAGATTGAAATTAGTCTGGATCCATTTTATTTTTGGTTTTCTTTATTCTGATTGTTTTTTATTAATTTTACACTGCACAACACAAACAAAAACTGATTCCCCTCAGAATCTGAAAGGGAGTCCTTTCTGATGATGCTGGTGATAATCGGAGCATTACCCGACCGCGTGGACTCGCGAGAATACGGGGAGTGAGTCCCCGGGATAAACAAAAACGCGGAACTCCTCAAGTGGAGTCTTCGGGGAATGACGAGAATACGCCTAATCTAACATAACGCATTACTACTATTACTGATATCTTGGTAAAATAGATAGATATTGATTTATTGATTGCTGGGCAGCCCGAGGGCAATGGCAACAAATAATCAATAATCAATAAAAAATATCACACACCAGAAGAAAACGCACAAAACAAAAACAAGCTTCTGGGCCTTTTGGCTAAGATCAAAGCGTAGTATCTTGGCAAGTTAGAGCACAACTCTTACAAAAATGATTTTTTACGATGAAACGGCTCAGAAATATCGGTTTTCGAAAATACGTGACATTAGAAATTTTCTTGTAAGCGCGTGTAGACTCTATCCTGCCCTCCTGAGCCTCGTTTTTGTTGCATGCTGCAGGTCCACTTCTCCGCCGATTCCAGACTGATTCTTTCTACATCCGTTTTTGCACTGCAGCGCTTCAAAGGAAGACGGCAGCGCTTCTCAAGAATCACGGACTTGCTCACCGACCAAGTCCGTGCTTCCTTGCAAGATGCTGCAGCGCTGCCGCTTCAACCAAGAAGAAAGTGAATCCAAAAACGCATATTGTGCAAAAGCAAAGAAGTGCTGCAGCAGCGATGCGGCAGCGCTATTGCAACAAAAACGAGGCTCTGGTCTCCGCACGGTGGCTGGACGCAAAATATTTGAAAGCTGAATATGCGGCGGTTAAGAAGCGGATAGGCCAAGCAAGCTAAAGGAAATTAAAAAAAAAGGTAGACTTGATAGTCAACCATGTCTTTCAAAATTAAAAAAAAAAAATATTTTGAAGCTTCTAACGCGAACGTTGAGAACGCTTGTACATAGCGCATTACTACTATTACCGATATCTTGGCAAGTTTTCGAGCACAACTCTTACTAGAATGATCTTTAACGATGAAATGGCTCAGAAATATCGGTTTTCGAAAATGCCACTACTTGCCACGTGACATTAGCAATTTTCTTGTAAGCGCGTGTAGACTGTATCCTACCTTCCTGGTCTCCACGCGGTGGCTGGACGCAAAATATTTGAAAGATGAACGCGTGGCGGTTAAAAAGCGGAAAAACCAAGCAAGGTAAACGAAAATTACCTTTCGTAAGTGTCCACCATGTCTTCCAAAATGAAAAAAAAAAAAAATATTTTGAAGTTTCTAACGCGAACGTTGAGAACGCTTGTACATTTGGTTTCAAGTATGGGAAGTAAGTGTTTTGGTGAGCTCCGAAAGCTGGGTAGATTCCTGAAGCTAGCCATGACCCACTGTGAAATATTTTATAGAAGTTGATTTCTGGTTTGTTTTCGGAGTGTATGATATTTTGTTTTTTGTTATTGTGTTATGTTTCCCGCCATGGCCCTTGGGCTTTACTGGGAATGAATGAATTCATTCATTCATAGCGCATTACTACTATTACTGATATCTTGGCAAGTCTTTGAGCACAACTCTTACTAGAATGATCTTTTAACGATGAAATGGCTCAGAAATATCGGTTTTCGAAAATACCACTACTTGCCACGTGAGATATGTAGACTCTATCCTGCCTTCCTGCTCTCCGCGCGGTGGCTGGACGCAAAATATTTGAAAGCTGAACATGCGGCGGTTAAAAAAGCGGAAAAACCAAGCAAGATAAACGAAATTCAAAACAGAACTTGACTTGATAGTCAATCAAGTCTTCCAGAATGAAAATTAATATTATGAAGCTTCTAATGCGGACCTTGAAGCTTTCGGCGAGGTTCGCGTTGCGTGACTGTCAAAACTCGGCTAGGCCAAAAAGGAGCTAAAATGTCGTGGGTACAAAACGAAATCATGGCGAAAGGCGGGGAAAGCTTATAATCCAACAAGGAAGCTAAGGACAATACAAAAGGTAAAAATAAGCAAGAGGGGTCCTTTAAGGATTGCCTTGCTAAGAGTCCTAGTTCGAAAGAGGTCAACCCATCGAAAAAGAAAACATCACCAACAACATTTGTCGTGTTATTCATACCAAGCTATTAAACTAATGTTGCGCATTCAGCTTTCAGCTCAAAACCTATTTCTCGTTTTATAGAGATGCGTGGGTCTTTGAGCACTTCTCCGAAAAAAATTGTTTCTCGTCTTTGAAACAGTCAAATTGAATCAGAAAATTAAGAACTCTAGCCCTATATGTGGATGCGATAAAGAAAGTTTCAGTCATTTTGTGGGAGAGTGTGTGGAACTGGATGGGTTGAGACAGGAGTTGTTTGGAGTGAGACTGTGTGGGAGTGAGTGGATTATTTAAGAGAATGAAAGATTAAAGTTTCCAGGGTATTCAATGTTTGGAAGGTTCCTGCAGATAGGATTAGCACACAGGAAAAAATGTATATCACTGTAGTTTAAAATGTGGGCATAATGTCCATGTTTTGTATCTTTACTACATACTTTGAACCGAAGGATCATCACACCAAGCTTGAAAAACAAATATTTCCTCAGACTAAAAAAATATATGTGGTCGCAGACGTACTTTAATAACGTTCTAAGATCCCAAAAAGATCGTGAGGTGTGGAAAGCGATATTTCTCGTGTATGATTGTGTTGTTGTGGGCTGCACAATACAAAACCGAAGCATGTGCTTAGGACTATAATTGCTTGCGGTTTGGTAATGATTTTAACGGGCAGAATAAACGTACTTCCCTCTCATTAAAGGCTGTGCAACCTTCAGGGGAAGTTGTGTTTCCGTTATGCATTATTTCGTGAGATTGTAATCCTGTTGGCTTCTTGTACTTAAGACAGGTGCTTCACCTCCCGTTTTAAGGAACAATTCGGAAGCAGTTCCGCATTTGCAATGTCCAGGTCACCAATCGCAATAACAAAACAAAGAAGGCCCGAACACAAAGTATTTTTATTGACTCCATCATTCTCTGCACAATCTGTACGCTGAAAAAATGTGTGATGGAAAATGTTTTTGACGTTTTTCAATTTCAATTTATTTGATAATAAAGCAAAACATATCTCTCGTGGGCAGAGCCCAAATACGATGTTTTTGTAGTCATAAGTAAAGATAAAATAAGTCGTCAACAGATAATTTAAAAAAAAAAAGTAACAAGGCAGAAAAGTGCTAAAGAGCATTGTACTGCTTTACGAAGCTCGGCACAAAGCTTCTACTGTAGCGCATAGTGTTACAGTAGATTGGGGTCAGTTTGGGAACCTTTTCAGCCACTTCTCGGGGGGGGGGGGACGAGATCTTACAGGAACAAAGGGTGGGGGAAGGAATGAACGGTATATGGGGTGCTGGAGAAGGGAGGAGCCAAAGTCGCGGCATAGTTTTTCGCGGCGGGAAGAAAGGGATTCAATTTTAAATTCTTTGAGGTAAAAAGAGTATGGTAGGGGGGAACCGCCATAGATACTTTGCAGCGATCTCTTCTGAACTCGCTCTATTTTATCAGTTTCACCTTGGGTAAGAGCAAAGTGCCAAACTGGACAAGCATATTCGACTAAGGGTCGAATGAAAGAGCAAAACATTAGCTTTAGCTTGTCCTTAGGAACCCGAAACTTTTTCAGTGTTTTTAGCATTTGAATTGCGCTGTTAGCTTTCTTACAACTGTCTTTGTATTTTCATGCCACGAAAGGTCAGAAGAGATCACTACACCTAATAGCGTTATTTTATCACTGATGAGCCCAGGGTCGATAGGAGGCTCGAAAGACGGCCGAGTTTTTCTAAGAAAAGAAAAGGTCGTAACCGAGCACTTATCTTTATTCACGACCATATTCATTTCAGTCGCCTCTGAGGTAACCTGGTCGATGAAACCGACAGCGTTACTTTTCAGATCCTCAGATACGACTTCCGCTAAGGACAAATGAAAAAGTGACGTACACTTAAGAGGCCAATGGGATATGTTTGCACAATATTTGTTATTATCACTATTATTATTATTATAAAACTGTGTTTCAGTCCAAAGGACACTCGTTGAACTTCTAAAAAAGATAAATTTAAACTTTCTTCTATGAGTGAACCATCTTCACAAGTGCTAATCTTTTGGTGTTCGAGTTCGGTCATGTCAAAGTGCTCTTGACCTTTGAACAGTCTGACACACCCCTAGATATCCAAAAGTGTCAGGATAGTTATTCCGTCTAATTTAAAAATGAATCAACTTTATGGAAATATTCCTTACAAATACCAAGGTGTGAATCCAAGGCCGTATCCAGGGGGGGGGGGGGGGGGGGGTTAGGGGTTGACCCCCCCCCCCCCCCCAAACATACAAAAATCATTATTTTTACAGGCTTTTCCCTCTGATCTATGTCTTTTTTGTACTTTTTTGTCCGACCCGCAGGCAACCCCCCCCCCCGGAAAGGCGAAACGATCTCCCCCCCCCCCCCCCCGAAATAAATTCCTGGATAGGAGCCTGTGTGAATCCCTTCAAGCAAGTGTAGGATATCTAAATATTCCTTCAGCCCAAGCTGACTGCAAATCATATTTGTACCGTGTTCTTCAAAACTGTGCTAACTGAAAATTTTTTGAAAACTGAGTTAACTATACCATTGGAAAGAACATAGCTGGTTTGGTATTCTGTTAAATTGTGCCAAGTGTTAGATGACAACATGAGCACCATCTAACAGGTGGATTAGTTTTAACTTTCTGATTTCCTACTTTCTTCATGCAGATGGCATACACAAAACTGGGCCCAAAAATAATGAATATGTAGTTAGCACAGTTTTGAAGAACACAGTACATTTGATAGTGCAAAACGGAAACGTCCGCTGAATTTTATTGGAGCTATATTTATGTATGTTTCCCATAAGTTCGCTTTTCCAACTTGAGCGGTTTTGAGCCTGAAGAGGACCCTTGCCAGGAAGGGCCGAATTATAGCTCCCAAAAAAATCAGCTGACGTATCCGTTTTGCACTGTCAAATATGTAGGATATCCCTGCCGAGTTTTCTACACCTTCATTATATATCTAAAAAAATATCAACTTTTCCGTATGGAATTGATGGAGACGAAAATCCTGCCAGTTATCCCAGTCCACGATCACTGGACCACGATCGTCTGTCCGAAGCATTAAAGGACCCGCCTTACCTCTGTTGCCAATGCAACTGCGTCCGTAAACGCTCAATCAATCACTCAACCAAATTATTTAATTCGGGATTTTACACATCACATAATAAAATTACACTAACACAGGACTATTCTTTACTAAACATATACAATACATATACAATCAGTTTTACCCGGTTTACCGCCCTTCATAAAATCAAGATAAAATACAAGAACAAATTGTCAAGATGCGCTAGAGAAACAAAAACAATCACACGTTAGATCTGGTATAATTTATCTGAAGGGGGAATAAGTGACTATGCTTTCGGTTCACACCGAGTCGTGCATTAGCCCCATGGAAAAGTCAACCAGCAGTCAGCACTGAAGTCGGGAGCCAGAATCAACAAACGTGATGAAGTTTGACAGAACAGAGTTGGTAGAGCCAACATAGAGAAGCAGGCATTTGATATAGCCAAACAAACCTGGTCAAACATACACCAAGAAATAACGTGTCGTTGTGTACTTTATGCTAGCACATCTAGTGGCAAAAAAGAACTAATTTGGAAGGAATTTTATGAAGGTCGTATCACAGGGTGTATTCTAAACCCCTAACGACAACACAACGATGTTCACACTTGTTTCAGTTTTTTCGATGAGTATCCTAGTGCCGACGACTGTTGACGAGAAGCCCCCTCGTCAAAAAACCGGTAACACAAACTGTTCGGTGTTATTGCTAAATTTCACGGAGCTAGACAAAGGCTTGAAGCCAAAGACTTGGATAATTTGTTATAAAATGGGCCTGGTTTTAAAGTGCACTAAACACGGCGAATGCTGTCGAATCCATTGAAGAAAAGAGGATGCACCGCTTGCAATAAATTTTTAATTCTGTTTTGTTAGGTGTGAACAGGTATTTCAGAATGGTAAACAAATAATTCAGGGACATTTATGCCAGCAATATTTCGGCCTTTGTTGGCAAACTTCATTTTCAGGCTATAGCCATAAAAACGAACCTGCTTTGCAAGTTAATTTTTTGTTCGCCATCATCTATTATGGTTTCAGATTTTGCAGAAACAAAAGGTGTAGACCTGCTTAATTATAACCATCGAATAACCTTGTCCTGACCTGACAAGAGTCACAAGGAAATAATCACTAAATATATAAATTTAGCATTTTTTTTATATACCAGATGAAAAATGTGTAACCTGCGTAGTTGTGTGATAGTTGTACGAAAAAGTATATTCGTCGTGTATATTCGACATATTCCTCGTGGGGATACAAAAACGAGTTTTGGGTCAGCCTTCCGTGACAGTGAGCTTGTTGATCTTGAGGGTAGTAAGCACTAAAAGCTGGTAAGTGTCATGTGCAAATGCACATTTATGATAATGTTAAATGGGTAGCCCCAACACCCAGCCCTAGCTTCTATTGTTCCCCGTCGGAAGTAATATCCTGATGAAAAAATGTGTAGCCTGAGCAGTTGTATGATAGTTGTACGAAAAAGTTGCATGTAGTAAAGAATACTATCATTTAATGTGCCTAGACTGGGCCAATCTTAAGCGGTTGTATCCATTAGCATCCTGTTTTGCTATAGTAGTATCCAGTCTTGCTAATAGTAGCATGCAGTAGAATGCAGTAACACGGTAGCCTTGACGTAGAAGTATGTAGTAGCATCAGTTCGTACTGCATGCTACTTTTTCGTACAACCTTATACTACTATTTTGAGACAGATTTTTCATCGGGTAGATTAATAAAACCACTTTTCTGAAAAATCTATTCTGAGCTTGCCCATTTGTGCGCTTCCGATCTCACAATACAATGAAGTATTGATGACTACAAGCAAAAAACATGTGAAAAGGATTAATAAAAATACAACAAGGAGGTATTCACCAAGAGTGACTCCAGTTTCTGTCTGGTAGAACTCGTCCCTTTTTGTTAGAATGAATGAATGAATGGTTTTACCTATCCATTTTAAACACATGTAACAAATGAAGTACGACAAAAAAAAAGAAAAAGGAAAGAAAAGTCACACAAGTCTAACAAACGGAAAACAAGAACAAATAGCTTACTTCAGAAATGACTGGTAAGGCTGTGCTGGGGACAGGGGCGTCACGACTAGGGAGAGGAGGGGGGCGCCCCCCCCCCCCCCAATGATGTCGACTAGTCGGCAAAGAATAGCCGAGTTGGCGCGAATCGCCGCGATTTTTCGTAAAACCAGTCGATTTCTTTCTTGGAAACAGTCGATTTAAAAGAAAAAGACAGCCGTTCTCGTAAAAATAGTCGATTTGTTCTTAATAATAGTAGCTTTTCTTACGATCAGCCGATATTTCGTCAATACAGTCGTTTTTTCTCAGTAATAGTCGTTTTTATCTGCAAAAACAGTCGGTAAAAATGACCAACCAGTCGGTAAATACCTTGCCCCCCCCCCCAAAGAAAAAACAAAAAAAAACATTTTGGCTAGTAACGCCTCTGGCTGGGGATTCAGCGACTGTAGAAACTTTACCTACGAATGTTCATGACATCCATGGAACCAAGAAAACTATATTTAACACAAAGCGAAGTAATTCTCGTCGAAAGAGGTAGCCTCCTCCAAGTAGAAACTTCGCAAAAATAAAATAAACAAGTCTTATCGCTTTCTTTTCATTCAATGTAAAAAGAAACCAAAACGGACACAGTGAGAACGTCCGAAATAACAGAGCGTCATAAAGGCGACCTCGAAGCAGCCGGTAAATTAAGAAAAGGGATTCTGTCTTAAGGAAGAACAAAAAAACATAAGAACATGGGTCCTGCCCTTCCTTGTTTTTCACTGCAAATGGACAAGGCTGGGCTGGGTCTGCGACAGTAACTTTTATGCGACAAAAGAAATACGATAACTAATTCGACTGTTCTGATTCCTAGAGACGTTACTAGCCAAAATCTTTTTCTGGGGGGAGGGGGAGGTATTTACCGACAGGCTGGTAATTTTTACCGAGTATTTTTCCATTCATATTGCATGCCCCCCCCCCCCCCATACGTGACGCCTCAGCTGATTCCTGTGTTAAAAGTGGCCAGCGAATACTTTTCAAACACAACTCGTTACTAGAACTGATCTTTTACGGTGAAGTGGCTCGGAAATATCGTTTTGAAATATTAAATATATAAATGAAAAGCAATACTTTGAAGCGTCTCGTCTCCTTCTGTGTGAAAGAGTTGTCGGCGTACCTTGAAGCTTTCGACGAAGTGTGGGTTGCGGGACTGGCAAAACACGGCAAAGTCGAAAAACCGCTAAAAGTCGTAGGTACAGAATGAAACAATTGTGAAAGGCGGGCAGTTCAGGAGCTTATTACTTCTTAAAGGACTATTTACTCTTCAACTTATACTACTTAAAATATTTGAAACTTCAAACTAGGCTGTGCTTTCAACATTAAATAACCCACGGTTTTGGCTGTTTTAACCCTTTTACGAGACCCGTTGACTTATAGTGACAACAGGGAAACAATTTACATAACTGTTTTTTCTGATGGAAAAACTTCTCGCAGAGGACCGTCGACAGCGTGACACACATCGAAGGTAGCAAAACACGGCAAGTGAGAAAATCAGCGTTGTTTTGTAAGTGGGGTTAGAATGTACCCTACGAAAGGGGTCTACGGGTTTAGAAATATATGGAGTGATTATGGAAGTAGGTTGCGTTAGTATTTTAGGTAAGACAGGTCCTTAAATGGAGCTACAGATAAGATAAAAGGCAGGATAAGCAAGAGAGGTCCTTTAACGTTTTGTATCCTTCAGAATGTAAGAATGAAAAAATAAACAGATGGCCATGACCCACTAGTCTATAAAGGGTAAAAATATATGAGCTTACCTGCTTCTGCTTCTCCTGTAAGATTCTTTCTCTCGCTGTCAATCTCGTTCTTGTTCTCACTGTGGTCTTGACTTCTTGTTTTTGAACATTCCGCACTTTCTCAATTTCCATCTCTGAAGGGAAACAAGCACATTATTCTTTTTAATTTAAACTAAAAACGACCAAATAAGGCAAAAAACGCTAACACTGAAGTCTAAACAATAAAGTTAGCGATGGACATAAAACTGAGGATCCTTGTAGTAGAGAATGCCAAGTACGTAACCCTGAAGTTCTATCGGTGAGGTCTTCTGAATTTTATTTTAACTTTCAGACATTTGCAATTACAGCTTCTTCTTCTTTACAGTGTGGCATCGGATCGGAGTTGTCCACTTTGCCTTTTCACGTCTGGGCGATGTCGCCTAGCCCACTTATACAGACTCAAATAGGTCTGCTGTTAAAAAATAGACAAAACGGCGTTACCGCAAAGTTCAACTTGTGGTTCGAGCCTGCGGCACAATTTCGTTTCCACGACGAACACTCAGAAAGCGGCACAAACGTGTGCCGCTGAAGAGCTCCAATAATGGATCAGGTTAAAGGACCTATCGTACGTATAATGCCAAAGCAACCTACTTCCATAACATCAGTCATTATTTCTTAAAACCGGAGATCCAAATTTCATATGTAACATTCTGAACCCGCTAGCGACATCTCACTAATCTTTGCACTCGCCGCAATTCACTAGTTTCCATGCGCATTATGCTCCGAACGAGTGTTCGCGTTTGCTATTGCATGCTACTGATGCGTAAAACCGGTTTTCTGAATTCTGTCGAGATCCTGCTAGAAGTCGATGGGCCGGGGAAAACGCTTCAAACAGGCAAGGCCGTGGATCTTTTTTTTTAAAGGAGAGCCTAGCTTTATAGTTTTCTGAAAGTTTTGGATATTGGAACATAAACAGCAAATATTCTCCTTTAAGAAATCCATCTTAATATGACATGTTTACGGAATCTGGCAAATATCGTCAATCCGCAAGACCCGATTGACTCCCACGTTTTCGCGAGCTGGAAAGAGTCGGAACCACTTTCCAAAGGTTTTCGCGCTACTTCGGAAAGTTGTCGAACTTTCCAACCCGGTTGCCGCGCTTTGGAAACCGAAGCAGCTTTTCCACGAGGTTAGTGGAAAGCTCCGCGGAAAGTTGAATGTTTCGGCGGTAATATCAAAGGTGTGGAGATAAAACAGTGCAAGTGTCACTTCTTCTTCTTAAGAAGCGGGAGTACTGAAGCTCATCTGTAGCTTCTTTCACTCCTTATCCTTTTTTTGTGTGGTTCTTCCACTAGTTGACTTCGGCGGCACTCAGGACTGAGATGAGTGCCCGGAATAAACTTTCTTCAGATTTTTGGTTCAGCTGTACATCAAGGATGTCTGGGACTTGTTGTGGGAGTTTCAGTTGTCTTATGATTGTCATCAAGGGCTTCCTCTCTTCCTGCAGTTTTCCACATCTGAATAGTACATTTTGCAGAGTCTCTGTGGTCTGTGCGCATGCTCGGCAGTTGTCTTGGGGAGAGAAGGCGGTATATTGGGAGGGCAAAGGGTCGGTCCGGTCCTTACTCATGTCCGATTTGTGGTAGTATGGATGAGAATTTAAAACACTTGTTGTGTGAATGTCAAAATTTGAATGAACTTAGGTTAGAAATTTTTGGAGTAAATGAAGGAGGGGTAGATGAAGAATGGATGTGTATGATCATGGGATATAGTTGTTTCATGAGTATTAAACAGTTGGCCAGGTTCCTCAGGGTAGCCCTAGCCCATAGGGATAGGTGCTTATAGAAGGTATTATTTTTGTTTGTTTGAGTTTATTTTTCATGTATTTGCCATGGCCTTTGGCTCTTAGTGTAAATAAATCTTATCTTATCTTATCTTATCTATTGGCTGAGTTTCCACTTTGCTAAGGTGGGCTTAGTAGCAAGGTGTGCGCCTTTAATCGATGGTAAAGGATGTACTTAGTTATTTCCTTGAAGGGAGATCGTATTAGCTTGAAGATAGGTAAGTACGGCTTGCGCCTCTCTCTAATGGCGTCCCTCATGGTGGAAGAGACGCGGTTTGTGGATGTTGATTGGCTATTCCGTCTGGCGTTGTTTGCCGCTTAGTCTGCTTCCTCGTTATGGGGGATTCCACCGTCAAAAAATAAAATAAAATGGCCATCGTAATTAAGGTGACTTCGATGGAACATATGAGAATCAAAGAACCGTTAAGTGAACCACATTCATTCGAAAAAGTTTGTAATTCAACATTTTCTCGGCGATTTCAGCTTTCCATGCGTTTTCGCCATGAGTCCAGAGGGAAAGTGGAAAGTTATTCCAAGAATCGCTTTTCCACAGTTTTCGCGATCCGCTTCGCTCGTCGGAAAGTGATTCAGAGATCTCGCGAAAACCCGTCCTTAAAATACCCTTTGCTGTGTCCCATTGAAATCTTTGGTCTTATTTGGTTTGGAGGCTGTAGATCCACGCAGAGATTACATTCACCCATCGCATCTTGGCTGTACTCTACATCTTCATGGATGGTTTCGTGGCGTGTGAAATCGGCTCATAACAACGACTACTGTCAAATTAAATCCATCAGAAATGATAAAGTGCCCACCAGCATGCCTCCACCCAGCTAATTATTAAGATAAGAGTACTTTCAGTTACCGGACTTTAAAGGAGTGAATTTGACATTGGAAAAAACCTTATGAGAAGGTACGCAACTATATAAATACTCCTTGAGCCCAAGCTGATAGTGCGAACACACGATCAGGATCGGGCGCTCCTGGACTGGAATTCCTGTCCGGATTTACGGCACCATCACCACTTCCAGATCGAAAAATTGAAATTTTTTCAACTTAATTGCAAGTGAAAAGGCGAGCTAAAACGAAATTAATGTTCTGAGCAATGGAAGAACCACTTTTAACACGGTCAAGAGATAGAACAATTCAAGCAACACTGGAAGACCCTTCAAAAGACGTTAAAGTTTAACCATATAAGAGTGAGATCCGACAGTCTAGTTACACTTCACTTATTTACTCGAATCGGACTGAATCCTCAATAAGAAATGCGTTACTTCGTTTGTCCGCTATCCACAGAAGTCGATTTTATCGACTGAACTTATCCTTTTGGGTTTGTGGTACCTCTATCTATATGCTTGTCTCTCTTTGCTTGAAATATTCAGAAACTACAAAGGTAAGTCATTGCCAAGAAATAAAACACATAATTAAAAGATATATTGAGCGTGTTCCACCCTCGTACCAATAGTAAGTATTAGGTACTATTTCCGTTCCAACCTCACGAAAAGTTACTACGCTGACCGTTCCAGCCTTCTCGAAATAGTAACTAATGGCAACTATTTGCTTACCACGCTCGGGAGCGTAGTAAGCGTCATAACTACGGATCTCTGTCACGTGATTGGTCGGATTGTCCCGCGGCATGATATTCTGCTGGAAAATAGAAAAATCGTTCCAGCCTTGACGACAGTAAGGAAGAATTTGTGACGTCATGCGTAGTTACTACGGTAAGTAGGATGGAACACGTTCATTATCTTATCATCACTTTCACACTCCCTTCAGAGGAGCTGCTTCATCCAATTTTCCGAGCCTAGCTTCCGTGACACTCGGAAATGCAGGCTTTTGCTGAAATTCAAATTCTCCACGTCTGGGTAAATTTGGGTTGTCATGCAAGCAGCGTACATTCTGAACGTTAGCCTATTACTAGAGCCCCGGTTTAAAATAACACAAAATCTGTTAGATGAGTCAAAATAATTAAGTGTATTCAAATATTAGATTCAAAAAAAAGCTTTTCAGTTGAACTTTAAATTCCAGTAGTCTACTAGTACGCTTTTTTTTTTTTATAACCTTTTCAGGGAAGCAATGTCCAGTAGGCTTCACGGAGCTCCTTGTGGAAATGTTCCTTGGATTCAGGCTGTGATATAGTTCGGTCCAGTTTTTTCAACTGCACCGCTCTGCAAATTTGGCTTTCCCAAGTTCCGTCATGGGCCTACGATCACTTTCACACTCCCTTCAGAGGAGTTGCTTCATTAAGCCGTTTTTATCGGAGGGTGTGGGACAGAAGTGGGGCGTGAGCAATACTGGAAAGGCTACAAGTAAATGCGGAACTCTCTAAAAGTAACCAAGGAACTTCCGGTTCTACTATCTGTTTGTACTGTTTGCATTAGTTCTCCAGAGCCGGCACGAACGCCCTGAATAAAAGGTACTTTGTAAGTCACCAAGGTCATTCCGGTTTTACCTTTCTCCGTTTCGAACTACTTTACTACTATCTTCTTCTTCTTTAACGGTTGGCGTTTCCAGAACGATGGAGAAATATCCAGTCACGCAAAGCCATTTTATGGTTGTGGATAACAGAACTTGGTAGGATCGCAAAGGAAATACAATAATA
Source organism: Branchinecta sandiegonensis (assembly GCA_030848855.1). NCBI lineage: Eukaryota > Metazoa > Arthropoda > Branchiopoda > Anostraca > Branchinectidae > Branchinecta > Branchinecta sandiegonensis. The sequence continues at coordinate 17,681,265 of JAUPMV010000016.1, read as the reverse complement.
CTGTTTGAAACCAAACTTAAAATTCATTTCTAGTCAAAGAGCCTATCTATCTATTATTAATGAAAGGTTTTTGGGATCCCAAAACGTAAGTGGCGGGATACAGATGACATCGCAAAAGTTGCCCGTCCGTCCGTCTGTCCGTCTGTGCGCATTATAACTCTCGAAGGGAAAGAGATATTTGATGAAACTCTGAGGATTCTTTGGGTCAAGAGTAAGGTCGAGTTCGTAGATGGGCTCTGTAGCCCTACATTTAGGGGTGGGGGAGGGGGTTTAAATTAAGGGGCAAATGAAATGTTTTCAAACAGATAATGTGATAGTCGATCATGGAATAAAAAGACATGCTGAATACGATGGTGAAAACCATTTTGTCATCGTGTAGTTCGTAAGTAGATCGCCCGGAATCCGGCCAAAATCGGAAAGTTTTTTGAAAGTAAAAGTTTTATTTGAAGTTGATTAGATGTTCGGTTTAGGGGTAGGAAAACATGCTGAACACGATGGCGAAAATCATTTTCTTGACGGACAATTAGTTCGCCCGGAATCCGTCTGAAACCGGAAAATCTTTTGAAAGTAAAGTTTTATGTGAAGTTGATTAGATGTTCGATTCAGGGGTAAGAAGACATGCTGAATCCGCTTTGAAAATCATTTTCCACCCGGACATATAGTTCGCCCGGAATCCGGCTGAAACCGGAAAATTTGTTAAAAGCTAAAGTTTTATCTGAAGTTGATGAGATGTTCGATGAGGGGTAAGGTGATAATTCGTTTTTGAGCTTTAATTTTCGCCGGACAAGTAGTTCGCCCGGAATCCGGTCAAAACCGGAGATTTGGCAGAAGTAAGGCAGGAAGATTTGAGCAATTTCGTCAAAGCGGATATGACGTAGAGCCTAGGCGTAAATACACTCATGCTGAATCCATACTATCTGAACTTGGTTCTCTCAGATGATTAGCCATTGGCCTTCTTGCATTTCTAATCTTAAAGGACTCCTCGCACTCTTTACTCTTCAACTTACAGTATCTTAAAATATTTGAATACTTTAAAACTAGGCTGCGGTTTCAACAAATAACCCACGGTTTTGGCTGTTTTAATCCTTTTGCGAGACCCGTCAACTTATAGCGGAAACAGGGAAAAAATTTGCATAACCGGTTTTCTGATGGAAAAACTTCTCGCAGACAACCGTCGACAGCGTGATAAACATCGAAGGTGCAACACACGGCAAGTGAGAAAATCAGCGTGGTTTTGTTAGAGAGGTTTGAATGTACCATACGAAATTGGGGTCTCCGGGTTTAGAAATATATGGACTGATATTGGAAGTAGGCTGCGTAGTATTATAGGTAAGACAGGTCCTTTAATAGTAAAAATGTTCAAGGAGTCTGGCGAAGACCGGATATCTACAAGACCAAATTATCTGGATCAAATATTAAATTTTTGGGATCCCATCGAAACCTTTGATCTTGTTATCCCAGAGAAATGACGCAGGAACAAAATACAAAGGTTCTTCACATACAATTCCGATTTCGACATTTCTTGAACTTAGGGCACCTTTTCTTAGCATTAAAAATAAGACTGTCAAATTTAACAAATCAAATTTACCAAGAATTAGAAAGGCCGTGAGCTGTGATTGCTGAGATTGCATGTTTTTGCTTTGGACCAAAAGTTAATGAACATGCCCGGAAGCTTGTGTCGCGAACGGGGGTAAAAAGAGGTGGAATAAGCCGGAGGAGTGGAAAAAAATACAATCTTCCAAGGCCCTACCTTAAACTTCCTTTTCTGGACTAGATGTCAATCTGCCAAAATATCAACGGATGTGCCACGTTTACATACCACCATGTAAGTAGACCAAATCGGACACTTGCGGAATGGTTTTTCTTTAGATCTCAGACTCGTGATGACTGCTTTAAAAGCAGGGTCTTTCACGTAAGCGAAATAGCGCTGGAAACTGCACTGCGACTACTTGCCTCATTCACTTCTCGGCGACTATAAACACTCCTTAATCCACAAAACACAAGTAGTAGGCCAACACGAAACAAACCCCACTTCCTCGCATCAGTTACAACGACCCTTAGACTTATAATCCCGAACTAATCGTAAACAATGCGTTAATTTAATCCACCTGCACCACCGCGGCAGTGTCTGACAAAAAACTGGAAGTGCACAGGAAGTTCTACCCGACGGTAGTTGTGCGAAGGAGCTTCCGGCAAGTTGTTGTGGTACAGACAGTATCAGGGGTTAGCAACGCTCTCAGGGTAAATGCAGTAATCCGGACTAACACTACTATGGCGGAACGACTGGAAAATCCTCTTGGTTTAGTAAAGTGTTAAGGTAGAAGTTATGCTATGTATTTCGTTATTTAATTCTCTCTCGCGTTTCCTTTCTCGTCAGTAGTAGCAGAATAGTTTTATTAATAAAATAATCGAGGGTCTCATAAATAGCACAGAAAAAGCACTGCTTGCGAGGATGTGCTATTAAACAACACAAAAAAAAACAACTGAAAACATGTACCAAAACACATCACACAGTTATTTACACTGCAAAATAAGCATTATGTTTTCTAATCCCAAGGCAACAAAAAAAAAGAATAAAGAAAAATATGTAAATAACTTTCCTAAGTCCATTTCGAAAGTATACCTACCAAGCAACTCCATACGTAGCTCTGATTTAAATTGATCAAAATTACTTAATTCCTTTGAACTTCTACTAAGCTTATTCCAAAGCTTAGACGCTCTATAACTAACTGAAAACGAGGACCTACTTGAAATTAAACGAGTAACCTGAATATCACCTCTTGCCCGAGTATCGTGTTGGTTAACATCTCGCTTAACATCTGACCTCTCACAATATACCTTCTCCTCTTGTCTTATTATTTGCTCCGTCTTCGTGCTTGTTTTGACGGGTTACAAATAAAATCATCATCAGAAGCATTGGTTATAAGCAAATTGATGGTTAACTTCAAATTCGAAGGTCTCTTCTTAAATGCCGTTTTTCGTCGCTGTAACTCGTCAATGTTGATCTAGCGTTCTGCCACTAAATCTTTCTTGTCTAATGATAAATTCCAAAATCTGTATCTATGAGCGTGTTCCACCCTCGTACCAATAGTAACTATTAGTTACTAAACCCGTTCCAGCCTCACGAAAAGTTACTACGCTGACCGTTCCAGCCTTGTCGAAATAGTAACCAATAGTAACTATTTGCTTACCACGCTCGGGAGCGTGGTAAGCGTAGTAACCACGAATCTCTGTCACGTGATTGGTCGGATTCACCCGAGGTATGATATTTCGCTGGAAAATACAAAAATCGTTCCAGCCTTGACGACAAAAAGGCAGAATCTGTGACGTCATGCGTGGTAACTACGGTAAGTAGGATGGAACACGCTCTATATCGTCCGCCGTGAATTGTCTACGTTTCTTCTTTTACTTCAACTCTGAACGTCCGACTTGGTGACGGCGACCGGGCAAGAATCGCCGGGTAAAAAACACAAATTATGTAAAAGGTGAAATTCAACGCTTTGTGAAAACAGAAATAAGCAACGGGCCAAGCCAACTCCGAAAAAACTTCAATCAAAACGCAAGTATATCAATTATAAGTCTATATACATTAGAGGTATGCTTATGTGAACGTCTGCTAACAGAGCGAACGATCACCGAAGAAACAAGAGCTGTAAGCTCATATGGCACTTGCATGGGTCAAGATGATTTGATTGATCAAAAGTAAGTTTCGACTTTGCGGTTGAGATGCGCACTCTAAGGGAGCTGGAACTTCATTTGTAAGCAAAACCCTTGAGGCAAAACTGCTAATGGGCTGATGGGCATCACGAAAATGCATATATTGCTTAAAAGTATTTTTTTTACTTTGCGGTCAAGATTGGTACTTTAAGGAATAATCGGATTTGGGAAGTAGCAATTTCTAAGCAAATGTTGTTGAGTCTCCAATATTCCAGCGAGGTTTCATCGTCCTAGCACATCTGGAAGTACCTTAACGCGCGATCACCGGAATCCCAGACCCAACCCCCCCTCCCCCAACTCCACCCACAATAACCGGAACCAATCCGGTTCTGTAAATGATTAATCCAGAGCATCTGTTTGTCATTCCCACGAAGTTCGATCCAGATCACACCAGTCTAAGCGGGTCAAGTATTTTCCGCCCTCCCCCCAATAATTGCCGGATTCGGTCCGGAAATGAAAAAGGTCACCAGAGAAAAATGTCCTCTGTTTAATTATTAAATTTCACTCGAATCCGATCACCACTTCCAAAGTTACGCATGACTCAATATTCCGGATTCCCCTCCCTCAACTCCCCCCCCCCCCCAAGATTATCATGTCGAGGATTTTTTTTATTCCAAGTCAGTTTGACCAGGTCCCTGATCTGCCTTCCAAGTTTCGTCGTGAAAATCCCCCAAAAAACGGAATTCCGGGAAACCCCCTCCTCCCCCCCCCCCTCAAGTGTCCGGATCCAGTCAAATTAAGTAAAAGATTTACATGGACCAGATGTTTGTTCTTCCCAGCAAGTTTCACTCCGATAACATCATTCTAACCGTTTCTCGAGATTTCCGGTCCACCCCCCCCCCCCAGCTCCCCCGCGGTGCTCGTAGCCAATCCAATTCAGCAAATGACTTACCTAGAGCATCTGTTTGTTCTTCCCACAAAGTTCCATCCCGATCCCTCCATTCTAAACGGGTCACGTATTTCCCCCCCCCCCCAATAGTTGCCGGATCCGGTCCGGATATGAAAAAAAATCATCGGAGAAATGTCTTCTGTTCAGTTCTTAAATTTCACTCGAATCCGATCACCCATTCCAAAATTACGCATGACCCTCCACTCCCCCCACCATTATCTGATCGACAAATTTTTTATTTTGAAGTCAGTTTGATTGGGTCCCTGATATGCCTGCCAAGTTTCATCGTGAAAATCCCCAAAACCACCATCACCGGAATTCCGGGACCCCTCCCCCCCCCATAAGTGTCCGGATCCAGTACAATGGTCTGAAGGACTTATCTAGAGCAGATGCTTGTTCTTCCAAGCAAGTTTCACTCCGATCCCTCCATTCTAACCGTTTCTTGAAATTTCCGGTCTCCCCCCCCCAACTCGCCCCTGGCTACCGAATCCGGTCAAGACTTTAAACGGGACATTACAGATATATATTCTATTCAGTTATGAAGTTTCATTACAATCCGATCATCCGTTCGAAAGTTACACACTTCTCAATTTCTCGGATTCCCCTGCCCTCCACCCCCCCCCCCCAAAAAAAAAAATGGTCGGATCAGAAAACTGATTATTTCTAAGTTTGTTTGGTCGGGTCTCTGATGTGCCTGCCAATTTTCATGGTCCTAGCACAACTGGAAGTACCCTAACTCGAAAAAGTGTGACAAAATGCCCTAAATTTTCAAGTTTCCAGCGCCCCCACTTCCCCGCATATGGTCGGATCGGGAAACTGATTATTTCTAGGTTAGTTTGGTCGGGTCCCTGATATTCCTGCCAAGTTTCATTGTCCTAGCTAATCTGGAAGTACCCTCACTCGAAAAAGTGTGACAAAATGCCCTAAATTTTCAAGTTTCCAGCGCCCCAACTCCCCCGCATATGGTCGGATCGGGAAACTGATTATTTCCAGGTTACTTTGATCAGGTCCCTGATATTCCTACCAAGTTTCATTGTCCTACCTCATCTGGAAGTACCCTAACTCGAAAAAGTGTGACAAAATGCCCTAAACTTTCAAGTTTCGAGCGCCCCCACTCCCCCGCATATCGTCGGATCGGGAAACTGATTATTTCCAGGTTCGTTTGGTCGGGTTCCTGATATTCCTACCAAGTTTCATTGTCCTAGCTCATCTAGAAGTACCCTAACTCGGAAAAAAGTGACAAAATGCCCTAAATTTTCAAGTTTCCAGCGCCCCGCACTCCCCCGCATATGGTCGGATCGGGAAACTGATTATTTCCAGGTTAGTTTGATCGGGTCCCTGATATGCCTGCCAAGTTTCATTGTCCTAGCACATCTGGAAGTACCCTAACTCGGATAAGTGGGACAAAAAACTCGGACCGACCGACAGACGGAATTGTGATCGGTATATGGCACTTGAGCCAGAGGCTGCAAGTGCCATAAAAACTAAAACCCAAACCAGGAATTGTTTCCTATAAATACTAGTAACAATCAATCCGATCCAAAAAACTTCTGGCTCTTGGGCTCGGACCCTTCGGAACCCTTTCACTCACGCTTTTGTCACTTTTTGAATATTTTACTAATTCACGGCTGAAAGTGACTCAGCTGACACCTCGTTTGCTTTTTATAATTTGGAAAGTTTGCCATACGGAACGCACCTTCAGTCGAGAAGATGGCAGTCCGAACGGACAGATGCCTTCTAAAGAGGAATTATCTTTTTAAAAAAATTCGAAATCAAAGAAAATAATTGAATTTCTACTTCAAGTTTGTGCCAGGATAACCCTGAAATAGTTGGCTGTTAGCTGATATCAAGTCTGTCATTTTCTTTTCCATTTTACTTTATTATGTGCAAGTAAGAAAGCCAATGTAGTGGAACAGTTAAAAAAGTGTTCAAATAAGCATACCTCTATCGTATATAAGTTGTACGAGGTTCAAGGTTTTAAGTTACACTTTTAAACGAAATGATCATAATATGTATGCGGCTGAATGTGCATTTAGATCTATATATATATAGAAAGACGTGACGGCACACTTGTGAATGTCAGTGTGAGATTTAGAAGACACCTTTCTCTGTTCTCAGCACTAATGTCTTAGACATACCAGTAGGGCCACGTGCTCACGGACTGGAATTCTTGCAAGGATTTTCGGCACCATTACAAATTCCATTCGGAAAAGTTGGGATTTTTCAATTTTGTACTGAAAGTGTAGACAATATAGCCGGGAAACCCTGATCATCCTGTCAGCATCAAATAAAAAATAGTAGCTGGAAAAAGTTTGAAAGTGTTTGTCGTTTGCAGCCGTTCAAACTTCTTCAACAATCACAAAAGAGCCGGCGATCTTTCACCGCTTAAAGTTTAACTGAGATCGGACAGTCTAGTTACTCGAAGGGAACGACGAGAATACGCCTTAAGTGCTTGTCCCTCTACAGATTTTCCAGTCTCGAAGTAGCCCGACCAAAAAAAGGAAAAACTGAAGGGAGACACAGTTCTTGGGCGAATTCGGCGTCTCTAACGGAACAATCTGTGCCGCTTCGTTTGAACTCCAAGTCGAATTTTGCTAGCCTCGCGGCACAGAAAAGATCTGCGTTCTTTGGGCACCAAGCTTCTTTTAGGCAATTTTGGGAAAAACATCTAGAGAGTTTTGGCTGTGAGCATGTCCAGAAACCTTGCAACTAGATCGGACGCCATCCCATCCCAATAAAACGCCATGTTATTTCGTGTTCTCTGAATAATCCTGAGCCTCGTTTTTTTTGCACGCTACATGTCAACTTCTCGTCCGCTTCCGGACTGATCATTCCTACATTCGTTGTCGCACTGCAGTGCTTCCGAGGAAGATGGCAGCGCTTCTCGAGAATCGTGGACTTGCTTACCGACCAAGTCCGTGCTTCCCTGCAAGGTGCTGTTTGAACCAAGAAAAAATCGTGCAGGCAGTGAATCCAAAAACGCATCTTGTGCAGAAGCAGAGAAGTGCTGCAGCAGCGACGCGACAGCACTGTTGCAACAAAAACGAGGCTCTGATAACTAACTCTCTAGCCAAAAATTCCCGTGCGCTCAGCGAAGAGCCAGGAACGTCATCAAAACAAACGTTATTAATTGGTTAACAGAGGATTTCAATCAATTTTGAGGGTTCGTTTGGGTGGCCGTCTCTTTTCCTTCCCGAGGTTCCCCGTCGTATTGCAGACTTAGTCATATGGAGTATTTCAACTTCGAATTACCTTTATCCTTGCTTCAGAGCCACTAAGTTCATCTCGTGAATAGTATTGATAGTATATTATTCCGATCCGCGGTCAACCCTACAAAGGGTTAAGTATCGGAAGTAGTTCACGAGTATGAAAGTGAACAGGTTTCCTCAGCCAGGCTGACCGCATTTTACCACTTTCCTTTTCCCTTTTTTTTTCCTTACCTCGTACTCGCTCACCCATCTCTAAACGCCGTTCTGGGACCTCTGCTTCCACCACCCCGCGTCGTCAGCCAACTGATTTTCTTGGTCGGGTACTCCCGCGGTTTAGAATGATGAATACGTCCTTCATAAAATCCGATGACGAATTGCCGCCAGACGCGCTAGAGGAACAATAACAATCACACGTGAGATCGGGGGATAAGTTATCTGACGGGTGAATAAGCGATTAGGCTTTCGCTTCATATCGAGTCGCGCATTAGCCCCGTAGAAAAGTCAGCTAGCACTCGGCACTGAAGTTTCCGAAGCCAGAAATGACAAACTTGATGACGCTTGACAGAAGAGAGTTGAGTAAAGCAAAAAGAGGGGAAGAGGCATTTTAAACAGTTTTAAACATGGTCAGGCCTAAGAGGAATTGAAAATAGCAAAATAAACCTGGATAAACGTACACCAAGAAGTAACGTACATTGTTTTCTTTACGATAGCGCACCTAGCTGCCAAAAAAGAACTAATCTGAGAAAAATTTTATGAGGGGCGTATTGTTCCGATCCGCGGTGAACCCAACCAAGGGTTAAAGCACACCTCGCACTATTTACTGTTTATGTTCCAATATTCAAGGTTATCTGAATACTGTAAAGCTAGGCTCTGCTTTTAAAAAAGTATCCACGGCCTTAACTGTTTCAAACCTTTTCCCAGGCCCACTGACTTCTAGCAAGATCTCGGCAAAACTAAGAAAACCGGTTTTATGCATCAGTAGCATGATACGCGAACACTCGTTCAGAGCCTAATGCGCATGGAAACTAGTGGATCGCGGCAAGTGCAAAGAGGGTGAGGTGTTGTTAGCGGGTTCAGAGTGTTCTTAGGGCGGACGTTCTTCCGGTGGGGATGCGGAGAAATTATATTGGTAGAGGTAGGAAAGGTCCTGGTCCTTATTTTTGTCCAATGTGTGATATTGAAGGAGAGGATGCGGTACATTTGATATGTTATTGTGAGTAGTTGAAAGAATTAAGAAAGGAAGTGTTTGGTCGGGAGGCTTGGGAGGAAAGGGATTTGGTTTCAAGTATGGGAAGTAAGTGTTTTGGTGAGCTCCGAAGGCTGGGTAGATTCCTGAAGCTAGCTATGACCCACCGTGAACTATTTTTATAGAAGTTGTTTTTTGGTTTGTTTTTGGAGTGTATGATATTTTGTTTTTTGTTTTTGTGTTATGTTTCCCGCCATGGCCCTTGGGCTCTATTGGGAATAAATTCATTCATTCATAGGAAATTTGGATCTCCGGGTTTAAGAACTAATGAATGATGCCGGGAAGTAGGTTGGATTGGCATTATACGTACGACAGGTCTTTAAGTATCGGAGGTAGTTCACGAGGGCCTAACCTCCCTCATCCTCTCATCTAAACCTTAAGTCCGTCCTTACGAACCCTAACGCCCCAAACCCATTCCCAAAATTCAGAATAGATGCCAGGCTTTTCTCTGGGGCTCCTGAGGAGATCTTGCCACTCAGGTTGCAGGCTAGGGGGGGGGGGGGGGGGGGGTGCCAGGCCCTCGTCAACATCTTCCTTATGGCTGCCAATATCCCGAAGAAAAACTGATCTCAAAATACTAGTTTGAAGTTGTACGAAAAAGAAGCACGCAGTACTAACTGATGCTACTACATGCTTCTACTTCAAGGCTACCGTGTTTGCATACTACTGCTTGCTACTATTAGCAAGACTAGACTAGACAGGATGCTACTAGACAGAGGCGTTACTAGCCAAAATGTTTGGGGGAGAGCCAAGGAATTTACCGACTGGCTGGTAATTTTTACCGACTGTTTTTGCAGAAAAAACGACTGTTTTCAAGAAAAAAAAACGACACTTTCGAAAAAATAGACTGATTTTCAGGAAAAAACGACTGTTCTGACGAAAAATCGACTCATTCTCAGAAAAATCGACTGTTTTAATTAAAAAAAACTGTTTTGGCGAAAAATCGCGGCGCCTCGCGCCGACTCGGTTCTTTTTTACCGACTGGCCGACAACATTGGGGGGGGGGGGGGGGGCGACGCCCCTGCTACTAGATAGTACTGCTTAAGATTGGACCAGTATGAGGCACATTAAATGATAGTATTCTTTGCTATTACATAGTATCACACGCGACTTTTTCGTACAACTGTCATACAACTACGCAGGCTACAAATTTTTCATCGGGATAGGAAGAGGAGGGTGGTTGGAAGCCTGGTTTCGACGACAGAGTGGCCTAAGTATAGCCACTTCTTGGTCCTAATACTGTCCATGGTATCATCCAGGTTCTCAAGACGAAATCCACGATAGAGAACCTGCCTTTCGACTAATTCTTTGAGAAACCAGCCACAAACCGAACAAGAAGCCACTCACAGAAGATATTTAAGCCAGAAGCCAAAAACGAGCCCCGGCAAACTTCTTCTCAACGCGAGTGGTCGACTCGTGGAATAAGCTGCCTGAGCATGGAATGGAGCTGGAATAACCTGCAGACCGGGTTCTCCACCCCTGCAGGCATCTTATGTTTTTTCGTCTGGTATGCGCAGTGTTGAAGAGGGAAGTAGAAGGGTATCAAATCAAACCTCGAAGCAAAGCTCCGCTCCGTTTTACAGGGGTATTCATATTCGCTGTATGGAACCAAAGACGGAGGTTCTATTAGTTTATTTCGTCTTGATATCACTGTCGCTCTTCATATCTGTCGCTAGTAGGGTTGTGGGCTACACGCATCAAAACCCCGGACTCCCTATCTCTGTAATACGAGCATGCGGAGTCGAATAGATCGCTATACCCTGCCTGATGCAAACGAGCGGAGGGTAGGAGCCACGCGGAACATCAAAATTTCGTTACCTCTACAAACATCCGTATCGCAGTAAAGCCCCGGCGAAGAAATTTCCAAAGTAAAATCCAATTGGTTGTCTATCATTGTGACGCGCTGCAGAGCGGGTCGGCGCGTTTCCTGCACTTTGTCCTCTGATATGCTCAGCGGCGAATACTCTATATGACTAAGTCCAAAACACGCCAGTGATCCTCAGGAAGAAGGACAGCGATTCAAATCCTGTGTCAAACAATCACGGCGATCTTTGGGAGCAGCTGTGTCACCGCTTCTTGCTTTCTTCCGCAGGTACCCGGAGATTCTACACAGAATGGGGTGTACAGTCATGTGTCACCGCTTCTTGCTTTCTTCCGCAGGTACCCGGAGATTCTACACATGGGGACAGTCATCAAGAGTATGGGGAAGTAGACGGGCATCAACTCAAAGCTCAGCGAGTATCTCTAGCTCATCTCAGTTTCGTCGGGGCATCCATAGTCACTGCATGGAAACAAAGATGGAGGTCCTAATTGATTATTTGTGCTTGATGCCATTCATGCCCCAGACATAAACAGTTTTAAACACAGATTGGACAAGTTTTGGAAAACAAATAACGATAAATTCAACACCTTGGCTGATCGGTGAGAATAGCAGCCACATAAATTGGTTGGACGAACAGAGGGCATCGAACAGGCGTCAACTGCCTGATGGTATATTCAAACAATGCATAAAACGGATAAGTCAGTTACGATGCTGTCACTGTAAAAAAAATCTTGCAGTATTTGCTACTGGGATTAATCTTGTCTCTAAAAGACAATCTTGTCTCTAACTCGGACTAATCTTATCTCAGTAGAGATAAGATTAATCCCAGTAGCAATACTGCAGTTAACTTTAATCCTTAGTCGGAGAAACTTTTACAGTGCTGAGAGCGACATTTCGGCCTAGGGTCTCAGTCAGGTTGGGCTCACACTGTCAGAAGTTTCATAACAGACAAAAGAAGGATGCGCGTTTTCAACAGACAATGCGTAACAGACAACACTTCGGATGTTGTCTGTTGTGTTTGACAATGTTATGCATAACAAGCGTTGCCATCAGGAATAGCCAAAAAATCACCAAAAAGCATCTGCTGATGACGGCAAACAAAAAAGGCAGAAGATGCTTTTTTTGGCCCTTGCATAACATTTCATGTATAACGTTTTCCAACACAACAGATAGCATCCCAAGTGTTGTCCGTTATGCACTGTCTGTTGAAACCGCGCATCCTTCTGTTGTCTGTTATGAAACTTCTGAAAGTGCAGGAGTATTTTTTTTTTGCCGGATAACTTCAAGTCACTAAGTAAGAAAGTATGCGAATTTGCCTTTTATTCTATAAATAACGAGGGAACAAATATGGCAAAGTTATTTCACATCCGCAGGCTGAACTATCGGACGCTTCTTGCCGCAAAGGCACCAAAAAGTTATATTTAACCTATTTTACTATAGAATTCATTTGTTTCCAAGATCTTGCGAGAGAGAATCAGAAACTCAAAATCATCACAACAGATTTTGTATATGGCCACGAAGCAATGGCTACGCTAACTGCACTTTCACAGATTACTTATAAATTTCAGAAACAAATTAATCGATCACACGACATTAACAAACAAGTGCGCAAAGCCAAAAAGTGGGATAAATGTTCACAACCAAAAATTCAACTAGCCAAACAATGACAAAATATTTTCACTCAGCGACCATTATGACTATATTCTCATCTTACACTTAAGGAAGATTCCAGCGGTCTGGGCAGCTCTGCTAGTTTACGCGCCTGCTATTTTTAAGATCTCGATTTAAAGGGAAATTCTGGCGATCTGAAAGCTCCGCTGGCGTATCTGCCGTGTTTTTTGCAACTGCGGCTAAAACTCGCTTCGCTCTCCGAAGCTGTCTGGCGCTCCACTAATTTAGGTGCACCCCTCCGCGCGTTGGAAGTTGATTCGGCAAGCCAGCGTGAAGTTGTAAAGGCGCGACGACTTTTCGTTTGTACTTGACCTCACCGGATTCTAGCTTTGTTTAGTGTTGCAAATCGTAAAATTGGTCGCAGTAAAATTGGGTATTTTATGTATTTTAACCGCGATTTTAAGTTAAAATTTTTCTTATCTAACCAATTTTACTTTTTTACGTGTTTTATAGGTATTTTTCACTGGTAGTCGCCACGCCAGAAGGTCAAGTGTCATGAACATATTTCGGTTGCACTTCCGGCAAACCATCCTCAGCGAAAAAATAAAAAACCAAATCATCATCTGTTGGTACTGTGTTGGACCTTATGATTTAGTTTTTGTTTTTTTTCGCTGAGGACGGTTTGCCGGAAGTGCAACCGAAATATCCGAAATTATATTTATCCCTCGCACATCATCTTAAGAGGGATAGCTAGCTGATGAAGAAAAAAAAACCTGAAAATCACGGTTTTCTATTTCTTTAGATTTGTTATTTAGACAGCGATGAGAACATCCGAATCGCCTTTTACACGTTTCACTTTCCAGAGCTTTTTGGCGCTGCGCGAGACTTGTAAAGCAAAGCGAGCCGTCTTGGAAAGCAAATCTACGACAGGAGTGGAAAGTGATCTCGGAAAGTGGAACGGCTTTCCACGAATGCAGGCGCCAAGGCTTTGCTTTCATAATGATCCGTGAAAACGCCAGAATCTTCTTTTAAGCTTTACTGTCTTGGCGAACTATTCTCAACTAAACAAATATCCCGATGAAAAATTTATCTCAAAGTAGTAGTATGAAGTTGTACGAAAAAACAGCATGCGGTACGAACTAATGCTACTACATGCTTCTATGTCAAGGCTACCGTGTTACTGCATTCTACTGCATGCTACTGTTAGCAAACTGGATGCTACTATAGCAAGACATGAGGCTACTGAATACTACTGCTTCAGATTGGCCAGTCTGAGGCCCATTAAATGATAGTATTCTTTACTATTATATATCAATCAATGCAACTTTTTGTTACGACTGGATCTTACTATAGCAAGACAGGATGCTACTGAATACTACTGTTTAAGATTCACCCAGTCTGAGACCCATTAAATGATAGAATTTTCTACTATTATATATCAATACATGCAAGTTTTTCTCACAACAATCATACAACTACGGAGGCTACAAATTTTTCATCGGGTTATTACTTCCGACGGTGAACAATAGAAGCTAGGGCTTGGGCCCTAAATGTGCATTCGCACATGACACTCAACAGCTTTAGTTCTTACTAGTCCTATATATCTATGCTATCAAGTCCTATCATACTATAAACAAGCTCACTGTCACGGAGGGCTGGACCAAGGCCCGTTTTTGTATCCCCACGACGACAAAGGCTTATGACGGCCTGATTGTGGGGGGGTCTTTAAACAAGGTTTACAACGGCTCCCATAATTGTAACCAGAAATAGGAAGCAGTCTGACAGTTTCTAGAGAGCCCTCAATATTCAGTACTGTCCCCAGATCGTAAAGAATTGTCCAAATAGTTGTTGTAAGGTGTACTGCGGCGCATAAGGCTTATTACAGATTCCTCTTTTCGTCGGGGCGCGCTTATGGAGCCAGGTTCTATTCTCCCTTATGCACAGCCAATCAGATCGCTTGGTTGTTTCTCCCAGCAAGCCGAGGAGAGGAGCAGCGTCGTCAGGGTTGCCACGGCAAGCACTAAAGTTCCTACTTAGTCAGAAGCTGAAGAAACAACTTTTCTTCAAAAGAACACGTTTTGTTCTGTTACGACTGCTTATTGTTAGTTCGAGGACCAATGCCTGTCCATTCGTTAATTTAATAGCTTTTTACAAAATAAAGGGCGTCAAATTGTACTCGTGAACTTAAAACACTATTTCTGATCTTTAGAAACTCGAAAAATTATATCAGTGTGGCAACACCGAACGCTGCATGGAAAGAACCTATTGAGTTCCTATTTGAACAGGCGTGTGTATTAAGACGTAAATATCGCGTATAGCGCTATTCAGCTTATTACACCTATTTGGACAATGCTTACTAGTGTACTAGCACATAACACTCACAAACTATTCTGTTTTAAACGTTCGCAAAGCAACTATTTACAACAAGCTCACTTTTTAAAGCAGGCTGACGCAAGGTCCATTTCACATCCGCCATCAAGACACGGACTTCAAAAATCAAAGTGTGTGTGCTAGATTTTTGCTCCAGAAAAACTGATAAAAATTATGTTGCATAGGTGCTACCTGCTTTATTGATCCCCAATTTTGCACGCAGGACCCATTGGACCGGAACGATTTTATTAAAGGCCTTGTTTTAATATCGATAATTTCTCTCGTTGCATTTTCTGGTATTCCCGGCCAGATTCGCTTCCCTGTCATCATTAAGTTGAAAAATCTCAACTCTGAGGTACGGAACTGATGATGGTGCAGAACATCATGTAGAGAAATTTCAGTCCACACCACCCAATCCTGATCGTATGTCAGTAGCATAAAAACAAAACCAGAAAGGAACAAAGGCGATAGAATGAACGGTGTGAGAGATTCAAGAAGTTTGGCCTTTGCAGCGCAACGTGTAGATGGCAGCAGCATAATCATAAGCACACAGACTCTCACATTATCAAAAGATACTGTCTCCTGTTGTAGGGTTAGTCAAATAACAAGGCTATTTAAGGGCAATGCTCCCCCTACCTCAGGTAAAAGAAGAACGAAGTAAGCCTATCACCGAAGAATTCATAGCAAAAACTGAAATTCAGATGATACAGGGGCCTGGGTTTTAGTAGAAGCGGCGCAACAAAGCAGGCTGGCATTTCTGGTTACACGCTGGATATCATGATAAGGATATCTATTACAGGTCAACGCTCACGCTACGCACAAGATGAACCACGTCATAAATTCTAATCACAAGCACATGACGAACGAAATCCATGTTTTAAAGGACCCCTTGCACTATTTACTCTTCAACTTACAATATTTTTAACTATTCGAATACTTTAAAACTAGGCTGTGCTTTCAACAAATAACACACGGTTTTGGCTGTTTTAAGTCTTTCCCGAGACCCGTTGACTTATAGCGAAAACAGGGAAACAATTTACATAACCGTTTTTTCTGATGGCAACCGTCGATAGCGTGATATACATCGAAGGTAGCAAAACACCGCAAGTGAGAAAATCAGCGTAGTTTTGTTCCAGGGTTTTGAATGTACTTTACGGAATTGGGGTCTCCGGGCTTCGAAATATATGAAGTGATTATGAAAGTAGGTTGCGTTAGCATTGTAGGTAAGACAGGTCCTTTAAGATACCAAGGCCTGAGTTTGACAGAAGCGGTGTAACAAAGCCAGTGAACAAATTTCAAAGAAGTTCATCAGCCTACCAGCACAGACCTGCCGAGTCAACAGAAACTCCTGGGTTTCGATTCGCAGGTCTGGTTTAGAAGTAGCGCAACTAAGAAGGATCACAAATGTCACTGAATTTCGCCGATCGCGCTGTGAATTATAGGCGTTTTTCCGCAGTCCCGGAAACAACTTGTGGCTCGAAAATGTTTCCGTGGTCGTGCGTGGCCCACAAGTGGGTTTCAGAGACTAACATAAGTCTTAGTCGCTTGCTTGGTGGCTTGAATTTGCCAAACAATTGTCGCGGCGATTTTCAATTTTGTGGCTCGAATTTGGCAGAATTTTCAAATTTAGCGGAAGTCTAGATAATTAAGTCCATTGGAGTCCAAACGATAAAATAAACTACTTTATCAAAGAGACACAACATAAAACTAAGGACCCTTCTAACGCAGAATGGTAAGCCTCAAGTATCTTCACTGAGATTTAATCTGGATTTTACTTTTATGACAAGATATTCGAAATTACCGCAATAAAAACAAAAACAAACCGGCGTTTCTGCGGTTCAACTCGTCTGCACTGTTTCTCGAGAAAGACTCAGACACCCTTCCAACAGTATTAACTATTAGTTACTATTTTCGTTCCAACCTCGTGGAAAGTTACTACACTGACCGTTTCAACCTTCTCAAAACAATAACTATTTGCTTACCACGCTCAGGAGCGTAGTTCACGTTTAACTACGGTATCTGTGACGTGATTGGCCCGATGACCCCGCGGCACGATACTTTTCCGAAAACAGATAAATTCGTTCTAGCTTTGACGCCAAGAAGCCAGAATCCGTGACGCCATGCGTAGAACTACGGTAATTAGGATGGAACACGCTTTCTGAGATGTGTGGCACACAAATGTGCCGTGGAAAAACGCCCTATGCACGAAATAACGTAGGATGGGATAGAACGCACACTGTCAGAAGTTTCATAACAGATAACACATGGATGCGCAGTTTCAACACGTATAAATTAGTATGTTATATGTTATGATTTTGCATGATATGCACAACAAGCATTGCCAGAAGAAAAAAAAAACACTGAAAAGACGTCTGCTGAATTTTCCGATATCATGATACCAAACAAAAAAGTCAGTAGATGTATTTTAGGGGTGTTGGGGGGGGGGGGGGGTAAAAACACAACAACTAACATCGTAAGTGTTATCTGTTGAAATCGCGCATCCTTGTGTTATTGTTCTGACAGATTCGCATCATTTTACGTGCGTCAAGATGTGAGCAAATGATACGCCACGATTAAAGAGCTCTCTATGCCGCAGCGTGGCTGTGCCATCACTAAATTTCACTTTTACAAGCTCGAGAGCGAACTGAAGATCAGCACTTGTTATCAACTAAACTGATGGATTTCTTTGAGGATACTGATAGACTGAAAGCGGCAACGTAGCATCACTGTCACACAATTTGACAATTTATCACCTTCACAAGCTTAAACAGAAATAAAAAGTCGCATTTGCGGAATAACTGACTGACTTGTCGTGGATCTTGGTAGGTTGAAAGGGGCAGCGTAGCATCACTGTCACAAAATTCGAAAAAATCACTTCACAAACTTGAAGAGAAGTAAGAATCCGCATTTGCGAAAAACTGACTGATTTGCTGCGGACACTGATTGACTGAAAAGAGTTCCGTTCGACGAACAGGAGCTGAGACACTAGACTGCAACATGCCAGAATGCCCGTTCACTTTCCCTGACCACTGTCTTCTTCTCCTCGTAATTTCAAGCACTTGGGTTCAACCCCCAACCCCGAGTGGCTTTAAATCTGGATTTTCGCCAAAATAGGCTACGCTCTGATCGAAAGCAACTGTAATAATGGTTCGCACAGATGGTTGGGTTAGACGGGTTGCGGGATGAAATTTCTAACGCGATTTTCGGCACCATCGTGGATTCCGTACGGAAAAATCGAGATTTTCTCAAAATGCAGAAAATCCAGCCAACAGAACGCTTGAACGAACGCCGTCTCATGTCTAAACGGCTCCACTCATAAGCTCAAGCGACACAACAAACCGCTGAAGAATTGGATTAAAGTCGGAAAAAGAAGATATATGAAAAGGCTTGGCAGGATTCGGTTTACATATTACTGTATTTGCCAAGGTGGGCTCTGCAGTTAGGGCAGGTGTGGTTGGTATCCATACAAGACGGTATACAGCACGGGATTAGACAGCAGCCCAACCAACATCTGAAAAAAAAGATGGGATGTACAAATTTAAATGATAATTCGAATTACAATATTCGAGATTCCACTGTGGTAATTTCGAATAAACTGTTGAACCATTTCCGAATCTTAAGATGAATTTTACTTCATTCGTAGTCGTATCATAAAATCGCCTGAAGTTTTTAAGTTCCTTTCCAACCATTTCAAACACTTCTTTCAAGTTTTATGAAAATTGAGGTTGAAACTGAACCTCAAGAGTGTTGTTTTAAAATTCTTTCAGCAAACTGAAAGAACACGTTGAAACTTCATGGAGTTCTTTAAATTTACAGATATGCTTGAACTTTAAAGCAGATTATCGTCGTTTTTTGTAAGTTCGATGGAATTTCTAGAGTTGCAAAATCAATTTCAAATTTTCGAGACCGTTTTGAATTTTCATACAGTTCACGCGGTCACATTCAGTGTCAAGTTCTTCCAAAGTTTAAGATTTTCTTAAAGTTAAAAGTTTCCTAAAGGATATATTAAACTTCGTAAGACTTTCCTGATCTTTCCATCAACTCGTACTCCAGATATAAATATTCATTCAGCCCAAGCTGACTGCGAATCATATTTGACAGTGCAAAACGGACACGTCAGCTGAACACGTTCGTAATCCAAGTTAAACCATCCACAAGTTCACTTTTCCAGCTTGAGCCTGAAGAGGACTCTTGCCAAGAAGGCGCGAAATATAGCTAAAATACAATTCAGCTGACATGTCCGTTTTGCACTGTCATTTATATACTCCAGAGATTTCGAAAACCGACCAGTAGCTGTATGGTGTCAGTCTACCACAAACCCCAGAGTTTTCGATAATCATCGTTCGGCATAGGGTATCCAACAATCCAGAATTTGTAGTAGACTCTATGGTATGCACCCTAAAGGCCTCAGACTAGAATTTTAACTTAGTCGTGAATTATTTTCGTAATTTTCGACACGATGGATTTCTAAACCGTTCAATTCCTCATTTCTTGGAATAAAAAAAATCTATCTTTCGCAAAGATGGAATTTACACAAGGGGCTTCAACCATGACAAATAAACCTAAAGTAATTTCGAATTATATTTTGAAGTCTAGTTAAAAGCACGGCTCTCACCTGAAATGATCTTTACCGTTCATTTACTAATACTTTCCACTTGAAAACACCGATTTGCATGTTAAGTCCAGTGAAAGCGCAACTCTCACCTGGAATGATCTTTTCACGTTCATATACTATTACTTTACGAAATTACCGATTTGCTTGTTGTGTTACGAAGGGTCTTCATATCTTTAAATTTATCGTTTTACCTAGTTTACCTTTTAAACTCAAGTCAGATTTAAATCAGCATCATTCCCAAACCGTTTCAATTCAGCCAAGATTCAAAGGAAATATTGTTTCCAAATTCAGACCAAGTCCTACGCGTTTAGAACTCGAGCGAGAGTTTGCGGTCAGACGGGAGGACTGCCGGGAGATCAGTGGAAGGGGAGCAAGGCGGGGTTGACGTCAGAAGAAGTCTTGGTCGAGGCTTCTTCAGTGACTTTTAGTTCAGAGTGTGGTGAAGCTTGGAGGAGACAACACAACAGTGAGTAAAGAACAATAAACGTGTCCTGAACCTGAAACATAGCTAGAACCGTACGAACAAATCTACCCCTTCGATAAGACGCTACCGTGTTGAAAGACTACATGATCAACTAAGTGAGCTGAAAGGAAGAGCCCTTCCTTTCAGGCCACTCGGTTGAGCGGCTACGGCTAAGGCAGAAGCCTACAACAGTAAACCCTAACACCACGAGATAAAACCTATTGTTTTAGTTGAGCCTAGTTAAAGCACAACTCTCACCTGAAATGATCTTCTCACGTTCACATAAAACAACGGGGTTTTACGTCGTGGTGTTAGGGTTTACTGTTGTAGGCTTCTGCCTTAGCCGTAGCCGCTCAACCGAGTGGCCTGAAGTCTTTCAACACGGCAGCGTTCTATCGAAGGCGTAGATTTGTTCGTATGGTTTTCGCTATGTCAGGTTCAGGACACGTTTATTGTACTCTACTCACTGTTGTGTTGTTTCCTCCAAGTTTCACCACACTCTGCTATGATCTCCAACTATCTCTCTTGTAAAATGACTAGAAAAGCCTTTTTATAGACTCTTTCTGACGTCAACTCGCCTTGCTCAACTCCCATTATAGGAAAAAATAGATTAAAGAATGGCCCTTACTTTTGCCCGATGTGTGGAGAGATGGATGAGGATGTGTTCCACTTTATGTGTGAATGTGAAGGATTGAGTGATTTAAGGGTCGAATTATTTGGGGTGGGAATTACTAGGGAGGAGTGGCTACTAGAAAAAATGGGAAGCACAAATATGGGGGATATCCGTAAGGTGGCTAGATTCCTCCGAGTTGGTTTGTCCCATAGAGAGCGATTTTTGTAGTTTGCTGTGTTTCCTTTTTGTTTTGCTGCCATGACCCAAGGGTTTTTTTGTGCAATAAATTCATTCATTCATTCATGGCCTCGAATTCAGAAACAATATTTCCTTTTAAATCTTGGCTGAGTCTGAAAGGTTTGGAAACAATGTCCCTTCAATTCTGACTTGAGTTTAAAAGGTAAACCAGATGAGAACTGCTATTATGCTACTGAGAAACATATCTTCGTAACAATATCCCTTCGTAACACATATACTATTACTTTCCACTTGAAATTACCGATTTGCTTGTTAGCACTTGTCGACTCTAAAGCAACACCCTTTGGGCTTAGGCATGTGTATCCTAAGTCATCCGCATCGGCAATGGCAAAACACAAAAGAAAACACTAGTGCCGTTGGTACTAAGTGCCGTTGGTGCGGAAAACTGGCGTAGGAAGTTCGAAATATTGGAGATGAGAATAGACGGGAATGATTAGGGAAGTAAAATCCTTCAACACAAGCTGACTGCAAGTTGTTTTAGGCAGTAGCTTACTTAACGACCTAGTGAGCTGAAATCGGTCTCAACTAAGTTGTATCGGAATTCCATACAGGCATGACGTCACGCCCATTTGATCTATTTTACCTCCAAAAGCGAAAAACTGTAGTTTATCCTTATCGGTGAATATATATTTTCATATACATATGTATACAGAGCCGAGCGGCCAGCGAGGCGCCGGTCGCGTTTAGATTTATAAAACGACCTAGGGACAATCAAATTCTATGTTGGGTCCTCAATCATATGACGTCCTATGTACGTCACGACTGTACGTAATTATTTAGTCAACATACTGAAACCATTACTTAGTCATCCCTATCTGTATGACTTCGCTAACATTGCCTGCAGAAAACCCAATCCAAATACGAAATAGTGTTTCCAAGCTATGATTTTTGCTCCATTTTGCATCTCTCCTTATTTCAGTACCGAAAAATTTTGGAAATGAACAAATGTCTCCAATCAACCCTTCTTCTGGAATTTTTTTAACCAGTTAAGCCCAAACGTATATCTAGAAGAAATTCCAATACGATCCGGCCAGCGCTGTACAAGACTTAAATGAACTGCGCTTTTTGTCTTGGAGTCTGCATGTGCAAACCTCCAGAAACGAACATCCCTATTCTGAAAACGTCATGCTCAGGAGAGGAATGCTCTCCGTGGCCATGTCTGTAAATTGTAAATGCATTCTCCATGGTGTGTCCAAGTGTGGTTTCATTGTTCAGGTGTCCTTTAAAGGACCCCTTATTCTGCCTTTTACAGTATACCTAGCTCACATATGGAATTATCCTTCTGCCATTGTTTCCTTTCGTGCCTACGAATTTTCATCGCTTTTTCGGCTGTGCCGAGTTTTCTTGTCACGTAACGCAAACTTGGCCGGAATCTTCAACGCCCGCTGATCACCCTTTCACACATAAGGATACGGGAGGCTTGAAAGTGTTGTTTTTTATTTTGAAGGCATGGTACATTATCTGTTCTATCTTCTTTTTTGTTTAGCTTCGTTTTCCAACTTTTTAACGACGGCGCGTTCGGTTTTCAAATTTTTGCACCCAGCTGCCGCGTCGGAAAGCCGGAAGGCTGGATAGAGTCGACAACCGCCGCTAACAAGAAAATCGCTAATTATACGTGGAAAGTCACAGTATTTTTAAAAAACGATATTTGAGATCATTTCTAGTAAGAGTTGTGCTTTAAGGATATTTTCGCCCTTCTTAGCAAGGTCCTCCTTACGTCATAGCTAAAAGAAAAACGGCCTTGTCAAGAAGCCATATTAATTAACTACTTTAGCTGGTTCTGCCCTATAATAAACACATACGGCTCTTTTTGTCGGTAAGTTGGTAAATCTTGTCGGTAAAATTTGGTCTCGCCCCTTCCCCCCCCCCCCCCCCCTCCCCTACGAAAATGGCATAATCTCGCCACTGAATAGGTCTGGTAGCACATCAACGAAAAATTGTATACTGTATTTCTTGTGTTTTATTTAATTCTTTTATTTTGTTTCACATGCTCCGCTTTTCAAATGGCGGATTAGAAATAAATTACGTACTTACGGAACAGAACAGTAGGCTACTTACCCCATAATGAACATCAGGCCTCCAGTCAACCAAGCTAGAAAGCTAGGCTCAGATCGAGTCGCAGTGTCGATTTCAGCATGACAGTGAGGGCAAACCATGTGAGTAGGTCCTGGCCCGGGGGGAACAACTGTTGTCACAATGTAAGTTGTTCCAGGTTGAACATAGGGGTGAGAAGGGGGTACCCCACCAACTGCTTCAGCATAGCTGGGTGGTGCCGAAGGAGGAGGGCCTGCTTTACTCATATTCTCTGAAAACGGATACTGTTAGGAAGCTGTCGTAAATTGACTCACATGCTCAGCGAACATAGCAATAATTTCATTATTGCAGGAGATAAACTGGAAAGAATACAGATGCGGGCTCTTCTTACTATTCATAGTAGACCAAAGCTTCCATAATCTTAACTTAACACATTAACCTCAAAACACTGCAGGAGCGCAGAAAAGAGCTACGCACTGACTTCGGTTCAGCCGTGGTACCTCAACCTCTTCACTCCCAAATCTTTCCTCCCCCTACCAAAATGTCAGAAATCAACCAGAACGAGTGTTAATTTCTAGGGTACCCAAGCTATGTCCTGTACCTACACGCTAGATATGCAAAAGTTTTATTCCGGAATTCGTGAAATTTTTTTAACGAAGCATGACAGATTTTTAGGTGTACTGACATAGATTGTAATTTATTCTGTATTTTTTACAATAATCGCAAATTTGGTTTATAACCACGAAAGTCGATTTTTACAATAATCGATCACATGGTACACAGTTTGTACAGTGGCCCAACAATTAACAGTTCTTTTTTATCTTTTTAAAGTATTGCATCAGCAGGTGAACAGAGGAAAGGAGGGCTACACTAACAAAAGAGGAAAGTTCGGCCCCATGGGGACCTAATAGAAATTACTATTCTGACTGGCCAATGCACTTCAGTCGCTTTTAAGAAAATGTATCCCACAATAAATTTCTTGGCATTCTTACGAGACTCTCTTTGCGTTTTTTAAGATCTGAGGTGAGATGGAAATAATCAGCAAACAGAATCAGCAAGTTAACGCAGGTTGGAAATGGGCGTCTGTATTGCTAAGGGCCAACGAAAGCACAGACTCCATGAAAAACAGAACTACTGTTCCCCCAAAATCTCCTACACAAGGCAAAGTGGAGGATACAGAAATTTCATTGCAGCCAAACTAATTTGCTTGCAAGTGTGTTTTGCCAGCAGCGATGGGGATTTCCCGCCTCCCTTCTTCGTAGTATATCGACGTTGTGCAAAGCAATCTGGCAAAGTTGTTAAGCTTGATGTTTTTATGGTTATACAGTAAAGGCATTCTTACTTGAATGTCCCCTAACAAAAATCATATCAGACAGCTTTTACTGCAAAATACTTACCAAAAATTTAAATCGAGCTTTCCCGTATGTCAATGCAATTTTAAAGGACATGTCATTCTAATGATACTACACTATCAGAAGTTTCATAACAGATAGCATATAACACTTTCAAGAATAACACCTTTTCACTTAGAAATAAAGTGCTATGACCAATTAAGTTTACACTATTTCGTGCCTAGATCTTCAACAACACCTTCAATTGGTAAAAATACTAACGGGAACGAAAGAAACATAACAGATAACATCCCAAAGTGTTATCTGTTGAAACCGCGCATCCTTCTGTTGTCGTTATGTAACTTCTGACAGTGTAGTATTTTTACCTATTGAAGGTGTTGTTGGAGATCTGGGCACGAAATAGTATAAACTTAATTGGTCATAACACTTTATTTTTAAGTGAAAAGGTGTTATTCTTGAAAGTGTTATGCGGAATCTGTTATGAAACTTCTGACAGTATATTTCATCCTACTTCAACAGTATTTCCATCCACTCTGGTTCCAAGATTCTTCAGTTCATAAGTGTATTCTATCTCTTCTATTAGCAATACACTAATTGTCACACTTGCCATAATTTGTTCTCTATGCCTGATGAGTGATGACTGATGTATCATGGGCCTGATCACTGTTTCTGGGGAGCTGATTCTGTCTGAAGACAGGTTTTGCAAGTTTTGCCAAGATTGTCATACAGGGCATGGGACAAGGAAAGACAATAAAAACAGCTGAAGCTGCATGTAATTATCTGTAAGCACAGTTTAGTTGTAACAGAGTTGCAAAGTGATCAACTACCTCAGAACATCTGAGCAGAAACACTATCCAGTGTGATGTGGCCAGTAATTTTTTGTTATTGTTTTCAACTGATTCTTATTTAGCTTTTCCAAGCATTCATTTGACAATACCTACAAGGAGGGTCCTCAACCTGGAACTGCACATCCTCATAATTGGGCTAAAAATGGTAAAAAGGAAATTTATTCGTCTAAACTAGTAAGATTTGCTTAGGCTAGTTCCGACCACGCAAAAACTTCCTTTTACCATTTTGAGGCCAGTCTTAAGGTTGGCAACCTTTCCAGAAGCAAAATTGAAACAATTGAATTGAAAATTCAAATTGAAATTCAATTGAAAATTGAATACCAAACATACCCAATTCATCCGAATTTTATCTTTTGTTGGTAGATCGCATTCAAACCAACAGAACTCTATCAGAATTAGTTTTTCCAGCTGCTACAATTAGACTGTTCACTTGTGTTGAACCATCTATTAATATTTAATATTCAAGGAATTTATTTAAGAACAAATTTTTCAATTTACTTTGGTGCCAAGTTACTGAAACAGTTAGCTGTTCACTGATATCAGGTTTTCTGTTATCTTCCCTTCCTATTTAATAAGAAAAAACAAAAAAACAAAACAAAGGCAGGTGAGAGGGGGGCCAGTTTGTGACATTTTGCTTTTTATGGCACTTGCAGGCCTTGCAGCTCCGCTCAAGTGCTATATACCGATCACATTTCGGTCTGTCTGTCAGGCCACTCATCTCGAGTTAGGGTACTTCTAGGACGATGAAACTTGGCAGGCATATCAAGGACCCAACCAAACTAACTTGGAAATAGTCACTTCCCCGATTCGACTATCGTGGGGGGAGGGGGAGGAATTTTTTAATTTCTGAATGGGAGTCGGATCTTAATGAAACTTGATATTTCGAATGACGTCCTGTCTCAGGTATCACACTTCAAGTTCGGATCCCCGATCCGACATTCCCCGGATCCGGGAGTCCGGAAATAAGGAACAAGTGTAACAAAAGGGGAGCAACAGAAAAATGTCCAGATGTGGTATCGATCCGACGTCCTCTCTCATAGAAGCCTAACACACTAGAGCACTCGGCCGTCGTAGCTTGTGTTTAGAACCGAATGCAGGGACAGGCACAGTTTAAGGATTTTGGCAACAAATGCTAAACTAAACTTTTATCTGTTTGTTTTCTGACTTTCTTGGTATAGATTATAAGTTTCGAATGCTCATGATCCTGTAACCATGAGTCAGAATTTAGTTGAGAAACAAGTAGCATACATAAGCTTGGAACGGGTAATCGGACATGCATGAAACTTGACAAGTGTCAAGGAAAAGTGTCTCAGACGTTCAGTTTTCAAATCGGACCGGATCCGATAATTGGTGCGGGGGACCTGGAAGGGGGAACCGGAATTCTCGCTGATCACGAATTAAGGTACTTCCAAATGTGCTAGGACGATGAAACTTGGCTTGGACATCAGAGACTTGGCAAGATTAGCTTAGAAATTGTCACTTCTCAAATCCAACCATCCCTTAAAGTACTAATCCCAACCGCAAAGTACAAAAAACACTTTTAATCAAAATAAACATTTTCATGATCCCATGAGCCCATGATCATTTTTGGCCTTAAGGGTTTTGCTCAAAAGTGAATTTTTAGCACCCTTAAAGTGCGTATCTTAACCGTCAAGTGAAAAAAAATACTTTTGACCAAACAATATATATTCATGGTCCCCAAGGGCCCATGATCATTTGTCTCAAGGGTTTTGCTTAAAAGGTAATTCCTGAAAGTACAAACTATAATTTTGAGCAAAATATAAATTTTCATGGTCCCGATGAGCCTATCATCATTTGGGCTTCAAGAATGTTCGTTACAGATGAATCTCTACTGCCCTTAAAGTGTGCATCATCATAGCCAAATGCAAAAATAAAATAGTTTTTACGAACGATGCATGCTCGTGATTTCCAAGGATGCATGATCATTGTTATCTGAAGGGTTTTGCTTATAAATGATCACGGCAAAGCCACAAATTGACGAACTCCTACTTTCATCCTCCGACCCAACCTTGCAAGTGCCATATGAGGTTGCAGCTCTTGTTTGAGTACCAAGGTCCAAAATTTCGTCTTAGGTTCTGTTGACCCCATTTTTTTCCTACTGTCTAGAGTCATGTCAATATGCTAGATGTCATCATTACTTTGCAGAACCGTAAGACCTGAAACAGGACTGGGGGGCAGGTTCGGAAATGGCTGGGGCAACTATGGACAATATTTTTCTTAACCCAGGAAGGAAGCTCAAGAAAGATCTATATAGAATTGTTTTCTTTTGTTGCATCAATACAGTTTCATTTGTTTGCTTCAGTTCTGGAAGTATCAAAATGAGATACGGTACCAACCAAATTGCGTAGAACTTGACTTTCATGCAAAAAATGACACTAACTTCCATTTGCTATGATTGCAAGAATAAACTATGTGAGTTTTTGACAAAACAAGCACACAGGAGAGGTACCTGAGCCTCGTTTTTGTTGCATGCTGCAGGTCCACTTCTCGGCCGATTCCGGACTGATTCTTTCTGTATCCGTTTTTGCACTGCAGTGCTTCCGAGGAAGACGGCAGCGCTTCTCGAGAATCACGGACTTGCTCCCCGACCAAGTCCGTGCTTCCCTGCAAGGTGCTGCATCGCTGCCGCTTCAAGCAAGAAGAAAGTGAATCCAAAAATGCATATTGTGCAAAAGCAAAGAAGTGCTGCAGCAGCGATGCGGCAGCGCTATTGCAACAAAAACGAGGCTCTGACCTCGTCTTTACACTGCCTCGATCGTTGTCGAAAAATGTGAAAATGCATTGTACAAGCTGTCCTGACGGTCAAGAGGCAAATTCTAACTTTTCAACAGTCATGTGTCCGAAAATATTCAAAAGGGATTTACTGGCTATTGACTTCGGTAACTCCACCTTTTTCCTCATTTTCTAAGTCAATTGAGGTGATTTTCCGTGAGGACAGTTGGTTTTTCGTTAAAATAGTCGATTTTTCGTATAAATAGTAGTTTTTCTTAAAATCAGATTGTTATTACATCAAAACAGTTATTTTTATCTAGTTGGTAAAAATGCACCTTGCCCCCCCCCCCCCATACATTTTGGCTAGTAACGCCTCTGTCTGTCACCACGGTAGCTAAATCTGCAATTAGTCGTTTCTGCAGTTACTGTGGTATCTGATATACGGTTGCTCTGCAAAAATGACTATTGACGAAAATGCACTTTTAGAAGTCATCCCAAAAGAAAAACTGATATCCAGTTACATCCCTAAGTGCTAAACTTCTTTCCCACCAATTTGACAAATTTGAAGACAGTGAGATGACATTTAAGATACCACAATCAGTTACTATGATCGTACCGTGGTATCGCAATATCAGATATCACGATAACTGGCAAAAACGCCTTCTGAGGTACAGGAGTGGTACCTGACCTCGTTTTTACACTACCTCGATTTTTGCCGCGAAAATGTTAAATTAAATGTACATGCTGTCCTGACAGTCAAGAGGCAAAATATGACTTTTTTTTAACATTTTCTTCTTTGAATTCGTCAGCACCTGGGTTCCAGGAAGGGACCCTTTCGGCTTCCTTGTGGTTGATCATTGAATTGGTTGAGTCGCTGGATCATGGATAGGTTAGGTTAGGGCAACCTTGGGCCGAGATGAATGGTAATCTCAAGAAATGCAGAGGGATTTGAGGGCGGTGATGATCGGCAGGAACACTGCTCGTTCGCGTCTAGGGGGGAGTGATATGGAAGATTTTTCTTCGATGTCACGAGGTACGTTTTGCTTAAGGACTTCGGATCTGAGTAGTGTCAGCTTTGGGCAAGGTCTATTGCATTCGAAGAGAAGATGCTGCAACGTTTCTTGGGCATTTTGGCAAAGTCTGCAGTGGGGGTCCTGTCTTCTCCCCCAGTCGAACTCAGTTTTTCTTGTAATTACGGCGTTGGTCTTGACTCAGAGGTAGATGCAGTTTTCTTCTCTTGTCTTGAACATTGCGTTGGTTGTTGGGGGCTGACGGTTGCCAAGGCGTTGTCGTAAGATATCTCAATATGTCTGAACTGCGGGTGGTGGGTTGTTGCTCGGTTCGTCAGTCGTTAGCCCCGCCATTGCGTCGGCTTCTTCGTTGTGCCTGATCCCTTGGTGGCTTGGGAAGGTGGCCGTCCTGGATCAAAAGCTGTCCTGGACAAGTCACATTGAGGCAGTTAAACAATCATGCATCAGTAGGGTCGTCATTCACAAGAGGCTGGCATTGTCCCCCTGGGCATCATCACCTAAATCCCTCCTTGAATTCTTCAAAAGATACATGAGACCAAGAATAGATTTCCATCCCGAAGTAACGCTCAGCTCCAGCAAAGCCAGTCTGGCAAAACTTGAAACTATCCAAAATTCTTGCATAAGAATAGCCCTCGGGCTACATAAACATACCCCTACTAACAAGCTTAGGAGAGTTGCTGTCCTCCAGACAATTGAAGAAAGGTCCTGAATGCTAATGGTGAAGTACTTCACCAAAGTACAAGCCTACGGTAACAAGCACCCAATTTTTAAAATAACCTTCGGGCTGAACAACGGGGGCGAAGAAAACTTGATCTGCTCTTGGGATGTGTTTAGACAACAAGTCACTGACTGGGAATGGCAGACCCATGCAGCTCCCCCATTCCTCCCATCCCCACCCTGGACGTGGCATCCAGTTGACGTATCCACCCACATGATTGACTACAAAAAAGAACAATATCCTCCAGCCCATATCCAGTCAATCTTCTCAGATATGGCCAAAACGAAGTACCCAGCCCACCTTCATATCTACCCGATGGATCTGTCAAGAGCGGAAAAGCAGCCTCGGCAGCAGTGATTCCGGCATACCACCTCAAACTTTCAGAAAGACTTCCAGACCAGGTGTCAGTCCTGACCAGCCAAATTGAAGCCATCAACGAAGCTCTCAAGGTCATCAAGGCTATACCACCACAGTCAGGAATGGCAGTGATATTTTCTGACTCTAAATCTGCTCTCCTGCTGGTGAAACAACTGAGTCGAAAGACTAAGGACACCGACCTGGCCCAGATGAGACTTACCATCACAGATCTTCGAAACAAGGGAACAGAAGTCTGCTTCCAACATCCATGATTGCAACCATACCTCGATTGTTGCCGAAAGCTGTCCTGATGGTCAAGAGGCAAAATCTAACTTTTCAACGGTCATGTGTCCGAACATATACAAATTCTGTGACTTTTCTTTGTTTTGAAGCTGCTTTGAAAAGGGATTTTCTGGCTATTAACTTTGGTAACTCTACCTTTTTCATCATTTGTAGTCAATTGAGGTAAGGTTAGAATGAAGGGACCTTGTTTGAAAAGAAAAATATGTTTAACTAGAAATACTGGAGCTTTATTTATTTATCCAATATGTAAACCATTCAATTGGCTTCAATCTAGTATGTTTTTCACATTTGTTGGTTCCTTTTTAAGCCAGATAGATTATTCTGAAGGAAAAACTTCTCTGGAAATTCGAAATCTTGTCGAAGGTTGCCCCCTCCTGTAACTGCAAAGAGAACTTTAGACCATGGTATCTGCAAAACGCAATTTATATTTATTTATCCAATATGTAAACCATTCAATTAGCTTCAATCTGGTATCTTGTCTAGTTAAATCTTGTCTGAGGTT
This sequence comes from Branchinecta sandiegonensis, assembly GCA_030848855.1. Lineage (NCBI taxonomy): Eukaryota > Metazoa > Arthropoda > Branchiopoda > Anostraca > Branchinectidae > Branchinecta > Branchinecta sandiegonensis. The sequence goes on along the minus strand of JAUPMV010000016.1, from coordinate 17,650,574 downwards.
GGATCCTGTATATGGGGATCAGCTCTGGCAAACACTTTTGCATAATTTAAATTTCAATCGGGGGGTTCAGTGCCGTCTTTTACTTTTGGTGCACCCCAGGCCACCCATGGATTTTTGACCTCTTTTCTTGAGTAAAAACCAAAGACGATTCTTGATATATTAACAGTTATAAAATCATTAGAAATTAAAAGCAGCACTCTCCACCAACCGTTTGGCCTCTCATTTGCCCTGGCCCCCCAGCACAGTTTAGTACACTAAGCCCTTTTTTGATAACCATTCACAAATGGGATGGCATGCCACCAGGGGTGAGTAGGGTACTCATATGTATGTGTACCCCTTCTTCTCCAGAGGTCTACCAGTCTACTAAACTTTCTAAATACAAAATAATTACTACTTACCGACTGGTTCGTATGGTCTAAAGAATACAGCAATATATAGTTGTACTTCTTGGCCACGTCCTGGTATTTTTTTTTAAATTCACGCGATCTCCCAACAAGTTGTAAATCTCGACTGAAACAGACCACCTCTCGGAAAACGGCGCGTAGGATACGAAACACAAGAAGATGACGGCATCTGGCGAGAGCGAGATTAGGCAAAGACGAAAGAGCTACCTGGCTCTAATGTTTTGGACATAACTGAAGACGACTCTTGGAATCAGAGGAAATTTTTTTAATGTGTGCAATAGCGATTCATTGTGAATGCAGAGGCGAGTATAATACTGAATGATTAGACTTGAAGGATTGAGAGTGTGATGGAAGTGCGGCAAAAGTGCAGCAATTCGAAGCAGGAAAAACAGGTGAGCAACTAATTCATGTCTTTGACCGTATTTTGTAGAGTATTGTTTGCAAAAGGGCCACAATTTTAACGCCCCATGACTAAACGTCCCCACAGAGAAACGCCTCTAAACGAAACCTTCCCCTGTAAAACAATGGCCCCATGAATAAAATATGCTGCGGAAAAAAATATAGTAAAGTATAGTTAAAGTTGAAAGCCAACTTATGTTTGTGTCATATACACTGAATTATTAGTATACACTGAATTATTTGAATTTGGCAAGGGATTTTTTAATTCCACTATCTGCTCTAGTTATGACGTTCAGAATATCTGCAGCCGTCCCCACAGCATAAATTCTAGTATGACGTGGGAAATTTTAATCTTTTCAGTAGGCAGATTCATCAACAGTTATCTATTATTGTCGACGACCAGCCCTAGATGCCGTTTTATTCAACTACGGCGTAGCACTGTTGTTGTTTTATTTAAAGCTATGGTCGTAGTTCTACGAATCCGTCGGATAATAGCCGAAATTCCCGACGGAAGTTTTTTTTCGTTCTATGATTTCCGTCAAAGTTCTAGAGATTATGAAAATCTTCTGTCTGTTGTCGTTTGATTTGCTCGAAGAAAAATGAAATTTCCGTTGAGAATGACGTCATTTTCCGTGAAGAAAACGACTATAGACAGTTTTAGGATAACGTAGGTGGATGACAGTTGGTGAATCGAGCGCGACTTTAGTGTCTGAACAAGAAAAATCATAAATCTTTTTCGTAAGGCAAAAGGCATATTCTCATCTTTCCCCAGGTACTCCATTTCAGGAGTCCCCGCATTTTCGTTTGTCGCGGGGACACAGTCCCAGTATTTTTTTGAGTCACCACGGACGGAGAATACTCTTGATTATCATCACCGTCATCCAAATTTTTGCTGGTGTTGGTGCAGTGTAAAATTAATTAAAAATAAAGTTGAGACAGACAACCAGGGGCGTCGCTAGCCAAAACTCGAGGGGGGGGGGTCGTTTCGTTTCAGCTTTTCGTCTCAAATGTGATAATAAAACTTGTTATGACTGCATCCTTGAAGACTGAATATTAGAAGCCTAGTTGTATCTCCGAGCTCAGCAGAGGTTTGAAAGGCGAGTCCTACCAGTTAGAAACAATAGCAAAGAAACACAGCACTATGTCCGCAAAACTGTATATCAGACAGAATGAAAATGAGCAGCGCAGACGAAAATTTTGAAGTAGGCCATGACTTTTTGGGGGCAAAACGCTACTTCCCCACAACAAAATTTATATAGCTTTTAATGCGGCCCAAGCCCCGAAATTCCAAGCCTAAAATTCGAATGAATTTACGCGACTTTCCAGTAAATAGAGTGTAAATGGTGTTGGTGCAATGTAATATTAATTCAAAATAAAGTGGATCCAGACAACCAAGGGCATCGCTAGCCAAAACTCGGGGGGAGGGGAGGGTTCAAAAAAATACCAGGACGTGGCCAAGGAGTACAACTATATATTGCTGTATTCTTTAGACCATACGAACCATTCGGTAAGTAGTACTTATTTTGTATTTAGAAAGTTTAGTAGACTGATAGACCTCTGGAGAAGAAGGGGTACACATACGTATGAGTACCCTACTCACCCCTGGTGGCATGCCACCCCATTTGTGAATGGTTATAAAAAAATGGCTAGGTGTACTAGACTGCCCCAGCACCAGCTTAAACCCTTAAGGGTACTGTAAGGGTAAAAACGGCACCTGGCAGTTCTGTCCTATGGAGGGTACTAAATAAGCAGAGTACGTCTACTGTAATCTAATATGTTCTAGAAACCAAGAACATGTAATGTGGAATTCTGCTTACTGAATACTTGTTAACTTTACAGGAAGCTTCCCACACAGAAAATCAAAGAAACTGGGTTCAATCTTGTTTGGTTTTCTTCTTCTTCTTCTTCCAGACGGTTCTACCGTGTTGCAGCTATTTGAACCATACTAGAGCCTCGTTTTTGTTACAATAGCGCTGCCGCATCGCTGCTGCAGCACTTCTTTGCTTTTGCACAATATGCGTTTTTGGATTCACTTTCTTCTTGGTTGAAGCGGCAGCGCTGCAGCATCTTGCAGGGAAGCATGGACTTGGTCGGTGAGCAAGTCCGCGATTCTCGAGAAGCGCTGCCGTCTTCCTCGGAAGCGCTGCAGTGCAAAAACGGATGTAGGAAGAATCAGTCCGGAATCGGCCGAGAAGTGGACCTGCAGCATGCAACAAAAACGAGGCTTAGATTGGATTGGACCAGAGCAGATGTAGCAGTGACCTTCTCTCTTTTGACTGCTGAGGCGCATTCTCGCTGTTCCCCGAAGACTCCTCGGGGAATCGAAGGGAACGGTGAGCAGGGGCGTCACTATGGGGGGGGAGGGGAGACTCCCCCTCCCCAAAAGTTCTTTAGAAAGTACTTTCGTCGGGCGAAGCCCGGCGAAAGTTAACTTGTTTCTCGAAAACGATCGCCGGCAAACACAGAAAGAACAAAACCTTCTATGCTTTTGTTGAGCATCGGCCGACTTGTCGGCACGTCCGAGTTCTTTTTATACGCAAGAAACAAAATCCTGCAAGCACTTGTCAAGCAAATGAAAGAAGAAATCGAATTCTGCGTGCTTTTTGTCGGGCCTCGGTATTCTTTACAGCATATTGGGTTCTTTTTATACATAATGGATACAGAAAAAAATCAAGCTTGTATGCTTGTGTCGGTCTTCGTCGACTCGTCGTCACTTCGGGTTCTTTTAATACGCAAGAAAGAAAATCCTGCAAATATTTGTCGGGCAAAACACTTAAGGAATACAGAAGAAATAAAATTTTGCATGCTTCTGTTGGGCGTCGGTCGACTCGTTGGCACATTGGGTTCTATTTAATTGTAAGAAATCAAATTCTGCAAACTTTGTCGGGCGCATCCAGGAAGTTCAAGTCCCGTCGGCACAACGGGTTATTCTTACACGTCATAAATCAACTTCTGTACAATACAGTCGGGCTAAACACAGAAGCAATCAAATGCTGTATGGTTTTTCTGGGTGTCGGTATTCTCGTCGGCACAATCGGGTTCTTTTTACACGTAAGAAATAACATTCTGTAAACGTTTATCGGGCGCAACCCCAGAAAGTTTTAAGTTTCGTCGGCACGTCGGCTTCAATTTACAAGTAAGTAAGAAAGATCTTTACAGTCTTGTCGGGCAAAACACAGAAGAAATCGAATTCTGAATGCTTTTGTCGGGCGTCGATGCTTTTTCGGGACATCAGGTTCTATTTATACGTAAGAAATCAAATACTGCAAACATTTGTCGGGCGCAAATATTACGGAAAAATACAGCGCTTAGTTCAAATCATTTTGGGTAGATTCCAGATCTGGTGGTTTTGGACTCTGGACTTGTCTCGACACGGTCTCGAGACGCCTTTCTTCAAGGACTCGGACTTGTCTCGGACTTGGCTCAGACTCGGATTTGCTGGACTCGCAGCAGCTCTTGTATGATCATTGGAAACTTCTCTGCGGCGCATTTAATAATATTCTCTATTAGGAAGATCGGCATTTCCTTTAGTTGGCGTTTTAGATTGACATTCTTTGAGTTTGAAACACGTTTAAAGCTAGAACTTGTATGGTAGGTATAGCAAAATGTTTCCGGAAGAAAGGCAGAATAAAAAAAAAAAATTTCGCCTGCGGCGCTTACATTAACTCTTTTTAGCGAAAGCTGAAGTGAAAAGCCGAACATGTGAAATTTAGTAGACGAAATTACATTAAAGGAATAACCTCAACTGATGCCTTACAATTAGTTTTACACAAAATTTGGCCTGCGGTGCATTTTGTAGTATTCTCTGTAGTATATAGTCTTAGTAGTTTTTTAGTATTCTCTGTAGTATTGGTGTTTCATTTAGTTAGCGTTCTAGGATTGACATTCTTGAGGGTTTGAAACACGTTAAAAGCTAGGAACTGTATGGTAGGTATAGAAAAAAATTTCGGTGAAAGGCAGATTTAAATAATTTCGCCTACGGCACCTACTTTAACTTGTTCTGGGTACAGTCGTTGGAAGATTCGCTTAAACAGAATATGTGAACTTTAATATACGAAATGACATTAAAGAAATATCTCAACTGATGCATTACAGTTAGTTTTACACCGGTTACATTCTATGCTGGTGGGATATGTACGCCATTGCCGCGAACGGCGCATTTTGTCGGCACATTTTTTAGTCCGTCGGCACAAACTGGACGTCCCCTCCCAATGGTAAAGGGCTATTGACGCGCCCATGGTGGTGAGAATAGAGGGAGTGACTCTACGCGGACTCCGCGTACAGAAAACATCAAGAACTTGGGGTATGCTTCCAAAAGGTTTTGTTCCAAAAAAAAATATGCAGTTAACGAAATTAGTCTGGATCCGCTTTATTTTTGGTTTTGTTTATTCTGACACTAACACCAGCAAACATTGATTCCCCTCCGAATCTGAAAGGGAGTCCTTTTTGATGATGGGGATGATAATCGGAGCATCCCCTATCCGTGGGGATTCGAGAATACGGGGAGTGAGTCCCCAGGACAAAAAAACGCGGGGACTCTTCAAAGTGGAGTCCTCGGATAACGGCGAGAATACGCGTTAGGTTCTACTCTCTGTTCCCCGAGGACTCCTTTTGAGGAGTCCATGCCTTTTTTGTTTATCCCAGGGACTCACTCCCCGTATTCTCGCGACTCCCCAAGAATGGGAAATGCTCCGATTATCATCACCAGGGGCGTCGCAAGTGCATTTTCGGTGTGGGGGGGGGGGGGATGCAGAGCGAAACTTTTACTGAACCTTTAAAAAAATTTACCGAAACCTAGAACTAAGGATTCGAGCTGTAAATTGTGGAACAGAAACGATTACGTAGGAAGAGTAACAATAAAGGACAGCATGAAAGACGATAAGCCAACTATTAGGCGGCGTTCTGGCGAAGCCCACATGGAGAATATATTGCTGGGTGTGATTGCAGTAACAGCTTCTATCTATTATAGCCAATAGTAAATTAAATCGAGCGCCGCAGGCGAAAATTTTCGAAATCAATTTTTTTTCTGTAGCCTACGCTAAAATTTAACTGCTTCTCTTACAAATTTCTATCATTTACCGTTGATTAAATACCGAGACTCTAAGAAGTTCCCGAAACCAGATGGAGCGACGTTCCGGCCGCAGCAGCAACTGTCGTCTAGTCAATTTACTACCCATAATCACATAAAGTGAGAGCCGCAGGCAAATTTTTTTTTTGCATTTCCTGCCAAATTTAATTTCCGTTCAATTTCTAGCTTTTAATGTTTCGAAACCTCAGTCCTAAAACTGACTTAAAAACCCTCGTCAAATGACGCGCCCTTTCAAAACATCTATGATTAGATATTCTTTTTGGATCCAAAATATAAGTAAGGACTAGCGATGATGTCATAGATCATCCTTTTTGTCTGCGACCGGTGCTTCACTCGACCTCTTCTGAGTTTCGAGGTTCGTGGTAACTTCCGAATCCTGGCAATTATAACGAATAAATACCGAATCCCAGTTATTATACCGAATAACTTTATACCGATAGCATGTTCGTGATTCTGTATAACTACCGTATCCCGGTTATTCTACCGAATTGTTTTGGTATCGAAAGACTACCGAACAATATTCATATCGGTATACTTTCGTCGAAACTGGAACAAAGTCAGGATTCGTGGTTAACTTCCTAATCCTGGAAGTTATACTGAGTAAATTACCGAATACCAATCATGATACCGAATAATTTTGCTCCAATAGCTTATTTGGGATTCTGTGTAACTATGGAATCTCCATAAATATACGAATAGATCCGGCATCGAAATATTACCAAATGATTTCAGTGAATGCTCTCACCAAATTCGTGATAACTACCGAATACTGGCAATTATACCGAATCCCGATCATTATACCGAAGAGATTTGTACAGATAGCCTATTTAGGATTCTGTATCACTACCGAATCCCGTAAATATATCGAACAGTTCTGCTATCGAAAAAATACCGAACAATTTAGTTTAAAAATACCGAATCTCAAAAAGGGGGAGTGCTACCCCCCCCCCCCCGCTTGCGACGCCCCTGATCATCACCATCATCAAAAAGGACTCCCTTTCAGATTCCGAGGGAAATCAATATTTGCTGGTGTTGGTGCAACGTAAAAGTATTTCAAAACAATCAGACAAACAAAACCAAGAATAAAGTGGTTCCAGACCAGTAGTCTTGGAAAATACTTAAGTAAAAGTACTTAAGTAATTACTTAATTAAAAAAAAGTAGAAGTGCTTCAGGGTACTGAAGTATTCAAGTAATTTTATAACAGTGAAAGGTTCAATTAGCACGAGGTTCAGTACCATGTTTATCAACTTCGCTGAAACTCAATGGACATTAGGAATCTAGTGATTCTTTCTGTGAGCTTAAAGTGGCTGTTTGAAGAATGCCTAACTATGTAGCTTTTCTTCATCAGCTATATGCTTCGTCAGCAAAATGTTAAAACTGAAAATTGCCGTTCCGTTATTTTCCATTCCGTAAATTTGTGGGAAGTTCCCGCCCACTAATGGAAAGAGGGTTAGGACAATCCTGACTGTTGCGGTGAATGTGTCGTCATTTTGTTCGAATCGAAACCTCTGATTTATGTTCGTGTTTTACTGTAAGCAGAGGCGTTTCTAGCCAAAATGCTTGGGGGGGGGGGACGAGGCATTTACCGACTGGCTGGTAATTTTTACCGACTTTTTTCTACAGAAAAAAAGACTGTTTTCAGCAAAAAAATGGCATTTTTGAAAAAAATCGACTGATTTTCGGAAAAACCGACTATTTTGACGAAAAATCGACCATTTTTCTGAAAAAACGACTTTTTTCATGAAAAAAAATCGACTGTTTTGACGAAAAATCGCGGAGCTTCGCGCCGATTCGTATTTTTTACCGACTCGCCGGCAGCATTGGGGGGGGGCGTCCCCCCCTCCCCCCCCCCCCCCCCAGTCGTGACGCCCCTGACTGTTAGATGGATCAGGTCCGGCCATCGGAGAGCCCCACCCCTGCAATAAACTCCTCGTACCCGACCTGTCCGCCATATATTTCACGTTAAGAACAAGACGAAAGTTCTCGGTGAGATAACAAAGAGGAAATATTTGTGTTACTTCTCCATCCAGAAAATCGGGTAATATACACTTCCGTTCTCTGCCAGACCGCGAAAATGTTATTCATCTCAATCAACCCCTTAACCAGATAATAGTTTTCTCTCTTGATTCATTGATTAATTCAAAAAGTAGACACGTCCTTTACCTCGAAATACCTATCGAATAAGTTGTGTCACAGGATGTTGTTCGTTCCAATTTTGTCGGTACTTCAGATTCCGAGCATCGCCATTTACGCAGTAGGGTAAATTTAAAAAGGGTAAAAAAAAAAAAAAATGGGTAAATTTCCTACCTGGTAGTTCCATGAATAGGAGCTGGCAGATGGGTCAGTCGTCTTATTATCCCTATACCGACGCGAACAACTGGGCAAACACATTATTGACGAAAGTTCTAGTTTTCGCAGGATTCCGGCGAATCCGGCCAAACTATCAACTTTATGGGAACACGTAGCTAGAGGATGGATTTCCTATGTACCCTTATCCCTACACTGTAAAAAGTCCCTCCGTATAAAGATTAAAGTTAACTGCAGTATTTGCTACTCGGATTCATCTTATCTCTATTTGGTATTAATCTTATCTGCGTAGAGATAAGAGTAATCCGAGTAGCAAATACTGCAGTTAACTTTAAATTTTTATACGGAAAAACTTTTTACAGTGTAGTTTGAAACTCGTAACATCCGGTAAATTGAAGCCTAAGGAATTTCCTTTTTTGATCGGACGTATCGACCAAGCACAACAAATCAAATAGACCGAGTCAGCCTGCCCCAGTATCTCGGTTCAAGAATTCCATATACTTGTTCAACGAACTATAAGCACCACGGACATCTTTTATTTTTGCCAAATTTGTGCGAATTAATTGTCTGGGGCCAAAACAAGTGACGGGGTTCGGTTTGACTCTCACTCGTGGATCAAGTCTTAGCTTGAAGCTGAAACCCCTCCCCCACCCCAAAATGTAGGGCTACAATACCATCTGCGAACGACCTGTACTTTTGACGTAAAGGACCCGCACACCAAGTTTGAACAAGATAGCCTACCTAACTCATTCGAGAGATCATGCTAACATACAGATAGACGGGCAGACACGCTTCACGAAGCTATATAGGTGTCCCGTCACTGCCTCTGGGCCACTCTGGGGATCCCAAAACTTGATTTGATGTATCTCCGCTAGTCTCCGAAGCCGCGCTGAATCTAAATTCGGCGGCGGCGGAGAGAGTTTGGTTCGGCTGCGGCGCGCAATATTTTTTGTCGAAATTTGTTTTGGCGGCTCTCCGCTGATTTATCTGCGTTCGTTCTTTATTTCAGAATTTTGGGGGTTATTTTTTTTATTTTCCAACAAATTTTTTCAATTTTTCTACCACAAATCGTCAGAGTTGTTATTGTACTTGCAGTCTTCGGCTGAAGTGTCATATGGGGATCGCAATGGTGATCCATCTGTCTCACTTTCCGGTACATCCACTCCATGTAAGCTAAGACACTTGACATGCTTCTGAATGCTCAGCGAAACCACGTTTTCCCGGATTACATCCAGTCATTTGTGTGGCGGTAGAGGGAGGGTGAATCCGGAAACTTGTGACCCGCGTGACCCAATTTAAAGGAGCAGAGGGATTTTCCGTTAATAAGGCCGAACCGCATCCGACCACGGGGGCGAGGGGGGACTCCGGGAATTTTGGACCTTTGCGATGGAATATAATGATTCCAAATTTGGAACATGCGAACAATCTGGGAACATTTGTTGCAAAGGAATATAGGGATTGGGACAAAACTAGGACGGTACAAGGATTATGGGTGACAGATGTGTGATTTTCATATCCGGACCGAATACGACCTTGGTGCGTGCGGGGAGCTAGAGGGAGCGCAATTCGATTCAGGAGAAACTTGGTGGTTGCTACTAGGAACTAGCAAAGCTAGACCTAAGGCGTATTCTCGCCGTTCCCCGAGGACTCCACTTGAGGAGTCCCTGCGTTTTTGTTTGTCCCGGGGACTCACTCCCCGTATTCTCGCGAGTCCCCACGGACGGGGAATCCTCCGATTATCATCACCATCATCAAAAAGGACTCCCTTTCAAATTCGGAGGGGAATCATTTTTTGCTGTTGTAGGTGGTATGTAAAATTAATTAAAAGAATCAGAATAAACAAAACCAAAAATAAAGTGGATCTAGACTAATTTTTTCAGCTGCATATTCATTTTTCGAACAAAATCTATTTTTGAAGCATTCCCCGTATTCTCGCTGTTTCTGTACGCGGAGTCCGCGTGGAGTGACTCCCTCTATTCTCGCTGTTCCCTTCGATTCCCCGAGGAGTCCTCGGGGAACGGCGAGAATACGCCTCTAGGGATAGACAAACCGACGGAGAGACGTAATGGTCGCTACATGGCGCTTGAGCCGAAGGCTGCAAGTGCCATACAATCCTTGAATATTGAAGCTATACCTGCCGTGGTACTATAAATAGAATTTGTTCAACGGAGGAATCTCCAGTAATCAGGGCATTTCTAGGGTAATTACCCAGCAATCGAAGTTTTGAAGGGAATTCCAAAGTTTGCCAACGTCCAGTGAAACTACGCTATCGTCCAGAAGGAATGACAAGTTTCACCATCCTAGCTTGTCCGGAAGTGTCTGAACTAGCAAAAGTTGGACTGAGTGACGAACCGACAGGCAGCAAGAACGCTATTTGGAACTCTTGCTTACACGGTTTGGAGCCAAAATACAATTTTTGGTAGGAATTGTCATTCCTGCACTGCCGTCACAACCGAAGACTTTTCTTTAGTGAACTTGCTGATGAGCCAAAACAGAACAACAACCTAGAGCCTAGGGAAGATAAAGCTCAGTGGAAAGAGAATCTGATACATATCACGTAGAAAGATTCGGCGTCAGAAATTTACCGGCGGGGTGCCGCCGCCGACCCCAACGGCGGCGCGGTCAAGTGTTTTCGGCGGTGGCCCACTGAGTTATTTTCGGCGGCGCGCCTCCGACCTTCAGCGCAGCTTCGGGGACTAATCTCCTCAAATGGGAACATTGCGTTGTTTGGTCTTTGATCTTCTGATCAGGGATTTTTTGCAAACCTAAAATGAAAATCCTACCTAAAAACTTGAGTATTTAAGTACTGATGTACCACCTAAATACTTGAGTACTTAAGTACTGAAGTACTTTTTAAAAGTACTTATTACTTAAGTAGATTTTCTGAGAAGTACTTAATACTTATACTTAAAAATTACCTGGAGTACTTGGTACTTATTCTTAAGTAAAAATTATAAGTACTTATCCACTGATCTAGAACAATTTCGTCAACTGTTTATTTTTTTTTAAATTAATATCCATTTTGGAAGCATTTACCGTGTTCTTATACTTAAAATACTTATACTTAAAAATTACCTGGAGTACTTGGTACTTATACTTAAAAATTATAAGTACATGTCTACTTATCCAGACCAATTTCGTCAACTGCCCATTTTTTTTCAATTAACCCCTTCGCACATACTGTCCTCGTCTGAGAACATACCAAAACCTATTTTATTTTAGAGCTCCAGATGGCAGTTCAGGTACTTTTCGTGCACCACTGTGTGATGGAAGACTTGATTAGCGTGCCACATTTTTTTGTTTGCGCTAAACTGTATGCTGGATTTTTGGCGATTTTTCAAAGACTTCTCATGTGAACTTCAGAAAATAGTACAAAACCAGGCATGTCAAGAACTTTTATTCCAGTCTTCACAATGAATACTTGCTTTTGTTCTTTTAGAGGATCACTAAACGTATCTAGAGGACTTGAAAAGTACTACTGTTAGCTCTTTGTTGCTGGTTGTAACTATGGTAGGCATGATACGAACGAGACTGTCCTCTGATGAGGACAGTGTGTATCGCACACAGCAAGCTCGGTGAAACGGGACAACTGCTCTTGAAGCACACTAAGAGACATCTATTGTTCAGCAAAGTGGATGATCCAACCCAAATTGCTATAGAATTCGTCCGGTAGAAGGCCAAACTTGCGCGATGAGACGTTAGGGGTTTTTGTCCTCAAGCGAGGACAGCGTGCGCCGCTCATTTGTAACATCCTTCTCGTTCTGAACTGGACCATTTTATTAGCTGTCAGCCTTGATTAGCGATAAATGAACTTTTTTATTCCTAGGACCTTCTAATCGAGTGCTACGAGTTAGGAATCCTAGCAGTACACTTCTACTCAGAATCGTTGCAAAAACAGGCCAAGCGTAATGGAAACACGCACCTTGTACTCAAAATGTAAAGTGCCACTAAGCAACGTCAAAGATAGAGAGTGCTTTGTTGAATTCCATTCAAAGTAGAATCATTCTTTTGTATCTGTCGTATGTTAGAATATAGCTGAATTACACTAACTGCAGCACGGTGTCCTCAGACAAGGACAGTCCTAGAAAGACCCTTGGAGTGATAGGAAAATTCTAAGACAAATCTCCAAGCCTACTTAGGTCTAGACTTCTAAGTTTCAAGCACCGGCAGAATTTTATCTCACGAGGAAAAAATCGTGTGCGAAGGGGTTAATATCCATTTTGGAAGCATTCGTGTTCTTGTTGTTTTCCGTACGCGGAGTCGGCTTGAAGTTTGACGTTCCCCTTGATCCCCCGACGAGTCCGCGGGGAACGGCGAGAATACGCCTTTAGTAGGAAGTATGTCTCAAATTTTCGTAAGTTCTTCAGTGTTCTTTCGGGCAATACCACTTATCATAAGCATCAATATTACCAAACATTCATTAGCCAAGCAACCAAACAGTTTGCCTAGGCTAATTGCAATAACAACTCCATACTAAGGAAGCAGTATCCTGCTTGACTTTTCATTGAGTACACACACTGTATCATGGGTTGTGATGGCGGTACTATCCCTCGGAGAGATGAATTGGTTGTGACAAAAAAGAAGCCAGAAAAGGTAAAGATGTTCTGAGAGTACAAGTAGATGGTCGCTGATCAAAACTCTAGAACCCGTAATAAGCATTTTATATCGATAAGGGCTTTCATGAAACATTTACTTGAGCTGTAAAAATGGGTGCAATTCAGTTTTTTCAGTGTATGATTGCCAGTTTTGTCTCAGACTGGAGCCAAGTTGTTAAACTTAATGGTTCCATCTCTGTAGTCAAAACAATAACTTGAGGTACCCCTAAAGGTACTAAGTTGGTTCCTCTAATTTTCTTTGTTCTGTTAATAATGTTGCTAAAGATTTCCTTCATAGATACAAATTTGCAGATGATCTTTCCATTCTCGTTATTTCTAAGCTTTCTTTCACACTCTCGAACAGTTTAAATTGGTGCAAGAATTCATCACTTCCCTTAAAACTCAACTGTCAAGCAAGAAAATGCAAATTAATGATAGGAAGTCTTCGTTATGCCGTTTAGCAGACTGAGAAGAGAAACTGCTGACATCCTTCGTTATTCAGGCAGTGTAAACCCGTTAAATTGCAACCGATGACAATCTGAAGTGGAGTTTGCATGTTGACAATGTTATCCGTATAACAAACTTTCTAATTAAATCCCTCTCTACTCTTAAATCTTTCGGTTTTGATACTAAATGCCTCCTCTGTTATTTTAAAACTTATATCAGTTCTCATTTAGAATATGCTTCACCGATTTGGCATTCTTCTCTTTCAGCAGAGCTCTCCTATCGCCTCCAAAAGAGAGCAGTGAGAATCATTCTGGGTGATCATAATATTTCATATCCAGAGGCTCTCATTAAACTGGGCGTGCCAAAATTGACAGATCGCAGAATACTCTCTCAACAAATTTTGGAGCAAAGACAATATATTGTCCTCAGACGGCCGATTTATTTCCCCCTCCCCTCCGGTCTTCTGTGCGTCGGTCCGAGAGGAATACTGGCAATCAGTTTTCTCCATATCCTGCTAATTCTTCTGCCCAATTCTTATGTAGTTTCATCCCATCATTTATTTCTGGTTCTTGTAACTGAATTAGTCAGTTTGCTTCCGGTCTGTGTATTTCGTAAATATTTTATTCCACTTCTAGCTGTAAGCGATTTGGATAATAAACTTGATTGAAAAGAAGCCTTCTTAGAGTTTAGAAATCTTGGATTCTTGAAAAACAGGAGGGGTATCCAACCTCAGACAAGATTTTAAATTTCCAGAGAAGTCTTTCCTTCAGAATAATCTATCTGGCTTAAAAAAGAACCAACAAATATGGCCAACATACTAGATTGAAGCTAGTCGAATGGTTTCCGTATTGAATAAATAAATATTGCTTCAGTATTTTTAGTTAAACATATTTTTCTTTTCAAACAAGATACTTCATTCTAACCTTACCTCTTTTGACTAAAAAAATGATGTAAAAGGTAGAGTTGAATAGCCAGAAAATTCCCTTTTCAAAGCAGCTTCAAAACAAAGAAAAGGCACAGAATTTTAATATTTTTGGACACATGACTGTTGAATAAAGTCATATCTTGCCTCCTGACTGGCAGGACAGCATGTACATTTCATTTTAACATTCTCGCGGCAACATTCAAGGTAGTGTAAAAACGAGGTCAGGTACCAATCCTAGTAGAGGTATGTTTATTTGAACAATTACTTAAATGTGAACAGTACAGTTTTGGGCTAAATGTTAGAATAAAAATCCAAAATACCTATTAGCTGGTTTCAGAGGCCCTTAATTGTGAATGAATGAATGAAAAAATTTATTTCCCATCAAAATTGGCCCGAGGGGACCTAGACGGAGTAAACAAAATAGAAAAGAAGAGAAAAAAACAACAACAACACGCAATACACCGCCGAAGCCGTGGTGGAACGACACCTGCCACGCTGCTTGGACATCCAAAGCTGCAGCAATCAAAATCTTCAACAGATCCCCGTCTGTAGAAAATTTCATCCTGAAACAGAAAGCAGAAGCCCGAATGAAGAGAGCTTCACGCTCAGCCCAAAAGCAATCCTGGGATAAATTTGCTAACACCCTGTCGAGAGAAACACCTGAGCAGTCTATCCATCAGTTCCTGAATAGAATAAGTGGCAACTGTTATGAACCCGACCCATTGAAGAATCTCGTTACTTTCGACCAAGTTCCACTGGAAACGAATGAAGAGAAAGCGGAATACCTCGCCGACTTCTTTTCCGACAAACTCTCGGATAACATTCAGCCCAATCCAGGACCCGACAACCCCTCTCAGGCACACCACTCTCCACCTCCAAACCTCCGAGGGAGTGAACCCCTTACATCCCCATTCACCATGGATGAGCTAACTCGTGCCCTTGAAGAATCTAACCCGTCTGCTGCCCCTGACATCGACGAAGTCCATCCATCATGGCTACAACACTTAACTCCCTCTTTTAAACAAGCCTTCCTGCACACATTAAACATATGCTGGGAAAAGTCAACATTCCCCAGAGCTTGGAAAACATCTATCGTTGTCCCAGTCCTCAAAAAGGGCAAACCAAAGGACAGCCCGTCGTCCTTTCGTCCAATATCGGTCCTCCCAGCACTCAGCAAAATTCTTGAACGAATGGTCTACAACCGGCTCCAGTGGTTCTGCGAGGCCAATGAGCTGATTCCCAAGACTCAAACTGGCTTCAGAAAGTCCCATTCGGCCATGGACACGATCCTCCGCCTATCAACAGCAATAAGGAAATGCCTCGATCTTGGCCTGATCCTGATAGCAGCGTTCCTTGACTTCGAGGGAGCCTATGACAATGTCCGTAAGCGCAGATTAATCCCAAAATTACTCCTAATGGGAATCCCGGATCAGGTGGTCTCCTTCATAGATAGCTTTCTTAGCGACAGAATGCTAGCAGTTAAGGTCAACTCCAAAATATCTGCAACGAGGAAAACAGAAATTGGCCTGCCGCAAGGAGCTGTCCTCAGCTGCCTGCTCTTTGCCCTTTTCCTTTGGGACCTCAGACCTCCGCACGAACACGGAGAATTTGCCGACGACTTGGGCTCATGGGCTGTTGGTGCATCGCACTCCGAGGCTGAACAGAAACTCCAATCAGCATTGCTTACCGTGGAGCAGTTCTCTGTAAGATCAGAACTCCCACTCGCTCCGTCGAAATCGATAGTCATCCAGTTCCACAGAAAAAGATCCTCTATACCCTGTAACATTACTCTCAACGGACAAGTCATCCCTGAGACACATCAGACGAAATATCTTGGAATAATCCTGGACAGAAAGCTGACTTTTCAGCCCCACGTCAAGGACCTATCTACCCGATGCCTCCGCAAAACCCGCCTCATGCTCAGGTTGGCGGCTACCCCATTTGGATGCTCCGAAAGGATTCTCCTAGCATTCTACAAGCAATACATCAGACCTCATATAGACTATGGACTGATTGTCTATGGATTTTGCGCCAAAACGACCCTAAACCAGCTCGAAACAGTCCAAAATACGGCCCTTAGGATTGCTTTTGGGCTCCGCAGATCTACCAAAACCCAATTCCTTCTGGACGAAGCAGGAATCGAACCCGTCTCTGCTCGGCGGGAACTCCTGCTAGCCAGATACATCACCAAGATCGAAGGTACACCCCACCACATATTGAACAGCTGGCTTCTACATCAGCAGCCCTCCCCTAGTCTCCCGCCCGAAATCAAGCGCCTCCAAGCGTACCACCCTATTTTGCCATATGTAGTCAAGCCGAAAATCAGCACTTTGCCACCGTGGACGATCGTCAAGCCTACGATATCCCTCCGTTTTTCCGACACGAAGAAGTCCGAGCTATCGCTTCAGTATGTCAAAATCAGGTTTGCCCAATTACGGCAGACGGCTCACAAAAACTACTTCCCAGTTTTCGTTGACGGATCGAAAACAGAGTCTTCGACGGGCTGCAGCGCATTTCTGGCTGACCTGAACATCGTCACTCTGGAAAAACTACCTCCCCCCCTCTGCATCATGTCAGCAGAAATCTGTGCAATAAACCTGGCACTTGAGACCCTACTACGACTCCCAACAACTCCCGTGAAGGTGATGATCTACTCCGACTCGATGTCAGCTCTCCAGTCGTTAGCGGCCCCAACGTGCGAAAATGAAGACATCGACCTCCACATGACAGTCCAACTGATCAACGCGCTCTCCAAAAAAGGATGCTCCATTTCCCTCCAGTACATCCCCAGCCACATGGGGATACGGGGGAATGACATTGCCGACAAAGCGGCTAAGGAAGCGACGTCAGCCCGCCAAACAACCAACAGGCCAATCCCACTTCGAGACATTTCCCGCATCCGCTCCCAGAGCCTTCTGCCTGCCAAACCCCACCCTAAGTTCTCCCCATTCCGGGGAAGAGTCGAAAGCAGAGTCTATCACCGGATACGTGCAGGGGCAACAGGACTGAACCACCCAGCACACTCGTATAAGATCCCGACACCTGACGGCCAACCCCCGGCCTCCCCTCTCTGCCGATTCTGCAGAACCCTGAACGAGACCCTGGACCACATCCTATTCCAGTGCACCCATCGCCAAATCCACTTGAACAAACATAGAACTCAGGTGGTGTCATTGTTCAAGAAGCACCATCTCAACCTATCGACTGGATCCCTCGTGCACCCTTCTCTCCCCCCTGCTGCTGAAGCATCCATCATCCAGACAATCATCAACTTTCTGAGGACAGCGGATCTGCTTGAGTCAATCTAAGTGACTTCGGCAACGCTGTCCAGCCGCGAAGAGGCGAAATGGACAACCCTGATCCGAAGCCGTACCAGAACTGAGAGAGAGAGAGAGACAACATTTTAACATAACAACAATCTAAGAGGATACGAACATTAGCACGTAAATGAGTTGTATAAACCGTGGGATCTGTTTAATGAACTTTCAAACTTCTTTATTCTTGCCTCAATCGCAGTCACAGGATCGGCAAGATGGTATTTTGTACTGATTTTTGTATTCTTTGCCCATGGGGGGAGACTCAACAGATACTTGGCGTACCGATAGTAATAAGATCTAATATTCTGACGTTGGGATTGTAGCAATATATGCCAAAGTGGTGCCAAAGCTATAACGTGTTCTACTCTGGCCAACTCGTGGTTGACTTTAGTCACAGCAAGTGCATGAAAAGAAGAAGTCCTAAGTCAACAAACATTCAAACAAGCATACCTCTATTGTACTGTTGCTTATGATCAAATTGAAGTCACACTTGTGGTCAGGGGCGTCACGACTGGGGGTGGGGAGGGGGGACGCCCCCCTCTCAATGCTGTCGGCCAGTCTGTAAAAAATAACTGAGTCGGCGCAAAGCGCCTTGATTTTTCGTCAATACAGTTGATGTTTTTTTCATCAAAACAGTTGTTTTTTTCTGAAAATTGGTTGATTTTTCGTCAAAATAGCCGTTTTTTCTGAAAATCAGTGGATCATATTTGACGGTGCAAAATGGATAAGTCAGCTACGTATGTAGCTGAATTATCCGTTTTGCACCGTCAAATATGATTCGCAGTCAGCTTGGGCCGTAGGAACATCTATCAGTGGATCTTTCTGAAAATCAGTCGATTTTTTTCAAAACTGTCATTTTTTGTTGCTGAAAACAGTCATTTTTTCTGCAGAAACAGTCGGTAAAAATTACCAGCCAGTTGGTAAATTCCTCGTCCCCCCCCCCAAACATTTTGGCTAGTGACGCCTCTGCTTGTGGTATCCTGTATTGATACAGTATAAGAAAGTCGATGCTTGAAAGCCAGGAATGGCAAAGATCTTCTCTTTTTATAACTCTAATGGTTTATTTATAGAGAGATTGCAGCCTACCCAACCAAAACAATAGGAGTAGAAAAAGAGTAATTTAACATTGTGAAGTATAGGACTTTAGACTTCGAGACCAAAATATCCATGTTTTATTACTATTGTAAGCCTGTAAAAGCTGGAAAATATTCCCTGTTTTTTTGTTGATTTTATAATCACAGCTTTATAGGAAAGTCTGATAGGAAATGAGAGTTTGAAATCTTCAAACTTCATCCGAATCCTGTTTCCTATTGGTTGGATTGTAAATGACACGTCATAGCCAGCCAATAGGATTTGAGACTCCTTTCTTGTTTTCAGACTTTGAAGCCTTCAAGCTCTTACTTCCATGTAAACTCTATTGCAAAAATGGAATTGTACAGTCCCTGGCTCAGAATGACGATCAAACGCCGGTAGTTTAATTTCAAAGTTGAAAGTCCTATACTTCCCAATGTGAAAAATATGTCTTATGCTCCCGTGATGAGGGTGTAGCAAAATCCGTTTCGCCGGATAGACTGCAATCTCTCTATAGTCAATTTGTGTCTATTTCTAATAACTGAACAACTTTTTCTTTTTAGTAGTAGGTATCTACAGTTGAACAATGATGATGTAATAGAAACAAAATTTGGGAGACAAGCCACTACAGTAGATAACGAGAAATTTGTTGGGCCCTTGCAAAAATTCATAAACTGGCTATGCAGCTTGAACCTTGGTATCTCAGAATAAAATATACAGTAAAGAGGGATGCTGGCTTTCTTTTCAGACACATGTTTGCCTTTTTTGAAGTTTCTGTGGTGAGGTACAAGAGAGGTACCCAACCTCAAACAAGATTTCAAATTTTCAGCGTAGTCTTTAAATCTATCTGGCTTAGAAAGGACCCGAAAAATATGACAAAAATACTAGATTGAAGTTAATAGCATGGCTTATATACTGGAGAAATAAATTTTACTTCAATATTTATAGCTAAACATATTTTTATTTTCAGTCAGTATCACCTCATTGTTACCTGAACTCGCCGTGACTTACAAAGTGACGGGAAAGGTGGAGTTACCAAAGCTAATTACCAAAACATACCTTTCTAAAGCAATTTCAAACAGTCATAAACAAATCCTCAATTTTTGGCATGGTGCCCCAACATCTGAGCATGCCTGGGCGTATGGGCATGGTGCCCATACGATGTGGGAGTTGTGTGGAGGCCACTTGTTTCCTAGTAGGTTTACTCTATCCTTTTCCAGGTAGTTGCCACTAGGTTACTCAATCCTTTTCTAGGTTTTTGCCTCTAGGTTACTCTATCCTTCTCAGGTTTTTCCTCTAGGTTACTCTATCCTTCTCAGGTAGTCACCGCTGGGTAGAGCGGATGAGGCAAGCTTTTAAATTTTCTTCCTTTAGGAATTAAATTTCCTTTCCTTCCAAAGTCATTTATATTGTCTGCCTTTTAATGTATTTCTTTTGAGTTTAGTTGCTCCTGTGAACAGATTGAAAACTTGCCTCATCCATGCTACCTAGCAGCAATTTTCTGAAAAAGGATACTCTATGTATCTTGGAAGTGCTCTAACATTTTGAAAATTGGAAAATGAGGTTGGATAGAAAGTAAAATCAGGTATCTTTTGATATAGGACAGGAAGACAACTCTATTTAGGTATGTAACCAGTCTCAGTTTAACCAAATTTCATAGGGGTACCATGCCCATGCCCCAAAATTGAGGATTTGTGTATGACTGGGTTCAAAACAAAGAAAAGGCATATAATATTTATATTTTTGGACTTCAGGACTGTTGAGAAAAATCAGATTTGCCTCTTGACTGTCAGGACAGCATGGAAATTTCATTTTAAGGTTTTCGCGGCAACATTCGAGGCTGTCTAAAAACGAAGTCAGGTATCCCTCCTGCAAGCAGAGGCGTTATTAGCCAAAATGTTTGGGGGAGGGGGCAAGGTATTTACCGACCGGCTGGTCATTTTTACCGACTTTTTGCAGATAAAAACGACTATTATTGAGAAAAAGTGACTTGTGTTGACGAAAAATCGGCTGATTTTAAGAAAAACTACTATTTTTAAGAAAAAGTCGACTATTTTTACGAGAAACCAAATGTTTAAAAAAAAAAACATTCGGGGGGGGGGCGAACTATGGGGTAACTATTTGCTTATAACGCTTGGGACCATGGTAACTACGATCTCTGTGGCCTGATTGGCCCGAAAATTCGGTCAAGCCTTGACGCCAAGAAGCCAGCATGTGTCATGTCATGCGTAGGAACTATGAAAAAGGCCTTTTTTTAGCGGCTGTATGTTCCGTTGACCGCCGAAACACCCCTGTTGATCAACAGAGGTGAATTTTCACCAGAATGCTTTGTTGAACAAGACCTAAGGTTTCGATGGGATCCCAAAACTCTGATATTTGATCCAGACAATTGGATCTTGTCTGCGGCAGATCCAGTCTTCGCTACGCTAATCATCTGAGAAAACCAAGTTCAGAAAAACCTCTATAAGCCATACCTATTTTGACGGTACTGACCGAAACTTCCTGCTTTACTTCTGCCAAATTTCCGGTTTCGGCCGAATTCCGAGCGAACTACTTGCCCAGCAAAAAAAGAAATTCAGCCTATCTCCTTATCCCTACAAAGAACATGCTAATCAACTTCAAATAAAACTTTCGCTTTTAATAAATTTTCCGTTTTGGCCGGATTCCGGGAGAACTACTTGTCCGACGAGAAAATGGTTTTCATCATCGTGTTCAGCATGAGTTCTTACCCCAAATCGAATATCTAATCAAGTTCAAATAAAACTTTTAATTCTAACCAACTTTCCGGTTTTGCCGGATTACGGACGAACTACTTATCTGACGAGAAAATGGTTTTCACCATAGTGTTCAGCGTGTCTTCTTACCCAATAATCGACTATCACATTAGCAGTTTACAAATATTTTGGTTGCCCCTTAATTTGAACCCCCTCCCCCCCCAAATCTAGGGCTACAGAGCCCATCTACGAGCTTGACCTTAACCCAAAGAATCCTCACACCAAGTTTCATCAAAATATCTCATTCCCTTCGAGAGTTATAGAGCTGACAAACGGACAACTTTTGCGATGTCATAAGTATCCCTCGACTAACGTTTTGGGATCCCAAAAATCTGGCTGTCTCCTTATCCCTACAAAGAACATCCTAATCAACTTCAAATATAACTTACGCTTTAACAAATTTTCCGTTTTGGCCGGATTCCGGGAGAACTACTTGTCCGACGAGAAAATGGTTTTCATCATCGTGTTCAGTATGTGTTCTTACCCCATAATCGAATATCAACAGCACTTTCAGTTGTGGCCCTCTGGTAGTCGCTAGAACGCGCTGTTGATCACCATTGGTCCAAAGTTGAACCGCAAAAAAACGCGTTAATGGAGGAAAACTCTCTGTGTGAGCACAGTCCACAGTACCACATGCTATTTACCCATTTTTTTCTCTTTCAGAAAGATAGAGATTCAGAGCTTTTCTTCAGATGGAGGATGTGTGCCCTTTCTCAAACTCCTTTGCAAGAGCCAATTGTCGCATGTCGTCTGGGGAAACTATACAACAAGGAAGTAGTTATTCAGAAATTATTAGAGAGGTCCTCTGGCATCAAGGATGATGCAATCTCTCACATCAAGAACATGAAAGACATCAAGCTACTCAACCTAACCCCCAATTCTTCGTTCAAGGAGCAAGATGCAGATAAAGGTGATGCCTACATTGACCGATCTGTGGCTCCATTTGTTTGTCCAGTTGTTGGGCTAGAGATGAATGGGAAATTTAAGTTTGTGGTTGTCTGGTCTTGTGGATGTGTTCTGTCTGAGAAAAGCATCAAACATATGAAAACCGAGGTCTGTCATAAGTGCCAGAAAAGCTATACTGATGATGACCTGGTCATTTTGAACGCAGTTGGAGAAGATCTTGAGGCCTTGGAAAAGAAAGTTGAAGAGAAGAGGCTTGCTAGCAAGAATGGTAAAACAAAGGGTGAAAAACGCAAAGAGGAAACTGCAGAAACTGCTCCTGTCAAGAAGCAGAAGAGTGACAGTTCATCCTCTGCACCTCTGTCGAAACTGGGACCAGGACAGAAATCCAAGAAGGGTGAAGTGTACAAATCAATTTTCACATCAAGAGATAATGAGAATCGCCATGCTACAGATTGGATCACTCACAGGACTTTCTAGACTTCCGTTCCTATCTTTTACGTCTCCTTGTAACGATACAGTTGTTTTAATTTTGATACAAAATAAAAAGAAAAAGGAAATTGGGATTTACTGCACTGTAACCTCTACTGCCATAGGTTCCTCGCCTTTGGGCTTGCCGAGGACGAGCTTTTCTCCTTCAATCACAAGGGGTTCAAGTTTTCGGATTCCGTTT
This sequence comes from Branchinecta sandiegonensis, assembly GCA_030848855.1. Taxonomy (NCBI): domain Eukaryota; kingdom Metazoa; phylum Arthropoda; class Branchiopoda; order Anostraca; family Branchinectidae; genus Branchinecta; species Branchinecta sandiegonensis. The sequence continues at coordinate 17,627,669 of JAUPMV010000016.1, read as the reverse complement.
TTGTCGACAATGTGAACATGGAATCTTGCCAGGTTGACCAGCAAACGCCTATGGATGTCAGATACACAGAGCTTGAGGAGGTTGTAAGCCTCTTCTTCATTCATGTCTAAAAGAGAAATCCCCTGTCATGGAAAGCTCGAGTAAAAAGCAAAGGGCTATGTGAGCTTGGTCACACCTGGCTCATTTCTGCGCAATATTAGGCGCCGAAGTGGTCACACTAGACCCAAGAAAAGGCGGCTTTTTTAGTTGATTCTCAATGTTGTTGTTTCAAATTCAGGAGATCATTTACAACGAAACAGCATCTCTGATTATGTTCCAGGAAATATACTGGTATTTTTTGCGCTGTTGACTATAAATAATGCAAGTAAGTACTTTTTTTCACTTGAAAAAAATAAAAAATACATCAAACAGATGCTTCTTTGTTTTTTTCGGCAGAAAACAAAAAATAGGTGTGACTGATGGCATTTTGACATCTAGAAACTCTTTACCTTTCTTCCCAAATAGCTTAGGTTAAACCTGAGATGTTGAAAACAAACTCATGATCGTTCACACTAGCCCAACATAATTAAAACAGAAAAGGCGGCTTTTTTAGTTGATTCTCAATGTTGTTGTTTCAAATTCAGGAGATCATTTACAACGAAACAGCATCTCTGATTATGTTCCAGGAAATATACTGGTATTTTTTGCGCTGTTGACTATAAATAATGAAAGTAAGTACTTTTTTTTCACTTGAAAAAAATAAAAAATACATCAAACAGATGCTTCTTTGTTTTTTCGGCAGAAAACAAAAAATAGGTGTGACTGATGGCATTTTGACATCTAGAAACTCTTTACCTTTCTTCCCAAATAGCTTAGGTTAAACCTGAGATGTTGAAAACAAACTCATGATCGTTCACACTAGCCCAACATAATTAAAACAGAAAAGGCGGCTTTTTTAGTTGATTCTCAATGTTGTTGTTTCAAATTCAGGAGATCATTTACAACGAAACAGCATCTCTGATTATGTTCCAGGAAATATACTGGTATTTTTTGCGCTGTTGACTATAAATAATGAAAGTAAGTACTTTTTTTTCACTTGAAAAAAATAAAAAATACATCAAACAGATGCTTCTTTGTTTTTTCGGCAGAAAACAAAAAATAGGTGTGACTGATGGCATTTTGACATCTAGAAACTCTTTACCTTTCTTCCCAAATAGCTTAGGTTAAACCTGAGATGTTGAAAACAAACTCATGATCGTTCACACTAGCCCAACATAATTAAAACAGAAAAGGCGGCTTTTTTAGTTGATTCTCAATGTTGTTGTTTCAAATTCAGGAGATCATTTACAACGAAACAGCATCTCTGATTATGTTCCAGGAAATATACTGGTATTTTTTGCGCTGTTGACTATAAATAATGAAAGTAAGTACTTTTTTTTCACTTGAAAAAAATAAAAAATACATCAAACAGATGCTTCTTTGTTTTTTCGGCAGAAAACAAAAAATAGGTGTGACTGATGGCATTTTGACATCTAGAAACTCTTTACCTTTCTTTCCAAATAGCTTAGGTTAAACCTGAGATGTTGAAAACAAACTCATGATCGTTCACACTAGCCCAACATAATTAAAACGGAAAAGGCGGCTTTTTTAGTTGATTCTCAATGTTGTTGTTTCAAATTCAGGAGATCATTTACAACGAAACAGCATCTCTGATTATGTTCCAGGAAATATACTGGTATTTTTTGCGCTGTTGACTATAAATAATGAAAGTAAGTACTTTTTTTTCACTTGAAAAAAAATAAAAAATACATCAAACAGATGCTTCTTTGTTTTTTCGGCAGTAAACAAAAAATAGGTGTGACTGATGGCATTTTGACATCTAGAAACTCTTTACCTTTCTTTCCAAATAGCTTAGGTTAAACCTGAGATGTTGAAAACAAACTCATGATCGTTCACACTAGCCCGACATAATTAAAACTGAATTGTTGTAAAACTGGTCATAGTGGTCATTTTACACCCCTAATTGCAGTCTGATCATTATCCCCAAGCTGCCCCAAAGCCATCACCCGTCACGTCCCCTGAGGATTTTAAGAACCTCACCGACGACCGACCCAATCTGCGCAGATCCATAGACTCATATACAGCCGAGAAATCCGCGCAGATTGTCAAATAGGCCGCGTTTTGAGCCCAGTGTGACCAGGCCATGAGCTCATATGGCACATGCTGCAATTACGTGGTTCAAGAAAGTAATGTTGGCCCCCCACTTGCAATCGGAAGCGATCGTAAGCCGCCATTTTGGCAGTTTTCAGAGAGAGCACGCTGGTCCGGGCGAGCACGGTTATAACGAACTTGCGATTACCAATGGAGAACCCACTTAAATGAGAACGTCATAAAATACCTCGTTTCAATATTTGAAACCCCCCGTCATCGACAGATGCCCTCACAATGACCGAATCCAATCGGACACTGATTTGGGGCATTTGACCCTTGGTGCCTTCCAAGATTCGCCAAATCGCTCCAATCTTTGACACCTAGACTACTCCGACACGTGCAACACAATATCTACCCCCCCCCCCCCCAACACACCATATCCAAATCCTGTTCGGACACATAAATGGATCCTAACTTATCTTCTCTCGAATCCGAGTATTTTTTTGAGAAATTCTAATCCCCCCCGTGGTCAGGGTTGCCACATGTCGCACGATAGTGTGAAATTGTCACTTTTATCACTCTTGTCCTACGTATGACATAAAATTCACTCTTCTTCAGAAACGTCTAGAATCCAGATGTGTCATTTTCCAGTAGTGATCCTGACCAAAATTGACTATTTTTTTTTCATGGAAACAAATTAAGATTTTCACAAATTTTCAGTTTTGCAGCATCGGTTTTGGTTCTAACCAATAGTGAACATTTCAGATTTTTTCATGAAAATAAAATTTCACTCCCAATTCACTCTCTGTTCTCGACGAAAAGTCACTCTAAATTTCTTCGATGTGACAAGCTTGCCCGTGGTCAGATCATCTATGGGAAATGACGTTCCTACATTCCAAGTTACATTCTCACTTCACTAGTTCGACCCCGCGGTCCGAGACCCACCAGTGTCCGAATCCGGTTCGGAACAATGAATGTATTCAGAGCATTTTATTCTCTCCAATCGGACCACACGTTCGTAACTTCCTCATGCGTAAATTATGCGGATTCCTCACGCGTAAATTATGCGGATTCCCCACCACTCCCCGGGGATGACTGAATCTGAGAAAGGAAATTTTCAGGTCAGGTCCTTTATACGACGCGAATCGCCCTAGCTTATTTGTAAGAGCCCAGGCTAGCAAAACACGAACCGACTGACGGACGGACAGATATCGCGATCGCAATATAGCACGTGACCGAAGGGTAAGTGCCATAAAAACTCGCACAAGGTTCAAAACACAAATGGAAAGACTCAGCTGAGATTTATTCAGCAACATTTTGTCTTACTTTCAGTACAGTCCTCTCAAGGCTGTAGACAGAGATGGGCGAATCCGAATCCGGATTCGGATCCGGGATTCGTTCTTTTGGCTGGATTCGGATTACAAACTTTCAATCTTGCGAATCCACTTAAATTTTCTAGTCTAAATCCTTCCAGTTTCCTCTTGTCAGGCTGGATTCGGACTCGGATTCCGAACCTTCAATCTTACAAATCCACTCAAATGTCTAGTCTACATCCTTCCAGTTTCCGTTTCCCAATGTTTTACACAGTGGGCTTAGGCAATGCAACTTTTTGACCTCCACCACCAACCATCCTCAGTAATCTATCACGTTGTCTGATTGGCTTAGATATCAGCGCTTTTTGTCGCCGCTGATTTCTAATTCTAACCTATGTAGCCTACATGATTTGGTTTTTGTTAAAGGACCCCTCGCACTGTTTACTCTTCAACTTGAAGTATTTAAAAATAGTTGAATACTTTAAACCTATGCTATGCTTTCAACAAATAACCCACGGTTTTGGCTGTTTTAATCCTTGTCTGAAACCCGTTGACTCTGTAGCGAAAACAGGGAAACAACCTACATAATAATTTTTTCTGATGGAAAACTTCTCGCAGACAACCGTTGACAGCGCGATACACATCGACGGTAGCAAAACATGGCAAGTGAAAAAATCAGCGTGGTTTTGTTAGAGGAGTTAGAATGTACCGTACGGAATTGGGGTCTCCGGGTTTAGAAATATGGAGTGATTATGGAAGTAGGTTACATCAGTATTATGGGTAAGACAGGTCCTTTAAGGTCGAATTTGAATCCGGATTCGAATCCTCAGCATGAAATGGTGGATTCGGAACCGGATTGGTACCTAGCCTTGGATCCAACCCTTTCGTAATCGGATTCGCCCATCTCTGGCTGTATGTAAAAGAATTTGGACTTCGCGAGGCAGGTCAGGCTCCCGCTTATCGTTTCTGAGGAGCTCATTGGTCAAGACCAGAGGTCTTACTAGCCAAATGCTTGTAGGGGGGGGGGGGGGGGCGACTGGCTGGTCAACTTTAACGACTGCTTTTGCAGAAAAGCGATCTTTTCCAGAAGAAACGATAGTTCTGACGAAAAACCGACAGATTTTCAGAAAAACCGACTGATTTTCAGAAAAACTGACTGATTTTCAGAAAAAAACGACTGTTTCAGGAAAAAACTACTGTTTTGCCGAAAAAACTACTGTTAACCTGAAAAATCGACTGATTTTCAATAAACATCGACTGATTTTCAGAAAACTTGTTCTCGACTTGTTTTCATAAAAAAACTGCCAATTTTACGAAAAATCGAGGCGCGAAGCGCCTATTCGGTTGTTTTTCCCGACTGGCCACCAACATTGGGGGGACATCCCCCCCCCCCAATACGTGACGCCCCTGGTCAAGACTACCAGTTATGCAAGTTTCTCCATATTCGTCAGGCCGGCAGAGGATATAACAGCCGGGATGGCCAGGCTCTGTAATCTTAAAAAAGAAATGGTTCCAACAGAGTCGCACGTGTTAGAATGTTGGAAAAGTCTGCAGCCTCTCTACTGCAACTTGCGTTTTAAGGATTATTAGTTGCGTTTTTGATCCGAATCCTCCTTGCGATTCTCCTCGCAACTCTGACATTTCGCGTTTCTGGACTTTTCAGATGAAGCGAATTCTTCTTTTCTTGCGTTTTGTTAGAATCAAGAACGGGGAAAGCCTCGCGATTCTACAGAATCGAGAAGTTGCTCCGATGGTGAATTCTCGATTCTCCTCTCTCCGTTCTACTCCCTGATTGGTCAACAGAGTGCTGGTGTTCAATATGCACAAACACGTATACGAGGTTGCGGACGAGCTGCCAAATTAGGTTTTTGCCAAAAGCGTGAACGGAGAAGCCAGAGGAGCAAAAACGGTAATTTGTACGAGAATCGAGAATGCATAAGCGAGAACGGAGGTCTGAGACTTCAGAGCCTCAATTTTGTTGCAATAGCGCTGCCGCATCGCTGCTGCAGCACTTCTTTGCTTTTGCACAATATGCGTTTTTGGATTCACTCTCTTCTTGGTTGAAGCGGCAGCGCTGCAGCATCTTGCAGGGAAGCACGGACTTGGTCGGTGAGCAAGTCCGTGATTCTCGAGAAGCGCTGCCGTCTTCCTCGGAAGCGCTGCCGTCTTCCTCGGAAGCGCTGCAGTGCAAAAACGGATGTAGGAAGGATCAGTCCGGAATCAGCCGAGAAGTGGACCTGCAGCATGCAACAAAACGAGGCTCAGGTAAAAAACGCAACTATTCAGACATTTGACTGGAAATACCTTTTCTGAAGTATCTGTCCATGATGCTAGTAGAGAACATGCCACCATACCCATGTGTGCCGTAGTTTACCTTGGCCATGGTACCGAGGTAATCCATGTAGTAAAGCTCTCCACCGGCGTCTTTGTCGAAGCCTGCCAGAAGCAAGTTGACTTGATAGGGGGACTGAAAACAAAATGATGAAAAAGATGAAATATTTGATTTTGAAACTGAAAAGAAGAAATGTTTAGCTGGAGCCCCAAATGGGCAAACACGCTGGACATCACAAGTCTGGAATTGGAATCGTGGTATCTGGCCAGTTATTGTTGTATCTGATACTCAGATACCACGGCCCGACCGTTGTTCTGACCGTGATATCTGAAAAAGTCATCTCATTTTCATCAATTTTTGTCAAATTGGTGGGAAAGAAGTTTGGCACTTAGTGATGTGACTGAGTCATTTTTTCTTTTGGGATGGATTCAAAAAGCCCAATTTCGGCAACTGTCGTTTTTGCAGAGCAACCGTATCTCAGATACCACGGTAACTGCAAAAACGACTAATTGCAGTTCCAGTTACCGTGGTAACAGATACCATGGTATCTGCAAAAACACAACTACTGTTTTCCATCCGGGGAAATCCCTAAGGAGTGACTCCCGCTATTCATGTAGTCTTCCTCGTTACCATTTGGCATTTGGCCATGGTACCGAGGTAATCCATGTAGTAAAGCTCTCCACCGGCGTCTTTGTCGAAGCCTGCCAGAAGCAAGTTCACTTGATAGGGGGACTGAAAACAAAATGATGAACAAGATGAAATATTTGATTTTAAAACTGAAAAGAAGTTGCGTTTCCAGAAACTTGTGTTTTCCCTGAGAACACAAAGCGTTTTCAGAGCAAAAGCGTTTTCAGAGTCAAACACTGTGTTTATGTTTAAAAGCGTTTTAAGCCTCCGTGTTATGCGCGGGTTTAAAGGAACAGAAACTTGACTCGGGGAGCTAGCTGACATATCAAGAATGTACCCTGAGTCGATACTGAGAGTAAAACAATTCTCGTTACGACCATTGCAGTTTTCGGGCAGTTTCCGAGTTTTCGACTTAAGAGTTAGTAGAAAAAAGCAAAAGGTTTGTATGCCGGGAGTAGGAATCAAACGCACGACCTCTTGACTACTATCCCGATGTGTTAGTCAACACGGCCAAAGGCGAACTTTTACAGTGCATAAGTGCATAATTACAGTGCATAAGGGGCAAGGGCCTGCCAGCTAGCTTTGGGAACACTAAGGAGGGGGTTCAAGATAACACAGAAGGGGGGGCCCTGTCGACAATAAGTCCCTGTATCTTTATCTAAGCCCCACAGGTCGGTTTGATGGCCGAAAGTTGCGTAGTCAAGTTTTCTGTGCCTTTAACAGCGATTTTCCAGAACACGCAACTCTCCCCAATAGCAAGTTGCGTTACGTGTTTAGACGTTAGACTCAAGTCTATCAAGAGTAAACACGGTGGGATGAAAATGAATACTTGCACATTGGTGTTAAACTCATTGTTGTCTGAAAACGCAACTCGATCTTTTGCTGGAGTCCCAAATGCGAAAACACACTGGACATCACAAGTCTGGAATTATTAACAGCAAGAACAAATAATCTGATAGAACCTCCGTCTTTGGGTCCCATGCAGCAACTACTGATACCCCGACAAAATTGAACTGAGCTAGAGGTACTTGCTCTAGCTTTGGGTCTACTTCCGTCTTCGCCGTTGCTCATAGCAGAGGAATAAGAGCAGGATGCACGCTGACCCGCTCTAGAGCGCGTCCAGCGAACCAATCAGCTTTTACTTTGAAAGTTTCTTCTACGCGGCTTCACAGCGATATAGCTATTTGTAGAGGTAACGAATTATTATGTGCCGCGTAGCTCCTAGCCTCCGCTCGTTTGGATCGGGCAGGGTATGGGGAAATATTTAACTCCGCATGGTCGTATTACAGAGATAAGGAGACGGAGGTTCTTGCTTATTAGTTCTTGCTAATAGGGGGAGTCACCTGTCTTTGAGACCCGCCGCGACAAAGGATGAAGAAAATATTGGTGATGTCACAGTGAGTTATGTAAGTTATGATGGTAAGAGGAGGGACGAGCGACATTTTGTGATAATTATAACGCTCTGGAATAAAAATAATAACAACGCGGACATACGTTATTACGCATACGGGAGTTCCAGCAGAACCGATAGTTATTACCACCTCTGATGCTCGCGACCATCATAAGTAAATTGTAACGATCGTAACAATCGTGGAACGAACATAATAAGAGTAAGGAGCTAATTTACTTGCTACGGCGGTCTCTGGAACGGGAATAACAACAAGAATGGTAATGATCGTAACTGATTATAAGTCGTTGGACCGCTGCCATTGGTTTGATACTGAAAAAGTCCATCGAAGCTTTCTTAAATTATTTCGGTGCAAATCAACTCTGTGTAATATCGAGCGAGTTCCACCCTACTTACCGTAGTTACTACGCATGACGTCACGAATTCTGGCTTGTTGGCGTCAAGGCTGGAATGTATTTTTATATTTTCAGCAAAAATATTAAAAACGTGTTTTTATATTTTCGTCCGAGGGACTAATCCGGCCAATCACATCACAGAGATTCGTAGTTACTACCCTCCCGAGCGTGGTAAGCAAATAGTTACTATTTCGACAAGACTGGAACGGTCAGCATAGTAACTTTTCACGAGGTTGGAACGAAAATAGTAACTAATAGTTACTTCTGCTAGAAGGGTGGAACACGCTCATACAGTTGTAGTCTAGATTCGACATGCACACTACTGGGAGCAAGGAGAGGCGGGGGTTGACTGCCTATGGGCCTCCAGAGGGTTTTACTCCGGCATTAGACATAACTGATAGTGCAAAACGGATACGTCAGCTGAATTTTCTTGGAGCTATATTTCGGCTCTTCTTGGCAAGGGCAGTTTCTTTCAATTTCTTGCCAAGAAGGGTCGAAATATAGCTCCAATGAAATTCAGCTGACGTATCCGTTTTGCACTATCAAATATGATTCGCAGTCAGCTTGGGCTGAAGGAATATTTATTAGACATAACGTTGAGTCGACACGGTAGGCCAATCACAAATTTCCAGTTTCACTAGCTCTCACAAACCCGATGATACTACACCGTGTTTCCGTCATATTGACCTGAGGTAACATGCGGACTTCTGGCGAAATTCATACTCTATATGACTAAGCCCGAAACACGCCGGTGAGCCACGAGAAGAACGAGAAACATCAACCGAACGATACTCAAATACTGAGTCAACCAATAAACGGCGTTCGTTGGGGACAGCTGTGGTGACACTTCCGTCTCTTCCGCTAGGTACACGGCGATTCTTCATCGGCACGTAGAAAAGTAATTTCGGATTCTCGCCGAACTCGAGAAGTTACTCGACCCGAGAACCGGAGGTCATCGGAGTCAAGAATATTACCACCTCTCCTATATAGATGTAAAAAGCGAATTTTTCAATTGAAAAATTCAATCGAATATTCGCAATATTGAAATATTCAGAGGCCTCTCGAAAATTGCAAATATTCCGAAAAAGTGAAATATTTCGCAAAACTGAAAAATACGAAAAAATTTAAAAATATGGCGATTTTTCGCAATTTTCGCAAGAAAAATGCAATTTTCGCTGCAATTTTCGGGACTTTGTGCCCTCTCACTACGCAACCGTGTCCAACAGAAAAACTGAAATGTTTTGCAAAATTGAAAATACGGAAAAACTGAATATGGCAAATTTTCGCAATTTTCGCAAGAAAAATGAAATTTTAGCTGCAATTTCCAGGAGTTTTTGCCCCCTCACTACGCAATCTTGTCCAACAGGTTCGCAGGGAGGTGATTTTTTGCAGCTTTGATGGATAACAGGGGATGAGTTAGGCTGGTCAAGGGTTGCTTTGCATTTGAAGGCAATTAGAGTGTGATTTAGATACGAAGGATAAGTATGAGAGTTTTTTATTTGTAACTGGTGATTATATTTTATTTGATTACTCGGATAGACAAAATAGGATCGGCAGGAGAGGGGCCGTGGTTTCATATCCGGAAGACGGAAATTCTTGTTTGTCTTGCAAATTAGATTCTTGTACTGATTGAACTTGACGGACATCAGAAATAACCTACCTTTATCTCCTCTGTAGATTAAGCTTAGCAGAAAGGATATTTGGCGTTTTACGAGGGGTTTTTCACTTAAAAAAAAAATCATGTGTGGTATAATTATTCTGCGCTGTCAGTGGATCTTACCCAGGTCTTACCGGGTGCTGGAGGTCTATAAGTGAGTCATTCATTCATGTGAACTTGTTTTACTTCAGTTACTTTCATTTCTTATTCATTATTTCTTATAATCAATAAACAGGTGATAAAATCATGAACTTCTCACAAGCGAAACAATGGGACCAGTCTGGAATAAGGACTTATTACTAGCATTCATTATTCTTAAGGGGGAGGGAGGGGAGGTGACAACGGGCGCATTGGACAATGTCTTCCATGGAAATTATGTGTAAAAAAAACTCTTGTTGACTGAAAACTGAAGAAGTGGCGGCCAAACGGATTCTGATTAGCAGAAAGGCATTCTGCTTAAAAACAATTCATCTAGCCGCCAATGTTCAGGATGTTCTGAACCCTTCGTACAGGGGACGTGATGTGAGTGTTAGCAAACCACTGACACAGAGTTGATCTGCTCACTTGGAGAGAGATACTTCTGATAAAGTTATACGGGTTGAGAGCATAATCTTGACTGAGTTTCTCGGTTTTGGTCTGGCACAGATGAAAATTTGTACAGACACCATACTCAAGCTCGGCATCTTATTTTTCCATCCATTAAAGATTAAAGTACGTCGCGTCGTCTTATTTGTTGCTGTTATACCAGATCCTCATCCATAGATATATCTCCAAGCTCGGCATCTTATTTTTTCGCTTTCTTTTTAATTTTTCGCAATTTTTCCAATTTTTCCGCGAATATTCGCAATTTTCACAAAATAAAATGGAGGTATTGAAATGTTACATCTATACTCTCCTACACAACCGTACACTTTGCGTTTCGCAAACCAGTTCATTGCCAAACATCGATTCTCACTGTTTTTCCGCCGGAACCTGGTACCCTTTTCCGCCGGAACCTATTCCAATTTAGCGTTACTGATAAGTTGACCTTGCAGTTCATTAATAGCTGGTTTCTGTAGCGCTGATGATGGCTACGCAAGGTGATGTTTTTATTAAAATTTTTTTCGGTACATGGTCTCATTCTCCATATTCTCCCTTCTTAATTTCATCTAAGTTAGCACAGCCTCGCAAGTCCCGCTTTTGTTGTGCTACTGAAAAAAGCATGTTTATTTTCAATAAGACTATTCTACTACTACTACTCACTAAAGATATCTGGAGAAAGAAAACCGAGTCGAAGTCACTTGATGGAACGAATACTCCCAATAATAAAGCTAACCTGGAATAGGTCCCGGGGCAGAAATGGTGAGAATCGACGTTTTCTGTTCTAACCTAACATAAATGTATTTTACCTATTGTAGTACAATTTAAATATTGTGTGGAGTTGGAAATCTTTTATATATATTTTGACCCTTTCTTTTGTTTTTTCCCCTTATATGTCTGGTATGGAAAGTCCTTCTCGTATTTTCTTTTTTTCATAATTTACAGTAGTTTGATTGAGAGTAGAATTTTAATGCGTTACTGTGATGGTTTGAAGGACAGAAAAAAAAATAAAAAATATCAAATAAAATCAAAGCGAAAGTCTTAGGGAGGAAGAATAGTAAATGCAATATGGGCTTATTTTCGAAAGTTGAGTGACGTAAATAGTTTGAAGTTGGTATAAATAGATTAAAATTAACGTCACTGAGGGATAGAGGAGTAGCCCACAAAAAGTACGAAATGTGAATTGTTTTTCTTTTTTTTAGGTAATATAACAAGTGCCCCCACTGGGCAGAAGGAATATTTATAACAAGTGAGCAAGCGCTCAGACGTGGAGTGTGAAAGTAAAATGTTTATCACATTTTATATACAGACAGCTTTAGAACCAAGACATATCTCATTCCCAATAACCAAACAAGGATTGAAATAACCTAATTTGTAATCATCCCACTTTAAAAGCTTTAAATGTAAACAAACCGCCAGTATAAATCCAAAGAAATGTTGAAAATCTTGCACGAATAGCATTAGTTCGATCACTGAATGGTCTGCCAGTCAGTCCCACCCTTTAAACCTCTTTTCCATTAGCAAGGTAATAGCAAGTGCAATAAACCAAATAGTAGCAGCCTAATGCCCCTGTGTCACAATTCATCAAGAACGGCATATCATCGATGATATGACGAAACAGTCAAGTTTGTAACTGTCCATTAAAGATTAAAGTACGTCGCGTCGTCATATTTGTTGCTGCTATACCAGATCCTCATCCATAGATATATCTCCCCAAATATACAAGAGTTGGACTTGAGACCTGTCATTGACGAACTTAACTCATGGGAAATCTGGGCCCAGCTGCCCATGAACGGGAGGGGGGGGGGGGGGGGTAAAATGCATAATTGCCCCTTTTCTCCCCCGTATACCAGCTTAGAGTTTGATTCCAGTCACGGGTCAAACTCTTTTTTCATGGTCAATTTGAGCCCGCTTGCCCATGAAGGGTGGGGGTGGTTCAACTCTCCCCAACCCCTATGATCCAAAAGCACAAAGGAATTTCATCGGCTTATCTCCAGCAAGTTGAAAACATTAAAAATGGGCAATCTGGACCCAATTGCCCCTGAACCAAGTGGGTGGGTGGGTGGGTAGGGGGGGGGGGGGTGTTGATTCCTGTCACGGGTAAAGAACTTTATTCCTGGACAATCGCGCCCAGTTGCCTATGAATGGGGTGGGTGGGGGAGGTGCAACTTTAAAAGCAATTTCCTAGCCCTAGGATCTACACGTCCAAGAAATTTCATCGTCCTATGTCCAGTTCTGGTCAAGTTATGAACATTATTCACTGGGCAATCTGGACCCATTTGCCCCTGAACCGGGTGGGAGTGGGGGGAGGGACCCCCAAAAGGCACTACTAGACCCCAATACCCACAAGTGTACCAAGTTTTAACTTGATACTTGCACTCGTTCACGAGTTATGAGCTCCACAAAATATGGTGAAAACCGATAGCTGAAAGCTGCTACAGCGCTCGCAATAGTGGATTGTTCCAAGGAACACTCCACTAAAAATAAGTTAAATTACGGCTACGGGTTAAAAAAAAAAAAAAAAAAAAAAAAAAACACTTACCCTGCTACGAAGAGACTGAGCAAGGTTTTGCCTTGTAAAGTGAGCGGCAGCAGATGGCGACAGTTGATAGTCGTTTCTCATTTTGTAGAGCTGGACGTTCTTTGAGATGTACTCAGCGAACTGGGACGTATCTCCGGATTCTCCAGACACAGCCATCATAAGATGATCAGACAGTTTGAAAACTTTTTCCTCATCTGTAAAAAAGCAAATTTTGAAAACACGGCTCACTGGATCAAGAGACTGCTGACAACGCCTAGTGTGGCAGTTGCAATACTGAAAACAACCGAAACAACAGCTATGAGTTCATATTGCATTTGTTATGGGAAGATGGTACAAGAAAGTAGATGAGAATAGTTGCGTTTTTGCAGATACCATGGTATATGTTACCACGGTAACTGGATCTGCAATTAGTCGTTTTTGCAGTTATCGTGGTATCTTTTCTTCAAACAATGTTTACAACGGATACGTCAGCTACGATTCTTCATCAGCGATATTTCGGCCCTTCTTGGCAAAACCTGTAATCCTGATTACAGGTTTGTTTCCTTCCCCGACGTTGACCCAGAGGATTGACAGCCTGACGAGGACCCTTGCCAAGAAGGGCCGAAATATCGCTGATGAAGAATCGTAGCTGACGTATCCGGTGTAAACATTGTTTGAATAAATGTTTCAAAGTCAGCTTGGGCTCAAAGAATATTTATCGTGGTATCTGATACACGGTGCTCTGCAAAAACGACTATTGCCGAAACTGCACTTTTCGAAGTCATCCCAAAAGGAAACAGATATCCAGTTACATCACTAAGTGCCAAACTTCTTTCTCACCAATTTGACTAAAATTGATGAAAGTGAGATGACTTTTTCAGATACCACAACCAGTTACCACAGTCGGACCGTGGTATCCGAATATCTGATACCACGATAACTGGCCAGATACCACGATAACTGCAAAACGCCTTTTGACCGTGGTATCAGATACCACAATAACTGCAAAAACGACTTTAGACCGTGGTATCATATACCATGGTATCTGCAAAAACGCAACTAATGCCTTTTGTGCAGTTGCAATACTACTACTAATAATAATAAATTTATTGCCCATCATAATGCACAAACGTACAAAAAGACGGAGTAATTAAATGAAGAAGAAGAAAAAGAATGAAGAAAAGAACATTACTTGTCAACAGAAATAATGGAAAGAACACAAGAAGCTTAACAAGAAAACCACACACACTGACAGAAATTTACACTGAGAAAAGCATCTGCTGAGCTGAAGACAACCGAAAGAACAGCTATGAGTTCATCCTGCATTTGTTATGGGAAGATGGTACATGAAAGTAAATGCGAATGTCATAAAATTTCCGCGCTTCACCTCCTACCCCTCACCACCGTCGCCAGATTCGCTTCGAACTGTAAATGAACATCAGGGCATTTCTTATACTCTTCATCAAGTTTTATTTGAATAATCAACCATTTCTGGGAAACATCTGGTACGCTCTCCTTCTAAATCTGCCCACCGTGTTCGGACCTGGCCGGGATCCCAAAACGGCCTTGAGGCACAGGACTTTTGTACCCTCCAAGTCTCACCCCAGTCACTCCATTGATTTTGGTCCCTATGCGTCCCAACTCTGAATCATATATCGTTTCCAGAGGGGGGCCCCATTGAGACATACAAGCTATGCCACAGTATGTACGAAAAAACCAAAGCTGACGACATCCTCAACTTCAACTTTAACAACTTACGCGGTCATAGCCTCAAACTCACAGCAGAAAGGTTCTGCAAAGATATTGGTCGGTGGAGTTTCAAAAACCGCGTGCCGTCCCACTGGAGTCAACTGCCCAAAGAAACAGCAAACTCTCCATCACTGAGCCGATACAAGCAAGAAACTGATGAAATGTTTCTTTCCCAAATGTTTGACCCACATTGTTTTAATAGAACTTTGTTGAGGCTTTGTGGCCTTATCTGTTTGCAATATATTATTATTATTATTATATATCAATGTGGAACATGGAGGTGCGAGACAATGGCGTCATTCGAATTATCCGGCTGCACTTTCCAATATGCTTTTCCAGAATCAGGATGGGGTTCTTGTGATATGTTCTTAGCTTGCATGCTAGAGATCCAAGGCGAATGAGACATTTCTGGGAACTGAGCTACTTTACCTCCTCCTCATTGGTTGCCGACTACATAATCAAAGTGTTTGAAACTTTTTTTATGTCGTGGTTTTGCACTGCCCTGATAAAGGGAGCCCTCCCATCGCCCTATCCCTGAAAGGCCGTCGTCATTTCGTCTTGTGAGTTTTATTGCGACTGGGTGTTTCATTTGTTCCGTGGGATAGGCTAAAAAATCTACCCGAAACCCAGACTAAAAATGGCCAACTGTCTCTATGTCACAACTGATGGCTCTAATCAGACAACTGATGTCAAAACAACACTCATGTAATTAAAGGCATAAAATAAAAATGTTTGGACATATCCGCTGGTGGGCCTTGTTAAACAGCAGGTGTTTAGGAGAAAGGCCTTTGGCAATTCTGCAACTTCAGCAAAAATGGAAAACGTATTACGTTGTAGAGACTAACTGGAGCATTCAATCAAGGCCCAATTTTACATTTTGGTAAGTGTACAGGCTACAATGGAATGATAGGCATATATTTCATTCATGGGGGGTGACCCAAATACGAAGATATCCTGTATCTGCACCAACCCTAGTAAACTTGCGTACATAAAGATTAAATCACAAGGATTGTTTGTTAAACAAAATTACATCCATCCTGACCAAATTAACTGATATCAAATGTCATCCACTTATTTCTATTTCTTCCCTGAAGTCAATTTTGTCAATTTTGTGCATGGCGCAAAACAAAGCAAAAAAGGTACAAATACATGCACAGAAAAACATAGGAAGAGGTGGTGCAGTTGCCCTCAAGCTGTTAGGGTTATGGTAGTGTAAATAAATCTGCATAAGGAGCAAAAGAAAATTAGAAAGGGAAGCTGATGCAGTAACAATTTGGCCATGGTAAGCAGATGTTTAGAAGAAAGGCATTTGACAATGCTGCCACTTTGTTCAATAAAAATGAAAAAAAAAACAAAAAATATTATGTTATAGAGAATAATTAAAGCTTTTAATCAAGGCTCAACTTCACCTATTTGGCAAGTATCAAGCAAAAAATGGCTGCATCCATATATTCACAGGATGGTGGTGCAAATAGCAAGGTATAGGATACCTTTCTATCTGCACCACCCATATATTTGCGTAACCCCTAGTAAACTTGTTTAAATAAAGACTAAATCCCAAGGATTGCATGTGATACATCAAAATAATCTATCCTAACTAAATTAACTGATATCAAATGTCATTCAATTACTTCCATTTCTACTTTAAAGAATTACATAGAGTCCAAAACAAAGTAAAAAATGCATGCTAAAGGAAAACGTGGGAAGAGGATTTGCAAATGGTCACGCTCAAGCTATTTGAGTTCTATTCAAATAATGTCTACAACGGGTATGTCAGCTATGCTGCTTCATCAGCAATATTTCTGCCCTTCTTGGTAGGGTCCTCGTCAGGATTACAGGTTTGTTTCCTTGCCCGAAGTTGGACCTGGCGATTGCCAGCCTGATCAGGACCCTTGCCAAGAAAGGCTGAAATATCGCTGATGAAGCATCGTAGCTGACGTATCCGTTGTATACATTATTTGAATAAATGTTTCAAAGTCAGCTTGGGCTCAAGGAATATTTATCTGAGTTCTGAAAAATTGGAAATAGAAGCTGGCACAAAAACAACTTGGCAATGGTCAGCAGATGCTTAGGAGAAAGGCATTTGGTAATGCAGCAACTTTGTATAATGAAAACGGGAAAAGTATTAAGTTGTAGAGAATAATTGAAACTTTCAATCAAGACCCAATTTCACACATTTAGCAAGTTTAGAACTGGAAATAGGGAAAGAAATGGTTGGAACTCCATGCACATATTTCATTCACCGGGGGTCACACAAATAGCAGGATGTACTGTATGATAAAATGATGGCCAGAATGGTGAGAATTATTTTTCAGTTTTCCTTTATCAATTCTCATGGCCCTAACTAAATGAAATGGTACTGACTGTTGGCGACAAAGTAAAAAAAATGACCTCAAGAAAACACACAGGATTAGTACCAATGGAAGATGAACACAATTGAGGCAAAGATGGTTAACTATGGTATCCTATAGCTTGATATAGGCTAACATGCACTATAGGCTCACAAAAGCGGTGTAGTAATAGCCTACCATGTTTCATGACAATGATGCTCATAGTGCAGGATGCGTCTGTTGCTAGCAAGACAAAATCCTTGAAAGCTACTCCAATGCTACACTCCATGATAATTAGTATTTCTTCTAAACCACTCGAAAAGACACTAGATAAGCCTAGACCTAGGCAATAATGAGACTAATATTTTGGTTTTGATGATAGTTCAACTTTTTCGTCCTTCTTTTTCTTCCAATGATAGCGGAACGGCGAAAAGTGTAAATCTAACTTCCAGTGTTGCCACGACCGGTATTTATCAAATTTTCGATTTTTGTCACAAAAGGCGTATTCTCGCCGTTCCCCGAGGACTCCTCGGGGAATCGAAGGGAACGGCGAGAAAAGAGGGAATCACTCCACGCGGACTCCGCGTACAGAAACAGCGAGAACACGGGGAATGCTTCCAAAATGGATTTCGTTCGAAAAAAAAATAAGCAGTTGACGAAATTAGTCTGGATCCAATTTATTTTTGGATTTGTGAATTCTGATTGTTTTTAATTAACTTTACATTGCACCAACAACAGCAAAAATTGATTCCCCTCCGAATCTGAAAGGGAGTCCTTTTTGATGATGGTGATGCTAATCGGAGCATTCCCCGTCCGTGGGGACTCGCGAGAATAAGGGAGTGAGTCCCCGGGACAAACAAAAACGCGGAGACTCCTCAAGTGGAGTCCTCGGGGAATCGAAAGGAACGGCGAGAATAGAGGGAGCCACTTCACGCGGATTCCGCGTACAGAAACAGCGAGAACATGGGGAATGCTTCCAAAATGGATTTTGTTCGAAAAAAAATATGCAGTTGACGAAATAAGTCTGGATCCACTTTAATTTTGGTTTTGTTTATTCTGATAGTTTTTAATTAATTTTACAGTGCACCAACACCAGCAAAAATTGATTCCCCTCCGAATCCGAAAGGGAGTCCTTTTGGACGATAGTGATGATAATCGGAGCATTCCCGTCCGTGGGCACCCGCGAGAATACGGGGAGTGACTCCCCGGGACAAACAAAAACGCGGGTATTCCTCAAGAGGAGTCCTCGGGGAACGGTGAGAAGACTCCTTAAATTTCCAGAAAGAACATTATTGAAATTGTCCAACATTTCTGAACGGCTCAGGTACGTGGTCTCGAAGCAGCTGTGTTTTTCAGTTTTTTTTAATTTTCGACCCTTTTTTTAATATTTCTCACGTACATGCTTACTGTTTGTACGGCACATGCAGCCTTCAGCTCAAGTGCCAAATAGCGATCGTAATTTCGGTCTCTGTGTCTCACTCACTGGTCGGACACTTCGACATAAGCTAAAGACGGCAAAACTTGTCAGGAATATGAAGGACCGAACAAATTTTCAGCCAAACCCTGTTCTCACATAGGCGTATTCTCGCCGTTCCCCGAAGACTCCTCGGGTAGGGGAATCGAAAGAAACGGCGAGAATAGAGGGAGTCACTCCACGCGGACTCCGCGTACAGAAAGAGCGAGAACACGGGGGATGCCTCAAAAACGGATTTTTGTATTATATTATAGTATTATAGTATTATAGTATTATATATTATATTATTGTATTATAGTTGATGAAATAAGTCTGAAGGAACTTTATTTTTGGTTTTGTTTATTCTGATTGTTTTTAATTAATTTTATATTGCACCAGCAAAAGCAAAAACTGATTCCTCTCCGAATCTGAAAGGGAGTCCTTTTTTATGATGGTGATGGTGATGATGATCGGAGCATTTCCCGTCCGTGGGGATTCGCGAGACTACAGGGAGAGAGTCCCCGGGACAAACAAAAACGCAGGGACTCCTCAAGTGGAGTCCTCGGGGAACGGCGAGAATACGCCTTAAATTTTTAGAAAGAACATCATTGAATTGCCCAACATTTCTGAACAAAGCAGCGGAAAAAAATTAGCGGCTGTGTTTTTCAATTATTTTATAATTTTCGAACGTATATTTCTCACATACATCCTTAGTGATTGTTGTAGCCTCCAGCTCATGTGCCAAATAGCGATCGTAACTTCAGTCTCTGTGTCTCACTCACAGTTCGGACACTTCGACAAAAGCTAAAGCTTTGTCCAAATAGGTGTTGCAAGATGTATTACGGCGTATAAGCCTTATTACAGATTCCTCTTTTCCTCGGTGCGCGCTGTAATAACGCGAATAAGGAAAATGGAGCTCGGCTCTATTCTTCCTTATGCAGAGCCAATCAGATTACTTGGTTGGTTCTGCCAGGTGTTGGAAGTGCCTTGGTGTTGCCACGAAAAGCACTAAAGTTCTACTTTGTTGGAAGCTAAAGAAACAACTTTTCGTCAAAAGAACACGTTTTGTTCTGTTACGACTGCTTACTGCTAGTTCGAGGACCAATGTTAATGCAATTAATAGCTTTTTACAATATAATGGGCGTCAAATTGTACTCGTGCACTTCAAGTAGTACTAAGAACACTTTTTCTGATCTTTAGAAACTCGAAAAACCTGTATGAGCGTGGCAACACCGAACGCTGCATTCTTAAGAACCTCTCGGGTTCCTATATGAACAGGCGTGTGTATAAGGCGTAAACATCGCGTATAGCGCTATTCAGCTTATTACACCTATTTGGACAATGCTTAAGACGACGAAACTTGTCAGGAAAATGAAGGACCGACCAAATGTTAACCCAAACCCTGTTTTCCCATATCGCATGTCCGATCATCGGTGTCGGGGTGGAGGAAAAGCGAATGCGGAATCTTGTTACTCGTGTCCGTTGCGAACGGGCGATTCGAGATCCGACTCTATGAGACTTGACGGGTGGTGGAAGCCTCCAACCATGGGAGGGGGGTTGGAGGGAAAACTTCGGACAGGAAGGAAGACTTCATCAGGTATTAGTAAATTCGCCACCGTTCAAGTTGCATCGAGAAAACCCCCTCGAACACCCCCCCCACAAAGCCAGATCCGACCCGGAACTCAAAATTACATATCCATAATCTATAAGGCCCATGCCCTTTGTACCGCTCGCTCTTCGTCCCAGTCACTTTGTCGTTTGGTCCCTACATTGTTAAAAAGTTTCTGAATCCCACCATGGTCGGATTGTACAATACACTTCGGAAAATACACGGAGCATCTCTGGCATCCTCTCACTCCAATTGGATCACCGGTTAGTAACTTGAGTGGATCCCAGATTCTCTTTCCCATCACTCGAGTCGGATCATCCGTTTGGAACTTACGTGGATTCCGGATCCTCTTTCCCCCCACATGGATGGTCGGATTCGGAAACTATTTTGACGAAAAATCGACCATTTAAAAAAAAAAAACGACTTTTTTCATGAAAAAAAATCGACTGTTTTGACGAAAAATCGCGGCGCTTCGCGCCGATTCGTATTTTTTTACCGACTCGCCGGCAGCATTGGGGGGGGGGCGTCCCCCCCCCTCCCCCCAGTCGTGAAGCCCTTGCCGGCAAGGTCAGACAGAAGGCGTATTCTCGTCTTTCCCCGAGGATTCCTAGGGGAATCAAAGGGAACGGCGAGGATTCCTAGGGGAATCAAAGGGAACGGCGAGAATAGAAGGAGTCATTCCACGAGGACTCCGCGTCCGGGAAAGAACGAGGACACGAGGAATGCTTCAAAACTGAATTTTGTTCGAACAAAAAAATATGCATGACTGAATTAGTCTGAATCCACGTTGTTTTTGGTTTTATTGATTCTGATTTTTTTTAAAGTTAATTTTACATTGTTAATACTTACTATAAAAATTGTAAATACAACGAAAAAGATGCATTTTTCTCAAAATCATTAAACCGTAATCAAACTGAATATTGACCTCAGAAATTCTCATTAACCATCTCTAATATCTGTTTTTTTTTCTTAAAAAAACAAGAATACTAGCAACTCCCAAAATTGATTCCCCTCTGAATATGAAAGGGAGTCCTTTTTGATGAATGTAATGATAATCGGGGTATCCCCCTCCGCAGGGACTCACGAGAATACGGGGAGTGAATTGCTGAAGGACAAACAAAAACTCGGGGCCTCATCAAAAGGAGTCCTCGGGGAACGGCGACTATTCACCTATAGGAAAAGACGAACCGATGTAGAGTTTTGGAACACTGGAAAGTAAGAACGGTGCTGACATGAAGTGCAACAAAAACAATGGTTGCTGTACTCATTCTAGAGTGTTTTCCAGACAATTCGAGCAAGACCGACTGGGTTAGCAATAGTGTTTGCACCATAATGTTTTGTTTGGTTGAGGGAAATATGGAAAACGGGGCTTTTAATTTGTATTTTACCGTTTCTACACATCTGAGATTTGAAGTATGGGATGTAAGTTGGTTGAGAATGGGAGGGCAGGATAAAGCGAATTGAGGCAAAGGTGATGGTAACAGCGATTCATTCCTTAAAGCACAATGGGTCCTAACTATGCTTTAATTTTTATAACATGCTTCACACATACACATATACATTTCTGAGTTCCACTAGATAGCGATTCAGAAATGAGCCGTTTTCTTGTTATCGCTTCTCATTGACTCTTCGGTGTATCGGCGGAGACAGGGCGGGGCGATTTCAGATCATGGTACTGTAAGGCGCGGAAATTCAAAAACTCTGATCCATGTACAAAAATCAATCGCATTGTAGAGCTGAGTGTCGAGAGTGCCATGGCTGCTAAAAATAAACCGTCACTGTCGCTGGCAGATTTCTCTAGTGTTTTCTGATGAAACTTTATGTTGTTCGTACGACCGAAGAAAAGTTTAATTTTCTGAATGTTCCAACAGTTACAACACTGTTAAAAATGAACAAATGATCGACCTACTTGCAGCTGATTCCAGAGCTTACAAGGAATTCTCAATTACCACCGTTACTGTGAATATTTGTCAACAATACAAATCACCCGGAACAAATAATAACAACGAATAGATAAGAAAAAAGAAAATAAGTTGTCAAGGAATCTGCTGATTTCTGATTTAACATTGTATTCTAGGGGGTGGTAATGTGGCATCATGATTGTTTGATCCGCCCATTGAACTTTAACCAGTTGACGCTCGTGAACCGACTACAAATGTGCGGCTATGCTACGAGAACGGGTGATTTTTGTCTGAATGACAACGCTGGTAAATTTAATTTCACCAAAACTTTCAAATTTTTGTCGGGACGTGCGCTGCATTGTTGAAAAATATGGCTTTGCAGATTCTGAAAGAAGAGCTTGCATCTTACAAGGATTTCCCAAAAGAAGGAATCTTGTTTAGGTATGTAAGTTGTCCAAGTCTGCCATAATTCTTTGGCTTTTTCAATTGTATGTTTTACTCAGGAATTTTTTGGGAGCTGGAGGTAAATTATTAACTTGATTTTTGGATATGTCAGTATTTTCACTTCCAATTTTTGCGGTTTCACTAACAATTATGGAATACCAAATGTAACCTTTGCCCTTCTACAATCAGTACGATAAGTTGAAACATTTCACACCCATAGATAAAGACTTTGTGGGCTAACCTAGTACAACATCACTGAAGAAAGGCTGATCGCTAAGTAAGTGGGTGTTTTCAAAGGCCAGAAAGGAGAGACATAGCCTAATTTGAATGGCGGACAGATCTTTGTAAAAGGTACAGAATAGTTGCATTTATTGCCTTTCCTCTGTAGGTCGGTTAACCTACCTACTTGCCACTGTTGAAATTTTTTTAGTCTTGCCGGTCGGTTCGACTGAGCTCTAAAAAATGGCTTATAAGAAAAAATGGTGTCTTCCAGTCGCAGGCGCCTATCTCTCCAATGAGAATTTTGAATTTCGCGCCATGCCAAGAGTGTAGGTCGGTTGGATGGAGCTCAGACCTCAGTCCACAGGTCGGTTAACCGACCTACGAACAGCGACGAAAAAACAGCTTATAAGGATTTAGGTCGGTTAGAAGAAAGAAAACAGCTTGTAGAGAGAAATCTTGCAGGTCGGTTAACTGGATGACTGCAAAAAACACAACTAATGACTGTTCGAACCTGCAAACAACAAACCAGGCCAAAAGTGGTGGCATGGTTTCCTTAGAAGCAACTACGATATGTCTAGAAGGATTACAGGGCGTATTCATGGTGGACATGATGCTGTTACTGAAGGCAAGAGCCAAGGCTGGCTTTCGAACATTATCAGATGTGTCCAGGAAACCGAAGATGGAGGGAAACTTGACTTCTGAAACTGTTGATCCAAGGAGAATATAGAATCTTGATGAATCAGGATGGAAGACAACTGGAATGGGAAAAGCTGTGTATGTTGAGTTTGGAGCAAAGCAGATAGTCCTTACCTTCTTGAATGAGAAAAGAGTATTACTGTTCTATGCTTTGTTGCTGACAGTGGGGAGATGCACCCTTCAATCATCTGCAAGTACACTGGCCTCAGTATTAAGAAAAATATCATGCGAGTTTGCCCAGACATTGTCTACATTGACTGAACAAAACTTTGTGAATGAAGGCTCTAACATTTCTGAAGATACAGAAGGGTTTCGACCAACAGCTGGAAGAGAAATACATCCAGCACCCAGTTTTTGTATTCTTGGATGGGCACAACTCATATCTGTCAATTGAGCTTTTATGAAGAAAAATCAATAGAAGTGATTTGTTTACCACCAAATACCACTCTTTAGGCTATCTACAGCCATTTGATTACCTTGATCAAACAGTTGTCCATGGAGTGAAAGCAGCCTGGATCGACCTCATCGAAAAGGAAAAGAGAGAGCAGGCAAAGAAAGACGGGACAGTTTTGGAACTCACAAAGATCAATTTCCACAAGTGCCTTAGTGATTCCAGGAAAACAAAATACAACTGCAAAAATTTCTAATATTCAGAGTGGCCCTCTTGCACGTCCTCTCCTCTTTCTGAGAGAAACTTGAGCCTTCTGTTCTTTCTCAGTTTCAAGAATGCTATGTAAATACTTCCGACCCTGAATAGGAAGATTGTGCCTTGTTTCAACTCTATAAAGACTGAAAAGCTGGGACAAGTTTTGCAGCAACAACTACAGCATGGAGATCTACGACACAACAATTGGCAACAGTAGCATGCTCAGTGACCAGGCATCTTCAGTTGCTACCTCGTCTTCAGATCCAGTGCCAGTACATACATCAGTTAGTGCCTGCCTCCCCCCCCAACCAGCACATCAGAAGCCTCAACCAAACTTACTGGCTTGTCTTGTCTGGTCTGCCATCTCACAACCGATCTCAACCTTGACAAATTCCCGACAGATTCCCGACTTCGCAGATGCGGATGCCAGTACTGGCGTCCTTCTATCATACTAGTCAGCAGTGTTGCCACGTCGAAAACCTTTAGAGAGTTACTTTTGGCCTAAAACAGAGAGTGAAGTGGGAGTGAAATTTTATTTTTGATAAAAAAAACATAAAATAGTCACTTAGGGTTTTAATCCTGCTGCGAAAATGACACAATTGGATTTTTTTTTAAACAGAGTGATTATTATGTCATATGTAGGACAAGAGATGACAAAAACAAAATAGAGTGACAATTATACTATCGTGCAATGTGTGTCAGCCCTGCTAGTCAGCTCTCGGATCTCCACTGCCACTGTCACTGCTGTACTTCAGACGTCAACTGCCGCTGTACCTGACGACAGTTCCATCTCACAACCGATCTCAACCTTGATGAATTCCCAACCGATTCTCGATCTCTTCGCAGATAAGGATGCCACTATGGGTGTTCCTTCTACCGTACTAGTCAACACTCCAATCTCTACTGTCCCTGTCACCACTGTACTTCAGACCTGAACTGCCGCTGCACCTGATGACATTCCATGTATAAAAAACTACTATTTTCACTTTTTGACAAGTGATACTTTGTGAAATTTTGATACTTTTGGTAATAAATGAGCAGTTCTAATCATCCATGAAAAGTTGTGGTAAGTACACGCTCCCAGAAGTGGTCAGGATTGACACTTCAAGAGTCATAACAAACTTTTGGTGATTTCCCTGTCACACTATGCAAATGGCGTGAAATGGCGATTCTGACATTCTACCAAGTTCCCATTCTAAAACTAAAACTAGCAGAACGCAAGAACAGCATCGGAAGAGTATCAGCGGTGGTTGCAAGAACATACCGAGGGTTGGTCAGCAGACCTTTCCAGACAGCCAGAATCACCCTTAAAGCATACCTTGCACTATTTACTTTCTATTTTCCAGTATTCAAAACTGTCTGAATACTGTAAACCTAGGCAATGGTTTTAGTAGCCCGGTTTTAATATGCATAATTATTCTACCTTCTCGGAGAAAATTGACAGCAATTTTTCAGAAAGAAATCTGCCGGTAAATGCGAAAATCTTTCAGGTACAAGGTTAGCTACCCTGTTCAGTAATAAATACCCTGACATCAATATTTTGGTACCCGTGTTTAGCCATAGTCAGGGGCGTCACTATAGGGGGGGGGGGGGGGGGAGGGGGACTTCCCCCCTCCCCCCAAAGGTCTTTAGACCTTTGCGAAAGTTTACTTGTTTGTCGGCGCGGAGCGCCGGCAAACACAGAAGAAATAGAATTGTGTATACTTTTGTCGACCGTCGATCGACTCGTCGGCACATTGAGTTTCTTTTTATACACAATAAATAAATTCCTGCAAACAATTGTCGGGCAAAACAAGGAAGAAATCGAATTCTGCATATTTTTGTCGGGCCTCGGTATTCTCTACGGCCTATCGGGTTCTTTTTATACATAAGGAATACAGAAGAAATCAAACTTGTATGCTTTTGTCGGGCGTCGTCGACTCGTCGGCACCTCGGGTTCTTTTTATACGCAAGAAATAAATCCTGCAAATTTTTGTCGGGCAAAACACCGAAGAAATCGAATTCGGCATGCTTTTGTCGGGCCTCGGTATTGTCGTCGGCACATCGTGTTCTTTTTATACATAAGGTATACAGAAGAAATACAATTTCGTATGGTTTTGTTGGTCGTCGGTCTACTCGTCAGCACATCGGGTTCTATTTATATGTAAGAATCAAATTCTGCAAACTTTGTCGGGCGCACCCAGGAAGTTCAAGTCTCGTCGGCGCAGCGGGTTATTTGTACGCGTCAGAAATCAGCTTCTGTACAATACAGTCAGGCATAACACAGAAGAAATCAAATGCTGTATGGTTTTTCCGGGCGTCGGTATTCCCGTCGGCACATCGGGTTCTTTTTACACGTGAGAAATCAAATTCTGTAAACGTTTATCGGGCGCATCCCGAAAGTTTTAAGTTTCGTCGGCACATCGGCTTCTATGTACATGGAAGAAATAAAGATTTTAACAGTCTTGTCGGGAAAAACACAGAAGAAATCGAATTCTGAATGCTTTTGTCGGGCGTCGATGTTCTTTCGGCACATTGGCTTCTTTTTATACGTAAGAAACCAAATATTGCAAACATTGTCGAGCACAAATTTTTACGGAAAAAATACAGATTTAAAAACTCGCATGCGGCGCTTAGTTCAAATTATGATATTAAAATTAGTTTTACACAGAATTTCACCTGCGGCGAATTTTGTACTATTCTCTATTTGGAAGACCGGTGTTTCATTCATTGGCGTTTTGGGAGTGACATTCTTGGGGGTTTGAAACACGTCAAAAGCTAGAACTTGTATGGTAGGCACAGCAAAATGTTCCCAGATCAAAGTCAGAATAAAAAAAAAAAAATCGCATGTGGCGCTTACTTTAACGTATTCTAGGTACAGTCGTTGAAAGCTTCGCTTTTTAGCGAAACCTGAAACGAAAAGCCGAAAATGTGAACTTTAAAAGATGAAATTACATTAAAGGAATAACCTAAACTGATGCATTACAATTAGTTTTACACAAAATTTCGCCTGCGGCGCATTTGTAGTATTCTCTGTAGTAGGCTATATATGGTAGTTTAAGTAGTTTTGTAGTAATCTCTGTAGTATCGGTGGTGTTTCATCTAGTTGGCGTTTCAGGATTGACATTCTGGGTTTGAAACACGTTAAAAGCTAGAACTTATATGGCACGTAGAGAAAAAAAAATCGGAAAAAAGGCAGATTTAAAAAATTTCCCCTGCGGCGCTTACTTTAACTTGTTCTGGGTACGGTCGTTGGAAGCTTCGCTTTTTAGCGAAAGCTCAAATGAAAAGTTCTATTCGACGCTGGTGGGATATGTACGAC
The DNA here is from genome assembly GCA_030848855.1 of Branchinecta sandiegonensis. NCBI lineage: Eukaryota > Metazoa > Arthropoda > Branchiopoda > Anostraca > Branchinectidae > Branchinecta > Branchinecta sandiegonensis. Next base: position 17,600,356 of record JAUPMV010000016.1, on the reverse strand, counting down.
GTTGCCGCTCGCGGCAACGGCGCATTTTTTAGTCCGTCGGCACAAACCGCACGCCCCCCCCCCCCTCGAAAGGTATAAGGCTAGTGACATAGTATACATCTCCTTTTGTCAAAATTTAAGAACAAAATTGTCAGAAAAAGTATCTTGCATCAATTTCAAACTTCGTATAAATACAAAAATGAATTGTGAATAACTTACTGCTCCAGTTTCGAGTATATAAATGCGACTTATAATAATAATACTGTGTTGCAAAAACGACAAGGCCACAAAGCCTCTACAAAATTCTTTTAAAACATTTAGGATCATACATTTGGGTAACAAACATTTCGTCAATTTCTTTCTTGAATTTGCTCAGTCATGGACAGTTTGCTGTTTCTTCGGGCAGTTGATTCCAGTGAAGAGGTACGCGGTAATTTGTGTTGGATTAAATATTCCTTCAGCCCAAGCTAACTGTGACTATATTTGACAGTTCGAAACGGACACTACAACGGTACTACATTTTCAGAAAGCATATCAGAATGATAACGCAATCTGACCTATCGCACTGCACCGTAGTCACACCTCAAGTCCTTCTTGCCGATTGCCTATACCGCAGACGAGTCTTCTTCTGCAGTAGTAGGGACCGCTTCGGACAGCAAATGCTCCACTTCGGCCTCTTCTTCTTCTTTTGTCACTCAACCAGTGTTGCCGCCTGGTTGTCGGTTTCTTTTGGGGGCGTTACGTCCTCTTCTCTTCGTTAAACTGCTTCACTGATCTCGAGGGTATTCAGAAATTTGATGACTGATGAGAATACGTGGTGCAGAGGGTGGTTGTTGAGGGGAGAAAGCACTCTTAATACGTTCTTGGTGGTTCCTGAAAGTTCTGCTTCTACATCCAAATATCAGGTGGTCTAGTATTTCGACTTCGTTGTGGCATAATCTGCATAATGGGGACTTCGCCAATGATCCATCTGGTAATTTTGATTTGAAGTGATATGCTGCGTGGTTGAAGTTGCACGCGTTGGCTCTTATTCTGTGGTCTTTCCCTGGTTGCTGATTGGCGTTCGTCCTTGTTCGGATGGCGTCTCTCATGTTCATTGGCCTTCTTGATGTTATGTTTAGGCAGGTGGCTTTTTTTGCTGCTTAATCTGCTTTTTCATTTCCATCGATGCCCATGTGGCTGGGGACGTATTGTAATGTCATTTTTGCTCCTGCTGCGTGGATTTTCGTGATGAGGTTGCCAAGTGTGTACAAGTCGATGTCCATGCAGTAGTAGTCTCTTCGTTTCATGAGTGAAAGCGCCGAGAGTGAATCTGAGAATATTACGATGCTTCTGTGTTGCCAGCTGCACTTTATTACAGTATCTAAGGCTAGAGCGATTGCGTTTATCTCGGGTGAGAGTATGCAGAACTGATTTGGGAGCTTTTCCATGGCCATCAAGTTCGTGTTCAAGCGGGCCATAAAAAATGGTCTTTCACTAACCATCCCTACTGTCACTATGAATGTTCAGAACCCCTAAAAACACCGTAAAACAATGAGCAAATAAAAAAAAAACACCAAATTTCCTAGGTTTGAAATAACTCTGTCTGGACTAAATCTCAGCCGATTATCCCGGACAGCTGTTATGGCACGTAGGGAGCCAAGGGTCAAAACAATAATTTCCATCTAATGCTCCAACTGTTTATTACAAATACAAATAAATTATAAAACCAAGACCAGTGTGGTACCTCTGAAGACATACAAAAAGTATCAGTTAGGTCTTAGAATTCTTTGCTAATCAATCCTGGAAAATTCCGCCATCTAGAAAAGAAGACGTTGTGCGTTGGTTTTTTTCTCGAGCCAAAACAGCAACTCGGCAATCGAGTTCAAATCTAAACAAAGCCGTGGCGTGCGATCACTAAGAGAAGGTAAACACAATGTTTGGATTAGGTCTTCAATGTAGACCCCACAGCCACAGCCGTCCTTCGTCAGTGATCCGTCTACGAAAATTTGATGGTGTCCTGCGTAGAGCTTTTTCTCGAGCTTTTCGAAGTGGAGCTTTGCCTGGTGGGTGCTGGTCCGTGACTTCTGGGTGTCTAGGAACTTGGTGTTGATGGTTGGGTGGCAATCTTTCCATGGTGGGGTTGGTGGTACTTTTTCGGTCAACAGGTGTTTCTCTATTTGCACTCTGTCACTTCGTGCGAGTCTATACTCGTCCAGTTCTCGAAGAATACTGCATTCAGTTCGCTTCCACAACAGCTCGTGCTTAACGTGCTGTGGAGTGTATTCGATTTTCGTGATGTAGTGGACGAGTAGGGTTTTTCCACGTATTTTAATCGGAGGGACTCCAGCTTCGGTGTGTAGGAATGACGTTTTGGTCGTTTTCCTGACACCCAATGCAAGTCGTAGTGCCGTGTTTTGGATCGTTTCCAGTTGTCTCATTAGCTGCTGGCTGCACGAGCCATAGACGATAACACCGTAATCCAGTTTTGCTCTGATATACTGCTTGTAGAAGAGCATGAATATTTTGTCTGAGCCCATTTGGTTCCCGCTAGCCGTTGCATCATGGTGAATCTTCTGAAAAATGTTTTCGGTTTCTTCGATGTGACGTTTGAAGGATAGTTTCTGGTCCAGGACGATCCCGAGTAGCCTTGCTGATTTTGCGACTGATAGGCTATTCCTGCCAGTAACAGGGATGGTGGTTCTAGTTTTCTTCGTCTGTGAAAGGCCATGATGACGGTCTTGGAGGCTGCTACTGGAGTTTCAGCTTCGCGTAAGAACCAATTTCGTTGATTGCTCTCTGTAATTTGCTGTGGGCTTCTTCCAGTGTCCTTCCTTTCGCCCATAGCGTATATTCGTCTGCAAACTCGGCTTGTTCGCCGCTGGCCTTCATATCTGACAAATATATGGCGAACAGAAGGCAGCTTAAAACAGCTCCCTGTGGAAGGCCCTTTTCTGTGATTCTGTTTATTTTAACTGTAAATCTCCTTCCCTCTAAAAAGCTCCTGATGAAGTCAACCATTTCCTTGGAGATACCAATCGTCGAAATTCTGTTGCATAGTTTGTTAATTCGGACCTTGTCTTATGCCGGTTCAGAGTCGATAAGGGCGGCTAGCACTATGAGGCCTTGTTGCATTGCAGTTCTCACGTCGCTTACTACACGGTACAGGGTATTAATACTGGAGTGATATTTGCGGAATCCAGTTTGCTCCTTTGTGATCAGCCCATGCTTTACGCAGTGCCACACTAGCCTGTTGTTTACCATTCTTTCTAGGATTTTTCCTAAGGTGGGGCTATCATTATAGTGCGGTGGGATCCAAGTTGGTCCTTAGGTTTGTTTGGTTTGGGAACAGAGGTGCATATAGATTGTTTCCATCTGTCAGGGAAAGTGAGTGAGTGAGGCACTTGTTGTAATAATTTAGGAGGGCTTTTATGAAGTTGCCACCAGCATTGGTGATCCATGTGTAGTGAATTTCTTCTACGTGGTCGCAGCTTTTCCGTTGCATTCCTGTATTGAAATGAAATGAAATGAAATGATGATTTAATCCGTAATATCGTTAAATACATAAAAATAGCTTTGGATATGTCAATACAAATAAAGATACTTCAAGCACTATCAATCAACTCGTCAGGTCAAAATTACTTATCTGATAACATTAAAATTTCATAAATAAAATACATCAATAAACGAAAGACAAGTCAAAATTACATAGCGTATCTCGTATAAAATTTCTAAATAAAACAATCAAGTTTGTAGATACAATCGTCTACATCAATAAACAAGAACAAGTCAAAATTGCATACCGCAGCTAGGAGCAGTTAAACTGTTTAATAAAGTATGGTACGAAAGACTTTAGGTAACGCTCGGATGAGTGTATTGGAGGAGGAATTAGTTGCTTCTTCTGATTCATGGTGAGATTTTCGGACATTCTTGTGTTTCGGCAACTTCTTTTTTCGGAGAACTCAGGCAAAATGTCACGATGTAATTCGGACGCTAGTATTTTTGTGCCAAATCTCATGGTAAGCATATGCCTCCTTTGTCTTAACGACGTGATCTTTAAGATCTCCAAGCTTTTTTCATAATCCTCATATCCCATTCCCAATATTACTTTGCATACTCTCTTTTGGATCTGCTCAATTTTGTCATGTTGTTCTTCGGTGAGTGAGCTGTGCCAAACAGGACATGCGTACTCTGTTAGGGGTCTGATGTACATTTTGTAGCATGTCAACAATGTTTGCCTGTTGAGACCAAATTTCCGCAGATTTGAAAAAGACTTGAGTTGGCCAGATGCTTTGGAGACCACTGACTTAACATGAGAATTCCATCTTAAGTCACTGTCAATATTTAGTCCGAGGATTTTGATGTTTTGGGTTGTCGTTAGTTCGTCCGATGTGAGCTCAGGTATGTCTCTTTTTAAGAAGTTGACTCGGATTGCCCATGATGGTTCGCTTGGAGTGAAAGGGTGGAGGAGCTCGTTATAGCCTGCTCTTGTCGTATGTGTAGTTTCAGGTGGTGCTTCGTGTGCTTGGTTGGTTGTTTGTCTTTCATTAGTATTAGCATTGGTGCCTAACTTTAGTTTTTCTCCATACATGTCGGCAAATGCGTCGGCCTTTTCCTTATTTCCTTCGAGGAGCACGTTCTTCGCGGTGATTGGGTAGTTCTGTTGGGTTACCCCTTTCCCTCAGGACATGCTGTTTATAAACTGGTGCACCTTTCCCTCTGGTGTCTCGTGCGAGAGAGTTCCTACTTTGATTGCGCCAGTCTTGGTTTTTGCCTGGAACACTGTCGCTTTCACTTGAGCTTCAGCTCGCTTCTTTTCTATGAAGGTTGTAGGGCTGGGGTTCTTAGCGAAGAACTTTTTGGCCTGTCGCTTTCTTTCGACTGCTTCCGTGCACTGAGGGCTCCACCAGGGCTTTGATGTTTTTCTTGTGTCGGTTCCCACAGATGCTTTATTTGTAGTTTTAGGAATGTTCGCAGTCGCTGTTTTTAGGAGGGCATCAGTGACGTAGTCTGCGCATTTATTTGGATCTTTTTCCCGAAGGGATGGGGAAAAGTCGGTGAGCTCCAGCTTGTCTGTATATGCAGTCCAGTTTGCCTTCTTGTTGTTGAATCCCGGTTCTGTTATTTCTTCAGCAACTGTAGTTCCTACTTCTATGACTATACCGAAATGGTCAGACAGTAGTTTGTCGTATCTTCTTATGGTGATTTTGTTGGAGATGGTGGTTGAGGCGAGTTGTAGGTCGATGGTTGAGAACTTGTTTGTTTCCGCATCGTAGCGGGTAGATAGGTTTGGTGGAATGATTAGCGCTATGTTGTTGGATCGTCTTTTGAAGGAGTTGCCAGCTTTATTTGTTTTACTAGAGCCCCCACGTTGGGCTGTTGGCGTTGAAGTCACCAATCTGCCATGTTAGTCACGTTGTTAAGGAGGTCCTGGAAGTCGTTTGGCCATTAGGGTTGTCAATGTTAACAACATTGAGTGTTCTGTTTTCTTCTTGCCATAATTTAATTCCCACGGCGTCCACTTCATTCGAGAAATTTGGTAGGGGGACTGCAATGCATTTAATGTTATTCCTAATTAAAGTGCAAACACCACCTCCTCTTCTACCAGTCGACCTTCTCTTTCCTGAATATCTTGAATCGCGGGAACTTAAACTTCTTTCTGTCGTCAAAATTTGTTTCTTGGATGCAGATGATATCTGGTGTAACTGTCTTTGAACAATGGATAATTTCTTCGATTTTTCTATTGGTTAATGTGTTGCAATTCCATTGTAGAACGTCAAGTTTTTCTTCTTTGTTCAGTTGTTTGATTTTGGCCTAGTTCCAGTTTGCATCGGTTTGCAGGATGTGGTTCGCTAGCAGTAGCTGGGCAAGATCGATGTTGACTTCTTCAAGGATAAGGGGGTCGAAGAATTTTTTGCTGCTGCAGTGGTAAAGTGTCATTTTTTCTTTAGCTGTCAGGTTTGAGAGGTGCACTTTTTCTTTGATGATACAGAATTTAGCGAGGGCCCTGATCCCTTGGTCTGTGGTTGGTGCTGGGGGTGCAGTGGAGCTGATGAAGCTGAAAGGCTGTATTCCCGGTAGGGTTTGTGGTCTCTTGGTTCTGAATGGTGACTGTTTGGTGGTAGATTTTGTTGGTTGGTTGGTTGCTTCTGGTGTCGGTGTTGGTTTTGCCCATCTTCCACTGGAGCGGTGCAGCAGCTGGGATGGTTTGGCTTCTTAATGTGGTTCAGTGTAATCAGGACAGACTTACTTGGATGCTAGTGTTGTTGTCATCTTTACGGCTTAGCCGCACGGTTTCGGCTGATTCAGTTGCGTTTCCTCGCCCATCCATCAGGCCCTCTTTTACATCGTTGATTTCAAGTTCGGTTGGGACATTGTAGACCACCAGCTTCACTTCAGTTTTTCGTATACACTGGAATGCTTTCACTTCAAGTCCGGCTACAGTCGGTACGGCGAGGGCTGTTTGCAGGATGGCATTCTCCTAGAAGAAGTCATCAAGTTGTCCTGTTCTTAGGACAACGACTTGAAACAGGGTTTTGAGAGATCGGAAAAGGGACATCCTGATTTTCTCAATATCTTTGACTGCAAATCTACCGTCTTTATCCTTGGGTGTGTATCTAACACACATGATTGTTGGGTAGGCTGTTGGCGTCTCGTTACTTGGTGCTCCTCCAGGCATCGTTTCTGTCTCCTCCTCTTTAGTACGCGTTGGAATCCATCACTGTCAGCAGCGGCCTACAGGTTTTCGGATGTTGCACCATTTGGGGGAAAGTAAGAGGGGATTGGCGGTTGGCTTCTTGGGCTTCCAACTGAGTACATTTAGCTGTTTGATTCTGATTCTTCCGCGGTGGTACTTTTGAGAGATGGTTGTGCTTCGGGTTTCTATTCGGGTGGCAACGCTGTCCCCGACGGTACTCCGTCGCGGTCCATACTGGGTGTCGTCGTAGGGCCCCTTTTACCGTCCATGCTGGGTGATGGCTGTGCTTGGGTTCCAGGTGGGTCGTTCATCCTTAGTCAGTGGCCAGGGATGTTCAGGGTCGTCAACAGTGGTTCAAGATCACAGAATAACACGCGTGGGTCACGCTGGTCACTTGGTATTCTAGGATTTTTGAACTGGGGAATTTTACAAATTGGTCAGGCTAGATCCGTCAGGCACCATCATCCTCAGCTTGGCCACTCCTGATGCCGAGGACGACGACTGGTAGCGCGTCTACTGGACAATAGGTTACAGTTGACTGGATGCACAAAACGTAGTCTAACGCAGTCAGCGTAAACAATCGTAGATAAGCATCTCATGGTTGCGCAGATTGACGTCAGCTGCATTTTATGAGAGCTATATCACGTCCCTTCTTGGCAAGGGTCCACTTCAGGCTCAAGCTGGAAATAGAACTTGTAGAAAAAGACCGAAAGCTTCTGGCTTTAAATATCCGTTCTTCATAAAAATTGCTTGGAATTACAGCTGGTGCCGCTATCTCATTCAGGTCACAGCTACTTTTTCACACGGCTACTTTTTGGCTGCTCGATTGGCACTCAGACTGTCGATTTCCATGATATAATGAGAAAAGCTCGCCCAAAATAACTACCCCAGTAACTTCGGTTGACAGGAAGGCAGACAGGCTCTAAGTCGAAGAACGTGATAAAAAGTTGTAGAATGAGTGGTGTTTTCACGATATTCAGTTGTGATTTGGAGGATTGAGACAAAGGGGCCATCTGCGGCCTGAGTTTCGGCTAGATTTTCTGGCCTGCCCCACAGAATAACAAAATCTTGATTGGGTGGTTGAGAGGGTAGAGATTTTTCCGCATTTTGGTTTTTGGCATCGCCTGTCTCATTTTAGCTAGAAAAAAGTTTCGTCAGTTTGGTCATTTTTCAAACAGGTTGTGGATACTATTCGAATTCCTGGGTTCTTGTGTTCTATCTGTGAAAGAAATTGTAGTCCTATCCTAGTAGAGCCCATCCTTGTAGGCTACACCAGTGGTTCCCAACCGGTGGTACGCTTATCTAAAGGGGTACGAGAGACCCCCGCAAGGGGTACGCGAAGGTCCCAAAATCAAGTTATTCTCTACCTTTAATATTTTATTAAATATTTTACATATTTAACCATATTTTACTGAGAAAATTAACAAAAACAAGTGAAGTCCAAGTGATTTATTTTCTTTGTGTAATAGTTCAAGTATTTTAACACATTAAACGTAATGGTCGACGTATTTAGTGCCATGTTGGCGCTACGAGTTAGATCAATAAACATATCTATCTATCTATACCTCGCTTCCCTCCCTTCTCTATCGCAATTCCAGATTTACGTGCTTTATCGACAATAGATATCGTTACTTTGGCGTCGTGATCGTGGTAAAAATAGTAAAACAACAGTTCGTCAAAAAAGGGGTAAGCATTTTCGAAATAGTTGTAATAAGCTGAATACCGCTATACGCGATGTTTACGACTTAATACACACGCCTGTTAAAATAGGAATTCAATTAGATTCTTATCGACGCAGCATTCGTTGTTGCCACGCTGATACAACTTTTCGAGCTTCTAAAGATCAGAAAAAGTGTTCTTAAGTATACAAGCACAATTTGACGCCCTTTATATTGTAAAAAGCTATTAAATTAATGGATGGACAGGCATTGGTCCTCGAACTAACAGTAAGCAGTCGTAACACAACAAAATGTGTTCTTCTGAAGAAAAGTTGTTTCTTCGGCGTCCAACAAAGTAGAACTTTAGTGCTTCCCGTGGCAACTCTGACGACGCTGCTTCTTTCCTCGGCGCGCTGGCGGAACCAACCAAGCGATCTGGTTGGCCCTGCATAAACGAGAAAAGAACACGAGTCTATTCTCCTTATTACGGCGCGCCCCGAGGAAAAGAGGAATTTGTAATAAACCTTATACGCCGTAATACACCTTACAACACCTATTTGCACAATGCTGTACGGCACCTTTTTAAACCTTGACTACGGGTACGAGGCAAGGACAAGGTTGGGAACCACTGGGCTACACTATCAATGCAATGATGCCATCCATTCATTCAAATGAATTTTCGAACTCTATTTTTTTTGCAGGGATATCTTCTCCTGGTTCAAAAACCCAAAGTCTCTGAAAGCAATTATTCAGTGTTTTACAACAGCGGTTGAAGAAAAGGACTGGAAAGCAGTTGATGTTGTTGTTGGTCTTGAGTCACGAGGATTTCTCTTTGGGCCAAGTTTGGCAATGACTTTAGATGCTGGATTTGTTCCTGTACGAAAAGCTGGAAAACTTCCTGGGGAGTTGGAATCAGTATCCTACGTTTTAGAGTACAGGAGTGTAAGTTAGGTAAATACTTTATTTTGAGGATAGAATGGAAGACTAGGAAGCTGAGCAGGCAGTTATTTTCTACTGCAACTGTTACGACAACTATATTTGTATGTGAAGATGCACTCCCAACATGATGTTATGGCGAGGGGTATAGTAGGCCGGAGAGAAGAATGGAAATGTCCAAAGATACAGTCATCGGAGTCAGGATGGCCTAAGTCGTCAGGACGGCCTACTACACTTGCAGACTTCACGGGTTCATTGTGGATTCCCCAGGTCAATTCACACTATGGTTTGCAGACCGAACCACAGGAGGCTATTAACCACCCATCATACAGTAGGTGTTACATGCCAGCCCACTCTAAGGAGCTTTAAAGTTTAACTGAAAAGCCAACTTATTTGTATACGCTTGATTTGAATACACTGAATTATTTGGACTCATATAAGGGATTTTTGTTTTTTACGTCGCGTAGTCTAGTACTGACGTTTGGAATCTCCGCTGGCTGCACACACATAACTTTACGGAAAATTTGAATGTCTGCAAAAGCGTGTGTTTCAATGGCTAACAAAGCGAAGTTTTTGAAATGTTCGATTCCAGGTTGCAGAATCATATCCGAAGATAGCCCTCTGTTCCGTGCTACCGCGAATAGGTTTTGTTTGTGGAAGGACACAGTCAACAGAGAATTTGGCCAGCATTCCACCAAGTTGATTAGCAAGTTCGAGTTTTCAACTGGTCCTGTTCTTCCTTCATGGCGAATACCAAGTTCTTCCTGGTCCCTTTCACTTTCTATGTTACTTTCATCTTCCTGGCTTGAAGAATGTAAAGCCGCGTTCGATTTAGCCTTGTCCCGGTCCTGTCTCAGTCCTGTCATCCAAACGCCGTTTTATTTAACTGCCTTGTCCGCTTGATGCCGTTTTATTTGTCCTGTCAGCTGACAATTGTCAGTGCCCTGTCAGACAGGACGCCGTGAATGATGACATGCTCTCGGAGCAAGTTTCGGTCCTGTCACGGGTAGATTTCTCGATTGCGTTTTATTTGCGATGCTTGTCCGCTGAGTCATTCACCTGACAAGGGTAAATAAAACGGGTTTAAAGCGTGACAGGGCAGTAACAAGAAGACAGGACCGAGACAAGGAGGAGTCAAATCGAACGCAGCCTAAATCCGCCGTGACTTGTTACGGCAATCGTTGTACGGCAATTGGCTGCCGCTGTAGTTGCTAAACATTCCAAACATAGACTTACGTCCGTATTGAGGTACAAAAGTTGCGAAAGAGAAATTACGTCAGCTAAAATCCAGGAATCGTGGATAACAAAGTAACGAAGTAACGAGTTTTGTCGGTTCTTCTAGCCTAATTAAGTAAAAATATGATGGGTAATCAGACTGTCGTATCTTAGCCCTATTCTGTTAACCTTTAAATAAGACTCATGGCAATGAGTCCGTCCGTAAGTAAACAAAGGGTTTTATTAGCTGGTTGGCTACTGTAGGCCACTTACAAAATATGCAACCTTTAAATAAAAGAGTTGTTGGCCGGTCGAGGCCCGGAAAAGCAGTGTGGTTAGATGACTCATGATCATGGGATGAGTCATAATCATGAGCTAATAAAATAATCAAGAATAAACTACTGACAGTATAAAAGATTAAACACTGTAAACGGAAAGAGAGTAACGCTGCCTAGCGCGGCAGAAGTGATTAATGTAGGGTGCAGATATCACCACCGTAACACCACCCCGTCTGGACTTCCCGTAGCGAATATTATGTTACCCTTTAAGTGGAATCGATTTAAAATAGTCTTGTTCGTGTGCAAAGTGCAAACTAAAAGGTATAGGAACACATTTATCTACGTCTAGTAGTTGTCTTACTTCTCTGCGGTCGTCTGATGTTATTTGGTTAAACCAGATGAAATGTCACTACAATCGGAGTGTATGTAATGTGAATAAGAGTGATTGAAGAGCCAGGGCGAAATATACATACCTACAATTTACAAGCTACTACAGCGTTACAAAAAAATCTGACCTTCCGTTCGGAAGTATTCCGAAATCTCTGAGTCTGGCTGATTCAGTGTAGAAAACAACCAGTATTTTCTGTCCACCCTAAGCTTGTATTTGAAGAAATATTCCTTCAGCCCAAGCTGACTGCGAAATCATGTTTGACACTGCAAAACGGTCTACGATGAATTCGCGCTCTGTGATGAATTTTGAGAATCTTGAAGGTGTTTGCCTTCAACAGATGTTTTTGTTTCAACACTCACATTCAATGGCCGGAGGAAAGCTTCCAGTTAGTTTATTCGTTCGAGGACCTGTGTTTGTGTGTTGGTTCCAATGGGACGGTCCGTGCGCTCTGAACGAAACAGCCTCTATCACCCGACTGGAGTGATAGCTTGAGCGGCGTGAGCCCTTGACAAGAATGGCCGAAATATAGCTCCAGTATAATGTACCTGACGTACCCGTTTTGCATTGTCTTATTAGTTTATCGAAAGTTAAAGATGTTAAATAGAAAAACTTGAGACACATCAATTGTCTCACAGAAAGCAAAGAGTAACATTAAACAATCATTATCGTCATCAACATTTCATATCAGTTGGCTCTATTTCTCAACATCTTTATTAGAGTCAAGGGCTCCAGTATTGTTATCCTATTGGTAACGCTTGCGCTAATGACCGAAAACTGTGCTTGCCTGAGTTTTCTCAACCCGTGTTCGTCACAAGTCGTTCTTACGGAACGCATCCAGTGCGCATCCTGACACAGGTTCTGTCAGGGGCTTCACTGGCCTTTTACCTTTTGGGGGGGGGGGGGGGGAGACGTTCGATTTATGCCGGCTGACTCAAAAATGTGCCGACAAAAACTCCGTTGCCGACAACGGCGTACATTTCCCGCCAGCACAGAATAGAACCGGGGTAAAACTAACTGCAATGCATCAGTTGAGATTATTCGTAATTTCGTATATTAAAGTTCACATATTTGGCTTTTGATTTTAGCTTTCACTAACAAGACCAAAGTTTTCGATGGGATCCCAAAAATTCAGTATCTGATCCAGTCAACTGGGTCTTGTCTTAGCCAGATCCAGTCATCGCCAGAATCCTTGAACATTCTTACAATTAAAATTCAGAAAGAGATTAAGGCCAAATAGCTAATCATCTGAGAAAACCAAGTTCAGATATGGATTCAGCATGTGTGTTTACCCGTATAAGTCATATCTGTTTTGACGAAAAGTTCCTGCCACTTCTGTCAATTTCCCGGTTTCGGCCGAACTCTAGAAACTACTTGTCCTGCGAAAAAAGAAAGCTCAAAAACGAACTCAGGGTATCTTCTTTCCCCAATAATGAACATCCAATCAACTTCAAATAAAAATTTAACTTATAGCAAATTTTCCGACTCCAGCCGGATTCCGGTCGAACTATATGTCCGGGTAAAATATGATTGTCACACACGGAATCAGCGTCTCTTCTTACCCCTAATTCGGTTATCTAATCAGCTAGAAATAAAACTTTAACTTCTAACAATTTTCCGGTTTGGGCCGGATTCCGGGCGAACTACATGTCCGGGTAGAAAATTGTTTTCACATGAAAGTTCAGCATGTCTTCTTGCCCTAAATCGGACATCTGATCAACTCCAAATAAAACTTTTAATTTTAACAATCTTTCCGGTTTGGGCCGGATTCCGGGTGAACTACTTGTCCGTCGAGAAAATGGTTTTCACAGTCGTGTTCAGCATGTCTTCCTACCTCTAAATCGAACATCTAATCAACTTCAAATAAAACTTTTCTTTTAACAAGCTTTCGCGGTCCGGGCGGCTTCCGGGCGAACTACTTGTCCGATTACAAAATGGTTTTCACCATCGTGTTCAGCATGTCTTCTTACCCCATAATCGACTATCACATTAGCTGTTTCAAAATATTTTGTTTGCCCCTTAATTTGAACCCCCTCCCCCACCTCTAAATGTAGGGCTACAAAGCCCATTTACGAACTCGACTGGTCCGCCGACCCAACGAATCCTCAAACCAAGTTTCATCAAAATATCTCATTCCCTTCGAGAGTTATCGTGCTTACAGACGGACGGACGGACAGACGGACAACTTGTGTGATGTCATAGGTATCCCTCCACTTACGTTTTGGGATCCCAAAAAGCGAAGATTTCACTAAAAAGCGAAGCTTTCAACCACTGTACCAAGAACAAGTTATACTAAGCGGCGCAGGCAAAAATTTTTAAATCTGCCTTTTTCCGGAAAAAATTAGTTATACCTACCCTACCATACAGGTTCTAGCTTTTAAGGTGTTTCAGACCCCCATGAATTTCAATCCGAAAACGCCAACTAAATGAAGAAACGTTCTTCCAAATAAAGAATACTACAAAATGCGCCGCAGGCGAAATTTTGTGTAAACTAACTGTAATGCATCAGTTGAGATAGTTCCTTTGGTATATTTTGTATATCAAAGTTCACGTATTCTGCTTTTCATTTTAGCTAAAAAGCGAAGCTTCCAACAACTGTACCAAGACAAGCTAAACCAAGTGCCGCAGTCGAAATTTTTTAAGTCTTCCTTTTTTCCGGAAAAATTACCATGCAGTTCCTGGGTTTTAATTTAAACCCAAAGAACTTCTATCCTAAAACGAAAACTAAATGATACACCGTTCTTCCAAATAGAGAATACTACAAAATGCACCGTGGGCAAATTTTTTTGTAAAACTAACTGTAATTCATCAGTTGAGATTGTTCCTTTGATGTAAATTCATACATTTAAATTCCCATATTCGACTTTTTGTTTCAGCTTTCGCTAAAAAGCGAAGCTTCCAACGACTGTACCCAGAACAAGTTGAACTAAGCCGGCGAAATGTTTTTAAATCTCTATTTTTTCCGGAAAAATTTGCGCCCGACAAATGTTTGCAGAATTTGATTTCTTACGTATAAAAAGACCCGATGTGCCGACAAGAATCCCGACAAGACTGTAAAGAACTTCATTTTTTACGTTGTAAATAGAAGCCGATGTACCGACGAGACTTGAACTTTCGGCATGCGCCCGATCAAATCTACAGAATTTTTTTTTGTGTAAAAAAAACCCATGGCCGATGAAACTTGAACTTCCCGCGTGCGGCCGACAAAGTTTGTAGAATTTGATTTCTTACGTATAAGTAGAACCCGATGTGCCGACGAGTCGACCGATGCCCGACGAAAGCATAAAAATTTTATTTCTTTTGGATTCCTTAGTTATAAAAATAACCCGCTGTGCCGACGAGAATACTGAGGCACAACAAAAGCATGCAGAATTCGATTTCTTCAGTGTTTTGCCCGACAAATGTTTGCAGGATTTCTTTTCTTGCGTATAAAAAGAATCCGATGTGCCGACGAGTCAACCGACGCCCGACAAAAACATAAAAAAAATTTATTCTTCTGGATTCCTTATGAATAAATAGAACCTGCTGTGCCGACGAGAATACTGAGGCACAACAAAAGCATGCAGAATTCGATCTCTTCAGTGTTTTGCCCGACAAATGTCTGCACGATTCCATTTCTTGCGTATAAAAAGGACCCGATGTGCCGATGAGCCGATGAGTCGACCGACGCCTGACAAAAGCAGACAAAATTTTAATTCTTCTGTGTTTGCCGGCGCTTCACGCCGACAAACAAGTGAACTTTCGCCGGGCTTCGCCCGACGAAAGTACTTTCTTAAGACCGTTGGGGGGGGACCCCCCCCCCCATAGCGACGCCCCTGGGTACTGTGTTCTATGGCTTCAAGCGCTTTTAGCTACTGTGTCTCTTTCGAGTTCAACACCAAATCCAAACACAAACGGACTCGGTAGAGTATCAAATTCTGTACCGGGTTCTCTTATACAAAACACGGGCGCTGAAAACGGGTGACAGCGCGACGTGCTAGGATTCGAGTTCGACACGCTAATTGCTGAAAACGCAACTCTGGAATATGGAGCGCCTTGATGACAAAACACTAAACGTGTATCCGATCAAAACCACGAAAAGAAAACAGCGACTGTCAAACAACAAAAGTAAAATCCACCCGCGACAGGACAAAAAACTCGAAACAGCAAGAGCAATATCGTCTCCCAGTTGGAAAGAATCCTTTCTTTTATATTTCAGTTCTTGCTCAAAACGTGTTGTTACGTGGAAGAACAATTTTTCATGCCTGAAATTGATAGCGACTGTAAAGAGGTAGAATTGTATGAAGCAGAAGCTGAAATTTGGATTGGTTCGTCCAGACAAAACTCTAGGTAGTAGGCCCGGGATTGATGGATTTGAGTTGGCTCCCCCTTTGGGAGGAGTCAAGTAGTGGCAAGTGACAGATTTCCCTTCTTGGAGGAGGAGTCAAGTAGTGACAAGTGGCCAGCCTTGGAGGTGGAGCTCGGAGGAAGCGGCCTTGGACAGGCCAGAGGGATCCTCTTTTCTCGTCTCGTCCACGCCTAGTCTGCTGGTGTCTTGTGTGCCTTCCTTAGAGGAAGGAAGGAGGAAACCCAGTTTCCAATCATTTGGGTAGATTTCTACATCTGTTTCATTTTCAGGACACATTCGAAATCCAGAAGGGAAGCATAACACCTGGCCAGAAAGTCCTTATTGTTGACGACTTGTTGGCAACAGGAGGTAAGTAACAATATCAGCCCATTCCATTTAGTAATTAGTACAAAAGCTAAGGTATAAGGAGACCCAGGAGGGATCAACTACCTCCTGAAGCATGTAGCATGTTGAGGATCTCTCAGTTAAAACCATTCAGTCAGTTTAATCAAGAACAAATAATCAGACAGAACTTCTGTCTTTGATCGCATGCAGCGACAGCGAAAACCCAGACAAAATTGAGCGGACCCAGAGGTATTTACTCTAGCTTTGAGCTCGGCTGTCCTCCGACAAAACCTAGTATCTGCACCTGAGTAGCTTCCGAGAAAAACGCGAAAACGTGGTTTTCTAAACCTGCTTCTTTTTGGGATCCCAAAACGTATGACATCGCAAAAGTTGTCCGTCCGTAAGCACGATAACCCTCGAAGGGAATGAGATATTTTGATGAAACTTGGTGTGAGGATTGCTTGGGTCAAGAGTAAGGTGGAGTTCGTAGAGGGGCTTTGTAGCCCTATATTTAGGCGTGGGGGAGGGGGTCTAAATTAAGGGGTAAGCAAAATGTTTTTAAACAGCTCATGAGACAGATTATGGGGTAAGAAGACATGCTGAACACGATGGTGGAAACCATTTTCTTGCCGGACAAGTAGTTCGCCCGGATTCTGGCCAAAACCGGAAAGTTTGTTAAAAGTAAAAGTTTTATTTGAAGTTGATTGGATGTCCGATTTAGGGGTAAGAAGACATGCTGAACACGATGGTGAAAACCATTTTCTCGCCGGAAAAGTAGTTAGCCCGGAATCCGGCCAAAACCGGAAAATCTGTTAAAAGTAAAAGTTTTATTTGAAGTTGATTATATGTTCGGTTTAGGGGTAGTAAGACATGCTGAACACGATGATGCAAATCATTTTCTCGCCGGGCAAGTAGTTCGTCCGGAATCCGGCCAGAACCGGAAAATTGTAAAAGTCTTCGTAGTTGATTAGATATCCGATTTAGGGGTAAGAAGAGATGCTGAATCCGTGTATGACAGTCATTTTGTACCCGGACATATAGTTCGCCCAGAATCCGGCTGGAACAGAAAAATTTGTTTTAAGTTAAATTTTGATTTGAAGTTGATTAGATGTTCGATATAGGGGAAAGACGATGCGCTGAGTTCGATTTTATTTTTTTTTTGCCGGACAGGTAGTTCCGGAATTCGGCCGAAACTGGGAATTTCGCAGAAGTAAGGCTGGAATTTTTCCTCCAAACAGATATGACTTATGTGGGTTAACACAAACATGCTGAATCCATATCTGAACTTGGTTTTCTCAGATGATTAGCTTTTTGGCCTTTTCTGTTTCTGAATTTTAATAGTAAAAATGTTCAAGGAGTCTGGCGAAGACTGGATCTGGTGTAGACAAGACCCAATTGTCTGGATCAAATATTGAATTTTTGGAATCGCATCGATACCTTTGGTCTTGTTTCGTATTCATTCAGCAAACTAATGTAGTTTTGTAAACAATAAAGTGATGATGCTGGTGATTTTGTTGATGGTGTAGCGTAGGTTTGTCAGATAATAGGTTTTGGAGAAAAAGCATGTAGATACTAGATAAAGCCCGAAAATAAAGTTGAGACCTTGTGTAGATACTAGGTGATATCTAAGAAACTAAGCCTTGTAGAAAAACTTTGTAGATACTAGGTTTTGTCGGAGGACAGCCGAGCTGATGTTGATACCCGTTTACTCCTCTTCCGTCTTCACCGTTGCTTATCGCACAAGAAATATTGAAGGAGGCTAGCAGGAGGCGTACTCCGCGCGCCGACCCGCTCTGGGGCGCGTCCGTAGAACCAATCAGCATTGACTGCAAGATTTCCTCTTGGACGACTTAACAGCGATATAGCTATTTGTAGAGGTAACGAAACGTGATGTGGCGCAAATCTACTAACCTCCGCTCGTTTACGTCGGGAGTCGGCCGTATTTTATTCGACTGAGCATGTTTGTACGACCGAGATAGGGAGACAGCAGTTCTATATCGTATTTGTTCTTGGTTTAATTTCTATTAGCCATAGCTTCTGCCAAAAGGCATTGCAATGAAGCAACGGCTTAGCTGCTGTAGTTACCGTACTGTTTGCCGACTTTAGAGCAGGGACGGCAAATTGAGACGTCGACTCTCTACGTATGCAAATGTGCAGTGTAGAAAATTAATTCAGTATATCCAAATCCAAGATATAACGGTAAACCGGCTTCCCAGTTAAACTTTAAATGTTATGTAGGATGCCAAGGATATTTCTGTTAGAACCCATGTAAATGATATGTTTCGCGAAAAGACGACATGTGAGAAGGTCACAAGATATATTTTCGTAGATTATTTCGTAAACCACATTGGCCTTACATCACAAAAAATCAACGAAGAAACCAACGAAAATGGGGTTTGTAAAGGCCAACGGATATATTTTCGGTATTAATTTTCGAATATTATTTTTCGGTTTCTTGTTGGCTTTCTGCTTTGTTTTGGTTTTATTGTTTGTTGATGTTCATCCTCGTTTTGGCATTTCGAAACTGAAGAAGGGAGGCGGTTGTCCTCCCGAAATATTCGCCTTTTATTTCAGTATATTCGTTGGCCTTTACAAACCCCATTTTCGTTGGTTTCTTCGTTAATTTCTTGGGATCTCTGCGTAAGCAAATCTGCAGCGCAGAAAATTAATTCAGTGTATCCAAGATACAACAGTAAGCCGGTTTTCCAGTTAAACTTTAAACGTTATGTTGGATGCCAAGGATATTTCTGTAACAACCCCTTTCAATGATATGTTTCGCGAAAAGACGACATGTGAAAGAGTCACAACATACATTTTAACCTAACTTTGAACCTAGGGATGCGCGACCATGAGCGTGTTCCACCCTTCTATCAATTGTAACTACTAGTTACTAGTTTCGTTCCAACCTCGTGAAAAGTTACAACGCTGACCGTTCCAACCTTCTCAAAATAGTAACTATCTGCTTACCACGCTCGGGAGCGTAGTTAGCGTAGTAACTACAATCTCTGACCGTGACTAGCCCGATCAGCCCGCGGTACGATATTGTGAAAAAAAATAGAAAAATGGGTTCGAGCCTTGGCGCCAAGAAGCTAGGATTCGTGATGTCATCCCGACGAAAAATTGTCTCAAAATAGTAGTATGAAGTTGTACGAAAAAGTAGCATGCAGTACCAACTGATGCTACTAAATGCCATTGTAGCAAGACTGGATGCTACTGGAGCAAGGTATTTACGACTGGCTGGTCATTTTTAGTGACTGTTTTTTCAGATAAGAACGACTGTTATTGAGAAAAAACGACTGTGTTAACGATAAATCGGCTGATTTTAAGAAAAACAAATAATTTTAAGAAAAAATCTACTATTTTTTACGAGAAACCGATTGTTTCAAAAAAAATCGACTGTTTCCAAGAAAAAAATCGACTGTTTTACGAAAAACGCTACTGAATACTACTGCTTAAGATTAGCACAGGGTGAGGCATTCAATTAAAGTATTCTGTACTACTGCATATCGTACAACTACCATACAACTACACAGGCTAGAGATTTCGTCGTCCACTGCTTCCTGACCGAAGACTGAAAATTAAGTGTCTTTTTCTGTGTGTGTTGTTTATTTTTTTTATTTTCTTCGTTTACTCCGCCTTTTCAAAATGGCGGGTCATAAATAAATTACTTACTTACTTACTTATTTTTCATCCGGATGCGTAGTAACTACGGTAAATAGGGTGGAATGCGCTCCATGTGTTAAATCTTACTAAACTTCTATCAGGGTTGCACTTAGCTTACGCTTTCTCTGAAATCCAGTTATATTCGCCGTCGAGTGACGCTAAAACACATTTTTATATTTCCAGGCAGCTTGAAGGCATCGTGTGAGCTAGTCAGACGTCTAGGAGGAGAAGTGATAGGTTGTCTGGTCGCCATTGAACTAGAAGAACTCAATGGGCGGGCGAGTGTGCCTTGCCCCGTCCATAGCTTATTGAAATACTGATCTGAAATGCTCTGCTAAAATATAACGCTTTTCTAATTGGAATCTACCTTCACCATTTCATCTCATTTATTCATACTACCAGAGGCGTTACTAGCCAAAATGTTGGGGGGGGGGGGGCAAGGTATTTACCGACTGGCTGGTCATTTTTACCGACTGCTTTTGCAGAAAGAGGAGTAAACGGGTATCAACATCTGCTCAAAGCTAGAGGAAATACCTCTAGAGGCGTATTCTCGCCGTTCCCCGAGGACTCCTCGGGGTATCGAAGGGAACGGCGAGAATAGAGGGAGTCACTCCACGCGGACTCCACGTACAGAAACAGCGAGAATATGGGGAATGCTTCTAAAATGGATTTTGTTCAAAAAAAGAATATGCAGCTGAAAAAATTAGTCTAGATCCACTTTATTTTTGGTTTTGTTTATTCTGATTATATTTAATTAATTTGACATAGCACCTACAACAGCAAAAATTTATTCCCCTCCGAATTTGAAAGGGAGTCCTTTTGATGAAGGTGATGATAATCGGAGCGTTCCCCGTCCGTGGGGACTCGCGAGAATACGGGGAGTGAGTCCCCGGGACAAACAAAAACGCGGGGACTCAAGTGGTCGAATTTCATATAAAATACTGGGAACAAACAATATAAAAAGTAACTATTGGGGAAATAGAAAACGAGGGGTAAAATAATAACCTATTAATTTCTATTCCGTAGGGAAACAAAGGAGGGGACAAAGCTATTCTTGTATCTCACGTGTCGGCAAAACACTGGTTGAAGGGTAGGGACTGGTTCGGAAGCTTGTCTTTGAGGCCTCTCCCTTTCTGTTGTAAAATTGGGGGGCAGGATGTCGCGGAGGACTGGGTTCAGTAGAGTCTGCCCTCCAAACTTTAAGCACAAATTTTCGCGACGATGAGACAGGGCTGTCAGATTAAATTTTTTCAGAAAATAAATATAAGGGACTTTCAGAGATTTATCCGTTATTAGGAGAGCTCGGTATTGTATCCTCTCTAGAGCATCAGATTGCTCGCGAGTCACACCAAAATGCCATACAGGGCAGCAGTATTCTAGGACTGGGCGAATGAACGAAAAATAAATACGCAAGAGATGTTCGGAAGGGACACCATGACGGGAAAGAAGTTTGAGTCCCCGAAGGCCCATATTGGCCTTCTTTAAAATGGAATCTACGTGCTTTTCCCACTTCATATCATTCGTGATGTGTACACCCAGCAGTTTTATTTCTTTAACATGTTGCGCACTGGGGATTGGGGGACAAAATTTTGGTACACTTTTTTGAAAAGAGATCGTTAGGACCACTGATTTTTCCGTGTTTACAACCATCTGGTCTGCAGATACTTCATCAGAAATATCATTTCCCCGAGGCCTCGGGGAACGGCGAGAATACGCCTTAGGTCCGCTCAATTTTGTCGGGGTTTTCATAGTTACTGCATGCGACTAAAGACATAAGTTCTATCTGGTTATTTGTTCTTGCTATTAGTTACTATTTTCGTCCCAGCCTCGTGAAAAGACTACGCTTACCGTTCGACCTTCTCGAAATAGTAGTAATGTTTTTTGCCAAAAGAGCTCAAAGCCTCTCTGCTCAGTCCTCTGTCCTTTCTGCTAATTTGACCGTTTATGGTAGAGAGGAGAAGGGCGCCGTTCTCCTCAGCAGATAGGTCAACTCACCTCGGGGTTGCCAGTCTCCTTTCTCCGCAGGCCTTGGCAGAAAGGACAAAGGCATTGGTCCAAAACGGTCAAAAGAGCAGTGAGGAGGAAGCGCTTGGTGGTAAAGACGGGAAGATGAACCAAGGCCTTAGTAGACAAGTGACAAAAAACGGGACTAGTAACTAATAGTAACTATACTCTTGATGAATAACTCTCCTTGCCGATGCAAAATCGTCGGGTACCAAGCGGAAGAGCCAGAAGCGGTATCACAGTTGCTCCCGAAGATCGCCATGATTGTTTGACACAGGATTTGAGTTGTTGAGTTTGAGTCGTATCTAGACGCTGAGTCCTTCTTCCTCAGGAGCACTGGCGTGTTTTAGACTGAGTCATATAAGGCATATTCTCGCCGTTCCCTGATGACTCCGCGGGGAATCGAAGGGAACGGCGAGGAGAGAGTCACTCCACGCGGACCCCGTCTACGCAAAACAACGAGAACACGGGGAACGCTTCTAAAATGGATTTTGTTCGAAAAAAGAAATATGCAGTTGACGAAATAAGTCTGGATCCACTTTATGTTTGGTTTGGTTTATCTGATTGTTTTTCATTAATTTTACATTGCATCAACACCAGCAAAAATTGATTCCCCTCCGAATCTGAAAGGTAGTCCTTTTCGATGATGGTGATGGTAGTCAGAGCATTCCCCGTCCGTGGGGACTCGCGAGAATATGGGGAGTGAGTCCCCGGGACAAACAAAACGCGGGGACTCCTCAAGTGGAGTCCTCGGGGAACGGCGAGAATACGCCTTTAGTAGACAAGTGACAAAAAACGCGACCAGTAACTAATAGTAACTATTTGCTTACCACGCGTAGTAAGCGTGGTAACTACGAATATCTTCGACGTGATTGGTCCGATTAGCCTGTGGTACGATATTTTGCTGAAAGTAGAAAAATGTGTTCCAGCCTCGACGCCAAGAAGGCAGAATCCGTGACGACGTGCGTAGTAACTGCGGTAAGTAGGGTGGAACACGCTCTGTATGTTTCAATTTGTCTCTCCACTGCTGTTTCAAGCTTGCGAGTTTCAAGTCCTAAGGGGAGGCAGAATAGCAAAACAAGTAAAGATGGACCTAATTTAATTAGTATCCGACTTGTATCTGTCCCAGTTGTTCCCTCACAGGTTCCGAACCTGCAACCCGGATCTGGGTCATCTCCAAGGATTTTGTTATGAAAAAAGCTCAGTTTTGTTTTGCGTCTGCGTTGCGATTCGAAATCTAAGATTTCCTAAAAAACGTTGGTTGACTGACCTTTAATATATAATAATATAATATTTATTCATTGCCCACTTGCAACAAAAAGATAAATAGTGGACTAGAAAATTGAAGAAAAGACAAGAAACAAAAACAAAGAGAGTGTACAATAACATTAATAAAACACACGGATCAGACCGTGGTGAGGCGACAAACGCCGATACGCTGTTTCTGACAGCTTTTCGTGCAAATCAGTCAGATTTTCAGTAATATTCGGCAGACAAAACTTTTTTTACCATCTTTCGATTCCAATACCAAAGGGGAAGATAAAGAAGAAATTTGCAGAAGCGGAAATAAAAGATCGAAAATCGCTAATATCTTTTTTCTTAAAGTTTAACTGAAAAGGGCTGGGATAGGACAATCTAGTTACCCATCAGTTATTCACGTAAATTGGCTTGAAGACCCGCTGAAAATCCGTTACTTCGTTTGTTCCGCTATTCACGAATAATCAATTTTCAGATAGTGGAATTTCCGTGGGATTTGTGGTACCTCTATCCGCTTGTATCTGTGTTGTATGCCTTACATATTATTTTTTTGCTCAGGCACTAGCCATTCTTCACCAAGCTCTCCACTGCCCACTGAAAAGTCGCGTTTGTGTTGAGATTAAAAATTTCCCGCGTCATAGTAGAATTTATGTTGTGGGGACGGCCGCAGATGTTCTGAGCGTCATAACTAGAGTCGATAGTGGAAAATAAAAAAACCCTTAGCGGAATCGAAATAATTCAGTGAATGCAATTAAATGACACAAAAGTAAGTTGGCTTTTCACTTAAACTTTAAATATAGGGTTGCTGTACAGAGTGCTTCAGATGTGTTACTTTTTGTCACAACAAACTTCAACCATAGAACTTACACCCTTGGTTCAGATAGCCTTCTGCGTTGTTCTTGGACGTATATGCAAAAGCTAAAAAACTTTAAACCATAGCGTCGAGATCCTGACGCCAAGAGCTAACATTTTTTAACGGAACAGCAGAACAAATGGTGCGTTTTTCCGCAGACGCCAAAGCAAATTTTTACGAAAAAAAAGCGTTGAGTCCCGCCATTTTGATGAAAAAAACGTAGCACTTGGCGATAGGATTATAGCACCAACAAGACAAACAGTTTGAACGCAGAAATACATTGCGACAAGCCTAACTTAGCGTTTGTCGCAGAAACGAAGTCAGTGCAAACTAGGGTTTATGGGCGTATTCCTGCCGTCCCCCGAGGACTCCACTTGAGGAGTCCCCGCGTTTTTGTTTGTCGCAGGGACGCACTCCCCGTATTCTCGCGCATCCCCACGCATGGGGAATGCTCCGATTATCATCACCATCATCAAAGAGGACTCCTTTCAGATTCAGAAGGGAATCAATTTTTGCTGGTGTTGGTGCAATGTAAAATTAAGTAAAAAGAACCAGAATAAACAAAACCACAAATAAAGTGGATCCCTCGTTAAGCATTGTCCTAATAGGTGTAATAAGCTGAATAACGCTACACGCGATATTTACGTCTTAATACACACGCCCGTTCAAATACGAACCAGAGAGGTTCTTATCAATGCAGCGTGCAGTGTTGCCACGCTCATACAGTTTTTCAAGTTTCTAAAGATCAGAAAAGTGCTCTTAGTGTTACTTGAAGTACACCAGTACAATTTGACGCCCAATATATTGTAAAAAGCAATTAAATCTACGGATGGACAGCACAAGTCCTTGAACTAGCAGTAAGCAGTCGCAACAGAACAAAACGTATTATTTTTTAGAAAAGTTGTTTCTTCAGCTTCCACCAAAGTAGAACTTTAGTGCTTCCCGTGGCAACCCTGACGACGCTGGTCTTTCCTCGGCCCGCTGGCGGAACCAACCAAGCGATCTGATTGGCCCTGCATAAGCCAGAATAGAGCGCTAGTCTATTTTCCTTTATTCACCTTATTACAGCGCGCTCCGAGGAAAAGAGGAATCTGTAATAAGCTTTATACGCCGTAATACACCTTACAACACCAATTAGGACAATGCTTTAGATCCAGACTAATTTCGTCAACTGCGTATTTTTTTTTTTCGAACAAAATCCGTTTTAGAGCATTCCCCGTGTTCTCGTTGTTTTCCTAGGCGAAGTCCGCGTGGAGTGACTCCCTCTGTTCTCGCCGTTCCCTTTGATTCCCCGAGGAGTCCTCGGGGAACGGCGAGAATACGCCTTATGGCGTCGGGACTTACTGTGGTAAATTTTAAACGACAGTACGATATAAAGCACGAAACCCCATTTTTGGACGCTGCAGTTGAACACTGCGTAAAATACGAGCATATTTACATCCGTTGTGGGGGCTAGAGATGATTTCTTGCCAAACGAACGCAAAACGCGCATGAATGGAAGTGCTCTCATTTGTTTACTAAAGCCCTTGGCGAGGCAAGTAAAATACAGCGTTTATACTGAGCGTGTTCCATCCTACTTACCGTAGTTACCACGCATAACGTCACAAATTCTGCCCTTTTGTCGTCAAGGCTGGAACGACTTTTCTATTTTCCAGCGGAATATCATGACACGGCTGAATCTGACCAATCACGTGACAGAGATTCGTGGTTACCACGCTCCCGAGCGTGGTAAGCAAATAGTTACTATTAGTTACTATTTCGACAAGGCTGGAACGGTCAGCGTAGTAACTTTTCGTGAGGTTGGAACGGATTTAGTAAATAATAGTTACTATTGGTACGAGGGTGGAACACGCTCACTGAGTATGCGGACAAACTGTCAATCAACTCAACTTTAAACACGAGTGATTCACTTTCCAAAACGAACACAGCAAGGCGTCGGACTTGTGACGCATTTCCACGCCGAGGGTATTTTTCATACCTTAGGCCTACCAATCTTATCTTTGTTTGCGGTTGATGCCGTTCTGGGATCACACCTCCCTCGACCACTTGCGCACGGCATCGGCGCTCGCCTCGACCTGTGTAATTTTTCTCAACAACAAATAAACGAACTGTTTAGTTTATCTGTCCACGCTCATATCTTCGTGCTTTCAATCTTTCGCCACTCCTTCAGTGTACGAGTCCGTCGTAACGTATCGAGATTTTTCATAGAGCTAAAACGGTCGCAAATACGCTCGGGTTGACGCAGTCGGTAAACCCACCATACGCCCTTCCTTCCCGATTAGTTATTTTTTGTCCCTAGATGCGCTAGTGTAAAGTAAACAACGAAACGGCACTTCTTGGCGTGCGTTTACCTAGGCTTATTTTTATATTTCAAGTTATGTTTGTCCCTTAAAGGACAACTTCTACTAGATATGACCTTTTCACTATGAAATGGACCAGAAAAAACTTTCTCGAAAATACCATAACTTTCCATCTGGATTTAGCGATTTTCTTGTTAGCGCTTGTCGGCTCTGCACAGCCTTCTTGTTCTCCGACGCGGCGGCTGGGCGCAAAACATTTGAAAACTGAACTGAGCGCGCCGTGGATAAAAATTACGAAAACTAAGCAAACAATATTAGACAAAAACAGAAGATTCTCATATCCTCGTGTGTGAAAGGGTTGTTAGCGAACGTTGAAGATTCTGGCAAATTTTGCGTCGTGTTAACGGGCAAAACTCGGCACGGCCGCAAAGGCACTAAAAAATCATAGGCACAAAACGAAATAATGAAGAAAGATGGAGATTTCAGAAGCTTATAATTCCATAAGGGAGCTAGGTATATTATAGAAGGCAGAATAAGCAAGAGGGGTCCTTTAAGCCTGGCTATGTTTGAAACTGTTCAGACTACCTCTGCCTTTACTTTATCACGTCGGTCAAACATGGCTTCCGACTTCAGTGCTGACTGACTTCTCCACGGGACCAATGACCGACGCGGTATGACCCGAAAGCCTAATCGCTTATTCCCCCTACAAAAAACTTAAAGCAAGTACTAACTTGTGATTGTTATTTGTTTCTGTGGAGCATCTGACGGTAACTAGTCAGTAGATTTTGTGAAGGGTGTACGTGTACTAGGTGGACTGTAAAACCCACCTGAAACGATGCCCACCACGACAAGTGACCTGTGGCAGCTCGGAAATCGAACATTGAGAGTAACCTAAGGCGTTTTTCCGTGCTCCCACAAACAGTTTGTAGGTCGACTGTGGCTCGAAAAGAGTGTTTCCGCGGTCTTTCGTGCGGCCCACAAGTGTGTTTCCGCGACCAACAAGATTTTCGTGGCTCGCTTTGTGGCTCAAATTCGACAAACAACTGGCGAGGTGATTGTCGATTTTGTGGCTCGATTCTGGCGGGAAATTCAAACTAAGCAGCAAAATTGTGTGGAAACAATAAAGTTAACTACTTTTTCAAGCAAATAGACTTAAAACTGAGGATGGTTTTTGTACAGAATGGGAAGGAAATAAGCCTGGAGTTCCATTTATTGAGATTTTACATGAATTTTCTTTTTATTTTCAGATATTTTAAATTACCGCTAAAAAATAGACAAAACGGCGTTTTCGTGAGTTTCAACTAGTGGCTCGACTGTGTTGGCCATTGTGTGGCACACAATCGTGTTTCCGCGACAAACACTCAGAAGTGTGCGGCCCACAACTGTGTCGCGGAAAAAACCTCTAGTGGATACAATCCGAACAAATTTTTGTTACCGTTTTTCTTGACAGATAGCACTGACGCTCTCTATTTCTGTTATAGGTAAGTTGACGCTTGTCTACTTTCGCCCATTAGCCTGTTAATTAGTTTCTTGTGAACTACTGCAGGCTAGGGCCAGGCTAGGGCACTAGGCAGTAGGTTAGCTTTCCAGTAAAGAGAAGAGAAAGTCAAGGGTAATTGAATTGGCCTGGAAAGAATGGATCATCACTGAGGTGACTGGAAGACTACAAGAAAATGAGGAACTTTACTGTCATTGGAGTGTTGCTTTTATCTTCCTTCTGCCAGACATCATATGGTGAGCTTAGCCTAAGGCTTACCCTAGTAAAACTATTATTCTTGGTTAGCAGTCTTAGGTCAATCTCCCACAATTCCTGGATTTCAGAATACCCTGTACCAAATGCTGGCTATGCCCTGACGGTCATTGCCCACGAAAATTTGTTGTTAATATTAATAACTTAGCCATAGAAATTTACAGGTTGTGTTGAAGTAGGAGTATTACAGTGCCCATGCTTTATGTCACTGTGCCCAAATGTGTGAGCACTGGGCTTGTATGTTGGAGCATGCCATAGGGGACATTTTTTGGAATGGCTCTGGTCCTGTTGAGCTCGATGGACATTTCCATGTGGACGGCCTTGATCTTTTTTTCATTTTCGTGTGAACAGATGAAAAGGTGAATGGGCCATCCAGCTCGATGGACAGCTCCCTTCAACAACACTCCAAGGGCAGCGTTGAGCTGAATGGGGATATTGTGTGGACCTTCCCACTCATATGCTCCCATCCAGCTGAATGGGCATTTTTGCGCGGTTGGAACCATCTTCCTCAGCCGTTCTAGGCCTGAACAATTTTCTCATTTTCGCGAGGACGGGATCACCCATTCATCATTACAGCCATCTACGCGAAAACATCCCCCTATATTACAGGTAATGCCAGAGCTTAGCCAGAGCAGTATACCAAAAATTCAGGATCTGTCGAGAGGGTACCAAGGGCTCAGCCCTAACACTGGACACCCTGTGCTAAATGTTGGATACCTCCAGTAGGGTAGCCACAAAAAGTGCCATTGGGGGTAGCTTGAGTTTGCCAATTTTTTGTAATCAAAAGATGGATTGCCACAAATTTGCCTTATGAATTTTCAGTTTTTTACTACAGAAAACAGCTTTCTGAAATTGTCTGTCCCTAAGTTGACTCTTTAATGAGAAGGCCAGCCATAAAACTGTTTGATATTACAGTAGGGGTATGCTAATTTGAATGTTTGTTGACTTCAGACTTTGCCAGTGCCATTTTAATGCCCTTGCTTTGACTACAGTCAACTATGAGTTAGCCAAAGTAGCTAAATAAGGACCTCCAAAAACACCTGGATAGGTATTTTGGATCCTTATTCTACTATTTAGCCAAAAATTGCAGTGTTCACATTGAAGTAACTGTTCAAATAAACTTACCTCTACTGTATAATTACTATTACATTACTATTACATATTCACATCATCCAAATCTGGGTCACTCCGAAGCTAGCCTATAATTCACATAGTTAGCTTTCTAAGGTGAAGCCAAACAAAAACCCTTGCCACATGTAAATTCAGCTATAAAAAAAAATAAAATCTGAATTTGTACATAAAAATTGTTGATACTAAGGAGTAAAACTGCAATAAAGAGCACCACTAAGTCTGGGCTTAAAAATCCAGTTTAAAAATCCTTGTTTTTTTTCAACTATAAAAGTATCTGTATTTGGGGCAGCACCTTTGAACCAAGAAGAATGTGGATTTGCTATCTTAGCTCGGCTATCAAAACTTCTTAACTACTGTAAAAAGTGCTGTACTGGTTGTAAAAAGCCTAGATGATTTGTGTTCAGTTTTTTCCTTGTTTCAGCTCTTCTTTGTCGATGTGATCTCGAGTCTGAAGATTGTAAGGACAACACATGTAAAACTGACGGAGTTTGCTTTACATCAACAACAAAGAAAGATTCTGGAATAGTTGTGCAGGAGTACAGGTATGTTCTTGAAGTAGTTTGATCAAGCTGTTGATTTTTATTGATGCATACAAGTGTAGGCTAATTAAGATTGCTGTGATATGGGGAACTGAAAAAGAGTAAGAAGTCTGTTGTCACCTTGGTCTGAGAAAAGTTGCAACAAAACAAGTGAAATGTGAACAGTTCCATTGTTAGCCTAATAGAGAAACTCTGCATTGGGCCACAGTGTCGAAGTCAGTTGATTCTGTGTTAGACTGTAATTCCTGCCCGATGAAAAATTTATCTCAAAATAGTAGTATGAAGTTGTACGAAAAAGTACCGTGCTGTACCAACTGCTGCTAGTATATGATTCTATGTAAAGGCTACCGTGTTACTGCATTCTAGTGCCTACTATTAGCAAGACTGGATGCTACTATAGCAAAACAGGATGCTACTGGATACTGCCGCTTAAGATTGGCCCAATCTGAGGCACATTAAATGATAGCATACATATCTATACTTACAACTTTTTCGTACAACTATCATACAACTACGCAGGCTACAAACTATTCATCGGGTGACTTGTTAATAGGCCCAGTTTCATTCAGGTCTACCACCCGGTAACAATCACTCCATGCCATGCATGAATCCAGTCTCAAAAAGATGCTATTGCCCTTTTTTGAAGCCACTGTTTTTGAGAACCATCCACTTTTTTCGATCAGTGATGATCTGGTGTTTTGTTAGCCATTTCTGGATCCGCTTGTGACAAGTCAACCACAAAACCCTGATTTTTCGATACCCTATGGCAAATGCTGGATATATCTAGTGTTTAGTATAACCTGTGCCTAACGCTAGATATCCTGTGTCAAACGCTGGATACCTGCTGGTACACTAGGCCTTACCTAACTCACTGTAGATGATTTCTGATTGGTTGATTTCTGAGCATCACTTAAATCATCAATATTTAATTCGGTTCGAGTATCCAGCATTTGGAATGGTGCATCCAGCGTTAGGCATAGGGTATGCCAAATACTAGATATACCCAATGTTTGGATAGAGTAGCCTATAGAAAAATCAGGGGTTTGTGGTAGACTGCTTCTGAAGTCTTCTCGCAGCGTTTGACAGTGTTTTTACGTCCACCAAATGCTGGTAGAAGTTGTGTGGAGGGGGGGGGGAGAAAACTGCTATTTATGATCGCCAACATATCATGCTCGTGGAATGTTCTTGTGAAAAAGTAATGAACAGCAAATTGTGGGCTCTAGCTAGATATCACAATGATAGTGATGATTTGGACCAGCCCCAAAAAATTTTTGTCTGGCAGAAAATTCATTAGAAAGCAATGCTGAGCAAATCGTAAAAGGCAAATGGAGCTCTGTCTTACATTAGAAGCTTCCATTCCCTGTTTCTATTAGAAAAATATGGTAGTACCTACAAATGCTGAATCCATCCCCAATGCCATCTGATGGTTGAAAACGCAGAGTTAACTTACATTTTATTCGGTTCTGAAATATCTTCTTTTTTTTTCACGTGGCCGCTTCAGATGCGCGACCATTTCGACGCTCAAACCACACTTGATCATATTTATGATGCAGCTTAACGGAAGTAGCGGATAACATCTACATTTGTTACACCATATTTTATTCGGTTCTGCCAGGTCTATTTTTTCTGTGGCCAGTTCGACGTGTCAGTCTTGCGCAGACGAATTTTCACACTTACCTTTCCTGTCGTTGGACCAGGGTTGCCACTTTTCTCTGATGGAACCTCTTGTGACATCCTGGCTTCTACGACGCAAAGTAGACTACTTTTGCCAACTATTAAAGCACAGCTCTTACTAGAAATGATCTTTTCCCAATGAAATGGATCAGAAAAAACATTTTCGAATATTCCATTACTTTCCACTTGAAATTAGCGATTTTCTTGTTAGCGCTTGTCGATTATCTCCAGCCTTCCTGCTCTCCGACGCGGCGGCTGGGCGCAAAACATTTGAAAACTGAACGCGCCGTGGTTAAAAAGTGCGAAAACTAAGCAAATAAAAGAAGTAGTAAACAGATGCTTCTGAGATCCTTATTTGTGAAAGAGTTGTCAGCGGACGTTGAAGATTCCGGCAAAAGTTTCATTTTGTGACGGGCAAAATTCGGCAAGGCCAAAAACCGCTACGAATTCATAGGCACAAAACGGGACAGTGGAGAAAGGTGGGGATTTTAGAAGCTTATAATTCTGTATGGGAGCTAGGTATATTATAAAAAGCAGAATAAGCAAGAGAGGTCCTTTAACGAGAAATTTCGCTTTATCTTCTTCGTAATTAGATGCCTCCACTTTTTCATTTTATTTTTGTATTTACTGGTAAGGAACCGGTTGCAGAATTCTGGCTCGCTTTGTCAAAGAGGCGAAAATCTGTGAGAAATCGCAGAATTCTGCGACCAGTGGCAACACTGTGCTGGACTAAGTGATTATGTTCGAAAGGTGCCTACACAAGTCCCAGTTTTTCCCACCGGAGGACCCTGTGGCTTGTCGTCCTTCCCGAACGGCTGCCAATGTCTATGCGTTAATATGCTGCTCATCCCATGATCTCTGCAACAAGGAAATTAAGCCATTGCTAAAGCCTGAATCTTTGGTTGAAGGTATTTTGTCTGGGCTTGAGTTTGTTGTGACTAATGTCTTGACAATGTGAGCTTAAAGCGGATAAACGAGGAGCAGTAGTTGAATTCTAAATTCTATAGTATGGAATAGAGCAAAATAGCACCAGTGACTTGACAAAATTGACACACTTGATTAGCAGCGATACTAGCACCACTAGCGATAGAGAACGTCCCTACTGAAACTCATTCCGTCGTTCACCAGCGCTGGCTCCGATAAATTCACATTCTGAACAGAGCAAAAAAATATAATACATCCTCCATTGTTTCCTTGGTGTGTGCAGACCGCATCTTTGCTTTACTAGAAATTTCTAAACCCCCAAGTTTTTCTCGCTTTAAATGCCGCAAGCGTGGTGGGCGGCGCTATGAGTATCGCCCGTTCGCCAAGCATGGAAAGTATAGGCGTTGGCGCCACTCGCTAGTGTTGTTTTGCTCTGGTATGGAATCTATTACACGGAACTAACAGTCAACATGTGTAGTCAATAGAATGCGTAATATACGTTTCTTTACAATTACCAGGGCCTAACAGCGGCGTTACGTATGGGTGACGCCGCTGGTGGCACCCCCCTCAATGTTGTCGGTCAAATCAGTAAAAACAAGAACGCGAAGTGCCGCTATTTTTTTTCCTAACATTCGATTTTTCTGAAAAACAACATTTTCTTGAAAAACAAAACAAGTCAGTTTTTCTTAAAAATTTTCGATTTTCTTAAAGCACAACCCTACTAGTAGTGATCTTTTCACGATTAAATGGTTCACAAATATAGTTTCGAAAATCCTTTACTTGCGACAGAAATGAGCGGTTTTCCTGGTAGCTCTTGTGCCGTGGTTTATAAGTGGGAAAACCAAGCAAACAAAATAATTCTTAAATAGGTGATTGACCTGATGGTCTACCATGTCTTGCAGATTGAAAACACTCTGAAGCTTCTCATGTCGTAATGTGTGAAAGAGTGTCGGCAAACCTTGAAGCTTTCGCCCAAGTCTGCGTTGCGTACAGAGCAAAATAACACTAGGGAGTAGCGCCAAGACCTATACTTTCCATACTTCACAATCGGGCCATACCTGTAGTGCCGACCACTACGCTTGTGGCATTTAAAGCGAGATGATGTTGCGGGTTCAGAAATTTCCAGTAAAGCTAGATGCGGTCTGCACACATCGAAGAAACAGGGGAGGTTGTATCTTTTTTTGCTTTGTTCAGAAATTAAATTACTGGAGTCAGCGCTGGTGAACGACTGATAGAGTTTCACTAGGGATATTCACTATCGCTAGTGGTGCTAGTGTCGCTGCTATTCGAGTGTGTGTCAGTTTTTTTCAAGTCCTGGCGCTACTCTCTAGTGTTATTTTGCTCTGGTTGCGTGACTGGCAAAACTCGGTAAGGCCGAACAAGCTCTAAAAAGACATATGAACAAAACGAAACAATGGCAAAAGACCAGGATTTCAGAGCATATAAATCCATACCTATGGATAAGGGAGCCTCTGGGGCCGATGCATTTTCTCCATAGGCTACAGTCGAGTTATTAAATTGAAATCAAGAACAAATTCTAAATTAGGATAATAAGTACGTCAACTAATCTTGAAAAGAAGGACAAAAAGCCATACAACGTCTATGTGGCAATTTGGATAGCTTATAATGACTGATAATTTAGTAGCCATGATTTCATATGGTGGTAAGTAAGCATTTGCTTAAAAAATGGAGTCACGAGCCGGTAATCGGTTGTTCCATCAATAATATCACTGGTAAATAAGCATTCAACTCATGACACCAAATAACAATTACACAAATTGTAATCAACACTTGTGAGCAAATTATAATCATTTATGCGACTTTCTGTTTTCCACCTTTTTTTTTACACTTGTGCTTTAATCTTCCGAAAGTTCTGAAGGGGTTCGGAAAAGAAATGCCCTTCAAGCAGAACTCTTACTAAAATTGATCTTTTCACTATGAAACGGATCAGAAAAACGCTTCTCGAACATTACTTTCCATCTGAATTGAGCGATTTCCTTGTTAGCGCTTGTCGACGATATCCAGCCTTCCTGCTCTCCGACGCGGCGGCTGGGCGCAAAACATTTGAAAACTGAACGCGTCGTGGTTCAAAAGTAGGAAACTAAGCACACAAAAGAAGTAAAAAACAGAAGCTTCTCATATCATTTTGTGTGAAAGAGTTGCCAGCGGACGTTCAAGATTCTGGCAAACTTTGCGTTGTGTAAGCGGCAAAACTCGGCACGGCCGAGAAAGTGCTAAAAATCCGTAGGTACAAAACGAAACAATGGAGAAAGGTGGGGATTTTAGAAGCTTATAATTACATAAGGGAGCTAGGTATATTATAAAAGGAAGAATAAGCAAGAGGGGTCCTTTAAAGAGTTGCGTTTCCTACTGCTCTTTGGTCTGTCTGTAAAATGTGACTAACAGCCTGTCTGGTCTGAAGCGTGGCTTGTTGCATTTCGTAGCCCAACGGGTTTTCCGTTTGTGCAGATCGCTGTAAAATAAGAAAAGGTATTGGAAGTTACCGTTCTTGGCAGGTAAGATGGCGTGTGGAGAGTGAGAGATTCCTGCTTCCCCCCCCCCCCCTGCATGCATGGAGTGATGGTTACGCGATAGGGTAAACAAAATTGCTAAATAAAAAATTGACGGTGAAAGAACATTCATAGTGACAGTAGGGATGGTTAGCAGTGTGTGTGTGATAGAAAGACCATTTTTTGTGGCCCGCTTTAATCTGCGCATACGTGGGCGTACAACTTGATTTTCAAGTTCAACGGAAGAGGAGGATAAGGCTTAGGCGAAGTATTTTTATTCATGTTACAACACAAGCATGAACGGTCCTTAAGCCTCCGTTTATGAATAGGTGTCACACACTGGAATCCACAGGAGGTGTATTCCAGCAACCCCTGGTATGTCACGTGTCCAAAAAGAACCGTCACACGTCTGCAATAGCATGCTGTCACAATAGGGACTTTTGCAATACGGAACTCGCGCCGGCCCTTGTTCCCCTACCAGGTATAAATCGGTGTAGGGACACTCTTTACCTCTTGCACATTTCCCTTTCTTTCTGTATGCATGCTGCTGGGGTAATTTCTGAGGTCCTATGCTTTATGTAGCCAGCAAACCTGCAGTCTTTTCTTACAACCCGCGTAACAGATTTTCTTGTAAAATTAAAGGACAATTGAACAATGAACCCATACTTGAACACACCATGGAAATGCATTTACAGACATGGCCACGGAGAGCATTCTTCTCCTGAGCGTGACGTTTTCAAAATAGGTATGTTCGTTTCTGGAGGTTTGCACATGCAGACTCCAAGACAAAAAGCTCAATTCATTCGAATCTTGTACAGCGCTGGCCGGATCGTATTGGAATTTCTTCAGATATACGTTTGGGCTTAACTGGTTAAAAAATATTCCAGAAGAAGGATTGATTGGAGACATTTGTTCATTTCTAAAATTGTTCGGCACTGAAATAAGGACAGATGCAAAATGGAGCAAATATCATAGCTTGGAAACACTATTTCGTATTTGGATTAGGTTTTCTGCAGGCAATGTTAACGGAAGTCCTACAGATAGGGATGATACTTGGTACTCTTCATTCAGGTGTCCTTTAAAGCTAATTTAAAAAAAAAAAATAACTGATCAAGAACCACTAAAACACTGAATCATCCTCCACCCTGATTATACAAATGAAAGACCAAGCCTCCTAGACTAGTTGCAGATCCGGTACCAAGACTGCAACCTGTCGAATGCACTCATTTACGGCAATAGGTTTATACTGTCTGCTGTTTAATCGCTGCCCGATAAAACGCCCACTTTATTTGTTATGTTATCCTTAAAAAAATAAATACTCCTTAAAAAAATAAATACCTTTTATTACTTAAAGTGTATTCATGACTTGTTGACGTAAATTCAAACCCAATTAACTCAGCAGTTATGCTGGACCTTCTGTAAGTTGTAGCGTGTTTGTGATGTTTTGACATAAAATCAGCTATTGGGCTCGCACGGTGTACAATGTTTTTATGAATCGATGAAATGAATGGAATCGTTATTTCAGATGTGCAATGCTTGCTCCCCCCCCCCCCTTAACACACCCTTTGCTTCCTCCCGTCTCCTTATTTATAACCTTACAATTTCACACACACTCCGTGCCGCGTGTGATCCCTGTATGAAACGAGGACGGTGGTCCTACTGTGTAGAAAAAGTATATTTTATTCCTAGACCGGCTCGCTTTGCATCTTCCCTTCCTTCCCTTTCTTATACCCTGTTTTACGTAATAGCTTTTTACTAACAGTTTGGCACACTTTTTCTTTCAGTGTGTCTTTGCTTATTATTCGTAGGAGTTACTGCTATTAGACGTTAGAACTTTCGCGTCCGGATCTTTCTGCTTTTTCACCATCAAATGAAAGAAATCTCAGCTTTCCGAACGGTATTGAATGATTGGGCCAAAAATATGGGCAGGAATTCTGATCCGCCCAATCCTGATCGCATACATGGTTGTAGGTGAATGGGATTATGGTATAGGAGACTAGTGTGAGCTATGTCTGACAAGACTGCTCAAATCGCTTGCATCACGGAGGAAAATGTTAATTTTAGTGATGACTCCTTTAAAGCACAACTCTTACTAGAGATGATCTTTTCCCAGTGAAATGGATCAGAAAAAACGTGTTTGAATATACAATTATTTCCGTCCTGAAATTATCGATTTTCTTGTTAGCGCTTGTCGATTATCTCCAGCCTTCCTGCTCTCCGACGCGGCGGCTGGGCGCAAAACGTTTGAAAACTAAACGCGCCGTGGTTAAAAAGTTGGAAAACTAAGCAAATAAAAGAAGTAATAAACAGATGCTTCTGAGATCCTTATCTGTGAAAGAGTTGTCAGCGGACTTTGAAGATTCCGGCAAAAGTTTCGTTGTGTGACGGGCAAAACTCGGCAAGGCCAAAAAAGCGCTAAAAATTCACAGGCACAAAACGAAACTGTGGAGAAAGGGGGGGGGATTTTAGAAGCTTATAATTCTATATGGGAGCTAGGTATATTGGAAAAAGCAGAATAAGCAAGAGGGGTCCTTTAATGATTCCTTTATTATTGACTTTAATGATTCCTTCAGTCCGTGTTGTTCGTTGCTGAACCGGTCAGATATTACGTAGATGGAACGTTATACAAGTGACTTGTACCGTGACAAATCAACAGACTCTCTACGGTGGCTCGGCATAACATTCAAATCTTCATTGTCAAAATTTTGCTCTTCGGTTGTTCAAGAAGTTTATAAGTCGATCCGTAGCGCCTATGGGCGCATCGTCCCCATCCGGGGGCGCTATAATCCTAAAGCTTTGGGAAATTTGTACAGCACCTTCTGCGCTCCTTCTATACTATTTCGTTCTGGCGTCACTCATGTTCTGCGAAAGAAGGAGATTAAGAAGATGGGATCATGTTATTTTAAATATGCAAAGCACCTGCTCCACTTGTCGAAATTGTGTCATAACCATACATTGACGGAGAAATTCAAAATTCAAGACGCAAGTGTTACCCTTTTGGATGTTTCGTCATCACTTTCAAAACTCATGGACAACAAGGCCCAACCAGCACACGATGTCGTCCACTGCTTCCTGACCGAAGATTAAAAATTAAGTCTCTTTTTCTGTGTGTATATATGTGTTTTGTTTATTTTCTTTATTTTCGGCATTTACTCCGCCTTTTCAAAATGGCGGGTCATAAATAAATTACTTACTTACTTTATAAGCCAGAAACACATTATTGAATTGAATTAGTCTAGGACTCTCGTGTCGGAACCTCGTAGACAAACCAGGACGACATGGTGGGGCATCATCATGAAAACAAAATAAAACCAGACATTTAATTTGGGGGTCGTTTGTAATTATATTATAATTAGTATTGGTTCAGCTCAAGCAGACTGTGAATCATATTTAACAGTGCAAAACGACTACGTCAGCTGAATCGTATTCGAGCTATATTTTGGCCCTTCTTGGCAAGGGTTCTCTTCAGGCTCAAGCCTGAAAAAAAGTTTTTCTGTTTTTCAGTTTTTTCTCCAAGTTCATTTTCCAGCTTGTGCGGCTTGAGGCTGAAAAGAGGACCCTTGCAGAGAGAGGCCGAAATGTAGCTCTAATAAAATTCAGCTGACGTATCCCGTTTTGGACTGTCAAAACATAAATTCTTATCGGTGATATTAATTGATCAAATTACAATGAGTTAATTAATGGCATTAATCAATTTTGATCAAATTACAATGAGTTATTAATGACATTAATCAATTAGTTAATGGTATTAATCAATTAATTTGATTGATTAATGGAGTATTTTAATTAATTAAGCAAATATAATTTCTTATCAATGATATTTAATTAATAAAACTAAAAAACAGATTAATTAATTAACGTGAATAGTCAACTAATTTGATTACTTGATAGAGTATTTTAATTAATTAAGCAATCATAATTAATGTCGTTTAAACTAATACCAGTACAGTGGCAATTCCTCCTCTTAGCGGCAATAAGAGGAGCTTACCTGCCAGCTAGCGGCTTGAGTCATTCAAATTGTAAAACTTAGGCTGCCATTTTAGGTGCCTTCCTGCCGCGGCAGTTGTTGTGCGACATAATCTAAACTGGTGCACAATTATAAACGAATCCAGTCGTAGTGGGTGCTGTGACGACACAAACTTCTGCAACGGAGCCTTGTCCGCTATACTGGTGATGACGTCAGAAGTTCTGGGTGAATGAAATCAAAATTTGGGAGTTTTGTCTCATTTTGGGCGTGTTCGTTCAGTGACCCTGTAGGGATTTTGTTTTTGCTTACCCTTCTTGGTCGTTTTAGAAGACAATTCACAGTGGGTACATGTTCGGTTCCGATATTAGAACATACGTAACGACTTCGAACTTTGCTGGGTTTATTAAAGCATTTCACGTGAAATTAGTGATTTTCTTGTTAGCGCTTGTCGACTCTTTCCAGATCATTTGACAACTGAATGCGCCGTCGTCAAAAAGCGGGAAAACTAAGCAAAACAAACGAAGTCCAGAACAGTTCTGAGTTGGTCGTTCGTTTAGGGCCGAGGCGATCGGCAGACGCTCTTGCGAGTTCCACCGCCGCAACTGCCAGGGCCATCCACGGCCGGCTTGAGAAGATAGATCTGCTGGTCCACCATGTCTTCCAAAATCAAAAACATTACTTTTAACCTTCTCATATCCGTATGTGTGAAAGAATTGTCGGCGGACGTTGAAGATTCTGGCGAAGTTTGAGTTGCGTGATGGGCAAACCCGGCACGACCGAATAAGCGCTAAAAATTCGTTGACACAAAACGAAGCAATTACAGTAGGGTACAGATTAAAGTAAATACAGTAGTTAGCAGTTATGGATTGCGGATGTAGCTTATATGGGACTCTGTATGGTGGTGTTTGTTTCGTTTTTATTTGTAGAAGTTTTGGTTGGGATTAGAGTCTTTATGTGTAGAGGTGATGATTCGTAGAAAAACGGTTTATAATTGTATTAAAATAAGAAGAAATAAGTGTTAAGATTGGTAACTTTGAATTAAAAAAAGTTTAAAGTGTGTATAATTGTTTAGAAAGAGTAGGTGACGTTAAAGAGTTTAAGGAAATATTAACGTACCGAGTGGAGGAGGAGTCGTAGCCCAAAAAGTAAAAAAATCAAAATGTTTGAAAAGATGCTACGTGGGTAAAAAAAAAACGAAACAATGGCGAAAGGTGGGGATTTTTAAAGCTTGTAAATCCATAAAGGAGCTAGGTGAAAAACAAAATGCAGAGTAGCCAAAAGGGTCCTTTAAAGATCGGCTGCTCTGGCGTGAAACGGCAGCTCCGTTTCGACTGTTTTAGCCTGGGAACCCGCTTGTTTGGCGACAAACACAGTGAAACTTGCATACCCGAATTCTGTCTGACTAGTGTGCTACTCGGAAACAATAAGCGGGACACTGACCCGGATCGAAAAATGCCAAACACGGAAATATGCAAGAATCCGTCGAACGTCGCTAGGGTGCATAAACAATAAAAATGAAGTAGGGAATCTCGGGAAAAAATGAATGGAACGATCAGGGACATAGGTTCCATCAGTAATATGGGTACACGATAGGTCAGTTATAAGGCTCCGGCATCTTACCAGTTTCAAACTGAACTTGATTGAGTTCATTCACTAGGCTATTATATAAAATAATACAAAATATTGTGCATATAAGCAAATATGTGTTGTAAATGCAATAAACAAATAGAAGCACGCTATTGGTCTTCTGGCATCAGCTAATGGAAAAAAAGCTGAGATATCTTAAGGCGACTGTTTTTTCAGCTTTCTTCCTAGTAGGGGTATTCGATCACCTACACTCATCGCCTGAAAAAAAAAGAAAATCAAATTGAAGTGGCATTTCCGTTTCTGTTTAGTTTTACGTCTTTTTATTTACTTGCTTTTTGGGCTTCATTGTTCGGTTGCATGTTTGTGTTTTGGTGCTTCCGATAAGGCCTTATTTGTTGTGAAATATGGCCAGTAGGAATTAAATCTGTCAGCTTGTGTTCTTGTGTAAGAGTACCCTTATCAGTTTAGTTTACTACGTCGTTAAGATTTGTTTATTTGAGATCTAACACATAGTAACAAACAGTTCCAACGGAAACTGTAGCATCAGTACCTTAAATTAGCGTAAGTGGCACTTCAGAGCGATCCAAAGTATGAATCCTGATGTGATGCTCCTAGTGGTTGATTTTGGTAGTACGCCCTTCTTAAAGGACAATTCTTACTAGAAATGATCTTTTCCCTATGAAAGGGATCAGAAAATACATTTTCGAAATCATTACTTTCCACCCAAAACTAGCGATTCTCTTGTTAGCGCTTGTCGACTATATCCAGCCTTCCTGCTCTCCAACGCGGCGACTGGGCGCAAAACATTTGAAAACTGAACGTGCCTTGTTTAAAAAGTGGGGAAATGAAGCAAATAAAATAAGTAATAAATAGAAGATTATCACATCATTATGTGTGAAAGAGTTGTCGGCGGACGTTGAAGATTCCGGCAAACTTTTAGTTGAGTGACGGGAAAACTCGGCAAGGCCGAAAAAGCGCTAAAAATTCGTAGGAACGAAAAGAAACAATGGAGAAAGGTGGGGATTTTAGAGGCTTATAATCCCATATGGGAGCTAAGTATACTATAAAAAGCAGAAAAAGCAAGAGGGGTCCTTTAAAATCCGATGGCGAATCGTCGTTAGGAAGGATACTGCTATTCCGGTCCCTTCTGCTCTTAAAGCACACCTCGCACTATTCTCTGTCTATGTTCCAGTATCCAAAAAAAAAACACCAGAACTAAACTGTGCTTTTAAAAAATTATACTTTGGCTGTTATAAGCTTTTTCCAGGTCCCATTGATTTCTAGCAGGAACAATGAAAAATTGAGATAAACTGTTCTTTGTCGTCAATAGTGATACCCGAACATTCATTAGAAACATGATATATGGAAAACAGTGAAATGGAGCAGGTGGGAAGATCAATGAGCTGTCGTTAGCGGGTTGGGATGTAACACATGACATTTTGGTATCCGGGCTTAAGACTGGTGCATAATTAACGAAGTAGGTTGCATTGGCATTGTAGGTACGACGGTTCCTTTAAGGACAGCTCAAACTACTTAGCGTTTCTGCTAAGATGTTTCGAGATAGTTGAATCACTTTAAAACCTTAGCTATGCTTAAAAGGAAATGTAGGCTACACAAGGCTCCCGCTGTATTTACCATTTTCATGTCCTTTGTCTTGGATGACAATTTTGTCAAAATTTGCAGAACCGACCTCCGGACGAATACGCTTCTCGAATACTGTAGTCTGGATACGTCACGCAAAGAGAGCAAACGTGGCAAGCGTGATAATCAGTGTAATGCTAACAGAGGAGATAGGGTACACTTATGAAGTGAAGAATCGCAGGAACGATAATGGATGTAAATACTACGACGTAGAATGAAGTACCATCATGTACGCCGGGTCCCTTAACTACTTTGCCCCTTGTTTAGATCCTGTTGTGTGACTTAAAGGACCTGTCTTACCTATAATACTAATTCAACCTACTTCCATAATAACTCCATATATTTCTAAACCCGGAGACCCACTTTTCGTGCGGTACATTCTAACCCCTCTAACAAAAACTACGCTGATTTTTATCACTTGC
Source organism: Branchinecta sandiegonensis (assembly GCA_030848855.1). Classification (NCBI taxonomy): domain Eukaryota; kingdom Metazoa; phylum Arthropoda; class Branchiopoda; order Anostraca; family Branchinectidae; genus Branchinecta; species Branchinecta sandiegonensis. Next base: position 17,558,332 of record JAUPMV010000016.1, on the reverse strand, counting down.
CGTGTTTTGCTACCTTCGATGTGTATCACACTGTCGACGGTTGTCTGCGAGAAGTTTTTACATCAGAAAAAGCGGTTATGTAAATTGTTTCCCTGTTTTCGCTACAAGTCAACGGGTCTCGAAAAGGCTTAAAACAGCCAAAACCGTGGGTTATTTATTGAAATAAGCCTAGTTATAAAGTATCCACATGTTTTAAAATACTGTAAGGGGTCGCAAAATCAGCGAGGGGTCCTTTAAAGATGATAAAATCTTTTTGTTTATCAGAAGTTAAGAGTTTTGGCTGAACCGATCCCTTGCCAAAAAGGACTGATATATCGCCGAGACAGCAGTTCAGCCGAGTGATCGTAATCGATTTGAAGTCAATTGGAAAGATACTTCAGGACAAAAGAAACTGAGAAAGTAGATAAAACAAAATAATTAAACTAAAATCAGCAGAAACTTCAGTAGCACCAAGCGGAGAGACAGAAGTCAACGGGTCTCGGAAAAGTCTTAAAACAGCCAAAACCGTGGGTTATTTGTTGAAAGCACAGCATAGTTTTAAAGTATCCAAATATTTTAAAATAGTTAAGTTGAAGAGTAAACAGTGCGAGGGGTCCTTTAACTAATTTGCCCCTTGTTTAGATCCTGTTGTACCACCCAGAGGATGGACCACAGGGGAATTGATCCTCTTGATTGCTGGTCCTTTTGGCCTGGTATGTATCGTTGGCCTCTTGGCCCTCATGTTCTACCAAAAGAGGAAGCATGACGGCATGACCAAATATCCGTTGGATTTGGAGGGCCAGGATGAACCGATTCTAGACCATGCTGACAATCTCAAGGATTGGATTGATATGACTAATAGTGGATCTGGGTCAGGCAAGTTATTTCATTTTCTTTTAGTAGGGGAATCGTCAAGCTTGTGGACTCGAGACTTAGGACTCGTCTTGAGACGCTTCTTTCACGGGCTCGCCCCGGTCTCTTCACTTATGGAGCGGCCTCAGAATCGTCTTGTCTCCAAAAAGACAAGACCAAAGGTTTCGATGGGGTCCCAAAAATTAAATATTTGATCCAGACAATTGGGTCTTGTCTACGCCAGATCCAGTCTTCGCCAGACTTCTTGAACATTTTTACTATTAAAATTCAGAAAAAGATTAAGGCCAAAAAGCTAATCATCTGGGAAAACCAAGTTAAGATATGGATTCAGCATGTTTGTGTGTACCCCTATAAGTCATATCTGTTTTGACGAAAACTTCCTGCCTTACTTCTGCGAATTTCCCGGTTTCGGCCGAATTCCGGAACTAGCTGTCCGGCAAAAAAAGAAGCTACAATCGAACTCAGCGTATCTTCTTTCCCCTATATCGAACATATAATCAACTTCAGATTAAAATTTAACTTAAAACATATTTTCCGGTTCCAGCCGGATTCCGGGCGAACTATATGTCCGGGTACAAAACGCTTTCGCATCTCTTCTTACCCCTAAATCGAACATCCAATCAACTTCAAATAAAACTTTTACTTTTAACAAACTTTCCGGTTTTGGCCGGATTCCGGGCCAACTACGTGTCCGGCGAGAAAATGGTTTTCACCATCGTGCTCAGCATGTCTTCTTACCCAATAATCGACTATCACATTGTCTGTTTAAAAATATTTTGTTTGTCCCTTAATTTGAACCCCCTCCCTCACCCCTGAATGTAGGGCTGCAGATCCCATCTACGAACTTGACCTTACCCTTGATCCAAACAGTCCTCACGCCAAGTTTCATCAAAATATCTCATTCCCTTCGAGAGTTATCGTGCCAACAGACGGACAGACAGACGGACGTTTGCGATGTCATAGGTATCCCTCCACTTAAGTTTTGGGACCCCAAAAAGCTATAAAATTAACGGATGGACAGGCATTGGTCCTCGAACTAACAATAAGCAGTAGTAACAGAACAAAACGTGTTCTTCTGAAGAAAGCCGTTTCTTCAGCTTCCAACAAAGTAGAAATTTAGTGCTTCCCGTGGCAACCCTGACGACGCTGTTCCTCAATTTAGTGCTTCCCGTGGCAACCCTGACGACGCTGTTCCTCTTCTCTGCCCGCTGGCGGAACCAACCAAGCGATCTGATTGGCCCTGCATAAGCGAGAATAAAACACGAGTCTATTGTCTTTATTCGCCTTATTACAGCGCGCCCCGAGGAAAAGAGGAATCTGTAATACGCCTTATACGCCGTAATACACCTTACAACACCTATTTGGACAATGCTAAAAGTAAGCCGATCAAAGAAGTAATAAACAGAAGATTCTCACATCCTTATGTGTGAAAGAGTTGTCAGCGGACGTTGAAGATTCCGGCAATCGTTTCGTTGTGTGACGGGCGATAACAAAGACAGTAATAGTGGGAAAGACTGGTGACTTCGCTTAAATTGGGTCTCTGAAAATCGATCGGAACGCTGCCTAGCGTTTGGACCTTGTCAATCAAAGCAAAAGGGCGTGAGTAGGCAATGTCTGTCAACATTAACTGATTCGAAACCGTGAATTGAACATTTTTTTTTCCATTAAAAAGCTATTTATTCTTTTCCTACTTGTTTTTTATTCCAATTAAAGAGTAAATCTGAATGGAGAGAGGATGCTCATCACAAACGAAACGAAAAAAAACAACAAAATGTGCTTTGATGATGATTATGCGGAGAGCGATGGAAGAAAATGTCAACAGAGCGACTTTTGAACGAAAGAACATCTGCTAAACGGTGCTGATTGTTGTGACTCATGGGGCTTACGGGAGTTTCCGGTCTTTCCCACTTTTACTGTCTTTGGGCGATGAGGGCGAAAAAGCGCTGAAAACGTAGGCATCAAACGAAACAGTGCAGAAAGGTGGAGATTTTTAAGCTGTGGAAGTGGCTGGGGAGCTAGGTATATTATAAAATGCAGAATAAGCAAGAGGGTCCTTTCACGTCCGTTCATCTTGACCTGAAAGGCGGAGGTATGCTTATTTGAACACTTTTTTAACTCTTCCACTACCTTGGCTTTCTTACTTGCATATAATAAAGTAAAATGGAAAAGAAAAATGACAAACTTGATATCAGCTAACAGCCAACTATTTCAGGGTTATCCTGGCACAAACTTGAAGTAGAAGTTCAATTAACCTTTCTTTGATTTCGAATTTATTAAAAAGGTCCTTCCTCTTTAGAAGGCATCTGCCGGTTCGGACCGCCATCTTCTCCACTGAAGGTGCGTTCCTCGTGTCAAACTTTTCAAACTGTAAAAAGCAAACGAGGTGAGCAGAGTCACTTTCAGCCATGAATTAGCAAAATATTCAAAAAGTGACAAAAGCGTGAGTGATTGTGACTAGTATTTATAGGAAAAAATGCTCGGATTGGGTTTTAGTTTTTTCTTCGGCGGTCGTTCACTGTTAGCAGACATTCACATAAGCATACCTCTACTGTACATTCAAATTATCAATACATAAAACTAATTCCTGAAACTAACCAACAAAAAGCTTTCTTACTCAGAATGCTCTTTTTATAAATGTACAAACTGTGCGTGTCGGTTGGGCGGAAGTGCACTTCAGTTTGCCACGAATTGCAGGAATCTCCCCACCGAAAATCTCCCTATAAACTTCGGAAAGCTCTTGGCACCGGCGTATAAAATGGCCAATGTCTTCTTCGAGAGCCAGCATAATTCCCATTCAGATTCCTCTCTATTTCTTTTATTTTATTGAATGACAAAAAGAGAACCATAAAACTAAGCATATAAATACAACAGTGCACACGCATATTCACACACGTATCAAATATGTATCAAACTCGTATCTTAAAGGACCTGTCGTACCTATAATACTAACGCAACCTACTTCCGTAATCACTCCATATATTTCTAAGCCCGGAGCCCCCAATTTCGTATGGTACATTATAACCCCTTTAACAGAACCACCCGGCACGCTGATTTTCTCATGTGCCGTGAAAAAATCAGAAAAAAACCGTTATGTAGATTGGTTCCCTGTTTTCGCTATAAGTCAATAGGTCTCGGAAAAGGCTTAAAAAAGTCAAAACCGTGGGTTATTTGTTGAAAGCACAGCCTAGTTTTAAAGTGTTCAAATATTTTCGAATACTGTAAGTTGAAGAGTAAGTAGTGCGAGGGATCCTTTAAAAGAATATAGTAAATAAGTAGAGGAATGCTTCTTTGAATGCCTGAAATGTCTTGCCAAATAGTAATCAGAAATTTATCAGCTTTCTTTGACAACAAGAATGAAAACAAATCCTTTGCAATTTTTTCTTATCTGTTTTGAATAATCTCGTTCTTCTGTTGGGATACTTCGTACTGTCATAGAAGTAATGCAGAGATGCTGTAATCTGTCCATAGACTGTTACAGCGAAAAGATGGTTTTCCCCGCTTCCTTGTCCGTCTCTACCGCTTTGCGGACTTGGTCGGGCGAGATTTTCCGCGCAACAGGCCTAAAGTTGAGCACTATTTTTGTGTTTCTTGATGATTTGTCTTTATTTTTGGGATCCCAAAACGTAAGTGGAGGGATACCTATGACATCGCAAAAGTTGTCCGTCTGTCCGTCCGTCTGTTAGCACGATAACTTCCGAAGGTGTTGAGATGTTTTGATCACATTTGACATGAGGACTCTTTAGGTCAAAACACAGGTCAAGTTCGAAGATGGGCTATGTAGCCCTATATTTAGGGGTGGGGGAGGGGTTTGAATGTTTGGGGGAACAAAAAATATTTTTTAGAAGCTAATGAAATAGTCGAATTAGGGGTAAGGAGACATGTTGAATCTGAATATGAATCTTATTTTCTCGCGGGACAGATAGTTCACCCGGAATCCGGCGAAAACCAGAAAATTTGCGAAAAGTAAAAGTTTAATCTGAAGTTGATTAGAGGTTCAGTTTAGGGGCAAATTTGTTAAAGTGAAAGTTGAATCTGAAGTTGATTAGAGGTTGATGTAGGGCCAAGGAGACATGCTGAAATCGTTTTTGAGCTATATTTTTTTCCCAGAAAAGTAGTTTGTCCGGAATCCAGCCGAAATCGAAAGTTGGACAGAAGTAAGGAAGGAAGGAGATACGACGTAGGCTATAGGTTAAACCATATGTTGAATATATATCTGAATATTTGATAGCACAAAATGGATATTGTCACACTGTCAAACATGAACTTGGTTTTCTCCGATTATTACCATTGGCCTTGATCTGTTTCCAATTTTAACAGTACGAATGTTTAAGACGTCTGTTCAAGACCGAATTACCCGGAGCAAATATTAAAATTTTGGGATCCCATCGAAACCTTTGGCCTTATTTGTTTGGTGGTCCTATTTGCAGTCTGCCATAAACCCCTATTTCGTTGAAACCCATTCCAAATGCTGGATACCTGTTGGTATCCTAATAATGCTAACACAAGACAAGATAGCTTCAGGGGGTCTTGTTTATCGCATTATTTATGTTATGTAGCCTATGTAGTACAAATAAATGAATGAATGAATGATCAAGAAATTCCCGACCGTTTTTTTTTCACTTTGGTCATAGACTTCTCTCAAACTGTTCTAATCTCAACTTTTCCATATTTACTGTCAAGCGTTCATTTACCTTTTTTTCTGTATGTACTGTGCAAATGCGTTATTACTAGGCTGCACGTAATAAATTCATTCATCCATTCATTCATTCATATGGAAGTGATGATGGTGACGAAAGTCCGGACAGGAATCGCTGCCGGGAGCACTCGATCCTGATCGTATGTTCGCCCCCTGACCACCTCCAATACAGAGAAATTCTGATTGGTTGATTTCTGAGCTACACTCACATCATCAGTATTTTATTGTCCAGCATTTGGCATATTATATTGGGCTTAGGGTATACCGAACGCTAGACATCTCGGCGTTTGGCATAGGGTATCCAAAAATTCAGGGATTTCCGGTAGACTGTCTAGTTGGCTTTTCGCGAAAGACGAACTGTTCCCGCAGTATTGACCTTATCTAAATAATGTATACAACGGGTACATCAGCTACGATGCTTCATCAGCGATATTTCGGCCCTTCTTGGCAAGGGTCCTCGTCAGGTTCAGCGTCGGGGAAGGAAACAAACCTGTAATAAATAACTGAAGCTTCTACCGACTATAAATATCTTATTCGGGCAAATTACTTTTAAATACCACTGTAGGGAAAAAACTTGTCCTGAGATTTATTTTTTGACACGGCCGCTGTTTTTGCTGCACGATTGGGGTGATGACAGGAAAGGTTTTTTTCTGTATTTTGACTGATGAAGCATTGTAGCTGACGTACCTATTGTATACATTATTTAGATAAATGTTTCAAAGTCAGCTTGGGCTCAAGGAATATTTATTTTTGACCTTCCTCGTTTCAGGTCTTCCGCTGCTGGTCCAACGGAGCATCGCTCGTCAGATCCAGCTCTCCGAGGTCGTCGGAAAGGGGCGTTACGGCGAAGTGTGGCGGGGACGTTGGCGCGGCGAAAACGTCGCCGTTAAAATATTTTCGTCGCGTGACGAACGTTCTTGGTTCCGCGAAGCGGAAATCTACCAGACTGTCATGTTGCGTCATGAGAACATCCTTGGGTTTATTGCCGCGGATAACAAAGGTAAGGCAGTGATGAAATCCCTAGGCCTCGGTTCCTCCCGTGCCTTCAGTCCCTACAGAGAGAAGACCATCCCTCCCTGAGGATCAGGTTTCAGTTCAAGTCACTTTAATTTCCGGTCCCGTGATTCTACAGTATCGGTAAAGCATAACGTCACCGATCCGTTTACTGCAGTATCTGAGTGGATTCCATGTTTCATTCGTTCGCTTGATGCTAGCGAGAACAAATAAGCCAAGTAGAAACTCCTTCTTCGGTCTCATGCACCAACCCGACAAAAATGAGCAGAGCTAGAGTTACTTGCTGAGCTTTCTGTTGACACCCGTCTACTTTCCTCTTCGCCGCTGCGCATTCGAGAGGAAAAGAGCGAAGCAGCCGTGTGACATCGCAACGCTATAGGCTTACACCCAACAGTCGCTTCACTCTCGACTTTTCTTCTCCGGGGCGCCACAGCGATGAACTGTTTGTAGAGGTAACGAATTGTGATTTTCCGCGTAGCTCCTACCTTCGCTCGTTTGCATCGGGAATCGGCCAGATATTATTCCACTCTGCGTGGTTGTATTCTTACCTGATTCGTGGTTTTATTCTACCTGATCCAAATTCTTACCGCTCCAGTTTTTGAACTTTAACTGCCTTTGTGAAAAAAATGTTAGTTTTTTATACACATGTGGTTATGTGTGATATTTAGGCTAATGTGGTTATGTGTGATATTTAGGCTAGTGATAATGTGTGTTTTTCCTCATGTATATGGCTACGGCTGAATTAAATAAATATATAAATATTACAGAGATTGGGAGACGGAAGTTTGTTTCTTCTTTGTTTTTGATGCAATAGCCACTCACTGCACAGAGTTATGTTACCCCGTGTGTAAATAAGAGTATTAAAATCTACGTGTTGTGTTTTTTTTCCTTTTTTTGTCTCACATTCAGTTTGTGACTTTTCTCTTCAAAACAAGTAATAAATTTCATTCGTTCATTTTCAAATTATTAGTAAGTAACATAGGAAATGACAACAGAGATAGATAGTAGTACAACATAGTATTACATATGGGTTAGATTTACTACAGTTTTGGCAGGTAATAAATCTGTATCATACCATATCATAATCTTTTATATAATTGAATACAATTTTGGTTTCTTAAAAATGTGTGTTAAAGTTCGTGCGTATTTGCAAGGTTTGCATTTTCACACATTGTTTAAATTCCATCTTTATTTATTTTTTCCGGAGAGTTGAATAACTCTTAAAGTTCAACCGAAAAGGGCTAGGATAGGACAATCTATTTACCTACGACTTATTAACTTAAATTGGCTTGAAGACCCGCTCAGAATGCGTTACATCGTTCTTCCGTTATTCACGAATAATCGATTTTCAAACAGTAGAATTTCCGTGTGATTTGTGGTACCTCTATGCGCTTGAATTTTTGTTGTATGCCTTACGAGAAAGATTTATGTTTTTTTTTGTTCAGGCACTAAGCAATCTTCACCAATCTCACCACTGCCCACTGAAAATCCGCGTTTGTGTTGAGATTCAAATTTCCCGCGTCATAGTAGAATTTTCGCTGTGGAGGCGGACGCAGATATTTTGAACGTCGTAACTAGAGTAGATAGTGGAAAATAAAAAAAATCCCTTTACAGAATCCAAACAATTCAGTGTATTCAATTAAATGACACAAAAGTAAGTTGGCTTTTCAGTTAAACTTTAAGCAAAATACACCTTAACGGGTAGAAATATTCCACCGTTTGGGATCCCGCTGATGTCTTTGTCCTTGTTCTTCCTATTCGGTTCGATTTGAATCATTTGTTTCAAGAAATCTCTGCGGAGACGGCTGTTTCTACGTCTCCTTAGGCTTCGTGTCTTTTTTTATTGGTCTGGTTTTAGGAGAGGATGCTGCCAAAAATTCATTTGTTTCGAAATTAGTGCCAAAAATATTTAGACTCGTGTTGCCATCTGTAGAATATCTCAACAAATAATACCTTTGTTCTCTTTTGCATGATAGGAGTCGTGATAAGAATCAAATAAATAATAAACAAATATTCTGGTGATGGGTTAGCAGCTAACGAAATATTTCGAAATGGTAAAATTTTTCGAAATCAGGGCCTCAGTAAGTCAGCCTCGTATGTGTGCTAGCAAATTGGACCTTTATCTCTTGCCTGATTGATTGAATAATAATATTTGCTGGCTGATAAAAAACAATAGCGAAGAGAGAGGATGCTGGTGCATTTTTCTTTTTTGCAAAATTAATAGTTGCGTTTTTTATTCGAATTCTCCTCGCAATTCTCCTATTTTGCGTTTTTGGACTATTCAGATGAAACGAATTCTCCTTTTCTTGCGTTTTTGTCAGGATCGAGAACGAGGAAAGCCTTGCGATTCTGCAGGATCGAGAAGTTGCACCGATGTCAAATTCTCGATTCTCCTCTCTCCGTCCTCCTCCCTGATTAGTCACAGAGTGCGGATGTTCAAAATGCATAAACACGTGTACCGGGTTGCGGACGAGCTGCCAAATTAGTGTTATTTATCAAAAGCGAGAATGGAGAAGCCAGAGGAGCAAAAACGGCAATTTGTACGAGAATTGAGAATTCAGAAGGGAGAACGGAGAACTGAGAATTCAGATCAAAAACGCAACTAATGTCATAAGTTGTTACACTCCTGTTGCCACTTGTAGTATATCTCAGCAAATAGTACCTTTGTTCTCTTGCGTGATAAGAGAAGAGATAAAATCTAATAAATAAGAAGCAAAACAAATACGGAAGTTCCGGCGAGCGGTTAACAACTACTTAGTATGGAGATAACGTTTACTTTTTTTAAAGGACCTGTCTTACCGATAATAATAACGCAACCTTCTTCCATTATCACTCCATATATTTCTAAACCCGGAGACCCCAGTTTCGTACGGTACATTCTAACCCCTCTAACAGAACCACGCTGATTTTCTCACCTGCCGTATTTTGCCACCTTCGATGTGGATCACGCTGTCGACGGTTGCCTGCGAGAAGTTTCTCCATCAGAAAATGTGAATTGTTTCCCTGTTTTCGATATAAGTCAACGGGTCTCAGAAATGTCTTAAAACAGCCAAAACCACGGGTTATTTGTTGAAAGCACAGCCTCGTTTTAAAGTATCCAAATATTTTAAAATACTCTAAGTTTAAGAGTAAATAGCGCGAGGGGTCCTTTCGGATTGGGGCCCAACCTCGTATTGCGATATATCGCAGTTTCATAGAAAATCACACCTTGAGCCGTTCTACGGGGACTCCTTGGAATTCGAGGGGTGCTACATTAATAGCGGGAGTCACTCCTTAGGGACTTCCCCGGATGGAAAACGGTAGTTGCGTTTTTGCAGATACCATGGTATCTGTTACCACGGTAACTGGAGCTGCAATTAGTCGTTTTTGCAGTTACCGTGGTATCTGAGATACGGTTGCTCTGCAAAAACGACAATTGCCGAAATTGGGCTTTTCGAATCCATCCCAAAAGAAAAACTGACTCAGTCACATCACTAAGTGCCAAACTTCTTTCCCACCAATTTGACAATTGGTGAAAATGAGATGACTTTTTCAGATACCACGATCAGTTACAACGGTCGGGCCGTGGTATCTTAATGTCAGATACCACAATAACTGGCCAGATCCACGATAACTGCAAAAACGACTTCAGACCATGGTACCAGATACCATGGTATAAATATTCTTTGAGGCCAAGCTGACTTTGAAACATTTATTCAAACAATGTTTACACCGGATACGTCAGCTACGATTCTTCATCAGCGATATTTCGGCCCTTCTTGGCAAGGGTCCTCGTCAGGCTGTCAATCCTCTGGGTCCACGTCGGGGAAGGAAACAAACCTATAATAGGATTGACAGCCTGACGAGGACTCTTGCCAAGAAGGGCCGAAATATCGCTGATGAAGAATCGTAGCTGACGTATCCGTTGTAAACATTGTTTGAATAAATACCATGGTATCTGCAAAAACGCAACTAATGGAACACGGAGAATGCCTTCGCATGGATTTCTCAGAAAACTAAATTATTCTGGTGAAGCAATTAGTTTGTAAAGGCTATGGACTCCTTTATTTTCACTTTTGCCTATTTTAAAACTTAATCTTACATTTGTATTAATAAACGAAAATCAGTCTTATCCCATAATTAACTCAGTATCGATCTCAGATATTTCTTTTAACCATCCCTTGCATCTGTTTTTCAAAACTCGACACACCAGTAAATCCTCAAATGGACCTTCCACTAAATATGAAGGGAGTCTTGGGTTCCAGACGCAATTAACCTATGACTTATTATTATTACTACCTATGACTTCGTAAAGTTGTCCGTCCGTCGCACGATAATTCTCTAAGAGATTAAGATATTTTGTTTAGTCTTGGTGTGAGGATCCTTGGTAAAAAGCCCACGAGATAGTCAACTTAAATGTCAGGAGAGATGCTGGATCCATATCTGAAACTTATTTTCTCGCAGGACAACTAGTTCGCCTGAAATCCGGTCAAAACCGGAAAATGTCTGAACTTCATTAGAGATTCTATATACAGATAAATAGACATTCTTAACCCATTTCTGAAACTTTTTTTCTCGCCCGACACCTAGTTGGTCCGGATCCGGTTAAACCGGAAAGTTAGTAAGCAACGAAATATTATTCTAAAGGCGTTTGGATTCTCGATCGGGGGGTAAACGGACATTCTGAATCCATGACTGGAACTTGTTTTCTCGGTGAACAAGGAGTTCGCCCGGAATCCGGCCAAGACTGGAAATTTGGTAAAAGTAAAAGTTCATTCTTAAAGTTTAACTGAAAAGGACAGAGATGGGACAGAGATTGTCACCCCCTACTTATTCCCTTAAAGAGGCTTGAAGACCCGTTGAAAATGCGTTACTTCGTTGCTCCGCTATTCACGAAAAATCTATTTCCAAATAGTGGGATTTCCCTGTCAGATTTGTGGCACTACCTGTGTCGTATGCTTGACGAAAAAGATTTATGAAATTTGTTTGCTCAGGCACTAAGCAGTCTTCACCAAGCTTATCACCGCCTACTGAAAAGCCGCGTTTGTGTTCAGATTCAAATATTCCGCGTCATAGTAGAATTTGCGCTGTGGGGACAGCCGTAGATACTCTGAACCCCAGTACTAGAGAAGATAGTGGAAAATAAGAAAATCTTGTAGCAGAATCCAAATAACTCAGTGTATTCAACTAAATGATACAAAAATAAGTTTGTTTTTCAGTTAAACTTTAAGTCGATTAGAGGTTCGCATCAGGGGTAAGAAAACGAAGAATCCATTTCCGAAGTTTGTTTTTTGCTATTAGAAATATATAGAGGGTTAACATATAGGTTGTATCTTAATCCGGTTAGCCGTTTGGCCGTAATTTGTCAAAAGACAACATTAGGTATAATTTTGTGTGCATTTTCTAGCGGTTATTAGAGGTAAAGAGTAATATGCTTACGGGGTCTGCCGAAGACCGGAGATCTGCAGGACCCGGCTGTCTGGAACAAGAGGTTCAGTACATGTTCCATTTTGGGATTCTAGCTATCGAAACCTTTGGTCTTGCCGAGGGGTTGCCCACTCTCGACTTTGGTGTACAGCAGGTTCCCGGTGCCGCGGCGCCCCGCCGGTGCTGGCACCGGTTGCCACGTATTAGAACATTAACATAAGCATGTTTAGTAGCCTTTGAACGTTGAATCGCCGAATTTATGAGGGGCATCGGTTATTTCGGTCGGTGTCGGGAAAGGGTATACAGCAGATGCCGGGGACTGGGTAACCCCTCTCGTCTTGCTATGATGTTGGGGATAAATATAGCATTTCCCGTATGTGGGGAGTCGCAAGAATGCTGGGTGGAGTGACAAAAGCACGGAGACTCCGCTGAACGAGTCCCGGGAGAACAGCTAGAATTATGCCTTATTGTACGATATCTGAAAGAGATAGATTCTGAAGAAAAAAGAATAGCATAGTTGGGATGAGCAAAGGATAGAGAGAGGATGCTGCCTAAAAATATTTGTTTTGGAATTAGTGACAAACATCATTAGCATCGTATTGTCATCTGCCGCGGATCTCAGCAAATTTGTTTCTTTCATTACATGAGAATGGATATAACCTGATGATAAGGAAATACGGTGGCGAAATTCCTATCAGCAGCAATAGAAGAGAAAGAGAGATAGCTCCCTCGAATTCTTTTGTTTCGAAAACATGAAGCTAAAAGAAAAAGCGTTGTATTGCCATATTTGTTACCAAGTAGTACTTTTGTTCCCTTGCTTAGTATAAAACGAGATAGTAATGGAATAAATATAAACAGATGTGCTCAGTTTTGCTGAGGTGTAAGCAGCTAAAAAATAGAGAGTGAATACCGGTAAGTGCTGTCAAAAACCTGTCTGTTTCAAAATCATGGCCAAAAAGGCTAGCAATTCAATTCAGTTTAATTTCAAAATACTTTCCACGGACATGCCGAATAGCAGTATTGTCGTCAATGGCCTATACAATAAATCACAATCGTCAATTTGACCATAATTATAACATATAACTATAGCCACATATTATCATGCTGTCGCATATTATTATAGAAGAAATACAATGAAACAAAAATAAATAACGGACTAAGTCGCGCAGCAATACGGTTTAGTCGCAATGGGGTAATTTTACTGGTATGGGATGTCAGGGAATTGAAGACTTAACAAGACCTAAGGTTTCGATGGGATCCCAAAAATCTATTATTTGATCCAGACAACTGGGTCTTGCCTTCGCCAGGCTAATCATTAGAGAAAACCAGTTTCAGATATACCTCTATAAGCCATATCTATCTTGACGGTACTGACCGAAACTTCCTGCTTTACTTCTGCCAAATTTTCGGTTTCGTCCGAATTCCGAGCAAACTACTTGTCCAGCAAAAAAAGAAATTCAGAATCGGATTCAGCGTACGGTATCTCCGTATCCCTATAAAGAACATCTAATCAATTTCAAATAAACCTTTAGCTTCTGAAAAAACGATTTTCATATACAGACTCAGCGTCTCTTCTTACCCCTAAATCTGTCATCTAATCAACTTCAGATAAAACTTATTACTTTTAACAAATATTCCGGTTTTGGCCGGATTCCTGGCGAACTAGTTGTCCGGATAGAAAATGCTTCTGAGTGTTCAGCATGTCTACTTACCCCTAAATCGATAATTTAATCAATTTCAAATCAAACTTTTACTTTTAACCAACTTTCTGTTTTTTGCCGGATTCCGGACAAACTACTCTTCCGGCGAGAAAATGGTTTTCACCATCGTGTTCAGCATGTCTTCTTGACCCTAAATTGCATTTAATCAACTTCAAAAGAGACTTTTATTTTTAACCAACTTTCCGGTCTTTGCCGGATTCCGGGCGAACTACTTGTCGGACGAGAAAATGTTTGGCATATTCGTGTTCAGCATGTCTTCTTACCCCATAATCGACTAGAACATTAGCTGTTCAAAAATATTTTGTTTGCCCCTTAATTTGAACCCCCTCCCCCACCCCTAAATGGAGGGCTATAGAGCCCAGCCCATAAAATAATCATGGTTGATCATAGCTGACTGCGCGGAACGGAACGTCAGCTGAGTTCAGGGACCTTTCTTAGCAAGGGTCATCTCGAGGCTCGGTGTGGACTAAGTTGTATCGGAATTCCATACAGTCGTGACGTAGGTTACATAGTGACGTCGAGTGATTGAGGACCCAACATAGGATTTGATTGTCCCTATGTTGTTTTATAAATGTAAACGCGACCGGCGCCTGGCTGGCCGCTCGGCTCTATATATATATTAAAATATATATTCATCGATAGGAATAAAGTACAGTTTTTTCGTTTTCTGAGGTAAAATAGATCAAATGGGTGTGATTTCACGCTTGTAGGGAATTCCGATACAACTTAGTTTAGATCTCAAGCTCAAGCTAGCAAAACGAACCTGTGATCCTGAGGAGGACCCTTGCCAAGAAGGGCCGTAATACCGCTAGAATAAAACTCAGCTGATTTATCTGTTTAGTGCAGACTATTATGATTCGCAGTCACCTTGGGCTGGAGGAATATTTCTGTAAAATATTCATGTCGTGTCACTTGTGCAGTATTTTATAACAATATTTTGAAACTAGGCTATAATAGTTGAAAACTAAGCTCAAATTACCAACATCTGTGTTTTTTTTAAGCCCTTGTCTAGCCTCGTTTACTTCTAGCAAAAAAGGGGCAGAAGCAAAAAATCGAAAATAGCGAAGGCAAGTGATAAAAATCAGCGAGTTGTCATGGGGGGTAGGTGGCACAGAATGTACCATAGGTTGCATTGCATTATAGCTAAGACGGGTCCTTTAAGTTTCTTTTTTTTTAGATAATGGAACTTGGACACAGCTTTGGTTAGTGACGGACTACCACGAAAACGGCTCACTTTTCGACTATTTGAGCCGAACAACTGTCGACGTTCCGGGAATGTTCCGGATGGGTCTAAGCATTGCAACTGGCCTAGCGCATTTGCATATGGAAATCCTTGGAACACAGGGTAAGTCCCCCCCCCCCCCCGTGTGCCAGATTACCAATTGGCGAATTAGGCACTAGGCTATGGGGGTCCCTGCTTGAAGTTTAACTGATTTAACTGAAAAGAGCTTATTTTTGCATTTTCTCTTTAATTATTCTGACTTGTTTTGCCTCTCTTGAGGGATTTCAGTTTTTCGACAATAGGCGCTCCATAGTAGGGAAATTAAGAATATAAACGGCCTCCCGACAGACCGGCTCTTAAAGACTGCTGACTCTCTGGGTTGTTGTCTTTCATTTGAGACCTGAGAACCCCCCCCCCCCCCCTTCTGCCAGGTTACCAATAGGCGAATTAGGCACCAGACTATAGACGCCGCTCCTTGAAGTTTAACTGAATAAGCTAGCTTATTTTTGCATGTTCCGAAGCATGTTCTCTTGGAATATCGTGACTTATTTTGCCTCTCTTGATGGATTTTCAGTTTTGGGATCCCAAAACGTAAGTGGAGAATCACCGAAGTTGTCATCTGTCTGTGAGCACGATAACTCTCGAAGGGAATGAGATATTTTGATGAAACTTGGTGTGAGGATCCTTTGGGTCAAGGGTAAGGTCAAGTTCGTAGATTGGCTCTGTAGCCCTAGATTTAGGGGTGGGGGAGGGGGTTTCAGATTAAGGGGCAAATTTTTTTTTTGAAGCTATTGAGATAGTTGATTGAGAGGTAAGGAGACATGCTGAATCCGAATATGAAAGTTATTTTCTTGCGGGACAAGTAGTTCACTCGGAATCCGGCGAAAACCGGACACAAAATTTGTCGACCAGTTTTCGGCTCTAGCAGTCCCTACCCCTTTATTCTCAAGCTAGTATAGCTCTGCGCGTCGATGCCGACATTCATTTGTTTATTCTGTGTGACGTCGGGGAGATCTAGTGTAATCGAAGGTCGAAGGGGTTGATATATAATGTTCAAGCGAGGATGTTGTTCAATGAGAGTTCGTAGATGGGTCCTTCAGTCCTATCTTTAGAGGTAGAGGAGGGATTTTGATTTTTACGGTAAAAACATGTAGGATGTAGTCTGTCTCCAATTTATTTTCTTTGTATATAAATGATTGGCAAGAGTCTATGAATGAGAGAATGGCACCAATGTTATCCGTTGATATAGTTTAGTTGTGTTTATTATTGTTCGCAGACGGTGTGGCACTTCTCGCTGATTCAAAAGAAGATTTGCAGGTTTTGATGGGTATTACGGCTGAATTTTTGAGAAAGAAAGAGTTGGCATTGAATGTTAGTAAAACGGCAGTAATGTGTTTTAGGAAAGGGGGAAAATTAGACACTATTAAAATAAAATTTGAAGGAGAAGAAATTTTATTTATTTATTTATTTTTATAACCCGCCGAAAAGACAGAATAGCGGAGTACAAACAATGAAAAAGAACACAAAACACTAAAAAAAAACCATAATTCACTCTAGAAGAAGGGACAAGCCGTGATGTGCGGGGAAGCTGAGATGGGACGTTGTGGAGAATGTTTTACTTATGGCCGAAAGTTTCAGCGATGATTGAATATAAAGAAGATTTGATTTATTTGGGATTTAAGTTGTCGTCAAAGGGGAAATACGTGAAACATGTTGATTCTAGTTTTGCGACGGGGAAGAAGTGCCTGAATATGTTGTTGAAAAGCGAGCTGAGAGAGATAAATAATTTAATAATACATGAACAGGTGTTTTCGTCTAAGTTAGTTCCAGTAATGCATTACGCCGCGGACATTTGAGGGTATAGTCCGGGTATTAAGCTAGAAAAAGTGCAATTAGGTTATTTCAAAAGAGTCCTAGGCCTTAGCAGTAAGATCAACACATTAATAATAAGAGGAGATTTAGGTTTATTTTCATTAAGGAGTAGGCGCCTTGTTTATATGATACGGGTTTGAGAAAAAATAATAGCGTTGCCGAGAGTAAGACCGTTAAAGGCTTCATATTTGGAATCCCCCCGGGATGGCGCAAAGGAATCGTGGTCAAAACAGGTTAAAAATATTTTGGATAGTAGCGGTTTGTCTCATTTTTGGTGTGATGGGAAAGGACCTAGAGAAGGAAATGGTGTGAGTAATGCTAAGGAGGTGAAGGTTAGGTTGCACGACCAGGAAATACAGTTGTGGCAGTGTGGGGTGGCTGCATCTGATTCATTGTGTTTGTACGCGAGGGCCAAAGAGACATGGGGGGAAGAAATTTCTTTCAAGGTGGGGATCCCAGCAGATCATTTGAGGTTGTTAATGAGTTTACGGGGTGATTGTCTACCTTTAGGAGTGCGTAGAAGATATTTGGGTAAGGTAAGAGTGTTGTCTGGTCCTTACTTTTGCCCAATGTGCTGACAATTGGATGAAAATATTTTTCACTTAATGTGCGTATGCCCTGAGCTTTCAGATCTTCGTGGGGAAATTTTTGGTGTTAAATACGAGGGGTTGCTCACTCACTGGGCACCACTGTACAAATATTCTTTGAGCCCAAGCTGACTTTGAAACATTTATTCAAACAATGTTTACAACGGGTACGTCAGCTACGATTCTTCATCAGCGATATTTCGGCCCTTTTTGGCAAGGGTCCTCGTCAGGCTGTCAATCCTCTGGTTCAACTTCGGGGAAGGAAACAAACCTGTAATCCTGTAATAGATTACAGGATTACCTGTAATAGATTACAGGTTTGTTTCCTTCCTTATTCATTATCCATTGAGGGGGTAAGGAGGTCGGCGGAATCCATATGTGAACTGAGTTTTCTTGCTGGACAAATGGTTCATCACGAATTCGGCTGAAACTGGATATTTGGTTGGAGCTCAAAGTTTTTTCTGAAATCGATTAGAGATTCGGTATCGGGGCACGGAGACATGCTGAATCCATTTTTGAACTTTGTTTTAACAGTAAAAATATTCAAGGAATCTGACGAAGACTGAATGACGAAGACATGACCCAATTGTTTGAATCAAATGTAGATTTGTGGGATCCATCGAAACCTTTGGTCTTGTTCGGCAATCGGCGCTCTTGTAGCAAGTTGAACTGCTAGATTTAAACAAAGAGAACATCGTGATTCAGAACAACCAGTTCCATGGCTAAGAAATCAAGGATCGGACGTTGTAATACCAGACGGTTGGCGTTGCAAATGTCAGACAACACTGTCATTTCTAGTATTCTTCTTTTTTCCGTGGAATTTTGAGGAGTTTGTAGTTATTTTTTGCTGTTGGTATAAAAGCATATAGAAGTAACGCAAATCCGAAAGGGAAAATTCACAATAGCTAAATCGACTATTCGTGAATATTGGAAGACATAAGTATTGGACTTGTACCGTGTCTTCGAGCCCGTTTAAGTGAAGGAGTGATGGGTAACTACATCGTCGTATCTCAGCCTGTTCTGTCAAACTTTGAAGAAACCAGAACGGCCTGTTTAGAAATGACTCAAATATGAACAGTACAGTCTGGGCTAAATGGTAGAATGAAGATCCAAAATACCACTCAAGTATTTCCATTGGCCCCCAATTACCTACTTTGGCTAACTGATAGTTAATTCTAGTCACATCATATGCATGAAAATGGCATCAAATGAGGTTGCACTGATTTATCGCTAGGAATGGAAACTCCATAATTTGCTGCACTTGGCATGTTGTACAAGCGCCGCTGGTGTAGTGGTATCATGCAAGATTCCCATTCTTGCGACCGGGGTTCGATTCCCCGGCGGCGCACTTTTGGTTTTTGCACCTGTGAAAAATTTTGGGATCACTGGAAAGGTCGAACAGTGGATAAGGCAATTGTAACAGTTTAAATGTAAATTTCAGACCGGTGGTTGAGGATACGGTTTGGATACCTCAACCGGTTGAGGATACGGAGAAGTAGAGAGCAGTGAGATAAATCGCCACTGCTATCCTTGCTACTGACCAGCTAGCCTTGTTGCGTTTGTTCATTTAAACGTTGATCATTTCTTTAAATCGGGATTTATTTATTTTTTAAATGCACCATGAAATACTTCAAACGGCAAAGCCACTTTCCTTTTTTGTTTGTGGGTAAGCGTGTGTTTTAATGTGAAGGCCACTTTTTGCTGTAAATTCAGAACAAATCAACTTTGCGTCTACTTCATTCCAAGGGGTTGCTCTCTCTGCGCCACCGATGTACACCTCGGCGCGGCACTGGCACGATACCGCCGGCCACCGACAAATTTTCTGTAGAAGACTGCTTCGCCATCTGGCGCCCAGTAACGAAAGTACTTGAACGAAAGAATCAAATACATGCTGCCGAAGAAGTTAGCAGAAACTAGATATGAGGACCATGCTGTTGACCATAAGCGCCAAGTAACCAACCATGTTTCTGTGCTTATTTAGGGCGATATTTGGATTTTCGGCATATCAGTATTTTCACTTTCGATATTCGATATATCGATATTGAATTTGTTTACCATGTTTCGCTATAGGATACGTCTCGTTTCGCCAAAATCTAAGAACAAAATTGTCGTTAAATAGCATCTTGCATCATCTGAAACTCCGAATACATAAGAAATGAATTTAGAAAACATATTGCTCCATTTTCGGATATATAAATGTAGGTTATGCTAGATTCATTACCGTAATTATGAATGAACAAATATCGTTATCGATATATCGATATTGAATATCGCCCAGCACTAGAGTCAGCTTCAATATATTTTGCTTCTGGTGAAGCTAATTCGTTGGCGACCAAACTTTTTTTCATTTGTGTAGGATGTGCTAAGAATGAAACTTGGCAGGCATATTTAACTTGGAAAAAGTCAGTTTCCGCATCAGACCCTCTGGGAGTTCAATAGAGGTATGCTTATTTGAACGTTTGTTGACTTCGAACTTTGCCATTGTCATGCACTTGCTGTAGCTAAATATATCTAGCAATTAGCCAAAGTAGGTAATTAAGGATTGACAAGATCGGTTAATAAATTATCACTTTATAGAGCCAATCCATTCCTTAAAGAACTCATCTTAACCACAAAGTACAGAAAATACTTGTGAGCAAAATATATGTCATCATTTGTGAAACAAGGGTTTTGCTTCAGAATGAATTTCCAAGCTCCCTTAAAGTGCAATACTTTCGGACAAACGATACATATCCATGATGCACAAGGGACCATTATAATATTTGCCTCAAGGGTATTGCTTAAACATAATTTCTAGATCCCTTAAAATGCGCTTCTCAACTAAAAAATAAAAAAAATGCTTTTGATACATATTCGTGATGCCGAAGGGTCGTGATAATTTTTGCTTCAAGGGTATTGCTTGCAAATGAATTCCTTAAAGTACAAAAAAACATATTGAGCAAAATCTACATTTTCATGGTCCCCATGAGCCCATCATCATTTTTGCCTCAAGGGGTTTGCTTTCAGATGAATTTCTAGTGCCCTTAAAAGTGCAAAAATAAAAGACTTTTTACCAGACCATTCTGTTGATTTCCAAGGGCCCATGATCATTCTTATTTCAAAGGAATTGCCTATAAATAAACACAAGAAACCCAAGAATTTGCAAATTCCTAAATTTCATCCTCTTACCCAGCCTTGCAAGTACCGTACGAGCTTCTAGATCTTTGTATTCAACCCAAGTTCATGAAGGTTGTAGTTTGTACGTTGTAATTTGTTTACATGTACCTCAGAAATCATGGTTTATCGCAATATTTTAGTTTAAAAAAAAAACACGGCATCGGCACGGCACCGGCATGGCACCGCGGCACCGGCATGGCACCGCGGCAACGGCACGGCACGCGCCACTTGGTGTACATCGTTTTTGGGAGTGAGAAACCCCTCGCTTCATTCTGGATGGCCGCTACTTTTTTCAGCGGACAGATTTGCGACATACTTGCTCTTCGTTGGGTCGCCAAAAGACGCTCTGCTCATCAGCGTTTCCACAAAATTAACCAAATTTTTTTGGACAGAAGAAGAAAAATACTATACTAGTAACTGAAAAGTAATTTATCTGTTCGTTCGATTTGTTGTTGCGTATGGTTCCTCTGGATAATTGCCCAAAATTATATACAACGCTAAGAAGCAATGGCCCTCTACGATGCAACAATCGTATCGCGTATAGCTCTACAATCCATACTACTGTATCGGAAGATATAGTTGCATATAAAAATAAGAATCTGTCTCACTTCATAGTTCTCAGTTCTAAGTAAGTATAGAAAAATAGAAAAAAGAAAAGAACAAAAAACAATAGGATAATAACATACGAAACATACAATAATCCTCCAACTATCAATAAAAAGAAGTCTAATCAGTCGGTGATGCGGCAACAGACGCAGACTAGATATCTAACGGAAATCAGTGTGCAATTCTTGCAGCTGTGACAAAATGTCACAAGTTTTAATGATCTTAGAGTTGCTATGAGACCGGGGCAGATACAGAAGAAACTTACAGTTCTCGTTTCGCATATCATACCCTTTTTGCTCTTCCCGCATTTCCATTCTACTTTCCGACAAAAATACTAAAAAAAGAAAATAATCCGTGACAAGTTTTGACAAAAACTACGGATTATTGTATCTTAAAAGTAAAACAAAATTTGAACAAGGGGAATTGAGCGGAAAATGGCGAGGAGAATTGAGATAAAAAACGCGATTTCTGAATGTTGTTCCAACTTTTGTTTACCTGTTGAAGTCTCATCAGTTTTAAAGTAGGCCTATGTTTGAGAAGATACGAGTATTTTTGGATTAGTGTTGACTTGTTTTGTTTGACAAGATTCCGGCATTTTTGAATTAAGTTTTGAGGTGTCCATGTAGGTACTTTCTGTAAGTGATTTTATTCTACAAAACCGCGGACGATCGAGCGGATATTTGGTTTTCCCGAGTTTTTTCCGTCATTGAGATCGTTGTAAAACAGAAATGAAAAATAAAAATCACTTATATTCAAACAATGCTTTGTAGCCATTGTTTGAATATGTTCTCCGTCAGCTTGAGCTCAAGGAGTAGGCTTAACCAATTACTACTGTAGCGATACTAATCAAAATTATAAATTAGTTAACTGCCATAATATTTTATTTCTTTTCATCTGCGCGTTATTACAAATAATTCCACTAAGTAAAAAACTAAATACAAAAAAAATATATGGACGACAATCAGAAAAACCGGCTTTGACCGTTGTATTGGTTCGAAAAAATTTGACTGAATTAACCCAAACTCAAAATGAACGGCTCTGCGATCACGACTGATTTACTCAAACTAATTTGCATAAACGCAATCCCAATCCCGCAGGGCGAAAGAGTGAAAATCCAACTTGGAAAACGTAAACAGAAATACGACAGAATTTTTATTTTATTTTAGGAAAACCTGCGGTAGCGCATCGGGATTTGAAATCGAAGAACATTCTTGTGAAGTCGAACGGCTCATGCGCCATTGGCGATTTGGGTCTAGCTGTTCGATACGATGCCAGTACAGATACGGTTGATATTAATCTGAATCATCGAGTTGGCACGAAGAGATATATGGCACCAGAGGTAAAATATTTTCATTCTCCTATCTGTTCATATGTATTGGTGTACGTACCTCAGTTTAGATCTTAATTCCTGCTCTGTCCTTGGTCCTTGGTGTGAGGATGTATTTAGGGCAAACAAATATCTTGATCAAAACTTACTAAACAAACTCTCAACTCTCTCTATTTCCGACCAGCTCTAAAGCTGCTTTCACATTGACGCGTTTGCCTTTCACACTGAACTACGCAAGCCTTGCGTTGCGCTTGCGACGACGTAACGCGGAGCTTGCGCTTAAAAAATTGATGCGAAGCAATAGAACTGAGCTCTATTTTCACGTTGCGTCCGACGGGTACGCATCAGATTTTTCTATTTGTTTTCCACTGAAATGGAAGTTTTTGAAGAAAAACTAGTAAAACTAGTTCAAGAGACGTGGACTATATGATAAAAGGGTCCCTGACTATCACAGCAAGACTTCCATTAATAATACATGGTTATCAATTTGTGAAAACATCAACACGGAGTTTAGCAAGAGCATGACTGGTAAGTTGACCCTACTTTGTATCACATTACATTTAATTGGACCTTGTCTCCTTCAGGTAACAAATAGTAATAATAAAAAAGTAGCTATAAACATTCTACAAACTGTCTGAATTTGCCTATAGGCTCCATGTTCAGTCCAGGCATCATTTTAAGTCTTCATCAGAACTAGCCAAAACGCAACGCTCAAGCCTTCACGGTCTGAAAGGTCCGACGCAAGACAGACGCAACGCTGACTCTACGCAAGCGTCTTGCGTTCTTAGTGTGAAAGCCGCATAACGCCCACGCTCTTCTCCAGACTGAAAGAGATTATTACCTTTTCCCCAATTGAGGAAGAAAGAACCTAGACAAACTTCCCCGTTCGTCACGAAACCTTTCAGACTGGATAGAGATTTGCTAGGACCTTAGACAAGCAACCCTATTGGTTGATGCACTGTAAGGGATTTTAGAAATCGGTATAAAAGGACGGATTCCACCGTTGGGAAATCAGTTCTCAATTCAGCTCAGTTCTGTCCTGAGCCTGTTCAGTTCAATCGGGAGCTCATTTGAGCCCCGAACTAAGAAGCAAGTTCAGTGTTCAGTGTCGTAACCCAACTCCAATGTAAGTAGATACAAAATATATGTGCTTTACTTATTGACGTACGAACTGAGTATCGCGTTCGCAAAGACTCGGTGCAGAAACATCCAAAACTGGTCGCCAATAATATCATGCTCGCCCACCAACACGCTACACCAGACGCTGCCACACACAGTATGTGTATTCCGCAGTTGGAAAATCAGTTCTCAGTTCAGCTCAGTCCAGTCCTGAGCCTGTTCAGTTCAATCGGGAACTCATTTGAGCCCCGAACTAAGAAGCAAGTTCAGTGTTCAGTGTCGTAACCCAACTCCAATAAGTAGATACAAAATATATGTGCTTTACTTATTGACGTACGAACTGAGTATCGCGTTCGCAAAGACTCGGTGCATAAACATCCAAAACTGGTCGCCAAAAATATCATGCTCGCCCACCAACACGCTACACCAGACGCTGCCACACACAGTGTGTGTATTCCGCAGTTGGAAAATCAGTTCTCAGTTCGGCTCAGTCCAGTCCTGAGCCTGTTCAGTTCAATCGGGAGCTCATTTGAGCCCCGAACTAAGAAACAAGTTCAGTGTTTAGTGTCGTAACCCAACTCAAATGTGAGTAGATACAAAATATATGTGCTTTAGTTCTTGACCTACGAGCTGAGTATCGCGTTCGGAAAGACTCGGTGCATAAACATCCAAAACTGGTCGCCAATAATATCATGCTCGCCCACCAACACGCTACACCAGACACTACCACACACAATGCATTTACATTATCATCTTGACGAATGCTCTGAGCCAAAAAAGAATAAGACTAGGAAGTAGCGCCAAAACTGGAAGTTACACACACTCGAATAGCAGCGACACTAGAACCCCTAGCGATACGTAACGTCCCCTCTGGAACTCAATCCGACGTGCACCAGCGCTGGCTCCGATAACTTCATATTCCAAACATAGCAAAAAAAGACACAACTTCCCCTGTTTCGTCGATATGTGAAGACCGCGTCTTAGCTGTACTAGAATTTTCTAAACCCGAGAGTTTGTCTCGCTTCAAATTTCGAGAGCGTAGTAGGCAAGTAAGGTTCGTTTCCGATGCATGGAAAGCATAGGCCTGGCCGCTACTTCCTAGTGTTGATTTGCTCTGGTCCGAGCCGGAGTGTGCAATGCACTGTCAAAAGACAGAAGTTCAAAACATTAGATATTATGTAGAAAAATGTTACCGAGTATCTCCACAGTGATCGTTTTTTGGTGATATTCACTAAAATTTTATTGTTCAAACTTTGCAGCTGCCCAGAGCCCCGATTTGCGTTTTGAAGTTCATAGTAGAGCGGACTGTTTATTATCGTTTTATTCGCCAGCGGGCCGTACGCTGGGAAGAGAGAGAGAGAGAAAGGTGAATTTACACAACAATCGTAGCTCAGTGGCTAATTTTATGTTACACTACCAGAGGTGCTGCGAGTCCGCTGTGATCGAGTCCGAGACAAGACCGAGACGCTCACGAGTCCGAGTCCACGAAAAAAATCGTTCGAAACGAGACGAGACCGAGTCCACGAAAAAAGTGTCTCGAGACCGAGTCACGCCCCGAGTCCTAACAATACATTTTGTTTTTGTCAAAAAGCCTTTACAACCTTGTTACCTCCGGTTCCTATTATGAATCCTTAGACCTTCAAGGTATTACTTGACTTAATCCAGGGACCCATAAATTTCATGCAATGACTCGCCATTCAGGGGGCTTGTCAATAAGAGATTTTTGATGCGCTCTTGACCGAGCGTCAGATAGTTCGAGAAATACCCACGGAGATAAGATGCCCGACTATCCAGATAGACAAAATTTTTCGCAGCTGTTGTGCTTAATTAGGAATATTTCTCTGTAATGGAAGAGTATCCTGGATCTTTTGTCCTAGCTTAGGTACCTGGTGGCATGCTGAATAGTCCCAACAAATTTTGTCTATCTGAGCAAGAACGCCGATTCGACCCAAGCGGAATTTTTGGAAACTAGGTGAGGCTCGGGCAACATAGCAACATAGAAGCATAGGAAATGACAAGCCCCCTGAATGGCGAGTCATTACAGGAAATTTATGGGTCCCTGCTTAATTCTACTTGCAAAGGCTACAACATAACCATCCCTTGGCCAATCTCTTGAATTGGTCCCCGGAGACGTCAATTTCATTTTGAATTTGCTGGTCCAAGACGTCTCTTGGACTCGGGTGACTCGGCCGGATTTCGAGACGAGACGAGTCCGAGCCCTCCTCCACAAAGGACGAGTCCGAGTCCCAGAAAAAGGTGCCACGAGACCGTCTCGAGACGAGTCCAGAGTCCGAGTCCACCACCTCTGTGCACTACAAAACATGTTATTATACAGTGTTATACAAGGATATAAAAAAGGGAAGGAAAGAGTTCGTGCGTTAGTGTCTCGTGCGGCTGACTGTTGGGGCTTCTAGAGGTAAAATGTCACGGTGAGCAGGGCTAGACAGGAGAATTTTGCCAAACCTCAGGATAAAATCACCCGTTCCAAACTTTGACACGAGGCGCGGGGTGCCCGAAGTCGTTTTATTTGCAAGTGGGCCGCCCGCTGAGTGACAGCGGACCCGCTAGTTTGTACGCTGGGTGAGGCAGGGAACAGTTCAGCGTACTTCTGACGTAGTCCGCTAGGCACAAAACGGGTACTTCCAGTGCGCCATCCGGTCCCGCTGTACTATTAAAGACCTAATCCAAACATTCTGTTTACCTTCTCTCAGTGATCGCATGCCACGGGTTTGTTTTGATTTGAACTCGATTGCCGAGTTGCTGTTTTGGCTCGAGAAAAACCCACGCACAACGTCTTCTTTTTTATATGGCGTAATTTTCCAGGATTGATTAGCAAAGAATTATAAGACCTAACTGATAATTGAGGTACCACACTGGTTGGTTTTATAATTTATTTGTATTTGTAATAAACAGTTGGAGCATTAGATGGAAATTATTATTTTGACCCTTGGCTCCCTACGTGCAATAACAACTGTCCGGGATAGCCGGCTGAGATTTAGTCCAGACAGAGTTATTTCAAACGTAGGAATTTTTTTATTTTTTTTTTAATTTGCTCATTGTTTTACGGTGTTTGTAGTGGTTTTGACCATTCATAGTGACAGTAGGGATGGCTAGCATTGTGTGTAGGGTAGAAAGACCAATTTTTGTGGACCGCATTAACTTCAAATAAAACGCAACTCCGGTCTGCCCAGGGACTAAAGTTCCAAACATAAAAATTATGATGTTTAAAAAATAATATTTGGTACTTATCTGTTTCATATTTAAGGTACTTTAAAAAAAACTCGAAAATAAGTTTTGTGTTTTTGCAAAATTGCCGAAAAGAAGGCACCGACTCTGGCAACTGCATATGGGCTCTGGTCCTCTTGTTTCCGCCCCTGCCCGGAATAGGTGTCACGGTAAGTCAGTCGCCACGTCTTTTCGAAGGAGACCGAGTTCTCCGGACCAAATTTTTTTTTAATGCGGCGCCCGACCTAATTTGGGTCAGAGACCTCATCGCTGCACTTTTTAATTTTTAACCAACTCAAAGCGCTTTGAGATCTTATTTCACAGTGCCCAAGGGAGGGCGTATAGTAGTACCTAGTCATTAAATGAATTGGTGAAATATTTCAAGCATAAACTGTTTATGGGTGCCAAATTGTTGCTAAATTTATGACCCAGAGCAGATTTATTCTAACGGTACCTAAGCCGTTTTTGGCAAGGGTCCTGTTCAGGTTCTAAGGTGTATTCTCGCCCGAGGACTCCACTTGAGGAATCCCCACGTTTTTGTTTGTCCCGGGGACTCACTCCCCGTATTCTCGCGAGTCCCTACGGACGGGGAATGCTCTGATTATCATCGCCATCATTAAAAAAGACTCCCTTTCAGATTCGGAGGGGAATAAATTTTTGCTGGTGTTGGTGCAATGTAAAATTTATTAAAAACAGTCAGAATAAACAAAACCAAAAATAAAGTAGATCCAGACTAATTTCGACAACTGCATTTTTTTTTCCCAACAAAATCCATTTCGGAAGCATTCCCCGTATTCTCGCCGTTCCCTTCCTCGGGGAACGGCGAGAATACGCCTCTAGCTAGGAAGACGAACCTGCTAAGGAGGTGCTAGGTAGGCTACTAATGATTAAAACGGTAAAACAGTTTAGACGTTCACTCTGCTTTAATACAACGGGCTGCAAAAAAAAAATACTGATGTGAAGTGTTTATATTCTAGGTACTGGATGAGTCGATCAATATGAGTAATTTCGATGGTTTCAAGCGCGCTGATGTCTATGCATTTGGTCTGATCTTATGGGAAATTGCAAGAAGATGCGACATTGGTGGTAAGTTGCCTGGAGTACACCTCCATCGGGAGCTCCCACTCCTTTCGTCTTATAGAGAGAAGAGGTGGGCCAATCCGAGCATGGAGGGATTCGAATCCGAATCCAGGGCAAGGAGCTAGGTACGAATCCGAATCCACGATTAGATGCGTATTTATTTAATTTTATTTAAACTAATAAGTGGCCAAGAAGGATAATATATGGATTCCAGTTTGAAGCGCGCTGATGTCTATGCATTTGGTGTAATCTTATGGGACATTGCAAGAACATGTGACGTTGGTGGTAAGTTGCCTGGAGTACACCTCCATACATCAGAAGTACTACTACATCAGAAGGTCCCACTCCTGTAGATAGAAGAGGTGGGCCAATCCGATGAAGGGATTCGAATCCGAATTCGGAGTTATTTAGTTATTTTATTAGTTTAATCAAATAATGTATACAACGGATACGTCAGCTACGATGCTTCAGCAGCGGTATTTCAGCCCTTCTTGGCGAGGGTCCTCGTCAGGCTGACGTATAGCATATATATATATGCATATGTATAGCATCGTAGCTGACGTATACGTTGTATATTTGAATAAATTTTTCAAAGTCAGCTTGGGCTCAAGGAATATTTATTTATTTAAATTCATCAACGACCAACTAGGGCCATATACACTAACAACAGGAAATAATAAAATAAACAACAACACGGAACAAACGCTATACACTAACTAAACGGGGACTTAGCCGCGGGAAAGAAAAGGTACATTCCGTTATGACACAACCCCCAAACTGGCAGTGTCGACCTCACCCATAAATCGTAAAACAAAATAAAATAAAAAACAGTACCCTGTTAAAGTTTAACCAAAAAGGTCTGAGATTGGAAAATACCCATCACTTATTCACTTAAATAGGCTTGAAGACCCGACGAAAATGCGTTACCTCGTTGCTCCGCTGTCCACGAATTTCTCTGTCGGTTTTTTTTTATGTCTATGTGCTTGTACCTTTGTTAAACGAAAAAGATTTACAAAGTTTGTGTTTAGGCACTAAGCAGTCTCCACCATGATTACCATTGGCCACTGAAAAGCCACACTTGCGATGAGATTCAAATTCTATGCGTCATAGTAGAATTTGCGGTGTGGGGACGGCTGTAGATATTCTGAACGTCACTAATAGAGCAGATAGTGGAAAATAAAAAATCCCTTAGCAGAATCCAAATAACGCAATGTGTTTGGTTGAATGATACAAAAATAAGTTGTTTTTTCAGTTAAACTTTAATACAAACAACACACTAATAATCACTTCTCGAACCGGGGAAAAGTTGGAAAATAGCAACTTTGACAAATTTCAAAACAGTGATATTTACTAAACAACCAAATTGGGAGCGTCAGCTTGAAGTGCTGGTTTACTCCGGTGTCGGGGAAGGGTGTACAGCAGGTGGGGGGAGTGGATAACTCCTCGCGATGAGCTGTATGGTGCTTTCCTGTTACGATAGCTCTGCACTCGCGCTAATCTGATAACTAGGGAGTTCGGGCCAATCAAATTCAGTACCAAGCTAGTGAGAAGTCAACATGCGAAACGTTTACGAAATACATTAAAACCAAAACAGATTAACTACACTGTAAAAAGTCTCTCCTTTATCGGACTTTAGTAGTTGTGCGTCACCGATTTAGGACACTTTTGTTCCTAATTCGGAGAATTAATATCCGAATTCGGAGAGTTATAATCCGATGCAAGATAAAAATGATAGCATCCAAAATACTGCAGTATACACTGTAAAAAGTTTCTCCGACTAAGGATTCAGTATTTGCTACTGGGATTAATCTTATCTCTATTGGGATAAGTTTAATCCGAATTAGGGGTAATCTTATCTCAATAAAGATAAGATTAATCCCAGTAGCAAATACTGCAAGATTTTTTTTACAGTGTACTCACTTCAAAAAAAAAATCTGTGAGTATTTGCTACTGGGATTAATCTTATCTTTATTGCGATAAGTTTCCCCCTTATTCGGATTAATCTTATCCCAATAGAGATAAGATTTATCCCAGTAGCAAATACTGCACCCTTATTCGCAGAAACTTTTTACAGTGCTCTGCAGTATTTTGCATTCTAGCGTTTTAATCCTGCATCACATTATAACTCTCCGAATTCAGATTTTGAATTATCCGAATTAGGAATAAAAATGTCCGAAACTGGGGACGCACAACTATTAAAGGACCCCTCTTGCTTATTCTATACTTAGCTCCCATGTGGAGTTGTAAGTTTCTAAAATCCCCATCTTTCTCCATTGTTTCGTTTCTTAACTACGAATTTTTAGCGCTTTTTTCGGCCTTGCCGAGTTTTCCCGTCAGCCAACGAAAAGTTTGCCGGAATCTTCATTGTCCGCTAACAACTCTTTCGCACATAAGGATGTGATAATCTTCTGTTTATTACTTCTTTTATTTGCTTAGTTTTCCCACTTTTTAACCAAGGTATGTTCAGTTTTCAAATCTTTTGCGCCCAGCCGCCGCGTCGGAGAGCAGGAAGGCTGGATATATTCGACAAGCGCTAACAAGAGAATCGTTAGTTTCAGGTGGGAAATAATGGTGTTTTAGAAAACGTTTTTTCTGATCCATTTTATAGGGAAAAGATCATTTCTAGTAAGAATTGTGCTTTAAAGTCCGACAAAGGAGATACTTCTTACAGTGAATGTACTTTACAAGGTACAACGTGAAATAAAAGATGGAATAAATAAGAATTGGGTTAAAGGGTTGGCAGGGCAACCTAT
This sequence comes from Branchinecta sandiegonensis, assembly GCA_030848855.1. NCBI lineage: Eukaryota > Metazoa > Arthropoda > Branchiopoda > Anostraca > Branchinectidae > Branchinecta > Branchinecta sandiegonensis. Next base: position 17,527,696 of record JAUPMV010000016.1, on the reverse strand, counting down.
TGCCAGTGTTCCTGTCGGACCGACGCACGGACGACGGGAAGGGAGGGGGGAATAGCGGCTCACCCGATGAAAAATTTGTAGCCTGCGTAGTAGTATGGTAGTATTACGAAACCGTGGCATGTAATAGTATGTAAAAGCAAAGAATACTATCACTTAATGTACCGCAGACTGGTCTGCGGGTCTTGCCATAGTAGCATCCAGTCTTGCTGATAGTAGCATGTAGTAGCATGCAGTAACACGGTAGCCTTGAAGTAGAAGCATGTAGTAGCATCAGTTAGTACTGCATGCTACTTTTTCGTACAACTTCGTACTACTATTTTGAGATAAATTTTTCATCGTGTATTTTAAGTCTAAAATATTTATCTATTCCAGAGTACTGGAAAAGAAAAAGTATGTACTCGCGGGTCGCACGACTCTCTGATCGCCTGGAAAGTCCAAAAGAGAGCAGCAGAGAGCAAGAGGCTTTCATTAAACTGGGCGGTCCCAAATTAACTGACCGCAGAAATACCCAAGAAATTCTGAGCAAAAATACTGTATTGTTCCCAGATGCCCGATTAAAAATTTATCTCAAAATAGTACGAAAAAGTTGCATGCAGTACTAACGATGCTACTACATGGTTCTACTTCAAGGCTACCGTGTTACTGCATACTACTATATGGTACTATTAGCAAGACTGGATTTTACTATGGCAAGACAGGATGCTACTGGATACTACTACATAAGATTGGACCAGTCTGAGGCACATTAAATGATGGTATTCTTTGCCATTACGTAGTATTACATGCAACTTTTTCGTACAACTACCATACAACTACGCAGGCTACAAATTTTTCATCGATACAGTGTATACATGTCGCATTGCCAAATTGTCACAATTCGCCTGTATGTAACAAATTTGCTTACTTCAGATAATCAGTTTTCTTGCTTCTGCCCGGAGGAGAATATTTTATTTAAATGTAATCTCACCTTCTGTTTGGTTTTAATTTCTTAGCAACTGGTCAATCATCAAACCGGAATATCATTATTTACCGTTGGTCTTCTAGCACAAATTCAGTATCCGTGATTGGTCTCATCACAAATTTTACAACTTCCAACTTGCAACCATTTTTCTACCCTAGCTGCGTTCGTTCCACTCCGGATTGTCGCTGGTGTTTTGTCACCGGTGTCCGGTTCTTCTCTTCTAACGAGTTTTTTGGTTCACCGGTGGGTAGTCACCGGTGAGTGCAAAAACGGCCTAAATTTTGGGTTTTGCGCGAAACCCCGTCAATTGACGGAAATTTGCTAACTTCTCGGTAAAGCCAGGCTTCCGAGCAGGTTCTGGCTAGTCCGCACCGGTGAGATAAAACCGGACATTGGTTAGTTCAAAAAGGGGTTATAAGACTGGTGAGTAGTCACCGGCGGATGCAAAAACGCCTTCTCAGAATAACCGGAGACACGCGGTGAGAACTCCCGTGACAAAGAACGCAGTCTCTTCGCCCACAATCGTTCTTTCTTCGCAGCAACTGATATACTCCTTTTTTCACAAAACAACGCCCTGATTAGTTTGTTTATTTTGAGCTTTGTTTTTTCTACTGTATTTCCTTGAAGATTTAGCAGGCTAATCAGTCTTTAACAGTCAGCTTAGTATGCAAGTGTGTATGAGTTTGATTGACATATTTGTTCCTTTTTATACAGTACTGTTCAGTTTTGAAGGATTCAAATAAATAATAATATAGGCATGCAAAACAAACTCAGCGCGTTGAGGCATCCATTTGCGTGGCCGCAGAGGAAACGGGCCATATCCGTTGCGCCGCCCACTTCGCTTGCGGCATTTAAAGTGAGAAAAACTTGCGGGTTAAGACATTTCTAGTAAAGCAAAGGTGTGGTCTGCACACACAAGGAAACAATGGAGGCTGTATCATTTTTTTGCTATGTTCAGAATATGAAGTTATCGGAGGCAGCGCTGGTGAACGGCTGAATGAGCTTAAGTAGGGACGTTCTTTATCGCTAGTGGTGCTATTATCGCTGCTATCAGAGTCTGTCAATTTTGTCAAGTCTTGGCGCTACTCCCTAGTGTTATTTCGCTCTGAGCAGAATAACACTAGGTTGTAGCGCCACTAGACACTTACTAGAATAGCAGCGACACTAGCACCACTAGCGATAGTGAACGTCTCTATTGAAACTCAATCGGTCGTGCACCAGTGCTGGCTTCAGTAGCTCCATATTATGAACACAGCAAAAATAAGATGCAACCCCTCCTGCTTCCTCGATGTGTGCAGACCACATCTTAGCTTCACTAGAAATTTCTAAGCCCGCAAGTTTTTCTCGATTTAAATGCCGCAAGAGTAGTGGGTGGAACTATGAATATGACCCGTTTGCAAAACAAGGAAAGCATAGGTCTTGACCAGAGCAAAATAGCACTAGGAAGTAACGCCAAGACTTGAAAAAAGTGACACACACTCGAATAACAGTGGCACCAGCACCACTAGCGATAGTGAACGTCCCAACTGAAACTCAATCGCTCGTGCACCAGTGCTGGCTCCAATAACTTCATATCCTGAACAAAGCCATAAAAAGATACAACCTCCCCAGTTCCTCCCCTCGATGTGTGCAGACCGCATCTTAGCTTAACTAGAAATTTCTAAACCTGCAAACCTGTGGGTGCCGCTATTTTTTATTTATTCATTTGTGACCCGCTTTTTGGATAATAGCGGAGTATGAGTAAAATACACAAAGTAAAAGTAACATATTAAAACACTAAACATAACAATGTAAACATGACTACATTCTTTTCATATAGTTTAAAAACACACTAAATAGACCTCAAATTTTTGCACTGTGACAATGGGTATGGCCCGTTTGCGAAGCAAGGAAAGCATAGGTCTTGACGCTACTCCCTCGTGTTATTTTTCTCTGGTCTTGACGCCACTCCGTAGTGTTATTTTGCTCTGTGATCATCGAACTGATGTCAAGGCTTTGGGAGCATAATCGACGAAGTTCAGCGTTGCTCATTCTGTCTGTTAGTCTGGCGATGAGAATCCTTCAGAGGCAAGAATGGCTAAAAATGTTTAAGTCATTTACTTCAGACTCTCTTATGATTGTTATTCTTTTTATTCAAGGAATTTACGAAGAGTTCCAGCTTCCGTTCTACGATATCGTACCGTCCGATCCTACTATTGAAGAAATGAAGAAAGTCGTCTGCGTCGATAAACAAAGGCCTTCTATTCCCAACAGATGGCAGTCATGCAAGGTAGTTTATCCTGCTGTGTTTGATGAGGGGGGAAATCTTTTGGCACGCCTGTTAAAGTTTAACTGAAAAGGACAGAGATGGGACAGTCTTGTTACCCCTTACTTAAGCCCTTAAAGAGGCTTGAAGACCCGGTGGAAATGCGTTTCTTCGTTGCTCCGCTATTCACGAATAATCAGTTTTCAAATAGTGGAATTTCCCTGTCAGATTTGTGGTACTACCTGTGTCGTATGCTTGACGAAAAAGATTTATGAAATTTGTTTGCTCACGCACTAAGCAGTATTCACCAAGCTTATCACCGCCTACTGAAAAGCCGCGTTTGTGTTCAGATTCAAATATTCCGCGTCATAGTAGAATTTGCGCTGTGGGGACAGCCGTAGATGTTCGGAACCTCAGTGGAAAATAAGAAAATCTTTTAGCAGAATCCAAATAACTCGGTCTATTCAACTAAATGATACAAAAATAAGTTTGCTTTTCAGTTAAACTTTAAAGGACCCCTCTTGCTTACTCTGCCTTTCACATTATGCCTAGCTCCCTTATGGAATCATACAGCGTGTTCCACCGTTCTAACAATAGTATATGAGTTACTATTTCCGTTCCAACCTCACGAAAAGTTACTACGCTAACCGTTCCAACCTCCTCGAAATAGTAACTATTTGCTTACCATGCTCGACAGCGTAGTAAGCGTGGTAACTACGAATCTCTGTATCGTGGTTGGTCGGATCCGCCCGTGGCATGATATTCTGCTGGAATAGAAAATCGTTCCAGCCTTGATGTCAAAAGGCCAGAATTGGTGACGTCATCCGTAGTAACTACGGCAAGTAGGGTGGAACACGCTCATAATCTTCTGGAATCCCCGCCTTTCGCATTGTTTGGTTTTCTACCGAAATTTTAGCGCTTTTTCAATCAATCAATCAATCATATATTTCCAAATATCTCTTAAAAGTGATAAAATAGGATCAATATAAGAACAAGGTATAATACACTTGCAAATCAATACAGTTACAAATCAAGCTCATTATACTTATATACAATTAGAAGTATTTATGTGCTCATTATATTTATATACACTTAGAAGTATTTTCGACCGAGCCGAGTCTTGCCAGTCACGCAAAGCGTGACTCACGCACGCAAAGCTTCGTCGACAGTTTCAAGGTCGACCGATAGCTGACACAAATCGACATGAGAAGCTTCAAATGAGCTTCAAAGTGTTATTTTTTATATCATGGAAGACTTGGTGGACCGTCAGGTGTATCTTCAGTTTGATACTTCAGTTGTTTTGCTTGGTTTTCCCACTTTTTAACCACGGCTCCTTCAGTTTTCAAATATTTTGTGTCCAGCGAGAGAGGGAAGGCTGGATAGAGTCGACAAGCGATTATAAGAAAATCGGTAATTCCAAGTGGGAAGTAATGGTATTCTCGAAAAACTGTATTTCTGATCCATTTCATCGTGGAAAGATCATTTCTAGCCAAAGTTGTGCTTTAAGTAATTAAGTAAACAATTTAATTGCGTCCCGCCACTTTTCGAACGAAAATATAAAGAAAGCCAATAAAACATATCAGAAAATAAAATTTGTCAGTCTTCGGAATCAAGTGTGTAAAATCAATGTAATGGTAGCCTACTTTGTATTTAACCTACAGATCTGGCTGCTTGAGTATTTTAAGATGTTAAGTTAAATTTAAATTATTGAACTGAATGGAAAAGTTTTAATATTAGGTAGGATATGATGAAAAAAGGTTTGTATAGGGTATAGGATAGTCCCTTAGAGGATAAAGTAAATAATTCAAGGATTTTAGATTAGATGAGAATGTTTGATGGGAAAATAAAAAGTTTGAAAATAGAAAGTTTTTTTTTATTAGACTTTGGAAAGTGTAAAAACAAACTAGACCTTCGTTGCCTGGACAACGTGAAGTGTTGCAGCAACCTTTGTTCGGCTTCGCCGACAAAAGTGTTGCGAGAGCAACACTTTGGTTTTGTTTCTTCGCTATCGGTCCACTCGAAAGCAGGAACATGGTCTGATGAACGAAAGCTTGGCAAAGACTTAGTTCTAAGTTACAGAGACTAATTTTCTTACCCTCATATTTAAAGAGATCAAATAAAATGTGCACCAATTTGCACTAGTTTCTAGCCCCTTATGAACAATTCCTACTTACAAGTCCATCTCCCCGTGATAGACATAGTACCAAATTTTTCTCAATCCAAATACGCCACAAACAAATAAAAGGATTAAAAGGTACACCAGCTAGTAATAGTTACAAGCCCCTCATCGCCGAAGATGATTATGGTCTAACAGTCGATTTTTGCTTACAAGTAAAAATAACAAAAGAATATCGGAAGTAGGGACTAAATTAACTTAGCAGCCAATTGAACTTTATCCTTTTCAATCGCAGACATCGTGACTTTTGGATACTTGGAACATTATCTTATATAAACTAGTTGGTAATATAAATCTGTCCGTAGCTTTTCAGGATCAAAATGCCATAGATGCCACTCAGCTAATTATTTCGAAACTATATCGTTGTATTACATTAGCATTTATATCCGTTGCGTTAACACTTAATTCTATGTTACAGTGGACAGTGGTAGACCATGACCATAGAACATTGTAGCATCTCATGAAAATGACAATGCTATAGCAGCTGATTCTTGAAAGATGACATGAACCAAACTTTTCGTATCATCGAAACACCGGGAACAAAATAGGTGAACAATCTGGGAAAAGTCGAAAACCCCTCACCGCTGAAGATAGTTATGGTTTAACAGCCGATTGTTACTTGCAAGTCCCTGAAATGTCTAACAATTGGGTTCCGCCTATTCTTTGTTTGAGTGTGTACCCTACCACTAAAGTTGTCAATCCCTCAAAGGCTTAATTTTAAGTTGCAGTGATAGACCAAGGAAACTAATTTTCTTACCCTCAGATTTATATAGATCAAATAAAATGTACACCAATTTTCACAAGTTTCGAGCCCCTCAATAACCCCCTCTAGCAACCGATTCTTACTTAATAAGTACACCAACTACCAAAGTTGCTAACCCCTCATCGCCGAAGATGATTATGGTCTAACAGCCGATTGTTACTTGTGTACCAAATTGTTCTTACCATCAAATACACCAGAAACAAATAATACGTACACCAACTAGCAAAAGCTGCAAACCCCTCATCACTGAAGATGATTATGGTCTAACAGCCGACTGTTGCTTACAAGTCCCCTACATGTCTCACAATTGGGATCGGCCTAATTTTGGTTTCAGTGTGTACCTTACTACGGAAGTTGTCAACCCCTCTTAAACTTTCAAACTGTTATGTCTCATGAAGGAATTTGTGTACAAAAAAATGGATGACATACTTTGATCAGCTCACCAATATCTATCGACTGCCGTTGAAAAAAAAAATCTATCTGTATTAGTTCAAAAGTTGACTTTTTTGCCGTAGGCCAACTTTCTAATATCACCACTTAGAAAGGAGCAAAGGGTAAGCTCTATTTCTTTAGCAGTGAGAGAACTTTTAAAGTTTAAGAGGCCCATCTGATCTCACTTCTCTTCCTCACTCCCAAGTGTAAGAAATGGAATGATAAACTCAGCTGAAATCGCGAACAGACATGGATAGAAACAATAGATGGCAGCACTTTCGGACCCGTGGGAAAATGACACTTTTTTGTTTCTTTAGATTTTTCTATTTATCACTCAAAGAACATATGTTGGCTGTGGGGCCGGGTAACTGCCGCATATATTTAACACTTATAGATTTTAGTCCATCTTCAATTTGAAACTGGTGCCTGTCTGCTTGCGTGCTAGAACGGAGCTTTCCACTCGAAAGCAGAAACATGGTTTGATGAAACGAAAGGTTCGCTACACAACTTCAGATAGTCCTCTCTGACATGGGCTATATAACTCCACTTCACTTCGCACACCGTAGGCTCTGGCTCGAGGACAAGCAAAAACCATCCTTATTGGCCCCAGGCAAGAGTTCTAAGGAGCTTTCCAAAATGTAATGTCATATTCATCAATCCGGCCTAAGGTCCACACTTTCCGTAAAAACCGCACAGGTTTTACCCTTACCAGTTACTAGGAATAAAATGAAATCGGAGTCATAGGAAAAAAAATAAAAATAAAAAAAAACAGGACAAAACCAAAGTGTTGCTCTCGCAACACAAATATTTCTCTTATGATGAAAGTGTAAGTGACGTTAAAGCAGGGTAAACTGTTCGGTAATTTTAGTATTAACGTCACTGAGTTGGAGACGTAGCCAGTGTTTTAGTTCAAACTCAAACAGAAAAAAATGAAACAGAGCTGGTTTGGCCATGATTTGTGATATGAACGGCAAAACTTTCAAAGGGTAAGGCTTGTGTCCTGTACATGGAGCTTAAGAAAAACGCAACAGAACGTGTTGTTTGATGATGATTTTGTAGAAAGATTTGTCTAACTATTAAAGGAACAGAAAACTTGACAAACTTGACTCGGGGAGCTAGCTGACATATCAAGAATGTACCCTGAGTCGATATTGAGAGGAAGAAAAATTCTCGTTACGACCATTGCAGTTTCCGGGCAGTTTCCGAGAATTCGACTTTTGAGTTAGTAGAAAAAAAAAGCAAAAGGTTTGTGTGCCGGGAGTAGGAATCGAACGAACGACCTGTTGACTACTGTCCCGATGTATTAGTCAACACGGCCAAAGGCGAACTTTTACAGAGCATAAATACAGCGCATAAGGGGCAAGGGCCTGCCAGCTAGCTTTGAGAACACTAAGGAGGGGGTTTGAGATAACAAAGAAGAGATAACATTGTCCTGTCGACAATAAGTCCCTGTATCTTTATCTAAACCCTCCAGGTCGGTTTGATGGCCGAAAGTTGTGTAGTCAAGTTTTCTGTGCCTTTAATAGATTTTAACCAAAGTCCAAGTAGATTGTTGTTTTGACTCATCGACTTTCCTGTCTTTCCGACTGCTACCGCCTTCGATCTGCATCATTGCAGCAGGAATCCGCGACTTATCTTCTTCTTCTTCTCTAGCCTCTTCGAGTTACGGCGCAGATCATGAAAGAGTGTTGGTACGCCAACGCTGCTGCCCGCCTGACTGCTCTGCGAGTTAAAAAGACTCTCACAAACCTGAGTGCCTCAGACCAAGAGAAAGTGTAGATCTGAACGTCGGCGGAATATCTCCGGCATCGGAAAATCTCCGTCATTGGAACATCTCCGTCTTTGGAACATCTCCGTCTTTGGGACATCTCCGTCATTGGAATATCTCCGCCGATATTGTGTTTAAAAGAGGAGTGAGATGTAATCCGTAGTGAAGAACAACTTGGTGTAAAAAAACATGGAACACCACAGAGTGTGTACTATGGTTAAAGTGTTATACCGTATGCAGTAGGACACCAGGTGCATTCGGTCCCGATGAAAAATTTATCTCAAAATAGTAGTACGAAGTTGTACGAAAAAGTAGCATGCAGTACTAACTGATGCTACTACATGCTTCTACTTCAAGGCTACCGTGTTACTGCATACACTGTCAGAAGTTTCATAACAGATTGCGCATAACACTTTCAAGAATAACACCTTTTCACTTAGAAAAAAACTGTTATGACCAATTAAGTTTATACTATTCCGTGCCTAGATCTTCAACAACACCTTCAATAGGTAAAAATACTACACTGTCAGAAGTTACATAACGACAACAGCAGGATGCTTCAACAGATAACACTTTGGGATGTTATATGTTATGTTTCTTTCGTTCCCGTTAGTCTTTTTACCAATTGAAGGTGTTGTTGGAGATCTAGGCACGAAATAGTGTAAACTTAATTGGTCATAACACTTTATTTCTAAGTGAAAAGGTGTTATTCTTGAAAGTGTTATGCGCAATCTGTTAGGAAACTTCTGACAGTGTACTACTGCGTGCTACTATTAGCAAGACTGGATGCTACTATGGCAAGACAGGATGCTACTGGATACTACTACATAAGATTGGACCAGTCTGAGGCACATTAAATGATTGTATTCTTTGCTACTACATAGTGTTACATGCAACTTTTTCGTACAACTACCATACAACTACGTAGGCTACAAATTTTTCATCGGGGTGCAGTGTGAAAGTTGCTGCCTCGCCTGGTGTTCAGATGGTGATACCCATGGGTTCCTGTAGTGAAGTGTCTTTGAACTGTCAGAGTTTAGATAACATTTCAACCGATAACACAATGGATGCCATCTGCAGATGCTTCAGATAGTTGGGTTATACTTCCATGTTGATGACGATGGTGATTACCCGTCAAAAACAGCTCAAGGCATTTTTCACCGATTATTCATATATTCAGGAAGGAGTATGATGGGTTTTTACGGCCATAAATTGTTCCCTTACAGGACATCTCGCACGAACAGTGTTTTCGCTCCGGTATTTCAATATAATTAACTACAGAGAGGTATGCTTATTTGAACACTTTTTCAACTGTTCCACTGCCTTGGCTTTGCATATAAAAAACTAAAACGGAAAATAAATATAACAAACTTTATTAACTGGGGTGTCCAGGGGTTAACTGGAGCGGTTCCCAGCTAGGTAAACGTAAACCTCCGCCGGGGTCAGAGACCTAATATGGTAGCGTAGGCCGGACGAGCGGATCTTCGAATGCGGGATATACTACATCCCTAATGTGTGGTATAGGACGGGATAAGACGAACACAACTAACTATATTGAAGATAACATTAACTCTATATAGTTACTGATTAAACACTTGTACATAAAATATAAACTTATCTTTTGATCGGCTCTGGATCACGGCAACGAAGCAAGAGAGCTTGATATTGGTCTTGTCTGGTCTATATCGTTCTGTCGCGCGCCCCAAAAACCTCCGCGCCGCCCCGGAAGCAAGGATGTTCCTTTGTCCAGCAGAACCCCAAAAACTGCTGGACGCGCGCTGGAACATTCGTCCTTCCGGAGAAACCCAACGCTTGTATAGCAACCTAACAACTTGATATCAGCTAACAGCCAACTATTTCAGGCAGAAACTTGAAACTTAAACTATTTCATGGCAGAAAGTTGAAGTAGAAATTCATTTAACTTTCTTTTTTTGAAGGCATCTGCAGGTTCGGACCGCCATCTTCTCCATTGAAGGTGCGTTCCTCATGGCAAACTTTTAAAATTACAAAAAGCAAACCAGGTGTCAGCTGAGTCACTTTCTGCCATGAATTGGCAAAAGATTCAAAAAGTGACAAAAGCGTTAGTGGTTATTACAAGTATTCATATTAAAAAATGCCTGGTTTGGGTTTTAGTTTTTTCTTCTGCGATTTTTCACTGTTAGCAGACGTTCACATAAGCATACCTCTACTCTACATGAGTGTGACGAGCCCTTGTAAAGCGTTTTATGTGTATTGGTAGGCAAATTATTTAAAATATCCGAGGGAGAAAGGTCTTTTCACTATTCCTAAAGCTTATTTAAAGCGGAACAATTACGCGTGTACATTATCTGGGTATGATTATTAGTGCGTTTACACGCACAGTGCTGCATGAGTTCATTGCCCACAAAAGCCGTCATACTGAGGTCTTATAGTTGTGGTACCAAAGACAGACAGGGATAAGAAGTATGTGAGCTCGAGCTTCTGTTTTTGGGGGTGGGGGTAGGGGGTCTTCCTTCATCAGCCGTTGGAGGGACTGTGATCCAAGTCCGGTGTGAGTGTGTTGTCTGTTAAAAGGTCAAGTGTCAGTTCAGTTGTCAGTGTCAATTCTAAAGTTAGATGGAAGAAAAGTCAAACCAAAATTTGCTACGTCTGAAGTTGCGACTACAAAAATTAGTATCAACACAATTGACTAAAATGAATTAAAAAGTGTGAGCTGTGAATTTTAGACGGTCAGTTTTATTTTTCTTTGTATTTTTAAATTTGATAAGATAGTGACTGCTTAGATCAACGCTTATCCAAAGTCGACAGCTGTTGATTTTCATAGACTGTGCACTTTCTTGATGATTGTTTTTTCAATTGATTGAATTTGATCTGTCACTAGACAAGAACCAAACTAACAGATGAATTCGACAGACGCATTCAAACCATGAACTTATTGAATTAGTTATTTCGTCCTAGAGTGTTCATCTTCATAAATAGTTCAGTTTTAGATAAATGATTCTGTCTAGATATGTGATTCATACTGTTTGAATAATGTTTATTTTTATTTAAATTCGTCTCTTGAGATTGAATCTTACAGAGGGAGAAAACAAGTACAAGTTGCCACTTCTGTAAGCAGCAAGTCCGAAGTTCAGTTGCGTAAAGAGTTGACATTGTTCACGAAACGTGTATTGTAGATGGCTCTTAGGGTGTGCTCCAACCTACTAGCTACTAAGAGCGGGTTCCACCCTACTTACCGTAGTTACTACGAATGACGTCACGAATTTTGGCTTCTTAGAGCGTGTTCCACCCTCGTACCAATAGTAACTATTAGTTACTAAATCCGTTCCAACCTCACGAAAAGTTACTACGCTGACCGTTCCAGCCTTCTCGAAATAGTAACTAATAGTAACTATTTGCTTACCACGCTCGGGAGCGTGTTAAGCGTAGTAAGCACGAATCTATGTCACGTGATTGGTCGGATTCACCCGAGGCGTGATATTCCGCTGGAAAATAGAAAAATCGTTCCAGCCTTGACGACAAAAAGGCAGAATTTGTGACGTCATGCGTGGTAACTGCGGTAAGTAGGATGGAACACGCTCTTAGCGTCAAGGCTGGAACGCATTTCTAAATATCCGGTGAAATATCACTCCACGGCAGATCCAAGGGGTAATCCGGCCAATCACGTTACAGAGATTCGTCGTTACCACGCTTACAGCGCTCCCGAGCATGGTAGGCAAATAGTTACTATTTCGAGAAGGTTGGAACGGTCAGTGTAGTAACTTTTCGTGAGGTTGGAACGGAATTAGTAACTAATATTTACTATTGTCATAAGGGAGGAACACGTTCTAAGGTGTCATCCTAACTCCGTCCGGCTAAGTTAGGCCGAGTATACAGGCCCACGCCTGAGTAAACAAGTAGTGCTGTTGTCCTACCCCTAGTGATGATCCACTACCCTAACAATAGCTGTGTTTTAGCAGAAACCATGGTATCTGATTCCACGGATCTGCAATTGTCGTTTTTGCGGTTACTGTGGTATCTGATACACGGCTGCTCTGCAAAAACGATCATTGCCGAAATTGCACTTACCGAAGTCATCCCAAAAGAAAAACAGATACCCAGTTACATCACTAAGTGCCAAGCTTCTTTCCTACCAGTTTGACAAACTTTGATGAAAGTGAGATAACTTTACAGATACCACGGTCGGACCGTTGGTATCATGAATATGAGGTACCACGATAGCTGCAAAAACGCCTTTTGATCGTGGTATCAGATACCACGGTAACTGCGAAAACGACTTTAAACCGTGGTAAATGTTTGTTCCCCCCCCCCCCCCTTACAAATTGTCTCCCAGTTGTATGCAATTCGACCGTTATCTTTACTGTTCATAAACATTTCGTACGGCATCAACAGCAAAGACAGTATTTGTCCTCTCGTCAGGCAAACCATATACAGTCACGGTTTTAAATAGTAAAACAGTTCTGTGTTTAAAAAAAAAAATTGCAAAATTTGAAAAAAAAATATTAAAATATTTTTGTTGGTGTTCGTGTTTGAGAAACTCAGAAAGGATGGGACAGGGTGCCATTACACACACCGTCAATCGTGCTTGCATTGTAAAAAAAAATTGCAGTAAATATTCTTTGAGCCCAAGCTGACTTTGAAACATTTATTCAAACAATGTTTACAACGGACGTAACGGACGTGCTGGACGGAAAAAAATGTTTCTTGCCGTCGCCCGAATCGTGCAGCAAAAACAGCAGCCGTGTCAAAAGTTAAATCTCAGCACTAGTTTTTCCGTGCAGTCATTATTCAAAGTGAGAGATACAGACGAGTACTCGATAATAGAAACGTAGAACGAGGTTATTAGTAAAATAATATTTAAGTTTTCAGTCCCTTATTAATAAAAAAAAAACGAAGTTGACCAAATGCAGAAAAAAACCTTTCCTGTCATCGCCCCAATCGTCCAGCAAAAACAGCGTCCGTGTCAAAAATTAAATCTCAGGACTAGTTTTTCATTATAGTGGTATTTGAAGATAACTTACTTTAATAAGATATTTATAGTTGGTAGAAGCTTCAGTTATCTATTACAGGTTTGTTTCCTTCCCGGAAATTGAACCAGAGGATTGACAGCCTGACGAGGACCCTTGCCAAAAAGGGCCGAAATATCGCTGATTAAGAATCGTAGCTGACGTACACGTTGTAAACATTGTTTGAATAAAAACTTGCAGTATTTGCTACTGGGATTAATCTTGTCTCTGAATAGGTAATCTTATCTCTTATTCGGATTAAGCTTATCTCAGTAAAGATAAGATAAATCCCAGTAGCAAAGACTGCAGTTAACTTTAATCCTTAGTCGGAAAACTTTTTACAGTGTGGTTTTCGAATTTGGGCGTGAGTATTTGCGGCTTGGGCCGATTTGCTTTCCACCTTTGGTAAGCATTATTGAGAAGTCCGAGATAGGATCTAGCCACGCTCGTATTTATTTGTTCATTTATTTCCCGTAAAAAAACAGAACTATGCCTAAACCAAGTGATCCATTCAGTGACATATTCATTTTGACAACTAAATTGCAATTGTTTACGTACTACATTATTCACTTGTTAAAAAATGGGCACAGGTTGCGGGTTTGGATCCGATGCTTTTTTATAAATGTTTGTCAGCTCTAATTAAAACTAGGTCTTTTACTTTAAAATCAGAAACTAACTGCGAATTGTTGAAAGAAATGGGGAACCGAACGAGAAATTTGGAAAATTTGAAATATGATATTTTAATATCATTTAATATTTTATTTTAATCATTTTGTATTTGTTTTTTGATATTTTAATATTAAATTTTCTACGATTGTTGCGGCACAAAAAACGATTAAAAGCGACGGCGGTGAACATCGACCCGAGGATATCTTTTCTGTATCGCCCACGAAAACGAATTAAGAGGCCAAAATGCCTTGCGAATGCCATGCCTTGATTTCGAATCACAGACAGAATCAGCCTCGCATAGCCAGACGGAGTTTAGAGGACATCGCTACTTAAAGCTACAATTGTCATTCTAACCTTCTTATTAATATAATTGTATAAATATTGAGCCCAAGCTGACAGGAAACATATATTCAAACAATGGATACCACCGATACATCAGCTATAATGCTTTGGAAGAATGGTTATTGCAGGTTCGTTTCATCCGTTCCCGAACTTTGTCCACGACGTTCAACAGCCTGACGAGGACCCTTGCTACCAAAGAATCACAGCTGACGTATCCATTTATTCATCATTTGAATATGTATAATTATTTGAAACGACGGTTTTAGCCTTTAGTAACTATCAAATTAAAATAATTTAATTAAAAGTTTGTAACTGTTTCTTGAACAAGTGCAGATTGGAACGACAGTCGTAGCTTTACTAGTTATGAATTAATTGTTAGCTGACGTATCCGTCTTATCCATCATTTGAATATGTATAATTATTTGAAACGACGGGCGTAGCCTTTAATTACTATGAAATTAAAATAATTTAATAAAAGTTTGTAACTGTTTCTTGAATAAATACAGATTGGAACGACAGTCATTGCTTTACTATTTATTAATCAATTACTAAAGAAATAAAATTTGGTAACTATTAATAATAATAACATAAATGCAGTAAACTGGATTTCGCCAGGTATGTTTATTTCAGCAGTTAATTAAATTTTAACATAAATTCCGGGCTACACTGTAAAAAAAAATCTTGCAGTATTTGCCACTGGGATTAATCTTGTCCCTATAAAGATAATCTTATCCTCTAATTCGGATTATTCTAATCTCTGTAAAGGTATGATTAATCCCAGTAGCAAATATTGAAGTTAACTTTAATCCTTACTCGGAGAAACTTTTTACAGTGTAGATGGTAGAATGGAGATCGGAAATTCCTATTCAGGTGTCCTCAGGGCCTCTTTAAGCTACATTGTCAAACTGGTAGTTGACTTTTGTCACAGCAAGTGCATACGAATGGCCCTATTCAAAGTCAACCAACGTTCGAATAAACATACCTTTACTGTAGGAAAATTGGAACCCGGCCGTAGTGGCTCCGATCTATTGGCGCAGGGAAGCCACACTGTCAGAAGTTTCATAACAGACAACAGAAGGATGCGCGGTTTCAACAGACAATGCGTAAAGCCGCGTTCACAAGCATGCCTACCCGATGAAAAATTTATCTCAAAATAGTACTATGAAGTAGTACGAAAAAGTTGCATGCAGTACTAACGATGCTACTACATGCTTCTACTTCAAGGCTACTGTGTTACTGAATACTACTATATGGTACTATTAGCAAGACTGGATGTTACTATGGCAAGACAGGATGCTACTGGATACTACTACATAAGATTGGACCAGTCTGAGGCACATTAAATGATAGTATTCTTTGCTATTACATAGTATTACATGCAACGTTTTCGTACTACCCAGGCTACAAATTTTTCATCGGGTAGCCAAGCACGATGCCCTGGCATGTGCCCAAGCTTAGCCAGGCACGGAGTTCTAGAGCCTAGAACTCCGTGCCATGCCCAAAATCTGTGCCTAGGCTTGGGTGTGATCGATGCTGCTAGGCACGTGCCCCGTGCTTGGCTAGGCATGCTTGTGAACGGGGCTTAATAGACGCGGTTTCAACAGACAATGCGTAAAGCCGCGTTCACAAGCATGCCTAGCCAAGCACGATGCCTAGGCATGTGCCCAAGCTTAGCCAGGCACCGAGTTCTAGAGCCTAGAACTCCTTGCCATGCCCAAAATCTGTGCCTAGGCTTGGGTGTGATCGATGATGCTAGGCACGTGCCCCGTGCTTGGCTAGGCATGCTTGTGAACGGGGCTTAATAGACGCGGTTACAACAGACAATGCTTAACAGACAACACTTCGGATGTTGTCTGTTGGGTTTGAAAATGTTATGCATAACAAGCGTTGCCTTCAGGAAGAGCCAAAAAATCGCCAAAAAGTATCTGCTGAATTTTCCGACATCATGACGAGAAACCAAAAAGTCAGTAGATACTTTTTTGGCTCTTCCTGGCAATGCTTGTTCTGCATAACATTTCATGTAGAGCGTACAATCTCTCTCAATTTAGTTTCGTCTCCTTATTCTACAGCTACCTAGTAGCTATTTTTCTATAATTTTCGTTTGTTTTTATAATGAGTGGTGTGAGTGCAGTTTTGACGGAGATGACTTGTAGTGCTGACCAATTCTTCCCTACAACTAGCCGATCCACTCTTATCCCCGAAGTTGCGATATGTCAGAACCTTCGTGGTATTTTCCTATAGTTGAATTGTTTCGATACTCTCTAGTATCCTGCGGTACGCCTAAGTCCGCAGAAAGCGCAACTGAGAGACCGCGCTGTTCCGAATTTCGCCGCGTCATTTGCGTCAAATTTGTCCGCGCGATTTGCGGACTATGCTGTCAGAAGTTTCATAGCAGGTAATATAAGGATGTACAATTTCAGCGGATAACTCTTAAAGGACCCCTCTTGCTTATTCTGCCTTTTATAGTATACCTAGCTCCCTTTTGGAATTATAAGCTTCTAAAATCCCCACCTTTCTCCATTGCTTCGTTTTCTGCCTACGAATTTTAGCGCTTTTTCGGCCATGCCGAGTTTTGCCCGTCACACAAAGCAAAGTTCGTCGAAGTCTTTAATGCCGCTGACAATTCTTTCAAACATAAGGATATGAGAATCTTCTGGTTTTTTACTTCGTTTCATTACTTAGTTTTCTAACTTTTTAACCACGGCGCGTTCAGTTTTCAAACGTTTTGCTCCCACCCGCCGCGTCGGAGAGCAGGAAGGCTGGTTAGTATCGACAAGCGCTAACAGGAAAATCGCTAATTTCAGGTAGAAACTAATAGTATTTTTGAAAAACCTTTTTCTGACCCTTTTCATAGGCAAAAGATCATTTCTAGTAAGAGTTGTGCTTCAAAATGTTATCTGTTATGTTTTTCAGTTTTACGCATCTGAACATTATGCGCACCGCCGAAAAAACATCTGTTGACTTTCTTTTTATCGTTTGGAAAAGTCAGCAGATGCTTTTTCGCTTTTCTCTTATGCTCTTCCTGGCAATGCTTGTTATGCCTAACGTTTACAAAATCACACCACGTTCCAAGTGTTATTTGTTGAGACTGCGCATCCATTTGTTATCTGTTATGAAATTTCTGACAGTGGACTGGACTGTGTCACGCAGAGTCGATGCAGTTTTTTATTCAGTTTTATTCATAAAAAATAGTAAACACCATTAACTCTTTATGGCCCCACCATAAGGCCGAACATAAGGCCTGGCAATGGGCGGGACGCATTCTTTAGTCATATAGTCTTAAAGTTCAATGGGTACATCAAACTACCCCAATCCCACTCTGTAACAACCTAGGAACAATGCTTACCCCCTAGCTCAGCAGCTTTTTCAGCAGTTTCCTCTCTGTGATATTTCAAAGCGTAATTTTTTGGGCCAGTACATGCTCAGTTTACTAGCTTGGACAAAGATAAAAGTGATGTTTCTTAAAACACTTAGTAGATCTTTATTTCATGCATAAATCAGCTTGTCTAATTCAGATTTGAATAGGCTATTTATTTTTGAATGATTTTTGTAGCTATGTTATTTTATGGCACTCGCAGCCTCTGGCTCAAGTGCCATATACCGATCACAATTCCGTCTGTCGGTCTGTCGGTCGGTCCGAGTTTTTTGTCCCACTTATCCGAGTTAGGGTACTTCCGGATGTGCTAGGACAATGAAACTTGGCAGGCATATCAGGGACCCGACCAAACTAACCTGAAAATAATCAGTTTCCCGATCCGACCATATGCGGGGGAGTGCGGGGCGCTGGAATCTTGAAAATTTAGGGCATTTTGTCACTTTTTTCCGAGTTAGGGTACTTCTAGATGAGCTAGGACAATGAAACTTGGCAGGGATATCAGCCTGGATATCAGATATCAGAACCTGGAAATAATCAGTTTCCCGATCAGACCATATGCGGGGGAGTGGGGGCGCTCGAAACTTGAAAATTTAGGGCATTTTGTCACATTTTTTCGAGTTAGGGTACTTCCAGATGAGCTAGGACAGTGAAACTTGGCAGGAATATCAGGGACCTGACCAAAGTAACCTGGAAATAATAAGTTTCCCGATCCGACCATATGCGGGGGAGTTGGGGCGCTGGAAACTTGAAAATTTAGGGCATTTTGTCACACTTTTTCGAGTGAGGGTACTTCCAGATGAGGTAGGACAAAGAAACTTGGCAGGAATATCAGGGACCCAACCAAACTAGCCTGGAAATAATCAGTTCCCGATCCGACCATGTGCGGGGAAGTGGGGGCGCTGGAAACTTGAAAATTTAGGGCATTTTGTCACACTTTTTCGAGTTAGGGTACTTCCAGTTGTGCTAGGACCATGAAACTTGGCAGGCGTATCAGAGACCCGACCAAACAAACTTAGAAATAATCAGTTTTCTGATCCGACCATTTTTTTTTTTTTGGGGGGGGGGGGGTGGAGGGCAGGGGAATCCGGGAAATTGAGAAGTGTGTAACTTTCGAACGGATGATCGGATTGTAATGAAACTTCATAACTGAATAGAATATATATCTGTAATGTCCCGTTTAAAGTCTTGACCGGATTCGGTAGCCAGGGGGGAGTTGGGGGGGGGGGGGGAGACCGGAAATTTCAAGAAACGGTTAGAATGGAGGGATCGGAGTGAAACTTGCTGGGAAGAACAAGCATCTGCTCTAGATAAGTCCTTTAGACCATTGTACTGGATCCGGACACTTATGGGGGGGGGGGGTCCCGTAATTCCGGTGATGGTGGTTTTGGGGATTTTCACGATGAAACATGGCAGGCATATCAGGGACCCAATCAAACTGACTTCAAAATAAAAATTTTGTTGATCAGATAATGGAGGGGGGAGTGGAGGGAGGGGAATCCGAAATTTTCAGTCATGCGTAATTTTGGAATGGGTGATCGGATTCGAGTGAAATTTAAGAATTGAAGACATTTCTCCGATTATTTTTTTCATATCCGGACCGGATCCGGCAACTATTGGGTGGGGGGGGGGGGGAAATACGTGACCCGTTTAGAATGGAGGGATCGGGATGGAACTTTGTGGGAAGAACAAACAGATGCTCTAGGTAAGTCATTTGCTGAATCGGATTGGCTTCGTGCACCGTGCGGGAGCTGGGGGGGGGGTGGACCGGAAATCTCGAGAAACGGTTAGAATGATGATATCGGAGTGAAACTTGCTGGGAAGAACAAACATCTGGTCCATGTAAATCTTTTACATAATTTCATTGGATCCGGACACTTGAGGGGGGGGGAGGAGGGGGTTTCCCGGAATTCCGTTTTTTGGGGGATTTTCACGACGAAACTTGGAAGGCATATCAGGGACCCGGTCAAACTGAGTTGGAATAAAAAAAAATCCTCGATATTATAATCTTGGGGGGGGGAGTTGAGGGAGGGGAATCCGGAATACTGAGTCATGCGTAACTTTGGAACGGGTGATCGGATTCGAGTGAAATTTAATAATTAAACAGACGACATTTTTCTCTGGTGACCTTTTTCATTTCCGGACCGAATCCGGCAATTATTGGGGGTGGGCGGAAAATACTTGACCCGCTTAGACTGGTGTGATCTGGATCGAACTTCGTGGGAATGACAAACGGATGCTCTGGATTAATCATTTACAGAACCGGATTGGCTCCGGTTATTGTGGGTGGAGTGAGGAGGGGGGGGGGGGTCTGGGATTCCGGTGATCGCGCGTTAAGGTACTTCCAGATGTGCTAGGACGATGAAACTTCGCTGGAATATTGGAGACTCAACAACATTTGCTTAGAAATTGCTACTTCCCAAATCCGATTATTCCTTAAAGTACCAATCTTGACTGCAAAGTAAAAAAAATACTTTTAAGCAATATATGCATTTTCGTGATGCCCATCAGCCCCATTAGCAGTTTTGCCTCAAGGGTTTTGCTTACAAATGAAGTTCCAGCTCCCTTAGAGTGCGCATCTCAACCGCAAAGTCGAAACTTACTTTTGATCAATCAAATCATCTTGACCCATGCAAGTGCCATATGAGCTTACAGCTCGTGTTTATAAACTTATTGCATATTCTGGTACATTTTATAAAGCAAGTTAATTATGCTTCACAACACTATTCCACAAAGAAAAACTTTTAATAGGCACTTAAAACATGGAACTTCTGATGAAACACTAGAACAATCAGTTAAACTGCATCTGCGGCTTGACTTATTGGTGACATCTCAAATATATCCTTTTCTATCAAGCATTGCTGGGAGTTTTTGAATTTCCTGTCACGATATCCCAGCTCCTAAGATTTGGATCGCCGAAATGACAAAGAGGTAAAGACAAGGGATAACAAGAAAACGGCCGATTTTCGTAGCACCTTCTAAAGGAAGTCGGAAATGTTTTTTTTGTGGAGCAGTTAATACAAAATAAAGCATTAGAAGTGTCCATTGTGCTTTAAGGGAAACAAACCAAACAAAGCAAAAAAGAAGGAAAAGAAGAAGAAGAAAAGAAAAATTAAGACATACCCGATGGAAAATTTATCTCAAAATAGTACTATGAAGTAGTACGAAAAAGTTGCATGCAGTACTAGCGATGCTACTACATGCTTCTACTTCAAAGCTACCGCGTTACTGCATGCTACTATATGCTACTATTTGCAAGACTGGATGCTACTATGGCAAGACAGGATGCTACTGGATACTACTACATAAGATTGGACCAGTCTAAGGCACATTAAATGTTAGTATTCTTTGCCATTACATAGTATTACATGCAACGTTTTCGTACTACTACCATACTACTACGCAGGCTACAAATTTTTCATCGGGTAACAAACTGACAAGAAAAATCCACTAACGAACGATCTTCCATCAGCAAAGCGCCCTTGCCCCCCCCCCCCCCAAAAGGAAAGAAAATAAGACATTACGTATTAGATAAGAAAAGGACTTGGCCTGTGACTTGAAAGCTGAAAGTGTGGACGTAACCCTAACCTCCTCATGTATTGAATTCCACCCCCCCCCCCCCCCCCCCCGGAGCAATGTGTTTGATTATAAAAGAAGCTCTAGTTGTTTTACGGCTGCCGGGCATTCCGAGTAGAATAGTCGGTGGTATTCTATATGCAGTGGAAAGTCGTAACTGTTAAACACTTTTTTTAAATCATCAGCAATTTTTCTTTTCCAGATCTTGTCTAATTTCATTATATTTCCGGGATCGAAGTGAGTAGCCTACCCTACATACAACTTGACAAGTGTAGATACATGCTTTGAGCAGATTTAGAATGGTTAAGGAAGAATACACATTCAGCACTGCAATTCCTTGAAAGACTTAGGACAGACGTACGGCCGGTGAACGTTGTGCTGTAATGATTCTCTCACTTTCATTATTTCCCTGACGAAAAGTTTATCGTCCGAAAACGATGAGAGTCTTTAGTAGTCCAGTATTATGTAGTAGTATCCAGTAG
Organism: Branchinecta sandiegonensis; assembly: GCA_030848855.1. Lineage (NCBI taxonomy): Eukaryota > Metazoa > Arthropoda > Branchiopoda > Anostraca > Branchinectidae > Branchinecta > Branchinecta sandiegonensis. The sequence goes on along the minus strand of JAUPMV010000016.1, from coordinate 17,505,924 downwards.
CATCCTGTCTTGCAATAGTAGCATCCAGTCTTGCTAATAATAGCATGCAGTAACACGGTAGCCTTTAAGTAGAAGCATTTAGTAGCATCAGTTAGTACTGCATGCTACTTTTTCGTACAACTTTGTACTACTATTTTGAGAAAAACTTTTCATCGGGTACTTCTCATCAAACTTAGTGACAGTGAAGCCGCCCGATCCTGATCGTCTGTCCGAATCACAAGTTGATGATGATGATGAACATTTAAACTAGAAATTAACCGACCGGCAGACCGACGAAAAAGCGATCTGTATGTTGCACTGGCCGACGGCTAGAACTTTTCTTCTATCGTGCATTTCAACTTTTCTATGAGATAGACAAATTTAAGCTAGCTCAAGGTCTAGTGTTGCTACCTCTACCAATGTCCTAATGAAAGTAGTGGCAAGTTTAGAATATGTCTACGTCCTGAGAGATGCCTTGCCAAGAAGGGGCGAATTATGACGACGGAAATACCACAATTGCGTCAATGCCGTCTGTTAAAGGACCTGTCGTACATATAGCGCCAATGCAACCTGCTTCCGAATTGCAGTCATTGATTCTTATATCTGGAGACCTAAATTTCATACATTTTAAAACCGCTAACCGTTGCACACCACACTAGCCGCGATTCACGATTTTCCATTCGCATTATGCTTCTGACGAGTGTCGCGTGTCATGCTGCTGATGCGTAAAACTGGTTATCTGGATCTTGCCGAGTTTTTGGTAGAAGTCTATGGGTCAGGGAAAAGGCTTAAAAAAGCCAAAGTCGTAGATAATACTACTCTCTATTATTGGAACATGAATAGTATATAGTGCGAGGTGTGCTTTAAACCTAAGGCGTTTTTTTATCGAGTTTGTGGCTCAAAAAGACTGTTTCCGCGGTCGTTTGTGTGGCCAGTAAGTATGTTTCTGTGACCAACAAGAGGCGTATTCTCGCCGTTCCCCGAGGACTCCTCGTGGAATCGAAGGGAACGGCGAGAATAGATGGAGTCACTCCACGCGGACTCCGCGTACAGAAACAGCGAGAATACGGGGAATGCTTCTAAAATGGATTTTGTTCGAAAAATGAATATGCAGCTGATAAAATTAGTCTAGATCCACTTCATTCTTGGTTTTCTTTATTCTGATTCTTTTTAATTAATTTTACATAGCACCTACAACAGCAAAAATTGATTCCCCACCGAATTTGAAAGGGAGTCCTTTTTGATGATGGTGATGATAATCTGAGCATTCCCCGTCCGTGGGGACTCGCGAGAATACGGGGAGTGAGTCCCCGGGACAAACAAAAACGCTGGGACTCCTCAAGTGGAGTCCTCGGGGAACGGCGAGAATACGCCTAAGGTCTTTTTGACTCGAATCCGAAAAGAACTGTCGAGGTGATTTTCTGTTTGTTCCTCGAATTTGGCGGGAAATTCAAATTTAGTTGCAAACAAAGTCTAAATAATAAATTTAGCTTGTTTGTCAAGCATTTATGCTTGACATGATTCTAAATTCTTGAATTATAATTTCAAATTAGTGAATTTTGATTCTAAATTAGGGAATAACCTTTCTGAAAATACTTGTGTTCATTTTGTATTTATTTGTCCTTCTTTACTGCACTCTTGCCGTTAGGCAGTGCCTCATTAATTCTTCGTCACTCATTCATATAGGACTGAGGATCCTTAATGTATTGAATGCAAAAGTCCTAAGCTTAAATTTCCATGTAGTGAGCTTTTGTCTGGATTTTATCTCTATTTTCATATTTCCCAAAAAACATGTACTTTACTTTGATTTAGTACAGACAAGGCGTATTCTCGCCGTTCCCCGAGGACTCCTCGGGAAATCGAAGGGAACGGTGAGAATAGAGGGAGTCACTCCACGCGGACACAGAAACAGCGAGAACACGGGGAGTGCTTCCAAAATGGGTTTTGTTCGAAAAAAAAATATGCAGTTGACGAAATTAGTCTGGATCCACTTTATTTTTGGTTTTGTATATTCTGATTGTTTTTACTGAATTTTACATTGCACCAACACCAGCAAAAGTTGTTTTCCCTCCGAATCTGAAAGGGAGTCCTTTTTGACGAGGGTGATGGAGCGTTCCCCGTCCGTGGGGACTCGCGAGAATACAGGTAGTGAGTCCCCGGGACAAACAAAAACGCGGGGACTCCTCAGGTGGAGTCCTCGGGGAACGGCGAGAATACGCCTAAAAACAGTTGAAGCCTTTTATACCTACTTTTTAGATGCCCTTATATTTCCGATTATTTTTTTTTACCAACTGTGATCTAACAGTTAAGTAATGTTTTGAAAATGTAATGACAAATCTAGAATAATTACCAGTTATTCGCATTTTGCTCATTGTGCAGCGTAATACGCAAAAAAACTGAGGTGTCAAGAAGCACCTTTTTGCCAGGAATTTTGACACTTTTATTTATCAAACTCTCAGCAACACTGAAACTAGTGTTGGGCGATATTTTGATTTTTGACATATTTATATGTTCACTTTCGATGTTATAATCGATGTATCGATACCGATATTTCGGTACCATGTTTCGGTGTAGTATACGTCTCGTTGCCCCAAAATTAAGAACAAGATTTGCGTAATAAATAAATGCTGAATACGTAAAACATTTTGCTCCAGTTTTGGGCACATAAATGTAACTTATGCTGGATTATTTACCATTACTATAAATATAAAAATATCATTTTCGATATTTAGGCTACCTTTCGATATTCGATCGAAATTTGGTCCGATAGATCGACATTTCGTTGTCGATATTGCAGCCAACGCCGGGGTCTAATCGTAATTCCACACAAGCGTCACACTGACGTCACTGATCGTATTTTACCTCAGAAAGCTAAAAATTGTAGTTTATTCCTGTCGGTGAATACACATTTTAACATATATATAGAGTCGAGCGGCCAGCGAGGCGCCGGTCGCGTTTACATTTATGAAACGACCTAGGGACAATCAAATCCTATTTTGGGTCCTAAATCACGCGACGTTACTAGGGACTGTATGGAATTCCGATACAAATTAGTCGACACTCAACACCGGCCGGCATGATCAGGTCCTGTGTTGCCAGTTGAGCTTGTTTCTGTGGGCTGGCGCGGGCGATTTTAGCGATGGGCTTGGGGCCTTAAAGTGGGCTTGTTTTGTTAAAATGTGGCTCGTTTTGGGCGTTTTCTTGGGACCCTAAACTTTACCTATCTCAAATTTAAAACTTTTCCAATATCCTACCTACACAACTGTTGTATACTACTGAACGTGGAGGCTGGCAACCATATCGCTTGGACCATTCTTATTCGGGTTCTCTTATATTTTTAGGTACAAAGCTGCAGGTTCCCTCCGGGGTTTAATGATTTTCTGGTAATAACCGCTGTTTCAAAATTAGACGCGGACTTTGACTTTCCTGATATTCAGACCGAAATCGTGTTTGAAATATTTCTTTGGGTCCGAACTGGGTTCTTATGACCCTATGGAGGTTGCTATCAAGTCGTATCTACTAAATAACTGTTTGACGATTATCATAATATAACTTTAATGTTTTAGTTCTGTTCGAAAAAGTAATTTAACATGTCTTCATCTCGGTTGATATCGGAATAATAAGCTCGATGGCCTCAAATGAGTGGAGCAATTTCGATGAAACTTCACAAGGTAAAAACTTTATATTTCCATAATTATCTGGTTTGGGGTCCCCTTGATGTAGTTACCTGCCCTACCCCTAAATATAGGGCTTGGACAGGCTACTTATGATAACATAGGTTGCCCTTATCTTTGGGATCCCAAAACCTAAGCGGAGGGATACCTATGACACCGCAAAAGTTGTCCGTCTGTCCGTCTGTCTGTGAGCACGATAACTCTCGAAGGGAATGAGATATTTTGTATATAAAGATATTTTAAGATATTTTTTATAAAGATATTTATATGTATAGAGATATTTTTATAAAGACATTTTTTTATTTTTTGAGATAACTTGGTGTAAGGGTTCTTTGGGTCAAGGGTAAGATCAAGTTCTTAGATGGGCTTTATAGCCCTACATTTAGGGATGGGGGTTCAAATTAAGGAGCACACAAAATACTTTTAAACAGCTAACGTGATAGCTGATTATCAGGTAAATAGACATGCTGAACACGATGGTCATAACCATTTTCTCGCCGGACAAGTAGTTCGTCCGGAATCCGGCATGAACCGGAAAGTTGGTTAAAAGTAAAAGTTTCATTTAAAGTTGATTAGATGTTCGATTTAGGGCTAAGAAGACATGCTGTGAACACGGTGGTGTAAACCATGTTGTCATCGGACAGGTAGTTCGCCCGGAATCCGGGCAAAACCTGAAAGTTTGTTAAAAGTAAAAGTTTGATTTGAAGTTGATTAGATGTTCAATTATGGGAAAAGAAGAAATGCTGAACACGGCGGTGAAAACTATTTTGTCATCGGACATGCTGAACACTTATGTGAAAAGCATCTTTTACCCCGACAACTAGTTCGTCCGGAATCCGGCCCAAACCGGAAAATTTGGTTAAAAGCAAAAGTTTAATTTGAAGTTGATTAGGTGACAGACTTAGGGGTAAGAAGAGACGCTGAGTCTGACAATCATTCACAATATGACAATCTTTTTTTATCCGGACATATAGTTCGTCCGGAATCCAGTTGCAACCGGATTTTTTTATTTTTTAAAGTTTTATTTGAAGTTGATTAGATGTTCTTTATAGAGATAAGGATATACGCTGACAGTTAGTTCGCTCGGAATTGGTCCGAAACCCAAAATTTAGCCTAAAGCAGGAAGTTTCGGTCAGTGTCGTCGAGATAGATATGGCTTATAGAAGTATATCTGAACTTGGTTTTCTCTGATGTTTAGCCTGGCGAAGACAAGCCCAATTGTCTGGATCAAATATTAGATTTTTGGGATCCCATCGAAACCTTTGGTCGTGTTATTTGGGATCCTGTAAAGATGATCTGATAATGTTTTCCAAAAAATTTCACCTTCTGCGCCTTTCGAATTTTTTAGTAGGGTTCGGAATTTTAAAGAATGAGCCACATTGAAAGCTAAAATTGTATTGGAGGGGTTTCAGCATGTTTCCGTTCCGAAATGTTTTAACCCCGAATCTGAAAATTTCATGAATTTACATCTATTTCTCGAGATCTCGGCGTACTTCGATAAGAGCTTGAGATGCCACAGCATCTATAGAAACCATCAGATTCTGATATTTTTTTTTCTACCGTCGACTACCTTCGAAAAAAAAACGCTTCCGTTTTCTCCTCATGGTACATTCAAAATTTACTCAAGGAGAGCAATTAAATTTTGGGGCTGAGTAACAAACCTGGGCTGGGGCCCAAAATCCCCCCGCCATTTAATGAAACAACGCCACTGGCTTGAACACCAAAAATTCTGGGAAAATAAGCCGGGCTTGTTTTGTTTGGGCTTGTTTTCAAAGGCCGTTGGGCTTCTTTCTGCAAATACAAGACACAATCTGGCAATACTGGTCAGGTCAGGGATAACTTATCAGCAGAAGAAATTAATTTAATCAACAACAAAAACAACAATAATTGCTGTTATGTAAGGGTAAGCTTAACTTTTTGAATAAGTATGGTATTAGTTTATGGCAAGAACTGGAATTGTAAAAAATAATTAACCATTTAGCTGACTGTCAATACAGGAGAAGTTTGCATTGGTGTCCAGTTGGGGAGGTTAGGGTGTAATTTTTTTGGCCAAACTGTGTAGCCTAGACAACTTCTCCAAGGATAGCTGTTTGAGCGTTTTTCTTAAACATGACATGCACAGATGCAGTCATATAGCAATCATGCAGATCATGTAATAGTGATGTCACTGATAGGGCAGCAAAGCTAAAAAAAAAGGAGAATTGTTGCTAAAGGAAATGCCGTGTTTGGTTAAATAGTATTTTACTTATGTAAATAGGTTTTGCAGCACCAAACAGAGGACACAAACCAAAGATACAGCACAAACCAATTAGATTATAAAAAATTTGAAAGCCAAAGACAGCACTAATCAAGAAAACTGCCACAGTTTCAAAGCCAGTAAAGCAGAGTGATGCCCTTTGCTGTCAGTTGAAGACCGAACAAAGTAACACTCATTGATGGCACAATGGCATTTCTGATGTCTTGAAGTTATTCTATTTGAAACAGTTTTGTTGCTCTGCTAGAGGTTTCTCTTTGCTTGTGCATTCCCATTCAAGAGGCTTGCTTACTTCCGGTTAGTGCAAAAATAATGGGTTAAGTTGCTGTTCATCTTCCTTGTGTCGAAACTTGCACCCTGTTGTAATTTGTGTGAATTTGTCCAAGTTTGGTTGAGATTGAGCCGTCACTGGGATCATTCCTGGATCACTCTACTCGCTTAAAACTACAAGCATGCATATAGGGCTTGGGACCAGATTCAGTGGATTGATCTGGCCCCAGTCAACCACAAACCTCTGATTTTTGGATACCAATGTCAAATGCTGGGTATATATAGTGTTTGGCATACTAACATCGGATAGCTGTTGGCACCCTAACCCTGAAGCACCTCACTGCAGATGAATTCTGATTGGTTGGTTTCTGAGCTTCACTAAAATCATCAGTATTTTTAGATATACCCAGCATTTGGCATAGGCTTTCCCAAAATCAAGGATTTGTGGTAGACTGAGCCTACCTGAGCCTACCCCAGTTTTCAAGTATGTACATTGTTTCAAGAGGGAAGCATTGGGCTACTTACTGTCTCATATTTTCTTCACTTCTGTCAGTGAATCACATGAATTTGTTATCTATACCATTACTTTACATAATCTATCAGTGTATTTGTTTTGTGACATTTATCATACATTCATAAAACAACTTGACAAAATACATTATATCTGGCAGTTCAGGGTAGAATCAGGGACCCATAAATTTCCTGTAATGACTTGCCATTCAGGGGGCTTGTCAATAAGAGATTTCTGATGCGCTCTAGACCGAGCGTCAGATAGTTCGAGAAATACCCACTGGGATAAATCACGCGACTATCCACAAAGACAAACTTTTTGCAGCTGTTGTGCTGAACTAGGAATATTTCTCTGTAATGGAAAAGTATCCTGGATCTTCTATCATAGCTTAGGTACCTGGTGGCATGCTGAATAGTCCCAACAAATTTTGTCTATCTGAGCAAGAACGCCGATTCGACCCAAGCGGAATTTTTGGAAACTAGAAGAGGCTCGGGCAACATAGCAACACAGAAGCATAGGAAATGACAAGCCCCCTGAATGGCGAGTCATTACAGGAAATTTATGGGTCCCTGGTAGAATTAAGAATATTCTGCAGTAGTACAGACAGGAAAATTGACCAGAACAATATAACAAGAGTGGGGTTTGAGCCCAATCAAGGCATAATACAAAAATTGATTGTTGCTAGTAACTCAATCTCATTATCAAAAAACATCGGACTAACGGAGTAGGTACCGTTGACTATTCAAAACTAATGTTCGAATATATTGTTGAAACAGACTCTTAGCTTATTCATTAGCCATTTAAGGCAGTTATCAAATTTGGAAGGTAGTAAAACTGCCTTTTGTATGTTTTAAGTGGAGCACTTTCACTGGATGACTGAAATACGTAAAATTATGGATCAAATGGTTTGCCTGTAGGCAAAAGCCAGAGTATTGACCAGACATCGCTGCATTATCATACAAATCATTGATAAGAAAATCCTAAATATGTCACTTTCTGTACTTTTAGAGGACCTGTCTTACCTACACTGTAAAAGTTTCTCTGAGAAAGGATTATAGTTAACTGCAGTATTTGCTACTGGAATTAATCTTATCTCTACCGGGATAAGATTAATCCGAATTAGAAATAATCTTACTCGGTAGAGACAGTTAATCTCAGTAGCAAGTAGGCTACTGCAAGATTTTTTTTACAGTGTATAAAATTAATGCAACCTATTTCCATAGTCACTCCATATATTTCAAAACCCGGAGACCCCAATTTCGTACAGTACTAACAAAACCATGATGATTTTCTCACTAGCCGTGTTTTGCTACCTTCGATGTGTATTACACTGTCGATGGTTGTCTGCGAGAAGTGTTTCCATCACAAAAACTGGTTATGTAAATTGTTTCCCTGTTTTCACTACAAGCCAACGGGTCTTGGAAAAGTCTAATAACAGCCAAAACCGTGGGTTATTTGTTGAAAGCACAGGATGGTTTTAAAGTATTCAAATATTTTTTTTTTTTTTCAATCAATCAATCAATTTTAATTTCAACCCTAATAGCACTAGGCTAACACGGGCGGGAATTGGAAAAATAGACACTCGCTAACAATACAAATAAAACACAAACTAACAAACAATAAATAAGAAACGAACATGAATCGTGAACAGTTAAAATGTTTAGTAAAGTACGGAACGAATGAATTTAGGTATCTTTCTGAAGATTTTGTAGGTGGGGGAACAAGCTTGGGTTTTGGGTCGTCCTTGCTTCGCGTGTTGTGTCCATGAGAGGGTGTAACGAAGTCCGGAAGGATGGCCCTGTGGTGCTGAGAATTCAAAATTTGGTGGCCAAAACGCATGAGAAGATTATGTCTTCTTTCAGACAGTTTTTCTACATCGAGGATTTGAAGGCTTTCGTTGTAAGATGTGTAATTGTGACCAAGTATTATTCTGCAGGCTCTCTTCTGCAGTCGTTCGATTTCGGCATCCTGAGCTTTACTTAAGCCAGGATGCCAAATTTGGCAGCCGTACTCTGAAATGGGCCTCACATAATTTTTATGAAGTGTCACTAGTTCATGGCGTGGAACCCCCAAACCGCTTCAGGTATGAAAATGAACGAAGGGTAGCACAGCACAGCTATTTTTCACTATTTTTCCCACTTCACTTTTCCATTGGAGGTTATCATCCAGAATGATGCCAAGAATTTTTACAGAATTTTCAGTTTTCATCGACGATTGATCCTCATGACGTGACTTTTGGAATTGCTGACTTCTAATTTGACATCGGAGCATGGCTGATGGAGATTGGCGATCATGTCATGGAGCATCCGATCTTCATTTCCTCGAATCTCACGCAGAAGAGGAAGTGTGAGGAAGTGTGTACTAAGTCCTTCTTGAACGGTCCGTTTGGTGGATAGTATCACACACCGTAAATAATACAGCCGAAGACAGCTGGAAGTATTTTAGGGCGAACCCAAATCCAGAGAACTTCCAGCTCTCTACTTCTAGGTATAGGCGGTTGCAGGATTCGGTGTCTAATGTCAGACTTGCAGACTATAACTACGCCTCCTCCGTGTTGGACAGGATTCCCGTCTGCATCACATCGTGGTAAAATATACGTACTGTAACCACCAATTACCGCCATGTCAGCTGAGTGAATCCAAGTTTCGGTCACAGCAGCGATATCAATCTTCCTCTGGTGGACAAGTACTTGTGAATATTGTAATAAATATTGTGAAATACTGTTAGTTGAAGAGTAAATAGTGCGAGGGTCCATTAAGGTAAAACAAATATTGCAAAGCCATATAACAGAGAAGATCAAATATTTAGAATTTTCATCATAATTATAAATATTCTTTGAGCCCAAGCTGACTTTGAAACATTTATTCAAACAATGTTTACAACGGGTACGTCAGCTACGATTCTTCATCAGCGATATTTCGGCCCTTTTTGGCAAGGGTCCTCGTCAGGCTGTCAATCTTCTGGTTCAACTTCGGGGAAGGAAACAAACCTGCAATAAATAACTGAAGCTTCTACCGACTATAAATATCTTATTAAAGTAAGTTATCTTCAAATACTACTATAATGAAAAAACTAGTCCTGTGATTTTATTTTTGACACGGACGCTGTTTTTGCTGGACGATTGGGGCGATGACAGGAAAGGGTTTTTTCTGCATTTTGGTCGACTTAGGTTTTTTTTTTTTAATCGCGCCCCGTGAGCCACCAGTAGAAGAATTTGTAGCAAGTTTTGAGACAGGTCTTTTCCATGAAGATGCAAAAGTAGATGACTTTGAAAAAGCAAGAGTAGATGCAGCCCACTTGCTACAGTCCCGGATCAACATCCCTCCAAAACCGAACCTCCCGAAAGAAGAACTGCAAGCCCTAAAGAGCCTAAGGAAAGACGGATCTCTCATCACCACAAAAGCTGACAAAGGTAACGCCATTGTAGTCCTTGACCAGAACGAGTACGACACGAAAATTCGAAACCTCCTAGCAGACAAAGATGTCTACACCCCAATACCAAGCGATCCAACCCCTTCCATTGATAAAAAGGGAAGAAACCTCGTAGAAAGTCTCCCTATTTCCAAATCCCAGAAACAGTTCCTAAAAGTAACCGGGCCGGTAGCACCGCGTTTCTATGGAGTAGTTAAAGTGCACAAAACAGGTAGACCCCTTCGCCCAATAGTAGCAAACGTTCGAGCCCCAACTAAGAAATTAGACAGATTTCTAGCCTCGTTAATAAGGCCACTCCTAGATTCAGGGCCGCATTACATCAAAAATTCCATTGATTTTGTCCAAGAGTTAAGAAAATACCGTGTCACCAAAGAAACGCAAAAAGCAAGCATTGATGCTGTATCTTTGTTCACCAGTCTCAGGAAAGATTTCACCCTAGATGCCCTAAAAGAAGCACTCGAGAATTATCCCGAACTAGCAGACAAAACCCCCCTAACTGTAAACCAAATACTAGATTGTTTTAAACTTGTTTGGGAATCAACATATTTCATCTACATGGGGCAATTCTACTGGCAGCATGAAGGAGCAGCGATGGGGAGCTCCATTTCGCAGGGACTCGCCGAATTAACGCTGAGGAAAATTGAAGAAATCGCTTTCAGCATCGCGCCGATGGTTCCGAGTTTCTACAAACGTTATGTTGATGATGGTTTCACAGCATGGGAAGTCCAAAAAACAGACATTGTGAGTTTCGTTGACACTTTAAACTCAATCCAACCGACTATCCAGTTCACGATTGAATTTGAAAATGATGCACAAGAGCTGCCGTACCTAGATGTTTTGATTGCTAACAGTGAAGGAAGTTTTGTCTGCTCAGTCTACAGAAAACCCACCCACAACGATCGATACCTTCCATACGATTCTTACTAGCCCGAATATGTGAAACGCGGAGTAGTTATTTCACTAGTTGACCGAGCCATCAAAATTTGCGACAAAGATCTCCTAGATGACGAACTTAGCCACATTCGGGACGTCCTATTTGGAAACAAATACCCCGTTCAACTGGTTGAACAGATCATCAGAAGACGACTGAAGCTGCATTCATCCCCCAAAGATCCTGTAAGTTCTACTAGTAATGGTGAGGCTGAGGAAAAAAATGCCCGCGTTTACCTTCCGTACGTCCGCGGAGTAACCGAAAAATTGTCCAAAAGTTTGAAAAAATACAACATCCAAGTCTTTCACAGAACCCAAAATACTGTGCTGTCCTACCTAAACTCCGGAAAAGATAAAGTCCCAAATCAGTACCAAAGAGGCATTTATTCAATACCTTGTGATTGCGGAAAGCGTTACGTAGGAAGGACAGAGAGAACTTTCGGAAAACGACTTGCAGAGCATGAGCAAGAAATAGACCACGCCCTCTCCAACGGACACCGTCATAACTATACTTTCAAATCTGCACTTGCAGAACATATTTTCGAAAACCCATCCCATTCAGTATATTTTGAAAAAGCTGAAATTCTTGCAACGTGCACCGGACTCCATCAAACCATTCGAGAAGCCGTTGAGATAAAGAAAAACCGAGCAGGCATTAACCGAGATACAGGCGAGTACTCCCTACCGGAAACGTGGAACGGGGTTATTAAGGGAAGAAAATTTAAGCCTCAGTCCCTTATTAACAACAAAACCGAAGTTGATCAAAATGCAGAAAAAAATGTTTCTTGCCGTCGCCCCAATCGTGCAGCAAAAACAGCAGCCGTGTCAAAAATTAAATCTCAGCACTAGTTTTTCCGTGCAGTCATTATTCAAAGTAATAGATACAGACGAGTATTCGATAATAGAAACGTAGAACGAGGTTATTAATAAAATAATATTTAAGTTTTCTGTCCCTTATTAATAAAAAAAAAACCTAAGTCGACCAAAATGCAGAAAAAACCCTTTCCTGTCATCGCCCCAATCGTCCAGCAAAAACAGCGTCCGTGTCAAAAATAAAATCACAGGACTAGTTTTTTCATTATAGTAGTATTTGAAGATAACTTACTTTAATAAGATATTTATAGTCGGTAGAAGCTTCAGTTATTTATTGCAGGTTTGTTTCCTTCCCCGAAGTTGAACCAGAAGATTGACAGCCTGACGAGGACCCTTGCCAAAAAGGGCCGAAATATCGCTGATGAAGAATCGTAGCTGACGTACCCGTTGTAAACATTGTTTGAATAAAAATTCATCATAATTCACAACATTTCTGAGAGGTGATTCTACTATTCTGTTTTTGAGACTACACCTTACAATGTTTAGAATGAAGTAAATATTCACAATAGTTCTGATTCAAAGCTGTTTGCTACAGTGTTTGCAGCACCTTTTTTCAATGTGGTGGTGTTTCCAAATGAGAAATGTCGCTTAGCTCTTCTAGTTCTGTATCCTTTCAAAACAGATGGTCATTGTTCTGTGCCACTTCTGCAATCATGGTTGTTTTAGTCGATTACTTGATGTCATATACTTCTTACTGTGCTTGTTGTTGCTATCAGATTGATCAATTTTCATCACAAAGTTTGTTTTGGTGTTGGTATCAGCATATCAGCATATGGAGAACAAAGGACACGGCTTCATCATATCCAAGTGAGCCTTACTTGCACTTGAGCAGCTTTTGAGATACTTCTTTTTTCTTATATGTTCATGGCTGTATCTATGAGGTTTTTGGGATCCCAAAACGTAGGTGCTATGACGTAATACCTATGACATCGCAAAAAATGTCCGTCTGTCCGTCTGTCTGTGAGCGCGATAACTCTCGAAGCGAATGAGATATTTTGATGAAATTTGGTGTGAGGATTCTTTGGGTCAAGGGCTAGATCAAGTTCGTAGATTGGCTCTGTTGCCCTACATTTAGGGGTGGGGGAGGGGGTTTCAGATTTAGGGGCAAATTTTTTATTTTTAAATGCTATTAGATAGTTGATTTAGGGGTAACGAGACATGCTGAATCCGAACATGAAAGTGATTTTCTTGCCGGACAAGTAGTTCACGCGGAATCCTATGAAAACCGGACACAAAACTTGTCGACCAATTTTCGGCTATAGCGGTCCTACCCCTTTACTCTCAAATGATTATAGCTCTGCGCATGTGGATGCCGACAATCCCTCGCCTAGAAGCGGAATTGGCGTAAGTGAAGAACACAAAATATCGAGAAAAACGCGGTTGAATGTTTGGAACCTTGCAGAACAGAAATGGTTGGAGTAAAAAACGCGAAAAAATTACATGCTGAAAAGCATGGCATTATAAAGGGATGGTCAGAATTTCCAAGCAAAGTATCAAACAGTTTCTGCACAATAAATTGCCAAAATACTGTTACGTCAATTGGGTCTTAACAGTTGGTCAACTTGTCAGATAAGTCAAAACCGGTTCAAGCGTGTTAAACACCAGATATGCGACTTACGGTAAAACTGATCTGTAAGGTGTGAGTACAAACTGAGTAAAACTTTTAAAGAAATTCAGATATAATATATTAACAAATGGATATAAAGGATGTTAAGAAACGGGTACAGTTAAATGTCATAATTATGCCTTTCGCTTTTTTCCCCTGCCTTGATGTGTGACAGCTTTCTCTTCGGGACAGCTCTCAACTCTAGCGTTCGTGGAACTGGGCGGTTTACCTGGAACATCTTTGGCAGTTTCACGACCCTTCCTTTAAGCAAGCCCTGGCAAGTTCTTTTTGAAGAATTCTCGGTAGTATTTTGCATCGACAACCGGCATGAATCGCACGAGAGACTCTATATCTTTTATCTTGTCTTCTGGCAAGTTCATGACCCAAATGATAGGCTTTGGAACCTCGAGATTCTCAACTACCCTTACCTCTGAGATGCCTTTCCCCTTCACTCCCTGAAAGGTTATCTCTGGTGCAATTTGGACAAGTTTACAATGATCATCTGCAAAACACTCTTTGTACCATACTCTTTTACAGAAGTTCTTGCGGAATTCGAGCCATTTGACCTTTGAAGAAGGCACTGCTGAATATGTTTTATAGGTTTTCGAGCATGCCTGGAAATTCAGAAAATGTGGTGGTTGCAACTGAATGATCACTTATGGATTTTGACGCTTTACTTTTACCAATTTTTTGACTAGGTCTAGAGGCGAGTACACTTCCTAGTTCTTAAGTGCCCTCTCAATAACACTGTGTATTGCATCTACTTCTTGAATAAGGGGGTGTCCTGGCTCACAATATTTGATAATAATTCTCTCAACCTGTGGATTTTTGAACAGGATGTTCTGCATATTGTAGCTCATGATGGAGTTTTTATTTTGCGGAACGCATGAATCTGACCATGTTATTAACTCCCTAATGTCAGGAAATGTCTGAAACACTTTATCGAGAATAGCTGCCAAAGCACTTGCGATGTCATTTCCGCTCCTTCCACCTTGCATCTCGGACCAAATGGCACAGTAAACTTTGCTGATAGACTCACCTGAGGTTCTGGTAAAATCTAGTTTAGCTGTGAGGTTGTAAACTGTAATCTTTCGCTTGTAAAAGAAACCAGAGACATTTCCCTTGGGTAGCGAAAAAATATTTTCTAGATCAAAACAGAGAACTGCCACTGAATGATTAGAACGGTCCTTATTACGCTCCTCTCTGATTTTCCTTTCGCGTGCTTCTCGTGGTTCAACCGAACTGATTCTGGTAAATCAATGCCGTTCCTACCAGCAACCTTTACTTCCTCACATGTGTCACATCTATCACTTTTGGGTACATGAAAAGCCAAGTTAAATTCTGTATTGAACACTCTGCGATATACTGTCTCTCCCACAGGCTTTTCAGAATCAAAACGGCATTTTTCCTCATAAAGTTCAAACATTTTTCGCAAATTTAAACTGCTGTCAAGATATTCTCGAGAAGTTTTGGACTGACAGTAATAAGACTCCACTTTTGGAAAAGACATAATTTGTTCGCGAACGCAATTTAAAGCATCAGAGCTTATTTTGTTTGCAGGTGGTGGAGTTCGTTTGGGACTAGGTATATCATCAGAAGTCTTGGTATTATGTGCATAGTAAATCCGTTTCTGGTCGATGTCCAATGTTGACAGGTAAAAGTCTTTTGCATACGCAGTGTGTTGTTTCCCTGGCTGTCACATAAAAAACAGTGTGTTCTTTCTCCTAGTTTCTTTTCTTTTGTTTCTCTTCTTTGGCAGGCATTTGTAGTCTTAAGATAAAACATTTTTTTCATCTCTTTTGACAAAGCCCGGTACGCTTCAAAAATCTCTTGTCGCTCTTCTTGGCTAATTGTGTGTCAGGATTAGGGACATGTTGAACTGCACTTGCTCGCTTTTATCTGACGTTCTTTTCCATGCTTCTTTCTTTTAATAGGGTCAACATAAACTGTTCCGGACTTAACTGCCACTTTGATTTTATTCTTGACCCATTCCCCTTCTCTCTTGACTGTTTTTCTGGTCCTTTTCATCTGCACGGTCGGACTGTTCTTCGACCACGGCCCTACAAGCGGCTCAACTGTAACTGGGTCATCTATAACTTGTAAGGGTGACACATCCTCTGGCAATTCTACTGAGCTGGACGGACTGGAATTGCTTTTGTCTAAGGGCATGTCTGCCACAATTTCATTAGTTTCATCATGCGAATGGTCAGGCTGGATCCACATTTCAAATACCACTGGCTGAAGAGTGGCATAAACAGGAACTGTAGAGATAGGACTATCATCTGTCTTGCTTGTAAAGTGTAAGGGTGACACATCCTCTGGCAATTCTACTGAGCTGGACGGGCTGGAATTGCTTTTGTCTAAGGACATGTCTGCCACAATTTCATTAGTTTCATCATGCGAATGGTCAGGCTGGACCAACATTTCAAATACCACTGGCTGAAGAGTGGCATAAACAGGAACTGTAGAGATAGGGCTATCATCGGTCTTGCTTGCAAAGCTTGCAGGATCTTCATCGCTTCCAGACAAGGAAGACAAATCTTCCCAGCTAAAAGAAATGTATATATTAAATTATTAATAAATCTGATGGGTAGGTATAGCTAGAAGGCAGGAAAATGGCATTGACACTTTTAGTTGATCTCTTGGTATCAAAACATAGAAACATAATGTCGATTAAGAAAACACAAGAAAACGGCCGAAAACAACGCCAGTACGTACCATAAGGTGCTATGGAGCGGAAAATTTGGCTCCAATCGAAATTGGATTCCCGATTTGCTACCCAGCTCTTGCAACCTTAAAAAGCTAAAGAGACCATGGAATAAACTAAACACAACACAAACGTTAAATTGATAACATATTTAAGCTGCCGAATATACTGGAAAACATAGGACTTTTTTCATCCCTTGGTAAAATCCCAAATGAAAGTGGGTATAGCTAAATCTTTTCCTTATTTTACCATATAACTTCCTTCAAACTAAGCTGTCCTATAACTTAAGGTCCATTCAGAAAAGCATTTCCTTAGCATCATAGATTTGTGTCATAGGCTAAGCTGAGAGGTGACTCAGTTGGGAGTTCTCCAGCCTATTTAGTCCAAACTTGAAACTTCCGATATCATGCGTACCTTCCAGCATCTTCCAGTAGTTTCTACACATTTGCAACAGTAGCAAACAATTTTCTATTTAATCTTCTGTTTCTCATTTTTGTTTGTTTACGTTTTCTAAATCTTTTCTTTTAAAAAGTAAAGGTGAATTTGCAGATACGTCAAAAGCGCATAACTAATACGTCAATTACGCTTCCAACAGAATGAAAATAATGCAGGTTACGTCAAAAAGGTTTCGACTCGTAGCATTGCATGGGAGTGCGATACGCTAAAACGGAGTCCAGATTCAGAAAGAGCACAAAATTTCCCACTAGATGGCACTGATAACTCAATTTCGCTTAGAAGTGCCTAATACGCCAATTCCGCTCACATGCGACAAATCATTAAATTTGTTATTCTGTGGACGTCGGAGAGACCTAGTGTAATCCAGGGTCGAAGGGGATCTCTAAGGATTTATACAGAGGCGAAAGAGACATGGGGTGAATGTGTTTATTTTAAAGCGGGTTTCGATAGGGAGGAACTGAAATTATTAATTAGTATGCGTGCTGATATTTTACCGCTGGGAGATCTGAGGATGTACACGGGTAGGCCGATTGGAAGAATTGGTCCTTACTTCTGCCCGACGTGTGGAGATATGAATGATGTGTGCGACATCTTATATGTGACTGTAGGGTGTAATCTTCGGATATGGACTTATTTTCTTAAGGCTTGTTAATTAAGGTAAAAATAGTGAAAGTTGGCAAAGATCACGTATGTATACCTTTAGCAGTTTCGTTAACCCGGGATTTCAGGGAATATATGGAAAGGGTGTACCAACGTAGGTATTGAGCAATGTGGTGAAAGTTTCCCGGAACTTTAGGGTGTACCCACGATAAGCGTTGAGCAACCGGTAACTAGAGTCTTGGTGGTTTCCATTGTTGAAATGTTGAGTTAGACTTGTCTTGACTATCGAAGTCCTTCTGTGCGTCCGGGTATACGTGTCCTGAAGTCTATCGTGCGTAGGCTACGTGCTGTCTTGTCCGTGAGGCATAGCGGCATTGGAGCGTTGAGGCCGTTGGGCATTGGGACATTGGTTCACTAGGGCGTGTCGGGACTACGTGTTCAAGGGTATCTACGTTGGCGTAAAATCATGGGGTTATGAAAATTAGTTATTGTTGTATTCTCTCTCGTTTCTATATTTTCTTTTTATTAGTTTCCGTTTATAAATAACACCAATTGCCGGTATCTCTCTCTCTTGTTTTATAAGGTTCTGCTATAACTCCTGGGCGGAGGGGTGGTCTCTCGGGAGGGCTTCTGACTTCCGGGGGAAAACCGTTCGCGCTACCCATTCTAATTTCTTTGTCCCCCTGACCCAGCGTTTATAGTATTTGGTGACAGCGGTGGGAACAAAACCCGCCTAATTGGTTTTTTCTCAACGCTATCGCTATTTTTTTGAGAGACTGGAAGTTGTCTGTCGCCAACATTTTGCCAAATTTTGATAAATCTTATTAATTTTGGTTATTCGATAGATTCAAATTATTCTCTTCAAGAATCTATTTTGGCTACGGCATAAATTGTTTTTTTTTCTGACAAGTTGACCTAGTATCCTATTGGTTTTGTGATGAAAAGTGAGAGTGTTGAAAGTGAAAACTGAACTATTAAGTGCGAAGTGGTAAGAACGAAGTGTGGGTCACTGTGGAGAAAGAAGCTCAGTTTGGAGAAGGAGAAGTGGGTTTCAGGACAAAGGACCAAGGAGAACAAGTAGGTTGTCGGAATTTTGGCAAGTGATCCTTACACACAAGGGTCAAAAGGTATGAGTACGACTAGTGCTTCTAATAGTGTGGCTCACGGATCCCTACCCTTTGTCCCTGTTCCATCAGTGGCTTCCTCTATTCCTCCCAATACCCAGCCCTCAACTTTTGCAGTATTCACCTCCACCCAAACCCCAAATTTTTCAACCACAGTTCCATTTGTTGTCACAACCGCTGCGCATCCCATTATGGCTCTAAATCCACCAGCAGGTCAAGGGGTTCAGGTAGTCCGCACTATCATGCAGTAGATCCGTTTTCTCTTGTTCCTCCTTTGAGCAAGGCACGAGACATTTCCACATGGGTCAGGAATCGTAAAAGAGTTCAACGATCTAATCATTTGACAGATCAGCAGATCATTACTGAATTTGCAGCTCTTTTGGCACATGAGCATTTTGCCGGTTTTATTGAGCGCTTTTCGACTGCTACCTCGCTTGATGAGTAAGGTCAAGTTCTTGAGTCCAGTTTTGGGGAAGTCAGAATGCCAGCTGAGAAGCTAAAAATGTTAATGAATTTGAATCAGGCTGAGAATGAACCAGTTACGCAGTTTTATATGCGAGTAAACTCTGAAGCGGAAAGTTATGCAACTTTGATAGCGCCACAGTCCAAACAAGTCTATCAGCCCTGAAATTGCAAGCGTTTGAGCAGGGGTTACGGAAAGATATCCGCGTTTCTATCTTGGAGAGGTCTAGTCAGTACCAGGACATAGATGGCGCTTTGACGGTTGCTAAAACATTTGAGCGAATACACGGTTTGGGAAATAGCCAAGACCAAGTTGAGTATTTAGCAGCAGGCTTACAAAACATGCAGGTAAATGAGCCTAGTTCTTATCGATGGAACGGAAGTCAGGACAATGTCTCCGACACACCTTCCCGTGTCGTAAATAGAGGGAACAGTAGCTCCGGTAATAGAGCGAATAATCATACTGGGAGTTCAATGAATGATCATGGCAATTTCGGTCGGTCAAGAGATTCGTATAATCGGTATGCAATCGTGGTCGAGGGGCCGGCAGTGTAAGATCCGGATCCTTTCATCGTACCAGAGTTAACAGCAACCATAATCAGTATAATAATCAGTCGCGGCCGATGTCACCAGCACCATCCTCCGGAGATAGTAGATTAAGATTTTCAGGGGCAACACAGAGTGATAGAAATGGTGGGGATAGATCACGGTAATCTTCCCAGGAACTGCCTGAAATTTTTTGAGTTTTTAAACGATTGATCATTCGACTTTCACGTGTAATATAGTCAAAGAAGGCAGAGCAGCTATTGAAGCGAAGGCACAGCAGCTGCCACCTCGTGAAAACTCGGGAAACTAATTAGTCCAGCCCTTAATGAAGGGGATAGGCTGGAAACCAAGGAGTCAGAAAAATCCCTTCCTCCGTCAAAAGTTTGTTGTGTCAGTTTGATGAATGACCCAGATAGCTCGGCAATTATTTTCCCTTTGTTTAGTGATCTTAAAATAGCAGGGGAAAAAGTTAATGCCTTTGTTGATACAGGATCAGCGTGCACAGTTATTCAAAAAGTTTATTTGATTGGTTGCCTGAAAATAACAAAATGCGACTAAAACGTACCAACACCAGAGTGCGATCCTTATCCGGGGATTATCTAGAAGTAACTGGAATGGCACGTTTGCCCTTAGAAATCTTATATTCTAGAAAAGTAGTGAATACATTTTGGGATTTTATTGTCGTAGAGAACTTGCCGTTTCAGACGATTTTGGGTTTTGATTTGTTGGATTTTCTTGATTCAACTTTGCACTTTCGTAAGAGGAATTAGAATTCGGAAATAAAATTGGGGGAGATCGGTACTTTGATAAGGAATGTTTGTCCTATGGATGTGTGATGGTTAGAGCTGATGTCACGATTGAACCCCACAGTATGAAAGCAGTTGAGTGTCGTTTCGAATCCCTGAATGAAGTTGAGTTCCCAGACGGAAGCGTAGCCGTAGTCTCACCTGAAAAAGAGTATCGAAGTCAGAGACATGATTATCTTGTTACGGGCCTGAAGAATAAAGCTACGATCATGGTTTTTAATGATGGTGACGAAGAATTAGTTTTCAGACGTTCCATACAAATAGGTATGTATGAGAAAATGCCGGAAGAGTCATTAGCGGAATTGTGTGCGGCTGAAGTTGAAAATGAAGTTATTGCAGGAGCGGCTGAAGTCGCGAAAGAGCCTGAGACCCCTCAAAATCAAAATGAGTCTGAATGGGGAGATCAGGAATTACTTGACAAATTAGACTTTACCGATGTTCCAGTTTGGATCAGACCCGCAATGGAAAAAATGATTTTGGAGCATAAGGATTGCTTTTCTAAGAGTCCTTATGACAGTGAGTTTCAGCCATATATACCTCTTGACACTGAGATACCACCGGTTAAACAGTTAAGAATTCCACACGAGATGGCGGTCGTTCTGGAGATGCATATCCAGAGCATGGTTAAGAATGGAATTATTTGTGAGAGTACCTCGCGGTTTACATCCCCAGTTTTTCTTGTGCGTAAAAATGTCGGTAACAAAGTCAACAACGGTCCTGTTACAATGGAAGGAACTCGTTACATAATTGATTTAAGACGAGTAAATGAGTTTGTGAAAGACACGCATTACCCACACGCAAGTTTCGCATTACCTCGCATTGACGAAATTTTGCATCAAATGAAAGGAGGTTACTTTTGTTCGTATGTAGACCTAAAGAATGGTTATTTCTCGATTAAAATCAAAGGGGAATATCGAAAATTCTTTTCATTTATTAGTCCACTTATGGACCGATGTTATTCTTTCACGCGGATACCAATGGGATCTATTTTTGGCTCAAAAAGTTTTTGCATTTTCATGAGCAGGCTCTTTGATCCTGAGAAATATCCAGCTGTCAAAACTTTTGTTGATGATGTTTACATCAAAACAATACAGGACAGCGCTGAAGATCATTTGGAAGATTACGTAAAGTGTTTGTGCGACTTAAGGTTCAAAATTTAAAGGTCGGTCCGTCTAAATGTCAGTTTCTCAAAAAGAAAATTTTCATTTTAGGCTACATGGTTTCCGCGGATAAAATTGAACCACACGTTGACAAAATCAGAGCTATAGAGAAGCTATCACGACCCAGAAATGTTAAAGAATTACGATCACAGTTGGGCTTGTTTAATTATTACAAGATGTTTGTTCCGTCGTATGGTCATTTTGTAGTTAAACTCAGTAAATTGTTAAGGAAGGATGAACCGTGGGTATGGGCAGAAGAACAAGAAGAAAGTTGGCAAATGATTAAGGCAGAATTGACTAGAAGTGACGGAGGAGCGTACATTCAAATGTACGATCCCTCCAAACCGGTTTACATTTATGTTGATGTTTCTGAGTTAGCCGTGGGAGCGGCTGTTTGCCAAGAAAACTCAGTGGGTAAACTCGGTATTATCTGCACCTACAGCAAAGTGTTAAGCAGGCCATTCTCTAAACAGGCGTCCGTCCTACGTGAGTTATATGGTTTGTATGATGCTTTGCAAAGTCCCGGAATCGCATATTATACGTGGGCCAAGAAGGTTATTGTATTTACCGACTGTAAGAACCTCCAATACTTGCAAAAGCACCGGAATCTTACTTCAAAATTGTATCGGATAGGACTGCTATTGGAAAGTCCAAACTATGAGTGTCGGAGTCCCACTTGGCAATTTAAGCACATTCCTGGTAATCGCAATTTCCTTGCTGACCTACTGTTTACCTTGTTCATGCCCTTTGCAGACGTCACATTGGTCTTTTTTGGGCTTGTAAATTCCAATGTTTTCTTCAGCGATGTCTCTCCGAAATTCACGCATAGAAAGTACTACTCTACTGTGCTCTCCACATTGGGCTTTGTAAAGGGAATACACCTCTGCCTTGGTCTTGAAAAGAGGTTCCAAGTACACTTTCGTTGTGGTTGACCTACAATAGTGGCTGGGCAATTTTGGGAGTTCTCTAAAGAAACGACGAAGGTTGTCCGCATCTTCTTTCGATGCTCGCGGATTGACTCCTCGTTTCTTCTTGGTGCTATGTTGAGACTTAATTGAGTCATGGTTTGCACCAGAATATTTGAGCCAACCGAGGACTATGGTCTCACGGAGGCCCAGAGTATTTAAAAAGGTGGTCTTGCAAACTCGCTTAAGTTCTCCATTCAAACTCTTCAAGTTATATACGTACGAGACGGTTCGGCGAGACTTCTCGCCAGCGCTACGGCTTCTTTTTGTACTGCTTGTCTGAACCCGGCTGCTGACGTAAACAGACTTTTGGCCATCGTCCATCTCCCAGAAGCAAACCAAATATTGTTTTTCTTTCTTCCTCGTCGAATGTAGAGCAGTGAAACAGAGCACTTTTTTCGCACTTGGTAGAGCCGCAAGTATTCTTTTGCTCTGCTGGTGGCCGTGAGACCAAATTCCATTTCCCCCCGATTTTCTTATATGCCATGTGAGCTTTACCATACGTCTTTAGTCTTTTGTTTTTGTTCCTAATCCAATTTTCAACTCCCTTCCGGGACTTCTTTTTCTGTTTCCCAGTTTCTGATGTTTCCTCAGAATCGGCATCTGCGCCTGTCAAATGTTTTTCAAAAATTGAATTTTCCTGAGTACTGTTTGACGGTCCAGGTACGCTTGTGCTTTCAGACATGCTCTCAGCACTGGCAAGCTTTTCGACCTATAATTTCACTCTGCGATGGGCAGAAACTAGAGTCTGAATTAACCTCACTGTTGCTTAAATCTTCCGGGTCGTCTGACTCGTAAAGCATGTCGAGAGTGGCCTCTCTGCCATAGCTGAAATAAAAAATGAGGATCGTGCATTCATTGGATTCGAATCAGTATGAAGCTTACCTTCAGCATAATTCTGCTCATCATTGCGATCAAAATGCTATAAACTACAAAATAGAATTGTTTTATAGGCTAGACCATATTAACTTGTGGTTCGGCGATGCACCATAATACTGTGAACTGGCTTTTCAGAGATGGCGTAAGCGAGGTTTTCCTTTCTTCGTAGAACAGCTCTCCATTGCCTTAAAGAGACAATTATAAAATAAAATCCAATTGCTTGAGTGCAGAAAAGGAATGGACATTTTATTTGGCAAAACCCCGGCAATATCAAGTCAAATCAACCTTCCCCTGAGTCTTCCTCTAACTTTTACATTACCTTCAGGGTCTTAAAATACTTAAAAATTTACCTTACCTTCAATATCTTAGGAAAAGTCGGAAAACGTTTGCATGTATAATTCGCGTATCTCCAAGTATGGAACGCATTGCAGACGAAAGCGAAGAAAATTACGAAATCAAAATCCCGTATCTCCAGATACGTGTTTTTGACCGGCCAAATTGAACGACTGCACGTTTAGAGTCGATTTCCTTTTCCGTAAAGTCGCTAAAAGTCTTCACAGCTTTTCTCAATGTTTTGTTAACTAGGGAGAACTCATCCTCCCTGATTTCAAGTTGTTGCAGAATCGCCACCGATAAGCAAACTGTCATGAAATTCAGGTTAATCTTGTAGTTCGTCTTGAGTAGGAATGGGTTATAGATCATCATAACAGTGGTCTGATCCGTTGAAGTTCCTCGTCTGTTCCGTCAAGTTTCCGTCCTATGTAGACTAGGGAAGTTTGGCTGGTTGATTCGAGCAAGAGCGCCATCTGGCTTCTGAAGAGACAAACAAAAATTAGTGCAGATTATCCGGTGCATTTCATTCAGGTCGAAACGACGTTCCAGAAACACTTAGAGCCCAACTTGCAAGCGTCAGTATAAGTTTAAGAAATACCCGGCACTTCTACCAGCGATAACCAGTAGCAATAGCTCAAGGTTCGTAAGAAGCATCAGATCCCACTAAAAGTATATTTTCACTTCAGAAATGGTGCTGTTCGAAGGACAGTGTCAGCTTTTGCCTTTGCCTTATCATCTGCAGTGGCGCTTGTTGAGTGCCTTTTACCAGGGTCAAAAGCCTAGCAAGCACACTTTTGAAAATAAATATCGAAGTTTCTGGTCAAGCTGCTAGTCTTTAGAGCGATTTAGGAAAGGTGAGTAAGCTGAGTCGATTCCCTTGTCCGCAAAGTTGCTCAAAGTCTTCTACAGCTTTTCTCAACGCTTTGTCAACTAGGAAGAACTCATCACTAATTTCAAGTTGTTGCAGAGTTGTTTTCAAGTTGTTTTCATGTGGCAGCAAGAACCGTAGAAATTGAAAATCGGGGTTGCCTCCTGCTTTCTCGTTTTCCCCCTTTCAGCCAGGTATGACGACAGCATGGGTTTCCTAGGTCAGGAGTGTTGGGCACAGCTTGTAGATTGTAGGTCTGAATCGTACTCTGCTCCCCCTGTCAAATAATTCTTATCAAAGAAATGGGCTCGACCATTCTGCCACTATTTTCTGGGATTTCAACCACCTCAAATGGCACATTTGAACTTGTTTGAGCTTGTCGGTTTTTTTTAAGTACAGCATCTCTGAAAAAGTCCATTCGAAGCTAAAACTTTTATCATTCCTCTTGAATCCAAAACGCCAGCCCCATTTGTTGCCTTGACGTTTTTCTTCTGCCGGGCATATTTTTTTTCGCATGCTCGTCCACTTTTTCTGTAGTTCTTCCATTGTAAAGGAAGAAAGCAACATTAATAAACAGGACGCGAGCCCAGTCTAACAACTAACTTATTTGGACACCCTGTATCTAATGGGTCTGTCAAATTATTGATAGGTATCTCAACCATAAAGCAATCTTGATTGGTTTAAGTAAGTAATTTCATTTTGAAAATGCGGAGTAAATGAAAGAAAATAAATAAAACTGCAATGTACTAACACTGTCAGTATTCTATTGCGTACAGTACCCAGTATTTGGTATATGTTAGACCTACTATTAGTTCTAAAACATGTCAAACGCTGAATATTCAATACACTTGGCCTAGGGTATCCCAAAATCAGGTGTTTGGGGTCGTCCACAAGAATATACAATGAAAGTTAAACCGGAAACAACAAAAACAGAGACTTAGGCTGGATTGTTCTGAAAAAAAAGAAAACGAATCTGACAAAAATATGTGATTGTACGAAGAAAATTGGTATTTTAATAATCAGAAAGTGGAGAGACAAATAGTAGGTAGGTACATGGCAGGTAGGAAATCAGTGACTAGCCAATATATGAATTTCATCACAGAACCATTAGTCACACATCAAATTATCAAAAATCACACATCAAATCCACATCGAAAATATTTGTAGTGACTGTTGGCCAAAAATAGAGAGAGGGAGTGAAATCTGTTTTCATGAAATGTTAACTTTTTGTCGGAATCGCCTCGTCTTAATTTTACTATCATGAAAAAAACTTGAAATAGTTACTTCCGGCCGGGATCCCTGCTGCAAAAATGCAAATTTGGTCATTTTCTGAAAATAGAGTGATTTTATGTCCTACGTACGACAAGAGTGACAAACAGAATAGAGTGACCATTCACACTATCCTCCGACATGTGGCAACCCTGACCCGTTATCCGGCTTTGACCACAACAAGTGGTTGACAAGGGCACAATCATACTAAGAAACTAGGATCGAAAGTAGCATAGTGGTGATCGGGCATTCTGGGTCAGCTGGGCGATAACTTGAAGCTTGTGTGTGGCCTCCCATAGCCTACTTAATTGAACCTGAATTTCTTGCCGAGCCAAATGCTCATGTGATATCAGTAGAGGAAATCGAAGCCCATGTACCAGTCCAGGACTGACTGTAGTCATCATTAACCTGTCTGGTGAACGACTCCCAGGCATTATCTTAATATTTTTGTTTTTGTAACCCGCATAATTAGAGCTATATAAATACACCCTTTTTCGCACAAAGTCAGTGATTTTTCCATCTAGAAACTCCATGTTTCTAAAGTTTTGAACTGTCATACGTGTGCAAGTCCTAACGTAGAGGTGAAGTCTACTTTCGAAATTTGTTTTACATTTGGAAATAACTTTTCACTGACGAAAGTTAACATTTCATCGACACCAAATAACAATTATTGATTATTATTCTGTTTACGCAAAATAACACTTTGTTGTTACCAAGTTACATTTCGTTGACAGAATAAAACTTCGTTACGAAAAATATCTTTTCAGTGCCAACCAGATCATTTTGCAGTGTTTTCTTATTTTCGCTGCATCAAACATTTGTTTCAGGGCTAATCTGGTAAATGAACGTCGATTTTGCAGAGTGGTTCAGTAGTGGACATTTGTATCGATACACTCGCGCGCAACACGTCTTCGCCGTATCGATTCTTTTCTTTCACGGCCGTCACCGTCAGAAATATCAAGAAAAAGGTTGATGCCGATAGTCTACCACAGACCCCTGATTTTTTGTATACCTTATTCCGACGCTGGGTGTATCTAACGTTTAGAATAGCATGCCTTTTGCCAAATGCTGGTGCTAATCCAGTAAAATCTTGATGGATTCACTGAAGGTCAGAAATCAAACAATCATAATTCTTTTGTAGTGAGATAGGTCAGACTTAGGGTACCAACTGGCGACAGGTATCCAGTGTTTGACTTTAGATATCAAGGGGTAGACATAGGGTATCCAAAAATCATGGGTATGTGGTAGACTGGACCGTACCTGCTTAATACTTGTCAGAGACAACACCAATGACCCTCGAAATGGAACTAAATAATATTTGCAAAACCAGTTCAACTCGATATTACAAACTTTCTTGTTTTTCCTAACATTTTGGCCTTTTCCCCAACAATCATCAGGTCGAGGCTCATAAACTGAATATGCAGAAAAGTAGGCTATCTAATGAGGCCGCATCACTGGATTGTAGTTGCCCACGATAAAGGCGAACTCACAGCAACATATAGGATGACAAGCATACATACTTTAATTTTTAACAGAAAATAAAGCACTTTAAACAAAACTGTACTAGCCTACTCTTCAAGCTCATTGGGCTCAACTCAGGTGCACTTTTGACTGACGATGATCATCACAACTGTTCCAAAACAACTGGCCTTCAAGGTAATCTGAGATGAGACTCGAAGTCTAACTCGGCCAGGAATTTATGATCCTGCATATTCGCTGACCTACCAAAGATAATGACAAAACAAGAGGGAAGTGCCAACCAAGCGCAAGATATCAATCTGAAATTGTGGGCAACCAACTCACAACGCCTTTAAAGTCTGGATCTAACCTCGAGATACCTTATACCTTAATCAGTCTGTATCTAACCCTGGATACCTTAAACCCTAATCAAATTTCCAGGCTCAGCCTCATACAAACCCATTCTCTTTCCTGGTCCATGGTCAGGGCGATGAAAGAGGTCAGTTTCGAGGTCGAAACGAAGGAAAACATTCATGATTTTAACAAGTGTGAAGCGAACCCAGACATGACATTCATAATTTTCTCAAGGATGGATAAAATGAAAGTTTACAGCAAGCTGTACACTACCATGTGAAACTACATGTGATTTGAATTACGACCTGCTATTAGCTACAGAACATTTAAATATATTGAGCAAACAAAAAACAAATAAAATCGTGAACAAATGCCAACTTGATTAAAAATAATCTGTACACCTACTTTTTTACACAAATACTAACTTTGATAAAAAATTATTATGCCAGCATACTGACATTTAGAATTGAAACCAAGAAAACGAAGCAGCCTGGTAAGTCGTTTACTGTCTGCAGTAATCATGAAAATTATATGTCTTCACAATTTCTTCTTGCTGTGAAACCCGATTCATTGCAACCTTTGTGTACTTAGCAAGCGCTCCAAACATTTCAGCCTGAGCCTTGACTCTTAAGTCGCATCTCTTTAAGCCTTGAGATATGGCCATGGAGATCGGCGAGCTTATGAGCCGGCTGTTTCTGTCCCGCTTCGCTTTCCAGAGCTGTTGTCGCGCTCCGCTAGTTTCCGCAATCTATTTCGCGAGCGGGAAGTGATTTCGAGAAGTTGGAAACTGAGGCGCAACGACTTTCCGTTTGAGCTTGTGCTCGGCGGATTCTCGCTTTGCTTTTCGGGAAACGAATCAAAGAGATCGCCAGAATCGCCCTATAGAATTGAATTATTCTAGCATTTGGCAAACCCTATGCATCATATTTATAGCGTTTGGCATCAGTGCTTCCAATTTTTCGGGAGACCTCCCGGTTTTCTTTTGGAAATTTCCCGATCAAAATTTTCTCCCGATAATCTCCCGATTTTCGTAATCTTGCCAAAATTATAATAAGGTTTAAATTCGAATTTCACAACTGGGTTTTTATACCAAAATCTCTTCAAAGTCTTTAGCGGAGAAATGGCCGAGTTAAGAAATTTTAGCTGGCGGCGCATGGTTGCAACATTATCTCCTTTTTGTACAATAATATCGAATTTATTATCAGAAAAGTAAGTTAAATTTTTTTTTAATCATGCAATTTTGGCATACCCTGTGCCTTACGCTTGATACACATTGTAAATGTTGAATAACACACATTGGTGATCTCAGTAAAATTCAAAAATTAACCATTTAGGATTCACTTATACTGGAGTGGGTCAGGGTTAGGTGCCAACACATATCCAGCATTTGGCATAGTTGATCTAGCATTATACATAGGTTATGCTAAATATGTCAATATTTGATTGCATTTTAGTTCAGCATATGATATAGTTCACCCAGGATTATTTATTTTACTTCAGCACATGAAATAGTTCTGATAGATGATCCAGCATTATTCATGGGGGGGGTGCAAATATTATACACACAACAACAAGTATTTTACTCGGGAACTGAGGGGTTTGCGGATGATCGGCTGAAACTGAGCTGTCTGTGAACATGCTGGCAGACCCTTTTCTGTGGCATTCAGTCCTCTAACAGATAGAGTAATAGTAGTTGCGTACTGTGGTGAGAAGAAAAAAGCTCCTGTAGCTGCAGAAGGTTTTCAAAGTTGTTGAAAAATATTGGCGTAGAAAATGTGGACTTCTTTTAGTGGGCTATGGCGCAAAACAAAAATTTAACTGTAGCACACACTTTTGTCTGATATATTCAGATTTGGTAATAGGAGAAAACTCAGTGAGATGGTCTACCAATGACAAAAAGTGAAAGTTGTAAAGTGACTACAGTTGATTTTTTTTTTCTTCATCCTTATGCCAAGCTCCCTGTACGGAACATTGAATTCTCAACATCCTTCTATTTTTGTTAAAACTGCATAAGCCAGAACTTTAACAATTTCAAGATTTTCAAAGAAAATGGGGCTCCTGTGCAATCATCATGTGTTCACCACTCATTACATGCGTGTAGTCTTGTTTACTGAGTGATAGTGGCATCTCAAGTCTATGCCAAACGCTGGGCATAACTTGTGTTTGGTATACCCAATGTCAAACGCTGGGTAAGCTATGCCACATGCTGGATACTGTGACCCAATAAACTATTTATGATTAGAGCGGAGCTAAAAAATCCAATTATCAGAATTCATCTATAGTGATGTAAGCCAGGGCTAAAGTCCCAACAGCTATCCGGCGTTTAGCATAGGGTGTCCAAGCGCTGGCATGACAAATTATACGCAGGCATCTGGTGAAAGTGGCAACAGCCAATGTGAAGATCAAATAGTGACAGTCAACCTGTCCCCAGAAGCTGAAGAGGCAGTAACTGATGCAGAGAAAGTGGGTCCAAAGTCTGAGAGGTAATTTCCTTCTCATTTATGCATAACAAGTTTTACTTTTGCAGCGTATTCAGAATAGTAATGGTTTCCAGACCGCCAGAATCGCCTATATATCAGGTGTCTGTGGTAGACTGGTCTACTTTTCAGCAAAGAGTGTGCCCATAAAAAAGTAGCGAGGCAGTATGCCAAGCACCAGACAAGCCTAAAAACAACATTTGGGATATGGCACCCAAAATTATAGTGGTTTGTGTAGGCTGGTTCCACCTGCTTCCAAGGACGGATTGAGCGTTGCATTCAGTGGCGAACATAACCATTTGCCAAAGAGGTAGAAAGGGCTGGAGAAAGTCCAATCAAACAACAGAAGCCGTGTTCAACTCACCTGTAAACTGGTTGTCAAACTGATAGCCCATAACAGCGCTGATCTCTCTGAATATATTTTCTATGCAGATCCTATTTTTGTGTTTTCCTTGAGAAGACAGGCCTCTCGGCCTCATATGACAGGCTTCTCTCGGACAAGAGAAATCAGCATGTCTTCAGTTTCTCGATTCCACATTTCCAAATGTGTTTCCAAATTTTAACTGAAAAGTTAACTGAAGTTTAACTTCTTGCCTGCTCGCTTAAAGGTTTACAGAAGGTTAACGTAGCAACTTTACGAACTTTTCGAACGACTTTGTCTCAGCCGTCCTTTATTCCACAGTTCTGACTGACCACACTGGTCTAATATCTGCTTTACCTGGGATGCCCAAGAATCGTTT
Source organism: Branchinecta sandiegonensis (assembly GCA_030848855.1). Taxonomy (NCBI): domain Eukaryota; kingdom Metazoa; phylum Arthropoda; class Branchiopoda; order Anostraca; family Branchinectidae; genus Branchinecta; species Branchinecta sandiegonensis. The sequence continues at coordinate 17,475,191 of JAUPMV010000016.1, read as the reverse complement.
TTAATGTCCCGTATGCTTTTCTTCTACGCTGCCTTAGCGAGTAGAACCCATAGCATCTGTAACAGCCTTTCCCAAAATGAAATAATACTTACCCATCTATTTTTGCTTACACTAGCTGAGCCTAAATCACCCTTATCTTATCTCAATCACCCTTATCTAAATCATACTTATCTTATTGCTAACTTCGAATACTCTTTTACAATACATTGATTGCCATTGCTCTAACTTCTCGTACTTACCATATCCCCAAATGTCGGCTGCGTAATGCATAGCCGGGAAAATTTTTGTCGGGAAAACCCGTTTATATAACTTTATGTTTGCAATAGCCCTTAACTCGCTTCTTAATACCGTATTTATATATCGCTTACCTTTTGCAACACTTGCTTCCACTTGTCTCCCGAACCAACCATTTGATTTAAACTTACATCGTAGGTAAATAAATTCTTCCCTAAATCCTATTTTCTCCCCCCTAAATTTCAACTTAACTCCAATTTCTAAACTATCCCCTTTCCTAAATAGAATTACAACCGTTTTTGACACGTTTAACTGCAGCGCCTTGTTCGCCAAATACTGGTCCAGACCTTTATAGATCTGACTGGTTCTCTGCTAGCATGGCGATATCGTCAGCTAACAACAACACACACAAAGATATGACGTCAAAGCTAACTAGGGGAGCACCATTTTTTGTCATAAAATCCTCAAGGTCATTTATAAAAAGGGATGACAGCTTGGGAGAAAGTGTACACCCTTCCTTGAGTCCCTTCAGTGACCCAACTTGACGAGAGATCTTATTCATTACACGGACTACCAGATCAATACCCGAGTTGATCTAGGCTATAACTCATTCTTGAGATCTGCTTCCTTATTAGCATCTGCAGCGAAAAAATCTGGTCCAGAGTGGTATATCCTTGTTTGAAACCGACCTGGAACCTACTTAACTTATGCTTATGCTGAACTAGAGTGATAATGCAAAAATTAGAAACCCCCGAGAGCCTGAGCTTTCACTAATTTGTAACGTTATCCTTAAACAGTTATATCGTAAGCGTGTCCGAAGTTCTTAGGCGGGTTCTATGCCTTGTACGTGATCCGACTTGCCTATCAAAGCAGCATTTTTCTATATCATGGCTTTATTCATAAGGTAGCGCTAGTATCGAATCTTAAGACTGATGCAGTAATACAAGACATTAGTTACAGCATCTCAAGACTTACTTATACCGTGGTCGACGCCCAACATCTTATTCCAATTTGATACTGATTCCAAAATACTGACTGCTCTCTCCTTCAATGCCTGATTATTTATACTGATGGCTTTATTCATAAGGTAGCGCTATTGTCGAATCTTAAGACTGATGCAGTAATACAAGACATTAGTTACAGCATCTCAACACTTACTTATACCGTGGTCGAGGCCCAACATCTTATTCCAATTTGATACTGATTCCAAAATACTGACTTCTCTCTCCTTCAATGCCTGATTATTTATACTGATTTCCTCCAGTGGTTCCTCTAATAAGACCATTAAGTAGAGATGATAGTCGTTATTTCTCTTCATTACTAGTTGATCAGTAGCCATGTGAATCTCAGAGTGGAAACCCTTGTTTTTTATGCCAAAATTGTGAATGCTTCCATCTTTCTTGTAAATAATCAAATGCAAAAAAGGGTAATGGACAATCCTCCATGAAGTCCCCTTTCTGACTACACCCAACGCGAGATTCGTGCAAGTCGATATTGTTCTGTTAAAAGATTAATAACGCTCGTTATGGAGGCAAAGCAATCTTGGCGGTTAGACCGGCTCATCAAGTGCTATCGATTGCCGTTGAAAAAAAAAATAAATCTGTATTACTATAAAAGTTGACTTTTTGCCGTAGGCCAACGTTCTAATATCACAACTTAGAAAGGAGCACAGGATAAGGTCTAATTTGTCTTAAAATGAGAGTACTTTTAAAGTTAAAGAGGCACGTCTGATACCATTTCCCTACCGCAATCCCAAGTGAAGAAAATGGAATGATGAACTGAACTGAAATCAAGAACAGAGATAGGTAGATTCAATGGACAGCAGCACTTTTGGACCTGAGGAAATGCCACTTTTTTGTTTATGTAAATTTTTCTATCTGTCACTCAAAGGAGATATGTTGGCTGTGGGGCCCAACAACTGACGCATATATTTAGCACTTATTGATTTTAAACTGGTGCCTGCCTGCTAGAACGGAGCTTTCCACTCGAAAGCAGAACATAGTTAGAGGAAACGAAAGGTTGGCTTCATTACTTCCGATAGTTCTTTTCGACATAGACTATACAACTCCACTTCAATTCACACGCCACAGGATGCGGCTCGAGGACAAGTAAATACCATCCTGTTTGGCCCAGGTTCTGCTGAAACCGGCGGCATAGCAAAAAAACAAAACAAAAACGAGAGAAAAACAAAGTGTTGCTGTCGCGATACGATAATAAGTAAATCAGTATAAAAAGCGCAAACACTCCCAAAAGCTAACACTGGAATGTGGACAGCTGAGACTAGAGGGAGCATATACCTTTTTGGATAGATTTCCACATTACCAGTAGAGATCTCAGCGGGCGCCAGCGATGTACTTCTGTGGGACTCCTTACTTTCATGAGCTGCCATGAGATCAGTGAGTCCACTTCACATCGAAATTTAAAAAAAAACATTATCAGAGCCAAAAAACATGAGATCCTAGAAGCTTGATAAACATAAGATGGTGTACGAAACGAAATCCAAATTTGGCAGCATGAAACCATTATCACCCTTTGTAATTATCATTCATGCTGCATCTGCAAAGGAGATTTTTGGTCTCACCTAGTTAAAGTATGCGTGCTTCAATGTAACTTGTGATTTTGAGGGGAGGTAGTATCCAGACTTTGTAGCAAATTGTGAAAATGACTCATTATTATAAAAAATAAGAAGAAAATGGACACCTGCTACGATAAATGTTTTCTATTCCTCTCATTGAAGAGTTCACAAAACGTAATGGGGGGGGGGGGGGGGGGGTAGGGGTTAAAGCGCCCACAAGCAGATTGCATCACGGAGAAAACGTGAGAAACTTGACTTTGTACACTTGGGGACAGTTCATTAGTTGTCTCGAAGGCTTGACTCAGATGCTTGATAACTGCAAAGGTGAACACCCAGGTTGCGTTCAATAACAAAATGTTATTGTTTGACCTGCTTCGTATAATACTCCTCTTCTTGTTCTAGGGTCGGCATTTCTTCCACATGAAGACTTACAAGAGATGCTCTACTGATCGACCATACATTACGGCTGCCATAAAAAAGCTAATTCGTCAAAAAAATTAAACTGTTCAGGGAGGGAAAAATGGAGGAAGGTAAGAAGCTGAGAAATAGAATACGAAAAGAAACTAGAAATGTAGCAGCAAGTTTTTATTCAAATAAAGTTGGAATTCTGTTTCAGTCTAAACCTAGTAGCTGGTACAAAAATGTTAAGCGCCTTTGTGGTAAAAGTGAGAAATCAATGGATTTTAATCTTGATCAAGATGATAAAAGCACAGCAAATCAGTTAAATTCCCATCTTTCAAAAATAGTCCAATCACTTCCCCCTGATGTTGTTTAAAGTATCCCCCAAGAACCAGTTGAGAAAGAAGTACCAAGAATATTGCGACGAAGTTTCAAAAAAGTTAAGTTCTTTAAGACGTACTAGTGTAACCCCTGTTGACATACCCGTCGAGTTAATCAGGGCTTTTCCCAATGAACTAGCAGGTCCACTTGCAAGATATTTACATACCCTGGGGTACATACCCAGGTACATACCCTGAAATTTGGAAAGTTGGTTATATCACGCCTATCCCGAAGAAAGGAGCAAAAAATGATTTTGATAGGAATAGACCTATTACTCTAACACCTGTTTTTAGCAAAATTTACGAGAGTTTCGTATCCACGTGGTTGAAAGCAGAGATTATAGGTGCATTTTCGTTCATGGTTCTCAGTTCTCAGTTCTCTGGTCTCAGTTCTCTGTTTTGCCAAAAATTGACGTTTTCGTTCGCAGTTCTCAGTTCTCTGGTGGATGGTCTTCTCAAAAACGGTTTCTGGACTTCGAACCAGGCAGACTTGGCGCAATTATTCAAAAAAAGAAAACATGGATGATGATACCTTTTTGATTGGGCTAATAGAGTCAAGGAAACGTTTGCTACTTGACAGGGCAAAGGAGGATTACAGTTACCCTCTTGATGATGGAGAAATAGAGAGCTTGCTTGCCTACTCTCTGTTGCTTGACGACACTGGGACTGAGGAGGAAGAGGTGTTGCAGGCAATCCAGCATGAACTCCTCAAGACTGCAGTTTCAGACAGAGAGGTACGTTAACATGAGGGAAGGAGATTGATCAGCTTTAATTAATCCTTTTACAGCAAATTCAGCAGAATCCGTTGACATTTTGGCTACCTAAGCTGTGTTTTCCTCCATTTGATTGGGTTTGGTTTGATTGTGATTAGGTCTGAGTGTTTTATGACCTATTTTGGTTTTTTGCTAACACTAGAAAGCACACTTAGCTTGGATTGACTGGGCAGCATGGCAACTGAAACATAACAAACTGAATGGTGAAAATTTTCAGCTTCCTAGCTCCATTTAGGTCTTGTGAAAAAATAAGCTGTCCGACTACTGGGGGGGTTTACCATATGCCGTTTTCACGACAACATCCCATAAAATGCAGGCGGCAAGAAACGGCCCTCAAGACAAGGGCTTTAAATTCTCCTCAGCTTGTGGCTGACAAGACAACCTAAAGTTGACTTGCAGGAAAAACTGATATTTGAGAAAAAAGAAACAAGAAGCATCCAAAGTGATATTATTCTCATGAATGCTTATACTTTTGTGAATACCGTCTCTGGTCTTTTGCTTCGTCGGACTAGCCTACAATTTTAAATTTTTTTTTCTGTTTTCACTTCTGGCAAAAAGAAGAAGACTCACCAGTAAAAAAAATTCTTTCTTACAGGAGCATGTTCAGGTTTACAACTTCTGTGAGAACATCGTGCCTGAGATGACTAAACCAAGATTCCAGAAGCACTTTCTTTTGTCAAGACGATGCTTTGATATCCTGTATAAAATTTTGAGAGCAGAGGATATGACAAAAAACAATTTTTCCCTTGATGTACTCATAGTGGATGGTACGCAAAGGTACACAAACCGAAAAGGTTTTCGAAGTATGATCCTCCAAGGAACTGCTACTTCTAACAAAATGTTTACCAACATTTTCACTGGATACCTTGGTTTATGCCATGATGCCAGAGTTATCAGAAGCAGTGGGTTGGGCAAGGCTATATCATCAAACCCAACGTCTGTGATTCCCAATGGAAAGCATATCTTTGGAGATACTGCTTACCCTCTGTTAATGCAGTTGATGACTCCCTACAAAGCAGTTGGACCTCTGACACAGCCTCAGAAGAAGTTCAACTACCAGCAGTCTGTAAGGAGAATGTGTATCGAACATTCATTTGAATTGTTGAAAGGGAGGTGGAGAAAGTTGTTGTGTGTCGATACCGACTTGTCCTTTGTGCCACTTGTTATCACGAGTTGCTGCGTCCTTCATAACAACTGTTTGGCAAATGACGATGAGTTCGAGTCTTGGTATGATGCTATGAAACCATGCCCCTTCACAGGGTGGGCATGTGACTGCAGGAAGCTCTGATCAAGCAAAACGCAAAAGAGATGCTTTTGCAAGTCAGCTTTAGAACGTGCTCCTTTTCTTCCTAACACTTCAGTTGGGCAGTTGACGTTCCTTAGTTTATTTTGTTCAGCCCTTGTTATGTTTTCTTGTTGTGTTGTCTACTTTAATAACGTTTTTGTAAGACTTTGTAAAATATGTGAAAAACTAAATCTTTATGATTGGTAGCCGCGTTTTAGCAATAGCCGAGTTTTTTATTACCAGAATGGTGGCCGGACCGGGCACCAAAATACCTTTTTGGCGTTTTGCAAACCTCAACCCAAAAGATGTTGCTTGAGTTGCTAATGCTCATGAATCTTTCCCTACAGTCTCCGAAAAAAGCAGGATCATCAAACTAACTAAATAGAACCAAACACACTTTTTCGATCGTTTTATTTTTCGCATTTGCCGCAATTTTCCTTGGCTAGAACACAGAACACATATACACAAGCCGGAAGAATTAACCCGCTCAAACGCCAAAAAGATCAAGCGGATTTAAGTAAGTAAGCAATTTATTTATGACCCGCCATTTTGAAAAGGCGGAGTAAATGAAGAAAATAAAGAAAATAAACAAAACACATAAACACACAGAAAATACACATAATTTTTAATCTTCGGTCAGGAAGCAGTGGACGACGTTGTGCGCTGGTTGGGCCCTGTTGTCCATGATTTTTGAAAGCGATGAGGAAACATCGAAAAGGGTAATCCTTGCATCTTGAATTTTGAATTTCTCCGTCAATGTATGGTTATGACATAATTTCGGCAAGTAGAGAAGGTGCTTTGCATCTTTAAAATAACATGATCTCATCTTTTTAATCTCCTTGTTTCGTAGAACATGAGTGACTCCAGAACGAGAACGCAGAAGGTGCTCTACAAATTTCCCAAAGCTCCGGTTGGGGTTGATGCGCCCATAGGCGCTACGGATTGACTTATAAACTTCTTGAACAACCGAAGCGCAAAATTTTGACATCGAAGATTTGAATATTATGCCGAGCCACCGCAGAGATTTGGCGATGAACGATCCAAGAGATATAGAAGCTTTAGATGCATTCGAACCATTTGAGGAAGGGTTGAAATGCAGGTACTCATATTTTGACAGGTTAACTTCAAGGCCAATTTTGAGAAGTTCCGACGACAGCTTACTTACACTTTTTGTGAGTGTGGATCGGCTACGGCTACGTCCGCGTAGGCTATGTAGCTGAAGGCATAGTCTTTATAGAAGTAAGCAGAATGCAAAGAATCGTGTCAAGAAGATATGGCCGATTTGAAGATGTAGGGAGATAAGACTTCCCCTTGGCGAACACCAGTTCAGACAGGAATAATCTCTGACAAGCTACCTTGCCATTTGAACCTTACTGAAGAATGACCGTACCAAAATTTCAACAGATAGACGACAGACAGATTCATGCCAGAAGTAATGAGAGAAAATAGGGCCTGAGAATGCGTTATACTGTCAAAAGCACCAGCTATATCTATAGAACATATGTGTATATAAGACTTGTCGCGGGTAGCCTGTTTCATCATTTTTGTCAATATGTGATGAGCGTGCGCACAACTGGCGCTCGAATGGAATCCAAACTGCATTGAACCAAAGCTACATTTTCCAACTATTTCTGGAAGAAGGACGTATTCCAGGATTTTGCTTATGGTACAAGAAACTGTAATAGGCCGAGAGCTTTTGCAAAGGTCCGCGTCTTTCCCTAGCTTAATCACCGATGTTATAGTACCCAAGAGGAAACTATTCGGAAACAAACCCTGGCATAAACAAATTGAAAATAGCAGCTGAAGGTGTTGTGTTAAAGCTGGACACTCAATTTTGAAAAAATCGGCACTAATGCCATCAGAATCTGTAGAACCAGTTCTTCTTAATTTTCGGAAAGCAATTTCGATGGAAGAACAAGTAACGGGAAGAACAGAAGGTTGAAATATTTTCCTTGGTAGGTATATAAGAAGTAAATTTTCAAAGTGCTGCTGAATCTGGTTTTTGCAACCACTGAATAGACCACTGTAGTGGCTGGTGCAGTCAGTCATAGTTAGCACGGAAGGAGGTACAGCTGAACTTTTATCTGTACGAAGGAACTTTTGCCACGCTTTTTTTCACTGGGAGCATCTAATCCATTCAAACGAGCATTTTTAAGTGAAGATTTGTATTCACGCTTCGTATTAGCTTTTAGATTAAAGACAGTCCACAAGCAATCCAAATTGTTAAGCCAAAATTTTGCCGTGTGTTTTTAACTTCAGGACTGACTTTCCAAATAGGTTTCCTTGTACCAACTCGAATTCTCTCAGTCGGTACAGCAATATCGGCTGCCAATTTCAAGCAATGGACAAGCTCGCTATAATAACAATTAATATCAACGGACGTAGTAGTAGCTGCTATACTAGTCTTAAGAAGGTGAAAAGGAACTATCAAAAGCGAGAGAAGATTAGTTAACGTAGAAATGTAGAGCACAGCATTGTAACGTTACGTTACCCTGTTATATGTTAAGCGTGTCCGAAGACCTGAGGCGGGTTCTTACCCTTGGATGTGTTCCGACCCTTGCCTATCAAAGCAGCATAAATCTACAGTATGGCTTTATTCATAAGGTACCACTGACAATGAACCTTTAGACTGGTACAAAACCTTAATTACAGAATCATAACACTTACTTATACGGTGGTCGAGACCCAACTTCCTAATCCAATGTAATGCACTGATTACATACTCCGAATACTGACTCCGAATGCTGACTGCCTTTCCATTTCCGATACCCGAATATTTATACTACTTTTCCTCCAGAGGTCCTTCCAATAGAACATTAACTTATTAGCGAACTATTAGCGGAGAGAACCTCTGGAGAGAAAGTCCATAGAGCTCCCTCTAATAAGACATTAACTTATTAGCGAACTATTAGCGGAAAGAACCTCTGGAGAGAAAGTGCGTAGAGCTCCAGCAAGAGAGTTCGGAAATAAAGGAGGCAACTAAGCTTAATGTCATAAATACTCCCTCGCCAAATTCAGCTTGCCCTCAAGCTGAACTTGGGGAAAGGGAAGTACCTAAACCACTGCCACATCAACCACTCTAACAATAGTCGGGCCTTTACCACAAAAATAAATAACACATGATTAGATAGAAAAAGATCTGATATATCCGAAACACTGGATTTTGATCGTAATTGGTCGCAAAACTTCTAACTGCAAAGCGTTCGTCACTGTGCGACTGTTCAAGTATAGGCTGAATAATTTCAGCAAATTCTTCTCACTCCCAAAAGCACGGAAACGCAAAGCTTGGGAGCTAAGGGCAGAAAAAAAAAACTTTACGCACGGATTGCCCAACCAGAAGAAATCCCCACTCCTCACTACAGCACTGATCACTGTCCAATATGTAAGTTCTCCGTCACTTGCCACTTTTCACTTCCTTCTTCAATGTTCGTCGCGTAGTTAGCTCAAAATGATGTTCCAGAGCCAACATGTCTAGGTCGTATGTTGCAAGGTCAGCTTGATGTGCAGTCATGTGATGATAGAGTTCAGGTAGGCTGTAGAGATCACAGTTGAGATCAGTATATATCACGTATGAGTGTCGCCTTCTGCTGAAGTTCCAGCTTCGTAATTGTTCAGAAAGGTTTAGTCGTTGCGGCCGTTCGTTGACTCTCCGAAGAGATTGTTGAAAGGTTCATAGAAGAAGTTCTTGGTTTTTGAAGAAATCGTGTCCGATAAAGTTCAAAACAGAACAGTAACTTGTTACTTCGTTCCTAGTTACTTGCTGAAGAAAAGGAGTTTCATCGAGGTTTGCTTAACTCCAATTGATGGACGTTCTGATGAAGATATTGTTCTAATGCGCACTGTCAATATACTGATCCGCGTGTTGTGTGATAGTTTTGAGCCTTTTATTCCCTTGCACTGCACATCTCCTGATCGTTGTCCTCTTTGGCTTGGCGACTGTAGTAGTTGGCATGATTGTTGAAGTGGCTGTTTTTTTTTGTGACCAGGCTGATTTCGGAGTAGTTCATTCGACTGGCTGGTTTCCCCATGCGTTAGAAAGGTCCTGCAAGAAGATATACAAGCAGAATCATGCCCTTCGGGACTATCTACAAACATGCGATGAACGTATACAAATTCCGTCCCGTACGAAAGCACATTATAAACTAAAGGGTGCTAAAAACTTTACGACATTCAGATATGAGTGAATATTCTGTACATTATGTTTAAAACACAATCCCTAAGCTCTTCTAAACTACCACCGCTTTGATTAAATAACTTGGTAACCACTTCAAGTGAAAACCGTAATTTGATTATATATGGCTTTGAGTAAAATGATTATGTAAACTTCCTCAAAGCAAAATTCCCGCGAATACATTAAAAATACTTTGACTAAATACTACAAGTTTCATTACACATAGCTTCGATTAAATATGATTATACTAAACAATACATACGCAAATTAGTACTAAACAGTTTCGTGGTTGATGTGGCACCCTTCCAACCCATAGAGTTTAATTTACAAAATCCTTTTTGTAAACCTTTATTATCATCTTTATCATCAGCTCAAAATTTCAAAATCTGACGAGCTGTTCCAAGAATAAGGGTATAACGGATAAAATTCTTATGTATCCTCCCCCCATAAGATAATTCTACGTTTAAAAAGGGTAATAATGTTCTTACTAAATAGAGGTCCGTCATCATGAATGACAGGACTATTATTTTTTCTTTTCTTCTTTTCCGACTTGGATAAATCGGGCTGAATTTGCCTTTCCAATTATTGTTAGAGCTTGCCTGTGAGAGGAAAACAGTTTTGTTTCGAGGCCATCGACATAGAGTTGAAACAGGTCTTCAGGATCGACGTTTTCTTTATTGTTTTCTACATCATTAGCATACGAGTTCCAGTCAGAGAGAATTTGTTCGCCGGAAGTGCTAGTTGAACTTCCGGGGGCCTGAGCATCGTATGGTACGCGAGATGAGTCTGTGTACTGTACAGGCTCATTTGAAGAAATAGAAGATTCGTTGGGTATACTAAGGTCCAACGGGCCCTGAGGATTTGGGAATGGTTCCCAGAAATCAGGAAATGGCATGGTGGTCTCATCTATTTCACTGAAGAAATTTTGGAAGAATTCATCCGGCTCGATGGGCTCCGGTGATGCTGCAAAATCATATGAAGTCGGGGTATCGGTTTCCGGTATCTCGAGAGGTCCATCGAGTCGGATGAACCTGGTGAGGTCTTATCGGTCCTAACCAACAAGGCCTCAGCAGATTCGTCTCTTGAGCACCTTCTGGCCTTTTTTGGCTTGGGTTCCCCATCTATGTTCGTTTCTTTTCCATCGACGCCGGGGTTTACGTCCACTTCAATTTCCGGCACCTGAATTCCAACTGATTCGCAAACCAAAAAAGTTTGCTTTGATAAAAGATCGAAATATTCAGACATGGTTGCCTGTCCCCCTTTTTTTTTCCTTTTAAAGACCGGATGAACTCAAACAGTTTTTCTCGATACATTTCTTTTTCCTCCTCGTTACTGTATAACTTGATTTGAGGCCCCTCTGAGGACGATAATAATAGGAAATCAACCACTGCCCAATTTGCAGTGGTCTTACACATCGCGTGTGTAATGTAAAATACTTTTCCATCAATTTTTGGCGAGCAAACCATAGCCGAAAAGCGTGAAACCTTCAAACAAAGCTCCGTAGGCAGGAACTTGTCTAACCCTTCTACTGCAATGTTAAACTCTCTGGCAGATTCAGAGAGAATCCCTGGATAAGATTCTGTCGAAGGGCCTTGTTCTGGCCACTGAATGTAGAATTCTCGAATTCCCGGACAATTAAATTTCCTGACCACGTTCCTCCCGACCGCGTAGCCGAATTTCAGCGCTTTGTCCGGTGAGACTACTCCCGAACGTTCCGCAATTTGGTGAAACAGGCTGAACAGGGCCATTGCAGAGTGTCTCTTGTAGTTTTCATCAACCCCAGAGCTTAATCCGAGTTGCCTATTACGTTTTGACATCCTATTTGTTGTAAACAAAAAAAAATAAATAAAATAAAAACAGAACAAAACGAAAAAAAAATAAAATAAAATGAAATGAATAAACTGAACGAAATCACCAATCAAAGGTTAATCCTTAATCCTATCTCCTTCAACTCTAACACTCGACTCATCCTTTTCCAAGACAATTCTTTTCTCGTGCTTATTTGAAATTAGATCCTAACTGAGCAGTAAAGATTCTTGCTGACCACGGAGTTTTTCTGTAACATTAACTATAGAGGTTCTGACTTGTGATGGTTACGCAAAACTTAAAATGATAAATTTGGTTTGAATAGATTGTTGAGAGGAAGGGGTGGGTAGGATCTTATTATTTTACGAATTCTAATTTACTGAGGTTGCAGCGAGGCCATCTCTATATTCATTCCGACGCAATGTTGGCGTTACTATTCCGTTATATCTCCCTAGCTTGGTTAGAACGAACCTCGTGAAAATTGCCGCTGCGACAACTAGGATAAATGTGAAACCTATCGAGTAAAAGGTTGAGTAGAATGAGCTGAATTCCTGTCGGTAATAATTGAGGCGTTCGCTTTCGCTCGAAATCATGGGCAAATCATTATTCATAGCGTCCTGTAGTTCTGCAAGTTTTAGGTGGGTAGTTGTTTTGTTTATCCTCTCAAAAGTTGCCATTGCATTTCCGTCTTCGACGGGCTGAAGTTTGAAGTTTTTATACAGATTTAATCTGGGTATCGATTTAACTCCCGTCGAAAAGTATTTCACCTTTGTAGTGACTAGGGGGGTGATAACTTTGCTAAACTGGCTCGCAAGAAAACATCCCTGAGGAATTCTTACTATTCCTGTTGTACCTAAGTCAAGTGGTAAGCGTGAGGTTGGTTTTACCGAGGTCGGTGAGTCATGGCACACGATTGTGACTTGTGTGTTTTCCGGTAAGCTATACGCCCATTCATCAGAGCTTACTTTCACGAACTATTCCCGGCTTTCTTGGAAAACGGTTGCTTCACAAGAGCTGGGTATTCCCTCGTTTTCTTGTAATCCAAAATAAATATCGGTAATGCATGATGGTCTTTTCCGCGAGCTTCTGGTTTAATTACAAGTCGTGAAGTTGAATTTCCCAGTGCGACTGGAAAACTCGAAACTTGGATCAACTCATATCCTGACGAAGGGTCAACTAAAGGAATGACTAAAGCTGAATATAACTGGCCGTCTATGTCTATTAACTGCGTTCGTAAACATGTGTAAAAATAGTGGATCTGATCCACGGATAAATCGATGGATAAAGCCCATTCCTCATGCTAAAAAAGAGCATTTTCCATTCAAATCAAATCTGATGACAGATTGATTAAAGACGCCGTCACAATGTCTAATGACGTCATTACTGTGGCGAAATATTCATAATGTTTCGACGAAGACATTTCGATTTTCTTCATTGTTTGAACTAATTCATCTACACGAACGGACAACACATCTAGCTGCTCTGCATGAGCAGCTGATATGCTTGTCAAAATCTTCTGGTAATGTAGAGTGTGATTCGTAACCTTTTGAAGGGTGGAGATAGAGCCTTTGAAGCTATTCATCTCCTCTTCCGTTGTTAGTCCGAACAAGGTCCCTAACAGACTGCCAACCCCGGGCAGGATTCCTTATTACTTCTTTTCTCACGTAAACCCTGAGTTCTAGAATGCCCGAAGAACACATCGCGGATTCTGGAAATGGAACTCAAGATTTTCTCACACTCATTATCGTACAACCTAAATAATGTGACGGTTTGCAGCATCAGCGGGTGAGTGTCCAGAGTCTCTGCGGACTGCCATCTATTAGAGATGACATTTGCTTTCAGATAAGTGGCTACATTGCCTTGTAAAACCTTCGTAGCGTCTCTTAATTCTGTTACTTGCCTTGCAAGTGCTCCATAAGGTGCGTCATCCAAACGCAGGAAAAATTTCCAACTGTGTGTACTTAGAAGAAGATGGCCCATGGATGGATGGAAGTGGTCATACAACAGTCCATTTGCTATCTTAAAATCAGTAGCCGTAGTTGCCGAAGAACTTGAAAACGACAGACAAAAGGGAACGATCAGGGTTATGACACCTTTCATATCTGAAAAAATTACTAAGTTAAAACATGTTCATTACTAATTTTAAACATGCGAGGTATGATTTCTCTCTTTCGCAAAATCAGTATTCTACCTTTCCGAAGTTGCCACGTCTCGAAAGGCTAAGTACTGATTTTTTTTCTTCAGAATCCTTTAAAAAAAACAAATAAGAAAATTAGAGAAAGGTCGTAATGGAAAATTTCAGAAATGTCGGTCGTTTTCAAATATAAATATGCCCGTAATTGTCGACGATTACTGCAGACGCTTGCGGCTCCTACAACATGCTGTCTAAGTACTATCACCTAATTTCGCGATTTCTGACATATTGCCGCGTAGTATTTTAGCGCAATGAGGGGCTAATTTTTCATTTTTATCCCGGTTTACTCAAACTCGGTTATGCTGTTTAAAACTTGTAACCATATGTTACATTAGTCTCCCGTCCCGATTTAGTTTTATAAACTCTTGGGGGGTCACTAAGTGCTCTAGGTCTGTGCTGTCTGCTTGCCTGATCTTCGTCTGTTTCTACGTCAGTATTTCCTTGTTTGCTAGGTAGCGTAGCTCCGTCAAATTGCTGGAGTCTTTTTGCATTCTGCTCCTTCCTTTTGAGCATCAGCTTTTTCATTAAAGAACCAGTGCTTGCTCGAGGGACTACGACACCAAGGTTTGTTACTTGTTTGTCTGGCACTGTTGCTGGTGTATCCTCAAAAACGCTGTCGGATACGTTGCTGCTGTGTTTTACGCCGATAGACCCTGCTCTACTCTTGAGTTCTTGGGTTTCTGTCATCGGAACACGGCTTTTGCCTCTGGTTGGCTCCACGGCCTTGCGTAGAGGCGTTTTCGGCATATTGACGTCTCCAGTCTTTTTAGCCTGCTTTCCTTTAGGCACACTGCCTGTGAAACTTTTACTGGGACCAGGTCTTGGTTGTGAGTGTGTTGGTGATTGAGGCTTATCTATTTCCCATGGTCCTCCAGACAAGTCAATCAGTGCATCTGGAACACATTTCAACCATTTCGATGGGTAAACGTCGGACACGGTGATGTTGCGAAGGGATATCCTTTCCTCATCTTGCCTGGAGCTACCTTCACCAGGATCGCACATCATCTCTGTGTGTCTTGCCTCTGAAGTGTGAACAGGGTGTAGTGGCGTAGGCTGATACGGGCTGAGGAATGCTGGATCAAACTTGTCAGACGGGACCGGACTGACTGGATCAGTGGTCTGTGTTGGGGTCCATGCTAGTGGCGCCGGAGTCGAGAGCTCTTGTGGCGAAAAGATGGTGTTGGATGGGCTCCTGTATTTTGTTTCGTGTTCCTGTGACGTGAGGTCAGCCTCGTTTCGCGGACTCCACGGTTGTGCGTTTGCGTTTAGTGTTTCTGTCTTTGGTACTTGTTGCAAAGCCGCAGCTTTTGGTCCTTGGCTTGTCGAATATAGGTGATCCTTGATGTCTTCCTCCTCCTCTGCATCAAAGTCTGTTGATTTCCAGTTGAAGGGCTTCAATTTTGCTAGTGGGTTTGACTTTGTTTCTGGGTACAAGGCTTCTTCCAGCTCATCTTCCTCCGAAGAATCATCTAGTGGTTCGCATTTCCATGGTGTTGGAAACACGCCAGGCTTGAGTCTGTTCAGATGGGCTATTGCGCCTTGTTGTTTGCTGAAATGTTTCAGGCGGTAAGTCAACCCATTGTCGAAGCATTCAGTGATCCTCCAAGGTCCTGTGTATTTGTCCGCCAACTTCCGGTTCTCTCTTGGATTGAGATTTTCTTTCTTCAGCCATACGATGTCTCCAGGTCGGTAACTTCTGTAATTTTTGGCTAGGGAGTCGTGATTTCCCTTCTGGCGTTGCTTCGCGTTGAGGATGTGTTGTCGTACTTCTCTATAGGCGTGCTGCATTCGGGATACGAATTCAGCTTTGTAATTCTCCGGCGAAGCATAATATGTTCTGGAATTAATGATTTCTTCTGCGCCGATGCCAGCGTCACGACCAAACATCAAGTAGAAACTGTTCTCTTTTGTGACCTCGGAGTATGCTGTATTCATGGCATGGCAGACGAAGTCAAGTTGTTGGGACCATGAAAAACGATCTTCCCTTGTGAGGACACGTAACAGGTTACTGAATTCCTTGTGCTTCCTTTCCAGTTTTCCTTTTGCAGCTGGCCTAAATGGGCTTGTACGCCACCTTGTTATTCCGAGTAGTTTGGTTAGTTCGTTGGTCATGTTTGCGAGGAATTGTACGCCTCTGTCACTGAGTATGGTCCTTGGCCTACCAAAGCTCATAATTAATTTGGCTAGGGCTCTGCAAATTGTCTCAGCCTTCTCGTCTTTCAGTGGGTAAGCCCAGACGTACGAACTTAGGTGATCGCAAACCGTAAGTATTGAACGATGGCCTTCTTCCGTGACGGGTAAACCTTGGCCAAATATGTCAATGCTTATGATCTCCATGACTTCGCTGGCTGTGGGCACAGCGCCTGGTGGAGCGTGTGGCAACGTCGGAGGCATTTTTTCTCCGGTTGCATTCGTCATAGACTTCAATGAATTTCTTGACCTTGTTAACAAGGCCTGAAACGAAGAAGAATTCTCGAAACTTCGCTACTGTTTTTGTAATTCCTAGATGTACCGATATCCCGGCATGGATGAAACGGAATGCTTCGCCTTCAAGTGCCTCTGGGATTACTGGTACAATGTGGACGTCATTTCTTCTGTATTTCTGAGATGGTGAGGATATTCTGCAAATTATCCTCTTATTGTCCTCGAAGACGAAGTTGTCTTATCTCTCTGATGTATGTTTGATATTCAAGTGGTAAGGGCTTGTCTTCTTCGAAGTACTGCCGGAGTGCTGTGCAGAATTTGTCTTTCGCTTGGTATTTCGAAATATTTTCTGCCGACAGCGTAGGCACGGGACAGTGCACAGCATTTACTTGTGTGTTTCTGGACAAGTAGTCAGCGACGTTGGAGGTACCCTTGACGTACTTGATGTCGAAGTCGTACTCTTGTAGTTTAAGGACCCATCGTCCTAGCCGTTCGGTTCCAATTTCCTTCATGGTGTTTAGATACTGTAGTGATCTTTGGTCTGTTCGCAGAAGAAACTTCCGACCAAGAAGGTAGACTCGGAAGTAGTTGGTGAAATACACGATGCTCAGCAGTTCTTTTTCAACGGTGCTGTAATTTTCTTCGTTCTTGTTCAAAGCACGGCTGCCGTAGTGTATGACGTGGTCTCTTCCATCCTTTTCTTGCATCAAGATAGCTCCTATACCCTTGTCACTTGCGTCGGTGTGGAGGATGAACTGCTTTTCAAAATCCGGTAGGACGAGGATGGGCTCTGAGATTAAAGCATTCCTGAGGTACTCCAGGGCTAATTTGGCTTCTGGTGTGAAGACAAATGGATGGTTTGACTTCTGCGTGAGTGCTGTCATTGGGCGGGCATGCTTTGAAAAGTCCCGTATAAATTTCCGAAAGAAACTTAAGAATCCAAGGACACTGCGCAGTTCCTTTAAGTTTTTCGGATCCTTGATGTCATGTATTGATTTGACTTTGTCGCTGTCGGGTCTTACTTTTCCCTCTTCAATGATGTGTCCAAGGAAGCGTATGGAAGACGTCATGATGTTGCATTTGGTTGGTTTCAACTTAAGCTTCGCTTTCCTGAAGCGTGACAGCATCATTTCAATTCCGCTTAGATGCTCTTCAGCGGTTTCCGAGAACAGAAGCAGGTCATCAAGGAAAACGATGATGTTCTTGTACTGTACGTCGTTGAACACCATTGTCATTAGCCTTTGAAATACCCCTGGGGCAGAGGTGAGTCCGAACGGCATAACATTGTAGGCATAAGTTGAGCCGTCTGCTGTGATGAAAGCAGTCTTTTCCTGGTCTTCGTGTTTGATCTTCAGTTGGTGGTATCCGCTTGTAAGGTCAGTGCTTGTAAAGTACTTGCTTCTGTGAGAGATGGCATCGAGGCATTCTTCTAGCCTTGGTATCCGGAACATCGTTTTCTTTGTTTTCAAGCGTTTGTATGTGGCTTCTGACCCACGGCCTGAGGTGCCACGGTGTTCGGTAGAGTGCGGAACTGATGGGACCTCCAGTTGTTGGTATCTCCATCTCAAGGATGTCGGTACGCCCATAGTCGTTCTCGTGTGCTGAGAATACATCCCGATAGCTCCACAGGAGTTCTATGACCTGATGCCTCATCGAGTTGTCAGTGATGTGAGACACGTTGAACTGGGACGAGAATTCATGCTTCTATAGCGGGTGTCCGAGTTACCACAGGTTTCCTGTGTGCTGCCATGTTGATCTGTCGTTCAGGCTGGACTGGAAGAGTGTCATCCTCACTGAAGATCTCGACTTGTGCCAGTCTCGTGTTCTTCCGAAACTGGATTGGTTCTCTTGTTGGGTTGAAGACTAGGGCGAAGCCTACGTCGTCGTCGAATCGTATGATTTGTTCTTCGATCTCCAGTTTTCCACAAGCCTGATTTGGGTAAGGGCTAAGATGTAAATCCATTTTTACATCAGCTGGAAATCTGGTGGATTCGATCCTGAACTGGAGCCTTCCGTAAGAGAATGGTTCGATCTTCTCCCTCCATACTGTCGAGACTGTTGAGGTTGTACTGCGGCCTTGCATCGAGTCTTGTGGCTTCGTTGTATCGATGTATCTTGGCGGGTCGAGATTCCGTTCTTCCACACCGTCAGATCCTCTTCTAGGTGCTATGTGGTTGATTGTCTTCTCGTCTTTTTCGGTTTTCCCAATCATTGCGTGCTTTAATGATCTCTGGGTTCCGGCTCCCAAATCTTCTTTGCAGATTATCGTCATTTCTTTCGTGTCGATTATGATCTGATACTTGCTCAAGAACGGCATTCCTAATATTGCATCGTACGAGAGGTCGTCGCATACGGTGAATGCGATTCTAAATGTCTTTTGTCTATATCTTACTTCTAATTCCAAGCTGCAGCGCGAGGTCAAAGAATGTCCTGTTACACTTGTCAGATTTTCCCGTCCGAAACGTGCTTTATTTTTGCACTGACTTTGGTAACTGGTCATAAATGTCAGAGTTTAACAGGTTAGCCATTGCACCTGTATCAATCAGTGCGGAAAATGCGATTTCTCCGACACGTAATCCGTAAACCACGGGTAAGCTACATTGTCTGTCATTAAAATTATGCACTTCATTAAGTTCAATCATACGGGGCTTCACTGATATTTGAGAGTCGGCCCTGCGCCCTTTCAGAGTCGACCGGTTTCGTTTAAATCACCCACCGAATTGCTCCTGCTCGACCAAGGGGTAACTGGTGATTCCCGGGTTTTTGAAGGGTAAGGTTTCTAGGTGGTGTGGCTCCCCGAGCGTTACCGGAAGATTTGAAAAATCTCTGGCCTTGGTTGTTATGTCGGGAATTATACCGGGTTCTACCTCGATGTTGGAAATCGTTCCAGGGCTGGGTTTGATTGTCCCTGGTACGGTTCTGGGAATTATTTCTGGTTTTGTTATTCTGTTGGGCTACGATTCTACTTCTACAAAATCTGGCAATATGGCCGATTTTTCCACAAGCATAACACTGTCTGGGGAGGCTTTCATTTTGACCCCTGCGATCATAGGGACTTTCGTTCCACCCCTGTTGGCGTTCACTTTGGCGGGACCTCACAAAGGTTACAGTCTTTTTGAACGGGGGAGTTCTACGAGGGGAGGGTGAATTTTCACGCGAGACCTCTTTCGAGCTATTAGACGGGTTTCGCTGTTTTGACGATTCTCCTGGGCTATCCACGAAATTGACGGACAGTCTTTGCTGGGCTTTTATTATTTCATCAATTTTTATCTCGTGCTCAACGAGATTGATCGCGGCATCTAGGTTTGCTGGTTGTTTAGTCAGTACCAACTCTAGTAATTTTGGACCTAACCCCAGTTTGAAATTTTCGAATACGCTGTTCCTAAACTGGTCGTTGTTTTCTTTTCCTATCTTTTGCGCGGTGGCGACAGCTACTCTGTCAGCGAATTCCCGAACCGATTGATTTGGCTGCATATGCACTATTTCGTATTTGAGCTTCTCTTTCATGCTAGTTTCGGCGAAACGAGTTTTAAATTTTGCCAATAACTCGGCTGGTGTCGCAACTGCTGCATCCCCTTCCAGCGTCTCAAGAAATGTTAGCGCCGCGTCCTTCAATCTGAGGTATAACATATCCCTTAATTCCGCAACATTCTCAACCCCTGCGAATGCAATGAACTTGTTGAGGGTCGTTATAAACTGGTCAATGTCTGTGGTACCATTGTAAGCTGGGATTTGGTTTGCTAGCTCAGACTGTAGCACGCGGTACTCACGGTTTCGTTTTTGATCTTCCGTGATGTTAGCCATGTTATGCTAAACAAGAATGATAAGGCAAAAATCAGACACCTCCAAGAGCCTGAGCTGCCACCAATTTGTAACGTTACGTTACCCTGTTATATGTTAAGCGTGTCCGAAGACCTGAGGCGGGTTCTTACCCTTGGATGTGTTCCGACCCTTGCCTATCAAAGCAGCATAAATCTACAGTATGGCTTTATTCATAAGGTACCACTGACAATGAATCTTTAGACTGGTACAAAACCTTAATTACAGAATCATAACACTTACTTATACGGTGGTCGAGACCCAACTTCCTAATCCAATGTAATGCACTGATTACATACTCCGAATACTGACTCCGAATGCTGACTGCCTTTCCATTTCCGATACCCGAATATTTATACTACTTTTCCTCCAGAGGTCCTTCCAATAGAACATTAAACTTATTAGCGAACTATTAGCGGAGAGAACCTCTGGAGAGAAAGTCCATAGAGCTCCCTCTAATAAGACATTAACTTATTAGCGAACTATTAGCGGAAAGAACCTCTGGAGAGAAAGTGCGTAGAGCTCCAGCAAGAGAGTTCGGAAATAAAGGAGGCAACTAAGCTTAATGTCATAGCATCTATACAATTCCAGTTACGCTTTTGGATCCAAGCCTTCTTGGGATTTGGACAACTGATTCGAGAAACAGGGACAACCAAACAGAAAGACAGAGCCAGATGGTCGTCCTCAATTTTCTCTTTATCCACCAAATGAGACTGTGAGCTACCGGTAAAGAATCGAAAAATAAGTCAGTCCGTACAGAAGAAGTTAGAAGATCAGTGTTGATATCCCCAACAAGAGCCCATTTCATTCCTCTTCGTGAAATGTCTGATAGAAGTGTTCTGATTTTCTGACAAGCCTTAGCAAATGAACTATGTGATGCTATGTTCCGCCGGTCGCAAGGTAAATATACGTTGACAAAAACAATATTGTCCAACTGAACGGCAAGACCATAACGTCCAGACTGGAACATTTTTGGTGGTGCTGAACACTCATTGGCTCGAATAAAAATGGCTAACCCACCGGAAGGACGACCTCTAGTTTTCATTGCCGGCTGGATGAACACACAATACTCAGGAGATCGGCGCAAACTTTCGCTACTAGGGGCGTATAGCAGATGCTCTTGTGAGACAAAGAATGTCCGAGCTGCCTAGCAAATCATCAAGTAGAAGATCTTTGTCCTTAGTGCCATTTACATTTAATGACACACATCGCAGTTTCTTTTCCTGAAAAACCATTATTTGCCAAGACCCACGGCGTTCCTCATAACGCTGCATCTGAGGCTAAAAGAGACATGACAACCGTCGCAATTGGCACACTTTGGAGACAGTAAGCAAGGTGAGTCTTTGCTATAACTGTGGCAACCATCACAACGAGCGCATTTTGGAGAATCAGACGGAAGCGGGCATTTGGCTACACCATGGTTTGGGGATTGACAGCGAAAGCAGCGCTTGGGCATTCGGTGGAATTCATGAACACGAAAAACTTCATACCCGATTTTGACGCCGATTTTCATAGCTCTAAGGAGACCAACTTGAATTTTGAAACCAATTTTGAAAGAACGAGAGCCCGACATAGGCACGACTTCACAAGCATCAGGAATCAGGGTCTTCAAAGCGTCGGCCGTAATGGTGACTGGAACACTCCTGACAACACCCAAAAATTTAGGAGAGATATTTTTGGCAGAAGTACCCTCCGGCAAACCCTTGGTGATTGATCTCGCAACAACCTCTGCATAAGAAGCACTTGAAGTGTGGACGATAAGACGATTTCTCTGAGTATTCGCTCTGACATCAGTGATCCCTTCGTTACCTTCAACGGTATCAATGTGTTGCGTCCTGGAATCAATGTTAAGAAGATCCGACGGGATATTACTAACAACAACAGTGTGCGTGTCGGAAGGTGGCGAGGAAGGGATGGCTGTCAAAGCCTAGGCACGAGTGGAAATAGCGTTGAAGCGATCAAGAGTAGAAACTGCTTCAGCAAGAAAACGGACATCATTAGCAACAGCGCTTAGCTTGCTACTCAATACAAAGATGGCAACAGCCGGAACGACTGGAACTTCGCTCGGAAATCGTATGACGAAATCCGGAACAGCAACGTCCAAGTCATCACAGCGAAGGAAAGCATCAACAATATCACACAGATAATTGGCTTGGGCATTTCTTCTCGGGGGGAGCTCACTAGGAAAGGCAAGAGCCCACAGAAGCTTTTTCGCAGCGACAATCGCGTCAACAGTGAAGAACTCTGCAGCAAACTTTTTGACCGAATTTGTATCAACTCCCGAGTCGAGACTTTTCTGAAAAAAATTCAGAACTGGCTGACAAACCAGACTAACTGATATCTCGTCATTGCCTTCACTTGGCGCCATTCCACAAACGCAGACTTTCAGTAACGGCTTTCAACGGTTTCACAAACAAAAAGTTTACCGGTAATTGCGACCGTTCAGGTCAACAGTCAGTTGAAGACTGATCCGCCGTAGTCCTTTAGATTGGAGGAGAGATTAATTTCTCTCCTCGGAGTTTGTTGTTTTGTGAGAAA
Source organism: Branchinecta sandiegonensis (assembly GCA_030848855.1). Classification (NCBI taxonomy): domain Eukaryota; kingdom Metazoa; phylum Arthropoda; class Branchiopoda; order Anostraca; family Branchinectidae; genus Branchinecta; species Branchinecta sandiegonensis. The sequence continues at coordinate 17,452,593 of JAUPMV010000016.1, read as the reverse complement.
CACTTGTTTTATTTGTCAACATTATTTTGACTTTCGGTGCCGACGTCTGCTGTCGTCATCATAATCTTCTGAACTGCTGTTTCCCCTTCTTCGCCTTTTCTTTGCAATGGCCCCCATCAGATCTAAAAATCGTTCACCTTGATTGTCCAACCTTTCGTCTCTTTTCTTTTTATATTCAAACTCTTCTTCTCGAAGCTTGTCAAGTTTTTCAGCTCTCTTCTTTTGCTCCACCAAATACTCTCTAACAAACGAATTGTGTTCGTCTCTTTTAGCTGCCGTTTCTTTCAGCCTCGCATCTACAAGTGTGACAAGCTTGCCATTTTCCTGTTTTGCACTCCACCTGACTTTGTGTGGTATCATACTTTTCTTTTTCTTACTTGAATTCAGATCACTCTCATCATCAGATGGAACTGGTGTGTCTGTACCAGACAATTCTCTATTTTCATCCTGAGTTTCTGCTCCAGGGGAGTCGAGTTTCTTCTTCGTTGACGTTTGACCTGGCAATTCAGGTTTTGGTGTGTAGCTTTTTTTGCTGCAACTGGGCGAAAGCGAGTCTATGACAACAGGAGGGCATACAGCATGAGAGTCTCATTCTATGTCGGCAACATCGTCCATGTATGGAGGAGGAGTTTTGGCCTCTTACCAGTACCCTGTACATGCATTTTATGGGCTCGGTATGCCTTGAGAAGAGAGCCGTACTTGTTGCTAACTTTATCTTTTCGTTTATCGCCCAGGTTGAACCCAGCTGATGTCATGTGGTCTGCAATTCTGTTCCATAATCCTCTTATTGGTCCATTCTTGAAGGTTGTCACATTTTCCTTCGTTTTTGGTATATTAGCAGGAATTCAGTAGCATACTTGTCATTGTCTGAGGACGTCTTCGCCTTAGCTCTGAGGCTCCAAACAACATCATTTGTTGGTCTGTAATTTAGTTCTGCTTCCTTTTCAACCATCCAAGAAAGTTTCATGGATGTGGCTAGTTCCTCTGTGAAGCAGTTCACGACCTGTTGCATATCACCTGAAAATAATAGACTGATAAATGCCTATTTTCTTATTTACAGGGCGATTTCGCATGTTCTTAATCTACCTTCTAGCAATGGCACCACAATGTGTCTTTGCTCTTACCTGTTGGATGATGTGAGGAGGGTTTAAAAGGTTCCAAGGAAAGGTAGGTTTGACAACCTGAAAACGAATGTGAGAAACACATCAATGGGACTCAAACAAGTGCTTATTATCCGCAAACACAGTTACACACTCTAGTTTGACTTCAATGTATCTCCAAAAGTTGTATTTAATTAATTTCAGGTTTAGAAGAGGGACATGCAGAGAACAGTGTCACCAATAAAGCAGATTTCACTTGCATGGTGCACCTTCCACTTTACGTTCTTTCTTTGGTATGAAGATGATGATGATGATGAAATTTTATTTACGCACTTAAAAATAGGAAAATAGTGCAGTATAGACAAATAAAAGGAAAAAATACACTGAGCTTTCAATAATGTAGTAAATGCACGAAATCAAAAAATAAATACTAAAAAAAGAAAGAAAAGGGACTAATCGGGTCTAAAAAATCTTCTTCCTAGATGGAGTGCGGAGAAATGGCCAAGGGCAGAAACGTGAAGGTCCTGGGCAATTGAAGATAACTTCGCACAAGGGTCAGAGGGCTAAAAAGTTTCAGTTATACGGGAATTCCTACAACGTCGAGGAAGGTACAAGAGAAATTTACAATTTTTGAAATAATAAGTCCTCATACGTTTTAAATCTATTAGCCTCAGAATACCAAAAATCCCGGAAAGGTTGCAGAGGGAGAACAAAAACTTTTTTTTTAACTATTATTTAGAAATGTTAACAATTTGGGAAAGACCCTGACAAATCGTTTTTATGTTAGATTCTAACCCACTTTTAGTTCGACTTATTAACAGAATGTCGTCTGCATAAGCTATGTAATTAATACTTAGGTCTCCAAGGAAAAATGTTGGCAATAAGCCTGAGATGCATTCATAAATGGCACTTTTAAAAACAAAATGAGATAGGACTCTACCCGGTGGTATCCCCTTGCTCACAGGCATGGATTCCGAAACCGCCCCTGACCATTTCGCCCGAACAATCGCGTTACGGTACCACAACCTTAAAACAGAAACAATGGAAGCATTAACACCCTGACGCAACAAAGAAAGTAGAGCCTGTGAATGTACTACATTATCGAAAGCTCCAGAAATGTCGATTGCACAAAGATGAACGGCAAATTTTCCAAGAGTCGCCTCCTTGAGAATTGTAGACAGGACTCTATGAGCATGGCTGCAACTGAGTATTTTTTGAAAACCAAACTGGAAATCGCCGAACTGGCACTTCGATGTAATTTCTGGCACTAAGAGATATTCAAAAATCTTGCTAAAGATGCAAGACACTGTAATTGGCCGGAAAGAGCTGCACTGGTTTGGATCTTTTCCTTTTTTTTAGTATTGACGTAATAGTTCCAGATAGAAAACTGTCTAGAACTATAGACGTTGCCAGAATCATCTGAAATAGCAGCTGAGTGTGGAAGATGATTTCGGGAGAGCTGAACTTGAAGTGGCTGGAGCAGAGGCCGTCGCTGTCGACGGAGGTGCTTTTCAGTCTGCGTATATCTTTTATGACTCCGTCTCTGGTGACGGTGTAGACTTGTGACTGATTCATATTGCTCGAAAGAAGTTTTGAAAGGAGCTCGCCAAAAAAACGTTGAAGTAGGCCATCACTAGAGCTGAATACAGAAGAATAGTGGTGCAACCAGTCCTCCATCTGAATTGGCGACGGAAGTGGAGGAGTGGCTTTGTCAGAACGCAGAACCGATGCCCAATCCTTCTTATTAGTCGGGAAATCCAAACCCTTAGCGCGCATTGACCTAAGGGCCTTTTTGAAATTGCGCTTCGTTTTTTGCTTGAGGTCAAAGACAGTCCCATGCATAGGGCGACCACAGGCATTCCAAATTTGGTACCAAGTCCGCGCACGGCTTTTAACTTTTTTGATCTCCGGGTCGATTTTCCATAAAGGTTTCCTTGTCCTATCTTGACATGCTCAAGAAGGACAGCCATTTCTACAGCTTGTTCTAGACACCAAACAATCTGATTGTAATAAGAGTTGATGTCGAGACGGGCTGACTGGTGGGGTATCCTGGTCTGGATCAAATGGAAAGGTATTGTTATAGTGGGCAGAAGCGTAGTTAGGTACTGCAAAAATATCACTTTGTTGCACCTGTCCCAGTTGCGCTTTTCACACCATCTAGGGGGAGTGTTATTCTGTTGGAGAGCAACGAGTTTTGATCTGAAGCTGCACGAAATTCACAAATGGTCATCTTCAATATTTTCGGTATCCACATGGACAAGGCCATCAACTGCACTATCTGACGAAGTGATTATGTGGTCAATGTTTGACGTTGCACTGCCTACGTTGTGGATATACGTGTAGTCGAGATCTTTTGGTGCTATTTGGTATCCATCAGGTAGGCTATCGAGTAACAGCGTTGATCTAGGGGATGTATCCAGAATATCACAGTTCAGATCACCGGCCAAGATCCATGGAGTTTGTTGATTTGAGATGCTTTTCAGGACCGTCTGGAGTTTTCTGCATGCGTTCGCAAAGGCATTCAAAGATTGCGAGTTGCGTCGATTGCACGGTAGATACACATTAACAACTGCGAAACGATCAGTCTTGACAGCAAGAATGTTAGTGTCCGAATAGATTAGATGGGCAGAAGCAGAGATGTCGCAGCTAACAAATGTGGCTAATTCTCTAGAAGGTCTACCCTTGGTTTTGCGTGCATCCCGAAGGAAAGTGAAGTGATTTTGCGATCGCTGGAGAAAACGTACGTTCGTGTTGGTCAATAGGTGCTCTTGCACAAATATTATATCATATTATATCATCATTTCGCCAATAGATCGTTTATTAGCAGATCCTTGTCCTTAGTGCCATTGACGTTGAGAGAAGCTAACTTGATAAGAGTCGACTCCATTTAAGATAAAGATTTCTCGGCTGCTTTCCGTAAGATGGGGCACTTCATGCTGAAAGAGACGTGGTTGCCCTGGCAGTTGGCGCACAGCGGATTGTTTGAGCACGGATTGGATTTAGAGTGCATATGGTTTCCAGAACAACGAGCACACCTCAAGCTGTTGCAGTCGAGTTTGCACTTGTCCTGTCTGTGACCAGGAGATTGGCATTTATTACATCTTGGGGGAATACGGCGATACTCCACAATACGGAAGAATTCATAACCAATCCGAGCTCCGTTTACAAGGGCTTTCTCCAGCGCTGGCTGATCCAGGAACACTAGCTTGAAGGTGGGAGACGTTCCAAGCTGAATGACTTCAGACGTGCCTGGGATGCAACTGGTAAGTTGAGCGGAGGTTATGTTCTCTGGAACATTCCGGATGACAGCAAGGTAACTTGGTCTAACGACGGTAGTGCGGGAGCCGGGGTGCTTATCCGTAATCGCCTTTGATATGCGTGAAGCTGATTCCTGACTGGCGGTTTCCAAAATCCATCGGTTTTGGGAACTACTGACTTTTACGTTGGTATTAGAGTCATGCCCATCTAGCTGGTCAAGTGCGGCTTTTCGGGAAAGGGGATCTGATATGCCGCCAGGAGAGTTATCGACGATTATTTTCACAGCATCGGAGTATGTGGGCCTTTGGTTGCGATGATCTGAGTTGTTGCCGGCTGCAGACATTTTTGGCTGAGTGTGAGACAAGTTATCCATCGAGAAAAGTCTCTCAGACATAAGCTTGACTTCGTTCAGGTAGTGATTTGGCAGGAAAGGGTGGCAAAGGCTGAAGCTGGAATGAACGGTACCTCACTTGGAGATTTGATCACAAAATCAGCGAGTGAAGGCACCGAGAACATCGGTAGCATGAGCCGACGCAGCGTTGGGACCTGAACGTCGTGGGACAGGATCCTGCGTAAAAGCCTTCTTCCAAAGTAGGCGCTTTGCAGCCAAAATATCTGCCTCAGGAAAAAAATCTACAGCGCATTGAGCAATGCTGTCATAGCGGATCCCCTTTTTGAAATTATCTTGCAAGAAGTTCAGTACAGGGTCATAGAAAAGCACGGGAGACGACATGGCAGTTTTGGATTCCAAGTACACAACGGTCACTTTTTGAAAGTTGGAGCTTGAAACCGATAATTATCAAACTGAAACGGAGATTGTGACCGTTCAGCTCAACGGTCAGACGAAGACTGTCATATGAAGACTTATACCAGATGGCATCAACACTTACTTGTTGATATAATCACGACAGATCGTTGGTCCTAAATAAAAACTGATTGTTGAATGATTCTTTCAAGTACAGTTTTGTCTTAAATCAGACAAAAAATGAATCAATAAACATTAAATTAATGATGAACATTTTCCATCAAACAACTAAATGCTTGGAGTTCTTCGTTAGTCTTTTAGATTGTACCACCAAGGCCATCTATTGTCATTAGGATAAAGCAGCTGCATTGATTGCCCTTAATGCTCAGCATTCCCACGTTCTGGGAAGCAAGAAAAAATAGAACGTGCCTCACTACCTGGTTCCATCAGGTACAGTGTTTGCAGCCACAGCCTATTGGAAATGAATTAGAAAATACAGTAATTTGTATTTTCAAAACCCGACACAGGCCACACCAAGAGTGCCTAATCCCATTTTTTAACAGTAAGCCCATGATGTTGCACCATTCTTTGACTATTCACATTCAGATGCAGGCAGGTTACTGAACCCCAAGTTTTCTTCAGCAATCGCAACGCTGAAGGAGCTTTCATTTGTCTTAATCAATTTACTCCTAGCCTACAGACAAAAAAAATCAGAACTTGCACCAGCCAGCACCAGCAGCTTTTACCAGGATCTCTGTTGCCTTCTTTGTAAAAAAGTAAAGTCCCATCAGTGTGGGTCCCCTTGAACGTCCATTTTCCAAGGTCTTCTCCTGGTTTCACAACATACAAATTTCCATTTTGAGGAGATACGTATTTTTCTATATGACCAAGTTCGTCAGACTTCTATCTGAACAGAGTACAAACTGAGTAGCGAAGTCAGTTCTCTGGTGAAGCTTATTCACCAGATAACAGGGTGAGGCTTATTCACCAGATAACTGAGAACAGTCAGTTCGCTGGTTGACGTAAAAACGAATCTCTGTTCTCAGTTCTCTGGCGTGCGAAAAAACACAAAAATTACTAACTGGCAGGAGACCAGAGACCAACCAGAGAACAAAAATGCACCTAATATCGCAGATCGACCCGAGACAATTCGGGAACCGTCCTAAAACTTCAGCCAGCATTACTTAATTAGTCTTATTGATTTTATTTTAAAGAATTTGGACGACCCTAATAAGTGGATTAACTTAATAACCATAGATTTTAGAAAAGATTATGATCTCATTAAATATACAATTTTGATAAAGATACTTATTGAAAAGTTCAAGGTCAGTCCTTTAATTGTAAATATTTTAGTTGGATTTTTGAAGAATAGTAAACAAACAACGAAGTACAAAAACGTGTTCTCTGAACTATCGGATATTTTCTGTGGTGTTCCACAGGGAACTTTACTTGGACCTATCCTGTTCCTTGTAATGATGAATGATATAGCGCAAGAGCACCCAGATCGCTGGAAATTTGTGGATGATTTAAGCTAAACCGAAGTATGCTACAGAAATATTAAAAGCAAAGCTGCAGGCATAATAGAAGACATTAAAGATGGAGCCAGGTTGTAGGACCTGCAGGTACACGAAGTTGAAAGTGCAATTTTAACCTTTTCCTTCCTCAAAACTAGCATTTCGTTTGAAGAAACACTGCCTTCTGGTTTACAGGTACAGAAGCTAAAGCTCCTTGGTGTAACAATCATGTCAGATCTTAAATGGGAGGACAACACCAACGTAATGGTAAAGCGTGCAAACGCTGGTCTACAGCTGTTAAAACCTAATTCCCATCTTGTCCGAATTTACGTTTCTTTCATTCGGTCCACTTTCGAATATGCGGCTGCTGGTTGACACTTTGCCCTTACTGCCGAACAGACACATCAAATAGAAAGAATACAGAAACAAGCACTCCTAATAATAAGTCGTGAGCCCAAAGTTCCCTATTCTGCTCTCCTAAAAAAGTTTAAGATGGAAACCCTTGAGAGTCGGAGACTGCGGCTGAGCTTAGCGGTTGGTCATAAGCTCCTCCACCGTCCTGTTCTATCCGATATCCTTCCTCCTCCTTATGAAAACACAAGAAACCGACAGGAAAGGGTCGCAAGTTCAAAGGTTCCAAGGTTGCCCCCCGTACCTGCAGCACATACGCGGTACCAGAAAAGCTTCGTTCCGAGTTTCACAAAAATTTATAATGATGGTGGTAGCTGACTGTGATATTATTCCAATGTCCCTGTTCTGTTTTTGGTTTTCATTTATAAACTATTATAGGTCTGTGATGACGAATTGATTATTAATTGTATAGATTCTAAAATGTGAATTATGCTTGACGTAATACCCAAATTTGGCATTGCCATGATAGTGGTCGTTTGAAATAAATTCGTTATGTTATGTTTGTTAAGAAGATAACCACTTGGGTACCTTGTCCGGTGATAATCGATTATGTTCCTCTTTCAAGTTTTGCAACTACCAGAATAGCGAGAGTCCACCCTTTCTGCCCCAATCCCTCCCTCGTGACCCATCCACACGTCACAATCGCATGTATTGATGTTCCATTGCGGGTCTTTTATTTGGTTCTCTGGGGGTTCAAAAAATTACTAACAAAGAGTTGTAAAAAAACTCGTGAGTGGAAATGAAAAGTGTGGGCATTCCAAACATAAAACCCCTAAAACGTTGCTGGAGCATTAGAAACTTGACATCATTGGGTTAGACTCGTAACTTCTCCGATCCGACCATCTCTTAAAGCACAGAGGACAGTCTTTACGATTTAATTTATGTAAATACCTCAATAATAAGGAGTTTCCAAATAGTACGCGCCATCGCTTCCGATTTTTTCGTTTCTGAGTTCTTGCAGAACCTGATTACCTCAGCGTACCATGGAGATGTCATGATCGCTACAAACCACAATATTCGAAGTTGCTTCGGTGCATGTGTTCTGAGAGATGAATTCCGAATCTTCAAGAAAGTGCGATTTATGTGAATGTTGCAGCAAAATTCAGAGCTTTCTTCAGTTTTACACCAATTACACCCTTTATTGAGTGGCTGTATTATGTCAGAGTTGTTTTTGATACCTCTGGTATTTTGCAACTGCATTATGATGGGTTAATTTTCATCTCAAAGAGGCTATTGGCTGCTGCAGCCTGAAGTATCTCTCACATCATGGAAATAACTCTAGCAAGGTATGGAATCTTACTGGGTTCATTGTTTCTACTTCTCGTGATTCCACTTGAGATCTGATGTCTTTTTTTTCAGTTTAATATTCTGTTCTTGATCTCACAATACCACATTAATCTCGTTATGAGAGCTTTCTGTTAGGTTGGCAGTTGTAGGATATTTCATAAGGTGGCAGGATTTTGTGGGATCCAAAACGGCACTTATCACATATGCTTTCAAAAACTTTCTCCGAGGGGCCTTAATAGTAGTTTTAAGTTGTGGAAGGCGCATCACTTATGTTGGGCCTTAGGTTCATTATTTAAGTTACACTAAAATCTAGAATTTGGGTGGGAGGAAGTTGAAGTTCGCGGAAAAATGCAAGTTTAAAACAAAATAGTTGCCCGAGACCCTTGGGCTACATTTGTCTTGAGAGCAGTAGTATCAAGCTGCTGCTGCTTGGGTGTCGCTGAAATGAAGGACCTGCTTGGTCACATTGCTGTTGTGAACAACCTTTTGCTTTATCTCCATACAAAATTTGCGGTAACGTGTCATCAAACCTGTGTAATCTTTCACCTGTAGCGCCATATTTCCCATCCAAAGCTCCAAGTCAACAACCTCAACAAGATATGCTATTAATGAGCTAACTTTGAAGATATCAAGCTACCTGATGAAAAATTTATCTGAAAATAGTAGTATGAAGTTGTACACAAAAGTAGCATACAGTACGAACTGATGATCCTACATATTTCTATGTCAAGCCTACCGTGTCACTGCATTCTACTCTGTGCTACAACTAGCAAGACTGGATGCTACTATAGTAAGACAGGATGCTAGATACTACTGCTTAAGATTGGCCCAGTCCGAGTCACATTAAATCATAGCATTATCTACTATGACATATAAATACATGCAACTTTTTCATAAAGCTATCATGCAACTTTTTTTAGCGGGTATATGCCAGTGCTGGGGTGGTCTATCTGCCACAGATGCATGATCATAGGCAAATTGGGGTACGCCATCAGTTTAGTAGGATCAGTTTAGTAGTTTCAGCGTAGTAGGATGGTAGTAGTACGAAAACGTTGCATGTAATACTATGTTATAGCAAAAAATACTATCATTTAATGTGCCACAGACTGGTCCAAGCTTATGTAGTAGTATCCAGTAGCATCCTGTCTTGCCATAGTAACATCCAGTCTTGCTAATAGTACCATATAGTAGTATGCAGTAACACGGTAGCCTTGAAGTAGAAGCATGTAGTAGCATCGTTAGTACTGCATGCAACTTTTTCGTACTACTTCATAGTACTGTTTTGAGATAAATTTTTCATCGTGAGTACCTCATCTTATTATCCTTATTATAAGCCGTTTAACGTTCAGTTAATGAGTAGGATTAGCCCACAAAAAGTACATTCACAAAAATAAGGACACAAGATTTCGGCTCCTAGCAAGTAAAGAAAATAAACTTTTACCTTTGAATCAGCTAGTCCTGTTGGTATATATTTCACTCAAATTGCACGCTTGACTGCCAGATTTCTGCCCCTCCACCATTTTATACCTTCGACATTTTAAGGAGTGACACCCCTCCCTCCCCCCTCTTTTTTTCTCATAATTATAATTTCTCAGAACATCAACGTTGTGGTCCTTAACGATCATCATATGTACTTTAAAAGTTAAATGACCTCTTCCAAGAACTCAACGTTTATTTGACTCTTGGTTAGGCTACTTTAGCCTACCATTCAAGTTAGGCTATTCCCATAACAGACATGCACGGAACAGGTCTGTGCAAGAGAGGGTACGACCGGAGTCACTATGTCAGATTGGGTCAAGATATAAGCAGGTACTGGGAGAAGATATGGGAGGGAGAGGATATCTTATGCAACAGAGGGTACAACCGAAGTCACTATGACAGACAAGAGAGCAGGTACTGGGGGAAGATATGCTGGGAGAGGATATAGGGGAGAAGACATGGTGGGAGAGGGTATTGGGAGAAGATATGGTGGGAGAGGATATCTTAGGAGAGGGTATGGTGGGAGAGGATATCTTAGGAAAGGGTATGGTGGGAAAGGATATCTTAGGAGAGGGTATGGTGGGAGAGAGTACTGATTTTCCTATATCCTCCCCTATATATCTTCTCTCATTCCTGTTATGTCAGATCCGTAGTCAAACTATGATCTCAGCCTCCCCGTGTCGGGCGCTTCCGACCCGCGCAACTAGATGACCCAGCGGTTAGATCGAGTCGTGGCTTCATCTTGGGTCTTGGGTGGGGGCCCGATGAAAAATTTTCAGCCTGCGTAGTTGTATGGTAGTTGTACTATACTATGTAATAGCAAAATAATACTATCATTTAATTTGCCTCAGACTGGTCCAATCTTATGTAGTAGTATCCAGTAGCATTTTATCTTGCCAATGTAGCATCCAGTCTTGCTAATAGTAGCATGTAGTAGTATGCAGTAACACGGTAGCCTTGAACTAGAAGCATGTAGTAGCATCAGTTAGTACGGCATGCTATTTTTTCGTACAACTTCGTACTACTACCTTGAGATACATTTTTCATCGGGGGGGGGGGGGCTAGACGAAGTGCTAGAATGCCTATGATACAACTCCTTTAACTGAATGACTCTTTCCACAAACGTGGGTTTCCTTTCGCCTGGTTTCCTACCAGCTTGATCGCTCTGCTAATTCCTGCCATCACAAGCTCCGTTTGCTCTATGGACATATTTCCCGTGTCTGCTGAGAGCTGAGAGCGGCTCCAAAATCTCTTGCAGCATACTCTGATGTTCTTAAGGTACCTGTCATTGTTATCGATTTAAGGAAGAATCGAAAATACAACATGATCCATCCTTGTAGTTGGTATTCCTGCTGGTCTTGGGAATCCTCTTCCAGTTCTAGTTCGTTCATATTTTTGAAGATTTGATTTAGACCACTTGCTATGATCGCTGCAACGCAGCATCAAGTTCCATAATATGATGTCTAAAAGCCACTGAAAAGAGTTCCTTACCTAGCATCTGCTACGACAGAGCACAAGCACCAGAGATTCTGCCAGTGTTTGAGCTTGCGGTATCGAAACATATCTCAGCGTATTGTCCCAGTGGACAACATGGGACTCATAGTCCTGAAACATGACTCTGATGCTTGCAGATTTCTTAACTCGTATGTTTTGCTCGGAGTCGGCGAATTGAATCTCTATTTTGACTTAGTTGGTCAATAGTCATTCCTAAGCTTTTGGCAGTAACAAAAACACAGCTTTTCGGCCCCTTTTCCTTTTTCTAGTCTGAGTTCTGCTGCCTCCAACAGCCCCTTCACTGTCATTGCCATTGTCAATGAAATCACTACTGCATGCTCTCAGAACCAGATATGGTATGCTCGGCTGTGAAATCTGTTTCATGTGCTCTGTTTGCTATCTTCTTTCAAATGTTTGCTGCTCTCTCTCAGACACCTTTTCTCGCTGGGCTAATGTCGTGAGCGATGTCAAAAATATCCTAGAGCCTAGAATGAAAGCCTTTCGCCTGTTGAGGTAGTGACTTTTGTGCTTTTTTCTTCATGAGAAGACGCCATTCGTCAAAGGCCTGTTCAAGCTTAGTTTGACAGTTTTGATGATCTCTCATTGGAATTCGAGCTTTCCGCCGAAACTTTGCTCGTTCTGTTACAACAGCAGCCGACGAGTTTCTTATAGTCTCATTCAGTTCAACGTCGTGACGAAGGAAGAATCCGAGAGCCATTCACAATGATGGAATCTTGCTACCTGTTTATTCAGTCACGGACCTACCAATGAGATTTAACTCCGTTCGAGGAGATCTAGTTGCCTTTGCAACAGCTAACATTATCAGTCTCAATTAAATCTGAAATAAACAGAAATCAGAATTAATAATCATGAGCTTTGGTAGGGCGATTTTTTAGAAATATGAAAAAAAAATAACTTCTTTTCGCATTGACGATGGGGATACGGGCAATAATCAAATGATCGGAAGTATTTCAAATACAGCTCTGTCGATTGTCGAAAATATGGGCGATTTATCAGCCATGCCGCGAATCTAACCTTCTTAACATTGTTTACGGAAAATTATTGTGACAACCAATAGCTAGGATACTTGTTGTATTTGTCGTGGTTTTGGTTTAAGATGAATAGATAGAATATTTGCTGTCCGAAATTGAGTCTCGCCTCAGTCTTCCAAAATACGCTTCGCCTTGGTAGGGGAGAGCCAGGTAAGACGGACCCAGTAACGGTTTTTCGATTGGTGCCTTTTCTGTTTCTGGAGTATCTGAACGAACTTTGCTCCATCGTATAGCTTATTTATTCCCGGTGCCTTGCTAATTTTTATGTAATTTTTCTCTGCACAGTTTCTGAGAAAAAGCACATTTTGGAAAAAAGGTCCATCTTATCCGATGGGGCTGGCAAGACGGACCATTCTTCTCGTAATCAGCTTCGACTATATATATTGTATAAATGTATCAAATAAAAACGGTGAAAGCGTCCTCAAAACTAACTGTTCCCTTCTCACTGGTCTCCTGGAATTTGAACGACGGGGAAATTCTTTTCCAGAACAGCACCTCAATTTGCTCACATTCCTCGTCTTTCAGCAAGACTTTAGCAACAAAATACGACGTTGTTCTCTTGCCAACGACTTTGACAAGAAGAAAATCACCTTCTTGTATTCCTTCAGGTCTGAGAAAATCTTCGCCATCTTCCTCAGCTCCTCCAATGTGAAGGCTCTCGTCGCTGTCGGTATCGTTAAGCACAAAATCTTCTTCTACATCCAAGTCAGCTGTGTTGTTTCTTTTGACTGGTCCTCCTCTCTCAGTTGTTACTGGTTGGTCGGTCGACAAGTTGAAGGGATCTCCTTCAACTTCATCAGAACTAGTAGGAGAGGGGACTTCTACGCTTTCCTGGGGTTCCGGCCTATCTGATACGTAGGAAGATAGAAATTCATGGTCAGCGAAGACATACCGGTTGAAGGGACAGATTCCACTTTTCTTAAATCCGCTTAGGATTTTCAATCGAGAATGCTTTTGGAAACGCAACACCCACAAGTGCACCAATGTCATGGATCGAGATTCGTCTGTTAGGGTTTTGGAGCATAAACTTGTTGCACGCATCGTTGTAATACCTTTTAAAAGGACCAAAAACGGAGATGTCAAGTGGTTGCATCTTGTGGCTGCAGCGGGGTGGCAAAGGGAGGTCGTCGATTTTCTTCTCTTTGCTGAAATTGACCACCTCCAGTGAAATATGTGATTCGTGGTTGTCAAGGATTAGCAGGGTCCTGTCTCCAGATTCGCAGTTGAAATATGTGATTCGTGGTTGTCAAGGATTAGCAGGGTCCTGTCTCCAGATTCGCAGTTGGAATGCTTGGCGAAATGTTGGAGAACGTCTGGAAATATCTCCGAAGTCATCCATCCTGATGGCTGGGCACGACCATCACTACCAGGAGGCGAACCATTCAAGAAACTATCTAGCCACCTCACTCTGGGAATGACAAGAAAGGGTCGTATAGCTTGACCTATTGCATTTGCACAGCCTACCACCGTAACCAGAATTCCTCTCTCACCAGATGTGATCTGGCCTACTTGTTTCTGTCCTCTTGGTGCCAGAATCTTCGGTGGTTTGTGAACGGTGGTAACTCCTGACTCGTCCAGGTTGTAGATTCTGTATGGCTGATAGTGATTTTCCTCGATGAGTTTTTGAAAATTATCAAAAAACTCTCCCACGTTTTTCCTATTGAAACTGGTAGCGCGTCCTAAGCTGGTTGCCTCGGCTGTGCGACAAGAAAGGTTACGCCTAGCGCTAAAGGAACGAGCCTATTCCTTCCCAGCACACCTTTCTTTGGTCCAGCTCTCAGGAAACTTTTTGGCATTGGCAACTGCGAATTCATACGCTAGCCTACGGCACATACTCTTCGTCAGGCCATGGTGCGTGGCACAAGCTGTTTTCAGGTAATCTTGGAGCTGACCTTCCTCCTCTTCAGAGAAGACATTTTTGAAGTTGTACTCCGTCTTGAAATTCACGGAATTGGGGTTTTCCGACTTCTTCAGTTTTTCGAACGCCCTTCGGATCGTTGTCCTTGGTAATCCTGTCGCTTTGGCTACAGACCGCAGCTTTCTGCCATGAAGAACATCGAATGCAGCCTTTTTCAGAGCTTCTTCATCGTGTAAACCCCTCCCAGTTTTTCTCTGATACTTCCCCATATTTTGAAACAGAAAGTCAGTCAAATTGATTATACTGTGTCGAAATCTATTGATGTCTTATCTATGTGTCTATGTGTTATCTATCCTGGACGGTAAGTTTGCCCCAGATGTACTAGTTAATGTTTGAGACTTTAAAACTAATCAGTCAAGCCTCAGGACTTCAGCAGCTAAGACGGACCATCTTCGTCCCCGGGTCCGTCTTACCAACAAACCATGGGGTCCGTATTATCTGCAACAGGCATGATTTAAAAAAACTGTCAGCAAACTCGCTAGATGGCACAGAATGTAGGTTTCGTCACTTCTAAAGAAAGTGCAGAGTCGGAACTGTCTGGTAACAACTTCACTACAACCTATCAGTTTCCAAACCATAGATATCACAAAAAATACTTGACACCAAATTTTTCCAAAGCAGCGTCTTAAAACATCACCTCCAATTTTCTTCGAAACTATTCAGTCAATCTTCTTGGTTTTTTCGGAAGAACTGAGCGCTAGATATCTGTACCTTAGTATCACCACTAGATGGCACTGCTACCAAATTCTGAATTTAAAAATGGAAAGGTCCGTCTTATCTGCCGGTTCGTCTTAGCTGGCTCTCCCCTACCATAGCCTTGGCTCCCCTTACCTTCTTTTAATTTGTTCCCACCTGACAACAATAGAAACACAACACTTTTCAACTGTCTAGTTCTCCGGTTGCTTGTGACGGAACGTTTGTTTGTGTTTGGTGCTAGGTCACTATACTGGTATGATGTCAAGAAGTAAATAAACAAAAGTTTCCACTTACTCGTCTTGGCTTTGAAAACACGGAACAGGCCATGACGGCTGTACGTCCTTTTTCATGAAAATAAAATAACAAAACGACTGAGGACCGAAATGACATTCTAAACGAGTCTAAAGAAGAACAAATGAACATGCACCGTTCTCAATCCTCCAAAGTCGGGAGATCAGAGGAAGATTATGCGCCAGCCGGGGCGGTGTATTTGTTTCCCGTATTCTTTTTAGAACGAATGGTGGGAAATAATTTGTAAATTAAACGAGAACTTGCCAAGTTTGAAGTTTGATTGTAATTCGACTCCGAAGATGGAGCGCCAGCGTAGCTGAGAGTTCAACTGGGACAGACGTCTCGCAAACGTCTGGGTTGACCGACGTTACATGTCGTCTTATTGTCTGTTGGTTCCGCATCGTTTTCCTTTTGTGATTCTGGTGGATTTTATGATTTAGTTTTGTTTTTTCGCTGAGGACGGTTTGCCGGAAGTGCAGCCGAAATATCCGAAATTTATTTATCCCTCGCATATCATCTTGGAGAGGTTACTAGCTGATCAAGAAAAAAACCGAAAATCTGTTTTTTTTTCTATTGTATTTGAAATGAATGGTCAGCTTGGCTTCAAACCTTATATTCGTAAAGCTTACGGGGAGCATGTGGCCAATCGTGTGACTGATTATATTTCCATATCGAAACGGCTTTGGAATGTGATCAATCAACAGTCTTTCCTTTTGCGTTGCAAAAAAGAACTTCTTTTACCGAAATCGATGCGTTTTAACCTACACTTAGGTACCAGAAACAGTCTGCATTTCGTTCAGTCCGCACCGTTTCTTTTGGTTTTTAGTTACATGTCGTCTTATTGTCCGCATCGTTTTCCTGTTGTGATTGTGGTGGATTTTATGATTTAGTTTTGTTTTTTTTCGCTGGGGACGGTTTGCC
The DNA here is from genome assembly GCA_030848855.1 of Branchinecta sandiegonensis. Lineage (NCBI taxonomy): Eukaryota > Metazoa > Arthropoda > Branchiopoda > Anostraca > Branchinectidae > Branchinecta > Branchinecta sandiegonensis. The sequence goes on along the minus strand of JAUPMV010000016.1, from coordinate 17,436,427 downwards.
GGAAGTGCAACCGAAATATCCGAAATTTATCTATCCCTCGCACATCATCTTGGAGGGGTAACTAGCGGATAAAGAAAAAAACCCCGAAAATCTCGTTTCTCTATTGTATTTGACAATAACACCAGTATTTAAAGTTCATAAAAGATTTGCATCGTTTGGGCCCATGATGCAAAAACTGAGAGTTCAAGGGAGGGGAACGGGTTGGCAGTTGAACTCTCAGCTACGCTGGCGCTCGATCTTTGGAGTAGAATTACAATCAAACTTCTAACTTGGTAAGTTCTCGTTTAAATTACCAATTCGCCGCTTTCGAGTTAAACTGGGATTTTAAAGTCCAGCATGGGTTGAAACAATACACATTAACCCATCAACCTATCTATAAGAAAAGGTGCAACAAATCAAAAAACGGAAAAATGCTGATCAGTTAGTATGGGCTTGTCCTAATACCTGGCAAACGTTTTAGCATTGGTCCAACCTACGTATTTCACAATATGGTCCACATCAATACCTCTTGCTTCGAGACGCGAAATGGACGCAGACCTGGTGCTATGAGGATTCCTTCCACAATAACTGGCCCATTTTTCAATTCAAAATTTGTATTGGAGTTTAGTTGAATGTCGCCATCTGTCCATGACGATAGCGATTGTGGAAGAGGAATATCCTTGGTGGGCAAGTCCCTACCGGAGACGACACAAGCCGCCAGACGTAATGTCTTGAAAAGCGGGTGATGCACGGCCAAATTCTGCGGTAAATAAACAATATAAATATCAGTTGGTAACAGAATGGGGTGACCTACAATAACCTGGAGTAAAAGAGGGTACCAAACTTGGGTGGTCAAATTTGGAAGATCAATATACCAGTGGCCTGGTCTGCCTCAATCTTCTGAAGCAAATTAGATCGTGGAAAAGCATAGAAAAAACGAGATCCCCAAGACATTGAAAAAGCATCTACAAAAAAGCATTCAGGATCTGGCTTCCAAGAAACAAACGGTTTCATTTGAAAGTTCAGTCTTGTTGCAAACAAATCTATCTCTATGGCATGAGCCAGCAAAAAACCAAGACCTAAAATATCCCTGAATCCAATTTCCATTCTTTTTCCACATCAAATTTTCTTGACGCTTTATCAGCGATGTTAACAACCCCAGGGATATGTTCTGCTGATATCCATCCATTGTCTCGCAACACTAGTTTCCAGATTTTATTCGCTGAATAGTCACATATTTCTGACTTTGAACCTCCCATTTTATTCATGTACGCCACTGTAGTGGTATTGTTCGATCGCAGCCTGACATGTTTGCATTTAATATCGTTCACAAAACTTTTCAATCCAAGATAAACGGCTTTCGTTTCTAAAACGTTTATATCGAACTGCTTTTCTTCACAAGACCATTCACCTGCAGCAGTTTTCATGGAATTCTCATCAACAATTCCCCATCCTATTTTTGACGCGTCGCTACGAAAATATTTATCAACTGGCCTAGGTTCAACCGACTTAGAGGCATGATCAGAAATGCTTAGCCACCACTGAAGCTCGGAACGCACAGCGAATATCAAAACATTGTTCATCGCCCCGTGCGTTTTTTAGCGCTAAACTTTTTAACGCGTCTGCTTTCCCGTAAATTCATGGGCCTATTTCAACTGCCGGGAAGGTTGAGACAAGAAGTCCTAGCGTTTCAGCTAGTGCCTGAATTTTACGGATGCTTGATTCAGCAGGTTCGAAACCGATTCTCTAACTTTTCGAATCATCCGTTCCGGCAGAGAAGTAAACATTGATCGTGAATCCAACACGAAACCCAACAATTCTAATTGCTGGGTTGGTACAAAACTGACTTTTTAGGGTTAATCACAAACCCCAAACCTGAAAGCAATCTAAGTGTATCTCAAACATTGTTTTGACAGTCGGTAATTGACCTTCCAAAAAGGAGTGAGTCATCCAAATAGACGACTGACACATGCCCCTTTCCCCGAAGGGTTGAGAAAATAGGTTTCAACAGCTTTGTAATAACCATAGGAGCCGGCGATAACCGGTTTGACATGCAGGTGTACGCAAAACAACAATCTAGTTCAAAACAAAGCAATATCCGGTCTTCAGGGTGTATCTGGCATGAATAATAAAAATCAAACAGGTCAACAGAAGCCATGAAACAGAATTTTCTCATTAAGAGAATAGCAGACTGAATACTTTCCATTTTAAAATAGGAATATTTGACAATTTTGTTTAATTCTTTGGGATTCAGAATGAACCTAGAAGAACTATCTTTTTTCGGGACAGTAAAAACTGGAGAAACAAAAAGCATTTCTTTAATCGTGTGCTCAGACACCCGGGCAATGACCCCTTTGTGCAACAATACATCAACTTCGTTCCTTATCGCTTGCATTTCAGTGAAACTGAAACTTTTGTTCTTTACTCGCAAAAAACGCAGTGGTTTCGTCTCAGATTTATCTTGTACCCTGAAGATACTATAGTCAATATATTCGCATCAGTTTTTATTAACTTCCAATTTGAGATGAACCCACTGATTCTCCCAGCTTTAAAGTTGTCAAACAAAAGTTGTGACTCCTGAGTAAACTTAATGATGAACTAGCTAAAAACAAGATCAGGGTATGGTAAACGGAACATACCTGTTACTTGTGGTCTCGTTTCTGGACATTCTGTAATCGGAATTTCTCTTGACCGTCCTGGCCTTGCCTCTTCGATTTGGAAATCGATTTTCCAAACGTCGTTACCAAACATGTAGTTGGTCACTTTGAGTTCAGGAGCACATAGAGCTGACGCAACCGTAGAATCTGAGCTGACCTCAAATTTCAAGATCGTCCAACCATGTGAACCGTGTCAGTGCGGTTTTTAATCACCTTTTCCTTTATAGCTTCATCCTGAAGGTGAAGAACCTCCTGTGCTGCTTCCAAAATGCAGAAAGTTGAGTGGGCAATTGTCCGTTGAACTTGAAGCGCCTTAGCGTCTCTCTGATCCACTCGTGATGGTAGAGTAGCCCATATATCGGGATACACCTTGGGATCACAGATCTTGTCAGTATTCGCTGGCATAGGATGGCATTCCAATAGCTCTTTCAACTTACCTATTTCCAGGGGTTAGAGAAGGCTTTATTGGCCTTTTTTGCAAGTTTCTTATGGATCCTTGGACCCTCCTTACTGGCAGAGCATTCTGCTGCAATCTTCTTGAATAAAGCGTCATTGTGACGGGAGCTATACTGTCTGACATCTTTTTCACTGACGTAGTCATCCACTAGATTATCCAATATCTTCGTTTTCACTCATATTTAACATCAATTGGTGTTATTGTCGGTCAACCAAGGCGTTTGCGAGAGGTCTGTCCCAGTTTAGCTCGAAAGTGGAAATTGGGCGCTCCGCTTTGGAGTAGAATGTATAAACAAAACCTACTTTTCAGGCAACGCTAAGCAGGAACGCCTTCGGATCCCATCCCATTACAATAGATAGTTAAAATGTTCAAGCCATTATAAAGTTTTAAAGCTGTTGTTAAAACAAGATTTGCCCGCACAGTTCCCACTTCGTGCAATATCTCCATCCAGTTTACTTGATTGATCGCCCTCACCACTTGCACTACTACTCTTACTTCATATAGAAAAGAAAAGCATTATCTGCAAGCTCGTCTAACCGCTACTCTTATTTCACATAGCAAACAAAAGCATTACCTGCAAGCTTAGTCGGATCACCTCCGCTTTGAGCGCACTGAACCGCAGACTACTTTCCCGGACCGGGACTGTGCCACATCTGTCTATTACGAAAAGAACGAAGTCGGCACACCCGCCTCCAAAAGCAGTTCTTTCTAAAAGTGAATTGCATATGTAAGCTTTCCGTAAATAGTTTCCATGTTAGCTGGCTTTTTTGTGGATACACTGTTGAAAAATTGGTTGTCGAAGCTTTAAAATTTACATTTAATATTTTTGATTGCATTTCAATCCAGTTCCAAATTCCCAAAGACGTAAAAAATGTGAAAATGTCGCTTCAGGATACTGCACGCTTCTGGTACACGACTGTGCTCGCCTGTTCCTATTGTATGGTTGAAGGCTTTTTTTGAATTTCGTTCCCTTCTAAACAAAGTTCTTACCCATACTCTTTTACTCCAACTCAATGTAAAAAAAAGGAGTTATGTCATGTATTTAAGAACCTAGTCCGCTTGAAGGCGCTGAACTGGGATATTGCGAATTCATTCTTATTCAAAACCTGAAGACTGATGCCTTTGTTTTCTGTCAGGACCAGAGCTCGTCTGACTTTGTCTATTCCTTCCTTTACTTGTATCACTTTGGACAAATATGTGACTTCATCATGTTCACATAATTCTGAGCAATCCTCTCACTTGCCTCGATTCTTTCCTTACGCCTCTTCTGCTTTATCTGCTTTCTTGACCTCTTGTGTCAGCTTTTCTTCATCTTTTTTTTTACGGTATTCCATCTCACTCTTTCTGACCGGTTCACTCTCCATCAGTAAGGTCGTAAGCTTCTCGTACTTGCTTGCTTTTGATGGTCTCTTCTTAACCACATCTTTCTTTTCTGATACCGAATATGCGTCCGGATTTTCATCGTCCATATCAGAAAGAAAACTGTCATTCATGTTCAACCGTGACCCCGAACCTGATTCTCTACCATCATCAAGAGAACTGAATTTTTTCCTTGCTTTCTGTTGTTGCACAAAGCTTCTTTTTTTGTGAGATTCAGGAGCTTGCTTTGTTGGCAGCGAGTCACCCACATAAATCGGGTTAACATTGACACCTTGTCCGAAAATCTTTTGGATCTCTTCATAAAAAGATGGTGGACTTGTCACGAAAATACTGCCTTCTAAGGGCAGAATCTTGGACTTGACCGTTTTCTCTAATTCTAAACTTTTTATTATTCCTCAGATATAAACTTCATGGGTAATAATCACTTTAGTGTTATTGAAGAAAGTATTCGGTAAAAAATTTACGAAAAAACGATACGTTTATACAATACGTGGCATCGTGGTAAAAAACGACCCCCTTTCACTTCTTTAATTCTTCACAATCTCCCTGCCCAAGATAACCTTCTTAACTTTTGAATAATAATTTACTTGAACAGAAATCGATTGACACTTTCTGTTACACATTATATTTTCTTCTTAAATCCAAAGTTAGCAGAATCAATCCCGCGATTTTCCGAGTTTCTCTGTCCGGACGTGACGAGAGTGACGCGTCTTGACACCCCTTCCTTGATAAGTGGGACGCATGTCCAAAAAGGTTCTGAGGTCCGCTGTGCCAGAAGTTCGTCGATCCAGTAGGTTGCCTGACTGTTGTTCAGTTGGGATTCTTTTCGTCGTTCGTTAGGGCTGTCGCATTGCCCTTTGGCATTTTATTTTTACCCTTCAATTTTGTGTAACTGCCACGCCGTTTTTTCTATATATGGTTTTGTTTCGTCGAGAATCAAAAACTCAGCCGATATTGGTTCGAAGAGTCCAATTGGTTGCTCGCCTTCGGTGTTTCGTCATTCTTTTCGTCGTTTGGGAGGGCCGTCGTCTTGTCCTTTGGCATTTCTTGTCCCTTCAAATTTGTGTAACTGCCACGCCGTTTTTTCTATTAGTGGTGGAAAATATGTGTATGGTTTTGTTTCGTCCAGAATCACAATCTCAGCCGATATTGGTTCGAAAAGTCGAATTGGTTGCTCGCCTTGGGTGACTGAAGCTGACTTCTCCCGGCGTTTAGTAGCAGTGGCGCGCGTTTTTGTCGCTGAAGAGTTGTTGCTCGGATCACGTCCTTTCGTTGATACGAATACGAGCAGCCTCTGCCTTGCAACCTTTTCCTAGGGAGCCTTTTACGCTCGGCTTTGTTCTGTTGGCCGGTGCTGGAATCCAGTCTGGGCGGAAATTGTGATAGTGCGTCAGCATTATTGAAACCACTATTCGCTGTTGAATATATTTCGTTGTCCTCAACATGAATGATTAAGTCGTCGTCCACCTGGAAGGAAAGAGTACAAGGTTAATCGAGTAACCTGATTTTGACAGCGATGCACCTTTTAAATTTATTGTTTATAAGCGGTGCGTCATCGATATTGACAGAACAACAAGTTTAGGTGAATGAACCGGAGTAAAAAATACCCGCGATAGGCCGTCTGCGTTTCTGTTCTGTTCAGTGATAACCTCCACCGCGGTAATCGCCATTTTTCATGGTCTCCAGATACTTCAGTGGGTTGTGGTCCGTCTTGATCAAGAACTTTCTTCCCATCAAGGAGTGGTTGAGCTTGTCGACTGCCCATTTGACGGCAAGGCATTCCTGTTCAATGACGGAGTAGTTCTTTTCTCTAAATTTTTTACTTAATACGGTTCCGATTCCTTTGATCGAAGCGTCGGTTTGGAGGACGAATTGCCTGTTGCAGTCGGGTGCTCTGAGGACTTGTTTGATGCCAGGCTTTCCTTCATGGAGTCAAACGTAGCTTCGCATTCTGGAGACCAATTGACAAGGTTCGGGCTATCTTTTCGTTTGAGGTCGAACAGTGGAATGGCCGTTAGAGAGTAGTTGGGTATGAAATTCCTGTAGTACCCAGAGAGGCCGAGGACGCCCGTACATCTTTCTTTGTGGATGGCGGCTGGATCCCTGCTATGGCGTTTATTTTTGCTGGGTCCGGAGAAATCTGTCCCGATCCCACGACGTGGCCGAGGAGTTGAACACCCGGAAGGGCTGATTGACACCTCTCAGGGTGCACAGTGATCCCTTTTTCACCCATGGTGGTAAGGATGGTGTCTACGTACGTTAGATGCTCGTTGTCTCCCTGCGTATGAACAGCTAGGTCGTCTACAAACGAGTCGCCGAAGCGTCAACATTTCTCCAATAGTTCGTCCATAATTCTTTGATAAGTTGCGGTTGCGCCAGTCAGACCGAACCCCATGACGCACGCTTTGATGCTTCTCCAACAGCGCTTTGTATTTTGCCGCAATTTTTTCTGTAGATGAGAACAGGTTTCAGCAGAATTCCCATCGCCTTTTTTGGGAGGGTGCATGACCTCTTCTGTGTCATCTGTGCCTTCGGTAGCATCGATGGCTTCAACATAACTGGCTTCTTCGACAACTTCCCTTCTGGTGATTTCTTCAGAAGGTTTCCATGAAAGGTTTGGCTTCGTGTCCCGGCTGTCTCGCCTTCATAAACGACAGGGACGAGCACCTTTTTTTTTTTAAACGGACCTTGGCAGTGTACCTCCAATTTGTTACCTCCCTCTGGCAACAATATCAACAATTCGTCTCCAGAGTTGATGGAACGAGCAGTAGACTTCTGGTCGTAGGATTTCTTCTGCGACAGTGCAGTTGCGCTACATTTTCGGATGCCCTGGATCTGTATCGGGTCAATCGGTCGCGAATTACCTCGACGTTTTCGTTTGCCACTGACTCGACGGTTCCTAGCCATGCTTCTCTGCAGATGTCCATGGGTCCTCGAGGTGTGTGCCCATACAAGAGCTCGAATGGGGAGTAACCAGTTGATTCCTGTGGTACCTCTCTGTTTTCGAACAACAAGTAAGGGAGTTGTATCCCAGTTCCTACCCTTGATTTGCAAGGCTTCGTAAAGTTTTTCCGATGCTGCCGACAAGTAGTTGGCACCTCGGTCGGTCAGAATTCTTTCGGGAATTCCAACTCGGCTGATGATCAACGAGCGCCTCTCCTTTTTTGGGGGCTGTTTTGGAACGTTGAGGAACACCTTCCGGGTACCTTGTGGCATAATCGCAGAGCACCAAGAAATACTGATTGCCTGATCAAAGGGTCTCTTTCCTTCTTGGGGACTGGTGCTGTCATTTGACAGGCAGTGCACGATCTGCAATATTCCTTTACGTCCTTGTGAAGTCCAGTACTCGCAGCTTATTCCGTTTTTTGGAATGGATTTCTCCATCAAGATGCCATTCTTGACGATATACTTCGAAGGTGAGTTGTTTGAATTTTCTCTGTATTTTTCCAGAGAAGCATGTCTTCCTTTTCTTGCTTTTGCGTTTCCTACGAACAGACATTCATCTCATCCACCAAAGATGTCAAGACCGTCCTCTGTATCTGGGATGGCTGTATCCTCTGACGTTTTAGTGCCGCAGTTGGATTTCCGCTCCCTACTCTTCGGTCGTGGAAATGAGGTTGTATTTGGGGGTCTCCTCAACAAGGTGCTCATGATCAAGTCAAAGATAGGAATGTTGTTGACGTTGGAACGTTGTTTTCGTGCAAAAATGTTCGGTGGATTTGTGAGCAGGTTGCGCCGCTGTCTAAACAGAAACGAGCTGGTGCTCCGTTGATTTTACCTTTGAGGATAAAATGCAGAGTGGCCTTGGCGGACAAGTCATATAAGTGAACACCACTGCTACTATTAAACGTAATGGTGCAGATAGTACACGTAAGTGTTACTAGAACGAATAATACAGTTGTTACACCCTAGCGTATAAATATCACAGATGATTCATTACACATTTATTTTCAATAATGTACAAGCCTAATTGTGATTTTCATTTTTGTATTGCCGCCTCGGAATCGCTTCTATTCCAACTCCTTTCTGTTTTGTTAGCTAAGATACTTCCACTCTTGTTCATTTAGGAGCGCTCGCCCTTGGTTTGGGAGGGATGTACTCGGTTCTGTCTTTTTCCCTCAGTTAGGTGTCATGATAATGGATCATTTTGAGCTCGTCACCTTATGAATTAGTTTGGGTTCTACGCTAATTTTCCCCATCACTATTTTTTTAAGGCTTGACTTTCCACTTTTTATATATTGCTTCACACATATTTTTGTTCTCTAGCCTATGATAATATTTGTCACTATTCATCTGTATACATTATTATACTCTCATTAGCTTATAATATGAATTATCAACATTCACACTAATTACCCTATACTACTATATAGTTTTGGACTAACACTTGGGGGAGGTGGAGCTTGTCGCCAAAAAAATAACTATCATAAACCGCGGTCAATACAAGTGGCTACACCTGCTAGGCGCTTGTATTGACTTTAAAGTTTTCTTGTTCTTGCTGCCAGTCGCCCTTCAGACGACCGCTTTTGCCATAATATTTTACTTTTGGCTGTGTGATTGGCTACAATCCACACTTGTGGACCTTTGTCCTTGTCCACAATTTTCGTAGTTAAACAAAATTCTGCCTGTTTTACTTATTTTCTTCGTTTTAATTTGATTTTCCCCTCGTTGAACCAGAACGACAACTTGTAACCCAGTGTTCAATCTACGTTTACAAACAGATCCTATCATTTTACTCTTGAATAGGACGTCTAACTAGAACAGGAGCGCTAATATGTTCGCAACTCATCATAATTCTCAGCGAGAGTGGGATATATAGTTTATGACTTCTTCCTTCATCTGTCCGGTTCTTCTCTGTTTTTTTTTTGCTGAGCTAAACCGTGCTGTAAGTTCCTTATCCGGTTAGATCAAATGAATCTATCAAGTTCTTCAAACTAAAAACTTACGAAAATAAAATGCGAAATTACAAATCCGAACGGTAATATGAATTAAAAGTAAAACACTACTTAGCAGAAAACTTCTTAGAAGGATGATCGACGTGTTCCGGGCTTGATTTGGTTCAATTTTACGGTTAACAGTCTTTTTTAGTAGGTGCATCGTAAAAGTGTGAATAGGCCTACAGGAATTGCTGGGACAATTGCGAGTGTATACTGCCAGAGGCGGCTAGTGATTGCATAGTATTCCAGTCGTTCTAATTCTTCGTTAAATATCGGTATGTCTGTTTCCAGTGCATTCTGAATTTTTGTGAGCTAAATGGCGGTTTTGGTGGTCACTAGATCTGATAACTTTTCCTGTATGCACTCTGGTGTATTCGAGGTTAAGCTCAGTGTTGGGATGGTTCTGATTCCAGTCTGTTCCTTCTTTGCTATTGTTACCGTTTGTTGCGATGAGATCTTTGTCAATTGCGTAGCTAGGAAACATCCTTCGTACTCATTGAAGCTCCAGTGACGTCACTTCGATGAGCAGTGGCAGACCACTAATGCTACCGTTTTGCTCGGTAGGCTGTAGAACCATTCATTTGTGCTAATTTTAATGAAGTTCTCATCCTTGACCTCCCATATCTTTGCTTCGCATATTGGGGGAGTGAGCTCGCTTGTGGGCTGACATAAAGGACCACTAAACAGTGGGGTCGTAATCCTGCGTAAACTGGAAAGTTGGCGAGGCAAACTGGAGTTGCTAAATCCATACATTGCTCCATATCCTCACAGTCCAACAAAGTTTAACGCTGGTGTGTGTAGTCCAATAATAGCAGATTCTTCTCCACTGTGGTAGTAAGCGTATAGCTTTGATTTATCACAGGGGTTGGCAGCTGTTTACCTCAATTAGTTCAGATCATTTGGTAGAGTCGGCCACTGGTATCCTGACTGTCATGAAAATCATATTATCATGTTCAATGGCGTGAATTTTCAGTATTGAGAACACTTCATCAGGTTAGAGCTCGATGTGGTGATCGGTAGCTTATGCTTTGCATTTTCTGATGATCCGTCCAGTATCTCTTGAAACTCCTTGGGATCCAACATCTCAGGGTTTGAAGTGTCTGATAATATGTTACTACGAGGTATGATAAACGAAAATAGTGTAGTGTACGGGGTTCAGTTACGATAGTAGCGTGTGGCGGGCGAGCATGATATTGGCTACTGGTTTAGATGTAATGCACCGAGTCTTTTCGAAGGCGATACTCAGTTCGTAGGTCAATAACTAAAGCACATATATTTCGTATTTACTTACATTGGAGTTAGGTCAATAGCACTTGTCACTAGGTCAACTGTGTCGGGACTGTGGCTCGAGTCGAACCCCAAGTCGAACTCGCTCAGAGCTGAACTAACTTTCCAACTGCGAATTCGGTCCTTTTAAACCGCCTTGGAAATGTCAACTGAGTGCCTTAACGAATAGGGTTGCTTTCCCAACGTCCTAGCAAATCTCTATCCAGTACGAAAGGGTTGGTGACCAACGGAGTAAGTTTGTCTAGGTTCTTGATGGGGAAAAGAATTCCTTGATTGGAGGAAAGGAAATAAACTCTTTCCGTCGGAGAAAAGCGTGGGCGTTAGAGCTAGTCGGAAATAGAGAGAGTTGAGGATAGAGCTTGTTGAATAAGTTTTGTTCAAGATATTTGTTTGTACTAGATGTATCCTCACAGAGGTCGAGTCTTGATATTTCGATCAAGAACCGTAGCGGTACTTGTTCCTTGTACGGCTAATGTGGTTTCTCTGACTTTTTCCTGTAACTCTTCGATCTGTATCTCTTGCACGTTTGATATGCTGGCCAGCATTTTTTTTGTCTCGTTTACGAACCCCCTGCCTCGTACAATTTATAGGGTAGAGTTTCCACTAATAACCAAATAACTTTCAAAGTATTCCGCGTGATTTCTTCTAAGAAGTATGGAGCCTCTTCGCTCTCTCCGCGAGTGCTACTCTAAATCTTGATTTAGAGTCTAAATCTTGATTTAGAGTCTCTAATCTCTGTTCAATTTAGAGTCTCTAAATTGAATTCTATTACTACATAAATAACAACTGTTATAATTATTGTATTCATAGAATAACGTTCCAAGAGTGTTTTTCTATTATTCTTCAACCATTTGCTTGGGTTATATCGATCCGGTACCTTTGCCATTCTACTGTACGAGGTTACTACTGGAGGATCGCTTTCGGAGCTTATTCTTTCGGGTAGAGTGGCTCTGTCAAATTCGTCGAGCTGTTGCTGGGTATGCTTCTTGCCATTCATAATTAATTCCCTCGATTCAGTTGTTTCCGGTTTTTTGGAACGCCAACTCTTAGTGATTGTGCCTTATCGACGTAGCTGTTCTGGGTGGCTGGGGGTTACGGAAGTGTATGGGTGTATTCGGTCGTCTAGTTACTACTAGGCTTGTTACCAGGAATGAATCCTGATCTTTGCCGTGGTTCATCCGTGTTTGGTCGTTTAGCGAAGTTCTTCGGCGTCTTGCCTGGAATATATCCCAGCCTTTGTCTGGTTTCTTGTGACCTTGTTATTTCCTTCAGGTTAACCGGACACTCCGGATAGGCAAGCATTCCTAGTTTTTAGGATAGGCAGGCATTCCTAATTAGGCAAGCATTCCTAATTTTCTCCAGATTGTCGTCTTAAGCAAACATCAAAAGAGGCTTTGATATCCAATATCAAGGGACGAATCAGAAATTGCGTACTAAGCGCCCTCAGTGCAGCATAGAAACCTTCCATACGCAAGATCCTCAGAGCTATGTGCTTTCCTAGTCAGAGTCTCAATCAAACTATACTGATCGGCAGTTAATTCGGGTTCTGAAAGAATTGCCACTCTTTTGCCGGAGCAGTCGGCATCTCGATCATGTGTTGGGAATGTGCCTTCGGGTAAAGGTGCCATAGGGACACACATATCCTGGGAACAAACCAGCAATTATTCCGAGAGTACCGCCTTGACACAAACGAACTGTCAACATGCTTTCTGAAGGATCCTCCAGACGGGACGTACCTCTTATCAATGTCTGTCGTGGAAACTGTCATGGTAGATAAATCTATATCTCGAATGTTGACATAGACCCCTGTCTTGATTTTACTACTTAGAGCGGGGAGTAGTCTGGAAGTGTCCTCGACCGTGAAGGTTATATTTTTTTACCATGTGATCGAACTTCCTTTATGCAATTATCCGACAAAGTGCTAACTAACTGTTGGCCTACCTTGCTATCATTGATATTCAAGTGATTCTGTACAATCTTTCTAGCAATTGAAGGGTCGTCTCCTAGCAATTGATAATCCACGTCCCGTGGGTAACCTTTCCCCATCTTCTAAATGACCGCAACACAGAATATGTCTTGCACAGGGCGGGATAAGGCAACTGTTTGATTTTTACCCAATCCATGGGTAGTCCTCACAAGTCCTCACAAGTTTGGCCTAGTCTTCTTCTTCTGGATTCTCACTCAACCCTATCAAAATAAGAGCGGAGGATGGAACGTATGGTCATCTATTTCGTTTCTGGTTTACAATATGATCTTATAAGATCTGGGCCTGTGACACCTGGATCGGAGGGTAGAATCTTTTCGCCTTTCGCCATTCTGTACGGGCACTCTTGTTCATAAAAACGGGGTTGTTTATTGCAGGGATGGACACATCTCTGTTTTAAGAGAGTAAATAAGAACAAGTACTTTCGGCAGGTCTTTAACAAGAACAATATTGTCCAACTGAACGGCAAGAGCATATCGCCCAGACTGGAACAGTTTTGGTGGTGCTGAACACACGCTGGCTCGAACAAAAATGGCTAACCGACCGGAAGGACGGCCTCTAAGTTTTCATTAACGGCGTATGAACACAAAATGCTCAGGTGATCGGCGAAAGCTTTCGCTGCTAGTTGTTGACAGAAGATGCTTTTGAAGGCAAAGTATGTCCAAACCACTGAGCAAATTATCAAATAATAGATCTTTGTCTTTGTGCCATTTACATTTGGGAAATACAACTGAGTTTCTTTTCCTGACAATTCATTATTTACTCCCACTGCTTTCCTCAATACACTGCATCTGAGACTGTAGGAAACGTGACAGCCGTCGCAGTTAGCACATTTCGGAGGGAGGGAGCATGGCGAGTCTTTTTGTAACTTTGGCAACCAGCACAACGAGCGCATTTTGTTGAGTCAGACGGATGCGAGCATTGGGCTCTGCCATGATTTGGTGATTGACAGCGAAATCAACGCTTTGGCATTCGGTGGAATTCATGAATACGGAAAACTTCGTACACAGGGTACAGGTTTCACCTCGATTTTGATGGCCGAAAGGAGAGCAACTTGATTTTTGAAACCGATTTTGAACGAACGCGAGCCAGATATAGCCAGGACTTCACAAGCTTCATGAATAAGGGATTTCAAGGCGTCAGCGGTTATGGTGGCTGGAACGCTTAGGACAACACCAAAATATTTAGGAGATAGAACTTTGGCAGTAGTCCCTTCTTGCAGACCCTTAGTGACGATCTCCCAACAACCTCCGCATAAGAAGAACTTGAAGCGTGGACAATAAGACAGTTTCTTTGAGTGTTGGCTCGAACATTCGTGATATCTTCGTTACCTTCGATGGTGTCAATGTTTAACGGACGTCATTAGCAACAGAACTTAGCTGGCTAGTCAACAGGGAAATTGCAAGTGCTGGAACGACTGGAACTTCGCTTGGAAACCGTATGACGAAGTCGGGAATGGGAACGTCCAAATCATCACAGCGAAGGAAAGCATTGATAATGTCACCAATATGATTGACATGTGAATTTCTTCTCGGAGGGAGCTCGACGTGAAAAGCTAGAGCCCACAATAACTTTTTTGCATCCACAATCTCTTGAGCAGTGAAAAGCTCCGCAGCAAACTTTTTGACCGAAGTAGGATCGACACCCGAGTCAAGACTTTTCTGAAAAAAATTCAGAGCAGGCTGGTAAATCAGACTAGCAGATATCTCATCATTGCCTTCACTTGGCGCCACTCCACAAACACAAGCTTACGATTAGGATTTTCAACGGTCACAGTTAGAGAAAGTTAACCGTAATTTGCGACCGTTCAGGTCAACTGTCAGTTGAAGACTGACACAGGTTCAGACTCGCATAAGTTCACCCAACTTGGCATAAATGGGATCTTTCATTTTCGAAAATGTGGTCACAGATAGTTGGGCGGATATACCTTTTGAGAATCTCCATAAACCCGTCTATCCCACCATCATTTGTTTCCTTTATTCTTACCTTCATCACAATTGCGAGCAATAAGGTGGTGAGAGTTCGGGGTTGTGAATGCACTGAACTTACGTCAAGTCATGGCAGAATACTTTGTGTCACCAGCTTCCCTATCAGTGGGTGTATATAAACTGAGGAAGGGATGCATAGTTTCGAACATATTTTGTTGTATTATATAATGATATTAATGAAAATCTAGAGGTAAACTGTATCTATTGTTTACTACAAACACTCTTAAGGCTACGACATTCTCAGTTACAAATGTAGGCTACGTTCTAATCTGACCATTACAATAAACATAAAATTACGCTTCCTAAAGATATAAATTCTAACCTCACAAAAAGTCAGAGAAAGTAATGGCACTCAATGGGATTTGATCCAGCGACTCGTAGCTCAAGTTATAAACACTATTCGTTGTCTAGTTGATTCAGGATTTCCAATATTTTTAATTGAGCTTTATCCTGGTTCTGTTTGGGTACACCTCGTACTCTATCAGCAACCAGCATTCCAAAATGATGGGCTGCATCTTCTGCGCCTTTGGACTCAAAATACATTACCGCTTTTTCGAACGATTTCTCACAAATTGACGACAAGCTAACTGCTAAGTATAGGCTGCTTAGGGACTTGAAGTAGAAAAAACTCTCAGCCCGAGATCTCTTTTGTATTTTTGTAATGTCTCCTGGTACCTGGTTTCAAATCGGCCATTGGGATGTGTGGCCAACCAGATATACCCTTGCTGAGCTTCCTCTGTCTGTACTAAGTTTCGCATTTCTAAATGTTTTGCTGTGATTAGCTCCAAACTTCTCTATTGAACTCGAGGCAGACCACTGAGTTTACCCTGCAGAGACATAGGTGGAGTACAGTAGAGTAAAATTTAATTTGAAAATGACTTTCACAGCAATCCTGCCGAATTTGCATTTCTCGTCGACATATCATAAACGAAACGTTGTCAATGGACATTTACAGCAGATTTGCAGATGTTAATATATACATATACAATTTAAACACAACCAAACTATAGAAATGCAAATGGAACAAAACAAATTCATTTTTAGTCGTGAGATTTAAAAAGTGTCACGAAAGATGAAACGAAGCTTTTCCTGTATCTTTCGTGAGTGCAAATTACTGGTGTTAATTTGGAGACTCTCTGGGATTTTTTCCGGGGGGGGGGGGGCTTCTTCTGGGAAGATCGTGATTGGGTGAGAAAAGATCACGGAACCTTGGGTCAGAAAAAGATCGTGTTCCGTAACCATAGCACTGTGTTAGTCTCCTTTCCTCGAGCGTAGTGAGCCCAACCATTTCGAGAAGATACAAATAGGAGAGCTTTCCTACCCGCCTAATAATGCGCTAACCCCTTTTTTGGATACATTCTATCCGGTCTGAAAGATCCTTAGTAAGGCTAAAATGCCATGCCGAACAAGCATACTCGAGAATCGGGCGTATAAACGGCGTATAAAAGTGGAGCAAATCTGAAGGGGGGGGGGGGGGGGGTTAAAATTTAAACATGTGTATTAGGTGGGATAGCGAGGGGAAAGATTGTTTAGTTATAGTTTTGACATGGGAGTCCCATTTAAGGTCGTTAGAGAGGGTAACACCCAACAGCTTTACCACCGAAAGAGTTACTTCTGGGGGAATTTTGTTGTGAGAACTCAGGAACAGATTTTATAAAGCTGATATATTTGACTTGTCAGTGTTCACGGTCGTCATTGATTTTGCGGCTTCCTCTGTGATATACCCGAGTATCTCCGTTGCTGAACTTTATGCGTTTCGTCGGCAAACTTCTAGAACTGAGAGGTCATCGACGAATCTCTCATGTGATTCGGAAGCGAGGGAGTTGATCATAACTAGGAAAAGTAGGGGACTCAAACCACCGCAGGTGGTGGGGAGTGGGTTAGAATAAATGTTATTATATTTTACAACTTGAAAAAGGATAGAAATGAAAGAAGCTATCAAAGTTACAAGAAACGGGTCAACTTTAAAGTCATCCAGCAATTTTTTAATTAAAACCGAGTGGCTGATCAGGTCGAAGGCCTTTTTAAGGTCAATTAGAAGTAAGTTGAGCCAATTATCTGGCTTTTATAAATTCTTGTAAATAGTATCTAGTAGACTGACTAGATAATGGGTGGTGGAAACACCTTTACGTTACCAAATTGTGAGTTTACTTTTAAGCCAATTAGCGATGAAACTTTCGTACATCTTTAAAATACAGATGTCTGTGTATAGGGTGCACTCCGGTGAAATCATCCTTTCCTCCTTTCTTTTTAATCGGAGTAATGTAATCAAGTTTCCATTAAGATGGGTATTGACCGATTTTTGTTATTGAATTAAAAATATTAGAAAGGGGAGGTGTTACTTTGTCTGGAAAGGCCTTGACAAGATCAATAGGAATATCACTGGGGAAAAACATTATTTTTTTTTTACTTTCAGGATCTTCTCAAATACATCTGAACGGGAAATGGTGAGGGTATCTTCTTTGTCGGAAATAGGAATGGAGAAATCACTTTGTAGAGGAAGAATAGTCTGGACAATAGAGACCAAGTGGTGGTTAAGGTCATTGGCTTCTTGAGTGGTGGCTCATCCGGGTGAAAGTCCAAATTCTTGACAGTCTTTCCACATAGTTGTTTGACCTTAATGTACCATTGCTTAGGCTTTGAGTTGACAAATCCGTGAACTTGTTCTCTATAGTACAGGGCAGCTGCTCTTCGGACTTCCTTCTTTATTAGCTTTCGTAACGTATTTGCCTGGTTTTTCCAACCCTACATGAAGTTTTTTCAGTTTTTGTCGGATCAGATCTTCTTTCGTTCATAAAAGGCTTATCTGACGTGCAAATTTTCTTCTTTTTCTCTGGGAAGCATGTATGGTAACAATGGTTCATATGCATTCAGCTGCCCATCGACATCGCTTTCGTCACAAGAGGTGACGTCCTTCCAGGATTCCTGAGATATCCAAGTATCAAACTTTTCCAGGCCAGAATGTGTAATAGGACGATAATAACTTCCTTCACCGAGTAGTTCGTCTTCTTTCTTCTTTCAAAGACAACTCGCACCGGGTTCCTTTTGACATTAATAATTCCAGTTCTTCAGAAAATGCATTCTCAACCGACGGGTCTGGGGAAGAGAATTCACTAGAAAAGTACGATACCCACGAATCTTGCGGAATTTCAACGGTAGGTTGGCTATTTTTTAAAGGTTTTGGGCGACACCTCCAAAGCAGATTAGTATCTGCAGCAATTTTGTCCGCGAGATCTTCCTTAATTTTCACTCTATGCTCATCTAGGGACTTGCGGAATAGTGAAATAGTGAAAAAAAATAGTGAAAAGCACACAACATACCGGATCTTCTAGTGATAGACATCCATTCGAAGAAATCAAGGGTTCGGTACCAAACAATGGTGCTGTAAAAGGAGAAGGAACAGAACAAGAAATTTGCATTTTGGAAGATACAGAAATAAGAAAACGGAAAAAGAAAGTACACTGAAACAGAAAAAGAAACAGTGGAATAAACCACATGGTAAAATGAACACTTCGCGGAAACAAACAATAAAATTTACTTATCCACTATAATAAACTGAAGATACAAAAACAAAAAGACACTAACCAAGAAATGCAGTAGAGTTCTTCAGATTGATATGTTCTGTGGCTTCAAGTTTATATCGAATGAAGTTTGAAATTGAAACTTCAATCTTTTCGGACCTTTTTTCTTCAACTTTTCATTGATCAGCTTCTTGAATTGCTCAAACCACGACTGGGTAACTACTGAGATTGTAAAATTTCAGCAATAATCCGCGAAGAATGAATATTATTAGTCCTCTATTATTCACTTTCGTCGATAAAATCACAGGTACTTATCTTGAATGTGGGTAGGCCCACGGTAGCAGTGGCAATCACCGTTGGAAAGGCGGCCCAGTGGAACGAGAGACCTGCTTGGATTTATTTTCCACTGAACTCCAGTCCTGCTTTTTATCCCAAAACGTTTAACCAACGCACCTATTAGTCTTGTTACCAGAGTGAATGCTGGCGCGCTACTGACTACTGGACTACTACCCTTCAACCAAAGCAGCTTCCTCCAGCTCTTGCCTCTTGGGCAACAAGAACATCTGGTTCTCTCATTTCAGGTCTCCCTGGAATATTCAGAAACATTCTGTGTTTTTTGCAGTGGCCAAAAGTTCCAGCTGCGCATCGGGTACAGGAAAGAAGCATTCCCTTTCGGACGTATCTACAGCGAAGAGCTGCTTTTCGGCACGTGTGCTGATTGCGATGAGTTCAGCGCGAAGTCTCTCATGTCTGTACCGTGTCGGCGCTTTACCAACATGTAGTTATCCGTCCTTGTCGGACTTCGGCTGTATTGTTAGACGGAATCTTTAGGTTTCATGAAGCTATTAACCGATATGTAGTTGTTGGCCCGTTGGGCTTCTCAGGGAGATATAGTTGTTGTAGTTAAGCCGCTATTTCTTGCATTGCATACAGGTTGCGTGGCGCATCTCAACACACATGCACGAGAAGCTTCAACGCTGGATACGTATTTTCCTTTCTTGGCTTTTTTTGCTGAATTTATGTCATCATTATCAAGTTTTTCTTTATCATTAGAAGCCTACGTTTTTCTTCACAAAATTTCCTTTCTCACTGAAAAATCTAATACATCAACTCGACGCAACGCAAAAATAGAAATTGGCGGTTTATTATTCTGCGTAAGCTCTGCGTTGCGTTACCGCAGCCACGACGCAGAGGTTGTGTAGCTCAATGTGAAAGGCTAAACGCGTCAATGTGGAGGCGGCTTTATCGCCTCGTTGGGCTTCTGAGGATCGATTTGTAGTTTTAGTTTTGTGCGACGTCCAAAGCTTATCTACCCACATGAAGTTACGCCGCCCCGTTGGGCTCCCGAGAATGTTAGACGATACAGCTCGTTTCGTACGCATAGAGGTTGATTTCTAGGTTGCACATCAGTGTTTTATCATTCTTGATACTTTTCATTTTTTTGACGAATATTTAATCGAAATAAAAGCGAAATCGGTTGCTCTCTGCCTTAGCTGTGGATTTTACTTTCTTGGTTCAGAATAGCTTATTCAAATACTCAGTCGGACGCTTTTAATAAAAGTTTGTTCTAAGAGCTGCACGGACGGCCGAATAAGAGCTGCACGGACGGCCGAATAAGTTGAATCATGTTTTATTTCTGCCCGGGTAGTCTTATTTCGAAAAAATTTCATAACAGCAAGCCACCGCGCCACTTGGTGTAAATCGTTTCTGGGCGTGAGCAACCCCTCGAACCCTGTGCAGTAAAAACACCTGAATTCACGTATTATGTTGTGGACACATGGAAAAAGGCAGAAATAGCAAAACAACGATGGCGAACAAACTTACAAGGCTTTTTATCAAATCTCGAATGGCACAGTACGCTTCTCGCTCAGTGATCCTAAATAAGCTGAGATCGCTTACATCCGACTCCACGTCTTCAAGCATCTGGCTTGTAAGAAAAGTTGAGGGGTCATCGTCGTCCGAAACCGCCAGAGAAGAATAGGATGTATTCAAACAACTTGAAGTCGGCCTAGAAAATGAATTCGTTCAAGAAACTAGGAAGTTCAGTGGCGGTAAACCACGAGCATTTGCAATTAGATCTCAAACTTTGCTTTTTATCCTATTATGGAGGATCGCCCGTCGATATGACTGCGAACTTTCTTTAGGTTGCCATCCATACCGTTTTTGGGGGGATCCAAAAACGCAAGTAAAGGGATGCCCAAGACTTTGCAAAAGTTTTCCGTCTGTTAGCAAGATAACTCTCGAAGGGGTTGAAATATTTTGATCAAACTTGGCATGAGTACTCAGGTGCATGTGAAGTTTGAAGATGGGTTCTGTACTCCTCTATTCAAGGGTTGGGTGTGGATTGAGATTAAGAAGAAAAAAATAATTAAAAGCTAATGAAATAGTCGATTGAGCGAAGCGATTGGAGATAGTTCCTTCGTATAGCGCGTTCAGCCCCTTGCGTGTTTCTGAGGACCACCCTAGCCTTTAGACTTTGACGCGCGGAGCAGCGCACAACTCACTGAACAGTCTACTTTGCGCTTAGAAATTATCCCTTCGGAAAATGGTCAACAAATCGGCGACTTTTTCTGTAAAACAATTGGGGCTGAAAGACATTAATGCACCAGAAACATGACAGACCAACAACAGTGGAAGAAAATCCAGACCACCCCAAATCACCTATTTGTTACGTAAAAATCATTCTGCCGGTGTCCTATCGTGTGTTTCTATCTTTGCCTCAACTAGGTGGCAATAGAGAGTAACGCGCGCACCGGAGACGCGATTGCAGATAGTTCCTTCTTATAGCGCGTTCAGCCCCTTGCGTGTTTCTAAGGGCCACCCTGGCTTTTAGACTTTAACGCGCGGAGCAGCGCACAACTCTCTGAACAGTCTACTTTGCGCTTAGAAATTATTCCTTCGGAAAATGGTCAACAAATCGGCGAATTTTTCTGTAAAGCAAATTTGGCCGAAACGCGCGCACCGGAGAAGCGATTGCAGATAGTTCCTTCGTATAACGCGTTCAGCCCCTTGCTTGTTTCTAAGGGCCACCCTGGCTTTTAGACTTTGACGCGCGTAGCAGCGCACAACTCACTGAACAGTCTACTTTGCGCTTAGAAATTATTCCTTTGGAAAATGGTCAACAAATCGGCGACTTTTTCTGTAAAACAAGTGGGGCTGAGAGACATTAATGCACCAGAAACATGACACACCAACAACAGCGGAAGGAAATAGACCACCCCAGATCAGCGATTTGTTCTGTAAAATCAGTCTGCCGGTGTCCTATCGTGTTTCTATCTTTGCCTCAACTAGGCGGCAATAGAGAGCAACGCGCGCACCGGAGAAGCGATTGCAGATAGTTCTTTCGTATAACGCGTTCAGCCCCTTGCGTATTTCTAAGGGCCACCCTGGCTTTTAGACTTTGAAGCGCGTAGCAGCGCACAACTCACTGAACAGTCTACTTTGCGCTTAGAAATTATTCCTTCGTTGGTCAACAAATCGGCGAATTTTTTCTGTAAAACAAGTTTGGCCGAAAAACATTAACGCACCAGAAACATGACACACCAACAACAGCGGAAGGAAATAGACCACCCCAGATCAGCGATTTGTTCTGTAAAATCAGTCTGCCGGTGTCCTATCGTGTTTCTGTCTTTGCCTCAACTAGGTGGCAATAGAGAGCAACGCCGCACCGGAGAAGCGATTTCAGATAGTTCCTTCGTATAACGCGTTCAGCCCCTTGCGTGTTTCTAAGGGCCACCCTGGCTTTAGACTTTGACGCGCGTAGCAGCGCACAACTAACTGAACAGTCTACTTTGCGCTTAGAAATTATTCCTTAGGAAAATGGTCAACAAATCGGTGACTTTTTCTGTAAATCAAGTGGGGCTGATAGACATTAATGCACCAGAAACATGACAGACCAACAACAGTGGAAGAAATCCAGACCACCCCAAATCACCTATTTGTTCTGTAAAATCATTCTGCCGGTGTCCTATCGTGTGTTTCTATCTTTGCCTCAACTAGGTGGCAATAGAGAGCAACGCGCGCACCGGAGACGCGATTGCAGATAGTTCCTTCTTATAGCGCGTTCAGCCCCTTGCGTGTTTCTAAGGGCCACCCTGGCTTTTAGACTTTGACGCGCGGAGCAGCGCACAACTCTCTGAACAGTCTACTTTGCGCTTAGAAATTATTCCTTCGGAAAATGGTCGACAAATCGGCGAATTTTTCTGTAAAACAAGTTTGGCCGAAACGCGCGCACCGGATAAATGATTGCAGATAGTTCCTTCGTATAACTTCCTCGTTTTAGTATTATAATATACTAGCCGTGATAAGCTACTAAAACGATGAAAGAAATGGTGGAATTTAAATTTTGGTGGTTGCCGACCCCTCAAAGCAAAATTTCCAATTTCCTTCATCGTTTTAGTACTTTCAAGGTACTTAAAGGAGGAAGGAAATGGTGGACTTGAAATATCTGAGTTGCCGACCCCTCGCTGGACTGGGAGGAATTTGGTCGACTACCGTCAGCACGAGTAGTGAAAACGTGACGCTGAAAATAAGACAGAGGCAGAAGCGGAACCATGATTATGAAACGCATAATTAATGTTACGAAACAAAACAAAATGGAACAAAGACGCACATGAACAAAAAAGAACATAGAACAGGATGAAGGACTTTCCAAAAAAACAGAAGCGGCAGTAAACTAACTTAAACGAGTTGTAGAATTTCCCAGTCACTCGCATCAGCCGACTTTGACTCAAGCTAAAGTTTCGACCCCCGTTGTTTAACACGTGTGTACTTGGCTGTACCACCATCTCGAAGTTCTTTGCCCGTTGCAACTAGTGAGTTTCGTAGAATGTTCAGCTTGGGAAGATCGATGCAGATTCGGACATCACTATTTTTCAGCTTCCCAACTGAGTGCAATATAACCTGCACACTCTTTTCGTTCGACAAGGAGATGAACACTGGTTGGGGTCGCGCTTATTCGGCTGCTTGCGGCTAGTCACGTTAATAAAAAAAAATTATCAGGCATCCTGTAACACTTCCAGAGTTGAATATCTTCACTAATAGCTAGTTTATTTGACAGCAAATCCGTCACGCTATCTTCAACTGACTGAGTTCACCTTTCCGCTGGCAAACTGTTATGTTTCCTGTCTTTCACGTCTATTTCTAGCAGCTGGTTTTCCAACTGATGACAACGCGAATTAAGTTCAGTTTCAAGACCTTATATTCGCGGATCTTGTTCGCTTGCGGTCTTTTTTAGAGTTTTTATCTCCTCAGTCATATCTTTTAGCTGCTTGGGCAGGAGTCTTGATTACTGTGTCAAGTTTTTCATTCAGTAGTTTCGTTGATTCCTCGAACTTTTTCTGTGTTATCGGTGATGACGCCATACTCCTAATATTAACTATAACCCGCGTCTATCGGACTTCAGGAATACCGGAATAACTACTGAAGAACTTCAAACGGAGACTTTTTGGCTAGGGGCTAACGACCCCGATTGGCTAACGACCCCCAACTTTCCAAAAATCGATCCCAATATTTGTTATCCACGTCTCTCTCGGCTACCGCTGATCAGCAACTAGGAGAAACTCGTTTACAAAGTTTGACTACCCGTCTCCGTGAATGACCAACACGACTGAGACTAACTCATTAGAAGTTATCGCAGCTAGATGGACATACACGGAACAATTGAGTGACTGACAAACTGGAACCGTAACCAGTGCTTCAACCAGATTCTCAGGGAAAAGCCAGAATCGCATGAAAACATACAAATTTCAATCAGTCTTTTCACATCAACAATGAAAACTTCTCAAACTGACCACAACCAGCAAGTCCTTTCTTTTCAGTCCAGAGCTTAGTAGATTTCTACTAACAGTGCAAACAGAAACACCAAGGGTACGTAGCTCTAGTCAATAGCAACTTTGGGTGGCATGCTTCGAGCAAACAACACAGGATCTGAAATAACAAAGGCTGTATAATCTGGGATTCGAGAGAAATATGGTAAACTTCTCTGTACGGTATGTAAATTATATTAAATCTCTTAAATCTCTTAAATCTCTTAAAATTATATTAGATCTCTTCTCCTGAAGAGATCAACTCATTTTTTGCCGATATTTGCCGGAAACACGGACCTCTCACCGAGCTTCCACCTCGTGAAGAAGAGGTACTTCAAATCCCAACGATTTCTCCTGAGCAGGTGAAAGATGAGCTAAGTAAGATTGATCTCAATAAGGCCAGCACACCAAATGAAGTCCCAGCGAAGATTATCGTCCCCTGTGCAAAAGCATTGGCTGCTCCGCTTGCTGCTATATTCAACCAGTCTTTGATAGAAGGAATTTACCCGTCAGCTTTTAAACAAGCTTTCATCACCCCCATTCCAAAAACGTCGAACCCTACTGGCCTCACGGATTTGAGACCAATTTCTAAAACAATGATTTTTTCAAAGGTCTTTGAAGGTTTCTTATTTCGCTGGCTGTACAATGACATAGAAGACTCTCTAGACATTCGACAATTTGGCTTTAGGCCTGGCCACAGCACAATCCATTATCTCGCACTCCTGCTTGACGACGTCCTCAAGCATCTTGAAAAGGCAAACTCTTACGTAGACCTCCTGATCGCCGACCTCGTTAAAGCGTTTGACTACCTCGATCACGGAAAAGTTGTAATTGCTGCTATAGACATGGGTGCACGTAAATTCCTTGTTCGAATGATCGCTAGTTTTCTGACTGACAGATCACACTGTGTACAGCTCAACAATGAAGCCATTTCACCGCCTGTTAGGATAACTTGTGGGGCACCGCAAGGGACTCGTCTCGGGCCCTTGGCGTTTTTGATGGTAGTCAACAAACTCATGATGAACATAGGAAACCATTTAAGGTGACCTCACACTTCCTCTTCTGCGTGAGATTCGAGGAAATGAAGATCGGATGCTCCATGACATGATCGCCAATCTCCATCAGCAATGCTCGGATGTCAAATTAGAAGTCAGCAATTCCAAAAGTCACGTCATGAGGATTAACTTCACTAAACAAGTATTACAAACAGTCGAGTCGGAATCGTTGATGAAAACTGAAAATTCTGTAAAAATTCTTGGCATCATTCTGGATGATAACCTCCAATGGAAAAGTGAAGTGGGAAAAATAGTGAAAAATAGCTCTGCTACCCTTCGTTCATTTTCATACCTGAAGCGGTTTGGGGTTCCACGCCATGAACTAGTGACACTTTATAAAAATTATGTAAGGCCCATTTCAGAGTACGGCTGCCAAATTTGGCATCCTGGCTTAAGTAAAGCTCAGGATGCCGAAATCGAACGACTGCAGAAGAGAGCCTGCAGAATAATACTTGGTCACAATTACACATCTTACAACGAAAGCCTTCAAATCCTCGATATCGAAAAACTGTCTGAAAGAAGACATAATCTTCTCATGCGTTTTGGCCACCAAATTTTGAATTCTCAGCACCACAGGACCATCCTTCCGGACTTCGTTACACCCTCTCATGGACACAACACGCGAAGCAAGGACGACCCAAAACCCAAACTTGTTCCCCCACCTACAAAATCTTCAGAAAGATACCTAAATTCATTCGTTCCGTATTTTACTAAACATTTTAATTGTTCATGATTCATGTTCGTTTCTTATTTATTTATTGTTTGTTAGTTTGTATTTTATTTGTATTGTTAGCGAGTGTTTATTTTTCCAATTCCCGCCCGTGTTAGCCTAGTGCTATTAGGGTTGAAAATAAAAATTGATTGATTGATTGATTGATAAAGTATGGCTACATGGTAAAAGTCCTACCACGGTACTCTTGCGTGAGTTCATGCTGAACCGATAGGTATTATCACTCATGATATTCTGAACCATCGTTGTTATCATGTTTGCGGACGACACTGTGATTTTTGGTTCGCATTCAGATTTGATTCAGTTGTCTAGTGTTCATAATTCAGCTCTTTCGATTGCTTCTGACTGGTTTATACCTAATTTACTAGCTGTAAACGCTGAAAAAATGTGCTATATGCTTTTCTCCCGGTCTGGTTCAGTTTCAGTTTCTGGTAAACTTTTTCTTTCTGGCACTAGTTTCTAAGAACTTCTAATTTTAAATATCTTGGCCTTATCCTTGATGAAAATCTTTCTTTCAAGCAGCACACCGATGCTTTGGCTCTTAATTTGAGCAGAAATGTTGGTATGCTCTCCTGCCTCAAACATTGTCCTCCACAATTCATACTTCGATTGATAAATTTCTCCCTGTCCATTCTTATCTTTCATATTGTACTTCAGCTTGCGCTTCTACTTTTTCGAAACATATTAATCGGATTCAAATCCTAAAAAACAAATCAATTAGAGCAATTTATGGTCTTCCATTTTCTTCGTCAGTTTCTCATATTCTGCCTCGTCTTTTTATTTTAAATGTCCGCCAGATTAGAGACTGGAGTATTTCTTCTCTCTGATTTAATTGATTCATCTTTTTTGTGCTCGGAGGAAGATCAGACCCATGTCGCAAAACTTTTTTATTTTTCATTTTTTCTTTAGTCATTTGTCATGTTGTCGTAAATTCTCGTGTTGTCCTTAAATTTTTGTGTTGATGTGTGATACTTGTTCGCTTGTTTTTCCTTTACAATGCATTAGGCTAGAATTGTATTAATATTTTTTACAAACCCATCAGAATTAGTGAAGCGTCGTTTTTCATGCCACAGGCATGTCTGATGCTTTTGAGAAACACCAGGTTTATTTATATTTGCCATTAAAATTCTACGTTACCTTACCTTATTATTAAAAATCGGGCCACATAACTGCACATCGTGTCAATTGCCCAGCATACAATTGATGGTAAACCATCACCCTAAATACTATTGATGGTGAACCATCACTCTAAACTGATGAAACTTCACTCTTTTAAAGTGGTTTTACCTCAAAATTCTTCATTGGTCGATTTACATCCTGCGCATTTTGGACAAAATTCTTGCTTTCCATAACGTTCAGATATGGATTCAGCATGTATTTGCTTACCCCTATAAGTGATATCTGTATCATCATATGGCCGGTTTACTTGTCGTTTTAAGAGCTGCGATGAAAAAACGGCCCAGGGATGGTATTTTTTCCCTCAGGGTGGGTTTTTTCATCAACTATTCTTTAACGAAGTAACTTATGTATTTACTATCTAAATACATTAGCCTACATAGATTTAGCCCACTCAGGTTTTTGAACGGTCGGTTCTTCTTCCGACTCTTATAAGTTTTCGGGGTAAATTTACATCCAATTTTGGTTTCAGTTTGGCTACTAGCTTTGTCCGTATTTTCTGCAGGAGTATCCATATAAGCGAAAAAGGTTTAACTATCTAGGTATAATGTGTAATAATGGGTAAATTGACCTAGTACAGGATAGCTGCGACGGAAAAACAGTCCATCGAATGGCCGGCTTATTTATCGACTTACGAGTTGTGATGAAACAAGACCAAAGGTTTCGATGGGATCCCAAAAATTCAATATTTGATCCAGACAATTTTGTCTACGCCAGATCCAGTCTTCGCCAGACTCCTTGAACATTTTTACTATTAAAATTCAGAAACAGATTAAAGTCAAAAAAGCCAATCATCTGAGAAAACCAAGTTCAGATATGGATTCAGCATGTATGTGTTTACCCCTATAAGTGATATCTGTTTTGACGAAAACTTCCTGCCTTACTTCTGCGAATTTCCCGGTTTCGGACGAATTCCGAACTACCTGTCAGGCAAAAAAAAAAAAGCTAAAATCGAACTCAGCGTATCTTCTTTCCCCTGTATCGAACATTTAATCTACTTTAGATTAGAATTTAACTTAGAACAAATTTTCCGGTTCCTGCCGCATTCCGGGCGAACAATATGTGCGGGTACAAAATGACTGTCATACACGGATTCAGCATCTCTTCTTACCCCTAAATCTAATCAACTACAAATACTTGTAACAGCTTTCCGGTTTCGGCCGGATTCCGGGTGAACTACTTGCCCGGTGAGAAAATGATTATTACTATTATGTTCAGCATGTTTTCCTACCCCTAAACCCAACATATAATTAACTTCAAATAAAACTATTACTTTTAACAAATTTTCCGGTTGTGGCCGGATTCCGGGCTTACTATTCGTCCGGCGACAAAATAGTTTTCACCATCGTGTTCAGCATGTCTTCCTTCCTCCTAAATCGAACATCGAATCAACTTCAAAATAAAATTTTACCCCTAAATATAGGGCTACAAAGCCCATCTACGAACTCGACCTTACTCTTGACCCAAACAAACCAAAATAGATAATGACTTGAAGTGGAGAACACATGTTGATTCCATCATTGCAAGATCAGCCCCACTGTTAAAGTCTTTTGCCGTCCTTCGCCGATTTGCAATCCCTCCTCGAGTTTTTAACAAGACCAAAGGTGGCGATGGGATCCCAAAAATCTAAGATTTGATCCAGACAATTCCCATCATGCTCAGCATGTCTTCTTACCCCTAAATGAAACATTTAATCAACTTCAAATGAAACTTTAACTTTTAACAAAATACAGGACACGCATTTTCCTCGCAGGGACGAATATATGTACAGTAGATTGTTTTTGGGATCCCAAAACGTAAGTGGAGGGATACCTATGACATCGCAAAAGTTGTCCGTCCGTCCGTCTGTAAGCACGATAACTCTCGAAGGGAATGAGATATTTTGATGAAACTTGGTGTGAGGATTGTTTGGGTCAAGGGTAAGGTCGAGTTCTTAGATGGACTCTGCAGCCTTATATTTGGGGGTGGGGGTTCAAATTAAGTACAAACAAAATATTTTTAAACAGCTAATATGATAGTCGATTATGGGTAAGAAGACATGCTGAGCATGATGGTGACAATCATTTTCTCGCCGGACAAGTAGTTCGTCCGGAATCCGGCTAAAACCGGAATGGCCTTCCGGAATGACAGTAGAACAGACAGAAAGACTCGAGTCTATCCAGAAGAGGTCGTGCAAAGTGATGCTTGGTCCGGATTATGTTTCCTATGAGAATGCCCTGGTCAAGCTTCAGTTGCCGACCCTTGCGGATAGGAGGCACCAACTAACGATGAACTTTGGAAAAAAATGTTTAACTTCTGACCACCACCGGACTATTTTCCCAGACTTCGAAACTCCAGACCAGACCAGACCGAACACAAGGGGAAGACTAGCTAGCACTGACAAGCCACGGCTTCTTCAACCCCCCATAAACTCAACCGAAAGGTATTTATCTTCGTTTGTGCCTTATTTTATTCGTAATTTTAACTGTCAGAATATCAATTAGTCGCGATTCGTAATTTGTAATGTTGACGTTCCGCAGCTAGCAGTTGTAAATGCTATGAAGGAAATCAACGAGTTATTATTATTATTATAAGTTTCAACAAAATATCTCATTCCCTTCGACAGTTATCGTGCTTACAGACGGACGGACGGACAACTTTTGCGATGCCATAGGTATCCCTCCACTTACGTTCTGGGATCCCGAAAACGGCCCAGGGAGGGGCTGGTCTTTTTATCAATGGTTCTTTTGACGACCTTTGTCTTAGCCTACCCGTAGCTTTGTGCAGGTGACACAACCGCAATACCTACAACATTTAGGCTACAGAAAACTGCAAACGACTTACAGGTTAGATTTAGTTTCTTCTCCAGAGTCGCCACTCTTTGGCGATGGGGTACGTGCTTCCAAACAAAAGTCACCACAGCCTAATGGTCCTAGAAAAAGACCAAATCCTAAACCCCAATCAAGGAATGGTCAAGATCGTAACACCTATCAATTCCTAAACCAAATCATTTTAAGGAAACATGAAATTTTACATTCTGGCAGAAATTAAAGGGTACCATGCCTGTAAAGTAAGACCCCATCCTGATGTCGTGATGGACGATCGTGAAGAAGATAGTCCATATGATGTATCAGCCATGGCGGTATGGATACCAAATGAAGTATCCATTGATCTTCTTGAGGTAAGGTTAATATATTCTTAAGGTAGTCAGGTCACTCTCGTAATATACAATGCCCTAACACACGGGGATATAGAGTGATACCGCACGGCTGACCGTCCGTTATAAAGGGTGACGGCCAACGTCACTTTATAACGCACGACCCGCCATGCGATATAAATTTACAAAGCAAACGATCAATCGTGCGAGAAATGACAACTTTCAATTCCCAATAATAAAAAATTCAGACTAAATTAAGTGTGTTCATGTTGATTTTTCGTTGTGCCGTTGTTTTTCCTTTGTTTTACTCCGCTGTTGCCATGTGCTATTATATATTAAATGTCAGCCTCCGACACCGAGGTTGGTATCGGAAAGTAACATCAAGACGGCCATGGAGAATAACCTATCTGAGCCGAAGGCGAGGTAGACCGGAACGAGGCACAGGCCGGTGCGAGGTTGATAGTTTTTATTTATTTTCTCCCTTTCACACCCACAATCACGTCTTATAACTTCATATTTTCTACCGACAAAATTTTTTTTACGCGAAGCCAAGCACTGCGACCGTTGTGGCTGAGCGTCCGCTATGAACAGATATCTGACCGGGCCTCCGAGGGAGATAATACTTTAGTATTCACCTCTCCGAGAGGTACTTTATATAGACATATATTTATATTTGAATAACCATGCGAAATCACAACCATGCGATATTACTGTACAGGAGCAGGAACAGGTTCCGAAATACTCAAGAGAAAAGTTATATTTGAAAAATGCGATTTTTACACTTTTTCATTGTAACTCTTGATGAAGTAGGATACCTTCCCTTTTTTTAGCGATGGTTGGTTCTAGTTGGAAGACGTTTGAGTAGGACTTCTTTTGCCAAATCTCGAGAGAAAGCAATTTTTTTTTTTTTTTTTAAGGTAGTCACACGCCCTCGTTCAGGCCAGAAAGTCCGTGACATTCTTGGAGCGCAAGTGGGCAACGTTCCTGCCATCTTTTGCAGATTCATGCGCAGATTTCAGGAGAATTACTTTGGGGTAATCAAGTGCCAATAGTTGCGTTTTTCTGATACCATGGTATCTGTTACCACGGTCTAAAGTCGTCTTTGCAGTTATCGTGGTATCTGATACCACGGTCAAAAGGCGTTTTTGCAGTTATCGTGGTATCTGGCCAGCTATCGTGGTATCAGATATTATTCAGATACTACGGTCCGACCGTGGTAACTGGTCGTGGTATCTGAAAAGTCACCTCAGTTTCATCAAATTTTGTCAGATTGTTGAGAAAGAAGTTTAGCACTTAGTGATGTAACTGGATATCTGTTTACGCGTGTTGGGCCTGTTTTTATTTTGTTCTACATACACAGGCAACATTGATCTGTGAAGTTCAGAATTTAGACATTTGTGGCCAAAACTTATTGTTAAATGGTGCCTACGTTGCTCAAGGGAAGGGAGACCGAGACTTGAAAGGCTCTCTTCATAACTAACGTACACTGTGCCCAGGATAATCTTATTGCTCTTTTCTGGATTAGCTCCAGTCTGCTGGATTGCTCCTTAGTCAAACCGGGATGCCATACCTGGCAGCAATATTCAAGACAAGGTCTGACACAACAACAATAAATTAAGACTAATTGTTGCACTGGAACACAGTTTTGTGTACTCAAACCAACATCTTCAATAACCGGAACATCTTTCTTGAGGAATGAAAATCTCATATCAATACTCTTCACGCTGCTTACCGTTAATCTAACTCGGCTTAGTTCGGGCTGGAGGTTTTCATAAATATCACTGAGCGTGGTTGTATGATCAGAATGATTTTAAAGGTTTCTCAATGAAAGCACAGATAGGTAATCAGCAAATTTAAAACGGTCACGAATTGAAGTTAAAATACGATTAAAAACAATCAAAAAAGACAATGGTCCTAGCTTAGTCCCCTGCGGCGATCCACAGTATATGTCCAAGAATTCAGAAACATCACCGTTTGGTAGCTGCACACACTGTTCTCTATCAGATAAAAAAACTAGCTAACACACGTAAGACAAATTTACTAGCCCCCATATCACCAGCCTCATGAATAGCCACCTCGTGGTCTAAACTGTCAAATGCCTTTACAATGTCAGCGAAAAGAGCGTCTACAAACGCATGTGCCGTTTCGAGGTGCCTTAAAACATCATCTAACATTCGAACTAAATAATGCGCTGTACTACACCCGGGTCTAAAACCAAATTGACGGGGATCAATCTTATCTCTAATTTCATCATACAGGTACTCAAAAATAAAACCTTCGAACACTTTAGAAAACACGGATGTTTTTGAAATCGGACGGAGGTCACTAGCTTGGCTAGGAGATTTACTTTTAGGAATCGACGTAATGTACGCTCTTTTAAAAAACTTTGGTAAGATACATTCTTTAAAACACTGGTCAAAAATTGCGGTTAAAGGAAGTCTTAAACGATCGCAACATTCAACAATCAACTTAATATGTATTTCATTTGGGTAATTCGCTTTAGACGTGTGGAGTCGCTGTAACTTTTCCAGAACAGCCTGGACTTGAATTACAGGTATGTCCCCAACATTTGCGTTTTCGGGAAGAGCACTAAGTGGAGGGTGCATCCGACAGGTATCCGTAAAATATTGATTAATTACACTAGCTGCAATATGTTTTATGCCATCTCTGAATGAAGTTTGCGGCACACGTTTCACCGCGGTTAATGTCGAAGAATGAAGTGTTTTTTCTGTTTGTTTTTACTTTTTATGTATATAGTACTGAGAACTGAAAAATAAACATGTTTGAAAACTAAAGAGGTGCACTCTTTTGGAAACTGGAAGGCTTACATGAGGCTACCTACGGCAACGGGACGTTTACCGTTTAGTAATCATCATACGGATTAAGCATGAACCCTTGTCCATAAATCGACCCATTAGCTTTTGGAAAATATGTCCCTTGACCCTAACGGAAAACAGGTACTCAGGTACGGTTGTTTCTCTTTCAAGAGTACCATTCCAGGAGTGTGTCCAAGAATACAGCCATATTTGAAGAATTTTTACAAGAATATTTATTTCAGGATATGAGTGACCCTGAACCTGCCAGCGATAATGACGCGCCAAAAAAGAGGCGTGAGCAGAAACAAAAGCCGTATGAACGAGAGGACGTGGAGAAGGCGCCGGAGGAACTGCGATGTGGGCAACCTCTTCGTGCCATTAGCAGGAAGTATAAGATTCCTAGAACAACACTGCAGGACCAAAAATATACGGTAAAAAAAAGGTCCCTACCCCACTTCTCGGTGAAGATGTTGAGCAGGGACTGGTAGACTGGATTGTTCAGTGCCAAATTCAGGGATTCCCAGTTTACCGGGAACAGCTGCGGGAAACAGCTGGGATTCTGAGCAGAATCGCTCAGCATTCGCAAGACCCAGCCGTGTCAAAGATCAAAACTTCGTTTGGGGCAGACGGCATGCCGAGTGAGAACTGGGTGCCTAGATTTTTTAAGCGACGCCCCGAAATTTCACTTCGGACTCCTGAAACTGTGCACGGAGGAAGAGCAGGAGTGTCGGAAGAGAAAATTCGCAGCTACATGAATACACACAAAGAAAGACTCCAGACTGCCGGACTTCAGATTTCGAAAATTCACGCATCTGGTTCAACATGGACGAAAGTATGATAAACTACAACCCGGAAGCAGTAGCCCATATAAAGGTCTTGGCTCAGAAGGGGAGCAAAGTGGTATATCAGAAAATGAAAAAGATAACGATAAAAAAAAATAGATAATGAAAAAGAGGGGGTTGCCATGCTAGTTGTGTTTTAATGGCGCAGGAGAATACCCACCACCCCTCATTCTGTTTAAAGGGAAATGGCCAGACTCATCCCTACTGAAAACGGTTCCAAAAGGATTTGCCGCGAGATACTCTGAGGGCGGATGGATGAAGCAGGCCAGCGTTGTGGACTACGTGAAAACCATATTTTATCCATGGGTTCGGTCCGTTGGTCTGCATGATCGGAAGATAGTTTCGACTTTCGATGGCCACTCAAGCCATATTTCTTATGAGTTGTCCCTTACTTGTAGAGCTAGGCATTGTACTACTGTGCCTCTTTCCAAATGCCACGCACATTCTGCAACCCGCCGACGTCGGCCTCTTCAAACCCATCAAAGCCGAATGGAGAAATCACCTCATCCGGTACAAGTCTGGTCTGTGCGACGAAAACGGCACTGCCGCTGAAACAGCAACGCTACTGCCAAACAAAAGGCAAGTTAAGAAGATAAACTTTGCCCAGCACCTACCGATCGTGTTTGAACGAGCAATGAAGTCCGAGACTTGCTCAAATTCATTTCGGAAGTGCGGGATTTTTCCATGGGACGCAAACGCCATCGACTTCTCAAACTGCCTAAAGGAGCCTAATCTTCCTGTAGCCTTCAAAGATCTCTCCTCTCCTCTACCGGTCCAGATACCTGACTGCCCAATAACTGAAGGGACAACAACCCTTTCCCCTCCTATACCACCAGCTCAAGAACCTGCCAACAGACCCGAAAACGCTTTGGAAACCCCTGCATCCCTCCAGTGCCCGAGCTGTGTCTCCGGCTTTTAATTATGCTGTCCAACCTACGAAGCTAGTAAGAATCCTGCGAGCGTGAATTAAAGGACTCTGCTAGCCTACATGTAGGGTGCTATGGAGCCATCTACATCGGTCCTTTTCCGCTCTGAAGACCATATGCGTTTTTCTCTGGAGGGACCTGAAAAGAAGCGCAGCTCTTCTGGATGATTCCAGCTTTTCACACTTGAATCTCACACTGCCTGATGACAGTTTCGTAGAGAATGTCATCAGTGCAGCATGTCTTCAACCGTTTAGCTCCAGCCCTATTCCTGAACGAACCGATACTAAAACTAGTGCTTTGCCATCTACGGCCAGTCAACCCGCAGGAATAACCTCGTCGCCTGGGTGTAGTGACATGGCTAAATACCCTACCCTGGACTACACGGTTCAGACCTTAAAGCTACGCTTAAGTACTCCCATGAAAAAGATTCTCAGTGCAAACATACCCGCTACAGCAGCGAAAGCGGGCCTTCCCCCCTGACTATGTATTGACAACAGCATTAAGTATTAGAGAACTCGGGCTAAAAAGACCAGCCGTCAAAAACTACCAAAAAAAAGAAACGCGCGGCTAAGATGCGAGAAGAAGATTCGGAGGAGTGGAGATGCGAATGCTGTCTTCAAGTATGGGAGGATGTGAAGGGGGGTTAATGGGTCACTTGTGACGGCTGCCATGTCCATATGCATAGAGCATGTATGCCCGAAGAGCTTTCAAACTTTTATCAAGGAGACTTGGACAAGTACCTGCGGGCCAGTCACACTGACTTCTTTTGTGTTGCGTGCCACGAATGATTTGGCAACCAATTTATGTTCCCTATTCTGAATTTTGATTCTAAGCTGTGATTTGAGGCGTAGCCTTGCAATTGAAATTTGTTCCTAAGAATCTGTGATTTGATGGCATAGCCTTGTAATTGTTTTTGAATCAGCAATCATTAACGTATTACAAAACTGTGTGCTACTCTGACTAAACCAGATTTTCTCTGTGAATCCGATAGGTTGTATTGATGACCGAGTCAAAAAGGGTCAGTCTCTTTGGGCTTGGTCCCAAAGCATACTCACTGCCAGTATTCGCCGATTCCTCTATACCACAATAGGTGGCCGGAATTTCCATCGCTCCGGGCCGGAAAGTTCATCTGCATCTTTAAGGCGGCCGTTTTTTTGGTCTTAATACAGCAAGCAGATTTTTCGGAAAAATCTTGCATGGCAAAAGTGTCACTGAGAACTTGATGTTCTTCAGAATCAGCATTTAAATGCGATCCTGCACGTGGAAATCCAATGACAATTGAATAACTTTTCATTGACTTAATGATTTTAAAGAGTCAGAGTAAGTTTCAAGGGCCGTTTACTGGTCACCGTACCCTACTTCCAAATGTGCTATGACCATGAAACTTGGCAGTCTGTGCTATGACGATGAAACTTGGCAGGCGTGTTAGGAACTCTGTCAGATTAGGTTAAAAATAGACCCTCCCCCGATCCGATCATCGTTGTGGGAGAAACAGTCATCAATGAGTGGAATAACCATTTCAGATTTAGTAGATCAAGCCGATTTTCTGATGAATTGAAAATAGGGAGAGAGATGCAGCCTTGACAACTGCATACCCCCAGACAAAAATGCTATGTGTTCTTACAAGTGCCATATGAGCTTTCAGCACTTGTCAACTTACACTTCGCAATTCTAACTATTTAGCGATTGACCGGGTTTTCGACCTCCATATT
The DNA here is from genome assembly GCA_030848855.1 of Branchinecta sandiegonensis. Lineage (NCBI taxonomy): Eukaryota > Metazoa > Arthropoda > Branchiopoda > Anostraca > Branchinectidae > Branchinecta > Branchinecta sandiegonensis. Next base: position 17,400,037 of record JAUPMV010000016.1, on the reverse strand, counting down.
AAGCATGTGCTTCTATGTTAGGTTCTTTTGAGAAAAACAGCCATTTCAGTATTGTCAGTTAGGAGCCCTTAATTTTCGTAATGAACTTAAAATAAAACAAACCATAATAATGAAAATTGTCTTTGAGCCGGAACTGAACCCACAATGTCTGGCTCGAAATTCCTGATACCGCCTACCCGATTTCCGGAACTGATTCATCAATATAAATAAGTCTCCAGCTAGCAAATAAATTAATCTTATATAGGTCCACCTTAACCTGTATCTATCTGAACTATTGAAAATCCACTTCTGTCTTTACAGCAAGTTAGGCGCTAATTTGCGAATATTTCGCATCCAGCCGCTGCTTCAGAGCGTGAATTTTGGATAGATTCGACATGCACTAACAGACAAAAATAATTTATGTTTGCGAGCTCATGAGTAAAGTAAAAGCATTCCTCTTTGAGATTATGATTACGATTCGAGGTTAGAAAACTCTCCTGTAGTCAGCCTGAAAGTAGTAGTGTAGTTTCCAGAATCCTATGTCCCCTGTTTAACAAATAATGTATTCTATTCGATATAAATGTATCAACCAGTCTGAGACATTTTCTCAATTCTTCCTTGAGGGCCCAGTGCCAGTTGGTTCAGCTTCTTCTACAGTGGCGGCAGATTTTGTTGTACTCTCCAGAGGTTGGGTTACTTGTAAGGGATTTACTAAAGGCCTTTGATCATTCGATTACAAAGCTTTGATTAGTGATAAATGAGTGTTATTGTTCTACTTATAATTTTAAGTTAAAAATTAATACTGTAAAATGCTGATCTTGGGATATTTGATATTTTTCAAGGAAGATCAAAACGCTAAAGGGAACCTCGAACTAGATTTGAAAAGCTTATAAGGTCCATACAGCTCCTGGTTCATTAAGGATTTTCTTCTTGAAAGTCAGAACCTTGTTAGGACTTCATTGAAATTTAGGAGAGGTTTGAGGATGTAAAAGTTCCGGGGCCGATACACCTATTATAGTTACTACTCCCGAGTAGGTCTTTGGTCAAATTCTTCTTCTCTTGGTTTCACAGCTGTGTTGTCTCTTCTCTGAATTCCGAATAATGTTAGCCGTCTCTGTTTCTATTATCGAAGTATGCCACGAATTTCGTGTTTTACTTTAACAGGTGGGAGGGATAAGCAAATACCTTCATAATGAAACTTTAGAATATAAAAAAAAATTCTTTTTGAACAACTTTTATTCATTGTCAGAACAGTAGTTCATGGTTATCCACAACTACCATAAATGAAATGCTCTAAACAAGGAGCATAACCGGAGAGCGACGTATAAAATCACACTGGCTTCTGCAAACAAGACAAATGAGTTAAAACTACAATAAAAAATAAAAGTTTGTCCCAGTATAGTCACTGTCCTCTGCTATACTAGTGTGACTGAGTAGACCGCCACTTTGCAAATCTAACCCAGTGAAAAGGGTAGCGGATAGACCCGCCCTCGCTCTGCTTACACAGATTGACACAGTCATCATTGTGATGAAGGCATGCGATCATCAGCAGCAAATAGTATTTTGCTAAATGGCTGTGAGCACGATAACTCTCGAAGGGAATGAGATATTTTGATGAAACTTGGTGTAAGGGTTCTTTGTGTCAAGGGTAAGGTCAAGTTCCCAGATGGGCTTTGTAGCCCTACATTTAGGGATGGGGGAGGGGGTTCAAATTAAAGGGCAAATAAAATATTTTAAACAGCTTATGGGGTAAGAAGACATGCTGAACACTTTTGTGTAAAGCATTTTTTACCCGGACATCTAGTTCGCCCGGAATCCGGCAAAAAACGGAAAAGCAAAAGTTTTATTTGAAGTTGATTAAGTGACAGATTTAAGGGTAAGAAGATACGCTGAGTCTGTATATGACAATCAACCAGGACAGATAATTCGTCCGGATATAAGTTAAAGTTTTATTTGAAGTTGATTAGGTGTTCCTTATAGAGATGAGGATATACGTTGACAATTAGTTCACTCGGAATTCGGCCAAAACAGGAAATTTGGCAGAAGTAAAGCAGGAAGTTTCGGTCAGTGTAGTCAAAATAGATATGGCTTATAGAGGTATGTCTGAACTTGGTTTTCTCTGATGATTAGCCTTGCGAAGACTGGATCTGGCGCAGACAAGACTCAATTGTCTGGATCACATATTAGATTTTTGGGACCCCATCGAAACTCTTGGTCTTGATCCTACTGCTCCGCACCTACAATCAACCATTCAAAGTTTTCGAAAATCCTAAAGCTTTAGATAACTGTTGTCAAATCAATAATGCTATGCCGAGGACAGTCCTGGCTGATTGGTTAGCCCTCTAAATTCACATGCGAAGGTTGGTTCGGATCTTGGTGGTACCGTTTGGTTTTGTGTTTTTTTGTGTGTGTGTGTGGGGGGGGGGGGGGGGTGCTTGTTGTGGCCCTTTAGAATTGGGTGAGATGTAACAGGAAGGGTGTATGAGAATTGCTTCCCGCAAACCACCACTCCATTGGTAAAGTAGGTTCTGCCGGTGTCTTGGTGGTAAGAATTGAAAGTTAACTGTTACGGATCGGGATTTTCACTATGGGTGCTTTGGGCCAACAGAACAGCAGTGCCCAAGGTCAGTAACCCGACTTCTTTTTCAGAGAACTAAGAATTTGTCCTCGAGTTGCGTTTTTTGTCTCTGGTTCTTGTTCCGTCTTCTGCGTTAACAGTGGTCTGTTTTGGATAAGAAACGGTATTTTTGTTTACGCTGCTTCGTGTTCCAATTTAGGTTTCTGGGCAAGTCATGGGCGGGAAATTTGAGAAGTGTATTAAACATCGGAAGATCAGGCAATCGAAGGAGGCGGCATAACCACTTAATAACTGATCGAAAATGAGAGGAGCATTAGTAATTGCACTAAAGATAGCAAAATAAAGATAGCAAAATGAACTGTACTTGTTGATGATGATGAAGACAGGATATAGTTCTTGCCAATTCCATGGTCACCAACACAGATGGATTCTGGAAGAGAAGTGAAGGAGATGAGTTTTAAGCCCGAATCCACTTAAGGGCTGGAGCGAGCTTCAAGTGGGGGAAACGTGAATCAGATAACATTTGATTACGGCCTACAAAAAAGCCTATACGGCTACAAAAAATGTACCAATGCAATTGGTCAAATCGAATACTTGCTAGGCCACCAATGCTATTGTTTGCAGACAATTTGTCATTGCTTCTTTATAAGGATTTGCATTAGGCTGGTTAAAAAGTCTTCTGCCATGGACATGAATCTCACTTTGTGTTAAACCATTATCATCTGTCTGGTCGGCTTACCGACAAAACGTCCCCATGACAAAACGTCCCCGTGGATTTTGATTCAACCCTAATAGCATTCTGGAGGAAGTTTGGGAATGTAACAGCACAACTATAGCCTCTTATTCTTAGGACCACATCCAGGTGATGCGCTTAGCTGAACTACAGTACCCCAAATGACCGAGATGTTCACAAACACTTTTTTGCCGGCTAACCTGGTCCGTGCCATGACACTAGAGTGTTCAGGAGTAATGCTATCGGAAAAGCAGTTTTGTTGCATAAATCAACCTATTTAGTTTGGGAAACAATTTAGGTGATTCAGCTTACCCATTGATCAGTGAAATTATCACACCATACAAAGCAGTGGGTAGACTAAATCGAACCCAGAAAAACTAACTTGACAGGCTCTCTTCATAACTAACGTACACTGGGCCCAGGATAATCTTAATTGCTCTTTTGCTCCAGTCTACTGGATTGCTCCTTAGTCAAACCGGGATGCCATACCTGGCAGCAATATTCAAGACAAGGTCTGACATAACAACAATAAATTAAGACTAATTGTTGCACGGGAATCTTAAATCTCTTCAGGACCGAGAAAGATTTCAGCAGATGCGACCCATTTCTAACAAGAGCGTCAATGTGAGTATTCCATTTGAGGTCACTCTGGATATACACACCAAGTAGTTTAACACAGTTTTGTGTACTCAAACCAACATCTTCAATAACCGGAACATCTTTCTTGAGGAATGAAAATCTCATAACAATACTCTTCACGCTGCTTACCGTTAATCTAACTCGGCTTAGTTCGGGCTGGAGATTTTCATAAATATCACTGAGCGTGGTTGTATGATCAGAATGATTTGAAAGGTTTCTCAATGAAAGCACAGATAGGTCATCAGCAAATTTAAAACGGTCACGAATTGAAGTTAAAATACGATTAAAAACAATAAAAAAAGACAATGCTCCTAGCTTAGTCCCCTGCGGCGATCCACAGTATATGTCCAAGAATTCGGAAACATCGCCGTTTGGTAGCTGCACACACTGTTCTCTATCAGATAAAAAACTAGCTAACATACGTAAGACAAATTTACTAGCCCCCATATCACCAGCCTCATGAATAGCCACCTCGTGGTCTAAACTGTCAAATGCCTTTACAATGTCAGCGAAAAGAGCGTCTACAAACGCGTGTTCCGTTTCGAGGTGCCTTAAAACATCATCTAACATTCGAACTAAATAATGTGCTGTACTACACCCGGGTCTAAAACCAAATTGACGGGGATCAATCTTATCTCGAATTTCATCATACAGGTTCTCAAAAATAAAACCTTCGAACACTTTAGAAAACGCAGATGTTTTTGAAATCGGGCGGAGGTCACTAGCTTGGCTAGGAGATTTACTTTTAGGAATCGGCGTAATGTACGCTCTTTTAAAAAACTTTGGAAAGATACCTTCTGTAAAACATTGGTTAAAAACTGCGGTTAAGGGAAGGCTTAAAAGATCGCAACATTCAACAATCAACTTAATGGGTATTTCATTTGGGTAATTCGCTTTAGACGTGTCGAGTCGCTGTAACTTTTCCAGAACAGCCTGGACTTGAATTACAGGTATGTCTTCAACATTTGCGTTTTCGGGAAGAGCACTAAGTGCAGGGTGCATCCGACAAATATCCGTAAAATATTGATTAATTAAACTAGCTGCAATGGGTTCGCCGTTTTCGTCACTAATCATGTTTGATTGCTTAGATTTCTAAATAAGGAGTTGCGTTCGTTAATTAGGCTTCGAATTTCATTGGTCATCCAAGGCTTGCAATTTGGCTTTAACTTGACGCACTTTTCAGGGAAAATCTCTAAATACATATCATAAAGCTCAGTACAAAAATTCTCGACCATTAACTCGCCACTTTCTAGCTTTAGCATATCAAACCAATTGAGAGACTGGAGACGTGCCCTATATTCCTTTACTTTGTCATCACTATAAGGCCTGTAGGAAATTTCTCTCTTCTCACGTGGCGGCTGGAAACCTTTCGGTTCCCAGACTATCGACAGATGGTCACTAAAGCCTATAGCTGGAACACTGAAGGGATGCCGGTAAAATTCTTCACAGTTCGTGAGAATTATATCCAGCGTGCGATTTTCTCTCGTTGGAATTTTCACGACTTGGGTCAATGAGAGAGTATTTGTTAGCCAATTATGGTCAATGTCGTTAAAATCACCACTAATTGTTATCGAGGCTGAGGGATACTTGCAGCGTAAAGAGTCAGCACAATTCTGAAGGTACTGGACTAGATCTTTTCGAAAGGCTCCACGGGGCGGGTAGTAAACAACCCCAAAAATCATCGACGAAACTTCTTTCGGAAGGAGTTTGGGGCGGGCCCAGATCCACAGTACTTCAAAATTTTGTTTATTTGGGACATCTTTGAACATGCTTCTGGTCTCCGAAATGATAGGTGTAGAAAACTGCTGTTTGTCGACATTGATGTATACCTTTGTTCCACACAGTATTAAAACTTGCGGCGTACCACGTGTTGTGTGATCTTTGTGTGTTAAAAAAAAGACTTACGACAAAAATAAGAATTACGCAAAAAAAACATGGCACTTCTCTAACAGAGGATCACTAGACTATCCCGCCGATGTTCAATCTCCTCTTCCCTCATTCTGTCATTTTTCTCTGTCCTTTTCTCTTCGGTGGCAAGGTACTGCTTAACAAAAGCATTATCTTCATCTCTTTTAGCCTCCCTTTCATCGTGCTTCACTTTGGTTTTCGTCAAGTATTGACGTACCAGAACCCGAGAGGGTGCCTAGTGAGTCCAGCACAATCGGAGGATTAGTAGAGGAGTCACCCTCAGTATCAGCAATAAAAGTAGGGAGGCTCGTCTTTACCTCCCTTTCCAGTGCTGTTGACGTGTGTCTTATAGGCCCGGAATGTATTAAAGGAACAGAAAGCTTGACTCAAACTTGGCTCGGGGAGCTAGCTGACATATCAAGAATGTACCCTGAGTCGATATTGAGAGCGATATTGATAGTAAGAAAAAAACTTTTACAGTGCACAAATGCGTAAGGGGCAAGGGCCTGCCAGCTAGCTTTAGGGAAACTAAGGAGGGGTTTCGAGATAACAAAGAAGGGGGTCCTGTCGACAATAAGTCCCTGTATCTTTATCTAAGCCCCCCAGGTCGGTCTGATGGCCGAAAGTTGCGTAGTCAAGTTTCTTGTGCCTTTAAGCAGAGCACCATACTTGTTTGAAACTTTTTCTCTTGGCTTTGGACCTAGATCAAACCCGGCTTTCGTCATCTCCTCTCTAAGTTTGCTCCACATTCCTCGATTTAAAGGCTTTGTTCATAGCTCTTTCTTGGAGAAGCGCCAGCATGTATTTACATGCTTTGTAATCATTTTCTGTGACAGCTTGAAATTTCGCACCGAGCTTCTAGATAATCGCTGAAAAAGGTTTATAGCCATTCAGGACAGCGTCTATACCTGTAATGGATGATGGTTTCGAACTTTCATCTGCACCTGGTTTGGAATGTGGACTTTCTGATGTTTTAGGACGTGCATCTAATTGAGGTGCTTATCGATTTGATAGGAACTCAAAAATTTGGGTGGGCAGGATTTGCCCCCCCCCCCCTCGCCAAAAAAATCTCAAATCAAAAAGAACAATGGAGGAAAGATCGGAATGTAAAAAAAAGAGAGGCTTAGGCTTGGTAAACGTCTTGCCCGTTGTAGTTTCCCATCTACGGAACTAGGTGTAGGCTACGCTGGCGTTTAAAATGTAGATAATCACAGAATCTGCAAATTTCTTTTGCTTCTGGCATTTTTTTTACACTAATTTGGTACCAATACTTAAAAAATGCCACATACTTAGCAGTAGCGTACATCTAGTATTTGAGTAGTTTTTCTAGGGGGACCAGAAGTTCAGTCTTGTGGAATCCTTATTAAACAGTATTTGGCGGTCTGCAAGATCAAAAGCCTTCTTAAAAGGATAGCTATAAGGTTAATACATTTATCTTGGGTATCCAGATTCTTCAGCTATAAGACTTACCTAAATAATGTGTTGTAGAAGCCTGAGGAATAGCTGATGCCAAATATTTCTTCGACCATGAAGCAACAAGACCTTCGTACACGCGGCTAAAAACTAAAGTCACAGAAATTGGCCTTACACCAGTAAAATCATTTGCACCACCTGTTTTGGTATTGGTGTAATAGACCCAACTTTCCACTTCTTAGGGTACTGGCCACTTCGTGATATTTTATTAGATATGTTGGTCAGCTGGCCAATTTCGACTAAAAATCAGCTTGGGCTTTTTTAAATTTTTCATTTCCCACCTTGTTGGCTTCTTCACGCTTACCTTTTCTAAAAAGTTTTAATTTCTTCTTTATAATTTTTTTTGTTTCTGAATTTAAGTAAGGTTTGTCAGAAGAACAAACCTTTCTCTTCCGTTCAGGAAAAGAAGATTCAAACTTTGTTATCAGTTTTCTGTGCATGTACTCAGTTTTGGCATCAACATTTTTAATATGTAACATATCAGTCCAAACCTCGGAAATAATCCAATCACCAATAGAGAGGAGACCAGCACCCGTGGCTGGCCTGCTGGTAACTTCCGTCAGTGAGTAGTCTATTTATATTTTATCTAACGGATTCCACTGGACCACATAGTGGTACCCCCCCCCCCCCTCCCCCCAGTGGGGCCGATTCACTAGGGATTTGGTAATATTTGTTTAGATCAGTAAGGAGTTATCCTAATCAAGCCGTGTACCCCCTTTCGTAGTAGGGAAATTATTAAAAATTTCCAAACTTCAGTGACGCCGCTAGGGATCGAATATTTAAATCGTTTGCATAGCTCAACACTGCAAATGCATCTAGTGGGTCTAGCGCAGAAAGAATTCCGGTGAGGTCATCACAAGTTGATCAAAGTTGTAGCTCACATTTAAACGCATGGGTCGATCCTAAGGAGGCGTAGAACCGACTGTAGTGTGGACCGTCGGTACATCCCTCGAAGATCAAAATTGAAGGAAGTTCATGATTATAGCACAAATTGTTTTAAAGAGTTAATAGTTTATTATGTTTGGTAGACACAAGTGCAATGATCTCGTTATTGAATGTGAGAACATTTAATCGCTTACCAAAGAACATTCAAAAGGAGAGTAGAGAAACTCGAAATACGTTGTCGTGCAGTCCTAGGCATAGATTTCCTTGCCGAGAACAGGATTATGATTGACGCACAAGGCAAACGGTCACCTGGAAAAAAGGATATAGCGAATCGGTGAACAACGTCACACAAACACCCACGAAGACATACTAAAAGGACACACAACCGACACATCGTCACAACATGGACACACAAGAAGTCAATCTCACGTCAGACCTCAGGAGGCCCCACGGTGACGTCAGCGATCAAGCAAAAGTCACAAAGCCACGTGTTAGATTAGTAGCAAATATACTCAAGAAAACAATTACGTGTTCATGGAAAACACGGAGTGAACCCAGCACGCACGAACGAGTTCAAGTTCTTATAATCCTGGGAGATGATCTACGGGATCATAACGTACTCCTACGCGTACGCTCCTACGCTCCACTGTTCCTTACAGCTCTCATTTCCTATAAATATTGCAGAAGGTCTACTGCTATTTTGTATTATATTTTGTACATTTTGTATGGGTTTGATGCAATCCTCATTCTTTCATTTCAGGTCTTCCATTAGTAACAGCTGTCAGTAAAAATGGATTCGAAGATGCTGGGTTGCTATCAAAGACTTTCTCTACAATATGGGAGTAAGAAATTTTATTTGCTGACGATGATCATATGATGAAGGAGACTGCAGGAAAAGGGAAAACAGTTGAAACTGTCTGGCAAGATGGCTATCCGCCTGAGAAAAGCTCTTCTAATAGCAGCCTGGTATTTAAAGAACAAAGAGTCAATGAACACTCTTTCGGTTTGTTGAAGGCACGATTTAGAAAGCTTCATTTAGTTGACACTGAAATAGCCTTAATTCCACATGAGATTACGGCAGTATGTGTGCTTCACAATATTTGCGCGACCGAAGGCGATCATGCCATCCAGGCAAAAAGTGAACGTGAGAGCAGTAGTGATACTTCCAGAACTAGTACAGCTTCAGCTAGCCAGCCTCAGTCTCAAAGGACCTCCCGCGGGCTTGCAAAAAGAGATGCATTCGCAAGAGCGTTGTAAATTTCGAAATATTTACTGTGCCGAAGCAAAACTTCGGAAATGGGGTATGCAGAGTCGCCCAAAAGATGATAGCTGTCCGACAGAAAAATGTCACTCCTGTTCTTATCTGCTTTTCCAAAGATACCCGAATTTCTATAAATACGAGCATCATACGCAGAACCTGGGTACCCCACAAATATATCGAGGAACTTCTTGTCAGGGGAGCAAATTCCTTGTAAAACCTTGGAGTATCCACACTTCCTACTCCTGTTTAGTACAGCTGCAGCTAGCCAGCCTCAGTCTCAAAGGACCTCCCTCGGGCTTGCAAAAAGAGATGCATTCGCAAGAGCGTTGTGAATTCCTAAATATTTACTTCTGAAACGTTCAATTATAACCAAATAAAAACGAAAATAGGTACTATTCTACTGCAGGTAATAATATCAAGATGCGCTGAAGAAATGGGACCATTACGAAGGCTCCCTGTGGTAAAGAACAAGTTGAAACGTCTCTGTGAGGAATGATATCCTTCTCATCAATTCTGCCTCCTCACGTAGTCGTTTCTCTTAGTTCTCTTAATCTCTTCCAGTGTGATGTGACTAATCTACCTATAAATGCAAGAAACTCGATGATGAAGCATCTCGTTTCGAACCAACTTCGTCGAGTATCTCGACAATATACTCTCTGTAGTTTCTGGTTTCCTCCCTCCATTTTTCGGTTAACTGAGTGTTTGTCCCCCAACTATCTCCTCTATGGCATCATGCCAAACAGACTTGACCATGGGTGCAGCCCCGTTTTCCTTGTGTTGTCCATACACTCTTTAGGCTTTTTCATCAAATTTGCCCATTTGTCCTGGCATTTTTTGGACGGATTCCCTAACTATAAGCGTATTTGCTTTCAGCCGACTTACCAGAAAGAGGCCCCAGACGCATTCGTCTTGCATTGCATGTTCACCAGAGCGTTTTCATTCATCGCCGAGGGAAGCTGAGTCCCAGCAGATGCTTGGTGGCTTCGCTTCTATCTTCTAACATCATGTAGCTTTTACTAGATGATCTGATTGATCTAACACACAAAAGGCATGATATAGCATTAGCAAGCAGTTAAGATCCAAAGAAGCATAAGCACAGCAATCAGGCATATCGTCACTTAATATGCATGATATTGCGCATATGTTGTCTCTCTCTTTTGTCTGCGAAGGACACGCTTTGTAATTGAACTTCGCATGTCATGTTCACGGTGGCTGAGGCAAAGCCTAGAACGAGATCTAGTTCGCGAGGCCGGGAATTCCAGCACCAAGAACTTGCTCATCTTCGTGGATCCTCACAAAAAGGCCAGCCATTCTGTAATCAGGTGGTAAAGCCGTAATAAGTTAGTGAGTCGTACTGCTACCTGTAAGGCACCCGTACTGGTAAGGGTCAATGCAAGGGCCTATTTGCGACGAAAGTTCACGGTCAGTAAACGACTCGGTCACTTCGGCTAGATTGGGGGTTATTAAAATGGACCGAAGCTCCTCACAGGAATTGGGGTATTTCACTTTAGGAATGCCCCGAACATAACCTTTCTTCCAGGCGTTAGGGATCTTTTGCTCACAGTCGGAAAGGCCAAAAGAGAGACTTTCAATATCTTCGTCGGTAAATTTCGGGTAGGTAGAACATATTGCTGCAAAAACGAATTTACTTAAATTTACGACACTAAGAACCGTCGTCTTTCTGTATCTTCACGTCAATATTGATGAGTTTACCAGACAAGTGTTTGACTTCCGAGTGCCAGTCAGCAGTTAGGTTACTAGTCAGCAATGGAGTCACTTTATCACTGACATAAAATTTCTGGGCGGCTCTGTTTACTTTCACAATGTGATTGCACAACTTTTTTGGTGGTGTAACTTCACCGTTCGAGTGGAGTTGGCATCGGGTCATGATTAGCGCTTTCGTACCGTATTGAATAGCAATTGAATAGCCATTCACGAGGCGACAAGTTGTATGTCAACATCGAGAAATCTGTTATTTCTGATTTCTGCAATTCGATTAGTGCGGCCGCATCGGGTTCTACTACTAAAACCGTGCTTACGCGTCACCTTGGGACTGTTAGAGGTATCCCTGAAGATTTTGACATTGCGGGACTAAATTCGTACCCTGGTGTGACCGAAGCCACTCGTTTCGACTCTTCACAATCAGTTAAGCTGGAGTTTTCGGACACGTTTGCAAAAAGCAATGCCCTCAAGAACGGCCTGAAAATAGGTTACGAAATATTCCGTGTGTACGATTTCGTCAGTGTACCCCGTTGCTGCTTCAAATGCCGATCTCCAGATCACATGAAACGATTGTACCAGTCCTGTTGATAAAATGTGCTCGCTGTGCCGGTAATCATACCGCCTCTAAGGAATCGCCTTGCCGAAATAGCCCCAAGTGTGCGAACTGCAACGGTGATCATACATCTTTTAGCTAACGTTCTGTTCTATTTTATTCTATTCTATCTGGGACCCTTTCACACACCAAACCTTTTCGATTAGAAAATTTACAGTTCTCTGTAGGCTCAGAGCAAGGTTAGGGTACAGTTTCACCTACTAATCTGCGTGTTCAGTTACAGAAGGGCTAATTATTCAGAATCCAAAAGAAGACCTGGGTGCAACAGTCACGTTTCTTCAGAATTTTGATTGCCTAGAGCGTGGTGTAGGTACATCTGACGTAATGGTCGATGCAAATGGCAGAAGGATCACAGAGGGCTGCAGGGGAGCTCCCTGTGGGACCATTATTCATACGTTCTCCAACCTGCTGGAGTCGACAATGATGGGCAGCCGCACGATCTTGATGTCATCCTGGAAATGATTCACCGCACCGCACAGTACGATGTCCTCTCCGGTAGAAGCCGCACTTATGGAGCCATCCGCAGGGGGCTTAATAACCATGGAGTCTACTGAAACTAAAAGATCACCTTGATGAAGCGGTGTCTGTCTTTGCGGTGCCATCTAGCACGGAAGTAGCCAGGTGGCTGGTCGAGACAACGGTTACTCCAACCGGCAACCCAAATAATGCGGATCGGATCCGGCGTTTCTTACTCGGCCAAGACAGTCACCAACCTTGTGCTAATCTTGACAGACTGTCGAAATTCGCTGCATTTCTTCTAATGACAACTGGAACGACTAGTCGACCAGTCGGAGGACCCACCATTGAAAGTCATTGTTGAAGAAAACCATCTCGTTCTTCCCCCGTTAGACGAGTACAAGGACTTCTTCGTTGTTTATTGCACTGAAGCATGGACGGGAGACGTGTGGAGAAATGTGACGCCACCGTTTTCTTTTACACTGGTGCATTAGAATTGTCTTTAGCTCTGATTTCTTCCTGGAATTTAAACGAGCGTCATTTTTTACTAATTAGGTGTCTGATGACATAAAACACAAACGCCTTGACCGTAGTCGCTCATTGTTTGAATAATTTGTTGTAAATGATTGGAATACCGTCTCCTTAACTATCTTCTTCCAACGTAAAAAGCAAAGCTGACCTTTGCTCTGGTCTTGACCAAGCTGTATAGTATAGTTTGAGACGATTTTTCTGCTCGAAGCCACAGGCTGTGGTAGATCTTATTAAGAGTATTTCGTGTTTACTTTTGTATTTCTCCCACGAAAACGCGGAATGCATTATGGTATTTTCGACTAGCACGCTTCGATTCGTCTGTTTTTGTCGGCACTCACAGAAAAAATGTTTACCCCCGTGTTCCATTTTTCTTTTGCTAAATATACGTATAAAATGATTATTATCAATAGTATCTTAGAGTTCGTACAAAGAAAAATCTGAGTGTAAGCTATCATAAATATATTTCTCTATTATAAAGCCTAAAGTTGAAATAAAACTAATTAAATTTTATCTCGCGAGAGCTCGATTTTTTCAGAGGGAGGGCTAATATGAAGATACATTTAGGATAGCCCAAACATTATGATAAAAAACTTACTAAAACAAGCTCTATCCTCAACTATACCAGACTAGCTTAGTTCCGAACGCTTAAGTTCATTTACCAAGCCGTGAGCAAGTGAAATAGTGTTCAGGCTGAGTGTACGCTACCTGGTGTCAGCTCAAAAGTGATACTACCCTCAGTGTATGTTTTATTTTGTATGTTCTTGTAAATAAACCTCTTTATACCTTATCAATATTATGGCATTCCATAAATTGGTGGACAGCTAGCGAAGATATCTTAGCAAAGCCACTTACGCTGGAACAAGAGACCAGGATACAGACCAGGTCGGCGGGTGTAATGACTCACGTAGAGCTAGTTCATGTAGGAAGAACACTTGTGGCAGAAGTCGTTTCCAAGCCAATAAGCGAACACAGTTCTACCGACCGACCAGGCACGACTAGTGAGTCGGGTGCTAAGTCAACCGATATATCCGATGGGTTAGGCGCTCTTGTAGCAGAGCTTCGTAGTTTAGTAAGTATGCTCCAAGAAAAGCAGGTCACAGACGAGTATCGCCATGCCGTAGAGAAGCAAGCCTTATTAGACAAACTCTCGAAGCCTAGGGACCCTCCTATAAAAAAATGGGAGATTCGGACGACGTAGATAGCTTTTTGTCGGCTTTTGAAGCAACAGCCTCTTTGTGCGGATGGGACACCGCAACGAAAGTGTTAAAGCTGATGCCTGTTTTGTCTGGAAAAGCGCTAGAAGCTATATCGAATTTGAGTCAAACACAGCTTCGAAGCTTTGATTCTGTTAAAGAAGCTGTTATTTCTCCAGAGTCGTACCGAACGTAGTTCAGAGAGCTACGTATGTAGGATTCCGTAGCTTTTTCTGAACATGCGGATAGGTTAAGATCCTATTGTATGAAGTGGCTAGATTTATCCGAAGGCGACCTTTTAGGTTCAGTAACACTCCGGTCAGTAATTCAGGTTCTCACACTTGAACAGTTTACTGAAAGTATGACGTTCCCAGGTTTAAAGATGCACCTTAAACAGCAAGCCCCAGCGACAAAGGAAGACGCAGTAAGCGTATCGAATCATTTTCAAGAAGCGCACAAACAACTGAAAATGAATCCGAAACGTGATTCTGATCCTAAGAAGGGGAGGAAGATAAGATAAGATTCTATTTGCGCTAAGAGCCAACGACCATGGCAAATACATGTAGAACAAAAAACAACAACACCACACACAAAAGATATTTAACTCCTATAGGCACCTATCCCTATGGGCTAGGACTACCCTGAGGAACCTCACCAGCTGTTTTATCTTTCCAGAACAGTTATTCCCCATTACACCACACATCCATTCTTCATCCATACCCCTTCCATTCACTCCAAAAATTTCTAACCGAAGTTCACACAAACTTTCGCATCGACACAATAAATGTTTTAAATTCTCATCCATGCTGCCACACATCGGACATGAATAAGAACCGGACCGACCCTATGCCCTCCCAATATACCGTCTTCTCTCCCCCAGTGGCAGACTGTCTGCCCTACAACTAATCAAATCCCGTGTTTCCTCCCTTTTAAGACCCGCTTTAAAATATACTTCCTCCCCCCAAATCTCTTTAATTTTTGCATAAGACCTCAAAGACATTGACTCATCCTTGGCAACCTGCCAAGATTGAATTTCCTGATCCAACAGACGACTTTCCACCACCTTTTTCACATCATCCACAGGGAGTCCAGGCCCATCACCATTATTCCATAGTTCTGACAAACCGCACTGGTCCAATATCTGCCTCACCTGGGATGCCCACGAATCTTTTTTGGAGTCCCGCATGCTTTCCTTATATGCTGCCTTGGCAGCTCGAACCCGTGGCATCTGCAACAGCTTCTCCCAAAATGAGATCATACTTACCCAACTCTTTTTCCTTAAACTACTTAGGCCTAGGTCACCCTTCAGAACTATCGAATTCCTCCTAGCACCCTCTTAAAATACATCAATTGCAGTTGCTCTAGCATTTCATACTTACCAAATCCCCAAAGCTCGGATGCGTAATGCATAGCCGGAATAATTTTTGTCTGGAAAACCTGTTTATGTAACTTCATATCTTCTATAACCCTTAACTTACTTCTTAATACCATATTTATACATTGCTTACCTTTGGCTACATATTCTGAACGTCATAACTAGAACAGACAGGGTGAACTCGGGAAAGTCCGGCCACGGGGTAAGTCCAGCCATTTCAACCCTCGTCAATGGTTTTGCGTATTTACTGTGGCTGACTAGCCTCTTTTCATCCCTAAGGGTAGCACTTAGCAACAGTGTCGGAGATTTCCGCCATTGTTTTTACCTCATGGAGTTATAACAGTTTGAATTCGAGGACTGCCGTTTTTATGGTTCAGAGGTAAGGAACTTCACTAAAGTGAGTTTTTCTTGGATATGTGATTAGTGATAGCTATTTTGGAAGCGTATTTAGAAACTATGGAGATTGGGGAGCTCTCCAGAATATTTCCACATTTTACTCTACCGAGCTGCTTGACTTAAGTGGGTGGCCGGACTTACCCCAAAAAATCCCTCTTTTGGGGAAGTCCGGCCGGCCGTACTTTCCCCCCATGAGGGAACTTCGGCCACTGGTCGGACTTCCCCCAAACCAGTGATTTTTTAACCAAAGCTGACATGTCATTTCGCACCCAAAGGCAAGGTTGTCAAAGAAGCAAAGAGGATCAGTTCAGTCACTGGGAGAAGTCTGAAATCAGGAGTGGTGCAAAATAATACTTGGATATGAATACGTGGATTTCGAAACAAGCCGAGAACAACTCGGATGACAACTCCTATCAAAAAGGCGCCATGACTTAGTCATGAAATTCGGAAGGAAGTGCTTGTCAACCGAAAAGCACAGGGGTATTCTGCCTGACTACGCAGTAAAAAATGGTGAACAAGCACGCACCAGAACGGCAAATAAATTAACGCAACAAAACCCACCTAGTCACTCTTCTGATAGATTCCTAAAGTCATTTGTGCCATAACAAGTGAAGACACGTACAATGTTGTGACAATTAATCTAGTATTTCATATTTTATATTTTTTTTATTTTTGACATACCGTTTAATTTGTTAGAAGTTATGAAGTCGTACAAATTTTAAAATGAATTCTATATATCAATTATATTTTGTACAAGTTGACAGTCCTATGTTATCATGTTGTGAAACAGATATTCAGGAATAAATACGATGAATGATTGATTGATGATTGAAAGAAATTCATGACGAAGATAGCGTATTCAGACAGCGATTCAGATGCACCAGTTGGCAACCATGAAAACGAAACTGGAAAGAAAATCAGAGCCCCAACTAACTCCTACAATGGAGCCGGTGTCAAATCGAAACTGCCCGCTTTAAGAAGCTACGAGTCCTCAAACAGGGAGTCTGAAACATCCCTCGTCCTCGAATCCGATCGTAGTGAACGCACGAGTGAAATGATTGAAGACAGTGATTCAGAACCAAAAGGTCAGCCGAAAATACGGAAAATTGCCCCAATTCTCAACGAAATTTTGCAGTGTGTTATGAGGCGTAAGCTGGCCAGCAAGGTTGCTATATTGTCCGGGTAATGGACTTACCTGGTGAAGGAAAGGTTCAGCTATAATTCCTGGAATGCCTAAGCTTTGCTGACTATAAGTTCGTATGGCCGAGAAATGATGACAAAGACACAGTTGACGAAGTGTTTGTCTTTGCGGGTCCACTGAAGCTGACTGGATCTGGGCCTTTTGAAGTGCCAGGAATTCGACAAGTAATCAGTGAGTACAAGGCAATCGTTGCCAAGCGCAAATGAGTGCTAATATTTTTGTTCATATTTGAAGTTGCCTAATTATATATTTGAACAGTTTTTACCAGATATCACTTTGTTATGTTATTCATTTTCGTGCTGTGGTAATTCCGGGAATTCGACAAGTGACCAGTGAGTACAAGGGCGATCGTTCCCAAGCGCAAATGAGTGCTAATATTTTTCTTCATATCTGAAGTTTCCTAATTATATATCTGAACAGTTTTTACAAGATCCTACTTCGTTATATTATACAATTTTCGTTCTGTGGTAATTCCGTCCGGCCGGAGTTACCCGAGACTCAGGGAAAATCAATGGTTCTGACGTGTGGCGCGTTCTGTTGTTAATATAGTCTTGTTTTAGTGATGCATTCATAGTGGCCGCAGCATGCTCTACAAGATGTCAGGATCCGACTATTTTTATCTTCAAAAATAAAAAAGATGGCCGTATTTACCCAAAATTTGGGGTAAATCCGGCCACACAGAGGTGTCCTAATTAGAAGGACCACGTAACTCAAAAGAGTGGAGTTACCAAGAAATGAAGAGATGCGAAACATCCTTAAGAATGTCAACTAACTTAGACATACTTTCAACCGAGTCCGACACCCAACAGCAAATCTTCCGTCTTGCTTTTTAGGCAAAAACCACAGTCAATGGCCGGACTTTCCCAAGTTCACCCTAGTGGAAGATAAAAAAAAATCCCTTTGCAGAATCCAAATAATTCACTGTATTCAATTCAATGACACAAAAATAAGTTGGCTTTTCAGTTAAACTTTAAGAGATTCAAAAATGCTATAAGACAAAAGAAGAGGCAGTCTCGGAAAAATCATGAATCAATAAAGCTGTGTATGATTTTAAACACTTTACCACACTCAATCATGCTTGCATAATACGGGTGGCAAGCACAAATATTTATTCGCATATGATGCCCTTGGATAGGGTACACAGACTAGCCTGCTTGATGATTAGTGGGGGTTTTCCATGGACCGCAACACCATCGCATGAAAGGCTGCTCGGAGTAACTCCCCTTGAGATTTGTTTCAGAGGGGAAGCACCAAGGACGAGAGTCCGACTTGAGATGAATGGCACATGGTGCCAAGATCAGTAAGACAAGCCATTTGGATATCTGCAATAAATGGATGAATGAGCTCCCAGTGCTGAGTATGCCCAAACATCAAACTATTACTACGATGAAAAGTTGAAGAACTTTGAAGTGAACCTAGAGACAAGGTCTGAGAACTTAATATTTCTGGAAAGTTTAACTAATCCAGAAGTGATCCGATGCTACACTGACAGCTCGCGATTTAGTGAGATGACGGGAGCAGCATCTAGCCTATACTGTTTGAAACAAATGTAGAGCCAAGGAGGCTGTTCACTCACCTGGGGGGGGGGGGGGTCGTCAGTTTACCAGGCTGAGATGTTCGCTATTCGGCAAATTATTGATAGTCTTCTGGACAAAGAAGCTGTTAATGAAGAAATTTTGTATTTTCGGATAAACAAGCTTGTTTTGTTTTGGGCATCCTTAAAGCCTCTTTACTGTCTAGTTTCCCTAGATGAGTCGAATAATAATCCTGCTTTCGACCGCATGCTTCACGCATTGCTTAAATCCGAGTGTATTTTTCTCTTGTTGTTCCGCTAGAAAAAACCTTTAGCCTCGGAAATCTTTGCCTCTAAAAACGACCACAATTCATTAAGTTCAGTTCACTGAAAGATAAAGACTTTTCGAAACTAGCGTAAACTACTCTCGAATTGTATGCAGTGTGTAATGCAATGCAACCGCAACTTGATAAACTGGACAGCTACAGTAAAACTGGTTCGAAAACATAGTTCAAATATGAGTAAGAAGGTGCAAGAAGATGTTCTGCACTGCCGCAGCCGTAGTTTGTACTCGAAACGCGCCACATATGCTGCACAAGGATAAATAGATCTCGACAAAAACGGCTGTCTGGACTAAAAAGAGTACAATTTTTCTATCGGTGGCAACTCTAAGCGCCACGCAGCTTATTACGCATGTGCGTACAATGCTTTAGTGAAAATAACAAAGGTATTCGTAGAAATGCTGTAATGTTTGTGCGATCGAAAACGCGACTAAAAGTTAATTGATCAACACCAAGCAGAATTACGCGAAAATTGCATATTTAGCAAAAATTTTGTGTAGCACCCTGTTCTCGAGAAAAATAGCACACTTTGGACAGTTGCAGGTGGCAACCCTGAAGAAGGCTAGTCGCCATGAAAGAAGATGGAATTCGGGGAATCATCCAGGTTGTTACTGGAACTGGAAACCTTGGAAAACATAATTCAAATACAGGAAAAATTTAGTCTTCAATATGCAACAATGTGGAGTAGTTGATAGGAATAAACAATAATTTTTCGTTTTCTGAGGTAAAATAGTTTGAATGGGTGTCAGGTCATGCTTGTCTGGAATTATGATACAACTTAAGGCGGTTTTTTTATGTAGTATCACTGTAGTTTGACGTATTTTTGTTTTAGCTATGAGAGTAGAGTACTGTATGTATACCGTTAAAGGTTATAGTGTACTTTCATAACTAAAACAAAAGAATGTCAAACTACAGTGAAACTACATTCAAAAAAACGCCCCTTTAGTTGTTGCTGTTGTTGTTTGGGGTTTGACGCGTTCGACCGAAAGAGCATTTGCATTCGACTCGTTCTTGCAGAGATTTATATTCACTAACTTGCTTGGGTATCACTCCAATATTTTCACTGATTTTGTCTTATGTATATCACTTGTCTTGCTGGTTGGTTGGGGTTGTGTTGCTGTGGCAGATACCTGCATCATACGCAAGAGCTGGAAGCTCATATGGCACTTGCAAGAGTCATTTGGAAGTGTCTTTGACGGTGCAAAACGGTTAAGTCAGCTACATTTTTATTAGAGCTATATTTCGGCCCTTCTTGGCAAGGGTCCTCTTCAGGCTCAAGCTGGAAAATGATGGAAATGATAGAAGTGATGGTCAAAAGTATTTTTTTCACTTTTCGGTTAAGATGCGCCAAACTTGCAAGGCTGGGTTAGAGGATGGAGGTAATGGTCAAATTTTTTTCACTTTTCGGTTAAGATGCGCACTTTAAGGGTAAGGGTTCTAAGCAAAACCCTTGAGGGAAAAGGATCATGTGCTCATGGCGATCGTAAAAAAGCAAATTTTGCTTAAAAGTACTTTTTGCACTTTGCGGTTAAGATGAGTTCTTTAAGGGATGGTCGGATCAGAGAAGTGACGATGTCTAACCCAATGATGTCAAGTTTCTAATGCTCCAGCAAATCTTCCTAGCATATCTGGAAGTACCTTAACTCACGACCACCGGAATTCCGGACACCCCCATACACCCCCCCCCCCCCTCTCGGTACCCGGATCCGTCCCGATTCTGTCACTGATGCACCTAGAGCTTGTGACTGTACTTCCCACCAGGTTTCATCCTGGTCACTCCACTCTATGCGTGTCACAAGATTTCCGGTTCTCCCCTTCACCCCCCGCCCCCCAGTTCATCGGATTCGGTCCTGAACTGAAATGGAACATCTGAGACATGAGGTCTTTGAAGATATCGAGTTTCATTAAGATCCGGAAACCCGTTTGAAAGTTGTGCATGCCACTAATTTCCGGATTCCGCCGCCTTCCCCTTCCCCCACGATGGTCGGATCGGGCAAGTGACTGTTTCCAAGATAATCTGGTCGGGTCCTTGATATGCCTGCCAAGTTTTATCGTCCTAGCCCAGCTGGAAGTACATTAACGACGGATCGTCGGAATTCTGGAACCCCCTCGCAGCTCCCCCCCCCCACAGGGTCCGAATCCGGTCCAGTTCTGTCAGTGATGTATCTAGAGCTTGAGCTTGTTCTTCCCACCAAGTTTCATCCCGATCGCTCCACTCTGAGAGTTTCACACGATTTCCGGTTCCCCCCTCCGACTCCCCCCATATTCATCGGATCCGGTCCGGACTTTAGATGAGATATCTGAGAAACGAGGTCTTTCCAGATACCAAGTTTCATTAAGATCAGATCACCCGTTCGAAAGTTAATCATGCCCCTGTTTTCCCGATTCCGCCACCTCCTCCTCCCCCCACGATGGTCGGATCGGGCAAGTGACTATTTCCAAGTTAGTTTGGTCGAGTCTCTAATATGCCTGCCAAGTTTCATCGTCCTAGCACTTCTGAAAGTACCCTAACTCGAGAAGAGTGGACCGACAGACCGACCGACAGACCCAAAAGTGATCGGTATATGTCACTTGAGCAGAGCTGCAAGTGCCATAAAAACGAACATATCAAAACGTTCACTTCTTCGTGACCGTGTCAATTCATGAAACAAAAATTACAACACTAAAATACAACAAATCACATATTGTTTCTCATTCCGTCGCCTTTTCAAAGGTTTATGTTTTTTTTTGCCTTAACATTTTTATCCCATCTCTATAAGGGTGTATTTATATAAGGGTACATTCTCTTTCATTGTTAAAACATTATCCTCTATCAGTCTATCTATATTAACCCTTTCGAGGTCCAGCGTAGTCATACGCCTACCAACTTAATTTCCTTCCTGTGGTCGCAGCGGAGGGCCAGGGCTGGAAGCCATCTAGTGCACAAAATTATTCAGCCGCGACTCTATCTTGTGACACCAGAGTTTCACAATCTGTGCTATACACATAAATTGTCATTCGAGGCAAATGCACAAAGATGGAAGGAGGTTCAAAGGATACAGGTTTGGAAATTTCCAAGAATTATTAGGAATTATTGGAAAGTCTTGTATATTTTACTTTTAGTAGACGAAGATCAGTATTTTATTTTGGTGAAATCAAAAGTTTTGTACTGTGAACACAGGCACCATAAATCTCCCCCGAATTTCTGTAAGCGCTTGACTACAGTGATCTCCTTCGGATAAGAAAATTACGAAGCTTCTAGGGTAATGGTGACTCGATGGTGGGTGGTTCACGGGGTGAGACTAGCCACCCCTTTCCAACAGACATGGTCTTCCACTCCTGTAGTACGTTTGCCTACATTGACCTTCATTGCTTCAAGTGTATTTCTTCTGTTCGGACTTTTCTCCGACGCACATGTCTTGTTCAAGGCATGAGTGAGATCTTTTTCAGGTCCAATTTATGAAGAACTGCGACCACTTCGACCAGGAGAGGAGGGCAGAATTCACTAAACGAACGAGACATTCAGCGAGTATTTGACAAGTTTGGGTCAGATTCCGAGCTGAGCGATCTGAGTGAGTCAGATGAAGACGAAACCTACACGACCCTAGCCACGACGTCAGTGAAGTTCAAAGACGAGATGAAGACGGACAAGGTCCTCAGCAGCAAGATAAGATAAGACCTTAAGAAAATGATGAACAGGGTGATGAAGAACTTTGTGATGAAGCATCCGAACAGAGGAGTACAAAAAAGATGAAGAAGACTGACTACAAGTGGCTAAAGAAAGATTTTTATTCACCCGAATGTGCCTTCTTAGGTGAGATACTCAACTCAGCGTCAGTCAAGGATCCTTCTTCTTCTTTCAAGGAATATTTCCCACCAAATTTGATGACACAAGCTCTTCTGCATACGAATAACTACTACACAGAAAAGACTGGGCGTAACTTGAAAGTGACAGAATCGGAGATTCGGAAACTTTTTGGAATGCATCTTTTAGTAGGTACTGTTCGGTACCCACGACTGAGCATGTAATGGGCAAAAGCGACTGTTGTTCCTGCAATTCGGGACTCAATGAGTAGAAAACGGTTCCACTTGCTACGTGAAAATCTCCATTTCTCGTCTTCTCATAAGCCAAATGATGCGGACCCTACTAATCGCATTTGGAAAGTCCAGGAATTGGTAGATGCAGTGAGAAATCGCTGTAGGAAACTTTGTATCGAAGAAAGTCTTTCCATCGATGAACAGATGATCCCTTTCAAGGGAAAGACTATCCTAAAACAGTACATTGCTTCGAAGCCGCGACCATGGGAAATCAAAAACTTTGTTTTGTGCGGCGTGTCTGGTATAGCCTACGACTTCGAAATTTATCAGGGGAAAGGTACCCCACTCCCTGTTGCTTTCGAACACCTTGGCCTAGGAGGATCAGTCGTTATGCGTCTTTTTGAAAATGTCCAAGGTCCATAAATCATAAAATCACTTTCGACAACTTCTTCACGTCGATTGGACTTATTTCTGAGCTGAAACAGAGCGGCCTGTGGGGTAATGGAACCATCCGCGCTAATCGAGTGAGCACTGACATGAAATCAGAGAAAGGCCTAAGAAAGAGAGGCCGAGGATCTTTTGATTGGCGTGTGAACGAGGTACAAACATTGTACTAGTCAGATGGCCCGATAATGTACTCAACCTTGCTTCATCGTTCACTGGAGCAAATTCAACTGACGTAGTCCAGCGCTGGTGAACTAGTACCAAAAAACGAATTCCTGTCCAGAGACCTGCGATAGTGGCTCATTACAATAGCACCACGGGAGGAGTCGACAAACTTGACTTCCTCATCGCTCTCTACAGGATTGAACTCAGGTCAAAGAAGTGGACCGTGAAAATTTTTCAACACATGCTCGACTTAGCGTTGGCCAACTTGTGGCTTGAATACAAGAGAGATTGCCTCCTCCATTGTGTGCCAAAGAAGTATCAAAAAGATCTTCTCGGATTTCGATTCGACATAGCGAATGCCCTTATTTACAGTTTTCACGAACAAGGCGATTTAGATACCACACCAGTTAGAATTCGCGGGATACCAAGGTTCTAATCCCCCCCGGATTCGGGAGCGTCTACGCCAACAAACACTGCTGGAAGTCCTCTGTCTGCACCACTGACTGCTGACAATGTATCCTGTCTTCTACCTTCCAGTCGCGGAAAGAAGCAAGAGCGTCCTGTCGCCGAAGTTCGACATGACGGAAAGAATCATTTCCCAGCCCATTCAATGAAAGCCAAAGCTGATTGTTGTAAGCTAGAGGGGTGTCACAGCTTTTCCAGAATCATTTGTGTTAAATGCAATGTAGCACTATGTGGCCCTTCAAAGGAAAAAAAATGTTTTCTTGGTTTCCACCAGAAATAATTTTTGTCATGTTTCTGTCAATAATAAAAGTGTGTAGAAATCCCATCCATTTCGCACCTATTTAGGGTGCCTGTAGTCATCTGCCTACAGCTGAAAAGGTCACTAAAGGTCAGTCGGAAAAATCTTAAAATATTCCAGGAACATCATATGGCCATGCATGAATGACGATCTGTAGCATTTTCAAATTTTTCTGCAAAAGGAAAATAAATGGACCTCAAAAGGGTTAAAAATACATAATACGAATACTTTTATTTTACTATGTTTTACTATTACTATTACTTTCTAACAATTTCAACAATAATAATCTTCTCTATTAATAAAGAAACTGACTCTTGCACATGCTGAAACCATGACGACACGAAACAATAGTTGCGTTTTTGTAGATACCATGGTATCTGTTACAACGGTAACTGAATCTGCAATTAGTCGTTTTTGCAGTTACCGTGGTATCTGATATACGGTTGCTCTGCAAAAAGGACAATTGCCGAAATTGCGCTTTTCGAAGTCATTCCAAAAGGAAAACAGATATTCAGTCACAAGTGGTAAACTTCTTTCTCACCAATCTGACAAAATTTGATGAAAGTGAGATAACTTTTCAGATACCACGACCAGTTACCACGGTTGGACAGTAGTATCTGAATATCAGATACCATAACTGGCCAGATACCACGATAACTGCAAAAACGCCTTTTGACAGTGGTATCAGATACCAGGATAACTGCAAAAACGACTTTAGACCGTGGTATCAGGGTATCTGCAAAAATGCAATATAATGCAATATCAATAATATGTAAATAAAAAAAATAAAAAACAGATATTTAAATTACAGGGATTGAACCAAACTAGTACTACTGGTTCCTGGTTACCAGTACTGGTTCATGCAGTAGCATGAACGAATCTACCCAGAAAATTTGTGCTTAGTTTTCTAGCCCAAAGCGGGCACGTGTGGTGTCCCAGGACTGCACGCATCCTGAAAGCTCTACATGGCTTCTCACAACTTTTTCTTAATACTTCTCTCTCCTTATGGTATTTCGTGCAACACCACCTACAGTGACAGTACTTCTTCTTCTTCTTCTTCTTTTCAGTGTGGCATCGGATCGGAGTTGTCCACTTTGCCTTTTCACGTCTGGGCAATGTTGCCATGCTACTTATATAGACTCAAATAGGTCTGCTGTCCTCAAAAAGGAAATGATTGCCTTGAAGATTGAGGCTTCGGCTGAAGGGGAGAGCGATGTGCTCCGTATGGAGTCGGTTGAAGTATTGAGATGGAACTTCTTAAACAGGGAGACAGCTTGGGATCTATGGATGTTCAGATGTATTTGTTGATGGGAACACTGGAAGAGTACATGGTCCAGTGTTTCGTTCATTGTTTTGCAGAATCTGCAGAGAGGTGAGGTCGGGGGATGGCCGTCCATCGTGGGGATCTTGAAAGCGTAGGCTGAGTGGTTCAGCCCTGTTGCTCCTGCTCGTATCCGATGGTAGAGTCTGCTTTCAGTTTTTCCTCGGAATGGGGAGAACTTTGGATGAGGCTTTGATGCTAAAGCGCACTGGGAGCGTATGCGTAGAACGTCTCGCAGGGGTGTTGGGTGGTTTCGTAGTTGTCGGGCTGATGTCGCCTCTTTAGCCGCTTTGTCAGCTACTTCATTCCCTTGTATCCCCATGTGGCTGGGGATATACTGGAGTGAAAGGGAGCAGCCCTTATTGAAGAGTTTGTTCGACAAATGGACTGTCATGTGGGCATCAATATCTTCGTTTTCGCATCCAGGGTTAGCTAACAACTGGAGGGCTGACATCGAGTCTGAGTAGATCACTGCTTCGATGGGGGTGGTGGGAAGCCTTAACAGGGTCTCAATTGCCAGATTTATTGCTCTGATTTCTGCTGACATGATGCAAAGGTGGGCAGGGAGTTTTTCAAGGGCTATGATGTTCAGTTGTTCAAGAAATGCGCTGCACCCCGTAGACGATTCTGTTTTAGAACCGTCCACGAAGATCGGGAAGTGATTTTTGTGGATGGTATGCCGTAACTGCGCAAACCTCACTTTGGCAGCCTGGAGAGATAGTTCGGACTTTCTCGTGTCGGCAAACCTGAGAAGTACTGGAGGGTTATTGAGGGTCCAAGGTGGAGTTGGGCTTAACATCGGCGGGCGGAATCGGGTGGTATGCTTGGATCCACTTGATCTCTATGGGGAGGCCGGTGGAAGACTGTTCGTGTCTAAGCCAGCTATATAGTATATGATGGGGAGTCCCTTCAATTTTTGTTATATATCTGGCAAGCAGATGGTCTCGGCGGGCTGAAATGGTTTCAATACCTGTTTCCTCTCTGAGGAACTGAGTTTTGGTTGATCTTCGAAGCCCAAATGCAATCCTGAGCGCCGTATTCTGGACTGTTTAAGTTGGACTTAAGTTTAGCATATTAGTGAAGTTTCCTGTCTCAAATCCAGCTCAAATCAAAGAATTTTTAAGGCAGATTGAGGGAGCGCCAACGCGTGGCATTTGCGCTCCATCAGATTAGATTAGAGAGCACGTGTGTGTTGCGCTCTAAAACTCTCCTCTTACAACCCATGTTTTGATTTTGTTGTGCTCCAGGTTCAAAGATCTCGGCTTTGCTTCAGGTGAGGTCTGCTCGATAATCTTCAGACAATTAAAATAAAGCCAAAAGGTTCATTTTAGAAACCTTAGTGTACACCACGAATTTCTTTTTGGTGAGTAGGGAGTTACTGACAATTGGAATAACCTAACAATTATTCGCTGAGTTTGTTATACAGTCTGAATGTTTGTTGACTTCAGGCCTTTTTCAGCGACACAATTGTGGGCCACACACTTCTGAGTGTTTGTAGTGGAAAAATGGTTGTGTGCCACACAGTCGAGCCACTAGTTGAAACTCGCGGAAACACCAGTTTGGTCAATTTTTGGGCGGTAATTTCAAATATCTAAAAATAAAAATAAAGTTCATTTAAAATCTCAATAAATAAAATTCCAGGCTTATTTCCTTAGTATACCTTTCTGTATAAAAAAAAGTATCTTCAGTCTGAATTCTACATGCATGAAAAAATTGTTAGCTTTATTGTTCAGAAACTATTTTGCTGCTTAACTTGAATTTCCCGCCAGAATCAAGCCACAAAATCAACAATCACCTCGCCAGTTGTTTGTCGAATTTGAGCCACAAAGCGAGCCACGAAAATCTTGTTGGTCGTGGAAACACACTTGTGGGCTGCACGAAAGACCACAGAAACACTCTTTTTGAGCCACAGTCGATCCACAAACTGTTTGTGGGTGCACGGAAAAACGCCTTTTGAGCTTTGCCATTTTCATGCACTTGCTGTGACTAAAGTCCTTTTTCTGCGACACAATTGTGGGCCATTCTGAGTGATTGTTGCTGAAAAGAGCCACTAGTTGAAACTGGTGGAAACCCTGTTTTGTCTATTTTTTCGTGGTAATTTCAAATATATGAAAATAAAAATAAAATTCATGTAAAATCTCAAGAAATAGAACTACAGGCTAATGTCCTTACCTTTCTGTACAAAAAGCATCCTCAGTTTTAAGTATATATGCTTGAAAAGGCAGCAAAATAGTGTCTTAAGGTCTAAAAAATAAAGCCTTTATTGTTTAGATGCTATTTTGCTGCTCCATTTGAATTTTCCGCCAGAATCAAGCCACAAAATCGTCAATCACTTCGCCAGTTGTTTGTCGAAATTGAGCCACAAGGCGAGCCAGGAAAATCTTTTTGGTCGCCGAAACACACTTGTTGGCCGCACAAAAGACAGACAGCGGAAACACTGTTTTCGAGCCACAGTCAACCCACAAACTGTTTGTGGGAGCACGGGAAAACGCCTTAAAGCTAATCACCATTTAGCCAAAGTAGGTAATCAAGCATCTCTGAAAACGCCTAAATTGGTATTTTGGATCTTCATTCTACCATTTAGCCCATGCACTGTTCAAATTTAAGTAACTATTCAATTAAACATGTACTCAAGGCTTGCTCTGGGCCTGCTCCAGGTGGTCTCTGGTTTGGTTAAATATTCCTTCGGCCCAAGCTGACTGAGATTCGTCTTTGAGACTTCAAAACAGACAGACTGAGGATATATACCTGTCCTGTAGGTTAGCTGAATTTTGAAAATTCACCTGACCTCGCCTATGCATTTCATTTTTGGACTGTCAAATATGTCTTTGTTTTTTCCTTACCAACACCAGTTTTGGGCTCTTGTCCTATAGAGCACTTTTAGTCTCAATAGTACATAATTGTGATGTCACTAGAACCAGTCTCCCGAGCAGGCTCTGATTAATCTTCAAGGGTGAGCACTAAATAGCAGGGGCATTGTTAGCCAAAACTCAAGGAAGGGCACCCATTTCAGCTTTACGTTGCATGTATAATGATAAAACTCTTGAAAACTTGTGTTGAAGACTAAAGAAGCCTAGTCGTATCTCAGAGCTCATGGGTTGTTTGAACCGGTTGGGTGTGGGAGGGGTGACTACCTCAAAGTAAAAATAGTTGATTGGCACATGTTCGGCAAGGCTCAAGTGTCATACCAGTTCGAAACAGTACCGAAGAAACACAGCACCACATGCAGGAAACTGTACAGATTTTAAGACACATTATAGCTAGTATTCGTAATGCCATTCGTAATAACAGGAATTTTGTTTATGCAATAGCCCGACCCACAGCAGGCTAATGACTGCATATCAGACAGAATGAAAATGAGCATGGCAGGCAACAGTTTCTAAGTAAGCCATGACTTTATTCAGGCAAAACACTACTTCCCCCCAACAAAATCTAGCTTTTAATCTGGCCCAAGCTCAGAAATTAAAGCCCTATGACCTGAAAGAAATGACCCCCACCCCATAGCGACTCCCCTGCTAAACAGACACATGGCTAGTCCGAAATGGAATTTAAGATAGGGTAGCAAAAGAAAGGTGCCACCAGCAGTAGCACAAATTTGCAGATTTTATGTAATGAAAATATGAAATGCTGAGACTTTGTCTAATTTGATTTTCAGTTTTTTCCCATCATAATAAGCTTCCAAAAATATTTCAAATATACCACTGCATTCAGGACTAAATTATCTATTTAACAAGGCCAGCAGTAAGATGTCCTGACTAATTTATATTATCATTACTATTACATGTAAATACAGCTATAAAAAAAAGTAACTGAACTGGCCTAGAAAAAATTGCTAATACCAGGGACAGAATAGCCGTTATTAATCATACCAGTAAAGGTTTTAGGTCAAGTCAACCAAGAACTAAAAGGGTTGTTGGTGGTCCCTGTTTGTCAACTTATGTAGTAGGCCTGGCATATTTTTTCAAACAGAGCGTTTGGTTGGAGACTCACCTCTATTGATCAGCAGCGACTTTTTAGTGGTCAACAGCTGCTTGTTCATCAGTACTGTTGACACCAACAACACTGTTGATGAACAGAAGAACCGCCAAAAAATGCCTTAAATCCAGTATTATCAGTATTATACCAATATTCACACTTTATCTTCTAATGTAGCCTATTTGCAGCTTACCGAATGCAAAAAAACTAACAGTCTCTTTCATTGATATCACAAGACAAAATGGCGGTTGCCTAGCCTGTATTACAATTTTATGACGACGTCATATTTAGCTAAAACTAAAGTGGGGCCTACAATTTGAACACTGTCGTTTGGGCATTTTCCGATAGGAATTAGTTCTTATTTTCTAATCAAGAATCCAGATAATTTGCAGCAAGTTATAGAGGTAAGATGGAGCTCAAACTGAAAGTTTAAGTTCAGGAGATCATATTCCAGTGACCAATGACAGCCTTTAAAAGTTATTTATATGTACTATATTGTATTATAGATAAGACCAGGAACAGTCACCAGTGAATGCAGAAATGAATTAAAAGAAGCACCAGTGAGCAGTCACAGACAATGAATGCAGCTAATTGTAGCGGGTCTAGGCACCCCCCCCCCCCTCCCTCTGGCAAAACCACCCGCAGAGTATCACCCCACCCCCCACCCCTCCATCCGAAAACCTCGTGAATGCAAATTTATTCAAACAATGTTTACAACGGGTACGTCAGCTACGATTCTTCATCAGCGATATTTCGGCCCTTTTTGGCAAGGGTCCTCGTCAGGCTGTCAATCTTCTGGTTCAACTTCGGGGAAGGAAACAAACCTGTAATAATCTGAATGCAAATATATAGGAAATTTTAAAAGTCTTGTTAAAAATTGCAGTTGGACTGCGAGCACTTAAGGATTTTCCTTAGATACATAAGTCAAATGTAAACCATGATGCCAGCTCGCCTCTTGATCAGAAAATATATTTTATTTTATTACCACTGTATGATGTGGGTGGGGGAGCTAGAAACCAGTTATGGCATAAACAGTCTATAGGTCTAGTATACTGTTGGGCAGTCAAGAGTGTATTTTCTTCAGTTTTGCCTTTCCCTTTTCACCTTTAGCTTTTGGAGGCCTTTTTTGGATTTTGTCTTTTTTTCAGTTTTGCTGACAGGGTTGCCACAAGGTCCCTGAAAGTCCCTAGATCAGGCTTAGGTCCTTTTTGGTCCCTAATTCACTTCTGATGTCCCTTGAGACTTTTTTCCTTGCAAAGATTCTTACATTTCTATATCTTACTGAAAGTCATGGAAGCCACTAAAGAATAACTATGTGAGTAGTTGTCAACCTGCATACTGGGAACATAAACCTTTTTCAAGTCCGTAGCATTACTGTCTGATTGAAGGAGACTAGTAGCAAAAAAGATTGACACCTTTTTTTTTTCAGATTGAAGGATTTTTGTTCCTAGCCTGAAGAGAGTCTTGATTTATCATATTTTTGTCTTTTCATTCACTTTAATTGCTTCAATAAGGATGACTGCTATGAAATAAAGGAAATAAGTGAATAAAGTGCAAATTGAAATAACAGCTATCCAGCCCCTTCACTGTTGCTATAGTCACTGATAGATACACGGTCCTAGTTAGGCTTGGATTGGGGGGGGGGCAGATCGTCACAGGTCCTGACCAATGTCCATGCCTAAAATTTGGTCCAGTTGGATTGTCTAGTATTTGATTTACATTTTAAAATTTTTAAGGTTCCCAAACTACTGCCCATAGGCTTATGTTGGAGAGAATGCTATGCCGTGAAGCTGACAAATTTTGTAATTCCTTCTCAAAAAATGAATTATCTCCCTTTTTTCTCCTAACCTCTGATACTAGCAAGTAAATTCAAATAGGATCCTAGTTCTACGTATTTCATGTTTAGTAGCAGTTACCTTTAGTTTTTTTACTTTTAGTTTTTTAGTTTTACTTAGTTTTTTACTTTTAGTTAGGTACTTTAGTTCCCTTTTTCGGTTAAGAATAGTCCCTATTTTCAAGCCTCTAAACTTGTGGCAGCCCTGCTGAGTACTTTTTGCTTAAACCTTACTTGGATGAAAATGAAATTCTGATAAATGCCTTTTCTCTTGGAATGTTACTGCAATCAGTTCTTCGCAGTTGCGCTTGTTTCCCAGTGCAAATCTGTGTCCCTTACTTCTGCTAAAGTAGGATTCAACAAAAGTGTTTCGGCGGTTTTTCCGACTGTCCACCATTTGCAGTGTCTCTGGTGAAATGGTATCAAGGCGACGTCTAACATTGGATGAGAAGAAGCGTAATGCTAGGTCAAGCCTATTTTTGAGACTCCACAAGTCGGATAATGTGCTAGTTAAACAAGCAATTGACCCACTCTTCTCAAACCTGAAGATTAACCAAGCACTGCTCGAGTGATGGCTGGGATGTTGATGTTTACCCCTGTTATTTTTATCTTTATTTTCTTTTTGTAGTGTATGTTTATGGCGAAAGCTGAACATTAGATATATCTATCTATCTATCTATCTTTACTTATGAAACTGACGCCTGTACTATTTCTATCAGGATTTAACCGTCCGATTCTGTTCTCCAACTTTGATTACCTTCATCTCGTCATAGATGCTCTTTAGAAACATCAAACAAGGTAAACCGTTTTTCAAAAGAACGCTAATAAATCATCTTTACTGTGTACCCATGTTTCAAGCTGCATTGCCAGAACATGAATTTGTGTGAGGGTCCAAAAGTTTCTCCGGGGACCTTATTACTATAACTTGGCATTTTGTTTCCATCAAGAAATCATAGTTCAACTGTAGGTACTTGGAAAAAAAAATTTCACAAATTGTGTAATGATTGAAAAACGAACATTTATTCACGATAAGAAACACGTGTTGTAAAAAGAGAAGCGGGATGTGTGTTTGGTTTTGACATTGACTCACTTTTACTGTAACATACCGTATGCCGTGATGAAAGATTTATCGGTAAATATATTTTGAAGTGGGTATCCTAACGCCACCGTGCTCCAGCGCCACTGTATGTTTTCCGCCACCCAGGAAATCTTGCATCATCAAGAGGATTAGATGGGTCAGACGAAAGGGTCAAATATTTTGGTAGGTCCACCGCCACCGTATGTTTTCCGCCAACTCATTAGTGCAGGTAGCGCAGATAGCTGGTTCATGTAATCCGAGATTTAAATCGTTAAATGCGAAGACGGGTTTAGCGCCAACCCTACGTTAATCCTAGCTAATACGAAGACTGAGCTTAACGTTTCATATAATTATTTATTTATGTCCAACTAAAAAAACTGTTCAACTTCAACTCAACAACTCACGGCCCCAAACTATTCAAATTTCAAAAGGTGAGAAATCGCCCGCCGAATTGCTTCTCTTGAAGGCTTTCCTTCTTGATACGTAATTTTAACTTTCAGTAACCTGTCCTCCAGTTCTCTGTAGACTTTGCGACGTTTTGGAGCAGGTTTGGCCGTCTCAGTACACAGAAGTGTTGAGTATGCAGCTTTCTTTTGCTCTTGGAAAAACATGAGCAGTTTGTAAACACTTGGGTTAGATTCGGCTATACACCTGTTTAGACGGGTGTGCCATCCTTCAACACTATATGTTGTACGATGTGATATCTCACTGCAATTCCAGTTACTCAGGGGCAACTTCTCGTTCTCTAGCCACTGCTCGACAAAATAATCGTTAAAGGACCCCTCTTGCTTTTTCTGCCTTTTATAGTATACTTAGCTCCCTTATGGGATTATAAGCCTCTAAAATCCCCACCTTTCTCCATTGTTTCGTTTCGTTACTACGGATTTTTAGCGCTTTTTCGGCCTTGCCGAGTTTTCCCGTCACTCAACCAAAAGTTTGTCGGAATCTTCAACGTCCGCCGACAACTCTTTCGCACATAAGGATGTGATTATTTTATTACTTATTTTATTTGCTTCATTTCCACTTTTTAAACAAGGCACGTTCAGTTTTCAAATGTTTTGCGCCCAAACGCCGCGTCGGATAGCAGGAAGGCTGGATATAGTCGACAAGCGCTAACAAGAGAATCGCTAGTTTCAGGTGGAAAGTAATGGTATTTTCGAAAACGTTTTTTCTGATCCCTTTCCTAGGGAAAAGATCATTTCTAGTAAGAATTGTGCTGTAAAGTGGACGGATGATTCTGGTGCTTGTTCCGTGATGTCAAAAAATGCACCCCTACTTCTGCTAATAGGATGTGTGCGAGGGCTGCCACTTTTCTGACATGGGCTCTGTGGCCCTACATTTAGGGGTGGGGAAGGGGGGTTAAATAAAGGGGTAAATAAATTTTTTTTTATTTTATCAAGGGGCAAGAAGACACGCTGAACACTTGTGTGAAAATTATTTTCTACCCGGACAAGTATAACGGCCAATACCAGAAAATTTGTTAAAAGCAAAAGTTGTATCTGAAGTTGATTAGATGTCCGATTTAGGGGTAAGAAGAGAATGCTGAATCCGTATATGACAATCATTTTTTAGCCGGACATATAGTTCGCCCGGACTCGGGCTGAAACCGGAAAATTTGTTCTAAGTGAAATTTTTTTGAAGTTGGTAAGATGTTGGACGTAGGGGTAAAAAGATACGCTGAGTTCGTTTTTGAGCTTTGTTTTTTCGCCGGACAAGTAGTCACAGTGGAAAATTGACAGAAGTAAGACAGGAAGTTTCGATCGGTTTCATCAAAATAGATATGACTATAGGGGTAAACGCACATGCTGAATCTATATCTGAAAATGGTTTTCTCAGATGATTAGCTATTTGGCCTCTGTTTCTAGATTTTATTAGTAAAAACGTTTAAGGAATCTGGTTAAGACTAGATCTGGCGAAGACAAGACAATTGTCTGGATCAAATATTGAATTTTTGGGATCCCACCGAAACCTTTGGTCTTGTTCAATGTGTCCTAACCATCACATATGCAATCCAGGAAACTGTTTAGCGAGGAACTGCAGGTTACGAACACGATCGTAATACAGACTGGAGAAGCTGTGGAGACCAAAGACCCAGTCATTGAATTTGAGACACCTATAGATCAGTTCTTACTAGACCGAATAGTTATCGACCTTATCCGAAGGTTGCACAGAACCTCTTTCAGGCACTTACCTTTGTCGATAACTTTCCGTGATTCCTCGCGAAAGATTTTTGCAACAGGAGTGGACACTTCTTCGCGAGTTCGTTTCCGAATGGTAGTCCAGGCTTTGAGAATCTGGTTGTGGGTGCAGCCAGGCCCGTGCCCTTCATGGGACTTAGCAACGATGAAACTCTCCGTTCCCGCGTAAAACGGCCCTGGCCTTACAGATTCCTTTGAACCAAACATAGTAAATATTGTCATTCTTCGTGCTCTTGAGCCGAAACGAGAAACCGTCAACAGTGTAAATGTCATTTTCTTTCACACTCTTTGTTATAACCAGTTCCATGATTATTTCTCTTGTCACTTAGTTCAGGTTCTGCAGTTACAGTTCTTATAAATACCTTTAGACCAGTTGGTAACTGATGACCCCTTAATCGCTGTGATATTTAATGCGGTTGGCGCTCGACAGGCCATCAGAATATTAGGTCAGAAGATTTGACCCTTTCCTCTAGAGGAACTAATCCTCTTGGGGACGTAAGATTTCTTGGGTGGCGGTAAACACCATTTTCACATTTAAAGATTTAAATCTGAAACTACCTGCACAGGCTACCTGCGCTACTTGAATTAAAAGGTGGCGGAAAATCGCGGTGGCGTTAAACACTGCTACCTAAATTTTGAACATTTTTCAAGAGGTTTTACAGTTTAACCGAAAAGTGCTGGGATAGGACAATCTAGTTACCCATTACTAAATACTAAAATTTGCTTGAAGACCCGCTGGAAATGCTCCGTTGCTCCGCTATTCACGAATAATCGATTTCCAAATAGTGGAGTTTCCGTGTGATTTTTTTTACCTTTATGCGCTAGTATTTTTCTTGCACGCCTTAGAGAAAGATTTATGATTTTTATGGCACTTGCAGCCTCTGGCTCAAGTGCCATATACCGATCACAATTCCGTCTGTCGGTCTGTCGGTCGGTCCGAGTTTTTTTGTCCCACATATCCGAGTTAGGGTACTTCCAGATGTGCTAGGACAATGAAACTTGGCAGGCATATCAGGGACCCGACCAAACTAACCTGGAATAATCAGTTTCCCGATCCGACCATATGGGGGGGGAGTGCCGGGCGCTGGAAACTTGCAAATTTAGGGCATTTTGTCACTTTTTTCTGAGTTAGGGTACTTCTAGATGAGCTAGGACAATGAAACTTGGCAGGAATATCAGGGACCCGACCAAACGAACCTGGAAATAATCAGTTTCCCGATCCGACCATATGCGGGGGAGTGGGGGCGCTCGAAACTTGAAAATTTAGGGCATTTTGTCACACTTTTTCGAGTTAGGGTACTTCCAGATGAGCTAGGACAATGAAACTTGGCAGGAATATCAGGGACCTGACCAAAGTAACCTGGAAATAATAAGTTTCCCGATCCGACCATATGCGGGGGAGTTGGGGCGCTGGAAACTTGAAAATTTAGGGCATTTTGTCACACTTTTTCGAGTGAGGGTACTTCCAGATGAGCTAGGACAATGAAACTTGGCAGGAATATCACGGACCCGACCAAACTAACCTGGAAATAATCAGTTTCCCGATCCGACCATATGGGGGGGAGTGCGGGGCGCTGGAAACTTGAAAATTTAGGGCATTTTGTCACACTTTTTCGAGTTAGGGTACTTCCAGTTGTGCTAGGACCATGAAACTTGGCAGGCATATCAGAGACCCGACCAAACAAAATTAGGAATAATCAGTTTTCTGATCCGACCATTTTGGGGGGGGGGGTGGAGGGCAGGGGAATCCGGGAAACTGAGAAGTGTGTAACTTTCGAACGGATGATCGGATTGTAATGAAACTTCATAACTGAAGAGAATATATATCTGTAATGTCCCGTTTAAAGTCTTGACCGGATTCGGTAGCCAGGGGGGAGTTGGGGGGGGGGGGAGACCGGAAATTTCAAGAAACGGTTACAATGGAGGGATCGGAGTGAAACTTGCTGGGAAGAACAAGCATCTGCTCTATCGGATTGTAATGAAACTTCATAACTGAACAGAATATATATCTGTAATGTCCCGTTTAAAGTCTTGACCGGATTCGGTAGCCAGGGGGGAGTTGGGGGGGGGGGGGAGACCGGAAATTTCAAGAAACGGTTAGAATGGAGGGATCGGAGTGAAACTTGCTGGGAAGAACAAGCATCTGCTCTAGGTAAGTCCTTTAGGCCATTGTACTTGATCCGGACACTTATGGGGGGGGGGGGGTCCCGGAATTCCGGTGATGGTGGTTTTGGGGATTTTCACGATGAAACTTGGCAGGCATATCAGGGACCCAATCAAACTGACTTCAAAATAAAAATTTTGTCGATCAGATAATGGTGGGGGGAGTGGAGGGAGGGGAATCCGAAATTTTCAGTCATGCGTAATTTTGGAATGGTTGATCGGATTCGAGTGAAATTTAAGAATTCAACAGAGGACATTTCTCCGATGATTTTTTTCATATCCGGACCGGATCCGGCAACTATTGGGGGGGGGGGGGAAATACGTGCCCCGTTTAGAATGGAGGGATCGGGATGGAACTTTGTGGGAAGAACAAACAGATGCTCTAGGTAAGTCATTTGCTGAATCGGATTGGCTACGTGCACCGCGGGGGAGCTGGGTGGGGTGGGGTGGGGGGGTGGACCGGAAATCTCGAGAAACGGTTAGAATGATGGTATCGGACTGAAACTTGCTGGGAAGAACAAACATCTGGTCCATATAAATCTTTTACATAATTTGACTGGATCCGGACACTTAAGGGGGGGGAGGAGGGGTATCCCGGAATTCCGTTTTTGGGGGATTTTCACGACGAAACTTGGAAGGCATATCAGGGACCCGGTCAAACTGACTTGGAATAAAAAAAAAAAATCCTCGATATGATAATCTTGGGGGGGGGAGTTGAGGGAGGGGAATCCGGAATATTGAGTCATGCGTAACTTTGGAACGGGTGATCGGATTCGAGTGAAATTTAATAATTAAACAGAGGACATTTTTCTCTTGTGACCTTTTTCATTTCCGGACCGAATCCGGCAATTATCGGGGGGAGGGCGGAAAATACTTGACCCGCTTAGACTGGTGTGATCTGGATCGAACTTCGTGGGAATGAGAAACAGATGCTCTGGATTAATCATTTACAGAACAGGATTGGCTCCGGTTATTGTGGGTGGAGTTGGAGGAGGGGGAGGGGGGTCTGGGATTCCGGTGATGCGCGTTAAGGTACTTCCAGATGTGCTAGGACGATGAAACTTCGCTGGAATATTGGAGACTCAACAACATTTGCTTAGAAATTGCTACTTCCCAAATCCGATTATTCCTTAAAGTACCAATCTTGACCGCAAAGTAAAAAAAATACTTTTAAGCAATATATGCATTTTCGTGATGCCCATCAGCCCATTAGCAGTTTTGCCTCAAGGGTTTTGCTTACAAATGAAGTTCCAGCTCCCTTATAGCGCGCATCTCAACCGCAAAGTCGAAACTTACTCTTGATCAATCAAATCATCTTGACACATGCAAGTGCCATATGAGCTTACAGCTCTTGTTTTTGTTCAGGCACTAAACAATCTTCACCAGTCTCACCACTGCCAACTGAAAACCTGCGTTTGTGTTGAGATTAAAATTTCCCGCGTCATAGTAGAATTTACGCTGCGGGGACGGCCGCAGATATTCTGAACGTCATATCTAGAGCAGATAGTGGTTAATAAAAAAAAATCCCTCTGCCGAATCCAAATAATTCAGCGTATTCAATTAAATGACACAAACATAATTTGGCTTTTCAGTTAAACTTTAAAGGACTCCTCTTGCTTATTCTGCCTTTTATAATATACTTAGCTTCCATATGGAATTATAAGCT
Source organism: Branchinecta sandiegonensis (assembly GCA_030848855.1). Lineage (NCBI taxonomy): Eukaryota > Metazoa > Arthropoda > Branchiopoda > Anostraca > Branchinectidae > Branchinecta > Branchinecta sandiegonensis. The sequence continues at coordinate 17,361,616 of JAUPMV010000016.1, read as the reverse complement.
TCTAAAATTCCCACCTTTCTTCATTGTTTCGTTTCGAAACTACGATTTTTTAGCGCTTTTTCGGCCTTGCCGAGTTTTCCCGTCACTCAAGGAAAAGTTTGCCAGAATCTTCATTGTCCGCTGACAACTATTTCACAAATAAGGATTTGTAATCTTCTGTTTATTACTTCTTTTATTTGCTTAGTTTTCCCACTTTTTAACCAACGCACGTTCAGTTTTCAAATCTTTTGCGCCCAGCCGCCGCGTCGGAGAGCAGGAAGGCTGGATACAATCGGCAAGCGCTAACAAGAGAATTGCTAGTTTCAAGTGGAAAGTAATGGTATTTTCGAAAAAAACTTGAACTTGAAAACGTTTTTTCTGATCCATTTTATAGGGAAAAGATCATTTCTAGTGAGAATTGTCCTTTAAGTATTTTAGTATTTAGATAGATTGTGGTGCATCTAAGGCACATCTAAAGCGTATTTTCGCCGTTCCCCGAGGACTCCTTTTGAGGCATCCCCGTGTGTGTTTTTTTTGTCCCAGGGACTCACTCACGCGAGTCCCCACGGACCGGGAAGGCTCCGATTATCAGCACCATCATGAAGAAGCACTCCCTTTCACATTTGAAGGGGAATAAACTTTGGGAGTTGCTGGTGATCTTGATTTAAAAAAAAAAAAAAAATATTAGAGATGTTTAATAAGAATTTTCGAGATCAACGTTGATATTTAGTAATGTGAAAGTCATCTTTTTCGTAGTAGTTACGATTTTTTATTTGGAAGTGTTTACAATGTAAAATCAATTAAAAACATCAGAATATTTTTTTTTGTTAACAAAATTCATTTCGGAAGCATTCCCCGAGTTATCGTTGTTTTCCGTACCCGGAGCTCTAAGCTAGAAAACTGATTTGGTGAGGTGCTTAATAAAATAAGTTCCGACGGACTTAGCAAGGGCTCTAAGGTGTATTCTCGCCGTTCCCCGAGGAGTCCGCGGGGAATCGAAGGGAACGACGAGTATAGAGGGAGTCACTTCACGCGGAATCCGCGTACAGGAACAGCGAGAACACGGGGAATGCTTCCAAAATGGATTTTGTTCGAAAAAGAAAATATGCAGTTGACGAAATTAGTCTGGATCCACTTTATTTTTCGCTTTGTTTATTCTGATTGTTTTTAATTAATTTTACATTCCACCAACGCCAGCAAAAATTGATTCCCCTCCGAATCTGAAAGGGAGTCCTTTTTGATGGTGGGGATGATAATCTTAGCATTCCCCGTCCGTGGGGTTTCGCGAGAATAAAGGGAGTGAGTCCCCGGGACAAACGTAAACGCGGGGACTCCTCAAATGGAGTCCTCGGGGAACGGCGAGAATACGCCTCTAGTTGTAAAACAATCAGAAACATACAAAAATTGTCCATAGTCTTAGAAACTGCTTCCGTCAGCTGGATCTTTTTTGTATCAAAATCCATTTTGGGGGCATTCTCCATGTTCTCACTGTTTTCATCTGAGGATTCCCCGCGGAGTGACTCCATCTAGTCTCGCCGCTCCACTAGATTCCCCGGGGAATGGCAGGAATACGCCGCTGACCATCCTGGCATTCCCAGGATCTTTGCTCTTGACCGATAATTAAGGCTTTGATCCGTCGCGAGATCTTTGTTTGATTTGATGATTTGTATCAGACTTGGTATCCTTGGCTACCGACTATTAGCTGGATTATATAAGGTCGTTATGTTCCGTAATCTCTTCAGTCTTTGATGATCTCATCCTCATCAGTGTTGTTTAAAATAGGGAGTCAGGACTAGCAAAAAACTAAGGTGTGTGCTTACATTTTTGTCTCTCTATAGGCGTATTCTCGCCGTTCCCCGAGGACTCCTCCGGGAATCAAAGGGAACGGCGAGAGTAGAGCCACTCCACGCGGACACAGCGAGAACACTGGGAATGCTTCCAAAATAAAAAATATGCAGTTGACGAAATTGGTTTTTGGTTTTGTTTATTCTGATTGTTTTTAATTAATTTTATATTGCACCAACGCCAGCAAAAATTGATCCCCCTTCGAATCTGAGAGGGAGTCCTTTTTGATGATGGTGAGGATAACCGGAGCATTCCCCGTCCGTGGGTACTCGCGAGAATACGGGAGCGAGTCCCCGGGAGAAACAAAAACGCGGGGACTATCAAGTGGAGTCCTCGGAGAACGGTGAGAATACGCCTTACAAATAGAGCACCACATTCGGAGACGGGAACGTGTTCAAAAAGTGCTGGGCTCAGCTTCTTGGATTTAAATATCCCTTCAGACTTCAGAGATTAATATTTTTTTCTTTTGTCTTGGCTTTTGTAGGCTTAGAGTAGTACCAAAATTCGTGATTTTGGGATAGCAAATACCTAACGCTGTTTAGCCTACCGCAGATACTTAGTGCCTGTGGGCCTCCTCGACCTGACACGCTTTGCGTAAAATTTGTGCAGTTGTCCGTAATTTTTCCTTTCTCTTTCTTCTTGGAATTTCGATTGCGCGTAGGCAACCTATTTAACCTTACAAAACCTGTCGTACCTGTAATGTCGATGCAACCAACTTCCACGATTCACTATTTTCCAAATGCATTACGCTCCCGACAAGTGTTCGCGTGTCCTTTTGTGGGCGTATAAAACCGGTTATCTGAACTAGTTTTGGCTAGAAGTCAGTAGGTCTGTCTGAGAAGTAAGCTGTCGTCAGAACTTCTGAAAATTGGCCTTGAATTTAACCTTTCAAAATGTGAGTACCTGCATTTCAACCCTTCGTCAAATTGTTCGAGTGCATCTAAAGCTTCTATATCTCTTGGATCGTTCATCGTCAAATCAGCAGACTCTCTACGGTGGCTCGGCATAACATTCAAATCTTCATTGTCAAAATTTTGCTCATCGGTTGTTCAAGAAGTTTATAAGTCGATCCGTAGCGCCTATGGGCGCATCGTCCCCAACCGGGGGCGCTATAATCGTAAAGCTTTGGGAAATTTGTACAGCACCTTCTGCGCTCCTTCTATACTATTTCGTTCTGGCGTCACTCATGTTCTGCGAAAGAAGGAGATTAAAAAGATGAGATCATGTTATTTTAAATATGCAAAGCACCTCCTCCACTTGTCCACTTGTTCAAAATTCAAGACGCAAGTGTTACCCTTTTGGATGTTTCGTCATCACTTTCAAAACTCATGGACAACAAGGCCCAACCAGCACACGATGTCGTCCACTGCTTCCTGACCGAAGATTAAAAATTAAGTGTCTTTTTCTGTGTGTATATATGTGTTTTGTTTATTTTCTTTACTTTTGTCATTTACTCCGCCTTTTCAAAATGGCGGGTCATAAATAAATTACTTACTTACTTACTTAGAAAAAGCTTGTCAATGTTAAATATTCCTTCAGCCCAAGCTGACGGCGAATCATATTCGATAGTGCAAAACGGACACATCAGCTGAATTTTATTGGAGCTATATTTCGGCCCTTCTTGAGCCTGAAGAGGACCCTTGCCAAGAAGGGCCGAATTATAGCTCCAATTAAATTGAGCCGACGTACCCGTTTTGTACTATCAAACTTGTTAAAGGAGTTATATAGCTAGCGGCGCGGGTCGGAAGTGCCCGACATGGGGAGGCTGAGATCATAGTTTGACTATGGATCTAACAGAACGTTTTTATTGTAGCAGGCATATGGAAAATTTGTAGAAAAATCTAACTAATTCTTTGTATGATCGATTTCTTTAAGTATTTTGTTTACAGTTTTTTCTTGTTAATTCCTATGAGTCCAAAGAATTAAGGATGTAAACTAGATCACAACAAACAAACGCCGTAAATTATACTAAATTCGTTATAGTGATTTCTTGAAGATTCTGCAACTGAGCTAAATAATACTCAGCTTCCTATACCAAAAAATGTCAAACTGGCCGATGATTTCTTCTTCCGACATATCTAAACGTCCACAGGGTGATATACTTAGTTGTTTTAATCCTCTTACGCGCCACTCGATCTTCTTGAAGGTTCTAGTAATCTTTTAACGACCGTCAGGAGATCAATGAATAGTTAATTAGCAATGGTGGTTTTGCGTTCAGGAGTGAATTGTGTTCAAGTAATTTGTGGATAACGTTGGCTACCGTCAGGAATGTTAGGGAAAACAAAGGTAACCGTGTTCGTAAAAATCCGACCCATCGCATAATGATGGTGTCTCCCACCTTCTCGGCCCACATGAATCAAAGACTTTAATGTTGTAAAATTTAACAAATAATTTGTTAAAAACAGAGCTTAGTTTTGCAGTATTCAGATAGTTTTGAATGTTCGAACATGAAGAGTTCTTAGTGCGAGATGCTATATAAATTCGTTTTGTAAATTTCGTCTCTAATTAAAAAGTGTTATGCAGTTTCCTTTGTTTTTCCTTTTTCTTTCTTCTTGGGATTTCGCTTCGCTACTCTACGTCATCTGCATAACTCTAAAGTTCTTATTTTCTTTCTAGCGTACCTTCTGTTCAGCCCTGATGGCACCAGCGACCAGCATGCCCCGCCCCCTCGTCCTTTGCGGACCATCCGGCGCCGGAAAGTCGACGCTCGTAAAACAGCTGATGGCCGAATTCGGGGACCTCCTCGGATTTTCGGTTTCCCACACAACGAGGTCCCCCCGACCCGGAGAATCGGAGGGAAAAGATTATTTTTTCACCACCAGAGAAGCCATGATAGAGGGGGTGAAAAACGGCGAGTTCCTGGAGAATGCAACGTTTTCCGGAAATATGTACGGAACTAGGTAAGACCAAAATAATAATTATAGGATTAGTAGGCTAGATGATGAATTTTATTACTAACTAACAAAAACTAAAGGCGTATTCTTGCCGTTCCCCGAGGACTCCTCGGGGAATCGAAGGGGACGGCGAGAATAGAGGGACTCTGCGTACAGGACTCTCGTAGACAGGACTCTGCGTACAGAAACAGCGAGAACACGGGGAATGCTTCCAAAATGGATTTTGTGCGAAAAAAAAAATAAGCAATTGATGAAATTAGTCTGGATCCAATTTATTTTTGGATTTGTTTATTCTGATTGTTTTTAATTAATTTTACATTGCACCAACACCAGCAAAAATTGATTCCCCTCCGAATCTGAAAGGGAGTCCTTTTTGATGATGGTGATGATAATCGGAGCATTCCCCATCCGTGGGGACTAGTGAGAATACGGGGATGGAGTCCCCGGGACAAGGACAAACAAAAACGCAGGGACTCCTCAAGTGGAGTCCTCGGGGAACGGCGAGAATACGGCTTAAATATATAATACATTGATGGCGCTTTGTATAACGGAGTTGTACCGCGACAAGTAAACCAGTAAACCGTCGGTAGCTCAATTGGTAGAGCGGCTGCCTTGTAAGCAGAGGGTCCTGGGTTCAAATCCCGGCTGAGAAGCACTTTTAGTTCAATACTTTAAAGAAATAGATTAAGAATATATAGATAAGGAAATAGATGAGGGTTATCTATTATAAAAATATAGATAAGAAAATGAATAGTTGTTAGGAAGTATTATTATATGAAGAACGGAAAATAAACAACTGCTCTAAGTTGTTGATAACAAAGCGAACCCAAAGATTAGAAAAAAATAGAAGGAAAATAGGGCTAGTCGAGCCAAACAAAGTGGAAAAACGGTCAAGAGCAAAAACCAGGAAGGTCATGGGGTACACTTGATAATTTCGGGCAATGAAGGTAAAACGCTTGAAGCAACGCGGAAGTTCTTGCAGTGTATAAAACAGATTAGCAATATTTTCAAAGGACACGTCGTACGATAGTAATTCGTTCTACTTCAGTTGTACTTCAACCAGTCTCTAATTTCCTTTAATGCAAGTTTGTGGCAGGTTATAGGTTGTCCTGTCTGAAGATGTGAATAGTATCAAATATAAAGCCATGATGTAATCCAACAAGGACATTCGGGGTTCCGTTCCACTGTTTAGATGTAGGCTATCCCCGATGAAAAATTTGTTGCCTGCGTAGTTGTATGATAGCTGTACAAAAAGTTGCATGTAAAGAATACTATCATTTAATGTGCCTCAGACTGGGCCAATCTTAAGCAGTAGTATCTAGTAGCATCCTGTCTTGCTATAGTAGCATCCAGTCTTGCTAATAGTACAATGCAGTAATACGGTAGCCTTCCATAGAAGCATGTAGTAGCATCAGTTCGTACTACATGCTACTTTTTCGTACAACTTCACACTACTATTTTGAGATAAATTTTTCATAGGGTCATGCTACAAATAGTAGCTGGTAATTCGACCACCAACCCTTAGTGAACCAGCTTAGTGTTTGGTTGAGCATTAATGAGAAACTGAGCTGACGGAACATGTGCCTATGGCCCACCCACCTAAGTCCATTTTCAGACTTTTTATGTACGGTTAGTTCTCTTACTTTGAAAAAAAAATGGTTGCATTTCTATCTGAATTCTCAGTTCTTGCTTCTCAATCCTTCATTGTCGTATTTACTGTTTCTATCCTTCTCGCTTCCCAGTTATCGCTTTTGACGAAAACATTTAATTTAGCCACCCGTTAATACCTGTTTACACGGTTGAACATCCGCCCTTTATTTACCAATCAGGATGGAGAAAGAGAGTCGAGAAGTGAATATCGAGAAAACTTCACCATTCTGCATGATTGCAAAACTTCCCCATTCTCGATTCTGACAAAAAACAAGAAAAGTATTTTAGAGAACTGGCTTCACCTCAGTAGTAAAAGGAAATGGTAACTGAGGGAGAATCGAGATAAGAGTAAAACAAAAAATATTTGCCCATTTTTTAGGCATGATCTCTGTCCTATGACTGACCAGTCATGGTGACATCCCATTGCACTTTGCTCTGCAATAGTCCTCTTTGACCTACTTTTCGATATATCTCTTCGGTTTTCATCACCACATTAATTTCCTGGCATTCTGACAAAGGTCACCGGTCTTTATCCCCATCTGACATTTAAGCATTCACCCACCTACAGGAGTTCCAACTATAAGTCGTATTCTTTCTTCGCTCAACCCACTTAAGTCCTGATAAGCTGTTTTTTGGTCACCGTTTGCCGGTCGGTTAACCAAACTGTGAACTGAATTTAGTTGGGTTTTTTGCCGTCATCCACTTAACCGACCTACAAGATTTCTCACTGTAAGTCGTTTTCTTCCTTCGGTCTTCCTTTCTTCCTTCGACCTAAGTTTTTATAAGCTTTTTTTGCTCAGTTTGCCTGTGGAATTTCAGCCTAAATTGGCTAAATTTGCCCCTCAGTCCACCTGTGGACTGAGGCGGGAGCTCCGTCCAACCGACCTACGCTCTTGGCACGGCGCGAAATTCAAAATTCTCATTGGAGAGATGAAAGGGATGAAAGGGCAATCAGCTTTGTCTTCTACTTATCCTCAAGCCGGCGTCACAGCGATATAGCTAATTGAGGAGGTAACGAAACGTGATGTGGCGCGAAGCTACAAACCTCCGCTCCTTCGCAGCGGAAAAGGTACGGGGAAATACTCGACTCCGCATAGTCATCGTTCAGAGATAGGGAGACGCGAGGTTCTATCTGATTGTTTGTTCTTGGTCCCATTCCCAGTGGGTGAGTTTGAGACACCCTTGAAAAGTGAATTATCAAAACAATTAGGTTTAGGACCTCAGAGGCCCTGTCAAGTCTAATCAACCCCAAACAAACATTAGCTGTATTTTTCAACAAATTCTCCGTCCTCAAGTCAAGCGACCTATTCACTACTGTAAAGCCGCGTTCACAAGCATGCCTAGCCAAGCACAGATTCCTAGGCACGTGCTCAGGCGTAGCCAGGCACCGAGTTCTAGAGCCTGGAACTCCGTGCCTGGCCCAAAATCTGTGCCAAGGCTTGGGTGTGAACGGTGATGCTAGGCACGTGCCTAGACATCTGTGCTTGACTAGGCATGCTTGTAAACGGGGTTTAACCCGTTTTTCAACCTTTCATCCAGTTCGCCCAGCGATGAAAAATACGGCTTATTTCGGATTCTCCAGCATTACATGACAAAAGCTGTGTTTTTTCCTTTTCTCCGTAGGTCGGTTAACCTACCTACTTGCCACTATTGACCGTTTTTTCGTCTCGCCGGTCGGTTCGACTGAGGTCTAAAAAACGGCTTATAAGAAAAAATGGTGTCTTCCCGGCGCCAATCCAATCCAAAAACTTCTAGCTCTTGGGCTCCGACCCTTTGGAACCCTTTCGGGGGAGTACGCCTCCTGCATTTGCTTTCTCTGCGATGAGCAACGGCGAAGACGGAAGTAGAGTAGACGGGTAGAAAGCTACTTTAAATACCTCTAGGCCCGCTCAGTTTTGTCGGGGTGTTCATAGTCGCTGCATGGTAACAAAGACAGAGGTTCTGTCTGATTATTTGTTCTTGATGGGACTAAGCTAGGGCATATCCGTTTAATCCGGATAGATGAGTTTCAGTTAAATTGTGAGAAGAATGTGTTTGATTGCTTTGACTTATTATGTTTCATTTTTTTCTAGTAAAAAAGCAGTCGAGCTGTGCCAGAAGGAAGGCAAGATCTGCGTCCTCGACATCGAAAAGCAGGGAGTCCTTCAAGTCAGAAAGACGAGCCTTAACCCTCTTTATGTATTCATTAAGCCACCTAGTCTAGCTGAACTGGAAAAAAGACTTAGAACACGAGGAACTGAAACAGAGGAGTCACTAGCCAAGCGACTTGCCACTGCCACCATTGAGATGGATTTTTGTGAGTATTCACCAGTTTTCGCAGAGTAAAATCACACTAGGAACTAGCGCCCAAGACCTGTGCACCAGCGAAATTCAAATCGAGGCAAAATTGCGGGTTTAGAGAATTTCTTGCACAGCTAAGATGCTGTCTGCGCACATCGAGAATATAGGAGAGGCTGTATCTTTTTTTTTTTGGTGCGTTTGGAAAATGGAGTTATCGGAGCTAGTGCTGGTCTGATTGAGTTTCAACAGGGACGTTCTCTATCCCTGCTGGTGCTAATGTCGCTGCTATTCGGGTGTGTGCCCCTTTTTTCAAGTTTCGGTGGTGCTCCCTGGTGTAATGTTGCTTCAGAGCAAAATAAGACTATGGAGTAGCGCCAAGACTTGAAAAAAGTGACACACACTCGAGTAGCAGCGGCACTAGCACCACTAGCGATAGTGAACGTCCCTACTGAAACTCAATCGGTCATGCACCAGAGGTGGCTCCAGTGAATGCATAATCTAAACACAATAAAAATAAGGTACAACCTCCCCTGTTTCCTCGATTTGTGCAAACCGCATCTCAGCTTTCCTAGATATTTATAATCCCGCAAGTTCGTCTCACTTTAAATGCCGCAAGCGTACTGGGCGGCGCTACTGAACATGTCCCGTTTGCGAAGCAAGGAGAGCATAGGTCTTGACGCTACTCCCTAGTGTTGTTTTGCTTTATGTTGCTGCTTTCGTCAAAGCACAAATGCTTACTGGAAATGAATATTCTTTCAGCCGAAGCTGACTGCAAATCATAGCCCTGGATAACTTGTATAATGGCTTTTGTTCTCCCTCCGTTTGCAACCTTTCCGGAATTTTTGGTATTCTGATACTAAAATAGAGCACAATAACACTAGGGAGTAGCGGCAAAACTCGAAAGCACACTTGAATAGCAGTGATACTAGCACCACTAGCGATAGAGAACGTCACTACTTAAACTCAATCAGCATTCATCAGCGCTAGCTCCGATAATTTGATATTCTGAAGAAAAACAAATACAACCTCCACTATTTCCTCGATGTGTGCAGACCGCATCTTAGCTATACTAGAAAGTTCTAAACCCGCAAGTTTGTCTCGCTTTAAATGCCACAAGCGTAGCGGGCGACGCTATGAGTATGGCACGTTTGTGAAGCAAGAAAAGCATATGTCTTGACGCTACTCTCTACACTGTCAGAAGTTTCATAAGAGATTGCGCATAACACTTTCAAGAATAACACCTTTTCACTTAGAAATAAAGTGTTATGACCAATTAAGTTTCCACTAATTCGTGCCTAGATCTCCAACAACACCTTCAATTGGTAAAAATACTAACGGGAACGAAAGAAACATAACTTCCCAAAGTGTTATCTGTTGAAACGGCGCATCCTGCTGTTGTCGTTATGTAACTTCTGACAGTGTAGTGTTTTTACCTATTGAAGGTGTTGTTGGAGGCCTGGGCACGAAATAGTATAAACCTAATTGGTCATAACACTTTTTTTCTAAGTGAAAAGGTGTTATTCTTGAAAGTGTTATGCGCAATCTGTTATGAAACTTCTGACAGTGTAGTATTAGTTGCGTTTTTGCTGATACCATGGTATCTGTGCTGGGTCTTCTCTGTGTCGTGGAAGTCTTTATTTGAAAGTAACTGGATCTGCAATCAGTCGTTTTTGCAGTTATCGTGGTATCTGATACACGGTGCTCTGCAAAAACGACTATTGCCGAAATTGCATTTTTCGAAGTCATCCCAAAAGAAAAACAGATATCCAGTTACATCACTAAGTGCTAAACTTCTTTCTCACCAATCTGACAAAATTGATGAAAGTGAGATGACTTTTCAGATACCACGACCAGTTACCACGGTCGGACCGTAGTATCTGAATATCTGATACCACGATAACTGGCCAGATACCACGATAACTGCAAAAACGACTTTAGACGGTGGTATCAGATACCACGATAACTGCAAAAACGACTTTAGACCGTGGTATCAGATACCATGGTATCTGCAAAAACGCAACTATTATTTTGCTCTGTATCTGGATTTTCGTCGAAGCACAACTTCTTACTAGAAACGAACATGTTCTCAGCCCAAGCTGACTGCGAATCATAGCCCTTGGTAATTTGTATAGTAGCTTCTGTTGTCCCTCTGTTCCTATCCCGAGTTTTTGACATTCTGAGACTAAAAGCACACCTCGCAATATTTACTGTATATGTTACAGTACTCAAAACTATTTGAATACTGTACTTTTAACTGTTTCTGTTCCAGTATTCAGATCCAATTGAATACTAAGTAAGTAAGTCATTTATTTATGACCCGCCATTTTGAAAAGGCGGAGTAAATGAAGAAAATAAATAAAACACAAACACACAGAAAAAGACACTTAATTTTCAATCTTCGGCCAGGAAGCAGTGGATGACGTCGTGCGCTGGTTGGGCCCTGTTGTCCATGATTTTTGAAAGCGATGATACTGTATAACTAGGCTCTGCTTTTATCAAATTATCCCCGACTTGGCTGTTGTAAGCCTTTTCCCAGACCCATTGACTTCGAGCAAAGACTCGGCAAAATTCAGATAACCGGTTTTACGCATAATGCGCATGGAAAATCGTGAATCGGGTCAAGGTAATGTCGTTAGCGGGCTTAGAATCTAACGTATGAAATCTGGGTCTCCAGGTATAAGAATTAATGACTGCAGTTTGGAAGTAGGTCTTATTGGCATTATGGGTACGGCAGGTGTTTTAACAGATCATCCAGGGCTTCTAAGCCTTTTTCGAGGTCCATGGTCTATTTATTTTTTTAGCTTCGGAAAATAAAGTCGACTTTTTTTCTTTAGGTGATGAACCCGGTGTGTTTGACAGAATCATAGTCAATGATGAAATCCCAAAAGCGTACAGCGAGCTACGCGAATTTCTACTCCCTCACATAGACGAAGCCAGACGTTTTACTGTGATAACCAATGGTGATTTTTCAGAAGTTTTAAGCTTAAAAGTGCCTATAAGTGGTGCACCTTCTTTTCTTCGTAGAAAAAATTCAGGCAAGCTTCCTTAGTTGCTGGTGCTAGTCTCTTTTTCATTAAAGGTCCTACGCTATCTCTGCATTATTTGTTTTCGCTTTTGTGGACTTCTTGGTGTCAGCCTTTCTGATTTGGTAAGTTTTAGCTTTCTCTTTCGCTTCTCTTCTTGATTACTTTTTTGCTTCAGCTTTTATTAGTTGTGTCGTTGCTGTGGGCTTCCTCTGTGTCGTGGAAGTAAAGCAATCCCCAAGGTAGTATCGTAAGATATAGTATTTCGCTAATTAATTATTCAATAGGTCAGATAGCATTGATCACCTTTCCTTCTTGAAAATGTGGTTCCTCTTGAGCAGAAATGACAGGAAAATCTCAAAAGAAATTAATCAAAGGAAAAGATCCTGCCAAATATTTAAAGCACAACTCCAACTAGAAACGATATTTTCACAATGGAATCGCTCAGAGATACCGTTTTTTTTTTTAAATACCATTACTTTCTTTCTGAAATTAGCAATTTTCAGGACTGCAGGCTGAACGCGCCGAGATTAAACAGTGGGAAAACAAAGCAACATAAAGAGCGTGTTCCACCCTGCTTACCTTAGTTACTACGCATGACGTCACGAATTCTGGCTTTTTGACGTCAGGGCTGGAACAATTTTTCTATTTTCCAGCAGAATATCATGCCACGGGCGAATCCGACCAATCACGTTACAGAGATGCGTAGTTACCACGCTTACTACGCCTCAGAGCATGGTAAGCAGATAGTTACTGTTTCGGGAAGGTTGGAACGGTCAGCTTAGTAACTTTTACGAGGTTAGAACGAAAATAGTAACTAATAGTTAATATTATTAGAAGGGTGGAACACGCTCAAAGTAAAGTTGCGTTTTCGCAGATACCATGGTATCTGATACCACGGTCTAAAGTCGTTTTTGCAATTATCGTGGTATCTGATACCACGGTCAAAAGGCGTTTTTGCAGTTATCGTGGTATCTGGCCAGTAATCGTGGTATCAGATTTTTTAGATACCACGGTCCGACCGTGGTAACTGGTCGTGGTATCTGAAAAGTCATCTCACTTTTATCAAATTTTGTCAAATTGGTGAGAACGAAGTTTAGCGTGGTATAATTTGATATCAGTTTTTCTTTTAGGATGACTTCGAAAAGAGCAATTTCGACAATAGTCGTTTTTGCGGAGCACCCGTGTATCAGATACCACTATAACTGAAAAAACGACTAACTGCAGATTTAGTAACCGTGCTAACAGATACCATGGTATCTGCAAAAACGCAACTTAAGTCTAAAACAGAACATAGACCTGATGGTCTACCGCAGCATCCTGAATGAAGAAGAAAACTTTGAAGCTTCGCATTTCCTTATGTGTAAAGAGTTTTCAGCAGACCTTGAAACTTTCGATGAAACTTGCGTGATTGACAGAACACTCGGCTCCGACGAAAAAGCGCTAAAAAGTCGTGGGTACAAAAAGAAACTTGCGTAACTTCTTTCCCACCAATTTGACAAAATTCTAGGATCTTGTGTTGGTGACGATGAAAGTGACATAATTTTTCAGATACCACGGTCGGGACAGTAGTATCTGAATATCAGATAACACGGTAAATGGCCAGATACCACAATAACTGCAAAAAGGCATTTTTAGCGTGGAATCAATTGTGGTATCTGCAAAAACGACTTCAGACCGTGGTATCGGAAACCTGGTTTGTCCACCGTCGCTGTTGATTGATAGATAGATAGATAGTCCATTTTAAAAATCGACTTTCGTGGTTATACAACCAAATTTGCGATTATTGTCAAAAAACAGCAAAAATTACAATATATGTGTCAGTACACTTAAAATCGGAACATTCAAAAATTACATTCGCAATAGTTCCTCTCACTACAGAACTGGCGGTCTTTTTTTTTTTAAATCTGGCAAGTGATTTCTCAAATCAAATCGTTTATTGATAAACCAACTTGTTAGCTTTCTTCAGCAGAAAATGCTAAATTACGCAGGATGAAACGGCTGGATGGATGAGATAAAATATATAATACTCGCTATTCACTTTGTTAAAAATCTGTAAAAAAGGGCGGAGACGAGCTCATGAACCTTGAGGTCCGTCCTTTGGCAGGTACTAATTTATTTTGCTGTCTTGTCCCGCTATTTTTCGGAGCACCAGAAAGAGCAAGAATCGGTAGTTCTCACTTCCCGATGAAAAATTATCTCAAAATAGTAGGATGAAGTTGTACGAAAAAGTAGCATGCAGTACCAACTGATGCTACTACATGCTACTATAGCAAGACTGGATGCTACTGGGGCAAGGCGGGTTGCTACTGAATACAACTGAATAAGGCTAATCCGGTGTGAGGCACATTAAATTAAAGTATACTGTACTACTGCATATCAATACATGCAACTTTTTCGTACTACTACCATACAACTACACAGGCTACAAATTTGTCATCGGGTTGCCAACAAGATTTTTCCCATAGTTTAGTATCACTTCTTTCTTCGATTTTACATTCCTTCTGACTTTGCCTTGTTTGTGTGTTCGATTAGCTAGACTTTAAAGGACCTGTCTTACCTATAATTCTAACGCAACCTACTCCCGTAATCACTCCATCCATTTCTAAACCCCGATACCCGAATTTCGTACGGTGCATTCTAGCCGCTCTAACAAAACCTCGCTGATTTTGTCACTTGCCGTGTTTTGCTACCTTCGATGCGTACCAGGCTGTCAACGGTTGTCTGCGAGAAGTTTTTCGATCAGAGAAACCGGTTACGTAGATTTTTCCCTGTTTTCGCTATAAGTCAAGGGGTCTCGAAAAAGGTTTAAAAACAACCAAAACCGTGTGTAATTTATTGAAAGCAGAGCCTAGTTTTAAAGTGTTCAATTATTTTAAAATACTGGAAGTTGAAGAGTAAACAGTGAGAGGGGTCCTTTAACGTCCGAGGATATTTGTATACTGTTTCTCTTTTAGGTGAGCACGACTAGCGCCGGCTGGTGTTTCGGTGGAGCAGCTAAATCTAGCACCGATACATTCTGTGCAAAACAGTGCAAATTGTGGAAACCTTTACCTCCAGTCAGCATAGCCTTTAATTACTGTTGATATTTCTCCAGCTTTTTCCAGATTTATTTACGGTAGGATATTGACTGATAGTAATTGGAGTGACCCAAAACTTCTTAATTGATAGAGGTATTCAGAAGTATCAGTCATTCACATCGTGGGAAACAGAGCCATCTGTAGCGGTCTTTTTATTTCAGAACTTGCTTCTCAGTTTTTTTTTTGTTTTTTTTTTATGAAGTATTGTAGAATGAGAAACGGAGAATCCAGAGGTGTCTGTCCAACCAACTTTACGGTTCTGCAGAATTTCGAAGCATGTTCGGTTCTCGTTTTTTACAAAAACGCAAGAATTGGCAAAGCGCAAGAATTCAGTGGGAAAAAATGCGAAATTAGGATGAAATTCTGAACACAATTGCGAGGGGGGATATGATAAAAAAAAAACTCTAACCATTGGGCTCCTTAAATGCGTAAAAAAGCTTTTAGTAGAATCATGCTTGTTCGTAGAAAAAAGAGGATTGAATCAACCAAGTTTTTGTCTATTGTTCAAAAACATAAATATGATATTAACGAAAAATTCAATAAAATGTCTTCTTTTTAGGTATATTGTACACAATTTCGTTTTCTTAACAGTTCAGTCATTAAACAAACTCAAAAATTAAACATCAAACTTTGAAGGGTTTCTTTTTCGCGTTAAAAAACTCACATAGGAGATAACCAAGACTTCTCCCGTACCACGCATTAGTAATACGAATGGGTGGATCTTTGGAACAATCACCGCTCCCAGCGTCTGTGGTCTTTTCGATCGGGTATATGGTGAAGGGAAGTATTGTGACAAAGAAGTCAGTGTCGTATAGCTAGATGTTACCCAATCGTTGAAGTCACAATAGTCGGGGATCTCTCTCTTTTATATAGTATTTTTAATGCGTGCCCGTGTTCCAGGTTCCCACTACAAGCACCATTCTTTTCAATTTAATATCCCTTCGCACAGGTTGTACTGTTTTTGTAGCCCTTGGTAGGTGTTGGCACAAACCCTATGTAGGTGGACTGTTAGCCTTGGACAGACGTTCAGGGCGCTGGAATACTCTATTAGCTTGTTCCATCCTACTTACCGTAGTTTCTACGCATGACGTCACGAAATCTACCTTCTTGTCGTCAATGCTGGAATGTATTTTTCTGTTTTCAGCACAATATCGTGCCACGGGCTAATCCAGCCAATCACGTCACAGAAATTCATAGTTACTTACTACGCCCCCGAGCGTAGTAAGCAAATACTTAGTTACTATTTCGAGTAGGTTGGAGCGGTCAGCGAAGTAACTGTACACGAGGTTGGAATGAAAATAGTAACTAATAGTTACTATTGTTAGAAGGATGGAACACGCTCACGCACTATATCACTAAAGTCCTAAACACGCCAGTGAACTTCGGGAAGAACGATAAATGTCACCCTAACAATAATTCAAATCCTATATCAACCAATCAACAGCGTTTGCTAGGGACGGCTGTGGTGAAGTTTCCTGGTCTTCTCTAGGCACACGGCGATTCTTCATCGGCACGAAGAGTTAGTCATCAAGACTAGCCTATTCCTGCCCGGACTTTTGGCTCCATCATCAGTTCGATCGAGAAAACTTGACGATGGAAGCGGAAGGGAGTGCAGATCGTGTGTTCGTACTATAAAGACCAGCTGGCTCACGGTGAAGACAGACGACGCTCTGGGCCGGATTTTCTGCACTTTTATCGTGAATTTGAAAAAGCTCAACTTTTCCGTGCGGATGGTAGCAAAAATTCTGCCACGAAATTTTGCGACCGTCCGACCCTGATCCTGTCGCACCTTAACCAAGTGTGTATTCTCAATATGAAACTCTTGGAAGCCCTTAACTAAAACCCTTTTTGGTCCACGACAATAACTGTATTCCGGAACACGGTTATGCTCCGAACACACGATCGGGATTTTCCTCCCGGCTTTTCTTAATTTTCATTAAGTTGAATGACGCGAATTTATGTTTTTTGGATGGAATATAAAATTGATGATGGTGATGAAAACTGTGCGGAAAATTCCGGCGGGAAGTCCAGTCCACCACAGCCCAACCCTGATCGTCTGTCCCATTAGCTTAGAAAGCTGTGGCCGAAATTCGAATTCCGAAAAAGGTTCTGCTTGACTGGCCACTTTTAACACAGCTAGATACGCTAGTCGTAATCCTCATAGTAATTTATTTATTTTTTTCCGGAAAAAGGTCGCTGTCCCAACTTATCCAGCTTTCGCGGTCAGACACGGGCAAAACCCGTAAGTACTCTGGGAAGAGGTCTGGGACATGCCTAATGCTTGCTGGTTTCTTGAGAAATAGATTAATGAAACAGTTCAGGCATTGTGTTGTGGCTGTAGGAATAGCCGTTGCCAAAATCAAATAATCTAGTATTTGTCTGTAGCGACCGTGTCAGAAGTTTGGTACCATTTATCACGTAATTTCAACAGACAACACGTCGGATCTTACCTATATAGTATACAGGTTTACAGAGATTTCCTTCTTGACCTCATCAAGTTTTATTTCGTCTTTAAAAATGACTTTGCAAATCCTGTTTGGTGTTACTTATCACAAAAGCGTAACGCAAAAAGGACAGTTTTAACACAATTTTCGGCTTCGTTAAAGTTTAACTGAAAATGGCCGAGATGGGACAATCTAGTGACCCATCACTTATTCAATTAAAGAGGCTTGAGACTTGATGAAAATGCGTTACTTCGCTGCTCCTAACTGTTTCAGTGTATGCTACCTTCCGCGAGCTGATCACTGGCCACGGAAAAGCCGCGTTTGTGTTAAGATTCAAATTTTTCTTGTCATAGTAAAACTTTGCATTGTGAGGCCGGCCGTAGATATTCTGAACGTCGTGCTAGAGTAAATAGTGAAAAATAAAACAATCCCTTAACACAATCCAAGCAATCCAGTGTTCAGTGAAATGATACAAAAATCAGTTGGCTTTTCTGTTAAACTTTAACAGATTGTGTATTGACTATTGCAATTGTGCATCATTGTGGTCGAAAAATGAAGTTTTTCACTGTGCACTTTCTCGTTTTCATGAGATCTTAGATGCGTTACCAAATGAGATTGTATCCTTTGTGTTATATTATGTCTGACTTGGTATAGGCTATAGGTCGCATAGGCTATTTTATATGAGAACATGCTATGATGACAGCATGCCATGAAGCCCGTGTCTATTCGTCCATCCAACAACAGCTGGGTGGGTTTGCGTTATCAAGGTGTGCGATTGAAAATCTTTACCGGCTCCTGAGTCTGCAGAGTTGCATGATATGCTGTTATTGTACTATTTAACATTGACTATTTTGTTAGATTACTCTTTACATTTCTTGAGACCTTCGTGTTAACTGGACCGGAGTTTAAAAATCATGTTCATTGATCTTCAGAGTTGTACTTCTCTTTTTTTTTCTTTTTTTTGCACGTTTTGCTTTATTTATCCATTCCATAAAATGTCTCTCTTTATTTTTTACTGTGAGGTGAGGTTATGTTTTTAGCAATACAATAGTGCCAACTGATGGTTGTAAGCTTCTACCATTTTCTGAGTCCTACCCGCTCCGACCCCCTGTCTCAGTTCCCTTACTTGCCGTCATCAAAAACAATTAAGCCAATAGAACCTCCTCCTTTCGTCCAATGCACCGATTATGGATACCCGATAAAACTGAGCAGAGCTAGGGTTGATTCCCGTCTACTTTCCTCTTGGCCGATGAATATTGAGAGGAAAAGACTGTAGCAGATTTGTAGGACGTCACAGTGTTAAACAACCAATAGTCGCTTAGTCTCGACTTTTCTTCTCCGTGGCTCTACTGCGATGAGGTGGTTGTAGAGGTTACTAGTTCGGACATTTGTACTCCTAATTCGGATAATTAAAATCCGAATTCGGAGAGTTATAATCTGGTGCAGGATTGAAACGCTAAATGCAAAATACTGCAGTATCTTGCGTTCTAGCATTTTTATCTTGCATCGGATTATTACCCTTAGAATTCGGATTTTAGTTCTCTGAATAGGAACAAAAATGTCCGAAATCGGTGACGCACAACTACTAAAGTCCGATAAAGGAGAGACTTTTTACAGTGTAATGAACTGTGATGTTCCGCGTAGATCCTAACCTCCACTATTTTGCATCGGGCAGGGCATCGAGAATCTATTCGACTCCGTATGGGCGTATTATAGAGAACGGGAGACGTTGGTTCGTTTGCTTGTTTGTTCGTGCTAGCAGCTAGTTTTTCATGAATCATTTGACGGACGCTGTTCTCCGTTCCAGTACTTCGAGAGTTACGACTCGCTAATTTAAAAAAAAAATTGATATTATTGAAAATACATGCTAGTCCCATAATCTGTATATCCATACACTGGAAAAAGTTTCTCCGAGTAAGGATTAAAGTTAACTGCAGTATTTGCTACTGGAATTAACCTTACCTCTACTCGGATAAGAAGATCCATCCGAGTTGGAGATCATCTTATCTGAATAAAGACAAGATTAATCCCAGTAGCAAGTCCTGCAAGATTTTTTTTTTTACAGTTTATGGTGGCTTCTTGAGGCCAGAAATCGGTAGTGCAGGTTTGATCTTTCTCATATGTAGGCCTATTTGTAAGCAAATTCAAAACAAGTAGCCGAGCAGCGCGAGGTCCTTTCACGGTTCTTAACGATTACTGAAAGCGGAACGTTACGCGTCTACATCATCTTGACAGGATCTGGCGGGTGTAATTGCTCAGTGCAGCATCGATAAATGGCCCGAAGAGGCCGCCATATACCCCTGTCTGGGCCTGCCAGCGACTAGCGGCAAAACCCCAGAGCATGGTCAAGGACCCAGTCTGGGGTCGCAACACGGCCTTACGAGACTTGGAAAACAAGGTTGCAAACGCCATCCAGACTACAAACACAAAAAGCTTTCACACAAGATGGTCTGCTGTATATTTGATTTGCAAGTGCGAGGAGCCTAATAGTTTTGCGTTTTCGCAACGCCGCTTTCCGGAATGAGCGGTGCCAGATTGATTCTGGCGTTTTCACGTTTTCTCTTTCCAAAAGCAAGCAAGAATCCGCCGAGCGGAAGAACAAACGGAAAGTCGTTACGCCTGAATAACCTACGTCTTAATAACAGTAATAATAATACGAAGCAACAGAAAAGGCTTTCGCTTCTAAATAAGTCTAAGAAATTTTGAGTAATCGAACTGATCGGAGTTAAAAATCCCATTAGTAATACACTTGAAACTATTCAGAATTAACGACATCTTCGGTAAGGCTGGACCAAGGACCAGAGGCATTACTAGCCAAAATATTTGGGGGGGGGGTCGATGCATTTACCGACTGGCTGTTAATTTTTACCGAATTTTTCTGCAAAAATGACATTTAAAAAAAAAAATCGACTGATTTTCAGAAAAATTAACTGATATTCAGAAAAATCAACTGATTTTCAGAAACACGGACTATTTTGACGAAAAATCGACCAATTTTCAAAAAAAAACGACAGTTCTATTTGTCGGTGCAAAACAAATAGGATTCGCAGTCAGCTTGGGCTGAAGAAACACCTAGCGACAGTTTTCCTGAAAAAAAATCCACTGTTTCGACGAAAAATCTCGGCGCTTCGCGCCGACTCGGTTATTTTTTACCGACTGGCCGAAAGCATTGGAGGGGGGGGGAGGCGTTCCCACCCCTCCCCCCCCCCCCCATTCGTGACGCCCCTGCCAAGGACCAACAACTATGTTACCGAAACCCCACTTAAAAATGGTTGTGGAATCTTGATCTTGCAAGTTTGTACGCGTGGCCCCGATGACGACGGTTAATGCCGAATCTTCCTAAATCGGTCACTCAAGCGTTGTCATAACTTCTGTTGAGTAATTTGAATGTTTCAATAAGGTCTCCTCTAAAAAAGCTGTATGCGATCGATGGAAGGCACAACTTGGCTGATCTCACTTGGTAGGGGGGATCGAGTAAATCTGGTACGAACTTCGTAGCTCTCCGTGTTGAATTATTTCGTAAGACTCGATGTTACAGTTGTAATATGGCCTCACTGTGTTGTGAATGATTGGGCGAAGCATCGACTTGAACACACGTGTGAAAAAACCACCCTGTTCAAATGTAAATCTTCTGAATTACACCAAGGATTCTGTTACATTTTTCCAGGGTAAGGTCAGGGTAAGGTTGTAATGTTGAGGGAAACGCAGTTTCCCGTCGATCAGGCCACATAGACCCCTATGCCCGAATCCACTTTCCACGTACAAAGTAATTACACTTCAAAAGCACGAGAGAGGCATCGGAAAGCGAAGCGAGTTTTAGCCGCAACAACATGGCGGACAAGCCAGCGGAGCTTTGCAGGCCACCATAGTTGTCGAGAATTTCAGGGTAGTTATGCATCATCTACAAAATTTGACGGACATGAACACTGAGTCATCTCGCGGGTTTGCCTGTAACTGTATCGAGGCTTCGAAGTTGACCAATAGATGGCATTTGCTGTCCTCAAACTACCAGGGTAACCGCGTCGACCGCAGCAACAAAATCCTACTTAGTTTCTCAAACGCTCTCTCTCCTTGTTAATTTTATTTTGAGGTGACATTTTGCAATTAAAACAATTACGATTCGCTATTGTTCATTTAAATATAAAACAGTGATAAATAGGCCTCCAGATGCTGTGAAACCATTAGCAGTAAAAACTTGGTAAGATAACCAGTTCAATAAGGGGAAGGGGCCTACGGCTCCTAAATTATATGAACACGACAAACTATTATGACATTTATGTCATCCCACACCTTCCGAATTTTCCTGAATTGCAAATATAATGGCCTAGATGGCAGACTATGCTCAATGAGCAAACTTCGTTTTACTTTCATTATAATTCATCACTAAATTTGTGCATGTTGTTCAAATGCTCTCCATAGTCCGTCACTTCGCTGCCGACGAAAATGTCATGATGGTCGACGATTTCGTCGAAGGACAGAACGTCGTCGTGATCGTCGTCACTCGAGGCGAATAAGTGGTCTACTTCCTCTTCGGCTATGTCCCTGAAAGATTGGAGAAATAACGCGCAAGTTCGAAGCGAGGGTAAGTATTTTATATATCAAAACAATCTGTAGATCATATGGTCTGTAAACCGGTCAGTGAAATATCCTACGGTTCATAAACACGACCTTCAGAACACCGACGATTCGTGTACCCGTCCATTGGTATTTCGAATTTTTCCCAAGTCCGTCGATTCGCATATTCGTCAATGCATGCACCTTCAGTCCGTATCAGCTAAAGATTATTTCCGAAATATGTCAATTCGTACACCGACTAGTTATGTACCCATCAATCGGCATACCGGCTATTTCCTTCGTCAATCTCAACACGCTCTATGTCTTGTACGGTCATGTATTACTGATACTCTTAACTGAGGTAAAACTGCTGTACCGCCCTGGTATAAAAGTGCCTCTTGAGTTTCTGCTCTACAGACTATTCTTTGGCTTACGCTATAGTAACCGTGTACAATCACAAAGAAAGCAACGAAAGAAAGCAAAAACAAAATTGGAACAACAAACTAAAAAACTAAAAAAAAAAACATCAACGGAGAAACCAACGAAAATGGTGTCACTTGCTAGTACCGAGCGAGAACAGCCGTAAGCTCGCTGTCTTTATTTTAGGCTTTCAATTCTTCCAATTTTGTTTTAGTTTTCGGTTTCTTGTTGGTTTTCTGCTTTGTTTTGTTTTTCTTGGTTGTTGATCTTCATCCTCGTTTTGGCATTTTTCCTCGAAATTTTCTGTCTGCGCTGAAGAAGGGAGGCGGTTGTCCCCCGAAATACTCGTCTTTCATTTCAGTATATTCGTTGGCCTTTACAAACCCCATTTTCGTTGGTTTCTTCGTTGATTTTTGTGATGTCAGGCCAATGTGTTTACGAAATTATCAACAACAAAACTACGCACATGAAAACAAAAGGAGACAAGACAAAGATCGTGTGGCAACAAAAGTAAACGTGCAGGAACTCAGGATTCCAAAAAATCTGTAAGGGAAATTCCTACTCGCTGCTAGGGACTCTCCATGATAAGACCTCCAGGTGTCCTAGTAGGCCGTCCTTGTTTTGGTCGAGCTTATTATCGAACCGGTCCTTCTCAGCCAATAGCCACCCACGATCTTTGTCTTTTGCTGCAAAGGTTTGTTTGGTTAGTTTGCTGTTCCAGCATCAAATGTATAGCGGAAGTCGCCAGCATAAAGACAAAAGAGACAGTATAGCACAAGTTCGTGATAAGCGATTCGGAGGAATGTAGTCGGGCCTCGGATAATCATTGGTGGATAATTAGGCGGACAGACATTGAAAGTCGGGCTGTCACGGCCTGGAATTCCAACCCAGATTTTCAGCACCATTTTCAGTACCATACGGAAAAGCTGAGATTGTCCAACTTGACTGTAAGTGCAGAAAACCCGGCTGGGAAAGCCTGGGTGGTTGTCTGCACCAAAGACAGTAAAAGTGGGAAAGACCGCAAACTCCTGTAAGCCCCATGAGTCACAACAATCAGCGCAGTTTAGCGGATGTTCTTTCGTTAAAAAATCGCTCTGTTGACATTTTCTTCCATCGCTCTCCGCAGAATCATCATCAAAGCACGTTTTGTTGATTTTTTCGTTTCGTTTATGATAAGCATCCTCTCTCCATTCAGATTTCCTCTTTAATTGGAATAAAAAACAAGTAGGAAAAGAATAAATCGCTTTTTTATGGAAAAAAAATGTTGAATTCACGATTTCTAATCAATTAATGTTGACAGACATTGCCTAGTCACGCCCTCTTGCTTTGATTATATTGATCATCTACCGTTCGAAATTGGACAAAGTCCAAACGCTAGGCAGCGTTCCGATCGATTTTCAGAGACCCGATTTTAGCGAAGTCAACGGTCTTTCCCACTATTATTGTCTTTGGTCTGCACCATAATAGTGCGAACCCAAGATCAGGATTGGACGCTTCTGGACTGGAATTCCTGCCCACATTTTCCGCACCATCATCACTCTGAGACATTTTCAACTTTATGATGGAAGTCATGACAATCCGGCTGGATCGGCTGGATCCCGGCTGGCTTCGGTAACTATAATCCAATACACATGATTGTTACTGTCTCTTTGTCTATTATACCATGACTATGCTTCTGCGTTGAAACAGGGACACATAAATTTCCTGTATGACTCGCCATTCAGGGGGCTTGTCATTTCCTATGCTTCTATGTTGCTATGTTGCCCGAGCCTCACCTAGTTTCCAAACCTTCCGCTTGGGTCAAATCGGCGTTCTTGCTCAGATAGACAAAATTGCCAGCATGCCACCATGTACCTCAGCTAGGACAAAAGATCTAGGATGCTCTTCCATTACAGAGAAATATTCCTAGTTCAGCACAACAGCTGCGAAAAATTTTGTCTATCTGGATAGTCGGGTATTTTATCCCCGTGGGTATTTCTCGAACTATCTGACGCTCGGCCAAGAGCGCATCAGAAATCTCTTATTGACAAGCCCCCTGAATGGCGAGTAATTACAGGAAATGTATTGGTCCCTGGTTGAAACCAGATTCTTACTCGTCATCAGGGAACATCCATGCTCTGAACTCATCTTTGCTCAGGACGCCATCTTGGTCTCTGTCATAATCGTTGGTAAACATATCCTTCTGTGTTTCAAAGTCGAACTCCTCCGAGTTGTCTGTGGCAAAGATGATTAGGTTATAGTTTGGCGGGAGACGGCCAAAGAATTTTTCATTATTATAGATATATAATTCTTCAACATATAGAAACAAGGTGCGGACATCCCCGAAGATGCGAGTTTTACAGTGCCCAGTCAATATAAAAAAGTGGAAACTTTTGTTTCCTGGTTCATTAAAGACCTAATCCAAACATTCGGTTTACCTTCTCTTAGTGATCGCATGCCAGGGGTTTGTTTACATTTGAACTCGATTGCCGAGTTGCTGTTTTGGCTCGAGAAAAAAAACCACGCACAACGTCTTCTTTTCTAGATGGCGGAATTTTCCAGGACTGATTAGGAAAGAATTATAAGACGTACCTGATAATTTTTTTAATTTTTATGGCACTTGCAGCCTCTGGCTCAAGTGCCATATACCGATCACAATTCCGTCTGTCGGTCTGTCGGTCTGTCGGTCTGTCGGTCGGTCCGAGTTTTTTTGTCCCACATATCCGAGTTAGGGTACTTCCAGATGTGCTAGGACAATGAAACTTGGCAGGCATATCAGGGACCCGACCAAACTAACCTGGAAATAATCAGTTTCCCGATCCGACCATATGGGGGGGAGTGCGGGGCGCTGGAAACTTGCAAATTTAGGGCATTTTGTCACTTTTTTCTGAGTTAGGGTACTTCTAGATGAGCTAGGACAATGAAACTTGGCAGGAATATCAGGGACCCGACCAAACGAACCTGGAAATAATCAGTTTCCCGATCCGACCATATGCGGGGGAGTGGGGGCGCTCGAAACTTGAAAATTTAGGGCATTTTGTCACACTTTTTCGAGTTAGGGTACTTCCAGATGAGCTAGGACAATGAAACTTGGCAGGAATATCAGGGACCTGATCAAAGTAACCTGGAAATAATAAGTTTCCCGATCCGACCATATGCGGGGGAGTTCGGGCGCTGGAAACTTGAAAATTTAGGGCATTTTGTCACACTTTTTCGAGTGAGGGTACTTCCAGATGAGCTAGGACAATGAAACTTGGCAGGAATATCACGGACCCGACCAAACTAACCTCGAAATAATCAGTTTCCCGATCCGACCATATGGGGGGGGGGAGTGCGGGGCGCTGGAAACTTGAAAATTTAGGGCATTTTGTCACACTTTTTCGAGTGAGGGTACTTCCAGTTGTGCTAGGACCATGAAACTTGGCAGGCATATCAGAGACCCGACCAAACAAAATTAGGAATAATCAGTTTTCTGATCCGACCACTTTGGGGGGGGGGTGGAGGGCAGGGGAATCCGGGAAACTGAGAAGTGTGTAACTTTCGAACGGATGATCGGATTGTAATGAAACTTCATAACTGAAGAGAATATATATCTGTAATGTCCCGTTTAAAGTCTTGACCGGATTCGGTAGC
The DNA here is from genome assembly GCA_030848855.1 of Branchinecta sandiegonensis. Taxonomy (NCBI): domain Eukaryota; kingdom Metazoa; phylum Arthropoda; class Branchiopoda; order Anostraca; family Branchinectidae; genus Branchinecta; species Branchinecta sandiegonensis. Next base: position 17,335,835 of record JAUPMV010000016.1, on the reverse strand, counting down.
CAGGGGGGAGTTGGGGGGGGGGGGGGGGGGAGACCGGAAATTTCAAGAAACGGTTAGAATGGAGGGATCGGAGTGAAACTTGCTGGGAAGAACAATCATCTGCTCTAGATAAGTCCTTTAGACCATTGTACTGGATCCGGACACTTATGGGGGGGGGGGGGCGGAATTCCGGTGATGGTGGTTTTTTGGATTTTCACGATGAAACTTGGCAGGCATATCAGGGACCCAATCAAACTGACTTCAAAATAAAAATATTGTTGATCAGATAATGGTGGGGGAGTGGAGGGAGGGGAATCCGCAGGGGAATCCGGGAAATTGAGAAGTGTGTAACTTTCGAACGGATGATCGGATTGTAATGAAACTTCATAACTGAACAGAGTATATATCTGTAATGTCCCGTTTAAAGTCTTGACCGGATTCGGTAGCCAGGGGGGAGTTGGGGGGGGGGGAGACCGGAAATTTCAAGAAACGGTTAGAATGGAGGGATCGGAGTGAAACTTGCTGGGAAGAACAAGCATCTGCTCTAGATAAGTCCTTTAGGCCATTGTACTTGATCCGGACACTTATGGGGGGGGGGGGGGTCCCGGAATTCCGGTGATGGTGGTTTTGGGGACTTTCACGATGAAACTTGGCAGGCATATCAGGGACCCAATCAAACTGACTTCAAAATAAAAATTTTGTCGATCAGATAATGGTGGGGGGAGTGGAGGGAGGGGAATCCGAAATTTTCAGTCATGCGTAATTTTGGAATGGTTGATCGGATTCGAGTGAAATTTAAGAATTCAATAGAGGACATTTCTCCGATGATTTTTTTCATATCCGGACCGGATCCGGCAACTATTGGGAGGGGGGGGGGGGAAATACGTGCCCCGTTTAGAATGGAGGGATCGGGATGGAACTTTGTGGGAAGAACAAACAGATGCTCTAGGTAAGTCATTTGCTGAATCGGATTGGCTACGTGCACCGCGGGGGAGCTGGGTGGGGTGGGGGGGGGGGGTGGACCGGAAATCTCGAGAAACGGTTAGAATGATGGTATCGGAGTGAAACTTGCTGGGAAGAACAAACATCTGGTCCATATAAATCTTTTACATAATTTGACTGGATCCGGACACTTGAGGGGGGGGAGGAGGGGTATCCCGGAATTCCGTTTTTGGGGGATTTTCACGACGAAACTTGGAAGGCATATCAGGGACCCGGTCAAACTGACTTGGAATAAAAAAAAAATCCTCGATATGATAATCTTGGGGGGGGGGGGAGTTGAGGGAGGGGAATCCGGAATATTGAGTCATGCGTAACTTTGGAACGGGTGATCGGATTCGAGTGAAATTTAATAATTAAACAGAGGACATTTTTCTCTTGTGACCTTTTTCATTTCCGGACCGAATCCGGCAATTATCGGGGGGAGGGCGGAAAATACTTGACCCGCTTAGACTGGTGTGATCTGGATCGAACTTCGTGGGAATGACAAACAGATGCTCTGGATTAATCATTTACAGAACAGGATTGGCTCCGGTTATTGTGGGTGGAGTTGGAGGAGGGGGAGGGGGGTCTGGGATTCCGGTGATCGCGCGTTAAGGTACTTCCAGATGTGCTAGGACGATGAAACTTCGCTGGAATATTGGAGACTCAACAACATTTGCTTAGAAATTGCTACTTCCCAAATCCGATTATTCCTTAAAGTACCAATCTTGACCGCAAAGTAAAAAAAATACTTTTAAGCAATATATGCATTTTCGTGATGCCCATCAGCCCATTAGCAGTTTTGCCTCAAGGGTTTTGCTTACAAATGAAGTTCCAGCTCCCTTATAGCGCGCATCTCAACCGCAAAGTCGAAACTTACTCTTGATCAATCAAATCATCTTGACACATGCAAGTGCCATATGAGCTTACAGCTCTTGTTTATTTTAATTTCAAAATAAATGCGGCACAACATTTCATGCGCGAGCAAATTGGCACTTGTCATTAACCTACAACTAAAACATATATACAATTGTCATAAAATAAATACAGTAATTCAAGTAAGGTTGTTATGATACAAGGTAAACTGAGGCACAAAACTATTACGGTACCTTTCAGTTTTACAAGCGACAGGTGTGAGTTTTGGTACTTTCATAGCTGCTTCTCTTGGAGGTCTGTTTCTTTCCGGTTTAAAGGGTGGAGGAAGCATATTTCGGTAGAAAGGGTGGGATAACAGATTTGTTCCGAAACGTTGGCACAGCTGTTCTCTACGAACAGAAAGGGGTTCCAGCTTACACTCCTTTAGGAGATACGAGTACGGCATTTTGTGGCCACCAATTATAATTTGAACAGCACGTTTTTGGATTCTTTCCAACTTATCTGAGTCACTCTTTGTAAGTCCATAATGCCATGCTGGACAGGCATATTCAAGTAGTGAACGGACAAACATACAATACAAATCTTTTTTTATTCTTTCTTTAGGGACTTTGAATTTCTTTAGGATTTTTAACATACTCATGGAAGAGTTAGCTTTCTTTAAAATATACTTGGTATTTTCCTCTCAAGACATATCAGAAGATATAATAACGCCAAGGAGTGTAATTTGGTCAGAAGTAAGGTTATCAGGAATTGGAGGGTGGAACTGTGGGAGAGTTTTAAGAAATGAAATTGTTAGTATTGTAGATTTGTCACTGTTCACTACCATATTCGACCGAGAAGCTTCTGTAGCAATATGTTTTTGTATGTCTTCAGAGGTACCACATTGGTCTTGGTTTTATAATTTATTTCTATTTGTAATAAACAGTTGGAGCATTAGATAGAAATTATTATTTTGACCCTTGGCTCCCTACGTGCCATAACAGCTGTCCGGGATAATCGGCGGAGATTTAGTCCAGACAGAGTTATTTCACCTAGAAAATTTGGTGGGTTTTTTTTTTTAATTTGCTCATTGTTTTACGGTGTTTTTAGTGGTTTTGAACATTCATAGTGACAGTAGGGATGGTTAGCATTGCGTGTGTGGGAGAAAGACCATTTTTTGTGGCCCGCTTTAACCCAACCTATGGATCTACTGCACTACCATTGTGTGAAGGATGCTACTAATAAGAGTGTTTTCGTGCTGCTGATTTCTGCGCACCGGTTTTTGCGCTTTGGAAACTAAAGGAGCTTTCTGGGAAAGTGATTCCAGGAAGTTCGATAAATAGACAGATGTTTTTAGTGATTCAACTCGTAGCGCCGAATTGGCACTAATATGCCGACCATTACATTCAACGGGTTAAAATGCCTTAAATGTATACAATCATTAAACAACAACAAAAAATATTCACTGAAACCCACCAATTTCTTGTTAATTTTCTCAGTAAAATAGGGTACAAAGAAATTCAAAGACCAATTCGTACGACCCTTCACTGGCACCAAGTTACAGGAAAGCTCCGCGGAAAGCAGAATGCTTCGGCGGGAGTTTCGAAAGTGTGCAAAAATAAACAGGGCATGCGCCATTAATGGATGGCAAAAACACGGCAAGCTCGTTGGAACATGTGAGAACGGAAGGAGTGTCTAATGAGCTATGTTTATTCTCAAATATAAGGTTTGAAGCCAAGCTGACCATTCATTTCAAATAAAATAGAAAAAACGAGATTTTCGGGGTTTTTTTTAGTTCTGTGGAAGGTTTTATTTAAGGTGGTTAAGCATATTATGGATTTTTGGAGTGGGCCGTTTTCTGGGTGAAAGCTTCTGCGCTTTCCCAGACGGATGGTAAATTGTAAATATCCACAGAATTCAGAATTGTAAATAATCCCATATTTGTACATATACACTTTGAACACGCACATTTTATCTTTCGTTATTTTATTTTTATCTGCATGTCGTTCGGTCCGCATCGTTCTTCTGGTTTTAGTTACATGTCGTCTTATTGTCTGTTGGTCCCGCATCGTTTTCCTGTTGTGATTGTGGTGGATTTTATGATTTAGTTTTATTTCTTTCGCTGAGGACGGTTTGCCGGAAGTGCAACGGAAATATCCGAAATTTTATTTATCCCTCGCACATCATCTTGGAGGGGTAACTAGCTGATCAAGAAAAAAACCCGAAAATCTCGTTTTTTCTATTTTATTTGTTTATTCTCAAAAGTTTGGCAATCAACATTTTTTATGGAATTCAATATTTTAGCTTTCCATGTGTTCATCATCAATCCAAATGGGGAAAGTGGAAAGCAATTCCAAGAATCGGACACAGCTTTCACGATATGCTTCGCTCGCAGGAAATTGATTCCAGAATCTCTCAAAAACACTCGTAGTGAGGCATGTAGCTTCTCTGTAAACTATGACTTCCTAACCGAACCGACCGACGGGATATACTTTCTAAAACATTATGGGAAGGATCGACTTTAGTCACGAAATAAGCCATCTATTCCGTCTTCCTCTCTCGTCCATCTTGCAGATTCTTCTAGTGAATAGTTGCGTTTTTGCAGATACCATGGTATCTGTTACCACGGTAACTGGATCTGCAGTTAGTCGTTTTTGCAGTTACCGTGGAATTTGATACCATGGTCTAAAGCCGTTTTCGCAGTTACGTGGTATCTGAATATCAGATACCACGGTAACTGCAAAAACTCCTTTTAACCGTGGTATCAAATACCACGGTAACTGCGAAAACGACTTACACCGTGGTATCAGATATTATAGTATTAACGAAAACGCAACTAATCTTTAGGTAATTTTGAGGGACACCTTGCATTATTCACAGTTTATATTGCAATATTCTAAACACTTTAAAAGTAGGTTTTGCTCTTAAAAAAATACCCACGGTTTTGGCTGTTTTTAGTCTTTCTCCAGGCCTGCTGGCTTCTAGTAAAAAAAAAACAAGGAAAATTTTACATAACCAGTATTTCTAACGAAAGAGCTTCTCGCAAACAACCGTCGGTGCCATTATACGCATCGAAAATAAAGAAACACAGTAAGTGTCAAAATCACTGTGGTGTTATTAGGGGGGTTGGAACAATTTCACAACAATTCTTGTCGGGACAATTTCGCACGCATTTGTTTCAAATGACTCCATGTGACTCTAACTGCTAACTTATTACTGTTAACCAGTTAACTTATCCAAATCTATACCTTTTTCCCCCACGTATTCTTGGAAGCTGATGACGCCATCTCCATCCAGATCCTTTTCCTTCAGGGTTTGACGCAGGATAACTTCCAGCATGTAAGGAACCTCCTCGGGGTGTGTGAAGGCCACATATTCTTCGGAATCCAGTTTCGAGTCCTTATTCACATCGGCAGCTACGAAGAGTTCTCGGTCATTGTTCAGCAGCTGAAATAAATTGTGGAAGTTAAGAGAGCAGTGGCAGAAGCTATGCCTATAAATACTCCTTCAGCCCAAGCTGACTGCGAATCATCTTTGATAGTGCAAAACGGATACGTCAGCTGAATTTTATTGGAGCTATATTTCGGCCCTTCTTGGCAAGGGTCCTCTTCAGTCTCAAAACCGCTCAAGTTGGAACAACGAACTTGTGGGAGACACCGAAATATAGCTCCAATAAAATTCAGCTGACGTATCCGTTTTGCACAATCAAATACAAGTTATACCTCTCATACAGCCTATTTAGGTGTCTCGAAACCAATATTTGAAAAGCTGTGTTCCCTCCTTTGTCAAGTTTTTTAACGCCAGTGCTATTAAGTAATTGTGTACCGAGGTCAACTCTTTTTATTAAAGTATTGGATGATTACTTTTAATTTAAATTAATTCATAAGTGTTGACTGTAAATTGTATATATATTTTTATTGATGACCAAACGAATATTCGGCTTGTCCGCTTCACGTTTTAGAAATGAACTGAAAGTCCGTATCCAAATCTGGACGTCCTAATCCGATGTTCAGCATTTATATTACGAATGAATGAATGAAATATTTTATTACCTATCAACAACACAAGGGAGAAAGAGATGGAGTAATATGGAAAAATAAAACGAAGAAAAACAACGGCTACAAAAATTAAATATCAAACAAATCTTATCGTAAAAGAATACCCATCAGGGGTGTGAAACATCCTTATTACTGAGGTACGCGACCAGGTTATCGACACTTAAAATAGGGTCTGCGACAGAGCACTTCTGAATCAAGTATCGATTGCAAGACCAACTGGGAAGTTGAAGAAGAAATTTGGCAAATTTGAAGAGCAGCTTTCTTAACTTTTTTCTTATTCGTGGCGTTCAAAAGATCCCAAAATGGAGCTACATACAGTAAGTGAGGCAAAGCAAAGCAAGGCAAAGCGTTGTAGAGCTTTGCAAGAAGCTTCATATTGACTTGCGATGTTACAACTGATGCGTAGGCTCCACGGAGTTTTTATCAGTGCGAGAAATAATCAGCTTACGACTTGCTGCTACAGACGGGCCAATTGGTAGGCCAAGGTATATCAGTTCACTCGAAGGTCTTACATCAGTAGGATACCACCAAGATTCACACACTCTGGAGAGAACTGAGGCGGACAATTAAAAAGAAATACTTGTGATTTCACAGCATTCAACGTAAAACCAATAGGTTTATAATTATTTTCAATTATTGGATAATACGATTCAAGCCTCATAATCAATCGATTTAAATTCAATAGGGCGTCAACACAACAGCTGCACCCTTCACAACACACGAAGTTGGAATTTCACTTTGCGCACTTAGAGAAGCATTATTATAAATTATTGGCGAAGTAATTTCCCCTTGATTAAATCCGAGACAAATTTCTGTACGACTCCCCGATCTTCAAACGGACCTTCGGATGTCGATATATATATATAATACAGCGGAACATATCGGATTAACCCCCCGGTTAATCAGCTCTAACATAGCCTGAGAATGAATAAACAAATTATACAAACCCACCCTCTGTCGAGGTCCATGTTCGCTACACGATTTCAGGCATATAATACTTCCATCCTAAATATCAACTGCTTTCGAGCAAGAAAGATAATAAAAAATTATAGAGGCGAACAAATATTCGTAGGAATGAAATATTTAAAAGGCAGGACTCGCAAAAATACCATCAGCATAGCTAATTTTCCCTTATAATTCACTATGCCCATGGGAAGGAATTTGAGCGTGAGCGCACGGCGGCGCAGCAGAATAAATTGACCGGCAATAAGAAAAGGGGTTAGAGACATTGCAATTAATATTCAAGAAGGCAGGGACCTAAAGGACGTAAATGTTTGTGTATTTTCTCATCGCTTATGACACTTCAGGGTCAGAAAAAGCTTTCATCTATTAAAGCACCCCTCGCATTTTTTTACTAAAACATGTTTACTGCAATAGTTGAACCCTTTAAACTAGATCGATAGATAGATAGATAGATATTTTTACTGATCCAACTCGTAGCGTCGACATGGCACTAAATACGTCGACCATTGCATTCCATGTCAGTTCCATGTGTTAAAATACTTGAATATATACAATTATTACATAAAAGAAAATAAATCTAGGCTCTGCTTTTAAAAAATTACACACGGCAAATTACACACTGCTTTGCTTGTTTTAAGCCGTTCCAGCCCCATTAATTTCTAGCTAAAACAGGAAAAAATTTACGGTAGCTTTATTCTGACGACAGGGTTTCTCGTAACCTATCTTAGGAGCATGATACGCATCGAAAATCGCGAAACAAAGTAAGTGTCAAAAGCAGTGAGTTGCAGCAAGAACAAATAATAGAGAACCTGCATTTCCCTATCTCTGGAATATGACCATGCGGAGTCGAATATATTCTGATACCCTGCCCGATGCAAACGAGCGGAGCAGGAGCTACGCAGAACATCATAATTTGTCACCTCTACAAACAGCTGTATCGCAGTAAAGCCCCGCAGAAGAACACGAACGCCGTCTGAGTCGTCCTGTACACCTGATTGGTTGTCTACCATTGTGACGTCACGTCTAACTCGCTGCAGACCGGGTTCTCCACCCCTGCAGGCATCCTACGGTTTTTCATCAGATATGCGCAGCGGCAAAGAGGGAAGTAGACTGGTATCAACTCAGAAACCTCCCAGCAGGTTACCTCTAGCTCCGCTCAGTTTTATCGGGGTATCTATAGTCGCTGCATGGGACCAAAGACGGAGGTTCTATTTGATTATTTGTTCTTCGTTGCAGGTAGGGCATGACCTTTGAGGCCTAACTTCTAGGGATACATATCCTGTCGAACCTACTACGTCAGGCCGTCTCTCCAGTTACTATTTTACCACGTTTACTTTAAAGAGCCGGTCTAATCAAGCCTATTCCGCGAAGCCTTTTGTCACCCTTACCTTGCTATGTCAAGCCTTCTTCTGTTGTAAGTTTTATCATGGAAAGTTGATTCCCTGAAACCTAATTTTGGAGCAAAGATAGTGTATTGTCCCCAGATGAGATGTCTATTCCCCCCACCCCTCCCGTCGTCCGTGCGTCGGTCCGAGAGGAACACTGGCAATTAGTTTTCTCCGTATCCTGCTAATTCTTCTGGCCAATTTTTACACAGTTTCATTCCATCATTTATTTCTGGTCTGATCTTGTAAGTGTACCTATCAGCTAATTTGTTGTCGATTTGTGTATATTCGTGAATACATTACTCCTCTTCTAGCTTAAGCTATCAGGAAATAAATAAAAAAAAAACTCATCTTATGAATCCGCTCAAATTTCTAGTCTAAGTCCTTACAGTTTCCGTTTTCCAAATTTTTACACAGTGTGCTTAGGCAATCCAACTTTTTGGTCTCCACCACCAACCATCCTCAGTAATCTATCACTGTATCTGACTACCTTAAATATCAGTGCTTTTTGTCACCTCTGATTTTTGAACTATAGCCTTTGTACATGATTTGATTTTTATTAAGATCGGATTAGAATCCGGATTCGATTCCGGATTACCATTCTCAGCACGAAATGTTGGACTGAGACTCGGCATCGAATCCTTTCATGATCGGATTTGCCGATCTCTGACTACAAGTACTCACCCCTTGATCATCTTTGCTGTAGGGATCCTTTAAGAATGCGTCCATCTCATCTGAATCGTTAAGACCATACGTTTCTGACACATACTCCTCCCAGGTGACTACGCCGTCACCATTTTCATCAGCATCATCCATCCGTTCTTTTGCTTCTTCTTCAGATAGAGATCTACGGAAATAGAACTCCGTTATTAATCAGAATATCCAGTAAAAAAAAACCTTAAAGTTCAACTGAAAAGCTGGGGATTTGTTTTTTTTCCCTTGGGATCTAGTAGTGACTTTCAGAATATGCACTGCTGGACCGACAGACAAAGTTCACCTCGACGCGGAGAATTTGAATTTCAACAGAAGCGTGAATTTTCAGTGGCAAATGCTCTGGAAATGTGATTGTAAAGTCAGTTCTGATGAAAGCCCGCAATTGCATGTGACGAAAAACAGATTATTTTTCAGGAATCATTTACTGTTGTAGTCAGAAAGTATTACAAGAACACTCTATATGACTAAGACTAAGTCCAAAACACGCCAATGAACATCGGGATAAACGAGAAACGTCGCCCGAATGATGACTAAAATCCTGTGTCAACCAATAAACGGCGTTCGTTGGGGAAAGCTGTGTGTGTCTTTCCTCTAGGTACGCGGCGATTCTTTATCGGCATGTAGAGTTAGTCATCAAGAGTATTTAGGTACAAACACATAGAGCTATCACAAATCCGAAAGGAAAGTTCATTCGATGAAAATCGATTATATGAATATCAAAGCGACGAAGTAACGCATTTTCATCGGGGATCTTCCAAGCTTACAAGAAAATAAACGATGGGTCACTGGGGCTTTATCTCAGCCCCATTCGATTAAACTCTAAAGTTAGACTGGAAACATATCAATAGACATTCCTTCAGCCCAAGCTGACTGCGAATCATATTTCAAAATGTAGCTGACTTATCCGTTTTGCACCGTCAAATATAAATATATCAACATAGCCTCATTCGCTCATTGGTCAGCCTAAAGTCCATAGAGCCCCCTAGAAACCACTGTTTTTTCTTCGCTTCTAAAACCAAATCGGTCACTTTCCAGCAAAAAATCGACTGCCTCTTCAACATCGTCCAGCCGTACTTTCGCTCCTTCCTTGGACAGAGATCAACAACAAAATTATCCGAAATTCATCAAAAAATGTTCCCACAGAAAGCTTTAAAGTTAACTGAATAGTTAAAAAGCCTCATATTTGATATTGCAAAACGGATATGTCAGCTGAATTTTATTAGAGATATATTCCTATGGTTTTACCACAAGTTCGTTTTTCCAACTTGAGCGGCTTTGAGCCTGAAGAGGACCCTTGCCAAGAAGGGCCCAAACATAGCTCTAATAAAATCAAGCTGACGTATCCGTTTTGCACTATCAAATATGATTGGCAGACAGCTTGGGCTGAAGGAATATTTAAAAAGCCTCATTTGCTGATTGTTCAGACGAAAAAAAAGTCGCATGATCCCACTTGTAGCAGATAAATGTAATTAAGCCAAAAAGGTTTTATATTCGATTCTGCTTGCTTGCAAGAATGGTTGAAAACGTTACTTTGAAACGATTCAGCTTCATAGCTGGAGCATCTTCAGCGAAGAGCAAACTCAATTACATACTACAACACAACAACAGCAGAAGAAACGACGCAAACCATAAGATGACCAGAAGAACGACAAATATTCTTTGAGCCCAAGCTGACTTTGAAACATTTATTCAAACAATGTTTACAACGGGTACGTCAGCTACGATTCTTCATCAGCGATATTTCGGCCCTTTTTGGCAAGGGTCCTCGTCAGGCTGTCAATCTTCTGGTTCAACTTCGGGGAAGGAAACAAACCTGTAATAAATAACTGAAGCTTCTACCGACTATAAATATCTTATTAAAGTAAGTTATCTTCAAATACTACTATAATGAAAAAACTAGTCTTGTGATTTTATTTTTGACACGGACGCTGTTTTTGCTGGACGATTGGGGCGATGACAGGAAAGGGTTTTTTCTGCATTTTGGTCGACTTAGGTTTTTTTATTAATAAGGGACAGAAAACTTAAATATTATTTTATTAATAACCTCGTTCTACGTTTCTATTATCGAGTACTCGTCTGTATCTATTACTTTGAATAATGACTGCACGGAAAAACTAGTGCTGAGATTTAATTTTTGACACGGCTGCTGTTTTTGCTGCACGATTGGGGCGTGTCAAAAATTAAATCTCAGCACTAGTTTTTCCGTGCAGTCATTATTCAAAGTAATAGATACAGACGAGTACTCGATAATAGAAACGTAGAACGAGGTTATTAATAAAATAATATTTAAGTTTTCTGTCCCTTATTAATAAAAAAACCTAAGTCGACCAAAATGCAGAAAAAACCCTTTCCTGTCATCGCCCCAATCGTCCAGCAAAAACAGCGTCCGTGTCAAAAATAAAATCACAAGACTAGTTTTTTCATTATAGTAGTATTTGAAGATAACTTACTTTAATAAGATATTTATAGTCGGTAGAAGCTTCAGTTATTTATTACAGGTTTGTTTCCTTCCCCGAAGTTGAACCAGAAGATTGACAGCCTGACGAGGACCCTTGCCAAAAAGGGCCGAAATATCGCTGATGAAGAATCGTAGCTGACGTACCCGTTGTAAACATTGTTTGAATAAACAGAAGAACGACGCGGCTTAGGAAAAAAAAAAATATTAAAATGTGTGTTTTTATATGGTGTGTATGTACAAATCGATTACTGTTTTACAATTCTTGAAAATGCGGTAGCTTTCACTCGGAATTCCAGCCAGCTTTTATCAATCAATCAATTAATCAAGTTTATTTTCCAAATAGCTTAAAGCTGGAAGAGGAATAAAATATTTACGAAATACACAGACACGAAACAAATTAACTAATACATTTAGAAGATATGACCAGAAATAAATGATGGGATGAAACTATGTAAAAACTGGGCAGAAGAATTAGCAAGATATGGAGAAAACTGACTGCCAGCTTTCCTCTCGGACCAACGCACGGAAGACGGGAGGGGAGGGGGGAATAGACACATCTCGGGACAACACATTATCTTTGCTGTAAAATTTTTTGAAAGAGTATTCCTGCGGTCAATTAATTTATGAAAGTCCAGTTTAATGAGAGTCTATTCATATGAAATATTATCATCACCCAGAATGATTCTCACTGCTCTCTTTTGGACATTTTCCAGGCCCTCTTTCAACAAATACTTTCATCCAATATAAGTTGCGTTTTTGCAGATACGATGATATCTGGTACCACGGTAACTGGATCTGCAATTAGTCGTTTTTGCAGTTACCGTGGTATCTAATATACGGTTGCTCTGCAAAAACGACAATTGCTGAAATGGCGCTTTTCGAAGTCATCCCAAAAGAAAAACAGATATTCAGTCACATCACTAAGTGGTAAAGTTCTTTCTCACCAATCTGACAAAATTTGATGAAAGTGAGATGACTTTTCAGATACCACGACCAGTTACCACGGTCGAGCCGTAGTATCTGAATATCTGATACCACGATAACTGGCCAGATACCATGATAACTACAAAAACGCCATTTGACCGTGGTATCAGATACCACGATAACTGCAAAAACGACTTTAGACCGTGGTATCAGATCCCATGGTATCTGCAAAAACGCAACTATAGACAATCTCCTTTTTTCTGTATTATGAATGGTCATCTTGGCTTTAAACCTTATACTGGTCCATTCCGAATGAGCATGACAGACGGAATGGCAAAAATATGATCAACTAAGAAGGGGGGAAGAAGGCGGTCGAGAAAACGTCCTAGTCGAATACCGATGTGAATTACCATGAACAACAAATCACGGGTCCTTGATTACATACCTATCTATCTAGAGACTAACCTGAACGATCTCATGATCCACTGTTTCAGTTCCTTGCGGGAGATGGCGCCGTCTCTGTCCACATCCATTTTCGTTAGGAGGATTCTCAACCTCCTCTTAGCCTCTTGAGGGGGAAGGTGGTCGAATTCTTCAGCTTCTTTGGTGCTTCCTAGAACAGAGCTAGTATAAATATGGGCACAGAGTGCTGAGATCGAAATCGCTTGGGTTTCTCTCTGGTGGGAATATACACCGGGTTACTTGTTCATCGAACTCATCACTCACACAAACGCTGTCAGGTACGCGCAATGAACCCTCAACACCCACGATATCATGAGGACAAACAAAAAAGTCAGCAGATGCTTTTTTGACGGTTTTCGGCTCTTTCTGGCAATGCCTGTTATTTATTTATTTATTTATTTATTTATTTATTTATTTGTATAACCCACTGAAAAGACAGAATAGCGGAGTACAAACAATGAAAAAGAACACAAAACACTAAAATACACTAGAATTCACTCTAGAAGAAGGGACAAGCCGTGATGTGCGGGGAAGCTGAGATGGGACGTTGTGGACAATTTTTTACTTATGGCCGAAAGTTTCAGCGATATATCCGGAAGCTTGTAACGCGAAATCAGATGTCTGTTTTTATACCAGGGAGGTAGGAAAAGGAAGAATTTTGCATATCGGTAATAACAAGAACGGAGGGAATGAAGATCTTTTTTCTTTAAAACTGAAGAGAGGCCGGAAAGAAATTATCATTACTATTACGATTTGTTTGAATCCTTCAAAAATGAAGATTTGTACATTTACACTTTGAACACGCACATTTTATCTTTCGTTAGTTTATTTTTATCTGCATGTCGTTCAGTCATCATTGCTCTTCTGGTTTTTAGTTACATGTCGTCTTATTGTCTGTTGGTCCCGCATCGTTTTCCTGTTGTGATTGTGGTGGATTTTATGATTTACTTTTGTTTTTTTTTTCGCTGAGGACGGTTTCCCGGAAGTGCAACCGAAATATCCGAAATTGTATTTATCCCTCGCACATCATCTTGGAGGGGTAACTAGCTGATCAAGAAAAAAACCTAAAAATCTCGTTTTTTCTATTTTATTTGAAACTGAAGAGTGGTGTATAAAAAGAAACAATAACATGTCAATCTAACTCACACACATTTTTACTATTCAAAGTTTCCAAAGGAGTCTTCACTTTAAAATTAGAAGTTAGGAAAGAGTTACTCGCAGAAATAGGAAACCAAGAAGGAATTTAGAGAATTAATAATAAGTAACTTTTAACGCAAAAAGTTCAGAAGGACGAAAAGAAAAAAAGAAAGCAGAAGGAAAAAGAATGTGAGGAAGTGCAACAACCGTATAAATAGAACCAAGAACATCTCTGCGATACATTCCCCGTAAACGAATAACATCACCGACTGCTCGTCTTATTTTATCTTGCACATGTTGAATAAGGATAAGTTTCCAACCCCTGGTAGAATATTAGAAGAAGAAGGGATTCCAAGATACATAACTTTCTCAACAGGGCTGAAAACAATCCCCCCACCACAATCCAGAGGGGAATTCAGTGCCGGGAAACTACTAATCACAAAATAATTACACTTTTCTGAACTAATTATTAGACCCTTCTGCCCCAATTTAGACACCAGAACGCATAAAATTTCATGCTTCAAACACAACAAATTACATCCCAACTATTGTCTGTTGAAACCGCGCATCCTTGTGTTGTCTGTTATGAAACTTATGACAGTGTAGATAAAAAGAAACTTGAGACTTCTCGTTAACAGGTTACAGTAATTATTTATTCAACCCAAGGTAACTCCAAACCATGCTTGGCTTTGGTCAGCTAACATTAGTTGCGTTTTTGTCGGTTTTCGCATTTTTCAGGCCTCTGAGAACATTCTCGCATTTTTGCTAAGTCGCCGTTAGCACTAAGGACTTCACGCTTTTCTTGGATAAAAACGTAATTTCGACAAATGCCAGTTTACTTGTATTTTGCTTGTGGGCTATTGTAAGTTTTCATCTTTAAAATCCGCGACAGTCTCCAAATACTGATTGAGTCAAATACATCTTTTATTGGACTTTTGGGTAAACTGGCAGGAGTTGCGAGGTAAAAAGGTTGCCTGAAACTGTTAGAGTGTCCGAAGATAGGAAAGTTTTTAAAAGAGCTCTATAAAGATTTATGTTATCTAACAATTATATTTCTTCTGTCTGATTTAACTGATTCATTTTTGTTAGTGCTCGGAGGAAGATCAGACCCATGTCGCAAAACCTTTTTATTTTTCATTTTTCTTTAGTCATATGTCTGTTGTCGTAAATTCTCGTGTTGTCCTTAAATTTTAGTGTTGATGTGATAGTTGTTCGTTTGTTTTTTCTTTACAATGCCTTAGGCTAGAAGTGTATTAATAATTTTTACAAACCCATTAGACTTAGTGAAGCGCCGTTTTTTATACCACTGTCATGCCTGATGCTTTTGAGAAACACCAGGTTTATATATATTTGCCATTAAAATTGTACCTTACCTTACCTTACCTTAAAAGCCAAAAAGAGAGCGCAACTTGGTTAGCTACCAAGTTTCCTTTTTTGCAAAAAGGCGAGGAAAAAGGCGAGTCGGCATTTGTCTTTTTGACAAAAACTAAATTGTCAAACAGTGCTTACCATTTTAAGAAAACGCAAAACAAGTAAAAAGCCATCAAAACGGCGAGTGAAAAAGGCGAGCAAAAACGCAACTATTATGACAGCCCTTTTGGAAGAGTCATCCTCCAGCCAATAATCAAAACATACCGATTGCCTGAGCCTCGTTTTTGTTGCAATAGCGCTTCCGCATCGCTGCTGCAGCACTTCTTTGCTTTTGCACAATACGTGTTTTTGGATTCAATCTCTTCTTGGTTGAAGCGGCAGCGCTGCAGCATCTTGCAGGGAAGCACGGACTTGGTCGGTGAGCAAGTCCGTGATTCTTGAGAAGCGCTGCAGTGCAAAAACGGATGTAAAGAATCAGTCCGGAATCGGCGGAGAAGTGGACCTGCAGCATGCAACAAAAACGAGGCTCTGGTTGCAATGACACGTCCTTGGAACCCCGTGGCTCTTTAGACCGCAACCACCAAACCCTCACTTTGGAATAGGTTATGCTCAACGTTCGGCATACCCACAGTTTGGAATGTCGGTTACCCTATGCCAAATTTATGACCCCTAATCCACTAAGAAAAAAACTGAACGGTTGTCTTAAATTTCACTAAAAACATCAATATTTCACTGGGTTAGGGCGTCCAGCATTTAGCATAGGGCAACAGGTAGGGTAACTGGTACTGCCACCTGCGGCCAACAAACCCTTTGGGGCTTTCTTAGCAGGTGCTGTAAAATGTTTTGTATACATGTGTAAAATAAAATCTAATCTAATCTAAAAAAAAAATCTAATCTACATAGCTTACTGACATCAAGTCACGGGGCTGATGGTACTGACGACCAAACTTTATTGAGGCACTGGCCAAAAAAGGGAAATAGTGCAGTACAAAGAAAGAAGCCGATAAACTTCAATTTTGCTTATTTTCTTTATTTTCGTCATTTACTCCGCCTTTTCAAAATGGCAGGTCATAAATAAATTACTTACTTACTTACTAATGACGAAGTAGTACAGTATCTGTTTCGAAGTGTAAATTTCTGTCCTAATTTAAGTTGTTTCTTTCTTTTCTTTATGTACTCCACTATTTCTATTTTATGGAAGTGGGTAAATAAAAAGATTCATTCATTCATTCATGACAAAAAAAAATAAAAAAAAATCAGACCTTGAAAGTGGTAAACGGCATTTGAGGTGGATTGCCTTGATACAACGTATATCGCCAAAACAATTTACCTAAAATCGCCTCATGGTCGAACTCTACATTATGTTCTTCCCCCTCGAAGTGACTGTGGTCACGTGGGCTGAAAGCGCCATCTGCCTCCCGCTCTTTTGCGCCATGTTTATGCCCATGCCCTATGGTCGGGGTTGTTGGGACACAGGAGATGGATGCAACCAGCGCAGCCAGGATCAGTATCTTCATGGTCAAATTAAGCTGATTTCAGCCAATATAAGCTACTATACGGAGTTATCTATGTTGCACGTCCAAGCAGCGTAGGACTCGACGATAATTTGGAATGGCAAGTTACACTACTTCTCGGAAAAGCGTCCTGCAAGATGTCGATAACTCCTTAAAGGTTTTCCTTTTCTGTTTCACTAGGAGTTTGTGTGCTCCAAACTTCAAGCTACTGCCGATGATCCTAAAACTTGTCAAGCTTAGATCACGGATGCGGAACTTCTAAGCATCGAAAGGCTTTCACGGAAATTTGGAATGCCAAGTTCCAGTAGGTTATTTTCAACTAGCTCTCCAAGAGACTTTCTACAACTCTTCTGCCTTTTCTTCAGGCACAATTCGATGCTGTTCGAGTCCACTTTCCAGTTTGGCACCTTTATAAAACAAAACAAAACACTTTTGAAACTCTCTATTTCTTTCTTAACCTTTTTGAACTCCAACTAGCTCTCCAAGAGACCCACCACTGTTTCACTTTGTGTTTTCTTCCAATTCTTGCGGACGATCTTAAAACTGGCCAGGTATGCTTTTCAGTTTGGCACCTTTTTTAAACCCTCAAATCACGTTGCCAAATGTCACTTCACAATAAACTAATTGAACATCCATATCACGCTACCTCTCCAAGTACCGTAGGGCTTTCGCAACAAACTGAAATGCTATCTACTAGGCTATTCGTGCTTTTTAGCCTTTACGTCCTCTGGGATACTATCGACCACACTTCCAACTTTATTCTGTTTTGTTGGGATAAACCTCAATTTTATTCAAGCTTACAGGACGATTTAAAAACTGGCCAAGTTCACCTTTCACTTTTTTTAACAGCACACGTTCCAAAATTTCAAAAAAGTGAAAGACCCAACCACATCACACTTCCAGGAGTGGCAGTTGCCGGATAAGCTTTTTTCCAGACGGCTGCACCAGTCTTCCAACGGATATTTCACTAGTCACACCTGGCCCGATTATGAGTCACCGGAGACAAAGGTCAAACCATAAATGTCACGCCAAATTCCAGAGTAAAGGCCTTCCAAACCTCAATAAGAGGGCCTCAATAAAACGCACAACTGTAATAAACATGGACAGTTTCCCTGGTAGCACACTACTGTCCCCGGTCTTTCACGAGGCGTCCGAATCCCTTTGAATTCCAGCGTGAGAAAACCAATCTTCTGTCTGATCCGCAAAGATGTAACATGCGCACGCGTTCGATCCAGTGGCGAAGTTAAGTTGCGCGATCGATTTAGAGTAGCTTAGGCGGTGCGCAAGGGCGTTTCTGTTTTCTATAAAAAGAGTGTTATGCGTTAGCATGGCGAAATGAAAAGGGAAAGAACGAGGGGTTAACATAGTGTTTACACGGACAAGAATCCGCGTCGAGTAAAAAGGAATTATGTTCCACTCAAAAGGTTGAAAGGATTCCGGTCTACTTTGCAATGAATTTTGTCGTCGGCGTAAGTGAAGAAAGAGGACTAAACCAAGTCTTAATTGCTTTTGAGAGCAGCAGCCATCAATACTGATGTCATAAGTGCTATCAAAATATTTTATAGTTTGCTAGTTGAATCTGGCCTGAATTTTCTGGCTTGAAGAAACAGTTTTTTCCCTCTGTGTGTAAATCTGTCACTAAGACCGGACCGAGGGGTTACCAACTGTCGGGCACACTCTGTACCGGGGAGTCGGGCACACGTCAGGCACAGTCGGGCACACGTCGGGGCACAGTCGGCCACACGTCGAGCACACGTCGGGCACACATCGAGCACAGTCGGGCACAGTCGCAAATTTTGCTCAATAGATGGCTCGACTTCTGCTGCGACTTTGTTAATTTAGTATCTTCGCATTCTGTTTTAGAGAGAAGTTAGACGAAGAAGAAAGTTTCAACATCTCATTGGGGCTCTGAAGTCCTAAATGTAGGGGTGGGGGAGGGGGTTCAAATTAAGGGACAAACAAAATATTTTTAAACGGCTCATGTGATAGTCGATAATGGGGTAAGAAGACATGCTGAACACGATGATGAACACCATTTTCTCGAAGGACAAATAGTTCGTCCGGAATCCGACAAAAACCGGAAAGTTGGTTAAAAGTAAAAGTTTCATTTGAGGTTGATTAAATGTTCGATTTAAGGGTAAGAAGACATTCTAAACACTTGTGTGAAAAGCATTTTCTACCCGGACAACTAGTTCGCCCGGAATCGGGTCAGAACCGGAAAATTTGTTAAAAGCATTTATTTTAAGTTGATTAGATGACAGATTTAGGGGTAAGAAGAGACGCTGATATAGCCGCTGTATATGACAATCATTTTTTTACCCGGACATATAATTCTTCCGGAATCCGGTTGTAACCGGAATTTCTTCTACAAGTTAAATTTTTATTTGAAGTTGATTAGATGTTCTTTATAGGGATTAGGAGATACGCTGAGTTCGTTTCTGAACTTTCTTTTTTTGCTGGACGAGTAGTTCGCTCGGAATTCGGCCGAAACCACAAATTTGGCAGAAATAAAGCAGGAAGTTTCGGTCAGTATCATCAAAACAGATATGGCTTATACAGGTTTATCAGAAGTTGTTTTTTTCTGATGATTAGCCTGGCGAAGACAAGACCCAGTTGCCTGGATCAAATATTAGATTTCTGGGATCCCATCGAAACCTTTTCGTCTTGGTCTATTGGAGGCTTATGTTGGCCTCAACCCATCTTCTTGGATGAAGGTGCTGTTTTGGGTTCTAGTTTTTGGGATCCCAAAACCAAGTGGAGGGATACCTATGACATCGGAAAAGTTGTCCGTCTGTCCGTCCGTCTGTGAGCACGATAACTCTCGAAGGGAATGAGATATTTTGATGAAACTTGGTGTGAGGGTTCTTTGGTTCAAGAGTAAGGTCAAGTTGGTAGATGGGCTCTGTAGCCCTTTTTTTAGGGGTGGGGGAGGGGGTTCAAATTAAGGGGCAAACAAAATATGACAGCTAATGTGATAGTCGATTATGGGGTAAGAAGACATGCTGAACACGATGATGAAAACCATTTTCTCGCCGGATAAGTAGTTCGTCCGGAATCCGGCAAAAACCGGAATGTATATACGGATGCGTCAGCTACGATTCTTCATCAGCGATATTTCTGCCCTTCTTGGCAAGGGTCTTCGTCAGTTGGTTAAAAAAAAGGACAAGAAAGTTGGTTAAAAGTAAAAAAAAAATCTGAAGTTTATTAGATGTTCGATTAAGGCGTAAAAAGACATGGTGAACACGATGATGAAAACTACTTTTTCGCCGGACAAGAAGTTCGTCCGGAATCCGGCAAAAACCGGAAAGTTGGTTAAAAGTAAAAGTTTTATTTGAAGTTTATTAGATGTTCGGTTTAGGGGTAAGAAGACACAGTGGATACTTATATGAAAAGCACTGGCTACGCCGACAACTAGTTCGCCTGGAATCCAGCCAAAACCGGAAAATTTGTTAAGAGCAAAATTTTATTTGAAGTTGATTAGATAACAGATTTAGGGCTAAGAAGAGACGCTGAGTCTGTATATGACAATCATTTTTTACCCGGACATATTATTCGTCCGGAATTCGGTTGAAACCGGATTTTTTTTTATAAGGTAAAGTTTTATTCGAAGTTGATTAGATGTTCTCTATTGGGATAAGGAGGTACGCTGAATTCGTTTCCGAGTTTTCTTTTTTTGCTGGAAAAGTAGTTAGCTCGGAATTCGGCCAAAACCGGAAATTTGGCAGAAGTAAAGCAGGAAGTTTCTGTCATTATCGTCAAAACAGATATGGCTAATAGAGGTACTGGACTTGGTTTTCTCAGATGATTAGCCTGGCGAAGACTGGATCTGGCGAAGACAAGACCCAATTGTCTGGATCAAATATTAGATTTCTGGGATCCCATCGAAACCTTAGGTCTTGTTGTTTAGGAATTTCAGTTCCTGACAAATTGAAATTTGATCTGAACTTATTTAACTTGCCAAATTTAGGCTAACTAAACTGAACGTAGCAAAACAGATTGAAGTAATGTCATATTCAGTATTTTCTTCCACGAAGTGGTTAGTAACTAGTGTTATGGCTTGACTCAACACTATTCGTCTTCTGTTGGCACAAACAGAGATGTTTCGTAACATTTCGTGATGGCCCTGGATAACTGGAGAACTGTTGTGAGTCTAAGATCAAGAATCTCTGCCTTTAATCAGTCAGCTTAAAAAAAAATCCTATCTTCTTGAAAAAATGGTGTCAGGGTTGAATACTACTTGAGCCCAAGCTGACTTTGAAATATATATTCAAATAGTGCATAAAACGGATCAGCTTCGATGTTTTGGCAGCGATATTTCAGCCCTTCTTGGAAAGGGTCCTCGTCAGGCTGTCGAGACCCCTTGCCAGTGAAGGCAGAAATATCGCTGCCAAAGCATCGTGGCTGACCTATCCGTTTTATGCACTATTTGAACATACGTCAAGGTTATTCGTCGTACACCGGTAAAATCATTTGCTTCCCTTCTTTTGGATTGATGTGGTACAACCCAGCTTCCACAACATCGAATAACTCCCGGGCTCACTAATGACATTATAAGTATTTGCAAGGGTTGTACATATGGTGTAGCCTACTGTTTGTAATGTGTTTTTACGTTACTCTACTGTGCATATATGCCTACAGTTAATATACTTTCTGTCCATGAGCCTTTTCTCAAGATTTGCAGATTCGTCGTTTTGACAAAATTTTGATCGTAAACGACGACTTTGGTACTCAATCGTGCACAGTTGGGCACAGTCGGGCAAAATCGGGAACAGTCGGGCACAGTCGGGCACAGTCGGGCACACTTCTGGCACACGTCGGGCACAGTCTGGCACACTCTATTGTCGGGCACACCTGTACCTCAATTTTGGGAGTTGGTAACCCCTCGGACCGTGCTCTCGTCAAATTTTCCTCTGCCTGTTAACGCTGCATAAAAGCCAGGCTTTGCCTTTCAGATTTTTCTTCCGGACTTCACACATCCGTTCCCTTCGAGACGGATCCGGACGGGGCCAGTCCAAAAGTTTCTTGAAGTCCGGTGTGTTGGACCAAAAGCTGGGTGTAACAAAAAGAAGGGCCTAATAAGGCAACACATATGGGGACGCAATAAGTATGCAAATGAATGACATGGGATAGGATACACAGAAAGAGTGATTGACAGTCTTGACTGGAAGGCAACCGATATTTCAAGGGGACATCTAGGGAATGTTGAAGAATAGCAAAATTAGCTATTTAGCAAAAATTAAGTATTTAGCAAAATTAGCTATTTAGCAAAATTAGCACAAGTAATAAAAAGAAATTAGCAAGTAGTAGAAGTCAACAAGTAAGTGAGAGTTCGTAACTCCAGAGCCTAAAAGAAGACACGTTAGAAGAGCTGTTCCCTCACTCTATAGCCTGAATAATGGCCCTTTTAGTTTTCGTGCCTCTTTTTAGTACTCGTGCCTCCTACACTATGCCGTGCCGTGCCTCTTTTTTAGTCGGTCCCATTGTAGTTATCATGTAATAGGCCTGGCAGTGCTGTTCCACAAAAAAGGAAAACAAATCGTTCAAAATTATGAAGCTAGATACCAGGCAGCCAATAATAATATAATAATACATTATTTATTACCCACAAATTCCAGAGGAGAAACAAGTGGAGTACAATAAAGAAACAAGAGCTGTAAGCTCATATGGCACTTGCATGTGTCAAGATGATTTGATTGATCAAAAGTAAGTTTCGACTTTGCGGTTGAGATGCGCGCTATAAGGGAGCTGGAACTTCATTTGTAAGCAAAACCCTTCAGGCAAAACTGCTAATGGGCTGATGGGCATCACGAAAATGCATATATTGCTTAAAAGTATTTTTTTTACTTTGCGGTCAAGATTGGTACTTTAAGGAATAATCGGATTTGGGAAGTAGCAATTTCTAAGCAAATGTTGTTGAGTCTCCAATATTCCAGCGAAGTTTCATCGTCCTAGCACATCTGGAAGTACCTTAACGCGCGATCACCGGAATCCCAGACCCCCCTCCCCCTCCTCCAACTCCACCCACAATAACCGGAGCCAATCCGGTTCTGTAAATGATTAATCCAGAGCATCTGTTTGTCATTCCCACGAAGTTCGATCCAGATCACAACAGTCTTACCAGATTTACATGGACCAGATGTTTGTCTTCCCAGCAAGTTTCACTCCGATACCATCGTTCTAACCGTTTCTCGAGATTTCCGGTCCACCCCCCCCCACCCCACCAAGCTCCCCCGCGGTGCACGTAGCAAATCCGATTCAGCAAATGACTTACCTAGAGCATCTGTTTGTTCTTCCCACAAAGTTCCATCCCGATCCCTCCATTCTAAACGGGGCACGTATTTCCCCCCCCCCCCCCAATAGTTGCCGGATCCGGTCCGGATATGAAAAAAATCATCGGAGAAATGTCCTCTGTTGAATTCTTAAATTTCACTCGAATCCGATCACCCATTCCAAAATTACGCATGACTGAAAATTTCGGATTCCCCTCCCTCCACTCCCCCCACCATTATCTGATCGACAAAATTTTTATTTTGAAGTCAGTTTGATTGGGTCCCTAATATGCCTGCCAAGTTTCATCGTGAAAATCCCCAAAACCACCATCACCAGAATTCCGGGACCCCCCCCCCCCCATAAGTGTCCGGATCAAGTACAATGGTCTAAAGGACTTATCTAGAGCAGATGCTTGTTCTTCCCAGCAAGTTTCACTCCGATCCCTCCATTCTAACCGTTTCTTGAAATTTCCGGTCTCCCCCCCCCAACTCCCCCCTGGCTACCGAATCCGGTCAAGACTTTAAACGGGACATTACAGATATATATTCTGTTCAGTTATGAAGTTTCATTACAATCCGATCATCCGTTCGAAAGTTACACACTTCTCAATTTCCCGGATTCCCCTGCGGATTCCCCTCCCTCCACTCCCCCACCATTATCTGATCGACAATATTTTTATTTTGAAGTCAGTTTGATTGGGTCCCTGATATGCCTGCCAAGTTTCATCGTGAAAATCCAAAAAACCACCATCACCGGAATTCCGGGACCCCCCCCCCCACAAGTGTCCGGATCCAGTACAATGGTCTAAAGGACTTATCTAGAGCAGATGCTTGTTCTTCCCAGCAAGTTTCACTCCGATCCCTCCATTCTAACCGTTTCTTGAAATTTCCGGTCTCCCCCCCCCCCAACTCCCCCCTGGCTACCGAATCCGGTCAAGACTTTAAACGGGACATTACAGATATATATTCTCTTCAGTTATGAAGTTTCATTACAATCCGATCATCCGTTCGAAAGTTACACACTTCTCAGTTTCCCGGATTCCCCTGCCCTCCATCCCCCCCCAAATGGTCGGATCAGAAAACTGATTATTCCTAATTTTGTTTGGTCGAGTCTCTGATATGCCTGCCAAGTTTCATGGTCCTAGCACAACTGGAAGTACCCTAACTCGAAAAAGTGTCACAAAATGCCCTAAATTTTCAAGTTTCCAGCGCCCCGCACTCCCCCCCATATGGTCGGATCGGGAAACTGATTATTTCCAGGTTAGTTTGGTCGGGTCCCTGATATTCCTGCCAAGTTTCATTGTCCTAGCTCATCTGGAAGTACCCTCACTCGAAAAAGTGTGACAAAATGCCCTAAATTTTCAAGTTTCCAGCGCCCCAACTCCCCCGCATATGGTCGGATCGGGAAACTTATTATTTCCAGGTTACTTTGGTCAGGTCCCTGATATTCCTGCCAAGTTTCATTGTCCTAGCTCATCTGGAAGTACCCTAACTCGAAAAAGTGTGACAAAATGCCCTAAATTTTCAAGTTTCGAGCGCCCCCACTCCCCCGCATATGGTCGGATCGGGAAACTGATTATTTCCAGGTTCGTTTGGTCGGGTCCTGATATTCCTGCCAAGTTTCATTGTCCTAGCTCATCTAGAAGTACCCTAACTCAGAAAAAAGTGACAAAATGCCCTAAATTTGCAAGTTTCCAGCGCCCCGCACTCCCCCCCATATGGTCGGATCGGGAAACTGATTATTTCCAGGTTAGTTTGGTCGGGTCCCTGATATGCCTGCCAAGTTTCATTGTCCTAGCACATCTGGAAGTACCCTAACTCGGATATGTGGGACAAAAAACTCGGACCGACCGACAGACCGACAGACGGAATTGTGATCGGTATATGGCACTTGAGCCAGAGGCTGCAAGTGCCATAAAAAGGAGGAAAGTTACTAAAAATAAGTATACATACAAAAGTAATAGCGCACAAACAGGGGGGTAAGGGGGTGGTATGGTGAAAATTGGAGTAGACTGATCCCGACACTTTCATTTGTGTCATTAGTAATGTCTCCAAAATATCCGGAACACCACACTTATTCCACTCTATTCCAATGCCAAGGGGAGGTAAAGAAAGAATTTACAGTAACGAGACTTGACTTGACTTGACTTACTTTAGTAGTCAAGAACTTTGTTTAGTTTAGTAAAGAAAGAATATACAGTAACGAGAAGATCTTTCCTTTTTAAGAAGAGGATACAGTCCAGAAAAACAGAAGATAGAATGGTCGCAAAAAGTTGAGCAGAGCCGACCGAAAGCTCATGGGACATTCATGGGACCAATTTATTTCAGAAGCGGAAATCCCTTTTACTAGGTAGGAAGAAATTCCCAAAAACTTAAATCAGGATGATCAAACTGATTGTCTTCAATTAAAGTTCAACTGAAAATACAAAGACCAACAATAAGCACAAGCTAGCTTGTGTCTTCTAAAAATAGCGCTGCATTCAAATTGCATTCTTCTGATACTGTAAATTCCTCCTCTACTTGCCAGTTGGGTATAAAACCGAACAACTGCAAAATAAATTTCACAAATATAACCGTTAAGCTTGATGAGCTGCACAGAAATCTGTCGGTTGCGGTGTTTTCTCCGGTTTGTTTGAAGTGTAATTTTGTCTGAAGTGTAAATTTGTAATCTAGTATAAGTTGTGTACTTTCTTTTCGTTATATACCCCGCCATTTCTATTTTATAGAAGTGGGTAAATAAACAATGATATTCAATTAAATCCAAAAGAATTCCCTCCCTCTAATCACCCGTTACCCCCTACTGGACCACCGTGTCCCAGTCCCTCATCAGTTTGTGTCCTATTAAAAAAGCTGTCCTAAAAAAAAGAAACTCTTACCTTAACAGCCTTCTCAATGTGTATGGGTTTCACTGTTCTCGATTTATCTTTCTGTGCCTCGTCCAAAGCAACCTTGACTATAGAGTCACAGGCTACACGAAACTGAAGAACAGTCTAGAACAACAAATAATCAATCAATCAATCAATCTAATCTATCAATCAATCAATCAATCCAAATTTTTCAAATGGCTTAAAGTTAGAAGAGGAATAAAATATTTACGAAATACACAGACACGAAACAAATTAACTAATACACTTAAAAGATATGACCAGAAATAAATGATAGAATGAAACTATGTAAAAACTGGGCAGAAGAATTAGCAAACGAGGCGTCAGTTATATATCAAAGAGTTGATTGCCTTCAAAACTGTTGCCGTCAAAAACTATGGATAATGATGGGTACTATGGATACTGACTACCTTAAAAATTCACAGGAAAAATTAGAAAAACACAAAAACAAAAATGTGTCATACTGCACCCAGTTATCCCGGTCCTTCCTATATAACGCTAGAGAGCTTTTGGAAAACGACTTGCAGAGCATGAGCAAGAAATTTGAACACAACTGTGAATCTGAGAAGCTCAAAACATCCGACTAGAAAATCTCTTCAATGCCATACGACTAGAAACAGGTCATTTACGGGCAAAATTCATGTTACCGGTAAAACATACATCTGAGAGCACGACTCTCTAAAGCATGAGGGGGGGGTGCCTTGCCGCCCCCTCGAACCGCCCCTGGCTGGAGACAAATCCCGGCTAAGGAGCATTTTTTTTCTTCATGTTTTGATCTCAAGGGCATCTTCCCCATCATATTAAATCTTCAGACATATTTTGTTTTCACCACGAGTCCCAGCCATCTGGGCCCTTCCAAACATATGTCTGTCAGTCAAACAACCTCAAAACTTACTACTAGAACCAAACTTACTACTAGAACCTAGAACCTCAGAACCATTCTGACAAACTTACAACACATAACTGTGAATCTGACACGCTCAAAATATACGACTATAAAATCTCTTCAATGCCATGCGACTAGATATAGGTCATTTACAGGCAAAATGTATGTTAATCAACTGTCTTGTGTCAATCTAGCAAGCTCAAAACATATGAATGAGAACAACTCTCTGAAGCATGGGGGGATGCATACCCCCCCCTCACCCCCCCCCCTAAAAAACACCCCTGGCTTGAGACAAATCCCAGCTGAGGAGCATTGTGTCTTTCATGTTTTGAACTCAAGGGTATCTCCCCATCACTACAAATCTCTAGACATACTCTTTTTTCACCACAAGACCCAGCCACATGGGCCTTGGATTTTTTACGAGGCTGTTGAGTCCTGAACTTATAAATTCAGTCCAAATTTTACTTCTGGTATATTTATCATGGTACAAGTCCCTTGCAGGGGAATCAAGAGTAGGGCCCCCCCCCCCCCAATAATATTGTCGTAAACACAGTCATTTTTTTCTGGCAACAGTCGATTTAATTTAAAATCAATTGGTTTCTCATAAAAATAGTCGATTTTTTCTTAACAATAGTCGTTTTTCTTAATATCAGTCGATTTTTCATCTACACAGCCGTTTTTATCTACAAAAACAGTCTGTAAAACTGACCACCCAGTCGGTAAATACCTTGCCCTCCCCCCCCAAACATTTTGGCTAGTAACGCCTCTTCCCTCGTATAACATTCCTTCCCCTTTGGCTTTGGCCTTAATCGAAATGCTACTATAGTCTTTAGTGATTTTATGTTGGTTGGAATGTAAAAAATTAGTTTTCGTATACTGTGTAAACCAGGTATTACTGGTATAAGCTAGCATGTGAAAAACAATACGAATAATGAGATGGAAATAGGTTTCAGTTGCAATTTAGACCTGATTTAGACCTGCTGCAATCCCAATGATGTCATTACCAGTTTACTTGGCCGAAAGTTTGCATTGGAACAACAAAGTCACTTTATCGGGTATTCCAAGCTATGCAAACAAGTCAACCACAAACCCCTGATTTTTGGATATCCTATGCCAAATGCTGGATATGTCTAACGTTTGGCATACCCTATGCCTAACGCTGGATACACTATGCCAGGTGCTGGATACTGTAACCAGGGGCGTCCCGTGGGGGGATGTGGGAGGTGATGCACCCCCCAGAAGGTCTGAGGAAAAAAATTCCGGTAAATTTTGAGTGGTGCAGCTAAGCCGTGCCAGTTAAAATTTGTCAAATTCCCCTGAACTTGATGATTTTTAGGGAATCTACCAGATTATTGCTCTACCGGAATTCTGGTCAGGGGATCTACCGGAACTTGTCTCAGGGAATTTACTTGAGGCTGGATCAGGGGATTCACTGGACTTTGCGCCATTGAATCTACTAGAATTATGGAATCTACCAAAATCTTGCTCTAGGACCTACCAGAACTTGTCTTGGGGAATTTACTGGAGGCTGGACCAGGGAATCTACCGAATTTGCTCAACAAAATCTCCCAGAATCTGTCTCAGGGAAACTACCGGAATTTTACTGCTTACCAGATAAGTATAGACTCACAGCTTACCAGAACGACCCCAGCACCCGACTTTACCAGAGTGATTCTTGCAGACAGACAACACAGAGTACTGGAACATCCTACTGAAATTAGATAATTTCCAACTATAAATACTGTTCTAGGAATAAAATCACGGTACTGTCTCCAGTTTTGACAGTTTTATTGGCTCTTTTCTGGTGATAAGCCAAGAAGAGTTAAAAAAGGAGTTCGTGTTGTTCAGACACAATCTCGAATGTCACCAGGAGAGCCTCGAAACAAACCAAAAGTTTTAAGACAAATTTGAAGTTTTTCGTGAACTGAAAGATGTCTTACCACTAGTACGGAAAGCGTTCAAGCTCACTAAAACAATCCCTGTTACTTCAGCAGAAGGGGAAAGACTTTTAGCAAGATGAAGTTGGTTAAGACCACTTTGCATTCGACAATGGCTGACCAACCAGTGTCTGCTAATAATGGCATCGATCTAGCTGAGGAATATGAAATTGGATGTGTTGTGAACAAATGGATAACGCTAACAATAGACAAATAAATGTTTAGGGTCGGTTGAAGGTAGACGAGTTTTTAGTTAAACTGACAATCTTAAAGTTTAACCGAATAGGACTGAGATCAATCAGCCTAGTAACATATAACTTATCTACTTAAATTTTCCGGAAACCTGTTAAAAATGCGCTACTACTCTTCTCCGCTTATCCAGGGATAATCAATTTTATAATTATTCTTTTGGATTTGTACTGCCTCTATGTACTTGTCCCTCTACACATGAAATATTTACAGCTAGAAATGTAAGCCATTGCCAACATATCCGAAAATCATTTTCCAAACAGGCGTAACTTCCCGATATTGCATCTTTAGCCCTGAAAATGCAGGATTTTGTTCAAATTCAAATTCTCATCGTCTGGATGAATTTTGGTTTGTCATGGGTTGTCATGCAAGCAGCGCACACTGAATGTTATTACCAGAGCCTGGGTGGAAAAATACTTCAGTGTATATATTCAAAATATTTCAGTGTATTCAGATATCAGCTTTAAAAATAAGCTGCCTTTTCAGTTGAACTTTAACCAGCCTACTTTATTGTTATTTATAGCACATACTCGAAGTCAGAACACAACAGTATTCTAGACAATTCTAGAGTATGGTATAAAAAAAAATCAGGGGTTTGTGATAGACTGATGCAAACCAAATTTATTGGATAATTCATGGGTGACCAGATTGTCTGTTTCTATTTCAGCCCTTTTTAGTTAATCCTTAACAAGTTTAACTTTTAAAATAGGGGTTAGCCAGAAACAAGAAAAGACACTCACTAAAAGTTTAACTAGCTCAGTAAGTTTTATTTTCTTTTTCTTCTGTCTCTGATTTTTCAGAACTTTTGCAGGGAGATCCGGTGACTCGTGCTGTTTAACCATTTCTTTTATCCAGAGTTAAAGTACACACATGTCCTGATTTGAATTTAGACTTCCCGGGCAGGCAGAGTTGCCACGCCACTGAAATTTTTCGTGCGTTGAAAAAGTGTTCTTTTCTGGAAAAAAGTGCTATTTCAAAAACAAATTTTAGCATGTTGCAGTTCGTGCAACACGCATCACCCACAGTGTTGCCAGATGGTGCGCATTTGCGCCAGTTGGGCGCTTTTTAGAGGCGGCTGCGCTTCGAATTTTTCAAGTGTGCGCATTTCGCCAAATTTGCGCATTTCCCCAAATATCGGCGCAAATTGGGCGCATTTTGCTCTTCATATCCCTTAGAAACTGAAAACCAGATCAGGATTTGTAAGAGCCACACAGTGATTTTACATCCAGATTCCAGATCTTGAGGGTTGGGGGGGGACTCGAGATCTTCACTGAAATGTCAAAAATTGTCGTTTGGGTCCTTGGAAACACTGATAATTGATGCTTGCTGGTTCAGAATGTGTTGACCCTCTTTACTGATCCATGTCTTGAAAGCCAACGAGCACGATATTTGGATACGAGAGTGTATTCGCTGGTAAGTTGTTGGGCTTGTCAGGTTCATGCATATCTGGAACGTGTTTTTTTGAGAAAAAATCTTTTCTTTCAATCGTTTTGAGAAAAACCGTTTTTTAAATCGTCTTGAGAAAAAAATCGTTTTTTCGATTATCCTTACTGTTTTTTCTCATAAAGATCATTAGCTTTTCTTATGTCTTGATCATCCCAGAACCAGAGGCATTATTATCCAAAAATATTCGGGGAGAAGGGGGGGGGGGGGGTATTTATCGACCGCTTGATTGCTTGATCATTTTAGCGACCGTTTCTAAGACAAATGATTGTTTCGAAGATTCAACATCGACTGCTTTTACACAAAAAGTCGTAACTCAAAAGTAAGCTCATAACTTACACTAAATTAAAATTTCAGAAATGTTTTTCGTTTTAATATTTTGACAATATCTACTGTTTAATGGAAAATCTACTATTTTCAAGCAGAACTGCAGCGCTTTTCGCCAACTCGTTTTTTTTACCGACTGTTCGACAACATGGCCCCCCCCCCATCCGACTTCGTTAAAAAATCCGGATCCGATTTCGTAAAAAAAAATTTTTAGCGAAAATGCGCCGAAGGCGCATTTTTGCTTCTCTTGCTGCGCGATCTTGTGTCAAGCATCTGGCAACACTGATCACCCAACCTTGTGTCTGACTCGATCACACTACAACTAACATTTTGTTATCTTATTTTTTTGTTTCCCTCCATTTTGCAATGCAGTAGGCTTTTAGCTTCCGTGGCATCAAGAAAAAGTTAGGGAAGAATTGAGAAGACTTGAATCATGGGACGTTGTTTTCTGCCCGATCCTCAAGTACCGGGGGTGGAGCCTATTCGGCGCCTGTCCAAACCACAGAGTAATTATTGGCGCTATTTCTTCTGATCGCCGTGCTTCGCGTCAAGGAAGTGCGCCAAATTCAAAATTAAACCGAAAAAGGCCGACATTTTGCCCTTCTTCCTCCAACAAATCGCTGCTACCACTAGTTTAAAAGACGAGACAAGGGGCTAAAGTACAGTGAGATGATAGAAGTCGTGCAATCCTACATTCAAGGATGACGAAAATAAAGGCAGAAATGGACCGATCTGGACTGAACACTGTAAGTTTAAAGAAGGAAGGGACACGCTTCCAAACATTCATGCAATCTCTATGGCAGATTCTTAGTGATGAAAACAAAGACTGTCAATAGGATGGATAATGAAACATTTAGCCAACTACCCGAGATAATGATATACATTTTGACCAAAAATAAAAAATGGTTATCTCAAACGTAGACGTTTAATGGTACTGTACAATTATCATTTTCAGTAATCGATTAAAAATTAAAATTAGGAAATACTTCAAGCAAACTGTTTTTCGCAACTAACCGAGAAATGTTATGAACTGAATTTTGTGTACAGAGTACAACTTAAAAACAAAACATAACAACTCTTTGAGTACAGTTCGCCAGCTATGCCCAAATTCCAACTTGAATGATGTAAAAGCATGATAATGAAAAAAAACGATTACGAAAAGGCATAGACAATGACAAATTTGGGCAGATGTAAATTGCAACTATCCGAGATAATGATATACCTTTTGGACCAAGAATAATAGGTTGTTATCACAAACTGATACGTCTTGAAAGATATCCTGCACTCAGCAATCATTAATTTCTGTTTTTCGCAACTACACGAGAAAATGATATGAACTAAATTTCGTGTAGAGTACAGCTTAAAAACAAAACATAGTAACTCATTGAGTACATTTCGAAAGCTAAATATTGTCCAAGCTTAATACCTTTTCTAGAAGCGATTCTTTACATTCCTGAGAAGACCAAAAAAATTACTAATGATCACACCAGTCCTCTTGAATCTGCACTAAATGCATGCGTGTTAGGTCTATGCTTCAGCGTTCAAATTGCTTAATTGTTCCCCTGAGTCATCAGATGCCGCATTCTCTTGGGCTTCAACGCCTTTGTGAAGGATCGTGACAACATAAGCTTCATATTGCAAATCTGACCCGAGATTGAAAAGGAGTTTCCATTTATATAATCCTCAGAATCTGCACTGTTTGAACTTCCCGCCTTTTCTGACTGCTTCATCACTTTTGCTCTGGAGGTAACACTTAATACTGCAAGAGGCAACGCGCGAAGCTCCACCCAGTCTCCACCCCCGATAAATTAGATCGGACGAAAAGAGATCTAGGATGCTGACATCGGGGTTATGTGAGTTCTCAATTCTTCCCTTATTTATTCTTGGTGGCATCGATGTTAGCTACCTGGCCTATGCCGACGACGTCCTCCTTATCAGCCGATCCAGAAAGGGCCTTGAAACAAACGTTGCTAGCCTGAACCAATCCCTTAGCGAGATTGACCTATCAGTCAACGCCAGTAAATGTCAGTACGTTTGTTCTGACGCTCCTGCTACTCCTCGGAAACCCTCTCTGAATATTGGGGAAACGTTCTCGTAACCGAGGAAAAAATCCGATTGCTTGGGATTACAATTGCGCAAACTATGCGAAAGATTTGCGAGGAAGCCGTCAAATCAGCCGCTAAAGGAATTAGATTTGGTTACTGCAAAATTGAGCCGAACCGTTCGAGGTATAGCAGACCTGGGCGTGGGAAGTTATGTACTGTCTTTTGCGCACCGTATGATAACTTTCTTGCTGGAATACATTCCATACTCAGAAGAAAGGACCCTTCGACGCATACGCCCGACATACGTCAGATATCTGAGATTTCTTCTCTACCTATCAAGGCGCACGCGGAACCGCTACCTGATCCGCCGTTTGTTAATATCCGACCCATTGTTCACGCTTGAAGCCCTCTCCTCTTGTGTTCTCCGATCGGAAACTTAACGGTCCACGATCCCATCAGTGTGATTCTAAATTAGTGAACCTTTATGGAAAATATTTTTTTGAGTGTTCTGCGATTATTTTATATTTCTTTGTCCTTTTTACTGCACTTACGCCCTTGGGCAGTGCGTCATAAATCCTTCATTCATATACAATAGCCTACTTTATTCGCTTAAATTTTAATCTTCTACCTAAAAAGCAGTAGCTTTGCTTTCGCTTCACCTCCAGAAACTACGGCACTGACTTGCCAGAGTGCAGGAGCCCAATAGCATAAGCAGTTATTTCTACGAGAACTTCAATTAAAGTTTATCAGTTAGCTATACGTAGTATTTTGCACTTAGAGTTAGATACAACTGAAGACAGGCAAATGGTAATTGTCACAAACCCAAGCTCGTCAAAGTGAATCTGTTTCTCCTCACAAGTCCAGTTGAAAGTGTAACAAATGGACGAAGCCATGGTATAAATATGTAGCAGTAGAGGATATTTGTTGTGGAATGCGACCAAAGTACACTTTAATTGTACTTCATGGGAGCACAATTTTTCAAACTAATTGTGTGTCTGTAAACGGAATAGTAGTTGAACCGAAGAAAAGTGTTCTTTTTAAAGAAAAAGGTGGTATTTTTGCTAAAAAGTGCTACAATATTGCTACGTTTTCTTGATAGTGCTACTTTTAG
This sequence comes from Branchinecta sandiegonensis, assembly GCA_030848855.1. Classification (NCBI taxonomy): domain Eukaryota; kingdom Metazoa; phylum Arthropoda; class Branchiopoda; order Anostraca; family Branchinectidae; genus Branchinecta; species Branchinecta sandiegonensis. The sequence continues at coordinate 17,301,882 of JAUPMV010000016.1, read as the reverse complement.
AAGAAAGTGTTAAAAGTAACACTTTCGTGCTACCCGTGGTAGCCCTGCGGCAGGGCTAAAAAAAAGTATACATACATACACATAGGTAAAGGATACAAATCCACAATTTCCGCTGATTTTTCTCGGAAACTTTCGGAATCTTATTAGTCCCCGAAGCCGCGCTGAATCTTTGGTCGGCGTGCCAAAATTTTTGTCGGCGGCGCACCGCCAGAAAGTTATCGACCGTGTGCCGGTGATTTATCGGCGTTTGCTCCATTTTTTGCATTTTCAAAGTTATTATTCAACTTTCCAGCAAAATATTTGCAATTTGTCCACCACAAATGGTCAGCATTGTTATGGTTGTCTTGGCTGCATGTGATTTTCTTTTTTGTAAATTATACGACGGCTCGGATAGTGTTTTCTTTGAATTCCGAGTCGAGATCCTTGTGGCTATAAATTCAGAACAGTGTTCACCTGGATTCGTCCATGCGGAGGACGTGATCTAAATAAATACATTCGGGAATATATATTTTTTGTTGTGAAATAGGTAAGATCACTAATGAGGGTAGGGCGACATCCCTGGATGCTAGGCTTGAGTGTTTTTTTTTGTTTTTTTTTTATATTGTTTTGTTGAAAATTAGTGATTGTGGGAGATCGGCGTAGACCTTGAGCTGAACTTTGAGGACGGAGCGGTAAGTAAAAATAAAGTTCTTCAATTGTTTTTCTTTTATTTTATTGTAATAGTTAAGAGACTCGTTCATTTGTTAATTATTGTCGTATTAACCCCTATGTAACGGGCCCTGGAGCTTTGTAGGGGTCGAAATTTATTTTGTTCGTTTATTTTGATTTTAATAAAACTGAACTGAAGTCAAGGCAACCCACCTGGTCTGCTGAAAATTATCCCTAAATATCGGGGCAGATCGCTCTCCCGGAGTGTGTGTGTGGGGGGGGGGCAACTAATAATGAGGCATCTGATGTCGTCAGATCTTATTCAAGTTAAAGCTCGACTCTTACTACAAATAACAGTTTGGTTTTCGATCGAAGTTTGAAGGTACCTTCAAACTCAATGCTCTCTTTTTTAAATACTATTTTTTAGTCATCAGTCCTTTGTCCTTCAAACCCTGACCGTCGGACTTTGTGAGCTGGCAAGTCCGAAGTTTGCCTGCAAGGCTGATGAAAACAGCGACTGGGCAAGGATCGTCGGAGTCATAAAAAAAACTAATTAGGCTACACATAATAATAATATAATTGCAATAATAAGGCTTTCGCCTCTATAAATTTCTCGAGACAGTTTACACACTAAATTGAATTTGAGCCAGGTGGTAGTCGACACCGGCTTTGAATTGGTTGATATTTTCGGCTTTCTGGGAGATTATTCCAATATTCTACCATTCGGTTTCTAAAGCTCCATTTTCCAATGTCTTTTCGGACGAAGTACATCCGATGTACTTCGACAGCGTTTGGAAGCGGAAATTGAGCAACCAGCTGAGGAAACGGCGAACAAAACTTCGAAAAAACGCGTGTTTCACGATACGAAGATTCAGAAATACCCTTCTCCGAAAATATCAAATTTGCCAAGTGAAATAAGGGATTTTCCTGTTGGGGCTTCTCGACTACACTTCTCGCTCTGCAAAGCGGAGGTTGAACGCAGATATTTGAAAACTTAGCGCGCCGTGGTTAGTGGGGAAATCAAGCAAAATGGAAAGGAGACCAAAACACAAGATAGACATGTCGGCTTAAACTGAATCCTAAAATTCCTCACGAATCTATTTTTGAAAGAGTTGTCGGTGGACCTTCAAGCTTCGTGCTAAGTTCGCGCTCCGTTATTGACAAACTCGGCTCAGCCGCAAAAGCTCTAAACAGTCGCAGGTGCCATGTGAAACAATGTCACAGTACGGGCATCTCTGAACCTTAGAATTCCATAGGGGAGCGGTAGAATAAGTAAGAGGAGTCCTTTAACGATGGCTCTGAAAATACTTTTAGTTCCTTTCTTCAATTCCAAATATTTATTAATGGCATTAATATATCAACCCGAGTTCTGCAACAATATAAGGTGAACCCTTGAAGCGGTGGATTTTTGTGGAAAGTGGGATTTTAGTTCAATATTCAGCTGTTTCAAAATATTGTTTAATGACGTCAATATATCGGTAAAACACTGATAAGCAATAGAAAAACGTGTACAAAATATAATACAGGAAACAAAATAATAAAACGACTCGCCAAGGCGGAATGGGGGTACCTAAAACATAAATTCTTTGTGTTCGATGGCTTACGGATAAAACTTAGGGGGGGGGGGGGGGATTCGCAGCTTCGAACTATCGAAGCTTTGTCATGCGCAGAATCAATTTACGAAACTACCACTGTAACTAGTGGAAGCAACGGGAGTATTTGGAGAAAGTAAGGGAATAGGGAGCTTTAAAGACATACAGAAGATGTATGTTATTAGGGAAGAAATATGCTTTTTCGAGCGTTAGTCAACTTAGGGCCATTTCAATGCAAAATAGCTAATTAGACGCTCCTAAGAACATCTGAATGGGTGTTTCGGGTATCATTTTGAAGTTAACTAACTTTCAAAGATGCATACCTGAACTCCATCAACAAGAAATAATGACACTTATTTCCAGGATTTCTTTTTACAGAAATCTGTGATTCGGAAGAAAAATGTAGAATCACTCCAACAGAGGATACTGATACATTCATGAAATAAGAGAATTCAGGGTACTGATACAGTGGGCCTTTAAATCGGGGAAGTATCATCGAGGAAGGCAAGAGGTTGTCAAACTGTCGGCACCAGAGACCATGGACGTCAAATATCTCCGGAAAATCGGATAAATGGAGTGGGGGGGGGGGGGGGGGGGGTCGAGACGGAGGGTCATAATCTTCGCCGTGAGCCGTGACGTGGGTGCTACGCACCCAAGTCCCAAGGCTGTATCCAGAAGAGGGGTTAGAGGCTCCAGAAATGATAGTTTCCAATTTTGCCGGTGTACGTCTGAAATTTTCTGACATCTCATTGTAGCCACTCGCTCAATTCCTCACTATTCGAAAAAATAATTCTGAATGCTGTAGTACAAGTCCTCGATGGGAGCATCGCAATACCATACAATTTGCTCCTAGCTCTATCAAAATCTCACATTAAAACAAAAGCCGCCAAAACACAAAAGTCAAAAAATAATATGGCCTTCCACCGTTCAAATGATCGAGGGCAAAAATATAAAATAATACATTCCTATCCCAGTTTGGGGTAAACGAAAAGATCCATCCGATAATATTAGATGGCTATAGCTATTAAGACACGAAATATATACATAATACAAGAATTTCGGAGACATAGCGTCTTTGGGCAGGGGAGGAAAAACGTTTGTGTTTAAAATTTAAAATTGTTTAAAATTTAAAATTGTGTTTAAAAAACGTTTAAGTTTCCCACAAGAAACTTAAAGACCTTAGTTTAGGAGGAGAGCGGCCATCTTGGTTTGGGTGCCCAACGTTTGTTCAACAGTTTGTTCAACTATAAGCCAGTTCGTGTTATTGTGTGTCTGTACGAGCATTGTCAGTGGCTCACGCTTCACTGCCTTCAGGACGACTCGGGCCTTGTCACAAATTTGATTCTCAGTATCGAATACAAGCTTTCGAACGTCAGAAAGGATTGTCTAAGCCAGCATTGCAAAGTCGCTGCAATATCTACATAAATATTTTTTAAGCCCAAGCTGTGAAACATATATTCAAATAATGTATACAACGGATACGTCAGCCACGATTCTTCTTCAGCGATATTTCGGCCCTTCTTGGCAAGAGTCCTCGTCAGGCTGTCAATCTTCTGAGTCAACGTCGGGGAAGGAAACAAACCTGTAAACAGGTTTAACTGATTAAACTGATTTGTAAAGTGATTACAGGTTTGCTTCCTTCCCCGACGCTGATCCAGAAGATTGACAGCCTGACGAGGACCCTTGCCAAGAAGGGCCGAAATGTCGCTGATGAAGAATCGTAGCTGACGTATCCGTTGTATACATTATTTGAATATAAATATCTACATACAACTAGTGCTGTACTTAAAAACGCATCAACCCAACACTAAAAGAAAGCTGATCCGTTCCTTTTATTGGGCCAATCATTAATTTCAAAAAGCCTAAAATATTAAAAGATTCAAAATGCTTTTACCGACCGAACGGGCTCACAAAGACACACAACTAAACTAAAATTTTGAGATTCCTCTATTTTAGGCTGCAATTCTCCGAAATCCTCAAAAAATAATACCGAATATTATATACTCCGCAAAAAAAGTAAAAGATAGCACACACAGAAAAGGTATTAGCGCACACTCGCTATTGTCAAGGGCCCATGATTTGTCGTTCACCGTTACTAACAAAGACTTTCCATTACAGCGGTTCTGCTTCTTTCCCCCTTATAGGTTTCCTCTGTTACCACTAGGTGGCCCGCGGCAAAGGAAGTGTAAAGTGCCCTGTTTGAGCAGAAAGAATACTGGTTTGATCTTATTAAAACAATATAAAAGGACTACCATGGCAGAAGTACTCTGCAGAGCACACGTCTTTGTGTGGGACCTTTTGGTCTCGAGATTATTACTAGTACTATTTAGTATATTATCCTAAGTTTGTATTTACCCTGCCAAAAAAATCTAAAAAAAAAAAAATTAATCTTGCCTCTAAAAAGATAATCTTATCTCTAATTCGGATTAATCTTATCTCAGTAGAGATAAGATTAATCCCAGTAGCAAATACTGCAGTTAACTTTAATCCTAACTCGGACAAACGTTTTTCAGTGAATATTGTCTCTAAATCCCTGAAACTGGTTTCTGGTGAAGTAAAAGGCTTGTTTGCGGCAGTCACGAAAATTCCCAAAACTGAACCAATCCTAGCTAGGACCAACCGGTACCGCGATAGCTTCACTCCCAGGTGAATGAGGATTTACAATTCATTAAAAAGATGCTAATCAGTAGTTGCATTTTTGCTGATACCATGGTATCTGTTACCACGACAAGTGGATCTGCAATTAGTCATTTTTGCAGTTATAGTGGTATCTGATACACGGTGCTCTGCAAAAACGACTATTGCCGAAATTGCACTTTTTGAAGTCATCCCAAAAGAAAAACAGATATCCAGTTACATCAGTAAGTGCTTAACTTCTTTCTCACCAATCTGACAAAATTTGATGAAAGTGAGATGACTTTTCAGATACCACGACCAGTTACCACGGTCGGACCGTAGTATCTGAATATCTGATACCACGATAACTGGCCAGATACCACGATAACTGCAAAAACGCCTTTTGACCGTGGTATCAGATACCATGATAACTGCAAAAACGACTTTAGACCGTGGTAACAGATACCATGGTATCAGCAAAAACGCAGCTAGTGTACTATATATTTATTTATTTATCCTATCTGATCAAAAAAGGTTCGCTCCAGTGCCATACCAAACAGCGGACTAAAGAGATCCTAAAGGGGGAAGAAGATCGCTTAATTCGAGGATAGTAGAGGAAAGACCCTTGTGTATGGTGTTGAACGACTTATCAAGGACCCTTCAACTGATTAAAAAAACATAACAGGCGGAAACTAGGGTGAGAGTGATTCCAACGAGGGAAACTGGCAGACTCAGGCCGAAGTTGGCTAATGGCAATACCAAGGACTATTAAAAACGCGACAATAGCTGCACCCGTCGTCTTAAAGGACAAGATCTATTTTAAATAAAAGCATTTTTTTTGGCTTATCGCATTTCTGAATTTTTGTTTCCAGGAAATCTTGTGGCCGACATTACACAAGACAAAGCGGGTTTCTACGGATTCAACTGCACAAACTCTCAGGATAGTACACGATTTTCCGAACGCCGCCTGCAAATTTTCCAAGAAACGAATACTACGAATTATTACATATTTACGAATACGCAAACTACGCACATGTTACTACAAATACTATAAATACCTGCTTTATTTGCCTATATCGTATCGAAATCGGAGAATAATCCGAAAATACACAGCTCCCGATATGACGGCAAAACTCCAGGAGCTTCATTATAATTCATCTAGACAAGCATCAAGCATATAAACGGCTTACTCCATATCACGGGCTCATCCGTTTGTTCTGTTAATATTTGTGTTTATTTTGTTTTACTGTTTCTTCAGTTGTTTATTTGTTTCTTTCCTTTACTCCACTATCTTTACATTGTTTTTGTGCAGTGGGTTATAATTAAACTATTATTATTTTTATTATTATACCGAAATTCAGCCTTTATAAGACGATGCTTTAGCCCAGAACCGAGACTTTCCTTCCTCTTGCCTGCGTTCTCTCACCACAGTTTCCTAATCAAATCAACATACCCAATCTCACAGTCACTTAAAAGTCCAAGCGGAATTCGAGGTCAGTTCTCAAATACTTGCACACCCTGCACTTCGGAACTATGCACCACTGTCATCACTAGCGCAAAGAATTCAAACTTAGTACGCCACAGATGCCTCCTTGTACTCTGTATTGTCCATTGTGAAGAAATCTTCAAGCTTCCACTGAAGAGTTTCAAAAGTGGGTCTCTTCATCGGGTCTTTGTGCCAGCATTCGAGCATAATGTCGTAGAGAGCCGGGGCGCAACCCTGGGGGGAAGGCATTCGGTAGCCGTGCTCGACTTGGTGTAATACTTCTGCGTTCGTCATGCCTGAAGATATTGAGAAAAATTAGAGGATACCCAAGGCTTTTACGCGACACAATTGTGGGGCAGACACTTCTGAGTGTTTGTCGCGGAAACACAATTGTGTATCACACAGTTGAGCCACAGGTTGAAACTCGCGGAAACGCAGTTTTGCCTGTTTTTTGGGCGGTAATTTCAAATGCCTTAAAATATAAACAAAATTCATGCAAAACTAAGGCGTTTTCCCGCGACACAATTGTGGGCCAAACACTTCTGAGTGTTTGTTGCGGAAACACAATTGTGTATCACACGGTCGAGCCACAGGTTGAAACTCGCGGAAACGCAGTTTTGTCTGTTTTTGGGGCGGTAACATACTTGAGAAAGTTTTTAATTATTTTGTTTTGACGTTATTTGCTGCTAAATTTGAATTTCCCGCCAGAATCGAGCCACAAAATCGACAATCACCTCGGCAGTTGTTTGTCGACTTCGAGCCACAAAGCGAGCCACAAAAATCTTGTTGGTCGCGGAAACACACTTGTGGGCCGTACAAAAGCATGCGGAAACAATCTTTTCGAGCCATAATCAACCCACAAACTGTTTGTGGGAGCACGGAAAAACGCGTTTAGTCACCAGGTTCCCAGCTCACGAACGTTTCGCTTCGCCCCATCGATGTTGCCACTTTTCTATGACGGAACCTATGACATTAGTTGCGTTTTTGCAGATACTATGGCATCTGATACCACTGTCTAAAGTCGTTCTTGCTGCAGCTATCGTGGTATCTGATACCACGGTTAAAAGGCGTTTTTACAGTTATCATGGTATCTGGCCAGTTATCGTGGTATCTGATATTCAGATACCACGGTCCGACCGTGGTAACTGATCGTCGTATCTGAAAAAGTCATCTCACTTTCATCAATGTTTGACTTGGCGGAAAAGAAGTTTGGCACTTAGAGATGTGACTGAATATCAGTTTTTCTTCTGGGATGACTTCGAAAAGCACAATTTCGGCAATTGCCGTTTTTGCAGAGCAACCGTATATCAGATACCACGGTAACCGTAAAAACGACTAATTGCAGATCAAGTTACCGTGGTAGCAGATACCATGGTATCTGCAAAAACACAACTATTGGTACGACGATACAAAACGGATACGTCAGCTACATTTTATTAGAGCTTTATTTTGGCCCTTCTTTCATTCTCCGGCTTGAGCTGCTTGAGCCTGAAGAGGACCCTTGCCAAGAAGGGCCGAAATATAGCTCTAACAAAATGTAGCTGACGCATCCGTTTTGCATCGTCAAATATGATTCGCAGTCAGTTTGGCCTGAAGGAATATCTATTACATTGGGCCGCAAAATCCTATGACATTCTGGCGCAAACGGAACTCGGTTTTTCTTATGAATTAGTAATGAGAAATCTCGCTTTTTCAGCTTCATAGTTGTTTTTTTTACGATCCCACCGGTCGCAGAATTCTAGCTCACTTTGTCGAAGAAGTAAAAAAAGCGGGTCACAAATTAATAAATAAATATACCAAGCCCTTTTTAATAACCACGGTCAAATGCTGGGGCATGCTGGTAGGGGTGGTAAAGGTAAGGTAAGGTAGAATTTTATTGCTACAGAAATAGCACTAGAATTAAAGGAATTGCTAGGCATGCCAGTAGCATACAAAAATGGCACTTAGTTAATAAAACAATGTTTAAAAACAGATAATAAAATCTGTTAATAAACAGATAATGGTAATCATACGTATGAGTACCATCGTTCCCCAGAGGAGTACCAGTATGCAGAGGCGTTACTAGACAAAATGCTTTTTTTTTTTGGGGGGGGGGGGGGGGCAAGGTATTTACCGACTGGCTGGTCATTTTTACCGGCTGTTTTTGCAGATCATAAGCGATATGACAAATCGTAGAATTCCCCGTCTAGACCGTCAGAAGTTTCATAACAGACAACACAAGGATGCGCAGTTTCTACAAACAACAACTCAAAACACTTGGCATATAATCTGCAGTGATTTTGGCGACGTTATGTATGAAATGCTATTTACAACAAGCATTGCCGAAGAGCCTAAAAATGCCGAAAACGCATCTGCTGAATTGTCCGATGCCATGAAGACAAAAAAAAAGTGCTATTAGAAAATACTGGATACTCTATTTTGCTAGTGTACCACATCTCAAAACCCAAAACTTTGATTTAGTATCTAAAGACCTCGGGAGTGTTTTCTAATAAATAAGGTGAATTCTTCTTCTTTTATTAAAGAAGAAGAATATTTTTTTTAAAGAATGTTTGAGATGGCGTTAAAGCACACGGGACGTTTTTCATCTATCCTACATTTTTCTTCATTCCTATACTTGTCCTTCAGCTTGAACTTGTCCCAATTTTGACGTCATCAGCTTCCAAATTCTAATATCAACAGCTTTCGGTCCTGGTCAGGACAAACATTTTGCTCAAAAATGTGGACGGTAATAAGAAGGACTGATCCGAAGAAGCAAATTTTGTGAAAATTATACTTTGAGGAACTGGAAATACATAATCCGAGTGTTGGCAAATAAGGAATTGGCTAGTACACTGTAAAAAAAAAAACTTGCAGTATTTGCTACTGGGATTAATCTTGTCTCTAAAAAGATAATCTTATATCTAATTCGGGTAAATCTTATCTCAATAGAGATAAGATTAATCCCAGTAGCAAATACTGCAGTTAACTTTAATCCTTACTCGGAGAAACTTTTTACAGTGTACCCGTACGAATATTTCCCGGCACGACGCCCGATCCGAGGAAGAACCTGGCTAACCTGACATCGGGTCGAAATCTGCGTCATTTTGATTGGGTCGATTACAGGCGGGAAACTTCCGTATGGGTAAATAGTACGGCTCCTTTTACATTTAACCCGTGCTAAGAAGTTGGATTGTTCTAAGCTTTCAATCCTGGTTTTCTGAAAACAAGACATTACACGGCTTGTATGCGTGTCTTACTTGAAGTCGTTCTTACTTGAGTCTTTCTATTTTTCAGTCGATTGTACGGCGTGAAGATTATGAAGTCCAGGGTTGGTCTTCAACCCTTCACCCCCCCCCCCCAATGTTGTCGGTCAGTCGGTAAAAAATATCCGAGTCGGCGCGAAGCACCGCGATTTTTCTTAAGAAAATAGTCGATTTTTCTTCAAAACAGTCGGTTTTTTCGCAAAAATAGTCGATTTTTTCTTAAAAACAGTCGGTTTTCTTAAAATCAACCGATTTTTCGTCATTTTTTTGTGCAAAAAACCAGTCGGTAAAAATTACCAGTCAGTTGGTAAATACCTTGCCCCTCCCCCCCCCCCAAGTATTTTAGCTAGTAACGCCTCTGATGAAGACAAATTGTTGCATACTGTTACTCCTCTGGGGAACAATGGTACTCACTACTCATACGTATGACTACCATTATCTGTTTATGGACAGATTTTATTATCTATTTATAAACATCGTTTTATTAACTAAGTGCCATTTTTGTATGCAACTGGCATGTCTGACACTTCCTTTAATTCTAGCGCTATTTCCGTAGCAAGAAAATTCTACCTTACCTTACCTTTGCAACGTTCATTCCTACCAGCATGCCCCAGCATTTACCGTGGTTATTAAAAAGGGCTTGGTATATTTTTTTTTTTTTTTGTGACCCGCTTTTTGCATAACAGCGGAGTATGAGTAAAAATACACAGATTAAAACACGAAACAAAACAATGTAAAGAAGAATGCACAGTTCTGGATATGAACTGACGATAAGGAGGGAAGAAGGTTAAATATTAACTGCAGCAAAAAGGCTTTCGCCTCTATTAATTTTTCGAGGCACTGCGTACACTAAATCGAATTTCAGCCAGGTGACAATCCACACCTGCTTTAAACTGATTGATAATTTCGGCATTTACGACACTTTCAGGAAGGTTATTCCAGTGTTCAACTATCCGGTTTTTGAAGCTCCATTTTCCAATGACTTTTCGGAATTTTTTACCACGAATTTTCAAGCTCCTGTTGTTTTATGTATCCTGAAATCTACGAACCCCAAATTTATCGTAGATGTTTGTAAATATGTGACTAAAGGATATAGTCTCAGGAATGAAAGTTTAGCGTAGTTTACGTAGCATGGTAGTTCAAGAGGTGTAATAATTTATTTGTGAAGTGTTACGTGTATTAAATCTTGTATGGCCTTTTGGCTAGTAGTTCCAGAGGTGCAATAGTTTATTTGTGAAGTGTAACGTGTATTAAATCTTGTATGGCCGTTTGGCTCAGTAAACAAGCGTTATTATTATTATGTGGTATGTTTTTGTTTGTAATAAAGGTAATCTAATCTAATATTCATACCTTCTGCTAAAGGTCTTTTTCCGCGACACAATTGTGGGCCACACACTTCTGAGTGTTTGTCGCGGAAACACGATTTTGTACCACACAGTCGCCGATTTGTCTATTTTTTTGGCGGTAATTTCAAATATCGGAAAATAAAAATAATACTTATGTAAAATCTCAATAAACAGAACTCGCTTATTTCCTTACCATTCTGTCCATAAAGTATTCTCAGTTTTAAGTCTATATACTTGAAAAAGTAATTAGATTTATTGCTTAGACACTATTTTGCTGCTTAATTTGAATTTCCCGCCAGAATCGAGCCACAAAATCGTCAACCACCTCGCCAGTTGTTTGTCGAATTTGAACCACAAAGCGAGCCACGAAAATCTTGTTGGTCGCGGAAACACACTTGTGGGCCGCATGAAAGACCGCGGAAACACTCTTTTCGAGCCACAGTCGACCCACAAACTGTTTGTGAGAGCACGGAAAAACGCCTTAAGTTTCACCTGGGGCGGTTGTAGAAACTATTAATCCTTCGTTGCGTTTTTGCTGATACCATGGTATCTGTTACCACGGTAACTGGATCTACAATTAGTCATTTTTGCAGTTATCGTGGTATGATACACGGTGCTCTGCAAAAACGACTATTGTCAAAATTGCACTTTTCGAAGTAATCCCAAAAGAAAAACAAATATCCAGTTACATCACTAAGTGCTAAACTTCTTTCTTGCCAATCTGACACAATTGATGAAAGTGAGATGACTTTTCAGATACCACGGCCAGTTACCACGGTCAGACCGTAGTATCTGAATATCTGATACCACGATAACTGGCCAGACACCACGATAACTGCAAAAACGCCTTTTTACCGTGGTATCAGATACCACGATAACTGCAAAAACGACTTTAGACCGTGGTAACAGATACCATGGTATCAGCGAAAACGCAACTCATGGTATATGTTACCACGGTAACTGGATCTGCAATTAGTCGTTTTTGCAGTTATCGTGGTCCGTAATCCCAAAAGAAAAACAAATATCCAGTTACATCACTAAGTGCTAAACTTCTTTCTCACCAATCTGACAAAATTTGATGAAAGTGAGATGACTTTTCAGATACCACGGCCAGTTACCACGGTCAGACCGTAGTATCTGAATATCTGATACCAGAATAACTGGCCAGATACCACGATAACTGCAAAAACGCCTTTTGACCGTGGTATCAGGTACCACGATAACTGCAAAAACGACTTTAGACCGTGGTAACAGATATTTGATGGTGGAAAACGGATACGTCAGCTGAATTGTATTGGAGCTATATTTCGGCCCTTCTTGGCAAGGGTCCTCTTCAGGCTCAAAACCGCTCAAGTTGGAAAGACGAACTTGTGGGAAACACCTTTCATTCGTCTTTCCAACTTGAGCGGTTTTGAGCCTGAAGAGGACCCTTGCCAAGAAGGGCCGAAATATAGCTCCAATACAATTCAGCTGACGTATCCGTTTTCCACCATCAAATATGATTCGCAGTCAGCTTGGGCTGAAGGAATATTTATGGTAACAGATACCATGGTATCAGCAAAAACACAACTCTTGTGTTTTTCATCCACTAAAAAAAAAAAAAAAAAAAAAAGTGGGGCTAAGCCAGGCCTTTGTTGCTTCTCTGATACTAACCTGGATATGGTATTCTGCCGTAGGTGATTAGTTCCGTTAGAAGAATACCGAAGGACCAGACATCAGATTTGATCGAGAATTTGGAGTAGTTCGCTGCTTCCGGAGCGGTCCATTTGATCGGGAATCGAGCTCCTACTCGTGCCTCGTACTCGTCTTCCTGAAATGAGGAAAACAAAATGAATACTTAAAGTTTAACTGAAAAGGTCTTAGATGGGACAATTTAGTTACTTAGTTACAAAAATTACAAACCCATCAGAATTAGTGAAGCGTCGTTTTTTATGCCACTGGCATGTCAGATGCTTTTGAGAAACTCCAGGTTTATTCATATTTGCTATTAAAATTGTACCTTACCTTACCTTACTCATCACTTATTTCAAATACAATAGAAAAAACGATATTTTGGGTTTTTTTTTGTTCTGTGGAAGTTTTTATTCAAAGTGGTCAAACGTATTATGGATTTTTGGAGTGGGTCGTTTTCTGGGTGAAAGCTTCTGCGCTTTCCCAGACGGATGGTAAATTGTAAATATACACACAACTCAGAAGTGTAAATAATCACAGATTTGTACAGATACACTTTGAACACGCACATTTTATCTTTCGTTAGTTTATTTTTATCTGCATGTCGTTCAGTCCGCACCGTTCTTCTGGTATTTAGTTACATGTCGTCTTATTGTCTGTTGGTTCCGCATCGTTTTCCTGTTGTGATTGTTGTGGATTTTATGATTTAGTTTTGTTTTTTTTCGCTGAGGACGGTTTGCCGGAAGTGCAACCGAAATATCCAAAATTTATTTATCCCTCGCACATCATCTTCGAGGGGTAACTAGCTGATCCAGAAAAAAAAAACCCGAAAATCTCGTTTTTTCTATTGTATTTGAAATGAATGGTCAGCTTGGCTTCAAACCTTATATTCTCATCACTTATTCACTTAAAGAACACCTGAATGAAGAGTACCAAGTATCATCCCTGTTGGGAATCGTCCGACTCCGTTTTTCACCTTATTTGAATACTCCGCGCTTTTCCCGTTTATAACGCCATCTAGCAGTGTTGGGTTAAGTAAAGTATCTTCATAGAAGCGCTACCAGTTCAGTTGGTAGACAGCCTTCAACCAGATCAATGGCTTCTAATATTTAAAGTGGATTTGTTGTAATTTTAAGGTAAACCTTTTTCGGATTATTATAATAATAATTTATTAAAGCCAACAAAGGGCCATACAACAGCATTCATTCTCGCACTTAACTAACAAAATTGACCTTCAATATTACATACAATAATATCACTGCTTTTTACCCTTCTACTATTCCCCAAATTACCTCCAATCTAAACTTCCATTATACACTTAAAATATTCACATACCGACCGAATTACCTGACGATTCGAAATAGTATGGGTACCCCACCAAAAAAAACATCTCTAATTTCCGTCACCCCCCGACAATCTGTCAGCAGATGGCATATACTCTCTTCTACCTCACCACAAAATTGGCAAGAACACTCGGCCACTGCCAAAGACCTATTCTTTTCAAAAACCTTTTTCCTACTTCGTAATGGTAGACAGTTCGCCCGGAGTTGGAACCACATCTTTAATATTTCTGCGGGTAGACCTAGCTTAAATAAAATTAGTATATAATTAAGATATTAATTATGAATTGAAGTATTCATTCTTAAAGTAAAATCATAAAGTAAAAGATTTATTATTTATAGGGTTCCTGACTTTCCTGATCTTTCCTGACTTCACGTATACCTGGCTCCAATCAACCCTTCTTCTGGAATATTTTTTAACCAGTTAAGCCCAAACGTATATCTAGAAGAAATTCCAATACGATCCGGCGAGCGCTGTACAAGGTTTGAATGAATTGCGCTTTTTGTCTTGGAGTCTGAATGTGCAAACCTCCAGAAACGAGCATCCCTATTTTGAAAACGTCACGCTCAGGAGAAGAATGCTCTCCGTGGCCATGTCTGTAAATGCATTCTCCATGGTGTGTTCAAGTACGGTTTCATTGTTCAGGTGTCCTTTGAAGAAGCTTGAAAACCCGGCGAAAATGCGTCACTTCGTTGCTCCGCCATTCACGAATAACCGATTTTCAAATAGTGGAATTTCCTTGTGAGATTTATATGCTCTACGCGCTTGTATCTGTGTTGTATGCTCGACGAAAACGATTTACGACAATAAGTGTTCACGCAGTGAGCTACCTTCCGTAAGCTGATCCCTGGCCACTGAAATGCCGCGTACGTGTTGAGATTCAATTTTTCCGTGTCACAGTAGAAATTTGCGTTGTGAGGGCGACCGTAGATATTCTGAACGTTATTCTAGAGCAAATAGTCGAAAATAGAAAAATCCCTTTACACAATCCAAAAAAATACAGTGGATTCAGTTAAATGATCCAAAAATAAGTTGGCTTCGTAGTTTAACTTTAAGTGGCAGTAAATTCAGCCTGGTAGAACCCAACGACGCTGTAGATAAACTAGTTCAGAAAGTTCTTGGAACGGGAGCACACCCGTGGTTACCAGTACTTTGTGCTCAGTGGCTGACCGCTGACTTTCTTATTATTATTACAACATCTTTATTGTTTAGATGTTGTTAGTTATTACTGTGTGTTTATTTATTTTCTCCTTGTTGCCTATTGTTTAGCTTTTGCTATTGTGGCAATTTTTCCATTAAACCTTAAACCTTATACTCGCCCTTTGTGTTTTTCTTCATTTGTATTGCAGTATACATTTTGTCATTGATCGCTAATTGTCTTTTCTCTCTTTTGTTCTTTATTTCTTTTTCTTCCATTTACTCCGTTCTTGTTCCGTTTGAATGTAACGGGTTACAATATACAATATACATACAATATATATAACAATATACATACATACAGAATTTCTGTTTCAATACACAAGAACATCTGGCTTCCTTTAAAACTGCGGCTACTTGACTGGATGAGAAACACGAAAAAAATGCATTACCGCTCCTTCTGACCATCGAGCTACTCGGGAGCAATGGGTGGCAGCTAGACCCGCCTCGAAAAGAGCTACACACGGCTAACGTAAAAATCTGTGTAGTGACAATAAGGCAGATAGAATGGCACAGAAAAATGAAGATCAACCTCCACATTTGTTCCGGAAAATCAATGAATCCGTAGCGAGTGGCATATTGTTTAACAAATGACGATGTGACTCTAGAATCCTTCATGACAATATGGTTGAGCAGCTACATCATGCAGTGAAAGGTGTTAAAGATTTTGCTAGTCTAAGCTCGCTTACACACCAACATGATTTGCCAAATACAATTAGTTTCAATGCAAAAACAAGCACCCGAACAAAAATTTCATACGTAATTTCTGGTTTCGACCGAAAGCGAATCCGGATGCTGTTTCCAGGTACAGAATCTGAGATCATTACCAGATTTCGGAACGAATTTATCAACCCGGATTTCCGGTTCGAGCCGGAAAACGAGTCCCAGTATAAATTGAACAGGTGAATCCTTAATTTGCTACATGCTGCGATTTAGATAAAAATTAAGGTAGACTATATCTGAGATGAGCACAAGGATTCGGGACGGTAATTTAAAGCCAGATCCGCGGTTCTAACCGGAAAACAAGCCCCGGTACTGTTTCCGGGGACACATCTAAAATTAGCGATACATCTTCTACACATTTCCTGGCCCGACCAACGAAACCACATTACCAGTCATTCTGACCAATGAGCTACTCGGGAGCAATAAGTGGGAGCCAGACCTGTCTCGAAAAGAGCCAACGTTATCGACAGTTATCGTTACCTTGATCAGACGAGCCAATCCGAAGTCGGCAATTTTCACCACGTTATTGTCACCGACAAGGACGTTCCTGGCGGCCAAATCTCTGTGAATATAGTTTTGTGCTTCGAGGTAGGCCATTCCAGCTGCAATCTGCGCCGACATGTCGATCAACTGCGGCAGTTTGAGCATCTTGCCCTTTCCTATACAGAAAAATAAAGTCTGAACTTCCCTTGTATACGAATAGCCGGGAGCGAGGAATGTCTGTTATACATATCGAGGGGGGGGGGGGACAGGATTCACTGCTATACGAATAGCCGAGGGAATTGTTTGTCTTGGAATAGTCGGGCGAGGCTATTCTGGTATATACTATAGAGGTATGCTTATGTAAACATCTGCTAACAGTAAACCATCGCCGAAGAAAAAACTAAAAGCCAAACCACGCATTTTTTACTATGAATACTTGTAAGAACCACTCACGCTTTTGCCACTTTTTGAATATTTTGCTAATTCATGGCTGCAAGTGACTCAACTGACGCTGGTTTGCTTTCTACAATTTGAAAAGTTTGCCACGAGGAACGCACCTTCAATGAAGAAGATGGCGGTCCGAACCTGCAGACGCCTTCAAAAGAGGAAGGACCTTTTCAGTAAATTCAAAATCAAAGAAAGTTAATTGAATTTCTACTTCATGTTTATGCCAGGATAACCCTGAAATAGTTAGCTGTTATCCAATATCAAGTTTGTTATTTTTCTTTTCCACTTTACTTTTTTATATGCAAGTAACAAAGCCAAGGTAGTGGAACAGCTTAAAAAAAGTGTTCAACTAAGCATACCTCTACTGTATATGTACAGTCGAGAGTAGCACCAAGACTTGAAAAAAGTGACACACTGGACTAGCAGCGACGCTACTACCACTAGCGATGGAGAATGTCCATATCAAACTCAATCAGTCGTTCACCAGTGCTGGCTCCAATAACATTATATTCTGAACACAGGAAAAAAAAAAGATGTAACCTCCCCTGTTTCCACGATGTGTGCAGACCGCATCTTAGCTTTACTGAAATTTCCAAACCCGCAAGTTTGTCTCACTTCGAATGCCGCAAGCGTAATGGGCGGCGCTACGACTATGGCCCGTTTGCAA
This sequence comes from Branchinecta sandiegonensis, assembly GCA_030848855.1. Lineage (NCBI taxonomy): Eukaryota > Metazoa > Arthropoda > Branchiopoda > Anostraca > Branchinectidae > Branchinecta > Branchinecta sandiegonensis. The sequence goes on along the minus strand of JAUPMV010000016.1, from coordinate 17,284,423 downwards.
AGCATAGAAAGCATAGATCTTGGCACTACGCCCTAGTGTTATTTTGCTCTGGTCGAGAGTGAGGATCTGTCTTGTACACATATCGTATGGAGCGATGATTTTTGGTACACGAATGGTCTTGCGCGCGGAATTATCTAGAATAAACAACGTCTGGGCGATTTTTTTTTATCTACATGAATGTTCTTGAGGGAAGTTTATCGCTGAAGTAAGAATCAATCAATCAATCAAGTTTATTATCCAAATAGCTTACAGCTAGAAGTGGAATGAAACTTCGATTCGCTTACGCTTCGATCGTGACAAATAAGGTCCACTTTTCACGCAGTCTGCTCGCCAAACTCTACAGCGCTGTGGCGCTACCCCACGTTTTTTTTGCTAAAAATGCCACCGTGGACACGCAACAGGTACCTAATAAGGAAATTCAGCCTGGTAGAACCCACCGAGGCTGTAGATAAGTTAGTTCACAAAGTTCTTGAAACCGCCGCACACCCGTGGTTACCAGTACTTTGTGCCCAATGGATGACCACTGATTGACTCGCCCTTTGTGTTTTACTTCATCTATAGTGCTGTATATATTTTCTCATTAATCGCTAATTGTCTTTTCTCTCTTTTGTTCTTTATTTCTTTTTCTTCCATTTACTCCGTTCTTGTTCAGTTCGAATGCAACGTGTTATAAAGAATATACATACATACATACAATATTATACGAAGTACAAGAATGGGGGGGGGGGCAGTCCGGTATACAAACGGTGTCGGGCGAGGATTGCTCCGGTTTGCAAATCATGAAGGCGAGGATTCTCCAGTACACGAATCAATGGACTGTTTGTCCTGTATGACTCGCCGGAATCGGATTGTCAAAATTATGGAACTGGGTGTCAAATTCCGCTGAATTTTGTGATATACTCCCCTGCGGACGCAGCGCAGTCGCTATCTTGCTCGAAATCCTCAGTGGAAAGCGAAAGCAGGTCAACTGCAGAGCCTGTACCGACTTCTTCAAGACTTCGACTTCTTCACCGACAAACTTCAACCTGTGACTGTTTCCCATCAAGACTGAAATCAAAGCTGAGTGAAGTGGAGCAGTTACAAACGCCTTCTTGCAGGCCAAGTCGCTATGAGAAGTCGTTTGTGCCTCATTTCGTTCGGAATTTTAATGAAGACAAGCTTAGAGAAATTGACTGCTGATTGAATTAAACTGTAAATATAAGATTTGAGTAATTGTAAATATATTTTTGATTTTGATTTAGTTTATTTATTTACAATTGTCAATACTTTTTGTCTAATCTCAAGTACGTTACGAAATTATCGTCGTCGTGCTTATGGGGAGCATTCTACCAGTGGTGTTTTAACATTCTTCTCCATACTCGTTTTGGCAATTTTCCTCGAAATTTTCTGTCTGCGCTGAAGAAGGGAGGCGGTAGTCCTCCCGAAATATTCGCCTTATTGGTCTCCGTTGGTCTATACAAACCCCATTTTCGTTGGTTTCTTCGATGATTTTTTGTGATAAGTTAGGACTAGCCCTTGCCACTTTGAAAACCTGGTTCCAGTTCCGCTCCAAAGCCTACCACTCCTCAACAAGAAGAAAGTATTTGATAGGAAGACTCCTCCAGTTCCAGGTACTTTCGGATCTGAAGGAGAAATCTGTTGGGGTGGATTGGTTTTGCTCCCAGTATTCTGAAATCCACGAATACCAGCCTTAACTATGGAACTACCGAAATATGCATAAAAAGCACTTAAATTTCGAATAGAGTGAGAGCCAGAGGGAGAAAGGGAGAGAGAGAGAGAGAGAGAGAGAGAGAGAGAGAGAGACTACTTTCGTAGCTCTTGGCTAATTTGCAGGTGCAAAAAATACATATAACAATTAGGCACTGTTAAAGATCAAATCCCAACATTCTGTTTATCTCCTCTTAGTTATAGCATGCCACGGGTTTGTTTAGATTTGAACTCGATTGCCGAGTTGCTGTTTTGGCTCGAGAAAAAACCAACGCGCAACGTCTTCTTTTCTAGATGGCGGAATTTTCCATGATTGATTACCACAGAATTATAAGACCTAACTGATAACTTTTGTGTGTCTTCAGAGGTACCACACTGGTCTTGGTTTTATAATTTGTTTGTATCTGTAACAGTTCGAGCATTAGATGGAAATTATTATTTTGACCCTTGGCTCCCTACGTGCCATAACAGCTGTCCGGGATAATCGGCTGAGATTTAGTCCAGACAGAGTTATTTCAAACCTAGGAAATTTTTTTTTTTTTTTTTAATTTGCTCATTGTTTTACGGTGTTTTTAGTGGTTTTGAACATTCATAGCGGCAGTAGGGATGGTTAGCATTGTGTGTGTGTGGTAGAACGACCATTTTTTGTTGCCCGCTTTAAACATAGACGTAAAAAACGGCACAAATTAATTAGAATAACGGTTTGCCCGCGCACGTATATGGGTCAGTTTGAGTTTCTGTCTGGTTCTGCTGTTTGGCGGGGCGTCTGCGAGTAGGATGTCTCGATGGGTTGGGTTTGAAAGCAATGCTTTTCCAAACCTCATGACGAGATCGCACAATCTTTGTTCTAGGCACTGGATGTTAAGTTTATTGGAGTTAGCTTACGTTGGGGAAAGTGTAACCGTTTAGTTTGTTGTCTGGCCTTCCGGCTAAACGAATATAAACATTATCATCATAGTAGGCTTTCACTTCATTCATTCATCCGCACATCATTCATTCATTCTTACCTTGTAAGTATTCCAGAAGAGAGCCATTCTTCATCAACTCCGTGATAATATAGATAGGTTCCTCCAGTGTGCAGACAGCATATAGTTGGATGAGTTTAGGATGTCGAAGCTTTTTCATTATTGAGGCTTCTGCTAAGAAGTCCTTTGCATCCATTGTGCCTACGAACGAAAAACTTTATTAACTTTGCTTCTTGTGACAAGTCCTGTAGCATCGAAAGATAGCAGATTGAGAACGTGTTCCATCCTACTTACCGTAGTTACTACGCATGACGTCACGAATTCCGGCTTTTTGCCGTCAAGGCTGGAACGATTTTTCTATTTTCCAGCAGAATATCATGCCACGGGCGAATCCGACCAATCACGTGACAGAGATCCGTAGTTACTACGCTCCCGAGCGTGGTAAGCAAATAGTTACTATTAGTTACTATTTCGAGAAGGCCGGAACGGTCAGTGTAGTATTTTTTCGTGAGGTTGGAACGGATTTAGTAAATAATATTTACTACTGGTACGAGGATGGAACACGCTCTGAGTTCCGACTGCAGTTTCACCCTAGAGATCTATCTCATCTTGTTTACTCCTTTCCTAGTTCTGTTAATAGCCAACAGTGTAAAAACTGATACTGGGATTTTTCTTGTCTCTTTTGAGATAAGACTATCTCTAATTCGCATTAATCTTGTCCCAGTAGAAATAAGACATTTTACAGTGTAGACGTTACTGTTATCATGGCACTTATTAGTTTTTCACTCCTTTTCCTTCACAAAATTTAGGGACAAATTACAGAATTTTCAGACCGAAAACAAATATCGTCCAGATGAATGCTTTCTACACTTTTTTTCTTGTTAATTCGTTGACGATTACCGCCACATTTACATCGTCTGGTAGAGAGATTCATGGGACGGCCATTCTGTTCCCAAATGCCCAACGGCCGACATCTCTGTCAAAGCTTGCATGAACAAATTTGAAACGATGGCCCTTTAACTATCAATTCTCCGTCGGTCTGTCCTTCGGTATGGTGATCGCGAATCAGGGTAATTTAAATGTGCTAGGATGACGACACTTGTCAGGCATATTAAGGACCTGACCAGATTGGCTTAGAAATTTTCCCTCTCATATCCGACCATCCAGGGGGGAATGGAAGGAGGCGGAATCCGGAATCTTGTGGCATGCGAAAGAGTGATCACATACACTGTCAGAAGTTTCATAACAGATTGCGCATAACACTTTCAAAGAATAACACCTTTTAACTTAGAAATAAAGTGTTATGACCAATTAAGTTTACACTTTTTCGTGCCTAGATCTCCAACAACACCTTCAATTGGTAAAAATACTAACGGGAACGAAAGAAACATAACATATAACTTCCCAAAGTGTTATCTGTTGAAACCGCGCATCCTGCTGTTGTCGTTATGTAACATCTGACAGTGTAGTATTTTTACCTATTGAAGGTGTTGTTGGAGATCTGGACACGAAATAGTATAAACTTAATTGGTCACAACACTTTTTTTCTAAGTGAAAAGGTGTTATTCTTGAAAGTGTTATGCGCAATCTGTTATGAAACTTCTGACAGTGTATGGATGAAACTTGACAGTTGGCAAGAGCTCATGTCTCAGATTCTCCGTTTGAAGTCCGGACTGGATGCGGCACCTGTGGGGGGGGGGGGGAACTGGAGAGGGGAGCCGAACATTTTGTGGCACGTGTAGAGTGGAGGAACTCCGAGGGGACTTGACGGGAGACACAAGCATAAGCCCTAAATAATCCAGGCACTGATCAGGGAGTCGGAGGGGCGTCCCGGAAATCTTTTACTCTCAAAGGACTGGTCCTTTTCTTTCCTTTTCTTTCCGCACCGCTCAGCAAATAATTTTGTCGTCCAGTGACAAACTTTAAAGTTGTTGTGGTGTTGGAAGAAGGGGGGGGGGGGGGGGGGGCGGAGGGACATTTCTGATAATATCGACGGTTTTTTAATAGCTTTATAAGAGACATTTATCAAAATTTACTGGAACAACGAAAAACCTTTCACCTCTGGTCCAGGAAGGGCCTATAAGGCCCAGAAAGAAAACTCTATCTCCATAGCGGTTATTATTATAATTAGTTGCGTTTTTGCAGATACCATGGTATCTGTTACCCCGATAACTGGATCCGCAATTAGTCGTTTTTGCAGTTACCGTGGTATCTGATATACGGTTGCTCTGCAAAAACGACAATTGCCGAAATTGCGCTTTTCGAAGTCATCACAAAAGAAAAACTGATATCCAGTTACATACTAAACTTCTTTCTCACCAATTTGACAAAATTTGATGAAAGTCAGATGACTTTTCAGATACCACCATCAGTTACCACGGTCGGACCGTGGTATCTGAATATCAGATACCACGATAACTGGCCAGATACCACGATAACTGCATAAACGCCTTTTGACCGTGGTATCAGATACCACGATAACTGCGAAAACGACTTTGTAGACCGTGGTATCTGCAAAAACGCAACTATTATTAATTTGATTGCTTCAAAACTGAAGCGTGATGTATAAAAGCAACAACATGTCAATCCAACTCACAAACACTTCCATAAATATAAAAAGCTAACGAAGCAAAAAAACAACAACAAATTAGCCTACTAAATCTACAAAAGAAAAAAGATCAAAATAAACAACCTCATCAGGCAATTTTTTGTGAAAAAAGTTGTGATGAACAAGAATATGGTCCGTCTTTTTTTGAAAGTTCTGCATAGGATTCTTCACTTTAAAATTAGAAGTTCGGAAAGAGTTACTCTTACAAATAGGGAAACCAATAAGGAATTTATAGAATTTATAATAAGTTTACAAATTTAACGCAGAAAGTTCAGAAGAACAGAAAGAAAATAGCCGGAAAAAAATGTGACAGCCGTATAAAGAGAACCAAAAACATCTCTGCGTTACATCCCCCGTAAACGAAGAACAGCACTAAATGCTGTTCTTATTTTGCCTTGCACATGTTGAATAAGGATAAATTGCTCTGATTTGGCTGAAATTTCTACCAGACATGCAGGAGACAAGCGCGATTGGGCTAATATCTCAACCTTCGAAAAAAACATCTCTTATCACCTTTAGGGAACACATGGTCAATATATTTACGAGCCCCCTATTTTCAGTCCTGAGTATCCCCAAGAAAAAACAATCAGAAACAATCTCCGTCTTTGGTCCCATGTAGCGACTATGGATACCTCGCTAAAACTGAGCTGAGCTAGAGGTTTTTACTCTAGCTTCGAGTTGATACCCGTCTACTTCCGTCTTCGCCGTTGCTCATCGCAGAGCAATAAGTGCAGGAGGCACGCTGACCCGCTCTGGAGCGCGTCCAGTGAACCAATCGGCTTTGACTTTGAAAGTTTCTTCTCCGCGGCTTCACAGCGACATAGCAATTTGTCGAGGTAACGCGAAGAAGTGCCGGGTACCTCCTAACCCCGCTCGTTTGCATCGTGCAGGATACGGGAAAATATTCGACTCCGCATGCTCTTATTACAGAGATAGGGAGACGGAGGTTCTATCTGATTATTTCTTCTTGCATTATTTCAGAACATTTATTTTAGAGATAAGATTATCTCTAATTCGGATTAATCTTATCCCAGTAGAGATAAGATTAATCCCAGCAGCAAATACTGCAGGTAACTTTAATCCTTACTCGGTTTAAGCTGTAAATTCAACTAATAAAAAAATCTTACCTGGTTTCAAGGTCTTGATTGCCACGGGGGTAGTATTATTCCAGAGCCCCTCCCAAACCTCACCGAATTGACCATGACCTAGCTTCCTAAGGAAGCGGAGCGAGGCTCTGTCGATCTCCCACTGATCGCGGGTGTTGTGCGAGAGACCTCCCGTGACGGGTTTCTCAATCTGAAATTGTGAAGAAAAACTGTAGTCCACATATGAAGGGATCTCTTGGAAGTATAAAATGGAAACCACACTACCTTAGGTTATTATTAACCTTTTTGGTCGCTTAATTCTTCGCTGGTAGAGAGTAATTATGAGGCTAAGTTAGCTTACGTCAGATGGAAGGCACTCGGTAAACCCCGTGATGGACTTTCCTTCCGGTGGATGAAAGAGAAGAAGGCTATTTTTCAGGCCGAACTTAGGCGACACAATAATTGCCTTATGGAGGAGGCGTCTCGTGATGCTGATCTTGATAAGCTAAAAATTTGGAAAGCGCTACGTAGGTCCAAGCATCTAACTGAACCACCACCTGATTCTTTCTCGTCTGTTGTTAATTGGGAAACACATTTTAAGTCCACCCTGTCTTCTTCTAACGATTTTCCTTCTCACGTAGCTGAGCTAGACTCTATATTAAGTGACTTTCCTTCTGACCACGTAATTGTACATCAAGATTTACTTTTGGCTCAAATTATCGCCTGACCATGATGGGCTTTTTTGAAACCATCTCAAATTTGTATCCCCAATGTTCCTTGTAACTCTTCTTGCTTTTTTTAATTTGATTTTATCGGTAGGTCGTGTTCCTTCATCTTTTAAAACTGGTTTGATTTCCCCTATTCTAAAAAATGGAAAGAAGGATTTAAAATCTTGTGGTTCTTATCGACCAATAACCAAGGGTTGTATTATTAGTAAACTTTTTGAAATGTGTTCTAAAAATATGTTTGAAGGCCTTGATGTCGGGTTAAACCAGGTTGGATTTAAAAGGGGTATGGGTTGCGACCACGCGCATGCTACTTTTTCCACTTTAATCAATGATGCGCGATTGAGCGGACAACCGCTTTATACGCTTCTGATTGACATAAAAGGTGCTTTCGACAATATTTCTCATGCGGCTGCTCTTCTATCCCTTGTGTATAATGGTATTCCCCGTTCTGTTGTGCGTGCTTTAAGGTCCTGGTACAATGGACTGAACGTTCAAGTGGCAATTCGTTCCCCAAAAATTCTGTCTAATTTAATTTCAGTGGGAAAAGGCGTTAGACAAGGTGGAATTTTATCACCATATATTTTTAATGCATGTTTGGCAGATTGTCTTCGGTCGCTTAAGACTTCTTTGATACATTTTGCACGTGATGTAACGTTTTTAGCATACGCTGATGATATTATTATTTTAAGTCGGTCAAAGGAAAAATTAATTGCAAATTATAACATTCCAGTATCTAAATTGAGGCAGAAGGGTCTAATAATTAGTTCTGAAAAGTGTAATTATTTTGTGATTAGTAGTTTGCCGACACTGAGTTCCCCTCTGGATTGTGGTGGGGGGATTGTTTTCAGCCCTGTTGAGAAAGTTATGTATCTTGGAATCCCTTACTCATCTAATACCAAGGATTGGAAACTTATCCTTATTCAACATGTGCAAGATAAAATAAGAAGAGCATTTGGTGCTGTTATTCGTTTACGAGGGATGTATCGCAGAGATGTTCTTGGTTCTATTTATACGGCTGTTGCACTTCCTCACATTCTTTTTCCGTCTGCTTTCTTTTCTTCTTTCCGTCCTTCTGAACTTTCTGCGTTAAAAGTTACTTATTATAAATTCTCTAAATTCCTTCTTGGCTTCCCGATTTCTGCGAGTAACTCTTTCTTAACTTCGAATTTTAAAGTGAAGAATCCTTTGGAAACTTTAAATGGTAAAATCCAGAACTTTCATAAAAAGGCTGACAACATTCTTCTTCATCACAACCTTTTTCCTTTTTTCACAAAAAGCGCCCTGATTAGTTGGTTTATTTTGAGCTTTGTTTTCTTCCATGTACTTCGTTGTATATTTAGTAGGCTAATTTGTCTTTAACGGTCAGCTGTTTATTAGTATGTAAGTGTGTGTGAGTCTGACTGACATGTTGTTGTTCCTTTTTATACATTACTCTTCAGTTTTGAAGGATTCAAATAAATAATAATAATAATAATAATATGTTTCAAGCGGGCCACAAAAAATGGTCTTTCTCCCACATACACAATGCTAACCATCCTTACTGTCACTATGAATGTTCAAAACCACTTAAAACACTGTAAAACAATGAGCAAATTAAAAAAAAACCCACCAAATTTCTAGGTTTGAAATAACTCTGTCTGGACTAAATCTCAGCCGATTATCCCGGACAGCTGTTATGGCACGTAGCGAGCCAAGGGTCAAAATAATAATTTCCATCTAATACTCCAACTGTTTATTACAAATACAAATAAATTATAAAACCAAGACCAGTGTGGTACCTCTGAAGACATACAAAAATTATCAGTTAGGTCTTATAATCTTTGCTAATCAATCCTGGAAAATTCCGCCATCTAGAAAAGAAGACGTTGCGCGTGGGGTTTTTCTCGAGCCAAAACAGCAACTCGGCAATCGGGTTCAAATCTAAACAAACCCGTTGCATGCTATAACTAAGAGGAGATAAACAGAATGTTTGGATTAGGTCTTTAACCTTGCTCAGTCTTAGCACATACTGAACCGTATAGTTTGACCCTAAATAAACATAAGACGTGAAGAGCAGAGATGGGCGAATCCGAATTCGGACTCGAATCCATATTCATTCTTTTTGCCAGATTCGAATCTTCTGCTTGTCAGGCTAGATCTGGATTTGGACTCGGATTCCAAACCCCCAATCTTACGAATTCCTAGACCTAGAGTTCATCCTTCCAGTTTCCGTTTTCCCATTCTGTACATACTGCGCTTAGGCAATCCTACTTTTTGGTCTCTCCCACCAACCATCCTCAGTAATCTACCACGTTTTCTGACTACCTTCGATATCAGTGCTTTTTGTCAACTCTGATTTTTAAAGCATAACCTATGTATATGATTTGATTTTTGTTACGGGCTGATTCGAATCCGGATTCGATTTCGGATTCGAATACTAAGCATGAAAGGGTGGATTCGGATTCGTAGGCTTCCTAGCCCTGGATTCGGATTCAGATTCGAATGCTTTCATGATCGGATTCGCCCATCTCTGGTGGAAGACACAGCCTCAAACAGGTTCCTGGCTCTCCGTTGTCGGAGGTTAGTCTAGTCTAGACTCCGTCTCATGTGCTCGTCACTGATGAGTTTGGGAGACGGACTACAATTGTCATATGGTAGAGGCAAGACGGATGGATACATTTTTATCGGTTTGTCGGACTTCGAGCAACTTTTTAAACGCGGCGTCCGGGCGTCCGTCTAAGAAGAAAACTTTCGCCATTTCCTGCGCTTTGTTTAAAGGACACCTGAATGAAGGGTACCAAGTATCATTCCTATCTAACATAACATAACATAACGAATTTATTTCAAACAACCACTATCATGGCAATGCCAAATTTGGGTATTACGTCAAGCATAATGCACATTTTAAAATCTATACAATTAATCATCAATTCGTCATCACAGACCTGTTATAATATATATATGAAAACCAAAAACAGAACACGGACGTTGGAATAATATCACAGACAGCTACCACCATCATTATAAATTTTTGTGAAACTCGGAACGAAGCTTTTCTGGTACCGCGTATGTGTTGCAGGTACGGGGGACAACTTTGGAACCTTTGAACTTGCGACCATTTCCTGTCGGTTTCTTGTGTTTTCATAAGGAGGAGGAAGGATATCGGATAGAACAGGATGGTGGAGGAGCTTATGACCAACCGCTAAGCTCAGCCGCAGTCTCCGACTCTCAAGGGTTTCCATCTTAAACTTTTTTAGGATAGCAGAATAGGGAACTTTGGGCTCACGACTTATTATTAGGAGTGCACGTTTCTGTATTCTTTCTATTTGTTGTATGACTTCCGTTAACATTGCCTGCAGAAAACCCAATCCAAATACGAAATAGTGTTTCCAAGCTACGATTTTTGCTCCATTCTGCATCTGTCCTTATTTCAGTACTAAACTATTTTAGAAATGAACATATGTCTCCAATCAACCCTTCTTCTGGAATATTTTTTAACCAGTTAAGCCCAAACGTATATCGAGAAGAAATTCCAATACGATCCGGCCAGCGCTGTACAAAAATTGAATGAATTGCATTTTTTGTCTTGGAGTCTGCATGTGCAAAACTCCAGAAACGAACATCTCTATTTTGAAAACGTCACGCTCAGGAGAAGAATGCTCTCCGTGGCCATGTCTGTAACTGCACTCTCCATGGCGTGTTCAAGTATGGTTTCATTGTTCAGGTGTCTTTTAATTATTTTACCAGCTTTTATTTATTTACTTTTTATTTCAGGATGTTTAATTTTACGAATGTTAGCTGTAAACAATTCCTGTAATGTGACTTTGACGATCGACGTGTTTAATGCAAATTCCGCGTTAAGAGTTGGACCAATAATATATCTCACTTTCTATCTAACAAAATTCGAACCTCTCAGAATATCCTATCTTCATAGTTCTCCTATCTTCATTTGCGTTTAATTTTTATAACGGATATGTTCAATTTTTATTATGGATCTCGGGAAGAATAATAAAAGAATATCATAGTTAAATATTCTTTGAGCCCAAGCTGACTTGGAAACATTTATACGATGTTGGAAACATTGGACACATTTAATAAATGAATATCATAGTGTAGACTACTGGAACAGAGAAATATTTTTGGACAAGATTTTCTGATGTTTCATATGTTTGGTGGTTCTGTTTAATTTCTAACATGGCGTTTGGACTGCTTAATTTATTAACAATAAATGTATATATTTATCTTACCTGGACACAAGCTTTGCGAAGGTTTACACAGAGTCCATCGGCATCGGTGCTGTAGTGGTCAACAAGCTCGGGCAGCGATTTGAAAGTTGTTCGTCGGGAAATAAAGAATCCCCCTTCATCCAGCTGTCGGATACGGTAGTGCTTGACAGTGTCGCCATCTCGGACTGGACGGAAAAGTTAATGTACAAAAGAACAAAAGCCTAACCTGATTAACCAATAAAATGATGAAAAAAAAGGCCGCAGAGGGTCTTGTCCACAGTCGATGTAGCCTACATGTTGCTGGACCATTTTATTATGAGAAAAGGGTTTCAAGTGAGAGCTGTGCTTTAAAGGTGAACTGAAGATGATATTTCAGTAACGTATGCATTACCATTTCAATCAACCGGAAAAGAACCTTTTAAAAACCGTTCATTTGTCTATACCAATCGCAAACGACGAGAGAGTGGGGCTCAACTTGTGAAGGTACAATTTTAATGGCAAATATAAATAAACCTGGTGTTTCTCAAAAGCATCAGACATGCCAGTGGCATAAAAAACGACGCTTCACTAATTCTAATGGGTTTGTAAAAAGTACTGTAAAGAAAAAACAAACGAACAACTATCACACATCAACACTAAAATTTAAGGACAACACGAGTATTTACGACAACAGACATATGACTAAAGAAAAAATGAAAAATAAAAAAAGGTTTGCGACATGGGTCTGATCTTCCTCCGAGCACAAACAAAAATTAATCAATTAAATCAGACAGAAGAATATAATTGCTAGATAACATAAATCTTTTTAGAGCTCTTTTAAAAACTTTCCTATCTTCGGACACTCTAACAGTTCCAGGCAATGAATTCCATACTTTTACACCTGTATGACGAATAGACAAGCTAGACCTTATTAAAAAAAAAAAAAATTAGGCCACAAAGGCTCTACAAAGTTCATTTAAAACATTTAGGGTCATACATTTGGGAAAGAAACATTTCATCAATTTCTTAATAGAATCGGCTCATTGATGGAGAGTTTTCTGTTTCTTGGGCAAGATACGGCTAAGAATAGATACGGCTAAGGATCAAAGTTAAAAAAAAAATCTGAAAGGAAAATCGAAAATAGGTTGATGCTATGAAATACGACGAAGGGGCATTAATTTTCCCATCCTTCTTTACGAAAGCGCCATCTACTTTCGCTTACCTCGCAGCACTTAATGTGCTTGGCTTTGAACTGCCTCAAGAACTTTTAAAGGACCCCTCGCACTATTTGAATACTTTAAAACTAGGCTGTGCTTTCAACAATTACCCATGGTTTTGGCTGTTTTAAGCCTTTTCCAAGACCCGCTAACTTGTGATTTTCCGTGAAAACACGGAAAAAATTTACATAACCGGTTTTTCTGATGGAAAAACTTCTCGCAGACAACCGTCGACAGCGTGATACAAATCGAAGGTAGCAAAACACGGCAAGTGGGAAAATCAGCATGGTTTTGTTAGACGGGTTAGAATGTACCGTACGAAATTGTGGTCTCCGGGTTTAGAAATATATGGTGTGATTATGTAAGTAGGTTGCAATAGTGTTATAGGTTAGACAGGTCTTTTAACAATAAGCGGGAGAGTTCGATGGGCGGAAAAAATGTTGCAAAAGTTGTTGCAAACATGTTCAGCGAACGATCCAGACAACAAGGAGGGACAGTTATGTGAGCATGTATTCCTCTATACGTTTTTGGTGTGTTTAACCAAACCTCAAATTAGCTATATGCTACGAAATTTTACGGTTGAACCAATCCCTCTCGGTCTCTGGTGATGGAGCTTATTGCTAAGAGAAAAAAAAATTAAGAAATAGCATCAGGTTTCAGTTCTACTTTAAAGGTTCACTGAAAAGCAATCAATTTTTCCACAAGTTCATTCTCCAGCTTGAGCGGTTTGGGCCTGAAGAGGACCCTTGCCAAGAAGGGCCGAAACAGAGCTCTAATAAAATTCAGCTGACAAGAACTTTCAAAAAAGCAGTCCGCCTTATCCATCTTCGACCTCAGAAAACTACTTCACCTTCGCTACGTCTAGTGGATGCCGACTCTTCTTACTGTCTGTAGTCCAATGATACTGCGAAATATCCCGATTTCCTCCGCTTAAAAACGTCACAGAGAACGCAAAAGTTGTTGGTTAAAGGTCATGTTTAGTACGTGGAAACTGCCTGGCAATCCAGTGTGAAAATCTTCTGGAGTCCACAGTAGCTCTCCCTAGTCCAGACAAATTAGAGCTCTTGAAAATCGCCGGAGGGATGTCTAATTATCATTACGGGGGTTCACTTCTCTTTCGAAATTTTAAGAACAGATCTCGTTCTTATTATTATAACAAGGTAAACTTATCCAATTTATTTTTATTTTTTGTTAGCTCTTTCTGACTACCATTATTAATATAAATCAACAAAAAAGGCTTTCGCCTCTAAATATCTCTGAGAAACTTCACTGTAAAAAATTTTTTGCAGTATTTGCTACTGGGATTAATGTTGTCTTTATTCAGATAAGATTATCCCTAATTTGGATTAATTTTATCCCAATAGAGATAAGATTAATCCCAGAAGCAAATACTGCATCCTTATTCGGAGAAACTTTTTACAGTGTGGGTGTTATCGTTCCGAGCACAGTTACAAATTTTACACTTGGAATTTATTTATTTCCCTCAGAACTGGGGAATACAAAATATAATGTATAAAACAGAACTATGCCTAAACCCTCTGGTCCATTCAGTGACATATAAATACTATAAGAAATACATACAAATTCGGCAACTAAATTACTGTATTATTGTAGGTCAGTTGAGCATTAACCCATCTTCAGTACGGCTGGTAATAGTCACTAAGGTCTTACAATTCAGTTACCAAAACTCCACTTATACATGCCCTTGTGGAATCGTGATTTTGCAATCAAATTAAGTGTTTACATGCATGATTCTTTTTACGATACTGACATGCCCGACGTTATTTCCGTGTTTAAAAGCGATTAAAGGACACCTGAACAATGAAACCATACTTGAACGCACCATGGAGAGTGCATTTACAGACATGGCCACGGAGAGCATTCTTCTCCTGAGCGTGACCTTTCCAAAATAGGATGTTCTTTTCTGGAGGTTTGCACATGCAGACTCCCAAGACAAAAAGCGCAATTCATTCAAATCTTGTACAGCGCTGGCCGGGACGTATTGGAATTTCTTCTAGATATTCGTTTGGGCTTAACTGGTTAAAAAATATTCCGGAAGAAGGGTTGATTGGAGACATTTGTTCATTTCTAAAATTGTTCGGTACTGAAATAAGGACAGATGCAAAATGGAGCAAAAATCATAGCTTGGAAACATTATTTCGTCTTTGGATTAGGTTATCTGCAGGCAATGTTAACGGAAGTCATACAGATAGGGATGATAATTGGTACTCTTCATTCAGGTGTCCTTTGAAATAAAACAATGTTGATGAAAAAAATATTGATGAAAAATATAAAATGAGTCCCGCTTACCCGAGAGGGAGTAGTCATTCCTTCTGCTCTCCGAGTCTCTTATTAAGTAAGCACCATGTTCGTTTTCAGGAAGAAGAAGTTTTTTCTCAGCTTCGATTCGCTTGATCTTTCCAAAATACCACCTGGAATTAAACAATAGTTATTGAAACCTGTTAAAGGACCCGTCGCACTATTTCTCTCTTAAACTTACAGTAGTTTAAAATATTTGAATACTTTAAAACTAGGCTGCACTTTCAACAAATAACCCACTCCGAGAGCCGTTGACTTAGAGCGAAAACAGGTACTGCAAAGTTTGGGGGAAGAAAAGATTTTCTGAAAGTTCATGGGATATCATTGAGGATTTCCTCGAACACTGAAAATAAGATCATGGCAGATACTAAGGAAGGAGATGAAGGAGAATGTACACTAGGCTAAAGATTAAAGTAAATAGAGTGGTTTGAAATTATGGATTATGGAGTTTAATTTTAGATTATAGGGGACTCTGTATGGTGGTGTTTCTTTCGTTTGTATTTGTAGAAGTTCTTTATGTATAGAGGTGGTGATTTCGTAGAAAAAGGTTTATAATTGTCAAAAAAAAAAAGGAAGGAGATGATGTCCCCACCGTTGCCGGTCCATTGGACTTAAACACCGTCCTCCAGGAAATGATAAACATGCATTGATCCATGATGGTCTTGCACGAGGCCTTCATGAAGCCGCCAAGGCCCTTGACAAGCGTCAGGCTCTCCTCTATGTTCTGGCCGACAGCTGTGATGAGCCACTGTACAAGAAGCTAGTCACTGTCAGTGCTTCCACTTCTCCTGATTTATCAGGAGATTTACTTTTTTTTTAGGTCTCCTACTGATTTATTTTTGAGTCTCCTGATCTACTGATATTTCGCTATTGTACCTAATTTTCTCCTTATTTTTACGAACGGCTATATATTCTTAATTATTCTTTTGTCGCGCATGGCTTGGAGGCTGGAACTCATCACCGAAGCTAGAATTTGGATGGAAATAGCTAAATTTGGCAGGAAAAAGCTAACTTAAAAAAATCTCGTCTGCGGCGCTCACTTTATGTAATCATATAGGTAGTAAAGACTAGACTACAGTAGCTGCTGCTGCCGGAACGTCGCTCCATCCGGCTTCTGGAACTTCTTAGAGTCTCGGTATTTGATCCACGGTAAATCCTTTCTGTTCCATAATATAAAGCTCGAATTCTCAGTTTCTAGGATCCTGTACAATTTTTGAGAGATTTGCTAAAACTTGGCTCCCCTCCACCACCCCAACAAAAATGCACTTACGACGCCCCTGCACGCTACACCTATACTCTTTGACATGTAAACCCTAAATACAAATTTCCTCCTAATAACTCCTTATAAACTTCTGATTTCTAGAACTTCACCTTATAAATCTCCTGATTTTTTGTATTACTGAATCTCCTGATTTCTCCTGACTTTTTAACGATGTCTACGTTTTTTCAAAATTCTGGAGTGGAAGCACTAGTCACTGCCCTCGCCACAGAGCACATGATCCATCCCCTTGATCAAGGTGGACAACAACAAGAAGCTCGGAGAGTGGGCTGGTCTTGGCAAGATCGACAAAGAAGCCAAAGCAGGAAAGGTCGTTGGCTGCTCGTGCGTTGTAGTCAGGGATTGGAGTGAGGAGACACAGGCTACTCAGATCCTCCTTGATTACGTAAAGAAGCAATAAACCAACGCTTCTTCCTGAAGATGCAACTAGAACCTCTTTTTGTTCCTTTTTGGAAATGTTAAAGTGATTTGTTGCGTCTAAAAACTTATTTTATTTCAAAAATTTAAATGAGAGAATTAATTTCCAAATATTAGGGGGGAAGAATAGTAAATATAATATGGGTTTATTTTCAAAAGTTAGGTGACGTGAATAGTTAAAAGTGGGTAAAAATAGATTAAAATTAACGTCACTGAGGGATAGAGGAGTAGCCACAAAAAGTACGAAATCTGATTTCTTAGTTTTTGAAACGATACAAAAATAAGTAAATAAAAAAAGATGCTACGGGAAAAAAAAAAACGAAAACAGGGAAATAATTTACATAACCGTTTTTTCTGATTGAAAAACTTCTCGCAGACAACCTTCGACAGCGTGATACACGTCGAAGGTAGCAAAACACGGCAAGTGAGAAAATCAGCATGGTTTTGTTTGAAGGGTTAGGATGCACCGTACGAAACTGGGGTCTCCGGCTTTAGAAATATATGGAGTGATTATGCAAGTAGGTTGCGTTAGTATTATATGTAAGACAGGGCCTTTAAAGGACAAGTCGTACTTATGATAGTAACTCATTCTACTTCAGTAGTATTTCCATTGATTACCACTCCTGAGGTTCTTCACTTCGTAAGGGTATCCGCTATTAGCAATGCACTGACTATAACGCTTGCCACTTTTTTCTGTTTATGTGACGTATCATGCGCCTTTGACGTATCACGCACCATTTTTTCCGAGGAGCTTATTCTTCCGGAGATGCGTTATACAAATTTTGCCAAGGTCATCAAAGGCGAGGAACATGGAAAGAGGCTTAATTTTCTGCAGGCATAGCTTAGCTGTAAGCTTGTTTTCTTGTTTACCTTGTTTATTGTTTATTTATTGTTACATAGCTAGTTCATTTTATTTTGAATTCCTGGAGAACTATTTGTCCGGCTAGAAAACTAAGTTCAGATATGGATTCAGTGAGCCTCCTTACCCCTTCAACGAATATCTCATTAGCTTATAAAACATTTTTGTTTTTACCCTTAATTCGAAACCCCCTCCTCTGCCCCTAAATATAGGGCCAAAGGACCCATCTACGGACTTGGCCTTTACTTTGCCAGTGAATCCTTCTACGAATTTGAACAACATATATCAAACCCTTCGACCCCCCCCCCCCTCCCACAATCCAAAACCCAAAGAATACATACGCTAGGTTTAAACAGTCTTCTAATAAACCCAATTAACTTTGCGCGGTATACGCGCGAGCGAAGTCACAATTCCCCATGGATGTACGGATTAAACAAAATGACGTCACCAACACGCCCAGAGCTTGCATGTCTGAGTAAAGGGGTAGGGTAGGGACTGGTCAATGGTCAAAAATTTGTCCACAAATCTTGTTAAATTGTTACCAGATAGTTGTCGGATGCATTCTAACTTTTCGACCCAGTAAATGCTGGTTGGGACTTTAGAGATAACTAAACTGATCGCATACACTTTTTGTTTATCATTAATATGTTCGAAAGTTGCAACAGCATGTCTCCTCACTCTATATCGACTATGTTAAAACTTCATGCTAAATTTCCGGATTCAGCGCGAACTAGTTGTCCGACGTGAAAATAATTTTCACTTCGGATTCAGCATGTGTTCCTACCCATGAATCGAACATCTAATCAACTTCAGATACAACTTTTGCTTTTCCCAAATTTTCCGGTTTTTGCCGGATTCCGGGTGAACTACTTGTCCGGCGGATTCACGGTCATATTCGGATTCAGCATGTGTCCTTACCCCTAAATCTCATTAGCTTTTAAAAATATTTTTGTCGTCCCTTAATCTGAAACCTCTCCCCCACTCCTAAATATAGAGCTACAGAGCACATCTTCGAACTTGGCCTGTACTTTGACCCCAAGAGTCATCGTGCCAAATTTGAACAAAATATCTCAACCTCTTCGAGAGTTATCGTGCTAACAGACGAACGGACGGACAGACGGACAACTTTTGCGATGTCACAGCTATCTCTCAACTTAGTGATCAAAACATTTTGTCACGAAGTATTTTTAAAATTAAAGAACCTGAACCTGAACCTTAAGTTTTGGAATCCCAAAAAGAAGAAAAGACTTACGGCTCTGCTTCAATCGACTTCAGCTTCGCCACATAGTTGGATGGAATGTAGCCTTCCTGTTTGGTCGTTTTGCTTCTCGCCAGCCACCAATCGCCTTGGGTGTCATTTATGATTTCCAAATGTTCTCCTTTCTTGAAACTCAGATCTTCATCCGTACGAGCGTCATAGTCGTACAGGGCAACGAAGATCTTTGCACCTACAGAAATAGATATCCCTATAATATTTATACACATGCATAGATAAAATAAGAAGAGCATTCGGTGCAGTTATTCAGTTACGGGGGATGTATGGCAGAGATGTTCTTGGTTCAATTTTTACGGCTGTTGCACTTCCTCACATTCTTTTTCCGTCTGCTTTCTTTTCTTCTTTCTGTATTCTGAACTTTCTGCATTAAAAGTTACTTATTATAAATTATCTAAATTCCTTCTTGGTTCCCTATTTCTGCGAGTAACTCTTTCCTAACTTCTAATTTAAAGTGAAGAATCCTTTGAAAACTTTAAATAGTAAAATCCAAAACTCTCATAAAACGGCTGACAAAATCCTTCTTCATCACAACCTTTTTCCTTTTTTCACAAAAACGCGCCCTGATTAGTTTGTTAATTTTGAACTTTGTATTTTCCATTGTATTTCGTTTTAGATTTAGTAGGCTATTTTATCTTTAACGGTCAGTTGTTTATTAGTATGTAAGTGTTTGCGAGTTTGATTGACATGTTGTTGTTTCTTTTTACACATTACTCTTCAGTTTTAAGGATCCAAATAAATAATAATAATAACAATATAAATATACTGTATATTATAATATAACATAAAATACATATTAAACAAATAATACATTTATATATAACATATGCCTTAAATACATGCGGTAGTTATTGTTATACACTTCGGGAACCTGGCGAGAACCCCTCGCCAATCAACACTGGCAACCCCCACCCTCTCCCGACCAGACCACGGTACTCGGATCCCCAAAATATACGAATTTTCAAAATCTTATTAACTTAACAGGTTATCAAATATGTGACTTGTCCGTGACTTCCAAGTGGAATTCTGAGGACCTCCCACCACAAAGAAACAAAGAAAAAAGACAATCCAAAAGAATCGAGTGTTAGAATAACCCAGTGAAGAAAGCAGAGGCGTTACTAGCCAAAAGGTTGGGGGGAGGGCAAGGTATTTACCGACTGGCTGGTCATTTTTACCGACTGTTTCAGATTTGACGAAAAAAACTACTATTTTGAGGAAAAATCGACGGATTTTAAGAAAAAATCGATAATTTTTACGAAAAAAAGGTTGGGGGGAGGGCAAGGTATTTACCGACTGGCTGGTCATTTTTACCGACTGTTTCTGATTTGACGATAAAAACGACTATTTTGACGAAAAATCGACGGATTTCAAGAAAAAATCGACAATTTTTACGAAAAAGTCGACAATTTTTACGAAAATCCAACTGTTTTTAAGAAAAATCAACTGTTTTTAAGAAAAATCAACTGTTTCCAAGAAAAAAACCGACTGTTTTTACGAAAAATCTCTTGGCGCCTCTGGAAGGAAGGGTAAGTCGATGTTAAGCAAAAAGTGCTGACTGGCGGTTTCTTAGTCTTTAAAGCTTAACTGAAAAGCCAAATTATTTGTGTATCATTTAACTGAATACACTGCATTGCTTGGATTGTTTTAAGGGATTTTTTCATTTTTCACTGTTCGCCTCTAGAATGACGTTAAGAATATCTACGGTCGTCCTCACAACGCGAATTTCTACTATGACGCAGAAAAATTTAATCTCAATACATTCGCGGCGTTTCAGTGGCCAGTGATCAGCTTACGGAAGGTAGCTCACTGCCTGAACACTTATTTTTCGTAAATCTTTTTCGTTGAGCATACTGCACAGATACAAGCGCATAGAGCATACAAATCATACAAGGAATTTCCACTATTTGAAAATCGATTATTCGTTACTAGCGGAGCAACGAAGTAGCGCATTTTCGCCGGGTTTTCAAGCTTCTTTAAGTGAATAAACGATGGGTAACTAGATTGTCCTATCTAAGACCTTTTCAGATAAATGTTAATGCTTTAAGCGAATGCTTAACAAAGATATAGTAGGACACTGTAAAGCGAAGGTGAAGTCTGATGGTGAAAACAGTTGTTGATGTGAACGAATGCAGGCATCACCTGATGCTGTTGTCTTTGAGGTGTTAAAAGCAAAAGGGCAAAGCCAAACCCATGCCAATCAGTGTAACCCCCCCCCCCCCCAAATCCTATCCCGATTCCTTCCCCTTCTTGGACAAATCCAAATTAAACAGAAAGAGGTCGACATTTTGCCCTTCTCCCTCGAACAAATCGCAGCTACGACTAGTTTGAAAGACGAGATAAGAAGCTAAAGTATACCTGATACCCTGCTGTCACTGGAAGAAGCAGTGAGAAGAAGCCTGAGTGAGGGGAGAATGGTACTGGCCCTCCTAGTCGACTTCGAGGCGGCGTACGACAACGTCCGAAAAGAGAAGCTCTGCCAAGTACTACTTTCCATGGGATTTCCAGACCAATTCGTCAGATTTGTATGGGACTTCTTGTCAGACAGAACATTCACTGTCCAAGTCAATAGAGCGACATCCACGCCACGACATGTTAAAGTAGGCCTACCTCAAGGCTCACCACTCAGCCCCAACTGTTCATCCTCCTGCTTGCGGAGTTGGAGTTTTCAAGCTACGAAACAGGGGCAGAAGCTTTTGCAGACGACCTGAACATATGGGAGACAGGTGACTCTCAAAAGGACCTGGAAACGAAAATGCAAAAATCCATCGACGAACTCGAAGCATTCTCCAACACGATAGGCATCCCGATCTCAACATTGAAAACGAAGGCTATCCTGTTCCACAGAAGGAAATCTACACCTCAGCCCAAATTGAAGATGGCAGGTGCTGACGTGCAATACATCGCAAATCCCACAGTACTCGGGATCACCCTAGACCAGCGACTGACCTGGAGAAAACACGTTGACGTGGTGAAGAAACGGTGCCTGTCAAGACTGACAATCATGAAGCGTCTAACGAACTCCAAATGGGCTAACTCCTCATCGTCCCTTTTGAAGTTCTACACCACCTACATAAGGCCCTGCATGGAGTATGGCCTCGTCGTGTACGGAAGCTGCTGCAAAAGCTACCTCGCCATTCTGGAAACGGTTCAAAATATGGCCATAAGAATCGCGCTGGGGGTCCACCATCACACGGCCAGCAACAGAGCAAGACAACTAGCGGGTCTCCCTTCGATCAAAGACCGAGCAACGCAGCTAATAACCAACTACTTCTCGAAAATTCAAGCCTCGGGCCCTGATCACCACATCTTCCAGCTCACTTTCCTTAGAAGCCCCGCAAATCCGCATCTCCGCTCATGGGAGCTTTTTGCCGTGCAGCACCCAAATTGGAGAATCCCCTCGCGTTTGCAAGTTTCCCCCTTCAGTGCCGTGGGAAATGGCACAACCAGGCGTCCAGCTGACACTGCTTGAAGGAAAGAAAACGGACTACTCACCCTTACAAATTCAGTCTCTCTTCTTGGAATGCATCCAAACAACATACGCTAACCACTTACGTATATACACAGACGGCTCGGTCATAGCGGAAAAAGCTGCGGCGGCAGCAGTAATCCCAGCTTACTCCTTAAACCTGGCTAAGCCTCTCCCAGCAAGATCGTCTATACTGAGTGCAGAAGTTACGGCCATAAATGAAGCGCTGAAGGTGCTGACGGCTAAACCACCACCGTCGCAGAAGGCTGTCATCCTGTCGGACTCTCAGTCGGCCCTGAAACTCGTAAGGAACATCCAATGGGACACACCAGACTCGGACATCGCGGACATGAGGAAGTTTCTCTGTGACCTGGGGCAGCTTGGCGTTACAGTAGACTTCCAACACGTCCCCAGCCACCAAGGCATAAGATACAATGAGGTAGCCGACAAGATTGCCAATTCAACAGCGAATAGTCTACGAAATCAGCCGACAACACCAGCCACCTTCCGAGACCTCCTTCGCCAGCGCCGAATAGGCACGAAACTCCGACCCTTGCTGCCAATCTTCAGAGATGCAGATGACAACAGAGCCTATCTCAAAGTTAAGAGCATGGCACTGATTCTTCGTAAAGAACTTTTCCAGTGGAAGAAGACAGCGGACCCAAGATGCCGGCTTTGTAGCAGTGCCGCCGAAACTCTACAGCATCTGGTCCTCGAGTGCCCCTCCAACGCAGAGCTCGCTAGCTGGTGCAGAAACTCACACGGGACAGCCGGAGGGCCAGTCTCTATCGGTGAGCTTATCGACTCAACTCGCCCAGCCCCAGAAGAGCGACGAATCTTCAAGAAAATCATCGAATTCCTCCGAAGCATTGACGTCCTGTGAGCCATCGTAATCGACCCACGAAGAGCAACCCGGAGCAACCTACCCCAGGCCGAAAGGGTTCCGAAGGGTCGGAGCCCAAGAGCCAGAAGTTTTTGGATTGGAAGTACAGTAAGATGATAGAAAGCTGTCAAATCCTACATTCAAGGGCAATGCAAATAAA
Source organism: Branchinecta sandiegonensis (assembly GCA_030848855.1). Classification (NCBI taxonomy): domain Eukaryota; kingdom Metazoa; phylum Arthropoda; class Branchiopoda; order Anostraca; family Branchinectidae; genus Branchinecta; species Branchinecta sandiegonensis. The sequence goes on along the minus strand of JAUPMV010000016.1, from coordinate 17,261,273 downwards.
GGCAGAAAAGGACCGACAGTATTTTGGACTGAACAGTATAGTGCAAGTTTAAAGAAGGAAGGGACATACTTCCAAATGTTTGTGCCTTAGGCTTAGAACGTCAGTTAGAATATCCGTCTCTGGAGAAGTGAGCAAAGATTTACATTAACACAACTAAAGTCATACAAAATTATTCCTTTAATGTCTATGGCAGATTCTTAGTGCTGTAAAAAAATAAAGCTACAGTTAAGATGCTACCCGATCGTGCAATCCGACGGCGATCAGACGCTTTAAACAGTCAGACATGTTTTATTTATATCTGCTTTTCCCATTTTTCTTTGTTTTCTAGCCTTTACAGGCATTGTTGTATTTTCTTTCAAAAAGTCAGGTCGTATTCCTATTTGAACTTAGCTGATGTAGTTGTTCCAGCAAAAGAAATAAAGGAAAAAAGGCATCAGGTATCGAGCCCCTGACTGCTGGAAGTTTAGAATCAAAGATTCTAGTATCTGAAGTATCTTCGCAAAAGCTGATTACTTATGTCGCCTTGATGGTTTAAAATCGGAAAATGGTAACTGTTAGGTATGTTAGGCATTTTTTTGGCGTCACATAGCCTAGTAGTTCTGGAAGATTTTGGCACCAAGTCAGCATTAATGTTTGCTAGTTTTTTTGTTTTTCTGTGTGTTTTTATGGCTCTTGCCCTTCGACCAAGTGCCATATACCGATCACTTTTCCGTCGGTCCCACAACTGTGAGTTAAGGTACTTCCAGTTGTGCTAGGACGATGAAACTTGGCTGGAGTATTAGAGACTTGGGATCATTGGCAAAAAATACTTTTTAAGCAAAATTTACTTTTCACGATCCCCATGAGCACATGATCATTTTTCCGTCAAGGGTTTTATTAAGAAATGAATTCTTAGCCCCCTTAAAGTGCGCATCTTAACCGAAAAGTGAAAAAAAAATACTTTTGACCAAACGATGTATATCCATGATCCCGATGAGCCCGTCATCAGTTTTGCCTCATGGATTTTGCTTACAGGTGAATTTGTAGCACCCAAAGTGCGCATCAGCACAACCAAGTGCAAACAAAAATGCCTTTTATGAAACAATCCATTCTCTGATTTTTAAGAGTCCATGGTCATTCTTATCTCGATGATTTTGCTGACAAATTATCACAACAAACCCATGAATTGGCAAATTCCTACTTTCATCCTGCGACACAGCCTCGCAAGTGCCATATGAGCTTCTAGCTCTTGTTTTTAAACTGGCTGCTAATTGGATCGAAGTCATACAGCTTAAGCACCTCTTGGTCTGACTTGTCTCATCTCTGTGTTGGAAATTTCATTACAACCTTACCTGGATTGCTAACATCATTGTCGGGTATCGTCGGTAATGTGGGAGCGTTCCTGGAGTGATGGTGGCTAACAATCTCATGATTATTCTGAATCTGTGTGATTGGTTGACTCAATGCAGGCTCCATACTAGGAAATCTGTCTACTGAGGTAGAGGCTACATCAGCTCTACCTCCCGTCGATTCATCTCGACTAAGACAGTTTCCCATCTTAAGGTCGACTTGAACTGTAAAGAAATAACGATTATATTCAAAGCCTAATAGATTGTCCTTATAGCACCTGTCATTCGGCCGAGTGTCATATAAAGATCGCAATTCCGTTGGTAGGTCGATCCCACGATTGCGAGTTGGGGGACTTCCAGATGTGCTAGGAGGATGAAACTGGGCAGGCATATCAGGGACACGGTCAGATTACCTTGGAAATAGTCAATTGCCCGATACGAACCCCGTGGGGGGGGGGGGGGGGGGCAAAATCCGGAATTTAGTGGCATGCACAACTTTCGAACGGGTTATCGGATCTTAATGAAGCTTGCTATTTGGAAAGACCTCGTGTCTCAGATGTCTTATTTCAAGTCTGGACCGGATCTGATGAATGTGGGGGGGGTCGGGGGAACCGGACTTAGTGGGAAGAACAAGCACCTTATGTTTCCCACAAGTTCGTTTTTCCAACTTGAGCGGTTTTTGAGCCTGAAGAGGACCCTTGCCAAGAAGAGCCCAAACATAGCTCCAATAAAATTCAGCTGACGTATCCGTTTTGCACTATCAAATATGTTAGAATATATTTTGTTCGCCCCTTAATTTCAACCCCTCAATGTAGGGCTACAGAGCCAATCTACGAACTCAACTTGTCCCTTGACCCAAATAATCATTACACCAAGTTTCATCAACATATCTCATTCACTCCGAGAGTTATTGTGCTGACAGACGGACGAACGGACAAAAGGACAAATTTTACGAAATCACAGGTATCGCTCCACTTGTGTTTTGGGTCCCAGAAAGAGATCATTTTCGAGTTGTATGAGTGTCCTGATATTTTCATTTGATATACTGTGGAATTTTATGAAGGTTTTTAGATGTACTTTAACATTAGCAAGAAGCCACCAATTTACCTCGCGACTTGAATGAGCTGTTCCAGCGTCTGCAGAACCCCTCCGGTCCTGGGAAACGAATTTTGTGTGTATATTAAAATCTTACTTGTCCTTTTCAAGTGCTGAACGGACAACTTTTACTAAGTCATAGGTATCCCGCCACTTGCGTTTTGGGATCCTAAAAATCAGGTTCAGGTGGATAACTGATAAAACATAACAAATGGGCTAGGCTATTTATGTTACAGATAACTGCAGTTCCTCCCATGAAGACTCTTGAGAATAGGAAGTCATCCTAGCAGAGCAACAGTAAGTACAGACAAACAAAACGTTAAATATTCAGCAGGGAAGTGAGCTAGAATTCACTACTTAGTGGTTGCTAACGTCACTATTGGTTACTGTCAGGAGGGTGGGGACTGGGGGCTTTGTTGGAGTATATTGACCAAACTTGCTAGGATTAGGGTTTGAAAAATTGGTTATCTAGATTTTAGGTGATGTCAAAGTCTTGCATCTGTAGAGAATATGGAATGACTGTCTAGTGGCCCTTAATTTATTAGTCACTATTTCCACTTAAGAATGCTTGGTTACCATTCAATATTACTTTAAATACATTGCACTACTAGTTTCTCCTTATTATTTCGGAATAATATTTTCAAAATCACAACAGATTTCCAAGCGTTATCTGTTGAAACTGCACATTCTTGTGTTATCTGTTATGAAACTTCCGACAGTTCAGAGGCATTTTTCTGTGCTCCCACAAACAGTTTGTAGGTTGACTGTGGCTCGCAAAGAGTGTTTCTGTGTTCTTTCGTGTGGCCCACAAGTGTGTTTCTGCAACCAACGAGATTTTCCTGGCTTGCTTTGTGGCTCAAGTTCGACAAACAACTGCCCATGTGATTGTTGATTTTGTGGTTCGATTCTGGCGGGAAATTCAAACAAAGCAGCAAATAGTGTCTAAACAATAAAGCTAACTACTTTTTCAAGCATGCAGACTTAAAACTGAAGATGCTTTTTGTACAGAATGGTAAGGAAATAAGCCTGGAGTTCTATTTATTGAGATTTTACATAAATTTTGGTTTTATTTTTAGATAGTTGAGATTACCGCCAAAAATATAGACCAAACGGCATTTCCGGGAGTTTCAACTTGTGGCTCGGCTGTGTGGCACAAAATCCTGTTTCCGCGACAGACACTCCGAAGTTTGTGGCCCACAACTGTGTCCTGGAAAAAGACCTCAGGTGGCAGCTGAAGTAAAATATTCAAAAAGTGATGAAAACATGAATGGACGAAAACATTTTTGACAAGTATTTTATAGTAAACAATGCCTGGCTTAAGTTTTAGTTTTTTCTATAGCGACTATTCACTGTTAGGCAAAGTTCATAAGCATAATTTCACTGTACCTGTAATACAGTAGAGGTATGCTTATCTGAACGTTTGTTGACAGTGGACTTTGCCATTTTCATTCACTTGCTGTGTCTAAAGCAAACTACCAGTTAGCCAAAGTAGGTAATTAAGGGCATCTGAAAACACCTGTATATGTATTTTGGAACTTGATTCTACCATTTAGCCCAAAACTGCACTGTTCACATTAAACCAACTGTTCACATAAACATACCTCTACTGTACATAGTGAACATCCACCTTTTAGAGATGATCTAGAACAGACTATATACGGAGAAAGCAGGAGACAGAGAACACTCACAGGGGTTGTGCTAGGGTGCTGCAGAGAGTCTGAACCCAGCCAAGTCAAGCAAAGAACAGCAATCAAAAAGAGACTATCAAACCGTTAAAGCGACTTCTTGATTCTGCAGAATCGCTAAGCTTTTCTCATTCTCTTCTTTAAAAAAAAGCAAGAAAATGAGAATTGGCATCATTTCAGTACTAACAAACAACAAACACAAAGTAGAAGGATAGTGAGCAGAAACACAAGGAGAGTTGAAATTTATTACATTTTAAATTAACCCTTAAGTCTTTACCTTGCCAAGCCAACTCTTAAGGCTTGACTTCCATGGAAATAACTGGGAAATAAAGTGCAGTAATTTATCTTTAAGTTGTAGTTTAGCTAGGCCTACACAAGATTATTTTCCTTCTAGGCCAATAGACCAAATTGTCCAGTGTTATACAATTTTAGAACGTAAATAAATACTTGAATAAACCAAGAAAACTCACCTGTCAACTAATAAATTGAGGAGAACACCGCAATTCAAGTTCTGAGAAATTTTAAACTCAGCTCTTCGCCCAATCTGACATTAGCTTGATACAAATTTCTATGAGATCACCAAAAGGTAAATACCCCTCCAGGCTTCAAGGAATCGAAGTTATTCTTCTTCTTCTCCGATTGCATTTTACAACGAATCTTAAATTTTGCCGAAAGATGGAAACAAGATAGCAGTCAACAAGGGCGAAAACTCGTGTGGCCAAAACAGTGTGCGGGTCAATCTTAAACGTAGGGCGTCACATGTCGGGGGGAAGGGGGAGCTCTCCCCTCCCAATTCTGTGGGCCAGTCGGTAAAAAATAGCCGAGTCGGTGCGAAGTGCCGCGATTTTCGTAAACAATAGTTGATTTTTTTTATAACAGTCGGTTTTTGTTCAGATCAGTCGATTTTTCGTCAAAACAGTCGTTTTTTCTGCAAAAAGAGTCCGTAAAAATTACCAGCCAGTCGATAAATACCTTGCCCTCCTCCCAAACATTTAGCTAAGTGACGCCTCTGTTTGAACGAACACTGACCAAAAGTGGTACCAAACTTGCAATACTTTTAAAATAATCTGATTTACCGACCACCACAAACTTTTATTCGTCGAACAAAGGACACAAACCGAGAGGGTCAAACCCACGAAAATGTATCTATCGACATTGACCGAAACGCCAAAAAATGCCAAATGTACTCCGCGACAGTCTAAAGGCTAAGGTTTGATTTAACGTGTACTGCGCTAGTACTCCATATGACTAAGTCCAAAACACTTCATAGAACCGCGGGAAGAAACAGAAATGTCACCCAAACAAATTGGCCTTATTCCTGCTTGGCGCTAGTTTCTGTTCGTCCGCCTTTGTCTCATATTCAACACTTGTGTAGACATTGTAAAAAGTTGGACCCATAAGATAGTGGGTAACTTTCACTTTTGGGGATCCCAAAACGTAAGTGGAGGTATATGACATACCTATGACATCGCAAAAAATGTCCGTCTATCTGTGAGCACGATAACTCTCGAAGGGAATGAGATATTTTGATGAAACTTGGTGTGAGGATTCGTTGGGTCAAGGGTAAGGTCAAGTTCGTAGATGGGCTCTGTAGCCCTATATTTAGGGGTGGGGGGGGGGGGTCAAATTAAGGGGCAAAAAAATATTTTTTAAAAGCTACTGAGATAGTTGATTTAGAGGTAAGGAGACATGCTGAATCCGAAGATGAAAGTTATTTTACCGGACAAGTAGTTAACCCGGAATCAGGCGAACACCGGACACAAAATTTTTCGACCAGTTTTCGGCTTTAGCAGTCCTACCCCTTTATTCACAAACTAGCATAGCTCTGCGTGTGCATGCCGGCATTCATTTGTTTATTCTGTGTGACGTTGCAGAGATCTAGTGTAATCGAAGGTCGAATGAGGTTGATATATAATGTTCAAACGAGGAAATATCAAGCGAGAATGTTGTTCAATGAGGACTCACTGGTAAAGTACAGGTCAAGTTCGTAGATGGGTCCTTTAATCCTATCTTTAGAGGTAGAGGATGGGTTTAGAATTTACGGTAAAAACATGTATGTTTTAAAAGTTGATAAGATATTCATTGTGGGGTAAGGAGGTCCGCTGAATCCATATGTGAACTCAGGTTTCTTGCTGGACAAAAGGTTCATCACGAATTCGGCTGAAACTGGAAATTTGGTTGAAGCTCAAAGCTGTTTCTGAAATCGATTACAAATTCGGTATCGGGGCAAGGAGACATGCTGAATCCATTTTTGAATTTTATTTTAACATTAAGGGACCCCTCTTGCTTATTCTGCCTTTTATAATATACTTAGCTCCCATATGGAATTATAAGCTTCTAAAATCCCCACCTTTCTCCATTGTTTCATTTCGTAACTACGAATTTTTAGCACTTTTTCATCCTTGCCGAGTTTTCCCTTCACCCAACGAAAAGTTTGCCGGAATCTTCAAAGTCCGGTGACAATTCTTTCACCCTTAACGATTTGCTTAGTTTTCACACTTATTAACAAAGGCACATTAGTTTTCAAATGTTTTGCGCCCAGCCGCCGCATCGGGGAGCAGGAAGGCTGGATATAGTCGACAAGCGCTAACAAGAGAATCGCTAGTTTTCGGTGGAAAGTAATGGTAATTCCAAAAACGATATTTCTGAACCACTTGACCGTGAAAAGATCATTTCTAGTAAGAGTTGTGCTTTAAAAATATTCAAGGAATCCGACGAAGACTGAATAGCGAAGACTGAATGGCGAAGACATGACCCAACTGTTTGAATCAAATGTTTAAATTTTTGGGATGCCATCGAAACCTTTGGCCTTGTTATTACTGAGACGTCTGCAAGACCTCCATTACCTTGGAAGGATGTTGCAGATTTTCTACTCTTCAACCTCTGGATCTATTTTACTATGTCTATGAAAAGTGGTGATGGTGAGGTAACAGAAACTAGTCAACTCGGAATAAGCAAAGTAGGAGAAGAACCTGTTGTGGTCGCTTGAAAAAGGAAAAGATGGTACGAAGATTAACTGTAATCCGGAACCTTAATTTACTTTGGAACGATTCGATACTGAGCGATACAATAAATCTATATACTGTGTAAATTATGATGATACAAAAAGTATGTCGTAACGGTCCAAAACATCTCGATAGTGTAAAATATCCGGATAGTAGAACAATCAAAATAGTAAAATACCCCTCAGCCAAGTTGTCCAGTGTCGTATTATTACTAGTCCACTAATGAATACTTGAACCATCCTCCGAGCCGATCACGACAACACGTGTTTGTGGGGAATAGCTCAGTGGGCCTCGGAAGGGTCACAAATCGAAAAAAATTCGGCTTCTTTTGTCCTTGGGGGTAGGGAGTAAGGTTCAAAACCTGAAAAGTACCAAAAATACCAAAGAAACATTTTTCATTTGTGATTAATCCTTCATTAATTATGGTTTACGAAACTGTTTGGGGCACACCTTTTTTGGGAGTGAGCAATCCCTCGGGTTACCCACTTAAACAGGTAATTCGACACGACAATTTTCACTGGTCTTTTGTACGACAATTAATTACTTTGCAATTAATTAATTTGCTACGATAAAAAATGTACATATATATCAGACTTACGTGTGGCTGAGTCAACATTAAGTAAAGAAAATAGCAGGTAATTTATATACAATAACTTTCTAAAGGAATACAATTTTAAATGTAAAATAACAACTACGCTTATGTTTGTCAAAGCTAGTAAATTGGAGTTCGGCAGGCAGCAAAAATCGTCGTAACCGTATTTCACCGAAAATAAATTGTGTAAGAATCGGCTGATTGCTGATGTAACATTGCATCCTAGCGGGTGGTAATAGTAAGTAATTAGTAAGTAATTTATTTATCACCCGCCATTTTGAAAAGGTGGAGTAAATGAATAAAATAAAGAAAATAAACAAAACACATAAACACACAGAAAAAGACACTTAATTTTCAGTCTTCGGTCAGGAAGCAGTGGACGACGTCGTGCGCTGGTTGGGCCCTGTTCTCCATGATTTTTGAAAGCGATGAGGATACATCCAAAAGGGTAACACTTGCATCTTGAATTTTGAGTTTCTCCGTCAATGTATGGTTATGACATAATTTCGGCAAGCGGAGCAGGTGCTTTGCATATTTAAAATAACATGATCTCATCTTTTTAATCTCCTTCTTTCGCAGAACATGAGTGACGCCGGAACGAAAGAGTATAGAAGGAGCGCAGAAGGTGCTGTACAAATTTTCCCAAAGCTTTACGATTATAGCGCCCCCAGTTGGTGACGATGCGCCCATAGGCGCTAAGGATTGATTTATAAACTTCTTGAACAACCGAAGAGCAAAATTTTGACAATGAAGATTTGAATGTTATGCCGAGCCACCGTAGAGAGTCTGTTGATTTGACGATGAAAGATCCAAGAGATATAGAAGCTTCGGATGCATTCGAACCGTTTGAAGAAGGGTTGAAATGCAGGTACTCACATTTTGACAGGTCAACTTCAAGGCCAATTTTGAGAAGTTCCGACGACAGCTTACTGACATTTTTTGTGAGTGTGGATCGGCTACGGCTTACTAAGAGCAAGTCGTCCGCGTAGGCTATGTAGCTGAAGGCATAGTCTTTATAGAAGTAAGCAGGATGCAAAGAATCAAGACAAGTAGATATGGCCGATTTGAAGATGTAGGGAGATAAGACTCCCCCTTGGCGAACACCAGTTCGGACAGGAATAATCTCTGACAAGCTACTTGCCATTTGAACCTTACTGAAGAATGACCATTCCGAAATTTTAACAGATAGACAACAGACAGATTCACGCCAGAAGTAATGAGAGAAAATAAGGCTTGAGAATGCGTTATATTGTCAAAAGCACGAGCTATATCTATAGAACATATATGTATAGCAGACTTGTCGCGGGTAGCCTGTTTCATCATTTTTGTCAATATGTGATGAGCGTGCGCACAACTGGCGCTCGAACGGAATCCAAACTGCATTGAACCAAAGCGACATTTTTCAACTATTTCTGGAAGAAGGACGTATTCCAGGATTTTGCTTATGGTACAAGAAACGGTAATTGGCCGATAGCTTTTGCAAAGGTCCGCGTCTTTCCCTCACTTAATCACCGATGTTATAGTACCCAAGAGGAAACTATTCGGAACCAAACCGTGGCATAAACAAATTTGAAATAGCAGCTGAAGGTGTTGTGTTAAAGCTTTACACTCAATTTTGAAAAAATCAGCACTAAGTCCATCAGAATCTGTAGAGCCAGTTCTTCTCAATTTTCGGAAAGCAATTTCGATGGAAGAACAAGTAACGGGAAGAACAGAAGGTTGAAATATTTTCCTTGGTAGGTATTTAAGAAGTAAATTTTCAAAGTGCTGCTGAATCTGTTTGCAAACACTGAATAGACCACTGTTGTGGCTGGACGAGTCAGCAATAGTTAGCGCGGAAGGAGGTACAGCTTAACCTTTATCTGTACGAAGGACCTTTTGCCACACTTTTTTATCACTGGGAGCATCCAAACCATTCAAACGAGCATTTTTTAGTGCAGATTTGTATTCACGCTTCGTTTTAGCTTTTAGATTAAAACAGTACCATTCCCTGGGCGTCCACAAGCAATCCAAATTTTTAGCCAAAATTTTGCTTTGTTTTTTGCCTTCTTAACTTCAGGACTAACTTTCCAAATAGGTTTCCTTGTACCAACTCGAATTCTCTCAGTTGGTACAGCAATATCGGCTGCCAATTTCAAGCAATGGACAAGCTCGCTATAATAGCAATTGATATCAACGGACGAAGTAGTAGCTGCTATACCAGTCTGAAGAAGGTGAAAAGGAACTTTTAAAAGCGAGAGAAGATTAGTTAACGTAGAAATGTAGAGCACAGCATCTATACAATTCCAGTTACGCTTTTGGATCCAGGCCTTCTTGGGATTTGGACAACTGATTCGAGAAACAGGGACAACCACACAGAAAGACAAAGGCAGATGGTCGTCCTCAATTTTCTCCTCATCAACCTCAGCAATACCGTCAATGAGACTTGTTTCAGAAACAATCAAATGATCAAGGTTAGAAACATTAGCGCCACGATTATGTCTATATGAAAAGGGTAGAGACTTCTCAATGAGACTGTGAGCTACCGGTAAAGAATACAAAAATAAGTCAGTCCGTACAGAAGAAGTTAAAAGATCAGTGTTGATATCTCCAACAAGAGCCCATTTCATTCCTTTCCGTGAAATGTCTGATAGACGTGTTCGGATTTTCTGACAAGCCTTAGCAAATGAACTATGTGATGCAATGTTCCGCCGGTCGCAAGGTAAAATATATGTTAACAAGAACAATATTGTCAAACTGAACGGCAAGAGCATAACGCCCAGATTGGAACAGTTTTGGTGGTGCTCAACACTCACTGGCTCGAAGAAAAATGGCTAACCCACCGGAAGGACGACCTCTAGTTTTCATTGCCGGCTGGATGAACACAAAATGCTCAGGAGATCGGCGCAAACTTTCGCTACTAGGGGCGGATAGAGATGCTCTTGGAGACAAAGAATGTCCGAGCTGCCTAGCAAATCATCAAGCAGAAGATCTTTGTCCTTTGTGCCATTTACATTTAATGACACACAGCGCAGTTTCTTTTCCTGGAAAACCATTATTTGCCAAGACCCACGGCGTTCCTCATAACGCTGCATCTGAGACTAAAGAGTCATGACAACCGTCGCAATTGGCACACTTTGGAGGCAGTGAGCAAGGCGAGTCTTTGCTATACCTGCGGCAACCAGCACAACGAGCGCGTTTTGGCGAATCAGACGGATGCGGGCATTTGGCTACACCGCGGTTTGGAGATTGACATCGAAAGCAGCGCTTGGGCATTCGTGAACACGAAAAACTTCATACCCGATTTTCATAGCTGTAAGGAGACCAACTTGACTTTTGAACCCGATTTTGAAAGAACGAGAGCCCGAAATAGGCACGACTTCGCAAGCATCAAGAATCATGGTCTTCAAGGCGTCGGCCGTAATGGTAACTGGAACACTCCTGACAACACCCAAAAATTTAGGAGAGATAATTTTGGCAGTAGTACCCTCCGGCAAACAATTGGTGATTGATCTCGCAACAACCTCAGCATAAGATGCACTTGAAGTGTGGACGATGAGACGATTTCTTTGAGTATTCGCTCTGACATTAGTGATCCCTTCGTTACCTTCAACGGTGTCAATGTGTTGCGTCCCGGAATCAATGTTAAGAAGATCCGACGGGATATTACTAACAACAACAGTGTGCGTATCGGAAGGTGGTGAGCAAGGGATGGCTGTCAAAGCCTCGGCACGAGTGGAAATAGCAGTGAAGCGATCAAGAGTAGAAACTGCTTCAGCGATAAAACGGACATCATTAGCAACAGCGCTTAGCTTGCTAGTTAATACAGATATAGCAACAGCTGGAACGACTGGAACTTCGCTCGGAAATCGTATGACGAAATCCGGAACAGCAACGTCCAAGTCATCACAGCGACGGAAAGCGTCAACAATATCACACAGATGATTGGCATGTGCATTTCTTCTCGGGGGGAGCTCACTAGGAAAAGCAAGAGCCCACAGAAACTTTTTCGCAGCGACAAAGGCATCAGCAGTGAAGAACCCCGCAGCAAACTTTTTGACAGAATTTGTATCGACTCCCGAGTCCAGACTTTTCTGAAAAAAAATCAGAACTGGCTGATAAACCAGACTAACTGACATCTCATCGTTGCCTTCACTTGGCGCCATTCCACAAACGCAGACTTTCAGTAACGGCATTCAACGGTTTCACAAACAAAAAGTTAACCGGTATTTGCGACCGTTCAGGTCAACGGTCAGTTGACCGTTTTGAATAATATGAAAATGGGATAGTTTGATCAGCCCATTGAACTGTTGCCTTCTGGTATCGTCCGCATGCGCACTTCTTACGATTCGCAATTAGTCCCGCAAAGCACACCGCCACGATACATGAAAAGGATTCGAAGCCGTCGATGTATTTTTACGCTAAGGCCAAAGAGTGTTGGGGATTAGAAATGTTTTTCAAGGGAGGGTTATCTTCTGAGGAGTTAAAATTAATGGCATGCGCTCGTAGTGATAGCCTTCCTTTGGGAATTCGTAGAAATTATATGGGTAGTGTTAAGGGGCGGTCGAGTGGTCTTTACTTTTGTCCAATGTGTGGTTGTATGGATGAAAATTTGTTTCATTTTATGTGTGAATGTGTGGAGTTGAATGATTTAAGGTGGAAATATTTGGGGAGCGAATTTTTGAGGAAGGTTGGTTGGTTGAAAAGTTTAAGGATAAAAGTGTTTTTGGGGTTAGACAACTTGGAAGGTTTTTGCGGTTAGGGTGGAATCACAGGGAAGAGTTTCTGTAATTAGGATTTGTGGGGGGAGAGATTTGTTTATTTGTTGGTGTTTTTGTTTTTTTTTGTTTTTGTATGCGATGGCCCTTGGGCTTTAAGCAAATAAATCATATCATATCATATCATTTGCCAACAGATTCGCACGTCATACGTCACACCGCTTGCTCCGGCTCCGACTCCAAGTTTCCTATCCTACTGCGAAGTTCTAACTAACCCTAGGTTCACACTGCTGCTTCGTATACGACACGATTTTTTCTTTGATGCTCCGACCAGGGACCCATAAATTTCCTGTAATGAATCGCCATTTAGGGGGCTTGTCGATAAGAGATTTAAATTAAGTCGATAAGTCGACAAAAAATATTTTTAAAAGCTAATGAGATAGTCGATTTAGGGGTTAGGAGACATGCTGAATCCGAATATGAAAATTATTTCTCGCCGGACAAGTAGTTCACCCAGAATCCGGCAAAACGGCAAATTTTGGAAAAAGTAAAAGTTGTATCTGAAGTTGATTAGATGTTCGATTCAGGAGTCGGAACACATGCCGAATCCGAATATGAAAATTATTTTCACGCCGGACAAGTAGTTAGCGTTGAATCCGGAAATTTAGCATGAAGTTTTAACATAGTCGATATATAGAGTGAGCCAGTGAGGAGACTTGCAGTTGCAACTTTCGAACACACTAATAATAAATAAAAAGTGTACGCGATAAGTTTAGTTATCTCTAAAGTCCCAACCGGCATTTACTGGTTCGAAAACCAGAATGCATCCGACAACTATCTGGTAACAATTTAGTGAAATTTGCTGACCAATTTTCGAGTCCCTACCCTACCCCTTTATCCACACAGGCGAAAGCTCTACGCGTATGTAACGTCACTTTTAATCTATGGACTCAGGAGGGTGGTGACTGAAGTTTATTGGATTGGGTTGGAGAAGTTTATTGGATTGGAGTGACTTCGGTCGCGTGTGTACGCGCAAAGATAGTTGGGTTTAATAGAAGACTGTTAGCGTAGCGTACGTATTCTTTCGGCTTTGGATTGTCGGGGGGGGGGGGATATATGTTGTTCAAACTTCGTATAAGGATTCACTGGCAGCCCAGGCAAGTCCGTAGATGGGTCCTTTAGCCCTATATTTAGAGGCAGAGGAGTCGAATTAATGGTAAAAACAAATGTTTTATAAGCTAATGAGATATTCGCTGAAGGGATAAGGAGGATCACTGAATACATATGTGATCTTGGTTTTCTTGCCGGATAAATGATTCACCAGAAATTCGGCCTAAACCGGAAATTCTGTTGAAGCTCGAAGCTGTTTCTGAAGTCGATTAGAGATTCGGTATCGTGATAAGGAGACATTCTAAATTGAATTTTGAATTTTATATCCTTGACGGATAAGCTGGCAAAATTTGCAAAAACCTGGAACTTAGGATTGAAAGGTTCGGCTCTCAGTATCACTAGATGTTTTGCTGTGCGTTCGCCGGGAATGCTGCTAAAATGCGAGGAATTTCGTAAAAAAAAAATCTAAAAGACATTTTTGGAGTTGATCAGAGATGAGATACTGGAGTAAACATGCTTGTTGAATCCATATCTGAACTCGGTTTCCTCTTTTGATTAGTTGTTTGGCCGTAAGCAAAAACTTCAAAACGGTAACATCTTTTTGTACATATTTAAGCGGATGATTATGGATAAATAGCAAAAATGTTCAAGGGGTCTGGCAACGACTCGGAAATGTACAAGATTCGATTGTCTGGATCAAGAAGTCTGATAAATATTACATTTTTGGTTCTCATCGAAACCTTTGGTCTTGTTTAAGATGATTAGCCATTGGCCTTAATCCGTTTCTAAATTTTAATAGTATAAATATCTGGCGAAGACCGGATATCTACAAGACCAAATTGTCTGGATCAAAAATTAAATTTTTGGGATTCCATCTAAACCTTTGGCCTTGTTTCATTCGCGGTGGTGACTTTCGCTGTTCTTGCCATTTGCAGTTTTTGAGTTTCGAAGCAGTGAATTCGGTTTTTTGGCATTCGCGGTTTTTGTAATCCCCAGTATCCCGGGCTTGGGATAACAACTGCGCAAACAAAGCGAAAGATTTGCGAGGAAGCAGTCAAATCGGCCGCTAAAGGATTCAGATTTCGTTACTGCAAAATTGTGCCGAACCGTTCGAGATATAGCAGACCTGGGCTTGGGAAGTTCTATACTGCCTTTTGCACACCGTGTGTTAACTTCCTTGCTGGATTACATTCTATAACCAAGAAAAAGGACCTTCGACGCATACGCTCGACATACTTCAGATATCTGCATTTCTTCTCACCTACCAAGGCGCACGCGGAACCGCTACCTGACCCGCCGTCTGTTAATATCCGACCTATTGTTGACGCTTGAAGCCCTCTCCTCTTATTTGTGTTCTCCGATCGGAAACTTACCTGTCCACGATAATGATTCTACATTAGTGAACCTTTATGGAAAATATTTATTGAGTGTTTTACGATTATTTATATTTCTTTGTCCTTTTCCACTGCACTACGCCCCTTCCCGATGAAAAATTTATCTCAAAATAGTACTATGAAGTAGTACGAAAAAGTTGCATGCAGTACTAACGATGCTACTACATGCTTCTACTTAAAGGCTACCGTGTTACTGCTTACTACAATATGCTACTATTAGCAAGACTGGATGCTACTATGGCAAGACAGGATGCTACTGGATACTACTACATAAGATTGGACCACTCTGATGCACATTAAATGATAGTATTCTTTGCTATTACATAGTATTACATGCAACGTTTTCGTACTACTACAATACGCAGGCTACAAATTTTTCATCGGGTTGGGCAGTGCGTCATAAATCCTTCGTTCATTCATTCAGTAGTGAATTCGGCTGTTTTTGCAGTTTGCGGTAGCGGATTTCGCTGTTTTTGCCATTCAATTCCACTGTTTTTGCAACTCGCAAGACGGCTTTCGCGGTTTTTTGCTATTCACGGTAGTGAATCCGCCGCACGGCTGCCACTGCCTGCGTAATAAGGTAAAAAAAAAACTTCCAATAAACATTGCATTTATTTTACATCAGAATTTCATATTTGAAAAATTCTCAATCCCAACTCTATCCTCTTCTCGCAATCATTTTCTCTCACATTTACTCACATAGTATGACTAGTCATAATGACAAACATTCCTCTCAATTGAAGTAGCACATCACTACTTGGGCAAAAACTACTACCGTCTATAATCAACTCGATAGACTGATTGGTCCTTAAGCGCTGTTCAGATGACTTGCATATTTTGTCTCCTTCCTTTCTGTAACGTACGACATTAGAACATCGGTATTATTGTTGGTAGTTTAGTTATTGAAGTTATTTATTATTTGAGATTTTAGTTATGAACTTTTCACCGCAAGTTGTGTATGGCTATAAGGATACTGATCGTAACATTTTAATATATTCTTGTTTTTGTAATGACCAAGAACTGGCTGCGTCCGGCTTGAAGATTATATTTATTTATTTTGGCAGTAAGAAAAAAAAAACTATTGATTGATTGACTGAAATGGTAAACGAGGGATAATGAAGCCAGAGAAGTAACAAGGACAACTAGCCCACTATTGAACATATGAATTTGTACCATGATGAAATAAAAAGGAAGATGAAGGTTTGGTTAAGGATATTAACAGAGC
The DNA here is from genome assembly GCA_030848855.1 of Branchinecta sandiegonensis. Lineage (NCBI taxonomy): Eukaryota > Metazoa > Arthropoda > Branchiopoda > Anostraca > Branchinectidae > Branchinecta > Branchinecta sandiegonensis. The sequence continues at coordinate 17,245,142 of JAUPMV010000016.1, read as the reverse complement.
TTTTTTTTTCTTTTTCCTCTTTATGTGTCTTTTTCGGTTGTGTTTAATTTCCTCTATATCTTTAAGTTGCAGTTTAGCTAGGCATACACATGATTCTTTACCTTCTGGGCCAATAGACAAAGTTGTCCAGTGTTACATAATTTTAGTACGTAAATAAATACTTGAATACTTGAAGACTTATCTACCAGCCAAGTGAGAGGAATATTCTTACTGTTCTAACACATGTAAGGAATGAAATGTCTTTTTCAAATGGCCGAACGTACAAGCATAAAGCAGAGAAACATTACACTCGCTGCCTGCTTCCTGACCGTCCACGAAAACGGATCAGAACAGGCATCACTCTATACTCTTTCTACCTGCACGTTTCTCCGTTTTAAGTTATACGTTCCTGCCCATAAAACGCCGGATACGAACGAATTTTGTACATTCACTCAAACGCAGAGATCATCAATGCACAAATTATCCTGAGACACTTATATAACTCGGATAGCATCATAGGCAGTCGATATGTGCACTATTTACACGACCGGAAATGCAAAAGCCGGAAACCGGAAATAAACCGGAAAACAGACACGAATCCAACCCGGAAGCAGACAGAAAAGCAAGGGCAGGGAACTGTGAAACTTACAGGAATCTATAGCCACATCTGATTAGGGGGTTCCAAACCCTTAAAGGGCTGCAACAGTTGTTACTGTTCCTACACCAGAGGTATGTTACTTTACGAGTAACTGTGATCGACTGCAAAATTAAAAACCGGAAACAGCCCCTCTTAATAATCGAACTCGATTGCAAACCAATTGCACCAGTCGTTACGGGAACTCGTTTGTGCCTTTTTTTACTTCGGTGTTCGATGCTGAATCGTAGTGTATGTCTGTTATTTATACGTTTGTTATTTATAATTTGTAAGAAACTGAATTTAGTTATGCTATGATAGTTTCTAAATATACCGATCTCTCTCTCTCTCTCAAGCTAGCAAAAACTGGTATCTGTTGAATTTCTTGTACTTTTGTTCCCCTCCGTTTACGGAACCAAAGAACTGCAGCACCCTACGAAGTATCTCAACAGAAGAGCAGGAACACATAAAAACAACAGAGAACGATGATTCAAATTTAGTATCTGTGCCAGAACAAAGCTGATGCGTCCGAGTCTTAACAGATGATATTTTAATTCAGTATCCGTCTGACTGCTTTGTTACGAAAAACAAATCTGGTTTAGAATTTAGAGTAGCGTTTAAAGATGCATAGCCTCTACTGTATCTGTTACCGCTATTTTTCGGATACCAGAAGGAGCTATAATAAATACAAAAGAGTTGTCAATAACCCATAAAGTCTAGGGCGATTCTGGCGGCCCCCTAGCTTATGCGCCAGTTGTTTTTAAAGCACAACTCTTACTAGAAATGATCTTTTCGGCATAAATGGATCAGAAAAAACGTTTTCGAAAATACCATTACTTTCCACCTGAAACTAGCGATTCTTTTGTTAGCGCTTGTTGATTACATCCAGCCTCCCTGCTCTCCGACGCAGCGGCTGGGCGCAAAAGTTTTGAAAAGTGCCTTGGGTAAAAAGTGGGAAAACTAAGCAAATAAGAGAAGTAGTAAACAGATGATTATCACATCCTTATGTGTGAAAGAGTCGTCAGCGGACAAAGAAGATTCCGGTAAACTTTTCGTTGGGTGACGGGAAAACTGAGTGTGGAAAAGACCGAGTGTTTTGATTATGTGCGATTTATTTTCTTATTTGTTAATAAACCCATTGAACTGAACTGATTATTTATGACTATGTTGACCATGTATGACGATCCACCACTGTTTTTGTAAAAAGATAACATGGATAATGATAACAAAAATATAACAATTAAAAAAAAAAGATCCGGAAAGCCAATGCAGGAAGGAAATGGAAAGTGATCTCGGAAATTTGTATAGTTGGAACAGGCATGCCATGAATCCTTGCGCCTGGCGGATTTTCGTCTCGCCTTCCGGAAAGCGAATCCTCCGGAATATCCGGAAAAATCGTTCCGGAAACTCGTTTGCGTCTTTTTCACTGCAGAATCATAGTGTGTTTGTTATTAATATGTAAGAAGATGAATTTAGCTATGCTACGATAGTTTCGAAATATACCGATCTCTCTCTCTGTCCACTTTCTCCAGTATTTCCGGAGGAATATAGATCCTGGGGCTAGTGGGCACCTGAGGCGTCAGAAGATTTTCAGCCCACATCCCACGAGCTTACTTACGTAGTTGCCAGCCCATCAATCAACGCTTTCAAAAAAAGGACCTGACGACTAGGTTGGATTGTGTTGATATTTTGTCATTCGTAGAGGCTTGTCCCCTTTTTTTCCATTTATGATAGCGGTAGTAACAAGACCAAAGGTTTCGATGGGATCCCGAAAATCTAATATTTGATCCAGACAATTGGGTCTTGTCTTCGCCAGATCCAGTCTTCGCCAGGCTAATCACCAGGGAAACCAAGTTCAGATATACTAACCGAAACTTCCTGCGTTACTTCAGCCAAATTCCCGGTTTCGGCCGAATTCCGAGGGAACTAATTGTCCAACAAAAAAAAAAGAAAATTCAGAAACGAATTCAGCGTATATCCTTGTCTCTATAAAGAACATTTAATGAACTTAAAATATAACTTTAACTTATAACAAAAAAATCCGGTTACAACCGGATTCTGGACGAATTATTCGTCCGGGTAATGAATGATTGTCATATACAGACTCAGCGTCTCTTCTTACAAATAAAACTTATTACTTTTTACAAATTTTCCGGTTTTGGCCGGATTCCGGACAAACTACTCGTCCGGTAAGAAAATGGTTTTCACCATCGTGTTCAGCATGTTTTCTTACCTCTGAATCGAACAATTAATCAACTTCAAATGAAACTTTTAATTTTAACCAACTTTCCAGTTTTTGCCGGATTCCGGGCGAACTACTTGTCGGACGAGAAAATGTTTTGCATGTTCATGTTCAGCATGTCTTCTTACCCCATAATCGACTATCACATTAGCTGTTTAAAAATATTTTGTTTGCCCCTTAATTTGAACCCCCTCCTCCATCCCTAAATGTAGAGCTACTGAGCCCATCTACGAACTTGACCTTACCCTTCCAAAGAGTCCTCACACCAAGTTTCATCAAAATATCCCATTCCCTTCGAGAGTTATCGTGCTAACAGGACGGACAGACGGACAACTTTTACGATTTCATAGGTATCCCTCCACTTTACCACCTGCTATTCGGCTAGTCCGTAATTGGTGTTGAAATAAAACTGAACTGAATTTGAATTTGAATTTACTTACGTTTTGGGATCCCAAAAACTCCAGAGTTGCTATTTTATGTCTCGGAATTTACTGTCTGCCTGCGCCACGGACTGGATTCATGAAAAAAGCTACCAACCCCTCACATTGAAGAGAACACACAAAAAAACTCACGAATATACAAAATAAATACAAAAAACATTTTGACTTCTGACTTATGCCCTAAAACACGAAGCGGCACATTTTGTACGGACAAATACAGGTAACATATTCTACACATGTTAATAATCAATCAATGATGAACTCCCCTAACATTTTCGGATTGGCGTTCCAAACGACCAGAAGTGGTGGGCATTTGGAAGGAAATACGAGTTTCCCAATTATTCGACATGCATTCTCAATCCCATCCTTCTAACCTACGAGGGTTGTAAATGCAAGAGAGCCTATAGAGTGTTTTGTAGAAGACTCCATCCCCCCATTCTTAGCGATGAAGATGCGGTCGTGCCGCAAGTACCCCAACACCTAGGGCGATTTTCCGCGACAGCTTTGTGTCACAAGAGTTTGTCACGGAGAGATAAGGCGTGTTCTCGCCGTTCCCTGAGGAGTCCTCGGGGAATCGAAGGAAACGGCGAGAATAGAGGGGGTGACTTCACGGGGAATGCTTCCAAAATGGATTTTGTTCTAAAAATAAATACGCAGTTGACGAAATTAGTCTGGATCCACTTCATTTTCGGTTTTGTTTATTCTGATTGTTTTTAATTAATTTACATAGCACCAACACCAGCAAAAATTGATTCCCCTCTGAGTTTGAAAGGGAGTCCTTTTTGATGATGGTGATGATATCGGAGCCTTCCCAGTCCGTGGGGACAGACGAGAATACGCGAAGTGAGTTCCCGGGACAAACAAAAAGCTGGGACTCCTCAAGTGGAGTCCTCGGGGAACGGCGAGAAAACGCCTATTTTGAATCTCGCGGAATCGCCGTTTTGTCTGTCTTTTGACGGTAATTTCAAATGTCTGAACGCAAAAATGAAATCCAGACAAAACCTCCATAAATAGAACTTCAGACTTACCATTCTGTAAAAGAATGATCCTAAGTTGTACCTCCATCTACTTGATAAAGTAGGTAACTGTTTTAACTGGACCTGAATTTGCCACAAAATTTGAAATTCCCGCCAGAATCATTCCGCAAAATCGAAAACCACCTTGACACTTGACAGCTGTTTGTCCCAATTTGTACGTGCATCTACTTGATAAAGTAGCTAACTGTTTTAACTGGACCTCACTTTGCCACAAAATTTGAAATTCCCGCCACAAAATCGAAAACCACCTTGACCGCTGTTTGTCAGATTTGTGCCACAAAGACATTGTTTGACGCGGAAACACTTGTGAGCCACACACACACAACCGAAGCAACAAGAGCCACAACCGAGGCACGCACACTTGTGGGATCGTGGAAAAACGCCACTAAAGCTGAGGTTTCTCTCGAGAATAATTGTCTAATTCAGCTCTAAACCTGACCCAACCCACTATAAGGGAATTCTGATTCGAACTTCACTCAGATCTCCAAAATTCGAATAAAAACGCCACTAACCCGAGTAATAACAACGCCATGGACACAAACGAACATTAACCTATCCGGTTCCCTTTCACATTTGCGATATGGTAACTTATTGGTTGAAAGTACTAACTCACAACGAAGCTGTTGATTTTTCACCTTACAACACCTGCACTCGATATAGTTTGCTGCACGGTGTAAACTTTGCTGCACATGAAAGAGGCCTGCGTTGAACTTGACACTCATAGCTGAATCAGTTCATTTTCAGTTCATACGCAGACCAAAATCGGAGACGTCGCGTTTCCAAATGTCTTGCAAATAGAACACCAACATTTCAGCCCTATAACGTTCGCTAAACCCTCAAACATTTTTCACACGTGCATTTCAGTGCCGTTCCTGAACGTTTGACGAAGAATCACCTTCGGATGCTTCGAATTTCTAGATCTTTTGCAATTACATTGTCAACGTTTCCAGCACTTGAACGACGCTCTACCGTAGCATCGACGTGTACCTAGGTATCTCACGACAAAGCTCGTTTAAAAACGTCGGGCTTCAGGACCTTCTATAATCACAAAACCACCATTTTCCGCACTTTAACGCTGCCTTATCGCCGCAGCGACGTACCCCTATAGATGAAGACACGTGCGAGTTTCTGTATCTACTGCAACTGCTAACCACCGAATTCAGCACTACTACGACACACGAACCCATGCAGCCACGACACCACCATCTTTATCCTTTGAATAAAACATTAACGTTTCCTAACGTCAGAAGACAACAGGTCGTTTTTCAGCAGCGCAACGTTACGTATTTGATGAAGAAGCATATTCTGAAACGTCACGTTTCTCGATACCATTACCGTCGCACTAGCGTTGTCCAACGTTATTCGCACCATGACGCGAATTTCTCAGCGACGTACCCCTTCGTATCTGATCCAGAAGCGTGTCCCTGCATGCGTTCGGATCCGGAACCACCCGGGAGTTTATATATTGTCGGACGCGGAGCGCTAAATCCGCACCGCGTTGTGAATAGTCCTGCGCGGTTTGACGCGGATTCACATCATAAATGGGTTCAGCGACGCGCACTGACTGCTTCAACGGCGGGCTTTCCGGGTGGCTTAGCTGCTGCTGCAGTTTCGAATTCAGCGACTCTAAAAAGCTCGTCTTCGCCAAGAGACTGCTGGATTTGTTAACGACCAACGTATCCGGGTCGGTAGGGTCAGACCGCTGCGAGAGCCGGTTCACTACCCGAGGTACTTCCACAGGGGTAGCTTTCCTCTGGGTCTTGGGGCTATTCTCACCCCGTCCCTGACTGTGGCTTCTTATGTGGGAGACTTGAGTGTTGGTTCGAACCCGAGTGAAGTCTGCTATCTCTGCCGTTTTTATGCGGACGGACTGAGAGCGCCGCATAGCGTTGGGACTAGCAGGGTGATGGTTGACGTGGGTTAGGGACTTGATGGTTTCGGCCACGGAGATGCTACGCTGGGGTATACGTCTCTCCGTTTCCTGAAGGAACTCGGGAGGCGGTGGCGGGAGTGCTGAATAATCAACCTGTAGATAGGGAGCATATTAATTAAAATTTAACTGAAAAGCCAACTTATTTTAATATCATTTAACTGAATACACGGCATTACTTGGATTGTGTTCAAGGACCCCTCGCACTTTTTACTTTTCAACTTATAGTATTTTAAAATATTTAAATACTTTAAAACTAGGTTGTGCTTTCAACAAATAAACCACGGTTTTTGCTGTTTTAAGCATTTTGCGAGACCCGATGACTTGTAGCGATAACAGGGAAACAATTTGCATAACCGGTTTTTCTGATGGAAAACTTCTCGGAAAAACTACTCTGGAAGTACCCTAACTCGGATATGTGGGACAAAAAACTCGGACCGACCGACAGACCGACAGACGGAATTGTGATCGGTATATGGCACTTGAGCCAAAGGCTGCAAGTGCCATAAAAAACCGATGAAGTATGAAAATGACTGAGTTGGCCTTATGGGGGTTAGAATGTACCAACGCTGGTGGACTAGGACTCCGGACTCGTCTCGAGACGCCTTTTTCAAGGACTCGGACTCGTCTTCACGGAGTCCGCCAGAGCTGTGGACTCGGACTCCGGACTCGTCTCGAGACGGTCTCGAAACGCCTTCTTCAAGGACTCGGACTTGTCCCGGACTCGGATTTGCTGTACTCGCAGCAGCTCTGGAATATACAGCGTCAACTTTAAGTCTGCAAGTTTAAGCATGAATGGAGCGATTCGGAAGTAGGTTACATTGACACTAAGTACGTCTGGTCATTTAAGTAAAGAAAGACAAATACGGATTGGTATTTGGAGACTAACCTCGCAGTTATAATCTTGAGCAGCGAGGGGAGGGGGTGGCAACTCCTCCAGACCATGAATCGCGGACGGGCTGCCTTCAATGCTGTTCATGGGGGATGCCGTGATGGATGTTGAACGCGCTGGTGGTGGGGGTTTCGCAACGCTGGGGCGTCGAATAAGACTCCTGTAGATGTCGTTACCTGTAACAGAGACCAAGATGAAGACAGAAAGCTTGGTTGAGGATGAAACTTGAAGCAGCTGCACTTCATCTGCTAATTTGTTAGAGCGTTATCTATGTTATTCGAACATGAGGACGAACTAGTTTAATGTTGATTAATTAACTGAATTTATTTAATACCCACAAATTCCACAGTAAAACAAGTGGAGTAAAGTAAAAAAGAAGAAAATACTACATAACTATACATAGCCTACAAATGCACTAGCACACAAACAGGCGAATAAGAGGGGAGGTGGGGGGGGGGGGGTGCGGCAACAACGTAGCCTGATATGTTTACATATTATTTACTTAGTTATTAATCCTGACCCGATTCACAAGTTCCATTTTATTTGTTATTACCTGCTGACCGAAAATAAGAACGGCAATTTGTATCATGTTGCTTTGTATGCTTTTGTGTATTGACACAACTTTAAAGTTTAATCAGGTGATATTATTGACGAAAAAAATAAATACCCGCTGGCCCGTCCATCGGTTTAAAGATCAAATATACTCACTTACTAAAAGAACAGTCTTATGAGGGAGAGGAATGAATTTAATCTGGCAAAATCTCGTTTCCACAAGGATGTAAAAAATTTCTCCGAGTAAGGATTAAAGTTAACTGCAGTATTTGCTTCTGAGATAATCTTATCTACTGAGATAAGATTAATCACAATTAGAGATAAGATTATCTTTTTAGAGACAAGATTAATCCCAGTAGCAAAAACTGCAAGATTTTTTTTTTACATTGCAACTGGGGATTTGATAAGAGTTGCCTGAACCCCCCTCGTTAATACTTAAACAATCAGCAGCTTCAAATGCACAGCAGACAGGATTTTCGATTCGGCTGAATATGTTTATTCCCAATATCAGGTAAGGGTTAAATATTATATAAGGAACTTTTACCAACTTAGAAGTCTAGGGCTCCAATATCGCAACCTACTAGACAGTGTGTAAAGGTAAGATCAATGATGAGAACAGTGCGACATCCCTGGATGCTTGACTTGAGTATTTAATTAATTTATTTATTTTTATTTATTGAAATTTAGTGATTGTGGGAGATCGGAGTGGACCCTGAAGTGAATTTTGAGGAAGTGGTAAGTAAAAATAAAACAAAACTCGTCAACTGGCCTTTCCTGTTTTGTTTTGATACAGAAGACACTCGTTTATTTGTTAATTATTTTGGTAGTCACCCATATGTAATGGGCTATGGAGCTCTGTAGGGGTAGACACTTATTTTTTCATTTATTATTGTATTTAAAAAAAAAATGAACTGAACCAACCACAAAATGCCCCTGACTGTTGGAAGAATTTGCTTTCGGTGAGATCATTGTTCCAATTCCCCACTTCTATCTGACGGTTTGTGATCTATGTCCAGAAGCCACTCTGTAGCTCAGCGGTAGAGCAGCAGCCTTGTAAGCCAGAGGACGTGGGTTCAAATCGCCCCTGGGGATCACTTTTGTCTTTCTCAGTCACTACTTGTGATTATTCCCTATTCTTTCATACGTTTTTTTACTCCGTTATTGACAGTACAGTGTAATGGCGTGGGGGGGGGGGGGGGCATAAAACAAGACAACACATAAAAAGCCATGCAATCGCTACCTACCCGAGGGTCTAGGCATCACTGGGGGTTTCACGGTTTGACCTTCCGATATACCCCTCATTGCATACTTTTTCCTTCGTATGGTAGCAGTCGAAGCATAGTGGGGCTCACTGACGTCTGACTGTACGGGGGATGCTGAACATGCAAAAATGGATGCAAATAAAACAGAATAAAGGAAAAGAAACAAGCGAAAGCGTGGGTGTTCGAGAAAAGGAAACCCGGAACTGAAGTGGGAAGAGGTCAGTATCAAAACCTGGACGTATTTATCCTAATCCAATCTTCAGCTTCTACTTGATACAGACCTACCCTCTCTTGTGGATTACCATGAATACCAGACAACTCGTTTCTAGCGAGAACAGAAATAAAAATGAAAGGCGACATCCAAAATCTTTGTAAGGATGTAAACTTTAGTAAACATGCTGACACTTAAAACTCTCAGATTTGACAGTGATGTTATTCACTAATGATTCATTACGCGAATGAAAAGAAAGCGTCACCGTAGGTGTTGACTAAACTTTAGCCGATTATCTACGGGTCGTGACGTCACACGGAAAGTCTATATTTCTATTTACTAACTGAACTGATTGTCCCTAGAACGGTTTATAAGTATAACATGAATTTAATCGAATTTTCCTATTTCTTTCATGACATCATGAAAACGTCACGGGCCGCAGATAATCGGCTAAAGTTTAGTCAATACCTCACCGTACCCCATCCAGGTAGCAAGTAAACGAGGCTAGACACTAGCAAGTAGCAACCTGAAGGAAGTTAGCTTATGTGCAGTTTCGTCAATGTTCACGACACATCCATGGAAGGGGAAAAGGTTGTAAGTATCGCGAAATATGGAAAAGAGTTGGATTTAAATAGAAATGAGTTTTTTGAGGCATACTTTAAACGTGCAACTATGACCGAAATCGGGAAACTTTCAGCAGTGACAGAAGAAAAGAAGTCTAGCATTCTGTTATTGCGAGGCATGGACACTGACATAAAGCACTGTCTTTTCCACACACATCCTGATGGGAATTAACACGTTAAAACAGTAGCTGAATGGTGAAAACTGGGCTGAATGTTAAATACAACACGGTTCGAGCCCCCCCTGAAGGGAAATTCTGTCTTTACTATAAGCGAGCTTCACTGGTAAACTGCTTTGCTTTTCCATGAGGTCTAACTTAGTACGTATGGGTGCAGTGAAAAACGGTACCACACAGTCAGAAATTTGTTAAGACATAACGTGCATCCTTGTAGGCTCTTAAACTTCTATTGTTTCTTCTAAATCATCCTGAGGCAGCTTTAAAGGACCCCTTGCACTATTTACTCTTCAACTTACATTATTTTAAAATATTTGAATTCTTTAAAACAAGGCTGTGGTTTCAACAAATACTTGGCTGTTGAACCTTGCATTGGAAAAGCTGGAGGTTTTCACTTCATTAAGTCTACTGTGTGTAAATGTGCGCAAGACATTTTTAATGACGTACTGTAGAGTTGGTACACCGCTGGATGTGTCTGGCCTGGTAACTTTGTGTGGTAAACCAGTTCAACAAGTTGATCATCTCCGCTACCTTGGTTTTTATCTTGATTGCCACCTGTCATGGAAATGTCACAGTGACGCTATTTCATCAAAAATCGCCCGTGGGGTTGGCATACTTCGACGTCTGCAGCACTTTCTCCCACAGAGGATACTTCTAACTATATATTATTCGTTGGTTTATCCATATATCTCCTACGGCTGCCTCTTATGGAGCAGCAACTTCTTATGCAACTATAGAAGAGTGCAAGTTCTACAGAATAAAGCTGTTAGAACAATCGGTAGATACCTCCAGGATGTGCATGACACTTGTGCTTGTTTTACGTCCCTGAAGCTCCTTAATGTCGGTCAGATAAGAGATTACCAGGCTGCAGTATTTGTGTTTCAGTGTATGAATGGATTAGCCCCCGATATCTTTAACAGTTTTTACCAAACAAATAGTGACCTGCATTATGGAACAAGGCATAGTGATGATATAGTTGTGGATTTACGTCATGGTACCCGGTCTTCATTTTCAATGAAACACCTGGGTCCATCTGTATGGAATGAACTACCAGTGAGCATTAGGGCGGCGGAACACATACCTCAGTTTAGAAAGAAATTAAAAGATTATTTTCTGGGGCAAAAATGTTAAATTTTGTTATGGGTGGTAGGATGGTTAGGGGAGGAAGGGTGGGCTAGGGAGGTAAGGGGGGTAAGGTGAGGTTGGGAGGGAAGAATGGGGGGAGGGGGAGTTGAGTATTGATGACTGAGAGAGATTGGATTTATTTTTTCTTTTTTTCTTTACATAGGTAAGTAGTTATGTGGACTTTCGCGCGAATGCAAACCCTCATAGGTTTTTTCTCCAGCGCGAAAGTGTTGCTTTTTATTTATTTATTTGTGAATGTTGAAAAATAAAAAAACTTGAAACTTGAACTTGAACTTGAAACTTGGCTGTTTTAAGCCTTTTCCGAGACCCGTTGACGTGTAGCAAAAAGAGGGAAACAATTTACATAACTGTTTTTTCTGATGGAAAAACTTCTCGCAGGCAACCGTCAACAGCGTGATCCACATCGAAGGTAGCATAACACGGCAAGTGAGAAAATCAGCGTGGTTTTGTTCGTACGGAACTGGGGTCTCCGGGTTTAGAAATATATGGAGTGATTATGGAAGTAGGTTGCGTTAGTGTTATAGGTGAGACAGGTCCTTTAAAGGACACCTCGCACTCCATAGTATTTCCGATCAGATGTTCCGGAATAGCTGACCACTTTACAACTAAGCTTTGCTTACAGAAAATTACACACGACTTCAGCTGTTTTTTAGCCTCTCTTCATTTAGTCATCCAAGACCATCTTGGCAAAATTTGCATAGCCGTTCTCCGGACGAATAAGGTCCTCGGACCAATGACAGGGGGCTTGATACGTCACGTAAAGAGAACAAGCGTGGTACGCGTGATTGCTAAAAGAGGAGATAGGATGCACATATAGTTTAACTGAAAAGCCAACTTATTTTTGTGTTATTTAACTGAATACACTGAATTTTTAGGATTCTTCTAAGGGATTTTTTTATTTTCCACTGTCTGGTTTAGTTATGACGTTCAGAATAGCTGCGACCAACACACGCAGCTTTTTGGTGGGCAGTGGTGAGTTTGGTGAAGACTGCTTAGTGCCTGAACAATTTTTTTTTCATAAATCTTTCTCGGAAGGCATACAACACAGATACAAGCGCATAGAGGTACCACAAATCACAGGGAAATTCTACTATTTCAAAATCGATTATTAGTAAATAGCGGAAAAAAGAATAACGCATTTTCAGCGGGTCTTCAAGCCAATTTAAGTGAACAAGTGATGGGTAACTAGATTGTCCAATCCCAGCCCTTTTTGGTTAAACTTTAAGAAGTGAAGAATCTCGGGAACGAGATGGATGGAAATACTATTGAAGTAGAGAGAATTACTATCGAAAGTACGACGTGTATTTTTAATAAGGACCTGTCTTACTTATAATACTAACGCAACCTACTTCCATAATCACCCCATATATTTCTAAACCAGGCGAACCCAATTTCATACGGTACATTGTAACCCCTCAAACAAAACCACGCTGATTTTCTCACTTGCCGTGTTTTGCTACCTTCGATGTGTATCACGCTGTCGACTGTTTTCTGCGAGAAGTTTTTCCATCAGAAAAACCGGTTATGTAAATTGTTACCTTTTTTTTTAGCTATAAGTCAACGGGTCTCGGAAAAGGCTTGAAACAGCCAAAACCGTGGGCTATTTGTTGAAAGCACAGCCTAGTTTTAAAGTATTCAAATATTTTAAAATACTGTAAGTTGAAGAGTGTCACGGGAAAATAACACTTGAAAAAGATCATAACAGAAACTCTCTGTGTATACATAGTAACATTAATCGGAAGGGTGCGCATTGACATGTTACCAAACTTCCGACACTGCAAAGGAAGGGGAAAAGGTTCAACTGCAGTCTCATAGTGCGAACACACGATCAGGGTCAGGAGCTCCCGGACTGGAATTCCTGCCCGGATTTTCGGCACCATCATCACTTCCATATGAAAAATTTGAAATTTTTTCCACTTTTCCATACGAAGTGATGATGGTGCCGAAAATCTGGGCAGGAATACCAGACTGGGAGCTCCCGATCCTGATCGTGTGTTCGCACTTTCAACAGGAAAATAATTTACTGGTAACTTACCGTCGCCGAGGCCTGAATCAGCTGGCGAGGAATACTGTGCGATGGCATATTCCAAACTAAGCGAGCTGCCGTATTCCGATTCGGATCTCAGCCTCATGAGCTCAGCTGCATTCATGTACACCGGGTGTGGCAAAACTGAAAAAGGATATGTAAATAGTGCATTGCACGGATAAAATGTTTGCCCGGAATCCGGAGAAAACCGGAAATTTTGTACAAGTAAGAAGTTTTTTGTGAAGTCGATCTCAGATTCGTTATAGTGGTGAAAATACACGCTGAATTCATATCTGAACTTTGTTTTTACGCGGGACAACTAATCCTCTGAAAACTTGGCAAAACCGGAAATTTAGTAACAGTGAAAGTTGGAACTGAGCTCGATTTGAGCTTTGAAATGTAGCTAAAGAAAAATACTGAATCTATATTTGTCCTTGGTTTTATCAGCGGACTCGTTTGGCTGTAATCTGCCAGAAAAATAACAACACAGTGGGTTAGACCAATACCGCGCCTAAGGCGTCTGGCGAAGATCTGGAAATCTACAAGAACCAACTGTCTAGATGAAGTTCGATAAATATTTCACTTTGGTATCTCATTGAAACCTTCGGGCTTGTTTTTCTTGTTTCCGTTTGTTTTTTTACTCTGCATCTTTTTCTCAATTAGATTGAATATATATATTAAACGAGTGGTTCCCAACCTTTTCTGTGTCGCATACCCCTTATTAAGGTTCAAAAATGTTGCGTATCCCTTTTTGAAGAATATTTTTCTACTTTTCTACTAAGATCTATCAAGATTAGAACGCCAAAAAGACGTCATTTATTGTCATAAATGGTAAGAGATTAATGCGTGAAAATATATACAAATAAATTGGGTACTTGAGGCTGGAAGGTTGTCAATTTCATTCTCGTCCGTAAACTGGTCAAGGGTCTGAAAGACATTTAGGGCTGTTTCTTTGAAACTACGTAAGCCAAAACTTTAATTTCTTGACGAAAGCAGACATTTTCGAATTCAGAGATTTGGGACCTTCGCGTACCCCTTACAAGGGTCTCGCGCAAAGACAATAATAGTGGGAAAGACCGGGGACTTCACTAAAATCGGGTCTCTGAAAATCGTTCGGAACGCAGCCTAGCGTTTGGACTTTGTTCAATTTCGAGCGGTAGATGATTAATATAATCAAAGGAAGAGGGCGTGAGTAGGCAATCTCTGTCAACATTAATTGATTCGAAATCGTGAATTCAACATTATTTTCCATTAAAAGCGATTTATTCTTTTCCTACTTGTTTTTTGTTCAATTAAAGAGGAAATCTGAATGGAGGGAGGATGCTCATCATAAAACGAATTAAAAAAAATCAACAAAACGTGCTTTGATGATGATTCTGCGGAAAGCGATGGAAGAAAATGTCAACAGAGCGGTTTTTTAACGAAAGAACATCCGCTAAACGGCGCTGATTGTTGTGTTGTGACTCATGGGGCTTACGGGAGTTTCCCGTCTTTCCAACTTTTACTGTCTTTGGTCTCGCGTACCCCTTTGGGTACGAGTACCCCCGGTTGGGAACCACTGTATTAAACAACGGCTCAAAACGGATAAGCCAGCTCAGCTTCGATGTTCCTCACGATATACGGGCCAATGGCAGCACGTTTCCTCGCCCGAAGGCGGAGCTTCGAACGTTTCCCGGACTGATTCGTCTAAATCCAAACAAGAATCAAACCGACACCTACCCATGTCAGGAGCCGTTGTGTGGAAGTTCGGGAGTAGAGATGGCGTTTCATTCTGCGGCGTTTGTGATCCGTTTCTCGCTGGGAGCGCGGGTCTCTCTGTAGAAGGATTACGCTGAGGCAGAGCAGGCCGAACGCTAGTTTTGGGTAGGCTCGCATACCCTTTAAATAAAAATCGGTACGTCAATAATAACAAGAACAAATAAGCAAGAACCTCCGTTCTCCTTTCCCTTCGTCCTCCGCCCCCGCCCCCCCCCCCCACCAAAAGGAAAGAACCAAAATGTCGGTGCATGGAACCAAAGACTTTGGTCCCACAAGGTAAATATACCTTATGTGCCCCAAACCAAACGGTCGGAACCACCGAAAATCAAACCTGCACCACGAGGGGACCAGGAATAAAGTTTTGAATCCAGTGCGCTAACCACTCCGCCCGGACGGACTATAATGGTAAAAATCACTATAGTTGTGATTTTATCCAGTGTTTAACTGCATCGCCGTGGTTCGAACTTTGCGGATTGGCGGGAGATCAAGAATTCGTGCGTTTTATTTATTTTTGGAAAGTTTCTCTGTCGGTATCACCGTTATGAATATAATGCAGCGATGATTATAATATGAAAGATCTGACAACTGTTTTAGAGAAAATAGAACTTAAAGCCGGTTGCTTCTTTAAGTAGAAACTGGGAGCCATTATACTGAAACAGTTGTGATCGTTTATCAATTTTTAGAATTATAGTATTTCTTTGTGGTTTGTTGTTTAAAGGACTCCTCTTGCTTATTGTGACTTTTATAATATACTTAGCTCCCATATGGAATTATAAGCTTCTAAAATCCCCACCTTTCTCCATTGTTTCGTTTCGTAACTACGAATTTTTAGCACTTTATCGGCCTTGACGACTTTTCCGTCATCGAACGAAAAGTTTGCCGGAACTTTCAGTGTCCACTAACAAGTCATCCACACATAAGGGTGTGATACTCTTCTGTTTATTACTTCTTTTATTTGCTTAGTTTTCCCACTTTTTAACCAAGGCACGTTCAGTGTTTCAAATCTTTTGCTCCAAGCCGCCGCGTCGGAGAGCAGGACGGCTGGATATAATCGACAAGCGCTAACAAGAGAATCGCTGGTTTCAGGTGGAAAGTAATGGTATTTTTGAAAACGTCTTTTCTGATCCATTTTATAGAGAAAAGATCATTTCTAGTAAGAGTGTTGCTTTAATAGCTTGGAATATGCAGAGGTTGCTGTTGTAATTACGTCCATATTCCTCTACTTTTTTGTTTGTAATAGTTGTTTTTTTTGCAGATACCATGGCCTAAAGTCGTTTTCGCAGTTACCGTGGTATCTGATACCACGGTCAAAAGGCGTTTTTGCAGTTATCGTGGTATCTGATATTCAGATACCACGGTCCGACCGTGGTAAGTGATCGTGGCATCTGAAAAGTTATCTCACCTTCACAATATTTTGTCATTTTGGTGGGAAAGAAATTTGGCCCTTAGTGATGTAACTGGATAACAGTTTGTCTTTTGGGATGACTTGGATAAGTGCAATTTCGGCAATTGTCATTTTTGCAGAGCAGCCGTGTATGAGATACCACGGTAACTGCAAAAAAACAACTATAGGTATTCTGTCACATACATTTGGGACCCCAAAAAACATCTGAAATCGTGCGTAAGATGTTGGCAGCAGCTTTAGAAAGCTCCTCGAAAGCTTGATATATCAGATATAATAGATATCAGATATCCATCAGATACCACGTTAAGCGCAAAAATGACTAATTGCAGATCAGTCTACCACAAACCCCTGATTTTGGGAAAGCCTCTGCCAAACGCTGGATACACTATGCCAAATGCTGGATACTTGAACCCAAAAAAATATTGATGATTTGAGTGAAACTCAGAAATCAACCAATCAGAATTCATCTATAGTGGGGTAGTCAAGGTTAGACTACCAACAGCTACCCAGCGTTTGGCATAGGGTATCCAGCGTTAGGCATAGGCTATGCCAAACGCTAGACATACCCAGCGTCTGGCATAGGGTATCCAAAAATCAAGGATTAGTGGATGACTGTTGCAGATCCAGTTACCGGTTACCATGGTATCTGCAAAAACGCAACTAATGTACTCGCCGGTCCTGGCGGATAGAAAAAGATAAATACCTGAGCTATTCCGGTCTTGTGCGCTGTCCTGACTCGACTGACTGTCGCTCCTCTGTCGTTGCAGAATGGCCAGTGTCGAGTCCTGCCCTCTAACGGTAACCTCTGTTGTGACTTTACCCTGGATGATACTCTCCAAGGGATGGAATGTGTAGGGGGACAGCTCGGGTCGCTGCTTGCCTCGTTCATATGCTGGAAAATCAAAAATGAAACTTGAAATCACGGATTAGAAGCTGTAACAATTACATTATTTTCTTTTTTTTCTCTGAATTCTCATTTCTCCGTTCTCGCTTCCGAATCCTCGATTCTCGTACAAATTACCGTTTTTGCTCCTCTGGCTTCTCCATTCTCGCTTTTGACAAAAACACTAATCTGGCAGCTCGTCCGCAACCCGGTATACGCGTTAATGCATACTGAACACCCGCACTATTTTGACCAATCAGGGAGGAGAATCAAGAATTCACCATCGGAGCAACTTCTCGATTGTGCAGAATCGCGAGGCTTTCCCTGTTCTCGATTCTGACAAAAACGCAAGAAAAGGAGAATTCGCTTCATCTGAATAGTCGAAAAACGCGAAATAGGAGAATTGCGAGGAGAATCGCAAGGAGAATTCGGATCAAAAACGCAACTATTTAAAAAAAAAACGCAACCATTTTTGCTCATCCCCGAAAAGCGATCCAGGTTGTCGAAATTCTGCTCCACTTAGTATTTTCAAAGAAGTCTAGGAATAGTCTAGTCTAGAAAATAGTCTAGAAATCAGGAATAGTCTTTTCAAGAACTATTTCTGATTATGCTCCAAAAATAAAGTAGAGTGGTAAAGATCCTTTTAAAAGCGGCAAGTTCGGCAATCCAACGCTGTGAAAGCTCGTTGTACAATAACGAATCGTAGTACACATTATGTATTTGCTTTTTGACCCACTAAGAGAAGCAAAACAGAGGGTACACAAAAAAGAAAAGAAAAAAGAGAATTGAAACTGACCGAAAAACTGGATAGGGTCGTGATGTACGGATAGATGGGATTTTGTGGATATTTCTTTAAATGAGTTCTGAAAGATATGTCCGGAGATCAGGTGTCTGTTTTGTGTATTTGTTTTCTGACCCACTAAGAGAAGGCAAAACAGAGGGTACACAAAAAAGAAAAAAAAGAGAACTGAAACTGACCGAAAAACTGGATAGGGCCGTGATGTACGGGGATAGGTGGTATGTTGTGATATTTCTTTAAATGAATTTTAATGATAGGTCGGGAGCGTGTATCCCGAGATCAGGTGTCTGTTTTATGTATTTGTTTTCTGACCCAATAAGAGAAGGCAAAACAGAGGGTACACAAGATCGAAAAAAAAAGAACTAAAACTGACCAAAAAATTAGATGGGGCCTTGATGTACGGAAAATAAGATTGGGATGTTGTGGGTATTTCTTTAAATGAGTTTTTATGAGTCTGTTCTTGTTTCCGGGGGGGGGGGGAGGAGGAATTTTGCACATCGGTAATAATCAGAACGGAGGGAGTGGAGATATTTCTTTTTCGAAGTTGGGAAAAGGACAAAAATAGGTCACGGGCCTCTACAAGGTTGGTCTGAAACACTGTTCACTTTACATTCTTTATGAGTAGATTTAAAGCAGAAGTCGCAGCGGATACAGTTTCTGTTCCCATATTTGTACATACGTAGTTCTTTTGAAGCACCGCTCACAGATTACAAACCAGTCTCGGCTAGCCCCTTTGGTTTTTACGAGAAACACGGAGAAACTTGCATAACCGGATTTCCTAACCAATGAGCTCATCGGATAAACTACCGATCCGATCCGCGTCGGAAAGCGCCAAATAAGGATGACAGAAGAATCAGTTTAGCGCCGTTAGACCTTGTGTAATTTCAGTTGATTAAAAATAATCAGATAGAATCTCGGTCTTTGGTCCCATGCAGCGACTATGGATACCCCAACAAAACTGAGCGGGGCTCGAGGTATTTTCTCTAGCTTTGAGTTGACGTGGAAACCCTTTTACTCTACTTCCATCTTCGCCGTTGCTCATCGCAGAGCAAAAAGTGCAGGAGGCGCGCTAACCCGCTCTGGAACGCGTCCAGAGAACCAATCGGCTTTGACTTAGAAAGTTTCCTCTACGCGGCTTCACAGCGATACAGCTATTTGTAGAGGTAATGAAACTTGATGTGGCGTGGAGCTCGTAACCTCCACTCGTTTGCATCGGGAGCCCAGGGAGAAATATTCGACTCCGCATGGTCATGTTACAGAGATAGGGAGACGGAGGTTCTATCTGATTATCTGTTCTTGGTACACTGAGTGATAATGTTGTGTTGTTTTTGGGATCCCAAAACGTAAGTGGAGGGATACGTATGACAACGCAAAAGTTGTCCGTCTGTTAGCACGATAACTCTCGAAGGGAATGATATATTTTGGTGAAATTTGGTGTGAGGATTCTTTGTTTGGGTCAAGGGTGAGGTCGAGTTTGTAGATGGGCTTTGTAGCCCTACATTTAGGGGTGGGGGAGGGGGTTCAAATTAAGGGGCAAACACAATATTTTTAAACAGCTAATATGATAATCGATTATGGGGTAAGAAGACATGCTGAGCACGATGGTGAAAACCGTCTTTTTTTGTCGGAAAACTAGTTATCTCGGATCCGGCCAAAACTGGAGAATTTGTTAAAAGCAAAAGATTTATCTGAAGTTGATCAGATGACAGATTTAGGGGTAAGAAGAGTCTGTACATGACACATCATTTTTTTCCGGGCATATAATTCGTTCGGAATCCGATTGTAACCGGAATATTCTTTATAAGTTAAAGTTTTATTTGAAGCTGATCAGACGTTCTTTACAGAGATAAGGATACACGCTGAATTAGTTTCCGAATTTTCTTTTTTTGCTGGACAATTAGTTCGCTTGGAATTCGGCCGAAACCGAAAATTTTGGCAGAAGTAAAGCAGGAAGTTTCGGTCAGTATCGTCAAAACAGATATGGTTTATAGAGGTATATCTGAACTTGGTTTTCTCTGATGACTAGCCTGGCGAAGACTGGATCTGGCGAAGACAACTGTCTGGATCAAATATTAGAACTTTGGGATCCCATCGAAACCTTTGGTCTTGTTGTTCATGGCCCAAGGGCTTCACTGAACATCTATCTATCTTCAGACGAAAGGATGTTCCACCAGCTCATGAGTCGGTCTTGTAAAGACCAAAGCGCGTCTTTTGAAAAGCACCAGCCAGACAGCTAGAATTCAGGGATCCGGGATCCCAGGAGTCATGTTCTTAGTCATTCAATCAATCAATAATTTTATTAAGCGACTTAAAAATGGCACAGAACGTGCCCATACGGAGTATATGAAAAACATAAAGGAAAGAAAAAGAAAAGAAAAAGATCCGACTAAACTAATCGAAATGACTATACAAACGCACTATAATACGAATGGCACCTGTCTAAGAGTCAAACTCTTTTCGTAAACTCTTCTCAAAAGATCAGACAAGGTTGTCTGAAGCTACAACAGGAAAAGAGGACTGCTCTGATTTCCGGCTCTGTTCCAGGATCTCAGTTTTCTAACTTAGTTTATTAAAAAGTCCCTGGCACCTGCCATAAAACGGGCAGAATTACGTAGGCTAGCTGTAAAGTTGAAACTCCCAGGGGAAACTAAAGTTTCCGGAAACTCGGGATACTCGTAATACGAAAAATCAATAAAGGAAGGCGAATTTCTAAAAAGGGCACAAGGTAGCTTAATTAAAACGTGAGCAATGTAAATTTGCAGTGATTTTTTTTTTAAAGCTTGCGGCTCAAGGAATATTTAACTATTATGCCTATTCGAGGTTTCATTTTTACGAGCACCATTTTTTTTAATTATTTTGAAAAAACAAATTCCCGAATATCATATTTGCATAAACCGTATTTTTCTTTTGTTTGTTGTCCAACATCAATTTCCTGTTTCAAGTGTCACTGTGGGCGAAATGAAATAATAGTGACTGTTAGGGGTAGGTAATAAAAGACTGGGTCAACGGTATTTCAAATTTGGTTTGATATTAAATTTAAAGAACAAAATCTTACCCGTTGATATTGTATGGGGTCGGTCGGGCGGGGGTCCTCCTTTATTCATGTCCATAAACTGCATGGTTTCCTGTAAGTTGGGCCAAGTCGCGGTTGTCACATTGTGAGGGGGGTAGGGTGAGAGGGGGGTACTGGAGTTGGAGGAGGCACTGCTGGTATCACTGCTTCCATGATGATGCTCGCTCATTGTCTGCAATCAAGGAAATAATAATAATTAACTTATCCCCCATCTTTTGTACACAACGCTGTAGTAAAAGGACTAAGGAAAATGAAACATATCAGAACAATCCAGAACACCTTGTTATGATTTGGATGCATTCCTTCCGACAAATCTGACTGCGAACCTTATGCTCTAGTTTCCAGGGTTCAGAGAGTCGGTGTTTGGTTTGCATCGAATTCTCCCCCCCCCCCCCTCCGAGTCTAAAAAGTAGGCAAACAATCGTAACTCCCTTAAAAATATTGCTAAGAAGATTTTACTCGATAATTTGTCACTCGACACAAGTTTGTTTTTATGGACAGAATATGTTGTTGTAGTATATTTGATGGTGGAAAACGGATACGTCAGCTGATTTTTATTGGAGCTATATTTCGGCCCTTCTTGGCAAGGGTCCTCTTCAGGATAAATATTCCTTCAGCCCAAGCTGACTGCGAATCATATTTGATGGTGGAAAACGGATACGTCAGCTGAATTTTATTGGTCTTTCCAACTTGAGCGGTTTTGAGCCTGAAGAGAACCCTTGCCAAGAAGGGCCGAAATATAGCTCCAATAAAATTCAGCTGAAGTATCCGTTTTCCACCATCAAATATGGTCCTCTTCAGGCTCAAAACCGCTCAAGTTGGAAAGACGAACTTGTGGGAAACACCATAATTCGCAGCCAGCTTGGGCTGAAGGAATATTTATCTCGTTGTAGGTTATTTATGCATATGGACTTACACGTAGTCTAAGTTTTGGCTTATCTCATAAATGCTCCACCATCTTGTCAACATGGACATTATTGGTGGCAGTATTTTTTTTTCTACTTGATTGCAAAAAAACTAACCTTCCTGGTATTCTGAAACCCATTCACCCCAACCTTATCCTGGAAGTTTGAAGACATGTATAGAAAGCCCTTAAAGCACAACTCTTACTAGAAATGATCTTTTCCCACTGAAATGGATCATAAAACTCGTTTTCGAATATACCATTACTTTCCACCTGAAATTAGCGATTTTCTTCTTAGCGCTTGTCGACTACCTCCTGCCTTCCTGCTCTCCGACGCGGCGGCTGGGCGCAAAACTTTCGAAACTGAACGTGCCGTGGTTAAAAAGTGGGAAAACTATGCAAATAAAAGAAGTAATAAACATATGCTTCTGAGATCCTTATGTGTGAAAGAGTTGTCAGCGGGCATTGAAGATTCCGGCAAAAGTTTCGTTGTGTGATGGGCAAAACTTGGCAAGGCCAAAAAAGCGCTAAAAATCCATATGCACAAAATGAGACAGTGGAGAAAGGTTGGGATTTTAGAAGCTTATATTTCTGTATGGGAGCTAGGTATATTATAAAAAGCAGAATAAGCAAGTGGGGTCCTTTAACGTTCTCATAGACAGATTAGATTGGAGAAGGTGTAACCGTTTATTTTGTTTGCATGTCGTCTGTAAATGATTCTCCGCCTGTAATCATACAGCCAGTCCCAAGCCTGGATAAAGGAGGAGGGTTGGTGACAGACTAGCAGCCTGCCCTGGAAAAAAGATGTGCCATAGTACCGTCTAGTTGAGAGCCAACATGATACTGACTATACAACCTGCCGACGATTATGGACCGCCCCCGGACTCCTTGACGACGAATTCGGACCGCCCCCGGACACGATTTTTGAAACCGAATGGCGACTTGCTTTCGAGACCAACTGTCTTCGCAGAACCAACCAGACAGTTCGCTCTATCTCGCCAGCCCCTGGTAACTGATGTCATACGCCAACGAAGATGGCGCTACTTGGGGCATGTTATCCGTATGGCGGAAGATAAGCATTGTCCTAATAGGTGTAATAAGCTGAATAACGCTATACGCGATGTTACGTCTTAATACACACGCCCGTTCAAATACGAACCCGAGAGGCTCTTATCAATGCAGCGAGCAGTGTTGCCAAGGTCATACAGTATTTCGAGTTTCTGAAGACCAGAAAAGTGTTCTTAGTGTTACTTGAAGTACACCAGTACAATTTGACGCCCAATATATTGTAAAAAGCAGTTAAATATGCGGATAGCCAGCATTGGTCTTCGAAGTAGCATTAAGCAGTCGTAGCAGAACAAAACTTGTTATTTTGACGAAAAGTTGTTTCTTCAGCTTCCAACAAAGTAGAACTTTACTGCTTCCCGTGGCAACCCTGACGACGCTGCTCCTTTCCTCGGCCCGCTGGCGCAACCAACCAAGCGATCTGATTGGCCCTGCGTAAGCCAGAATGGAACGCTAGTCTATTCTCCTTATTCACGTTATTACAGCGCGCTCCGAGGAAAAGAGGAATCTGTAATAAGTCTAATACGCGGTAATACACCTTATTACACCTATTAGGACAATGCTATAGAATCCCCAGAACGGCACTGGCGTGGCAACCAGAGGGAACCCGAAGAAGAGGAAGGCCGAAGAATACACTTCGTCGTACGTGCCAGCGTACGTGCTAGGTACATACGTACCTAAAACACATCAATTCGATTCCAACCCCAGTGGGAAGACGTCTGGGCAGCAGCACGTATGAGGAACGACTGGCGGCTCTTTCTGGACACCCTGGGTGCCTCTGGCGGCACATGAGGAACTAAGGTCTAAGGTAAGGTCAATGATTATTATCTGGGGAGGCTAACGCGGATTAGTCATCTGAACTTTTATTTGGCGGTATTTCGGCTTTTCTCGGCATGAGTCCTCTAAAGTAAGATTCAGGCCACCAATTTTTAAAGCAATAGGTCACTCATACTTTTTCCGGAAACATGTAATTTATACAAGGAACTTGAGGTGCTACAAATACACCCGACTTTTTAAGACTTTGAAGTCGAAGTTCAAATTTCGAAGCCTCGCAGACTGGTCACAAATGGAGCGAGAGACAGGAATTAAAAAAGGAAAGGCAGAATAGAAAAAAATCACTTTTAGTAGACTGATAAACATGTATCATGACTTTTATTCAAACAATGTTTACAACGGATACGTCAGCTACGATTCTTCATCAGCGATATTTCGGCCCTTCTTGGCAAGCCTCTGGGTCAACGTCGGGGAAGGAAACAAACCTGTAATAAATAACTGAAGATTTTACCGACTATAAATGTCTTATTAAAGTAAATTACCTTCAAATACCAATTTAATGAAAAAACTAGTCTTGAGATTTAATTTTTGACACGGACGCTGTTTTTGCTGCACGATTGGGCCGATCGGGTATTTGAAGGTAATTTACTTTAATAAGATATTTATAGTCAGTAAAAGCTTCAGTTATTTATTACAGGTTTGTTTCCTTCCCCGACGTTGACCCAGAGGATTGACAGCCTGATGAGGACCCTTGCCAAGAAGGGCCGAAATATCGCTGAAGAAGAATCGTAGCTGACGTATCCGTTGCAAACATTGTTTGAATAAATGTTTCAAAGTCAGCTGGGCTCAAAGAATATTTATGTATCATGACCCTCCTGATTTTTTGTGATTGTCTGCCTGTATGTTTATTTAGACATGGCCCACGACTTATTTTATTGCAAATTTCTATCTATCTATCTCTGTTTTCTACACACATTTTTCCGAGGTTGTGGACGTTAACAGGAAATGTCAATCGGGGTAGTATAAGCCTGCTTGAAGCCGTAGGCTCGCCCAACTTCCAAGAGGGGAGGACCCCTGTTCTTTCAAAGCTGTACCGTTTTAGCAACATAAATCCCTCCTATTGCCCAAGCTCGGTCTGGTTCCCGAATCCCGAAGTTTGGACGTCCCGACTAATTACAAAACTTCTCCGTATGCAACTCGGAATCCGATCCATCGAATTTCTATTCCGCTCCAAAACTTGAGTTAACACGAGCTACAGGAACTTGCAAATCTAAGGCCACCGAATAGTACAAATTAAGCTTTGGTCTAAGATTTCTAAACAAAGAGAAAGTAGTTAACATTGCAATGGGTCAAAGCGGTACTGACACTGCACGTTTTTCGCCGGACATCCGCCTCTGAAGTGCTGATTTGCGAAAGATGATAAAGTTCAGATAGTATGAGAACTTTAGTACTATGTTTATACCAACGCCTCCGATGTACAGGAACCGGTAGTGAGAGTAGGAGAACGTCCAACTTCCCCTTTCGCAAAGAAGTTATGGAAATGAGGGTTGAGGGCGTTTGTGGTTTTGGAAGAGTTGAAGATAAGTATTGTGATGAACGATGGGTATGTGTGAATGATGATTGGGCGAAAAAGTAAGTGGTAATTTTTTTTTTTTTTATGTTTTTTAGTAGGAATTTGAATGATAGAGATTTGAGAAGAAGATGATGGAGGTTGGAATGATAAATTTACAATAAGTTTATATTTTATATATAGTTATTAGGGGGATGGACAGTAAATGTAATATGGGCTTTATTAAAAGTTAGGTGACGTAAATAGTTTAAAAGTGGGTAAAAACAGGTTAAAATTAACGTCACTGAGGGATGGAGGAGTAGCCACAAAAATTAGATAAGATGCTACGAAAAAAAAAGAAAAAAGAAGTTATGCTCTGACTGTGTGATTCTCGATACCGTAGTCGTCATTTTATATTTTTGGCCAGCTATGTATGCGTTTACTATGTCTTTTACTCTCTGATTTCTGGAGGAATTAAATGAACTGAATTGAATTGAATTGTATCCTCAAGTGGATTTTTGGAAGTGTAAAGGGCAAAATAGTAGAATTATCTTTCAAGTCCATAAGTTCGAGCAAATCGGACACTTGTTCGTTGGCAGTATGAAGCAGGTCTAACACGTTACATGGTATCTGTTGCCACGGTAACTGGACCTGCAATTAGTCGTTTTTGCAGTAATCGTGGTATCTGATGTACGTATTTGATAGTGCAAAACGGATACATCAGCTGAATTTTATTGGAGCTATATTTCGGCCCTTCTTGGCAAGGATCCTCTTCAGGCTCAAAGCCGCTCAAGTTTGGAAATATTTGCTTGTGGTAAAACGGCAACTTGAGGTTTTACCACAAGTTCGTATTTCCAAACTTGAGCGGCTTTACGCCTGAAGAGGACCCTTGCCAAGAAGGGCCGAAATTTAGCTCCAATAAAATTCAGCTGACGTATCCGTTTTGCACTATCAAATATGATTCGCAGTCAGCTTGGGCTGAAGGAATATTTATCTGATGTACGGTTGCTCGGCAAAAACGACAATTGCCGAAATTGCGTTTTTCGAAGTCATCCCAAAAGAAAAACAGATATTCAGTCACATCCCTAAGTGCCAAACTTTTTTCCCACCAATTTGACTAAAATTGATGAAAGTGAGATGACTTTTTCAGATGCCACGACCAGTTACCACGGTCGGACCGTGGTATCTGAATATCAGATACAGCGATAACTGGCCAGATACCACGATAACTGCAAAAACGACTTTAGATCGTGTTATCAGATACCATGGTATGCAAAAACGCAACTACACCAAGTCAGAAACACGCAATTGATCCTAAGGATGAACGACCAATGTCACCCAAACGAGCCCTTCAAATTGACTCAATCCATATGTAAACCAATCAACAACGAAAGTTTGCTGTGACGACGCTGTGGCTCTTCGCTAGTCAGACGGCGATTTTTCATCGGCACCATCAGTTTATTCATCAAGAGTATTATGGTTCATTTACACACTGCGTAAAATCTGAGCGTATTTTACGCACGTTTTGAGCTTGAAAAGATTTCTAGCAATACGGACGTATTTAGATACAAAACGGACCGATTTCTCAAATACGTCCGTATTGCTAGAAATGTTTTCAAGCTCAAAACGTGCGTAAAATACGCTCGGATTTCACGCAGTGTGTAAACCCACCATTAGTTGGGATCCTTAATCGTCAATGAGATTAACGTTACAAAACAAGACATCGAAATGCGCCACGGGAGAAGAAGAAGAATAACACTAGAACACGGCTCCTGTCTAAATATTGTCTAATATTGTAAATTTCTCTTGTACCTTCCTCGACACTATAGAAATTCCCGTATAACTACAACTTTTTTGCCCTCAGACCCTTGTGCAAAGTTATCTGCAATTGCCCAGGACCTTCATATTTCTGCCCTTGGCCATTTCTCCGCATTCCATCTAGGAAGGAGATCCCTTTTCTTTTTTTTAATGTTATTTTTTATTCTTGTGCATCTACTACATTAAATGAATGAATGAATGAATCTTTTTAATAATCCACTTCTATAAAACAGAAATAGTGGAGTACATAAAGAAAAGAAAGAACTTAAATTAGGATACAAATTTACACTTCGAACAGATTACACTTCAAACAAACGGACAAGACCGTGATGCGGAGAAACCGCGGCGACCGACAGATCCCTATGCAGCTCGTCAAGTTTAACAGTTATATCAGTTACTGAAAATTTATTTATCATTTTTCGATTTTTATACCAAATTGGCAAATAGAGGAGGAATTTACAGTAGCGAAAGTATGCTATTCGAATGGCTGCTATATCCTTTTTCTTCAGCAGGGGATAAAGTCCAGAAAGGTAAAGGACCGAGTGGTCGCAGTAAGTGGCGTAGAGCTTAGCAAGAGCTCTAAGGTAAGGTACAATTTTAATAGCAAATAGCTCTGCGGTTATATTTTCCGCGGTTGGCAACGATTTTGGCATATCCAGACTGAATTTTGTTTTTAGTGTCAAGAACTGCTTGCTGTCGAAAATTTGACATTTTTTCTGTTCCAGAAATACTGAGCCAACGGATTTTTGATACACAAGGGATGGAAAAATTAAAACAGTTTAAAAAATTATCTTGTGGGTCCATATTTTACCAGCTCTTTGTAACAAGTGTGGATAATAAACCAATGGAGAACTTTCAGAAACTAGTACGCATGGAGCGCTGAATTGGAGTAAGGCGAATTATTCCATCTTATTGATCAACGGCTATTCGACGACTGAATTCAAACGTGTCTACATCTGAACCAGACCAAACAAGCAGAGACGGTCAAAAAAGTAATCTGAGGCAGCAAAAAAAGTGACAATTAATATGCGTCGCAGCTTCAACACTCGACTTAATCAATTCCTTGTTCTGCTTCAAACAAAGCAAACGGGTCGTCAACATTCAAACGTGTCAATGGCTAAACATGACTAAACAAGCAAAAAACGGGCAAAACAGTAGATGAGGCAGCAGGAATAGCGATGACTAAGAGAATGGTTTGAGAGATTAATGGTCTGGATAGTCTGCAAGAACCAGCTCGTCAAGCCCCAGACAAACAATGCCTTTGTTTTACTTCAACAAATCTGTTACGGTAATCATGAATTCTGCATGGAAGCATAATGGCTTCAAAGAAGGTCTGAGAGAACAGGATAGATTTTTTTCAAAAGCAGATGTCACAGCGTTACCGCCGAATTTGACCTTTTCGTCATACAAAATGATGAATAACATAACACTCTATAGTCTTGTCACGAAGGTAAAAAGAACACTAAAAAGGACTAACTTATCGATTATTGTACAACTCAACAAATGCTGGAACAAAACTCCTTCTATATCTTTCATGAAGAGGGGTCACAGGGGCTAGTTTGGGGATTTTCTGGGATTTCTCTCGCTGGAGTCTAGTACGTATAGGAGAATAGGTGGTGGGAGAATATTACGTAATCGGGGAACAGATAGGGTTTTAATACCGAAATCGACGCTAAGGCGGGTTCGTCTCTCTTCCAGTGTAGCCAACCAAGGATGAGCTACTGGAAGGTGAGGAACCATCTTAGGCCTCCACAAGAACACGAAGATGTCTTGGAACTACAGCACAGGACAGTTAAAGGTCCTTCAAGACAAAACAAGAGCTACGAGCTCATATGGCACTTGTCACGAGTAGGTGGTGTGAGAAACGAGAAAGTACATCTGAGCATTTTTCCAGAAATTCCATTACTCCTCCCTACCGTGCCCGGATCCAATCTGGACCCTAAAATATGTCATCTAAGGCACACAATCTCTCTACTGTCCAAGTTACATTCAATTCACTCCACTCGTTCAATCCCTATGCGTGCCATAACATTTGCGGGACTCTCCTCCATCTCCCCCCACTGTGGCCAAAAACGACTTGGCCACATAAACTTAAACGCATATCTAACCTCTCCTCTTCCCGTCCATCAAGTTTTACTCGAATCGGAGCGTATCTGCAAATTTCCAGTTCCCGCTTCATCATCCTCTACCTTGATCGGAACCGGTTCGCACGCCAAATGACAAATCTAGGCCGCATAAATTTGGTACTGTCCAACTTGCATCCCGTTAGGCCAATCCGCTTGGTTTTGTGCATGTCACTAAGTTTCCGGACCCCCCCCCTAACTCCCCCAACCATGGCCGAATGGGTTCGGACACATGCTTTGTACATCTAGATCATCTGTTCTTATCACCCATAAAGTTTCACTTGAATCGAACCATTTCTTTGCAACATGCGGAAGTCAGTAATTCCCGGATTCCCCCTCCCTCAACTCCCCGAAAAATTGTCGGCTCCAGGTATAGAAGTCTTCCTAGGGCATTGTGTCGGGTCCTTAAGGCTGTTTGGTCGGGTCACTAATATGCCTGCCAAGTTTTATCCTCCTTAGCACATCTGGAAGTATCCTAGCTCGCGATCACCGGAATTCCGGGAAAACCCCTCCGACCCCCCCCCAAGAGCCCCTATATGATCTAGTTCGGTCAAGAAAGTATCTAATGCTTATGCTTATTCTTCCCACCAAATTCCATCCAGATCCCTCGACGCTAAGCGTTTCACAACAATTCCGGTGCCCCCTTCCAACTTCCCCCCCCCCCTAGTATCGGATCCGGTCCGGACTTGGCATGGAACATCTGAGACAAAAGCTCTTTCCACTTGCCAAGTTTCGTTCAAATCCGATCGCCCGTTCAAAAGTTATAAATGCCACTAGATTCCGGATTCCCCATCCCTCCACTCCCCCCACGATGTTTGGATGGTTCAAACGACTATTTTCAAGTCGGTCTATTCGGATCCCTGATATTCCTGTCAAGTTCCATCATCCTAGGACATCGGGAAGTGCTGACCTCGCTGAATCACCAGAATCCCCCCCCCCCCCACAGTGCCCGAATCCGGTCCGGTTGTGGTCAACGATGTATCTAGGACTTGCATTTGTTCTTCCCACCAAGTTTTATCCCGATCCCTCCACTCTAACCGTTTCCCAGGATTTCCGCCCCCCCCCTCCAGCTCCCCCGAAAGTCATCGGATCCGGTCCGGATTTTAATCGGGTCTTCTGGGGCACGAAGTCTTTCCTAATATCAAGTTTCATTAAGATCCGATCACCCGTTTAAGAGTTATAAATTCCTCAATATTCCGGATTCCCCCTCCCTCCACTCCCCCCACGATACTCGGATCGGGAAAATGACTATTTCCAACTTAATCATTTGGGGTCACTGATATGCCTGCCAAGTTTCATCGTCCTAGCTTACGTGAAAGTGCCCGAACTAGCAAAACCCGGACCGACCGACAGACGGACAGAAATTGCGATCGCTATATGGCACTTGGCCGAAGGGCAATTGCCATAAAAAATATCCTTTATGGTGCTTCTACAATTCTTATAATTCCATAGGGGTGCTATAAGTACTATAAAAGACAGAATAAGTACGAGTTTTTTGGATCCCACAACGTAAGTGGATACCTATGACATCGCAAAAGTTGTCCGTTTGTCCGTCCGTCCGTCCGTCAGCACGATAACTCTCGAAGGGAATAAGATATTTTGATGAAACTTGGTGTGAGGACTCATCGATTCAAGGGAAAGGTCGAGTTCGTAGATGGGCACGATAGCTCCATATTTAGGGGAGGGGGAGGGATTTCAAATTAAGGGGCGAAAAAAATATTTTTTAAAATCTAATGAGATAGTTGATTTCGGGGTAAGACGACATGCTGAATACGAATATGAAAACCATTTTCCCGCCGGACAAGTAGTTCACCCGGAATCCGGCTAAAACCGGAAAGTTTGTTAAAAGTAAAAGTTTTATCTGAAGTTGATTAGATATCCGATTTAGAGGTGAGGAGACATGCTGAATCCGAATATGAAAATGATTTTCTCGTCGAACAAGTAGATCGGCCGGAATCCGGCCAAAACCGGAAAGTTGTCAAAAATAAAAGATTAATCTGAAGTTGATTAGAGGTTCGATTTAAGGATAGTGAAACATGCTGAATCCGAATATGAAAATTATTTTGTCGCCGGACAAGTAGATCGCCCGGAATCCGGCAATAACCGGAAAATTTGTTAAAAGTAAAAGTTTTATATGAATTTCATTAGGTGTTCGATTTACGGGTAAGAAGGCATGCTGAATTCGTGTATGACAATCATTTTATACCTGGACACATTTCACCACGAATCCTGCTGAAATCAAAAAATTTGTTAAAAGTTTAAGTTTTATGTGAAGTTGATTATGGAGACATGGATGGTATGGAGATACGCTGAATCTGTTTTTGAACTTCAATTTTTTGTAAGACAAGTAGTTCGCCCGGAATCCGACTGAAACCGGAAATTTGGCAGAAGTAAGGCAGGAACTTTCGTCAAAGTAGACATAACGCAGGCTATAGGGGTAAACTCACATGCCGAATCCATATTTGAACTTCGTCTTCTCCGATGATTACCATTGGACCGCTACAAGACCCTATTGTCTGTAAATATTAAATTTTTGGGATCCCATCGAAACCTTCGGTCTTGTTTTTCAGGAAACGTAACGTAAGGCAACGTGAGAAGAGGAAGACGAAAATTAAAAAACTGAATTGGCTTGATGAGAAAATTTGTCTATTTGAGAGGCCTTTTAGAAAAACACAAAACACACAAGTCTACAAGTCACAGCAGAAAAATCCTCGGTCTCAGAGCAATTTTCAGAACTGGCAGGTACCGAGTGTTATCTAAAATGGGATTTTACAGCACCCAGATCAGTCAACAGTGCATCCCAAAACGGAATACAGGAAAACCCAGAGACCCCCAGTGGTCTGGTGTTAAATTTAGGTAAATTCTGTATTAAGGTCACTGAGCTGGAGATGAAGCTATGCCGAACATGATTATGGTTTTACAGACGACTGTTACGTATGTCCCAAAATTTGTACCCGATTACTCTGCATTAATAAAAAAAATACATTAAAAAACAGAGTAAAAAAAATGATTTTGCAGCCAGTTGAACTTTATTTATATATTTGTGACCCGCTTTTTGCATAACAGCGGAGTATGACTAAAATACACATATTAAAACACTAAGCAAAAGAATGTAATTAAACACGACTACATTCTTTTCATATAGTTTAAAAACACACTAAATAGACTTAAAATTTTTACACAGTGACAAGCACATTAAACGGGTTCAGAAATGAAAAACTGGCTAATAATTTCATGGGCTGAGAGGACAGGAAGTTTGTGGATGGTAAATTGATTTGAATGAATCCTACTGAATCGGAAAATACCATGCAGGTTAACTACTAATGCCGGCATTCTTGCATAAAGAAGATACTAGGAGGGGGAAAGCTTACCTCACATGCTTTGCCTCCTCTTGCATTCATCCTCATTACGACTAGGGTATCCTGGGAAGTAAATCCAGAATCTTGCGAGGAAACACTTGAGAGGCGGGTGCCAACAGCCAGGGTATGCTAAAATAAAGCAAAAGCAACACTCAGACGGGATCCAGTCTATAAGCACAGTTGCGAGCTGTTACCCACTCCCGGGCACTTGATGTACATCATTTTATAAGTAGTGAACTGAAAGACAAAAATGCTACCCCAGCCGGGATTTGAACCCAGGACCCTCTGGTTACAAGGCAGGCGCTCCAACCATTTGAGCTACCGAGGGGCTTGTCAACAGAGTTCGCAAACCCCTACAATGTCTGGTAGTAGCCGGCCATAGGAACAGTTATCCCGCCCGAAGACAAACTCATCTAACCAGTTCACATCCCCATGTCACGGAAATTAATAAGATTATTAGCGGCTTGAGCCTGAAGAGGACCCTTGCCAAGAAGGGCCGAAATATTGCTCGAATAAAATGTAGCTGACTTATCCGTTTTGCACCGTCAAATATGATTCGCAGTCAGCTTGGGCCGTAGGAACATCTATCACCGAAGTACGGAACTAATCGCCCATACATGCCGCCAACAAGTATCCATCTTAGCTGGAAAGAAGAAGAAGAGACAGGTGACTCTAAAACCAAAATGCAGAAGAATCTCTACCCTTTCGACGACCCAATCGAACAACAAAAACAGTCGCCGAGTCCAGAACAAAATCACAGCGCCAGCTTTAACCCCAACCAACTTTCAGAGAAGAAGTTCTCAAAAGCAGATATTTAAGGAAGAATCTTAAATTATTTTTCCACAAGTTTATTTTCCAGCTTGAGCGGCTTGAGCCTGAAGAAGACCCTTGCCAAGAAGGGCCGAAATATTGCTCGAATAAAATGTAGCTGACTTATCCGTTTTGCACCGTCAAATATGATTCGCAGTCAGCTTGGGCCGTAGGAACATCAATCAATCAAGTTTATTTTCCAAACAGCTTAAAGCTAGAAGAGGTCAATGGCACCGTCTTAAGTTAACTGACCTCCAAACAAACAGGACCTAAGGTTTCGATGGGATCCCAAAAATCTAGTATTTGATCCAGACAACTGGGTCTTGTCTTCGCCAGATCCAGTATTCGCCAGACTAACCATCTGAGAAAACCAAGTTCAGATATACCTCTATCAGCCATATCTATTTTGACGATACTCACCGAAACTTACGGCTTTACTTCTGCCAAATTTCCGGTTTCGCCCGAATTCCGAGCGAACTACTAGTCCAGCAAAAAAAGAAAACTCAAAAACGAATTCAGCGTATCTCCTTATCCCTATAAGGACATCTAATCAACTTCAAATAAAACTTTAACTTACAAACAAATTTCCGATTTCAACCGGATTCCTGACGAATTATATGTCCGGGTGAAAAATGATTGTCATATACAGACTCAGCGTCTCTTTAGCCCTAAATCTGTCATCTAATCAACTTCAAATAAAACTTTTGCTTTAACGAATTTTCCGGTTTTGGCCGGATTCCTGGCGAACTATTTGTCCGGGTAGAAAATGCTTTTCATATAAGTGTATACAGACTCAGCGTCTCCTTAGTCCTAAATCTGTCATCTAATAAACTTCAAATAAAACTTTTGCTTTTAACGAATTTTCCGGTTTTGGCTGGATTCCGGGCGAACTATTTTTCCGTGTAGAAAATGTTTTTCATATAAGTGTTCAGCATGCCTTCTTACTTCTAAATCTGTCATCTAATCAACTTCAGATAAAACTTTTAATTTTAGCCAACTTTCCGGTTTTGCCGGATCCCGGACGAACTACTTGTCCGGCGAGGAAATGGTTTTCACCATCGTGGTCAGCATGTCTTCTTACCCCTAAATCAAAAATGTAATCAACTTCAAATGAAACTTTTACTTTTAACCAACTTTCCGGTTTTTGCCGGATTCCAAGGCGAACTACTTGTCGGACGAGAAAATGTTTTGCATATTCGTGTTCAGCATGTCTTCTTACCCCATAATCGACTATCACATTAGCTGTTTAAAAAACAAAACTTTTGCGATGTCATAGGTATCCCTCCACTTACGTTTTGGGATCCCAAAAACACATATAGCCTACTGTAGCAAGTGGTATACTGGGGGGGGGGGGCACTCTCAATAAATTCTCAAGATAGACAAGAACACATACGGAATATTGTCAAAATTCTGAGAAATATTAGCACCAATTTTGATTAGTTGGTTAAGGTGTTCAGTCGTAATACCAGGAATTCGATGGACAGCGAAGCACCCGCAGCAGCTTCCAACGACTGCCTCCAGAAAACTTAGCGCCGCCGGCACAATTCTGTAAATCTGCCTTTTTCAGGCAAAACTCACTACTTCGCATACAAACTAGCTTTTAATGTGGCTCAAACTCCAAAATTCCGAGCCTAAAATCCCAACCAAATGACGCGCCTTTCCAGTAAATAAAGCACACAACGAAAGTCGCCATAGGCGAAATTTGTGGGAACATTTATGGACAGAGCGTCTTTAAATATTCCTTCAGCCCAAGCTGACTGCGAATCATATTTGATAGTGCAAAACGGATACGTCAGCTCAATTTTATTGGAGCTATATTTCGGCCATTCTTGGCAAGGGTCCTCTTCAGGCTCAAAGCCCGTAATGTTGGAAATACCAACTTGCGGGACAACCAACTTATGAGCCTGAAGAGGACCCTTGCCAAGAAGGGCCGAAATATATCTCCATTAGAATTCAGCTGACGTCTCCGTTTTGCACTATCAAATACGGCAGAGCGTCTTTTTGGATCACAAGCAAAAGAAAGGCTAACTATCACAGATCTGCCGTCTGCCTTTGTTCACGATAAATCCCGAAGAGTGCTGGAAGTCGGTGCATGACAGTGCTTCAGTCCTGATTTTATTATAGCGATAATTCGCCCTTTCTTGGCAAAGGGTCGTCTTTGCTCAAGCTAAAAAAATGAGCCTGTGATTCATTTTTAAATGAATTGAATGCAGCATTTGTGAAAGTGTATGGTCTAGTTATTGGTCAGTTGTAGACCTATTATTTATATGTTATTGTATTTTTTTTTTTACTCGCCAGCTTTGGCGGATATAATAAATAAATCAACTGAATCACAAAATATTCGAATATCACTCGAAAAGAATCAGCGCACGTCTAAAGCAGTCAAATTTTATTCGCAGTCAGCTTAGGCTGGCGGAATACTAAGCCTACCGTACTGGGTTACAAGGTACTTCACGTCTCAATGCTAACTTCGAGACAAAGAAAAAAAAAAATATATGAAAAAGTGAACGACGTGACGAACATGTAAATCGCGTACCACTTCTGACAAAGACTAGTTTCCTCGCAAATGCGTCGTCACAGTTTTCACAGAGCCTTTTTTGTCAGAGGAGAAAATTGTTTCAAATACAGGGTAATTAGAGAAGTAAGATAGAAAAGTGGGTCATGTTTTTATATAGAATGATGTAATAAACTGTTACATTTCCTGCTCTCCTGCTTATAAGAATTCGAGAATTATAATGATCTTTTCACGATCTTTTAACGATAAACTGGTTCAGAGATATATTTTGTGGAAAGTACCAATACTTTACCAGAGAAATTATCGATTTGTATTATTGGTGTTTTTCGACATTCCGCTATCCGACGCGGTGGTTAGACGCAAAATATTTGAGAACCCGTGCGCGCCGTGGTTAAACAGCGGGAAACTCGGCGAACGTTGAAGCTTTCGGCGAAGTCTGCGCTGCTTGACTGGCAAACTCGGCTGGCCCGAAACAGCTCTAAAAGTCACAGGTTCGAAATGGAACAATGGCGGCGGGCATGGACTTCTGAAGCTTACATTCCAGAAGGAGACGAAAGATAATTTAAAAAGGCAGAATAAGTACGAGGGGTTCCTTAAGTAAAAGTGACGTTAAATAGTAGAAAATAGTGTGGTTTAAAGCCGAACTGAAACCCTACACTTAGTAAATATCAACAAATTTTTATGACGCGAAAATAACGCAGACAAGAAAGAAATGAAAAAGAAATCAGGCTAATAAGCTTTCAATGGCATCGCAAACGTGCAAGATCAACACAATAAAGTAAAGGTTGTCAACAAAAATAAATGAATTACTCCCGAAACCACAGTTGTCAAGGTGACGAATGTAGAAACTTCAGCGTCCTTAGTAGCCTAGTGGGTAACAATATTACACGGATTTTTTTTTCTCTGGCAGGCTACTAATAATTTAATTAAAGTAATTTTCTTCATATATAAATTAAATGAAACTTCTTAAAAAATGGGTACAGGTTGCGAGTTTGGAGGGCTTCCGAACCTTTTTTAGAAAAGTTTGTCAGCTTTTTCTTCAAAGTAAAACTGTTTTTTTTTTTTAATATGAAATCAGAAACTAACTGCGAATTACTGAAAGAAATGGGGAACTCAAGAAGAAATTTGGAAAATTTGAAATATGATATTTAGCAGATATGTAGCAAATTCGAAAATTTTCTGCGATTGTTGAAGCAAAAAGAGCACGAGGTAAACAATGACCCTACGATATCTTTTCTGTATCGCCCACAAAAAAAAAAATTAAGAGGCCAAATGCCTTGCGAATTCTATCTTGAATATAATTGACAATTGTAGACTGAGAAGCCTTATCAGACGATGCATATGGGATCCCTAAGTATTTCGCCATATCAGATGCTGAAAAACTAATCCGACTAACCATCCACGGTACTATATACAACAAAATAGTGGCATTTACCAGCGCTAACGGAAAGGCCTTTTGCTAACAGAGAAGTGGCAAGACGGTTAAAATTCTCAGCCAACGAAGTTTTTGGTTTACTTGATAGAATTTATACCGTCAGCATAGGCTAGGTAAGAAACATCTCGAAGAGCCGAGATCAGGGACATTCGGACTGACCGGAGACACTCTGCAAGGCTAACATTAAATATATAAAGAGATAAAATACCACCTTGTCTCACCCCTCTGCCCACTGGCAAATAAGAAGAAAACAGACGAGAAAACAAAGATACCCTAACCGACAGCCGGCTATAAGAGTGCAAGACGTAAGTTACCACTGGGTAACTTACCCGGTAATGCTAAGTTTCAGGTCAAACTTACCGGTAAGTTTCTCACAAGTGGTAAGTTTTTCGTGTACAAAAATGTTCTCAGTTAAACCTAATCCATCCCTAAGAGAGCTGGGACTTCAGAACAATCTTTCGCATACATTTTTAGTCCGTCAGATTCAATGCGTGAGTCATTTACTGTACTTCCGCTCAGTGTCATTTCCTGTTGGAAAAGGGTGGGCCAATCAGTGCGTCTTACATTTCTTGTCGTAACCAATAAGAAACGGGTCTGCGTGAACAAAAATACGATGCGTCAGCAGGGTTGCCACGGGTAGTACGAAAGTACTACTTTTAGTACTTTTTGATCAAAGTAGTACTTTTTTAATTCTTTCTGTGAAAGTAGTACTTTTATAATACTATTTCGCAAAAGTAGTACTTTTTTGTCCTAAAATTACACTTTTTCTGTAATTTTTCAAATCAACTCCAAATCATTTCGTGTCGTTGTTGACTTCTAGATTTTTCACCAGATTTTTCATCCGCTGTTAGGGTTTTTT
Organism: Branchinecta sandiegonensis; assembly: GCA_030848855.1. Lineage (NCBI taxonomy): Eukaryota > Metazoa > Arthropoda > Branchiopoda > Anostraca > Branchinectidae > Branchinecta > Branchinecta sandiegonensis. Next base: position 17,206,866 of record JAUPMV010000016.1, on the reverse strand, counting down.
AAATTCATGTATCAGACTACAAGATCAAGCGCAGTAGTTTAAATTCCTGTAGCAGACTACAAGTTCTCAAGCGCAGTAGTAGCCAATGCGTTCCGTAGTATTCGCTATTTTATGGAAGGGAGCATCATTTAGGTGGGGTTTTAGCTTGTTTTATGCTTGGGCTTAGGAAAACATTTAAGTAAAAACATAAGAACCTGCATGGGAACTTTTGGCAGCAAAAAGGTGTCATTTTTATTACTAGATTCGAGCGTTATTTTTGGAAATGCAGCGTGGGCGTGATCACAGCCCATAGCTTTCTTAAACCTGACTCGATTTTCACCAACATCAAGGTTTTAAAAAAGACGTTTTAAAAAGTTCAAACACTTTTTTTTGTTTGCTCTTCGGTTGGTCAAGAAGTTTATAAGTCAATCCGTAGCGCCTATGGGCTAATCGTCCCCAACCGGGGGCGCAATAATCGTAAAGCTTTTATCAGTTTTTCTTTTGGGATGACTTCGAAAAGCGCAACTTCGGCAATTGTTGTTTTTGCAGAGCAACCGTATATCAGATAACACGGTAACTGCAAAAACGACTAATTGCAAATCCAGTTACCGTGGTAACAGATACCATGGTATCTGCAAAAAAACAACTTATGATTCGCAGTCAGTTGGGCTGAAGGAATATTTACAGAAAACGCATTGGTTGAGAATGATCTTCTATCTTATCGACTTGGTCATGGCTAACCTTTTATTTTAAAAATTAAAAAAAAAAAATAAAAAAAATAATCGTAAAGCTTTGGGAAATTTGTACAGCACCTTCTGCGCTCCTTCCATACTATTTCGTTCTGGAGTCACTCATGTTCTACGAAAGAAGGAGATTAAAAAGATGAGATCATGTTATTTTAAATATGCAAAGCACCTTCTCTACTTGCCGAAATTATGTCATAACCATACATTGACGGAGAAATTCAAAATTCAAGATGCAAGTGTTACCCTATTGGATGTTTCCTCATCGCTTTCAAAAATCATGGACAACAGGGCCCAACCAGCGCACGATGTCGTCCACTGCTTCCTGACCGAAGATTAAAAATTAAGTGTCTTTTCTGTGTGTTTATGTGTTTTGTTTATTTTCTTTGTTTTCTTCATTTACTCCGCCTTTTCAAAATGGCGGGTCATAAATAAATTACTTACTTACTTTTACTTACTTACTTTACCAAATTTTCGTTCACGGGTGATTTCGCTTTCCACTTCCAACATCAAATTAAAAAAAAAACACTGGACAATCAGAAAGAAACTCGGAGGTGCGAATCTAATATGATTAAAAATATTCCATCGTGATCCATTGACGATTGCTATTTTAGCTATTTTCAGCAAGCGCCAGGCGAACGGTGAACTTAGCAAAACAGAAATTTAGACAGAAAGGTGAACTGACAATCGAACTGCGACAGGCGATCAAAAACGCAACTAATCTCTACGGAAGTCACCTCAATGCAAATTCTACTATGACGCGGAAAATCTGAATTTCAATACAAACGCGGCTTTTCAGTGGCCAGTGATGAGCTTGGTGAAGACTGCTGAGTGCCTGACAGGGGCGTCGCTATAGGTGTGGGGGGGGGGGGGGGGTGTGGGGGGTACCACCCCCCTCGAAGAAAGAAAACAGCTGAAGTGGGCGCTCAGCGAGTGCCCCGTCAAAATAAATAAGCTATAGTGGGCGCTCCAGAGCGCCTGGTCAAAATCGCTCGCAGAGCGCCCGACCACAAAAATTGAGCCAAATTTGGCCCTCATCCAGGAAAGCTAAATGGGGGGCTGGCAGTACACCCGGAAAACTTTAGTAAGGCTAGTTTAAGGTCACCAAGAAACTGAGTTGACATCCAGAATGGACATCGGCGGTTCTGGGGACTTATAGAATTGTATTCTCAGTCGCATGTTTCGAGCTTGCCAGATCGATATAAAGAGGCTATTTTAAAATCAACTGACAACCACTTTCGCAGAACGCACTACACAGTCAGAACTCTGATAACAGATAACATTTGTTATACCCTACACCGTGATAGCTCCGTTTCAAACACCTTAAGCCTATCCGTTTCGCAAATCCAATTAAGATTAAATACATGAACCAGACATAGAAGGGAAGACCTTTAAAAGCAACGGCTTGTGCGATAATATAATCTTAAACAAACATCAGCTTCTTTTGTTGAACGTTATGAAAATGTATCAACACAACACTATGTAGGGCCATACCAGATACATTCTCATAAAGTTAAACCTTCTGAGTGTAGTCGGTATAGGCTTACACATGTTTGAGCTATCTTGCCCCGAAGTATTACACAATCATGCTTAGTTTGTTTGAAGTTTGAAGAATAGTTTTGCATTTATTGTAAAAAAATAATAACAGACTTTTTTTTTTTTCATTTATTAGAAAAATTGAGTTTAAATATGGTTGTTTATTAGTTAAATAGCCTATTCGTGAGAACACCTGATGCTTTATTTTATTTTATTATAAAGATAACTGTTTCCCAATCAACGGGACATAGAGCCCTTGGGATTTTGTTTAAATAAATAGATTTTATTTTTGTTCATGTTAGTACTATGTTAGTTGTGTGTCGTCTGTATCATAATAAATAAAAAAAAAACTCGGAAAAAGAAATTGTACATGCTGATTTTCTTTGTTATTTTTTCTTCTTCTTTGACTTACTTCGCTTTTGATATTATTGTCTTTTAAGCGTGTAATACAAACATTCAAGACGGGGGGGGGGGGGGGGGATCACCTACCTGAACGGACATCCTAGTTCGCAGAGCGTTTAAAGCGGGAGATGACTGCTGCATTTGATTAGAGGCTCCTGATTCGCCAGAGGCGGAGCTTTGTAGGGAGCTGATGGACCCCATCGATGACTTCCGAGAGCCCATGCTTCGAGGGGAGCCAGGGGGAGTCTTGAAGGAGTAGGCAGAAGCGTCAAAGCCCTTGAGATCAGCAAGCATCTTTAAACAACAAATACATATAAACTTTATATTTATAAATATGAACGTGTAGTTTGTATTATGTCTCACTAATTATGTTTCTTTATTTTTTTTGTGCTCTACTATTTTGGTTTAACCAGAAAATATATCTGGCCTCAATCTTCAAACCAGATAGGAGATTAAGCGGGGGGGAGGGGGGTATACCAATAGCGTGCATTCCCTTCCCTTCGCCAAGGGCTATTTAATTTTTATTTTTATATAATACTATGAACATTCTTTAAAGTTTAACTGAAAAGCCAACTTATTTTTGTGTCATTTATTTGAATACACTGAATTATTTGGATTCTGCAAAAGGATTTTTTATTTTCCACTACCTGCTCTAGTTATGACGTTCAGAATATCTACGGCCGTCCAGACAGCTTAAATTCGACTATGACGCGGGAAATTTTCATCTCAACCCAAACGCGGATTTTCGGTGGGCAGTGGTGAGATTGGTGAAGATTGCTTAGTGCCTGAACCCAAAAAATCATAAATCTTTCTCGTAAGGCGTACAACAAAAATACAAGCGCATAGAGGTACACAAACCACAAGGAAATTTCACTATTTGAAAATCGATTAATGGTGCATAGTGGAACCACGAAGTAACGTATTTTCAGCGGGCCTTCAAGCCAATTTATGTGAATAAGTGATGGGTAGTTGTCCTATCCCAGCCCTTTTCGGTTAAACTTTAAACGAACGAATGACATTCCATGATGCATTTGACAGGAAGGGCAAATGCCCCTTGCGTTGTATTGAAACAATACAACGCAAGGGGTTAACACTCTCGATTGTAGTATACAAGTGCTCGCCGGTTGACACTAGCTGGGACCGGTTGCCAGGTGTCGGAACATTACAGCCAGTATGTTCAGAAGCGGATTCGTCTAATTCTGGGCCGGTACCCAGGTTCCTGCTGTGCCGGAAAAGGGTGTACAGCACGTGTCGGGAGTGGGTAACCCCTCGGTAATGAGAAGGAAGGACAAATTACACTGAGCTTTCAATAGCGAAGAATGAACAAAACCGAAAAAAGACATGGAAAAAAGGATTAATCGGGCCTACAAAACTTTTTCCTAAACAAATACAGGAAGAAACTGTCGAGAGCAAAAAGTGAAGGTCTTGGGCGACATCTTTCGCTGGAGTTTCGAGCTTCTCCTTCATTTTCGCAAGAAATTTTAAGTTTTGTCAACAATGACGATACTTTACGGTGAAGAACCACTTGTCTCTACCTTCATTTCAGTTATATTCAAATTTTTTTTTAGATCCCCCCCCCACTCTTATATAAAGGCTAAGGTTTCTTCAAGGGCACAAAAGAAGCCAGAAGGACGGGTTGCAAATATAGAGGTTCCGCCTCTAAACAACCTTTCACATCCCAGCAGGTTAGGTTAAGACGGATGACTCCCTCAATAAAGAAGAGGTGTTTGGAGCTTCTCCAGATACACTCTGAAAGGGTGAAAAATGTGACATCTTTCTCCCCCATTTCCCCTTAACATCTTCAGGCAATTTGTTCCATAGCTACTTTATCATAGGGGGCGAGGGCACCCCAATAGATGGTGACAGGTCAAAGGAAATGGGTCCTTGCAAGTGACACACGGTAAGGCAAATTACTTTTTCGATTAAGATTCTTTTTCTTCAGCCAACCAACCTTCAAAAGTATTTATCACGGAACTCAAAACAAGAGCTGTAAGTTCATATCGCATTTTCAAGGGCATGAGCTAAGGTTCGCGTTGTTAAGCTCCGATGGCTGTTCCAAGATCCCCCTCCAACCGAGGGGTTACCCATTCCCCGGCACCTGCTGTATACCCGATGAAAAATTTGCGAGAATCAGTCGTATGGAGTTGTTCGAAAAAGTAGCATGTAGTAGTAACTGTTGCCACTGCATGCTACTACTAGCAAACTGGATGCTACTACAGCAAGATTGGATGCTATCGGATACTACTACTTAAGATTATCCCAGTCGGAGTCATGATAAATCGAAGTATTCCATACTACTACATATCACTACATGCAACTTTTTCGTACAACTACCGTACATCTGCACAGTCAAAGAATTTTTCATTGGCCAGCCAGGTGCTGAAACCGGGCACTTCGCTGAGGACTTTAATCGAGAGTGATCACCCCCCCCCCCCAAAGCATATGATAACCCTATCCTGTCTGTCAAGTTCCGTACACATCTCTCCACGTTAACGGACCCGTCGTGTCTATTATGGGGAATGCAACCTACTTCCGTAATTGAGTTCATTTATTCTTAATCCCGGAGACCCAAATTTCAAATATTACATTCTAAGCCCGCTAAAGATATCATTATCTTTGCACTTGCCACGGTTCACTATTTTCCATGCGCATTATTCTTCCCACGAGTGTTCGCGTGTCATTCTATTGATGCGTATATCCGGTTATCCCATAACTTTCGGGAGTTTTTCTAGAAGTCAATGTGCCTGGGAAAAGGCTTGAAAAAGCGAAAGCCGTGGACAATTTGTTAAAAGCAGAGCCTAGTTTTACAGTATTCAAATAGTTTAGCTCAGCATATTCGACATAGGACGTTGCAAGCGCTGTCGTCTTGGCTTGGAGTGTCAAACATACTTTTGCATTGTGCTGACCGCACAATGCAAACTTTAACGGAGCAACCAAGTTCAGATATACCTCTATAAGCCATATCTATTTTGACGACACTGACCAAAACTGCTTTACTTCAACCAAATTTCCGGTTTCGGCCAAATTACGGTTTAATTGTCCACGTATATCCTTATCTTTATACAGAAAGAATCAACTTCAAATAAAACTTTAACTTTTATATGTCCGGGTAGAAAATGATTGTCATATACAGATTCAGCGTATCTTCTTACCCCTAAATCTGTCACCTAATCAACTTCAATATAAACTTTTGCTTTTAACAAATATTCCGGTTTTGGCCGGATTCCGGGCGAACTAGTTGTCCGGGTAGAAAATGCTTTTGTCATAAGTGTTCAGCATGTCTTCTTACCTCTAAATCGACCATTTAATCAACTTCAAATGAAACTTTTACTTTTAACCAACTTTCCGGTTTTGCCGGATTCCGGACAAACTACTTGTCCGGCGAGAAAATGGTTCTCATCATCCTGTTCAGCATGTCTTTTTACCCCATAACCGGCTATCACATTAGCTGTTTAGAATTTTGTTGGCCCCTTAATGTAATTCCCCCACCCCCAAATCTAGGGCTACAAAGCCCATCTACGAGCTTGACCTTACCCTTGACCCAAGGAACCCTTACACCAAGTTTCATCAAAATATCTCATTCCCTTCGAGAGTTATCGTGCTCACAGACAAACGGACAGACGGACAACTTTTGCGATGTCAAAGGGATCCCTCCACTTACGTTTTGGGATCCCAAAAACGCAGAAAGGATCACGGGCCCTTGAGGAACATGAACATATATAGTTTAGGGCAGAAATATTTTTGCATCGGGCGGTGAAGATCCACACTTGAAGAGTGCTAGGAATTCATTCGTATACAAAACAGTTTAACTGCAAAGCAAATTTATTTTCTACCGTTTAACTGATTACACACTTCCTTACTTTGATTGTGTTAAGGGATATTTCTTATTTTTCAATACATTCTCTAGTATGGCGTTAAGAATATCTACGGCCGTCCTCACAACGCGAAATTCTACTATTACGTGGAAAACTTGAATCTCAATGCAAACGCGGCTTTCCATTAGCAAGTAATCAGCTTGCGGAAGGTAACTCAATGTCCGTCCGTGAACACTTATTTTCGTAAATCGTTTTCGTCAAGCATACAACACATGACAAGCGCACCACAAGTACAACAGGGGAATTCCACTAAACGAAACTGATTTTTCTTGAATAGCTGAACAACGAAGTAAAGCATTTTCATCAGGTGTTCAAGCCTCTTTAAGTGAATCAGTGATGGGGGACTAGATTTTCCTATCTCAGCCCTTTTCGGTTAAACTTTAAGGCAAAAATTACCATGGGACTTGGAGAACATTCAAATGTACCGTGAAAAGTTCGGACCTAAAATACGGAATGTGCCCTTGTCAGTTTGTCCAAATCTAACAACTCGTTCGGAAGTTACACGGGCCACAAGGTTGCGGATTCCCCTCTCTCCAACCCCCCATGATGTCGGGTCCAGGAAATGACAATTTAAAGTCAATCTGGCCAGGTCTCTAATAAAACTGGCATGCTTCATTGTCCTAGCCTATTGCAGGAACACCAACTCGCGTGCGCTCGCCCTCTAAATCCCCGCACAGTGTCCGGATCTGGTCCGGACATGTAAATGTATTTCCGTGACCCCCCCCCCCCCCCAGTGTTGTAACAAGTACTTCAAATTTACTAGTTTACTAGAACTGTTTCTAGCTCAGTCATATTCAGTTGTATAATGGAAAATACAAGAAAGTCATATAAATAAAGGCATTTGGCAGTTTAAACAAAGAATTAAATACCACGAAAGACATTAGAGCTACGCTTCCTTGAATGTTAGTTAGTTTTGAACAGTGCCACTTGTATGCACTTGACGAAAGTCATCTACCAGTCTACCAAAGTAACTAATTACGGGCTTCTAGGAATTCCTCAAAGGGTGTTTTCTTGTGTTTCCATTTAGTCCGGACTGCACTGATCTAGGTCAAGAAACGTTCAAAGAAGTGTGCCTTGCTTAAGACTAATGATTTGTCTTCTGGTGGAGATGCTGGTACTGAGACCTGCTTTTGGCATTTTCTGCCAATCCTGAAATCGAACTACTTTTGAGTCTTGAAATCCCTTTTTCTGAAAATCCTTTTCTGTTAAAAAAAAATCATTCGATTGAAGCGGAATGTATTTGGGAGAGTACTTGAAAGTACTTAAGAATGTATCGGTACTTGAGAGCTTCAAGTACCTATTTATTTTACTTAAGTATTAAGTATTCCAGGAAAAACGTACTTAAGTAAAATTCAAGTACCTTAATTTTGTACTTAAGTAGTACTTGAAGTACTTCCCAACACTGCCCCCCACCCCATAGCGACCAGACCCGGTCCGATTCTATGAATGACGTATCCAGGGTTTGTATGTTGTTCCTCCACCAAGTCTCGTCTTGATCCCTCGACTCTAAGCATGCCACGAGATATCCATTCCCCCTCACAATTGTCAGATCCAGTCCGGATCTGAAATAGGACATCCCACAAACGTGGTCTTGCCAACTATTAAGTTTCATTCAGATCTGATAACTCGCTCGAAAGTTATACATGCCTCAAGATTCCAGATTCCCTTCTTCCACTCCGGCCATCACGGTCGGATCCTTACAGGTATTTACGCGGTTCTGTCTTTTGCTGCAGTAACACATCCTAGTTTCTTATATTATTACGGTCTCTTCTAGACACGGCATTAGCTATAGCCTACAACAGGATCAAAGATAAACCCCCAAGGGTTTATTCATGACTTGTTCTATCCCGGTTTCCGCAGGTTTAATTCTGTTTCTATGGAACAAATTTCCAAGTAAGGTAAGGAGGGATTACTAAGTGACGTTTTATCGATTCAAAAAAGATGCAGTGACGCAATGACTGATCCCTCAGGACTAAGCTAGGACACCAGAAAGCTGGGACCTTAGTTCCAACTGGAACTCCAGAGGCGCTTAGGTCATCCAAGGGTAGTGTGGGATATGCAGAGTGACCGGAAAGGTGGGAGTATGCAGGAAAAGAAAGAAATGGAAGTTTAGGTCGCGAGCTCCCCACATTATTTTTCTGGTTCCGGGCAGTGTCCGATTGAAGTCTGTGAAGGCACCTAGACAATTAAAATCCGAGGTCCCCTTCGAAAGTTATCTCCTAATACGTTTTATTTCTAATCATAGTAAACCATTTTCAAAAGCTACAGCATCACACACTTAATCTGAGTTCTTTAAACCTTCTCAACCTCCACCAACATCCTACCCTGCTAGCCCATGCCAGGACGTCCTTAAACAGTTTTCCAGGTAGCCTACCTTTTAGTTTAGTTGTCGTGCTAGTGGTATTTTCAAAGAATGTAATATATTTAAATTCCTTCCAATGTGTCCGTTATAGCCTACTGCACACCCTTCCTAGCAGGGTGCTTCAAAAAATGACATTCAATTTCCAGGGATCAACCTATTTTAAATTGTTAAAAGTTCATCTATTCTTGTTATTACTTATTTTCTTGAATTTTCTCAATCTTATAAGAAGAAAAGAAGGAATTTCGGAGGGCTCCTAAGTCCCTCTCCAATTCTTTTTTTTTAGGCAAATCAGATAGTTGAACGAACTTAAGTAACCTATATACGCCAGCCCTGTGCTAGCCGATACATCACTGGCCTATCCTAGGAAACACTATAAAAAATTATCAAAATTTCGACGATGGATCGCGCAAAATTCCTAAGGCATAGAAATGGACGATTTCTAATCCAACCTCAAAGAATTACTTTACGGGAACTGTCTAGTCACTCCGCCCTCGTCCTTTTCCCCGCGGGAGGGGGTCCATCACGAAAATGCATTGCCATAGCAATATTAGAGTGTTTTCAGAATTAGATTTCCACCTCTTAGCTCCGGCTAATAGAAAGAAAATGAGGTCGTACGGCCTCCTCCTCCCACCGCCTCGGTGTTTCTAAGCAGCCAACAAAAATAAATGTGCCTTATTATTAGTACTCTATATTTGGAGAACAAAGAGCCAGCCAAGCCATAGCCTACTGCTAAAATATTTTCGATCATTATTGTCTGTCACGGTATGTTCCAACCAGCGCTGGGACAATTACTTCAAACTTGTACTTTATTATGAAATATCAATTACTTCCGAGTTTTGTACTTAAAGAACACCTCGCACTACCTACTGTTTCTGCTAAGATGTTCTGACGTAGTTGACTACTATAAAACTGAACTATGCTTAGAGAAAATTACACAAAACTTCTACTGCTTTAGCCTCTTTCCATGCCCCTTGCCTTGGACAACAAAGTTGGCAAACTTTGCAGAACTGGTCTTCGTACCAATCAGATTATCGTAAACAACGATCGGGAGCCTGATACGCCTTGCACAGAGAAAAAATGTGGCAAGCGTGATAATCAGTGTAATGCCAATAGAGGAGACAGGATACACGGATGAAGTGGAGAATTTCGGGAATGAAAATGGATGGATAAAATAATGGAAAAATAAAGTAGAATGCTTTACTATCATAGCTACGTAGAGTCCTTTAAGTACCAAGTATTAAGTACGTTACAACGAATGCTTAGTAGTGCTTTAGTTTTAAGTAAATTAAGTGACTTGTACTTAAGTAGTACTTTGAGTAATGCACACTGACAGAACATAGTCTTTGCAGCTTTGAACAGAGCTCCCGCTATCCAGCAATGCGCTTACCAAGTTTAAGTGTACTCCACAGACACAGATTTTTGTCTGAAGGCTTGCAATTGTCGGACAAATGCCGCCGAAGAAGCACTTTCATGTACATTTTTTTTCTCGCGACCAGACATTGCCCCATCTTCCTTTTCTTTATTGCCATTTCTTAGATGTGAACACATCCCACTCTCCTTCCCTTACCAATCGCTCTCCCCTCCGCGCTGCTTTACATTCATTCACTAGATTAAATCGTATGCAAACTAATTTTCATTTCATATCAATAGGACCCCGATTCAAGATTGATTAAGTATCGGAGGGCCTTTCACAGCAACTGGGCATCTAAGCAATCAAAGATCGATGTTATTCTACGTCAGACGAAAAGCTCGAGTCCGCTGGGTTGGAATCCAATAAATTAATCATTATATTTTAAAGGGGAGCTTACGCTATGTACTGTCTCTGTTGAAATAGCCTAAGGAAAATGTAAGTTTAACTGAAAAGGGCCGGAATAGGACAGTATAGTTACCCATCACTTATTCACCCAAAAGAAAAACTGATATCCAGTTACATCACAAATTGCTAAACTTCTTTCTCACCAACTTGACAAAATTTTATGAAAGTGAGATGACCATTTCTCCGCATTCCATCAAGGAAGAAGATTTTTTAGACCCGATTAGTCCCTTTATCTTTTTTTAATGTTTATTTTTCTGACCTTGTGCATTTACTACATTACTGAAAGCTCAGTATATTTTTTCCTTTTATTTGTCTGTACTGCACTATTTTCCTCTTCTTAAGTGCGTAAATATGATTTCATCATCACCGTCATCATATTGATCCAGCTTGTCTACTACCCCAAAGCACGAGTCTAAGGAACAATTTAAAAACGAATAAATCTGAAAAAAAGCGTTATTTTGGATTGAAGTCAGGTGAAAATGGGCCGCGTAGATGAATATTTGGGCGGAGGAGGGGCTATAAACTGAGGAGTAAAACAAAGATGTTTACGCAAGCTAATGAGACAGGTCCTGATTCAGCATGTCTCTTTCCGTGAAATCAAGGGTCGAAGCAAAACGAACGAATCTGGAAAAAAATGTGTTATTTTAAGCTGATCACCCATCTGCAACTCCTATTTCTGAACTTACTAGTTAGATAATAGCTACAGAATTTGGCTGTGCGTGACTTTCGGTCATCGCATTCTACGCTGCTATATATTTCTCAAAAAACTTTTCTTCGTCCCAGGCCCACACCTACTCCATTTCCTATCCACTCATTAACTCAGCTTTCGGTATCCCCCGGGTGTCATCTTGTTTTATTGATCCCTGTGTTCCCCGACTAGAAAGACCTAAGGCCTAATCAAGACCTTCAAGAGGGGTCGGCGCATTCTTTTTCAGAATGTAGAGGACACAGGCACTGTAAAGGAATATTTTTTGTTTCTCACGTATGTTAGTCTTAAAGTCTAACTGAAAACCCAGCTTATTTTTATATCTTGGATTTGAATAAAATTAATTACTTTAAGTCTGCTCGGGCTCAGGAAATGTTCAGTTAAGGATCTTCCCCTCTCCCCTCTCACGTGGCCGAAGTTGACCTTAAGGCTCATTCTGAATTCCGATCCGACGAGCAGCCTGGCCCATTTTCTCTCGCAGTGTCAAAAGATGGGTAATTAAAGGTTAAAATGTTATAGGATGGTGTTGTGCTGCTTCCTGACATCCTGAAAAGTACCTCCGTCTATAGCCTAGCTGGGAGAGTAAAGCTTATCGCCAAATGTATTAGTACATAAATAAACATCATACAGTTTTACAGGTAAACCAAAAGAATAGTTCTGTTTTGTGGTTTTGTGCATCCCACAAGGCTTTAAATAAACATTACCTTACATTACAGAATGGCGTACTCGAACAACTGAGTCACCTGCCCCTTCGGTCCCCTTTCGGATTCCAGTCAGGGAAACTTTTTCCCGGCCTCTATTACGATTCAACAGATAGCAGAAAAAAGGGCCGCTCTAGGAATGAAACGAAAGAAGTAACACTGATCACGATTGCTTTTGACCGAGAGATTGGTCAGTTGGTTTTGTGTTAAACTGACAGTTCCTTTCAAAGACACGAGCGAGTTTAATTTGTTCTCTAGTAGCCTAGAGGTGAAAATCTAGAATTCAATTCGTTTTTTTCATTATTTTTTCGTTTTGTTTTGCCTTCCACTTTCCATTTGCATTTATATACTACGAAAATAAATGGAGAGTTAACATTCAAGAAGTACCAATTTACGAAACTCAATTTATTTTCAACCCGTCGAAAAACAAGATCAAGCCCTCACGACGGAGTAAGGTGAGTTTCTGTTTAACGTTGCTAAAGCAAGGCTCCGAAGGCAGAAAATTTGTCAGAGAAGAAGGGAATAATTACACAAGGACAGGGCTCCTGCCTGTCGACTCTTAATGAAGAAAAATAAATTTAGAATAAGGGTCCTACTGCTTGTCGTTTTCCGCCCCGATCCCGTAGGAAAAAAAGGTGCCCAAATTCCCGAAATGCCGAGTCCGGAAATCTGGAACAACATTCCAGGCCCGGAAAACGTCACGGAAATCCGGAGATACTGCCTCAGAAATTCCGGCGAGCGGAATTCCTTAGTTTCTTGCCCGGGATTTCCAGCATTAAGGAATTACCGACGCGTGATCTCCGTAACGGTTTCCGTGCGCGGAACGTTGGTCTAATATTTCCGGACTCGGGGTTCCGGCAGTAAGATCCATGGATTTCTGGAATCACTTGCCTATTTTATGGCACTTGGACGCCAAGTGCCATATATCGATCGCAGTTATGACTTGAGATACTTTTGAGGACCGCAATGTTGGCCTTTTGGCCTTTCTTGCCCTTTTGTTGGCCCTTGAGAAATTTGCCCTTTCTTGTGTGAAGAGCAAACTAGATCGAACGACAAGCCGTCACGACGGAGTACAACAAGACCTAAGGTTTCGATGGGATCCCAAAATCTAATATTTGATCCAGACAATTCGGTCTTGTCTTCGCCAGATCCAGTCTTCGCCACGCTAATCACCTGAGAAAACCAAGTTCAGATATACCTATATAAGCCATATCTATTTTGACGATACTGACCGAAACTTTCTGCTTTACTTCTGGGAAATTTCCGTTTTCGGCCAAATTCCGAGCGAACTACTTGTCCAGCAAAAAAAGAACAATTCAGAAACGAATTCAGCGTATCTCCTTATCAGTATAAAGAACATCTAATAACTTCAAATAAAACTTTAACTTATAAAATTTCCGGTTTCAACCGGAATCAGACGAATTATATGTCCGGGTAAAAAATGATTGTCATATACAGACTCAGCGTCTTTTCTTAGCCCTAAATCTGTTATCTAATCAACTTCAAATAAAACTTTCGCCTTTAACAAATTTTCCGGTTTGGCCAGATTCCGGGCGAACTAGTTGTCCGACTAGAAAATGGTTTTCATCGTCGTGTTCAGCATGTCTTCTTACCCCATAATCGAACATCTAATTAACTTCAAATAAAACTTTTAGGTGTAACCAACTTTCCGTTTTTTCCCGGATTCCGGACCAACTACTTATCCGGCAAGAAAATAGTTTTCACCATCGCGTTCAGCATATCTTCTTACCCCATAACCGACTATCACATTAGATGTTTAAAAATATTTCATTTGCCTCTTAGATTTGAACCCCCTCCCCCACCCATAAAAGTAGGGCTAAAGAGCCCATCTACGAACTTGACCTTACCCTTGACCCAACGAATCCTCACACCAAGTTTCATTAAAATATCTACTTCCCTTCGAGAGTTATCGTGCTGACAGACGGACGGACGGACGGACAGATGGACAACTTTTGCGATGTCATAGGTATCCCTCGACTTACGTTTTGGCATCCCAAAAAACAAGACCAAAGGTTTCGATGGGATCCCAAAAATTTAATATTCACAGACAATTGGGTCTTGTAGCGGTCCAATGGTAATCATCGGAGAAGACGAAGTTCAAATATGGATTCGGCATGTGAGTTTACCCGTATAGCCTGCGTCATGTCTACTTTGACGAAAGTTCCTGCCTTACTTCTGCCAAATTTCCGGTTTCAGCCGGATTCCGGGCGAACTACTTGTCTTACAAAAAACTGAAGTTCAAAAACAGATTCAGCGTATCTCCATACCATCTAAATCTCCATAATCAACTTCACATAAAACTTAAACGTTTAACAAATTTTTCGATTTCAGCAGGATTCGTGGTGAAATGCGTCCAGGTATAAAATGATTGTCATACACGAATTCAGCATGCCTTCTTACCCGTAAATCGAACACCTAATGAAATTCATATAAAACTTTTACTTTTAACACATTTTCCGGTTATGGCCGGATTCCGGGCGATCTACTTGTCCGGCGACAAAATAATTTTCATATTCGGATTCAGCATGTTTCACTATCCTTAAATCGAACCTCTAATCAACTTCAGATTAATCTTTTATTTTTGACAACTTTCCGGTTTTGGCCGGATTTCGGCCGATCTACTTGTTCGACGAGAAAATCATTTTCATATTCGGATTCAGCATGTCTCCTTACCCCTAAATCGGATATCTAATCAACTTCAGATAAAACTTTTACTTTTAACACACTTTCCGGTTTTAGCCGGATTCCGGGTAAACTACTTGTCCGGCGAGAAAATGGTTTTCATAATCGTGTTCAGCATGTCGTCTTACCCCGTAATCAACTATCTCATTAGATTTTAAAGAATATTTTTTCGCCCCTTAATTTGAAACCCCTCCCCCTCCCCTAAATATGGAGCTATCGGGCCCATCTACGAACTCGACCTTTCCCTTGACTCGATGAGTCCTCACACAAAGTTTCATCAAAAAATCTTAATCCCTTCGAGAGTTATCGTGCTGACAGACGGACGGACGGACAGACGGACGGACGGACAACTTTTACGATGTCATAGGTATCCCTCCACTTACGTTTTGGGATCCCAAAAAGAGAGAAAAAACAAGAAAATACAATCAGCAAAACATAAGTAACATGCGTAATCACACGAAATGACAAGCCACTGGTTGTTTAGTTCACTTGCCGAAGACTTGAAATCTTCCGCTCTTTTGTAAATATTTGCTGCAGGAAAAACTAGTTTGAATTTCTGTACCACAAAGGAGTTACTGGTCAAATGCAGGAGACATTTGGCAAATTTAAAATAGTTCCAATGAGCATTTTTTGCTGTTCACTTATTTTTTCGCTTGTTTTCACTATGAAAATAATTTATCATGAGTGACTAATTCGCAATGACACATTTTCGAAAGACACCAGCTTCGAAAAAGTGTTTTCTTGTCGAAATACCACTGCTATGTAGCAGAGGAACGTTTGATGCCCTTGTAACGTACTTGACGGTGGCCTACAATAGAGGGTGGGTTTCTAAGAAACAGCAGAGGAACATGATTAGGATGTCCGGGTTTGGACATGGGCTTTAAGAAGAATGAGGTAAAGTGCCGCCTTCGTGTACCTTCTTAGTACCTTACCTAACCTCTACCAGTACTCTTGTCGAGATATTGCTTCTGGTGCTACATACGAGAGAAATGTCTGATGCGCAATCTTGTACCAACTTAGGGATGTTCCACAGCAGAGGGTGGGTTTGTCAGAAGCAACATAAGATGACTGAATCACGATAAAAAAGGTCCAGGTTCGGAAACGGACTTTAAGAAGAATATGTTAAAGTGCACTTCGTGTTTTAAAATTCTTAGTACCTTACCTGAACTCCACCAATGCCTTACATCGCGATACGTTACACAAATGATGCTTACCTGTTCAGATGCCTGCGGTAAGGCTTCCGGATCCGCTGTATATTTCTCTAACAACACCACCGAGTCTTCCATATGTGAAAATTCGCCTACCATCGCTAATTCTTCGTTCTAAAAAAAAAAGCAAATTTTTTTATATGGTTACATAATTGTGTGTATGTTGTATATACAACCACGAACAAATATTCAATAAACTTCGAGCGTGTCCGAAAGCTTTCAGGACTGTAAATGCTGCATTTAATGCTGCATTTTTATTTTTGTTTTTCGTCCGAAAGCTCTTACCCTATATGCAGCATTAAATGCAGCATTTACAGCACTAAAAGCTTTCGGACACGTTCTTTATTTCTTCTCTGACACTTCTAATTCCGAAATTTAGCCTTAATCGCCAGCTCCCCAGTTTCTTCTTGAAAATTCAGCGTAAAATTTAGCATCTTCGCTGAATTTTTCGATGAATTTTATGCTGAATTAATGCTGCATTAACTGAGCGAAAATTTAAGTCGAAAGCGAAATGCTGCATAAAATGCTGAATTAATTCAGCATTTCTGTTCGTTCCCGAGCCCTCGGAAACGCTCTTCGTCTCCCTATCTCTGTAATACGACCATGCGGAGTCGAATATATTCTGATACCCTACCCGATAAACGAGCGGAGGAGCTACGCAGAACATCCTAGTTTTTTACCTCTACAAATAGCTATAAATCGCAGTAAAAACCCCGCAGAAGAATACGAACGCCGCATGAGTCGTCTTTTACCGTTTTACGTCTAACCCGCTGCAGACCGGGTTCTCTACCCCTGCAGGCCTCCTACGGTTTTTCATCGGGTACGCGAAAAGGGAAGTAGCAAGGTATCAATTCAAACCGCACAGCAAGTACCTCTAGCTCCGCTCGGTTTTTATAGAGGTATCCATAGTCGCTGCATGGGACCAAAGACAGAGGTTATTTTAGATTATTCGGTCTTGATGTAATTTAACTAAACTAACACTTAGTGCAGCGAACCTTGGGGCGTCAAAATACTTTCGGGACTTCTGGAAATTCTCCATCAAATTAGCTCTAACGTCGAAAATGCAACAGATTTTAAAGCTTCAAGTCTATTTTCTGCCAATATCATTAGAATATAAAATAATGTGGTTTTTAAGTATAACCAGAGAAATGAAGAATCAAATAGTAAATTTGCCATTTAATGAAATTAAGCTTGGATGTAAATGACGTAAGTAAGTGAGTCGTAAGTGATGTTAAGTAAGGAAATTTGATGTTATGAAGCTTAACTGAAAAGCCAACTTCTTTTTGTATAATTTAACTGTATACACTGCATAATCTGAATTATGTTAAGGGGAATTTTTTTTTTTAACTATTTGCTCTAGTATGGCTTTCAGAATATCTACGTCTGTTCTCACAACGCATAATCCTACTATGACGTAAATTCGAATCTCAATACAAACGTGGCTTTTCAGTGACCAGTGATCAGCTTGCGGAAGGTAGCTCACTGCCTGAACACTTATTTTCATAAATGGCTTCCGTCAAGTATACAACACAGATGCAAGCGCATAGACGTGACGCAAATCCGACAGGGAAATTCCACTGTATGAACATTCATTATTCGTGAATAGCGAAGCAACGAGGAAACGCATTTTGTTCGGGTCTTCAAGCCTCTTTAAATGAAGAAGCGATGACTAACTTAACTGTCCTGTCTCAGCCCTTTTCGGTTAAACTTTAACGTTAGCCTACCAAGTTGAACTGGAGACGTAGCGACGCTCATTTGTGAGGGAGAGGGAAAAACAAACTACGCGGACACAAAAAAGGAAACAAAAGCACCCACGATTCTTACATCTGTTCACTGCTACTTAAAGTTTAACGGAAAAGGGTTCAGATACGACAATCTAGTTACCCCTAACTTTTTCACTTACAGAGGCTTGAAGACCCGAT
Organism: Branchinecta sandiegonensis; assembly: GCA_030848855.1. NCBI lineage: Eukaryota > Metazoa > Arthropoda > Branchiopoda > Anostraca > Branchinectidae > Branchinecta > Branchinecta sandiegonensis. The sequence continues at coordinate 17,188,913 of JAUPMV010000016.1, read as the reverse complement.
GAGAATGCGTTACTTCATTGTTCCGCAATTCACGAATAATCGGTTTTCATATAGTGGAATATCCCTGTCGGATTTGTGGTACATCTATGCACACATGTAAATGTGTGTTTTATGCTTGACGAAAACGACGAAAACGAAACGAGTACATCTATGCACATATGTAAATCTGTGTTTTATGCTTGACGAAAACGATTTACGGAAAGTAAGTGTTCACTCAGCGAGCTGATAACTTGCCACTGAAAAGCCGCGTTTGTATTGAGACTCAAATTTTCCGCGTCATAGTGGAATTTTCCATTGTGAGGACGGCCGTGGATATTCTGAACTTCATACTAGAGCAAATAGTGGAAAAATCCAAATAATGGAGTGTACTCAGTTAAATGAAACCAAAATAAGTTGGCTTTTCAGTTAAACTTTAAAGGATTTAATCAACATGGCCCAAATGGGACAGAAACCATTAACGGTCAACAGGAATGATTACTGTGAACATTTTCTTGATTCTCAATCTTGCCCTTTGAATTATTTAGTGGGTCAGTCAGACGACTTATTGGGCACGTCTTTTCTTCTTGAAAATTTGGCTGACTATTGGCGAGAACAATTAATCTGATAATCTGATGAGAACCTCCGTCTTTGGTCCCATGCAGCGACTTTGGATACCCCGACAAAACTTAGCTGAGCTAGAGATACTTGCTGTAGCTCTAAGTTGATACCCGTCTACTTCCGTCTTCGCCATTGCTCATAGCATCGGAAGAAAGCATGCTGACCAGCTCTCTAGCGCGTCCAGAGAATCAATCGGCTTTTACTTTGAAAGTTTCTTCTACGCGACTTCACAGCGATATAGCTATTTGTAGAGGTAACGAAAAGTTATGTGCCGCATAGCTCCAAGGTTCAAGGTTATCTTTATTTACAAAAAAAAAATATCATTAGCACTTTCCGCTGCTGAGAGCAGAGCTCGAGCGCACACGAAAAAAATAAATAAAACCAAAATAACTTCAACATCACGAATCATACCCAATAATATCCATCCACTGATAATCATAAAGCTAACCAAAAGCAAGGCCAAGGCACAGTCGCAAATAAACAAAAATAAACATATAGATAAACCTCCGCTCGTTTGGATCGGGCAGGGTATCGGGAAATATTCGACTCATCTTGGTCATACTACGAAGATAGGGAGACGGAGGTTCTATCAGATTATTTGTTATTAGGCAGAAGTGACAAAAATATCTCAAAACCCATCACTGAAAGAAAAAGACAGTGCCAGCGTTATCAAAGAGGATATGCCGTATCCCAAGTTTTACCTTGACGGATGGCCTTAAACAACCAGTGAACCGGGGTGAAATGAAACAAATACGGTTTATAGCGTCCATTCAGTCTTAGAGCGACTTTAAACGTTATGACACCCATTCGAAAAGTTATAGGCTACTTTCCCATAACTCAACTTGATCACTGTTTTGTTTTAGAATTATGGGCGACAGCAAAGAAAAACATTTTCTTCCAAAGGGTTATTAAAAGAAATAAATGAGTAAGATGACAGGCTCTGGAATGCAAGCAATAATAACTCCGCGGCGGAAAATCGCGGAATGCATTCCACCGGGAAATGGTGGTTCATGCCAAGTACTCATTCTTGGGCCTCCAAAAAAGTTGGGACAAAAAAGAAGAAAAAGACTAACAGTCTCCTTAAAAGTTACTTAGTTTTGTTGCAAGATTAAAAGTCTCCGAAAATCCACCTTTAAAGGCAATTCGCGAGAATGCAGAATGCCGTTCTGGCCATTTCTAGCACCTTTTCCGTCGTCTGTGCTATTGCCCCGAGCCACCGAATGGATGAAATGATTTATATATGCAGAAAAGAATAGTCCAGTTTTATTGTAATTTTAATATCTGATGCGTATTATCGTGAATTAAATAAATTGACTGATTGAATTCTTCATAGAGCCACCATGTGATTAGTTCCTATTTGCTCTTCAATCAATCAATCAATCAATCTTTATTATTCGAGAAACATTCCTTACGGTATTAACAAAAAACCGAATGTTTGTTCTCTCGTCAAACATAACAATATACAATTGCGCTTTTACATAGTCAAATGTTCAATAATTACACAAAAATAAGAATTGCAACAAATTAAAGCGCTAAACCTCAATAATTAACATAAAAAATAGGAAAAGAATTTAAAATTTCGCGTTGAAAAAACTCACAAAGGAGGGACAAAACTTCTTTCGTACCGCGCATGAATTGCCCGAATGGGTTGTATCTTAGGAACTGGTTGTGCTGCCATTCTCTGTGGCCTTATGCGGTCGGGAATGTGGGGAGGGGGAAGGATGTGCCGATGGTTGGGGTCTTCCAGTAGTTGGTCACCAAGTTGGTGCCTACGGTTTGACAAAGATGCGAGACCAAACTCGTTTAGAAGGGAAATGTACGTGATTTTGGGGGATTTTGATACTATAGTAAAGATCGGTACTGGATCCTCTCGAGGCGTTCCGACTGCTCCCGTGTTAAACCAAAATGCCATACTGGACAGCAGTATTCAAGGGAAGGGCGAATGAACACAAGGTAAATGATCATCACCATCGTTAACATTTACCATAACACTCTCTAAGGATATGTGATTGATTGTGTTCATTCTGGTGTTTTTTCATTATGCAGAAAAATAGGTGTTGAGAACAAACCCCTTGACGATTAGAGTTTCGTACTACTTTGATTTAAAGAAGTAAAAATTTCCCTTTTACATTCTAGTCTATCTAGAGTCTAGTCAGTCTATCTGACTATCTCTCTGCGATGAATGCTGATTATGAAGCAAGGAGAAGGGGGAAAGAGACAAATTCGCTTGAAGCGCTGAACACATGTACTTTGACATATGTTGCCAAATGTTTCATCGGTTGCCGTGTTTGAGTTTTACAACATCCCATCTTTAGTCTCACATGCAAAAATTTTCGACTGTGCTGTTGATTTTTTTTTAGGAATGAATTAATCTGTTATTTCTTTCCCAACGTTACACTTCGTTAGGTAGGATTGCAAAAAACAAGACCAAAGTTTTCGATGGGATCCTAAAAATTCAATATCTGATGCAGACAACTGGGTCTTGTCTTAGCCAGATCCAGTCATCGCCAGAATCCTTGAACATTCTTACAATTAAAATTCAGAAACAGATTATGGCCAAATAGCTAATCATCTCAGAAAACCAAGTTCAGATATGGATTCAGCATGTGTGTTTACCCGTATAAGTCATATCTGTTTTGACGAAAAGTTCCTGCCACTTCTGCCAGTTTCCCGGTTTCGGCCGAACTCTAGAACTACTTGTCCGGCGAAAAAAGAAAGCTCAAAAACGAACTCAGGGTATCTTCTTTCCCCAATAATGAACATCTAATCAACTTCAAATAAAAATTTAACTTATAAAAAATTTTCCGACTCCAGCCGGATTCCGGTCGAACTATTTGTCCTGGTAAAATATGATTGTCACACACGGATTCAGCGTCTCTTCTTACCCCTAAATCGGTTATCTAATCAGCTAGAAACAAAACTTTAACTTCTAACAATTTTCCGGTTTTGGCCGGATTCCGGGCGAACTACATGTCCGGGTAGAAAATTGTTTTCACATAAAAGTTCAGCATGTCTTCTTGCCCTAAATCGGACATCTGATCAACTCAAAATAAAACTTTTAATTTTAACAAACTTTCCGGTTTGGGCGGATTCCGGGCGAACTACTTGTCCGTCGAGAAAATGTTTTTTTCCATCGTCTTCAGCATGTCTTCCTACCGCTAAATCGAACATCTAATCAACTTCAAATAAAACTTTTACTTTTAACAAACTTTCCGGTTTTAGCCGGATTCCGGGCGAACTACTTGTCCGATACAAAATGGTTTTCAGTTCAGCATGTCTTCTTACCCCATAATCGACTATCACATTAGCTGTTTCAACATATTTTGTTTGCCCCTTAATTTGAACCCCCTCCCCCACCCCTAAATGTAGGGCTACAAAGCCCATTTACGAACTCGACTGGTCCGCCGACCCAGCGAATCCTCACACCAAGTTTCATCAAAATATCTCATTCCCTTCGAGAGTTATCGTGCTTACACACGGACGGACGGACGGACAACTTTTGCGATGTCATAGGTATCCCTCCACTTACGTTTTGGGATCCCAAAAATCAAAGATACATGTTTTGCAATTTTTTCCACTAACATACCAAGTTGTCAATCAAGAATCGCCTTTCTTTTTCCAAATTCTGAAAATCTAACAAAGAAGTCTGGCATATAAGATCATCATCAACGAATCAATCACCCAATATTATTTGCTAAGGTCCATGAATACTAGCTTATCGTTACTGGTTTTTGATGTGATTTTTGTTGTTTATGAATAATGTTGACTGGAGCCAGGTTTTATTACTCTGCCCCAAGTAAATTACCGGGAAAGTCTGAGACACAAACACTGTATGTTCTCCTTAATATTCTTCCAGTGCAACTTTTGCTATTTCTGCAAGTTTTCAATTTTAAAGTAAATTTACTACATCTGCTTCCATCATATTTTTCTTATATGGACCTGATATCTCTAGCGCCATCATGTCAAATGTTACACGAGATCTAACACTAACCTTCGGCTCCCAAAGATTAAGTGTGAAAGATCCAGATTTTCTCTACGATATACAATACCATCTGTGTGGGAAAAATATAAAAATGATGTTGCAGAATGGTTGGAATGAAACCCATCGCTTATCAGGTCCCGACTCAAAGGACTACTGATTCTTAATTTTAAAAAATAATAATAGTTATGTTTGCAATATAATTTATTATTATTATGAAATTTATTGTATAAGAATGTGTTTATTAGAGTGTGGATGGTTAATTGAATGATTGTTTCCTGTGTGGTTGGTTTATGCTGTACGCATTCTCGCTTACTTGTGTCAAATAGTTTGACATTTTTGTTTATTTTTCGCAAGAGGGTAGTTTTCTATTTTTTATTTATTTATTTGGCAGATGGCAGGTCATTTAAATTAAGATATTATACAGGTTAGATAAATTAAGTTATATTATATTATTATTGTTGGATTTATAGGGTTCGTTGTTGTTATTATAGTAAAATTTTTAACAAGCACTGCATGTTCGAATTCGTGTTCTCCACAGTGCTTGTGTCATGTATTTGTATTTTTGTGTACAATTAAAAAAACTTGAACTTGAACTTGGTTATTGATGTGATTTCTGTTGTTTATGAATAATGTTGACTAGAGCCAGGATTTGTAGAAAAAAGGTAAATTTCTGCTCAAAATAATCACCCCCATGATTAATATCCCCATGGCTTCCGTCCACTCCCAAAGCCTTATCTTTAATGTCATACGCACCCGAATTAATGTTTCACGCGAGGTCATTCACTGCTTTAATCGGAAAATCTTTCGTTTCGACCTACAGCCCACAAACACCGGATTTCATGTCTTGAAGATGTTCTAAAAGCCGTAATTTTCAAAAATGTAACCTCAGAGGAAAATTTTTGCTCACGCAATGGGAAGTCTATGGATTTATCGCACTTTTGATGGGAGCGACAGGGATAAAGAACTTCAAAAAGAAACTGAGTAAATACTTTCTGGTTAGTTCTGACTAGCCTAATACAGGGAAAGTTTTCGGTGGATGGCTGTAGAGCTGAACGGGTGATCCCATCCACGCGAAAATGAGAAAATCTATCGGGCGTTGAACGGCTGAGAAAGATGGGTCCCGTCCACGCGAAAATGCCCATTGATGAGTGGGAAGGTCCACCAATATCTCCGTTCTGCGAGACGTTTTCGCGTGGATGGCTCTGGTCCCGTCGAGCTCGTGCGACATTTTCGCGTGGATGCCGTCATTCTTTTTGTCAGTTTCCGCCATCCAGCTCGACGGATGCCTCTCGTTCAACAGCGCTCCGAGGGCAGCGTTTAGCTGAACGGGGATATTGTGTGGACCTTCCTACTCATATGCTCCCATCCAGCTGAATGTGCATTTTCGCGTGGACGGAACCAGCTTCTTCAGCCGTTCAATGTCCGACCGATTTTCTCATTTTCGCGTGGACGGGACCACCCGTTCAGCTCTATAGCCATCCACGCGAAAACGTCCCACAGCTCAACGCTGCCCTCGGAGCGGTGTTGAATGGAAGGCGTCCATCGAGCTGGATGGCCCGTTCACCTTTTCATCCGTACACGCGAAAATGACAAAAAGATCGACGGCATCCATGCGAAAATGTCCGTCGAGCTCGACGGGAGGTCGACAGGACCAAAGCCGTCAACGCGAAAACGTCCCGATAGTAAACAAATTGGTGACGAATGACGAGCGGTACCGGACTGTTGGGTGGGTGTTCGGGCAAGACAGTTTCGTACCGTACATTGAAAAACTGCAGCGTCGGTAGGAAAAAACAAGAGCTACGAGCTCATATGGCACTTGCTACGAGTAGGCGGTACAAGAAAGTATATGAAACGTCACAAAATACACCCACCATCCAAAAATGCGGTTCGGAAATAGAAATAGGATATTTAGTTTAACCCAATTCTCAGCAGTTCCGGCATCGTCTCGGATTATCTGTAGCAAATGCGCATGACTGTTCAAACTTCCAAGTTTCAGCCCAATAAATCCACTCGTTTGATCCCTAGGCCTGCTACACTGTTTCCGGGTTCTCCCTCCATCCTCCCCTACCGCGGACGAATCTGGTTCGGACTCAAAAATGGATCATCTAAAGCATCTTCTTTTATACCATCTATCAAGTTTCGCTCGAATCTGAGCATTATTGGAATATTCCGGTACCCCCCCCCCTACCACCGTTGTCGGATCCGGTTCGGACCCTAAATATGTCATGTAGGGTATATGCTCTCTCTACATTCCAAGTTTCGTTTAAATTGATGCACTCGTTTGACCCCTATGCGAGCCTCAAAGTACTGGCAATCTTCCTCCAACTCCCCCCACTATGGCCGAAGAGGACTTGGGAACATAAACGTCGTATCTCTTAATCCCCTCTTCCCGTCCATCAAGTTTTACTGAACTCGGAGCATGGCCTATCTGCAACTTTCCGGTACCCCCTCCCCTACCTTGGCCAAATCCGGCCCGGACGCCAAATAACACATCTAGGCCGCATTAACTCGGCACTGTCGAACTTGCATCTCATTCGGTCCATCCGTTTGGTTTTTGTGCATGTCGCAATTTGAATAAGTCAATTTCCATATTTCTCTTCCCTCGCTCCCCCAAAACTGCTCGGATCTAGGAACGGAAGTTTCCGTGGATATGCTGTGTTAGGTTCTTGAGTCAATAAGGTCGGGTCATTACTATGCCTGCAAAGTTTCGTCTTCTTAGTACATCTGGAACTATTCTAGCTCGTGACTACTGGAATTCCAGGAAACTCCCTCCAAGTCCCCCCCACAGAGTCTCGAAACCATCTGGCTCCGTCAATTCCGTATCTAGGCTAGGCCTAATGCTTGTTCTCTTCATTAAGTTCCGCCCCAATCCCTCTGCTTCAAGCGTTTCTTGAGTTTTCCACCGCCCCCCATCCCCCCAGAGGTATTGGACCCGACCCGGACTTGACACTGAACATCTGAGGCGATAGCTCTTTCCACCTGACAAGTTTCATTCAAATCCCATCACCCGTTCAAAAGTTATGCATGCCACTAGATTCCGGACTCCCCATCCATCCACTCCGCCCATGATGGTCGGATCGGGGAAACGACTATTCACAAGTCAATCTGTTCGGGTCCCTGACATACCTGCCAAGGTTCAACGTTTATTCAAACAATGTTTACAACGGATACCTCAGCTACGATTCTTCATCAGCGATATTTCGGCCCTTCTTGGCAAGAGTCCTCGTCAGGCTGACCCAGAGGATTGACAGCGTATCCGTTGTAAACAATGTTTGAATAAATGTTTCAAAGTCAGCTTGGGCTCAAAGAATATTTAAGGTTCAACGTCCTAGCACATCAGGAAGTATGCCGAACTCGCGGTAGCGCTAGAAATCCGGACCCCCCCCCCCCAACTCCCCCACAATGCCCGGATCCGGTCCGGTTTTCTCGATGCCGTGTCTAGGACTTGTGCTTTTCTTCCCACCAAGTGTCATCCCGATCCCTCCACTCTAAGCGTTTCTCAAGATTTCCGGTTCCCTCCTCCAACTCCTCCCAGTGTCATCGGATCCATTCCGGGTTCAAAGCAGGACGTCTGAGAGACAAGGTCATCGTAAACATCAACTTTCATCAAGATCCGATCACCCGTCCGCAAGTTAAAAATACCTAAATTTTTGGCTCCCCCCTCCCTCCATCCCCCCCCCCCCAGATGGTCGGATCGGGGAAGTGACTATTTCCTATTTAATCTGGTCGGGTCCCTGACATGCCTGCCAATTTTCGTCGTCCTATCACATCACGAAGCACCGAACTCGCGGGATCACTAGAAATCCGGATCCCCCCCCCCCAACTCCCCCAATATGAGCGGATCCGTTCCGGTTAGGTCAGTCACGTATCTAGGACTTGTGCTTGTTCTTTCCACCAAGTTTCATCCGGATCTCTCCACTCTAAGCGTTTTCTTCGATTTCCAGTTTCCCCCTCCAGCTCCCCCCAATGTCACAGGATCCGGTCTGGATTTAAGATGGAACGTCTGAGACACGAGGTTCTTCCATATATCAAGTTTCATTAAGATCCGATCGTCATTTACTCCGCCTTTTCAAAATGGCGGGTCATAAATAAATTACTTACTTACTTACTTACCCGTTCGTAAGCTAAAAATATTTCATTTTTCCTAATTTGTCCGGATTCCCCCTCCCTCCACTCCCCTCCAGATGGTCGGATCGGGGAAGCGACTATTTCTAATTTAATCTGGTCCGGTCCCTGATACGCCTGCCAAGTTTCATCGTCCTAGCTTATCTGGAAGTGCCCGAACTAGCAAAACCGGGACCGACTGACGGACAGAAATAACAATCGCTATATGGCACTTGGCCGAAGGGCAAGTGCCATAAACAACGCTAATGCCATTGTTCAAGTTCTGACTGAGTTTAAGAAGCCTCGACTAAATAAGAACGAATGGCTTCTCTTTTCATATGTTTGAACGTTTTAATTGGGGAAACTAGATCTTCGACTAAAATTGTGGTTGCTTTTAACAGTAAACAAACGCAGGAGATATAAGTAAAAAAATGCCAAAGAAGCAAACATTTCTTTCTTCCATGAAGACGTTATTCGACTCCCACCCCCCCAGCGAATCAGCCGAAAGATATTTACCCTTGTTTCTAACTTACGTTTATCTGTATCTATACTATTACTTTTCTTATCTTTCAAAGACAGTATTGGTTTTGCTTTATCACTCACACGCTTTGCTCTCTGTCTCGAGTATATGATTATTTATGAGGTTGCCCGCTGTCGATTTTCATGTGCAACAAGCTCCCGGTGCACAGCCGGTGCTTGCACCGGCTGCCACGAGTTAGAATATTAAAATCAGCATGTTTAGAAGCGGAATCGCCTAATTTATGTCCGGCATATTAGTGTAATAGTGTATTAAATAAATTTTCACCGTCGTATTTTAGTAATTTTTTTTAGTTTGAATTCAGATTACCAAGATTATGATACGAGGGATAATGATAGGCTTGTTAGTGAGTCGCCTAAGAGTAGTAGAGCGTCATTTATAATTAGAAATAGTGGTGTGATTGTTTGGAATAATCTGCCGACCAGCATTAGGGAGTCTGATAATCATTTACTGTTTAAGAATAGATTAGAAAAATATTTGTTGGGTAATTGAGTTGGTTGTTTAATGAAGATTGGGGAGGGGATTGGGAATTGGGTAGGTATGTTGTTTGTGGGAGTTTGAGTGAAGAAAGTTGATTTGGAGTGAGTTGAAGTCTCATTAAGTGCACCTATAAAAAACAACAACAACTGATAAATAGATCTTGATAATTTGATGTCCGTCTGGCACTGGTGATCTGTTGTCACATATTGAGGTGGGCTATTGGTTTAAGTATTCCTTTAGCCCAAGCTGACTGCGAATCATATTTGATGGTGCAAAACGGATACGTCAGCTGAATTTTATTGGAGCTATATTTCGGCCCTTCTGGGCAAGGGTCCTTTTCAGGCTCAAAACCGCAAGTTCGAAAAACGGTGTTTCCCACAAGTTCGTATTTCCAACTTGAGCGGTTTTGAGTCTGAAGAGGGCCCTTGCCAAGAAGGGCCGAAATATAGCTCCAATAAAATTCATCTGACGTATTCGTTTTGCACCATCAAATATAATATTGGTTTAAGAATGTGTTCAACATGTTGTAGAAATGTTGAAGAAATAATTTCCTTCCTTCCTTCCGCCGGTGCCAGCCACTGTCGAAAAGGGTTACAGCAAGTGCTAACCCCTCGATTATTTATCTGTGTAAGTACTGCATAAAAGAGCCTAGACTTGTACCTTACTTATTCTCAGATTAATCGCATATAAATTTTTTATCAAGTGTCAATTTTTGCTGACGATCCGCATCTAGCCATTTGTAAATGCGTTACTAAGGAAATACAAGATTTATTATTATTATTGTTATACTAAACAGCTTTAATGTCAACTAATCCAGTTCTTCCTGCTTTTGCAGCTCTGTTACCTAGCAAAGTCCAGAGCAAACAGAACGAGTAGGCAGCATGCGAATGACAAACAAAAATATATTCAAACAATGGATACAACCGGTACGTCAGCTAGGATGCTTGCTTTCATTTCGGCCCTTCTTGACAACGGCCCTCGTCAGCCTGTCGGACGTTGAACAAAAATATTCCGGGGATGGTGACCTGCCAAGACTAGAAAATTCCACTGCTAAGAATCGTAACTGGGTCTGTCAGGCTGTGTAAAGGAACATGATCAATAAATAATTACTGATTTAATTTACCATTTCTCAGAAATGTGTAAGAACAGCTTTAGATGTGTTGACGTTTTAAACACTCGGTTCACAAGCAAAATCATCATATTGCATCAAAATGTCAAAAAAAGATGTCAAAATTACATAGTTAAGAACAATTAATTTTTTCTACAAAATATGGTCTAAAAGATTTCCGGTAACGCTCGGTTGAATGTAAGCTACTGGAGGAGGAATTAAATCAAGCAACAACTCTACTAAACCGATAAGAAATAGAACTAGGCGTGTCCATATGGAGCATATGAAATACAAAAAAAGAAAGAAAACACCATTCCAAGCTAAACAAACAACACTAAACAAACGCACCATAATATAGGTGGCTCCGGCACCTAGAAAAATAATAATAATAAACTCGGCACGCAGTTGGTCCACAGCCATGAATGGATCAGTAACTCCGTACAGTTTCGCAACTTTATGGTTACGATCCCATGGAGTAAAATCTAGTAGGTAATTTACGTATAAAACAGTTTACGGCAGTTGCTTCTTGTGATCAACTGCGAGATTTTCAGTCATTCTTGTAGTTCGGCCGCTTTTTGGGATCCCAAAACGTAAGTTGAGGGATACCTATGACATCGCAAAAGTTGTCCGTCTGTCCGTCCGTCCGTGCGTCTGTAAGCACGATAACTCTCGAAGGGAATGAGATATTTTGATGAAACTTGGTGTGAGGATTCGTTTGGTAGGCGGACCAGTCGAGTTCGTAAATGGGCTTTGTAGCCCTACATTTAGGGGTGGGGGATGGGGTTCAAATTAAGGGGCAAACAAAATATTTTGAAACAGCTAATGTGATAGTCGATTATGGGGTAAGAAGACATGCTGAACACGATGGTGAAAACCATTTTGTATTCGGCCAAAACCGGAAAGTTTGTTAAAAGTAAAGGTTTTATTTGAAGTTGATTAGATGTTCGATTTAGAGGTAGGAAGACATGCTGAAGACGATGGTGAAAACCATTTTCTCGACGGACAAGTAGTTCGCCCGGAATCCGGCCCAAACCGGAAAGTTTGTTAAAATTAAAAGTTTTATTTGGAGTTGATCAGTTGTCCGATTTAGGGCAAGAAGACATGCTGAACTTTTATGTGAATACAATTTTCTACCCGGACATGTAGTTCGCCCGGAATCCGGCCAAAACCGGAAAATTGTTAGAAGTTAAAGTTTTATTTCTAGCTGACTAGATAACCGATTTAGGGGTAAGAAGAGACGCTGAATCCGTGTGTGACAATCATATTTTACCCGGACATATAGTTCGACCGGAATCCGGCTGGAGTCGGAAAATTTGTTATAAGTTAAATTTTTATTTGAAGTTGATTAGATGCTCATTATTGGGGAAAGAAGATACCCTGAGTTGGTTTTTGAGTTTTCTTTTTTCGCCGGACAAGTAGTTCTAGAGTTCGGCCGAAACCGGCAAATTGGCAGAAGTGGCAGGAACTTTTCGTCAAAACAGGTATGACTTATACGGGTAAACACACATGCTGAATCCATATCTGAACTTGGTTTTCTGAGATGATTAGCTATTTGGCCTTAATCTGTTTCTGAATTTTAATTGTAAGAATGTTCAAGGATTCTGGCGATGACTGGATCTGGCTAAGACAAGACCCAGTTGCCTGGATCAGATACTGAATTTTTGGGATCCCATCGAAAAGTTTGGTCTTGTTTTTTTAGAATTCGGGCAAAATGTCTCAAAGTAGGTTGGATGCTAGTGTTTTCGTTCCGAACTGCCAACTTCTCGTCTTTACACCAAATATTATAACAAACGGAGATCTCGGTCTTTTTTTTTCCCGAGATCTAAGGACGACTGGGAACTCATTAGTCCGTGAACGGAAGACCGCCCCCATGGCTGCTGCATCCCTTCGGTATGAATGGTACAAAAAAGTAGGTAAAGATATCAACATCATATTTGACGGTGAAAAACGGATAAGTCAACTAGATTTTATTAGAGCTATATTTCGGCCCTTCTTGGCAAGAGTCCTCTTAAGGCTCAAGCCGCTCAAGCTGGAAAATGAACTTGTGAAAAACAATCAAAGATTCTTCATTAAATATCTGATTTTGTGAACTTCTACTCCGAAAACTGGTTGTACCTAAAGCTGGTGTGACTGGACACGGCTGCTGTTTTTGCTATTCAATTGGGTCGTCGTATCAGCATCAGCCTATACAGGCCTAACTGGTGGGACTAATTTCCGATTCCCTGCCTTCAGACAGGAAGTGCGATGAGCGGTTTGGGTTTGCCGAGTGTCGGTGGGTTTGTGGGGCGGGTTCCCGTCTAGTGGTGAGTCACGGAACTATTAACATTTATTTATCTAATTAGTTATATATAAAATAGGAAGATAATTTTGTAAACCACATTGGCGTGACATACCACAAAAAAATCAACGAAGAAACCGACGGTATTCGAATTTTATTTCAGTATATTCGTTGGCCTTTACAAACCCCATTTTTGTCGGTTTCTTCGTTGATTTTTTTGTGATGTAAATAAGTTTGTTCATTGTACCGGGTTTTTGTCAATCGATCTTGTGTCCCCGGCTTGACCCTCTTATTTATTATCAATTTATACAGAGGTGTAATTAAAACCATGAACCTTCCTGCCACCTTCTCCAGATTTCCCTAGGTACGGATTTTAAGCTGGGTGGACTTTAGCTTGTCTTACAGAGCCACACCACAAATCCCTTCCCCAAAGGAAACGGTAGGCATCATCGAGACTCGAACCAGCGAGACTGCATTAACGCCTATGGCATGCTAGCCATTCTGACAGGACAAGGCATGAAGGACTTCGAGGCGAACTGAGTGGCTTCGTCGACGCCCTGTCGGCCACCATCGTTAATGCACAGCTCTTACTAGAAATGATCTTTTCCCTATGAAAGGGATCAGAAAAAACGTTTTCTAAAATACAATTACTTTCCACCTGAAACTAGCGATTCTCTTGTTGGCGCTTGTCGACTATATCCATCCTTCCTGCTCTCCGAAGCGGCGGCTGGGCGCAAAACATTTGAAAACTGAACGTGCCATGGTTAAAAATTGGGGAAACTAAGCAAATAAAAGAAGTAGTAAATAGAAGATTATCACATCCTTATGTGTGAAAGAGTTGTCAGGGGACATTGAAGATTCCGGCAAACTTTTCGTTGAGTGACGGGAAAACTCGGCAAGACCGAAAAAGCGCTAAAAATTCGTAGATACGAAACGAAACAATGGAGAAAGGTGGGGATTTTAGAGGCTTTTAATTCTATATGGGAGCTAAGTATATTATAAAAGGCCGAATAAGCAAGAGGGGTCCTTTAAGGGGCCAAATGTCAAATACACCCTTGATAATACAGGGACCCAAAATGAGCTGAATGTAGAATTTGTGAAAGTGTATATATGGTCTCGGTACTGGTCAGTTTTAGACCTATTATTTTTATTTTTTTACTCGCCAGCTTTGGCGGATAATAAATGAACTGAAGTGAACAAATTCCTGCTTCACGCTTGGATCAATCAGACCATTTTCCCTTCAAAGACTCATTTTGGATGAGGGAATAATCCATTTGCTCATCAAAAATCTTATCTGCAAACTTCCTAATTCGCTTTGCCCCTTTCACTCCAGTACACCCATTTATCCCCCTTTATCATTCCCGCCACCCTACCAAACAGAAACAATCCCGAGCCCTCATATCCTATAACTCCTATATTCGTCCATAGAGGTGGTAAAACGCTTCCTTAGGGGAAGGTTACTGACATTTCGTGTTTTTTTCGCTTCTTGCTGGTACTCAGTCTTGCCTTGTGTTTTTCTTTAGAGGGGTTAGGACCCGTCGTACCTACAATGCCAATGCAACCTACTGTCGTAATTACATCCGTTAATTCTTAACGGACCCCCTCTTGCTTATTCTGCCTTTTATAGTATACCTAGCTCCCTTGTGTAATTATTATAAGCTTCTAAAATCCCCACCTTTCTCCATTGTTTCGTTTTCTGCCTACGAATCTTAGCGCTTTTTCGGCCATGCCGAGTTTTGCCTGTCGCACAAAGCAAAGTTTGCAGGAGCCTTGAATGTCGTCCGCTGACAACTCTTTCAAACATAAATATATGAGAATCTTCTGTTTTTTACTTCTTTTATTTACTTAGTTTTCCAACTTTTTAACCACGGCGCAGTCACTTTTCAAATGGTTTGCTCCCACCCGCCGCGTCGCAGAGCAGGAAGGCTGGTTAGTGTCGACAAGCGCTAACAAGAAAATCGCTCATTTCAGGTGGAAAGTAATTTTTTTTTCAAAAACAAAATTTCTGGTCCCTTTCATAGGCAATAGATCATTTTTAGTAAGAGTTGTGCTTTAAGCCCAGAGACCCAAATTTCACGTGTTACATTCTACCCGCTACCAACACCTCATGATTTTCACACTTGCCGCGTTTCGCTATTCTCCATGCGTATCATGCTCCCGACGAGTGTTCGGTATCATACGATTGATGCGTAAAAACGGTTTTCTGAATTTTGACGTGTTTTTGCTAGAAGTCAGTGGCCGGGAAAAAGGCTTATAACAGCCGAAGTCGTGTATACCTTGTTAAAAGCAGAGCCTAGTTTTCGTCTATGTTTGTTCTTCTTTTTTTTTCTCTTTATATTTAGTCCGTGTTTACACCATGTGTGTATTTCGGGTAATAAATTTATTGATTGATTGATAGAGTATTTAACTAGTATAGGATATTGGAACATAAACAGTAAATATTGCGAGATGTGCTTTAAGATAAAACTCATTCGATCACAAAAACCTCGAGGAATTAGTAAGAGACGAAACAGGCACAAGCGAGTGAGTAACGTCCTGGCGGGTAATTTATGTGAGCCATTCAGGAAATAAACATTATTTATTCAAATGCAAGTGCAAATTTCGGAAAAAAAATAGGGGTTACCGAATCTCATTGGTGTACATGCCTGCTGGTGCCGGGAAAGGGTGTCGCCTACATCTAGTGCCGGGGAGTGCGCAGTCCCTCGAAAACAACGAACTAGAGTCTAAATATTCTTTGAGCCCAAGCTGACTTTAAAACATTTAAATATAAATGATTATTACAGGTTTGTTTCCTTCCCCGACGTTGACCCAGATGATTGACAGCCTGACGAGGACCCTTGCCAAGAAGGGCCGAAATATCGCTGATGAAGAATCGTAGCTGACGTATCCGTTGTAAACATTGTTTGAATAAAAGAACTAGAGTCTATTATATGCTTTCCCCAAAAGACAAGGAGCCTGGAAGCCAACCTGCCTCAAATCAACCTTTTTTTCCTGCTTATGCAGTTCGAGCCGAAAGCCCATCATTCGGTCCATGCTCTTCCCCATTTTGAAAACATTCCGTCTCTATTACGTCCAATTCGAAAAAGGGGCGAAGGGATTATCCGATACAGATAGCTAGCTACTTGAGGCCATATCCTCTTTCTAAATACAGCACGAGACATAGTGAAGCGACTTAGAAGATCTCGAACAAACAAAGGATTATAGATATCGAGTATCTCGATTCTTTTTTTCTTAGGGACATCTTTCATCTTTACAACTGAGCGGGAACGATGGGCCTAGAGCTTTTTTCGGTGTCCTAGTGAAGGTAGGCCTACTCAACACTTTTTTGTGTTATAATTTTTATAGACTTCGTTTCCTTTTATAATGGAGTAGGCGGACAGTCGTGAAATATTAAGTTGTCCAGACTCATCTAGACTCCAGACATTTTTTTTTACAGTTTCTTAAAAAGAATTAGGGTTCCATATTCCATATTTTAAATATTCCTTCAGCCCAAGCTGACTGCGAATCATATTTGATTGTTTTTTATAGTGGGGAGGGGGAGTTGTGAAAAAGAAGTTTATTCATCAGTTATTACTCATTTTTTTAGTTATTTGCAGGGAAAGCACTTAGGACTTTCTTTGCATCAAGTATATTTTTCTTACTTAGTGTTATTTGTTGCTGGATCTTTAGATTAAAATAAAAAAGCTACTCACCTACCTCAAACTGTAAATCCTGAGATAACAAACTGACAGCCGCAAATCTGGCACAATTCATTTCGGGGGGCTTATTTTCTGAAGCCGTCAGTCTATTTTGGTGGAAGGAAAATTCGATTTGAAGTGAAAAAAAAGCAAAGCAAAGAAGAAATAAAAGGACTAGTCGGGCCTTGGAAAATTCCCCTCTGGAGGAATCCCCTCCCGAGGACTCCTCGGGGAATTTAAGGGAACGGCGAGAATAGAGGGAGTCTTTCCACGCGGACTCCGCGTACAGATGCAGCGAGAACACGGGGAATCGGGGGGATGCTTCCAAAATGGATTTTGTTCAAAAAAAAAAAATATACAGTTGACGAAATTAGTCTGGATCCACTTTATTTTTGGTTTTGTTTATTCTGATTGTTTTTAATTAATTTTACATTGCACCAACACCAGCAAAAATTGATTCTCCTCCGAATCTGAAAGGGAGTCCTTCATGATGATGGTGATGATAACAGGAGTACTCCCCGTCCGTGGGGACTCGCGACAATACGGAGAATGAGTCCCCGGGACAAACAAAAACGCGGGGACTCCTCAAGTGGAGTCCTCGGGGAACGGCGAGAATACGACTTAGGTGCAAGTGGAAATAGCCCTAGCGATTTTCAAGGCGCTTACCAGGATAGGCCGAAGAAACTTGACAAACAGGCAGAATCGATTCCGCTCCTCAATGAGCGCCATTTTAACCGCCTGTTTTTCCGCGCTGTGAAGCTCCACCATTTTTGCCGCTAGATCCGCTTGTGCCGCTTCCGCGGATTTGACTAGTTCCGAAGATCCAACGGTTACAACAGCGCCGCTTAGCACCTAAAAGCGGAACAGTTTTAAATGTTCAATAGGGATACATGTTTACCTTAGGATCTGTTTATACCAGTTAAATATTCCTTCAGCCCAAGCTGACTGCGAATCATATTTGATAGTGCAAAACGGATACGTCAGTGGAATTTATTAGAACTATATTTCGGCCCTTCTTGGCAAGGGTCCTCTTCAGGCTCAAAACCACTCAAGTTGGAAATACGAACTTGTGGGAAAACGACTGGTAGAAACACGTTTTACACTATCAAATTATGGCAGTTGTCCGTCAATGTACGTCAAAGGAGTAGGTACCCTGACATACTTGTCATGTCACTTGTGAACGCACTTGAAATTTAAAATCTTAAAATCTAAAATCTAAATTTTTAATATTTTCCTTACGAGTAACTGATGCCAGTGATTTGTTCGAGCAGCTTATAAATGAATGCATCAAACTTCTCTACTTAAAAGACCCGTCATACCTTTTAACGCCATTGCAACCTAATACCGTAACTGGATTCATTCTTACGCCCGGAGACCCAAATCTCATATGTTACATTCTAAGCCCGCTAGCGATAGCCTAACTCACTAGGATAATCTTTGCACTTGCCACGATTCACTATTTTCCATGCGCATTATGCTCCCGACGAGTGTTAACGTATCATGATATTGATGCGAAACAACGGTTATCTCAATTTTGCCGATTTTTTGCTAGTCAACGGGCCTGGGAAAAGGCTTAAAGCAACCAAAGCCGGGGATAATTTGTTAAAAGCAAAGCCTACTTTTGCAGTATTCAAATGGTTTTGAATCTTGAACATAAACATAGCGAGGTGTGCTTTAACGACCAGAACCAAACTCGGTAGCCTGAACGGTACCCTTCCCCAAAGTGGCTACCGCTAAATATCTTATGCTCTCCTTATATGCCTCACGTAGACAATACAGTAGGCGAGGAATAACAGATTTATCTTTGGGGCCATACATCAATACTGCACAGACCTTCGACCAGGGGCATCATGGGGGGGGGGGGGGGGGTCATTCCCCCTAGATTTCAAAATCTTCCTCCTTGGTGATGATCGCTAAATAAGTTTCAAAAGGGTTTAGGGTTAGGTTTCCCTCAGGTCTAGGCCTACTGAAATGGCGCCACTGGCTTGCACCCATGCCACAGAGCATGTCAGAATGATGTAAACGCTTTCAAGTTCAAGTTAATTTTGCAACTAAAAATCAAAATATTACAACCCTGAGCAGGGATGCGTACTCGATCCACTCAGATGCAAATAGTACTACATATACCAATAGAAAACAAACTTATTTATAGCGACACAACTCCACGTCCCATCGTCTAGGAGGCACGACCATATGCTACTAAAGAGTCTTTCGGTAGTGAATTTTATTTCAAGTTAGGAATACCTTTTAAGTTTTCGAAGTGTTGGATTCAGGTGCGAGCAAACTGTTTACCGCTATATGGTGGTAATTCGTGGAATTCTAGGTGTCCGGATGGAGTACGTTTTTGTCCTCTTTGCCATCTTGGTGGGGATGGTCTGGCTCATTTTCTTTTCAGGTGCCAGGAGCTTTCGCACTTAAGGGGTTCATTGTTTTCTCGGAATGGTGGGCAGCTTCTTGGTATTTTACGTTCTACGTCCCCAAAGTGATTGTTTCTTTTGGTAATTTTGTGCAAAAAGCACTCGAGTTGAGAAGTGCTGTTTCTTAGTTTGTTTAGTTTCCTATGAGTTGTTTGTTTAACCTGTATATGGCCTTTGGGTTTTTCAATACAGATATATATATATAAAGGTTAAAGGACCTGTCTTCCCTATAATACTGACGCAACCTACTTCTATGATCACTCCATATATTTCTATACCCGGAGACCCCAATTTCGTACGTCACATTTTAACCCCTCTAAGAAAACCACGCTGATTTTCTCACTTGCCGTATTTTGCTACCTTCGATGTGTATCACGCTGTCGATGGTTGTTTGCGAGAAGTTTTTCCACCAGAAAAACGGTTATGTAAATTGTTTCCCTGTTTTCGCTACAAGTCAACGGGTCTCGGAAAAGGCTTAAAACAGAGAAAACTGTGGGTTATTTGTTGAAAGCACAGCCTAGTTTTGAAGTATTCAAATATTTTAAAATACTGTAAGTTGAAGAGTAAATAGTGCGAGGGTCCTTTAAGACCCTAGCATTGGCTTCGCTCCACTCTATTACTTGTTTTGAATTATTTACATACAGATATGGTACATCTAAAACTCGTCTACTCATGAAAAATCAAAACTCACTGCAGTACCGATTTATGGCCCAATAACCCACAATAGATTTCCCACCCCTCATCTATTCCTTGTGAAAAGCAATGGGGTTGGGATATTAAATTTCAGGGAGGGTGACCGGCAGGTCAGCTGGGGTGTGTTTAGGATTATATTATCGCACAAGCCGTGGCTTTTAAAGGTCTTCCCTTTACAGTCTGGTTCATGTATTTGATCTTAATTGGATTTGTCAAACGGATAGCCTTACGGTGTTTGCAACTGAGTTTTCACGGTGATAAAGTTAAGATTTATTTGCACAGAAAAACAGCGGTCATGGGAAACATGGAAAAATCCTTTCAAACTGATCCTTCAAAACTGAAAAGTAGTGTGTAAAAAGGAACAACAATATGTCAATGAAACCCACACACACTTACATACTAATAAACAGCTGACCGTCAAAGATAAATTAGACTACTAAATCTACAACGAAATACAATGGAAAAAAACGAAGTATATATCTATATCTATACCTCGTAGAGACATCTAGGGCCCCCCCTTCACCAACTATTTTACATGATCAAAACAACTTTTCCCGATAATGCTGAACATTCATTTTTCATTCGTCCCTTCCCCCATTTGCTTCCAAACATTTCTAACCTAGGTTCACTCAAAGCTTCACATATCAAATGTTTTTTTTTTTTTTTTTAATTAGCAAATCATAATTTGTCGGCCAGCTACAGAATATTTGGAAGGGCTCGACACTATCAGGAATTATTGTCCATTTCCCTCAGATTGTCCGTCCAGGTCTGCCCTAACTGTTGATGCAGCCTACCTCTATAAAAGCTTCAAATGGTTAAGGTTTGTTTTCACTCATTCTACCACACATCGGAAATGAATACTCATTACCACTATCGTAATGATATCGTGGTATTTCTATCTTAGTTAGGCTGGTCCATACTCTCTTTAGGCTAATTAAAAAGGAAATCAATTCAGCCTAAATAACCGTATTATTAAAAGAACAAAAATAATGTCTGACAGATAACTAACAGACAGGCAGAACTAATCCTCGGGGTTAGACTACAAAATAACAACAAGAATTCTTTTATTTACCCCATAATATCTCTTTATAAATGAAATAACATTGGAACATGGACAAATAAATAACTGACATTACAGAAACCTACACATGGTCAATTCAATTAAAACAAAAACAGCAAACAGGATATTTCCTACTCATGGTACATGAACCTTTTCCGACTCAATCCTATAGCCTACTGGAAATGTTTCTAGGTCTTACCTGATTGCTCCCCAATGACGTAGTTCCAACGATGCTCCCACTGCCACCTAGCGTGACGGTTGCGCCTCGAACTTTCCGCACCTTCTTCTGTAAACGCGCAGCTTCCAAAGCTTTCTTCTTGACATCTGATCGAACTTTTTTGTACTCTAAAAGAAGAAATAAAATTGAATGCTTTCAAGAGTCTTTCGGAACTGCGATTCTCCCTTTTTTGGGACATTACCGCCGTCACAGACAGACGGCCGGACAGATTTACGGTATCATGGTCTTGTGCGCTCCAGACAAACTATGGAACGGTGAACTTAACATTCACAATGCTGACTGGTGTAGGATTTTGCAAAAATAAAAGGTCCAGTTATATTCTATAATCATTCCTGTTAAAATGCTTCCAAGAGTCTATCGAAACAGCGATTCAAATTACCGGGACCATTACCGTCACCACAGACAGACAGGCGGACAGACTTATGATGGGCCTGTCCCTCACTTTTTTTTATAACAAATACACAATGCAGTAGAGACACTCCTTTTTCGATTTCACTCACGTTCAGTGAAAGATCTCGGTTTCCCTTGAATATTTTGTTTGAGTTATTTCTGTAATTTCCGCTTAAAATCACCATAGTTTCAAGAAAGAAAGACCTGTCCCGTTTGTCCACCAACCTAATTACTGCAGTCTAACCTAATTTTTCTATTTGTGGCCTGGCCTGGACTTGAAATTGTTTTTTTGTTCTGTGTTTTGTTCGTCTTATTACATTATTACATTTTCTTTTTTTGCCACCCCCCCCCCCCCCCCCAGGACAACATTTATTTCGTCGGGTAAATGGAACTGTTTTATTATTTGTTTACAATACTCTCTCTCTCTCTCTCTAAAAAAAGGACTTGTTGATGGAAATTCTGCTGTATGTGAAAAATGTTATATGATGTTAGTATTTTACAGGAAGAAAGGGTATAATTGTGTTCACGATAATCAGTCCTGAATCCCAATGACTGGTAATGGTTTCTCCCCCATATAGATCAGCCCCTTTTAAGTGCACAAAGTAAGCTAGACGACCTCTTGAAACTTTTCACACTCCTGTCACTTTATCCTGCAGCTGGGACATAAACAAGACAAAGTGTTTATTTGAACTTTCACGGGTACTTCTTCTTTTTTGCGAATTTTAGCGTCTCCCATAGACGCACACATTAACACTTGTGTCAGTTCCTGTCGAGTTGTAGGGGCTAGATGCTTTTTATGCATGGTGTACATCCGGTGAGTATCCAAAGAAATAATGGCCCTTGAAAGAATACCTCGCTTACAATGGCACAAAAAGCTCCAGTTCTCAGCCCCTTGAGTGCAAGAACTAAGCGTTACGGAATGAATCTTTGCTGAATCGCTAGAATCTTAAAGGACCCATCTTGCTTATTCTGCCTTTTATAATCTCGAATTATAAGCTTCTAAAATCCCCACCTTTCTCTTTTGTTCCGTTTTGTAACTGCGAATTTTTAGCGCTTTTTCGGCCTTGCCGAGTTTTCCCATCACCCAACGAAAAGTTTGCCGGAATCTTCAACATCTGCTGACTAATCTTTCACACATAAGGATGTGATAATCTTCTGTTTATTACTTATTTTATTTCATTAGTTTTCCCACTTTTTAACCAAGGCACGTTCAGTTTTCAAACGTTTTGCGCCCAGCCGCCGCGTCGGAGAGCAGGAAGGCTGGATACAGTCGACAAGCGCTAACAAGAGAATCGCTAGTTTTAGCTGGAGCGTAATGGTATTTTCAAAAAACTTTTTTCTGATTCATTTCATAGGGAAAATATCATTTCTAGTAAGAGTTGTGCTTTAAAAAAAATGAAAAGTGAAACTGTGAAAGAATGGCCCTCAAAAGAAGACAACATCGGCACAAAAAGCTCCGGTTCTTAGCCTAACGAGTGCAAAAAATGAGCATTGCAGAAAGAGCTTTGTGAAATCTTCGCTGAAATCTTGAAACAAAAATTAAAAATGTATCATTCCCTATAATGTTTTAACGGTTTAAATGTTTGTTTTGACGTGTCATTTACTGACAATTGCCTTACTGTAATGTACTCGACAAAACGACAAGTTCACAGTCTAATGCTGTGAAAGTTCTTTTTGAAACAAAAAAATCTATCTATAAAGAAAGAATGGGACCCATAGGGCAGACCCCCTAAAACAAAAACCCTAGACAGGGTTTACAATATCACTTTCAGCGAAAAAATAACATTTAACGGAAATATTCTGTAACACTTGCAGATAAAATCCCGATGTGTTACCTGCTGAAGTTGCGCAATCTTTTGTCAAAGGACACGTCGTACCTATAATATTAATTCATTCTACTTCAGCAGTATTTCCATCCATTCTCGTTCCGCAGATTCTTCACTTCAAAAGTGTGTCCTATCTCCTCTATTACCAATACACTAATTATCAAGCTTTATTTTCTTTATGTGACGCATCAGGGGCCCGAATATTATTTCCAAGGAGCTCTCAAAATCTGAAGACCGGTTATGCAAACTTTGCCAAGATTGTCATCCAAGACAAGGAAAAGAGGCTAAAAACAGCCGAAGCCGTGTGTAATTTTCTACAGCATAGCTTAGTTATGAAATGGTCAACTATTTCAGAACATCTGATCAGAAACACTGTGTAGTGCGAGGTGTCCTCAGGCCTGGGAGTGACCTAAGGCTAATATATGCATAGGATATAGGATTTTTCGCATCAAAATATAGGACAATATAGGATAAAAAACAGCTTATTCGGATGAAAAAATTTCATGACCCCATCTTCTGCAAAATAACAAAGGACGATTCTGGTGAAACAACTTAGGATCTCACCTTAAAACAAAAAACATAGTATCCAAGACGAGAGGCTTTGATGGGTAAGTTTTATCCATGAACAGAGATCAAAAACAAAATTTAAGAACTACGAACACACTAGCCTACTGATTGACTTCGTGAAAACTTCAGAAAAGGACCAGAAAACGACAACCGCGTCAAACTGAGTGTCAACAGCGCCTTTTAAATGAAGAAAGCTTCTCCATGAGACCACTTTGCTTTTCATCTGCTTTTTCTGAAGGGCAGAAAGGTTTGCAACACTTTCACTCACTTTGTTCTCCGAAAGCTAAAGGCGAGTTTTTGCAGATTCAATTCCTACAGGATCATTTTTCTTCTGGGCTTCAACAAGCCTCCTTTTTCTACCACACAGTAAGTAATTAATTACTTTGACCTTTGCCCAGTTTTGGCAGAATTAACTTCGAAATTTACGAAAAAAAACAGCAAAAGCTGAAATATAGGAGAATATCGGGTTTTTGACTCATTATAGTATATTATAGGACAAGTTTTAAAATATAGATATATAGGATATATAGGTCTCACTCCCACCCCTGGGTGTCGTTTAAAGACATTTTTGGATGGAAGTGAACATCCTCCTGGGTACGTCTTTTCTAGCTACAGCCAGACAAGGACCCTTGCCAAGAAGGGCCGAAATACCGCTAGAACAAATCTCAGCCGACACATCAGTTTAGCATCAAATATGACTCACAGTCAGCTCGATCTGTAGAGATACTTTTATTTCCGTCTCATATTTTCTCTTTGTTCCGATCCCAAGAATGCAACGACTTGCGAATCCCGGGTAAACACTTGAATACCAAATCAGTGCTAATCGCCAGCAGAGCAGTTCCCCTCTGTGTTAACCGAATCGAATGTCCCCGCCATTTCCCAAACATATGGTCTGCGTTACGGGATTGACAGCTGTCCTTTTGATCGTTGGCACAACGTGGGTTTCCTAATCCCAAATTTTACACCCAAGTTGGAACATGGAAACATCCTTCTGTCTCAGAAAATGCAAATTGATGTTCAAAAGGATTAAAGGCACTGTATGGGAAATCGGATTATGGATAATATCAGTTAAATATTTGTCTTTCTCTTTGAATGCTCTGCTGGAAGCTCCTTTGATCGATCAAGCAATCAACAGCTTTAATACCGAACATCTATTAGCTAGAAGAGGTACATGCGAAATAGTTACAAAATTCGTTCAAATGACAACAGATTAACTAATACACTTTACGCGAACTGATCAGAAATAAATGCTGGAATAAAACTGTTTAAAAACTGGGCGGACGAATCGGCAGGATAGCCTGCGGCAGAAACAGATTGCCAGTGTTCCTCTCGGACCGACGCACGGACGACGGGAGGGGGGTAGACAGCTCATCTGTCATCTCCATCTTTGCTCCAAATTTAAGGGTGGTTCTGCGACCAGTCAATTTAGGAAGGCCTAGCTTAATGAGCGCCTCTTTCATATGAAATATTTGGTTGTCGTAACATTGTGATGCATTGTTTGAAGGAAAAGTTACAGGTGTCAGGAAATAAAGTTGGTTTTAGACAGAAAAAGCGTATTTTGAGACCGTCTATATGGTAGAAAATTTTCTTGGATGCTCAATATTCTATACCAGACGCCGGCGCTTTCCCGTGGCTCAAGTACAGTTTTGCTTTGTTCGCTGAAGAAGGGAGGATGAAAAACACCATCACTGCTCGCAAAACACACTTCCAAGCAAATTAGTTTATTACTGCATGGTCACAACCTCACTGCATAGTCTGGCTAACTTAGTGTTCTAGTGTCCTAGTTTCTTACCGAGTACACGATTCCGTACTTCCAGAAAAAAAGTAACAACATTAAGGTGATACGAAGCGGATCGTGATTAACACACCCCCGCCCACTTTATCTACCCATGCAACATATCAACCACTCTCACCGAAATCGTGCCGAGTGTACCGAAATGATGATTATTTTAGGCGCCTTTTACGGATTGTTACTATGTAGAGTGTTAAGCAGGCAAACTAAAAACCGGTATTTGCTGGGGCATTTCCGTTCAAGGTTCGATTCCAGGCAATTTTCCGGTTTTCGACGAATACTATCCGGTGAGAAACGTAAGAATAAGAGCATATCAGTTAACCCCCCCCCCTTTATTGACATACGGTCAAACTGATCATGACAACTTATGTTCCACCAAATTTCCTGCTTTCGCGAATTCTTGACGGAATACTGATCCGGTGACAAAACCAAGTGCTGCTAGGCCCAAAGACTCAGAATATATTTTATTTCTTATCTTTTCATTTATACTTTATTTGACGGCTTCAATTTACCTTTCCCTTATACAACCCTAACCAATTCGAACAGGGTGTTCACTCCCTAACTGCTCAACCCTCGTCCACCTCTTAATATAAACGCGAACATTAAAAAAAGAGGAAAATACGGCATGAAAAAGGATCAAAATTACTATCTTTCAGGTAAAAGAAACTGAAGTGCGAAGATAATGATCCCCTATTTTAGGGCCGCACTTTACGCTTCATCCCGGAATCAAAAATTTTCATTTTAAGAATTCACTACTGAACTGAGCAAGAGCTAGAAGCTCGTATGGCCCATGTAAGACAGGGGCTGAAAGTAGGAATTTGTCAATTCGTGGGTTTGTTGTAATCTTTGGGAGCAAATCCCTTAAACAAGAATGATCATGTGTCATTGGAAATCACGAGAATGTACAGTTTGGTAAAAGTATTTATATTTTTGCACTTGGCTGTTACGATAGACACTTTAAGGGCGCTAGAGATTGATCTGTAGTCAAAACGGTTGGGGCAAAAATGATCGTGGGCCTTTTGGGACATGAATATACATCATTCGGTCAGAAGTATGTCGGTCAGAAGACTTTTCGGTTAAGAGGCGCACTTAACGGTGCTAGAAATTCTTTTTTAAACAAAATCCCTGTGGAACAAAGACCACGGGCCCTCGGGGATCACGAAATGTGTCGTTTGGTCAAAAGTTTCGTTTTCACTTTGCTGTGCGCACTTTAAGGGAGTTAGAAACTCATTTCTAAGCAAAACCCTTGAGACAAAAGTGATCATGGGCTCACAGGGATTATGAAAATGTATATTTTGCTTAAAAGTGTTTTTTTGTACTTTCCGGTTAAGATGAGCGCTTAAAGCGATGGTCGGATCCAGCACGTGACAATTTCTCAGCCACTAATGTTCAAGCTAGGTTTCATCGTCCTTGGAAGCACCTTAACTCGCGATCACCGGAATTCGGACTACCCCGCATTGCCCGAATCGGGTCCGGTTCTGTCACAGATCTATCTACGGCTTGAGCTTGTTCCTCCCACCAAATTTCATCCCGATCGCTCCACTCTAAGCGTGTCACAAGATTTCCGGCTCCCCCTCCCCCCCCCCACACACACATTCATCAGATGCGGTCCGGACTTGAAATGGAACATCTGAGACACGAAGTCTTTCCAAATATTAAGTATCACTAAGGTACGGTCACCCGTTCGAAAGTTATACATGCCCCAAGATCCGCTCCGGTTCTGTCACTGATGTATCTAGGGCTTGTGCTTGTTCTTCCCACCAAGTTTCATCCCAATCGCTCGACTCTAAGCGTATCACAAGATTTCCCGCTCCCCCCCTCCGGCTCATCCCACATTAATCGAATCCAGTCCGTACTTGAAACGGGACATCTGAGCCACGAGTCTTTCCAGATTTAAAGTTTCATCAAGATCCGATCACCCATTGGAAAGTTATACACTCCTCAAGTTGCCGGATTCCCCATCCCTCCACTCCCCCCACGGTGGTCGGATCAGGGAAATGACTATTTCCAAGTTATGGTGGGTTGACACACTGCGTAAAATGCGAGCGTATTTTGGAATCCGAGCGTATTTTACTCACGTATTTGAGCTTGAAAAGATTTCTAGCAATACGGACGTATTTAGATACAAAACGGACCGATTTCTCAAGTACATCCATACTGCTAGAAATCTTTCAAGCCCAAATACGTGCGTAAAATACGCTCGGATTTTACGCAATAAATGTAATAATATATATAGATATGTAATAATTTGTAAATGCACCATTAGTTGGTCGGGTCCCTGACAGAGCGTGCCAAGTTTCATCGTCCTAGCACTCCTGGAAGTACCCTAACTCGAGACGAGTGGACCAACAGACCGACCGACCAAAAAAGTGATCGGTATATGGCACTTGAGCGAAGACGCAAGTGCCATAAAAAGCAGTGGAATTAGTGGCTCTCATAAGCAAAAGCGGAGAATGAACATTCGGATGCACTACTGTGGGCTTTTATTCTGCTGGGTTGGCGCGTTTTAATCGCCACGAACCTAGACTAGTCATGTTTTTCAACTGTGAGCATGTCATGTGCTCAAGTGAGATGGCAATTTTCTAAAGTAGTTACAACCATACTTGGATGGCTGCTGGAGTTTGCAATTACGGCTAAAGCTGGCTTAAAGGAGCTTCTTTGATTTTATGACTGTACTTCAAGTGGCAACTCTGGCAACTACATTAGCAACGTTGTCTGTTTTAGAGATGACAGCTGAGCACTGGAGGTGAAACGGTCTGGTCGAGTCGCCCTATCATTTCCTATGCTTATTACATTGGCAAATAGAGAAAAATAGTTAATATAAATTTGTTATGTAATGGATTCAATTTTATTAAGCTTGTTTTTAATGTATTTTAAGTAGGAATATAAATTGGTACAAATGACGTCTAGCTGAGTGGAGGTGGAGACGTTGGTTGCCACCCGCATCGGTTCACTCCTTTGGTGAGGGAGAAGGTAAAAGAAGGTACGTGGGTACAAACAAATAAAAACAAACAAAATTAACTGGAGTGTAATACTGAACAGTTTACCACAAATAACCAATTAGGTTATTTTAGTTGAGGGACCCAAACACTGGACTCGACTGGTGCCAGACGAGGAGCCGGACCGTGGTACTGATGAATTTGAAAACGCTTGTTGATTTTTGTTCTTTTTTTGCATGTTTCTTGAAGGAAACAAAATAACTGCAAAAAAAAACATTCCTTTTATAGGCTAAACACCTACAGTTATCCAGGCTTAGATTGGTAATCTAATTTTTCTTCAGTGATAAAGTCCACCTTTTTTAGATTCCCCAATTCCCAAATATTAGTGTCAACCTGGTCTGACCACGTATAGGTCCCCCTTTTCAAACTAAAGATTTGTTGATGACTGGACTTTTCCATTTCCATTCATTAACTAAATATGTGCAATAAACAATTTTAAGGAGCTGGAAGTCTCAGGAGGGACCGCAACCTCCCACTAAACACAAGAATTACACTTTATATCTGCTTCATCTATGTATCTACACGATAACTATCTTACATTTCTCTTTAAATAAATTTGGACCTTGGCCTCCAAAATTCAGATGCGATGATGATCTAAGACACACCATAATGCGTTAAAGAACACCTGAACAATGAAACCATACTTGAACACACCATGGAGAATGCATTTACAGACATGGCCACGGAGAGCATTCTTCTCCTGAGCGCTTTCAAAATAGGGATGTTGGTTTCTGGAGGTTTGCACATGCAGACTCCAAGACAAAAAGCGCAGTTCATTCAGATCTTGTACAGCACTGGCCGGATCGTATTGGAATTTCTTCTAGGTATACGTTTGGGCTCAACTGGTTAAAAAATATTCCAGAAGAAGGGTTGACTGGAGACATTTGTTCATTTCTAAAATTGTTCGGTACTGAAATAAGGACAGATGCAAAATGGAGCAAAAGTCATTTCAAATTAAGGGACGATATAAGATATTTTAAAAAGCTAATAAGATAGTCGATTCAGGGGTAAGGAAACATGCTGAATCCGAATATGAAAATTATTTTCTCGCCGGACAAGTAGTTCACCCGGATTCTGGCAAAAAACGGAAATTTTGGAAAAAGTAAAAGTTGTATCTGAAGTTGATTACATGTTCGAATCAGGGGTAGGAACACATGCTGAATTCGAATATGAAAATTATTTTCATGCCGGACAAGTAGTTCGCGCTGAATCCGGAAATTTAGCATGAAGTTTTAACATAGTAAATATAGAGTGGGGAGCTACTGCAACTTCCGAACGTACTAAGCCCTATATTTAGAGGCAGAATAGGGGGTTTCGAATTAAAGGTAAAAACAAAAAATGTTTTATAAGTAATGAGATATTCGTTTAAGTGGTAAGGAGGCTCACTGAATCCATATCTGAACTTAGTTTTCTTGCCGGACAAATCATTCACCAGGAATTCAGCCAAAACTGAAAATTTTGTTGAAGCTCAAAGTTGTTTCTGAAGTCGACTAGAGATTCGGTATCGGGATAAGGAGAAATGCTGAATCGAATTTTGAACTTTATTTCCTTGACGGATAAGCTGGCAAAATTTGCAAGAACCTGGAAATTTGGATTGAAAGGTTCGGTTCTCAGTGTCACTTGATCTTTTGCTCTGCATGCAGTTCGACGGGAATGCTGCTAAAATACGAGGAATTTGGTAAAAAAAAAAATCTAAAAGACCTTTTTGAAATCGATTAGATATGAGATACTGGAGTAAACATGCTTGTTGAATCCATATCTGAACTTGGATTTCTCATTTGACTAGTTGTTTGGCCGTAAGCGAAAAACTTCAAAACGGTAACATTTTTGTTTTTGTACATATTCAAGCGGTTGATTCTGGACAAATAGTAAAAATGTTACAGGGGTCGGTCTGGCGAAGACTCGGAAATGTACAATATTTGATTGTCTGGATCAAGAAGTCTGATAAATATCAAATTTTTGGGATCTCATCGAAACCTTTGGTCTTGTTATACTGACGGGTCACAAATCAACTACTTATTTACTGAGAAGATAATGGGAAACATCACACAAGCAGAAGAAAAAATGGTTTCTGTACTCTAGTTAGCAGATTAACGTTAATCCGCCCTTGGCCCCGAACCGATTCCACGGGCTCACCTACCGACCCCTATCGTTTTAAGCACAGCAAGCAACTACTTATTACGATCCGACGTAAACGTCTAAGCTAATCATACAATCAATATACTCGTCACAGCAAACTTCTGGGTGCACAGTAGAGTAGTTCGGTCATGCATCCTGGCATCCTTATTGCGATTTTTGGGGGCCATACATCGATATGATACTGCACTAGTCTTATACCCCTACCATAGATCAAGCTAAGGTAAGGTAGAATTTTATTGCAACAGAAATAACACTACACTTAAAGAAAGTGTCAAGTTAATACAATGATTTTACGAACAGATAATAACAAGTAACGATAATTTTATCACGCGAACATTCGGATAAGGAGGCCTACATTACCAAAAAAAACACAGCTGAGTTCTAATTTGTCAACAAATCTTAAACAATTACAAATAAATTCAAAGATTGGAAATATCCTTGATGTTTATCATGTACTTTTGAAGAGCCATCTTAAATAAAGGTTTTTCATCTGATAATCTTATATGTCCGATAATCTTATGATGTCAAGAATGTAAAAGCGTATCGTTCCGCTTTAAATAATCGTCAAATCTCAACTTACTAGAAATGATCTTTTCACGACAATATGGTTCCGAAATATGGGGGAATACTTGCCCTGTGAAATTAGCAATTTTCTCGTTGGCACTTGTCAACTCTGTCGAGACTTTCCGCACTCCAAAAAGGAGTTTCGATGCAAACTATTTGAAAACTGTGCTCACCATGTTTACAAAGTGGGAGAGCCAAGCATTCCAAGCATCCTCTCTTTTTTCTTCTTCTTTCTTTATTATAGTGTTATGTAGGTTAATCTCTCAAAGGGGGTTTGTTAAACCTCTTAACAAGTGTAAACTTCTAGAGGTTTTGTAGTTCTTAGTATTTTCTAATCTAAAAAAAGAAAAGAAAGAAATGGTGTCCGAAACAGAATATTTGTGTATGGACATCCGTCAGATACGAATTTAATACTTCTCATGAGTGTGTCGGGATAAATTAATAAACAAAAGCAAAATCTGCTTTAAAAACTATCAACGTTCCTGTCATCTACAGAGTGAAGATGCCTTAGATCAGTGGTTCCCAACCTTTTCCGTACAGCGTACCCTTGATCAAAGTTAAAAAATGGTTACGTACCCCTTTTTCGACGAATCAATATTTTACTGTATTTTACAACGAGATGAAAGTAAAAATACGATATTTAGTGTCCTCAACGACAACTGAAGTGGACAATATTGAAACTAAGTCAGAAAGCTCAAAAATGTCTGAGGCGAGATATTAAAGCTACAGACTACCTTGATTTTGAGAACCTTCGCGTACCCCCCTGCGAGGGTCTCTCGTGCCCCTTTGGGTACGCGTACTATCGGTTGGGAACCACTGCCTTAGATCACAGAATCGAAGAGCTGCAAACAAATTAAATATCATCTTTTGACAAATTTTACAACACAAAAATGATCATGTTATCATGTATCAACAAAATCGTTTTACCTACTTAGCAATGCCGGTGGTCTCTACGTGTTTACCGGAAAAGAAGTGTGAAGAAGGAGATGACTCATGCTCGGCCGAAGAGTCATGAACATGAGGTAATAAAATAACACAGAATCACGGCAGTATAGAAGATTAATTATACTGGACGGAAAGGGAGTAACGCTTGCTAACGGCGGCAGAAGTTAGCAGTGAGGGGTGCAGATGGCACCACCGTAACACGGTGGTCTCTACGTGTTTCGATTCATCACTTTTATCCGCCCTCATACTGCTTGAAGGCTTAAAAAGAATAACACAAAGTTCAAAACCATCTATATAGTAAATTCCACAGCGGCCACTTCGCACTACTACTGAGATGACGCAAACTCTGCTAAAAAGCGAACTAAAGAATTTACAACAGAGCATAAATATTTTTACTCTTCAGACATAGTTTGCATTTAGCTCGATGACCGGCGGCCGGCTCCATGCTAAATTCACGTAGGCCTAGAGCTTTAAAGTTTAACTGAAAAGCCAACTTATTTTTTCGTCATTTATCTGAAAATACTGAATTATTTGGATTCTGCAAAGGGATTTTTTTTTTATTCCACTATCTGCTCCAGTTATGACGGTCAAAATATCTACGGCCGTCCCCACAACACAAATTCTACTATGATGGGGGAAATCTAATCTCAACACAAACGCGGCTTTTCAGTGGGCAGTGGTGAGATTGATGAAGATTGCTTAGTGCCTGAACATAAACAAAATCACAGATCTTTCTCGTAAGGCATACATCAAAAATACAAGCGCGATGAGGTACCACAAATCACACGGAAATTCCACTATTTGAAAATCGATTATTCGTGAATAGCGGAACAACAAAGTAACGCATTTCAGCGGGTCTTCAAGCCAATTTAAGTGAATAAGTGATGGGTAACTAGATTGTCCTATCCCAGCCCTTGTCGGTTAAACTTTAAAGAAAGAAAAAAAGAAAACAACGAAAAGGCGAACGAGAACACAGTTAGCTTTATCAATAAGAGGTGGCTCTTCCCTCAGCTGGTGTTTCGTATGTCTGCTGTCGTACAACATTATGCTGATCGTTTCAGTAAGGTAGTAAAATATAAGCCGAACTGCAGGGTTTGGACATTTTAGCTCCCTGCCGCCAGGCCGGTTTTGTGGTCCTTTAAACGGGCATCAACAAGCTGTTTTGTTGTTCTACACGCCTAATGTTTTGGTCTCGAGGATTTAAATCCGGATCCAGTAAGTCTGGTTCAGCTGCCTCTTGGTATAATGGCAGGATATGGTTTTGGGGTTAAGGTACCGTCTGACAAATTCAGTACCCGTGTACTCGGATCATTTGGATTAACCCTTGTTTGCATAAGTTACGTCAATGGCAAAGATTTAAGTGTTTCAAATTTGGCTGAAGAAAGACACAATTTATGGAACTTGGTGAAACAAATTTCAGATCAAAAATAGTAGCCTAGGAAAACATCTAAGTAATAGATGATAGTATGGTTGATGGCTTTAGACGATACATAGAACTATAAAACTAATACAACAATCAATACTGAATTTCAGATATATGGCATATAAATGCAACATGGCATAATAAATGTAAAATCGCACTAATACAATGTCAAACGGTGAGTGTAACCTAGTCCAGCATATTCTAGAAAATACTTTTTTTTTCAATTACGGTTTTTCTGTTTTGATTTATTTTGTTTAGGCTTTTAACACTCGATTCCTAAGCTGAATATTGTCGCAGTCTCGTTAGATGTCTATTGTAACAGTATTTCTCTGTATGTCCAATCACGGGAATTAATTAGCATAACTCCAAGGCATCAAATGGTATGACGTAAGGAGGGGGACGGGTAAATGGCGGGGCGGGGTTCTTACCCTTAGTGTGCTCTTTATCCAGGTTAGAAACTGTTCGCTTCCACTCATCTTGCTTTTCCTGGAGGGGTATGACTAGACACTCGACGAGGGCACTAGAAAAAATACTTTTCTTAAAAAAGAAATCGAGAGACGAAAACAGTTATATTTATTCAATCAAAGACAATTTATTCGGTTCAGCCAGAAATTAACAGAAAAAACATAAACTTTTCATAAAAAAACAATAAAAGTAAAGAAATATACAATTAAAAGTAAAGAACTTAAAAAGTCTTCTGTTTCTTCTTATAGATAGATAGATAGATAGATAGATATTTTATTGATCCAACTCGTAGCGCCGACATGGCACTAAATACGTCGACCATTACATTTCATGTGTTAAAAAACTTGAATATATACAATTATTACATACAAGAAAATAAATCACTTAGAATTCACTTGTTTTTTGTTAATCTTCTCAGTGAAATACGGTACAAAGGAATTTGAATACCGGTTTGTGCGACATTTAACTGGCAACAGGAGATTTTGATGCCTCGTCCGTCCTGTCACCGGTGCTAGATCGGGCAGAATATCTCTATGTTTTTCACTGGCAAGGATTGATCGGCCAAAACGTAAAATTATTAGGGGATAAATTTATTTAGGAGGAACACACAACGTTTTAGCCAGGGAACTGGGGGGGGGGCATGAACCTCGTCTAGACTCTCAAATTTTCTTCCTTGGTGATATTTCTGGGCTACTATTTCCGTTTCTTTCAAGAGCGATTATTTGTTCACCTATTCTTTTGAGTACAGTAGAAGTATGCTTATTTGAAAGTTTGTTGACTGTCAACTTCGCCATTTCCATGCACTTGCTGCGTCTAAAGTTAACTACCAGTTAGCCAAAGTAGGCAATTTAGGGACTCTGAAAACACCTAAATAGGTATTTTGGATCTTCATTCTACCATTTAGATGAAAATCACATTTAAGTAAGTGTACAAATAAGCATACCTCTACTAAGTAGTGAACTGAAAGACAAAAATGCTCCTCAGCGTGGATCTAAACAAACCTATGTCCGCACCACAACCAGACCACAACCAGTTGTCCACAACCAATAACAAAATCCAATAAAAAAATCATCACACCACCAGCGACTCTACAGGAGCATTAGCACCTTTGTCGCTGGACAATGGGATTCAAGGTAATTTAAGGTAAGAGACCCTTGGCTTTCTAGGCCAGTGCTACACCAATCTTGTGGCACTGTACTGCTTTATGAACGATACTTTTACCAAAGAGTTGCGCTGTTCTAATGTAACATCTGTCATCAGGGGCGTCGCTAGCAAAAACTCGAGGGGGGGGGGTCATTTCCCAGTTTCAGCGGCTTGAGCCTGAACAGGACCCTTGCCAAGAAGGGCCGAAATATAGCTCTGATAAAATGTAGCTGACGTATCCGTTTTGCATCGTCAAAACATAGTGCTATACCACTGAGCTACCGAGGGGCGAGGTGAACATAAATCGCATGCTAAAAAAGTCAAGACAGAGCCGGGACAAAGGAACACTGATCCCGACTAAGTCAAATTCATCGAAGCAGTTCGCATACCCATATCAGGGGATTATGGACCACAGAGAAAATTATTTGTCTTTTTAGATGGGTCGTTGTTCTTTTTTTATGTTCTTTGTATTTCTTCTTATTGCGATGGCCCAAGTTTTTTTTTTTATGCAATACATCTATCTATCTATTTATAGTTATACAACCTACAGTAATACGCCATGATGGATAAAAAATCAATAGTAGGTTAATCATAATCTCTTCTTTCACTAAGTACTCCATATTCACAAATTCTTCACCAGTAAAAAAATATACGCATGTATATGCAATTAGCTACATTAAATATGCAATAAATATGTCTATTTATTGTGTTTTTAAAGTGTATTTAAAGAAACAGTACCATGTTTATTTATTTTGTGTATTTATTAATTTGTGTGTCTTTTCCTTTGTTTTCTTTTACTCCATTGTAGCTAAAAAGTGGGTCATAAATAAATTCATAGAAATAAACGAACGTATGTTATGTGAGATTTCATTCCAGCGGCATTTCGGTCTTTCTTGGTAAGGGTACTCGTCAAGCTGTGGCTAGAAGTATGAACCTGCTTTACATAGTGTATATGTGTACCCGATGTATGTACATAGTTTACAGGCATTTTAAGACGGGATTATAGTCACTAAAATATCTTCGAAACGCATAAACCAGCACACATTCTTTGTCTTTGATCGATACGTTTATCAGCATGCGAATGCGAATTCTTCAAGCTAGCGGTTCACGCGAATCCTTACATACCTGAGAAAAATAATATTTGGAACAATAGCTCTTTGATAACAATGGAATTTCTCGATAACGTAGATATTATGCGTTAGCACGGTTGCCGGATGTTGAGCTATGCGGTGAGAGAATTGCGGATTAGAACTTTGTCATTTTCGTGTTCGGTTCTTCAATAGAATTAATGGACCGATAACGGTCTTTTCGGAAGCTGAGCGTGACTTGCTAAGCAGGGATTAAAACGAGCTTCTGGAAAAGTTAGTTTAGTAGAGTCTTATCGAGGGGTTACCCACACTCTGGCACCTGCTGCACATCCATTTCTGGCACCGATCGAAACCAGCGGTGCCGCGACCGGTGCCAAACATAAATTTGGCGATGCAATTTTCAAGCGCTTCTAAAGGCCCATTCACAACGGGTTTTAGCTAATATTCAGTACCAGGTAATTCTGAAAATCGCCGGGAATATTCCTCAATATTCCCCAAAGCAATCTGGTTGGCTAGTACCATCAAAAGTTGAACTGATTTCAACTTGGGTCCGAGACTAGCTGGTACCCGAAAATGGCACTGATATCACTTGCGAACGGCAGGACCCGGCAAAGCCTCGGTCTCGGAGCGATTTTCAGAACTACCTGGTACAGAGTTTTAGCTAAAAACCTGTTGTGAATGGGCCTTAAATACTCTGATTATGACGTTTCACCACATGAGAGCCGGTGCCGTCAGCGGGCACTGGCTGTACACTTAACTTGAGAGTGGGCAACCCCTCGTGTCTTGTGAAATTTCTCAGTAGGACTCCAGAAACAGTATTTTTCTTTGATAAGACTAGTTGTCAGTGTCCGGATTTTAATGTTCCATCTAAAAATCCATGCTTTTATTTATTTGACTTTTCACAGATTAACGTCAAAACGAGGAGGAAAACAAAATTAACTGGAAAATAGTAAGAATAGTTTTTAGTGAAAAAAAAGACGCTATGAAAAAGGAAAGCTGAGGTGACGTTAGTCAGTTGTTTCCATTTGTTTTGGGGTAAAGTTGACTGGGTTAGCCCCTTTCATTGAGTAGATAGAGTAAGAAAGGTGGAAAGACATTTCGCGGGATGAAAAAAAGAAGATACCCAAAACTAAAATTCAAGTGAGGACAGCAAAAACTGTTTTTCCGGTTTTTCCTCCCCATGTTACAAGAAAAGCACCATTATTTCCGGAGAAAATCAGACTCGATTTTTCTCTGGTGAAGACAATATCGGATCCGGCTTGGTCCGAAATTCGGCCAGATCTGCTCGAGTCCTAGTCAACCCGGGAGAGAGAAGACACGCTGAGTGACCTCCACATTTTACTTTGGCCTATACTTGGATCCGGATCCGGTGAAAACCGGATATTCGGTCGGTCAGAAATGTCTTCGTCACAACGTTGGACAGAAATTACTGGATTGTTGTTGCTTTGTAAGAAACTTTCTCCTTTTCATCGTGCGAAAAGGTCGACGGAATCGGCCAATTTGATTTTTACCAAAATTTAGCCTGCTAGCGAGAAGAAACGCTGACTTGTATTTGCTTCATTTTTCTATCTGAACTTAAAAGTTAAGCTGCAACCAGACCAACTAGAATTTGATACTGATACAATATCTTGACCAAGGCATTGGATTTCACATATCGGGAGAGGAGACACTTAATATGCCAGAGCTTTTCATCTAACCAAAACCAGTTTAGATGAGAATCTTTTATCCTCGCAAAACGGAGTTGGCAGTCCCTCGTTTGTGGTCGGGTTGCGGACAGCTCCAATACTTCATGTTCCAAAGCACAAATCGGATGTAATTT
Organism: Branchinecta sandiegonensis; assembly: GCA_030848855.1. Lineage (NCBI taxonomy): Eukaryota > Metazoa > Arthropoda > Branchiopoda > Anostraca > Branchinectidae > Branchinecta > Branchinecta sandiegonensis. The sequence goes on along the minus strand of JAUPMV010000016.1, from coordinate 17,150,581 downwards.
GTGGTCATGTAAAAACAAATTGGTATAATTTTCCTGTTATGTGGTGCAGAAATGTCCGAATTTTTTAGGGACGAACAACAGGATCATTGCTTAAAATTGTCAGACTCGTACACTTTTTGAGTTCAGCCAAACGTATAGTAAAATTAAGAAAATAAAAAAAGTCCGTTTGTACTGCGGACAAGGAGTCACCCTCGAAAAATCTCTACCATGTCAAACAAGCAACAAGACCAAAGGTTTCGATGGGATCCAAAAAATTAATACTGATCCAGACAATTGGGTCTTGTAGAGATCCTGTCTTCGCCAGACTCCTTAAGCACTTTACTAATAAAACTTAGAAACACATTAAGGCAAATGGCAAGCATCTGAGAAGACCAAGTTCAAATATGGATTCAGTATGTGTGTTTACCCCTATAGCCTACATCATAACTACTTTGACAAAAATTCCTGCCTTACTTCTGCCATTTCCGGTTTCGACCGGATTCCAGGCGAACTACTTACCTTGCAAAACTGAAGTTGGAAAACGGATTCAGCATATCTCTTTGCCCCTATGTCGAACCTCTAATCAACTTCAGATAAAAATTCAACTTTTGACAAATTTTCCGATTTCAGCCGGATTCGTGGCGAACTCTGTGTCCAGGTAGAAAATGATTTTCATACACGAATTCAGCGTGTCTTCTTATTCGTAAATCGAACACCTAATGAAATTCATATAAAACTTTTACTGTTAACACTTTTTCCGGTTTCGGCGAGATTCCAGGCGATCTACTTGTCCGGCGAGAAAATAATTTTAATATTCGGATTCAGCACGTTTCTCTATCCTTAAATCGAACCTCTGATCAACTTCTGATTAAACTTATATTTCTGACAAATTTTTCGGTTTTTGCCGGATCGCGGGTGAACTACCTGTCCGGTGAGAAAATAATTTTAACATTCGGATTCAACAGGTCTCCTTACCCCTAAATCGGACATCTAATAAACTTCACATAAAACTTTTACTTTTAACACTTATACTTGTCCGGTGAGAAAATGGTTTTCATATTCGTGTTCAGCATGTCTTCTTACCCCTTAATCGAATATCTCATTAGCTTTTAAAAATATAGCTTTCGCCCCTTAATTTGAAAGCCCTCCCCTAAATATGCAGCTATGGGGCCAATCTACGAACTTGACCTTTCCCTTGACCCAAAGAATCCTCACACCAAGTTTCATAAAAAGATCTCATTCCTTTCGAGAGTATTCGAGCAGACAGACGGACGGACAGACGGACAACTTTTGCGAAGTCATAGGTATCCCTCCACTTACGTTTTGGGGTCCCAAAAACAACAGCCGTGTCCAAAATGAAATCACAAAACAACTGTAACACAAGCAAAAAATTCACCAACATCAGATAGGCTGCTTATAGTTGCTAGAATCTTCACCTATTTTATCACAAGTTCACTTTTCTATTTGACAGTGCAAAACGGATACGTCAGCTGAATTTTATTGGAGCTAAATTTCGGCCCTTTTTGGCAAGGTCCTCTTTGGGCTCAAGCCACTTGAACTGGAAAATACCATTGTGGAAGAACAAAACTCAATATACTAAGGCTAAGCTAGAATCTTGAATTTGTTTTTTTTTCACAAGCATATTTTCCAGTTTAAGCGGCTTGAGCCTGAAGAGAACCCTTGCTAAGAAGTGCCGAAATAAAGCTCTAATAAAATTCAGCTGACGTGTCCGCTTTGCTCTGTCAAACATGATCCGCAGTCAGCTTGGGCTGAAGGAATATTTATCACCTAACTTGAGCCTGAAGAGGACCCTTGCCAAGACGATCTATACAGCTATAATAAAATAAAAGTAAAGTGAAGTTTGTTTTTTTTACTGCCCCCACAGGCACATTCGGGCTTTCCTGCAGTCAGAGGTATCAGCTACATGTCTAAAGAATGGTAAGACAGTTACAAAAGGTTTGTTCATGTAGTTTAGCATGTAAAAGTTCCTTTGTATCATAAAGAGCATTAAAGTTAAAAAAAAACTTAATAAAATTCAGCTGACGTGAACGTTTTGCACAGTCAGCTTTAGGCTGAAGGAATATTTAGGCTACACCCGCGAAACCTACAGCGGAAGTTTTTCTCAAGTCGGGTAGAACATCAATTGGCCTTATTCTTGGATCAGTTTCTATTTGCCCCCTGATGAATCACGGCACCAGCTTTCAATAAAGAAATTCACAAAATCAGATATTTAAGGAAGAATCTTTAATCATTTTCCACAAGTTCATTTTCCAGCTTGAGCGGCTTTGAGCCTGAAGAGGACCCTTTCCAAGAAGGGCCGAAATATACCTACAATAAAATGTAGCTTAGGCCAGACACTGAGTTCTAGACTCTAGAACTCGCTGACTGGCAAAGGCTAGGCATATGTGCTTAGCCAGGAATGCTTGTTAATGGGGCTTTAATAAACTGAAGTAACTGAACTAATCAAATCCAAAATTCTGCGGGTTACCGTGGCCTCTAGTTGAATAACAGACTGTCGGATGACGCAACAGTTGTTACAAATTGCATGTTATCAAAGTAAAGGTAAGATACTCCACCCATTTATCAGAGGTTATCTCACATTACATCTGCTTTTCATGATACAAGCCATCCGCCCAGATGACGGGAAGGCCACGCAGGAGACTAATTTACGTAGTACTAACGAAACTGGAATCCTGTTAGCAGTCACATCAAGATTTTTTTTTGCCACTAAAACTTTATTCTCCTTTGAAGTTTAACTGAAAAGCCAGCTTATTACTGCATCCTGGGTTTTAAGACACTGAATTATTTTGACTCAGCTGAGTAATCTTTCTAGCTCTAAGGGTAAAGGAGTGTTTGGTAAAGAGTTGATATTTAAAATATTAAAAAGTCAACACTATTACGATGTGAGATTGTTAGGGAAATTCCTCCGGATTGGTTTGTGCCAAAGTGATTTAAACTTAATAGTTATTATTTTTTCTTTGCATGTTGTTAGTAGCCTATGTTTTATTGGAATTTCTTGTAAAATATATTCTATATATTTATATATAGGAGACCCAAATTTCATACGCTACATTCTAAGCCCGCTAACGAAACCTTTCTAATCTTAAGACTTGCCATGATTCCCTATTTTCCATGCATATTGCTGAATTTTGTCGAATTTTTGCGAGAAGTTGCTGGACCGGGGACAACCCTTAAAACAGCCAAAGCCGTGGATAATTTGTCGAAAACAGAGCCTACTTTTAAAGTATTCATATAGTTTCGAATATTAGAACATAAACAGTAAATAGTGCAAGGTATGCTTTAACGATGAACAAATACAATTATCCTACCGCCAGTATTATTCCGCCTTAAAAAGTGACAAGAATCACATGCGCAAGACGAAAAAAAATGTATTAATACAAAAGATGTTTATAGCGAACAACTGCTAATCAATACTTCAGGTCTCTTGAAATCAGCTTTCTTCTCAAACATGCCGGGGGTTACCACTCACCAGCACGTGCTGTACCCTTTCTCGACACCGGACGAAATCAGTGGTGCCGGCACCGGCACCGGTGGTAGGTTAGATTGCGTTCCGCAACTTAAAGATCGTTAAAAAAATTGTTAACAGTTGTTAACTTTTGCGTTCCACCTTTCTAATTTAGAAATTTAAGCTCCGCCCACCTACAATTTCCGTTCCAGAGCTTAACGATTGTTAACTATTTTGTAAAGATGGTCGGTGAGTATCGTTACAAAATAGTTACCAACTATAGAACTGGCAAAAGATAACGATCGTTAAAGCTGCAGTTAGCTCCGCCCCGAAGTAAAGTTAACGATTGCTAACAATTGTTAAGTTTGTGGAACGCAACCTTAGGCGATTCATCTTTCGAACGATTCTGAACATACTTATTTTAATGTTCTGAAACGTGGCGACCGGTGCCAACTTGTGTCAGCCGGCGCCGACACCGACCGAGCACTGCGGCACCGGGCACTTACACTAAAATTGGCAACCCCTCGAAACATCCCTCCTGATGAACTAACTGACCAATTCAATTTCGTCAAATTTCTGACAATTCAAACGATAAGATGATAATATACCGATACAGAGGGATAGGTATTTTTATTGACTCGTAGCGCCGAGATGGCACTAAATACGTCGACCATTACATTTCATGTGTTAAAATACTTGAATATATACAATTATTAGATAAAAGAAAATAAATCACTTGGAATTCACTTGTTTTTTGTTAATTTATATCGTAAAGATGATACGATAATATACTCGTAAAGACGTATACTCGTAAAGATGATACGATAATATACTCATTAGTTCGGCAATACTTATGCTTCTAGAATAATTCTGAAAGTCAGACCCATTCACCTCATCATGCAGCCGAACTGAAAATTCCAAAAGTATGTTTCAGCAAAAGAAAGATGATATATTCTCCTTCTGCTACTTGGGTTTAGGGATACAGTGATGTGCACACTGAGCTGAAAAAGCGCTTCGCGATCAGGCTGACCTTAAGAAGCCAAGATTAATTAACAAAGCAAAGCACGGACGCGAATCGAATCGAAAAATATCCGCATCGAAGACTTTTTCCTGAACAACAATTTTCGGTGGAAACTGAGACGGAAAGTTATCGGGAAAGATGAAAAGTGATTTGTATGGCAACTGCGGTCACCGGAAGAATCGTAAAGCCTATCCGTCCGTCAACTTTTTCTAGATCGGGCACTGCCACATATGCTAGAGGGTAAAACTTGGCCGGTATTTCCTGGACCCGAATCTGTTTCGTTTTCCAAATCCTACGAGGAGAGGGGTGAACTCCGGGACCTTGGGATAGTCCAAAGTCCTATGGATCGCTACTATCTGACTAATGCAGTGGTTGCGAACTATAATCATAAGCTCAGCTGCAGCCTAGCCTAGTTCAGTGGTGGAGCAGTGTAAGCCGAAGGTCGTGGGTTCAAATCCCGCCTGCGGAAAACTTTTGTCTTTCAGCTCACTACTTATAAACGTTTTTCCGAGTTGAACTGAACTTGATGGGTCGTGAGAGCTTACGTCCGAAATTTCCCACGGTGGGAGAGTTGGAGAGGGGGCCGTTGTTGTGACAAGCGTAGGGGCCAAACGAGCGAAGGGATTGGGATGAAACTAGACGGTACAAATCCAATAGGCCTATGCCTTGCATGTGCTATTTTAGGGTCCGGGTCGGATCTGGTCTCGGAGGGAAGACATGGAGGGGGTTCCAAAAATGTCTCCTAAATGCAATTCTCCATACGAAGAGGTGAACCGATTCGAGTGACACTTGATGGATAACTGTCTCGGATTTGTCATTCATAGGTCCAGTAGGGGAGGGGGAGGGTCGAGGGGTTCATGAAAACCTGCGATACGCACAGAGCCCGAATAGGTGGAGGGATCGGGCGAAACTTACACAGTCTTGTGCCCTGGATGTGTTTTTGGGGACCGGCGAGAATGTTACCTCGGCGGAGCCTTCTGGACCGGTATCGACTTTGCCACAAAAAGTATGGTATAGGCACGCGTCTGACAGGCTGGATTCACGTCGAAACGAGAGGTTCAAAACCACAAACCCTATTCCTGTTATGTTTTCAAAGGGAATCGGGGAATCCCGGTATCGACCGAGATATCGACTTTCCTACGAAAAGATTAAGAACCGTTGGGTTCCACAGTGATTGTTCTTTTTAAGCTGATCTCTTCAAAATTTTCTTCCGTTTTCTAGCATTTATGCAACTTTTGCTTGCCTAACCTTGTGTTTGAACTGCCAATATCCTGAGAAGCTCAATGCCTATGTGACAGATTATTTGTTATGATTATAGTTTCATTTTTTTGTATTATTACTGCTTTATAAGACAATATCATAAGACAATATCAACAACAAACAAACATATACTAAAACAGACACTAAACATAAGAACTGAACATAAGAACATTGTAAAAATTGTCTCAAATGTTTGTACTTTTAGAGGAGAGACAGGCCTACCAATTTCTTTTCATAAATGTTTGTTTGTAATTGGGAAGCTGAAGAACAATCATCAATATCGAAATATTTTTTTATTTATTTATTTATCACCCGTCATTTCAAACAGAAAATGGACGGAGTACAAAAACGAAAAGAAAAAACAAAACACAAGCAAAACGTAACACTTTCATATGAAACACACAAGAAATCGACAGTTACAAACTGAGACTCTCAGACTGAGTAAAAACTGAACACCAGTACATACATATACACTTAAACTCTGAGAATTTTACTCCACGGGTGGGACTGGATTTTTGAGTTGTACTTGCTAATCAGGTTAGAGATAGCAAGCTCAGGGTCTCTTATGTTATATATTTTCATCATTTTGGTGTTTCTTGTCCAAGGCGGGAGCCGAAGTAAGTATTTGGAGAATCCGAAGAAAGTGGAACGGAGTTTATTTTTTACACTAGCTGAGAATATTTGCCAGAAGGGAGCTAGGTAAAGAAATTGGGGTATTGCAACGGAGTTATAAAGGGAAGCTAGTATTTTTCGGTTGAAACGGGTTACATTCTTTACAAGTAGAGCATAGGAAGCGCATATTTTTCTTTCAAAATGTTCAGAAAGAAGCCGGCGGGTGTGTTTTAATGACGAGCCAATGGGGAGACCAAGGTAAACAATGCTCTCAAAGGGGTTTTACATTGATATCACCAAGAGCAATGGAGGGAACGGGACCTTCAGCTTTCCAATTAAATAGTACGACGTCTGACTTAGCCGAATTAAATTCAAGACCTTGATGAACGTATTCGTTTTGCATAATTTTAAAATTTTCTTCTACCCGTTTGATTGACCTGCTCAAATTAAAAATATCGTGGCATAACATACGAGAGAAATGTCAATGGCTTGGAGAACACATTAACAAAGACATAAAGATTGCGCTTCTAGGACACTATTATTGAACAATGTTGGCGAGGAGATCGCCCCCTGACAAGTACCCTTACGAACTGGGACCGGACGACCGCAATGACAAGGGTGAGGTGACCGTGTTAAGTTTTGAGGCAGCTTAAGCCTTACTCGGAGCCGCGAGTACATATTCCGCAAAGACATTATTACAGAGCGATTTACACCTCGCTTCGCCGCATGCAAAAGTATGGCAGCGTGAATCAAAGAGTCGAAAGCTCGACGAACATCGTGACCGGCTAAGACCAAACTTTCCCCGGAATTTTCGGCATCAATCAGCGCTGATGCTACCACGGCAAGTGCATGCTTGCAGCCGATACCTGGTTGCCTATACCTGGCATATAAATGGCTACATACCTTGTAAAGTTTTTCAATCTTGCTTCCACTGCTCTGTGCCGGAGGCATATCCGTGTTAGAACCGTTCCAATATCCTTCGTAGCACCTGGAAAAGAATTATAAAATTAAATAATCCCTCAACTCAACCTCTCTCATTACTAGAGTTCACCCACTCATATGCTACCTTCAACTTTTTCCCGGGTGCCACTATACTTCTTCTAAATATTTCTTTTGTAGCCTACCTTCTTCGACGTCACCGGAATTCCCGCGTAACTGCTACTGTTTTGTCCCCTTGTGCAACGTTATCTTCCACGTTTCTGCCCTTGACCATTTTTACGCATTCAATCTAGGAAGATGAAGTTTTTGACCCAAATAGCCCCTTTCTTTTTTTGTGTTTATTTTATTATCTCAGTTACTGAAAGCTAAGTGTCATTTTTCCCTTTAGTTCCCTGTACCGCGCTCGGGGCCGTATCGAGGAATTTATTTCGGAGGGGTTTTACCCGCGGGTCAGGCCTAGTCCGTACCAAAAAGTACAAAAAAGACATAGATCAGAAGTTAAAGCCTATAAAAAAAACTATTATTTTTGTATATTTCGGAGGGGTTCGAACCCCCTAACACCCCCCCCCCCCTGGATACGGCCCTGACTGCGCTATATCCCTTTTCTTGTGTAGTGCGTAAAAAAATTTCTTCATCATCATAACGCCTACATTTCCGCACCTAAACCAAGATATCCCTGAAGCTCATCCACAAACTTCGACTGTTCCAAAAGTGGCCTATATATTGGCTACTAACGTTAACCCCCCCCCCCCTACACAGTATGATATTGATTCCCAAGTCCTGGAAAACCCTTAAAGGACCCCTCTTGCTTATTCTGCCTTTTATAATATACGTAGCTCCCATATGGAGTTATAAGCTTCTTAAATCCCCACCTTTCTCCATTGTTTCGTAACAACGAATTCTATGCGCTTTTTTGGTCTTGCCGAGTTTTCCCGTCACCCAACGAAAAGTTTGCCGAAATCTTCAATGTCCGCTGATAACTCTTTCACACATAAGGATGTGATAATCTTCTATTTATTACTTATTTTATTTGCTTAGTTTCCCCACTTTTTAACCAAGGCACGATGAGTTTTCAAATGTTTTGCGCTCAACCGCCGAGTCGGAGAGCAGGAAGGCTGGACACAGTCGACAAGCGCTAACAAGAGAATCGCTATTTTCAGGTGGAAAGTAATGGTATTTTCGAAAACATCTTTTCTAATCACTTTCACAGGGAAAAGATCATTTCTAGTAAGAGTTGTGCTTTAAAGATCATCACGTTCACACAAAGAGCCCCTCCTCAGCTCTATGGTCCCACACTAATTAAGAAGCTTTCTATTCCACCTTTAAAGATGTAAGCGTGCATCAAGAAATCGATTCAAGCGCACTATTGGCTATAAGAACGGCAGAAATCACAGAAGGGCATCCACCCCTCCTCTGCAGAATAGCCTACATCATTGATCTAGGTAGAGACACTATTGGGGTGAGTAGGAGCCAAGAATCTTTCATCTTGGTATTTTTTTGGCCCCTGAACATGCTTCAAAATGCAAAGCAATGACGTTACTACAAGGTATATCTGAAAACTACTTCAAACTTACCTCAAAGGAGCAATAATTCTGAGTCTGAGATATAAAAAGAACTGGATTGAGGCCCAAAACTAGTACCCCCCCCCCAAGGTTTACTGAAATGGCGCCTGTCTTTAAGCCTATTTTTCTCTATTCAAGTCCAACGTTGAACTGTTTCAGATTTACAACAGTATTGATTTGTACGTCCTTGACAACCATTTGAGACCACTCTACTCCCCACAATGGTTCTTGATAAAAGACCCCCCCCCCCGAGCCTTGGGGTCTCGGACTAATTAAGAATTTTTTTTCACTCCCTCTTCAAGATGAAACCGTGTCCTATCAATAATTCGATGAATTCTGCACGGTTTTATTGGAAGATAAGAATCCTAGCCACCTACTAAAGCTAAGTGATTTTGGTACATGTTTCAGATACAGCAGAGTGGTATTGGGCCGAGTGCCTTGGGTAACGTGAAGCACAACACGTTCTCCTATTATGGTCCTATTTACAGGAACAGAGAACCCTAACAAGCAGATCCTAATTGAGGGGATGTATATTTAGTTTTGCTGCTAGGCATGTCCTAGGCATATGTGCTAGGCTGGGCATGCTTGTGAACGGGGCTTAAGTTTGTGTTTTAAAGTTTCAGAGCTATTCTCTCGAACATTTGGGACTTCATTATATTTCTATCTTATTTATTTATTCTGGAATCTATCTGTTGTGTGTCAGGCTGTGATCAAAAATCGTCACGCAACTACATCAACCGATGATTTTCGATTACAACAAGGATGGAAACATCAATTCTAGGATTGAAAGCTTGGCGAGCGTTAACACGCCAAATCGATTGATTCAAATATGGTTATTGGGAGCAAGGCAACACCTCTCGTCAAATTTTGCCAACTGCGAATCGGATCTCCTGACGCCTGTTTTTCGCAACGCAGGACTTGAAAGTGTCACTTCGCAAATTTAAGGTTCGTTCAACCTTCGGAGTCGGTTTAATGGGATGACAGGGACAGGACAGTGTTGAGTGTTTGAGTGTAGCCAGATGACAAAAAAATTCCAAACCATGTAGCATCAAGGGCAGCCGGGTCTTGGCAAGAACAAATAAGCACCAGAACTTCCGTCTCCCTATCTCTGTAACACGACCATGCTAAGTCGAAAAGATTCTTGTATGTACTCGATGCAAACGAACGAAGGGTACACTGTAAAAAGTTTATCCGAGTTAGGATTAAAGTTAACTGCAGTATTTGCTACTGGGATTAATCTTATCTCTACTGGGATAAGATTCATCCGAATTAGAGATAATCTTATCTCAGTAGAGGCAAGATTAATCCCGGTAGCAAATACTGCAAATTTTTTTTTACAGTGTAGGAGGACGCGGAACGTCACAATTCGTTACATCTACAAACAGCTATCGCAGTACAGCCACAGAGAAGAAATTTCAGAAGTAAAAGGCGATTGGTTGTCCGGACGCACTGCAGAGCGGGTCAGCGCGCCTCCTGCAGCAATTCCTCTGATATGCGCAACGGCGAAGAAGGAAGTACACGGACAGTAACCAAAAGCTCAGCCAATAACTCTAGCTGAGCTCACTGTTTAAAGAGTAACCATAGTCGCTGCGCGGGACCACAGACGGAGGTTCCATTGACTTATTTGTTCTTGGTCTTAGTCAGGGAAAATAAAATTCAGACATGGGGTATCAAGGGCCAATCATGTTCATAAATAGCGTATGATTGTTTTCATCTAATCTTAAAGAGGGCCTAAGATTAATAATTAATATACTAATTTCTCTCTAGGCTATATTATGTGATGCAAGCAAACCTTTCTTACATGAAAGTGTCTTTAAAACAGAAGAAAAAACACACACACACACGCTTTCACTTCCTTAAGGTTGCTACTCACAATTGGCTAACCTTTTTGCTCACCACCTGGATGCGTTTCGGTGACGCCGGGTTCTTAATTTCCTATTATGAGCATAATGAATCATAACTGAATAATCATGTTTGACTGCAAAACGGATACATCAGATGAATTTCATTAGAGCTATATTCGTCCACAAGGTCATTTTCCAGCTTGAGCCTGAAGAGGACCCTTGTCAAGAAGGGCCGTCGCTCTAATAAAATTCTGCTGATGTATCGGTTTTCCACTGTCAAAAAAAAAGTGTACGTAAATAATGCTTACATGTTTATTCACATTGTTTTAATGTGTCTTTTACTTTGTTTTCTTTTACTCCGCTGTAAACAAAAAGCGGCTCTGTAAAAAAAGAAGAAAAAAGATTCTTCTTCAAACTTCTCAATTTGATGTGGTCAAATATATTTATGTTATGTTATTGTTATTTGCGTCGGACAATTTCAACTTCCCGGCTGAAGCAGAACGTAGCCCAATGAGCTCACTCAGTGAGCGGCGGGTTAAACAACTTATCAAGCATATTCCACCCCTCCAATCACAACCGATCGGGTATTAACTACATTCGTTCTTAAGATTGGCAATCATGCTTCCAATAATAGCCTAATTATCTCCCCAATCCAGAGAAAAACTAGCCTTCAATCAAGGACCGTGTCCCCCTGTCGGGAACTTCCTTCCGGCCTCCTATTCTTCCGACGCGAATCATATGGAACGGAAGTAGGAATTCTAGTGGCCCTCGAAGGCTTAAGTTTTTCAAAAGAGGAAGCAATTAATTTCTAAGATTAGCATGCAAGTGAAATGTGAGTGGGTCTGTTTCTGTACTGTGTCGAGCGTATTTCTCTTGACCAGATCGACGCGAACATAGAATAACGATACTTTTCAAAAACAAAACTGATAGTTGAACCCAGGCCCGGAAATACAGATCCAAGAACCCTGGGCAGTTAATATAGCAGTTTAGCAAAAAAAAAATATTTTATTTGTTTTCATTACCTTTAGAAAACAGAAAAGCAGACTTAGAAATTAAATAGACGCAAAGATGCGGTTGTGGAGCCAACAGGCCCTGGCATCCTAGAGATCTAGGGCCCCCTCTTGGGGTCCCATTTTGGGTCATTTACCAAAAAACAAAGTTTCCTTTTTTTAAGGTACTTCAGACAAGGAGAGTTGGAAATGAAAGACGTAAGTAGCCTACCATCTGTACTTTTTTACACATTATAATTCCCCTTTTGACGTGGCCACTTTGGCCAAGGCCCCCTCCGAGTCTAGGCCTAGCCTAGATGCTCCAAAGTTTGGCCGTTCGTGAACCCTAACAGGCGCTAAGATAGCCTACTGTCAATCCAACTTTCACTATTTATTTTTACATCCTAATATAACTATTTCCAGACTCTATGGGGCTATCTATGTGTGTTTTCAACTGTCCATGTGAAAGCCGAAGAAGCGGAAAAGGAGCAAAAAACCAAACCTAGGTTGTGAGGAATTTAGGGAACTGTATCTCTGTTGTATCCAGGCCCACATTTTTTTTTATATGCACCGTTTTCTAAAAGGATTCTAAACCGTCGATGTATCTATACGCTAAGGCCAAAGAGTGTTGGGGTTTAGAAATATTTTTTTAAGGGAGGATTATCTTCGGAGGAATTAAAATTGCTTGCTAGCGCTCGTAGTCATCATAAAATATATCGGAAGTGTAAAGGGGCGGTCTAGTGGTCTTCACTTCTGCCCAATGTGTGGTTGCGTGGACGAGAACTTGTTTCATTTTATGTGCGAAAGTGTGGAACTGAACGATTAGAGAGTTGAAATATTCGGGGAGCAAATTTTCGGAGAAGGTTGGTTGGTGGAAAAGTGTAAGGAGAAAAGTTTGTTTGGGGTAAGGCAGCTTGGAAGGTTTTTGCGGATAGGCTGGAAGCACAGAGAAGAGTTTTTGTAGATAAGATTTATTAGAAGAGTTGATGTTTTTTTTTATTTGTTTTGTATGCAATGGCCTCGGACTTTAAGCAAATGTATATCATACCATATCATCTACATCGTGTTGCCACAACGGACTTTAGCTGGGCACTGTCACAGGATGTCTTTCAAAATATTCTCCTTGTAAAGAACCCATTCTGACCATTCAGTCATTTAAATCTAGGTGGCGAGAAAGTTCGAGAACTGTTTGAAAAGCATCTCTGTTCTGTACTTATAGGCTACTTATTTTTTGGGTCTAAGTCTGCAAAGCCCAAAACGGCTACTCTTCTCAGAGTCACAAAAAATCAACGAAGAAACCAACGAAAATGGGGTTTGTGTAGGCCAACGAATATACTGAAATAAAAAGCGAATATTTCGGGAGGCCAACCGCCTCCCTTCTTCAGCGCAGACAGAAAATTTCGAGGAAAAATGCCAAAACGAGGATGAAGATCAACAACCAAGAAAACTAAAACGAAGCAGAAAACCGAAGATTAAAACAAAATGGAAGAATTGAATACCTAAAATAAAGACAGGCAATACCTGCGAATAACAATTATGACTGTTCTCGCTCGATACTAGCGAGTGACTCGGTTTACGAAATTATCTTCTTGTCGGAGTACTTACTAGCCAAAATGATTTGTTTTTCGGGGAGGGGGGGGGGGAGAGTATTTACCGACTGGTTGATTAATTTTAACGGCTGTTATTCAAAAATCCTCTGTTTCAAGAAAAATCGAATATTTCTATGAAAGTTTTTGTTTTTAAATCGCTCATTATTTAGTTTAACCGCTAGCCGGCAAGGCCCCCATACACGACGCCTCTGACTCTTTTTACAGCATACTTGATCTGGCCAACTGGAAGTACTGCGACCGGATGGCTTTAAAATTTTCCATCTCCGTATGCAGAACCCATTCTGATCAATCAGTCATTCAACCGTGACGGAGCCAAAAAAAAAACTGAAATTCTGTGGTCTACCAGCGGGCGTTTCCTATTTTCGTCTTCCGTTGTGTGCAGATCCTACAGTGACAATTGATACCATTCAGTCCTGTTCTTTTTCAACAGGTTGTTTGTTGGTGTTGGCGTGACGTTGCGTCGGCGTCATGCGGGCGGCTGATGAGCCGTAGCGCGACTAGACAGGAAACAGTGATATGGCGCTATTTGTTGCACCAAGCTGAGCTGGACGAGCCACGAACAGCAGGAAGTTTTCTAAAGTGGGTCATTGGCATGAATTATCATATCTGCTCTCACCTTGTCTACATTCAGTTCACAGCAAGGTGAGAGCTATGCCACCCTTTTCCATATATTTTGAATGCATGTCTGGCACTAGAAATGATCTTTTCATGATTAAGTAGTTCATGAATACAGTTTTCCGAAATTACTAACACTTGTCGAGTGAAATTAGCGATTTTTCGGATCCCAAAACGTAAGTGTATACCTATACCTAAACGTAAGGACCTATGAAAAGTTGTCAGTTTGTCCGTCCGTCTGTCAGCACGATAATTCTTGAAGGAAATGAGATATTTTGATGAAACTTGGTGTGGGGATTCTTTGGGTCCTGGGAAAGGTCGAGTTCGTAGATGGGCGGTGTAGCCCTACATTTAGGGGTGGGGGAGGGGGTTCAAAATTAAAAAAACGAGATTTTGGTTTTTTTCTTTATCAGCTAGTTATCCCTTTAAGATGATGTGCGAGGGATAATTTTCAATATTTCGGTTGCACTTCCGGCAGACCGTCCTCAGCGAAAACAAAACGAAACCATAAAATCCACCACAATAACAACAGGAAAACGATGCGGAACCAACTAACAATAAAACGGCATTTAACTAAAGACCAGAAGAACGATGCGGATTGGACGACATGCAGATACAAGTAAAATAACGAAAGATAAAATGTGCGTGCTCAAAGTGTATATGAACAAATCTGTGATTATTTACAATTCTGAATTCTGTGTAAATTTACAATTTACTGCGTGTATGGATCCGCCTGGTAAAGCGTAGAAGCTTCCAGTTCTGTGCAAGGTTTTATTTGAAATTATTATGGATTTCTGGAGTTGGTCGTTTTCTGGGTGACAGTGCCCTAGGAAGACTTCCGTTCCTGAATCTGACCATTTTTCGGGGAGTCGTTGGAGAGGGAATCCGGAAATACTGACTTCCGTAGGTTGCGAACGAAGTGAAACTTTATGGGTGATAAGAACTGATGCCCTAGATATGCAAAGCAAGTGTCTGAACCCCATGCGGCCATGGTTGGGGGGGGGGGGAAACTTTGTGACATGCACAAAAACCAAAGGAGGGGCCCAACGGGTTGCAAGTTGGACAGTACCAAGTTTATGCGGCACAGATGTGTCATTTGGCGTCAGAACCGGATCCGACCAAGGTCGACCGACCGGAAATGATGTGGCTCGCATAGGGGTTAAACGAGTGGAGTGAACTGAATGAAACTTTGAAAGTAGAGAGATCGTATGCCTGCGATGATATATTTTAGGGTCCGGACCGGATCCGAGCAAGGTGGGGAGGGGTACCGGAAATTCCGGAAAAAATCTCAGATTGACTTTCTCGTTTCTCACACCACCTACTCGTAACAAGTGCCGTATGAGCTCGCAGCTCTTGTTTTTTACAGATCTAGGAATATTTCTGTAGTTTTGGTCGCAGTGTTTCGTCCTAAGGTAGTTGTCCCTTAGAATAAACGTTTCATTTATTTTATTATTTTTACTGGGGGGGGGGGGGGAGGGGGCGGAGTTCACTGGACCCTGACCTTACAGCACAGTTACAGACTTAAAAACCCATATCTATTGTTATCCCCTCCCCCAGGAAATCAGCAGGAGGTTCAAACAAATCCTTAGTAGGCTGGGCACGCTTTAACATTTTCAATGGAAAATTATTTTCAGACAGAGATAAATCCCCCCCCCCCTTTGAGAACCTAGCTTGGGGGTGGGGACTAGCTTCTGACAAAATAAAACCTGGCTGATCACGGATCAAGTTTGCTTTTGCATTGATTTTGGCCTTGATAGGGTGTTGAAATAATGCTAAATAAATTATCTAATTACACCAGCCTGGGCCGAAAACCCAAATCCCCCTCCAACCCACTAAAAATGCAGTAGCCGCCGAGCTCTGTCCAGCAAAACGTTACAAAAAGTCATAAAAAGCGAAGGCAAGATTCAACTATGGTCTACTGAACTGAACACAAATTGCTTGGTTAGCAAAGCAGAAAATACATCAATCAATGCAAGAAGGTTGCCAAAATTTTAAGGATCAAAGACATTTTCATCCTTTAACGATTCTTCTTATGAATGAATGGATGAAGTCCAGCTGCGACCTGAAAGTTCTCGTGCTTCTGAAATGCAGAGAATTTCTGACTTTTCTGAATAATCACAATTACATGCAGAATACTAAATTTTCAAACCAACAGATTAAAGTATGCTGACAAGTTTATACCGTTTCCACTATTCTTTTACTCAGTAGATAAACGAGGAACATCGCCAACTTGCATGTCGATATTCCTTTGTCCAGGAGTAGAGTCAGGGACGTCACTGTGGGGGGGGGGGGGGTCCTAGCTTTCCAAGGGCAGCCGCAGCCATTCATTTGAAATCGGCAAGAAAGGCAGACGAAGGGCAAGTCGACCAGAGGTTAATCAGAAACAGTGGAACTTTATGTCAGTAGCGTATATTCCGATTCGTTTCGGGAGGGGCGACAGCTCAGTGAAATATGCGGCCGAAGTCTTTTTTGCATATTTTGACCAGTTTAACACTAAAAATACCTCTAGGTGCAAAAAACACCTTTTAATCTTGTAATCATGCACATTACGACTCAAAAACTGTTTCTAAGATCAGTTACTGAACCATACTGTAAATAATTTCGATTTAGCTTCTCAATTTGTATTTTCGCGTACGTTTTTCCCGTAAAAAAAACTCCTTTTCCGAGAATTTCGGATGAAGATCGCCCCTGTCGCCCGTATTTCGCACACGTTTTTCCAATTAAAAACCCGTTTTTCAAGGATTTCGGGGGGGGGGGGGGGGCGATCGCCCCTGTCGCCCCCCCCCCTAATATACACTACTGCTTTATGTGCATCTCGGACATTTCTTGGATACAATTCTTAACCTAAATACAGCTGATTTTAAACTTTGCTGTTCGATTCCGCATCTTTCTTTTGGTTTTAATTTTGCATGTTATCTTATCGAGTCGAGTCACATCGTTTGTTATTGTCCGGGAATTTGTGAATTTAATTTGTTCTTCGCTAAAGACGGTTGCCGTAAGTGCAAACGAAATTTTGTTTTAGTCCTCTTTTATCCGTAGTGATTCATCTTAGAGGGATAACTAGCTGATCAATAAAACCCCAGAAATTCTCATTTTGTTCTTTCTCGTCTGAAATGTACCTCTCGTCACATCTATGTAAGATTTGCATTTGAAAATAACAAGGGGGCGCCAAACGATGTCACCCCCCCCCCCCCTAAGTTTCCGCAAAATGACACCTCTGACCGGAACATATTTAAATAAAAAAGAGGCTTACCTCTAGAATTGGTAGCTGCATCAGCGATCTTTTGGAAGGCATCCAAAAACAGAGCTATAGCGCCGAGTGAGCTCCTCAAACTGGAATGTAGTTTTGAAGTTTTCGCTATAAAATCCTCCCATATCGGTGTATTGTTCTAGACGAAAGAAATTATTAGACAACTCCAAACCGAAAATTCCCGCCTCTTAGGGATTAATTTCTGGTTTGACTACGAACTTAGGACGATTCTGGCGGCCAAGAAAGCTCCACGACCTTATGCGCCGGCTGTTCTTGCGACTAAAACTCTTTACTGCGGCTAAAACTCGCTTCGCTTTCCAAAGCGGTTCTCGCGCTCCGCTAGTTTCCGCCAGAACTTGGAAAGCGAATCCACTTCGCGAGTGGAAAGTGATTTCGGCAAGTCAGCGAGAAGTTGTAAAGGTGCAACTGAGACGCAACTACTTTCCGTTTGTTCTTGCGCTCGGCGGATTCTCGCTTTGCTTTTCGGAAAGCGAATTCAAGAGATCGCCAGAATCGCCCATTTGTTTGTTGTAAACAACAACAACTAAAGAACCATCCGCGGACGGATATGGAAACACTATAGACGAATTCAGGAAGTTACGGAAATGCTGCAAAGAGATACATTAGGCTACTCAAAACTCAGTAGGTTTACCATTTTTGGAGGGATCCCAAAACGTAAGTGGAGGGATACCTGTGATTTCTTAAAAGTTGTCCGTCTGTCCGTCCGTCTTTGAGCACGATAACTCTCGAAGGGAATGAAATATTTTGATGAAACTCGGTGTGAGGATTCTTTGGGTCAAGGGACAGGTCGAGTTCGTAGATGGGCTCTATAGCCCTACATTTAGGGATGGAAGAGGGGTTTCAAATTAAGGGGCGAACAAATGTTTTTTAATAGCTAATGAGATAGTCGAATTAGGAGTAAGAAGACATGCTGAATAAGAATATGAAAATCGTTTTCTCGCCGGACAAGTAGTTCGCTCGGAATCCGGACAAAACCGAAAAGTTAGTTAAAAGTAAAAGTTCTACTTGAAGTTGATTATATGTCCGATTTAGGGGCAAAAACACACGCTGGACATTTGTACGAAAATCATTTTCCCGTCGCAAAAGTAACCGGAAGTGGCCAGAACCGGAAAATTGGTTAAAAGTGAAAGGTATATGAAGATGATTAGATGTTCGACTTAGGGGTAAGAAGACATGCTGAATCCGTATATGACAATCATTTTCTAGCCGGACATATAGCTCGCCCGTAATCCGGTGGAAACCTGACAATTTCTTAAAAGCTAAAGTTTTATCTGAAGTTGATTAGAGGTTCGACACAGGGGTAAGGAGATGTGCTAAATTCGTTTTTGAGCTTTATTTTTTTGCCGGACAAGTAGTTCGGCCAAAATTCGGCTGAAACCGTAAAACGTGGCAGAAGTAAGGCAGGAGTTTCGATCAGTTGACATGCCTGCCAATTTTCATCGTCCTAGCACATCAGGAAGCACCGACTCGCGGGATCAATTCGCCCCCCCTCCAACTCCCCCAAAGTGAGCGGATCCGGTCCGGTTATGTTAGTCACGTATCTGTTCTTTCCACCAAGTTTCATCCCGATCTCTCCACTCTAAGCGTTTTCCAAGATTTCTGATTTCCCCCTCCAACTCCCCCCAATGTCACCGGTTCCGGACTGGATTTAAAATGGAACGTCTGAGACACGAAGTCCTTCCATATATCAATTTTCATTAAGATCCGATCACCCGTTCGTAAGTTAAAAGTTTTCCGGATTCCCCCTCCCTCCACTCCCCCCCCCAGATGGTCGGATCGCAGAAGCGACTATTTCTAACTTAATCTGGTCCGGTCCCTGATACGCCTGCCAAGTTTCATCGTCCTAGCTTATCTGGAAGAGCCCGAACTAGCAAAACTGGGACCGACAGACCGACTGACGGACAGAAATTGCGATTGCTATATGGCACTTGACCGAACAACTCAACGATCTCCCTCGACAGCACGCCTTTGCTTCTACAGACAAATTCCGAATTACACGAGCGTTCACTCCTAGTTTTTCTAACCCTTGCTCTGACCCCACAACTCAGTATTCATAAGCCCTACGGCCCAATGAGTTTAAAAAGACAATCCGTCACAACAGTTCATGAATGGAGCGTTTGTCTACCAGACTTTTTCCCTCAAACGACTGGGCTTAAAGACACAATCAATCAACTTAATTGGCACACAAAAAAATCAAAAGGCTGATAGGTTACGTGTCCACTAAAATGGTGATTAGTCACAGAGCAAATCTAAGCAACCACAGTATCAAATATCACGACAGCTACGCCTAGAACAATGGGGGGAGGGGGGTGATATGGATGAGTTTTGTTTGTGTGAAATCATGTATGTTGGAATAGGTATGCAGCATTTTATGCAATTAAGGTTTTCCTCCCCCAAAAAAGTCTGCGAACAACACAAAATCCAATGACAGTAGGCTGGGCTACTGGCCTGGCATGTTGCCCTGTAGCCTACGGTTCATCTACGGTAAGACTATTAGATTTACGAGACTGGACTGTCAGAAACTTGATAAGGTTTAATACTTGGACGAGAATCCGTGTTATTAGGATGAATGCAGAGAATATTTGCTGTTATCTTTTCATAAAAAATTAACACGTAATTTACTAGGTGCTCTACCATTCATCTAAGGTAAAAATTAAGTAGAAGCAATCTCGTCCCCACTGCCTTTTTGATACCCCTTAGAATCAGAGGCGTTACTAGCCAAAATGTTTGTTTTTTTTGGAGGGGGGGGGGGGCAAGGCATTTACCGACTGGCTGGTAATTTTTACCGAGTGTTTTTCCAGAAAAAACGACTGTTTTCAAGGAAAAACGACTGTTTTCAAGAAAAAAAGACAGTTTTTGAAAAAAAAGTCGACTGATTTTCAGAAAAACTGACTGTTTTGACAAAAAAAATCAAATGATTTTCGGAAAACCGAATGTTTCATGAAAATAATCAACTTTTTTGACGAAAAGTTGTGCGCCGACTCGGTTATTTTTTACCGACTGGCGGACAACATTGGGGAGGGGGCGCCCCCCCCCCCCAGTCGTGACGCCCCTGCTTAGAATACCCCAACCAGTTGCTACATCTGCCAACACCATCTGAGCAATCCCTGTACTAAAAAAAAGGTTACGGGTCTATATTTAGAAAGCATGTCTCATCGAAAACAAATATAACGCAATTCTTCGAGCTTCTATTAACTTAACGGGTTTGATGACACCCTAGCTACTTTTAGGACAGAGTGTTGTCCCATCCTAAACAAACAGGGTAAGTAGAACCTGTCACATATTTGGTTACCTATGATCAAGTCTTAATCAAACAAAGGTTAGGTTTGGGCTACTTAGAACCAATTTTAGTCTTTCAAAAGTCAAAACGGGCAGGGCGATGTATGACAAAAATTCCTTCCAAAAGTAAATAAATAAGTAAAGTCAAAGTAAAACTATTACATTCCTTACATACGGCGTCTATAATATAAGTAATGCACAAAACAAATGCACAATCAAGTATGAAAGGCGAGTTGCAACAACTGTATAGACGTTCAGCCAGGAACAGAACGGGGGAAGAACAGGAACTGAAAAGAACAGATTGTTTACTGTAAGGGGTCGGTTACTGGTGTGGCCCCATAGGCTAATTCAAACAGGCAACATGAAACTTCCCCTAAAGTTAAAACGACTGCCCCTTACCTTCAGATCAACGATTATCTGCTGAAACAATCCTCCAAGAATATTAATATCACTGTCCATTTTGCATTTGTTTGGTACACAGCTGAATTCCAATAGCTTTAACTGCCACTATTTGTATTCATAGCATAAATCCACTGCTGCTTTTTCAACAATTAATTAATGAAGCGGCAATGAGCACACATCCAATTCTAGGAAACTGGCTTGTTTCTTCAAAGCTCTTTCAGGAATCACCAGATACACTTTTTTAGCACTGCTGGGTACTAAATCCCCTAAAATGTAGGCTATCTGAAAGATGAAAACAAAATTAAGAACTACGATAAGAACATTTTCATCTATTGTTCGATAGTCTACCACAAATGCCTTATTTTTGTAATAGGCTACAACAAACATATGGTTATGTTTGATACAAGCTGCATTCGTGCACTCCGGGCTGTCGCTGGTGTTTAGTCACCGGTGTCCAGTTCTTCTCTTGTAACGCGTTTTTGGTTCACCGGTGAGTGCAAAAAACGGCCTAAATTCTGGGTTTTGCACGAAACTGCGAAAACCCCGTCAAATTTTGATGAAAAGTTGCTAACTTCTCGGTAAAGCCGGGCTCCCGAGCAGGTTCCCGGTTAGTCCTGTCAAGTGAGATAAAACCGGACACCGGTTAGTTCAAAACGGGTTATAAGAATGGTGAATATACGATAAGAATATATAAGAATAACCGGAGATCACCGGTGAGAACTCCCGTGACAAAGAGCGCAGCTATGGTTCCATAGCCTAGTCTAGTCTACCACAAATGCCTAATGTTTGTAATAGGCTACAAAAAACATGTTTGATACAGTAGAGGTATATTTATTTGAACGTTTATTGACTTCAAACAGTGCAATTTTCGCGCACTAGTGTCACATGAGGCTGAGGGCAGACTTCCCAACGACGCTTCGTGTTGAAAACCTTCTGGCTTGTGTGCAAAGGGTAGGCAGCGCTCCACACTTGGCAGAAACCTTGAGAAGGAAGCTAAGTCAGGTCGGACCAAGATGACTGAACTGTGGAATGCTGCCCCAGATAGAGTCAAGTGGAGCTCAGAAGTAATCACCGTATGTATGTGCCACCAGGCTCGGGAAGACCTAAGTCTAAGTAGCCTACACTGTCAAAAGTTTCTCCGAGAAAGGATTAAAATTAACTGCAGTATTTGCTACTGGGATTATTCTTATCTCTATTGGGATATGATTAATCCGAATTAGAAATAATCTTATCGTAGTAGAGACAATGTTAATCCCAGTAGCAAATACTGCAAGATTTTTTTTTACAGTATAAGTAAGACTTGCTGTGAGTTGTGACAAAAGACAACTACCAGTTAGCTAAGGTAGCTCTAATAGGGGCCCCTGATAAAACCTGAATAGGTGGTTTGGATCTTTAATTAGCCCAAAACTGCACCATTCAAATTTAAGTAACTTTTCAACTAAAGATGTAAATCTGTTGTACATATAGCCTATATACAGTCTAGACAAGTCTAGCAAATTGCACCAAGCAAAAGTTGTGATCATGTTTGATAAATCCTG
Organism: Branchinecta sandiegonensis; assembly: GCA_030848855.1. Taxonomy (NCBI): domain Eukaryota; kingdom Metazoa; phylum Arthropoda; class Branchiopoda; order Anostraca; family Branchinectidae; genus Branchinecta; species Branchinecta sandiegonensis. The sequence continues at coordinate 17,128,194 of JAUPMV010000016.1, read as the reverse complement.
ACCACTGTATGCAGGGGCGTCGCTACCCAAAATTCGAGGGGGGTTAAGGCGCCCTGCCGCCCGTTTCAGCTTTTCGTCGCATATCTATTCAGCGAACTCGTGATACCTTCAAGCGCTGAGGTCGTATCTGCGATATCAAGGGCGGTTCGAAGGGCTTGGGCAGGGGAGGTGACTAGAGGCTCAAGAGTCATACCAGTTAGAAACATAGCCAAGAAACTCAGCACCACATACAAGAAACTGTTACGAGTTTAAAGAAGCTGAAGGTGAACGTCATTCCTATAACAGGAAATCGATTCCGCAATTGCCCAACCGCAGCAGTTTCTGATGACTGTATATCAGACAGGATCAAAATGAGCACCGCAGGCAGCATTTTTTAAGTAGACTATGACCTTTTTCGGGCGAAATACTACTTCCCCCCAGCAAAATCTAGACTTTGATGTGACCCAAAGTTCCCTAAAATTCCAAGCCTAAAAGTCTCAATGTGCTATAGCTAACAATTGAGAGAAAAACTTGGGAAAGACTTGTTCTGAAGAATTTTTGATTGAAACGAAAATTCTTGAAAATGTAGGCCTACACCATAAACAAAAGCAGCCTGATTTTTAACTGAATCGAAAGATGTTGACACACAACAGATTCTGTTAGAATTTGGGTTAAAACTGTGCCTTGCAAGGTGAAATTCATGATTTGACAACTGTCTTTTGCCGATCTTGGAAGCTCAAATCTGAGAATCACACTTCTCATCCGGACAAAATACAACTGAGAAATTTGAAAACAAATCGGATGACTAGATGACTAGATACAGCCCGCCGCCTCTTTACATCAACTTGGCAGCTAGAAGCCTGCAACTGAGAATGCAATTCCTAAGTTTCAATGGCTCGAGAACCCAGAACCGCAGATATCAAAGCTGGATGTCAACTCAGGTTCTTGGTAGCCCTGAACTAGCCTTACTGACTTTTCTGTGTGTACTGCCAGCCCCCTATTTAGCTTTCCTGGGTGAGTGCCTGGCTTAGCTGAATTTTTGTGGTGGGGCCTCTGCGAGCGCTCAGTTAATCTCAATTTTTGTGGTCAGGGGGCTCTGCGAGTGCCCAGTTTAGCTCAACTATTGTGGTCGGTTGATAGATTAGCTTTTTTCTTTTTTGAGGGGGGATGGTACCCCCCCCCCCCCCCCATAGCAACACCCCTGACTGTGCCAGGACTGTACAGACTATGATGAGCTTGTCAATCCAACATGTGCATAAATTATTAAGTGGGTAGGCTAAGACTGCATTGAGTAGCTAAGCTAACACTGCTTTTCTTGTTGATTAGCTAAATGTTAGGCAGACGTGACATACAAACTTCAAAAAGTCAACTAACTTATACTAACTTCGTAAGTCAGCTGATTTATCCATTTAGCACAGTCATCACATACAACTTGTCACAAGACTATTTGCAGTCAGCTTGGAGAAATACTTATGCATGAAGTTCAAAGCAAAATTACTGAAAGAGATACAGGAGGCACAGGAGGGGTATCCAACCTTGAACTTATATAAACTCGAACTTGGCCTAAAATCCTTACAAGGACTTTAGTGCAGTCCAAAAATTGGTCCTAGGTCTGTCCTAGGTCATTCAATGCTTTCTTCTTGACAGTTACGCCCTTGGTATGACTGCATTGAAATTTTTCATTCAACAATTTTAGGCCAGGTTTGAGGTTGTACAAATCTGAGGTTACGGCTACCAGCTGAATGTTTTTTGTATAGTGGGATCTTTTCACCAAAGATATTTCCATTCAATTATAATCCAACCAAAAAAAGTAAATCACCATGGGGATGACATTGTCATCATCATTGACATTGTATTGAACTGGTCGCAAACTCAAAGTAGCCCAGGCCTTAGATTCAACTTAACATCAGAACAGGTGCTTGCGGCTAGAACAGTCCAAGGGAACGTACCTCTTCTGCAGAACTCAAAATCCGAGCTACCTCATTTGTTTAGGCTAGCCTATTCCGCAAAAATCCGACACTTCCTCGCTCTGCGACCAGCAGCAAGAGACTGACAACAATAACAGTGCAGCATGTTTCCGACGGTAGCGCGGCCAAGGAGGAAAATCAGTAAGCACATCAGCTTTTAAAATTGACCACTAGATGGCATGAGAGTTGAAAATTAAATCCTACCAAAAATTCATTCGGGCATACAACTGGCAGCTAATTTAACACATGCGAATCATACGAAATATCTGATTTCTCAACACAATTTCCAGACCTAAGACAGGCTTAGGCAAGCACAATAAATAGAACAAATCTTTTTGAACTGGTAGCTGACCTGTAGCTGACTGATACCAGACGCCATCTAGAGATTTGTTGCATTTTCGGGTCAGCGTTTTCATCAATCATCTGTCAACAAAAATAAACTTGGCTATCAGAAACTTTGGATCTTTTCCATTTCAGCAGATCAATAGGACAGGAAGAAGCAGCGGTCATCTCTGTATTTATTAAGCCAGGTAGATTGTCTGTCAAGCATAGCTTTTGTATTAAGGAAGCACAGGAGTGTTGCCTCATAAATAAGGTCTGCTGCAAGTAGCAACTCAGCTGCTTACTACAGAACATGTACAGTAGATGTTTGAACTAAAATTTGAACAGTGCAGCTTTGGGCTAAATGGTAAAATGAAGATCCAAATACGCGTACAGGTGTTTTGGATGCCCCTAATTACCTACTTTGGCTAACAGGTAGGGTAACTATCCTAGTTCCCGAACGTCCTACCTCTCAATGAGTTCGATGTTCGGAAAAAAATGAAAAACCTCTAACTTCTGATTGCACACTGGAATAAAATTTTGAAATTCACACCTATTACCATAGAGTAATGGTGCATTTTTGTCCTACTCGTTACATTCCTCTGTCAACTCACGCTCAAAAATAAGAAAAGAACCAGAAAGTAAACCTGATACTTCGAAAGAGCTCTTCTGCAATTCATTTGCTTCCGTTTTGATAAGTTTTTAAACTATAAATTTTGACACCATTCGAAAGAGGGCATCTTTCTCTACAAAACGCATATAATGCTTTATTGATGTCGCTTCCTATAACATATTTATACAATTTCGGCCGAGGGTACTATCGTTTGGAAACTGGTTGCATGTATGTTTCAGTTTCTCAACGAAGTCTTTGAGTCACTATTTCTGTAGTTTCCGCCCATTTTTATAGTTTTATCGTCTAGGACTGCACTTATAAATTGTTTATAAGTAATTGTGCTTACCTTTCAGGCTTTTACAAAAACGGAAAGACTGGACTTCGATCCGAACAACAGATTTCCGGTCCCCGAACGGTCAAAGAAAAATCTTTCAGAAAAACAATCTCTGTTCTCGAACATACGGGTTAAGAATCTGAACGAGAAGAATATGTGGGCCGAACGTTCGGGGCAGTTTTGTGCCAAGTACTTCTATGTTTTAAGTATAAGTACTAAGTAGGCTACTCCAGATGGGCCCAGTAGCCTAATATTTAAGGTGGGGGAGTGGGTTTGAAGCCAAGATTTGATTTACGGGTGAAAAAGGGTTGAAAATCACGATGAATCTGTTTTCATCCCCCAATCATTTCGGTTTACTGTTCGGTTACCATGGACGAAGTCAGGTGAAGACCAGAAAGCTGATACGACTTCGTATCATCCTCCCGTTTCCACGGCTAATTTTCCATGTGAAGATTATCGTAATATAACTGACCGTCAGTCATCGAAGGATATGCATTACGTACCTGTTGGAGAAAAGTTATACTTGGTTAACAAGGTAAATTTTTGTTTTCGAGAATATTGAGAATTGGCGCCTATAATTACCGAAAAATACTAAATTACCAAAATATTGAAACCGACTTTCCGCCTTAGTTCGTCGTTTCAAGAACGACAGTGAAACAGCATTCAACCGTACAAAGAAAACATCTTATTCTCGGCAGTTCAACGCCGTACGTAAACGGCGTCATAAACAATATGCTTGAAGTAAAAGTAAGGTTGGAACGACGAAAACGAACGCAGCTAACCTTCAATTAGTGTTTACGCAGGTGCTGCGGCTAGGAAGGCACAGTTTGCCGTTCGGAAACTGAACCAACAACCAGTTTCGGTTTTGATTCTAAATTCGGTAACTGAGATGAAAAATTCGGGAACTGGAACATGGGTTCCGAACATCGGTATCCCGAACGGTTCTCTGATCTCTTGGCGTTCGGAAACGGAGAAATGCTACTGTGGTTCGGAAAAAATACTGTTTCCACCATCCGGTTCAAAGCAGAAAGGTGGCACGTACCAGTAATTAAGCCAGTTTTACAACGCATGATCAGTTGATGAGAGTTTTCTTCGATCTGCTCGGGGAAAGTTATTGCAATTTTTTTAATAGAAATATGCCAGTAAGTGTGAAAATCGTTCGGGAACTAGGATAGTTACCCTAGCTTTAGACACAGCAAGTGCACGAAAATGGCTAAGTCCACTGTCAACAAACGTGCATAAGCATACCTCTACTGCATCCTGTAAAAAACATTGAAGTTTAGACTGATATTTATGTTACATTCAAATATTTGAATATATGTTTCAAAGTCAGCGTGGGCTCAAGGAATATTTACTTATGTTACTTTTCTTTGTTAATGCTTGCTACCACAGAGTTCCTTTGCTTTACAGCTTTTTGTAAGATGAAAGAGCAGAACTTCACACATTTGCTTCCTATATCCTGGAATTTTACATAAATAAAAGCTTTCAATCTTGGAAGGGGAGCCCAGGGGGAGCCCAGTCTAGTACACTAGCTCTTTTTCAGTCATGGTGCTCAAACGTCTAGCACCATGCCTGAGTGCTAGAGCACTGTACCTTGAAATTCATGCATGGTGCATGGATTTCAGCATACAGTGCACACATGAAAAAGCACAATTTCTATCGGTATTTAGTGTGTTAGGATAGAAATTTTGCTTTTTCATGTGTGCAGTGTATGCTGAAATCCATGCACCATGCGTGCATTTCAAGGTACAGTGCTCAAACGTCTAGCACTCAGGCATGGTGCTAGGCGTTTGAGCACCGTGACTGAAAAAGGGCTAGTGTACTAGACTGGGGGAGCCCCTCTGTTTTCATATTGAAACATAGAAAAACCATCTCGGACAGCTGTTCGACATTCTCAAAGGGTAAAATACTTGTTTGATATGCTTCTGGTGACGAACAGCCGCAATTCAGCTGTCCAAGTCCAAGTAAGGTTTATGTTGTTGACCATAGATAAAATATTATGTCTAAGTAAATATTTTTTGCACAGATATTCAAACAAAAGTCATTGCCAGACATTTTGGTTTGATATTTATCCTACTAATTTCGTGACTTTGATATGTTAGCCATCTTCAACACAAATATTGACCTTTTCCTTGCAATTTATTGTTATACGGAACCATTTCTAAACAATCAAAAACTAAAATTTGGCCAACCTTTGATTGGAATTTTCTCTGGTCAGAAGGTTACAGTGTTGCCAAAAGCTAGCAGCAGTCGAGTTTTGTTTTTTTGCAGCTTTTTTGTTTGTTTGCAGTGCTGTGACTTTGCTGTGAGGATTAAAACAAAGTGTTGAATTTGGATTGATTGATCAACATAATGTGTTCAAATTCGAATGTTTTACCTTATCAGAGTCACACTCAAATCCTGTATTTTATCATGGTGCCCTAACGTCCACAAACATCTCGGCATGGCTTTGAACTCTCACAAAAATCAGTTTGAAAATTAAATTTTGATATCAGATTCTCAGTTCAAATGATTTTCTTGGGCGATTTGCGTGAGCACCATGCCCAAAAAGAGGATTTGTGTTTGACTGTATCAGATATGGCAATAAGTAGTTAGTCACCTAATCAACAATCTGTAATGATTTTTTTTTCCTAGCAGATTTGATAAGGTTGCAGTAGAGGTATGCGGTTTTGAACACTTCTCCAACTGTTTCACTACCGTGATTTTTTCTGCTTGCTTATAAAAGAGCCAAATGGAAAGAAAAAATAACAAACTTGATATCAGCTAATAGCCAAGTGTGTCAGGGCTGTCCTGGTGCAAATTTTGAGTTGAAATTGGGTAGGCCTGGGCTAATCCATCTATTTGTCCAAGTTGACCTACATTCAACTCAGTAAAATGACAGGAATACCAGGTAGCTAACAGACAAACTGACATGAAAGTTTTCAGATAAAATGTGGCACATGTAAACAAATTAATGCATTAGTCTTTTGCAAGTATTTTGAAGCAAAAGTTGCCTAATATGGATTTTAGTTTTTTCTTCGGCAACCATTCACTTTTAGCAAGGACAAATAAGCACAAGAGTCTCCCTGGCCTTCTAATAAGACCATGCAGAGTCGAATAGATTCCAAATACCCTGCCCGATGTAAACAAGCAGAGGGTAGGAATTATGGGGAACATATCAATTTTATTTTTATTTTATTTATTTATTTAAACTAGGATACAACCAACTAGGGTCAAAAAATGATAAAATAAGTAACAAACACTGGCATTAATATGCCATTTGTTGCCGCATCGCCCCAGAGAGAAAACTTCGTGAGTAGAAGCAGATTGGTTGTCTATCATTGTGACATCACATGTGACGGACTGCAGACTGGATCAGCACGCCTGTTGCACTTTTTCCTCTGATATGCGCTGCAGTGAAGAGGGAAGTAGACGGGCATCAACTCAAAGCTCAGCAAGTAGACTACCTCGAACTCTGCCCAATTTTGTCGGGATATCCATAGTCGCTGCATGGGACCAAGGAAGGGGGTTCTGTTGGCTTATTTGTTCTTGCTGTTAGGCGACATTCACATAATCGTACCTACTGTATCCTTGCTCCAGTTCATGGTGTCAAAACATTTTGGATTTGTGCTTATAACTGCCACCATAAACAGATGTACAATTCATAAAATTCTCTGCTCTACACAGGGTTTTTACCATAGCCTCGCAGATGATGTTATATGTTATATATAATAAACACTAAAAAACAAACAAACAGAAAACATTACTTAGGCCAAAGCTAGTCAAATATAAATAATATGATGTTTTTGTAAACAAGTGCGGAAAAAACTCTACCCTCTCACTCCCCATCTAGCAACAAAACAGTAGCCCCTGTCATAAATGAAATCACAGCGCAAGCTGTAACTCCAAGCAATTTTTATGAAGAAACTCTGAAAGTCAGATGTTAAAGCTAGAATCTTGCATATTTTGCCACAAGTTCATTTTCCAGCGTTGAGCGACACTTTGACAAGAAGGGCCGAAATATAGCTCTAAAAAAAATTAAGCTGACATTTTGTACATACTGTCAAATATGATTATCAGGCAGCTTGGCTGAGGGAATATGAGTTGTGATGCTATTTTTCTATGTATGATCATTTGATAAAAATCAGTACATCTGAGTCATTAATTAATCTCTAAAAAACTATATCTCAGTAGGATAGATGCCACTTTTGTTTGGCCCCAAAACCTAGCCAGTCAAAAAGCTTTTATTTATACAATTTGCAGGACACGAAAATGGACGGTCAGTTTTCTACAGGGGCATATGCCACAACTACAACATCAACACACACAACAACAACCACAAATCCAGCCATTCGATTTGACAAAGGGTATATCAGAACGTTACCAGGGCTTCTGAAAATTGTTGTTATGGTAAGATTTATCAGTTTACTTCTTGTCTAAGGTTGGGTGGAGTAAAAAAGTCTGCAGTATTAGAAGTGGAAAACAAAATAATTACACTTTAAAAAGTCTCTCCTTTATCGGATTTAACTAGTTGTGCGTCACCGATTTCGGACATTTTTATTCCTACCATAATTCGGATTATTAAAATCTGAATTCTGAGAGTTATAATCTGATGCAGGATTAAAACGCTAGAATGCTAAATACTGCAGTATATATATATAGTATACTGCATACTATAGTATATATATAGTATATTGCAGTATTTTGCTAGCCTTTTTTCTTGCATAGGATTATAACTCTCCGAATTCGGATTATAACTCTCCGAATTCGGGTTTTAATTCTCCGAATTACGAACAAAAGTGTCCGAAATCGGTGACGCATAACTACTAAAGTCCGATAAAGGAGAGACTTTTTACAGTGTAGTAGAGAGGAGAGCAAGATAGTCAACATTATTAGGTATAAGTTAATGCAAGTCAAGAGCTGCTCTCACAGTATTCAAAACTCTTGGGAATGAGCTTGAGAGCTTGCCAGGGTTGCCACATCAGAAATATTTAGAGAGTGACTTTTGGCCCAAAACAGAGAGTGAATTGGGAGGGAAATATATTTTCATGAGTTTTCCACTTTTGGTCGGAAGCGCCTCTATAAAAATGACACATTTTAATATTACTTTCATGAAAAAAAACTTGAAATAGTCACAAATGAGATATTTGGTCATTTTCTGAAATAGAGTGATTTTTATGTCCGTTATGTCGTAGAACAAGAGTGACAAAAATAAAATAGAGTGACAATTCACACTATCGTCCGACATGTGGCATGAGATTGGTCACACTTGGCTCATTCCTGGCTTTTTGGGTTGCGAAAGCAGAAAAAAGAAAAAGAACAAGGTACAACTAATTCTGAATGTTACCGTTTGAAATTCAGGAGATCAATTAGAGCAAAACAGCATGTACAATTATGTTACAGGAACCCTAATTGCAGTCTGCTCATTATCCCCAAGCTGCCACAAAGCCTGTCAAATCTCACGTCCCCTAGGGATTTTCAGTTGTTTGTGGAATAGGAGGCTTTTTGAGCCCAGTGTGACCAACCTCTGAATGGCGTTCCTAGTGGCAACCCCAACCCTGGAGCTAAAAGTATTCAGAAAACAAAATATCTTCTGAAAGAATAAGTTATCCAATGCAAGTGGCCCCAGAGATGTACGTAAAGTTATTCTTTGGACAGGATCATTGAGATGAATAGTTGAAGGTCGATTTAAAACTTAAATTTGACTCTGTAGACAGTTTTCTGCAAACTCTTTCCAAGCTGTTACGACGACTGTAACCACCGTAACAAGGCCCTTTTCAAAGAGGCTGCATAAATGTTATGGATTAGCTTGGACATTTTAGATTAGGCTAGTGTATTTTCTAGTTAAAGGACATGTCTTACCTATAATACTAACGCAGCCCACTTCCGTAGTCACTCTAACCATTTCTGAGCCCGGAGGTCCGAATTTCGCACGGTACGTTGTAACCCCTCTAACAAAACTTCGTTGATTTTCTCACTTGCCGTGTTTTACTACCTTCGATGCGTATCACGCTGTCAACGTTTTGTCTGCGAGAAGTTTTTCCATCAGAAAAACCGGTTATGTAAATTTTTCCTCGTTTCCGCTACGAGTCAAAGTGTCTCAAAAAGGGCTTAAAACAGACAACGCCGTGGGTAATTTGTTGAAAGCAGAGCCTAGTCTTACAGTATTCAATTAATTTTAAATACTGGGAGTTGAAGAGTAAATAGTGCGAGGGGTCCTTTAAGGAAGGCACCACCAGTCCAGATAAGAAAAAATCATGGTTCAGTGGATGGGTTTCATAATACTAACATAAATTTGCTCTTTTCCTAATGTCAGCAGATAAATGGTGTCAACCTTAATAGAACAGAGATGTACTAAGGTATTAATAGACAGAGGTGTATTAAAAGGATAGATCCCCCCCCCCATATAGCTGACTTGATCAGCAACAGGACAGCTTGGAGACCCAGACCAGGACTGACATGTATAGGGTTAAATAGAAGTTATTAGTAAAAGCAGTACATACCCAATGGAAAAGTGGATAAATCTGGGTATAGTTTCTGATACCTTAAATATCTTTGTTCTTTTGTTTTAGGTTATCAACATAATTGGTTTTATCTGTGTAAGCACATCGCCGTACCACTGGAATTCAAATGCAACATGGTTCGGATTCTGTGCATGGGGCGGCTTCTTTACAACTGGAACCCTTCTTGTCTTCTACTTGTTTCATGTCATCGAGAAATTCCACTTCATCCCTTGGATTCTTGTGGTATGTATTTGTTATCATGTGATATTTATTTATTTGTGACCCACTTTTTGGATGACAGCGGAGTATAAAAATTTTGCTCTTCGGTTGTTCAAGAAGTTTGTAGATCAGTCCGTACCGCCTATGGGCGCATCGTCCTCAACCGGGGACGCTATAATCGTAAAGCTTCGGGAAAATTGTAAAACACCCTGCGCTCCTATACTATTTCGTTCTGGTGTCACTCATGTTCTGCAAAAGAAGGAGATTAAAAAGATGAGATCATGTTATTTTAAATATGCAAAGCACCTGCTCCACTAGTCGAAATTATGCCATAACCGTACATTGACGGAGAAGTTCAGAATTCAAGATGCAAGCGTTACCCTTTTGAATGTTTCTTCGTCGCTATTAAAATCATTGACAACAGAGCCCAACCAGCGCACGACCTTCTCCACTGCTTCCTGGCCGAAGATTGATAACTAGTGTCTTTTCCTGTGTCTTCCGTCTGTGTTTTATTTATTTTCTTTCATTTACTCCGCTTTTCCGATATTGCGGGTTACAAATAAATTACTTACTTACTTACTTATATTAAAACACTAAACAAAACAGTGTAAATAAACATGACTACATTCTTTTCCTGTAGGTTAAAAACACACTAAAAAAAACACGAAGTACTCTCAGCTTTCCATCCTCTTAATTTTCTCAGAGAAAGTTGTGAACTGACGCTGAGGGTGGATCCCTCAGACTGGGATGAGACACATGTGACATACAACGGAAAGATTATCAGTAACGCCAGCTTTGTTGTGGCTCATTTCAACTACTATAGTTCATTGGCGATCCTTCAAACTCAAGTACAATAGGTAGATAGATAGATAGATATTTGTATTGATCTAACTCGTAGCGCCGTCATGGCACTAAATACATCGACCATTACATTTCATGTGTTAAAATACTTGAATATATACAGTTAATAAATAAAAGAAAATAAATCACTTGGAATTCTCTTGTTTTTTGTTACCGTAATCTTCTCAGTGAAATATGGTACAAAGGAATTTGAATACCGGTTAGTGCGACATTTAGCTGGTATCAGGAGATTTTGGTGCCGCGTCTGTCTTGTCGCCGGTGCTAGATCTGGCAGAATATCTCTTATGTTTTTCACTGGCAAGGATTGATCGGCCAAAACGTAAAATTAAGTTTTCCTGGCGGACATGGAGTGGCTCAAGTCTTAATAGGAGGAGGGAAGCTTCGTCACCATAGTATTTCAGTCCTAGAGTAATGCGGCACGCTCTGATTTGCACTCATTCAATGTCTTCGTTATGGTGATTCAGTGATTCAGTGTCTTCATTATGTTGTACGCTCCTTTGTACAAAGGTTCCCCAAACTGGGCAGGCATACTGCAGTAGTGGTCGCACGTAAGTCACACAAGCCAGTTTCATAGATTCTACGACGAATCCAAATCGCTTCATTGTCGTGATGGACCGGAGCCACATAGGGTCGTTACTGTCGTTTCCTGAATGATGGAACTGAGGTGTTGCTCACTCCCAAAATGGCTGCACGGGCTCCCAGTTCCCAGCCGGCTCCCACGGAGTGTGTAACCCGGTGCCCACCAGTGAGTAACCGCTCGGATGGGACTCTTAAAGCACAACTCTTACTAGAAATGATCTTTTCCCCATGAAACGGATCAGAATAAATGTTTTCCGAAAATACCATTACTTTCAATCTGAAATTAGCGATTTTCTTGTTAGAGCTTGTCTACTCTATCCAGCCCTCCTGCTCTCCGACGCGGCGGCTGGGCGCAAAACGTTTGCAAACTGAACGCGCCGTGGTTAAAAAGTTGGAAAACTAAGCAAATAAAAGAAGTCAAAAACAGAAAATTTTCATATTCATCTGTATTGAAAAACCCAAAGGCCATATGCAGGAAAAACAAACAACTCATAGGAAAGTAAACAAAAGCTTATATCGTCGTGCTGCTGTTCGCTGTTCGTAAGAAGAGATTTTTTCTAATGACGTAATCGCAATGTATTTATAGGTTTTTCACTACGAGAAATTGATTGGTGAACAGTAAAACTCTCGGAAGTTCTTAGAACACTAGAAAAACCAGATACGCCTTTTGGTTCTGGTCATTCTAAGACATTTCCATTAGTTAAGACCAAGTGATTTTTGACTAAGCTTGTGTAATTTTGCTTCAAATATGAAAAAGGAGTACAATAAAGCTACAGGTAAATGATTAAAGGAAGACACGTACAATAAAGCTTCAATTAAATGATTCAAGGAAGGCACAAATTCAAATTACTCTCCGTTGTCACTTTCGTCGTCAATGTCACTGTCTTGCAGGACATCCTTCACGGCTTTGCCATGGGGAAGGTTTCGGTAGTATGCATGGAAGTCGGCATGGATTAGCCGTTGTTCGCACAGTGAAAGCAAGTCTTTAAATTTTGCATCACTGATCGGCAACTTTTTCTCGTAAGCTGGCATCAAGCTTACCATTGTCCCACTCTGTCCAACTGATCGTTTTACCTTGTTAACATCAATTGCCTTGTATTCCCCGCTGTAGTCGTAGCTATAGAAGATTTTAGCCGCATCGTCCACTGTGTAACGGAGAACTTTGATATCAAGCCACTTAACTTTTTCTCCACAAGTGTTCACCCTAACGTACTTTACGATCTGGCCAGTCAGCTTCTTGAAGTCCTTAAAGAAGGTATAATCCAGTGTTGTCACAGTATACGGATTGTTCCGCCTCGCTAAAATGCAAATGTTTTTCCATTCAACTGGAGCATTTATAGAGGTATGCCTGGAGGCACGTTCAATGGCACTGTGCATACTATCACCCTCTTGCTCTGTGTGGCCCTTTTCCAGATAGACGTGGGTCATCGATCGGACATGGCGTAAGTTGCGGACTGCCCATAAGCACATTCCAGAAAAAAATTGATTTCGATTCTGTCCTCCACAAGAGTCAGACACAAAGTAGAAGTCGGAATGATCTTTGTCATTTGAAACAGCATCAAACACTATCGATGCAACCTCGTTTGCTCCTCTTTGTCCATCTGTTTCACACCAGATATTACAAAATCCGTCGTGGCTATTCATATTGTATAGGGTTAAGTTATAGCAAGCAAGCTTTCGCTTGTAGAATATAGGACCAGCTTGCCCTTTCGGGGTTTCTAGAACGCGTTGAAGATCAAAATTAATGAACGTAGCCTTCTCAAAGCCCTCCTCTTCTTCTTTAATCTTCCGAACGATTTCGTTTTTCAAAGCTCGTGCTTTGGTCTTTCTTTCCTGGTGTTCTTCATACTGCTTCACATCTTTTTCTGATTTGTCTGCGAGCTGGTTATACCTCAGACAAAGTCCACACTGGTCTTTTTTAGGCCTGTGAAACCCAAGGTTGAATTTCTTGAACTCAAGACGGTAACTTTCTAATGCAAGGGCTACTTTCCTCTCTTCCTGACACTTTTCCTTATATAGATCATACATTTTACGCAATGAAAGATTGGCATCCAGATAGAGTTTCTTTGTGCTCTTGCGGCAATAGTGACTCTCGACAGCGGGAAAAGACGTGATGTGATCATGGATAAATCCAAGTTGTTCTGGTGTTACCCGTTTGGCATTTTTATTTTTTCTTCGTTGGTCAGGTTTCACAATTGGTGTAGTTGGTTCTTGAAACTCTGATTTCACGCAACGTCGTAGAAATTTTTCGGATATTCCGAAAGTCCCAAGAAAAAAACTTCTTGCAAACTGGAAAGTAGTTTGTTTCGGACGGTAGGCTGTAAACAAGAGTGTTAGATCTTCTTGAAGAGTCTGACACAGTATGTGTCTTTTTAGGAACTTGTTTACACAACCCAGCGATGAACTGTCTTTGCTGATCGTGATTCTCTGCCTCTTTTCCGAGATTCCAAAACGATGTAAACATGCCGTTCAACATCTCGTCCGTAAAGCCTTTCTTACATTTTTCGTGAGTACAGGGATTTTCCGACCTCGCTTTCGCCTTCACAAACTTTCCAGTTGCAGGAGATACGTATTCTTTGCCTGAAACCCGTTGAGCCTTTCTGTGTGCTCTTTTGGATGTCGAACCCTTGGCCAAGAGACTTTCATTGGAGGACTTGATGCCTACAAGATTTGCCTCTGCAGGATCATTCTGTTCAGAACTAGCTGAAACTGCCGCATGGGGCTCAGTACCAATATTTACAACCAGCGCTGGTGTCAACTCGCTGTGACTTTCAGAGTCACTAGACGGCAGAAACGAAGGATCACCATCACCTTCACTGTTGGACACATCCTCCGGTTCGTCAGATTCGTCCAGATACTGTAATGCTTCTTCTGTCTTGATAATTTTCTTCTGTCGCATTTTTCTGAAAGGCAGCGGGATGTTTGAATGAAATAGAAATGGTAAGTTCAAAAGTGTACAGGAGCCTAACGTCTTTCGGCGTTTGCGAAAATCAGGCTCTTACAGCCTAGGTGAAGGATTTCATGCAATAAAAGGCAGTCGACCAAAAACCCCTGATTTTTGGATACCCTATGCCTAACGCCGGATACACTATGCCAGGTGCTGGATACTGTAACCCAGTAAAATATTGATGATTTGAGTGAATCTAAAAAATCAACCAATCAGAACTCAGGTCAGGGTTAAGTTAATAACAGGTATCCAGCGTTTGGCATAGGGTATCCAGCGTTAGGCATAGGCTATGCCAAATGCTAGACATACCCAGCGTTTGGCATGGGGTATCCAAAAATCAGGGATTTCTGGCAGACTGATTAAAGGTTAATAAAAGTAAAAATTAGTCAGGCTCGTGCAACCCAGGTCGGGATTTTTCACAGAATGAAGGTTGTGTATCCATGGTCAACAATAATCAACATAATCAGTCAGTTTTAACAGCAGGCAAAATAATTAGTAAGGTTAAACTGGCCTCTCCCCACCACTAAAATGTCCGACGAACTACTGAAATGATAAGAATGGTAGGCCTAGCTTACGACTGTGGTGGTGGAACAACTTCAAGCTCCGAAAATTGATGAAAACTTTACTAATTGTTGTTTTGAGTTTTCCTTGTTTTTCGCGGCGTATCTTTAACTTAAAATCTTTTCTTCAAAAAGTGACAACAACCAAAGGGCGTATCTTCACATACGCCCTTTGGTTCTGGTCAGTGTTTTCAGATACGCCCAGGTGCCTGTGCTGTAAATCAAAAGTGTGTTGATATACGTCCCTGCAAATGCACCTGCTGGATAGTACCCCACTAGATGACTCTCTCGAGCACAGTAACTCGTTTTCGCAAAAAGTGTCAGATACGCCCTTTGGTTTTGGGCACGACGATATGTGAGAGAGTCGTCAACGGACATCGAAGATTCTGGCAAACTTTGCGTTGCGTGCCTGGCTAAACTCGGCACATCCGAAAAAGCGCTAGAAGTTCGTAGACACAAAACAAAACAATGGAGAAAGGTGGGGATTTTAGAAGCTTATGGTTGTAAAGGGAGCTAGGTATATTATAAAAGGCAGAATAAGCAAGAGGGGTCCTTTAACCAGACACTTAGAATGGGGTCCCGGAAATGTTGCGCCGACCGACCTGGAAGTCTGCTGTAAGTTGTAAACGGCTATGCGCCAGAGCTACTGCGAGTCCAGCAAATCCGAGTCCTTGGAAAAGGCGTCTCGAGACGAGTCCAGGGTCCGAGTCCACATCTCTGGCGGACGGATAGCTCCGTGACAGACGAGACCGAGTCCTTGAAAAAGGCGTCTCGGGCAGGGTTGCCACATATCGCACGATAGTGTGAATTGTCACTCTATTTTGTTTTTATGGCACTTGCAGCCTCTGGCTCAAGTGCCATATACCGATCACAATTCCGTCTGTCGGTCTGTCGGTCTGTCGGTCGGTCCGAGTTTTTTGTCCCACATATCCGAGTTAGGGTACTTCCAGATGTGCTAGGACAATGAAACTTGGCAGGCATATCAGGGACCCGACCAAACTAACCTGGAAATAATCAGTTTCCCGATCCGACCATATGGGGGGGAGTGCGGGGCGCTGGAAACTTGCAAATTTAGGGCATTTTGTCACTTTTTTCTGAGTTAGGGTACTTCTAGATGAGCTAGGACAATGAAACTTGTCAGGAATATCAAGGACCCGACCAAACGAACCTGGAAATAATCAGTTTCCCGATCCGACCATATGCGGGGGAGTGGGGGCGCTCGAAACTTGAAAATTTAGGGCATTTTGTCACACTTTTTCGAGTTAGGGTACTTCCAGATGAGCTAGGACAATGAAACTTGGCAGGAATATCAGGGACCTGACCAAAGTAACCTGGAAATAATAAGTTTCCCGATCCGACCATATGCGGGGGAGTTGGGGCGCTGGAAACTTGAAAATTTAGGGCATTTTGTCACACTTTTTCGAGTGAGGGTACTTCCAGATGAGCTAGGACAATGAAACTTGGCAGGAATATCAGGGACCCGACCAAACTAACCTGGAAATAATCAGTTTCCCGATCCGACCATGTGCGGAGAAGTGGGGGCGCTGGAAACTTGAAAATTTAGGGCATTTTGTCACACTTTTTCGAGTTAGGGTACTTCCAGATGAGCTAGGACAATGAAACTTGGCAGGAATATCAGGGACCTGACCAAAGTAACCTGGAAATAATAAGTTTCCCGATCCGACCATATGCGGGGGAGTTGGGGCGCTGGAAACTTGAAAATTTAGGGCATTTTGTCACACTTTTTCGAGTGAGGGTACTTCCAGTTGTGCTAGGACCATGAAACTTGGCAGGCATATCAGAGATCCGACCAAACAAAATTAGGAATAATAATTTTTCTGATCCAACCATTTTGGGGGGGGGGGTGGAGGGCAGGGGAATCCGGGAAACTGAGAAGTGTGTAACTTTCGAACGGATGATCGGATTGTAATGAAACTTCATAACTGAAGAGAATATATATCTATAATGTCCCGTTTAAAGTCTTGACCGGATTCGGTAGCCAGGGGGGAGTTGGGGGGGGGGGGAGACCGGAAATTTCAAGAAACGGTTAGAATGGAGGGATCGGAGTGAAACTTGCTGGGAAGAACAAGCATCTGCTCTAGATAAGTCCTTTAGACCATTGTACTGGATCCGGACACTTATGGGGGGGGGGGGGGGTCCCGGAATTCCGGTGATGGTGGTTTTTTGGATTTTCACGATGAAACTTGGCAGGCATATCAGGGACCCAATCAAACTGACTTCAAAATAAAAATATTGTCGATCAGATAATGGTGGGGGAGTGGAGGGATGGGAATCCGCAGGGGAATCCGGGAAATTGAGAAGTGTGTAACTTTCGAACGGATGATCGGATTGTAATGAAACTTCATAACTGAACAGAATATATATCTGTAATGTCCCGTTTAAAGTCTTGACCGGATTCGGTAGCCAGGGGGGAGTTGGGGGGGGGGGGGGAGACCGGAAATTTCAAGAAACGGTTAGAATGGAGGGATCGGAGTGAAACTTGCTGGGAAGAACAAGCATCTGCTCTAGATAAGTCCTTTAGACCATTGTACTTGATCCGGACACTTATGGGGGGGGGGGGTCCCGGAATTCCGGTGATGGTGGTTTTGGGGATTTTCACGATGAAACTTGGCAGGCATATCAGGGACCCAATCAAACTGACTTCAAAATAAAAATTTTGTCGATCAGATAATGGTGGGGGGAGTGGAGGGAGGGGAATCCGAAATTTTCAGTCATGCGTAATTTTGGAATGGGTGATCGGATTCGAGTGAAATTTAAGAATTCAACAGAGGACATTTCTCCGATGATTTTTTTCATATCCGGACCGGATCCGGCAACTATTGGGGGGGGGGGGCGGAAAATACGTGCCCCGTTTAGAATGGAGGGACCGGGATGGAAATTTGCTGAATCGGATTGGCTACGTGCACCGCGGGGGAGCTGGGTGGGGTGGGGGGGGGGTTGGACCGGAAATCTCAAGAAACGGTTAGAATGATGGTATCGGAGTGAAACTTGCTGGGAAGAACAAACATCTGGTCCATGTAAATCTTTTACATAATTTGACTGGATCCAGACACTTGAGGGGGGGGGGGAGGAGGGGTATCCCGGAATTCCGTTTTTTGGGGGATTTTCACGACGAAACTTGGAAGGCATATCAGGGACCCGGTCAAACTGACTTGGAATAAAAAAAAAAATCCTCGATATGATAATCTTGGGGGGGGGGGGGTTGATGGAGGGGAATCCGGAATATTGAGTCATGCGTAACTTTGGAACGGGTGATCGGATTCGAGTGAAATTTAATAATTAAACAGAGGACATTTTTCTCTTGTGACCTTTTTCATTTCCGGACCGAATCCGGCAATTATCGGGGGGACGGCGGAAAATACTTGACCCGCTTAGACTGGTGTGATCTGGATCGAACTTCGTGGGAGTGACAAACAGATGCTCTGGATTAATCATTTACAGAACCGGATTGGCTCCGGTTATTGTGGG
Source organism: Branchinecta sandiegonensis (assembly GCA_030848855.1). NCBI lineage: Eukaryota > Metazoa > Arthropoda > Branchiopoda > Anostraca > Branchinectidae > Branchinecta > Branchinecta sandiegonensis. The sequence continues at coordinate 17,109,843 of JAUPMV010000016.1, read as the reverse complement.
TGGAGTTGGAGGAGGGGGAGGGGGGTCTGGGATTCCGGTGATCGCGCGTTAAGGTACTTCCAGATGTGCTAGGACGATGGAACTTCGCTGGAATATTGGAGACTCAACAACATTTGCTTAGAAATTGCTACTTCCCAAATCCGATTATTCCTTAAAGTACCAATCTTGACCGCAAAGTAAAAAAAATACTTTTAAGCAACATATGCATTTTCGTGATGCCCATCAGCCCATTAGCAGTTTTGCCTCAAGGGTTTTGCTTACAAATGAAGTTCCAGCTCCCTTATAGCGCGCATCTCAACCGCAAAGTCGAAACTTACTTTTGATCAATCAAATCATCTTGACACATGCAAGTGCCATATGAGCTTACAGCTCTTGTTGTCACTCTTGTCCTACGTAGGACATAAAAATCACTCTATTTCAGAAAATGACCAAATGTTTCATTTTTGCAGCAGGGATTCCGACCAGAAGTGACTATCAAGTTTTTGTTTTCGTGAGAGTAAAATTAAGATGTGTCTTTTTATTCAAACAATGTTTACAACGGGTACGTCAGCTACGATTCTTCATCAGCGATATTTCGGCCCTTTTTGGCAAGGGTCCTCGTCAGGCTGTCAATCCTCTGGTTCAACTTCGGGGAAGGAAACAAACCTGTAATAATTTCCTTCCCCGAAGTTGAACCAGAGGATTGACAGCCTGACGAGGACCCTTGCCAAAAAGGGCCGAAATATCGCTGATGAAGAATCGTAGCTGACGTACCCGTTGTAAACATTGTTTGAATAAATGTTTCAAAGTCAGCTTGGGCTCAAAGAATATTTAAGATGTGTCATTTTTACAGAGGCGATTCCGACCAAAAGTGAACATTTCTTGAAAATAAATTTCACTCCCGGTTCACCCTCTGTTTTGGGCCAAAAGTCACTATCTAAATATTTTTGATGTGGCAACCCTGGTCTCGAGACGAGTCCGAGTCCACCAGCTCTGCTATGCGCACAGCTCTATTTGGGATTATAATTTTGTTTTTGTCTTTAGGAGCTAGCCTACTGTGCTTTATGGAGTTTCTTCTTCTTCACTGCCAGCTGCGCATGCGCCTCGTGGGGCCGAGTAGATAATGGCTTTGCCGCCGCAGCGGTAAGCTTGACTATTTTCTTGCCAGTCTAGTACAGTAACACTTGTTTGATAACCATGCTCAAATGCTGGGGCATGCTTAGTACAGGCAGTATAGGGTTTGACCGCAAACAAGTTTCAACAGAAATGATCTTTACACCAGCTTGTAGAGAAAAAAAAACTGGACAACATTTCAAATGTTGAGAAACCTAGCGGAGTGCAAAATTCGTGTTTTTCGCGTTTTGTATTTTATTTATTATTTGTCATCTGAAATTTTCGATTTTCTTAAAGGACCCGTCTTGCTTATTCTGCCTTTTATAATATACTTAGCTCCGATGTGGAATTATAAGCTTCTCAAATCTCCATCGTTCTCCATTGTTTCGTTCCGTAACTACGAATTAGCGCTTTTTCGGCCTTGCCGAGTTTTCCCGTCACCCAACGAAAAGTTTACCGGAATCTTCATTGTCCGCTGACAACTCTTTCACACATAAGGATATGACAATCTTCTGTTTATTACTTCAACAAGATGTTTCCTGGCTTACCGACAGAGCTTTTGTCGGTATACACTTGCGGTAAAAGCACTCGTGAGTCGTGAAGACAGGACGTCGTTCCACCTTGCCACCTGTGAAGCAAGTGGTTCCTGTTGGCTCCCCGCGCTAGACCACATATGTAGTTGAAGCGTTTAGACTTAGGAAATAAAGTTTAGCTTAGTTTATGTAACAGTTTTTGTAACAGGTGTAAAAGTATATTTGTGTGGTGACACATGTGTTCAATCCTGTATGACCTTTTGGCTGAATAATCAAACACTGGAATACATTATTATTCTTACATCTTTCCTTTCGTTATTACAGTTTTTCGGCTTCTGCTCTACCATTGCCTACGGACTCGATGCCTATGTCAAATGGGTGGATTGGAAGTCGGGCAGAATCGCTCAGGGCGAAAGACAAGTGACGTCAGCTACAACCTCTTCAGTTGCCCCGACGCCTGCGTATTAAGGCACAAATCTCACCGATCTCGTTCATGGGTTAGTAGTAGAGAGGTATCTTCGACTGAGAACCATTTTGATGTCCTAGAGTCATCTAGTGACATACCATGCAGTTTCCAACGCGGACATCGACTGATTGTGTTGCATAATGGACCCTTACTGAAGTTGGGATCTCTCTTTACTATTAATCTATGATCTCATTAGTCAATGTGTATCTGTCGCTCGTTGTTGAACATTGGGTGTTCGTCGTGCTTTACCCCCCCCCCCCCCCGCCACACCCCGTGAGGGTTACCTGGTACCCTCCCAGTGTTTACATGCGGATTGAAAGAAAAGACGTTAGGTTTGTTTCTCTGGCTACTGAGGATTTTTATTGCTTCGTCGATGGCTCAGGCTATCTGATTGACCGGGAGTTATATGTTATTGGCTGCTTGTCCAATCTAAGAGCTTGGTGACACTTGGCTCAGTTCCTGGCTTTTTGGGTTGCAAAAGTAGAAAAAAAGAAAAAGAACAAGATACTAATTCTGATTGTTGTCGTTTTAAATTCAGGAGATCAATTAGAGCAAAACAGTGTATATAATTATGTTAAAGGAGCCATAATTGACCCCCAATCGCAGTCTGCTTATTATCCCCAAGCTGCCACAAAGCCCATCAAATCTCACGTCCCCTAGGGATTTCCAGTTGTTTGTGTAATAGGCTGTTTTTTGAGCCCAGTGTGACCAAGCTCTAAGGCAGATTCTAGCTCTGCGAGTCGGCCATCGTAGGGTAAAGTTGAGTACTTAGTTACGAAAGTCGTTTTATGCACGCTGGTAACTACCGAGGCTTTTCTTTATTTCGCCTAACCAGTAGGGCAAACCTAGAATCTGAGTAGTGGAGAGAATTAGTGCAGCAACATGTTCTGTCGAATAGCAGGCTGGATACAAAAAAGTCACGCGCCTTTCCCCTTCTGAAATGTTGCATATAAAACAATAGTTGTGTTTTTACTCGGCGTTAAACGTTGGTTCCATGGTGTCTGTTTTTTAAGAAGTTCGTGTTCGCCTTTGACTGTTCAAGCCTGCCTTCGCCTGTTTGGCTGCTCTAAGACAAACTCGTTGAATTTGCGCTCCAAAGGTCCAGGCTATTACCTTCGAACTCTCGAAGAGCGTATTCCACCTTTCTAACAGTAGTAACTATTTTCATTCCAACCTCGTGAAAAAGCTACTACGCTGACCGCTCTAACCTTCTCGAAATAGTAACTATTTGCTTACCTCGCTCGGGGAGCGTAGTAGACGTGGTAACTACGATCTCTGTGACGTGATTTGTCCGATCAAATTCGTTCCAGCCTTGACGCCAAGAAGCCAAAATCCGTGACGTGATGCGTAGTAACTACGGTTGAACACGCTCGAAGATTACCGGTCGCTTGGAACGACCCAGCCGCTGTTGGCTTCAAACAACCTTTCGAGAAAGGCCCGGCGTCTAAAAGAAATTTTGGTTCGCAAACACTGCGCTGAACACTGTTAGAAGGGAACACGCTCATATTATACCCCCGAGACCTTCTCAATATCGAGTCGCAGGCTTATCGGACCAGTCACGTCCCAGAGATCGTAGCCACGCTAACTACGACCCTGAGCGTGGTAAGCAATTAGTTACTATTTCGAGAAGGTTGGAACGGTCAACGTAGTAACTTTTCACGAAGTTGAACGAAAATAGTATCTACTAGTTACTATTGTTAGAAGGGAACACGCTCATATTATACCCCCGAGACCTTCTCAAACGCAGTGTTTCAACCCAGAGACGTAGTATAAGTGAGCCAGGGGGTTTATTAGTCAAAAGTGCAAGTGTCAAAGGCGAAAGGAGAGTTCATTTCGGTATTTTGTTCTGCGTATTGCACGAAGTAGAACCCCTGAGAAAAAGTTGTTCGCCCCACAGAAGCGATTGAAATTAGGATTGGCGCTTTTCTTGTTTAAATGAAAATTATGTGTTGCTATCTAGGACGTAACAGCCTACAGTAACTGTGAGCTACTGTGAGTGTTGTCAGCACTGCCACGTAACCAAACGATAACACTTTTTAGCATCTTAGAGATAACGGTAGCTTAAAAAAAATGGGTTAATAAAGTTAAGCCATAGGAGGGGTCGTCAGGCTCATCGCAGTACGCTCAAGATGGCAGATAGAATGTCTGGTTTACTGTTACTTCGAAGTCGTAAAGTATTCTCGAAAGGAATATTATTCAGGAAGTGACGATGTAGCGCAAGCCCACGTACGCCAGGCCGCTACTAGCTGACCGAACCGTGTCGTCAGAACAAAAATACAAGCTTCACCCAAGCAGTTTAGTATAATAAGAGTAGCTGCGTTTTTTGCCAGTTCTCCATCAAGCGACCTAAGGCGTACATTCTCGCCGTTCCCCGAGGACTCCACTTAAGAGTCCCCGCGTTTTTGTTGGTCCCGGGGACTCACTCCCAGTATTCTCGCGAGTCCCCACGGACGGGGAATGCTCCGATTATCATCACCATCATCAAAAAGGACTCCCTTTCAGATTCGGAGGGGAATCAATTTTTGCTGGTGTTGGTGTAATGTCAGACTAATTACAAAGAACTAGAATAAACAAAACCAAAATAAAGTGGATCCATACTAATTTCGTCAACTGAATATTTTTGTTTTCGGTCAAAATCCACTAGAAGCATTCCCCGTGTTCTCGTTGTTTTCTAGGCGGAGTCCGCGTGGAGTGACTCCTTCTATTCTCGCCGTTCCCCTCGATTTCCTGAGGAGTCCTCGGGAAATGGCGAGAATACGCGTCTAGTTACTACTATAAGCCTTTTTTCGGCATCCACCGTTAGCCCGGCGATGCAAGAACGGCTTGTTCGCATTCTCTGGCATTACATGAGAGAGTCGAGTTTCCTGCCTCAGAACGAAAGTAGGTCGGTTGGAAGGAGCTCCAACCTTAGTCCACAGGTCAGCTATCAGACAGGGCAAACGGCGACGAAAAACAGCTTATAAAGATTTAGGTCGGTTAGCCGAAGGAAAAAAACAAAACCCTGCGGGTCGGTAACCTCCAGTTTAGGAAAAAGACGTAGCCAAACTTTTCAATCTGCAGGCGAAACTTCTGACAGCAAGAACTCTTGTTGAATATACTTGACTCACGGATACAAAAGGATAAGGGAAGGATAGGGCAGTGCAGAAGTGCTTTAAAGTATGGTCTGTTTGTTACCCCTCCTGCGAGTACTGAATTTATCCTATTTTGTTGTGTTCTTGAGACCTTTTTTATAATTCCATATAATCTACCTGTTTGAGTTGTGAAATTTTTGTTTTACAGAGTTCTGATGTGTTTGCCTTATGCGGAGTAGCAATAAAAATGTGAGTTGTTAAAGCACAACTGAAACCTCAGACTACCCTATTATTTTCCTTTCCAGTAACAAGCGCCATTACCAATATGTCGAAAGTTTCATAACAGAAAACATGAGGATGCGCATTTTCAATAGATAATATTTGAGATGTTCTCCTTTCTGATTTTGCAAACGATATGCATAACGAGGATTGCCAAGAAGAAGTCGAAAAACTGCCGACGAGCCTACGCTGACTTTTCCGGTACCATGATGATCAACAGAAGGGTCAGCAGATGTTTTTTCCCAGCGGTGTCTCGGCTCTTCTCGTTTGCATAACATCCTATGTGTAACGTTTGTAAAATCGTAATAGCTAACGTTCTAAGTGTTATCTGTTGAAACTGCGCATCCTTGTGTTATCTGTTATGGAACTTCTGAAACCCATCTTGAATTTTCTCTAACAGTTGTTTTCATGCTTTTCTCTCGTTTCACAACTAAGCCCCGCCTTTCGCATCGTTTGTGATTCGTTCAGCCGGAGGTACGGACTGCACAAGCCAATCAGAGACAATTTGCTGGCGATGTTGGTCAAGCTTGCGCGTAATAGGTTTTGTGCTTTCACAGTGGCGACATTAGTTGCGTTTTTGCAGATACCATGGTATCAGATACCACGGTCTAAAGTCGTTTTTGCAGGTATCGTGGTCAATACCACGGTCAAAGGCGTTTTTGCAGTTATCGTGGTATCTGGCCAGTTATCGTTGTATCTGATATCCAAATACCACGGTCCGACGGTAGTAACTGATCGTGGTATCTGCAAAAGTCATCTCACTTTCATCTTTTATTGTCAAATTGGTGGGGAAAAAGTTTGGCACTTAGTGATAGATAGATGGATAGATATCGCTTTTATTCTTTTCGAACTATCGTGGTGAAATCCAAATTTGTCGAAATCGTCATATATACATTTATACGCTCGTATATAAATATGTCAACGTCATATATAAAAGTAAACACTAAATAAGATTAAAAATTTTAACGAAAGACGGTACAAACGTCTTTTCGTACCGTACATGTTCACATTTTACGTGTTGGAGTTTTGGGATCACCGCTGAGGCCGCTCTTGCAGGTCGTTCGCGAGCATTATTGAATGGTGACGGAAGTATATACTTATGGATAGGGTGCTCAAGCATTTTCTTACCGGAAGCCATGCACAGTTTCAACCTACGGGACTCAAAGGACTTGAGTTTAAATTTCTGAAGGAGCTCATTGTAAGGAATTTTGGGGGATCGTGACATAATTAGTAGGGCACGTTTCTGTACTTTTTCGATCCGATAAGCCTGGTCTTCAGTAAGGCCAAAGTGTCAAGCTTCCACAAGGTATTCTAGCCCCGAACGTATAAAAGAAACATAAAAACGGAGCAAATCTTGTTCAGGGAACCTATTTTTAGCAAGCAATTTCAGCATATGAAGGCCGGTGTGTCCACGCTTTACCCTTTCCTTGGTTTGGAGTTCCCATTTTAAATCATTGATATAATTAAACCGAGGAGTTTTATTTGGTTCACAGCAAAGTAGATGTGACGCAAAGTGATGTGACTGAATATCAGTTTTACTTATGGGATGACTTCGAAAAGCGCAATTTCGGCAATTTTTGCACAGCAACCGTATATCAGATACCACGGTAACTGCAAAAAGGACTAATTGCAGATCCAGTTACCGTGGTAACAGATACCATGATATCTGCAAAAACGCAACTATTGCGAAGTTAGGAGCTGATCTGTTTTTCTATTCCGGGAATTTGAACTGGACTGAACCAGTGATTTCCGAGTTGTGATGCAGCACTTACCGGTTGCGCCTAACGTTTCGTTTGGGGCGGGGTTAGTGGCGTAATCCTGTAACACATGCTAAAGTCCACACAGCTTCAAATGGTTACCTAGAGAAATCTGTGGAAGGTGATAGGAAGGTATGTTCAAATAATGTATACAACGGATACGTCAGCTACGATTCCTCATCAGCGATATTTCGGCCCTTCTTGGCAAGGGTCTTCGTCAGGCTGTCAATCTTCAGAGTCAAGGAAACAAACCTGTACGAGAAGAGCCGAACACCGCTGGAAAAAAACATCTGCTGACCCTTCTTTTCATCATCATGGTACCGGAAAAGTCAGCATCTGCTTGTTGGCAGTTTCTCGGCTCCTCTTTCTCCATCCTCGAAAATCTATTGAAAACGCGCATCCTCGTGTTTTCTTTTCTTGATTAAAAGTTTGTTTCCTTCCCCGACGTTTACCCTGAGGATTGACAGCCTGGTGAGGACCCTTGCCAAGAAGGGCCGAAATATCGCTGATGAAGAACGTAGCTGACGTATCCGTTGTATAAATTATCTGAATATATGTTTCAAAGTCAGCTTGAGCACCAGGCACCAGGATGGCTAGCATTCAACCGCGTACCGAACTTAATTGCTGAGGACGGAGATCAGCGGCCTGTTTAGACTGATGCTGATACCTTTACCTTTTTTGGGATCCCAAAACGTAAGTGGAGGGATACCTATGATTTCGTAAAAGTTGTCCGTCCGTCTGTGAGCACGATAACTTTGGAACGGAACGAGATATTTTGATGAAGCTTGGTGTGAGGATTCTTTGGGTCAAGGTACATGTCAAGTTTGTAGATGGGCCCCAAAGCTGTAGGCTATACTTAAGGGTGGGGGAGGGGTTTCAAATTAAGAGGCGAAAATAAATATTTTTTAAAAGCTAATGAGATAGTTGATTACGGGATAAAGAGATATGTTGAATACATATATGCAAATTATTTTCTCGCCAGACAAGTAGTTCATCGAAATCCGGCAAAAACCGGAAAATTTTTAAATTGTAAAAGTTGAAGTTGATTAGATGTTCGATTCTGGGATAAGAAGACATGCTGAATATGAAAAATTATTTTTTCGCCCGACAATTAGTTCGCCTGGAATCCGGAAGTTTAGCATGAAATTTCAAAGCCCAATAATAATAATAATAATTTATTTTTAACCCACAAATCGTACAAGACGAAAACAGTGGAGTACAAAAGAATATATGAAGACACAATTAGGCAAAACACAACACATACAAACAAAATCTACTTAAGAGTCAAACAGACGAATAAGCCTATGAGAGGGCGACAGACGCGCGTACGCCGTTTCGGACAGTTTTCTGTGGAGAGCAGACAATTTCTCCGTGATATCCGGTACCGAGTAATTACTAATAAATTTAGAACTTCTTTGCCAGGACGGAGAAAAAGAAGAAATTTACAAAAACGAAAATAAGAGGATCGCATAGCTTTAATATCCTTTTTCTTCAAAACAGGATGATATAGTCTCGTCGATTTAGGGGGAGGAGACATGCTGTTGTAGCTTTCGAACATTGTAAAGATAAACAAAAAGTGTATGCGATCAGTTTAGTTATCTTCAAAGTCCCAACTGGCATTTACTGGGTCAAAAAGGCCAAATGTATCCTACAACTATCTGGTGAACAATTTAATATATTTTTGTCGACCAATTTTCGAAAATAATCATGTGGCTATAGCAGTCAGTGCCCTACCCCTTTATCCATACAGGCGAAAGCTGTGCGCGTCGGACAATACGCTTTGTTTAATCTATGGACGCCGAAGGGAGTCAGTTTCTTGTACGTATGCTTTGGTTGGGTTTAGTCACAGAATTGAAGTCAATCGTGTCGGGGGGGGGGGGGGGGAGGCAAGGTGTAGAGATATCTTGTTCTAACTTGGTATGAGGATTAACTGTCAAAGTACAGGCCAAGTTGTAGATGGGTCCTTTAGATATTTAGAGGCTGAGGAGGGGGTTTCGAATGAAGGGTAAAAAAGGGTATGTTTTATAAGCTAATGAGATAGTCGTGTAAGGGGTAAGGAGGCCCGCTAAATCCATATCTGAACTTAAGTCTCCTTGCCAGACAAGTGATTCGGCCGAAACTGGAAATCTGATTGAAGCTCAAAGCTGTTTCTGAGGTCGATTAGAGATTCGGTATCCCAATAAGGAGACATGCTGAATTGCTGAACTTGATTTCCTTGACAGATAAGCTGGCAAAATTTGCCAAAACCCGAACCTTGGGAATTCACTAGCTCTTTTGCTCTGCATGCAGCTCACCGGGAATGCTGCTGAAATATGAAGAATTTTGTCAAAGTAAAGGACCTTTCTAAAGTCGATTAGGATGAGATATTGGAGTAAACATCCTTGCTGAATCTATATCTGAACTTGGTTGTCTGATCTGATTGGTTGTTTGGCCATTAATTGCCAAAAATTCCAAAACGACAACATTATTTTTTGTACATATTCAAGCGCTGGGTTATGGATAAATAGGAAAATGTTAAAGGGGTCTGGCGAAGACTCGGAAATCTACGAGATTCGATTGGCAAGAAGCGCAATAGATATTAGATTTTGGGATCCCATCGAAACCTTTGGTCTTGTTTTTTTTTTACAGGAAGAATAACCGGACGAACTCTCCGGTAAACCTTAGGATTGTAATGACGTGGTTGTTCGTTGAACGGTATAAAACATATACAAAAAATGAAACTCCAAAAATGAAATACTAAAAGTAACAGGAAAGGCTTACGGGATGTAGTCCAGCTCTTCTGGTATCTCAAACTGCTTGTTGATGATTGATTCTTCAATGAAAAATTTGTTCTTGCACCAAGACTTGGCAGAGAAAATGTTATCTGTCCACCGATTGGCTGCTTCCTTGGCCACCTGAAGAAATGCCATATAATGAATCTAGCCTACTTCAGCAGGATCCTAAGTAAGAGGGAGTTTATTTTTCTAGTTTCTGGTACTTAACAATGTTTTATTCCTCTTCTAGATTTTCAAAATATTTTATTTCTCTTCTAGCTTAAAGCTATTTGGAAAATAAACTTGTTTGATTCGTTGATTGGAAATGTCACAATAATAAGAATTTGAAATTTGGAAACAATGACAGATTAACGTTTATTCCATCCATACTTCTTTTCGATGTTCCAAAGTTCCGATGTCGTTTTTTTTCCACCCAAACGGCACTACACCAATTTTTGTATCTGCCATGGCTTGCTCTTTCCGGTTCCCACTTATTGCTTCTCAGCAGCTCGCTGCTCATCAATAGTTGTCTTTGCATATACCATGGTATCAGTTACCACGGTAACTGGATCTGCAATTAGTCGTTTTTGCAGTTACCATGCGTGGTATCTGATACCATGGTTGCTCTGCAAAAACGACAATTCATGATAAAGCGAGGGAATGCCGGACTTCAGATGCTTAAGCTCATGTCCAGGCATGGGGCCCCCACTAAACACTTTTTCCAAATTTACATTTCATTTTCAAAAAAGAGCTCTAATCATAGCGTCAAAGGTGGCCGAGAGGTCCTATATGAAGAGTTACTAGGTAAATTCGAAATTACCTCCTTACATGAACGAAGGCTGAAACTCTGCATGGAGTTTGGTGTCAAATCTCTGAATCACCCGATCCACAAAAATATTTTCCCTTCTGAAAAGCTGTCAAAAAGGCTCCCTCGCAAGGCAGCTACCACGGTTGAAAAGTTGCAGCCGATTAAATGTGCCCACCAGAGGTTTGCAAAGAGTTTTGTCCCTTCTTTTTTAAAGTTGTATAACGAAGCATAAGCTGAGCTGCTAGTTTAAATTTATCATGTTATTTATGACCGTTGTAGCCGTATATGCGTAGGCCTATTATGTGTGTGTTCATTTATATACATGACAATACCAAACAAATTTGGCGTGAGCCATGATCAATTTTTGGCGAATAAAAAGATTTATCTATCTATCTATCTATCAATTGCCGAAATTGCGCTTTTCGAAGTCATCCCAAAAGAAAAACTGATATCCAGTCACGTCACGAAGTGCCAAACTTCTTTCCCACCAATTTGACAAAATTCTAGGCTCTACTGTTGGTGATGGTGAAGGTGAAATGACTTTTTCAGATACCACGGTCGGACCGTGGTATCTGAATATCAGATACCCCGATGACTGGCCAGATACCACGATTACTGCGGAAACGCCTTTTGATCGTGGTATCAGATACTACGGTAAATTCGAAAACGACTTTAGATCGTGGTATCAGATACCATGGTATCTGCAAAAATATCGGCTATGCGATATTCTCATTGTTTCTCATCAAAGCTAGCGCGGTTAAAACAGCCGGGATGGATCGGTAATTCTTTGAAAAAACAACGCAGTTTCAAAGCAGTCAGGTACTTAATAATGGAACAGAAACTGTGACCCCGGGCCCCCCCCCCCCCCCCCAGGATTCTACTAAGTGAGGACCCCGAGTTCAACCACGCGTTTGGCACTCCCACCTGCACTAAGATATCAGGGATCGCTCTCCCTCCCCCCCCCCCCCCCCCCACACGCACACACTCATTGCTACATGATCCGGTTGGACCTATAGGCTACTTGGCTCAACTAACGCACGTATTCTTGCGACCTATTAAGTTTCATTCAGATGGTCCTCCAGCCCAAGCTGACTGTGAATCATATTTGACGGTGCAAAACGGATAAGTCAGCTACATTTAATTAGAGCTAATTGTTTTTCTATTCATTGTTTTTCCAAAAGTTCTTTTTCCAGCTTGAGCCTGAAGAGGACACTTGCTAAGAAGGGCCGAAATATAGCTCTAATAAAATGTAGCTGACTTCCGTTTTGCTTGCCGTTTTGCACCGTCAAATACGTCGACGGTTGTTCGCGAGAAGTTTTTCCGTCAGAAAAACCGGTTATGTAAACTGTTTCCCTGTTTTCGAAACAAGTCAATGGCTCTCGGAAAAGGCTTAAAACCGCCAAAACCGTGGGTTATTTGTTGAACACAGCATAGTTTTAAAGTATTCAAATATTTTTAAATCTGTAATAATAATAATAATAATTTATTCCTCACGCCTCTCAATACAAAATTTCTACATAACTGACAACTTGTGAAAAGAAAAATGACATGGCAGGGCGAAGAGCAGATCGCCTGCGGCACGATTGCCATTTAAAGTCGTCCTACGTTGAAAGTCTCGAGATATGGTATGTTTATGTTTAGGCTATTGGAGAAGGCTTCCAGTGATTTCATCTTTTCGACTGGAAACGGCAGTTTGTTCCAGATCCTGATGACCCGGGGTATAAACGAATGATGGTAAGAATTGGATCTTGCAATCTTCATCTTCACAGGCTCTAACTGCAGACTATGCGATCTTGTGTTGCTTTGGGGAATTATTTGAACAAGCTTGTCTTTTACGTTCCCAAAATTCTCGTGAACTATCTTGAAGAGGGTTTTTAAGTCTAAGATCGTTCTTCTTGTCTCAAGTTTATGGAGAGTGAGCCTTCTTAGAGCTTCGTCATACGGAAGGTTTCTGAATCCTCGAAGTCCTTTTACAAAGCGTTTCTGGACTCGTTCTATTCTGTCAATATCCTTTTTGAGATATGGCGACCAGATGGCAGTGGCGTACTCAAGCTGTGGCCTGACGTAGGTTGTGTACGCTGAGATCTTTGAGTGAATCTCAAGGTATCGTAGGGAGTGAGTGAGTAGCCAAAGAGTATTTGATGCTTTACGCACAACCAGGCCGATATGCTTTTCTGGTTTGAGGTCCGAGCTCAGCATTACACCTAGGTCCTTTTCGCAGGTAGATTTTGTCAGGTCGATACCTTTCATTTTGTACGAGTTCTTCGGATTTTGGCGGCCAAGATGGACGACAGAGCATTTTGCTACATTTGGTGAAAGTTGCCATTCTTCGAGCTTCTCTGTCAGGGCGTCCAAGTCGCTTTGGATTTGTGATGATGCACTAGCTTCTCCCAGGAGCTTCGTATCGTCTGCAAACAGGCCGAAATCGGTTTGGGAAATGGCATTTATGCAAATGTCTATGTACACGACGAACAAGACAGGGCCGAGAACACTACCTTGTGGGACGCCACTGGTTGCATCTATCCATGTGGATAGTGTGTCTGCAACCTTGACTGCAATTTTCCTATCATTCAAGTATACTGAGAGCCAAGTAGAAGAGTAAATAGTGCGAGTGGTCCTTTAACGTCTGATATTTGATACCTTAGCCAAGAAAATCGACCTCGGTCGGAGAGGCCAAAAAACTCCCGTTTGTTCTCTTGTTTAAATTTAGCGGCAGTTGCAGAGCCGGTTTTGTCGGAGGACGTAGGACGTCCATATTCTCATCGTCCCTATATGAGCCTATAGCGGACACAAAAATATCCCTCAAGAGATTCAAAATAAGTCAGTGTGGTTGTAAAGAATATACACAAATAAAATTTAAGAAAAAGCTAACTTTAAGAAAATCACCGACTTTAAAGTTTAACTGAAAGCCAACTTAATTTTGTGTCATTGAGCTGAATACACTGAATAATTTGGATTCTGCTACGGGATTTTTTTTTATTTTCCACTATCTTCTCTAGTTATGACGTTGAGAATATCTGCGGCCGTCCCCACAGCGTAAATTCTACTATGACGCGGGAAATTTTAATCTCAACACAAACGCGGCTTTTCATTGGGCAGTGGTGGGCTTGATGAAGACTGCTTAGTGCCTGAACAATAAAAAAAAATCATAAATCATTCTGGTAAGACATACAACACAGATAAAAGCGCATAGAGGTACTACAAATCACACGAAAATTCCACTATTTGGATATCGATTATTCGTGAATAGCGGAATAACGAAGTAACAAATTTTCTGCGGGTCTTCAATCCAATTTAAGTGAATAAGTGCTAGATTGTCCTATACCAGCCCTTTTCAGTTAAACTTTAAAGAAAAAGCGAGTAGACCTCAGGTTCATTACTTCATTACTTCGAGAAGTTTGTACTACTTGACTAACCTCAGTTTGCTTCTTTAGTTCTTCTAAGGCTTCAGGGTCACAGTCCTTGTATTTCTTCAGTTCTTCCTGCAGAACTTGGAGTTCAGCCTTTTTTTCCGACAATTCTTGTAGTATCTCACCACGATGATCGTCATCTTCTCGTCCAACCTAAAAGTGGACACCAATATCGACCAATCGCAAGACAAATCCACTTTTAAAGGAAAGGCAAAAGGCGACGGTTTATTGCACGAGTTCGTTGAACGCCCGGCAAGTGGAAACGTGTGCTCAGACCTCTTTGCAGTTTTCCGGCAAGAAGGTGTAAATGCTGATAGGACAGAACAAAGGAAAAGGGTGCTGAAACTCTCTTTTTCGCACAAAGATGAGAAAAGAAAAAAGGCAATATGTGTCCTTGCCGTATGTGTGTGTGTGATCATATGGAAAACAAGGAAACGGAAAAAGTGGGTCGACAAAGTAAAGCTAAATTACTGGCTGGTGAATTACTTGAAGGTGATGTGTGAAGGTCTAAAATGGAAATCCCAGATGTTGAGTGGCTGTGTAAAATAAGTTTGTAAAAAAAAAAATTGTAAATAAATAATTATTAAAGATTTTAAAATTTGTAAATATAATTTTGATACGGTATACGTTTTATGTTTGATAATATTTGAGCAGTTAAAAGGGATTATGGTAAAATAAATGCGAAAAAGTGGGGAATAAAATCCTCTATCTATGTATGATTTATGGTGTTTTGTTATATAGTTGTGTTGAATTTTTGTTGAGATGGAGTATTTTATTTTTAGGTCTTCTATTGGGGGGTTTGGGAGGTTCGAATGAGGTTTTAGTAAAGTGGTGAAGAGTCGTAAAATGATTTTTATTTTATTTTATTTTTGGTAATTTTGGTCACGGTGGAAGGGGTTCCCTATGCTTGAAGGGCACCCTGTGATACCGACTGAGCCACTATTTTAATGTGAATGTTATAGATTGATTGTAGGATACGGCTCTTTTTGTGTTTTTAGGTTTAACTGCTCAAATAAAAATTAAAAGATTGATAATTAATTAAAGTAGGAAATAAGAAATAATTTAAATTTATTGTATGAGTAAAGTGTAGGTGACGTATAAAGATAAGATATTTGAGTTGTAATAATAAAGAAGGTTGCGTCACTGAGAGGAGTGGAGTTGGGATTAAAAAAAATTGTAAATTAAAAAAAAATAAAAAAATAGATAAAAAATAATAGCAACTCGTGAGAATGCAGAATGCCGTTCCGACCATTTTTACCACCTTTTCCATCGACCGTGCTATTGCCCCGAGCGACCGAATGGATGAAATGACTGTATATATTTAGTAAAGAACAGTCCTGTGTTAGCGTAATTTTATTATGTGATGTATAATATCACGAATTAAGTAAATTGATTGATTGACTGATAAAGAGCGTGTTCCAACCTCCCTACCGCAGTTACTGCGAATGACGTAACGGATTCCGGCTTCCTTGCGTCGAGGCTGGAACGCACTTTTTTACTTTCAGCAAAAACATCGTGCCACAGGGTAACCCGACCAATCACATCACAGAGATCCGTAGTTATCACGCTTACTACGCTACAAGCGTGGCAAGCAAATAGTTACTATTAGTTACCATTTAGAGAAGGTTGGAGCGGTCAGAGTAGTAACTTTTCAAGAGGATGGAACGAAAATAGTAACTAATAGTAACGACTGTTTTTTAACTAATAGTAACTAACGAAAATAGTAACGACTGTTAGAAGGGTGGAACACGCTCTTGAAATTATGATGAAAAAACATGAAAAGCTTAGACGTAAGCTGCAAGGGCTCAAACATAATTTGTCATCTTTCCTCCAGGAGTTTTAAATTGTTTTACTGATTTTTTGTTTTAAATTTTCAAATTTTTAGTTAAAATCTTAATGTTTTTAAAGTTTTTTGTCTTAAAAGCTTTCGTCATTGTTTGCGGTGTTTGATCTGGCTTCGCCATTTTCATGTGTTGTTTTTTTAGTCGTTCCGATGGATTGGAGTTTGCTTTAGTGTTGGTTTGTTTTTGCGTATTTATATAATCATTTATTTTGTTATCATCAATTTTAGTGGATCAATAAACCATAAAAATAATAATGATAATTGAGACATACTGGTTCTTCCAATCCCTCGGTGCGTTCAGACTTTGGTCTCCGTGGCTGTGGGGTGTACCTGGCATTCGATTCCCGCTAAGTTCCGGCAGTCCCAGAATGTTGGTTGAAATTTAGAGAATAAATTTATTTAAAGAAAGTAATAACAGAGCTTTTTTGTTGTGTTTTATTTCTTTATAAGAATAATGGGTTTAAATACATTTTTTTCTATAATATTACATAAACTGAGTTGTTAATGTTTAGCTCTCGATTAACTTAAGTTTCTTTCTCTTTTTTATTTGGTTGGAGTTGGTTGTGTCGTGATGTGGAGGTCGGCTGTAATCGTGAGAAAACTTGGCGAGCTATTTAACTTTATTAAAAAAAAATGTGTACTTATATTAAGGTCAAATTATTAAAAGAAGGTTATTTTGTATGTGATAACTTTATTCCAAGCAACGGGCCGTAGAACCCTTCGGATTTTGTTTATTTTAGTGTCAATATCACTGATGCTGTGTGTCGTATGTAACAATTAAAACTTGAGAACTTGAGAAATATCCAGATCATCCGGGTCTACTCACAGGGGCGTCCCGAACCCTTCTCCCTTGGAGGAGGGGGGGGGGGGGGAGTGAACCTGGTAAAATTGACGGACTCGGTACCGGATTTTTAACGAATTTAATAAAAAAAAAATTCTAAAAGAGTAGCTAAAATGTAAAAAGTTGCATAGTATGAACAAGACCAAGTCTAAAGCGAAAATTTGGCGCGTTTTCACGCTCTTCCACATCTTTTTTTTTCAGGGATACGCCGTCGCACTAGCCTTTTCCCTTTCGAGGAAGTCCGGTTTTGCCAACAAGACTTGGAAGTGTGCCGACAAAAAACGACGTTGCTGCAAAGCGAAAACGACGCTAACGGCTGTACCCAGGACAACTTAAAGCGCCACAGGCGAAATTGTTTGAATCCGCCTTTTTTCTGGCAACATTTAACTACTTTCCATGCAAATTCTAGCTTTTATTGTGGTTCCCAAAATTCCAAGCCTCAAACACCAACTAAATGACGCGCCCTTCTTCTAAATAGTGAAGACTGCAAAATGAGCCGCAGGCGAAATTTTGTGGAAACACCGATTATCAGAGTGGATTTCTGCGATCCCAAGAATACCTATTAAACCATAGAGCTGTCTAGCGAAAAAAAGGGGCAATCCAGGGTAAAGTAGATACTAAGTACATTTATTCTGAATACTGTTGGTGACTATCTCTCCCTGCCGATGCAGAATCTCGGGGTATCTGCGAAAGAAAGCAAGAAGCGGTGTCACAGCTTCTCCCAAAGATCGCCGTGATTGTTTGACACATGATTTGAGTCGTTGAGTTTGAGTCCTTGCGGACACGTTTACTCCTTCTTCCTGAGGATCACTGGCGTGTTTTGGACTTCGTCATATAGAGTATTTACAGCAAACAAAGTAGGCTTGTTTTCACGTCAAGAGACGTGCTTATTCCTGAAGTAATGCAATTATTAGAAGTAAAAGTTAAGTAATGAATGGCAACCAGCTGAAGCTATCGTTAAATGGTAAAGAACAAGAGCTAAATAAATGCCACTTAAATTACCGAACTCAGTAACTGGGGTGAACCAAGTACCGTAATGCATTCGTAGTACCGAAAAACTAACTTAAAAAAATAGGAACAGACCCAAACAAAACTTAAAAATTTAAAAACCGTATTTCTGGAAAGTATCAGTCTTAAAAGATCCTTAAAAGGACCCAACTCCTCCCCACTCTGTACCTCCCCCCCCCCCCCTCCCCGGCTACGGTTTGAATTTTGGAAGGACAGGGAGATGGTGTCCTACCTTTGCTTTCTGAATGGTCTCACTAATTGCTACTTTCTTCTCATTAACTTCCTTCAACCGTCCAGAGAGTTCATCAATTTTCGTTTTTCTTGCATTGGCAGCTTTGCTAAGAAGAAATAAAGGTGAACTTTCAAATGCGGTTTCTAGCATCCAACGCTCCCTCCGTGGTACAGGACAAACCAACTTCTGATTAAATACAGTTTACGAGATCCTTATCGAGGGATTGCACCTTACCAGACGAAAATGGAAAAGCTCAATAAAAAAAAGAATAACTTTGCTAGGCATAGGACTTTCAACTTGACAAGTAAATTATTGGTGTTTGGTTAAAATTCTAAGCTTGTAAGTTTCTGGAAAGGTTTTACCGATGCTATTTTTATTGTAAAATCAAATCTCGCGTCGTATTGGTCATTTTTTGTCTTTAAGTCATAGCCGACCAATAGGATATGAGACTCCTTTTTCTGTAGCAAGGCTTTGCAGTCTCTTAAAACACATTTCCGATTCTACTTTGTTCTAAAACCGTGTTTAACCGATGAAGAAAGGATGGGAAAAACACATGGAGGTATTCTTTATCTTCGCATATCCAATCGCCTACAATTCACTCTGAAAATTGGAAGTCCTATATCTCGCCATGGTAAGTTCTTAGGGCGTATTCACGCCGTTCCCCGAGTACTCATCGGGGAATCGAAGGAAACGGCGAAAATAGAGGGAGTCACTCCACGCGAACTCCGCGTACAGAAACAGCGAAAACACGGGGAATACTTCCAAAATGGATTTTGTCCAAGAAAGAAATAAGCAGTTGACGAGATTAGCCTGGATCCACTTGATTTTTAGTTTTGTTTATTCTGATTGTTTTTAATTCAATTTATATTTCACCAACACCAGCAAAAATTGATTCCCCTCCGAGTCTGAAAGGGAGTCCTTTTTGATGGTGGTGATGATAATCGGAGCATTCCCTGTTCGTGGGGACTCGCGAGAACACGGGGAGTGGGTCCCCTGGACAAAAAAAAACGCGGGACTCCTTAAGTGGAGTCCTCGGGGAACGGCGTGAATACGCCTTTAGTTTTACCTTTCTGACGGTGGTGACACATCCGTTTTCGTCGGGTAGGGCGCAATCTCTCTATGCCGCTATCGCGATACGCGTTTAGTCGGTGTTAGGTTTGTGTCCCTTAGTTTGCCAAGAGTGGCTGCAAAATCATTCCAATTTATTAACAAGACGCAAAAGAACACAGAAGAAAAAAGAACACAAAATATTGAGTCGCGAATACAACATATTTACAAACGACCTCGGGGCCAGCGATCGGCATGTGGCCAGATCGCTTGCCGATTCGCGACTGAAACAAACCGGAATGAATTACAATAATCGACAATAATGAGTCACGACGGCTAGCGCGAGGGGTTAGCGCCTTCTACAAATCGCAAGAACGACAAAAGTTGTGCTAGGCACAACACTCCCCCACGCTTAAGAGAGTGGCTACACTCCAAAAGTCGAAGGCCAGAACCACTGTCGGGTCACAATAAAGCTAACATGGTACGGGCCGAAAAGCTTCAAAAATGTCCATTGACATCCCACCGCTGCCACCATTATTAACTGGGGTGTCCAGGGGTTAACTGGAGCGGTTCCCAGCTAGGTAAACGTAGACCTCCGCCGGGGTCAGAGACCTAATATGGTAGCTGCGGGCATACATAAGCTGTTACATTAACCTTCCTACCTCGCAGCTCGAGATCTAGGTTTACCCTTCCGGAGAACTTTAAAGGATTTCCGGTGATGGATCGGAAAGCGCCTGATATTTTTTCATACTCATGGGGAATAGAGCTGTTCACTCGCAAGAACTCCTTCTCCCTAACCAGTGTCCGAGAAGCTCCCGAATCAAACAGCACATGAAGACTTCGGCCCATGATAGAGAAATCCTTTAAAATTGGCAAATCCTGCCAAGATCCGTCGTATACCTCATCCCACCGCTGCCACCATTATTAACTGGGGTGTCCAGGGGTTAACTGGAGCGGTTCCCAGCTAGGTAAACGTAGACCTCCGCCGGGGTCAGAGACCTAATATGGTAGCGTAGGCCGGACGAGCCGATCTTCGAATGCGGGTTATACTACATCCCTAATGTGTGGTATAGGACGGGATAAGACGAACACAACTAACTATATTGAAGATAACATTAATTCTACATAGTTACTGATTAAACACTTGTACATAAAATATAAACTTATCTTTTGATCTGCTCTGGATCACGGCAACGAAGCAAGAGGAATCGATATCGGTCTTGTCTGGTCTATATCGTTCTGTCGCGCGCCGCCCCCTCCGCGCCGCCCCGGAAGCAAGGATGTTCCTTTGTCCAGCAGAACCCCAAAAACTGCTGGACGCGCGCTGGAACATTCGTCCTTCCGGAGAAACCAACGCTTGTATAGCAATCTAACAGGTATACTGCCAGCATCCCGGAAAGGGAAATTTAAACGGAAAATTTCAAAACTGCTCTTCTGTCCATCGTAAAATTTCACGCTGAAGACTGCATCTGTAGCACTGTGAGCCGACTGAAGATTCTGCGCATGCATAGCGCAGACAAAACTGGTGATGCGCTCTCATTCCGAGTTAGCGCCCCTCAAAGCTTGAAAAGCTGATCCGCGACGTCGAGGCGTAAATCCGCAAAGGCCAGCATGTGCTCCACGTCCCCAGCAAAACGTCGGAGCCTCAGGGACTGTAAGTGACACTCCGGACACTGAGAAGTGTCACCAAAGATGAGAAACCCATCTCACCACCTCTCGAGCGTCCACAAAAACATTACCACATCCTTTTCCTTGTCCCAACAGATACTAAATTTAGTGAATCGTGACAGAAGGTTAATTCACAAAAAGTCTTAAGTGTGTGGAAGGGATTGCTTTGCTGTTTTCAGGTAATTCAGCAAACGGTCGATGACCTTATTCCATCGGCAAAGACCTTAGGTCGCGGTGACGGTTCCAACTCCTTATCGATCATAGGTAGCACCACAGCCTAAATTCAGGTCTTACATTAGTCGATTCCACGACGTCGAGGCAAAACAGCTATAGGCACAGCATGTGTTCCGTGTCGGCAGCAAAACATCGGAACCTCAGAGGCTTAGCGGGAGTGACCAACTCCTCGCCGCCACTCGAACGTCTACAAAGTCTCCACCTTACGCATACGTCTCGTTCACAATTCCTCCAGGGACTTCACTTCCGACAATAAACCATCTTTGACTCACGCAAATCGCGCAACGCCAACAGCAATCCACTTCACATTTTGCACTTTAGGCTATCCTCAGAGAATCTGGGTTTTCATCCCAGCGCTGAGTACCAAGTGTTAGGTTTGTGTCCCTTAGTTTGCCAAGAATGGTTGCAAAACAATTTATTAACAAGACGATGAACCCAAAATATTGAGTCGCGAATACAACAGATGTACAAACGACCCCGGGGCCAGCGATCGGCATGTGGCCAGATCGCTTGCCGAATGCCGATCCGCGACTGAAACAAACCGGAATGAATTACACTGACTAGTCAGTCGACAATAATGAGTCACGACGGCTAGCGCGAGGGGTTAGTGCCTTCTGCAAATCGCAAGAAAGACAAAAGTTGTGCTAGGCACAAAAGTCGGCACATACAATAAGTGAGACGAGTAGCCTACCATACAATGGCAACCTGCACTACAGTGAAACAATGTCTGACGCAGAGCGGGTATCCAGTAAAAAGTGTGGAATAAGCTTGTGCATAAAGCGTATGTCTGTGTTAATCATAATGTGCTGACTGCTGGCTGGAGGTATTCTCAGTTCTGAATGCGTTAAAAGTTTAACCGAAAACGGCTGGGATATGACAATCTAGTTATCCATCACTTATTCACTAAAATTGGCTTGAACACCCGCTGAAATTGCGTTACTTCATTGTTCCGGTATTCACGAATTATCAATTTTCAAATAGTGGAATTTCTGTGTGATTTGTGGTACCTCTATGCGGTTGTATTTTTGTTGTATGCCTTACGAGAAAGATTTATGATTTTTTTTTGTTCAGGCGCTAAGCAATCTTCACCAATCTCACCACTGCTCACTAGAAAGCCTCGTTTGTGTTGAGATTGAAATTTTCCGCATCATAGTAGAACTTTCGTTGTGGGGACGGCCGCAGATATTCTGAACGTCATAACTAGAGAAGACAGTGGAAAAGAAAAAAATCCCTTTGCATAATCCAAATAATTCACTGTATCCAATTAAATGACACAGAAATAAGTTGTCTTTTCAGTTAAATTTTAAGCACAGGCAGAACAAAGACAAACAAGGCGAGTGTAAAGCGAAGGAGAAGACTGATGGTGATTGTATAATTGTTGAAGTGAACGGCACACGCATTCACCTGCTGCTGTTATCGGCGAGATGTTAAAAGTGTAAGAGCAAACAAAAACTCGTGCCAATCAGTGTAACAACCCCCCCCCCCCCCCCACACACACACACACTCAAGAAATTATTTCCCAATTCCTGCTCCTTCTTGGCGGGGAAGCTGCAAACCATTAGTACAACTCGAAGGGACATCATGGCTACGGAAAAAGTTGCCTCCAACTACTCTGCTACACCCATCATAATATAAGATAATCCCTTCCTTTATCTGTGGCTTCTCGCAAGCCCTGAAATTACAACAAAACAGATCTTGCAATCATGCCAAAATAAAATTCACTGGCCTTTTAGTACAGCAGACTGGAAGAAAAATATAGGTTATTAAGGACACAACCTATATTTTCTCACGAAAAGAAAGGAAACACATGTATAACAGATGCTGCTGATGTTAATTTGAGAATTAAGCGCTCTTCTACATTTCCGAAACGTTTCGAGCTATCCTGGGTAGCTTGAAACAACAGAAGTTGACTGTACTGTCCAACTGATTTAAATGTGAGGTCCCTGGGATCCCCAAGGGTGTCCAGTGTCCTCATATACTGTCAGGAAGACAATGGGTTCAGTATACAAATATCTACACAAGCGCTGACTCACCGTCAACCACACAATCCGCACGGAAAGCATCGCTGTTCGAGACCAATCATTCACTGCTATAAAACTTCAAATGCAGGAAGGATTCGGATTACAAAATCAAATTCAAATTCGGATTACAAAATCCGAAAAGCTTCATATCTTACCTGGGAAATGCCCAAAAGTAAACTGAGGTTCCAATCTTTTCCGAGTCAACAAGGCCATCATCTACAAGTGACTGAACAACTTCTTTAACCGACTGAACGATAATCCCTTTTTCCTTTGGTGCTATTTTCTCCAGTTCCTGGAAGAGAAAAAAAATGCCAGTCGTCTGAATTTGCTTCTCGAACAACATCAGATAGATAGATGGATACACAACCATATTTTCGCTTGCTGTCAACAAAATTATTTACTATTTTTGTGTAACTACACTTAAGATCAATCATGTTTTTTTTTCAATTTTACAAACTCTGTAATAAAAAATTGGTACATCTGACATGTTCTGCAGATATAATAATAACAAAAAAAATGTAATGTCCTAAGATGTCTATGATCTTTTTTGTGTTTTTGATTTTGAATGATTGTTTTTGTATTTATTGCAAATGATCAACCAGCTTTTTTCACGTAATGACATATATATCTATATTCCTGCCAATATAGCCTGCTGGAGCTGTCCTAACATAGCAATCCATCCCATAAGAGCCAGAAACAATCTTGAAAGCTTCAGCATTCAAATTTTAGGTTAGGTATTACAAAATGATGCAAAACAGATAAGTCAGCTATGTTGTTCCTCAGCAATGTTTTAGTCCTTCTTGGCAAGGGGCTCAGGCTGATGATGGAAGAAACAAACCTGCAATAAGTAAATGAAGCTTCTAGCTATTAAATAAGTATCCTATGTTTTATTTTATTTGTAGTTATATTTATGCCAGTGTTTGTTACTTATTTTGTCATTTGTTCGACCCTAGTTGGTCGTATCCTAGTTTAAATAAAATAAATATGTTTGTGGAACTACTTTTTACTTATGATGCTTGTCTGAGTTCAGGATACTTTGCTATTTGCACCACCCTTATATTCCCCCTCCCCTAGTAAACTTGTGTAAATAAAAACAAGATCGCAAGGATCGCATGTGGAACATCAAACTACATCCCTCCTGACCGAATTAATTAATGTCAAATGCCATCCAGTTACTTATTTTTCTTCTTTGAAGGATTGCCTGGCGCCAAACAAAGCCAAAAAGGTGCAAGTAGCCCAAGTTACTTGGGTCAACCTGGTGGCGCAAATAAAGGCTCTGATCGCCTGGAAAATATCCAAAAGAGAACACTGAGTAAATAACGGCTGATCATAATTTTTCATATGAAGAGGCTCTCATTAAACTTGACGTTCCTAAATTAACTGACCGCAGAAATACTCTTTCAAAACAATTTGGAGCAAAGATAATGTGCTGTCCCCAGATGGCCCATCTATCCCCTCCCACCCCCTCCTGTCTTCCGTGCGTCGGTCCGAAAGGGATACTGGCAATTAGTTTCCTCCATATCCTGCTAATTCTTCTGCCCAATTTTTATCATCTCATCATTTATTTCTGGTCATATCTTGTGTGTGTTAGTTAATTTGTTTTGTGTCTTTGTATTTCGTAAATATTTTATTCCTCTTCTAGCTTTGAAGGACACCTGAAAAATGAAACCATACTTGAACACACCATGGAGAATGCATTTACACACATGGCCACGGAGAGCATTCTTCTCCTGAGCGTGACCTTTTCAAAATAGGGATCGTTTCTGGAGGTTTGCACATACAGACTCCAAGCCAAAAAGCGCAATTCATTCAAATCTTGTACAGCGCTGGCCGGATCGTATTGGAATTTCTTCTAGATATACGTTTGGGCTTAACTGGTTAAAAAATATTCCAGAAGAAGGGTTGATTCGAGACATTTGTTCATTTGTAAAACTGTTCTGTACTGAAATAAGGACAGATGCAAAATGGAGCAAAAATCATAGCTTGGAAACACTACGTCGTATAGGGATTGGGTTTTCTGCAGGCAATGTTAACGGAAGTCATACAGATAGGGATGATACTTAGTACTCTTCATTCAGGTGTCCTTTAAGCTATTTGGATATTAAACTTGATTGATTGATTGAAATAAATATACTAAAGGTGCAAACAAAAACTGGGAATGTAAGGTGGTGCAAAAACAACTTGGCCATGGTCAGCTGGTGTTTAGAAGAAAGGCATTTGGCAGTGATGCAGTTTCTGTCAACAAACACAAAAAAAAATATTAGGTTGTAGAGTAGACTTTAAGTGTAGAGCCTGGACAGAAGCAGTGGTAATTGCATGTACATATTTCATTCACAGGTGGTGGTGCAAATAGCAAGGTATCCTGTAGATTATATACCGTACATAAGAAAAGAGTTAATTTCCAAAAAGCAGGTCTTTACTCTGTTAACTACCCAGGGGCTGTGGAAGTTCATGTCCGCACCAGGGTTTGATAAGTTTCCAGGTTCACTCTTCTTGTTATAGCCAGAAGAGAACCCTTGCCTGAACACAAGAAGCTGCCAAGGAATCACAAATAATGGCTGCAATATTACTGAGTATGATAATAAAAAAGTGTGTGCTGTGGTAGTGTATTGGGCGAACATGGTAGTAGCTACTGATTTGTAGATGTTAATGCACCAAGTCTTTTCGAAGGTGATACTCTGTTCGTAGGTCAATAACTAAAGCACGTATATTTCGTATTTACTGACATTGGAGTTAGGTCAATAGCACTTGTCACTAGGTCAACTGGGTCGGACTGAGCTCATCTCAAACTCAACTAGCTCAGGACTGAACTGAACCCCAAGTCGAACTGTAGCTTGAGTTGAACTGATTTCCCAACTGTGAACTCCATCCTTTTATACAGATTTCTAAATTCCAGAGACCAGAGTGCCTCAACAAATAGGGTTGCTTGTCCAACGTCCTAGCAAATCTCTATCCAGTCTGAAAGCTTAGGTGACCAACAGAGTAAGTTTGTCTAGTTTCTTTTTTTTTCCTTTACTGGGGAAAAGAATTCCTAGTTTGGGGAAAAGGAAATAAACTCTTTCAGTCTGGAGAAAAGCATGGGTGTTAGGGCTAGCCAGAAATAGAGAGAGTTGAGGATAGAGCTTGTTTAGTAAGTTTTGATCAAGATACTTGTTTATACTAAATGTATCCTCAGTGAGGATACATTTAGTATTTCAAGACCTCACATGGGACAGATCAGCTGACTCATCCATTTTACACTCATCCATTTTAAATAGTCTTTGAGCCCAAGCTGACTTTGAGCTTGGGCTCAAAGCTTTTTGACCCTATCTGACCACTTAAATGCTAAGTCAAGATGAGCAACACTCCAGCAAAAAAAAAGAAAGAAAATAAACACATAAAGTTACAGAACTGAAACCACGCTATGTCACTGAAAAATTTGGCAACCATTTGAGCAAAATAGAAAGTACCTTTAGCTGAAAAAACTCCTTCTTTTCATAGAATATCTCCATCATTCTCTGTCTTTTTTCTTCCAAAGAAAGTCCCCGCTTTTTAGACATGTTTTAAGTCAGTTTTGAATTTTCTGCCAGACGGAGGACGTCGTTTTTTTTTATTCCGTTAGATGGCACCTGCGATGTCCACTTGAAAGTTTCACAAAATAACTGACTAAAAGGGTAAGGAGTATTTATGACTTTTGTTGAGCTCGTAAAATTATACTTTTGCCCCACGTTCACCTTAGAATATAATATTTGCTGTATAACCTTTGCTTTTTAGTGCAAGAAATTTTCTCCTCTCTTTTGTTTTTGTGTCATCTAGCGGTGATACTTATAGTACCGATGATGTGTGATCTACTCAACAGATGGCGTTCTCGATAACAAAAAGAATTGCCTGTTTCTTCTATTCAGTTTCCCTTTCCTTTCGTACCAACCATCAGGGTTTTCTGTTCGTGAACTATGTGGAAAAGTTGAATTTTTCTTATCATGATGATAACAGAGCATAAAATCCTACCGGGAGATCCTGATCGTGTGTTCGCACTAAACGAATCAACCTTCCGCCAGACACTCTTGGAGCAAAGGTCCGGTCTCTCTGATTTCTCACAACTAAAATCTCTTCCAAACTAGAACATTAGAAAGTAAGACGTCTGCGCTATACTTATAGGGTTCGAGAGGGAACTAATTTCTTGGAAATTCTTCATTTCCAATGGACGAAGCAACAGGTTTCCACGATGTGGTGATCGTAGGAGCTGGTCTAGCCGGACTGAGTGCTGCGAATTATTTAATCGAGAATGGAATTAATGACGTCATAGTCCTAGAAGGTGAGTAGAATGTTATCACTTATCGGAAGCCTATTTATTTTGTTTCAAGGCTGAAGATTTAATTTTTCGCTTCTGTACATAGTGAATACGAAGGGTCAAAGTCGGAGACGCAAGGTCAAATGACGAAAACCCAGTACAGTAAAAGAACAAACCTAGTTGACGTATAACTAATTACGTAAATAAACTATAATTATTCCTTGACTCTCCAGAAGACGGGCACCCACAAACCTGTCGAAACTTGGGAAAGATCCATCCGGAAACCCGCAAATAAGAACCCAATGGGCAATTTAAGCAATAGGGTAAACGATGGCAAAACACCAACTAAAATGTACAAGTTACTTTTAAAAAAATCATCTAGGCTATTACAAGGCTATACAAAATGAGTTATTACATTTTTGTATTTGAAAGAGGTTTGTTGCAATAAACATATTATGGTAGATAAAGACACCCTGAACGGGTTTGATTCGTGTTTTTTCGTTGGGCAGGCCAGCACCAATCAACTGTTTGCGCAGCCGGTTGGCGGCGCGGGGTGGTGGCTGCCCGATGAAAAATTTGTAGCCTGCGTAGTAGTATGGTAGTAGTACGAAAACGTTGCATGTAATACTATGTAATTGCAAAGAATACTATCATTTAATGTGCATCAGATTGGTCCAATCTTATGTAGCAGTATCGAGTAGCATCGTGTCTTGCCATAGTAGAATCCAGTCTTGCTAATAGTAGCATTTAGTAGTATGCAGTAACACGGTAGCCTTGAAGTAGAAGCATGTAGTAGCATCGTTAGTACTGCATACAACTTTTTCGTACTACTTCATAGTACTATTTTGAGATAAATTTTTCATCGGGTGAAGCTACGTAGCAGGGACCAGGGGCGTCACAAGGGGGGGGGGGGGGGGGTGCAGCTCCCGCTCACCTTTTTGAGATTCGGTAAAATTTTGGGCCGGACGCCAAC
Organism: Branchinecta sandiegonensis; assembly: GCA_030848855.1. Classification (NCBI taxonomy): domain Eukaryota; kingdom Metazoa; phylum Arthropoda; class Branchiopoda; order Anostraca; family Branchinectidae; genus Branchinecta; species Branchinecta sandiegonensis. The sequence continues at coordinate 17,081,537 of JAUPMV010000016.1, read as the reverse complement.
AATTTTACTAAAATTGTTCGATAATTTTTCGATAGCAGGACTGGTCGATATATTTACGGAGATTCGGTAGTTATACAGAATCCTAAATAGGCTAACTGTACAAATCTCTTCGGTATAATGATCGAGATTTGGTATAATTGCCAGTATTCGGTAGTTATCACGAATTTGGTGAAAGGATTTACTGAAATCATTTGGTAATTTTTCGCTGCCAGAACTATTCGGTATATTTATGGAGATTCCGTAGTTACACAGAATCCCGAATAAGCAATTGGTTCAAAATTATTCGGTATCATGATTGGGATTCGGTAATTTATTCAGTATAATTTCCAGGATTAGGAAGTTAACCACGAATCCTGACTTTGTTCCAGTTTCGACGAAAGTATACCGAATACGAGTATTCGGTAGTCTTTCCTCGAGTCTTTCGATACCAAAACAGTTCGGTATAATAACCGGAATACGGTAGTTATACAGAATCCCGAACATGCTATCGTTGTAAACTTATTCGGTATAATAACTGGGGTTCGGTAATTTATTCGTTATAGTTGCCAGGATTCGGAAGTTACCACGAACCTCGAAACTCAGAAGAGGTCGAGTGAAGCACTGGTCGCAGATCTATGAAAAGCAGCACTTTTCGTAATATTCTCTATTTTGTGGAAGGGCGGGTCATTAGACGGGGATATTAAGCCAGTTTTAGGATTGAGATTTCGAAACATTAAAAGCTAGAATTTGGATGGAAATTAAATTTGGCAGGAAAAGCACACAAGAATTTCCCCTGCGGCGCTCACTTTATGTGATTATGAGTATATTGACTAGACTACAGTTGCTGCTGCTGCCGGAACGTCGCTACGTCCGGTTTCTGGAACTTCTTAGAGTCTCGGTATTTAATCAACGGTAAAATGATAGAACTTGTAAGAGAAGCAGTTAAATTTTAGCCTACAGAAAAAAAAATTGATTTCGAAAATTTTCGCGTGCGGCGCTCGGTTTAATTTTCTATTGGCTATAATAGATAGAAGCTGTTACTGCAGTCATGCCCGGCAGTATATTCTCCATGTAGGCTTCACCAGAACGCCGCCTAATAGTTGGCTTATCTTCTTTCATGCCCGATGAAAAATTTGTAGCCTGCGTAGTAGTATGGTAGTAGTACGAAAACGTTGCATGTAATACTACGTAATAGCAAAGAATACTATCATTTAATGTGCCTCAGACTGGTCCATTCTTATGTAGTAGCATCTAGTAGCATCCTGTCTTGCCATAGTAGCATCCAGTCTTGCTAATAGTAGCATAGAGTAGTATGCAGTAACACGGTAGCCTTGAAGTAGAAGCATCGTTAGTACCGCATGCAACTTTTTCGTACTACTTCATAGTACTATTTTGAGATAAACTTTTCATCGGGTGCTGCCCTTATTGTTACTCTTCCTACGTAATCGCTTCTGTTCCATAATTTAAAGCTCGAATTCTTAGTTCTAGGATTCGGTAAAATTTTTGAAAGATTCGGTTAAATTTTTGAAAGATTCGGTAAAACTTTGGCTCTACACCCCCCACCGAAAAAGCACTTCCGACGCCCCTGGCAGGGACTGTTAGCTTAGGGACCGAATTACTGGTAGACATCATGTCGCGACGTCGACATGGACCTAATGTTCAAAGTGACAGAAATAGAAAGCGGAAAAGTTAAATCAATCGATTTCTTTAATTCGTGATCTAATTCATCACAAATTTTCAAATACAGTAAAACGGGAATATTCTTTAACGTATACATCGTACAAAAAACCTTTCATTGTTTACTACTGGGATTAATATTGTCTCTACTGAGATATGATTCTTTCTAATTCGGATTAATCTTATCCCCATAGAGATACGATTAATCCCAGTAGCAAATACGGCAGTTAACTTTAATCCTTACTCGGATAAACTTTGTACAGTGTACAAAAAAACAGTTCAATCATTTGGCGTCTCGGGGCAAATAACAGTCTACGGAACAGGCGACAGAAGTGGCCGGACCAACACTCTGCGATCCGGTGCATAGCCTTAACACATCAAAAAGTTCAGTAGTCATCTCTTTAGACTCCAGTGGCAGCTAAACATGGCAGCCAAACACAGTATATTGGGGAATTTAACCGAGAGGCATGTATCTTCATTTGCGAAGCTGACTGGAAATTATATATTCAAATAAAGGATAAAACTTCGTTCGTGCCTTATTTTATTCGTAATTTTAGCTGTCTTCAAATATCAACCTGCCGTGATTTCTAATTTATGTTGACGATCCACAGCTAGCAGTTTGTAAATGCTACACTGCTACACCTCTTACTAGAAATGATCTTTTCACGATAAAATGGCTCAGAATTATCGTTTTCAATATCACCATTACTTTCCACGAAAAATCAGCGATTTTCTTGTTAGCGCATGTCCACTCTATCCAGCCTGCCATCTCTACGACGCGGTGGCTGGACGCAAAATATGTGAAAACTGAACGCGCCCTGGTTAAAAAGTGGGAAAACCGTGCAAAGCAAAAGAAATCCTAAACAGATGTGTCTTCCAAAATGGAAAATAAAAACTTCGATAACTTCTCGTCAACGACTGTATTTGTGAAAGAGTCGTTGACGGGCCGGTCAAGTCGGCTAAGCCGAAAAAGTGCTAAAAAGTCGTAGGTACAAAACGAAACAATGGCGAAGCGAAAGACGGGGATTTCAGAAGCTTATACTCCCATAACCTAGGAAACTATGGATAGTATGAAGGGCAGAATAAGCAAGAGGGGTCCTTTAAGGAAATAAATTAGTTATACATTAATTATTTTATGGCACTTGCAGCCTCTGGCTCAAGTGCCATATACCGATCACAATTCCGTCTGTCGGTCTGTCGGTCTGTCCGAGTTTTTTGTCACACTTTTTCGAGTTAGGGTACTTCCAGATGCGCTAGGACAATGAAACTTGGCAGGCATATTAGGGACCCGACCAAACTAACCTAGAAATAATCAGTTTCCCGATTCGACCATATGCGGGGGAGTGGAGGGCGCTGGAAACTTGAAAACTTAGGGCATTTTGTCACACTTTTTCGAGTTAGGGTACTTCCAGATGTGCTAGGACCATGAAACTTGGCAGGCGTATCAGAGACCCGACCAAACAAACTTAGAAATAATCAGTTTTCCGATCCGACCATTTTGGGGGGAGTGGAGGGCAGGGGAATCCGGGAAATTGAGTAGTGTGTAACTTTCGAACGGGTGATCGGATTGTAATGAAACTTAATAACTGAATATATTATATATCTGTGATGTCCCGTTTAACGTCTTGACCGGGTTCGGTAGCCAGGGGGGAGTTGGGGGGGGGGGAGACCGGAAATTTCAGTAAACGGTTGGAATGGAGGGATCGGAGTGAAAATTGCTGGGAAGAACAAGCATCTGCTCTAGATAAATCGTTTAGACAATCATAATGAACCCGGACATTTAGGGGGGGAGGGGGTTTCCCGGAATTCCGGTGATGGCGGTTTTGGGGATTTTCACGATGAAACTTGGAAGACATATCAGGGACCCGATCAAACTGACTTCAAAATAAAAATTTTGTCGATCTGGTAATGGTGGGGGGAGTGGAGGGAGGGGAATCTGGAATATTCAGTCATGCGTAACTTTGGAACGGGAGATCGGATTCGAGTGAAATTTAAGAATTGAACAGAAGACATTTCTCTGGTGATCTTTTTAATATCCGGACCGGATCCGGCAACTATTGGGGGGGGGGGGGAATACGTGAACCGCTTAGAATGGAGAGATTGGGATGGAACTCAGTGGGCAGAACAAACAGATGCTCTAGGTAAATCATTTACTGAATCGGATTGGCTACGGGCACCGTGGGGGAGTTGGGGGGGGGGGGGGGGAGGACCCGAAATCTCGAGAAACAAACAGAATAAAAAAAATCCTCGATATGATAATCTTGGGGGTGAGTTGAGGAAGGGGAATCCAGAATATTGAGTCATGCGTAACTTTGGAACGGGTGATCGGATTCGAGTGAGATATAATAATTGAACAGAGGACATTTCTCTCTGTTTTTTTTTTCCATTTCCAGACCGAATGCGACAATTATTGGGGGGGGGGATACTTGACCCGCTTAGACTAGTGTGCTCGGGATCGTGGGAATAATAAACGGATGCTGTGGATTAATCATTTACAGAACTGGATTGGCTCCGGGTATTGTGGGTGGAGTTGGAGGGGGGGGGGGTCTGGGATTCCGGTGATCGCGAGTTAAGGTACTTCCTGATGTGCTAGGACGATGAAATTTCGCTGGAATATTAGAGATTCAACAACATTTGCTTAGAAATTGCTACTTACCAACAGGGGCGTCCCGAGGGGGGGGGGGCGCAGCGCCCCCCCTACGTTTTGGGCATTTGGTCAAATTTTCGCTGAACGCGAAAATTCGGTCAAAACGGGCATCGCGGCGAAGCCGTGATGCCTGTTTTATGCAATTTCTTGTACCCACATCTCCAAATTAGGCGATTTAACATTCTTATTGGTCCCATTCTTTATCGAATTTGGTAATTAATCCGATCTTTGTTCAATCCGAGTCGATTTCACCGCATTCGGTACTTCCCTACGTAAATTCGGTGATCTAACGTATTTATTTGGTCACATTCCTTAGCAAATTCGGCTGTTCACCTGCCTTTTCTCAAGTCCGTATCTTTTCTATCGCATTCGGTCAGTCAATTTAATAATTCGGTCATTAATCAGATTCATTTGGTTCTGATTCGTGACCGAAGTCGACAATCCATCCAAGTTTTGTTCAGTCCGAGTCGATTTCACCGCATTCGGTACGTCCCTACGTAAATTCGGTGATTTAACGTATTTATGTGGTCACATTCGTTAGCAAATCCGGTTGTTCACCGGACTTTTCTCCAGTCCGTATCTGTTCTATCGCATTCGGTCAATTCATTTGGTAATTCGGTGATTAATCAGATTCATTTGGTTCTGATTCGTTACCGAATTCGGTAATTCGCCTGATTTTTGTTTGGTCCGCATCTGTTACCAGACTTACCACATTTGGTTGTTTTCGGTGGTTCTATCAGGAGTCTTGTTCCATTCTGAAATTCGGTCGTTATACCGCTCCCGATCTGCTCCTTATTTTTTTAGTTAATTTTTCGGTATTACGAATTCATTATTTGGTTCACCCTAGTTACTGTGCTTGGTAATTTAAGTGGCGTTTATTTATCTCTTGTTCTTTACCATTTAACGGTAACTTTAACTGGTTTCCATTCATTACTTAACTTATACTTCTAATGATTGCAGAACTTCAGGAATAAGCACGTCTCCTGACGTGAAAACTAGCCTCTTTTTATTTGCTGTAATTCAGAATAAATGTACTTTACATCTCCTCTACCCTGGATGGACCGTTTTTTCGCCAGGCAGCTCTGTGGTTTAATAGGTAGCCATGGGATCGCAAAAAGGCATTTTGATCATGAGTGTTTCCAAAAATTTCGCCTGCGACATATTTAGCAGTCTTCACTATTTAGAAGAAGCGTACGTCATTCAGTTGGCGTTTGAGGTTTGATTTTGGGGTGCTTGAACCACGTTAAAAGCTGGAATGTGCCAGAAAAAAGGCGGGATTAAAGAATTTTTGCCGGCGGCGCTTTCTTTTTTCCTAGGTACAGCCGTTCACGACGTTGTCGCTTGGCAGCAATTGCGTTTTTTGTCCGAATATTTTCAAGTCCTGTTGGCAAAACTGGACGTCCCCTAAAGGTAAAAGGCTAGTGACGGTGTATACTTGAAAAAAAAAAAGAAGTGGAAGAGCGTGAAAACACGCCAAATTTTCTCTTTAGACTTAATTTTGTATATACTATGCAACTTCGTACTTCTTGAAGGCAACTCGCTCTGTTTTAGAAAACAGTTATAAATTCTGTCAATGTCAGGTATCGATTCGGTCAATTTTTACCAGGTTCGCCCCCCCCCCCCCAATGAAGAAAGGCTCGGGACGCCCCTGCTTACCAAATCCGATTATTGCTTAAAGTACCAATCTTGACCGCAAAGTAAAAAAAATACTTTTAAGCAATATATGCATTTTCATGATGCCCATCAGCCCATTATCATTTTCACCTTAAGGGTTTTGCTTACAATGAAGTTCTAGCTCCCTTAGAGTGCGCATCTCAACCGCAAAGTCGAAACTTACTTTTGATCAATCAAAACGTCTTAACCCATGCAAGTGCCGTATGAGCTTACAGCTCTTGTTTGGATTGGATCTGTAAGTGTACAGCGACTGGATTATTTTCTTCGGGAGGTGACATAATATTTGGCTGGCGAGTCGAAATTTACCTCTAGAAGGTTATAAACCAACGAGAAGCCCTTATATCAACGAAAAAATTATCGGAGGTTGCTCTTTTATTTTTATGACGCAAAAGGGATTAGTCAGCTGTGATCCGCACCATCCAGAACTATCGCTGGATCAAATCATAGCTGACGTTTTGGTCATCAAAAGTGGTTCGCAGTCAGCTTAGGCTGAAGGAACATTTAAAGCGTGTTCCACCCCTCTAACAATTGTAAATATTAGTTACTATTTTTGTTCCCACCTCGTGAGAAGCTACTACGCTGACCATTCCATCCTTCTCAAAATAGTAGATAACAGTTGCGTTTTTGCAGATACCATGGTATCTGATACCACGGTCTAAAGTCGTTTTTGCAGTTATCGTGGTATCTGGCCAGTTATCGTGGTATCTGAAATTCAGATACTACGGTCCGACCGTGGTAACTGATCGCAGTATCTGAAAAAGTCATCTCACTTTCATCAATTTTCGTCAGATTGGTGGGAAAGAAGTTTGGCACTTAGTGATGTGACTGAATCTCAGTTTTTCTTTTGGGATGACTTCGCCACTGACAGCCGTATATCAGATACCACGGTAACTGCAAAAACGACTGATTGCAGATCTAGTTACCGTGGTAACAGACACCACGGTATCTCCGAAAACGCAACTAATAATAGCTGTTCGCTTACCACGCTCGGAAGGGTAGTTACCGTGGTAACTACGATCTCTGTGACGTGATTGGCCCGATCTGCCCGCGGCACGATATTTTGACGATAATAGAAAAATGTGTTCCAGCCTTGACGCCAAGAAACCAGGGTTCATGACGTAATGTGCAGTAACCATGGTAAGTTGGGTGGAACACGCTCTTAGCCACTTTAGGCTGGAGCTGGAAGAATATTATAAAACAAGTTTTTCGTCTTTGCAGCCGGTAGTCGAGTTGGAGGCAGAGTTCACAGCTACCTCGACACATCGAGTAATTCGGTATTCGACCTCGGAGCCCAGTGGATTCACGGATCAGTTGACAACGCTCTCTGGGACTTTTGTGAGGAGCGAGGACTTATTGAGAAGGAAATTAAGACTTACGATGGGGAAGGTAAGTGCGGATTCACCACTAGAGTAGTAAATTATACTACTTCCACTAAGCTTCCGATCATTTACAACTCATTGGAAGTATACGTGTGCTATGGGCGGATAAACGTGCCCCTGTGCGAACAGATTAATGTAACGTTTACACGGACAAGAAATCCTGTCGAGTAGAAAGGAATTCCGGACGACTTGAAAGGATTCCGTTCGTGAAGACGATTAGAAAAAAAAAGCCTAGCTGCATGGGCAAGAATTTCTTTCATGATGAAAGGAACCCTGATCCGAGCCCCGAGCCTCGTTTTTGTTGCATGCTGCAGGTCCACTTCTCGGCCGATTCCGGACTGATTCTTTCTACATCCGTTTTTGCACTGCAGCGCTTCCGAGGAAGACGGCAGCGCTTCCGAGGAAGACGGCAGTGCTTCCGAGGAAGACGGCAGCGCTTCTCGAGAATCACGGACTTGCTGACCGACCAAGTCCGTGCTTCCCTGCAAGATGCTGCAGCGCTGCCGCTTCAACCAAGAAGAAAGTGAATCCAAAAACGCATATTGTGCAAAAGCAAAGAAGTGCTGCAGCAGCGATGCGGCAGCGCTATTGCAACAAAAACGAGGCTCTGATCTACTTGAAAGGAATTTCTTCGGCGGCGCTGGTAAATAAACAAAAAAAGTCTAGCTAGCTTTTGAGCAGCAGTCATCAGTAGCCTCAGTCATCAGTAGCCTACTGATGTGACAAATGCTATTAAAATGTTTTTTTGTTGGCTAGTGAATTTATTCATTTTCTGGTATGAAGATTTTTTTTTCTTTGCGTGTAAACATAATCTTGTCACCAAGACCGGATTCTGATCAAGTTTTCCTCTACTTCTAAACACTGCGTAAGGGAGGAGGAAATTAAGACTTACGACGGGAAGGTAAATGCGGAACTCACCACTAGAATAACAAGCTACTTCTGCAACTGAGTTTGAGACCATTTACAACTCTTTGGTACGTTGTCTATGGGCGGAGCTAGACATAACCCTCGGCGAACAGGCAGAAGGTGTACTTTTAAAGGACCTCTCGCACTATTACTCTTCACCTTACAGTATTTTAAAATATTTGAATTCTTTAGTGCTGTCCTTTCAGCAAATAACACACTGTTTGGCTGTTTTAAGCCTTTTCAGAGACCCGTTGACTTGTAGCGAAAACAGGGAAACAATATACGTAACCGGTCTTTCTGATGGAAAACTTCTCGCAGACAATAGTCGACAGCGTGATACACATCGAAAGTATCAAAACACGGCAAGTGAGAAAATCAGCGTGGTTTTGTTAGACGGATTAGAATGTACCGTAGGAAATTGGGGTCTCCGGGTTTAGAAATATGTGGAGTGACTATGGAAGTAGGTTGCATTGGTATTATAGGTTAGACAGGTCCTTTAACACAGGAATTAAGTCCGCATGGAATTTGTTCCAAAATTCGCAGATGTACTTTCACGACAGACCTATATAGGTGACGCCGTTAAGCCCCGTTTACAGGCATGCCTAGCCAAGCATGGGTGCCTAAGCATGTGCTTAGCATCACCGTTTAGACCCCTGCCTACATTGTATAAAAAAATCTTGCAGTATTCGCTACTGAGATTAATCTGGAATTAATCACCCAGTGGAGATAAGATTAATCCCAGCAGCAAATACTACAGTTAACTTTAATCCTTACTCGGAGAAACTTTTTACAATGTAGGCACAGATAGGCTCTAGAACTCGGTGCCTGGCTAAGCTTGGGCACTTTCCTAGGCATTGTGCTTGGCTAGGCATGCTTGCGAACGAGACTGTCTTCAGTGGTTATGTGCACCACTTTGAGCGTGCTCAGCCCTCCTTACAATAGTAACGATTAATTCAGGATTAGGTACTATTTTTTCCCAACCTGGGAACTACGCTGAACTTACCAACCTTCACGAAATAGTAAGTATTTGCTTACAACGCTCGAGAGCGTAGTATGCGCGGTAACCATGATCTCTGTGGCGCATTACTCTTGATGACTATCTCTCCCTGCTGATGCAGAATCTCCGGGTACCTGCGAAAGAAAGCAAGAAGCGGTGTCACAGCTGCTCCCAAATATCGCCGTGATTGTTTGACACAGGATTTGAGTCGTTGAGTTTGAGTCGCTCTTCCTTCTTCCTGATGATCACTGGCATGTTTTGGACTTGGACTCTATATGATTAAGTCTAAAACATGCCAGTGATCCTCGGGAAGAACGAGAAAACGTAGCACTAACGACTCAAACTCAACAACTCGAGCCTTTGTTCACCAATCACGGCGATGTTTGGAAGCAGCTCTGATACCGCTTCCGGCCCTTCCGCTAAGTATGCGCTAGGTCATGATTTTAGTCGTTGAGTTTTAGTCGCTCTTCCTTCTTCCTGATGATCACTGGCATGTTTTGGACTTGGACTCTATATGATTAAGTCTAAAACATGCCAGTGATCCTCGGGAAGAACGAGAAAACGTAGCACTAACGACTCAAACTCAACAACTCGAGCCTTTGTTAACCAATCACGGCGATGTTTGGAAGCAGCTCTGATACCGCTTCCGGCCCTTCCGCTAGGTACAGGGCGATTTTGCATCGGCAAGAAGAGTTAGTCATCAAGAGTGTTGGCCCGATTAGCGCGCGGCGCGGTAAAGTAGAAAAATGCGTTCTGTCCTCACAGCAAACAAGGGGTGACATCATGCCTAGTTCGGATATCAGGGTAAATAGGGTCGAACACGACCTTTATGTTTCGACTTAGTTTATTTTTGTGTGGTTCTTTTCGGACAATCCCGTCATTTACGTTTTGGGATCCAGTTCAAACTCAATAGTTGCGTTTTTGCAGATACTATGGTATCTGATACCGCGGTCTAAAGTCGTTTTTGCAGTTATCGTGGTATCTGATATCACGGTCAAAAGGTGTTTTTGCAGTTATCGTGGAACCTGGCCAGTTCTCGTGGTATCTGATATTCAGATACCAGGTCCGACCGTGGGATCTAAAAAAGTCATCTCACTTTCATCGGTTTTTGTCAAATTGGTGGGAAAGAAGTTTGGCACTTAGTGGTGTGACTGAACATCAGTTTTTTGGGGGATGACTTCGAAAAGCGCAATTTCGGCAATTGTCGTTTTTGCAGAGCAACCATTAGATACCACGGTAACTCCAAAAACGACTAATTGCAAATCCAGTTAACTTGGTAACATATACCATGGTATCTGCAAAAGCGCAACTAATGCCGCTCAAGACCGTGAAAGAACCTCGCATCTATGATGCGCTGCGCCTTTGATATCCCTCCTTTAGCGGTCTTTATTGACGTTCGATCCCCTTTTCTTATTTCAACCCAACGAGATCCAAGATCCGCCTGTAATCCCCTCTTTAAATTCCCAGGTGCGTTCCTTCTTGAAGGGGGAAAAGTAATCCCCCCTAACCTCACTTCGGAGGTTAAGAATATCGTTGACTCAGCTTTGGAAAGCTGCAGCTCTTTTTCCCGCCTAAGTTCAGATGAGGTCACGGCCGCGAACGTGCTGGAGCACCTGACGCGGGAATTTCAAAAGTACTTAAGCACGTGCACGGAAGACGTAGTGGAAAAGAAGGCACTCTTCCAGTGGCATGTGAGGTAGGCATGCTGCTTCATTTTTTTCCGAATTTGTTAAGAATTAAACAAAGTATTAAAAAATCAACGTTACTCGTCTTTAAATATAAAATCAACGTTACTCGTATTTAAATATAGCAGACTTAAAAAAGAAAAGGAGGAAACTACAAAAAATAGTTCAAAGTTACCAACCTAACAAAAAATCATAATTATTGGTAGTGGACTGAAAGATAAAAATGCTCAACCGGGATTTGAACCCAAGTCCTTCGGCATACATAAAAGGCCTCATAAGAGTTCCTCAATGCCTCCTAAAAGCTTTCAAGCCGGTGTATGTAGAAAAGGGAATTCAGTTACAGCTCCTTTGTGCTATGAATTATCACCAAAGAGCTTATCGTTCCAATTGCCCATCATGGACATATAGTTGCCGCATTCCAATAGAGCTTCCCCGGAATAAAAATTCGGTCACCTCCCATCCCATACATCAATACTCTTGATGACTAACTCTTCTTGCCGATGCAAAATCGCCCTATACGTAGCGGAAGAGCCGTAAGCGGTATCACAGCTGCTCCCAAACATCATCGTGATTGGTTAACACAGGATAGAGTTGTTGAGTTTGAGTCATTAGTGCTACGTTTTCTCGTTCTTCCCCAGGATCACTGGCGTGTTCTGTATTCTCGCTTTGTTTTCATTAGGTCAGTTTTGATCGAAGTTTTGTTCGCCGCTGGCGTAGCCGGTTGCTTAATTTCCGTTTTCAAACGCCGTCGAAGTTCACCGTTTGTTTAATTAGTGTTTTACGACTCCGGCGATACTCTTGATGACTTACTCTCCTTGCCGATTCAAAATCGCAGTGTACCTAGCAGAAGAGCCAGAAGCGGCACCACAGCTGTCCCCAGCGATCGCCGTGATTGGTTGACACAGGATTCCATTTGTTGAGTTTCAGTCGTTAGTGAGACGTTTTCTCGTTCTTTCCTGAGGATCACTGGCGTGTTTTGGACTTAGGTTCTAAGAACAAATAATCAGATAGAACCTATGTCTTTAGTCGCATGAAAAATGAAAACACCGACAAAACTGAGCGGACCTAGAGGCAGTGTTGCCAGATCGTGAACCAAAAAGTAAGCCGCAGCCTTGTAAAAACAAGCCAAAAATACGCCAGACAATTTTTTGCCCAAAATCTAACTTTACTTTTTAAGGTGTCCAAGTTTTGACGGCCCTTTTATAGAAATACTCACCACTATTCAGGTCCTTTGATCCTACAGGCATTATCCACCTTCCAATTCGTTCCCTGGCTTGAGGAAGTTCAGTTCCAGTGGAGAGATTATTTTGAGGCTGCATTTAGTAGATTTGCGAGAAACCGCTACCCCATGTGGAACTTTAGAGACTTTACAGAAATTCTCACGTGATTTTGACCTTTCGTGAGCATAGAGGCTCCAACTTCGTTCGAGAATCGGATTCATCTCAAATGGATTGCCATAAAATATAATTTCTTCCCGAAAAAGCAAATCACGCCAAAAAATAAGCCAGATCAAAATAAAAATAGCCAAGTTTTAAGCCACAAGCCAGTTCCAAAAATTTTCACGCCAGTCACCAACAAAATAAGTCAGTTTGGCGTAAAATAAGCCAATCTGGCAACACTGCCTAGAGGTATTTACTCTAGCTTTGAACTGATGTTGATACCCGTTTACTCCTCTTCCGTCTTCACCGTTGCTTATCGCTCAAGAAATATTGAAGGAGGCTAGCAGTAGGCGTACTCCGCGCGCCGACCCGCTCTGGAGCGCGCCAATAGAACCAGTCAGCTTTGACTGCTAGATTTCCTCTTCAGCGACTTAACAGCGATATAGCTATTTGTAGAGGTAACGAAACGTGATGTGGCGCGAAGCAAATGAACCTCCGCTCATTTGCGTCGGGAGTCGGCCGTATTTTACTCGACTCAATATGTTTGTATGACCGAGATAAGGAGACAGCAGTTCTATCTCGTTATTTGTTCTTGGTCATATAGAGTATCCTTGCCCGGTTGACGATTCAAGCGAATTTCAAACTTGCTAGCTCACGAGGTTCGACGGTCAGAAAAGACCAGCGACCAAAAACGGTATTAAACAGAGACTTTTGAGTTTGAAGGTAACTTCAAACTTCGATTAAAAACTTAACTGTTGTGTCTGATTGGTTTGTTCAATCTGTACATATATTCGACTGAACTAACCAGAAACGAGAAACTATTCATGGGAAGATTAGGTTTGGCTCGAGAACGGCAGATAAATTAACGCTGCGAAACCTATCTAGTCACTCTTCTGATAGATTCCTTAAGGCATTTGTGCCATATTTTGTGAAGTTTTTTAACAAGTGAAGACACTTATAATGTTTTGACAGTTAATCTAGTATTATATATTTTTATGTTTGACATACATACCGTTTAATTTTGTTCCAAAGTTATGAAGTAGTACAAGTTTTAAAATGAATTGCGTATATCAACTATATTTGGTTTAAGTTGACAGTCCTATGTGATCATGTTGTGAAATAGATATTCAGGAATAAATACGATGATTGATTGATTGAGAGCTAGACAGAAAACAACTGCAAAAGCAAAATCGAAATAGGAGGTTGGGTCGTAGTGCTTGTTATCAAGAAGGAAAACAATGGAATAGTATCAGTTTTCCATTTTGTTGTAAAGTTCATTTTTTTGCAGATACCAAGTGATCGACAACGCTTGCTTCTGCATTTCCGACCTCTGCTCAAGAGCCTGGGGCGAGTACTCCGAATGTGAGGGTGAATACTGCAACACGATTAAGGGTGGCTTCCAGAAAATAGTCGAAGCCCTCTTGGGAAAAATCCCGGGCCGTGCGCTTCGGACTGGTTCTAAGGTCTTAAAGGTGGAGCAGGTGAAAGATTCGAACCTAAATGGCGCTGTGCTAGTAAGGACATCTGCTGGCGATTTTGTAACCAACCACGTGCTCTATACGCCATCTATTGAGTGCTTGAAGAAGAATTTGGATTGTTTTGTTCCTAGCCTGGATGACCGGTTACTAAAGGTAATGATTATTATTATTTTTGTTGTTATCGCGTGTAGGGAAAAAAATAAACTGGTACCTTAAAGGTGGGCTGAAAATACGCTGTTTCTGCTTAAAAGCAAGTCTTAGCTAATATTCCTTGAGCTCAAGCTGACTTTGAAACATATATTCAAATAATGCATATAACGGATACGTCAGCTACGATGCTTTAGCAGCGATATTTCGGAATATCGATCCGAATCCCAAATATCGCTTCTAAAGCTTCGTAGCTGACGTATCCGTTAAATGCATTATTTGAAAATATACAAATTTTAGCTCAGAGGTTACGTTCCAGAACTTAACGTTTGTTGACAAATTATTAACTTTTTGCGTTCCAGATTTGTGACTCCGAAATTTAAGCTCCGCCCGGGAGATTTTCCGCCCCTCAAAGATTTCCTTTCCAGAGTTTAACGGTTGTTAACTATTTTGTAACGACAGTTAGTGAGCATCGTTGGGAAAAGTTAACGATCGTAAAAGCCTCGGTAAAAGCTGCAGTTAGCTCCGCCCCGAAATAAAGTTGACGATTGTTAACAATTGTTAAGTTTCTGGAACGCAACCGGTGTCTCAAACAATGACACAACTGCGGATTCACCTCGTTCGCATTCCCAAGTCACCCAATGAAATATAATCCATTCAAAAAGAGCCTTGAGCTTACGAAATGAACGTAGTCAGGTGGATGCCTTGTCGAGTTCAGGCCATTAAAGGACCCATCGTACCTATAATGCTAATGCAACCAACCTCTGAATTGCAGTCATAAATGCTTGAACCTGGAGACCCAGATCCGATATGTTACATTAAAGCCGCTAACGACACCACGCTAATCTTCGCCCTTGTTACGATTCACGATTTTCCATACGCATTATAGCCTACTCCTGACGAGTAAGTAAGTAAAGTATTTATTTCCCGTGTTTTTCACTTAAGAACAAAACGGAGTAAAGAAAAGATAAAGAAAAAGAAAAAGAAGAGAAAATTTAAGGCACTACACAGATACAGACACATGACATTTTACATAACAATTACGCAATCACGAACTTTAAAAGTGTTTAAGCCAGGGGTGGTTCCATTTCCCCTGGAAATTTGAGATTACCCGATTCACTGCGATACTAGGGTCCGCAATCTGGTGTTTTTCACTCATGAAGGTGTTCCTCGTCCACAAGGGACATCGCAGCAGAAACTTCGCAAACCCGAAGTAAAGGGACCGGAGCTTACGTTTTTGGGTCTCGGTTAACAAATTCCAAAACGGCGCGATATACAGAAGATGCGGCAGTGCGACAGCGTTATACATGATCGCGAGATACTTTCGGCATAATAGGAGGCATCATGGCATCATGCTGCTAATGAGTAAAACCGGTTATTTGAATCTTGCCAAGTTTTTGCTAGAAGTCAATGGGTCTGGGAAAAGGCTTAAAATAGCTAAAAATATTCAGATAGTTTTGAATGTTGGAACAGAAATAGTAAATAGTGCGAGGTCGGCTTTAAGGGTGCATACGAGAGAAAAAGGAAAAATCACAACAATTCCTTTCACGAGCCTGTGAATCTTGGACACAACTTGTAACATGTCATAACACCGAGTATTAGTAATTTAATGCCGGGTTGATTTTTTAGTCTGCAAAATAGTTATTAATTGTATATATTGTACCTTTGAGTATGTTAGTTCTCAGCTCGTCGATTGACATACATGTTTATTTTATGACAACAAAAACTAATAATCGGCTCTGTCCGTCGCATGTTTTCGGATAAAGTGAATTGAATTGAAACTGAATTGAATGTCGGGAATACCAGTTTCTTCGCGAAGCATATAGAGGCGAAAGTCTTTTTACCTGCAATACACTATTTAAAGAACCCCTCTTGCTTATTCTGCCTTTTATAATATACTCAGCTCCCATATGGAATTATAAGCTTCTAAAATCCCCACCTTTCTCTTTGTTTCGTTTCGGAACTACGGTTTTTTAGCGCTTTTTCGGCCTTGCCGAATTTTCCCGTCACTTAACGAAAGGTTTGCCGGAATCTTCATTGTCCGCTGACAACTCTTTCACAAATAAGGATGTGATAATCTTCTGTTTATTACTTCTTTTATTTGCTTAGTTTTCCACTTTTTAACCAAGGCACGTTCAGTTTTCAAATATTTTGCGCCCAGCTGCCGCGTCGGAGAGCAGGAAGGCTGGATATAATCGGCAAGCGCTAACAAGAGAATCGCTAGTTTCAGGTGGAAAGTAATGGTATTTTCGAAAACGTTTTTTCTGATCCATTTTATAGGCAAAAGATCATTTCTAGTAAGAATTGTGCTTTAACGTTGTCGGTCCTCCATCCGCTTCGGTAGTTTCCCCTCCAATTTCTACCTTAATTTTCGCATGATTTTTTTTTTTACCAAGGATAACCTTTCATCCTTCCAGAGCATTTCCAGCATCAGCATGGGAACAATAAACAAGATATTTCTCATCTTCGAAAATACATTTTGGGACAATGATACAAGAGGATTCCAGCTAGTGTTAAGTGAAACTAATGGAAACGAGAAGGTGAGAAATTTTTTACTAACGTGTCTGCTAGAAAGAAAGTGGCACGTCCCAGTAGCTTCCATTTTCTATTCCAGTATGCTAATGTTTGTGACTTCTTTACAGTTCAAACGAAGGGAGCTGAACACGACAGTCTAGTTACGAACCACGCATTCACTTAAAGTCTAACTGAAACGCCAGCTTATCTTTATACCTTGGGTTTGAATACACTTAGCCTACTCTTTGAGCGTGTTCCACCCTTCTAACAATAGTAACTATTAGTTACTATTTTCCTTCCAACCGCGTGAAAAGTTACTACGCTGAACGTTCTAAATTTCTCGAAATAGTAACTAACAGTAACTATTTTCTTACCACGCTCGGGAACGTAAGTAGCGAGATAAATACGATGTCTTTGCGAAAATAGGAACACTCGTTCTAACCTTGACGCCAAGGAGCCAGGATCCGCAACGTCATGCGTAGTAACTACAATAAGGTGGAACACTCTCTATATGCCAAAGTCTGGAACACGCCAGTGAACTTCGGGAAGAACGAGAAACGTCACCCTAATGATGACCAAATCCTATGTAAACCAGTCAACAACGTTTGCTGTGGACAGCTGTGGTGATATTCCCAGCTTTTTGCTAGGCAGACGGCGATTCTTGATTGTCACGAAGAGTTCATCAGCACGAGAGTATTAATTTTACTCTGCTAAGGGATTTTTATTTTATCACCTTTGGCGCTGGTAATGACGTTTGGAATATACACTGCTTGCACGACAAGACAAAAACACGGATAATTTGAATTTCAAAAAAGTCGTGCAGTTCAATGGCTAATGAAGTGAATCTTAGGAAACGTTCAGCTTCAGACTGTAAGGTCGCTTCTGAAGAATGCTCGCTGTTGCGTAACCCCAAAAATCGGTAATCCTTTACCGTTGTAGTTGATATATGTTTCAACCATAGAGGTACAGGCACAGAGAGGCACCACAAAATCCAAAAGAAAAAGTTCAATCGATGAAAATCGGTTTATACGAGTAGGACTATTTAAAGTTAAAATATAACAGTCTATTGCCCCATCAACTTGAATAGGCTTGAAGACCTGATGAATTGACCTGATGTTCGTTGCTTCGCTATCCATAAAATCGATTTTAATCGAATGAACTTTTTGGGGTACCTCTATGCTCGACATACTTTGCATCGGTAATCGTAAACGGTTGCCGAAAGATAAATCATTTTGAGGTCATACGCAACACTCTTGATGACGAACTCTTTCGCACCGACGAAGAATCGCCGCGAAAACCCAGAAACGTCACGACAACAAACGATGTTGATTGAATGATTGGGTCCCGATGAAATTTTTTTAGCCTGCGTAGTTGTATGATAGTTGTACGAAATAGTTGCGTGTACTGATGAATGCAAGGATAATTGCTGTACCACATAACTTTCTAATAGGCCTCTTTTTCCCAAGGAATGGTACAACGACGTTACGGGCTTCGACGTCTTCCCGCTCCACCCCCACTGCTTAGTTGCTTGGGTAGGGGGTCATGGGGCCGTTCTGACGGAAAGCCTGGATGAACAAACTCTTATCACAGATTGCTTGAAAGTTCTCAGGAAATTTCTACCCGATGTTCAACTTCCTGCCGTAAAGAAGCTTCACAGGTATTGGCCAGACAGTTATACACAAATCCTGAATTTGTGGGTACAGTGCTCGCACATCAGGGCATGTCCCAAAGTGGATGAGCATCGCTGCTCGGTCATCCGTTGGGGCTCCTGGAGCCTGGGCACGTTTAGTACCATCATACAAATCTGTGATCTTTCCAGACCTTAAATTCAATCGATTTGTATGGGGCTACTGTATCCTTGCTGTAGGGCATGGTATACCCCAACGCATAATTTTAAGCACCAGTGCTCATCCACGGGCATGCACCCCCTGTTACCTACCCGCCCCCTGGCGAAAACCCCCGCCTCCCCCCCCCCACAATGTTAATAAAACATAATATATTTGTATCAAAAGTATATAAGTCTATATAGGCGAGCGCGGACAGCGAGCCGCTGTGACGATTTTACATTTAACTCGCGTGTCTAGGGAAAATCCTTAAGTGCTTGCGGCAGTATTCAACAAGATGTTCTATATTTCCTATATATTTGCAGTCGGCGGGTGGGGGAGGGTGCTGTGCCTTACATTTGAGGATTTGGAACCACTGGTATAGACATAGTTTCAGGCAGCGCACAGACGATCAGGTTTTCATGGTCGGATTTTCTACACTTTCATTATGAAGTTAAGAAATTCATAAGCAAATCTACTACAAAAACATCGATACGGGACCACGAGGATAGCGACTGTAGAAAGAACATCCAGTCGGCCAGACAATCATACAAGGCGTCATTTTCACTAGGAACGAAAGTAGTCAAATCAATGTCTTCCTATGCTTGTCTACGAGACTAGGTAAAAGTAAAGAAGGGTCAAGCGATTCTCAACCATCCTCAGATCCTGCTAGCCTCAGGCCTCTATGATAGCTTGCATGAATCTTAAAGGAGCCCTCAAACGACGTAGATGTTTTCAATTCAGCTATGCTTATAGCAAGTTATACAAGGCATGTGCTCTTTCCAGGGGCGTCAGGTATGAGGGGGGGGGGGGGGTTCTAATCCCTCCAGGCTCCTTGCCTTACCGATGAAAAATGTGTAGCCTGCGTAGTTGTATGGTAGTGGTACGAGAAAGTTGCATGTAATACTATGTATTAGCAAAGAATACTATAATTTAATGTGCCTCAGACTAGTCCAATCTTATGTAGTAGTATTCAGTAGCATCCTGTCTTGCCGTAGTAGCATCCAGTCTTGCTGATAGTAGCATGCAGTAGTGTGCAGTAACACGGTAGCCTTAAGTAGAAGCATGTAGTAGCATCAGCTAGTAAGCTTGTAGTAAGCTAGTAGCTTGAGATAAATTTTTCATCGGGTTGGGCGACAAATTGGAGAATATTTGCATAACTGGTCATCTGACCAATAAGCTTCTCAAAATCCATGCTCGGGAGCCTGATACAAGACGTCAAGAGAACAAACTGGCATTGAAAGACCAACAGGGAGATAAAACGTACACTTTTGCAATGTAGAATCTCGGGAATGAAAATGGATGGAAACACTACGGAATTTAAGTGAAATAGTGTCACAGGTATTACGGGTCCCTTAAAGCAGACATCCATACATGGAATCTTGCCATATTAACCAAGTAAGTAGGTTCGTTCGGACGGTAACTCCGGCGTGACAGTTATGTGGAGCAGAAGTAGTGTACGGAATGGCACATGAGTTGTCTTATTATTAATTTCCGTGACATGGGGATGTGAACTGGTTAGATGAATTTGCCTTCGGGCGGGTCTGTTCCTATGGCCGGCTTCTACCAGACTATTGTAGTGGTTTGATAACTCTGTTCACAAGCCCCTCGGTAGCTCAAATGGTTAGAGCGCCTGCTTTGTAAGCAGAGGGTCCTGGGTTCAAATCCCGGCTGAGGAGCATTTTTGTATTTCTGTTCACTACTTGTAAAATGGCACATGAGCTTTTAGAATGTAAGCCAAACGAGGGAGTTTTTGAGCGTTTGTTTGTTTTGTTAGAGAGAGAGAGAGGGAGTGCGAGCAGAGAGTTTGGAGGAGAAAAAGAGAATTTTAAAATTAGATTTTGAAGCTGAAAATGGGAGAAACCGTGAAAGAGCGATGTCTTTTGTTGTTATGTTCCGATGTGTGCTTGTTTAGAAAATCAGACTAAAAAAAACAAACAAAAAAACTCACTCTATTTACTCTTTATGATCCAGTATTCAAAACTATCTGAATACTGTAAAACTAAGTTCTGCTTTTAACAAATTATTCATGTCTTTGGGTGTTTTGAGCCTTTTCTCAGGCCCATCGAATTCCAGCAAAAACACAAATTCAGATAACCGGTTTTCCGCATCAAGAGCATAATACGCAAACATCGTGGTAAGTGCAAATATTAGTGAGGTGTCGTTGACGAGTTCAGAATGTAACATAAGTAATTTGGGTCTCCGGATTTAAGAATTAATGAATGCAGTTACGGAAGTAAGTTGCATTAGCATTACAGGTCCTTTAAAGGTATATTGAAGGCAATCCTCTTCCTTAGCGCCTACTAAGAGAAGAGAGAGAGAGAACACTGTTTTGTCTACACCATCAGGCCATCAGGACCTTTAAAGTTTAACTGAAAAGCCAACTTATTTTTGTATCATTTAACTGAATACACTGCATTCTTTGAATTGTGTTAAGGGATTTCATAATTTTTCACTAATTGCTCTTGAATGACGTTCAGAATATCTACAGTCGTCCTCACAACGAAAATTTCTACTATGACGCAGAAAAATTGAATCTCAATACGTACGCGCCGTTTCAATGGCTAGTGATCAGCTTACGGAAGGTAGCTCACTGCGTGAACACTTATTTTTCGTAAATTATTTTCGAAAATCGAGTATTTGTGAATAGCGGAGCAACGAAGTAACGCATTTTCGCCGGGTTTCCAAGCTTCTTTAAGTGAATAATTGCTAGATTGTCATACCGAAGCCCTTTTCAGTTAAACTTTAACAATTAACCAGAACCAGTTCAAGCCTTGTGAAAGGGGTTAACTATTTTGGAACTTCGGAGCAGAAACGCTATCTAGTGTGAGGTGTCCTTTAAATTATTTATTTTTACTCTTATATATTGTGGTGTAGAAATATCCCTTATCGTCATGCAGGCTAGGCAATCTCTGTACACAGGTTGTTCCTGGTGAACGGCCGGGATGCTAAGCTTCTGCAAAGCTAACAGGAAAACAGGACTATGAAAGCTTTAAATTACCTCCAGTCAAAGCTTGTGACAAAAGCTGCAATTTTTTAACGGTTTATCGGTTGATAGATAGCTAACTCGTAGCGCCAACATGGCACTAAATACGTCGACCATTACATTTCATATGTTAAAATACTTGAATATATACTATTATTACATAAAAGAAAATAAATCACTTGGAATTCACTTGTTTTTGTTAATCTTCTCAGTGAAATATGGTACGAAGGAATTCGAATACCGGTTAGTGAGACATTTAACTGGGACCAGGAGATTTTGGTCCCGCGTCCTTCCTGTCGCCGGTGCTAGATCGGGCAGAATATCTCTATGTTTTTCACTGGCAAGGACCGATCGACCAAAACGTAAAATTAAGTTTTCCCGGCGGACATGGAGTGGCTCAAGTTGTCATGACTAGCGTAAAACGAAGAAATATGATATAATGACTGATAATCATGATCTGGGACTGAGCATTTCTAATACTTTCTGCTTCTCCTAGGACTAAGTGGAGTTCAAACGAGTTCGCCCTTGGCGCGTACAGCTACCGGACTGCTCCCTTCGACCCTCGGTTGCTCGACACCCTTTGGATCCAAGACGAAAAGGTAGGGTTGTTTTTATGTTATACCCTTCCTATAGTTGAAGTTCACTGCAAACTCGGATAGTGCTGATTGGGCATTTCCGACGCAAGAACTCAACTAACTTACTTTACCTGTAGCCTCATTGGTTCAGGTTTCGCTCTCTCTGGCGAAGAAAGCTGATTGGCGTATCTGAGCCACGATTAATGCCTTTGACAGTGGTCTCGGGTCAGAGCTTCCACTCCTCCCGATTTCTCGGGAGATCTCCCGAGTTTTTTGGACATCTCCTGATAAAAAGTTTCTCCCGAGAATCTCCCGATTTTCGTAATTTTGCCAAAATTACAATAAAGTCACAATTCTTGGATTTCACAGTCGGGCTTATACCAAAATCTCTTTATTTCAGCGGAGAAATGGCCGTTTTGCGGAATTTGCGCCTGCGGCGCATGGTTGCAACATTATTTACTTTTGTGCAAAAACATAGTCTTTTTTTCAGAAAAGTAAATTGATTTAAAAAATAATCCGACATAAACCTTCTTTTTAAGCATTGAGAGAAGATGGTCGAGTAACATTCTGGTCACTGCCATTTAATTATGTATCCCAAAAGATTAGCGGTCATAAATGTTTCCCGAAACTTCGGCTGCATCGCCTTTCACAGTTTTCTTCATTTTTTGGAAGAGCACGTCGTTTAGTTGGTAATTTCGACAGTTTTAGGCTGAGAACGTTGTAAACTAGAATCTATTTGCGAAATAGCTGAATCATGGCAGAAAAAAGCGAATTTAAAATTTTGCCGGAGGCGATGGCTTTAACATAGTCCGTGGAAGCTGCTGCCAGAACTTCGCTCTCTTCGGTTTAAAATATATTTGGAAATCCTCGGGATCTTAGGGTTTGATCAACGTTAAAACCCAGAATTTGCATGGGAAGCAGTTGTGCGAAATGTGAACTTCAAGAATTTTGCATGGAACTCTCAAGTTTATTCTCGTCGTGTGTACAGAAGTTAGAAACTGCTGCTGGAATGGTGTCGGATACTACATAGTCCATGTAGTCGCTTCATTTTTGCAATTAAAATTTTTGAAATAATTCAAATTGCAAGTTTCAAGGATTCTGTAGAATTTCTGGCAGATTCGTGAAATTTTGTTGGCTCCCCGCTCCCCAAAAAGGAAAATGAACTTGCGCGCCCCTGATGACAAAGATGTCTGATGGTTACTTTTGACAAATAAGGGCTCAAAGGTCTTTATCAGAAGCCCTGGGAAGCTTGAAGAGTTTATATCGGTTCGACACAATTTAAACTAAATTGCTGGATAACTTCTCTAATTTCAGTCTGTTGACTGTCCCCGACGAACGTACCCATTTCTTCAACCTACGCAGAAAATTCGACTAATTTTCAGTCGAGAAAGCCCCGCTGTTTCTCAAATTTGTAATGTTTGGGGCCCCAGCTCTTATGGAAACGCAAAGAGAAATTTAAGTAGACCTCAATACACTCAGGAACCTTTTAAGTGCCCTTTAAATTTAGAGGTGCAAACGGAAATATCAGCCTTGCTATCACACCGGCTATATGTGTAGCATTTACGCATCGAAATCATATGTATGACGAATAAAATGAGTATTTTTACGTGCTAACAAGTTGAATGCAGTTACTCACTGCCTTTTTTGTAACAAAGCTAACTATAAAATCGCTTTTTAAGACATAACCACTGTTTTTAATACTCCCGAATTTTCCCCCGATTTCTTAAAAATTTCTCCCGATAATCTCCCGATTTTTTCGGAGCGGTTACTGATTTTCAGAAACAGAAAGTGGAAGCACTGTCTCGGGTGCCCAAGATTGCCCATCGATTCCATACGGAAAAGTTGAGATTTGTTCAACTTGATGATGAAAGTGCAGGCCGGGAAAATCCGATTACCTGTTCGGAGCATAAACCGCATCCTGACCTGGAGCGAACAGGAATCCTGACGTCATCGAAATCGGTAACTAAGAGGAACCCACGTAAGAACACGGTCAGAGGACGACTTTGGGCTACCAATCCCGCTCTTGAGTAAACGGCATTTCGACTTGGAGCCAAGAGGGCACCCGCGGACGCGTGGAATCCCACGCCAGAACATGAGCTACCGACTGAGTTTTCGGTAGTACAGATGTAGCCTACTGCTCTGGGCGATGAGTTACTTCTGTCTAGCTGCTGTGATAAAAGTAAACTGTTCAAGGGTCGGCTTTCTGAACGACCAATCAAAGTAGCGAAAACCAGACATTACTTGCCTTGACCATGCTGAGATGCGATTTTTGTCTGTTTGTCTGTTTACGTTACACTGCAAAAAATTTCTCCGAGTAAGGATTAATGTTAACTGCAGTATTTGCTACTGGGATTAACCTTATCTATACTGGGATAGGATTAATCCGAACTAGAGATAATCTTATCTCAGTAGAGACAAGATTAATCCCAGTATCAAATACTGCAAGATTTTTTTGTACAGTGTATAAGCTTTAACGGCGTACGAGTTATCGTGGGTTTACACACTATGTAAAATCCGAGCGTATTTTAAATCTGAGCGTATTTTACGCACGTTTTGAGCTTGAAAAGATTTCTAGCAATACGGACGTATTTAGATACAAAACAGACCGATTTCTCAAATACGTCCGTATTGCTAGAAATATTTTCAAGCTCAAAACGTGCGTAAAATACGCTCGGATTTTACGCAGTGTGTTAATAGACCATTAGACTTGTCTCGGTCCTGTCAGCTAAATGTCGTTTGATGTAACTGCCTTGTCTCCTTAATGCCGTTTTATTTGTCCGATCAGTGAATGCTGTCAGTGCCCTGTCGGACTAGACCCCACGAATGATGACATCGAGCGTGTTCCACCCTTCTAACAAGAGTAACTATTAAGTTTTTATTTTCGTTCCAACCTTGTGAGAATTTACTACGTTCATCGTTCCAACCTACTCGAAATAGTAACTATTTACTTAATACGCTCGAGCGTAGTAAGCGTGGTAGCTACGATCTCTGTGACGCGATTGGCTGGATTATTCCGTGGCACGATATTTTGCCGAAAATAGAAAACGTTGTTCCGGCCCTGACGTCAAGAACCCAAAATCCGTGACGCCATGCGTGGTAACTACAGTAAGTAGGGTGGAACACGCTCATGATCTAGGAGCACGTCTTAGCCCTGTCTCAGGTAGATTTATCAGTTGCGTTTTTATTTTCTGACACTTTTTCGAAGATAGAAAACGGCTTTAACTGACAACGCAGTAACAAGAAGACAAGACCGCACTACTCCTAAAACTGGCGAATGGTTTTAAATTGCCTCTAAATGATCTGAACCGTCCAAAGAAGGGAAGTTTTTAGTGGAGTGTCCATTTTCGATTCAGCTGAAACTAGGCCTTCATTGGCTGGTAACTTAAATTTCGTAACTTCAAAAAGGTTTGGATTAGGACAACGGAAATCGTTCCACTGATTGGAGTGAAGCTGGTTACGGATCGACAGCGGTCCAAGTCCTCCCCGGGCAACTGGGCCCAAGTTCTCAAAAACCAGTGACGATAAAAGCGTATACCCATAAATTCATCATTTGTCCTACGCCTGCACCACCCCCTCCCCCAACAGCGTTGAACCAGGATGTGGATACCTGAACCTGACTCAATCCTCACTCATTAACCGAGAGCAAGTGCTGGGCTTGAAGGTCTTAAATGTTACGACTCGCTGGCCGATATTTTTCTAGCTCATTCGTTTCGTTGATCCAAGTTTTCTCTTTTACAGCCTTTGCTTTTACTCGCGGGAGAAGCTTACAGCTACAGTCACTACGCAACCGCACACGGCGCTTATGAATCTGGAATGGAACAAGCATCCAAAATAGTGAAATGGAGAAGTAAACATTTTGTATCAAAGAGTTGCGAGTAAACAAACTCTCACTCAAAATCAGCGTACTTTCCCGTAGCAATCGAGTTCCGGATTCGCTTATTTAACAAACACCGTAATACTCTATAGGCGTATTCTCGCCGTTCCCCGAGGACTTCTCGGGGAATCGAAGGGAAAGGCAAGAATAGAGGGAGTCACTCCACGCGGACTACGCGTACAGAAACAACGAGAACACGGGGAATGCTTCCAAATGGATTTTGTTCGAAAAAAAAAAATATGCAGTTGACGAAATTAGTCTGGATCCACTTTATTTTTGGTTTTGTTTATTCTGATTGATTTTAGTTAATTTTACATTGCACGAACACCAGCAAAATTGATTCCCCTCCGAATCTGAAAGGGAGTCCTTTTTGATGATCCTGATGATATGATAACTAAATAAAGTGGATCCAGACTAATTTCGTCAACTGCATATTTTTTTTTTTTTCGAACAAAATCCATTTGGGAAGCATTCCCGTGTTCTCGTTGTTTAACAAACTCGGGACTCGCGAAAATACGGGGAGTGAGTCCCCGGGACAAACAAAAACGCGGGGACTCCTCAAGTGGAGTCCTCTGGGAACGGCGAGAACACGCCTTATATGACTAAAAGAGGGTTTTCGCGAGATCTCGAAATCACTTTCCGGCGAGCGAAGCGCATCGCGAAAACTGTGGGAAAGCGATTCCTGAAATAACTTTCCACTTTCCCGCTGGACTGATCGCGAAAACACATGGAAAGCTGACATATTTCTAATAAATTTAAATTCAAATTCACTTTATTTATCCAAAAATTCTTCATTGCGAAAAATAGCATAGGAAAATGTCAATAAAAATTCACTAACGTACAAGTACATAATATACTATTACTATTACTTCATGCAATATACAATTTTGGCTAATTTTATATACTATTTGTTTCTGTTACAATAACATTCAATCATCGGGTCAAATACTTATTCTGTATCAAATACTTATGACTACGTATAGAAACAACACACTGAAATCACTATTAATCAAACAAACATAAACTTGGTCAAGTCACAACTGACAAAATAACAACAATATAGTCAAACAGAGTTAAAATGGCGAATAAAATAAGGCGCAAAAGATTTCAGATATCGCTCAGATGATTGAGATGGAGGGAGCTTCAGCTGGGGCTTACTAGCAAGTTTAACCGCTCTTCTTGCGGCCCTTGCGTCTTCCTGCTCTATGAAATCCGGCAGTATGTCCCTGTGATCATCGGAGTTTAGTATTTGTTTCCCGAAATTCATGACTAGTTCGTGACGTCTTTCCTTTAACGTTTGTAGTTTTAGGACTTCGAGGCTTGCCTGGTACTCGACGTACTTGTTTCCCAAGATAATTTTGCAGGCACGTTTCTTTATATTTTCGATTCGGTCACTCTGATCGACAGTAAGGGCACTATGTCAAACAGGACAAGCGTATTCGACACTTGGTCTCACATGTGTTTTAAAGCATATTAGTAGTGTGTTACTACTAACATGACAACAGGGTTGTTGTCAGAGAGGAGGCGGAGCAGGGACATCGAGAGAAAAAATGAAGAGTACTTGTCACTGGAGTCGCTGCATCAACTGTCATGCTTGACCTTTGTTTTTAAGTTTTTAGCTGGTGAGCTGCCATCTTCATTCAAAACACTGTTTCGACCTATCTCGGACCAGCATAATCGGACCCGATCATCATCAAACCTGTACATACCCTTCACCCCGACTGCACGATCAGATTTTGCTCCGAACATAACATGTGCACAAATATGGAACCTGATCCCAGATGAGCTGAGAGGTAGGAGCTCCCTTGCGTCATTTAAAAAAAAAAGTAAAAAATCATATATTAGCATTACAGAAGAATAATTAAATAAGGTCTGGTAAAATAAAATAAAATAAAAAAATTAAAAAAATATGCTTAAGAATAAAATAATAATAACATTTTTTTTTTATGATGGAGTGGCTTCCCCTGGGGTAAGGCGCAGGAAGGTAATTGGTTAGTTTTTTTGTTTTTTGAGAGGCAAGGTTGTGTCTGAGAGTAGGAACAGTGACCACTCTGCGTATTCTGTCTAAAATGTAAAGATTGTGTATGATTTATTTTGTATTTGTTAATAAACCCCATTGAACTTGAACTTGTTTCTCTTGAGGCCAAACCTTCTCAGGTACGAAAATGACTTGAGTAATCCTGCTGCTTTGGACTCGATGCTTGCAACATTGGTACTCCATCTCAGGTCATCGTCGAAATGAACAACTAGGATTTTTACGGAGCTTGTGCACTGCAGGTAATCAGTAGGAAGGTCAGGTACGTCTTGCTTGAGGAAAGTGACACGGAAGAGGGTGCTTTTTTCTTCACTAACAGCAAGTTTTACTTCGTTGGCTTAATCCTTGAGCTCTGTGAGAAGGGCCTTCACTTGTTCAAAAGGGTTGTTGTCAGAGAGGAGGCGGAGCAGGGACATCGAGAGATCGTCTGCGAATTTGTACCGTGTTCTCAACTCTCGCATGAGTCTGTTTATGACCAGTAAGAAGGCCAGCGGACCAATTTTGGACCCTTGAGCGGCTCCGCAGGGGATTCCAAGAAGTTCAGAAGTGTCACTTTCCTCGAGCTGCACGCATTGCAGTCTTTCAGAGAGAAAGCTTGCCAGCATTCTGACAGCGATTTTCCGGGCTCCATGTCGATTGCCTCTTTGACGACAGTTTCGTGATCCATCTCATACATTCCATCGAAGCCACCCTAATAACGCGTGCCATTTTTCTTTATTTATTAGTGATACTTGCACTATTTTTTCCCACACCTTTGAAATTCCCGCCGAAACATTCAACTTTCCGCGGAGCATTCACTATCCTCATAGAATCACTTTCCGGGAAAGCTGATTCGGTTTCCGAAGTGCGAAAACCATTGGAAAGTGATTCCGACTTTGCTTTCCAGCTCGCGAAACCCCTCTTAAGTCCGAAACACGCCAGTGATCCTCGGGAAGAACGAGAAAACGTAGCATTAACGACTCAAACTCAACAGCTCAATCCTGTGTTAACCAATCACGACGACGTTTGGGAGCAGCTGTGATAACGCTTCCGGCTCTTCCGCTAGGTACAGGGCGATTTTGCATCAGCAAGAAGAGTTAGTCATCAAGAGCATTGGAGCCAAGCAAACGGGCTAGGAGGGGAGAGACAAGACCGAAGAAGGATTGCCGCAATCTTTTTATGCTGGCCCTCGACTGGGGAGGTGAGGATAAATTATTATTCTCACCTATCCGCTAGAGCGTCAGCCCTCAGTCGCTTCACAACCGGAACGGAAGAAGATCCAAGCAATAAGCAGGATCGTAACCACGAAGAAGTGGTGTAAAAAAAAGAGAAAAAATTATGATCATAAAATAGGACTAAGACGATGATGTTATGTAGTTTTAAGATGAGAAAAAAAAAAAAAGAGGGAACACAAAGCAGTAACTGATATCTCCTTTGGAGGGCCGACAGTCCTAAAAACCCGATTGAGGGTTGCCCCAATCCTTTTATGCTGACCCTCGATAGGAGAAGTGAGAATAAATTATTTTGCGACCAATCGAGTTCCCGATTCGCTTATTAAACAAGCACCGTAACTGGAGCAGTAAACATTAGTTGCGTTTTTGATCCGAATTCTCCGTTCCGAATTCTCGCTTCTGAATTCTCGATTCTCGTACAAATTACCGTTTTTGCTCCTCTGACTTCTCCATTCTCGCTTTTGACAAAAACACTAATTTTGCAGCTCGTCCACAACCCGGTATACGTGTATATGCATATTGAACACCTGAACTCCGTTGACCAATCAGGGAGAACGGAGAGAGGAGAATCGACAATTCACCATCGGAGGAAATTC
This sequence comes from Branchinecta sandiegonensis, assembly GCA_030848855.1. Classification (NCBI taxonomy): domain Eukaryota; kingdom Metazoa; phylum Arthropoda; class Branchiopoda; order Anostraca; family Branchinectidae; genus Branchinecta; species Branchinecta sandiegonensis. Next base: position 17,051,975 of record JAUPMV010000016.1, on the reverse strand, counting down.
TCGATTCTGCAGAATCGCGAGGCTTTCCCCGTTCTCGATTCTGACAAAAACGCAAGAAAAGGAGAATTCACTTCATCTGAATAGTCCAAAAAAACGAAATAGGAGAATTCGGAGGAAAATCGCGAGGAAAATTCGGATCAAAACGCAACTACTGTTACAAGCAAACGGCCTCCCACTATAAATAATCAGCAAGTCCTTCCCGGTCTACCACAAACAGTCGAATTTTAGATAAGCTACGTCAGACGATGGGTATGTCTAGCGTTTGGCATACCGTATGCCTGGAGCTGGATACAATATTCCTAAAGCTGGATGCTCCAACATTGGTGATTTGGTATTTTGGTTCTGTAGTCCCCCCCCCCCCCCCTTCACACACACCTTTGGAGACTAGAGAAACGAATTTTTTGTGTTGCTAGCTAATTTTTATAAACGAGATATTGGCCCAGTACAAAAAGGTAGCAAAGATCAACAACGTATTCATACAAGCACCCTACAAAATCTAAGATGGTACAAAAACCCAGGTACCTCGAAAAAGGAATCCCTCCATATCACATTAGACAAAAAAGTTTAGAAACCTCGTATCCCAATTAGTAGCTAGTTCTTCACAGCCAAAGTGCTTCACGAATGGTAGACGTGGCTTAAGCCTAGAAAAAAAAATACAACTGTATGTATGTATATGTATGTATATTCTTTATAACCCGTTACATTCAAATTGAACAAGAACGGAGTAAATGGAAGAAAAAGAAATAAAGAACAAAAGAGAGAAAAGACAATTAGCGATCAATGACAAAATATATACATCACTACAGATGAAGTAAAACACAAAGGGCGAGTTAATCAGTGGTCATCCATCGGGCACAAAGTACTGGTAACCACGGGTGTGCGGCGGTTCCAAGAACTTTCTAAACTAACTTATCTACAGCCTCAATGGGTTCCACCAGGCTGAATTTAACGAAAATAAAGCAACCGGACTCGAGACTGCTCGGTGGTCGTGAATAGTTTCCAAAATAGAGCCAGATATAAAACGTGGGGTAGCGCCACAGCGCTGTAGAGTTTGGCGAGCAGACTGCGTGAAAAGTGGACCTTATTTGCCACGATCGAAGCGTAAGCGAATCGAAGTTTCTTCTCCGCGTTTTGTAAAAGGAGAGACCGAGTCTCTTTTAGGGTCCTTCCTACAGGGACACCAAGGTACGTTATCGATTCTGTCGGACAAAGTATGGAGCTACCTAGTCGGACTGGTCTACACATTTTTTCCCGATCATTAAAGAATAGTATGTCTGACTTTGAAGCATTGAACTTGAGTCCGATCAAGCTATACTCAGCCTCTAAAATACTGAAATTTCTTTCAATGCTTAAAGTTGATCTTCTTGATCTAAAGCTGATCTTCTAAAGTTAAGTACTTCGTCAGCATAAGTTATCTTCATCCTTTCTCATTCTTTTCTTTTCAAAATACCATTCGGTTTTGATCCGCTTAGAAATTGGCAATCCACGGTTCTCCTCCCGAACATATAAGCTACGTGCATACAGTCCGATAAAGGTACGTGCACACACCGTCCGCTTTTCGCAGTCGGATGCGAATTTCCTCGTTCACGTGCACGTGGCTTAAGATTTTGCATGCAACATTCACCTCACTATAGGCGTATTCTTGTTCCCCGAGGACTCCACTTGAGGAGTCCCCGCGTTTTTGTTTGTCCCGGGGACTCACTCCCCGTATTCTCGAGAAACCCCACGGACGGGGAATGCTCCGATTATCATCACCATCATCAAAAAGGACTCCCTTTCAGATTCGGAGGGGAATCAATTTCTGCTGGTGTTGGTGGAATGTAGAATTAATAAAAAACAATCAGAATAAACAAAACCAAAAACAAAGTGGATCCAGACTAATTTCGTCAACTGCATATTTTTGTTTCGAACAAAATCCATTTTGGAAGCATTCCCCGTGTTCTCACTGTTTCTGTACACGGAGTCCGCGTGGAGTGATTCCCTCTATTCTCGCCGTTCCCTTCGATTTATAAGAGAATACGAGAATACGACTTATGGGGAAACCTGCACGCGATGCGTCAAAATTCCGGAGCGAAGGTGGAAATTCGCACTGTGTGTGAACGTACCTTAAAATACGTATAACTTTTCAGGCCGAGTGACGGGTAATGAGAAGATGTCCGACGAAGCTTAGGGAGCTTGGACGAACCCTACGACACGGTACTAGGTCTCGATTTGGCTGGATTTTTCGTGCAATCAATTCTTATCTTCTGTTCTTCCTGGAATAACCAAGGACGAAACTCCGCGAAGGAGCGACTAGACTAGACGAGCATAAAGTTGCGTTTTTTTTATGGACTTAGTTTCGGCGTTTTCGCTTAAAAGCCGTTTTATTTGTAAATTCCATTTGCTGTAGTTTCGAACCTGAAACTAAGGAGCTCAAACTACAAGCTACCTTACAGACGTAGTTTAGCATAGTCTGGCTTTTCGGAAACAAGAAATCAATAAAACGCAAGTAAGACAAAACAAGTAAGCCAAACTACAAACCTTGACGAAACAGAAGTGAATCCAAAAAAACGCAACTTAAGTGGGGTTTCCGGATTGCAGACTAGAGCTCAATAACCACAAACCCTTTTACCACACGCACAAGCTCCATTTTCCCTAGTTAAAGCACATCTCGCACTATTTACTGTTTATATTCCAAATATTTAAAACTGTGAAACTTTTACTGTAATTACTGTAAAACTAAGTTCTGCTTAAGCCTATTTAAGTGAATAAGTGAAGACTAACTAGACTGTCAAATCTCACAAACTTTCAGTTCCTTACCTGCTTCTTAGACCTCTGGCGACTTCCTCGTCCCGGCTTCTCCACCTTCTTACCCTTGGCTCGGTTGAATTTCACGTAGCTTGCAACAAGAAGCATCAAGTTCAGTGCGTAGGTTGTCACACAAACAATGCAGAAGTCATTTAGAATGTACAGAATGTAAGCCAGGTATACAGATCCAAGGACAGACACAATAGAAAGGATATACTGAAGCAGAGAGGCATAATATCCACCAACGAGGCCTGCAATGAAAATTTGTAAAGGACATCTCTTACTACATTCTGTTTCTGCTAAGGTGCTTTCACATTGAATCCGTAAGGTCTTGCATTAAGTAGGCTAAGCTTACGTTAAGTATCTTACGTCTTACGTATCTTATCGTTACGCGGACCTTTCACACCTTACGTAAATCTTTCACATTCAAACTAAGGTCCACCTGAACCATGTTTCTGAAGTTTTGAACTATCATCCGTAGCGTAAGTCCTTATGTAGAGGTGAAGTCTACTTACGAAATTTATCTTATGTAGCCTAAGTTACGTCCTTACGTTCTTATGTTACGGAAAGAAACCAGCCTTAAGTCCCTTAAGTAGGCCAGTGTGAAGGGGCCATGTAACCACTTAAGTCAGTGTGAAAGGCAATGTGAAAGCACCTTAAAACCTACTTAGCTATACTTACAGAAAATTGTACTATACTGTCAGAAGTTTCATAACAGCTAACACGAGGATGCGCGGTTTCAACAGATAATACGTAACAGATAACACTTCGGATGTTATCTGTTGTGTTTGAAAACGTTATGCATGAAATGTTATGCGTAACAAGCTTTGTTAGGAAGAGCCAAAAAAGCATCTACTGACTATATTCCTTATCGCCATGATGTAGGAAAACTCAGCGGATACTTTTTGGCGGTTTTTCTGTTCTTCCTGATGGTAACGCTCATTATGCATAACATTTTAAACACAACAGATAACATCCGAAGTGTTATCCATTACGCATTATCTGTTGAAATTCGCATCCTCGTGTTAGCTGTTATGAAACTTCTGACAGTGTATTCTTCAGTTATTTTTAGCCTCTTTCTTTGTCCCTTGCACTGGATGGCGATCTATGCAAAATTTGCAAAATCAGTCTTCGGACGAATAAGCTTCTCGGAAACTGATCGGGAGCCTGATACGCCACGTACAGAAAACAAACATGGCAAGCGCGATAATCAGTAGACGGCTAACAGAGTAGATGGGATACACTTATAAAGTGTAGCATCTCGGGAATGAGAATGAACGGAAATACTACGTAAGAAAGTAGAATGAACTGCTATAATAAGTATCCTACGACGTGTCCTTTAAAGGAACTCCGCTGCAAAAATTCAATCTTGTTCTTTTTTCTCAAGACCCTCCATTACTTTTACGCTTAACAAAGTCAGTTTGTTTTCATCACCTTTTTGTCTCTCAAACATGTAGTTATGAAGCAAATACAAAATCATTAACAGATTGAAAAGACTCACAAACGAGTCCATGAGCTAAAGCGTTAAACCTGTATATAAGCCATATGCAGATTCAGTTTGTTGTTTGAGAGCTATTTTTGGGGGTTTATTTTTTCCAACTTTGTTCTATTTCTTTGGTTGTACTATGGTTTCTTTCTTTTTGTTAGCGGGCACAAATAAATAAATATGCTAAATAAGTTTATGTATAGGCTTGAAATAAACGATGTTCAAAATCCCGCAAAAGTGCAACCTTGTTCACACACTCAGCATTAGCCTTGGTACTTAGGACTGGTACCAAAAAAGTTTAGAACTGGAATATTCTCCACGAGAAGCAAGAACAACTATTTCCAAGCAAAACTGCTGCACCAAGATCAATCGCGTCGACCAGAGCTTTCAAAATTTACCTAAGCTGTCCTAAAAATAATAGCATGCAAGTAATAACCTTTCCCAAATAACGCTGTTCTCGTCTTAGCTCCAAATACTTGTGAGCTTCGGTTAGAACTACTAATATGTCAGGTGTCTGTATGCAATATTCATTTTGCAGAAACATAGCATAGCACCAAGTAGACGTACTCCTGCTTTCCATATACTAAACTTTACGCGGACGAGACCCAAATGGTTCGCAATAAACACAGAGAGTACTGAAAGTGAACGAAACAGCATAGTTTGTTATCACAAAACTCCTGCTTGCCATATAATCTAAGAACCTAATTCAAGGAAAATGAGGTCCAAAAGGTTGAGAATAACCTGTTCTGAAACTGAACAAAAGAGCATAGATGCTAGCACGCTTCAATGAAGCTTGTTAATGACAAATATGTATGTATATAGAAGGTTTTTCTGCTTTAAGTTATTGCCAAAGTGGAAAGTTCCAGGGCACGGACAGAAGAGGAGTGGATCCTGGAACTGGAGACATATTAGTAAGAGGGGGTACTCACTCAACAGAAGCATAGTGGAATAGAAGATCACACCATAGATGCTATTTGGCAACACAAGAGGAGAGTCTTCTCCAAGATATTTCTCTAGGAACCCAAATCCTCTTGAATATCTAAAGAGGAAGACACAATATAAATGAAACAATGGTGTCAGCAAGTTACAAACAATATAGGCTACAGATAAAATGGCTGCTGGGGAACATGCTCCAAAGACTCTTGCTCCCAAAGAGCTAGGTGCAATAGCTGTAATGAGTTCATTGATTTCTAAGACTATATTTCTAAAATAACATCGATCTTGTACAGATGGTTTAAAAGGTCGAAGTTAGCTTATGCATAAAGTTTGTCACTTTCCCTGGCACAGACAAGAACACTTTGCATAAAGCCAGATATTTTTTTCCAGTTAAATACAGTAGAGGTTTGCTTATTTAATATTGCCTGAAAGTGAAGGACTGGACAAGAAAACACCAAAACCCCATAGCAGGCAATTTTTACCACAAACAATTACTGAAAAATATGGACAGCATGTATTTCTCATCCAGTTTACCATATCTTAGATGGACTTTCAAATATTTGCGCCTAATCTTACTGTCTATTCTTTCAAACTTTGCATATTTTGCTAAGTGGCATGTAATTTCACCTAATAGATGGTGTACAAACTAAACAGCACACCACAATGAAAGAAGACAAAAGTGAATTTTTGACAAATTGTTTGTGCTTAAAGAAAGCTGAAACAGTTGGCTGATCTTAAGTTTGTATTTTTTTTCTTTTTATTTGACTGTTTTATAATCAAGAAACAAAATAGACATTTTCCTGGAATTTATATATATTCAAACAATAAATAAAACAGATATGTTAGCTACGATGCTTTCGCAGCGATATTTCGGCCCTTCTCATCAAAATTTCCTCGTCAGACTGTTGAACTTCAGGGCCAACGTTGGGGAAGGAACAAACCGGTAATTGTTGATTACAGGTCCATTTTTTAACCTAATTGATTGTCCCTAATTTGGTTTAAAAATGTAAATGAGTCCAGCGCAGTCAACCACAAACCCCTTATTTTTGGATTCCCTATGCCAAATGCTCCCGTATGGAAATAATTAAGTCGTAAACAACTGTTAACAATCGTTTACGATCGTTAACAACTGGAAACAATTGTTAACAACTGTAAACAATTGTTAACGATTGGAAATATCGTATATCGTACCGATTCAAACGATCGTTTTCAACTGTTTCCAATCGTTTTCAATTGTTTCCAATCGTTTTCAACTGTTTTCAATCGGAAACACTTGGTTTATTTTCAAATCATGAAATACAGACCTGATTTTTAAAAATGGTATTAGGGAAGTATATTTTTTTTAGTTTTACACAATGAAAATAGTTCGAGTGACACTTTGAATCTGAAATCCCAATCGTAAACGATTGGAAACAGTTGTTTCCGATCGTAATTTTACGATCGTGTTTTTCGTACCGATTCAAAACGATCGTTTTCAATTGTTTCCAATCGTTTTCAGCTGTTTCGATTGGAAACACTTGGTTTTGTTTTCAAATCATGAAATACAGACCTGATTTTAACAAAGGTAATAGGGAAATTAATTTTTTTTTTAGTTTTACACAATGAAAATAGTTCAAGCGAAACTGGGAATCTGAAATCCCAATCGTAAACGATTGGAAACAGTTGTTTCCGATCGTAATTTTACGATCGTTTTTTTTCGTACCGATTCAAAACGATCGTTTTCAATTGTTTCCAATCGTTTTCAATTGTTTCCAATCGTTTTCAGTTGTTTCGATCAGAAACACTTAGTTTTGTTTTCAAAGCATGAAATACAGACCTGATTTTTAACAACGGTAATGGGGAAGGTTTTTTTTTTTAGTTTTACACAATGAAAATAGTTCAAGTGAAACTGTGAATCTGAAATCCCAATCGTAAACGATTGGAAACAGTTGTTTCCGATCGTAATTTTCCGATCGTGTTTTTCGTACCGATTCAAAACGATCGTGTTCAATTGTTTCCAATCGTTTTCAGTTGTTTCGATCGGAAACACTTGGTTTTGTTTTCAAATCATGAAATACAGACCTGATTTTTAACAACAGTGATAGGGAAGTGTACTTTTTTTAGTTTTACACAATGAAAACAGTTCAAGTGAAACTGTGAATCTGAAATCCTAATCGTAAACGATTGGAAACAGTTGTTTCCGATCGTAACTTTACGATCGTTTTTTTCGTACCGATTCAAAACGATCGTTTTTAATTGTTTCCAATCGTTTTCACTTGTTTCGATCGAAAACACTTGGTTTTGTCTTCAAATCATGAAATACAGACCTGACTTTTAACAACGTTATTAGGGATGATTATTTTTTTTTAGTTTTACACAATGAAAATAGTTCAAGTGAAACTGTGAATCTGAAATCCCAGTCGTAAACGATTGGAAAAAGGTTGTTTCCGATCGTAATTTTCCGATCGCGTTTTCCGTACCGATTCAAAACGATCGTTTTCAATTGTTTCCAATCGTTTTCAATTGTTTCCAATCGTTTTCAGTTGTTTCGATTGGAAACACTATGTTTTGTCTTCAAATCATGAAATACAGACTTGACTTTTAACAACGTTATTAGGGATGATTATTTTTTTTTAGTTTTACACAATGAAAATAGTTTAAGTGAAACTGTGAATCTGAAATCCCAGTCGTAAACGATTGGAAACAGTTGTTTCCGATCGTAATTTTCCGATCGCGTTTTCCGTACCGATTCAAAACGATCGTTTTCAATTGTTTCCAATCGTTTTCAATTGTTTCCAATCGTTTTCAGTTGTTTCGATTGGAAACACTATGTTTTGTTTTCAAATCATGAAATACAGACCTGATTTTAACAACGGTAATAGGGAAGTTAATTTTTTTTAGTTTTACACAATGAAAATAGTTCAAGGGAAAGTGGGAATCTGAAATCCCAATCGTAAACGATTGGAAACAACTGTTTCCGATCGTAATTTTACGATCGTTTACATTTGTTTTTTTTCGAAAAGTTTAAAAGACATGGAAATGCTTCAAGTTGAGAGCTGTCATTCGTGTTTTTGCTATTTTAACTTTTCTTTGAAGCGCAAAATAATTCAGAAGCAGCTTTCGCAGTCGATGCCCCCTCTATACTGCAAAAGCGTCTTCTGGTAATTTTTTTAGTTAATGGTGTCGACTGAACTGAATCACAGAAAATTAAGCACTTAAAGTTGAAGAGAAGTAGAAGACCTTCCAGATATAGAAGATCTACAGTTTAGGGCATAGGGGTGGGGGGTGGAGGGTGTGCTAAAAAAGAATCTGCTGTCGGAAATTCCGATCGTAAAAATACGATCCGAAACAATTGTTTAGATCGTAAAAATACAATTGGAAACAGTTGTTTTCAATCGTAAAATAACGATTGGAAACAATCGGTTTCGATCGTAAACAACTGTTTCCGATCGTAAAAATACGATTGGAAACAACTGGTTTTGATCGTAAAAATACGATCGTTAACAACTGTTTCCGATCGTGAAAATACGACTGGAAACAACTGGTTTTGATCGTAAAAATACGATCGTTAACAACTGTTTACAATCGTAAACGATTGGAAAATACCGTTTACAATCGCAAACGATTGGAAACAACTGTTTACAATCGTAAACAACTGTTTCCAATCGTAAAAATACGATCGTTTCCAATTGTTTACGATTGGAAAAATGTCCCATAATACAATTGGAAAAAAACGATCGTTTACGACTTGAATTATTTCCATCGGGCTGGATATGTGTTGTTACCCCAACCCTGACCCAGTCTACCACAAACCCCTGATTTTGGTAAAGCCTATGCCAAACGCTGGGTATATCTAACATTTGGTATACTCTATGCCTAATACTGGATGCACTGTGCCAAATGCTGGATACTGGAACCCAATAAAATACTGATGATTCGAGTGAAGCTCAGAAATGAGAATTCATCTGTAGTGAGGTAGGTCAGGGTTAGGTACCAGCAGCCAGGGGCGTCGCAAGTGCATTTTCGGTGGGGGGGGGGGGTGCAGAGCCAAAATTTGACTGAATCTTTCAAAAATTTTACCGAATCCTAGAACTAAGAATTCGAGCTTTAAATTATGGAACAGAAACGATTACGTAGGGAGAGCAACAATAAAGGGCAGCATGAAAGACGATAAGCAACTATTAGGCGGCGCTCTGGCGAAGCCCACATGGAGAATATACTGCTGGGCATGATTGCAGTAACAGCTTCTATCTATTGTAGCCAGTAGAAAATGAAATCGTGTGCCACGGGTGAAAATTTTCGAAATCCATTTTTTTGGTAGGCTAAAATTTAACTGCTTCTCGTACAAATTCTATCATCTACCGTTGATTAAATACCGAGACTCTAAGAAGTTCCAGAAACCGGATGGAGCGACATTCCGGCAGCAGCAGCAACTGTAGTCTAGTCAATATACTACACAAAATCACAAAAAGTGAGCCCCGCAGGCGAGTTTTTTTTTATTTTTCCTGCCAAATTTAATTTCCATCCAAATTCTAGCTCTTAATGTTTCGAAATCTCAATCCTAAAACTGGCTTAAAACCCCCGTCAAATGACGCGCCCTTCCACAAAAATAGAGAATATTACGAAAAGTGCTAGAGGCCGAATTTTCGAAAAATTAACGATTAGATATTCTTTTTGGGATCCAAAATAAAAGTAAGAACTATCGATGATATCATAGATCATTCCTTTTGTCTGCGACCAGTGCTTCACTAGACCTCTTCTGAGTTTCAAGGTTCGTGGTAACTTCCCAATCCTGGCAGTTATAATACGAATCCCAGTTATTATACCGAATAAGTTTAGAACAAAAGTTTAGACCGATAGCATGTTCAGGATTCTGTATAACTCCCGTATCCCGGTTATTATACCGAATTGTTTTGGTATCGAAAGACTACCGAACAATATTCATATTCGTTGTAAACAATGTTTACAACGGATACGTCAGCTACGATTCTTCATCAGCGATATTTCGGCCCTTTTTGGCAAGGGTCCTCGTCAGGCTGTCAATCCTCTGGTTCAACTTCGGGGAAGGAAACAAACCTGTCATAATCAAACCTTTAAAAAAATGGATTATTTCAGGTTTGTTTCCTTCCCCGAAGTTGAACCAGAGGATTGACAGCCTGACGAGGACCCTTGCCAAAAAGGGCTGAAATATCGCTGATGAAGAATTGTAGCTGACGTATCTGTTGTAAACATTGTTTGAATAAATATTTCAAAGTCAGCTTGGGCTCAAAGAATATTTAATTTTACTAACATTGTTCGGTACTTTTTCGATAGCAGAACCAGAACTGTTCGATATATTTACGGTGATTTACAGGGATTCGGTAGTTAGGCTATACAGAATCCTAAATAGGCGCTCTGTACAGATCTCTTCGGTATAATGATTGGGATTCGGTATAATTGCCAGTATTGGGTAGTTATCACGAATTTGATGAGAGAATTTACTGAAATCGTTTGGTAATTTTTCCATGCCGGAATTATTCAGTATATTTATGGAGATTCCATAGTTACACAGAATCCCGAATAAGCTATTGGGTCAAAATTATTCAGTATCATGATTGGGATTTGGTAATTTACTCAGTATAATTTCCAGGATTAGGAAGTTAACCAAGAATACTGACCAAGAATCTCAAAAAGGTGGGGGGGGGTGCTGCACCCCCCCCCCCCCCTTACAACGCCCCTGCCAGCAGCTATCCAGCGTTTGACACAGGGTCTACAAAAATCAGGAGTATGTGGCTGACTGGTCTAGGCTGGGTAAAACTAGTCCTCAAAACAGTTAAAACTGCTGATTCTTACTCTGAAGTCAATACTTTACTGCAGCTCATATGTTCACTAATGTCACACATGGCTTCATAGCTTGGGTCAAGCTCTTTTTGTTTTTCCACATTCAGGGCGTATAGGGAAGTACAAATCCCAGCGACAGCAACTAGTGCCGAAAAAGCTTTTAGAGACGGCATTTTCTTTGCAATTTGAATCTTGACTATCGCGGCTCCGCGGGTACGGGTTGCTTTTCAGTAATTTGTTCTATATTTATATCCCTCACTAAACAATTAATAAATCTAACAGAATTAACATAACCGTCGCGAGAACAAGTTGACACTAAAAGGTCTATTCTTTTCAGTCAGTTAGAACATTTACTATTTTTGAATTTGATTTTTTCTCCTATCCCTCCTTACATTTGATCGGTCCTTTTTTTGATGTCAGGAAATTCAAACTGACTTCAAAGCGTGTCTTTTCAACTGCCTTTCCAGTCCCATAATGGAATTGCACAACTCAAGGTCATCCTTTCTTTAATGTTTACCTACGTTTTCCGGATCTCATTTAAATCAATGCGGAATTCTAGACAAGTGTGATGTCACACCTATTTGATTTGTTTAACCTCACTCAAAACAGGAAAAACTGTAGTTTATTCTTATTGGTGAATATGTATTTGAATCTCTGTATATAGAGCCATATGAATGTGTCCAAAACGAACGAAAATTCTGCTTAAATTTTTGCCCAGTTAATGCAGCATTAATTCAGCATAAAATTCATCAAAAAATTGAGTAGAGATCCTAAATTTTATGCTGATTTTTTAAAGAAGAAACTGGGGAGGATGGCGATTCTCCTAGTATCTTCCTAGAATCTTTTTCTTTTGGGAACAAATTGCCACACAAAATTTTTGCAATGTTATCTAGGTTGAATTCCAGTCTGAGCGGCGACAAACTTTGTGGAGCATACTTTAAGAAGTCTGAGCCGTCCTTTATATAGATGTTCCTACGGCCCAAGCTGACTGCAAATCATATTTGATGGTGCAAAACAGATAAGTCAGCTACATTTTATTTTAGCTATATTTTGGCCCTTCTTGGTAAGGGTCCTCTTCAGGCTCAAGCCGCTCAAGCTGGAAAATAAACTTGTGGGAAAACAATTGAAGATTCTTCCTTAAATATCTGCTTTTGAGAACTTCTTTTCTGAAAGTTGGTTGGAGTTAAAGTTGGTGCTGGTTCTGGACTTGGCTACTGTTTTTGTTGTTCGATTGGGTCGTCGAAAGGGTAGAGATTCTTCTGACTTTGACAGCAATATTTTGGCCATTCTTGGCAAGGGTCCCATTGCCTACAGCCAGCCTGAGCCAGCACGTGGTCTTAAAAAAAAAAAAAATCTCTTTGCCTTAACTTTCAGCTGAAAATTAGGAGTTGGTTACCTATTATATTAGTGATGCACATTGAATTATGTGAAGACTGCAAGAGAATAAGTGTCAGCAGGTGTTTCTGCATGTATCAGTGCATGTACTGTCCTAGTCATAATGTTATTATTTCCAGCATTTGTGAAGAGGTAGATGCTCTGTTTGCTATTCTTCTGGACTCCATCGAAGTTGAAAAGAATGAAAGGTAAAGAGATGTATTATCTGCCTTCATATGCTTCGTTTTTTATTTGTTTAGCCTTACTGGGACTAGCTTATGTTAGGCAATAAGCTAGGTGTCTTAACTTAACTTTAAAGCGAATTGGACAGGCTTGTTCGGGAAACACAAACCCACCTGTGTATGGCATGTACATATTGTGTACCACCTGGAAAGCACCATTACAGGATGGATTACCCAAAGTTAATATATGCTACAATATGGTATGATGTGTTGCTGCTAGACAGCCAGAGGGCTATGCCATCAACAGGAATATAAACAAACCAACAAAAGGGTGACATTCACTCTGAAAATCAGTAACATGATCCGTAATGGTACTACAAAATGCAAAAGCCATCCTAAAGAATCTTATGGGTTTCTCAATATTACAAAAACTTCTGCTTCCAGTTGTATAGTGCATTCATTCACTTTACTCTCTGACACATTCACCATAATACCGCCGCTCTTAACTCATTTAGCTGATCCTACTCACATATTTTGACTTTAATCCTATCTGGTATCGGTCGCCGTCTTGGTGCCTCCCTCCTTGCAAGCTCATGGATATGCAGCATTTATACTCTTGATGATTAACTCTCCTTGCCGATGCAAAATCGCCGGGTACAAGCGGAAGAGCCCAGAAGTGGTATCACCTCGGGTATCACAGCTGCTCCCGAAGATCAATGTGATTGTTTGACTCAGGATTTGAGTTGTTGAGTGAGTCGTTAGTGAGACGTTTTCTTGTTCTTCCTGAGGATCACTGGCGTGTTTTGGACTTGGTCATATAGAGTATTGCTCTCCCTCCTGAGCCAGTCTAAAGTGTTTTCCCGTAACACAGTTTGTGTGCCACACAGTCGAGCCACAAGTTGAAACTTGGGGAATCGACTGTTTTTTGTGTGTGGCAATTTCGAATATTTGAAAATAAAAATAAATCCAGATAAAATGCTCTGCTCTAGTAAGACGTTCAGAATATTTCCGGCCATCCTCACAATAATCACAACGCAAAGTTCTACTATGACGTATAAAATCTGAATCTCAGTACAGACGTGGCTTTTGAGTGGGAAATCGTTTTCGTCAAGCATACAACACAGGTACAAGTGCAAAGAGGTAGCAAAAATCCGTCAGGGAAAGTCCATTATATGAAAATCGATTATTCGTGAATACCGGAGCAACGAAGTAACGCATTTTCATCCGGTCTTCAAGCTTCTTTAAGTGAATAAGTGATGGGTAACTAGATTTGCTTATCTCAGCCCTTTTAGGTTAAATTTAAGAACCCTAGAGAGATGATAGTTGGAAAAGTGGTCTTTTGAAAGTTTAGGACAGAGACCACGTTGACGAGAACCTTGTATACGATTAGGTATAATGTACCATTCGTATATCTGCACATTGAGCAAAAGAAGGATCCTTCATAGTTTGTCCTGTAAGTTTGTAAGCACTGAACCCCAACAGTCGAGCTTGCCTTTTAGTTAAGGTTGTTTGACCAAGTTATAATATTATTTATTTATTATTATTCTCGTAGAGACAGGAAGCTAAAAGCGTGTCGCTATTGAGGTATTTTCTAAGGATATTGACATATTGAAGTATTGTGCATTGAAATAAACTTTGTTCTAGTGGGCTGCCTATCCTTGTACGATCTACTGTATACCCTGCAACTGCTGAAGACGCTGTTACTCAGTACGTCTGTACTAATTTGGAAATCACGCTTCCTGACGGCTACCCAGAAGAGTCTCCAAGCATCAGGTTGACCAACTCTCGTGGACTGAGTGAACTAGTCATTAAACAAATCGAAGAAGCCTGTGCTCGACGCTGTGATGACTTTAAGGGTAGTCCTATCCTGTATGAACTGTTTGAGGTTAGTGGTCAGTTTTGCGGGGTTGTGGCTACAATTGTAACAGATTAACACTGATAAACTTTTTAAAATTTCGGTCTAAGTTCAGTGGAACACCCCACTCTACTCACTCACCTCCCACATCCCTTCGAGTCTGAGCGCCGACGGCCAAAGAGAGCTTGTACTGAGCGAGTTCCAAGACCCCCCCCCCTCCCCCCCGCGTTGCCGCACTGAGCAATTTCGGAATAGTTTCGTCCAAAAATTTGTTGAAGTTTACAACGAAACACTACCGCAAGGGTAGTAATAATATTAGGTTTTTTGGGTCTTTTTTATTAATGGATGATTATGATTATTGTTGTTTGTATACTGTATCATGCCAAGGCTTATAGTATGTACCGTAAGGGCAGATGTACTGATATTAGTGTTTTCTTCCGATCTGTTGAAAGTTATAATTTGACGAATATGATTATTTTTATACAGCTTCATCTGTTGACTAAGGTACGCTGTTAGGCACTGTGCCACGGTTTGTGCTTATGTTTAAAATAAATCAGTCAACAGATCTGTTAATTTTCTCATCCTTACGTTACTGTTCAGCACCCATTGCAACCGCCCATTTTGAGCGTGTTCCACCCTCGTACCAATAGTAACTATTAGTTACTATTTCCGTTCCATCCTCACGAAAAGTTACTACGCTGACCGTTCCAACCTTTCTCGAAATAGTAACTAATAGTTACTATTTGCTTACCATGCTCGGGAGCGTGGTAAGCGTAGTAACTACGCATCTCTGCAACGTGATTGGTCGGATTCGCCCATGGCATGATATCCTGCTGGAAAATAGAAAAATCGTTCCAGCCTTGACGGAAAAAAGCCAGAATTCGTGACGTCTTACGTAGTAACTACGGTAAGTAGGATGGAACACGCTCTTTATTGCTTTAGGGCAGAATATCGGAGGTCAGCACCGAACAGTGTGGCCTGGCAAGGCTAATGCTGCACCTTCACCATTACCTTTTTACTGTTTTTTTTGTTGGGAAGACCCTAGCTGGAACGCAAGGCTCTCCAGTCATAGTTAGAAAACGTTTTTTTTGTAATGACTATGGAACCGGGAGCCGTACTTTATGTTGTACGCACTACGGTACCGGCAGTTCTCACGGAAATCAAACCATATGAGCTACGGTTCCGGGATCTGACGTCATTGACTAACGGAAATATGTATGTGCTGGCTCCTGTTCCAGTAGTAAATGGAAATAGATTGCGGAAACTCCATCGTACCATGTTTTCGTCCGGTAGTCTCACGCAATTATGTGCTCAGAAGCTAGGGAGCAGGTAGGTGATACCGGAAACTATATAATTGGAGCTTGTGTTCCGGTAGTATCTACATAGAATATGGAACTCACGGAATAGTTTGGATGACAGCTAGAATGCCGGGATTATCACTGACTTAGAGAAAATAGCATGGGGAAAAAATCCACTACTGGAACCCATGTATTGAGAGTTAAGGTATCGGTAGTAACCACTATTTGGTTGAAAAGACCAACTCACGGATAGAGATGGCTGTCGGCTAGGGCTCCGGTAGTGCCAAGAGTTACTAACGGACACTTTTCAATAGGAACTTGGAATCCGGTTGCAAATACTATTAACTCACGGAACACAACTCCCGTGGGCTAGGGTTCCGGTAGTGCCAGAAAATTAAAAATTTTGAACTCGACATGGGCCCGTGTCAGTGTAGACTAATAATCCGGGAATGTATATTTTTAACTTGCCAGAACCCAACTCCCATCTGCTAGGGTTCCGGTATTTTTCAACTCACAGACCTGTTTCAGTATGTTATAGGAGTCCAGAAGTGAATAATTTTAACTCACGGAATCCAACTCCCGTGGGCTAGGGTTCCGGTACTGCAAAAGTAAAAATAAAAACGAACTCACGGACTTGTGTCAATATGGAATTGGAGTCCGGTAGCAAACATTATCAACTCACGGAGTAAAAATAATTAAATAAAATAATCATGCACTACTGGAACCCTGGCCCACGGAAATTGGGTTCCATGAGTTGATAATATTTGCTATCGGACTCCATCCAAATTGACACGTGTACAGGAGTTTGTAATTTTAATTTTTGGCAATACCGGAATTCTAGCCCACGGGAGTTGGTTCCGCGAGTTAAAAAATATTCAATCCCGGAATCCTAGTCTGCACTGACATGGGTCCGTGAGTTCAGAGCCATCTGTGTCCATGAGTTAGCTCTCAATATATGGGTTCCCTAGTGGATTTTTTCCCATGCTGTTTTCAAAGGTTCACCAAATCAGGAAAATCCCGGCATCCTAGATCCCATCCAAACTATTCCGTGAGTTCCATATTCAGTTTAGGCACTACGACACAAGCTCCAATTAAATAGTTTCTGGTACCACCTACATAATTCCGTGAGGCTACCGGACCGGAACTGGTACGGTGAATTTTCCGTGAGCTATTTCCATTTACTACCGGAACAGGAGCCAGAACATACAAGTTTTCGTTAGTCAGTTACGTCAAATCCCGGAATCGTAGCTCGTACGCTTTGGTATCCGTGAGAACTACCGGTACCGTAGCCTGTAGGACATAAAGCACTGCTCCCTAGACAGTGTCACAGGAATCAGTCGGGAATAATTGCAGTCAGATACCCTATAAATGTTTGTACTTTGTGAGTGAATACTTCAGTTCAATGTTTATAATACCAGTACTTATCTTTATTGTGTAACTACTGTAATAACTCGAAAAGGTTTACCTTTAAAGACCTAATCCAAACATTCTGTTTACCTTCTCTTATTGATCGGAGGCCACCAGTTTATTTAGATTTGAACTTGATTGCCGGGTTGCTGTTTTGGCTAAAGCACCCACGCAGAACGTCTTCTTTTCCAGATGACGAAATTTCCACGTTTGATTAGCAAAGAATTATAAGACTTAATTGATTATTTGTTTTATCTGTTCAGGAGTACCACACTGGTCTTGGTTTTTTAATTTATTTGTATTTGTAGTAAACAGTTGGAGCATTAGATGAAAATTATTATTTTGATCCTTGGCTCCCTATATGCCATAGTGGCTATCCCGGATAATCGGCTTAGATTTAGTCCAGACCGAATTATTTCAAACCGAGAAAATTTGGTGTTTTCTTTTTTAATTTGCTCATTGTTTGACGGTGTTTTTTGTGGTTTTGGACATTCATAGTGGCAGTAGGGATGGTTATCATTGTGTGTGTGGTAGAAAGACCATTTTTTGTGGTCCACTTTAATTTATATCAAATCCACTCTGGTCACTGAATCACAACCAGTCTGGCTGAAGGCTGTCCACCAACTGAACAGGTGACGCTTCAGTCAAGATGCATCAATGCTAATTGTACCCGACACTGCTTGATGGCGT
Source organism: Branchinecta sandiegonensis (assembly GCA_030848855.1). Taxonomy (NCBI): domain Eukaryota; kingdom Metazoa; phylum Arthropoda; class Branchiopoda; order Anostraca; family Branchinectidae; genus Branchinecta; species Branchinecta sandiegonensis. The sequence continues at coordinate 17,034,161 of JAUPMV010000016.1, read as the reverse complement.
GATGAATGCGAAAAGCACGAAACATTCAGATAAGGTTACAAAAATTTATAAACAACTCTTTCCGCATTATTCATCTCCATAACGAGACAATGTGCCAAAGTTCGCATTCGTATAGAAAAATGGGGGATTGCGTTTTGACTTTTTGTAGATTTTGGCCTCCTGATTGGTATAATACTCTTGATGACTATCTCTCCCCGCCGATGCAGAATCTCCTGGTACCTGCGAAGAAAGCAAGGAGCGGTGTCACAGCTGCTCCCAAAGATCGCCGTGATTGTTTGACACGAGATTGAGTCGTTGAGTTTGAGTCGTTACGGACACGTTTACTCCTTCTTCCTGAGGATCACTGCCGTGTTTTGGACTTAGTCATATAGAGTATTAAAAAGTCTGTGAATGTAGACAGGCAAACTTCTGAAGATTTGACTGTTTCTTTATATTTCGTGCACCAAAGTGATGACTTGAATTCTTACAGCTAGTCAAAGAGTTTCTGACGGGCTCCAACCGTCCAGCTGGTGATTGCCCGATTTGCCTCTTCGGATTTCATGTCGACGATGACTACGTTCACACTGACTGCTATCATCACTTTCATAAGCATTGTCTCTACCGTTATGTCATATCAACCAAGGCGGCGTGGGAGGAGGAGGAGGCTGATTTGAGGTCGAGAGGGCCTCTTCACCACATGACCAGAGACGATAGAAAGGTTTGTCCTGTTTGGCAGTAATTCCTATTAAAGGTTCACCAGAAAAAGCTGAAATTTGACGATTTATTATATTATCACTATGAATTTAAAGTTTCAACTGATAACTTAGCTTCTTTTTAAAAAGGTATATTTATGTTATGTTATTTTGACTCTCTTGAGAGATTTTCAGTTTTTCCACAAGAGACTCTAGTAGGCATGTTGAGGACAGGGCAAAACAACACTAGGAAGTAGCGACAAGCTGTATGCTTCTTATGTTTTGAAAATGAGCCTTAGAGCTTGGTCACACTGGACTTATAAAGCCGCCCGTTTCAACAATCAACTGAAAATCCCTAGGGGACGTGAGATTTGATGGGCTTTGTGGCAGCTTGGGATAATGATCAGACTGCAATTAGGGGTCAATTAGGGTTCCTGTAACATAATTAAACATGCTGTTTTGCTCTAATTGATCTCCTGAATTTAAAACGACAACATTCAGAATTGACTGTATCTTGTTCTTTTTCTTTTTTCCACTTTTGCAACCCAAAAAACAGGAAATCAGCCTCGTGTGACCAAGCTCTTAAAGCTTGGTCACACGGGACCGAAATAAGCGCGTAAACAGCGGCTGATCTGTTCAGACGACGGATCAACTATTTGGGGTTGGCGGGAGAAATAAAAAGAAAAACCTACTTCCGAATATTCTTTTTGTTTGTAACAAAATATATAAAATTAACACAAACATCTTGTAAGTTTGTCAAAGTCAAATATAGTTGACTTGTAGTCTTTACACTAGAAAAAAATAACAAATTTAACATTGACAAATTTCACGCGACTCGACAATTTTAAGTTATAAAGCAAATTAAATTCATTTAAATATTTTTGTTTTTCAATGAGAACACAAAATGTAAATAAAAATAAATATAAATAATACGAGAACAGAATGCATCGTTTGTTGTTGTTCAGTCACTTTTCAGTGAAGGTTGAATGAAAAAAAGATTTAAATTATTAATTTTTTTCAAAGAAAATAGACATAAACAGAAAATACTCTGTTGAAATTAGAAAATCATTCTACCTTTTTTTCAAAATCATTTAGTAATCCTGGGATACTTAATGTAAAAATCCTGTTATGTTCACATCGGTCTGACAGAATTTGAACTGGATTAGCCTAAAACTCGCCAAGTTTGACCTAATTCCCTTTACGGTCTGTTTACTGTTCCCAGAGTCATCAAAGTTCACATTGCAAGGATCTCGGCAAGGATTTAGTTTATCTCGATCGATAACTGCGATGAAAATACGCGCCTATTTGGAAGATCAGCGGTTGATTTTTGGATTTTTTTCAACCGCTATTTACGCGCGTAAATCAGCCGCTGATCGAGAATCGGCCGCTGTTTCAGCCCCGTGTGAACAAGCTATTAGTCACAGCTCCTCTACGCTCAAGGCATTCGAGGCGTCAAAACTTCAGTGAGAAGTATGCTAATGCAGTGGCGGGTTTTGAAAATTGTAGCACGGCTAAGATGCGGTGTGAACATCGAGGAAACAGGGGAGGTTTTTTTTTCTGTGTTGGGAGAATGGAAGTTATTCAGGAAGCGTAATAGCGAGCTAAGAAATCAAATATCAGACATTGTAGATATCCAACGATATTAGACGTTGCATAAACTGACAATCTGTCATATTTACCGCCGTAATTGCTAAATATTCAAGGATAGAGGTAGAAGCACATAGAGGTACCACAAATCCGAAAGGGATAATTTGCAATATGAAGATCGACTATTCGAGAACAGCGGGACAACGCAGTATCGCATTTTTGTCGGGTCTTCAAGCTTATTTAAGTTTGTAGTCCTTCAGCCCAAGCTAACTGCGAATCATGTTTGACGGTGCAAAACAGATAAGTCAGCTACATTTTATATTTACATTTTATTAGGACCCTTGCCAAGAAGGGCCGAAATATAGCTCTAATACAATGTGGCTGACTTATCCGTTTTGCACCGTCAAATCTTATTTAAGTGAATAAGTGATGTCTAACTAGATTGTAGTATCTCAGCTCTAGATATGTTTGAAGACTTGATGAAAGTGCGTTACTCCTTTACTTCGCTATTCCAGGATAAGCAGTTTTCGTCCGTGTGAAAAATCTTTCAGAAGCGTAGTATCTCAGTGTTGGTAGACATATCCGTTTGTAGAAATGTCGACGAGTGGAAGGACCTCATTGGTAAATGACAGATTCGCGCAAGGATCTATCAGTAAGATGACAAGAGTCCGTGAGCTTTTGTTGGAGCTGTATTTCATTTCAGCTTCTGTGTCCGATGTGCCGCCTTGAAATCAAAGTGGAGGAGTCCAGCCTTGCGTCGGCTCCACCCCCGGTGGAATACATGCAAGCGCCAGACAGCTACATCAGCAGCAATGATGTTGTTAACTTGCAGAAACAGATGGAGAGTCTGTATTTGACTCAGAAGTCAAAAGGTGCCATTATTGATCCAAGTGACGAGGCAGCGGTGCTGGTTCTACATGATCTGGTAAGAGTCGTCAGTGTTATCAAAACAAGACCTAGAGGTTCATACTGGTTTTGCGATGGTAGTTAGCATCGGGGGCGTCACGTATAGGGGGGGGGGGGGGGAGGGGGCGCTCAAGTTGGAAAAACGAGCTTGTGGGTTTTCCCAAGTTGAGCGGCTTTTGAGCCTGAAGTGGACCCTTGACAAAAATGGCTGAAATATAGCTCTAATAAAATTCAGCTGACGTATCTGTTTTGCACTATCAAATATGATTCTCAGTCAGCTTGGGCTGAAGTATAGGAATAAAATATTTTCGAAATACACAAAAACGAAACAAATCGACAATACACTGACAAGATATGGCCAGAAATAAATGACGGGATGTAAAAATTGGGCAGAAGAATGAGCAGGATATGGAGAAACACACTACACGCCGTGTCACACTGCCCAACTCTCCTCTAACTGCAGGAATAAATGCGCTATTTATCGGCTGGAAAAATTTATCGGGTCGAATGTCGCTGGAAGAATCTCAGCTGAAATCGCTATTGACCACGGTCCCAGAAATTACCTTCGCAGGATTAATGTGATCAGGTCCTTCGCTGTGGGGGAGTTGTAGGGGGGGGGGGGGGGGGGTACCGAAAATCTTGTGGCATGTCTAACTCTTGAACGACGCATTCGACCTGGATGGAACATGACGTACGCAAGTGCATATGTCTGTCGTGTTACATATGAAGAAGGCTGAAACTCTGCATGGAGTTTGGTGTCAAATCTCTGAATCACCCAATCCACAAAAATATTTTCCCTTCTGAAAAGCTGACAAAAGGCTCCCTCGCAAGGTAGCTACTGCGGTTGAAAAATTGCAGCCAATCAAATGCCCCACCAGAGGTTTGCAAAGAGTTTTGTCCCTTCATTTCTAAAGTTGTGTAACTAAGCATAAGCTGAGCTGCTAGTTTAAATTTATAATGTTATTTATGACGGTTGTAGCCCTATATACGTAGGACTATTGTGATTTGTGTGTGCTCATAATTTGTATCCATGAGTCATGACTATACCGAACAAATATGGCGTGAGCCACGATAAGTTTTTGGTGGATAAAAAGATTTATCTATATATTTATCAACTTTATTGGAGTTTAAGCTTGGTCCCGAAATCGTACGGCACACTAGCGCGGAGGGATTGGGACGGAACTTACAGGGAAGGAAGATCATAAGCCCTACATGAACCGTTTATGGACCCGGATCGGCACTGTGGGGGGAGTTATGAGAGTGATCCCGGAAATCATGTGGCATGTCTAACTCTCACTCCTCTCTGGATGCAACTTGAAAGTTGGCAAGTGCGCATATCCGTCATATTCCACTGACCGACGGACCGGATCTGGCAACTTTAGGGGAGTTAGACTAAGTTGAAGGCGGACGGAACTTTGCTGACACGATCATCATAAGCTCAGATATGCCGGATCTGTGAATGGCATATCTAGGAGATTTAATAAATTTCTTTTTTCAGACGACGAATTCGCTCGACATCCCATCCACATCACGTGATTCAGCAGCACCAATCAGCGATGGAATGCTTATTGCCACACCCCTTGTCGAACAAGTGGGCAAACACTACCCGAAAGGCCTGAATATTAAAAGCCGAAAGCACAGGGACGGTGGTGACTATAACCGAAACTACGGTAAACATCACAATGGAAAATTTCATCCAAGAGGAGACATGGGGGGAGAAAATACGGACCGGGGGAACCATTTTCCCCATGAAAGCGATCAAAAGGGTTATCCAGATAGAAGAACCCATGATCGCCGACCGAGAGCTCATAACGATAGTCATTGGCGGCCCGATGGTGGTAGTAGCTCAAGAAGTGAAGGTTCTGGTGGCCGTGAGGCCAATCGCAGCGTGGGCAAAAGGCCAGATGCAAATGGTCGTGAACAAGCCAGGGTCCAAGACCCAACCGGTCACTATGTAGGGAAAGGGCCAGAGGCCATTGGCTGCGAACAGACCAAAGCCAAATTCAATGGGCACGGTCCTGATAATGAAACTGGTGAAAGATCTCGTTCAGGAATGGATAGAAGTTATCAGCAGACCAGGTCTAAAAATCAGAGGCGTGGTCCTGGTGTTGAAAGTGGTGCTGTTATCCAAGGAGAAAAGGGTGCGAGTGGAAGTAGTGCTGATGTCGCCAACGTAAGAACTGGTGTTAAGGAAGAAGAATCTTCTCATGGAAGTTGGAACAACCATGATAGGCCACACTCAGGAACAGAGAATTATGTTAATTGTCCGCAAAGAAGAACAGATGATAATGAGAGAAGGACATATGATAGCTCTCGAAGGCCTTATTTACCGAGGACTCAGGGCAAACAATGGGCTCCCAATGACCCTAAAGCCCAACAAACCCCTGAAGATAGTGATAATTATGGCCGCGCGGCTTATCGGCCACCTTACGATAATAGACCAAATCGTCGTGTGTACGAAAAGCCTCACTACCGAGGCAAACCAACTAGTGAAAAACTGGTTAAAAATAGTCAGGGCTGTGACGGAAGTGTTAAGGATAGTAGTAATCGAGCGGGGATTAGTGTTGTAGCAAAATCTTTGGCACCGCCAGGGTTCGAAGTCCCGCCCGCTCGCCCACCACCGGGTTTCGAAAAGCAGGAGTAGGTGGTGTTGGTAAGAGGAAGCAGGGATTGTGGAGAATAGAGGGACTTCTAAATGGGGTGCATCGAGGCGGAATTTGGATCCTTGGGGAAGGACCGAAAGACAGATTTCCGAAACGGAAAAGCAACAATTATGACGTTAGCTCCCACGGATCCGAGTTTTACAAGGTCTTTGTCCGAAAAGTCGGAACGGGAATTATTTTGGGGTATAAGCGTAGTAAAGGGAGGAGTATAGATGCATTTACGTAATTTACGAGAGGCCCTAAAGGTAGAATATCAAACAATAGACTGAAACGAAAAATAGTACCGTAGCCTAAATAGTACTAATAACTTTACTGTTGTGTGACATTCGGAAACAAAGATTGTGGAACTCCGTTTTTCTTTTTCAGTGTAACTTATTTATCTTTTGTGAGGAATAAAGCTAACAGTATTTATCAAAGTACAGAACTTAAGCCTAGGCCTGACTATTTAACATGTTTGGTGGAGCTAAAGGATTAAAGATATTTATTTCCGCCGTGTCGTCTGCAGGTCAAAGTTAAAAAATATACCAAAGAAAAGACGTTATCTACGTTATCCCTGTCTCCTCGCTTTTCCCCAAAACCAGCCATTCCTTCTACACTGTCAGAATTTTGCAAACAGATGACAAATCTTCACGCATCTGTGTGTTAGATGTTATGAAGATATATGTTATCACCCTTTTAAATGTTACCTTTTCGTGAAATATATCACTTTAAAGGGTCGTCTCGAAACACATAATACTTCAAGGACCCCTCGCACTATTTACACTTCAGTATTTTAAAAGATTTGAATACCTTAAAACTAGACTGTGCTTTCAACAAATAACCCGCGGTTTTGGCTGTTTTAAGCCATTTCCGAGACCCGTTGACTTACAGCGAAAACAGGGAAACAATTTACATAACCGTTTTTTTTCTGATGGAAAAACTTCTAGCAAACAGCCGTCGGCAGGGTGATACACATCGAAGGTTGCAAAACACGGCAAGTGAGAAAATTAGCGTGGTTCTGTTAAAGGGGTTAGAATGTACCGTACGAAATTGGGGTCTCCGGGTTTAGAAATATATGTAGTGATTGTGGAAGTAGGCTGCATTATTATTATAGGTAAGACAGGTCCGTTAAAAGGGGCATAACAGAAAAATTCTCATAACGTTTAATACAAAGAGGCTCAAACATAGGCTATGTTATGTGTTATCAAACTTCTGGCAGTGTAGAGTTTTGGCTGTACCCTAAAAACGATTGCCTGATCCATACATGACGCAAGCTGGCCTCTCATTGTGCTGCTTACGTCGTGTGGCGAAATATACCGCTTAAATGATGCGTTGTTTGTCTGCTGCAGATATAAAATTTAAATAAATATCCTAGCTGGGTTTCAGTTAAAGCACAACTCTTACTAGAAATGATGTTTTCACTGTGAAGTGCGATCACAAAAACGTTTTCGAAAATACCATTACTTTCCACCTCAATTTAGCGATTTTCTTGTTAGCGCTTGTCGATTCTATCCAGCCTTCCTGCTCTCCGACGCGGCGGCTTGGCGCAAAACATTTGAAAACTGAACGTGCCGTGGTTAAAAAGTGGGAAAACTAAGCAAATAAGAGAAGTCAAAAACAGAAGATTCTCATATCCCTGTGTGTGAAAGAGTTCTCAGCGGACGTTGACGATTCTGACAAACTTTGAGTTGCGTAACGGGCAAGACTCGGCACGGTCGAAAAAGCGCTAAAAATTCGCAAGAACAAAAGGAAACAATGGAGAAAAGTGGGGATTTTAAAGCTTATAATTCCATATAGGGAGCTAGGTATATTGTAAAAGATCGAGTAAGCAAGAGGGGTCCTTTAAACGTTGATGATCTTCGGGAACCAGTAGGAACGCATGTTGGCCTGAACTGGAATATGGAGAATTGTTCCGAAAAACGTTGTGCATTGTGAGTCAATGCACAAAGTGCATTGTGCATGTGTGCACAATGTAGCTTTGTAGCTACAAAGCTACTCGTGTACTTTCTACATACACAATGTAGCTTTGTAGCTCATGTACAAAGCTACATGAGCTACAAACGCTCATGTAGCGTTTACACGGACAAGAAACCCCGTCAAGTAGAAAGGAATTCCGATCGACTCGATAGGATTCCTCTCGTGAAGACATCCGGTCTACTTGAAAGGAATCTCGTCGGCGGTGCTGGTAAAATGACCAAAAAAAGGCTAGCTAGTTTTTATTTTTAGACCAGCAGTCATCAGTGATGATGTCGTAAATGCTCTCCACAATTTTCTTTTTTATTGGCTATAGTGAATATTTTTGTCACATTTTCTAGTTTGAAGAATTTATTTTTTTCCCTCTGCGTGTAAACATAATCTTGTCACCAAGATCGGATTCTGTTCAAGTTTTCCACGCTGCATCAGAGACAGAAATTCTCATCATTATCCGTCCCTAATAAAAGGTCCGTCTGCGGTTCACAAAACTGCGTGATTTTTACCAAAACTCAATCAATCAGTAATCTATTTAGCCGATATAGAAAATGGCAAAAGGCGTGCTCATACCGAATATGTGATAAACAGTAAAAGAAGAAGAAAGAAAACAGACTTAACCAAATTATAAATATTCTTTGAGCCCAAGCTGACTTCGACACGTATATTAAAATAATGCATAAAACGGGTACGTCAGCTACGATGCTTTAGCAGCGATATTTGACCAGGGTTGCCAGGAGCTCGACTCATAAAATTGTCACAACTGCTGACAAAAAGGTGTTTTTTGACACATCGAGTTTTTGTTGTGCATTCCGCTGACGAACGCGCAAATTGTTATTAGCTGAATTTGTAACAATATTTTTCAAATTATTTTTTAACTGTTACATTGTTGCAAAATTGAATTGGAAATGAGCTAATCGGAAACTGTTTTTGTGTACAAAATCAAAATAAAGTCCATGTTTTGGCAGTGTTTTGGGGGCGGTAATCGGTCACTTTAGTAGTAAAGTAAATGAAAACGTGCTTTTCTGACCTAAAAGTGTCATTCGTAAAAAAGGTGTCACTTTCAGAGAAAAAGTGTCACGGTGTCACCCATAGACAAAAAGTGTCAAAAAGCACCGAAAGCGTCACACTTGGTAACATTGGATATTTCGGCCCTTCTTGGCAAGGGTCCTCGCTGAACTAAATTACCAGTAGGTTTCTGCATTAGATCACAGGAAACGCGACCGGTTAATCGCTGGAGTACTATCAGCAGCCTGAAAATATTGTGTACAGCCTTGTCGCTAGCAAGTGCGATTCAATGTAATTTAAGGTAGAAAAGAAAAGAACGACCGTCGCTCTTGGACTGGCTCTGTTAAGCATTGTCTAAATAGGTGTTGTAAGGTGTATTACAGCGGGTCTGGTGATACATAGCCAATCAGATCGCTTGATTGGTTCGCCCAGCTGGCCGACGAGAGGAGCACCATCATCAGGGTTGCCACGGGATACATTAAACTTCTACTTTGTTGGATGGAAGCTGAAGAAACAACTTTTCTTCAAAAGCACAAGTTTTACGACTACTTACTGCTAGTTCGAGGACCATCCATCGGTAAATTTAATAGATTTTTACAATATATTGGGCGTCAAATTGTACTGGTGTACTTCAAGTAATACTAAGAACACTTTTTCTGATCTTTAGAAACTCGAAAAACTGTATCAGCGTGGCAACACCGAACGCTGCATTCGTAAGAACATCTCGGGTTCCTATTTGAACAGGCGTGTGTATCACGACGTAAACATCGCGTATAGCGCTATTCAGCTTATTACACCCATTTGGACAACGCTTTAGCGCTACGAAAAGATGATTAGGTTTTTCCGGCCTGAATTTCCTCACTCTGACCATTTAGTTGACGAATCCCAACTTTTTCGTATGGAACTGATCATGGAGCGAAAATCATGGCGGGGATTCCGGCCCCGACCCTGACCCACGGCGTAAGAGAAATTCGTTCGAAATAGTGACGAGGATTTAATTACCCTGCAAATAAAAAACAACAATTTTGAAAAATTAACTAGAAACGATTTTTCGCGGAGGTATTTCTTTCCCACGATACAATATATGACGCTAGGTCCACCGCTAGTCTTTTATTTATCGACCAGCTTTTCCACTTCTCTAATAGCTGATACGCTTTACCGCTCTTCCGATTAATATCGATCATCACCATCGATTCCATTGCACTATCGCGAATTACATCACTAACACTATCGGAGCAGACCAGGTTCGACAATATCTCACAAACTGCGTCCACGCGGTCGGCATGGGAGTTGTGAAGTAGCCGCGCCACCATCCCAACAGCCAAGATGACATACGCGCCCCCCTTTTGGTGAAGCTTCCCCTCTCGCCACTGAAGGAAGACTGGCCATAGGCGTTTCTCGAGAATTTCACTCCAAGCAAATTCAAGCCCCTCCCACCGACACAGCGTTGCCAGACACATGCATACGAGGTAGAGCTCATCGCTACTTGCGGATTTGCTCAGTACCTCTATGTAGTAATCACAGAGGAGTTGAGGAGTAGGATAGGAACCGTGCTTTAAACCCATGATTTTGTACGTTTTCTGAAACAAACCAAGCAGCTTCCCGTGAGTACCCTGGTGGGCGACTTTGCTATTGGACGACATGAGGTATACAAGCAATTGTTCGTAAACAGAGGGGGTTTGGGAGTGGTTTGCCCCCCTTACAGCTTCAGGCCAAACTGTGGCGATAGTATACACAAAGTGGGAAGACAATGGAGGATAGTGATAAACCACATCCATTATCAGGCAGCGTACTCTGTCCAGCATCTGCTTTGCTTTTGCCAGACCTGTGTAGAATCGGATCAGGTGTGCAAATTCTTCCTTTTGAGGTATGGTATGTATCTCAAATATAGTATAATGCACTGCGGTAAGGATAGTTTCCGGTAAGCTGTGGTAAGGGTGGCTGGCGCGAAGCCGCTTACTTCTGGTTGCGGCTTCTAGGGCCAAGATCACCATGATGAGGCGTTGCTGAAATAAGGTAAGGGAGGGTTGAGGTAGCTCCGCTTCTATCAAGGGAGATGCCGTGTCGAGGAGCAGTAAGGATATGATATTTCGTGGTAAGGCGTCAGGATGCTGCACTACCATATCTTTCAGCAACTTTTCAACCAAACCTGCCAAATTTGCAGACGCGTTCCACCCTGTAGTTCTCAGAGGACCCAACAGCCCCCTTACATTTAGGCTGGTCTTTCTATAGAACTTCCTCGCTCGTAACTGATGCACATATGAGGTGCGAAGGGTGGCTATTATGCTCTCCCCAGCACGAGGGGTTAGGCGCTCTTCTGCCAATCGAGGAACTGGGGTCGTTTCTGTTGGCTGAAAACCTAAGTCGAGATCAAGTAGGCTGGTTGGTCCAGTTTTGGGTAGGGGATTCGACAGGGTTGGGGTCCAAGTGGTCTTTGGTTCATCGACCAGCTGCGGGGGTGGCAGCTCAGCTTGAGAAGGCATGGTGTAAAACTTGAAGGAACTTATTGTTCGGTCTAATAGTGCCTCAGCACTGGCTGTGGGCGCGACAGTGCCGGCTTCAACAGGCGACACAGGTCGTTGTTGCTGGGGGCTTACTATCTTTTCGGCTTTGGGCTTAGGCCTTCTGATGGGACTTCTTAAATCTTCATCGTCAGCGTCTATCGTTAAAGCATCACAACTTGAACTAGAATCGTAATCGGCTTCACTATCTTTGATAAGATGCTTTTCATCCATCTCGTTCTTTCTTCCAGTCCCACTATCCACTTTTTCCGCGTCTTCTCTTTGTTTGACTTGCTCTTCAATACATCCTCTTTCTTCCATTTCACTTTCTGTTGCGTCCTTTTGAATCTCAGTCTTCCCATCCATTTTCACTTCTTCTACTTTGCATGTCATTTCCTCTTCTTGCACCTTACTTTTAGTCTTGACAAACTTTTGGAGCTCAGCGGCAAAGTCAACAATACCAGTTCCCTTTTTGGCCTGCTTATTTCTAACATTTGGATTGTCAAGGTCTTCAAAGGGGAAGCCTCGCTTGGACGCTCCACCCTTCGGTCCTGCTGGCTGCAGCCGTGCCCCAAATCTTGGAGCTTGACGGGGAGGTCCCTCTGCCGTCATCTCGTGTCCCTTTAGACTCTTCTCTATGTGTTGTATGTTTGGATCAAGGACTTCAGGGACTGATGGCGTGCAAACATCATCCAAGTACTCAACTTGATTACGGCTGGACCTGTCTTCGAAAAAGGGCTTGGCGGGGGGTCCAAGTAGGGCGCTGATGCTAGCATGTTTAGGGGTAGAAGCTGGTGAAGGCTTGGCGGAAAAGGACCAAGCTGTGGTCCACGGCATCGTCGATTCCGTATCTTGCTTAAGGCAGCCGTTGTTAGATAGTGAGATATTGAACGCCGCATTTTCCGTTGACCCAGGATGCGGGACTGGTGCTGCAAGTCGGTCGTCCCCCACCCTAACAAACGGAAGGGTTGCAGGCTCACCAACGGTACCAGAAACGAGAGGCTCCTTCGGCACCGATTTCAAGCGGTGATGCGGTAAACTGACAAGCTTGACCAGCTGACTATCGAAAGGCATGCCAGAGGGAGACTTTGCTCCAAGAACAGACGGTCCCAACGAAGGTTCTTCTTCGTTGGACGGATCAGTTGCTACTGACCATGCTGCAACGACTGCCACCGGCCTGGGTGGTGAGCGTGCATCGTGCTTATTCAATCTTTCAGTCTGGCGCGAAGAGGTCGTGATGGGTTCAGGGGTGAAGGATGGTAGGTCGAAAGTAATGCTCCCCAAGGAAATCTGAGAGCCGGGCATGTGCAGGGCACTTGGTGGCAAGGCTTTCTGAATGCCTCCTTTCTTGGTATGTCTTGTGGGTGGAGGCGACATAGATTCCGACAAAGTTCTGGATCGAAGTGACCTGGGTTCCTTTTGGCTCGACTCTCCACGATTCTGAGCGCTAGATGGCGAAACTGAGCTTGGATCCGCCAGGGTGTTCTTGCGGGGTCTTCCTCTGCCCTTCTTCAAAGGAAGCGGGAGACTAGTTTCGTCCTGTTCAGGCTCAGATTCAGATATTTCCGAGTCGACATGCGAACTGGACCTGGGCGATCGCCTCCTTTTAAGCTGCTCATTCAAAGCATTAGTCGCTCTTGTTCGAACTGTAGACATCTGCGGGGAGGGTTGTGAGCGTTCACCAGCCGTTACTGAGCCTACTTCACTCACATCTAAACTGGATGCAGCCCTCCGAGTAATGCGAGGGGGCAAGCTCGGAACACTTCCAGTTGTGTCAGCTTGAATGTCCAAGTCGGGATCGCCATCACTGCTTACCGCGTTCTTACGAGTTCCTCCCCTGCCACGAACAGGGGGGCTGGTTATTCCATCAGATTGTTCAGGCTCAGATTCGGAGATTTCCAACTGTCTTGGTCGGCGTCGACTTGTTCTCGTCTCGACCGAAAGATGGTCTGTGGCCGCAGGCGAGGATGAGGTTTCGTCTGACATTCCGACGCGGTCTCTGGCCGAAGATGCAACTGAGGTCTTATTGGATGTTCCGAAGCGTGATGCACGTGCAGCAATTGACGTCATATTAGGTTCCTTAGGAAGTACCAAAGGTTTTGTCTCCGTTCTTATTTCTTCAGCAAGGCTCGATTCACGCGCTTTTGCTTTGGGCGGCCGACCGCGACCACGCTTCTGGATGGCCGCGGGTTGTGGTAATTCTGATTCAGACTCTGAAGTCAGGTGATTTCTCGCTCTAGACCTGCCAGTTTTCACCGGGCTTATGAGAATATCTTCATCAGACTCGCTTTGCTCTGAAACCACCTTTTTGGGGAGCGATTCCATGTTTTCTGAGTCACTTTCTGTTAGTTCAGATTTTGTTTCGCTCTCCGAAGACTCAGTGACCGAGTACCTTACAAGAGACTTCGTTGGCTTCTTACTAATGTCGTCGAACGCCAGTTGATCGGACTGTTTTCCCTTCTCTGACAATTGAGAGACTCTAACAGATCTTCTGCAGGTACTGCCTTCCCCATTCTCTCTTCCTGTCAGTCGGTCAGTCGGTGTTTCCGTTTCAGACTCCGAGACTCGAAGAGATTTTTTCTTACCACCGCCATTTTCGAAGGGCAACTCGGTCGCTGTTTCGTTATCTGAAGACTGTGAGCTTCTTGTAGATATTCTTCTTGCGGCCAATCGGTCGGTCTGTATTTCGTTCTGTGACGTCTCGTTGTCTGAAGACCGTGAGCTTCTTGCAGATCTTCTTCCGGTGAGTCGGTCGGTCTGAATCCCATTTTCTGATTCACTCACTCTAAAAGACCTCCGCGATCTTTGACTTCCAAAAGGTTGATCAGACTGTGTTTCGTTTTCTGACGACTCCGACACAGTGCTGCTCCTGAGTGTGCTTCTTCTTGGGGAAGAAGAGGGACAATCGGTTGCAGCACCAGCCGTTCGAGGGGAAGCTTTGCCGGACCTCTTCGTACGGGTAGGGCTGCTAAGTAAGGAGGATCCACCCTGTTCTTCTATGTTTGACTTCGCCATAGGCTGCCACCTATCGCTCTGCTTCCGTGGCGTCAAGTCAGGAGCAGGTCTATCACGCAAATCTGGGCGACGATTCAAGGATTTGTCGCTCTTCGTATCCGTATCCCTCGCCACTGGCAGAAGCGACTTCGAGGACGGCGGGAGAACTGGCCGCGTATCTCTAGGTTGACCATTAGTAACTTTGTGAAGAGACAGGTTGAAGCGAGAGCTGACTGAACTTTGAGACTCGTTGTCCGAAGAAGTGAGATCGGGATTGACGGGAGAAAGCTGAGAAGCTGAACGACCTTGGGATGTAGAGATTTCTAAGCCGGACTGGGCGGGAGAAGAAACAGTATCGATGCTGTTCCTTCCTCTTGTAGTCTTAATGGGGCTCGGATCCGCGCTTTCGGTTCGGCTAGAAACCTGATCGCTTTCTACTTTCGCAGATGCTAAATCCGTGACGGCAGACGATGTAGACTTGGTCAGTGGCTTTGGAACTTTCTCCAGAGGTCTTCTATGTGGCGATTGTTGCTGCTGCGATGATGTATTTTCGTCATCCGAATCACTCTCATATGCAGACGAATCTAGACTCGAAAGAGTATCCGACGTCTCAGAAAGACTAGACACTGCCTGTCTACCCGAAGGAACCCTCTCTTCAGCTTCAAAGGTAAGCTCTTCTCTTACTTCAGAGAAGCTGACTGTTCTAGAGGTGTCCTTTGTCACTGGCTTAGGAGGGCTGGTCGGTTGAATGTCCTGTGAGGAAAACGGCATGGACCAAGAGCTTGTCCGGAAGGGGGAGGCAGGGACGGCTGGCTTAAAAGATGTAGGTGAAACTCTTCCTGAAGGAAAGGCATGTCGTTCCTTTTGGGTAGGATCCGGGTTCGAAACCCTGGATGACAAGTTCACTAGAGAAGAGTCGGACTCGAGTACCGACGGTGTAGAAGAGCGGGTAGCTTTCACTGAGCCCAGCTGGATAGACCGAGAGGTATCCGAGAAAGGCAACCCGACTACCGAGGACGATGACGGCCCAGTAAGTTCAACTTGGTCTTCCTTCCCTTCCTCGACGATCATTGGAGAGACATAACTCGATGATGCGACAACCCCTGCATTGGCAAAACTACGAAGCAGCCTCTGCTGGGTAGAGCTAGTAACATCCTCCTTAGCGGACTCAGAAGCCCGAGCATTGTTGAAAGACAGCTTCACGTGTTCGTTGGTTAGGAGTCCCTCGGGAGCAAGAGCGGCTGCACTGGGAATGGAGATTTTCTGTCTACCTGTCTCGCCAACGCTATGCACTGCCTTTGCCAATCCGGAGCTGATTTCCTGCACGTATGGTCGCCCAGCGTCAATGGGGTGACTGGGTTCTGGGACAACGTGGGACTCCTGCCGAAGTTTCTTTTGTGAGTTATCTAAAATCGATGTTCTCACAAAGCTGTCTGTATGCAGGATTTGAACTGGAGCAGAGATGTAGGGGGTAACACTGTACACCGATGGAAATGGCACGGGGCAGAAGGAAGAAGGTACATCTATCGCTGTAGGACTTCCACTGACTTCTATATTGTCAGAAAGCCGGCTGCTAGGAGGGGAGGAACTGACAGAAATATCTGCATGAGCCCCTCGGGAGAGTACGCAAGCCCCGTCAGGTAACAGTCCGCTACTAATAGAAGACAGGCTAGATTCAACCCCAACTGCGACCTCTTCCATAGCTGCCACGCCACTTTGATCCTCGAGGCAATCGTCATCTTTTCCGATCCACCCGATGGTCTTTCTTTCATTTGAGGGTTCAATGCCCGGAGACTCCACTTTTTGCAACAAAATCTCGGAGCTGACTGGCAAAGGAACCCCTGTGGGCTCAAGTCCAGGAAGATCCACCTTTTGCTCCGGCACGTCCTCTGCACCCATTTCTAGTTCATCAACTTTACTTTTCTTCATTGTGATTTCTCCAGAATGGATAATCTCAGCTCTTCGGGCGACCAAGGAAGTCCTTGAGAAACCAGAGAGTTTTCCAAGACGCTTAAAAATCAGCCTCCTCTTCTTAGCAGGAGTGACGGTTCGATACAAAAACGGTACTTTGGGAGACGATTTTGCTTGAAACTTTGGCTTCGGCTGTCCGGCAGTATTATTGGCTGTACTGCCCGCGGCCAATTTCGGTGTCGTAACTTCTGGTAACACTTTTATACCTGAATTGCTGTCCCCATTAGCATTCAGATGTTCTTGAGCTTTCACTTCCTCTGCTGCTGGACTTGCCTGGGCTTTTACCACTGCTTTTTTAGGGGGGCCAGGGGGTAGCGGCTTCACAAATAGGAAATCATCTTTAATCGGTGAAAGAGGGGCTTTGCTAAGAAACTTCATGCTTGTTAAAATTAAGTCAACATCCTCACTAACAACATCGTTAATAGGCTTAATGTCAATGCTTGTCACGTGGCGTATGACATGATTCGCTGGCGTTACAGTCTGAGTCGAGCTTTCTCTGAGTTTCTCTGTATCCATCATTTTGTCAATCAACTCAGCTTCTAAGTCAATCTTCTTCTTTTTCTTTATTCCTGCCTTTTCATTTTTAAGGTCTTCTTTGAGCTTTTTTACGAGGGTCTTCTGCTGGGAGAGTTCTTTTTTTAAGCTTTTTACACTATCTTCAGCCTCTATACATTTTTCTTTGAGCTCCTTGCATTTCTCTTCGTACTGAAGTCGCATTTTGTCACCTGCCTCAATTTTAGATTCTGCGGAATCCAAATCCTTCTGAAGTTGGTAAATGGAGGCACTGCGGTCCTTTTCGGCTTGCAGAAGTGGCTGGACTTGCTTTGTCTTTGCTGCCAATTCGGCACTGACGCGCTTCAGTTCAAGCTTCTGACTATCACATATCACTGATAGTTCCTCTATTTGTTTCTCCTGATCTTCTGATTCTTGTGACTTTGCCTCGCATTTTGAAATTAGCTGGTCCGTAGCAGCTAGCTTTTGTTTCAACACGAGGAATGCTTGAACGCTGTGATCCAACTGTTGTTTCAGCTGAGCACATTCTGCTCCGCGTGCATTGCAAGCCGAGCAACTTGCTTCTGAAAGGTTGGGATCCATTTTGACCTGAAGAGATAAACAATTTATTTTTAAGATCTCGAATTAGAAATCTGGTCACACCGTTTTCTCCGAGGCGACCTGAGTGGCGGCAAAATAGGTCTCAATATCGCCCATATCCCAACTACTCACAATGGAAATTCTGTCCTCAAAATTACCTCCTCTGATTGGTCGTTTGACTGTTCACCACCCCATTAGCTTAGTTCTTATTTGTGAATAAATTTCTCTGAAACTATGTGCATTTGTGTGTTTTTTTCTTATGTTTCTTTTTACTGTTGTACTGCACTTACGCCTTAGGGCCGTGCGTAATAAATTCATTGATTCATTCATTCAATACCCGATGAAAAACTTTTAGCCTGCGTAGTTGTATGGTAGTTGTACGAAACAGTTGCATGTATTAATATGTAATAGTACAGAATACTATCTTTTAATGTGCCTCAGACTGGGCCAATTTTAAGCAGTAGTATCCAGTAGCATCCTGTCTTGCTATAGTAGCATCAAGTCTTGCTAATAGTAGCTTGCAGTAGAATGCAGTAACACGGTAGCCTTGACATAGAAGCATTTAGTAGCATCAGTTCGTACTGCATGCTACTTTTTCGTACAACTTCATACTACTATTTTCAGATAGATTTTCATGGTATACCACTGGTTGGGCACGATTTCAGTGAAGCTTGAGCCGGACATTTTCTGGACCCTAATCCCAGGTTGGATCCCATGGCCCTCCCTTCCCACCTCACATGGCGCCCCTGCACGATTTTGGGCTTCACCAAGGACGTTGGGAATACGGTCCTTCCAGAACAGGCTTATAACTGTTGGACTGCCCTTGTATTACAAATAGTGATGGGTGACTCAATGTATGCCCTAAATTTGACGGTGCAAACGGATAAGTCAGTTTGCACCGTCAAATATGATTCGCAGTCAGCTTGGGCCGTAGGAACATCTATGCCCTAAATTCAGGGGAAAACCACTATTCCCACCTTATTTTTTTCCCCAATATAGCTCTTATTGCTTGGCTTGTATTATATTCTGTAGACCTATTCATTATCATATACTGTACATCATTGCTTTGGCATGTAACAAGATCGTAAATACAGAATATATCTATTCACTACATAAGAACTTTTCTCGGACGGGTATGTAATAAGAGATTTTTGTCAATGGCCGTCTCGGTGTTATTTTCCGATATCAACCTCGACGTCGGAAGTTAGCCTTTAATATATTTATGATAAATGCATAATATTTATATTTATTTATACGCTGAACAAATTTTTCAATAATCCTGTTTTCGTTTTTTATTTAGAGGCGAACAGCGTTTTGATGCACTGTATTATTTTTTGTATTAATTTAAAGATTAGGAAGACTTCATTAGCCCCAGCCCTAATTTTTTACCATATAGTAGGCCAAGCCAATCTAACGTCTAGAACTCTTGCACGAAACACAAATCCGTCCCATCTATATTAACGGTGGCTTTATCCGTTTGTGAATGTCTTTATGGGATGGCATGTCACTGGTTGACGAATCTCCTAGCTTACAGGCATTCTACACCGCATTAGTCCTCAGCAGGTCCCCACAGTTCTGATCTTCGACAGGGAGTGTACTTTTTGCCATAGACAGAAATAAACTGGGGGTTGCTGGGAGCCATCCCGTAGATACCATGGTTTACAGTTTTTCGTATCTGATACCGGGGTCAAAATTTGTTCTGCAGTTACTGAGTATATGACCAGCTACCGTGGTCTCTATCAGTCTATCGCTAACACAAGAGCCTGGCTTTTTGTAAAACTGGTGGAAAGACGTTTGGCATTTGTGAGGTGAGTGGACGCAAGCATTTTTTTTTTTGGGGGGGGGGGGAGGGGACTCGAAATATGCAACTGTAGTTTTTGCGAAGCAGCGTAATATCCTTCACAATGGTAACTGTGAAACGACAAAACGAAGATCCAGTTACCATGGTACCAATTTTTAGAACTCAAGGTTCTTGCAACATTTTATCTTAATCCCCCTTTCTGATCAAGCAACCATTATCTTTTTCTTCTTTCCACGATTTGTTTTATTCTAACCCATTTCCCGCATTTTTTTCTGCTCCATGTTGGGTCGTTAAGAAAGTAGAGATTTTTCTGCATTTTGGTTTGGAATCACCCGTCGGGTTTATTTGGGCTAATTTACCCTTGGGTGACAGAAAAGGGCTATAGACATGGGCCTGCAAACGTTACACAAGGGGCCAACAAAACTATCATACCACAAAAAAGGCCCTAATAACATACTAAGGCCCAACAAGACCGATGGGTTGTCCACTCTCGATCTTAGCGTACAGTAAGTGACCGGACGAAACGCGAAATCTGCAAATGATTGTGAATCAACGTAATATCATTTACAATTGTAACTTCAAAAACGACAAAATGAAAATCCAGTTACAGGTTTAGAACTCAAGGTTCTTGCAACATTTTATTTTATTCCCCCTTTCCTGATTAGGCAACGATTATCTTTTTCTTCTTTCTAGGATTTGTTTTATTCTAATCCATTTCCTGAACAGTTTCCTCGTTTTTTCACCCTTTTTGTTATTGTTTCATTCTCTAAATGTAGCCTACCATTTTAAGCTAGCCCATAATTTACAAATTATTATAAGGAATTTAACACACCGTCCAACATGACGTACTCCCTTCAAGTTTAGGGGTTCTATACCATTTCAATGCTTCTGAGCAACGATTAGGGTGGAAGGAATACATTAGTTGCGTTTTTGCAGATACCATGGTATCTGATACCACGGTCTAAAGTCGTTCTTGCAGTTATCGTGGTATCTGATACCACGGTCAAAAGGCGTTTTTGCAGTTATCGTGGTATCTGGCCAGTTAGCGTGGTATCTGATATTCAGATACTACGGTCCGACCGTGGTAACTGGTCGTCGTATCTGAAAAGTCATCTCACTTTCATCAAATTTTGTCAGATTGGTGAGAAAGAAGTTTACCACTTAGTGATGTGAATGAATGTCTGTTTTTCTTTTGGGATGAATTCAAAAAGCGCAATTTCGGCAACTGTCGTTTTTGCAGAGCAACCGTATATCAGATACCACGGTTACTGCAAAAACGACTAATTGCAGATCCAGTTACCGTGGTAACAGATACCATGGCATCTGCAAAAACGCAACTATTATCCCCATGAAATCCCCGTAACTTGGATTAATGCATATTGGTTTCTTTGGTATTTGACAATGCTATAGCTATAGAGCTATATTTTGGCCCTTCTTGGCAAGGGTCCTCTTCAGGCTCGAGGTGGAAAATCATAGCAAAATAACGCTAGGCAGTAGCGCCAAGACCTGACAAAATTGACACAGACTCGAATAGCAGCGATACTAGCGATAGAGAACGCCCTAATGAAACTCATTCAATCGTTCACCAGCGCTGGCTCTGATAACTTCTGCTTCGTATTCTGGAGATAGCAAACAAATTATACAGCTTCCATTGTTTCATTGGTGTTTGCAGACCGCAACAGAGTTAAATAAGACTAGGGAGTAGCGCCAAGACTTGAAAGAAGTGACACACACTCGAATAGCAGCGACACTAGCACTACTAGCGATAGAGAACGTCCCTAACGAAACTGAATCAGTCGAGTACAAGAACACAGCAAGAAAAAAAAAGATACAACCGTCCCTGTTTCCTCGATGTCTGCAGACCGCATCTTAGCTTTACTAGAGATTTCTAAATCCGAAAGTTTGTCTCGCTATACATGCCGCAAGCGTAGTGGGCGGCGCCACGAGTACGGCCCAACTGTGAAGCATGGAAAACATAGATCTTGGCGCTACTCTCTAGTGTCATTTTGCTCTGGACCGCAACTTTGCTTTACTAGAAATTTCTAAACCCGGAAGTTTGTTTCGCTTTAAATGCCCCAAGCGTAGTGGGCGGTGCTACGAGCATCGCCCGTTTAAAAAGCATGGAAGGCATAGGTCTTGGCGCTGATCCCTAGTATTTTACTATTTTGCTCTGTGCAAAATGAACCAGTGGAAAAACAAACCAAAAATTCTTTCTTCAATGTCTGATTTCTTCCTGAAAACTGCTTGGAGTTTAAGTTGGTGCTGTGATTTCATTTTGGACATAGTCGCTATTTTTTGCCTGCTCCATTGGGTCGTCGAGAAAGTATGATTTGGAATCACCTGTCTGGAATATTTGGGCTAATTTACTCCTGGATGACAGAAAAGGGCTACAAACATGGGTCTACAAAGCTACACAAAGGGTCAATAAAACTATCATACCAGAAAAAAAGGCCCTAATAACAGACTAAGGCCCAACAAGACCGAGGGGTTGTCCACTCTCGATTTTAGTGTACAATAAGTGCTCGGTGCCGGCACCGGCTGAGAGCAGCTGGCACCGGTTGCCAAGTGTTGGAATGTTAAAATTAGCATGTTTACAATGAGAATCGCCTAATTTATGACCGGAACTGCTGGTTTCTGTGGTGCCGGGAAAGGGTCTACAGCAGATGCCGGGAATTGGGTAGCCTAACCCCTCGAAAAATGCCAAAATCAAAATAGCTCACCTATTCTGTCTCCCAATCCCTTGGTAGACTTTTGTAGCTGATCTATTTTTCAGAAGCTTCTTGCCAAAAATGCATCCTCATTGAATTTTGCTGGCCAGGGATGCATCTGGGAAAAAAGAGGGCATTTTTCTCTAGAAAATTCAAGACAAAGAGCGTGTGCCACCCTTCTAACAATAGTAACTATTAGTTACTATTTTCGTTCCAACCTCGCAAAAAGTTACTACGCTGACCGCTCCAACCTTCTCGAAATAGTAACTATCTGCTTACCATGCTCGGGAACGTAGTAAGCGTGGTAACTATGCATCTCTGTAACGTGATTGGTCAGATTCGCCCGTGGCATCATATTCTGCTGGAAAATAGAAAAATCGTTCCAGCCTTGATGGCAAAAAGCCAGAATTCGTGACGTCATGCGTAACAACTACGGTAAGTAGCCTACACTGTAAATTTTTTTTTGCAGTATTTGCTACTGGGATTAATCTTGTCTCTGAAAGGATAATCGTATCTCTAATTCGGATTAATCTCATCTCAGTAGAGATAAGATTAACCCAAGTAGCAAATACTGCAGTTAACTTTAATTCTTACTCGGAGAAACTTTTTACAGTGTAGAGTGGAAAACGCTCAAAGTTGCTGGTTCATGAATTTCATCTCTTGTCTCTGAAAGCGATTGCTAACTGGGGCATTAAGCTAAGGCTAAAGATGTGTGGGGGGAGGAAATATTTTTCAAGGTGGGTTTAAAAAGGGATGAAGTAACGTTGGTGTGGTGTTTTAGGGCAGATTGTTTACCGCTTGGGAGAAGAAAAACGTGTACTGGAAGTTCTTCCGAATGTTCCTGTCAGTATTTCTCCTGTTCAATCTGTGCAGATGAGAATGAAAGTGTGGTGCATTTCATGTGTGAATGTTAAGAATTAAGAGAGCTGAGGAATAAAGTGTTTGGAGAATGCATGAGGTTGTTCAATGAGAAATGGATGTGTAGTATGATTGGTAGCAGTCAGTTTGATGATGTGAGGAGGCCGGCAAGATCCCTCAGGGTCGCATTTCAACAACAAAAATTATACCTAGAGTAAGTAGGTTACTGTATACATCGTTGTCTTATTGTTTTGTTAATTTTGTTGCCACAGACTTTTTGCTTTTTTTGTGCAATTAAGTCTTATCGTATCTTATCTTATCTATAAGTGTTGAGACTCATAATATGCAATAAAAATGTATGAAACCTTCGTTTTGCAGGTTCAGTCACCCGTGGGGGGTGGAGGGAGGGGGAATCGCATTGGAACCATGAGGAGATCCTCATGGTTCCAATTTTGTTTTGTTTAATGAAAGTTTTTGAGTGAAACATAATAAGAAAACGCAAAAATTTAAGGTTTGTCATGCTGAACCCAGGGTGTGTCATACTACCCTCCACTGGCGGGTAGTATGACACAGTGACCACGTCCTGAATTAAGCCTACTACTGAAAAACTGTGAGAGAGAGAAATAGTGACATGAAATTTCACTGCTGGAGTAGCAAGTCTGAAGCAACAGATGGCCCTATCCGATGTTGTTTAAGTTGCTCCACGGGGTCTGGACCAGTCTACCACAAACCCCTGATTTTGGGAAAGCCTATGCCAAATGCTGGGTATACCTAGCGTTTGGTATACCCTATGCCTAACGCTGGACACATTATGCCAAATGCTGGATACTTGGACCCAATAAAATATTGATGATTTGAGTGAAGCTCAGAAATCAACCAATCAGAATTCATCTACAGTGGGGTAGGTCAGGGTTAGGCTACCAACAGCTATCCAGCATTTGGCACAGGCTATCCTTGGGCTATCTAACATTGGGCATAGGCCATGCCAAACGCTAGATATACCCAGCGTTTGACTTAGGGTATCCAAAAATCAGGGGTTTGTTACTGACTGATACAAACCAGCAAAGGGAGCAGGAGAAGTATTTAACTGGAAGCTTTATCTTACAGATAAATTTTTCGTTTGTAACTGTGTGCCAAAAAGATTGCAGAAACAGTTAGCTATTCACTGATACCAAGTTTGTTATTTTCCCTCTCTATTTGACTATTTTAGAAGCAAGGAACACAGCCATGGCAAAGAAAAATTGAGAGAGGTGTCCACATAAGCAGCAGATAAGCATACCTCTACTGCAGCTCTACTGTAGGTAATTATTAAGGGCCTCTGAAAACACCTGAATAGGTATTTTGAATCTTCATTCTACCACTTAGGCTAGCCCAAAACCGCACTGTTCACATTTCAGTAACCGTTTAAATAACTATTCAAAAAAAAAGAAAGAAAAATGCAACTTAAACAAAACAGTGTGCAGCATTTCAGTAACCGTTTAAATAACTATTCAAAAAAAAAGAAAGAAAAATGCAACTTAAACAAAACAGTGTGCAGCCCTACATTCTGTAGTCTCAGCTGTCAAACAAATTAAACCCTTTGAAGGAAGTGTTCACTGCCCATCTTTGCCAGGCAGCTGCTAGGCTAGCTTGATCTAGGCCTAGGGCCTAAGCTAACTTAGGGTATGGTTAAGTAGTTTGTGTCAATTTCTGTGAATTGTGATTTCTGTTGACTGATAATTTTGCTGCTATCTAAACTAAAGTTCTGCAAGCAAAACATAAGAGCTGCTGTACCATGCACATAACAGAAAACAGCTGAAAGCAGATACCCCTCCCTCTGTTTGGTATTAACCATGTATTCTTGCTTCCGAAAGGCACATGCAGATCCCCCCGACTTTGCGGGTGCCTACGGTAGATGGTCCCATGACAAGAAGTAAAGCAGCCTCTACAGTTACCTTAAAGCAATCACCTGCAAACTCCAGCAAGCAATACAATTCATCTTTTGTCCCCTACTTTGTTCAGCACCACAATGCCAGATAATGTGTGTCTTGTTTTTGTGTGTGTGCTCATTTTAACTGTTTTTTTGAACTATGTTTTGACAATGCCACTGCTATTTTGTACAATATTCTAAATTACAATGACTGATTGATTGATACCATGTTCTATAGAGAGATTGCACCATACCCGACGAAAACCGACAGGATCGTAACTAAGAAATCTAACATTAGGAAGTATAGGACTTTCGACTATGAGACTACATTACCGGCCTTTGATAGCCACTTTGAGCCAGCAAATTGCAGGATTGTTAATCAGGCTCCTTCTTGTTGGAATAATATAACTTTTGTACATGAGTGTTCTTTTTTTATCAGAGCTTGAAGTGGTCAAAGTTTGTAAACAAAGACGAAGTCTCTTCCTATTGGTCAATCATGACAACATTTTTTCAAATCCGCGTCATCGCCGACCAATAGGACGAGAGACTCTGGCTTTGTTTACAAACTTTGAAGCCTTCAAGCTCTTACTTCCTTGGAAACTCTTTTGCAAAAATAGAATTATTCAATTAAGGAATAGTCCAATTAACATTCCTGCAAGTCCCAGGCTCAGAATGATGGTCAAATGCCAATAATTTAATTTCAAAGTTGAAAGTCCTATACCTCCCAATATTAAATTTTTGTGTAAGGTTCCCGTGATGATAGCGTAGCAATATCCGTTTTCATAGGGCAGGGTGCAATCTCTCAATATCACAAACTACATACACATGTTATCTAAGTTTGAATGTTTTGCGTTGTCGCAACAACGGCCAGAGAAAATCACTCCCTGAAAAATCCCTTCCAAGATCTGAGGAGGGTTTTTGCGAGATCTCCGAATCACTTTCCGGCGAGCGAAGTGCATCGCGCAGGCATCGCGAAAACCGTGGGAAAGCGATTCCTGAGGCGTATTCTCGCCGTTCCCCGAGGACTCCTCGGGGAATCGAAGGGAACGGCGAGAATACATGGAGTCACTCCACGCGGACTCCGCGTACAGAAACAGCGAGAATACGGGGAATGCTTCTAAAATGGATTTTGTTCGAAAAATGAATATGCAGCTGAAAAAATTAGTCTAGATCCACTTCTTTCTTGGTTTTCTTTATTCTGATTCTTTTTAATTAATTTTACATAGCACCTACAACAGCAAAAATTGATTCCCCACCGAATTTGAAAGGGAGTCCTTTTTGATGATGGTAATGATAATCTGAGCATTCCCCGTCCGTGGGGACTCGCGAGAATACGGGGAGTGAGTCCCCGGGACAAACAAAAACGCGGGGACTCCTCAAGTGGAGTCCTCGGGGAACGGCGAGAATACGCCTCTGGAATAACTTTTCACTTTCCCGCTGGACTGATCGCGAAAACACATGGAAAGCTGATTTCGCCCAGAAAATGTTGAATTACAAACCTTTTCGACGAAATATGAATCACTTAACGGTTCTTTGATTCTCATATATCCCAAGTCACTTTAATTACGATTGCCATTTTTTTTATTTATTAGCGACACCTGCACTGTTTATTCTCCACACTTTTTAAATTCCCGCTGAAACATTCGACTTTCCGCGGAGCTTTCCACTAGCCACGTGGAATACTTTCCGGGAAAGCTGCTTCGGATTCCAAAGCGCGAAAACCGGGTTGGAGAGTTCGGCAGCTTTCCGAAGTAGCGCGAAAACCATTGGAAAGTGATTCCGACTTTGCTTTCCAGCTCGCAAAAACCCTCCTCTGGCCAAGATATTTGTCTGTGGCTGATAAAGGAGGTTTTTTGCGACATCTCGGAATCACTTTCCGGCGAGCGAAGCGCATCGCGAAAACTGTGGGAAAAAGATTCCTCGAATCACTTTCCACTTTCCCGCTGGACTGATCGCGAAAACACATGGAAAGCTGATATCGCCGAGAAAATAATGGGTTACACACTTCAGTCCCTTTTCTTTTTTCTGTGTTTGTTTGTTTGTTTTTATCTGCATTTATATTTCGAACAAATATGATTCACTGAACGGTTCTTTGATTCACCTTAAATACGATGGCCATTTTTTAAATTTATTAGTGACACTTGCACTGTTTTTTTTCCACACCTTTGAAATTCCCACAGAAAGATTCAACTTTCCGCGCAGCTTTCCACTAACATCGTGAAATCACTTTCCGGGAAAGCTGCTTCGGTTTCCAAAGCGCGAAAACTGGGTTGGAAAGTTTGGCAACTTTCCGAAGTAGCGCGAAAATCATTGGAAAGTGATTCCGACTTTGCTTTCCAGCTCGCAAAACCCTCCTCTGATCGCGAAAACGCCTGGAATTACACACTATTTCGAATAAATATGGTTCACTGAACGGTTCTTTGATTCTTTTACATTCTATCGAAGTCACCCTAATAACGCTTGCCATTTTTCTTTATTTGTTAGTGATACTGGCACTGTTTTTTCTCCACACCTTTGAAATTCCCGCCGAAACATTCAACTTTCCGCGGAGCCTTTTCTCGTGAAACCAGGAAACTCGTGAAACCCTCATGATACCACCGGAAAGTGATCCCGACTTTGCTTTCCAGCTCGAAAAAAACCCTCCTTAAATCACTGTAGGGATTTCTAAGGAGGGTTTTCGCGAGATCTCGGAATCACTTTCCGGCGAGCGAAGCGCATCGTGAAAACTGCTGGAAAGCGATTCCTGGAATCACTTTCCACTTTCCCGCTGGACTGATCGCGAAAACGCATGGAAAGCTGACATCGCTGAGAAAATGTTGAATTGCAAACTTTTTCGGCTAAATATGGTTCACTTAACGGTTCTTTGATTATCATCTATCCGAATGAAGTCACTTTAACTACGATTGCCATTTTTTTTTGTATTAAGGATCATTTACACGGCGGGTATTTTTCCCCGGAGACGAGAGAGGAAAGTGTTCACACGGTACCCGGGTATTTTTCAAGGGAGAGTACTGTCATGTGGCAATAAAATCCAAGGTTATAGCTCAGAATATCTCTTTACAATCGACACCAACATATGTCCATTTGGATCACTTCTTGTGTGGACGTAATCAAAATTATTGCTCGAAAATCCGATTTTGTTTTTGCTGACGTCATAAAATACCCTTCGACAAGCAATTCCCCGGGTAAAAAGTTCGCGAAATTGAAGTCCAAAATACCCGGGGATTTGTTGCTGTTGCGTGGAGAAATACCCGCGGAGTACGGGTAAATACCCACCGTGTAAACGTAGCTTTAGTGACACTTGCACTGTTTTATCCACACTCTTGAAATTGCAGCCGAAATATTCAACTTTCCGCGGAGCTTTCCACTAACCTCGTGGAATCACTTTCCGGGAAAGCTGCTTCGGTTTCCAAAGCGCGAAAACCGGGTTGGAAAGCTCGGCAACTTTCCGAAGTAACGGGAAAACCATTGGAAAGTGATTCCGAATTTGCTTTCCAGCTCGCAAAAACCCTCCTTTAATTTGTCCCCGAAGCCGCACCGAATTTAAGTTCGACGGCGGCTGAGAGAATCTGGGTCGGCGCATTTCATGGAGGATGGAGGGGGAGGCTTGAACCCTGCATAGGGACCAAACGGATGGAGGGAATGGGATGAAACTTGGTCATATGTCCAAGATCCGTAAGTGTGCGGTGCTTGATAGGAGCAGATGCCCTAGATTCAGTATTTATATGTCCCCGAATTGCATGTGGACACGGTGAAGGAGGGTTCCGGAAATGTGTTGGTCCGCTCAGGCACCAAAACGGGAAAGTGATGAAACTTGGGCTGTACAAAAGTCATGGACCGTGTGTGCCATTTGAGGTCTGGTCCGGATACGACCAAATACTACGTAGATGGAAATGGAATACAATTCAAGTGACTTTACCATGACAAATCAGCTGGTTTATTTGTCACGGTACTAGTCCCTTGTATAAAATTCATCTACATAATCCCTATCTAGTCCTGTGATATGAAGATTTGAAGGGATTAGATAGATTTGTCTTCGGCGGATCGCTGTTCCTATGGCCCGCTTCTTCGTGACCATTATAGTGGCAGAGTAGTGGCCTTGAAAGTCGAAGGTCCTGGGTCCAAATCCCGGCTGAAGAGCATTTTTGTCTTTCAGTTGACTACTTATAAACGGATAGGACCTCTCGGGAGAAATGAAAGTTGGTTGAAACTTGATGGGTTTTAAATGCAAATGCTGTAGGTGGGACATTTATGTACTTTTATCAGATAGAAACCCAGTAGAGGATTTTGACGAGGGGTACATGAAGAGCTGAAAGATCACATAGCACTTGCAAGGGTAGGTAGCATGTGTATTTTAGCTCAGTTCTATTTAAAGGCGGAAAGTTTGTTTAGAGTCGGAAATGCCAAAAGATATTCAGGGATCTCGTCTCCAGGCTCCAATTCACTCTACAGGGGCCAGATCTAGTGCAAACCTTCAAATGAAATACCTAGGACACGTGTTCTTGCCAACTATCAAATTCCATCCGAACTGGATCACTCGTTCGAAAAGAGATTTCCTCCCCTCTTCCCCCCTCACAGTGTTTGGGTCCTGTCCGACTCAGTAAATGGCACACATAGGGCTCATGTTTGTTCTTCCCCGCCAAGTCGTCGTCCCGATCCTTCCACTCTGAGCGTGCCACAAGGTTTCTAGTAGCTCCTATTCCAACTGCATGCATAGTTGCTAGTTGCCGGATACAGTCTGGACCACAGCTTAATCATCTAGGTGATTAAGGTGTGGTCTGGACTCTGGCCTTCAGACAAAACATCCGGGGCTCATCAGGGATTTGTGGTAGAGTGCTTGGTCTATGCTAAAGCTAGTGGTCAAGCCAGGAATTCTAGTCCCTAGCCAAATTGCTATTTATAAACTATACTGATAGTTGAAACTATACTGAATATTCGGGAGTTGCTCAAGCACCAAGGGGATAGGGGCGTCACCCCCCCCCCACAATGTTGTTAGCCAGTCGGTAAAAAATAACAGAGTCGGCCCGAAGCGCCTCATTTTTTCGTCAAATAATTGATTTTTCCATGAAAACAGTTGTTTTTTCTGAAAATCAGTGGATTTTTCGTCAAAACTGCCGGTTTTTATGGCACTTGAGCTTACTCAAGTGCCATTGAGCTCAAGAGCTTACTCAAGTGCCATTGAGCTCAAGAGCTTACTCAAGTGCCATATAGCGATCGTAATGTCTGTCTGTCTGTCCGCATTTTGCTAGTTTGGGCACTTCCACACGACCTAGGACGATAAAACTTGGCACGCATATCAGGGACCCAATCGGATTAATTTGTAAATAATCACTTCCCGGATCCGACCATCAATGGGGGAGTGGCAAGATGGGGAATCCGGAAATTAGTAACATTTATAACTTTGGAACGAATAATCCGACGTGCATTAAACTTGACAGGTATCAAGAACAAGTGTCTTGGATGTTCATTGTCAAATTCGGATCGGATCCGATAACTGGGGGGGGGGGGGAGCTGGAGGGGGACACCCGAAATCTCTTGAAACACTTTTTCTAGTTTTTGTCAAACCCCTACCCCTTTCTTCACACTAGTATAACTCTGCGCGTGGACGAGTCATTATTTCTTCACACTTGTATAGCTCTGCTCGTGGATGAGTCATTTCTTTGCTTAAATTCGTTCGGATAGAGCTAGAGCAATCGAAGGTCGAAGGGGTTGGTAGAATATGCTGTTGAGCCTTAGTAGGGGTTGATATAGATTAGGGACTTCCACACAAGCTAGGACGATGAAACTTCGCAGGCATATCAGGGACCCGACCAGATTAACTTAAAAATAATCACTTCCCCAATCCGACTTTCCCCGGATCCGGGAGTCTGGAAACTAGGTAGGAACAACGGTAGCAAAAGGGGAGCAAGGAAGAAGAGCGATGCCCAAATGCGGTATCGATCCACGAACCTTTGTCACAGGTCCAGTGTTCTACCACTGGGCTACGACTTGATGTATGTAAAAGCGACTGCGGGACGACATACGTTTTAAAGATTTAAAGTCAGACGAAGTGGTCTGACCCCATGCTAAATTCTAACCAGAGTAAAATAACTAGAGCTATTTTGCTCTGATGCTAACTAAACTTAAACTAAACAAATCTCGTGAAACACTTCCACATAAGCTAGGACAATGAAACTTGGCAGACATATCAGGAAACCGACCAGATTAACTTGGAAATAATCATTTTCCAGATCCGATCATAGTGGGGGGAGTGGAGGGATTAGAAATCCGGAAACTAGTAACATGCATAACTTTGGAGAGGGTAATCCGACATGCGTGAAACTTGACATGTGTCAAGAAGAAGTGTTTCGGATATTCAGTTTCAAATCCGGACCAGATTCGATACCAGTGGGAGGGGGGGGGGCTGGAGGGGGCACCGGAAATTTTCTGAAACGCTTCCCCATAAGCTAGTACAATAAAACTTGGAAGACATATGAGGGGACCGACCAGGTTAACTTGGAAATAATCAATTCCCCGATCCAGCCATCGCGGGGGGAGTGGAGGGATGGGGAATCCGGAAACTAGAATCCTACATAACTTTGGAACGGGTAATCGGACATGCATGAAACTTGACAAGTGTGAAGAACAAGTGTCTCAGATTTTCAATTTCAAATCTGGCCCGGATCCGATAACTAGGGGTGGGGGTAGAGGGGGGACGGGAAATCTTTTGAAACGCTTAGGGTCGAGGGATCGGGATGGAACTTGAAGGGAAGAACGAGCATTAAACGTAGATACTTTATTGACAAAATAGGACCGAATCGTGTCGCAGTGGAGGGTGTCGGAGGGGTTTCTTGAATTTCCGCGGTGATCACGAGTTGGGATACTTCCAGATGTACTATGAAAATGAAATTTGGCAGACATATTATGTACTCTCCTAGGTCAACTTGAAAATAGTTCCTTCCCCGATACGGTGATGTTGGGGGGAGTGGAAGGATAGGGAGTCCAACACCTAGTGACATGCATAACTTTAGAACGGGTGATCGGACGTGAATGAAACATGACAAGTGTCAAGAACAAGTGTCTCAGATGATCAATTTCAAGTTCGGAACGAATCCAATAACTGAGGGGGGGGGGAGCTGGAGGGGATGCAGGAATTCTCGTGAAACGCTTAGAGTCGAGAGATAGGGATGGGACTTGCGAGGAAAGAACAGCTAAGGCAAAAGCCGTAGAGACAATATGAGACAATTCTGAAAAAACAGGACCACCCGATGAAAAGTTTATCTCAAAATAGTACTATGAAGTAGTATGAAAAAGTAGCATGCAGTACTAACGATGCTACTACATGCTCGTACTTCAAGGCTACCGTGTTACTGCATACTACTATATGCTACTATTAGCAAGACTGGATGCTCCTATGGCAAGACAGGATGCTACTACATACTACTACATAAGATTGGACCAGTCTGAGGCACATCAAATGATAGTATACTTTGCTATTACATAGTATTACATGCAACTTTTTCGTACTACTACCATACTACTACGCAGGCAACAAATTTTCATCGGGCAGTTGGGGGAGCTTGAGAGGGTTTTCCACAATTCTGGTCATCACGAGCTGGGGTACTTCCAAATGTGCTATGACCATGAAACTTGGCAGTCTGTTTTATGACCATGAAACTTGGCAGGAGTGTTAGGGAGATTGGCTTAAAAATAGTCCCTCCCCCGATCCGATCATCAGGGGCGTCCCGACACCTTTCTGATCGGGGGGTTGCAGCTTCAGAATTTTACCGGAATTTTTCGAGCTTTTACCGGAATTTTTCGAGGTTTTACCGAAAATTCTCGTAGTGACAATCTCTGCAGAAAGTCTAGAATACTGTCGTGTTCTGACTTCGATCACGTATTGTAAACAATAGTACACAAAAAAAGGCTCGTTAACACTTAAAACAAAACAAAAATCTGACATTCAACACACCCTACACATTTATTCGACGCATTTTAACCATTTTCCATTTATCCTCAACACATCCAGTTTCACACTCATCAACTAGATCTGTTTCACATGCTATTAATAGCAGACTTTCAAGACGCTGGTCAGCCATTGTTAAACGCAAGGTGGTGTTAACCACCTTCATCTTGCTAAAAATTCGTTTCCCTTTTGCTGAGGTAACAGGGATTGTCTTAGCCAGCTTGAAAGCTTTCCATACTAGTGGTAAGACGTCTTTCAGTTGACGAGAGACCTCGAATATATCTTCAAACTTTTTGTTTGTTTCGAGGCTCTCCCGGCAACTCTCTACATCACGTCGAAACAAGGCTAATTCGTTTTTATGGGACTTGCAGCCTCTGGCTCAAGTGCCATATACCGTCGCAATTCCGTCTGTCGGTCGATCCGTTTTTTTTGTCGCACTTTTTCGAGTTCGGGTTCTTCCAGATGTGCTAGGACGATGAAAATTAGCAGGCATATCAGGGACCCGACCCAACTAACCTTGAATAATCAGTTACCCGATCCAGTCATCTGCGGGGGAGTGGAGGGCGGGGAAATCTGGGAAATTTAGGGCAGCTGGTCACACTTTTTCGAGTTAGGGTACTTCCAGATGTGCTAGGACGATGAAACTTGACAGGCATACCAAGGTCCCGAATAAGCTAACTTGGAAATAATCAGTTTTTTGATCCGATCATCTGGGTGGGGGGGGGGGGGGGTGGAGGCGGGGGAATCTGGAAAATCGAGTAGTTTTGAAAAAGTTGGCTTAGGAATCGCCTCTTTCCAAAGCCGTTTTCCGTAAAGTGCCAATCTTGACCGCAAAGTAAGAAAAATACTTTTAAGCGAAATTTACATTTTCATGATCTCCATGAGCTCATTATGATTTTTGCCTCAAGGGTTTTGCTTACAAATGAAGCTCCAGCTCCCTTAAATTGCGCATGTTAACTTCAAAGTCGAAAAGTACTTTTTATCAAATGATTCTTCTCAACTTATAATAGCGGATTCAACAGCTACGGTGGAGTTGGGAGGGGGTGATCGGAAATCTCCAGAAATGGTTAGAATGGAGGAATTGGAGTTTAACTTCCTGGGAAATACAAGCATTTATTCTAGATAAATCGTTCGCACAGTTGGACTGGATCCGGACACTGGGGGGTGGAGGTGGAGGGGGGCCTTCCGGAATTCCGGTGGTGGCGTTTTTCAAGATGAAACTTGGCAGGCAGGCATGTCAGGAACCCGCTGAATCTGAAAGAGCCCTTACCTACTAAATACAGTTGCAAGTGCCATATGAGCTTACAGCTCTTGTTGAACTCTTCTTGGTTCACCGGTATCACCGGAAAGGAGTCGAGAAAGCTGCTTGCGATTTTGGATTCACATTCAGCCGAATTCCGGTAGATTCTGTGGGGTAGATTCCGGTAGATTCCCTCAGCCGAATTCTGGTAGATTACGTGGGGTAAATTCCGGTAGACTCCCTCAGACAAATCCCGGTTGATTCCTTGCGAAAGATTTAGCGTAGATTCCATGAGCGAAATCCGGTACTTCCCTGAGCTGAATTCTGGTAGATTTCGTGTGGTGAATTCCGGTAGATTCCCTGAGACAAGTTCCGGTAGATTCATTGTGAAAGATTTCGCACAAGTTCCGGTAGATTTCCTGAGCCGAATTTCGTGGATTCCGAGGGGTAAATTCCAGTAGATTCCCTGAGACAAGTTCCGGTAGATTCCTTGTGAAAGATTTAGCGTAGATTCCATGAGCAAAATCCGGTAGGTTCCCTGAGCAATAATCCGGTAGATTCCCTAGGAAAGATTTCGCACAAATTCCGGTAGATTCCCTGAGCCGAATTTCGTAGATTCCGAGGGGTAAATTCCGGTTGATTCCCTGAGACAAGTTCCGGTAGATTCCTTGTGAAAGATTTAGCGTAGATTCCATGAGCAAAATCCGGTAGGTTCCCTGAGCAATAATCCGGTAGATTCCCTAAAAATCATCAAGTTCAGGTGAATTTGACAAATTTTGACTGGTGCGGTTTCTATTATATACTATAGGCTACTATCTGCAGTCAGCACCAGGATAATTTTGTGGGCTGTACCGCTATGTTAGGTCTAGGACATGCTCTTATTCTTGCATCGCCCACTGCAACTCCGAGTAACCTGGCATGTTTGCCTGACCTATGGTCAGAGGCGTTACCAGCTAAAATGTTTATTTGTTGTTTGTTTTTTTGGGGTGGGTGGGGGGGGAGCAAGGTATTTACCCGACTGGCGGGTCATTTTTACCGACTGTTATTGCAGATAAAAACGACTAATACCGAGAAAACGACTATGTTGACGAAAAATCGGTTGATTTTATCAATAATCGACTTTTTTTTACGAGAAACCAACTGTCTTAAAAATATCGACTGTTTCCAAGAAAAAAATCGACGGTTTGTACGAAAATCGAGGCGCTTCGCGCCGACTCGGCTATTTTTTTACCGAATGGCCGAAAACATTCGGAAGGGGGCGTCCCGCCCCCCCCTCCCCCTAGTCGTGACGGCCCTGCCTATGGCCACAGTGGATATATGGTGCAGTACTCCAAATAAACAAGTCCGAAACACGCCAGCGAATCTTGGAAACGTCACCTATCAGGGTCGCCGTGTTCTACTCGCAGAAGTAAACAACGCTTTCACGTAGGCAAGAGAGCATCGCCTAGACACTGACATATATATATCACCGCCGGCTATACATCTATTTGTATATACTAGTGCAATACAATATTTATTCTTTCGTGCCACCGTCAGTTACTGCATAGACAAAGCCTTATCACTCTACGTCTTGCCTTACCACTCCCAACCTGACATCACCCGCGAGAATCCTTAAAATTTGTTGAGATCCTGTTTAAACCAATCAGCAACGTCTGTTGGGACAGTTGGGGAATTGTTTCTGGCTCTTCGCTAGGCACACGGCGACTCTTCATAGGCACAAAGAGTTGGTCATCAAGAGTATTTTAATGATGCAAAAAGAAAGATTCAAGTATCGTACTCGAAGATCGTTGCTAATCGTGGGAAATACAATGTAAGGATACTTCCCCTCTTTAAGGATGACCTCTCCCAAAAACATAAGGTAAGATCCATCTGGTTTATTAAATTATTTTACAACAGGCCTCCCTCTCTAAGATTTATTTCCCTGTCTTTTCTGACGGACGTTGGCTGACAGCTCCAACTCAACCAAATAAATCACCACAAAGTCCAGGTCCCTCTAACACGGTCAAAAGGCAGAAACGGCAAAGACCGTTAGAAGAAAGCCACCAACATCTTCAGCCAGCCAATCAGGAGTTGGCCTTTCTGAAGAGCAAACTGGACGA
Source organism: Branchinecta sandiegonensis (assembly GCA_030848855.1). Lineage (NCBI taxonomy): Eukaryota > Metazoa > Arthropoda > Branchiopoda > Anostraca > Branchinectidae > Branchinecta > Branchinecta sandiegonensis. Next base: position 16,998,261 of record JAUPMV010000016.1, on the reverse strand, counting down.
CGTGGCCCACACCCAAAGGATGTTCTCCCTCGAAAGATTTTGGGGCTGGAGTCGAGGAGTTTTAATCTAGCCGTTCACCAGCACACTTGTTGGTACAGGAATTCAATATGTATAAATAAAGTAAGTTTATTTCTTTAGATCCATCTAGCTCCGACACAACCGCCGAACTCTGCCCAGCTGAACTCACCTCTACTGAATACACTCAACCTATGACAGCCTTCTGCAATACTGCTGATTCGTCCTTCTAACTCGCCACCTGTCCATCATCTAACTGATATTTTGTACCATCTTCAGACCATTATAATAACCATGCATTATGCCTTAAGAGTTTACGAATTCAGACTTAGAAAGCGGGAAGAGTGTTCACCACAGCAGATAGGAAAGCATGAACCGAATATACGCCTTGCCGAACGCTATCGTCTACGCTACCTAAACAACCCCTCAATCCGGCGGCTTCTCCCCAAGCCGCCAAGTAAGGTCGCCTTCGCGTCTACCATCTCGTGCGATACAGTCGACTGTAACCCGTACACGCGTACCTAACTCAAAAGGGGTCAACAAATAAGTAAAGTACCGAAGGGAGCCTTACAACACTAAAAAAGCCCTTAGTAACTTTACAGCACTTTTACTGACCATTCTATCTTATTTCTCTCTGGCCTATCCTCAGTTTTAAGGAAAAAAGATCTTCATTCCCTCCTTTCTTGTTATTACCGATATGCAAAATTCCTCCTTTTCGTACCCCCTGGTACAAAAACAGACATCTGGTTTCGCGTTACAAGCTTCTGGATATATCGCTGAAACTTTCGGCCCTAAGTACAAAATTCTCCACAGCATCCAATCTCAGCTTCCCCGCACATCACGGCTTGTCCTTTCTTCTATAGTGAACTTTAGTGTTTTTCAGTGTTTTGTGTTCTTTTTCATTGTTTGTACTCCGCTATTCTGTCTTCTCAGCGGGTTATAAAAATAAACAAAAACATTGTAAGCAGGCTTCAGATAGTCCTATGGCGACTTTGTGGGTTTAGAAATCAATACACAGAGCTCTCCACAGCGTCCCATCTCAGCACGGCTTGTCCATTCTTTTATAGTGAGCTTTAGTGTTTTTCAGTGTTCTTTTTCATTGTTTGTACTCCGCTGTTCTGTCTTCTCAGCGGGTTATAAAAACAAATAAATACAATTATAAGCAGGCTTCAGATAGTCCTATGGCGACTTTGTCGCGTCAGAAATCAATGCATAGAGCTATACACCGGTAAAATTGCTGTGAAAAATATAAAAGTCTAGGCTAACTTTCCGCCTTTAAATAGGTGCTAGGAGCCTTGACAGGGCCTCGGATAATTTTAAAATTATTTAATTATTTTTTAAAATTTTGTAAATTATATTTACATACTATCTATAAAGCATATTTACGAAAACTCAACGCTCAATTTAGTATGCTTTATGACCCCCAAAAGCCACTATGTAGCCTTCCGGATTTTAGAAGCTTAAAAATCATTTACTGTTCACTCAAAATTTCCAACTAGACCGGATTTTAGAAGCTGAAAAATCATTTATTGTCCACTCAAAATTTTTAACTAGACTGGATTTTAGAAGCTTAAAAATCATTTATTGTTCACTCAAAATTTCCAACTAGACTATCACAGGCACTTGCATATATCAAAAGCTATACTTTTTATAAATGAGAGCAAATAAGGCTAAATAAAAATTAAAACAGTAAAAATCACACTTTAGCTTATTTGCCTTTCGTTAAGTTTCGAGCTGTTCTACACTACCTCACTTAACACTCAAAATCGGTTGAACCGAACGTAATTTTTTTTTGATTTTGCATAAAATTTGCATAAAATATGCTTTGGTTATTACCAGCCCAGACGACTGAGTAGCCTTCAACTGAGAAAACCACACAGCTCTTGAATCAAGATCTCCAGCTTTGTAGTAAATTTAAGAGACTGCTCACTTATCGCATCCTCAGGCAAAAATAAACTAGTCCAGGATCTGTCCTTTGCTCCTGCTTATTTTACTTTTTACGCAACACCTAAGCAGTTAAACTAAATGTCTTTCTAGATTTGAAGAATTGTAGTTTCTAGATTGTAGATTCATTTCTAGATTCAAGTGACGAATTGTTGTCTTAAAACTCCATAAACACATCTATCAGTTTTCTAAAAAAAAGTTTAGAGATCGTTGGTATACATGAATCTGTGAAATCGAATATATTTTTCTCATACGCTGTGCTGCTTTTCTAGTCCTACTATAGCTTCTGCACAGCACATCCCAGTAGTTCTTTCGCAATTGGAGCGTTAGTGGCACATTTCCCTCCTAAATACTTCTTATTCTTTTTCAGTTCTAGCAGAAGTAGTCAATAAAAAAATGGTTTGAACGGTTCAAGAACAAGAAATTGTTTAACTTTAATAGATCCATCTTTTGATTTTGTTAAGGTTTGAATTCTTCTACTCTCTATAGTCTCGAAGCTACAACGGATCACGCAATAGAGAGATTGCATACTATCAAAGAAAACGGATATTGCTGCACCATCATCAGAGGGCGCATAACACAAAAATTGTAGCGTGTTCTTCAAAACTGTGCTAACTACATTTTCATAATTTCTGGCCCCAGTTTTGTGTATGCCATCTGCGTGAAAAAGTAGGAACTCGGAAAGTTAAAACTAATCTACCTGTTAGATGGTGCTCATGTCGTCATCTAACACTTGGTACAATTTAACAGAATACCAAATCAGCATGTTCTTTCCAATGGTTCACTTAGTTTTCAAAAAAATTCTCAGTTAGCACAGTTTCGAAGAACACGGTACAATTTAACATTAGACTTTCGACTTTGAGACTAAGAGCGTATTCCACCCTTCTAACAATAGTAAATATTAGTTACTAATTCCGTTCCAACCTCACGAAAAGTTACGACGCTTACCGTTCCAACCTTCTCGAAATAGTAACTATTTGCTCGGGAGCGTAGTACGCGTGGTAACTACGAATCTCTGTAATGTGATTCGCTGGATTACCCCGCGGAGCTGCCGTGGAATGATATTTTACCAAACTTAAAAATGCGCTCCAGTCTTGACGCCAAGAAGCCATAATTCGTGACGTCATGCGTAGTAACTACGGTAAGTAGGGTTGAACACGCTCTAAATTATCGGCGTTTGGTACCATTCTGAGCCAGTGGATTGCTGGAAACGTTAATCTGGCTTCTTCGAGCTGGAATAATAAAATTTTTGAAAAAGAATGTTCTTTATAATGTGAGTTTGAAGGCTTCAAAGTCTGTAAACAAAGACGGGGTCTCGCGTCCCATTGGTCAGTTATGACGCGTTTTTTCACATACGACCAATAGAAAGCACGAATCATTTTTGTAAGGAAAGTTCGGAGCCTTCAAGCTCCCATTTCTGATGAAAATTTCTACAAAGCTGTAATCATACAATTAAGAAAGAGCCAGAGAACTGTCTCCAACCATACAGGCTCAGAACAGATACTGAACGTCAAGGCCGTATCCAGGGGGGGGGGGGGGCGTGACCCCCCCCCCAAACATACAAAAATAATAATTTGTACAGGCTTTTACCTCTGATCTATGTCTTGTTTGTCCTTTTTTGTACGACCCGCAGGCAAACCCCCCCCCCCCCCCTCCCGAAATAAATTCCTGGATACGGGCCTGCTAAACGTGGATAAATCAGTCTCAGAGTCAGAAGTCCTATACCTCGTAATGTTAAATTAGTTTCTACCCTTTTCCGTTTTCGTTGGTTAAGGTGCAATCTGTCTATTCGTTAACACGAATTAAAGGAAATGACGATCTAGCACTTCAGAGGTCTCGAGGTGGCGCTAGTGGTTCATACTTTCCAGTCTCCAGTCGGCTTTGCTCGTCATTTCTCGAGGGCCAACCAGCTTGTGACGATTCGTCCATCGTTCCCAACTTCTTATAGTAGCTGATGATTACCAGCCAGAAATAGGTGCTTAAGGCTGCAAAAAAATAATTTAATGACCAAATGATAAATGGCATGATAAAAAATAGATTGGTAGATTCACAAATGATCATTGCAGGAAAAGCTCGAGGGCTATTGCAAAATAAAAAGAAGAACATCATACAGAAGGCCTTTTTCCGCGACACAATTGTGGGCCACATGCTTCTGAGTGTTTGTCGCGGAAACACGATTGTGTGCCACAGAGTCGAGCCACTAGTTGAAACTCGCGGAAACGCAGTTTCGTCTATTTTTATGGCGGTGATTTCAAATATCAAAAAATAAAAAGAAAATTCATGTAAAATGTCAATAAATAGAAGTCCACGGTTATTTCCGTACCATTCTGTACAAAAAGCATCCTCAGTTTTAAGTCTATATGCTCGAAAAAGTAGTTAGCTTTATTGTTGAGACACTATTTTGCTGCTTAATTTAAATTTCCCGCCAGAATCGAGCCACAAATCACCTCGTCAGTCGTTTGTCGAATTTGAGCCACAAAGCGAGCCATGAAAATCTTGTTGGTCGTGGAAACACACTTTTGGGCCGCACGAAAGACCGTGGAAACACTCTTTCCGAGCCACAATCGACCCACAAACTGTCTGTGGGAGCACAGAAAAACGCCTATAGGGGAACAACTGAACTACGGACACCACTATAACTAAAAAAAAATTAAAATAAGACAAACCATCCATCCGAGAAACCTGGCTCTCTGCTCCATAGTACCTTCACCTTACAAAGAGCCGGAGAGTTAAAGAAACTCAATAATTAAAAAACTCGATAATTAAAACAAATTATTGTTTTCGCGAAAGTTCTGCATTGAGCAGAAAGCTTTCTGATATCAACGCAAGCCAACTGCCACCGTTTCACAGTCTTTAATGTATTTGTTTTTCGTAGTTTGTGTTTCTCTTTTCGTTTTTTCTTTGCCTTGAGTTTACTCCGCTATTTACCTTTGTTGTTATTAGTGGGTAAGAAAATAAATAGATAAATAATAAATAAATTTAACTAAACTACTACTATTTCCACGCGAGTCAAAACTCCCATGAACTTGTTGTGAATGATGAACGAGTTGTCTGTTTGTAAATACCCGGTTCCGGATTTTCTCCGGGTATTTTCTCTGGACTCTGGACTCCAACAGTCGTAAGCAGGGGCGTCCCAAGCCCTTCTTCATGGGGGGGGGGGGGGGGGGGGGTGTTAAAATTTACCAAATCGGAACCCGATTCTTACTGAATCTATTACCTTTTTTCTAAAAAGCTGTAAAGAATAGTAGGTATGTACAAAAAAAAAATCTACAGAGAAATTCAACGCGGTTTCACGCCCTTTCCACATCTGTACTATCAGGGATACGCAGGGCCGTCACTAGCCTTTTACCTTTTTTTTTGGGGGGGGGGGGGGCAGTTTTGCCAACCGGCCTTCAAAATGTACCGACAAAAAACGCTGTATTTAACACCCAGGACAAATTAAGGCGCCGCACGCAAAATTTTTGAATCTGCCATCTTTTCTGGCAAAATTTAACTACTTTCCATGCAAATTCCTGATTTAAATAGAGCCATAACCATTGAATTCTAAGTTTCAAATCCCTCAAACATCTAAGCCTTGAAATATCCAAAATGAACCCCCAAATGAAATGTCCAAACGGACTACTAATTAAACCATAGAGCTGTCCGTTGAAAAAAGTAGTGGCTGTTCAGGGTAAAGTAGAAATCACAAATCAGACAAAAAAAAGCTTTCACGTCAAAAGACGTCCTTTTTCATAAAGTACTGCAATCATTAGGTTAAGTAAAAGTTCAGTAATGCATGGTAAAAACAAATGCCACTTAAACTGAGCTTAGTAGCCCGGGTGAACCAAATAGTCGATTCGTATTACAGAACAACTAAATTAAACAAGACCAAAGATTTCGATGGGATCCCAAAATTTAATATTTGATCCAGACAATTTGGTCTTGTAGATATCCGGTCTTCGCCAGACTCCTTGAACATTTTTACTATTTAGATTTAGAAACAGAAGAAGGTCAATGGCTAATCATCTGAGAAAACCAAGTTCAGATATGGATTCACCGTGTGTGTATTTACCCCTAGGCTATACGTCATATCTACTTTGACGAAACTGATCAAATCTTCCTGCCTTCTTTCTGCCAAATCTCCGGTTTCGATCGGATTCCGGGCGAACTACTTGTCTGGCAAAAACTGAAGCTCAAGAACGAATTCAGCGTATCACCTTACTCCTATATCGAACATCTAATCAACTTCAGATAAAACTTTAACTTTTAACAAATTTTTCAGTTTCATCCGGATTCCGGGCGAACTATAGGTCCGGGTAGAAAATGATTGTCAAAAAGCTGATTCAGCACGTCTTCTTACCCCTAACTCGAACATCTAATCAACTTCAGATAAAACTTTAACTATTTTAACAAATTTTCCTGTTTCGGACGGATTCCAGGCGAACTACTTGTCCGACAAGAAAATGATTTTCATTAAAATGTTCAACATGTCCTCTTACTCTAAATCGAACATCGAATCAAATTTTTATAAAACTTTTACTTGTAACAAACTACTTGCCCGGCGAGAAAATGGTTTTCATATTCGTGTTCAGCATGTCTTCTTACCTTTAAATTGCCTATCTCATTAGCTGTGTAAAAAATTTGTTCGCCCCTTAATTTGAAACCCCTCCCCAACCCCTAAATGTTGAGCTACAGAGCCCATCGACGAACTCGACCTCTTTCTTGACCCAAAGAGTCCTCACACCATGTTTCATCAAAATATCTCTTTCCCTTCGAGAGTTATCGTGCTTACAGACAGACGGACGGACAGACGGACATTTTTTACGAAGTCATAGGTATCCCTCCACTTAAGTTCTGGGATACCGACAAGAGCTACGAGCTCTTATGGCGCTTGTTACGAGTAGGTGGTGTGAGAAACGAGGACGTAACTTCCGGAAATTACTGTACCCCTCCCCACCTTGCTCGGATCCGGTCCGGACCCTAAATTTCATCTAAGGCAAACGATATCTTTACTTTCCAAGTTTCATTCAAATCACTCAACTCGTTAACCCCTATGCGAGCCACAACATTCCTGGGACTCACCTTTCAACTCCCCTTACTGTGTCCGAATACGAATCGAACACATAGACTTCGCATCTCTAACATCTCCTCTTACCGTCAAATCTAAACTGCACAAACCCGGTACTGTACAACTAGCATCCCGTTTGGCCCATCCGTGTGGGTTTTTTGCATGTGACAAAGTATGTGGTTCGGACACATGCTTAAATTTGCATATCTTGGTCATCACTTCTTATTTCACTTGAATTGGACCATGTTTTCGCAACCTACGGGAGTCGGCAATTTCCGGATCCTCCCCTCTCGAACTCCCCAAAAAATGGTCGGAAGTATTCCTAGGGCATTCTGTCGGGTCCTTAAGTCTATTTGGTCGGGTTACTAATATACCGGCCAAGTTTTATCATCCTTAGCACATATGGAAGTATCCTGACTCGCGATCACCGGAATTCTGGCAAACCCCCTCCAACTCCCCCCAACAAGCCCCAAAATGTCTGGTTCTGTCAAGAAGGTATGTAATGCTAATTATCCTTGTTGTACCCTCCAAATTCCATCCCTATCCCTCGACGGTAAGCGTTTCACAAAAATTCCGGTGCACCCTTCCAACCTCCCTTCCAAATATTGGATCCGGTCCGGACTTGACACGGAACATTTGAGACAATAGCTCTTTCCACTTGCCAAGATTCATTCAAATCCGATCGCCCGTTCGAAAGTTATAAATGTCAGTGGATTCTGGATTCCCCATCCCTCCACTCCTCCCACGATGTCCGGATCGTGCAAACGACTATTCTCAAGTCGGTCTGTTGCCAAGTTTCATTCAAATCCGATCACCCGTTCGAAAGTTATAAATGTCAGTGGATTCCGAATCCCCATCCCTCCACTCCTCCCACGATGTCCGGATCGTGCAAACGACTATTCTCAAGCCGGTCTATTGCCAAGTTTCATTCAAATCCGATCGCCCGTTCGAAAGTTATAAATGTCAGTGGATTCCGGATTCCCTATCCCTCCACGCCTCCCAGGATGTTCGGATCGTGCAAACGACTATTCACAAGTCGGTCTATTCGGATCCCTCATATTCCTGCCGAGTTTCACCATTCTAGTACATCGGGAAGTACTGAACTCGCTGTACCCCAACTCCCCACAGTGCCCGAATCCGGTCCGGTTATGTCAATTAAGTATCTCGGACTTGTGCTTGTTCTTCTCACCAAGTTTCATCCCGATCACTCCACTCTCAGCGTTTCCTAAGTTTTCCGGTCCCCCCTCCAACTCCCCCCAAAGTCACCAGATCGTTCGGATTTGAAGTGGGTCGTCTGAGACATGAGGTCTTTCCAAATATTATCAAGTTTCTTTAAGATCCGATCAACCGTTCAAAAGTTATAAATACCTCATGATCCCGGATTCCCCCTCCCTCCACACCCCATGACGGTCGGATCGGGGAAGTGACTGTTTCCAAGTTAATCGTTTCGGGTCCCAGATACGCCTGCCAAGTTTCGTCGTCCTAGCTTATGTGGAAGGGCCCGAGCTTAAAAATTCTGGAAATTCAAAATGGTGGATTACCAAATTCGGTAATGAACGAGACCAAATAGCCACGTTCATTCACCGAATTTACAAAGGGAGGGACCGAATGTGGTGAAATGGAATTACCAAATTCAATAAAGATGGGAACCAGCAAACACGTTAAATCACCCAATGTGCAGAAAAAAGATTGAGTAAAATTTATCTGTAAAGCCAACTTTTTTCTGAATAATTTAAGCGAATAGGCTACACTGCATCATTTGGATTTTGTTAGGGGGTTTATTTCTTATTTTTCACTATTTGCTCTTGTAAGACATTCAGAATATGTACAGCCGTGCTCACAACGCAAAATTATACTATGACGCGAAAAACTTGCAACGAAAAAAACAAGTACAAACGCTGCTTTTCAGCGGCCTGTGATCAGCTCGTGGAAGGTGAGTCACTGCGTGAACTTTTATTTTCCTTAAATCGTGTTCGTCGAGCATAGGCCTACAACTCAGGTACAAGCGTATAGAGGTACGACAAATCCGACAGGGAAAGTCCACTGTATGAAAATCGACTATTGCTGAATAACGGGACAACAAAGTAGCGCATTTGCATCGGGTCTTCAAGCCTCTTTCAGTGAATCTTTTCTATCTCAGCCCTTTTCAGTTAAACTTTAATAAAGCTAGCTCAGCCCTTTTCAGTTAAACTTTAATAAAGAAAGAAAATAGGCTTAAATCACTTTGGTATGTTTCGTCATAAGAGACTCAGCAGATGCTAGAAACAACTATATACATCATGGAAAGGAGCTGTGCGGATTTTTGTCGCTAGGGCCTACAACGTATAGAGGAATAGGGAGGGGGGGGGGGGGTATATTACGTATAGTCGGGGAACAAAGAGGGTTTCAGTACTGCTTAGATGGGTTCGTCGTTCTTCCAAAGGAGCTTACTGAAGGGAGCCCAAAACACAGGACAAACGTACTCAAGAATAGTTTAGGCTGCTAAGAACAAGACCAGAAGTTTCGAACGGATCCCACACATTTAATATTCGATCCAGACAATTGCGTCCTGTAGATATCCGGTCTTCGCCAGACTTTACTATCAAAATTTAGAACAGATTGATGCCGATTGCTAGTCATCTGAGAAATTACTTCAGGTACGGATTCAGCGTGTGTTTGCTCTTATACGTCGTATTTACTTTGACGAAATTGACCGAAACTTACTGCCTTACTTCTGCCAAATATCCGGTTTCAACCGGATTTCCGGTGTTGCGGTGGTGCCAGCTGCACCCCGCACTGCTCACTTCTGCCGCCGCTAGGCAGCACTACTACCTTTCGTTTGTTATGTTTGATCTTTTATACTGCCGCGGTCACTTTCGTTCTTGCATTGTTCATTAACTCATGGTCATGACTCATCCCATGAGGATGAGTCACCTTCATCTACACTTCTTTTCCGGGCCTCGACCGGCCAACAGCTCTTTTTACTTAAAGGTTGCTTATTTGTAAGTACAGTACCAGATAATAAAACCCTTGGTTTATTACGTTACGGCCATAGGCCATTCTTATGAGTCTTGTTAAAGCTCCTTAGAGAGGGCTAGCCAGTAAGGCCTAGTCTATGATGGGTGGTTGATAGCCTATTTTGGTCGGTCTGCAAACCATAAGTGTGAATTGACCTGGGGAATCCAGAATCAACCCGTGAAGTCTGCACGTGTAGTAGGTCGTCCTGACGCCTTAGGCCATCCTCACCCTGATTACTGTACCCCAATCGCCATAACACAGGTTGAGAGTGCACATACAAATACAGTCGTCGTAACACCGGGTGAACTTTTTGTCTTGCGAGAAAATTTCAGATACAGATTCAGCATGCCTCCTTAGCCTAACACTACATCGAACCAAACCACTACAACTTCATATAAACTTTTAACTTGAAATAAAACTTTCGCTCTTAACAAATTTTCCGGTTTGGCCGGATTCCGGCCGAATTCGTTGTCCGGGTAGGCAATGCTTTTCCCATAAGTGTTCAACATGTCTTCCTACCTCTAAATCGAACATCGAATCAACTTCAAATAAAGCTTTGTTTTTTAAGAAATTTTCCGGATTTGGCCGGATTCCGGGCGAACTACTTGTCCGGGTATAGAAAAAGATTACCACATTTGGATTCAGCATGTCTTTCTTTTTACCCCTAAAATGAACATTTAATCAACTTGAAATAAAATTTTACTTTCAACAAGTCTTCCGGTTTTGACCGGATTCTCGACGAACTCATTGTCCGGAGAGAAAATAATTTTCAAATACGGAACCCTTGATCGACTATTTCATTGGCTTTTCAAAAAAAAAATCGTCCCTTAATCTGACACCACTTCCCCACCCCTACATATGGGGCCACGGGGCTCATCTACGAACTTGACCTGTACCTGTACCGTTTGAAGAAAACATCTCTACCCCTTCGAGAGTTATCGTGCTGACAGACGGGCAGACGGACAACTTTTACGAAGTCATAGGTATCCCTCCATTTACGGTTTAGGATCCCAAAAACTAGTTCATTTGTGGCAAGAACATTAAAATATTTACGAGCGGTTTCAAAAAGGCAATTGAGGGCGAGGCCTGGTTCCGAAGTGTTGGGAATTATCCGATCCTGTCTTTCACCTTATTTGAATGTTTACGCGTTTTTCCCATTTATCCCGCCATCTAGCAGTGTTGGGTAAAGTTAAAAATGATCGAAGCGTCACCAGTTCAGTTGGTGTGATGTCGCCCTTGTGACGTCACCCTTGACAGTCGGTGTGACGTCACCCTTGTGACGTCAAGAAAGAAATGAAAATTCGATTAAATTAATGTTGCAGAATATATAACATATATAGAGCCGAGCGGTCAGCAAGGCGCCGGACGCGTTTACATTTGTAATCCATTCAAGGGGCAACCAATTCCGTTAGTAAATGAAAAATAATATAGACTTCTCGTGTGAGGTCACGAGCCTAAGAAAATCGGCTATGGTTTGCTCGGCACCAGAATCATGGCTTGACATACGTAAGTGGATCTGTTTGAAATTAAAGGGTTCCTGACTTGGCACTTATTCCCGTTAGACATTTGTAAATAGAAGTTGAAGTAAATGTTTTTTAATATTAACTGGAGAGAGTTATTTCAAGCCGTTTTTTTTAAACGGAGATTGAAAGCACAACTCTTACTAGAAATGAAATGAATTAGAAAAAACGTTTCTCGAAACTACCACTACTTTCCACCTGAAATTAGCAATTTTCTTGTTAGCACTTGTCTAGTCTACCCAGCCTTCCTGCTCTCCGACGCGACGGCTGGGCGCAAAAGATTTGAAAACAGAACGCGCCGTGGTTAAAAATTGGGAAAACTAAGCGAAAATAAAAAATCATAAACAGAAGAATCTAATGTCCTTATGTGTGAAGGAGTTCGTTGAGAATTCGGCAAACTTTGCGTTTAGTTCGGACAAAACTCAGGGACAGGGACAGGGACAAAACGGAACAGTGGAAAAAGGCGCGGATTTCCGAAGCTTATAATTCCTTAAGTTAGCTGGCTATATTGTAAAAGGCAGAATAACAATAAGCAATAGGGGTCCTTTGCGAAAATGGTGATCAGAGACTTACCGAGCAAAAAAGCGAAGATGACGGCCGAAATCGACCCTGCAACAACTGCCTGGTGAATTTGCTCCGGGCTAAGGTCCGACTTTTCTCTGAATCGGTCTGCAAATGGTCCAGCCAGGAAAACCAAAGCTGTCACCAATAAAAGCTCGAAGATGGTCAGCATAAATAGTCCAAGGCCTTCTAGGATGATGTAGGCAACGAGGAACGCTCTTCGTTTCTGCAAGCAACACACAAAATTGACCTTGCTCTAAGATCTTTCAAAATTTCAGCTTTTCTGCTACATTCTGCTGAATATATCTCTTCCATTATTTTGGGGATGCTAAGATCGTACAACACATTGGTTGACGGGTCTATATTTCAAAATCAAGGAAAATCTAATTCCCTAGTAACTGAAACTGACGACATCTACATTTAAAAGTTAAAGCACACCTCGCATTGTTTGTAGACAACTGAGATGTAGACAACGAGGAACGCTCTTTGTTTCTGCAAAAACACTCCAAATTGACCTTGCTCTAGTTGTAAGATGTTTCAAAATTTCAGCTTTTCTGCTATATTCACTCGTAAAAAAAAAAAAAAATCTTCTGTTCTTTTGAGGATTCTAAGATCTTGCAACACATTGGTTGACAGGTCTACATTTCAAAATTAAGGAAAATCTCATTCCCTATAATTGGAACTGACGACATCTACATTTAAAAGTTAAAGCACACCCCGCACTGTTTACTGTTTATTTTTCATGCAGTGTTCGAAGCTATTTGAATACGGTAACAATAGGCTCTGCTTTTAACAAACTGTCCACGGCTTTGGCTGATTTTAAGCATTTTCCCGGGACGAGCGACTTTTAGCAAAGACTCGGCGAAATTCAGATCACCAGCGTTATGCATTAATAGCATGATACGCTAACACCCATCGGGAGCACAATGCGCATGGAAATAGTGAATCCTGGCAAGTGCAAAGATTAGTGAGGTGTCGTTAGCGGGCTTAGAATGGAGCATAGTAAATCTGGGTCTCCGGTTTTAAGAATTAATGAATGCAATTACGGAATTAGGTTGCATTGGCATTAGGCCTAGAGACACGAGGGGTCCTTTAAAGGACATGTCTTACCTATAATACTAACGCAACTTACTTCCATAATCACTCCATATATTTCTAAACCCGGAAACCCCAATTTCGTACGGTACATTCTTACCCCTCTAACAAAACCACGCTGATTTTCTCACTTGCCGTGTTTTGCTACCTTCGATGTGTATCACCCTGTCGACTTCTGTCTGCGAGAAGTTTCTCCATCAGAAAAACCGGTTATGTAAATTGTTTCCCTTTTTTCGCTATAAGGCAACGGTCTCGGAAAAGGCTTAAAAGAGCCAAAACCGTGGGTTATTTGTTGAAAGCACAGCCTGGTTTTAAAGTATTCAAATCTTCTAAAATACTGTAAGGCTAAGAGTAAGTAGTGCGAGGGGTCTTTTAAGTAAAATCTCATCCCCTGTAATTGGAATTACAGCAGCAGCGAGAGTGTTTGCTAAGCTCAACATCTAACTATGGTGGAAACGTCAAGTCCGCGTGAAAACAAAGATCCGAAACGACAAGTTTCTTTGATCACTGACTCAAGCCATGTGATAAAACGCAAAAATCTTTTGGGTTCGAAAACGATATTTTCAGCTTGGGATTATTCTTGAAAACGAGTTAATCTTCGTAAAACAAATGCATTCTTTTATTCTGGCTAAAAGCCTTTTTGCTTCATTTCTGGAATGAGCTGTGAATCTGGGAAAAAACCCGACCGAAAAATCTATGACAAATCGCCAGATTCTACGAAAAGTGGCAACACGGCAGGTTGGGCATGGGCGGGATTACAGAAATTAATTGCTGGGTGACATGAAAGTCAAACCTCCGCAAAGAAAGTCGTTTACGATAGGCGCCTTGTTTACCCCGATCACAACACTCGTCATGATGTTGCGTGTTTTCAATCTCTAGATGGCAGATGTGTTTACCACGCGACTACTTGGTTTACTTTCGCTATCTGTTAACACATTTAAAGCACACCTGGCACCATATACTGTTCATGTTCCAATATTGAGAACCATCCGAATAGGCCTACTGTAAAACTAAGATCTGTTTTTGACGCATGAATTATTACTTAGGACGTTTTAAACCTTTTTCCAGACCCATTGACTTCTAGCAGAAACTCTTCAAGATTTAGATAACCGGTTTTGCGCATCAGAAGCATGATGCACAAACACTCGTTTGGGAGTATAATGCGCATGGAAAGTGTCGTTAGCTGGTTAAGACTGTAGCAAACGAAATTTGTGTCTCCAGGTTTAAGAATTATTAACTGCAACGCGGAAATAAGTTCCATTAGCACTGTAGCTGCGACTGGTCCTTTAACCCAGTGGTTCCCAACCTTTTCCGTACCGCGTACAAGGCTCGAAAAGATTGCGTACCCCCCCTTTCAGAAAGTGAAAAAGACGATAGTTATTATCGTAAATGGTAAGGCATACAAGTGCGAAAATATATACAAAACCAATGAGGCAATCACTAGAGGCTGCTTTGTAGCAAAGATTTTGTCAAATCTCGGCTCGACGTAATTAGCGGCATTTTTTTTACAGTCAGCCTGTTTCTGTGTTTGGTTTTGATGTTCTCCGTGCTTTCATCAAGCTGCATCGCAAACTTTTTCGTTAGCTTAATTTGCAACCTGAATGACAATATCACTTGCAATGTCTTTGGTTCTTCTTGAAACAATATTGTTTGACACAGAAACAGCACACGTAGCCTACATCTTTCTGGATTTGCCTCCACGTTACAGCGTTGCAAGTTTAGTCTATAGACTTTCTAGTATGTCCCAGTTTGTTCCTGCAAGACGAATCAAGCTCGCAAATACTGTTTAGGTCGGGGCTATTTTCAAGCACGAGCTTTAACTACCAACTTCAATTTTTGCAGTGGACAATAATTAGCTTTTTGATTTCCCATTTGCTTTGCGGGCAAAGCCCTTACCTTAACAACACCTACTAGCAGGAATATTGCGGCCAATATGTTGACAACACTATTTCCAATCTCCCACGCATGCGTTGTTTGTTCTGTAAAAATACAAATCATTAGGCTAATCCAGGAACTAGCTCAGGAGTAGGGTAGAAACCACGTATCTCGACAGGAATGATTACTATGAATAATACTATGGTACCTTTAAGAAGGATAGCGGAAGAAAGCGATAAGAAGAAAGCGGAATACATAAATATTTACAGCCTTCCAATAATATGGTATTTGGCTAATGTTTCGTACCCTTCGAAAGCGACATTAAAAAAAATTCACAAAATAATATACAATTTCATATGGGAAGGAAAAGAACCACCAAAACTCAGGATTACAGATATGTACCAGCAGAAGATAAAAGGAGGACTTCAGATAATTAACCCTGAAGCTAAGTCAAGAGAGCTTTTCGTCAGGACAGCTCTGGAAAATATGACC
Organism: Branchinecta sandiegonensis; assembly: GCA_030848855.1. Taxonomy (NCBI): domain Eukaryota; kingdom Metazoa; phylum Arthropoda; class Branchiopoda; order Anostraca; family Branchinectidae; genus Branchinecta; species Branchinecta sandiegonensis. The sequence goes on along the minus strand of JAUPMV010000016.1, from coordinate 16,982,715 downwards.
GAGAAAAAAGAATCGGTATTAAATTCGTGGATGCTAATGAGAACAAGCGGAAAAAAAAAATACCCACAAAGCCTAGAAATCGCGTTTATGGACGTAGAAGAGATGAGAAAAGAAGCAATTGTTGACCCTGATGTAAGAGAAACACCAAAAGAAGAGATACGAAATTTTTACCGAGAAAAGATGAGTCTACCGGATATAAAATTAATTGAAAAGAAACGGATAGACGAAGAGCAAGCAAACCGAGCTTTCAATCTCCTCCATACATCGATGCTTTCGCCGAAAGTAAAACAGCATCTGTTTTACCAAATACATAACCTTCTTCCAACAGAAGAAAGAAAGCATCGAATTTTCCCTGAACATAACACGGGAAAATGTAGAAATTGTAACGAAATCGAAGATGTAAATCATTTTCTCATTAAATGCGAGAAGAAAAAGGAGAGACTAAGAAAATTCGAAAATATAATACGTTCTTTAATGGAATATGGAGACAAATGGCATTTCAAGGAAGAAATGAGCCTTATAAACGTTAAAAGTAACCATGGATTAAAAAGAGAAAGAACAATGACATTCATGATATCGACATATTGTTATTATGCGTGGAAAGACAGAGAAAAAGGTGAGGATGATAATGTAATAATGAAAGTCAAAAAATGTTGGGAAATGATAAAAGGTAGTAATGATAAAGTAGGAAATTTTTTGGAATTAAAATTTAATATTGAGGATTTAATTTGAAATTTAATTTTAAAAAAGAAAAGAAAAAATAATCTATGTAAACGGTAAATTTTAATGTTTTAAGAAAGGGACACATTTTTAAAGGTTTTTTTTTTTTTGGCAACCAAAGTAGTTTTATATGAAGAAAATTGGTAACTGTTAAAAGTTTTTCACTTAATCGTACTAATTAATTTTGTGTGTAAAGTACGATCAAATGAACGTTTATTTATATGTAATTTTTTGATTGTATTTGTTTTTTAGATTTAAAAAAAAAAGAAAAAAAAGGGGTTTTGGTATCGGAGACGGAAATGAAAAAGATTATAATAAATGCCACTGCAAAAGGGATTCCCTATGACGGAAGGGCATCCTTTGACGCAGGAAGAGCGAAGAGATAAAACAAATTTTGTGTTGTTAATGTCTCCAGGATAAAACCCCCCATTTTGGTTTGGTTGCAAAAAAAAAAAAAAAATAAACAAAAATAATGAGGGATAATATTTTTATATATAACAAATTTTAATTGAAAAAAAAAAAAAAAAAAAAAAATAGGAAAGGAGATTTTAAGAAAGGAAAAAGTAAAGAAAATTTTAAGGTTTTAAACATGAAAATGGTAAAATGAGAAATAAGTGATAAAAGAGGAAATAAGAAAGAATATTAAAAAATTAAATGTAGAGATAGAGGAAAGTGTAGGTGACGCTAAATATATAGGTCGGTCATTGAAACAAAAACAAAAAAAATAATAATTTAAAATATGAGATGTTAGGACCGTTGGCGTCACCGAGGGAAAGTGGAAGCGTAGTCACCTGGCCAAATCATATTGGACAGGAAGAACCGAAAAGATACTACGTGGCAATAAAAAAAAAAAAAAAAAAAAAAATGGTACCTTTAATTTCCGAAAACTCGTAACACCATCAGTTTGCACACATGTTATTTCATACAAACGTCTGTTTGCCTGCACAATCGGTCACTACGCCAACTATGAAGGTTTGAACACGCAACAGTTCCCGCACGAAAATCCATCAGTTCGTCCTATCGTCAGCTCGCCCACGGTCAGTTCGCCCACCGTTAGCACTCCCATACGTCGGTTCATCCACTTCTGAAATCCAACATTACGCCAACTCTTAAAATCCGACCGCTCGCCTCGACTGTCGGGTTAACTAGACCCACATTTGCGTGTTTTAATGAGGGTGAAAATATGATGTTCACTCCAAACATTCCAATTCCCCTACCGTTTCCATACGAGATCCTACCATACTACCACCAATCGAGTGTCACTCAAGTCGGAGCAGTTATGGAGGCAGAATGGTCCATACGCCCCTCATAAAATCCAATGACGAACTGCCGCCAGTAGCGCTAGAGAAACAATAAGAATCACATGTCAGATCTTGGTATTAGTATTCGGAATGCTTCTGTCCCCGTGGAAGCAGTCAGCACTGAAGTTGGAAGCCAGAGCTGACAAACTTAATGAACAGAACAGAGTTGGGTAGAGGAGAAACAGAGGCAGAAGCATTTTAAACAGTTGTACACATGGCTAGGAAAAACAGGAATTGAAAATAGCGAAACACATCTGTATAAACGTAAACCAAGACTTAATGTGTCATAACTTACTTTATGCTTATGCATCTAGCAGCGAAAAAAAAATGATCCGGAAGTAATTTTGTGAAGACCGTAAAGTAGTGAGTTGAAAGACAAAAGTGCTTCTCAGACGGGATTTGAACCAGGTTTTTCGGCTTACAGCTATTAGTTCGTGAACATAGTTTCGAACTACTACGATAGTCAGATAGAAGCGGGTCATATCATAGGAACATTGATCCATCCGAAGACACAATCATCCAAGCAGTGCACACCCTCAATCCCGGGTTTTTCCCCTGATATGTATGGTAAAATATTTCTCAGTTTAGCTGAGAGTAGAATTTGTATGTGTGATTGTGATGGTCTGAGGTTTGAAGGACAGAAACAAGAAATAAAATTAAAGAGAAAATATTAGTGGGGAAGAATAGTAAATGCAATATGCGATTATTTTCAAAAGTTAAGTGACGTAAATAGTTGGAAAGTGGGTAAAAATAGATTAAAATTAACGTCACTGAGGGATGGAGGATTGGTTACAAAAAGTACCAAATTTGATTCTCCTTTTTTAAATAATATAAAATAAGTTAAATTAGAAAAGATACTACGTGTAAAAAAAATACTTTCTAATATAAAAAGAAAATTTCCCGAGTGGCAGCATCAGATTGAATGTTATCCAATGTAGGCTACTTGTAACGTGACCAAGGTAGGCTACTTGTAACGTGACAACTGAACCCAATGTAAATTTTGAACTGAATTTAAAAATGCAGGAAACCGATGTTGGAGCCTCGTAAACAAATCAGGGCCAACCTATCGGGGCTCATGGTGAAAACCCAGGCTGAATTCATGAAAGAAGGAATGAGAATTTGAGAGAAGGAACATCGGCTGCTAAGAAATAAGGCGGGAACTTGCCTGGAGCTCTGTGAGCTTCTTCGACGATATTGCCGACCAGGGACAAAGAGCTGGTCACCTAAAAAAGAAAGAACAGCTCATTTCTATAAATTCGCGTAGAAATCAGCACGGTTACCATGCAGTGAGTAAATATACTTGTTATTAAAAAATAATAGACACAAATTTTTAGTAAACATACTAAATAAACATTTTGAGTGAACTCAATTTTTCCGACACTATAGTCTATATGACTAAGTCCAAAACACGCCAGTGATCCTCAGGAAGAACGAGAAAAGTCGCCCTAACGACAGTCGTTGTTGGACAGCTGTGATACCGCTTCTGGCTCTTCCGCTAGGCTCACGGCGATTTTGCATCGGCAGGACAGTTAGTCATCAAGAGTATTGTCGTGTCCGTACTCAACAAATTGTCTCTTTCGCGAAATCGTGTCTTCTCTAAACGTGTAGCATTTTTCTGCGACGGGGGATATTGCCCTGACACGACACGTATATCTTTCTCCTTAAAAGTTTAACAGCATAAAAATATGTTGTTGCTTTTCTCAATGGAAGGTCCTGGTCAGGAGAATCAAGGCTTTTAGAGGTCGAGAAGCAGATTGTCAAGAAATAAACAAAGGGGCTAGGGCTAAACAAAGGCCCAGCTTGCAATTTAGCTTTAGCCATTTGGAAGCCGGACCCTGGAGCCTGAGATGCCAAGGGTCTGGGGTCTAATAAACTAGATACTCTAGTACTATAAAAATTCTAAAAATAAAAATTCTAAAATCAAAAATAAATATGCTAAATATTCTAATAAATAAATATTATAGCATATCGATCCTTGTGGGGATTTGAAAGTTTAAACTAGACCTACTTTACCGGGGCAACATGACATTTTGGTTTTGTTCCTTCGCTAACGGTTAAATGATGAATTTGTCAACCCATCGAGGTTTACGAAATGGTATGTTCCAATCCAAGAAGAATTTTGTAACCCTCCAAGAAGAAGAATCCGACACAATTGTAATCACATGGCTATCCTTCCGCGTTAAAAACAAGAAGAAGACAAGACCAAAGGTTTCGATGGGATCCCAAAAATTCAATATTTGATCCAGACAATTGGGTCTTGTCTTCGCCAGACTTCTTGAACATTTTTAATATCAAAATTCAGAAATATATTAAGGCCAAATAGCTAATCATCTGAGAAAACCAAGTTCAGGTATGAATTCAGAATGTGTGTTTAGCCCTATAAGTCATATCTATTTTGACGAAAACTTCCTGCTTCATTTCTGCCAATTTTCCGGTTTCGGCCGAATTCCGGAACTGCTTGTCCGGCGAAAAAAGAAAGCTAAAAAACGAATTCAGCGTATCTACTTTCCCCAATAACGAACATCTAGTCAACTTCAAATAAAAAGTTTTCTTCCCGATGAAAAATCTATCTCAAAACAGTAGTACGAAGTTGTGCGAAAAAGGTAGCATGCAGTACTAATTGATGCTACCACATGCTTCTACTGTAAGGCTACCGTGTTACTGCATACTATTGCATGCTACTATTAGCAAGACTGGATGCTACTATGGCAAGTCAGGATGCTACTGGATACTATTACATAAGACTGGACCAGTCTGAGGCACATTAAATGATAGTAGTCTTTGCTATTACATATTTTTACATGCAACTTTTTCGTACAACTACCATACAATTACGAAGGCTACAAATTTTTGATCGGGTTATAACAAGTTTTCCGGTTCCAGCCGGATTCCGGGCGAACTATATGTCCGGGTAAGAAATGATTGTCACATACGGATTCAGCACCTCTTCTTACCTCTAAATCGGATATCTAATCAACTACAAATATAACTTTCAATTTTTCACAAATTTTTCGGTTTTGGCAGGGTTTCAGACAAACTACTTGTCCGGGTATAAAATGATTTTCACATAAGTGTTCAGCATGTGTTCTTATCTCGAATTCGAACATCTAATCAACATCAAATAAAACTTTTACTTTTAGCAAACTTTCCGGTTTTGCCGGATTTCGGAAGAAAGTACTTGTCCGGCGAGAAAATGGTTTTCATCATCGTGTTCAGCATGTTTTCTTACCCCATAATCGACTATCACATTAGCTGTTTAAAGATATTTTGTTTGCCCCTTAATTCGAACCCCCTCCCCCACCCCTAAATGTAGGACTACAGAGCCCATCTATTAACTTGACCTCCAACTTGACCAAAAGAATTCTCACACCAAGTTTCATCAAAATATCTCATTCCCTTCGAAAGTTATCGTGCTTACAGACGGACGGACGGACAGACGGACAACTTTTGCGATGTCATAGGTATCCCTCCACTTACGTTCTGGGATCCCAAAAATGATATTAGAACTAGGGACTTAATTGACTTTGCAGCCAGTTGAGCTTTATCCTAACATACAAACAAATAAACCAATTAAATAAAGAATTACACGAAAACTGACAAAATACAAAATCTTTGCACTTTCTTTAAGAAATGGCTATCGCCGGGAGCAACACTTTGATTTATTTGTTTGTTCACTATCGGTCAAATGTTGAAGTAGGAAACCCATCGTGGTTTTGAAAGTGTTCTAGTCCACGAACATTTTTTGTCTGAACTGATGACGCAATCAGTAATCACATAGGCCTAGCTATCCCTCAGCCACGAGCAAATAAAAATCTATAGCAGGGGACGTTTTGCTATGGCGACGTTTCGACTGGGGATGTTTTGCCACGGGGACGTTTTGTCGTGGGGACGTTTCGCCACAGGGACGTTTTGTCGTGGGGACGTTTCGCCACGGGGACGTTCTGTCACGGGGACGTTTCGCCAGAGGATGTTTCGAATATGGACATTTCTCCGACAACCCGAAGAACCGACGAAAGCGAGTTCCTTCTTTGCTTCGCTATTCATAATCTATTCACAATCTTGCTGGTACAACGTTCAGCAATAGCGCGTATGATAGATAGATAGATAGATATTTAATGTATAAAAGCCAACAAGGGCCATCGCACAAAAACAACAAAACAAAAAATATATATACATGCACTCTGTACCAATATTTTCTGCTACAGCCACTACAGGGATATACAATTTTCCCTGTGTGCTAACCCTATCCGGAGGAACCTTCCAAACTGACGAATAGCCGGGAAACTTTTCTCTCTCATTCTCTCAATTATCCAATCAGTCCCACACACACTCACTCCAAACAACTCTTGCCTCAACCCATTCAGTTCCTCACACTCTCCCACAAAATGACTCATACTTTCTTTCTCACATCCACACATAGGGCAAGAGTAAGGACCAGTTTTAACCCTAACTTTACCCAAATATTTTCTTCTTTTACCAAGTGGTAAACCATCCCCTCTCATACTCAAAAATAAAACAAGTTCCTCGTGAGACAGACCACACTTGAGGTAAACTTCTTCACCCCAACAATCTTTTGCCTTGGCGTCTAAGCACAACGAATCTGTCTGGTCCTTTTCCTCGTCCCTCGTGCCCTGACTGGACTTCCTGATCCTGAAGTACTCTTCCAACCATTTGATGGATCCCTTGACCTGAAGACTGTGGGCCAAGTCCCTCTCCCCAATATCCGGGTAGGCCACATTGTTCCAGGATCTTCTTTACTTGATAAGGCCAAGAATCATGGCGTTTATCTTTCAGTGCCTCCAGGTATGCTGCCTTCAGTGGTCTTACCCTGGGCATATCTATTATTTTTTCCCAAAATTTTATTATTCTTACCCACCTATTAATCCTTAACCTAAAAATACCTAAATCACCTTTCAATACTATATTACTAAATCTATCCGATAGACCTAACATCCTCTTAAAATACGTATTCTGGATACTTTCCAACTTTTTAAAATCCCTAAAACCCCATACATTACTACCATAATGTATTGTCGGCAATATCTTCGTATTGAAAATCCTTTTCTGGAAACCCACATTCTTTATACGCCTCAAATGACTTTTAGTTACCAAATTACAAACTCTGCCACCTTTTCCTACTGAATGCTCAAATTGCTTACTAAACTTACCATTGCTCGAAAATTTGACCCCCAAATACACAAACTCATCCTTCACCACCAACTTCATTCCTTCGTAATACACATCGGCAGAACTTCTCGTAAGTCCCCCCTTTTGAAACACCATCACCACCGTTTTCTCCCTGTTCAATATCAACTCCTTCTTTTCCAGATATTCCGCCACCAAATCAATCAAAATCTGTAAGTTACTTTCCCTGTCCGCCACCAAAACCACATCGTCCGCAAATAATAGCATGCACAACTTCACTATATCCATACTAACAGTAGGTGCTTTTCTTTCTGCCAGATAACTATTCATATCATTCAAATATAAAGAGAATAAAGTTGGCGACAGTGTACAACCCTGCTTAAGTCCTAACCTGGACTTGAACACCTTCGACCATTGACGACCAACCCTCACCACCAGTGACACACAAGTATACAATTTTAGGAGTAGCCGTACAGTTAAAACAGGTGGAACAAATATTCCACCAACAGTTTTCTGTTAACGGAATCGAAAGCTGCTTTCAAATCTAGGAAAGCGACATACAATTTACCACCCTTTTTTCTACTATACTTACGCACTAACACATTTAAAATAAAAATCTGGTCTAACGTACTGTAATTTGGCCTAAACCCTGCCTGGAGGGGATCTAAAATTTCCTTATCCTCTAGCCACTTCCTTAATCTAACGTTTATTATCTTACAAAAAATCTTACTAATTGCGTTACCTAGATGTATTAGCCTATAGTTACAATGTTCTAATCTATTCCCTTTTTAAAAAATGGGGGCAATTATCGATGATTCCCAGCATTCTGGCCACCACGGCTTCTCAATAATAAATGAGAACATGGCGGCTAGTATTGGGATTAAGATCTCCCTGCCCCACTTAAATACAATTGTTGGCATACCGTCAACTCCAGGTGCCGATCCATGTGAACCCCTTTTTAGTTAATATTTGTTGTATGTTTAGAAGTGTATAGTGCAGTGTTGAAAAATGTAGTAAAAGTTTTATGTGCTTGTAGAGAGAGACGCTTCGGCTTAACGTCTTTTTATGGCACTTGCAGCCTCTGGCTCAAGTGCCATATACCGATCACAATTCCGTCTGTCGGTCTGTCGGTCGGTCCGAGTTTTTTGTCCCACATATCCGAGTTAGGGTACTGCCAGATGTGCTAGGACAATGAAACTTGGCAGGCATATCAGGGACCCGACCAAACTAACCTGGAAATAATCAGTTTCCCGATCCGACCATATGCGGGGGAGTGCGGGGCGCTGGAAACTTGAAAATTTAGGGCATTTTGTCACTTTTTTCCGAGTTAGGGTACTTCTAGATGAGCTAGGACAATGAAACTTGGCCGGAATATCAGGGACCTGACCAAAGTAACCTGGAAATAATAAGTTTCCCGATCCGACCATATGCGGGGGAGTTGGGGCGCTGGAAACTTGAAAATTTAGGGCATTTTGTCACACTTTTTCGAGTGAGGGTATTTCCAGATGAGCTAGGACAATGAAACTTGGCAGGAATATCAGGGACCCGACCAAACTAGCCTGAAAATAATCAGTTTCCCGATCCGACCATATGCGGGGAAGTGGGGGCGCTGGAAACTTGAAAATTTAGGGCATTTTGTCACAGTTTTTCGAGTTAGGGTACTTCCAGTTGTGCTAGGACCATGAAACTTGGCAGGCATATCAGAGACCCGACCAAACAAACTTAGAAATCATCAGTTTTCTGATCCGACTATTTTGGGGGGGAGTGGAGGGAAGGGGAATCCCGGAAATTGAGAAGTGTGTAGCTTTCGAACGGATGATCGGATTGTAATGAAACTTCATAACTGAATAGAATATATATGTCATGTCCCGTTTAAAGTCTTGACCGGATTCGGTAGCCAGGGGGGAGTTGGGGGGGGGGGGGGGTAGACCGGAAATTTCAAGAAAAGGTTAGAATAGAGGGATCGGAGTGAAACTTGCTGGGAAGAACAAGCATCTGCTCTAGATAAGTCCTTTAGACCATTGTACTGGACCCGGACACTTAGGGGGGGGGGGTCCCGGAATTCCGGTGATGGTGGTTCTGGGGATTTTCACGATGAAACTGCATATCAGGGACCCAATCAAACTGACTTCAAAATAAAAATTTTGTCGATCAGATAATGGTGGGGGGAGTAGAGGGAGGGGAATCCGAAATTTTCAGTCATGCGTAATTTTGGAATGGGTGATCGGATTCGAGTGAAATTTAAGAATTGAACAGAGGACATTTCTCCGATGATTTTCTTCATATCCGGACCGGATCCGTCAACTAATGGGGGGGGGGGGGCGGAAAATACGTGACCCGTTTAGAATGGAGGGATCGGGATGGAACTTTGTGGGAAGAACAAACAGATGCTCTAGGTAAGTCATTTGCTGAATCGGATTGGCTACGTGCACCGCGGGGGAGCTGGGGGGGGGGGGGGGGGTGGACCGGAAATCTCGAGAAACGGTTAGAATGATGGTATCGGAGTGAAACTTGCTGGGAAGAACAAACATCTGGTCCATGTAAATCTTTTACATAATTTGACTGGATCCGGACACTTGAGGGGGGGGGGGAGGAGGGGGTTTCCCGGAATTCCGTTTTATGGGGGATTTTCACGACGAAACTTGGAAGGTATCTTTGGGGGGGGGGGGGAGTTGAGGGAGAGGAATCCGGAATATTGAGTCATGCGTAACTTTGGAACGGGTGATCGGATTCGAGTGAAATTTAATAATTAAACAGAGGACATTTTTCTCTGGTGACCTTGTTCATTTCGGGACCGAATTCGGCAATTATTGGGGCTAGGGCGGAAAATACTTGACCCGCTTGGACTGGTACGTGATCTGGATCGAACTTCGTGGGAATGACAAACAGATGCTCTGGATTAATCATTTACAGAACCGGATTGGCTCCGGTTATTGTGGGTGGAGATGGAGGAGGGGGGGGGGGAGGGTCTGGGATTCCGGTGATCGCGCGTTAAGGTACTTCCAGATTTGCTAGGACGATGAAACTTCGCTGGAATATTGGAGACTCAACAACATTTGCTTAGAAATTGCTACTTCCAAAATCCGATTATTCCTTAAAGTACCAATCTTGACCGCAAAGTAAAAAAAATACTTTTAAGCAATATATGCATTTTCGTGATGCCCATCAGCCCATTAGCAGTTTGGCCTCAAGGGTTTGCTTACAAATGAAGTTCCAGCTCCCTTAGAGTGCGCATCTCAACCGCAAAGTCGAAACTTACTTTTGATCAATCAAATCATCTTGACCCATGCAAGTGCCATATGAGCTTACAGCTCTTGTTCTATTAATAAATAAATAAATAAATCGATTGTAATCAAATGAGATCTTTCCGTACCTCTAACTGCTTGTAATTATATGCTTTAAATATTTAGCATCTACAATGGTAAACAATACAAACGGTAAACAACTGAAAAATAATTTTTTCTTCAGGTCACAGGTAATACGGACTTTCTTCAGAAGTGACAGTACGGCTTACCGACGAAACGTCCCCATGACAAAACGACCCCTGGCGAAACGTCCCCGGCAAGACATCCTCGTGACAAGATGTCCCCCCCGACAAAACGTCCCCGTGACAAAAAATTCCCGTGTCAAAACGTCCCCGTGAAAACGTCCCCTGGCGAAACGTCCCCGGCGAGACATCCCCGTGACAAGATGTCCCCGCGACAAAACGTCCCCGTGACAAAAAATTCCCGTGTCAAAACGTCCCCGTGAAAACGTCCCCGGCGAGACATCCCCGTGACAAGATGTCCCCGCGACAAAACGTCCCCGTTTTCAAAAAATTCCCGTGTCAAAACGTCCCCGTGAAAACGTCCCCGTGTCGAAACGTCCGCAAGCATAGATTGTTAAGTTCGCCTCGATCATCAGGTGCATGATCGAGGTATAACAACCTCAGAGTGTGCATTACGGATGTCGGAACATTCCTGATAAGCAGGAAGGATCGACATAGGACCGGTTGCTTCATAAATGCATTGTTTTCAGTTAAAATATGTCGTGTAGTATGCCTTGCAAGTTGCAACTGACTCGTAACTGATCAGTTCCAGGTCGTTTGAAGCAACATGCACAATCTGAGGAGCAACAATATGCTCCTCAGAGAAAAGGGAAGCCCGCTGTGGCTCAAAGAGAGTCAAACGAAAGCGGATGGAACGATTAGTTAGGTAGAAAGACATAGTAAATCTAGGTTAGACGGGTTTGATCCTTTAATAAAATCCTTTAATAATAAGTATCACCAAATTAAATATCGAACAACAGCGAGATCAATGAGAGATCAGCGAGATCAGCGTAAACTAACACACACAATAAACCATTTAAATAAAAGATAACACGAAAACTGACAAACTACTAAATCTTTGCGCTTTCCTTAAAGCACAACTCTTACTAGAAATGATCTTTTCACTATAAAACCGATCAGAAAAACCTTTCTCGATACTACTATTACATTCCATCTAAATGTAGCGATTTTCTTGTTAGCGCTTGTCAATTCTATCCAGCCTTCCTGCTCTCCGACGCGGCGGCTGGGCGCAAAAACAGCCGAGAAAGCGCTAAAAAATCGTAGGTACAAAACGAAACAATGGAGAAGGTCGGGATTTTAGAAGGCTTAAAATTGCATGAGGGAGCTTGGTACATAATAAAAGGCAGAATAAGCAAGAGGGGTCCTTTAAGAAATGACTATAGCCGGGAGCAACACTTTGGTTTGTTTCTTGATTTCTTTCCCATCGTGGTTTTCAAAAGTAGATATTCCAAAATAATTTTTTGTCTGAATTGATGACACAATCAGTAGTCTCATAGGCGTAACTATCCCTCAGCGATGAACACAAATTCTATAGCCGGGGACGTTTCGCCATGGGGACGTTTCACCCGAGGTTTCGCCAAGGGGACGGGGACGTTTTGTCGTGGGAACGTTTTGTCATGGGGACGTTTCGCCAGGGATGTTTTGAATGGGGACGTTTTGTCGACAACCCGACAGTACAATCTAGAACTGAACATTTCCTGAGCTTCGCTTCAGTAGCCGTTGAAATGAACACTTTTGTTGTAGTTCAATTCCTACACGTTTGGATGAATTCGGTCTTTTCGGGTAAGCAGTACATATTCTGAACGTCACCACTAGAGATTAAGGTGAAAAAAAAAAAATAACTTGGCAGTGTCAATAGAATCAGTGCATTTTATTCGAAGGTCTAAAAAATAACCGAGCTTTTCAGTTTGGTGCCGTGTAAATTATGGCGAATACCATACAGTCATGACGATGACGTCGTGTGACCGAGCGTGTGACAGCTGGTCTCATATAAACTGTGGAGGAATACCATGGGAATACCATGCAGTCATGACGTACATTTTGACGTCATGTGATAGAGGACCTAACATAGGATTGAATTGTCCCTAGGACAGTTATAAATGTACATGCGTAAATTAGACCAAGCTGACTGGTGAGAATAGGCTCAAACCGATAAAGCAGCCAGTCTGCGGGACTAAACACCGCGACGAACTATCCTGGGACGAATGCAAATATTTTAATTGAAAGTATGTGAATATGCACAGAGGCAGGGGCGTCACTATGGGGGGGGGGAGGGGGGGGGGGACTCCCCCCCCCAAAGGTCTTGAGAAACTACTTTCGTCGGGCGAAGCCCGGCGAAAGTTCACTTGTTGGTCGGCGCGAAGCGCCGGCAAACACAGAAGCTTGTATGCTTTTGTCAGGCGTCGGTTGACTCGTCGGCACATCGGGTTCATTTTATACGCAAGAAATGAAATTCTGCAAACATTTGTCGAGCAAAACACTGAAGAAATCGAATTCTGCATGCTTTTGTCGTGCCTCGGTATCCTCGTCGGCACATCGGGTTCTTTTTATACATAATGAATCCAGAAGAAATAATTTTCTTATGTTTTTGTCGGGCGTCGGTCAACTCGTCGGCACATCGGGTTCTTTTTATATGCAAGAAATGAAATCCTGCAAACAATTGTCAGGCAAAAGATTGAAGAATTCGAATTCTGCATGCGTTTGTCGTGCCTCGGTATCCTCTTCGGCACATCGGGCTGTTTTTGGGATCCCAAAACGTAAGTGGAGGGATACCTATGACATCGGAAAAGTTGTCCGTCTGTCCGTCCGTCCGTCCGTCTGTAAGCACGATAACTCTCGAAGGGAATGAGATATTTTGATGAAACTTGGTGTGAGAATTCGTTGGTCGGCGGACCAGTCAAGTTCGTAAATGGGCTTTGTAGCCCTACATTTAGGGGTGGGGGAGGGGGTTCAAATTAAGGGGCAAACAAAATATTTTGAAACAGCTAATGTGATAGTCGATTATGGGGTAAGAAGACATGCTGAACACGATGGTGAAAACCATTTTGTAATCGGACAAGTAGTTCGCCCGGAATCCGGCCAAAACCGGAAAGTTTGTTAAAAGTGAAAGTTTTATTTCAAGTTGATTAGATGTTTGATTTAGAGGTCGGAAGACATGCTGAAGACGATGGTGAAAACCATTTTCTCGACGGACAAGTAGTTCGCCCGGAATCCGGCTCAAACCGGAAAGTTTGTTAAAAATTAAAAGTTTTATTTGGAGTTGATCAGATGTCCGGTTTAGGGCAAGAAGACATGCTGAACTTTTATGTGAAAACAATTTTCTTCCCGGACATGTAGTTCGCCCGGAATCCGGCCAAAACCGGAAAATTGTTAGAAGTTTAAGTTTTATTTCTAGCTGATTAGATAACCGATTTAGGGGTAAGAAGAGACGCTGAATCCGTGTGTGACAATCATATTTTACCCGGACATATAGTTCGACCGGAATCCGGCTGGAGCCGAAAAATTTGTTATAAGTCAAATTTTTATTCGAAGTTGATTAGATGTTCATTATTGGGGAAAGAAGATACCCTGAGTTCGTTTTTGAGCTTTCTTTTTTCGCCGGACAAGTAGTTCTAGAGTTCGGCCGAAGCCGGGAAATTGGCAGAAGTGGCAGGAAGTTTTCGCCAAAACAGATATGACTTATATAGGGGTATATTTGTAGTTGATTAGATGTCCGACATAGGGGCAAAAATAGATGCTGAATTCGATTATGACAAATTTTTTTAGCCGGACATGTAGTTCGTCTGGAATCCAGCTGAAACCGAAAATTTTTTTATAAGTTAAATTTTTGTTTAAAGTTGATTAGATGTTGGACTAATCACACCAAACAATCAACAACTTATCCAGCGGTGCCTCAAATTAACATAATGTAAAACTTCTCATCTGATAAGCGCAACAATCTGTAAAAGACAATTAGTTTTTAAGTATCGTTCCTAAATATTACAATTAAATTATTTATCTATCTACATTAATAAATATTACAATTAAATTATTTATCTATCTACATTATATATTAGATTTTTGGGATCTCATGGACACCTTTGGTCTTGTTATAAATAAGGAATCCAGAAGAAGTAAATTTTTTATGCTTTTGGCGGGCGTCGGTCGACTCATCGGCACATCGGGTTCTACTTAGACGTAAGGAATCAAATTCTGCAAACTTTGTCGGGCGCACCCGTGAGCTTCAAGTCTCGTCGGTACATCGGCTTCTATTTAAACGTGAAAAATAAAGTTCTTTACAGTCTTGTCGGGCAAAACACAGAAAAAATCGAATACTCTTGATGACTTTCTCTCCCTGCCGATGCAGAATCTCCGAGTACCTCCGGAAGGAAGGAAGAAACGGTGTCACAGCTGCGCTGACTCGGGATATGAGTCATTGAGTTTGAGTCGCTACGGAAACGTTTACTCCTTCTTCCTGAGAATCACTGGCGTGTTTTGGACTTAGTCATATAGAGTATTCTGAATTCTTTCGTCGGGCGTCGTTATTCTTGTCCGCACATCGGGTCATTTTATACGCAAGAAATAGAATTCTTGAAACATATGTCGGTCGCAAATTTTTCCGGAAAAAATACAGATTTAAAAAAATATCGCCGGCGTTGCTTAGTTCAACTTGTTCTGGGTACAGTCGTTGGAAGCTGAAACGAAAAGCCGAATATGTGAATTTAAATATATGAGTTTACGAATTTACATCAAAGTTAGTATTACAGTTAGTTTTACACAAAACTTCGCCTGTGGCGCATTTTGTAGTATTCTCTATTTGGAAGATGGTGTATAATTTAGTTAGAAATTCTTGGGGTTTGAAACACGTTAAAAGCCGGAAATTGTATCGTACTACTATAGCTAAATTTTTCCGGAAAAAGGCAGATATAAAAAATTTCGCCTGCGGCGCTTGGTTTATCTTGTCTTGGTACAGTCGTTGCAAGCTTCGCCTTTTAGCGAAAGTTAAAATGAAAAGCCGAATATGTGAACTTTAATATACGAAATTATACCAGAAAAACAATCTCAACTGATTCAAATTCAAATTCAAATATTTTATTGACCTCCAAGATCGGAGAGTATAAAGTGAAGTAAATACATACAAATTGGCCCAACATGTAATACTGCTCAAAAACAATCTGGCCAAACCATACTAAAAATACAAAAAACAAAACAAAATTATACACACGCGTAGAACTATAGTAACTCTTTAACCGCTAAATATAGGTTATGAGTAAGAGAAGACATTTTAAACAGAAATTTTTGTTGCTTTTTCCGCATAATTTGAAGTGGATCTTTCAAATGGTACAAATTTATAGCGGATGAAGTAGAATGGAATTTTGAAAGTCGACACAAAAATTTACCAAAATTAAAAAAAGTAGTTTTAATATGCGCAATATTAGAATTAGAAAAATAAGGAAGCCAACTAGAAAATAAAAGGACTTGAGGCAGAGCAACCGTATTGAAGACGCGCGCAGACGATCTCCTAGTTAAATAATCTCGAACAGAAATAACACTACCGAAGCTCGCTGAAACTCTCGACCGAACAGACTTCATCATATGAGCTCGGCAAAGGGAAACTGATGGCCCATACGGAATTCCCAAATAAAGAAAAGATTCAAGTGGCTTAAGGACTACATCATACATCTTAATACTAAAAATATTATTAACTGGGTCAGCAGGCTTAGGACCAAAAATCAGGAGCTGACACTTTTCAGGACGAAACCTTAAACCAAATCTAGAAAAAAGTTCAATTAAATGGTCCACATTCTCCTGAAGAGCAGCGCGTGATCGACTCAAAAGAAGAAGATCGTCCGCATACGCGATCCAAGACGCTACAAAACCTCGACCAACAACAAGCGAAGTTCTAACAGAATTAAATAAAGAAGCAATAGTTATATTGAAAATAATAGGAGACAGTACGCTACCTTGCCTCAGACCTCTCTTTAAAATCACCGAAAAACCGCTTAAGTTATTTTTCCATTTAATTCTAATACACGAAGTCTTATACCACTGATTCATAACTAGAACAACTTGCGTAGGGACCCCGTTTTTAAGAAGAGCAGACATTGACCAAGAATGAATAACAGAATCATAAGCTGCCGCAATGTCCAGGGCTAGGGCAAAAATACGATTACTAGGGCTACAAATTGAAATTAAATGTCCAAGAAGAGTATGAACTATATCCATGCTAAGACCCTTTCGAAAACCAATCTGATTCAGTCCTTGATCGCACGGCTCAAAATATTTTAGCAAAACAATTTCAAACAACTTGCTTAACTGGCAAGACACAGTTATTGGCCGATAGCATGAACAATCATTGAAATTGCCCCCCTTCTTAAGGAGAGGGGAGGTAGTAGCGCGAGAAAAACTAGAAGGAAGAATACCAGTAGAAAGGATAAGAGAGAACAAAGTAGAAATAAGAAGAACAGCATCAGGGGAAGCCCATTTAATATGCTTCGAGTTCAATCCATCATGATCAAAAGACCACTTAGATTTAAGCTTCTTAATTCCAGTTACAACTTCCTCCGCTGAAACAGAAATAGTTTGTCCCAAATCAGATCGCAGCAGATCGGAATTAAACTGGTCATCCAGGCTCTTATGAACACTCTCATCACCACGAGCAAAAACTCGACTGAAATGAGAAACCCAATCATCAAGAACCAATGTGCTTTTATCCTCAGGCGTATTATGAGACATTGTTGTTTTACTTTTAACAAAACGCCAGAGACCATTTTCATTTTTAGAAATACGATCGCTAACTTCATCTCTAACAAACTCGTTATGGGTTCTCAATTCAGAACGGAAAATCGACTTCGTAAGTTTATAATTTTCAAAAAAAGGCCCAAACCTTGGACGACCAGCCGATTTCCACAAAATAAACGCTTCATGTGCGCGTTTCTGGCTTTGAATCAAAATTGGGTTCAACTTCCATGCAAAAATACGGGTACCAGTTCGATAACGGACCGAATCAAAAGCTTTTCTTGCTCCCAATTTTAAAGCATGCACAATTTCAGAATAAAAAATATCTATATCAACCTGATCTAGACTTAAAACCGGTTTATTAACAATAATTTTTGACAAAATAGCATCCGACTCTTCGTGATATTTACAAATTTTATCTTTATCCCAACTTATTCTATTTACAAATTTATTAGAACACTGTATCAAAATAGAAGGTAAATCAGATAAAAAAAAAGAAAAAGAAAGATAAAAATGGTCACTGATCGGCAGGTCTTCTCCAACATGCACGGTATTAGATACTAAATTAAGACTAGAACTTAAAACATGATCAATATTCGAAGAAGATCCAGAATTGTGAGTATAAGAAGCATCCGAATCCTTTGGAATAAGATTATACGACGGAAGCATTGAAAGAAAAAGTGAACGCCGAAAATCCGAAATATTAGTTAAATCACAATTCATATCACCACACATCACCCAATCGCAACCATCAGGAACTCGAGCCAGACAAACAGATATTTCGGAGCATGCTTCATTAAATTCAAAATCGGAATCAACAGTATTATAGTTAGTCGGCAAATAACATGTAAAAACAACACAATTCGAAATTTTGACAGCGATAAAATATCTTGAAAAAGAGAATAAAGAAGCGCCAAAATTACTACGAACGAAAATGCACACACCCCCTGAAGGACGCCCTCCAGTAGGCAAAGCTGGTCCAATAAAGCACTTATGGTGGGGGGACAGATCAGATAAAATACGAAAAGAAGATTCCAGCAGGTGGTGCTCCTGCAAACACAGTATATCAACTGATTCCAAAACAGACCGCAGAATATGGATTTTCTCAGAAACACCATTAACATTAAAACATATTGTCTTTAAAACTGTCATTTCTGGGACTTTTTAGCGCGATCAGAGACAACTTTACACTTGAAACTAAACCCAGAATGGTCATGCGAACCACAATGGCAGCATTTCGGAGACTCGTGGCATCTGGCAGTCGACGAACTGGTATGATCAGGACTCAGGCAACGGAGACAAAGTTGAGCGTTACTGCATGACGAAGCTATATGGTCGAATGACCCACACTTGTAGCACAATTTCGGCAATGCTCGAAAATCAACCATCTTGAAAATTTCATATCCAATTCGAACGCCATGCCGCAAGTAAAACGATTTGGCGGCATTTGAACTGAAAAGCACACGGTACGAACTCGAATCGCCCATTTTCACTATTTCGTCAATACCTTCGTTATCTTTCGCAACCGAATCAACATCCACAGAGAAACCGATATTACGCAGCAGGCCAGCAATCCTCGGCTTACGAATTTCTACTTTTCCGAACTTTTCCTCCAAACTATCCTTGAGCCCTTCGGCCGAGGACTTTTTAGCATAAATCAGCCACTTAGAGTCCTTAAGGACCGACACACGTACAATGCTATCCGACGGCTCAAAATCCTTTAGCGCATTCTTACGCTGGATCGGGTCTTCACATGAGATAGGAGGAGTTTCCAAAAGCAGGCAAACCGTGTCATTAGCACTCGGCTCTAGCTTCGGCCATTCACAATTCTGTTGTGCAGATTTCGAAACTTCTTCCTTCAGTTCATTACAACATTTCACCATCAAATCGGGAGCCTCCACCACCTTGGCGGCAATTAAATCAAGTTTATCCGTGACGTAAGCAAATTGTCTACTCCAGGTGTCGATCGATCGAGTGAAATTTGCATGCTCTTCAGGTCCAATAGAGGGGATAGGGTCACTAGCGGTCATAACGAATTTTGGCAAGATTGTATTCGCATTAGCGTCAGCCTCTGTCAGTAAGCTTAGAATGTCTTCGCACAGATGAACTGCTGCTTGGGGGCCTCTACGAGCAGTAAGCCGCACTGATGAGAGTACAAAAGGAAACAATAAATCTCGAGCATTTTCTAGATCTTCTGCCTTGTAGAACACCGCACACTTCGAAATAATCGGTTTTGACTCGATTCCAGTATGAAGGCAGTGGATAAAAAAGCTTAGAACTGGCGAATACACAAGTTGAACCGGAGGTACCTGGACGGGAACATTCATTCTTGGAGAGCAAGAATCGCAAAGAAAAAGTGAATGTCCGTTTCTTTCGATTATAGACAGCTTTTCACATCGGTTGTGGCAAAATCGGCCGCAGCCTCCGACAGCAATAGCACATAAAACAGTCTCTCGTTTTGCCAATTTCAAAGTCTCGCCACAATCTTTGCAAGATTGTGTGAATACATTCATACTACATTCACAATACCTGTACGCGGAGGTCACAAGAACATTCAGCAATCAACAGTCCAAAAAGTCACGTAATCCACCCTGACTACAGCAGGTAAAATTTGCGAATTGCAATACAACCTCTCCGCGCACAAGTCAGACGAAGACTGTTAGTCTGTATTACAGTTAGTTTAAGTCGTCTTGTGACGCGGAAGGCAGCTGAATGTGTACACCAAAAAGCACCGATGTACATTTCCTTGATATTCATCACCTGATCTTGGTATCGTAATATCCAAACAAGCACAGTCGTAATCTGAACGGCTTAGGACAGATGGTCACACAGTCTAGAAAGACATAATTAAACAGACTTACCAGTGAGAATATCCCAATGACATACACACCAGTCTCCAGAGTAAAACAACAACACTGTTTCGGTAAACCCATTATCAGATTCCAAGCGCTTTCAGCAAAACTCTAATAGTTGATGTAGCGCAGCAAAGGTTCGCTTGATGCCTTGACTGGCTCCTCTCCAAATCTGCAATTTGTTGTCAACGTTTCCTCGCCGTTCTCCGATTACTCACTGTGTTGCCATTTGGCTATGTGTCTAATCTCATCCTAAAGGGGTTTCTCATCCTCAAATGGTGAAAATACAATCCGATTCGCAATATTCCGGTTCAGCTCTTCCGAGCGGCGATTCTCTGAATCCCCCTCTGCCTCACCCCACCATCACCACTTGACAAGACATAGTCAAATACACCCATTGGTAGATGAGTAATAGGTTGATGAATCGGCAATAGCATAGGCCCAGGGATGTCACGACCGGGGGGGGACGCCCCCCCCCCCCAATGTTGTCGGCTAGTCGGTAAAGCGCCGCAGTTTTTCGCCAAAACAGGTGAATTTATTAATTAGAACAGTCGATTTTTCTGAAAATCAGTCGGTTTTTCTGAAAATCAGTCGATTTTTGGTCAAAACAGTCTTTTTTTCTGAAAATTAGTCGATTTTTTCGAAACTGTCGTTTTTTTTCTTGAAAAAAGCCGTTTTTCTGCAAAAACAGTCGGTAAATATTACCAGCCAGTCGGTAAATTCCTTGCCCCCCCCCCCCCCAAACATTTTGGCTAGTAACGCCTCCGCATAAGCCTACTACTAAATTATCGTATGGAAAGCACTGTTCCTCAAACTAGCAATCAAAGCCAGGCTTCACCTTCTAGCTTTTCTTCTGGATTCCAGGACAGTCGTTTTCGTCGAGAGGGATCTTGAAGGTGAAGCCAGGCCAAAAACGTCTGGAAGTCCGGGGTGTTGGACGCCCCGCCCCGGATTCCGGATGTCTGGAAGGTGCCATAGATATAAGGGCGATTCTGGCGGTCTGCCAGACCACCAGAATCGGCGGTCATAAGCTCGCGGTCAGCGAGCTTATGCGCCGGCTGCTCTTGCGACTTCGGCTAAAACTCGCTTCGCTTTCCAGAGCTGTTCTCGCGCTCCGCTAGTTTCCGCCAGAACTTGGAAAGCGAATCCACTTCGCGAGTGGAAAGTGGTTTTGGCAAGTCAGCAAGAGTGCGATTCTGGCGATATCTTGGATTCGCTTTCCAAAAAGCAAAGCGAGAATCCGCCAAGCGCAAGAACAAACGGAAAGTAATTGCGCCTCAGTTGCACCTTTACAACTTCTAAGGGCGATTCTGGCGGTCTGGAAAGCTCCGTGAGCTTATGCGCCGGCTTTTCTTGCGACTTCGGCTAAAAGTCGCTTCGCTTTTCAGAGCTGTTCTCGCGCTCCGCCAGTTTCCGCCAGCACTTGGAAAGCGAATCCACTTCGCGAGTGGAAAGTGGTTTTGGCAAGTCAGCCAGAAGTTGTAAAGGTGCAACTGAGGCGCAACGACTTTTTGCTTGTTCTTGCGCTCGGCGGATTCTTGTTTTGCTTTTCGGGAAGCGAATCTAAGAGATCGCCAGAATCGCCCTTCTAGCTGACTTGCCGAAATCACTTTCCACTCGCGAAGTGGATTCGCTTTCCAAGTCCTGGCGGAAACTAGCGGAGCGTGAGAACAGCTTTGGAAAGCGAAGCGAGCTTTAGCCGAAGCCGCAAAAACAGCCAGCGCATAAGCTCGCGGAGCTTTCCAGACCGCAAGAAGCAACTACAACTGAGGCGCAGCGACTTTTTGCTTATTCTTGCGCTCGGCGAATTCTCGCTTTGCTTTTCGGAAAGCGAATTCAAGAGATCGCCAGAATCGCCCTAGGCAACTGGTTTGGGAGACGTAGTAAATAAGAAAATGGAAAGTGATTGACATTGACAGTTGTGGTTTGGATGCAAGAGATATTTGAAATGCAAAGGAGACATCTAGGAAATGCTGAAGAGTGGCAAAATTAGCCGTGATCGTTATCACCTGGGAAGGTTGGCTTGACTGTGCGGAAGGCCCGAGCATCTCTGAATCTGGAAGGTGAAGCCTGGCTTAAAGCGGTCATAAGAGAAACAAAACGTGTTCTTTCGAAGACCGTAAGATTTAAGATTTGGAACAACCTCGCGTGTCATGTGTCCCATTTCAATTCCGGCCCGGATCCGATGAATGGGGGGGGGGGGACCGGAAATCTTGTGACACGCTTAGAGTGAAGCAATCAGGATGAAACTAAGTCGGAAGAACAGCATAAGCCCTAGATACATCACTGACAGAACTGGATCGGATTTGGGCACTGTGGGGGGGAGGTTGGGGGGGGGGGAGGTTGAGGGGGGGGGGGGGTCCGGGTTCCGGCAATCCAGAGTTAAAGAGTTAAGGTACTTCCAGGTGGGCTAGGACGATGAAACTTGGCAGGCGTGTCAGAGACCCGACCAGATTAATTTGGAAATAGTCGATTCCCCAATCCGACCATCGTGGAGAGACTGGAGGGAGGGAGAATTCTGAATCTTGAGGTATGTACAACTTTCGAATGGGTGATCGGATCTCCTTAGTGAAACATGATATTTAAAAAGACATCGTGTCTCAAATGTCCCATATCAAGCCCGGGCCGGATTCGATTAATGTGGGGGGGGGGGGGGGGGTCCGATATTCTGGTGATCGCGAGTTAAGGTACTTCCGGATGTGCTAGGACGATGAAACTTGGCTGGAACATTAGAGACTCGACAAGATTGGCTTAGAAATTGTCACTTCACAGATCCGACTATCCCTTGAAGTACTCATCTTAACACCAAGTACAAAAAATACTTCTAAAGCAAAATATAAATTATCATGGTCCCCATCAGTCTATGATAATTTTTGCCTTAAGGATTTTGCTTAAAAATGAACTTCGGGCTCCCTGCCCAATGCGGTTGAGCACATCTCAACCGCAAAGTTAAGACAAATACTTTTGACCAAAGCAAAACAAGGGTTTTGCTTACAAATGGGTTTCTGGCAGCCTACTGTGCATTTTAACCGAAAAGTGAAAAATAAAACCTTTGACCAAGCTATACATGTTCATGATCCCCAAGAGCCCATCATCATTTTTGCCTCAGTGGTTTTGCTTACAGATCAATTTCTAGCGCCCTTCAGTGCGCATCATCACAGCCAAGTGCAAAAATAATAGACGTACCAACGATATATTCTCGTAATGTCCAAGAGCCCATGATCATTCTTATCTCAAAGGTTTTGCTTCAGAATGATCTGAACAAATCCACGAATTGGCAAACCTCCGATATTCATCCTCTGGCCCAGCCTTGCAAGTGCCATGTCAACTTCTAGCTCTTGTTGGGGTTATAAGTTGACACTGTAATTAGAAGCGCATGCACACGCCATAGCTCATGCCAAAATAATTGAAACAAGTAACGTCCCGCTTTAATAACTGTTAAGAACCGTGATAGGAACTCAATCCACTAGGCTTTACTTGCATGTAAAAAAGTTTAGAGGTTAAAGTATAACTGAAAAGCTAACTTATTCTTGTATCATTTAACTGAATAAACTGCATTATTTGGATTGTGATAAGGATTTTTTGTTTTACCATTTGCTCTAGGATGACGTTCAGAATATCTACGGCCGTCCTCACAACGCAAAATTCTACTATGAAGGGTGTCCAAATTAACTTTGGAACAGAAAAAGCTGCATTAACTCTGCAATTTTTGTAGCTTTTTAGTTGCCGACTAGAATTTTCGTGACATTTTACGCGCAATTAATACCGCGAAAAATGTCAAGAGAAATGTTGCAACGATGCAGCATTTTATGCGCAATTTTCAGGAAGAAGCGGAAGGTGCGCTGAAGTGACGATAGGTAAAAAATGAATAGTAGTAGTTTTCCAGGGGGGAAAACGACCTTAAAGTACTAAAAGATAGATGGCTGTTTGAAGTAAAAATTACAGATAAAATTCATTTGAATTTTTGAAGTGGTATCGAACAATAAGAAAAAAACTGCAATAATTAAAATAAATACGGTGCTCTTTTTAATGTGGGGGGACATGAAAAATTACTTATTTTCCAACGAAAAAAAAATGTCAGGCAAAAAAAAGATCAGAAGTACAAATTTGAATGATCCTACGTTTTCCCAAAATCCTATTCAAATCCTGGAAAGCTTGATGTAAAAATCATCCTGTGTCACATGTCTGAAAGAGTCTGAACTAAAATGACCTGACACTCCTCACGTTTTACCTAATTTACCAAATAACAGTCTGTTTACTGTCCCAAGAGTCACCAAAGAACACATTCCAAAGGATTTATGAAGCCCTGTCGCTGGCCGCGATTAAAATGCGCACCGTTTTTCAACTGCCAACTGCCGATTTTCACTCGTCAACAGGCTGAGAGCCATTGCTCAAAGTTGTTGCTATTTTGACACATTCAGACACTTTCGCAACATTGATTGCAGAATTTTGCGTGGAATTTTCCTGGGCGTCTACCTCTTGAGCAACTACCTCTAGCTCCGCTCTGTTTTGTCGGGGTATCCGTAGTCACTGCATGGGACAAAGGACGGAGGTTCTATCTGATTATTTGTTTTTGATCCAAGTCACCCCGACCGCCAACTTTCTGTGTGGTGATTATCGTAGCACTGACTATGGGTCATAGGATGATATGCAATATATACATGTTCGAGAGAGAAACGCATTTGAAAACATAATGAGAATGAAGTATGAATTTATGGGCTCCGAAATAGCCACCGTATATAGGCTACAGTTGAGAATGGTATAGTTGGAGGTAGGCTTGTAACAGCCATTAGGATTTTAGAAGCTATAAAATCGGTTATATTTTTGAATTCCAATTTCCTACTAGACTATTACAGGCATCGACTTATATAAAAAAAAATATGTCTATACTAAATGAGAGCAAGTAAGCACACAACACAAAAGTAACAAAAAATTGTTCTTCTAATGTAAGCCAATGGTTTTGTACCTTAATTTTTTGACAAGGATCCAATAAAACCGTACATAGCTCATATCTGGTTTACGCCTTTTTTCAGTTTCGAGCATTAAAGCTGCGTTCGATTTGACTCCTCCTTGTCTCGGTCCTGTCTTCTTGTTACTGCCCTGTCACGGTTTAAACCCGTTTTATTTACCCTTGTCAGGTGAATGACTCAGCGGACAAGCATCGCAAATAAAACGCAATCGAGAAATCTACCCGTGACAGGACCGAAACTTGCTCCGAGAGCATGTCATCATTCACGGCGTCCTGTCTGACAGGGCACTGACAATTGTCAGCTGACAGGACAAATAAAACGGCATCAAGCGGACAAGGCAGTTAAATAAAACGGCGTTTGGATGACAGGACTGAGACAGGACCGGGACAAGGCTAAATCGAACGCGGCTTAAGTCACAATCTCCCTTTAACCTTTAACTCACTCAGTGGAACTCGAACCAAAGCTGCGTTCGATTTGACTCCTCCTTGTCTCGGTCCTGTCTTCTTGTTACTGCCCTGTCACGGTTTAAACCCGTTTTATTTACCCTTGTCAGGTGAATGACTCAGCGGACAAGCATCGCAAATAAAACGCAATCGAGAAATCTACCCGTGACAGGACCGAAACTTGCTCCGAGAGCATGTCATCATTCACGGCGTCCTGTCTGACAGGGCACTGACAATTGTCAGCTGACAGGACAAATAAAACGGCATCAAGCGGACAAGGCAGTTAAATAAAACGGCGTTTGGATGACAGGACTGAGACAGGACCGGGACAAGGCTAAATCGAACGCGGCTCAAACTGTCCCGAGGCTTCAGTTAGCGCTTTGATTATTCCCATCCCTGACGATTCTCTATTTGTCAGAATGAAGCACTTAGTTTTATTAGAAATTTACAAGTGTTCTGATTCGGTATCGACAGGCGAAAACAAAATGGTGATTAATCTTTTGTTTGGTGTAGGGCTTGTCCAAAGAATTTCGTATTCCTACCATATTGTCACTATCACGCATTAAGGGGTCAAGCGACTTTGTGTGAAATTTTTTTATTAGTACTAGAGCAATGGATCTTAGCTCTTGCTTCTGCTGTAAATTTTTCAGAGCCCAAATTTGTTCATGGCCCTACGACAAGCCGTTCCTAAGATACAGAAGTTGCTCAAAAGATCTGACCGCCACGAGACGGTAAAAAAGAAAGTTGTGATCCGACATAAAAATCATCAAGTTCGGCTCAAAGAGATTTTAGAACTTTCGTTATTCTCCTAAACATCTTGAAATGTCGCTTGACTCTTGACCAGGGGCGTCACGACCGGGGGGGGGGGGGGAATAGAAAATAGACGGTAAAAATTACCAGCCAGTCGGTAAATTCCTTGCCCCCCCCCCCCCAAACATTTTGGCTAGAAACCTCTGCTCTTGACACGATAAAATGCTAAACCCAGGCTACAAAGCATTCTATCTCTATTTTTCTATCACGCCATTTCTATCATTCTATTCTATCACGTATCTCGAACTCTGATCGTTAGTGATTTGCCTAAAAGCTTCTTAAAGCTTTCCAAACCTGTTTTAAATGTCCAAGATAAGGCATGAAAACATAGTCTGAAACAACTTGGAACAACTAAAGACCAGATCTTAACCCTTTCACAGCGTATGATTCCATTTGGAATCACAATCTTTGCTGCAGCATAACTGCCACCTAGTTGTAAGAAATCGTTTCGATTGTGGTACCGCCAGTAGCGGGCGCCGAGCTCTTTCGAATGAATACCTGTTTAGGCAAGAAAGAACAGGTGTCGGGTTCTATCCGCGTCGTACGATTTCTAGATTTGGTGATTCAAGGAAGTCCTGGAGGTAAGGAAAATGGAAAATTTGTATTTTCTTTAGTTTGAATGTTACAGTTACAGGAAAAAATTTGGCAGATAGAGGATGATTAGAAATATCAGTTGACAATCATATGGTGTGGTGTGGGACCCCTGGTACACCTGTAGGGGCACTCGTTTGTTTTGACTCCAAATGGCATCAAGCGCCCATGAAGGTATATATGATATAATTTGTATGGTATTCACGATTATTTTCACATATGATGTCTGACGGCTCCAGTCGATCCGAAGTGACCTAATATTATGAGTATTAGCCGGACAATGACTTTGACTCCATTTGGCATCAGCCGCTTTCGAATTTTGCCGTCCATGTCAGTAAAGGAGTAGGGGGAATAAGTACAATTCTTATTTTGCAGTGCTATCATGTCCGAAAGGGAGGAAAGATTATTCAGAAGCCGGGTAACAAGAAATGCAAACCAAATGTTTTCGCGTGACGAAGCTGTGCAGTATATCCTTGAACCAGATGGGGAACTGTCTGATCTGGAATTTGAAGATGATGAGGACCTGGACCATGATCAGAACGACAACGATCCTGACTGGAACCCCACTGTTGACCCCTCCCTTGAACAAGACATCGATGAAGATGATTTACCTTTAGCGTCGTTGTCTCACGTACAAGTCGTCGACCGAAGTGCAACTCCCCCCCCATCCTCTGTGGTAACCTCTGCCATCAATGACCCATCTACCAGTGGTACAGCACCACCTTTGCAATCTTCATCTTCGAGAGAATTTAGATGGAGAAGACAAAACTTTGAGTCGCCCGATGTAACCTGGAAATCTTCTCTTCCCCCACCTCCTCCGGAAATTCCAACCCCTGTGGAGTACTTCAAGCAGATGTTTGACGATGAAATTATCGAAGGCCTTGTTTTTCAGTCAAATCTGTATGCGATGCAGAAGGAGGGTATTCAACTGAAAGTCACCAGTAAGGAGATGGAACAGTTTCTTGGAATCCATATGCTTATGGGCATTATAAAGCAGCCTACAATTTCTCAGCACTGGGAGAGAGCCACAAGGTTTCCCCTCATTGCGGATGTCATGTCCAGGGACCGGTTCAAAACCCTTCGAAGATTTTTTCACGCGAACGATAGCTATCTTGGTGTTCCAAAAGGTCAAGATGGCTACGACCCCCTTTTCAAACTTCGGCCGGTTATAGACGGACTGAGAACGAATCTAAAGAAAATCCCTCCGGAGGAGAGGCAGAGTATTGACGAGCAGATGGTACCTTATAAGGGAAGACTGGGCTTCAAGCAATATCTCAAGGACAAACCCCACTCCTGGGGAATCAAGATCTTCAGTCGTGCAGGTGCCAGCGGAATCATTTATGACTTTGAGGTCTATACTGGAAAAGGCTCCGTTCCCGTCACTGAGCTTGGTCAGGGAGCAGAGGTTGTGCTCAGACTATCAGAGGCGATTCCGAGACATGAGAACTTCAAGGTCTTTTTTGACAATTATTACACAGGTATACCACTGATTCGCGAGCTCCATTTACTCGGGATTCATTCAGCTGGCACCATTAGGGCAAACAGGCTGAAAGGTTGCGTTATCGATTCCGACGACGCACTGAAAAAAAAGGGAAGAGGAAGTTTCGACTACCGAGTTGAGACCAATAGCGGTATAGTCGTTACGAAGTGGTTCGACAACAAGAGCGTCTGCATTGCTTCGTCGTTTGTCGGCGCTGAACCTTTAGACAACTGCAAACGTTGGGACAGCAAGATGAAGAAGTACGTCGACGTTGTTCGTCCCCTTTGCATTGCTGAGTACAATAAATTCATGGGTGGCGTTGACCTGAGCGACATGCTCATTGAGTTGTACAGGATAGATATCCGTGGAAAGAAATGGTATATGCGTCTATTTTACTATTTCTTGGATGTTTCGGTCGTCAACGCATGGCTGCTTTATCGGCGTCATATGGTTCAGCACGGCAGAGCCCACAAGAAGAGCCTCTTAGACTTCAAGAGCGAAATAGCCAACTACCTTACCTCGACAAGTGACGCAACTCCAAGGTCTCGTGGAAGACCCCTCAGAGACCAAGACTGTTCCACCCCGAAAAGACCAAAGCTTGTCAAGCCAAAGCCATATGATAGTGTTCGCTATGACGGCATCAATCATTGGCCGGAGGCAGTGGCTGACAAGAAGCGGTGCAGACTCTGCTCTGCTTATGCTCGGGTCGAGTGTTCGAAGTGTAAGATTTCTTTGTGTCTGGTGCAGAATAGAAACTGCTTCAGAATGTTTCATACCCAATGATTTTCTTTGCATTTATTTTCTTTATACTGTTGGTAAAATAAATGTCCATGTTTGATCAGTATATGGAATCTGCGACTTGTTACAGCGGATGATGCCAAATGGAGTCATGACTGTAAGTCTGGAATGAATGAACGAAACTGCTTTTTTTCTTTTAACTATTCAAATGTGAGCTCATATAAGGCAAAAATTTGAAGATGAATATTTTTTTCAAACTCTTTCATAATTCAGCCCTGAAAGGGATCTTAATCTTTCAGCCTTCAATTTTGTTTGGGTTTCATTACTTCTACTCTCGTCACAATTGGCTTTCATAGTCCTGATCCCGTTTAATGTGGTTGTCACTGTGTAAAAATTTTTAAATCTAATTAGATTGTTTTTCAAGTATACGAAAATATGTTTATGTACTCTGTTTTGTGTAGGGTTTTAACATGTGTATTTTATTTTGTGTATTTTACTCATCCTCTGCTGTTATACAAAAATGGGTCACAAATAAATAAATAAATATAAATAAATAAAGAGTTCAGTGATTCCAAACGGATTGCTATCTTTGCCCCCCCCCCTCACTTTCGTTGTCGGCACCCATCACACCTAGATATTGTTGAGGTATGATTCTTTAACAGTTAATTAACTCTGAACAGTGCAATTTCATTCCTTCAAAATTGAACTACCAGACAACCGCGGTAGCTCAGTAAGGACTCCTAAGATCGCCTGAACGAGTGTTTTGGGCTTTCGTTGAATCATTTTAACCCAAAACTACAAAGTTCAAAGTTAAAGTTTTTGATTTATGTGAGCCGAGAAGGTGGAAGATGCCAGCATTTTTCGATGGGTCGGATTTTTGCGAACACACTGTTACCTTTGTTTTCCTCGAAATCTTCACAGTAGAAAAATCTTCACCAAAACTCGAAATCTTCACCAAATTACTTGAGCACAATTCACTCCTGAACTCAAGTCCGACATTGCTAAATAACTATTCATTGATCTCCCGGCGGTGGTCAGTCGAGTTACTAAAACCTACGAGAAGATCGATTGGCGTGAAAGAGGATTAAAACAACTAAGTAGATCACCATGTGGACTTTTAGATATGTGGGATGAAGAAATCATTGGCCAGTTTGACATTTTTTGCTCTCGGAAGCTAAATATTATTTAGCTCAATTTCAGAATCTTCAAGAATTCAGTATAACGAATTTAGTATAATTTACGGCGTTTGTTTATTGTGATCTAGTTTACATCCTTACTTCTTTGGACTAACGGAAATTAACAAGAAAAAACAGAAAAAAAATACTTAAGGAAATCGACCATGCAAATAATTAGTTTGATTTTTATACACATTTTCCATTTGCCATTACATCTCAAGTGTAGTCTGTTGAAAACTGCGCATCCTTGTGTTATCTGTTATGAAAATTCTGACAGTTTACTACCGACAGTATTCATTCATTCCTACGACTGGTATCTTCAATATTTTCCGCAAGAGTATTTACTATACCACAACACAACGGTTTGCATAATCTCCATCGTCCTTCACAGGGCTGACTGCGAACCTATTATCTTCCCCGAACCTTTAAAACCTTTTTCGGGCATAAGCGCCATCTACCACTTTTCCGTCTACTCAGCTGTTGATAGCAAGGAGAATGTGAAACATGAAAAAAAAAATAAAGAGCTTCAACTCATGTGGCACTAGCAGCGCTGATTCAGATGATGAAAGATAGATTTTGCCGATTCGTGGGTTTGTTCTGATCCTATGTAAGCAAAACCATTGAGATATTTATTTATTTATTTCAAAATATAGCCAACTGGGGCTGCTGCACAAAAACTCATTTCATATACACTAAAAAAAAAAATTTTTTGCTGAAGGCATGAAGCCTCCAACAAACAAAGTACTCAAAACTCTACAACTACTTACAACTACTGTAGCCTACTACTGTAAAACAGACTTAAATTTATCTTACCGCCCAGTCCATCCGGCACGTAAATCTTCAGCTCCACATTGCAGAACAACATTGGTAAGGACATTGTGAAGTTGGCTTCTTTCCTCAGAGAAATATGCCTGTAGCCCGCCTGCAGACCATCGTGAGGGAGAATTCGCTGACCCAACAGCTTACCGTTTTCATCATAAACACCAACTCGAAGTACAGCCAAGTCAGGCAAGACAACCTGTAAATTGCAAGAGTGGATAAATCGCAAACAAATTTCAACGTCTAGGTCACATCACCACTTAACCAACTATAAGTTGTAAGTAAGTAAGTAAGTATTTATTACCCGTATTTTTTACTTAGAACAAAACGGAGTAAAGAAGAAAATAGAGAAAAAGAAGAGAAATTTAAGGCACAACATAGATACAAACACATGCCATTTTACATAACAGCTACGCAATCAAGAACTATAAGAGTGTTTAAGTCAAGGGTGGTTCCATTACGCCTAGAAGTTTGAAATCACCCAATTCACTGCGATACTGGAGTCCGCATCTGGCGTTTTCAATCACCATTTCGGACTTCCGGACACCGTCGGAAGTTTAACAGCTTTTAAAGCAGAACTGAAGCCCTTTACTACTACTGCTTTTCCGTCCCAACAACATACGCCATCACCATCCGCCTATTTTGGATGGGTCGAACCCACTCAATCAGGACGGGTCGAGCCCACAGTAAATTTCTTTCCCCCATGCTTGCCACAGAGGCAGGGACAGGCGCATTTGCGGACCACACAGAATCACAAGCAGAGGATTGCTCGACGCCAGACTTCGAGACTGGAGAGAAAGAAAGGAGGAACGACGGATTTCAGGGAGAGAAGGGACTCCTTCACCAACAAACATACCCGAAGCACTACAGTTCCATCTAAACCCATGTAACCACCGCGAAGAGTTGTTATCTAAGACGCGAAAGGTCTTTTCGCGCTTGTGAGATTGGTTAGTCACAAGAGAGTAACAATATAGTTGTGAACAGTACATTCTGAAAGGAACGTCTTGACAGACGCATTGCAGGACCCAAACCTACGAATAAGAAGATTCGCTCTAGCGCTCCATGACCTTGCTAAAGCATCAGCATGGTGATCATCATTCAGCGTTGGCGTAAAAACAAATCCAAGATACTTAAAAGTATCCACGAATTTCAGTGTCTGGCCGGACAGTATAACGGGTGGAAGATGAACCAGCTTCAGGCCACGTGGGACGAATGCCAAGCAAAGGTTTTTTTCGTGCTGAATATCACGTCATGTGCCGAAGCAAACACATCACAGACTTTCATCAACTCATTTAGGCCATGAGTGGTAGTAGCCATCAACACCAAATCATCCACATAACTAATGTTAATAAAACAACTACCTTGGATAAAACAACCTACCCCTGCATCAGCAAGCGCACTGTTTAATTTATCCACATAACACCATTTAGGACACGAAATATGGGGAGCTAAGCAGCCCATCCTATTTCACATAAAATCTTTGGTTTTTAAACCAACATGCAAGGATTAGTACAATACGGGGGTCTACTCCCCTATCATGCAACTTCCGAAGAAGTTTCTCCTGGTTAACACGGTCAAAATCAGCCTTTGCGTCAATAAAACAAGCAAATACGGGGGTTGAAAAAGCCCAAAAATATCACCACCGATTTGAGTACGAATACAGAAAATTCAGTAGAGCCAAATTGGTAAGCTGATGACAGTATTTGAGTTTCGACAATCCCATACAGGCATTTTTAAAAAATCTTAGATATCACAGCCGCCAAAGCAATAGGTGTATAGTTAGTAATACTACTAAGATCTCACCGACAGCCGACTACAGCCGGCCCTACCAGACAGCCGAGATACCACCTTGGCAACATCCTCGCCTGTTATCAGCTGCTTGTCGGTTTTAGAAAGGGTGGCACTAAGAGATAGCTCCATCGGACCAGTATCAGACGGCACTGAAGAAAACACCTCGCCAAAATGCCTTCCCCAGAGCTCAGCAATCTGGGCAGGGCCTGAAACACCCTCCACAATCTCAGCAGGTTTAGGGACAGAATTTTTATTACATTTGGCAACACGGTTCCAAAACTCCTTAAACTCAAACTCTCAAAAACGCAACTAGTAGTGAAGTAGTGATCTGGCAAGGGCAGATGCTTTCAGGCTCTCCACATTCTTTCTGCACCACCTTGACGTAGTTCGAAACGACCGGCTGAGGGACCGACGTCTTGCATCAAGCTCATAACCAGGCTGCTTGCTTCGCAAGCACTGCCAATAAGGACTGTTACTACTGAAATATAAAGGGTTATCAAATCAGCTCGGTGACCAGCATCCCAACAAGAACCATCACCACAGGGGGCAGGACAATTACGTTGTAGGTCCCTAAGTCTAGATTCCACACAACCACGGTAAGCATATTATTGCACGTTAGTCGTCCCAAGCCACCACCGGGGGAGAAACGGAAAGGGAACACAACCTCTGCTGGACATCAGTGCCTGGACAAATCAACCTAGCCTCGAAAACTAGGGGAAAATGGTCAGACCCGAAAATATCATATCTAATATTTACATGGCTCAAATAACTCCTTAGAAATAAGGAACATGCAACATGATCCAGCCATGAAGTTGATCCAGCTGGACTCATGTAATGAAAGGATGTAGAACTCAGGCATCCACATCCAACATCCAACAGGCACAGCTGGTTTTCCTTCATGGCCAGATCAAGCTCCTCAAAAAATGTTGACTTTTTCAGGGCATCAGCGTTGAAGTCCCCAACGTAACAAATATACGAAAAATCTTCCTGCAGTAGAGAAACTAACTTTCCAATATATAGTGTAAACTCAGGAATATTATCAATCGAGTGAAAAGGCATGTAAGTGTTCACGAACAATATACGCTTGTCACCATTAGTTACCACCACAAGCTGAAGTCTGTCATCAGCTGGAAACGGAAAAGACAGCATTCCCTTAAACTGCTGACGACACAGGATTCCAAGGCCTCCCTTGGGTCTACCTCTTATTAAACCGTCACTGGCTCTGGTGCCTGCAACACCATACGCCGTGAAATCTCCATGAATCGTATTCATGTAGGGCAGGTCAAAGTCAAATAGCATGGTTTCTTGTAAAAACACTATGTCTGAATCATCACAAAGTGCCATTACTGCCTCGACATTCCACTGGATCGAGTGGCAGTTGTAACTAGCGATACGGATGACACTCATTGGTTTTCAGCGAAGCTAGAAGACTGCTCTATGGGCCTCGGGTTATAATATTTTCGGATAAGGATCCCAGCAGGCCAGAGGTCAGGAGATGGAGCCCGAGCCTGGTAAAGGCTAGGCAGCTCAACTTTAAACGAACGGTAAGACTCAGACTTCGTCTGTAGCTGATGGCACTCTACACTGCAGCAAAGAGACTTTGACAACAAATTCGTCACCTCAGTAACCGTTGTCTTCGGGGCAAAACGGGAGACGAAGATTTTTGACTTACGAATCGCTGCCGTAGATTGAAGGGGCTTTCTGGGTCCCACTGGAAAGAATCCTTCCGCATCAGCACCGGGAGCCTCACCTTGTACCGACTCTGCGTAAGTTCGCCGATTGTCTCCACCCTTTCCAACAATTTGGACGGACACCCAGTTTGCTTGAGCGCCAGCTTCTGGGACGCTTAGCGGCGGAGTACAATCAGTTGTGTTCTCAGCAACTTGAACATTAGATGGTGCGCTCTGCGCGCATGCCTGAGCATCAACTAAGCTCTGTACGAGTTGCCTCAGGGAGTCCACCTCCGACTTGATATTATCATATGACGCAAGAACAGTTGCTCGGTCAAAATGAATGATTATATGAATGATTATTCGCCCTTGGAAATCACGAGGATGTATCGTTTGGTAAAAAGTAGGCTATGTTATTTTTGCACTTGGCTGTAATGATGCGCACTTTAAGGGCGCTGGAAATTCGTCTATAAGCAAAACCACTGAGGCAAAAACGATAATGGGCCCTTGGGGATCATAATATAAATCGTTTGTTCTAAAGTATTTTTTTTTTCACTTTTCGGTTACGATAGGCCTACGCACTTTAAGAGTGGTACAAACTCATTTTCAAGAAAAACCGTCGTGGCACAAATGATCATGAACCAAAATGTTTCGTTTGATCAAAATCATTTTTTGATTTAGCGGTTAAACCCTTGAGGCAAAAATGATTATGGGCTCATGGAGATCATGAAAATGTACAGTTTGCTTAAAAGTATTTTATTACTTTGCGGTGAAGATTAGTATTTTAAACAACAGTTGGATTAGGGAAGTAATGATTTCTAAGCCAATCATATCGAATCTCTAATGTTCCAGCCAAGTTTCATCACCGTGCACATCCGGAAGTGCATTATCTCGCGATCACCAGAATTCCGGATCCCCTCCTCCAACTGCCCCCACAGTGCCCAGATCCAATCCGGTTCCGTAAATGATTTATATAGAGCATTTGATTGTTACTCCTACCAAGTTCCATCTCAAGCTCTCCAGTCTAAGCGGGTCATGTGTTTTCTGGTCCCCTCCAACAGTTGTCGGATCCGGTCCCATCACGAAGAAGAGCATCAGAGACATGTCCCCTTTTCAGTTATTAAACTTCACTGGAATCCGATCACCCGTTCCAAAGTTACGCATGACTCAATAATTCGTATTACCCCTTTCTGCACTCCCCCCACGATGATCGGATCGAGAAAATTAATACTTTCAAGTCAGTTTGAGTGTGCCCCTGAAATGGCTGTCAAGTTTCCTCGTGAAAATCCCCAGAAACGCCATCACCGGAATTCCGGGATCCCCCCCTCCTCCCCCGAAGTGTCCGGATCCAGTCAGATTATGTAAATGATTTCTCTAGAGCTGAAGCTTGTTCTTCACAGCAAGTTTCACTCCGATCTAACCGATTCTAACCGTTTCAAGAGGTTTCCCTCTAACTCCCCCACAGCTGTAGAATCCGGCCCGGACTTCCAACGGGACATCATAGAGATGTCTTTTATTTAGTTCTTAAGTTTCATTCGAAGCCGATCACCCGCTCGAAAGTTAAGCATGACTAAATTTTCCGGATTTCCCCTCCCTCCTTAGACTCCCAGATGTTCGGATAGGGAAACTGATTATTTCCAAGCTCGTTTGGTCGGGTCCCTGAAACGCCTGCCATGTTTCATCGTCCGAGTACATCTGGAAGTGCCCTAACTCGCAATCGTGGGACAGACCGCCCGACCGACAGACGGAATTGCGATCGGTATTTGGCACTTGAGCCAGAGGCTGCATGTGTCATATAAAACAATAACCGAGGGGTTGCCCACTCTCAGTTTTAGGGTATGAACACTGGTATCTTTTGACTTAAAGACCTGGTACGTATTTTAGGCTGTATCCGTTGTCACAGGGTCACACTCAATCAGAAAAAAAAAAACAGAAGCTGGATGCAGCCGATAAAAACAACAAAAAATATAGACGTAGAGGCTACGTCAAAATAGCCTACATTTACAACCAATAAATCAGACACAACTTGCAATCTAGGCCTAGGCCCAGTCTAGTCCGAGTCTAGTAGGCTACGCTAAGCCTTTTTTTCATTCACATGCTCAAACCCTGGGGCCAGCCTGGCCCCTAGTGTACTAGAGTGGCATAAGACCGACACAATTATGTCAGTCATTGCTCTAGGCTCATACAGTTTCTGTTACAACTGAGGTTAGGTCAGTCTATTGTGAGTGCCTGATCCTGTGATAGGCCATGCCCCCCATGGCAGACAAAACGGTCTGGTAACCAAAAATTTATTGGACTAGACAGTCAGCTAATGTAGATTTCTGGTCTTCTCCAGAGTCCAGATCCTTTAAGCCTGTTCTATATCAGCCGCTTGAATTCCTGACATGAGCATGGAATGGATTTGAGGCTAAATACGTCGAAATTTTTTTTCGAGAATCCCTCAAATGTCTTCGACGAATCGGTGTTGTATTCCATTTTATTTACGCACGTAAGAAGAGGGAAATAGCGCAGTACAAAACATGAAAAAAAATAAGGGACTAATCGGGTCTTCTTCCTAGACGAAATTCGGAGAAATGGCAGAAATGGAGAAACGGTAGGAATGTAGAAACGTAGAAATGTAGAAACGTAGAAGATAGTATCATCATAATTACAGATGCAGTGCCCTCCTACATTTTCGGCATTCGGTCAAATTTTCGCCGGCGAAGCCATGATCCCCTTTTCGTCCCCACATTTCCAAATTGGGTGATTGAACGTGTTTGTTGGTCCCCTTTCTTTGCTAATTCATCCAACTTCTGTTTAGTCCGCATTGATTTCACCGCATCCCTTCGTAAATTTGGTGATTTAACCTGTTTATTTATTTGGTCTCATTTGTTAGCGAATTCGGTAATTCACCGGACTTTTCTCCAGTCCATATCCGTTCTGCCGCATTCGGTCAGTCCATTTCATAATTCGGTCATTAATCAGATTCATTTCGTTCTGATTCGTGACTGAATTCGATAATTCATCCATCTTTTGTTCAGTCCGTATCGATTTCGCCGCACTCGGTCCGTCCCTGCGTAAATTCGGTGATTTAACCTGTTTATTTGGTCTCATTCTTTACCGAATTCTTTAATTCGGTCGTATTCGGTCGTCCATTTCATAATTAAATTCGGTGAGACTCATTTGGTTCACGACGAACACCAGTTCGTCCGCCGCCGGAGGCTCTGAAATGGCTCGACCAGCTAATTCGAGTAAGACACCAGCTCCATGAGTACGATGAGGCGTCGAGGTCAAACCGACCCCTTCTGACCTTGCAACCGCTGATACCAACACCCCGGCAGCAGCGTGCCTGAACTTCAGAGAGTTTCAGACACGTCTTAGACAGACGCTGACTACGTTTGAGGTGCATGCGACGAAAGACTTCTGCGCCTGGCTAAACCCTACCTCCCGGCGCTGGAAACAAAAGGAAGCGAAGCGCTCCTCGAATTCAGCGTGATGCTTCCATCCCAACGAACAAAGGAATTTCCTATCTTATTGATTTCTATGAGAAACACTATGACCACCTTTTGACCACCCTGGACTTGAAACTCCCGTCATCATCCTTATACGGTGAAATACTAAAGGTAGTTATTTATAGGACGGTTTTCACTTTCGATGGCCATTTCTAGCTCCAACTGAAAGGAACCGGCATGGGGATATCTATTAGTGTTGTTTTCGCAGTGGCTTACCTCCATTATAAACTGCATATGTTTTACAGTAGCCCCCCTCCTGGCTTTAGTCTTTTGATCTTTTATTTGGATGATAGTTTTGGCTCCGCTAAAGGGCATTCAGAGACAGATATACACAATTTCTTTACTGAGCTCTCTGATGAAGATTTGAAATTCCCTGTAGAAACCCCCCCTTCTGAAACAGCATTTTTAGACGTCTTCGTCCAGAAAAAAGGTCACAATTTTTCAACAAAGGTTTTAAGAAAAGCTTGCGCCTCCCCCGCTTACATCCACTCGTCAAGCGAACACCCGCCGTAACCTTTTCAAAGGAATTTTTGCATACCAATTACACCGTTTTAACCGGATCTGCTCTAAGGATGAGGGCTATTCTAATGAAGCTTTTAAATTACACGATTTCTTCGTAGCATTGGGTCACTTACCACCACGTAATCTGATCCTAAAAATTAGGATAATGAACAGGGAACCAAAGGACCGAAAAACCTTCCAGAAAAGCTTATTTCTGGTACGTTATCCCTAAAACTTCGCTGACTATGCACGTAAAATTATCCGCTTGAAATGGAAGACTATAATGGACGTGTTCCCTACACTACGCGCAGCTAATACCAGCATACCTCGGATCTTCTGTAGCAGAGGAAGGAACCTTACTGATTTAATCAGTATCCCCAAAAGGAGAAATCTCGGAGAAATCCGTCTAGCTTTACTACCAACTAAAGTACCGTCTTTTGGAATAAATTATTCCGGACCAGCACCCATTACCACCCCCCTCCCCCAACCCTGGTCGGGATGTCAGGCACCGAAACCAGAGGTTAATCTTGTCTCTACCGCCGTGAATACTTACCATCATAATTATTTGGAGATCCCGAGCATACCGGGATGGTGCCACTATTTTTTGTAGGAATCACGTGATGGCTCCATTACGAGCGTTCAAACATGTCACCATACGGACACCTATACGCTGTACGCCGATTGAATACATACAAATACTATGCAAAAAGATTAATCCGAAGGTGTTTTTTCCCTCCGGTTTTTGGTCTTACATCCGACCCAGAGAAACTACCACTGTATCATTTTCTGATTGGCTGTGTCTTGGGATACGCCCCATTCGGCTCTGATGTGCGTTCTAACACTGATAATCACCCCCGTGACCAATTTTATCATTTGTTGTTTTTTATTTGGTTTGTGTTTTACGCCGTAATATAGGTTCAGTGACCATGTTTACCAGTATAAAACAGTTAAACCCTGGATGTACGATCACTTGGTATAACCATTTAGCGCCTTATTATTTGCAACTGCATTCCCCAGATAAAAAGCTCCCCTTTTTTCACCTGACATATCTGGTATTAGTACATATTAAAAGAGAAAGAAAACACCATGGAGGAATATGTGGCTTTCTACGTAGCTACGACCTTAATACCCCAGACGGTTTGGGTGTGGTTGGTTATGGTGTGGCTGGGGACTTATACGCCGCGGCGCAGCGCTTTGTGCTGCGCCTCAGACGAAATTTATTTGTTATACCATCGCTTTCGATCTGTTACTTCTTTTTTTTAGTTAGTTTTTCGGTATAGTTACAAATTCAGTATTTGCTCCAACCCAGTTACTGAGTTCGGTAATTTAAGTGGCATTTATTTAGCTCTCGTTCTTTACCATTTACGGTGGCTTCAGCTGGTTGCTATTCATTTTTGTACTTCTTAGGATTGAAGTA
Organism: Branchinecta sandiegonensis; assembly: GCA_030848855.1. Taxonomy (NCBI): domain Eukaryota; kingdom Metazoa; phylum Arthropoda; class Branchiopoda; order Anostraca; family Branchinectidae; genus Branchinecta; species Branchinecta sandiegonensis. Next base: position 16,942,756 of record JAUPMV010000016.1, on the reverse strand, counting down.
CTTCAGGAATACGCACGTCTCTTGACGTGAAAACTAGCCTACTTTTGTTTGCTGTAAATTCCGAACAGATGTACTTTGTATCTACTTTGCCCTGGATTGCCCCTTTCGTTTTGCCAGAGCTCTGGGTTTAATAATTAATCGGGGGATCGCAAAAAGGCACTTTTGTCATCAGTGTTGCCACAAATATCCCCTGCGGCGCATTTTGCAGTCTTCTCTAGTTGGACGAAGGGTGCGTCATTTAGTTGGCGTTTGAGGCTTGGAATTTGGGGGGGCTTGAACCATTTTAAAAGCTAGAATTTTCATGGGACGTAGTTAAATGTTGCCAGAAAAAAAGGCGGATTAAAAAAATTTCGCTTGCGGCGCCTTAATTAAACCTGGGTACAGCCGTTAGCGACGTTGTCGCTTTGCAGCATCGCTTTTTTTGCGATTATGTCAAGTCCTGTTGACAAAATTGGAAAGGTCGTCCAAAGGTAATAGGCTAGTGACGGCGTATCCGTGAAAAAATAAACAGAAGCGGAAAAGTGTGAGAACGCTGCAATTTTTCTCTTTAGACTTGTTTGTTTATACTGTGCAACTTTTCACATTGTAGCTTCATGACGGCAACTCGCTGTGTTTTTGGATTTAAAAAAAAAAAAAAAAAAAAAAATGAGGTACCGATTCGGTCAATTTTAAAAGGTCCCCCCCCCCCCCCCCCCCCCCCCAATGAAGAAAGGCTCGGGACGGATGTTTTTTCACCGATTTCGGTTGTGCAGTGGTCGTGTCAACCACTCTGTCGTCTAGAACTTCTTTGACTTTATAGAATAATATTAACCTTCTGATTTTCTTTCGATTGGTAGGCTAGCCCTAGGCCAGTGGTTGTTCAAAGGGGTTTTGTATTTTGCTGTAGTCTTGATTGATCAAGGGTCCGTGGTACTTATGATTGTCATTCATTCTACTTCAGCAGTATTTCCATCCATTTTCGTTCTCAAGATTCTTGACTTCATACCCTGTCTCTTCTATTAGCAATATACTAAATACCACGCTTGCCAAGTTTGTCTTTGTTTGTGAGGTATCAGGGCACACTGTCAGAAGTTTTTTCGATTTTTCTCGCGGTACGGAGAAGGTTGGGAAGCGCTGATCTATGGTGCCTTGAACACTAAAACACGTTCCTTGTAGAATGACGGCAAAGATGCAAAGATGCCGCACCTCGCACTACATAGAGCGTGTTCCATCCCACTTACCGTAGTTACTACGAATGACGTCACAAGTCCTGCCTTTCTGTCGTCCAGGCTGGAACGATTTTTCTATTTTCCAGCAGAATATCATGCCACGGGCGAATCCGACCAGTGACAGAGATCCGTCGTTACTACGCTTACTACGCTCCCGAGCATGGTAAGCAAATAGTTACTATTAGTTACTATTTCGAGAAGGCTGGAACGGTCAGCGTCGTGGCTATTCGTGAGGTTGGAACGGAAATAGTAACTAATAGTTACTATTTTCCAGCTGAATATCATGCCACGGGCGAATCCGACCAGTGACAGAGATCCATAGTTACTACGCTTACTACGCTCCCAAGGTACGAGGGTGGAACACGCTCATAGTGTTACCGCTCAGATGTTCTAAGGTAATTGGTCACTTTACAAATAAGCTACGATTAGCCCACAGAAAATTGCACACGGTATCAGCTGTTTTAGTCTTATTCCGTGTCCCTTGCCTTGGACGACGTCTTGGCCAAATTTGCAAACCCGGTCTCCGGACGAATAAGCTCCTAGGAAATGACGATTGGTGCACTGTCAGAAGTTTCATAACAGATTGCGCATAACACTTTCAAGAATAACACCTTTTCACTTAGAAATAAAGTGTTATGACCAAGTAAGTTTACACTATTTCGTGGCTAGATCTCCAACAAGACCTTCAATTGGTAAAAATACTAACGGGAACGACAAAAACATAATATATAACATCCCAAAGTGTAATCTGTTGAAACCGCTCATCCTGCTGTTGGCGTTATGTGACTTCTGATAGTGTAGTATGGACGACAGAAAGGCAGGACTTGTGACGTCATTCGTAGTAACTACGGTAAGTGGGATGGAACACGCTCTATGTAGTGCGAGGTGTGGCATCTTTGCATCTTTGCCGTCATTCTACAAGGAACGTGTTTTAGTGTTCAAGGCACCATAGATCAGCGGTTCCCAACCTTCTCTGTACCGCGTACCCCTAATCAAGGGTCGAAAAGGTTGCATACCCCCTTTTTCAGACCGTGAAAAGAAGATATTTATTATCGTAAATGATACATATATATAACAAAATGAGGCACGTGAGGCTGCTTTGTAGCCAAAATTTTGTCAAATCTCGGCTCAATGTCAGTAACGGCCTCGGTAACGGCAATATTTTTTCCAGTCAGCCTGTTTCTGTGTTTGGATTTTGATGTCTTTCTTGCTTTATCAAGCTGCATCGCAAACATTTTCTTTAGCTTAATTCGTGACCCTGAACAGCTATAGTCAGTGGCGTCACGTACGGGTTGGGAACAACCCTCCCACTAAAGTGGTCTGCCATGGACGGTTGAAAAGGTTAATTTTGAAAAGAATTTTTTTTCGCAAAAACAGTTATTTTTTGGAAAAATTTGGTACAAATGACCAACCAGTCAGTAAAAATACCTTGCCCCTCAAAAAGCTTTTTGGCAAATGAAGCCTCTGCCTTCTACTGGTAATACTAGACTTTCGGCAATCGAAGTGAGTGAGGCCAAGTTTTGAAGCTACAGGCTAAACTGATTTTGTTACCTTCGCGTACCCCTTCAAAGGGTCTCGCGTACCCCTTTGGGTACGCGTACCACCGGTTGAGAACCACTGCCATAGATCACTATGGGTCTTTGAAGGCTGTGTGCAAGAATTGTCCTAATGAGGTCATAAACGGACATGTTAATGCAACTACGAACTTTCATAAGCATCTAAGGGTAGGTATTAGGATATATTTTTTTAACAATAATTTTAACTCTACTTTTCTCTACTTTTCTACTTTCTACTCTACTTTTTTTTCTAGAAGTCTGACTGTTTAGTCACTAGTCTAGTCTATTTTGTTCGGTGCTTCGAGTTGATGAAACATGCTTCTAAATGGGTTTAAAGTTAGTATTACATTTTTGCATGCCCATGTTACGTTAGGTAAGTGGGGGTCTTTCGAGGCTGCATCCAAGAGCTGCCCTAATAAGGTCATAAAACTAAAGGGGCATGCGAGCTTTAATAAACATCTTAGGGTAGGTACTGGGATACTTTTTTTTCAATTTTAATCCATCATGCTATTTTACTAAAAGTTTGACTGTCTAGTCTAATCTGTTTTGTTTAGTAATTCTACTTGATATACCCACGATCAGACATAATTAGAAATGGGTTGCAAACCAGTGTTTAGGAGCGCTTAAAGCAAATCCCCAGTACCAGCATTAGTTACCCGTACTTAGATACTTTGGAAGACTGGTAGTTGACTTTCGTCAAGTGGATACAAGTGGCACTGTTCAAAAGTAACTAACGTTCAAAGAAGCATAGCTCTACTGTCTTTCGTGGTGTTTAATTCTTTGTGTAAGCTGTCAAATGCCTTTACTATACGAGTTTGTTTTATTTTCCATTATACGACTGAATATGACTGAGCTAGAAATAGTGCTAGTAAAGTTGTACTTAATTAGTACTTGACGTACTACTTAAGTACAAGTTCTGTACTTAAAACTCAAGTACTTCTTAAGTACAATTGTGGTCTGGTACTTGATACTTAAGTACAAAGTTTGGAAGTACTTAATACTCGAAACTTGGCAGGCATTTTAGGGACCCGGCCAAACTAACGTAGAAATAGTCACTTCCCTGATCGGATCACCGTGGGGGGAGTGGAGTGAGGGGGAATCCAGAATATAGACCAATTTATAACTTTTGAACGGGGAATCGGATCTTAATGAAACTTGATATATGGAAAGACCTCGTGTCTCAGATGTCCCATTTCATGTGCGTACAGGATCCTATCAATGTGGGGGATTCAGTGGGGGGAGGGGGGGGGGGGTTGTGACACGCTTAGAATATAGCGATTGTGATAACACTTGGTGGGAAGAATAAGCGTAAGCCCTAGATACATCAGTGATGGAACCGGACCGGATTCGGTCACTCTGGGGGAGTTGGAGGGGGGGGGGGGGGGGGGCCAGAATTCCGATGATCGCAGTTTAAGGTACACTGTATAAAAAATCTTGCAGTATTTACTATTGAGATTACTCTTGTCTTTATTGAGATAAGATTATCCCTAATTCGGATTAATTTTATCCCAATAGAGATAAGATGAATCCCAGTAGCAAAATACTGCATCCTTATTCGGAGAAACTTTTTACAGTGTAGGCTACTTCCAGATTTGCTAGGACAATGAAACTTGGCTTGAACATTAGAGACTTGACAAGATTGCCTCTGAACTGTCACTTCTCAGATCCAACCATCCCTTAAAGTAGGTTACTTATCCTGACAGCGAAGTACAAAAATTTTTTGTTAAGCAAAACCTACATTTTCCTGATCCCCATGATCCCACGATCGTTTTGCCTCAAGGGTTTCGATTACAGATGAATTTCCAGCGCCCTTAAAGTGCGCATCATCCCATCCGAGGATCCATCGTCATTCTTATTTACCAAGTCTTGCAAGTGCCATATGAGCTTCCAGTTCTTGTTACTAGTGGAGTGTTCCTTGGAACAATCTACTCTTGCGAGCGCTGTAGCAGCTGTCGGCTTGCGGTTTTCCGGTTTTCACCGTTTTTGTGGAGCTCATAACTTGTGAACCAGTGCAGGTATCAACTTGATACACTTGTGGGTATTTGGTTCTAGTCATGTCTTTCGGGGGTCTCACCACCCACACCCACCCGGTTCAGGGGCAAATGATTTACCATAGTTGGACATAGGACGATGAAATTCCTTGTACTTCTAGATCCTAGGGTTGCAGGGAAATTACTTTTAAAGTTGCACCTCCCCCACCCACCCCGTTCATGGACAACTGGGCCTAGATTGCCCAAGTAAAGTTCGTGAAGCGTGACAGGGATCAACAGGTATCAAGGTGAAACTTGGTAGGCTTGTGAGCATTAGGGTCTCCATTTGCTTTTGCGGATCCAAACACTTGGTTCAGCGGCAATTGGGCCCAGGTTACCCATTTTTCAATGTTTTTAACTGGAGATAGGGCAATGAAATTCCTTTTGCTTTTAGATCTTCGGGTTGTGAATATATAAGTGGAGTTGAACCACTCTCCCACCCTCCACGTTCATGGACAAGTGAGCCCAAGTTGCCCATGGGTTAAGTTTTTGACCCGTGACTGGAATAAGCTGGTATACTAAGCTGTTTTTTTTTGGAATATATATAGGTTTAGATACGTATTTTGATGGGTTCCGCCCCCCCTTACCCTCCCGTTCATGGGAAACTGGTCCCAGATTTCCCATGAGTTGAGTTCGTCCATGTAAGGTCAACTCTTGTATACTTGTGGATATATATTCATAGTCCTCCAGGCAGGAACGTCGCTAGCCAAAACTTGAGGGGGGTGGCAGGGTGCCTGTCGGCGCCCTACAGCCTCTTTCAGCTTTTTTTCCCATATGTAACAAGACCAAAGGTTTCGATGGGATCACAAAAATCCAATATTTGACCCAGACAATTGAGTCTTGTCTTCGCCAGATCCAGTCTTCGCCAGGCTAATCATAAGAGAAAACCAAGTTCAGATATACCTCTATAAGCCATATCTATTTTGACGACACTGACCGAAACTTCCTGCTTTACTTCTGCCAAATTTCCGGTTTTGGCCGAATTCAGAGTGAACTAATTGTCAACCTTTCCTTAGAAACTTCCTTTGAATCTTGCATTTTGAACAACTGTTGTTCACATTGACACTTTTTACTGAGTAAAGACTAATCCCAACGAGAGTGCGATACAAATATGGCACTTATAATAGTAGTTGAGCGTGTATTGCAGCGAAGAATAACATTTGTTCCGGACTTACAAATGGAACAACAAGGAGACGCGACCTCACCAGCTATCAAGTCGGCTACATTTGTTCCTATTTCAAAACTGAGATTTTTCGTTCTAAGCTGTATTTTTTTTCAGTTCTCTGCGCCACTTTTTTCACTTGTACATTATTTTCATCAAAATCTCGGCGACATTTCATGTATTCTCGGGGAAATTATGTGAAATCTCGGCGACATTTCTAGCAATCTCGGCGACACTTTGTTTCATCTCGGGAACTAGATTTTTGGTTTCGAACACATATCTAGCTGTATTTCTCGGCGACACACTTTTCAGTGGCAATCTCGGCTATAAAATTGTCATTCTCGGCAACAAACGGAAACACACAAGAAAACTCGGCGAGAAAAACAGCATTCTCGGCTACATTTCATGCATTCTCGGCGACATTTCATGTATTCTCGGCAACATTTTTGACCAATTTTGACCCAAAATACATGCCATGATGTACCTGTTTCCAAAAAAATATTTACATAGATTACTCAACGTCAACAGGCTTTCGACAAATTATGGAGATTACTGAACATTAGCCTTCAAATACGATATCTTCGATTCTAAGACCAGGAAATGACTTAAGTCTTTCTGACGTCACTAATGATAATACAATTACGTATTTAGGTAGGACTTAATCATTCAAGGGAAATCACTGTATTTAAACATTCCTACCACCTTATTCACCTCCCATGTACTTGTAATACCGCGCATACTTGGATAAATTGTGTTGCGAGAGCAACACTTCGGTTTTGTCGTGTTTAATTTCTTTTTAAGTCCTCCGATTTCATCATATTACTAGAAGGTGGTAGGGGTCTGACCTGTGCGGTTTTTACGGAAAGTGTGGGATTTTGAAAGTGTGGGGTTTTGTTGTGGGATTTTGGAAAGCTCCGTAAAACTTTTGCCTGGGCCAAAAAGGAACAAGAGCCTACGATATGTAAAGTGAAGAGGAGCTGTCTAGCCTATGTCAGAGGTAACTATCTGGATTTGTGCAGCCAAGCTTTCGTTTCATCGAACTATATTTCTGCTTTTGAGTGGAAAGCTCTGTTCTAGCAGGCAAGCAGGCAGGCCCCAATTTCAAATTGAAGTTGGACTAAAACCTAAAAGTGCTAAATATGTGAGGCAGTTGCCCGTCCCCACAGCCAATATATTTTCTTTGAGTGATAAACAGAAAAATTTGGAGAAACAAAAAATTGTAATTTTCCCACGGGTTCGAAAGTGGTGCAATCTGTTGTTTCTACCCGTTTCTGTTCGTGATTACAGCTACTTTCAACGATCCCTTTTTAGCACTTGGGATTGCGGTAGAGAAATGGTATCAGAAACAGCTCTTAAACTTTAAAAGTTCTCTCACTGCTAAAGAAATTAGAGCTTATCCTTTGCTCCTTTCTAAGTGTCGTTCTTGGAAAGTTGGCCTACGGCAAAAAAGTCAACTTTTGAACTAATACAGCTAGATTTTTTTTAACGACACTCGAGAGACCTTGATAACCTTATCAAAGTATGTGTCAACCATTTTTTTGTAAAAAAAATTCCTTCATGAGATACAACAGTTTGAAAGCTTAGACTAGTGCAAATTGGTGCATATTTTATTTGATCTCTAGAAATCTAAAGGTAAAAAAAAATTGTTTCCATGGCCGATCATTGTAACTTAGAATTAAGTCTTTGAAGGGTTGACAACTTTAGTGGTAGGATACACACTCAAACAAAGAACAGGCGGAACCCAGTTGTGAGACAAGTCAGGGACTTGTCCGTGTAACAAGAGCTAGACGCTCATATGGCACTTGCAAGGTTGGGACAGGGGATGAAAGTAGGAATTTCCCAATTCGAGGATTTGTTGTCATCATTTGTAAGCAAGACCCATGAAATAAGAATGATTATGTGTCCTTGGACATCGAGAGAATGTACAGTCTGGTAAAAAGTGTATTTATTTATTCACTTGGCGGTTATTGTAGACACTTTCGCTAGAAATTGACCTGTAATCATAAACTTTGAGTCAAAAATTATCGTGGGCCTTTCGGGATCATGAATATTTGTCGTTCGGTCAGAAGTATGTTTTGGACTTTTGGGTTGAGAGGCGCACTTTAAGGGTGCTATAAATTTATTTTTAAACAAAAACCCTGTTGAACAAAAACGACGGGCCCTCGGGGATCACGAAATCTGTCGTTTGATCAAAAGTTTTTTTTTCACCTTGATCATGGGCTCATGGGGACCATGAAAATGTATATTTTGCTTAAAAGAATTTTTTGTACTTTGTGGTTAAGATGCGCACTCTAAGCGATGGTCCATAATGTTCGAGTCGGAGACACATCTGGATGTACCTAAACTCGCGATCACATTCGGACCCCCCTAGAAATCCCCCCACTTTGCCCGAATCCGGTCCGGTTCCGTCACAGATGTATCTACGGCTTGTGCTTGTTCTTCCCACCAAGTTTCATCCCGATCACTCCACACTCAGCCTTCATAAGATTTCCGGCACTCCCCCCCCCCCCACACATTCATCAGATCTGGTCCGGACTTGAAATGGGAAAAGTGAGACACGATGTCTTTCCAACTATGAAGTTTCATTAAGATCCGATCACCAGTTCGAAAGCTATACATGCCCCAAGGTTCCGGATCCCCCATCCCTCCATTCGCCCCACAATGGTCGGATCACGGAACTGAGTATTTCTAAGCCAATCTTGTCAAGTCTCTAATGTTTAAGCCAATTTTTATCGTCATAGCACATCGGGAAGTATCTTTAAAGGCGATCACCGGATTTCCGGATGTTTCCTTGTAAATCATGAGAATGTGTAGCTTTTCCGTATAGCACTTTCCGGTTGTGATAGACACTTTCGCTAGAAATTGATCTGTGATCATAACCTACAACTTCCCCCCAAGTGACCGACGGTTTTGTCACCGATGTATCTAGGGCATGTGCTTGTTCTTCCCACCAAGTTTCATCCCAATCGCTCCACTCTAAGCGTATAACAAGATTTCCGGGCCCCCCCCCCGGCTCCCTCCACATTCATCGGATCCGGCCCGGACTTGAAATGGGACAGATGAGACACGAGGTATTTCCAAATATAAAATTTCATCAAGATCCGATCACCCGTTCAAACTTCTAAATTCCTCAAGATTCCGGATTCCCCATCCCTCCAGGGTGGTCGGATCGAGGAAGTGGCAATATCCAAATTAGTTTGGTCGGATCCCTGATATGCTTGCCAGGTTTCATCGTCTTGGCACTTCTGGAAGTACCCTAAACTCGAGAAGAATGGACCGACTGACCGAAAAGTGATCGGTATACTGAGCGAAGCTGCAAGTGCCATAAGAATCGGCTGTCACACCATAATCATCTTCGGCGGTGAGAGATTTCAGACGTTCCTTAGTTTTTGTACCTATTTTGTTTCCGGTTGATTTTGTTTCTTGTGATTTTGATGATAAGAAAAGTATAGCTCATGTCATCGTCTATTGATTTTGTTTCCGGTGATTTTAATGATGAGAAAAGTTTGGTTCACGTCATTCATGTTCATGGGATTTTGATGATAAGAAAAGTTTGCTTCAACATAGCATCGGTTGATTTTGTTTCCGTTGATTTTGATGATAAGAAAAGTTTCGTTCCTGTCATCGTCCAAGAATCGGTTGCTAAAGCATTGTCATTTGCATGATATGCTAGTATAGTCTATGGTGATGGTCTATCACTGTAACAAGTATTAAGTATTAAGGTAACGGATAAATGGTAGAACAACGACATAATTTCGCAATACTTAGTGGAGTGGCTTATCTTATGGCTTATCTATGGTGATAGTGGCTTATCTATGGTGTTTTGATCCTGAAAGTTATGGATAGCTTAGTAATACCAACTAGGTTATATAAAATTTGTTCCAAGTTTTCACCAGTCACGATGTCCTACGATTGAAAATGATAAAGTTCAACAGGCTGCAAAGTCAATTTAGTCCCTACTTCCCTACTAGTTGATTTTGTTTCCGTTGATTTTGATGATAAGACAAGTTTCATCCCTGTCATCGTGCAAGAATCGGTTGCTAAAGTATTGTCATTTTCATGATATGATAATATAGTCTTTGGTGATGGTCTATCACTGTAACATAGAACTAAGTATTTACGCAAAGGATAAATGGTAATGCAAAACAACGATATAATTTCGCAATAATTAGTAGAGTGGCATCTATGGTATTTTGATCCTGAAAGTTTCTGGACAGCTTTGTGAGGCTCCCTTCGGTACTTTAATTCTTTGGCAACCCCTTTATGAGTTTTGTACGCGTGCATGGGTTACGATCGACTATATCACACGAGATGGTAGACGCGAAGGCGACCTTACTTGGCGGCTTGGCGAGAAGCCGCCGGATTGAGGGGTTGTTTTGGTAGCGTAGACGATAGCGCTCGGCTTTCCTATCTGCTGTGGTGAACAATCTACCCGCTTTCTAAGTCTTAAGCCGTAAACTCTCGAGTCACAAGTATATGGTTATAATAATAATACGAGGATACAAAATATAACAAAAGAAAACTGATAGGCGGCGAGTCAGAAGGAAGAATCAGCAGTATTGCAGAAGGCTGTCATAGCTTGAGTGTATATTAAGTAGAGGTGAGTTCAGCTGGGCAGAGTTCGGCGAGTGCGTCGGGGAAGATGGATCTAAAGAAATAAACTTACTTTAGTTACACATATTGAATTCCTGTACCAACAGGTGTGCTGGTGAACGGCTAGATTAAGACTCCTGGAATCCAGCCCCAAAATCTTTCGAGGGAGAACTTCCTTTGGGTGTGGTTCACGTCGTCCAGTTTGCCCTTCAGAAAGGCAAACTCCTGATTGGCTGGCAGAAGCCTTATGATGGTGGTGGCTTTCTTCTAACGGTCTTTTGCAGTTTCTGCCTTATGACCGTGTGAGAGAGACCTGGACTTTGCGGTGATTTATTTGGTTGGGTTCGAGCTGTCAGCCAACGTCTGTCAGAAAAGACAGAGTAAATAAATCTTAGAGAGGGAAGCCTATTGTAAAATAATTTAATAAACCAGATGGATCTTACCTTATGTTTTTGGGAGAGGTCATCCTTAAGGAGGGGAAGTATCCTTACAGCTTTGTAATGCCAACTAGGTTATTTTTTTTTTTTTTTTTTTTTACTATGTTGTCATCCATTGGAGGCCAACCTTGTAAACGTGTATGCCACATTTTGTGTGAATGCAGACAGTTATACACTGTAAAAAAAATCCTGCAGTATTTGCTACTGGGATTAATCTTGTCTCTACTAAGATAAGATTATTTCTAATTCTGATTAATGTTATCCCTGTAGAGATAAGATCAATCCCAGTAGCAAATCTGCAGTTAACTTTAATCTTTAGGGGGGGGGGGACTTTTTACATTGTAGGGGATAAGGGAGGAGATTTCTGGGGTAGGGGAAATGGATCATTAAAATGGTGGGAAGTAAAGATTTCAAAGAAATAAGAAGTGTTGGGAAGTTCCTCAAGTTAGCTCTTAAACACTGGAAAGATTTCTTCTGATGGAGAAGTTGTGTAGATAGTATACTTAAAGTGATTTGAGTTTCGTATCGTTTTGTTGCATGATGGCCTCATGGCTTTTATGAGCAAATAAATCATTCAGTCATTCATCTGCAGGCGAATCGCGCCAGCCCATCTATTCATCTGACGACGACGCCTCTGACATGGAACTCGTCGGGCTCGTCGCCTCGAAAAAGCGAAAGCCATCGTCGACAGTGACGAAGAAGAAGCTGCTTCGGCTGCAGATGCAACTAGGTTATACAAGATGATGTTCCAAGTTTTCACCAGTCTGAAAAGTCAGACTGAAAAGGATAACGTTCAACTGGCTGCAAAGTCAATTTATTCCCTACTTCCGAAATTCTGTTGTGTTTTCAACGCTGAGGGATACCATTGTCATCATTCAGGAAAAAAATCTTGCCGGATACTCTTGATGACTATCTCTCCTTGCCGATGCAAAATCTCCGGCCTCTCTGGGTAGCTAGCGGAAGAAAGGTAGAAGTGGTGTCACAGCTGCGCCCGAAGATCGCGGTGATTGGTTGACACAGGGTCTGAATCGCTGATTTTGATTCGTACGGACACGCTTACTCCTTCTTCCTGAGGATCACTGGCGGGTTTTGGACTTAGTCATATAGAGTACTGGAACATATCATTTTGAAAACCGCGACGGGTTGGCAAATATAGCATTCAACCGTTAACGAAGAAACAAGGCCAAATAGGTTATATAAGATAATGTTCCAAGTTTCCACTATTGAAAAGGATAAAATTCAACTGGCTGCAAAGTCAATTTAGTCCCTACTTCCGATATTCTGTTTTTTTTGCTCAACGCTGAGGGATAACCATGCGATTACAGATTATGTCGTCAGTTCAGAAAAATATTCTTCATGGATTGGAACATACCATTTTGGAAACCTTGATGGGTTGACAAATTCAGCATTTAACCGTTCGCGAAGCCGAACAAAGGTTGCTGCATTACTTTGCGTTGCCCAGACTACGTAGGTCTAGTTAGGTTTCACATTGAAACTCCTTTCAAAATGCACATACTAAGCTATTTGGCCCTGCTGTATTTCCATCTACAACGCCGACTTTGCTATATTATGGGCCATGTAATCTAACTCACGCTCGTGTAGACGACTTTGCTGAATTAAGGGCCATGTAGCCTAACTCATACTCGTCTAGACGATGATCTGCGAAATCAAACACTTCAGAAACAGACCGAGAAAATGTATCTGCGTCATGCAGAAAACGATAGTTTGACCGCTTCGCAATACACCACAAGCATTGTTTCTGCGTAGATGATCACCACGGGCTATTGACGATTTCTGCAACTCGTCTCCGAGCCTGTTTACTTCTAAGGCAGTGTTGCCACTTATTCCGCATTTCACGGCATAATGCCGCGATTCTGAGGAAAATGCGGCATAAAATTTCGATTATGCCGCATACCGCAATTATGCCGCGGAATGGGTTTTTATACCGCTTTCTTTACCGTATTTAGTTTGCCCAACTGAAGTTGCTTGTCTTTTGTCTGGCAAGAAAAATAGGAATTTCAAAGCCGCGTTGATTCACGGAAGTCAACTACGGACCTTAATTATTGACCCTGGTTGGCAGCTTGTCCCGTGTGAAACCATTGTTCTCGACACTGGGTTGAGATCGCAGGTTCGAGATTCTCTTTCTCAGTTCTTCTGATGACATCTGTCAGCCCAGATAGTCCATTTCCACTAGATAGTTTTTGTTTTGTAGTTAACAATAAGGGACTAGCTTGTATTCCGTGACAGAATTTCTTGATTGTTGCTATATTTACGCATACGTCATCAGGTCAGAGAGAGTTTATTCGATAATTATATACATACTACACGTGGGTCACCCAAAAGGTCCTGACTTATCCTATATGCTCACCGACGAAACGTCCCTGTGACAAAACGTCCACTGGCGAAACGTCCCCGGCGAAACGTCCCTTTGACAAAACATCCCCGGGTCGAAACGTCCCCATGACAAAACGTCCCCACGGCAAAACGGTTTTCTAAATATTTGCTACGCCTCCCCCCCTGGACAAGGAACAGCCATCTCATCGAAAAGTTCCGTATAGCTGATCCGTCTGCGGCTGTCCTGAGATCCATCAACAGGATGAAGGAAAGCTGTAGCCACCCATGGAGCTCCATGATGTTCCGGTTTACTGAATTTTAATTATTTTGGTTGTTGTTGATGCTATGTTGTTTCTCTCTTTTTCATTTTTTACCATACTCCGTCTTTACCTAGACGGGTTACAAATAAAATTTAATTTAATTTAAAACGTCCCCAAGCATAGATGTTTAAGTTCGCCTCGATCTTAAGGTGCATGATCGAGGTAAAACAACTTCAGAGTGTGCATTGCAGATGTGGGAACATTCCCTATAAGCAGGAAAGATCGAACATAGGACCGGTTGCTTCATAAACGTATTATTTTCAGTTAAAATATGTAGTGTAATATGCCTTGCAATTGACTCGTAACTGATCAGATCTAGGTTGTTTGAAGCAACATGCACAGTCTGAGGAGCATCAATAAGCTCCTCAGAGAAGAGGAAGCCCACTGTGGCTCAAAGAGAGTCAAGCAAGGAAAATATAAATGTCATATAATATTGATATAGACAGGACCAGGTTCGATAGCGATGTACAGTTTATATACAGACATCTGTACTGGTGAACAGACACCAAAAGATTGACCAATTAAACACATTACACTTGACTGTAAATACAAACTCAAATCAGTTAATGAAGTCCCATGAGCTCTGGGCTGAAACTTAAAGTGAATAGGTGATTAGATACTAATTAGTTACTCAGTGAACAAACTGGGTCGCAGCATTATTTACTAATATTAAAATATTCCCTCCTTAAACAAAATGCGACCCGCATTTTCAATCTGGAGAAAAAAAGTAAAAAAAAGTAAAAAGATATCTATCAATTGCTTGTCTTAGAGGGGAAGCTACGACAGAGGCAAATCGCTTGAAAATTAACAAAACAACACTTGAGCAAAACTAAAAATAAATAAATCACTGTAAACACTCTTTTAGAATAATATTGGATTTCCAAATAATCTGAAAGGTCTCTCTTGTCGATCTTCTTACTTCGTTTTCATCGTCATGAATCCCCGGCGTGCCGTCTAGGGCAGTTGGTTGTGTTACCGCTGGCAAAAGTCGCTGTGATGACACTGGCTGACTGGTGATTACAATGGATGGTGAAGTCGGTTGACTTGTAATGACCGGAGTCCAGTACTCTCGTTGCAGCTCTGGCATTGGTGGTTACGGTGAATTGTTTCTGGTGGTTGATGCGTTTCCTGTCGCTGTCTCAGACGAAGATGTTGATGCTGCAAACAGGTCTTCTGTCGGATGTGGTGTTGCTGCTGGTTGGGGCGAGCTTGGAACTGGTTGTTCTCGTTCTTCTACTGCAGGCTGCTGTGGACTGGAATCTGGTGACTCGTCTGGTGCAGATATGGCACTTCTGTAGGTGGCGTTGAGCTTTCTACTACTGCAGGCTGCTGTGGTGACTCGTCTGATGCAGGATGTGGCACTCCTGTTGGTTGCGTTGAGCTTGTACTCATCTGCTGACCTGCGACGTCGAAGAGTAGGTTGCGTAGATTTGGCTCGACATTCATCATCGCAGAGTTGCTGTAATCTGGGGTCGCGGAGTTGGTGGAATTCTGAGATGATATGATGGTAGATGCAGACGGAAGTTGGTCGTCGTAGGTCCAATGTGAATTAGGCATTTTCCTCAAATAATCCACATGAAGGCGTTGCTCCTTGCCGGACGACTGCTCCTTGATGACGTAGTTGTGATCGCTGCATACTCTGGTGATGACGAAAGGACCATCGTAGTCAGCTTGAAATTTCTGTGAAACTCCTCGTTCTGGAACCCTCCTCCGACAAAGAACATGGTCGTCAACCTCAAACCGTTGAATTCTGGAGTCTCGATCGTAGTACTCCTTCTGCTGCTCGTGGTACTGCTTGGTACGCTGAATCGCATTCTTCCTTGCCTTTCTGACACCGCTGCTAACTTCCTCGATGTAGTCGTAGTATTCGGACCATTGCCAATCTTCTTCTTCGTCTTCTGATGAGAATGTACCGAAAGATAATTCGTGCAGGAAACGGCCGCCTCTGTGGAACATCAGGTAGAAGGGTCTTTCTCCGGATGGCTTGCTGACGCTATTGTTAAGTGAGTAGAAAACATACGGAAGGTAGAGATGCCAGTATCTTGGGTTCTTCTGGACGAATTTCGATAGTGCTGCCTTGATGTCGCGATGGATCCTCTCTAGTTTACCATTGGTTTGTGGTCTGTAGGCGGTAGTGCGCAGGAAAGTGATGTTCATCAGTTTGTAGATCTGATCAAAGAGGTCGCTGTTGAAGTTTCTTCCGAGATCTGAGAGGATGGAATCAGGAATGCCAAATTTCATGAATACTTCGTTGACCAACGTCCTTGCAACTGTCTCTGTATCTTGTTTCTTCAGCGGGGCTGCTATGAGGTAGCCAGTCAAGTGGTCCACGCATGTGAAGATGTACCGGTGCTGTCTCGAACTGTTCGGATGAATCTCTCCTACAATGTCGATTGCTATTCTTCTGAAGGGCTTCGTTGCAACTGGAAGTGGTTTGAGTGGGGCTTTCCTTGGATTCCTAGTTTGATGACCGATGACTTAATATACTGGACAACTGTTGACAAAGTCGACGACGTCCGCGTGCATGTGGTCCCAATGATACGCCTTTCTCAGCATTTTGTAGAGTCTTTCGATGCCTAGATGACTTCCAATAGGGCTACAGTGGTAGGTGGCAAGAATCTCGTTTCGGAGTGAAGTAGGTACAACAAGTAGACGTTCCTCCGTTCTGTAGCTCTTCCAATACTTTGGTCTTCTGTAGAGTAGATCATCCTCCAACAGGTACTTAGACTCTTTGTCATTTTCGTCGCCGTGTCGTAAGATTGCTCGACGAATCTTGTTGAGATCTCTGTCCTTTTTCTGCGCAAATGCCCATCTCTGCTTCATCGCTGGCTGGTCCATGGAAAATTCCGTCAGGCTAAGCGCATCTGCATCTTGGTGTAGCCTTCCGGATTTGTGTATGATGTTCATCATTCCTGCGTAGTCTTGAAGCTTGAGGGCCCATCGTTGCAATCGTTGATTCCCGGAAACTGACTTCGGAAGATAGGATAGTCCGCGGTGATCGGTGATAACCTCGAATTTTCTTCCGTAAATGTATTCCTTGAAGTGCTCCAGAGCGTAGACTAAACAGAGACATTCTTTCTCCGTAGTTTTGTAGTTCATCTCTGCTCGGCTTAGTTGACGGCTGGCATAGGAAACTGGATGTGGTTGACCATTCTTCTTCAGTAGTAGTACAGCTCCCAGAGCGTAGTTACTGGCGTCAACATGGATGACGTATTCTGCTTTTGCTGAGAATTCAGGCTGGTGAGGACTGGTGCGTTGATGAGGCTGTGCTTGAGGTTGTTGAAGCTATCGCGGCATTGGTTTTCGAACTGGAAATCTACTCCTTTCTGCGTCAGTTTTTTCAACGGTGCTGCTATCTTGCTGAAGTTCTTGATGAATCTTCGGTAGAATCCAGCTAAGCCTAGGAAACTTCTGACTTGCTTCTCATTCCTCGGCACAGGAAACTCACCTATTGTCTTGATCTTTGTATCGTCGACGCAGATGCCTTCACGGGTGATACGATGTCCAAGAAGTTGGATTTCAGGAACGGCGAGTTGAGTGTTCTCTGGTCGGCTCGTAAACTCATGGAAGCTCTCTCCGTGGAAAATGGTATCGTCTTGGTTGGCTTCGGTTTTCTTCAATCCTTCGATTACGAATGACATTAGTCGCTGGAATGCCTGTCCGCTGGTTCTTAGTCCTTGAGGTGTGATGTGTACTCGTACTGGTTGTCCCATGTGACGAAGGCGGTGTACTCGCAGGAATCAGGATGTAGTTCTTGCTGGAAGAATCCGTGGCCTATGTCGCATTTCCCGAAGTACTTTTTGACTGGAAAGGTGTTATTGATGCGAGGTAGAGGATAGATGTTCTTATACTTTGTTCGTAGGTTCAGCTGCCTGAAATCTGTAACTATTCTTATACGACCATCTTTCTTCTTCAGGGCAAGCATCAGTGCTCCCCATTCTGACGTACTACGGCGAATGATTCCTTGGTTCAGCATTCTCCTTAGAAGTCTTTCGGTATCCTCCCTGATTGAATGTGGGATGCGGTAGGGGTGTCCTCGGTACGGCTTCGCGTCGGGTATTAGTTCGATCTTGTTGAGTTAAGTGTTTGAGCGTCCAATTGGCTCCTCGTCGTTGAGAACGAACACGTCGGCAAACTCGTCGATGAAGTCTCTCAGCTCCCTCTCTTCTTCGCGGCTGCAATGGCTTAGGTTGAACTGGGACTGAAGCTCTCGGAGTCTGGTTCGCAGGTTCGGGCGAACCAGTCATATGTGTCAGAGGCGTGCTGATGTTTTGTTGAACTGGAGTTGTCAACGTCTCTTGAACTGGCTTTTGCTGGTGTGAGATCTTCGCTGGAGACTGTACTGACATTAGCCCATCTTGAGTCTGGATACAGCTTCATCGGGTGGCCGCTGGTGTTGAAGACTGGAACTTGGAGTTGACCGAGTTCGTTGACTTCGCTGATCGAGTCTGTAGCGGCAAACTGACGATGTGGCTGGACGTGAATGGTCTTCGCGGCGAACAGTTGATCGACTTTCAGGACTACCATGCGGCTTGAGTAGGGCTTGATGTAGTTGAACTCAAGGGCTCTTGCTTCGGACTGGAAAAGTAGTGGATGGCCTTCATCGGAGATGGTCATTCTTTCTTCGGCGAGCGAGATGGTTTTGGCGTTTTGCTTTATGAAGTCTGCGCCGAGAAGGATTGGGTGCTGAGTAGCGCTGGTTGGAAGGACGTAGAAATGCTGGCAGAACTTTTGGTCCCCGATGGTTATCATCACGTCGGCTTGACCGACAGGTTGAATCGGGTGTCCGGTGAAATATTGAAGGACTCTCGAGACATGGTGATGGTAGTTCCGAACAGCTACTTGAGGTATCGCCTGTAGACGTCATATCGCAGCAGTGATGCTTCGCTACCGGTATCGAGAATGGCAATGCTGGTAAAATCTGAAAACTTGACAAGGCATTTAGGTAATGATGATCTATTACAGTATTTACATTTTTCCGACTCGCGTATCCCCTTTTACGTGAGCCAGACGCTAGAAAAAATTACAGTTTCTAGCGATATGACGTCTCCTATGGCAACGGTAGCACTGGATGCCTTGCTTTGTACGGCGCTGATCCGTCGCTCGACTCAGCTGCCGCTGTCTGTATGGTGAGCTGGTTCTCCGTCGTCTTGATGAGGGTGATCTTAGCTGATTTCGCCTTCTGTGCGGAAGATCCAGGAAGTCATCTGGTTGTGCATTACGGTAGCGGGTTCCATGTTCCTTTTCGGAGCGGGAACGATGTCGAAACTCGTCTGGATCAGAGTTTGAACTGCTACGCGATTTCGACTCCCCCGAAGACTGCGACGACTGACTTGGATGTCTGTCCCTGTAGTTGTGAGTAGAAGCCGTCTCCTAGAATTATACATTCTTCAGGATAGAATTCACAGCTGCCGTTGAAGTGGACGGTTCAGCACAGTAGAAGGCGATCACTTCTGCCTTTGTGGCGGCTGCTACTGCTTATACTTTGTTGGAAGTTGAAGTATTCAGAAGAACACATTTTGTTTATGTTACGACTGTTGATAGAGTTTGCAGGTTGCAAAGGATCTGTCACATTCACTGAGGTATTATGCTGAGGCTAAAGAGGTGTGGGGGGAGGACATATTTTTCAAGATGGGTTTAAAAAGGGAGGAAGTAAAGTTGGTGTAGTGTCCTAGGGCAGATTGTTTACCGCTTGGGAGAAGAAGAACATATACTGGAAGTTCTTCCGAACGTTCTGGTCAGTATTTCTCCTGTCCAATGTGTGGAGATGAGAATGAAAGTGTGGTGCATGTCATGTGTGAATGTGACGAATTAAGAGAGCTGATGAATGAAGTGTTTGGAGAATGCGCGAGGGTGTTCGATGAGAAATGGAGGTGTAGTATGATTGGTAGCCGTCAGTTTGATGATGTGAGGAGGCCGGCAAGGTTCCTCAGGGTCGCTTTTCAAAACCCAAAAATTATGCCTAGAGTAAGTAGGTTACTGTATAGATCTTTGCTCTTTTAGTTTTTTGTTTATTTGGTTGCCATGGCCTTCTTGCTTTTTTGTGCAATTAAAATCTTGTCTAATCTGGTTGTTAGTTCGACGAACATTGCTCTCCATCCGTTAATTTACTAGTAGGCCCATGTTACTGCATATTTTCTACCCAGCAATCTTTGGATCTATTTGACTATGTCTGTCAAGTGGTGATGGTGAGGCACTGTGGGATTCGCTAAAACCAAAGACAGTAAAAGTGGGAAAGACCAGAAACTCCCGTAAGCCCCATGAGTCACAACAATCAGTGCCGTTTAGCGGATGTTCTTTCTTTAAAACATCGCTCTGTTGACATTTTCTTCCATCGCTCTCCGCAGAATCATCACCAAAGCACGTTTTGTTGATTTTTTTCGGTTCTTTTATGATGAGCATTCTCTCTCCATTCAGATTTCCTCTTTAATTGGAAGAAGAAACCAGTAGGAAAAGAAGAAATCCCTATTTTATGGAAAAAATGTTGAATACACGATTTCGAATCAATTAATGTTGACATTGCCTACTCACGCCCTCTTGATGTGATTAACATTAATCATCTACCGCTCGAAATTGGACAAAGTTCAAACGCTAGGCAGCGTTGCGATCGATTTTCGGAGACCCGATTTTAGTTAAGTCACCGGTCTTTCCCACTATTATTGTCTTTGGCTAAAACCATAGTCCGTCGGGAACACCTGCACTGGAATATGGCGAATCGAGTCGGATTCCCTCTAGGATGAGACACACACGTCAGCAGTGCTTTCACTTTCCGGGGTCTATCCTGAAATTCCGGATTTTTGGAAGCCAGCAGGTTTTTTTTTCAGGATCTTCTAGAATCCAGGTTTTGCGGACTTCTCAGGATTTCCCAGGAATTTTCTGATATAGTTTTACCGTGCTTCCATATTCCAGGATTTATCCTGCAATTCAGGGTTTTTCGATCCCGCTGGAGATTTTTCAGGATTTTCGAAAAACCGGGATTTCCAGACTTTTTCAGGGTTTTCCTGATATTTTATTACCGACTGCAATGTCTGCAGTAAGAATTAGGGTTTTTGATGAAAACGCAACTATTGTAGAAGCTCCGTGGTAAATTGTAGCTATGGGGTTACGTTCGTCGTTCTGTTATACGTTAGTCCGACTCTTGCCATCTAATTCTAAGCTCCCTTTTATGAAAAAAAAATGTCCGGATTTCGTAGGATGTATATAGCAGAAAGGCGCGGCATTCAGTTGTGGTGACTGCTTGTAAATGGAGGGGGGGGGGGGGTGTAGCCACACTAAATGATGGAGTTTACATGGTGTATAATTAACCTTTGCCAAAGAAACAAGACCAAAGGTTTCGATGGGATCCCAAAAATTTAATATTTACAGACAATCGGGTCTTGTAGCGGTCCAGTAGTGGTAATTATCGGAGAAGACGAAGTTCAAATATGGATCCAGCATGTGAGTTTACCCCTATAGCCTGCGTCATGTCTACTTTGACAAAAGTTCCTGCCTTAATTCTGTCAAATTTCCGGTTTCACCCGGATTCCGGGCGAACTACTTGTCTTGCAAAAAACTGAAGTTCAAAAACAGATTCAGCGTATCTCCATACCATCCATATCTCCATAATCAACTTCACATAGAACTTCACCGTTTAACAAATTTTCCGATTTCAGTAGGATTCGTGGTGAAATGTGTACAGGTATCAAAGGATTGTCATACACGAATTCAGCATGTCTTCTTACCCGTAAATCGAACACCTAATGAAATTCATATAAAACTTTTACTTTTAACAGATTTTCTGGTCATGGCCGGATTCCGGTCGATCTACTTGTCCGGCGACAAAATAGTTTTCATATTCGGATTCAGCATGTTTCCCTCTCCCTAAATCGAACCTCTAATCAACTTAACATTAATCTTTTATTTTTGACAAACTTTCCGGTTTTGGCCGGATTCTGGCCGATCTACTTGTCCAACGATAAAAATCGTTTTCATATTCGGATTCATCATGTCTCCTTACCCTAAATCGGATATCTAATCAACTTCAGATAAAACTTTTACTTTTAACAAACTTTCCGGTTTTAGCCGGATTCCGGGTGAACTACTTTTCCGGCGAGAAAATGGTTTTCATATTCGTGCTCAGTATGTCGTCGTACCCCGTAATCAACTCATTGGTTTAAAAAAAAAAATCGCCCCTTAATTTGAAACCCCTCCCCCTCCCCTAAAATATGCAGCTATCGGACTCATCTGCGAACTCGACCTTTCCCTTGACTCGAAGAGTCCTCACACCAAGTTTCATCAAAATATCTCATTCCCTTCGAGAGTTATCATGCTGACAGACGGACGGATGGACGGACAGACGGACAACTTCTGCGATGTCATAGGTATCCCTCCACTTACGTTTCGGGATCCCAAAAACGAGTATTTAAACAATTTCACCTGCGGCACTTAATTTAGTTGACTCAGCTGATGCTACAGCCTTTAGTTAAATTGCCGTAGCGCTTATTGTCTATACAATTCTCAAGTCCCGTCGGCCTAACTGCCCCCCCCCCCCAAAAAAAAAAAGAGTAAAAGGCTATTGCACTTCTACTGAAGCCACTGTTTACTGGCAGTCTTGCTGTTTGCGATATGTAGTCGTTTTTTTATTCATTTAGTGAATCAGTAACACTGAATCAAGTACTACTAACCCGAGAACGAACTAAAAGGTTTTTTTGTTTGTTTTTTTAAGCCGGTATCTTTCCTACTTTAATTTTTCAGAATTTTTCAGCATTTTTCAGAATTTTTGGGGTCCCCGGCAGGATTTTCGCAGAGGAACAACTGGAAGCACTGATGCGTTCTTAGCCCCGAACCAAAACTCTAATAAACATGAGAATTATGAAAATTAAGGATAACTAGACCTACGTTGCCTCGACAACGTGAAGTGTTGCAACAACCTTTGTTCGGCTTCTGCGGCTCTCGCAACACTTTGGTTTTGTTTCTTCGCTATCGGTTGCGAGAGCAACACTTTGGTTTTGTTTCTTCGCTATCGGTCCACTCGAAAGCAGGAACATGGTTTGATGAACGAAAGCTTGGCAAAGACTTAGTTCTAAGTTACAGAGACTAATTTTCTTACCCTCAGATTTAAAGAGATCAAACAAAATGTGCACCAATTTGCACTAGTTTCTAGCCCCTTATGAACAATTCCTACTTACAAGTCCATCTCCCCGTGATAGACATAGTACCAAATTTTTCTCAATTCAGACACGCCACAAACAAATAAAAGAACTAAAAGGAACACCAACTAGTAATAGTTACAAGCCCCTCATCGCCGAAGATGATTATGGTCTAACAGTCGATTTTTGCTTACAAGTAAAAACAACAAAAGAATATCGGAAGTAGGGACTAAATTAACTTAGCAGCCAATTGAACTTTATCCTTTTCAATCGCAGACATCGTGACTTTTGGATACTTGGAACATTATCTTATATAAACTAGTTGGTAATATAAATCTGTCCGTAGCTTTTCAGGATCAAAATACCATAGATACCACTCTGCTAATTATTTCGAAACTATATCGTTGTATTACATTAGCATTTATATCCGTTGCGTTAACACTTAAATTCTATGTTACAGTGGACAGTGGTAGACCATCACCATAGAACATTGTAGCATCTCATGAAAATGACAATGCTATAGCAGCTGATTCTTGAACGATGACATGAACCAAACTTTTCGTATCATCGAAACACCGGGAACAAAATAGGTGATCAATCTGGGAAAAGTCGAAAACCCCTCACCGCTGAAGATAATTATGGTTTAACAGCCGATTGTTACTTGCAAGTCCCTGAAATGTCTAACAATTGGGTTCCGCCTATTCTTTGTTTGAGTGTGTACCCTACCACTAAAGTTGTCAATCCCTCAAAGGCTTAATTTTAAGTTGCAGTGATAGACCAAGGAAACTAATTTTCTTACCCTCAGATTTATATAGATCAAATAAAATGTACACCAATTTTCACAAGTTTCGAGCCCCTCAATAACCCCCTCTAGCAACCGATTCTTACTTATAAGTCCATCTCCCCGTGATAGACATTGTACCAAATTGTTATCGCGACCAAATACACCGGAAAGAAATAATAGGATTAATAGGCACACCAACTACCAAAGTTGCTAACCCCTCATCGCCGAAGATGATTATGGTCTAACAGCCGATTGTTACTTGTGTACCAAATTGTTCTTACCATCAAATACACCAGAAACAAATAATAGGTACACCAACTAGCAAAAGCTGCAAACCCCTCATCACTGAAGATGATTATGGTCTAAAGCCGACTGTTGCTTACAAGTCCCCTACATGTCTCACAATTGGGATCGGCCTAATTTTGGTTTCAGTGAGTACCTTACTACGGAAGTCGTCAACCCCTCTTAAAATTTCAAACTGTTATATCTCATGAAGGAATTTTTGTACCAAAAAATGGATGACATATACTTTGATCAGCTCACCAATATCTATCGACTCCCGTTGAAAAAAAAAAATCTATCTGTATTAGTTCAAAAGTTGACTTTTTTGCCGTAGGCCAACTTTCTAACATCACCACTTAGAAAGGAGCAAAGGGTAAGCTCTAATTTCTTTAGCAGTGAGAGAACTTTTAAAGTTTAAGAGGCCCATCTGATCTCACTTCTCTTCCTCACTCCCAAGTGTAAGAAATGGAATGATAAACTCAGCTGAAATCGCGAACAGACATGGATAGAAACAATAGATGGCAGCACTTTCGGACCCGTGGGAAAATGACACTTTTTTGTTTCTGTAGATTTTTCTATTTATCACTCAAAGAAGAGATGTTGGAGAAACTGGTGCCTGCCTGCTTGCGTGCTAGAACGGAGCTTTCCACTCGAAAGAAGAAACATGGTTTGATGAAACGAAAGGTTCGCTACACAACTTCAGATAGTCCTCTCTGACATAGGCTATATAACTCCACTTCACTTCGCACACCGTAGGCTCTGGCTCGAGGACAAGCAAAAACCATCCTTATTGGCCCCAGGCAAGAGTTCTACGGAGCTTTCCAAAATGTAATGTCATATTCATCAATCCGGCCTAAGGTCCACACTTTCCGTAAAAACCGCACATATTAGACCCTTACCAGTTACATGGAATAAAATGAAATCGGAGTCATAGGAAAAAAAAAAAAAAAAAAAAAAAAAACAGGACAAAACCAAAGTGTTGCTCTCCCAACACAATGAAAATCAAATTCCCGATTTTTGCCAGATTCCGTGTGGCCAGCGAGAAAATAAACTTCAGTGAGATCAGCACTTATTTATACTCGCATTCTTTATCGTGATCCATTAGGTAACACTTCTCAATAAAAGAACAGAACAACGACGAGAAGTCATTGACAACGATTTGTAGATTTGGAGGGCAGTTGCAGTCAGTTATTGTGCACAAATTTCCTGCGCACTGCCTTGACTATCAGACTTTGCTAAAAAGCAGTTGAAATCCGGCAATGTGTTTACCGAGAAATTGTTGTTGTTTTAAACTGGAGACAGGTGTATATATCCTTGCGATGATGTTGTTGGTAGGTCAATTTATTTCTGCATTTCTAGGCTAAGTGAATGTCTGTCCTGAGCGGTTAAGATGCACAATTACGGCTGTGCTCGTTGGATGTTACGGTACCAACATCAGATGATGAATATCAAGGAGGTTTACATCGGTACCTTCTAGTGTACACAGCTGCCTTCCACGACACAAGTGGCCTTTGGTCTTCGCATATGTCAAGTGCGACAGTAAATATCTCATCTCCTCTCTGCAGCTTCAAACAGTTATACTGTTGACATATAGAGATCTTATACAGGCGAAAGCCTTTTTGATGCAAGAATATGATTATTGTTACTGCTGACGACTAGTGAGAATGCGGAAAGCGATTTTTGGCGAACTCCCTGAGAACGGCGCGAATTTGCTATGTCGCGATTACCCAAGGAGCCAATCTTGAATTGTGCAATGTTAAAGTTTAACTGAAATTATTTTAACTGAAAAGTTTAACTTATTTTTATGTCTCCAAATAAAATACACAGAATTGTTTTGACTCTGCCCAGTTTTTGG
Source organism: Branchinecta sandiegonensis (assembly GCA_030848855.1). Taxonomy (NCBI): domain Eukaryota; kingdom Metazoa; phylum Arthropoda; class Branchiopoda; order Anostraca; family Branchinectidae; genus Branchinecta; species Branchinecta sandiegonensis. The sequence continues at coordinate 16,917,067 of JAUPMV010000016.1, read as the reverse complement.
GATCCCAAAACATAGGTGGAAGGATACCTATGACATCGCAAAAGTTGTCCGTATGTCTGTCCGTCTGTGATCACGATAACTCTCGAAGGGAATTAGATATTCTGATGAGACTTGGTGTGAGGATCATTTGTGTCAAGGGAAAGGTCGAGTTCGTAGATGGGCTCTATAGGCCTACATTTAGGGGTGGGGGTGCAAATTATGGGACAAACAAAATAATTTTAAACAGCTAATCAGATGTCGATTAAGAGGTAAGAAGACATGCTGAACATAATTATGAAAACCATTTTCTCACCGGACAAATAGTACGCCCGGAATCCGGTCAAAACCAGAAAAATTTGTTAAAAGTAAAAGTCTTCTTTGAAGTTGATTAGATGTCTGATTTCGGGTAATAAGACATGCTGAGCACTGATGTGAAAATTATTTTCTACCCGGACACTTGGTTCACCCGGAATCCGGCGAAACCGGAAAATTTGTTAAAGGCAAAAGTTGTATTTGTAGTTGATTAGATGTCCGATTTAGGGGTAAGAAGAGATGCTGAATCCGTATGTGACAACCAATTTTTACCCGGTCATATAGTTCGCACGGGATCCGGCTGAAACCGGAAAATTTGTTATCTGCAAAATTGTATTTGAAGTTGATTAGATGTTAGATATAGGGATAAGGAGATACACTGAATTCGTTTTTGAGCTTTATTTTTTCGCCGGAAAAGTAGATCCGAAATTCCGCCGAAACCGGAAAATTGGCAGAAGTAAGACAGGAAGTTTCGATCTGTTTCATCAAAAAAGATGTGACTTGTAGGGGTAAACACACATGCTGAATCCACTTCTGAACTTTGGTTTTATCAGATAATTAGCTATTTGGCCTTAACCTGTGTCTAAATTTTAAGAGTAAAAATGTTCAAGGATTCTGGCGAAGACTGGATCTAGCGAATACAAGACCCAAGTGTCAGGAACAAATATTGAACTTTTGATATCCCATCGAAACCTTTGGTCTTGTTTTTCCATAAACCTCCCATAGTGCCGTTCGGAATTTGTACTGCTGAAACGACAAGTCAAAATTCCTCCAGATGATGAGAATTTGAATTTAAAAAAAAAAATTCATTTCAATGGCTATTAAAGTGAAGCTCAGTAAATGGTCAGTTCCGGATTGTACAGTCATTTCTGTAACAAGACCAAAGGTGTCGATGGGATCCCAAAAATGTAATCTTTGTATCCAGACAATTGGGTCTTGTCTTCGCCAGATCCAGTCTTCGCCAGGCTAATCATCTGAGAAAATCAAGTACAGGTATCCCTCTATAAGCCATATCTATTTTTACGATGCTTACTGAAACTCCTGCCAAATTTCCGGTTTCGGTCGAAATCCGACTTGACTACTTGTCCAGCAAAAAAAGAAAATTCAGAAACGAATTAAGCGTATCTCCTTATCCCTATAAGGAACATCTAATAAACTTCAAATACAACTTTAACTTATGAGAATTTTCCAGTTTCAGCATGATTCCGGACGAATTATGTGTCCGAAATTTCTAAATTTGTCATATACAGATTCAGCGTCTCTACTTATCCCTAAATCTGTCATCTAATCAACTTCAAATAAAACTTTTGCTTTTAAGAAACTTTCTGGTTTTGCTCGAATTTTGGACGAACTACGAGTTCGGCGAGAAAATGGTTTTCACCATCGTGTTCACCATGTCTTCTTGACCCTTAATTGACTATCACATTAGCTGTTTAAAAATATTTTGTTTGCTCCTTAATTTTACCCCTCTGCACCCCTAAATGTAGGGCTACAGAAACCATCTAGGAACTCAACCTTACCCTTGACCCAAAGAATCCGCACATCAAGTTTCATTAAATTATCTCATTCCCTTCGAAAGTTATCGTGCTGACAGAACGACGGACAGCTTTTGCGATGTCTCAGGTATCCCTCCACCAGGGGCGTCACGACTGAGGCCCCCCCCCCCCCCCAATGCTGCAAATACGAATCGGTGCGAAGAGCCGCGATTTTTCGTCAAAACAGTCGGTTTTTCCGAAAATCAGTCGATTTTTTTCAAAAATATCATTTTTGTTGCTTAAAACAGTCGTTTTTTCTGTAGAAAAAGTCGGTAAACATTACCAGCCAGTCGGTAAATGCCTCGTCCCCCCCCCCAAGCATTTTGGCTAGTAACACCTCTGCCCTCCACTTTCGTTTTGGGATCTCAAAAAGACCGTATTGCGTGTGACCTAAAAAAGATTGTTTTTTTGGGTGGTTTACCGTTGGTTGTGTTCACCACTGTAGTTGCTAACTAGTCAAAGCATTGAGCTAGAAGCACCTAGAGGCACCAACAATCCGAACGAAAAACAGCGAGTAATTCATTTTCGTCGGTTCTTCAAGCCTATTGAGTGAATGAGGGATGGTTAACTCAAATATCCTACCTCAAATTCAGTTAAACTTTAAGGAGACAGATATACATGCCTTGTTAGGGCAATATTCCCATTGCTAAGCCTTTTAGAGAAGAAAAAGAAGAGGCTTCACGAAAGAGATAGTAAGTTGTGCAGACAACAGTATCTGAAGAATTCAGTTCACTCATAATATTTATTTAATATATTTACTCACATTTTGTGTCTATTATTTTGTAATGATATTTATGTTTACTCTCTGTTAACTGTGCAGGTTTCTAAGAGAATTCATAGAAATGAGTTTGCCCTTCTTTTTTAGGTGGGCAACTCTTTGTCGATGGTTGACAATATCTTCGAAGAACAAGGGCTACGAGCTCATCTGACACTTCCTACGCGTAGGTCGTACAAGAAAGTAGAAGATGACTTCACAAAACACTCCAACATCCAAAAATGCGGTTCGGACCTAGAATATGGATGTCTAGTTCCACTCAAGTCTGAACATTTCCGACATCACCTCCAAGCCATCGCCGACCTTCCAAGTTTCAACCCAAAAAATCCACTCGCTATGTTCCTGGACGTGCCCAACATTTCCGGTACCCCCTTCCAACTCCCCATATACCGCGGCCGAATCTGGTCCGGACACCTAACTGGATCATCTGAAGCATTTTGTCTTACCTATCTTTCACTCGGATTTGAGCATTTTTGGGGAGCTTTCGGTAAATCTCCCCCGCCCCACCGCGGTTGGATCCGGTTTGAGCCTTAAAATATGTCATCTAGGGCATTTGATCTGTACCTTCCAAGTTTTATTCAGGTCACTCCACTTGTTTGACCCTTATGCGAGCGACAAAATTTACGGGACTCCACTTACAACTCGGCCCACCATGGCTGAATACGACTAGGAAACACATTTGTCGCAACTTTGACTTATCCTCTTCCCGTCCATCAAGTTTGAATGGAATCGGAGCAAAGCCTATCTGCAAATATTCGACTCCCGTTCTCCCTTCCCCTCACCTTGGCCGTATACTGTCCGGACGCCAAATTACAAATCAAGGTCGCATAAACTCGGCACTGTCCAACTTGCATCCTATTTTGTCCATCCGTTTAGTTTTTGTGCGTGTCAACAACTTTTCGCAACCCCGTGATGGTAGGATCGAGGAAACGACTATTCTCAAGTCAGTCTGTTCGGGTCCCTGATACGTCTTCCAAGTCTTATCTTCCTAGAACATCAGGAAGTTCCGAGCTTGCAGGATCGCCATAATCCCCCCCCCCCCAACTCCCCCACACTTTCCGAATCTGGTCCGGTTATATCAACGACTTATCTAGGATCCCTCCACTCTAAGTGTTTCCCAAGATTTCCGGTTCCACCCCTCCGGCTCCCGCCAAAGTCAACGGATCCGATCCAGATCTAAACTGGGTCGTCTGAGACTCGGCTTCTTTCCAACTATAAAGCTTCATTAAGATCCGATCACCCGTTGGAGAGTTATAAATACTACAAGGTTCCGGATTCCCCCTCCCTTCACTCCTCCCCGGACCTGACATGGAGCATCTAAGACGATAGCTCTTTCCACTTACCAAATCACCCGTTGAAAAACTACCCGTTCCACTAGATTGCGGTTTCCCAATCCCTCCACTTCTCTCACGATGGTCGGATCGAGGAAACGACTATTCTCAAGTCAATCTATTCACTTTCCAGACATGCCTACCAAGTTTCATCGTCCTGGCACATCAGGAAGTACCGAACTCGCGTGCATACTAGATATCCGGGCCACCCCAACTCCCCACAGTGCCCGAATCCCATCCTATTATGTCAATGACGTATCTAGAACTTGTGCTTGTTCTTCCCACCAAGTTTCGTCCCGATCCCTCCACTCTAAGTGTTTCCAAAGATTTCCGGTTCCCCCTCCCAATGTCACCGGATCCGGTCCGAACTAAAAATGGGGCGTCTGAGGCACGAGATCTTCCTAAATATCAAGTTTCATTTAAATCCAATCACCCGTACAATAGCTGTCCATGCCACTAGATTCCAGATTCCCCATCCCTCCACTCCTCCCACGATGGTCGGATTGAGGAAACGACTATTCTCAAGTCAATCTGTTCGGGTCCCTGACACGCCTACCAAGTTTCATCATCCTAGCACATCAGGATGTGCCGAACTCGAACGATCACTAGAATCCGCCCCCCCCCCCCCCCCCCCCGAACTCCCCCACAGTGCCCGAACCCCGTCCTATTATGATAATGACTTATCTAGAACTTGTGCTTGTTCTTCCCACCAAGTTTCATCCCGATCCCTCCATTCTAAGCGTTTCCAAAGATTTCCGGCCCCCCCCCCTCCAACTCCTCCCAGTGTCACTGGATCTGGTCCGGATTTAAAGTGGGACATCCGAGGCACGAGGACCTCCTAAATATCAAGTTTCATTTTAATCCGATAACCCGTTCAATAGCTGAGCTTGCCACTAGATTCCGAGTTCCCCATCCATACACTCCCCGACGATGGTTGAATCAGAGAAACAACATTCTCAAGTCAATGTGTTCGGGTACCTGACAAGCCTGTCAAGTTTTATCGACCTAGCACATCAGGAAGTACCGAACTCGTGAGATCACTAGGAACTCGGATCCCCCCCCCCCCAACTCCCCCACAGTGACCGGATCCGTACCGGTTATGTCATTCACGTATGTTGGAGTTGTGCTTGTTCTTCCCACAAAGTTTCATCCTGAACCCTCTACTCTAAGTGTTTCCCAAGATTTCCGGTTCCCTCACCCGAATCCCCCCAATATCACCGGATCCGGTCCGGATTTAAAATGGAGCGTCTGAGACACGAAGTCTTTCTATATATCAAGGAAACTAAGATCCGATCACCCGTTCGCAAGTTAAGAATTCCTCACTTTCCGGATTCCTCTCCCCCCCCCCCCAGATGGTCGGATCACGGAAACAACTATTCTCAAGTCAGCCTGTCCAGGTCCCTTACACGCCTGCCAAGTTTCATTGTCCTAGTACATCAGGAAGTATCGAACTCGCGGGATCACTAGAAATTCGGACCCCCCCCCCAAACTCCCCCACAGTGAACGGATCCGGTCCGGCTATGTCAATCACGTATCTAGGACTTGTTTTTGTTCTTTCCACCAAGTTTCATCCAGATCTCTCCACTCAAGCGTTTTCCAAGATCTCCGGTTTCCCCCTACAACTCCAACCAATGTCACCGGATCCGGTCTGGATTTAAAATGGGAGATCTTAGACACGAGGTCCTCTTATATTTTAAGTTTCATTAAGATCCAACCACCCGTTCGTTAGTTAAAAATACCTCATTTTTCCTAATTGAATGATTCTCCCTCCCTCCACTCGGATGATCGGATCGGGGAAGTGACTATTTCTAATTTAATCTGGTCCGGTTCCTGATAAGCCTGCCAACTTTCATCGTCCTAGCTTATCTGGAAGTGCCCGAACTAGCAAAACTGGGACAGACAGACCGACGGACGGACAGAAATTGTGATCGCTATATCAGAATCAGAATCATTTAGAATCAGAATCATTTATTTACACAAGCTATCATAGTCAAAGAGAACTCAACTAAATGGCACTTGGGCTTACAAATTAAAAGAGGACACAAATAAAAACAGAAACTTCAGCACGTGTAATCCGGAATGAACGTGTTTGAAAACCGATTTGTTCGTGTGGTAGGCGGTGTCAGTTTTTCTTTGTATTTAGACCTAGTGTCAACTCGATTCGACATGACCGGTGGTAGTATGGCCCTATGTTTGTCACTTCGTAGAAGGAATTGGCCAAATTTGCAGATCAAATTGAACCGGTAAAGGGACGGTAGTTGTAAGGTTGATAATGCTGATTCATAATCAGTAAATGCTTCACACAATGTTACCTTAGCGGCTCTTTTCTGTATTGACTCAAGTTGGTCACTTAAGTATCCTGTGTTATTGACTTGAGGCACCCAAACAGGGCAAGCATACTCTACAATTGGTCGGATATACGTCAGGTACGCCAGCTTTAGTTGCGACACTGAAAAACCGAATTGACGCATTAAGATAAGGGTACGCATTGCACAGTTGGCTTTTCTTACTATAGTATCAACGTGAAGACTAAACGAGCAATCAACGCTAAACGTGACGCCGAGAATAACAGCCGAAGGTACACTAGGATACGGTGGAGGAGGGCACACAAAATCCTTTTTCAGGGGATTAAAGCGAAGGATTTTGGTTTTCCCTTCGTTGATTTGTAGGCTGTTAGTAGCACATTGGTCTTTAAAATTGCTGAATATTTCGTCACAGAACTGAGGAACTGCCTCGGAGTTCTCGATAATGTACTTGAGAAGAACTGACAAGTCGTCAACATACTTGAATCATTCATCGAACCCAGAAAGGACAAAATTTATCACTGCCAAAAACAAAAGTGCCGCAAGTTTTGTGCCTTGTGGAGCTCCGCACGTTAGCTCAGCCCATTCGGAATCAGTGTCTCCTGGAAAACAAGACCAAACTTTTCGATGGGATCCCAAAAATTCAATATCTGACACCAAAAGTTCAGATATGGATTCAGCATAGGTGTTTACCCGTATAAGTCATATCTGTTTTGACGAAAAGTTCCTGCCACTTCTGCCAATTTCCCGGTTTCGGCCGAACTCTAGAACTACTTGTCCGGCGAAAAAAGAAAGCTCAAAAACGAACTCAGGGTATCTTCTTTCCCCAATAATGAACATCTAATCAACTTCAAATAAAAATTTAACTTATAACAAATTTTCCGACTCCAGCCGGATTCCGGTCGAACTATATGTCCGGGTAAAATATGATTGTCACACACGGATTCAGCGTCTCTTCTTACCCCTAAATCGGTTATCTAATCAGCTAGAAATAAAACTTTAACTTCTAACAATTTTCCGGTTTTGGCCGGATTCCGGGCGAACTACATGTCCGGGAAGAAAATTGTTTTCACATAAAAGTTCAGCATGTCTTCTTGCCCTAAATGTGACATCTGATCAACTCCAAATAAAACTTTTAATTTTAATAAACTTTCCGGTTTGGGCCGGATTCCGGGCGAACTACTTGTCCGTCGAGAAAATGGTTTTGACCATCGTCTTCAGCATGTCTTCCTACCTCTAAATCAAACATCTAATCAACTTCAAATAAAACTTTTACTTTTAACAAACTTTCTGGTTTTGGCCGGATTCCGGGCGAACATCGTGTTCAGCATGTCTTCTTACCCCATAATCGACTATCACATTAGCTGTTTCAAAATATTTTGTTTGCCCCTTAATTTGAACCCCCTCCCCCACCCCTAAATGTAGGGCTACAAAACCCATTTACGAACTCGACTGGTCCGTCGACCCAACGAATACTCACACCAAGTTTCATCAAAATATCTCATTCCCTTCGAGAGTTATCGTGCTTACAGACGGACGGACGGACGGACGGACAGACGGACAACTTTTGCGCAGTCATAGGTATCCCTCAACTTACGTTTTGGGATCCCAAAAACTGTACACACACTGGTAACGGGCTCGTAAAAAATCGATCACTAGAAGGAGGATATGTTTGCGTGCACCCATGGTGCGCAAATTTGTCATAGCAATGGAGTGGCGAATAAGGTCAAGAGCTTTTCGGTAGTCCACAAGGAGAAGATCGATGATGGCACTTCCTTGGTCGAGCCACTCGACGATGAGGTGGTACATACGCACTAAGTAGACAGTTGTGCTGCTACCTTTTAAGCATCCATACTGGTACGGGTCGAGGGATCCAGAGACCTGTGACATCAGTTCACGGTATATAAACGTTTCTGCCACCTTAGAAAGGTTCGGAGTGATTGAGATGGGTCGGAGTTGATCACAAGATTTGGGACACTTCACCTTTGGAGTGACGCGAACATACGCCATCTTCCACGCACTAGGGGACACTTGGTGTAGAAAACACTGATTGATTATAGAGGAAAGCGGCATGGCAAGGAAAATAGCGAATTCGCGTAAGAGCTGTACGGGAAGCTCACCAGGGTAGGACGCACAGTATTTTTTCAGTTTCTGGAGTTCTTTGTAAACCGCATATTCGGACACTTCACCAACGTCATCAATCTCTGCGTCAGCAATGAGACTCTCAATATCAGAACTGGTGATTGATGGAAAGGTGGTACATATGCGAGCAAAGTAGGAGTTCACTTCAGTAGCTGATGTCAAGGTACCATCTTCTTTGAGCAGTCTTAGGTCTCTAGGTGTCGCTTTACCGGTAAGTCTTTTCACTGAGGAATGCCATTTGTGAGGATTTGAGGTAATTAATGGGGTAATCTTGTCTCTCACATATTGCTTCTGCGCGCGCCTATTCAGTTTAACTATATAGTTACGCAACTTATTTGAGGCAACGGTATCACCTGCGCTGTGAAGGCGACAACGGATCTTTATTAGGTCCTTTAGTTTGCTGGTGATCCACGGTTTATCAGTGTCACTCACGGTAATCACTTTAGTGGGAAAACACGTTTGAAACTTCTCTTGAAGAAGCGTATTCAGCTTATTTACTTTGACATTGATGTCCTGCTCGGAACAAATGTCCTCAAAATCATAATTACCTATCCAACGACCAAATGTAGAAATCGAATCTTGGTTGAGTGGTCGCACTGTAGTTTTGATTCGTTTGGGTTTAGGGATGGCCTAACTAGCTTCCCAGACAATGATGAAGTGATCAGAGTTCTGAAAGGGTCCTAGCGACTGCGGTGCATGATAGAAATCTGTCAGGTTCGTAAAAATTAAGTCAAGTGTGCTGCCGCTCTGGTGTGTCGGTATTGTGACGGCTTGCCGCAAATCCAGAACACTGGAAACCCATTGCTTGTTTGTTTGATTGAAGTCACCGGCAATCACAAAGGCAGGAGAGGCATACCTTCGGCGCATTTTGTCGACGAAAAACTGAATGTGCTCGATCAGTTCCTTCCTGTTTCTAGCACTTTCAGGATAATAGACAGAAGCGACAATCAAACATGAGAATCTTTTTGATAAACGTAGGGGTTTACACTCAGTCCATAATATTTCTTGGCCGGAGTCACTGGGCTCGCTTAACAGCTTTGAGGGTAGGTCATTGCGATAGTAAAGTCCAACGCCACCTCCACGACGATTCAAGCCTCGATCACGACGGGTATTAAAGTGGCTAGTGTAGCCTTTAATGCGCACCGACTTATCAGTAATGTCCCAACATTCGCTTCTTATGACGATTGAGGAATTGTACTGCCTGACGATAACTTCTAGTTCATCAGTTTTCTTATTCAAAGATCGAGCGTTACAGACGAGGATGTTAGGCAACTTATGCTTGGCTACAAAAAGCTCAGGACGCAGAGTTGGTGGGTTGTCACAGTCACCGATCACAGCTGGCTCAAAATACCAGGGATTTAGAACAGGCGGAAGTTTGCGAGCAGGAAAGCGGCGCATTTCTACTCGGCAACTTGGCCTACGAGGCTGCCTGTCAGATTTTCTCTCAGAGGAGACGAATACTGGTATTTTTACTCCTCGGGTGCGTCTTCCTCCGCTTTTTCCACGGTGACAGCGCTTGATAGATGTTGCAACCACGTGAGAATACTCTAGTGGAATTTCTGGGAGTCCGAATGTTGCAGCTACTTGAGAGCACTCTGGCGGCATTTTAAGGAGTCCGATCGGCCAAAGTCTGCAAAACGTAGATGGCGCTGTCGTCAAACAAGGTGAAAAAAGTTCAATTAAGGCAGACTTTTCGTACTTGATCTGCATGATGGTTGCACTAAGCAAAGTCAGAAACACTAAGTTTTTGGTTACTTGCATCATCACAGCAAAAACAGGGTGAAACCAACACTTAACAAGCTAAAACTAAGACAGCGTGGGACGACTATTTCATAGCGCTCGCCACGCCATCTCGCTCGACATACCACTTGGCCGACGGGCAAAGTGCCATAAAAAGGAAATAAGCCAGGAAAGTTCCCGCGTTATTTCTTAACAGCCAATATTCCTTCTCTCGTATTTCTCTTATTCCTTGTTTCGCAAACTTGGCTGATGTTTGTTTTTCACCATGAGGCCCTATATTTTGCTATATAGGGCCTGGTTTGTGTAAGAGGCTCCGACATTGGTGTGTTACAATTCTAAATTCAGTTCAAAAATTTACTTCTAGTTTAATTGCTTCGGTACAAATCCAAAGTATAATATTCCGTCTACTATAAACCTCTCTGATCCCGTCACACTGGGATTGGGGATGTGAACTGCTTGGACCAATTTGCCTTCAGCGGGATCACTGTTCACGGCCCAGTTCTATTTGACTATTGTATAGGTGTTCGTGAATTATGTTTTCAATGTAGATCAATGGCTAAAAATTCCGATGATCCTGGTTCAAATCCCTTCTGAGAGACACTTCTGTCAGCTTCTTACTTATAGCTGGTGCTGGACCTTTTTCCAGAAGTGCTCCAGTTGGAGTGACACTCGATGGATGGCGGAAACAACGGCTAACACTCAAAACGCCCACGATCATAATGCCCACGACTCAAAATGCCCACTAAAAATGCCAACAACTCAAAATGCCCACGGCTCAAAATGCCCACGACTCAAAATGCCCATGACTCAAAATGCCCACGACTCAAAATGCCCACGACTCAAAATGCCCACGATTGGTTAATTGGAGGTTTTCAGTCCGTAATTAGGCGTGATTGAGTGACGGGAGGAGTGACAAAACCGGACCGGGCTCGGGCACTGTGAGGGGAGTTGGTGGGGTGGGGGAATTCCTGTGATCGCGTATTAAGGTACTTCCAGATGTGCTCGGGCGATGAAACTTTGCTTGAACATAAGATACAAGATCGGCTTACAAACTGTCACTTCTCAGATCCGAAGTACTAAGGTACTTAAAGTACTAATCCTAACCACAAAGTACAAACAAAAACTTAAACAAAGTATATATTTTAACTCAGGGTTTTGCTCAAAACTTAATTTTTAGCACCCTTAAAGTGGGTTTGTTAACCGAAAAGTCAAAAAAATACTTTAGCCAAACGATATATTTTCATGATCCCCAAGGGCCCATGATCATTTTTGCCTCAAGGGTTTTGCTTACAAGTGAAATTCTGTACAAATAATAATTTGAACAAAACATACATTTTCATGATTCCAATGAGCTTATCATCATTTGTGCTTCAAAAGTGTTCATTACATCTCTAGCGCCCTTAAAGTGCGCATCAAAATATAATAGTTTCTAAGGACCCATGATCATTCTTATCTCAAGGGTTTTGCTTACAATTGATCGCAATTAAACCAACACACGAATTGACGAATTCCTACTTTCATCCTACGACCCAGCCTTGCAAGTGCCGTATGAGCTTCCAGCTCTTGTTAATCAAGGAATCATTCTTACCTTCGTGGTGCAAAGTTGACTGGTGGATCTGGATCTCCTGGTTTTGCTTTCTGGATATTAGCCTCCTCTGTGACCACTTTGCTGTCGGCATTTTAGGCCGCCGTCATTTCGTGGTCGTGGGCATTTTGAGTCGTGGGCATTTTGAGTCGTGGGCATTTTAATCGTGGGCATTTTGATCGTGGGCATTTGAACCGTGGGCATTTTAATCGTGGGCATTCTGAGCGTGGGCATTGTGAGAGTGGGCAAAAAGATCGTGGTGATTTTGGGAACCACCCGAAACAACTGCCATAGATAATGGTGGGTTTACACACTGCGTAAAATCCGAGCGTATTTTGAAATCCGAGCGTATTTTACGCAGGTATTTGATCTTGAAAAGATTTCTAGCAATACGGACGTATTTAGATACAAAACGGACCGATTTCTCAAGTACGTCTGTACTGCTAGAGATCTTTTCAATCCCAAATAAGTGCGTAAAATACACTCAGATTTAACGCAGTGTGTAAATGAACCATAAGACAATTGTGTGTGAGTCTCATGTGGAAATGGTGGAGTAGTTGGAATGAACATGAAATCACTCACCCTCGTTAAAACACGCAAAAGTCGTCTCCGTATTTTTAATCGCCTGGTTAAGAGCTTCCCTTTTGACTTGCTTTTATTGTTTCAATCGTGATGATCTAATCTAACTCGTGAGTAGGTCAAAAATGTTGGCAAACCGTCTGGAACTGCGACGTGTATGACGTGCGACTTGTAAACCTTCGTATGGCTTGCGTGTTCAAACCTTTGAAATGGGCATAGGACCGATTTTGCAGGCAAACAGACGTTTTTATGAACTGACGTGTGGACGAATTGAAGGGCCCCATTGTTTTTATGATTCTTCGGAAATTCAAGACACACATTGTATTTATAGTAGTCATTCCTGTCCAGAGGTATGGTTTCTCCCCTATTCCTGGGCCGGTTCCTCGAGTAGCCTAATGATTTGTGTTTTTGCAGACGGGACATCGTATAAGTGGAATATTAAATCGGACATTGTCGGCATATTAGCTGCAACATTCCTTCTACTAGCTGCTGTTACGGTAAGGGCTTTGCCTATATAACAAATGGGAAAACAAAAAACAACTTATTTTCCACTGCAAAAAATGAAATAGGTCGTGTTTGAAAATAGCCCTCTCAATACTATTTTACGAGCTTGATTTGTTTTGCAGGAACAAATTGCGACATATTGGAAAATCTGCAGACTAAACCTGCAGTGCTGTAAAGAGTGGAGTCAAATCCATTTTTAATGCACGTGTGCAGGAGGGTGTTATATCTGCTAAAATGATGTATCTGCTATTGGTTTCTGAAGATAAGGGGTTTTGTAAGAGAGCCTGGAATCATGATTTGAGTTGAAACGAGTTCTTTTGGTGGTCTCCCCCGTAAGATAGTGGTCTCGCCCGTAAGATGGTGGTCTCCCTCGCAATTTCATATAGCTTTGTGCTCGTCTGGTTCAGTTTTCGTGGTCTCTTGCCCCCTTCTCTTTCTTTGTGTTAGGTTACTTGTACAGTGTTTTATGTAACCTTACTGTCTATCCCTAGTTATCGTTTCAATCATCTGGGACCTTTATCGACATTTTGAATATAAGCCGCACTGTAACAGGAATTGAATCAAATTCCTTATTCTTGACTGGCGAGTACGGAGAAGTAGGTTTATCGTTCCAGAGAAGTAAAACTGAAATAATGGTATTTAATTAAGAGCCCATCAAAATTGATATTGGCGGACAGTTGATTAAGCCCAATGATCCTGTGATATATCTGTGGCTGCCTGTTGGACCCAAGTATTCTTGCTATTTGTATGTTGCTCAAAAGTATTTTCAATGAAAAAACTCGTAATCCTTATTGCATTAAAAGAGAAGTTTTGTAAAAACTGTAGCTGATTTATATTTTGCCCGTTGGGGTCAATGCATCAGAAAACCCGCAAACATTTTCACAAGGAAAGGGTGGACATTAATATCTAAAACCAACTTCTTTAAAAGCACACTGGGGCAAACAAGGTCAAACACTTTCCTCAGGTCAATCGCAATTAAGTTGAGCCAACATTCAGGGTCCTCCAGATGCTTGAGCATAGTGTAAAGTAAACTGATCAGGCAATGTGTGGTCGACGCCCTCAGCAGGTTCCCAAATTGTTTAGGGTCAATCAGCTCCAGTGTATAACTTTTTAACCCTTAGATACAAAACTTTCATATACCTTGCTGAAATAAGCGGCATCGTTATTGGTCGCACGCCTGAAAAATCATTGGCAGAATCTTTTTGGGGATAGGGGTAACAAAACTGTTTTATCCATCCATAGGGATTTTAGTCTTGCCAGTTTTATGGCACTTGCAGCTCCGCTCAAGTGCTATATACCGATCACTTTTCGGTCTGTCGGTCTGTCTGTCAGGCCATTCATCTCGAGTTAGGGTACTTTCAGAAGTGCTAGGACGATGAAACTTGGCAGGCATATCAGAGACCTGGCCAAACTAGCTTGGAAATAGTCTCTGCCCGGATTCGACCACCTTGAGGGGAGTAGAGGGAGGGGGAGTCCAGAATATTGACGTATTTTTAATTTTTGAACGGGGAATCGGATCTTAATGAAACTTGATATTTCTAATGACCTCCTGTCTCAGGTATAACACTTCAAGTCCGGATCCCCGATCCGACTTTCCCCGGATCCGTGAGTCTGGAAACTAGGAAAAAGGGTAGCAAAAGGGGAGCAAGGACAATGTCCAGATGTGGTGTCGATCCGACATCCTCTTTCGTGGAAGCCTGACGCACTAGACCACTTTGTCTTTTGTCCCTTCTGGCGGGATAGCTGTTCCTATGGCCGGCTTCTACCAGACTATTGCAGTGGTTTGTGAAATCTGTTCACAAGCCCCTCGGTAGCTCAGATGGTAGAGCGGCTGCCTTGTAAGCATAAGGTCCTGGGTTCAAATCCCGGCTGAGGACCATTTTTGTCTATCAGTTCACTACTTATAAAATGCTTCCGTCTCAAGGGCGTCTTCCCCGTTAAAATTATATAGTTGTTTTTTTTTCAACATGAGACCCCGTCTTGAGGGTCCTGGTATGTCTACGTGGATCCGACAATGGAATCCTAGACTTCTAAATTATATCTGAAAAAACTGTTTATGGTTTATTGGTCATGGTACAAGTCCCTTGCGTAAAACGCCATCTATGTATATATTCGGACAGCAATTCCCCGGAATCGGGTTGATAGGAACAGTTTTTGCTGGATTTTAATTATTGTTACAATCCGTTTTGTAGCTCATAGAGTCCACTGATCGGGTCGATCCTTTTCTCAATCCGTTTTAAATCTCTATCGAACCTCGTATCCCACCTTCCGTATCCTACCTAGTGAATTGGCTGCTGTTCTTATCAAAAGGGGAACTCCGCACTAAGGATAGAAATTCGAAACTAACACTGGAAGTCCTTAGTTAATTTCTTTAATGAAGCGACCGTACTCAAATTTAGGTACTTAAAAATAGGCTTTCTTGCATGCCCTTTGAGGTGCTAGAACCTCCGATTCCTCGTCCATTCCTTCGTTGAGTTTTCTTGCCTTGCTTCTTCTCCGTTAGTCCGAGGACGTCCCTAAAAGGGAATTCTTCTACTTAATGCTACCCATATTTCACTTTTCAGTTTTATTCTTTAAATTATTTGTGAGTTTTGATCGTATATCGTACCTTTCGTACGGGAACTGTTGCGTCTTGGGACCTTTGAAGTGGGCGTGTCCCGAAACTTTGAAGTGTCGTGGGAAATGATTGAGCGGAAAATTCAATCTTTCACGTGCAAGAAATTTGGCCCAAACCCAAAGCCTTGCGTCCATAAGGCGCCTATCCTACAATCACGAAATGAAATCCGTCAGAAGTTTTTGCCATCACTGAGCAAAGACCCTCGCTGCCGAAATACAGGGCATAAGATTTTATTTGATTTATCCACCGAGATGTCGTCAATTTCAGTTACAGGGATCAGATTTTGTCTGATTTTGCCCCAACCAATATGTTTTACTTTCCTAGAATCCGCTAGAATCCTCAACAGAACAGAAAAGACCTATAGGATACGGCAGAAACGATGACATTTAGAAAGCTCTTAGAACTCGGGCAAGGCCAATTTTGTGTGTTTCTTGCAGAAACAAAGAGTGTGCGTCGTTCTCTATATCATCGTAGAAGTTGTTGCACTACTTATGGAGACCATTCTCATGATCTTAGTGATAGTCGCGGCCGCAACTTCCAAACCACAAATTTTACCTGACGCGTCTATCAAAGGGTATATTATGCTTGGCCTCACTGCTTGTTACCTCGGTAAGTCTATAATCATCATTTCTGTTTTCTCTAAATTTCCAAAAGGCTTGGACTGCTTCAACCACCGATGTCAAATAAAATTCTCACTGTTGTGAAGTAGCACGCCAGTCTTTCCAGCTAAAGGCTAAATAGATGTACAACGTTTATAAGTTCAAAGTCAAGAACCGTTTAATTTAAAACAGACAATCAAAATCAAACAGTCAAGTCATTAATCTTGTTGGTCACTTCCATCAGATATATTACATTTAACATTTCCCAGCACTGTTAGATGTCGTGATAAGGAAAAAGCGCAAAACAAACAGTCCAGTGTACGAGAAACCGAATCGGCGATTCCCAACACTGAACCAGAAACAAGCCTTCCGCTCAATTTCCCTCTTGCAAATGCTCGTGAAACGTTCTTGCCCTTCTAAAGACCACCTTCAAATCGAGTTGTTATTTTAGTAGACCTATTCTTGAGTTCACTTGTCATGTGCTTGCGCTCTCTTCAGAGAACCTTTGCCGCACTGAGAATACAGAAAAACAGTTTCGTTACAGTTACCTATTATACAAGTTAAAGCTGGCTACCCTAGACCAACCTCGCTATCCCACAACACATTGCAGACCTCAGCGAGAAAAGTCCCCAAAATATCGAATACATAACACCATGACTCCTTTCCATGATACATTTGTTGCTCCAGCATTTGTAGAGTAGTAATTCACTAATCCTGATTATCCACAAGCTAGTCTTTTCATCTGTCCTGTACGACGAATCATACCGAAGTGATTTAAACGAATTTTCTTTATTTTTTGAAAAGACAAAAAGGTGAAATTCGGCGGTAACACTGTGATAATTGCTATTAATTAATAAAATTCTGATCACTATTCACCGAATAGCTCCGAAATGGCATATAACCATTTTATGGAGCGGAACACCGGGTTTCTGTTTTTATGGCACTTGATCTTACTTAAGTGCTATATCGTAATGTCTGTCTGTCTGTCTGTCTGTCGGTCTGTCCGCATTTTGCTAGTTTGGGCACTTCCATATGACCTAGGACGATAAAACTTGGCACGCGTATCAGGGACCCAACCGGATGAACTTGGAAATAATCACTTCCCCGATCCGACCATCAATGAGGGAGTGGCAACATGAGGAATCCGGAAATTAGTAACATTCATAACTTTGGAACGGATAATCGGGCGTGCATTAAACTTGACAAGTATCAAGAACAAATGTCTTGGATGTTCATTGTCAAATTGGGATTGGATCCGGTAACTGGGGGGGGGGGGGGGGGCTGGAGGGGGAAAACCGAATGCTTTTTCTAGTTTTCATCAAACCCCTATCCCTTTCTTCGCACTAGTATAGCTCTGCACATGGATGAGTCATTCTTTCATCCCACTAGTATAGCTCTGCTCGTGGATTCTTTGCAAGAATACGTTCGGAGTGAGATAGATCAACGGAAGGTCAAAGGGGTTGGCAAAATATGTTTGTTGAACCTTCATAGGGGTTGATATAGCGGATAATCGGGCGTGCATTAAACTTGACAGGTATCAAGAACAAATGTCTTCAATATTCTTCAATATGGTTTCTACATTTATATCAAGTACGTTTCTTCTTTGAATTGTTGCTGCGTAGTTCCCGTTTTAAAGTCGCTAGAAATGCATCTGTAAGCAAAACCCTTGAGGCGAAAACG
This sequence comes from Branchinecta sandiegonensis, assembly GCA_030848855.1. Taxonomy (NCBI): domain Eukaryota; kingdom Metazoa; phylum Arthropoda; class Branchiopoda; order Anostraca; family Branchinectidae; genus Branchinecta; species Branchinecta sandiegonensis. The sequence goes on along the minus strand of JAUPMV010000016.1, from coordinate 16,899,386 downwards.
ATAGCAGGATCTTAGGGATCATTGATATATACAGTTTGGTCAAAAGTAGAACCCTTCTGGCACAAATGATCATGGGTTGAGATGTATCGTTTGATAAAAAGAACTTTTCGACCTTGCGGTGAAGATGCGCACTTTAAGGGAGCTAGAACCTCATTTGTAAGCAAAACCCTCGAGGAAAAAATAGTAATGGGCTCATGGGGATCATGAAAATGCATATTTTGCTTAAAAGTATTTTTCTGAATTTGCGGTCATGATTGGTACTTTAAGGAATGGTCGGAGTTGGAAAGTGGTGAATTCGAAGCCAATCTTGTCAAATTTCAAAATATTCCAGCCAAGTTTCATCGTCCTAGCACATTTAGAAGTACCTTTAATCGCGATCAAAGGAATTCCGGACTCCCCCTTAAACTCCCCCCACAGTCGCCTGAGCCAATCCGGTTCTTTAAATGATTTATCAGGAGCATTTGCTAGTTATTCCCACAAAGTTCCATCCCAATCTCTCCAGTCTAAGCCGGTCGCATATTGCCCCTCCCCCCCCCCCCCACCCAGCTGTTGTCGGATCCGGTCCCGACATGAAAAAGATCACTAGAGACATGTCCTTTGTTCAACTACAAAATTTCACTGAAATCCGATCACCGGTTCCAAAGTTATGCATGACTCAATATTCCGGATTCCCCCTTCCTCTACCCCCTCCCCCCACGACTATCGGATCGAGTAAATTTTTATTTACAAGTCAGTTTGATAGGGTCCCTGATACGCTTCCCAAGTTTCGTCGTGAAAATACCCAGAACCGCCATCACTGGAATTCCGGGAAACGGCCCTCCACCCAGCCTAGACCCTCTCCAACCCAAGTGTCCGGATCCATTCCAAATGTGAAACAATTTATCTGGAGCAGATGTTGGTTATTCCCAGCAAGTTTCACTCCGATCCCTCCATTCTAACCGTTTCTCGGGATTTCCGGTCACCCCCCAACTCCTCCATAGCTTTCGAATCCAGTTCGGACTTCAAATGGGACATTTATTCAGGAATTAAGTTTCATTTCAATCCGATCACCCGTTCGAAAGCTACACACCATTAAATTTTCCGGATTCCCCCACCCTCCACTCCCCCAAGATGGTCGGATCGGGAAACTGAGTATCTCCAGGTTGGTTTGGTCGGGTCCCTGATACGCCTGCCAAGTTTCATCATCCTAGCACCCCCTAATCTATATCACGCCCAACGAAGGGGGAATGCCGTGTATAGTACTTTTTACTTACTAGTGTACAATAAAATAATATTCGACTGTGTACAAAACAAGAACCGCCCAACGAAGAAGAGGAGTTCTAGAAATGCCTTTTACATTACTTTTTACTTACTGGTGTATAATAATATAATATTCGACTCTGTACAAAACTCCCAAACAAAGAACTCCCGCCAACATTTTGCTTTTATTCGAACAATGTTTACAACGGGTACGTCAGCTACGATTCTTGATCAGCGATATTTCGGCCCTTTTTGGCAAGGGTCCTCGTCAGGCTGTCAATCCTCTGATTCAACTTCGGGGAAGGAAATAAACCTGTAATCAAACCTGTAATTGGCCATTTTTAAATGTCCGACGAGGTTGTCATTGAGATATCAACCGAGATGGAGGTGTGTTAACTGTTATAACTTTTTCGAACAGAAATCATCTCTGGAGGCTGATATGACTATATCATCCTCTCTGGAGGCTGATATGACTTATATCATCCTCTCTGGAGGCTGATATGACTTATAACATCCTCTCTGGAGGCTCCTTCCCCGAAGTTGAACCAGAGGATTGACAGCCTGACGGGGACCCTTGCCAAAAAGGGCCGAAATATAGCTGATGAAGAATTATAGCTGACGTACCCGTTGTAAACATTGTTTGAATAAATGTTTCAAAGTCAGCTTCAACTCAAAGAATATTTATCAACATTTTGCTTATTCTTGCAAGTGCCATATGAGCTTTCAGCTCTTGTTTTTTTAGTTATGTTGTCCGCAGTCCAATTGTTCCCCTACGCATGATGTCCCTATTTCTTTTAAATAGCCTTCAAGCTTTTTCAGCAATGAATAAGATGTAATATAATACATACGGTATATAATATATGATAATAGAACAAATATGATATATGAAATCGCATACAAAACAAGATACAAAACGAATCAAAAACAAACAAATAACTCTTCTAGTAAATTCTACCTACATAAATTTTCTCTATGCTTCCAACCTATCCGCAAAAACTTTCCAAGCTGCCTAACCCCAAACAGACTTATCTCCTTAAGCTTTTCCACCTACAAACCTTCCCCGAAAATTCGCTCCCCAAATATTTCAACTCTCAAATCATTCAACTCCACACATTCGCACATAAAATAAAACGAATTCTCATCCACACAACCCCACACTGGGCAGAAGTAAGAACCGCTACCACCCTTCTACACTTTAAACATATTTTCTCCGAATTCCCAGGAGGAGGCTATCACTACGAGCGCTAACGATCAATTTTCCTCCGAAGATAACCCTCCCTGAAACGACATTTCTAAACCCAAACGCTCTTTGGCTTTAGCGTAAAGATACATCGACAGTTTTGAGTCTTTCTCGTGGTGCCATTTTTGGATTCCCTTTGAACCAACTTGCTTACCTGGCCTTGGGTGGCTCCTGGACCCTGGCCGTCACACCACTGGGCTGATATCCCGTATTGGTCAAGGATACTTTTTATCTGGAGGGGCCATGAATCACCTGAAGGACCTCTGAGAGCCCGATGAAAAATTTATCTCAAAATAGTAGTACGAAGTTGTATGAAAAAGTAACATGCAGTACTAACTGATGCTACTACATACTTCTACTTCAAGGGTACCGTGTTACTGCATGCTACTGCTTGCTACTATTAGCAAGACTGGATGCTAATATGGCAAGGTAGGATGCTACTGGATGCTACTACATGCGATTGAACCAATCTGAGGCACATTAAATGATAGTATTCTTTGCTATTACATAGTATTATGTGCAACTTTTTCGTACAACTACCATACAACTCCGCAGGCTACAAATTTTTCATCGGGCAGCTTTCAAAGGTCTTCTCCTTACTACTTATCCTACTACTACGTAACGAAAATAATCACAGATCACCCATTAAAACTAAGTTACAACTCTTCTCTGAAAAGCCCTAGAAATCGTTCAGAAGACCCATTTGTAAAACTTCTAACTTAGCTCCTGCATTAAAACCCCACAACTCTGCTCCATCATGCACAGTCGATGTCACTTTAACATTAAGAATATATTTTTGAAACCTCTTGTCCTTGATATCTTTCAAATTACTACCCAGAATGCGTTCACACATCTGTTACCCTTCACCAAAACACTTATTCACGTGCTTACCATACTTGCCAGTTGATGACATTTTAACCCCCAAATGATTCCTGAATCTCTGTATCTTTACCATACAAACTTACCCTTTCCTTTCTCGATGAAAAATTTGTAGCCTGCGTAGTTGGATGATAGTAGTACGGAAAAGTTGCATGTAATACTATGTAACAGCAAAGAATACTATCATTTAATGTGCCTCAGACTGGTCCAATCTTAAGCAGTAGTATCCAGTAGCATCCTGTCTTGCCATAGTAGCATCCAGTCTTGCTAGTAGTAGCATGCAGTAGTATGCACTAACACAGTAGCCTTGAAGTAGAAGCATGTAGTAACATCAGTTAGTACTGCATGCTACTTTTTCGTACAACTTCATTATCTTGAGATAAATTTTTCACCGGGTTGTAGTAATCCCCCCCCCTTTAAGAAAACCCATCATTATTGTTCTATCCGCATTTAAAGTTAACTTTTTCAAACTTAAATATTCCTTCACAAATTCCAGCGAAGACTGGAGATTTTCCTTCGATTCCACCAACAAAACTATATCGTCAGGGAATAACAACTTACACAGCTCTAGAACATCAATAGAAATCAGAGGTTCCATTTTATTTCTTAAAAATACAGACAAATCCTTAAAGCACAATGGACACTTGTAATGCTTTACAAAAGCTTAGGAGAAATCGTGCATCCCTGCTTCAAACCAATTTTAGGATTCTAGGACTGTTGGTCACAGGATAATTCTTCACAGGACAAATCGTCACAGAAAATTTGTCACATGGCCCTTCCCCCCAAAACGGTCAAATCGGAGAAATGAATGTTCTTAACTTCAAATGGTCGAGTCCATCTACATGCCAAGTTCATCATCCTAGCACATTTGGAAGCATATCTTAACTCGGGATCGCCGGAATGTCGGAACCCTCCCTCCAACTCCCCCCACGGCGCTTCAACTTCTTTCGTGCACAGTTGTTTCTTGGTCAGTAGTATAATCCGGCGATACCATGAGAGAGAAACGGCGTAGCAACGGATTCTCTTTTAGTAGAAATATTCCTTGGTTCCATGGTAAACAAGACCAAAGGTGTCGATGAGATCCCAAAAATCTAATATTTGATCCGACAATTGGGTCTTGTCTTCGCCAGATCCAGTCTTCGCCAGGCTAATCATCAGAGAAAACCAAGTTCAGACATACCCCAATAAGCCATATCTATTTTGATGATACTAACAGAAACTTCCTGCTTTACTTCTGCCAAATTTGCGGTTTCGCCCGAATTCTTAGCGAACTACTAGTCCAGCAAAAAAAGAAAATTCAGAAACGAATCCAGCGTATCTCCTTACCCCTATAAAGAACACCGAATCAACTTTAAATAAAACTTTGACTTACAAAAAAACCGGTTACAACCGGATTCCGGACTAATTATATGTCCGGGTAAGAAATGATTTTCATATACAGACTCAGCGTCTCTTCTTACCCCTAAATCTGTCATCTAATCAACTTCAGATACAGCTTTTGCTTTTAACATATTTTCCGGTTTTGACCGGATTCCAGGCTAACTAGTCGTCCGGCGAGAAAATGGCAATGTCTTGCTTACCCTGAAATCGAACGTTTAATCAACTTCAAATGAAACTTTTACTTTTAACCAACTTTCCGGTCTTTGCCGGATTCCGGACGAACCACTTGTCCGACGAGAAAATGGTTTTGACCATCGTGCTCAGCATGTCTTCTTACCCCACAACCGACTATCACATTAGCTGTTTAAACATGTTTTGTTTGTACTTTAATTTGAACCCCCTCCCCCACCCCCAAATATAGGGCTACAGAGCCCATCTACGAACTTGACCTTACCCTTGACCCAAACAATCCTCACACCAAGTTTCATCAAAATATCTCATTCCCTTCGAGAGTTATCGTGCTTACAGACGGACGGACGGACAGACGGACGGACAACTTTTGCGATGTCATAGGTATCCCTCCACTTACGTTTTGGGATTCCAAAAACTTGACCAGGACAGGGCGAATGCTTTGCGCTGATCTTAGTCGCAATGCGTCCTTGATGTCCCAGCTCGTTATATGGCAATATGGTATAACCTGGCTTAAGCATGAAACGATGTCATCACGCAATGACCTTTCCTGACTCATTGACTTAAAATTGTAAAGGAATATGCTGTAACACTTTGCTTCAGACTTACGTTCTAATCGGGACCTAGACTCTACAGCCTCCCGACGTAAGACAACGCTGTAACATCTTTCTTGGCAACGTCTAGGCCTGACAGACTTTCCTTCATCTGAAGTATTTCCTCCAAAATTTTATCAGCGGTCGGCTGGTCCATGTTGCAAAACAAATTTAATACACAGCTTTTACCTGGCTTGCTCCCAACAAAATGCTCAGGGGTTGAGAGTTTGCTTCGTGTTGTCCCGGTTTTACCCGGGACCTAGCTTAAAGAGGGCCACAAAAAATGGCATTTCTACCACACACACAATGCTAACCATCCCTACTGTCACTATGAATGTTCAAAACCACTAAAACACCGTAAAACAATGCGCAAACTAAAAAAAAACCCACCAAATTTCCTAGGTTTGAAATAACTCTTTCTGGAATAAATCTCAGCCGATTATCCCGGACAGCTGTTATGGCACGTAGGGAGCAAAGGGTAAAAATTATAATTTCCATCTAATGCTCCGACTGTTCAAATACAAACAAATTGTAAAACCAAGACCAGTGTGGTACCTCTAAAGACACAAAAATTATCAGTTAGGTCTTATAATTCTTTGCTAATCAATCCTGGAAAATTCCGCCATCTAGAAAAGAAAACGTTGTGCGTGGGTTTTTTCTCGAGCCAAAACAGCAACTCGGCAATCCAGTTCAAATCTAAACAAACCCGTTGCAAGCACCAAGCATCCAAACACTGAGATAGCAAACAAGTTCTCTTGGCGAGCACTACCAGTGTTGCCATTTCAAAAATATTTAGAGAGTGACTTTTGGCCCGAAACAGAGAGTGAACTGGGAGTGAAATCTATTTTCATGAAATGTTCACTTTTGGTCGGAATCGCCTCTGTAAAAATGACACATCTTAATTTTACTTTCATGAAAAAACGTTGAAATAGTTACTTCTGGTCGGAATCCCTGCTGCAAAAATGACACATTTGGTCATTTTCTGAAATAGAGTGATTTTTATGTCCCACGTAGGACAAGAGTGACAAAAACAAAATAGAGTGACAATTCACACTATCGTGCGACATCCCTGAGCACTACTGGCTGACATATTTTTGAATCTAGCAATCTATTGTTACTTAGGTCATTTATCGTTTTTACATTTCATTATTTTTCTGCAGCCTTGAGAATCTATTTCTTGCTCGTTGTCATCAGCTACAATAAGATTTTGAGAAAAGTGAAAAAATCGTCGCGCGCTGGTGTGTCTCAGAGAAGTGAGGAGCAGATGCGACTGGGTATGTTGACTAGGGAAATTTGAAGTGCTTAGATTGTAATTTTCTTTTATTTGTATAAACGGGTTGCACGATCAGTTGTAGCTTCGAGAGTAGGTAAAGTCGAATCTCGAAAAAATAAAAAAATGGATCGGATGAAGTTAAACAATTTCTTGCTCCAGAACCCTTCAAACCATTTGTTCAGAACTTCAAAAAGATTAAGAGCTGTTTAGGATGAAAATGTGCCACAAACGCTCTAACCGCCCGAATGGAAATAATTTAGACGTTTCCAGCTGTTCTGACCTGTTTTCAGCTGTTTTCAGTTGTTTTCAGCTGATATCAGTTGGAAACACCTGCTTCCAACTGTTGAATTTACAGCTACTGGCGATAGACGTCGATGTTACAGCTGTGTATAGCTGCTTGTAGCTGTGAACAGTCGTATCCAGCTGTACTTCTTACGTCTAGTCCGGATAGGCGTAGGAGACACAGCAGTATGTTACTGTATACACCTGTCTGGTGGCGTATACAGCTGTAGTTCTTACGTCTAGTCGGGATACGTGTTGGAGACACAGCGGTATGTTGCTGTATACACCTGTCTGATGATGGGAACAGCAGTTTCTAGTTGTAAGCAGCCGTTTACAGTTGTCAGTGTTTGAGACATAGCAGCATTTCACTGTATATTGCTGTTCGATGGTTGGAACACAGGAGTGTTTAGCCGTAACATTTTTGCACCACGAAGTCCGTGTCAAGAGAAGTGGGAAGTGAACCGTGCTAAAATTGATCAAAGATGATGTTGAGTAGTAATGCATTCTTCTTAAGAATAAACAGCATCATCAGATGTTAAACTAAATTCCAGTTTATTGTAAACGGGAGCGAGTCTTTTCTAAACAGATATTCTTCCAGAAGCAGTTTGGATCGAGTTATTTTCTCGCAGGTTCAAATAGAAAAGACCGACGCATCGTAGCCTACTATATGGCAATCGTTTAAGGTGCGTTCTACAACATACTAGCTACTGTAAAAAAAAGTGTTTATCCGGTTAGAAACACCTGCATGTCTGAGGTTGGTTCGCATACGGTCAACTTAACACAGCTGAAATCAACTTTACGAAATAAATACGGAATATATACAATATATTAAATACGGATTTAAACACCCGTATGTGTGACAGTCGTTTCAGATACAGTTGGCACACCTGAACCCAGCTGTATGTAATTTCTATTACACCGCACTTCATACATGTATGTCTGACGGTTGTTTCGCATCCAGTTAGCACATCTGTATTCAGCTGCACGAAATAGTCCTTACATGGAACTTAACACCTGTATGTCTGACGGTTGTTTCGCATACAGTCAGCACAGCTGTATTCACCCGTATGGAAATAATTTAGACGTTTCCAGCTGTTCTGACCTGTTTTAAGTTGTTTTCAGCTGATTTCAGTTGGAAACACCTGCTTCTAACTGTTGAATTTACCGCTTTGCCGATAGACGTCGAGGTTACAGCTGTTTATAGCTGCTTGTAGCTGTGCACAGCCGTATCCAGCTGTACTTCTTACGTCTAGTCCGGATACTCGTAGGAGACACAGCAGTATGTTACTGTATACACCTGTCTGGTGGCGTATACAGCTGTAGTTCTTACGTCTAGTCGGGATGCGCGTTGGAGACACAGCTGTATGTTGCTGTATACACCTGTTTCTAGTTGTAAGCAGCCGTTTACAGTTGTCAGTGTTTGAGACATAGCAGCATTTCACTGTTTGGGTGATGTACACAGTTTTTTAAAAGCCGTGGAAATGCTTGAAGTTGAGAGCTGTCATCTGTGTTTTTGCTAATTTCACTTTTCTTTGAAGCGCAAAATATTTCAGAAGCAGCTTTCGCAGTCGAAGCCCCCTCTATACTGCTAAAGCGTCTTCTGGTAATTCGATTAGAGTGCTGCCGTTTATTCGATAATTTAAAAAAAAAAATTTAATTGCATCTATATACCAGAATGCAAATATTTCTCCTTAATATAATTGGCTGAGTTGAATCACAGTTAATTAAGCATAAGTTGAAGGTGGAGAGAAGCAACCGTCGGAAGAAGCTATACAACACAACATAGCAGCAACGACACAGCTGGTATCATCTGTGTTTCATACGGACACGGACCTTGGAAAACAGCTCGTTACAGGTATATTTTAGACACCTGTTGAAAACGTCCGAAAATACTTTCGTGTGTTTACAACTGCATACAGCTATATCCACCTGCGTTTGGGACAGCTGTTGAAAATGTCCCATAATACTTCTGTATGTTTACAGCTGTTTCGGCGACACCTGTTGGATAAACGAAAGTAATTGTTACAGCTGAAAACAGCTAAATACAGTAGGCTAAATACTAACAGAAGTATTAAACTTCTGTTAGTTTTACAGCTAAAAACGTCTAAATTATTTCCAAACGGGCGAGAAAAAAATACAGTGATCCATCACTTATGCTCAAATCTAGAAATACATTTATTTTAACTGTCGTAAGTAGGAGCGAATGACAGATTCTGGACTATTTAAATTTGCCTAAGGCTAAGTCAGCAGTCTTCTTAAATCTATTACAAAGCTGCAGGTGTTATTTCAAGAGCTGTATGATTTTTTGGTGCAAATTTTATGTAAAACCAACACATTCTATATTCGGTTTTAACCGATTTTAAACAGTAAGTGAGGCAGTGTATAAAGCCCGAAACTTAACGAACGGTAAATAGGCTAAAACGTGTTTTTTGCTTTTTATTTCATTTAACCTCATTTGCTGTCATTTATTAAAAAGTATAGCTTTTGTAAAAGTATACCCGATGAAAAATTTATCTCAAAATAGTAGTATGAAGCTGTACGAAACAGTTGCATGCAGTACTAACTGATGCTACTACATCCTTCGACCACAACGCTACCGTGTTACTGCATGCTACTATTAGCAGGGACCCATAAATTTCCTGCAATGACTCGCCATTCAGGGGGCTTGTCAATCAGAGATTTTTGATGCGCTCTTGACCGAGCGTCAGATAGTTCGAGAAATACCCACGGGGATAAAATACCCGACTATCCAGATAGACAAAATTTTACGCAGCTGTTGTGCTTAGTTAGGAATATTTCTCTGTGATGGAAGAGTATCCTGGATCTTTTGTCCTAGCTTAGGTACCTGGTGGCATGCTGAATAGTCCCAACAAATTTTGTCTATCTGAGCAAGAACGCCGATTCGAGCCAAGCGGAATTTTTTGAAACTAGGTGAGGCTCGGGCAACATAGCAACATAGAAGCATAGAAAATGACAAGCCCCTTAATGGCGAGTCATTACAGGAAATTTATGGGTCCCTGCTATTAGCAAGACTGGATGCTACTATGGCAAGACAGGATGCTACTGGTTACTACTACATAAGACTACACAACATTAAATGATACATAAATGAGCACATTAAATGATAGTATTCGAACAACTACGCAGGCTACAAATTTTTCATCAGGTAGCTTGTGCCTGTGATCGTCTAGTTGGAAACTGTGAGTGGACAAAAAATAATTTTCAAGTCCTAAACCCTGAAGGCTATATGGTTGCTTTTGGGGATCGTAAAGCCTACTAAATTGAGCATTGAGTTTTCGTAAATGTGCCTTAAGATAGTCTGCAAATAGTTTTAAAAAGTAGCCGAGGCACTGTCAAGGCTCCTACCACCTGTGCAAAGGTGGAAAGATTAAAGTTAACTGAAATATTTGCTACTGGGAATAATCTTATTTCTACTGAGATGAGATTAATTAGAATTCGAGATAAGATTATCTTTTTAGAGACGAGATTAATCCCAGTTTTTTACAATGTATCTGCTCTGTGCAGTAGCCTATCTATTTATCACTCCAAAAAGTCGCCAGAGGCCTATCTCAAGCCTGCTTACAATACTCTTGATGACTAACTCGCCGTGACTATAAAAAATCACTGTTTGCCCAGTGAAGAGCCAGAAACGTCACAAGAATTGTCCCCAACAGACATTGTTTATTGGTTTACATGGACATAGGATCTGACTCAGTATAAGGATTCGATCGGGTGGCCAGAGGCGTTACGAGCCAAAATGTTCGGGGGGTTTTAACGAATTTACCGACTGGCTGATAATTTGTACCTACTGTTTTGCAGAAAAAAAACGACTGCTTTCCAGAAAAAAACGACGGTTTCGAAAATCGACTGATTTGACGAAAAATCAACTGATTTAACGAACAAAATCTTCTGTTTCAGCGAAAAATCGTGGCGCTTCGCGCCGACTCAGTTATTTTTTTCCGACTGGCCGAAAACACCGGGGGGGAGGGGGGGTCGTCCCCTCCCTCCCCCCCCCGGGTCGTGACGCCCCTGCGGGTGGCTTTTCTGTATGCTTCAAGACAGGATGCTACTTGATACCACTACATAAGATTGGTGGCATGATAGCATTTTTTTCTACTACATAGTATGACATGCAAATTTTTCGTACAACTACCATACAACTACGCAGGCTACAAATTTTTCATCAAGTAGCTTGTGTCTATGATCGTCTCGTTGGGAATTATGAGTGGACAACAAATTATTTTAGAGTACTAAGCCCTGAAGGCTACATGGTTGCTTTTGGGGGTCATAAAGCCTACTTAATTGAGCATCGAGTTTTCGTAAATGTGCCTTATAGATAGTATGCAAATAGTTTAAAAAAGTAGCCGAGGCACTGTCAAGGCTCCTAGCACCTGTGCAAAGGTGGAAAGTTATCCCCGGCTTTTACATATTTTTTTACGCCAATTTTTCTCGTGTATACACTGTAAAAAGTTTCTCCGAGTAAGGATTAAAGTTAACTGCAGTATTTGCTACTGGGAATAATCTTATCTCTTCTGAGATCAGATTAATCAGAATTAGAGATAAGATTATCTTTTTAGAGACAAGATTCATCCCAGTAGCAAATACTGCAAGATTTTTTTTTACACTGTATGCTCTGTGTATGCCTATCCATTTATCACTGCACAAAGTCGCCATAGGGCTATCTCAAGCCTGCTTACAATACTCTTGATGACTAACTCGCCATGATTATAAAAATCACTGTGTGCCCAGCAGTAGGTAAGTATATACAAGCCAAAGCCATTCTTATGGGAAAGTCCAAGCCGACTCTTACGGGCAAGTCCAATCCCATTCATATGGGAAAGTCCAAGCCCACTCTTCTGTTAAAGCCCAAGCCCACTGTTTACCGCTTGGGAGAAGAAGAACGTATATTGGAAGTTCTTCCGACCGTTCTGGTCAGTATTTCTCCTGTCCAATGTGTGGAGACGAGAATGAAAGTGTGGTGCATGGGTGAATGTGAAGGATTAATAGAGCTGAGGAATGAAGTGTTTGGAGAATGCGTGAGGGTGTTCGATGAGAAATGGATGTGTGGTATGATTGGTAGCCGTCAGTTTGATGATGTGAGGAGGCCGGCAAGATTCCTCAGGGTCGCTTTTCAACACTGAAAATTATGCCTCCAGTAAGTAGATTAGTGTATAGATCTTTACTCTTTTGTTTTTTTATGGCATTTGCAGCCTCTGGCTCAAGTGCCATATACCGATCACAATTCCGTCTGTCGGTCTGTCGGTCGGTCCGAGTTTTTTGTCACACTTTTCCGAGTTAGGGTACTTCTAGACGAGCTAGGACAATGAAACTTGGCAGGAATATCAGGGACCCGACCAAACAAACCTGGAAATAATCAGTTTCCCGATCCGACCATATGCGGGGGAGTGGGGGCGCTGGAAACTTGAAAATTTAAGGCATTTTGTCACACTTTTTCGAGTTAGGGTACTTCCAGATGAGCTAGGACAATGATACTTGGCAGGAATATCAGGGACCCGACCAAACTAACCTGGAAATAATCAGTTTCCCGATCCGACGATATGCGGGGGAGTGGGAGCGCTGGAAACTTGAAAATTTAGGGCACTTTGTCACACTTTTTCGAGTTAGGGTACTTCCAGTTGTGCTAGGACCATGAAACTTGGCAGGCATGTCAGAGACCAAACAAACTTAGAAATAATCAGTTTTCTGATCCGACCATTTTGGGGGGGAGTGGAGGGCAGGGGAATCCGGGAAATTGAGAAGTGTGTAACTTTCGAACGGGTGATCGGATTGTAATGAAACTTCATAACTGAATATAATATCTATCTGTAATGTCCCGTTTAAAGTCTTGATCGGATTCGGTAGCCAGGGCGGAGTTGGAGGGGGGAAGACCGGAAATTTCAAGAAACGGTTAGAATGGAGGGATTGGAGTGAAACTTGCTGGGAAGAACAAGCATCTGCTCTAGATAAGTACTTTAGACGATTGTACTGGATCCGGACACTTATGGGGGGGGGGAAGGGGGTTTCCCGAAATTCCGGTGATGGTGGTTTTGGGGATTTTTACGATGAAACTTGGCAGGCATATCAGGGACCCGATCAAACTGACTTCAGAATAAAAATTTTGTTGATCTGATAATGGTGGGGGGAATGGAGGGAGGGGAATCCGAAATTTTCAGTCATGCGTAATTTTGGAGTGAAATTTAAGAATTGAACAGAGCACAATTCTCCGATGATCTTTTCCATATCCGGACCGGATCCGGCAACTATTGGGGGGGGGGGGGGGCGGAAAATACGTGACCCGTTTAGAATGGAGGGATCGGGATGGAACTTTGTGGGAAGAACAAACAGATGCTCTAGGTAAGTCATTTACTGAATCGGATTGGCTACGGGCCCCGTGGGGGAGCTTGGGGGGACCGGAAATCTCGAGAAACGGTTAGAATGATGGTATCGGAGTGAAACTTGCTGGGAAGAACAAACATCTGGTCCATGTAAATCTTTTACATAATTTGACTGGATCCGGACACTTGAGGGGGGGGAGGAGGGGGTTTCCCGGAATTCCGTTTTTTGGGGGATTTTCACGATGAAACTTGGAAGGCATATCAGGGACCCGGTCAAACTGACTTGGAATAAAAAATTCTCGATATGATAATCTTGGGGGGGGGGGAGTTGAGGGAGGGGAATCCGGAATATTGAGTCATGCGTAACTTTGGAACGGGTGATCGGATTCGAGTGAAATTTAATAATTAAACAGAGGACATTTTTCTCTGGTGATCTTTTTCATTTCCGGCCCGAATCCGGCAATTACTGGGGGGAGGGCGGAAAATACTTGTCCCGCTTAGACAGGTGTGATCTGGATCGAACTTCGTGGGAATGACAAACAGATTCTATGGATTAATCATTTACAGAACCGGATTGGCTCCGGGTATTGTGGGTGGAGTTGGAGGAGGGGGGGGGGGGGGGTCTGGGATTCCGGTGATCGCGCGTTAAGGTACTTCCGGATGTGCTAGGACGATGAAACTTCGCTGGAATTGGAGACTCAACAACACGGCTTAGAAATTGCTACTTCCCAAATCCGATTATTCCTTGAAGTACCAATCTTGACCGCAAAGTAAAAAAAATACTTTTAAGCAATATATGCATTTTCATGATGCCCATCAGCCCATTAGCATTTTTGCCTCAAGGGTTTTGCTTACAAATGAAGTTCCAGCTCCCTTAGAGTGCGCATCTCAACCGCAAAGTCGAAACTTACTTTTGATCAATCAAATCATCTTATCCTATGCAAGTACCATATGAGCTTACAGCTCTTGTTGTTTATTCTGTTGCCATGGCCTTCTGGCTTTTTTCGTGCAATTAGATCTTAGATCAAGCCAAAGTATACGGAAGGACTTTTCACCGGGTTTTGCACAAAGGCGGGTATCGCACCGCTAGGCATGCGAGCATAATTTTGAATGAGAAATCTAGAACAAAGCGGTTAGCCAAACCGGTTTTGAACAAAGCCCCTGTGCCAGCTAGGCCTTCAAGTGAAAGCTTTCCGGCGATAAACGGTTTTCTGCAGCGGGTAGCAGCCTGGGTAGCAGGAACTCGAGTGTATGCCCTCTGGCGATACGTGTTTTTAGAAGGGCCTTGCGTTTGCCGTTTTAGGTCAGTTCTGGTATAGATCATAACGATGGAGGAGCAAAGCGATGACAGTTTCTCACCAGCAGGACAGAATTACCTTAGAAACGTGTTACCACAGTATGACAGACCGAGTCAGAGGACAGTGCCCTGTTTGCTGGAACGGCAACAAAAGTGGGACCGCAAAACGCCCCATATGATTATAATGTAAGTTAACTTATAATAATTTGATGTTTAAGAGTATATACATATTTTTATATCCCCAAAATAGTCCTTAACACTAGTCCATACCAAATCCTTAAAGTAGTACTAAAGACTATTCCAAATCCTTTAAGTTTTACTAAGAACTATTCTAAATCCTTAAAGTAGTATTTAAAACCGATTCAGATATTAGCTCATATTAATTAGTCTTACTGTGTTTAAGAGTATAGGTATTTTTATATCCATAAATAGTCCTTAACGCTAGGCTACACCAAATCCTTAATGTAGAACTAAACACTACCCCAAATCCTTAGAAGTTTCTATTTGAACCATTCTAAACCCTTAAAGTAAAGCTTAACACTTTTTCAATTATATCGAATCCTTAACGTAGAACTTAATACTATTTTAATTATATCCAATCCTTAAAGTAGAACGTAAAACTAATAAATTATATCCAACGTTTAAAGTAGAACTTAACACTATCCCAAAACCTTACAGAGACACATGTATAATGTTTATAACACGTTTCTATTTCTTTTTAGGATGAAGGTTGTCTGCCTCGTGTAACGAAACGCATCCTAGAGAAAGAAGAGACAGAGCAGAAGCGACACAGGCTAGAATCGACGGTATATACCTCAGCCGTCCCTGAGAAATCTCAACAAGCGCAAAATTTGCCAGTCTCTCCCATCAACCTGCAATCAAAAGTACCTTTGAATGTTTCTGACAAATCAGATTTCAAGTTCGACGAGGCGCAGGAAGGATTCAACCCGGGTGAAGAACAGCCGCCAAACCAGATTGGCGGTCTCCTTGTCAAAGATAGTCCTGAAATACCCATTCCACCTGGATCTCAGAGGATATCTTCTACAGTAGATGTCTTTGTTGTCTTTCCTTGGTTTTAATGATTTACAAACTTTTATTACAGCTGATTTCCCCCTTGATTAATTTTTTCGTCATCCTTCGAATGTTTTCTTTCAGTTTTTGTCATGATGTTTTAATTCTTAATTTCTCTTTCATCTTTTCCTTCTATACTCTTTTTAAAAGTCTTTCTTATTTTACTTCCTTATAACATCTTCTGTTGGAACTGATTTTACTCCCGTGCCCCATCCTCCTCTGGCACTTACTAACTCTTCTACCTAACTTTTTTTCTTTCCAGCTTTTTACGGAGCTTGCAAATGCTTTTGGAAAGTTCCTCAGCTCGTATCGTCTGCACCCTGGAACAACCTTCGAAGGAGCAAGAGCTGGAGATTTGGTGAACCAACTGCGAGAAACTATCGGTGGTATATTGGAAAGCATCCAAAACGAGCAACGTGCGGGGTTGCGTTTCCAAATTTGTGTGAACGGGCGATTTCAAAAACTAGGCACGGATCCAACTGAGGTGCCCCTTTGGTCGTATATGGAACGTTTTTTTATGGGTGCTGATGTAAATGATGCAATTGATGCTTGTTTGCGTAAGATCAACCAATCCGCAGAAAATTTTACGGAAGCGGGAAGTGGGTTTGTTTTTCTTGCTGTTGTTTCATTTGATTTGCATGTGGGTGTTGCGGGTGATGACTTTCCGTTACCAGTAGGTACTAGAGGTCCTTCGGTACCTGATGACCTGCGGAAAAAACGGGCATTAATTCAGTTACAGTTTGATCAACATAACCAATGTTTCAAGTGAGCTGTCGTTGCGTCAGGTCATGATGTTACACGGAAGGGATCGCATAGATCCAATTTGGTGCGCCTGAACTATTTAGGATTGGCGAATGGTGAAAAATTTCCAACAGTCACATTTAATTGCTTTGAAAATTCATGGCCAATCCGGATCAAAGATATCAAAAAGTGGGAGAAACGAGGCTGCGGTTGTACGGGTGGTCATTTTGAGGTATGATGAGCTTGATAAGGTGAAACACACAGTCCGGGTCCCTTCCATCCCGGACGTGAAATATCCTGTATTTCTATTGTATGGGGAACACAAAGAAACAGCACATTTTTGGCCCATCGTCTCACTGTCGCGATTGCTAAAATACAAATAAGACACAGAACGTTACTATTGTCACTATTGCCTGTCAGCTCACAAAACCCCGGAACTTCGGGATGAACACACTCGCTTCTGCTCAGCACACGGCATGCAAAGGGTCTCATTTCCCTCTGAAGATACCAACACTCTGGAATTCCCTAACCACCACCATAAAATTCAGATGGAGTATCGTATTTTTGCTGATTTCGAGTCTGTCCTTAAGCCTGTCGAAGACCTCTTCACCCCTCTCTGATTTCCGAGCATGTGCCTGCTGCTTTTGGTTTTGCCGTCATTGGTCGGGATAAGAAACTTGTTACTTATAAGGAAGAATATGGTGAAAGATGTGATGTGAGGGGTTTGAAGCTTCTTACGAGTGAAGTAGAGTTATCCATAGATAAGGTGCGGCAGACTTATAACGATATGATTATTACCGAGGCTGACCATGATAAGATTGTCTCTGGTACTTGTTGGATTTGTCAAAAGAAGCTAAGTGAAGATCCTTCCCGCAAACCTGGTAACTGTAAGAGGAACACTGTTCACAGGGATCATGATCATTATACGGAAGGTCCCAACTTCAGGGGTAACTCTCATGGATATTGCAACCTTCGCTTTTCCTTTAAGAAAAAGCAGATTCCTGTTGGCTTTCACACTTTGAAGCACCTAATGCTAAGGGAGGGTTTGAAATTTATGGGATGCAACTGTATGATACTTTTCCGTTTCTTTCAAACTCCCTTGACACTCTGATCAAGGTTCAAAAACAAGATGATCCACAGAGCTTTACCATATTGCGTCAGATGTTTTTGGATGATGAAAAGTATGCTTTGCTTACCCAGAAAGGTGTATTCTGCTATTCCTATCTCGACAGTTTTGATAAGTTTCAGGACACTTCACTCCCACCAAAAGAAATGTTTAAGAATGATTTGATTGATGAACACATTTCCGATAGGGAATATACTTTTGCACAAAAGGTGTGGGACACTTTCTCGTGCTCCACTCGACTTGACTACACAATGGTATATCTCAAGTCCGACGTTCTTTGTCTTAGTGACGTTTTTATGAAATTCGCTCAAGATTTCTATGAGTTGTATGAGCTGGAGGTGAACTGTTACTTGCGTATGCCTGCTCTTTGCGACGATTTAATGCTGAAGATGACTGAGTTGTTAACTGATCAGCTGTCTTATCTATTTATTGAAGCTTCAGTTCTGGTTGGTTTTACTTTCCTCAACCAAAGGTACATCAAATGTGACCCTAACGATGAAAACGTGCAAGAGTAGGCTTAGCGTTAGATGCTAACGCATTGTTATATTACCGGCTATATACCCGAGGCTTTGCATAGCTTCTATCAGGACTTTGCGTTTCACGTTAACAAGTTCAAGGTGAAATTTGAAGAGTTATCACCTTATAATCAGCGTAGAATTGTCGATGACAAGGTCCCATGGTCCGAGGCGGAAAAACTAATTGCATTCCTGAAACGTCACGAGCGTCTAATTGTTCATAACACATACCTCAAATGGATTTTGAATCATGGATTTCATTTAGAGGAAATTCACAGAGTTATGCGGTTCAACCAGACACCATACTTGTCAGAGTACATTCATCATCGATTTTTAACTTAGTGGAGAGTTTGGAAGAGTAGCAAAATACAGACGAGTTTGTCGATTTTTGACTTTATTACAGAAATAGCACTAAGTACATCAATAATCATCCACTACTATAACCTCAAATCAATAATTTTGTCAAAATCACACTTTTTACAAAGATTTACAGGTTAGTTCACTTCAGAAAAAAGTGAACCGCCTTCCCATGGTGCGAAGTACATCAAAAATCATCCACTTTTATAACATCAAATCACTCCACTTCTCAAAATCGCACTTTTACACACTTTTACAGACTTATTCACTTCGAACAAAGTCAACTATCTTCTCATGGTGTCAACTGAATGAAATTATAGCTGACTGTTGCGATCTTTCACAGAGATATGCCCGTAAGGTATGGTATTAGTTGCGTTCTTGCGGTAACCTAGAGTAATTGTTACCCGGTAACTGAGTGCACTCTTGTCGTTTCTTTTGTGGTTTCGTCAGTCCACTTACGCTGAACGTCTTTTTTACAGCGATTTCTGGTCGCTGGTTTGACGAAAACTCATTCCAAATTACGGCATTTTCCTTCCCGAATGTTATTTTTTTGTTTGTTAGTAAAATTAGCTTAAATTCAATCCCCCTCCGGTAAAAACCAAATTCCGTGAAAATATTCAAATATTCCCCGAGCCTCGTTTTTGTTGCAATAGCTCTGCCGCATCGTTGCTGCAGCACTTCTTTGCTTTTGCACAATATGCGTTTTTGGATTCACTTTCTTCTTGGTTGAAGCGGCAGCGCTGCAGCATCTTGCAGGGAAGCACGGACTTGGTCGGGGAGCAAGTCCGTGATTCTCGAGAAGCGCTGCCGTCTTCCTCGGAAGCGCTGCAGTGCAAAAACGGATGTAGAAAGAATCAGTCCGGAATCGGCCGAGAAGTGGACCTGCAGCATGCAACAAAAACGAGGCTAACTGAACCAAAAACGACAGTAGCGGAAATACCTTGATTCTCGGCAAAATATTTGAAAAGCCTGAACGTGTTCGTAATTTTGATTCTTTGTAATATAGTTCATCCCTTACACCTGTACGCTTTCCTGTATGCCGACTTGATAAAGGTAGGTCAATTTTTTTTTTTATCAGGCACCAAGAACCTACCATTTTCATAAATCACTTGTCATGTTCCTAAAACCTAAATGCCAAATATTTCTGCAGACAGGACTTGGAAGCGCATAGTCCAGGCATATTTTTTGAAGCATCAGAAATCACATACTTGACCTTCATCGGCAGTAGAAAAGTGGAGAAAAGATCATCATCCATTCAACCATTTCCACCTACTTAGGGTTTCTGCTAGGTAAATGATGCTTTGTTTCACTTCCTGCACTATGGTATAGACTACCGTCGAGAGAGGTATGCTTATTTGATCTGTTATTTAAATGTGAACAGTGCAGTCTTAGGCTAAATGGTAGAATGGAGACCGAGCATACCTAGTCAGGTGTTTGCAGAGACCCTGAATTACCTACTTAGGCCAACTGGTAGCCTGCTGGTAGCTAACTTTAGCCAGCAACTGCGTGAAAAAGGCAAAGTCCAAAGTTAACAAACATTCAAATAAGCATACCTCTACTGTGCATGAGATGGGGTATCTTCTTAGTTGAAGAACTCTCTATACAGTATACTAGTTAATTAGTTTCCATTTTAAAGGTTTTCTTGCTTTACCACATATTACATGGCCGGTAAAAGAAAGTTTTATATTACAGAGCGTCCAATGATGAATGGTACTGAAACCGCAGAAGTATTCGTACTGGTCAATGAAATTCTTGGCAATGTCCTGAATAGCAGTTCCCTACTGGCAAGCCTCAGCGCTATAGATGATTCAGAGTCCCTTGTTGAGCATGTACTCACCAGTACCATCCTTGGGATGGCGAATCTGCCTGGGCAGCATGCCAGAATTTTTGCTTATGGATCTACCATTGAAAAATACTCAGACAGTGACTTCCAGTCACATTTCCGGCTAGAGAAAGCAACATTTGTTCTGTTTGACATTCTAAAGGATTCAGGGCATCTACAGTATTTTTCTCCATATGAAAGTACAAGTTCTGAAGATTTTGATAACCCTGGGAAATCTGTGTCGCTAAAGAAAGCTCTGCTAATTGCAATTTGGTATTTGGCAACCCCAGTGGTGATGCGAGACGTTGGTGATCGTTTTGGTGTAGCCAAATCAACAGTTCACAAATGTGTTCGAAAGATAGCTGTCTCCAAAATTTATAACTTGGCCACAGTCTACCCAGGATTACAACAGGCTTGAAAGCCAGTTTGGAGAAAAGGCAGGGTTCCCAAACGTTGTTGGTGCTGTTGATGGGTGCCACCTTAAGATTCATGCACCAGCATCACAGCAAGCTGCATACATAAACAGAAAAGGAACCCATTCCGTGATACTGCAGGCAATCACATCTCCTGATAAGCTTTTTCTCGACATCAGTGTGGGGTTTCCAGGCTCTGCCCATGATGCCCGTGTGCTCAAAAACAGTGAATTCTACACTGGTGTTGTTTTGGATAGAAACCAAAGATTCCTAAGGGATGACCAGCAACGTCTCTTCTTTTTCTTCTCTAAAAGGCTTAGGATTTTCAGCGATGGGAATATTGCCCTAACAAGGCATGTATATCTTTGTCCTTAAAGCTGAACCGAATTTGAGGTAAGACATTCGAGTTAACCACCCCTAATTCACTTAATGGGCTGGAAGAACTGACGAAATGAGTTACTCGTTTCTTTCGCTATCAAAGTAATCGATTTTCATAGAATGAAATTTTTCCTTCGGATTGTTGATACCTCTTGGTGCTTATAACTCTATGCTTTAACTAGTTAGCAACTAGAGTGGTGAATACAACCAACGGTAAACAAACGAAAAAGAAATCTATTTTAGGTCACACTCAATACGGACTTTTTGGGATCCCAAAACGTGAGTGGAGGGATACCAGTGACATCACAAAAGTTGTCGGTCTGTCCGTTTATACAGCTAATGTGACAGTCAATAGTTGGGTAAGAAGACATGCTGAACACGATGGTGAAAACCATTTTCTCGCCGGAAAAGTAGTTCGTCCGGAATTCGGCAAAACCGGAAAGTTTGTTAGAAGCAAATGTTTTATTTGAAGTTGATTATATGACAGATTTAGGGGTAAGAAGAGACGCTGAATCGGTATATGACAAATTTCGGAATTTCGAACATATAATTCGTCCGGAATTATGTTGAAACCGGAGAATTTCTTATAAATTAAAGTTTATTTGAAGTTTATTAGATGTTATTTATAGGGAAGAGGAGATACGCTGAATTCGTTTCTGAATTTTCTTTTTTGCTGGAGAAGTAGTTCGGTCGGAATTTGGCCGAAACGCGAGATTTGGCAGAATCTGTAAAGCAGGAAGTTTGGTCAGTATCGTGAAAACAGACATGCATTTAACGTCTTTATTTGGTCTCATTCGTTACGAAATTCGGTAATTCAGAGGTATATCTGAACTTGTTTTTCTCAGATATTAGCCTGGCGAAGACTGGATCTGGTGAAGACAAGACCCAATTGTCTGGATCAAATAGTATACACAACTTTTACTTTTAACAAACCTTTCCGGTTTTGGCCGGATTCCGTGCGAACTACTTGTCCGGTGAGAAAATGGTTTTCATAATCGTGTTCAGCATGTCTTCTTACCAATTAATCAACTATCTCATTGAATGTTTAAATGTAGGCCCCCTAAACGTAGGCCTACAGAGATTATCTACGTACTCGACCTTTCCCTTGATCCAAAGGATCCCACACCAAGTTTCATCTGAATATCTAATTTCCTTCGAGAGTTAACGTGCTCACAGACGGGCAGACGGACAACTTTTGCGATGTCAGAAGTATCCCTCCACTTACGTTTTGGGATCCCAAAAACTGGGCAGTGTATTTTATTCGGAGACATAAAAATAAGCTTGCTTTTCAGTTAAACTTTAACATTTCACAGTTCAAGATTGGCTCCTTGAGTAGTTTCGCCATATGGCAAATTCTCGCCGTTCCCGGGGAGTTCCCCACGTTTTATTTAGTCTCAGAAACTCGCTTTCCGCATTCTCACTAGTCGTCAGTAATAATAATAGTCAAATTATTGCATCAAAAAGGCTTTCGCCTTTATAAGATCTCTCTCTATATGTCAACAGTATAACTGTTCGAAGCTGCAAAGAGGAGATGAAATATTTACTGTTTGACTTGGCCTATGCGAAGACCAAAGGTCACTTTTGTCGGGGAATGAAGCTGACTGTGTACACCAAAAGGTACCGGTGTGCACCTCCTTGATATTCATCATCTGATATTGGTACCGCAACAGCCAAACGAGCACAGCCGTTTGCATCTTAACCTCTCAGGACAGACATTCACATAGCCTAGAAATGCAGAAATAAATTGACTTACCAATAACATTATCCCAAGGATATATACACCTTTCTCCAGCTTAAAACAGCAACATTGGCTCGGTAAACACATTGCGAGATTCCAACTACTTTTAGCACAACTCTGATAATCAAGGTAGTGCGGAGCAAATCTGTGCACATACTGTCTGCGACTGTCCTTCAAATCTACAAATCGTTTTCAATGACTTCTCGTCGTTCTTCTGTTCTTTTCTTGGAAAGTATTACCTACTGGATCACGATCAGGGATCCGAGTAAAAATACGTGCTGATCTCATGTCCAAAGTTTATTTTCTCACTGGTGAAGCAGGCAAAAGTCGGAAATGAGTTTAAATCTCATGTTCCTTAGAGTTTTGGTTCGGGGCTAAGAACGCATCAGTGCTTCGACTTGTTCCTCTTCAAAAATCCTGCCGGGGACCCCAAAAATTCTGAAAAATCCTGCTCGGAAAGTAGGGAAAATACCGGCTTAAAGAAAAAAGGAAAACAAGAGCTGTAAGCTCATATGGCACTTGCATGTGTCAAGATGATTTGATTGATCAAGAGTAAGTTTCGACTTTGCGGTTGAGATGCGCGCTATAAGGGAGCTGGAACTTCATTTGTAAGCAAAACCCTTGAGGCAAAACTGCTAATGGGCTGATGGGCATCACGAAAATGCATATATTGCTTAAAAGTATTTTTTTTACTTTGCGGTCAAGATTGGTACTTATAATCGGATTTGGGAAGTAGCAATTTCTAAGCAAATGTTGTTGAGTCTCCAATATTCCAGCGAAGTTTCATCGTCCTAGCACATCTGGAAGTACCTTAACGCGCATCACCGGAATCCCAGACCCCCCTCCCCCTCCTCCAACTCCACCCACAATAACCGGAGCCAATCCTGTTCTGTAAATGATTAATCCAGAGCATCTGTTTGTCATTCCCACGAAGTTCGATCCAGATCACACCAGTCTAAGCGGGTCAAGTATTTTCCGCCCTCCCCCCGATAATTGCCGGATTCGGTCCGGAAATGAAAAAGGTCACAAGAGAAAAATGTCCTCTGTTTAATTATTAAATTTCACTCGAATCCGATCACCCGTTCCAAAGTTACGCATGACTCAATATTCCGGATTCCCCTCCCTCAACTCCCCCCCCCCAAGATTATCATATCGAGGATTTTTTTTTTTTATTCCAAGTCAGTTTGACCGGGTCCCTGATATGCCTTCCAAGTTTCGTCGTGAAAATCCCCCAAAAACGGAATTCCGGGATACCCCTCCTCCCCCCCCCTTAAGTGTCCGGATCCAGTCAAATTATGTAAAAGATTTATATGGACCAGATGTTTGTTCTTCCCAGCAAGTTTCACTCCGATACCATCATTCTAACCGTTTCTCGAGATTTCCGGTCCACCCCCCCACCCCACCCCACCCAGCTCCCCCGCGGTGCACGTAGCCAATCCGATTCAGCAAATGACTTACCTAGAGCATCTGTTTGTTCTTCCCACAAAGTTCCATCCCGATCCCTCCATTCTAAACGGGGCACGTATTTCCCCCCCCCCCCCCCCCCAATAGTTGCCGGATCCGGTCCGGATATGAAAAAAATCATCGGAGAAATGTCCTCTGTTGAATTCTTAAATTTCACTCGAATCCGATCAACCATTCCAAAATTACGCATGACTGAAAATTTCGGATTCCCCTCCCTCCACTCCCCCCACCATTATCTGATCGACAAAATTTTTATTTTGAAGTCAGTTTGATTGGGTCCCTGATATGCCTGCCAAGTTTCATCGTGAAAATCCCCAAAACCACCATCACCGGAATTCCGGGACCCCCCCCCATAAGTGTCCGGATCAAGTACAATGGCCTAAAGGACTTACCTAGAGCAGATGCTTGTTCTTCCCAGCAAGTTTCACTCCGATCCCTCCATTCTAACCGTTTCTTGAAATTTCCGGTCTCCCCCCCCCCAACTCCCCCCTGGCTACCGAATCCGGTCAAGACTTTAAACGGGACATTACAGATATATATTCTGTTCAGTTATGAAGTTTCATTACAATCCGATCATCCGTTCGAAAGTTACACACTTCTCAATTTCCCGGATTCCCCTGCGGATTCCCCTCCCTCCACTCCCCCACCATTATCTGATCGACAATATTTTTATTTTGAAGTCAGTTTGATTGGGTCCCTGATATGCCTGCCAAGTTTCATCGTGAAAATCCAAAAAACCACCATCACCGGAATTCCGGCCCCCCCCCCCCCATAAGTGTCCGGATCCAGTACAATGGTCTAAAGGACTTATCTAGAGCAGATGCTTGTTCTTCCCAGCAAGTTTCACTCCGATCCCTCCATTCTAACCGTTTCTTGAAATTTCCGGTCTCCCCCCCCCGAACTCCCCCCTGGCTACCGAATCCGGTCAAGACTTTAAACGGGACATTACAGATATATATTCTCTTCAGTTATGAAGTTTCATTACAATCCGATCATCCGTTCGAAAGTTACACACTTCTCAGTTTCCCGGATTCCCCTGCCCTCCACCCCCCCCCCCCAAAATGGTCGGATCAGAAAACTGATTATTCCTAATTTTGTTTGGTCGGGTCTCTGATATGCCTGCCAAGTTTCATGGTCCTAGCACAACTGGAAGTACCCTAACTCGAAAAAGTGTGACAAAATGCCCTAAATTTTCAAGTTTCCAGCGCCCCGCACTCCCCCCCATATGGTCGGATCGGGAAACTGATTATTTCCAGGTTAGTTTGGTCGGGTCCGTGATATTCCTGCCAAGTTTCATTGTCCTAGCTCATCTGGAAGTACCCTCACTCGAAAAAGTGTGACAAAACGCCCTAAATTTTCAAGTTTCCAGCGCCCCAACTCCCCCGCATATGGTCGGATCGGGAAACTTATTATTTCCAGGTTACTTTGGTCAGGTCCCTGATATTCCTGCCAAGTTTCATTGTCCTAGCTCATCTGGAAGTACCCTAACTCGAAAAAGTGTGACAAAATGCCCTAAATTTTCAAGTTTCGAGCGCCCCCACTCCCCCGCATATGGTCGGATCGGGAAACTGATTATTTCCAGGTTCGTTTGGTCGGGTCCCTGATATTCCTGCCAAGTTTCATTGTCCTAGCTCATCTAGAAGTACCCTAACTCAGAAAAAAGTGACAAAATGCCCTAAATTTGCAAGTTTCCAGCGCCCCGCACTCCCCCCCATATGGTCGGATCGGGAAACTGATTATTTCCAGGTTAGTTTGGTCGGGTCCCTGATATGCCTGCCAAGTTTCATTGTCCTAGCACATCTGGAAGTACCCTAACTCGGATATGTGGGACAAAAAAACTCGGACCGACCGACAGACCGACAGACCGACAGACCGACAGACGGAATTGTGATCGGTATATGGCACTTGAGCCAGAGGCTGCAAGTGCCATAAAAACTTTTAGTTCGTTCTTGGGTACTTGTTTCAGTCTACTGATTCACTAAATGAATAATAAACAACTACATATCGTAAACATCAAGACTGCCAGTAAATAGTGGCTTCAATAGAAATGTAATAGCGTTTAACTTTTTATTTTTATTTTTTTTTTGGGGGGGGGTCAGTTAGGCCGACGGGACCTGAAAATTGTATGGACAAAAAGCGCTACGGTGATTTAGCTCAGCTGAGTTAACTAAATGAAGCGCCGCTGGTGAAATTGTTTTGATGGTACTTGAGCATACTCAAGTGCCTCGGATTCTGCCGTTAGACCAAGTGATTTGTGCATTTATTTATCACCTGTGCTATACTGATGCTAAGCGGGGCTCTCTCGCTGTCGATAAATGCTAGTGCTTGTGCGCTCCATCTACTCCCTTTCCATCGTCGGATGAAAAGTCTATTCTGAACCGCGGGAGCACCCGACCAAGATAAATCACTTGGTTGACGGCGCGGGCAGTGTTGTCAGATTGGCTTATTTTACGCCAAGCTGGCTTATTTTGTTGGTGACTGGCGTGAAAATTTTTGGAACTGGCTTGTGGCTTAAAACTTGGCTATTTTTATTTTGAGCTGGCTTATTTTTTGGCGTGGTTTGCTTTTTCGGGAAGAAATTATGTTTTTCGACAATCCATTTGAGATGAACCCGATTCTCGAACGAAGTTGGAGCCTCTATGCTCACGAAAGGTCAAAATCACGTGAGAATTTCTGTAAAGTCTCTAGAGTTCCACATGGGGTAGCGGTTTCTCGCAATTCTACTAAATGCAGCTTCAAAATAATCTCTACACTGGAACTGAACTTCCTCAAGCCAGGGAACGAATTGGAAGGTGGATAATGCCTGTAGGATCAAAGGACCTGAATAGTGGTGAGTATTTCTACAAAACGGCCGTCAAAACTTGGACACCTTTTAAAAGTAAAGTTAGATTTTGGGCAAAAATGGTCTGGCTTATTTTTGGCTTGTTTTTCAAAGGCTGCGGCTTGCTTTTTGGTTCACGATCTGGCAACACTGGGCGCGGGTTGAAGACGCACGTTTATTTTTTATTTTTTTAATTTTAATCATTGCTATTTTAAGCGACTGCTTCAAGCTCAGGGGTTTGTGTCCCTTCGATTATTTCGAAGGATACCGTTCTACAAAATAGTACTGAAATGTCCGGACAACTGAGAGTGAGAAAAACTACACATATAACTTTTATCCGTAGGATCACGGAATATAATAACTTAAACTACTCCATGCTAAATCGGGTGAAACTGAGATAGTCGTCTGCATGTAAGTAAGTAAGTAATTTATTTATCACCCGCCATTTTGAAAAGGTTGAGTAAATGAAGAAAATAAAGAAAATTAACAAAACACATAAACACACAGAAAAAGACACTTAATTTTCAGTCTTCGGTCAGGAAGCGTAAATAGTTTTAGTAAATAGTTAAATAATAGTTTTAGTAATTTTTTTAGTAAATAGGATGTGTAAATAGTTCTACGAAATATTCGTTTTATCACGGAATATCACTCTTACTACTATATGCAACTCTTACCTGTACCACGGAACAACTCAAACTACTTCCATGCAGAATCTATTCAAACTGAGACAGTCGTCTACAGTAGTATGTAGGTGTATATAGTTTTATGAATCATATGCAGTACCAAGGAATATCACTCATACTGCTATAGCTCCGAAAAACATAGTTATATCTAGTAGTAAAGAATCGTAGGTGCAACTCCGCAGCGACTTTATCAAGAGTATGAAAGACTATCACTGCTACTCTAAGCAACTGCTTCAACAAGCTCAGTAGTATGTAGTAGTATAAATACTTTTTATATAACTGCATTTAGCGTCGGATAATCTTAAGAAGTAGCATGCAGTAACACGGTAGTCGTGACATAGAAGCATGTAGTATTATCAGTTGATACTGTATGCTACTTTTTCGTACTACTACACACTACTATTTTGAGATAATTTTTCATCGTGACTGACTCCTTAAACTCAAACTTGCACTACATCAGTTACAGTCAAGGTAGCTCTGTCGATCGGCAACTTCCTCAGTGGGCGGAAACAAATTGTCTCAGTTGTCGACCAAGAAGGAAACAGTGTTTGCGTAACCAAGTTGCCGAATGAAGAAACAGTCAAAACTCTTCAAAAAAGTTCGTGAGCTGTCTAGCAGGAAAGATCCCATCTCCACAGCAAACCTGGACAAACAGAACAACGCCATCAACGACGCTAAAATGAACTCGAACGATGGAAGGAACATTTTGAAGATAAACTAAATAAGCAAATAAATCCCCCAAGCCAATCCCAACATACTAAACTCCTTCCCCATCAATGATCGAGAAAACTCCACCACCACCCTTGAAATCAGAAACCGAGGCAGCGATAAGATCCCCGAAACGTGGGAAGGCCCCTGGACCGGACGGTACCACTGCGGAACTAAGTAACATCGGCTCAGAGGACGTCGTCAAATTATACCACGAAAATGTGTCAGCCATATGGTCAACTGGCCACGTCCCACAGCTACGGTGTAAGGCAGCTCAGGGATTATTCCTGTCCGAACTGTTATCTCTCTACATCTTCCAATCGGCCATATCTTCTTCTCTGGATTTTTTGCACCCTGCTTACTTTTATGAAGCTACATAGCCTACGCGGACGACTTGCTCTTAGTAAGCCGTAGCCGATCCACATCCACAAAAAATGTCCGTAAGCTGTCGTCGGAACTTCTCAAAATGGGCCTTGAAGTTAACCTCTCAAAATGTGAGTACCTGGGCTAACACTCAAAATGCCCACGGCTCAAAATGCCCAAGACTCAAAATGCCCACGACTCAAAATGCCCACTAAAAATGCCAGCACCTCAAAATGCCCACGGCTCAAAATGCCCAAGACTCAAAATGTCCACGACTCAAAATGCCCACGATTGATAGAATTGAGGTTTTCAGTCCGTAATTAGGCGTGATTGAGTGACGGGAGGGGTAGACCGAGTATCAGAATGACGATAATCCTTTGACGAACTTGTATAATCTCAGTTATAAATATAACACTGGTTAATTATTATTTACAAGAAACATTTGTAGCCTATTGCGTCGTGGTTAGATGCCGCAAAAGCGGTGTGCTTTCTTGAGGAAGCCTCTGACTGATATTGAGCCCCCTTGGATTTAATTGCTTGAATTTGCTGGTCTTTCCGGACCATTCTTCGGTTCCTTCGAATGAAGTCGGCTCCAGCACCGATCTGGAGGATTCCATCTCGTCTTGGATGGTCTGAGCTTCTGTTCAGTCTGTTGAGGACTCGGTGCCAGGCCTCAACGTGGTTCGTGGTCCGACATTGTCATGTTGATTCCGGTGGAAACGTCAAACTCGAACTTAGCCAGGTATCTATAAAGAAAACAAGAGGTGTAATATTAAGATTGTCGCCTAATAACTTTTCTAGAGCACGGCCCTATAGAGTCGACAGTAGACCGTACAGCGCCTTAAGTGGTAAAGAAGCAACTAAACCTTTTTACTTTCATAAAAAGGCTGACAACATTCTTCTTCATCACAACCTTTTTCCTTTTTTCACAAAAAAGCGTCCTGATTAGTTGGTTTATTTTGAGCTTTGTTTTTTTGTTTTTTTTTTGCATGTACTTCGTTGTATATTTAGTAGGCTAATTTGTCTTTAACGGTCAGTTGTTTATTAGTATGTAAGTGTGTGTGAGTCTGACTGACATGTTGTTGTTCCTTTTTATACATTACTCTTCAGTTTTGAAGGATTCAAATAAATAATAATAATAATAATAATAATAATAGTAATAATAATAAAACATTAACAAATATATTGCATTTAGTAACCGATGCCGTTGAAGCACAAATACAGTAAAACGAACTTGATAATAGTACTACGAAAATGTCAGGGAAAAGATTCTTTAAAAAAGCCTTCAATAGGTTATTATCGTTTCGCTTCTACAGTTTGTCGCAGATTTCCAAGTTCCAGTCAAAGCCTAGCAAGATATTATAAGATTTTTTCTTCAGCCAAATAGATACACACCTTCAAGATAGTCGTTGGACTTGTCAATCCTCGGTACTGAAGGTGAAGACGCACGAAGTCCATACCAGCCAAACAGAACGCATCGTTTAGGTAAAAACTAGGGCCAATCATTGGCGGAAGAAGCTCGCGAACTCATGATTGCTGGAGTATACAACCTGAAGTCCCAGGCCCTGCGCATACCTCCATACCGCTTGAGTGAAGTGAAAATAGCATCCAATATGCTTCGCTCCCAGGTAAACGATGAAGAACGCCTTGATGACTGCTTGTTCGTAGCCGGAATGGAAAGTCGGCGATGAGACATCAAGTCCAAGGTCTTCGATCTTCTCTGCTAGGAGCGTCAGTGCCTTCACGTAGACTCTTTTGAAATTCTTTGGGAGCAGGAAGTAGACCAAGGGAACCATTTTTCCGTCAACGAAAGTATGAATCGTAAAACTACTGCTTTGGTGCTGCTCTGAAGGTACCATCGACGAACTATCTTTCGGCAATGGCGAGTCGTCTTAGGTTTTCATCTGTCGCGAACATCAGCACGCGGTCACTGTCGGCAGAATCCCCAACGAGAAAAGCTTCACCTCTCTTTGTTTCCCTCCATTCCGGACCCAGGTGGATGTCGTCCCGACTTGCTGGCTCCGTCGGACATGTTACACATCGTGCTCGGAAAATTGTGTTCTTGGCTGACACGAAGCTTGGTAGTTCTTCGGAGATATTTGTTCCATGCTCGTGCTCAAGCTTCCTTCGGACTTGGTTGAAGATTTGAAGCGCCCTCGTGTTTGAATTCTGAACAGCCTTCTTCTATAGCAGCTTCGCCATTTTCTGGATATGTCATTTTCTGGATCTGGATATGGATATGATTTTGTTTCTTCAATTCCCTTTGGTCCCTCCTGTTCTTTTCTTTTTTACAATTTAAAATGAAACCCACTATGTAGGACATTTTTTACATACAGCTTTGGCCTACCTACCAACCTTCCCCACGGTCACTCAAAACCCCTAAACAGAAAGAAAAAGCCTATTTTGCTTTATTTACCTCCGCCAGTCCAGAGGGTCCCGGGGTCTGATCCGTCATACTACCTTCACTGTCATCGGCCCGAGCCCCGACTTGTGGGGGGGTGGGGGGGTAGACAGGCTGCTTGGTGACATCTCTACCAAAAATGTGCGAATTTTTTCGCTGTCGACCCAAGTAGGCACTGTTCAGATACAATTACTGCAAGCTCACTTTCACTAAGACCGATATTATCCACTACGAACCTGACTACGGCCCGTCTATTCATGTCCCGTATAGACATATCCTGGATTGTTTTCCACTCAAAACCCTCAGCGTTAAAAGTTCTGGCCTTTACCGCCAGAATCACTTTACCGATATTCATGGTTCTGAGTCAAGTTCCTCGAACGTGCGTCTTCCACCCGCGCCCAGTGTTGCCAGATCATGAACCAAAAAGCAAGCCGCAGCCTTTGAAAAACAAGCCAAAAATAAGCCAGACCATTTTTTGCCCAAAATCTAACTTTACTTTTAAAAGATGCCAAGTTTTGACGGCCGTTTTGTAGAAATACTCACCACTATTCAGGTCCTTTGATCCTACAAGCATTATCCACCTTCCAATTCGTTCCCTGGCTTGAGGAAGTTCAGTTCCAGTGTAGAGATTATTTTGAGGCTGCATTTAGTAGAATGGCGAGAAACCGCTACCCCATGTGGAACTCTAGAGACTTTACAGAAATTCTCACGTGATTTTGACCTTTCGTGAGCATAGAGGCTCCAACTTCGTTCGAGAATCGGGTTCATCTCAAATGGATTGCCATAAAACATAATTTCTTCCCGAAAAAGCAAACCACGCCAAAAAATAAGCCAGCTCAAAATAAAAATAGCCAAGTTTTAAGCCACAAGCCAGTTCCAAAAATTTCACGCCAGTCACCAACAAAATAAGCCAGCTTGGCGTAAAATAAGCCAATCTGGCAACACTGCCCGCGCCGTCAACCAAGTGATGTATCTTGGTCGGGTGCTCCCGCGGTTCAGAATAGACTTTTCATCCGACGATGGAAGGGGAGTACATGGAGCGCACAAGCACTAGCATTTATCGACAGCGAGAGGGCTCCCTGAGAGCCCCGCTTAGCATCAGTATAGCACAGATGATAAATAAATGCACAAATCACTTGGTCTAACGGCAGAATCCGAGGCACTTGAGTATGCTCAAGTACCATCAAAACAATTTCACCAGCGGCGCTTCATTTAGTTAACTCAGCTGAGCTAAATCACCGTAGCGCTTTTTGTCCATACAATTTTCAGGTCCTGTCGGCCTAACTGACCTCCCCCCCAAAAAAAAAAATAAAAAAAAAATAAAAAGTAAAACGCTATTACATTTCTATTGAAGCCACTATTTACTGGCAGTCTTGATGTTTACGATATGTAGTTGTTTATTATTCATTTAGTGAATCAGTAAGACTGAAACAAGTACCCAAGAACGAACTAAAAGTTTTTTTTTCTTTTTTCTTTAAGCCGGTATTTTCCCTACTTTCCGAGCAGGATTTTTCAGAATTTTTGGGGTCCCCGGCAGGATTTTTGAAGAGGAACAAGTGGAAGCACTGATGCGTTCTTAGCCCCGAACCAAAACTCTAAGGAACATGAGATTTAAACTCCAGTTAAATGAAATTTCCGACTTTTGCCTGCTTCACCAGTGAGAAAATAAACTTTGGACATGAGATCAGCACGTATTTTTACTCGGATCCCTTATCGTGATCCAGTAGGTAATACTTTCCAAGAAAAGAACAGAAGAACGACGAGAAGTCATTGAAAACGATTTGTAGATTTGATGGACAGTCGCAGTCAGTATGTGCACAAATTTGCTCCGCACTACCTTGATTATCAGAGTTGTGCTAAAAGTGGTTGGAATCTCGCAATGTGTTTACCGAGACAATGTTTGCTGTTTTAAGCTGGAGAAAGGTGTATATATCCTTGGGATAATGTTATTGGTAAGTCAATTTATTTCTGCATTTCTAGGCTGTGTGAATTTCTGTCCTGATGTCTGCTCGTTTGGATGTTGCGGTACCAATATCAGATGATGAATATCAAGGAAGTGCACACCGGTACCTTTTGGTGTACACAGTCAGCTTCCTTCCCCGACAAAAGTGACCTTTGGTCTTCGCATACGCCAAGTCAGACAGTAAATATTTCATCTCCTCTTTGCAGCTTCGAACAGTTATACTGTTGACATATAGAGAGAGATCTTATAATTGTGAAAGCCTTTTTGATGCAATAATTTGACTGTTATTATTACTGACGACTAGTGAGAATGCGGAAAGCGAGTTTCTGAGACTAAATAAAACGTGGGGAACTCCCCGGGAACGGCGAGAATTTGCCATATGGCGAATCTACTCAAGGAGCCAATCTTGAACTGTGAAATGTTAAAGTTTAACTGAAAAGCAAGCTTATTTTTATGTCTCCGAATAAAATACACTGCCCAGTTTTTGGGATCCCAAAACGTAAGTGGAGGGATACTTCTGACATCGCAAAAGTTGTCCGTCTGCCCGTCTGTGAGCACGTTAACTCTCGAAGGAAATTAGATATTCAGATGAAACTTGGTGTGAGGATCCTTTGGATCAAGGGAAAGGTCGAGTTCGTAGATAATCTCTGTAGGCCTACGTTTAGGGGGCCTACATTTAAACATTTAATGAGATAGTCGATTAATTGGTAAGAAGACATGCTGAACACGATTATGAAATTCATTTTCTCACCGGACAAGTAGTTCGCACGGAATCCGGCCAAAACCGGAAAGGTTTGTTAAAAGTAAAAGTTGTGTATACTATATGATCCAGACAACTGGGTCTTGTCTTCACCAGATCCAGTCTTCGCCAGGCTAATATCTGAGAAAACCAAGTTCAGATATACCTCTATAAGCATGTCTGTTTTCACGATACTGACCAAACTTCCTGCTTTACAGATTCTGCCAAATCTCGCGTTTCGGCCAAATTCCGACCGAACTACTTCTCCAGCAAAAAAGAAAATTCAGAAACGAATTCAGCGTTTCTCCTTATCCCTATAAATAACATCTAATAAACCTCAAATAAACTTTAATTTATAAGAAATTTTCCGGTTTCAACATAATTCCGGACGAATTATATGTCCGAAATTCCGAAATTTGTCATATACAGATTCAGCGTCTCTTCTTACCCCTAAATCTGTCATATAATCAACTTCAAATAAACCAATTGCTTCTAACAAACTTTCCGGTTTTGCCGAATTCCGGACGAACTACTTTTCCGGCGAGAAAATGGTTTTCACCATCGTGTTCAGCATGTCTTCTTACCCTACTATTGACTGTCACATTAGCTGTATAAACGGACAGACCGACAACTTTTGTGATGTCACTGGTATCCCTCCACTCACGTTTTGGGATCCCAAAAAGTCCGTATTGCGTGTCACCTAAAATAGATTTCTTTTTCGTTTGTTTACCGTTGGTTGTATTCGCCACTCTAGTTGCTAACTAGTTAAAGCATAGAGTTATAAGCACCAAGAGGTATCAACAATCCGAAGGAAAAATTTCATTCTATGAAAATCGATTACTTTGATAGCGAAAGCAACGAGTAACTCATTTCGTCAGTTCTTCCAGCCCATTAAGTGAATTAGGGGTGGTTAACTCGAATGTCTTACCTCAAATTCGGTTAAGCTTTAAGGACAAAGATATACATGCCTTGTTAGGGCAATATTCCCATCGCTGAAAATCCTAAGCCTTTTAGAGAAGAAAAAGAAGAGACGTTGCGAAAGAGATAGTTTGCTGTACACAGCATCCGAAGAATTGAGTTCACTCATAATATTTATTTAATATATTTACTCACATTTTGTGTCTATTATTTTTGTAATGATAATTGTTAACTGTGCAGATTTCTACGAGAATTCATAGAAATGATTTCGCCCTTCTTTTTTAGGTGGGCAACTCTTTGTCCATGGCTGGTAGTGTCTTCAAATAAGCAGGAGAGAAGGCAGGAAAGGGGGACCCGTCTATTCGCCCACCGTCGATTCGCCCAACCGTCATTAGACCCAAAAAATACGTCACATCCCCCACTTTTTCCGACAGTTCGCCTAACCGTCACAAGACCCAAAATATCCGTCGATTCGCTCACCCGCTGTTTCGCCCACCCGTTGATTCATCCGCCCGTCGATTCACCCACCCGTCGATTCACCCACCCGTCGATTCACCCACCCGTCGATTCGCATACCGTCGATTCACCCACTTCTAAAATCCGTCGATTCACCCACTTCTAAAATCCGTCTATTCACCCACCCGTCGATTCGCCCACCCGTCATAAGACCCAAAAAATCCGTCACAACCCCCACTTTTTCCGACAGTTAACCTACCCGTCACAAGACCCAAAATATCCGTCGATTCGCCCAATTTTCAAAATCAACCTCTGACCTGGCGCGGCCTTTATCATTGAACGCGGTATCAGAAAGCGACTGAGTCGCAGGGGAGTAATTAAGAAGGTTACGATACCGTCCCATGTAAATAAGGGTGAAAACTAGTAAATATAGCTTGGGGCAGATTGATTAGAAGCATCAAAAAGAGGATGAATGCAAGAGTAAAACATCAGAAAAAGAGCTACCGTTTTTATGGCACTTGCAGCTCCGCTCAAGTGCCATATACCGATCACTTTTCGGTCTGTCTGTCATGCCACTGTCCTCAAGTTAGGGTACTTCAAGACGTGCTAGGACGATGAAACTTGGCAGGTATATCAGGGACCCGACCAAACCAACTTGAGAATAGTCATCTGCCCGATCCGACCATGGGGGGGGGGGGGAGGGGAGACCGTGGAATCCGGAATTTAGCAGCATGCATAACTTTCGAATAGGTGATCGGATCTTAATGAAACTTGATATTTGGAAAGACCTCTTGTCTCAGATGTCTCCCTTCAAGTCCGGAATGGATCCAGTGACTTTGGGGGGGGGAGTTGGAGGGTGGAACCGGAAATCGTGTGACATGTTCATAGTGGACGGATCGGGATGAACTTGGTGGGAAGTACAAGCACAAGCCCTAGATACATAGTTGACAAGATCGAACCGGATCCGAGCACTGTGGGGGGAGTTGGAGGGCGGGTTCCGGAATTCCGGTGATCCCGACTTAAGGTGCTTACACATGTGCTAGGACGATGAAACTTGGCAGGCCTATTAAAGACCCGACCAAACTAACCTGGAAATCCGACCCGGTGGTCGGAAGATCCGACCTCCGTGGGGGGAGTGGAGGGAGGGGAAATCCGGAATATTGACGTATTTACAAATTTTGAACGGGAAATCGGATCTTAATGAAGCTTTTATACTTGGAGATACCTCGTGTCTCAGATGTCACAGTTCAAGTCTGAGATAGATCAGATGACTTTGGGGGGAGTTGGAGGGGGGACCGGAAATCGCGTGACATCTTCAGAGTGGACGGATCGGGATGAAAATTGGTGGGAAGAACAAGCACAAGCCGTAGATACATAGTTAAAAGACCGTACTGGATCCGAGCACTGTGGGGGGAGTTGGAGGGAGGGTTCCAGAATTACCGTGATTCCGACAGAAGATGCTTACACATGTGCTGGGACGATGAAACTTGGCAAGCAGTTAGCGACTCCACAATTTTAACTTAAAGGACCCCTCGCACTATTTACTCTTCAACTTAAAGTATTTTAAAATATTTTAATACTTTAAAACTAGGCTGTGCTTCCAACAAATAACCCACGGCTTTTGCTGTTTTAAGCCTTTTCCGAGACCCGTTGACTTGTAGCGAAGACAGGGAAAAAAACTTACATAACCGGGTTTCCTGATGGAAAAACTTGTCGCAGACAACCGTCGACAGCGTGATCCACATCGAAGGCAGCAAGACACAGCAAGTGAGAAAATCAGCATGGTTTTATTAGAGGGGCTAGAATGTACCATACAAAGTTGGGGTCTCCGGGCTTAGAAATATATGGATGATTGTGGAAGTAGGTTGCGTTAGTATTATAGGTAAGACAGGTCCTCTAAGAACAGCCGTTTCTCCGATTTGACCACCGTGGGGTGAGTGGAAGGAGGGGGAATCTAGAATCTTCAGGTATGCCTAACTTTTGAACGGGTGATCGGATCTCAGTGAAGCTTGATATTCGGAAAGAACTCATGTCTCAGATGCCCCATTTCAAGTTCGGACAGGATCCGATCAATGTGGGGGAGCCGGGGGGGGGGGGTGGAAATTTTGTGACACGCTTCGAATATGGCGATTGGGATAACACTTGGTGGGAAGAACAAGCGTAATGCCTAGATACATCAGTGACAGAACCGGACCGGATTCGGTCACTCTGGGGGAGTTGAAGGGGGATCCAGAATTCCGGTGGCCGCAATTTAATGTAGGCTACTTCCAGATGTGCTAGGACGACAAAACATGGCTGGAACATTAGAAACTTGACAAGATTGGCTTAGAAATTGTCACTTCCCAGGTCCGACCATCCCTTAAAGTACTCATCTTAACCGCAAAGTACACAAAATACTTTTCAGCAAAACCTACATTTTCATGATCCCCATGAGCACATGATCATTTTTGCCAAAATGGTTCTGCTTAGAAATGAATTTCTGCACCCTTAAAGTGCGCATCTTAACCGAAAAGTAAAAAAAAATACTTTTGACCAACCATATAAATTCATGATCCTAAAGGGCCCATGATAATTTTTTTGTCAAGGGTTTTGATTACAGAAGAATTTCTAGCGCCCTTAAAGTGCACATAATCACAGCCAAGTGCAAAAAAAAATAACCAAACAATACATTCTCGTGATTCCCAAGAGTTATAATATTCAGTATGTACCCAACAATTGCGAAATCATAACAGAAAATATCACAAGTGTAGCGAAGTGTTATTTGTTATTGAACTAAATTACGTCACAGATATGTAATTTTTGATGCTAGTAAGACCATCCGCCTTACATGGGGGGAACATGGAGGGGGGAGGAGGGGGGAGGCACAACATGCCCTTTCAACATCCTAACCACAGGCAGTTACGGTTCGGACCTAGAAACGGGTCAATTAGCTCATCAGCTCTTACGACAAGTCTCATTAGAGCCAAGCATTTTCCGGAAATGTCTTCCCCACTTTAAAACCTCCCGCAAATGAGTTTTTCATCAATTCCACACGCAATCTGGCGATCTACTAGTGATACTTTTCGCACTTCTG
This sequence comes from Branchinecta sandiegonensis, assembly GCA_030848855.1. Classification (NCBI taxonomy): domain Eukaryota; kingdom Metazoa; phylum Arthropoda; class Branchiopoda; order Anostraca; family Branchinectidae; genus Branchinecta; species Branchinecta sandiegonensis. Next base: position 16,860,929 of record JAUPMV010000016.1, on the reverse strand, counting down.
TGAAACTGGATACTGGATATTCCAGTTTTCCCTTACTTGATAAAAGCTTTGTTCTAAGGCCAAGTATCAGGCTGGAGAATTAACACACATATTTTCGTGCCGTTGAAAAACGGTAATTAATGTCTTGTAAAAGTTTGACCAGAACCGATCAGAGTGCCGAGATAGGGGCATGAAAACCCTAAACAAACAAAAATGGGGATATCATAGACGTTCTTCGGGTGGTTCCCAAAATCAGCACGATCTTTTTGCCCACCTCACAATGCCCACGACTCAAGATGCCGTAATTCAGGGTGAAATCAAAATTGTCAAAAATGTCATTCCAACAGTTGAAAATGCTCTCAGGGAAGGCTAAAATCGTCCTGGTTCAAAGTGCCAACGACTAACTGTCGGTAGGGGAGGTCAAAATGATCTGGGACAACGGACAGCGAGATTAAAAGGGACAGGATTACTACGGAAAATTATGAAAGGATTATTTTATAATTCATCAAACTAGAATGATTTGCGCGAAAGTACGAAGAAATGGCGATATAAACCTTGCACCCTGAAGGTAAGAATCGTTAAAAATAACAGTTTTGAGCTCACTGTTGGTGTTTCATTTCTATTTTCAAGATTCGAAATTACATTGTAACTGAACAGTTTCAATGCACGATTATCGCCATCCTTTTTTCCTGCTGGACCGATTCAGCTAAAATCAGGTTCAGCCCGAAACAACAAAAGAAATCCGGTAATAACTTAAGTGAAAAAGTTGACTTATAATTGTCGTCGGCCAGCTGTTCTGCAGAAGCTTGTAAAGCTACCGACTAATTAGTACAATTTCCGACTCATTCGACAAGGGTCATATATAAGGAAGCATAAAATGGATCAGAATATCCCTTGGAGCTTCAGTATTCTAGCTGTAATAGTTTCATAAATATTCTCCTCTGGGTTTCCGTCGGAGTTTCCAGCTTCTAGCCGACTTTGGGTCGAGTCTGCCGACCAAAGGAGTACCAGTCAAATTTTAATCTGTTGAGAATCGAATGATCGTGTGGCGTTATAATTTCCTTTAATCGACCAAATAATCGCAACATGTAGCCTCGATATTTTACTCTTGCATTCATCCTCCATTTCCTCTTTCATTATCAGCACCGAGGTCTTAGATCATGCTTCTCATCATTCTGGCTCAAGCTGTATTGACTAGTTTTCCCCCTTATTTACATCGGACGGTATTGTATCCTTCTTAATTATTCCCCTGTGACTCAGTCGCTTTGTTCCATCGCGTTCAATGAAAAGAACCGCGCTGGATTTGACGGGATATTGACGGGTGGGTGAATCGACGGGTGGGGGTAGTGACGGCGACCCCAGGAAAGCTCCCGCGTTATTTCTTAGCAGCCAATGTTCCTTCTCTCGTAATTCTCTTATTCCTTGTTTCGTAAATTCAGATTTTGTTTGTTTTTCACCATGAGGCTCAATCTACAGGCCCTGGTTTGTGTAAGAGGCTCCGACATTGGTGTCCTACACTTCTAAATTCAATTCAAAGATTTACTTCTAGTTTAACTTCTTCGGTACAAATCCCATGTAGAATATTCCGTCTACTATAAACCTCTCTGATCCCGTCACACTGGGATTTGGGATGTGAATTGCTTGGACCAATTTGCCTTCAGCGGAATCACTGTTCATGGCCCAGTTCTATTTGACTATTGTATAGGTGTTCCTGAATTATGTTTTCAATGTAGATCAATGGCTAAAAAAGCCAATGATCCTGGTTCAAATCCCGTCTGTGAGGCACTTCTGTCTTTCAGCTTCTTACTTATAGCTGGTGCTGGACTCAGGGGCGTCCCGAGGGGGGGCGCCCCCACTACGTTTCGGGCATTCGGTCAAATTTTCGCCGAAGGCGAAAATTCGGTCGAAATGGTCATCGCGGTGAAGCCGTTATGCCCGTTTTAGAAAATATTTTATCCCCATGTTTCAAAATTGAGTGATTTAACCTGTTGATTGGTTCCAATTCGCTATCGAATTTGGTCATTCACCCAACTTCTGCTCAGACCGCATCGATTTCACCGCATTTGGTGCGTCCCTTAGTAAACTCGGTGATTTAACGTCTTTATTTGGTCTCATTTGTTACCAAATTCGGTAATTCACCGGACTTTTCTCAACTCCTTATCTGTTCTATCGCATTTGGTCAGTTCATCTCATAATTCACTTATCAATCAGATCCATTTTGGTTCTGATTCGTGACCGAATTCGGTAATTCACCGGATTTTTGTTTAGTCCGTATCTATTACCAGACTTGCGAAGTTAGGCTGTTTTAGGTGGTCCTAATAGTCTCCCAGCCCAGCCACCGAAGAACGTCTCCACTGAGCAATTTAACACCTCGAAAATCAGAAGCACAATGAAAAGGCTGGAGAAAATTAAGGCCGCTGGTGGATGCGGCATAAGTTCTGAGTTACTGAAATATGCGATCCCAGCCATGCTCATTCTTCTGCAGACTCTCTTTTCTCTTGCGTGGGAAACGGGGATCATTCCGGAAGACTGGCGCAGAGGAATGATCATCCCCTAATGGAAGAGGAAAGGCAGGCGAAGTGACTGTACCAATTACCGGGGATAACCCTTCCGTCAGTACCTCGCAGACTCTTTTCAATGGTACTAATCGTTGCTGAAACATTATTCGCCGAATCCTGCAACCAGAACAAGCTGGTTTTATGTAAGATAGCGATCGACATCAGTAATCCGTCAAGTAGTCGAGGAAACCAGAGACTTTCGACAGAAATAATTCATCGCCTTTGTCAACTTCTGAGCTGCGTTCCATTCAATCAACCGGGATACCCTTTGGAGCATCTTGAAGTCCATCTTCCTGCCAGAAAAATACTGCAGACTTATCGAAGCACTCCGTCACGAGAGAGAGAGCTGTGTCCAAGTCATTGATCGACGAAGCCCGTTCTTCCGAATCTCAACAGGTTCTCGGAAAGGTTGCGCCCGAACTGTTCAACGTAATCATAGACCACATCATGGTGAAGACGATCCCACGGCTTGGATTTTTACTCAAATACGGCGACCCCGTCCTCTAGGATTCTGACTTTGCCGAAGACCTGGTGCTCCTGGATCCATGGACCAACTGGTGGAAGCACTTCAGATCCTACAAGGAGAAGCTTCGAAACTAGGACTACAGATCGACTTGGACAAAAGCTAGACTATGGTCATAGATCAATCCTTTGGCAACGCCAATCATCCTGTGGCCCTGGGCCAAACAACTACTGTCGACGTGGTTCAGCAGTTCACGTACTTGGACTCTGTCATTGCTATTGCATCTCGCTCCTCTCTGAACTATAAACAAGAACAGCCAAGTCATCTGCTGCCATAGGTAGGTTAAATCGTCACCTCTGGCGGAAAACAAGTATTAGTCGGAACACGAAGCTGCGAATCTTCAACTCCCTGATTGGCTCTGTAACTCTGTATGGAACAGAGACCGGACAGGCTACAATCACAGCTCTCAAGACCGTAGACGTGTTCCCAGAAGAAAAGCCTTAGGATTATGAAGACCTGAGAAAGTTTGACGTCGTCAGCAACGAGACGTTACTGCAGAAAACAGAGCAGATATTATTCTCCATCCAAATTGCGCAGCCTATCCTATGATGGTATGGTCACCTCCTTAGAATGCCATCACACCTACCTGCGAAAATCGTTCTGGACTTCAACCCCGCAGAAGCCGGCAGGAAACGACCCCGCGGCAGACCGAAATAGCGATGGTCCGATAGTCTTTCCAAATACTTGATGTTGGCAAACATTGACGTCCACGATGCACCAGCGCTAGCTGCCGATCCCACCGAGGCTGACATCACTGTCTACGCTGAGCGACCCCCGGCAGGAGACTTAGGTCAAAGCAGGGACCCATAAATTTCCTGTAATGACTCGCCATTCACGGGGGCTTGTCAATAAGAGATTTCTGATGCGCTCTTGACCGAGCGTCAGTTAGTTCGAGAAAAACCCACGGGGATAAAATACCCGACTATCCAGAAAGACAAAATTTTTCGCAGCTGTTGTGCTGAACTAGGAATATTTCTCTGTAATGGGAGAGTATCCTGGATCTTTTGTCCGAGCTTAAGTACCTGGTGGCATGCTGAACAGTCCGAACCAATTTTGTCTATCTGAGCAAGAACGCCTTCTACCCAAGCGGAATTTTTGGAAACTAGGCGAGGCTCGGGCAACATAGCAACATAGAAGCATAGGAAATGACAAGCCCCTTGAATGGCGAGTCATTACAGGAAATTTATGGGTCCCTGGTCAAAGTAAGTCAAGTTTTGGTACCCGGGTTTTTTTCGCCAGGGGCGGGTCATTGAGAGGGATTGGTACCGGGAAAGGGGGTTTCGCGTGGGGAGGGGGCACCAGGAGTTTTTCACTTTGCCCTTTTAAATTTGTCTTCAGCGTATGAAAACTATAGCAATCTTATTATATATTCAAAAATTCAAGAACAGGCATATCAACATAGACACTCGATGAAAGCGGATATTAACACTACACGGTAACAAAAAACTCACTATCTGGACGAACTAAAGATTCTCACTTAACTGAAAACTGCAAAACTGTTATAATTCGTTAATTGAATCATGGCACTCAATGAAAGCGGATAAGTCTACACCAAACGGGTAACAAAATACGAGTCCGAGAAAAAGGAATGGTACAGAAACGCAAATTGTCGGACAATAGTTTAGTCCAGAGGAAGAGTCGAATCTACCTGACCATTTCACATTAGCTGTTTAGGCTGGAGCTCATTTGTTTTGACTGTTCTGAACACAGAGCCAGTTAACGACGCTGATGTGAGAGCACCGTTAAGTAGCGTGCACACACAGTCCGAATTTCGCAGTCCGGTGCGAATTTCTTTCTCCGCTCCGGAATTTTGACGCTTCGCATGCGGATTCGGTCCGATAATTTCGTTCCGATTTGAGTAGAAAATATTCTAGTTCTACCGGAGCGAATTTTAAACGCATGCGAAGTTTTGCCCTGAGAATTGAAAAATTAGAAGCTGTGTTTGAAATTTCAACTGTTTATACGACCTATTTAATGTCAGCTGCATTCATTAATTTGGCAATCAATCAGCATTATCTGACTGTAGGCTAAGCAGTGGATTTTTCAAACCTGGGGCCAAGTTTCACGTTTGAATTTCGTTTTATCTGAAAAACCTGTCGGGCATCGTGACGCGAATTTCGTATGCGCGTTTTCGCGTGCGGAATCTTACCGAACTGTGTGTGCACTTAGCTTTACACTTGCGACTCTTCCTTGGGTATTAAGGGGATCGACTAAAAACAGGAATCGAACGGAATGACACGGTGCAGGATTAATGCATATTAAAAACGCGAACAACTTATTAAAATAGGGAATTTTGCATCACGAGGAATACTGCTAAAAGGGGGGATAATTTACCATCCTTCCTTCTTTCTTTCAGTGGAATGACATGGTGCTGGAGGAACGTGTATTAAAAACTGGAAAGCGTACCAAAACGGGAACAACTTACTAAAATCGGAAACTCCGCACCAGGAGGAACACTGCTAAAAAGGGAAACAATGTACCGTCCTTCCTACTTTCGGTAGCTTTTTTTTCCTGACCAAGTATTTTTGCCCAACAATTCGACTAACAGCTAGAACAGAACAGGGTTTTTTAACCGGTTCTTAACCGGTTTTAGTACTTGTTCCTCGTCCAACATGAAACAAGTATGCATCACACCGTGCGGAATTAACTCGACTGAAAGAAGGAACAGTGGAACACGACTACTATAGAACAAGGATCGTGCACGGGAATGATCTTGAACTCGTGCCAGAAGAAGGTTCTAAAATAAGGAACGACGGTGCAGCGTTCCTACTTTTAGTAGTGCTTCACCTGGTGCAACGTCCCCGGTTTTATTACGCGTTCCCGTTTTTGGTACGCGGTTCTCCTGCAACGTGTAATTCCGTTCCATTCCCGTTCTGGATGGATCCCGTTCACGCATACCCATCTACACACAGCTGAGCAAACCTAACTGACTTTCTCTTAGTATATTAGTGTTTCTTATGTGACTTTATAGGTGACAACACAATCTCCAGATTCCAATCCGCTTCCCTCAACGTTTCCCGCGGGCTGATCGCGTCGAACCGAAATGTCGATTCTTGCCATCTGATAGTAGTAGCTTATAACAACCAACCAGAAATAAGTATTCATACCTGCAGAGAAATAAAAACATAAATGACACAAAAATGTACTAGCCTTCGCACGGTCCAAAGTTCCTCGACGACCTCTTATTGAAACAACAAAACCAAAGCTATCGATGGGATCCAATCCAATTCCTGATCTAAACAGTCATCTTCTATATTTCCGATCTTTGCCAGGCCCCTTGAACATGTTACTTTTCATCCATAACTAACCGCCTGAAAATGCACACAAAGAATACCGTAGTGGTGTTTTGTGAAAGACTACGGTTAAACGGCTAATCCGCTGGGAAGACTCTGTTCAGATTTGGATTCAGCATGTATCTTTACCCCTTCTATCTCATCTCTTGTCGACTTATACATCAAATATATTCCCTGTTCATCCCGGGCAAACTTCTTCTCCGATGGGAAAATGAAGTTCAAAACCAGATTCGGCATGTCTCTTTACCCCTATATCGATCATCTGACGACGGAATCGAACTTTAGAAGGGATTTTACTTTTTCCAGATTAAGAGCAAACTCCTTGTCCGGCAGGAAAATAGATTTCAGATATGGGCTTAGCATTTTTACCAATCGCCGAATTGCTAAAAAACTTTGTAAAATGTATTCAGACCCAAAGAGCTGATGACACCGAAAGGCGAACCAAGAACCTCTCGATCTGCAGTCTAACGATCTGACGGTTGAGCTAACCTCCTCTCTGTTTCGTTGAGACTTAGAAGTCGACTTTAAATTCAACTTTTCTGGAGTCTACACCGGATGCGTTCTTACACCGGGCGCGAACCTCTATTCGACTTAGAATGAACTTTATTTTATTTTATAGATGGCTCTAGATGGCTCTTGCGCTGTTAAGGCTGCATGCCTGATGCCAGGCTATCCTAGTTTTTAGCTTTAGAACGTGAGAAAAGCTGTGACCAGCTATCGCAATGAACTTATCAATTGTTCTACTACTAGTGCTCTACTTTTTTGTTGAAGTTCAAGCCGTTCATCATAGCAATTTGACCAGTAAACTGAAAAATTGTTCGGCGTCAAAGTTGGTGCCATCTATCGTGACTGTATTAAAGTACCTGAACATTTACAACTGCTCCCTAGATGACGCTAGCGGTTCTGTAGGTGGCGCGTCTTGCCATGGAACAGCAAAGAAATCCCGAAGAGGCTGTCGAAGTGGTAGAAAGAAACGATACAAGTTTTCGAGTCCTATCCCAGTTGTCACTAACAACCGTGTTAACAAGAAAACAGGCAACGAGCAGCACCGGGAACGTATCCTACGTGTTAATAAACTCGAAGCTTTGCCACCTGTGCTTACCGCTGCGACCGACTGCCCGCCCTGCCCAACTGAAGATGACACTCCACCGGTGCTTCCACGAATCACCCTATCATCTCGGAAACAGTTTCTGAGCTTTGCAACCTGCAATACCCGATCTCTTGCCAATAAAACAGACGAGTTTGAAGTGGTTTTGCGCACTCACAACATTCACATTGCCGCAGTAACAGAAACTTGGCACGTAACTGAAGAGTCGGGGTACATACGTGGTTATAAACTATCGCTAATAACCAGGGCTGGTAAGCTTGGAGGTGGTGTCGCCCTTTACATCCGTGAAGACATACCATGCATCTTCTTGGATAATTTTGCTGACCCCAACCACGAGGTGATCTAGGCCATGTGCAAGCCCAAAGGTCTACCTAGAGACGTGTCCTGTTTGTTAGTGGCGAGCGTTTATTACCCCGAAAGTGCAAAAAACCGTCAACAGCTTGTTATGTACCTTCAATCTACTATTGACAAGTTGCGATACACCTACAGTCGACCTGGGTTCATTATAGCGGGTGATTTTAATCAGACAAAAAAACAGTGGCTTGCAACTACCCTTGGACTAAGCAAATCGTAAACATACCGACCCATATTACCGGCAGTACTTTAGACTTGATTCTCACCAATTTGAAACCATACTATGAAGACGTGCACTCAATTGGTCCTATAGGAAAATCCGATCATAACGCTCTGGTGTTAAATGCGAAGTGTGTCCTGCCGAATCCAAGGAAAACTACTGAACTAAGCCGTCCAGTCACTGAATCTACTATCCGACTCTATGGCCAGTGGATTTCCACGTATGTTTTTGAAGATGTTTATGCCGAGGAAAACTTGGACAAAAAGGTTGAAACGCTGAACTCTATCCTTTATGAAAAGTACTTGGAGTTTTTTCCCGAAAAACTTTCCCACCGACGAGAATCAGACAAACCGTGGATTACACCGTTTTGACTTTTTTTCCGGGAAACAGGATTTATATTTCTTCAACAGAATATCTTGAAATAAAGCAGCTTTTTTAGAAACAGCTTTCTCTGCATAAACTTGTTCCCAATTTTCTTCCGCAATCCACGTGCCGAAGTTTAACAGTCCTGCGTCCGTAATTGGGCGGCTTACCGTTTCAGTTACAGTATAATTAATTTTAAAGCTGTTAAGGGGGTTTAACTCAAGTGTAAAATGATAGCTTCCCCCCAATGGTGGGCCGGCAATGGGACGCGCATAAAACTCGTGCATATTCGTTGATATCACATCCAGTGAAGTACCGCCCTTTGTAGTCGGAATATCAACAATCTGTTTAAGGCCCAGAGAACTATTGATGTAATTAAGACGCAATTCATTTCCGTCTCCAATCATGAATAAACCACAACCAGGGTACTTTGACGTAACGTAATCTGCGCTTAGTTGGAGTTTCTCCAAAAATGAAGTACGACTTGCCACGTTTTGCCCGGGAGAATAATATAAAGCACACACTGCGATGCCGTTGAACTGTCTTGGGAGTCTTTTCGGTTGAAGGTATACCCACTGGATCTCATCATAATTGTCAAGGATCGGTACTTCAATTTGCCTGGACTTCATACACTCGCGAGCATAGATCGCCAGGCCACCTCCTTTCTTACCAAGCTGATGATCGTCCGGTCTAAGTTTTATGAAATTTTTGTATTTCGCGATCTTTAGTAAATAAGGATTTTGCCGATGTACCTCAGTAATTACAATTAGTGAACTTCCGACCACAGATGAAAGACTCTCGAGCTCCGCCATCTTATCATCATTTAGACTTTCGGCATTACTACACAAAAACCTTGGAAACGAAAATTCTTCCGACGAAAAGTTTTACCCTTCATCTTTGACTTTGATCTAATACTAGTAGTATTTACTGGTTTTAAAATATCCAATAAAACTGGTTCAGAAATATCTAAGCAGAAATATCGCAAATTTATTACTTAATGGGAATGCTAGAGATATGGTGGTTGTCGGGGAAGGTAGACCAGAGGAAAAGATGGAATTTGGAAGTTTTTTGGAGGAGGGAAATTCAGATGTGATAACAAAAACGGCTCTGTCACACAAGCAATCCGCGGCTCCGGTGAGGATACAGGCGCCTGGTGGGGGGGGGGGGAAACCCACAAGTCGGCCGATGAGACAATATTCTCGACCCCGACTCTACCACAAATTGGAAGGCCTCGACATTTGCTGGGGGAATAAAGGTTCGGGACGAGGGGGTGGGGGAGAAGAAATCTGAGAAACCAGAGGGACATTAACACAATCACTACTAGTAAAATGACTAGACTGAATCATCCCCTGTTTTAACACAGCCGCATAAGTGGGCTTTACTGTTAGAGATGGGGGTTGATGCGTCAGCTTGTAATACGGCGGTGACAATAGGCCTACAGAGCGTTTACAAATGGAACGGTTATACACTTCACTTGGCGCGTGCCAAAATCTGCAGTTTGCACCCTTTTTACAAATTCCCGCTGCATGAAAACGGCACTTGGGTCTACTATTTGTGTTAGTACAATGAGCATACTTACAGTCATTTCCCTTTTTACAATTACCCCTGACGTAGTAACGACAAAAAATAACACTAGCCGTCCGGTTGGCATCGGTCCCTCGGGGCTTTGCGGAAACTTGCTCGCTTCGAACTGGTTTAAACTTGTTTTGCGGGAAATCACAAACGGGTTTTGAAATCGGCGATGACGCCAATCTGCATGCAGACTGCGATATAGATTCGGACTTAGATTTACGTAGTGCTTCTGCTATCAACTTGTTCTTACTTTCGAGTAAAACGATTCGGTGGTGTTTATCACTGATTATATCCTTCAGATTTAAAATTTCTACACTAGCTTGCTTAGATACTTCACTGAGTTTTCTTGTCAACTCCAGGATTTCACTGTTTTGGACAGTTAATTGGTGGAGAAGATTCTCCAATTCACCGTCTTTCTCACTGGTGTGAAAATTTGATTGCCAGCATTCGTTCGCAGTTTGGCAAGATTGGTTCATTAATAACGGCATAATTTGACAAGCCTGGTCGCATCCGACAACGCTGCACTGAGTACTTGCTTCCGTTTGGGTCATTGCTAAGGTTCCCACTTGACAACCCTGGTCATTTCTTTGACTTGTTACGTTCACTTTCACTACTTGATCCCCATGGAAATCAGTTTGGCAACCAGCATCGGTTGGGAGAGAAAAGTTGCGATTTGAAACAGGGGTAAACGTGCAATTTAGCCTGCTATGTTCAAGCCTTGTGGGAGAGGCCAAATTAAGTTCCGTATCCAGACTTACTTCTTGGCTGGGAAAAAAAGTCCTTAAGGGCGAGGGGCGGTTGGTTTGACACAGTAACTTGCTCACCACTTTCGATGGAACTTTAGGTGACGATCGGGGCGGCGGAGTTGAGGAAACCATAATTTTGCAGCTAATACAAGTCCATTTTGGCAAATTTTTCGTTCCATTTTTGATATCCCGGCACATGGTCCGTGAAGCCAGGCACAACAGGCCGAACATTGAAAACAACCAACGTCGCATTTTTTGTGACACTCGATGCATCTCCTTCGGCTTGGGGGAGGCGGAACGGGCTCACTGCTGCGACAGTTCTGACAAAGCCAGTTTGGGGTCTGCGCCCGTTCGGAATTTGATATACCAGCGCAAGCTGGGTGAAACCAAGCCGGGCAAACTGTGCACTGGAAAGTCCCCGATCCGCAGTTTTTGCGACATGCACCGCATGGATAGGAGCCTGGCATGGCTCCAGGGTTCAGTCTTTATTCCTGCGTTCAACTTCTAACACAAATTACGTGATCAGTCTTAATTAATCAGATCCGGCACATTTTTTCCTTTCACCTCATTAGTCCGATCCAGCACATTATTTCATATCATGCGATCAGTCAAACATAACAAACGCGCACAGGTATAAAAGGGTCATTCAGGTACGGACGCCGGATGATGACTGAACTTGCGGTGCCCCCCAGGGCACGAAGCTCGCAGGCTTTATTTTTAGATGCCTGATCAACTTTCTGCTTTCATCATTTGAAGAGCGATTTAAGTTTGTGGATGACCTGTCATTTATTTTAAAGTACCTTGTCGTGAATGGAGTCGCTGAGCCACAACTCGTGGACGACCTATTTCAGTCTTTTTTTATCAGTGCACTGAGTACGATCTTAGTCTAAATGTAAAAAAGTCACAGGTCCTACGGTTCAACCCGCTAAAAAGAGACTTCTTATGTCCCAATGTACCTTTCCCTGTAGTATCGTCAGCAAAAATTCTAGGGATCACCCTGTCGAGTGACTGTTCATTTATTGATCACATTCAGACTCTAATAAAATCTGGAAATGCATCACTCCAAACGCTCATACAGATGAGGCAGTTTGGTTGCGACCGTGATAGTCTGAAGGCTGCGAACTTGTGTTACGTAAGACCTGTAATCGAGTACGCATGCCCCTTATGGGGCCCTTTCGCCCAGAATACAGCCTACGTGTCTGACGAGATTGAACGTGTACAGAAGAGAGCAGTCTCAGTTATACTGGGTCGGCAAGTGACTTCCGGCTCATATGGGTCTCTTCTAACTGAATTATCCCTCCCCTCACTGCATGAACGTCGTAACATACTAATTCTTAAGTTTGGGTGTAAAATCCTTGCATCTGTCCAACACCGAACTATCCTCCCACCTGATGCACCAATGAACAATCATACGCATTCGCAGTTGAAACTAAAAACCAAAACAAGGAGACAGAGTAACACATTTGTGCCATTTTTCGTCAACATGTTCAATAAAATGTCAGTGTGACTTTAATATTTGTAGTACCGTATTTAGTATTTATGTTACTCGTGAGTGTTTAAAAGAATGTAATTTTTGTAAAGACAACCAAATTAGCTAGCTAGCAAGTTTTGTCTAATAGACCTTACTTACTTACTTACTTACTTACTTACTTACTTACTTATCAAGTTTCCGGCTTCGGCCAATGTATCTTTTCCAAATTTACGACCCTAAATGTTTCAAAAGAACTTTGTAGAGGCTTTGTGGCCTAACTGTTTTTTGCAATATATTATCAGTACTATTATCATTATTTGTCCGGCGAGAAAATAAACAAAACCAACTTATTTAAAAACGAATTCAGCGAAGTCTCACGGGATAGCTGATCACGTGGAGGCCGCTGCATGAAAACGAAGTCTAGCGGGGTCGCTAATCATGCGGTGGCTACTGCATCCCACTGCACCCATTCTTTGCCAACTTCACATAAAACTTTTACTTTTAGCAAATCTTCCGGTTTTGGCCGGAATTCGGGCGAACTACGACTGATTCAACTGATTCAGCATGTCTCTGTCGGACGGAATGATCAGAAATGATTAGAAAATGTTTTAAGAAGTTGCAGTTTTGACTACAAGCACTTAAAGGACTCGTCGTGTCAATAATGCCAATGCAACCTTCTTCCGTAATAGCATTTATTGATTCTTAAGTCCAGGGAACCGAAGTTGATATGTTAAATTCTAAGCCTGCTGACGATACCTCACTTGCCACGATTCGATATTTTCCATGCGAAATAAAATTTTGCAAGGATTTTGCTAAAAGTTGATGGTCCCGGCGAAAGGCTTAAGAAGATAAAGCCATTGATAATGACGGATGGACAAACAAGTCATAGGTATCCCTCCACTTAAGTTTCGGGATCCCAAAATCTGTTTTTGTAGTGTATGCCTAAAGGGCCTAGGCTTGTCCCCCCTTGCAAAAACTGCCCCGGCGCCCCCGGACGATAGGCTGATTTTCGAAGTTTGGCTGCAAATATCAGTCGGCTTCGCGAGCATTCAGAGAAGGTGGAACGGAATTCCCCGTGATTGCAGCATTCCAGTACTGAATACTTTATTTGATTTCCTCTTCTTTTTTTGTGCTATGAATTCAAAACAAGTCTTCTTGTTTCAATTTTGATTAGATGATCAGTGTTGTTTTTTGGAAAGGGGCAAACTGAAGCGTTGTCATGTACCAGCTTCCAGCATAATGCTTCACACTGCTCGGGATGACAGGCAAATCTATGATAAGTGGCCGTTTCTTTCTCTAGGATCAAAATGAATGATCTGATAATAAAGTATTCCAGAAATATCCAAGAGCTGTGATTCTTTCCCCGACAACCAAAATGCTTACCTGATATTAAGGTGAACAAGAATTGCTTAAAGGACTTTTGATAGTAGTTCATTCTACTTCAGTACTATTTCCATTCATTCTGGTTCGTGAGATTCGACAATTCATAAGTGTATCCTGTTTCCTCCGGTGATCCCGAGTTAAGGTGCTTCCGGACCAGCTAGGACATTGAAACTTGGCAAGCTTATCAAGGACCCGAGTATTGAAGATACGAACATACCCACAAAGCAAAGTCTTGGAAAACGTCTTGGCCAATGCCTTAAGACGTTTAAACGTCTTGAAGTTCAACATCTTAAGACGGTCAACGTCTTGGCCACAGAGGCTCATACCAGTGCGCTGGAGAAAGCACTAGGTTGAATGTCTGCGAGACAATCCTGAGCGCGGGAGACACGTGAAGCATTGCGACAAGCGTCTCTCTCGCGAGAGATTGACTTACGTCACCGCCTGACCGTTCGGCTATAGGTTGTGGGCAACACGAGGGAGGGGAGAGCCAATCGATCGGAAAAGCCTTCACCTCTCACGAGCCTAGCCGCAGTAGTTCACCCATTGCTCGCTTTGCTGTGCTCGCGACGCTCTACTGTGTCCAGAGACACAGGCATTTGGTTTCGAAACTGTTGATTAAAAACACGCACGCAATTAATAGTTCTGTCTCCAGAAAGCAGTACCGTTAGCAATGATCGTTGCACGTCTGGCTTCACTCAGGAAACAAAGGCTCGACCTAATGAATGGGCTCGCAAAGGGGAGAAGACTTGATCGATCGTCAGCGTCTGGTTTCCGCACAGTGAACTTGAATGCCAGTGTAAGACCTAACTTATCAGCAGAGCCAAGTAGCAGGAAGCGATATTCAGAAACTGGATTTACAAAGCCATATCCCAGGCCAAAGTGGGATAACACGAAAGAAGGCTATACTGTTACCAGCGGATGTGTATGAGCGTCATTATCCTGTTCACAAAAAATCCAACGCTGGTCTTCGAAAGCGAAGGCTGAATTTCCGCTTTATCGTTGGACAAAAGGTTCGCATTCAGTCTGACTTTCAGACGTTTACAAAGAAATATATCTTTGGTCAGTGGAAATCCTTAAAATTATTCAGGTTATAAACACCGACCCGTGGACCTATCGGGTCAGTGATTGGTTAGGCAACGAGATTAAAAGTGGTTTCTACGAAAGTGAACTAACTCCTGGCATCGACTCTGGTGTAGACGACGTCGATCGTATTCTCAATACAAGAGGTAAAGCTGTTCATCCTGAACATTTTGTGTCTTGGGTAGTCTACCCGAGTTCAGCCAACAGCTGGATCCTCGTCACTTCTGTTCGGAAAAATGACTAGTGAAAGGATTTATGTGACATCCATGTCAAATGATCCAAAGCCACTCTTAGACGAAGACAACTTAACCTCTGATTTCATCACTGGTCTCAATTCCCCGCTCAAGTTTGACGAACCCTATGAAATAGCCCTCGTCAATTTGATTGTGTCCAATTAACTTGAGTCGATCAGAGTTAACGGAGACTATCATGTCTACTGGTATCCCCCGGTCAATGTGAAAGTTTACGCTTATACGTGTTCCATACGCTAGTCTTCACGATCTGTGTCAGGATATAACTCGGGAGATGGTGGGCAAACAAGTTTCAGACACTATTTATATTACCTATTTGCTCAAGGAAAACCGAATCCGTTTCACCGGGCTGTGTCACCGGTAAAAGATTTGCCTGAGTCGTGATCTGGCTGAAATTTTGGGGTTCATTAAAACGGATCACTGCTATGAATCCCATGACTATACCTGGATTTGATTTCGATTTTCTGTATATCATGGTGTACAGTGATACTGTTAAGTCAGCTCAACACGTTGGCCCGATTCAATTGCCGCTATTCCGTATTCTGGAACGAAAAACAGGACCGCAACCACTGTTCCACTATGACATAATGCATCCCATCTACTTTCCACTGGTCAGTAATCAAGTGTCTTCGGTGTACTACCATTGCGCACTGAAGTAGGGAAACTATTGCCTATCAAACGTGGTGTCGCCGACGTTGTGTGTCACTTCAGACCCGTTCGGAAGTCATGTTGAAAACGAATCGTCACATTGAAGCAGCCGCACCGTCTGTAGGATGCTGCATGTCAACACTGTACCCTCAACGAGGCCATGGTGGTGCCATTCCTGTATTTCAGGGAAGGACCAGTATGCGAGGTCAGGGTCTGGGGTCTTTCTTGTCGCGAATATTCAGTTTTATCATTCCACTGGCACGTAAGCACATTTTGCGACGCGTCCGACGATTTGCAGCTGATACACTCAGCGGCTGGGGCAGAGGAGAGGATTTTCAATGGAATGTAACACAGAATTTACGAAAGAGTCTTAAGCGACGGTCATGGTATAATAAAACGCCGTGCGCGTCCTCGTCTCATCAGTCTCGGCGAGCCACCCGCATCGAAAAAACAAAATGTCAACGTGCAGTTCAAGTGACAAAACGCAATAAGAAAACACCACCAAAGTGCTCTGCAAGAAACAGGAAAAGTCCGCAACGCTTAAAAAGTGCATTTTTTGTGACATCTACTAGACATTATGGCTGGTCTCAAGTCAGGTGTAAACGGATTATCCGAACAAGTACAAGACACCTCAATCAATTTGAGTGTCAATAAAACATATTACCCGATTAATCCATTGGCCAGCAATTCTCCAATAGATTTTAAGCTAGAAACTCAACACGACGTGTTTCTGGACTTGACGAGTGCTTTCTTCGACGTGAAACTGAAAATTAGAGCACCACATGGTAGTGACCTGGCCGCCAGTCATAGCCTTGCATATGAAAATGGTGTGATATACGACTTGTTTAAAGACTGTCAGGTGTTTGTTAACTCGCAGCTCGTCTCCTCGTCCAACGGATTAAATCACATTTCATCGTATCTAAAAATGCTGTACACAACGAGTAAAACATGCAAAAAGGCCAGAGGACAGAATCGAGGCTACGTCCATATGGTTGATTTTTCGAATCCTGCCAGTCTTGCAGGTACAAATACCTTTAGAACAGTGGTTCCCAACCTTTTCCGTATCGCGTACCACAAATTGAGGTTCAAAAAGGTTGCGTACCCCTTTTTGAAGAATCATTGTTCTACTACTATATGTATCCGACAAGCCGTATGGCTTACTCCTTTATTGAATAAAATAAAAATAAAGATCAGAACGCCAAAAAGATGTCATTTATTGTCATAAATGTTGAGGGGCTGCAAGGTTGTCAATTTCATTCTCGTCCGAAAACTGATCAAGGATCAGAAAGACACTTGTGCTGTTTCTTTGAAACTTCATAAGCCAAAACTCTAATTCTTGACGGAAGCAGACATTTTCGAATTCAGAGATTTGAGGCCTTCGCGTACCCCTTACGAGGTTCTCGCGTACCCCTTTGGGTACGCGTACCCCCGGTTGGGAACCACTGCTTTAGAAGACAACAGTTTTCTGGTTGCATCGGTGTGGACGTGATGAACATCGAGCAACAACAACGGAACAATGTTGCCGTCTGCAGATGTGCTGCGTAAAAACGATCCTGCAACAGCCGATAGGGTGTTACGCCTTGAGTCCATTGTACTGAAATGCAAGAAAGTACGGTTAATTCCAACGGTTGCTCTGGCTGTACAGAAAATTCGATCACGTGGTGAAAATATCAAGCTGCTCACGAGTCGAGATGTGGCTACGCAAAAACACTTGGTCCGCGGCAGCAGCTTTTCATACTATGATACTATGATCACTGGTCCGCTGCCCAGTAAGCTAGCGACTGGGCTGTTCAAATAGAGTCAACTTGTGGGGGTCTTTGGAGAACAATATCGACGTAACGGAAAACCTAGCAGCTTTAAACGAACGCACTATGCATGCAGTACACGAAAGTGACAACTCTGAAAATGGAATTACACCGCACATGCACTCAAATGGTTTCGCAATGCTGGTTTTCGACCGATCAGCTCACCCCCACCAAAACTGGTGCAATTCAACTAGAAATACAATGTTCCGCTGCTCTATCAGATCCTACTACCATCGTTTCACTGGCTGAATATGAAACCCATATAGCTATCACCCCCGAGGGGTCCGTCGTACTTGACCTAGCACCATGAATGAAGAACCACCCGTCGAAAGGATACAGCACTGGTTTTTGTGGCACTGGATTCTGATCCTTGTATCGCTCGCTCTGCTCATCTGTGTAGATCAGCTGACCATCTTCCTAGAACAGTCCCTCGAGGTGCTATTGTTGTCAATTCCGCTACTTCAGACTTTAGCGAAGGCCACTGGCTCGGAATCTGGGCTACTCAGTTGGAACTGGAGTTCTTCTGTCCTCTAGGAATGAGTCGAGAAACTGTGCCGGAAATTAACAACTGGCTCAACAGTCAACGAAAACCAGTGAAGCAAATCTGTAAGCAAGTTGAGAGGTATTTCACATCTAGTTGTGGATTCTATGCAATCCTGTTTCTAAGTTTTCAAGCATGACGTCTGTCATACGAACAATTTATGAGCCTGTTTACTCCTAATTACGAGTTGAATGACTTTATCGTGGAAAACTGTGTTCGCGCACTGCACAACATAAAGCTGAACAACTCTTAAACTCAGAATTCGCCGCCAGGCGAAAACAAATCGACAGAAGAACATTTTTTCAATTGGTTCCTGACACACACTCAAACACATCATGTAAAGTGGTTATTGATCTTATCAAAATTTCCTCTTCTAATTCTCAGAATTCCAATGAAACAAACACATTCTAAGAATTCAGACGAAAACAAGAGGAGAAGAGCAATATCACACATGTGATTGATCGGAATTGTTGTTTACACAGCCGAAATTCCACTTGAAATTGAATGTCCCATGCTGTTCATGGATCAGTTGGACTATAGACTATAGACAAGTGCAAAGATAATGTCACAACAGAGAAGACAATGACCGACGAATTGTCAGTATAACAGAATGTGATGAGTGCCACCCGCCTCTGGAAATTAGTTATAAGCGTGTCCTGTGTCAGAATGGCGCCTGCGAAGACCATGTCACCAACGGAGTTGACGGCTACTGCTTTACATGCATACGCAAGAGATTTCATCTGAATAGCCCCAAAAATTGCATTTGTTTTCAGTGTCAAACCTATAACAAGTACAAAACTGAACTTGATAGTGTGGATAACGTAAGTGCGGCTAATAGAGAAGAAGAAGTAAAACAGTAAAAAGTTTACAGTAAAACAGTCAACGAAAACCAGTGAAGCAAATCTGTAAGCAAGTTGAGAGGTATTTCACATCTAGTTGTGGATTCTATGCAATCCTGTTTCTAAGTTTTCGAGCATGTCGTCTGTCATACGAACAATTTATGAGCCTGTTTACTCCTAATTACGAGTTGAATGACTTTATCGTGGAAAACTGTGTTCGCGCACTGCACAACATAAAGCTGAACAACTCTTAAACTCAAAATTCGCCGTCAGGTGAAAACAAATCGACAGAAGAACATTTTTTCAATTGGTTCCTGACACACTCAAACACATCATGTAAAGCGGTTATTGATCTTACCAAAATTTCCTCTTCTAATTCTCAAAATTCCAATGAAACAAACACATTCTAAGAATTCAGACGAAAACAAGAGGAGAAGAAAGTTTACAGTAAAAAAGTTTAGAACTTCAATGACTCAAATTGTATTCAAACTTCATATTCAAATGATGAGCTTTATCTATCGTCTGTATCTCAATGTCGTTTTTGTGTATTTATGCAAATAAGTGTGTTTCTTTGGTTCTATAAAGCAGTAAACTCTTTTAAAACTTCCGATGTCTGTTAGTCAAGCAGTGAGGTTCGTAAACGTCTCTCCAGGCTCGTGCACGCATTCCTTAGAAGACCCAGCAGTTCCCAGAGTCGCAAACAACAACACACGCTTGCCGTAGCCAGAAACACGTAAACAGTGATGCTTCAGTCTCTTGCGTGTTCATTAATAATTACCCCTCGAATCAAGAGCACATAGGGTTACCATCGCAGCACGTCACGTAAACACTTTCTCACGACCGATCAAGCCTTCTCCCCTCCGCGAGCCCATTCATTATGTAGAGCCTTTGTTTCCCACGTGAAGCCAGACACGCAACGATGATCGCTAACGGTACTGCTTTCCGGAGACAGGACTAGTGATTGCATGCGTGTTTGTAATCAAGAGTTTGGAAACCAAATACCTGTGTCTCCGGAGACAGTAGTGCGTCGCGAGCACAGCCAAGTGGGCAATGGGTAAACTGTTGCGGCTAGGCTCGTGAGAGATGAAGGCTTTTCCGATCGATTGGCTCTTCCCTCCCTCGCCCCGCTCACAAATGACTATAGCCGAACGGTTGGGCGGTGACGTAACTCAATCGGTCACTAGAGAGACGCTTGTCCACAATGCGTCACGTGTCTCCCGCGCTCAGTATTGTCTCGCAGACACTCTACATAGTGCTTTCTCCAGCCTGCTGTAGCCTCTGTTGCGCTTCGGGTAGAGCACTGGACTAATGATTAAAAAGTCCCCGGTTCGGTCCCGGGACATGCCAGTCTTTTGTCAAGGCCCGGCCGCTGCCAAGGCGATAACCAGGGCGAGGAGTTACAACAGATGGTGTACACAACACATTAAGAGGTTGACAGATCGAGAAGATGTACTTAAAACTATACCACTATACTCAAAAACCAATTAAAGTGTCAATCATCTTAAGATTTAAATTTCAACATTAAATTTAAACTTCTTAAGATCTTTAACATCTTCAGACGTTAGCCAAGACGTTGACCTTCTTAAGACGTTGAATTTTAAGACGTTTAAAACGTCTTAAGACGTTGGGCAAGACCAGGGTTATGGGTAAGTTTGTATCTTCACTACTGATCCGACAAGACTGGCTTGAAAGTAGTCTCTTCTCCGATGCGATCATGGTTGGGTAGTGGATGGAAAGGGAATTTTTGCTTTAACTGCGCATCATCATAACCGCAAAGCGCAAAAAAATACTTTTGGTCAAACGATGCATTGTTACGATCCCCAAGGACCGATTGCCATTTGTGACTCAAGGGATTTGCCTATCAGTGATTACAATAAACCCGTTAATTTTCAAACTCCTAGTTTTATCATCTGACCCACCCTTACGAGCTTCTAGCTCTTGTTTTCACTCTTGCCAGTTTTATTCTCTATACGTGACGTATCTGCCTCCCGATCATCGTTTCCGAGAGATTGGATATGAAAATCTTGCCCAAATTTTCATCCAAGGCATGGGACAAGGAACGAGCCTAAAAACAGCCGAAGCCTTGTGGTTCAGCAAGCATAGCTAAGTTATCAGTAAGCATCGGCAAGTTTTAAAGTGGTAAGCTTAGACAAACTAACTTAGCAGAAACACAAAGTAGTGCGAGGTGTCCCTTAAAAGTTTTAACTTGCGATATTTTAATAATAACAATAAGTCATTTAGATCTCTAACAATGTCCGAGTGTGGCGACCGGAAGCATGGATTGTGGCCGGTTTGGAATAGCAGTTCACCAGCGATCGACCGACTGTTTGTTGTAGTGCCAACTGAAGTCAATATGTAGATCTCCGTTTCTTCTAGTAATAAGCTGACACTTGTCAAGCAGGGCCAAATATCGTGGGAATAAATTTCACCTTACTTCCCGTTTAGCAAACTTTTCAATTATTCAGTATAAATAAAAAACTAATTTAAAATATATTAAATAAGAAATTAATTTCAACAACTTAAAATTGTCATTTCTCCGATTCGAGAATCTGAATATCGATGGTGTTTTCCCAAAAGGTTAGAAGTGACTTTTTAAATTTTTCAGAAACACCCAAAAACGTTCGTGCTTATGCCAGGAAAGGCCTTAAACCTCGCAGAACTCTGTACTTCCGCTGCGGTTTGGATGAAATCTTGACTAGACGTGACGGAACAGTTGCGTTTATGGCACCGCTAATAGCTCGATTTCGCAAAAAATATCACTTATAACCTTTATAACGTCAATATTTGGACAGGTGCCTCAAAAGCTATTATGCTGTTGGCTGTTTTTTACTTTTTATGGACGAAAACCATTTTTCTTGTGCTCAAAATGTGTGCTCAGTGGATAGAGGCTACTAGAAGACTTACCAAATACCCATGCAGAGACTGCCAGCCAGAGCCACCCAGCAATAAGATCCTGAATGTAAGAGGAATCTGACCCTGAAAGGTCAGCCAGGACAACTAGTTCCAGAATGTTGACGATTGTGATCAGCGATAGTCCAACGCCTTGAGAGATGATGTAGAATAGGCAAATCAATCGGTTCTTCTGCAAATTGGTCAGAATAATTACTTCAGAACAGTGCAATACAACACTAGGGAATAGCCCCAATCTTGAAAAAAGTGTCTTGTCGAAAGAAAAAAAGTCTTTGTCGCAGTCAGCTTGGGCTAAAGGAATATTCATCATCGAAGTGCGGAACTTCAAATTGCCCAGACATACCGCCTACAAGTAGGCCTATCAATCCTAGCTGGAAACAAGAAGAGACAGGTGCCTCCTAAGCAAATCGGAATATCACCTTTTCGACGACCCAATCGAGTGGCAAAAACAGCAGTCGTGTCCAAAATAAAAACACAGCACCAGCTTCAACTCCAAGCAGTTTCAGGAAGAATTTAAAAAAATCAGATAGTTAAGGAAGAATCTTTAGTTGTTATTCCACAAGTTCATTATCAAGCGTGACCCTGAAGTGAACCCTTGCGAAGAAGGGCCGAAATATATAGCTCTAATAAAATATATTTGACTTATCCGTTTTGCATCGTCAAACATGATTTCTGGGTGTGAAGTTACAGCAGTGCCAAAAATGCAAAAATTTAACAGATTTACTTGCAGCTGACCCAACAATTTACAAGGAATTCTCAGTCAACACGATCAATGTAGTTATCTGTAATGGTACAAATTAATGGGATTGGATAATGATAACGTATAGTTAAGAAATTAGAAACTCCGCTTATATCTGTCAAAGCTAGTAAATTGAAGTATAGCAGGCAGCTTAAAACGAAACTACACTTGCGAAAATTAGTTATCTAGAAATCGGCTGATTTCTCATGTAACATTGGATTCTAGGGGATGATAATATGACATCATGATAGTTTGATTCGCCCATTGTAGTTTAATAATTAATCCCGGAATCTAGAATCTCTTAATTCACAAAATTTCATTCTCCTTACTCTAACCGTTAGGCACTTAAATAGCTGAGCCATAAGGAAAGAGTTGCCCCATAAGTGTCTGGGTGTGGAGGTAAGAACATCAAAAGACACATCTAGATCCCAAATAAAAACATTATTCCAATGTATGATATACCTTGAGACCAGACATCGTTATGGGGTGAAGTTACGAAGTGGGCCCATGGCAGTTACCCATGAATTACTAACATTAATGGGCAATTTGGCCCGTTGCCCCAGAACCGGGTAGGTAGGGGGCCAAAAAGACAGAACTAGAAACAAAATGCCATCAAATCTATCAAGTTTCATTTTGGTACCTGTCATGGTTCACGAGTTCTGAATTTCGCACAGAAAAGGGTAAAACTGAAAACCGAAAAACCACTACATCGGCTGCACGAGTTGACTATTTTCAAATGAATGCTTCACTAATAACGCTATAACCTGAATTTTAGCCCCGGCTTTGACCAACCAAAACGAAACAGAAAATACGTTCCGTAAGAAAGAAATAAAAATGGTTAAACTCCTGACCAATCTGAGGAACTAAAAATCATATTTATTCAACTAACATTCTTTCAAAGGAATTTGATTTATTGATATCGTGCTTAGTCTTTAGACTTAGAGCCAAAGCACAACTCCTCGATAATCAGCAGAGTACCTAGATTGGGATGGCATAATACGAGGGGAACGTTATTACTAGATGATCTAGTATTTTGGTGGCCGGCCAGAGAGAGCATAAGTCAGGCCAAGAATAAATAAGGGAAGAATTGATAAGACTTGAATCATGGGACGTTGTTTTCTGCCCGATCCTCAAGTACCGGGGGTTGAGCCTATTCGGCGCCTGTCCAGACCACAGAGTAAACATTGGCGCTATTTCTTCTGATCGCGTCAAGGAAGTGCGCCGAATTCAAATTAAACAGAAAGAGGCCGACATTTTGCCCTTCTCCCTCCAACAAATCACTGCTACCACTAGTTTAAAAGACGAGACAAGAGGCTAAAGTACAGTGAGATGATAGAAGTCGTGCAATCCTACATTCAAGTATGACGAAAATAAAGGCAGAAAAGGACCGATTTGGACTGAACAGTATAAGTTTAAAGAAGGAAGGGACACGCTTCCAAACATTCATGCAATCTCTATGGCAGATCTTAGTGATGAAAAAAGACTGTCAATAGGATATATAGAGAAACATTTAGCCAACTACCCGAGATAATGATAGGCTATACATTTTGACCAAAAATAATAAATGGTTATCTCAAATGTAGACGTTTTGAATGGTACCGTGCAATTATCATTTTCAGTATCAGTTAAAATTTAAAATTAAGAAACACTTCAAGCCAACTGTTTTTCGCAACTAACCGAGAATGCCCAAATTCCAACTTGAATGATGTAAAACATGATAATGAAAAAAAAAACGATTACGAAAAGGCATAGACAATGACAAATTTGGGCAGATGTAAAGTGCAACTATTCGAGATGGTGATATACATTTTTGACCAAGAATAATAAGTTATCACAAACTGATACGTCTTGAAAGATATCCTACACTCAGCAATCATTAATTTAAAATTACACGAGAAAATGATATGAACTAAATTTCGTGTAGAGTACAACTTAAAAAGAAAACATAGTAACTCTTTGAGTACATTTCGACAGCTAAATATTGTCCAAGCTTGATACCTTTTCTAGAAGCGATTCTTTAAAGTCCTGAGAAGACCAAAATAAAATTACTAATGTTCACACCAGTCCTATTGAATCTGAACTCAATGCATGCGTGTTAGGTCTATGCTTCAGCGTTCAAGTTGCTTAATTGTTCCCCTGAGTCATCAAATGCCGCATTCCCTTGGGCTTCACCGTCTTTGTGAAGGGTGGTGACAACATAAGCTTCATATTGCAAATCTGACCCAAGATTGAAAAAGAGTTTCTATTTACATAATCCTCAGAATCTGCACTGTTTGAACTTCCCGCCTTTTCTAACTGCTTCATCGCTTTTGCTCTGGAGGTAACATTTAATACTGCAGTAGGCAACAGGCGAAGCGCCACCCGGGCTCCACCCCCGGTAAATAAGACCGGACGAAAAGAGATCTAGGATGCTGACATCGGGGTTATGTGAGTTCTCAATTCTTCCCCATTATTCTTGGTCAGGCATTTGTCCGGAACCGTTGCTGCAGTTTTGCTGAACTTGCTCGAAAAGCCCGGTCATTCTCGGTTCTTAGGTAATGGCAGTAGGAGAACTGTCTTATTCTCCTGGCAGCGAACCCCATTTTCCAGAATCTACCAGTTTGGAGGCATCTGCTGGAGACACATTGATGTTGTACCATAGTGTTTTTTTTTGTTATTTGTATGTTAATTTATGGCGAAAGGTGAATTTAAAAGTTAATAATAATAATAATAGTAATCTTCCTAGTAATGCTAAAGTGGTAAAGTTAGAGTTTGATCTTTTTGCCATGGAACTGGAATTTTAATTTTTGTTTTGGCAATTGCTTATGGTCGAGTTTTATAAGATTCTTTTGATCGCCCATGGATTGCCGATAGTTCTCCAGAAAGTGGATCAGTCCGCTCTTCATAAAGTTCCTTCCAGATAAGTTCTTTTTTTCCGCTAGCTGCGCTACCATTAAGTCAACAATGACAAGTTACTTCTTGGTACACGTTTATTCCGCTTAGTTTGGCTTTTTTCGATTCCCCTTAGGCCTAGCAAGAATAAATAAGGGAAGAATTGAGAAGACTTGAATCATGGGACGTTGTTTTCTGCCCGATCCTCAAGTACCGGGGGTGGAGCCTATTCGGCGCCTGTCCAGACCACAGAGTAATTATTGGCGCTATTTCTTCTGATCGCCGTGCTTCGCGTCAAGGAAGTGCGCCAAATTCAAATTAAACCGAAAGAGGCCGACATTTTGCCCTTCTCCCTCCAACAAATCGCTGCTACCACTAGTTTAAAAGACGAGACAAGGGGCTAAAGTACAGTGAAATCGTGCAGTCGTGCAATCCTACATTCAAGGATGACGAAAATAAAGGCAGAAAAGGACCGATTTGGACTGAACACTAAAGTTTAAAGAAGGAAGGGACACGCTTCCAAACATTCATGCAATCTCTATGGCAGATTCTTAGTGATGAAAAAAAAGACTGTCAATAGGATGGATAATGAAACATTTAGCCAACTACTCGAGATAATGATATACATTTTGACCAAAAATAAAAAAAGGGTTATCTCAAATGTAGACGTTTTGAATGGTACTGTACAATTATCATTTTCAGTAAGCAATTAAAATTTTAAATTAGGAAATACTTCAAGCCAACTGTTTTTCGCAACTAACCGGGAAATGTTATGAACTGAATTGTGTGTTCAGAGTACAACTTAAAAACAAAACATAACAACTCTTTGAGTACAGTTCGCCAGCTATGCCCGAATTCCAACTTGAATGATGTAAAAACATGATAATGAAAAAAAAAACGATTACGAAAAGGCATAGACAATGACAAATTTGGGCAGATGTAAATTGCAACTATCCGAGATAATGATCTACCTTTTGGACCAAGAATATTAAGTTGTTATCACAAACTGATACGTCTTGAAAGATATCCTGCAGTCAGCAATCATTAATTTCTGTTTTTCGCAACTACACGAGAAAATGATATGAACTAAATTTCGTGTAGAGTACAACTTAAAAACAAAACATGGTAACTCATTGAGTACATTTCGACAGCTAAATATTGTCCAAGCTTAATACCTTTTCTAGAAGCGATTCTTTACAGTCCTGTGAAGACCAAAATAAAATTACTAATGTTTACACCAGTCCTATTGAATCTGAACTAAATGCATGCGTGTTAGGTCTATGCTTCAGCGTTCAAGTTGCTGAATTGCTCCCCTGAGTTATCAGATGCCGCATTCCCTTGGGCTTCACCGTCTTTGTGAAGGGTCGTGACAACATGAGCTTCATATTGCAAATCTGACCCGAGATTGAAAAGGAGTTTCCATTTATATAATCCTCAGAATCTGCACTGTTTGAACTTCCCGCCTTTTCTGACTGCTTCATCACTTTTGCTCTGGAGGTAACACTTAGTACTGCAAGAGGCAACACGTGAAGCTACACCCAGGCTCCACCCCCGATAAATTAGATCGGACGAAAAGAGATCTAGGATGCTGACATCGGGGTTATGTGAGTTCTCAATTCTTCCCTTATTTATTCTTGGGCCTAGCCATGTTTCAAGCTATTTGCAGTGCCTCTGCCTCTATTTGTGCGCTCCCCAACTCTGTTCTATGAAACTTCATCACATTAGTCAATTATGGCTGCCGACTTCACTGCTGAGTGCTGATTGACTTATCTACGGGGTCAAAGCGAAAGCCTAATCGCTTCTTTACCCCTCAGATGACTCATACCAAGATATCGCGTGTGATTGTTTTTGTCTCTCTAGTACATCTGGCGGCAATTCGTCATTGCATTTTATGAGGGGCCTGTACAAAGGGGTTGATTAAAAAGCGGCACGGCGCGGCAAGACATAGTTTAGGAGGCACGAGTACTAAAAAGAGGCATGAAACCTAAATGGGATCTTTCAAGCTTTAGAGTTTCAAGAATACTTATTTTCAATGCAGGAAACAAAGTAATCTGGGGAAAAAAACAATTTTTAGCCGATTCTACTTGTTAGCCTTGTCACCTTGTTAGGTGTCTGAATTGGAAATCTGACTGTGGACAGTGGTGCTTTGTCGGACAAATTCAAAATTAATAAATATGGGCTTTGCTCTACCTCAAATAAAAGGTAAATTCAGAATTCACGACAGTTACACTCAAATCCTATTCTAGCTAAGGGCCTGTTCCCGCGCCAACCTACATACTTCGGTTCAGGGTAACCAGTGTTTTCGCGACTTTCAGTTCTAATCAATCGGCGATTTTGCGTCGACCATAATTTGGTTCGGCAGTCAGTTCAGATCTTCGGTGAGGAAATTTTGGAACGGTAATCGTTACCGTGCACGATTCTTGGTTCCGACTCAGCTTCACCGCCATCAACTAGAAAGTAAAAACAATGGCAGAACATCAAATAGAAAAATCTACAAACTTTAAAATAAGAACTTCATATATAACTTGAATTCTTTACTGATTTTAATTATAATTTCATATTTTCGATTTTGAATGAAACTTTAATTTCCCTTCTAATTTTTTATTTTAGATTTTCAACTTTAATTTCTTAATTTCTTTAATAGTTATAAATTTAAATTTTTAATTATAATTTTTAACTTCAATGGAAGTTTTTAATTTCATTTGACAGTGCAAAATGGAAACGCCAGCTGAGTTTTATTAGAGCTAAATTTCGGCCGTTCTTGGCAAGGGTCCTATTTTCAAAAGTTTCGTTTTTCCAACTTGAGCGACTTTGACCCCTCAAGAGGACCCTTGCCAAGAATGGCCGAAATATTGCTCTGATAAGACTCAGTTCACATATCCGTTTTGCACTGTCAAATATGATTCGCAGTCAGCTTGGGCTGAAGGGATATTTAGAAGCAATCGAAAAGCAAAAACAGCAGCTGTGCCCAGAATGAAATCACAGCACCAGATTTAACTTCAACCAATTTTCAGAGAAGAATTTCACATTAAGGAAGAATATTTCCTTCTTTTTCCACAAGCTCATTTTTCAGCTCGAGCGGCTTGAGCCTGAAGAGGGGCCTTGCTCGGGTCCGAAGGTCCGAAATATAGCTAATAGATATAGCTGACTTATCCGTTTTGCACCGTCAAAATTTATTCGTAGTCAGCTTGGGCTGAAGGAAGCTCTAATAAAATATATTTGGGCCTATAGAGACGAAAAGAAAAATAATTTTTCACATTAAAAAAAAAAATTATTTAGTTTATTTTGCATTTTGGAAGTGATTTGTAGTTTCTAGTGTTTGTTTTGTGAATTTTTTTTTCGTTCGTAGTAATTTACATGGGGTTGGAATTCTTATGCGTGGTTGTGCTGATTTGAGGGCACCAAAAAACTAATTAAAATGTATAAAAAGTATTAATGAAAAAAGTAATAAGTAGAAATTATTGTAATTTTAAGAAGAAAATTTCGGATTGCTATTTGGAGATCTAATCAATAGTTTAAATATTTGGAATTGAAAATGAACTAAAGTTTGAATGGTGATTTGTTTTGGAAAGAGTAGATGACCTTAAAGAGTGACCTTTGTCCTCTCGGTCAAAGAGTATACTCGGAATCTGGACAAAACCAGTAGTATTGTAAAAGTAAAATCCTTGCTGATGTCGGTGAGAGGGTCGATATAGGGGTAAACAGACATGCTGAATCTGGTTTTGAACTTGAATTTCCTGTCGGAGAAGTAGTTCGCCCGGGACACATATAAAAATGGAACTTATCGAAGTAAAAGACTGTTCTAACGTCGATTAGAGATGAGAGATAGGGGGGTTTATACGCTGAATCCAGCTCTGACCTTTGTTTCCACAGCTTATCAGCCGTTTTGCCATAATCTCTCAAAACAACACTACTACGGTATAATTTTTGTATATTTTCAAGCGGTTGGGTAGGAATGAGAAGTGACATGTTTAAGGGGCTTGTGAAGACTGAAAATCTACTAGATTGCCTGTTTGGATTAGGGAATGGATCAGGAGTTCTTGGGATCCCATCGAGAACTTTGTTCTTGTTTCTCTCATCCCAGGCACTCAGCTTTTCCTCTTACGCAGAAAAGAGTTCAAGCTTGGTAAAATGACTACGAGGTCGGAGGCTGTCGTCGCCGTGAGTCAAGCACTAAATTTGGTTTGTGTAGTATTGGATGTACTTACCTTTTTAACCCCAACTAGAAGGATTATTGCTGACAAGACGCTGAAAATGCCACTTCCAAGCCCGATCCAGGCTTCAGATGATTCTCCTGTAATAATGTGAAGTATTTGGCATATATACGGTACTAGTCCATGCTATCCGTTACTTTTTCAGGGTCGTACTGTAAAAGTTAGACTACTAATAATTGGGAAACTATGTCATTGTGTTGCGTTATTTGTTTTTAATTCGTTGCTTATTTCTAGGAGAGAGTGCTAATTTTCTCGCCCTATAGTAGCCTATATCGGAAAGAAAGAAATAAGATAATCCAATAATTGCCAGTTTCTAACCCCATGCCCCTTAAGATAACCTTAGTTGCCCCTAAGACGACTCCCTTATAGACTGAAGCGATAATAACCCTTAATTCATCGGAAACAAACAAAACGTAAACCAATTAGCACAAACTCCAAACCCCTTTCCCCAGAAGATGACTGTGGTCTATCAACGGAATCTTACTTACGTCTCCTTTGTCATATACACTGAAATAATTTATTCCGTACCCGCAAATACAACTGAAACAAATTACCTGTCATTAGTTGTGTTTTTGATGGAAAATATGTTGCCGCTCTTTGGTCGGTTAATTCCTGTTCCAAACACTCTCTAAATCCTGTCTAAATCATCACTAAATTAGCGTTTTTTCCTGGTACCCATTTCATCCACCTTCCAGGCAAATTTCGAAGTTCGCAAACTAGCTCTTAAAGCTCGACGTTCAAAGTTTGAATGAGAAAAATGAAAATAATGGAGACGGTGAAGATTCTAAATTTATTAATAGGCAAAAAAATCTAGTGCTAAAAAAAGAAGATTATATTTATTGTAAAAATGATAAATTTTGTTTTTGCTTAAAGTTAATGTTGACCAGCTACGGCGATCTACAACTGGCGAGCAAAACGGTATTTCAGAATAGACCATCGGTTGGAGGTGACTTCTAAATTCGATTTAAAAGACAGACATTGCTGAAGACGACCATGGTCCTAGGATCTCTTATTAGTCTTTTTTATCTGACAGTAAGTCACAGCTTTGTAGTACAAATTTCTTTAAGCTAGTTCTTATCACACGAAAAAAGACTAAAAACGGGAATGGAACAGAATAGCACGGTGCAGGAGGAACGCGTACTAAAAACGGGAACAACGTAGTAATATCTGGAATATATTGGACCAGGAGGAGCACTACTAAAAGGAGGAACGCTGTACCGTCCTTCCTTCTTTCTAGTAGTTTGCGTTAGTACGAGTTCCAGATCATTCCCGTGCACATACGGACGAGGGGCAGGACTTTTGTTCTTTAATCCTTGCATCTATGCTGCAGGAGGAACAAGTACTGAAAAATAAAAACGGGAAAGACCGTCCCCCTGCTTTTGATACTTGGTTCCATGTTCAGGGGAAAAAAAGACTAAAAACGGGAATGCCTGACCCCTGTTTTTTAGCATTTGGTTCCATTTTCATGAGAAGTAAGTTCTAAAAACGGGAATGACATGCCCACTGTGTTTTAATAATGTTCTCCCTGTTGCAGGAGGAACAAAATTATGAATACCATATACGATCCTGTGCTAGTATTCGTTTTACCTCCGCACGAGGGGCAGGGCCCCTGTTCTTACTTGTTTCCATACTCAGGAGTAACATACTTTCAGATATATTGTTTTGCTGAACAGGGGCCCTGACATTCCCGATTTTAGTACTAATTTGTGCAGCAGCATTGACGCAAGTCTTAAAGAACAGGGGCAGACATCGCCGCTTTTAGTAATTTTCCCCTGGACATGGAACCAAGTATCAAAAGCAGGGGGCCTGTCATTCCCGTTTTTAGTACGTGTTCCTCTTACAGCATAGTTGCAAGGATTAAAGAACAGGAGCCCTGCCCTTCGTGCGGATGTGCACGGAAATGATCTGGAACTCGTATCCAAGCAAACTACTAAAATAAAAGGAAGGACGGTGCAGCGTTCTCCCTTTTAGTAGTGTTCCTCCTGGTGCAGTGTTCCAGATTGTAGTACGTTGTTCCCGTTTTTAATCCGAGTTCATCCTGCACCGTGTCATTCCGTTACATTCTCGTTTATAGTCGATCCTGAAAAGATGATGCAATAATGTACCAAGTCCTCGTTTGAACTATTGATTAGGAGAGCGGCGTTCTAGTTTTCTGTGCTTCCGCTCTAACTTCTTAAGCAGAATAAATTTAAGCAGTATATTTAAGCGGACCATTTGCCGGTAATAAATAAACCAGTAACTCGCCTGAACCTTCTGCCATTTTGACGATTCCCACAACCAGGAAGGAAAAGCTGGCCACCTAGAGAAAAGGGGGAAACTCTGTTTTATAAACTCTTGTCAGATCTTCAGTTTGAACATCGAAGAATAAATGTTTTAAATAGGTTACAGTTCAAGTTTTCGGACTTCCAGTGCCCTATGATAGATAGATAGATGGATCGATGGATATTTATTAGCACTGAAAGCTCTAAAGGGCCTTGGTTAATACAAATACAAAGAAAATAAGAAAAACTAACTTCAATGACAAAAATTTCCAAATTAATCCGACAAATAAATTTCACATAACATAATCCAATACACAACCTTTCTTCATAAGTCACCTTACAAAAATGTTCTCTATGGGCCATGCCCAAACTAACCAACCTTCCCAAATTCCTTATCCCCATAAAATTTCTATCGTTCAAAATAATCTCCACCCATTCCTCCCTTTCAAAACTCCCCGGATAAATTTCCTGCATCAACTCTTTTAACTCTTTACAAAAGCACAGAAAACGCAATAAATCCTCATTTCTATCTCCACACATCGGACCAAAAATTGACCAACAGTCGTCCTCACCCTCCCTAAATACCCCTCCTATCTCCAAGTGGTAAAAAATTTCCCCTTGCCGAAATAATCCACTTTAACTCCTCCCTATTAAGCTTCGCCTTAAAATAAACTTCCTCCCCCAACCCTCCTTAATCTGCACATACAGATAAAGAGAAGGGAACGAGGATATGTCACATTGCCATTTCAGTATCTCCTGACTCTCTCAAATAAATTTTACTTGTTTAGCTGTCACCCCCTTTTCCACCCCTAAACCTTTCCCCCTATCCCAGAGCCTAGCTTCTCCGCAAATTTCTAAGATATGTTTCACTTGGCTAGTCCAAGATCCTTTCCTTGTATCTCTTAAGCACTCATGGTATGCTGCCTTTAATATTCTATCCTCTGGCAGAGATATTAACTTATCCCAATACCTAATCATACTAACTAACCTATTTACTCTAATACTGTTCAATCCCACATCACCCCTTAAAACTAATCCGTTAAACTTATCACTTAGACCTAACAGGTTCTTGAAGAAACTTAATTGTATTCTTTCTGGCTTAGCCCCCTTTTCAAATCCCCATATTTCACTACCATAACTAAATACCGGTCTCATCTTACTATCAAATATCCTCTTCATTAACTTAATATCACTTAGACCTTTATTTCTCAGACTACATCTTAGCAAACTCCACATCGCCCTAAGTCCTCTACTCCCCATAAGGTCAATATGATCACTCCACCTACCACGCGACGATAACTTACACCCTAAATATACCACCTCATTTACAATCGTTACCCGTCTGACGAAAATTATTAACAGACTAACTCGAATAATGCAGAGTATGAATATGGATGGAATGAATATAGATCAGATCATATTAGGATAGATTAAATTTTGTTAGATTTATCATGGATTATAGGACTGTTTAATGTATTTGTAGTTTAGTGTGACCAATTAAGAAACGTAAACTTGCGCTTGCAAGGGAATGTCGATCCAGAAAGGACTACCGGTCTAGCTGAAAGAAAACCCGTTGGTTTAAAGGACTAGAAAAAGTTTAGCTTGCTTTTGAAAGCAGGAGCATTCAGTAATGATGCTGTTGCTATTACCAGAACATTTCTCTGTAAGTGGTAGTACCTAGTATTAGTAGATTAGTACAGTTTTATTTGGAAATAACAAATTTTAATCACTAGCATAACAACAGCGGAGCTTGGAGGATGTACTAACTTGTAGAAAAAAGAGAGAATATAGAGAATGAGACCATGTACAAAAAAGACAAGCTTACCTTGCGTGACCCCAAAACAACAACAAACAATAATTACAGAAACAATATTAAACAAACAGCTTAAGGATATTTATTTAATCTGTTTCAAAAGTATACCTACCGAGCAACTCCATAGCTGTCTCCATAGATGTAACATAAGTAATAAAAATTTCTTAATTCTTTAATAGTAGGTAATTTATTCCTAACCCACCATTTTGATAGTTTATATCGTTAGATAGTTGCTCGTAATTCTTACAAATATTATACCAGGATGAACATTCCCCCCCCCCTCCTGTTTCCCTCTTTTTGTAAGCACCATTCCTTCAGTAATGAATGAGCTTCTGACCGAGTAAGGTCAATACGCGATAGCCGCTTGTATGTTTAGTCAGTGGCGGTGTCTTATTTAATTGGTGATGAGCCAACAGATGTCCCAGTCACCCCTGGCAAAGTTGGCTGATGATTTTGCCGTAATGCTGGCACTGGTGAAGGAAAACGGATCAAAACTTGATTCTATCGATGGTCGTATTAAATCTCTGGAGCAGAGGGTTATTTCGGTTGAAAATGCCCAGGGTGAGTCTCGAACTGCAGTTACGGAAGTGCAAGCCCGTGTAGCCTCAGTCGAAACCGAAACTGAATGTTTAAAAAACCAGATAAGTGTCGTAACGAGTGAGGCAGTTGCGCTAAAGGAATGCAATGCCGAATTGTCGCAAAGGCTGATGATGTGCGAGTACCAGGTTTCGGAAACAAACGTTATAGTGTGGAACATACCCTGCGAAAATTTAGAGGACGCTAGTGAAGCTTTCAAGGAAGTCTGTTTGTCGGGCCTTGAAGTGCGTGAAGTTCCGAAGTTTACCGTTTTACAGAATATGAAAGATCAGAAATTTTTCAAAGTTAATGTATTTTCGAAAGAACGGAAAATCGATCTGCTGAAAACCAGCAAAAACCTGAAAGGAAAATCTCTGCGGAATCAGAAAAATATTTATATCAGTGATGACGCCCCTCCTTCGGTTCGTGAAGCTAGAAAAAGGCTGTACGATAAAAAAGCTAAGCTAAGTGAGATTGGAGTTTCTGCTTGGGTGTCAAAATCGGTTCCACCGTTTATCTTTTTTGATCGTCATAATGGGTCAAGAGCGAAGTACTCCCCTGGTGAATTAATTCCGGAGTTGGCTGCATTGCGGAATGATAATGTGATTCAGCGTAGTCAAGCAGGTGGAAGAGGTGATCGTGGTATAAGAGGTGGAGTAATTGCAAACCGAAGTGCCTCATGTAATAATATGGATCTTTTCTGATCTAATGTTGGCTGATTGTGTATGTAGAATAAAGTTAGAGTAAAACAAATTATAAGCGGCTGTAGCGTATTACTTGTGTTATGAAGCATTCATCATATTTACTTTTTCTGCTCTTTTGTTTGCCACGAGGTTTCGGTGGTTTTTTGTGTGTTATGTTTCTTGTTTCTTGTTTTCTTATATCTTTTCTTTCTATAGAGCTTGTTCGTCTGGTTCTTCTCGGTTCTTGGTCGTGTAACCCACAGTATGGTAAGATTGTTTCGTTTGCATTCCAGTTTCCCGGTCTCCATTTTCACGAGTTAATTTTTTTGAATGGTTAGTTTGAGTAGGGAACGGCTGGGTTTTCTTGAGAATGATCCAGTGAAGCTACATGATTTAGGGGGTGGAGTATTGCATAGAGATTTTGACGCTGGTGATTTACCCGTTGAAAACCCTGATTCACGTTATAAGTTTCTGTGTGATTTGGGTAAAAATAGATGTCAAAGTGCGTTGAATATTTTTCATTTAAATTGCCAAGGGATTAGTAGTTCGTACCAGTTTTTAAATGAATTATGTTTGCAGTCAGCACCACATGTCTTAGCTTTAACGGAGACTTGGTTGCGTAACCACAATTCATCTTTGCTTGAGATTGGTAATTATAAGCTGTATGTAGCGAATAGAGAAATGCATCAACATGGTGGTTTGGCAATATATGTACGTAATGATTTTGAGGTAAAAATTAGAGATGATATGAGAGTTAATCGTGAAATGGTGTTTGAAAGTATGGTTATGGAATTGCAATTCCAGAATTTCAGAGGATTCATAGTTGTTGTGTATAGACCCCCATCTTGTAATATAGATGAGTATGGTTTACTATTAGAGGAGCAATTGGATAAGCTACCTATTTCTACTACGCCGTGTTTTATTTGCGGTGATTTCAATCTGGATTTACGAACAGTAAATAGTAATTTTAAAGTCAGAGAACATTTAAATACGTTGTTGGGTTACGGGCTACAGCCTTCTGTTAATATATGTACAAGGGTAAAAAATGATTCAGCGACACTTATTGATAATATATTTTTAAATACTGGGTACAGTAGTGCTGACGTCATAGTGAACGATGTTTCTGATCATTTTGGTTTATTGGTGTCCATTCGGTCTTTATTGAACCAGTCTAGGTCAGAGCGTCTGGACCTGCCAAAAAAAGACCTGAGTGATATAAATGTATTGAAATTAAAGAAAGAACTTGAAGCGAAAAATTGTGATTTTTTAGAAAGTACAGATTTGGATGTGAATGATAAGTTTACGCTTTGGTACTCGATGATTAAGGATGCTGTAGTTACATGTTCCCAGATAAAGAAGAAGCGAAATTATTTTGATTCGC
This sequence comes from Branchinecta sandiegonensis, assembly GCA_030848855.1. Taxonomy (NCBI): domain Eukaryota; kingdom Metazoa; phylum Arthropoda; class Branchiopoda; order Anostraca; family Branchinectidae; genus Branchinecta; species Branchinecta sandiegonensis. The sequence goes on along the minus strand of JAUPMV010000016.1, from coordinate 16,824,747 downwards.
CGAAGAAGCCTTGGGTTACGAAGAGTATTCTACTTTCTTTAGCTAGGCGACAACAGTTGTATAAAAAGTCAGTGTTAAGTAATGATAATAATGATGTAGGTATTTATAAAACTTATAGTAATAAGCTGAATAGTATACTCCGTAAAGCGAAATTTGATTACCTGAGTGATCGTTTTAAAAAGGCGGAAGGTAACCCAGGCAAGACTTGGAACGTGATAAAATCTGTGATTAAGCCGAATAAGCCTGAAGTCCTTTGTAGTATTGTAGATGGTGAAAATATTCAGCAAACTAGTGAGCGTATGTGTGAGCATTTTTCGAGTGTAGGCGGCAGGTTAGCGTCGTCGGTTGAAGGGCATCCAGGTGATGGTGATTTTACTCAGTTTTTGCCTGATAGTAGTGACGTTTCTATGCATTTGCGACCAGTTACTGTACAAGAATTGTTTGACGTAGTGAAAAGTATGCGAAATAGTGCTTCGGGGTCAGATTTAATTTCAACTAAAGTTTTTAAGTCAATTTTCCCTGTAATTGCGCACCAACTTTTGAATTTAATTAATTTGTGTTTCAAAAGTGGTATATATCCGGAATGCCTTAAAAGTGCTAGAGTAATGCCGTTATTTAAGGGGGGTGATAGGAAAAATCTGAATGATTATCGACCGATATCCCTTATTTCTATTATATCTAGGATAGTAGAAAAACTTATAAATTTTAGGGCATCTGAGTTTTTGGAGAATATGCGTTTTTTTCATCCAAATCAGTTCGGTTTTCGTAAAGGGATGTCAACAGAACATGCAGTATTATTATTGACAACATTTGTGCATGATGCTTTGGACCAGGGTTTTAAAGTGGCGTCTATATTTCTTGATATTGTAAAAGCGTTCGATACAGTTGATCATGTAATTTTAATTCGGAAGTTAGAACATTGTGGTATTCGAGGAAAAGCGCTGACATTATTCGAATCTTTTTTGAGTGGTAGGACCCATCACGTAGAAATTGGTAATACTAAATCTAGTGATAGAGTAGTTGAGTATGGTGTTCCGCAGGGCTCCGTTTTAGGTCCACTTCTGCTTTTGGTGTACATTAATGATTTACGTTTTTCTGTTTCGGATCTGATAGATGGATCACTTCCTAATTGTAAGGTGATTATCCCTAGTTTTGCTGATGATACTCATTTTACCGTGGCAGCTAAGACCGCATCCGATTTAATAGCAACAATGAAAAGGGGTATGGTATGTATAGATAAGTGGATGAGAGTAAATAAACTTTTGTTAAATCATAGTAAATCAGGTTTTGTTCTGTATGGTAGATCTTCTAACTTTTATCCTTGGATTGAAGATGTACACATGGATAGTTATGTCATTAAGCGTACTAATACTGTACGATATCTCGGAGTTATTTTGGATGAATGCCTTAGTTTTAAAGACCATATTTCGTTTATAAGTAGTAAGATAGCTAGAAATGTTGGAATGATGAGAAAGTTAAAAAACATGTTTCCTAATTCAGTGATGAGATTAATTTATTTCTCTTTAGTTCACCCTTACTTGGTGTATTGTGTGAGTGTTTGGTCTAGTACATTCTCTGTTCATTTGCAACAGTTACGTGTGATGCAAAATATGGCACTTCGCGTGCTATCTGGGGATAGAAATAGAACGTCGGTAAGATCACGATATGTGCAGTTAAATATTATTCCTTTGTCTGGGCTTGGAAAATTTTACCGTGCATTATTTATGTTTAAGTATTTTTCAAACAAGGTTCCCAATTGTTTCTCGAATATGTTTATTTCTGGAGGTGCTGTACACAATTATCCAACGCGTAACGCTAGTGACATACGAATACCACAGGTTGTTAGTACAAGGTCACTATTTTCACTACGTCATGCTGGGCCGATTGTATGGAATAAGTTGCCAGAATCATTAAGAAAGTCAGAGAATCTGTGTGAGTTCCGCCGAGATCTTAAAACCCTTTGTCTCCACCAATATGAGTTTTAATTTGTCATTATGTTGATTTGAGTCGTTCTCAGGTTGGCCCAGATTCCGTAATGTTTATTTAATCATTTATATTTTATTTATTTATTTGGTTTTGTTTGTTTTTGGAGACCGGATTTTGGAGTGTACAGTTTTTTTGTTGGGTGTTGGACCAAGAACCGAGTAAGTGTATAAGTTTGTTTATTTTTTTTCTTTTCTCTTCCTCTCTTTTTTCTTATTTCTTTCTTTATTATAGTGTTATGTAGGTTAATCTCTCAAAGGGGGTTTGTTAAACCTCTTAACAAGTGTAAACTTCTAGAGGGTTTTGTAGTTCTTAGTATTTTTTTTCCAATAAACCCCATATATAATCTAAAAAAAAAAATCATTCAATGAAGAGCGGATTCCGGTAAACTAGTAAAAGACTGGGCTAGCACATCTAGACCCTAGACAGACCTTTATGCAAAGTTTTAACTTGACACTTGTCATATTTCACTGTAAAAAAAAATCTTCATTATTTGCTACAGGGATTAATTTTGTCTCTAAAAAAATAATCTTGTCTCTGATTCTGATTAATCTTATCACAGTAGAGATAAGATTAATCTCAGTAGCAAATACTGCAGTTAACTTTAATCCGTACTCGGAGAAACTTTTACAGTGTATTGCGTTTTCCACCGTATTTCTATCTCCCGCACGTTTCTGTATGTTTGTCAGACCAAGAACAAATAAACCAATAGACCCTCCGTTTATGGTCCCATGCAGCAACTATGGATACATCGTCCCCGAAAACAGGAGCTAGAAGCTCATTTGGCACTTGCGAGGCTGGGTAAGAGGATGAAAGTAGGATTTGCCAATTAGTGGGATTGTTGTGATCATTTGTAAGCAAAACCCTTGAGATAAGAATGATCCTGTGCCCTTGGAAATCTTGAGAATGTATCGTTTGGTAAAAAGTATTTTCTTCTTGTATTTGGCTGTGATGCTGCGCTCATGAATGGCGCTAGAAATTCATCTCTAATCAAAATCCTGAAGGAAAAATGATCTTGGCCCCTTTTGGATCATTAATATACATTGTTCGGTCAAAAGTATTTTTTGGAGCACACTTTAAGGGTGATAGAAATACATTTTTAAGCAGAAAACTTGAGGCAAAATGATCATGGGCTCATGGGGATTATCATAATATAAATTTTGCTGAAAATTATTTTTTTTTACTTTGCGGTTAAGATGAGTGCTTTAAGGGATGGTCGGATCTGAGAATTGACAATTTCTAAGCCAATCTTGTCAACTCTCTAATGTTCAAGCCAAGCTTCATCGGCCTAGCACATCAGTAAGTACCTTAAATCGCGATCACCAGAATTCCGTACCACGCTCCAACTCCCCCCAGATGAGTGCCCGAGTCCGGTTCGGTTCTGTCTGTCGCTGATGTATCAAGGCTTGTTCTTCTGACCAAGTGTCATTCCCAATTGCTAAACTCTAAGGCGTGTCACAAAGTTTCCCCCCCCCCCGACTCCCCCGCATTGATCGTATCCTGTCCGCACTTGAAATGGAATATCTGAGACATGGGTTCTTTCCGAATATCAAGTTTAAGTAAGATCCAATCACCCATTCAAAAGTTAGATATGATATATCAAGATTCCGGATTCCCTATCCGTCCACTCTCCCCCAATAGCCAAACCGGAGAAACGACTGTTCTTAAAGTTTAACTGAAAAGGACTGCGATAGGACAATCTAGTTACCCATCACTTATTCACTCAAATTGCACTGAAGACCCGCTCAGAATGCGTTACTTCATTGTTCCGCTATTCACGAATAATCGATTTCAAATAGTGGAATTTCAGTGTGATTCGTGGTACCTCTATGCGCTTGTATCTGTGTTGTATGCCTTACCAGAAAGATTTATGATATGCTTTTGTTCAGGCAGTAAGCAGTCTTCACCAGGCTCACCACTACCCACTGAAAAGCTTCGTTTGTGATGAGTTTAAAGTTTCCCGCGTCATAGTAGAATTTACGTTGTGGGGACGGCCACAGGTATTATGAACGTCATAACTAGAGCAGATAGTGGAAAATAAAAAAATCCCTTAGCAGAATCCAAATTATTCAATGTATTCAATTTAATGACACACAAATAAGTTGGCTTTTCAGTTATACTTCAAGTTCAAGTTGTCGAGTCCCTGATATGCCTGCGAAGTTTCGTCGTCCTAGCACATGCGTAAGCATCTTAACTAGGGATCACCGGAATTTCGGAACCCTCCCTCCAACTCCACCACAGTGCTCGGATCCGATCCGGTGTTGTCCACCTGTATCTAGGGATTGTGCATGTTCTTCCCACCAAGTTTCATTCCGATCCGTCCACTCTGAACATGTCACACGATTTCCGGTTCCCCCCTCTAACTCCCCCCAAAGTTACCGGACCCATTCCGGACTTAAAGTGTGACATCTAAGACACAAGGTCTTTCCAAATATCAACTTTCAATAAGATCAAATTCCCCGTTCAAAAAGTAATACATACGTCAATATTCCGGATTCCCTTGAGAGATTTCATATGAGAATGACACGGGCACAGTAAATCAACCGAAGGATGTTTTATGGAAGAATATTTTTGAAGTAGAACAGTAAACCATTATTTGCATCAGTTTCTGAGCCAAAGGATCAGTGTTCTGTTTAAAAGAGATAATTTAATCAAGGATAAGGAGATCTGAAATAGGATCCTAAACGTTCAGCGTCAGAAAGACGAAGTTTAACAGAAGCCGAAACTGACCATACCGGCAGAAAACCATGCAGCAACATTTTTTTATAGAAAAAAAAAACCGTCAGAATCAATTATAAGAGCTTAAGCCAAGTAAGGATAGTGAAAAACTGAACCAAATCTAAATGCCAACCAAAAATCAGTGTTGTCGGCAAAATATCTTGCTAAGAAAATGAGATATAGGAAAGACGGATGTGATTTTTAAAATATATTAATGTAATCTAGAATACTCAACGGAAGTGGAGATAAGGAGTGAATGGGAAGAGTCACTGGCACGGGTATTTTAAAAGTTCGTCCAGGCAGCAGATCCCGTTCGCTCAATTGCCATGTACCGATGACTTTTCGGTCTGTCGGGCGGTCCACAGTTCTCGGGTACTTCCAGATGTGCTAGGACGATGAAACTTGGCAGGCTTAGTTCTCATTCAGTTCTCGTTCAGGGCTCGAACAAACAACATCGCGAGAACCATTTCATTTCTTCAGTGAATAAGCGGAAAACTGGTTTGTTTTGTGACGATGTGATGGTTTCTATATATCTTTTTGTTAATCATCTTTCTTTGAATACTAATGATGATTACTCTGTTCACTTAATTACTTGGGCGACAATGTGACGAAAAAACAATCGACGCAATAATTATCCCCCTCAAGTGTTCACGAGCTTAGCTTGCAAGAATAAACGTTTTTTTTTTAATTTATTCAAAGCGTCATGAGTCGTTTCACGCTCATCGAACAGGGTTACTACTTTTACGAAGAAAAAAATAATAGAAAGCGGGAAAGACAAAGAAGAAAAGAAGATAAGTAAAAGAGAGATAGAGAAGATGAGGGAACTGACTATAAAATACAGAAGGGGAAACAAACACATGTCATTTACACAACACAGCGACATCCCAGAATTATGGGGCTGGATAAGGCATACGGACCACTTTAGCCATAGCTCGAATTTTGCGGATCTCTCCAGCTGAGTCTTTTGAATAAATCGTACCGTTGTTCGACCACACATTTTTGTTTCCAAGCTTACTCTTGGCCAAATCAAGAGTCTGCTTCTTTTTTGATGTGTAATAATAATTTCCGACCGAGCAAGCTTTGACTTTTATGCAAACAGTTTCCTCGCGGTTATTGTAGACTAGAACGCAACCAAAACAGGCGCAATACTCTTCTTTGCATTTGTAACAGTGTTCGTATCCGTAGAAGCTCCTCGGAATTTAAACACAGACACTTTTTCCGCCGAAGACAAATTGGAAATTTCCATCTTATCCGTAATCACATTTAATACAAACTTAGAGATGGGAAGACCTCGACTTTGCTCAACACCATGAAATACAAGCTGGTTCAATTGTTTGTGCAGCTCCATATCGTCCAGACATGTTTCAAGCTGTTCAACCCTGTTTTCCAGGGCTAAATTCACGTTTTGGAGAGCACGTAGTTTGTTCTCAATCTCATCAAACTTTGCCAAATACTGGACGAGTATAGAGTCGTGAATCTGAGAAACGATAGAGTCAGTCATATCTGCACTCGTTGATGTTCCAATTTTTTTCAGAACTTCCCCTTCTATATCTTTCCGGATATTCAATCTTAAAGTGTCCAAGTCCGACAGAGCCGAATTTACCAAATATCTTGGAAACTGGAACCATTAAACTCAAGATACTTATCAGGAAAATCAGCTAATTCCGCAAAGGTGTTCGCGACCTAATTCATTTTTCTACTTAGCCTCTATTGAAATGCTAACAAAAGCCAAACGATGTGAAGCAGTAGTATACAAACGCCGATTCTAGACCACCCTCCCCCCAATTTCAAAACCCCATTTTAAAATCAATTTCTTGAATTTTAACATCATTTTTACCAAATTATTCCCCTTTTAAAGATGTTTTTATTTTCTTATTTCCCAAATAAAGGTCCAAAGAAATAGGAAAAATTATCATTTACTACATATAAACTAATACTTCTTTTTATTTTTTAAATTTTTTCATTTTTTATTCAAATACACCACCATATTACTGAGTAAACAGTTCTATATCAACATATTGTTCAGAGTTCTTATTTACCCTCATAATAGGCTGCAAAACTAGATTTCTCTTTAGAAGCAACTCGCTAGAAATTGCATTGTATCTCTGTGGAATAAACAAATCACAGGCTTTGTTATTATGATTAATAACGACAACCAACTTATCACCATATTTTGTCTTAGCAAAACTCATTTTAACGATGGCATATTTCAATCCTAGAACTAGTTCTTCTTTCCTGATTGTCTCATTGTATTTATTCATTCTGATTGTAGACAAGACTTCCTTCATAGACTCCATTTATTAGCGGCTGAATTTATTTAATACAAATCCAAAGCTCCTAATTACCGACGGATCGTAACACCTGTGGTGTCACAGACGTCTCCAGCAGATAACAACACTCAGCGTAAAAGATTTGCCAATATTTAGTGCCACGCAGCTGGTTTAAGGAGCCAGTTGGAAACAAATTGAGACTAAGAAGGTCATAAAGAAAGAAGAAATTTCCAGTTTTATTTTTTTTTGTATCTTGCGATAAAAATGATGATTCCCATGTAGGTATCTAGTAACATAGGAATAGCTGCATCTGAAATAAACAACTGCGCAACCACCCGAGCTCTCAAACAACGATGCGCATCACACGTGATGACGAGGAACCAGACGTCCTTGGCGAATCTGTACAGATTGGAAGTGAGGTTAGATAATTGTTGCACACGAGATGACGAGGAGCCAGACGTCCTTGGCGAATCTGTACAGATTGGAATTTGGGTTAGATAATTGTTGCGAACACATCACATGAGATGACCCTTCGGATATTATGTGAATGATTATCTTAGGTGGTGAATCATGTGTGAAGAGTCACAGTTGCGAACCATTCTTTTGAACTATTGATGCGTTCTTGCAATATTTATATCCATTTAAACGCACCGAAAGGTTTTACGCATTTCGGTTTCACGCTGAATAACCTCTTCGATCGTTAACTGTCCACATTTTAACAATGATAACAACTCAGTATAGAAATTATAAGTGGTTCTATATTCTACTTTTCTATCTGAAATGTTTAAATGCTTTTCGATGATTTCGATAATAACGGCACCCAAACTTAAAGATGCTAAAGGTAGCATAAGAAATGCGCTGAGACCAGCTGCTGAGAAGACGAATTTGGATAAAAGAAGACAATTGCTAACAGTATTGTAATATTTATAACTTCTACGGTAAACGAATAATTTCTTTTCCAATTCTTCCATTTATAACATAATAAAATTGTTTCAAAAATTATTTGACTGAATGAAAGCTTCGCGATTCGGAACACAAGCGCCACCTGCGAAACTCTACTGTCTCTTTCTTGGTCGGTCGAAGAAAATCTAGATAGCGGATGCTCCGTGAAACGCAAACACATTCACCGTCTCGGAAACTGTGCTGTCTGTGTCCTGATCAGTCGGAGACATTTTAGGTAGCGCTTGCTCTGCGAAAAATATATTGAAACCAGTGCTTTTCTTTACGTCTGAGAAAACGCAGTCAGGAGAAATTCATTAATAAAAATATTCCCCTATTAAATGATGAATAGTGCAGAGGTTATTCAGCTTTGTAAAAGCGTTATATCAAACAACAAATCGGTTATACGAAGGTTACCGCAATACACATATAATGAACTGCGGACTTATGCGAAAATTAATAAAATCGAAACAAATGGAGCTAAGAAACATGAAATAACAAATTGTATAATAAACCATCTTAATAAGTATATTTTAATAGCTGAAGATAAAATTAATATTTAACGCAGAAGTGAAAGAATCCATAATAAGAACAGACCATCCGACTACAGACCAGAACCGAGATTACGAATCATTCTGGAAGATGAGATAAAAGAAAATAATATCACCATTACAAAAATAAAAAAAGAGAAGGAAAAGATAAAAGAAAAAGAAACAAGTGAATTAAAAAGATTTCTAAAAAACAAAAAACTATCCACCCGTGGAAACCGAGATGAAGTCATACAAAAGGTTGAAGGATACAATAATAATATTATCACAAAACATGAAGATTCCGTACAGAAAAATAGAGATATCAGAAGAGATCAAACAGAAGAAAGTGATAGGAAAAAACAGAAAGAATTCGATTTATCAACTCTCTTTATAAATATGAAACGGATTAAAGAAGAAACTACCATTCCTAACTATTTATTTGAAACGGAAGAAGAACAGCAGCCTACTATTTCTAGGGAAATTGAAAATTCGTATTCCGTAAACATTTCAGTTGAAAGCAATGGAAGAGATGAACATACTCTTATTGCTTTTGTTTTCAACGATTTACAACGAAGAATGAATGAAATAAATCATTATAGAATTCAATTTGTAACTCGTGTTATATTCTATAGACAGGAGAATGATGAAGAAGTACCAGTATGTTACAACAGCGAACCTTGGATTTTAAATAAAAATAGCCTACTTACTCAAAGTCATTTCCGTTTAGATTTGCATTTTAGATTTACCGTTTCAGTTAAACTGTTTTGATCGTTAGAAACTCAAGAAAATTCAACTTCCCTACTACAACTGTAAGAAATTAGGCCTTGTTTCAGGACTTGGAAACCAAAACAACTGAAAAAGATCGAAAGAAACTTAAAACGATCGTAAACAGTTGTTTATTGATACTTGAAAAAAAATGAACGTCAAGATTTGTAAAAATTACGATCGGAAATAGTTGTTTCTAATCGTTTACGATTGGGATTTTAGATTCACCGTTTCAGTTACAAAAAAATCAACTTCCCTATTACAGTTGTTTAAACTCAGGTCTGTATTTCACGAATTGAAAACAAAACCAAATATTTCCGATCGAAAACAATCGAAAACGATCGGAAACAATTAAAAACGATTGGAAACAGTTGAAAACGATTGTTTTGAATGGATACGAAAAAAACGATCGTAAAATTACGATCGTAAAATTAGGATCGGAAATAACTGTTTCCAATTGTCAACAGTTGTTTACGGTGGTTAACAATTGTTTATAGTTGTTAACGATCGTAAACATTTGAAAAAAATTGATCACGACTCAATTATTTCCATACGGGCATGATCATTTTTATCTCGTGGGTTTTGCTTACAAGTGATAAAGAAACACGAATTTATGAATTCTTACTCTCGTCCTCCGACCCAGCCTTGCAACTTCCATATGAGCTTCCAGCTCTTGTGAAACATCCAAACAACGGTTTGCACGAGTTACTCACTGGTCTGACGTATTTTTGATCCGGAAACACTGATTTCTTAACAACTATTTCACATTTCCGTTAACTGTGAATCTTAAATGAAATCCTGGTCAGAAGCAGAAGTGATACTAGAATGGCAACAATTTATTTACTTACTTTTTTTTATTTATTTATTTGTGACCCGCTTTTTGGGGGAGGGGGACAGCGGAATATGAGTAAAATACACAAAGTAAAATACAGATATTATAACTAAACAAAACAATGTAAATAAACGTGACTACACTATTTTCATATCGTTTAAAAACACACTAAGTAGATTTTAAAAAATTTACACAGTGACAAGCATATTAAACAGGTTCAGGGTTGAAAAACTGACTAATAATTTGTGGTGGAGTTGACCGAAGGGAATTCGTAAAATAATTGAATTGGAAGTTACCAACAGGTGGTCCGATTCCAGTAATATCTTTTGGTGGTGAACTGAAAACTCAGACATCTAAAATCTACCCGAACCACCTTCGACAGTAACTGGGAGAGTTAGGTGGCGGTTTCCCGAAATTATGTAAGCCCACAAGAACGACAGTACCGAGTTTATGTGGCCTGAATGTGTTATTTCGCCTACGGACCGGATTCGGTCATGGTGAGAGGGATGAGGGGGGATACCGGAAAATAAAAGACATACTCCGATTAAACCCAATCTTGAGGGATGGAAGAAGATATGGCGTAGATGCGACGGAGATGTGTCTGAGTCGTACTCGGCGTATGAGTTGTAGTTCGTGGGATAATCCCAGGAATTTTGTGGCTCGCATAGGGGTCAAGCGAGTCGAGCGATATTAATGAAACTTCTCTAAATTCTAGGTATAGGAGATGACATATTTTGGGGCTCAAACCCTATCCACCACGGTTGGGGGCACAGGAATTCCCCAAAATATGTCCAAATTTGAATGAAACTAGATGCTTTGCAAGAGATGAGACCATTGATGACTTTTAGACGTGTCAGAACAAGTAATGATCACGGTAGGTTGAGTTTAAGAGGGCATCCAACATTGGGTGGAGTTTAGGAGTGCCTCCAGAAATTGTTTGGCATGACTGCGGGTCAATTGGGATGAAATTTAGAAGGTGCACAGGTCATATGCTCAGGACTGCCCATTTTGGGGTCCAAGACGAAATTGACCTCATCGGGAGGGGGAGCTTGAGGGGTATCGGGAATTTTGCGGAAATGCTCAGGTCGATTAAACATTTTTGGGTGGTAAGATCAGACGCTGTCGATAACCTAATTATGTGCTCGAACAGGATTCAGCACTTCATGTGAGTTGACGGAGATTTACTACTTAGTTCTTCAGGGTATTACTTGATTTAATCCTCCATGAAAAGTTACGACATAACCATTCATTGGCCAATCTATTTAATTGGTCGCTGGAGAATCCGCTCTAGTTTAAACTACCGGGCCGAGACGTTCACTTGAACTCATGACTCGGCCGAATTTCGAGAACGAGACGCGTCCGAGTCCTTCTCCGTGAACGACGAGTCCGAGTCCTTGAAAAAAGCGTTTCAAGAGGGGTCCAGAGTCCGAGTCCACCAGTTCTGCGTGTAGGTGTAAACATACTTGCTGAATCCATATCTGAACTTGGTTTTATCAGATGATAGCTATAGCCCTTAATCTGTTTCGAAATTTAATAGTAAAAATGTTTAGGAGTCTGTCGATGACTGGATATCTACAAGACCCAATTTTCTGAATCAAATATTAAATTTTTTAGATCCTATCGAAATCTTTGGCCTTGTTTCTATAGCCTACCCCTTTCTTTTATTCTGTCGTTACACCCCTTGAGATGCTGTATGTAGTCACAGCACCTAAGGGAGCACAACCGTCATTGTTCATCTATCCGCCATACAGACCTAGTGCACAGACGTCCTTCATAAAATCCGATGACGAATTGCCGACAGATGCGCTAGAGGAACAATAACAATCACACGTGAGATGGGGGGATAAGTTATCTGACGGGTGAATAAGCGATTAGGCTTTTGCTTCATATCGAGCCGCGAGAGGTACTAAATCGCCTTACCAATGACCATATTGTAATAATATTCACGCCCTTCTCAAGTCCGAAACAACAACATTTCCTTGGTAAACACATTTTTAAATTCCAACGTTTCTTTGCAGACAGTAATATTATACTTGTGCGCAACACCTTTACACAAACCTGAGATATAATTGTTGCTGACATTTCTCCTGCGGTTGTTTTGCCCTGCGGTTTCTGGTCATGAAATGCTACAAAGACAGACTCGCTCCATACAAATAACATAAATTTTTAATATTTTAATGTTTAGTGATACAGTATAGTGAATATTTAACGATACTGTGTCATTATCTGAAATTTTAGCCTACTTTTTATTAACGACGGCGTCATCCTCGCCGCGAAGCGGAATTGCCACAGAGGACGTCTATCTACACTGTAAAAAGTTTGTCCGATTAAGGATTAAAGTTAAATGCAGTATTTGCTATTGGGATTAATCTTATCTCTACCGAGATAAGGTTATACCGAATTAAAGATAAGATTATCTTTTTAGAGACTAGATTAATCCCAGTAGCAAATACTGCAATATTTTTTTACAGTGTAGTCTCCATGAGTAAGTCAACAAGACCAAAGGTTTCGACGGGATCCCAAAAATCTAACATTTGATAAAAAAAATTGGGTCATGTCTTTGCCATTTAGTCTTCGTCAGATTCCTTGAATATTTTTACTGTTAAAATAAAGTTCAAAAATGGATTCAGCATGTTTCCTTGCCCCGATACCGAATCTCTAATCGATTTCAGAAACAACTTTTGTCTTCAACCAAATTTCCAGTTTCAGCCGAATTCGTGATGAACCATTTGTCCAGCAAGAAAACTTAGTTCAGATATGGATTCAGCTGACCTCCTTACCCCTTCAATGAATACCTTATTAGGTCATAAGACATACATGTTTTTACCGTAAATTCAACACCCTCCTCTGCCTCTAAATATAGGACTAAAGGATCCACCTACGACCTTGACCTGTACTTTGCCAATGAATCCTCATCCGAAGCTTGAACATATTTCAACCCCTTCGACCTCCGATTACACTAGCTCACTCCAACATCATCCATGCGCAGAGCTATACTAGTGTGAAAAAAGGGGAGGGACTGCTATAGCCGAAAATTGGTCGAAAAATTCTGTGTCCGGTTTCTGCCGGATTCAAGGTGAACTACTTGTCCGGTGAGAAAATAACTCTCATATTCGGATTCAGCATGTCTCCTTATCCCTAAATCAACTATCTCAATAGCTTTCAAAAAATGTTTTTTTTTTTTTTCCTTGAATTTGAAACCCCTCCCCCACCCTCAGATATAGGGCTACAGAGCCCCTCTTCGAACTTGACCTGTAATTCGACCCAAAGGATCCTGCCACCAAGTTTCATCAAAATATCTCATTCCCTTCGAGAGTTATCGGGCTTACAGACAAACGGACGAAAGGACAGACGGACAACTTTGCGATCCACTTACGTTTTCGTGATTCTCGGAACAACAAGAAAACGTCACCCTAACGACTCAAACTCAACACCTCGAATTATGTGTCAACCGATCACGGCGATCGTTCGCGGCGGGTGTGGTGACGCTTCCGTCTCTTACGCTAGGTACACGGCGTATTTACGTCGTCAAGGAGAGTTATCAAGAGTATGAAGAACAGTACCTACTTTCATGGTGCAAGATTTGGATCGTCTGGTTTTGCTTTCTGTGTTGGAACAGATTTATCTGACATTTCTTCGTACTTTCACGCAAAGAGTTCTGATCTGACAAACAAAGTATAAAGTAATTCCTTTATATACCTTATCTGTGATAATCCTTTACCTTGTAATCTATTTGTCCTTTGTCCCAAGACAGTTTGGCCTCCCCTGTCGACAGTTTGAGACAAGGGCATTTTGAACCAGGAACACTTTAGCCACCCCTGTGAGCAGTTTCAACTGTCGGCATTTCGAGCCGTCGGCATTTTGGAAGATTTCGATTTTGGGGTCTTCGACATCCCTTGTGGTTATTTTTAGTTGTGACGATTTTCGACAGTGGGTATTTTGAGCCGTGTGGATTTTGATCCTGGGCATTCTGAATCGTGGACATTTTGAGCCAAAGGCATTTTGGTCGTGGGCATTCTGATCGTGGGCATTGCGAGAGTGGGCATTTTAACTGGGAGCGTTCGATTCATTCCCTTTCGACTGTGCGAACTTCACTTCTCCCTCTGTTAAGACGGGACGAATGATGATTCTTCTTGGTCGTTAAAAGTCTACTTTGTCAGCCGAATCGAACATAGCCAAGAATAGTCACCATTCCGTCCTTAACAAAAGAAAATGTTCAAAGAACAAAAGCGGGAAGCTTCTATGGCACTTGCAAGGACAGTAGTAGCTAAGGGTATTGCAAAATTTCGCGCTGTCTTGAAGTTGGCTCTTTTGATTCGTGAAAGTGTTTGGTTTATTCAAAAGTGTGTTATGCACTTTGCGGTTGGTATGCTTACTTTAGGGGGGTTACGAATCCTTTTGTAAGCAAAAGTACTGAGGCACAAATGATCATGGGCTCTTTGGGATCTTAGAGTATGCATGGTTTTTTTGAAAGTTTTTTTTCGTACGTTGTGTTAAGATTGGCACTTGAAATACACTGTAAAGTAAAATACCCCTCTTTTCTGAAATACTTTGCAAACGACACGGATTCCGTTTGCCCAGAACGGAGAGATCATAAAAGTTCATGATCGTGAAAGTTCAAAACGACTCCTTTTCGGTTCAAAAGCTCTAACTTTTCAAAAAAGACAAAAAAATCTGCCCACTTCAACGTTTCTAAAAAAAGAGTTTCAGCTTGATGGCTAGTTTCTATCAGTTTCCGTGAAACGTTTTTCTAAATGAAACTGTTTTAAGAACTGTTTTAAGATCCGTAGAAAAAAGTATCGGTTGCAAAACCGTTTCTGCAATAAACGATTATGGACCTTGAACCCTGAGTTTGAATTGCGGATGCTATCTGTATTCGTCAATTCAGTTTCAGAAAACTTCATAGCCAATCAATAGCAGACGAGACCCATTTTTTTCTTCAAAAAGCCATTAACCTCTTCCTTTCTCAGATCTGTTAGAAAAATATGATTGAACTAGTTGGTAACGCTTCTACCAGCAACAGGTTCATAATTGTCACCAAACGCCGATAAGTATCTGGTAAGTCGGGTATCTAAATCAAAAGTCCTTTAACTCCCTCTGTTAAACTCATTTTGTTAGCTCCCTTCCATGAAAGCAAATTCCGTTTTCGTCTTGTATTACGCGCCATCTTTCAAACTGAAAAGTGCGCGAATTGTGACTCATCACTATGGAAGAGTCACTTCGTTACACATTTATCGAAAAGGATAAAGAAGTTCTAAAGTTCTGCCAGAGTAAGTAAATAATTTAATCTCTGTTTATTTTTTTGGTTAGCCTGTCTCAGACCAACTGAATACTCGGAAGCTTAGTAAAGAAATATTTCTTCATTTCTTTAACTAATTTCTTTTCTGAATTCTATGAATAATTTCTAAACTCTTTCTAATACCAATCTAATTTAATACGAGTTTCACTTTCACCTGAATGTAACTTACCTGGCCAAACCCAGCAAATCAGCATTAGCCTAATGTTGCAGTCCTAGTAGGACTTAGCCTAAGGCGTTTTTCCTTGACAATCCAGATTGATGATTCACAATCTGGGTTCTCCAAAATACGTTTTCTCTGACAATCCAGATTATGAAAAATCGTTTTCTGTGACAATCTGACAATCCGGATTCGTGCTTGGATTGTCGATTCGACAGTCTTTCAACGGAGCAAGATCGTCGGATCGTCAATCTTGGATTGTCGATTCGCTGTTTCTCTGATGGATCAGTTATCTAGGATTATAATCCGGGATTGTCGTGGAAAAACGCCTCTAGTCTGGTGAATCCGGCTATAATATACTAAATGCTATGGCACCTGAAAGGTTGAGGTGAAAGGACTGTGGTTGTAAAGTCTACAGTGAGTTGTTTCTTGAGGAATATTAGGCTATCGATCTTCCGGTCATGGAAAGATTGGTCGAGATAAGCTTTTCTGCCTTTTTTGTCAGAAAAGATTTTGTATAGTAGTTTTGTAAGTTGTAAGTTTTGTAAGATATCCACATACAGTTGGCTCATCCTTCTGATACTGTGGATCCCCCCTTGTCTTGTCTTGGGTTTTTTAATCCTTCTTCATCTTCTGACATTGTAACCCTTCCTGAGCCTTTCCCAATCCCTCAGCCTCTCTTACCATCTCAATTCCCAATGCTGATATTGGAGAAAATGTTTGTTCCTATTTTCCTGATGTGACAGTTGAGCAGGAAGAAGCAAAGCTTTCCTTAAGCTTCGATATCTCCACACAGTCAGCGAGAAGGCTTCTGATGAAATTACTGCTGGGATTCAGAGACTTCAACCTTTATATCAAGCACGTTGTTCACGTTCGACGACCCAATCGAACAACAAAAACAGTAGCCGAGTCCAGAATGAAATCACAGCACCGGCTTTAACTCCAACCAATTTTCATGGAAGAAGTTCAAAAAGCAGATATTTAAGGAACAATCTTCAATTGTTTTTCCACAAGTTTATTTTCCAGCTTGAGCGGCGTGAGCCTGAAGAAGGGCCGAAATAGAGCTCGAATAAAATCTAGCTGACTTATCCGTTTTGCACCGACCAAGAAGGGCCGAAATATAGCTCGAATAAAATGTAGCTGACTTATCCGTTTTGCACCGTCAAATATGATTCGCAGTCATCTTGGGCTGAAGGAACATCTAAGCTTATTGTGATTATTTTCTTGATGTGTTATATCGAAGTTTACTGTGAATGCTTTCTTGTTGTTTTTTTTACGAGTTTCCAAAGCGTTCAAAGTTATGTGTAATCATTAAAATCCATGGTTTCTTGAATAGCTCAGTTTTTACTGACTGCTCTCGAGCTAGGGTACCGTACTTCCAGAAATGCTAGGACGATGAAACTTGGCAGGCATATCAGGAACCCGACCAAACTAACTTGGAAATAGTCACTTCCCTGATCCGACCATCGTAGGGGGAGTGGAGGGATGGGGAATCTGGAATCTTGAGGTATGTATAACTTTCGAACAGGTAATCGGATCTTAATGAAACTTTACATTTAGAAATATCTCGTATCTAGAAGTCCCACTTCGAGTCCGGACCGGATCTGATGAATGTTTGGGGGGGGGGAGTTGGAGTGGAGGACCGAAAATCTTGTGACACGCTTAGAGTGGAGCGATTGCGATGAAACTTGGTGGGAAGAACAAGCACAAGCCCTAGATACATCAGAGACAGAACCGGAACGGATTTGGACCCGGGGGGGGGGGGAGGGGGTTAGGAATTTCGGTGGTCGCAAAGGTACTTCTAGATGTGATATGACGATGAAAATTGGCTTGAACATTCGAGACTTAAGATGATTGGCTTAGAAATAGTCAGTTACGATTTCTTTTATTGATCTTAACATTAATAGGTAGTATAAGTCTTTAATCGAAGATTGCAAGTGACAGTTTCCAAGTTAGTTTGGTCGGGTACCTATCATGCCTGCCAAGTTATATCGTCCTAGCACATCTGGAAGTAGCCTACCCTAACTCGCGATCATTGGACTAACGGATCGACAGACCAACGGAAAGTGATCTGCATATGGCACTTGGCCGGAAGGAAAGTAGGCTACCATACAAATATTTTTCAGAAACCGAGTGGTGTTAATTTTAGTATGGTAAATCAAAGCACTTCATGGTGTAAACACAGGACTTACAACGTGGACTGGGATTCCCGCCAGGATTGTCGGCACTATCATCAGTTCAGTAAAAAAAAAAATTCCGGTGCATGATGAAAGTGCAAAAAATGCGGAAGGGAAAACCTTCTCGTCTCTCCGCACCATCACTGTAGGTCGAAGTCGGACTGAAAATTCCTACGATCATCGGTACCGCAAAACCCGTGTCACGGCCTCTGCTTGGCTTGGGGCAGGCATGAAATTGGCGCTAAGGGTTGTTTCGCCATAGCATCAGTTATTACTCACTCAAATATACATACAAAACATGCATACAGAATATAAAATATCAGTGAAGAAATGTCACATATACATTCCACGAAATCAGATAAGCCTACACTATAGTGGAGGCTTATCTGTGTGTATACACACAGTTAGTAAGTAATTTATTTTTAACCCGCCATTTTCAACAAGACCAAAGGTGTCGATGGGATCCCAAAAATCCAGTATTTAATTTAGACAATGGGGTCTTGTCTACGCTAGATCCAGTCTTCGCCAGACTCCTTGAACATTTTTACTATTAAAATTCAGAAACAGATTAAGGCCAAAAAGCTAATCATCTGAGAAAACAGAGTTCAGATATGGATTCAGCATGTTTGTGTTTATCCCTATAAGTCATATCTGTTTGGACGAAAACTTCCTGCCTTACTTCTTCGAATTTCCCAGTTTCGGCAGAATTGCGGAACTACCTGTCCGGCAAAAAAAAAAGTTAAAATCGAACTCAGCGTATCTTCTTTCCCCTATATTGAACATCTAATCAACTTCAAATTAAAATTTAACTTAAAACAAATTTCCCGGTTCCAGCCGGATTTCGGGCGAACTATATGTCCGGGTACAAAATTACTGTCATACACGGGTTCAGCATCTCTTCTTACCCCTAAATCGGATATCTAATCAACTATACGAAGACTTTTAACAATTTTCCGGTTTTGGCCGGATTCCGGGCGAACAACTTGCCCGGTGAGAAAATGATTTTCACCATCGTGTTCAGCATGTCTTACTACTTCTAAACCGAACATATAATTAACTTCAAATAAAACTTTTACTTTTAACAGATTTTCCGGCTTTGGCCGGATTCCGGGCTAACTACTTGTCCGGCGAGAAAATGGTTTCCACCATCGTGTTCAGCATGTCTTCTTACTCCATAATCGACTGTCCCATTAGCTGTTTAAAAGTATTTTGCCTACCCCTTAATTTAAACCCCCACCCCTAAATATAGGGCTACAAAGCCCATCTACGAAGTCGACCTTACTCTTGACCCAAACAATCCTCACACCAAGTTTCATCAAAATATTTCATTCCCTTCGAGAGTTATCGTGCTTACAGACGGGCGGACGGACGGACGGACGGACAGACGGACGGAAGGACGGACAGACGGACGGACAGACAACTTTTGCGATGTCATAGGTATCCCTCCACTTACGTTTTGGGATCCCAAAAAGCGGAGTAAGTGAAAGAGAACAAACACAAGACACATGAAAAAGACACTAAATTTGTCTTCAGCCAAGAATTAATGGATAACAAATTAGCCAACATTTCTGGATCATTTAACTTAACTATTTGGATTCTGCTAAGAGATTTTTGACTTTCCGCTATCTGCTCTAGTAGTCACTTTCAGAATATCGACGGCCGTCGATCCCCACTGTCCCCAGTGTACAGCTTTACAAAGGAAGTAAGGTCACGGAGAAAAAAAATTACTGAATGTGAATGAATAAATGCAATCCCAAAAAAGGACTTTTGGCCATGGAGGGACAGAACTTGGTCTTCAGCCAAGAATTAATGGATAACAAATTAGCCAACATTTCTGGATCATTTAACTCAACTATTTGGATTCTGCTAAGAGATTTTTTACTTTCCGCTATCTGCTCTCTAGTAGTCACTTTCAGAATATCTACGGCCGTCGATCCCCACTGTCCCCAGTGTACAGCTAATCTCTACAGCTAAAATCTCTTGTCACGGAGAAAAAAAATTACTGAATGTGAATGAATAAATGCAATCCCAAAAAAGGACTTTTGGCCATGGAGGGACAGAAATATAAAAATAAGTACACAATCCACCTGTACCACTCCAAATATTGAGCACTCACCTGACAATATAGTAATAACTGTCCCTAACACAATTTCAACCTAAATTAAAACGGTCATCATGGCAACCTTCAGGAAGCTAGGTCCCTCAGGCAAGTCGATGGAATTTCTTTCCTTAAAGTTTAACTGAAAAGCCAACAGTTTTGTATCATTTAACTGAATTATTCTGATAAGGATTTTATTCTGCTGATTCTGCCAAGGGATTTTATATTTTCCACTGTCTGCTTAACCAGTGACGTTCAGAGTAACTCCGACCGTCTATCCACACTTGTTCATACGTCGGTTTTTTTACACTTTCAAGCGTTGATTGTGGGTAGCCTATTAAATTTTTTAAAGGGGTTGGCGAAGACCGGAAACCTACAAGATTCGATTGTCTATATCAAGAAGTCCAATAACTCTTAATTTTTTGGGATCCCATCGCAACCTTTGGTATTGTTATCCTAATGCTATCTGGGGAATGGATGCTTGTTTTTGCCATCCTTTCTGCTAAAAAGCGTTTCACTTTAGTCATTTCGGGATTTATCTTATATCATTTACTCCGAGTGGCCCTAGTTGTTCTTTAGTTCGATCAGTAAATAAATCAATAAAAGGAAACAATGCACTAGGTTTACAAACAGTTTGTTTATTCCCGTGTCGTCCAGCAGACTCCAGAGATTGCTAGAATTTTTTTATTTTGAAAATTTGATATGATTTGGGATACCAAGTCGTCAGTTACTAGATATCTACGACTTCTTAAAAGTTGTCCGTCTATCCGACTGTTACCACAATGACTCTGGAATTGAATTGCCTTTAATTAATAACCCGTCTAGGTAGACACGGAGTATGGTAAAAAATGAAAAAAGAAAGAAACAAAACAACGATAACCAAAATAATTAAAAGTCACTAGCCGAAACATCATGGAGCTCCATGGGTGACTATAAATTTGCTTCATTCTGTTGATGGATCTCAGGACAGCCGCAGACGGACCTTGTCCGGGGGGGGGGGGGCGTAGAAAATATTTAGAAAACCGAAAGAAACTTGAACGAATTAGACGAAGATTTTCGATACTGAAGACGGTCCAGAAAGGGGGAAGATATAGAACGTGGGGACGGGAACGCATTGTAGGAGTAGGCTGTAGAGTCTTCCGGTTGAGTCGCAACTTTCCGGAAACCATAAGTGCATAGGCTCCACGTATGCGCTTTAGCAAATGAGCTATCAGCAATTTTCTTTTGGTTTTTCTGAGTCTCCGATCGGAAGTCCTAGGTACGTGAGACTGGATTTGCTCTGGAGGTCGATGACCTTTTTCTCATTCCAATGGTTATTAAACATTAAAGCTTAACTGAAAAGCCAACTTATTTTTGTGTCATTTAAGTAAATAAGCTGAATTATTTGGATTCTGCAAAGGGATTTTTTTAATTTCCACTGTCTGCTCTGGTTATGACGTTCAGAATATCCGCGGTCGTCCTCACAGCGCGAATTCTACTATGACGCGGGAAACTTTAATCTCAACTCAAACGCGGCTTTTCAGTGGTCAGTGGTGCGAATGGTGATGATTGCTTAGTGCCTGAACAAAAACAAATCTTAAATCTTTCTCGTAAGGCATACAACAAAAATACAAGCGCATAGAGCTACCACAAATCACACGGAAATTCCACTATTTGAAAATCGATTATTCGTGAATAGCGGAACAACGAAGTCACGCATTTTCAGCAGGTCTTCAAGCCAATTTAAGTGAATGAGTGATGGGTAACTAGACTGTCCTATCCCAGCCCTTTTCAGTTAAACTTTAAGAATTCCGTTTTTCCCTTGTTAAATTTAAGTCCAATGGCTTCATGTTCCGAAACAAGTGATTGGAAACCAGTTTCGATGCCATTTGTGACACGACTGAAGTTTAGAATGTCACCAGCATTTGCTATCGTTGAGCAGCTGATGCCATCATCGACACAAGTGCGAGGGGTTTAGGGCTGGGCATTCAGGGCAGTATCGCCAAATAATGTAGGGCTAGTAATCGCCCCTTGCCTGGCTCCTTTCTTACTCCAGGAAGCTGTAGACTGAAATCTAAACTGCTCAAATTGGTACTCTTTTTGTCACATTAGCCAACTTTCAACCTTGCTCGAAGATTGGCAAACATGTCTTTCATAACTGTAATCACCCAGATTGCACGCCACGAGTGCGTAGCTCTAACAGTGCTTGTGGGTGGACGAATCAAATGCTCTTTCTACGTCGCAAGCACTTCAAACCGCCAGTTAGTCTCGGGACCACGCCGCTGCCCCCCCCCTTAGTTTTCGGCGAAATGACGCCTCTTCTACGGGACAAGCGGTTTTTCGGCAAACCTACCAAAGGCAAGTTTGATTTAAAAGATTAGGCAGGTATCAATGCGATTAAATTCGGAGGCGGGCGGTTATAGACACCGTTTGTTATGCATAATCCACAATGTCGGAAATGAATTTATACAGATTTAAACTAACTATGGAACTGCAATGTCAGAAGTTTCATAACAGATAACATGAGGATAAAGCGTAACAGAAAACACTTTGGATGTTATCTTTTGTGTTTGAAAACGTTATGCATGACATGTTATGCGTAAAAAGATTTGTTAGGAAGAGCCAAAAAAGCATCTACTGACTTTATTCCTTGTCGTCATGATGTCGGAAAACTCAGCAGATACTTTTTTGTGTTTTTTTGGCTCTTCCTGATGGTAACGCTTATTATGCATAACATTTTGAAACACAACAGATAACATCCAAAGTGTTATCTGTTAAGCATTATCTGTTGAAACCGCTCACCCTCGTGTTATCTGTTATGAAACTTCTGACAGTGTGCCATTAGAGTGTGTTAGCACTGTTAGAGGTGGGAAAGCCACCCAAACAGGTGGATTTAAGTTCGTTTTCCTGACAACAGCGTACCTATAAGGCGTATTCTCGCCGTTCCCCGAGGAGTCCTCGGGCAATCGAGGGGAACGGCCAGTAGAGGAAGTCACTCCACGCGGACTCCGCGTACGGAAAACAACGAGAACACGGGGAATGCTTCTAAAATGAATCTTGTTCGAAAAAAATATATGCAGTTTACGAAATTAGTCTGGCACCACTTTACTTTTGGTTTTGTTTATCTGATTGTTTTTAATTAATTTTACATTGCACCAACACCAGCAAAAATTGATTCCCCTCCGAATCTAAAAGGGAACAATTAATGGCAAAAACAAACTACTCCTGGATAGTTCATTTGCCCTCCAGTCCATCCCCAGTTCTATTATGTTAAATCAGTCGCCTAAAGAGTTCAGATTCTAGGAAGACGATGCAATAATATTTGAAGGGATTCCAAACAAGGTAAGGATTAGATGAGATTCAGCCTTCGTTTCGTGATCAAACGTTCCTAGTTGGCGGTATTGACAAACGTTGTCCAGATTTAAATAGGATTGGTCTGTCGTGTCCCGTGGTAGAACCAGGTAGAATCGACATTCCCATCTGTCATGTCTTCTTGGAGTAACTTATGACAACCAGCCAGAAATAGATGGTCAAACCTGCAGAGAAATAATAATATAAAAGACAAGTTGATCAGCGTATTCTACCTAGTTTAAACCATACATAAACTAATTAAATCATTGGAGTTTAAACTTTCGTCTTTGGGGGAACCTTGTAGACACCGAGGGATGCTCACAGACCTGCTTGCTGAAGCCTGACGAGGACCACTTGACAAGATATGCCAAACCTTTTATAACCCAAAGAAGTCGAGCACTAAAATAAGGCACGCCAGAAAAGGGTCCTAAAAAGGCACGTTATAGAATCACTTTTATAACCCAAAGAAGTATTAAGCTAATTGTTGCCTTAATTTTGTTCTGAAAAATTATTTTTTGTTTCCATTGCTAAAACCACCAGAGGCTGCTAGAGGACTTACCTTGCAAACAGGCGGAGACTGCGAGACAGGTCCGCTCTAAAGTAAGTCCAATATCCGTCTGGAAAAGTTCAGATCTGCGTGTACCAAGTCCTGAGTCGTGAGCCAGAGCAATTAGCTTCAGGATTTTGAGGATACTCATTAGCAATAGTCCAATAGCTTGTAAGATGATGTAGAGAAAGATGAACAGTGATTGCTTCTACAAGACAGACAGTTCCTTAGGTAGCTTCTGGTTTTAAGAACAAAAAATTAGTTGATAGCATAGAACAGTGGTTCCCAACCTTTTCCGTATCGCGTACCCCTAATCAAGGTTCAAAAAGGTTGCGTACCCCTAATCAAGGTTTAGAAATGTGCCATACCCCTTTTTGACGAACTGTTGTCTCACTAATTTCGTTTATAGTAGCATTAACCTGAAGATGCTAGATCTGAAATCGCGTATGATGGGTATGTGATTTTGAGGACAATACTGAAATTGAGTTAGAGGACTCAAAACAGACTGAAGCGATGTATTGAAGCTATAGACTAACTTGATTTTGGGAACTTCGCCTACCCCATTGCGGGGGTCTCTCGTACCCCTTTAGGTACGCGTACCACCGGTTGGGAACCACTGGCATAGAAGACGCGAACATGTTCGACATGTAGTTAAAGTTTACCTGAAACGCCAACTTATTTTTGTATCATTTAACTGAATAAACTGCATTTTTTAGATTGCGTCCTCACAACGCTAATTTCTACTATGAAGCAGAAAAATTTAATCTCAATGCATAGGCGACGTTTCAGTGGCTAGTGATCAGCTTACGGAATGTAGCTCACTGCGTGAACACTCTTTTTTGGAAATCGTTTTCGTCGAGCATACAACATAGCTACAAGCGCATAGAGCATAAAATCAGACAAGGAAACTCCACTATTTGAAAATCGATTATTCGTGAATAGCGGAGCAACGAAGTAACGCATTTTCGCCGGGTTTTCAAGCTTCTTCGAGTGAATAAGTGATGGATAACTAGATTGTCCTGTCTAAGCTCTTTTCAGTTGAACTGTAAGACGCCGCACAATGACAGGATCAACTAAAAGAAGAAATGGAACGGAAGGGAATGGTGCAGGCGGACTACTAAAAAGATGAATACCATGTTAAAAACTGGGAACGGCATAGTTAAAGAGAAAGGCTGCACCCTGGGGCACTGTGATTCCAGCATACAAGTGAATTCCTTAAAATAAGAATAAAGCTTTTGAGCAAAATATAGATTTTCATTATCCCGATGAGCCCATCATAATTTTCGCCTCAGTGGTTTTGCTTACGGATAAATTTCTAGCGCCCTTAAAGTGCGATCATCACAGCCAAGTGCAAATATAAAATACTTTTTACCAAACGATACGCTGTCGTGATTTCCAAGGGCCCTCATTCCCTTGAATCACCTATTATACAAACGCAATCTACTTCTATAATCACTCCATTTATTTCTAACCCGGAGACCCCATTTTCGTAAGGTACATTCCAACCTCTCCAACAAAACCACGCTTATTTTCTCATTTGCCGTGTTTTGCACCCATCGATGTGTACCACGCTGTCAACGGTTGTCTGCGAAAAGTTTTTCCTTCAGAAAAAACGGTTATGTCAATTTTTTCCCTGTTTTCGCTGTAAGTCAAAGCGTCTCAGAAAAGGCCGTGGAAAAAACGTGGGTTATTTGTTGAAAGCATAGCGTAGTTGTTTTGAAGTATTTAAAATACTGTAAGTTGAATTGTAAATAGTGCGAGGGGTCCTTTATGGGTTTTGCTCACAGATTATCAGAACAAATCTACGAATTACAAGTGCCATATGACCTTCTAGCTCTTGTTTTTAAAGCAACTTAAATTTAGTTGAAAAAAAATCATTATAACCATTCAACGCATTGTAGTATTCTATAACGAGTTTCTACAAAACACAAACGAAAACGACACAAATCTAACTAAAAAGTTAAGCACACACCATGAGTACCATCCCACCATAGGGTACCTTCACTCTTAAAGGAACCTCTTGCTTATTGTGCCTTTTATAATATACCTAGCTCCCTTGCGGAATTATAAGCTTCTAAAATCCCCACCTTTCTCCATTGTTTCGTCTTATGCCAACGAATTTTTTAGCACTTTTCGGCCGTGCCGAGTTTTGCCGGTAACACAGCGTAAAGTTTGCCGAAATCTTCAACGTCCTCTGACAACTCTTTCACATATAAGGATATGAGAATCTTCTGTTCGAGACTTTTTTCATTTGCTTGGTTTTCCCACTCTTTTAACCACGGCGCATTCAGTTTTCAAACGTTTTGCGCCCAGCACCCATAGCAGGAAAGCTGGATAGAGTCGAAAGGCGCTAACAAGAAAATCTCTACGTTCAGGTGGAAAGTAACGTTATTTTCGAGAAACGTTTTGTCTGATAGATAGATAGATAGATAGATAGATATTTTATTGATCCAACTCGTAGCGCCGACATGGCACTAAATACGTCGACCATTACATTTCATGTGTTAAAATACTTGAATATATACAATTACCACATATAAGAAAATAAATCACTTAGAATTCACTTGTTTTTTCTTAATCTTCTCAGTGGAATACGGTACAAAGGAATTCAAATACCGGTTTTTGCGACATTTAACTGGCACCAGGAGATTTTGATGCCTCGTCCGTCCTGTCACCGGTGCTAGATCGGGCAGAATATCTCTATGTTTTTCACTGGCAAGGACTGATCGGCCAAAACGTAAAATTAGTTTTTCCCGGCGGACATGGAGTGGCTCAAGTCTTAATAGGAGGAGGGAAGCTTCGTAACCATTGTATTTCAGTCCTAGCATAATGCTGCACGCTCTGATTTGCAGTGATTCAATCTCTTCGTTATGTTGTATGCTCCTTTGTACAAAGGGTCCCCAAACTGGGCAGGCATATTCCAGTAGCGGTCGCACGTAAGTCACATACGCCAATTTCATAGATTCTACGCCGAATCCAAATCGCTTCATTGTCGTGATGGACTGGAGTGCAGCATTCCCTTTCTTCACTAGGTTGCAAACATGATCACTGAATTTTCAATCTTCGGTGAAAGTGACACCCAACAAAGTGTGACTCTTAACCATGTTAAATATAGGATCAGGCTCATTGAATTCACTTTTCAGCGGTCGAACCGAATCACTTTACACTTTGCGGGTTTAGAGTTAGTTTTGCAAGGTCACAGTCACGATAAAAAGAAGGCACTAAGTCGGGTTCAAATTGCGGTAAAGTGACTCCTTGATTGACTAGAAATTTGAGCAAGAACGACAAATCATCAACGAACTTAACACGATCGGCGAAGTCAGCAAGGATAAAATTGACAACGGCTAAGAAAATCAGGCCTGCAAGTCTTGTACCTTGCGGTGCACCACAGGTAATTGGTATCCAGTCAGAGTTCCTATCATCATCGTTGAGGGCAAACATGCATTGCATCCGCTCCGACAGAAAGTTGGCTATTGTCTTAAGGATGCGCGCTTTGGCACCCACGCGTTTCAGGTTTAACAATGAAACGAGGTGTTGAATCAGGTCAAAAGCTTTTTGGAAGTCTGTAAGTGCTAAGTCAACGAATGATGATCCCTTTTCGAGCCAAGTCAAAATACTATCGAATAGTCTCACTAGGTAAAACGTTGTGTTCGAGCCTTGCAGACACCCATACTGATAAACGTCAATCTTGTCACTAATTTGGTCCATGAGTTGCCTTGCAATAAACGCTTCAGTGACTTTGGCCATACAGGGAGTAATGGAAATTGGCCTCAGGTCGTTACACGTTTTCGGTGACCTAGTTTTTGGGATCACTCTTCTGTAAGCCCGTTTCCAAAGCGAGGGGAAGGTACACTGTGTGAGGATCAAGTTAATGATGTTTGCCAGTAGCCTTGCTATAAAAGGGGCGAATTCGCGGATTAGTTTGACTGGTAACTCACCGGGGAAAGAGGACGAATGTGGTTTCAGTTTGAGTAATTCGGTACAGACCTCATGTTCTTCAACAGGTGCTAGATCGTCTTCTCCACAAGACTGAAGAACATCTTCAAGTTCCTCAGCTGTGACTGATTCATAGGTATTGCAGATCTTCCCGAAGAAAGTGTTAACTTCGTCAGCAGTGACTGTTTCACCATCCGACTTAAGTATCTTCAGCTTAGAGTCGCGTGCTTTACCGTTCAGTTTTTTTACTGAATCATGCCATTTCTTGCTGTTAGAGAACTTAATGGGATCGACACGGTCAGCGCCGAATGACCTTCTCGCTTTACGGATTGTGGAGACTATTCGGTTACGAGTAACTTTTGCATTCACGATGTCACCAGATTTAATTTGCTCCAGCTTTCGGGTGATGAGTCCCTTGATTTCAGCATTTATCCATGGTTTGTCGTACTCACTCACTGTTATCGTTTTAATTGGGAAGAGTTCTTCATATTTTGAGTACAGGAGAGAGGTAAGCAATTCAGTTTTCTCATTTACGTCGTCTTCAGTGAGCACTGCTGGAAACCCGTAGTTACTGATCCAAAGTCCGCAATCGCAAATGGATTGTTTAGTAATTGGTCTGCGATCAACTTTGACTGGTGTGGGTTTCTTCATCCATTTTATGGCTTTCCAGAGGAGTATAAAGTGGTCAGATCGGGCAAGGGGCCGAGTGACAAGGGGCCACTATAGTAGTTTTCGGCGTTAGTCAGGATTAGATCCAGTGTTGCTCCCGCCTCGTGAGTTGGAATTTGTACTACTTGTTTGAGTCCCAAACTACGGGCTAACCACTGTTTGTTCGTTTGGTTAAAGTCTCCGCATATGACAAAGGCGCGGCTGCTAAATTTCGACCGACAGAGGTCAATACCTCCTTGGAGGTGTGAAATCAGCTCTTTCCTGTTTTTGGCACTTCCGGGGTAATACACTGCTGAATAAATGATGCAAGAGAACTGGCGAGGTAATGCAGGAGGTTTAGTATGCAGCCAAAGAGTTTCGTGGTCACTGCTGTCAAGTTCGTTCAGTAATCGGGAAGGAATGTCTTTCCTGCAAAATATACCAACGCCGCCTCCGTTTCTCTTTTGACCGCGGTCAGACCGAGTAACGATTTGGGACGAATAGCCTCATATCACGCATGATGATTCAGGGACGTTCCGGCACTCAGTAATTACTGCTACTGGTACGATCCGGGGGGGGCTCCAATAGCGAGAAATCATTTACTGGTAAGTCGGTCATGATATTGTCAATTATTGGGGCAAGGCTTACGTGCTTTATAGCAGTCAACGTTCGTGGGTAGACAGGTCGCTGATCGTTCAAGTTACTTCTGGAGCTAAGTCTGACAGGGATATGGGTGCACTGGAATTTTCACTTTCTTTCTCGGACTTTAATGCCACTGCGACAGCCGCGCTTCCTACGGAATATATGCGGTACTGCGCATGATCTGCCATCTGCGCACTGTCGACTAAGTCCAAGCAGCATTAACACTGAACCAATAGATGGCGCCAGCGTACATAAGTTAGTGCATCCAAGTTCATAAAGTTCTTTCATCGGAAATCGGGATGATGTATCACACATAACGGCAAGCACAAATAGCAGAAAAATCGTTCTGTTAGTTGCTACAGTTTTCATCTTCGTACGAAAACTTTGTCAGGCACAATTTAAAGCTAAACTTGATAGATGGTTTGCAAGGCCGTACGAGGCGCATCGCCATCTACCATCTCGTAGTACCGTACCATCCATTTCGTAGTGAACAGATCATTTCTAGTAAGTGTTATGCTTTAATAATCTTTCAGCCCAAGCTAAATGGGTATCATATATAAAAAAAAAGATGTATCCGTTAGGCGATTTTTCTACGTGGTCAAAACAATTTCACTGCTACTGCACTTATGCCCTTGGGCTGTGCGTTATAGTTCCTTCACACATTCATTCATTCAGTTGCGGTAAAAACGAGAATAGAATTCCTTTACAGTGAGATCAAACCCACCATAGCTCCCAAATTTGTAACTTAAACACGACAGTTTAAAATACCCCCCCCCCCCCAAAAAAAAAAAAATCGCCTCAGTTAGTTTCAATGTATCAACTGTGAAAACTGTGGAGCTATCAACATCAAAGAAAACGAGAAAAGATAGTTATGAACAAGATTCCATGAAAACCCGTCGAAGAAGAAGGGATCGAGTTTTCTCGCCCACTAACTGTCTTAAACAAGGTTTCCAAGAGGTTAAAGACTATGATCAAACTTCAGAAATAGACAGCATGTTTTGTTGGACACTTGGGATTTCGTTAGAGGTCAGGGTCTTAGCTTGAGCAGGTCCCTTTAATTTTACGTCATCTTGGAACATACCCGAACTTCCTAAATCTATATCCGACCGACACACTTATTCCTCTTTCTCTGAAACTCCGTAATTATTCACAACACAAAAGCACCTTTCAAGCACCATATATTATTTGTAATGGATGTAATTACCTTTATAATTCCAACTAGAAGGAATATAGCTGCCAAGGTGTTGACAACACCCTTTACAATCTGTAACGCAGGAGAGGATTGTCCTAAAAGAATTCGGAGTATTAGGCGTGTGTGCGATTTTCCCTCGACCTTCCAACCCCACCCTCTACTGAGATGGGATACCTTTGTGTCTTCCAAGCTTCGTACATACCCTTCTACCCGTCCCGTCCCTATGCTTTTCACAACATCTGGGACCCACCTCCAACTCCTACCAAATTATCCGTCCGAAACTTTGACGTTTGACGAGGTCCCGGACACCTCCCCCCTCTACTGATGCTCTTATACAGGAAACAAAGGTTACCTTTGAGCTTCTTTGAGGCTCTGGAGCCACGAACTCTCACTTACTTGTCTACGTCTATTACTTGCTAATCACTTTTATTACTGGTGCCTCCTGCGACGTGCTGTGGAACTTTGACGTTTGACGAAGTCCCGGACCCCCCCCCCCCTCCTTTTCTGATGCTCTGATCAAAGGTTACCTTTGAGCACTGGATTGGTATTATATACTTGCCAAGTTTCTCCCAGTTTCATTTGTTACCCGAACTAGGAACGGCTGGACAGAACTGGCAGGACGGAGGGACATTGCAGTCGCACTCGGTTGCTATGGCTGTTGTCAGCCATCGTATCGTAGTACCGTTTCCATCCAGGGTTAAGATTGTATACATTGATATTGAAGCTAGTACAACGGTGGTTTGGGATCGTGTCACAAGATGATCCCACGGTCATACCAAGCCCTGGTTTGAAACTAGCAACTTAGTTGGGGGCGATCTAGAACTGGCAAATGCTGGAATACTTCCGATGCAACCCTTTAGTCTCCTACAAACTGAAGGTAAGACCATTCTCTGTTTAGAAATGAAGCAGTAACTCGCCTGAATTTGAAAAAGCTTCATCGACGACGCCCTCGACTAAAGACAAAAAGCTGGTCCCCTAGAAAAGTAAGAGATAGCAACCTGTTTATTCACTCACTACTGTTGAAACTTCCATCTCGAACATCGAAAATTACAGTAGAGGTATATGTGAACGTCTGCTTAAAATGAACGATCCCCGAAGAAAAAACTAAAACCCAAACCAGGCATTATTTACTAAGAATACTTGTAATACCCACTCACGCTTTTGTCACTTTTTGAATATTTTGCTAATTCACGGCTGAAAGTGACTTAGATGACACCTGGTTTGCTTCTTCCAATTTGAAAAGTTTGCCACGAGGAACGCATCTTCAATGGAGGTGATGGCGGTCCGAACCCCCAGATGCCTTCGAAAGAGGAAGGACCTTTTTCGTAAATTCAAAATCAAAGAAAGTTAATTGAATTTCTAGTTCAAGTTTGTGCCAGGATAACCCTGAAATAGATGGCTGTTAGCTGATACCAAGTTTGTCATCGTTCTTTTCCATTTTTACTTTTTTATATGCAAGCAACAGAGCCAAGGTAGTGGAACAGTTAATAAAGTGTTCAAATAAGCATACCTCTACTGTAGGCTTAGTAAACAAAGATCATGAATAAACAAAATAGAAAAATAAAACTGGTTGTAACTATAGTAAAAAGTATTATGAGCAACTATAATGAATACAAACTATGGTAATTATCTAGAGAAATAGGCTTATATAAGTTCAGTAGCTAGCAGACTCTTTCGAGTGTCAACTGTGGTAAGATTTATTCATGTACGGAAAATCAGCAAATTACTATAAATTAGTAAAAGACTGAACTTTTGGAACCTAGGGTCTGTAAGTAAACGAATTTTTCTCGTCTGACCTCCACTCGTCAAGTTTTAAACGAAAGTCAGTGAGGAGCTTTGGCTGTTCGTAGCAGACACAAAGCAGATTTGTTCTTAAAGTGTAAGTCAAAAAAGTGTTGTCTAAATGAAAAATATGAAAAGACGTATTTTATACAAAAGGAAGAATGCAGTCTTGTCTTCGCAATCACCCGATGAACAATACCAAAGGTTTCGATGGGATCCCAAAAATTTAACATTTACAGATAATCGGGTCTTGTAGCGGTCCAATGGTAATTATCGGAGAAGACGAAGTTCAAATATGGATTCAGCATGGGAGCCTCCGTTATGTCTACTTTGACGAAAGTTCCTGCCTTAATTCTGCCAAATTTCCGATTTCAGCCGGATTCCGGGCGAACTACTTGTCTTGCAAAAATTGAGGTTCAAAAACAGATTCAGCATATCTCCATACCATCCATATCGCCATAATCAACTTCACATAAAACTTCAACTTTTAAAAAAAATTCCGATTTCAGCAGGATTCGTGGTGAAATGTGTCCAGGTACAAAATGATTGTCGTACACGAACTCGGAATGCCTTCTTACCCGTTAATCGAACACCTAATGAAATTCATATAAAACTTTTACTTTTAACAAATTTTCCGGTTATGGCCGGATTCCGGGCGATCTACTTGTCCGGCGACAAAATAATTTTCATATTCGGATTCAGCATGTTTAACTGTCATTAAATCGAACCTCTAATCAACTTCAGATGAATCTTTTATTTTTGACAAACTTTCCGGTTTTGGCCGGATTCCGACCGATCTACTTGTCCGACGAGAAAATCATTTTCATATTCGAATTCAGCATGTCTCCTTACCCCTAAATCGGATATCTAATGAACTTCAGACAAAACTTTTACTTTTAACAAACTTTCTGGTTTTAGCCGGATTGCGGGTGAACTACTTGTCCGGCGAGAAAGTGGTTTTCATATTCATGTTCAGCATGTCGTCTTACCCCGTAATCAACTATCTCACTAGCTTTAAAATAATATTTTTTTCGCCCCTTAATTTGAAACCCCTCCCCCTTCCCTAAATATGCAGCTATCGGGACCATCTACGAACTCTACCTTTCCCTTGATTCGAAGAGTCCTCACACCAAGTTTCATCAAAATATCTCATTCCCTTCGAGAGTTATCGTGCTGACAGACGGACGGACTGACGGACAGACGGACAACTTTTGCGATGTCATAGGTATCCCTCCACTTACGTTTTGGGATCCGAAAAACTTGTAGCCTGCGTAGTTGTATGGTAGTTGTACGAAAAAGTTGCATGTAATACTATGTAATAGCAAAGAATACTATGATTTAATGTGCCTCAGAATGGTCCAGTCTTAAGTAGTAGTATCCAGTAGCATCCTGTCTTGCCATAGTAGCATCCAGTCTTGCTAATTGTAGCATGCAGTAGTATGCAGTAACACGGTAACCTTGAAGTAGAAGCATGTAGTATAGCATCAGTTAGTACTGCATGCTACTTTTTCGTACAACTTCGTACTACTATTTTGAGATAAATTTTCCATCGGGCAGCTCTGCTGACAAAAAAAGGTTCCGCAACCGTTTGGAAACGGTGCTCCGTAGGCTCACATTTTGAAATTTATTCTCTTCTCAATTACACTCAATACAAAGATTTGATTTAATATGTCCAAAGTGTGAGCCGCAAGCACATGATTCGGAAACAAGCTGTTTTCTATAAAAAAAAATGTTGATACAAAGGAAATTTTGTTAAAACCGCGCCGTAGTCAAATCCAAATTGTTAATCTCGCCAAAAGAAAAAAAAAGAGAAATGAGGTAGTGCAGTCGAAAAGATTGCAAAGCACGATTGTCGAAAATGAAGTCTTAACTTCGAAATAAAGCAGAAGTGGGAGCATTTGCCGGGGCTCCCAAAAAGCAAACATAGACCCCAAGAAATACAACTGTGTAACGACAAGAACGAAATAAGAAACAGTTCCAAATGTTTATCATAACCCCCGCAAGTTCTTTTTATAGTAAGTTTTCGTTTTTGGGATCCCAAAACGTAAGTGGAGGGATACCTATGACGTCACAAAAGTTTTCCGTCTGTCCGTCCGTCTGTTAGCACGATAAGTCTCGTAGGGATTGAGATACTTTGTTCAAGTTTGGCATGATGCTGTTTGGGTCAAAGTACAGGACAAGTTCGAAGATGGGCTCTGTAGCTGTATATTTAGGGGTGGGGGGGGGGGGGGGTTTCAAATTGAGGGACGACAAAATATTCTTAAAAACTAATGAGATAGTCGACTTAGGGATAAGGAAACATGCTGAATCCGAATATGAAAATTATTTTCTTGCCGGACAATTAGTTCACCCAGAATCCGGCAAAACCCGGAAATTTTTTGAAAAGTAAAAGTTGTATCTGAATTTGATTAGATGTTCGATTAAGGGGTAGGAACACATGCTGAATCCGAATATGAAAATTATATTCACGTCGAAAAACTAGTTCGCGCTACCGGAAATTCAATATGAAGTTTTAACATAGTAGATATAGAGTGAGGAGACATGCTGTTGCAATTTTCGAACACATTAATGATGAACAAAAAGTGTATGCAATCAGTTTAGTTATCTCTAAAGTCCCAACCGGTATTTACTGGGTCGAAATTTTAGAATGCATCCGACAACTATCTGGTAACAATTTAACAAAATTTGTTGACACATTTTTGACCATTTACCAGTCCCTATCCTACCCCTTTACTCACACCTGCAAGCTCTGCGCGAGTGGATGACGTCATTCTGTTTAACCTGTACACCCAGCGGGAATGGTGACTTCGCTCGCGCGTATACGCGCAAAGTTAATAAGAAGACTGTTTAAACCTAGCGTACGTATTCTTTGGGTTTTGGATTGTTGGGGAGGGGGGGGGGGGGTTGATGTATGTTGTTCAAATTCGTAGAAGGATTCACTGGCAAAGTACCCTACAGGCCAAGTCTGTACATGGGTCCTTTAGCCCTATTTTAAGAGGCAGGGGAGGGGGTTTCGAATTACGGGTAAAAACAAATATGTTTTTTAAGCTAATGAAAAATTCGTTTAATGGGTAAGGAGGCTCACTGAATCCATATCTGAACTTATTTTTCTTGCCGGACAAAAAATTCTCCAGGAATTCACCCAAAACTGGAAATTTGGTTGAAGCTCAAAGTTGTTTCTGAAGTCGATTAGAGATTCGGTATCGGGATAAGGAGACATGCTGAATGGAATTATGAACTTTATTTCCTCGACGGATAAGCTGGCAAAATTTGCCAAAACCCGGAAATTTGGATTGAAAGGTTCAGCTTTCAGCGTCACTAGATCTTTTGCTCTGAATGCAGTTCGCCGGGAATGCTGCTAAAATACGAAGAATTACGAATCCTCATTTGGTTCGTTGTTTGGCCGTAAGCAAAAAACTTCAAAACAGTAACATTTTTTTTTAGGCTACATATTCAAGCGGTTGATTATGGATAAATAGCAAAAGTGTTAAAGGGGTCTAGCGAAGACTCAGAAATGTACAAGATTCGATTGTCTGGATCAAAAAATCTGATAAACATTAAATTTTTGGGATCCCATCGAAGCCTTTGGTCTTGTTACCACAAGGTGTCTCTTTTAGAATGTGCAGAAACCACGTAAAAAATGAGTAGTTTCCATGTATTTAGAGCAGTCAGCGTACCCCGATGAAAATTTGTAGCCTACGTAGTTGTTTGGTAGTTGTGTGAAAAAGTTGCATGTAATACTTTGTAATAGCAAAGAATACTATCATTTAATTTGCCTCAGACTGGTCCAATCTTATATAGTAGTATCCAGTAGCATCCTGTCTTGCCATAATAGCATGCAGTCTTGCTAATAATAGCATGCAGGAGTATGCAGTAACCCGATAGCCTTGAAGTAGAAGCATGTAGTAGCATCAGTTAGTACTGCATGCTACTTTTTCGTACAACTTCGTACTACGATTCTGAGATAAATTTTTCATCGGGACAGAGTGAGTAGCAGTCAGTCAGTTGGATTAAGGATGCATTCATTGTATGCGGAACTTCACTAAAGTGTGTTTTCTAAGACGCTGTTTATTGAATGCAGTACCTGGGACCCACCGTCCGATCTCCCCCCCCCCCCCCCTCCTCAGTTACGAACCAACCCTTCGGGTATACTCTAAACGTGCTAGATACTTGAATCTGGACAATAAGTTGACACTGAAGTTATCACAAGATACATAATGAAACAGTTTTGCCAATTACAAGTGGCAAGAATAACGCAGATCGAGACCGATACGACCTGGATGGAACTTGATAGTTGGCAAGTGTGCATGTCCAGCATATTCAATTGGCAAGACGGGACCGAATCTGGCAACTTTTGGGGACAGTTAGAGGGGTGTCCGGTAATCTTGTGACGGCCTTAGCGTGGAGGACTCGCGACTGAACTTGGAAGGCAGGACTATCGTATGTCCTATAAATGTACATTAAAAGATCAGTTACGGATCCGGGGTACTGTGGGGAAGTGGGGGGGGGGGGCACCCAAAGCTATTGGGCAGGTAGGGCCTGCCATGATCCGCAGGTCCTTAGCTTATAAATCCATATCGGATCCGGCCACTGCGGTGGGGTAGGAGGGGCTCGAAGAAAAGCCATCCACCGTGAAAACACGGACTTTACTTGATATGCATTCTAACTAGCTTTGTGTGATTTACCTTTCAGCTCCTGTTTATTTCCTGAACTATGCAAGTCCCCTTTAGGCTTACCCTTGACATGTACCATCCATCTATGGAGGTTTAGCGCCCAAAGGAGTGGGTACAACCGTTACTGTTACTGTGCATCTGTAAGCCTTGGACGTCAAGTAGGTTAAGTTTGAAAACGAGGAGCTAAATCGCCTTACCAATGAGCATATTGCAATAATGTAGACGCCCCTCTCCAGTGTAAAACAACAACACCGCCTCAGTAAACACATTTTAGATTTCAACTATTCCTGTACGGATTGATGACTACGCTTGTGCACAGCATTTTCATGTACACCTCAATACTGCCTGTCTCCGAATTTCCAAGGAATTGACTTTACTTTTGCGGCTCTACTTTTCCTTTTGCGATTCTACTTTTCCCAGAACGAAAACTGACCACATGCTAAGAGGTCACCGATCATACAACGCTCCGAAATGGATAACTGAACACATTTTAAAATTTAATGATATTACTATGTAGTTAGATGCATTACTTGATTGTTTCATTTTGAATGATATTTTTCTTCTGTGGGGATACTTCGGACGGTCGTGAAATTAGTGCAAACTTTTCGGACGCCGCAACGCTGCTGTTGGCTGCAAAAGCAGGGCCAAAAAGAGAGAAATATTAAAAAAGAATTAGAAGATGTTGTGAGATTCCCGTTAAGAGAAGATGATTATAGGCTATTAGAACCAGTGAACGAGCAGGAGGTTTTCGACCGGCTTCAAAAGATGAGAGGTGCGTCGGCTCCGGGCCTAGACGGGATTCCTTCGAAGGTTTGGAAGTTAGGTAAGGTTAGTTTATTACCAATCCTGGCGACGATGTTTTCTTTTATCATAGAAAATACGAAGTGGCCCAAGGAATGGAATACATCTGTGGCAGTACCAATATTTAAGAAAGGAGATAAGTCATTGAAGGAGAATTATAGGTGCATCCATTTGAGTAATGTGATTAGTAAGTTGTTTTGTAAGGTGTTGGATTTTAGACTAATGAGGTGGATTGATAAAATGGAAGTATTGACACGCCTCCAAGCAGGGTTCAGGAAGGGTTATAGTACTCTGGACCAAATTTTCATTTTGAATGTATTAGCTAGGAAATATACTCCGGTAAGAAAAGGTAAGTTGTATGTAGCATTCTTGGACCTAAAAGGAGCGTTTGATACGGTTAATAGAAGACTGCTGATTCAGTCCTTGATGGATTTGGGGATGCCTGGGCCTTTCGTTTTGGTGATTGTACAGATTTATTCAGTAGTGAAGTTTGTGGTGAAGGTGGCGGGACGGTTCTCAAAGGAGGTAATTTCAAAAATAGGAGTAAAGCAGGGATGTACATTGTCACCAAAATTATTTTCTATTTTTTTGAATGATATTGAAGAATTTATGAACAAGAATGGTGCACCAATGTTATCACTAGATATAATTAGTCTTTGTCTGTTATTATTTGCTGATGATGTAGTGTTGATGGCTGATTCAAGAGAGCATTTGCAAACATTATTAGATCTTATGGAACGGTATATCGGCAAAAAAGAATTATTAATTAACACTAGTAAAACCGTTTGTATGGTGTTCCGACGAAGGGGTAAAGTGGACCCGGGGGATAGATTCTCTTATGGTGGTTCTCCTTTAAAAGTGGTGGACGAGTTTGTTTACTTAGGAGTTATGTTTTCTTCAAATTGCAGGTTTACAAAGCATGTGGAGATGGGTGTGTCAAGAGGTAGTCGTAGTGCGGGGCTAGTGATGGGTAGTAGTCTTCGTGATATTAAAATCTTAAGTTACATAAACAGGTATTTCAAACAAAAATTGTGCCTACGATGCATTATGCTTCAGAAGTTTGGGGGTATGTAAAAGCACCAAAAATGGAAGTAATCCAAAATAAATATTTTAAGCGTTGGTTGGGAGTTAAAGAGTCGTTTAGTAATATTGTTGTGAAGGGAGATCTTGGTCTGTATTCATTAAGAATTTTGGGAGAATATATTAACACTACCAAGAGTACGCCCTTTGAAGGGAGCTTATATGGAGGCCCTCCAGGACGTATCAAGAGAATCTTGGCCACAGCAAGTTAAGACGATATTGGATGAATGTGGAATGTCTGTGTTTTGGAATGGAGGAAAAGGTTTGTCAGCAGGTTTAGGGTCAGTGTCAAAAGAGGTAGAAAGAGTACTGCGTGAACAAGAAGTAAAAACGTGGCAATGTATGAAGGACCAGTCTGAATCATTGAAAGTTTACGCAAAAGCCAAAGAGGGGTGGGGGGAGGAAATATATTTTAGAGCGGGTTTGGATTCGAAAAGTTTAGAGGCACTAGTTTGTTTACGGGGGAACGCACTGCCACTTGGGGAAAAAAGGAAATACCTGGGGAAAAATAGGGTGCGTGATGGCCCATACTTTTGCCTATGTGTGGTGAGATTGATGAGAGTCTGTTCCATTTTATGTGTGAATGTGGTGAGTTGGGGGGATTAAGGGAGGAAATGTTTGGGAGGAGTGCTTTAGGGGAGGAAGGGTTAGTAGATTTGACTGGAGATAAGTGTTTCGCAGTAATGAGAAATTTGGCAATGTTCGTCCGGTTGGCAGCGAAGCATCGGGAGGATCTAATGTAAGTGTTATTAAGCTATATCTATTTTCTTTTTTTGTTCATGTTGTCTTGTTTTTATTGTATGTGATTTATTGTGATAGTTGCTATGGCCAGTTGGCTTTTTGCAATAAATATCATATCATATCATATCATATGGAAAAAAAGTATATCGTCTTTAGTTTGACTATGTTTTACTTAAAGGGCATGTAACGCCCTCCCTTTAACAATCGTTACAGACAATTCGTACTTGTGAGAATAATTCATTCTACTTCCGTAGCTATTCCTCCATTCTCGTTCCCAAGACTCTTCCGTTCATCAGTGTATCCCAAGTTATTGCTATTAGCAATATACTGATTATCACGATTGCCATATTTTTTCTCTTTACGTGACCTATGATGTGCCCGATAATTATTTCAGATAGATTTTTTGTCCGTAGACCGGCTATAAAAATTCAGCGAAGGTCGTCATCCAAGGCAAGGGACTCGGAAAGGGGATCGACTAAAAAGAGGCAGGGCACGACATAGCGTAGGAGGAACGAGTTCTACAACGATGAACGAAAACTAAAAGGGCCCTTGAGAGTGAGGGGAAGGAACAATGTTTTAGCGTGCCTTGTTTGAGGCTCTAGAGTCACGAACTCTCACTTACCTGTCTACGTCTCCTACTTGCTAATCCCTTTTTATTGGGAACCCAAAACATAAGTGGAGGGATACCTATGACGTCGCAAAAGTCGGCCGTCTGTCCGTCTGTTAGCACGATAAGTCTCGAAGGGAATAATAATAATAATAATTTATTTTTAACCCACAAATCGTACAAGAAGAAAACAGTGGAGTACAAAAGAATATATGAAAACATAATTAGGCAAAACATTAACACATTCAAACAAAATCTACTTAAAAGTCAAACAGACGAATAAGCCCATGGGAGGGCGACAGACGCGCGTACGCCGTTTCGGACAGTTTTCTGTGGAGAACAGACAATTTCTGAGTGTTTTGATGAAAAAATTAATGAGATGTTTTGATGAAACTTGGTGTGAGGATTCTTTGGGTCAAGGGTATGGTCAACTTCGTAGATGGGATCTGTAGCCCTACATTCCGGGGTGGGGGTTCAAATTAAGGGGCAAACAAAATATTTTTAAACAGCCAATGTTATAGTCGATTGTGAGGTAAGAAGACATGTTGAACACGATGATGAAAACCATTTTCTCGCCGGACAATTAGTTAGTCCGGAATCCGGCAAAAGCCGGAAAGTTGGTTAAAATTAAAAGTTTTAGTTGAAGTTGATTAGATGACAGACTTAGGGCTAAGAAGAGACGCTGAGTCTTTATATGATAATCATTTTTTACTCGGACATATAATTTCATTACTGGTGTCTCCTGAGACGTGCGGTGCCGTCCTTCTTTTTAGTCGATACCCTCGGGAAGAGACTAAAACAGCTACTTCGTGAGTCAATTTTGATGTAAGCA
Organism: Branchinecta sandiegonensis; assembly: GCA_030848855.1. Taxonomy (NCBI): domain Eukaryota; kingdom Metazoa; phylum Arthropoda; class Branchiopoda; order Anostraca; family Branchinectidae; genus Branchinecta; species Branchinecta sandiegonensis. Next base: position 16,784,168 of record JAUPMV010000016.1, on the reverse strand, counting down.
TTTTATGTAATCGTAGCTGTAAAGTGGTCAGCTATATCTCACATGTACTGCGAGGTTTCCTTTAAAGTTCAATGGGCAGATCAAACAATCATGATGCCACATTACCACCCCCTAGAATTCAATAAATACAGCAGAAATCAGCAGATTCCTAGCCAACCTATTTTCGCTAATATATCGTTTCGGCCTTTTTTGAAGACTGCCATACTCCGATTTAATAGCATCGACAAATATAAGCGGAGTTTCCTTTTTCTTATCCATTCGTTGTTATACTCCGGATCATTTGTGTTGTTGACAAATATTCATATTAACAGTGTTAACTGAGAATTTCTTCTCAGCTCTGGAACCAGCTGCAAGTAAGTCGTTTGTACATTTTTGGCAGTATTGTAGCTTCACATCCAGAAAACAAAACTTTTCTTCGGTACTACAAACAACGGAAATTTCATCAGATAACACTAGATCAATCGGACAGCTATAGAGACGTTTTATTTCCGTAACCATGACACTCTCATCTCTCAGCTCATCGAAATGATTGATTTTCGTACATGGCCGGGAGTTTTTGAACTTCCGCGCCTTGCAATACCATGCTCTGAAATCATCTCCACCGAGAAGGCGAGGAGGTACGGACAAGCGATAACAAGAAAATGGTTTATTTTTGAAGCGCTGTCTAATGAAATTCAAAAATTCCGCCGGATTTGCTGCTCATCATCAAGTTGAAAAATTTCTACTTTTCCATATGGAAGTGATGCTTCTGCCGAAAATCCGGGCAGGAATTCCAGTCCGGGAGCTCCCGATCCTGATCGTGTGTTCGCACTGTTAGGATAGTTCCAGATATGCTAAGGACAATGAAACTTTGCAGGCATATTAGTGACCGAACAAAGTGACTTGAAAATAGTTACTAGCCCGACCTGACCTCTTGTGGAGGGATGAGAGGAGAGGGAATCCAGAATCTTGTGGCACGCATAATTTTCGAACCGGAGATCTGCTCTGAATAAAACTTACAAGATGGAAGTCACAAGTGTCTTAAGCATTGTCCTAATACGTGTAATAAGCTGAATAACGCTATACGCGATGTTTACGTCTTAATACACACGCCCGTTCAAATACGAACCAGAGAGGTTCTTATCAATGCAGCGTGCAGTGTTGCCACACTCATACAGTTTTTCAAGTTTCTAAAGATCAGAAAAGTGCTCTTAGTGTTACTTGAAGTACACCAGTACAATTTGACGCCCAATATATTGTAAAAAGCAATTAAATCTACGGATGGACAGCACAAGTCCTTGAACTAGCAGTAAGCAGTCGCAACAGAACAAAACGTGTTATTTTTTAGAAAAGTTGTTTCTTCAGCTTCCACCAAAATAGAACTTTACTGCTTCTCGTGGCAACGCTGACGACGCTGCTCTTTCCTCGGCCCGCTGGCGGAACCAACCAAGCGATCTCATTGGCCCTGCATAAGCCAGAATAGAGCGCTAGTCTATTTTCCTTATTCACGTTATTACAGCGCGCTCCGAGGAAAAAAGGAATCTGTAATAAGTCTTATACGCGGTAATACACCTTATTACACCTATTAGGACAATGCTTTAGATCTTCAATTTTAGGTCCGGAACAGATCCAATATATGCGGGGGTAGTTGGACGGGGGTGAGGGATTCCGATGATCCCGAGTTAAGGTTCTTCCAGATATTCTAGGAAAATGAAATTTGGCAGGCTTGTCAAGGACACGACCTGAATGACTTAGAAATAGTCATTCCCCCGATCCAATCCGATCATCGTCAGGGGAGTGGAGAGAATGGGAATTCGGAATCTTCAAACAAATTTGGAGCTAAGATAATGTGTTGTCCCCAGATGGCCCATCTATTCCCACCTCCCCTAACGTCTTCTGTGCGTCGGTCCGAGAGGACTACTGGCAATCAGTTTTCTCCATGCTAATTGCTAATTCTTCTTCCCAATTTTTACATAGTTTCATCCCATCATTTATTTCTGGTCATATCTTGTAAGTGTATTAGTTAATTTATTTCGTCTGTATTTCGTAAATTTGTAACCCTCTTCTAGCTTTTAGCTATTTGGATTAAACTTGATTGATTGATTGATTGATTGAATCTTCTGTCATGTGTAACTTTCGAACGGGTGATCAGCTCCAAATGATACTTGCTAATTACAAGACCACGTATCCTTGATGTTCCGTTTCAAGTCTGGACCGGATCCGATTGACTCCGGGGGGGGGGGGGGATCTCGTGACACACCTTTCTACTGGTCGATCGACATGGACCTCGGTGGATAGACCCAGCAAATCTTCAAAATAAATCATTTGCAGAACCGGATTGGAAGTGTCAGAGAAGAAATAAAGAAGGTGTCCGAAAGCTTTTAGTGCTGTAAATGCTGCATTTAATGCTGCATATTATAAGGTAAGAGCTTTCGGACGAAAATAAAAATAAAAATGCAGCATTAAATGAAGCATTTACAGTCTTGAAAGCTTTCGGACACGCTCTGGATCTCGGCAATATTTACACTTTGTTTTGCTTTTTTCCTACATTGAATGAATGAATGAAGGATTTATGACGCACTGCCCTAGGGCGTAAGTGCAGTAAATAAGGATAAAGAAATATAAAATAATCGGAAAACACTCAAGAAATATTTTCCATAAAAGTTCACTAATTTAGAATCACGTGGATGGGATCGTGGACAGGTAGCTTTCCAATCGGAGAACACAAATTAGTGGAGAGGGCTTCAAGCGTCAACAATGGGTCGGAAATTAAGGCGGATCAGGTAGCGGTTCCGCGTGCGCCGTGGTAGGTAGAGAGAAATCTCAGATATTTGAAGTATGTCGAGCGTATGCGTCGAAGGTCCATTCTTCTAAGCATAGAATGTAATCCAGCAAGGAAGTTAACATACGGTGCGCAAAAGGCAGTATATAACTTCCCAAGCCCAGGTCTGCTATACCTCGAACGGTTCGGCACAATTTTGCAGTAACCAAATCGAATTCCTTTAGCAGCTGATTTGACTGCTTCCTCGAAAATCTTTCGCATAGTTTGCGCAATTGTTATCCCAAGCCATCGAATTTTTTCCTCGGTTAGGAGAACATTGCCTCCAACATTCAGAGAGGGTTTCCGAAGAGTAGCAGGAGCGTTGAAACAAACGTACTAACATTTACTAGCGTTGACTGATAGGCAAATCTCGCCAAGGGATTGGTTCAGGCTAGCAACGTTTGTTTCAACGCCCTTCCTGAATCGGCTGATAAGGAGGACGTTGTCGGCACAGGCCAGGTAGCTAACATCGATGCCACGGAAGTTAAAAGTTGGCGTAAGCTTTCTTAGGCATTGAGCAATCGCACATTTAAAAATCTGTGGCGATAGGACCCTGCCCTGAGGAATTCCCTTTTTCACTGTAATAGGGTGACTCAGCCTGTCTTGCCATTTGATTACCAGCTTGCATTTGGAGTACCACGATCTTAAGACCAATATGATCGACCTATTTACGCCGTTTTCCATTAAAGACAGTAAAGCCTGGACGTGGTTAACGTTGTCAAAAGCTCCAGCGATGTCAATCGCACAAAGATGAACTGTCTCTCTCTGATGCTTGCTTTAGAATTTGGATCAGTGACTTATGGGCATGGGAGCATCCAATTCGTTTTCTGAAACCATACTGTAAGCTTCCGAAGTCACACTTAGAAGTAATTCCAGGTGCCAAAGTGTATTCGAAAATTTTGCTGACGATGCATGAAACGGTAACTGGTCTGTAAGAGCTGCAATGATTTGCATCTTTTCCTCTTTTTAAGACGGGGTAATCGTGCCCAGAAGAAAACTTTCCGGTAAGGTGGATGTTGAACGGATTATCTGGAATAATAGCTGGAGGTGGTTATTAAGAGCTGGTAAATCGTACTTTCAATGCTCGTGGGAAATGCCATCTCTATCTGGATTCTTCTTTTTCTTCATGTTTTTCAGTGCACCCTGGATGGCAAATATGGTAATGGGGAAAATTTCATGTTGTTTTAACCTGTAGACTGAACAGAAGGAAGATATCTTTTCATTGCAGGCAGAAAACAATCTTGTTTAGTGAGACATCCAGTCCAAACAAGAGAGGAGTGAAGGTACCTCCGGATTAAATTTGTCGAGCGAATGCCGGTCTCCCAGGCCTTCTTGTTGTGTGGGGTATCGGCTGCCTTCAGGCGAGTCTTCCTTAGACATGATTTGTATTCCCTTTTTGTCTTCATTTTTAGCTTGGAAACTGCACCGGGTGTAGGCCGGCCGCAGGCGATCCATGTTTTCAACCAAAGCTTTGCTGAATTTTTTAGCTTTTTTATCTCAGGGTTGGTGTTCCAAAATGGTTTCCGTGTACCTCGACGGATTTTGTCAAGCGGGACGGCTAAATCTTCCGCTCGACGCATACACCAGATTACTTGTTACAGTGTTAATCATAACCGTAAAGTTCAACAAATAAACGATACAACGATTACATTTTCTTGATCCCCAAGGGTCACTGGTCATTTTTGTTTCAAGGGATTTGCTTACAAATTAATTTCTAACTTCCTTAAAGTTCGCATCAGCACCGCAGAGTGCAAAAAAAAACGTTTGACCAAACGATACATGATCACGATCCCCAGGGGCTCATGGTCATTTGTGACTCAAGTGATTTTCTTTAAAATTCTTATAATACACTGTAAACAGTTTATCCGAATAAGGATGCAGTATTTGCTACTGGGATTAACCTTATCTCTATTGGGATAAAATTAATCCGAATTAGGAATAATCCTATCTCAATAAAGACAAGATTAATCCCAGGAGCAAAAACTGCAAGATTTTTTTTTTACAGTTTAGACCCACAACAAACAAATTGCCTCTTTCGTCGTCTTACCCAACCTTGCAAGTGACATATGAGCTTCTAGCTTTTGTTAATAAGATTTCTATATATTTGCATTCGGAGGTTACCCGGGATTGGCACCGGGAAGGAGGTTTCGCCTGGGGGGGGGGGCTCACCAGGGGGCTTTCGCCTAGACCCCTTATTCGTCTTCAGGGTGTGGAAACTGTAATAATCTTATTATTTATTCAAAAATTCAAGCATAGGCATATCAACGGAAACACTTGATGAAAGCGGATAGGCTTACACTACACGGTCACAAAAAGCTCTTTATCTGGACGAACTAAAGATTCTGACTGAACTAAGCACCTCAGTAAAGTTCGTAGTGACTGTTCTCAACCCAGGCAAAACTTTTGTAGTTCGTTCAACGAATAGAGACTCTCGATGAAAGCGGAAAATGATACATGGTAGCAAAATACGACTCCGAGAAAAATAATGGTACACAAGCGGGTTGTCAGAAGTTTCACAACAGATAACACGAGGATGTTATCTGTTGTGTTTCAAAATGTTATGCATAATAAGCGTTACCATCAGGAAGAGCCGAAAAACCGCCAAAAACTATTTGCTGAGTTTTACGACATCATGACGATAAGAAATAAAGTCAGTAGATGCTTTTTTGACTCTTCCTAACAAAGCTTGTTATGCATAACATTTCATGCATAACGTTTTCAAACACAAAAAATAGCATCCGAATTGTTATCTGTTACGCGGTATCTGTTGAAACCGCGCATCCTCGTGTTATCTGTTCTAACTTCTGACAGTGCGGAAATTGTCGGACAACGGTTTTCTGGTTGCAAATTCAGAGGAACCACGTGAGTTGAAAAACTAGTGTTCACCTGGACCTCAGTTGTTTTTACTGTCCTTAAACCGGGCCAAAAAAGCTCGTTCACTTCGCCTTTGTATTCATTAGCAAATCGATCCGAATAGAATCATTAGCTCTAAATAACATTTTAAGAGCCTGTTTCGTGGCAGTGTCTATAGTTCCCCTATCTGGGAATCGGCATTCCACACGCTATTGTTGCCCTTTTGTCGGTGAATCGATGTGTCAGGAACTAATGTTCCTCGACAGATCGTGGAATATACTTGCCGAGGGCTAATCTTCCCCAAGTACTCGGGGAATCGAAGTGTCCAGAGCTAATGTTCCCTCATAATCAATAACAGATTTAGAGATCGGGGAATCGAAGTGTGAGGGGCAAAATGTTCCCCGACATGCAAATATTGATTTTGTTGAGTTGAGGTCGGGGAATCCAAATGCCAGGGGCTAATGTTCCCCGACATGCAAATAATCAACTTTGAAATCGGGGAACCGAAGTGTGAGGGGCTAATGTTCCCCGACATTCAAATATTGATTTTGTTGAGTTCTGGTCGGGGAATTCAAGTGCCAGGGGCTAATGTTCACCGATAATCGATAATGGCTTTTGAGGTTGGGGAATGGGAGTGTCCAGAGCTAATGTTCCCTCATAATCAAATAATCTATTTTGAGGTCGGGGAATCCAAGTACCAGGGGCTAACGTTCCCCGAGAAGCAAATATTAATTTTGTTGAGTTGAGGTCGGGGAATCCAAATGCCAGGGGCTAATGTTCCTTCATAATCAAATAGTCAATTTTCAGGTCGGGGAATCCAAATGCCAGGGGCTAATGTTCCCCGATAAGCAATTATGGTTTTTAGAGGTCGGGGAATCGAAGTGTCACTGGCTAATGTTCCCCGACACGCAATACTGATTTTGCTGAGTTGAGGTGGGGGAATCCAAGTACCGGGCCCTTTGATTATGCGGGAACATTAGCTTTGGATGCTTCGACTCCCCGACCTCAAAAATCATCATTGCTTATCGGGGAACATTAGCCCCTGGCAAATGGATTCCACGACCACAACTTAGCAAAGTCAGTGTTTGCATGTCGGGGAACATTAGCCCCTCACACTTCGATTCCCTGACCTCAAAAACCATAATTGCTTATCGGGAATCATTAGACCCTGGCACTTGGGTTCCCCGACCTCGAAATCGATTATTTGATTATGAGGGAACATTAGCCCCTGGCACTTGGATTCCCCGACCACAACTTAGCAAAGTCAGTGTTTGCATGTCCGGGAACATTAGCCAATGACACTTCGATTCCCCGACCTCAAAAACCATATTTGGTTATCGGGGAACATTAACCCCTGGCCTTTGGCTTCTCCGACCTGAACACAACAAAATCAATATTTGCATGTTGGGGAACATTAGCCCCTCACACTTCGATTCCCCGATCTCTAAATCGATTATTTGATTATGAGGGAACGTTAGCTCTGGACACTTGGATTCCCCGAGTACTCGGGGAATCTTAGCCCGGGGCACGTCGATTCCCCGAATGGGCGGGGAAGATTAGCCCTGGGCAAGTGGATTCCCCCATCTGTCGGGGAACATTAGCTCCTGACACATCGATTCCCCGAAAAACGGGGAACAATAGCGTGTGGAGTACCGATTACCAGATAGGGGAACGATAGACACTGCCCTGTTTCTTCATCGTCAAACGGCAAAACAAACTACACTGTAAAAAAAAATCTTGCAGTATTTGCTACTGGGATTAATCTTGTCTCTAAAAAGATAATCTTATCTCTAATTCTGATTAATCTTATCTCAGTAGAAATAAGACTAATCCCAGTAGCAAATACTGCAGTTCACTTTAATCCTTACTCGGAGAAACTTTTTACAGTGTAGTTAGGATTCTTTAACTTTCTCTGTTGCTGATTGGGATATTTCTCATCCGAATACGAGGTAAACACTGAACGAGATTCAGCGTTTTGACTCTTTAATCCTTTCGGTGTACGTTGAGTGAGCTATTTATGTCTTAATTTCATTTCGCTACGTGACGTTTCACACCCTACATAGATTTTAAACAGAACTTCGCTTGCCTTGTATTTGCATTTTTCTTCAAATTACTTGAGCGTGTGGATGATTCAACCAGTATTGAAGACGAAGCCAATACAGCCAGTAAATATTAGCCTATTTGAGTCAAGTACTGCATTTATTACGCAGTTATCATTCACCAGCCTGGTGAATTTACTTTCAGTTCAGTTGAGTTTTATTCATAAAAGTAGTGAACACTCTTAAAGTTTAACTGAAAAGCCAATCTATCTTTCCATCATTTAACTGAGCACACTACATTATTTGGATTGTGTTAAAGGACCTCTCTTGCTTATTCTGTCTTTTAGAATATACTTAGCTCCCATATTGAATTATAGTCTTCTAAAATCCCCACCTTTCTCCATTGTTTCGTTTCGTAACTACGAATTTTAGCGCTTTATCGGCCTTGCCGAGTTTTCCCGTCACCCAACGAAAAGTTTGCCGGAGTCTTCATTGTTCGCTGACAACTCTTTCACACAGAAGGGTGTGATAATCTTCTGTTTATTACTTCTTTGATTTGCTTAGTTCTCCCACTTTTTAACCAAGGCACGTTCAGTTTTCAAATCTTTTGCGGCCAGCCGCCGCGTCGAAGAGCAGGAAGGCTGGATATAGCCGACAAGTGCTAACAAGAGAATCGCTAGTTTCAGGTGGAAAGTAAAGGTATTTTCGAAAACCTTGTTTCTGATCCATTTTATAGGGAAAAGATCATTTCTAGTTAGAGTTGTGCTTTAAGGGATTTTTCTTATTTTTCACTGTTTTCTCTAGTATCACGTTCAGAATATCTACGGCCGTCTTCACGACGCAAAGTTCCACTACGACGCAGAAAATTTGAATCTCAACACAAACGCGTCTTTTCAGTGGTCAGTGATCAGCTTCCGGAAGGTAGCTCACTGCGTGAACACTTTTTTTTTACAGTACAGTACTTATTTTACAGTACAAGCACATAGAGGTACCACAAATCCGACAGGGAAATTCCACTATATGAAAATTGATTATTCGCTAATAACGGAGCAACGAAGTAACGCATTTTCATCACGTCTTCAAGCCTCTTTAAGTGAATAAATGATCGGTAACTAGATTATTGTTATGGAGACATCCCATAGCACTTTGCTCTGCAATAGTCCTCCTAGTTATTCCCTCCCTCTATTGCCTACTTTTCTATATATCTCTTCGGTTTTCATCACCATCATTAATTTCCCGGCATCGTGACAATAGGTCACTCGGTCTTTATCCACTAGCTCCAGTTAGCTGCTGGCTAATCCGAGGTCAGGCTTTGATCCATTTCATTCTAAGTATTTTGGCTACGGAATGAGTCGTAGCCAAAACAGTTCTCTTCCATCTTTAGTCCGAGCAAGACCTGTCTGCTATTTTAGTATTTATGGTAAGGATCAGTTTGTATATTTAGTTAGGGACTCAGTGTTCGCTTCATACTTGATTATATATTATGTGTCAAACTATTGTTCACGTAATACGAGTAAATTAACTATTGACGTTACGGTCCATCTCGGCTAGTAGGCCTCGGGCTTGACTGGATATGTGAATTCCAGCTTCGCTAGGATGTGTGAACCAGCTTGATTAGGGATTTCTGGATTGACTACGGCTGAGCTATAGAATTCCCTGAGACTTTCCCTTGTCTCTTTTGTCCGGTTTCCTGACTGGTCCTGGGGCTAGTGGGCACCTACGGTGTCAGAATGTCTTCAGCCCACACCGCAGGAACCATTAACTTCATTAAACCTCGCCTCCACTCGTCCATCCTCACAACAATGGTATCATAAGTGGGATATTGGATTTTTTTCCCCACTCCATCCTTCACAACATTATCCTATCTCAGCCCTTTTCGGTTAAACTTTAACTCTTTATGGCCCCACCATAGATGGTTCGCAATCTTAAAATGTATTTTGTTGTTGTTTTTAAGTGTTGTATGTATAAGGGCTCTAGAAGCCGTAGTCAAATTTAAAAAAAATAAATACAAAAATAGGGCCTGGCAATGCACAGGGCTTATTCTGAATTCATAACAAACCAAAACAAAGCAGAGAAAGGACGGAGAAAAAATGAAGACGTAGCAAACTACAAGATGAAAAAAAACTAAAGAAAATAACTGACAAAAAAATCCACTAACGAACGATCTTCCTTCAACCAGGGACCCATAAATTTCCTGTAATGACTCGCCATTCAGGGGGCTTGTCATTTCCTATGCTTCTATGTTGCTATGTTGCCCGAGCCTCACCTAGTTTCCGAAAATTCCGCTTGGGTCGAATCGGCGTTCTTGCTCAGATAGACAACATTTGTTGGGACTATTCAAATGACACCAGGTAACTAAGCTACGACAAAAGATCCAGGATACTCCTCCATTACAGAGAAATATTCCTAGTTCAGCACAACAGCTGCGAAAAATTTTGTCTATCTGGATAGCCGGGTATTTTATCCCCGTGGGTATTTCTCGAACTATCTGACGCTCGGTCAAGAGCGCATCAGAAATCTCTTATTGACAAGCCCCGGAATGGCGAGTCATTACAGGAAATTTATGGGTCCCTGCTTCATCGGATGCAAACAATTTCAAAAGCACTTATTTCCGTGATGCTCTGCGTGCTCTGCGTGCTCTTTCTCTCACACAGTCCAGAGTTTTTCACATAAAATGTCCACATATGCTGTAGAAGTTTTTATTTTGAAAATTACATAGTGTGATTCTCGGAAGAAATTATTTCTTCTTGGCAGAGCTGACGTCTACTTACGAAATGTGTCTTTCAATAGCTGAATTTACGTACTAACAGAAAAAAACAAAACAAATACAAATTAGGAAAACTTGATTTTATTTAACGACCCTGGTGTGAGAGCACCTTTATACTTGCAAGCCTTCCTTGAGTTCGCGCATACCCATCCATAAACAACTGACCAACCGAACGGGAAAATAATTTAGTACATCAGTCGTTCCTATGAGACGGTATAGGTGACAGCACACTCTCCGGATTCAAATCCGCTTTCCGCAGCATTTCCCGCGGGTCGAACTGAAGTGTCGGTTCTTCGCATCTCCTTGTAGTAGCTTAGAACAACCAACCAGAAATAAATATTCAGACCTGCAGAAAAATAAATACATAAATATGCTATTCTTCGCACGGTACAAAGTTCCTCGACGACCCCTTATAGAAACAAAACACTTTTGTAGTTTATGCCTAGGGGGTCTAGGCGAAACCCCCCTAGAGAAAACTCCTCCTGCCACCCCCTCCGTTACTAAATCTTCCCCGCGAAAACTCTCCTTCCCCGGTACCATAAACACCCTGACGAACCCCTCCCCGGCTCCCCCTCCCCCCGAATGCAACTATGTAGGAAATTAAAAAGTCTTCTTAAAAACTGCAGTTTTTACTGCAAGCACTTAAAGAACATGTCGTGTCTATAATACGAAAGCATCCTACCTCGGTAACTGCATTCATTAATTCTTAAGCCCTTAGAACCAAATTTAATAGGTTGAGTTCTAAGCCCGTTAAGGATACCTCACTAATCTGTGTCATTATTTTCCATGCGGATTACGCTCCGGACGTATGTTAGCGTGTCATGCTATTAATGCGTAAAATCGGTTAGCTGAATGTTGTCGAGTTTTTGCTAGAAGTTAATGGTCCCAGGGAATGGCTTAAAACAGACAAAGCTGCTGATGATTTGTTAAAAGCAGGGCCTAGTTTGCAGTATTCGAATAGTTTTGATTATTGGAACATACACAGTAAATAGTGCGGGTCACCTGGACACGTGTGCTATAACTCGCAAGTTTAAGTTTTGTAGAAATATAAACGCGTGGCGGCTGGACCGATGCGGCCGCTCGGCTCTATACGTACTTTCCCCAGGAATATTATTTTCAAGATTTTGTTAGCACGTGTAGACATGTCCGGGAAGGGAGCACTGACTGCTGAGGCGGGGATTGGTAGAGGGAGGGAGGTTTGCCCCGGCGTGGGGGTTAAGGGGGTTGTCCGGGGAGCTGGTCGCCAGAAGGGTTTTAGACAGAGCCCATGCCACGGTCAACTGCGACTACAGGGTGAAACCTGACAATATTTATCATTTTCCTTTCTAAGGATTCTAAGGACCCATCAATTTGAAGAAATCCTAGGCTCAATGATCCTAGACTAATGATAAAAGTGAGATGACTTTTTCAGATGCCACGATCAGTTACCACGGTTGGACCGTGGTATCTGAATACCAGATACCACGATAACTGGCCAGATACCACGATAACTGCAAAACGCCTTTTGAGCGTGCTATCAGATACCACGTAAACTGCGAAAAAGACATTAGACTGTTGTATCAGATACCATGGTATCTGCAAAAACGCAATAAATGTAGTGCGAGGTGTCCTGTAAAAGTTTTGGCCTACGACATTTTAACAATTTAAGAATAGGTCGTTTAGATTTCTAACAATATCCAGAGTGCAGCTGACGAGAGCTTGAACTGTGGCCGTTCTGGAATACCAGATCCCCAGATCGACCGACGGTTTGTTGTGGTGTAGTGTGTTTCGTCTAATTACAGGCTGACAGTGACACTTACAAAGCAGGGCCAAAACAACATTAGAATGAATCTCCCTAACTTCCCCATTTAGCACCGTCAAATCCGAGAATCGACGGTAAGTTTCCAAAAGTTTGCATTTGACATTTTTTCAAATTTTTCAGGAACACACAGAAGCCTTTGTCGTACATTCCAGGGAGAGAGAGAGATTTATTGAATAAATAAATAACACACTTCCGTTTAACAACCACTATTGATGACTAATTCTTTGTGCCGATGAAGAATTGCCTTGTGCTCTTTTCACTGAACTTGAATTACCAAAGTTACATTAATCAACGGAATTAAACTCATTGTTTGTTTAATATAATATTTTGTAGAAAAGTATTTGGTGCGAAATTATCTCCTCTTATATTATTATCAGTAACTGAAGTCTTTTCTTATTTAAGTGTAATAGATAAATTGTCACATTAGTTTGAAGTTAATATGGGTCTTCTTTTCGAATTCTGCGAAAATTAGTATAAACTCCAGAAGTGTGTACAGTTCAAAATGAGCACTATTCAGGGTTGCCAAAGTGACACTTTTGGTGTCATTATGACACTTTCTGAAGCCCGTGAAACTTTCCACACTTTCAGGCCAAAATGTGGCACTTTTTGCTAAAATGACACTTTTATGATACTTTCTTAGTATTAGTCATACAATTTTTAGAAAATACATATTTCTGTTAGTTACTAAGCTGCACGGATGACCGAAAGTCTAGTCCAGAACTATGGTTAAATCAGTTATTTTCGACAATGATTGCTTAGAAGCATGATTGAAGTAAATATTGTGATAGTTTGATCTCTCATCTGAACTAAAGGTGTTTGTTTTGGGGATCCCAAACCGTAAGTGGAGGGATACCTATGACATCGCAAAAGTTGTCTGTCTGTCTGTATGTCTCTGAGCACGATAACTCTCGAAGGGAATGAGATATTTTGATGAAACTTGGTGGGAAGATCCTTTGGGTCAAGGGGAGTTCGTACATGGGATCTTTAGCCCTACATTTAGGGGTGGGAGAGGGGGTTCAAATTAAGGGACAAACAAAATATTTTTAAACAGCTAATGAGATTGTCGATTAAGGGGTAAGAAGAAGACATTCTGAACACACATACGAAAACCCTTTTCTCGCCGGACAAGTAGTTTGCCATGTACGACAGTCATTTTTTACCCGGACATATAGTTCGCCCGGAATCCGGCTGGAACCAGAAAAATTGTTTTTTGAATTTTTATTTGAAGTTGATTAGATTTCGGTAGGCTATAGAGGAAAGAAGATACATCGAGTTCGTTTTTTAGCTTTCTTTCTTCGCTGGACAAGTAGTTCCGGAATTCGGCCAAAACAGGGAAATTCGCAGAAGTAAGGCAGGAAGTTACCGTTAACAAAACAGATATGACTTATAGGGGTAAACACAAATGCTAAATCCATATCTGAACTTGGTTTTCTCATGATTAGCTATTTGGACTTGATCTGTTCCTGAATTGTAGTAGTAAAGATGTTCACGGAGTCTGGCGAAGACTGGACCTGGGAAGGCAAGACCAAAATGGCTGGATCAAATCTTGAATTTTTGGGATCCCATCGAAACATTTGGTCTTGTTATCTTGTATTATATGCCGGGATTCTGTGGGCAACGACTTGGCTCAGATCCCTTCACATGTTATGGGCGACATTACAGCCGATTTTTTTTTATTTTTTTTTTATAACGGAAATTGGAAAAATATTGAAACAAATCTTGAAAACTGTCACTTAAAAACACATCTTTAGATCTCGAGAGGTTGAAGGGGATTGTTTTCCCGTCCCCCTTGAGTATTTCCTTGGTGGAAAACTTCTGAAAAGTGACACTTTTTGTGACACTTTCTGAATTTGTAAATGACACCGAATGGCACTTTTTGGCTCAAAAAGTGACACTCTCTGCCAAAAATATTTGGCAACCCTGGCACTATTTCTAATACAGTAAGTGTGTTTTAACTCTTTTTATTTAGGGCTTATTTTTGGAGGTCTGGGCGACCTTAGAGCAGTCCGTGAGTCGGCAAAGGGTTGCCAGCTCTAAAACCTGTCAGTACAGTCTAGTGGACGCTGTTCGTGACAGCTCTAGCGAAGAGCAGGAAGCGTCACCACGGCTATCGCCAACGAACCCCGTAGACTGTTTGACATAGGATTTGAGTCATCGTTCCTGTGGTGTTTCTCATTCTTCCAGAGTTTCAGTAGAGTATTTGCCGACCAGACATACTCGACACAGCTGCGGATAGGTTGAAATTTCGACCAGACACACTCCACACAGTTGCGGATATGGCACTGCATAACAACTTAATTTAGCGTAAAATGTCGCTGACGACCGTTTGGAAAAACTCCATCGATATTTGGTGGTGCCTTAAAAGCTAATACGCTGTTGTTGTTTTTTCTTTTTACAGGCAAAAATTATTTTTCGTGTACTCAAAACATGTGCTCAGCAGATAGAGCTACTAGGGGCTACTAGAAGACTTACTCAGCACCAATACATAGACTGCCAGCAAGATCCATCCAACAAGAAGGGCATCAATATCAAGGGAATGTGACCCTGAAAGGGCAGCCAGAGCAACTAGATTCACAATGTTGGCGAGGGTCATTAGGAACAGTCCAATGCCTTGAAAGACGATGTAGAAAAGGCAGAGCAATCGGTGCTTCTGCAAAATGGGTAGAAGAACCCTTGACAGTTACTTCGTAACAGAGCAAAATCAAAGCAAAATAACACTAGGGAATAGCGCTAAGACCTGTAAGTAAGTAAGTAAGGTTTATGACAAAAACTTGCTAGTGAGCTAATTGGACTGTCTTTACAAAACACAAGTTACATAACGGGACATGTGCTTTCCATGCTTCGCAAACGGGCCATATTCGTAGCGCCGCCCATTACGCTTAATGTGGCATTTAAAGCGAGACACGGGTTTTGAAATTTCTTGTAAGGATACGATATGCACACATCGCGGAAATAAGGGAGGTTGCATCTTTTTGGGATCCCAAAACGTTAGTGGAGGGTTATCTATTACCTCGTAAAAGTTGACCGTCCGCCCGTCTGTCAGCACGATAACTCTCGAAGGGAATGGACATTTTGATGAAACTTGGTGTGAAGATTCTTTGGGGTCAAGGGACAGGTCGAATCCGTAGATGGGTTGTGTAACCCTACATTTTGGGGTTGGGGAGAGGTGAAATTAAGGGGCGAACAAAATAATTTTAACAGCCAATGATTTAGCGGTAAAAAGAGATACTGAACACGTATATGACAATCATTTTCTCGCCGGAAAATTAGTTTACCCGGAATCCGGCAAAAAACGAAAAATTTGTTAGAAGTATAAGTTTTACTTGAGATTGATTAGATGTTCGATTTCCGGAATCCGGCTGAAACCGGAAATTTGTTATAAGTAAAAGCTTTATTTGAAGTTGAGATGTTCGATGTATGGGTATTGAGATATGCTGATTCGTTTTTGAGCTTTACATTTTTGACGGACAAGTAGTTCGCCCGGAATCCGGCCGAAACCGGAAATTTGGCAAAAGTAAGGCAGGAAGTTTTGGTCAATTTCGTCAAAGTATAGATGACGTATCGGGTAAAAACACCTACCGAATCCATATCTGAAGTTCGTAGACCTATTTTCAGATGATTAGCCACTAGCCTTAGTTTGTACCTAAATTTTGATTAAAAAAAATGTTCAAGGAGTCTGGTGAAGACCGGATATCTACAAGACACGATTGTCCGGATCAAGTATTAGGTCAATCCAATCGAAACTTTTTTTTGCTGAGCTCAGAATATGAAGTTATGGAGCTAGCGCTGGTGCAAGACTGATTGAGTTTCAGTATGGGCGTTCTCTATCGCTGGTAGTGATAGTGTCGCTGCTAGTGTAGACTGTGTGCCACTTTTTTCAAGTCTTGGCGTCAAGCTTGGTAAAATGGCTCGAGGTCGAAGGCTGGAGTCAAGCACCAAATTTGCTTTGTGTTGTAGTGGATGTACTTACCTTTGTAACGCCAACTAGAAGGAGTATTGCTGCCAGAATGTTGACAACGCCACCTCCAAGCTGGATCCATGCATCAGGTACTTGTTCTGTAATAATTATGAATTATTGGGTATATGTCGGGTACACGTCCCTCCCCCCCCCATCGTTGTCGGATCCGATCTCTTCCCAAACGTGGCACTTGAGTACCACGTATTTGGCTCTTCCGCACAATCTGCTTTATTCGCACAATTTCTCTCCCCCCTCCAGAAATAAAAAAAATCCCCTAGGCCTACACATTTCCAGACATGATTGGATTGGATCAAATCGGATCAACCGTTCATATTTAAAGTAGCATTTCATGGAAATGACCATTACATTTCCACCCTCCCCTCACAACGAGGTTGGGTCCATCCGACCCAACGCAGGAGGGCACACGATCCTTGTAACCTTCAAGCCTCATCCCAGTCCCTTCACCATGTTAGACCCCTCCGAACCCCTCCCCAGGGTATTTGCTCTGACAGCAATCAAGTTCTGAACCGGATCATCCGTTTTGCTGATCCCGTTCTTTGATTCTTTGATCCTAAATTTTACGAACTAGAAAAGTCGGATACACTGACAGATGAGACGGACTATAACACTATGACAGAAAAGCTAAGGTACCATTGCCTGTTCCGTGAAGAGTTGCAGCAATCTTTGATCAAAACTGCGAAACAAAGCTTACGAAAGGCGGAGCAAAACATTAGTTAAGTTCAGTTCAAAATTGGTTTGGTCAAAATTGGTTTAGTTCATTCGCTACCATTTTAGCACTGAAGCAGCCAACCCTCAAAACATTTAAAATGTCATATCCTTGGAAGGTTTCCAAACAAAACCTGACTCACCTGATCAAGGTCTATCCTTGTACTTAACAGAAGAAGTGATTTAAAAATTATTGACTTTGAATCCTGGAGGACTTTATTCTTTTCAATCGTAGACATCGTGACGAATGAAAACTTGCAATGGAGTTTTCCCGTTTCGTAGGGGATAGACTAAAGAGAGGCAGAGTACGCACGAAATGGCGCAGGAGGTACGAGTAATAAAAGAGATGAGAAAGCAGTAGGAGTAGACAAGTAAGTGCGAGTTCGTAACTCTAAAGCCTAAAAGAAGGCACTTCAGAACATAGTTCCTGCCCCTCACTCTGAAGCTTGAAAGGGTCCTTTTAGTTTTCGTGCCGCTTTTTAGCACTCCTGCCTCCTACACTGTGTGGCGCGGACGATGTGGCGGACAGTAAAGATTTTGAATTTATTGATTATATAGTGCTAAAAAAATAAGAGTAGATTTAACCTCAAAACACTAAAAAAAATTGCTGAAAGTTGACCAGTTACGGCGACCGACGACCGGTGAGGAAAACGGTATGTTTCAGGATAGACCATCGACTTTGGAGTTATCTCAAAATTCAATATAAAATGCAGCTGTTGCTGAAAATGACTATGGTCTTACAATCTCTTGTGAAATCCTCTCTTATCAGACAGTCATTCACAGCTTCGCAACACATTTATTTAAAGCAAAACTCTTACTTGAAATAAACTTTTCGCGATGAAATGGCTCAGAAATATCGATTTTCGAAAATACCATTGCTACGTGAAATTAGCGATTTCTTTGTTAGTGCTTGTCGACTCTATCCAGCATTCCTGCTACCGGACGCGGCGGCTGCACGCAAATATTTAAGAACTTAAGGCTACGTGGTTACTTATTGGGAAAACCGAACAAAACAAAAGAATTCGAAAACAAAAGACAGAACTGATGGCCTAAGATGTCTTCCAAAATAAAAAAACAACATTTCAAAGCTTCTCATGCCCTTATGTATAAGAGAGTTTTCGGCGAACCTTGAAGCTTTCGGGCGAGCTTGCGTAGAGTGACTAGCAAAATCCGGCCAGGCCAAAAAAGCTCTAAAATGTCGTAGTAGGCTACAAAACGAAAAATGGCAAAAAACACGGATTTCAGAAGCTTATAATTCCATAAGGGAGCTAGGGATATAAAAGGCAGAATAAGCAAAAGGAGTCCTTTAAGCTAGTTCGTTTCGCACAAAAAGATGATCCAACGGTGTACCAAGTCCTGGTTTGAACTGTTGATTTGGATAGCGGTTTTCTAGTTTTCTGTGCTTCCGATCTAACTCCTTTAAGCAGAACAAATTTAAGCAGTAAATTCAAGCAGACCATTTGCCGGTTAGAAATGAACCGGTAACTCACCTGAATCTCGTGCCATTTTCACAATCCCCACAACCAGAAACGAAAAGCTGGCCACCTAGAGAAAACGGGAAAACTCCGTTTTATTAACTCTCGTTGAATCTTTCATTCAAACTCAGTTCAAATTATGAACAGACTACATGAATAATATAATATAATATATGTAATAAATATATTTTATTTATTATTTATTAATAATATATAATAAATATAATATAAGGTTAATGGTGAGCGATAGCGAAAACAAAAAAAATCAGAGGGTTTCCTCCCCCCACGGGGCCCACCCCAGACTCACCAAAAAAAAAAATAAGACGACCAATAAACATCTTCAATCTTCAGAGTCTAGGGTGGGAGGTTTTGCAAAAATTTCATATTTTTGGTAATTTCTCTTGACTTTTTATAGATTTATTACAATATTTCCAACCATTCAGACGGTCTTGTTTAATGTATTTTTCGCGAGGAAAAAATCGAAACGTCTAACGCATTTCAGTTTCACGCTGAATTACCTCCTCAATTGTTAATTGTCCGCATTTTAGCAATGACAAGAACTCAGTACAAAAATCATAAGCTGTCCTATATTCTGCTTTTCTATCAGCAATGCTTCAATGCTTTTCAATTATTTCAATAATGACAGAACCTAGACTTAACGATGCAAGAGGTAATAGAAGAAACGCACTAAGACAAGCTGTTGAAAATAGGAATTTGGATAAAAGTAAGCAATTACTAACATTATTGTAATACTTGTAGCTTCGGCGGTACACAATCATTTTCTTTTCTAAATCTTCCATTTATAACATAATTAAATTGTTTAAAAATTATTTTTTTGAGGGTAGCTACAAACTAAATGACTTCGAAACACCAACATTGACGCCATCTAGGTAACTTTTACTGAATGATACTCTTGATCCTGTGCGTCAAAGTTGGAGATATAGCGTCTACCTCAACATTTACGCCATCTAGGTAACGTTTACAACATGATTTTCTTGCTCTTGTGCATCAAAGTTGGAAATATAGATAGCGTCTACCTCAACATTTACGCCATCTAGGTAACTTTTAGGATATGATTTTCTTGATCTTATACATCAAAGTTGGAGATATAGATAGCGTCTACCTCGTGTAATGCATACCGATTAGATGGTTTTATTCACATCTAAGATTTCTCAGTCGAGAGAAATTCATTTATAAAAATATTTACCTAATAAATGATGAACATTGCAGAAGAGATTCGACGTTTCAAAATGATTAAATCTAACAACTAATCCATTATACAGAGGTTACCACAATACACGTATAATGAGCTGTAAACGTTTGCGAAAATTAATAATATCAAAACAAACGGAAGAAAGAAAAATGAAATAACAAGTAGTATTGTAAATCACCTTAAAAAGAATATTTTAATATCTGTAGGTTTAATTAATATTCTACGAAGAGACGAAAGGATCCATAATAAGAATAGACCATCTGACTATAAACCAGAACCGAAATTACAAACAATTCTGGAAGATGAGATAAAAGAAAGTAATATCACTATTACAAAAAAGAAACAAGAGAAAACAAGAATACAAAAAAAGATACAAGCGAATTAAAAAGATTTCTAAAGAAACCGAGATGAATTTCTAAAAAGGGTTAGAGACTACTATAAGAATAATATTCAATAACATGAAGAATCTATAAAGAAAAATAGAAAATTCATAAGAAACCAAGTAGAAAGGAGTGATCAGAATAAAGACAAAGTAATCGATTTATCAACTTTCTTTATAAATAAGAAACAAATCAAAGAAGAATCTATTCCTGATTATTTGCTTAAAACGGAAGATGAACAACAACCTACTATTTTTTAGCGAAAGTGAAAATATGTCTACTGTAAATTTTTCAGTTCAAGGTAAAGGAGTTGACTAACATACTCTTATTGATTTTACTTTCGCAGATTTACAACGAAGAATGAATGAAAGTGATCAATATAGAGTTCAGGTTGTAACTTTTGTTATTTTCTATCGATAGGAAAATGATGGAGAAGTAAAAATGCCTATAATGAAATGCCTATAACGAAATGCCCTGAATTCAGGGCAGTAAAAGGAAGGTAAAAATGCCTATAATGAAATGCCTATAACGAAATGCCCTGAATTCAGGGCATTTCGTTATAAAACTTAGTAAAATACGGCACAAATGTTTTTAAAAATCGCTCAGATGAAATGGCACGAGGCTCGTCAAATTTTTGCACATCACTAAATTTACAAGTACGTCTGGTCTTAACTTCATATGTACGATTCGGTTTAAAGTTTGGTAGAATGCTGCGGTGTTGATCGGACTGAAGGCACTGGAGACCAAATTTCATAATTAGTGCATTTCTTGTATCGGAAAGGGATGTTAGGCTTAGCTTCGCCAGTACCGAGTCATAGTCCAAGTATTTGTCCCCAAGGATGATTCGGAAACCTCGCTTTTTGATTTTTTTGATCCTCGAAGACTGGTTCAGGGTTAGGCCAGGGTGCCAAACTTGACAGGCGTATTCGGTAAGTGGTCGAACAAAGAGTAGGTAGCACTGTAATAACACCTTTGTAGAAAAACCAAACCGTTTCAGGTTTGAAAAGAGAATATGGCACCGTTAGCCTTCTGACAGATCGAGTTCACGTGATTGTCCCATTTCAGGTCATTTTCAATTGTCACACAAGGAACTTTTGCACTTTGACATGTTGTAATGCTGTTGATTCGATCGTTGGTGTTTCCTTTTTTAAAAAGCAGATTCTGAGCACTGAACTTTTTTTCAGATTTAGTTTGAGCTTCAGGTTGTTAGTCTGTGCCACCAGGTCATCCAGTATCTCATTGAGAAGTGTTTTAGATTCGCACGTGGATTTAAGAGTACGGGATATTGGTAGCGACATGTCATAAGTAAATTTGAATCTGTTTTTCAGGTTCGTCATCAGTGTATTAACCACAATTAGGAAGGCAAGTGGGCCTAACCTGGTCCCCTGAGGTGCTCCAGACATTATTTTCTCAAGCCCTGAAAGATGGCCAACTGCCAGTTGAACGCACTTGGCTCTCTCCGAGAGGAAGCTGGCCACCATTCTCACAAGGATGTCTCTTGCTCCCATCGATTTTGCTCGGATCGTTACTTCATTGTGGCATAGTGAATCAAAAGCTTTCACAAAGTCTGTGATGAGGCAGTCAACATAGGCACTTTCATTTTCGAGGTGCTGGGCTATTACGTGTATGAACCAGATAGTGAACTGTACTGCGGCCAGGCCTGAATCCATATTGCATCGGGTCAAGGTTATTTTTAATGTCGTTATACAGCCATTTGAAAAGAAATCCTTCGTAGATTTTGGAAAACGTTGAGGTCTTCGATATTGGCCTTAGGTCATCCAGACCCTTCGGATTATCCTTTTTTGGTATTGGCGTAATGACTGCTCTTTTAAAATGACGAGGGTACCGTCCGGAGACCAAGGACTGGTTGAATACTGCCATTGGAGGGACGGCAAGTTCAGCAGCGGAATTTATGATGATCTGGACTAGAATCTCCCCGGGGAACGAGGATTTGTTACTCTTCAGGTCGGAGAGAGCTTTAAATACTTGATGGACCTCAATGATAGGTATAACAGTGACGTCAGGCAGTGCAGGGATCTCGGAGAGACCAGGGTGCTTCCTACAGATTTCAGCGAAATGATGATTAATTTCGTTAGCCGTGAGTGGATAATCATTCTCTTTGTAGAACTCGTGATGTCTATTGTCTTTTCCCAACATTTTATTAACGTGTGAGAAAAACTTCTTCTGGTCAGTCTTAAGTAGAGTCTGGATCTCAAACTTTCCGTAGAGTTTCCGGGCTCTTTTTATGCTAGATACCACTTTGTTACGAAGTTTGCGTGCATAGCCGTGATTTCCTTGCTTGAAGAGTTTGTCTCGTCGTTTTATGATGTTCCTAATTTCATCAGTGACCCAAGGCTAGGTGTTAGCTGTGACACTAATAGTCTTTTCAGGAAAAAGATCATGGAAGAGGCCATTAACCTGGGCACAGAAGATCTCAGCCATGAAATCAGGATCTTCACTGTGGTATAGACGCGCCCAATCAATCTGGGTCAGAGGTTTTAGGTGGAGGTATGGGACAGTGCAGTTTTGGTTCCGAAATTACAGTAAGATGGTCACTCATACCCAAAGCTGGGATGGTATATGGCTCTGAATACTCCTCGGTCACTGATGTAAATATAAGATGGAGAGTTTTTGTTTCTCGTGTCGACGTTTTCACTACCTGTGACAGGGACAGACTTCTCTCCACACACTGAGGAGCTATGTCATTAAAGTCACATGCAATTACTATATCCGCGAACCGGTACTTGCTCCTGAAAAAGTACAGCATTTGTTGTTTCCGAAACAGACCTCTAGGTGGATAATACACTACTCCTATTTTAACTGACGAGGTCTTTGCAGGAAGCTGTTTCGTTCTTGTCCACAGCCATATTACTTCCAGCGTATGTTCTTTGGTGATGGGGGGCTCAAGAATGTGCTTAGGAAAAGACTTTCTGCATAAAACTCCAACACCACCACCATGTGCAACGGATCTTCCGTTAGAATCTTTCCGAGGCAAAATAAAGCAATCGTGCTGGTCAAACTGGAGTACGGCACTGTCAGAAATCCTTTTTGCGGTCACGCAAGCTATGTCAATCTTGTGGTTCTCTGTGGCATCTGTTATTTCATTTCATT
The DNA here is from genome assembly GCA_030848855.1 of Branchinecta sandiegonensis. Taxonomy (NCBI): domain Eukaryota; kingdom Metazoa; phylum Arthropoda; class Branchiopoda; order Anostraca; family Branchinectidae; genus Branchinecta; species Branchinecta sandiegonensis. The sequence continues at coordinate 16,761,045 of JAUPMV010000016.1, read as the reverse complement.
TCATTCCAGTCTAAGACTCGCTTGATGCGAGAAAAGCGTGTACATAGGTGGCCCCGCCGTTTCTTCAGGATTAAAATGTAAAATAATCAATTGTCAAATATCGTATAATCAGATTAGGCTATTCGCAATCAAAGAGGTGAGTCATCAGGCACGGGCCCCCCTCCTAAGCATTTTCCGACCGAAAAATAATATTCTAGTTTTCCAGGAAAACACTGTATTTCCTCTCTGCCACCTAGCGGCTTGACCCGATATACATTCATTGAAAAGGGGATAAGAGGTGGTGTATCCCAATGTATAAAGAGATACGCAAAAGCAAATCAGACTTATATGAGTAATTTAATGTATTTAGACGCTACTAATTTCTATGGGTGGGCGATGTCGCAGAATAACCAGCGAAAAATTGCTAATTTATTTCAATACCGGATGATTTGAAAGAAAGAAATGAATACCAATCACTCGAGTATTACAACCATCTAAAAACTCATATTAACTCGGTGATGCCGTTGCAGAATGTGGGCGCTATCTATGAAGTAGATTTTGAATACCCGAAATAACTTTTCCACTTACACAAAGATTTACCATTAGCACCGGAACACTTTAACGGTAAACTATGTACCACATTATTAGATTAAAACAACTATGTAATTCACCACAGGAATCTAGAATTCTATTTAAAAAAAGTTTTAATATTGAAAAGAGTACACAGAATACTAGGATTCACTGAAAGTGCTTACTTAAAGGGATATATAGATCACAACACAACCCTTAGAACTAAAGGTACAAATGATTTTGAAAAGGATTTTTTTAAACTGATGAATAATGCTTGCTTTGGAAAAACTATGGAAAACATAACGAGGAGAGTTTATATGGAAATAAAAACCTATGATAAAACAAGAGAAAAAATAATAAAGAAACCTAACTTTAAATCTGAAAAAATTTTCAGTGAAAACTTTACAGTGGCAAAAATGTCAAAGGAAAAGATAAAACTAGACAAACCAATGTACATCGGTTTTGCTGTATTAGAATTATCCAAATTGGTAACGTCTGAATTCCATTATGATTATATGAAGCCTAAATATGGAGATAAAATTGATTTGTGTTATATGGATACTGATAGCTTTATATATGATATTAGAACCGAAAATTTCTATCAAGATATCAAACAGGATCTGAATGAGAGATTTGATACGTCTGATTATGAAAAAGATAATCCATACGGAATTTACTATACGGAAAGTTATAGGAAGGATGAAAGATGAATTATCTGGACAAGTTATGACGGAGTTTGTTATTACGATCAAAATTATATGCTTATTTAAAGGATTATCAAGATCAATCAAAAGCTAGCAAAAAACCGAAAGAAATAAAAACAAATATAGGTAAAGATAAAATTACAATTCAAAACTATAAGGATGTTCTGTTTGGACAAATTGAAAACCTTTCCGTAACCCAGTATAATATGCGATCATGCAAGCACAATGTGTTTCTAGAAGAACAGAATAAAAAAGCATTTGATCCAAAGGATGATAAAAGGATGGTATCAAGCGATAAATTTACAACTGTGCCTTACAACCTTAAAAATTCAAGTATGTAGTTAAATTATTCAAGTATGTAGTTAAAATTTTCAAGTATACAGTTAAATAATTCAAGTACATAGTTAAACAATTCAAGCATATAGTTAAACAATTCAAGTATATAGTTAAACAGTTCAAGTATATAGATAAACAATTCAAGTATATAATTAAACAATTCAAGGATATAGTCAAACAATTCAAGTATATAGTTAAACAAGTCAAGTATATAGTTGAAAATTTCAAGTACATAGTTAAACAATTCAAGTATATAGTTAAAGTTAAAAATTTCAAGTATAAAGTTAAACAATTTCAAGTATATAGTTAAACAATTCAAGTATATAGTTGAAAATTTCAAGTATATAGTTAAACAACTTAAGTATGTAGTTGGTAAATCTTGTGATAAAAATTTCTACTTAATAAGTGAGTGAAAAGGCTCCGATCAAAGTGTATGATTTTAGTGAAAAGAATAGTTATTAGAACAAACACAAACTTGCACCTCAATGGCGATTTAGATTATTAATTTGTGGAAGTTCTGGAACAGGAAAAACCAATCTACTCTTGAATTTAATTTATGAATATATTTGTTTCAACCAAATATACTTGTATGCAAAAGATCTTAAAGAGGATAAATATGAAGACCTTAGTGACAATTTAAACCATTTGGAATCTCATTGTAAAGCGAATATTTTATCAGTAAGTAATGACCTGAATTATATTATGGATGTCGACGACACGAAGACCAGAAGAAAATAGAAGATTTATTCATAAGAGGAAGAAAGAAAAATGCCTCAATTGTTTATTTTTCTCAGAGCTATCATAAAACGCCTAAAGTGGTAAGACTTCAATGTAATTATTTCGCATTCTTTCAGTGTTCTAATCCATAAGAAATAAAATTAATCAGACAAAGTCATGTATCTAATCTAGACAGTGAGAACTTTCTGAAACAATTCTAGGTTGCAACTAAAGGTTACGGATTTTTCTTTATTGATTTAAAAACAAAAGATAAAGATCTGATCTATAGGAAAACTGTGAAAAGTTTACTAGATAATTTCTTTCTGTTATAAATGAATAAATTCGGTAGTGTTGGAAAAAAGGTTAGTAGCGAATCGAATGAAAAGAGAGTTACTGATGACAACGGTAATATTAACCTACAAGATAAGAGAATTGTTAAGTTAGGTGATGCGAAAGCAGATCAGGACGCTATTAGTTTCAGATCTATGACTATTATTTTTAACCAATATAAAGAAGAAATCACCGCAGAAAAAGTGGGGATAAATCAGTATTTACAGATTTATGACAGATTAACTGCTGTACATGACTCTCTTGTTAATTTATTGGTAAGGATTAAAGATAAAGGGTTGTTTGTAAAATAAATAATTTGAGTTAATGATGAAGAAATTAACGCTGAAAACAAGTTAATAACAAATGTTCAAAACCCTAAAAAAGAAATGATGCTGTTAATTTAGCAACGTTAACTATGAATCTTTTAGATTGTGACAAAAAGCTTCTTGGTCAACACACCCATAACAATATAATTGAAACAAAGATTGCTGACCAACAAACCCATATCGACAATACTGAAAGAGCAATAGTAAATTTTTTAAATAGGCTTCTAGAGCTAAAACCTGTTGACAAACCATTCGTTTCCAGAATAGAAAAAATGATGGCTGGTAAATAAATTTCATAAGATAAATTAATTCTCCAATACATGGATGAATCAATATATAGTTTAATATCAAGTATACAAAAAGCGAAGCTGAAGAAATGTTTTGACGCGAAACAAAAATGTCAGGATTCGCGTTAGTCATAATAAACAGAACGAACGAGGACCAGTAAAACTGCTTTTACGTAAACGACAGATTTATAAAATTGAGAAACTTAAAAGTAATGACAAGGGTTGTGATATTGATATATCGTACAAGCAGATGAGAGAAGCGACTCAAAAAGGTGGATTACTTCCATTTTTAAAACCGCTAGCAATTGCACTTGGCAAGGCAGCTTTAACAAGCGGTGTTGCTGATTTAGGTACATTCGCTGGTAAGAAAATAGCGGATAAAATAACCAACACAGGTGGAGCGCTAAAACTTCCTGGAACACAGAGAGTTGTGGGTAATGGTGTACGTGGTAGACCTAAGAAGGAAACCCATTCAAAAAACTGGAGAATTAAAAAAGAAGCAAAAGTAAAGTAGGACCTATAATTAATTTTGATATTATGGATGAACTAGGAAATCTACCGCATTTTAGAGGTGTTTTCTCTATACATACGCTACCCAAACGGATAAATAGTATAGAATGTGGTGTAGTGAATTATGATAAACGTGGAATGCCTGGTTTGGTTATTGTGATCTATCTGATAGTCCTTATGTGGAATTTTTCAATTCTTTCGGTATTCCACCAGGAAAAGGAATAATGAAATATCTAAGAACTTCAAAGAAAAAAATAGCATATGAAAGTCTTGCATTTCAAAATATAGATGAGTTAAACTGTGGATTTCATTGCATTTACTATATTAAACGTAGAATGGCCTCTCTTGGCAAAAAATAAATTTCATTTATAAAAATTGTTTTCTATTAAATGGAGATTTATTGTTTGAAATGTAGAGAAAAAACTGACACTGAATCAATGTTTAAGACAAGTGTCGAAGAATAACATGCCTATGCAGAAAGGTAATTGTGTTATTTGTGGATCAGTGAAATGTCGATTCTTAAGAAAAACCTCAACGCAGAAAAAGCTATGTTAAATACGTATTCTCCTAATTATTCAGGTGTTGATGATATTTACAGAAAATGAAAAGAAAATGAAGTGAACGTTTCAAAAGATAAAATAAAAAAAGGTTTGCAAAATGAGATACATACTTTACATAAACCATCGCATCACAATTTTGAAAGGAGGCGAGTCTTTGTTCACTTTGCTGATGAACAATGGCAAGCTGATCTTGTTGATATGCAGAAACTTAAAAAAGAAAACAATAAAACAAATTAAATTTGAACTATTATTGATTGCTTTAGTAAATTGAAAGATAAAACTGGCGGTGAATTAATAAACGCATTGAGTAATAGATTTAAAGAAAGAATTCCTAAAAAGCTACAAACTGATAAAGGTAAAGAATTTGTAATGAGAAATGTTCAAACTTTAAAAAAAGATAACAACATTCAGTTGTTTACATCTGACAGTGAACTGAAAGCACAAATCGTTGAACGATACAGCAGTACGTTGAACGAAAAGCTATTGAAATATTTTACTCACAACAACACAAATAAATTGATTGATATTTTACCTGTATTCGTTGATAATTATAATAACTCTTATCACCGCTCAATACAAATGAAACCAGTTGATGCTAGTAAGAAAGTAAATCAGAAAAAGGTTTTTTAATGCTTTGTTTCCTCCATGTTTAATACAAGATGTTTGCAAAGTCACAGGAAATTACAAAGTAGGAGATTTAATTGGAATTAAAAAAGAAAAAAGTATTTTTGATAAGGGTTATTTACCTAACTACACGAATGAAGTATTCCAGATAGCGCCCGTTAGACCTACCAACCCCATTACTTATGAAAGATCTGACAGAAGTGGGGAATTAGTTCGAGGGGGATTTTATGAAAAGAACTTTCAAAAATTATTGTTAAATAAAATGAGTTGTATATAAATGGATTCAAGACGCATAAGTGATATGTTATCAAGTATAGTTAAGAACAGAGACATTCAAAGAAAAAAGGTTCAACAATCTGAGATGGAGAATGCAGGGTTTCGGGAATATTAAACGCTCCAGTTGTTATTGCAGGGAAAGAAAACAGTAAAGATACCATCAAAAATTACAAGAAAACGCTGAAATGATCATTAATAAACTACTGGAAGGTGATAATAATTCAAGAAAACGGTTTGTCAGATTAGGTGAAACGTTGAAAACAGCTTTACAGATTCCAGATTCAGAAGAAGCGAGTCGACCACCAACTCCTGCTTTAGAACCCAAACCAGAACAATCATATGACGTAAGTGTAAACTTGACTATTGATGTCGAATTACTAAACCAAATAAATTTAAAATACAAAGAAGACTGGAATGTTACTGATAATTATTTTAAAATGCCTCATTCTTACCTTAAGTATCCTAACGAAATAGATGAGGCTCTGGGTCATTTAACAACAATAAGTCAAATTTATGGTGGTCTGAAAACATATTGATTTTATAAAAGAATACAAGAATAGGTTAAAAACCATCCAATTTAATATGTCATTAGTCAAACAACAAGGAACTGGTATATATATGAATCAGGATGAAATGAATAGAAAATTACACACTTTGATATGTAGTATAGTAAATGGAAATACATCTGATGAGGTGAGGAATGAGGCGATTGATATTATGGTTTCATTTCTGCTAAATAAAATTTATACAAAGAAACAATATAATTTATTGTATAAAAAATATTTCTAATAAATGGTGTTGTTAAACATTGAAGGTAATGAAAGTATCATTGATACAACCTTTAGTCAACCAGTCGAATTGAATCGTCATTGCGATTATGAAATAGGTTTGAACCAATGCACTTTGTGGTATTCGTGGCATAGTATAGGTGATAAATTCGAAAATAATACATTTCAGTATAGGAAATCTGAAGAAGAGGAATGGATTAATGTTACAATTCCTAATGGGATGTATAATGATGATTGTTTCAATTATTTTTTCTGTCAGTACGTTGATACTCCAAAAGATAAATTTCCTGTTGTAATTTCATCGAGATTTGTAATTTTATTACAAGAAAAATACGTGTTTAGATTTAATAGCGACTTGTGTCAGATTTTAGGATTTGAGAAGGAAATTGAGATTTCTAGGAAAATCAACGAAGTTACAAACCTTCCGAATATTACAAGAGGCGTTGATAAAATTCAAATTCACTGCTCTCTTGTAAATAGTTCTATAGTTAACAAAAGTAAATCAGACGTCATTTGGACATTTGTTCCGAATACAGAACCGGGTTGTCAAATTGTTGAAAATCCTAGACAATTAATTTATCTTCTTATCAATACGAAAGAGTATATTTATTCCTTGAGAATGATAATTACTGATCAATTAGGAAGACGGATTGATCTGAATGGAGATGACGTTGGATACGTATTGCATTTAAGAAAAGCTTAGTTGTGATAAATTTATTTACTTATAAATGTTGATTAATAATAAGCGATTACTTTATAAAAAGCAGTATGGAAGTGGAATTGGTAGTATATTCAAAAACATTGCTAATTCACAGTTATTCCAAACGTCAGCAAAACAAATAAAAGATGGCGCATTATCGATGTATAAAATCAGCCGAGATTTGATCAAATTCGATCAAAAATTTGATCAAAACCGAGATTAGAGATGTTGAAAAATAGATCAATAGAATATGGGAAAGATTTGATTGATGTAAATAAGAAAGAATTAAATGATGTCATTCAAAACAAAAAATCTATGAAGGATCTTCTCGGTGCAAATAAAAGAATTTTAAATCAAAGAAGCCAAGACTTATTCAAAACGTTAATGACTGGTTTGAAGATCCTGAAATGAGTTTTATTTAATAATTTCCTTCTCGGATAAATGGCAGTAAGTTAAATTATTAGTCTGCAGTGGAATATATTTGACGAAACACTTTCTGATGGTAAAACATGAATTTATAGGAATTCGAGAAAAATCAGAGTTTGAATTTGTGACAAAGAAATTAGATTCCTCGTTCTATCCAAGTGAAAGTTATCTTGATGTTAGTGTAAGAATAGTAAAAGAAAATGGGACTAATATAGCATACACCGATGTTGCTACTTTAACGAATAATGGATTTAATTTATTCAGTACCGCTGAGTATGTAATAAACGATGAATCGGTTGAAAAAATTAATCATGTTGCTATTACAACTACCGCTACAAAGTTGATTGAATACTCTGATGGTTATTCTAGAAGTGCAGCAAGATATCAATTCTGGTATAAAGATTATAATCAAGGAAAAGAAATCATCCCTGTAGTTGTTTCGTTTACTCCAAATGCAGTAGCAGCAGGGACTGGAACAGTCCGTTTGACAAATAATAATGATTATAAAGGGTTTGAAAAAAGATATAACAGAACAAAGAGCAGTAAGTTAGTAAATATGTATTTACCATTATCTGAATTGTTTGTATTTCTGAAAGGAAACAAACGATTTTTCAGAGGTGCATCGCATAAAATATTCCTAAGAAGAAATGATGATAACAATATGATTATAAGAAATGGAAATACTAATTTGAAAGTAGTAATGAGTATTTATCCTGGAAGATCCCTATCGTACCTCCTAGTATTGAAATAACGAGTGAAATGGAAAAGGGATTGGCACAGGACAGAAAGCTAAATCTGATGTGGGAAGCATGTAATACTTATACATGCGATGTTAGTCAAAATAAAGAACACACGTGGAAAGTTATTTCTGAGAGAAACAGTCCAACAAAAGTAGTTGGAATGTCACAGAAAATGAAAAGCATAACATTCAGTTAACGAATAATATGGTATTTGATCATATGAATTTAATAGACACAGAACTTAGAATTAATGGGGACAAATATCCTGAAGAACCACTCAAATGTGATTTTAGCGATGAGAAATGCAAATACTCAAATCTCTACAATAGATTCATACATGTGGGTTATAAGCAATTAGCGTTTGATACTGGTAGCGTTGTTAGTATAGAAGAATTTAAAGAAGTGTATCCGCTATTCTGTATCGACGTATCCAAACACGAATCAAGTATATATAATGGAACAACTGCTGATATTGAAATAAGTTTAACATTGAAAGACGCTCAACCTGTACCGTATAATGTTTACTGTGTTGTATATTATGAAAGAAAAGCTACATTAGATATTATCAATACAAATATGTGTGTGAGTTTGTGAGTTTGGATTTTTAGTTAATAAAATCATCTGCTAATAAACGGAGTCCTCAAAGGAAGTCTTGAATACAATTAAAATAAACAAATACAATGATACAATCAAAAAAGAAGCATTAGTATTAGGAAAGAAATATAATGTATATAAAATGAAAATTGCTAAAACAAAATACGGTGATAAGTTGGTTATAGTAATTAACCGTAATGACAAACCATGTGATTTATTTATAACCCAGAAATATAATGCTATTGCTAACGAGTTGCTTTTAAAGAAAAATCTAGTTTTGCAACCGATTGTACGGGAAAACAAGAACAAAGAAGCATATGTGGATTTAGAACTGTTTACTCAGTAGTAGTGCATGGGATACCGTTATTTTTTCATAGTATATATATCAATAGGTTATTGAGATTAAAGGGTAATATTTTCATTTCTGGGGGCCTTTATTTTTAAATTATGAAAAGAAATATTTCTTTGAAAAGAGGTTAATTTGATATATAATATGTTAAAATTGGTAAATTTCATATGATTAGGGGTTTATTTTATTGGGGGTTGGGTGGGGTGGGAACCCCCTTTCTATACTACTCAGAAGGAAATTTGTTTCCCCTCCTGTTTCCCTCAGTTTGTAAGCACTATTCCTTCCCGATGAAAAATTTTATCTAAAAAAAGTAGTACGAAGTTGTACGGAAAAGTACCATGCAGTACTAACTGATGCTACTACATGCTTCGATTTCAGGCTACCGTGTTACTGAATACTACTACATGCTACTATTAGAAAGACTGGATACTACTATGGCAAGACAGGATGCTACTGGATACTACTACTTAAGATTGGACCAGTCTGAGGCACATTAAATGATAGTATTCTTTGCTATTACATAGTATTACATGCAACTTTTTCGTACAACTACCATACAACTACCCATGCTACAAATTTTTCATCGGGTTCTTCCAATGAAGACCCAGTACGAGTGGTACTTTAAATCTGTAACAGAAATGGAATCTAGGTAGGCCTAGTATGGCAAAGAAAACAAAACTAGGCGAATGATATCTTATGCTTGGGGTCCTTGGAGACGGTTATTTGTGAGACAAATTTTCATCGTTGAAAAATAAGAAGAATATAAACTTGACTACGTTGTTTGCCTGTGACTTTTTTTGTCGGCTACATCTGTAGTGAAGGAATTTTATTTTTTTTATTTTTTTTAGTGGGTGCATTTTGGTTAAGAACATAGTTTAGTGGGGACAAATACACTGGGTACGATCATGTCACTGGTTTTTCTTACGAAATATTAGTTGCGTTCTTGTTCGTCTTTTCATTCGCCGTTTCGATGGTATTTTACTTGTTTTGTGTTTTCGTAAAATGGTCCTAAGCACTTTTTGACAATTTTTTTTTTTCGCTTTTTTACAATAAGAGGAACTTGGTAGCTGGCCAAGTTGCACTCTCTTTTTGGCTTTTTCCCTCATGACTTGGGTCAGTTTAGCCCAAAATCCAGTAAAAGATGGATTTGAGTCAAAGCGATAATCAGGATTTGGAGACTAAGCTGTCCCGGATTTAAAGACGAAAGATTTACAGTAGGCTACAAGTAGAAGACAATCAAAATTGCATTTGTGAAAATTGCGTCTTCATCCATGAACAGGAGCTGAAAGCTCATATGGCACTTGTAAGAACAGTTAGCATGTTTGTCAGATACGGTTTGCAGTTGTCAAGGCTGCATCTCTCTCCCGATATTCATTTCATCAGAAAATCGGCTTGATATAATAAATCTGAAATGGTTATTCCACTCATTGATAATTGTATCTCCCACAACGATGATCGGATCGGGGGAGGGACTATTTTTAAGCCAATCTGACAGAGTCCCTAACGTGCCTGCCAAGTTTCATGGTCATAGCACAGACTGCCAAGTTTCATGGTCATAACACATTTGGAAGTACCCTAGCTCGTGATGACCAGAATTGTGGAAAACCCTCTCAAACTCCCCCAACTGTGACAAGATCCGGTCCTGTTTTGTCAGTATTGTCTCGTATTGTCTCTACGGCTTATGTTTGTTCTTTCCTCCAAGCCCCATCCCGATCTCTCGACTCTAAGCGTTTCACGAGACTTATTGCACCCCCTCCAGCCCCCCCCCCCCCCCAGTTATTGGATTCGTTCCGAACTTGAAATTGATCATCTGAGACACTTGTTCTTGACACTTGTCAAGTTTCACTCACGTACGATCACGTCAAGCATGTCACTAGATGCTGGATTCCCCATCCCTCCACTCCCCCCAACATCACCGTATCGGGGAAGGAACTATTTTCAAGTCGACCTAGGAGAGTACCTAATATGTCTGCCAAATTTCATGGTTATAGTACATCTGGAAGTATCCTAACTCGTGATCACCGCGGAAATCCAAGAAACCCCTCCGACACCCTCCACTGCGACACGATCCGGTCCTATTTTGTCAATAAAGTATCTAGGGTTAATGCTCGTTCTTCCCTTCAAGCTCCATCCCGATCTCTCGACCCTAAGCGTTTCAAAAGTTTCCCGGTCACCCCTCTACCCCCACCCCAAGTTATCGGATTCGGGTCAGATTTGAAATTGAAAATCTGAGACACTTGTTCTTCACACATGTCAAGTTTCATGCATGTCCGATTACCCGTTCCAAAGTTATGTGTGATTCTAGTTTAGGGATTCCCCATCCCTCCACTACCCCCGCGATGGCTGGATCGGTGAAGTGATTATTTCCAAGTTAACTTGGTCGGTTCCCTCATATGCCTTCCAAGTTTTGTTATCCTAGCTTATGTGCAAGCGTTTCAGAAAATTTCCGGTCTCCAGCCCCCCCCCCCACAGGTGTCGAATCTGGTCCGGATTTGAGACTGAATATCCGAAACACTTGTTCTTGACCCATGTCAAGTTTCACGCATGTCCGATTACCCTCTCCAAGGTTATGCATGTTAATAGTTTCCGGATTCCCAATCCCTCCACTCCCCCCACTATGATCGGATCTGGAAAGGGATTATTTCCAAGTTAATCTGGTTGGATCCCTGATATGTCTGCCAAGTTTCATTGTCCTAGCTTATGTGGAAGCGTTTCCCGAGATTTGTTTAGTTTAAGTTCAGTTAGCATCAGAGCAAAATAGCTCTAGTTATTTTGCTCTGGTTAGCATTTAGAATTCGTTCAGACCACTTAGTCTGACTTTAATCTTTAAACCGTATCTCTTCCCGCATTCGCTTCAACATACATCAAGTCGTAGCGCAGTGGTAGAACGCTGGCCCTATTCCACAGAGATCCGCGGATCGATACCGCTTTTGGGCACCGCTCTTTTTGCCTGCTCCCCTTTTACTATCGTTGTTCCTAGTTTCCTGACTCCCGGATCCGGGGAAAGTCGGATTGGGGAGGTGATTATTTGTAAGTTAATCTGGTCGGGTCCCTGATACACCTGCGAAATTTCTTCGTCCTAGCTTGTGTGGAAGTCCTTAATCTATATCAACTCCAACTAAGGTTAAACAACATATTAACCAACCCCTTCGACCTTCGATTGCTCTAGCTCTCTCCGAACGAATTTAAGCAAAGAATGACTCATCCACGCGAAGTAGTGTGAAGAAAGAGGTAGGGGTTTGACGAAAACTAGAAAAAGCGTTTCAAGAGATTTCGGGTGTCCCCCTCCAGCTCCCCCCCCCCCCCCAGTTCTCGGATCCGATCCCAATTTGACTTGTTCTTGATACCTGTCAAGTTTAATGCACGTCCGAATATCCGTTCCAAAGTTATGAATGTTACTAATTTCCGGATTCCCCATCTTGCCACTCCCCCATTGATGGTCGGGTCGGGGAAGTTATTATTTCCAAGTTAAACCGGTTGGGTCCCAGATATGCCTGCCAAGTTTTATCGTCCTATGTCATGTGGATGTGCCCAAACTAGCAAAATATGGACAGACCGAAAGACAGACAGACACTGGAGTGAGCTCAAGTGCCATCCAAATTAAAAGTCCTTCGAAGCAGCGGCGCATACTAAGGTTGCGTTCCAGAAACCTAATTGTTAACAATCGTCAACTTTATTTCGGGGTGGAGTTAACTGCAGCTTTAACGATTGTTAACTTTTTCCAAGTCTACAGTTGGTAACTTTTGAACGGAAATCGTGCGGAGCTTAAATTTCGAAATCGGAAACCGGGAACGCAAAAAGTTATCTTTTTTAACAGTTTGTTCTGGAACGCCACCTAATTCACCAACCTGGCACCATCCTTAAAGTGCGAACACAAGATTAGGATTTTCCGGTCGGATTTTCTTCACTTTCATCATAAAGTTGACAAAATTTCAACTTTTATGGAAGTGATGATGATGCCGAAAATCCGGGCAGGAATTCCAGTCCGGGAGCACCCGATCCTGATTGTACTTTTAGGCCTTAGTTCCTCCTGCACCTCCTGAGGTGCTCTCTGGAAGTCTCCAAGAAGAGTCGCCAGCCGTCTACTCATATGAGCCACTGCCCCTACGTTTTTCCGTTTGGGCTGGATGGACGCACTGATGATGGATGTTTTGTAGATCCAACTGGTAGGTAGGCTACAGCGAAGAGCATTCTTGGTCGCCCTTGTTATCTGGATCCCTCCGGTTGTCACTGGAGGATGCTTCCCGTCCTGACTTGATGCCTCCAGTAGTTCTGTTGGGGGTTTCACTATCATCTGGCGAATGAACATGTTTGTGACCCTTTCTGTCCAGTGTGAGTTTAAGATCCACCTAAGGCTGGTGTTTTCGAAGGCTACACTGCCAGAAGTTCCACAACACATAACTTGATAACAGATGATAACAGATAACACTTGGGATGTAATCTGTTGTGATTTCGAAAAAGTTATGCATTTAATGTTAAGCGTAACAAGCATTGCCAGGAAGAGGCGAAAAACCGCCAAGAAATCATCTGCTGAATTTTCCGATTTAATGACGACAAACGTAAATCAGTAGATTTTTTTTCGGATCTTCCTGGCAATGCTTGTTTTGCCTAACCTTTATATTAGAACGTTTTCAAAATCGCAACATACTACATCTCAAGTGTTGTCTGTTGAAACTGCGCATCCTTCGGTTGTCTGTTATGAACCCTCTGACAGTGTAGAAGACCTTATAACACATAGACCAAAAGTAAGGGCCGCTCTTACCTTTTCCATTACGAGTTTGTTTTTTTTTTTTTAGTATTTTTTCGATGAGATGATCGCTCAGCAAGCAGAATTCACTGTATGGCGCAGTGTTTCTGCAGTCATTTATCTGATGTAGTTCCCGAGCATTCGAGATGCCTCTCTGCCGGGAAAGAAGTGTTATTTATTTTATAAATTTTTTACGTAAATATATAAACCTGAACCTAAACCTGAACCTTGTCGTTATCTGTCTTTCTTTTCGTCATTGTTTCTTTTATTTTACCCCTTTCTTTTCTTCTGTCGTTACATCCCGGTGAGGTGCTCTGTGAATTCACAGCACCTAAGGGAGCACAACCGTCATTGCTTATCAGTACGCCATACGTACCTAGTTCAAGTTAGTTCAAGTTTTAAATTTGTTACACTAAACGCACTGCACAGAGCAATTCGTACATTCATTGTTTGTCAATAATTGTACCTTAACTACAACAGCTTCTTGCACATTTATTTATTTGTTATTTATTAACTTTTTAATTCAGCTTTCGCAATAAACTAACAAACAAATAACACAAAAGCAACACTATGGTACAAAGCTATGGTAGATCGGTAGGAGTCTTAGACGTCCGCGTTCCCCCGCTAACGAGTGCGGCTGTAAAAATTTTCCATTTAGATGTATTTCTGTTCGTCCCGCCTTTCTTAGCTTATTTATGTCGGCCCTTTTTAAAGTCGCTTTTCTACCAACGTGCCTCGCATTCGCTTCGCTACACCCTTGCGCTAAGTGCACTACACTAGTGCACATAGAAACAAAGTACTAAATCGCCTTACCAGTGACCATATTGCAATAACAATTACGCCCTTCTCAAGTTTGAAACAACAACATTTCCTCGGTAAACACATTTTTATATTCCAGCTCTTCTTTTACAGACAGTAATATGTAACTTGCAACGCAACGCCTTCACATAAACCTGAGATGTAATTGTTGGTGACATTTCTCCTGCGGTTGTTTTATCCTGTGGTCGGATCCTGAAATGCTACAAAGACAGGCTCGCTCTATACAAACTACATAAATGCCCAGTATTTTATAATTTAATGATACTGTATTGTGTATTTCCTATAAAGACTTGTGTTCTGCTCGGAGAATCGAGGAAAACGGCAAGAATAGATGGAGTTGCTCCCTGCGTAGATTCTGTGGGGTAAATTCCGGTAGATTCCCTGAGACAAAGTTCCGGTAGATTGCTTTTGAAAGATATTGCACAAATTCCGGTAGATTCCCTGAGCCGAATTCTGGTAGATTCCGGACTCCGCGGACGGAAAAAAGAGATAATGCCTTCAAAATATGTAAAAAAAAAAAAAAAAAAGTTTCATACGACGGAAATAGTTTGGGTTTATTTTATTTTAACTTTTGATTTTGCTGAACTTTTTAAATTAATTTTATATCGCAATTATTTGTTTACAAACAAAGAATCGTAACCATAATGAACTAAACTCATTTTTTAAAAGAAGAGATATAATGTCTAGTGAACAGAAAAAGTTCACGGCATATGTTGATTGTTTTCCAATCTGTACTGCTCTCTTTTTTTGGGCCATTCTGAGAAGAATAGGAAGGTGATAGTCAGAAAAGTTCTCCTTCCAACGCTTGGGAAGCGTGACCACGATGACAAGAGCCTTGAATGCGACATTCAAAGGCAATTTTCGGCAGTATGTCATTGGGCATACGTTGGACGTGGCCGATCCATCTTAGCTTTTAGAGGCGGATCCTTTGCAGGACGGTGGTCTAATAATTCTAAGAGTGCAATCTCTCTAGTAGGTTAGCATTTGAAATTCGATCTTCTGGTGATCGATACAGCAGCTTCGTCTCAAATGCGGCGAGCCGTCGCGAGTCATTTCCTTTGATTGCCCACGTTTCAGAGCCGTACATGGGATCGACTAAAAAGAGGCACGGCATGGCGCAGGAGGCACGAGTAATAAAAGAGATTAGCAAGTAGTACTACTAGGCAAGTAAGTGAGAGTTGGCAACTTCAGAGCGGAAAAGAAGGCACGTTAGGACATTGATCCTGCCCTCACTCTGAAGCATGAAAGGGCATTTTAGTTTTCGCGCCTCTTTTTAGCACTCTTGCCCCCTACACTATGTCGGGCCGTGCCGTGACTGTTTTTAGTCAATACCGCCGTACATGGCTATAAGGATGGTGGTGGAGCAGAATATTCTGAGCTTTAGCTTCAGTGAGATTCGTCTTTGCTTCCATATTGGCATTTGGGCTTTAATGCCAGCACTTCCACGACCGAATCGCCTTTCCATGTCCGCTGATCGATTGTTATCACTCGTGACTTAGATCCTCAGATAAGTGAAGCTGTCTGCCCATTCTATTTCCGCTCCATTAAACATTATTTTTGGTGGGAGTGGATTAGTGAATCATGGCACACTCATTTGTGTATGACTGAAACTAACCCATCAGCTCACTTTAATACTTGGTTCTAAAAGACTGTTCACCGAGAATCCAGTTTTCTTTTACCACTTTCAAAGCATTCAACTAACAAGTAAGAAAACGCTGCGGACAGACAAACGAGCAGCGTAAAGTCATTGAGGACTGGGCGGACTCCATCATCATCATCAGTTTCCTACTGGAAGGTTAAGATCATTTAATCTGAAAATAAAGATAAGCCCGCCAAGAACATGGTCGTCTGTTTGTACCGTTAGGGTAAAGAGCAAATAATCACATCAGACTTCCCCTGGTCGTCAGGGACGAATACTTTCCGGATTCCAATAGTCTTTGTTCGTGATTTCCAGCGGGCCAGTCAGATGGAACCGACCTGCCGGTTCTTCCCATCTTCTTGTAGTAGCTAAGGACAACCAGCCAGAAATAGGTGCTCGAAGCTGCAGAGAAAGAAAGACATGATAGTAACAATGATGAAGACTTATCCTGCCAAATTGACGAGACGTAAAAATAAGTCCTAAAAATTAAAGGTTGTGCGCTTACCCTTTAGAATTTCTTGATTTTAAACAAACAAATCTAAAAAAATACAGCCAACATTTTTTGTTCATGAAACTGATTTGTTTTTATTTACTCTCTCTCTTCTAGTTTTTGAATTTGTCATTTCATTCCTTTACTAGACTTTGCTTTAGTAACTGCTAGAGTGGATGATTTTTGAGGTACCTGTAATATGAGAGGATGTTTAGTCGACAGGATTGTAATCGACATCTTATAAATCTAACGTCAGAAGCATGCCTGAAGTAGAGTTATTAGTTTGATTAAACAGGCTCCTAACCTTCTGCCACCCACCTCAATTCGCGAAAACTTGAGTGTAAAAAATCAAGTTTTTTCATTCAATTTATTGTTGGTTCGCGTAGCATAGGTGCCAAGCTCCTGTTTTACTTAGCTCGACCAGTAGTGCAATGCTTGGCTGCGGGCAAACCAGCCGGTCCCCCCTGTGTCTTACACTAGATTCCTTCAGGTATCTGTTTTACAGCTGGGTCTGTGCGACTAGTCTTACATATACACATCAGGTCGTTCCGTGTACTGTCTAATGCCTCGGCCAGGATTCGAACTCTGCGTCCACACCCGTCTTTGCCCAAGGTCCAACTACTTATTTGCCCCCTTGACAAAACTTTGACATGGCGTAAAGTCCCATAATAGTCCGTCCCCATAGAAAAACATTCCCAGGCATGGATTTAGAAGCTCGCCGAGACCCTGAATCTGAGGTACAACAACCTCGAAGTATTTCATCGCGCTGATGTAGGCGGGATCGACTAAAAAGAGGTATGGCACGGCAGGGCATGGCGAAAGCGGCACGAATACAAGAGATTAGCAAGTCGTTGAAGTAAGTGAGAGTTCGTAACTTCAGAGCCTAAAAAAAGCACGTTAGAACACCGCTCGTGCTCCTCACTCTGACGCCTGAAAGGATCCTTTTAGTTTGCATGCCTCTTTTTAGTACTCTTGCCTCCTACGCTATGTCGTGCAGTGCCGTGCCTCTTTTTAGTCGATCCCGATGTAGGCAGTCTTACCCTTGGTTCAAACTGCTGCTTCGTATGCGACACTGTTTCCTCTTTGATGTTCCGACGTGCGACAGAATCGCATGGACCTTCCCACTACCACGCAGACGCAAATGGAAAACGAAATTTTTCGAAGAGATTATTCTGAAAAAGGACAAAGAAACCCTTGGGGAAACAACCTCTGAAGATGCTGGGAGATTACTCATCTGAATACCACCAGTATCAGTCAAACCCCGTATGTCATCTCGTTCAAAACAGGTTAATACAAGTTGAGAAGATTTTTTGCATTCGGAATTCCTAGGATTACAGTCAGAACAAGGTAGAGCAATTTTTAGTCTTGAAAATTCACAAGTCTTTGTTTTTTCTTTTCTTTCCCTCAAGAATCGCACGCGTTATGTCGGACCAGTTGAAATATTTCAACGCATCCGACACTGCAGCAAAACGGATGGTTCTGCGTCGTTTGTCGTACGATTTGTGTCGTTCATCGCAAGTCGCAGGTTTTTGCGCGAAATCGCAGCAGTGTGAACCTAGGGTTATGGCAGAAAAGAGCGGATGTGGGACGCAGTTGCTCAAGATATGTACCGTTTCCCCCCCAAAAAAACAGTGCCACCTGTCGTGTCCTGGCTTATAACTGTCAATTATTTAGGTCACTACGTCGCATGGGAAAAACAGACAAAAGAAAAGAAGTAAAAAATAGAACACAAGCCTTGACGATCTACCATGTCTTCTGTTACGAAAAACAATAATTTGAAGCTCTCATATCCTTGTGTGTGAAAGAGCAGTCGGTTGACCTTAAAGATTTAGGCGAATTTTGCAGTGCTCGACTGACAGAAATTGGCTCGGCCGAAAAATCGCTAAAAATCGAAAGTACAAATGGAACAATTGCGAAAGGTGGGGACTTCAAAAGCTTCCAACAGCATAAGAGGGCTAAGGATAATATAAAAGGCAGAAGGAGCGAGATATGTCCTTTTATCACTCGGCTATCGAAAACTAAACAAAAAACCTATCTTCAGGAAAATTTCGTGTATCTTTTATTAATCTGTTCAACAGGAAGTGGGAAATCGGTATCGACTAAAACCAGGAATGGAAGGGAACGCAAGAAAAGCAGGAAGGCATACTAAAACCAGGAAGGGCATACTAAAACGAGGAAGGGCATACTAAAACCAGGAGGACTGTCGCCAGAATTCAAAACTGGATAGCCCCACCTCCCTTCCTCTGTTTAGTATTCTTTGAGGGGTCGGCAACTTTTCAAATTCAAAGTTCACCATCCCTTCCTCGTTTAGTATCCAGACATGGGTAGGCATCAAGTTCAGTGAGGAGTTCACAACTATAAACATTTTAATTCACCTTTTCATTTCTCGTGCTGACGGTAGGCGACTAAAATCCTCCGAGTCCCGCGAGGGGTCGGCAACTAAGATATTTCAAGTCCTCCATTTCCTTCCTCGTTTAAGTACCTCGAAAGTCCTAACACGAGGAAGGAAATGGTGGACTTTCAAATTCGATAGTTGCCGACCCCTCAAAGAAGAATAATTTCCAATTTCCTTCCTCGTTTTAGTACTTTCAAGGTACTAAAACGAGGAAGGAAATGGTGGACTTGAAATATCTTAGTTGCTGACACCTCGCTGGAATTGGAGGATTTTAGTCGCCTACCGTCAGCACGAGAATGAATTACAATTTTAATAGTTGCCGACCCCTCACTGAACTTGATGCCTACCCTTTGTCAGGATACTGAAATGAGGAAGGGATGGTGAACTTCAAATTTGAAAAGTTGCCGACCCCTCAAAGAATACTAAACAGAGGGAGGGAACGGTGTGGCTTTCCAGTTTTGAATTCTGGCGACAGCCTTCCTCGTGTTAGTATGCCCTTCCTCGTTTTAGTATGCCCTTCCTGGTTTTAGTATGCCTTCCTGCTTTTCTCGCGTTCCCTTCCCTTCCTGGTTTTAGTCGATCCCAGGGAAATCGGCTTTTCCTGTATATGATAGGATTTACTTGAGTGACCTGGAACGCTTTCAGGTCATCACTTCGACTGCGCAACCGCGACGTTCGGTCTTCATAACCGCTACAAGGCTGATTTAAGGTCTAATTGAAAATTGCCAAAATAGCAAAAACAGGGCACAAAAAGTAAATAAAATAAAAAGCAGAAATAGCACGGAACCGGACGGGCAGAATAATAAACTACTAAATAATGGGCAAAGCATGAAATTCCAATGTTTGTTGATGGAAGTGCTGACTTGTAAGTGCAAATGAGTGGATCCGACGGGTTGTCCGTAACGCTGGAAATGGTTCAAGTGTGTTGGAGTGTCTGGTAGTATAAGTGGGTTCAGAGAGTTGTTCGGGAAGGAAGTGGCATGTAAAACTTGTAAGGTAATGTCCCTGACCAACAGCGACAGGCACTTAAAACAAATTGCAACTAACAGCCCAGTTGATTGGTAGACTGCTTTACGGGAACGTTCCCAATTCAAGCTCCCACTATTGTTTTTTAGTGTGGTCTGTCTTTCTGTGTTTTAGTTTTTCCTTTCTTTACCCGCTTACCCTACCTTGATTCGCACTTCGGAACGAATTAAGATTAATCTTGATCTGTTGAATCACTCCGTCGTTGATGATGTTATGAGCTGCTATGCATTCCAGTATTACTTCAAGGGCACACCATTGCACTCTTCTAACAACTGATTGCACTCTTCTAACACAAAAGTTGTTAGATTCACTCGAATGGTTATTAAACATCAAGAATTCCATTTTCCCTTGTTGAATTTAAGTCCAATGCCAGCATATTCCGGAACTAGTGATTGGAAAGCACTTTCGATACCATTTGTAACACGAGTAAGGTTCAGAATACCATCAGAATACGCCACCACTGAGAAATTGATGCCATCATCGACACCAAGGGGTTTCGGATTGGGCGTTCAGGACAGCATTGTCAAATAATGTAGGGCTAGTAGCTCCTTGCCTGAATCCTTTAAGAATCTTCAGGAAGCTGTAGATTGAATTTTAAACTGCTCGAATTAGAACACTTTTTGTCACATTGGACGACTTTCAACCTTGCTCGAAGATTGGCATTCGTGTCTTTCATAACTCTGATGACCCCAGAGTGCACGCCACGAGTACGAAGCTCTAAGAGTGCTTGTGGATGGCAGGGGCGTCCCGAGCCTTTCTTCATGGAGGGGGGGGGGCGAACCTGGTAAAATTGACCGAATCGGTACCTGATATTGGCCGAATTTATATTTTTTTTTCTAAAACGCAGCGAGTTGCCTTCAAGAAGCTATAATGTAAAAAGTGTTGCATAGTATGTACAAAATCAAGTCTAAAGAGAAAATTTGGCGTGTTTTCACGCTCTCCCACGTCTTTTTTTTCAGGGATACGCCGTCACTAGCCTTTTACCTTGGGGACGTCCGGTTTTGCCATCAGGACTTGAAAATGTGCCGACAAAAAACGCAGTTGCTGCCAAGTGACAACGTCGTGAACGGCTGTACCCCTGACAAATTAAAGCGCCGCATGGAAAAATTTTTTAATCTGCATTTTTTCTGGCAAATTCTAGCTTTTAACGTGGTTCAAGCACCTCAAAATTCCAAGCCTCAAACGCCGACAAAATGACGGACCCTCTTTATAAATAGTGAAGACTGTTATATGTGCCGCAGGCGAAATTTTTTTGAAATACTCATAAGTAAGTAAGTAAGGTTTATTAGACAAAACTTGCTAGCTAGCTAATTTGGTTGTCTTTACAAAAATTACATTCTTTTAAACACTCACGAGTAACATAAATACTAAATACGGTACTACAAATATTAAAGTCACACTGACATTTTATTGAAAATGTTGACGAAAAATGGCACAAATGTGTTACTCTGTCTCCTTGTTTTGGTTTTTACCGTTTTTAGTTTCGGCTGCGAACGCGTACGATTGTTCATTGGTGCATCAGGTGGGAGGATAGTTCGGTGTTGGACAGATGCAAGGATTTTACACCCAAACTTAAGAATTAGTATGTTACGACGTTCATGCAGTGAGGGGAGGGATAATTCAGTTAGAAGAGACCCATATGAGCCGGAAGTCACTTGCCGACCCAGTATAACTGAGACTGCTCTCTTCTGTACACGTTCAATCTCGTCAGACACGTAGGCTGTATTTTGGGCGAAAGGGCCCCATAAGGGGCATGCGTACTCGATTACAGGTCTTACGTAACACAAGTACGCAGCCTTCAGACTATCACGGTCGCAACCAAACTGCCTCATCTGCATGAGCGTTTGGAGTGATGCATTTCCAGATTTTATTAGAGTCTGAATGTGATCAATAAATGAACAGTCACTCGACAGGGTGACCCCTAGAATTTTTGCTGACGATACTACAGGGAAAGATACATCGGGACATAAAAAGTCTCTTTTTAGCGGGTTGAACCGTCGGACCTGTGACTTTTTTACATTTAGACTAAGATCGTACTCAGTGCACTGATCAAAAAAAGACTGAAATAGGTCGTCCGCGAATTGTGGCTCAGCGACTACATTAACGACAAGGTACTTTAAAATAAATGACAGGTCATCCACAAACTTAAATCGCTCTTCAAATGATGAAATCAGAAAGTTGATCAGGCATATGAAAATAAAGCCTGCGAGCTTCGTGCCCTGGGGGGCACCGCAAGTGAGCTTAGTCCACTCAGAGCACACATCACCATCGAAAAGGGGGAAAACGCACTGCATTCGGTCCTTCAGAAAGTCCATGACAAGCGTGAGCACTCGCTTTTGGGCTCCCATTAGCTTCGCGTTTTTTCCGGCACAAAGGTGGTTTATTAAGTCTTACGAAAATCAACAAGGGACAAATCCACGAAAGTACTTCCCTTATCGAGCCATCTCACGATAATGTCAAACAGCCGGACTAGATAAACTGTGGTATTGCAACCCTTCAGGCCTCCGTACTGGTGAGCGTCGATTTTTGATTTGGTTTGAGCCATAAGTCTTTTTAGAACGAAGGATTCCGTCACTTTTGCCATCGCAGGCGTGATCGAAATTGGACGTAGCTGATCACACGAGGTCGGCGCTTTGGTTTTGGGTATAACTCGAACGTAGTATTTTCTCCAAGGATTGGGGAATTTCGAGAGGGCGAAACATTTGTTGACTATATCGCTTAGAGGTTTAGCAATAGAGTGAGAGTATTCGCGAAGTAGTCGGATTGGTAACTCCCCTGGGTAAGAAGAACTCGATGGTCTCAGCTTCTTTAGTTCAAGAAACACTTCGTATTCGGTCACACTTATTGGTCCTTCATCGTCGCAATCTGACACTAAAGCTGCGGTTGTTTCGTGAGAGGGCTTTGGGTAAGTGGTGCAAATTGTGGTGAAGAAAGTATTTACATCACCTGCTGTTATAGCTGAACCATCACTGTTTGGAATTTGGATTTCTGTACTTCGGATTTTACCTGTTACCTTCTTCACGAGGCTATGCCACTTACGGTTATCCACTCCACGTTCAGGGTTTACGAAGGATTTGCCAAAGTTCGCGCGGGCTGCCCGACAGAGGGTAACAATTTTGTTACGCAAGGCTTTCACTGCAACTGAGTCACCAGCTTTATACAGTTTGCTTCGCTGCTTGATTAGACTTTTAATTTGAGGAGTAATCCATGGTTTGTCTGATTCTCGTCGGTGGGAAAGTTTTTCGGGAAAAAACTCCAAGTACTTTTCATAAAGGATAGAGTTCAGCGTTTCAACCTTTTTTCCAAGTTTTCCTCGGCATAAACATCTTCAAAAACATACGTGGAAATCCACTGGCCATAGAGTCGGATAGAAGATTCAGTGACTGGACGGCTTAGTTGAGTAGTTTTCCTTGGATTCGGCAGGACACACTTGGCATTTAACACCAGAGCGTTGTGATCGGATTTTCCGATAGGACCAATTGAGTGCACGTCTTCATAGTATGGTTTCAAATTGGTGAGAATCAAGTCTAAAGTACTGCCGGTAATATGGGTCGGTATGTTTACGATTTGCTTTAGTCCAAGGGTAGCTGCAAGCCACTGTTTTTTTGTCTGATTAAAATCACCCGCTATAATGAACCCAGGTCGACTGTAGTTGTGTCGCAACTTGTCAATAGTAGATTGAAGGTACATAACAAGCTGTTGACGGTTTTTTTCACTTTCGGGGTAATAAACGCTCGCCACTATCAAACAGGACACGTCTCTAGGTAGGCCTTTGGGCTTGCACATGGCCCAGATCACCTCGTGGTTGGGATCAGCAAAATTATCCAAGAAGATGCATGGTATGTCTTCACGGATGTAAAGGGCGACACCACCTCCAAGCTTACCAGCCCTGGTTATTAGCGATAGTTTATAACCACGTATGTACCCCGACTCTTCAGTTACGTGCCAAGTTTCTGTTACTGCGGCAATGTGAATGTTGTGAGTGCGCAAAACCACTTCAAACTCGTCAGTTTTGTTGGCAAGAGATCGGGTATTGCAGGTTGCAAAGTTCGGAAACTGTTTGCGAGATGATAGGGTGATTCGTGGAAGCACCGGTGGAGTGTCATCTTCAGTTGGGCAGGGCGGGCAGTCGGTCGCAGCGGTAAGCACAGGTGGCAAAGCTTCGAGTTTAACAACACGTAGGATACGTTCGCGGTGCTGCTCGTTGCCTGTTTTCTTGTTAACACGGTTGTTAGTGACAACAGGGATAGGACTCGAAAACTTGTATCGTTTCTTTCTACCACTTCGACAGCCCCTTCGGGATTTCTTTGTTGTTACATGGCAAGACGCACCACCTACAGAACCGCTAGCGTCATCTAGGGAGCAGTTGTAAATGTTCAGGTACTTTAATACAGTCACGATAGATGGCACTAACGTTGACGCCGAACAATTTTTCAGTTTATTGGTCACATTGCTTTGATGAACGGCTTGAACTTCAACAAACAAGTAGAGCACTAGTAGTAGAACAATAGAAAAGTTCATTGCGATAGCTGGTCCCAGCTTTTCTCACGTTTTAAAGCTAAGAACTAGGATAGCCTGGCATGAAGCCTCAACAGCGCAAGAGCCATCTATCCCTAACTCATGATCTCATGATACTCATGATCAAAGTGCCTTTTTGCGATCCCAAGGCTACCTATTAAACCACAGAGCTGCCTGGCAAAAAAGGGTCCATCCATTGTTAAATAGATATAAAGAAAGTACGTTTATTCTAAACTTACCTCAAACAAAAATAGGCTAGTTTTCACGTCAGGAAACGTGCTTATTCCTGAAGTTCTGCAATCATTAGAAGTATAAGTTAAGGAATGAATGGAAACCAGTTGAAACTACC
Source organism: Branchinecta sandiegonensis (assembly GCA_030848855.1). Taxonomy (NCBI): domain Eukaryota; kingdom Metazoa; phylum Arthropoda; class Branchiopoda; order Anostraca; family Branchinectidae; genus Branchinecta; species Branchinecta sandiegonensis. Next base: position 16,736,246 of record JAUPMV010000016.1, on the reverse strand, counting down.
GTTAAATGGTAAAGAACAAGAGCTAAATAAATGACACTTAGCACAATAACTGGGCACAGTTACAGTAACTGGGGTGAACCAAATAATGAATTCTCCCTACCGAAAAATTAACTAAAAAAATAAGGAGCAGATCGGGAGCGGTATAACGTCCGAATTAGGGAATGGAATAAAACTCTTAGGAGAACCACCTAAAACAATCGAATTTCTGGTAACAGAAGCGGACCAAACAAAATTAAGGTGAATTACCGAATTCGGTAACGAACCAAATAAATCTGATTAATCACCGAATTATGAAATGGATTGGCCGAATGCAATACAACAAATACGGACTTGAGAAAAGTCCGGTGAACAACCGAATTCTATTTGATGGCCGAAATCGAATTCGCTAACGAATGAGACCAAATAAATACGTAAAATCACAGAATTTACGTGGGGACGTACCGAATGCGCTGAAATCGACTCGGACTGAACAGAAGTTGGATGAATTGTCGAATTCGGAATCAGAACCAAATGAATCTGATGAATGACCGAATTATGAAGGGGACTGACCGAATGCGATAGAACAGATATGGATACTGAATGCGAATGCGGTTAAATCGACTCCAACTGACAAAAGTTGGATTAATTACCAAATTTGATAATGAATGGGAACCAATAAACGCGTTAAATCGCCTAATTTGGAAATGTGGGTAGCAAAGAATTTTCGAAAATTTGATCGAATGCCCAAAACGTAGGAGGGGGGGGGGGGGCGCAGCGCCCCCCCCCCCCCCTCGGGACTTCCCTGGTGGATGGACGACAGAATCAAAGGCTCTTTCCACGTCATGAACCGCCAACGCCAATGAAGTTTTTGTCCGATCAGCTTCCTGGAGAATAGACGCCAACGCAAAGAGAGCATGGGCTTATCCCAAGCCAGAACAAAAACCGAATTGGTAATCTGTCATGACGAATTTATGTTTCCCAGTCGCTTGGGCTTCAAGCAGTATTTATTAGAATAAAAGCTCGAATACTAGAATAGAAACTGTATCTACGGCTGCTTTGCGTTGTAGATTTCATTTTTCAAAATACTTTTCGATTTGCCTTAGAGGCATGCTCACTGAACGCATTAGTTACGTTTTTGCCAACACGTTTTATTTGATGCCACGGTCTGAAGTAATTTTGGAAGTTATCATGGTATCCGATACCACGGTCAAAAGTTATTTTTGCTGTTACCATGGTACCTGATACCACGGCCAAAAGTAATTTTAGCAGGTACCGTGAAATCTGGCCAGTAACCATGGTATATGATATTTAGATACCATGGTCCGCACCACAGGTCCCGATATCGTAAATCCCGCCCGTGGTATCTCAAGAAGTCACATCACTTTCATCATCATCAACATAGGAGCCTGTTTTTTCTTGTAGCCTGTCTTTTCTTGTTTTCTCGTAAAGACGTTTGGTAAATAGGATGTGAGTGGATGGAAGTATGTGGTGTGACTTCTAAAGACGTGAATTTGGAAACTGTCAACCAGTATCAGATAGCATGCGAAGTGCAAAAACGACAAAAAAGGGTAGATTTAGACTTTATGGAGGAAGTGTTTTTCTGAAAGAGGGAGTGAGTTTATTTGAGAATATTTAATAGAAAAATGAAAAGTTTGAAAAGAGAAGTTAAATTTTGAGTTGATAAAGGATAAAAAGATAATAGGTTTAAGACGAAAGTGTAAGTGACGTTAAAGTAGGGTAAACTTTAGGGTAAATTTTGTATTAACTTCACTGAGTTGGAGGTGGAGACGTAGCCACTTGTTTTAGTTCAATCTAAAGCAAGGACAAATGAAAAAGAAGCTACACGGGAAAAAAAAAATAAAAAATAAAAAAAACGACAAAATACAGATCCAGTTACCACGGTATCAGATGCTAAGGTATCCTCAAAAACGCAACTACTGAAATTTGCTTGACGGACTGACCAAAAGCTTCTGGAAGACTTACCGAGCAGACAAATAAAAATAACGAGTGTGATCGTCCCTTCTGTAACTGCCGGCAGAACTTCCACCGGGATTAGTCCAGACTCTTCTTCGAATTTGTGCGCATAGGGCCCAGCCATAAAAATCAGAGCAACTAAAATTAGGAGGTTGAGGACGGCCAGGAGAGAGAGACCAATGCCTTGAAGGATGATGTAAAGGAGGACGAGCAATCGTTCGTTCTGCAAAGGATGGGGTAAACAATACTTGAAAATAACACCATATGAGAGAAAAACTGGTTTGGGTTTTGACAAGAGAAAAATTAATCAAATGATATATGTGTTCTCCCGCGCTCCCTTCGTCCGCGCGTCGGTCGGAGAGGAACATTGGCAATCAGTTTTTATGGCACTTGCAGCTCCGCTCAAGTGCCACATACCAATCACTTTTCGGTCGGTCGGTCGGTCGGTCGGTCGGTCCACTCTTCTCGAGTTCGGGTACTTCCAGTAAGTGCTAGGACGATGAAACTTGGCAGGCATATTAGTGACCCGACCAAACTAACTTGGACATAGTCACTTGCCCGATCCGACCATCGTGGGGGGAGGGGGAGGTGGCAGAATCCGGAAAATTGGGGCATGCATAATTTTCGAACGGGTGATCGGATCTCAGTAAAACTTGATATCTGGAAAGACCTCGTGTCTCAGATGTCTCATTTCAAGTCCGGACCGGATCCTATGAATCTGGGGGAGGGGGGGGGGAATCGGGGAAACCGGAAATCGTGTGAAACTCTCAGAGCGGAGCGATCGGGATGAAACTTGGTAGGAAGAACAAGCACAAGCTCTAGATACATCGCTGACAGAACTGGACCGGATTCGGACACTGTGGAGGATTCGGAGGGGGGTCCGGAATACCGGCTAATGTAGTTCCAGGTGGGCTAAGACGCTAAAACTTGGCAGGCATATCAGGGACCCGACCAGATTAACTTGGAAACAGTCACTTGCCCGATCCGGCCATCGTGTGGAGGGGGGGGGGGGAAGGCGGCGGAATCCGGAAATTAGTGGCACGCATACCCGATGAAAAACTTGTAGCCTGAGTAGTTGTATGGTAGTTGTACGAAAAATTTGCATGTAATACTATGTAGTAGCAAAGAATACTATCATTTAATGTGCCTCAGACTAGTCTAATCTTATTTAGTAGTATCCAGTAGCATCCTGTCTTGCCATAGTAGCATCCAGTCTTGCTAATAGTAGCATGCAGTAGTATGCAGTAACACGGTAGCCTTGAAGTAGAAGCATGTAGTAGCATCAGTTAGTACTGCATGCTACTTTTTCGTACAACTTCGTACTACTATTTTGAGATAAATCTTTCATCGGGTAACTTTCGAACGGGTTATCGGATCTTAATGAAACTTGATGTCTTGAAAGACCTCATGTCTCAGATCTCCCGTTTCAATTCAGGACAGGATCCGATGGACTGGGGGGAGGGGGGTCTGAAGGGAGAACCGGAAATATTGTGACATGCATAGAGTGGAGCGATCTGGATGAAACTTGGTGGGAAGGACCGCACAAGTCGTAGGTGCATCAGTGACAGAATCGAACCGGATTCGGGTACCGAGGGGGGGGGGGGGGTCTATAGGAGGGTTTCCGGAATTCCGGTGATCGTGAGTTAAGGTACTTCCAGATTTGCCAGGACGATTTGCTGGAGCATTAGATACTTGACATCATTGGGTTAGACATCGTGACTTTTCCGATCCGACCATCCCTTAAAGAACTCATCTTAACTGCAAAGTGCAAAAAATACTTTTAAGCAAAATTTACTTTTCCACAATCGCCACCAGCACAGGATCGAGAGAATGATTGCCTCAAGGGTTTTGCTTAGAAATTATCTTTTAGCACCCTTAAAGTGCGCATCTTAACCGAAAAGCGATAAACAAAATTTGACGATCACTTCCATCCTCTGACCCAGCCTTGCAAGTTTGGCGCATCTTAAACGAAAATGATAAAAAAAAATGACAATCACTTCCACATGACCCTGCCATATGAGCTTTCAGCTCTTGATGATGTTTCTCCACAATTTCCCCTTTTTGAGCTCAGCGTTCCTAGCGAATTAAAGTATGATTTGAAACACTATCCCGAGTTGTTTAGTTTTAACAAATTTTTAAAACAAGGTTGAAAATCCGAGATGTGGTAACGCTTTGCTTTGATGATTGGTAAAATAGCTAAATAGTTGAAAAAATTTGGCAACTGTCTTTTTAACACTAAAGTTGTCAACAACTCGAAACTTTTAAAAAGTATATGGAACGAAGGATTTTTTGTCTAGGAAAAACTGACGGCGAATTCCTCCAGCAATCGGTTTTGCCTTATCCTGCCCATTCATTAACTCAGGCTTTCAATAGTTCTCCGGCGACCGGTCAGTGTTGAATAAAATAGAACAGCGCGACCGGGGAGGCAAAAGGTGTCAAAAAGGTAAACGAAGAATAGCAAAATTAGCTATCATCACTTTTTTGAAAATCTTGAATGGTCTGACTGTCCGGCAATCCCAGAAGGTGAAGCCTGGCTTCACCCAAGCATAAATAATCCATTAAAACCTCCGTCTTTGGTCCCATGCAGAGACTATGGATACCCCGATAAAACTGAGCGGAACATGAGGTACTTGCTGTGAGGTTTGAGTTGACCCTCGTCTACTTCCCTCTTCGCCACTGCGCATACCAGATGTAAAACCGTAGGATGCCTGCAGGGATGGAGGACCCGGTCTTTAGCGAGTTCGGCGTGACGTCACAGTTGTACACAACCAGTCAGCTGTAAAGGACGACTAAGACGGCATTCGTCTGCCGGGTTCTACTGCGATACAGCTGTTTGTGAAGATAACAAATTATGATGTTCTAAGAAGTTCATCCTCCGCTCGTTTTCATCGGGTAAGTTATGAGAATATATACTACTCCGCATGGTCGTATTACAGAGATAGGGAGACGGAGGTTCTTGTGATTATTTGTTTTTGCTTCAACGTAATTAAGTTAGCAAATACAACAAATTACATCCTTTTGCGTTCCGGGAGACCTGCTGTCACACACCACTCGCGTACCTTTTTAACTCCGACGAGAAGTACTATTGCTGCCAAGATGTGAAGGACACTACTTCCAATCTCGATTGATTCAGACGTTTGTTCTGGAAGAATACAAAGCATTAGACTCTGGACCAGGAACCTGATATATTTATACCTTAAAGCACAACTCTTACTGGAAATGATATTTTCCCTATTAAATGGATCAGAAAAAATGTTTTCGAAAAGACCATTAATTCCCACCTAAAACTGGCGATTTCCTTGTTAGCGCTTGCCGATTGTATCCAGCCTTCCTGCTCTCCGATGCGGCGGCTGTGCGCAAAAGATTAGACTTGGTTAAAAAGTTGGAAAACAAAGCAAATAAAAGAAGTGATAAACAGAATATTGTCACATCCTTACGTGTGAAACAGTTGTCAGCGGACAATGAAGATTCCGGCAAACTTTTCGTTGGGTGACGGGAAAACTCGGCAAGGCCGAAAAAGCGCTAAAATTCGTAGTTACGGAACGAAGCAATGGAGAAAGGTGGGGATTTTAGAAGCTTGTACTTCCATATGGAAGCTAAGTATATTATAAAAGGAAGAATAAGCAAGAGGGGTCCTTTAAGTATCTACACAGGATCAGGATTAGGATTATTGCGCATAAACGGTCAGAATTTTCTGGTCGGAACTTCTTACCTTTCATCGCAAAATTGAAAAATTTCCATACGGCAGTAATGGTGCGCTTGTATAGTCATTTAGTTCAGCCGGATCTTCTTCTTTTTCTTCTTTTCTTTTTCTTTCCTTTGGGATCCCAAAACGCAAGTGGCGGGATACCTATGACATCGCAAAAGTTGACCCTCTGTCCGTCTGTCCGTCAGTCTGTCCGTCTGTGCGCACTATAACTCTCGAAAAGAATGAGATATTTTGATGAAACTTGGTGTGACGATTCTTTGGGTCAAGAGTAAGGTCGAGTTCGTAGATGGGCTCTGTAGCCCTACATTTAGGGGTGGGGGAGGGGGTTATAATTAAGGGGCAACTGAAATATTTTTAAACAGATAATATGATATTCGATTATGGGGTAAGACGTGATGAACACGATGGTTAAAATCATTTTGTCATCCGACAAGTAGTTCGGCCGGAATCCGGCCAAAACCGGAAAGTTTGTTAAAAGTAAAAGTTTTATCTGAAGTTGATTGGATGTTCATTTAGGGGTAAGAAAACATGATGAACGCGTTGATGAAAACCATTTTCTCGCCGTGCAAGTAGTTCGCCCGGAATTTGGCCAAAACCGTAAGTTTGTTAATAGTAAATGTTTTATTTGAAGTTGATTAGATGTTCGATTTAAGGTAAGAAGACATGCTGAACACTTATGTGAAAAGCATTTTCTATCCGGACAACTTGTTCGCCCGGAATCAGGCCAAAACCGGGAAATTCGTTGAAAGCAAAAGTTTAGTTGAAGTTGCAGATTAGATGAAAGATTTAGGCGTAAGAAGAGACGCTGAATCTGAATATGACAATCTTTTTTTATCGGGACATATGGTTCGTTCGGAATCTGGTTGAAACCGATTTTTTTTTATAAGTTAAAGTTTTGCTTGAAGTTGATTAGATGTTCTTTATACGGATGAGGAGATACGCTGAATTCGTTTCTGAGCTTTCTTTTTTTTTCTGGACAAGTTTGGCAGTTCGTTCAGAATTCGGCTGAAACCGGTAAACACACATGCTGAACCCATATCTGAACTTGGTTTTCTTAGATGATCAGCAATTTGGCCTTACTCTGTTTCTAAATTTTAAAAGTTAACGGCCCACTCCAAGTGGTCAAACGTATTATGGATTTTTGGAGTGGGCCGTTTTCTGGGTGAAAGCTTTTGCGCTTTCCCAGACGGATGGTAAAATTGTAAACATACACAGAATTCAGAATTGTAAATAATCACAGATTTGTACATATACACTTTTAACACGCACATTTTATCTTTCGTTATTTTATTTTTATCTGCATGTCGTTCAGTCCGCACCGTTTCTTCTGGTTTTTAGTTACATGTCGTCTTATTGTCTGTTGGTTCCGCATCGTTTTCCTGTTGTGATTGTGGTGGATTTTATGATTTAGTTTTGTCGTTTTTTTCGCTGAGGACGGTTTGCCGGAAGTGCAACCGAAATATCCGAAATTTTATTTATCCCTCGCACATCATCTTGGAGGGGTAACTAGCTGATCAAGAAAAAAACCCGAAAATCTCGTTTTTTCTATTGTATTTGAAACGAATGGTCAGCTTGGCTTCAAACCTGATATTCCTCCACCCCTAAATATAGGGCTACATAGGTCATCTTCGAACTTGACCTGTACTTCGACCTAAAGACTCTTAATGACAAGTTGGATCAAAATATCTCAACCCCTTCGAGAGTTATCGTGCTAACAGACGGACGAACGGACAGACGGAAAACTTTTGCAATGTCACAGGTATCCCTCTACTTAGGTTTAGGATCCCAAAAACTAAAGATAAGATTCCTTGCGCCTAATAATAAACAATCCGTGAATGTATAACAAACAATCCATGTTTGTAAAACAAACAGTTGAATGAATGAATTTTATTGACCCACTGCACTACACGAGAACTAGTGGAGCATGGTAAAAGGGGATCGACTAAAAGCAGGAAAGGAAAGGCAAGAGAAAAGCAGGAAAGGCAAACTAAAACGAGGAAAGAATTACCAGGAATCGAGGATTCGAAAAACAGGCAAGCCTTTCCTCTGTTTAGTTTCCCGTGAGGGGTCTGCAACTTCAATTTGTTAAGGGTCACCTTTTCCTCCTTTTAGTATTCGAAAAAACTGGCAAGCCTTTCCTAGTATCCCGTGAGGGGTCGGCAACTTACGTTTGTTAAAGTTCACCTTTTCCTCCTCTTATTATTCGATAAAACTGGCAAACCTTACCTAGTATCCCGTGAGGGGTCTGTAACTTACATTTGTTAAAGTTCACCTTTTCCTCCTTTTAGTATTTGAAAAAACTGGCAAGCCCTTGTCTGTTTCGTATCCCGTGAGGGGTCTGCAACTTCCATTTGTTAAGGGTCACCTTTTCCTCCTTTTAGCATTCGAAAAAACTGGCAAGTCTTTCCTAGTATCCCTGAGGGGTCGGCAACTTACGTTTGTTAAAGTTCACCTTTTCCTCCTTTTAGTATTCTAAAAATTTGGCAAGCCTTTCCTAGTATCCCGTGAGGGGCCGGCAACTTCTATTTGTTAAAGTTCACCTTTTCCTCCTTTTAGTATTCGAAAAAACTGGCAAGTCTTTCCTAGTATCCCGTGAGGAGTCGGCAACTTACGTTTGCTAAAGTTCACCTTTTCCTCCTTTTATTATTCGAAAAAACTGGCAAACCTTACCTAGTATCCCGTGAGGGGTCTGTAACTTACATTTGTTAAAATTCACCTTTTCCTCCTTTTAGTATTCGAAAAAACTGGCAAGCCTTTCCTAGTATCCCGGGAGGGGTCTGTAACTTAAAGTTCACCTTTTCCTCCTTTTAGTACCCTGTCTGTAGGCGATTAAGATCATGAGTCCAGCGAGGTGGCGGCAACTAAAATATTTCAAGTCCACCGTTTCTTTCCTGGCTTTAGAAACTTGTCACTGATAGCACCTCAGACTACTAAAGCGAAATTGGGTGTTCTAAAAAATTGGCAAGCCTTTCCTTTGTTTAGTATCCCGTGAGTTGTCAGCAACTTCCTTTTGTAAAAGTTCGCCTTTTAGCATTCGAAAAAACTGTCAAGCTGTGCCGTGCTTTTCCTCTGTTTAGTATCTCGTGAGGGGTCATAAACTTACGCTTGTTAAAGTTCACCTTTTCCTCCTTTTAGTACTCTGTCGGTAGACGAGGGTTTCCTGGTTTTAGCAACTTGTCACGGATAGTACCTCAGTGTACTAAAACGAGGAAAGAAATTTGAAATTCAAAATTTTGTGGGGTTGGCAACTATGGTTCACCGTTCCTTCCTATCTGACTCCAGCGAGGGGTCGGCAACTAAGATCTAACTATGATATTTCAGGTCCACCATTTCTTTCCTGGTTTTAGTAAATTGTCACGGATAATACCTTAGACTAAAAAAACGAGAAAAGAAATGGTGTATTCTAAATTATTAGTTTTTGAGGGGTCGGCAACTATCAAAATTTAAGGTCAACCATTTCTTTCATCGTTTTTATAGTTTGTCACGGATAGTACTAAAACCCGGAAAGAAATTGCGGTCTGCAACTATCATAGTTTAATTTTTTTTTAGGTAATGGCCAGTGAGGGTCGGACAATTTTCAACTCTACCAACCTCGTTTATATGGCATTTGCAACTGTGTTCTAGAAATTGCGAATTCTTTGAGGGGCTCATACAGTGAGCCAATTTTACAATGAGCTTGATGCAATGCGGAGTTTGAACCAAGGGGTGGTCATTTTGTATCAAGAGGGTCTAGAAACAAGAATAAAGGTAAAATATTTAAGGAAGTCAGCGAAGACGCCAAAAAATGCCCCCCCCCCCCCCACATATACTGTGTCCGGACGCGGTTTGGACGGGACCTCGAAGCTGCTCCCTGAAATGGCACCCCGCCGTCATTTCCAAAATGCCCGCCAGTTCTGTTCTCGTTCTTGCTTCTGTGTTTCTCGAGAATTCCTCAGCAATTAGAGGTCAGTTCGACTTTTACTACGAGTTTAGCACACGAACCAGAACGAAGTCTCCAGACTTAATTGCCTGTCGCTCATGATCTAGGTCTTTTTTTTAAGTCTTCTTGGCTATGTAGTCTTGGAAATACGATAAGACAGCTTCCTTTCCAGTATCATTTTGTTGGCTTGGGAACAGTTGGAGGGGGGGGGGGGGGGTCTTGCAACACTCGTAAGATAGTGTTCCCATTTGAATGCAACTTTATTTGTTGTAGAACTGGATGTGAACTATAGTATTGAAAACTAGGATAGAAATGGTGAACATTGTTTAGTATTCTCTGAGGGTTTGTCAAGTTACAAATTTGAATTTCTCATTTCTTTCCTTGTTTTAGTGTCTGTAAGGGGTAGGCAATTAATGAGTCAAAGCTCCGTTTCGAAACCCCGTTGTGAAAATGCTTCCTTTGCTTCCGTGGGAGGTTAAAAGTTATGTAAAAATGAAGAAGCTTCTCTGACCGTTTTATTTTTTCGTAGAGTTTTCAGCCTGCCTTAACGAAATTCTTCCGTGACCACGAAGAATTCCGTTTCCTTCTGCCTTGCTATTCCTGCTTGCGATAAAGGCTATTTGTTTTCTGCCTTTGTACTTGAACAAATAAACCTGCTTCTAGAGGATATAAAATTAAGTGAGAACAACAAGATTATAATATGAAACTGAAGTTTACATTCTTATTGTGACCCTCCCTCCTCCCGCTCTCCTCCCTTCTTACACCCTCTTCCCTACTCCCACTTCCCTCCCTCCTACCGCTCTCTTCCCTCCTTCCGCTCTCTTCCCTCCTTCCGCTCTCTTCCCTCCTCTCAGTCTCCCCCGTCCTTACGCCCTCTTCCCTCCTCCCAATCTCCCTCCTCCTTATACTATCTCCCTTATTCTCACCTCCACTTCCCCTGCTATTTTCTTCCCTCCTTCCACCCATCCTTCTACTTCCTTCGCTCCTCCCTTCCCAACCCCCTCTATCAACTTCCTTTGTTCCTCTCTCTTCCTCTGTCTGCGCAGTCTTTGTTGCTCTTGCCGCCTTCTTTTGCTGTTTTCCTTAAAATCCTATGTGCTCGCAGTTCCTCCTGTAATGGAAACTTAATAAAATAACGTCAGTCAATATTGTTTAGTCGTCATGCTTTTATCCCCATTATTAGTCGACTTACAACTAAGATTTATGATTCAAACTTCCTTCAACTGTCACCTATAATGGCCACAGAAGTAGCTAGCTTCAACAAGAATCTGGCACTTACAAATCGGTCGGACACAGGCCAAATTTCTCTTCAGTAGCCTGTGGGGTGTGGGCAGCTAGGGGGTTGGGTCCCTTAAAGTATGAATCCTTACAAGTCAGCAGTAATTCCGGGTGTCAGTCCTGCAGCCCTCCTGTTCTACCACAAAATTTCATTTCACTTAGACATTTTTACGCTTATATAAATCATTCATCCCCTTTCCCAACTCTACTTCTTTTCTCAACTTTCTTCGGAATCTCGTCTGCTTCGTTTTCTTTATTTTTTCCTCGCTTTTGCTCTTTTCATGTCAATGTAGTCTCCAAGGCACTGAAATGTAAAGGTAATAATTAACAACAAAAATGAGTCATCGCACCCCCCCCCCCCCGCCCCACTGTCGACGGAATGCGACCAAGAAACGGGAAATTAGGTAGTCATATTTTCACAATACCAAAGGTTTTGATAGGATCCCAAAAATAGAATATTTACTGAACTTCTTGATCCAGACAATCGGTTCTTGTAAATTTCCGGTCCGGTAAATTTATAGGCTCCTAAATCAGCCACTAAAAATATCAAACAAAGGATATTCGTGTGGTTTGGCGGACTACGCCTAAACGCTGACAGAACTAAACGGATACGACAGCTGATTTTATTTGAGCGATATTTCAGCCCTGCTTGGTTAAGTTCCTCTTCAGCTCAAAGCCAGAAAAATGAACCTTACCTCGAGGTTCACTTTTAAGGCTAAACGACGATAGTCTGATCACAAAACCAAGAACAGATTTGAAATCACCACGGTTCTATAGCCATAGTTCAAAGCTAATCGACTTTGCGTTTTTATTTTACTTCTACTAAATTACCATGTTTTGCCGAATGCCGGGAGAATTACGGAATTCGGATGAAAAAAAATTAAGTTCAGATATGAACTCAGTGACTATTACCTCTGTCGAATTTTCAAATGACTTCCCATTCAGTCGGATTCCGGGCCAACAACTTGTCAGGCAAGAGAATAAGGATAACAAGAGCTAGAAGCTCCTATGGCACTTGCAAGGCTGGGTCAGAGGATGAAAGTGGAAATTTGTCAATTCGTTGTTTTATTGTAATCAAACCCGTTACGCCAGAACGATCATGCGCCCCTGGGGATAATGAGAATGAGTCGTTTAGCCAAAATTATTTGTTGCACCCAGCCGTAATGATACGCACTTTTAACGGCGCTAGATATTCAACTGTAAGTAGAGCTCTTGAGGTAAAACTTATCATGGGCCCTTGGGACTAATGAAAATGTATAATCTGCTCAAAAGTATTCTTTATATTTTTTGGCGGTTAAGATGAATGTTATAAGGCATTAATTTGTAATAAGAAACCGGGAGGCAAAAATGATCATGGGCCCTTGGGTATCACAAAAATTTATCCTCTGATCAACAGTATTTTTTGCGCTTGGCACTTACGAAGCGTACTTTATAAGGGATAGCAATTCACTGGTAAGCAAAATCCTTGAGGCGCAAGTGATCATGGGCCCTTGTGGATCATGAATATGTATCGTTTGCACACAAATATTTTTTGTACTTCGTAGTTGAGAAGAGTACTTTAAGGAATTCATTCTTATGCAAAACCATCGAGGCAAAACATATCATGGACTCCTGGTAATTACGAGAATGATAGTTTGGACAACGTTATTTTTTGGCACTTTGCGTTGAAGATGAGCACTATAAGGAGACCAGGAACTTATTTTTAAGCTCTTGGGAAACCGGTTATATAAACTGACGAGTCCTAGGGCTTATACTTTACCCCACCCCCCCCCCCGTCAAGTCGGGTCTCGGTCAATTCATTATAAGCAGGCCTTGGGATTTCGGGTCCCCCCCCCCCCCCCCCTCCAGTAGTTGTCGGATCCAATGCGGAGCAGAAATGAATAATCCGAGGCAAGTACTTTTCCAGTTATGAAGTTTCATTCAGATCTGATCATTGGTTGGAAAGTTATGCATGTCTCAAGTTTCCGGATTTTTCCTCCCTGAATTCCCCTTCCCACAAGGATGGTCGGATCCTCCCATCCAACTGCCCCCACAGTGCCCTGGCCCGGTCCGGTTCTGTCAACAGTGTATCTAGGTCTTGTGCCTATTCTTCCCACCAAGTTTTATCCAGATCCCTCCAGTCCAAGCTTGTCACAAGATTTCCGGTTACCCCTAGAACTCCCCCCAAATTCGCCGAATCTGGTCGAGAGTTACAGTTATAGCAAACGGATGGACGGACTTTAGTTCCAACTACACTTTCTGGCATAAAGTACTTTTATTTCTTACCTGTTGTTGTTCTCTCAGTTTGTTTGTTATTGCTATTCCTCTCTTTTCGCTGTAGAATTCTCACCAAATCCAGGGACTGAAATGTAAAAGTATTGTTTAAAGTTTGTTCATGCTCATGTTAGATTAGATACAAAGGACATTCCTGAAATACCAACAATTTTCGGCTTTTAGTTGCTACTAAGGCCTACTTGTCACAAACAGAACTTTTATGCCTTGGGTGCAATAATGATTTCAAGTTAAGTCACTTTAATCTTTAGCTTGCTTCAACAGATATTTTTTGTACTTTAGGGTACCCAACTAGTAACAAACCCCTGAAGCAATCTCTATATTTTTGGCCACAACCAATTTTGTAATTTAAAAGAGTGAGCTCTAGTCTCATTTGAAAGCTTGTTTTGTACTCGGCAGGACAGATTGTTGTCCCAAAACATTAACACAGTCAATAGCCAGGAAACCAATACCTCCAATTTCATTATGACCACCTTGTGAACCACCCAATGAAAAAGTTTTCTCGAAAATTAGTTGTATGATGTAAGTTATAGTAGCTTTCAGCGTAATTGATGCTGCTATATCAAGACTGATGCTAATCGTTAGGCTACTGCTGCTTGAATATTTCAAACTACTACATAAAACTTCACAGTGAAAATCTATCAGACAATGACACAGGCTACAACCAATATCAGGAAGTAAAGCAACACAGAAGAGAAATAGCAAGTGGGAAAATGAGCAAACAATTCATAACCAGTGATTCTATTACTGGTCAGAAAGAGGAAGTATTGCTAAGACTCACTTAATAACTCTTATGTTACTATTTTTTATTTTTTTTTAAGTATTTGGTCTACTAGGTGGTGTAGGGGATTGGAAAGAGGAACCAGAAAACAACAGTGCTCAATTTTACTGTTTCTGATCGCTCATTGTTTGAGCAATACCATAGTCTAATATAAGCTGCTTTGAGATTCATCATTCTTTTTTTAAATCTTTCAGCCCTACTTTTCTACCTGAAATTTCAGATTCCTTGAGAGTAGAAAAATTTAAACTCCTAGGGATAATTTTAACTCAAGATTTAAAATGGGAAGCACAGACGACCAGCATGATAAAGCGAGGGAATGCCGGACTCCATATGCTTAAGCTCATGTCCAGGCATGGGGCCCCCACTAAACACTTGTTCCAAATTTACATTTCTTATCCGACCAAATTTAGAATATGGAGCCCCTGTTTGGCATTTTGACCTCACGGTCGAACAGACCGCCAGAACTGAGAAGATTCAAAAAAGAGCTCTAATCATAGCGTCAAAGGTGGCCGAGAGGTCCTATGAAGAGTTGCTACGTAAATTCGAAATTACCTCCTTACATGAACGAAGGCTGAAACTCTGCATGGAGTTTGGTGTCAAATCTCTGAATCACCCGATCCACAAAAATATTTTCCCTTCTGAAAAGCTGTCAAAAAGGCTTCCTCGCATGGCAGCTACTATGGTTGAAAAGTTGCAGCCGATTAAATGTGCCCACCAGAGGTTTGCAAAGAGTTTTGTCCCTTCTTTTTTAAAGTTGTATAACGAAGCATAAGCTGAGCTGCTAGTTTAAAATGACCGTTTTAGCCGTATATGCGTAGGCCTATGAGTGTGTTCATTTATATACATGAATATTGGCGTGAGCCATGATCAATTTTTGGCGAATAAAAAGATTTGTCTATCTTATCTATCTATCTAACACTGTTAAGTAATTTAAGTTTTACAATAAAGTAGCCTACTGCCATTTCTTATATAATAAACCATGCAAAATCAATGTCAAGTAGCCTATTGTGTTACAACCTACTTTCAAGTATGTCTTATTCGCCTCATCATACTTGTTGTCAAGGCACACTGCTCTATCAAAGAGTGAGCCCTTAGTCTACTAAGATTTTTCTTTTCCATTGTTAAATGCTAGCTATGCCATTACATAAAACATTTTCAGTGAACACACAAGTGGGCTTTTAGATGACATCTCTGTAAGGTTTAAACTTTTTACTCTGACAAACAGCTTGCTGACCACACAGGAATGGTTTGAACAGTTGGGAAGCTAACTCTTAAAGAAGTTTCAATGGATCGGGATGTTACTCCTCTGTTGTTACAAAATACTTGCAACAAATTTTTAACATAGCCTACCACTTTTTCTTAAAAAATTTGGCTGTCAGTTGGTTACCTGGTATTTCTCTCATACTTCAAAGCGCAACCAAAATTAACCAAATAGATGGTGGTCAAACCTACAAATGCACCCAAAGGAAGACGTGGAAAATTACAAAATTTATAGTAAAGATTGTGTTCTACCCTTCTAACAACAGTAACTATTAAGTTACTATTTTCGTTACAACCTCGTAAAAAGCTACTACGCTGACCGTCCCAGCCTTCTCGAAATAGAAACTATTTGCTTACCATGCTCTGGAGCGTAGTAAGCATGGTAACTATGCATATCTGTAACATGATTCGTCAGATTCACCCATGGCACGATATTCTGCTGGAGAATAGAAAAAATTGTTCCAGCCTTGACGGCAAAAAGCCACAATTTGTGACTTCAAGCGCAGTAACTACTGTAAGTATGGTGGAACATGCTCAGAAATCTGAATTACCCCATTTAAAATTGTTAGTTTAAGATCCCGAGTCAGGACAACCCTGAACAGTTGGCTATGTTGTTCTGGCCTAATAATATTAGTATAATATTAATAATATAGTAATATTAGGCGATATGGAAATCATTATTTTTCCTTTCAAATTTGCCTGTCTTGTAAGCAAGGTGATATCAAGCTTGTTATCTTCCTTTCCATTTGACTGTTTTACATGCAAGGAAGAAATTGAGGGTAGTGAAACAGTTGAAGAAGTGTTCAAATAAGCATACCGCTACTATACTTCTCTTGTTGGCTTGAGGAAAAGAAATCATTTTTGCTGTGTCATTTTGTTTTAAAAATTACCAACAGGAACATTTAGATACTAAATAAGCGCAGATAACAACTTTGAGAGATAACAACAGTTTGTTTTGACAAAAGATAACAGTTTGTTTTTTATGCTGCCGTCTGCCAGTGTTGCCGTCGGACTTCGGATTATCTGATTTGTCTTAGAAAACTGATTTCATTCACAAAAATACAGAATTTTGCGATCGGTAAGGTTACAAGAAATGCCAAAACCAAGCAATTATCTATATTTATGAAGCTAAAGAAGATATATCCAGGAGACCCTGGAGTTATCTCGATAGTTAATTGGTAAGAAGAACTAATTTTCCTAGGCAGCGCCGAAATTTATTATTCATGTTTCGGCCAAACATAAAATAGTACTGGCAAGTGGTGGCAACAACGGCCGTTCAGCCGTTCAGCCATCGAAATTCGAAAGAAAAGAAGAAATTGCTTGTCTTGAATATCAAGAATTTTTTTTTATCGGCAGTATCTCTGCTGATCGTCGATACAGTTATTGAGAAAACCGCCATGAAATGTGGAATTGGAGGATGATTAATGCTTGTGAAGATCGAGACTAGGTAAGTGATTGCTCATATAATGCTTCATCAGGAATTAACTAACGACCCATGGGTGGGTCTTTTTTTTTAACTCCAGTGGAAGAACGGACTGCAGGACAATCGTGATACGGTACTATAACAGATGGAGATTTGTCATTACAGGAAGCGAGACTGGCTTAGCAGAGGAACCTTGATTGCTTTTTTGGGGAGATTGTCTGATACCCCTCCGTCACCATATTGAAGTATTTGCCCACCGCCCAGCCATCCAAAAATGCCCAATACTGACAAATTGAGCATTGGGAATCAAGTGCTTGAAACGCTCAAAATGGGAGAAACACCCACCAAATAACTGCCTGTATTCAAATTTGTAAATATTTGGATGACCCAACTATGTCAAGACTTTTGGTGGTAAGGGTGACAGTGCTGGTTTGCCTCTGCCACTCTTACTGCCCAACGCCTACATGATATTAACTCGCATTGTGTTAAATAGCTTAAGGATGATTCTTAAGTGCAGGAGCAATGATTTGGTGGGCGTTTCTTCTTGGTTCTCTTGGCTCTCACCTCCCAATGACCCTTAAGTTGATACTGGGTGTTTTAGGTAGCGTTCCAGCAACTTAGTATTAGTTACAATCATTACTATTCTTGTTATTATTTTTGGTCCACCACTGCTACGATCGTTACAATTTTCTTATGATGGTCGCGAGCATCATAAATGATAATAACTATCGGTTCTGCGTGAACTCCCGTAAGAGTGATGATGTATGTCCGCGTTGTTATTATTTTCGTTCCAGAGATCGTGGTAACCACCACAATACGGCGCTCGCCCATCTTCTTATCATTGTAATTTGTAATAACTTCACTGGAACGCTACCTTAGTGCTACTGGGGAGTGGGCGAAAACTTAAATCTTGTCCAACCAATTATGTTTACTCAAACCAAGTCATTTTGGTCGGGTCCCTGATATGCCTCTATAGTTTCACTGTCTTAAGGACCGTTCAAGCTTACATTTAAGGCGCAGAATTTCTGAATAATACTTGCTATTCGCGAATATCTGTGGTAAAACTTTCATCCCGCAAGGCTTGCTGTAGTAAAAATTAATAGGAACATGTTCTGTTTTATGTGTCAAAAGTTATATGTGACCCATCACAGCATGCGTTTCCATCACGTGACTGTTCAGAAACAGATAAGGAGAGATATTTGTAATATAACTGAAACTGAATGAGCTGTTTGAATGGAAAGTCAGTCATACTAAGTCATTTCTAATATAATTACAGCAAACCTGGTAGGCTCAAAACTAAATCAAGAAATCTACACCGGTCAAACAGACACAGCAAGTACAGCAACAGATAGTATACTGAGTTTGCACAAGACCGGTCGAGGCTGATCAAAAATTCAACATTTATGGAAGTTCAGTGTCCCTAAGTCATCAAAGGTTAGGTTCTCTTAGGATTTATTGCCAGGCTCCAGGCTCGGTGTTGTTAATTTGCGCATATGTGGGCGTACAACTTGATTTTCAAGTTGAACGGAATAGGAGGATAACGCTTACGAGGCGAAGGATTTTTATTCATGTTACAACACAAGCGTGAATGGTCCTTTAGCACATCTTGAAGTACCTTAACTCGCGAACACCAGACCGACAGAAAAGTGATATATAAAAGAAAACTTACAACAATTTTTATACGTGGGTTTGTTTAAGTGACCGTGTCTCAGCTCTTTCCACAACACAGTCGGTTGAATTTTAGCTGCGCAGAGAAAGCTTAAAGAGGAACTTTAGTAATAACGTTTTGTTATGTTTATTCAACCCATTGTTCTCAGGCAGTGCTGTCACATTTTCTGATGGAACATTTGACTAATTGCTGGAATGCTGCTACATCCTGGCACAAACTATTAACGAGAAATCTCTCCTTTTTAATCTCCCCTGATATTAATTATTTGCTGATCTTAATTCTACTACTGTTACATCAGCCAAATGGTGTCATCTGCTTCAAAACAAATTTAAACCTCATGGATAAAGATTGTTTTAAAGAAAGAGAAGTGCCCATTCTCACAGGTCCACAGTAAGCATTTATTCAAACAATGTTTACAACGGATACGTCAGCTACGATTCTTCATCAGCGATATTTCGGCCCCTCTTGGCAAGGGTCCTCGTCAGGCTGTCATCCTGTCATCGCCCCAATCGTGCAGCTAAACAGTGTCTGTGTCAAAAATTAAATCTCAGGATTAGTTTTTTCATTATAGTGGTATTTGAAGATAATTTACTTTAATAAGATATTTATAGTCGGTAGAAGCTTCAGTTGCTTATTACAGGTTTGTTTCCTTCCCCGAAGTTGAACCAGAGGATTGACAGCCTGACGAGGACCCTTGCCAAGAAGGGCCGAAATGTCGCTGATGAAGAATTGTAGCTGACGTATTGGTTGTAAACATTGTTTGAGGAAATGTTTCAAAGTCAGCTTGGGCTCAAAGAATATTTATCTACAGTACGCTTGGGTTGACACTTGACTTAAAATAAAATTCACTACCCAAGTGGCAAAAACTTGTACCTTGACTAAACTCTGAGTTTCTTTATTCCTCTTGATAAACTAACCCTAATAGCATCACTGCAGCTCTCTCCAGCCAACGGTGTTGGTTGGTTGACACAGAAGTTGAGTCATCATTTCACTGGTGTGTTTTTTGACTTAGTCATACAGAGTGTTTGGCCTTTTAAAGAAACGAAGTTGTACCAGAGAAAAACTGGTACTGTTTTCAAACAAAAATACCTCCATCTAGGTTACAATCGAAATAGCAACCTCGATTCCCAGTCAACCTAGCTTCCCAGAGAAGATATTTTTCATAAGCTACCTGGGCATCGGCTCGGATAGGGTATTTTCAGTGGTTGTATCGGTGATACTTTCAAATATAAACCTTTGTGGATATTTTCAATCTTATAAATACCTGTTCGAGGAAACTTGTCATAAAGTAAATATTCTGTTTCAGGACAGGTGACCGACCTTTACCATACAGATCTTGAGAAGCCGTTTTGATTTTCGATGTCTTTGGTGGGTACAGAAACAGTACATGAACGGAGTACCAGAAATGCTGCCCAAGAGCATATGTAAGTAAAACATTTACAACAGTAAAACCGCCATGGAGCCAATGATATTTCAGCCAATAACCAAGAACAAATATGCACCAGAACCTCGAGTCTCACTATCTCTCTAATACGACCATGCGGAGTCGAAACTCCTTATTCCATGCGCGATACAAACGAGCGGTGGGTAGGAGCCACGTGGAATACCACAATTCGTTACCTATACACAGAGTTACGTCGCAGTAAAGCCTCGGAAGAAAGTTGAAACGCCGAATGCGCGGGTCAGCCCGCCTCCCGCATTTTTTTTCTGTGATCTGCCCAGCGGCAAAGTGGGAAGTAGACGTGCAATGACTCAAAGCTAGACCAAATTTTCAAAGCTCGGCTCAGTTTTGACGGGATACCCAAAGTCGCTAGTGAGACCAAAGACGGAGGTTCTATTGGATAATTTGTTCTTCTCTTATTTTTCCGACTGAAGATAGTATGAGAGCGACAAAATATTGATGACAGAGCGCGTTTAAATTAGAACTTGGCAAGGGCTCTATGGCAATTCTAAACCAACCAACATTTGAGGAATGATGAGAAAGCAACAGAGGAATGATCCGAAAGCTAACTATGATGATGACATACTTTTGTTCAGAGATTCGCAATCCTGCAGTTGATCCAGTGTCAAGGGTAGAAGCTTGTTACGGTTCATCCGGAGAGTGTATACCTGAGGCTTTTGTGTGTTTTACTTGTGTCAAGGGTAGAAGCTTGTTACGGTTCATCCGGCGAGTGTATACCTGAGACTTTTGTGTGTTTTACTTGTGTCAAGGGTAGAAGCTTGTTACGGTTCATCCGGCGAGTGTATACCTGAGACTTTTGTGTGTTTTACTTGTGTCAAGGGTTGAAGCTTGTTACGGTTCATCCGGCGAGTGTATACCTGAGACTATTGTGTGTTTTACTTAATAGAAATAAGTACTTTCCAGCAGTTGATCCAGTGTCAAGGGTAGAAGCTTGTTACGGTTCATCCGGCGAGTGTATACCTGAGACTTTGGTGTGTTTTACTTGTGTCAAGGGTAGAAGCTTGTTACGGTTCATCCGGCAAGTGTATACCTGAGACTTTGGTGTGTTTTACTTGTGTCAAGGGTAGAAGCTTGTTACGGTTCATCCGGCAAGTGTATACCTGAGACTTTGGTGTGTTTTACTTGTGTCAAGGGTAGAACTTGTTACGGTTCATCCGGCGAGTGTATACCTGAGACTTTTGTGTGTTTTACTTAATTTAAATAAGTACTTTCCTGCAGTTGATCCAGTGTCAAGGGTAGAAGCTTGTTACGGTTCATCCGGCGAGTGTATACCTGAGACTTTGGTGTGTTTTTACTTGTGTCAAGGGTAGAAGCTTGTTACGGTTCATCCGGCAAGTGTATACCTGAGACTTTGGTGTGTTTTACTTGTGTCAAGGGTAGCAGCTTGTTACGGTTCATCCGGCAAGTGTATACCTGAGACTTTGGTGTGTTTTACTTGTGTCAAGGGTAGAACTTGTTACGGTTCATCCGGCGAGTGTATACCTGAGACTTGTGTGTGTTTTACTTAATTTAAATAAGTACTTTCCTGCAGTTGATCCAGTGTCAAGGGTAGAAGCTTGTTACGGTTCATCCGGCAAGTGTATACCTGAGACTTTGGTGTGTTTTACTTGTGTCAAGGGTAGAAGCTTGTTACGGTTCATCCGGCAAGTGTATACCTGAGACTTTGGTGTGTTTTACTTGTGTCAAGGTTAGAACTTGTTACGGTTCATCCGGCGAGTGTATACCTGAGACTTTGGTGTGTTTTACTTTTGTCAAGGGTAGAAGCTTGTTACGGTTCATCCGGCGAGTGTATACCAGAGACTTTGGTGTGTTTTACTTTTGTCAAGTGTAGAAGCTTGTTACGGTTCATCCGGCGAGTGTATACCTGAGACTTTGGTGTGTTTTACTTAATTTAAATAAGTACTTTCCTGCAGTTGATCCAGAGTCAAGGGTAGAAGCTTGTATCGGTTCATCCGGCGAGTGTATACCTGAGACTTTTGCGTGTTTTACTTTCAAATGACTTTCTTATCGTGATGACCTAACTACTTGTCTAAACAACCTGGAAATGAAAAAGTGATATCCATGAGTCAAAACATACAGAATTGTTGACTCAGGTTAACAAGCAAATTCTTAAGCTCAAGATAATAAGAAGCACCAAGTTTATAACCATATATAAAATACAATGGGAAAATAGGTAATGGCAGATTAATGTATCTGGCAGTACGAATAGTGTCTGGACTGTCTGCTGCCAGTTTGAATGAAGGGATGTATGTTGTTATGAAACAAAAAAATATAGGGGAAGAAAAATATTAAAATTTGGTACTTTACATTGACTTGGCAAATTTTAATGTGGAACACAAGCGACAAACATTAATGGATACTCACTGTTTTCGTTTAAGGCAAATATACTAGGTTGCAGAAGTAGGCAAAGTGACCCACCGAGAGTAGAACCAGCAAGAAAAAAGGACAGAGCATGAGGGCTCTTGTCACCATCAATGGATATTAAACGTTATCATAGACAGTAGATACTAAAGAAATTAGAGCGTGAGGCAAATACTCACGATAGATGTACATTCAATTTAGTAAAAAGAAGGATTAGTTGTTATAAGCAAGGAGAACCTCTGATCTACAAGAAACGAAATTAATCGAATCTGACCCAATGCGAAAAAAGATAAAAATCGTAGTGGCTACGGCAGACAAAGGATGACTATTCACAATTTGCAGGTCGATGTACTCACACGTCACGTCTTCGACTGGTCGACCGTGGAACAACAAAAATATAATTAATTGCATGGAAGCTTTTCTTTGTGAATGAATAATTCCGTGATGGGATAAAGAACATTTAAATCACATCAAGCCTTACACTTTGAAAACTATTTAAAATGTATCAGAATAAGCTAATAAAGCTAGTGGCAACAAGCTAGAAGCTTAACGCCAAATGTAATAATAAATAAATAAATATTATAAATAAGTTATAGTTATATACATATAAGCATCTCTTATAAAGTTCTAATAAATTGCTTAGTACTCAGTTATATTTTTCAATGCAGGTGCTTAAATGAAATATGATTGTCCAGAGATTGAGAATCCATGCAATTATTACAGATAGACTTGGGAGTACAACTGGCAAAGAATACTAGCTCGTGGTAAGTTTCTTCAACCAGTTAGGTAGGCCAGTCTTCACACCTATTTAATGCTACATTGACGTCATTCAGGTTTGCGGGACAGCACAAACGAAACTAAACGAACGTCTTGCTTCTTTCAGTTGAAATTGTTTCTGATCGCCTGAAATTATTTTTGACATCCTCTGTTATTATTATTACCCGTCATCCAAAAAAATATCAAGTATTCGAGAGGGGAAATATTCAGGCCTTAAAGTTTAACTGAAAAACAAACTGATTTTTACATCACTTAGTAGAATTAGATTGGTGGAGTCTAATATATGTTTTGGATTTGGTCAGAAATTTAATTATTTTCCCTTATGTGCTCTAGTAGATAAGTTCAGAATCTTTTTCGTAAATCGTTGTTGGCAAGCGTAAAACAAAGGGACAGCGCATAGAGGTACCAGAGGTAAGAGAAAAGCTCACAATGCGAAAATCGATTACTCGTCAGCGGTGGAGCAACGAAGTAACCTATTTCCATCTGGTCTACTAGCCTATTGAAATGAATAAGTGACGGGTATGTAGATTGTCTTTTTTCAACACTTTTCAGTTAAATTGCAACCACCAACAACAGGAAATTCGTGGACTTCTGTAAACAAAGCAGGAGATTGGACCAGGTAAATAAGAAAGGGTTTGGAAAAGAGTTTTCTTGTGACATCACGACCCATTGATATAGTTTTCTTTAACAGGAGGCGGGAGGCGAACTACGGCAAGAGGAAGAACAGAAGCTGTGGAAGAAGGTTTTATAACTTTTGTAAAGTTACACTAGAGTAATTGCAAATATTTATCATGGCACTGGCATTGTATTGGTATTCTCATTTTCATTCATCGTTTCTGTCATCGTCCTCTTCAAGCGGTCAGGCGAAAAGAGGAGTGACAAGAGCCAAAGTTTCAAAGCTATGATAAAAATTGTTTCGGCTACAACAAGCTGTTATTGAAAAGCACTTACAATGGTTATAACAGGTATATTCTAATAGCGTTTAACACTGATACACGCTATACAACTACTGGCAGTGTTGATTTAAGATCCGGTCCGGCTTGCATGAATCGACGAATGGACGAGGGCTAAATGGGAGAAGGGAAGAGGGCGAAATAAGGAGGAGAGCGGGAGAAATGATATTCGAAACAGTAACGTAAATATGAATTTCATATTATAAGTTTCGTACCATAGGCGCTTCATGTCCTCTCGTCACTTTCATTATCCTCTAGCAGCATGTTTAATTAATCAATCGAAAAGGCAGAAAATAAATAGTCTTTGCTGCAAGCAGAATCGTCAGGCAAGAGGAAACGGAATTCTTCGAGGACACGGAATCCTTTTTCCTTTCTATTATGTCCCTTAATTTCTAACATGAACATACTAGAAATAACTGTATTTTTACATCATCGTCCTCTTCAGACGGTCAGGTGAAAAGAGGGATGGCAAGAGCACTAAGTTCAAAGCTATGATACAAATTGTTATAACCAGGACAAGGTTCTATTGACACAGCACTAGCAAGGGTTATAAAACGTATTGTTTCATAACGGTAACGCGCGGATGCACTACAAAACTTATGAAAGTGTCGCTTTAAGATTTGCATTCGCGGTTTCTGCTGGTTCAAAGGTTTGCAATCGCTCATTCTTTTCCCGGATGTCGTACAAATCGAAGAAAGACGCCACTCGAGATCATAGGAGAAGAATCACTGGAAAAGAAATAGTGAACGTTAAGGGGATACAAAAGCCGCATTCGATTTATTCTTGTCTCGGCCCTGTCAGCGAAAACCCGTCTTTAATTCGTAGCAAGGCAATAATAAGAAGACGAGACCGAGACAAGAAATACTATGATCGAACGCAGCTTAAAACGAAGAAAGGTATGGTAATTTGAACGTATTATTTGCGTTTCTCTAGCTAAAAGTAAGGAAAAGGCGGACACAAAGAAGAAGAGTTTCCAAATTATCTAAGCATTACATGATTAAGTTACCCCTCTAACCGACCCCTCAAAGCAACTAAAACGAGGAAGGGATCGGTGAACTGAGCCACCGACGACTAAAATTTTTAGAACTCCAGATTTCTTTCCTCGTGTTGGTACTATCCTTGACAGATTACTACTAAAACAAGGAAAGAAATGGTGGACTTGAAATATCTTAGTTGTCGACCCCTCGCAGGACTGATGATCGCCTACGGACAAGGTGCTAGAAGGAGGAAAAGGTTAACTTTTACAAGCGTAAGTTGCCCACACCTCACGAGATACTAAAAGGAGGAAAAGCACGGCAAAGCTTGCCAGTTTTTTCTAATACTTGCTGACCCCTCACGGGATACTGAACAGAGGAAAGGCTTGCCAGTCTTTTAGAACTCCTTATTTCTTTCCTCGTTTGGGTACTATCCTTGTCAGATTACTAAACAGAGGACGGCTTGCAAGTTCTTTCAAATACTAAAAGAAATGGTGGACCTTAAATTTTGATAGTTGCCGACCCCTCTAAAACTAATAATATAGAATCCACCATTTCTCTTCTCGATTTTTTAGTCTAAGGTACTATCCGTGACAAGTTACTAAAAACAGGAATGAAATGGTGGAGCGAAAGTTGCCCACACCTCACGAAATACTAAACAGAGGAAAAGCACGGCACAGCTTGCCAGTTATTTCTAACACTAACAGGCGAACTTTTACAAATGTTAGTTGCTGACCCCTCACGGGATGCTAAACGGAGGAAAGGCTTGCCAGTTATTTCTAACACTAACAGGCGAACTTTTACAAATGTTAGTTGCTGACCCCTCACGGGGTGCTAAACAGAGGAAAGGCTTGCCAATTTTTTCAAATACTAAAAGGAGGAAAAGGTGACACTTTACAAATGGAAGTTGCAGACCCCTCACGGGATACTAAACAAAGGCTTGCCAGTTTTTTCAAATAAATGGTGGACTTGAAATATCTCAGTTGCCGACACCTAGCTGGACTCATGATCGCCTACCGACAAGGTGCTATAAGGAGGAAAAGGTGAACTTTTACAAATGTAAGTTGCCGACCCCTCACGAGAAACTAAACTGAGCAAGGCACAGCGTGCCGGTTATTTCTAATAGTAAAAGGTGAACTTTTACAAACGTTAGCTGCTAACCCCTGACCCCTCCTACTAGAAAAGACTTGCCAGTTTTTTCGAATACTAAAAGGAGGAAAAGGTGAACTTTAACAAATAGAAGTTGCCGACCCCACACGGGATACTAGGAAAGGCTTGCCAGTTTTTTCGAATACTAAAAGGAGGAAAAGAAGAACTTTAACAAATGTAAGTTACAGACCCCTCACGGGATACTCGGTAAGGTTTGCCAGTTTTTTAAAATACTAAAAGGAGGAAAAGGTGAACTTTAACAAATGTAAGTTGCCGACCCCTCACGGGATACTAGGAAAGACTTGCCAGTTTTTTCGAATACTAAAAGGAGGAAAAGGTGAACTTTAACAAATAGAAGTTGCCGACCCCTCACGGGATACTAGGAAAGGCTTGCCAATAAAAGGAGGAAAAGAAGAACTTTAACAAATGTAAGTTAGAGACCCATCACGGGATACTAGGAAAGACTTACCAGTTTTTTCGAATACTAAAAGGGGGAAAAGGACACCCTTAACAAATGGAAGTTGCAGACCCCTCACGGGATACTAAACAGAGGAAAGGCTTGCCTGTTTTTCGAATCCCCGATTCCTGGTAATTCTTTCCTCCTTTTAGTTTGCCTTTCCTGCTTTTCTCTTGCCTTTCCTTTCCTGCTTTTAGTCGATCCCTGGTAAAAGAAACTGAGAAAGGAAAAAAAAGCTCAAAGTACATGAGTAAAAACAATTGCACTTAAACACAAACGGTACCTAATCGGACGTTGATCATTCCTGGCCGCACAAAAGGGTGACCCGAGGATGGTTGCGAGAACGAATGATACGGGCACGGAGAACTTCCACCGCGGTGACAGGTTCAGTAGCTCTAATCTGTTAGAGACCTAATCCAAACATTCTGTTTACCTTCTCTTATCGATCGGAAGCCACCAGTTTATTTAGATTTGAACTTGATTGCTGGGTTGCTATTTTGGCTCGAGAAAAAACCCACGCAGAACGTTTTCTTTTCCAGATGACGAAATTTTCCACGTTTGATTAGCAAAAAATCAGAAGACTTAATTGGTTATTTTGTTTATGTCTTCAGGAGGAACCACACTGGTCTTACTTGTTTACTTTATTTGTAATAAATATTTGGAGCTTTAGATGGAAATTGTAATTTTGATCCTTGGCTCCCTACGTCCGTCCGTGGCCGAGTGGTTAGCGCGCCGGGCTCGCAAGTAAAGGGTCGCTTGTTCGAGTCTCGGTAGTGCCTACTGTTTGGTTTGGGACGGGGGTTAGTGGCGTAACCCTGTAAGACAAGCCAAAGTCCACCCAGCTTCAAATGGGTACCTGGAGAAATCCGGGGAAGGTGACAGGAAGGGTGTGTGAAAGCACAGGATGGCTGCCCCCCCCCCCCTCCAACCCCCCATTGCACTTCCTGGCTGAGGGCCGAGAATCGGAGATCAGCACCGCCAGCTTGGCCTGTCAAGGCTAGTGCTGAAACCTTTACCTTTTTTTTCTCCCTACGTGCCATAAGGCGTATTCTCGCCGTCCCCCGAGGACTCCACTTGAGGAGTCCCCGCGTTTTTGTTTGTTCCGGGGACTCACTCCCCGTATTCTCGCGAGTCCCCACGGACGGGGAATGCTCCGATTATCATCACCATCATCAAAAAGGACTCCCTTTCTGATTCGGAGGGGAATAAATTTTTTCTGGTTTTGGTGCAATGCCAAATTAATTGAAAACAATCAGAAGAACAAAACCAAAATAAAGTGGATCCAGACTAATTTCGTCAACTTCATATTTTATTTTCGAACAAAATCCATTTTGGGAGCATTCCCCGTGTTCTCGCTGTTTCTGTACGCGGAGTCCGCGTGGAGTGACTCCCTCTATTCTCGCCGTTCCCTTTGATTCCCCGAGGAGTCCTCGAGGAACGGCGAGAAGACGCCTATAACGGCTGTCCCGGATAATCGGCTGAGATTAGTCCAGACCGAATTATTTCAAACCTAGTTTAATTTTTTTTTTTTTATTTGCTCATTGTTTTACGGTGTTTTCTGTGGTTTTGAACATTCATAGTGGCCACAGCTCATGCATCTAGGCAGTTCTGCAAGCTCGATTTACTTTCGGGACACACTGGGTCAGCCACAACGATGCGACACGCGCGACATGAGTTTGAACTTCGCAGTTCGCAGTAGGAAACTTGAAATGGAGCTGTGAAGTAGAGTGACCTCGTGAGTGACCTGATATGTTTGAAGATGCCGGTTGGAACTTGCATTGTGGCGGGATGCTTCAGCAGCGGGAATAACCGTAAATCGTTAGGATTGCGTATGCATAAGATACTAGCAGACAAGTGAGTTTTTTAATACACGTACAGTTTAGTGATAGTAGTATAATATCTAGAAATAAGTATCGTACCGGAGGCTAGTGACAATCGTTGTGACTAATTTCGTGTTTAAATTTTTGCTCAAAGAGATTGCTCACACAAGTCCTGAAATTTGGAGCATGATGAACCAGCACAAGGGCCATGCCCTACAGCATATCTGTTGAATTGAGCATCTGAAATGGGCATTTGCTTCTCAAAGAGATTTTTATTAGGGCAATGAACTCAGAGGTGTCACAGTTACATTGCCAAAATCTCGGTTGGTACAAGCAAGAATAAATAAGGATAAACATTTGAATATAATATTTAAGGATAAATAGGAATAAATAAGGATAAATGCTTATTTTTGTTTCAGGTACCGTTAGAACCATAATATTGATTAATGACTGACTTATGTGTTGCAACAGACATATTGACTGCATCGACTCACTACCGATCTTCGTACAGTCTTTTATTCTTTCAATTGACCATTCTTCCTTAACATCACAGCTTATTCTCCTACTCACTATTCTGAGTAAATTAAAACACGGCAGACCGAGCCCTCCCCTGCATTTTCACGACGGAGTGAGACATCCAAACAAAATGCGTGCCCGCCTACGCGTTGTGAGTTGGATCTACGCGTCGGAGCATGGGCACGGATGCGGCGCCGGGTTCAGAGCTCTGTACCAAAACTTAACATGGAGAAGATGGGAGCTTGCAGAACCAAAGATCCTGGTCTTATTATCTTTGTGCAGAACTGCCTAGATCCACAAGCTGTGATAGTGGCAGAATAGGGATGGTAATCATCATGTGTGTGGTAGAAAGACCATTTCTTGTGGTCCGCTTCAACTAAATAGGATTTCCGCGTCTGCAGTGGTAATTTAGCAAGAATTTAAGGTAACGTAAGAACAATGAATGGATGTGTTTCGTTTCAAAACGGGTAAAGATTTTCCAGAAGGGGGTGAGGTAAAGGACGTGAGGAAGAGCTACATCATTATACAATGGCACGATATTTCCGACAAAACCGACGCTAATTTACAACTATGGATGCGTGCGCAATTCGGATTTTTCCACCAGATGACCAATAAGCAGACAACGGGTTTCCCGGAGACTCCAACCGACTGGGACACCAAGGTAAATAACCTGATCAGACGGTTTAAGTACGGTGCTCCCAAGTTGCCATGTTTTAAAACAAACAATCCCACTGCCATGTTCAAGGGTCGGGGCCATCTATGAATTTGGACTGTGGACTCGAAGCATCCTGTCACGAACTTCGAAGAATATATACATTCCTCGACGTTACCGTGCGATAAGAGAGACAGACCGACAAACAAACTTAACGACGTCACTCGCATCCCGTCAGTAACGCTTCCAGATCCCAAAATCAGCACGGCTAGGCTAGTACAAAGTTAAGTCCTTGGTTAAAAACGATATGGGGACTCGCCTGGTTCTCTATCGAATTCTTCTAGGACCTCCACAACAAGGGACGAAGTGCTTGCCACCTGAAAAGGTAAGGGGAAACTCAGTTCTGAAGATTCTTATCGAATCTCAACTACGCCATCGAGAAGAAATGGATAAATAACGTCGTTTTGAATCGGCAAAATACTACGAGAGAAATGAAGCTTAATCTGGGACCATGGTGCTTATAAACAAATTCACTACAAATTATGAGGTACACCTTGTCAGTACCAATCCGTGGACATACTGCTAAAGGTAACGAGCTGTTCCTCCTCTAAGAGTCCTCAAATGGTCAATTTTGCATATCAAGGGTTCTGAAGCCTATAAGCACAAGAACCTCCGTCTCTCTATCTCTGTATTACGACCATGTGGAATGGAACACAATCCGAAACCCAGCCCAATGCAAATGAGCGGAGGGCGGGAGTTCGCGGAACATCACAATTCGCTCCATCTACAACGAAATCATAGGTATCTCTTAACTTACGTTTTGGGATCCCAAAAAGAAGTTTGTTGGTATCGCTAAAAGTGGGGGGAGAAACACTAGCAGTTGATGGGGATAGTTACTGATAACACAACTTTTCTCCATGTAAAAGTCTAACAAAAGCATTATTAACAAATAACTTTTCTCGAACAGGTGGCCGATGCAATGCATATCTTCCTACGTCCCACAGGAAGTTATATTATGACAATTACTTTTGCAAAGGTTGATACGATGTCGCATCATCCAGAGAGGACGATACGAAGCCGTATCAGCCTCCGCAGATGTTCATGGGGCACTTTTCCTCAAATACTGAAAAGTAGAAGCTGACCTCCAAACAAAAAGTACAAAACATCACTAGTAAAAACAAAAACAAAAGAAACACTTAAAACATACGCTATAGAAAAAAAATCTTAACTCTTTGATCCAATCAGCCTATGCCAGGCCTATGCCCTAGGTCATACCTTGCCACAGTTAGATTTCCACTGAAAATACAACTTGTCAATTGAAAGAACATCCTACTATCCCTTGCTTTCCAAAAGCTAGTTATTCAGCATGATCAATGTCTTTTGCCTCGATTTTTTCTTGATTTTTTTCAGAGCCAACACGCGGTTTTGTTATTGCTAAGTGTTGCCACTTTTCTAAAAAACAGCGATATTGTGGCGCCTATGAATCTAGGTAGTTTTTACCCACTTATTAAGGAGAAATATCGCTTTCTTAACTTTATAATTATATGCCTCAGCTTTTTGTATTTTTGTATTTACTGGTCAGGAACCGGTCGCAGACTTCTGGTTCGCTTTGCCGAAGAAGTGAACATATGTGACGAACCACAAAATTTTGCTACTGGTGTCAACACTGGTTTCGACTGAATTCCAGTTGCCATCGAGCGGTTAACTGGTTTCGACTGATTTTACCACCGCGACCGCTAGATCGTATCTGCATCGCCGATGATGTAAAAGACTGTGGTTGCGTTCCCCAGACTTAATTGCGGAGCTAATTGCAGTTTTAACTATCGTTAACTTTTCCCAGTTCTACAGTTGTTAACTATTTTGTAACGATGCTCACCGACCATCGTTACAAAATAGTTAACAATCGTTAAGCTCTGGAACGGAAATTGTAGGTGGGCGGAGCTTAAATTTTGAAATCAGGAACGTGGAACGCAAAAAGTTAACAACTGTTAACAATTTGTTAACGACCTCTAAGTTCCGGAACGCAACCTGTATTGATAGGAACAGGTCATAGGTAAGTTTAGTAGATCCACAGTATGCTTAAGTTGCTAGTCATTAAAAATAAATTCCCTAACCCAGAGGTAAAAACGTACAACAAAAGAAGAATAAATCCTACACATAAAAAATATTCTGTTCGCAAAAATATTTAACATACTTCCAACTCGGTTCATATCGGAACAACAACATCGACGGCCATTCAAAATATCAACATCGCCTTCAGCTCGATAGTGTTATTTTACGATATCAACCTCGATGTCGGAAGTTATCCTTTAATAACAGACACTAAATACATCCATTAAGCAACGAGTTCGTCAATCTCATCCACTCACTAATTGTTTAGTGAGCTAGATGTAATAGCATGGGTTAAGATAGCGTAGCGACAGGTCAAAAAAAAAAAAAATCTAGAAAGCGACTTTTGACCCAAAACAGAGAGTGAATTGGCAGTGAAAATCTATTTTCATGAAAAAACGTGAAATGCACATTTTTGATCGGAATTGCCTCTGTAAAAATAACACATGTTAATTGTTGTTTTCGTGAAAAAAAAATTAAATAGGCACTTTTGGTCGGAATCCCTGATGTAAAAATGACACATTTGGACGTTATCTGAAATACAATGATTTTGTGTCCTATGTAGGACAAGAGTGACAAAAACAAAATAGAGTGACAATTCACACTATCGTGCGACAGCTGGCAACCATGGGTAAGACTCGCGCTTTTTTTCTGGGTGCCTTCGGATACCCAGGAGAATCTAAGGCAAGTCTCGTATAGTTAAAAAGAGAACGCGCTATAACCACGCATCCCGCAAAGCACACCTCGAAGAACAATTGGTCACTTTAAAACCAAGCTCTGGTTTAAACAAATTACCTACGGTTTTGGCTGTTTTAAGCCTTTTAAGAGAAACAGAGAAAAATTTACACAACCGGTTTCCCTGGTGAGCGAGCATCTCCTAAACAATCGTCAAGACACTGTTTCGCAGCAAAAATACTCTTTGAGCGTGGTCCACCCTATTTACCGTATTTACTACGCATGACGTCACGAATTTTGGCTTCTTGTCGTCAAGGCTGGAACGCCTTCAGAAATTTTCGATAAAATATCATTCCAAGGCAGTTCCACCGGATAATCCGGCCAATCACGTTACAGTGATTCGTAGTGACCACGCTTACAACGCTCCCGAGCATGGTAAGCACATAGTTACTATTAGTTACTATTTCGAGAAGGTTGGAACGGTCAGCGTAGTAACTTTTCGCGAGGTTGGAACGGAATTAGTAATTACTAGTTACTATTGTTTGAAGGTTGGAACACGCTCTTGATGGCTAACTAGTAACTAACTCTTCGTGCCCTAACTAAGGATCGTCGTGAGCCTAGCGAAGAGCCAGAAACGTCAACGAAGCTGTCCGCAGGAAACGTTTTTGATTGGTTTACAGAAGATTCGAATCAGTTTTGAGGATTTGTTTGGGTGACCTATCTTGTTCTCCCCTAGGTTCACCGGCTTATTTTAGACTTAGTCATATAGAGTGTTTCAAAGCAAGGCAAGTGTGAAAATCATTAAATTGTGGTTGGTTCGAAACACCGTGTGAAATTTGGGTCTCTGGGTTTAACAACGGATAGAAGGATCGCGGAAGTAGTTTGTATTGGCATCATAGGTACGCGACGGGGGCTTTAAGGGACACTTGAATGAAGAGTACAAAGTATCATCCCTATCTGTACGACTTCCGTTAACATTGCCTGAAGAAAACCCAATCCGAATACGAAATAGTGTTTCCAAGCTATGATTTTTGCTCCAGTTTGCATCTGCCCTTATTTCAGTGCAGAACAATTTTAGAAATGAACAAATGTCTCCAATCAACCCTTCTTCTGGAATATTTTTTAACCAGTTAAGCCCAAACATATATCTAGAAGAAATTCCAATACAATCCGGCCAGCGCTGTTCAAGATTTAAATGAATTGCGCTTTTCGTCTTGGAGTCTGCATGTGCAAACCTTCAGAAACGAACATTCTTATTTTGAAAACGTCACGCTCAGGAGAAGAATGCTCTCCGTGGCCATGTCTGTAAATTCATTCTCCATGATGTGTTCAAGTATGGTTTCATTGTTCAGGTGTCCTTTAAGGAATTTGGCCAGTCGTGATTTTTTCCTCAGAGAAATCACGAACCAGGACCCCAGATCCTACTGCTTTCCAATTTCTGGTAACAGTTATGGAGAACGTCGGGGCAAGGACTCGCTACGCTGGTCGGATACCCTAAATAACGTGTATTACGTTTGTTTTAAAAATTACAGGGGGGGTCCGGTTTTTGAGTCACCCTCAAATAATCGTGTCGGTATGACTGAAACTTAGGTCAAGCGTTAGATACTCTTGATAGTTTAATCTCATCGAACAAAATGGTCTACATCCGTACATGTATAATATATATTTTTTGTCACCTTTTAAACGCATGAGGCAGGGGCTGAAAAGAAAAAAAAATTAAAGGAATTCAGTCAACATGTTAACAAAAAATTCAAAAGCTACATGGTTTTTGGGATCCCAAAAGTATGTGGAGGGATACCTATGACATAGCAAAAGTTGTCGGTCCGTCTGTCTGTCCGTCTGTAAGCACGATAACTCTAAACAGAAACGAGATATTTTGATGAAACTTGGTGTGATGACTCTTTGGCTCAAGGGAAAGGTCGGGTTCGTAGATGGGCTATGTAGCTCAACATTTAGGGGTGGGGGAGGGGTTCAAATGAAGGGGCGAACAAGTTTTTTTTTTTAACCAGCTAATGAGATAATCGATTTAGGGGTAAGAAGACATCCTGAACATGAATATGAAAACCATTTTATCGCCAGACAAGTAGTTCGTCCGGGATCCGGCCGAATCCGGAAAGTTTGTTGAAAGTAAAAGTTTTATATAAAGTTGATTAGATGCTGGATTCAGGAGTAAGAAGACATGCTGAACATTTATATGAAAATCTTTTTCTTGTCGGACAAGTAGTTCGCCCGGAATCCGTCCAAAACCGGAAAATTTGTTGAAAGTAAAAGTTTTATCTGAAGTTGATTAGATTTTTTATTTAGGGGTAAGAAGACATGCTGAATCCGCTTTTGACAATCGTTTTCTAACCATACAAATAGTTCGCCCGGAATCCGGTCGAAATCGGAAATCGACAGGAAGATTTGATCAGTTTCGTCAAAGTAGATATAACGGATAGCCTAGGGGTAAATACACACATGATGAATCCTTATCTGAACTTGTTTCAGGTGTTGAACCATTGACCTTCTTCTGTTTCTAAATCTTAATAGATAACTACAAGACCAAATTGTCTAGATCAAATATTAGATTTTTGGGATCCCATCGAAACCTTTGGTCTTGTTCTAATCAGGTCTGAAGGAACCAGCCCCCCTGATATGCACCATCTGTTCATGGTGTCGCACAAGTAAGTCGGCCAAGTATTGTATTAATGACACGTTTTTTTACTCAGAACAAATTGGAATAAGGGAGAAAGAGAAATTAAGAAAGAAAAACAAAAAGGAGAGAAATGTGCCCAAAAAGTTTAGTACGCCTAGAAACAAAAAGTCTATTTCCTTACCAATGAGCATGTTACAATAATGTACACACCCGTCTCCAGTGTAAAACAACAAAATTTCGTTGGTAAACACATATTAAATCGCAACTATTATTTTATGCGAAGCTCCTTCTCGTGTGCCTCAACACTGTCTCTTCGCCAAAATGCCATAAGTCGCCAACATTTCTCTGTCTTGCGTTACCCATATCTTGAATCGAAAGTTTGCGTAGGGAGTTTCCCATCCGAAATGCTTCAAAAAGACAATACATTCTACTACTTGGGGACCTCCCCTTCAACATTATTTCCCACTATATTTTAGGCGTATTCTCGCCGTTCCCCGAGGACTCCACTTGAGGAGTCCCACGTTTTTGTTTGACTCACTGGCGGGAACACAAAACGGACGGGCTCTGATTATCATCAACATCATCAAAAAGGACTCCCTTTCATATTCGGAGGGGTATCAATTTTCGCTCGTGTTGGTGGAATGTAAAAATTAATTAAAAAGAAATCAGAATAACCAAAACCGAAAATAAAGTGGATCCAGGCTAATTTCGTCAACTGCATATTTCTTTTCTTGAACAAAATCCCTTTTAGAAGCATTCCCCGTGTTCTCGTTGATTTCCTAGGCGGAGTCCGCGTGGAGTGACTCCCTCTATTCTCGCCGTTCCCCGAGGACTCCTCGGGGAACGGCGAGAATACGACTTATATTTTAGGGCAATTATTCTGGGCAAAACTCTAGTGCGCGCCTTTTATGGGACAACACTGACCTAAACAGCGAGCACAGCGAGGCCACAAGGTGAAGGTGGGCCATCGCTACTGTGTTACTTACTACTGGCACTGGATGCTTAGTTTGCACCAAAATCAAAGAAAGCTTGACTGCAACTTACTTTCAGGATCAAAATCCCTTTTTTTCTTTATATAGAGTATCCAGTTAGTTGATTATGTTTGTTTGTTTAATTAGTATCGGTTATTTCCCTGCCCTAGCCAAGCACTCCTTTTGTGCTTTCCTGGCAGGAATGTTAATTGTGTATTTTTGTGTGTCTTTAAATATAGTCCAATGAAACTGAAACTGAAAAAATATTAGCTTGATCCTCGGCCGGAGCGCCCTTAGAAGAAACGGGGCCCATGGGGAGAGGCGTTACTGGCCAAAATGTGTTGGGGGGGGGACAGGGTATTTACTGACGCTTGGTCTTATTTACCGACTGTTTTGCAGAAAAAACTAATGTTTTCAAGACAAAAAATGACAGTTTTGAAGAGAATTCGACCGATTTTTAGAAAAAAACGACTGTTTTAAGAAAAAATCTACTGTTACAAAAAAAAATCGACTTATTTTCAGAAAAACCACTATATTCACGAAAACATCAACTGCCAATTTCGTTATTTTTCCGACTGGCCGACACCATTAGGAAGGGGGGGGGGGTCCCCCCCTCCCCCCCCCCCCCCGCACGTGACACCCCTGCTCATAGGCAACGTTTAGTGTTCCTTTCAGTAATCTGGAACTGCTAATATCTCCGTGTTAGATGAGACAATTTTCGTTGAGACGGGGTCATTGCAGATTTATAACCGCCAGTTAAAGCCAGTTGGACTGCTTCGAATTCCATGGAGAACTAGCTAGAAGAAAATATGGAAAGTTTTAAAAGCTCACATAATAAGGTTGAAACACAAAATCTGGTTAAGAGTCACTGATTAATTTAAACAGGCTCGAAAACCAGATGAAAACGCATTAATCCATGGCTCCGCTGTCAGTCGAACAATGATCTTTTTTTGTCTGAAAAAAAATTGCGGTGGCTCTGTGTGATCTGAAATATTTTACGACCAAGTAGCTGTTTTCTTGCTTAGCTAGACTTCTTACAGCTAAACTTGCTAAACTGCTAGTTTTGGGATTTGGGCAGCGTCTTTGATTTTCAGTCATTCACAATTTAAGGGAATACCGAGTCATCGATGAAATTCAATTTCACTACGAGAGTCAATTGCGGAAAAAATCATCCCGCAACAGAGTCAAAATAATTCACTGTACTCAAATACAAGAAACAAATATACGGTGGCTTTTCAGTTGAACTTTAAGGGGTTAAGTGACATCGTATTAGCGGAATGAATAATCATGACAAAATGTTTGGGTTACTTTACTTTATTTTTTATTCTCTCTTGGCGTATAACTAGAAAATCGTTGGCATCCGACTTAACATTTGACAATGGGATGCACAGCCATGCGTTAAATGTTATCATGTTAAACGTTATCAGAACTGCTTTTGATAATATTTTTCAATCTTTCTTTTACTTCCGGTTTATTTATTTTTCTGTAACAGTAACGCTAACGCTAGCTATTTCGTGTACATTTCTTACTGTGGCGTAGAAATTACATATGAAAGTTATTGCCTTTCGTTCTGGAAAAAAAAACACTTCTCTCGATCCTGTGCTTTAGGCTCTGATACATAATCAAGTCTTTAGCGCTCTACTGCAGTTAGTGCGTCACAGCCCTGTTATCTCAAAAAGCGATAAATTACAAAGTTCACAAGAATTCAGGATGTGGGAAGGTAATGCCAGGCGTTTTCTTGCTGTAGGCTACATCTGGTATGTTTTCTTGGCTGAGTCATTGGATTTATTTCGCTCTATGACGAGCTGGAAATAGAGCATCATGGAGACTGTTGATGATTTTTTGTAGGTGTGAGAAATCATTTCTTGCTTAACAAGACCAAAGGTTTCGACGGGATCCCAAAAATCCAATATTTGAGCCAGACAATTGGGTCTTGTCTTCACCAGATACAGTCTTCACCAGACTCCTTGAAAATTGTCATTGTTAAAATTTAGAAACAGATTAAGGCCAAATAGCTAATCATTGAGAAACCAAGTGCAGATATGGATTCAGCATGCGTGTTTCCCCCCATAAATCATATCTGTTTTGACGAAACCGGTCGACACTTCCTGCCTTACTTCTGCCAATTTTCCGGTCCGGCGGAATTCGGGAACTACTTGTCTGGCGAAAAAATGAAGCTCAAACACGAATTCAGCGTATCTCCTTACCCTTATATCCAACAGCTAATCAACTTCAAATAAAAATTTAACTTATAGCAAATTTTCGGGCTTCAGCCTGATTCCGGGCGAATTATATGTCCGATTAACAAGAGCTGTAAGCTCATATGGCACTTGCAAGCATATGTAGTAAGTAATACACCAACAAGAAAAATGAAGGGGGCTGAAAATTTAACGTATGGTTTCACTTTAAATATGAAAATAGGAGAGAGAAAGCAAAAGAAAACAAGAAGGGAAACTAAAACTGGCAAGGTTGGGTCAGATGAAGTAATGGTCAAATTTTTTTTCTCACTTTTTCGGTTAAGATGCGCCAAACTTGCAGAGGATGGTCAGAGGATAGAAGTGATGGTCAAAAGTTTTTTTTCACTTTTCGGTTAAGATGCACACTTTGAGGGTGCTAAAAATGAAATTCTGAGCAAAACTCTGATGCAAAAAGAATCATGTTCTCATGGAGAACTTGAAAAACTAAATTTTGCTTAAAAGTATTTTTTATATTTTGCGGTTAAGAAAGTTCTGTAACGAATGGTCGGATCGAAGAAGTGAAGGTGTCTAACCCAATGATGTCAAGTTTCTAATGCTCCAGCAAAGTTTTATCGTCCTAGCACATCTGGGAGTACTTTAACTCACGATCGCCGGAATTCCGGACACCTCCTATAGTTCCCCCCCTAGGTAACCGAATCCGGTCCGATTCTGTCACTGATGCACCTAGGACTTGTGCCTGTACTTCCCACCAAGTTTCATTCTGATCGCTCCACTCTATGTGTGTCATAAGATTTCCGGTTCTCCCCTACAACCCCCCCCCCCCCAGTTCATCGGATTCGGTTCGGACTTGAAATGGGACATCTGAGACATGGGGTCTTTCAAGATATCAAGTTCCATTAATATCCGATAACCCGTTTGAAAATAATGCACGCCACTAATTTCCGGATTCTGCCGTCTTCCCCTCCCCCCACGATGATCGGATCAGGCGATTGACTGTTTCCAAGTTAATCCGGTCGGGTCTCTGATGTGCCTGACAAGTTTTATCGTCCTAGTTCACCTGGAAGTACATCAACTACGGATCGCCAGAATTCCGGAACCCCCCTCCAACTCCCCCCCCCCACGGTGTCCTATTCCGGTCCAATTCTTTCAGTTATTTATCTAGAGCTTGTGTTTGTTCTTCCCACCAAGTTTCATCCCGATCGCTCCACTCTGAGAGTTCCACAAGATTTCCGGTCCCCCCTCCGACTCCCCCCCCCCCCCAGATTCATCGGATATGGTCAGGACTTGAGATGAGACATCTGAGACACGAGGTCTTTCCAGGTATCAAGTTTTATTAGGATCCGATCCCCCATTCGAAAGTTATGCATGCCCCTATTTTCTGGATTCCGCAATCTCCCCCTCCCCCCACGATGTTTGGATTGGGCAAGTGGCTATTTCCAAGCTAGTTTGGTCGGGTCCCTGATACGCCTGCCAAGTTTCATCATCCTAGCACATCTGGAAGTACCCTAACTTGCGATCACCGGACCGACCGACCGACAGACCGAACGACCGACGGAAAAGTGATCGGTATATGGCACTTGGCCGGAAGGCAAGTGCCATGAAAAATGATTGTCATATACAGGTTCTGCATCTCTTCTTACGCCCAAATCAGACATCTAATCAACTACAAATACAACTTTCGCTTTTAACTAATTTTCCGATTTTTGCCGGATTCCGGGTGAACTACTTGTCCGGGTAGGAAATGATTTTCAAATGAGTGTAAACCATGTCTTCTTACCCTACTTCGAACATCTAATCAACTTCAAATAAAACTTTTAATTTCACCAAGCTTTCCGATTTCGGCCGGATTTCGGGCGAACTACTTGTTCGGTGAAGAAATGGCTTTTATAATCGTGTTCAGCATGCCTTCTTACCCCTGAATCGACTATCTCATTTGCTGTTTAAAAATATTTGTTTGCCGTTTAATTTGGACCCCCAACCCTAAATGTAGGGCTACTGAGCCCATCTACGAACTCGACTTTTCCCTTGACCCAAAGGATCCTCACACCAAGTTTCATCAAAATACTTCATTCCATTCGATAGTTTTTGGGCTCACAGACGGACAACTTTTGCGATGTCGCAGTTATCCCTCCACTTACGTTTTGGGATCCCAAAAATAGGCTATATTTTCTTACTAAGGAGGCTACCGGGCCATGATCGTTCATTTATGCATGGTCAGTTGCTGAGGGAAGAGCGTAACCGGTTGTCAAGGGCTGAGAGGGAAGATAGTTGTGTCTGGAAAAATACTCTACCGTTTAGACAATTATTTTGCCTATTTCGCGCATTCTTCTTTTTGAAGTAGGTAATTTTTTAATGTTTTTATAATTGATGAAACTTCTTAAATCAATGAAGTAATCATATTTGTCGTATGTTTTCGGTGGGACCAGACTACGGTCAGATTATCAGGACGAATCGAAAACTCATATTTTATCCCAAATCAGGATGTGCCTTCAACATGCACCACATTTAAAGTTGTATCAAGGTATTTTGTTCTTTCTGAAATTTACCATTTACATCCTACCATTTACCAAGAAAAAACAATAAGAATTGAGAAGATTTGATCAAGCTGACGAAGTTTCTTTGCGCAAATCATTTAGGGGGGTGAAGCCGACCCGGTGCCTGTCCCGACCACAGAGTAGTAAAACTCTATGAGCGTGTTCCATCCTACTTACCTTAGTTACCACGCATGGCGTCACAAATCCTGCCTTTTTGTCGTCAAGGCTGGAACGATTTTTCTATTTTCCAGCGGAATATCATGCCACGGGTGAATCGGACCAATCACGTGACAGAGATTCGTGGTTACTAGGCTTACCACGCTCCCGAGCGTGGTAAGCAAATAGTTACTATTAGTTACTATTTCGAGAAGGCTGGAACGGTCAGCGTAGTAACTTTTCGTGAGGTTGGAACGGATTTAGTAACTAATAGTTACTATTGGTACGAGGGTGGAACACGCTCTACATGACTAAGTCCAAAACACGATAGTGATGCTCGGGAAGAACGAGAAAAAGTAGCACTAACGACTCAAACTCAACAACTCAATCCTGTGTTAACCAATCACGGCCATGTTTGGGAGCAGCTGTGATACCGCTTCCGGCTCTTCCTTAGGTACAGGGCGATTTTGCTTCGGCAAGAAGAGTTAGTCATCAAGAGTGTTCAAAATAAGCAGAAAGAGGTAAACATTTTGCCATCCTCCCAACAAATTGCAGCTACCACCAGTCTGAACAAACGAGATGAAGAGCTACTGCACGGCAAGATGAAGGAATTCGTGCATTCTAACATTTGAGAAAGTAAAGGCAGAAAGGGACCAACAGCAATTTGGACCCAACGCCAATTTCAAGTTTGAAGAAGAAAAGGACACACTTCTAAATGTTTCTACTCTAAAGTTTGAAGATCAGTTATAGTATCCGTCCCACGAGAAGCGAGAAGAGGCTAAGTGCTCGTATTTGTCCATCGTGGTACTAACTGATCAGAATGTAATGGAAACATGGGCAGAACAAACAACGAATTAGCTTTAGCACTACACTGAATTTTCATCATACACAAACATCATTAAATTTCTGTGGCAGAATCTTAGTGGTGAAAAATACAGACTGTTAAAAGCATAGATACTGAAAAACTTAGCCAGATCCAGATGTATAGTGGAACTACCCGAGATGATGGTATACCTTTTGTCCAAAAACAATAAGCTATTATCACAAATGATAACGTTTTGAAATTACCAACTGAATGCCTCAAATTCTCCGGATGTATACCTTATTGATTCAAAATAATCCTTATAAGTGTTGCTCCGTGAGTCATCCAAGGTCACATATGCTTGGGCTTCATTGGGCCATCATCAAATCATCATCATCATGTGGAGTTCCTGTGAAAAGCATTAAGCTACTGAAGTGCAAGAATTCTCAAAAAAACCAGAGCTAGTCGAGTTCTTGTAACATTGCAAAGTTTTGGTTTTCTCTCGGGTTTTCTCTGTGGCGTGAATATGGTAGTCTAAGTTCAGGGACTGTAAATTCTTTGCGACTACTGTCCAAAAGGAAATTTGACAAATGCCTAAAGAAACATAGATGCAATATAAAAGCCAAGTTTACTGAACGTATGGCTAAAGACCCAAATTTAATTTGAAAGCTCCGGTCTCGTGATCTAAAAACAAGTCCAGTAAGCCCCGCTCAGTGGCAGCTCATTTCACCAACGAATTTGCAGCACCTGACCCTCTTGTAGCCAACCCGTTTGTACAAGAACTTGAAGATGTTCTGTCAAAAGAACATGCTTCGCAATTTGTGGTGTCAAGTAATGATATACGGCAGAAAATTTCTAAGTTGAAAAAGAAAAAGTCTAGAGGTGCTGATGATATTTGCGCATTGCATTTGGTGCATGTTTCAGAGTTGCTGATTAGTTACCTTGCGATAATGTACCAAGCGATTTCTACAACCGGGATTGTGCCTGATTCTTTTTGTGTAGGTTTAATCTCGCCGATTCTAAAAAGGGGAAGGTAAATAATGAATGCAGTTCTTATCGACCCATTACCGTTTCCTCGACACTGTGTAAGCTCTTTAAGCTGTTGATAAAAGATGTTATTAAAGCTCGCTGCTGGATGCCTGAACATCAGTTTGGCTTCACTAAGGGCCTTGGGTGCGCTCATGCCCTTTCTGTCTTGGCTGCCATTTTATTTGATTCGCATGAATCCGGGGGGGGGGGGCTTGTAATAGGTGCGCTTGATGTTAGCCGAGCATTAGATTCATCCGTTCATGAGCAAACACTGTTGGAGGCATATAAGAGAGGTGTGCCGGTAGAAATTATTCAAGTGCTATATTATATGTATAAAAACCTGAAGGGTCATATTATATATGTCTGAACTGAAAAACCCCAAGACCATATACAGGATAAACAAACAACTCATAGGACACTAAACAAAATAACAAACTAAGAAACAGCACTTCTCACTCGAGCGCTTTTTGAGCAAAATTACCAAAAGAAACAAT
This sequence comes from Branchinecta sandiegonensis, assembly GCA_030848855.1. Classification (NCBI taxonomy): domain Eukaryota; kingdom Metazoa; phylum Arthropoda; class Branchiopoda; order Anostraca; family Branchinectidae; genus Branchinecta; species Branchinecta sandiegonensis. The sequence goes on along the minus strand of JAUPMV010000016.1, from coordinate 16,693,259 downwards.
CCCTCTTGGTGACGTAGAACGTAAGATACCAAGAAGCTGCCCACCATTCCCAGAAAATAATGAACTCCTTAAGTGCGACAGCTCCTGGCAATGTAATACGGTATACAAATGTATACCTTTGGACCTCGGTCCTGTACTGTATTCGGTAGCGTAGGGGGGGCTCGTGGGGTCTATCTCCTAGGGCGTTATTTATTTTTATTTTTTTTAAACCCGTAGCCGTAATTTAAATTATTTTATATTACCTAAAAAAAAAGAAAAAAATCACATTCGTAAGGTTGTATTCGTTAAGGTTGCACTTTGTCGCCTAAACTATTTTCACTTTATATTAATGATTTAGATTCTTATATGCGGGATGGACAAGCTCCTATGCTTTCTGTTGATATTTTTCGCCTTTGCATGCTTCTTTTTGCCGACGACATAGCATTGGTGGCGGGTTCACGTGATAACCTACAGAAGCTTCTAAATTTGGTGACGGATTATCTTTCAATTAAAGAATTGGAACTGAATGCTTCAAAGTCAGTGGTGATGGTTTTTCGTAAAGGGGGGAAAATAGCTGCTAGTGATAAAGTAAATGTTGGTGGCAAGGAGTTAGAAATTAAGGAGGAGTTTATTTATTTAGGAGTTAAACTTTCTGCAAAGGGTCGATTTGGGAAGCATGTTGAGCATTGTGTGGTGAAAGGTAGTCGATGTGCTAATCTTATTCTTAGAAGTCCGTTAATAGCACTAAAGGATGTTAAATTTCACAAGCAGGTGTTTGCTACGAAAGTAGCGTCAGCAATGCATTATGGATCTGAAATATGGGGGTTTATTCAGGGGGATAAGCTTGAAGCAGTACAGCTTAAGTATTTTAAAAGAGTTCTAGGGGTAAATATTACTTTAAATAGTTTAGTTTTGAAGGGAGATTTAGGCCTTACTAGTCTTCGTAGTGTTCGTTTAGTTCGTATGGTTAAATTTTGGGAAAAAATCCTTACGCTTCCTAGGGTACGGTTGACCAAAGCGGCATACCTGGAGGCACTAAAGGATGAACGTGAGGGTAGTTGGCCTGGCCAAATTAAGACTATTTTGAATGAGTGTGGACTGTCAGGTAGGTGGAACGAGGGGAAGGGGGTTCAGCTAGAGGTAGGTGAGGTCGCGAAAGAAGTCCAAAGAGTATTAAAGGACCAGGAGTTGCAGGCGTGGGGTTGTAAGGTTTGGATTCCTGGGTCCCTGAGTCTCTACAATAGGGTTAAGGAGGCCTGGGGCGAAGAAATTTATTTTAAGTCGGGGTTATCTCCAGAAGAATTGAAATGTTTAATTAGTCTGAGAGGAGATTGTTTGCCTTTTGGCCAAAGAAGAAAATATATTGGGAAAATTATGGTTTCGTCTGGTCCTTATTTCTGCCCTTTGTGCGGGATGATTGATGAAGATGTAGAGCATTTTATTTGTGATTGTGAGGGTTTAAGGGATTTAAGGGAGGAAATTTTTAGGGTGGGTTTTTTCCCGAGGGAGGAACTTGTTAGAAAATTAAAAAGTAAACATTTTGGGGATTTAAAGAGATTTGGAAGATTCCTTCGGATCGCTCTGTCATATCGGGAAGGATTTTTGTAGGTTTGTTATTGTTGTTGTTTTGTTGTTATTATTTTTTTTGTATTTGCCATGGCCCTTGTGGCTTTTTAGCGCAAATAAATCTATCTATCTATTGGGGTTCCAAACAATCCCAGTGCTACTGTAGTGTACCAATTGAAAAAGGGGTGAGACAAGGTTCTCTGATCTCCCCCGATCTTTTTAATAATAGCGTCCTAAATGTCCAATCAAAAGTTCCTTCTTACTGTGTCCTAAAAAACATTGATGTCTCTCTGCTAACTTATGTTGACGACGTACTTAACTTAAGTAGATCAACTTAAAGTATTGAAAGAAATTTCAGTATTTTAGAGGCTGAGTATAGTTTGGTCGGACTGCTTCAAAGTCAGACGTACTATTCTTTAATGATCGGGAAAAAATGTGCAGACCAGTCCAACTTGGTAGCTCTATGCTCTGTCCGACAGAATCAATAACACCAGGACACCTTGGTGTCCCTATAGGAAGGACCCTAAAAGAGACTCGGTTTTTCATTTTACAAAACGCAGAGAAGAAACTTCGATTCGCTTACGCTTCGATCGTGACAAACAAGGTCCACTTTTCACGCAGTCTGCTCGCCAAACTCTACAGCGCTGTGGCGGTACCCCACGTTTTATATCTGGCTCCATTTTGGAAACTATTCACGACCACCGAGCAGTCTCGAGTCCGGTCGCTTTATTTTCGTTACCAAAAATACTTGCTAAAAATGCCACCGTGGACACGCAACAGGTACCTAATGAGAAAATTCAGCATGGTAGAACCCAACGAGGCTGTAGAAAAGTTAGTTCAAAGTTCTCGGAACCGCCGCACACCCGTGGTTACCAGTACTTTGTGCCCAATGGATGATCACTGATTAACTCGCCCTTTGTATTTTACTTCATCTGTAGTGTTGTATATATTTTGTCATTGATCGCTAACTGTCTTTTATCCCTTTTGTTCTTTAATGCTTTTTCTTCCATTTATTCCGTTCTAGTTCAGTTTGACTGTAACGGGTTATAAAGAATATACATACATACAAAAGGACTCCCTTTCAGATTGGGAGGGGAATCAATTTTGTTGGTGCTGTGCAATGTAAAACTAATTAAAAATAATCAGAATAAACAAAACCAAAAATAAAGTGGATCCAGAATAATTTCGTCAACTACATATTTTTTTTCGAACAAAATCCATTTTGGAAGCATTCCCCGTGTTCTCGCCGTTTCTGTACGAGGAGTCGGCGTGGAGTGACTCCCTCTATTCTCGCCGTTCCCTTTGATTCCCCTTGGAGTCCTCAGGGAACGGCGAGAATACGCCTTATGTCAGCCGTTAGTAATATATTTTCAACACATCCTTGCCGCTCGTCGTAGAAACCGAGACGCGCTTTTTTCAGTGAAGTTTCGTTGTTTGGTCTACGATTTCGTTTCCCTCTATTCCGTGACTGGGGATGTATTGAAATGCTATCTGGATCCCTTTTGATGACTCGCTGGTAATTTGGATCTGAAGGTTGTAGAGGTCGATGTCTGCAGATGAGAAGCTTCGCCTCTGTAGCAGTTACTCTGCCACAGGACTCAAGAGGTCTTGACGATCGCCTGACTAGTCAAAGTCAGTCAGGGGTCATTAGATAAGTCGCGGGAAATTCAAGGATTTAAGGGAAGCTGCCTGCTACAAAAATAAACACACATCATGACAAGGAGTCCACACCCACATCATCTAGACGCATATTGTGTTCTTTAATTTCGAAACTCCTCTGTTCAACCCTTTAGTCTTTCCCACTTGGCAATGTCTATCGTTCCCGGAAATGGAACAGATATCTCAAAAGACAAAACTACTCGACCGGTCGAGTATTCTGCCACACATGAGCTAAGAGTATAAATATTCCTTCAGCCCAAGCTGACTGCGAATCATATTTGATGGTGCAAAACGGATACGTCAGCTCAATTTTATAGGAGCTATATTCGGCCCTTCTTGGCAAGGTATTTCAAACTTGAGTGGCTTTGAGCCTGAAGAGGACCCTTGCCAAGAAGTGCCGAAATATAGCTCCAATAAAATTCAGCTGACGTATTCGTTTTGCACTGTCAAAACTCGACCGGTCGAGGAATCGAGCCTCCAATCGCTTTTAATACAAGACTGGTACTGGTAAGACTGATACAAGACACTACACTGTAAAAAGTTTCTCCGTATAAGGAAGCAGTATTTGCTACTGGGATTAATCTTATCTCTATTGGGATAAAATGAATCCGAACTAGGGATAATCGCATCTCAATAAAGACAAGAGTAATCCCAGTAGCAAATACTGCAAGATTTTTTTTACAGTGTACTCGTGTCTTAGGAACATAAAAGGACTTGACCTTGTGAAACTTTAAGTAAAAAAGGAACTGGTCGAGGAATTACACTGTATGAGCCATCTTTCCTCGACCATACAACTGAAATCCGTAAAGTTGTAAGGTCGAGTAACCCCCCCACCCACCCCCAGGACCTAATAGTACTCGACCATAGAAATTGTTTAGTAGGCCGAGTATTCACAGCAACGGTAACTATTAGCACTCGATCTAAAAAGGAGGGTAGATGGGTCGAGTATTTAACGTCCCAGGAGCTACTAGTACTCGACCTATTACTACTAATAAGAGGTCGAGTACTTGACGCCCTGGCTGCTGCGCTCATACTTAACGTAATATTACTGATAAGAGGTCGGGTATTCAGGGCGTTGCCGGCTTTTGGTACTCGACCTATAGAAGGAGGATTGGTAGGTCGAGTACTTGATGGCACAGCAGATTAATCTGGATTAGAGATAAGATTATTAATCAATATAAGACATTAATCACAGTAGTAAAAACTGCAAGATTTTTTTTTCAGTGTAGTACTTGGCCTAACAAATGGGCATTAATAGGTCAAGCATTACGTACTCGACTTACTATGGTAACTGGAGGCACAGTATTGATGGATGTGCAAGATATTAGTACTAGACCTAATAAATGGTGGCGTGTAAAGTGCATTCACACTACGCGTACAAAGTGATCTCCGCAAGTCAGCGAGAACTTGTAATGTTCTTGTGCTCGATGGATTCTCGTTTTGCTCGATTAGATCAATACTCTACTAGGTTGAGTGCCAATAGTGGCAAGGGCATAAATTACTCAACCTGCAAATCCTTCTTCAGTAGGTCGAGTTTTTAAGCCGTCACCACCATGAATACTTGAGCTTCTACTAGTAATATTAGGTCGAGCACGTAAAGTGGCTAGGATGTCAAGCACTTGACCTACGAATCCTCCTTCAACAGTCGAGTATTTTTAGCCATCACCGCCCTGATACTTGACCTCTTATTAGTACTATTTGGTCGAGTACGGTTAGCTCCTGGGAGGTCAAATATCGGCCCATCTATCCTTCTTTTTAGATCAAGTACAAAAAGCTGCCGTTACAGTGAGTGCTCGACCTACTTAACCATTTATATTGTCGAGTCCTTTTAGTCCTGGGGTTGGTCACTTGACCTTACAACTTTACGGATTTCATTTGTGTGGTCGAGGAAAAATAGCTCCTATATGGTAGGCTAGTAATTGCTCGACCTGCTCCTTTCTGACTCCAAGTTCCATATAGTCAAGTACTACTTTTAGCTTCCTAAGACACGAGTACTCGACCAGTCTAGTACTAATAGCGACTGGAGCTTTAGTTCGTTGACTGGTCGAGTTACACTGATAGCTCTCATGACCCTTGCGACTCGACTGGTCGAGTACTACTATAGTTCCTCAGTTGCAGCATACTCGACCCGTCGAGTAATTTTCGAATTTGAGGTATAAGTTCCTTCCTGGTCCGGGAACGATACAGACACAGCCTTCCCACTTTGAATCAACCATAAACAGTTCCGAAAGCTTCGAAACGAACGAAAATGCTGAATTAATTCAGGATTTTATGCAGCATTTTGCTTTCGGACTTAAATTTTCGCTCAGTTAATGCAGCGTTAATTCAGCATAAAATTGCTGAATTTTTAAGAAGAAACTGGGGAGCACGGCGGTTCTCCTAGTATCTTCCTAGAATCATTTTCTTTGTAGAACAAATTGCCACACACAAATTTTCGTAATGTTATCTAGGTCGAATTCCCGTCTGGGCGGCGACAAACTTTACGGCGCATACTTTGCGAAAAACTTTACGAAGTCCGAGTCGTCCTTTCAAGCCGATAATTTCGGTATTCTAGAAGTTTCAGAGAAGAAATAAAGGGGACAGCTTTCAGACAAAAAGAAATAAATATGCAGTATTAAATGCAGCATTTACAGCACTAAAAAGCTTTCGGACACGTTCAGTTCAGTGATTTTTCATGCGACTGAACTGAACGGAGTGACTGTCTTGGCCATCTTCGGGTAATATTTGAAACATCTCCTGACTTATCCGCAAGATGCCCTTACCACCATAGACGCGACCGGTCGTCCCAAATCGTATAGGAAGACGTGCCCACTCGGATAGAGTCTCTCTCTTTACGTCAGTGTTGCCATAGGTTTCGTTCTATTGGCGAAGCGTGAAAGGTCTGCGGATGGATCGCCTTTTTTTATTTTGCTTAAAGATCATTTCCGCATGATTTTCTTCTATGATTTATGCATTTACTATACCATTTCCTTACAATCTCAGTCTTCTGCATGTTTCTCACAGATCCTTTTGAATTTCCAGTAGGCTATGCAACACGTAAAATCCTGCTGTCCTTTTTTTGCGAAGAAGCTGGTGGGTTTTCAATAATTCAGGCCTTCAGTGATGACGGCCGTATAATAAAAGAGGAGGAGTAGGTCCCCCACGACAACGGATCAAATGTACTGATTCTTGGCAGAAAATGAGTCACGTTTTAATAGAAAATATAATGTCCACGCAAAATGATGCAGATCACATATTCATCATGTCTATAGTGGCGACGGTCATCCCAGTCCAGCAATCAACTTAGAAACTACTTCGTAATGATTTACAAGGGGTTTCCCAAAATTTCGACTGACCGACCATGAGCCTCCACAGTTAATCAAGTTTCACAGGATTTAGTCAAGTCCACCCCTGCCGAGAATCACTTTTAGATATAAATCAGGACGGTATTTGTTTCACAAAGAAGATTAATATAAAGCATGTTATGAAGTTGAACCACCTTACTTATCTTAATGCTCCCCCACAAACTTCCCTTCCGTGATCTACTAGCGATTTGTTTCCGTTTTAATACCTAGTCGGCTTATTTTTGGCTTGTTTTTCAAAGACCGTGTGTTATTTCATGCGAACTGGTTGGCAACGCTGTATTCGGCCAAAGAATGTTTCCCTGTTGCTTGTATGAGGATAAAGAAGTGAAGTTATCTTGAATTTGACTGAAATCGGACAGTCTAGGAAGTGAACCTGCTGAACAGTATTACCATCGAAGACATATACTCATACTCAGTTTGCTAGAGTGAATAAATAAAAGGGAGCTTGCTAATGAGAAACTACAGACGGGCAGTAAATTAAATAGCTCGAGTGACCTGTTGACTTAGGCCCCAAATCCAATGGCTTCTAAAATTTTGCCAAGACAGCGCAAGTCGACTTCAGTGTTGGATCAGGATTGGGACAGTTTTGAAAAGAACCAGGTAAGAGCAGTCATACACAAATCCTCAATTTTTGGGCATTGTGCCCCAGTGGTGCCCCAACGTCTGGGCATGCCTGCACATAAGCATGGTGCCCATATGTTGGGGCACCATGCCCAGGAGCATGGGCATGGTACCCCTGTGAAATTTGGTTAAACTGAGACTGGCTACATACCTAAATAGGGTCTTCTTCCTGTCCTAGACTAAAAGGTACCTGAGTTTACTTCCTATCCAACCTCATTTTCCAATTTTCCAAATGTTAGAGCACTTCCAAGATACATTGAGTTTTGTGGAGGCCACTTCTTTCCTAGTGGGTTTACTCTAGCCTTTTCCAGGTAGTTGCCACTAGAGGAGTATTCTCGCCGTTCCCCCAGGACTCCACTTGAGGAGTCCCAGCATTTTTGTTTGTTCCGGGGACTCACTCCCCGTATTCTCGCGAGTCCCCACAGACGGGGAATGGTCCGATTATCATCACTATCATCAAAAAGGACTCACCTTCAGATTCAGTTGGTGCAATGTAAAATTAATTAAAAACAATAGCTGCGTTCGTTGCACTCCGAGCTGTCTCTGGTGTTTAGTCACCAGTGTCCGGTTCTTCCCTTAAAACGCGTTTTTTTGGTTCACCTGTGAGTTGATGAAAACTGGCTAACTCCTCGCTGAAGCCGGGCTCACGAGCAGGTTCTGGTTAGTGCGCACCGGTGAGATAAAACCGGACACTGGTTAGTTCAAAAACGGGTTATAAGACTAGTGAGAAGTCACCGGTGGATGCAAAAACGGCTTATAAGAAAAACCGGAGACCACCGGTGAGAACTCCCGTGACAAAGAACGCAGCTAATCAGTATAAACAAAACCAAAAATAAAGTGGATTAAAATGCAATTGCGTCAACTGCATATCTATTTTGAGAACAAAATCCATTTTTGAAGCATTTCCCGTGTTCTCCTTGTTTTCAGTAAGCGGAGTTCGCGTGGAGTGACTTCCTCTATTCTGGCCATTCCTTTCGATTCCCCGAGGAGTCCTCGGGGAACGGTGAGAATACGCCTTAGGCTACTCAATCCTTTCCCAGGTTATCAATACTAGGTTACTCTATCCTTCTCAGGTAGTCATCGCTAGGTAGAATGGATGTGGTAAGCTTTTAAATTTTCTTCCTTTAGGAATCACATTTTGCTTCCCTTCCAAATTTATTTAGATTGTTTGCCTTGTATTGTATTTCTTTTGAGTGTAGTGAGTTTGGATAACAATTGTTAACATAGTAAAAATAAAAATCACTCAAAATAAATACAATAAAAGGCAAACAATCTAAAGGAAATACTTGCTCCAATGAACAGATTGAAAAGCTTGCCTCATCCATGGTACCTAGCAGCAATTTTCTGAAAAAGGATAGAGTAAACCCACTAGAACAGAAGTGGCCTCCAAAAAACTCTTATGAATCTTGGAAGTGCTCTAACATTTTGAAACTTGGAAAATGAGGTTGGATAGGAAGTAAAATCAGGTATCTTTTGATCGGGGGCAGGAAAAAGACCCTATTCAGGTTTGTAGCCAGTCTCAGTTTAACCAAATTTCACAGGGGTACCATGCCCATGCTCCAGGGCATGGTGCCCCAACCTTGCTATTTACATCACCCCAGCACCACAGCTTGTGAATGAAGTATATGCATGCAATTCCCACTGTTTCTTTCCAGCCTCTACATTTACCAAATGTGTGGAATTGGACCTTGATTGAAACACTATTGAAAAAAACTGTGCTGACTAAGCTTTCATGGAAAATTGAGTTAAATACACAGTTCGATGCAGGAAAATCAGTTCCATGATCTGGTAAATCGTGGTATCTGTTCTGAATAAGACTTTCAAGCTATCTACTTTTGCTCAATTTAACTGATTTCAAACATGTCATTATTGATTGGATGGCATTTCGGTAGACTGTGCTATGTTACTTAGCATAGTTTTCTGAACATGGAGCTAGGGCTCCCCCATTGACTTTGCAGATACCACGTCAGCACAACAAAGTAAGGTATCAGCAAAAGAAGCATTAGGTCAATCTTTGAAGATACTGAGATAGTAAGTGACATTTCCAAAATGTCCCAGTGACCAAAATGTGCTTTATTAGTTTTCAAGGCAAGGGGTTTCTGACTTGGCATGGAATGTTGCCCATGGAAATAGGCCATTCCCATGGTTGATGAAGTACTCGAAGTATGAAAGAAAACACATGCAAAAGTGTTCATTAAAAACAAATGGAGTTCTTACCAAGATAAAACATTGCCATTTTATATCTAGCTCTTGTTAACATGTTTTCGCAGTATCCTCTCTGTTTAGGTTAAAGATTTCATTCCTTTCATAAAAAAAGCAGTACCGCCAAAATATTGGTAAGAACTACATTTTAAGTCCAGCAACAAAAGAGGACGTCGCACAGGCGGCAGGCAAGGAAGCCATAGCCAGGTTCTTAGGTGGGTCTTGCAAACCTTCAGCAAAAGAAGGCGATCTAGATTGGTCTTTTGATGGACCTTGTGGCTTCTCATTGGTCGACTCTGCTTTAGCTACCTCGAACTGTATTAGTTCATTGCCTCCAATTGTGTGTAGCAATGTCGGGACTCTTTCCACTGCTGATGGAATAGGAGCCTATACGGCCGCTTCCATGGCTTCCAAAGAACCAGTTGAGATGGAGCACCCCAGTCTGCTGAATGCTTCCGCTGCAGAGTCTCGAGATGAGTGGTCAAATAGTGATCATGACGAGGTAGTAGGTGACAGGCCTAAGAAAGACAGGAAAAAGGAAAAATTCACTCTGCCACGAAACAGAAATTGTGAGGAAATAATGGACCTACTCAATCATGGCAATCATGGACCTACTCCGCCAGTATTTTGATTAAAATAAATAAGGGCGATACAAAAAGCTGGGGATTCAACCTATGCACTTAGTTTTCCTGTTCAAAAGTATACATTAGTCAAAATTTTGGCATCACAAAGATAAACCACAGTACATTGTTGGTGCAAGACTCAAATTGACTGATCCCAGGTTAGACTGATCCGAACTGTAAAACACTGACAAACTAAGACCCCATGCAGAGGTACAGTTGAATAGAAAAAAGGTACATGGATGGTTAAAGTTTAACTGAAAAGAGCAGAGATGGGACAGTCTTGTTACCCCTCACTTATTCACTTAAAGAGGCTTGAAGATCCGATGAAAGTGCGTTACTTCGTTGCTCCGCTATTCACGAATAATCAATTTTCAAATAGTGGAATTTCCCTGTCAGCTTTGTGGTACTACCTGTGTCGCATGCGAAAAAGATTTATGTTTTTTTTTTGTTCAGGCACTAAGCAGTGTTCACCAAGCTTATCACCGCCAACTGAAAAGCCGCGCGTTTGTGTTCAGATTCAAATATTCCGCGGCATAGTAGAATTTGCGCTGTGGGGACAGCCGTAGATATTCTGAACCTCACTACGAGAGCAGATAGTGGAAAATCAAAAAATCTCTTAGCAGAATCCAAATAACTCAGTGTGTTACTTACTTGTACTGACTTGTACTTGAATCAGGACACAAGCTATGTAGCTCTCCCTGGCGACAGGATCTGGCAGACTGTTGAGTTCCACAGGTTACGGTCTTGGGTTAATGGGGCGACGATTTCGAGCCATGAAGGGTCACACCTGTAGCCATGTCTCCGGAAACCGCCGATCGGCTCGAGGTCAGATTTAACGGTGTTGAGCCAGGTCTTGACTTGTCCTCCACGACGTTTCCTCCAATCAGGCGCTGGTTTGCAGCGTAGGGTTTGGTTTGTAAAAGACTCGGTCGGTCTTCGACAAACATGGCCGAACCAAGACAAGCGGCGGCGGCGGCGAATGAGAGTTGCAATGTCGTACTTCTGGTCACATCGTTGGTAGACGACCGTGTTTGGGACTCGGTCGCTGAGACGTATCCCCAGTATGCTCCTCAGGCACTCAGTGTGCTGACTCACACTCAAACTCAGTGTGTTCAACTAAATGATACAAAGATAAGTTTGCTTTTCAGTTAAACTTTAAAGCGAGATCGACTAGACTAATTTATGACCATTTTCAGGCTGCATCAATATCAAAAGCGATAAATGCTACAGAAGTTCCAGCAAAGGAAAAACATATTAGGAGTAAGTAAAGATATTTTGTCCTGTTGCTTTACCAGTACAACTCCTCTTGATTGTAATAGGTTTCCCAGTTGCATTCTGAAAGCTGGTAGCAGTCTAGCCTAAATTTCAGGTAGGAAGTGCTAACTGCTAGAGTTTACCCCAGCATCCAAAATAGCGCAAGCCATGCAAAACGCTCATAGGCTAGAAGGTATTTCAATCTTTGATGGATCTAGTTGGTTGGCCTAATCTTCTGGTAAGCCGTGCTAAATGTTGGAGTATTTCCCAGCATCCAGAATTGCCCAAGCCATGCCAAACGCTCATAGGCTAGAAGGTATTTCAAACTTTGATGCATCCAGATGGCTAGTCCAACCTTCTGGTAGACCGTGCTAAATGCTCGAGGATACGTCAGCATCCAGGACAAAAGAAATGTACTACAAACAGATACTCTGCAAAAGAAATACGCCACACTGTAGGCTACGCTTAGACATGGAACAACGTTAGTCGATTTGAAAGATGCTACTGTGATTGCTCTGTGGATGCGAATAAATGTTTGATAATCTTTGAGTGTACCGTATGCACTGTTATAGTTTTGCCTCATATTTCGTTAACTTGAGTATAAACTTATATACTACTTTTTGTAGATTTTGTGAAATGTGACGCAGTTTTGCTTTAAAGCGGGCCACAAAAAATGGTCTTTCTACCACACACACAATGCTAACCATCCCTACTGTCACTATGAATGTTCAAAACCACTAAAAACACCGTAAAACAATGAGCAAATAAAAAAAAAAAACCCACCAAATTTCCTAGGTTTGAAATAACTCTGTCTCAGCCGATTATCCCGGACAGCTGTTATGGCACGTAGGGAGCAAAGTGTCAAAATAATAATTTCCATCTAATGCTCCCACTGTTTATTACAAATACAAATAACTTATAAAACCAAGACCAGTGTGGTACCTCTGAAGACATACAAAAATTATCAGTTAGGTATTATAATTCTTTGCTAATCAATCCTGGAAAATTCCGCCATCTAGAAAAGAAGACGTTGTGCGTGGGTTTTTTCTCGAGCCAAAACAGCAACTCGGCAATCGAGTTCAAATCTAAACAAATGCGCCACTAAGCGATCACTAAGAGAAGGTAAACCGAATGTTTGGATTAGGTCTTTAAGTTGATAAAGGAAATATGTTTCGTGTGTCACGCTGTTTTGGCATCTCTGAAAAAGCGTTAGATACACTAAGGCTGTCCGTGAATTCTGAGTAATAGGCGGCTAGACGACTCCAGTTAAACCTACCAGAAGACGCAAGTGAACTAAGTTTTCACGTAAAATTCGGTTAATCCTTTAGTTTGTTAGGTGCATTACTTCACTGCGAATCAGCGAGAATACGCCTATTCTCGTCATTTTTCGTCAAAACAGTTGATTTTTTTCATGAAAACAGTCGTTTTTTCTGAAAACTATTCGATTTTTCGTCAAAATAGTCGGTTTTTCTGAAAATCAGGGGACTTTTCTGAAAAACAGTCGATTTTGATAGCCGACAGGATGGATTACTAACGGCAAGGGAGGTTAGAGAAGGAGGGCATTTTTAGGTGCTTCTAGGACAAAGAGAAGGGATATAGTTGAAATGAGAGTTGTTGGCTTTGGGGGGGGGGGGACATATTATTGGCCCCATGCTTGTAACTACCAGTTAGGGGTTTTTGGCAATCAAAATCTTCAGGTTTTCTTTTCTTCTGCAACGTCGCTTCTAGTAAAATTCTGGTAACTTTTAAAAAATAAAATCGTGGGATTTACCTTTGAATGTAAGGTTTGTATTCCGCTAAAATGACGACAAAAATGGAGGAAAAAAGTGCAAAAGCTAGGGTCAAAGACAGTAGGCTACAAACACCGACATTTTCCGACCTACGAGCACGTAACATTCAAAATAACACAATAGATTACAAATATAAAATAAAAATACAAACAATAACGACAAAATGAAATATTGAATAGGGCAATAATTTAAGAAATTCCAAACACGGCTCAATGATATCCATAATGATTATAACTGGACCAGAATTGATCTTGCTTTTCAGGGCCCACCTTGATCAGGTCCTTCAAACCTAGACCATCACTTGTAAGCCTTATTTTAGTAACTTTTCGCTGAGGACGAACAAGTCGTTCTGTCGTCAAATTAAAAAACATACAGTTGACAGCATACATTTGAAAGAGGCTGGCTAATGCCTGCTGGCCTTGTATTCTACCATTAGTAAGAATGAGAACTTGTAATTCTAATGTATAGTAGAACATCTGTCTCTCGCTTCACGCAATTTCATCCATGCTCAGACTCGACTCCGATCGTAGATTTTTCAGTATAAAGTGGATCTTCACTTTCCTGACGGCAGATGTTTCTTACCATGCGACCCCTTGGTTTCGGTTTTTATGGCACTTGCAGCCTCTGGCTCAAGTGCCATATACCGATCACAATTCCGTCTGTCGGTCTGTCGGTCGGTCCGAGTTTTTTTGTCCCACATATCCGAGTTAGGGTACTTCCAGATGTGCTAGGACAATGAAACTTGGCAGGCATATCAGGGACCCGACCAAACTAACCTGGAAATAATCAGTTTCCCGATCCGACCATATGGGGGGGAGTGCGGGGCGCTGGAAACTTGCAAATTTAGGGCATTTTGTCACTTTTTTCTGAGTTAGGGTACTTCTAGATGAGCTAGGACAATGAAACTTGGCAGGAATATCAGGGACCCGACCAAACGAACCTGGAAATAATCAGTTTCCCGATCCGACCATATGCGGGGAAGTGGGGGCGCTCGAAACTTGAAAATTTAGGGCATTTTGTCACACTTTTTCGAGTTAGGGTACTTCCAGATGAGCTAGGACAATGAAACTTGGCAGGAATATCAGGGACCTGACCAAAGTAACCTGGAAATAATAAGTTTCCCGATCCGACCATATGCGGGGAAGTGGGGGCGCTCGAAACTTGAAAATTTAGGGCATTTTGTCACACTTTTTCGAGTTAGGGTACTTCTAGATGAGCTAGGACAATGAAACTTGGCAGGAATATCAGGGACCTGACCAAAGTAACCTGGAAATAATAAGTTTCCCGATCCGACCATATGCGGGGGAGTTGGGGCGCTGGAAACTTGAAAATTTAGGGCATTTTGTCACACTTTTTCGAGTGAGGGTACTTCCAGATGAGCTAGGACAATGAAACTTGGCAGGAATATCAGGGACCCCGACCAAACTAACCTGGAAATAATCAGTTTCCCGATCCGACCATGTGCGGGGAAGTGGGGGCGCTGGAAACTTGAAAATTTAGGGCATTTTGTCACACTTTTTCTAGTTAGGGTACTTCCAGTTGTGCTAGGACCATGAAACTTGGCAGGCATATCAGAGACCCGACCAAACAAAATTAGGAATAATCATTTTTCTGATCCGACCATTTTGGGGGGGGGGGGTGGAGGGCAGGGGAATCCGTGAAACTGAGAAGTGTGTAACTTTCGAACGGATGATCGGATTGTAATGAAACTTCATAACTGAAGAGAATATATATCTGTAATGTCCCCTTTAAAGTCTTGACCGGATTCGGTAGCCAGGGGGGAGTTGGGGGGGGGGAGACCGGAAATTTCAAGAAACGGTTAGAATGGAGGGATCGGAGTGAAACTTGCTGGGAAGAACAAGCATCTGCTCTAGATAAGTCCTTTAGACCATTGTACTGGATCCGGACACTTATGGGGGGGGGGGGGGTCCCGGAATTCCGGTGATGGTGGTTTTTTATGGCACTTGCAGCCTCCGGCTCAAGTGCCATATACCGATCACAATTCCGTCTGTCGGTCTGTCGGTCTGTCGGTCGGTCCGAGTTTTTTGTCCCACATATCCGAGTTAGGGTACTTCAAGATGTGCTAGGACAATGAAACTTGGCAGGCATATCAGGGACCCGACCAAACTAACCTGGAAATAATCAGTTTCCCGATCCGACCATATGGGGGGGAGTGCGGGGCGCTGGAAACTTGAAAATTTAGGGCATTTTGTCACTTTTTTCTGAGTTAGGGTACTTCTAGATGAGCTAGGACAATGAAACTTGGCAGGAATATCAGGGACCCGACCAAACGAACCTGGAAATAATCAGTTTCCCGATCCGACCATATGCGGGGGAGTGGGGGCGCTCGAAACTTGAAAATTTAGGGCATTTTATCACACTTTTTCGAGTTAGGGTACTTCCAGATGAGCTAGGACAATGAAACTTGGCAGGAATATCAGGGACCTGACCAAAGTAACCTGGAAATAATAAGTTTCCCGATCCGACCATATGCGGGGGAGTTGGGGCGCTGGAAACTTGAAAATTTAGGGCATTTTGTCACACTTTTTCGAGTGAGGGTACCTCCAGATGAGCTAGGACAATGAAACTTGGCAGGAATATCACGGACCCGACCAAACTAACCTGGAAATAATCAGTTTCCCGATCCGACCATATGGGGGGGGAGTGCGGGGCGCTGGAAACTTGAAAATTTAGGGCATTTTGTCACACTTTTTCGAGTTAGGGTACTTCCAGTTGTGCTAGGACCATGAAACTTGGCAGGCATATCAGAGACCCGACCAAACAAAATTAGGAATAATCAGTTTGCTGATCCGACCATTTGGGGGGGGGGGGTGGAGGGCAGGGGAATCCGGGAAACTGAGAAGTGTGTAACTTTCGAACGGATGATCGGATTGTAATGAAACTTCATAACTGAAGAGAATATATATCTGTAATGTCCCGTTTAAAGTCTTGACCGGATTCGGTAGCCAGGGGGGAGTTGGGGGGGGGGAGACCGGAAATTTCAAGAAACGGTTAGAATGGAGGGATCGGAGTGAAACTTGCTGGGAAGAACAAGCATCTGCTCTAGATAAGTCCTTTAGACCATTGTACTGGATCCGGACACTTATGGGGGGGGGGGGGGTCCCGGAATTCCGGTGATGTTGGTTTTTTGGATTTTCACGATGAAACTTGGCAGGCATATCAGGGACCCAATCAAACTGACTTCAAAATAAAAATATTGTCGATCAGATAATGATGGGGGAGTGGAGGGAGGGGAATCCGCAGGGGAATCCGGGAAATTGAGAAGTGTGTAACTTTCGAACGGATAATCGGATTGTAATGAAACTTCATAACTGAACAGAATATATATCTGTAATGTCCCGTTTAAAGTCTTGACCGGATTCGGTAGCCAGGGGGGAGTTGGGGGGGGGGAGACCGGAAATTTCAAGAAACGGTTAGAATGGAGGGATCGGAGTGAAACTTGCTGGGAAGAACAAGCATCTGCTCTAGATAAGTCCTTTAGGCCATTGTACTTGATCCGGACACTTATGGGGGGGGGGGGGGGGGTCAGGGAATTCCGGTGATGGTGGTTTTGGGGATTTTCACGATGAAACTTGGCAGGCATATCGGGGACCCAATCAAACTGACTTCAAAATAAAAATTTTGTCGATCAGATAATGGTGGGGGGAGTGGAGGGAGGGGAATCCGAAATTTTCAGTCATGCGTAATTTTGGAATGGGTGATCGGATTCGAGTGAAATTTAAGAATTCAACAGAGGACATTTCTCCGATGATTTTTTTCATATCCGGACCGGATCCGGCAACTATTGGGGGGGGGGGAAATACGTGCCCCGTTTAGAATGGAGGGATCGGGATGGAACTTTGTGGGAAGAACAAACAGATGCTCTAGGTAAGTCATTTGCTGAATCGGATTGGCTACGTGCACCGCGGGGGAGCTGGGTGGGGTGGGGGGGGGGGGGGTGGACCGGAAATCTCGAGAAACGGTTAGAATGATGGTATCGGAGTGAAACTTGCTGGGAAGAACAAACATCTGGTCCATGTAAATCTTTTACATAATTTGACTGGATCCGGACACTTGAGGGGGGGGGGGGGGGAGGAGGGGGTATCCCGGAATTCCGTTTTTGGGGGGATTTTCACGACGAAACTTGGAAGGCATATCAGGGACCCGGTCAAACTGACTTGGAATAAAAAAAAAAATCCTCGATATGATAATCTTGGGGGGGGGGGTTGAGGGAGGGGAATCCGGAATATTGAGTCATGCGTAACTTTGGAACGGGTGATCGGATTCGAGTGAAATTTAATAATTAAACAGAGGACATTTTTCTCTTGTGACCTTTTTCATTTCCGGACCGAATCCGGCAATTATCGGGGGGAGGGCGGAAAATACTTGACCCGCTTAGACTGGTGTGATCTGGATCGAACTTCGTGGGAATGACAAACAGATGCTCTGGATCAATCATTTACAGAACAGGATTGGCTCCGGTTATTGTGGGTGGAGTTGGAGGAGGGGGAGGGGGGTCTGGGATTCCGGTGATCGCGCGTTAAGGTACTTCCAGATGTGCTAGGACGATGAAACTTCGCTGGAATATTGGAGACTCAACAACATTTGCTTAGAAATTGCTACTTCCCAAATCCGATTATTCCTTAAAGTACCAATCTTGACCGCAAAGTAAAAAAAAATACTTTTAAGCAATATATGCATTTTCGTGATGCCCATCAGCCCATTAGCAGTTTTGCCTCAAGGGTTTTGCCTACAAATGAAGTTCCAGCTCCCTTATAGCGCGCATCTCAACCGCAAAGTCGAAACTTACTCTTGATCAATCAAATCATCTTGACACATGCAAGTGCCATATGAGCTTACAGCTCTTGTTGGATTTTCACGATGAAACTTGGCAGGCATATCAGGGACCCAATCAAACTGACTTCAAAATAAAAATATTGTCGATCAGATAATGGTGGGGGAGTGGAGGGAGGGGAATCCGCAGGGGAATCCGGGAAATTGAGAAGTGTGTAACTTTCGAACGGATGATCGGATTGTAATGAAACTTCATAACTGAATAGAATATATATCTGTAATGTCCCGTTTAAAGTCTTGACCGGATTCGGTAGCCAGGTGGGAGTTGGGGGGGGGGGAGACCGGAAATTTCAAGAAACGGTTAGAATGGAGGGATCGGAGTGAAACTTGCTGGGAAGAACAAGCATCTGCTCTAGATAAGTCCTTTAGACCATTGTACTTGATCCGGACACTTATGGGGGGGGGGGGGTCCCGGAATTCCGGTGATGGTGGTTTTGGGGATTTTCACGATGAAACTTGGCAGGCATATCAGGGACCCAATCAAACTGACTTCAAAATAAAAATTTTGTCAATCAGATAATGGTGGGGGGAGTGGAGGGAGGGGAATCCGAAATTTTCAGTCATGCGTAATTTTGGAATGGGTGATCGGATTCGAGTGAAATTTAAGAATTCATCAGAGGTCATTTCTCCGATGATTTTTTTTCATATCCGGACCGGATCCGGCAACTATTGGGGGGGGGGGGAAATACGTGCCCCGTTTAGAATGGAGGGATCGGGATGGAACTTTGTGGGAAGAACAAACAGATGCTCTAGGTAAGTCATTTGCTGAATCGGATTGGCTACGTGCACCGCGGGGGAGCTGGGTGGGGTGGTGGGGGGGGGGGTGGACCGGAAATCTCGAGAAACGGTTGGAATGATGGTATCGGAGTGAAACTTGCTGGGATGAACAAACATCTGGTCCATGTAAATCTTTTACATAATTTGACTGGATCCGGACACTTGAGGGGGGGGGGGGGGAGGGGTATCCCGGAATTCCGTTTTTTGGGGGATTTTCACGACGAAACTTGGAAGGCATATCAGGGACCCGTCAAACTGACTTGGAATAAAAAAAAAATCCTCGATATGATAATCTACGGAGGGGGGGGGGGAGTTGAGGGAGGGGAATCCGGAATATTGAGTTATGCTTAACTTTGGAACGGGTGATCGGATTCGAGTGAAATTTAATAATTAAACAGAGGACATTTTTCTCTTGTGACCTTTTTCATTTCCGGACCGAATCCGGTAATTATCGGGGGGAGGGCGGAAAATACTTGACCCGCTTAGACTGGTGTGATCTGGATCGAACTTTGTGGGAATGAAAAACAGATGCTCTGGATTAATCATTTACAGAACCGGATTGGCTCCGGTTATTGTGGGTGGAGTTGGATTAGGGGGAGGGGGGTCTGGGATTCCGGTGGTCGCGCGTTAAGGTACTTCCAGATGTGCTAGGACGATGAAACTTCGCTGGAATATTGGAGACTCAACAACATTTGCTTAGAAATTGCTACTTCCCAAATCCGATTATTCCTTAAAGTACCAATCTTGACCGCAAAGTAAAAAAAAAATACTTTTAAGCAATATTTGCATTTTCGTGATGCCCATCAGCCCATTAGCAGTTTTGCCTCAAGGGTTTTGCTTACAAATGAAGTTCCAGATCCCTTATAGCACGCATCTCAACCGCAAAGTCGAAACTTACTTTTGATCAATCAAATCATCTTGACACATGCAAGTGCCATATGAGCTTACAGCTCTTGTTATTATGGCACTTGCCCTTCGGCCAAGTGCCATATAGCGATCGCAATTTCTGTCCGTCCGTCGGTCTGTAGCTCTGTCGGTCGGTCTGTCCAGGTTTCGCTAGTTCGGGCACTTCCACATAAGCTAGGACGAAGAAAATTGGCAGGTATATCAGGGACCCCAAAAGATTAAGCTGGAAATAGTCACTTCCCCGTTTCGAGCATCGTGGGGGGAGTGGAGGGAGGGGAAATCTGGAATCTAGAGGTATTTAAAACTTTTGAACCGGTGATCGGATCTAAACGAAACTTGATATTTGGAAAGACCCCATGTCTCAGACGACCTGCTTAAAATCTGGACCGGATCCGACTACTTTAGGGGGAGCCGGAAAATCTTGGAAAATGCTAGAGTGGAGGGATCGGGATGAAACTTGGTGGGAAGAACAAGCACAACTCATAGATACATTGTTGACATAACCGGACAGGATGGTACTGTGGGGGGTTGAGGGGGGGGGGGGGGGGGGGGCGGAATTCCGGTGACCCCGCTAGTTCGGTACTTTTGGATGTGCTAGTACGATGAAACTTGGAAGGCATGTTTGGGACCCGAACAGACTGACTTGATATAGTCATTTCTCCGATCTGGCCATCATGGGGGAGTGAAGGAATGGGGAGCCCGGAATCTGGTGGCACGCATAACTTTTGAACGAGTGATCAGAATTGAATGAAGCTTTGCAAGTGGAAAGAGCTATCGTCTCAGGTGTTCCATGTCTAATCCTGGTCGAACCCGATACATGGGGGGGGGATTGAAGGGGGGCACCGGAAATCTTGTGAAACACTTAGAGGGATTGGGATGGAACTTGGTGGGAAGAACAAGTATTAGCCCTAGATACGTATTTGACAGAACCAGATCGTATCGGGGCTCTGTGGGGGGGGGGGGAGTTGGATGGTGTTTCCCGGAATTCCAATGATCGCCAGTTAGGATAGTTCCAGCTATTCTAAGGACGATGAAACTTTGCAGGCGTATTAATGACTTAAGAACCCGACATAATGCCCTTGGAAAACTTGTGTTCCTGGATTCGACCATCGTCGGGGAGTTGAGGGAAGGGGAATCCGGAAATCACTGGCTTCCGCAGGTTTGCGAACGGGTGGTCCCATTCGGGTGAAACTTTATGGGTGACCTAGACAAGAAAAACATTCGTCCGAACCACATGCGGCCACGATTGGGAAAGTTGGATGAGGGGGGGGGGGGACAGGATGGGATGCAAGTTGGACAGCTCCGAGTTAATGCGGCCTTGATTTGCTATTGGTGTCTGGATCGGATCTGACCATAGTGGGAATGGGGTGAAGTGGGGACTGGAAATTTGTGGACAGGCTATGCTCCGGTTCCAGTCGAACCTTGATGGAAGGGAATAGGAGATGTAAGAGATGCGACGTTGACGTTTCCGAGTCGTATTCAGCCACATTGGTGGGTTCCCGGAAACATTTTGGCTCGCATAGGGGTCAAACAAGTGGAGCCAATGAAACTTAAGATGCAGAGAGATCAAATGCTGTAGATGACATATTTTATGGTCCGAGCTGGATCCGACCACGCTGGGGGAGAGTTACCGGAAGTTCCCAAAAAACTCCCAGATTTGAGTGAAACTTGATAGGTGGTAAGATAAAATGCTTCAGACGATCCATTTAGTAGTACGAACTAGATCCGGACTGTGGGGACCAAAGGAGTGGATCTTTTGGGTTGAAACTTGGAAGGTAGAAAAGTCATTTGCTCTAGGTGATCCGAGGCGATGCCGGAAATGCTCAGACTTGAGTGAAACTAGATATCGTATTTCTAGGTCCGAACCGCATTTTTGGAAGGCGGGGTATTTTGGTTTGTCATCTACTTTTTTGTACCACCTACTCGTACCAAGTGCCATATGAGCTCGTAGCTCTTGTTGTTTACAAATTTGGTCCAAGATCCCCATGCGAGGTTTAAAATTCTGGACAATGCGGGCTACATGTTTTCGGTGATTTTAGGGATGCGCGTATGAAATTCCCGACTCAAATGAGCCCGATCAATCGAAACTTCTGCATTCCGACGTCTTCGCAGTGTTCAGTTCACTTGCCCTATGGCTCTATAGAAAACACCTGCTCCACATAGTCTTGGGATAAGCACCCGCTCAGTATTTACGGAACTTGTTTGCGGGTTTTTGCTCGGCGCAGGCAGAGAGACACAGGCTCTCATCGTCATCTTTGAAAGTTTTTGGTGAATAAAAAGATCTATCTATCATCTGTTCTTGATAAGATCTAGGTCTTAGTTTCACAAAGTGATAACAAAAAATCACTTAAGCCTTCCCAAACATACGTGCGCACGGCCGATAAGAGTTCGCATGCGAACTTCGCGTCACTATAGGAAACCTGCGAGGACAACGTTGGTATCCATCTGCGAAAACCGGACTGTATGTGAACCGAGGGGCTGCGCATCAGGGCCTCATAGTGTACAACGTCCTTGCCTCGTGCCCGCTTCACGCGTGCCTCATACCTGCCTCATGTGCCTCATGTCTAGTGTACAACGTCCTTGCCTCGTGCCTGCTTCACGTGGCTCATACCTGCCTCATGTGCCTCATGTCTAGTGTACAACGTCCTTGCCTCGTGCCTGCTTCACGTGGGTCATGCCTGCCTCATGTCTAGTGTACAACGTCCTTGCCTCGTGCCTGCTTCACGTGCCTCATGCCTGCCTCTGTCTGCCTCACGTGCTAAATGTCTGCCACAGGCCTTATGCCTGCCTCATGCCTGCCTGACGTGGCCCATGTCTGCCTCGTGCGCCTCATATAGCCCGTTCTCAGACATGCCTAGAGGTTTCATGGTGTACAATGTCCCTGCCTCACGTGCCTCGTGCCTGCCTCACGTACCTCATGTCTTCCTCCCATGCCTACCTCACGTGCCTCATCGACCGTTCTCAAGACATGCTTAGGGATTTCACGGTGTACAACATCCCTGCTTCACGGGCCGCATGCCTGCCTCATGTGCCGCAATCCCGCCTGACATGCCTCATCTGCCTCTGCCTCATAGTGTTCTCGAAATTGGCCAGTGCGCAAACCCCTGGATGTACACATCCCTTAAGTCAGTCAGGTCCTTCTTCTGAACATTATCTTTCTTCACCTTCCCTTGTCTAACTCGTACGGACTTTTTGTATTTGTTCCTTGGGGGGGGGGGCACTGCAGAGCATTATTGTGTATCTCCGACAACTGCAGCGGAACATTATCTGATATATCCCACGATTCTCAGAGAACGCGGATCGGGATTATTAGGGAGAAGTTCCGGCTAATATCTTTTTGGAAATCGTTGTACTTTCGCTTCGGAGACCACAGAGGAAATATCTGGGGAAATTTCAGAGAGTGATTTTGGCACTTCGGTTTGGAAATTGTCAGTGTGCAGGGCAGGAACTGGTAATAACTCTGGAGAATACAAAGCTTCCAAATGTTGGCGCCCCATGCAGCTGATGGAACTAAAGCAGGATGCTTCTGTCTATAGGCCTTTTTCCGCGACACAATTGTGGGCCACACACTTTTGAGTGTTTGTCGCGGAAACACGATTGTTTGCCACACAGTCGAGCCACTAGTTGAAACTCGCGGAAACGCCGTTTTGTCTATTTCTTTGACGGTAATTTCAAATATCGGAAAACAAAAATAAAATTCATGTAAAATCTCAATAAATAGAACTCCAGGCTTATTTCCTTACCATTCTGTACATAAAGTATCCTCAGTTTTAAGTCTATATGCTTGAAAAAGTAGTTAAATTTATTGTTTAGACACTATTTTGCTGCTTAATTTTAATTTCCCGCCAGAATCGAGCCACAAAATCGACAATCACCTCTCCAGTTGTTTGTCGAATTTGAGGCACAAAGCGAGCCACGAAAATCTTGTTTGTCGCGGAAACACACTTTTAGAGCCACAATCGACCCACAAACTGTTTGTGCGAGCACGGAAAAACGCCTTATGTTATAGCATAAGTTACTTTTTTTTTATTTCTGCGGAATTCTGGAATTGCAATACTGTTTCGCTGGCTTGAAGAAAAATAAATTATGACTCCTTTGTTTTAAGCCATCTTTCTCGTGTTCAGAGCCTGCCTACCGATGTAAGTCTTTTACAGCGCAGCTTACTACACCGAATTCGCTTCTATGTGTGTTTGTGTTGTTTATTGGAGCTTCCAGAATTTCTTCTCTATGCTCCAGAATCCTTATTCTTGACTTTGTCTCAAATCTGAAAATGACAAATTCTTGATTAATTTTACCCTGACCCCCACACCATAACACAACCATGCTTCGTCACAGTAACTAATCTACTACATATAAACAGTCTACGACACATAAGCAGTCTATTAATTTAATACCATGTTATTCGCTTCTGTTGTTTGCCATGCTTGGAGCAAAACGAAAACGGAAACCGGGGAGAGGGACGAACAAAAATTGTAGATAAGTTTGGTTGTGGAAAAGCAAATTAGTAAAGTGATTTGAAAAATGTAATTTGCGTATTATGGTAGGCTACCGTATAGAGTGTAAAGTAAATACTTTAGTCTGAAATGTTTGGAGTTGGGAATGTATTTGTAGTTATTTGTAGTCGGAATGATACAATTAGTTGCGTTTTTGCTGATACCATGGTATCTGTTACCACGGTCTAAAGTCGTTTTTGCAGTTATCGTGGTATCTGATACCACGATCAAAAGGCGTTTTTGTAGTTATCGTGGTATCTGGCCAGTTATCGTGGTATCAGATATTCAGATACTACGGTCCAACCGTGGTAACTGGTCGTGGTATCTGAAAAGTCATCTCACTTTCATCAAATTTTGTCAGATTGTTGAGAAAGAAGTTTAGCACTTAGTGATGTAACTGGATATCTGTTTTTCTTTTGGGATGATTTCGAAAATTGCAATTTCGGCAATAGTCGTTTTTGCAGAGCACCGTGTATCAGATACCACGATAACTGCAAAAACGACTAATTGCAGATCCAGTTACCGTGGTAAAAGATACCATGGTATCAGCAAAATCGCAACTATTATGTTTCTCTTTATTCTTTTTTTCCCTTCTTTGTCTAGTAAAGTGTTTGTCTCCTTTTTTTTTTCATTTACAGTAGTTTGGTTGAGAGTGGAATTTTTACGTAGTCTGAGGTTTGAAGGACAGAAACAAAAAAATTAATAAGAATTCTTAAAAAGTAGAATTATAAATAAAATTGAAAAAAAAAGTAGTGAACGAGAAGAGAAAAGTCCTCCCCGAGCGGGACTTAAAACGACCTTTGGCCCTTAGAAGCTCAGTGACCTTAGCAGTGGCCCTGAAAGCAACTGCAAGTTGACCCAGTAGCGGCCTTGAGAGCCAAAAGATCGTGTGTGACAGTTCACTACTTATAATGTTCCGTCTCACAGGCATCTACCCCATCAAAATCAGATCCTTTATTTTCTCTATGAGAACCCGCCATCTAGGCCCTGGTCTGTCTTCTCCGACATTGGAGTCCTAGACTTGTAAATTTAATCCAAATCTGCTTCTGGTCTGTGTCATGGACTTGTAGAGAATCGCAAGAAGCCGTGAACGCATTCGTAAGATGCTATAGTTAAAGTTGGTAAAATGTGGAAAGTGAAAATAATTATTGAATGGTTAACTTTAAACACTAATTTATTATACATACAAATAACCAAGTAGATAATGTTGGAAAGGTGAACTAGATAATAGTTATTGTTAGTAATAGATTGTTTAAGTGAAGGATAATGTTCCTTCAGTCTTTTTTTTTAGAGATAACTAGATTTGACTATAAAGACAAAAAATCAACGAAGAAACCAACGAAAATGGGTTTGTATAGGCCAACGAATATACTGAAATAAAAGGCGAATGTTTCGGGAGGACAACCGCCTCCCTTCTTCAGCGCAGACAGAAAATTTCGAGGAAAAATGCCAAAACGAGGATGAAGTTCAACAGCCAAGGAAACTAAAACAAACCAGGAAACCAGCAAGAAACCGAAGATTAAAACAAAATTGGAAGAATCGAAAGCCTAAAATAATGACAGCGAGCCACTCACCAACACCTGCGAATAAAAATTCACAATAAATCACAATCATAATTGTTATTCGCAGTTATTGGTGAGTGGCTCGCTGTCTTTATTTTAGGCTTTCAATTCTTCCAATTTTGTTTTAATCTTCGGTTTCCTGCTGGTTTTCTGGTTTGTTTTAGTTTTCTTGGCTATTGATCTTCATCCTTGTTTTGGCATATTTCCTCGAAATTTTCTATCTGCGCTGAAGAAGGGAAGTGGTTTTCCTCCCGAAATATTCGCCGTTTATTTCAGTATATTCGTTGGCCTATACAAACCCATTTTCGTTGGTTTCTTCGTTGATTTTTGGTGATATGTCAGGCCAATGTGTTTTACGAAATTATCTTTGACTATAAAGTGTTTGAGGAACATTATGTTTTTGTGATTGACTAGAGCCAATAAAGGTATTCTTTTCCCCTTCTTTTGTCAGGTTGCTAGGCTTTGGCTTGTGTTTTTGAATTAAAAAACGGGACGGCGTCTAGTACGCCAATTAGGCTCGGGACTTCCAGGTCCGTCCGGTGGCATTGCCCAAAGTGTGCTGGTCAAGATAATTATACCTTATAGAACATTCCACCTTCCCGTAATACTAAAAATTATCCCATCTCGTTTGACCACACTAATATTTTTTGTCTCTGCAGATATTATTATTGGAACATTTCAAGAAAAATGCAGGCGAACCTTTTGGTCAAACGTCAACCAGATTCAGCTCCAGAGTCATCCGCTTATCGCTTGGAAATTTTGTCACACCCTCCACAAGGTTCTAAGGGATGGGCACGCTGATTTCCTCAGAGACTCTTTACAGTATATTCCGAACATTGTGGAGCTTGGAAAGTTATGGGTGAGTAGGCTGAGACTAATTTATTTTTATTTTTTATATATCATTCAATCTATTTATTATTATTTTATTATTATTATTACTGTTTTATTTCAGTCCATAAGACCATACCTAAAAAAAAAAAAAACGAACATACACCAAAACAGACATTAAACAAAAATACATAAGAAATCCACCCCATGCAAAAGATATCCAGGAGGATACCTTTCCATACGGGTAGCGCATAGAAAATGGATAGGGCAGCAAAAGCTACCAAATCATTATCACAATCTTTTAATTGGTAAAACATTCATCATCAGCTTTGCGGCGCAGCTCCTTCAGGCTAGCAACTCTTTTTTCAACCATTGAACCACTGACACTGCATCGCCTAGTCAACCGGAAAAATTTCCGAAAAACCGAATTGTAAACAACTTGCAAAGCTGACAAAGACCGAGCATGGACAGAGGAAACGAGGCGAAGAGCAAAAAAATGATAAGAGTAGCTGCGTTCTTTGTCACGGGAGTTCTAACCGGTGGTCTCCGGTTTTTCTTATAAGCAGTTTTTGCAGCCACCGGTGACTACTCACCAGTCTTATAACCCGTTTTTGAATTAACTGATGTCCGGTTTTACCTCACCGTTGCGGACTAACCAGAACCTACTCGGGAGCCCGGCGTCAGCGACGAGTTAGCAAGTTTTCATCCACTCATCGGTGAACCAAGTATTCAAGTATTTATTTACGTACTAAAATTGTTTAACACTGGACAACTTGGTCTATTGGCCTAGAAGGAAAATAATCTTGTGTAGGCCTAGCTAAACTACAACTTAAAGATTAAAGGAAATGAAACACAACCGAAAAAGACACATAAAGAGGAAAAAGAAAAAAAAAGAAGAAGAAAAAAGAAGAAAAAAAAAGAAGAAGATTTATTGAGAGAAAATGAGTAAGTGACCAAAAAACGCGTTATAAGAGAAGAACCGGACACTGGTGACAAAACACCAGAGACAGCCCGGAGTGCAACGAACGCAGCTAGTAGGTCTTGAAAAGGCGGACCTT
Source organism: Branchinecta sandiegonensis (assembly GCA_030848855.1). Classification (NCBI taxonomy): domain Eukaryota; kingdom Metazoa; phylum Arthropoda; class Branchiopoda; order Anostraca; family Branchinectidae; genus Branchinecta; species Branchinecta sandiegonensis. The sequence goes on along the minus strand of JAUPMV010000016.1, from coordinate 16,665,743 downwards.
TACAGGCTCTTCTACTAAACCAAACTTCCAAACAAGTATGACCCATCTCAGTAATAGCAGGGCGAAGCGCCGTAAAGATGGAGTAACGGTCAGACCGTGGCTGAAAAATTCATCTCACTTGAATCATCAACAACACAAGGGTCTAGGTTTTTGTCCCATTGGTGAGAAAGAAGTTTGGCATTTGTGACATGAGTAAATATCAGTATATTCTTTTGGGATGACTTCTAAAAGCGCAAATTCGGCGATTGTCGTTTTTGCAAAGCCACCGTGGTATCAGACACCACGGTAACTACAAAAATGACAAAATGCAGACTCAGTTACTGTGGTATCAGATACCATGGTATCCGCAAAAACACTCTATTGACTCAGAAGAACGAAAATCCTGTAGCCGTTAATCAAGAATATAAGTTGGAGAGATTAGGCGGAATTTACCAAGGGAATCTTACTAAGGAACCCACTATAGAATAGAATAGAACATATTACCAAAAGCCCGTGTGCCGTGGCAACAAAAATTTTATAAATAAACTAGGTTATGGAACTAACAAACTCCTCCTATTATAAAAATCTCAGACCATGGTATCTGTTACCACGGTAACTGGATCTGCAATTAGTCGTTTTTGCAGTTACCGTGGCATCTGTTATACGGTAACTCTGCAAAAACGACAATTGCCGAAATTGTGCTTTTCGAAGTCATCCCAGAAGAAAAACTGATATTCAGTCACATCACTAAGTGCCAAACTTCTTTCCCACCAGTTTGACAAAAACTGATGAAAGTGAGATGACTTTTTCAGACACCACGATCAGTTACCACGGCTGGACCGCGGTATCTGAATATCAGATACCACGATAACTGGCCAGATACCACGATAACTGCAAGAACGCCTTTTGACCGTGGTATCAGATACCACGATAACTGCAAACACGACTTAAGACCATGGTATTAGATACCATGGTATCAGCAGAAACGCAACTAACACTTTCCTCCAGCAAAATGCCATAGTGTTGGACATGAGGGTTTTTAACATACTCTTTATTTACGCACTAGCCTAATCATCAAACAGATATAACGTTACTCTCTGGCCATTGGCACGGTACTGATAATTCATTCCGTGATTAGCCGAATGATCTCGTCTCTCGACTGCTGTGTTCGCTGGCTCGCCTCGAGCGGTAGGATGAATCGGTAATCACAACACATAGAGATAGAAAACACACACAAAGAAAAGGAAAACAACAAAACAATCACAACAATCATGCAGACTATTCTTGCTGCTGCGTTGCAGCAAAAAGAGACTGCCACACAGGCAGGCAATGAAAAATTGGCTTAAAGCACAACAGGCAATAACTATGCTTTATTTTTATAAAATGCTTCACACATACACATTTCTGACTTCCACTAGATAGCGCTTAAAAAATAAGCCGTTTTCTTGTTATCGGTTGTCATTGACTCTTTGGCGTATCGGCGGAGACGATTTCAGAGCATGGCAATGCAAAGCGCGGAAATTCAAATACCCTCGGCCATGTACGAAAATCAAACTTTTTGTAAATTGTCGCCATTTTTGTCGCCATAGCTGCTAAAATAAACCGTCCCTGTAGCTGGCAGATTGCTCCAGTGTTATCTTATCTAACTTTCTGTTGTTCATAGTACCGAAGAAAAGTTTTGCTTTCTGGATGTAAAGTTACAATACTGCCAAAAATGAACAAATATAACCAACCTACTTGCAGCAGATTCCAGAGCTTACAAGGAATTCTCAGTTAACACCGTTAATATGAATATTTGCCAACAATACAATAATCCGGAATATATAATAACAGGAAATAGATAAGAAAAAAGAAACTCCGCTTATATTTGTCGAAGCTAGTAAATCGGAGTAGCCTATGGCAGTCAGCAAAAAACCACGTAGCGATACATTAGCGAAAATAAGTTGTCGAGGAATTTGCTGATTTCTGATGTAACATTGTATTCTAGGGGGTGGTAATGTGGTATCATGATTGTTTGATCCGCCCACTGAACTTTAATAGGAAATTTTATAACCTCAATGTTGGAACCCAAAAGACGGCACAGAAGTGCCGCTCTGGCCTTGCGGCGAATTTCTTCAAAAATGAGGCATCTCCTCTAGAAAAGTGCCGATGATTCACTACAAATACGCCTTAGCTTAAATAAACGCCGGATCAAACGGTTATAACTTATTTAACATTGCCAAGACTCTCAGCGGTAGGATGATCACCAATAGCGAACATGGTAGGTGATAATTACAAAATAAATTTTAAAACCTATGTCAACGAATCATAACTGTTGCGATATTGGTCAAAATTATAAATCATTCAACTGTCATTCTTTTTTATTTCGCCAGCATGTAATCACAAAAAAACAGACAAGACTACAAATATTTCAAGTTCACGTTTGAATTACAAAGCCTAACGAGCGAAGGGACGAAGCTCTTTTGTATAGCTTGACAAGGCAAGGTAAGGTAAGGTACAATTTTATTGACAAATATAAATGACCTCATGTTGCTTAAAAGCGTCAGACATGCCAGGGGCATAAGGAAACGACGCTTCACTAATTCTGATTTTCTTGTCAAAATTATTAATACTATCCTAAGGCGTTATAAACAAAAAACAAAGAAACAACTAACACACATCAACATTAGAGTTTTAGAACAAGATATATAACTAAAACAAACACAAATACCAACACGAGAACTTACGACAACAGAAAAAAACCTTTTTTTTAGGTGTTTTGTTAAAAAAAAGGAAAAGAAAAAAGGCTTGCGGCAATGGTCTGATCTTCCCCGAGCACACACAAAAATTAATCAAATAAAATAAAATTTGACGAAAATTTGTGATCTATTGAGTTTGCGAAGAATTATTCTTCTATCGGTTTAAGTTTATTTTACTTCTTTTTGTTTTGTTTGTAGCTTTTTTAATTATCACGGGTCTTCTTCAGGCTCAAGTTAGAAAAACAAACCTGCGATCAGTTCAGTTCAGCAGGTATGATTCGCCGTTGATGATGATGATGATGAAATTTTTACGCACTTAAGAAGAGGAAAATAGTGCAGTACAGTCAGCCTGGGCTGAAGGAACTCTTTATCTGTGAAAGACGAGTACGGGATTCTCTTGTTACAGGGTCACCTGAAAGATGGCTACGGGAAACTGATTCGAATGTACTGCGTGATGTTGGCGGGGAAACTCGAGTTCCATCGTCGGAATCCCCTTATCCCCGGAAATTTGAGCGTCACAGACGAAGAGATAAGGCGGATGGCGGAAAACGACATAAACAACTAGTAAGTCCGCACTTTGTTCCTTCGTAATGAAGCTGAATTGCATTTATTTTTCTGCGTCAGGAACACACAATGATAAGAACTTCTGTCTCTCAGCCACTCTCGAGAAGAGAAATTAGCGATCATGTTGTATGATGTTATATGACTAGACGTAAGTTGCAAGGGCTCAAACAGAATTTGTCATCTTTCCTCGATGGGTTTTAAATTATTTTTATTTATTTTTTGTTTTAAATTTTGAATTTTTAAATTTTAATGTTTTTAAAGTTTTTGTTTTAAAAGTTTTTATCATTGTTTGCGGTTTTTGATCTGCCTTCCCCATTTTCATGTGTTGTTGTTAATTTTAGTCGTTCCGATGGATTAGAGTTTGCTTTAGTGTTGGTCTGTTTTTGCTTGTTTATATAATCATTTATTTTATTATATCAGTTTTGGTGAATCGATAAGACATAATAATAATAATAAGATTATTACCGCAGGACGGATAACGTGTACAGAATTGAGAAGCGGGCTGTTCCTATTATTTACAGTGGACCAAAACTTCCCTGTTGTTATCTTTTAAAGTTTGACCGAACAGGACTGAGAGCCGACAATCTAGATACACATCACTTACTTTGTACTGCTGATAGATATGGCTTAGGTCAGTACAGGGAAATAAATATAATGCCTGCAGCTGGATAGCGTGATTTTTATACGCTGTTTTTTATGGCACTTGCAGCCTCTGGCTCAAGTGCCATATACCGATCGCAATTCCGTCTGTCGGTCTGTCTGTCCGGTTTGTCTGTCATACTTTTTCGAGTTAGGGTACTTACAGACGTGCTAGAACGATGAAACTTGGCAGGCGTATTAGGGACCCGATCAAACTGACCTGGAAATGATCTTGTTTCCCGATCTGACCACTGGGGGGGGGGGGGGGGGGGGTGGAGAGCGGGTGAATCTGGAAAATTTAGGGCAGTCTGTCAAACTTTTTCGAGTTAGGGTAGTTCCATATGTGCTAGGACGATGAAACTTGGCAGGCGTATCTGGAACCCGACCAAACTAACTTGAAAAAAATCAGTTTCCTGATCCGACGATCTGGGGGGGGAGGAGTGGAGCGGAGGAATCCGGAAATTCGAGAAGTTCGTAATTTTCGAACGGGGATTGGATTGGAATGAAACTTAAAACTGAATAGATGACATATCTATGATATCCCATGGTCCGGACCGGATTCGACGACTATGGGGGTTTGAGGGAGGGGGGGGGGGGGGCAGAAATCTCGAGAAACGGTTAGAATGGAGGGATCGGAGTGAAACCTGCTGGGAAAAATAAACATCTGCTCTAGGTAAAAGTTTACACAATTGGACTGGATCCGGACGGAGGGGTGTTTCCCGGAATTCCGGTGATGGTGGTTTTGGTGATTTGGACGACGAAACTTGGCAGGCATATCAGGGACCTGATCAAACTGACTTGAAAATACAAATTTCTCGATCCGATCATCGCGGGTGGTGGTGATGGAGGGAGGGGGAATCCGGAATATTCAAAACATATGTAACTTTGAAATGGCCGTTCTCACCCGGGTGATCGAATTGGAATGAAACTTAATAACTGAATAAATGACATATCTCTTATGTCCCATTTGAAGTCCGGACCGGTTTCGACAGCTCTGGGGGAGTTGGGGGGGGAGGGGCGGAAATCTGGAGAACTCGCCTCATGTATCCTTTTCATAAAAATATATTTTATTTTATTACCACTGTGTGTGTGTGTGTGGGGGGGGGGGGGTACCCGTTTTTTTCGAGGGGGGGATTGACGGGGGAGGTATGGGGGAGGGGTGTTTTTTTTTTTCGGAAATATGTGTAGGCTATAATGTGAATATCTGGTAGGTTAAATATGTGTAATTTATTACCCATCTACAATATACAATCTTTTAATTTTACCCTCACAAGGAAGTAACTAAATTTTTTAGTATATACAGTATATCTGGCTTCAAACCAGAAGGGTTCTTTAATGATATATTTCATATTTTTCCATGTAAAAATTATAAGAGCTCATCCCCTTTTAACAGATTAAATTAACAGAGGCGAAAGCCTTTTTACTACCGTTATATTGTTATTAATAGGTACAAAAGCACGAGGCGGAGTATAAGGAAAAGAAAGAAAAAATAACGAAAAACGAACCAAATAAGATCACAACTGTATAGTTTGCAGTAGAATATACAGTCGGGGTATGCTTATCTGAATATTTCTATGATAGCCCAATGAATTTTGCAAAGACAAGAAATTACAGAAGAATACGCATGTGCCTGAGATCTTTTTTTCGCAGCATAGGGTAGAGACAAAAAGGAAAAGCAGGAGGAGTAGCAAAACTTTTAGAGATTTTGCCAGTCCTGGTTGATTGATTCTGGCTCTGTTGGGGCGATTTGGTACATATCCGCCCCTCGTGGCATTTTTAGTCAAGTGAAGAGCTGCTTCGCACATTTTCCTGACGGTTGTTGATACCAGCATCCCAACCCCTGATGCGATTTCACAAGTATATGTGAATCTTCAGTGGATCAAAGCACAGGTACTTGAAGAGTATCTAAAATATTTTTTTTTGGCAATTGGTCTACTCTTGATCTTTCATCCGGGTCTCCAAGTCAAAACTATAGGCAACCCCGGTCTGGTAAAATTCGTGGATAAGCACTGTTAACAGAACCGTACTTATACCCGATGAAAAGTTTGTAGCCTCCGTAGTAGTATGGTAGTAGTACGAAAACGTTGCATGTAATACTATGTAATAGCAAAGAATACTATCATTTAATGTGCCGCAGACTGGTCCAATCTTATGTAGTAGTATCCAGTAGCATCCTGTCTTGCCATAGTAACATCCAGTCTTGCTAATTGTACCATATAGTAGTATGCAGTAACACGGTAGCCTTGAAGTAGAAGCATGTAGTAGCATCGTTAGTACTGCATGCAACTTTTTTTTACTACTTCATAGTACTTTTTCATCGGGTAGCTTTCAACTGGCAGTTGAGATGCTGGACTACATGGATGACATACTCGCACTGCAGTCTGCAGTCTTCAGCTCCCTTGACTCCTCCCGAGCCAGTTCCATGACGAAACATTTTTTTGTTTGCAATTGGTCTCTACTCTTGATCTTCCATCCGGGGTCTTCAAGTTAAAACTTTAGGAAACCCTGGTCTGGTAAAATAATAATGATAATAATGTATATTGCAGAACAATATGGCCACAAAGCCTCTACAAAGTTCTTTTCAGTTTCAGTTTCAGTTTCACTGGACTATATTTAAAGACAATAAAATTACACAATTTACCATTCCTGCCAGAAAATTTAGTGCTTGGCTAGGACAGGGAAATAACCGATATTAATTTAAACACCAAACAGAATCAACTAACTGAATATTCTATTTAAAGATAAGGAAGGTGAGGAAAAAAATAACCTATGGTTTCAACTTTAAATAAAAGGAGAGGAAAAATAAGGGAAAGAAGGAACGAGAAAGAAAGAAAAGATAAGAAAAGAAAAGAAAAACGGAAACATTTGAAACATTTAGGATCGTACATTTGGGAAAGAAACACTTCATCAATTTCTTTCTTGAATCGGCTCAGTGGTGGAAAGTTTGCCGTTTCTTCGGGCAGTTGATTCCAATGGGGCGGCACGAGGGCACTGTTTACAGAACCGTACTTGCAGCTTTCAACTGGCAGTTGAGATGCTGGACTACATGGATGATATACTCGCACTGCAGTCTGCAGTCTTCAGCTCCCTTGACTCCTCCAGAGCCAGCTCCATGACGAATTCCGGTCAATGTCGACTATCGCCTATGATCCCATGTATTCAAGATTCGTCGCTGCTGTATGATTACACTGTGAAGCTCATGTTCAAGCTGCATGGAGGTAAGCGTATTTTTGACCTCATATGTAAAACCATGGCGGTTTTGCCGATTAGCGCTGATTTCTGCAATGACTGTTCGTCTGAATTCAGGAAACGAAAGAAAACAAAATAGTTAATTTGAAGAGAAATAGTCCTTAAAGGACCCCTCGCACAATCTACTCTTCAACTTACAGTATTTTAAAATATTTGAAAAAAAATAACCCACGGTTTTTGCTGTTTTAAGCCTTTTCCGAGACCCGTTGACTTATAGCGAAAACAGGGAAACAATTTACATAACCGTTTTTTCTGATAGAAAAACTTTTCGCAGACAACCGTCAACGGCGTGATACACATTGAAGGTAGCAACACACGGCAAGTGACAAAGTCAGCGTCATTTATTAAAGGGGTTAGAATGTACCGTATCAAATTGGGGTCTCCGGGTTTAGAAATATATGGAGTGATTATGGAAGTAGGTTGCGTTAGTATTACAGGTAAGACAGGTCCTTTAAGATGGAAATAATAATAGTAGTGAAATGAAAAACTAAAAATAGCAATATATATTTGGATTATGTCTTCAAAACTCAGATAGTTTCGAGGCCCGGGATAGGCCGGTGGATATGAGTTGGCTCCTCCTTTGGGAGGAGTCAAGTAGTGACAAATGACAGGCCTTGAAGCAGGAGTCGATGGTGACAAGTTACAGGTGGCCCGCATTGGAGATGAAAACAAAAATAGTAGTGACTTAGAAAACAAAAGTACTATTTAATATTGCTATTAATATGGAAACAATATTTGTTCCTACGGCCCAAGCTGACTGCGAATCATATTTGACGGTGCAAAACGGATAAGTCAGCTACATTTTATTCGAGCAATATTACGGCCCTTCTTGGCAAGGGTCCTCTTCAGGCTCAAGCCGCTCAAGCTGGAAAATAAACTTCCCAACTTGAGCGGTTCTGAGCCTGAAGAGGACCCTTCCAAGAAGGGCCGAAATATAGCTCCAATAAAATTCAGCTGACGTATCCGTTTTGCACTATCAAATATAATTCGCAGTCAGCTTGGGCTGAAGAAATATTTAGAGCTATATTTCCGCCCTTCTTGGCAAGGGTTTTATTTTCCAGTTTATTTTCAAGTTTATTTTCCAGTTTATTTTCCAGCTTGAGCCTGAAGAGGACCCTTGCCAAGAAGGGCCGAAATATTGCTCGAATAAAATGTAGCTGACTTATCCGTTTTGCACCGTCAAATAGGAAACAATATTAGTAGTGAACTGAGACAGAGACTAAAACACAACGTAATACACTGTCAGAAGTTTCATAAAAGATAACACGAGGATGCGCGGTTTCAACAGATAATGCGTAACAGATAACACTTCGGATGTTATCTATTGTGTTTGACAGCGTTATGCACGAAAATGTTATGCATAACAAGCCTTGTTAGGAAGAGCCAAAAAAGCATCCGCTGACTTTATTCCTTATCTTCATGATGTCGGAATACTCAACAGGCACTTTTTGGCGGTTTTTCGGTTCTTCCTGATGGTAGTGCTTATTATGCATAACATTCTGAAACACAACAGATAACATCCGAAGTGTTATCTGCTACGCATTATATGTTGAAACTGCGCATCCTCGTGTTATTTGTTATGAAACTTCTGACATTGTATATATCAACGCTGATGCGTAGCCTGATGAGAGTGAGACATATCTCAACGGAAGAAATGTGTTGAAGAAATTCTGTAAAGCTGCTTTCACATTGACGCGTCGTTGCGATGCATTGCGTATGCGTTTATCTTGCGTTGCGTATAGGTTGCGCAGCGTAGCTTTCACACCTGCGCGAGAAGCTTTCACGCTGGATGCACATTTGCATTTTTCTTTCTCGGTTTCTTCTGCTGTATTTTCTCGGTCTTCTGCTGTATTTTAGTTTCTTCCACTGGTAGCAATTTTTTCTTCGTCATCAGCATGTTTTTCCAGTTTTTCTTCAGAAAATTCCATTTTCGACAAATCTGATGCGTACGCGTCGACGCAACACAAGAGTAGAACTTGGTTCTATTCTTGCGTTACGTTTTATTTGTCTGCGTAAGCTCTGCGTTGCGTCGACGCAAGCGCAACGCAAGGCTTGCGTAGCTCAGTGTGAAAGGCAAACGCGTCAATGTGAAAGCAGCTTAAGACGAGTCGGGACCAAGAAGCAGGGACTGTCAGGGGTTATAGTAGGGCCATAATCAATCAATCAATCGATCAATCATCGTATTTATTCCTGAATATCTGTTTCACAACATGATAACATAGGACTGTAACTTAAACAAAATATAATTGATATGTTCAATTCATTTAAAAACCTTTACGACTTCATAACTTTGTAACAAAATTAAACGGTATGTCAAACACAAAAATATAAAACATGTATTACTAAATTAATTGTCAAAACATTATACGTGTCTTCACTTGCTAAAAAACTTCACAAAATATGAAAATAATAGGTCCGTAATGATAATAAAGTGTCTTTTGAAACTTTTTCTGAAGTATAAGCACATTCGTCGCATTCTTAGAGAACTTTTTAATAGAGGTAAATTTTTTTTCTTTCAAAGAGTTATTCTCCACTGTAAATGACTTATGGCTCCACTGTAAAAAGCTTTTCCGTATAAAGATCAAAGTTAACTGCAGTATTTGTTACTCGGATTACCCTTATCTTTGCGCAGATAAGATTAATATCAAATAGAGATAAGATGAGTCCGAGTAGCATTTACTGCAGTTAACTTTAATCTTTATACGGATCACAATGTCTGTATCAGTTAAAAGAACTGTGCTTTCCATACCTTGATGTGAGCAGCTTTGAACGCAATGACGCATCTTATATACTGACATCGTTTTTATCCACCAGATTCTCGTAATTTGCAATGCTCTGCCGAATTTCCTTTTGGAGAAACTGTGATAACGCCAAAATTGTTATTGAAATAACACTTGTTTTAAACAAAATAAAACTTCTTTTCCCATTTTACCTACCGCAGAACATTTTGCCAATGTCGCAACCCTGCAAAGAAGCCGAAATTGAGTTTAAATATTCCTTCAGCCCAAGGTGACTGCGAATCATATTTGATAGTGCAAAACGGATATGTCAGCTGAATTTTATTAGAGCTATATTTCGGCCCTTCTTGGCAACGGTCCTCTTCAGGCTCAAAGCCGCTCAAGGTGGAAAAACGAACTTCTGTGAAAACTTGTGTTTTCCCGCAAGTTAAAATTCAGCTGATGTATCAGTTTTGCACTATCAAATGCGAAATTGAGTTCCGCTGGCTACTTGAATTCATTCCTCTCCCTTTTCAGCTCTACCTCCCGATACGCTGAGTGGTCATCGTGAACGGTTCAACGCCCAGTTCCAATCTCTCCGACAGTTCTATATCAACTCGAGCAATTTGCAGTACTTCAAGAACCTCGTCCAAGTTCCTCTTTTACCTGATGTAAGTTGTATAGAAAACAAGTTGACGATTCTGGCTGTCTGTAAGGCTCCGCTGGCTTATCCGCCAGTCGGTGTGATAATTCGTGAACCGATGATGTTATCACTCTTTACTTCAGAGGTCCAAATGAACCTTTAAATGCCGTCTCGATGTCGATACTCTGACCGCGGGCTACGCCCGACTGACGAACATATAGGTAGCGTGCGAACGGCGACATTACTCAACCTTTCGAAGGCTAAATATTCCTTCAGCCGAAGCTGACTGCGAATCATATTTGGTAGTGCAAAACGGATACGTCAGCTGAATTTTATTGGAGTTATATTTCGGCCCTTCTTGGCAAGGGTCCTCTTCAGGCTCAAAACCGCTCAAGTTGGAAAAACGAACTTGTGGGAAATTTTCGAAGGCGTATTTGGGATCGTAGTCTTTTGTTTGGTGGTTCGATTTATATATTAATCTCTCAGCTCACAAAATATCGAATGTATTCCAATTGGTTTGGCTTGGCTTCACTCAAACTAGCATCATATCGAATGTATTCCAATTGGTTTGGCTTGCCTTCAGTCAAATTAGCATCACAATCTCATCTCAATCTCGTCTGCTTTAAAATCGCTCTTCCGTTCCTTGCTTCTCCACTCACACCACTTCCTTTTGGTTGGCGGAAAGAATAGAATGATAATATCGGTCAATTTCATACTTAGCATAAGCGGGATTCTGACTACACTGCAAAAGCTGATACGGAACATGAATCGTACTTAAAAATGAAGCCAGTGTAATAAGATAAACAGAAAAATTCGCATTTTTCCAATCAAGTTTGTAAAACCATTTAGAACGTGAACCATGATTCTTGGGAGCACTTCCAGAAGAAATTGCTAGCTTTGGTAAACAAAATGACAGCGGAAGATGATCAAGATCTTGCTCATCAAAATGAACCGTAACTGGAGAGCAAACTAGAGTCGCAGAACAGACAACATGATCAATATTTGATTTACTACCTGAATGGTGAATATACGTATAATCATGGGACTTCTGAACAATTTTGTAAGCAGGGAGAGAGTCAAGAAGCTGGTCATTCCTTACATTATCAGAAGCAAGATCAGTATTAAAGTCCCCAGCAATGACAAAATGCAGCCCGTGATCAGAAATCTTTTGAGTTAAAGTTTTAAGACCATTACAAGCACATGAAAACTTCTGAAGTGAACGAATAGAACGGTCATTATACGGCAAATACACATTAATAAACACAGTGTTACCAAGTCGTACAGCAAGAAAAGTATCATCTGATTGGAAAAGCACAGGACTCGCACCAGGGATATTTTTCTTAAACGCACAAGCTAAACCGCCAGAAGGGCGACCACGCGTAACTTTAGCTGGACGCACAAAGACCATGTGATCATTGCTTCGTCTCAAAAAATTGTCGCTGAGAGCCGTTAGTAAATGCTCCTGGAGACAAACCACATCGTAATTAGCATACAGTTCATCAATCAAAAAGTCCTTGCCTCTCGTTCCATTAACATTGAATGAGACTATACTGATTTCCGAATTCATTTCTGAGAATAGACCTTGTCAATGATCTTTTTAATCACAGGGCATCGTAGGCTGTAAGATGGATGAGATTCTCCACAATTTGCACATTTCGGAGATTCCGTACAAGGATCACTGTTTGTGAATGTATGCGGCCCAGCACAACGAGCGCACTTGGGAGTACGACTAGTACAGGCACTTTCCAAGTGTTCCGGAGAACGACACTTGAAGCAACACTTTGGCAATTGCTTAAACTCATATACACGGAAATTTTCGTACCCGATCTTCACACCGTTCCGTAGAAATGACCCTTTGGAAATCATGTCCGCAAACTCGAGCTTTACCGATTTGCTTGTTCCAAGCCGACTAGATCCAACTATACCGAACTGGTTCCGTAACGATTCAAGGTCAAAATCAGACGGGACTTCTCGAATAACGCCGAAGTGTTTTTTAGAAAAAACCTTGACATTAGAACCAGGCAAAACTTCCTTCGCTGATTTGCAAAAATCCTCAGCTGCAGATTTCTCAATGCTCACCGCCCACCGTTTTTCATTCACACGCACGCTGGTAACCAGTTGATGACCGGAAATCGATGTGGAAATGGGGAAATGGGAAATGGGAATTCTTGTACGTATATTATATTTTCCGAACTGAGCATAACATCACTTCTGTTATCTAATCGATAATTAATTATAAATGACCAACCAAATGTCTCATACGGCTAGAATTTGCTTAAAGTTTAACTGAAAAGGGCTGGGATAGGAAAATCTGGTTACGCATCACTTATTTACTTAAATTTGCTTGAAGACCCGCTGAAAATGCGTTACTTCGTTGTACCGCTATTCACGAATAATCGATTTTCAAATAGTGGAATTTACATGTGACTTGTGGTGCCCCTTTGCACTTTTATCTGTGCTGTATGCCTTACGAGAAAGATTTAGGATTTTTTTTTTGTTCAGGCACTAAGCAATCTTCACCAAGCTCATCATTGCCCACTGAAGAGACCCGTTTGTGTTGTGATTAAAATTTCCCGCATCACAGTAGAATTTACGCTGTGGGGACGGCCGCAGGTATTCTGAACGTCATAACTAGAGCAGATAGTGGAAAATAAGAAAATCCCTTAGCGGAATCCAAATAATCCAGTGTAGGCTATTCGATTAAATGACACAAAAATAAGTCGGCTTTTCAGTTTAACTTTAAAGCACAGCTCTTACTAGAAAGGATCGGATAAAATGGTTCAGAAATATTCTTTTCCGAAAATACCAAAACTTGCCCCGTGAAATTAGCCATTTTCTAGTGGGCGCTTGTCGATACTATCGAGACTTAAGAAGGGTTTTTGCGAGATCCCGGAATCACTTTCCGACGAGCGAATCGCATCGCGAAAACTGCGGGAAAGCGATTCCTGGACTAACTTTCCACTTTCCCGCTGGACTGATGGCGAAAACGCATGGAAAGCGGATATCGCCGAGAAAATGTTGAACTACAAACTTTTTCGTATAAATATTGTTCACTTAACGGTTTTTTAGTTCTCATATATTCCATCGAAGTCACTTTAGTTACGATTACCATTTTTTTTTATTTAGTAGTGCCACTTGCACTCTTTTGCTTGCTGTGGAGCTTTCCACTAACCTCGTGGAATCACTTTCCGGGAAAGCTGCTTCGGTTCCAAAGCGCGAAAACCGGGTTGGAAAGTTGGGCAACTTTTCCGAAGGAGCGCGAGAACCATTGGAAAGTGATTCCGACTTTGCAGTTCGCGAAAACCCTCCTTATCGCTCTGTAAAGGGGTCAAATATTTGAAAACTTTATACTCCGTGGTAAAAAAAGTGGGAATACGAAGCAAAAAGGAAAGAAGTACAACACACAAGACAGAGATTTCGGCCTAAGGTGGATTCTAAAATGAAAAACATATTTTGAAGCTTCTCACGCGGTTTCGAAAGAGTTATCAGCGGACCTTGATGCTTCTTGGGAAGTTTCCGCTCTGTGATTGACAAACTCGGCTCGATTCGACCGCAGAATTATTAAACAGCCGCGAAAACTCGTAGGTGCAAAATGAAACAATGGCGAAGGGCGGGGATTTCTGAACCTTATAATTCCATAGGTGAGCTCTAGCGGGGTGACAGGAAAGAGAGAATAAGTAAGAGGGGTCCTTTAAAGTGGACTTCAAAAGTACGCAGTTTCTGCTTAGACCAACGCTATCAGTAGGTCGTGATACCACCAACCCCTTCTGCGAAAGGGACATAAAAATTGACCAAAATCGCACCTATGCTCACATCCTTATTCAGCCGCTCTTCGCAATTGGCTAACCTCTTTGTTCACCACGTAGATGCGTTTTTTTTTCTAAAATTTTCTTCCTGTAGTAAATCGTTCAAATTCGTATTTGATAGTGCAAAACGGATGCGTCAGCTGAATTTTGTTAGAGCCATATTTCGGCCCTTCTTGGCAAGGGTCGTCTTCAGGCTCATAGCCGCTCAAGTTGGAGGAACGAGCTTGTGGGAAAACCATTTTGGGAAATGCACATGAAAACTTAAAAATGTGGCTACTGTTCGCGACGGTTTGGGTGTGGTTAGTCAAAGTGGCTGGGGACTTAGATGCCCTCGGCGCAGCGCGACAAGTTTGTTTTTCCAACTTGAGTGGCTTTGAGCCTGAAGAGGACCCTTGCCAAGAAGGGCCGAAATATAGCTCTAATAAAATTCAGCTGACCGTTTTTGCTCTATCAAATATTATTCGCAGTCAGCTTTGGCTGAAGGAATAATTGAAATTCAGCAATAAAATTAACAATTTTTTATGTTTACTAGCAGCTGAATTCGTCCGAAACTACAAAAACAAATTTCTCAGCTACATAAACTGCAACTGCAGCGTGAAGGGTGTCCTTTCCGTTTAGAAAACCTTTTTGGGGTGGCTTTACTGAAAACAAAATGCAGAACTAACTTTCCAATTAACTGAAAATTTTAATTCTGAAAGGAAGCTAGGGACAGTGTAAAATAACCGAGGGGTCAATCAATATTAAATTTCACTAACACGCTTATTTCATTAGAGTCCATCTGTCCCAAGCTCACTTAAATTACTCCAGCAGGGTCTCTCTCCATTCATTCGACCGTGCTCACTTTTTTTATCAGGGGAATTGCCGAATGTCAGGAAAAAGTCTAGCGATTAGGGACGCAGGGAAAATTGGGGTGATTAGGACGCAGAGTTAATCAGTAATATAGGTGCGACGGGTTCTTTAAAGTTTAACCAAATAGGGACGAGATCCGACAGTACAGTTACAGTTCACTTGTTTACTTAAATATGCCGGAAAACACTATAAAAAAATGCGATACTTCGTTACTACGCTATCCGTAGATAACCAATTTCATGGAATGAACTTATTCTTTCGGATTTGTGGTACCTCTATGTGCTTGTCCCCTATACTTGAAATGTTCAGCGACTACAAAGGTAAGCCATCTCCGAAGAATAACAGTCAAGTAACAAAAAGGCATATCTTATCATCACTTTCCTACTTTTTTCATCCGTGAATTTCCTAGCTTAGCTTCCGTAACACATGGGAATGCAGACTTTTGTTGAAATTCAAATTCTCCGCGTCTGAGTTCTGAACGTTATCACTAGACCCGGGTGAAAAAATAAAAAAATCCCTTAGATGAGTTAATGGAATTCCGCTTCAGATCAGACGTAAAAATAAGTTGCCTTTCCAGCAGAGATGGGCGAATTCGACCATGAAAGGATTCGAATCCGGATCGAGGGCTAAGTGCGAATCCGAATCCGAATCCACCATTTCATAAGGATTTGAATCCGACCTAAACAAAAAATCAAATCATTTACGCAGGTTATAGTTTAAAAATCAGATGTGACAAAAATCAGTGATGTCTAAGTTAATCAGACAACGTGATAGATTACTGAGGATGGTTGGTTGTAGAGATAACAAGAGCTGGAAGCTCATATGGCACTTGTAAGGCTGGGTTAGATGGAAGGGACGGTCACAAGTATTTTTTTCACTTTTCGGTTAACACTTGCAAGGCTGGGTCAGAGGATGGAAGTGATGGTCAAAAGTTTTTTTTTCACTTTTCGGTTAAGATGCGCACTTTAAGGGTGCTAGAAATTAACTTCTAATCAAAACCCTTGAGGCAAAAAGGATCATGTGCTCATGGCGATGTTGAAAAATTAAATTTTGCTTAAAAAGTATTTTTTGAACTTTGCGGTTAAGATGAGTTCTTTAATTGGGATGGTCAGATCGGATAAGTGACGATGTCTAACCCAATAATATCAAGATTGTCAAGTTTCTAATGCTCCAGCAAACCGTCCTAGTACATGTGGAAGTACCTTAACTCACGATCACCGGAATTCTGAACACCCCCATACAGCCCCCCCCCCCCTTTCGGTACCCGAATGCGGTCCGATTCTGTCACTGATGCATCTAAGACTTTTGCCTGTACTTCCGACCAAGTTTCATCCTGATCGCTCCACTCTGTGCGTGTCACAAGATTTCCGGTTCTCCCATCCGACCCCCCGCTCCCCAGTCAGCGGATCCGGTCTTGCACTGAAATGGGACATCTGAGACATGTGGTCTGTCAAAATATCAAGTTTCATTAAGATCCGATAACCCGTTCGAAAGTTATGCATGCCACTGATTTCCTGATTCCGCCGTCTCTCCCTCCCCCCGTGATGGTCGGATCGGGTAAGTGACGGTTTCCAAGTTAATCTGGTCGGGTCCCTTAGATGCCTGCCAAGTTTTATCGTCCAAGCCAACTTGGAAGTACATTAACTACGGATCGCCGGAATTCTAGAACCCCCCTACAACTCCCCCCACAGTGTCCGAATCCGGTCCAGTTCTGTCAGTGATGTATCTAGAGCGTGTGCTTGTTCTTCCCAACAAGTTTCATCCCGATCGCTACACTGTGAGAGTTTCACAAGATATCCGGTTCCCCCTCCGACTCCCCTCACGATGGTCGATCGGGCAAGTGACTATTTCCAAGTTAATCTGGTCGGGTTCCTAATATGCCTGCCAAGTTTCATCGTCCTAGCACTTCTTGAAGTACCCTAACTCGAGAAGAGTGGACCGACAGACCGACCGACTGACCGAAAAGTGATCGGTATATGGCACTTGAGCGGAGCTGCAAGTGCCATAAAACAGTTGGACGGCCTAAGTCCACCGTGTAAAAATTGGGAAATAGAAAGTGGAAGGATGTAGACTAGAAATTGGAGCGAATTTGAGCGGACCGAATCAGAATCCAATATTGCATGGTAAGGATTCGAATCTGGAATCGTAAGATTGAGGGTTTGGAATCCGAGTCCGAATCCGAATCCAGCCTTACAAGCAGAAGATTCGAATCCGGCCAAAAGGACGAATCCTGGATTCGAATCCGAATCCCGATTCGGATTCGCCCGTCTCTGCTTTCCAGTTAAACTTTAATTCTGTATGAATTTCAGAACCCCCCGAATTTCCTGGTGGCCAGCGACCTGTCTCGACACGTCACACCTGTGGTTGTTGTTCCAGAGCCTCAAGAATCCGTCTTAGTTGATTTCGATACCACTGCCAGTGAATCCTCGTTTGACGTGGGACGGAGTCCTCAACGAAACGGCTCAGAGTCCCCAGACTTATTGGCAGAACGGTGAGTCTCGCTCCTTAGTCTCAATTCCAGTCATTAGTTGCGTTTTCGCGTACAATGGTAGATGATACCACGGTAACACGGTAAGTCCCCAGACTTGTTGGCAGAACGGCGAGTTTTACTCCTTAGTCCCAATTCTTGTCATTAGTTGCGTTTTCGCATACAATGGTAGATGATACCACGGTAACACGGTAAGTCCCCAGACTTATTGGCAGAATACGGTTAGTTTCACTCCTTAGTCCTAATTCTTGTCATTAGTTGCGTTTTCGCATTCAATGGTAGATGATACCACGGTAACAGATTAAGTCCCAAGACTTATTGGCAGAACGGCGAGTCTCGCTCCTTAGTCTCAATTCTAGTCATTAGTTGCGTTTTCGCAAACAATGGCAGATGATACCACGGTAAATGGATCTGCATTTTGTCGTTTTTGTAGTTACCATGGTATCATATTTGATGGTGTAAAACGGATACGTCAGCTGAATTTTTATTGGAGCTATATTTCGGCCCTTCTTGGCAAGGGTCCTCTTCAGGCTCAAAACCGCTCAAGTTGGAAAAACGAACTTTTGGGAAACACAAAACTAAAGATTCTAGCTTAGTGTTGAATATTTAACTTCTTGAATTCCTTCGCCGAGACTATCTTAGAGTTAAGAAGGTTACTGTGATTTCATTTTGGACACGGCTGCTGTTTTTGCTGCTCGATTCAAATTGAGCTGACGTATCCGTTTTGCACTATCAAATATGGTTTGCAGTCAGCTTGAGCTGAAGGAATATTTACCATGGTATCTGTTACTAGAGCGTGTACCACCCTACTTATCCTAGTTGCTACGCATGACGTCGTGGATTTTTACTTCTTGGCGTCAAGGCTGGAACGCATTTTTTAAGTTTCGGTAAAATATATTCAAATAATGTATACAACGGATACGTCAGAGTAGTATAGAAAAAGGGGGGACTAGACCAACAACCCCCAAATTTCAAAACCCCATTTTAACATCGATTTCTTAAATTTTAACATGCTTTTTTCCAAATTATCCCCCTTTTTAAAGATATTTGTATTTTCTTTTTTCCCGAAAAAAGGGCCCAAGAAATAGGAAATATTAACCTTTATACTACATATAAACTACTACTTTTTTTTTTATCCAAATATCATTTTTTCATTTTTATCCAAATATCAATTACTGAGTAAACAGTTCCAAGTCAACGTATTGTTCCGAGTTCTTATTTACACGCAAAATAGGCTGCAAAATAAGATTGTTCTTTAGAAGTAACTCATTAGCAATTGCATTGTATCTCTGCGGTATAAACAGATCACACATCTTCTTGTTATGATTGATAACTACAACTAACTTATCTCCATATTTTGTTTTAGCCATTCTCATTTTAACGATGGTATATTTCAATCCTAGAACTAGTTGTTCTTTCTTGATTGTCTCATTATACTTGTTTGTTTTGATTGTATTCAAGACCTCCATTTATTAGCGGCTGATTTTCTTTAATAAAAATCCAGATCGCTATTCATCACATCATCAAATTAAAATCACCTCAATGTACCCAACAGTTTTTATCTCTAGTGCGGATAAAGCTCTTTGGGCAAGCAAAAAATAGAAAATCTCTTTGCGCATTAGCATTCACATCACAAAACAGTTGGTTCCGGAGAGATTACAGGCCCCGTTGGCATAATGGTCTAAGTCATTGCAAGCTTAGTAATCATTGCATCAACGATGTCGTGAGATCGAATCCCACTACCAGCAATCCGTTGGTAGTGAGCGATGGCGAACAAAAAAAACTCAGAGGGTTTCCTCCCCTCACGGGGCACCCCAGACTCACCAAAAAAAAATAAGACGACAAATAAACATCTTCAATCTTCAGAGTCTGGGGTGGGAGGTTTTGCAAAAATGTTATATTTTTGGTAAATTTTCTTGTTTTCTCATAGATTCATTATTACAATATTTATAACCGTTTAAGCGAACCTGTTTCATGTATTTTTCGCGAGGAAAAAATCGAAAAGTTTTACGCATTTCCGCTTCGCGTTGAATAACCTCTTCGATCGACAATTGACCACATTTGAGCAAGGATACCAGTTCAGTGTAAAAATTATACGTGGTTCTGTATTCAGCTTTTCTATCTGCAATATTTAAATGTTTTTCGATTATTTCAATGACGACGGAACCCAAGCTTAAAGACGCTAAAGGTAGCATCAGAAACGCACTTAATCCTGCTGCTGAAAAGGCAAATTTGGATAAAAGTAGACCGTTACTCACATTATTGTAATATTTATAGCTTCGGCGATATACAAACATTTTCTTTTCCAAATCTTCCATTTATAATAAAACTAAATTGTTTCAAAAATTACTTCTTTAGGTTTGCCTCCAAATTCAGGAACACGTACGCCATCTCGTAAACAATACTGCAGATAGCATGATCAGTCGGATGTAATCCAGACGGTGCATACTGCGTGAACGCAAAACACTTCTGCCACCTGCGCAACTCCACTATTTCTTTCTTAACTGGTCAGAGGCAATCTAGATCGCGTATGCTCCGAGAAATACAAACAAATCAGCCGTCTCGGCAACTGTGCTCTCTGTGCATTGAGCCTTTGCTCCATGAAACACATACTGAAACAAGTGAATTTCTTTACGTCTGAGAAAACTCAGTCAGTGGAAATTTATTAATAAAAATAATCCCCTATTAAATGATGGAAACTGCAGAGGTTATTCAGCGTTGTAAAACGATAATATCTAAGAATGAATCGATCATTCAAAGGTTGCCGAAATACAAAATTAACGAACTGCGCACATATGCAAAAATTAATAATATCAAAACAAATGGTATAACAAAAAAGGAAATAACCGATAAGATAATAAAGCAACTTAATAGGAATATTTTGCTTGCGGAAGATACAATTAATATTCGGCGTAGAAATGAAAGGATTCGGAACAAAAATAGACCATCAAATTATACACCAGAGCCAGCATTAAGGAAGATTTTGGAAGATGATATAAAAGAAAATAATATTGCTATTGGAAATATAAAAAAAGAGGAGAAAAGGATACTCGAAAAGGATACAAGTGAATTAAAAAGGTTTCTAAAAAACAAAAGCCTACCCACTCGTGGTAACCGAGATGAAGTTACAATACGTGTTACGGAATACTATGGTAGTATAATTAAAAAGCACAAAGAAACTATAAACAAAAATAGAGATATACTAAAAGATCAAATAGAAAGAAGTAATAAGAATAAACACAAACTTATCGATTTATCTAATCTCTTTATAAATAAGAAACAAATCAAAGAAGAAACAGCGATTCCCAGTTATATGTTTAAAACAGAAGAAGAACAACACCCCGCTATTGTAAGAGAAAATGAAAACATTTACACAGTAAACGTATCAATCCAAAGCAACGGAAGAGACGAAAATACTCTCATTAATTTTGTTTTTGAGGATTTGCAAGAATGAAATATACCAATACAGAGTTCAGTTTGTGACCAAGTTTATTTTTTATCGGCAAGAGAACGATGAGGAAGTAGAAGTATTTTACAACAGTACTTCTTGGATTTTAAACAAAAATAGCGTTCTTACTCCTAACCATTTAGATGATAACAACAGAAGACTTAGTTCTCTGAGTAATACCCCTCGATCTGGATTACAATTTAGGCGATATGATGCAATCGACTATAGGATGACTCGAATCGAATCCTACATGGGAGGAACGTACAAAACACTGCCAGATTTCGTAAAAAATAAAAAGGCTTGCATAAATATAAAAAATAAAGATCAAAAATGCTTTCTTTGGTGTATCTTGGCACATTTATACCCAGCTAAAGATCATGTTGACAGACTATCAAATTATAAACAGTATGAAAATGAATTTGATTTCAAAGGAATTACCAACTACCCGATGGATACCAAAGAAATTCACAAATTTGAAAACAAATACAACATCAAGATTTGCTTATTCCGATTGGACAAAGAAAAAATAATCAGAAGTCATGTACTAAAAAGTACAATTAATGGTAAAACAGCAAAACATATCATTAATTTATTATATTTCGATAATCATTATGTACTAGTAAAGGACTTGAACAGATTAGTCGGTACTCAAATCTCTAAAAAGAAAACAAAGACATACCTCTGCACTTTTTGTGGAAGGCATTTTAAAAAGGAAGAACAATTTGAAAAACATGAACTGAAACATAACTGTGAAGATCCTGATATTATAATGCCTCCTGATGGTTCTAAAATTCAATTTAAAAATATTTCAAAACAGATGAAAGTACCGTACTGCATAATCGCAGACTTTGAATCTTATAATGAAGAATACAATCAAGTCCGCGGAAAGAAAACAATCAAAGTAGCTGAACAGAAACCTTTTGCGTACGGATTTCAGGTATGTTGCTCCTTTGATACAAACCAGAACAAGTACTACGATTATTTTGGGGAGGACGCTGCAAAACATTTTGTGAAAACCATTACAAAAGTATCCACAGAAATAGCATACAAGTATGAAAACAGACAAAGAAATCACACTTATACCGACGAAGAAATTAAAGAAAAATGGAAGACACTAAAGAACAAGACTTGCCATATCTGTAACACAGAAATTACTGAAAATCCCCACTTTGATCACGACCATATGACAGGAAAGGATAGAGGTTTCACACACGCTGAATGTAATATGAAATACAGGATTCCCAAGCATATCCCTGTAGTCCTACACAACTTATCCAAGTATGACTCCCATCTGTTTGTGAAAGAATTAGTACCTGATAACGGGATTTTTGAAAGTGCTGAAAGTTTCATGTCATTTTCGAAATCAATAAGTATTCCAAGACAGGATAAGGAAATAAAATATGAAATCAGATTTATAGATTCTATTCGATTCATGGCTTCATCACTGGACAAACTATCAGCAAATTTAGCGAAATGTGACTGTAAAATATCCTGTAATCATCTGAGAGAGAATTTCAAGTACACATCTGACAGTTTCAGAAACGATGCTGAATTTAAAGAAATAATTAAAAAGGGGGTGTATCCTTATGAATTTGTGGATAGTTTCAGTAAAATGGATTGTACAAAGTTACCACCCATAGAAAGCTTTTATTCTAGGTTAACGGGAAAAGGTATTGACAAAACTGATTATAAAAGAGCGGTGTCTATCTGGGAACAATTTAACTGTGAAACGTTACTGGATTATACCAAGTTGTACCTAAAAAGTGACGTTTTAATATAATCAGATGTTGTAGAGAATTTCAGAAATGTATGTATACATAATTATGACTTGGATCCACTTCATTACTTCTCAGCTCCAGGACTAACATGGGATGCTTTTCTAAAGCATTCAACAGTAGAATTACCGTTATTCTCAAAGGAAGACATGTATACATTCGTTGAAAAGGGGATAAGAGGTGGTGTATCTCAGTGTATAAAAAGATATGCGAAAGCAAATAATAAATATATGAGCGGTTATGATAAGAATAAATCATCTAATTATCTAATGTATTTTGACAAGAATAATTTGTATGGGTGGGCGATGTCGCAAAAATTACCCGCAAAAGATTTCCAATTCATTTCCATACCAGAAGCTTTGAAAGAGAGAAATGAAAACAGTTCACTCGAGTATTATAACCATCTAAAAAACCATGTTAACTCGGTGATACAATTACCGAATGTAGGTGCTATCTATGAAGTAGATTTGGAATACCCGAAAGAACTTTTCAACTTACACAAAGATTTACCATTAGCACCCGAACATTTCAATGGCAAACTATGTACGACCTTATATGATAAAAACAACTACGTAGTTCACCACAGGAACCTAGAATTCTATTTACAAAAGGGGTTGACATTGAAAAAAGTACATAGAATACTAGGATTCACTGAAAGTGCTTACTTACAAGGATACATAGATCACAACACAGCACTAAGAACTAAAGGTACGAATGATTTTGAAAAGGACTTTTTTAAGCTGATGAATAACGCTTGCTTTGGAAAAACCATGGAGAACGTAAGGAAACGAGCTGATATGGAAATAATAACGGATGATAAAACTAGAGAAAAAATAATAAAGAAACCCAACTTTAAATCTGAAATCATATTCAGTGAAAACTTTTCTGTAGCGAGGATGTCAAAGGAAAAGATCAAATTAGACAAACCCATGTTCATCGGTTTTGCTGTACTGGAACTATCCAAACTATTGATATATGAATTCCATTATGATTATATGAAACCTAAATATGGTGATCAACTTGATTTGTGTTATATGGATACAGATTCCTTCATCTATGACATACGAACTGAAGATTTCTATCAAGATATTAAATCGGATTTGAATGAGAGGTTTGATACATCTGATTATGCGAAAGATAATCCATATGGGTTTCCTAATGTAAACAAGAAAGTGATAGGAATGATGAAAGATGAATTAGCAGGACAAGTGATGACAGAGTTTGTTGGGTTGCGGTCGAAAGTATATGCTTATTTAAAGGACAACCAAGACCTATCAAAAGCTAGCAAAAAACTAAAAGGAATAAAAACAAACATAGTGAAAGATAAAATTACGATTCAAAACTATAAGGATGTTCTATTTGGAAACGTTGGAGACCTTTCAGTAACCCAGTACAACTTAAGGTCATACAATCACAATATGTTTCTAGAAGAACAGAATAAAAAAGCCCTAGATCCTAAGGATGATAAAAGGATTGTATCCAGTGATAAATTCATAACTTTTCCATTAGGTTACAAACAATAAATATTCAAGTACCTACTTAAAAATTTCAAGTACTTAGTTAAAAAATTCAAGTACCTAGTTAAAAAATTCAAGTATATAGTTAAAAAAGTCAAGTACCTAGTTAAAAAATTTCAAGTATATAGTTAAAAAAGTTAGCTACCTAGTTAAAAAATTCAAGTACCTAGTTAAAAAATTCAACTACCTAGTTAAAAAATTCAAGTACCTAGTTGGTAAATCTTATAATAAAAAATTCCTCATAAGTAAATGAATGAAAAGGCTCCAATCAAAGTATATGATTTTAGCGAAAAGAACACTTATCAGAATAAGCACGACCTTGCACCTCAGTGGCCATTTAGATTATTAATTTGTGGAAGTTCAGGAACAGGGAAAACCAATTTACTCTTGAATTTAATTTATGAATACATCTGTTTCAATCGAATATACTTGTATGCAAAAGATCTTGAAGAAGATAAATATACAGATCTCATAGCCAATTTAAACACTTTGGAGTCACAATGCAAATCGAAAGTCTTAACAACAAGTAACAATCTTGATGATATTGTCGATGTTGACGACCTAGACCCCAAGTATCAGAACTTGATTATCTTTGACGATTTTGTCACTGAAAAAGACCAGAAGAAAATAGAAGATTTATTCATAAGAGGAAGAAAGAAAAATGCTTCGATTGTTTATTTATCACAGAGCTATCATAAAACGCCAAAGGTGGTAAGACTTCAATGTAATTATTTCGCATTCTTTCAGTGTTCTAATCCAAAAGAAGTAAAATTAATAAGACAAAGCCATGTATCTAGTATAGACAATGAAAACTTTCTCAAACAATTCGAGGTTGCAACCAAGGGCTACGGTTTTTTCTTCATAGATTTAAAAACAAAAGATAAAACCCTGAAGTACAGGAAAAACTTTGAAAAATTTACCGGATAATTTATTTCTATAATAAATGAATAAATTTGGTAGTGTTGGAAAAAAGGTTAGTAACGAATCGAAAGTTACTGATGAAAATGGTAACATTAACCTACAAGATAAGAGAATCATTAATTTAGGGGATGCGAAAGCAGACCAGGACGCTATTAGTTTCAGATCTATGACTATTATTTTGAACCAATTTAAAGAAGAAATTACCGCAGAACAAGTGGGGATAAATCAGTATTTTAGCGAAGATATCAACAGATTAACTGCTGTACATGATTCTCTTGATAATTTATTGGTAAGGATTAAAGATAAAGGGTTATTTGTAAAAGAAATAATTCGAGTTAATGATAAAGAAATTAACGCTGAAAACAAGTTGATAACAAATGTTCAAGACCCTAGAAACAAAAATGACGCTGTTAATTTAGGAACGTTAATTACGTATCTTTTAGATTTTGACAAAAAGCTTCTTGGTCAACATACTCATAACAATATAACTGAAACAAAAATTGCTGACCAACAAACCCATATCGATAATATTGAAAGAGCAATCGTAAACATTTTAAAAAGGCTTCTAGAGCAAAAACCTGTTGACAAACCATTCATTTCCAGAATAGAAAAAATGATGGCTGGTAAATAAATTTATATGATAAATTATTTTTCTAATAAATGGTTGAAACAATGGAGTATACAGTTTATTTGTCAAAGCTTCAGAAAGGAAAGCTGAAGAAATGCTTTGGCGCTAAACAAAAATGTCAGATACGTGTTAGTCATAGTAGACAGAATGAACGAGAACCAATCAAGTTACTTTTAAGTAAACGACAAGTTGATAAAATTGAAACATGTAAAATGAATAATAAGGGATGTGATATTGATGTCTCATACAAACAGATGAGAGAAGCGATTCAAAAGGGTGGATTACTTCCATTCTTAATACCGTTAGCTGTAGCCCTTGGTAAGGCAGCTTTAACAAGCGGAGCTGCTGCTTTGGGTACATTCGCTGGTAAGAAATTGGTGGATAACATAACCAACACAGGTGGGGCGCTTACACTTCCTGGAACACAAAAAGTCGTGGGACGTGGAAGGCCTAAGAAGGAAACCGATGATGTCAACACAGGTGGTGCGCTTACACTTCCTGGAACACAAAAAGTTGTAGGTCATGGTGTACGGGGAAGGCCTAGGAAGTCAAAAAACGGGGACATCAAAAAAGAAGCAAAAGTAAAGTAGGACCTCTAACCAATTTTGATATTATGGATGCATTAGAGAGTATACCACATTTTAGAGGTGTTTTCTCTATAGATACGCTACCCAAACAGATAAATAGTATAGAATGTGGTGTAGTTAATTATGATAAACTCGGAATGCCTGGAACTCACTGGGTGGCGTACTGTAATCTACCTGATAATCCTTATGTAGAATTTTTTGATTCTTTCGGTATACCCCCAGGAAAAGAAATAATTAAATATCTAAAAACTTCAAAGAAAAAAATAGCTTATGAAAATCTTGCTGTCCAAAATATAGATGAATTAAACTGTGGATTGCATTGTATTTCCTACATTAAGCGCAGTTCTTAGTTTATTCATCTCTCGTCTTTTTGTTTATAAAAATTGTTTTCTAATAAATGGAGATTTATTGTATGAAATGTAAAAAGAAAACTGACACTGAATCAATGTTTAAAGCAGTGTCACAGAAAAATAATGTTCCAATGGTGAAAGGTAATTGCGTTATCTGTGGTTCAATGAAAAATCGCTTTTTAAAAAAAACCTCAACGCAGAAACAGATATTTTAAAGACGTATTATTCTCATTATTCAGGTGTTGATGATATTTACAGAAAATTAAAAGAAAATGGAGTGAAGGTTTCCAAGGATAAAATAAAAAATGTGTTGCAAAATGAGAATGTGTATACGTTACACAAACCTTCCTATCACAATTTTGAAAGGAGACGAGTGTATGTTCACCATGTAGACGAGCAATGGCAAGCTGATTTAGTTGACATGCAGAAATATAAAAAAGAAAATAATAAAACAAATTACATTTTAACTATTATTGATTGCTTTAGTAAATATGCTTGGTGTGTCCCTTTGAAAGATAAAACGGGTGCTGAAATAATCAAGGCATTCAGTTATATATTTAAAGAAAGAATTCCTAAGAAACTACAAACTGATAAAGGTAAAGAATTTGTAATGAGAAATGTTCAAACATTTTTGAAAAATAACGACATACACTGGTTTGCATCTGAAAGTGAATTGAAAGCGCAAATCGTTGAACGATTCAACAGAACACTGAAAGAAAAGTTATGGAAATATTTCACTCACAATAACACTACTAAATGGATTGATATTTTACCTTTATTTGTTAGTAATTATAATAACTCTTATCATCGTTCAATACAAATGAAACCAGTAGATGCTAGTAAAAAGGTAAATCAGAAAAAGGTTTACAATGCTTTGTTTCCTCCATGTGATTACAAAGTCACAGGAAATTACAAAGTAGGAGATTTAGTTAGAATTAAAAAAGAAAAAAGTATTTTTGATAAAGGTTATTTACCTAACTACACGAATGAAGTATTCCAGATAGCAACCGTTAGACCTACCATTCCCATTACTTATGAAATATCTGACAAAAGTGGGGAATTAATTCAAGGAGGGTTTTATGAAAAAGAACTTTCAAAATTTATTATGAAATAAAATTACTTGTATATAAATGGATTCAAGACGCTTGAGTGATATGTTATCGGGTATAGTTAAGAACAGAGAAATTCAAAGAAAACAAGTTCAACAATACGAGATGGAGAAAGCAGGGTTTCGGGAATATGCTTCAGAATTAAACGCTCCAGTTGTTATGGCACAAAAAGAAAACACTAAAGATACCATCAAAAAATTACAAGAAAACACTGAAGCTATCATCGAAAAATTAGAGGAGGTGGATATTAATTCAAGAAGCCGGCTTCTCCAATTAAGTGAACCGTATAAATCAGCTTTACAAAGACAACCATATCAGATTCCAGTTTCAGAGGTAGAAACGCAGTCAACACAATCTACCGCTTTAGAAGCATCTCCAGATTTACCAACAAGTATCAAAATCGTTGATATGGATCCAGGTGTTGATAAAGAGTTATTAAAAGCACTTAATGTAAAATATAGAGAGAATCATACAAGATATAAAGGAGAATATTTTGAGATGCCTAATTATTACTTTGATAACCCAGAGAATATAGAAGATGCTTTGTCTGAATTAACACCTATAAGTCAAAGTTATGGTGGTTTGAAAAGTAAAAGTAGTTCTAGTAAGTATGATAAAATTATTTTATTTATTCAAGACTATAAGGATAGATTAAAAAAAATTCAATCTAGTAGGCCCTTTATCAAACAACAAGGAACTGGAATATTTATGAATTGTGATGAAATGATTAAAAAATTTTACACTTTGATAGGTAGTAGAGTGAACGGGAATACATCTGATGAGGTGAGGAATGAAGCTATTGATATTTTGGATTCGTTAATGCGAAATAAATTCTTAAACAAGAGAGAATACAATTCAATATATAAAAAATATTTCTAATAAATGGTGTTGTTAAACATTGAAGGTAATGAAAGTATCATTGATATAACATTTAGTCAACCAATCGAATTGAATCGTAATTGGGATTATGAAATAGGTTTGAATCAGTGTACTTTGTGGTATTCGTGGCATAATATAAGTGATAAATTTGGGAATAATACATTTCAATACAGGAAAGATGAAGAGGGGGGATGGGTGAATGTTACTATTCCTAACGGGATGTATAACGATGATTGTTTGAATTATTTTTTGTGTCAGTATTTTGATACACCAAAAGATAAATGTCCTATTGTAATCTCATCCAATCCAGCATCTATGAGATTTGTCATAGTTTTACAAGAAAAATATGTGTTTAGATTTAATAGTGACTTGTGTCAGATTTTAGGCTTTGAGAAGGATAGTGAGATTTCTAAGAAAATTAATGAAGGTACAAAGCTTCCGAATATAACAAGAAGTGTCGATAAAATTCAAATTCACTGCTCTCTTGTAAACAGTTCTATCGTAAACAAAAGTAAATCAGATGTCATTTGGACATTTGTTCCGAATACTGAACCGGGTTGCCAAATTGTTGAGAATCCTAGACAATTAATATATCTTCCTATCAACACAAAAGACTTTATTTACTCGTTGAGAATGACAATGACTGATCAGCTTGGAAGACCGATTGATCTGAATGGTGATAACGTAGGATACGTACTGCATTTAAGAAAAGCTTAAAGGATTATTGAAATAAAATTATTTACTTATAAATGTTGTTAAATAATAAGCGATTACTTTACAATAAGCAGTACGGAAGTGGAATCGGTAGTATATTCAAAAACATTGCTAATTCCCAGTTATTCCAGACGTCAGCAAAACAAATAAAAGATGGAGCATTGTCAATGTATAATAATATTATAAAACCGAGATTTGAGCTGCTGAAAAACAGAGCAATAGAATATGGAAAAGATTTGATTGATGTCAACAAGAAGGAACTGATTGATGTGATTGGAAACAAGAAATCGATGAAGGATCTTCTGGGTACAAATAAAAGGATTTTAAATCAAAGGAGTCAGGACTTGATCAAAACGTTAATGACTGGGAATGGGTTAAAGATTCTGAAATGATTTTTATCGAATAATTTCTTTCTTATATAAATGGCAGTAAATAAAATTATTAGTCCCCAATGGAACATATTTGATGAGCCACTTGTGGATGATACAGTGGTCAAGTATGAATTTAAAGAAATTCGAGAAACAGATGTGAATGTATCCAGTAAGTCAGAGTTTGAATTTGTAACAAAGAAATTGGATTCCTGGTTCTATCCAAGTGAAAGTTATCTTGAGGTAGGCGTAAGGATAGTAAAAGCTGACGGAACTAATATAGCTGCAACTGATGTCGCTACGTTGACGAATAATGGATTTAATTTATTTAGTACCGCCGAGTATGTCATAAACGATACACCAGTTGAAAAAATTAATCATGTTGGTATTACAACTACCGTTACAAAGTTGATTGAATACTCCGATGATTACTCTAGAAGTGCTGCTAGAAATCATTTCTGGTATAAGGATTATAATCAAGGAACTGATATCAACCCTATAACTAGTTCATTTACCGTACCTGCAGGTGGAGCACTAGCAGCAGGAAATGTGAATGTCACTTCTAAGCCTAATCCCAATTATAATAAAGGGTTTGAAAAGAGATATAATAGAACTAAAAACAGCAAATTAGTGAATATGTATTTACCATTATCAGAGTTGTTTGGATTCTTGAAAGGAAACAAATGATTTTTTAGAGGTGCATCACACAGAATATGTCTAAGAAGAAATGATGATAATAATATGATTGTAAACAATGGAAATACTAATTTTAAAGTCGTCATTGAGTATTTATCCTGGAAAATTCCTGTTATAGCTCCTAGTATTGAAATGATGAGTCAATTGGAAAAGGGTTTGGCAAAGGATAAAAAGTATAATTTGATGTGGGAAGCTTGTAATACTTATAAAAGTGATGTTAGTCAGAATAAGGAACACACCTGGAAAGTTGTGTCTGAGAGAAATAGTCCTACGAAAATCGTTGTGATGTTACAGAAAAATGAAAAGCATAACAACCAAACAAATAATAATATGGTATTTGATCATATGAATTTGACGGATATAGAGGTTAGAATTAACGGGGATAAATATCCAGAAGAACCGCTTAAATGCGACTTTAGTGAGGAAAAATGCACGTACTCCAATCTGTACAACAGATACATACATTTGGGTTATAAACAATTAGCGTTTGATACTGGTAGTGTAGTCAATATCGAAGAATTTAAAGAAGTATATCCACTATTTTGTTTCGATGTTTCTAAACACGAGTCAAATATTTATAATGGAACCACTGCTGATATTGAAATTAGTATAACTTTAAAAGATCCTCAACCCGTACCATACAATATTTACTGTGTTCTATATTATGAAAGAAAAGCTACATTGGATATCATTAATAAAAATATGTATGTGAGTTTGTGATTTGGATTTTTATTAAAGAAAATCAGCCGCTAATAAATGGAGGTCTTGAATACAATCAAAACAAACAAGTATAATGAGACAATCAAGAAAGAACAACTAGTTCTAGGATTGAAATATACCATCGTTAAAATGAGAATGGCTAAAACAAAATATGGAGATAAGTTAGTTGTAGTTATCAATCATAACAAGAAGATGTGTGATCTGTTTATACCGCAGAGATACAATGCAATTGCTAATGAGTTACTTCTAAAGAACAATCTTATTTTGCAGCCTATTTTGCGTGTAAATAAGAACTCGGAACAATACGTTGACTTGGAACTGTTTACTCAGTAATTGATATTTGGATAAAAATGAAAAAATGATATTTGGATAAAAAAAAAAGTAGTAGTTTATATGTAGTATAAAGGTTAATATTTCCTATTTCTTGGGCCCTTTTTTCGGGAAAAAAGAAAATACAAATATCTTTAAAAAGGGGGATAATTTGGAAAAAAGCATGTTAAAATTTAAGAAATCGATGTTAAAATGGGGTTTTGAAATTTGGGGGTTGTTGGTCTAGTCCCACCTTTTTCTATACTACTCGTCAGCTACGATGCTTCTTCAGCGGTATTCGGCCCTTCTTGGCAAGGGTCCTTGTCAGGCTGTCAATCTTCAGGGTCAGCGTCGGGGAAGGAAACAAACTTGTAATAAATAACTGAAGCTTCTACCGACGGCAACTATCTTATTCGGGCAAATTACTTTCAAATACCACTGTAGGGAAAAACAAAAAATAGTTGTGAGATTTATTTTTGGAACGGCCGCTGTTTTTGCTGCACGATTGGGGCGATGACAGGAAAGGTTTTTTTCTTAATTTTTTTTCTTTAAAAAATCACTCCACGGGTAATCCAGCCAATCATGTTATAGAGATCCGTAGTTACCACGCTTACTACGCTCCCGAGCATGGTAAGCAAATAGTTACTATTTTTTTATTTTTTGAGAAGGTTGGAACGGTCAGCGTGAGATTGGAACGGAAATGGTGAGTAATAGTTATTATTGTAAGAAGGGTTGAACAGGCTCTACGGTTGCTTTGCAAAAAGGACGATTGACAAATTCGCTTGTTTAGAGTGTGTTCCACCCTAACAATAGTAACTATTAGTTACTATTTTCGTTCCAACCTCGTGAAAGTTACTACGCCGACCGTTCCAACCTTCTCGAAATAGTAACTGATAGTAACTAGTTGCTTACCATCCTCGGGAGCGTGGTTAGCGTGGTATCAACAATCTCTGTGACGTGATTAGCCTGATCAGCACGCGGCACGATATTTTGCCGAAAATAGAAAGATGCGTTCCAGCCTTGACGCCAAGAAGGCGGGATCCGTGACGTCATGCGTAGTAACTAAGGTAAGTAGGAAGGAGCACATCTTAGAAGACACTCCCCAAAAATACTTAGAGCGTGTTCCACCCTGCTTACCGTAGTTGCTACGAATGACGTCAAGAATTTTGGCTTCTTGGCGTCAAGGCTGGAAATCATTTGTCTATTTTCGGAGAAATATCACACCACGGGCTTATCTGGCCAATCACGTTACAGAGATTTGTAGTTACCACGCTTCCTATGCTCCCGAGCATGGTAAGCAAATAGTTACTATTAGTTATTATTTCGAGAAAGTTGGAACGGTCAGCGTAGTAACTTTTTACGAGGTTTGAAAGAATAAAATAACTATAAATAGTTACTATTGTTAGAAGGGTGGAACACGCTCTTACTTCCACTGACATCACAAATGCCAAACTTCTTTCCCACCAGTTTGTGAAAAACCTGGGCTCTTTTGTTGGTAGAAAGTGAGATGGCTTTTTCAGATACTACGGTCAGTTATTATGATCGGGACCGTGGTATGAGATACCACGGTAACTGGCAAAATCCTCATTACCTACTAAACGACTTTTGATCGGATCTGAAAAAAAAACTATTGATTTTCGTTCATCGACGAGACGTTTTGAATCCCGCGCCTTCCAAACGCGATCTCCGAAATCGTCTTCGCCTCAAGACGTCAAAGAGGTTAGGACAGGCGACAAGAAGAACAAGACCAAAGGTTTCGATGGGATCCCAAAAATCTAACATTTGATTCAAACAATTGGGTCATGTCTTCGCCATTCAGTCTTCGTCAGATTCCTTGAATATTTTTACTGTTAAAATAAAGTTCAAAAATGGATTACGGATGTCTCCTTGCCCGATACCGAATCTCTAATCGATTTCAGAATCAACTTTGAGCTTCAACCAGCCGAATTAGTGATGCACCATTTGTCCAGCAAGAAAACTAAGTTCAGATATGGATTCAGCGGACCTCCTTACCCCCTCAGTGAATATTTTATTATCTTATAAAACATACATGTTTTTACCGTAAATTCGAAACCCCTCCTCTGCCTCTAAAGATAAGAACTTGACCTGTACTGACCATGAATCCTCATTGAACAACATCCTCGCTATAACAACATTATTTCCTCGTTTGAACATTATATAAGATAAGATAAGATATGTGTTACCTTAAAAGACCAAGGGCCATGGCAATACAAACAAACGGAAGCACAATGACAAACTTATTTTTAACTACCACTAAAACTACAAAAAATGATCTCTATGAATCGTTGACAGCTTGATGAATCTACCCACTTTCTTTATAGTACCATAACACTCGCTCTTAAACATTTGCTCCATCCATCCCTGATCACTCTCATTTACTCCAAATATTTCACTTCTCAAATCATTCAGTTCCCTACAATCACACATAAGATGTCGCAAACACTCATTCATATCTTCACACACCGGGCAGAAGTAAGGACCAATTCTCCCATCGGTTTACCCGTGTAGCTCCTCCTATCTCCCAGCGGTAAAATATCAGCACGCATACTAGTTAATAATTTCAGTTCCTCCCTATCGAAACTGCTTCAAAATATAAACATTCACCCCATGTCCCTTTCGCCTCTGTATAAAACCTTAGAGAACCTCTTCGACCTTCGATTACACAATTCTCTCCGACGTCCACAAAATCAACAAATGATGTTCGGCATCCACGTGCGCAGAGCTATAATCATTTGAGAATAAAAGGGTAGGACCGCTATAGCTGAAAATTGGTCGACAAGTTTTGTGTCCGGTTTTCAGCGGATTCCGGGTGAACTACTTGTCTGGCAAGAAAATTACTTTCATGTTCGGATTCAGCATGTCTCCTTACCCCTAAATCAACTATCTCTTTAGCTTTTAAAAAATATTTTTTTGCCCCTTAATTTGAAACCCCCTCCCCCACCCCTAAATGTAGAGCTACAGAGCCCATCTACGAACTTAACCTTAACCTTGACCAAAAGAATCCTCACACCAAGTTTCATCGAAATATCTCATTCCCTTCGAGAGTCATCGTGCTCACACACAGACAGACAATTTTGCGATGTCATCGGTATCCCTCCACTTACGTTTTGGGATCCCAAAATGGCCTTTTTTAAATCGCTATCTCAGACTTTTTATTCGTGGGACATTTTTCAAAAAGGGATAAAGCATAGATAGACAGATATCGCTTTTATTCTTTTCGAACTATCATGCTGAAATACAAATTTGTCGAAATCGTCATATATACATATAAATACTCATTTATAAATATGTCAACGTCATATATAAAAGTAAACACTAAATAAGATTAAAAATGTTAACGAAAGACGGCACAAACGTCTTTTCATACTGTACATGGTCACATTTTACGTGTTGGAGTTTTGAGATCACCACTGAGGCCGCTCTTGCGGGTCGTTCGCGAGCAGTATCGAATGGTGGCAGAAATGTTTGGGAGGAGTGTTTTAGGGGAGGAAGGGTTAGTAGATCTGATTGGAGATAAGTGTTTCGCAGTAATGAGAAATTCGGCGGTGTTCGTCCGGTTGGCAGCGAAGCATCGGGAGGATCTAATTTAAGTGTTATTAAACTATAACTTTTCTCGAACAGGTATGTAATGCATATCTTCCTATGTTGAACAGGAAGTTATATCATGACAATCTTTATCAGCGTAAAAAGGGGGGGGGGGGGTGCTTTTTATATAGATGGGAATATGGGGTTAAATGACTGAAAACTTTTGTGGAGGCTGATACGATATCGTATCATCCTCTAGACAGGCTGATACGATATCGTATCATCCTCCGGAGAAGCTGAAACAATAGTGGCGTTTTTGATCGCCGATGAAACTTGACCAGTAGAAGAAGCGAGTTTGCCGATTCGTGCTTATTTACTGTTTTCGATAGCCGATACCCTTTGGCGTTCGCCGTTGTTTTTGGGTGCGCAAAAGCGGGATTTTGTTTTGCTTACAGTGTACTTCTGTTATAACATAAACTACACATTGGATATGTCTACTCACACTGGACTTCAAAGAGGCTGTTCTCAAAACGCAGAACATAAAGACCATAATCCTCATTTCCCTCTATTTTTGAAAGAAACGCCAAATCGTCCAACGAAATCCCAACGTCTACGGCAAACGGAGAGTCCTTGGCCGATCGACGATGGACAGGAATTCAGGCGATAGACGTTAGCCGATCAGACAAAACAGAAATTAAGATATACAGCTACGGCAATCGGCTTCCGGCGAACGTCAAAAACGACAAAAAGTCAGACGGCTACGCTATCGCCGAACTAATCGGCGATCAAAAACGCCACTAATATCGCAGACCCTCACCAAATTATTTTCCAAATACTGAAAAGTAGGATTCTTTCTTCAGAAAAAGTACCCTAGCAAGGAAAACTGACCTTAAAAACATAGGATGTAAATTTTTGGGCGAAGCTACCGAAAATGCTAATTTCCCCCATTTAACCAGAGCCATCCTAAGTTACTTGAGTCATCGCTTGTAAAAAAAAAAATGTGCTGCAAGTGGAAATACAATCAGTCTACTAAATATTCTTTGAGCCCTGGCAGACGGCAAATCATAATCGAAACTACAAAAGAATAAATCGGCTACACTTTACTGGAGCTATATTTCAGCCGCTCTTGGCGAAACAGCTAAACAGCAGTCATGTCCTAAATGAAATCGCTTAACCAGTTTTAACTCCAAGCAGTTTTCATGTAGAATTCACAAATCAGATACATAAGCAAGAATCTTTAACTGTTTTACCACAAAATCTACTACCAGATTGAGCTAAAAGAAGATTCTTGACGAGAAGGCCAGCAACATAGCTCCAACAATATGTAGCTGGCATATCCGTTTTGCAGTGTCAGCTATAATAGGTCTATTGAAAAAAGATTTCCTTTTTCAGCAACCAGACAACAATAATCAGATGCCGACTGAAAATACACAGAAAGAACACTTGTTACTTTCCTTAACCAACCAACCAAACAGCAAAAGACTAGGTCATACCTTTTGACAATGATCATGTTTCAACTGTAAATACAGCTTGTCTACTGGTCATATATATATTCCATTCCCTGTCTTCCAAAAACTTATCATTCTAATCAGAAAAATCAAGATTCCAGTTTCAAATTCTCTACGCTCTGCAGTGTTGCCAAGAGCTCGAGTCATGAAAGTGTCACGATCCCTGGCAAAAAGGTGCTTTTTGACACCATGCACTTTTTGACACCCAACAACTTTTTTGCGCATGCTTTAGATAAATATCAGCTTGTACACGCTTGTACATGACAAAAATGGGAAGAAAAACAAAGTACCTTAAACACATTGCAAGGTATAGTTTGTATAGTTGTAAGTTTGGTATGGGATTGGTCTGGTACTGGTATACTTGTAAGTTTGTTAACTCTGCTTATAGGTGCTCCTCCACCTGAACCGCAGCAGTAAATAAAAAAGGTGTTTTTTTTTTACATAAAAAGTGTCTCTTGTCAGAAAAGGCGTCACTTTCAGAGAAAAGGTGTCACCCAGAGGAAAAAGTGTCAAAAAGCACCAAAAGTGTCACACTTGGCAACCCTGGCGCTCTGAACTAAAAGAAGAGGCCGATGAAATCAGGGCGTGCTCCACCCTTCTTACAATGGTTACGGTCGTTTCTACTACAGTTACCGGAATTGACGAGAGGCCAACAAAGGATGAAAAGTCACCGAGTGACGACTTACCACCAGCAGGTGTAGTCATTGCTCAGGGTGGTCGTGTATTTCCCGCAACATTAAATATCACGGTCAATGCTGGAAACCCGAGTTTCTACTATTGACCATGCAATGGCGGCACTAATTAGAGAATTTTGTTCATTTATTTTTTACCTTTTGGCTGTTATCCAGAATAAATTTTGTCTGTTCTCAAGAATAAGTTGAATTTGTGCTATCAAGTAAAAAATGGCCCATTTTTTCCTTTACTCTGATTCCTTTTACACTTGGTCAATCAGTCCGGTCTCAATGGGAAAAATAATGCGTCAGATTAATATCCCAAATCACTACCTGTTGCGAAAAAGTTATAATAGTTAACATACCTCCATCTCGGTTAATATCGGTATAACAACCTCGACGGCCATTTAAAAATATCAACCTCGCTGCGCTTGGCTGATATTTTTCATAATCTGCCTCGCCTTCGTCTCGGACAGGTTATTTTCAATGGCCGTCTCGTTGTTATTTTCCGATATCAACCTCGATGTCTGAAGTTAACCTTTAATAACTTTTCTCGAACAGGTATGTAATGCATATCCTCCTATGACCCACGGTCAGTTATTTTACGATAATCTTCACACGTAAAGTTAGCGGTAGATATGAGAGGATGATATAAGTCATATCAGCATCCAGAGAGGATGTTATATGTCGTATCAGCCTCCGGAGAGGATGATATAAGTCATATCAGCCTCCAGAGATGATCTCTGTTCGAAAAAGTTATAATAGTTAACATACCTCCATCTCGGCTCCTATCAGAATAACAACCTCGATGTCGGAAGTTAACCTTTAATATCTAGGATTTTCACTTTTTTGCTATTGTGGTTTTGTTTTTCTTGTATGTGATTTTTTGCGGTAGTTGCTATGGACAGTTGGCTTTTTGCAATAAATATCATACCATATCATTAAAATTAATTAATTAAAGCTGAAGGCCTGAACTGAAAGAAAATTCTTGTGAATTTTGTTCGTCTTTATTTTAGTGATCGCTATATCGAACAGCTCCTGTACCAGATTGAACAGCTCACAGAGGAGCTACAGAGAGTCCGGACAGACTCCCGACGCTACGTAGCGGAATACCTAGAACGCATACAGGAACTGGAGAGCATATTGTCAGATCGAGACAGGGAGTTGATGAGGGAGAGGGAAGCGAAAGTCGACATGATTCGACAGTTGGAGGACGGTACGAAGATGGCTGAAGCGGAAACGATTCAAAGGATACAGACTGCGGAAGGTATGAGAGAATAAAGGGTTTATTAAAGGACCTTTCTTACCTATAATAATAACGCAACCTACTTCCATAATCACTCCATATATTTCTAAACCCGGAGAACCCAATACGGTACATTCTAACCCCTCTAATAGAACAACACTGATTTTCTCACTTGCCGTGTTTTGCTACCTTCGATTTGTATAACGCTCTCGACGGTTGTCTGTGGGAAGTTGTTCCATCCGAAAAAACGGTTATGTAAATTTTCCCCCTGTTTTCGCTGTAAGTCGACGGGTCTCGAAAAAGGACTTAACACAGCCAACGCCGTGGATAATTTTTTGAAAGCAGAGCCTAGTCTTAAATTATTCAGTTATTTTTAAATATTGGGAGTTGAAGAGTAAATAGTGCTCTTTAACAAAGAAAAGGAACCTCTTCAGTGTCCATGGAGTTAAAGATGTTAAAGTGCTCAAGTTAAAGATGCAAGCGTAACACTTTTGGAAATTTCATCGGCTCTACCAAAGTCATGACAACAGGGCCCAGCACGCACATGCCACTCTACATTCTTTTCTGGCCGATGACGTCTATGTCAGACGACCGAATAAGTGACCTTTTGGTCATTGGTACCCAACCTGAAAAAGCGAAGAAGCTTGAAGTCAATCGCGCAGTGGGCATTTTCGCGAATTTGAAGAAGCGTCGTTTCGCCTTGGTCGATTAGTAAAATATCTCTTTGTTTCTTTGTTTTTATTACGTTTTTCTTCTTGAAATAAAACTGTTCATTTTCACTTGACTTGGGAAAATCGGCTCCAACTTTGCCCCCCTAGGATTTTGACGAAATCACGCCCCTGCTTAAAACATTAACAACACAAAAGACTTGAACAAGCCTTACCGATGATGCGGTTAACGCTGAATCCATCAATAGTTTCAAGTGCATTGTTGATGGGATTTTTAACTCTGATCAGTTCGACTACTCAAAATTTCTTAGAGTTATTTAGAGGCGAGAGCCTTTTCTTGCTTTGTATTATTAAAAGTGTGTGTTGATAATAGTAGGTTTATCCCGTTTGCACTAGGGATTTCTCTGACTATAGTGCAGGTGAACCAGTAATTATAATTAAAAATAAAAAAATAGTAAAATTAAAATAAGTGTCTGAACAAGAGCTCCAAACTTTTGCGCAAGGCACATGTTAACTCAGTCCGTTATACAAGCTTTAGTATTTGTCTTTTGTGTTTATAAATTTCATTAACTTCTTTTATTTTTAATTTCGTAATCTCTTTTTACTCCGCTCTTTCCCTTTTGTAAGCGGGGAAAATAAAAATATATATCTAGAGTACGTCACAATTTTCTTGTTATATTCTGTTCGTCCTTCTTTGCCGTTTTTTTTTTCTAATAGTTTACACATGACTGTTTGTAGAGCATAAGTTACCTCTGTCAGGCCCTTCAGTCTTATAATTATGTTCTGGTCTGTGGTAGATTTTTGTTTTGTTTTGCTAATTGAATGCCTCGGCAATAAATGGACATAGGTTTTCGTGTTTGTAAATTTCTTCTTTTTCTCCCTCCTTGGCAAAGAAATTCTAAAATTATTAGTAAGTACTCGCTACCGGATGTTACTGAGAAATTGGCTGTTCTCCACAGAAAACTGTCCAAAACGGCGTACGTGCGTCTGTCGCCCTCTCATGGGCTTATTCGTCTCGTCTGTATGACTCTTGAGTAGATTTTGCTTATATGTGTTGTGTTTTCCCTAATTATGTTTTCCTGTTTTTTTTTGCACTCCACTGTTTTCGTCTTGTACGATTTGTGGGTAAAAATACTATTATTATTATTATGATTATAAGTAGTGAACTGAAAGACAAAAATGCTCCTGAGCCGGAATCTGAACCTGCAGGACTGTTTTTTCCAGGATTTTTCTTCCGGGCAATTAATGTATTATGAATGTAGCAAGTCGGAAATTGGAGCGATAAGCCCTTCGACGCAGTCAACCACAAACCCCTGATTTCTGGATACCCTATGCCAAACGCTGGATATGTCTAGCGTTTGGCATACCCTATGCCTAACGCTGGATACACTATACCAGGGGCTGGATACTGTAACCCAGTAAAATATTGATGATTTGAGTGAAGCTGAAAAACCAACCAATCAGAACTCCTTTATATTGAGGTAAGGTTACCAGCAGGTATCCAGCGTTTGGCATAGGGTATCCAGCCTTAGGCATAGGCTATGCCAAATGCTAGATATACCCGTTCAAAAATCAGGGATTTGTGGTAGACTGCTCCGACGAACCTTTAAAATGCAGATACAGCTAGAGATCGAGTTCAGATCATGCAGATCGTTTTCAGAGATCAGTTTTCTCCAGATCGTGCTAATTCTTCTGCCCAATTTTTACATAGTCTCATCCCATCATTTATTTCTGGTCATATCTTGAGTATTAGTTAAAGTGTTCGTGTCTGTGAATTTCGTCGTCTTCCAGCTTTCAGCTATTTGGAAAATAAACTTGATTGAATGATTGAAATCACTGTGCTTTTAGGTAAAGCCAGATCACTGGACGAGAAGTTTGCCAAACTGAAGGATGTTTACCAGAAACTACGGGATGAGCACATACAGCTGTTGCGTCAAAAAGCTGAAGTCGAGAAGCAGACTGTCATGCAAAAAACTCAGTTGGCCTTGAAAGACAGATTGGAATTACAGATGAAAGAGAGAGATGAATCATTCAAGAATGTCAATCAGGAACTAATTGAGGCAAAGACTAGGCTTGAGGAGAAAGCAGGAGAGCTGGAGAAGTTGATGGAGGACATGAGGAAAATGGAAGAAAGTGTCAAGGTAGGGTTGAGGGGATGATCAGCCCGGGGGGAGGAGCAAGGCATCTAAGCCAAATGCAGTCAGATGGAAGCCCGATGAGAAATTTGTTGCCTGCGTAGTTGTATGAAAAGTTGCATATATTGATATGTAATGGTAAAGAATACTATCATATAATGTGCCTCAGACTGGGCCAATCTTAATTAGTAGTATCCAGTAGCACCCTGTCTTGCTATAGTAGCATCCAATCTTGATAATGGTAGCTTGCAGTAGAACGCAGTAGCACGGTAGCCTTGACACAGAGGCATGTAGTAGCATCAGTTCGTACAACTTCATACTACTATTTTGAGATAAATTTTTCATCGGGAGGAAAGATTACTGTGTGTGGAATTCTTTCCGGTAGACCGTTGCCACTAACTCTCCTGGACAGCTTAGAAAAAAAATGTGACGTGGCCCGAGCTGGGGATGCACCTCAGTGTTGCCATTGCTCGCAGAGTTTTGCGATTTGTCTCAAATTTTCGTTCACGAGCCAGAGTTCTGCCACAGATTGTTTACCAGTAAATACAAAAAAAGCAATACTGCTGAGGCACATAAATATGAAGATGATAAAGCGAACTTTTTCGTTCATAGCTGGTAAAAAAGGACTCGTATAGGTGCAAAAATATCACATTTTTTTTTTCGGCCATAAGTCACAGGTTCTGTCAGACAAAAATGTTGTCAGACAAAAATGGCAACACTGATGCACCTGGGCCAAGTTATATATCAGAGGGGGATTCAGATTTCTACACGCGAGGTTCAACTTCAGCCGTCGATGACTGTTGCCGTTAACACATGCTTAGAAAGACTTCTCGTAGGTTCCACTCTTTGAAACCTGTCTGAAACTCGTTTTGTAGATCAGTTTTCTCCCGGAAATTTTGTAACAAAATTTTCTGTTCCGTTCCACATTTTCAGTTCCGGTGTTTTGTGCTAGACTATATAGTGTTAAAAGAAAACAAAAAAAAAACCTGCAGACTCATTTCGTCTATTTCACCCGCGCGCAATCCCCTTAGCCTTGATCCCCTTGGCTTTAATTTGATGAGAAAGACCGAAAAAAATATGTAATCGGTCCTTCTGACCAATGAGCTCCCCAGAACCAATAAGCGTGAGTCTGAGCCACCTCGAGAAGAGCTAAATGTGGCAGACGCGGATGCTGGTCCAATGACTTTGTGGTCTAATAATAATATGGGAATTTGAAAATCTCGGAAATGAAAAAGGATGGAACGATCAGGGAGTAAATCAGCATTGTAGTTGCGACAGGTCCTTTAACATTCTTTGAAGAGTTTCTATTTTTTTAACAATTCCTGTTGTGATTACTTTTCATTGATTTTGTGATCGGTATATGGCACTTGAGCCAGAGGCTGCACTTGAGCCAGAGGCTGCAAGTGCCATATATTTTAAAGTTTAACTGAAAGCCAACTTGTTTTTGTGTCATTTAACTGGATACATTGAATTATTTGGATTCTGTAAAGGGATTTTTTT
The DNA here is from genome assembly GCA_030848855.1 of Branchinecta sandiegonensis. Classification (NCBI taxonomy): domain Eukaryota; kingdom Metazoa; phylum Arthropoda; class Branchiopoda; order Anostraca; family Branchinectidae; genus Branchinecta; species Branchinecta sandiegonensis. The sequence continues at coordinate 16,622,776 of JAUPMV010000016.1, read as the reverse complement.
TATTTTCCACTATCTATTCTAGTTATGACGTTCAAAAAATCTGCGGTCGTCCCAACAACGAAAATTCTACTATAATCCGGGAAATTTTAATCTCAACACAAACGCGACTTTTCAGTGGGCAGTGGTCAGGTTGGTGGAGATTGCTTAGTGCCTGAACAAAAAAAAATCATAAATCTCTCTCGTAAGTCATACAAGAAAAATACAAGCTCATACAGGTACCACAATCACACGGAAATTCCACTATTTGAAAATCGATTATTCGTGAATAGCGGAACAACGAAGTAACGCATTTTCAGTGGGTCTTCAAGCCAATTTCAGTGATAAGTGATGGGTAACTAGATTGTCCTAACCCAGCCATTTTCGGTTAAACTTTAAAGAGAGTAAATATTCCTTGAGCCCAAGCTGACTTTGAAACATTTATTAATTTTCAAACATTTATTCATTTTCAAATACATTATTTGAGTAAATTTAAAGAGAGAAGATTTTAAAGTAGAAGTGGAAGTAGGTGCAACAATCTTGTCACTGAGGGAAGGAGGACGGAAAGCAAAAAATAAAAAAGAAGATGGATTAGGCGACGAACATAGCGCGAAGAAAGTCAGATATGCCTTGCCAGGTTCGACTGAAAGTTTGATCCGATATTTCTTTTCCGACGACTAACTCCGAATTCTACGGGGACCGCTTTTCGAGGGAAAAAGCTCCTCCCTCAGCGGCCTTTCCTCGATGAGAGGAGTTTCGTTCGTTGATGGCATGCATGCTAACATTTTCTGTTCACTGAGTTTGTGGCTGCCTGTGTTTGAAGGTTTGTGGCATGGTGGTGGTATGTTCGCTTGTGAGGAAATAATTCCTTTTTTTCTGGTTTTCGCCTCCATCTCTCCAGGGCTTACGATAGGCTTACAGGTCCCAACTTTTATTTGCGGTGCCAAATGGATAAGTCTGCTGATTTTTATTCTAGCGACAAAGATTAAAATCCCAGCACTACATGTCACTCCCGTCAATCCGTAATATACCAAATTTTTTTTTAATAGTGAACTGAAAGACAAAAATGCTCCTCTCAACCGGCATTTGAACCCAGGACCCTCGGCTCTCTAGGCCACTGCTCCCGACTGAGCTACAGAGGGGCTTGGGAATAAAGGTCGCAAACCAGCAATAGATTTCACTCCTATAAAATCCTATTAAGTATTTTGTCTTCACTAGATAGATAGATAGATAGATATCGCTTTTATTCTTTTCGAACTATCGTGGTGAAATCCAAATTTGTCGAAATCGTCATATATACTTGCAGATACTCAGATATGGATATGTCAACGTCATATATAAAAGTAAACACTAAATGAGATAAACTATTGAACTAAGTGAACTAAAAGACAAAAATACTCCTCTCAGCCGGTATTTGAACCCATGACCTTCGGCTTTCTAGGCCACTGCTCCCCACTGAGCTACAGAGGGGCCTATGAACAAAGGTTGCAAACCCAGCACTGGATTTCACTCCCATCAATTCCTATACCAAGTATTTCTTTTGTTAATGGTGAACTGAAAGACAAAAATACTCCTCTCTGACGGTATTTGAATCCAGGACCTTCGGTTTTCTAGGCCACTGCTCCCCCACTGAGCTACGGAGGGGCCTATGAACAAAAGTCGCAAACCCAGCACTGGATTTCACTCCCATCAATTCCTATACCAAGTATTTTTTTGCTCAGTAGTGAACTGAAAGACAAAAATGCTCCTCACAGCCGGTATTTGAACCCAAGAACTTCGGCTTTCTAGGCATCTGCTCCCCCACTGAGCTACGGAGGGGTTTGTTAACAAAGGTCGCAAACTCAGCAGTAGATTTCACTCTCATCAATTCCCATATATGCATTTTAGGGTAAATTTGTGGGAGATGGGTCAGCATCGCTTCCCGATATCCTGAAATCTACGAACCCCAAATTCATTGTAGAAATATGTAAATATGTGGTTGAAGCGTTTAGACTTAGGAAAGAAAGTCTATCCTTGTTTATATAGCATAATAGTTCTAGAGGTGTAACAGTTTATTGGTGTAGTGAAACATTTGTATGGCCTTTTGGCTTAATAAACAAACGTAATTATTATTATTATACCAAGAATTTTTTTAAGTGAAAAGACAAAAATGCCCCTCTCAGCCGTTATTTGAACCCAGGACCTTCGGCTTTCTAGGGCGCTGCTCCCTCACTGTGCTTCAGAGGGGCTTATGAACATATGTCGCAAGCCACTATGATGGCTAAAAAGAAGCGGGTACTCCATAGAAATCCCGCCGAAGGCAAATTCGTCTAAGCTGTTCACTATTCCCTTGTCACGGGATTAGATAAATATTACGTAAAGATGTAATTTCATACAAGGAATTTTACCTTGACAAATAAACCAAAAAACTTAAATGTGTCCATTTCGAGGTCGCCTTTCCCATCAAATTAAATCTTCGCTTTTATCCATGAGACCCCACCATTTGGGCGTCTTGTGAGGCTGCGATATTAGTGTCCTAGACTGCGAAATTCAGTTTAGAATTTGCTCCTGGTTTATTCGTCACGGTTTGTCATTCCGCGGTTTATCCCTGTTGTGTCATTTCACCTATTAGTAATGTCTAGCCTACGAAGTAACTCACCAAATAAGATACTGAAAGTTGATAGAATCTTAATTTCTTTTGTCGCAGATTTGTTTTGAATGTCTGTGTCTGAAGGGGACCCTTACCAAGAAGGTCGAATATCGGTAGAGTAAATCTCAGCTGATTAATCTATTTACCTCTATCAACTTGTTTGCAGTCAGCTTGTGCTAAGGGAATACTTGTTTTTCGAATTTGCACCCAACGTGAAAATCCGCAGTTGCGTCCGAATAATGAATTCCGTTCCTACCAACATCATTGAGCTCATTTGAAGTTTGAACCGGACTCTTGAGACCAGTGCATCCACTTTCAGAATTTCGAATTCGGGAAAATTTACCGGAAAACTTAAATGCACCGGAGACCTTTCAATGATAAAACAACTCTGGTTTCTCTTTCGACTACTTCCCGAGGGAATATAATGACATTATAAATATAAAAGAAGTAAAATAGCCCCCTTGAAGTAAAGAAATAACGATTAAACCAGAATTTGCTTCAGAGCAATGGTTGTCACGGGAATATTTCTGCCCTTATTTGAACGCTGTGTAGACAGTATCTGAAGAAAGGATATTCCAAGAGGCCAATATTCTATTCTGAAAGACCATCGTCCGGACTTTTTTTTATTTATTTTATTTTGATGATGATGATTCTGTTTAAGACCCGTCAAAAAAGCACAAAGCACGAAGATGGAGTAAGTTATAGGAAAAAATAGAAAAAGAGAGGAAAACACGAAAGAGAATTAACTTGCAAAATACACAGCACAACTTTTACCCTAAAACTAAACCAAGAAGATTTTCCAGTATTTTTCACGACGCCAACAGGAACTGAACAGCAGAGCGCAATACTCTTGATCACTAACTCTCCTTGCCGATGCAAAATCGCCGGGTACCTAGCGGAAGAGCCGGAAGCGGTATCACATCTACTCCCAAAAATCGACGTGATTTGTTGATACGGGATTAGAGTTGTTGAGTTTGACTCGTTAGTGATACGTTTTCTAGTTTTTCCTGAGGATCACTGGCGTGTTTTGGACTTAGTCATATAGAGTATACCTACATGGCCAAGAAATACGGTGTCGTTGACCCGGTTCGGAAGTTTGACTAGATATGTTAACGATTAAAATGTAATCAGAGCGGACATGAGTAGCAAGGGATTGTTCTTGACATCTTCTGAGTTATTAGTGTGATTTGCCTATTGTTTCTTGGGATCCCAAAACCTAAGTGGATCAGGGATACCTGTGACATCGCAAAAGTTGTCCGTCTGTACGTCCGTCCGTCTCTCCGTCCGTCCGTCTGTTTTCTTTCCGTCCGCCCGTCTGTCTATCCGTCTGTCCGTCCGTCCGTCCGTGAGCACGATAACTCTCGAAGGGAATGATATATTTTGATGAACCTAGGTGTGAGTATTCTTTGGGTCAAGGGAAAGGTCGAGTTCGTAGATGGGCTCTGTAGCCCTACATTTAGGGGTTGGGGGTTCAAATTAAGGGGTAAACAAAATATTTGTAAACAGCTAATGAGATAGTCGATTAAGGGGTAAGAAGACATGCTGAAAACGAAAATGAAAAATTGATTAGAAGTTCGATTTAGGGTTAAGAAGGCATGCTAACCACTTATGTGAAAATCATTTTCTACCCGGACAAGTAGTTCTCCCGGAATCCGGCCAAAACCGGAAAATTTGTTAAAAGCAAAAGTTTTTTTTGAAGTTGATTAAATGTTCAGTTTAGGGGTAAGAAGAGATGCTGAATACGTATATGACAATCGTTTTCACCCGGATATATAGTTCGCCCGGAATCGGGATGAAACCGGAAAATTTTTTAAGAGTTGAAGTTTTATTTGAAGTTGACCAGATGTTCGAATTCGTTTACGAGCTTTATTTTTTTGCTGGACTAGTAGTTCCGGAATTCGGCGGAAACTGGAAATTTGGCAGAAGTAAGGTAGGAAGTTTCGATCAGTTTCGTCAGAATAGATATGACTTATTACCTTAAATTATCTTAAATTGCACTTGCAAGCAATAAGGATGTTGTATCCTGATGAGTAGCTTGCGGATGACGATGGTGCTATGATCTGGTTGCTGCTTCCGGTGCGCACCAGTCCTTTTTCCAGGGCTGTCCGCGCCAGTCCTCGTCGAGTCGCTTTTTGAAACCTTCGGGTGTTTCGCTGGTGACAGTTGGTTCGGACAAGCTGTTCCATAGAGGAACAGCTCGGTTACTGAAAAAGTGCTGGCGAACACGAGAGGTGTTGGACCTTCTGGACAGTTTCCGGGAGTGGCCCCTAGTCCGTGAGTGGTTGTCGGGGGCGAAGAGGGAGGGGAGACAATTAGAGTTGAGGATTCTGTAGACTAGTAGCATGTCCCCTCTCTTCCGCCGGTAAGTAAGTGTCGGGATCTTCAGTTTCTGCAGTCGTTGTTCATAAGGTAGTGCTCTAAGGCCTTGGATGGATTTTGTTGCTCGCCTCTGGACACCTTCGATTAGTTTCTTGTCTTGTTTGTAATAGGGTGAGGCGAGGGCATTGCCGCTCTCCAGCTTGGGCCTGACCAGAGCTTTGTAGAGCTTCAGCATGACAGTTGGTTTGCGGGATGCGACTGATCGTTTTATCATCCCTAGGGTGTGATTGGCGCTAGCCACTACCTTTTTGGTGTGAGCGTGGAATTTTAGTTTGTCGTCCACAATAACTCCGAGGTCCCTTTCTTCTGAGGTGGAAGGGATTGGGACTGGGGTGCTAGATCCATGTCTTCTCATCTGGTACTGTCGCTTAGGGTTATTGTATCCAAAGTGAAGTACACGACATTTGTCTGGGTTGAACTCTAATTTCCATTCACTTGACCAGTCAGTTAAACTGTTGAGATCTTCTTGAAGGGTGTTTGTAAAGGCATTGGCAATTAGTTTCGAGTCATCTGCGTATTGTGGCATGGGATTCTTCAGAAGCGGATGGGCGTCGTTGATGTATATGTTGAAGAGGGTTGGTCCCAGTACTATCCCTTGCGGGACTCCACTAAGTACTTCGGCTTCCGATGACAAGACCTCCTCACCTGCTATCCCGAAGACTCGGACTCTCTGCTTGCGTCCAGTCAGGAAGTTCTGCACCCAATCTGCTACTTGAGGATGAATAAAGCATGCGTCGACCTTGATGCGTAACCTTCGGTGACTGACTTTGTCGAATGCTTTGGCCTGATCGAGGAGTGCTACGTCAACTGGTGTGGCTTGCTCCAGAAGATTGGTGACGATCTCGTAGGACTCTATTAGGTTAGTGTCCACCGACTTTCCTCGGACGAATCCATGTTGGCTTTGGTGGATGATGTTGTTTGCTGCCAGGTGCTGGGTAATTTCTTTATTAACTATGCCTTCAATGACTTTGGATATGACAGATGTCAAGCTGATTGGACGGTAGTTTTCTGGGGAGTTTTTATTCCCCTTCTTGTAGATGGGAGTGATGGTGGCAGTTTTCCAGTCCCCAGGTATGGATCCTTGATCAAGCGATAGTTGAAATATCCTTGTCAGTACTGGAACTAGAACAGAGCTGGCTTCTTTCACTGTCCTTGGGTGTATCCCATCTGGTCCCCTAGATTTGTTGGGGTCTAGGGCCGTGAGACGTTTTCCGACATCTGACTCAGAAACAACAATCCTTTCCATGGGTATGGTGACGGTATATTTTGTCATTTCTGGTAGGTCCTTGTCGTTTAAGTCATTGGTGTACACAGAAGCGAATTGCTCGTTCAGGGACTCAGCAATTTCAAGCGGAGTGGTTGAGGTTGACCCGTCAGGTCTTTGGAGAGGGGGGATAGTTCTCCGAACTGGCCTCATGGATGACATTTGCCGCCAGAATCTCTTTGGGTTTGTTTTTGCGTCGTTAGCAAGCGATTCTTCATGCTTGGATATGCATTGGCTGATGGCCTTTTTGCACATCTTTCTGGCATGCTTGTAGGCTTCCAGACTTTCGGGGAGTGAGTTTTTACGGTATCTTGACCAGGCTCGCTTTTGCTTATTGATTGCTTGCTTAACAGATGCAGAGAGATAAGGTAGGGTTTTAGGTTTCTTTACAAATCTTACTGAGGTGTGTTTTTTTTCGGTTTGAAGTACAAGATCACGCAAGAGCACCCAGGCAATCTCCGCTGACTCGGCTGACATGATTGTTTTCCAGTCTGCCGCACCAAGGTCCTGTCGGATTTTCTTGTAATCAGTAAAGATTTTTTTGGTATAACCGCTTTCTTCTGTGATGTAAGTCTTTCTGATTTTGATGCTAACGTGGTCGCTTGAGCCAATTGGAGGGAGGTAGTCAACTGAGACAATTGACTCAGGTTCATCAGTTATGATTAAGGGGGCAATATGATTATATGGGCAAATACACAAGATGAATCCATATCTGAACAGATGATTAGCTATTTGGCCTTAATCTGTTCCAAAATTTTAATAGTAAAAATGTTCAAGGAGTCTGGCGACGACTGGATTTCGCGAAGACAAGACCCAATTGTCTGGACCAAATATACAATTTTTGGGATCCCATCGAATTGTGTGATTTTTTTTGTCTGTGTTTTTTCTATTTTCTTTTTTATATACCCAACCATTTTCTCTTTGCTGTAAGATAGATGAAAAATAAACTTTACAGTAGGCTACATAGTACAAAAATTAAAACAAAATAAAGCAATCATTATTCGTTCAGCCCAAGCGGACTGCGAATCGTACTTGATCGCGCCAAACGGATTGGCAGCTGAGATTCATTCGATATAATTTCGGGCCCTTGGCAAGCCTCTTCAGGTTCGCAGGCTCATTCTTCTACCTTGAGCCTGGAGAGAACCCCTGCCAAGAAGGGCCGAAATATCTCAAATACGCTCACTTATCCAGTGCTATTAAAGTTTCACTGAAAAGGGCTGAGACCAGACAGTCTAGTTACTCGTCGCATATTCACTTAAATAGTCTTGAAGACCCGATGAAAATGCGTTACCTCGTTGCTCCGCTATCCACGAATAATCGATTTTCGAATAGTGGAGTTTATCTGTCAGATTTGTTGTATCTCTATACGCTTGTACCTGTGATGTATGCTTGACAGAAAAGATTTACGAAAAATTTGTGTTCTGGCACCAAGCAGTCTTCACCAAGTTAACCACTGGCCACTGAAAAGCCGCGTTTGTGTTAAGACTCGAATCTTCGGCGTCATAGTAGAATTTGCGTTGCGGTTTTGGAAATAATCTTTGCACGAAATATCTGCGAAACAATCGTTGTGTTGTGGGGAAGGCCGCAGATATTTTGAACGTCACTACTATAGTAGATATATCTACTCTAGTAGTGATCTACACCTACTCTAGTAGTGACGTTCAAAATATCGGCGAAATAACCTTTGCGCGAGATATCTGTATGTTCCACCATAGTGGAACATTAGAAATCCCTTAGCAGAATTCAAATAATTCGGTGTATTCAGTTAAATGACACACAAATAAGTTGGCTTTTCAGTTAAACTTTAAATATGATTCGGTGTCAGCTCAGGATGAGGGCTGGCTGAGGGAATACTTCACTTCAGATATGCTTGCAGAACAGAACCCGTTCATTCAATTGGGACCATCGACAAGTAACTTTTTGGAAAGATCACGAGTTTCAAGTATTTTTTCAGGCAGTCCTAGGATTTATTTTTCGTCGCGGGAGAGGATCGAAATTCGTGAGAAAGGTCGGAAATGGTAGGAAGGTTGAAATTCGGGAGTAAGGTCGACATCTAAGAGGAAGGCTTATTTCTGCAACGCTACTATGTACATGTATGCATTATTTTGACAACAATTTCAAAATAATATATATACCACTTTTGTATTCTCTCAGCACCGACCTTCCTCAGGTCTGACTAATACACACTAAGTATACTTTTCCTCAATTCTCCGTGCCGAAACCAGATGACTAAAATTAGCCAATGCCAGGAGTTTTAATATTCACTTGCTGATTAGTTGAATGGACCAGGGCTCCTTGGTTAGAGTGCACCCTCGCTACAGTTGAAATTGAGGTGAAAGGTTGGATCTCGGGAAAGTAGACTCCCTCGTGGAAAGCCAGCTGTCAGCTTTGGATTACGAACTGCAGAGACTTCACTGCAGCGTAGGTAAGCCTATGCTACTTCTTTTGCTTGCCTTCCCTCTTTTCCTAACTCTTTCTTTCCTATGTAGGTCCTAGAGGGCGCACTGCATGAAACCTGCACTAACAGAGACTTGCTTCAAACTAACCTGGATGCCATATCCTTGGAGAAGGGCGACCTTTCAAAGCAGTTTATAGATCTAAACAAATCGAAAGCCTCCCTTGAAAAGCGAATTGATATCCTAGAAAGCGAGTTGAAGCTACGGGAAACCGAGTGTACTGAGCTTTTACAGTCGAGATCAAGCTTATCTGGTGAAAGAAGTAGCTTAGAAGCTGAGTTAAGCTCAGCTAAGCAGCAAGTAGCAGGGCTTATCGAAAAGCTTAAAGATGTAGAGTCAAGCTTAGAGGGAAAGTCGATAGAAGCTGCTTTGCTCAGTCGAGAAAAGGAAAGCTGTGTAGCTGAAATCAGCGAGCTTAAAAAACGCATAGAGGAGGGGGAAGCGCGCAGAGGTGAACTGGAAGCTGATTTGGTAGATAGCACTAATTGCTTACAAAACACGGACATGCTTCGCACGGATTTGGAAAGCGAAGTGGTTAAGCTAACTGTTAACTCCAAGTCCCTGCTACAAGAAAAAATTAAGCTCGCCAATGAGCTAAACGTTGTACGTTCTGAGTTCGACGAAGTACGGAACATGATGCGCAGCCTGCAGACGAGCTTGTATGAGAAGCTGGAAGAACGAAAGCAGTTGATAGAAGCGCGTGACCGCACTGAGTCTGAGCTCAGCCGCGTGCGTGGTGATCTGGCAAAGGAGGCTCTTCATCGCTCGGAGGCTGAGCGGCAACTGAGTTCGTTGAATGTGAATTTGCAGGAAATGTGCGCGGCGAAGGTGGAGCTTGAGCGGGAGCAAGAGCGCCTTATGACGTCATTTGAGGGGGAGCGGAAAAGAAATGAAATCGCGGTTGAGCAGATGGAAAACTCAAAGTTGGAATTCAGGACAAAGGTGGAAGAGGAGAGGAAAGATAACGCAGATGGCCTGTTGAAACTCTATGGTAAGCTGTTTCGTAATATGATATGATATGATATGATATTTATTGCAAAAAGCCAACTGGCCATAGCAACTATCACAATAAATCACATACAATAAAAACAAGACAACAGGAACAAAAAAAGAAAATAGATATAGCTTAATAACACTTACATTAGATCCTCCCGATGCTTCGCTGCCAACCGGACGAACATTGCCAAATTCCTCATTACTGCGAAACACTTATCTCCAATCAAATCTACTAACCCTTCCTCCCCCAAAGCACTCCTCCCAAACATTTCCTCCCTTAATCCCCCCAACTCACCACATTCACACATAAAATGGAACAGAATCTCATCAATTTCACCACACATAGGGCAAAAGTATGGGCCATCACGCACCCTATTTTTTCCCAGGTATTTCCTTTTTTCCCCAAGTGGCAGTGCGTTCCCCCGTAAACAAACTAGTGCCTCTAAACTTTTCGAATCCAAACCCGCTCTAAAATATATTTCCTCTCCCCACCCCTCTTTGGCTTTTGCGTAAACTTTCAATGATTCAGACTGGTCCTTCATACATTGCCACGTTTGCACTTCTTGTTCACGCAGTACTCTTTCTACCTCTTTTGACACTGACCCTAAACCTGCTGACAAACCTTTTCCTCCATTCCAAAACACAGACATTCCACATTCATCCAATATCGTCTTAACTTGCTGTGGCCAAGATTCTCTTGATACGTCCTGGAGGGCCTCCATATAAGCTCCCTTCAAAGGGCGTACTCTTGGTAGTGTTAATATATTCTCCCAAAATCGGACCATTCTAATTAACCGTCTATTTCTTAATGAATACAGACCAAGATCTCCCTTCACAACAATATTACTAAACGACTCTTTAACTCCCAACCAACGCTTAAAATATTTATTTTGGATTACTTCCATTTTTGGTGCTTTTACATACCCCCAAACTTCTGAAGCATAATGCATCGTAGGCACAATTTTTGTTTGAAATACCTGTTTATGTAACTTAAGATTTTTAATATCACGAAGACTACTACCCATCACTAGCCCCGCACTACGACTACCTCTTGACACACCCATCTCCACATGCTTTGTAAACCTGCAATTTGAAGAAAACATAACTCCTAAGTAAACAAACTCGTCCACCACTTTTAAAGGAGAACCACCATAAGAGAATCTATCCCCCGGGTCCACTTTACCCCTTCGTCGGAACACCATACAAACGGTTTTACTAGTGTTAATTAATAATTCTTTTTTGCCGATATACCGTTCCATAAGATCTAATAATGTTTGCAAATGCTCTCTTGAATCAGCCATCAACACTACATCATCAGCAAATAATAACAGACAAAGACTAATTATATCTAGTGATAACATTGGTGCACCATTCTTGTTCATAAATTCTTCAATATCATTCAAAAAAATAGAAAATAATTTTGGTGACAATGTACATCCCTGCTTTACTCCTATTTTTGAAATTAACTCCTTTGAGAACCGTCCCGCCACCTTCACCACAAACTTCACTACTGAATAAATCTGTACAATCACCAAAACGAAAGGCCCAGGCATCCCCAAATCCATCAAGGACTGAATCAGCAGTCTTCTATTAACCGTATCAAACGCTCCTTTTAGGTCCAAGAATGCTACATACAACTTACCTTTTCTTACCCGAGTATATTTCCTAGCTAATACATTCAAAATGAAAATTTGGTCCAGAGTACTATAACCCTTCCTGAACCCTGCTTGGAGGCGTGTCAATACTTCCATTTTATCAATCCACCTCATTAGTCTAAAATCCAACACCTTACAAAACAACTTACTAATCACATTACTCAAATGGATGCACCTATAATTCTCCTTCAATGACTTATCTCCTTTCTTAAATATTGGTACTGCCACAGATGTATTCCATTCCTTGGTCCACTTCGTATTTTCTATGATAAAAGAAAACATCGTCGCCAGGATTGGTAATAAACTAACCTTACCTAACTTCCAAACCTTCGAAGGAATCCCGTCTAGGCCCGGAGCCGACGCACCTCTCATCTTTTGAAGCCGGTCGAAAACCTCCTGCTCGTTCACTGGTTCTAATAGCCTATAATCATCTTCTCTTAACGGGAATCTCACAACATCTTCTAATTCTTTTTTAATATCATCTAACACCCAATCCCCCCCTTTATTAAGACTATTTTCTTTTTCCTCGAGGAATTTTGGCCATGCCTCTGCTGGTGGTACATTCGAATACTGAATTTTCCCCATTGAAGACTTTATTTCACTCCAAAACTCCTTTCTATCCTTCTCCTTAAAAGCATTCACTATATTTTTATTCTTTTCCTCACAATACCTCCTCTTCTTTCTCTTTATTAACTTCTTATATTCACTACGCATATTCCGATACTGTACCAGCTTTTCCAGCAAACTCACCTCTTCCGCTTCCTTCACCCTTTTGAACGCATGCACTACCATACTCCTCCTTACCTTGCACTCCTCATCAAAGAAATCTTTATTCTTTCTAGGCCTACCTTTATCAATACACTTTCTGCTACTTTCATACACATAATCCGATACTTCCAACACTGATTCATCCAGTAACCCCTCCGACAACATTTTCTCACATTCAAGCATTTTTTGTTGAGTAAGATCACTTTCTAAAATCACTTTTACTCTCTCCTCTGCACATTTACTCATTTTTACTGGTCGATTTATCCTCACCGAATCCTTCCTCTTATCAAATCTTTCTTTCATTCCACCAAAATACTCCGGTACAGTGCTCATCAGTACTTCCCTCTTTACTCTCATTCGCAATGTAATCGGGACATGGTCTGAACCCATTAAATTTTCAACACTAAAATCCATGCAAAAAGGCCAAAGAGGAATGCTTACCAGCCCATAATCAATTAAGCTAGGCACTCCACTACCATAACAAGTAAACTCCCCTATATGTTTGTCTTCCCCCACTCTTCCGTTTAAAATCAATAAATTCTCCTCCCTACAAAAATCCAAAAGGTTCAAACCCCACCTATTTTTCTTTCGTAGCTGATCTTTACTCCTCCTATCCACAATATCCTCATTAACCTCTCTCCGACTTATCCCACATGGTTCGTCCGGGCACAGCTCCACATCGGGAAGATCGCTTCCTGAACCAGTGTACGCGTTAAAGTCTCCTAGAAACAAAAACAAATGGTCATGGTACCGCAAACGAAAAACACGCGTCTCTTCTTTCAGTAGTTCCCATACGTCTTCACTACCATACGAACTCGACTGTGGTGGGACATAAACGCTACACACTAAAAGCTTAACATCTCCTATACGTAGTGCCACCCACACCATATTCTCCGAACGCGATTTCACCCTAGAACAGCCCTGACACAGATCTTCTCTGACACACATAGCCACCCCTCCATAATACCGTCCATTTGCTGAAATTTTCCTGAAACTCTCGAAAGACCTATAACCCGGCAAATACGTTTCCCTTCCTCCATGGGACCACGTTTCAACCAAACTAATAATACCCCAACTTTTATTCTTGACCTTACTTGACTCCAAAATGTCTAAGCTTTTTATTTCTGAAAAACCTTGAATGTTCCAGTGAATAGCATCCAGAATTGTTTCCTCATGAACGCTATGGCCAGGCTTTTCCTAGTTTGATCCTTTCTCAGCCCCTTCAGCACTTGCTGGGTTCCTGTCACTTGGAACCTCACCTTCACAGTTATTTTCACCTCCGACAGAATCTTTCCTCCCGAATATTTGTCTCGGAACCGCTGTTAATGAATTTGATCTCGCACGGAAAGACCCTGTCCGCTTTTGGGGTTGCGCGGCACTGTCATTCGGGCTGATCACTTCAGCGTTACTTCGTTTCGCCATTTTGTTAACTGGGACAACAACTGACCGGACACTGTTAGATTCCGGACCCTTGGGAATGGGAGTAAACTGCATATCGCTGCTGAAAACATTGGCATTACTTACGTCTTCAGCACTCCCGAAACTTGCGGCACTAGCGAATGTTCCCATTGAACTTGCCCGTGAACGCGTACCAGCTGAGTTATCAACCCCTGAGATGCTACGGTAACTACGCACGTCCTTTCCCTCTTGTCGAGTAACGTCCTCAACTTTTTCCGTTGTAAAGTTATACGCATACACTCTCGCTCCCACCAGAAGCTTCACACCCCTCAATTTCGCATCCTGCTTATTTTTCCTTGCATCTTCAAGCATTGGCTTTAACTGCCCTTGAGCGAACAACTCTCTAGCCGTGTAATCCGGTGCCATGAATACACTAAATCGTTTTAGTTGCCGTGATGATCTGAGTACGTAATCACGTGTAAGCGCGCTGACGAACTTTATTAAAACCGGGGGAATCCCATTCGCCGATTTTAGGCGGAATACGTCTCGTATGTCTTTAAATGTCAAGTTCAGGTTTGGGATTCCGGCATTAAGTAACTGGGCAACATCTTCCCCAAGGGAGTTTCCTCTGATCCTTGGGGAGAAATTATATATGATGATGTTATATCGTTTCGCGTCTTTCTCTGCAAAATCCACTCTTTTCCTCGTAGCCAATATTTCCGCTTCTAGCTTGGTCACTTTCGACTGCACCGAACCCATTTCAGCATACCAATGTGCAAATCCAGAGTCCATTTTACTCGATAACTCTTCTTTTGTTTTTCTTATTTCTTCCAAAATCTGTTTCATGGCTAGATCTCCCATCTTTAACAGCCTACTAAGATTGGAAAGGTGTACCTGTTCGAGAGCCTGTTATTTTATCCACGCTGACTCGGGCGTGCAGTTTGCTAAGCCACCGTTAATTATGCCACGGCTAACAGCAATTCCAAATCACCTTCTCAGCAAAATCCAGCGTCCAGCAACGATTTCAAGTCGAATTCTCTGTCTATTTATTTCACGTCTGAACTGAATGAATGCTGAATGGCAACTCTGGCTCTCTGGGAGTTCGGTTTCAAACCTGAACTCTCGACGCAATCCGCAAGTTTCCATGTCAAGTCAAGCCTCGAGAGACATGATCGCCGCACTCCACCTCGAAAAATTTGATCATGAAGGCACATGTGTCTCACACATTTTGACGTTCGTCGATTGAAATTCGCGGAAGCGGAATTTTGTCTTTTTTGGCCTCAGGTTTGTTTTTGATATTTTAAGGTGCCTGAAAGCAAAAATAAAATTTAACTTTTTATACTACAAAGATCCTCAGTTTTCTTTTTATTTGCTTAAAGCACACTCCTACTAAAAATGATCTTTTCACTATGAAATGGATCAGTAAAAAACCTTCTCGAAAACACCATTACTTTCCATCTGAATTTAGCGATTTTCTTGTTAGCGCTTGACGATCCTGCACAGCCTTCCTGTCTCCGACGCGGCGGCTGGGCGCAAAACATTTGAAAACTTAACGCGCCGTGGATACAAAGTACGAAAACTAAGCAGATAATATTCGTCAATAACAGAAGATTCTCATATCCTTGTGTGTGGAAGAGTTGTCAGCGGACGTTGAAGATTCTGGAAACTTTGCGTTGCGTAATGGGCAAAACTCGGCACGGCCGAGAAGGCACTAAAAATTCGTAGGCACAAAACGAAACAATGGAGAAAGATGGGGATTTCAAAAGCTTATAATTCCATAAGGGAGCTAGGTATATTATAAAAGGCCGAATAAGCAAGAGGGGTCCTTTAACCTAATGGGTAATTTTTGCTTTTGGACTTGAAAGTGCCCCTAATTTGAATTTCCCGCCAGATTTGAGCCACGAAATGAATATCACATCGAGAGTAGTTTGTCGTATGCAAAGACCATAACAGTTGAAAGACAGGAAACTCCAATGATAGTCAGTGGCACCGGATTCTGTATCTCTCTTAATTCACGTAATACCCACGGAGGAAGGTATAAAATGTTAAGAACTGCACCTGACCTAGGTAGGTGGGCCACAGCGGCCCACACAACTCTTTCCAAGCCAATTTTATTGTTTTTTCCCCGAGTCCCTGTCATGTGGTCCCTGGGTGATATTGGAGGGCCTGGAGGCCCTGAACTTCTAAACATAAAAAGTGTTTTCTAGCGTATATGTCACGGTAAAAGACCTTTATGTAAGTTCCGTCATTGCGTAAATGTCTAAAAGCCTTGTTGGTCTCGGAAACAAACTTGTGGGCCACACAAGCTATTCGGAAACGCCCTTTGGGTTGCATCGCACAAATAAGTGTTGACGAAGCTGTCAAGACGGTTTTTTTTTGCTTATGGCCGTGGTTGATACTAGTCTAAACTCCCTTTAGCTATTTCTGGAGGTAAAAGCGGAATGAATACTATTGTAAAAGAGAAAAAGGAGGGGGGGGGGGGGCTAAGGGTTTACGAGCCTTACGTCCAAATTATAGTTATTATTTCAGACTTACATTTCACTAGGTATAAACATCCCAATACTCTATATTACTAAGTCCAAAAAATGCCAGTGATCCTCGGGAAGAACGAGAAAACGTAGCACCGCTGTGATACCGCTTCCGGCTCTTCCGGTAGGTACATGGCGATTTTGCATCGGCAAGAAGAGTTAGCCATCAAGAGTATCCGGGTGAATGCGGGTGACGAATAAGGTATCAAGAATCACTTCTGTCCTTTATCTCCGCAAGGGAAAATATAAGTGACGGTGGATTCAGATTTTGGTTAAACCGACACAGTAGACTACCAACCCGATAAAAAATTCTTTCACTGTGTAGTTATATGGTAGTTGTACGAAAAAGTTGCATGTATTGATATGTCATAGTATGTAATGCTTTTATTTACCATGCCTCCGACTGAGTTAATCTTAAGTAGTAGTATCCGATAGCATCCAACTTGCTGTAGTAGCATCCAGTTTGGTAGTAGTAGCATGCAGTGGCAACAGTTACTACTGCAATCTACTTTTTCGTACAATTCATACGATTAATTCTCTCAAAGTTTTCATCGGGAATCGGCTTAGTTGGCGTCTGTGGAGCGACTAATCCACAAGACCAAACCATAGCTTCCACCAGGACTAGGATCGAAGCTTCCATACTCATACCTTTTAAAACACTTTAACCTAAAAACACTGTAGGAGCGCAGAAAGGAGCTAAGCGCTGACTTCGGATCAGCCATGGTATCTCATCCTCTCCACTCCCAAATCCTCCCTCCTCCCTATCAAAATGTTAGAAGTCGACCAGAACGAGTGGTAAGTTCTAGGGTCCCCAAGCTCTGTCCCGTACCTACAAAACACGCTAGATATGCAAAAAGTTTTGTTCCCGAGTTCGTGAAATATTTTAACGAAGCGTGAATTCTATTAAGCGTAATGAGATTAGATACATATATTGTAATTTATTCTGTTTGTGTGACAATAATCGCAAATTTGGTTTATAACCACGATAGTCGATTTTTACCATAAACTTTCTATCTATCTATCTATCTATCAGTGCTACAGGAACGGATAGAAAAGAATGTTATTGCCTTGATTAGGCCTACCTAAGCCTCTGGTTTATACGTTAATAATTTTTATTTTAGAGAGTTGCATAGCAGAGGCTGAAAGAGACCTTAGTCGACTGCTCTTTGTCTTGGATCAACCTCCTCTCGTTGTCGTCGCGTTGTCCTCTGGTAAGTGTAGACAGTAGTTGCGTTTTTGCTGATACCATGGTATCTGTTACAACGGTAACTTGATCTGCAATTAGTCGTTTTTGCAGTTATCGTGGTATCTGATACACGGTGCTCTGCAAAAATGACTATTGCCGAAATTGCACTTTTCGAAGTCATCCCAAAAGAAAAACAGATATCCAGTTAGCCTATATCACCAACTGCTTAACTTCTTTCTCACCAATCTGACAAAATTTGATGAAAGTGAGATGACTCTTCAGATACCACAACCAGTTACCACGATCGGACCGTAGAATCTGAATACCTGATACCACGATAACTGGCCAGATACCACGATAACTGCAAAAAACCCTTTTGACCGTGGTATCAGATACCACCATAATTGCAAAAACGACTTTAGACCGTATCAGATACCATGGTATCTGCAAAAACGCAACTAGTGCTCACGCATTTCCTCCTTCGATATCAAATTTTTTGTTCGAATTTGCTATCAAATAGACTCATACTAAACGCGAACATAGCATAACTACACACCAGCAAATAATCACCAAACGCCAACAGCACTGTTACTAATAGTACAGTAAGAAAAGAAGAGTACTATCTGTTCAATAGTTTACATACCCCCATCTCGTCTGATGATATCGGAATAAAACCTTCGACGGCCGTTTAAAAATATCAATCCCGCTGCGCTCGGTAGATATTTTTCATAACCCACCTCGCTTTCGACTCTGATAGGTTATTTCTAGTGGTGTTATTTATGGTCTATATCGTCTCAGTTATATTAAAGGTAAACTTCAGACATCGAGGTTGATATTGGAAAATAATACCGAGACGATCGTTGAAAATAACCTCTTCGAGCCGAAGGCGAGGCAGGTTATGAAAAATATCTACCGAGCTGAAGGCGAGGTTGATATTTTCTAATGGCCATCGAGGTTGTCATTCCGATATCAACCGAGATGGAGGTGTGTTAACTGCAGTTATAACTTTTTGAGAAATCATCTCGGGAGGCTGATATGACTGATATCATCCTCTCCGGAGGCTAATATGACTTATATCATACATCTCAACCTACCGCTAACTTTCTATGTGAAGATTATCGTAATATAACTTTTCTCGAACAGATTTGCAATGCATAACTTCCTATGTCCCACAGGAAGTTATTTTATGACTTCTTTTGTGGAGGATGTTACGACCTCGTATCATCCTCCAGAGAGGCTGATCCGAAGCCGTAACAGCCTCCGCAGAAGTTCATCGAGCACTTTCCTCAAATACTGAATTCATCGAGCACTTTTCCTCAAATAGAAGCTGACCTCCACAAAATAAATTAAAAACAATACTTTCAGTAAAATAAAACACAAAACAATACTTACAAAAATACAAAAAATTAAATACGAAATAAAATAGATGTTGAAAAATGACAGAACATCTTACTCTCTAGGGCTCGCCTGTGCCCTAGGTCATACCTTGTCACAATCGAATTTCGACTGAAAATACAGCTTGTTAAATGAAACAACGTCCTACTTTCCAAAAAGGAAGTTGATGAGCACTTAAAACTGTCTTTGAGTAAGGAAAGATATATTATAATTTTCAAAGACCACGTGATACCCAGTGTTGCCACCTTTTTCTGAAGGAACCTGTGACTTTTGGCTGCAAAATCTTGTTACATTCTGGCGCCTACGAAATTGTGCCTTATGTACCAGCTATTAGCAAGCAATCTCGCTTTATCATCTTCATGATTATATGCCTAAGCTTCATTCTCGATTAACTGCCAAGATGTAAGAAACCTGTCGCAAAACCCGGGCTCACTTTTCGAGGAAGTCCAGAATATGTGACAAATATCAGAATTCTGCTACCACTGGCAACACTGTCATCGTAATGCACGTTTTCGCCTGATTTCAAATTTCTTGAGTGAAGCAATCTAATCTTCTGCAAAGCTGTCGCTATCAAATATACTAAACGTGTTTGGACAAACTAAAAGCACAGTCGGAATGTATTTATACCCTGGTCACACTAGGCTCAAAAACGGCACAGATCTGAGGAACAGAGTCAGCTGTTTTGCGCAGATTCGTGAAATGCTGTACTGTCACCGTGAGGATTTGAAACAACAATATTCAGAATCTGATGAATTTTCTCGAATTTTTTTTTAGTAACCCCGAAAAACTCTTTTTTCTTGGATCTAGTGGTCGACAGATACTTCGGTGCCAAATTATGCGAAGAAAAGAGCCTAGTGTAGTTTGACCAAGCTCTTAGGGAGTTCTTCATCAGTTAAAATAGAAAAAAAAAACATGACTTTCTGTTATAAATCAAAATTAAGCAGATTTTAACTGTCGATACCTGTTCGAAAAAGTTATAATAGTTAACATACCTCCATCTCAGTTGATACCGGAAGAACAGTCTCGACGGCCATTTGAAAATATCAACCTCGCTGCGCTCGGCTGATATTTTCCATAACCTGCCTCGCCTTCGGCTCGAACAGGTTATTTTCAATGGCCGTCTCGTTGTTATTTTCCGATCTCAACCTCAATGTTTGAAGTTAACCTTTAATAACTGACCGTGGGTCATACGATGGTATGCATTACATACCTGTTCGAAAAAAGTTAATTTCCGATACCAACCTCGATGTCGGAAGTTAACCTTTTAATTTGTCGTATATATTCGTTTAGTTATTCTTCTGACTATTTATAAACAAAAAATCGTGGTTTCATTTGCTAATTTTCTCCACAAATTTTTCAGATGGTGTCACGCTGAGCGCTGATCAAACCCTAGCTGCTTTAAACGCCATCTCTCGATCTCTTGAAGCACTACGAACTAGTATGAACCCTCCTTCAATCACCGAATCCATGGTTGCCGTTATGCAATTCGTCAGTGCCATTGATATCTACCTTACTGAGGGAAAGACGCTTGCTACCTCGTTCCCTGAAATGGATAAGGGAGAGAGTAAGTTTATGAGATTGTTCTGATATTGTATCCCCAACAAGACAGCTAGCTTCAGGTGATCTTGTTTCTTGCCTTATATTTATGTTATGTAGTTTGTTTAGTACGAATAAATGAATGAATGAATGTATGACACATTATTCTTATCATATTTTATTCTTTATGTATTTTTGGTTTGTCCCCAGAAATTGTTTAATGTAGGTCAGTTAGGGGACGTTTTCGCGTTGATGGCTGTAGAGCTGAACGGGTGACCCCGTTCACGCGAAAATGAGAAAATCGATCGGGCGTATAACGGCTGAGGAAGATGGATTCCGTCCACGCGAAAATGCCCATTCAGCTGATGGGTATGAAGGAGCAAATCATGCCAGTGTGGTCCGAAAATTTTAGTATTTAGGTTTCCAGATTTTGTATTGAACTGCCAAATTTTAACATTTAACTCCCAAGTTATGGCATTTAAACTCTAAATTTAAGCGTTTAATTCCTATAATGTCAGCATTTAACTGTTAGAATTTAGCATTTAACTTACCAGATTTTAACATTTCTTTGAAATCCTACTTTTAATCCTAAATTGTCACCTAATTTGGCAACGCTGCGCTATGATTCTATTCTCTGTCAAAAATGGAGTAAATCATGCCAGTTACAAAAATTTGGTCGGCTAGCGGTCGCGTTTTGTACTTCAACAGATTCAAATTGTTTTGGGTTGCTTTGAAAGATGAAATTTGGCATTTGACATTTCTTTGAAATCCTATTTTCTGGCACTTTTAATCCTAAATTGTCGCCTAATTTGGCAACGCTGCGCTATGATTCTATTCTCCGTCACAAATAGAGTAAATCATGCCTGTTACGTGATTGGTCGGCTAGCGGTCGCGTTTTGTACTTCAACAGATTGTACTTCAAAGATGAAATTTGGCATTTAAATGCTAAAGTCTGGGAATTAAATGTTAAAATATGGCAGTTAAATACTAAAAACTGGGAAGAGAGAGAGAGAGGTCTATTTAAACAACATCGTACCTGACAGCTAATTTGCGTTGCTTCACTATACTAAATAAAAAATTAACACAAAAAAAAGGAAAATATCACTCGGCTTTGTTTAGCAAATCCGTAAAAAAAGGTACAAACGAATTTGCGTGGCGGTTCCATGGCGGTTCCGTGGCGGAACCTAAATACTAAAAGTTCGGACCACACTGGCATGATTTGCTCCTTCATAGATGGGAGCATATGAGTGGGAAGGTCCACATTTTTTCTGTCTTCAATCTGCGCAGACCAGCGTTGCCAACGCTTCGAAAGAAAAGATACCAGAAAACGCCCAAAAAATGTACCACTGACCAAGAAATTGTACCATGTCCCAATTGTTTTTGCAGTGCATTTAACGGGGTTCGAATTTTAAATACACACCCCAAAAATGACTTGATCGCAACATGTAAGTATCTGCATAATCTAAAAGCAAAAAATCAAATCTCCCTCTGCTTGCTTGCTAGGTCAGTTTTCTTTGATATATGTACAACAAAAATACTTTTGTACCACATTGTACCAACTTCGGAAATGTACCAACAAAATTGTGAATGTGCCATATTGTACCGGTTGAGATGAAATGTACCAAAATGGTACAATTGTACCGCTGTTGGCAACACTGGCGCAGACCTTTTTTCTATCCACGCTCAGTGCTACCCTGGGAGCGGTGTTGAACGGGAGGCGTCTATCGAGCTGGATGGCCCGTTCACCTGTTCATCCGTACACGCGAAAATGACAAAATGATCGATGGCATCCACGCGAAAATGTCCGTCGAGCTCGACGGGAGGGCGACGGGACCAGAGCCGTCCACGCGAAAACGTCCCCTTAGTATGTACAAGTACATGCATGGAAGGTGTGAAAAAATTGTATATATATGAAATTATAGAACAAGATTTTACATTTATAAAACCTTTAGATATTGATTTGCTGAAATTAAAATATACGTTGTATTTAAAAATAAAAACGGAAAGGAAGGCTTAGAATATTTTAAATTTGAAAAGGTCAATCAGTTATGTTGACATAGGTAAGTATATGATTGACAAGCATATACTATGGCGAGGACGCAATGCACCTACTAAAGTGATAAGTCAATTTTCTTTTTCTTGTTTTCCATTTTCCTGACGAACTCGTTAAGTATTCGCTTTTGGTGGTGGCTATGAAATCAGTTCGCCGAGCGGCACGAAAAGAAAAAATCGTAAGCGAAAAAGATTCATGTTCTGTATGTTACGAGGGGTCTTCATATTTTTAACATTTACATATGTTCAGCACCTGTTTTAAAGCCAGTAAAGTTTAAAAGGAATATTATCTGGTTTAAAACAAAGTTTTATCAAGAGCCGTAATGTAAAGGGTCGGCGAAGTGATAGGTAGTTCGTGGTTACCTCGAGTATAAGCGAGCGTGACGTCAAGGAAAACTTTTGGAAAAAGGCTTTCCAAGTTATAGTCAGATTGAAGTGACGATTTAAAGTGAAAACATTTCAGTAAGAAGAGAGCAATAAAGGTGTCCTCGACGTAAACTGAACTAAGCTAAAATCATTCGAACCAAAAGGCGCCTCTGATATAGAGCGTGTTCCCCCCTACTTACCGTAGCTTCTACGCATGACGTCACGAATTCTGGCTTTTTGCCGTTAAGGCTGGAACGACTTTTCTATTTTCAGCAGAATATCATGCCACGGGCGAACCCTACCAAACATGTTACATAAATGCGTAGTTACCTCGCTTACTACGTTCCCGAGCATGTTAAGCTAATAGTTACTATTTCGAGAAGGTTGGAACGGTCAGCGTGGTAACTTTTAACGAAGGTTGGAACGAAAATAGTAACTAATAGCTATTATTGTTAGGAGGGTGGAACAAGCTCATAGAGTTCGGGAACCACAGAATGAGCTGAAAGAAGACCGCTTCCTTTCAGATTACTCCGTTGGATGGCTACGGTGTTGGCAGAATTTTATTCCTAAACACCATGAGACAAAAACAAAGTTTCTCCGACTAAGGATGCAGTATTTGCTACTGGGATTAACCTTATCTCTATTGGGATAAGATTAATCCGAATTAGGGGTAATCTTATCTCAATAAAGATAAGATTAATCCCAGTAGCAAATACTGCAAGATTTTTTTTTACAGTGTAGTTTTATGTAGACACTGCTTAGCTTTACACCTTAGTTGTATTTTTACAATTACCATGGTATCTGTTACCACGGTAACTGAATCTGCAATTAGACGTTTTTGCAGTTACCGTGGCATCTGATACACGGTTGCCCTGCAAAAACAACTATTGCTGAAATTGCCGTTTTCGAAGTCATCCCAAAAGAAAAACTGATATCCAGTTACATCATTAAGTGCTAAACTTCTTTCTCTCCAATTTGACAAAATTGGATGAAAGTGAGATGACTTTTCATATAACACGATCAGTATCTGAATATCAGATACCACGATAACTGGCCAGATACCACGATGACTGCAACAGCGCCTTTTGACCGTAGTATCAGATACCACGATAACTGCGAAAACGACTTTAGACCGTGGTATCAGATACCATGGTATCTTCACGCAACTCATGTTTTCTTTCAGAACTTCTAACCTCCCTCCGAGCGGCCGGCACACCTCTCACCGCCTACCTTGCCTCACTGCGCAACGCACACAATATCGCGTTTGCAGCGCAGTTTAGCGCCAATGAACAACGCGCAATAGAGGCGCTAAGGGCGAGCGACGAGCGGGTGAAGGAGCTTTACAGCATCCTGAGAGGAACGGGAGATGGGAAGAATGCGGAGAAACTTCTAGAGGATGAACTAAGTGCCATGGAGAGAGCCATTGACGAGGCAGCAAAAAGGATATCAGTAAGTATTTTTCTTTTTTGATGACTAATTTACATGTAACCTAAAACCGGGTGAGATATAATAAATAAATATGTTCTTTATTTCCATAATAGCTCAAGAGAGTATGGCTAGCAGAGGGTCATCATGACATAACGCATGTCAAGGCAATGACGTACACTGTATACAATATGTGATAATAATGAGTAGGACTACTTAATATAATACAAGTCATACACCAATGGTTAAAATAATTAAAATCACTACTCCGCTCAGTTATACTGTTATATCACTCTAAGGGGTAAGCCCACGCAAGGCTTTAGCGTAATAAACTACTACGATAGGGTTTCGGCGAACCTTGACGATTAGTAAAGCCCGATGAAAAATTTATAGCCTGCGTAGTTGTATGGTAGTTGTACGAAAACGTTGCATGTAGTACTGTGTAAGCAAAGAATACTATCATTTAATGTGCCTCAGACTGGTCCAATCTTATGTAGTAATATCCTGTCTTGCCATAATAGCATCCAGTCTTGCTAATAGTAGCATGCAGTAACACGGTAGCCTTGAAGTAGAAGCATGTAGTAGCATCAGTTAGTACTGCATGCTACTTTTTCGTACAACTTCGTACTACTATTTTAAGATAAATTCTTCATCGGGAGTACCCCTTTTTCTTTCCTAGGATATGCAGAAGAAGTCGCGCGGAGCAGACAGCGGGGTGAAGCTGGAGGTGAACGGAAAGGTCCTTGAGTCCTGCACTTCCCTGATGCTTTCCGTTCGTGAGCTCATCAGGAAGTCACGTGACCTTCAGGAGGAAATTGTCGCCAAAGGAAAGGTAAAGTTTAACTGGAAAGCCAACTTATTTTTGTATCATTTAACTGGATACACTGCATTTTTGGGATTGTGTTTAGGGATTTTTTTTACTATGTACTCTAGAATGACGTTCAGAATATCTGCGGCCGTCCTAACAACGCAAATTTCTACTATGACGCAGAAAAACTGAATCTCAATACATACGCGGCGTTTCAGTGGCCAGTGATCAGCTTACGGAAGGTAGGTAACTGTGGTAACTGTAACGCTTTTTTTTTCGGAAATCGTTTTCGTCGAGTATACAACTCAGATACAAGCGCATAGAGCATACAAATCAGAAAAGTAAATTCCACTATTTGGAAATCGATTATTCGTGAATAGCGGAGCAACGAATTAACGCATTTTCGCCGGTCTAATACCAAACTCGTTTGAGACTGTGGTATGGTTAAAAAAAATAATACCTTTCTTAACAGCGCGAGATCACCTTGGCTTAAATGAGAAACACGGAGAAGATTTCAAAACCGGCCGTTCTGATCTCTGAGATCATCTGAAGCAACAAACCTGACCTGCTTCGAAAAATCCAAATATGGATAAAAATCGATATACGGTTTTTAAATTTAAGAATCAGGCTGATGTTCGATACATAAGAAATGAGAATGAATGAAACCAGAAGGGAATAAGCCTGACCCGCTTAGGAAAATCCAGATGTGGCTGATGTAAAAATGGTTGGTAAAATTGACAATCAGGCTGATGTTCGAAACATCGGAAATGAGAATGAATGAAACCAGGAGGGACGTCTGGTGTATCAGTAATATAGACAAGACAAGTCCTCTAAGAAATTGGAGTAGGCGTATTTCACGCTTTTCTTTAAAGCCAAGATTTTCATTTTTTGTTAGGGATCTGCCAGTTCGACGGACTTCTACAAACGAAACAACAGATGGACGGATGGGCTTATTTCTGCCTCCAAGACGGTCGGTCTTGGTGCGACGCTACTTGTGTAAGTATTAAGTATCTTGGGATCAGAGATTTCCATGTGCTCAATGGATTTCAGGTGGGGCTTCTCAGCTAGCACTGCTGTTTTCCTCCTCTTTTCCACCACGCGATCCTGGTTTCCCGCCAGTTTAAAGTACTCCTCTTGGTTTTTATGCCTTTAATAATATCCCTGAGCTCCCTGATGGATTTACAAGCTTCTTAAATCCCCGCCTTTCTGCATTATTCCGTTTTGTAGCTACTACTTTTTAGCGCTTTTTCGGCCCAGGCGAGTTTTGTCCGTCAGGCAAGGCGAACTTAGCCGGAAGCTTCAACATCCGCCGACAACTCTTTCACACATAAGGACATGAGAGGCTTCAGATTGTTGTTTTTCATTCTGGAAGAAATGGTAGGCCATCAGGTGCATCTTCTGTTTTGTACTTTTTCTCTCGGGCTTGGGTTTCCCACTTTTTAACCACGGCTCGTTCGGTTTCAAATATTTTGCGTCCAGCCGTGTTGGAGACTCGGAAG
The DNA here is from genome assembly GCA_030848855.1 of Branchinecta sandiegonensis. Taxonomy (NCBI): domain Eukaryota; kingdom Metazoa; phylum Arthropoda; class Branchiopoda; order Anostraca; family Branchinectidae; genus Branchinecta; species Branchinecta sandiegonensis. Next base: position 16,596,460 of record JAUPMV010000016.1, on the reverse strand, counting down.
GCTGGATAGAGCCGACATTCATTAACAAGAAATTCGCTAATTTCACGCGACAAGTAATGGTATTTTCGAAAACCGATATTTCTGAGCCACTTCATCATGAAAAGATCATTTTTAGTAAAAGTTGTGCTTTAAAGTTTAACCGAAAAGGGCTAGGACCCGACAGTCCAGTTACACATCACGAACTCAATTAGATAGGCCTGAAAAACCCAAACAAATAGTTGCTTTTGGTTGGTTGCTATTTGGCCAAGTACCGTGGTAAATGATCTTTTCTCAGTTACTGTCCCGATGAAAATTATCTCAAGATAGGAGTATGAAGTTGTACGAAAAAGTAGCATGGAGTACCAACTGATACAACTACATGCTAGGCTACTATAGTAAGACTGTATGATACTGGAGCAAGGCGGGATGCTACTGAATACTACTGCTTAAGATTAGCCCAGTGTGAGACACATTAAATTAACGTATTCTGTACTACTGCATATCAATATATGCAACTTTTTCGTACAACTACCATACAACTACACAGGCTACACATTTTCCATCGGGGTTATCTGATACCACGATCAAAAGGCGTTTTTGCAGTTGCGATAGTATCTGGCCAGGTACTGTGGTAACTGATCTGAAAGACTCATCTCACTTTCGTTATCACTAACACACGAGTCTAGTTTTTTGTCAAATGGGTGGGAAAGAAGTTATGTCACTCTAGATGTCAGTGGATTTCACTATTTCTTTTTAGATGATTTTTAAAAACGCAAATCCGGAAATTGTCGTTTTTGCAGAGCTACCGTAGTATCAGATACCACAGTGGCTGCAAAAGACTAATTGCAGATCCATTCACCATAGTAATAGATACCATGGTATCTGCAAATACGCAACTAATGTGTTACTCCGCTGTCAACAGATAACGGATTTCATCGAGCTCACTTAATCTTTCGGATTTGTGGTAATCTATTCGCCTGTCCCTCTATCGTTGAAATGTTTACCAGCTCCAAAGGTAAGGCATAAGCCAGTGCTTATCGTCTTTAATCCTGCAAATGCAGGCTTGTCTCCAAATTCAAAATCTCCGCGGAAGGATGAATTTTGGGTTGTCGTGCAAGCAGCGCATATTCTGAACGTTATTACTAGAGCCTTGGGTGAAAAATTGCAAAATCCCTTAGATGGGTCAAAATGTTTCAATTTATTCAAACATCAGATGTAAAAATAAGCTGCCTTTTAGATAGATAAATAAATCTTTTTATTCGCCAAAAACTTACGCCAAATTTGTTTGGTATAGTCGCTTATGAGCACACACATAAATCATAATAGGCCTACGCATATAGGGCTACAACGGTCATAGATAAAATTATATATTTAAACTAGCAGCTCAGCTTATGCTTCGTTATACAACTTTAAAAATGAAGGGACAACACTCTTTGCAAATCTCTGGTGGGCACATTTAATTGGCTGCAACTTTTCAACCGCAGTAGCTACCTTGCGAGGGAGCCTTTTTGTCAACTTTTCAGAAGGGAAAATATTTTTGTGGACTGGGTGATTCAGAGAATTGACGCCAAACTCCATGTAGAGTTTCAGCCTTCGTTCATGTAAGGAGGCGATTTCGAATTTACGTAGTAACTCTTCATAGGACCTCTCGGCCACCTTTGACGCTATGATTAGAGCTCTTTTGAATCTTCTCAGTTCTTAAAAATAAACTCAAAGCCCTTAACTAACCCTAGTATTTTTTTAAAATTTAATATCGTGAATTATGTTCTTTGAAAGCTGAAAAATTGATTGCTGTTGATTTTCGGAAGCCGCGAAAACTCCGCTTGTCCCCCGTCAAAGGCGTATTCTCGCCATTCCCCGAGGACTCCTTTTGAGGAGTCCCCGCGTTTTTCTTTGTCCCATGGACTCACTCCCCGTATTCTCGCGAGTCCCCAGGCGGGGAATGCTCCGATCATCATCATTGTCATCAAAAAAGGACTCCCTTTCAGATTCAGTGGGAACCGATTTTGGGAGTTGCTGGTGCTGTTGTTTATGAGAAAACATATATTAGGGGTCGTCAATAAGAATTTGTGGTTTGAAACTGATGGACAACCCGGGGACTCACTCCCCATATTCTCGCAAGTCCCCACGGGCGGGGAATGCCCCGATTATCATCACCATCATCAAAAAAGACCTTTCAGATTCAGTGGGGAATCGATTTCGTGAGTTGCTGGTGCTGTTGTTTTTGGGAAAACATTTTAGAGATGGTCAATAAGAAGTTATGGTTTGATACTGATTTTGAGAAAAGGCACCTTTTCCATTGTGGTTACGATTTTTTTTTTAAACAACAGTATCAAATTAAGGTAAACAAAAACCAGAGTAAACAAAGTGAAAGTAAAACGGACCCAGAGTTATTCCATCGCATGAATGTTTTCTTTTTTTCGTACAAAATTCATACATTCCCCGCATTCTCGCTGTTTTCCTTCCGCGGAGCCCGCGCGGAGTGACCACGTCGATTATCGTCGTTCCCCTCGATCCCCCGAGGAGTCCTAGGGGAACGGCGAGAATAGGCCTCTAGAGGTATCCTCAGTTTATCCACAGCCATTTTACCCTACGTCCTCCTGCACCTGGCGGCACGTAAGACAGTAACAGTAAACCTCCAGTTTGATTGTGTTGACGAGACGGTGCTCTTCATAAGTAGATTTAAGTATCTGACCCAGTTAAAGCACACCTCGCACCATTTAGGCTACTGATTATATTCCAGTATTCAAAACTATCTGAACACTGTAAAACTAGTCTCTGCTTTTAATAAATTATCCACGGCTTTGGCTGTTTTAAGCTTTTTCCCAGGGCCCTTGACTTCTAGCATAAACTGGCCAAAAGTCAGAAAACCGGTTTTCATAGAATAACAGCACGACACTCGAGCACTCGTCGGGAGCATAATGCACCTAGAAAATAGTGAAGCCTGTTTTAGTGTAGGCTAGTGTGTTGACAGTGAGCTGTTGTTAGCCGGTTTAGAATGTAACATGTGCACTTTGGGTATCTGGGTTTAAGAATTAATGAGAGCAGGAAGTGGGTTGCATTGGCATTATTGCTCATACGACAGGTCCTTCAGTAATTTTGTTTATTGACTGAAACTTCAACGAATAAATTGTATTGAATAGTATAGAACACCATATAAAGTAATACTATGTACATGCAATGTCAGTATCTATAAATATTTTATTTATATAGACCCGCAAATGCATATGGTTAGAGAATAAAGAAACACGTGAATGAATGAATGAATCTTTTTATTAACCCACTTCTATAAAATAGAATTAGTGGAGTACATATAGAGAAAAAAAAGAAACACAACTTAAATTAGGATACAAATTTACACTTCGAATAGATTACACTTCAAACAAACGGACAAGACCGTGATGCGGAGAAAACGCGGCGACCGACAGATTCCTATGCAGCTCGTCAAGTGTAAACGGCACAGTTATTAACTGAAGAGATGAAGTTAAGAATATAGATAATACTGGCCGGATGACTCGCATGCAAGAAGGCAGACTGCCGCTTGATGTCATGGTCTGGATTATTTACGCTGTCCTTGTTTTTTATGGCGCTTGCCTTCCGGCCAAGTGCCGTTGACCGATCACTTATCCGTCGGTCGGTCAGTCCAGTGATCGCGAGTTAGGGTACTTCCAGATGTGCTAGGACGATGAAACTTGGCAGAAGTATTAGGGACCGAACAAACTAACTTGGAAACAGTCACTTCCCCGATCCGACCACCGTGGGGCGAGTGGAGGGAGGGGGAATCTGGAATATTGACGAATGTATAACTTTTGAACGGGAGTCGGATCTAAATGAAACTGGATATTTGGTCGAATTGGCAAATTCCTATTTTCGTCAGCTTACCCAGCCTTGCAAGTGCCATATGATGGTGTTGATGAGGGAATTTTATTTACGCACTTAAGAAGAGAAAAATAGCGCAGTACAGACCAATAAAAGGAAAAATACACTGAGCTTTCAATAATGTAGTAAATGCACAAGATAAAAAAGAAACATTAAAAAAAAGGGAATAATCGGGTCTAAAAAATCTTCTTCGTGGTATATGAGCTTCTAGCTCTTGTTGTTTTTTTCTTTCTTTATAATAGTAATAATAATATATTTTTGACCCGCTACAAAAAATCAAAGCAGAGTAGCAATAAAAGAAACAAAACAAACATAAGGAACAAGAAACTAAAGCAAACGAGAAAGGCCACTGTGGGCGGGCAAATACTTACAAATTGACTGGGGTAATTTCCCAGCAAGCTCCGTAAGTTTCGACCCGATATCCGGGAGACTGTAAACAGATATGAGGTATTTTGCTAACTTTCTTGTATATTTTAGAGATGCAGCAGACAAGGTCGTCGGTGGCAATACCAAGTTTGAACAGCTTGTCGTGTCCGCGCAAGAAATCGCTGCCAGTACAGCACAGCTTGTCTTTGCCGGACGAGTCAAATCCGATCCGCACTCGAATAAGCTGCTGCAGTTGTCAAGAGCCTCGAAGGACGTTTCTGAAGCGACAGGCGGGGTTGTAGCAACTGCCAAGCTTTGCAGCCAACTGGTTGAGGAAAGTGGTGAGTCCTAGAATTTATTCCTGCCAGAAATTAGCAGCATCATCTACCTTAAATTACCTTAAAGCACAACTCTTACTAGAAATGATCCTTTCCCTATGAAACGATTCAGAAAAAACGATTTTGGAAACATCATTACTTTCCACCTAAAACTAGCGATTCTATTGTTAGCGCTTGTCGACTATATCCAGCCTTCCTGCTCTCCGACGCGGCGGCTGGGCGCAAAACATTTGAAAACAGAACGTGCCTTGGTTAAAAAGTGGGAAAACTAAGCAAATAAAAGAAGCAATAAACAGAAGATTATCGTATCCTTATGGGTGAGAGAATCGTCATCGGACGTTGAAGATTCCGGTAAACTTTTCGTTGGGTGAAGGGGCTGAAAAAGCGCAAAAAAAATTTAGTTCCGAAACGAAACAGTGGAGAAAAGTGGGAATTTTAGAAGCTTATAACTCCATATGGGAGCTAAGTATATTATAAAAGGCAGAATAAGCGAGAGGGGTCCTTTAAATCGCACTTCCTGCGAGATAAGGTGGTGTGATCCTCCTGTATAGTCTCGCTGGTTGGTGGCTTGATTGTTAGATTGTTGTTGATACATCGGCTCACTGGCACTCCAGTGTAGCCGAAATTCCTTGGTTGATAGATGCTGTTGTCACATCACGGCGTACTCATCCATAGTGGCATATAAGCGTCGATTATGTCGGAAATATCTTGCTATTTTACTCTAGCCCTTCCTCATGTCCTCTACCTCATCCCCTTCTGGAAAATTTTTACCCGTTTTGAAATCAAACATATCCGTTCACTGTTCTTTCGTTACCTTAAATTTTTGCTAAAATTGCCACTATGGACGCGGAACACCTATTTAATCAACAGATTTAAAGTTAATGAACCTGTTACCTCGGTGGAAGATCTCCGTGCTCGAATCCTTCGTTCTTGCAACCACCCCTGGATCACCCGTCTGTGCGGCTAGGAATGATCGAGTATGATTAGTTACCGTCCTTTAAGTGTTATGGTTATTGTTCATGTACTTTGTGTTTTTGTTTTTATGGCACTTGCAGCCTCTGGCTCAAGTGCCATATACCGATCACAATTCCGTCTGTCGGTCTGACGGTCGGTCTGAGTTTTTTGTCACACTTTTTCGAGTTAGGGTACTTCCAGATGTGCTAGGACAATGAAACTTGGCAGGCATATCAGAGACCCGACCAAACTAACCTGGAAATAATCAGTTTCTCGATCCGACCATATGCGGGGGAGTGCGGGGCGCTGGAAACTTGAAAATTTAGGGCATTTTGTCACACTTTCCCGAGTTAGGGTACTTCTAGATGAGCTAGGACAATGAAACTTGGCAGGAATATCAGGGACCCGACCATACGAACCTGGAAATAATCAGTTTCCCGATCCGACCACATGCGGGGGAGTGGGGGCGCTGGAAACTTGAAAATTTAGGGCATTTTGTCACACTTTTTCGAGTTAGGGTACTTCCAGATGAGCTAGGACAAGGAAACTTGGCAGGAATATCAGGGACCTGACCAAAGTAACCTGGGAATAAAAAGTTTCCCTATCCGACCATATGCGGGGGAGTGGGCGCGCTGGAAACTTGAAAATGTAGGGCATTTTGTCACACTTTTTCGAGTTAGGGTACTTCCAGTTGTGCTAGGACCATGAAACTTGGCAGGCATATCAGAGACCCGACCAAACAAACTTAGAAATAATCAGTTTTCTGATCCGACCATTTTGGGAGGGAGTGGAGGGCAGGGGAATCCGGGAAATTGAGAAGTTTGTAACTTTCGAACGGGTGATATGATTGTAATGAAACTTCATAACTGAAGAGAATATATATCTGTATCGTCACGTTTAAAGTCTTGACCGGATTCGGTAGCCAGGGGGGAGTTGGGGGGGGGGAGACCGGAAATTTCAAGAAACGGTTAGAATGGAGGGATCGGAGTGAAACTTGCTTGGAAGAACAAGCATCTGCTCTAGATAAGTCCTTTAGACCATTGTACTGGATCCGGACACTTATGGGGGGGAGGGGGTTTCCGGGAATTCCGGTGATGATGGTTTTGGGGATTTTCACGACGAAACTTGGCAGGCATATCAGGGACCCGATCAAACTGACTTCAAAATAAATTTTTTGTCGATCTGATAATGGTGGGGGGAGTGGAGGGAGGGGAAATCCGAAATTTTCAGTCATGCATAATTTGGGAATGGGTGATCGGATTCGAGTGAAATTTAAGAACTGAACAGAGGACATTTCTCCGATGATCTTTTTCATATCCGGACCGGATCCGGCAACTATTGGGGGGGGGGGCGGAAAATACGTGACCCGTTTAGAATGGAGGGATCGGGATGGAACTTTGTGGGAAGAACAAACAGATGCTCTAGGTAAGTCATTTACTGAATCGGATTGGCTACGGGCACCGTGGAGGAGCTGGGGGGGGGGGGGGGGTTGGACTGGAAATCTCGAGAAACGGTTAGAATGATGGTATCGGAGTGAAACTTACTGGGAAGAACAAACATCTGATCCATGTAAATCTTTTACATAATTTTACTGGATCCGGACACTTGAAGGGGGAGGAGGGGGTTTCCCGGAATTCCGTTTTTTGGGGGATTTTCACGACGAAACTTGGAAGGCATATCAGGGACCCGGTCAAACTGACTTGGAATAAAAAAAAATCCTCGATATGATTATCTGGGGGGGGGGGGGGAGTTGAGGGAGGGGAATCCGGAATATTGAGTCATGCGTAACTTTGGAACGGGTGATCGGATTCGAGTGAAATTTAATAATTAAATAGACGACATTTTTCTCTGGTGATCTTTTTCATTTCCGGACCGAATCTGGCAATTATTGGGGGGAGGGTGGAAAATACTTGACCCACTTAGACTGGTGTGATCTGGATCGAACTTCGTGGGAATGACAAACAGATGCTCTGGATTAATCATTTACAGAACCGGATTGGCTCCGGGTATTGTGGGTGGAGTTGGAGGAGGGGGGGGGAGTCTGGGATTCCGGTGATCGCGCGTTAAGGTACTTCCAGATGTGCTAGGACGATGAAACTTCGCTGGAATATTGGAGACTCAACAACATTTGCTTAGAAATTGCTACTTCCCAAATCCGATTATTCCTTAAAGTACCAATCTTGACCGCAAAGTAAAAAAAATACTTTTAAGCAATATATGCATTTTCATGATGATCATCAGCCCATTAGCATTTTCGCCTCAAGGGTTTTGCTTACAAATGAAGTTCCAGCTCCCTTAGAGTGCGCATCTCAACCGCAAAGTCGAAACTTACTTTTGATCAATCAAATCATCTTAACCCATGCAAGTGCCATATGAGCTTACAGCTCTTGTTTCCTTTTCCAATTTCTTTTATTATACTCCACTAGTCCTCATTGTAGTGCAGTAGGTCAGTAAATTTCATTCATTGATTCATTCATTCACTGGCATCTGACCGATTCATCTGACCTCGTCTTGTCCCTTTAACTATATTCCTTGGGTAGTGGCTTCGATTTCGAGTTTATTTGAACAAACTATTACAGAACGGACAGAAGTGGCAATTGCTGAAAGGAACTTTAGGATTTGGAGGTGCGTGACGCACCAAGCGAAACAAAGAACTCTACGGGCAAAGGGGTTGTATTTCCGTAACCAACCACCCAAAAGTGTCTGTGGTGGTGCCCCGGATTTTCGGTTTCCGTAGCTACACTGTAAAAAAAATCTTGCAGTATTTGCTGCTGGGATTGATCTTGTCTTTAATGTGATAAGATTATCTCTAATTCGGATTAATCTTGTCGAAGAGATAAGATTAATCCCAGTAGTAAATACTGCAGTTAACTTTAATCCTTCCTCGGAGAAACTTTTTGTAGTGTATTAAACCTCCAAAGCCCTCTGAACCACGCCCACGGGTCTGGATCTGGGGATTGGGCTGGGGGTGCTGCAAGCCATATTTTGATATTCCTCTACAGCCTGAACAGGATTATACTCGCCAACCCAGCCAAACAGGTAGGATTCGGATCCGCGAAGGCCACTTTTTTATACAAGTCTTTAAAGCTTAACAGAACAGGGCTGAGATCCAACAGTCAAGCAACACATCACTTATTCGCCTAAACAGGCCTGAAAATCCAATAAAAATGCGTTAGTTCGCTTATCCGTTATCAACAGAAATCGATTTCATCGAATGAACTTATTCTTTCGGATTTGTGGTACCTTTATCTGCTTGTCCTCTACGCTTGAAGTATTCTTACCTTAGACCTTAGTTCCTCCTGTGCCTCCAGAGGCGCTTACGGCACCCAAAAAGAGTTGCCAGTCGTCTCTCATAAGGTCCGCCGCCCATACATCTTCTCATTCGGGCTGGATAGACGCGTTTGATATTTTGAAGATCCGACTGGTAGGTTCATCGACTATAAATGTAAGACATTGCCGAAAAATTAAATAAAAATGTCAGATTCCTTGTAAAACTTATCCTAAAATAATTTTCTTACTTTTCTACAGGCGTAACTTCTCGGATGTCAATCTTTAGCCCTGGAATTTCAGGCCTTTGTTGAACTTTCGAATTATCCGCGTCTAGATGAATTTTGGGTTGTCGTGCAAGCAGCACACAATCTTAATGTTATTACTAGAGCCCCGGGTGAAAAAATACAAAATCCCTTAGATGAGTCAAAATTATTATAAGTTACTTATTATAAATTCTCTAAATTCCTTCTTGGCTTCCCGATTTCTGCGAGTAACTCTTTCTTAATTTCGAATTTTAAAGTGAAGAATCCTTTGGAAACTTTAAATGGTAAAATCCAGAACTTTCATAAAAAGGCTGGCAACATTCTTCTTCATCACAACCTTTTTCCTTTTTTCACAAAAAAGCGCCCTGATTAGTCTGTTTATTTTGAGCTTTGTTTTCTTTTCCATGTACTTCGTTTCGTTGTATATTTAGTAGGCTAATTTGTTTTTAACGGTCAGCTGTTTATTAGTATGTAAGTGTTTGGGAGTTTGACTGACATGTTGCTGTTCCTTTTTATACATTACTCTTCAATTTTGAAGGATTCAAATAAATAATAATAATATTTCAGTGTATTAGAATATCAGATGTAAAAATAGGCTGCCTCTTCAGTTGAACTTCAAGCACTCGATCAAATCGCCCTGTTTAAACCGAGGTGCTTATGTTTGCAAGATCAGTAAGTAAAGCAGTTGATTTATAATAGACAAATTATATTTTGATTCTTAAAAAAAAGGGACAAGCTAGGTTTGGTGAGGTCCGTAGTACACTGTAAAACGAATCTTGTAGTGTTTGATTCTGGGACTAATATTGTCTCTACTGAGATAGATTATTTCGAATTCGGGTTAATCTTATCCCAGTAGAGATAAGATTAATCCCAGTAGCCAGTAATGCAGTTAACTTTAATCCTTACTCGGAGAAACTTTTTACAGTGTATCTTCTCGTTGCACTCAAAATAAACTCAATTTTTTTCAGCGCAAATGGACTTCACACGTCTGACTCTACATCAAGCCAAAAAAATGGAAATGGAATCCCAAATCCGTGTCAAAGAGCTAGAAAATTCCCTGGAACAAGAGAGATTCCGCTTGTCGGCGCTGCGGAAACAACACTACCAGATGGCTGGAGAGTCGGCCGGCTGGGACGTACAAGTAAGCCGAACGTAGATCGATAGATAAACCTTTTTACTGACCAATAACCCTTCGCGGCTTATGCCAGACTTGTTTGATAACGTCAGAACTAAACAAAAAATAACAAACAGGTCAAAGACTCCGCTTGTTATACAAGATTGCTGAAAAGGGCTAAACTCCTCGCAAACTCCATTCTGTAACGCATAGGCATATTCTCCCAGTATTTGAGAATCGTTCGAAGACACGCCCAAATACTGAAGCTGTCACAAAAAAATCAACGAAGAAACCAACGAAAATGGGGTTTGTAAATGCCAACGAATATACTGAAATAAAAGGCGAATATTTCGGGAGGACAATCGCCTCACTTCTTTAGCGCAGACAGAAAATTTCTAGGAAAAATGCCAAAAATAGGTTGAAGATCAACAACCAAGAAAGCCAAAACAAAGCAGAAAACCAACAAGAAACCGGAAATTAAAACAAAATTGGAAGAATTGAAAACCTAAAATAAAGACAGCGAGCCACTCACCGAAATTACGAAATTATCTCTATACTGAAGCTGGGAAGCGAAAGTTAAATCGACCACCCGTGAAAGGATCAACAAGATATTTCTACTCGTTTGTACCGTATTTTGTTCAGCACTATAAGCACGATCTAGAAACAGGAATAAATAACTGATCTAGGCCTACAGACGATATCATGAAAATTTGATAACCTTATTTTAGTGTCTTACCGTATTTCTAGCATAGTTTATTTTTTACCAATTTGACAAGTCAGTTGTTCATAATTAAAAATAATTAAAACGCAGTAGTTACTTTACGACAGAACGTTATGCCGAAGAATCTCAGCATGCGGGAGAAATTTCTGCTGTCAGAACCAGAGCTTTGGAACAAATAAATTAAGTTTTATTTTTTTTCACCCATCAAAAAGCACATGGCATAGACGGAGTATGAATAAAGAAAGAAAAGAAGAAGGAAACACTATAACAAGGAAACGCTATAACAAGAGGAAACCAGACACTGTTTATTGAATGTAGCACGTAGGACCTACCGTCCGAACTTCCCCTCCACAGTTACGAACCAACCCTTCAAGGATTAAGGTCAGAGTACCGGTATAGTCCAATATGTACCAACCGCTCGGGTACACGCTACACGTATATTACATACTCGGTTTCGTAAATATTTTCCATGTGCTATGTTTGTATACCGAGAGGCTACCCATCCTTCAACTGGGTACTCGCCTTTCGAAATGCTATATGGAAAGAATCCAAGGGGTGTTCTCGATCTACTCAGAGATACCTGGGAAGACCAAGACGACAACTCTAAAACCCAGTCTGTCGTCTATTACATCACGAATCTAAGGCAGAAGCTACAGCTTTATCACAGTCTAGCAAAAGACAGAGGACGGGACCTGGGAAGACAAAGGCGACAACTCTAAGGCCCTGCTACAATAAAAGCACTTACCATTCCGTTGTCGTCTATTACATCACAAATCTAAGACAAAAGCTACAGCACAGTCTAGCAAGTCTAGCAAAATCACAGTCTCTCACAGCAGAATCACAGTCTATCAGTCTATCTATCTATCTATGTCTATACAGTCCATCTATCTAGCAAAATCACAGGTTATCACAGTCTAGCAAAAGAAACCAAGACCCAAGCCGCTGCAAAGACCAAAGCGTGGAATGACTCGTCAGCCAACGACCTTTATTCTTGTGTCCAAACATAAAACCCTGAAAAAAAGCATAAACATAGTATTTATACTCTCTCAGTTTGATCACTTTACAGCATAAATAACTTATCCTATTTAAATTCACTTAAATAAACACACCAATATCCGAATTCTAACTTAAAAAAATAAAATAAACTAACTTATCTGGATTTCTTAATAATGATTTTTATGAATTTACTTTTCTTCGTCTTCTTCTATTCTTCATTCGGAGATTGGTAACTGTCACTCTAACTAAATACGTATAGATGGCGGGGCGTATCTCAAATAACCATAAATGTATGTTGTTACACAACACAACAAGACGAGGTGTTACTGGATACTACTGCTTAAGACTGGTCCATTGGGCACATTAAATGATAGTATTCTGTACTATTACATATCAATGCATGCAAGTTTTTCGTACAACTGTTCATACAACTACGCATGCTACAAATTTCGGTGTACAAAAATCGGGAAGTTACTATTAGTTGCGGTTTTGCAGACACCATGGTATCTGTTACCACGGTAACTGAATTGGCAATTACTCGTTTTTGCAGTTACCGTGGTGTCTGAAACACGGTTGCTCTGCAAAAATGACTATTGCCGAAATTGCACTTTTCGAAGTCATCCCAAAAGAAAAACTGATACCCAGTTACAAGTGCTAAACTTCTTTCTCACCAATTTGATAAAATTTGATGAAATTGAAATCTGACCGTGGTATCTGAATATCAGATATCATGATAACTGGCCAGATACCACGATAACTGGCCAGATACCACGATAACTGCAAAAACGCCTTTTGACCGTGTTATCAGATACCACGGTAACTGCGAAAACTACTGAAGATCGTGCTATCAGATACCATGGTATGCAAAAACGCAACTATTGATAGAAGGGTGGAACACGCTCTGTATGAGTAGAGACGAACTGTTTTTGCCCTTGAGCAACTACAGCGACTTTAGCACAATAGACGACCAATTCTTATGGAACATTTTCTTCTAGACCACATAACTGCATCATATTTTGAATCATCACCAGCGCATCGTGCCAAAGTTTTCATAGGGCTAAGTTGTTCAGATGTTGTTTGATTTTCTGTTGGTGGTATTTATTGAGCTATGCATGGTCTGCTTCCAATCATTCTGGTTCGACCCGGGATCCGGCGAAAATGTGTCGGAATTTCGGCTTTGGAAAAAGAGGAATCCGGGCAGTGAAAACTAGTCTACCACAAAAATTACTGAACCTATGTCGCACGTGGGGTATACTTACCGTTTAGTCACACCTCACGCACAGCCCAGCTTAGTAGGGTATGACTGAACATATGTTCATAAATAGGGTATGAATGAACATATAGTCCAATGACTAATTATATGTATATGCATCACAGTGAAATGTTAATTTTTTTGTGAATTTCATTCAAATAATTGTCACAGGTTGATTCAGCTAGGGTACTTCAAGGTTTGGCGTGTCTTAAACTAGTATGTCGATACCCGGTTATCAATAGGTCGTATCTCCAATTTTGTGGCAAAACTGAGTCACCCCAGTGGTTAGATTCTCCGCTCAAACTACGCATCTCCATGTTCTTAGTTGCGTTTTTGCTGATACCATGGTATCTGTTACCACGGTATCTGGTATCTGATAACTGCAAAAACGACTTTAGACCGTGGTAACAGATACCATGGTATCAGCAAAAACGCAACTCTTGTCATCAACATACGACGATCTAAGAGCCATCTAGAGCCTCTAACCAAAAAGATTTTATCATGAGAGAGGTCGCATCTTGTGATCAAAATTTGCGTCTCACGTAAAACTGACAAATGGGGAGATACGGCCTTTTGATAACCGAGTGTCGATTTGAGGGTTGCTGTGCTAGCCCGCTAAGCCCGATGTTTGACATAGGCTTCCCAGAAACCATACATGTGAGGTAGACTATTGAGCAAGGCCATATCCAGGGGGGGTTAGGGGGTTGACCCCCCCCCCCCTCGAAACATACAAAAATAGTCATTTTTATAGGCTTTTCCCTCTGATCTATGTCTTTGTTGTACTTTTTTGTCCGACCCGCAGGCAAACCCCCTCCTCCCCCCAAAAGGCAACCCCCCCTCCCCCCCCCCCCCCGAAAAAAATTCCTGGATACGGGCCTGCTATTGAGAACCTACTCTGAGCCACTATTTTTGCCTGTGTGTACCAGGCTACCACACACCCCTGATTTTTTAAGTTCTGCCAAGCGCAGGGTGTACCCACAGTTTAGCATAGCCTATTCCAAATGCCGGTTACCGTTTTTCAAGCATTTATTTATGTACTAAAATCCTACAACACGGGACAACTTAGTCTATTGGCCTAGAAGGAAAAGAATCTTGTGTAGGCATAGCTAAACTACAACTTAAAGATTAAAGGAAATGAAACAGATGACGCCAGATGCCGATTACCCTTTGTCAAAGTCTGGTCACTTGACCCTAACCTATCCCACGTATAAAGAAATTGTGATAAGTTGTTTTCCGAAAGTAAATGAAATATTTGCTTTGATGCGAGTACACAACCTTTTTCGTAGGGTAACTGGCGTTTGACAGATAGGCTCTACCAAATTCGGGGTATACCCAGCGTTTTGCATCCAAGTTCAAGGATTTGTGGTAGACTCGTGCATGCTGATCTCAAACGAAATTCAAAAAGCGAAAAAATGTTCGAAATTCGATGGGTGCTAGCTTGGGATCCTGATTTCCACCGCTTCCTATTTTAATCTTGCGTCCAGTTCACGAAGAATTTTGTATTCCTAATAACGGGTTGTTGATTTTAGTGCCGTTTTCAGAAAACTGCTTTCGAACTGTTGCGAATCAGAGAATTAGGGTCCTAGCTTAGGCAGTATATTAATTCTTTGTCATCGGACCAAGTTGTCCCAAGCCGTGTGATAAGTGGATAGTAAGACTTCGCTCTTTTCCGATTCATGTCTCATAGTGGATTAAAGTATGATTATAAACACTTCTTCTTGACGACGCGTAACACACCAAAACACGATTGAAAACTAAAGAGCTAGTAAAGCCTAGAATAATTACGAAAAAATAGCCAAATTAAAGAAAATTGTTGCTAAGCTATTAGTAAAAACAAATAATAAACGACCGTAACATCAGAATCAGAAACTAAGGCGAGGAGTTTCAGTTGTCAATTCGTGGTAGCTTTCCCAGTCGTTCTGATCCGCTAAGAACGCTCAATTGGAGATTCGTGGATTAGGCATCGTCCTTGAAATTTATTTGATCAGCGACCAAAGCTCTTACAGATCCATGTTTTCGAATATTGTAACGTCATCTTCATTTAATCTCTGCCGCGTTTTCCAAAAGATTGCAAACTAGTCCTGGCTGGGTTTTTTTGCCGCGTGGGTCCCGTTAGCTTGATGAGAAAGACGGAGGAAATGGCATAATCGGTCTTCTGGCCAATATGCTCCCCTTACGCGATAAGCTGATTTCCTCTCTTGGACGGAAAAAGAGTCCTGATTCCAAATACGCCTCTCGAAATCGTCAGGTTTTATCTTCTTTTTACTCCTAGGCTCCTAGCTCATCGGTCTCACAGGTTAGGGCGGGGTAGCTTAGATTTTTTGGAAGTTTACCGAAGTCCTGCATTCCTCCTTTGCCGCCATTTGTTTTATGTATGTAGTCAATCAAATTCCGTCTAAATCGGATCGACCTCATTGTTGTTAAATCTATGCCTACTTATTTTCTAGGAAAATTGAGCGAACAAAGAGCTTATAGGTTTTAAGCATGTTTATTCACTAAGTTCGCTGATTATTCTTTGTAACGCCATTTGACAGGGGAACGACTAATTTTCTGTCGAAATATGAGTAATTGCGGTTATATTCATTTCAACTCCATTTCGAAAAAGCCGATTAAAGTGCATGTGACCTCACCTGAACTATAAACCGGCGCTATAGATTGCGTTACATCTTCACATATTCAAACAATGGATAAAAGGGATACGTCAGCTGCGATGCTTTGGCAGTGGCATGTCTGGGCTAACAAAGCATCGTAGCTGACGTATCCGTTTTATCCATTGGTTGAATAAATATATCACAGTCAGCTTGAGCTAAAAGAGTATTTAGCTACGTCTTCATTGGTAACCAAATCCCAAGATATCCCCAGTGGATGGTTCAGGCGGGGTGTTGGGGTCTTCATTCACCAGTTCTAGGGCACATTGCTCCAACGTTGTGCCTCAATGTATGAATGACGTTGGGACACTATGCCCTGGAGCAGCTGCAGTGGTTGGTTCAGGTGGGGTTTTGTGCTCTTAATTCACCAGTTTTAGGGCGCAGTGCTCCAACATTGTGCCCCAACGTATGAATGACGTTGGGGCACCATGCCCTAGAGCAGCTGCAGTGGTTGGTTCAGGTTGGGTTTTGGGCTCTTTAATTCACCAGTTTTTTAGGGCACAGTGCTCCAACGTCGTGCCCCAGTGTTTGTGGGACGTCGGAGCACCATGCTCCTGAGCAAGGGCACATTACCTTCGTACAAATCTTGAATTGAATGTTAAACTCTAAAAGGAAAATTAGTTTTCCAGACAGATTTTTTAATGGGGTACTGTTCCCTTGGTCTAGGGCATGGTTCCCCAGAGTATGAGCACTTGGACTACTCTTCCCTAGAACTGAGGTGTTGTGTATGACTGCTCTAAAGGCCGTGTTAGTTTGGTTGGAAATCCTGATTTACCTCAGAGTCGTATTTTTCTCATTCCTTGGACTACTTTATTGTTCCTGAATCCTTGCCCCTTTTGCAGTGTAGAATGATGAACGACCAGTCAACTACAAACCCCTGATTTTTGGATACCCTATGCTAAACGCTGGATATGTCTAGCGTTTGGCATACCCTGTGCCTAACGCTGGTTACACTATAGCTGCGTTCTTTGTCACGGGAGTTCTCACCGGTGGTCTCCGGTTTTTCTTATAAGCCGTTTTTGCATCCACCGGTGACTTCTCACCAGTCTTATAACCCGTTTTTGAACTAACCAGTGTCCGGTTTTATCTCACCGGTGCGGACTAACCAGAACCTGCTCGTGAGCCCGGCTTCAGCGAGGAGTTAACCAGTTTTCATCAACTCACAGGTGAACAAAAAAACGCGTTTGAAGGGAAGAACCGGACACTCGTGACTAAAAACCAGAGACAGCCCGTAGTGCAACGAACGCAGCTTATGCCAGGTGCTGGATACTGTAACGCAGTAAAATATTGATGAAGCTAAAAAATCAACCAATCAGAACTCCTTTATACTGAGTTAGGTCAGGGTTAGGTTACCAACAGGTATCCAGCGTTTGGCATAGGGTATCCAAATATCAGGGATTTGTGGTAGACTGTGAACGACTTCGTACAGATGTGCCCTTTGATACGTTTCATGGTTCAGAGACATGGTTGATTTTGTTTTGGTAGATATATACGGGACCACGAGCTTCGTCAGCTGACTAGCCGCTAGAGTTCATGATGCGATGTCGTAGAAAGCTGATAATTCATTATGCTACCCGATGAAACATTTCTGTCAAGATAGTAGTATGAAGTTGTTCGAAAAAGTAGCATGCAGTACGAACTGATGCTACTACATGCTTCTACTTTAAGGCTACCGTGTTACTGCATTCTACTGTATGCTACTAAGACTGTATGCTATAGCAAGACAGGATGCTACTGGATACTACTGCTTAAGATTGGTCCATTCTGAGGCACATTAAATTATAGTATTCTTTACTATTATATATTAATACATGTAACTTTTTCATACAACTACGCAGGCCACAAATCTTTCATCGGATAGTTTCAAGATAATCGCGTTTAAAGTTTGTAAAGTTAGTGTATCAGAAGCTAGTTATCATATTTTTCGAGTATCTCAGTAGGAAAATTTTGATTGCACAGGGAGAAAGAGCGTAAGAGTGTCCCGGATGTGTTTAGGACTGCTCTTAGCTGAATTAGTAAAAATAAAAGCGAGTTATCACCTTTGAGCGCTCAGCTCTTCGGTTGTTCACGAGGGGCCTATCAATAAAAGAATGTATCTTCTCTGATATGTTTCCTCGGCTTCCTGTAGATGGCGCGCGACCATGGAGAAAAGTAGATCTTGCCGAAATTGGTTTGGTCTCTTGAAAAACAAAAGAAAAGTCACTATCGGGAAACCTGCATGCGACGCATCGCGCGGATCGCAAGGGTCTATACACAGTAAACAAAATCTTGCAGTATTTGCTACTAGGATTAATCTTGTCTCTAATGAGATAAGATTATCTCTAATTCGGATTAACCTTATCCCAGTAGAGATAAGATCAATCCCAGTAGTGAATAATCCTTACTCGGAAAAACTTCTTATAGTGACCGCGCGGACGGAAGTTTCCGAGCGAAGGGGTAATCCGTATTCGACTGGGAAAGTCGGACTGTGTGTGCACGTTTCTCAAGTCTCGTGGGAGAATTATGAGAGATAGGAACGTAAGACCCTTGTTAGTAATTAAGTTATTCACAGATCAGAATGGACACGTGTTGACTGGCGTATTGGAGGCCCCCCTTCAGTGTTAGATTGAAAGCAAATTAACTGTTATGGTGAGCTGTAAGAGTAGCAAATCTATACGTGCGTTTTGTACTGAACGCTGCAAGTGCTTTATGGCACATCTGTGCGAAGTTGGCTATTAAATAGGTTATAAGAGCAAGTATTTACTAGACTTTTGCAGCTATGATAATCATTTGTGAAGGAGTTTGTAACTTGGTTACTGGAGGCATAAGCATTTTTCCTGACCCCGCTGACTTTCATATCATGGTTTGTGGTGCTAACCAAAAATTGTCCATATTTTTGTTGAGCGAGATTGTTAGCTACGACCGGAAAAGCCGAAGGTAGTGGGTTGAGTCAGTATTTTTTTTTTTTTCAGTTCAGTACTTATAACTGAAAGTACCCCTTGTCAAGAATGGCTGAAATATCGTGGAATAAAACTCTTGAGTTGAAGGCGTATTGTTGCCGTTCCCCTGGGATTCCCACTGCGGAATCCACGGACTCACTTCCCGCATTCTCGCGATCCCCCGTGGGTGGGGAATGGTTCGAGAATCATGTCATCAAAAAGGGACTTCCTCTCTGCTCGCTGGGGAGTCAATCTGCGAAGTTACTGTGCCTTTGATTTTTGAAAAACAGATATTAGGAATGGTTAAAAGAAATTTCCACTATCAAATATAAACACAAATCAAAATAAAGAAGTGAAAGTAAAGTGAGTTGCAGACGTACTACCGCGTTAAATTTCTAAGTCTTGTAGTGGCTACTTTTCGAACAAACGGAAACTGAGGCGTTCCCCACGTTCTCACTGTTTTCCGTCCGCGGGTCCCCGTCGAGTAAATCCCTCCACTCTCGTGGTTCCCCTCGACCCAAGGAGTCCCCTGGGAACAGCAGGAGTAAGCCTTAAAGGACCCCTCGTACTTATTCTTTATATTATATTGTCGTTAGCTCCCCTATGGAATTACAAACTTCAGATATCCCCGCCCTTCACCACTGTTTCGTTTAGCACCTATGCCTTCATAGTGCTTTTTCGACCGAGCCGTGTTTTTGCGTAAATCAGAGCAAACATTGCCGAAAGCTTCAAGGTCCACCGAGAACTCTTCCAAAAACAAGGGCTCGAACAGCTGCTTACATGCGGTATATTGTTTTGGGAGACGTGTTAGGCCAAGAGGGCCATCTGGTGTTTCGGACTCCTTTCCTTTTGCTGGGATTTTACCATTTCTACACCACGTGCGCGCTCTATTTTCAAATGTTTTGCTTTGTGAATCGACTAGGAGAGCGGGACGTCTGGTTTGGGTTGACAGACCCCAACAAGAAAACCGCTGATTTCATGGGGCAAATTTTGGTATTGCCGAATCTAAACTGTTTTATCGTGACTAGATCAATTTTAGTAAGAGTTGTGCTTTAAGCAATCCGTATAGCATCACTAAACATGGTCACCGGAACAGTACACAATGTGAGGCGAGAACTGAGATATCGAGATTGCTCACCTTACAAAATCCTATGGTTGTGCTCGCACCTTTAGGATTAGCTTTAAGCCCCTCCAGCAACCATATTATGAACTTCAGTTAATTTAATAGTATTGCTTCAGCAAATGTGTGGCTTAATTTTGTGTGATATACTTCCAATCGACCCGGGTGATTAGTATTATTTCTTGGAGTTTTAGAATGTTTAATTATTTGTAGTATTTGATTATTGAAAATAAATCTGCTTGTTCTATTTGAAGTTTGACGTTCAAGTCTGAATTAGTTAAGCTCACGGCGAAAGCCAATTCTTAGCAGAAGTCATTGTCTTTGTTAACCTTAGTTTTCGTTGTGTATGTCCAAAACATTTGTAGTGAATTCGTAGTTGACAAACTGTAATCTTTTGTGATTGGTGACAGCGGCTGAAACAAAATTCCTGAATGAATGCTTGGTTTTTATTTAGCCATTTTAGAGACAAAAGTGTGACAAATAGACAGGGGCGTCGCAAGTGTATTTTCGTTGGGGGGGTGGGTGGGGGGTATAGAGCCAAAATTTTTACCGAATTTTTATGAAAAATTACCCAATCCACTGAGCATTTGAGCTTTAAATTATTGATCAAAAAGGATTATGTACAAAGACTAACACTAAACGACAGCATGAAGAATGATTAGCGAGCTACTAGGCTTCGTTTTTGCGAAGCCCACTTGGACATTTTATTGCCGGGCACGATTGCAAAAGAAATTGCACATTTATTTTACCCGGGACACAAATAAATCGAGCGCCGCAGGTGAAAATTTGAAAATTGCTTCTACAAATTCTATCTTTTACCGTAGACTAATCTTAAGAATTTCCAAAAACCGTATGGAACGACGTTGCGGCTACAGCAGCTACTGTGAGGCTAGTCAGTCCTTCCCGTGATCACGTAAAGTGAGCGCCGCAGGATTTTTCCGATTTTTCCTGACAAATTTAACTACTTCCATCCAAATTCTAGCTTTTAATAATTCTCAAATCCCAGTTCTAAAGCTTCCTTAAAACCCAAGTTAAATGACGCGACCTTCCTGAAAATATAGAATATTACGAAAAGTGCCGCAGTCGGAATGCTCGAAACATTTATGATTAGAGCGTGTTTCTGGGATCCAAAATAAAATTAAGTACTACCGATGAAATCAAATATCAATTCTTTTGTTTGCAACCAATGCTTCACTCGACCTCTTCGAATTTCGACGGACGTAGTAATGCTACCGAACAACTACTGAATCCTGGCAATTTTTACGAAATAAATGACCGAATCCCAGTTATTATACCGAATAAGTTGAGACCGACATCCTATTCGGGATATTATTACCGAATATTTTTGGTATCGAAAATCTACCGAATGATATTCCTATTCGGTGTAATTTCATCGAAACTGGAACTACAGTATCGAATAAATTACCGAATACCAATCATGATACGGAATAATTTTGGACCGATAGCCTATTCGGGATTCTGCGTGACTCCATAATTATGCCGAATAGTTTTGGCATCGAAAGATTACCAGTTAATTTCAGTAAATTCGCTCATCGAATTCTTGAAAACCGAATCCTGGCGATTATAACGAATCCCGAGCATTAAACCGAATATATGTGTACCGATAGCCTATTTTGGATTATGTATAACTACCGAATCCCCGTAAATATACCGAATAGTTTTGGTGCCGAAAGAATACCGAACGATTTTATTACAATTTTTTGACTCCGGACCAAAATTTTACCGAATCTCAAAAAGTTGAGGAGTACTGCACCTCTTGCGATGCCCCTGCAAACGGAGCGTAATAAAAAAATAAAAAAATATACTAGCCTAACAAACAAAGAACAAGAACACATAGCCCAAATCAGAAATTTCTGATACAGTCTGTGCTTTGGATCCACCGACTGGAAAAACTTTGGAAAAAAAACCTTGGGATCTTATTGCGGGGATCGACTATAAAGAGTGTAGGAGGCTTGATTACCAAAAAGAGGCACGAAAATTGAAAGGGCCCTTTCAGGCATCAGAGTGAGGGGCAATAACTATGTTCTAACGTGCCTTCTTTTAGGCTCCTGAGTTACAACCTCTCACTAACTTGTCTACTTATACTACTTGCTAATCTCTTTTTATACGTGTGCCTCCTGCACCATGCCGTACCGTGCCATGCCCTTTTTTTAATCGATCCGGTAATTACGTAATAACATACCATGCCATCCCATCCCAACCCAACATAAGCTGGAGAACAACAGCAACAGAATTTTT
Source organism: Branchinecta sandiegonensis (assembly GCA_030848855.1). Taxonomy (NCBI): domain Eukaryota; kingdom Metazoa; phylum Arthropoda; class Branchiopoda; order Anostraca; family Branchinectidae; genus Branchinecta; species Branchinecta sandiegonensis. Next base: position 16,574,383 of record JAUPMV010000016.1, on the reverse strand, counting down.
TTTTTTCCCCTTTTTTAACTTTTTCACAGTTTAAAGTTTGACAGGACCTTCACATACCTGCCTTCTCCCATTTTTCAGCTTTCTGTCTGGGAAAAAGATTTGTGACGGATTAGTTATTTTTTTTTAGGTACACTGTACATTCACTTCATTATTGAAAGCTCAGCTTTTTCCTTTTCTATGGTCGCACTGCATTATTTCCTTTCTATCCATTCCGTCATAAAATTCCATTCATTCACTCCTGTGTGAAATCTAGCTTTCTCGTAAATAGTTTCAGTGTTTTACTGTGAATTCACAGGGGTATGCCCTAGTCAGGCTGGGGTTCTAAGTGACAGTGAATTGTGAGCAGGCTATATAGTAAGGGCGTGGGGAGGCGTCCTAGGTTCAGATTATTGGAAGTGATGCAGTACAGCTGTTTGAGGATACGAGGTGTGTACTTATCACTTTTTCTGTACTGGTGTTTGGTCTTGTTCTTTTTCCGCTTTGTGTATAGTAAGTAAGTAAGTAATTTATTTATGACCCGCCATTTTGAAAAGGCGGAGTAAATGAAATCTTGCGTGGCTAACATGGCTTATTGCAGATGCGTATAATTATTAAAGAACCTTTCGTACGTATAATACCAATCCAATCTACTTCCGTAACATCATTCATTAGTTCTTAAACCCGGAGATCCAGATTTCCTATGTTAGATTCTGAACCTGCTAACAACACATCACTTTCTTTGCACTTGCCGCGATCCACTAGTTCCCATGCGCGCTAGGCTCCGTACGAGTGTTCGCGTATCATGCTACTGATGCATAAAACCGGTTTTTAGAATTATGCCGAGATTTTCCTAGAAGTCGGTGGGCCTGGGAAAGGGTTAAAACAGGCAAGGCCGTGGATATTTTTTTAAAAGCAGAGCCTAGCTTTACATTATTCAGATAACCTTGAAAACTGGAAACAGAAACAGTAAATAGTGCGAGGTGTGCTTTAACAGACGTGATCACGTGCCGCAGATACAAGGCGTTTGTTTCTGCACTGTTGCCTGGTGTTGCAGTTATGTTTGTTTTTCGCTTTCTGTATGAACTTTTATGTGGCTAAAGAAGCTTACATTCGTTTGGTTTTACTCTTTGCTTAAAATCTTGCACTGTATTTCGTACCAAGGGAGGAAGTGCAGCTCAGTGAGGATATGAGGTGTGTGCCCATCACGTTTCTTCCGCGGCTGACCTAGCGTATGTCCTGACAATTCTGTACACTAAGGGATCAAGGGCAGTTTTTCTGTACTGGTGTTTGGTGTTGCGTTTGGTTTTAGCTCTTTGTCTGAAACCTTGCACGGATAACATAGCTTATACACGTTCCGTCCAAAGGCTTCAAGTGCAGCGGTTGTATAGTTTCTGCACTGGTGTTTGGTGTTGCATTTATAGTTGTTTTTCTCTTTTTTTTATGAAATCTTGCGTGGCTAACATAGCTTACATTCGGTTTTACCAGAGGTGATCCAGTGCGGCTCTTTGTACACTTTCTGTACTGTTATGTTGTCACTGTTACTTTCTGCACATTTACGTTTGTTTTTCGCGTTTTGTTTGAAATCTTGCATGGCTGACATGTTTGAAATCTTGCTTGGCTGACATAGCTTGCATTCCTTAAGAAGAGAGGTCATCTACTGCAGCTCTTTAAGGTTTAACTGAAAAGCCAACTTATTTTTGTGTCATTTATTTGATTTTTTTATTTTCACGATCTACTCTTGTTATGACGTTCGCAATATCTGCGGCCGTCCCCACAACGTAAATTCTACAATGACGCGGGAAATTTTAACCTGAACACATACGCAGCTTTTCAGTGGGCTGTGGTGAGATTGGTGAAGATTGCTTAGTGTCCGAACAACAACAAAATTATAAATCTCCGTAAGGCATACAACAAAAATACAAGCTCAACGCATCAACAATACCACAAATCATAGGGACATTCCACTATTTGAAAATCGATTATTCGGGAACAGCGGGACAACGAAGTAACGCATTTTCATTGGGTCATCAAGCCTATTTAAGTGTAGCCTACGTGATGGGTAACTAGGTTGTCCTGCTTCAGTCCTTTTCGGTTAAACTTTAAAGATAACGAGGTGTAACTTTCTGCACTTTGGTTTGGTGTTGCATTATATATATATGTTATACATTACGCATTATGGGTAAAGTAGCTTACATACCTTATTAACAGAGGTGACCTTCTGTACTGGTGGGTGGTTCCCAAAATCACCACGATCTTTTTGCCCACACCATGAGTTCGCGAGCTTCTTCCGCCAATGCTTGGCCCTAGTATTTCTACCAAGACGGTACGTTCTGTTTGGCTGGTATGGACTTCGTGCGTCTTCACCTTCAGTACCGAGGGTTGACGAGTTCAAGGACTATCTTGAAGGTGTGTATCTATTTGGCTGAAAAAAAACTTTATAATATCTTGCTAGGCTTTGACTGGAACTTGGAAATCTGCGACAAACTGTAGAAGCGTAACGATAAAAACTTATTGAAGGCTTTTTTAAAGAATCTGATCCCTGACATTTTTGTAGTACTGTTATCAAGTTCGTTTTACTGTATTTGTGCTTCAACGGCATCGATTACTAACTGCAATATATTTGTTAATGTGTTAGTTGCTTCTTTACCGCTCAAAGCGCTGTACGGTCTGCTGTCGACTCTAAAGGGAGTTTTCTAGAAAAGTTATTAGGCGACAATCTTAACATTACACCTCTTGTTTTCTTTATAAATACCTGGATAAGTTCGAGTTTTATGTTTCCACCGATAACCTGGAATCAACATGATAATGACGGGCCACGAGCCACGTTGAGGCCTGGCACCGAGTCCTCGACAGACGAATCGACCCGACCACGTTTATTTCGACTTCTGCGAGAAGTTCAGACCATCCAAGACGAGATGGAATCAGACCTCCTCCAGATCGGTGCTGGAGCCGACTTCAGATGAAGGAACCGAAGAATGGTCCGGAAAGACCAGCAAATTCAAGCACTTAAAGAGAAGTTCCAAGGGGGCTCAGTATCAGTCAGAAGCTTCCTCAAAAAAAGCACAGCGCTTTTGCGGCATCTAACCACGACGCAATAGGCTACAAACGTTTCTTGTAAATAATAATAAACCAGTGTTATATTTATAATTGAGATGATACAAGTTCATCAAACGATTATCGTCATTCTGATACTCGGTCTACTCCTCCCGTCACTCAATCACGCCTAATTACGGACTGAAAACTTCAAATTTATCCAATCGTGGCATTTTTAGTCGTGGGCATTTTGAGTCGTGGGCATTTTGAGTCGTGGTCATTTTGAGTTGTTGGCATTTTTAGTGGGCATTATGATCGTGATCATTTTGAGTATTAGCCGTATTGGGGCATGGTATTGCAATTCCTTTTTTTAGGTCTTGTGCATGAAGTCATGCGCGGCTATGTCTTGCAATTGCCATACGAGCTTGAAGCTCTTGTGTGGTTCTGCTCACACTTATCCTGCTAGTGTTAGCACCCATTATCGCAATCGCTTAGAAACTTTAGTTGCAAAATTTGGAAAGCTTTGTTTCTGCTAAGCTAGCCGTGGTTTTGAGGTGTTCACTTTAATAATATCAAATATCAAGAGCCCATGCGTTTCTTCTGTTAATATATATATATATATATTATTATTCCCAGGAGTTCTCACTGTGTCCGTTATTCAGTATATACCAATTTTCTTTATCTTAGGTTGCGTTCCGGAACTTAACGATCGTTAACAGATTGTTAACAGTTGTTGACTTTTTGCGTTCCATGTTCCTGATTTCGAAATTTAAGCTCCGCCCACCTACAATTTTCGTTCCAGAGCTTAACGATTGTTAACTATTTTGTAACGATGGTCGGTGAGCATCGTTACTAAATGGTTACCAACTGTAGAACTGGAAAAGTTAGCGATCGTTAAAGCTGCAGTTAGCTCCGCCCCGAAGTAAAGTTAACGATTGTTAACAATTGTTAAGTTCGTGGAACGCAACCTTAGTGGTTACTTTTTGCAACTTGGTATGACGCCGAAGGACGTCATGACAATTGAAAAAATATTTGAAGTTTTTTATTCCAATTTAGTTTTACTTGATTCAGAACACATGGGCCGGGCAAAGTCGATTATTGTTTTGTTTAGTCTCGTATATATAACAATAAACATACGTCATAAGCCATTCCCCACATCACTATACGCAGAAGTATCAGTGTATTGATTGAACGTTAATGTATATTGAACTACGGCCCTGGCATCAAGTAAGGTTAGTTCATACAGTTTAAGGAAACGAAAAAATCCCATGTTAGGTTACTGCAGTAAGCAAAGTAACTTGCTTGAAGCACATTGTACTTGTAAGGTGTCTTTTGTTATTTAAGAGAACCGAGGAAAGATTTTTGGGGGACTAAGATGACCGAGACCGATAAATTTGATATACCTTAGGGAGTCGTGAGGGAATGAAAAATCCTGGGCTGTTGTTTCTCTCAGAAAGTTGTGTGAAACTTTCTTTAAATTTCTTCTGGCAGACGGACCCTGGGGAAATTTGATTTCAGCTTGTCATGGTAGAAAGAGCTAGAAGCTTCGAGCATAGGCAACTTGTGACAGGTTCTTTTAATGTTTAACCGACTTAGGCTGAAATCAGACAGCCTAGTTTCACTTCACTCATTTACTTAAATAGACTGAACAAGAGCTGTAAGCTCATATAGCACTTGCATGTGTCAAGATGATTTGATTGATCAAAAGTAAGTTTCGACTTTGCGGTTGAGATGCGCGCTATAAGGGAGCTGGAACTTCATTTGTAAGTAAAACCCTTGAGGCAAAACTGTTAATGGGCTGATGGGCATCACGAAAATGCATATATTGCTTAAAAGTTTTTTTTTTACTTTGCGGTCAAGATTGGTACTTTAAGGAATAATCGGATTTGGGAAGTAGCAATTTCTAAGCAAATGTTGTTGAGTCTCCAATATTCCAGCGAAGTTTCATCGTCCTAGCACATCTGGAAGTACCTTAACGCGCGATCACCGGAATCCCAGACCCCCCTCCCCCTCCTCCAACTCCACCCACAATAACCGGAGCCAATCCGGTTCTGTAAATGATTAATCCAGAGCATCTGTTTGTCATTCCCACGAAGTTCGATCCAGATCACACCAGTCTAAGCGGGTCAAGTATTTTCCGCCCTCCCCCCGATAATTGCCGGATTCGGTCCGGAAATGAAAAAGGTCACAAGAGAAAAATGTCCTCTGTTTAATTATTAAATTTCACTCGAATCCGATCACCCGTTCCAAAGTTACGCATGACTCAATATTCCGGATTCCCCTCCCTCAACTCCCCCCCCCAAGATTATCATATCGAGGATTTTTTTTTTATTCCAAGTCAGTTTGACCGGGTCCCTGATATGCCTTCCAAGTTTCGTCGTGAAAATCCCCCAAAAAACGGAATTCCGTGATACCCCTCCTCCCCCCTCCTCAAGTGTCCGGATCCAGTCAAATTATGTAAAAGATTTACATGGACCAGATGTTTGTTCTTCCCAGCAAGTTTCACTCCGATACCATCATTCTAACCGTTTCTTGAGATTTCCGGTCCACACACCCCCACCCCACCCAGCTCCCCCGCGGTGCACGTAGCCAATCCGATTCAGCAAATGACTTACCTAGAGCATCTGTTTATTCTTCCCACAAAGTTCCATCCCGATCCCTCCATTCTAAACGGGGCACGTATTTTCCGCCCCCCCCCCCCGAATAGTTGCCGGATCCGGTCCGGATATGAAAAAAATCATCGGAGAAATGTCCTCTGTTGAATTCTTAAATTTCACTCGAATCCGATCACCCATTCCAAAATTACGCATGACTGAAAATTTCGGATTCCCCTCCCTCCACTCCCCCCACCATTATCTGATCGCCAAAATTTTTATTTTGAAGTCAGTTTGATTGGGTCCCTGATATGCCTGCCAAGTTTCATCGTGAAAATCCCCAAAACCACCATCACCGGAATTCCGGGACCCCCCCCCCCCCCATATGTGTCCGGATCAAGTACAATGGTCTAAAGGGCTTATCTAGAGCAGATGCTTGTTCTTCCCAGCAAGTTTCACTCCGATCCCTCCATTCTAACCGTTTCTTGAAATTTCCGGTCTCCCCCCCCCCCCAACTCCCCCCTGTCTACCGAATCCGGTCAAGACTTTAAACGGGACATTACAGATATATATTCTGTTCAGTTATGAAGTTTCATTACAATCCGATCATCCGTTCGAAAGTTACACACTTCTCAATTTTTCCGGATTCCCCTGCGGATTCCCCTCCCTCCACTCCCCCACCATTATCTGATCGACAATATTTTTAATTTGAAGTCAGTTTGTTTGGGTCCCTGATATGCCTGCCAAGTTTCATCGTGAAAATCCAAAAAAAACACCATCACCGGAATTCCGGGACCCCCCCCCCCATAAGTGTCCGGATCCAGTACAATGGTCTAAAGGACTTATCTAGAGCAGATGCTTGTTCTTCCCAGCAAGTTTCACTCCGATCCCTCCATTCTAACCGTTTCTTGAAATTTCCGGTCTCCCCCCCCCCCCCCCCCGAACTCCCCCCTGGCTACCGAATCCGGTCAAGGCTTTAAACGGGACATTATAGATATATATTCTCTTCAGTTATGAAGTTTCATTACAATCCGATCATCCGTTCGAAAGTTACACACTTCTCAGTTTCCCGGATTCCCCTGCCCTCGAAACCCCCCCAAAATGGTCGGATCAGAAAAAGGATTATTCCTAATTTTGTTTGGTCGGGTCTCTGATATGCCTGCCAAGTTTCATGGTCCTAGCACAACTGGAAGTACCCTAACTCGAAAAAGTGTGACAAAATGCCCTAAATTTTCAAGTTTCCAGCGCCCGCACTCCCCCCCATATGGTCGGATCGGGAAACTGATTATTTCCAGGTTAGTTTGGTCGGGTCCCTGATATTCCTGCCAAGTTTCATTGTCCTAGCTCATCTGGAAGTACCCTCACTCGAAAAAGTGTGACAAAATGCCCTAAATTTTCAAGTTTCCAGCGCCCCAACTCCCCCGCATATGGTCGGATCGGGAAACTTATTATTTCCAGGTTACTTTGGTCAGGTCCCTGATATTCCTGCCAAGTTTCATTGTCCTAGCTCATCTGGAAGTACCCTAACTCGAAAAAGTGTGACAAAATGCCCTAAATTTTCAAGTTTCGAGCGCCCCCACTCCCCCGCATATGGTCGGATCGGGAAACTGATTATTTCCAGGTTCGTTTGGTAGGGTCCCTGATATTCCTGCCAAGTTTCATTGTCCTAGCTCATCTAGAAGTACCCTAACTCAGAAAAAAGTGACAAAATGCCCTAAATTTGCAAGTTTTCAGCGCCCCGCACTCCCCCCCATATGGTCGGATCGGGAAACTGATTATTTCCAGGTTAGTTTGGTCGGGTCCCTGATATGCCTGCCAAGTTTCATTGTCCTAGCACATCTGGAAGTACCCTAACTCGGATATGTGGGACAAAAAACTCGGACCGACCGACAGACCGACAGACGGAATTGTGATCGGTATATGGCACTTGAGCCAGAGGCTGCAAGTGCCATAAAAACCGATAAAAATGCGTTACTTTGTTTGTCCGCTATCAACATGTAATCGATTTCGTCGAATGAACTTATTCTTTCGGATTTGTGGTACCCCCAGGTCCTTGTCCTCTATGTTTGAGATATTCAGCAACTGCAACCATTGATGAAAATAACACATAACAAAAAGGCATATCTTAGCATCACTACTCCCTTCAGAGAAGTTAATGCTTCGTCCAATTCAGGCCTGGAAATGCAGGCTTTTGTTGAAATTCAAATCCTCGGCCTTTGGGTGAATTTTGGGTTTTCGTGCAAGCAGCTTATAGCCGGTCTTCACCTCCCGGAACTTCCGGAATCTGGGCTTCCAGATTATTCTTTGACTTCTTCTGTAAATTGATTCTGGAATATGAACCGGTCCGAAAGTATATCAAACTAATCCAGAAAAAAGGGGCTTTTGAACTTCTAGATTTCCGGATTTTTTAAGTATCGTAGAAGAAAGTAAAAAAATCTCGGAAAATCTGGTAGCCCAGATTCCGGAAGGTGAAGACTCACCTTTAGCGCATATTCCCAACGTTATTACTAGAGTCGCGGGTAAAATCAGATACAAAATAATTCAGAGAATCCAAATATCAGATGTAATACCAGCCTTTTCAGCAGTGGCGCCATTTCAGTAAACCTCAGGGGGAGGTTTATCCCCGAGGGGGATAAACATCCATTTTCGGCCCCCATCCTAGATTTTCTTTTTGCTCAGACGCAAAATTTAATTGCTTTTTTAGGGTACAATCAAAGCAGTTTTGAAATATAACATATTGAGCACATGCAAGAATCACGCATTGTTCTTCACAAATAAAAATGTTCACTGGAGCATGCTGTGACCTGGAGTTTGAGACCTATCCATATGAGAGAAGGCGAAAGCTGAGGCTTTCGATCGAAACCCTATCGAGATATTTCGCGATCTCGAGAAGTAGATCTGGATTCATGAAATCTTTTGAGTTAGGATATGGGGCTAACATCCTAAAACATCTAACAAACATTGAAACTGAGCGCCGCAGAAAAAAAAATCAGCCTGTTTTCTGCTAAAATACAAAGATTTTGGTTAAAGAATTTGGTTCAAAACAAGATTACTAACTGTACGGTGCAGTGTTAAATTTACGATTTGGTAAACGCCTTTACTTCAGCATGTCAAGAAACAAGGAATATAGACAAAAAACCTCGGAATTTGGGCCCCTTCAAATTCAGGCGGGGCATCCCCCCCCCAAATGGCGCCACTGCTTTTCAGTTAAGCTTTAAACTTCTTTGGTCCCTTGTAGATCTAGTAATCCTATACGGTATACTATGATACGACTGAAGTTATTTAACTCGTTCATTGCCTAGCTATATTAGCCTACTGATTAAATTTATGTCCCAGATGATTCCAACCATTTCATTTCCGAGATTCGGGAACTCCCTATGTCATTCTTATCCGGTCTGATTTTTATATTCTTGTTTGGATCTTTTCGAGGCGGATCAGGCTACCACTCAGGGGCATCGCAAGGGGGGGGGGCAACACCCCCCCCCCCCGACTTTTTGAGTTTGAGACCGGAGGCCCAAAATTTTGCTAACGTCATTTGGTAATTTTTTGATACAACTATTTGGTATATTTACGGGGATTTGGAGAACCCCGAATAGGCTATGGGTACAAGCCTATTCGGTTAGTGAGTGGGATTCGGTAAGAAATGCGGTACAAATTAGTTCGGTTAATGAGTGGGATTCGGTAATTAATTCGGTGTAATTGCGGTCATTCGGTAGTTATCACTAATTCGGTGAACGAATTCACTGAAATTATTCGGTAATTTTTCGATGTCAAACTATTCGGTATATTTATCGTAATTTTTACAACTGTTTACAATTTTTTTTTGGGATCCCAACACGTAAGTGCAGGCGTCCGTCTGTCCGTCTGTGCGCACTATAGCTCTCGAAGAGAATGAGATATTTTGATGAAACTTGGTGTGAGGATTCTTTGGGTCAAGAGTAAGGTCGAGTTCGTAGATGGGCTCTATAGCCCTACATTTAGAGGTGGGGGAGGGGGTTTAAGTAAAGGGGCAAATGAAATATTTTTAAATAGATAATGTGATAGTCGATTATGGGGTAAGAAGGCATTCTGAACAAGATGGTGAAAACCATTTTGTCATCGGACAAGGAGGAATCCGGCCAAAACCGGAAAATTTGTTAAAAGTAAATGTTTAATTTGAAGTTGATTAGATGTTCGATTTAGGGGTAGGAAGACATGCTGAACACGATGGTGAAAATCATTTTCTCGCCGGACAGGTAGTTCGACCGGAAAGTTTGTTAAAAGTAGAAGTTTTATTTGGAGTTGATTAGATGTTCGATTTAGAGGTAGGAAGCCATGCTGAACACGATGGTGAAAACTATTTATTCGCCAGACAAGTAGTTAGCCCGGAATCCGGCCAAAACCGGAAAGTCTGTTAGTAAAAGTTTTATTTGAAGTTGATTAGATGTTCGATTTAGGGTAGGAAGACATGCTGAACACGATGGTGAAAATCATTTTTTCGCCGGACAGGTAGTTCCACCGGAATCCAACCAAAACCGGAAGGTTTGTTGAAAGTAAAAAGACAAGCTGAACACTTATGTGAAAACAATCTTCTACCCGGACAAGTAGTTCGCCAGGAATCCGGCCAAAACCGGAAAAATTGTTAAAAGTTAGATTAGATATCCGATATAGAGGTAAGAAGAGATGATGAATCCGTGTATGACAATCGGGAAATTGGAAGAAGTGGAAGGAAGTTTTCTTCAAAACAGATATGACTTATAGGGGTAGATACACATGCTGAATCCATATCTAAACTTGGTTTTCTCAGATGAATAGCTATTTGGCCTTAATCTGTTTCTGAATTTTAATAGTAAAAATGTTCAAGGAGTCTGGCGAAGACTGGATCTGGCGAAGACAAGACCCAATTGTCTGGATCAAATATTGAATTTTTGGGATCCCATCGAAACCTTTGGTCTTGTTTCAAGTGTCATTGAACAACTGTTTACGATCGTTTTCAGTTGTTTCCGATCGTTTCATATCAGAAACAGTTCGTTTTTTTTCTTTCAAGTCGTGAAATACAGACCTGAGTTTCAACAACGGTAATAGGGAAGTTGATTTGATAGTGCAATACGGATACGTCAGCTGTATTTTATTGCATCTATATTTCGGCCCTTCTTGGCAAGGGTCCTCTTCAGGCTCAAAACCGCATTAAAGCGCGAATAAAATTTTGATTCGCAGTCAGCTTGGGATGAAGGAATAAGGGGTATTTTTGATAGGGGGAATAAGGGATATCGTTGACTGAACTTAATCATAGAAAATTAAGTATTAGTTCAGTTTGAAGAGAAGTCCTTCCTGTTATCGACAAGCTACATTTTAGGGGTGGGGTGGAGGGGGTGTTAAAAAATAATCTGCAGTCGGATATTCCGATCGTAAGAATACGATCAGAAACAACTGTTTTGATCGTTAAAATGCAATTGGAAACAGTTGTTTCCTTTCGTAAAATAACGACTGGAAACAATCGGTTTCAATCGTAAACAACTGTTTTAGATAATAAAAATATAATTGGAAACAGTTATTTTCAATCGTAAAATAACGATTGGAAAAAATCGGTTTCAGTCGTAAACAACTGTTTTCAATCGTAAACGACAGTTTTCAATAGGAAACAACTGTTTTCAATAGGAAAAAACTGTTTCCGATCATAAAAATACGATTGGAAACAACTCATTTTGATCTTAAAAATACGATCGTTAACAACTCTTTACAATCGCAAACGATTGGTAACAACTGTTTACAATCGCAAACTATTGGAAACAACTGTTTACAATCGTAAACAACTGTTTTCAATCGTAAACAACTGTTTCCAGTCGTAAAAAAAAACAATTGTTTACGATTGGAAAAATGTCCCAGAATACAATAAGAAAAAACAATCGTACGACTTGAATTATTTCCATACGGGAACAGACTCGGACGAACAAGTAGAAAAAGAACGAAAAGCAACAGAAGCATATATCATGAATTTCTTAGCCTACTGCTTAGCAAAGTTCGGTAATTTTTTTGGTCCGGCCATAAGAATCGGCAAAGTAGGCTACTGCATGTGTTCAGTCAGTTCAGAGTATACGATTTTTTTGTGTTTGGTAGACAAGGAAACCGTGTGCATTTTGGTGTACTAATGAAGGAGCTTGTTTTGGAAAGATGGGGAAAGTCATTTACCGCCCTTTCGAAACTAGGACGGAAAAATCTTTCTTTACTATGGAAGACCTAGTTAGGGGAATAGGCAATGGAGACCTCATGAAGGGGCTTTTCTTGTAAAGAAGGGGGAAACTCGATTATCGCCCTATGGACAATAGGATAAAAAAATATTCTGTTGCTTTTCTCAATGGAAGACCTTGGTCAGGGGAATCGAGGCTTTAGAGGTCGGGAAGCAAATTGTCAAGAAGTAAACAACTAGGGCTAAACAAATGTTCCAGCTTGCAATTTAGCTTTGAGCCGTTTCGAAGGCGGACCCTGAAGCCTCAGCTGCCAATTTACTAACGACTGCATCTCCGCAGTCGAAACAATAACTTGCGGTAGCCCCCAAGGTCTAAGTTGGGTCCTCTAATTTTTCTTTGTTCTGTAGTAATGTTGCTAAAGATTTCCTTCATAGGTACAAATTTGCAGATTATCTTTCCATTCTCGTTATTTCTAAGCTCTCTTTCACGCTGCCGATTCAAATCCGGTGCACGAATCCATCACTTCCCTTAAAACTCAACTGTCAAGCAAGAAAATGCAAATTAATGATAGTAAGTCTTCGGTTATGCGGCAGAAACTGCTGAATATCCATCGTCATTCAGGCAGAGTAAATCAGTTAAATTGCTTAGGATAAGAATCGATGACGATCTGAAATGGAATTCTCATCTTGACAATATTGTCCGTAAAACCAACTTTTTAATTAAAGCCCTCTCTACTCTTAAATCTTTCGATTTGGATACTAAATGCATCCTCTGTTATTTTAAAACTTATATCCGTCCTCATTTAGAATTATGCTTCACCGGGTTTGGCATTCTTCTCTTTCTGCAGAGCTCTCAATCAATAATTTTATTAGTCCGTATAAAAATGGCACAGAACTTGCCAATACGGAGTATATGAAAAACAATAATGGAAAGAAAAAGATCAGACTAAATTAAATGAAATGACTATACAAACGCTCTATAATACGGATGGCACCTATCTAGAGAAGATCGCTCTCTGATCGCTTGGAAAATTTCCAAAAGAGAGCAGTGAGAATCATTCTGGTTGATCATAATATTTCATATGAAGAAGCACTCATTGAACTGGACGTTCTGAAATTAACTGACCGCAGAAATACATTTTCAAAAAAATTTGGAGCAAAGATAATGTGCTGTCCCAAGATGGCCCATTTATCCCCCTCTCCCCTCCCGTCTTATTTGCGTCGGTCAGAGAGGAATACTGGCAATCAGTTTTCTCCATACACTGTTAATTCTTCTGCCCGATTTTCATGTAGTTTCATCCCATCAGTTATTTCTGGTCATATCTTTTATTTGTATTAGTTATTTCGTAAATATTGTATTCCACTTCTAGCTGTAAGCTATTTTGATACTGAACTTGATTGATTAATAAAATAGAATTCTAGCACTACACGATTCTTATGGGGCTTTAAAGGACCCCTCGGACTATTTACTCTTCAACTTACAGTATCTTAAAATATCTGAATACTTTAAAACTAGTCTATGATTTCAGCAAATAACCCACGGTTTTCGCTGTTTTAAGCCTTTTCCGAGACCCGTTGACTTATAGCGAAAACAGGGAAACAGTTTACATAACCGGTTTTTCTGGAGGAACAACTTCTCGCAGATAACCGCCTACAGCGTGGTACACATCGAAGGTAGCAAAACACGACAAGTGAGAAAATCATAGTGGTTTTGTTAGACGGGTTAGAACGTACCGTCCGAAATTGAGGTCTCCGGGTTTAGAAATATACGGAGTGATTATGGAAGTAGATTGCGATAGTATTATAGGTAAGACAGGGCCTTTAAAGTTTAACCTAATAGGGCTGAGATACGATTCGACAGTCTAGTTACCCATCACTTATCCACTTAAATAGTCTTGAAGATCCGATGAAAATGCGTTACTTCGTTGTCCGATATCCATATAATCGCTTTTCATCTAACTGTACCTCTATGCTGGAAACATTTAGCAACAACAACTGTAAAGGATTGACGAAAAAACTTTTCGGGGTCTTCCTTCACGAGTTACCTTTCAGTCTGAAATGGAACATTTCTTGGTCTTCGTTTTTTGCTTTATTAGCCATTGAAATGCATGCTTTTGTTGAAATTGAAATTCTCCGCGCCTGGATAAATTTTGTCTTGCTGAGCCAGCAGTGAATATTCTGAACATCACTACTAGAGCCCAACATGAAAGACAAAATTCCCGTAGCAGAGTCGGGATAATTGAGAGTCTTCAAATCCAAGATATACAGATGGTTTTTGGGATCCCAAAACATAAGTGGAGAGAGGGATACCTATAAGCGTGTTCCATCCTACTTGCCGTAGTTACCACGCATGACGTCACTAATTCTGCCTTTTTGTCGTCAAGACTGGAACGATTTTTCTATTTTCCAGCGGAATATCATGCCACGGGTGAATCCGACCAATCACGTGACAGAGATTCGTGGTTACTACGCTTACCACGCTCCCGAGCGTGGTAAGCAAATAGTCTAGTTACTATTTCGAGAAGGCTGGATCGGTCAGCGTAGTAACTTTTCGTGAGGTTGGAACGGATTTAGTAACTAATAGTTACTATTGGTACGAGGGTGGAACACGCTCTATGACATCGCAAAAGTTGTCCGTCTGTTAGCACGATAACTCTCGAAGGGGTTGAGATATTTTGTTCAAATTTTGCACGGTGATTCTTTATCTTATCTTTTTAGTCCTATATTTAGGGGTGCGGGAGGGGTTTCAGATGAAGGGACGACAAAAAATTATTTTTAAAGTTAATGAGATAGTCGATTTAGGGGTAAGGAAACATGGTGAATCCGAATATAACAATTATTTTCTCGTCGGACAAGTAGTTCACTCGGAAGCCGGCAAAAACCGGAAATTTTGGAAAAAGTAAAATTTGTAACAATTTAAGAAAATTTGTTGACAATTGACCAGTCTCTTCCCTACCCCTTCATTCACGCATGCGAAAGCTCTTTGCGTGGGTGACGTCACTTACGCGGAAAGTTAATTGGGTTTGATAGAAGACTGTTTAAACCTAGCGTACGTATTCTGTGGGTTTTGGATTGTCGGGGGGGGGGGGTCGCAGGGGTTCATAAACGTTGTTCAAAGTTCGTAGAAAGATTCACTGGCAACGTACCAAGTCCGTAGATGGGTCCTTTAGCCCTATATTTCGAGGCAGAGGAAGCGGTTTCGAATTAAGGGTAAAAACAAATATGTTTTCTAAGCTAATGAGATATTCGTTTAAGGGGTAAGGAAGCTAACTGAATCCATGTCGGAACTTAGTTTTCATGTCGGACAAATGATTCACCAGGAATTCGGCCAAAACTGGAAATTTGGTTAAAGCTCAAAGTTGTTTCTGAAGTCGATTAGAGATTCGGTATCGGAATAAGGAGATATGCTGAATCGAATTTTTGAATTTTATTTCCTTGACGGATAAGCTGGCAAAATTTGCCAAAACCTCGAAATTTGTACATGACGTATAGCCTAGGGGTAAATGTATACATGCTGAACAAATATCTGAACTTGGTTTTCTCAGATCAGCCATTGGCCTTCTCCTGTTTCTAAATCTTAATAGTAAAAATGTTCATGGAGTCTGGCGAAGACCGGATATCTACAAGACCTATTTAACTGGAGCAGATATTAAATTTCTGGGATCCCATCGAAACCTTTGGTCTTGTTCAGTTACAACTTTAAGGTGTTTAAATTGGAAGCATTCTCAAACTGGCAGTGTACGCTAATCTACCACCATCTAAGTCACGACTTCGAACCGGGATTCGATGCGAGCGTGATATCATCTGGTGGCGCGATTAACAAATACCATTGTGGGCGAGATCAAAATAGATCCTAACAAGAAAATTAGAAAAAAACATATTTAGGTACTGTAGGCCTATGGATAAAAAGTAAGAACTTACATATAAACAGTTGCCAGTATCTATTTCTTTTAGGAAGAGATTTTGGGGGTTTTGTGTCATTTCTGCCTAACAGTCAGCCATGTTTTTATGAAGAAAAGGTGAAGAATAGTTTATGGAGTTTGACGGGACCCACTGAATAGTCTATGAGCTGGTGGGATTTACCTAATCATTGTCGCAAAGGGTCGATTAAATTTCTCTTAGTTCTAGTAAAGTTGAATAGTGTTAGAATTGTGCTGGAAAAAAGTTACAATAGTGTCAACAAAAGTCATTTTAATGGACTTTTGTTGGTTCCTGGCCCGATTTTTGTCGTATCAGATAAATCCGTAAAAAAAAAAAAAAAATTCTGTCTAAGGCAGACCTTGCACAGAAAAAAAGAATGTAAAGATGTCGAATAAAGAATGTGAAATACTATATTAAAGAGTATAAAAGTGTTGAATCATTCAGTTATTTTTTAAAATCTTTTTGTACGTGCCTTTTTTTATATGTTTCTCCTGTGTACCCGAGGAGTGGGGCATAAATAAATAAATAAAAAGACATGTGTCACCCTAGGGGCAGGTTTCTGGGATATCAGCAAATGAAGCTTTAAAGGACTCCTCTTGGTTATTCCGCCTTTCATGTTGTCCCTAGCACACTTCTAGAATTACAGGTTTCTGAAATCCCCGCCTTCCGTCAACGTTTCGTATTGTATACCTACGAATTTTTAGCGTTTTTTCAATCAAGCCGAGTTTCGTCAGTCATGCAATGTAAACCTGCAGCAAGCTTCAAAGCCCGCTGACAACTCTTTCCTAAATAAGGACATGAGAAGCTTCAGAGTATTGTTTTTCATTTTGGAAGACATGATAGAGCATCAGGTCTATTTGATGTTTTGTACTTCTTTTATTTTGCTTGGTTTTCCCGTTTTTTAACCACGGCTCATTCAGTCTTCAAATATGTTGCGTCCAGCCGCCGCGACTGAGAGCGGGAAGGCCGGATAGAGTTGACAAGCGCTGACAAAAAAAAATCGCTAGTTTCATATGGAGAGTAATAGCATTATTGTAAAACGGTATTTCTGAGTCATTTCATCGTGAAAAGATCATTTCTAGTAAGAGTTGTGCTTTATATTCAAACTGAATAGATACAAAGCCCTTTGTGACTCATTGAACCTCGAACACAAGTAGTCATGAAGACCGTCTCAGAATCCACATTCTCTTCGCCGCTCTGACAGCAAATTACGCATTGAGCTCCCAATAAAGACCAGCGGTTACCCCTGTCACAAGCAGCCCGCAATAAAAATTGAAGAGATACTTAACCTTCTGGCTCAGTCCGTGATCACACTGACAGTAAAGATCGGAGTTATCTTCCTGTAAAAATCAGCTGTTACCCTACCTCTTTCGAAAGCAGCCCGCGGTGATAATTGAAGAGATAGCCTACACTGTAAAAAGTTTTTCCGTATAAAGATTAAAGTTAACTGCAGTATTCGCTACTCGGGTCACTCTTATCTCTACGTATTTTGTGTTTTGCACTTTACGGGTAATAAAGTTCATTCATTCATTCTTATCTCTACGCAGATAAGATTAATACCAAATAGAGATAAGATGAATTTGAGTAGCAAATACTGCAGTTAACTTTAATCTTTATACTGAGGGACTTTTTACAGCCTACTTACCTTCCGACAGTCCTGACCACACGCTAAGCCCCGGAACCTTGCCAAAAAACCAAAGTTCAGCAGAAGACTTTGATTTGAAGCTTCGGCGTTAGGCGATGGCCATGGATATACTAGAGCAAGCATATTCATATGTGATAAACTGAGCCTTTGTGATGGGATCAAAGTCCAATTCGCTTCTTCGATTGGGCAACAAATTCTTTTGTTCTGAGAATCAGTAGCTGCCCACCTTCAAACGCCCGTAGTGGTGATTGAGTTATCTTCGTGACGCTTATGGCTGTTTTAAACAATTAAGTAAGAACTATTCGGGACTCCAAAGCTTTGCGATGTGAAGTGCTGGACAGTTTTCTCCTTCTTTTATTGGGTTCAAGCCCGGACATTGGATTGTATTTTGTTTGCTCCACAAGTGTCACAACTTATTTGTGACGTCGGTTCAGAAATAATAAAGACAGATTCAGGACCCCTAGGTAGTTTAGAGAGGCGGTGCCCTCCTTATTTTGGTAATTTAGTACAAAGCAAACTTTACTTTTTTTGTTTTATTCAGTAGGTAGGTAGGTGGGTAGGTAGGTTTTTATTTTTAACCAAAACATTGAAAATAAAATATAACAACATGACTAATATCCTATTGCAGCAAAAAGAAAGTCCTAAGGACTTGTGCTGTAATTTATCAATACGACTTGTATCTAATAAATAAATAACTAAACACAGCAACTTACAATTATCCACCTAACCTATGACTTAAATAACAGACAATTAAACGTGAACACTATACACAACAACGATCCTTGATATTTATTCCTTACCAGTTTCAGCCCCACCCGAACAACTGTGAACAAAAAAAAAGAGAAGAGAAAAAAAGAAGAAAAAGACCACACACCCTTACCCCCTAGAAACCATATTGTCTAAGCCACTCCACAGCGCACCTGCCAGGATACAGAGACTCATGATTCAGATCCAACCATACGATCTCTCTGTCCGCTACTCCCCTGGCTCCGAAATTCCAGTACCTGACACCCTGTCTCGCCTCCACTTGCCCGGCTGAAGTAAATAAATAGTAAAATAAATATTTTTTAATCTAATGAGACAGTCCTTTAACAGGTAAAGAGACCTGTTGAATCCATATCTGAATTTCATTTTCTTGCCGGACTATTAGTTCGCCCGGAACCCGACCAAAACCAGAAATTGGCAGGATGGATAGGCTTTGGTCGATTAGAAGGAGACATGCTGAATCTATTTTGAGCTTTATGTTCTTGCCGGACAAGCACTTCGCGCAAAATTCGACTTCATTCGGAAATTTGGAAGTAAAAGTTTTGTCCTGAAGTCGATTAGAAATTGGAAACAGAGGCAAAGAGACAAGCTGAATCCGTGTTTGATATTTTTTCCCTTACCGAATAATTAGTTCGCCCTGGATCCGGCCCAGAAACAGAAGTTGGTCAAAAGAAGGTTTCTTGAGGTTGGGTTTGATACAGAGATAAAAATACGTGCTGAGTATTAGAACTTTATTTTCCCACTAGACAGTTGACCTTCCCATCTGGATACACTGAGCTACGCTTAATTAGCCATTGAAGTGCACGCTTCTGTTGGGATTCAATTTTTCTGCGTCTGGATGAACTTTGTCTTGTTGGGCCAGCGGCGTGTATTTTGAACGTCACTACTAGAGCCAAAGGTGAGAAAAAGAATAAATCCCTTAGCAGAGTCAAAATAATTCAGTGTTTTCAGATCCAAAATACATAGATAAGCTGGCTTTTTAATTAAACTTCAAGTAGATTTTGAGAACCAACCAAATACAGAAAATTGGGAAAAGACCTGGTGGCACACCCTAAACCTGCTAAGCAAGCCGAAACCCTATATATCGTGCGTTGATCGTAGGATGATTGGCAACGTCGGATCTACGTCGTGTTTGAATGTTAGTCGTGAGATATAATTTGAGATATAACGTGAGATATAAACAGGGTTTCAAATTAGGGGATGAACAGAATATTTTCTTCAGGCTAATGTTAAAGGTTCACTGAAGAGCTTATCGTTCCTATGTCCCACCGGAGGAATATAGTTACTGCATTCCTGTCCAAACTCCCGAATCAGACAAAAAAGATCAGCTCCTATGCATGTTCCACCACTGTGAATGCAACTACCTATTACGCGCAATCTTGACTAATATGTATGTACAGTCCCTACTTCCGACTGAACCAATCATAAACGAAGCTAGAGGTGGGGCGCAATTGTGAAAAGATACTCTGTGCAAAGGTTTCAGTTCTGCTTTTAAGTTTACTCAGGGGTAAGAAAGATATGCTGAAACCATGTCTGAACTTTATTCTCTTACCGGGCCGTTGGTTCTCGTCGCAATCCTTCAAAAGACTGGAAATTCGTGCAATTAACTCTGAAGGCCATTAGAACTTTCCAGGGATTAAGAATTCATGCTGAATCAGTATTAGTTCTTTTTTTGGCCCGACAAGTTGTTTGTCCAGAATTTGGCAAAATCTTAAATATGTGAGAAGTAGAGTGTCAAAATAGTGGTAAGAAAACACGTTGGATCAGTGTACTTCACTTTCTTTTTCTACCGGACTGATTGTTCGGCCGGAATTCGGTAAAAGCCGAAATTTTGCTTGTGTTATAGTTTTTTAATTGAATCATTTAGAGTGTCGATATTGTTCGACCAGTTGAATCGATACATCTGCTGTTCGGTAAGCATCGAACCATGTTTTTACTGGATATTTAGATCTTGGAAAAAGAAGATGTAGGATATCGATCTTCCAACTTCTGCGTTTTCCTATGAATTTGCGTTTTCCTATGAAACGGAAATATCATCAGTTCTAATATATGTCTTTGTCCACGAAATCTATATTCCAGCTTCCACATTTTCCTGTGAAGGTGAAGTATTGTCAGTTCTAATAAATAAATACTCCTTGAGTCCAATCTGACTGGGAAACATATATTCAAATAATGCATACAGCGAAACACGTTCGGGAAGGAACGAACCTGCAACCGTTAACCCTGAAGTTCGACAGCCTAACGCGGACCCTTGCCAAGAAGGGCCGAAATATCGCTGCATTATTTGAGTATAGCTCTAACAAATGTCTCTGAATATAGATGCTCTATCTCTCATCTTGAAACAGGTAGTGCGTTAGTCAAAGTTTTGTTTTTTGTTGGTAGTTTATTCCTGACGAACCTTTAAAATTTGACTGCTTGATTCGAAGTGAAGAAAAGTAAGAAATTTTTTGGTTTTACCAGGTTTTAAAAATATGAGTGGTTTAATGGTAACGAAGAAAAGATATTTAATGATTGTAATTTCCATAGTAGCTATAGTCTGTACGGAGGAAGGGTTTCTCGAAAGAGGGAATAAGTTCTTATGAGAAAGTTTAATAGAAAAATTAAAAGTTTGAAAATGAGCTTTTAGAGTTGTAAAGTATAAAAGAAAGTAGGTTTAAGCCGAAAGTGTAAGTGACGTTAAAGTTTCGTAATTGTTGGGTAAATTTTGTATTAACGTCATCGAGTTCGAGGTGGAGGCCTCGTAACTTGTTTGCAAGAACGAATGAAAAAAAAAGAAAAATGATCCATCTATCTAGTTTGTTATACTAGTCCACCGGTTAAATGGTAACGGTCACTTTCTGGTGTAATTTCGGAAAGAACAAAACCCTCCGACAGAACTTACAAGGTTCTGTGTGGTTGTGTATAAAAAAATCAAGCGAGATCAGCACGAGTTTTCTAATTGCATTATTACTGTCGTAGCCGGGCTAGACAAAGCAAATTACCTAATGGGTCTTATCGGTTGATCAGGAACAAGCAACATCCTTGCGGGACAGGAACAACTAAACTGCCTCCCGCGGAGCATCTATCAGAGACCTCAACTCTACGAGAGCTGAAGGTCTGGATGAAAAAAATATTCCCTTTGTTTCGTTTTCTTCTTTTTGAGACGGTGAAGCAAGTAATATAAAAAAAAAACTCGCAATTATTATTATTATACCTTTATTTCAGCCAAGGGTCATAATTATACACTGACAAACAAACTATAACACAAGAAACGTAACATTTAACAAACAACCGGAACATTAGTGAAGTTCTTCACAACATTCCTGCCTGAGCGGCAGGCTGAGCGGAAAATTGGGAAAACATACAACTTGGATAAGGCTATTTTCAGACCTTAAAGTCTTTGATTCATGTGGGCCGAGAAGGTGGGAGACACCATCATTTTTCGATGGGTCGGATTTTTACGAACACACTGTTACCTTTGCTTTCCCCAAAATCCTCACGGTAGCCAACGTTATCCCCAAATTACTTGAACACAATTATCTCCTGAACGCCAATCCGCCATTGCTAATTAACTGTTCATTGATATCCTGTCGCTGGTCAAACGATTACTAGAACCTTCGAGAAGATCGAGTGGCGTGTAAGAGGATAAATACACTAAGTGTAAGATAAGATAAGATTTTATTTGCGCTAAGAGCCAACGGCCATGGCAAATACATATAGAACAAAAAAAAACAAAAACACCACACACAAAAAATATTAAACTCCTATAGGCACCTATCCCTATGGGCTAGGGCTGCCCTGAGGAACCTCACCAGCTGTTTTATATTTCCAAAACATTTATTCCTCATCACATCACACATCCATTCTTCCTCCATACCCCTTCCATTCACTCCGAAAATTTCTAACCGAAGTTCACTCAAACTTTCGCATCCAAACAATAAGTTTTTTAAATTCTCATCATGCTGCCACACATCGGACATGAATAATGACTGGACCCACCCTTTGCCCTCCCAATATACCGTCTTCTCTCCCTCAGTGGCAGACTGTCTGCCCTACAACTAATCAAATCCCGTGTTTCCTCCCTTTAAAGACCCGTTTTAAAATATACTTCCTCCCCCCAAATCTCTTTAATTTTTGCATAAAACCTCAAAGACATTGACTCATCCTTGGCAACCTGCCAAGATTGAATTTCCTGATCCAACAGACGACTTTCCACCACCTTTCTCACATCACCCACAGGGAGTCCAGGCCCATCACCATTATTCCATAATTCTGACAAACCGCACTGGTCCAATATCTGCCTCACCTGGGATGCCCACGAATCTTTTTTGGAGTCCCGCATGCTTTTTTTATATGCTGCCCTGGTGACTCGAACCCGTGGCATCTGCAGCAACTTCTCCGAAAATGAGATCATACTTACCCATCTCTTTTTCCTTAAAGCACTTAGGCCCAGGTCACCCTTCAGAACTATCGAATTTATTTTGCTACTAACTCCTAGTACGCTCTTAAAAATGCATCAATTGCAGTTGCTCTAACTTTTCATACGTACCAAATCCCCAAAGCTCGGATGCGTATTGTATAGCCGGAATAATTTTTTTCTGAAAAACCTGTTTATGTAACTTCATATCTTCTATAACCCTTAACTTACTTTTTAATACCGTATTTATACATCGCTTACCTTTGGCTACGCTTGCTTCAACTTGGCTCCCCAAGCAACCATTTGACTTAAACTTATGTCCTAAATAAAAATTCTTCCCTATACCCTATTTCCTCTCCCCTAAATTTCAATTTAACTTAATCTTCTAAACTTCCCCCTTTCCTAAAAACCATTACAACCGTCTTCGCCACGTTTAACTGTAACTCCTTTCCAGCCAAATATTGGTCCAAAAGGTCCAATAACCTCTGAAGATCTGACTGATTGTCTGCTATCAACCAGGGGTGGCGCGAAGGGGGGGGGGGGGGGGTGAGGGGGTGTGTCTCACTTCCCCTGTCTTTTGTTAAGTCGTATCAGTCGTTTATTTTGGCCTTTTGCCAAGTCGTATCAGTCGTTTATTTTGGCCCCGCCGAGGTCCCGGGCATTTATTTTAATAAAAAACAATCCGAGTCGTTTAAAAAAAAAATGTTAATTTTGTCTCTGCACAGCTTCAGTCGTTAGCCAGTCCCTAAAGACAAGTCAGGTCGTTTCAACCAGGTTTTGTAACCCCTATAGGTCGGAGACATGATTCATGGGGGCAGCAATGCGGCTACCTGTTCTACTCACATGGGATTTGGATCTGCCTCAGTTAGGTCTTTCAGATTTTAGCCTGTCAAAATTACAATAGGTTAGTTGTTAAAGTGAAGTCTGACTGGGTAACATTAATATACCTTATAGACCAAAAGCGAGAGACAAGGTTATGTGCATTGATTGTTGGTCATCTTTGGCTATAAGTGAAAAAAGAAGGAATAGAGTTTTAAACAGAATGGAAAAGCCATCAGAAATCAAATGACAGGAGACCGGCGAAACAAGTGTGCCCAGAACAGATGGAAAAATGTCACAAAAAAGGACAAGAAATATTTTACACCCGAAAATTGTTTCCCAGGACAGGAAGGGTTCTGCAGACGCTGGAATAGCTCATTCTAGTCCGGAGGTAAATTTCTGGCCTCTATGCTAGCAGAGGCGTTTCTATCCAAAATGTTCGGGGGGGGGGGGGGGTGATTTATTCTGTTCCATCTATTCCTGGTGCTGATCTTCCACGCATACCTTTTAAAGAAACCCACACCTCATCCTCACTTACTGGAGCTACTAGCTTAGATTCTTCCTCGCCTATGCGTAAACTCACTTGTTTCTCCATCTCCTTTAATATTTCCTTAAAAACGGTATGGTCATTGTCGCATCCTTGCTCTTTATCCTCCAGAAAATCAGGCCAAGGGTCTGCTGGGGGCGTATGTTCGTTCATCTGGTTAGTTGTCAACATAGTCGTAACTCCCTTCCAAAATTCTCTACTATTTTTACTTATAAAATCCTTCACACTCTATCTTTCAACTCCTTATCTACCAATTCTCTCTTTAACTTCAACAAATCTTTATAAATCTTTCTTACCCCCTTGTATTGACGCAATTTATCACTTAGATTATCTGGGTCACTAGCTTTCACTGCAATTAACGCTTTTATTACTTCTTCTCTTTTATCATAACATTCCTTGTCAAAAAATGTTTTATTTCCATGCTTAGCCTTCTGTTTGTTCACATTAGACATTTCTGAACACTGATCATATAATGTATCTGTCAGCGCCCTCAAAGAGTGCTCCATCTCACCATCTTTTATTTCAGCAATTGCTGTCTTTCCATTTTATCTGAACCTGTGGACGTTTAGATATGTCGGAAGAAGAAATCATGTGCCAGTTTGACATTTTTTGGTCTCGGAAGCTGAATACTATTTTAGCTCAATTGCAGAATCTTCAAGAAATCACTATAACGAATTTAGTATAATTTACGGCGTCTGTTTATTGTGATCTAGTTTGCATCCTTACTTCTTTGGACTTACTGGAATTGACAAGAAAAATCAGAAAACACAATACTTAAAGAAATCGATAATGCAAATAATTAGTTTAATTTTCTACACGTTTTCATATGCCTGCTACAAATAAAACAGATCCAAAATCAAACTATGATTCCATCCTCCCCATAGCGGGCGCTTCCGACCCGCACCGCTAGATGGCCCAGCGGTCGGATCGAGTCGTGGCTTCATATTGGGTCTTGGGGGGGGGGGGGGTTCTAGACGTTGCAAGTGCGAGAATGCTTCTGATATAACTCCTTTAATACCCGACATTTCAGTGAATTAACAGATTTTCGCTTAATCTCGTAATACGAAATGACGTTACGAGAGGTAAATATGCTTGGCGCACTGCATCGCCTCGTAGCCTATGCAGTTAAAGGACCCCTCGCACTGTTTACTTACAATCTTAAAATATTTGAATACTTTAAAACTAGGCTATGGTTTCAACAAATAACCCACGGTTTTAACTGTTTTAAGCCTTTTCCCAGACCCGTTGACTTAAAGCGGGAACAGGGAAACAATTTACAAAACCAGTTTTTCTGATGGTACAAATTCTCGCAGACAACCGTCTACAGCGTGATACACATCGAAGGTAGCAAACACGGCAAGTGAGAAAATCAGCGTGTTAGACGGGTTAGAATGTACTTTACGAAATTGGGGTCTCCGGGTTTAGAAATATACGGAGTGATTTTGGAAGTAGGTTGCGTTATTATCATAGGTAAGACCGGTCCTTTAACGAACAAAATAATTGTAAGTCACTCGTGTCGCATTAATTGTACCCGCAGTAAATTTGTGGACAGTGGTGCGGTCGAATTGGTAACAAAAATTACGTAAAATTTGCATTTCGTTCGAAGTTAATGTCTGATTTAAGATCCCCGTCAGTTAATATTACGCAATGATTATTTGCCGCTCGTCGTATAACGCCCGCGACTCAAAATGCTCAAAAACTTTTCATGTCCCAAAATGCAACATGAATTCTGATCGGAATTTTCAAAACGTTTGCGAAATTTGTACAGACAACCTGAATCCAGTAACCTCTAACCTGGCAGGAAAACGACATAGCAGGACAGTCAGTGATATATTTAAGAGAATAATAATTTGTTCCCTTTAATTTAATTACTGTTTCTTCGCAGCACTGTGCATACATTTTTCCCAGGTTTGATTTGGCGCCGCGCGTTGAAAGTTAGGTAACGTCGCAACTAAGAAGAAGAAAAAAGTCCGTTTGAATGGTTTTCCTCCTGGAATACTTTATCAGAATCTGAAAGCCTAGGCTCGGGATGGGATTTACGTCTTTCAGCGACAGCGATGAATGTTGCAAACCTGACGTTTGAATTCCCGGAAATTAATTGTCCGGTTTTGGCGCTCCAGCTGTCCCGACAAGGAAAAGTCCTCGCTAGTTGATGAAACGTTTCTTTGTGTGGGTATTATCGTACTTCGGAAAGCTTTACGAACCAATACGCCCCTCATAAAATTCCTCTCAGATTAGTTCTTTTTTGGCCGCTAGGTGCGCTATCGTAAAGAAAACAATGCACGTTACTTCTTCGTGTACGTTTGTCCAGGCAGGGGCGTCTCGGGGGGGGGGGGGTGCTGCACCCCCCCCCCCCCCCCCAGAAAGCCTGTGGGAAAAAAATTCCGGTAAATTTTGACTGGCGCGGCGGCCGCGCCAGTCAAAATTTGTCAAATTCACCTGAATTTTATGATTTTTAGGGAATCTACCGGATTATTGCTCAGGGAACCTACCGAATTTTGCTCAAGGAATCTACGTTAAGTCTTTCACAAGGAATCTACCGGAACTTGTCTCAGGGAATCAACCGGAATTTACTCCTCGGAATCTACGAAAATCGGCTCAGGGAATCTACCGGAGTTTGCTCATGGAATGTACGCTGAATCTTTCACAAGGAATCTACCAGAATTTGCCTCAGGGAATCTACCGAATTTCACCCCACGGTTTCTTCCAGAATTTGGCTCAGGGAATCTACCGGAATTTACTCCTCGGAATCTACGAAATTTGGCTCAGGGAATCTACCGGAGTTTGTGCGAAATCTTTCACAAGGAATCTACCGGAACTTGTCTCAGGGATCTGCCGGAACTTACCCACGAAATCTACCAGAATTCAGCTCAGGGAACCTACCGGATTTTGTTCATGGAATCTACACTAAATCTTTCACAAGGACTCTACCGGAACTTGTCCCAGGGAATTTACCGGAATCAACTCCTCGTAATCTACGAGATTCGGCTCAGGAAATCTACTCAGGGAATGAAATCTTTCACAAGGAATCTACCGTAACTGTGTCTCAGGGAATCTACCCGAATTTACCCCACAGAATCTACCGGAATTCGGCTGAATCTGAATCCAAAAAGCGCCGACAGCTTTCTCGACTCCTTTCCGGTGATACCGGTGAACCAAGAAGATTTCAACAAGAGCTGTAAGCTCATATAGCACTTGCAACTGTGTGTAGTCGGTAAGGGCTCTGTCAGATTGAACGGATACCTGATATGCCTCCCAAGTTTCGTCGCAAAACTCCCCAAAACTGACATCACAGGAATTCCGGAAAACTCCCCTCCAACCCCAAGGGTCCGGATCCAGTCCACTTGTGTAAACGATTTATCTGGGTCAGATGATTGTTCTTCCCAGCAAGTTTCACTTCGATCCCTCCATTCTAACCCGGTCCAGACTTCAAATGGGGCATTAGAAATATGTCCTTTCTTCAGTTATCAAGTTTTATTCCAATCCGATCACCCGTTCAAAAGTTACACAGTACTCAATTTTCCAGATTCCCTCGCCTTCACCCCCTCCCCCCCAGATGATCGGATCAGGAATTTGATTGTTTTTTAGTTAGTTTGGTCGGGTCCCTGGTATGCCTGCCAAGTTTCATCGTCCTAGCACATCTGGAAGTACCCTTACTCGAAAAAGTGTGACAAACTGCCCTAAATTTCCCAGATTCCCCCGCCCTCCACTCCCCCGTAGATGGTCGGATCGGGAAACTGATTATTTCCAGGTTAAGTGCTCCGGTCCCTGATAAGCCTGCAAAGTTTCATCGTCCTAGCACATCTGGAAGTACCTTAACTCGGAAAAGTGTGACAAAAAACCGGACCGACCGACAGACGGAATTGCGATCGATATATGGCACTTTAGCCAGAAGCTGCAAGTGCAATAAAAACGAACTAGCCTTGTTTCGACATGATGTAGAAAGTCGCCGGGACAGCCTCGAAACAAACACAAAGTTTGAAGATATATTCGAGGTCTCTCGTCAACTACGTGTGACATAACAGTATTCTAGACTTTCTGCAGAGATTGTCCCTACGGAGAAATTCCGGTAAAACCTCGAAAAATTCCGGTAAAACCTCGGAAAATTCCGGTAAAACCTCGAAAAATTCCGGTAAATTCTGAAGCTGACCCCCCCCCCAACCAGGAAGGTATCGGGACGCCCCTGTGTCCAGGTTTGTTTTGCTATTTTCAATTCCTCTTAGGCCTAACTATGTTTAAAACTGTCTAAATGACTCTTCCCCTCTTTTTTTTACCCAACTCTGTTCGTTCAACGGTCATCAAGTTTGTCATTTCTGGCTTCCGACTTCAGTGCCGAGTGCTGGCTGACTTTTCAACGGGTCTATTGCGCTACTCGGTATGTAGCGAAAGCCTAATCGCTTATTCCATGATCGGATTTTATGAAGGACGTAACCAATAAAGGGGGATGTGTTTTCAGCGAGATTTGCGTCAATTGAACAAGGAAGAATTTATAAAATGTACAAATCCTGAGAAATAAACGGGACTTTTCCTCGCAAGGCGTGCGTCGGCTCGGCCATATTTCAAGACTTCGTGGGAAGGTGATGTCTGATAGTACCCGACGATTAATATATTTTGCAGTTTTGCAGATACTATGGTATCTTAAACGCGGTCTAAAGTCATTTTTACAGTTACTGTGGTATTTGATTACTTGGTATTAGTTACTGAGAATCTGGCTCTTCAGCCTCAAACCGCTCAAGCTGGAAAATGAACTTGTCCCTACATGTCTCACAATTGGGATCGGACTATTTTTGGTTTCTTTGTTTTACCTTACTACTGAAGTTGTCAACCCCTCTAAACTTTCAAACTGTTGTCTCTCATCAAGGAATTTTTTTATACCAAAAAACGGATGACATAAGCTTTGATCAGCTCAGCAGGGTCTGTCCATTGCCGTTCTAGCTGTATTAGTTACAAAGTTGACTTTTTTTGCGTAGGCAACTTTCTAGCTTTAAGTATAGAATTTTTCATTTCTAAAATCTTTTGAGAATCTCTAACGAATAGAATCTTTAGTTGCTACAATCTTTAGTTGTTTTTCTACAAATTCATATTTCAGCTTTAGCAGTTTGAGCCTGAAGAGGACCCTTGCCGAGAAGGTCCAAAATAGCTCTATTAAAATTCAGCTTACGTCAATCAGTCAATTTTTATTATTCGAGAAACATTCCTTACGGTATTAACAAAAAACCGAATATTTGTTCTCTCGTCAAACATAACAATATACAATTGCGCTTTTACATAGTCAAATGTTCAATAATTACACAAAAACAAGAATTGCAACAAATTAAAGCGCTAAACCTCAATAATTAACATAAAAAATAGGAAAAGAATTTAAAATTTCGCGTTGAAAAAACTCACAAAGGAGGGGACAAAACTTCTTTCGTACCGCGCATGAATTGCCCGAATGGGTTGTATCTTAGGAACTGGTTGTGCTGCCATTCTCTGTGGCCTTATGCGGTCGGGAATGTGGGGAGGGGGAAGGATGTGCCGATGGTTGGGGTCTTCCAGTAGTTGGTCACCAAACTTGGTAGAAAGTTGGTGCCTACGGTTTGACAAAGATGCGAGACCAAACTCGTTTAGAAGGGAAATGTATGGGATTTTGATACTATTAGTAAAGATCGGTACTGGATCCTCTCGAGGCGTTCCGACTGCTCCCGTGTTAAACCGAAATGCCATACCGGACAGCAGTATTCAAGGGAAGGACGAATGAACACAAGGTAAATGCGAAGGAGGTGGTGTTTCGGGGTGCCATGGCGGGAGAGCATTTTGAGAGATCTTATTCCCATATTTGCTCTTTTCAGCATTGATTGTACTCGCTTATCCCACTTAAGATCTGAAGTTAGATGAACACCTATAAGTTTGAGCTCCTCCACTCTGTTGTGATCAGGTTGGTCAGGTTGGAAAGTTGGATTAGACTTAAGAAAGGATACAGTTAGGACTGCTGATTTTTCTTGGTTGACGGTCATTTGGTTGACTGAAGCTTCTTCACTAATTTCATTCATTATGGTGGCTGCACTGCTCCGGATATTTTTGTAACAGCGCTGTAAGACCGAAAGATCATCGACGAATTTCCAACGGTCGTCACAGGAGCCTGCGAGGTCACTGATCATGACCAGGAAAAGTAGTGGTCCGAGGATAGTGCCTTGGGGCACACCACAGTAAATTGGTAGTGGGTCGGAAAAGACATTTCCGTACTTTGTTCTCTGGGACCTGTCAGAAAGGAAAGCTGCGATTAGTCGGACAAGGAAAGGATGGACACTAAAGTCATTTAAAAGCTTCTTTAGCAGAGTAGAATGGCAGATGAGGTCAAAAGCTTTTTTTAGATCAATGGCGATAAGGTTGATCCAGCGATCTGGTTCATCCAGGTGTTTAAGGATGTTGTCAAGTAGACTGACCAGATAATGCGTGGTAGACGTCTTGCGCATGTTTCCATATTGTCTCGGATCAATCTGGGTCAAAATGAAACCCTTGAGCCACGATGAAATAAAACTCTCGTAAACTTTGCTAAATGTTGGAGTTAGTGTTATTGGGCGTACTCCTGAAAAGTCTTTTGGAGTATCCTTCTTGGGAATTGGTGTTACAAACCCATTTTTCCAGACCGTTGGGTATTCCCCATATTGTGTAATGGCGTTAAAGAGTGTCGTTAGCGGTCCACTCAAAAATTCCGGGAACGCACGAATAAGGTCAACGGGGATGTCTATTGGGGTAATGCTTGTTCTTTTGAGGTTTTTTAACTTCTTAAGTACCTCTTCTTCAGTTATTTAGGGGAATTCTTTGAAATTCACAGGGTTTGTTGGTATTTCATCTTTTCTGATGGGAGATAAAGTTTGTACAATGTCAGCAAGATGGGCATTGAGCTTGTTTGCTGTGGCCAGGGGCTCTTCATCAAGACAAAAATCCAGATTGGCCTGTTGTTTGCCCATCATGTGTTTGATATTTTGGTACCACTTTTTCGGATGAGATCTGAAAAGGCTATTGACTTCTTTTTCATAATGCTTTGCAGCAGCTTTACGGGTCAGGTTTCGTATTTTGTTCCTTAGGCGGTTACCTTCCTCGCTTTTGCCTTCTCTGAAGAGTCGCCTTTTTTCTTTTACAAACTTTTTATTTGGTCGGTGATGTAATGCCGGTCAGAAGAAAAACGTTTGGTAGTCCTTTCTGGGAAACAAGAAGTGTACCGTGTTAAAAGGGTTTCCTGGAGTATGTTCGCTTTTTCGTTTGTCGTTTTCGCTTCTGTGAATTCGTCCCATTTTTCAGAGGACAACCATGTTCCAAACGCCAAGAGACCTTCGTCAGTTATTGGTCTGCTTGTGGTTGTGATTCTCTCGTACTGGATATGAATTGTATTGGTGGGATAAAGTTCTAGGGTAAGATGATAACTACCCCCAAGGGATGCTCCTGAGATTGGTTCTTTGTAATATCTGTGCATGTTGGTAGAGATCCGGTCGAGGGTGGTACCACCCTTGGTGGTTGGAATTTTTACTATTTGCTTAAGGCCAAGTGATGTATTTATGTTCTCGATTTTTAACTCGTTAGCATCCCCGATCATGAAGATACCACAACTTGGATACTTTCCTTGAACATAGTCTGCGCTAAGCTGAAGTTTTTCCAGGAAAGATTTACGACTCGTTAGATTTTGTCCTGGGGAATAGTAAAAAGCACAGACCGCAATTCCGTTATATTCCCTAGGGATTCTCTTGGGGTTAAGTTTTCCGTTCCGTTTTGCACCGTCTGTAAGCAAGGACCTGATATCTGCATCATGTATAAAATCATGCTGGTGTCAAATCTTAGTTTTGACAGCAGGGAAAACTTGCTATGTGGCTAAGTACAAAAAAAAATCGTAAGCGGGGATAGCCTGCACCTTTAACTTCCGCAAAGTAGGTGGTTTTAAATTAGGGCTTGCAAACAGAAATTCTACTAGTTGGGACTGTCGTTCGGTAGGTCATACGTCTACTAGGACTTCTAAGAATTATTCTCGCCAAAACAATATAAGATTCCGGTAGAAAAGGATAAATTTCATGGCACATGCAGCCTCTGGCTCAAGTGCCATATACCGATCACAATTCCGTCTGTCGGTCGGTCGGTCGGTCCGAGTTTTTTGTCACACTTTTTCGAGTTAGGGTACTCCCAGATGTGCTAGGACAATGAAACTTGGCAGGCATATCAGGGACCCGACCAAACTAACCTGGAAATAATCAGTTTCCCGATCCGACCATATGCGGGGGAGTGGAGGGCGCTGGAAACTTGAAAACTGAGGGCATTTTAACACACTTTTTCGAGTTAGGGTACTTCCAGATGTGTTAGGACAATGAAACTTGGCAGGCATATCAGGGACCCTATCAAACTAACCTGGAAATAATCAGTTTCCCATCCGACCATTTGGGGGGGGGGGAGTGAAGGGCAGGGGACCCGACCAAACAAACTTAGAAATAATCAGTTTTCCGATCCGACCATTTGGGGGGGGGGGAGTGAAGGGCAGGGGAATTCTGTAAATTGAGTAGTGTGTAACTTTCGAACGGGGGATCGGATAGTAATGAAACTTAATAACTGAATAGATTAAAGATCTGTGTTGTTGGGGGTGGGAGCATCTGAGTAGTGATGTAGCGTCCTAGTTCCTGATGTATTTTTATGCTAATGAGCTAAAGTTACCACGGGGAACCCCCCTCGAGGTACACCCAGTTCCAAACCCCTGATTTTTTTAGATTTTTTTTCAAGTGATTAACCCCTCGCGTGCACCTGGGATTGGTTCACCGAGCACCTGGGACTGGCTCACACACACCTAGCACCTTGGATTGCCTCACCCACCCCTCGAGTAGTCCTTTAATAAGTACACCTAGTGATTAACCCCCTTGCGTGCACCTGGGATTGGTTCACCGAGACCTAGCTCACACCTATCACCTGGGTCTTGCTCACCCAGACCCACCACTCCCCACCCCCCCCTTCGAGTTTAGGGTGCTGAGTACACCCAATTCCTAACCCCTCGCCTGCACCTGGAACCAACCCAGACCCCACCCCCTCCGCAACCAACTTGAGTACACCGAGTGAGCAGCCCCTCATTTACCAAGTACACCTTTTTTTCAAGCGAGCAACCCCTCACTTATCCAGTACACCGTTTTTCCAGTGTGTTTGGCTGAGGTAAATTGTCGATAACGTCCTGGCCCTTTGCGCAAACTTCATAAGTATGGCAAAACGCGCAAATAGCATAACTCGGGCAATGTAGTGGGCATCTCAAGCGTATGCAGCTGAAGCAAAACGGATCCAAATCGCTTTCTTGATGATTCTGAGATGTTGTCAACAGACAAGGAATGGAGTTGGCATCCATTTTCAACGGAGGCTGACAAAAGTCACATTTTCCACTCACTGTAATACAGCGTTCGCAAAAGTCACAAAGATACTGCATAACCCTGATTTCACTTGGACAACGATACATAGACTAAACTTTTGGCAGACCTGTTGTTCTTTGATCAGTTTTTATGCCCAGGGCTGTTTTTGTCCTTGGTCAATACCCAAAACTAACGGTACTTTTAGAGTTTTAACGTCTGTGTTTAAAAAATACCCGTAGTGCACTCCACATGCCACAAAACGTAAAAATAAAATAGTAGCACTCTGAAAACTGTATGTTTGATATAAATCTTCCATTATCTCCCCACATATCCCTTATTTCCAGTCTCGTTACCCATAAATTATTAAGAACTGCCCTTATCTTACTTTTTCAAGCTTTCAAACAAACAAAATTTTTCAAGGTTCGAACAGCTCATGACCATTTGAACCGTGCTTTAAATGAATCCTAGCATCCTTTAAACCGCTCATCTTAACGAGTTGATCTGTTTTTCTTCCTAACATCATGAATGTTCGAGTCTTAGTCGCACATCCTTTTTTCTAGTACTACGATACAGTTTAAGTCCCAAAGAGCCTCTGAAATAAACCTTCCATCATTTCCCACATTTCCCTAATTTCAGACTTATTACCTCAAAATTACTTAAAACTCCCGCAGGTAGTTATCATACTCTTACAAGCTTTTTTTTTTTTTCACTCATCACTCAAAAGCCTAATCGCTGGATTCAGAATTTATAAATAAACGTCTCACCCGTTCATTGTGAAAATGTAATAGACCCTACCGTCTAAAAATACCACAAGAATTCCATTACACCGCTCTCAAACTATTCCTACTTTAGTCACCTCCAACCACAATCACGATTTTAGGCCTGATTGAGACTCGGACGACAGCTTTCTTCTTTGCGACTTGAGGTGGGATCGAGACTCGGACAACCGCTTTCTTCTTTGCGATTTGAGACGAGATTGGGACTCGGACTACAGCTTTCTCCTTTGCGACTTGAGGTGGGATCGGGACATCTTCCCCACCCAGCAACTGACCTTTAACACTGCCACCAGAGCGCAGTTGTTTCCTTTTCGGCTTAAAAACTGTAATGTTCACATCCAACCTCAAGATTTCGCCAAATGTTAAGCCAGACATTTCTTGGCTGTGATTTTGTAGCCGTTTCAACAGTTCAGCTTTCGCTCGACGGATTGCATCCATTAAGGACGATTGTACTAACAATGTAATTGCGTGACTATTAAAAAACCGTTCAAATTGTCTTTCGGTGGGACGACCGTTTTCGTCCGCGGTCTGTTTTAACAAAATCACACGAACACAAGGTAGAAGGAAATACCGCCATGCTGATTCCGTTCCCGTTCCAGTAGCCTTTCTATCGCGTCCGTTAGTCCGGCCAAGAAAGCCTCTGTGCTGACCACGCCGACTGTTGCAAGAAACGTAAACACTTCAACTCGTCGCTCAAAGGCCTGCTCGCTGGGCTCGGGAATCTAGAAATATCAGTACACTCATTCAATATAAAAATTTAATAGCCCCTATCGTCTTAAAAATACCACAAGATTTCCAGTACACCCCTCTCAAACATTTCCTCCCTTAGTCCTCCCAACCACATTGACACAGGTACGGTCCATTTAAAATTAAGAACAGATTCGAATTTAGTTTGCATCCCAAATACAAACACTTTATACAACGTCCACTTGCTTGAAAACAAAAACTATCAAAGTCAAGAACTTACTTCAATGTTACTTGAATTATGTCACACTACTGAATCAGAACTTGTTGACATTCAACCCGATTCGAGTTACGTGTTACTCGAATACTGTTTTGAATTTCACGTCAAATTATTCTCCTTTGAGGGGTTGGCAACTATCAAAATTGTAGTTCACCTTTTCATTTTCCGTTCTGACGGTAGGCGACTAAAATCCTCCGAGTCCAGCGAGGGGTCGGCAACTAAGATACTTCAAGTCAACCATTTCCTTCCTCTTTGTACCTCGAAAGTTGTAAAACGAGGAAGGAAATTGGAAATTTTTTCCGGTTTGAGGGGTCGGGACTATCAACATTCTTAGTTCACCGTTCCCTTCCTCATTTTAGTGCTTTGAAGGGTCGGCAACTAGGATTCTCATTCCAGCCAGGGTTGGCAACTAAAATATTTCAAGTCCACCACTTCCTTGCTCGTGTTAGTACCTTGAGAGTACTAAAACGAGGAAGAAAATTGGGAGTTTTAAATTATGCTCCTTTGAGGGGTCGGCAGCTATCAAAGTTCTTAGTTCACCGTTCCCTTCCCCGGTTTAGTGCTTTGAGGGGTCGCGAACTATGATTCTCAGTCCAGCGAGGAGACGGCAACTAAAATATTTCAAGTCCACCATATCCTTCCTCGTTTTAGTACCTTGAGAGCACTAAAACGAGGAGGGAAATTGGGAATTTTAAATTATTCTCCTTTGAGGGGTCGACGACTGTCAAAATTGTAATTCACCTTTTCATTTCTCGTTCTGACGGTAGGCGACTAAAATCTTCCGAGTCCAGTGAGGGGTCGGCAACTAAGATACTTCAAGTCAACCATTTCCTTCCTCGTTTTAGTACCTTGAAAGTAGTAAAACGATGAAGAAAATCGGAAATTTTTAATTCTTCTTCTTTGAGGGGTCGGCAACTATCAACATTCTTAGTTCAACGTTCCCTGCCTCGTTTTAGTGCTTTGAGGGGTCACCAACTGGGATTCTCAGTCCAGCGAGGGGTTGGCAAGTAAAATATTTCAAATCCACCATTTCCTTGCTCGTTTTAGTACCTTGAGATAACGAGAACAAGGAAGGAAATTGGGAATTTTAAATTATTCTCTTTGAGGGGTCAGCAACTATCAAAATTCTTAGTTCACCGTTCTCTTCCTCGTTTTAGTGCTTTGAGGGTCGTCAACTAGAATTCTCAGTCCATCGAGGGGGCGGCAACTAAGATATTTCAAGTCCACCATATCCTTCCTCGTTTTAGTACCTTGAGAGTACTAAAACGAGGAAAGAAATTGGGAATCTTAAATAATTCTCCTTTGAGGGGTTGGCAGCTATCAAACATCTTAGTTCACCGTTCCCTTCTTTGTTTTCGTGCATTGAGGGGTCGGCAACTAGGATTCTCAGTCCAGCAAGAAGTCGGCAACTAAAATATTTCAAGCCCACCATTTCCCTCCTCGTTTTAGTACCTTGAGAGTACAAAAACGAGGAAGGAACTTGGGAATTTTCAGTTATTCTACTTTGTGAGGTCGGCAACTATCAAAGTTCTTAGTTCGCCGTTCCCTTCCTCGTTTTAGTGCTTCGAGGGGTCGAAAACTAGGATTCTCAGTCCAGCGAGAGGTCCGCAACTAAAATATTTCAAGTCCACCATTTCCTTCCTCGTTTTAGTACCTTGAGAGTACAAAAACAAGGAAGGAAATTGGGAACTTAAAATAATTCTCCTTTGAGGGGTCGGTAGCTATCAAACTTCTTAGTTCACCGTTCCCTTCCTCGTTTTAGTGCTTTGAGGGGTCGGCAACTAGGATTGTCAGTCCAGCGAGGGATCGGCAACTGAAATATTTCAAGTCCACCATTTCCTTCCTCGGTTTAGTACCTTGAGAGTAGTAAAACGAAGAGGGAAATTGGGAATTCTAAATTATTCTCCTTTGAGTGGTCGGCAACCATCGAAATTGTAATTCACCTTTTCATTTCTCGTTCTGATGGTAGGCGACTAAAATCCTCCGAGTCCACCGAGGGTTTGGCAACTAAGGTATTTCAAGTCCACCATTTCTTTCCTCGTTTTAGTACCTTGAGAGAACTACTACGAAATTGGGAATTTTAAATTATTCTCCTCTGTAGAGTCGGCAACTATCAGAATTCTTAGTTCACCGTTCCCTTCCTCGTTTTAATGCTTTAAGGGGTCGGCAACTGAAATTCTCAGTCCAGCGAGGGGTCGGCAACCAAGATATTTCAAGTCCACCATTTCCTTCCGCTTTTAATACCTTGCGAGTACTAAAACGAGGAAGGAAATTTGGAATATTAAATTGTTGTTCTTCGAGGGGTCAGCAACTATCAAAGCTCTTTTTTCACCGCTCCGTTCATCGTTTTTATTAGCAATGTCGTGGGTAGTACCTTAAAGTACTAAAACGAAAAAAGAAATAATGGATTCTAAATTATTAGTCTTTGAGGGGTAGGCAACTATCCTTAAGGTCCACCATTTGTTTCATCCTTTAGTAGCTTGTCGCGGGTAGTACCTTAGCATACTAAAACGAGGAAAGAAATTGCGTCTAAATTCGTTGGGGGGTCGGCAACTATCAAAATTTCAGGTTCACCATTTCTTTTCCCCTTTCTTTCCAACCCTTCACTGGACTTAATGCGTCAGGATACCAAAACGAGGAAGGGATGGTGAACTTTGAATTTGAAAAGTTGCCGATCCCCATACCTTTATCCTCTTCGCAAGGTTGAGGAAGAGATTTTGTCAAGGTTCTTCCACTACTATTAGCTGCTTTTGTATTCGAAGGACGATTGTATTTGGATTTTGCTTCCCTATATTCTGAAGTGCACGATCGCAAATATTCATTTTAAAAATTGGTCCAGCTACCGATAAAGAATACAGCTGAACCAATTCTGAAAGTTCTACTAAGTCTCTCTTTTTTTACAACTAATATTTGCACAGATACGTCAGCTTAGCTGAGCGGTGAAACATTTCATTTCATATATTTTATTTTTTTATTTATTTAACTTTTTTGCCCGTGAACAACAAAGTGAAAAACACGGAGTACATACAAAAGAAGAAAAAGAAAAAGAATTGAACATAACACACATACCTAAATACAACCTAGCATCTACCCGTGCTGTCTAAATGGTGAAGAAGTCACCATAGACAATACGGGTTAATGGGTTCTCACACAAATTTCTAGCAGCTCGTCTTCGAGCTCTTTTTTTCAATTTTCTCCAGACGTAGTGCGGGGTCAATAATCCGATTATGATTACAAATTGAAGTGTTTCTGACCCATAGTGGGAATTTCAGAAGAAACTTACAGTGCTTGAAGTCCGAAGTTCTAATTTTTCGCCGCTCAGTAACGCTAAGAACAGACCACAGAGGGGAAATATAAAACACATTCGGAGAAACAACAGCATTGAATAGACGCGCAAGCACTGCCCGATTCACAGTCTTTTTAAGACCAACGAGTCTACCGTACCCGCACCGCATTTTTTCAATGGTATCGTCTCGTAATAAGCTCTAGTTGACACAAAATCAGCTCCATACCGAACTCCAAGGTATGTGAATGACTTAGCAGCTGGGATACCCGTAGATCCAACACACACACTCGTATCAGGCACGGATATAGACGAAAAAACAACAAACTCTGTCTTTGATGGGTTAACTGTTACACCAATCTTTCCGTAACCTTCAGTTAGCATAGCAACATTCCTCTCAAGAGACGAAATAACAGTGCTGAGAAGCAGTAAATCGTCAGCATTAGAAATAAACGACTGATCCACGTTATCATTCAAGAATGAACCTTTAATATGACGAGTCACACTATAAATGGCTGTATTGAAAATAACAGGACTAAGCGGAGATCCCTGCTTAACTCCTTTTCTAATCTTAATCTCATCCTTACACATTTGTCCTTGAAAACTCTTAAAAAATATTACCGAAGCTTCATATCAATTTGCTAGAAGACGAACAATGTGGACATCAACACCAGAATCAAGGAGAGCTAGTAATGCTTGTGGGTGGATTATTGAATCAAATGCTGCAGAAATGTCAACACTGCTTATATACAACGGTTTTTTCAGCATACGAGCTTTATTTAACGCTTTCCTTAGTAGCGTATGTGCAAAGGCACAACCAAGGCCCTTACGGAATCCCAACTGCTTGTCACCCACCAAAACTAGGTCTACGATTTTTTCTAGCAACAATTTTTCTAATACTTTGCCGAGAACCGAAGTAACCGTAATTGGGCGGTACGAAGAACAAACTTTTGGATCTTTACCTTTCTTCAAAATGTTAGTTACTCGACCAATGCAAAGAGACTGCGGTACTCGGCCAAGATTAATGCACATTTGGAAAAGAAGGGAAATCATAGACACGCAAAATGCTGACGCACGTCGGAGATGGTCAGCACCAACCCCATCCAGACCCATCGACTTCCCACTTTTTAACCGTTTGATCACGTTTGTTCAGTTTATTTTCTCGGATGGCCTTCTAAATAAATGTTATTATTATTCGGTCCTCAACACCCACATTTCACCTACGTAACGGGAAACTGATGCCCCGAATAGGATCCGAGATCTATGAACGTTTGTGATTCGATTTCCCGGTTGAGATACGTCTCGAGAATTCGTCATTTGTTTTTTCCTCTTGAAGAATTCATGACGTCAGCGGTTGTTTTTCGGCTGATTTATACTTGCCCCTAGGCAAATCAGCACGCGAGAACAGGTAGTACAGAGAGAAATGTGTTTCTCAGTTAAGCACTTAGAGGACTCACGGTCGATCTGAAAACTGTGGTGTTCGTCGATGGCGGATTTTTCAAACATACTTGGTCAAGGCAGAGATTCTACAAAGCCAAACGTCAAGCCAATAAAGGTTAGAGGCAGGAAGATCCTTGACTCGGCTTATGTTGCGCGACTAGCAGCTGCTCTTTGAGTAGCCAGTAACAGCGTTTGTTATTCGAACGGTTTAGAAATAATTTTGCACTTGTTTTCTTTTGATTTACATTTTCTTATAACCACATAAAATAAAACGGGTAAAATAAGCAGATGCATTTTCCGCAGCTACCTTCCGCAAGATGATCAGTGGCCACTGAAAAGCCGCGTTTCGGTTGAGGTTCGGATTTTCTGCGTCTTGGTGACGCAACAAAACAGATAATAGGGAAAGAGCACGAATAAACTTGGTTGCAGTAGCTTACGCAACGTTTTTTTCTGAAACGAGAATGTCAAGCTACTTTGTAAAATATCAGGGGTACCGTGTTCATTAATATTAAGGTTTCGAAACTTTGCAGCTAATACTTAGGCGGTAAATGTCTGTAATTTTTTCATTGCTCAAGACACTTTGAGATCTCTCCTGTTTCACAAAATAGAGAGTAGGTTTTGTTTCAAGCAGCAACATAGTAGGCGATTTGATATACTATAAGCAAGTCGTTACAGTTCCTTTACATCCAAAATTGTATAGTTCACTCTGTAATGACATGAAAACATTCTAAACCTCAGGCTCCATAGCTCGCTATCCTAAGACGCATTGGGCTTTTACGTTTACCCCCTAGGTAGGACAAAAAAAGGACACTGACTGATTCATCTAAGGATATAGATACATCTTCCACTCCTTCCATGGGCAGGATTGCATTGACCGGAACGTCAATCCTTTACCTCTCATGCCTTTTTTCTCCATTCTTGTGGAGATTCAGACGGGCTATTCAGCGCTTGATTAGTGAGATGAGCTTGTTCTTGGCAGGTTCCCCATTCATCATCTCTAAATCTCTTATGACAGGCTTGTGGGAGACTTTGATCGCTGAACGGGTGTGAAGATCATTTCTTAATTGAACAGCTCCACTATCTGTGCGGCATTCCAGGAATGAGCTCCCTCCTCCGGATATAATAGTAAAAGGACTTAACGCTTGGATTTTACCACTTTTCCAGATCCCCTCGCTTTGAATTTTCTAATACCGCCTTAACGTGAGGTCATTTTTCACCCAGGATGATCTACCTACTGAAGATAAAGGCTTCGGGTCCCGGATCTGGTGCGCGAGTTTCTTGATCCAGTAGATGTTATCGTGTCCGCCACTCTGTGTAACTATCGATCTGTTAAAGTATCCATGCCTATAACAGTGTATATCCATTCCATGCATTATTGTGCATAACCATGATTTCATTTGGACAACGATACATAGACTAAACTTTTGGCAGTTTTTATGCCCAGTTTTTATGCCCAGGGCTGTTTTTGTCCTTGGTCAATACCCAAAACTAACGGTACTTTTAGAGTTTCAACGTCTGTGTTTAAAAAATACCCGTAGTGCACTTCACATGCCACAAAACGTAAAAATAAAATAGTAGCACTCTGAAAACTGTATGTTTGATATAAATCTTCCATTATCTCCCCACATATCCCTTATTTTAAGACCTGCCCTTATCTTACTTTTTCAAGCTTTCAAACAAACAAAATTTTTCAAGGTTCGAACAGCTCATGACTATTTGAACCGTGCTTTAAATGAATACTAGCATCCTTTAAACCGCTCATCTTAACGAGTTGAGCTGTTTTTCTTCCTACCATCATGAATGTTCGAGTCTTAGTCGCACATCCTTTCTTCTAGTACTACGATACAGTTTAAGTCCCAAAGAGCCTCTGAAATAAACCTTCCATCATTTCCCACATTTCCCTAATTTCAGACTTATTACCTCAAAATTACTTAAAACTCCCGCAAGTAGTTATCATACCCTTACAATTTTTTTTTTTTTCACTCATCACTCAAAAGCCTAATCGCTGGATTCAGAATATATAAACAAAAGTCTCACCCGTTCACTGTGAAAATGTAATAGACCCTACCGTTTAAAAATTCCACAAGCTCTCAAGGGTTTTGCTTAGAAATTAGTTTTTACCACCCTACAAGTACATATCTGAACCGAAAAGTGAAAAAAAAAAATTCACCATCACTTCCATCCTCTGACCCAGCCTTGCAAGTGCCATATGATTTTTCAGCTCTTGTTTTTACTAATTCTCTCTCATGTTTACAAATGAATAACTTAAATCGTGAATTAAAGTACTTCCAGATGCGCTAGGACGATCAAAGACATTAGACATCGTCATTTCTCCGGTCCGACCATCCCTTTAGAGAGCTCATCTTAAACGCAAGTACAAAAAATACTTTTAAGCAAATTTGCTTTTTCACGATCGCCATGAGCACACGATCCTTCTCAAGGGTTTTGCTTATGTATTCCAAGACCTAACAATAACTGTAGAAAGCTAACGTCGTCCAGCATCTACGAGGGGATATACAGGTCAAAAGAATCCGGCAGATGTTTGTAAGAAGTTGGAACATTATGTAATTTGTTATGATTTTGAAAATGTTATGCAATAACTGTTATGTACAACAAGCATTGCCGTGAAGAGCCGAAAAACTGCCGAAAAAGCATCTGCTGACTTTTCCGATATCACGACGACAAACAAAAAAAGCAGCGGATGCTTTTTCGGCTCTTCCTGACAGCGCGCATTGTGATAACATTTAAGGCATCACATTTTCAATATCACAACAAACAACATCCCAGGGGTTGTCTGTTAAAACTGCGCGTCCTTGTGTTATCTGTTACGCAATTTCTCATAGTGTACCATGCATTACTTCTTTTTCATCTCAGTAAATGGACGGACTGTTTGGACTGATGATAGCACAGTTTATTGATTTTAATGTATAACACATGTTTCTTGTGTTCCCTAGATCCTTTACTTTTCTGGTGTATACACATTCTTCGGAAAAAAAGAAACGAAAGCCTTGAAGACGTGCTATGTTAATCACTGATAATTTATTATGTGTCTCCCTCATTCCTGTCGGGATCGTCAGCTAGTCGAGAAACTGTGCATCGTCGATGTTATTGGATTTTTGCTGGAGAACTTCAGATTCTCTACTGCTCCCATTACGTCATCAAGTTCATCGTTTCCATGAATTTATCTACGCGTTGCTTAGGCCGATTATAAATTGTATCCAAACTTTCTTTATTTCCTCTGTTTTCTGCTCCGCAGTCAACAAGTGCATTTGCAAGTTATGAAGAGCGTTTCTTCAACTCAACAATTCTTTAAAAGATTGGAACAGAATGGTTCCTTGTTTGATATTTGCTACTTGCTTTGCAAGCCAGTCCAAACAAAATATCACAAACATGCGCCAACTATAATCCTGGAACAAATGAAACAATCCGTTCGGAAAGTTTGTTTATCCGTGAGCTAGGTTCAACAGTTCCGCCGTCATCAAGATACATGGGCAGGAAAGAATATTCCCATTCCAAAAGAATATTACTCATCACACGAAGAGAGTAATGTTGTAAACAATGCGAGAAAAGGAAAGAAAATGTCTGATCATGTGTCAGACCCCCTAAATACCTTAAGCTCCAAGGACAGATCAAACTATCAATATGTCAAATTACCACCCTCTATACAGAATACTACGGGGACATTTTGGCGTGGATGGATGTAGAGCTGAACGGGTGATCCCGGCCACGCGAAAAGTAGAAAATCGATCGGACGTTGAACGTCTGAGGAAGATGGGTTCCATCCACCCCAAAATGGCCATTCATTTGGATGGGAGCAGATGAGTCGGAAGGTCCACTCGCTATCCCCGTTTAGTTAAAAGCTGCCTTCGGAGCGGTGATGGGGGACGTTTACGAGTTGATGGCTGTAGAGCTGAACGGGTGATCCCGTCCACGCGAAAATTAGAAAATCGATCTGGCGTTGGACGGCTGAAGAAGATGGGTTCCGTCCAGGCGAAAATGCCCATTCAGCTGGATGGGTGCATATGAGTGTGAAGGTCCGCACAATATCCCCGTTCAGATCAACGCTGCCCTCGGAACGGTGTTGAACAGGAGGCGTCCATCGAGCTGAATGACCCGTTCACCTGTTCATCCGTCCATGAAAAAATGACAAAAAGACCGACGGCATTCACACGAAACTGTCCGTCGAGCTCGACGGGAGCAGTTAAAAGGGAATGTGGTTAAATAAATGGAAAAAAGTGGGGAATAAAATCCTCTATCTATGTATGTTTTATGGTTTTTTGTTCCATGGTTGTTTTGAATTTTTGTTTAGATAGAGTATTTTATTTGTGCGCCCAAATGGAGGAGACGAGTCGCCTCTACCTGAAAAGTAATATGAAAGAATTCTGGAGACGGGTGAACCATAAACAAGGAAAAACATCAATTGGAATCCCTGATCCTGAAACCTGGCCGGAACATTTCTCAAGTAAAGAAGAAGGAGATCTTGGTAAGTGGTGTGAAGAAGAATTTGGTGGTCTTAATGTAGA
Source organism: Branchinecta sandiegonensis (assembly GCA_030848855.1). Lineage (NCBI taxonomy): Eukaryota > Metazoa > Arthropoda > Branchiopoda > Anostraca > Branchinectidae > Branchinecta > Branchinecta sandiegonensis. Next base: position 16,530,182 of record JAUPMV010000016.1, on the reverse strand, counting down.
AGTTAGTTATCCTATGAGGGGAGAAGATTATTTGCTTGTAGGTGAAGTGACTCGTGAAGAAGTAAGTGAGGCGTTAAAAAAGATGGATGGAGCACCAGGTATGGACGGGCTCCCTACTCGGTTATATAAGAAATTTTCCAGTCTGTTTATGCCAATATTTATTATGTTATTTAATAATGTGATTTCTTCTGGAAAGTGGATTTCAGGATGGAAGACATCTCTGATTTTGCCATTGTTTAAGAAGGGAGCCCATCACTACATGGTAATTACCGTCCAATTGCTCTAGTTTCATGCTTAAGTAAGATTCTAGAAAAGATAATTGATAATAGGCTAGCATCGTGGTTAAGTAGGAATAGAATTATTTTTGAGGAGCAAGGAGGTTTTAGGGAAGGTTATAGCACAATCGATAGTGTTTTTATACTTAAGTCATTGATAGAGAAGTATAGGCCTACTAAAGGAATGGTTAAAGTAGCAGGGAAGGGATTTTCAGATTTATTTGATTGTGAGGTAGGAGTGAAGCAGGGAAGCACTTTGTCACCGAGGCTTTTTTGTATATATGTAAATGATATTGTTGAATATTTCCAGGAGAAATGGGCACCCACGGTGCGTCTAGGGAATTTGACATTATCACTGTTGCTATTTGCTGACGATGCTGCGCTGGTAGCTAAATCCCCCGAAGAACTGCAGAGTTTGTTAAATATATTAGCAGATTATTTGGACAATAAGAAGATGAAGCTGAATGTTAAAAAAACAGAAATAGTAGTTTTTGGTAATGATAAAAAATAATCACAAATTTTTCTATAAAGGTACTGATTTAAAAAGAAGTGATACTTTCAAGTATCTTGGGTTTCTGTTGAATGAAAAAGGAAATTGGAAAGATCATGTTAAAGAAATGATTCGTAGAGGTAAAGCAGTGTCTGCTGCTGTGTTGAGAAATTCAGTGATAAGTGGAATAAAAAAATTAAAAATGCATTAGCAAATATTTCAGTCAAAAATTCGCCCTACTATCCATTATGGGGCTGAGCTTTGGGGGTATGAGGCTATCCCGCAACTTGAAACCGTTCAGCTGCAACATTATAAGAAATTAATTGGGGTCCATCCTACAAACTCCCACGCTAGCCCTTAAAGGACCCCTCTTGCTTCTTCTGCCTTTAATAATATACTTAGCTCCCATATGGAATTATAAGCTTCTAAAATCCCCACCTTTCTCCATTGTTTCCTTCCGTAACTAAGAATTTTAGCGCTTTTTCGGCCTTGCCGAGTTTTCCCGTCACCAAACGAAAAGTTTGCCGGAATCTTCATTGTCCGCTGAAAACTGTTTCACATGTAAGGATGTGACAATCTTCTGTTTATCACTTCTTTTATTTGCTTAGTTTTCCAAATTTTTAACCAAGGCACGTTCAGTTTTCAAATCTTTTGCGCACAGCCGCCGCGTCGGAGAGCAGGAAGGCTGGATACAATCGGCAAGCGCTAACAAGGAAATCGCTAGTTTCAGGTGGGAAGTAATGGTCTTTTCGAAAACGTTTTTTCTGATCCATTTTATAGGGAAAATATCATTTCCAGTAAGAGTTGTGCTTTAAGGGGGATTTAGGGCTCTGTTCTTTGCAGAAAGATAGAGCTGTCCAGGTTATTAGGTTTTGGATAAAACTTCTTCAACTACCAGATGAGAGGCTGTTGAAGGCAGCGTATTTGGAACTATTAAAGCAGGGAAAGAAGAGATCCTGGCCATTTCAAGTGAAAGCCCTACTTGATAAAGCAGGGCTGTCTTATGCTTGGACTGAGGGTCTCGGTCCTACAACTGATCAAGATAAACTTTGTCGCAGTTTTGTGAGAGTTCAGGAGGATCAGGAAATTCAACTTTGGCATGAACAGATTTTTAATTCAGAGACTCTGAAAGATTATAGGAATATTAAAGAGTCGGTTGGTTTTGAATTTTATTTGAAGTTACGTTTACCGGCTGAAAACCTGTGTTTGTGGTTCCAGGTCCGAGCGAACAGTCTCCCTCTTAAGAGTAGGGTTAAATTATTTGAAAGAAATTCCCGAAACCCGAAGTCATGTTATACTTGCTCGTTTTGTGGTTTGGAAGAGGAGAATCTGTCCCACTTCCTGTCAAGATGCAAGGGGCTCTCGGATTTGAGATTTTTGGTGAAGATGGGTTGCTCTTTCACGGTATCCTAAAGTCATCTTCACGGTCAGCGATAATGGCAGTAACAGGTTTTGTCAAAGAAGCGTTAAAGAGATGTAAATAGTTATTGGTGGTGGGAGTTTAAAGCGTTTTACATGTGAGTTTACATAATCGCTCTCTCGAAGTGTTTAAAAATGTATGATTTTGTGTATGGCCTAACGGCTAAATGAAAGTATCTATCTATCCATTCATCAGATTCGGTCATGGGAATTCGAAAATGGGACATCTGAGACATGACGTCTTTCCAAATATCAAGTTTCATTAAGATCCGATCACCCGTTCGAAAGTTATGCATGTCACTAAATTCCGGATTCCAGCTCCCCTCCCTCCCCCCACGATGGTCGGATCGAGCAAGTGACTATTTCCAAGTTAGTTTGGTCGGGTCCGTAATAGGCCTGCCAAGTTTCATCGTCCTAGCAGATCTGGAAGTACCCTAACTCGCAAACACCGGACTGACCGACCGACCGACCGACAGACCAACGGAAAAGTGATCGGTATATGGCACTTGACCGGAAGGCAAGTGCCATAAAAACACAGAAAAAGACACTTAATTTTCAATCTTCGGTCATGAAGCAGTGGATAACGTCGTGCGCTGGTTGGGCCCTATTGTCCATGATTTTTGAAAGCGATGAGGGAACATCCGGAAGGGTGACACTTGCATCTTGAGTTTTGAACTTCTCCGTCAATGTATGGTTATGAAATAATTTCGACAAGTGGAGCAGGTGCTTTGCATATTTAAAATAACATGGTCTCATCTTTTTAATCTACTTCTTTCGCAGAACATGACTGACGCTAGAACGAAATAGTAAATAAGAAGCGCAGAAGGTGCTGTAAAAATTTCCAAAAGTTTTGTGATTATAGCCCCCCCCCCCTTTTGCACGATGCGCCTATAGGCAATACGGATTGATTTATAAACTTCTTAAACAACCGAAGAGCAAAATTTTGACAGTGAAGATTTGAATGTTATGCCGAGCCACCGTAGAGAGTCTGTTGATTTGACGATGAACGATCAAAAACAGATAGAAGCTTTGGATGCCTTCGAACCTTTGCCGAAGGGATGTTCTCATTTCAGTGATGTCTAAACAAATTTATGCTCTGAATCCTTTTTTATATTGTTTAATAATACCTGAATTATTTGACAAAAAAGCGATATTGACACTGTAAGTAAAGGTAAAATTGACAGTTTCTGTTATCCACTGAGGACCATACCCACCATCCAGTTTAAACCCTCCCATATTCAGTATCGACCTATTGGTCTATACTAGAGATTGTGAATAGTTCTTTGATGGTTTCTACGAAAAATCGACACAAGAGGTGCGTATAATTTGAGCAAAGCTTTTGGTATAATTAAAGTTCAGGAACCAGTTACCATAAGACAACAGTTCGAGCTGGAAAAAAACTAGCCAGACAGTTCGCCCCTACATTTGTATTTTTGAGGTATTTTGTTTGATCCGTTTGAATAGGCCGTGAAATGTTTGAATACTGTGTGAATTTGACCTAGTAATGGTAATGTTCGTAACAGCACAGCTATGTCGGTCCCTTTTTGGTTGGATTTCGCCTTTTCGAGCGGTAGGGAAAGAAGGATCTCCCATGAATGCTTCATCTTAGAACTTGGTGCAATCCTTCGCACTTCACGTTGGAGCGCTTTTACACTTGCTCTAAGGGCATGTGCTTTTTGTTTCTCTCGGGAATAGGATGTGACTTTTAATGACCACAATGAGTGAATCGAACTGAATAATAGCTATACTTGTGGTCCCTTTTCTATTTGACTTACCTCTTTGCTTGTTAAGCTGTTTGGAAAGAATTATCTCCCATGAGTAATTGAACACCTTAGAACTTGATTCGTTCCTTGAAACTCCCCGTCTGAGCACTTCTGCACGTGTTTCTGCCATGCATGCCATTGTTTGTAACCGTGGTAGGAGCGGGACTGGAAAACTGGAATCATAACCACAAAAAGGGAATGTTGTTTCTAGAGGTGCAAACCGGGAGATTAGCTGTTAAAACTGTAGATTCTAGACTACTGGGCCCCTTTTGGTTTAACTTTCGTCTATGCTTTTTCAAGCTTTTCAGAAGAGTGATCTCTATCCCATGAGTAATTTGACACCTTAGAACTCGATTCCTTCCTTAACACTCCTGCGCACGTGTCTCTAGCCGCATGTGGTGTTGTTTGAACCGCGGTAACAGTGGGATGTTGAAAACTGGAATCGTAACCACGAAAAAAGGTATATTTTGTCTAGAGCTGCAGACAGGGAAGTTTGCTTTTGATGTATTTAGTATTTTTGTGGGATTTGTGCGAAAACTTCTATCATGATTAATGAATTGAACCGTGTGAGTAGACCCTACAGACCTTAATGATCGAACAGCTACATGCCTACCGGTGCCTATTTTACTTTACTGTCTTTGTACTTTTTGAAGAGGTTCGGATCAGTCCAGAAAGAAAGACTATAAACGAGGGGAAAGAGGATTGAGCGCAAGTCAATAATCGGTTCGATACCGGCTTCCAGAGCCATTAGTTGAATCAGTGGGAAAAAAGGAAATCGTTAGGTCGGCAAGAAAGATAGCAAATATTTATTTGACGTGAAATGGATATTTGATCAGTCCCCAAAAAGGTTGAGACCGAGAAATGGGAAGAGCGAACTCAGTCGTGAATGAAAATTTGCGAAGCGACAGTCCGAATAATATCTGTTTATTTCTACAGTTCATACGTATAAATATATATATAAATATATATATATATGCATATATAAATATATGTAAGTAATGTATAAAAAAAAAAAAAAAAGAACACGGCTAAGAGAGCTAGGCATGCTCTGGCAGAGAGGTAAAGTCAAAGACTTGCTCAAAACGTGCTTTTCTTTTTTTTGAACCAGCCCAACTCTCTATTTTGTGAACCTTTCATTCCTGGGCAATATTGTAAACAGTGACATTAATAGTTTTGAGTCATTTCTTGTAAATGATTCTAGTCAGCTTTGGCAGAAAGAGTTTTATAAACAATATATGTATAACATCTTAGGAAACTTGGGATCTTCGGTGTCAGGTATTCAGTTCGTCTTATTTTGGGAACCGGGGAAGGAGTTACAGCTAAAGACATCTTTAAAATAACCTTTTCTATTTAAAACCCAGCCAAGTTTCTATTCTGGATACCTTATTCCTAGAAAGTGTTGTAAACAGTGGCAAAACTGCAAATACATTCATTTTCTTAGGCTGGGGATTGCATAGTCTCTAATCCCTTTGCTCCTATTCCGTGATAGTTCCTCGCCGCCAGAATTTCTAAATTGCTCCATGAGTACAGAGAATAATTAGCATCTTATTTCAATTTAAATTATTTACAATCTGTCAACCGTTTGGGTTCTGATATTTATCAGAAAGCATTCCCTCTGTCAGAAACTCACTGTCAGAACGCATTCCCTCTGAGGTTACAAAGCCTTTTATTTTAATTTTTAAAGCAAACCGATACTTTGCGACAATTTCCATACTAATGACACTAGTTCTTTCTTTTTCAGTTATGTTTCCATACATTCTCTTTCCCGAATTTCTACACATCATAAGTGTATCTTATCTCGTCTGTTAAAATTACATTGATTATCACACTTGACAGGTTTCTTCGCTTTACGCGACGAATCAAGCTCCCGATCACTACTTCTGAGAACCTTATAGGACCGAAGATTGGTTGTGCAAATTCTGCCGTGATTGTCATTCAAGGGGAGGGACATGGAAATAGGTTAAAACAACCGGAGCCTTCTATCGTTTCTTGTAAGCAGAGCTAAGTTTCAGTGTTGTCGAGACCATCTTATCAAAAACATTATGTAGTGCGAGGTGTATTTTAAAGCCAAGACTATTGAGACTATTAAATTGAATAATAAGTAAATGTTTGCGCAGGCAGCACCTTCTGTTTTTCGTGCCTTGTTTAACTGCTGAAGAGCGCTTTAAATTTCACAGCGAACCACAATAAGATCATGCAGATTCATCGTGGGTTCAACGATTTTGCTCTTTTGGCTTCTGTACAGTAACACACTGCTGTCGTAGCGCGTGACAGAAAAACAATGTGGTAACTCTCATGCTGGGCGCCAAATTATGTTTTTTTCCTAAGTAAAAAAATGCTCGTCAGAGTTGTCTGACCACTCATGATGTACCAATAACACAGTAAATGGTGAAGAACGTGGTTTCCATGTTTCTTCCAGGCATGAAGTTTGCCCGTAAAACGGGAAAATTGCTGGACGCATAGCATTTGTTGTAGGGAATAAGAAAACATTATGCATTGACAAGTTCACGTCGTGTTCCTCTCCGATTACTTTGTCATCGAAATCGGTTGAAAACTGAAAGTGTGACCTGCTACTAATGGGACCACCAGCCATATTCGGAAAGACAAATCGATAAAAACTGGTCAGAAAATTTTCTGGAATGCCTACCGAGGGTAGGAATGGTTTGATGTAGGCCTACCTATAAAAGATATGTGAAAACATAAAACTCCACCGAAAATCCACATCCGTCTAGATTCTTGTACGACTTTTAGCGCTTTAAGAAATAAAGGCATAAGAAACTTAACTCAACAAGTCTCTCTGCTATTTTTTACCTCTCTTCCTTTTGCTAGGCTTTTCCCTGTTTTAACGACATTGCTGTGAGTTTTCAACTCCTTCGTGTGGAGTCTCTGCTTCGAAGAGTGGAAAGTCTGGACAACAACAGCAAGAATTTCACCAGTTCCACCTGACAACTTCACGCTTTCATTGAATAGATATAGTAATCGATGAGTAGAAAATATACTCCTTCGCACGACATAGAAGTTTCGGACTGTCTTTTTTTCGCGTAGACGACAGCTATTGCCGTGTGTTTTTCTCATTGAATTATTATCCATATTTTGCTCTTTTCTGTTTTCGAGATTGAGACAACGGATGACTCTCAGAAACTACTCCGCATTTAGTGCTGAACGGGAGTGTGTTGAACTGGTGACGATATTTCAGAGCCATTTCTAGTAATAGTTGCGCTTTAAGTATTTGACCCGTTGGTTTTTGTTGTGGTTTGTATTTTGTTTGATTTCTGTAGGACCAATGTGGTTAGGACCAGTTTCCTTGGATCATCCGAAATTATTTCTGGAAAAGGTACAACCATTGGAGTGTTGAAACTTCGTCAGTGTCATCCGTTTAGAATCTCATTGAAAGGGTAACATAAAGGATTTCATTTTTCCAGTCAAGCGCACAAGAATACACCACTCAAATAAAATCAGGTAAGCTATTTTTTTGTTTAAACTTAGAAAACATGAACAGCCTTTTTTTTGGCTTCAGCAGTGAGTTCTGCGCAGAAACCAAGCCCAGTGTGTGTGACTAGGCTCTTCATCAAGCACTCTTAAATAGCCATAATCCACTCGGAAATAGACAGAAAAATAGCCCAGAGTTTTTCTGATGTATCCGAACAAGCTTGATTTTGGTTTCCTTGCTATTTTACTAAAATTTGTCTCTAATACATCTGTATTTAGTCCCACCTCCACTCCTCTCAGTGACGCAACTTTCTTTGTTATTACAACTGAAATTTCTTATCTTTATACGTCACCTACACTTAACTTATACACTAAAATCAAATTATTACTTATTTCCTACTTTAATTTATCATCATTCTTTTAATTTTGCTTGAGCAGTTAAGAATAAAAATCTAAAAAAGAGCCGTATCCTACAATCAATCTATATCATTCACAATAAAATAGTGGCTCAACCGGTATCGCAGGGTGCCCTTCCAGCATAGGGAACCCCTTCCACCGTGACCAAATTTACCAATAATAAAACAATATAAAAATCCTTTTACGGCTCTTCACCACTTTACTAAAACCTCATTTCAACCTCCCAAACCACCCAATAAATGACCTACAAATAAAATACTCTATCTAAACAAAAATTCAAAACAACCATGGAACAAAAAACCATAAAACATACATAGATAGAGGATTTTATTCCCCACTTTTTTCCATTTATTTAACCACATTCCCTTTTAACTGCTCAAATATTATCAAACAAAAACATACATCAAAATTATATTTGCGAATTTTAAAATCTTTACAATTATTTATTTACAGCTTTTTTTTTCCCTCACAAACTTATTTTACACAGCCACTCAACATCTAAATGGGATTTCCATTTTAGACCTTCACACATCACCTTCATGTAATTCACCAGCCAATGATTTAGCTTTATTTTGTCGACCCACCTTTTCCGTTTCCTTGTTTTCCATATGTTTACGCACACACATACGGCAAGGACACATAGTGCCTTTTCCCTTTTCTCATCTTTGTGCGAAAAAGAGAGTTTCAGCACCCTTTTCCTTTGTTCTGTCCCTCCGTTTTGCTAATATGTACGTATTGCAAAATACGCCCGAATTCACGCTATTGTAAACGAACCATCAGTAGACTGATATTACTCGCAGTACGTTCAGATCTCCTTTGCGTCTCGGCCGAGATGATTTCTGAGATTGCTTTTGAAAGATGTAGAAAATTCAAAAACTAAAACACGAAAAGCAATCATTTTTATAAAGCTGAGTGATAAGAAATAACGCTGATTAAAATAAACTATCGGTGTAGGCTACCTGGCATATTGCTCAGATTCTTCTTCTGAAATAAGTAAGTAAGTAAGTAATTTATTTATGACCCGCCATTTTGAAAAGGCGAAGTAAATGACAAAAGTAAAAAAATAAACAAAACACATATATACACACAGAAAAAGACACTTAATTTTTAATCTTCGGTCAGGAAGCAGTGGACGACATCGTGTGCTGGTTGGGCCTTGTTGTCCATGAGTTTTGAAAGTGATGACGAAACATCCAAAAGGGTAACACTTGCGTCTTGAATTTTGAATTTCTCCGTCAATGTATGGTTATGACATAATTTCGACAAGTGGAGGAGGTGCTTTGCATATTTAAAATAACATGATCTCATCTTTTTAATCTCCTTCTTTCGCAGAACATGAGTGACGCCAGAACGAAATAGTATAGAAGGAGCGCAGAAGGTGCTGTACAAATTTCCCAAAGTTTTACGATTATAGCGCCCCCGGTTGGGGACGATGCGCCCATAGGCGCTACGGATTGCCTACCAATGCAAAGTGCACCAATGACAAAGCATTTCAGATAATATTATCAGCATAATTATTTGTCAATGAGGCAAATAATCTGAAGTTTATTTGTTTGTTGAAGGTTACTGTTTGTGGCCCCATTCTGGGATCTTTTAAACGCCACGGATAAGAAAGAGTTAAGAAAGCTGCTCTTCAAATTTGCTAAATTTCTTCTTCAACTTCACAGTTGGTCCCGCAACCGGTACTTGTTTCAGAAGTACTCTGCCGCAGACCCTAAACAAAGTGTTGAACATCTGGTCGCGAACCTTAATAATAGGGATGTTCTACATACCTGGATGGGTCTTCTTTTTATAATATTTGTTTGGATTTTGTACTAGGTTAATGTTATTTTGTTTTTGCAGTCGTTGTTTTTTTTTCTTTTTTTTATGTACTCCATCTTTTTTCTCCTTTGTGTTGTGGATGGGCAATAAAATATTTCGTTCATTCACAATAATAATAAATTGATAAGAACAAATCTCCGCTTATACTCGAAAAATAGCAAAACGGGCAAGCAGCAAAAAATATTCGTTAGCGAAAATAAATTCTCTAGGAATCGGCTGATGTCTGATGGAACATAGTGGAAGTTTTCGTGTGGATGGCTCTGGTCCCGTCGAGCTCGACGGACAGTTTCGTGTGAATGCCGTCGGTCTTTTTGTCATTTTTTCATGGACGGATGAACAGGTGAACGGGTCATTCAGCTCGATGGACGCCTCCTGTTCAACACCGTTCCGAGGGCAGCGTTGATCTGAACGGGGATATTGTGCGGACCTTCACACTCATATGCACCCATCCAGCTGAATGGGCATTTTCGCCTGGACGGAACCCATCTTCTTCAGCCGTCCAACGCCAGATCGATTTTCTAATTTTCGCGTGGACGGGATCACCCGTTCAGCTCTACAGCCATCAACTCGTAAACGTCCCCCATCACCGCTCCGAAGGCAGCTTTTAACTAAACGGGGATAGCGAGTGGACCTTCCGACTCATCTGCTCCCATCCAAATGAATGGGCATTTTGGGGTGGATGGAACCCATCTTCCTCAGACGTTCAACGTCCGATCGATTTTCTACTTTTCGCGTGGCCGGGATCACCTGTTCAGCTCTACATCCATCCACGACAAAATGTCCCCGTAGTATTCTGTATAGAGGGTGGTAATTTGACATATTGATAGTTTGATCTGTCCTTGGAGCTTAAGGTATTTAGGGGGTCTGACACATGATCAGACATTTTCTTTCCTTTTCTCGCATTGTTTACAACATTACTCTCTTCGTGTGATGAGTAATATTCTTTTGGAATGGGAATATTCTTTCCTGCCCATGTATCTTGATGACGGCGGAACTGTTGAAACGAATAAACAAACTTTCCGAACGGATTGTTTCATTTGTTCCAGGATTATAGTTGGCGCATGTTTGTGATATTTTGTTTGGACTGGCTTGCAAAGCAAGTAGCAAATATCAAACAAGGAACCATTCTGTTCCAATCTTCTAAAGAATTGTTGAGTTGAAGAAACGCTCTTCATAACTTGCAAATGCACTTGTTGACTGCGGAGCAGAAAACAGAGGAAATAAAGAAAGTTTGGATACAATTTATAATCGGCCTAAACAACGCGTAGATAAATTCATGGAAACGATGAGCTTGATGACGTAGTGGGAGCAGTAGAGAATCAGAAGTTCTCCAGCAAAAATCGAATAACATCGACGATGCACAGATTCTCGACTAGTTGACGATCCCGACAGGAATGAGGGAGACACATAATAAATTACCAGTGATTAACAAAGCACGTCTTTAAGGATTTAGTTTCTTTTTTTCCGAAGAATGTGGTATACACCAGAAAAGTAAAGGATGTAGGGAACACAAGATACATGTGTTATACATTAAAATCAATAAACTGTGCTATCATCAGTCCAACAGTCCGTCCATTTACTAAGGTAGCGTTCCAGTAATTTATTATTAGTTACGATCGTTCCTATTCTTGTTATTATTGCCGTTCCCGAGCCTGCCGTAATAAGTAAATTGGCTCCTCCCACTTATTATTTTCGTTCCACGACTGTTACGATCGTTACAATTTACTTATGATGGTCGAGAGCATCATAAGTGATAATAACTATCGGTTCTGCAGTAACTCCCGTAAGAGTGATGACTATGTCCGCGTTTTTATTATTTTCGTTCCAGAGAGCGTGGTAACCACGACAATACGGCGCTCGCCCCTCCTCTTATCATCGTAACTTGTAATAATTCCACTGGAACGCTACCTAAGATGAAAAAGAAGTGATTCATGGTACACCACGAAAAATTGCATAACAGATAGCACAAGGATGCGTAGTTTTACCAGACAACCCCTGGGGTGTTGTTGGTTGTGATATTGAAAATGTTATGCCTTAAATCACAATACGCGCTGTCAGGAAGAGCCGAAAAAGCATCCGCTGCCTTTTTTGTTTGTCGTCGTGATATCGGAAAAGTCAGCAGATGCTTCTTCGGCAGTTTTTCGGCTCTTCATGGCAATGCTTGTTGTGCATAACAGTTATTGCGTAACATTTTCAAAATCACAACAAATTACATAATGTTCCAACTTCTTACAAACATCTGCCGGAGTCTTTTGACCTGTATATCCCCTCGTAGATGCTGGACGACGTTAGATTTCTACAGTTATCGTTAGGTCTTCGAATACAACCAAAGCGGTAAGAAAGGAGGAGTTTTCCTGACTGGTCCAGTCACCCAAAAAACACTGAAGGGATGGAGCTGGGAATGATTCTTCAGTGTGTCCGTACAAAGATTGTTCCCGGACTGTTTATGAGATGCCTACCATCCGTTGAGGATGGTGGCTCATTCAACATGTTGCTGCCTCACATTCTGGCCTAGTATTAGCTACGTAAGTTATTTATTTGTAAACATGAGAGAAAATTTGTAAAGACAAGAGCTGGAAAATCATATGGCACTTGCAAGGCTGGGTCAGATGGAAGTATAGGTCAAAAGTATTTTTTTTCACTTTTCGGTTAAAATGCACCAAACTTGCAAGGCTAGGTCAGAGGATGGAAGTGATTGTCAAATTTTTTTTTTCACTTTTCGGTTCAGATGTGTACTTTTAGGGTGCTAAAAACTAATTTCTAAGCAAAACGCTTGAGGGCATAAAGGATCGTGTGCTCGAGGCGATCGTGAAAAAGATGTTGGATCGACGAAATGACGATGTCTAACCCAATGATGTCAATTTTCTAATGCTCCAGCAAAGTTTTATCGTCCTAGCGCATCTGGAAGTACTTTAATTCACGATAACCGGAATTTGAAGCACCCTCCTACAGCTCCCCCCCCCCCTCTCGGTAACCGAATCCGGTCCGATTGTGTCACTGATGTACCTAGGGATGTGCTGATGTGCCTTTGCTTCCCATAAAGTTTCATCCTGATCGCTCCACTCTAATCGTGTCACAAGATTTTCTGCTCTCCCCTCCGACCCCCCCCCCAGGACTTGTGCCTGTACTACCCACCAAGTTTCATCCTGATCGCTCCACTCTATATGCGTCATAAGATTTCCGGTTCTCCCCTCCACCCCCCCCCCCTCCCAGTTCATCGGATCCAGTCCGAACTTGAAATGGGACATCTGAGACATGAGGTCTTTCAAGATATCAACTTTAGTTGAGATCCAATAACCCATTCGAAAGTTATACATGCCACTAATGCCACGATGTTTTTATCGGGAAAGTGACAGTTTCCAAGTTAATTTTGGTCGGGTCCCTGATATAACTGCCGAGTTTTATCGTCCTAGCCCACCTGGACGTACATTAACTACGGATCGCCGGAATTCCGGAACCCACTCCAACTCCCCCCACAGTGTCCGAATCCGGTCCGGTTCTGTCAGTGAGATCTGTCAGATCGTCAGTGTCATCTAGAGCTTTGTGCTTGTCTTCCATCAAGTTTCATCCCGATCGCGCCACTGTGAGAGCGTCACACGGTTTCCGGTTCCCCATTTGACTCCTCCCCCCCCCCCCAGATTTGTCGGATCCGTTCCGAACTTGAATTAAGACACCTGAGACACGAGATCTTTCCAGATATCAATTTTCATTACGATCCGAACACCCGTTCGAAAGATATGCATGCCATTATTTTCGGGATTCCGCAACGTCCCCGTCCCCCCACGATGGTCGGATCGGGCAAGCGACTATTTCCAAGTTAGTTTGGTCGGGTCCCTGATATGCCTGCAAAGTTTCATCGTTCTAGCACGTCTGGAAGTACCCTAACTCGAGAACAGCGACCTGACAGACAGACCGACAGACTGACAGACCGAAAAGTGATCGGTATCGCACAATTTTCATTCTTCGGCCAGGAGACAGTAAATAACGTCATGCGCTGGTTGTAGTCCCCGAAGCCGTGCCGAATTTAAATTCGGTGGCGGTCGAGAGGATATGGGTCGGCGCGCCGAAGATTTATTGACGTTTGCTCTGTTTTTTGCAGTTAAAGGTTTTTTTTATGGCCCTTGCCTTCCGGCCAAGTGCCATGTACCGATCACTTTTCCATCGGTCGGTCGGTCCGGTGATCAAAAGTTAGGGTACTTCCAGATGTGCTAGGATGATGAAGCTTGGCAGGCGTATCAGGGACCCGACCACACTAACTTGGAAATAGTCACTTGCCCGATCCGACCATCGTGGTGGGAGGGGGGAGATTGCGGAATCCAGAAAATAGGGGCATGCATAAATTTGGAATGGGTGATTGGATCTTAATGAAACTTGATACCTGGAAAGACCTCGTGTCTCAGATGTCTCATCTCAAGTCCTGGCCGGATCCGATGAATCTGGGGGGGGTGGAGGGAGTCGGAGGGGGGACCGGAAATCGTGTGGAACTCTCAGAGTGGAGCGACCGGGATGAAACTTGGAGGGAAGAACAAGCACAAGCTCTAGATAAATAACTGACCGAACTGGACTGGATTTGGACACCGTGGGGGGGGGGGGGGAGTTGGAGGGGGGTTCCGGAATTCTGGCGATCCGTAGTTGATGTACTTCCAGTTGGACTAGGACGATAAAACTTGGCAGGCACATCAGGGACCCGATCAGATAAACTTGGAAACAGTCACTCGCCCGATCCGATCATCGTGGGGGAGGGGAAGACGGCGGAATCCGGAAATTAGTGGCATGCATAATTTTCAAACGGGTTATCGGACATTAATGAAACTTGATGTCTTGAAAGAGCCCATGTCTCAGATGTCCCATCTCAAGTTCGGACCGAATCCGATGAACTGGGAGGGGAGGTGGAGGGGAGAACCGGAAATCTTATGACGCACATAGAGTGGAGCGATCAGGATGAAACTTGGTGGGTAGTACAGGTCCTAGGTGCAACAGTGACAGAATTGGATCGGATTCGGTTACCTAGGGGGGCGGGCCTTAGGGGGTGTCCGGAATTCCGTCGATCGTGAGTTAAAGTACTCCCAGATGTGCAAGGACAATAAAACTTTGCTGGAGCATTAGAAACTTGACATCATTGGGTTAGACACCGTCACTTCTTCTATCCGACCATTCGTTTCAGAACTTTCTTAACCGCAAAATACAAAAATACTTTTAAGCAAAATTTACTTTTTCAAGTTCGCCATGAGAGCATGATTCTTTTTGCATCAGAGTTTTGCTTAGAATTTCATTTTTAGCACCCTTAAAGTGTGCATCTTAACCGAAAAGTGAAAAAAAACTTTTGACCATCACTTCTATCCTCTGACCATCCTCTTACCCAGCCTTGCAAGTTTGCGCATCTTAACCGAAAAACTGAGAAAAAAAATAATTAGCCATTACTTCCATCTGACCTAACCTTGCCAGTTTTTGTTTTCCTTCTTCTTTTCTTTTGCTTTCTCTCTCCTATTTTCATATTTAAAGTGAAACCATACGTTAAATTTTGAGCCCCCTTCATTTTTTCTTGTTGGTGTATTACTTACTACATATTCATGCAAGTGCCATATGAGCTTACAGTTCTTGTTTGCAACTTTTTAGCAAATTTCTTATTTTATTCCCTAAAAATCGCCAGCGTTGTTATTTTGAAGGCATTAGCCTTCGGTTCAACTACCATATTGCGATCGTACTGGATGTCCTTTTGTCTCACTTTTGGTAGTTCGGGGAGGGGGACGATGAAACCTAACAAGCTTCTGAAAGACTTGGCTGAGTGCCCAGCGAAACCATGTTTTCGTGGATTAATCCGATCATTCGTGTGGGGGTGGAGGGAGGAGGAACACGGAAACTTTCTACCTGCATGATCCGAGTCGAAATAAACTCGTGTGTTGTGGGAGCAAAAAGATACGATGACCACGGGGGGTTGGAGGTGTACTTTTGGAGTATACAGGGGATCAAAGGAATGTAGGGAATGGGATGAAACTTAGACAATATAACGATGATGGGTCCTAGATGTGTGATTTTGAAGTCCAGACTGGATCCGACCTCGGTACGGGAAGTTGGAAGGGGCGTATGTTAAATTTTCCGGAAATACTCCGACTCGATGGAAGCTTGGTGTCTAATATAAAGAAAAGCCCTATTAGATTAGACATTTAATTTTTCTGAAACTTTCCTGGTATAGGGGGAGGTCCGGAAACCGTTGTCCATGTGCAGGTACCAACTGTATCGTACAAAGGTCATGGGTAATAACGATTTTATTTTGAGGTACAGACCGGATCCAGTCTTGGTGTCACCGAAATTTTCCGGATGTTCTACGATTCAAGGGAAATTTTTTAAACTATTTAGTAAGTGCCGTTATAGATGCAAAATTTGCGGGTCCAAATCGTATCCGATTACGCTGGTGGGATGTAGGGGAGGCTTGGTATCCTGCAAAGGGACCAAACGGATGGAGGGAATGGGATGAAACTTGGTCATGTGCCCAAAATTCGGAAGGGCTTCTAATCGAATACAACTAGGTGGTTTATAGTAGCAAATGCCATACATTTCATATCGCATAATCGAATGTGGACACGGTGGGGGGGGGAGGGGGGGTCCAGAATTTGTTTGGTACGGATAGGGACCAAAAGGAGAAAGCGATAAAACTTGGATGGTACAAAAGTCATGGACCGGATTTGCCGTTTGAAACTGGGTCGGATACCACCAAAATACTACGTAGATTGAACTGGAATACATTTCAAGTGACTTTCAATGACAAATCAGCTGGTTTATTTGTCACGGTACTAGTCCCTTGTGCAAAATTCCATCTACATAATACCTATACCTATCTAGTCCTGTGACATGGAGATGTGAAGTGTTTAGATAGATCTGTCTTCTGCGGGATCACCGTTCCTATGGCCCGCTTCTTCGGGACTATGTTAGTGGTTTGGAAGCTGTGTTCAAAGCTCCACTGTACATCAATGGTAGAGCAATGGCCTTGAATTTCGGAGGTCCTGGATCCAAATCCTGGCTGAAGAGCATTTTTGTCTTTCAGTCGAAACGGATAAGACCTCTTCGGGATAGATGAAAGTTGGCTGAAATTTTTCGGAAGTTTTCCTGAAACATGATGGGGTTTGGATGCAAATGCTCTAGATTTAACTTTTATGTGTTGTCGGATATAAACCTAGTGGAGGATTTTGACGAGGGGTGCTGAAAGATCATTTAGCACTTGCAAGGGTATTTGGCATCTAGTTTAGCTCAGGGTCGCACACGGTCCGGCCATACAAATATAACGTTTGGACATTTGCTCTCGCCAGCCGGCAAGCTCCTCTTGATCGGATTACGAATTCGACATTTAGACAATGTCACAAATGATAAAACATACAGGAACTCCCTCAAACTCCCCCACCAAAGCCGGATTCCATCATGGCCCCAGAATTACATATCTAAGACTCATGGCCTTGTACCTTTCGCGATATAAATGGCTCGAGATCAAGGATTGCTCACCCACCACACGAATGGTCGGATCCGGAAAAGAAGGATTCGTTGATTATCGGTCTGGTCCTTTATATGCATGCCAAATTTCATGGTACTAGCTTGTATGGAAGTGCCGAAACTAGCAAAGTGAGACAAAAGGATAGACGAACCGACGGAGAGACATAATGGTCGCTGTAAGACTTGAGTCAGAGCTGCAAGCTACCAAGCGGCTAAAGGGAAAATTAAAAGTAAGTGCCATTCAGTCCTTTAACAGAGATAGGCTACATACTGCTTTTCTATAAATTTGTGAAATGGGAAAAACCCGGTACTCGATGGAGTTTCGGATGTCCGGCAATCGAGGGGATTTCAATAGAATTAAAGCGTTTAGCGATGTTAAGTGAAATGGTACTAGTGTCCGCAAAGAATGGCAAGTTTCATCGCCCTAGCTTGTCCGGAAGTCTCTGAACTAGCAAACTTTGGAAAGAGGGACGGACTGACAGGAAGTGCGGTCGCTATCAGTCACTTTGTTTACGCGGTGTGGACCTTCGTCGGCTTGGTTCCTCAAGCAGTCTATGGAGCATCGGGAGCGTTTTTTGGAGTTAGGGTTACCTCCTTTTGGTGTAAACATTGTGTTTGTGAGTGTTATTTTGTGTTTATGCTATTTTCCTGCCATGGCCCCACGGTCTTTTTGGAAATAAATTCGTTCATTCATCACACAATTTTTGGTAATATAAACAAGTCCTGCACTGCCGCTACAACCAGGCCTCAACCGATGACTCTTTCTGCTTACTTGCAGATGGCAGAAATAGAACAACAACCCTGGAGCCTTTGCAAGATAAAGCCCAATAGAAAAAAATTTAAACATTTCATCTAAATAGATTCGGCGGCATAATTTTACCGGCGGGCCACCGCCGCTGACTTTCGGCGCGGCTCGGGGACGCTGGTTGGGCCCGCTTGCCCATGATTTTCTAAAGCGACGAGGAAACATCCAAAAGGATCACCTTTTCCCACCTAGCCACTGATTTTTTTTTATCCCACACCAATGCCTTGAACTAGACGATCAGGATAAGTGCTTGCTGACTAGATTTCCTGCTCGGAATTTCGCCACCATCACCAATTTCATATAGGAAAATTGAGCTTTTTTTAACTGGATGATGAAAAGGGAGAAATTTTGGCTGGGAAATCCTAATCGTGTGTTCACACTGTAAGTGTTATCCACTAACGGGGAGAATACCTAGATCCTGCGCAAAAATTAATGAAGGGCTCGAGAGATATCTAGCGCACTTATTTTTCCTTTTAGAACAATGGGAATTAGTCGTGTTTTGAGCGAACATCTGCCTTTTTTTGGAAGGAGCCCTGTCTAGCTCGTTTCTTCTTGTTCTTCCTTTGAAGACTAGGGGACTTAGAGCGCACTTCTTTATCCTTCTTTTTAAAGTGCGAACACACGATCAGGGTTTCCCGGCCAGATTTCCTCCACTTCATCATCAAGTTGAGAAAATGTCAACTTTTCCATATGGAAATGATGGTGCCGATAATCGGGGCAGGAATTTCAGACCGGGAGCACCCGGCCCTGATCCTGTGATCGCAATTTTAGAAACGAAGAGAAGGATTCCTATTCTAGCACACTTCTTCTTGTTGTTCAGCTGAAGACTGGTTGAAATAGAGTGTCTTTATTCTCTTTCATCCTTCAGAGACGAAGAGAAGTAGCTCTGCTCCGTTCAAGCGCAATTCTTCTTTTTCTTTCATTTGAGAGGAGGTTAAAGAACCTTGTTGAGCCTGGTTCTAGTGAACTTCTGGGTATTCTTCCTTTATAGACGAAGTGTATTATATCGCACTTCTATGTTTTCGTGTTTTCGCGTTCTTCTGTTGGAGACGAGCGAAAGAAGAACGCTCGTCTTGTCGTTTCATTTCGAGAAAGAGCCCTGTTCTACTGTATTTCGTTCTTTGGTGTACCCACACTTTTTTTCTCTTCGAACACTTTTTTCAAACTGAAATTTTCAAAGCCTGTGGCGGCTCTCTTTTTTGAACATGTTGTTTTCGAATCGAGAAGGTCAGGCTCCTTTGTATAAGTACATTCTTTCAAGTTTAATTAAATACCTGTGAGTATCTGCTTTAAAGTATTTAATTAAATTTAGAAGAATCAATTTTGCCAAGTCGTAATAAGGTCCTGTTTACGATCCGACATGTTTTTAATTGCCTCGGGACGCTTAAGGTGGGAGAATTTGCTTTTGAATCTTTGCGGCGAAGAAACGCTCGATCACCAGTTTAGAGTGATCGTTTTTGATACGCCGCTACTAATTCAGTTCGCAATATTCTCGACTCTGGATTTGTGATTACAGTAGAAGGAAATTAAATGTTTTATTTCGTCTGTATTACAGATAAAACAGCAAAGGCAGAACAACTCATTGTAAATTTGACTGCTTCACACTTCTGATTTGTGAAGTAAGGCTTAGATTGCACCAGATGGGATGAACTCCTACGTCACCAACAAGCCGTTTCTTTCTATAGTCCGTCCCAGTGATGTCCGACTGATGAAAATAAACAGCCTCGAGAATAGGTTCCACGTAATTTGTCGCCCTTTTGACGCAAAGGTTGTTGTGATATTTTGATTTATATTCTTTGTGATGATGGGAATTTGGAAGTCACAAGTCACTGAGAAAAGTCGACTATTTGTCGGATTGATGCAATAAATAACCTGCAATAAATAACTAAAGCGTCTACCAGATTCAAGTATCCTACTTTGGGCAGTTACTTCTTAGAAACCGCTGTAAGGCAGGGTTGCAAGTGTGACACTTTTGGTGCTTCTTGATACTTTTCCCTTTGGGTAACATTGTCATATAAACTTTGACAGACTAACACTACTTTATTTTCACTATATGCTACCAAGTCTGGATACTAACCAAAATCAAAATTACAAGTTAAAATCAAGCACGGACACTTATTTACATTTTACATATTTAACATATTCCCGAAACTTCTTAATATTTACCCTAATATTGACCCTTACTGAACTTGAACTTACAACCCTCATTAAACTTGAATATACTCATAAACTTATTTACAAACTGAATATTTATAACTAATTATTTTATACAAGAAACATAACGACACTTATTCTCTGAAAATGACACCTTTTCATACAAATGACATGTAATGAATTAACATCTAACGAAACAAGGCGTTTTGTCGTCAGCAATCTCTCGTTTCTGTTTCGTTAGAGGCGAGCTCTTTCTCCAGGGCTTGTCCTTATTAGTCATTAAATTATGACTCAACGCACTCTTTCTCCAGAGGGTTCTTCAGTTGGCAGTTCAGTCCACTCTGCCATTAGAAGTTCTTTCGTTAGAGGCTATGTGTCCCTCTCTCGAAGTTGTTAAACGTTTTTCACATTAATGGTTTTGTTAGAGATTCCTTCAATCCACTCTGCCGATAGAAGTTCGTTTGTTAGAGGCTATTTCTCCCTCACTCAAAGTCTTTAGAGGTTTGCACATTAATGGTTTTGTTAGAGAAACCTCTGGAGGAAATCAGTATAAGTAATCAGGCATCGAGAAAGAGAAGAGAGTCAGTATTTAGAAGTCAGCACTGAGAAGTCATTTTTTAGCAGTCAGTGAGTTGTAGACTGTCAGTTGGATTACATATGTTTATATTGTATGGAGAACTTCACCATTAAAAGTAACTGTGTTTTCTAACTCATGGTTTGTTGAATGTAGGACCTAGGGTTAACCATCCAAGGCCCCCCCTCCACAGCTACGAACCAACCCTTCGAGGATACCGCTCGGGCTACCATTATAGACAGCATACATACCAACCGGTCAGGACAGCATACGTACCAACCGGTCGGGTACACGCTACACGGTTATAAGATATTTGGAAGTTAACTCACAAGTTAACAAAGTTACATAATATAACACAGAAGGTATAACGAGATACAGAAGATAACAGACACTTTTCATTTACTTTACTAAAGTTACGGATTAAAACAGATACTTTAGTCGGATTTAGTAAACGAAAAGAGTTTGAAGACTTATAAAGCTCATTTCCGATTAAATTTTGTTCCAAAACTGTGATCTAACAGTTACGAAATTGTTTGAAAAATATTCTTAGAAATTCAGAATAATTACCAATTATTCGCATTTTGCGCATTGCTCAGCGGAATTCACAAAAATGCCGAGGTGTCAAGAAGCACCTTTTTTGTCATGAAACCCTGCTGTAAGGAAAAAGTACTGCTAAAATTTTAATTTTAAGACTGCCGCTGTTTTTGCTTGTCGATTGGGGCGATAACAGGAAGGTTTTTTTCCGCATTTTGATTAGCTTGGCTTTTGTTATTAACAAGGGCTTGAGGTTTAAACTTCCTTGAATTCCTTGAAAGAAAAGACAAGAAAAATCGAGCAGATAACCGAAAGAGCTTTTTTCTGTACCAGAAACGAAAAGTAAATTCCAACTTACCCAAAACAATTTTCGTGTGGGGTGGGGGGGGGGGTGTGATCTGCCATGCCTGCTCCCATTTACGCCACTGCTAAAGATGGGCTCCATACATCGATGAAGACTTCGTTCAAACCAGGTCTTTTTAATCACCGGAAGGGCGAGACAAGATTTCAAGAATCAAACAATACTGTCCCCAATAACAGCTAGTTTTAATCACGACGGAACAAAAATGAAAGTAGACATCCATTTTGTTCGGAAGGACTAACTGTTTGAAAGATCGCTACTGAAAGCTATAAATTTTCATTGCTAATTATTCAAGGACGATTCATGCTGCTGTATTAAAGGAATTTACGAATCCTGGTATCGCCGATTCGGGTGCAAACACTGACACATAATGGACATAGGGGTTAAAGGGTGCAATTTACAACTGAAAGAATTGGACACGTATTTAGTTTTATCGTACTATTGACACTTCGGTGGAAGGAAAAGTTAAAGGTCTCGGGATATTGTGGAATGTGTTTTAAGTCCTGAAAAGACAATCGTCTTATAAAATGCATCAACTGAAACTCTTATATTTTCTCACTTTCCCCAAACCCTCTTGCATCAGAGGCGCAGTGAACCGCACTGGGATAACCAAGAATTATATACATGTTTCAGTAGTGTCAGATGTTCACCCATACTCAGCTACCTAGTAGGAATAATTTAATTCATCGAATTCCCTTTTCTCCAAGTGAACTCAAGTGGACTGGAAAAGTTCCGATTTAATTTAGCAAACAGTCTAGGTATGTAGATTCATCAACATCTTCAAGTTCTTGATCGCTCAGTTTCCGTTTCTAGTCTTGTCGCCTTTCCGGCTGCAGAAAATTTCGCAGTCGACAGTCCGATACAGATTTGGCTGGTATAATTTTATTTTCTAACGAAAATTATTAGGGAGCTTGTCATATTGACAATTTCGACGAATTGTGATATATATCCTTTTGTTGATCATCTTTCTTCACTTTTTTTAGTCATGTTTGCATTATTATATTTATCACGTGTCAGCCTCACCTGAACCAAAAATGCAATTAAAGTCATTGATAGCTCGGTTTAGGCTAGGCTATACTAACCATTCATTGGCTCAGCCGCAATAGTGTAAAAGACGTCGAGCAATAAAGATAACCTTTTTTTTCTCTGCACTGTATTCACAAGACTCGCCCTTTGACAAAAGTTTTCACATAAATCGACTTTTGCTTTTGACAATGCTAATTAATTCGTTAAAAATAATAATATGCCTTTATAGTAGTATACTATGTTAAGTCCTCTGTGGAACTATCAGTTTTGTTTGAACCCTACTAGCACTAGACAAACAAGGGTGGAAATCGAAAAAAAAACAAGCTAGGTAAGTCGACTTTAGAAATCCTATTTACTTTCTTAGATGATTGGTTAAGTAATAGGATTGTAAGTGCCTGCTTCCAGTATATTGAGAGAATATCAGGACCTATGAATGCATCTGTACGCCACGGCAGAAGTTTTTCTTCAGTTGATTCTTTTCATTTATGTCTTATTTTATTTTTTT
Organism: Branchinecta sandiegonensis; assembly: GCA_030848855.1. Lineage (NCBI taxonomy): Eukaryota > Metazoa > Arthropoda > Branchiopoda > Anostraca > Branchinectidae > Branchinecta > Branchinecta sandiegonensis. Next base: position 16,507,127 of record JAUPMV010000016.1, on the reverse strand, counting down.
TTTTTTAGCAATCATCGGTGTTGACTCGGACTATTAGTGCTAACAGTTTGATGAATGAAACGGGATCGACAAAGTTCGGAAAGAAACTGGATCGAGTATAGAACTAAAGGAAAGACATGGTGCTCCTGTGTCATAGGGTATTAAGACATAAGGGAATAAATATTTAAAAAAAAAAAATGTTACTTAATACTTCAAATACCCCTAACACCCCAAAAAACATCAAAGCTTCCCTAATACATTAATAGTAGTAATGGGGAACACGAAAAAACGAAAGGTATGATGCTTCTTTGTAATAAAAGCGTAATGGAATAAGAGAATAAATAATATAAATAATTAGCAAATAAGAAATAGTTCTAGTGAGAATTAAAGGCATGATACCCCTGGATCAATTTTTTTTGTTTTGTTTTTACAGCTGTAATAGATACATTAGCCTCTTTACGTTTTCATAATTTCGAAAATTTGACTATTTTTGCCGTTTAGTTATTCAAAGTAGGCCTAAGTTAAATGAGAATGTATTAGGGAAGCTTTGATGTTTTGTGGGGGTGTTAGGGGTATTTGAAGTATTAAGTAACAGTTGTTTTTTTGGAAAAGCTAGTGGTATTATAAAGAATGAATGCGAAGAAAGTTTTTGATTCGATTATTTATTGTCATAAAACATTTGCTGGTTATATTTCGATTTTGAATATTTTTTCCGTGTTCCGTTGGTGGTAAATTTTAAAGGAGACATGATTGGTTAATGATTTTCCTAGTAAATTTGAAGATAAATAAATCAACCAATCACTCAACAGGAAGAAACAACAAAGAAGAAAGTATACTTACTGCAGGAAAGCTGAAGGGTCGAAAAAGTTATCGGAACTGGGGTTTGGGTCCGATTGTCTAAACTAACTTTCTTTTTTTATTGTCCTGAAGATAGACCCGACTTTACGAGGGACTTAATAGTTGCGTTTTTGAAGATACAGTATCTGATACCACGGTCTAAAGTCGTTTTTGCAGTTATCGTGGTATCTGATACCACGGTCAAAAGGCATTTTTGCAGTTATCGTGGTATCTGGCCAGTTATCGTGGTATCAGATATTCAGATACTACGGTCCGACCGTGGTTACTGGTCCTGGTATCTGAAAAGTCTTCTCACTTTCATCAAATTTTGTCAGATTGGTGAGAAAGAAGTTTAGCACTTAGTGATGTAACTGGATATCTGTTTTTCTTTTGGGATCACTTCGAAAAGTGCAATTTCGGCAATAGTCGTTTTTGCAAAGCACCGTGTATCAGATACCACGATAATTGCAAAAATGACTAATTGCAGATCCAGTTACCGTGGTAACAGATACCATGGTATCAGCAAAAACGCAACTTATTTTGTCTTTTTGTTGACCGCGTCACCACTGTAGGGACTCTCTCGAAAGAGGTTCACAGAAAGGTTCTTCTCTTCCAGGTATTACCCTGGAAGGGCCTTTGCCAAGAAGGGTCGGAACATTGCTGAGGAGTATCCTTGTTGATTTATTCGTTTTGAATCATTTCTATGTAAAAAATACTCCAAACCTAATGTTACACATCTTAAAATTCTCCGCATTGAGTGTGTCGTTACGGCGCAAGATAGGGAAGAACCCATTAGGCTACTATTTGATAGAAATGATTTATATAAATTCTTTTGTCCTATCTTTTCTTTCCGACCAGCCATTATTTTCGTTACTAATTGACAGATTGATCACGTTTTTTATGACAAGAATTCCTTCAATCCGCCCGCTCTAGGATTCAGGGACAGGATACAGTAGCTTAGCGAATACACCTTTTATTCTTGAAAATTTGGCCAATTGCCACCTAGAAATGATATAAAAACTTCAAAACGTACCCTGGTAAGAAATAAATCCTGCCAAATATTAACTTATAAAGTTATCGTTCATAAACCAGCTAAATATTTTTATTTTTGTCTGATTTTCTTGTTAGGATATATTTTGACCTTATCCCGGTGGTTGCTACATGATCCAGCCACCAGAAGATGGCATGATCGTACCAAGTCGTGGTTTGAAACTGGTACATGGATGAGGTCTATCTTGACATTAGAAATGCTTTTACGTTTCTGATCTCGTTAGGGATTTGATAAATTTTTTGCTGTCGCAAAACAAGAACTCGCTGATCTTGCTCTCGTGCAGTGTTGGGAAGTACTTCAAGTACTGCTGAAGTACAAAATCAAGATTCTTGAACTTTACTTAAGTACAATTTTCCTGGAGTACTTAATACTTAAGACTTAAGTAAAATAAATAGGTACTCGAAGCTCTCAAGTATCGATACATTCTTCAGCACTTTCAAGTACTCTCCCTAGTACATTCCGCTTCGATCAAATGATTTTTTTTTCAACAGAAAGGGATTTTTTAGAAATGGAATTTCAAGACTCATAAGTAGTGCTATTTTAGGAGTGGCGAAAAATGCCAAAAGCAGATTCTCAGTACCAGCATCTCCAACAGAAGAAAAATCATTAGTCTTACGCAAGGCACACTTCTTTGAATGTTTCTTGACCTAGAACAGTGCTGTTCGGACTAAATGGAAAAAGAAGAAAACAGCCGTTGAGGAATTCCTAGAAGCCTGAAATTAGTTACTTTAGTAGACTGGTAGACGACATTCGTCAAGTGCATACAAGTGGCACCGTTCAAAACTGATTAACGTTCAAAAAAGCGTAGCTCTTATGTCTTTCGTGGTATTTAATTCTTTGTTTAAACTGCTAAATGCCTTCATTTACATGAATTTCTTTTATTTTCCATTATACGAATGAATATGACTGAGCTAGAAATAGTGCTAGTATATTTGTATTTAAGTAGTACTTAAAGTACAAGTTCTGTACTGAAGTGGTCTGGTACTTAATACTTGATACTTAAGTACAAAATTTGGAAGTACTTTTACAACACTACTCTCGTGGCACACATACCAGAGGCAAAGGCAGGGTTCGCCTTATGTCATTATATCACCCAGTTTTCCCACTGAGGGGATGGGATTTCATTGGTCGTAATATTCAATCCTTTACCTCTCATATCCTTTTCCGTCATTGTTGCCGAGATTAAGGTTTTCTAAGACAGGCTATTAAGCGCTCCACTAGTGAGATGAGCTTATTCTTGGCGTGTTCCCCTAAGGAATGGGATCATTTCTCAATCATTTATGACAGTCGTGTGGGAAAAGCTGATCCCTGAATTGCTTGGAAGATGCGTTTGTTATTGAATGGCAAGGTCCATGTGTGCGTCATTCTGGGAGTGAGGGACTTTTCTAAGAAATGATATAGATGCTTTCCGCGTTAGTTTTCCCAATTAGAAGATCCACTCTTGCTTAATTTTTTAATATCGCGGTGTCATTTTTATCCAGATCATTTTACCTCAGATCCTACGCAGTGTAAATACTTTTTGGGGCTTCGATTTATGAGTTACTTTATTCAGTCAATAATATTTTCTTCCAGGTCTCTGCATAACTATCGATCTATTAAGACAGTGAAAGTAAGAAAATCGTTGATGCTAGCAGGGCCGATGCAAGCACTGGCTGTCGGATTTGAAACTTTCCTGCGCCCTCCGCAAGCAATCTGTTTCTAAATTTTCCCCTCGTAAACTGCCTTGGTGGAGATCGGAATAAGAACATGAACTCCCCTAATAATAATGACAGTGAATGACAATGGAGTTAAGATTGGAAAAGGTAGTGTCTATCGTTCCCGGACCTGGAACTGACACCTCAAAAGCTAAAAGTACTCGACCGGTCGAGTATGCTGTCACACAGGAGCTAATGATACTCGACCAGTCGAGTAATGAGGGTAATAGGAGCTGTTAGTACTCGAGCAGTCGAGGAATCAAACCTCCAGTCGCTATCAGTACTAGACTGGTCGAGTACTTGTGTCTTGGGAAGCTAAAAGTACCTGATGCATTGAAGATCGAGTAATTACTACCATGGGAGCTATCTTTCTCGACCATACATATGAAATCCGGAAAGTTGCAAGGTCAAGTAACCAACCCCCCAGGGACTAATAGTACTCGACCATGTAATCGGTTAAGTAGGTCGAGTATTCACGGCAATGGCAGCTGTTAGTACTCGATCTAAAAAGAAGGATAGATGGGCCGAGTATTTGACGTCCCATGAGCTGTTCTTACTCGACCTAATATTACCAGTAAAAGGTCAAGTATTCAGGTCGCTGACGGCTAAAAATACTCTACCTGTTAAAGGAGGATTGGTAGGTTGAGTACTTGACGCCCTAGTAGCTATTCGTACTCGACCTAATATTACTAATAAGAAGGATAGATGGGTCGAGTATTTGACGTCCCATGAGCTGTTCTTACTCGACCTAATATTACCAGTAAAAGGTCAAGTATTCAGGGCGCTGGCGGCTAAAAAGACTCTACCTGTTAAAAAAGGGTTTGAGGACTTGACTAGGACTTGACGCCCTAGCAGATGTTCGTACTCGACCTAAGATTACCAATAAGAGGTCAAGTATTCAGGGCACTTACGGCGGAAAAGACTCCACCTGTTGAAGGAGGATTGGTAGGTCGAGTACTTGAAGCCCTAGCTACTATTCGTACTCGAGCTAATATTACCAATAAGAGGTCAAGTATTCAGGGTGGTGACGCCTAACAATACTCGACCTATTGATGGAGGATTATTAGGTCGAGTACTTGGCGTGCTGACCGCTGTTCGTACTCGACCTAATGTTTCTAAGATGAGGTCAAATATTCATGGTGGTGACGGCTAAATACTCAAGGTATTAAAGAAGGATTGGTTGGTCGAGTAATTGGTTCCCTAGCCCCTATTCGTACTCAACTTGGCAGAGTATTTAAGGTGGGGCTAGCTATTGGTACTCAACCTAATAAATGAGGCATTGATAGGTCGAGTCGAGTATTTGACGTCCCACCAGCTATATGTACTCGACCTAATTTACACGAGCAAAACGAGAATCCACTGAGCACAAGCACAACTTCTCGCTGACTCGCCGAGATCACTTTTGACTCGTAGGGTGAATGCACTTTACACTCCATGGTTTATTAGTTCGAGTATTAATAGCTAGCACATCCATCAATACTCTACCTTCAGTCATTTTACTAGGTCAGTGGTTCCCAACCTCTTCCGTACCGTGTACTCCTAATAAAGGTTCGAGAATATATCGTACCCCGTTTTTCAGAACGTCAAAAAGACGAAAAAGACGAAAGGTCTCGACCCGACGTTATTAACCAGACGATTAAAAATAAAAGATTCGGCGCGAAGCGCGGCGATTTTTGCAAAAGTAAATATTTAAAAAAAAATGTCGGTCAGTAAAAATACCTTGCCCCTTAAAATATATTTTGGCTGGTGATGCCTCTGCTGGTAATATTAGGCTTTCGACAATGAAAAGTGAGTGAGGCGAGACGCTACAGACGAAATCAATTTTGATTCCTTCGCGTACCCCTTGCAAGGGTCTCGCGTACCCCCTCGGGTACGCGTACCACCGCTTGGGAACCACTGTACTAGGTCAAGTAGGAACAACTGCTGAGACGTCTAATACTTGACAGGTAGCCTACTAATAACTACCACCCCTCCAATACTCGACCTCCCATATTATAAGAAGCCGAGTACAAATAATTGGTATGCCATCAAATACTCGACCTACCAATCCTCCTTCAACAGGTCGAGTATTTTTAGCCCTCACTACCCTGAATACTTGACCTATTATTGTTAATATTAGGTCTAGGACGAAGAGCTACTAGGGCATCAAGTACTCGACCTGCCAATCCTCCTTCAATAGGTCGAGTATTTATAGCAGTCATCACCCTGAATACTTGACCTTTTGTGAGTAATATTAGGTCGAGTACGAACAGCTGCTAGGGCGTCAAGAACTTGACCTAGCAATCCTCTTTTAGCAGGTAGAGTATTTTTAGCCGTCAGCGCCCTGAATACTTGACCTCTTATTAGTAATATTATGTCGAGTACGATTAGCTCCTGGGACGTCAAATACTCAACTATGAATACTCGACCTACTTAACTAATTACATTGTCGAGTACTATTAGTCCCTGGGGGTTGGTTTCTCGACCTTACAGCTTTCCAGATTTAATATGTATGGTCTAGTAAAGATAGCTCCTATGGTAGTAATTACTCGACCTGTTCCTTTCTGACTCCAAGTTCCATACCGCCAGGTACTTTTAGCTTCCCAAAACACAAGTACTCGACCAGTCTAGTACTGATAGCGACTGGAGGCTCGCTTCCTCACTGGTCGAGTACTTTTAGCTCCTATAACCAATATTACTCGACTGGTCGAGTGTTATGAGCTCCTGTGTAGCAGCATACTCGACCGGTCGAAGACTTTTACCTTTTGAGTTATCAGTTCCAGGTACGGGAACGATAGACACTGCCGTTGCAAAAAAAACAAGGCTGTACCATTGGAAAACTCAAGGAAAATAAGTATTTTATTTTATTAGAACAGGGCCACTACCCTTTATCTTTTGTGAGGAGCTTGTGTCTTTTGCATATTGTCGACTACTGCAGTATGTTTGTTAAAGTTGTGTTGAAAATGTATTCTGAATAACTTTGTTTAGAATGCTAGGCAAAAAAAGTACGAATAGAAAAATCAGTCAAAACCAGTTACCTTAGATCTTAGAAGCTCCTGCGCCATCAGAAGGAGTCAAGGGCGTTAAAGAAGAGTTGTCAGTCTTTTCTGAAGCTTGCGGCTGCATGATCTCCTTCCTCTCTGGCTGTAGTGAGTAGTGTAGGAGCCGCAGGTCGTGGTTTTAGGTTTGACGAAGCATAATTTTTGTCTGTCTATGTGATGGGTTCCTTGATGTCGCCTGAGCAATGAACATTTGGATTCTTGAACTGTCATGAGTTGATAGATAGCTCCATATAAGCCAACGTCAGATCTCGACGAGGGTCAGATAAACCTATGATGTTTGGAACAAATCAATCAAAGCAAATGCTTATCTCGTTTTGGGATCCCAAAACGTAAGTGACGGGATACCATGATTTTTTGTCTGTCCGTCTGTTAGCACGATAACTCTAGAAGGGATTGAGATATTTTATTCAAACTTGGTGAGGACTCATTGGGTCAAAGTTAGCCCTACATTTAGGGGTTGAGAGGGGTTTCAAATTAAAGGGTGATTTTTTTTTACTAATGGGATAGTCAATTTAGGGGAAGGAGACATTCTGAATCCGGATATCAAATTATTTTCTCGCCGTACAAGTAGTTCACTCGGAATTCGGCAAAAACCGGAAAATTTATGAAAAGTAAAAGTTTAATCTGAAGTTGATTAGTGTTGAATTTAGGGTTAAGGAGATATGCTGAATCCGAGCATGTAATTTCTTTTCTTGTCGCACAAGGGGTTTACCCGGAATCCCGCAAAATCGGAGAATTTGTGAAAAAGTTGAAGTTTAATGTGAAATTGAAGAAACGTTTGATTTAGGGGAGCGAGGCATGCTGAATCCGAAGATGAAAATTATTTTCTGGCCGGACAAGAAGTTTGCCCGGAATACGGCCAAAACCAGTAACTTAGCATGACGTTTTCAACCCAATGATATAGCCGATATTCGGTGAGGAGACATTTTGCTGCAGCTTTCGAACATACTAAAGATCACTAGAGACTCTGAATCAGTGTAAGGAGACATGCTGAATCCAATTTTGTACTTTATTGCCTTGGTGGATAATCTGGCAAAACTTGCCGAAACTTATGAAACTTCGCTTGAGAATTAACTTGACATGATTGGCTTAGAAATAGTAAGTTCCCTGATCCGACTATCGTGGGGGGAGTGGAGGGAGGGAGAATCCTGAATCTTGAGGTATGTATAGCTTTTGAACAGGTGATCGTACCTTAATGAAACTTGATATTTAGAAAAACCTCATGTCTCAAATGTCCTATTTAAAGTCCGGATATAATCCGATGAATGATCGGGGGAGGTTAAGGGGAGAACCGAATATCTTGTGACACGCTTTGAGTGGAGCGATTGGGATGAAACTTGGATGGAAGAACAAGCACAAGCCCTAAATACACCAGTGACCGAACCGGACCGGGTTCGGTCACCGTGGGGGAATTGGAGGGGGGTCCGGAATTCCGGTGATCGCGAATCAAGGTACTTCCAGATTTGCTAGAGCGATGAAACTTGAATTAAAAACTAGACACTTGACAAGATTGACTTGAAAATTGTCCGTTCGAAGATCCGCCCATCCCTTAAAGTACTAATCTTAACCGCAAAGTACACAAAATACTTTTAAGAAAAATATACATTTTCTTGATCCCTCAGAGCCCATGATCATTTTTCCCTCAAGGGTTTTGCTTATATCTGGTTTCCTTAAAGTACAAACAACAATTTTGATTATTTACTACTTTCATCCTATAACACAGCCTTGAAAGTGCCTTATGAGCTTCCAGCTCTTGTTTTTATATATTAGTTAACCCGCTAAGAGAAAGAACAAAGATGAAAAAAACGGAACAGAACGTACTGCAAATACTAAAATTGACATAAGTATTGAGATAAGCCGCGATGCACCATGAAGCTGAAATTGGATTTCGTACATATTGTGTGACAGTATTAAACTAAAATGTCTCAAAAAAACTATATTAATGAGTGGCGGTTTATCAGCTCTTTCGTTTAGCGTCGTACGTCACAAAATATAATTTGTCACAAACATAGACATGCCAAAGCTTCCGCTTAAATGTCACCACTATGTAGTAACAGATGTTGATCCTAACGTAACTTCTTCAAGTCATGAAAGTCCTTTAGAAGTCACTCGAGCGTACAAAAGTAAATATAAATATCTCCTTTCATAAGAAGTTGTATTCTGGTTCAGGGGCTTCTAGCTTCACTCCTAAGTGTCAGCGAATCAGTGAAATGAATGTATTTATTTTCCATAGCAATATGTTCTTCCTTCTGTTGGAAAAAAAATCAAACATTAATGAAACATTCGTCGCCGAACTTTAGATATCCTAACCTTGAAAGCCGAACTTGGAGATAAAGATCAGATACAGCCTACAGCATTGGTAAGGTTTAGGGCCAGTGAAATCCACGTTAATAGGTTGGGTGTGATGATACTTTTCGATCTTATGCAATCCCGGCAATATGACGTGAAGGCAGGTGAAATTTTCCTTGCCTCTGAGAAAATGTCCAGTCTAAAAATGTAGAGCCACCACTGACTCCAACGTCCATCGCTCCGTTTATGGCTTTCTGTTGACTAGGGCAGTATCAGTTGCCTCTACTGGTAGATTATCGTTCATAAGGGTTTTGTCTATATGGTTTAACGAAGCCGGATATCTTACAGGGCTTCGGCCCTTCTGCACTTCTCTGTCTGCATGGTTGAGATGGATAGAGTTTCTGCTCGAACAGTGTTTTGTTGAGAATTACTAATCTGTTTTGAGTCGGTACTAAAGAGCAGTGTTTCGTCTTTCTTTAAACGGCGAAGATACTGTTTTTCCAGGTTTTGACGGAGGTCTGGTTCTTGTCTTAGCAGTTCGGTCATCTTTCATTTTTTCCACGCTTCTCCAGTCTAGTCCAAAGCGGAGGGCAAGAAGCCTAACACTGCGACCGACTTCTTTCTTCGATTTGAATAATAATGCCAAATATATAAAATAATATATATATAATAATGATAATATATAAATAATATAATATATAATAATATATATAATATATAATAATATAATAATATAATGTTTGAATAATAATGCCCATAGTCGTTAGAACTCTTAAAGTCGAAACCTTGCCGTTCGTACGTGGTCGAACATTTTTGGAGAAAATCACTGGTAATATTTTAGGGTCTAGATATCCTTCGTGTAAACAAGAGTGTGATGATACTTGCCTAACTTGAAAAGTATCGGCAATCAACCCGAACGAGTTTTCTTGAGCAGTAGGCGACAGTAATGTAGTTAAATGGCTGTGGCCTGTTTTGTTGATAGTAAGAAGTAAGAGATGACAAGGTCAGTGAGGAGAGCTATTTTATTTATTCGAAGGGACCTTTTCATGTGGATGGGAGTTAAGCTTAATATAGATGCAATCTACTCGAAAAAAATGGATGGTACCATTTTCATGGAATCTCGTGCCAGTTTTGTTCGGCAGTACCACCACCGTTGAACAAACATTTGGATTTGAAATCAACCCTGGCGTTACCCATTAAGCTGTTCACGTAAAATTGACCCCCCCTGGCACCAAGAATCCCATGGCGAGAATCCGCCGGCTATCCCCCCCCCCCCCCCCTCGGAGGCAAATATGTAGGAAGTTAGAAAATCTTATTAAAAGCTGCAGATTGGACCACGAGTATTTTCCCTTGACACGCGAGTTAAGACAAGAAACTTGGAACGAGGGTAGAAACGAAAGGTGGATGGAAATACTATTGAAGTAGAATGAATTAATATTATAAGTACGACGTGTCCTTTAAAAAAAATCTTTTAAGCAGGAGTTTTCTAGTTTCAGTTTGGACAAATGACTTAAGAACTGCACCCTATACCACTTCTGTCTTAGCAAGGTCAATTGTTGCGTTTTCGCAGATACCATGGTATCTGTTACCACAGTCTGCAAGTCGTTTTTGCAGTTCCGTGGAATCTGGTGCTACGGTTGCTCTGTAAAAACGACAATTTCCGAAATAGTACTTTTCGAAGTCATCCCGAAAGAAAAAGTGCCAAACTTCTTTCCAACCAATTTGACAAAATCCTAGGCTCTATTGTTGGTGATGATGAAAGTGAGATGACTTCAGATAGCACGATCAGTGACCACCTATCTGAACATCAGATACCACGGTAACTGGAGAACACGCCTTTTGACTGTGGTAGCAGATACCACGGTAACTTCAAAACGACTTTAGACCGTGGTATCAGATACCATTTTTTCTGCATAAACGACTTTAGACCGTGATTTCAGATACCATTATTTCTGCAAAAACGTAGCGTAGTGGCCATCCCATTTGTAGTGTTGATTGAAAAGTAAATCTCCTACTTTCTGTCCATCTATAGAAACGTGGGATCGTAAGCTATTATTCCGCCATCTTTCGGGGTAGAATTCCATTTTTAGTGGAGTCTTCATTTATGAACAATTCACTCTTGCGAGCGCCGTAGAAGCTTTCGGTTTTCTGTTTTCACCGTTTCCTGTGGAGCTCATACTCGTAAACCAGTACATGTACCAAGTTCAAACTTGGTACACTTGTGGTTATTGGGGTCTAGTTGTGCCTTTTGTGGTTCCCACCCCCAAACCAACCCGGTTCAGGGGCAATTGCACCAAGATTGCCCAGTGAATAATGTGATCGCTGGTCATAGGACGGAAATTCCTTTTACTTGTAGATCAAGGGCTAGGAAACTACTTTTAAAGTCGCACATCCCCCACCCACCCCGTTCATGGACAACTGGGCCCAGATTGCCCAAGAGTAAAGTTTGTGACCCGTGACAGGAATGTACAGGTATCAAGTTGAAACTTGGTAGGCTTCTGAGCATTGGCGTCTCTTTTTGCTTTCCGGAGTCCCAACCCCCGCTTCCACTTGGTTCAGGGGCAATTGAGGCCCAGATTGACTATTTTTCAATGTTTTTAACTTGACAATAACTGCAGATAGGACGATTAAATTTCTTATGCTTTTAGATATCAGGGTTGGGAATATATACGCGGAGTTGAACCAACTGGCCCAAATTGCCAATGAGTTCTATTTGGACCCGTGACTGAAATCAGATTGGTATAATGGTATACTTGAAGATAATTAGGTCTAGATAGGCATTTTGGTAGGTTCCGATCCCCCCCCCCCTAACCTCCCAAACATGGGCAGCTTGAGTTAAGCTTTTCCTTGAGCTAAGTTCGTCTGTGTCAGGTCCCAAGTTCAACCCTTGTATACTTGTATATATATATTTATAAATGTCGATTCTGGTGAAACAGCAACAAAAAAGACCACGGGACGTACTTCAGTAGTTGGTTGGAAACTGGACGGTTTTGTCATCTGATCGATGATATGTTCTTAATGAAGTTGGAACCAAGGGGGTATTAGGCTGCTACGATTTGGTTCATTGCACTTTTTATTGCCTTGCTATTTGAAAAGAGGTTTAAACCGTCAGATTGTCTGTCAAGACGTTCAGTATTCTTATTGAAACTGTTCTTGTAAGATCTTCAAAATCTCTTCGGATTTCTACTTGCGATTTTCTTTACATTAACAGCTCTTAAAGTGGGACTATTTCAAATTAAGTTATTTCAATACTTGTCTGGTTATTTGGGATGTGTAATGTCTTGGCCCTTACGCTGTTTGCATACAAGATGTGCTAAAGCTTTTAGTTTCATACTCCACGTTTGAATGCTTGCGCACTCAACTGCTTTATTTTCACTTTATTTTCAATCTTATTCTTTAGGTTGAACGAAGAGTTTTATTTTTCTGGTTTTCAAACCGTTCGTCTAAGAAATGGTCGTTCTTTTGTATTCGACTAGTAAGACCTTTTTCCTCAGTCCTTTGGATGTGGAGGGAAGAGTAGATGTAGAATTTTCTGTCCAGACTTTTTCTACTGCTTCCCCTCCTGCTTGACTGTAAAATAATTTCAGTCTTAAATGGCACGTCATACTTATAATATTAATTGATCCTGTCTTCAATAGTCTTTCCATTCCTTCTCGTTCCCGAGATCCTTCACTTCATAACTGTATCCTATCTCCTCTTACAGAATTGCACTGATGAGCACGCTCGCCATTTTTGTTCTCTTTAATGCGCCCGGTAATTTTTCCGAGGAGCTGAATCGTCCGGAGAACGGTTACGCCATTTTCGGACTTTCCAACTTTGCATTCCGTTCCGTCTTACACATTTATTATTATATTGTAAACGGATTTATTCTCATCTGTTAGTGGCAACCGTTTGGCGTAGTGTGGAATGACCGCCACATCTCTTCTTTTAACATTAGTTTTGCTTGATTTTGCAACTTCACAAACGACTATTTTTCTACAAATTTATCACATTCGTGTGGACTTCTTCCTCATTTTTATGACACTTGCAGCCTCTGGCTCAAGTGCCGTATACCGATCACAATTCCGTCTGTCGGTCTTTCGGTCGGTCCGAGTTTTTTGTCACACTTTTTCGAGTTAGGGTACTTCCAGATGTGCTAGGACAATGAAACTTGGCAGGCATATCAGGGACCTGACCAAACTAACCTGGAAATAATCAGTTTCCCGATCCGACCATATGCGGGGGAGTGGAGGGCGCTGGAGACTTGAAAATTGAGGGAATTTTGTCACACTTTTTCGAGTTAGGGTACTTCAAGATGTGCTAGGACAATGAAACTTGGCAGGCATATCAGGGACCCAACCAAACTAACCTGGAAATACTCAGTTTCCCGATCCGACCATATGCGGGGGAGTAGAGGGCGCTGGAAACTTGAAAATTAAGGGCATTTTGTCACACTTTTCGAGTTAGGGTACCTCCAGATGTGCTAGGACCATGAAACTTAGCAGGCATAACAGAGACCCGACCAAACAAACTTAGAAATAATCAGTCTTCCGATCCGACCATTTTGGGGGGGGGGGGAGTGGAGGGCAGGGGAATCCGGGAAATTGAGTAGTGTGTAACTTTCGACCGGTGATCGGATTGTAATGAAACTTAATAACTAAATAAATTATAGATCTGTGATGTCCCGTTTCAAGTCTTGACCGGATTCGGTAGCCAGGGGGAATGGGGGGGGGGAGACCGGAAATTTGAAGAAACGGTTAGAATGGAGGGATCGGAGTGAAACTTGCTGGGAAGAACACGCATCTGCTCTAGATAAATCATTAACACAATTGTACTGGATCCGGACACTTAGGGGGGGGGAGAATTCCGGAATTCCGGGGACGTGGTTTTGGGGATTTTCGCGATAAAACTTGGCAGGCATATCAGGGATCCGATCAAACTGACTTCAAAATAAAATTTTTGTCGGTCTGATAAAGGTGGGGGGAGTGGAGGGAGGGGAATCCGGAATATTCAGTCATGCGTAACTTTGGAACGGGTGATCGGATTCGAGTGAAATTGAAGAATTGAACAGAGGACATTTCTCTGGTGATCTTTTTCATATCAGGACCGGATCCGGCAACTATTGGGGTGGGGGAGGAATACATGACCTGCTTAGAATGGAGAGATCGGGATGGAAGTTTGTGGGAAGAACAAAAAGACGCTCTAGGTAAGTCATTTACTGAATCGGATTGGCTACGGTCACCCTGGGGGAGTTGGGGGGGCGGACCGGAAATCTCGAGAAACGGTTAGAATGGAGGGATCGGAGTGAAACTTGCTGGAAGAACAAACATTGTAGCTCAATGTAGATCTTTGACACAATTTGACTGGATCCGGACACTTGAGGGGGGGGGGTCAAACTGACTTGGAATAAAAAAATCCTCGATATTACAACCTTGGGGGGAGTTGAGGGAAGGGAATCCGGAATATTGAGTCATGTGTAACTTTGGAACGGGTGACCGGACCCGAGTGAAATTTAATAATTGAACAGAGGACATTTCTCTCTGGTGATCTTTTTCATTTCCGGACCGAATCCGACAATCATTGGGGGGGGGGGCGGAAAATACTTGCCCGCTTAGACTGGTGTGATTGGGATCGAACTTCGTGGGAATAACAAACAGATGCTCTGGATTAATCATTTACAGAACCCGATTGGCTCCGGGTACTGTGGGTGGAGTTGGAGGGGGGGCTGGGATTCCGGTGATCGCGAGCTAAGGTACTTCCATATGTGCTAGGACGATGAAACTTCGCTGGAATATTAGAGATTCAACAACATCTGCTTAGAAATTGCTACTTCCCACATCCGATTGTTCCTTAAAGCACAAATCTTGACCGCAGAGTATAAAAAATGCTTTTAAACAATATATGCATTTTCATGATGCCCATCAGCCCATTATCATTTTTGCCTCAAGGGTTTTGCTTACAAATGAAGTTCTAGCTCCCTTAGAGTGCGCATCTCAACCGCAAAGTCGAAACTTACTTTTGATCAATAAAAAAATCTTAAACCCATGCAAGTGCCATATGAGCTTACATCTCTTGTTTATCTCTTGATTGTTACTCACATATTACTAATATAATTGGTCTGAAGCTTAACTTCACACCGTGCAATTACCGCTGTTCATGATAACTATATTCACGTACTAGATGCTTCCGGTGGGTTTTAGTTTGGAAGGACCGGAAAATCTCGCACTTATCGAACGAAGTGTTTTTTCTTGCATTAGAATTGGAAATCGTAAGACGATGAGTTCGTTTTGAACTATTCATAATTTTGTTTGGAATACGAACGCTTTGTCCGCAGTGTTTCAGGAAAGATATAATTTATCTGTTTGTCTCTTCTTTCAATGCTCATCTCTCCCATGTTTTCATCCGCTTATGAAAATAACGTTCCCCGCTTCCGTTGTAAATAAAGAATGAGAGTGGATTTCTCTGTTGGGGCCTTGTAAGAGATTTTGGAAGCTTTTTATTGCTCTGTGAACTATAACCATTTTTTTTCCTGATTCGCTGAACCCCACCCGGGATAGCAGGCATGTCAGTGTGGAGCAAAGTGTCTCAAAACTAAAAAAACAGCAACGGCGTAATTCTTTCCGCTTCCTTTCACCCCTGGACATTAGCCAGGGCAGTACGAATCCTACACTGTCAGAAGTTTCATAACAGATTGCGCATAACACTTTCAAGAATAACACCATTTCACTTAGAAATAAAGTGTTATGACCAAATTAAGTTTACACAATTTCGTGCCTAGATCTCCAACAACACCTTCAATTGGTAAAATACTAACGGGAACGAAAGAAACATAACATATAACATCCCAAAGTGTTACTGTTGAAACCGCGCATCCTGCTGTTGTCGTTATGTAACTTCTGACAGTGTAGTTTTTTTACCTATTGAAGGTGTTGTTGGAGATCTGGGCAAGAAATAGTATAAACTTAATTGGTCATAACACTTTTTTTCTAAGTGAAAAGGTGTTATTCTTAAAAGTGTTATGCGCAATCTGCTATGAAACTTCTGACAGTGTAGGAGACTAACTTTGTAACCCTGCGAATTGTACCGTCCTTCTAGTTCAGTCGATAGACTTCTATGGCATGGGAATTGCCAGTAAGTGGGATAGAAAATGACCTTGTCATCTCTCCGAGCTGTGAGAATTTGTTCAAGTGGGTGCCTGTCGTAAATTCACCCTCGCCATCCTCAAAGCCCACCTCACTATTTAATGTATAAGTAGGTAAGTAATTTATTTAGAACCATTTTGAAAAAGCGGAGTAAAAGAAAGAAAATAAATAAAACACGGAAACACACAGAAAAAGACACGTTTTTTCAATCTTTGGCCAGGAAGCAGTGGATAACGTTTGCGCTCGTTGGGCCCTGACGTCAATGATTTTTGATCGCGATGAAAGCGATATATTTTCCAGTATTCAAAACTATTTGAATACTGTAGAACTATGCACTGCTTTAAAAAAATGTCCACGGCTTTGGCTGTTTTAAGCCTGTTCCCGGACGCACTATATAACCGGTAAACCGGATAACCGGTTTTCGCATCGGTAGCGTAATCCGCCAATACTCGTCGTGCGCACGGAAATTACTGAATCGTGGCAAGGACGACGATTAGTGAGGTGTCTTTAGCGGGTTTATACTGTAGCATATGAAATTTGGGTCTCTGGGTATAAGAACTAATGCATGCAATTACGGAAGTAACTGCATTGGCAGTAGAGGGACGGTGGGACCTTTTAGTGACGTCTGAAATCCAGTTGCATAAAGAATGATTATGATTTTTTTTTCGCGATGGAGCTCCTTTGTATCCTTTCTGTTTCTCCTTCGATTGTTCTTCGCAGATTTATTTTAGTCTACTAAGAAAGAGGAAACTGAACATCGAGAGGATGGTGGTCGATCGCCTGGAAATGACATTGTCTGGCTTCTTTTGTCCTCTAATCAGTCCCCATAAGTGAACTAACTTTATATATTTTGGTTCTGGATCCTAAACGGACAAATTCCCTGAAGACTGACCGGTGTTGCAGCATCTCTTTATTCTTCAGAGATGGAATCCCTTCCAGTTGGTCGGTACAGGACCACTGGTGTGGATTTCTTTGTCACGGACCCAAGTAGAGGAGCGAGGTGTTGTCGTTGTCATTGAATTTGTCGTACACGACAACGTACTCCTTTCCTTTCAAACTGTCCGTCTGTTTACGTAACACTTCTATCTCCTAGCCCAAAACCAGCGAAGGTTGGCTCTGGAACCCTTTTCGTACCTTGATATATTTAGATTCGATGTAAATCTCCAGTATCACTCACTCGGCACCAGGTCTTGTATCCTCGTTTGATTGGTTTATGTGGGTAATAATGCTTCAGGGTAAGCGGTCCTTGAAGAATTTTAACCCGTACTTTGCTTTGTAGAACTGCCGTTGGTTCATTAGGTCAATAACTGATCAAAGCTTGGAGAGTGGCAATCATGTTTATCGCTATCATGAAGATGTCTATTGCAACAAAGTCGACATGTAAGTCTGGATTAGATTTTTGTTTCTCATCTGCCGCAGTTGATGGTGTCCCATGAAGAGATTCATCGCAATGTCTTGTGAGCTGCAGATTTTTAGCACGGCCTTGTTAAATACAGACTCTAGTGTAAAACAACCACATCGAGGGAATCGTAACCTAGCACATGAACCAAGTAACCGAAAGAGCTACCGCGGTCCGAGAAGACTTTGACCGCTTCTACTCCATAGTAAATTTTAAGGCGGTCATTAGAGTCTGGCCAGACTCACTTTCTACGATTACGTCACTTTCGCCAAAAGAAGCATCATCATCGAAGAGAGTCAGAAGCAGTATTATCTGCCACAGGACCAGTTGAAGTGGCCGGCATATTTCGTTCAGTAAAATCGGCTGGGTTGCAATGACTGTTTGAGGCTACTAGTTTGGATAAAAGAACGTCTTTTCAGACAATGTCTCCATCGTCCTCATCTAGTCCAGGATGCATGCAGTCGTCTCAAGCTATAATGACTGCAACATCGCAGATACCACTGCGCTAATGACTATGGTATATTTCGACTACACAGAGACTGAGCCTGGAGGAGATCCTTCGAAATCTTGTTCGATGTCAGTCTCACTACCCGTCTTCTCAGTCTTCTTCAAGAAAGAGAAGAGTGTCTTCTTCGTTCATCTGCAGCTATTCTGTTATAAATAACAGTTGGGCTCGAAATGTAATTAATGTTGTTAATTTTGTTACTTTAATTCGTGAAAAAATAGTTGATATTCCCGAGTTTCAATTTATTCGTGCATTTGAAGTCACTTCGAATCTCACCCACTCTTGCCGACGTGACAAATATGGGACCGTCGCAAAATTTACCATCCTGACGTGACACATATGTTCCTTTCGATAAAGCCTATGTTGCTGACGGGACATTAAGGGCACGTTAGCGTTTACGTAAATTGGTTTAACGACAGCTCCAACAGGACTGGAAAAATCATACCATTAGATTCGCCGTAACCTGGGGATTCCAAAAATGTATCATACTTGGTATTTTTTTCGCTTTATATCGCAACCCCAGAACAAATAAGAAGCTGGATGCTTGAATTCCAAATTTTTCCTGGCTAATTCGACTGTTCAACCTGTTCTGGCCAATGGATGAGCGGAATACCCTCGAGTCATATACCAATCTGGTGCTCCTAAAACAAAGAATCGAATGGTGTCGGAAACCGCTAGATTACACTGAAATTGAAAAATTAAAAAAAATCCCAAAAGTGTGTGACTTATTTGTCACGCCAGGCGCGAAAGGGTTATATAATCTAGTTTCAGGATAAAAAAAGGATAGATGCAACTCTACTATAATTATTGCGAAACTACTTCGTTGTTTTACATTATCATTTGTGTCTGTTAAGTAACGACTGATTCTAAGTTACAGTGATACATCATTCAGAATAATTTCTTACCTCAGATTTATAGAGATCAAATAAAATGTGCACTGATTTACGAAAGTTCTTAGCTCCTCGTGATCCCTTCTAGCAACTGATTCTTACTTACAAATCCAGCTGGCTGTGATAGGCTGGTGATAGGCATGGTACCAAATTGTTCTTACGGTCAAATGAAATGACAAACGAATAATAAGCCATCCCTGGACGTTGGAAAAACAAAAAAACAGAAAAGGAAGTATAGGGACTAAATTGACTTTGCAGCCAGTTGAACTTATCCTTTTCAATCGCAGACATCACGTCTGGTGGAAACTTGAACATTATCTTATATACCCTAGTTAGTATCGTAAAGCCATCCGTACCTTTTCAAGATCAAAATACCATAGATGTCACTCTGCTAATTACTGTCGTTGTTTCACATTATTATTTGTATCCGTTGCGTTAATTGGTTAACACTCACGGAAGACTAATTTTCATACCCTCAGATTTATAAAGATCAAATAAAATGTGCACCAATTTGCGCAAACTTCTAGCCCCTCATGAATCCCTTCTGGCAACAGATTCTTACTTTGAAGTCCATCTCCTTGTACCGAATTGTTCTCACGTTTAAATACACCGGAAACAAATGATTAGTAGGCACACCAACTACCAAAGTTGCTAACCCCTCATTGCCGAAGATGATAATGATCTAACAGCCGATTGTTGATTACAAGTCCCCTACGTGTCTCACAATTGTAATCGGCTTATTTTTGGTTTCAGTGTGTACCTTACTACTGAAGTTGCCGACCCCTCTAAACTTTTAAACTGTTGTATCTCCTGGAGCAATTTTGGTACCAAAAATCGGATGACATATACTTTGATCAGCTCATCGACGTCTATGGGATTGCCGTTACAAAAAAATCTGTCTGTATTAGTTCAGAAGTTGGCCAACTTTCTAATATCACCACTTAGAAAGGAGCAAAGTACAAGCTCTAATTTCTTCAGCAGTGAGAGAACTTCTACAGTTTAAGAGGCACATCTGATACCATTTCTCTATCGCAATCCCAAGTGCAAAAAAAATGATAAACTCAGCTGAAATCTTGAGCAGAAATGGATAGCAACAATAGATGGCAGCACTTTCGGACCCGTGGGAAAATGCCACTTTTTTGTTTCTGTAATTTTTTCTATTTATCACTCATAGAAGATATATTGGCTGTGGGGCCGGGTAGCTGTCGCACATGTTTAAAATCACTTACAGATTTTAGTCCATCTTCAATTGGAAACTGGCGCCTGCCAGCTTGCCTGCTAGAACTGAGCTTTCCACTCGAAAGCTGAAGCATGATTTAATGAAACAAAAGCTTGGCTGAACAACTTCAGATATTCCTCTCTGACAAAGGCTATACAACTCCGTTTCACTTTGCACACCTTGGGCTCTGGCTCGAGGACAAGCAAGACTATCCTTTTTGGCCCCAGGCAGGAATTCTACGGAGCTTTCCAAAATATCATGTCATATCAATCAATCCGGCCTGAGGTCCACATGTTCTGTAAAAACCGCACAGCTTCCTTATCACTTACCAGGAATAAGCTGAAATTAGCGGCATGCGGAAAAAACGGGACAAAACGGAAGTGTTGCTCTCGCAACACAATATGTAAGTTAAAAAAAAAAACACCATTCGGAAGACCATAAAAAGAGGATTCAGAATATGCATAGTTTGTTTGATTTAGCTTACTTGGTACTGCTAGGAATTTCTTATAGAGATCCGCACCTTACATCGGTGCGGAGTGGTGCGATACGATTTTCGTTATCAGCACAAAAAGCTCGTTTCGAAAAATTCTTCAAGGCTTCTGCAGATCG
The DNA here is from genome assembly GCA_030848855.1 of Branchinecta sandiegonensis. Lineage (NCBI taxonomy): Eukaryota > Metazoa > Arthropoda > Branchiopoda > Anostraca > Branchinectidae > Branchinecta > Branchinecta sandiegonensis. The sequence goes on along the minus strand of JAUPMV010000016.1, from coordinate 16,486,493 downwards.
AGAGCTCCCCCCCCCCCTCCCCCAGAACGCATGTCGCGTTCCGGATCGCGGGCTGCTAGATGCCTTGTCCCCTTTTCAACTACAAAATAAATGTATAATTCATAACCAATCTTTTAAGTTAATAAAATCAATAACAAATTGTAACAACCTGAATTTCCGCCCTCAGAACTGTCAGTTAGAGACTCATTCTGCTTTTTCGTTTTAAGCCTTTCAATGAGTTTTGCAAACCTTGTGGTGCGTTTGCGAAGGTGCAACATAAGCTTTGCATCTACTCAACGCAATGAATGGGATTCAAGCCGATCCCCGTTTTGCATGTACTAGGAGTCAACTGTAATCCCAATCGTACAGATTGTTTTCTTACGTTGAAGTGCAGAATGAAGATCGGGATAAAGGCTCTTTCAGATCAAGGGTTATTGTCATCTTGCTCCGGGAAGCTATCAGCTTGAGAACGCGGTCAACCAACTTAAACAAACAACAACACAGTAGTCTTGTCAAAATAAAGTCACGACTCAATCTGCCCCGTCATGATCAAATCAGACCTCAAAGGAGGAACTCCCATGACTAATTGAAAACCCAAAAGACACAACCGAACCAGCAAAATAAGATACTTACGGCAAGAAATGTCGAGATAAAGAACTTAGCTTGCCTTTGTTTTCGTGCTGTGTAAAAAGGACTCAAAATATGTTGTTTCTGCTTCGATCAGCTCCTCCACCTCTGAGACGGGATACCGCTAGTGTCTTCTAGCAGTCTTTGCCCTCCACGAAACTGTTTTAAGCAACGAAAAGAAAAGCAATAAGTTGTGTCTGCAAGTTCCCAGCCCCATTTCTCCCAACCTGATTACAGTTCTAGTAACTCTGGGTGTAGAGGGTTAACGGGAGCGGTTCCCAGCTGTATGAAGGTAAACGTCCGTCAGGGTCAGGACCTAATATGGTACCGTAGGCCGGACGGGGGGGATCTTCGGATGCGGGTTATACTACATCCCTAATGTGTGGTAAAGGACAAGGTAAGGCTTAAATGACTGTATTGAGAATTGTATTCACTCTACATCAGTACTGGTTAAATATAAATATAAAATATCAACATTCTTTTTGATCTACTCTAGATCACGGCAACGAAGGAAGTTCCTGAATTTTGGTCTTGTCTATGCCCTTCTGTAGCTCGCCCTCATAAAATCCGCGCCCCGGAAGCAAGGATGTTCTTTTGTCAAGCGGAACCCCCGAACCTGCTGAACGCACGCTGGAACTTTCGTCCTTACGGAGAAACCAAAGCCTTGCATTGCAACCTAATAGTTCGGAGACGCCGTAATATAGAATATCCGTCCACAATAAATCATCTGTAAACGGATAGCAGTGTCATACCCGAGATTTGTAAATAAAAGCATATAAGTTTCTCCTGACGAATTTCCCCTAAGCTTTTCACCCTTTTTATAAATGACCTTGAGGATTTTATGACTAGAATGGGTGCTCCATGAGTTAGTATTGACATCATATCTTTATGTATGTTGTTGTTCGCTGACGACATTGCGTTGATAGCAGACAATCGGTCAGATTCAGAGGTTATTGGACCTTCTGGACCAATATTTGGCGGGAAAGGAGTTACAGTTAAACTTGGAAAAGACGGTTGTAATATTTTTTAGGAAAGGGGGAAGTTTAGAAAACGAAGCTAAATTGACATTTATAGGAGAGGAAATAGGGTTTACGGAAGAATTTAGTTATTTAGGACAGAAGCTTAAGTCAAATGGTTCTTTCGGAAGCAAAGTTGAAGCAAGCGTAGCCAAAGTTAAGCGATGTATAAATATGGTATTAAGAAGTAAGTTAAGGGTTATAGAAGATATGAAGTTACATAAACAGGTTTTCCCGACAAAAATTATTCCGGCTATACATTCCGCATCCGAGCTTTGGGGATTTGGTAAGTATGAAAAGTTCGAGCAACTGCAATTGATGTATTTTAAGAGAGTACTAGGAGTTAGTAACAAAATAAATTCGATGGTTCTGAAGGGTGACCTGGGCCTAAGTAGTTTAAGGAAAAAGAGATGGGTAAGTATGGTCTCATTTTGGGAGAAGCTGCTGCAGATGCCACGGGTTCGAGTCGCCAAGGCAGCATATAAGGAAAGCAGGCGGGAATCCAAAAAAGATTCGTGGGCATCCCAGGTGAGGCAGATATTGGACCATTGCGGTTTGTCAGAATTATGGAATAATGGTGATGTGCCTGGACTCCCTGTGGGTGATGTGAGAAAGGTGGTGGAAAGTCGTCTGTTAGATCAGGAAATTCAATCTTGGCAGGTTGCCAAAGATGAGTCAATGTCTTTGAGGTTTTATGCAAAAATTAAAGAAATTTGGGGGGAGGAAGTATATTTTAAAGCGAGTCTTAAAAGGGAGGAAACTCGGGATTTGATTAGCTGTAGGGCAGACAGTCTGCCACTGGGAGAGAGAAGACGGTATATTGGGAGGGCAAAGGGTCGGTCCGGTCCTTCTTCATGTCCGATGTGTGGCAGCAAGGATGAGAATTTAAAACATTTATTGTGTGAATGCGAAAGTTTGAGTGAACTTCGGTTAGAAATTTTTGGAGTGAATGGAAGAGGTGTGTATGAAGAATGGATTTGTGATGTGACGGGGAATAACTGTTTCGAAAATATTAAACAGCTGGTTAGGTTCCTCAGGGTAGCCCTAGCCCATAGGGATAGGTGCCTATAGAAGTTTAATATTTTTTGTGTGTTGTGTTGTTGTTGTTTTTTGTTCCACATGTGTTTGCCATGGCCGTTGGCTCTTAGCGCAAATGAAATCTTATCTTATCTTATTTTGAAAATCTTCTTCATTTTTTATTTCTATTCTTGCCTGAAACGTGTTGCTTTCTACGGCATGAATCTTTCATGCCTGAAGTTTTGGCTGGTATTGATGGTAGCTTTCCCGAGGGAGGGTAAATTATTCAGAATCTGAAGACTACATTAGAGTAGAAGATTCCATTATTGTTTATTAGGCATCATCCAGGTTTTGGTAAAGAATTTAAATTGATTTCCTTTGACAAAACATTTCCGTTTTCAGGTTTTTCTTCTGATCTTGTCCGTAAAATGTGAAAGTGTACTGAACCCCATATATAAGTTTTTTTTATTTAATTTTTATATCCGTAAGACGAAAAACAACTGGGTACAACGATTAAATTCACAATATAAGTGAAACATCAGAAGTTACTCGCAATGTGTTTTCCTTGGTCGATTGTTGCGAAACGTCGGTTGAACTAGGATCCTAAAGTACAGGATGGGGTAAAGATCCTGTCGTACCTTCCCGATGAAAATTTTTAAAGAATTAGTTATGTGGACTTGAAAGTTTTAGTAGCATAGAGTAGGAACTGTTGCCACTACATGCTACCACTAGCAAACCTGGATGCTACAGAATACTACTGCTGAATATTAACCCAGTCTGAGGCATGTTAAATGAAAGTATTCCTTTCTACTACACATCAATACATGCAACTTTTTCGCACAACTACCGTACAACCCATACCCGTCTTAATCAGACCATCGATTTTCGCATTTGCCACTTTTGGCTTTTTCCAGGGTGGATCTCCTGAGGAAATCATTGTTCGGAATGGCCGGTTTCGCAGATTTCCCCGTGTTTCCGTCAAATTTCCCGTCTCCAGGGCCATGGGTGCAAATGTGGCTAAAAGCAGCCAGGACCGGTTTGTAATTCTTGAAAACACGTCACAGTTTCAAAGGAGCTAAGTATTTAGAATTTTGGAACATGTTCTCCACGTGCCGAACATGCCAGTTGCATACAAAATGCACTTGTAACCAAAAAAGGGCACACATTAGTGCATGTGCTTTAATTTAATTGTTCGCTTTGTAAAACCTATGATTGATGCTTTTCCTGAGGTTGCTTCTTGTTCCGAGTGTTCTGCAAATTCGTTCTAGACTGTCCACCCCAGAAGTACGATTTAATCCCATGACAGAGACAAGTCAATATTTGTGAGCAACATCAGCTGTTTTTTATTTTGATTCATAGACGTCTATATGAATAAGGGAGAGAGAGTGGGAGTGGGAACGGAATTGCAACAGAATTTATGTGCGCCGCAAGGCATAAAGGTAAAAGAATATACTGAATTTCAGCTGAGAAGGCAACGTACATTGCAAGAAGCAATGGTACTAAATACACCAGGTGCACTAGAATGCACCTGGTATATGTTAGGCGCACCTTGTCAGAAGGAGTCAAGCCTTTTTTGCAATTATTTTATAAATTTGAGCATGCTTCTGTTCCTTAAATGAGAGGCAAGGCAAGTTACAATTTTCTAGGCATATTTTCACAGACTTAAGCCTGGACCATCGCGTATGCCCGTTTCTTGAGGTCATATATGAATCTTTTAATAAGAAAATATTTAGCGACAAATAACATGACACATATACTTCACATATAAAATATCACTTGCAACCTCTCGTCGGAAGAGCAGGTACTAGTTGTCTGTTAGGGATATCCAGCTTTCAACTAAACAGTGAGGGGAGGCTAGCTGTCAAATGAGTCTTCTTGTATCTTTGGCTGTAGTTCCCTTCCGTTGAATATATACTAATAACTGTTGAGAGTTTTTGACTGTTTTGAACACTAGCTGTCTTGGTACATTGTCGGTAGTCATCGTCAGTCTGTAGTCTTAGCCGGAGAACATAAACCAGTTTGGAGGAGGTCTTTGATTGTGTATGTAACACTATCGTTATTTGGTACATCTTCACCTGTCACGAGTTTCAAGCTCACTTTGTGTGTAGTTCTTCCCCGTATAATATAAACTATTAAAGGGGCTTTCGGCTCTTTGTAACAAGTTTCAGGCCTCTTTGGCTGTATTTCTTCCCCGTGTGATATTAACAGTATTGTAGGAGGTCTATTACTTTGTGCCACTAGCTGGCTATGGCACATCTTCAGCTTTTACAAGCTTCAAGCCTCTTTGGCTGTATTTCTTCCCCGAAAAATATAAACAGCACTGTATGAGGTCTTTCACTTTGTGTAACACTATAGCGGTCTATGGTACATCTCCAGTCTTCACAAGTTTCTCTTCACAAGTTCTCCCCTGTAGAATGTAAACCCCACTGGAGGTGGTCGTAGACTGTATGTAACATTAGCTGCGTATCGAACATGTTCAACTTTCCCACGCTCCGAGCAGTGGGTTGGTCGAGGACGGGGCCTGACAATAGTTTCCACCGTCTGTTTGGCTTTAGGTCTTGTCGCTCGATTGTTCCTTGTCTCGCGCTATCTGTTATAGAAAATAAGATTCAGAACAATTGCTAGAACAGAGGTATATGATGTTGTCGAACAATAGTTTAGGTTCCGTTCAGCACCGACAGAGGTGATCAGTATGTGGCATTTGGCTGGAAGGCAAGTGCCATAATGACAATAAAGACTTTCATTCTGACAAAATGAAAAGAGTGTAAGCTTACAACTCGGGTCCCAGCGTTCCCTGGGTCTTAGAACAATCAAATCTACATCGTTAATTGAGTGTCGAAAAAAGCAATGTCATTATTTCCGGCCGATAAACTGAACAAGTCAGCACAAATCGATAATAGTTTCTGCTGCGTTTGAAAAGGCTTTAGAAAGCAGAGATGGGTGAATCCTATCATGAAAGGATTTTAATCTGAATCCAGGGCTAGGTATGAACCCGATTCCGAATCCACTATTTCGTGCTGAGGATTCGATCCGGAGTTGAGTCCGACACATCAGAAATCAGAGGTGAAAAAATTACTGATATTTAACGTAATCGGAGAACGTGATATTTCTGAGGGTGGTTGCCATTGCCACCACCACCGATCACATTGTTGGATTGCCTAAGCCCACTCTCAAAACTGGGAAACGGAAACTGGAAGGATGTAGACTTCGAGCGGGCTCGTAAGATTGAGGGTTTGGTATCCAAGTCCGAATCTGGATCCAGCCTGGCAAGCAGAAGATTTTGACGAACTGACGAATATGGATTCGAATCCGGATTTGGATCCCATATCTCGGATAGAAACACATAGGTCCCAACAGTATCGTCAAAAATGAAAATCCTGGCTCATTCGAAAGGGTATGATATCGTATAAGCCTCATGAAGAGTCATTGCCATAATTTCGCATTGACCTGTCGAACATAGGAAGATGTGCATTACGTTAGTCATTCGGTTAGTTATTACATTATGTTAGTTATTCGGTAATTGTTTTTAAGTTATTCGGTAATTTTATCATGCATATAAGAAGTTATACCAATCATGTCATACGGTAAATGGGGAAAAGAGGAAAAGAAATAAAGAAATCAGACTACTGACTAACTACACAAGCCAGAATTAAACACTGAGAGGCTCCAGTCTAAAGAGGAAATAAACTCTGCACGTTGCTGACCATAGCTACAGATAGATCGGTGGAGAAGTCCGTAACTTCGTTGTAAAGTGTCCATGGAGGCAGGCCTAGTAGGTGCTTTGCCTACTTCGAAAACATTGTTCGGAGTGTTCTTAAATCGGTCAACTGAATAGCTTCCAGAAAGGAGCGAAGTCTATGCTAGGTTTCTCGTCTGATATATTGCTTTCGTCTACCGAGCCCGTTCTTCTGTCAAGGTCGAATGCCGAGATTTTTCTAAAGTGCCAAAATTTTTCATTTAACAAAACGAAGAATTTCGGAAGAAATGACAAAAATTTGGAAGTAAATGCTAAACATGATTAGATCTAGCAACTTTACTACGGAAACATGTGAAGTAAATATTACTTTTGGACATTACTTGCAGGATTTGCTCCTCCAGATTATACGTGTTTTCTTATCTTGATTGTTTTCCTTTCAACCAAAGAAAAATGCTCGAACACCTCTGAACACTGATTATAAGGGGTAATACGAGTTTTCTCATCTTTAAAGCACAACTCCTACTAGAAAAGATCTTTTCACTGTGAAATGGATCAGAAAAAAACTTTCTCGAAAATACCACTACTTTCCATCTGAATTTAGCGATTTTCTTGTTAGCGCTTGACGACTCTTCACAGCTTTCCTTCTCTCCGACGCGGCGGCTGCGCGCAAAACATTTGAAAACTGAATGCGCCGTGGATGAAAAGTAGACAACTAAGCAAATAAAATTAGCAAAAGACAGAAGATTCTCATATCCTGTGTGTGAAATAGTTGTCAGCGGACGTTGAAGATTCTGGCAAACTTTGCGTTGTGTAACGCAGAACTCGGCACGGCCGAAAAGGCACTAAAAATTCCTAGGCACAAAATGAAACAATGTAGAAATATGGGGATTTCAGAAGCTTATAACTCCATAAGGGAGCTAGGTGTATTATAAAAGGCAGAACAAGCAAGAGGGGTCCTTTAAAGAGGAGACATTCTTACCTAACGAGTTTTTCAGCTTTCCTCAGTCCTTTGTACACATTTTCCTTTGTGTTCTGGAATTGGTGAGGGTTAAGCCCCTCTGAGCTTCTTTATTTGATAGTAGCCAGTTTACGCTATGGCAGCCATAAAACAACTTCCTTGGACGTGAACTGAAAATGAGATTAGTAGTTCTGAAAGGTTGTCTGGCTATTTAAGTACTCTGAAAATGTGGTCGGGCACACTGTCAGAAGTTTCATAACAGATTGCGCATAACACTTTAAGAATAACAACTTTTCACTTAGAAATAAAGTGTTATGACCAATTAAGTTTACACTATGTCGTGCCTAGATCTTCAACAACACCTTCAATTGGTAAAAATACTAACGTGAACGAAAGAAACATAGCATAAAATAACATCCCAAAGTGTTATCTGTTGAAACTGCGCATCCTGCTGTTGTCATTATGTAACTTCTGACAGTGTAGTATTTTTACCTATTGAAGGTTTTGTTAGAGATCTGGGCACGAAATAGTATAAACTTAATTGGTCATAACACTTTTTTTTTAAGTGAAAAGGTGTTATTCTTGAAAGTGTCATGCGCAATCTGTTATGAAACTTCTGACAGTGCATTCACGATACCCATTAGAATCCAGCCAGTCTTCTACTGTAACATGCAAGTTTCATTTCGAGTCAACTGTTGGCATTCTTGAAGTGCCCGTGTCAGTCAGCGCTCTCGCTAAGGATGCGAGTCTCGAGCCGTATAAAACTTTAAACTTTCAGTTATTTCCATAAATATCAGGCCCACGGTGAAACCAATCCCTGATCGAAATACTCAAAACTTTTGATGAAACAACAACAACAGAAATCAGGGCTCAATAATAAGATGAAAACAAAAGTGCGATTCTCCAGAATTACTTAATCCAAACATGTGTGTTCTGCTTATGTCTAACTATACGCGCTACTTCCTGGTACGGTTAAAGTTTTCCTTCCAAAAAAGAATACCACTTTCGGTATGGTGCAGTCTCTAACCCCTTTGATCATAGCTTATGTTTTCCGACTTCTGGCGAATTCCTCAATCGTTCAATGGATTTTTCAATAGTATAGGCTGATCGTTTTTGTTTTCTCATGCCAACTTTTCATTCTCTCGTCAAAACTTTCTTATATATTTGAAAAAAAAATCCTTTAAATCCTTCAAAATCCAGCAAAATTTGTCTATAACATCTAAAATCTCTCTCCCTGTTTCAAGATGTCCTTCACCCAAAGTACATCTCTCTGGAGTGGAAACCCTTAACCAAAATAAAACACCATCAAATTTCTTCATTTCCTTCATTTCTTTCCTGAATGTTGACGTTTGGCAACATTGGAAGGTAAGTTTCAAGATACAAAAGCATAGTACAGGATCAGGGTTAACAAGTCCATTTTGAAAATGGACTTTCAGTACCTACCTTAACTTGTTACAACGCAGAATGAAACTTTCAGCAATTAAATGGCATCTGACTGGGTACTTGGTAGACGAGGAGTTGTTCTAGTATTTGAGAGGTTGGGAAAGTTCGGATCTCCTTTGGAAGTTTGCTGTGCCGATTGATTCTCTGGAATAAATGTGTCAGATTATTATGGGATCGGCTAAAAAGATGCAGGGCACGGCATGGCATGGTGCCGGAGGCACGATACCAATAGAGGCACGGCATATTCACCAGGAGGCTCTGAATTTCGTCCTTAACCCAGATGATAACTCCAACCTGGGACATATTTCCAGATGAAAGCCCTGACCTGGAAGACCTGGAATGTCCGATAAAGACGAAGACCAAGCAGATCCTCATTTTCTCCCTGCTGATCCTGACGATACCATTTGCGGCTTGGAAGAAGATTGAAGCATCAATAGAAAATCTTCGAACTGAAGCTGAACAGGGAGGACTATGAGGACGGTCCATATCGAGAGACAAACTGCCTCGAGCTCAGTCACGACTGCTTCAGAACCAACCAAACGACGATTCTTGCTTGGAGAAAGGTGTATCTCATTTCGCCAGACGCTGTTTGGGGATCAATTTGTCGTCAACCAAAGAATGAGTTGAAAGACAACCCTAGAATTTGTCGGTTGTACAAAGAAGTGGTGACCTAAACACGTGACCAAACAAAGATGCTCTACATATAGATTCAAAACAATTGGGTGTTTCGTCTGCCCGCGTCTGCCGAAGTGGAATGCTTCCTAGAAATCTTTTCGCTTACCGGAATAGTCAAAATGCCTCCCTATCGCCGGTACTGCTCCAGCGAAGCAGGGTGTCCTATAATGGCCGTACTGTCGCACGTGGCAGACTGGAACTGGTGAAGAAAAAATTATCTTCATTTCAGTGAATCTTACAGAGAAACCGCGAGGAGACCCTAGTTGCGACAAGATTTGACGTTGTGGAGAATGTCAGAGATACCCCCAGAGGGACATCAGGCACTAGATTAAGCTAATTCTGCCAATGAAGAAGAGGGTATCACTGAATCTGGATATCCTGAAGCTGGACTGAAGTGTATATGGAAGAATAGGTGGTAGAATCCCGTTTTGTCAACACCACCATTTTGGTGGCAAATAGTTAGGCAGAAAGGAGTAGCTTGGCTGAGGCTAGGAAAGAAGGGTGAAAAGGGGCCACTTCTTTTTCCGTCGAAGAAATGTTTCGTGGTAGAGGATCTATTGTGGGATTTGTATGCGGTTTGTATTATAAATAAATGATATTGGTCTAACTTTTCTTAGGTGTTTTTCGAAGAAACCGATGCTCGACGGTTGGAACTTTTGACGAAATGAGGGGCACAAGGTATGGGAAGCAAAAAAAGTCGCTAAAGTTGCAACTGGAAAAGTTTCTATTGGAAGGATGTGACAGAGAGAAGGTAAGCCTTTTGACCGCAAACCCAAGCGGTATAGTAAGTTTTTGTCATTTTTAAGACAGGGACGGTAAAACCGTCGACAATGCTAGGAAAATGATCTGCAATATACAAGAAGAGCGGTATCGGCTCAGCATGGAACAGTCAAAGAGGCGTCTGCAACCCGGTAAGGTCCTACGAAGTCAAACAATACTTAACAGCTGTGACCAAGGAACAGAGGAAGGTGTTAGTTCCAGAAACACGGGCCGCCCCAATGTCTTTAGACGTAGTGAAATGTTTATCGCAGTATCTTCTCTGGAAAGGGAAAAGGACAGGTCATGACGTCGGCTGAAAGATAAAGTCGCTACGTCACAGAGCATTCTTTCTGTTACACTTCTTCACGGGAACAAGTGCGTCGGACATCTTTAGTATCGGAGTATCGGTGAGAGAAGGGCTTAATTATTCTGCAATCGGAAGGGAAAACAATAGTTGTGTTTTTGCTGATACCATGGTATCTATTACCACGGTCTAAAGTCGTTTTTGCAGTTATCTTGGTATCTGATACCACGGTCAAAAGGCGTTTTTGCAGTTATCGTGGTATCTGGCCAGTTATCGTGGTATCAGATATTCAGATACTACGGTCCGACCGTGGTAACTGGTCGTGCTATCTGAAAAGTCATCTCACTTTCATCAAATTTTGTCAGATTGGTGAGAAAGAAGTTTAGCACTTAGTGATGTAACTGGATATCTGTTTTTCTTTTGGGATGACTTCGAAAAGTGCAATTTCGGCAATAGTCGTTTTTGCAGAGCACCGTGTACCAGATACCACGATAGTTGCAAAAACGACTGATTGCAGATCCAGTTACCGTGGTAACAGATACCATGTTATCAGCGAAAACGCAACTAATATAAGATGTCGCAGGTAAAGTCCTAGCAGTGGAAAGACAGGAAAATTCTGACTTATGTCCAGTTCTTGCGTTGAGTGAATACATGTCGTATGCAAGGGGTCAGGTCGCAGATTTTGAGAAAGGATATTTATTTAGAAAGGTGAAGGACGGGGTGGCAGACAAAGTAGACTATGACACGGTGGCTAGTTCGCTTAAAGCGAATCTGAAAGAACTAGATCTGTACACTGGAGAAACGCCCCACAGTATCCGCGCGGGAGACGCCGTATTTATGTTGGAGTCTGTGCTAGCACCGGAAGAAGTGTCAGCGCACATTGGCTGGAAAACGGACTCGATGCTAGAAAGATACCGGGGGCGCATAAATCAAGTCAAGCAGTTTATTCGGCAAAAGCAATAGCAAGAGCTACAAAGATTAAACAAGCTGCATTGTTTTTAAGAAGAAAGGAGATCAAATGAGTCTAGCGTCCGAGCTGACGATGTAGAGGAATGGAAATAGCAACAGCCCTTTTGTTGGTTATGGGTTGGATTGTATGCTGGCTATGTAGAATAAATATCTGACGGAAGTAGAAAAGGAGAGAAGAATTAGTCCTTAGAACTTAGAACTAGTCCTTGTTCAAGCGTTGGAACGGGTCGGTAGTATAAAGGGAGAGCTTCTAGTGGGCTAAGTAAAAAAAAAAAAGACAGAAATAGAAGTGGAAGTGAAGGACGTTGCAGTGATTAGAATAAAATGTCGTTTGGAGGACAATAGGACTATTTCAGCTTGTATCATGTGTGCTGATCTCCGTCCTGAAACTTTAATTGTCCGAGCCACGTTACCCGCGTCATCTTATACAAATACGACACGATCGAGAACAAGTGGCGACGACAAAGAATCGTAGACCGTCGTAACGAGTCGTAAACCGCTTCAAGAAGGCCGGTACCTCAAGCTTACGATTACCCTTGGAGTTTATTTTGAATTCTATTCAAATTAAAAAAACAAAACAGAAACAGGCTGGAAACAGGTAAAAAAAAAAAACAGAAACTGGCAAAAACAGACATCCCAGAACAGAACAGAACAGAGCAGGTAAATAAAAAAAACAGGTGACCTGTTCTGTTTCTGTTTTTTTTTCAAGAATGGAACAGAAACAGGTACCCCCCAAAACAGAACAAAACAGAACAGTGCCCATGCTTAATTAGAATGTGCTATCGGGATTTGATTAGTAAAGTCCTAATCCGGGCTATACCGGACAGTAAAGATAGAAACGAATTGACCAAAGGAAAAGTTTCTTTTTTATCCCCCTGTTCTGTTTTATCTGAAAACTGCCATTGGATAATTCGAACCCACGTACTCTTCTTGATGGAAGGAGAAGCTGCTGGTTAGTGCACCGATCTTTTTTTTTTATCTTGTAAATCTTTTAAGTTTTCGGTACTTTTGGTAGGGTGGAGGGAATGGACACGGAGAAAAAATGACGCAACACACTTATAATTGGAATGTCTACTCTAAATTCACTTTCGCATTGACACGTCACTGGTATGCGTTGATCTTGCTTACATTGACATGTACCCAGCAAACATATTCAAATATAGGCTGGTCAAGTATCGTAATATCAGCGCCAGCGTCAAACTAGACCAAACAATCGAAGACCATCCAACAATAAAACCAACAAAAATGGAACATCATGGACATTTTCAATCAGAGCGCAAAGTATATAATGGCCGTACTTTCCAGAGCCACTTCGCCTCTAAGCCTTGGACTACTTTAGTTGTCTGAATCTCAGCAATTCTGACCAACCAAAGAAAAATGTCACAGCTAGCCCCTGAGTATAATCAAGAACTTAAAAGTATCTGAACATGAACTTGTTAATTCAATCCAACCTTCAGCTTTCGCTTCAGACAAGCCCACCATCTGTTATAGGTCACGATCAAGACGATATGAAACCAGACTTCAAATATTCCTGTCCTACATAGCAACACACTTCACTTAAAATATAAAATAAAATGAAAGTATGACATCCAGAAGATTTGCTAGGACTAACTATCCACACCATGGTAATTGAAAGTCATAAATTTGCGATTGCTAATTATATGTAGATGATTCTGTCTGCTCGTGGGAGAGATTTTGGGATCAGTGCATCGCCGGGTCCGGTGAAACATTGACAGGCCTGACATGGGGTTACCGAAGGAAGTCAAATGCAGCACGTGCAGTTGTGTCATACTGTCATGGCAGCTTTAGTTCAAGAAAAAGTTGCAAATGTTAAAGAAGTAGATTTGGTTTGAAAGCGGATACAGCACCCAACCCCGCGTAACTTCTTTTTCTTTTCCATTATTTCTTGCTTTAGATCGAACTAAAGGAAGTGGCTACGTCTCCACCTCCGACTCAGTGACGTTAATACAGAATTTACCTAACAGTTTACCCTGCTTTAACGTCACTTACACTTTCATCTTAAAGTTTAACCGAAAAGGGCTGGGATAGGACAATCTGGCTACCCATTACCTCATATTCACTTAGATTGGCTTGAAGACCCGCTGAAAATGCGTTTCTTTGTTGCACCGCTATTGACGAATAATTGATTTTCAAATAGTGGAATTTCCGTGTGATTTGTGGTTCCTCTATGCGCTTGTATTTTGTGTGTGTATTACCAGAAAGATTCATGATTTTTTTTGGTTCAGGCGCAAAGCAATCTTCACCAATCTCACCACTGCCCACTGAAAAGCTGCGTTTCTGTTGAGACTAAAGTTTCCCGCATTATAGTAGAATTTACGGTTATGGGGACGGCCGCAGATATTCTGAACGTCATAACTAGAGTAGATAGTTGAAAAAAAAAGAAAATCCCTTTGCAGTATCCAAATAGTTCAGTGTATTCAGTCAACAAAAATAATTTGGATTTCAGTTAAGCCTTTCGAACTTGCTTTCTTCTGATACTTTCCAAACTCTAATAAAAAAATAACTTCTACTTTCAAACTTTGGATTTTTCCATTAAACATTCTCATATGCTTTAATTATTTACCTTATTCCTCTATACTGGCCTATGTACAAAACCTTTTCTGATTATACTTACTAGTAAAATCTTTTAATTTTCACTCAGTTCATATTTAACCTTAAAATTTCCAACAGCTCAAGCATCAAAATGTGTAGACTAACTCCAAATATACCATTCAAATTTGTTTTCATAAGACTTCGAAACTCTCGCCCCCTGTTTCAAGATTCCCTTCCTCGATAGGGCATCTGTCTACAGTGTAGAACAACTCTTAAATTACAAATAAATATAAAAAACTCTATTAAATTTCTTCATTTCCTTACTACCTCTTCATCCATTACGCCTTTAATGTAATTCACCTCTTTGGTTGTAACAAGGGAGCTGTGGCTTATCTTATCCTCCAAAATATGCCTCTTATAAGCAGCATGCAGCCTTTTATCTCACAAAACAAACACATCATAATTGAGTCGGCAAATATTATTGTTCGAGATGCATGACAGGGACTGGAACCCGTTTCGAAGCCAACTTCCCTGGCGGTTCCTTATTGATATATACATCGAGCAGACGTCTACCAATTGGGACCTATCATATTTTGAAAAATGGGATTCGATTTTTGGCTCCAGGGGTCTGAGATCCGTGAAATCAGCCAAAAACGAGGTTAAAGTATTTTTCAGGCTGAACCTTACAAGCTGAGTCGTGCTTGTGACGATGCAATGAAGGCAAGCTAAATCCAGACGTGGACTTAATTTTTCCCACGGACAAGTAGTTCTTCCGGAATCCGGTAAACTTCGAAAATGGAACATAGAAAGAGCCGAAATGTGTACTGTGAATTCGATTGGAGTGTCGGTATAGTGTTGATAGTACATATTCCATCCAAATATGAACTTTTTCTTCTTACTGACAAGTAGTTTGACCGGAATGCAGCCAAAACTCGAAATTCGGAAGAAGTAAAAAAAAGCCCGGAGTCGGTCGGAGTATCTATGTCGGTGTAAGAATACAGGCTGAACGAACACGAACTTTACTTTCTCTTCGAACATGTATTTTGCCCGGATTTCGGCAAAAGCCGGAACAGTGTAGAAACGAAAGCTGAGTAGTGCTTTGAAATGGAATTTCAAACATTAAATCCTCCTATAAATTTGTTTGGAAAAGGTTAGTGGGCCCGAAAAAGACATGACCACTCGAGAAATAGTATTTGCTATCTCCCGGATATGTAGTTCTTCTGTTGGAATCTGGCCAAAACAGGATTTTACGAATTAGCTGAATTGTCTGATATTCTTGTTGTTGGACAGTGTTCCTAGTGGACCTTGTTTAGGTATATTGGGGTGATATTAGTCTCATCAGTTAATGCTTTCTAAAGCTTCCAGAGCAAATGAGAAAAACGGACAAGAAGAAAAGAAAGAACAGTAAACGCGACAAGGAAATGCCAAGGACAATTAGCTCAATAAAGCGTGGAAACGAGCACAGTGGAAAACTTTGGTGAACCCTGGTGAGTTCCCGTGTGAATAAGAACATGTAGCAAAGTGGCCAGCCGACGTAGCACCAGAGGTAACAGCGTAGTCTACACCGAAACGGTTAGAAGCAAAACTAAAAATTCTGGAAATTCGATACGTATGACTTCAGCTCAGGCGGTCTCAAAATTACTTACGAGATAGTTTTGGCTGAGGGTCCACCTCTTTCTTCAGCCCATCACTTTGCTTCTCCGCTTTCATTGCCCGCTCATGCGCATCAAACCCGACACTGTCATGTCGAACTAATGAATCCCGATTGTAACCAAAGCAGTCCTGGAACATTAAGGAAACTGGTTAATTTAGTTTGATAGATTAGGATGTGACAAGATCGAATTAGAATGATCGGTTGCTGATGGATCCCTAATCACCGCCTAAGATAATACATGGTCCACCAGAAATCGAAAGTTCATTTCACTAAAAAGGGAGCATGGTATTTGAAAAAAAAAATCTAAATCTAAAAAAAAAATCTAAATAGCTAATAAAACAGTCAATAGAATGGAACATGAACAACCGATTGTTTCGGCTTTCTTTTGGCACAAACAGTAAGTTGTAAAACTATTTATTTCTGGGATCCCTAAACGTTAGAGGAGTGACACCTATGACTTCGTAAAAGTTGTCCGTCCGACTGAGAGCCCGATAACTCTCGAAGGTAATCGGATATATTGATGAAGTGGTGTGAGGATTCTTTGAGCCAAGGGACAGGTCAAGCTCGTAGATGGGCCCCAAAGCTCTATATATTAAGGGGTGGGGGAGGGGTTTCAAATTAAGAGACGAAAATAATCTTTTTTTTTAAAGCTACTGATATAGCCGATTTACGGGTAAGGAGACATGCTGAATCCGAATATGAAAATTATTTTCTCGCTGAACAAGTAGTTCACCCGGAATCCTGTAAAAATCGAAAAAATTGGAAAAAGTAAAAGTTGTACCTGAAGTTGATGATTGATGTTCGACTCAGGTGTAGGAAAGCATGTTGAATCCGGATATGAAAATTATTTTCACGCCGGACAAGTCATTCGCCTTGTATCCGGAAATTTAGCACTGAAGTTTTAAAACCCAGTAATATAGTCGCTATAGAGTGACGAGACATGCTGTTGCAACTTTCGGACGTACTAATTACAAACAAGAACCTTATGCGACCAGTTTAGTTATCTCCCAAGTCCCAACCGGAATTTACTCGGTCGAAAAGTCAGAATGCGTCCGACAACTATCTAGTGAACAATTTAATAAAATTTGTCGACCAATGGCTGTGCGCGTGGGTTACATCACTTCGTTTAATCTATGGACATTGGAGGAATGGTGACTTCGGTCGCGTGTATAACGCGCGAAGGTTATTGGGGTTAATCAAATACTATTTAAACCTAGCGTACGTATTCTTTGGCTTTTGGATTGTCGGGGGATGAAGGGGCGGATATTTTTGTTCAAACTTCGTATGTGAGGATTCACTGGCAAAGTACAGCCCAAGTTCGTAGATGGGTCCTTTAGCCCTATATTTAGAGGCAGAGGAGGAGGGGTTTCGAATTAAGGGTAAAACAAATATGTTTTATAAGGTAACAAGATATTCAATGAAGGGGTAAAGAGGCCCACTGAATCCAGATCTGAACTTAGTTTTCTTGCCGGACAAATGGTTCACCAGGAATTTGGCCAAAAGTGGATATTTGGTGGAAGCTCGTACTTGTTTTTGAAGTCGATTAGATATTCGATATCGGATAAGGAGACATTCTGTATCGAGTTTTGAACTTTGTTTCCTTGACGGATTAGCTGAGAGAACTTGCAAAAACCGGGAAATTTGGATTGCAAGGTTCGGCACTCAGTTTCGTTACATCTTTTGCTCTGCATGCAGTTCACCGGGAATGCTGCTAAAATACGAGAAATTTGGTGAAAAAAATTTCTAAAAGACGTTTTTAAAGTCGATTAGAGATAAGATATTGGAGTATTTGATTAGTTGTAGGGCCGTAAGCTAAAAACTTCCAAAAGGTAAATTTTTGCGTACATATTCAAGCGGTTTATTATGGATAAATAGCAAAATGTTAAAGGGGTCTGGCGAAAACTAGGAAATGTACAAGATTGGATTGCTTGGATCAAGAAGTCGATTTTTATATATTAGACTTCTTCCACAATTGCAGTGTGCTATTCAGTTTGAACGCCATCCTTGCTGGTGAAATGAAGCACCGCTTAGTAACAGATGCAAAAATTGAAAGAAGAAACATATGGAAAGCGTATGGAAATATATGGAACTCATAGCAAAGATTCCAAATCCAGCTGACATATTTGATAAATTAGATATGGAATAAATGTTTGCGGCAATTATTTTGCAGTAAAAGTTTCATGGTATTGGTTTTAGTGTTGTCTTTGGTGATCATTCACTGTTGGATGACGTTCAAACAACCGAGTGCTCTAGTATAGAACTTGTTTCATACAACGGAAACATGCAGAAGCACCTAGCTTCTTTGACAGTATTTTGTCACCGGAAAGAACAGGAATGGATTAGCATATGCGTGCCACAATAACTGGCTTAGCTCAAGGATTTGTGACATTTTTTGTTTGCTTAACTCCTGGATATTAAGGCGGATCAAAAAGACTGTTTCTTGTCCGAATCAACTCTTCCACGCATTGCCGAACAGTCCTCGAAAAACTGAGAATCTCCGGTTAATTTAGTTTGATTGATTAGGATTTGAAGCGACTCAGCGTGAGTGATCGGTTTCCTAGTGGAAGCGTGAGTTAATTACCGTCGAAGAAAATCCCTTTGGATAAAAAGAATCCCTCCACCACAAAGAAGAATAGGATAGTAGCTTTCTTTCCAATAACTGAGATACATTGAATCTAATCTTTATGAAAATCAGTCTGTCAAACTCACCTTAAACTGTTATGTGGACCAGACTGCATAAATCAGATTACTGGACTCCGACTTTCTTTATGAAAACATGGTAAAAAAAATCATGCAGGGGAAGTCGCATGATAAGCTGGACACCACTGTGTTGCTTTGACAAAGAAACTGAAACGACAAAGTAAGTTTCGGCTCTTTGTTGACTTACTTTCTAATGCGTTTGCTTTCTGAAGTTGGCTCTCTCTCATCCGTCTTTTTTTTCTGACCTCTTAAAAATAATTTTCGCCTCTATTGCGGGATAATGGTCAAACAATTGGGATTGCCAGACAGTTTGAACAGTCGAGAATGTAAACTGCTACAAATTGGATTGACCAAGTTTTGTACACAATGAGGGTCGAAACAGTTTTCTGCGCCATAACTTGTTTGCTCGCGTTTTGCAAAGTGTAAACAGAGATATTCTCTCACCTTTATTTCATTAAGAAGTGTTCCGCTGAAAGCTAAGTAGATCCATGGGTTTGTACAAGAATTCAACGAGGCGAGCAGCTGAATTATCACAATGACAGCGCTGATGTTGTAAGCTGCAAAGAATAAGAAGCTAACGGACATCAGCGGCAAAATCCACTTAGCAAAAGAAATCGTGTGACGCCTGTCATACAGGCAGGGTTGCAACTTCACCATAATAAAATTCAATGCCAATGTGGCAAAAGAGAACGACATAAGAAGAAAATGTACTACCTGCCCTTCGAAACGCAATACGCTAGTTGTTGTCAACAGACGCTACTGTTACAGATAAGGCCAGACCTGGGCCTAAGTCAACTAGGAAAAAAAGGGTACTTTTATCGAAAATGCTTTCATTGTGAATTATCGCAATGACAGAGCTGATGTTGTCAGCTGCAAAGAATTAGAAGCTAACGGAGATTAGCGGCAAAATCCACTTAGAACAAGACCAAAGGTGTCGACGGGATCCATAAAATTCAATATTTGATCCAGACAATTGGGTCTTGTCCACGCCAGATTAAATCTTCGCCAGACTCCTTGAACATTTTTACTATTAAAATTCAGAAACAGATTAAGGCCAAAAAGCTAATTGTCTGAGAAAACCAAGTTCAGATATGGATTCAGCATGTTTGTGTTTACCCCTATAAGTCATATCTGTTTGGACGAAAACTTCCTGCCTTACGTCTGCGAATTTCCCAGTTTCGGTCGAAATCCGGAACTACCTGTCCGGCAAAAAAAAAAAGCTAAAATCGAACTCAGCGTATCTTCTTTCCCCTATATCGAACAGCTAATCAACTTCAAACTAAAATTTAACTTAAAACAAATTTTCCAGTTCCAGTCGGGCTCCGGGCGAACCATATGTCCGGGTACAAAATGACTGCCATACACGGATTCAGCATCTCTTCTTACCCCTATATCGGATATCTAATCAACTACGAAGACTTTTAACAATTTTCGAGTTTTGGCCGGATTCCGGGCAAACTACTTGCCCGGCAAGAAAATGATTTTCACCATCGTGTTCAACATGTCTTACTACCCCTAAACCGAACATATAATTAACTTCAAATAAAACTTTTACTTTTAACAGATTTTCCGGTTTTGGCCGGATTCCGGGCTAACTACTTGTCCGGCGAGAAAATGGTTTTCACCATCATGTTCAGCATGTCTTCTTACCCCTAAATCGAACATCCAATCAACTTCTAACAAACTTTCCGGTTTGGCCGGATTCTGGGCGAACTACTTGTCCGTCGAGAAAAAGGTTTCCACCATCGTGTTCGGCATGTCTTCTTACCCCATAATCGACTGTCCCATTGGCTGTTCAAAAATAGTTTGCTTACCCCTTAATTTAAACCCCCTCCCCCCCCCTAAATATGGGGCTACAAAGCCCATTTACGAACTCGATCTTACTCTGGACCCAAATAATCCTCACGCCAAGTTTAATCAAAATATCTCATTCCCTTCGAGAGTTATCGTGCTTCCAGACGGACGGACGGACAGACTGACGGACGGACAACTTTTGCGATATCGTAGGCATCCCTCCACTTACGTTTTGGGATCCCAAAAAGGAATCGTGTGACGCTGGTCGTAAAGGCAGGGTTGCAAATTCACCAAAATAAAATTCACTGCCAATATGACAAAAGCGTACGACCTAAGAAGAAAATGTACTACGTGCGCTTCGAAGCGCAACACGCTGGTTTTTTCAACTGACGGTACTGTATACCACCCTGTGCATGATCCTACAGACAAGGCCTGACCTAGGACTGAATCAACTAAGAAAGAAAGGGTACTTTTTTCGCAAACACTTTTTTTCGCTGTCATCGCTGTCATTCTGAATTATCACAATGACAGCTCTGATGTTGTAAGGTGCAAAGAATAAGAAGCTAACGGACATCAGCGGCAAAATCCGCTTGGCAAAAGGAATCGTAGGACGCTGGTCATACAGGCAGGGTTGCAACTTCACCAA
The DNA here is from genome assembly GCA_030848855.1 of Branchinecta sandiegonensis. Classification (NCBI taxonomy): domain Eukaryota; kingdom Metazoa; phylum Arthropoda; class Branchiopoda; order Anostraca; family Branchinectidae; genus Branchinecta; species Branchinecta sandiegonensis. The sequence continues at coordinate 16,465,702 of JAUPMV010000016.1, read as the reverse complement.
AATAAAATTGGCTGCGAATGTGGCAAAAGATGTGGCACCTAAGAAGAAAATGTCCTACCTGCGCTTCGAAACGCAATACGCTAATTGTTGTCAACAGACGCTACTGTTACAGATAAGGCCTAACCTCGGCCTGAATCAACTAGGAAACAAAGGGTACTTTTTTCGAAAATGCTGTCATTGTGAATTATCGCAATGACAGCGCTGATGTCGTAAGCTGCGAAGAATAAGAAGCTAACGGACATCAGCGGCAAAATCCACTTGGCAAAAGGAATCGTGGAACGCTGGTCATTCAGGCAGGGTAGCAACTTCACCAAATTAAAATTCACTGCCAATTTGGCAAAACAGTACGACAAAAGAAGAAAATGTACTACCTGCGCTTCGAAGCGCAATACGCTAATTGTTGTCAACTGACGCTACTGTTACAAATAAGGTCTAACACCGGCCTGAATCAACTAGGAAAGAAAGGGCAATCTTTTCGAAAATCGCTGTCATTGTGCAATATCACACTGACAGCGCTGATTTGTAAACTGCAAAGAATAAAAAGCTAACCTAACGGACATCACGGCAAAATCCGCTTTGCAAAAGGAATAGTGTGGCGCTGGTCATACTGGCAGGGTTGCAACTTCACTAGACAAAATTCACTGCCAATGTAGCAAAAAAGTACGACCTAAGAAGAAAATGTACTACAAAGCGCAACACGCTAAATCTTGTAAACCGAGGCATGATCCTACAGATATGGCCTGACCTGGGTCTGAATCAACTAGGAAAGAAAGGGTTCGTTTTTCGAAACCGCTGTCATTCTGCATTATCCCAATGACAGCGCTGATTTGTAAACTGCAAAGAATAAAAAGCTAATGGACATCACGGCAAAATCCACTTTGCAAAAGGAATAGTGTGGCGCTGGTCATACAGGCAGGGTTGCAACTTCACTAAACAAAATTCACTGCCAATGTAGCAAAAAAAATACGATCTAAGAAGAAAATATGCTACGTGCGCTTCCAAGCGCAACACGCTAAATCTTGTCAACCGACACACTGAAAACCACCCTGCGCATGATCATACAGATATGGCTAGATATCAGCTGGGAAAGAAAGGGTACTTTTTTGAAAAGTACTGCTTTTCTCAAATGCACAGGTTCAAATTGCAGTCAAATTTCAAATGCACTACTACTCACGACTAAATGCGTACTAAAAAGGTAATAGTTGGTATGAGTACGGTATCGATAACGATATATTAATATATCGGACCAAATATCGATATCGAAACCGAAACATCGAAACCGACGGTTCTATTCTTCTTTGCGGGTTGAAGAAATATATCATGTTATGTAACTTATATAATAGCTTTTTTTCTCTTTCTTTTTCGGGAATGTTTGACATTCTAGGACGGAAAGATTTAGAATGTGCCAGGAATTTTCGTTTCAAATACTATAAATTTCTTATCTACCTGAATTGGCGTTAGAAGAGCTCACGTATTACTGCATACTTTTTGCCCGCTATGACCCTTGTGCGAAGCGTTGATTATCCAGTAGTTCGTATTTTGTCCACAGTCGTTCTCATCACTTAGTATCATACCTGGCGTTTCTTTCCTCATTTTCAGGGTGAAAAAGGTTTTTTTAGAAAATGATAGACGAGTGACGAAAGTTTTGATCTGGAAAAATGTTTTGGAACCCGGTTTTTCTGTTTGTTGTTGACCTTTCGCTTTTTGAGAGGACCCAAAAGAAGTGCCTAAATGTCGCAAATAAGAAAATTAATGGCCAGTTTCCGCCGTACTGACTAACATTAGTTATGATTAATTAATTGCAACTTGTCAATGGCCGAATCCAAGTTCGTAGAAAAATGAAGGAAAAGAAAATTAATAGACTTTAAAATTCCAAGGGGACAAATTGGCAACTTCGGATACAAGGAGTTGAAGGTGATTCACTGTGGGTCCTTGCTCGGCAGACTAGGATATTTTCGAACGCAAATTTGTCGGCCAAAACGAACTACTCCTAACAGTAACCCTTGGTCCACACTGCCAGAGTTTTGTGCAAAACTCTTCCGTATGCGACATCGAAGGGTTGCTCACTTCCAGAAATAATGCACATCAGGTGGCGGAGAGTGGACACCCCCTCACGATATACAATTGTGCAAAAATCAAGACAAAATATAAGTTCTGTCCAGTTTCAGGTGCGTTGAAAAAATTGGTCCAACAATACGCATACGACAATGCGTATTGCGTGAAAATAAACAACAAAAGGGTAAAAGATGCTTTGCCTTTTTCCAGAAAAGAATATTATCATCCGAGGATGGTTAAATACTAACCGATTACGACTAGATGACCTATACAATCTGACTAGCATTTCTAAGTGGTTTATTGTTCCGAGGGTCGTCCCCTCGCCGTAAGGGTTTAATTGAGAGAAAGAGATACAGTTTGTCGACACAATAGAATAAACACATATGAACAGTGGCAGCCAGTTTTCACATGTCCTAATGGGCGAGCCTACATTAGAGAGACGTAAGCGACCGCATTTCTTTACCGTACAACAGCAATGAGACCAGACCGAATCATCCGGGTCCATCCAAACAAAACCAAATAAAAAATAATATTTCTAGAGTAGTATCGGTTCAAAGAGACCCTTAAAGGTATCCAACTCATGGTCACCCTGGATCCAACCTAGACCATTCCGAATCCAAATACTACTCGTGTCGGAGACCATGCTCAGTTTTTGCGGTAGCATGTTCGTTGCGGTGTACATCGGTAGGCTACGACTCAGTTGTAAGTCGGAAAATCAGAGAATAATGGTGCACCTTCAGTACAGAGTGTGAATCAGGGAAGAAAGAAGAACGTGAGGATGCGGAAGTAAAACGTGAACTGGGGATTGATTTTTTTTGGTATGCCTAGGATGATTAGGCGGCGCTACCATTAGTTACCTACCCGTTAGCGGTACCGAGCCTTTATCTCTGTCGGCCTCAAGTGATGGATATATATTGTTTCAGTGATTTTAAGTTAAAGACTGAACCTGAAAGCTGGAAACCCTCCCATGATGCATGTACCGTGTCCTTTCTTTCTCCAGAAGGTAATAAATGAAACTGTTCAAATCGTACAGGAGCAACGACAGGATCTTTCTAGCACACTTCGCACTGTTTGTCTGTTTAGGTTCCAGTATACGAAACTAATTGAATACATTAAAACTTGGCTCTTCTTTTAACAAATTTCATACTGCTTTGGCTGTTTTAAGCCTTTTCCCAGGCCCATGGACTTTTAGCAAAAACTTGAGATAACCGGTGTTACGTATCTATGGCACAATACGCGAAAACTCATCGGGAGAATAATGCGCATGGAGAATACTGAATCGTGGCTAGTTCAATGATTATTGAGGTGTCGTTAGCGGGTTTAAAATAAATATTCCTTGAGCTCAAGCTGATTTTGAAACATATATTCAAATAATTCATAAAACGGATTTCAGCTACGATGCTTTAGCATCGATATATCGGCCCTTCTTGGCCTGGGTCCTCGTCATTCTGTCAATCTTCAGCGTATATAAGGTTTCAAGCCAAGCTGACCATTCAATTCAAATACAATAGAAAAAACGAGATTTTCGGGTTTTTTTCCCTTGATCAGCTAGTTACCCCTCCAAGATGATGTGCGAGGGCTAAATAAATTTCGGATATTTCGGTTGCACTTCCGGCAAACCGTCCTCAGCGAAGAAAACAACAAAATTAAATCATAAAATCCACAACAATCACAACAGGAAAACGATGCGGAACCAACAGACAATAAGACGACATTTAACTAAAAACCAGAAGAACGGTGCGGACTGAACGACATGCAGATAAAAATAAAATAACCAAAGATAAAATGTGCGTGTTAAAAGTGTATATGTACATATCTGTGATTATTTACAATTCTGAGTTCTGTATATATTAACAATTTACCATCCGTCTGGGAAAGCGCAGAAGCTTTCCCGTCGACATCGAGCGTCAACATCGAGGAAGGATATAAACCTGTAATAAATAACGTGACGCTGAAGATTGACAGCCTGACGAGGACCCTTGCCAAGAAGGGCCGAAATATAGATGCTAAAGCATCGTAGCTGACACATCCGTCTCATGTATTATTTGAAGATGGGTTTAAAATGTAACACATGAAAAATGTAAGAATCAATGGATGTAATTACGAAAGTAGGTTGCATCGGTATTATAGGTAAGATGGGTCCTTTCACAGTTCGGCGGCGCTTGTGACCTTTGAGTAAAATCCTTAGCAGTTGCTCCAATTTGGCTGATATTTTAATCTGACATGCAGGATATAAGCGAGGATAGGACAATACTAATTGTTGAATGTCTCCTTTTGGAACCATCGGTATATAGAAAAAGAACGAAAATGGCCTTTACTTTATTGGTCTATACATTCTATCATATCTATGACACCAAATACAAACAAAAATAAATAGTGTCATCAACGTCTGCTCTCTGGAAATTTGCATCTTGGGAATTGCACACTCGATGTGTGCATGTAAAAAATTCGATGGATTCTAGGAAGAAATTGTACTGGCGATGAGTGTCTGACATAGATTAGGTGGTTAGAACGATGTATGATGAATGGTTTACAGGAGTTCTCTAGTTGGGAAGATCCCTTAAAGCTCTGCCTTCATTTAATTTGTTTTTGCATTTGGAAAGTGATTAAGATTTTCTCTTTGTTTCTTTTTTCTTTTTGCCGCAGCCCTTGGGCTTTCTTATAACTAAATATCAGATCGTACCGCCGTATCTACTAATTTTCCATACAAAATCCGCCATAGTATACCCCAATAATTTAGGAAGTCGTAATGTCGTAAACTGCAACAGTCCAAAGGCACCGTTAAATCTGAAAGATCGGTATTTACCTCAAAGCAGAAACGGCAGAGTTGCTTTTTCGTATGTTAAAAAAATTATCATTGAACAAGTAAAAACGACCGAGCCTTTTTCGTTTAAGAACCTACCGTTTTCTGGGGGTGCGTAGACCAGGAAGAGTTGGACGACACAAAAGGGGGCCCAGCAGGCGATGAAGCAGAGGACGACCACGAAGGACATCTTGATTGTCTTCACCTTCGCTCGAGTGATTCTGTTGCTGTTGGAACGGCGAAGAAGCATTGGGCGCATCGTAAGGCTTTTATCGTCGGGCGAGTTGCGCAGAGTCCAACGCCTCGTCACGGTTCTAGAAGTTGAAAGGAAAGAATGTAAACAATCTCGCCCAGATATCAGCAGTGGACATGGTGGAGGCCAACAAAAACCTTTCACACATATTATAAATCGGGCATAATAAGAAAAAAACGTGTAAACTTGTGTTCTTTGTAGGAATCGGAAAATCGTGCGCCACTCTATTAATTGGAAAGAAGAATTACCACCCTGATATTTCAATTGAGAGCCACCATGCGGATTATTTCCTATTCGTCCTCCAATGACCATGATCATCATTCAGTCTTATGGAAAACCCAGCTAAGATGTGTCTTTAATCATATTCCTTTCAGCCAAAAAAAGTGCGAATCTTCGTGACGATGATTGTAATTAATTAATTAAGAATCTTTTTACTATATAAGTTTAATAACCTTAAGTCGCACGTAGAGTTCTGGCTGGCTAGTAGCATGGATAGCAGATTGTTGTTGTTACATCGGCTCACTGGCACTCCAGTGTACCCGAAATTCAGCATATTTCCAGTCTGCGCCACGCCATTTTTGAAGACATCCAGGGTAGTAGCGTCGATCGTTTTTTCCGAAAGGCTGTTCCAGAGTCGTAAGCTCCGTGCAGAGAAACAAGAGCTACGAGCTCACACGGCACTTGATACGAGTGGGTGGTACAAGGAGGTAAATGAGAATGTCACAATATACCCCGCCATCCAAAAATGCAGCTCGGACCTAGACATCGGATATCTAGTTTCGCCGAAATCTGAGCTTTTCCGTCATCGCCTCGGATCATCTAGGGCAAATGACGTTCTACCTTCCAAGTCTCAACCCAATAGATTCACTCGCTTGGCCTCTATACGTCCCTACCGCAGCCAAACTTGATTTGGACTCCTAAATGGATCATCTGAAGCATTTCTCTTGCCACCTATTAAGTTTCACTCAAATCTGAGCGTTTTTGAGAATTTCCGGTAGCTCTTCCCCTTCCCCCACCGTTGTCGAATCCGGGTCGAACCGTGAAATATTGTCATCTAGGGCATGTGATCTCTCCATATATTCCAAGTTTCCTTCAAATCGCTCCACTTGTTTGACCCGTGTGAGAGCAACACCATTTCCGGAGCTCCCCTTGCAACTACCCCCCCCCCCCCCCCACTGTGGCTTAATACGACTCCGAAACATGAATGTCGCATCTCTGACATCTCCTGCTCCCGTCCATCAAGTTTGACTGGAACCGGAGCATAGCCTATCTGCAAATTTCGGGTTCCTGCTTAACCCCCGCTCCCCTACCGTGGCCGGAACCGATCCAGACGCAAAATAACAAATAAAGGCCGCATAAATTCGGTAGGCCTACTGTTCAACTTGCATCCCATTCAGTCTCTCCGTTTGGTTTTGTTCATGTCAAAAAGTTTCCGGACTCCCCCTCCAACTCTCCCAACTGTGGCCGAATGTGATTTGGACGCATGTTTTGCTTGTCTATGGCATTAGTTCTTATCACCCATAAAGTTTCACTCGAATGGGACCACCCGCTCGCAACTTACGGAAGCCAGTGATTTCCGGATTCCCCTTTCTTCAACTCCCCAGAGATGGTCGGATCCAGGGACACAAGTTTTCCTAGGACATTATGTTTGGTCCTTTAGTCACTAATATCCCTGCAAATTTTCATCGTCCTTAGAATATCTGGAACTATTCAACTGGCGATCACCGGAATTCCGGGAAACATCCTGCAACTCTCCCCAAAGAGCCCCGATACAATCTGGTTCTGTCGATTACGTATCTAGGGCTGACGCTTGTTCTTCCCACCAAGTTCCATCCCAATCTCTCGACTCTAAGGGTTGCACGAGATGTCCGGGGCCTCCCTCCAATCCCCCTCCCCACAAGTATCGGATCTGGTCAAAACTTGACATGGGACACCTGAGACTATAGTTGTTTCCACTTCCCAAGTTTCATTCAATTCCGATCACCCGTTCAAGAATTACGTATGCCACTAGATTCCGGGCTCCCCATCCATCCACTTCCCCCCATGATGGTTGAATCGGGGAAACGCCTATTCTTAAGTCAGTCTGTTCGGGTCCCTTATGCGCCTCCCAAGTTTCATCGCCTAGCACATCAGGAATTACCGAATTGGTGGGATCCCCAGAATTATGGACTCCCCTCCAAAACCCCCAAAATGCCAGAATCCAGTCCGGTTATATCAGCGATGCATGTAGGACTTGTTCTTGTTCTTCCCACCAAGTTTCATCCCGATCCCTCCACTCTAAGCGTTTCCCGGTATTTCCGGTTCCCCCTCCAGCTCCCCCCAAAGTCACCGGATCCGGTATGGATTTGAAGTGGGTCGGGTGAGATACGGGGTCTTTCCAAATATTAAGTTTCACAAGATCCCATTCAAAAGTTACAAATATCTCAAGATTCCGGATTCTTCCTGCCTCCACTCCCCTCACGATGCTTGGATCGGGGGTTACCGCCTTTCTCTAAAGGAACCTGTGACATTTGGCCGCAAAAGCTGCTCTTTTTTAGTTCCAAAGAAAAACTCGGAGATTTCTGTCGTTGAGCAAATCTGTGTTTTCATGGCACCTGCAGCTTCGCTCAATTGCCATATACCGATCACTTTCGGTCGGTCGGTCCACTCTTCTCGAGTTAGGGTACTTCCAGAAGTGCTATGACGATGAAACTTGGCAGGCATATAAGGGACAATAGTCACTTGGCCGATGCGACCATCGTGGGGGGAGGGGGTGGTGGGGGAATCCGGAAAATAGGGGCATGTATAACTTTCGAACGGGTGATCGGATCTTAATGACACTTGATATCTGAAAAGAACTTGTGTCTCAGATGTCTCATTTCAAGTCCGGACCGAAAATCTTGTGAAACTCTCACAGTGGAGCGATCGGGATGAAACTTGGTGGGAAGAACAAGCACAAGCTCTAGATACATCACTGACAGAGCTGGTCCGGATTCGGACACTGTGGTTGGAGGGGGAGGAGGCGGGTTTCGGAATTCCAGCGATCCGTAGTTAATGTACTTCCAGGTGGACTAGGACGACAAAACTTGGCAGGCATATCAGGGACCCGACCAGATTAACTTGGAAACAGTCACTTGCCCGATCCGACCATCGTGGGCGGAGGGGGAGACGGCGAAATCCGGAAATTAGTGGCATACATAACTTTCGAACGGGTTTTCGGATCTTAATGAAACTTGATATCTTGAAAGACCTCATGTCTCAGATGTCCCATTTCAACTCAGGACCGGATCCGATGACCTGGGGGGGGGGGGGGTTGAGAACCGGAAATCTTGTGGCACGCATAGAGTGGAGCGATAAGGATGACACTTGGTGGGAAGTACAGAAGTCCTAGGTGCATCAATGACAGAATCGGACCGGATTCGGGTACCGAGGGGGGAGCTGTATAGTGGTGTCCAGAATTCCGGTGGTCATGAGTTAAGGTACTTCCAGATGTGCTAGGACAATTTGCTGGAGCATTAGAAACTTGACATCATTGGGTTAGACATCGTCACTTCTCCGATCCCACCATCCCTTAAAGAACTCATCTTCACCGCAAAGTACAAAAAATACTTTTAAGCAAAATTCGCTTTTTCACGATCGCCATGAGCACATGATGCTTTTTTGCTAAGAAATTAATTTTTAGCACCCTTAAAGTGCGCATGTTAACCGAAAAGTTAAACTACTTTTGACCATCACTCTTGCAAGTGCCATATGAGATTCCAGCTCTTGTTTATTGACAGGTTAAAACCGGTACCGTAGCAGATTTCTTGATTTCTGTTTTTCTGTGATGTGTATTTCATCGGTTTTTATGGCACTTGCAGCCTCTGGCTCAAGTGCCATATACCGATCACAATTCCGTCTGTCGGTCTGTCGGTCTGTCGGTCGGTCCGAGTTTTTTTGTCCCACATATCCGAGTTAAGGTACTTCCAGATGTGCTAGGACAATGAAACTTGGCAGGCATATCAGGGACCCGACCAAACTAACCTGGAAATAATCAGTTTCCCGATCCGACCATATGGGGGGGAGTGCGGGGCGCTGGAAACTTGCAAATTTAGGGCATTTTGTCACTTTTTTCTGAGTTAGGGTACTTCTAGATGAGCTAGGACAATGAAACTTGGCAGGAATATCAGGGACCCGACCAAACGAACCTGGAAATAATCAGTTTCCCGATCCGACCATATGCGGGGGAGTGGGGGCGCTCGAAACTTGAAAATTTAGGGCATTTTGTCACACTTTTTCGAGTTAGGGTACTTCCAGATGAGCTAGGACAATGAAACTTGGCAGGAATATCAGGGACCTGACCAAAGTAACCTGGAAATAATAAGTTTCCCGATCCGACCATATGCGGGGGAGTTGGGGCGCTGGAAACTTGAAAATTTAGGGCATTTTGTCACACTTTTCCGAGTGAGGGTACTTCCAGATGAGCTAGGACAATGAAACTTGGCAGGAATATCACGGACCCGACCAAACTAACCTGGAAATAATCAGTTTCCCGATCCGACCATATGGGGGGGAGTGCGGGGCGCTGGAAACTTGAAAATTTAGGGCATTTTGTCACACTTTTTCGAGTTAGGGTACTTCCAGTTGTGCTAGGACCATGAAACTTGGCAGGCATATCAGAGACCCGACCAAACAAAATTAGGAATAATCAGTTTTCTGATCCGACCATTTTTGGGGGGGGGGTGGAGGGCAGGGGAATCCGGGAAACTGAGAAGTGTGTAACTTTCGAACGGATGATCGGATTGTAATGAAACTTCATAACTGAAGAGAATATATATCTGTAATGTCCCGTTTAAAGTCTTGACCGGATTCGGTAGCCAGGGGGGAGTTGGGGGGGGGAGACCGGAAATTTCAATAAACGGTTAGAATGGAGGGGTCGGAGTGAAACTTGCTGGGAAGAACAAGCATCTGCTCTAGATAAGTCCTTTAGACCATTGTACTGGATCCGGACACTTATGGGGGGGGGGGGGTCGGAATTCCGGTGATGGTGGTTTTTTGGATTTTCACGATGAAACTTGGCAGGCATATCAGGGACCCAATCAAACTGACTTCAAAATAAAAATATTGTCGATCAGATAATGGTGGGGGAGTGGAGGGAGGGGAATCCGCAGGGGAATCCGGGAAATTGAGAAGTGTGTAACTTTCGAACGGATGATCGGATTGTAATGAAACTTCATAACTGAACAGAATATATATCTGTAATGTCCCGTTTAAAGTCTTGACCGGATTCGGTAGCCAGGGGGGAGTTGGGGGGGGGGGAGACCGGAAATTTCAAGAAACGGTTAGAATCGAGGGATCGGAGTGAAACTTGCTGGGAAGAACAAGCATATGCTCTAGATAAGTCCTTTAGGCCATTGTACTTGATCCGGACACTTATGGGGGGGGGGGGGTCCCGGAATTCCGGTGATGGTGGTTTTGGGGATTTTCACGATGAAACTTGGCAGGCATATCAGGGACCCAATCAAACTGACTTCAAAATAAAATTTTTGTCGATCAGATAATGGTGGGGGGAGTGGAGGCAGGGGAATCCGAAATTTTCAGTCATGCGTAATTTTGGAATGGTTGATCGGATTCGAGTGAAATTTAAGAATTCAACAGAGGACATTTCTCCGATGATTTTTTTCATATCCGGACCGGATCCGGCAACTATTGGGGGGGGGGGGGGGGGGAAATACGTGCCCCGTTTAGAATGGAGGGATCGGGATGGAACTTTGTGGGAAGAACAAACAGATGCTCTAGGTAAGTCATTTGCTGAATCGGATTGGCTACGTGCACCGCGGGGGAGCTGGGTGGGGTGGGGGGGGGGGGGGGGGGTGGACCGGAAATCTCGAGAAACGGTTAGAATGATGGTATCGGAGTGAAACTTGCTGGGAAGAACAAACATCTGGTCCATATAAATCTTTTACATAATTTGACTGGATCCGGACACTTGAGGGGGGGGGGAGGAGGGGTATCCCGGAATTCCGTTTTTGGGGGATTTTCACGACGAAACTTGGAAGGCATATCAGGGACCCGGTCAAACTGACTTGGAATAAAAAAAAAATCCTCAATATGATAATCTTGGGGGGGGGAGTTGAGGGAGGGGAATCCGGAATATTGAGTCATGCGTAACTTTGGAACGGGTGATCGGATTCGAGTGAAATTTAATAATTAAACAGAGGACATTTTTCTCTTGTGACCTTTTTCATTTCCGGACCGAATCCGGCAATTATCGGGGGGAGGGCGGAAAATACTTGACCCGCTTAGACTGGTGTGATCTGGATCGAACTTCGTGGGAATGACAAACAGATGCTCTGGATTAATCATTTACAGAACCGGATTGGCTCCGGGTATTGTGGGTGGAGTTGGAGGAGGGGGGGGGGGAGTCTGGGATTCCGGTGATCGCGCGTTAAGGTACTTCCAGATGTGCTAGGACGATGAAACTTCGCTGGAATATTGGAGACTCAACAACATTTGCTTAGAAATTGCTACTTCCCAAATCCGATTATTCCTTAAAGTACCAATCTTGACCGCAAAGTAAAAAAAATACTTTTAAGCAATATATGCATTTTCGTGATGCCCATCAGCCCATTAGCAGTTTTGCCTCAAGGGTTTTGCTTACAAATGAAGTTCCAGCTCCCTTATAGTGCGCATCTCAACCGCCAAGTCGAAACTTACTCTTGATCAATCAAATCATCTTGACACATGCAAGTGCCATATGAGCTTACAGCTCTTGTTATGGGACTTGCAGCTCCGCTCAAGGGCCAAATACCGATCACTTTTCGGTCTGTCGGTCCACTCTTCTCGAGTTAGGGTACTTCCAGAAGTGCTAGGACGACGAAACTTGGCAGGCATATTAGGGTCCCAACCAAACTAACTTGGACATAGGCACTTGTCCGATCTGACTATCGTGGGGGGAGGGGGAGGTGGCGGAATCCGGAAAATAGGGGCATGCATAACTTTCGAACGGGTGATCGGATCTTAATGAAACTTGATATCTGGAAAGACCTCGTGTCTCCGATGTCTCATTTGAAGTCCGAACCGGATCCGATGAATCTGGGGGGGGGGGAGTCGGAGGGGGAAACCGGAAATCGTGTGAAACTCTCAGAGTGGAGCGATCGGGATGAAACTTGGTGGGAAGAACAAGCACAAGCTCTAGATACATCAATGACAGAACTGGACCGCATTCGGACCCTGTGGGGGGAGTTGGAGGGGGCGGAATTCCGGTGATCCGTAGTTAATGTACTTCCAGGTGGGCTAGGACGATAAAACTTTGAAGGCGTATCAGGGATTCGACCAGATTAACTTGGAAACAGTCACTTGCCCGATCAGACCATCGTGGGGGGAGGGGGAGACGGTGGAATCTGGAAACTAGTGGCATACATAACTTTCGAACGGGTTATCGGATCTTAATGAAACTTGATATCTTGAAAGACCTCATGTCTCAGATATCCCATTTCAATTCAGGACCGTATCCGATGAACTGGGGGGAGAGGGGGTCGCAGGGGAGAACCGGAAATCTTGTGACACGCACAGAGTGGAGCGATCAGGATGTAACTTGGTGGGAAGTATAGGCACAAGTTGTAGGTGTCGGCGTCGGACAGGAAACGGGTACCGAGGGGGGTTGGGCTGTAGGGGGGTATACGGAATTCCGGTGTGGAATTTCCGATCTTAACTGAAAAATGAAAAAAAAAACTTTGACGATCACTTCCATCCTCTGACCCAGCCTTGCAAGTATGGCACATCTTAACTGAAAAAAAAAAAAAAAAAAATTTGACCATCACTTCCATACCTGCCTTGCAAGTGCCACACGAGCTTCCGTCTCTTGTTTATCCACTTGAAAAAGGGAATGAGTTAAAATTTGAGAAAAAACAAAATACGTCACGTGATCGAAAATAAGATCAATGCGAAAACCAACTTCAAGTTTGCTTTTATAAGACGACCTAATGTCCATAAGAGAAACAAATCAATTTTCCCGAATATAGTTGCTTTGAAATTGGCCAAAAAGCTTGGAAATCGCAGAAATTTGAGGCTCTTCGTAACCCGGGCATGTATTAAAACGCATTTGGTTCGCTTCGCTGAAACAAAGTCTGAATAGTATTACTCGCTACGGTATCTCCGTTCGATGCTTCATAGACTTTGGACTGATCAATAGATCAGAACTTCGATGTGTGCGAAGAAAAAAATAATTAGAATCCTATGCAACAGTCTTTAAGAGCTTTTTTGCTTTTTGAATAATCACACTGTTATGCGATCAGCCTTAATACATCACACTGTAATGCTCACTAATTATATCGGCAACGTTGGGGACGGGAGGGGGGGGGGGGGGGGGGGGCAAAATAGGTGCCCACAAAAACAAGGTACCACAGTTTGTGCCTGCATTTTCAAGCCGGTGATAGTGATGGTTCTGTGGGAAAGTTTAGGGAAAAGTTTTGTTCTTTCCAGTCTTAACAAGGTCCGTATTCCGTACTTTAAGGAGGTACAGCTAGTGCTTTGACAATGGATGGTCATTAGGGATAAAAAAAAAAGCGCTTGGATTAAGGGCGTAGAAAACTAGCAACGAGTTTAAAGGCCGTATCCAAACCTGAACTTTAGCTTTTCCTTCGGACAAGTTCAAGTTCAAGTTTTTAATCTTACACAAAAATACAAATACATTATCCAAGCACTGTGGAGAACAGAAATTCGAACATGCAGTGCTTGTTAAAAATTTTACTATACTAACAACAACTACGTACCCTATAAATCTAACAAAAATAATATAACATAATTTATCTGACCTGAATAAAATGACCTGCTATCTACCAAGTAAATAAATAAAAACTACCTCTTTTGAAAAACAAACAAAAATGACAAACCATTTGATATTCGTAAGCGAGAATGTGTACATCATAAACCCACCCACTTTCGAATTTGTTCCGTGGTCAAGACGGGACGAAATTTTTGGCATCTAACATTCGAATCTGAAGTTGTAACTCATTTTACCAGTTTACGACTGTTTAAGAGCTGGTTGATACAGACATTGACAATTGTGTCATATTAATTATTGTTTGATAATTCATTGTACCCACAGAAGTTATTTTAGAGTCCTGGCGTCGCGGAACTCTAAAACAGTTACAGGCAGTGAGCAAATTGGGCAAGCTGGTCTGAACCATGAAGGAATTGAATGTTTGTGCAGTTTTTCATTGACTGTGACAATTGTGGAACGGGCAGTGGATTTGATTACCAGCAGATTAGGTCGTCTTTAAAGCAGAACTGTAACCTGATTCTTTTCTATAATTTCTTTCTTAATAACAAGCCCAGTAACCAGCCCGGCTATTTTCAATCCTCCTTTCACAGTTGTCTTCATGCTTTTGCTACGCTTAGCCAAATCTAATCTTGCCGTGTAGATTATTATCACAATCATGCCCCGCCTCTCTTGTCGTTTCTGATTGTCGTTCGTCGCAGGCACGGATTGTACAGACTAATCAGATCCTTGATCCACAATCAAGCTCTGCCTCTCGCGTCGTTTCTGATTGGTTTCGTCGTAGGCAAGGATTGTACAGACTAATCAGATACCTTGTCTGCGCTTTCACAGTGAAGAAACATAGCTAAGGAATTTGAACTGGAGTTGAAACTAGGATGATTGAAACCGGAATTCCAAGGAATTTGAACTGTGTATAGCAACTTCTTATCCTGGGTGGGGCGTATGAACGAAAAACTCTTCGGTGAATCTTTAATGATATGATCAACTTACCCAACGTCTTTATCCGCGCTATCATCTCCCGAAACACTCCTGCTTCCCTCAGCACTGTACTTCCATATCTTATATGAGATCATGACGTAACACCAAGTTATCACCAATAGTGGCAATATAAACACCATCACAGTAAACCACGTGACATACGCTCTAGCCCCCCAAGGTAGTTCAAACACAACCCAGCAGTCTGTTTCGCCTGGGGAGACCTCTGTCTCTTTGAACAGGAAGGGCTGCGGGATTGTTAACAGGGCGGCTAGGACGTATGACGTGCAGACGAGCGCTCGTGCGATTTTCATGGAGCTCCACTGCACTCGCTCGAAGCAGCAAATTGCGCGGTATCGGTCAACGGCCATTGCGACGAGGATGTACGTTGACAGATAGAGCGGCATCACTTGTCCGAACTTCACAGCGCGACACAGCATGTCCCCGCCAAGAAAGCGATAAGTAATGTCCCAGATGAACTGAGGGAGAATATTAAACAGTGCAACCAAAAGGTCTGCGAGACTCAGATGAAACATAAAGAAATACATTCTGGACCGCCGGTTTTTGTGCCGAAGCGTGACGAGCATAAACAAGTTCCCGACAAGGGCAAGGAGAAATATTGTTCCGAGAATTGTGATTTCAGCTACGGCAAGATGTTCGTTTCTTCCTGAAGATTCTGTTGTGTTCTCGGTTCTTCGAAGCGTATTGTTCTTATATGTGATATTCAGCCGCATGTTCTCTGATGAGTCTTCCATTGTGGCTCCTAGAAACGAAAGTTTTTAAAGCACCTACGACGCTCCTGTTACCATTTTTAGCTAACTGTACTCAGTGGCGTCCCGAGGGGGGGGGGCCGCGCCCCCCCCTACGTTTTGGGCATTCGGTCAAATTTTCGCCGAAGTGCCGTACTGCCTATTTTATAAAAATCTTTTGTACCCACATTTCCAAATTAGGCAATTTAACGTGTTTATTGGTTCCCATTCTTTATCGAATTTGGTAATTAGTCCAACTTTTGTTCAGTCCGAGTCGATTTCACCGCATTCGGTACGCTCCTACGTAAATTCGGTCATTTAACGTATTTATCTGGTCACATTCGTTAGCGAATTCGGTCGGACTTTTCTCAAGTCCCTATCTGTTCTATCGCAGTCGGTCAGTCCACTTCATAATTCGGTCATTAATCAGATTCATTTGGTTCTGATTCGTGACCGAATTCGACAATTCATCCAACTTTTGTTCAGTCCGAGTCGATTTCACCCCATTCGGTACGTCCCTACGTAAATTCGGTAATTGAAAGTATTTATTTGGTCACATTCGTTGGCGAATTCGGTACCGGACATATCTCAAGTCCGTATCTGTTCTATCGCATTCAGTTAATCCATTTCATAATTCGGTCATTTATCAGATTCATTTGGTTTTAATTCTTTACCGAATTCGGTAATTCACCTGATTTTTGTTTGGTCCGCATCTGTTACCAGACTTACTACATTCGGTGGTTTTAGGTCATTCTCCCAAGAGAAATTCCATTCCCAAATTCGATCGTTATAACGCTCCCGATCTGCTCCTTTTTATTTAGTGAATTTTTCGGTAGTACGAATTCATTATTTGGTTCACCCCAGTTACTGTGCTTGGTAATTCAAGTGGCATTTATTTAGCTCCTGTTCTTTACTATTTAACGGTAGCTTTAACTGGTCTCCATTCATTACTTATACTTATAACGATTGCAGAACTTCAGAAATAATCTCCTGACCTGAAAAGCTCCCTATTTTTGTTTGCTGTAGATTCGGAATAATTGTACTTTTCATCTATTTAACCCTGGATGAACCCTTTTTCCGCCAGTCAGCTCTGTGGTTTAATAGGTAGCCGTGGGATCGCAAAAAGGCACTTTGATCATCAGTGTTTCCAAAAAACTTCGCCTGCCGAACATATTGGCAGTCTTCACTATTTAGAAGAAGGGTACGTCATTTAGTCGGCGTTTGAGGCTTGGAATTTTGAGGTGCTTGAGCCACGTTAAAAGCCAGAATTTGTCAGAAAAAAGGCGGATCAAAAAATTTTTGCCTACGGCGCTTTAATTTTTCCTGGGTGAAGGTAAAAGGCTAGTGACTGCGTATTTTCTCTTTTGACTTGATTTTGTACATACTAAGCAACTTTTTACATTCGATCTTCTTGGAGACAATTCGCTGTGTTTTAGACAGACATTATAAATTCGGTCAATATCAGGTACCGATTCGGTCAATTTTTACAAGGTTCGCCCCCCCCCCCCCCCCCCCAATGAAGAAAGGCTCGGGACGCCCCTGACTGTACTTGTCATATTTGATGGTGGAAAACGGATACGTCAGCTTAATTTTATTGGAGCTATATTTCGGCCCTTCTTGGAAAGGGTCCTCTTCAGGCTCAAAACCGCTCAAGTTGGAAAGATGAACTTGTGGGAAACACCAGGCCGAAATATGCCTCCAATAAAATTCAGCTGACGTATCCGTTTTCCACCATCAAATATGATTCGCAGTCAGCTTGGGCTGAAGGAATATTTGTACTTGTCATTTAGGCCATCGACACGTGAAAGCACCTAGCTCGTTGAACTACCCATATCTCAGTTAACCACGCAGAGGGGTCACGGTTCAGGGCTCTGGACATTTTGTTATTTAGTTTGTTATTAAAAAGAACCTGAACCTGAACCTGAACGGTCACTCTGAAAACTGCGTTGGACTTTCCAGAAATGTTCGGTCGACGCTACTTGACACTACTAGGCTACGTTGAGAGACTGGTTTGCGAGCTCGTCGAAATCTTACCTTTTTTGTTTCCCGCTAAAAAAAAAAATCAAACTGACAAAGTTAATATTTTTTTTTTGCTTCGAGATACCTGTACTTGACCAGGTTTGGTCGGGTTGAAAATTCGAGCGCAATTCGTGGTAGTACTGAAAATGTGCGAAAACAAGAACTTTTGGGACTGAAAATACACAACGGGAATGGAGGGGCTGGAGACAAAGAAAGAACGGGCATAGCTACCGGCTTTTTTATTATTCAAATTCCTCAAAGATTTTTCGGACTGAAAATACACAACGGGAGTGGAGATAAAGAATGAACTGGCATATGATTTAAAGGGTTCGTGCCAGTAAACTATGACCATTCATTATTTCTTCTCATCTCTCATTGAACATTTCCATGCTCTAAATTCTCGTTCCAACTCTGTTCTTCCCGGAATCGCTGTTTGTCTTTTTTAGCGATAATCAAAATATTTGGTCATGATCAGGATCGAACCTTAAACTGCCGGACGAAATTTAATAATTTAACGAAGGCATAGTTTCACCAAGGAGCACGTTAGTTAGAAAAATGAATTTTAAAGTTTTGTAATATTTTGGCAACATTTGCATTTATTTTGTTTTGGAAGATATTTTAGACAGGGATTTGAATTAAGGCAGGAGTAAAACAAATTGGGATAGATTAAAGTTGAATTTCAGAACCGAGGTCAGTTCTTTTTGGAAGGAAGCAAGTTTAACCGAGGTCTACATTAATCAAGGAGCCGGCTACACCTTGGTTCTTTCAGTTGATCAGCCAGCGATTATTCAGTTTTCTGGCGATGATTAATTTCAGTCATTCGGGTTCGAGATGTAGAAGTGGATAAAAGTTAATTCATTACGTTTTGAGTCAGACCTGTGGAAGGTCGTTGCTGAGAGGATTTAAAAGTTAAATGCTGCTGTATATAAATATTTTTTCATTATTTTTAAATGTAAATACACGTCTACGTTTTCTAGAACTAATTAACGAGGTAGATATTAGCTTCGAGTTAAAGAAAGAGTTTTTTAGCATGCACGTTACTTTGTAGAGTTAAGTGCGGTTCACACCGCTCGTGAACCATGTACAGATTAGCGCTACATAACAGATTAATGGCGCATAACAGTTAACAAAAGAAACAGTACAGAACAATAATCAGAAACAAACCACGTCCTCAGCCCCATTAAAATCCGAATACGCACTTAAAACATGATATATTCCCTAAACCTCAACATTGCGTCCGGAAAGACGAGAGGCCGGATTTACCTTTTCTACGGATCCTAAACGTAATGAATGTTGTGACTTCGTAAAGTTTGCCGGTCCATCTGCTAGTCGTAACTCTCACAATTGAGTTACTTCGTTCAAAATTGGTCTGAGGATTCTTTGGTCGGGTATGAAGATTATAACCTAAATTCTATGTGTACGTGTGGGGGAAGGAATTTCAGGTGAAGGTTTGAAAAACGAGCTAATGAGACAGTCGGGATAAAGGGTACATGGATTATTCGTATCTGAAATTCATTTTTGCGCCGGATAACTAGTTCACTCAAAATTAAAAAAAAAAAATTCTGTCTGACATCAATTAAACTGTCAAGATATGAGTCAAAGACACGCTGTAACTTTATCTTAACGACAAAAAAAAATGAACTTCGATAGTGCTTATAATTTTTTGATCAGTTTGTTTAGAATCTCTCTATCAATCTATCTGGTTTTTTCCTGCTGGGTCGATACTACGGACGGAAATCAACAAAAACAGGAAGTCCCGACACTTATTCCCCACCATTTAATCTTGAACTAACTTTTTTTTACCTTTTATTAACTTTTGACAGTAGTGAGACAAAATCAGCTTACCCGTCCAGTATACCGGAAATGTCTACTAGTAATTTTTCTAGAAAAATGCTCTAGTAGTAGTTTCTAGTGTAAATTCCTAGATTGTCGAACTGTTCCGAGAACTAATACTCATTGTCAAAAGAGCAGAAGGATGCGATTGAAAAAAAACATGTCTAATCTTGTGGAGGTGTTTCCTTTTGCGTTTACAGGCTGATAAGAGTTTAAACAAGCGATTAAAAATAAATTCCTCATTCAATAACAAACAACAAGATTAGCTGCTCTTGTTTCGAGCCGGCGCCATAAAAATTTGTTGACGGTTCATTGCACTAATCAACAAAATTAAATGTTGGACTCATTCATTCAACTTCATCTTTAATTTGCATATTCTTTTGTTTATTTAAATCCAAGTACCTTTGACGTTTACAAGGTCAGTATCCACTCAGTATTAGACGCACTTAACCTGTTGTATATTCCAGATGCAGCTTACTAACGCTTATACTGCTTCGTACTATTTGGTCATGGTGATTTTATTCTTTTTTGGTCAGAAGAGATGAGAAGATTCTTCCCGACATTCGAAAAAGAATAATTTCAAAATATCTGGTCTGTCTTTATTTTATCATTGTTATCTTTGCCAGCAGACCCTTTACTGTATTAAGCTTTCAGTATAAAATCAAAATATTAGTTTTTGGGATCTCAGAACGCACGTGGAGGGATGGACTACCTGTGACTTCGTGACAGTTGTCCATCTGTCAGCAAGACAACGGTCGCAGGGAGTCGAAAGATATTTTCTTCAAACTTGGTGTGAGGATCCGGTGGGTCAAAGTCCAGGTCAAGATCGTAGATGACCGAAAAAACACTGTTTAGAAGAAGAAAAAAACACTGTTTCGAAAAAAAACTGCCTGATTTTAAGAAAAAACAACTGCTTTTAAGAAAAATTGACAATCTATATGAAAAACTACACTTTTTAAGAAAAATCAACTACGATTACGGTCATCCGACCGATGACCGGGGTTCAATTTACGGGATGTAATAAAATAGGTTTTGAAGTTAATGAGATAATCGTTTTAGGGGTAAGGTGACATGCTGAGCCCATATCTGAACTTGTTTTTCCTGCTAGACAAATAGTTCCTCCGGAATCCGGCAAACAACAGAAATTTTTAATAAATAAAAGTTGTTTCTGAAGTCGATTGAATATTCAGTACTTAGGTAAATAGACCTGCTAAATCCAGTTTTGAACATTATTTCCTTGACGTTCAAGTAGTTCATCCGAAATCCGGGCAAAACTGGTAATTTGGCGGGATTAAAAGCTATTTTCTGAACTCGATTAATGAATCGTTATAGGGGTAAGGAGACTTGCTGGGTCCATTTTTTAACTTATTTTCCTTGACGGAAAAGGTTTTCGCCCGGAATCCGGCCAAGATTGAATTTCCTTCAAGTAATTTCTTTTTTTACTTGAAGGAAATTCCTTCGGAGTCGATTAGAGATTCGATTTAGGAGTGAAGATAAATGATGAATCCCAATCTGAACTTCATATATTCATTGAACAAGGAATTCGTCCGGAATTTAGCAACCCAGAAATCTCATAAATGTTAAAGTTAATTCTGAATTCGTATAGAGCTTCGATTTGAGGGCAAGCATGCATGATAGATTCGAATTAAATTCTTTCTTTTCTCAGCTGATCAGTCGTCGAGCCCTAATCCGTGAAAAATCTGCACTTTCATTCTTTTACATTTCTAATAAATTTCTGAATGTCGGTATAGAGATAATAGGACTGAATCGACCTACTTGCTTCCTATTACTAACGGTTAAGTTGGACGATCAGAATCGGATATAGTCAGGATTAACAAAATCCTCCAATAAAATTTACAAAGTGGTTTATACATAAAGAACATGTTGGATCGGAATAGTTTCGACTAGCATTGGTATTCTGGTGGTAACCTAACCCCAGTCTGGGTTATCTGAGCTGAAAAAAAAAATGTGTTTACGGTATCTGGCGAAGACACGAGATCTACAAGAACCGATTGACTGGGTCAAGATATCCAATAAATATAAGATTTTTTGGATCCCATAGAAACTTTTGGTCTTGTTTTTATATTATTCTTTCCGCATCTAGGGAAGAATTTCAAATTCAAAATTTTTCCAATAGAACCTTAAATAAATATTCCTTCAGCCCAAGCTGACCCTTGCCAAGAAGGGCCGAAATATAGCTCATATTTGATGTTGAAATATAGCTCATATTTGATGGTGGAAAACGGATACGTCAGCTGAATTTTATTGGAGCTATATTTCGGCCCTTCTTGGCAAGGGTCCTCTTCAGGCTCTTTTCTCTTTTGAGCCTGAAGAGGACCCTTGCCAAGAAAGGCCGAAATATAGCTCCAATAAAATTCAGCTGACGTATCCGTTTTCCACCATCAAATAAGAACTTTAAAACCTGTTGTATCATGGTTTCAGAATGAAAACAAAGAAATAGGTTTTTGTATTATCCTTTTCGCATCGCGTAACGATTTCTGCCAGTAGAATTTTTCCAGTAAAGAATAATTTTTAATGATAATATCTTTTCAGTGTATTCCAAAGTTAGGGAAGGTCAGTTTGTCCCTGTTTATTTATGCGTTTGTCATAAGGAAATGTTTAGCACTCGAGGTTTAAAGTTGACTGTCATAGTATTGGATCAGTGATTTGTATTTCAGTTTATTGTTTTGAACTTTACCTAAGGCCCCCTATGGCAGGTAGACAAACTCCATTTCTCGACTGGGCATGTATGTAAAATATATTTATTACCACATGTTTTTCGCGATTACGCTACACGCTAAAATCGCTAGTGCCATGCAAACATTGAGGTTCTTGCTAAGGAGATGACTCTCTTTCGGTGTGGGAGAAAGACCCCATCAGCTCTCTAATTTGATTACCCTAAGTGATATTACCGATTGTAATGGTTTATGAACGACACAAGCCCCTCGGTAGCTCGGCACTTTAATTGATGTGACATTGCGGGTACTTACAGATGTTGGTGACAAAAACTACCATCCAGTCTTCACGCCTCATTCAAACTGAGCAAATCTGTTTAAATAAAATTGTTCTGGACCCGTAGCGGCTAAGGCGCTCAGGCGTAACTCACGAAATCATGCTGTTACTATTTGTCATTTCCTTGGGATTCCGAGTTGTGTGATCTCCACTTTAGCAGTCTGGCTGTCAAATTTGTTCGTCAAACCTCTGACACCTCTCGTCAATATGTGTGGAAAGGCAAGAAAACAGGAAAAACTGTATTGGGTTCATTGAACTACTTGGTCAAGGAAGTCTTGTTCCAGTCTAGTTTTTAATTTAATTTAAATCAGTATAAATGGAGGGTCAAGGTCAAACCCGGAATACACACCGAATACAAACAAGACCAAAGGTTTCGATGGGAGCCCAAAAATTCAATATTTGATCCAGACAATTGGGTCTTGTCTACGCCAGATCCAGTCTTGTGTTTACCCCTATAAGTCATATCTGTTTGGACAAAAACCTCCTGCCTTACTTCTGCGAATTTCCCAGTTTCGGCAGAATTCCGGAACTACCTGTCTGGCAAAAAAAAAGAAGCTAAAATCGAACTCAGCGTATCTTCTTTCCCCTATATCGAACATCTAATCAACTTCAAATTAAAATTTAACTTAAAACAAATTTTCCGGTTCCAGCCGGATTCCGGGCGAACTATATGTCCGGGTACAAAATGACTGTCATACACGGATTCAGCATCTCTTCTTACCCCTAAATCGGATATCTAATCAACTACGAAGACTTTTAACAATTTTCCGGTTTTGGCCAGATTCCGGGCGAACTACTTGCCCGGCAAGAAAATGATTTTCACCGTCGTGTTCAGCATGTTTTACTGCCCCTAAACCGAACATATAATTAACTTCAAAAAAAACTTTAACTTTTAACAGATTTTCCGGTTTTGGCCGGATTCCGCGCTAACTACTTGTCCGGCGAGAAAATGGTTTTCTCCTTCCTGTTCAGCATGTCTTCTTACCTCTAAATCAAACATCCAATCAACTTCAATTAAAACTTTCACTTTTAACAAACTTTCCGGTTTTGGCCGAATTTCGGGCGAACTACTTGTCCGGCGAAAAAATGGTTTCCACCATCGTGTTCAGTAAGTCTTCTTACACGATAATCGACTGTCACATTAGCTATTTAAAAATATTTTGCTTACCCCTTAATTTACCCCCCCCCCCCCCTCCCCCACCCCTAAATATGGGGCTACAAAGCCCATCTACGAACTCGACCTTACTCTTGACCCAAACAATCCGCACACCAAGTTTCATCAAAATATCTCATTCCCTTCGAGAGTTATCGTGCTTACAGACGGATGGACGGACAGACAGACGGACGGACAGACGGACGGACGGACAGACGGACGGACGGACAGACGGATGGACGAACAGACGGACGGACGGACAGACGGATGGACGGACAGACGGACGGACGGACGGACAACTTTTTTGATGTCATAGGTATCCCTCCACTTACGTTTTGGGATCCCAAAAACGAATCATAAATCCGTTCATGTGTTCGAAGTTAGAAAACGCATTTGCACTTTAAGCGACGAACTATGTGATAAGATCTTAAATTTGATTTGTACATGTAAGCCTCTTAGCTAATGTTATTTTATACTAGAACGTTCGCGTTTCTTTTTCTCTTTTCTTTACATATAATCCTTACTGGTTATGAATAAACAACCAATCAAATAGTTTTACAGACCCGAGATTCATAGCACGCCCAAGTAGCTGTTGACCTCTTCTACTTCATCACCCGACAAGGCTGTGATGCTTCTTGATGGCGACGATGCCTACGCTCTGGAGGTTGAGATTGATGACTGTCATCTCTCTTGAAATTCAATTTCGGCCGTCGCTGTCCATTCGCCAAGGAAGTTCCTCAGGGGGACAGCGCAATTTGAGAAGAAGTTGTATAATTTTTTGCATACATTTTCGATGTTATAATCTGATTGCTCGACTAGTAGTTGTAAATATTTCGCTAATCACCTAATCTTCCAAATGAGTGGGTGCCGAATCATTTAATGACAGATATAATAAACATTGTGGTATGACCGCTAAAGGCCATTAGTCTTCTGGATGCCGTTGAGCTAATCTTTAGATCTTTCAGCGCGCTTAGCAACTCCGCTTTAGCTGTCATAATAATAATAACAATACAATAATAAGAATAATTTATTGCAAAAAAAGCCTGAGGCCATGGCAAAAATTGTAACATACTTGTTCGTCAATATGTGGTAGTGGTCTTTAGGTTTCTTGGCCATCGATTAAACGGCTGAAGTCGGCTCAAGAAATCTGATGATTAGTCACATGATAAAAGGTTATCGCTCCGCGTAAAAAAACAACAACAGAACAGGGGAAGAAGGGATTAAAAAATATGTATAGGCTATGTTGAATTTGCAGTCAGTTAAACCTTAATCTTCAATGGATGAAAAATAACAAATGAATAATTTTTTTAACACTTAGAACTGTAAAGCTGTCCGTGACTTTTCACAACCATAATACTTATTGCAAAACCCATAAAAGTTTTAAGACATCTTTCAGGAATTCACTCTAGCTCTATACTAGAAGACACATAGAATAGCTAGAGACAAGGCAAAAACAGCATGTTCACGTCGTTGGCTCGTTTCGTGGGTTTCGGGTTGATTTTGGAAAGTCGTAGACTCTTAGTTTTTCAGTGAAGCTACGTTTACACGGAGGGTATATACCCGTACTCCGCGGGCATTTTTTCCCTCAGCGGCAACAAATCCCCGGGTATTTTGGACTTGAGCTTCGTGAACTTTTTACCCGGTGACTTGTTTGTCGAAGGGTATTCTTCGGCGTTGGCAACAACAAAATTGGATTTTCGGGCAATAATTCTGATTATGTCCATATAAGAAGTGATCCAAATGGATATATATATGTGCCCATTGTAGCTTGGAGTAGCTTGGACTACATATCCTGAGCTTTACAACCTTGAAATCTATTCCCACAGTACTCTCCCTTGAGAAGTACCCGGGTACCGTCTGAACACTTTGAAGGAAACGTCTACATCTCATTACCTTGTGAGTTTACTTGATTTGATTTATAGAAACCTTGAAAACCCTGATACATGGTCAAATCTTCTATTAATTGATCTCCAGAAAGCTTTTGACCTTATTGATCATAATATTCTTGTTGAAAAGTTGCTTGGAGAGTTTAAAGTTAGTCCTTCTTGATAAAATTTTAGTTTCTTTTTTGACAAATCGATCACAAATTGTCAAATATAAAAATATTTTTTCTGAACCCCTCCCTATTTTTTGTGGTGTTCCCCAAGGTACTTTACTAGGCCCGATTTTAATCTTAATTATCATATATAGTCTTGTTTCTGAGCACCCTGATCGATGGGAATATTTTGACGACATCTCCGCTCTTGAGGTTTGCCGGCGAAATATCAAGAGCTCAGCAATGACCATTCTGGATGACATTACCCAGGAAGCTGCTCTGTCGCAAATGAAAGTCAACTCCAAGAAATCTTCAATTATGACAATTAGCTTTTTAAAATCTACCCCAGCCTTTCTTGACCTCATTCCCCTGACCGATGGGAATATTTTGACGACATCTCCGCTCTTGAGGTTTGCCGGCGAAATATCAAGAGCTCAGCAATGACCATTCTGGATGACATTACCCAGGAAGCTGCTCTGTCGCAAATGAAAGTCAACTCCAAGAAATCTTCAATTATGACAATTAGCTTTTTAAAATCTACCCCAGCCTTTCTTGACCTCATTCCCCCAGAAATCTCCGTTAAAAAAATTAAAATACTCGGAGTTACTTTAACCAATGATTTAAAATGGGATTCCCACATCAAAAATATTTTAAAACAAGCCTCCCTATGTTTTGATACTACTTATAAAATTTTCTTGCCCTTCTAAAGACCTCCTCCAAATTTACATTAGTTTTATCAGGCCTATTCTTGAATACGCTTGTCCTGTTTAGCACTTCGGGCTCTCTTCAGAACACGCAGACCGTATCGAGAACATTCAAAAAAGGGCCCTCATGATTATAAACGGGGAGGGTAAAGTGCCTTACAGTTTGCTTATAGTTACCTACTAAAAAGGTTCAAGCTGGCTACCCTGGAAGAGAGACGAACCCGCCTTAGCATCGATTTCGGTATTAAAAACCTATCTGTTCCCCGGTTACGTAATATTCTCCCACCCCCCTATTCTCCTATACGTATTAGACCCCAGCAAGAGAGATCCCAGAAATCCCCAAGCTGGCCCCTGTGGCCCCTCTTCATGAAAGATATAAAAGGAGCTTTGTTCCAGCATTTGTTGAGTTGTACAACAACCGATAAGTTAGTCCCTTGTAGTGTTTTTTTTTATCATTCGTTACAAAGTGTTATGCATTCTTCATTTTGTATGAAAAATACATAATGACTTTTGAAAAAGAAAATTCTATTCTATTCTATTCTACTTTACCCTCTCGTCTCCGGGGAAAAATACGCCCCGTGTAAATGATCCTTGACAAGATGTTTTTCCGAAACTCGTTGTATATGGCTGTTAACTGAGGTACTGCCCAAATCTCCCACTTGTCAGATCATTTGTGTATGCTCATTCATCTTATTCAAAACGGCATATTGCAATAAATTTAATCCACGTGTTTTCGTTTCAGACTACCCGCAGCTAAATACTTTTTATTTGATGCCTCTCTCAGGTAGGTAAGGTTATGACTAATCTCCTCCACCTTTTAGTTCACTTTTTTGCAGTAATTATTAAAGTAATTATCTGTTTCGTAATCTAATACTTGGTAACTTTTGGCTAATCAGCTTTTCTCTTGCTACCTATTAATAAGGCGTACATATCCCACCAGCACAGAACAGAAGCGGTGTAAAAATGTTGAAATATTCCTTTAACGTAAATTCTTATATTTAAAGTCACATATTCGACTTCTCATTTCAGCCGTCATTAAAAAGTGAAGCTTCCAACGGCTGTGCCCAGAACAAGTTAAACTAAGCGCCGCAGTCGACAAATTTTTAATCTGGCTTTTTTTCTGAAAAAAATTACCCGTACCTACCATACAAATTCTAGCTTTTCATGCGTTTCAAACCCCCAAGAATTTGAATCCCAAAACGCCAACTAAATGAAACAACGTTATTCCAACAGAAATAAAATCGAAATGCGTTGCAGGCGAAATTTTGTGTGAAACTATATTCAGATACTGCATAAAATGAATATGTCAGCTACGATGCTTTAGCAGCGATATTTCGGCCCTTCTTGGAAGGGTCCTCGTCAGGCTGTCAATCTTCAGCGTCAACGTCGAGGAAGGAAAAAAACCTACAATCATTACAGGTGTTCCGCACCGACAAACTAGTGAACTTTGGCCGAAGAAAGTACTTTCAGAAGACCTTAGGGCTCGGGGAGTCCCTCCCATAGTGTTGGCCCTAATAAGGAGCCGAAATGTATAATAAGAGTGATAATAAATAAAACAAGACATGAATTGGTCTATAAATGATGTTATGTCTGTACTTTCGAAATTTGTTTCCTAGGTATGTGTGGTCAATGATTCACAGAGATCTTTTTTTGTAGTTTTAGTGGTAGTTAGAAATAAGTTCGTTATTGTGTTTCTTTTTGTTTGTATTGCCATGGCCCTTGGACTTTTAAGGTAATAAATATCATATCATATAATATAAGAATAACACGCCACCAATCTTTGTGGCAAATTACACCTACAGAATTGCACTCTTCCATCTTCTTCCACCCCGATTTGTACCCCTTGGCTCGTTAATTTCACAACTTCATTTATTGTTGTAAACTTTTTCGTCTTCCTGTTGTTTTTCTGTTTAGTAAAAATCGTTCGGTAACCATTCATTCGTTTATTAGTTTGATTTTCCCTTTACTTTGTGTATCTTGAATATACCCTACCAAGATACCTTGATACCGCGTAATTGTCACTTTACTCTACTTTTTGCATCTTGAATATACCCTACCAAGATACATTGATAGCGCGTAATAAAAAACTCAAGGTCACGAATACCCGATGACCTCAACGTGTTAACTACTAGCATATATTTTCAAATCTTTGGAGATAATGAGATCTCCCAGGT
Organism: Branchinecta sandiegonensis; assembly: GCA_030848855.1. Taxonomy (NCBI): domain Eukaryota; kingdom Metazoa; phylum Arthropoda; class Branchiopoda; order Anostraca; family Branchinectidae; genus Branchinecta; species Branchinecta sandiegonensis. The sequence continues at coordinate 16,437,197 of JAUPMV010000016.1, read as the reverse complement.
TCAGGACCCTTAGAAAAAGATTACCAAGGTTGCGTGGGAAGTTTAAAATTTCCTATCCGTATAAACGACAGTGGAAAACTAGCAGCAGGTTGCATTAAGAAGTTCAAGTTTCCTGTTACTGGCGGGATTGTCAGCCATGATTGTTGTCTTAAAAATACTCCTTAATTAGGCACTTAATTTACTTTTTTTTTGTTTAAAACCATCTCAAGACCGTAATACCAGCAACCCTTTCCCTATCGTAGTTGCCATAAACACTGAAAGAACCACACATCCAAACACCTTTTTCAAGCCTTTCTTGAATATACCATACATTTTAAGTTTTTCGATTAACTACTTTTCTTTCCTCCATGGACTAGAAACTGCTAATTAACGACTCACTAGTTCAGTCACCCACTTCTGTCAAGTATCCTATACTCACTGACCTTCGCAGCGTAACTATTAGTTCAGATCCCGGAGAAAATCCTGTGAACTACTGAAATGTTCGAGGCGCAGAATCTTTGTTTGGAAACTTATTACGAAACTTATGAGAATTTTCGCGAAAATGAGTACTACAGGTTCGTTCATTCAGTCCTGTCAGTTAATCAGTACCTCAATGTTGCCAGGTTGGCGGACTTTACGCCAAACTGCCGGATTTTGTCGGAGACTGGCGTAAAGGTCTTTGCAACTGGCGTGTGGCGTAAAACGTGGCTGTTTTTCTTTATAACTGGCGGATTTTTTGGCGGGATGTGAAAAATTTACTATCTTAACGAATAACCGACTGTTTTTCAGAAAAATCGACTGTTCTTACGTCATTTTAATCGTCGCGACCGAATGCCGTAGAACTTTTTGGGGGTCTGTCTTGATAGTCATTGCGTTTTTGGGAGGGGTAGATTTTCCTGGCGTATTTTTCAAAGGCTGCGGCTTATCTTTTTTTACCACGATCCGGCAACACTGCAGTACCTACTTAACTGACCACAACAATGGAACTAGTTCATATTCCGGAGAAAATTCTAGGACCTACGAAACGTTCTAGGTTCAGATGTTTTATCTTTGTCTGGAAACAGTTTACCGCGCCATCACAAGAGATTTTTTTTCGCAAAAATGGGTACCTTGTAAAAATACTTTCCTTCACTCATTCAGATAATCAATACCTATTGGCCTCTACAGCTATACTACGAGTTCAGATCCTGGAGAAAATCCTGGGAACTACTGAAACTCTCGAAGACAGTTGTCTTATGATTTTTTTTTCTTTTCCGTTTAGTGCACCGTTTTCTGGATCTTTGTGTCGAAACTGTTTACCAAGCCTTCGAAAGCGATGTTTTTCGCGAAAATGAGCAGTAAAGTAACGTAGTTCGACTTTCACAGTTGGATACTTCGTTCCGAATGTTGACGTATCGCATTTAGGTTTTTCTCATTGTGACGCGATTTTTCATGCGTATTTTCGCATGCAAAATCTAGTCCATCTGTGTGCAAGTAGCTTAAAATTTGGTTCGTTCAGCCATTTCATATAACCAGTACCTACTTGACTGACCTCCGGAGCGTAGATACTAGCCCAGATTTCGGAGAAATCGTCGGAACTACTAGAACTCGAGGAAAGTTTGCCACTATCGAAAGCTTCTTGTGATTTTTTTTCTTCCGTTTTTGTGCACTATTTTCTCGTAAAGACTCAGTAAAAGTTCATTAATTCACTTTGTCAGGTAGAACAAAACCTATCAACCTTCGCAGCGTAACTATTATTAGATTATAGTAGATTTCTTATTGCTAAATTATAGAATAACCCATCATGATAAGTAACCGCCCATGAGAAAACATAAATGCACTGGCACTGGGCGGTTACCACAAACTACTTCAACTTCACTTAAACAATAACTTAATTTCATTTCAACACTAATTAATCAATTTTTTTCCTTATAACACACAAAAGAAAAAAAGAAGAAATAAAAGAAGAAGAAAGAAAAAATAAACATATAATGGTAATAAAAAATGAAATAATGCCTTTTACCTTCATTCTCTGAATCGTGACTCCTCACCCCTCCAACGAAAATTTCTTTACTCTTTTTTTATACAATTGTTGGTCTCCGCCGCCTTAATACTATCTGGGAGTGAATTCCATAACAACTGGCCCAAATGTTTAATTAAAAAGCTAGTTCGTCTACCACTCCTATACTCCGTCACCAGATTAGTAGCATTCCTTGTCAAATTATTATATTAGTTTAATTCCCGGAGAAAATCCTGGGAACTAATGACACGTTCGAGGCGCCGGATCTTGGTTCGAAAACATTTCATAGCACCACTGAAATCCTAGTGTCATTTCTTTCTTATCTGTTTTAACTGATAGCAGCGAAAGGTCATTACAGGAAAATTGTCTAGTGTTATCCTCCTTTGGACCCCTCCCCTGTTTTTTTCTTTCTTTCTCGTTCCTTTTTTCCCTTATTTTTCTCTCTTTTTCATTTAAAATTGAAACCATTGGTCCGGTCCGCATAAGAGCGTAGTAAAGATTTACCTGTTCACTCATGTCAATTAAAAAATTCCAACTAACTGTTAGTTTACTATTAGTTATAGTAACTATTAGTTTAGTTTCCGGAGAAAATCCTGGGAACTAATGACACGTTCGAGGCGCAGGATCTTGGTTCGAAAATATTTCATAAGACCACGGAAAGCCTAGTGTTATTTATTTCTTATCTGTTTTAACTGCAATGTTTCCACGTAACAGCGTAGTAAAGATTTATTTGTTCATGTCAAGCAAAAAATTCCAACTAACCCCTGCGGCGCAACTACTAGCTCATATTTCTATGGCACTTGCAGCCTCTGGCTCAAGTGCCATTTACCGATCACAATTCCGTCTGTCGGTCTGTCGGTCGGTCCGAGTTTTTTGTCCCACATATCCGAGTTAGGGTACTTCCAGATGTGCTAGGACAATGAAACTTGGCAGGCATATCAGGGACCGGACCAAACTAACCTGGAAATAATCAGTTTCCCGATCCGACCATATGGGGGGGGGGGGAGCGCGGGGCGCTGGAAACTTGCAAATTTAGGGCATTTTGTCACTTTTTTCTGAGTTAGGGTACTTCTAGATGAGCTAGGACAATGAAACTTGGCAGGAATATCAGGGACCCGACCAAACGAACCTGAAAATAATTAGTTTCCCGATCCGACCATATGCGGGGCAGTGGGGGCGCTCGAAACTTGAAAATTTAGGGCACTTTGTCACACTTTTTCGAGTTATGGTACTTCCAGATGAGCTAGGACAATGAAACTTGGCAGGAATATCAGGGACCTGACCAAAGTAACCTGGAAATAATAAGTTTCCCGATCCGACCATATGCGGGGGAGTTGGGGCGCTGGAAACTTGAAAATTTAGGGCATTTTGTCACACTTTTTCGAGTGAGGGTACTTCCAGATGAGCTAGGACAATGAAACTTGGCAGGAATATCGGGGACCCGACCAAACTAACCTGGAAATAATCAGTTTCCCGATCCGACCATGTGCGGGGAAGTGGGGGCGCTGGAAACTTGAAAATTTAGGGCATTTTGTCACACTTTTTCGAGTTAGGGTACTTCCAGTTGTGCTAGGACCATGAAACTTGGCAGGCATATCAGAGACCCGACCAAACAAAATTAGGAATAACCATTTTTCTGATCCAACCATTTTGGGGGGGGGGTAGCCAGGGCCGGTGGGGCCGGTAGCCAGGGGGGAGTTGGGGGGGGGAGACCGGAAATTTCAAGAAACGGTTAGAATGGAGGGATCGGAGTGAAACTTGCTGGGAAGAACAAGCATCTGCTCTAGATAAGTCCTTTAGAACATTGTACTGGATCCGGACACTTATGGGGGGGGGGGGGGGGTCCCGGAATTCCGGTGATGGTGGTTTTTTGGATTTTCACGGTGAAACTTGGCAGGCATATCAGGGACCCAATCAAACTGACTTCAAAATAAAAATATTGTCGATCAGATAATGGCGGGGGAGTGGAGGGAGGGGAATCCGCAGGGGAATCCGGGAAATTGAGAAGTGTGTAACTTTCGAACGGATGATCGGATTGTAATGAAACTTCATAACTGAACAGAATATATATCTGTAATGTCCCGTTTAAAGTCTTGACCGGATTCGGTAGCCAGGGGGGAGTTGGGGGGGGGGGGGGGGGAGACCGGAAATTTCAAGAAACGGTTAGAATGGAGGGATCGGAGTGAAACTTGCTGGGAAGAACAAGCATCTGCTCTAGATAAGTCCTTTAGACCATTGTACTTGATCCGGACACTTATGGGGGGGGGGGGGTCCCGGAATTCCGGTGATGGTGGTTTTGGGGATTTTCACGATGAAACTTGGCAGGCATATCAGGGACCCAATCAAACTGACTTCAAAATAAAAAAAACTGTCGATCAGATAATGGTGGGGGGAGTGGAGGGAGGGGAATCCGAAATTTTCAGTCATGCGTAATTTTGGAATGGGTGATCGGATTCGAGTGAAATTTAAGAATTCAACAGAGGACATTTCTCCGATGATTTTTTTCATATCCGGACCGGATCCGGCAACTATTGGGGGGGGGGCGGAAAATACGTGCCCCGTTTAGAATGGAGGGATCGGGATGGAACTTTGTGGGAAGAACAAACAGATGCTCTATGTAAGTCATTTGCTGAATCGGATTGGCTACGTGCACCGCGGGGGAGCTGGGTGGGATGGGGGGGGGGGGGGGGGGTGGACCGGTAATCTCGAGAAACGGTTAGAATGATGGTATCGGAGTGAAACTTACTGGGAAGAACAAACATCTTGTCCATGTAAATCTTTTACATAATTTGACTGGATCCGGACACTTGAGGGGGGGGGGGAGGAGGGGTATCCCGGAATTCCGTTTTTTGGGGGATTTTCACGACGAAACTTGGAAGGCATATCAGGGACCCGGTCAAATGACTTGGAATAAAAAAAAATCCTCGATATGATAATCTTGGGGGGGGGGGAGTTGAGGGAGGGGAATCCGGAATATTGAGTCATGCGTAACTTTGGAACGGGTGATCGGATTCGAGTGAAATTTAATAATTAAACAGAGGACATTTTTCTCTTGTGACCTTTTTCATTTCCGGACCGAATCCGGCAATTATCGGGGGGAGGGCGGAAAATACTTGACCCGCTTAGACTGGTGTGATCTGGATCGAACTTCGTGGGAATGACAGACAGATGCTCTGGATTAATCATTTACAGAACCGGATTGTCTCCGGTTATTGTGGGTGGAGTTGGAGGAGGGGGAGGGGGGTCTGGGATTCCGGTGATCACGCGTTAAGGTACTTCCAGATGTGCTAGGACGATGAAATTTCGCTGAAATATTGGAGACTCAACAACATTTGCTTAGAAAGTGCTACTTCCCAAATCCGATTATTCCTTAAAGTACCAATCTTGACCGCAAAGTAAAAAAAATACTTTTAAGCAATATATGCATTTTCGTGATGCCCATCAGCCCATTAGCAGTTTTGCCTCAAGGGTTTTGCTTACAAATGAAGTTCCAGCTCCCTTATAGCGCGCATCTCAACCGCAAAGTCGAAACTTACTTTTGATCAATCAAATCATCTTGACACATGCAAGTGCCATATGAGCTTACAGCTCTTGTTAAGAAAATCAGGGGAGCTTAAGAGTTGTTCCAGGCACAGGATCCTTGCAAACAGATTATCAAGACTGTGTGGAAAGTTTTTAAATTCCTGACCGTTGTAAATGACGTAGAATACTAGCAGCAGGTTCCACTGTGAAATTGAAGTCGCGTCCCCGGTTACTCGCGGGGTCGCTGCCCCATCTAGTGGTGATTGTTTACTGCTCTTTAATACGTACGTAATTTAATCTTTTTCGGGATATACCAAATTTTTCCTACTAAACACCACCTGTAGACGGTGACACCACCAGCCCTTGCCTTCCCAGGAGAGTGCCACAAACACTGAAAGAACCGGACATAAAACCACTTGAAGCACCTGCTCCACTTGCCGAAATTATGTCATAACCATACATTGAAGGAGAAATTCAAAATTCAAGATGCAAGTGTTACCCTTTTGGATGTTTCATCATCGCTTTCAAAAATCATGGAGAACAGGGCCCAACCAGCGCACGACGTCATCCACTGCTTCCTGACCGACGATTGAAAACTAAGTGTCTTTTTTGAGTGTTTGTGTGTTTTTTAATTTTTTCTTTATTTTCTTCATTTACTCCGCCTTTTCAAAATGGCGGGTCATGAATATATTACTTACTTACTTACTTCTGTCAAGTTGGTAACCCGTTTGCTCATCCCCTAGATACTGTCCAGTGACGCTGGGATATTTTATTCCCTTCTATGATTATAACGGTTCGTCTTGAATCATGGCCTGCTACAGTAGTTGATATTAATTTTTGTAGTTCTGTACTGTTCGCGTTTCTTCTTTCTTTTCTTTGTTTGAAAGTTGTTGTTATAAGTAAGTCAGTAAGTAAGTCATGTATTTAGTATCCTTGTTTTTTCAAGCGGAACAAAACAACGTAAAGAAGAAAGAGAAAAAAAAAGAAGTAAGAAAAAAAGAGAGGTATTTATGGCATAGCATGTATATATATACATAATTATTTCCTTCTTTGTGTATAATCGTTCATCTTTGAATCTTAGGCCGCTTCTAGTTAATGTTGCTTTTTGTAGTTAAGTACTAACCGTGTTTCTTCCTTTCTTTCTTCGTTTGAAAAGTTGTTGTTATGAGTACATTAGAAAGTAAGTAATGTGTTCATTGCCCGTATTTTTCACTCTGAAACTAAACGGGATAAGGATTAAGTTTAACGTGAAGTGTTGTAGCAACCTGATAGCGTTAGTGATGATGAAATATTCAGTACAGCCGTACAGCTTCGTGGGAAATGGAGAGGCTTTGTCGACGCCAGAGCAAAATAACACTAGGGAATCTATGCTTTCTATGCTTTGCAAACGAGCCATAGTCGTAGCGCAGCCCATTACACTTGCGGTATTTAAAGCGAGACAAACTTGCGAGTTTAGAAATTTATGGTAAAGCTAAGATGCTGTCTGCACACATCGTGGTAACAGGGGAGGTTGTACCTTTTTTTGCTGTGTTCAGAATACGAAGTAATTGGAGCCAGCGCTGGTGCGCGATTGCTTGAGTTTCAGTGGGGAAGTTCTCTATTCCTAATGGTGCTAGTGTCGCTGTTGTTTGAGTCTATGTCGCTGTTATGTGTTTCGAACCCCCAAGAATTTGAATCCCAAAACGCCAACGAAATGAAACCTATTCCAGTAGAAAAAAAAATCGAAATGCGTCGCAGGCGAAATTTTGTGTGAAACTAGATTCAAATACTGCATAAAACGGATGTATCAGCTACGATGCTTTAGCAGCGATATTTCGGCCCTTCTTGGGAAGGATCCTCGTCAGGCTGTCAATCTCTCAATCTTCAGCGTCAACGTCAAGGAAGGAAAAAAAACCTGCAATCATTACAGGTGTTCCGCACCGACAAACTAGTGAACTTTGGCCGAAGAAAGTACTTTCAGAAGACCTTTGGACTGACGCTACTCCCTAGTGTTATTTTGCTCTACGCGCCACTGAGGCTCAGGAGGATTTAAGGTCTAAGGTAAGATATTTTTATCATAATTAAGTAATATTCAGGATTGTATTTTTTCAGTATATTTGTATCTACTGTCGTATTTTTATGCCTTTTCTTGTGCTTGTTTCTTTGTAACGTAGCCTACTTGCCAGTTTCGGCGGATAATACAAAATCAATAAGGAAATACAAAATGTCAAAGGGCAACCACTATGCTATTCTGAACCAAGGCTAATCTCATTGTGGAATTTCCTTTTTATGTTTACAAGCTGACTTGATTTCAAAAATGCCAAAAACAAATAGAAGTTACTCATTCGATAGTGATAAACTAGTAAAATTATTCTTGTAGTTAGAAGTTGGCATGGATATCGTTCTTGGAATCCCAAAACGAAAGTGGAGGGATACTTATATGACATCGCACAAGTCGTCCGTCTGTCCGTCTGTTAGCGCGATAACTCTCGAAGGGAATGAGATATTTTGATGAAACTTGGTGTGAGGATTCTTTGTGTCAAGGGTAAGGTCATGTTTGTAGATGGGCTTTCTATCCCTACATTTAGGGGTAGGGGAGGGGGTTTAGATTAAGGGGCAAATAGAATATTTTTTAACAGCTAATTTGATATTCGATTATGGGTTAAGAGACATGCTGAACACGATGGTGAAAACCATTTTCTTGCCACAGAAGTAGTTCGTACGGAATCCGGCAAAAACCGGAAAGTTGGTTAAAAGTAAAGGTTTCGTTTGAAGTTGATTGAATTTTCTATTTAGGGGTAAGAAGACATGCTGAACATTTATGTGAAAATCGTTTTCTACCCGGACAACGAGTTCACTCGGAATCCGGCCGAAACCAAAAAATTTGTTAAAAGCAAAAGTTTTATTTGAAGTGGATTAGATGTTCTTTATAGAGATAAGGATATAATTCGTTTCTAAATTTTCTTTTTTTTGCTGGACAATTATTTCGCTCGGAATTCGGCCGAAACCGGAAATTTGGCAGATGTAAAGCAGGAAGTTTCGGTCATTCAGTATCGTCAAAATCGACTTGGCTCATAGAGGTATATCTGAACTTGGTTTTCTCTGATGATTAGCCTGCCGAAGACTGGATCTGACGAAGGCAAGACCCTATTGTCTGGATCAAATATTAGATAGTCTTGTTTAACAAGGTGATTCGGAAGCATTTTCGGTGTTTTAGCATCTAGACCACCCACGTTCAGGTTGCTAGTTCAGACCAAGATTCGACAGGATCATGTGGTCCTCTAGTGATGCAATTTCGAGGTACACGACAGGTTGCTGTAAAGCTGACTGCCCTTGCCCAAGCTGACTGGGACCATATACTAACAAGGCCAAAGGTTTCGATGGGATCCCTAAATTTCATATTTGATCCAGACAATTGGATCTTCTAGATATCTGGTCTTCGCCAGACTCCTTAAAACTTTTTACTATTAAAATTTAGAAACAGATTAAGGTCAATGACTATCATCTGGGAAAACCAAGTACAGATATGGATTCAGTGCTTCGACGAAATTAATCAAAACTCCACCTGCCTTGTATTTTTGCCAAATTTCCAGTTTCTGTCCGACTTTGGGCAAACTACTTATCCGTTAAAAAAAGCTCCAAAACGAATTTAGCACATCTCCTTACCCCTAGTGAACCTCTAATCTGCTTCAGATAAAACTATTATCGAAATTCTGGTTTTGGCCAGATTCCGGGCCAACTATTAATTCGGCGAGAAAATAATTTACATATATGGATTCAGCATGCCTCCGTACCACTGCATGGAACCTCTAATCAACTTCAGAAAAAACTTTTACTCGAACAAATTTCCCGGTTTCAGTCGGATTCCGGGCGAAATATGTGTCCGGGTAGAAAAAGATTGCCATATACTGATTCACCATGACTTCTTACCCCTGAATCGAACATCTAATCAAGTTCAAATAAAACTTTAACTTTAAATGCATTTTCTGGGTTTGGCCGGATTCCAGATGAACTACTTGTCCGGCGAGAAAATTATTTTCATATTCCGATTCAGCATGTCTTTTTACCCATAAGTCGACTATCTAATTAGCTTTTAAATGTATTTTTTTTCTTCCCTTAATTTGAACCCGCTCCCCCACCCTTAAATATAGGGTATTCATATTTTGGGATCCCGAAATGATTCAAATTAGCTAGGATATTCTTCAGCGATTTCTTGCTCTTTACGATTAGACGGTAGCCTCTACGTTAGCCTGTTGCCGGAAGAAACGCTCAATAATGCTCAACCTTCGAGACCAAAAAATGTCAAATTGACCGATCATTTCTTTTCCCGACATATTTAAACGTTCACATCGTGATATACTTAGTTGTATAATTCCTATTAGTAGCCGCTCGATCTTCTCGAAGGTTCAGTACCCCTCTTAACCTCGGCGGGAGATCACTGAATAATTAATGACCCATTGCCACCTTGCTTTGAAGAGTGAATTCTTTTCAAGTAATTTGTGGATAACGTTGGCTACCATGAGGATTTTGAACAAAACAGAGATAACAATGTGTTCGTAAAAATCTGACCCATCGAAAGATAATGGTGTCTCCCACCTTCTCCGTCAACATGAATCAGTTCTTCAGGTAAAATAACTGCGACTCATTGCCTCAAGTGCCAATAAACAGTCAAGTACTGTCTCAAGTTTTGCTTAAATAACGTCATTTCTACAAAATTTAAGGTCCCCAGAAAAAAAATGATGAAACCCCACCAATTTGCCATAAATAAACGTTAAAGTAGACCATTAAAAGGAAAGAAAAACAAAGTGAAAACGGTATGTTTGTTATTTTATTCTGAAGATATATTCAAAAGACGGAGAAAGCTCTTTTCCAGGAAGACTTCTCGGTAAAAATCTGGGAAATGTTTTACGTCTTGGTTTAAGACGTGGGTGTGGGAATCTTTCGTAAAGGATATGGTATAAAGGGATTTCTGTACCAAAGTGCATTCAAAATTTTTTTTTGGAATAGGTAAAAGAAATCTTTCGATAGGGAAAAGATGTTCTACCACTGGAAACTTACCTGTCCACAACTGCATCAATGTGATTCTAAATTAGTGAAAATCTTTATGGACAATGTTGTTGAGTGCTTTTCCACTGTTTCTTTATTTCTAGCTTTTTTCATTCTTGCTTGCGTCATAGATTCTTCATTTATTCATAGACGAATGGGACCTTTCCTTCAACAGAATTAATTCTTGGAATTCTTTTTGTTCAGCCGTCAGCCCAAAAGTCCAAACTGGACATTCACATTCGAGAATTGATCGGACGAAACCTCAATAAAACTCAAGGAGAACAATAAAGCAGCAACATTTGTGCATTACTTTCATGACTAGAAGCAAAACACATAAGAAATCTAGAAAAAGAATTTGATTTCGTCCGGTGTATCAGCAAACCTAAAAGACGTCTCATTGCTGATGCTAGGTTCCTAATTTACTGTTGTCATTTGACTGTGAACAAAAACCAGGTTACTCTACTGTATAATGTAAGAAAAGTTAAAGCGGACCACAAAAAATTATCTTTCTACCACACACACGATGATAACCATCCCCACTGCCACTATGAATGTTCAAAACCACAAAAAACACCGTCAAACAATAAACAAGTTACGAATACAAACCAAGTTTCCTAGGATTGTACTGATTTGGTCTGGACTAAATCTCAGCCGATTACCCGGGATAGCCGTTATGGCACGTAGGGAGCCAAGGATCAAAATAATAATTTCCATCTAACACTCCAACTGTTTATTACAAATACGAAAAAATGCAAAAACCAAGACCAGTTTAGTACTCCTGAAGACGGACAAAAAATAATCAATTAAGTCATATGATTCTTTGCTAATCAAGCGTAGAAAATTTCGTCATCTGAAAAAGAAGACGTTCTGCGTGGTTTTTTGCTCGAGCTAAAACAGCAACCCGGCAATCCAGTTCAAATCTAAATAATCTGGTGGCTTCCGATCAGTAAGAGAAGGTAAACAGAATGTTTGGATCAGGTCTTTAAAATAAACTTTCAACAAGGTGTTGAGTGTACAATGTGTATATGAAGCAAACAAAAAAGACTAGCCGGCCCTAACAACTCGACCCGAGATTTATAACTTCCAGAACTCGTGAAAGCCAACCGTAGGCTACACAAAAGGGAAAGCTAAAGGGGGCCCAAGAAAATTGCAGTATCGAAGCACTGAGGTTTACACACTTTTGCAGAGCAAGCTATGATCAACAAGTTATGTGCTCTTCAACACATCCAGTTTTATTGTTTTAGAAAAATATATTTGTCTGTAGTAAAAGAGAAAGCAGCTTCCCCTTCTAGAATGGCCGAAATAACAGTAAAAAAGAATAATAGGAATATAAAGATAATTTCGTAATCCAAACTGGCCTGACATATCAAAACAAATCAACGAAGAAACCAACGAAAATGGGGTTTGTAAAGGCCAACGAATATACTGGAATAAAAGGCGAGTATTTCGGGAGGCCATTCGCCTCCCTTCCTTAGCGCAGACATAAAATTTCGAGAACAAATGCCAAAACAAGGATGAAGATCAACAGCCAAGAAAAACGAAACTAAGCAGAAAACCAACGATAAACCGAAAATTAAAACCAAAATTGGAAGAATTGATGCCTAAAATAAAGACAACGGGCCACTCACCAATACCTGCGAATAACAATATAGTATCGAATACAAGCCGCATTTTCGCAGGTTTCTTCGTGGATTTTTTGTGAATAGGAATAGACACTTTCAGAATTTTTATAACAGATAACACGAAGATGCGCGGTTTCGACAGATAACGTGTAAAAGGGAACACTTCGGATGTTATCTGTTGTGTTTGAAAATGTTATGCATGAAATTTTATGCAGAACAAGCTTTGTTAGGAAGAGCCAAAAAAGCATCTATTGACTTTATTCCTTATCGTCATGATGTCGGAAAACTCAGCAGATACTTTTAGGCGGTTTTCCGGTTCTTCCCTGTGGTAACGCTTCTTGTGCATAACATTTTGAAACACAACAGGTAACATCCGAAGTGTTATCTGTTACGTATTATCTGTTGAAACCGCGCATCCTCGTGTTATCTGTTATGAAACTTCTGACTGTGAAGTAATCATGAGTTAGTAAGAGAGAAAAAAATCCCAGCTAATTCGTTCCAAGTCTAGTGGCGACGACCCCCCCCCCCCCTTCTAATAGGTAAAATTTCCGCTTAAGCATATCTGAAACAGGTTTCTATTAACCATTACGTGACACCTAGTAATTCATACAAGCTGATCATATGCAATCTTTAAGGTACCCGATCATTAGAATTTGAGATGAAGCAACTTACCGGATGTCTTGTAATAATGTGGTCTTGTTCCTTTGTTGATTTTTGCGTATTGCCTGGGAACTTTCATGTACTTAAGTAGTCTGAAATTTACTACTATAAAACCATCATTGTCATTATCGTTGCCATTCACTGAAAAAAAGTTTGGTGTAAATAAGGGGTTTTAGAGTCCTAATACTATCCCTTTTATTATCCCTGATATGGTAGGGATGTTCTGCCGAGTATCGTTGATTAAATGGATGAGAACTTCACTTAATTAAGTTCTCATCATTACCAATTGCCAATCGTCGAAGGCGGCTTATTATTTTACTTGCCAGTTACATCTGGGCCGTTTCCTTACCGTTGAGGAAAACGCCGATTAGGGATCAACACATGCACCATTTGTTGATCCTTCGATAAATTAATGGCTTTTCTGTCTCTTCACAAAAGCTCAGGCTGAACAGAGCCATAACTCTGAAAATAATCTCCAAAGCATACTTCACGCTTAAAGAAAATTTGTGTTTTTGGGATCCCAAAACGTAAGTGGAGGGATACCTATGACATCGCAAAAGTTGTTCGTCTGTCCGTCCGTCCGACCGTCCGTCTGTAAGCACGATAACTCTCGAAGGGAATGAGATATTTTGATTAAACTTGGTGTGAGGATTCGTTGAGTCGGCGGACCAGTCGAGTTCGTAAATGGGCGTTGTCGCCCTACATTTAGGGGTGGGGGAGGGGGTTCAAATTAAGGGGCAAACAAAATATTTTGAAACAGCTAATGTGATAGTCGATTATGGGGTAAGAAGACATGCTGAACACGATGGTGAAAATCATTTTGTAATCGGACAAGTAGTTCGCCCGTAATCCGGCCCAAACCGGAAAGTTTGTTAAAATTAAAAGTTTTATTTGGAGTTGATCAGATGTCCGATTTAGGGCAAGAAGACATGCTGAACTTTTATGTGAAAACAATTTTCTACCCGGACATGTAGTTCGCCCGGAATCCGGCCAAAACCGGAAAATTGTTAGAAGTTAAAGTTTTATTTCTAGCTGATTAGATAACCGATTTAGGGGTAAGAAGAGACGCTGAATCCGTGAGTGACAATCATATTTTACCCAGACATATAGTTCGACCGGAATCCGGCTTGAGTCGGAAAATTTGTTATAAGTTAAATTTTTATTTGACGTTGATTAGATGTTCATTATTGGGGAAAGAAGATACCCTGAGTTCGTTTTTGAGCTTTCTTTTTTCGCCTGACAAGTAGTTCTAGAGTTCGGCCGAAACCGGGAAATTGGCAGAAGTGGCAGGAACTTTTCGTCATAACAGATATGACTTTTACGGGTAAACACACATGCTGAATCCATATCTGAACTTGGTTTTCTCAGATGATTAGCTATTTGGCCTTAATCTGTTTCTGAATTTTACTTGTAAGAATGTTCAAGGATTCTGGCGATGACTGGATCTGGCTAAGACAAGACCCAGTTGTCTGGATCAGATATTGAATTTTTGGGATCCCATCGAAAACTTTGGACTTGTTTCCGATTAAAGTTGTTGTTGGAGATCTGGGCACGAAATAAATAAACTTAATTGGCTATAACACTTTTTTTCTAAGTGAAAAGGGTTTAGTCTTGAAAGTGCTATGCGCAATCTGTTATGAAACTTCTGGCAGTGTAGACCCCAGCTCAAGTCTCTCCTTAGCAGGGTTGTAGAGCGGGTCACAAGGGATTCATATCACTTTTGCCTTAATCAGGGATACAGGGTAGCAAAAAGGAACTGCGGTAGTTTGCTGGGTAAAAATAGAACAAAAATACTGTGCTCCACCACCGACCTCCTGAGCTCCCAAGTTAGGTTCTTGACAATGATCAGAGTAAAGTCACACATCTGGTCATTTACTGAAATAGCCGTGATAGATTATCTGCCATAATTTTCCCCTAAAATTTTACCAGCACAGAGTGAGGCATTTTCCTTTGTGAGGCATCTGTTACAAAATGTCAGACCGTCCTTGCCAGCTAAGAACAAGACCAAAGGTTTCGATGGGGTCCCAAAAATTTAATATTTGGTCTCGACAATTGCGTCTTATAGATAGGCCTATCTGGAAAAAATAATTTTTTACTTTAACCTGTTAACATTTGTACTATTAAAGTCTAGAAACAGATGAATGCCAATGGCTAGTCACCTGAGAAAACCAAGTTCATGTATGGATTCAGCATGTGCGTTTACCCCTATTTGTCATAACTACTTTGACGAAATTGATCGAAACTTCCTTGCTTACTTCTGCCAAATATTCGATTTCGGCTGGATACCGGATGTGATCCTTGCCCGACAAAAACTAAAGCTCAAAACGAATTCAGCACATCTACTTACCCCTATATCGAACCTCTAATCAACTTCAGATGAACTGTAACTTTTGACAAATTTTCAGGTCTTGGCCTGATTCCGGGCGAACTGTTTGTACGGCGAAAAAATATTCTCATGGACGGATTCAGGATTCAGGATTCTTACCACTATATCGAATCTGTAGTCAACTTCTGATCTGATGAAACTTTTAAGATTTTCCGGTTTCGGCCGGATTCCGGGCGGACTATATGTTCGGGTAGAAAATGATTGCCGTATATGTATTCAGTATGTCTGCTTACCCCTGAATCAAACATTTAATCAACTTCAAATAAAACTTTTATTTTAACAAATTTTCCGGTTTCGGCAGGATTACGGGCGAACTACTTGTCCGGATAGAAGACAATTGCCATTTATGAATTCAGCATTTCTTCTTGCCCCTAAATCGAACATTTAATCAACTACATTTAAAACTTTTACTTTTAAAACATTTTCCGGATTTGGCCGGATTCCGAACCAATTAATTCTCCAGCTAGAAAACAAGTTTCAGATATGGATTCAGCATGTCTCTTTACCACTATATCGACTATTTCACTGACTTTAAAAAAAAAAAAAATTGTCGTCCCTTAATTCGAAATCCCTCTCCCACCCCTGAATATGGGGCTACAAGGTTCTTCTACGAACTTGATCTGTACTTTGACCCAAATAGTCCTCATGCCAAGTTTGAAGTCTCAAACCCTTAGAGAGTTATCGTGCGACCAGACGGAAAGACGGACGGACGGGCGGACAGACGGACATTTACGAAATCGTAGGAATCCGTCACAAATCATGAAATGCAGACCTGGTTTTTAACAACGGTAATATGGAAGTATATTTTTTTTTTAGTTTTACACGGTGAGAATAGTTCAAGTGAAACTTTGAATCTGAAATCCCAATCATAAACGATTGGAAACAGTTGTTTCCGATCGTAATTTTATGATCGTTTTTTTCGTACCGATTCGAAACGATCGTTTTCAATTGTTTCCAATCGTTTTCAGTTGTTTTGATTCGAAACACTTGGTTTTGTTTTCAAATCATGAAATACAGACCTGATTTTTAACAACGGTAATAGGGAAGTTATTTTTTTTTAGTTTTACACAATGAAAACAGTTCAAGTGAAACTGTGAATCTGAAATCCCGTCGTTTCCGATCGTAATTTTACGATCGTTTTTTTCGTACCGATTCAAAACGATCGTTTTCAATTGTTTCCAATCGTTTTCAGTTGTTTCAATCAGAAACACTTGGTTTTGTTTTCAAATCAGGAAAGACAGAACTGAATTTTAACAACGGTAATAGGGAAGTTTATTTTTTTTTAGTTTTGCACAATGAAAATAGTTCAAGTGAAACTGTGAATAGGAAATCCCAATCGATAAACGATTGGAAACAGTTGTTTCCGATCGTAATTTTACGATCGTTTTTTTCGTACCGATTCAAAACGATCGTTTTCAATTGTTTCCATTCGTGTTAAGTTGTTTCGATCGGAAACACTTGGTTTTGTTTTCAAATCATGAAATACAGACCTGACTTTTAACAACGTTATTAGGGAAGTTTATTTTTTTAAAGTTTTACACATTAAAAATACTTCAAGTGAAACTCTGAATCTGAAATACCAATCGTAAACGATTGGAAACAGTTGTTTCCGATCGTAATTTTACGATCGTTTTTTTCGTACCGATTCAAAACGATCGTTTTCAATTGTTTCCAATCGTTTTCATTTGTTTCGATCGGAAACACTTGGTTTTGTTTTCAGACTTGTAATGTACGGTATTAGGGAAGTTTGTTTTTTGTTTTTACACAATCAAAATAGTTCAAGTGGAACTGTGAATCTGAAATCCCAATCGTAAAGGATTGGAAACAGTTATTTCCGATCGTAATTTTACGATCGCTTTTCTCGTACCGATTCAAAACAATCGTTTTCGATTGTTTCCAATCGTTTTCAGTTGTTTCCAATCGTTTTCAGTTGTTTGTATCGGAAGCAATTGGTTTTGTTTTCAAATCATGAAATACAGACCTGATTTTCAACAACGGTAATATGGAAGTTTATTTTTTTGTAGTTTTACACAATGAAAATAGTATAAGTGAAACTGTGAATCTGAAATCCCAATCGTAAACGATTGGAAACAGTTTCCGATCGTAATTTTACGATCGTTTTTTTCGTACCGATTCAAAACGATCGTTCAATTGTTTCCAATCGTTCTCAGTTGTTTCGATCGGAAACACTTGGTTTTGTTTTCAGATCATGAAATACAGACCTGACTTGTAATAACGGTATTAGTGAATTTTATTTTTTTTTGTTTTACACAATAAAAATAGTACAAGTGAAACTGTGAATCTGAAATCCCAATCGTAAACGATTGGAAACAGTTATTTCCGATCGTAATTTTACGATCGCTTTTCTCGTACGATTCAAAACGATCGTTTTCAATTGTTTCCAATCTTTTTCAGTTGTTTCAAATCATTTTCAGTTGTTTGGATCGGTCTGAACCGATCCAAACATCTGAAATCTGACAACCAATCAATCTGATGCAACAATCTGACAAACAATCTGAAATACCAATCGTAAACGATTGGAAACAGTTGTTTCCAATCGTAATTTTACGATCGTTTTTTTCGTACCGATTCAAAATGATCGTTCAATTGTTTCCAATCGTTCTCAGTTGTTTCGATCGGAAACACTTGGTTTTGTTTTCAAATCATGAAATACAGACCTGACTTGTAATAACGGTATTAGTGAAGTTTATTTTTTTTTGTTTTACACAATAAAAATAGTTCAAGTGAAACTCTGAATCTGAAATCCCAATCGTAAACGATTGGAAACAGTTGTTTCCGATCGTAATTTTACGATCGTTTTTTGTCGTACCGATTCAAAACGATCGTTTTCAATTGTTTCCAATCGTTTTTAGTTGTTTCGATCGGATCCTGATTTTTAAAAATTGTAATAGGGAAGTTTATATTTTGTTTAGTTTTACAGGATGAAAATAGTTCAAGTGAAACGGTGAATCGAAATCCCAACCGTAAACGATTGGGAACAACTGTTTCCAATCGTAATTTTAGAACTGTTTACGATCTTTTTTTTTCAAGTGTTATTGCACAACTGTTTACGATCTTCAGTTGTTTTCGATCGGAAACAGTTTTTTTTTCGATCGGAAACAGCTGGTTCTGTTCAAGATCCTGAAACAAGACCTGATTTTTAACAACGATAGTAGGGCAGGTGAATGTTTTTAGTTGTAAACGATCAAAATAATTTAACTGAAATGGCGAATCTGAACCCCAATCGCAAACGATTTGAAACAATCGTTGATTTTTTGAAGTTGAATTTTTTTTTAGTTGAAAACGATCAACATAGTTTAGCTCCCGTACGGAAATAGTGCAGTCGTAAACAACTGTTAACAATTTTTTACGATCGTTAACAACCGGAAACAATTGTTTACGATCGTTAACAACTGGAAACAATTGTTGACAACTGAAAACAATTGTTAACGATTGGTTTACAGTGATCGTTTACAACTAAAAAAAAAATCAACTTCCCTATAACCGTTGTTAAAACTCAGGTATGTATTTCACAGCTTGAAAACAAAACCAACTGTTTCCGATCGAAAACAATTGAAAACGACTGGAAACAATTGAAAACAATTGGGAACAATTGAAAACAATTGGAAACAATTGAACACGATTGGAAACAGTTTTTTCCAATCGTAATTTTCCGATATTTTTTTGGTACCGATTCAAAACGATTGTTTTTAACTGTTTCCAATCGTTTTCAGTTGTTCCCAATCGTTTTCAATTGTTTTCGATCGGAAACAGTTGGTTTTGTTTTCAAGCCGTGAAATACAGACCTGAGTTTTAACAACGGTAATAGGGAAGTTGATTTTTTTTTTAGTTGTAAAGGACCAAAATAATTTAACTGAAACGGTGAATCTGAAATCCCAATCGCAAACGATTGGAAATAACTGTTTACGATCGTTTTCAGTTGTTTTCGTTCGTTTTCAGTTGTTTCCGATCGGAAACGGTTGGTTTAGTTTGAAGTCCTGATTCAAGACCTGATTTCTAACAACAGTAGTTGAATTTTGTTGAGTTATGAACGATCAAAATAGTTAAGTGAAACGGCGAATCTGATCCCAATCGTAATCTTACAACTATTTCCGATTTTTTTTGTTTATCAAAAGTTTAAAAGACTTGGAAATGCTTGAAGTTGAGAGCTGTCATTCGTGTTATTACTATTTTAACTTTTCTTTGAAGCGCAAAATAATTCAAAAGTAGCTTTCGTAGTCGATGCCCCCTCTATACTACTAAAGCGTCTTCTGGTATATTTTTTAGAGTGCTGCCGTTTAATGGATATTGAAGAAAAATATGTTTCTCTATACAAAACAATGAGAATATCGATCCTCCTTATTGTTGTCGACTGAACTGAATCACAGAAAGTTAAGCATTACTTGAAGTTGGAGAGAAGTAGAAGACCTTCCAGTAACCAGTTATCGACGATCTACAGTTTAGGGAGGGCATAGGGGTAGGGGTGGATGGCGTGTTAAAAAAGAATCTGCAGTCGGAAATTCCGATCGTAAAAAATAAGATCCAAAACAATTGTTTTAGATCGTAAAAATAGAATTGGAAACAGATTTTTTCAATCGTAAAATGACGATTGGAAACAATCGGTTTCAGTCTTAAAACCACGATCATAAACAGCTGTTTTCGATCGTAAAATACAATTGGAAACAGTTGTTTTCAATCGTCAAATAACGATTGGAAACAATCGGTTTCGATCGTAAACAGCTGTTTCCGATCGTAAAAAGACGATCGTTTCCAATTGTTTACGATTGGAAAAATATCCCATAATACAACTGGAAAAAAAACGATCGTTTACGATCGTTTACGACATACGGGTCTAACTATTTCAGATAAGGTTGAAGGTTGTAGTTGTCAAAACACAAATATCTCTCTTAGAATATTTTTCTCCTTCATTTCTGCGTTTATGTATGGCCTGTCAGTGGAAACACGTCTGAAAGATTTTTCCGGGAAACAGAACATTGTTCCGATAATGGGTACTTAGTTTGCTTTGGAACATTTCAGTTTTTATATTAATATCTTTAGCCTTCTCTAGTCCATTCCAGGCTGTCTCGTTTAGCTAGGTGCCGAATTTGAGAAGTCCTGAATGCCTGTAGGTGTACCTTGAATCTTGGGAGAGTGTTAGACTCGATTGCGAGGTGATAGCTCATACCTAACAAGGGCAACGACCGGGGTTCAACATAAAATTCACCAATGTTTGGACATATAGCGTCGAGGCGTGTTTCTCCATGCGTCGTTGGGAACTTCACAACCTGTTTCAGTTGTTTGCTTCTTAACAAATACTTTATATTTAACTCATTTTGTCACCCATCGTCAGAATTGGATATTTGTGTGGATATTTTGTGGTAATGTAACCTGTGCTGAGCTGTAATGTTTCAATGAAGGTTCGAGGCAGTTCTGCATTTTGCCAAGGCGAATAAAAGAACGCACAAAATATTAGTTTTGTGAAGGGTCGTGGCAGTCGTGTTGATTTTATGTTCGCTCGCAGTATTTCATCATGATCTTCGATATACATCACAATAATTTTTGCATAAGAACATCACACCTCCACCTTTTTTTTGCGAGGATGATCATCGCTTCTTAGTTTTATTACTGAAGTCTACCGTGCCAGTTTAACTGATCAGAATATATCTATGTACTTCCGTAATTGCAGCCATATCCGAGTTTAGTATTGTAGACACCGTCATTTCTAGCTCCGCCATTTTGTCATCATTTAGACTTTCTGCGTTTGTCTAATAGAAAGACGGGAAAGAATAAAATGACGCAGGTTTTTCTTTGATTTTAGTTATTTTCGTTGGTATTTTGCGGACATTTCTGTTCTCGCAAATTTGATTATTTTGATATCTCTCGTAATTCGACCAGATTTTGATTATTACTTGATGGAAGTGAGACGTGTAACAACGATGGGGTATGAGGTGAGCAATATTCAAAACCTGAAAACATATTTTAGAGGGGGAGGCAGTGACAATGGAAACGCAGACTGAGTCCAGTTCTGCCCTTGTGTTTGTGGGTATTTCATCTGTTAAACTGATGACATGGTGATTTGTACTTCGGAAGAAATCTCGGCGAATGCGGCAGCAGGGATACTCTCATTAGGGGAAAAATTTACTAAACTGCAGTAATCAAATAATGTCGCAGGAAGGGGGGGCATGTAATCTTGCTGTCAACGCAGGGAAAATCCAGGAAGCGAATTGAGCGCTACTAGAACCTGCGGGAGGAATCGTTGGTTAGCGGGGCCACGCAGGTCCGCGGGAGGTGTAATCGTGGTGTTACTGAGTTCAAGAACCCCGTCTGGTTAAGTTTTTTGATGCCGGGTTCGGATTGTTTTCCTGACGATTTTTTCGACTAGAGTCTCGTCTTTTTGAGATGCCACATACGGATGCGCGAAAACAAATTCTGTGTAAGGTAATACAAAGAATAGGGTAATATATATATTAGACATTCAAATATAGACTTCAACTTTACAAGTTCTATCTGAGGATTTTGTCTTTACGATATTTCACCTCAGTTCTAGCTCTTAACATCCAGTTAAGTCTAAACTGGAACTTCAACTTTAGTCTAAACTGGAACTTAAATATTACCGAACTGGCTATTTCCAAAGCTTATCAGTGCCCCATTTATTTTCCCGGCACATAGGAAGGTCTGACACCTCATTATCGTGCTGGCACCACAGTATTGTTCTGACACCACAGTATTGTATTTTCTCTCAGCCTATGGTCTGCTTTTGATAGTGACCAACTATCAGAGCAAAGACACTGATGAAAGCAATATCCTATCCTATTTCTTCACACACCTCCCGATATCCCATAACTGCCCTCTTTTCCTCTAAGCCTTATCTGTTTCTCTTCCGGCTGTCCATTGACGGTTCACGTTAGTTTATGGCACCATTTATCCGTCAACGTTCATAAAACGATCCCAACACTTTCAGGAAACGTTGGCAATATACCAGTAGACTTCCCACACCCCTGCACCTTTCTATCATTTTTCGAAAGCTGCTTCACCCAAGGTCACTTTTCACTCCTGGTCAAGTGTCAAATCGCCCTACACTCGGCCAAATTTGATCGTGGTAGAGGAGGGTCGACTAAAGGAAGACAAGGCATAGCAGGGCATGCTGCAGGGGGGGACGAGCACCAAAAAAGGCACGTCATACTAAAAGAAGGCATGTTTCTACTAGGAAACACGTCCCGTCTATGCTTTGTTCTAAGATCTAGAAAGCGGTTTCACCCAAGGTCACTTTTCACTTCTGGTTAAGGGTCATGTTGCCCTACACTTGGTCGCTGTAGAGGAGGGTCGACAAAAGGAAGATACGGCAAGGAAGGCCTGCTGCAGGGGGGACGAGTACCAATAAGAGGCACGGCATACTAAAAGAAGGCATGTTTCTACCAGGAAACACGTCCCGTCTATGCTTTGTTCTGGGATTTAGAATTATCGAACATGTCCGCGTGAAAAATTTCGATTGGCAGGACCCATATTCTGGTGTGCCTTCTTTTAGGCTCCAGAGTTTTTAGCCATGCCCACGGGAAAATTGTCGAGGTGCTGCCTTCTTTTAGGCTCTAGAGTTCTTTGGCATGCCTACGTGAATATTATCGAGGGGCGGCCTTCTTTTAGGCTCAGTCGTAATTACTCATCACCACCCGTACAGAAAATCCAATAGTATATTAAGAAGACATAGCATGGCAGTCTAATATCATGCATCCATTTGGGATTGACTGAAAGAAAAAATGACACGGCAAAGTACAGGAGGCACGAGTAGGGAAGAGGGGAGCAAACCTCTGCAAACCTCGCCATTGAAATTTAAATCACGCGAAATTGTTTTTCAGGTAAGTAGGTTCTACGTCGTGGGGTGGGCACCTTATTTTGGTAGTTCCGAACCCACTTATGTCGTCGGTGATTTTTATTTGGGTAGTTTCAGATTGACTGTACCATGTCAAATACGAATTTTCGTGATTGATACGAAATTCTGAGAGTTACAAATCTATTTCTGTGAAAACAGCACCGGGAGCAGGTCCGGACAGCAAAGCTGGATGGAAAAAAAATTAATAATTAAAGAACATAAAATCAGATGAGGGAAGGAAAAAAGTTAGCAAAAAGGCTCAAAAAGCCTTTAAGACCCATTCCGGAGAAAACAAGTCATATTCAGGCCCAGTGGTAACAGCATACTAGGATGATAATAACAGACGTTGATAAAATGACGGGATAAATGTGGAGTTTTCACAAACGGAAGCAAAGGAACGAAACTGAATTGAGCAACAAAAGTAAATGAAAAAATGTATGTACAAATTTCTTGGAAGTCCTTCCTGGGTTAGAAAATGATGTCCAGAACTGTCCCAACCATGTCTGAACCTGCCCCCGGTCTGGGTACAAATCGGGACAGAACTAGCTAATAGGAAAGTAAGATTTGCAAAGAAAATGTTACAGGTGACAAGATTCTAAACAGTAACAGTAAAGGCTCAGACATGATTCTAGGCAGTCGGAAAAAAAAACGAATCAACAGACCCTAAAACAAAATCATGGTATGCAAAAATGCAAAAACATAACGAACCTGCCTTCGAAATAGGTACGGGTACTAAAAGAAAGCACCGCATAACACCAGGAGGCACGCATCCTCCATGTCTTAGTCTCCGTAGCTCTCGAATATGCCCGAGTGAAAATTAGCGAAGGACAGGGCCGTGTTCTAGCACTCCTTCTTTAAGCCTCTAGAGCTCTGAGAATGTTCGTGTGAAAATGTCTAGGGGCAGGATCCCTGTTCTTGCCTGCCTTCTTTTAGGATAGGAGGTTGTTCATGTACGCTGAAAGGTTCTGTCTTACGAAGGAATAGTCGGGAGTTTTATACATCTCAAGGATGGGTATGCCATGGGGGGAAAGACTATTAGAAATGGGAAAGGCTACTAGAACCTGGATAGAAATACTAAAACTGGGAAAGCTGCACCAGTAGAAACGCAGACGAAAAAGAGCAGCATTTTCTTGCCGTCCCTCGATTTCTTGGGGATCGAAGAAAAGTGGTAAAAGAAAGGTAAGGCATGGGGCAGGGGGAAAGCATACTAAAAACGGGAAAGGTTAACTAAAATAGAAAAAGATCTACCAAGAGGCAAGCACACTAAAAAGAAGAATATTCTGTAACCGACCCTCCCAATAAGCATTCCTTTGGGATCGACTAAAATCGGGAGAGGAAAGGAAAGGAATTGTAATGAGTGACCAGCACACTTCAATTCAGTCAAATCAAGTTCAGAACTTTACATGTCTGTAATGCATTGTCCAAATAGGTGTTGTAAGGTGTATTACCGCGTATAAGCCTTATTACAGATTCCTCTTTTCCTCGGGGCGCGCTGTAATAAGGTGAATAAGGAAAATAGACCTCGGCTCTATTCTTCCTTATGCAGAGCCAATCAGATCGCTTGGTTGGTTCCGCCAGCGGGCCGAGGACAGGCGCAGCGCCATCAGGGTTGCCAAAGAATGCACAACAGTTCTACTTTGTTGGAAGCTAAAGAAACAACTTTTCTGAAAATAACACGTTTTTGTTCTATTACGACTGTTTTTCGGCAGTTCGAGAATCAATGCTGTCCATCCCTTATTTTAATAGCTATCTTACAGTATAATTTGTGTTATATTGTACTCGTGTACTTCAAGTAGTACTAAGAACCTTTTCGGATATTTTTAGAGCTCGAAAAATTGTATTAACTTGGCAACACCGAACGCCGCAATGATAACAACCTCTTGGGTTGTATTTGAACAGGCGTGTGTATTAAGACGTAAACATCGCGTATAGCGTTATTCAGCTTATTACACCTATTAGGACAATGCTTAAAGTTCTTATGAACTATCTTAAGGTATTGACTTTGGCTAGTACAGTCTGGTCTCAGTTTCTTTATATCTGAGATCGGTTCACCGCTTATCCTACGTTCTATTCATTTATTATTTACTTTTTTTATAGTAAAATATTCATCTTTTGTCCTCGATCGTCCTGAGGTTTCCCTATGATGGTATGGGTAAAGGTTTGACTGCGGATCATGGATACTGTACACGCCCCGGGAACCGATTTCGGCTAAAATTCTGTCGATCACTGGCGAAATTTGTTGTTCCATTCAAGGAAGGCGTTATAGCAATGCTTAGGGGGAAATACTGCTAAAACGGAACTAAAATGGGGATAGCCTATCAGTAGGAAAGCAAACAAAACTAGGAACCTTTCTTTACCCTTTCTAGGCCCCTATAAAAAGCCAGCACCAAGAAAGTGTGCACCTTCACTACCAAAAATACTTAGTTACACTTCAAGTCCGGACCGGATCCGATAAATGTGGTGTGTGTGGGGGGGGGGGGTTGAGTCGGAGGGAGGAACCAGAAACTTTGTGACACGCTTAGAGTGGAGCTATGAGGATGAAGCTTGGTGGGAAGAACAAGCCCTAGCACTAGATACATCATTGACAGTGCTGGATCGGATTCGGGTACCGTGTGGTGAGTTGGGGGGGGGGGGGTCCGGAATTCCGGTGATCCGGAGTTCAGGTACTTCCAAGTAGGCTAGGAGGATGAAAATTGGCAGTCGTATCAAAGACCCGACATGGTTAACTGGAAATAGCCAGTTCCCCCAATCCGGCCATCGTGGGGGAGTGGAGGGAGGGGGAATCTGGAGTCTTGAGGATTTTATAACTTTGGAAAGGGTGATCGGATCTTAATGAAACTTGTTATTTGGAACCAACTCGCAGCTCAGGTGTCCCACTTCAGGTCCGGACCGGATCCTATGAATGTGAGGGGGGAGTCGGAGGGGTGGAACCGAGAATACTGTGACACACTCAGAGTGGAGCTATCAGGATGAAACTCGATGGGAAGAACAAGCACTAGACCACTAGGTCTGCACTGAATACTCCCAAAACGTAAGTGGAGGGATATCTATGACTTCGTAAAAGTTGTCTGTCTGTTAGCACGATATCTCTCGAAGGGGTTGAGGTATTTTGATCAAATATGGCATGAGGACTCTTTGGGTCGAAGTACGGGTCAGTTTCGAAGATGGGTTCTCTAGCTCTATATTTAGGGATGGGGAGGGGTTTAAAACTAAGGGAAACAAAACATAATTTTTAAAGCTAATGGAATAGTCGATTTTGGGGTAAGGAGACATGCTCAATACGAATATGAAAGGTATTTGGAATCTGGAATCCGGAATCTGTCGAAAAACGGAAAATTTGTGAAAATTAAAAGTTTAATCTGAAGTTGATTAGAGGTTTGATTTAGATATAAGGAGACGTGCTCAGTCCGAATATGCAAAAATTATCTTCTAGCGGACACGTAGTTCGGCCAGAATCTGGCCCAAACTCGAAAATTTGTTTGAAGTAAAAGTTTCATTCGTATTTGATAAAATTTTCGATTTGCGGGTAAGAAGACATGTACATGCTGAATACGTAAATGACAATCATCTTCTCACTGGACGTATAAGATCTCTCAGAGTCCGGCTTAAACCGGAAAATTTGTTAAAAGTAAAAGTTTTATCTGAAGTTGATTCGATGTACGGGTAAGGAGACATGCTGAATTTCTTTTTGAGCTTTAGTTTTTTGCCAGACAAGTAGTTTGTCTGGAACCCGTCCGAAAGCGGAAATTTGGCAGAAGTAACGAAGGAAGTTTTGATCAGTTTCGTCAAAGTAGATACGACGTAGGCGATATGGTAAATGCACATGCTGAATCCATATCTTTACTTGGTCTTCTAAGATTATTACCATTGGCCGTAATCTGTTTCTAAATTTTAATGTTAAAAATTTTTAAATTACCCCTGGTACTATTTACTCTTCAGCTTACAGTATTTTTAAATATTTGACTACTTTAAAACTAGGCTGTGCTTTCAACAAATAACACATGGTTTTGGCTGTTTTAAGCCTTTTTCCGAAACCCTTTGACTTGTAGCGACAACAGGGATAAAATTTACATAGCCATTTTTTCTGATGGAAAAACTTCTCGCAGACAACCATCGAGACCGTGATACACATCGAAGGTAGCAAAACACGGCTAGTGAGAAGATCAGCGTGGTTTTGTTAGAGGGGTTAGAATTACTTGTGTGAAATTGGGGTCTCCGGGCTTAGAAATATTTGAAGTGATTGTGGAAGTAGGTTGCATTAGTATTATACGTAAGACAGGTCCTTTAAGTAGTCCGTCGAAGACCGAATATCTACAAGATCGAATTGTCTGGATCAAATATTACATGTTTGGGATCCCATCGATAGGCTACCTTTGGTCTTGTTAAACTAGATGGTGGTTATGGTCTTCAGTGTATCATAGAAATAGTCCAGCATAGGCCATACAGTTTTACTTTTGCTTATGGTTGGAAAATATCACTTTCTTTCTTTCATTAGTAACAAAAAACAAAAAATCTTCAGAATATAAATTGGTTTTGAAATCACGGTAATGAAAACATATATCTAACCTCGTGCGGTAATTTGATTTTAGTCTTCTTAGTAACATCAGATTTAGCACGAAAAACGTACTTGCAAATAAGAAAGGTGCCAAACTAGCTAGACATTCAAAGAAGAAAAACAGTTTGTGGGTACGACCAAAATGAAATAAAATAAAAATTAAATGCTAAGTAAATTCCCGAGCTGATTCATGACTTCGATGGGTTATAGTAGAACATACATGATCCAGTATTGACTAGCACCGATCCGCTATTAATCATATGGAAATGATCCGCTACTGACCGATTTTCTTCCAGCGGCGAAACAGATTTTGTGATTAACTCGGTGCTGTTTATTCGCTAGATGTAGTTCACGCAAACCAAACCACAAAATACAATTTATTACAAACTTATAAAGTTTCAGCTAAAATCTTAAAAACCCCATAGAGTTTTCAGAAGATCAGACATTTCAGAATCTTGGGTTTGAGGATAGGCACAACGATTTTCGTAAAAAAAAAGATTTGAACACACTTAAATTTTGACTGCACGATAAAAGGCCAAATATGGAGCAAACAGTAGGAGGAGGAGGCAGTAGGCCGACTTCCCCTACATTCATTTTGCCGAAGGCAGGGGCGTCACGACTGGGGGGGGGGGGAGGGGGGGGGACGCCCCCCCCCCCCAATGCTGCCGGCGAGTCGGTAAAAAGATAGGAGTCGGCGCGAAGCTCCGCGATTTTTCGTCAAAACAGTCGATTTTTTTTCATGAAAAGGTCGTTTTTTTTTTTAAATGGTCGATTTTTCGTCAAAATAGTCGGTTTTTCTGAAAATCGGTCGATTTTTTTCAAAAATGTCATTTTTGTTGGTGAAAACAGTCGTTTTTTCTGTAGAAAAAGTCGGTAAAAATTACCAACCAGTCGGTAAATGCCTCGTCCCCCCCCCAAGCATTTTGGCTAGTAACGCCTCTGGCCGAAGGGACCTTGATCATTTATATCTCAAGCGTTTTGCTCACAAATTAATCATCTCGTTACGCATGTTAGGAGAAGATCCCAGATGAAAAAAAAAGAAAAAAAATCGCCACAAAGGAGCAACGGCTAATCTGAAGGAATTGTACAGAGCTTAAATGGTTGAAATTTAACTCAATTTTACGAAATTTATAAATTGTAGAAATTTTGAAACAAATGGTTATAGCACAATCGTAGTTCACAATGATAAAGCTAAACTGGGAAAATCGTAATCAATTAAAGGCACAGAAAACTTGACTACGCAACTTTCGGCCATCAAACCGACCTGGGGGGGCTTTGATAAAGATTCATGGACTTATTGTCGACAGGATCCCCCGTCTTTGTTATCTCGAACCCCCTCCTTAGTGTTCCCAAAGCTAGCTGGCAGGCCCTTGCCCCCTATGCACTCGAATTATGCACTTGTGCACTGTAAAAGTTCACCTTTGGCCGTGTTGAATAACACATCGGGATAGTAGTCAATAGGTCGTGCGTTCGATTCCTCCTCCCGGCACACAAACCTTTTGCTTTTCTTTTTCTACTAACTCAAAAGTCGGATTCTAGGAAATTGCCCGGAAACTGCAATGGTCGTAACGAGAATTTTTCTTACTCTCAATATCGACTCAGGGTACATTCTCGATATGTCAGCTAGCTTCTCGAGTCAAGTTTGAGTCAAGTTTTCTGTTCCTTTAATCAAGTCCTTTTTTCCTAATATATTTTCACAGTGTATCGGGACTTTCCGCAAAGATGGCAAATAAGTTCCTGTTAGTTTCCGTCTGCCAAAGAAATTCAGAAGACTTCAGAGGTTTTTCAAATTGCAGATTACCCAGGATGGGGTAACATTACCACCAAGTCAACTTCTTCCGGAAGAGCTTTCACAGAGAATTAGCACGTAGTTTTAGTCTCGTAGTTTAGCATAAGGTCTCCCGTTAGGTGGTGAAGCAAATGTTGACCTAGAAGGTCATATTTGGATGCCTCCATTCGTGCTGGATTGATTCTGCTGCTGTTTGGGCGATAGAGAAGTGTCTAGCGTGACGTGAGACCCTTAAATAAGCCTTCACGGTGTGAAAGGTCCGACGCAAGACAGACGCAACGCTTACTCTACGCAAGCGCAACGCAAGCGTCTTCCGTTCTCAGTGTGAAAGCCGCATTATTGTCTGATAAGTTCTGAAGGACTTCAGAACTTCTTCCAGCAGAGCTTTCACAGAGAAATAGCTCACGTGGTGTGCGTAGTTTAGAAAGGTCTCCCATTAGGTGGTGAAGCAGACGTTGACCACGATGGTCATACTTTCAGTGCCCTCATTTTCGCTCGAGTGATTCTGCTGCTGTTTCAGCGATAGAGAACTGTCTAGCGTGACTTGAGAACCGTGTTGTCTGATGAGTTCCGAAGGGGGTGAAGACGAATACGACTCGGATAATGCGGAGTTTAGGATATGCCTGAGGCTAAATCCGAGATGAATGTCAGCTTTAAAGAAAAAGAGCTGAAAGCTCATATGGTACTTGTAAGAACAGTTAGCATGTTTCTCAGATACGGTTTGCATTTTTGTCAAGGCTGCATCTTTCTCCCGATACTCATTTCATCAGAAACTCGGCTTGATCTACTAAAGCTGAAATGGTTATTCCACTCATTGATAACTGTTTCTCCCACAACGATGATCGCATCGGGGGAGGAACTATTTTCAAGTCGACCTGTGAGAGTACCTAATATGTCTGCCAAATTTCATGGTCCTGGTTACATCTGGAAGTACCCTAACTCGTGATCATCGAGGAAATCCAGGAAACCCTTCCGACACCCTCCACTGCGACACGATCCGGTCCTATTTTTTCAATAAAGTATTTAGGGTTAATGCTCGTTCTTCCCTTCAAGTTCCGTCCCGATCCCTCGACCCTAAAGGCGGCTTCACACTGCCACTTAAGAACTAAAGTTAAGTAGCAAAGGTTACGTTAAGTTAAGTAAGCCTTTCACACTGTACTTAGGCCTTTCACACCAAGGAGCTGAAGCTAAGTAAATTTTCTTCATTTCTTCCTAGATTGTCACCCTTTCATCATCAGCGAATATTCTCCTCTCTTCCTTAAGTCAGCCTTAAGTGCACTTAACTTTGAGTGTAGAAAGTTGAAAAATTTTCAACTTTGAAAAATACTAAAGTTAAGTGAGATTTCTTACGTTAAGTGCAACTTTAGACGCATAAAGTACACTTAAGAGGCCTAAGTACTCCAGTGTGAAAGGGGTCTTAAGTCAGTGTGAAGCCGGCTTAAGCGTTTCAAAAGACTTCCGGTCCCCCCTCTACCCCCACCCCCAATTATCGGATTCGAGCCAGATTTGAAACTAAATATCCGAAACACTTGTTATTGACACACTTCAAGTTTCACGCATGTCCGATTACCCTTTCCAAAGTTATGCATGATAATAGTTTCCGGATTTCCCATCCCTCCACTCCCCCCACTATGATCAGATCTGGAAAATGATTATTTCCAAGTTAATCTGGTCGGTTCTCTGATATGCCTGCCAAGTTTTATTGTCCTAGCTTATGTGGAAGTGTTTCAGGAGATTTCCGTTGCCCCCCCTCCAGCCCACCCTCACAGGTATTGAATCTGGTCCGGATTTGAAACTAAATATCCGAAACATTTGTTATTGACACACTTCAAGTTTCACGCATGTCCGATTACCCTTTCCAAAGTTATGCATGATAATAGTTTCCGAATTTCCCATCCCTCCACTCCCCCCACTATGATCAGATCTGGAAAATGATTATTTCCAAGTTAATCTGGTCGGTTCTCTGATATGCCTGCCAAGTTTTATTGTCCTAGCTTATGTGGAAGCGTTTCAGGAGATTTCCGTTGCCCCCCCTCCAGCCCACCCTCACAGGTATTGAATCTGGTCCGGATTTGAAACTAAATATCCGAAACACTTGTTATTGACACACTTCAAGTTTCACGCATGTCCGATTACCCTTTCCAAAGTTATGCATGAAAATAGTTTCCGGATTTCCCATCCCTCCACTCCCGCCACTATGATCAGATCTGGAAAATGATTATTTCCAAGTTAATCTGGTCGGTTCCCTGATATGCCTGCCAAGTTTTATTGTCCTAGCTTATGTGGAAGCGTTTCAGGAGATTTCCGTTGCCCCCCCTCCAGTCCACCCTCACAGGTATTGAATCTGGTCCGGATTTGAAACTAAATATCCGAAACACTTGTTATTGACACACTTCAAGTTTCACGCATGTCCGATTACCCTTTCCAAAGTTATGCATGATAGTAGTTTCCGGATTTCCCATCCCTCCACTCCCGCCACTATGATCAGATCTGGAAAATGATTATTTCCAAGTTAATCTGGTCGGTTCCCTGATATGCCTGCCAAGTTTTATTGTCCTAGCTTATGTGGAAGCGTTTCAGGAGATTTCCGTTGCCCCCCCTCCAGTCCACCCTCACAGGTATTGAATCTGGTCCGGATTTGAAACTAAATATCCGAAACACTTGTTATTGACACACTTCAAGTTTCACGCATGTCCGATTACCCTTTCCAAAGTTATGCATGATAGTAGTTTCCGGATTTCCCATCCCTCCACTCCCCCCACTATGATCAGATCTGGAAAATGATTATTTCCAAGTTAATCTGGTCGGTTCCCTGATATGCCTGCCAAGTTTCATTGTCCTAGCTTATGTGGAAGCGTTTCCCGAGATTTGTTTAGTTTAAGTTTAGTTAGCATCAGAGCAAAATAGCTCTAGTTATTTTGATCTGGTTATTTTGCTCAGGTTAGCATTTAGCATTAATGAAATGAAATGATGATTTAATCCGTAATATCTTTAAATACATAAAAATAGCTTTGGATATGTCAATACAAATAAAGACACTTCAAGCACTATCAATCAACTCGTCAGGTCAATATTACTTATCTGATAACATTAAAATTTCATAAATAAAATACATCAATAAACGAAAGACAAGTCAAAATTACATAACGTATCTCGTATAAAATTTCTAAATAAAACAATCAAGTTCGTAAATACAATCGTCTACATCAATAAACAAGAACAAGTCAAAATTGCATACCGCAGCTAGGAACAGTTAAACTGTTTAATAAAGTATGGTACTAAAGACTTTAGGTAACGCTCTGATGAGTGTATTGGAGGAGGAATTAGTTGCTTCTTCTGATTCATGGTGAGATTTTCGGTCATTCTTGTGTTTCGGCAACTTCTTTTCTTCGGAAAACTCAGGCAAAATGTCACGATGTAATTCGGACGCTAGTATTTTTGTGCCAAATCTCATGTTAAGCATATGCCTCCTTTGTCTTAACGACGTGATCTTTAAGACCTCCAAGCTTTTTTCATAATCCTCATATCCCATTCCCAATATTACTTTGCATGCTCTCTTTTGAATCTGCTCAGTTTTGTCATGTTGTTCTTCGGTGAGTGAGCTGTGCCAAACAGGACATGCGTACTCTGTTAGGGGTCTGATGTACATTTTGAAGCATGAAATTAGTTCTGACCCCAGAATTAGTTCTGACCCCTTGGTCTTACTTTAATCTTTAAACCGTATATCTTCCCGCATTCGCTTCTAAATTCAACCATGCGTGGAGCTATTGGTAGAGCGCTGGACTTACACCACATAGGCCGTTGGATCGATACCACATTTGGACATCCGCTCTTTTGCTCCCCTTTTCCTATCGTTGTTCCTAGTTTCCGGACTCCCGGATCCGGGGAAAGTTGGATTGGTGAAGTGATCATTTGCAAGTTAATCTGATCGGGTCCCAGATATGCCTGCGAAGTTTCATCGTCCTAGTTTGTGTTGAAGTGCCCGAACTAGACAAGACCAAAGGTGTCGATGGGATCCCAAAAATCTAATTTTTGATTCCGACAGTCGGGTCTTGTGTTCGCCAGATCCAGTCTTCGCCAGGCTAATGATCAAAGAAAACCATGTTCAGATATACCTCTATAAGCCATATCCATTTTGACAATACTGACCGAGACTTCCTGCTTTACTTCTGCCAAGTTTCCGGTTTCGACCGGCTTCCGAGCGAACTATGTACAGAAAAAAGACAACTGGGTCTTGTCTTAGCCAGATCTAGTCATCGCCAGAATCCTTGAACATTCTTACAATTAAAATTCAGAAACAGATTAAGGCCAAATAGCTAATCATCTGAGAAAACCAAGTTCAGATATGGATTCAGCATGTGTGTTTACCCGTATAAGTCATATCTGTTTTGACGAAAAGTCCCTGCCACTTCCACCAATTTCCCGGTTTCGGCCGAACTCTAGAACTACTTGTCCGGCGAAAAAAGAAAGCTAAAAAACGAAGTCAGGGTATCTTCTTTCCCCAATAATGAACATCTAATCAACTTCAAATAAAAATTTAACTTATAACAAATTTTCCGACTCCAGCCGGATTCCGGTCGAACTATATGTCCGGGTAAAATATGATTGTAACACACGGATTCAGCGTCTCTTCTTACCCCTAAATCGGTTATCTAATCAGCTAGAAATAAAACTTTAACTTCTAACAATTTTCCGGTTTTGGCCGGATTCCGGGCGAACTACATGTCCGGGAATAAAATTGTTTTCACATAAGAGTTCAGCATGTCTTCTTGCCCTAAATCGGACATCTGATCAACTCCAAATAAAACTTTTAATTTTAACAAACTTTCCGGTTTGGGCCGGATTCCGGGCGAACTACTTGTCCGTCGAGAAAATGGTTTTGACCATCGTCTTCAGCATGTCTTCCTCCCTCTAAATCAAACATCTAATCAACTTCAAATAAAACTTTTACTTTTAACAAACTTTCCGGTTTTGGCCGGATTCCGGGACTACTTGTCCGATTACAAAATGGTTTTCACCATCGTGTTCAGCATGTCTTCTTACCCCATAATCGACTATCACATTAGCTGTTTCAAAATATTTTGTTTGCCCCTTAATTTGAACCCCCTCCCCCACCCTTAAATGTAGGGCTACAAAGCCCATTTACGAACTCGACTGGTCCGCCGACCCAACAAATCCTCACACCAAGTTTCATCAAAATATCTCATTCCCTTCGAGAGTTATCGTGCTTACAGACGGACGGACAGACGGACAACTTTTGCGAAGTCATAGGTATCCCTCAACTTACGTTTTGGGATCCCAAAAAACCTGTACCGACCGACAGATCGACGGACGGACAGAAATTGCGATCGATATATGGCACTTGGCCGGAGGGCAAGTGCCATAAAAACGTGACTGAATTATCCATTTTGTGGGTCGAGAATCATCCCAGGAAGACAGCCGACTCAAAATGTTACACTCCCACTACCCCCTAGTGCGCTTACTGTTGCAAGCTTCAGTGGCAGCTACCCGAGAGAGCTGATTTCAGCACCGAAACAACACTTTCCATCCGTCTGCCTGGGCTGTTAGAAGTTATGGAATATTTAACATTGAATCGTAAATCCTTCTGTTAGAGCTTAACCGAAAAGGGCTCAGGTACGACATTCTAATTACCCATATTTTAATTACTTAAATAGCCTTGAACAGCCTATAAAGTTCGATACTTCATTGCTGTTCAAGACGAACTGTGAATTTTAATTTGACGGTTTGTTGTACCTATATCTGCTTATTCCTCTATCAATGATACTCGTGTTGACGTTACGAGAGCAGTTGACTCGGGAAATAAACGAATCTTGGGTTATCCATGTAATGCGTTCCGCGTATAAAAAATCAAATTTGCTAATTGAAGCATAAGGTCTTGGAACTGCCGATGCTACTATCCGGCAAACAACTACCAGAACATATATATATATAAATAAGAAGAATACCAAAATGGCAGATTGTTAATCTGTCTCATATCAGGAGCGTCTGATATTTGACTCTTTAGTCATGAGACTCGACCTCAGTCGAATCCCAAAACGTGAGTGGAGGGATACCTGTGACATCTGAAAAGATGTCGGTCTGTCCGTCCGTCTGTCAGCACGATAACTCTCGAAGAGAATGAGATATTTTGATGAAACTTGGTGTGAGGATTCTCTGGGTCAACGGAAAGGTCAAGTTCGTAGATGGGCTCTGTAGACTTACATTTAGGGTTGCGGGAGTGGGTTCAAATTAAGGAGCAAATAGAATAACTTAAAAAAGCTAATAAGATAGTCGCTTAAGAGGTAAGAAGACATGCTGAACGTGATGACAAAAATGTTTTCTCGCCGGACAAGTAGTTCGTCCGGAACCCGGCCAAAACCGAAAAGTTCTTTAAAAGGAAAAGTTTTATTTAAAGTTGATTAGATGTTTGGTTTAGGTATAAGAAGACATGCTGAACACTTACGCGAAAATTATTTCTACCCGGACAAGTAGTTTGCTCGGAATCCGGACAAAACCGGAAAATTTGTTAAAAGCAAAAGTCGGCAAAAGTATTGTTTGAAGTTGGTTAGATGTCCAGTTTAGGGGTAAGAAGAGATGTTGAATCCGTATATGACAATCATTCTTTACCTGGACATATAGTTCGCCTGAAATCCGGCTGAAACCGGGAAATTTGTTGTCGCAGTTAAAGTTTTATTTGAAGTTGATCAGATGTTCGATATGGGGTTAAGGAGATGGGCTGAATTTGTTTCTGAACTATTTTTTTTGCCGGACTAGCAGTTTGACCGGAATTCGGCCGAAACCGGAAATATGACAGAAGGAACGCAGGAAGTTTCGATCAGTTTCGCCAAAATGATATGACTTATAGAGGTAAACACATGCCGTATCCATATTTGAACTTGATCTCAGATGTCTTGATCTCAGATGAGTAGCTATTTGGCCTTAATTTGTTCCTAAATTTTAATGTAAAATTGCTAGGAGTCTAGTGAAGACTGGATGTGGCGAAAACAAGACCCAGTTGCCTGGTTCAAATATGAAATTTTTGGGATCCCATCGAAACCTTTGGTCTTGTTTATTTAGTGGATGTGTTTGTGCAGTCGGTCTTGTCGGAAGGCCGTCCGTATTCTCGACGTCCCTATTAGTGACTAGTGTTCAAAAGATGAAAATCCCGCAAGGGTCGAAATCGAAACACTGTGTTCAAAAATACTCTATAAAAACAAGAGCTGTAAGCTCATATGGCACTTGCATGAGTTAAGATGATTTGATTGATCAAAAGTAAGTTTCGATTTTGTGGTTGAGATGCGCACTCTAAGGGAGCTGGAACTTCATTTGTAAGCAAAACCCTTGAGGCAAAAATGCTAATGGACTGATGGGCATCATGAAAATGCATATATTTTTTTACTTTGCGGTCAAGATTGGTACTTTAAGGAATAATCGGATTTGGGAAGTAGAAATTTCTAAGCAAATGTTGTTGAGTCTCCAATCTTCCAGCGAAGTTTCATCGTCCTAGCACATCTGGAAGTACCTTAACACGCGATCACCGGAATCCCAGACCCCCCCCCCCTCCTCCAACTCCACCCACAATACCCGTAGCCAATCCGGTTCTGTAAATGATTAATCCAGATCATCTGTTTGTCATTCCCACGAAGTTCGATCCAGATCACACCAGTCTAAGTGGGTCAAGTATTTTCGCTCTCCCTTCAATAATTGCCGGAATCAGTCCGGAAATGAAAATGATCACCAGAGAAAAATGTCCTCTGTTTAATTATTAAATTTCACTCGAAACCGATCACCCGTTCCAAAGTTACGCATGACTCAATATTCCGGATTCCCCTCCCTGAACCCCCACCCCCCCAAGATTATCATATCGAGGATTTTTTTTTATTCCAAGTCAGTTTGACCGGGCCTTCCAAGTTTCGTCGTGAAAATCCCCCCAAAACGGAATTCCGGGAAACCCCCTCCTCCCCTCCCCCTCAAGTGTCCGGATCCAGTCAAATTTTGTAAAAAGATTTACATGGATCAGATGTTTGTTCTTCCCAGCAAGTTTCACTCCGATACCATCATTCTAACTGTTTCTCGAGATTTCCGGTCCACCGCTCCCAGCTCCCCCACGGTTCCCGAATCCAATCCGATTCAGTAAATGACTTACCTAGAGCATCTGTTTGTTCTTCCCACAAAGTTCCATCCCGATCCCTCCATTCTAAACGGGTCGCGTATTCCCCCCCCCCTCCCAATAGTTGCCGGATCCGGTCCGGATATGAAAAGATCATCGGAGAAATGTCCTCTGTTCAATTCTTAAATTTCACTCGAATCCGATCACCCATTCCAAAATTACGCATGACTGAAAATTTCGAAATTCCCCGACCTCCCACGATTATCAGATCGACAAAATTTTTATTTTGAAGTCAGTTTGATCGGGTCCCTGATATGCCTGCCAAGTTTCATCGTGAAAATCCCCAAAACCACCATCACCGGAATTCCGGGAAACCCCCTCCCCCCCCCCCATAAGTGTCCGGATCCAGTACAATGGTCTAAAGGACTTATCTAGAGCAGATGCTTGTTCTTCCCAGCAAGTTTCACTCCGATCCCTCCATTCTAACCGTTTCTTGAAATTTTCGGTCTCCCCCCCCCCCCGCAACTCCCCCCTGGCTACCGAATCCGGTCAAGACTTTAAACGGGACATTATAGATATATATTCTATTCAGTTATGAAGTTTCATTACAATCCGATCACCCGTTCGAAGGTTACACACTTCTCAATTTCCACGAATCCCCTGCCCTCACTCCCCCCCCCCAAAAAAAATGGTCGGATCAGAAAACTGATTATTTCTAAGTTTGTTTGGTCGGGTTTGCGATATGCCTGCCAAGTTTCATTGTCCTAGCTCATCTGGAAGTACCCTAACTCGAAAAAGTGTGACAAAATGCCCTCAATTTTCAAGTTTCCAGCGCCCCCACTCCCCCGCATATGGTCGGATCGGGATACTTATTATTTCCAGGTTACTTTGGTCAGGTCCCTGATATTCCTGCCAAGTTTCATTGTCCTAGCTCATCTGGAAGTACCCTAACTCGAAAAAGTGTGACAAAATGCCCTAAATTTTCAAGTTTCCAGCGCCCCCACTCCCCCGCATATGGTCGGATCGGGAAACTGATTATCTCCAGGTTCGTTTGGTCGGGTCCCTGATATTCCTGCCAAGTTTCATTGTCTTAGCACATCTGGAAGTACCCTAACTCGAAAAAGTGTGACAAAAACTCGGACCGACCGACAGACCGACAGACGGAATTATGATCGGTATATGGCACTTGAGCCAGAGGCTGCAAGCCAGAGGCTGCAAGTGCCATAACAAGCTGTCTGTTCTGTTAAACTGTCATAAGAAATGAGAATCCAGTGATATACCATAACAGGGATGTGCATCTTTTTTTAAGTGCTATCAAACTTCCGACAGTTAGCTTCGATCTCAAATTCCATGGCTTCGTGAGTATAGATTGAAAAATAAAGCAACATAACTTGTCTAAAGTTAATAAAAGTTGTCTAAAGTTAGTCCTTTCGGTATTCCCTTCAAACCGAGAGTCTTCAGGACCCTTACAGTAGTGCGCCTACAGAGTTTTCGTAACGTCTGTATTTATGATTGCCGAGTTGGTTTCTTTCAACTTACGAAACCTAAGTAAGTTTACAAAAGACGATGAAGAAGAAATCATATAAGCGATTACAAATTTAGAAGAAAATAAGTATTCTGTAATTTTACGCTGGTACAGCGTAAAAGGTGCACTGTAATTGTGAATGGGTTGACGTAACGTAATGGATTACTGACGTGTCAGTTTAAAGAAGCTTACGTTGCGCCTTGAAAGCGTAAGTAACAGGACGGTTTTCGCGAGATCTCGGAATCACATTCCGAAGAGCAAAGCGCATCGCGAAAACTGTGGGAAAGTGATTCCTGGAACCACTTTCCCGCTGGACTCATCGCGAAAACGCATGGAAAGCTGACTTCGCCGAGAAAATGTTGAATTACAAACTTTTTCGAATAAATATGGATCACTGAAGGGTTCTTCGATTCTCATATTTTCCGCCGAAATCACCTTAATTACAATTGCCATTTTTTGTAATTTATTAGTGACACTTGCACTGATTTTTCTCCACACCTTTGAAATTCCCGCCGAAAGATTCAACTTTCTGCGGAGCTTTCCACTAAACTTGTGGAATCACTTTCCGGGAAAGCTGCTTCGGTTTCCAAATCGTAAAAAACGAGGTTGGAAAGTTCGGCAACTTTCCGAAGTAGCTCGAAACCACTGGAAAGTGATCCCGACTTTGCTTTCCAGCTTGCGAAAACCCTGCTAATGTCCCATCCAATGCTAACTGGGAAGAATTTTAAACACTCCAACAAATTTTCGTGGCGAAACATGAAGAGATAGTCTATACCGGCGTCTGAAGCGCGAGGAGCATGAGTAAGTTCCCGAAGAAAGCACCGTTTCAGCCATGGCCAGATGTTGAATTTCTACGCAATTCAGTTGCGGGAGAGGAAGCGATTGTTTGAAAAGACAAAAAAAAGGTACAAACTGACGCAGTGACGTAAAACTATACCGATACAGTGTACTATGTATTCGATTCGTGTATTTTTGCCCAGATTTTGGCAGAAGCTATAAAAAGAGGGGCTGATCCCTCCGTTATTAAATGTCTTTGTTATATGTACAATCATCTTAGAGCTAAAATGAAAGGGGGTCGGACCTATTCAATTTATTAAAGGGTGTAAGACAGGGAGGTTTAACTTCCCCTGCTCTTTTTAACAACTCGGTTCTTCCTGCTCAAAATTCTGTCAAGTGCACGTGTATTTACGGCGGTATCGATGTATCTCTATTTACCTACGCCGATGATATTTTGAATTTAAGTCAAACTTTTTTGGGAGGTGAGAGTACGTTTTCGAAACTAAAACATGAATATCAGCAGATCGGTCTGAGTTTTAATGTTGACAAAACTGTAGCAATCGCTTTCAGTTTTAAGGGTAATCCAGACAAGCGACTTGACCTTTCTGAAACATCTATCCCGCTTTCTGACAGTCTTGTTTACCTAGGCGTGCCTGTCGGAAAAACCATTAAAGAAACCATCAATCTTGCCATTCAGAACCTCGCTAAAAGGATACGCATCGCTTATGCTTCTAATATCGAACATCTAAGTCGGTTTCATCTTTCTAAACTTTACAACAGT
Source organism: Branchinecta sandiegonensis (assembly GCA_030848855.1). Lineage (NCBI taxonomy): Eukaryota > Metazoa > Arthropoda > Branchiopoda > Anostraca > Branchinectidae > Branchinecta > Branchinecta sandiegonensis. The sequence goes on along the minus strand of JAUPMV010000016.1, from coordinate 16,396,600 downwards.
CGAACTGTGCCCCATCTTCTTGCTATGTCCCCCATTTTGCAATTTTTTCTGCTTCCAATAAGAACAAGAGCTACGAGCTCATATGGCATATGTTACGAGTAGGTGGTACAAGAAAGTAGAAGAAAACTTCACAAAACACCCCACCATCAAAAAATGTGGTTCGTACCTAGAATTAGGATAACTAGTTTAACTCAAGTCTTAACATTTTTGACATCACCTCCAAGCCATCGCCAACCTTCCAAGCTTCAACCCAAGAAATCCACTCTCTCTGCACCTAGACGTGCCCAAGATTCCCGGTACCCGCGTTCCAACTCCCCATATACCACCGGACGCCTAACTGGATCATCTGAAGCATTTTGTTTTACCACCAACCTTTCACTCGAATCTGAGCATTTTTTGGGGAACTTCCGGTAAACCCCTCCCCCCCCCCCCCGTGGGCGGATCCGGTTCGAGCCTTAAAATATGTCATCTAGAGCAAATGATCTCTGTATCTTCCAAGTTTCATTCATATCACTCCACTTGTTTGACCCTTATACGAGCCAATCTCTGACATATCCTCTTCCCGTCCATCAAGTTTGACTGGAATCGGAGCAGAGCCTATCTGCAAATATCCGAGTCCCGTTAACCCTCCCCCCCCCCAACTTGGCCGGATCCTGTCCGGACGCAAATAAGAAAATAAGGTCGAATAAACTCGACACTGTCCGGCTTGCATCCTATTTTGTCCATCTCTATGGTTTTTGTGCATGTCGAAAACTTTTCGCAACCCCCCTGATGGTCGGATCGGGGAAACGACTATTTTCAAGTCAGTCTGTTCGGGTCCCTCATACGTCTTCCAAATTTTATCTTCCTAGAAATCAGAAAGTTCCGAGCTAGCGGGATCGCCAAAACCAAGCCCCCCCCCCCAACTCCCCCACAGTGCCCGAATCTGGCCCGGTTATGTCAACGATGTATCTAGGACTTGCGCTTATTCTTCCCACCAAGTTTCATCTCGATCCCTCTACTCTAAGTGTTTCCCAAGATTTAAGGTTCCCCCCCCCCCGGCTCCCGCCAAAGTCACCGGATCCGATCCGGATTTGAACTGGGTCGTCTGAGACTCAGCGTCTGTCCAAATATCAAGTTTCATTTAGATACGATCACCCGTTGGAGAGTTATAAATACTTCAAGATTCTGGATTCCCCCTTCCTCCAATCCTCCCGGACCTGACATGGAACATCCGAGACGATAGCTTTTTCCACTAGCCAAGTTTCATTCCAATCCAATCACCCGTTCAATTACTGCCCGTGCCACTAGATTGCGGATTTCCAATACCTCCACTCCTCATACGATTGTCAGATCGAGGAAACGCCTATTCTGAAGTCAATCTATTCGGGTCCGTGACTTGCCTACCAAGTTTCATCGTCCTAGCACATCAGGAAGTACCGAAGTCGCCTGATTACTAGAAATCCGCCCCCCCCCCCCACTCCCCCACAGTGCCCGAATCCCGCCCTATTATGTCAAGGCGTATCTAGAACTTGTGCTTGTTCTTCGCACCAAGTTTCATCCCGATCCCTTCAATCTAAGCGTTTCCAAAGATTTCCGGTTCCCCCCTCAACCCCTCCCAATGTCACTGGATCCGATCCGAACTTAAAATGGGGCGTATGAGGTACAAGCTCTTTCTAAATATCAAGTTTCATGTAAATCCGATCACCCGTTCAACAGGTTCTCAGGTTCTTTTTAATAACAAACTAAATAACAAAATGTCCAGAGCCCGGCTGAGAAGACAAATTCGTAATGCACGGGATAACTGCCTATGCCCACAACAGCTGCCTATGCCACTAGATTCCGGATTCCCCATCACTCCACTCCTCCCACGATGGTCGGATCGAGTAAACGACTATTCTCAAGGCAATCTGTTCGGGTCCCTTACACGCCTGCCAAGTTTCATGGTCCTAGCACATCAGGAAGTACCGAACTCGTGGGATCACTAGAAATTCGGACCCCCCTCCCCCGAATCCCCCACAGTGAACGGATCTAGTCCGGTTATGTCAATCACGAATCTAAGGCTTGTGCTTGTTCTTTCCACCAAGTTTCATCCCGATCTCTCCACTCAAAGCGTTTCCCAAGATTTCCGGTTCCCCCTCCAACTCCCCCTAATGTCCCCGGATCCGGTCCGGATTTTAAACTGGGATGTCTGAGACACGAGGTATTCTATATATCAAGTTTCATTGAGATCCGATCACCCGTTCGTAAGTTAAAAATAACTTAGTTTTCCGGATCCCTCCTCCCTCCAGCTCCCCCCTCCCAGATGGTTGGATCGGGGAAACAACTATTCTCAAGTCAATCTGTTCGGGTCCCTGACATGTCTGCCAATTTTTCATCGTCCTAGAACATCCGGAAGCACCGAACCCTCGATATCACTAGAAACTCGGACCCCCCCAACTCCCCCAAAGTGAGCGGATCCGATCCGGTTATGTCAATCACGTATCTAGGACTTGTTCTTGTTCTTTCCGCAAAGTTTCATCCAGATCTCGTTTTCCAAGATTTCCGGTTTCCCCCTCCAAGCCCCCCCCCCAATGTCACCGGATCCGGTATGGATTTAAAACGGGACGTCTGAGACACGAGGTCCTTTCGAGATCACCCATTCGTAAGTTAAAAATCCCTCATTTTTCCGGATTCCCTCTCCCTCCACTACCCCCCCCCCCCCCCCCAGATGGTCGGATCGAGGAAGTGACTATTTCTAATTTAATCTGGTCCGGTCCCTGACATGCCTGCCAAGTTTCATCGTCCTAGCTTATTTGGAAGTGCCCGAACTAGCAAAAGCGGGACTGACCGACCGACCGACCGACGGACGGACAGAAATTGCGATCGCTATATGGCAATTGGTCGAAGGGTAAGTGCCATAAAAATGTTCACCGGATCCATTTTAAGTTTGCAAGTATCTGCTGCATTTGCCCTCTTGGACCAGTAATTCTTTCTTGGAGCAGAAATTCCATCTGGTTCTGCCTGCTGAGATTGTTGATAATTGAGTGGAAGATTTCAAATCTTCCGCTAGTAAACTGAACCACAAGTGGTCTTCCCTCTTCTTATAATCTGTAGTTATGTTTGTGCTGTGTTTAGTGTAAAGTTTTTTTTTTTTTGTACTCTGTCACTAGGGCTACACGCCCTCCCTCTTGGCGGGTAATAAATTGATTAATTGACAGTATTTACAGGACGGACCATTTGGACTAAACAGCAACACAGCAAACGTAAGAGATGATACCTACAAACACAGCGTGATCGTTTGAGGCACTCTTGCAATACCCAATTAATATTCATATTTATTAGACAGAATCGCTTAAAAAGAAAAACGGCTAATTACAAATATTTCAATCCGTCGGAGAATCACCGTCCTTACAGAAGGACTGACTTTAAGATGTCATTGGTATCCCGTCACTGACACTAATGACCCCATCTCTGAATAGCCGACGTCGTCATCGATCGGTCAGCGTCTCAGGAAAATTTGTCGGCACCAATGAAGCCGTTTTCTTCTCCTGATTTAGGATCGCTTCTGGAAAATTTAAAGTACCCATGATATCTTTTTTTCGGCTGATTTGAAATCGCCCTTTCGTCGCTCAGCAGATGACCGAAGGTAGTTCCTCGAAAGATGCGTTTCTCAGTTAACCAGGTAGAGGGCTCCACGGTTGCTTCAAAAACTTTGGCATAACTCTGTGGCTGATTTTTCAAAGATGTCAGACAGATTCAAATGCGACCGTTTCTATTTTACTTGCTTCTTTCTGATCGACTCTTTGATTTCTCAGTCAGTTTGATGTTCGTTGAGATTAGCAATGTTCTTTTATTCTAAAAAATATGTCGGGTTTTAAGTAAAAAAGATGTAACAACCTCAGAACAAATTACTGAAAAAAAAAATTGCATGTAAATCAGGCAAGAAATAATTAAAAAATAAGTAAAGGGGAAATGATCCTTATCAAATGAGGTTCATGCAAATCATTAATGTGTAAATAACGTTTTATGGGCCTTTCCGGGATTGGTTCGAGAGGCGAAACAAACCCTATGGTTGGCCCAAACTTAACTTTCCAGTCGGCACGAATGATTATTGTCAACACTTCCTTACCTTTTCTTTCTGAAAATATTAAATCCTAATAACAGAAATATGAATCAACACGATGAGTCTGTCAATTCCACACGCTTATAGATTATTCAGTTGGTGAAAAATCATACGTATCCGGATGCACCTCTTCTTTTTAATAAGCTGGTTCACTGTGTGGCGGAAATTACATAAAACCTCAAAACTAACTGCTGAAAGAAACAAAGAGTTCCAGACTTTTTGCAATTCTAGTTTATATCATCGAACAGTTCAAATTTCTTTCTTTTCGTCAGATATTTTGATCTCGCCGCTAGATGAAACACTGTCATACCGAAACCTGTTATAATTGGCAATTTGAATTCGGATGGGGGGGGGGGGTGTCTAGACATTGCAAATGATATAAAGCTTCCAATTTAGCACCTTAAAGCAACATCCAAAGGAGCATAGTAATGTTAATAAAGATCAATAAAGATAAATAATAAAGATCAAAACATTTTCGAGGGTTCTATTAATCATCTAATAGCACCAGAACTATTATTTGTTTTACTATCGCAGTGGTCTAGGAGTGCACACTGATTATCAAAAGCTCAAGATGCGACTGAAAGTAAAACCCGGAGAATCTTGTAGTGGTATTTCCTTTTTTAAGTTTGCAAGAAGGTATTGACGTCTTATCTGTTATGTGTTCAAGAACTTCTAAAATTGTGTTTATGGGAGCATTTTAGTGAATAGCCCTGATGCCAAATACCAAAGTCCGTTCTATTATGAAACCTGGCTAATCTCTATTTCCCTTTTCTATGTTTACAAGCAGATCAGAGCTGGAAAAAGTGAGCTGAAAAAAAATTCTGCATCAGAAACAAACAGTAATATTACCCGTGTTTCGAGCTGGAATTCTGTATCCTACAAATTAGTTATGGGTTGTCTCGACGAAACGTTTAGAACGAAAAACTTATATTCGCACCACCTAGTAAAATGTTTATTTTTTTAATAAGAAAGCTGAAAATGAGAATTAAAAGTGGAAGCACTATCCATTCAAAATAAGCAAATGCCTTCCACAGTGCTTTCGCTAAAAATCTTGATTTACTCATGCTGTAAAGAAATTCTCCATCAGAAACAAACAATAATGTGACCCGTGTTGTGAGCCGGAACTGTAGGGATCGACTAAAAAGAGGCACGGCACGGCACGACATGTGCAGGAGGCATGAGTACTAAAAAGAGGCACCAAAACTAAAAGGTCTCTTTCAGGCTTCAGAGTGAGGGGCTAGAACCCCGTTCTAACGTGCCTTCTTTTAGCCTCTGGAGTTACGAACTCTCACTAATTTGTCAACGTCAACTTCTACTACTTGCTAATCTCTTTTTATTACTCGTGCCTCCTGTGCTATTCCGTGCCGTGCCGTGCCTCTTTTTAGTCGATCCCGGAACTGTAGCCTACAAATTAGCTATGGGTGGCCTTGACGACATCTTTAAAACGAAAAATTTATAGTCGCACTACCTAGTGAAATGTTTATTTTTTTAATAAGGAAGCTGAAAACGAGAGTTAAAAGCGGAAGCACCATCCATTCAAAATAAGCAAATGCGTTCCACAGTGCTGTTCTTTCGCTAAAAATCTTGATTTACTTCTGCTGAAAAGAAATTCTCCATCAGAAACAAACAATAATAACCCGCGTTGCGAGCCGGAACTGTATCCTACAAATTAGTTATGGGTTCTCTCGACGACACGTTTAGAACGAAAAACTTCTTCGCACCACCTAGTAAAATGTTTCTTTTTTATATAAGAAAGCTGAAAAAGAGAGTTAAAATCGGAAGCACCATCCATTCAAAATAAGCAAATGCCTTCCACAGTGCTTTTTAAATTTTATGTAGTTTCGAAGGCATAGACAAGAGAATCAGACTCAGAATAGTTGATTTTCCCGCGCTAAAAATACTCAGCCTTTTCTTGAAAGAAAATACTGTAATCCTAGTAATCATAAATAATCCCTGCAATCCTACCATTACAGCGTATTCATAGGTTAAGACTAAATATCTCCTGGGCAAACTAACCCAGCTTTCACAAGATGAAGCATGATATAATTCTAAGATAAATACCATTGGGTCATAGCGGAAATTTGGGCCGAAAATGTGTGACTCTTCCATGAGTCTTTAGATGTCAGCTCTCTGAGGGTTTCACTGTCATTCTGCCGGATACCTTAAAAAAAGGCTCAGTATCTTTTTAAATCTCGGTTGCTGTGTGAAAATTCATGCGACTATGCAGTACATCGGAAACCGAAGAAACGTCCTGTTGATGACACGTCGTACAAAGAATACGATTATTCTTGTTGCTAGCAGGTTGTGTAAAATGTGAAGTCATTCGTGGGCCTCCCTGCCGCCTCACGACAAATTAACTCGTCCCATCGCACGAAATCATGTATTTTAATGAAACATTGAGAAAGAAAGAAAACTATAGAATTGTCATCAATAATGCTAAACGAAATACTGTTTCTGCTAAAAAGATCACACATGCAGAATCGAGTGGATTTAAGGTAACAGGAGAAGTCGAAGGGTATAGTGCGGGAGGCGAGGAGAAAAAGCTCCGAAAGAGAGGAAAGGTGCAGACGCAGGAAAAAAGAGATGCAAGATGACAAGCTCCACTTACTTCCTCCCCTATTTTACTTTTTTCATGTTTTTGCTGAATTTTCCTCACTTACCCCAAGGAAAATGTCATAATTTTCTTTTGGTCGTATAGCAAACCATTGGTGAACCATTTGCTTTATTGCTATATCTATATTTTTTTTACTATTTTCAATAGTCCTCTTACCTTCCCTCACGTCCCGAGTATTTCGTAATTTTCACTAGGAGCCTCATACTTGACTTGACTTGACTTACTTTATTTACTACTAAATACAAAAATAAACTATAAAAACACGCAACCGCCCGGGGAAGGCTCAAGAAGCCTGATGATGGACGACTGCAATCCTCTGATTCTCAGCCTATGTCAAATTTAAAAAAAAAAAAGAAGGACAAGAACACTCTCTCTCAATTAACCTTTAATACCAAAATATAAAAGAAAAAAAAAAGAAATCTAAGAAAAAAGAAAAAAGAAATAAGAAAATTAACTCCCTTCTCCCAATAAATGTTTTTTAAGTTTTACTTTAAATGACCCAATGAAAATTCCCCATAACATTCCCCATAACAGGGGAATGAACGCCATACATAAAGTTTTCTTAGAAACAGTGTCATGGCGACTAGCAAAAACATCACACAAACCCAAACGTTTATTAAGTACAGACAAAGACGGAGCCAGGACAGTCAGGTCGTCGGCATGACTGCAATTGTTAAAGGACATCCCTTGAATACGCTAGCTCAAGAACAGTGGACCGACCGACCGACACACCAAAAGGGATTGGTCTATGGCACTTGAGCGGAGCTGCAAGTGCCATAACAAGAGCTGGAAGCTCATATGGCACTTACAAGGCTTGGTGAATAAAAGTAGGAATTTGCCAATTCGTGGGTTTGTTCATATCATTTGTAAGCAAAACCCTTCTTTTTTTTTTCTTTTTTTTTTTTTTTTTTTCCCTTCTGATGAGAATGACGATGGAACCTTGGAAATCATGAGAATGTATCGTTTGGTAAAAAAAAAGTTTTTTTGCACTTGGCTGTGATTATGCACACTTTAAGGGTAATAGAAAGTCATTTCTTAGCAAAACCCTTGAGGCATCTCATGGGGATTATGAAAATGCAGATTTTGCTTAAAAGTACTTGAAGGGATGGTCAGGTCTAGCAAGTGACAATTTCTAAGCCCATCTTGCCAAGTCTCTGATGTTAGGCTACGCTTGTTCTTCCTACCAAGCGTCATCCCAATCGCTACACTCTAGGCGTGCCACAAAATTTCCGTCCCCCCCCCCCCCCCCGACTCCCTCACATTGATCGGATCATGTCCGCTTCTTTCTTCCTCAGACTTCTTTCCGAATATCTGGTTTAGTGCTTGTGCTTGTTCTTCCCACCAAGTTGCATCCCGATCCGTCCACTCTGAACAGGTCACACGATTTCCGCCCCCCCCCCCCTCCAACTCCCCCCCCCCCCAAAAAAAAATAACCGGATCCATTCCCGACTTGAAGTGTGACATCTGAGACACGAGGTCTTTCCAAATATCAAGTTTCATTAACTTCCGATTCCCCGTTCAGAGGTTATAAATACGTCAATTTTCTGGATTCCCTCTCCCTGAACTCCACCCTCCCTACTGTGGTTGTATGGGGGAAGTGACTATTTCCAAGTTATTTTGGTGGGGTCCCTGATGTGCATGCCAAGCTTCATCGTCTTGCCGCATGTGTAAGCATCTTAACTCGGGAACACCGGAATTCCGGAACCCTCCCTCCAACTCCCCCCACAGTGCTCCGATCCGATCCGGTCTTGTCAGCTCTTTATCTAGGGCTTGTGAGCGTAGTTGCAAGTGCCATAAAAACGGGATAAGAAAAAAGCAAAAAATGGCGGGTTACCGACTTTACAAAAAATATACAGACTCAGTTCTCGACCTCGCCCTGAACCCGAAGGGGTTATCAGTGATTGGATTTTGGGGTTCAGTTATGCCTATAAGGCACTTTTCAAACACCTCCGATACAACAGCCTGTAACTATCAAGGCTAATAACACATGTATGTACATCTCAGTCAGCTCTTGTTTTTTTGTGTGTTTTTTCCAATTGTGACGACCTAATACACGGTAAAACTCTCAAAAGTGTTTACTCTAACGAGACCAGATATATTCTGAAACGCTTCACGATTTTCCGTGTCATCCTTGCGCAGGGGCCATGCTAATCTTCTCTGTATCGTTCCAGTTTTAGTATATGTCCTCCCGAAGGAGGAAGAGACTTGGTGAACGAAACCATGCGCCAAATACCCATTAAATAGACCTGTTAGAACAGCCTCGTGAGCCATCAGCTGCTTACGAAGAGCTATCAGCTACTTAAGAAAAGAAGAATAGAGAAAAAAATGAGGTGTAATTCTGTGACTCTTCAAATAGAATTGATATTCCAATTGTAGTTTGATTTAGTATGATTCCGATTGTGGTTGGACACGAGATAAAAGGAAGGACCTGACGTATGTGGTTCAGAGATGGGCGAATCCGAATCCGGATTCGGATTCGAATCCAGGATTCGTCCTTTTGGCCGGATTTGAATCCGGATTCGAATCTTCTGCTTGTCAGGCTGGATTCGGATTCGGACTCGGATTCCAAACCCTCAATCTTTCGAAACCGCTCAAATGTCTAGTCTACATCCTTCCAGTTTCCGTTTTCCCAATTTTTTCACAGTGGGCTTAAGTCAATACAACTTGGTCACTACGAACAACCATCCTCAGTGATCTATCAAGTTATCTGATACCTTATATATTACCTTAGATATCAGTGCTTTTTGTCACCTCTAATTTTTAAACCATTACCTATGTACATGATTTGATTTTTGTTAAGGTCGGATTCAAATCCGGATTCGAATCCTCAGCACGAAATGGTGGATTTGGATTCGGAATCGGATTCGTACCTAGCCCTGGATTCAGATTCGGATTCAAATCCTTTCATGATCGGATTCGCCCATCTCTGTTGTGGTTGAGAAGTTGATTAGTGGTAAATAAATATTTTGCGCGACCAGGGGAAGACCGATGTACGCAAGACCCGATTGTCTGAATGAAGAATGGTCCAATAAATTTTCTCCAATGGAATTCTTTGGCCTTTTTCCTAGCGTGTTTCGGTTGCATGGCCTAACATTATTATCTACTCGTTAGCTTTTATTCCGCAGGATAAAATAGCGTTAGAGCAAGGCAGCAAAAGCGACTTATCTAAAAGCTTCTATTCGTTAGCGATGGTTTCGCAGCATTCGTTGGTGGTAAATCAAGGGCACTCAAAGAGTAGTATCTAATAGCTTAGTAAGAAAGGAAAAAAAAACTTGGTCATGTCGATGTGAAGACTAGGGACCACGTGACGATGTGAGATAGGTCCATGACAAGGACGGTTTTGGAAGAAGGGGTTGCTAAATATCAACCTAGACTTGTAATATTGCTTGCTCACCAATTTCTTATTGTCCACCATTTCCCACTTACCTCTTGGTTACTGTTGGTATTTAGTGCTTGGGTTTTTAGTGAATAGATTTCTCATCACTACAGTTCTGATACAGACCTTAGCAAAGCAGTCACAATTTTCCGAAAGTCTAGGGTGACCTTGGTGTCTTTCCTACTAGTTTTGTATTGTCTAATTTTAAACAATAGCCAACTAAATATAACGAACAAAAGAAACAAAATGGACATGAAATCCTTCTTCAGAGAAAGCAAGCGAACTTCAAACGAAATTTCCGATTTTACGCATTCCTAGTGGGGTTGTAGAGTGGTGGTGCTCCTTTTGTGAATTAAATAACTATTTATAATTATTAATACTAAAAAAGTAATTACTAAAATTGGGCTTCAGCGCCATTCATGACAGGTAAAAAAGCGTCCCAGAATTACGAGGTTAAAATATGTCCCCCCACCAAAAAGAATAAGTAGTTGAAGGCTATCCAAATAATTAAATTATGTGAGTCACTCTCACACTTCAGTTTGACTCTGAACAAATTTTCGTGGGCCGTTGGACATGGTAATTTCATAAACCCTATTTTATTCATTCTATTTACAGCTAATGAATATACAAAATCAACCATGCGGCCTTCGCACCGTATTGAGACTGAGGGTATCTTTTTGGACAAAATTGTTTTGGGCGGGTAACGGTGCTCAAGCATAAATCACTTTAAAACTACATGTCACTTTCCGTGTTTTCGAGCTGAAGATTTCTGTGTGGTCTTTTTTTTTCAGAGAACTGCAGTTTTTGACTTCTTTGTCATCAAATGCTCTGACCGTCTTGTAGTCCTCTAAAAGTTTCAATCAAGATCTGAACCTTCTCAGTTTTCAATCGTAACTTTTACAGCTGTTGACGATTTTTTTTTTTAAGTGTCATTGAACAACTGTTTACGATCGTTTTCAGTTGTTTTTGTTCGTTTTCAGTTGTGTTGAGTCGGAAACAGTTGGTTTGGTTTTCAAGTTCTGAAACAAGACCTGATATTTAACAACGGTAGTAGGGACTCCACCACGGGCAGACAGTTGTTACATTCCAGTTTGAATCTACCGAAACCACTATTGCGAAGGTCTGATTCCAATTTTAATTTTCTTTTCACGTCCTTTTTTAGTTTTTTTTTTTCTTATCCGTATAAGTGTTCGTATTCGTATAACATATTCGTTAAGAGTTTTTCGAATATCTGCCCGCGTTGGCCAAGTGCTACGAAATTGATTGATTGATTGATAACTCTCGCTATGTCTTCCAGCTGAGAAAGCATACTACCTGTCACGCGCAATCTTGACAAACCTAGCTAAAATAAATGATTTCTGATTGGTTTGCACAGTCCGTCCAATTGAACCAATAACTAACGACCAGAAGAGAGGAGCTTAACTGTGAGAAATATTCATGGGCAGATTACATTTGGTTACCGAGCAAAAGCGTGAAAACGTCTGTGAAAGGAAATCTGGAAAAGGTGGCTGGCGATTGGCTTTGCCATTGAGGATGAAAACAATGGAATGATCACAGATTTTCAATTCTGCTTTAAATTCGTTTACTTGTAACAATTAAAAGAAAAGGATTTGACCCCTGAGGAGAACTTTTATTGGACTATTCTTCATCCAGACAACTGGGTCTCGTGTCCTCTTGTTGTTCGCCATATTACATGCACAAGTGAGTCATCCCTAGTAAGCCCTTAAACAGATCTGGTTGTAATCTGAGCTAGATACAAATTTATAATAGGAAATGGTTGCCTAATGGTTCTAGTCAACGGTTCGTATAGGTTGCGTTATACACTCCACATTTTCCCGTGCGTAAGCCGGCAAAATAAATAGAGATACGTATTCAAAATATCAGTAGTTGATAGAACTGGCGAACACCGGAAATCCAAAAGATATTTTTTCTGAATCTAAAAGTTTCAGTAAGAATCCCTGCTTGCAAGTTTCTGAAACCTTTGGTCTTGTTCTTGCTAGAAGTAATGTAGGCCCTAAGTATTCTCAGATTTAGGATCCGAAAACGTAAGTGGAGGGATACCTATGATTTCGTAAAAGTCGTCCAGCTGTCCGTCCGTCTATATGAGCACGATAGCTCTCGAAGGAAATGAGATATTATATATATCTACATTTTATTTATGACCCGCCAAATACACAATCTGGTAGCGGAGTAAAGGGAATAACACAAGTTAAACAACAGTATAAACACACACAATTTAGACATAATTTATAATTGGGCCTGAAAAATTCATGAAAAACATCAGGTACTCGAAGACCAGGGTGACGAGATGTCCATAGTAGTGACGCTGACGTTTTCTCGAGTGAGCGAATAACATCTTGGACGCCGAACTTCTGAACTATTTTGTGGTTGCGGCAAGAACGAGGAAGGTACATCAAAAATTTACAATGATTATAACAACAGGTCTTCAAAGCTTTAATGTCTTTTTTTCGCAGAATTGAATAAACACCGGAACAATACAAGATGTAATGAGTGCAGAAAGCGCTATAAATTCGCCCAAGTGCTTTCCGGTTGTAGCGACCTTTGTTTTGACATAAACGACCCATGCTATACGAATCAACCTAGAGGTATCCTGAATATTAGACGGACAATATTTTGGTGAAACTTGGTGTGAGGATTCTTTGGGTCAAGGGACAGGTCGAATTCGTAGATGGGCCTGTAGCCCTACATTTAGGGGTAGGGGAGGGGTTCAAATTAAGGAGCGGACAAAATATTTTTTACTAGTTAATGAGATAGTCGATTTAGGGGTAAGACACATGGTGAACAGGAAAATGAAAATCATTTTCTCGCCGGACAAGTAGTTCGCCCGGAATCCGGCCAAAACCGGAAAGTTTGTCTAAAGTAAAAGTTGTACTTGAAGTTAATTAGATGCTCGATTTAGGGGCAAGAAGACATGCTGACATTTGTATGAAAATCATTTTCTCGTCGCAAAAGTAGTCCGCCCGGAATCCGGCCAGAACCGGAAAATTTGTTAAAAGTAAAAGTTATGCTGAATCCGTATATGACAATTATTTTCCACCCGGACATATAGTTCGCCCGGAATCCGGTGGAAACCAGACAATTTCTTAAAAGTTAAAGTTTTATCTGAAGTTGATTAGAGGTTCAATACAGGGGTAAGGGGATGTGCTGAGTGAATTTTTGAGCTTTATTTTTGCCGGACAAGTAGTTTGGCCAAAATTCGGCTGAAACCGAAAATGTGGCACACGGAAAAGGCAGGGAAGTTTCGATCAGTTTCGTCAAAGTGGTTATGACGAATAGGTGTAAATACACATGCTGAATCCATACCTGAAGTTAGTTTTCTCATATGATTAGCCGATGGTCTTATTCTGTTTCTTAGTGTTCATTTTAATTTTTTTGAATCCCATAGAAACCTTTAGTCTTGTTCTCTAACAACTATTCTTTTGCTGGAGTTCTCCTGGATGCCCATGTGCGATAGCATTTGAAGTAAAGTGTGCATTTTTAAAGAAGACTTCTATCTTGCTGCATATTTTACGCAAGCTTTCAATGATGGACACTCGGTCAGACGTTCGTCATTCTTTGTTCCAAGGCTTGTACCAACAGATTTGCAGACCCTCCAAGCTTCCCCCCCCCCCCGATGAACTGACAAGTTGAGCGTCAGAGCTTTACTCAATCCTGGGTTTGAACCTTTAAAAGCTCAAGTTGAATGTGTTGACAAAATAGTAGATTGAATTGTAAAGTATGCGGTTGTTCTGCCTTAAATGCTTCGAAGTGTTGCATTGTGAAACTCTTTATAGGTGACAAGCCCATCAGAATCAATCATAATAAGCTCCCATCAGCTAGTCGAAAATGGAAGTTCCCAAACCCTAGGTGACGTTAGTGAGAACCGCACGCGATTGTTGGCGCATCTGTACACACTTCACAAATCCGAGCATGGTTCTAAAATCTGAGCGTATTTGCGCACGTGGCGGTACGTGACTAGCGGTTCTTTCTAGCGGACATGAACGTCGACGGGCTGACTGAGAACGGAAGACTCTTTATATTGCATCCGCCCACAATAGGTAGGTATTCCTACCTACTAATATAGGTACAGGAGGTAAACTAGTAGGTATGCCTACTAAGTACCTATAGGTAGGGGCGTCGCAAGGGGGCGGGTGCTGGGGGTGCAGCATCCCCCCTCTAACTTTTTGAGATTTGGTAAAATTTGGGCCTCGTCACATTTTACTAAGACTATTCGGTTATTTTTCGATGTCCGAACTTTTGGGATCGACTAAAACCAGGAAGGGAAGGGAACGCGAGAAAAGCAGGAAGGCGTACTAAAACCAGGAAGGGCAAACTAAAACGAGGAAGGCTGTCGCCAGAATTCTGAGAACCGTTCCCTTCCTCTATTTAGTATTATTGGAGGGGTCGGCAACTTTTCAAATTCAAAGTTCACCATCCCTTCCTCGTTTTAGTATCCTGACATGGGTAGGCATTAAGTTCAGTGAGGGGTCAGTAACTATACAAATTGTAATTCACCTTTTCATTTCTCGTTCTGTTGGTAGGCGACTAACCAGGACGGGCATACTAAAACGAGGAAGGGATGGTGAACTTTGAATTTGAAAAGTTTCCGACCCCTCAAATAATAGTAAATAGTGGAAGGGAACAGTGCTGCGAATTCTTGCAAAAGCCTTCCTGGTTTTAGGATGCCCTTCCTCGTTTTAGTATGCCCTTCCTGGTTTTATTATGCCTTCCTGCTTTTCTCGCGTTCCCTTCCCTTCCTGGTTTTAGTCGATCCCCGAACTTTTCGATATATTTACGGGGATTCGGTAATTATAAAGGATCCCGAATAGGCTATCGATACCCTAAAAATATACTCGGTATAATGACTGGGGTTTCGTATAATTGCCAAGATTTGGTAGTTATCCCGGATAGGGTGAACGGATTTACTGAATCTTTCGGTCTATATTTTCTCATTCAAATTGAAAATTTTCATTTTTCGATGTCAGAATAATCGGTATGTTTATGGAGATCCGGTAGTTACACAAAATCCCGAATAGGCTGTCGGTTCAAAATTATTGAGTATCATAACTGAGATTCTTTAATCTATTCGGTGTAATTCTCAGGATTTCGGTAGAGTACGTAGATGACTGAAACTTGGTTCTCTTCCATTATTCTCTTCACTTGTCGGACTAGTTTCCTTTCACAATTATGTTAATCTCCTTGTTCTCTAACCAAGCCTTATCTTCCATGGATAGTATTTTCATCGTTCAGTCTCCGCTTCTCATGTAGTTTGTCGATGGTGAAGGGTGAGGTACGGACTGTATAAACCAATAACAGAAACCTGTTTTTTTTTCGCTACTTACCCTTGTCACATGAGCTTTAGCTCTTGTATTTTTCTTCTGGGAAACCTGGACTGGAATGTTGCAACTGTATTCCGTTAGTGAACAAGCTGAAGCAATAAGCTCTTCTGTGAAACTTCAACGATACCCTCTTTGCAATCTTTCTAAAACTCGTGCGGTTTGTTTTGTACCAACAGATGGGAGTTTCGAATACAAAAATACAGTAATTTGTCATTGGCCATTTTATATCCTGTTGACTTACCTTTGCTAGCTATCTTTGCTATTTTTGGAAATAAACACTATTTATATATATACAACGTATCACCATATTTGCTTACCCTTTCTGGATAAACTCGAAGTTCAATAGAAGCTGAGTTTTTCCTTTCCCCTTTGAGTTTGTGCAGTTTTCATCTTAATACTTTACTAACTATAACCACTACGAGACGTATGTAACTGCGACAAGGGATTATTGCTACAGATTACAACTGAAAGAAAAGAAAGAGAATCCAAATTCCTTTGGGTCAACTTAAAACAAACTATCTTTTTGGTAGATATTTTTTTGCCTAAAACATTATTTTTGTGGCGAGTTGTCCATATGGTCAGTTGGTCGTGTGGCGAAATGACACTGTAACGATTCGCCTCTGGCGAGCTGACACTGTGGCAAGTTGTCGGTGAGGCGAGTTGTCGGTGTGTCCTGGTGGCCAGTTATAACTGAATAAATATTTTCGTTCAAACTTGTTGAGATGTGTCGAAAAATATTTGTCGTGATAAGTCGGACTACAGGTCAAGTTCTTAGATAGGGCCCCGTAGCGCTATATTTAGGGGTGGGGATGGGGAGAAAGCCGGAATGAACAAATACTTTTTTGAAGCTAATGTGATGGTCGATTTGGGGGTAAGAAGACAAGCTGAATCCAGATCTGAGCTTTGTTCTTTCACCGGGTAATAGATTCACTAAAATCTGGAAAAAATGAAGATTTGGTAGAACCATCTAAAATTTCTGATATCGATAAAATAATTTGAAAAAGACTTGTGTACCCGAAAAGGATACTGAAGTGGCAAATATTTTTTCCTTTGCTTCGAATTCTTGTCAAAACCTATTTTTTATGAATGAACCTGACTGTCTGATATTACTTTTGCTAGAAAGTGTTGCCTAAGTCGATCCGGTTAAGTGGTCTATTGGGAAGACTGTCAAATGTTTACGAGGTTCAGCAAAGCGTAGCAGTGCTTTAGTGCCACCGAGATTTTTTGCCACTGTTTTTTTTTTCTGGGTGTTTTCGACCGATTTCCTAATGCCGCGCTGAACCTTGTGTAGTTACCTTCGTGGGCTTAGTGACCTAGGATAATTCGCCACTCCATAGCTCATTGAATAATCCAGTTAGCCTAGCCATTCAACAAGTAACAGTATGACTTTTGTAGGGCCTTGCCAGAAAATTTCGTGAAGATAAGAATTTAATTTACATTTACAGAAAATAGAATACAGTAAAAACGCGGACACTAACAAAACTTCGATAAATGTCTAGTCCAAGTGTGCTACGTGAGACACTGCGCTGAGCCGTTGACCCACTTCGGTACGTCACTTTTCGATGTCGCTCTTAGACGTCTCTGTAAACTTTACAACGCTTTCGAGCAGACATTACCGTCTGAACCTCTATAACAGAGGTAATCGCTACTTTTCCTTCTTGAGGGAAGAACAACAAAACTTAAAAGAAGTTCGGGTTTCCACGCTATTCGTTGTTACTGCAATTCCACAGGCTTAGTGGGAACGTTTCGTTATCCAGCCACTGATCTACGAAATAGTCATTGAATGATGCGGACGACGCTGGAACATTTTCCATCAGGTCTAGCCGGGTATCTTCTATTTCTTCAGTTTCTTCAACAAAGAAGAAATATCTGCAAGATCCAGTTGTTATCCAATTGTCTGAACTAGAAAGATCAACAAATATTACCCTTGGGATCCACCAAACCTTCATTCTTGTTGCTTTAGTGGCGGAGCATTTCTTCAGATAGAGAAACGTGGATTAGCCCCTTGACAGCCCAATTCACGGACTAAATCCTTTAATTCACAAAACCAAAGAATATTTTTGATTTCCGGACTTTTTGATTTCGGGCCCTGTAAATATATAATCTTTGTCATAATAGACCCATTAATCAGAACCGTTAGGTGTCTACGTAAATACGTCGATTTCCCGTGACCGGTTTCCAGTCGGACTATTTTTCCGAGGCTAGAACTAATATTATTTCCTGTGCTTTTCGGCGTAAAAATTTTTTCCAGTCGGGCTTATCGGACAACTATTTCTATAAATAGATTCCTTAATCCCTTCACTAAATTCTGAGGTTAAAAAATCTACGTAAGAACTAGAAGTTGCTCTTGACCTGAATCCGCCATCCATTCCTATACGTTTCTTTTCTCGAGTTTTTCGGATCTGTAAATAATGATCTGATGCCGGAACCCCCATAAACAAAGGAAAGTGAATTGAGCGCATGTAATTAATAGGTTTGATAAGGGTTTCCAGAGCTATTAGTGGAATCAGTAGAGGAGAAAAAAAGAAATCACTGAATTGGCAAAAAAAGAGAGTAGATCTTGGTTTGACGGGAAATGGATATTTGATCAATCGCCCAAGAGAAGCGACGAAGAAATTGAGCAGATCGAACTCGACCGGAATGGAAAATTCTAAACTCTGCACACAGGAAAACATCTTTACAACCGTATCTCAACCGTGCTCTATTGTCAAGGGTTTAGTCTGCCTCATTTCTATGATCATGGAGTGGGTGGGTTGCACTTCATATACCCAGACTGTACACCGGAAGCGTGAATGGCTGGCTTTAAAGCAAAATTGTAACCTCATACTATTCCTCTGTTTTCTTGAAACCTGAAATGGAATGCGGCGACTCAAATGCTCGACTCAGCGAACCTTCCATTGTGAAAAGTCACCGGAGACAGTAGCCACGAGGACCTGTCCCATCGATATGATGGTCCTTTCAATCAAACGTTTGTGCAAACATCACCTCCTATTTGTCTTTGGTTCATAGTAAACAGTGATTTCAACATGACGACGAATCATCAATAGGACATACGAAATCATCGTGGGTTCAACAATTCTGCTACATCGACTACTATAGTGACTGCTGTTGCAACTTAGGCAGAGCGTAAGTGGAAAACAATCAATATTATCCTCTGACACTTGGATTCCCCGGCCTCAACTCAACAAAATCACTACAGGCATGTCGGGGAACATTAGCCCCTGACACTTCGATTCCCCGATCTCAGAATCGATTACTTGATTATGAGGGAACATTAGCTCTCGACACTTCGGTTCCCCGACCTAAAAAACCATTATTAATTATTGCGGAACAGTAGCCCATGGCAATTGGATTCCCCGACCTCAGCTCAGCAAAATCAATATTTGCATGTCGGGGAACATTAGCCCCTGATACTTCGATTCCCCGATCTCAAAATCGATTATTTGATTTTGAGGGAACATCAGCTCTGGACACTTCGATTCACCGAGTGCTCGGGGAATGTTAGACCAGGGCACATATTCCTTGACTTCGCGGGAAACATTACCCGGAGCAAGTAGATTCCCCGATCTGTCAGGGAACATTAGCTCCTGACGAATCAAATCCCCGTCAAACTGGGAACAATAGCGTGTGGAATACCGATTCCCAGATAGAGGAACGATACGGAAACCACTGCCGGAAACGTCAGTTCGACTCAGAACTGTTTCACGTAAAAAGCTGCCCGTCAGCGTTGTCTACCCGCCAAGCTTTATTAGGAGATGATGATGGGAGTTGCCGTTTTTCATTATGACACGTGCCATTGCTGATGTGTTTGTATGCTTGGTCATACTAGGCGTTTTTCCTCACAGAATTAGGTGCCAAAGTTTTCACACTGGGTCCTAGAAAATGTAGCTTTTACGGATATCAACCAAAATGAAACATATTTTCCGATTATTTTATAATAAAACAAAATGGTATTCTTGGGGATATAACTTGAAAAGTTTTCAACCGAGATTTCCGGCAAGGCAAATCACGGTTAGCCAAGCTTATTCGACAAGTTTCCAATGTGCAAGTCCAACAGAAGTTTTCAATTGACAAGTTTTACACAGGTCGAGTAGGAAATTTGTCTCGAAGAAATTGGCAGTCCCGGAAACTCTGCGGCCCTGTCTAAGAAACTCTTGAGAGGCATCGAGGACGAACGGATAAAATCCTTCAGGTCATGTAGCTTCCATCTTTTTGTCCCACTTCCTTCGTCTCGCTAGGAGAGTCCCGCCGTTGCGTAGCTGCTTTGCAAGGATGATGTCGCTTGATTCGCTGTGCATGATGATTTTGAGAAGCTTGAAGTTGTATGGGTGGATACGTCCCACTTTCGCATTCAATGACCAGTGGTAAGACTT
Organism: Branchinecta sandiegonensis; assembly: GCA_030848855.1. Taxonomy (NCBI): domain Eukaryota; kingdom Metazoa; phylum Arthropoda; class Branchiopoda; order Anostraca; family Branchinectidae; genus Branchinecta; species Branchinecta sandiegonensis. The sequence goes on along the minus strand of JAUPMV010000016.1, from coordinate 16,376,814 downwards.
GCATTTGTGTGTTGGTTCCAGTGGGATGGTGCTGTTTGTCCAGGAACCAGCCATGCCCTCTGAACCAAGCAGCCTATATCACCTGCCTTCAAATCTCTCGCAATGGTATTTGACAAACCCTTTATAGCCACTGTGCCTTTCGTGGGATTGCCTAAAACGCGCCTATCCCGTAAGGACTTGCCGTTCCTTAAAATACCCTGTGCGGGACTGTTCGACTCGGAATTGCCAAAATCGACGTAAACTTGCCGACTAACATGCTCCAATTTTAGTGCAGCTGACTTAAAGAAATAATGTATAAAGGTTTGTTCAACTGAAAAAATCAAATAAAATAAGACGTGAAACGGGTAACCGTTTATCAACTTTCAGTAGAAAAGAAAACTAGACATAAAATAAAGGTGACGGATGGCATTTTGATATCTAGAAACTCTTCACCTTTTCCCCCCAAATTACTTAGGGCAGTTCGGTTCACACTAGTCCAACATATTGAAACCAGATTGTTGCAAAACTGGTCAAGTTTCGATTTAACACCCGGGATTGCAGTCTGCTCATTGTCCCCAAATTCATTTAACGTCACATACCAAAATGACTGTCAGAATCTTCACCGCGAACGCACGATGACTGAATGAATGAAGGATTTATGAGGCACTGCCCAAGGGCGTAAGTGCAGTAAAAAGGACAAAGAAATATAAAATAATCACAAAACACTCAAAAATATTTTCACTAATTTAGAATCACATTGATGGGATCGTGGACAGGTAAGTTTCCAATCGGAGAACACAAATTAGAGCAGACGGCTTCGAGCGTCAACAGTGGGTCGGAAATCAACAAACGGCGGATCAGGTAGCGGTTCCGCGTGCGCCGTGGTAGGTAGAGAAGAAATCTCAGATATCTGAAGTATGTCGAGCGTATGCGTCGAAGGTCCTTTCTTCTGAGTATAGAATGCAATCCAGCAAGGAAGTTAACATACGGTGCGCAAAAGGCAGTATATAACTTCCCAAGCTCAGGTCTGCTATACCTGGAACGGTTCGGCACAATTTTGCAGTAACCAAATCTGATTCCTTTAGCGGCTGATTTGACTGCTTCCTCGCAAACCTTTCGCATAGTTTGCCCAGTTATAATCCCTAGCCATCGAATTTTTTCCTCAGTTATGAGAACATTGCCTCCAACATTCAGAGAGGGTTTCCGAGGAGTAGCAGGAGCATTGAAACAAACGTACTGACATTTACTAGCGTTGACTGATAGGCCAATCTTGCCAAGGGATTGGTTCAGGCTAGCAACGTTTGTTTCAAGGCCCTTCCTGGATCGGCTGATAAGGAGGACGTCGTCGGCATAGGCCAGGTAGCTAACATCAATTCCACGGAAATTAAAAGTTTCACGATGTTTCACGAATCTTCGCAGAATAGTATTTCTCATCCGAGAATCCTGCGCTGTTAGTAAAATCGGCGCTGTTTTGAGCCTGGTGTGATGATCAGTGGCGCGCGAGGAGAGGACGAAGGCTTCTGATTCAGCTCGAAGCTGTGGTGGCTGCAGTGATGTCTTTCCATTTTGGTGTCCACTAATAGTTGCGTTTTTGATCCGAATTCTCCTCGCGATTCTCCTCCGAATTCTCCTATTTCGCGTTCGCAAGCCTCGCGATTCTGCAGAATCGAGAATTTGCTCCGATGGTGAATTGTCGATTCTCCTCTCTCCGTTCTCCTCCCTGATTGGTCAACAGAGTTCGAGTGTTCAATATGCATATACACGTATACCGGGTTGCGGACGAGCTGCAAAATTAGTGTTTTTGTCAAAAGCGAGAATGGAGAAGTCAGAGGAGCAAAAACGGTAATTTGTGCGAGAATCGAGAATTCAGAAGCGAGAATTCGGAACGGAGAATTCGGATCGAAAAACGCAACTAATGCTTTACATTCGAGGCTGATGCCAACCACTGTAAGAGTTTTCTTGTACGGGAGTGTCGCTACCCTATCTTCCGACCCCCCTTCCTTTAACAACCCTGTTTGGTGCCGGCTATGATGGAGTAATCCTCGCTACAGACTGACTTTCCTGTGTTCCAGTATGGCACCTTGTACTGTCGTTCCCTCGATCACAGATTGCAGCTTTTATTGCTAGTATTTCTGTGCTTGCCGATGCTACTCCTTCTTTGCTCCAGAAATATACTTCGGAATACTTTCAGTTTCTTGGATCCCTAAGCGTAAGTGACGATATGTATGACCTTGCAGTCTGTCTGTGTGTACCTTCGTCCGTCTGTTTGCACGATGGTTCTTGAGGGGCTGGGAAAATCTGGTCAAACTTGTTGTGAGGGTCAGTTTGGAAAAGGATTAGTCAAGCTCGAATGTGTTACCCCAGCCCAATATTTAGGGCGGAGAGGATAGTATCACCTGCTAAAGAGGGCGAGACTATCGCTTTTCGAGAGCCTACCATGTTTTTTCGCCTGAAAGATTCACCCTAAAAATGGAGTTTGCTCTAGAAGTGTACATTTGTCTGGGTCAGTGGTAGTAAGACAAGCTGAATCGATACTTCGTGTTCCGGCCGGACTATCTTTCGGCTTGAAGTCATCGAAAGTTGGAATTTTGGCTAGCTAGGCACAACTTTGTGGAAAATATTTCTTTGCGCGAAGGCTAGGAAGCTAATGGTCGCCAATGCAGCAGGAACTCTCTGTTTATGCAACTGATTTAATTATTTCGCTGAGCTTTCATCTGGCTTAGTGATATTTCGTATTCTCGCTGTGTCGACAGCGTTTTTCTCCTCGGACACTTAGTGTTGCCTTTTGGAACTAGAGCTCATTTGACCTAATTAGCGTGGGACTTTTGAACCTAGTTGGCGGATAAATAAACATTCGGAACGGATGATTCGTTTTGTTTGGATGTCAAAGGTAGCGCAGTCTTTGTGATCGTCTGTGTGGGTGGTGCTTGTAAAGGAATTTCAAATATCACCGAATGGATGAAAGAAACGAAAGGAAATAGTGCCACAAGGGAAAGATAAGAAATTGCACTTAGCTTTCGGAACGAGGTGGTTTGCGCAAGATCAGAATAAAAAATAAGACAAAAAGGACTAATGGGGCCTGAGCAACTTTCTCCCTAAACAGAACACTGACAAATGGTCTAGAGCACATACGTGAAGGTCCTGGCAACGTTCAACCGTTGGAAAGTTTGGAACGCGGGCTTTCTTAGAAAGTCGAGAAAGGTATTCTTGAAATTTGCAATGTTTGAAATAAATGGTTCTGATACGATTTTGATTTTTCATCGGAGATTCTTCTTAATTCCCTTAATTCCCAAAAGATTGCAAATAGATGGAAAACAATATATTAGGAAGCTATGTAGTTGATAATATATGTAATATATGTAGTTGATAATAATAGATGGAAAACAATATATTAGGAAGCTATGTAGTTGATACTTAATGCCTTCATGTACATTTAAAAATAAAAGGAGATAGGGCTGTATCCTTCCGGAAATGCCTCTGATTTAATCAACAGGTCCATCCCAGTACATAAAGGTATTCGACAAGGTGCTATAACTTCACCCCGGCTATTTAACAATGGTGTGGTCGATACCAAGAAGAAAGCTGAAAGAGTTCTATTTTTCAGGGTCTGGACCTGTCGCTACTAAATTATGCTGATGATATTTTTAATCTGAATAAAACCCTGGCTTTCGCAGAGAAGACTTTTGTTAGTTTAAGTGGCGAGCAAAGGATATCGGGTTAAAGTTCAATCCGAGTAAGAGTGAGTGCATCAAGTTTAATCGTAATCGATCAGGTTCCCATAGCGCTATAGTTTCTTTGGGTGATTCCAGTATTCAGCTTTCGTCATCCCTAACTTATCTTGGTGTACCACTTGGTACCGACCTGAAAAGCACCCGTGCTGGCCGACTCGGACATTTTGGCACGAAGGCTAGAGCAGCTTTCGGTCTATTAATTAGTGCTAAAACCGTTATAATAGACATATATTGTCTAGATATTGCAACGCTTACGCAATCCCCCACATTCTAGCCCTATCTCCTTTTTGTAAGTTATTCAGCATAACTGATTTGAAGACAATTCGTAAATTCTTCTACAGATAGGCTAAGTACCTACTCGGGCTCGCAACCGCAAAGTTACGCAACTTTACGGCGTTACTGATCCGTTTGTGGCTGTGGCCCAACACCGTGCCGAGTTTGACTCTTTGACAAGTGCCATCCATATTATCGTGCGTTTTTTTAGTCATTTCGTTCAGTTTAATCGGATCTTTTTCTTTTTTTTCTTTCCTTTATTGTTTTTATTGTTTTTCATATACTGCGTATGGGCACGTTCTGTGCCATTTTCGTATGGGTTAGTAAAATTATTAATTGATTGATTGACTACTTGTCCAGCGAGAAAGTGGTTCTCATATTCGTGTTCAGCACGTCTTCTTACCCATAAATTGGCTATCTCATTATCTGTTAAAAAATAATTGTTCGCCCCTTAATTTGAACCCCTTTCCCACCCCTAATTGTTGAGTTACAGAGCCCGTCCAAGAACTCGACCTCTCCCTTGACTTAAAGAGTCCTCACACCAAGTTTTAGCAAAATATCTCATCCCCTTCGAGAGTTATCATGCTGACAGACGGACAAACAGACAGACGGACGATCAGACGGACAACGTTTACGAAGTCATAGGTATCCCTCCACTTACGTTTGGGATCCCAAAAATCAGCTCCCATGCATTATGTTTTCCAGTTTCAAAGCACACTACTTATTACGCTCATTCTTGACTAGCCTCACAAAAAGATAAGACGGAAAATAATGGAGGTTTCTGTTCAAAACGCCAAGACTGAATATTCTATTCAACATTGTCAGCTTAAGCGTCCCAGCGTGAAGTACTACTTCAGTTTCCCATGGGGACGAGGAATGGCTTACACACATGACGTGATCGAAAAACACCATTTCTGTGAGACCGTTATCCTAGTAATTCGTGTGAATTCAGATTTCCTGTTGGAATGGAGCCATCCCTGGCTGAAACATTTCTATAGTTCATGAGCGTGTAACCATTCCGTATAATGTACATGTGTATTAATCTGTGCTTTGCCATAAACTTATCTCCTTTTTGTTTGTCTTCCTTCTTTTTCTCTTTTTCTTCTTTAATCCGTGTTGTTCTGCGTTGAAAATGCGTCTAACAATCACATTGCTTTATTACCTTCTTCCTGGCCCTTCATCTTCGTTCGACGAAACACAAAAAGCACAATTCCTAAAATATACTGAACATTATTTACCAAAAAATCTGAATACCTCTTGGACACTTTATTCCCCTATTGCAAGACGAGCTCATGGTAGTTTCTTTTGTAATTAATTTTTCAATCTTCGATCGCCTTCCGGGACTAGTGTACTAGTTGTTTGACAATACCTCATATTCTCTTAAAATATGTACTGTAGTCCTTCTGCTGTCGTCTTACTTTTCCTGAAACTCAATGCTTTAGAACTATACATGTTGATGGGAAGATGCTAGTCTTCGATTCAGTAAGTAATTAACTTAATTGTGACCTCCATTTTTTCAAGCGGAATATATAAGAGAAAACAAATAAAACTTGAAAAATACCACTTTGCAATCAATGAACAGGAAACCATGTAGAGCCCCACGCTCTGGTTAGGCCTAGTTGCCCATGTTTTTTGGAAGGGATGACTAAACTTTTAAACCTTCTGTCGGCAAAGGCTACCTTCAAGAACCTACCTTATCTCCTGGAGTCACACACTTCCAAGGAGGTTACAGCGAGTGAACGAAATTTTATTACGCATTGGATAGGAAGGGTAACAATGCAAAATAAAGAATAAAAAAGAATCACACTGAGCTATTTTTCTTGCAAAAACTAAAGGTCAAAAACGAATTCAGCGTATCTCCTTACCCCTATATCGAAAATCGAATCAACTTCAGATAAAACTTTAACTATTAAAAAATTTTCCGGTTGCAGCCGGATTCCGGGCGAACTACATTTCCGGGTAGGAAATGATTGTCAAAAGCGGATTCAGCATGTCTCCTAACCCCTAAACTGGAAATCTAATCAGCTTTTTTTTAATTGTAATATTTAGGAACAGATTAAAGTTGATATTGTTGGATATTTAAAAACTCAGACCCAAATTTCTCCCTTCTAAGAGAAAATGAAGCTTTTCCGTATTTGGTGGATTTGTAATTTTCTTTAATTATAGAACAAATTCGGAACATTTCTAGCTACTCTGCGATCTTCATGGCGTAATTCCGCTTTATATCGTTCTGCAAATCCTACTTTCGTATATTTTGGCTGTGTCTTCTTCTCACCGTACCATATTGACGGAAAACACGGCTCTTCAGAATATTTGTCCCTAAAAACATCCAGCGGTATACTATGTTCAGCAGGAGTTGCACCTCTTCTTACCCCTTAATCTGTCATGAAATCGAACTTTCGCTTTTAACAAATTTTCGGGTTTTGGCCGGATTCCGGGTGAAATAGTTGTCCGAAGAGAAAATGGTTTTCAACATCGTATTCAGCATGTTACCCCTAAATCGAACATTTCATCAACTTCAGATGAAACTTTTCCTTTTAACCAACTTTCCGAGTTTCACCGGATTCCGGACGAGCTACTTGTTCGGCGAAAAATTAGTTTTCACCATCGTGTTCAGCATGTTTTCTTACTCCTAAATCGACCATTTAATCAACTTCAAATAAAACTTTTACTTCGAACCAACTTTCCGGTTTTTGCCAGATTCCGGACGAACTACTTGTTCAACGAGAAAATGGTTTTCTCTATCGTGCTCATCATGCCTTCTTACCCCATAATCGACTATCACATTAGCTTTTTAAAAATATTTTGTTTGTCCCTTAATTTGCACCCCCTCCCCCACCCCCAAATGTAGAGCTAAATAGCCCATCTACGAACTTGACCTTACCCTTGACTCAATGAACCCTCACACTAAGTTTCATCAAAATATCTCATTTCCTTCGAGAGTTATCGTGCTCACAGACAGACAGACAGACGGACAGATGGGCATTTTTGCAATGTCATAGGTATCCCTCCACTTACGTTTTGGGATCCCAAAAAGACGCTAAAGGGATGTGGGCTTTGACTTTTGGTGGAAGGAATGTAGTGAACTCTCAACCCCTAATTAGCTAGAAAGACTTTCACTGTTTATTTTGGTATGAGCTTCCGGGTTCGACTGTTCAGTTTTTATATCCGGTCATATTTTTCGGGGCTCTAGGAGTCGAACATAGTGAGGCTGTTGTCTTTTGGAGGCAAGGTGAAATTGGTTAGTAGAGCTCGAGGTTTTGCACCGTGTAGAGTACAGAGCTAAAGGTGTAGTAGGTGGAATTTTATGTTAAACATGCTGTTCTTACTTTGACCACTCGAAGTTCGTGACAACTATACTGTTCGATCCCTCACAACTCATATATCCTTTTCCTCCATAGATACCTAGAGTACGGGTTTTCTAGGAAGTTAAGTGGTCGACCAGTGAGATGAGGTTGACGGTTTCCTCATGGAAATAGGATCGTCTCTCAGTCTCATATAAAAGACTTTGATCCCTGAACTTGGAAATCCTTGTGATCCTTGAATCCTTGAACTTGTAACTTGGAAAAGATGTATAAGCCCTTCCACTATACGTAATCTTGGAGACAGATACTTCCCTACATACGATGTAGATCCCTTTCGATCTTTTGCGCCTTCAATTTGGAATCTACTAACGTTAGATATCCGAAATTCGAATAACCTCATTTCCTTCAAGCGAGCAGCGAAAAGTCGTTACAAGAAAATTGTTTAGTGTTATCCTCCTTTAGACCCCCCCCCCCTGTTTTTCTTTTCTTTTGTTTTCTTTCTTTCTCGTTCCTTCTTTCCGTTATTTTTTTTTCTCCTTTTATTTCAAGTTGAAACCATAGGTTATTTTTTCCTCTCCTCCCTTTTTCTTTAAATAGAACATTCAGTTAGTTGATTCTGTTTGGTGTTTAAATTAATATCGGTTATTTCCCTGCCCTAGCCAAGCACTACAATTGTGCTTTCCTGGCAGGAATGTTAATTGAGTATTTTTTTTTGTCTTTAAACATAGTCCAATGAAACTGAAACTGAAACCTTTCGTTTCATTTTTCCTAAGTAGAAATCAATTTTTCCTAAGTAGAAACCATTTCCATATTCTCTTGCTTTTAAATTTGTTTTAACGCTCTAGCATGGGAACAAAGGGACATTGGGATAACCATGTAGCATAAAACTAATCCAAGCAAATTTGGATCTAATAATTTAAAAAAAGAACCAATTTTACGGTCTACGAAGAAACACCCGCTTTGTGGTATGTGATGTGACATAGATGAAGAGCTGTGTCGCTTGTAAGAAGTTTTTCTTGAAGGTCAGAAGTACTGTCTCGAGGCAGAAGCAGAACAGTTTTGAAACTTGAAGAAGCACCAAGTCGGTGGGTAACCCTTGGTTCAAACTGTTGCGTCGCATGGGACAAGATTTTTTCTTTGATATCCCGACGTGCGAAAGAATCGCAAGAACCTTCCCACCACCACGCAGACGCAAAAGGAAAACGAAACTTTTTGTCGAGATTCTCCTGCAAAAGGTGAGGAAATGACCTCTGAACATGGTTGGAGATTACCCTTCTGAATACCACCCACTAGCAACCACAATTTCAGTAAAAATCTAAGAATCATCTGGTTCAAAACAAGGTAATACAAGTTTTTTCAGAAGATATTTTGCATTCAGCCGTCCTAGGATTACAATCAGAACAAGGTGAAGAAACTTAGAGACAGTAGCGCAGACTGAAAGAACTTCCTTTCAGATTGCACAATTGGTCCGGCCATGGGTTTAGGCAGATGCTCGGGACATTCAAAGCGCTAACGCATCCCGATGAAAAATTTGTAGCCTGCGTAGTTGTATGATAGTTGTACGAAAAAGTTCCACATAGTAAAGAATACTATCATTATCAGACTGGTCCAGTCTTAAGCAGTAGTATCCAGTATTATCCTGTCTTTCCATAGTAGCACCAAATCTTGCTAATAGTAGCATTTAGTAGTAGTGTAGTAGAATGCAGTAACACGGTCGCCTTGAAGTAGAAAAATGTAGTACCATCAGTTAGTACTACATGCTAATTTTTGGTACAACTTCATACTACTATTTTGAGATAAACTTTGACATAACAAACGAATAAATTTTTCCTCTCTCTTGCGGAACCCTTGGTATCGTTGAGCACGTCAATGTCGCGCTGTCGAATTTCTGAGTAGAGTGAAATAGATCGAAAAAGCGTTATCTCTAACATAATTCTTATTGATCGCTTATGTTCTCCCGCCTTACAATAATAGAGAACAAGACCAAAGGTTTCGATGGGATCCCACAAACTGAATATTTATTGTACTTCTTGATCCGCAATCGAATCTTGTAGATTTCCGGTCTTTGCCAGACACCTTTAACATTTTGCTATTTATCCACAATTAACCTCTTGTATATTACGAAAACAGTTCTGGTGTTTTTTACAACTTACAGAAAAAGCACGCACGTTTACTCCAACATACCATCTCCAATCGACTTCAGAAGAGTCTTTTACTTTGACCAAATTCATCGTTTTAGCAGCATCCCGGCGAACTGCATGCAGAACAAAATAGATGGTGTCACTGAGAGTCGAACCTTTGGATCCATATTTCCGAACTTTGGCAAATTTTGCCAGCTTATCCGTCAAGGAAACAAAGTTCAAAATTGAATTCAATCTATCTCTTTACCCCCATACCGTATCTCTAACCGACTTCAGTAACAACTTCCCTTCAAACAAATTTCGAGTTTGCCCAAATTTCAGTTTCCAGTGAACCATTTGTCCGGCAAGAAAATGAAGTTCAGCATGCCTCCTTACCTTACCCCTTAAGCGACTATTTCATTAGCTTAAAAAATATATTGTTTACCCTTAATTTGAAACCCCCTCCCCACCTCTGGATATGGGCTACAGGAACCATCTACTAACTTGACCTGTACTTTGATCCAGCGGATCGTCATAACCAAGTTTGGACACAAAATATCAACCCCTTCGAGCCCACGAGACGACTGCGAAGACGAAAAGTTAAGTGAGAGACATTGCACAGGCAACCAGCCGTCCGGCACCCACTCTCCCTCCGTAGGTTTGAACGTATCTCAAACCCTTCGAGCCCACGCGACGACTGCCAAGTGCCAAGATTGAGCTGAGACCTAAGAGACACTGAACTAGCAACAGTAGCAATCGGCCCCCACTCTCCCTCCAGTATATCAGTAGACTAAGCAAAGAGTAATGTGAATTTCCTCACCAACACGCGAATAAAGTTTCGCCTTGTATGGATAATGGGATAGGGTAGGGACTGGTACGACCACTTTGTTTTTCCGAAAATTGGTCGACAAATTTCATTGAATTGTCCACAAACAGTCTTCGAATGTGTTCTGCCTTTTTGACCCAGTCAATGCCGGTTGGAACTTTGGAGATAAATGAAATGATCGGATATAATTTTTGCTTATCTTGAGTATGTTCGAAAGCTGCAACAGCATGTCTCCTTACCCTATATCGACTATATCATTGGGTTTTAAAACTTCAAACCTTCTTTGACGAAATTTTTTTTATGTATTGACTCAGCGTATCTCCTTACCCTAATCGAACCTCTAATCAGCTTCGGATTAAACTTTTCCTTGTTACAAATCCGGATTCAAAAGGGTGAACTACTTGTCCGGGTAGAAAAAAAAAACATTTTTGGATTCAGCACGTCTCCTTGCCTCTATTCGACTATCTCAGTAGCTTTCAAAAAATATTTTGTTTTGCCGCTTAATCTGAAACCTGTCCTCCACCACTAAATATATAGCTATGACTATCTACGAACTTGACATGTATTTTGACCCAAAGGATCCTCACACCAAGTTTGAGCAAAATATCTTAATCGCTTCGAGAGTTATCGTGCTATCAGACAGACGGACAACTTTACGATTGCGTAGCTATCCTGTCACTTGCGTTCTAGGATCCCAATAATAAGTGGAGCAGAAAAAGAAATAAGACATTCGTCTGCAACAACCTGTCAGAAGGAAATCGGAGGATGTACCTGGGGAACAACTTGGCACGAAAGTGGGAGAAAGCTTGTCTGGAGAAAGCCCTGGTCGTTAGACTTTAGATCGGTTGGAATTACGTGTTTTCCGGATTAGAAGAGACAGGCAAGGCTTCTAGGAAGCTTTGGCTCAAAGAGAAAATTTCCTTTATGAATGAATAAAGGATTTATGACGCACTGCATAAGGGCGTCATTGCAATGGAAAAGGACAAAGAAATGTAAAATAATCGCAAAACACTCAAAAAATTTCCCATAGAGTTTCACTAATTTATAATCATATTGATGGGATGACAGGTCAGTTTCCAATCGCAGAACACAAATTAGAGGAGAGAGCTTCAAGCGTCAACAATGGGTCGAAAATCAAACGGCGGATCAGGTAGCGGTTCCGCGTGCGCCGTGGTAGGTACAGAAGAAATCTCAGATATCTGAAGTGTGTCGAGCGTGTGCGTCGAAGGTCCTTCCTTCTGAATATAGAATGTAATCCAGCAAGGAAGTTAGCATACGGTGCGCAAAAGGCAGTACATAACTTCCCAAGCCCGTGTCTGCTATACCTCGAACGGTTCGGCACAATTTTGCAGTAACCAAATCTAATTCCTTTAGCGGCTGATTTGACTGCTTCCTCGCATCGTTAGCGCAATTTTTATCCCAAGCCATCGAATTTTTTCCTCGGTTACGTAGTTTTAGTAGTTTTCCTTTAGTTTAGTTTCTTTTTTTCGTTTAAGTACTTTTTTTTCTGTTACCATCTATGGCATGGTCTCAGGCTATTTTTGACAATAAATAATTATCATTATTGTTAATAGATACTACTTATTTATATACTACCTATTTAGGCTACATGGTAAAATGAGTCAGTGGCGGGTCAACGGTCGTCGCGTCATGAAAGGATGATATAACAACATATATGTAGTTCATTCACATGACAAGACGACTTAGCGGTGAATAGCCTGGAAATGCACGTTTAGGAAACTTGGAGATTAACGATTCTGTAATCAATTATACTGACGTAACTATTTGAGAACTATAGGGGCATACACAAATAAGACAATATGCGAGCTGATAGTAATGGGTCCACGATTGTCTTTTTTGGGTAACTCTTGGTAATATCTCGAAGTTGGGATCTGAATATAGAAAAGAAGGTGGAAATATGGCGTAAAAAAAGGAATTCATAAGAAAATATGTTTAAGGAGCCAATAGCTTACTTCGTTGTGCAATGAGTGTTCTGAAATTCAAGCACAAAATTCGCCATGAAAATAGGCAGAGCAGCTGCATCGCTTAGCACCGTCTTCGTCATACACCTAGACATGCAAACAGGGTTGCCACATACAAAATATTTAGAGAGTGACTTTGGCCCAAAACAGAGAGTGAACTGGGAGTGAAATCTATTTTCATAAAATGTTCACTTTTGGTCGGAATCACCTCTTTAAAAATGACACATCTTAATTTTACTTTCATGAAAAAATTGAAATAGTTACTTCTGGTCGGAATACCTGCTGCAAAAATGTCACATTTGGTCATTTTCTGAAATAGAGTAATTTTTGGTCCTACTTAAGATAAGAGTGACAAAAACAAAATAGCGTGACAATTCACACTATCGTGCGACATATGGCAACCCTGCATGCAAAGCTCCCGCTTTCTAAGGCCATCTATATATTGCAACAGATGTTCATCAGACCTTACTTTTTGTCAAGTCATCTGAAGTCCCTTAAAAAGTCACTCGACCGTATAAACAAATAATAAATGTTTGTTGCCACGAGAAGTTGTATTTTGCAGGGGTGTCTAGCTCCACGCGGTTCATGTTCAACGTGCGTTTTCTCAGGCAAAGTATCCCTTCGTCCAGGACTGGCACAATCTAAGAGGAAAAGGGCAAATGAAAAATATAAATTTCTTCGATGCCGCGAAAGCAATTAAGAAAAATAAGGAAAAGCCTTAATTTCCCATCTTTTGTTCACTTAAAATAGTAAGCTCTTACAAAATTAATCAAGGAAGCTAGTCCGTGGCAAATAAAAACAAAGTAACGAAACAAAAAAAGATGATTGAAAACCAGTATAAATCTTCCTGATAAAGTCCTAGTTAGTAGAAATACAAGAATTATTTTGTTTAATTGACTTCACAGTAGTGGACTTTAAAAAGTTTCACACAAGAACGATTTTTATGGAACTTGCCCTTCGGCCAAGTGCCATATAGCGATCGCAATTTCTGTCCGTCCGTCGGTCGGTCGGTCCTGGTTTTGCTAGTTCGGGCACTTCCACATAAGCTAGGACGATGAAACTTGGCAGGCATATCAGGGACCCCAAAAGATTAAGTTGGAAATAGTCACTTCACTGATCTGAGCATCGTGGGATGAGTGGAGGGAAGGGAATCCGGAACCTAGAGGTATTTATAACTTTTGAACGGGTGATCGGATCTTAATGAAACTTGATATTTGGAAAGACTCCATGTCTCCGACGACCCGCTTAAATTACGGACCGGATCCGGCGACTTTGGGGGAGATGGAGGGGGGGACCGGAAATCTTGGAAAACCCTTAGAGGGGACGGATCGGGATGAAACTTGGTGGGTAGAACGAGCACAAGTCCTAGATATGTTGTTGATATAGCCGGACTGGATTTGAGCACTGTGGGGGTCGAGGGGGGCGGAATTCCGGTGATCCCGCTAGTTCGTACTTCCGGATGTGCTAGGACAATGAAACTTGGCAGGCATATCAGGGACCTTAAATGATTAAGCTGGAGATTGAGGTATTTATAACTTTCGAACGGATGATCGGATAGCAATGAAATTGGATATTTGGAGAGATCTTGTGCCTCAGACGACCCACAATCCGGACCGGATCCGGTGACTTTGGGGGGGGGGGGTCCAGGGGGAAACCGAAAATTTTGAGAAACGCTTAGAGTGGAGGGATTGGGACGAAACTTGGTGGGAAGAACTTGCTCAAGTCCTAGATACATCGTTGACATAACCGGGCCGGATTTGGGCACTGTGGGGGGAGTTGGGGGGCGGGGGAATTCGGTGATCCCGCGAGTTTGCTACTAGGACGATGAAATTTGGTAGGCATATCAGGGACCCGAACAGACTGCCTTGAGAATAGTTGTTTCCCCGATCCGACCATCGTGGGGGGTGTGGAGTGATGGGGAAACCGGAATCTAGTGGCATGCATAACTTTTGAACGGGAGATCGGATTTGAATGAAACTTGGCAAGTGGAAAGAGCTATCGTCTCAGATGTTCCACGTGAAGTCCGGACCGGATCCGATACTTGTGGGGGGAGCTGGAGGGGGCCACTGGAAATCTCGTGTAACGCTTGGAATCGAGGGATTGGGATAGAATTTGGTAAGAAAAACAAGCATAATCCCTGTAGTCACGCTCTTGATAGAACCAGATCTTACCTGGGCTCTTTAGGGGGAACTGGAGGAGGTTTCCTGGAATTCCAGTGATCGCGAGTTATGATGATGCATATGCCCTAGATGACATATTTTAGGGTTCGGACCGAATCCGAGCACTCGAGCAATTTCCCGAAAAATGCTCAGATTCGAGTGAAACTTGATAGGCGGTAAGAGAAGGTGCTTTAGATGATTAATTTATGTGTCCGAACCAGATTCGACCGTGGCAGGGGGAGTTGAAGGGGGGGGGGGGGTACCAGAAATAGTGTTGCACGTATAGGAATCAAACGAGTGGATCTAAACTTAAAAGGTAGAAAACCTAACACAAATTGTAGTCTTCGAGCTGCACACAAATATTTGTGCACTGCTTGGGTAAGACCCACACTTTGAACAGGAGTTCATTTGCAGAGGCGTTACTAGCCAAAAAGTTTGGGGGGGGACGAGGCATTTACCGACTGGCTAGTAATTTTTACCGACTTTTTCTGCACAAAAAACGACTGTTTTCAACAACAAAAATTACGATTTTGAAAAAAAATCGACTGATTTTCAGAGAAACCGACTATTTTGACGAAAAATCGACCAATTTTCAGAAGAATCGACTGTCTTCATGAAAAAAATCAACTATTTGACGAAAAATCGCGGCGCTTCGCGCCGACTCGGTTATATTTTATCGACTGGCCGACAGCATTGGGGGGGGGGGGAAGGTTTGACTGGCTGGTCACTTTTACCGACTGTTCTTGCAGAGAAAACGACTGTTTTGACGAAAAATCAACTGGTTTTCAGAATCAGCACATGTGACCTAACAAAACTGTTGTCTTCGAGTTGCACACAAATATTTTTGCACTGCTAAGGTAAGGCCCACGGTTTGAACAGGAATTCATTTGCAGAGGCGTTACTAGCCAAAATGTTCGGGGGGGCAAGGTATGTCTGGCTTCGTCATTTTACCGACGTTTTTGCAGACCGACTATTTTTACGAAAATTTGTGCCAACTCGGTTATTTTGTACTGACTGGCGGACAACATTGGGGGGGGGGCTTCTCTCCTGTCCCCATACGTGACGCCCCTGTTCATTTGTAATCAGAGCCCTTACAATGGTTGGGCCTTTGTGGGACATGAAAATGTGTCGTTTGGCCAAAACTTCATTCAAAATCATTGAGGCACGTATGACCAAAGGCCCTTTTCCAGATTTTTTTTTTCTTGACAAGTACCTTTCCAGTTTGAGCGGCTTGAGCCTGAAGAGGACCCTTGCCAAGAAGGGTCGAAATATAGCTCTAATAAAATTCAGCTGACGTATCCGAATCTCACTGTCAAGAATGATTCACAGTCAGCTTGGGCTGAAGGAAATTTTTTTCTTTCGTTGATTTCTAAAAAGTAATTGCCGAAAATAGAATGGTTGCAGTTGGTAGAAGCTTAAGATTAGCATCGCTAGCGACAGATAATGCCCCTGCTGAAACTGAATCAGTCCCCTAGTGCTTGCTCCGACGATTCCATATCCCGAACTCATAAAAAGATGCAACCTCCCATTTTCATTCACTGTCTGCAGTGCAGACCACATATTAGCTTTAATAGAATTTCTGAAACTCTCCCTTCCAAGGCCCGTTTCCGATGCATGGAAAGCATAGGTGGACGATCTGACGAAGCCCACGCACTAACTCGCGATCACCGGACCGATCTACAGACCAACAGACTAACCGACCGACGGAAAAACAATCAGTAGAACAAAATCCCATCTGACTAATCCCCAAATTAGTCACCTGTCTCGGTTTCTCCCCGTTAAGGGGTGTTTGTCGCAAGCCGTATTTCCAAGGGTCCATTTACTTCTGATCATCGCTTGCCCTTCGGAGGTTGTAATCCAGTGTAAAAATCTCTTCAACCAAAATTAGTAGACTCTACTCTTGCACATTACTCTCTCGTGGCACTAATGTCAAACGTCGGCTCTGTGGTAAAGATACCTGGAGTTTCAGATAATAGAACGTAAAAACACTGTAATAGACCTTTCATGATGTGAAGATCTACGTATCGAGTTTTCTTCTTGTTTTGAGCCTTCTTAAATTCTGTCTAGAAAATAACCGTAATCTAGTGGGGTTTTGTTCCGCCGTATTTCAGAACGGCACTCCCTCATATCCTTTTATTGTCGCTCACCAGTGTTATCCACTGCTTTATTTTCATCTTGTACTTCCCTCTCATTGTGAATGAAGGCTGAGATGGGGGTCGATCTTCTGGTGACTGATGACCTTGCCTGTCCTGTTTGTGCCATGATGACTTATATTTAGTCGGTTTTGAAATCGTAAACTTAAAACTCTTCAAGTGAGTGGGATTGGCAATCGCTTGGAAAAGACCTTGTATGTCATGTTGTTTGACCTTGTCTGTCATGTCTACACCATGGAAGGCGTGAGTCCCTGCGATGACTGAAGCTTCTTTGTTTGTTTGGATTTAAAATCGTAAGTCGTGAAATAAGGACTTAAAATCTTCTTCTCGCTCGATCTGTATCCTCTATTCTATTCAAGTCTGCTAAGAATAGAATTGTCTGCTCGTTCATTGTAAATAAAGCCTGAGAGTTGGGGATGGCCGGTCATCCGGAAATGTTCTTTTCTGAACTTTGCCATGAGAACTTGTTGGAAGGAGTCTCTCTTCGATGAAGATTTTTTTTATGGAGCTCACGAATCCCCCAATTTGTCCGACGCCTGGAAACGACCTTGCGTGCTCTCTTAGGGAGGGAGAACTTCGTTAAAACAAAAAGACTAATTCGATGGATAGGCTTATTATCAGAACGTTGCTTGGAATTGCTAAATGTCAAACAAAAATACAGAGTCAGTCGGGGGTGGGGAGGGGGGTGGGTGGAGGAAACATAAGTCGCTTGTGTTGAGCTGCCCTTGGTAGGTGGGGAGCACTTGGGAGTTAATTCAGAAGCATGGCACGACAAGATTTGGTGGCGAGTCCGCTATTTTTGTTTCAAAAATCAAATCGGTGGTCCCACTAAACTACGCCAATACAATCGAACCTACTGAATAATTGATGACCAGGTGAAAATTTACGGTAAACAGTTCCTTCAGTATCTGTTATTTATGAGAAATGGTGACTGGTGTTACGATTTTAGATAGTAGTTTCACAATAGCCATTTCTCTGCCTCGTTTTCCGCACTTTCAATTTGCTTCTGATGGCAAGACAAATTGCCGCAAAACGTAAAGCCTTTTCATATTTCGCAAACTTGATTTAAAAAAAAAAAACGCAGCGTAAACCAGTAATCCCGATGAAAATTTTTTAGCCTGCGTAGTAGTATGGTAGTAGTACGAAAACGTTGCATGTAATACTATCATTTAATGTGCCTCAGACTGGTCCAATCTTATGTAGTAGTTTCCAGTAGCATCCTGTCTTGCCATAGTAGCATCCAGTCTTGCTAATAGTAGCATATAGTACTATGCAGTAACACGGTAGCCTTGAAGTAGAAGCATGTAGTAGCATCGTTAGTACTGCACGCAACTTTTTCGTACTACTTCATAGTACAATTTTGAGATAAATTTTTCATCGGGATCAACTCCAGAACTTGTCTCTCTTGGTTTTAGTTGTCTACATGGGAACCCAGCGTCATAGTACACTGTCAGAAGTTTCATAACAGATTGCGCATAACACTTTCAAGAATAACACCTTTTCACTTAGAAATAAAGTGTTATGACCAATCAAGTTTACACTATTTCGTGCCTAGATCTCCAACAACACCTTCAATTGGTAAAAATACTAACGGGAGCGAAAGAAACATAACATATAACATCCCAAAGTGTTATCTGTTGAAACCGCGCATCCTGCTGTTGTCGTTATGTAACTTCTGACAGTGTAGTATTTTTACCTATTGAAGGTGTTGTTGGAGATCTGGGCACGAAATAGTTAAACTTAATTGGTCATAACACTTTTTTTCTAAGTGAAAAGGTGTTATTCTTGAAAGTGTTATACGCAATCTGTTATGAAATTTCTGACAGTGGAAGAAACAAAAATATGCGTTTTCTCAGTTCGCCTCTGTTCCTGCCAACTGAAGCTAAATTAATTTGCCTGGGCAAATTAATGATTAGAATCAATGAAACATTACTAGTTTGAACGCTAATTCTTCAGATGATTATTCAAATAATAAAAATAATTTCTGCGAATCTTATCCTCGGGCCATGAGGTCTGAAAGGCCATGTAAGAGCTTTTTCGTCCCCGTCATTCCAGTTCAGGAGTGACTGGATTGCCATAATTAGCGGTTGTCTGAAACGAAAGGGTGTTATGTTTGTTCTTTAAACCCGACCTCTTGGCTGTCTACCCGATGAAATAGTTTTAGAGAATTAGTCGTATGAAGCTGTACGAAAAAGTAGCATGCAGTAGCAACTGTTGCCGCGACTGTTGCCACTGCAGGATACTACTAGCAAACTGGATGCTAGTACAACTGTTGCCACTGCATGCTACTACTAGCAAACTGGATGCTAGTACAGCAAGATTCGATGTTACCGGATACTACTAATTAATGTTAACCCAGTGGGACGCATGTCAAATCAAAGTGCAACTTTTGCAACATGCAACTTTTTCGTACAAATAGCATACAACTATACAGTCAAAGAATTTTTCATCGCGTATTCCTGGCAGCGTCTAACGGTGCCGAAGTCCGCAACTCTTAGGAGATGTATGGGGTTCGGTAGTCTCTCTGTTTGGATTCTAACTTACTAACTTACACTTATGTATAATCTGGAATGCGATTACAGTATTGAAAACACTACTTCTTTTGCATCAAGACCAAAGGTTTCGATGGGATCCCAAATTAATAATTGATCCAGACAATGAAATTTTTACTTTTAACATTTAGAAACAGATATAGGCTTATAGTGGGGGTTGAAACCAAAAACCAAAAAATAATCGTTTTTTTGTAGATTTTAACTTGCTATCTATATCTTTTTAGTACTGTTGGCTATTAGGTCCGATCCGCAGGGAAGATCCCTTCCGAAATTAATTCCTGGATGCGGACCTAGCCTATAGTCTGTGTCAAAAGAGGACCCCTGCGTAAAATTAAGTAGACTTATCCGTTTTGCATTGTTCTGTTAGCTTCTGTAGCTTGTTAAACATATTTTTTACTCTTAATTCGAAATCCCCTTCTTTGACACTAAATATAAACGACGGGCTGCAGAATCCATCTCCGAACTCGACCTGTCTCTTGACCTAAAGAGTCCTCACACCAACATGTCTCCTTACCCCAATACCGAATCTCTAATCGACTTCAGAAACAACTTTGAGCTTCAACCAAATTTGCAATTTCGGCTTAATCACTTGTCCGGCAAGAAAACTAAGTTCAAATGTGAATTCATCGGGCCTCGTTACCCCTTAAAGGAATAGCCTCAGTAACTTCTTCCGCTAGTCGTAACAAAGGGTCACTACGTAATTCACGCAGAGTTTTCGCTTCTGTGGATAGAGGGGTAGATGGGGTTACGTGTTTTTAAAAAGCTGGTCGACAATTTTTGATTAAATTGTTCACCCCGACAATTGTCGGATGCATTCTGCCTTTTTGACCCACTAAATGACGGTTGAGACTCCTGAGAACTAAACTAATCGAATAAACTTTTTATTTATCTTTAGTATGTTCGAAAGCTGCAACAGCATGTCTCCTCACCTTATATTGACTACTATGTCTTTGGGCTCTAAGAGTTCAAGCTAAGTTTCTGGATTCCGGGCCACCTACTTGCCCGGTGAGTAAATAATTTTTACATTCAGATTAGTTACCCCTGAATCCAGCCCCTAATCAACTTCAGATTCAACTTTTACTTTTTACAAATTCCGGGTGAACTTGTCCTGCGAGAAAATAAATTTCATATTCGGATTCAGCATGTCTCCTTACCCCTAAATCGACTATCTTATTAGCTTTAAAAAAATATTTTATGTCGCCCCTTAACTTGAAACCCCCTCCCCTAAATATACAGCTACAGAATCCATCTACGAATTCGATCTTTCCCTTGACCCAAAGTATCCTTACACCAAGTTTCATCAAAATACAAAAGACGGACGGACAGACAGACGGACAACTTTTACGAAGTCATAGGTATCCCTCCACCTATGTTTTGGGATCCCAAAAATGCACTTTTGTGAACTCGAAAGTTCGAAACTGCCTATCTGCACAATGGCCTCGGCTAATGGGTCTAATTTATAATTACGTCATCGCCACAGAACTTGCCGGACAGCTTTTCGCAGTTCCTGTCATCATATCATTCCAGCCTGCATTCTGCTCTAGTCCCAAAAGAGCCCATTGGCCTCTAGGTGAGAATTTGGAATGTGGATCAGATAAAAGATTTCTCAGTCCGTTCGTTTGATCAGATGACGATTTTCTGAGCGACAATGAGGCATTCGAGTGGTATTATTAGTTCTGGTATTACTGGTTCCACATTCCAAATTTTTGTTGGAGGGGTGAGGAGTCAAGATTCGGAGAATGAACGTATAAGTTATTATTTCTTTTTGTATTACCTTTCTATATTTATTTTTCTTTCTTCTTCTTTTTTTCCTTTTGTGTGGTTTATGGGGAAAAAAATTTAATGTTGACATGAAATGTTATTGCTTAAGTTAAGTTGAAGTAGTTTGTGGTAACCGCCCAGTGCCAGTCCATTTATGTCTTCTCCTGGGCGGTTATCTATCCTGATTGGTTATTATGTAATTTAGCAATAAAATAATCTAATCTAATCTTGGCTTAGAATTTAGCGTATTTTCCACTAAAACGTTAAGATAATTCTTCGACAAACCAAAATTTACGATATGACGATCTGTGACACGTTAGACTGCCCATTGGCTGGAGGGGGGATCCTTTCCATTTGTAGTATTATTTGTCGTCTGAAGGCGAAATCGGCATGTATGTGGCTACACATTTGCATAAAAGTGTCTTTCAACTAAATGAGAAGCCTTTGTAGGTCGAATTTTTTCGTCATAGAAGGTCAGTTTTTATGGCACTCGCAGCTCCGCTCAAGTGGCATATACCAATCACTTTTCGGTCGGTCTGTCGTTCCACTCTTCTCGAGTTCGGGTACTTCCAGAAGTGCTAGGACGATGGAACTTGGCAGGCATATTAGGGACCCGACCAAACTAACTTGGAAATAGTCAGTTGCCGATCCGAACATCTTGGGTGGGGGGAGGGGGAGGTGGTGGAATTCGAAAAATAGGGGCATGCATAACTTTTAAATAAGTTATCGGATCTTAATGAAACTTGACAACTGGAAAGACCTCGTGTCTCAGATGTCTCATTCCAAGTCCGGACCGGATCCGATGAATCTGGGTGGGGGAGTCGGAGGGGGGAACCGGAAATCGTGTGAAACTCTCAGAGTGTAGCAATCGGAATGAAACTTGGTGGGAAGAACAAGCACAAGCTCTAGATACATAACTAATAGAACTGGACCGGATTTGGACAATTTGAGGGGAGTTGGATAGGGGTTCCGGATTTCCGGCGATCCGTAGTTAATGTACTTCCAGGTGGGCTAGGGTTATAAGACTTGGCAGGCGTATTAGGGACCCGACCAGATTAACTTGGAAACAGTCACTCGCCCGATCTGACCATCTTGGAGGGAGGGGGAGACGGCGGAATCCAGAAATTAGTGGCATGCATAACTTTCGAACGGGTAATCAGAGCTTAATTGATTAGATCTTCAAAACTCGATATCTTGAAAGACATCATGTCTCAGATGTCCCATTCCACGTCCGAACCGGATCCGATGAACTGGGGGGGGGGGGGGGGGTGATGGGAGGGGAGAACCGGAAGTCTTCTGACACGCATAGAGTGGAGCAATCAGGAGGAAACTTGGTGGGAAGTACAGGCCTGGGTGCATCAGTGACAGAATGGGACCGGATTCGGCTACCGAGGGTGGGGGGCTATAGGGGGGGTGTCCGGAATTCCGGTGATCGTGAGTTAAGGAACTTCCAGATGTGTAAGACGATAAAACTTTGCTAGAGCATTAGAAACTTAATATCACTGGGTTGGACATCGTCACTTCTCTGGTCCGACCATCCCTTAAAGAACCCATCTTAACCGCAAAATACAAAAAATGCTTTTAAGCAAAATTTACATTTTCACGATCACCACCAGCACATCATCCTTTTTGCCTCAAGGGTTTTGCTTAGAATTTAATTTTTGGCACTCTTGAAGTGTGCATCTTAACGAAAAGTGAAAAGCGACTTTTGACCATCACTTCCCTCCTCTGACCCAGCCTTGCAAGTTTGGCGCGCATTTTAACTGAAAAAGTGAAAAAAATAATTTTGACCATCACTTCCATCTGAACCAGCCTTGCAAATGCCATATGAGCTTCCAGCTCTTGTTATTTTAGTTGTCGACTTGCTCTGTTTATTTACCAGTACAACATACTCTGTAGTTTAAACATCTCGGCACGCATATAAATTGTCTGGGTTTAAACTGGAAGATGCATTAGCTTGGTGGAATACAGGAACACCAATGTTATGCGGGGGATGGAAGGGTTTCTCGGAAGAATCCGACCTTTCCAGCGAGAACCTTAGCTCTGCTAACCGCCCTTGCAAGTGCCATCTGAGCTTTCAGCTCTTGTCATTTCCTATCGGCATTTCAGTTTAACTGCAGAGGTAGACAGAGAGCAGTTATCACGTTGTCTTTCTCGTAAATCCACGAGAGCCGGTATCAATTCCCGACATTTCAAAAGCCAGCTCTATCAGCCCAACTACGATGTCGTTAGTGTAAGTGGCAAGCGACCCTAAATGAAAGGTCCGAAGTAAAGTTCGTTGATTGTCTTGCTTAAAGCACCAAGAGCGATGAAATGGAAATATGGGAATCAAACTTCTAGATAACTTTTCAGAGGTTCTTCAGGATCACTGTAGGATGGAACGGTCTGGGAAAATTGGTCATTTTCAAATCGGTGGCATATTAGAATGCCAGTTGATTTCCTGTTTTTTCCGCCCCGTCCTTGTTTTTTCTTTTTCACGAATAAAGTTACACATACATTGGTGGAAGGATAAGTTACAAGTGTCAGAAAACAAAGAGCTGAGTTGGCTTTAGAAGAAAAAAGCGTATTTTGATATAGTATTTAAGTAGAGGACGCCTTTCCATCGTTCTGGAGAAGTAACCTTCTCATTATTAGTACGTTAATTCAGATCCAAAGGTGCGTTTTAGTGAGTTTGTTCCGATCATTTGTAAGCAAAACTCTTGAGATAAGAAAGATCATGGACCCTAGGACGACAATGTATCGTTTGGTAAAAAGTATTTTTTTTTTATTTTGCTGTAATGATATGCACTTTCAAGGCGCTAGAAATTCATCGATAAGCAAAACCCTTGAGAAAAAAATGATAATAGTTCCTTGGGGATCATTAGTATATGGTTTGATCGAAAGTCTTGTTTTTTCATTTTTCGGTTAAGATGCGCACTTTAAGGGTGCTGGAGACAAATGGATATTTAAGGGTGCCTGGATCCTTTTCGGAAATATAAATGCTTTACCTAGACCATTTGTTTGTTATTCCCACCAAGTTCCATCACGATCTATCCAGTCGAAGCGGGTCACGTATTCCCCCCCCCCCCAACAGTTGTCGGATCCGGTCCGGACATGAAAAAGAACATCATAGATATGTCTTCTGTTCAGTCATTAGATTTCCTCATTCGATCCGATCACCCGTTCCATAGTTACTCATGACTCAAGCTTCCGGATTCCCCTCCCTCCACAATGATCGGATCAAGAAATTGTGTATCTCCAAGTCAGTTTGATCGTGTCCCTGATATGCCTGCCAAGTTTCGTCGTATATACCCGAAACCGCTATCACCGGAGTTCTAGGAAACCTCCATCCACCCTTCCCCCAAGGTGTCCGAATCCAGTCTAATTGTGTGCTTTGCTAAGTGATTAGCTAAGAAAGGGAAGGGACCTGGCAAGAGATAAGGCAAAGTGTAGATGATAAAAGTGGAAACTGAAACTGGACTGAAACTAGCAGATGGCAACGCATGCACCTACAAGCAATAGTACTAACAATGGGCAAGGTTCCTACACTGCGAGAGGCAAGCCTTTCTGCGTGATTTCTAAATAGGTCGATTCTTCGTTGGCTTAAATTAGTTGGAACTTGCTAACCTTCTTTCCCACTTCTGGGCAAGACGCACACGAATCATCGTCTGTTCCCCCTTTTTTTTAGGTCTTATGAATCTCTTAATAAGTAAGTATTCAGCTCAAACAACATTGGATAGAACTAAGAACACACCACTATTGCATCACCTCATTAGGAAACTAGGTGCTCGTCTGTTGTGGATCTTCACCTTTGCAGTTTGCTGCAGTTCGCTACCGAGATGCGTCTTCTCAGCTGTTTCCTTCTTTCTCTTCGAATTCTTCCACGTTCCATTTGCTCGACGATTAGCTACGAGAGAAGGGATGTGATATACACTATTACCTGTCGGAGGTTTTCGACTATGTCTAATACAAATTCCTCATTCTCCATAGTCCAGTTAATAGCCACCGTGCAAATAATTTACTATAAGTGATTCACTATAAAGCAGTATCATCACTATTATTAACGTTTAACTAAAACGCTGCTAGAAAATGTGTTTAGTTATTTTCCTCAGCAGAAAATGGGTGCCAACCTCTCAAACTTTGAGAGGTTTTGGACTACTGTTCAATTTGTAAAACGTTAATCTCGCTTTTCTTTTCATTAATCTATTGATCTGTTGTACTATCTGATAATGAGTATATATGCTGACTATAGGTTAGTTGGCTGAGTAAAGAGACTAATCCCCCTAGAGGGATTAAATGATTGGTATGGAGCCAATTTTATAGCGTATTTTATAACTTTCACAAGTTGCATCCAGTAGTATTGTAGGGGGGAGGGGGGGGGGTATCTTACCACCTAAACGACAGATTTTCCCGTTTATAAATTGAACAATGGCTAAAGAATTGAAAAGTTAGCTACGGTTTTTGTCAACCGATATTTCGGCCCTTCTTGGCAAGGCTCATCGTCAGGCCGTTTCTGAAAGAAACGAGCCTGCGATTATCCGTTCCATTATATTGCTAACAATTTGTGTTCCCCATATAAGACTTGACAAAGTGAGCCCCCCCCCCCCTCTCCTATATTTATGATTGTTTCCTGACCGGGCATGATTCCCTCAGACCTGCCAAACAACCGAAAGATCGACAGATGGAGTGACCCTTGCCTTCTGTGAAAACTTTCCGAAAAAATAGTGGCTCAACAACCTGGAGAAGCTACCTTAAGTCGATTGATTTAAAGTCCACTCTATAGGGATCATATAGTCTAGGACCTGAATCGTCTACGATTATAAAACCGATGTGACCCGCGATAGATATGTCACATCTGAAAGGGTAAGTTTCTTACCTAAGTTTTTTCTCAGCTTTGTTCAGTCATTTTTTCATCCTGCACTTCTTCTTCTTTAAGGAAATTCTCTCTTATGTACTGTAATTGGTGGAGTTAGGCCAGTAGTGTGGTTTGCTGACAGCCGGATTCCGCTTTGGTAGCCATAATTTAGCTGGGCATGAACTGAAATGGAATTACTGAATTTAACATGGGGCAACATTAGTTTCGTCCCTTTTGGTTGCCAAGTCTCTAGGCTCTGGTTGATCATTTTATTAAGATTTGCCATAAACAAGCAATGCTTACCTTAATTCTAATCTGTGTAGCCTACCTCATTGATATTTCTAGGAACTTGCCTATTCTTTTCTACTGAAAAGCTTGCCCTCCCCCTCCTACTCTCGCAATGACGTAAAAGCAAACCTGGAGATGAAAAAAGTATAAGAATTGCCAGACCGATTCCACTTCATTCTCTTCCGGATTCCGTTCGAACATGAAAATCACAGACTGTGTACATCTTAAACCCGTGAAGTTCCGTTCGATTTTATCTGTAAAAGATACTGCTGGCTTCCTTATGTATTTTACTAATTGTTAACTTTCCGTCTTTCACTAAACCGTAACCTACTCGGAGACCTAGATTATGTTGTCCCTGCCGGTCCTTTAGCGTCACTTACCTAGAGGATGGTCACAACTATCTGCCCTTGGCCTACTGCCTAGCTACATGCCGAGTCCTTTCTAGGCAATGACATAGGGAGTTTAGCGTGAATGAGTTCCAATTACACCTTCCCAACCATTTCAAAGGTGCGTGTTCTATGACAACGTTAAACTCGCAACCCTCAACAGAATAAAGCGATTGCTCAAGCATTCTCGTTCTACAGCAAAGTAGTTTGTTTCCGCAGCGCTGAGCGTACGACTTAGGTCCAACCTGTATACTGTTTTACATTATCATCGGTGTCCTGAATTGAAGAATATGTTTATTACCAAGCATAAAAAAGCTCACAAGCCATGGAAAAACACAAGTTGCGTTTTTGACCGAAGTTTTGTTCGCCGTTGGCTTATCCGGTTGCTGAATTTTCGTTTTCAAACCCCGTCGAAGTTCAACGTTTGCTCAGTTAGAATACTTACTACTCCGGTAATGCTTGCCTGGTACCATTTCGTCAGCGTTGCAGGCAAACTTGTTAGCTCACAAATTTCGACGGCCAACTGGGACCGGTGACGAAATCCGGTATTTAGAATCAGAACTTTGAGGTAAAAAGTAACTTCCGACTTCGATTAAAAAAAAAACGCTACTAGAGTAGCTACAAAAAGAACAAGATAAAAGGTTTCGATGGAATCCCAAAACTAATATTTGACACAGATGATTGGGCCTAGTCTTCGCCAGATCCAGTCTTCGCCAGACTCCTTGAACATTTTTACTATTAAAACTTTGAAAAAGATTAAGGCCAAATAGCTAATTGTCCGAGAAAACCAAGGTCAGATATGGATGCAGCATGTGTTTACCCCTATTATGCCGCCGTGCGAAGGGGCACGTGGGGAGCCTGACAGTTGATTAACAGGCGTCTAGCCGTAAGGACGTATGACTCACTTTGTGTTCGATTTGCAAGTTTTTGCTCATTGAAGATGGGAATATCAAAATTGTAGAAAGATTTGTGTGTGGAAATGTTTGAAAAAGACCAATATATATATTTTGGTGTGGAATAGTTTCGATGGCGACAAGTAAAAAAATGCGGCGTTGTTGGTCAACAGTGGTATAAGAATATTCGACGATGGGGATCTCTGTTCGGGCATGCCTAGAGCTAGAGACGGTAAGGAGTGCCTTCCATTCTTCCAGGACTGACCCAGTGGCAGACCTGGGCTAGGCCGGCTATGGGAAAGTCGGATTAGAGTGTTGTTTTGAAAAACAGGATATTTATCGTGTTTGGCTCGAGAAGGAGGTTTTCTTTGTTATGTACCACTGTAAAGACAGTTTGTCGCTGGGGTTGAACAATAGTGGGAGTATTTGAATTTAGATTCATAGAATCTTATATTATTTTATAATAACCTGCCAAGTTTCCGGTCTAAGAGGTGCTTAGGACCTTTAACGCAGACGTTCGTGTTGATTTACGTTTTGAGCAACTCAAAGAATGGAGAGGAGAGCAGAAGAGGTCATTCATTAACTTAGTTTGTTTTATCAAGCTTTCTTGCTTAAAAAAAGGAGAAAAGTAATTAAAAAGTGAAAAGATTATAACAATTTCTTTAGTTTACAAATTACTTGCCTAATCTTTTCTTGTCTCAGTTCTTACGTGCTAAGTAAGACTGTACATTTAGAGAGTTCATTTGGAGTGCTAGTCTGGCAATAAACTAAAGCTCAACAAAGAATTCAGGGGATGTCCTTGCCCCTGTATCGAACATCTAATCTACTTCAAATTCAACTTTAACTTGTAACAAATTTTCCGCTTTCAGTCAGATTCCGGGCGATGTCCGGGTAAGAAATGATTGTCGTATACGGATCCAGCATCTATTCTTACCCCTAAATCGGACATCTAATCAACTTCAAATAAAAATTTTGCTTTTAAAACACTTTCCGGTTTTGCCGGATTCCGGGCGAACCGCTTGTCCGGGTGGAAAATATTTTAACAGAAGAGTCCAGCATGGCTTCTTACCTCTAATTCGAACATCTAATTAACTTCAAATAAAACTTTTACTTTTTAACAAACTTTCCGACTTTGGCCAGATTCCGGACGAACTAATTGTCCAGCGAGAAATGGTTTTCATAATCATATTCAGCATGTCTTCTTCCTGTTAATCGACTATCTCATTAGCTGTTTACAAATATTTCGTTTGCCCCTTAATTTGAACCCCAACCCTAAATGTACGTCTACAGAGCTCATCTACGAGCTGGACCTTCCCTTTTCCCAAAGAATCCATAGACCAAGTTTCATCAAAAATATCTCATTCCATTCGAGAGATATCGTGCTGACAGACGGACCGACAGACTGACAAACTTTGCGATGTCATAGGTATCCCTCCACTTACGTTTTGGAATCCCAAAAACACAAGAAAAAAGAAAGATGTGAATATCCGACGGCTAATCAATGTAAGCCACTACTCCGTTTATTGGGGTCCTAAAACTAAAGTGGAGGGATACCCATGACTTCGTAAAAGTTGTCCGTCTGTCTGTCCGCCTGTCAGCATGATAACTTTCGAAGGGGCAGAGATATTTTCTTCAAACTTCGTATGAGGATCTACTGGGTCAAAATACAGGTCAAGTTCGTAGATGAGCCCTGTAGCCCCAAATTCAGGGGTGGGGGAGGAGGTTCAAATTAAGGGGCGAAAGAAAAGTTTTAAAAAGCCAATGAGATAGTCGATCTAAGGGTAAGAAGACATGCTGAATCCATATCTGAAACTTATTTTCTCGCCGGACAATTAGTTCGTCCTAAATCCGGCAAAAATGAAAATTTGTTAAAAATAAAAGTTTTATTGAATTAGATGAATCCGTATATGAAAATCGTTTTCTCAGTAAAAGCTTTATCTGAACTTGATTCGAGTCGTGGTTCGAGTCGTAAGGAGGCGTGCTGAATCTGTATATGAAAATTATAATCTTAAAGGACAAATTTTTCACCCGGAGTCTGGAGCCAGAAAATTGGTTAAAAGCTAAAGTTTGTGTGAAGTTAATGATAGGTTCGATATAAGGGTAAGGTGATGTGCTGAATTCTTATGGCTCTAGTTTTTTGCCGGATAAGTAGTTAAACCGGAATCCGGCCGAGACCGGATATTTTTGCAGAAGTAAGGCAGGACGTTTCGATCAGTTTCGTCAAAGTAGGTATGATGTATAGGGGTAAGCACACGTGCTGTACCCATACCTGAACTTTTTTTTGGGATCCGAAAACGATCAGTTTCGTCAAAGTAGATATGATGTATAGGGGAAAGCACTCGTGCTGTACCCATACCTGAACTTGTTTTTGGGATCCGAAAACGTAAGTGGAGGGACCGAAAACGTAAGGGGAGAAAGTTGTCCGTCTGTCCCTCCGTCCGTCCGTGAGCACGATAACTCTCGAACGGAATGAGATGTTTTGATGACACTTGGTGTGAGAATTCCTTCGGTCACGGGAAAGGTCGAGTTCGTAGTTCAGCTCTGTAGTCCTACATTTGGGGTGGGAGAGAGGGGTTAGATTAAGAAGCAAATAAAATAATTTTAAACAGCTAATCAGATAGTTGATTAAGGGGTAAGAAGACATGCTGAACACGATTATGAAAACAGTTTTTTCGCCGGACAAGTAGTTCGCCCAGAATCTGGCCAAAACCGGAAAGTTTGTTAAAAGTAAAGGTTTTCTTTGAAGTTGATTAGATGTTCGATTAAGTGGTAAGAAGACATCCTGAACACTTATATGAAAATCATTTGCTACCCGGACAAGTAGTTTACCCGGATTCCGATCGAAACCGGAAAATTTGTTAAAAGAAAAAGTTTTATTCGAAGTTGATTGGATGTCCGATTTAGGGGTAAAAAGAGCTTTAAAATCCGTATATGACAATCATTTCTTACCGGAACATATAGCTCTGAAAGTGTTCAACGAGTCTGGCGAAGGCAAGACCCAATTGGCTGTATCAAATATTTAATTTTTTGATCCAATCGAAACCTTTGGTCTTGTTCTGATTTGTGGATGGATGCTTAGTTGTGTGCCTATGATTATACTATTTTCAAAGTGTATACCCGAGTGAAAAAAAAGACAGAGAACTACAGATAAACCATACCAAAACGCACATGCTCGTATTTTTTCTGAGGTTCGCGTCCTTAGAGAAGCCATGAACGTGTTTTATATCCCACCGTTGAAACTATAGCGAATCTTACCTAATGTGCTCATGTTCCTATGTATGAGCTGAATGGTTACGTATGTTCCTGTCTCCGGATTACAAGAATGTCAGAATACAACGGGTATATGTGCCTATGTTCCTAGGTATGAGCGGAATCGTTAATCGCCACCGGATTGAAAGAACGACAGAACGTCTTATTCCATTTCAGCTTGGCGTCAAGGAGTATTTAAACGTAATTACGGAGAAAGGACAGTAGAACAGAAGAATAAGCAAGTGGTTGACTCCAGTTGCTGGTTGCAATTTTGTTTCGTCTTTTCACTTTCCGTTTTAACGGCTTTTAGTTTTTTGCGTTTCGCTGAAACCGTCCTAGGAAATTTTTGACTATTTTCGCTTTTATCAAAAAGGCAAACGCCGACTTTCGCTTTTCCTTGCCGCCTTGCAAAGAGGAACTCGCTATAGTTGGCCAAGTTACACTCTCCGTTCGGCTTTTGCCTCACGATAATTATCAGTTAACCCCAAAACCCAATCAAAGTGATATAAGGAGTATTTGTGGATTTCAGATGCCTGGATGGCATCTGCCAAGATTTCAGTTTTATCCAAGAAAAAGAGAAAAGTGCTTAGTAGAAAAGACGCTTGGAAAAAGGTGAAAATCTCCATGCTAAAAGCTACAGCCGAAGAAAAAGGCTACTGCTAGTTCAGAAGTGACGCCATCTATTAGAAAATCCTGCTAAAGCCAGCTTATCACCCTCGGAAGTCGTAGTAACAACCTTGATTTTGGTCTAGATCGAAAATAACGGTAACACTAGGAGTGTAAGACTAGTCCATTTTCTTCCGACGGCAACTAGAGGAAATCTTGAAACGAGAGTTATTTAAAAAGAAAAGCCCATCTATTTTTTAAAATTCCTCAGGGAAGTCAAGCGTAAGGCTGACTATCCAAATATTTATAATTCAAGGACCAATTACACCAAATTATTTCTTTAAAACAAGTAAATCTGCTAAGACTGTAAGTCAAATAATTTCGATTAGAGTCGGTCTTATTTTGATCCATAAACTGTTTCTAGTATCATAAGGCTCTTGAAGCAACTAAGAATAGCGGTTAAGGATCATTTACACGGCGGGTATTTTTCCCCGGAGAGGAGAGGGGAATGTGCTCACACGGTACCCGGGTTTTTTTCACGGGAGAGGACTGTCATGTGGCAATAGATTCCAAGGTTGCAAAGCTCAGAATATCTCTTTACAATGGACACTAACATGTGTCCATTTGGATCACTTCTTATATTGACATAATTAAAATTATTACTCCAAAATCCGATTTTGTTGTCGCTGACGTCGAAGAATACCCTTCAACAAACAAATACCCGGGTAAAAAGTTCGCGAAATTGAAGTCCAAAATACCCGGGGATTTGTTGCTGTTGCAAATACCCGCGGACTACGGGTAAATCTTCTCCGTGTAAACGTAGCTTTAGTTTTAGCCGACCAGGTACTTGTATGAGAGGACGTAGGACCAACCCCATGTCGGTTCGTTTACCTTTTGCTTTAGAACGATAGTAACTTGGTACTGATGGTTCGATTCCCCTCGGTGCCCGCAATCTTTTTGTTCCCATACTAGACCATAAAAGCCGAATATTAACGATTGACAGGTACCTATTCAGAAGGATACAGAACTATTAGACGAAAGAAACTTTAGACGCAAACAGAACCGAAAAACAATGACCAATCACGTATACATGGTTTGTGTCGTGACAATAGGGGTCATAGGAACTATAAACTTGGCTCTATCTTTATGTTCACTCGGGTAGGACCTTTTCTCATTTCTTTTTCAACTTCTTATTAAGTTTATCAACTATTACAACTTATTACTCTGGAGACCCGCAGCCCATGTGCTACTGATGATGGTTAATTAAAAAAAAAAAAAAGTTCTGTAATGAAAATAACAGACGCGAGTCTGAAAAACCTACCTTAACATATATGATAAAACAAAGAATGAGCTTTTCGAAGATTAAATGGCATCTGACTGGGTACTGGGTAGATGAGGAGTTGTTCGAGTATGTGAAAGGGTCGGAGAATTCGTATCTTCTTTTGGACTTTGTTGTACCGATTTGTTTTCTGGAATGAACGTAGAGCATTAGTATGTATTCACTGATTCTTTTCCATGTTTGTTAATTTGAGGTATCAATCACCTCGACATTTCGTAAAACTGGGTTTATGATAGATTCCCACTAAGCATTGGCGTTTTTGGATTGTGCAAGTATTATGAGGGGGTGTGATAAAGAAGTATTAATGCGGGTATGAATATTTAGTAACCCTCAGTCACGCAAAGAACAAGACCAAAGGCTTCGACGGGATCCCAAAATTGTAATATTTGATCCAGACCATAGGATCTTGTAAAAACAGATCAAGGCGAATTAATTGTAATCATCTGAGAAGACGAAGCTCAGATCGGGATTCAGCATGTGTGTTTACCCTTATAACCCAAGTCATATCTACTTTGACTAAATTGATCAAAACTTCCTTCCTTAATTCTGCCAAATTTCCGGTTTCGGCCGAATTCTGGGCGAACTACTTGTCTGGCGAAAAATTAAAGCTCGCAAGCGAATTTTGCATGTCTCCTTACCCCTACATCGAACCGCAAATCAGCGTCATGTAAAATTTAACTTTTACCAAACTTTCCGTATTCAGCCGGATTCCGAGCGAACTATATGTCCGGTGAGAAAATGATTGTCATATAGGGATTTAGCATGTCTTCTTACCCACATATCGAACATCAATCAAGTTCAAATAAAACTCTTATTTTTAACAAATATTCCGGTTTTTGACCGATTCTGGGCGAACTACTTGTCCGGAGAGAAAATAATTTATATTTGGGATTCAGCATGTCTCCTTCCTCCTAAACCGAACCTCAAATCAGTTGTAGATTAAACTTTTACTCTCCATAAATTTCCCGGGTTTTACCGGATTCCGGGGGTGAACTAATTGTCCTTTCATATTCGGATTCAGCATGTCTCCTTACCCCTAAATCGACTATTTCATTAGCATAAAAAAAATCTCTCCTGAAGTTGAAACCCCTCCCTCATACCTATGTATACTGATCCACCTATGAACTTGAACTGTCCTATTTTGAACAGATGGACAGACGGGCGGACGGACAGATGGACAACTTTTACGAAATCATAGATATCCCGTCACTTACGTTTTGGGATCCCAAAACCTAACTGGAGCAAAACTGTGATGTTGCTAACTCTCTAAATAGGTGTCCCGTAAGTGCCCATCGGGTGCCCAAGTATGCCAAGTTTGTTCCGAAATCATAAATCTTGTCGCATTATTTGTCCGAGCATAAGGAAACGAATTCTATTCAAGAAAGGCAGAACCCAGATTAACAAACCTTTTGACTCCTAGCCCTTATTTTCCGATTTAGTAAAAAGTATCTATCGTCTCTATCTAGCACACCCACTATAGTTTCTTGCATTCCCAATTGGTTTATCAGAAATAGATAGAATATTCTTTTGGGATCGGCCGGAATCTATAACACCTGAGTGTCTGGATAAAAAATATTCCCCCGAAATCCCATCGAAATCTCAGGTATCGTTATATCTGATCTTGCTACTCCACTTCTCTTACTATCTTTTTTTTTTATTTTTTGAATTCAGCTCTAACCTGTCAGCTTCTAATATTTCATGTCATTCGTTCGAGAAAATGTCCGACAGCCTCTGTGAGCTGGTAAAACCAGAGCAAAACTTCATTGGAACTCCAGACCTCGTGACACGATATTCATTCCACCCTCTACCATTTAACTAGATTCGACCAAATGCATTTGTACAGTAGGGGTATGCTTCTTTGAACGTTGCCTAACAGTGAACGATCGTCAAAGAAGAAAACTAGCACCCGTATCACGCAAATTTCACTGCAAAATCCCAAAATGTTTATTTCACATTCATTGTTTCCTTTTTCCAAAATTTTGCTAAATGTCTGTCAGTTGTCTGTTAACCTGGTTCTCATTTAATAGTTTTAATCACACAATTATGAACCTGATTTCGTTTCAAATTAAAATGATACAATTCTTAACCTGGTTTTCTTTATAAAGATTTTGCTAAGCAGAGTGTACCTTCAACAGAGAAGATGGCGGTTCAAATAAACAGACACCTCAGAAAGAAAAATTAGCACACTTGTAAATTCAAAATAAATTCAAATTCCTAAGTTTGGCAAAGGATTCCTAGTCCAAGTAGATTAAATTTTACAACAGACATTCGCTTATATCACGTAAAACTAGATATTTTGCCCCTTTCCCTTCACCCAGGATATTTTTATTCAAACAATGTTTCACAGTCAGCTTGGGCTCAAAGAATATTCACCCAGGATACCTTCGACTCAGTGGTTCAAAATTATCTGTGCAGAAAAAAAATTTCTTCATTCGTCTTGCCTACAGAAGCTTAAGAAAAAAAGGACCAATGCCCTCTCATTTGTGTTCGCGTGAAACAAGTTTGAGCTTCTGACCAGTCTTGCTTCACTTGCTCATTTAACCTTATTTATATGTCGCGCATCTCAAGATCCAGGCCACTAGAGCAAACAGCGAGAAGAGCGAATGGCATATTTGAATGCATGAAAGGTTCCTTGGTGGTTCCGTGCAAAGACAGTAAAAGTGGGAAAGACCGGAAACTCCCGTAGGCCCCATGAGTCACAACAATCAGCGCCGTTTAGCGGATGTTCTTTCGTTAAAGATCGCTCTGTTGACATTTTCTTCCATCGCTTTCCGCAGAATCATCATCAAAGCACGTTTTGTTGATTTTTTTTCGTTTCGTTTATGATGAGCATCCTCTCTCCAAATTGGAATAAAAAACAAGTAGGAAGAGAATAAATAGCTTTTTTATGGTAAAAAATGTTGAATTCACGATTTCAAATCAATTAATGTTGACAGACATTGCCTACTCACGCCTTCTTGCTTTGATTGTATTAATCATCTACCGCTCAAAATTAGACTAAGTCCAAACGCTAGGCAGCGTTCCAATCGATTTTCAGAGACCTTATATTAGCGAAGTCACCGGTCTTTCCCACTATTATTGTCTTTGGTTCCATGAACATGTCAATAAGCAACCGCATAGGAGGGTAGCTTTGACAAGGGTTCTAGTCCCTGTCATGCTTTTTGAACAATAATATTTATTCACTCAGTTATGATGTGCTTATTTTTGGAGACAAAAGGCTAGAATGCTGCTTATAACAGGATTAATTTGAAAACCAGGTTGGTCACGACTTCCATGTCACAGCCAAGAGACGTTCTGACATTGTTTTCGCGCGCCCTGTATGGAAATATATAAGTCGTAAACAATTGTCAACGACTGGAAACAGTTGTTAACGATTGGAAACAGTTGTTTCCGATCGAAATTTTACGATCGTTTTTCTCGAATCGATTCAAAACGATCGTTTTCAATTGTTTCCACTCGTTTTGAATTGTTTCCAATCGTTTTCAGTTGTTTCCAATCGTTTTCAATTCTTTTCGATCGGAAACACTTGGTTTTGTTTACAAATCATGAAATACAGACCTTATTTTTTACAACGATAATAGGGAAGTTGATTTTATTTTTTAGTTTTACACTAAGAAAATAGTTCAAGTGAAACGGTGAATCTGAAATCTCAATCGTAAACGATTGGAAACAGTTGTTTCCGATCGTAATTTTACAACCGTTTTTTTAACGACCCAAACCATCGATTCGATTGTTTCCAATCGTTTTCAATTGTTTCCAATCGTTTTCAGTTGTTTTCGATCGGAAACACTTGGTTTTGTTTTCAAATCATGAAATACAGACGTGATTTTTAACAACGGTAATAGGGAAGTTTATTTTTTTTTAGTTTTACAGAATGCATGCTGAATCTATAACACCTGAGTGTCTGGATAAAAAATATTCCCCCGAAATCCCATCGAAATCTCAGGTATCGTTATATCTGATCTTGCTACTCCACTTCTCTTACTATCTTTTTTTTTTATTTTTTGAATTCAGCTCTAACCTGTCAGCTTCTAATATTTCATGTCATTCGTTCGAGAAAATGTCCGACAGCCTCTGTGAGCTGGTAAAACCAGAGCAAAACTTCATTGGAACTCCAGACCTCGTGACACGATATTCATTCCACCCTCTACCATTTAACTAGATTCGACCAAATGCATTTGTACAGTAGGGGTATGCTTCTTTGAACGTTGCCTAACAGTGAACGATCGTCAAAGAAGAAAACTAGCACCCGTATCACGCAAATTTCACTGCAAAATCCCAAAATGTTTATTTCACATTCATTGTTTCCTTTTTCCAAAATTTTGCTAAATGTCTGTCAGTTGTCTGTTAACCTGGTTCTCATTTAATAGTTTTAATCACACAATTATGAACCTGATTTCGTTTCAAATTAAAATGATACAATTCTTAACCTGGTTTTCTTTATAAAGATTTTGCTAAGCAGAGTGTACCTTCAACAGAGAAGATGGCGGTTCAAATAAACAGACACCTCAGAAAGAAAAATTAGCACACTTGTAAATTCAAAATAAATTCAAATTCCTAAGTTTGGCAAAGGATTCCTAGTCCAAGTAGATTAAATTTTACAACAGACATTCGCTTATATCACGTAAAACTAGATATTTTGCCCCTTTCCCTTCACCCAGGATATTTTTATTCAAACAATGTTTCAAAGTCAGCTTGGGCTCAAAGAATATTCACCCAGGATACCTTCGACTCAGTGGTTCAAAATTATCTGTGCAGAAAAAAAATTTCTTCATTCGTCTTGCCTACAGAAGCTTAAGAAAAAAAGGACCAATGCCCTCTCATTTGTGTTCGCGTGAAACAAGTTTGAGCTTCTGACCAGTCTTGCTTCACTTGCTCATTTAACCTTATTTATATGTCGCGCATCTCAAGATCCAGGCCACTAGAGCAAACAGCGAGAAGAGCGAATGGCATATTTGAATGCATGAAAGGTTCCTTGGTGGTTCCGTGCAAAGACAGTAAAAGTGGGAAAGACCGGAAACTCCCGTAGGCCCCATGAGTCACAACAATCAGCGCCGTTTAGCGGATGTTCTTTCGTTAAAGATCGCTCTGTTGACATTTTCTTCCATCGCTTTCCGCAGAATCATCATCAAAGCACGTTTTGTTGATTTTTTTTCGTTTCGTTTATGATGAGCATCCTCTCTCCAAATTGGAATAAAAAACAAGTAGGAAGAGAATAAATAGCTTTTTTATGGTAAAAAATGTTGAATTCACGATTTCAAATCAATTAATGTTGACAGACATTGCCTACTCACGCCTTCTTGCTTTGATTGTATTAATCATCTACCGCTCAAAATTAGACTAAGTCCAAACGCTAGGCAGCGTTCCAATCGATTTTCAGAGACCTTATATTAGCGAAGTCACCGGTCTTTCCCACTATTATTGTCTTTGGTTCCATGAACATGTCAATATAACAGGATTAATTTGAAAACCAGGTTGGTCACGACTTCCATGTCACAGCCAAGAGACGTTCTGACATTGTTTTCGCGCGCCCTGTATGGAAATATATAAGTCGTAAACAATTGTCAACGACTGGAAACAGTTGTTAACGATTGGAAACAGTTGTTTCCGATCGAAATTTTACGATCGTTTTTCTCGAATCGATTCAAAACGATCGTTTTCAATTGTTTCCACTCGTTTTGAATTGTTTCCAATCGTTTTCAGTTGTTTCCAATCGTTTTCAATTCTTTTCGATCGGAAACACTTGGTTTTGTTTACAAATCATGAAATACAGACCTTATTTTTTACAACGATAATAGGGAAGTTGATTTTATTTTTTAGTTTTACACTAAGAAAATAGTTCAAGTGAAACGGTGAATCTGAAATCTCAATCGTAAACGATTGGAAACAGTTGTTTCCGATCGTAATTTTACAACCGTTTTTTTAACGACCCAAACCATCGATTCGATTGTTTCCAATCGTTTTCAATTGTTTCCAATCGTTTTCAGTTGTTTTCGATCGGAAACACTTGGTTTTGTTTTCAAATCATGAAATACAGACGTGATTTTTAACAACGGTAATAGGGAAGTTTATTTTTTTTAGTTTTACAGAATGCATGTATTTCAAGTGAAACGGTGAATCTGAAACCCCAATCGTAAACAATTGGAAACAACTGTTTCCAATCTTAATTCTACAACTGTTTACGATCGTTTTTTTTTTCATGTGTCATTTAACAACTGTTTACGATCGGAAACAGTTGGTGCGATTTCCAATTCCTGAAACAAGACCTGATTTTTAACAAAGCTAGTAGGGAAGTTGGCTATTTTTTTTATTGTGAAAGATCAAAACAGTTTAAATGAAACGGCGAAACTGAAACGACTGTTTACGATTGTTTTTTTTCAACCGTCATTAAACAACTGCTTACGATTGTTTTCAGTTGTTTTCGATCGAAAACAGTTGGCTCGGTTTTAAAGTCCGAAACAAGACCTGATTTTTAACAGCGGCCTTAGGGAAGTTGATATTTTTTAATTAAAGATCAAAGTAGCAACAAAGGTTGTAGGGAAAATGATTGTTTATTTTATTGTGAAGGATCAAAACAGTTTAACTGAAGTGGTGAATCTGAAATCCCAATCGTAATTTTACAACTGTTTACGATTTATTTTTTTCGAAAAGTGTAAAAGACGTGGAAATGCTTGAAGTTGAGAGCTGTCATTCGTGTTTTTGTTATTTTAACTTTTCTTTCAAACGCAAAATAATTCGAAAGCAGCTTTCGCAGTCGATGCCCCCTGTATACTGCTAAAGCGTCTTCTGGTATTTTTTTTTAGAGTGCTGCCGTTTAATCGATAATTTGGAAGAAAAAATATTTGCCTCTATATAGCACAATGCGAATATCGGTTCATCCGTAATAATGTTGATTGAACTGAATCATTGAAAATTCAGCAGTACTTGAAGATGGAGAGAAGTAGAAGACCTTTCAGATATTGACAATCTACAGTTTACGGCATAGGGGTAGGATGGAGGGTGTGTTGAAAAAGAATCTGCAGTCGGAAATTCCGGTCGTGGTGGTCGTAAAAATACGATCCGAAACAAGTGTTTTCGATCGGAAAAATACAATCGGCAACAGTTGTTTTCAGTCTCAAAATCACGATTGGAAACAATCGGTTTCAGTCTTAAAACCACGATCGTCTACAACTGTTTTCGATCGTAAAAATAAAATTGGAAACAACTGGTTTTGATCGGAAAAATACGATCGTTAACAACTGTATACAATCGCAAACCATTGGAAACAACTGTTTACAATCGTAAAAAAATATTTGTTTACGATCGTTTCCAACTGTTTACGATTGAAATGTCCCATAATACAATTGGAAAAAAACGATCGTTTACGATCTTTTACGACTTGAATTATTTCCATACGGGGCAGAATGGAAGTAATGCAAGGGACACGTTAACTCACTCACAACTCACTCACCCACATGTCACTTCGTCCAATGAAACCACCAGAAGAATCACCTTTCATCCGTCCTACCCAGAAAAAAGGCCAGAAATATCTGTCAACAGTTACGAAAATGAATAAATATATTTTTTTTTTACTTACGATACACTTTCAGATCAGGAACTGCGTCTTTCTTTAGATCATTACTTAATCTTTCGGCTTTAACCGCTCGCTGGTGCTCATCGAACCCTATGCTGTCATGTCGCAGTAACGAATCCCGGTTGTAGCCGAAACAGTCCTAGAAAATTAAGACGAATAGAATAGTTAATGTTCTGTACGTTCAAGTCCGCGTAATGGATAGGGACTACACTAATTGGTTAGCAAGCGTTGTTGCCAAGTGAGACAGTTTTGGTGCGTTTTGAAAATTTTTTGCCTTGCCACGTATTCCTAAGAATGACACCTGTTCATACAAATGACACTTTTTAGGTCATTAACTCTCGGTTTCCTTGAAAGTATCTGTGTCTCAACAATGAGGGTTGTCGTGAACCAACGAGGGAGTACAGCATTCAAGTGGATAAAGACATCCTTTTAATAATATACTCTCCAACTGGCGATACCTGCCGAGCATCCTTAGTTTTATCCTACCTTTTCATTAATTTTACTTACTTAGTTACAGATTTCCGCCCCAAAACATAGTACTTTACTTTGATTGAGTAGCCTACACATAAAAAGTCCTATATACACTGTCAGAAGTTTCATAACAGATTGCGCATATCACTTTCAAGAATAACACCTTTTCACTTAGAAAAAAAGTCTATGACCAATTAAGTTTATACTATTGCGTGCCCAGATCTCCAACAACACCTTCAATCTTTCGTTCCCGTTAGTATTTTTACCAATTGAAGGTAATGCTGGAGATCTAGGCGCGAAATAGTGTAAACTTAATTGGTCATAACACTTAATTTCTAAGTGAAAAGGTGTTATTCTTGAAAGTGTTATGCGCAATCTGTTATGAAACTTCTGACAGTGTGAAAACCCATTTTCGATTAAATTTTGTTAAATAGTACGATCTAACATTAAGAAAGGTTTCAAAAAGTATTTTTGCAAATTCTTTTATTCGCATTGTGCAGTGGAACGCATAAAAAAAAAAATTGAGATGGCAAATGGCACCTTTATGTCAGGAATTTTGAAAATTTTCTGAGTGGAGCTCTTGGCAACCCAGTTAGCAAGTGCGTGCTACAAAACTAGCTTGGCCATTCTTAAATGCTTGTTAACTAGTGGGCATTACAGGTGGGCCAGGATAAAGTTTTTTAATTATATAAGAATAGAAGTAGGCGAGTAAGTAACTTTTTTTTAAACAGCTATTTTGGAAAGCAGAGTCTAGGAAATACAAGAAAAATGTCTAAATACCAACTCGAAGACCTGTTACATCGATACCTGTTATAACCATAAATATATTTCAATCAATCTAGGCTTACACACACATAATGAAGAAATTAATTCATGGTATGCTCACACAAATACAGCCGATCTCGTGCAACACCCTTCTGTCATTATTGAGAACTAATGGGTACTAACTTTGACCAAGAAGACTTTTTTTGTCCCAAGTCGCTCATTCACGGTGTTCTGGGAAAATTAAGAATATCCGGTTAATTTCCTTTGATTGATAAGGATGTGAACCGATCCAGCGTGAATGATTGCTTTACTGATGGGAACAATAAAATCACCGCCAAAGAAAACGACGCCAGGGAAAAACAAATCACTCCACCGGTCCACCCAGACGAAGAAGAGTTGCATTCGTTTATACATCTCAATAAAGAAAACGTGAACAAGTTCCCGACGTCGTTACATGCAGATTTTATAGTCATGCAACATTTTCCACCGTTAGAAACTAACATGGCACTGTGTACTACAGGAACCGAATTGAATCCGCTTTTACAATTTCAGATATTACAGACTGTCGTCAGCCAAGTGGACATTTGGGTTGCTACCCAAATGCCCTTTGACCGGCAGACCTTTTTTGTCGG
Source organism: Branchinecta sandiegonensis (assembly GCA_030848855.1). Lineage (NCBI taxonomy): Eukaryota > Metazoa > Arthropoda > Branchiopoda > Anostraca > Branchinectidae > Branchinecta > Branchinecta sandiegonensis. The sequence goes on along the minus strand of JAUPMV010000016.1, from coordinate 16,334,937 downwards.
AACCGGCTCTAGCTGCTTTCGTTAGACTCAAAATGAAAGAGGTTAGACCTTATACGCTGTTGGTGATTTTTTGTTGTTGTTGGTTTTACAGTGCATTTCCTGGGTTGTCGAAATCTCAGTGTAATTTTTCCTCTTTCTTTGTACTGCGCTATTAACCTTTTCTTGTTTAGTGCGTTAATAATGTTTCATCATCATGGAGTTAAGTGAGCCAATTTTCATTACTGGCGTCCCAGGGCTTTATTTAGATCTTTTAGAGCTTGTCGTTCTAGTTTCTCACCATGGGCATAGAGTTGTTGCTTTCCTGCTCAAATACCCCGGAAGAAAAAAAGACTCTTGGATGTTTCTTCATTGTGATCTTGACTAACTTCACCAACATATGTTAGTTGCGTTTTTGATCGAAGTTTGAAGTTACCTTCAAACCCAAAGGTCTCTATTTAAATACCATTTTTGGTCGCCGGTCACACTTTCTTTGTCCTTAGAACTCTGACCGTCAATCTTCGTGTGTTTCGAAGTTCGAAATTTGCTTGAATCGTCGAAGAAACGTCGACCGGGCAAGGATCGCCGGAGTCGTAAAACACAAATTAAGCAAACGGTGAACTTCGACGGCGTTTGAAAACGGAAAGCAACCGGCTACGCTAACGGCGAACACAACCTTGACAAAAAACGCAACTATGACCTCTGACTGGTTTCTACAAACCGCACCTCTGAAGAACTTGTCACAAAACAACGCAAGAGACGGGTTTCATTGTGAAATCTCCTGGGAAGATTAGATTTGCAAAGCAAGAGCAAAGAAAAAACACAACTCTGAAAGGAAATCGAAAATAGGCGTACTGGTGATGGTGCTTGTTTGTTGAGAAGAAATAAAGGAATAATATAGGGTTTCAGTTCTGCTTTGTCACTGTTGAATTACACCATTAGAACTTTTACCGCGCAACCGAACATGCGCAAAGGTCGTTCGTGACACCCTTCTCTCTTCAGCAGAGGCGTTACTAGCCAAAATGTTTGGGGGGGGGGGACGAGGCATTTACCGACTGGCTAGTAATTTTTACCGAATTTTCTACAGAAAAAACGACTGTTTTAAGCAACAAAAATGACATTTTTGAAAAAAATCCACTGATTTTCAGAAAAACCGACTATTTTGACGAAAAATCGACCATTTTTCAGAAAAAACGACTTTTTTCATGAAAAAAATAGACTGTTTTGACGAAAAATCGCGGCGCTTCGCGCCGATTCGAATTTTTTACCGACTCGCCGGCAGCGTCCCCCCCCCCCCAGTCGTGACGCCCCTGCTCTTCAGGCCCATTCAAAACGGGTTTTAGCTACCATTCGGTACCACCTAGTTCTGACAATCGATCGCTCTGAACCGAAGCTTTGTCGGGTTTTTCCCGTTCGCAGTGGATATTGGTGCCAGTTTGGGCTACCAGCTAGTTATCGGATCCAAGTTTAAATCAGTTCAACTTTTGAGGGTACTAGCCAATCAGATCATTTTCGGTGAAGGAAGAATGGATTATTTGGGATGCAAGATGAGTGCACATGGGGGAGCAAGTAAGCATATCGAATATTGTGTCACGAAAGTCAAAAGGTGCGTTAATATGTTGCAAGTGCATGCCAGTATATTGAGAAATAGGAGTAATGTAAGAATGGTTTAAGGAGTATTTTGGCGAAAGTAGTGCCGATAATCCATTATGGAGCAAAGATATGGGGATACGCAGTAGCTGGTAAATAGGATAAGTTGCAGTTAAATTATTTTAAAAGGATCCTAGGTGTAAATAATAGAATTAATGATCTAGTGGTAAAGGGTGATTTAGGTTTATTGCCACTAAGGTAGGGTAGCCACAAAAACACCTAGTGGCAAAAATTGGCGATTTTTTTGTAATGAATGCATTAATTGTTGTGAATTTTCCTTATCAGTTTTACCTATCTAAAACATCTTCAAAAAATATTAAAAAAATACCATTGTATTCAGGACAAAATTTTCTGTTTTGTAAGGCCATCACTAAGATGTCCTAGCTATTTAATATTATTTCTTAATGTTCAATGTAAATTTAGATTTAAAAAAGGAGCTGAACTTGCCTGCAAAAATTTGTTGATACTAAGGAGGAAAAGTCAGCAGCCTATAGCAGCAATAGGTCTATTGGACTATAACCTTGATGAACATATTCATATTTTCTCATCTAACTCACTTGCTGGCGCTCCCCATGCACTCAAAACCAGCTCAAAATCACCCAGTTTCATAGAATTTCACTGAAGCACATAGTTCCAAGCTGGCCACTAGATGGACAAAACCCTAAAGTCAATGGATGAACATAGGCATTTCCTTATGTAAAATACTGTTTTCTAAAGAAGATTTAAGATGCTTAGAGGCAAGATAGAGAGGTGATTTTGGCTTCAAATCAAAGCTAAAAGATAGGAGAATCACATTCTGATCTTCAAAAGCTCAGTTTTGTTTTTTGTTTTCTTTAGTGTCTACCCTAACTAAGGAGTAGGAGGTTAGCGAGCATGGTAAATTTTTGGGAAAGGATTTTGATTATGCCTCAATCAAGACTATTAAAGGAGGCATATCTAGAATCATTGTGTGACGGAAAGAAGCAGTCGTGGGCACACCACATTAGGTGTATTCTAGACAAGACAGGTTTAAGTAATTTGTGGAATGAAGGGGAACGTCCAGGATGGGAGTTAGGAAGTGTGACTAGAGTAGTTAGACAGACACTCCAAGACCAGGAAATACATACATGGTTATGCGAGGTGAGTAAGTCTGAATCTCTGAGGTTGTACGCTGGGGCAAAAGAGACATGGGGTGAGGAAACATATTTTAAGGTAGGGTAAAGTAGGGAGGAGTTGGATTTGTTAATAAGTATGAGGGCTGATGGGTATCCGCTCGGTGCAAGAAGAAAGTGTATGGGGAAAAAAGAGGAAAGATCGGGTCCTTAATACTTTTGCCAGATGTGTGGAGAAATGAATGAGGATATATGCCACCTTTTGTGTGATTGTAGAGAGTTACAGGAATCAGGGAGGAGATTTTCGGGGTGGGGGGACTGACAAGAAATGGATTATTAAAATGATGGGAAGTAAAAGATATTAAAGAAATAAGAAATGTTTGGAAGTTCCTCAAGTTAGCTTTTAAACACCGGAAAGATTTCTTTTGATGGGGAAGTTGTGTTTTTAGTGTTAATAATTAAAGTATTCAGAGTAAATTAAAATATTAAGAGTGTGTTAGTGTGTATACGCATGTAAGATTGTTCACGTTTTGTTTTGTGTTGCTGCATGATGGCCTGATGGCTTTAATGTGCAAATAAATCATTCATTCATCCATTCATTCACTCATATTCTCATTGGTTAGTTTTGAACCAAGTCCAATAAACTAAATCATATCCATATCTCGCTGTCTCGAAAAAGGAAAGTGAATTTAGGTCATTGATGTTCGGTCTTTCCTGGCTCAGCACTACCCAATCAGAATATTCATCAATATCCCAAAGTAATCTGATTGACTGGTACCCTGAAAAGTTCGACTTGGGTCCGAGACTAGCTGGTACCCGAAACCAAAGGATACTGACAAGCCCGAAACTAGCACCAATGTCCATAGCGAGGAGCAGAAGCCCGGCAAAGCTCGATCTCGGAGCGATTTTCAGAACTTGCTGTTGAAGCCATGCTTCGCACCTTCCAGATTCCCAGATGTGGGTACCCAACACCCCCTAGAACTTGCTGTTAAAGCCATGCTTCACAGTCCAGATTCCCAGATGTGGGTACCCCCCCCCCCTAGCTGGTACCCAAATCCAGAGGATACTGACACGATCTTTGCCCGAAACTAGCACCAATGTCCATAGCGAGGAGCAGAAGCCCGGCAAAGCTCGATCTCGGAGCGATTTTCAGAACTTGCTGTTGAAGCCATGCTTCACCTTCCAGATTCCCAGATGTCCGATGCTTCCGCACAGTGAAGCCAACCTTTCCAGATTTTCGTGATAATGATGACAGCTAATTTTCTGTTCTTCAGCAATTTCTAGACGTCCCCTTCGCACTTCAAATATCGGTAAATCCCAGTCACAACTGTCATTCACTTTCCGTTTTCTTCCTGCATTTACGTATTTGTTGTCTCTTGAACGGGTTGCCTCTATGGCACCTTTCAGACATCCGGCATTTGAGGTGTCCAACACCCCACACTTCCAGACGTTTTTATGGCACTTGCAGCCTCTGGCTCAAGTGCCATATACCGATCACAATTCCGTCTGTCGGTCGGTCCGAGTTTGTTGTCACACTTTTTCGAGTTAGGGTACTTCTAGATGAGCTAGGACAATGAAATTTGGCATGAATATCAGAGACCCGACCAAACGAACCTGGAAATTATCAGTTTCCCAATCCGACCATTTGCTGGGGAGTGGGGGCGCTGGAAACTTGAAAATTTAGGGCATTTTGTCACACTTTTTCGAGTTAGGGTACTTCCAGATGAGCTAGGACAATGAAACTTGGCAGGAATATCAGGGACCTGACCAAAGTAACCTGGAAATAATAAGTTTCCAGATCCGACATTATGCGGGGGAGTGGGGGCACTGGAAACTTGAAAATTTAGGGCCTTTTGTCACACTTTGTCGAGTTAGGGTACTTCCAGATGAGCTAGGACAATGAAACTTGGCAGGAATATCAGGAACCCAACCAAACTAACCTGGAAATAATCAGTTTCCCGATCCGACCATATGCGGGGGAGTGGGGGCGCTGGGAACTTGAAAATTTAGGGCATTTTGTCACACTTTTTCGAGTAGGGTACTTCCAGTTATGCTAGGACCATGAAACTTGGGAGGCATATCAGAGACCCGACAAACAAACTTAGAAATAACCAGTTTTCTGATCCGACCATTTTGGGGGGGGGGAGTGGAGGGCAGGGGAATCCGGGAAAATGAGAAGCGTGTAACTTTCGAACGGGTGATCGGACTGAAATGAAACTTCATAACTGAATAGAATATATATCTGTAATGTCCCATTTAAAGTCTTGACCGGATTCGGTAGCCAGGGGGCAGTTGGGGGGGGGGGGGGGGGGGGAAGACCGGAAATTTCAAGAAACGGTTAGAATGGAGGGATCGGAGTGAAACTTGCTGGGAAGAACAAGCATCTGCTCTAGATAAGTCCTTTAGACCATTGTACTGGATCCGGACACTTATGGGGGGGGGAGGGGGTTTCCCGGAATTCCGGTGATGGTGGTTTGGGGGATTTTCACGATGAAACTTGGCAGGCATATCAGGGACCCGATCAAACTGACTTCAAAATACAAATTTTGTCGATCTGATAATGGTGGGGGAGTGGAGGGAGGGGAATCCAAAATTTTCAGTCATGCGTAATTTTGGAATGGGCGATCGGATTCGAGTGAAATTTAAGAATTGAACAGAGGACATTTCTCCGATGATCTTTATCATATCCGGACCGGATCCGGCAACTATTTTGGGGGGGGGGGGATAATACGTGATCCGTTTAGAATAGAGGGATCGGGATGGAACTTTGTGGGAAGAACAAACAGATGCTCTAGGTAAGTCATTTACTGAATCAGATTGGCTACGGGCACCGCGGGGGAGCTTGGGGGGGGGGGGGGGGGGGTTGACCGGAAATCTCGAGAAACGGTTAGAATGATGGTATCGGAGTGAAACTTGCTGGGAAGAACAATCATCTGATCCATGTAAATCTTTTACATAATTTGACTGGATCCGGACACTTGAGGGAGGGGGGGGAGGAGGGGGTTTCCCGGAATTCCGTTTTTTGGGGAATTTTCACGACGAAACTTGGAAGGCATATCAGGGACACGGTCCTCGATATGATAATCTTGGGGGGGGGAGTTGAGGGAGGGGAATCCGGAATATTGAGTCATGCGTAACTTTGGAACGGGTGATCGGATTCGAGTGAAATTTAATAATTAAACAGAGAACATTTTTCTGTGGTGATCTTTTTCATTTCCGGACCAAATTCGGCAATTATTGGGGGGAGGGCGGAAAATACTTGACCCGCTTAGATTGGTGTGATCTGGATCGAACTTCGTGGGAATGACAAACAGATGCTCTGGATTAATCATTTACAGAACCGGATTTTCCGGGTATTGTGGGTGGAGTTGGAGGAGGGGGGGGGTCTGGGATTCCAGTGATCGCGCGTTAAGGTACTTCCAGATGTGCTAGGAGGATGAAACTTCGCTGGAATATTGGAGACTCAACAACCTTTGCTTAGAAATTGCTACTTCCCAAATCCCATTATTCCTTAAACTACCTATCTTGACCGCAAAGTAAAAAAAATACTTTTAAGCAATATGCATTTTCATGATGCCCATCAGCCCATTAGCATTTTTGCCTCAAGGGTTTTGCTTACAAATGAAGTTCCAGCTCCCTTAGAGTGCGCATCTCAACCGCAAAGTCGAAACTTACTTTTGATCAATCAAATCATCTTAACCCATAAAAGTGCCATATGAGCTTACATCTCTTGTTGGTCTTGCATTTCCCTTCCAGATCAGGCTGGCTTCACTAAGCCTTCCTTTAACCGCAATTTTTAACCAATGTTTTACAGAAGGTATCTTTCCAAAGTTTTTAAAAGAGCGTACATTACGCCGATTCCTAAAAGTAAATCTCCTAGCCAAGCTAGTGACCTCCACCCGATTTCAAAAACATCTGCATTTTCTAAACTGTTCGATGGTTTTATTTTTGAGTAGACGTATGATGAAATTCGAGATAAGATTGATCCCCGTCAATTTGGTTTTAGACCCGGGTGTAGTACAGCGCATTATTTAGTTCGAATGTTAGATGATGTTTTAAGCCACCTCGAAACGGAACATGCGTTTGTAGACGCTCTTTTCGCTGACATTGTAAAGGCATTTGACAGTTTAGACCACCAGGTGGCTATTCATGAGGCTGGTGATATGGGGGCTAGTAAATTTGTCTTACGTATGTTAGCTAGTTTTTTATCTGATAGAGAACAGTGTGTACAGCTACCAAACGGTGATGTTTCAGAATTCTTGGACATATACTGTGGGTCCCCGCAGGGGACTAAGCTAGGACCATTGTCTTTTTTGATTGTTTTTAATCGTATTTTAACTTCAATTCGTGACCGTTTTAAATTTGCTGATGACCTATCTGTGCTTTCATTGAGTTACCTTTCAAATCATTCTGATCCTACAACCACGCTCAGTGATATTTATGAGAATCTCCAGCCCGAACTAAGCCGAGTTAAATTAAGGGTAAGCAGCGTGAAGAGTGTTGGTATGAGATTTTCATTCCTCAAGAAAGATGTTCCGGTTATTGACGATGTTGGTTTGAGTACACAAAACTGTGTTAAATTACTTGGTGTGTATATCCAGAGTGACCTCAAATGGAATACTCACATTGACGCTCTTGTTAGAAATGGGTCGCATCTACTGAAATCTTTCTCGGTCCTGAGGAGATTTAAGAATCCCGTGAAACAATTAGTCCTAATTTATTGCTGATATGTCAGACCTTGTCTTGAATATTGCTGCCAGGTATGGCATCCCGGTTTGACTAAGGAGCAATCCAGTAGACTGGAGCTAATCCAGAAAAGAGCAATTAAGATTATCCTGGGCCCAGTGTACGTTAGTTATGAAGAGAGCCTTTCAAATCTCGGTCTCCCTTCCCTTGAGCAACGTAGGCACCATTTAACAATAAGTTTTGGCCACAAATGTCTAAATTCTAAACTTCACAGATCAATGTTGCCTGAGTATGTTGAACAAAATAAATACCGGCCCAAAACGCGTACTCAAACCCACTCAAACAAAGCTAAATTAACAAATTATCCAACGGATGCAACTGAGAGATATGTTAACTCGCTTGTGCCGTACTTTGTTCGTTCGTTTAATAGTTTTTAGTCGTGTTTATCTAGTATTATTTTTCGTTGGCCATTTTATTTCCCGCTGAAAGTGATATGTTGACTTACCTTTGCTAGCTATCTTTGCTATTTTGGTGAATAAAGGATATTTATGTATCCGTCTCGATGAAAACGGCTGTGGGGAATCCGGAAGAAAAAATCTGGAAGGTGAAGCCTGGATTTACTTATAGGTACTGGCACTTCATACTATTACCTAAAACTTTTCCTATGTCGGCGTATATCAGTTGGTGGGGCGTTCACCAGCGGCGCTACGCAGGTTTTTGGGATCCCAAAACTTAAGTGACGGGATAACTATAATTTCGTAAAAAGTTGTCCGTCTGTTAGCACGATAACTCTCGAAGGGGTTGAGGTATTTTATTCAAACTTGGCATTAGGACTTTTCAAGTTCGTAGATGAGTCCTGTAGCCCCATATTTAAGGGTGGAGGAGGGGATTCAAACTAAGGGACGAAAAAAATTATTTTAAAGAGTCAATGAAATAAACGATTTCCGGGTAACAAGACACGCTGAATCCCTATTTGACACTCAATTTATACCATGGGAAGTAGTTCGCCCGGAAACCGGCCAAAGCCGGAAAATTTGTTATAAGTACAAGTTTTGTTTGAAGTTGATTAAATGTTTGATTTAGGGATATGAAGACATGCTAAATCCATTTATGACAATCATCTTCTACCCGGACATATGGTCCGCCCGGAATCCGGCCGAAACCAGAAAATCTTAAAAAGTTTATCTGAAGTTGATTAGAGGTTCGATGTAGTGGTAAGGAGGAATGCTGAAACCGTATATGAGAATTATTTTCTCGCCGGAAAAATAGTTCGCCCAGAATCTAGCCAAAACTTGAAAATTTGTTAAAAGTTACAATTTATCTGAAGCTGATTAGAGGTTCGATATAGGGGTAAGTAGATACGCTAAATTTGTTTCGAGCTTTAGTTCTTTGCCGGACAAGTATAGTACATCCGGAATCCGGCCGAAACCGGATATTTGGCAGAAGTAAGGCAGGAAGTTTCGATCAATTTCGTCAATGTAGATATGACGTATAAGGGAAACACACATGCTGAATCCATACCTGAACTTGGTTTTCTCAGGTGACTAACCATTGGCATTAATCTGTTTCTAAATTTTTAATAGCACAAATTTTAATAGGTAAAAGTAAAAGAATTTCATTTCCCGAATATGCCTATCTACCAGACGCTATTGTCTGGATCAAATATTTAATTCTTGGGATCCCATCGAAGCCTTTGGTCTTGTTTCCTTGAGAAGATCCTGAGTGACCAAATAGATGTGCATTCGATGTGCAACTATAAGCTCAATCGTTTACATGCAAATTTTACGTCGGCGTGCGTTATCGGTCCTGCGAATATATCGGTGACATAGTTCTCTGGTGGATATGTCTCATAACAGTGACGGTAATGTAATTCCTGGAATATCGCTAAACATGCCGTTCTGTAAGCCCTTAAAGCTTAACTGAAACCTGATATTTTTGAAAAAAATTTCTCCATTAATAGTGATCTCCATAGTCATGATACACGAGGGGCATCAAATCTGGTACACCCATTTAGAAACACGACTAGAGCTTCTTTCGTGATTAGAAATTTTGCCCCCTCTGTATGGGATATAATTCCAGTTGAAATTAGAAATTCGAGTCATCTGGCATCCTTCAAGGCTACAGCGAAGAGATTTTTTCTTGCAAAAGAATAGTAATTGATGCGTGAGTGTTTTTTGTAAGTAGAATGTTGTTGTATATCTGTGAACCGTGTATGAATGGCATGTATAATAATATAAAAGTAGTGTTACCACATAATGTAGAATAGAGAAGACTGCCACCTGCGGCCAACAAACCCTTTGGGGCTTTCTTAGCAGGTGCTGTAAAATGTTTTGTATACATATGTAAAATAAAATCTAATCTAATCTAAAAAAAAAAAATCTAATCTAATCTTTTATTTCATTATTTTCCTTCTTAGTAACAAGCACAATCGGCTTTTCTTTCACAATGTGTTTATGCTTTTTCTCTCCAGCCCAATTGAATCTTCACGTGAAGAGTCGTTCCATAATTAAGCCCCGCCTGTTGCGGCATTTGTGATTGGTTTAGTCAGAGGTATGGACTGTACTGTAAAAAGTTTTTTCTTATAAACATTAAACTTAACTGCAGTATTTGCTACTCGGATTACTCTTATCTCTACGCAGATAAGATTAATACCAAATAGAGATAAGATGAATCTGAGTAGGAAACACTGCAGTTAACTTTAATCTTTATACGGAGATACTTTTTACAGTGTGTACAAGCCAACCAACAACAAGATAACTTTTGTTGGCAATAGTTGCGTTTTTGCAGATACCATGGTATCTGTTACCACGGTAACTTTTTGCAGTTACCGTGGTATGTGATACCAGGTTGCTCTGCAAAAACGACTATCGCCGAAATTGCATTTTTTTAAATCATCCCCCCAAAAAAACTGATATCCAGTTTCTTCACTAAATGCTAAACTTCTTTCTCACCAATTTGACAAAATTTGATGAAGGTGAGATGACTTTTCAGATACCGGGATTAGTTACCACGGTCGGACCGTGGTATCTGAATATCAGATAGCACGACAACTGTAAAAACGCCTTTTGACCCTGGTATCAGATACCGCGGTAACTGCGAAAACGATTTTAGACCGTGGTATCAGATACCACGGTAGCTGCAAAAACGACTTTAGACCGTGGTACCAGATACCATGGTATCTACAAAAATACAACTAATGAATAGGAGCTGATATGGTTTTCTTCCGGAGAATTTGAACAGGAATTCAGGCAGTAATCGGAAATTAGAACGATGTTCTCTCTGTGAACCTTTTTAAATTTTCCAATCGTCATTTTTTTTTCTGGAAGGGTTTGAACCATACGATGTTCTTCTTCTATCCGGTTCAAACCCTGAAATAATTGTAAGTGCAGAGTTTCGTATTATTAATGCTCATGCATCAGTTATAGTAAGAATAAAACAACTTGAACCTTGAACAATGCGAAGTTTGGGCAGAGGCAAATGAGGTGAAAAACTATAGCTCTTGGCACTTTGTTGAAAAACTGTCTAATGCGTTCGCTTTCTGAATTTAAATCTGGAGTGCAACTGTCCTGCAGGCATCAATGGCAAATTAGAACAATGTGCCCTTCTATGAACTTTTTGAATTTTCTAGGCATCAGTGCGAAGTTTGGGCAGGTTCAAAAAGTAGCTCTTGGCATTTTGATGACTAATTCTCTAATGTGTTTGCTTTCTGAAGTTAGCTCCGACTCATCCTTCTTTCATATTTGACCTCTTAAACACATTTGCGGCCGCTTTAGCGGGATAAAAAGTTCAAACAATTGTGATTGACGTGACTGTTTGAACAGTGGAAACTGTAAACTGCTACAGTTTGGATTGACGTCTCCTTGTACACACTAACTTTGGCAAGAGTGTAAATGCCAACCATTTCTGCATCATTCATTTTCTGCGAAGTGTAAACAGAGACTATCTCACCTTTATTCCATTAAGAAGTGTTCCGCTGAAAGCCAAGTAGATCCAGGGGTTTGTGCAAGAGTTCAGAGAGGCCAGGAGCTGAATTATGACCATGACAGCGCTGATGTTATAAGCTGAAATTCAGTTCCTTTTAACGTACCATAATTCTTTCGTCAAAAACTAAAAATAGCATTTAGTGTCAACATAAATGAATCATCATTCAAACATAACAGAAAATCATGACTTACAGCATTGAAATCAAATTCTTAGTAAAAATAAGGCACAAATGGCTAAAAATATCTTATTCTTGAATGAGTGTCGGTAGTATAAAGAGAGAGAAGGATTGTTGTTTTTTTTTGGCTCTTGCAGCATATACCGATCACTTTTCGGTCTGTTGGTCTGTCAGGCCACTGTTCTTGAGTTAGGGTACTTCCAGAAGTGCTCGGACGATGAAACTTGGCAGGCATAGTAGGGACCCGACCCGACCACCGTGAGGGAAGTGGAGGGAGGGGGAATCCAGAATATTGACGCATGTTTAACTTTTGAGCGGGGAATCAGATCTGAATGAAACGTGATATTTTGAAAGACCTCGTGTCTCACATGTCACACTTCAAGTAAGCGATGGATCCGGTAAGTTTGGGAGGAGTTGGAGGGGGGAACCAGAAATTCTGGTGACCTCTTCAGAGTGGACGGATCGGGATGAAACTTGGTGGTTTAACAAGCACAGGCCCTAAATAAATCGACCAGATCCGAGTACTGTGGGGGGAATAGGAGAGAGGGTTCTGAAATTCCATTGATCCCGAGTTAAGATGCTTACACCCTGGCTAGGACCGTGAAACTTGGCAGGCATATCAGGGACTCGACAATTTAAACTTAAAGCACAACTCTTACTGGAAATGATCTTCACTATGAAATGGATCAGAAAAAAACTTTTTCGGAAATACCATAGCTTTCAACCTATAAATTAGCGATTTTCTTGTTAGCGCTTGTCGACCATGTCCAGCCTTCCTGCTCTCCGACCCGGTGGCTGGGCGCAAAACATTTGAAAAGTGAACCCGCCGTGGTTAAAAAGTGGGAAAACTAAGCAAATAAAAGAAGTCAAAAATAGAAGATTCTCATATCCTTTTGTGTGAAAGAGTTATCAGCGGACGTTGAAGATTCCGGCAAACTTTGCGTTGTATGACGGGCAAAAGTCGGCACGGCCGAAAAAGCGCTAAGAATTCGTAGGGCACAAAACGAAACAATGGAGAAAGACGGGGATTTCGGAAGCTTACAATTCCAGAACGGAGCTAGGTATATTTTAAAATTCAGAATAAGCAAGAGGGGTCCTTTAAGGATAGTCTTTTCTCCGATTTGACGATCGCGGGGGAGTGGAGGGAGAGGAAATCAGGAATCTCGAGGTATGTGTAACTTTTGAACGGGTGATAGGATCTTTATGAAACTTTATATTTGGAAAACCCTCGTGTCATGGATGTCTCATTTCATGTGCGGACAGGATCGGATTAATGTAGGGAGTAGGGGGGAGGCGGAAATCTTTTGACACCCTTGGAGTGTAACGATAGGATGACACTTGGTGGGAAGAACAAGCATAAGCTCTAGATACATCAGTGACAGGACCGAACCGCAGTCGGCCACTCTGGGGGAGTTGGAGGGGGGGGGAGTCCAGAGTTCCGGCGATCGTGATTTGGGCTACTTCCAGATGTGCTAGAACGATGGAACAAGGCTTGAACACAAGAGACTTGACAAGTTTGGTTTAGATATTTTCACTTCCCAAATCCTTATAGTACTCATCTTAACCGTACAGTAGACATGCTCTTAAGCAAAATCATCATTTTCATGATCCCCATGAGCCCATGCTAATTTTTGCCTCAAGGGTTTTGCTTAGAAATGAATTTGTAAGTGCGCATCTTAACTGAAAAGAAAAATAATACTTTTGACCAAACCATACATATTCATGATCCTAGAGTGCCCAGGATCATTCTTGCTTTAAGGATTTTGATTACAGATAAATTTCTAGCGCCCCTAAAGTGCGCATCATCATAGCCAAGTGCAAAAAAAAAAATACTTTTTACCAAAAGATGCATTCACGTGATTTCCAAGGGCCCATGATCATTCTTATCACAAGGGTTTTGCTTACAAATGATCACAATTCACAACAAACCCAAGAACTGGCAATTTCCTACTTTCATCCTCTTACCCAGCCTTGCAAGTGCCATATGAGCTTCTGGCTTTTATTATTAAAGCACACTTTAGATCCTGAAAAAAAAGAAGAACAGAAATGATTTTAGATTCCATAAAATTTAAAGGTTTGGATGACGTTTTTTAAAGAAAATAAATAAATAAGATAAGTAGTAAACAAGTAAAGTTTCAAAAGTAAATATGGAACGGTGTCAAACTTGGGCAACTGAGTGGAGGAGGAGGGATATATAAAAGACAAAACAAAAAACAGTTAAACTATGAGGTGGATGTGGAAAACACACAGCAAAGAAACAGAAAAAGGACTTATAGGGCCAACAAAACCTTCTGTTATACCTAGATTGCAAACGATAGCATAACCGACAACCGAATCGTTGTGTGAGAGCCTTGCTTCGAGTGTATAGCTGCTACAAACAATGAAGTTTTGCTGTAGGATTTCTGTGTTAAGTTGCAGGGAAAACGCGGGTAACCCTCATCACAAACCAACAGGTGGTATCACCTAGACTCGAACCAGTGACCCCTCGCTTGTTAGTTCAGCGTGCTAACCATTCGGCCAGGGCGGAGAAGCACCGTGCCCGTGGATGTTAGTATTCATGATGTCTAACTCTTAATGCCGATGAGGAATCGATGTGTGCCTACATAGTCAGAAATTTCTGATTGGAAGAAAAGCTAAAAAAAAACATGAGCTTTTTTCGGATCCCAAAACGTAAGTGGAGGGATACCTATGACATCGCAGAAAATGCCCGTCTGTCTGTGAGCGCGATAACTCTCGAAGGGAATGAGATCTTTTGATGAAACTTAGTGTAAGGGTTCTTTGGGTCAAGGGTAACGTTAGGGGTGGGAGAGGGGGTTCAAATTAAGGAGCAAAAAAACATCTTCAACAAGCTAATGTGATAGCCGATTATGGGCTGAACACGATGGTAAAAACGATTTTTTCGCCGGAAAAGTAGTTAGCCCGGAATCCGGCCAAAACCGGAAAGTCTCTTAAAAGTAAAAGTTTTCTTTGAAGTTGATTAGATATTCGATTTAGTGGTAGGAAGACATGCTGATAATGATGGGGAAAACCATTGTCTCGCCGGACAAGTAGTTTGTCCGGAATCCGGCAAAAAGCGGAAAGTTGGTTGAAAGTAAAAGTTTCATTTGAAGTTGAATAAATGTTTGATTTAGGGGTAAGAAGACATGCTGAACACTTATGTGAAAAGCATTTTCGAACCGGACAACTAGTTCACCCGGAATCTGGCCAAAACCGGAAATCTGTTAAAAGCAAAAGTTTTATGTGAAGTTGATGAGGTGACGGATTTCGAAACGAAGATAGGCTGAGTCTATATCTGACTTTTACCCAGACATATAATTTGTCGGGAATGCGGTTGTAACCGGATTATTTTTAGAAGTTAAAGTTGTATTTGAAGTTGATTAGACGTTTTTTATAGAAATAAGGATATACGTTGACAATTATTTCACTCAGAATTCGGCCAAAACCGGAAATTTGGCAGAAGTAAAGCAGGAAGTTTCAATCAGTGTCATCAAAATAGATATGACTTATGGAGGTATATCTGAACTTCTTTTTCTCTGATGATTAGCTTGGCGAAGACTGGATCTGGCGAAGACAAGACTCAATTGTCTGGATCAAAAATTAGATTTTTGGGATCCTATCGAAACCTTTGGTCCTTTTTTGGCATTTTTTCGCTCTTCCTGACAATGCATGTTATACATAACATTTCATGCATAACGTTTGCCGCGACAACAGATTTCATCCTAGTTGTTGTCTGTTGAGTCGAAACCACGCAACCTTGTGTTGTCTGTTATGAAACTTTTGACAGTGTAGCGAAGAATCGGAAACCGCCACCCAAAAAAAAATTTGATTGGTTTTCATAGGATCCGAGTCAATTTGAGGATTCATTTGGGTGATATTTCTTGTTCTTTCCTTAGAGTACTGACGTGTTTCGGACTTAATCTAGAGTGCCACTACTCTCTCGTATGAGCTTGCACTCGTTGGATTTCACAAGAATGTAACCTACCGTTTTCCGGTGGTGCGTAGACCAGGAACAGCTGAACGACGCAGTAGGGCGCCCAGCAGGCGATGAAGCAGAGGACGACCACGAAAGACATTTTAATTGTCTTCACCTTCGCTCGAGTGATTCTGTTGCTGTTAGAACGACGGAGAAGCATTGGGCGCGACGTGAGACTTTTATCGTCTGGCAAGTTGCGTTGTGTCCAGTGCCTCCTAACGGTCCTAGAAAGTGAAGAGGAGGTCTATCAACGCCTTAACGACGCCAACGCCTATCAACGCCTGGACAGCCTGTACATTGAAAGCAATTTACTACGAAAAGTGTTTTTATGAAGACACTGTACACGATCAGAAGTTTCATGACATATAACACAAGGATTCCCGATGAAAAACTTATTCCAAAATAGTGGTATGAAGTTGCTGCATTCTACTGCCTGCCACAACTAGCAAGACTGGATGCTACTGTAGTAAGACAGGATGCTACTGGACACTACTGCTTAAGATTGGCCCAGTCTGAGGCACATTAAACGATAGTATTCTTTACTATTACATATCAATACATGTAACTTTTTCGTACATCTATCATACAACTACGCAGGCTACAAATTATTCATCGGGTGCGCAGTTCCAATAGACAACACTTGGGGTGTAATCTGTTATGATTTTGAAAACATTACGCATTGATGACATGCATAATGAGCGTTGCCGGGAAGAGACGTAAAACCGCCAAAAAAGCAACATCTGACTTTTTTTTATTGTCGTCATGAAATCGGAAAAGTCAGCAGATACTTTTCGATGGTTTTTCGGCTTTTCCTGGCAGTGCTGGACGTCACGCATTCTAGAATCTGTAAGGTTGACATAGGCAATACGTTTAAGAGACAGAATACTGAATGGGGTAGGAAAAAAGGAACAGTGACCGACAGTTGTGATTAGGAGGGCAAAGATTTTGAAGGGACATCTAGGAAACACTGAGGAAAGACAAAATAAGGCGGATAGACACGTGACAGTTGACACTACACATGCACTTTCCTTCATACGTGACATAGTACGTGGCATAGCCGCCCTCAATTATCAAAACTGTTATTGTCTGGCAAGTTCCGTTGTGTCCAACAGATCTTTATGGTCTAAAAATGAGGAAAGGTTGACAAACATGGCTGGGAAAGTTACTGCTGAGTTGTGGGCATGCCTGATATTCCGAAGGACTTAATGAAGAAATATTCTGAAGCCCAAGAGGTGTAGCTTTTAAGTTGGGGGATTTAACTAATTCTTCGGCTTCGTTGTTTAATTTCATTCTTCTTTCTCTCTATCAAGGGGGCAGCACTCCGTGTAACATGTATCCACGAGTCACGTAGACCATATGTTCGAACACAAATATTTTCCGTTTCACCTTCTTCAAATTCTCTAAATACTTATTTCGTCTCACCCCTTGGACAAGAAATACCAAAATAATGAAATTATATAACAGAGAGACCCTGAGCTTGCTATTTCTAAACTGATTAACAAGCATAACTAAAAAATCCTTTCCCATCCCTGGAGCAAAATTCTCAGAGTCTAAGTGTGCATGCATGTAATCGTGTTCAGTTGTCAATCAAAGAGTTTTTCAGCTGTATTTTTTATTTTTTCCTGTGAATGTTTTTTTTTTTTTTTTTTTGCTTTTCTTTTCGTTTTTGTACTCCGTCATTTTTCTTTTGAAATGACGATATAAATAAATAAAAAATATCAAGTTGGAATCGTGGACGCGACATTGTATTACATTCAGGTTCAGGCTCATTTGTTCTTTGCAATACTTAGACGCATAGACAATCATATAGTCTACTTGTGGCAGACAGTAAAGCACGAATGGCACCGGAGTGATATATGAAAAACAATTACGTTCATCAAAAGAAAAGAAAGATAATTGTAGGCTACTCACATTAGAAGTTGAACAGCAAGAGTTGAAAACCTAGCTTAATTTGAGCGTTTTGATGAAGTAAGCGAGTCAGTCAGCGTCTGGAGCCTAACAGTTACGTTTGGATGGCGGTAAGTAAAAATAAAACAAACTTTTCAATTGTTCTTTCTTTATTTATTGTAATAGTGAAGAGACTCGTTTATTTGTTGGTTATTTTGGTATTAGTCCCTATGTAACGGGCCATGGAGCTTTGTAGGGGTGGAAACTTATTTTGTTGATTTATTTTGAATTTGATAAAATTGAACTGAACTGAACTGGAAGTAGAACAATGAACATGTAGTCTATGATTATAAAAGTGTACGAATGCCATGGTGCCTGATAATCGTCACCAGTCTATAAATCATCAATGATCTTTGGTATTCTTATACCCAAACGAAACACGGCCACCCTCGACAGCGGATTGGCACGTGACCTTTCACTCATACTTCACCCGTTGACAGAGCATGCATATTTTGGGAAGCATTTAAATACCGCTGCAGATGCTGACGGCTTTTTTGATGAATGTGCCGTCTAATTGCCGTAGTCATTTAACGGACAGTTAAGTCAAACACCCACAGAGAAATCACACGGGAACAGTGTCTGCAGACAGTATTTCGTATTTGTTTCTTTAAGCAAGAAAAGCCCGTCCTAACAATACTCTTGATGACTAACTCTCCTTGCCAATTCAAAGTCGCCGGGTACCTAGCGGAAGAGCCAGAAGCGGTATCACCTCGGGTATCAAAGCTGCTCCCAGAAATCGCCGTGACTGTTTGACACAGGATTTGAGTTGTTGAGTTTGAGTCGTTATGGAGACGCTTACTCCTTCTTCCTGAGGAGCACTGGCGTGTTTTGGACTGAGTCATATAGAGTATTTGACCACCATGAAGACCTTGCCAGCAGTCAGGTAGATAAAAATATCGAAAGTTTCGATGGTATCTCAAATCAGGATGTTTACTAGAGTTCTTCAAGTTCAAGTTCAATCGGTTTGTTAACAAATTAGAAAAGAATGACACATAATCAAAACCCTTAGTCCATTCCTGGACGCCGAGAACCACATTCTTTACATTTTAAACTTAATACGCAGAATGGTCACTGCTCCTACTCTCAGATACAATCTCACCTCTCAAAAAACAAAAACAAAAAATAACCAATTACCTTCCTGCACCTTACCCCAGGGGAAGCCACCCCATCATAAAAAAAAAAAAAATAATCCAGATTGTACTGTCTTGTGTCACCGCCTGATCGATTAAACATGTCACTTGTCCCTGATCAACCGCTCAACCAGATCCATTAGGTTCCGTCTTTGATTTGCAGTCCATCCCAGGTTAAGGCCGAAACATCAGTGCTATTTGATGACTCATCGAACATTCTGATTTTCGAAATACACTAACTTCTAAGTTTTATCAGGAGGCGTTGTTCTTTTATTTACTCGGTACAAAAGCAAAGCAAATGGATCAGTCATCTTATCATCCTATAACAAATAGGATGATCGAATAGGAAAGACTAACGAGTTTCCTATTTTCATCGATTTCCGACGATTCCAGCCGAGCCACCACCGACTTGGAAGGAAAATGAAGCCGGAACATTGATGCCCTATGCCTTCTTACCCGAAAATCAAAACTCAAAACATCGGATAAATACATAAATCGAGACCTATACCGATTCAGCATGCTAGCAAACCCCGTTATAAGCAATCTACACTACATTATACAAAATTATATAATTATAATTATACATGTCGGTTCATTAGGGAGATGAAGTACAGATGCCTATCCGGCGCGTTTTCCTATCCCTGTTTTTACAGTTCAACATGATTGACTTCGGACAAAACTTTGACTTCGATGAATTGTCGGCTTTTGCCGGATTGTCGACGAACTATTTGTCCGGCAAAAATACGAATATCAGATATGCAAAGCATGTCTATTTACGTCTAAATTACTTTCATATCAGCTTTAAAACACACACCTAAATATAGGACCACTAACTTGACCTCTACCTTTGAACAAAAAGATCCTCACACCAATTTTGAACTCACCATCTAAGGCCCTTCGAGATTTATCATGCAAACAGACATAAAGACGGTCGGACGAAATTCCCTAAATCATAGTTATCCCTTCAGCAACGTTTTGGGATTCCAGAAACCCCTAGAGACAAAACAGTGTGATTAGAGAATAAGGCGAATGGGAGAGCACTTTGAAGTCTGAAATAGGGCCAAAGATTCCGGAAGATCGTGTCCGTCTTGGCGTAGCCAAGATGTCCTATAAGGAAACGGCATAAATGATTATTGTTGTGCCCAGTACAATTCTTGCGATTTGAGGAAGGCACTAACACCTTGCTCTCGCCTTCGTGGCTCATTACTGTTCTGAGAGGTCGGAGTGACAAGTCAGAAGCTGCGTTCTTTGTCACGGGAGTTCTCACCGGTTGTCTCCGGTTTTTCTTATAAGCCGTTACTACATCCGCCGGTGACTACTCACCAGTCTTATAACCCATTTTTGAACTAACCGGTGTCCGGTTTTACCTCACGGGCTAACCAGAACCTGCTCGAGAGCCCGGCTTCAGCTAGGAGTTAGCAAGTTTTCATCAACTCACCGGTGAACCGAAAAACGCTTCATAAGAGAAGAACCGGACACTGGTGACTAAACACCAGAGACAGCCCGGAGTGCAACGAACGCAGCTAGAGTAATTCATTCCGGTCTGTTAAGTTGCGGAGGGGCAAGCGATCTGGCTGCATGTAGATTGCTGGCCCCGAGGTCATTTGTAAATATGCTGTACTCGCGACTCAACGTTTTGTTGTCATCGATCAATAAACTGGAAAGATTTTGCAACCACTCTTGGCCAGCTCAGTGACGTAAGCCGAAAAGTTACTTAACAGGAAAAGAGCGTTCCGGATATGGGTTGAACCTGAGGTGTTGTAGGAATGTCTGAACGCTTATGGGCGCAATTACAAGACGTGTTTAAAACTGTGACAGAAAAATACGCTGCTTCTGCTTTAAAACAACTCTTCTCCTGACACCTGTACCTTTCTTGTTTCTAATAGCCTATGACTAAGCTGTACATGTCTTCACTTTTCTCAATTGTTAAATGCAGATTCCCAACCCCCCTGCTCATCGCCCGTCATTCTGTTTACCCTATCTGGTGATACCGGGATTTCGAAATTCCTCCCACGAGCAGAATGGACGATCTGTAATCATCAATCATATTTTTTTACAACGCTAATAGCACTGGGCACACAGACAAATTTCGAACTATACTGATGAGCAAATTAAGAATTAAAGAAAGATTAATAAAAAATGACACATCTTAAACAGCGTTTTGTAAATAGCCCATCCTTGCGAATAATTTTGACGTACTCTTTCGTTTTTTCTTGCAGAAATGTTTTGCTATTGAGGATCTTACTTCCCTTGACGCTGACCCGTAAAAGACACAAAGCTCCATACCCAACCAGAGAAGACAAACACAAACTCCTTTGAGCAAATACTATAATGTATACAAAAAATTGGCCCTCATAATACTGGAAAGAATAGTGGAAAAGAACTGAAAATTATCTTGTCAGAATCCAGCGTATAGGCTACATATATTTACACTTAAAAAAAATAAGATAACAGACCCGAGGAAAAGGAGCATCAGTCCAAGGAGAAGTCACGGACTGAATAAACTGAGTTCCCCAGATCCGGTTTCTTTTTCTCCTAGATTGTGGGGAATAAGTTCAACCTCCCAAAGACTGGCCTCATAAACAGAGGGTGTATTTGCAAGAAGAAAAGACCAAAGCTTGGATTGAGATTAAAAAACCAATGTTTGGACACGCAACCCGTTATTACTGAAGTCATCAAGATCCGCCACTGGAGATGTCTGGGCCATGCAGTCAGGATGGGAAGCACCAGACTCATGAATGCGATCTTCTAGTGGCAAATCGGAGGGATTCAGACGAAGAGGGCAACCGAAGAACAAACTTCGCCGCACCTACCATTTGGATCTCCACAACGTAAGTGCGTCCGTTCAGCCCAAATGGGTGACGACTGGCGACTAATCTTGGATGCCCTAAGCGCCTCTGGCGGTGCAGGAGGAACTAAGGTCTAAGATAAGGTCTGGATACAGACTTCAATGATATAACGAACTCACCCAACGCTTTTGTCCTCGCTGTCGTCTCCCGAAACGCTCCTGCTTCCCTCAGCACTGTACTTCCATATCTTATATGATATCATGACGTAGCACCAAATTATCACTAGTAGTGGCAAAACAAACACCATCACAGTAAACCACGTAACGTACGCTCTAGCCCCCCAAGGTAGTTCAAACACGACCCAACAGTCGGTTACGCCTGGGGAGACCTCCGTCTCTTTGAACAGGAAAGGTTGCGGTATTGTTAAAAGAGCGGCCAACACGTATGACCCAAGGACGAGCGCTCGGGCGATTTTCATCGAGCTCCACTGCACTCGCTCGAAGCAGCAAATTGCGCGGTATCGGTCAACGGCCATTGCGACGAGGATGTACGTTGACAGATAGAGCGGCATCACTTGTCCAAACTTGACGGCGCGGCACAGCATGTCCCCGCCAAAAAAGCGATAAGTAATGTCCCAGATGAACTGAGGGAGAATGTGAAACACTGCAACCAAAAGGTCTGCGAGACTCAAATGAAACATGAAGAAATACATTCTGGACCGCCGGTTTTTGTGTCGAAGCGTGACCAGCATAAACAAGTTCCCCACAAGGGCAAGGAGAAATATTGTTCCGAGAATCGTAATTTCAGCTATGGCAAGATGTTCGTTCCTTCCCGACGGTTCGGCTATGTTTTCGGTTCTTCTTAGCGGATCGTTAGCGTATGTCATGTTCACCCTTGTATCCTATGACGTATCTTCCATTGATGTCCTAAAATGAAAGAATTCTTAGAGAACAAGTCGAAATAGATACACTCTAACATATGTGAATCCTCTGGCACATCGCCGGGTTTTCTGTAAGATTACAATCCCCGTCCCGGCTTTCTAAGCCTCAGTCTGACCTCTCAAAGTGAGACTCAAAAGAGAGATCTCACTCTCCTGGTTAGAAATATTAGATGAAAATGAATATAATTCCTAACCAATAAAAACCGTAATCGGGAGCCTGGCAAATACAATAGAAACAAGAGCTGTAAGCTCATATGGCACTTGCATGGGCCAAGGTGATTTAATTGATCAAAAGTAAGTTTCGACTTTGCGGTTGAGATGCGCACTCTAAGGGAGCTGTAACTTCATTTGTAAGCGAAACCCTTGAGGCAAAACTGCTGATGGGCTGATGGGCATCACGAAAATGCGCATATTGCTTAAAAGTATTTTTTTACTTTTCGGTCAAGATTGGTACTTTAAGGAATAATGGGATTTGGGAAGTAGCAATTTCTCAGCAAATGTTGTTGAGTCTCCAATATTCCAGCGAAGTTTCATCGTCCTAGCACATCTGAAAGTACCTTAACGCGCGATCACCGGAATCCCACCCCCCCCCCCTCCTCCAACTCCACCCACAATAACCGGAGCCAATCCGGTTCTGTAAATGATTAATCCAGAGCTTCTGTTTGTCATTCCCACGAAGTTCGATCCTGATCACACCAGTCTAAGCGGGTCAAGTATTTTCCGCCCTCCCCCCAATAATTGCCGGATTCGGTCCGGAAATGAAAAAGGTCACCAGAGAAAAAAGTCCTCTGTTTAATTATTAAATTTCACTCGAATCCGATCATCCGTTCCAAAGTTACGCATGACTCAATATTCCGGATTCCCCTCCCTCAACTCCCCCCCCCCCTCCCCAAGATTATCATATCGAGGATTTTTTTTTTATTCCAAGTCAGTTTGACCGGGTCCCTGGTATGCCTTCCAAGTTTCGTCGGGAAAATCCCCCAAAAAACGGAATTCCGGGAAACCCCCTCCTCCCCCCCCCTCAAGTGTCCAAATCCAGTCAAATTATGTAAAAGATTTACATGGACCAGATGTTTGTTCTTCCCAGCAAGTTTCACTTCGATACCATCATTCTAACTGTTTCTCGAGATTTCCGGTCCACCCCCCCCCCCCCCCCCCCAGCTCCCTCGCGGTGCAAGTAGCCAATCCTATTCAGCAAATTACTTACCTAGAGCATCTATTTGTTCTTCCCACAAAGTTCCATCCCGATCCCTCCATTCTAAACGGGTCACGTATTTCCCCCCCCCCCAATAGTTGCCGGATCCGGTCCGGATATGAAAAAAATCATAGGAGAAATGCCCTCTGTTCAATTCTTAAATTTCACTCGAATCCGATCACCCATTCCAAAATTACGCATGACTGAAAATTTCGGATTCCCCTCCCTCCACTCCCCCCACCAATATCTGATCGAAATTTTTTTTATTTTGAAGTCAGTTTGATTGGGTCCCTGATATGCCTGCCAAGTTTCATCGTGAAAATCCCCAAAACCACCATCACCGGAATTCCGGGACCCCCACCCCATAAGTGTCCGGATCCAGTACAGTGGTCTAAAGGACTTATCTAGAGCAGATGCTTGTTCTTCCCAGCAAGTTTCACTCCGATCCCTCCATTCTAACCGTTTCTTGAAATTTCCGGTCTCCCCCCCCCCCAACTCCTCCCTGGCTACCGAATCCGGTCAAGACTTTAAACGGGACATTACAGAATTATATTCTATTCAGTTATGAAGTTTCATAACAATCCGATCATCCGTTCGAAAGTTACACACTTCTCAATTTCCCGGATTCCCCTGCCCTCCACCCTCCCCCCCAAAATGGTCGGATCAGGAAACTGATTATTTCTAAGTTTGTTTGGTCGGGTCTCTGATATGCCTGCCAAGTTTCATGGTCCTAGTACAACTGGAAGTACCCTAACTCGAAAAAGTGTGACAAAATGCCCTAAATTTTCAAGTTTCCAGCGCCCCCACTTCCCCGCATATGGTCGGATCGGGAAACTGATTATTTCCAGGTTAGTTTGGTCGGGTCCCTGATATTCCTGCCAAGTTTCATTGTCCTAGCTCATCTGGAAGTACCCTAACTCGAAAAAGTGTGACAAAATGCCCTAAATTTTCAAGTTTCCAGCAACCCAACTCCCCCGCATATGGTCGGATCGGGACACTTATTATTTCCAGGTTACTTTGGTCAGGTCCCTGATATTCCTGCCAAGTTTCATTGTCCTAGCTCATCTGGAAGTACCCTAACTCGAAAAAGTGTGACAAAATGCCCTAAATTTTCAAGTTTCGAGCGCCCCTACTCCCCCGCATATGGTCGGATCGGGAAACTGATTATTTCCAGGTTAGTTTGGTCGGGTCCCTGATATGCCTGCCAAGTTTCATTGTCCTAGCACATCTGGAAGTACCCTAACTCGGATAAGTGTGACAAAAAACTCGGACCGACCGACAGACAGACAGACCGACAGACGGAATTGTGATCGGTATTTGGCACTTGAGCAGAGGCTGCAAGTGCCATAAAAACGAGATTTTCGGGATTTTTTCTTGATCTGCTAGTTACCCCTCCAAGATGATGTGCGAGGGATAAATATAATAAAAAATAATCACAGATTTGTACATATCCACTTTTAACACGCACATTATATCTTTCGTTATTTTATTTTTATCTGCATGTCGTTCAGTCCGCACCGTTCTTCTGGTTTCTAGGTACATGTCGTCTTATTGTCTGTTGGCTCCGCATCGTTTTCCTGTTGTGATTGTTGTGGATTTTATGGTTTAGTTTTGTTTTTTTCGCTGAGGACGGTTTGCCGGAAGTGCAACCGAAAAATACCAAAATTTATTTATCCCTCGCACATCATCTTGGAGGGGTAACTAGCTGATTAAGAAAAAAACCCGAAAATCTCGTTTTTTCTATTGTATTTGAAATGAATGGTCAGCTTGGCTTCAAACCTTATATTCGTGGAGCCTGGCAGAGCTTTTCCCGCCTCGCAAAGGGCCTGACACGGAAAATTCAGAAACCATTGTTTTCCGCAAGCAGGAGCGTCACGTATGGGGGGAAGCCCCCCCCCCCCCAATATAGTCGTCCAGTCGGTAAAAAGTGGCCGAGTCGGCGCGAAGCGCCGCGATTTTCCGTAAATACAGTCGATTTTTTCGTGGAAACAGTCGATTTCTCTTCAAAACAGTCGGTTTTTGGTAAACATAGTAGATTTTTCTTGAAAACAGTCGGTTTTTCTTAAAGTCAGGCGATTTTTCGTCATAACAGTCTTTTTTTCTTAACAGTCGGTAGAAATGACAGGTCAGTCAGTAAATACCTCCCCGCCCCCCTCAAATATTTTGGCTAGTAACGCCTCTGGCCGTAAGGGTGCTTAACAAGAGCTGTAAGCTCATATGGCACTTGCATGGGTCAAGATGATTTGATTGATCAAAAGTAAGTTTCGACTTTTCGGTTGAGATGCGCTCTCTAAGGGAGCTGGAACTTCATTTGCAAGCAAAACCCTTGAGGCAAAACTGCTAATGGGCTGATGGGCATCACGAAAATGCATATATTGCTTAAAAGTATTTTTTTTAATTTGCGGTCAAGATTGGTACTTTAAGGAATAATCGGATTTGGGAAGTAGCAATTTCTAAGCAAATGTTGTTGAGTCTCCAATATTCCAGCGAAGTTTCATCGTCCTAGCACATCTGGAAGTACCTTAATGCGCGATCACCGGAATCCCAGACCCCCCCCCCCTCCTCCAACTCCACCCACAATAACCGGAGCCAATCCGGTTCTGTAAATGATTAATCCAGAGCATCTGTTTGTCATTCCCACGAAGTTCGATCCAGATCACACCAGTCTAAGCGGGTCAAGTATTTTCCGCCATCCCCCCAATAATTGCCGGATTCGGTCCGGAAATGAAAAAGGTCACCAGAGAAAAATGTCCTCTGTTTAATTATTGAATTTCACTCGAATCCGATCACCCGTTCCAAAGCTACGCATGACTCAATATTCCGGATTCCCCTCCCTCAACCCCCCCCCCCAATATTATCATATCGAGGATTTTTTTTTTATTCCAAGTCAGTTCTACCGGGTCCCTGATATGCCTTCCAAGTTTCGTCGTGAAATTCCCCAAAAAACGGAATTCCGGGAAACCCCCTCCTCCCCCCCCCTCAAATGTCCGGATCCAGTCAAATTATGTAAAAGATTTACATGGACCAGAAGTTTGTTCTTCCCAGCAAGTTTCACTCCGATACCATCATTCTAACCGTTTCTCGAGATTTCCGGTCCACCCCCCCCCCCCCAGCTCCCCCGCGGTGCACGTAGCCAATCCGATTCAGCAAATGACTTACCTAGAGCATCTGTTTGTTCTTCCCACAAAGTTCCATCCCGATCCCTCCATTCTAATCGGGTCAAGTATTCCCCCCCCCCAATAGTTGCCGGATCCGGTCCGGATATGAAAAAAATCATCGGAGAAATGTCCTCTGTTCAGTTCTTAAATTTCACTTGAATCCGATCACCCATTCCAAAATTACGCATGACTGAAAATTTCGGATTCCCCTCCCTCCACTCCCCCCACCATTATCTAATCGACAAAATTTTCATTTTGAAGTCAGTTTGATTGGGTCCCTGATATGCCTGCCAAGTTTCATCGTGAAAATCCCCAAAACCACCATCACCGAAATTCCAGGAACCCCCTAACTCGAAAAAGTGTGACAAAATGCCCTAAATTTTCAAGTTTCCAGCGCCCCCACTTCCCCGCATATTTTTGGATCCGGGAACTGATTATTTCCAGGTTGGTTTTGTCTGGTCCCTGATATTCCTGCCAAGTTTCATTGTCCTAGCTCATCTCGAAGTACCCTCACTCGAAAAAGTGTGACAAAATGCCCTAAATTTTCAAGTTTCCAGCGCCCCAACTCCCCCGCATATGGTCGGATCGGGAAACTTATTATTTCCAGGTTACTTTGGTCAGGTCCCTGATATTCCTGCCAAGTTTCATTGTCCTAGCTCATCTGGAAGTACCCTAACTCGAAAAAGTGGGACAAAATGCCCTAAATTTTCAAGTTTCGAGCGCCCCCACTCCCCCGCATATGGTCGGATGGGAAACTGATTATTTCCAGGTTCGTTTGGTCGGGTCCCTGACATTCCTGCCAAGTTTCATTGTCCTAACTCATCTAGAAGTACCCTAACTCGGAAAAAAGTGACAAAATGCCCTAATATTTTCAAGTTTCCAGCGCCCCGCACTCCCCCGCATATGGTCGGATCGGGAAACTGATTATTTCCAGGTTAGTTTGGTCGGGTCCCTGATATGCCTGCCAAGTTTCATTGTCCTAGCACATCTGGAAGTACCCTAACTCGGATAAGTGGGACAAAAAACTCGGACCGACCGACAGACCGACATACCGACGGACGGAATTGTGATCGGTATTTGGCACTTAAGCCAGAGGCTGCAAGTGCCATGAAAATGACACAGGAAGCATCTTGGAAAATGCGAACGGATGAAACGATTTGGATCATAGAGCCAATCAGTAACTTAATGAAATTCGTGTTTCATCTGCTCAATAACCAAGAACCTATACAGCTATTATATGGTAGGGCCTTCGTCTTTCGTCTCTCGGGATCGACTAAAAGCAGGAAAGGAATGGAAGGACACGGTTCACAAGAAAACCAGGGAAGGCAAACTAAAGCGAGGAAAGTTGAACCAGAAATCGAGGGTTTGAAAAACTGGCAAGCTGCACCGTGCTTTTGCTCTGTTTGTTACCCTGTGAAGGTTCGGCAACCTACATATTTAAAAGTCACCAATTTTTTCCTCGGTTTAATACTCTAACAATATGAATCGTTAGAGTACTAAACATAACTACTCCTGACAGGAGTTCTGGTGCAACTTTCCTCATTTTAGTCTCCCTTTCCTGGTTTTAGTATGCTTGCCTATATTTCTCGTTCAAGTTGCAAAAAACAATAGAAGACCTGAAACCGGATATTGTTCTGTTGCAAGAACCGTATGTAAATAAATTCTGTAAAATATCATGTTTTCCATATAGTTACAAGCGTTTTTCTATTTTCGACGCTGATAAGAAATTTTTTTGTGCTGCCGTGCTAGTGAAAAATTGTCTAAAAGCTGACGTGCACCATAACCTTTCGTCTAATGAATGTGTGACTGTTTCAGTTTACTTGAATAGTAGAACTTTGACACATTCTTCGGTATATTGCCCTCCGTCCGTGCAGCCATTAACAGATAATGTCAGATGTTTAGATAAGGTTAGAAATTTTTCTAATTTCATAGTTGGGGGGGGGGGGGAATTTAACGCTAGAAGCCCTTTATGGTTGAGTAATAGCCAAAGTGACAAGAAAGGCAAGGAGCTTGAAGATTTTTTTCTAGTAAATCATTGTTGGTAGTGAATGATCCAAGCATGAGAACCTATGGGCTACGTAATACAACTAGCCCAGACGTTTCTGCTTTAGGTACTAATGCTGTTCAAAATGTAAAGTGTTGGAAAGTTAAATATTCTTTGAGCCCAAGCTGACTTTGAAACATTTATTCAAACAATGTTTACAACGGATACGTCAGCTACGATTCTTCATCAGCGATATTTCGGCCCTTTTTGACAAGGGTCCTCGTCAGGCTGTCAATCCTCTGATTCAACTTCGGGGAAGGAAACAAACCTGTAATCCAACAGGTTTGTTTCATTCCCCGAAGTTGAATCAGAGGATTTACAGCCTGACGAGGACCCTTGCCAAAAAGGGCTGATGAAGAATCGTAGCTGACGTATCCGTTGTAAACATTGTTTGAATAAATGTTGGAAACTTCTCGATGGATACCCTTCTCTTTCGGATCATTCATATATTTTGTTTATTTTGGAGTTTAATCTTCCAATCGTTGAGACAGAAGAACCAAGATACAATGATAAGAAAACAAAATGGGATAGTTTTAGTGTTAGTTTATTAAGTGGAATTGATGACATTTATTCACAACCTATGTCCTCGGTGGAGGAAATTGATTGTGCTGTTAATGAAATTAAGAGTTTAATTAAAAAAGCAACTAAGGAATCGACCCCTCTTAAAATAGTCACAAACAAAGCAAATATGCCAGGTGGTGGTGGAACCAAGAATTGACAGATTTAAGAAAAAAGTACAGACCTGCTCAAAGGGTCTATAAGAGACTTGGTACCATCAAAAGCGAGTAAATAAAGAATCAAACACATCTAGCTTATTAAACGAAAATTTTGACAGCAAAAAAGGAAGATTGGAAAAAGTTTTGTGAAGAAAAAGCTAGTCTGGACCCTTGGAATACTGTAAATAGCATCTGTAAGTCAAAAGGTTCTGCGACTCTTCCAATTCATATTTTAAAACAAGATGGGTCGATGACAAATACCTGAAGAGGCTGGAGATAAATGGTTTTCGTCAGATGATAATTCTAATGACAATTTTGATCAAAAGGTGATTAGAAATGAAACAGAAAACATTTCGAGTGAAAATCAAGATGAAATGGAACCTATTACAATGGAAATCTTACAGGGTTTGATCAAGTCGATCAAGCCTATGAAGGCTCCGGGACCTGACGGTATCATGAATTTTACTATAAAGAAAAATGTGAATGTACTGTCACCTACTCTCTTGAAGCTTTTTAATGGTTGCTTAAAGATTTCATACTTTCCTATCCATTGGAAACAAGCTAACGTTATAGTAATACTCAAAAAGGGGGAAAATAACGATGGTAACTCAGCTTCATATCGCCCGATTAGCTTGTTGTCAAATATTGGAAAAGTCTTTGAACAGATTATTATGAATAGATAAGATAAGCTTCGTATGGATCATTGTTGTGTGTCTAAAAGACATTAGGGTTTTGTAAGGGGAAAAGTACTATAGATGCTGTTGACAATATGGTAAGTGTCATTGAGAGAAATAGAGAGGAAAAGAAATTTACTCTTTGTCGTTTTTTGACATTAAAGGAGCAGTTGACAAAGCTTGGCATCCTGGTATTTTAAAAAAGCTCAAATGTACCCCGGAAGTTAGAAAAGCCTTGTCCACCTTGATCAATTTTATCTCCTTTTTAATGGTTAATCAATATAAATGACCTTTTAGAAACGTATTTTGGTGAAAACTGTACGATTCAGGCATTTGCTGACGATGTTACTGTAATTTTAACAGGTAAAAATATAGCATTTTTAGAAAATTTGGCGAAAAAATATTTCAGAAGTTTGAAGAATAAAACAAACTTAGTTTCGACCAACGTAAAACAGAAGCTGTATTAGTCACAAATAAACACAAAGTTCCTGCTGTAAATCTTTTCTTTCGATGAGAAAGAATCAGTATACAACAAAAAGTCCGTTATTTAGGAATTATTTTAGACAGGAAACTGTTATGGACTGATCATGTATCTTCCCGAGCTACTGCTGAAAAACAGTATTCAATGAGACTGGGGATGAGTGATGACACGGGGTCTCAAACCACAGGCTTTAAGAAAATTGTATAAATCAGTTATAGAAAGTACAGTTTTGTCTGGGGCATCCGTATGGTTTTCAGTTCTTAGAAAGAAAAATATTTTACAAATGCGACAGTCTGCTCAAAGAACTTCAATGATAACGATTTCAAAATCTTTTCGCTCTGCCCAAAATGATGTAATTACGGCCATTGCAGGGGTATTGCCAATTTTTTTCCGAGCGACTGAACTAGCGACATTACGCTATGCGAAAAAAGGCCGGCCAACTCACTGGCCAAAATTCCCTTCTCCTGAATCCCCCCTTACTAAACGTTCGTCCAATCATAGTACTTTCACTGTCATTAGTAGACACTTTAGGCCATTCGACAGTTAAAGAAATCCATGCGTCAACTTTTCACCTAAATAGAAAGGCATTGAAAAATAAACTTTATAGTCGATGGTTTGAAGAATTTAAGAATAAAGTTACTTCTTGGTTAATTCGTTTTTAATTTCTAAAGAATATTTATTAGCGGCTTCAAAAGTTCAGCCCTCTTACCATTTAACGCAGATTATCACGTGTCATTGTATGTTAAATTTTTTCCTTCACAGAATAAACAAAATTGATACGGAGTTGTGCCTTTGTGGTGAAAACGAAACATGCTACAATTTTCTTTTTGAGTGCCCCATTTTTGTTCGAGAACGCTTAGATCTATTATTTCACCTTAATAGGATCAATGTTCCTTTTCCAGTTCATCCTGGTTTTTAATGTTAGGTTTTTAATTTGGTTTTTTGGTTTTCATTTGGTTTTTAAATTTAGGAACGTTGGAAATATTGTGTTGGAATATGTTAGGAAAACTAAAAGTTTGGATTTCGAATTATGATTTGATCTAAAAGTATGTTCTTTTTTGTGTTTGATAATGGAATTCACAGAGTGTATTATTTAGTTTTTTTTCTTTTTTGACTAGTTGTTTGTACAAATTTATGTGATTTGTAGATTTGCTTAGATGTTTAGTTTTGTTCCTTTGTTAGTTGTGAAATGCCGTAAGGTTAAATCACGTAGTCATTAAACGTAGCCGAAAGTAGCCAATATTTTGTTCCTCGTCGTTACTAAGAAGCAATATGGGTAAATTATATATACAACTGCAAATGGATTTAGTCGTAATGGTCCTACATTTGAAAAACAACGCCCAATCAGTTAAAATATCGCTTCACAAAATCTGGTAGATAAGTTTTCTGAAACTAAACTAACACT
Source organism: Branchinecta sandiegonensis (assembly GCA_030848855.1). Lineage (NCBI taxonomy): Eukaryota > Metazoa > Arthropoda > Branchiopoda > Anostraca > Branchinectidae > Branchinecta > Branchinecta sandiegonensis. The sequence continues at coordinate 16,302,923 of JAUPMV010000016.1, read as the reverse complement.
AGCAAAACATTATGTTATGTTAATAATTACTCATAGAAAAATTAAAACATATGGATTAATTCTAATGTACACGTTTAATAGAAATCGGTTTCATCCAATAATTGAATAATTCATGATGTGGGACTTATTTCCAGTGACAAAATCACGACTACCGGTGTTGTAAGAATAGCCCCAATCGAGCAGCAAAAACAGCAGCCGTGTCAAAAACGAAATCTCAGCACTAGTCTTTCCCGTCGGTAGCTTTCAAAAGTAACTGCCCCGAATATTGTATTTATAGTCGCTTACGTGATTTATTGCAGGTTCGTATCTCCCATTCCCCAACGTTGTCCCTGACGTTCGCCAGCCTGACGAGGACCCTAGCCAAGAAGGGCAGAAATATCGCTGCTAAAGCATCGTATCTGACGTATTCGTTTTCACCATTGGTTGAATGTTTTTTTACGTTGTAAGAAATCAGGCAAGTTTGTATATTAAGAATATTGTAATGCAATAGCTACCATAAGCCAGGTAATTCAGACTAATTCAGTTATGCGACTTCACATTGTGTGAAACAAAAGGTGAAGGTAGCAAAAAAGTAGGTCAGATAAAACTGGTGCAGGTGTGATTTGAAAACATTGTACACGGTTCCAGGAGTAATGCGACGCTAGTCACGCTACCGAGCTTCCAGGCAGTTCCAGGACTGCCCCCCCCCCCAGTTCGCACAGGACTGACCTGATCCGATCGGAAGTATACATAGTAATATTGCCCTGCCGGCAAAAATCCGCCCGGTAACCGGTTAATATTTTAGTAAAGACTACTATATTTAGCAGCGCTTTCAGTAGTAGCTAGAAATTGTAATGAGAACAGTAGCATGGAGTCGTATGCAGTGGCATGGAGTATAGACGCAGCGATAGCATGGAATCGTATGCAGTGGTATGGAGTACAGAAGCAGCGAGTTCGGAACAGATTTTCCACGCACCACGTAGTAGCATGAAATACTACATTCGAACTCAGTAGTATCCGAATACTATGAAGTAGTATAGTAGCATAGAAGTCTATGAAAAATTTGCATTGCTACTACATACAATTCACGGGGGTAGTAGTATCATACTACTACAGGCCCCAGAAATTTTTCATCGGGGTGATTTCAGCTGAGTTTATCATTTCATTTCTTACACTTAGGACTGAGGAAGAGAAATAATATCAGATGGGCCTCTTCAACTTTAGAAGTTCTCTCATTACTAAAGAAATTAGAGCTTTTTCTTTGATTCTTTCTAAGTGATGATATTAGAAAGTTACCTATTTTTTTCCGGTGTTTTTGATGATAAGAAAAGTTTGGTTCCATGTCTATCACGGGGAGAGGGACTTCCAAGTAAAAATCTAATGCTATAGCACTGTCATTTTCATGAGAAGCTAGAATGGTCTACGTTCTATCACTGTAATCGAGAATCGAAGTGTTTACGCAACGAAGACAAACAGGAATGCAGAACAATCTCATAGTACAATCACAAAAACTACAGGTCTGTGTTTTAATGCTAAAAAAGTTAAGTGCTGACATTCCGTGGCGCATATAGATCTTACGGCGTAGATAAATTTAAGCTTTGCGATCAAGAGGTGGAGTCCTCGATGTATCTCACGTACCTTGGACTTCCTATTGGTAGAGATATGAAGTCCACTCGAGATGGACTTATTAGCCCGTTGTCGTTTCGAACACGCAAAGCTTATGGAGTACTTGTACCATGCAAATTGAAATATAACCGCAAAATCCTAGCACGCCTCTATTCGATCTTTGTAAACCCCCATCTTCTAGCACTATCCCCTTTTTGGCCCATCTTTACAGCGACTGATAAGAAATGCATCCGTTCCATTTACTTCTAGTACGTTAATTTTTTACTGAAATTGCCATTTTGGATCAGAAATACACATGTTGCGAGAAAATACGGTAATGCAAATCCAAATCAGCAGATAAAATACCGGCGTGATCGTTTCGCGGCGGGCTTGGACATTAGCCACATCTTATATCTTGCTATGTTGTAATTCAGTCTTTGTGTGTTTTGTGTATTTAGCTGATGTAGATCAATTGCAGTTTTTGTTTTGTTTTTTTGTTTTTTTTCTTCTTCTTTTCATACTCAATTTAGGACGATTTTTTTGTCATACAAATGGGTAATAAATATATCATCATCATCATCATCATCATAGTTTCACAATAATTATAATAATGTGGCATATATGATATTTTGATCCTGAAATGTTGCAGACAGCTTTATAACCCCAAGTAGGTTATATAAGATACATTTCTAAGCTTTCACCAGTTCCAAGGTCTACGATTGAAAATAATAAAGTTCAATTGGCTGCAAAGTCAATTTAGTCTCTACTTCCGATATTGTGTTTTTTCTTTAATCCCTGAGTGATAGCAACAATGACATCTTTTCACAGTAATTTGTTGCGGATAGCTTTGCAATACCAACTAGTTTATGTAAAATAATGTTCCAAGTTTTCACCAGTCCCGATGTCTGCGATTGAAGAGGATAAAGTTCAACTGACTGCAAAGTCAGCTTAGTCCCTACTTCAGATATTCTGTTTATTCTTTAAACCCTGGGGTAGAGCCATGTGACTACGGGTTCTGTCTTCAGTTCAGACAAAAAAATCTTCATAAAACTGAAGTCATAAAACTGCAAAGTCAATTTAGTCACTACTTCCGATATTCTGTTTTTTCTTTAAACCCTGGGGTATTGCCATGTGATTACGGAAGCTGTCATCAGTTCAGCTTGGAACATTTTAAAACCTCGATGGGTTAACAACTTCAGCATTTAACAGATAGCGAAGAAATAAAACCAAAGTGTTGCCCTTGTCTCGTAAAATTTTAGTCGGCGTAGCGGAACAAAGGTTGCTGCGACACTTCAAGTTGCCTAGGCAACGTAGTTCTAGTTTTGATCGGTTTTGACTATTGACTATTGCCTTCTTATGTATGACTATTGCCTCATTATGGATAATCACCTCATTATGATTCTATGTAGTTATGATGTACCTGACAAAAGCGGCATGTTCGGCAACCCAATGCTGTGAAAACTCGTTGTACAAGAAAGTATCGTACCGTATCCTCCTGTGCCTTCGGTGACAGATTATCGAGCCCTTCTTTCCACCAAAACTTTTTTCTTCATTTTTGGAAGGGATGACGGCAACCTGAACTCCTTCCCTACCCACTTAGTATGTCCAAACCGATATTCATCTAGCGAAGTCCCGCTCTATTTTCGCATCCCGCAAAGAAGAATTTATAAAATGAGAAACAATGTTTCAAAATGAAATAAAAACAATTGGAATTATTTAATTTCGTCGACCAGTACACTGTAAGGAATTGCTGACTCAGAAGCTGGAGAAGTTCAGTTTGAAGGTTTAGTACCTATAACCTCCTTTATTTAGTTGTCCTTCTTTACTTTATAAAAGTCCCAATCTAGCAGAAAGACAGACTCGATTGCGCTTGAGCATGAAAAACCATTAACTCTTGTCATGCATTTTTTATCATTACTTATCATTATTTATTTATCAAATTTATTATCTTTATTTTTTATTATCATTATTTTCTTTATAATCATTCATATCATTATTTATCAAACTGCAAAAGAAATAATCCAGATAACACGCGGCATTGTCTATGTGTAACGAGCCAGAATAAAGCAAAAATATACGATTTGATAATTTTGGCTTTCGCCAAATAAAGGGATTTTTGGAGAGATGTAAAGTGCAATTTTTTTTTGTCTTGAACATTTCTTTTGCACGGTCAATTGGCTTTTGAACTTTCGATTCACTCATAGGAAGTGGGTCATTTTCCGAGAGTATGCATGCAACTTCCGAATCTCAGGGAAACATTTTGTTAATCAAGGATATAAGTTCCCAGACAGCCTTGATACCCGGAATAAAATAAAAATTTGTAATAAGCAGGATTAGAAAAAAGTGCTTTAGCTAAATAAAACGTAATGAAAGTAGTGAGGGTTGTCAATCGCAGTTTCTGTTATATAATTTTGTATACTGGGCCAATTTTGTATACTGAAATGGGGGGGAGTTGTTATATTGTGGGTTTGACCCAACTTACAGTGTAAAGTGTAAGTTTGTAAAGTGTTCTTTTGTTTTGTATAATGGCCCTAGTTGGCCGGTATTAGATTCAAATGAATAAATATAAATAAATTAAAGTTCAAAGAACGGATTAAACTATCATAATGTACATCACCGCAGGGGTGCCATTGGATGGGGGAGGGGGGGAATAACAAAATGGAGGCAGTACGCAGACGTTGCTTTTACCGCGGTACCAGCCCAATTCATAATAAGAAGAAGAATAAAGTGAAAAAATAGGCCATTGGCCTGTTAAAAATAAATAGAATTATGCTAATCACGATTTAAATAGTGTGACACTGTGGGTACTTACAGCTGTTAATCACAAAAGAACCATTCGGCTTTCGCGCCTAATTCAAACTGAGCAAATCTGTTTAAATAAAATTGTTCTGGACGCGTAACGGCTCAGGTGCTCAGCCGTAACTCACGAAATCATACTGTTACTATCCGTCACTTTTTGTATTTCAGAACTTGTGTGGTCTTCGTTTTCAACACCTCTCGCTGTTTAACTGTCATACTTGTTCGTCAGTATTTGTTCTGGTCAGCTAGTAGAGATCTATAGAACACATGTAGAATAGAAACCAGATGAAAAATCCCGATTGCGTCCGTCACAAAAGCGATGATTGGCCATGAATTCCTTTCATGTGTTTTAATTTATTTTTGAAAAGCCCTAGTTTTCGTACGACCCGGAACACAATCTTTTTCCTATATCGTAGGATGTGACGTGGTCGTTTACGGATGCTACTGTGGGTCTCTCTCTCTCCTTCTAATTTAGCTTTTTGGTGCTTCTTACACTGGTTATCCAAAATATGGTGGTCTAGTTCATGTATATGAAATGACGAGGAAAGAAAATTTTTCTGTTACAAACCTAGTCACTCTCGGTCGTTTTGGTTTTAATAGTGAATCGTTACTAAATTTGTTTTAATGGTACAAAAGGTTCATTATTGAATACGCTTGCCCTGCTTGACACGCAGGGTTGACCCAAGAGCATTCTGAAGAATTGGAGAGCGTACAAAAACAAGCCGTAAAAGTTATATCAGCTCAGGAGCATCATGATCATGATCAAAGTCTCGAGAAGCTGTAACTCGAAGAAATGTCTTGCAGACGCTATGATCTAACCATGAGTTTTGGTAAAAAAAAAGAAGAAAAAAGATACTCATGTCAGGGGTGCACCGGGACTTTCTCCCACACGAGGCGCCACAGCCACGGTATGCAACAAAGCACCGAAACAATTTTCTGCCTTGCAAAGCATCAGCGTCTTCCCGATAGGCTGCAGGCGCTCGTTCAGACAATATTTTGTACACTGTATGAACATGTAAATAAAGAGTTACTAATCGCAGTGAAACTGCGACTGAATATGACTGTGTAATAATAATTATATGTTTACTTATTTATCTGTGAATAACTGTAAAAGCTGTCCATTTATCTGTAAAGGTAGTATAGGGAAATTAAACATTATCTTATCTTATATTAGTGTTTGATGACTCGACAAACGAAGATTTTCAATAAATAGTAGCAAGTGGCCGTTATAAGTTTACTTAATTTTGTTTGCGTTCATCGCTTTTTTAACCTGAACGTTGTTGATTTAACACAAACTTGTTCTCAAGTTTGATCCTCAAAAAAACGGTGATATTTGAAATGATATTTAAAAATAAATATTAGAAAGCGACCGAAGCCATTCATTCACTTCTTTACTAACCTATACCCACTGACCTTCGCGGCACAACTACTAGATCAAATCCTGGAGAAAATCCGGGGAACTACTGGAACGTCCGAGGCGCAGGATCTTTTGTCTGGGAACAGTTTCTTACGAGTCCGTAGGTAGTTTATGTCTGTCAAAGCGTAGAAACTACGCATCAAACTAGCAGCTGGCTCCATTGAGAAATTTAAATCGCGCCCGTTTTACCATAGCGATTGTTGACCCATCTGGTCGTGATTGTTCTGAATAAGCCCTATCTTGGCGGTAGAAGGCGAAGATCTATGGTGTCTTTTTGGGGACGTTATCTAAAGGACGATTCTGGCGATCTCTTGGATTTGCTTTCCGAAAAGCAAAGCGAGAATCCGCCGAGCGCAAGAACAAGCAAAAAGTCGCAGCGCCTCAGTTGCACCTTTACAACTTCTCGCTGACTCGCCAAAACCACTTTCCACTCGCGAAGTGGATTCGCTTTCCAAGTGCTGGCGGAAACTAGCGGAGCGCGAGAACAGCTCTGGAAAGCGAAACGACTTTTAGCCGAAGTCGCAAGAACAGCCGGCACATAAGCTCGCGGAGCTTTCCAGACCGCCAGAATCGCCCTTAATGCGCTATCGAGCGTTTAGTTTTCCCAAGTAAATACGGTTTGTAAATATTTATACGCAAATAATTAAAAAAAAAAGTATCCGAGCACACTGTCAGAAGTTTCATAACAGAGAACACGAGGATGCGCGGTTTCAACGGATAATACGAAGCCGATAACACTTCGGATGTTATCAGTTGTGTTTGAAAAAATTACGCATGAACTGTTATGCATAACAAGCCTTGTTAGGAAGAACCGAACAAGCATCTACTAACTTAATTCGTCATGATGTCGGAAAACTCGGCAGATATTTTTGGTGGTTTTTCGGTTCTTCCGCTTATTATACATTACATTTTGACAGTGTTATTCGTTCCGCATTATCTCTTGAAACCGTGCATCCTCGTGTTATCTGTTATAAAACTGCTGACAGTGCGGAGCGAGGACCTGTCCCGGCTCCTAACGCTTGCTTAAAGTGTACCGTTGGCATGACATATGGCGAAATAAACACCCACTGCATTAATTTATGGCCTCAAAAAGCTGGCTTCAAGAACCCTTGCAATTAATGGGTTCAAAGCGTGGTTTTCTTACACAATGTGTTGAACAAAAGCGATAAATTTTTGTAATTCCTCTTCTGTTAAAATATGAGCTGTTTTGTGGCAAGAACAAATAATCAGATCGCATCTCCGTCTCCTTATTTCTGTAATATGACCATGTGGACTCAAATATTTCCTCGTACCCTGCCTGATTCAAACGAGCGAAGGTTAGGAGCTACGCGGCACATCACGTTTCGTTTCCTAAACAAATAGCTATATCTCTGTGAAGCCGTGTAGAAGAAACTTTCAAAGTCAAAGCCGATTGGTTCTTTGGACGCGCTCCAGAGCGGGTCAGCGCGCCTTTTGCACTTCTTGCTCTGCGATGAGCAACGGCGAAGACGGAAGTAGACGGGTATCAGCTCAAAGCTACAGCAATTACCTCTAACTCCGCTCAGTTTTGTCGGGGTACCAGTAGTCGCTGTATGGGACCAAAGACTCTATCTGAGTATATGTTCTTGTTTTACTCACCTAAATGATGGGCTTTTTCTCCCGATGACGCCGGAATTCCTAATTCACTCCGTCATCTTAATTGACCATCCGTCAATAATATTAGCTACTGCATGTTCAATGATTTGTATAACATTCTGCGAACAGTTTATCCTTTGGAATAGAAATAGGTTTATTGTACGAGTCCCAAATATAATGCTTGAACCTTATTACACACAAGACAAGTATCTCAGAAAGCTAAACCCTTATATGTTCGATGATGGAGCAATGTTTTTTGTACTATAATTCCTTAACTATACGAGGTTTTTACCGAAAGATGATGTAAATACTGCTGAGTTGCGAAACGGAACGAATATGAGCAAAAAATGGTCCCGAAAATCAAAATGTATCGAACGTTGAAAGTGAAAATATCGATATATCGAAATATCAACACTTGCAGTTGAGCGATAGTGCATGACTGTTTCCTGTCGGAGTAGAAGCCATAAGAACAACCAAGAAATAGAAAAAACAGTTCACTGTTTATTAGAAAGAAAAAAAAAACAGATCAGTTTGCATTTCCCACTTTGTTTTCACTGTTCATATTACTTCTTCTTAACAATTAGCCGTATTTTCGCTTAGAAAAGTCGTGTCCACCGAAGCAAGTAGAAAAGTAGTGTCCACGAAACTACTGAATCTCTGTGAGAAATCATTAGCTAAAGTGACAGACTCGTTGTTATAAAGGATAAATTTAGGCTTCTGTTATATGTGAATAATTTTGACAGAGTTTTGGATTTTTAAAAAAGAAAATGTAAAGCGGTGTCCATTGTAATAATTTGCATCATCTGGTGCAACCTTCCTTGCCATACCATTCAGCACCTTTAAATTGAGTCCTTGTTAAGTGGATTTAAGTTATGACTTCACCTCATTATCTTTGTTTGAACTCTATGTACCGGTTTCGACGTAACCGCTGCAAAAAATTTACATTGTAAAAACAACATTTGTTTGAGGCGACAAAACCATCAAATCCATCATCATCGGCTAATTTTCAATGTCGAAGATAGAAAATAAAAGTGACTTAACGACTACCACCCACTGTTTTATCTTTACTACGTGTGAATGAAAAGTTTCGTGGTTTCTGCCACGCCTGCTATGCTTTGAGAGATTGCAGCCGATCCAATGACGTTGGATATTTCTACAGATCGTCAAGAACACATGAATTTGACATTGGGAGGCATGGCCTACTATTTTTTCCGGAGACTGAATTGTCGGCGTTTATTATTATTATAATTTTTTGCGTTTCTTCAGACTAAAGAGTGAAGACGCAGACTTTAAAGAACAAGAAATCAGTAAATTTCAAACAAAATTACGTTAACGTTAAACAGCTGACGAAGCATACAAACGCTTAGTCTATACAAAATATATTGATTTATTGGTTGAGCTTTATTGGCTACACGTATTTAAAAACACAAATCACGGAGTAACACATGTAACACAAAATCAATATGGAAAAAAGGCCGCAGAAGGTCCATAGCACTTATCAGATTACTCGTCTTTTTATATCAGGTCACTTGTTTTAAGAAAGGGAAAAGTTCGTGAAAAATACTGTGTTGTTGGCCTTTCGTGAAAGTTTTATATTTTGTAACTAGTTACAAATTTTTTGGTAACTATTCTGAGCCTGTAAGTTCTGGGAAACGTTTGTCCCGACGTTTTCTTGATTTGTTAATGACATAACTGGAGAAACAGTCAGAACAGAAACGAGTCTGTGAAGGTTTAACACTTCTACCGCAAAAACAGATCTCTCGTGATGTGTATCGTATTGTGCACCATCTAGTCAAATCTCCACTTCCTAATAGTTCGTACTGTAATTGGTGACTCGGATCCGTGTTCGTTGGGCAAGGCACAATAGAAAGCGAAATTTCCCGAATGTTCTGCATTCCTGTGGTTGTACTCAGTGATTTTTTTTTATTTTTTAAATTTCGTTATATCCCACCTTCAAGAAGGGAGACATCAGACATCTACCATCACTGTTATTTAATTGAAAGAGTTGCTGTAAGGAAAGGCTGATATGGTACGGATACTGTGCCAAGCAACCTTGATTAACAGGATGAAAACTAATTTGCGTAATTCAGTTCTCATTAGCCTACGAACTGCCTGTTGTTCTCGACTTTGTTTGATCGTTTTCCTTGTCGTTTCCGGCTGGTCGCTTTCCCCGCCGTCAAGACAAAAGCTTCTTAGGATCCATCAGAGCATCTTTTGTTTATCCTTAGACAGTAGATAGGCATTATTGTGAGAGGACAAAACAAGAGCTGAAACCTCATATGGCACTTGTAAGAATAGTTAGCATGTTTGTCAAATATGGTTTGCAGTTGCAAAGGCTGGATCTCTCTCCCAATATTCCTTTCATCAGAAGACGTGCTTGACGGAGTAAATCTGAAATGGTTATTCCACTCATTGACAAATGTTTCAGAATAGAAGTTTTGTCTTACTCTGCTTCGGATTCGCGTATAACTCAGTCGAAGTTAGAAGCAAATACTCTAGCTGTGATAATTCCGTGCCCGAACTAGATCTGACCAAAGTAGTTGGACGGTTTTCACAAGAATTCAAACGGCTTCCTTCGAGCTCCGCACATCGTTATCGGAATGGGTCCAAAACTTGAAACCGGAGATCTGAGACAGTAGCTCTTGCCACTTGTCAAGTTCTATTCACTTCTGATAACCCATTCGGAAGTTCCCTACACCCCCCACGATGATCGAATAGGGGAATGTGACTATTTCTAAGTCAATGTGATCCGGTCCCTGATACGACTACGAAGTCTCCACGTCATGATAATCTGGAAGTACCCCAAGTTTTGATCACCGGCATTCCGGGATATCCCCTTCAGGTCCAACCACAATGCCCCGGTACGGTCCTGTTCTGTCAAGAAGGTATCTAGGATTTCTGCTTTGTGTCCCCACCAAGTTCCATCCCGATTCATTGGCTCTGAATGTTTCACGAGATTTCTGGTACCCTCCTGCAGCGCCCCCCCCCCAGTTATCGGGTCCGGTCCAGACTTAAAACTTAAAATCTGAGACAATTGTTCTCGAGTCTTGTCAAGTTTCATTCACGTGTGATCACCCGTTCCAATGTTATGAGTTTCACTAAATTCCGGACTCCCCATCCCTGCACTTCCTCCATAATGAACGAGTCGGTAAAGGCACCCGTAAAATTACGATCGGAAACAACTGTTTCCAACTGTTAAAAATTGTTTACATTTGTTAACAATTGTTGGCAGTTGTCAACAATTGTTTACAGTTAAACTATGTTGATCGTTTTCAAATAAAAAAATTCAACTTCCCTACTACCACTGTTAAAAATCAGGTCTTGTTGAGGTACTTGAAAACCGAAAAAAGTGTTTTCGATAGAAAGCAACTGAAAAAGATCGTAAACAGTTGTAAAATTACGATTGGGATTTCAGATTCACCGTTTCACTTGAACTATTTTCATTGTGTAAAACTAAAAAAAAAAGAAACTTCCCTATTACCGCTGTTAAAAATCAGGTCTGTATTTCATGATTTGAAAATAAAGCCAATGGTTTCCGATCGAAAACAATCGAAAACGACTGGAAACAACTGAAAACATTGGAAACAATTGAAAACGATTGGAAACAAATGAAAACGATGGTTTTGAATCGGTAAGAAAAGATCCTAAAATTACGATCGGAAACAACTTTTTCCAATCGTTAACAATTGTTTCCAGTTGTTAACGATCGTAAACAATTGTTAACAATTGTTTACGACTTAATTATTTCCATACGGGACATGTCAATAGTCTCCGGATTCCCCATCTCTTCACCCTCCCCCCCCCGATCATCGAATCTGGGAAGGGGCTATTTCCAATTCAATCTGGTAGAGTACCTAATCTGCATGCTACCAGTTTTCCAATCGTATTTTTACGATCGGAAAAGTTGTTTTTAATTGAAAACAGTTGTTTACGATCGCAGTTTTACGATTGAAAACAACTGTTTCCAATTGTATTTTTACGATCGCAAACAGTTGTTTCCGACCCACTGTTACACGATCCGGTCCTTTTTTTGTCAGTAACGTATCCGATCAATATTCATTCAGAAATGTATCATGGATTCATGCTTGTTCGTCCCTCCAAGTTCCATCCAGATATCACAAGGTTTCCGTTGCCGCCCTCCAGCTCTCCCTCGTTATCGGATCCTGTCCGGATCTTAAACTGAACATTTGAGACACTTGTTCTTGACACTTGTCAAGTTTCTTGCATGTCCGATTGCCCGTTCCAAAGTTATGAATGTTACTAGTTTCCGGAGTCCCTATCCCTCCACTCCCCCCACAACGGCCGGATCGGGGAAGTGATTATTTCTAAGTCAATCTGGTCGGTTCCCTGACACGCCTGCCAAGTTTCATCGAGTGGAAGTGCCCAAACTACCAAGACCGGGACAGACCGACAGACGAGATTTTCTTTTTTTTTTTACTAATCAGCTAATTATCCCTTGGATATGTTAGATGACGATAAACCGAAAGTTTAGATATTTCGGTTGTCCTTCTTGCATTCGTTTTTAACGACTAACACACTAACTTACATATTCCAAAACTAAAAATTAACAATTAGTTTATCCCTCGTTGAATATCTTAGAGGTGATTTGCTGATCAGTAAAAAAGCCGAAATTGTCATTCTTTTTCCTTTTCATTATGGATGTCAGCTTGGCTTCAAACCTAATATTTTTGTTAGGTGGTGCCGGTACATCTTACCAGTTCGTAGAGCTGAGCAAAACTTGGGAACAGTGTACAACCTCGGCCTACGCAAACCTCGGAAGGGGCTAAGTGGCAAGTACAGTGTATAAAAAAGTATAGTTGGTACTTGTCTATTATATTTCTAAGTCTGCTTGTCTACTTTCCAAAGTAGTGGTAAGTTAATTAAATAATACAATTTTTTTTTCAAAATTATCCAACAATTACCCCTGTTAACCACCAAGCGGTCCTGGATCTCCAAGTCCGGCCCGTAATGAAATAATTCAAGTCGTAAACGATGGTTTTTTCTCAATTGTATTATGGGACATTTTTCCAAACGTAAAATATTGGAGACAATTGGAAACGATCGTAAACAATTGGCGTTTACATATATTATACTTTTGTAATATATTGTTATTATTGTTATTATACGTTGTTATTACGTTGTTATTCTGTTACGATTGTAAACAGTTGTTTCTAATCGTTTGCGATTATAAATTAGTTGTTAACGATCGTATTTGTACGATCAAAACCAGTTTTCCAATCGTATTTTTACGATCGGAAAAGTTGTTTTCTATTGAAAACAGTTGTTTACGATCGTAGTTTTACGATTGAAAACAACTGTTTCCAATTGTATTTTTACGATGAAAACTGTTGTTTCCGATCGGAATTTCTGACTGCCGATTCTTTTTCAACCCCCCCCCCCCCACCCCTATGCCCCAAATAATAGCTTGTCGTAAGTGGAAGGGACTTCGACTTTTCCTCTCCAACTTCAACTAATCCTAAATTTTATGTGATTCAATTCAGTCATTTATATTAAGGAGTAATATTTGCACTGTCGTATATAATTTTCTTCAAAATTATCAATTAAATGGCAGCACTTTACATAGATTATACTTTTGTAATATATTGTTATTCTTGTTATTATACGTTGTTATTACGTTGTTATTCTGTTTACGATTTAAACAGTTGTTTCTAATCGTTTGCGATTATAAATCAGTTGTTAACGATCGTATTTGTACGATCAAAACCAGTTTTCCAATCGTATTTTTACGATCGGAAAAGTTGTTTTCTATTGAAAACAGTTGTTTACGATCGTAGTTTTACGATTGAAAACAACTGTTTCCAATTGTATTTTTACGATCGAAAACAGTTGTTTCCGATCGGAATTTCTGACTGCCGATTCTTTTTCAACCCCCCCCCCCACCCCTATGCCCTAAATAATAGCTTGTCTTCGACTTCGACTTGTCCTCTAAACTTCAACTAATCATAAATTTTCTGTGATTCAATTCAGTCATTTATAGTAAGGAGTAACATTTGCACTGTCGTACATAATTTTCTTCAAAATTATCAATTAAATGGCAGCACTCTGAAAATTTTTACCAGAAGACACTTTAGCAGTGTGGAGGGGGCAGCGACTACGAAAGCCTTTTAAAATATTTTGCGCTTATAAGAAAATTGAAAATAGCAAAAACACGGATGACAGCTCTCAACTTTAAGCATTACCACGTCTTTTACAAGTTAAAAAAAAAAAACGTAAACAGTTGTAAAATTACGATTGGAAACTGTTGTTTCCAATCGTTTACGATTGGGATTTCACATTCGCCGTTTCACTTAAACTATGTTGATCGTTTAGAACTCAAGAAAATTCAACTTCTCTACTACTGTCGTTCAAAATTAGGTCTTGTTTTAGGACTTGAAAACCAAAACCAACTGTTTCCAATCGAAAACAACGGAAAACGATCGAAAACAACTGAAAAACATCGAAAACAACCGAAAACGATCGTAAGCAGTAATTTAATCATAGACAACAGGTCCCAACCAGCGCACGAGGTTACCCACTGCTTCCGGGTCGAAGATTAAAAATTAAGTGTCTTTTCCTGTAAGTTTCTGTGTTTTATTTATTTTCTTCATTTGCTCCGCTTTTTCAAAATGAAGGGTCATAAATAAATTACTAACTTACTTATGTACTTAATGACACTTAAAAAACAATCGTAAACAATTGTAAAAAGACCGCTAACTTGGAGATAAAGGGTTTTTTATCATAAAAGGTTTCGGATGAAAGCAGATTTACTAGGGGGAGGGGTGGAGTAGAGAAATAGCGCACTAGGTCGCTGAAGCTTTAAACAATTTGGTCGTTGACAACAACAAGAAAACAGCTTCCCTATTACCGTTGTTAAAACTTAGGTCTGTATTTCAAGACTTGAAAACAAAACCAACTGTTTCCGATCGAAAACAATTGAAAACGATTGGAAAAAATTGAAAACAATTGAAAAAGATCGTTTTGAATGGAAACGAAAAAAAAACGATCGTAAAACTACGATCGGAAACAACTTTTTCCAATTGTTAATATTTGTTAACATTAGTTAACAATTGCTTTCAGTTATTTACGACTTAATTTTCGATCGAAAACAACTGAAACGATCGTAAACAGTTGTTTAATTACACTTGAAAAAAACTATCATAAACAGTTGTAAATTTACATTTCAGATATACCGTTTCAGTTACACTACTTTGATCGTTTACACCTGAACAAAATTTAACTTTCACACTGCCTTTGTTAAAAATCAGGTCTTGTTTCAAGACTTGAAAACCGTATCAACTGTTTCCGACTGAAAACAACTGAAAACAATCGTATACAGTTGTTCAGTGACACTTGAAAAAATAATCTTAAACAGTTTAAAAATTACCATTGGAAACAGTTGTTTCCAGTTGTTTACGATTGGGATTTTGGATTCACTGTTTTATTTGAACTATTTTGAGTGATTAAAACTCAACAACATTCAACTTCCCTACGAGCGTTTCTAAAAATCAGGTCTTATTTCAGGACGTGAAAACCAAAACCAACTGTTTCTGATTGAAAACAACTGAAAACGACCGAAAGCAAATGGAAACGATTGAAAACAATTTAAAACGATCGTAAACAGCTGTTCACTGACACTTGAAAAAAACAATCGTAGACATTTGTAAAAATTACGATCAGAAACAGTTGTTTCCAATTGTTGCCAGTAGTTATATAAAGCCGACTCTAGCTCACCCTCCCCCCCCCCCCCCAATTTCAAAACCCCATTTTAACATCAATTTCTTAAATTTTAACATCCTTTTTTCCAAATTATCCCCCTTTTTTATTTTTTTTTATTTTCTTATTTCCAAAATAAAGACCCCTAGCAATAGGAAATATTACCCTTAAAGACAGATAAACTACTACAATATACACTAAATTACTACTTCTTTTTTTATTTTTATTTTTGTATTTTCATTTTGAATCCAAATATAATACCAATTCTGAACCACATCACTGGTAAATCAACAATTGCTCAGAGATTTTGTTTACCCGTGTAATAGGCTGCAAAATCAGATTTTTCCTTTTTCTATTTTTATTCAAATATAATACCAATTCTACACCATATTACTGAGTAAACAGTTCTAATCAACATATTGTTCAGAGTTCTTATTTACCCTCATAATAGGCTGCAAAATCAGATTTTTCTTCAGAAGTAACTTTTATCTCGTGGAATAAACAAATCACAGGCTTTGTTATTATGATTAATAACTACAACCAACTTATCGCCATATTTTTTCTTAGCAATTTTCATTTTAACGACGGTATATTTCAATCCTAGAACTAGTTCTTCTTTCCTGATTGTCTCATTGTATTTATTCATTCTGATTGTAGACAAGACTTCCTTCATTGTGCTTCGTATTCTGACTAACATCACTTTTATAAGTATTACAAGATTCCCACATCAAATTATACTTTTTATCCTTTACCAAACCCTTTTCCAATTCACTCATCATTTCAATACTAGGAGCTATGACAGGAATTTTCCAGGATAAATACTCAATGACAACTTTAAAATTAGTATTTCCATTTCTTTTAATCATGTTATTATCATCATTTCTTCTTAGACATATTCTGTGCGATGCACCTCTAAAAAAATCGATTGTTTCCTTTCAAGAATCCAAACAACTCTGATAATGGTAAATACATATTTACTATTTTGCTGTTTTTAGTTCTATTATATCTCTTTTCAAATCCTTTATTATAATTTGGATTAGATTTTGGTCTGGCAACCACAGTTCCTGCTTTTACTCCATCTACAGGTACGGTAAATGAACTACTTATAGGGTTGGTATCTGTTCCATGATTATAATCCTTATACCAGAAATGATTTCTGGCTGCACTTCTAGAATATTCATCAGAATATTCAATCAACTTTGTAACGGTAGTTGCAATACCAACATGATTAATTTTTTCAACAGGTGCATCGTTTGTTACATACTCAGCGGTACTAAATAAATTAAATCCATTATTAGTTAACTTAGCAGCATCGGTTGCATCTATGTTAGTTCAATTCTCTTTTACAATTCTTACACCCACTTCAAGATAACTTTCACTTGGATAGAACCAAGAATCTAATTTCTTTGTTACAAATTCAAACTCTGTTTTATTGGATACATTCACATCTGTTTCTCGAATTTCTTTAAATTCATATTTGACCCCTCTATCATCCACAAGCGGTTCATCAAATATGTTCCACTGTGGATTAACGCTTTTATTTACTGCCATTTATATGCGAAGGAAATTATTCGATAAAACTCATTTCAGAATCTTCAGTCCATTTCCAGTCATTAACGTTTTGATCAAGTCCTGATTTCTTTGATTTAAAATCCTTTTATTTGTACCTATAAGATCCTTCATTGATTTTTTGTTTCCAATCACATCAATGAGTTCTTTCTTGTTTACATCGATCAGATCTGTCCCATATTCTGTTGCTCTGTTTTTCAACAACTCAAATCTTGTTTAATAACATTATTATACATTGACAATTCTCCATCTTTTATTTTTTATGCTGACGTTTGAAATAACTGGGAATTGGCAATATTTTTGAATATACTACCGATTCCACTTCCGTACTGATTTTTATAAAGTAATCGTTTATTATTAATCAACATTTATAAGTAAATAATTTTATTTCAATAATCCTTTAAGCTTTCCTTAAATGCAATACGTAGTCAACGTTATCACCATTCAAATCAATAGGTCTTCCCAACTGATCAGTAATTATCATTCTCAAGGAGTAAATAAAGTCTTCTGCATTAATAGGAAGGTAGATTAATTGTCTAGGATTCTCAACAATTTGACAACCTGGTTCTGTATTCGGAACAAATGTCCAAATGAAATCTGATTTACTTTTGTTTACGATACAACTGTTTACAAGAGAGCAGTGAATTTGAATTTTATCAACGCTTCTTGTTATATTCGGAAGCCTTGTACCTTCATTGATTTTCTTAGATATCTCACTATCCTTCTCAAAGTCTAAAATCTGACACAAGTCACTATTAAATCTAAACACATATTTTTCTTGTAATAGTATGACAAATCTCATAGATGCTCGATTGGATGAAATTACAATAGGACAGTTATCTGTTGGTGTATCAAAATATTGACACAAAAAATAATTCAAACAATTATCGTTATACATCCCATTAGGAATAGTAACATTCATCCATCCCCCCTCTTCATCTTTCCTATATTGAAATGTATTATTTCCAAATTTATCACTTATATTATGCCACGAATACCACAAAGTACACTGATTCAAACCTATTTTGTAATCCCAATTACGATTCAATTCGATTGGTTGACTAAACGTTATATCAATGATACTTTCATTACCTTCAATGTATAACAACACCATTTGTTAGAAATATTTTTTATATGTTGAATTGTAAACTCTCTTCTTAAAAAATTCGTTTCGCATTAACGAATCCAAAATATCAATAGCTTCATTCCTCACCTCATCAGATGTATTTCCATTTAGTCTACTGCCTATCAAAGTGCATAACTTTGAAATCATTTCATCAAAATTAATAAATATTCCAGTTCCTGGTTGTTTGATGAAGGGTCTACTCGATTAAATTTTTTTAAATCTATCCTTATAGTCTTGAATAAATAAAATAATTTTATCAGACTTACTAGAACTACTTTCTTTTCAAACCACCATAACTTTGACTTATAGGTGTTAATTCAGACAAAGCATCTTCTATATTCTCTGGGTTATCAAAGTAATAATTAGGCATCTCAAAATATTCTCCTTTATATCTTGTATGATTCTCTCTATATTTTACATTAAGTGCTTTTAATAACTCGTTATCATCACCTTGATCCATATCAACGATTTTGATACTTGTTGGTAAATCTGGAGATGCTTCTAAAGCGGTAGATTGTGTTGACTGCGTTTCTACCTCTGAAACTGGAATCTGATATGATTGTCTTTGTAAAGCTGTTTTATACGTTTCACCTAACTGGAGAAGCCGGCTTCTTGAATTAATATCCGCCTCCTCCAATTTTTCGATGAGAGCTTCAGCGTTTTTTTGTAATTTCTTGATGGTATCTTTAGTGTTTTCTTTTTCTGCCGAAACAACTGGAGCGTTTAATTCTGAAGCATATTCCCGAAACCCTGCTTTTTCCATCTCGTATTGTTGAACCTTTTTTCTTTGAATTTCTCTGTTCTTAACTATGCCTGATAAAATATCACTCATGCGTCTTGAATCCATTTTTATACTACTAATTTTTATTTAATAATAATTTTTGAAAGTTCTTTTTCATAAAATCCCCCTCGAATTAATTCCTCATTTCCGTCAGATATTCGTAAGTAATAGGGGTGGTAGATCTAACGGTTGCTATCAGGAATACTTCGTTCGTGTAGTTAGGTAAATAACCTTTATCAAAAATACTTTTTTCTTTTTTAATTCTAACTAAATCTCCTACTTTGTAATTTCCTGTGACTTTGTATCACATGGAGGAAACAAAGCATTAAAAACCTTTTTCTGATTTAATTTTTTACTAGCATCAACTGGTTTCATTTGTATTGAGCGGTGATAAGAGTTATTATACAGGTACAATATCAATCCATTTATTTGTGTTGTTGTGAGTAAAATATTTCCATAGCTTTTCTTTCAGCGTTCTGTTGAATCGCTCAACGATTTGTGCCTTCAATTCACTTTCAGATGTAAACCACTCAATGTTATTATTTTTCAAAAAAGTTTGAACATTTCTCATTACAAATTCTTTACCTTTATCAGTTTGTAGCTTTTAAGGAATTATTTCTTTAAATATATTACTCAATGCGTTTATTATTTCACCACCAGTTTTATCTTTCAAAGGGTAACACCAGGCATATTTACTAAAGCAAGCAATAATAGTTAAAATGTAATTTGTTTTATCATTCGCTTTTTTATATTTCTGCATATCAACTAAATCAGCTTGCAATTGCTCATCAACAAAGTGAACATAGACTCGTCTCTTTGAAAATTGTGATATGAAGGTTTGTGTAACGTATACACATTCTCATTTTGCAACACATATTTTATTTTATCTTTAGAAGCGTTCACTCCATTTTCTTTTAATTTTCTGTAAATATCATCAACACCTGAATAATTTGAATAATACGTCTTTAAAATATGTTTTTCTGCGTCGAGGTTTTTTTTAAAACAGATTTTTCCTCGATCCGCAAAAAACACAATTACCTTTCAACATAGGAACATTATTTTTCTGTGACACTGCCTTAAACATTGATTCAGTATCGGTTTTCTTTTTACATTTCACACAATAAAACTCCATTTATCAAAAAACGATTTTCAAATGAAAAGCTACCAACTGAAATCCCTCAGTTTGCGCTGGATGTAGGAAATACATTGAATTCCAAAGTTTAATTCATCTATATTTTGACCAGCAAGATTTTCATAAGCTATTTTTTTCTTTGAAGTTTTTAGATATTTAATTATTCCTTTTCCTGGGGGTATACCGAAAGAATCGAAAAATTCTACATGGGGATGATTAGGTAGATTACAATACGCTACCCAGTGAGTTCCAGGCATTCCGAGTTTATCATAATTAATGACACCGCATTCTAGGTTATTTATGGGTTTGGGTAGCGCATCGATAGAGAAAACAACTCTAAAATATGGAATATCCCCTACTGCATCCATAATATTAAAATTGGTTAGAGGCTCTACTTTACTTTTGCTTCTTTTTTGATGTCCCCGTTTTTTGACTGGGTTTCCTTCCTATGCCTTCCACGTACCCCATGACCTACAACTTTTTGTGTTCCAGGAAGTGTAAGCGCCCCACCTGTATTGGTTATGTTATCTACCAATTTCTTACCAGCGAATGTACCCAAAGCAGCAGCTCCGCTTGTTAAAGCTTCCTTTCCAAGGGTAATTGCCAACGGTATTAGGAAAGGAAGTAATCCACCCTTTTGAATCGTTTTTTTCATCTGTTTGTATGATATATCAAAATCACAGCCCTTATTATTCATTTTACATGTTTCAGTTTTATCAATTTTTCGTTTACTTAAATTTAACTGTACTGGTTCTCGTTCATTTTGTCTACTATGACTAACACCTACCTGACATTTTTGTTTAGCACCAAAACATTTCTTCAGCTTTCCTTTCTGAAGCTTTGACAAATAAACTGTATACTCCATTGTTTCAACCATTTATTAGAAAAACAATTTATCATATAAACTTCTTATTTACCAGCCATCATTTTTTCTATTCTGGAAACGAATGGTTTGTCAACAGGTTTTAGCTCTAGAAGCCTTTTTAAAATATTTACTACTGCTCTTTCAATATGATCGATATGGGTTTGTTGGTCAGCAATTTTTGTTTCAATTATATTGTTATGGGTATGTTGACCAAGAAACTTTTTTGTCATACTCTAAAAGATTCATAGTTAACGTTGCTAAATTAATTATAAGCCATTTTTGCTTATAGGGTTTTGAACATTGGTTATCAACTTGTTTTCAGCGTTAATTTCTTTATCATTAACTCGAATTATTTCTGTTACAAATAACCCTTTACTTTTAATCCTTACCAATAAATTATCAAGAGAATCATGTACAGCAGTTAATCTGTTGATATCTTCGCTGAAATACTGATTTATCCCCACTTGTTCTGCGGTAATTTCTTCTTTAAATTGGTACAAAATAATAGTCATAGATCTGAAACTGATAGCGTCCTGGTCTGCTTTCGCATCACCTAAATTAACAATTCTCTTATCTTGTAGTAGTATTTTACAACAGTACTTCTTGGATTTTAAATAAAAATAACATACTTACTCATAATCATTTGGATGATAATAACAAGAGACTTAGTTCTTTAAGTAATACCCCTCGATCTAGGCTACAATTTAGTCGGTATGAAGGAATTGATTATAGGATGAGACGAATAGAATCTTCCATGGCAAGAACGTTTAAAACACTGCCAGATTTCGCAAAAAATAAAAAAGGGTGCATAAATATAAAAAATTTAGATCAAAAATGCTTTCTTTGGTGTATCTTAGCACATTTATACCCAGCCAAGGACAACGCTGGGAGAACTTCGAAATATAAAAAATATGAGAACGAATTTGATTTCAAAGGGGTTACCAACTTCCCGATGTATACAAAAGACATCCATAAATTTGAAAATAAATACAACATTAAGATTTGCTTTTTTCAAATTGATAAAGAGAAAATAATCAGAAGTCATATACTAAAAAGTACAATCAATGACAAAACCGAAAAACAGGTTATTCATTTACTATATTTTGATAATCATTATGTGCTAGTAAAGAATCTGAGCAGAATTGTTGGCTCTGAATTATCTACAAGACAAAAAAAGACATACCTCTGCACTTTTTGTGGAAAGCGTTTTGCAAAAGAAGAACAATATGAAAAACATGAAAGTAAAAATAATTGCGAAGATCCTGATATTATAATGCCTCCTGAAGACTCAAGTATACAATATAAAAATATTTCAAAACAGATGAAAGTACCTTATTGTATAATAGCAGACTTTGAGTCTTATAACGAAGCTGCAGAACATTTTGTTAAAACCGTTACAAAAGTATCCACAGAAATCGCAAACAAATTGTGATTGTGAAAACAAAAATGTGGAAAAATCTAATGAATAAGACTTGTCATTTCTGTAAAACTGAAATTACTGAAAATCCCCACTTTGATCACGACCACATGACGGGAAAAAAGAGAGGTTTTGCTCATGCTGAATGTAATATGAAATACACAATTTCCAAGCATATCCCTGTAGTGATGCATAATTTATCAAAATATGATTCTCATCTATTTGTGAAAGAGTTGATACATGATAACGGAATATTTGAAAGTGCAGAAAGTTTCATCTCGTTCTTGAAATCAATAAATATCCCAAGACAGGATAAGGAAATAAAATATGAAATCAGATTCATAGATTCCATTCGATTCATGGCTTCATCGCTGGACAAGTTATCAGCAAATTAACATTACAAATAATCCTGTGATCATCTGAGAGAGAATTTCAAGTATACATCGAATAGTTTCAAAAACGATGAAGAATTCCAAGAAATAATGAAAAAAGGGATTTATCCGTATGAATTCGTAGACAGTTTCAGTAAAATGAATTGTACAAACCTACCACCCATAGAAAGCTTTTACTCTAGGTTAACGGGAAAAGGTATTGACAAAACTGATTATAAATGAGCGGTGTCTATTTGGAAGCAATTTAATTGTGAAACATTACTTGATTATACCAAGCTGTACCTAAAAAGTGATGTGTTAATTTTATCAGAAGTTGTTGAGAGTTTCAGAAATGTATGTATACGGAATTATGACCTGGATCCACTTCATTACTTCTCAGCTCCAGGACTAACATGGGATGCTTTCCTAAAGCATTCGAAAGTAGAATTACCGTTATTCTCAAAGGAAGACATGTATACATTCATTGAAAAGGGGATAAGAGGTGGCGTATCTCAATGTATAAAAAGATACGCTAAAGCAAATAACAAATATATGAGCAGTTATAATAAAATAAACCATCTAATTATTTAGTGTATTTAGATGCTAATAATTTGTATGGTTATCGGATGTCGCAAAAATTACCAGCGAATAATTGCCAATACATTCCAATACCGGATGATTTGAAAGAAAGAAATGAAAACACATCAGTTGGGTATTACAACCATCTAAAAAATCATGTTAACTCTGTGATACAATAACCGAATGTAGGTGCTTATTATAACCTAAATCTTGAATACCCCAAAGAACTTTTCCACTTACACAAAGATTTATCATTAGCACCAGAACATTTCCTAGCCCATTTGGTTGCACTGTGCCGCGAACTCTCGTTTTTAAGGGAATCTTGCTGGGGGGGGGGGAGATACTGTTTCCTGATATACTGAAGAGCACATCTCCAGGAGCAATTAGTGCATTATGTAGATTTGTATTGCAAAGTCTTAAAGTAAAAGTTGACCGGGCGAGTGCAGTTTAGTATATGTAGTGCGATATTAGAAGTAATTATGAAGTTTTTTGTTTTGTTGTATGTATATGGCCCTAAGGCTTTAAATACAATATTATTATTAATTGTATCTTCAGCTAGCAAAATATTCTTATTAAGATGGTTTATTATACTATTTGTTATTTCATGTTTCTTAGCTCTATTTGTTTTGATTTTATTAAGTTTCGCATATGTCCGTAGTCCATTAATTTGGTATTCGTTGTTTGATATAATGGTTTTACAACGCTGAATAACCTCTGCAGTTTTCATCATTTAAGAGGGGAATATATTTATTAATGAATTTCTCCCGTCTGCGTTTTCTCAGCCGTAAAGAAAAGCACTGGTTTCAATATGCGTTTCACGGAGCAAGCGCTGTCTAGATTGTCTCCGACCAGTCAAGAAAGAGTCAGTAGAGTTTCACAGACGGTGATTCTGTTTTGCGTTTCACGGAGCAAGCGCCGTCTAAATTGCCTATGACCAGTAAAGCAAGAGTCAGTAGAGTTTCCTAGATGTCAGATGTGTTCCGAATCGCGAAGCTTTCATTCAGTCAAATAATTTTTCGAAACAATTTTACTATATAATAAATGGAAGAATTGGAAAAGAAAATGTTTGTTCATCGAAGAAGTTACAAGTACTACAATCATATAAGTAATGGCTTACTTTTATCCAAATTCCTCTTTTCAGCAGCAGGAATGTCTGCGTTTTTAGTCCTACCATTACCTTCTTTAAGTTTGGGTGCTTTTATCATCGAAATAATCGAAAAACATCGAAACATTGCAGAAAGAAAAGCAGAACATAGAACCGCTTATAATTTTTACACTGAATTGTTATCATTGTTAAAATGTTGGCAATTAACGGTTGAAGAAGTCATTCAGCGTGAAGCGGAAATGCGTAAAACATTTAGATTCTTTCCTCGCGAAAAATATATGAAACAGGTTCGCTTAAACGGTTATAAATATTGTAAGAATGAATCTATAAGAAAACAAGAAAATTTACCAAAAATATAAAATTTTTGCAAAACCTCCCACCCCAGACAATGAAGATTGAAGATGTTGTCAAAATCCCATACACACACACATATACAGATATGTCTGGGGTAGCCCCGTATGGGGAGGAAACTCATCTCTGAGTTTTTTCACCATCACTCACTATAGACGGATTGCTTGTAGTGAGATTCGATCTCACGACATCGTCCGCAAATCTCCGCAACGAAATGTTTTGTGATGCTTACGTCATCTAATAAGCAAAGAGATTTCCTGATTTTTGTTGCTCTAAGAGCTTTATCAGTACTAGAGGTAGAATTGTTGGATACGTGAGGAGATTTTTATTTGATGATGTGATGAATAGTGAAGTTGGGTTTTTATTAAATAAATTCAGCCGCTAATAAATGGATTCAATGAAGGAAGTCTTGTCTAAAATCAGAATGAATAAATACAATAAGACAATCAGGAAAGAAGAACTAGTTATAGGATTGAAATATACCATCGTTAAAATAAGAATTGCTAAAACAAAATATGGTGATAAGTTGGTTGTAGTTATTAATCATAATAACAAAGCCTGTGATTTGTTTATTCCACAGAGATACACTGCTATTGCTAATGAGTTACTTCTGAAGAAAAATCTGATTTTACAGCCTATTATGAGGGTAAATAAGAACTCTGAACAATATGTTGATTTAGAACTGTTTACTCAGTAATATGGTGTAGAATTGGTATCATATTTGAATAAAAATAGAAAAAGGAAAAATCTGATTTTGCAGCCTATTACACGGGTAAACAAAATCTCTGAGCAATTGGTGATTTACCAGTGATGTGGTTCAGAACTGGTATTATATTTGGATACAAAATGAAAAATACAAAAATAAAAATAAAAAAAGAAGTAGTATTTTAGTGTACATTGTAGTAGTTTATATGTCTTTAAGGGTAATATTTCCTATTACTAGGGGCCTTTATTTTGGGAATAAGAAAATAAAAATATCTTTAGAAAGGGGGATAATTTGGAAAAAAGGATGTTAAAATTTAAGAAATTGATGTTAAAATGGGGTTTTGAAATTGGGTGGGAGGGTGAGCTAGAGTCGGCTTTATATAACTACTGTTTCCGATTGGGATTTTAGATTCAGCGTTTCAGTTAAATTGTTTTGATTGTCTACAGATCAAGAAAATTCAGCTTACCTGCTACCGTTGTTGAGAATCAGGTCTTGTTTAAGAACTTGAAAACCAAACCGACTGTTTCCTACTGAAAACAACTGAAAACGATCGAAAACAGCCGAAAACGATCGTAAACAGTTGTTCAATGACACTTGAAAAAACGATCGTAAACAGCTGTAAAAATACGATTGGGATTTCAGATTCACTGTTTCAGTTAAACTCTTTTGATCGCTTACAACAACAACAAAAAATCAACTTCCGTAATACAGTTGTTAAGACTAAGGTCTGTATTTCATGACTTGAAAACAAAACCAGCTGTTTCCGATCGAAAACAATTGAAAACGACTGGAAACAATTGAAAACAATTTGAAAGGTTGAAAACGATCGTTTTGAATGTATAAGAAATAAACGATCGTAAAACGACGATCGGTAATACAATCCACACAAATACAACAACAATTGTTTACAGTTGAAAACAATTGTTTACTACTTAATTATTTCCATGCCTGGACCCCCACAGATCCCAAAGGGCGAAGGCTCTTTGAGGAACAAATTGCCGCATTAATTTAACTGATAGTTATCTCAGTCATATATGTAAAATCACCCGAGAACAGTTTACAGTAATTTGTTTGTTTCCCTTCGCACTTTGTCAGTGGTCAGGGAGACCTAATCTTTGAGGACGAAACAATTTGACACCTTTTAGTCTGGTGACCGGGAAGCCCTTTTAATGCTGGTGTAGAGCCGACAGACCTTGAGCAGATCATTGCCACTTGAATGGACTATCTGTCAGCATTTGAGTGCCCACTCAACATTGATGAGTGCCCACTCAACATTGATTCCGGCAGACTGTCTGCCGGACCGATTGGCGACGTCAAAGGTTATATTCCTTTATGTTTCTTTCATGATAGGCAAAAAAAATATTTCTACGTGGACCAAAAAATGTCATTGTTCCGCTTTAAAGGAGTTAAATCGGAACCAGTCTAGGATTTGCAAAAGTCTAGATCAAAGACAGAAGTTGTGGATAGACAGGAAACTCTCACGAACCGCAAACTCCTAAAAATTGCGATAACTAGCACCTTCGAGTGATTGGTTTGTCGATAAAACAATCGCTCTGCGGCTCTGTTGACATTTCGACCTTAATCGTCCAACTACGAGTTTCAGGTGTTGTCGTTAATAAATCCTCTTGGTTTGTTTCCATTCTTTCTTTTTTTACACTCATGTTTCTCGTTTGAAGTTGGATAAAGACCAAACGTTAGGTAATGGGCAGCTGCCAGTATCAGCGGAATTTCTCTGTCTTTCCTAAGGTTAAGTTCTTTGGCCTTCCAGTTCAAGTCGCGACGCCAAACCGGGACTCAACACCAACGTGGTGTCATGTGGTGGCGAGATTTGGCAGCATGCTTACGGTAAGCTCAAACTAGATCTTAACAAGAAAATTAGACAAAAAAAACATTTAGCTGGTAAATGAATCAAAAGACAAAAACTGCTAAATCTCTAGCAGTATCTGTTTGGTTGTTTTGTTATTTCTGCTTAAGGTTCCGCCACATTTTCATAAAGAAAAGGTGTGTTGGCTTGGTTCAGCAAGTACTACGAGACCTAATGGATAATTAATGAACTTGCGAGAAAGAGTAACGAATTGCTCCAAAGTATTAAACATGGTTTCTGTTATATGCGAAAAGTGTTTGCTGGTGTTGGGGATTTCGAGAGAAAAGTTACAGTTGACTGCAACGTAACCAGTCCTATTGACTGATAGTCAAAGAAAAAGGGAAAAAAACTGATTTTCTCCTAACTGATGGAATACCCTTTCAAAAAAGTTTGGAGCAAAGATAGTTGAGTCATCAGATTTCTATCTGTCTATTCCCCCCTGCCCTCCCCTCGTCCGTGGGTCTGTCCGAGAGGAACGCTGGCAATCAGTTTCCTCCGAATCCTGCTAATTCTTCAGCCAAATTCTTACACAGTTTCGTTCCACCATTCATTTCTCGTCATATCTAGTAAGTGTATTAGTTAATTTGTTGTATTTAATTCCTTTTCTAGCTTTAAGCCATTTGGAAATAAATTTGATTGATTGAATGAAACTGGAACATAATGATAAACTTTCTGTAAATTCCACTCGATATTAAAAATAAGAGCGACGAGCTCATATGGCTCTTGTTACGAGTAGGTGGTGCAAGAAAGTAGATTAGAACGCCACAAAAAAACCTTCAACCCCTCATCCCCCCTAGGATCGTACCTAGAAACAGGATACCTGGCTTCACTCGAGTCTGATTATTCTGGCATCGCCTCAGGTCATCGAGGGAAAATGACGCGCCTACCTTCCAAGTCCACATCCACTAGTTTGATCCCTAGAAGTGACGTGCCACACCCTTTCCGGTACCCCCCCCCCCTCGCCATCTTCTCACTGAAATCTGAGCATTTTTCGGGAAACTCCATACCCCCCCCCCCTCCACCGTCCTTGGATCGTGTCCGGACCCTAAAATATTTCGTATAGTACTTATGATCTATCTACTTTCCAAGTTCCATTCAGATCGCTCCTCTCGTTTGACCCCTATGCGCAGGCCCGTATCCAGGAATTTATTTCGGGGGGGGGGGGGGCCTTTCGGGGTTGGGGGGGGGTCCTGCGGGTCGGACAAAAAATTACAAGGAGGGAAGACCCTATAAAAATGATTATTTTTGTATGTTTCGGGGGGGGGGCAAGTTAACCCCCCCCCCCTGGATAAGGTCATGCCTATGCGAGCCGCAAAATTTGGAAATTGGAAAATTCGGAAATTGGATGGACTTGGCGAGGAACATCTGAGTGGGCAGCTCTTTCTACTTGCCAAGTTTTATTCAAATTCGGTCGCCCATTCTAAACTTCTGAATGTCACTCGATTGTGGATTCAGCATCATGCAAACTTCTATTCTCAAGTCAGTTGGTTCGAGTCCCTGATATGCCTTCCGTGTTTCATAGTTCTTGTACATCCGAAAACCCAACTCGTGGGATCACCAGAATTCCGGACCCCCACCCCAAGTCCCCCCACAGTTCCCGAATCCGGTCCGGTTATGTCAATGATGTATACAGGACCTGTGCTTGCTCTTCCCACGACGTTTCATCCCAATCCCTCCACTCTAAGCGTTCCGGTCCGGATTTTAAGTGAGTTGTCTCAGACATGAGATCTTTCCAAATATCAATTTTCATTGAGATCCGATCACCCGTTCAAAAGTTATAATACCTCAAGATCCACTCCCCCCACTATGCTCGGATCGGGGAAGTGACTATTTCCAACTTAATCTTTTCGGGTCCCTGATATGCCCGCCAAGTTTCATCGTCCTAGCTTATGTGGAAGTCCCCAAACTAGCCAAATCCGGACCGACAGACCGACACAGTGCCATCTTTGACTTTTCGTGGACCCTGGGCCATCCATATATTTTTGGCGCATTTTCATGGGCCAAAACGTAAAAATGTCAGACAAAAACGTCAAAAATATATCGACTGTGCAACATAGCTGGTCACACCTGGATCGTAATGAACAAGGCAATGTAGCTAGTCAACCTTATCCTAATTTCCCAACAATCTGTCCCGGCTGTTTCGTTTCGTTTCGTTTGCCCTGGCCCTCTAGCACCGGCTTAACCGGCCTAAGGGTAAAGACAGCACCGGACCGACGGACGCACGGACCGAGAGATTGACGGACGGGCAGACTGACGGACGGACAGAAATTGCAATCGCTATGATAGTCTTCAAATATCTCTCAAAAATATCTCTGTGTTTCATGGCCAGCTTGGGCTAACAGCCCATTTTCTTTACTGGAATATAACATTCACTCTTCAACGTCTGACCCATCCATGCCTGATCTCACTCATTCACTCCAATTATTTCTCTTAACCAATCTCTATTTGTCTCTAGGTCTCTTTGACCATTCTTGACTTTGGCGACCAGACTACACAGTGATGAGAAAGGCAAGCTTTATGAATAAGTGTTTCTTTGCTTCACCTACCTCTCGAAGTCCTTTTACTCCTTTGTTCCCATCAGCCTTATCTATGTCTCTTCTCGCTGGTGAGGGGGTCACACTAATTTATGAAAGACTATCAATTTTCCATCGACGGTTCTAAAGTGGCAAAAACACTATCCACAAACGTTGGCCGCCGGCCAGTAGGCTTCCCACCCCTACATCTTTCTGTCATGTTTCGGAAGTACTCCCATCTAAGTTCACTTTTCACCCCTGGCAAAGGTTAGGGATGCCCCTAGACTAGGTCAAATGGATTGTAGG
The DNA here is from genome assembly GCA_030848855.1 of Branchinecta sandiegonensis. Taxonomy (NCBI): domain Eukaryota; kingdom Metazoa; phylum Arthropoda; class Branchiopoda; order Anostraca; family Branchinectidae; genus Branchinecta; species Branchinecta sandiegonensis. Next base: position 16,273,111 of record JAUPMV010000016.1, on the reverse strand, counting down.
AATTAAGGCTTTGCTATATGAACGAGAGTGGCTTTTGCTAGAGACAGATGGGGGGGCGGAAAGTCGCTTTGGATTTCTCGCAGATGGAATGGTGCACCTAGGTTTGGATAAAATGAATTGCCATGAATCAAGCCTTCACTGTAGAGACGAGAGTAGCCTTTGATGTAGACAGATGGGAGGAATATATCTCTTTTCGTTCCTGGACGAACGTCATGACTGGATGAGTCGGCGGTAATCCGTTTATCGAAGATTGACTCTGGTGGTTGCAGATTCCTGCTTTGTTCCAAGCATCCTTTAAAATGGAACATAATGTTCGAAGAGCGTGGAAGCATTCTAAGGCGTATCCTCGCCGTTCCCCGAGGACTCCTCAGGAAATCGAAGGGAACGGCGAAAACAGAGGGAGTTACTCCACGCGGACTCCGTGTACAGAAACAGCTAGAACACGGGAATGCTTCCAAAATGGATTTTCTTTAAATAAAAATATGCAGTTGACGAATTTAGTTTGGACCCACTTCATTTTTGGTTTTCTTTATTCTGATTGCTTTCAATTAATTTTACATTGCATCAACACCAGCAAAAATTGATTCCCCTCCGACTGTGAAATGTCAATCAAGTTCAATCCAAATAGCTAAAAGCTAGAAGAGGATTACAAATTTACGAAATACACAAAGACGAAATAAATTAACTAATACACTTACAAGATATGACCAGAAAATAAATGATGGGATGCGTCGGTCCTTTCGGACCGACGCACGGAAGACGAGATGGCAGGGGGGGGGGGGGCAGATGGGCCATATTGGGACAACACATTAACTTAGCTCCAAATTTGTTTGAAAGAGTATTTCTACGTTCAGTTCCTTTAGGAACGTCAAGTTTAATGAGATCAAGTTTAATTTTTGATGATGGTTATGATAACCGGAGCATTCCCCGTCCGTGAGGACTCGCGGGAATACGGGGAGCGAGTCCCCGGGTCAAACAAAAACGCGGGTACTCCTCAGGGAACGGCGAGAATACGCCTCTAGACCAGGTTGGATACCAAACTAGAATGGTGGCAAAGAGCAGCAATCGTGCAGCTGCTCTATTATTAATAGCTCAAAGATTTTGGAAAAAACCCAAACAGTAATCGGCCTATATGCGGAAAGGTTGACACCTAAAGGTCGTGGGAGGTTTACCTTTCTTCAAGACTTGGAAACAACACCCAAGCACAAGCTACTCGGAAAGTGTGCAGGAATTAACAGGTATCAAATTGAGACTTGGTAGATGAGCATTGCGGTCTCCTTTTTCCTTCTTGCGGGTCCCAAACCGCACCTCCACTTAGGTCAGGGGCAATTGGGCCCAGATTGCCCATTTTTTAATGTTTTAAAATTGACAGTAACTGGAGATAGGGCGATGAAATTCCTTTGTGCTTTTTGATTATAGGGTTGGGATTTATATGTTGAGTTTAACCACCCCCACCCTCCCCGCTCATGGGCAAGTGGGTTCAATTTGCCCATGAGTTAAAGTTTATGACCCGTGACTGGAAACAAAGTCTAAGCTGGTATAGTCGAGGATATTTATGTCTAGATATGCAATTTGAGCCCCCCCCCCCACCCCACCCTCCCGTTCGTGGGTAACTGGGCCAGATCTTCCATGAGTTACGGTCGTCTATGACATGTCTCGAGTTTCTTGTATACTTGTGAATATGTATGTATAGATGAGGTTTTTGCAAGTGGGCCCTATTTGCCCATAGAAAAAGTTTGACCCCTGACTGGAATCAAACTCTAAGCTGGTATACTTGATGAAATAGAGGTGTAAATACGCGTTTTGATGGGTGCCGACCCCCCCCCCCCCTCTCGTTCATGGGCAACTGGTACCAGATTTTGCGGGAGTTAAGTTTGTCTATGACAAGTCTCAAGTTCATCGCTTTTATATTTGGGGAGGTTGATGTATGGATGAGGGTTTTGGTGTAACAGCAACAAATAAGACGATGCGACGTACTTTAAAGGAGTTATATCATAATCATTCTAGCACTTGCAACGTCTAGAACCCACCCACCCAAGACCCAAGATGAAGCCACGACTCGATCCGACCGCTGGGTCATCTAGCGGTGCGGGTCGGAAGCGCCCGATATGGGAAGGATGGAATCATAGTTTGACTTTGGATCTAACTAAATGTTTTTATTGTAGCAGGCATATGGAAAATTTGTAGAAAAATTAAACTAATTATTTGCATTATCGATTTCTTTAAGTATTGTGTTTTCTGAATTTTCCTGTGAATTCCAGTAAGTCCAAAGAATTAAGGACAATAAACAAACGCCGTAACTTATAACTCGTTATAGTGATTTCTCGAAGATTCTGCAATTGAGCTAAATAATATTCAGCTTCCGAGACCAAAAAATGTCAAACTGGCCGATGATTTCTTCTCCCGACATATCTAAACGTACAAAGGGTTATATACTTAGTTGTTTTAATCCTCTTACACGCCACATCATCTTCTCGAAGGTTCTAGTAATCGTTTGCTCAGCGACAGAAGATCAAATAATAGTTAATTAGCAATGGCGGATTGGCGTTCAAGAGTGAATTGCGTTCAAGTTTTGTGGATAACGTTGGCTACCATGAGGATTTGGGGGAAAACAAAGGTAACTGTGTGTTCGTAAAAATCTCACCCATCGAAAAATAATGGTGTCTCCCACCTTCTCGGCCCACATGAGTCAAAGACTTTAATCTTTAATTAACAGTTGGAAACTGGACGGGCAGACTTCATTGTGCACACTTCCGTAGCGGACGGGTCGTCCAACGATATGCAGGTATGGTATTTGCCAAATCGTTTATCATTACTAGGGAACAATAGCAGTCCCAGCAGAGTAACCTATGGTTCCCCGCAAAATATGGGTAAAGGGTCTGAGTAGTACGCCAGTCCGCTTCGAAGAACTGGAACAGGACTAATTCGCGATTTTCCAATTGAGCGCTCCTAGCGGATTAAAGTCCGATTGGGGACAGCACTGAGTTGACGGCGTAAACTCCCAACCAAAACAAGCTTTGAAACCAAAGGATTGATTGGATGAAACCTAGGAAAAGAAAATAATGTCCAGTTGTAACTGTTTAATAGACTGCAGTAAGCAGAAGGTAGAATGCACAAGATGCGCAGAAACTCATGTACTTGGGTGCAAGGTCCAGAAAATGGATGAAGACTTGGCCCTGTATTGTGATGAATGGTATTGCAAGGATTGCACTGCTGCACTTGAAAATCTGCCCTCTGCTAATGCCAAAGGTTAGTGTAAACTACTTATAGCAAATATTTACTGTCTTATATTTGTTGGCCATGCCTAAAAAATGACTCTTCTGGGACTCTTTGAGCGTGTTCCACCCTTTTCACAATAGTAACTATTAGTTACTATTTTTGTTCCAACCTCATAAAAAGTTACTACGCTGACTGCTCCAACCTTCTTAAAATAGTAACTAATAGGAACTATTTGCTTTACCAGCGTAGTAAGTGCAGTACCTATGCATCTGTGTAACGTGATTGGTTGGATTGGGTTGGATTCGCCTGTGGCATGATATTATGCTGGAAAATAGAAAAATTGTTCCAGCCTTGACGGCAAAAAGCCAGAATTTGCTACATCATGCATAGTAACTGCAGTAAGTACGATGGAACATGCTCTACATGTAGGTGGGGTATCTAACCTGCTATGTCATGCATAGTAACTACAGTAAGTTGCAGTAAGTAGGATGGAACATGCTCTACATGTAGGTGGGGTATCTAACCTTTGATCTACTTGGCATGAAAATATTACAAGCAAACATGATAGATAGATAAATCTTTTTATTCGCCAAAAACTGATCATGGCTCACTCTAAGTTTGTTCGATATAGTCATGGATATAACTTATGAGCATACACATAATAGGCCTACGCATATACAGGCCTACGCTACAACGGTCATAAATAACATGCTAAATTTAAACTAGCAGCTCAGCTTATGCTTCGTTATTTTAATCATGTGGTATCAAGCTTACGTTTCCAGGTTCTAGTTATTTAGTTACTTTATTTCTACTTACATTACAGGTAGCATCTATAGCCAGTAGCGCCCCAATGTCTGGGTTGCTTTTCGGGAAGTGTGTTTGTTTTCTAAGTTTGTTTGTTTTCAACAGACTTTGTAAACTTTTTAATCATGCTCTGAATTTGAAATAAGTAACACTGTACCATTTCAGGCCTTTGAATGTCAAGCCACTAATGCTCAAAATTTCATAAGACTTCCTTGACTTGAAGCCAACTGTGAATAAGTAAAAAATATAAAAATTAGACTTTACCAAAGATCACCCCCAGCTAAAAATTTTTGTCTTCCAAATAGTCTGATATATAAACTTGGTCATTAATATTAGTTACGATACATATTTAAAGACAAAGGCTACAGAGTAATTATTCTTCTGATGAAGGTTTACCTTGAGATTCACCTGTCGTCTATAATCGTATTATTCAAATATATGTTTCAGGTTTTTCAGGTTCACGATTTTCTATCCTGAACTGGGGTGTGTATGGCTCCCCGCAAAATCTCTGGGATTTTTGTTTCCTCTTTTCATATCCCTCCTGTTAAGCTACGTTTACACGGAGGGTATTTACTTGTACTCCGCAAGTATTTTTCTCCGCAACAGCAACAAATCCCCGGATATTTTAGACTTCAATTTTGCGAACTTTTTACCGGGTATTTGTTTGTCGAAGGGTCAGCAACTTCGACGCAGGGTCAGCAGCTTCGACGTCAGCAACAACAAAATCGGATTTTTGAGCAATAATTTGGATTATGTCCATATAACAAGTGATCCAAATGGACACATGTTGGTGTCCAGGTGGGCTGCAGACTGAGCTTCACTACAGAGTATTATTACTGTAGGCTAATGTATTTATGTTGTTTTCTAGGATTGCAGAAAATCAGGACCCACATTCTACCACAGGCTGGCTGGTATCCACATGTGGTATTAGAAGACATTCCTGATGAGATAATTGGAAAAGTCAGCTCAACACCTAAAAATCGAAAAGGGGGATGGACCTTGTTCCAAGAGAGGAAGTTTACTGTGATTGAGTCGAATAAGGAACGCCCTCCCTTGGTTTTTTATAGAGCAGTAGCTTCTGCAGAAATGAAAAGTGCAGATTATCAGGTCAGCTTGTGCTTCAAAGTGTCTGCAAAAGATGAAGATACTTCTGACGGATGCCAAGGTATTAAATATAAATTGTCCTACTGCAGCTGCCCAGGTGGCGCCAATGGTGATTGCAAACACTGTGTTGGCTTCTTGTATACGTTGGCTGACTTCTGCCGCAGGGGTGAGTTGAAGTTTAGTGATGTAACATGTACCTCTCGGCTCCAAATGTGGCACGTGCGGAAGCCGACATCCGACGACCCACTTCTTTTTGCTGAAGTTCAGTTCAAAAAACATGATCCTGACAAACCTTTAAAATCACAGTTGGGAAGTAATGTGCTTGGCCACAACCCTGTCCCTGCCTATGCAAAAGTGCTTAAAAGCAATGATCTCCGGCTTTATTGTGAAAACATGAAAAGGCAGGGACTAGCACTCCCAGTTATAGACTTGCTCGAAAGTGCAGGCTTCCCAACATGTTCAGTTAGGAAAGAATCGAACTTTCCTGTCATTCAGGCCTTGTTCGAAGGCTTGGACCTCGACCTTTACTATGTTGCAGCGCCATTTGTGAGAGACCTGGATAAACGGCAAAAACAAGTGTTTGATGATCTAGTCTCTCTATCACTTATCACTGCTTCCTGACCGAAGATTAAAAATTAAGTGTCTTTTTCTGTGTGTATATATGTGTTTTGTTTATTTTCTTTACTTTTGTCATTTACTCCGCCTTTTCAAAATGGCGGGTCATAAATAAATTACTTACTTACTTACTTACTTAAGGCAGCAAAGCAAATTGAAGTGAATACAAGATACCAGTCCCAAAACCAAGCCTGGTTTGAGTGCAGGGCTTTTCGCATCACAGCATCTATGTTTGGTAGTATTTGCAAACAGAAATCCCTGACCTCAACACCCAAAGTGTTCGAACAAAAACGAAAGTTTTTTACTGCACCATCCGTTCAGCATGGAATGCACTATGAGGAGTCGGCATTTGTGGCATATTCTGCCTTAATGCAGGAGAGGAATGCCTCACTATCCGAATCTCGTGTGGGATTGGTTGTCTCGCCAAAGTTCCCTTACCTCGGAGGTAGTCCGGATAGGGTGGTATTGAAAGACGGTGTATTAACCTTGGTTGAAATTAAATGCCCATTCACACTTTTCAAGAAAGGTGGAAGCATTCGTAATTTTGCCTCAAGAAACAAGAATTTCTACCTTGAGACTGATCACGCCACCGATCAACTAGTGCTTAAGAAACAACATGACTACTTTTACCAGATTCAGGGTCTGTTGTGTATATGCAACATCCAGGTGTGTGACCTAGTTGTCTTTGTTCCTCCGTCGTCCATTGAAGTCATCAAGGTCAAGAGGGACTGTGACTTCTTCGAACCAGTGTCCATGAAGCTTACTGCAGCTTATTTCTACCACCTCTTACCTCACTTTGAAAATATGCTTTGAATTGTTTTATGCTTTAGTTGTATTTTTAGAGTGTCTATTTCTCATTTTGCATGTTCAGCATATTTCTGGCGATGTGTCTGTATATAGACCAGTACAGTTGAGATTATTTTGCAGCGACCAAACTTAATCTTGTCATTCTTGCTAATTTGTCTATGATTTGGATTCAAATAGACTAGTTGTCTTCGTATTCTAATATTGTATAGCGGTGAGCCGTATTGGGCCATTTTCATTTTTTTTCCGGCGACATGGAACAGGATGTCTCAAAACTTATGTCAGGTACTGAAAGCCCGACCATTATTATAACTTTACGCACAATAATGGAAGAGGCATATTTTTCCAGTTTCCGTAACGCCGGAGTGCCAGTTTTCGAGGTACTGTTGCCAAGCCATATACTAAAGACCGAACAAACTATGTGTTTTTGTTCCGTTTCCGGTATCGGCAAAAATCATGATAACGTTTGCCGCTAGGTCGCACCCAGAACAAATAATCACATAGAACCTCCGTCTTTAGTCCCATGCAGCGACTATGCATACCCCGACAAAACTGAGCCGAGCTGGAGGTACTTGCTCTAGCTCTAAGCTGACAGTCGCCTAGTTCCGTCTTTACTGTTGCTCATCGCAGAGCAATAAGTACAGGAGGCACGCTGAGCCGCTCTGAAGCGCGTCTTGTGGAGGAAACAATGGACGAACTTGCATAAGCTTTGACATGCACTGACTGTGAAATTAAAATTTTCTAGGGATAGAGTATCCTTACGACATTTACCGGAAAGAATTAGAACTTCCACCTAGTGAATATATTTTGTCTTGCCCTTTTACCTCCTGTGATTCAAACATTTCGTAAAACCTTCCAAGTATTTTACTTTTAAACAACCCAGGCAAAATTCTATTGTTCATACAGACACTGTTTATGAGTGAATAGTTACAACACGAAAAATACTGATAAGAATAAATGTAACATACTAAGCTACACTGTCAGAAGTTTCATAACAGATTGCGCATAACACTTTCAAGAATAACACCTTTTCACTTAGAAAAAAAGTGTTATGACCAATTAAGCCTATATATTTCGTGCCCAGATCTCCAACAACACCTTCAATAGGTAAAAATACTACACTGTCAGAAGTTACATAACGACAACAGCAGGATGCGCGGTTTCAACAGATAACACTTTGGGATGTTATATGTTATGTTTCTTTCGTTCCCGTTAGTATTTTTACCAATTGAAGGTGTTGTTGGAGATCTAGGCACGAAATAGTGTAAACTTAATTGGTTATAACACTTTATTTCTAAGTGAAAAGGTGTTATTCTTGAAAGTGTTATGCGCAATCTGTTACAAAACTTCTGACAGTGTAGTGATAGTAAGAAATGTAACTAAGATGCAGAACACCACCACTAATCGCTGTCTGAATCACTGGGTTCGTCAGCATGAATCGGCTGATCAAAGATAGAACCCGTGAAGTTCGTCAAGTACGCACAAACTCTAACTATGCGAGGAAGCATAGGACTCAGAGAAAGAGGCACAATGTTACTGAGAATTTTGTACTCCTTAATTCTCCTGATTGCTCTCTCTGAGTGCACTCTGCACGATGATATGTATCTACTATACAGCACGTCCTCCTTTGAAAATTGTTTATTCCCTGTCTTAAATGGAGGGATGACAAGATGTACACCACGTGAATCACAATCACTTTGGATGTCGAATCCTTTGTCTACCATCAACTGGTCCCCCTTTTCCAACATGTCTAGCAGTCCGCAGTGGCGAATTAGTTTCTTATCAGAAACTCTGCCTGAATAAATGTCAGAAGCAAAGATGACGATTCCTTTCGGATCTATTGCTATCAGGGCTTTTGCAGTGTTGTGGTGCTTGTAGGTAGAGAAGGTCTCTCTTTGTGCACCAGAAGCACTTGGCTTTTCAATGAAAAACTCTGTACAATCTACAATTGCTTTTGTCTTTGGGAACTTTCTGAAGTACTCAGGCAAATTGTGCCTTATCGTTTCAATATACGAAGAGCTCGGCAAGATATCTGAGTCAGCCTGTCATAGATGAACAAAATCCAAGTGTTGACAATTTTCGACACAGAGCTGACTGAAATGCCATAAAGGCCAGCCAAAAATTCCTCTGCAGTCCCCTGCCTCAGCCTGACCATCGTCAAATAAAACTCCTCTACAGGTGGTACCTTTCTCCTCCTACCTGGCTTCCTAAAGAGCTCATAAGGTATTTCAGGTCTGTCCGTCTGACTGCCAACGTACATCAGTTCATGAACTGCTGGTCCCAGGAAATCGAAGAAACACTTGAAACTGGCGTAGCTTGGAAAGCCTGTGTGATGTCTTATACCTCTGTCGTCATTCACAAACTTCAAAACACTAAACTTGTTCAAAAGAAGTTCACGCTTACAGTTAATAACAGTTCTTTCCAGTTCTCCACACTTCTTCTTCGTGGCAGATAATGAGGGGGATTCAAAAGTGGTATCTAGGGCATCAGTATCGCTTTCTTTGCTCAAATAGTTCCTTCTAATAACATGACTGTTATTTTCGCCATCTATGACAACTTCTACTGATGCCAACCGTGACCTATTCAACCTCACTGTATCACGGTAAGACAGATGTGAAGTTGGTGTATTCTGTTCCTGGGACGCGAATTTTGGCGTGTCCTGATTATTTGGTGTACTTGTGATTAGTAGGGGTAAAGGTGCAGGCGGAATTGGACTAAGTCTTTCAGGTGCAAGTTGTCTGCTTCCGGAACAACCTTCAGCCGCAGGCGGTGTTTCCAAAACCGAGGAGAGTGCTGTGTCAGCTAGCAACGCCAAACCTTCGGCACTGTTCGAATGCTGCACTTGAACTGTCATGCTGGTCGAATTCATAGCTGGCTGCAACAGTTTTGTTGGTACTGCTGAACGTTTCAGATTTTCTTTCTCGGTATAGGCATAAGGTTCGAAGTGGAGCGAGCACAGATAACTTGGGTGAGGGATATTTGCCAGTCCTATTAGAGCAGCCCACTGGAACCGTAAAGCTGTAATTCTTGGAACCAGGTGGAACTTAACATCTTTTGCTCCACCAACACTCGGGCAACCAGGACAGCAGCAGCTCATGGTATTTCTTAGTATGTGATTTTCAGTAAACACTGATGGACATGCACTGGCCAAAAGCTTCTTCTTCCCAAGTTGCGAAGGTATGAAATGTTTTGAGCAGATCACTGTGCTCTTCTGGGGCACTATGATCTGCCCTGTCGACTTTCCGATTACTGCCACCCACTGTGAACATTGTGCATCGTCTGCTGGAAATCTAGAAAAGATAACAGAATTAGTGTTGAGATTTTACCTTGGTGTAACAGGAAAAGGGAATAATCAAGAAAACTAAATTTTGAGTGAAGTTTTTTATAACACAAAGGCCTGTAACCTTATCCACTAGCCTTATCTTGCAGAAATTCAAAAGTTGTAAGGAGACTGGTAATGATACCTGGGGTCCTTAAACGACCCCTCGCACTATTTATTCTTCAACCTACAGTATTTTAAAATATTTGAATACTATAAAACTAGGCTGTGCTTCCAACAAATAACCCACAGTTTTGGCTGTTTTAAGCCATTTCCGAGACCCGTTGACTTACAGCGAAAACAGGGAAACAATCTACATAACCGGTTTTTCTGATGGAAAAACTTCTCGCAGACAACCGTCGACAGCGTGATACACATCGAAGGTAGCAAAACACGGCAAGTGAGAAAATAAGCGTGGTTGTGTTAGAGGGGTTAGAATGTACCGAACGAGATTGGGGTTTCCGGGTTTAGATATATATGGACTGATTGTGGAAGTAGGTTACATTATTATTATAGCTAAGACAGGTCCTTTAAGCTTTTCATAAATAAGGATTATTTTCATAGAATAAAAACATCGTGTGAGAATCAGTGACTTGATATTATAAGATTTAGAAAATGCCACATGAAACTCAGGAATCCGGGTTTAAAGGGCACCTCATACTACATGCTGTTTCTGCTAATATATTCTGAACACTACCTCAAACTTAGCTATGCTACAGCAAAAAATACAAGGCATCAGCTGTTTTTAAGCATCTTTTCATGTCCCTTTGGCTTGAATGACGGTCTTGGCAAAATTTGAATAGCCGATCTTCGGATCAATAAGCTTCTTGGAAGCCTGATCTGTTGCATAAAGTGAATAGTGGTGGCAAAGTTGATAATCACTATAATTAAAAATAGAGAAGATAGGACAAGCTTATGGAGTGCAGAACAAATTGAAACAAGAACAGTTGGAAATACTGCTGAAGTAAAAAGAGTTAGTATATCTCATACATCTTGTATAAGAACTGACAGAGCGATTACAGAAGTACCGGTAGGCTGCATTGGCATTATAGGTTTGACAAGTCATTTAACAAGTAAGTTCAATTTAAAAAAACAATACCTGAAATATCGCAGTTCACAGTCGAAACTCCTAGCTCCACTGACGGATGAGCAGCCAGAAATGCAGCAGACCCTTCTGTCTCTGTCGTCAGTCATTGAACCGAACGGTCTGAAAAAAAAAATCATGTAGCTAATTACAGTATTGAGCAATAAATTATGACTAAAGTAGGTCATGATTTACATAATGCATATTGACTGCAATCTCACTATGCTTGTAAAACCTAGTAGGAAAAACTTAGCACTTGTCTTCTTTCATCTTCTTTTGAACTTTGTCAATCACATTCCCTCGGAATGTGACCCCCCCCCCCCCCCCCTTGGGATGCCCCTGGTCACAGATCCTGGCTTCTTTCCTTCAAGGCTGGAAAGAGTTTTTCTATTTTTGTCAAAATATTGTGTTGCAGGCTGATTGTGCCAATCCCAGACACTGACCCATTTGATTGCCAGCCTGACAAGGACTCTTGCCAAGAAGTGCCAAAATATCGCTGATGAAGAATCGTAGCTGACATGTCCGCTGTATACAATTTTTGAATATATGTTTTAAGGTCAACTTATGTTCAAAGAATATTTGCCAAAACTTGGCGTAGCCTAATAATGGCGACATTTTTATGCCAGTCTCTAACAAGGTCTGCTAGTGCGGATTTAAATCGGCAAACCTGGCAATGCTGGCCTAGCCTGCAAACTCACCAAAATTGGGATATTTTAATTACGATACTTTTACACGGAGGGTATTTACAAATACTCCGCGGGTATTTTTCCCAACAGCAACAAATCCCTGGGAATTCAGTTTTTCAATTTTTCAAACTTTTATCTCCATATAACAAGTTATCCAAATTGACACATGTCTGTGTCCATTGTAGAGAGACATCCTGAGCTTTACAACACAGCCTGGGAATCTACTGCCACATGACAGTACTCTCCCTTCAAAAATACCCCTGTACCATGCGAACACTTTCCCCTCTGGTCTCAGGGGAAAAATAACCCCTGTGTAAATGATCCTTCTTAGAGTGGGATAAGCTCAAAGTAAGACAGTAGACTCTTCTATGGCAGTGTCACAAGTACAAGTTTCATAACAGACAACACTTGGGATGTAATCTATTGTGATTTTGCAAAAAAATTATGCATGAAATGTCGGACACGGCTTATTTTAGCAATCAGTTCATCTGAGCCTAGGTATTGTTTCCTAAGAAGGGTCTGCAGAGTCAACCTAGGCTAGAATATAACAAAATCAAATGCAAAACTTCTTACCAAAATTTAGAAAAAAGCCTCTTTAACAATAATATTCACAGCCTCATCTTCATATCAAATCGTCAGGCTTATGCTGGATTGGTTGATCAATGGTTGATTTTCTCTTATTTAGCTGTTTCTCAATCAGTCCTTGAGCAGTCCTTGTGTTCAGCTTGAGTTTCAACGCTTGTTTTGGTCAGAAGTTTCCGCCGTCAACACCGTGCTGTCCCCAATCGGACTTTAATCCGCTAGGAGCGCTCAATTGGAAAAGGGCGAATTCCGAAAATGGATGAGATGTTACATAGTGACATCTTGGGAGGACACACTTTACTAATGCACGGCTTAAAATACGTGACTTTGTCTGCCAGAAATACTTACTTCATTCAGAAAAGAAAATGCCATACTGCAGAAATTAAGAAAACAAAAGGAAGAAAATTGCTGCTTCATGGGAAATACACGTGGGCTGTAATCATGAATCATAAAGAGCAGCCGGAGTAGTCAACCGATTTGTCTTTGGTAAACACGGCATCGCGGATGGCCATCTAGCGGGGTTGAACTAAGCGAACCAATATGGATCTTTGAGAATTTTTTCCTAAATACTCCTTGAGCCTAAGCTGACTGGGAAACATATATTCAAACAATGCACAAAACGGATATGTCAGCTACGATGCTTTGGCAGCGATATTTCGGCCCTTCTTCGCAAGGGTCGTCAGGCTGTCGAGATTTGGGGCCAACTTTGAGGAAGGAATGAACCTGCATTTTCCCTCAGCATCAAACAGGACCTTTTCTAGTGAAGACAAAACACACAAAGGAACAGTTCCATTAATTCCCGAAGGCTTTTCCTTGTCAGAGACTATCAATTTCCTGGCTTTTAACTGTCAGGTTTGCAACATCATTAGAACGAGTGTTGCCAAATACTCTATAATCGATATGACTAAGTCCAAAACACGCCAGTGATCCTCAGGAAGAAGGAGTAAACGTGTCCGTAACGACTCAGACTCAACGACTCAAATCCTGTGTCAAACAATTACTGCGATATCTGGGAGCAGCTGTGACACCGCTTCTTGCATTCTTGCCAGTGTTTCCACTTCGAGGGATTTATCCCTTTTTGAGGGATTTCCAGGCCTTCCTCGGGATTTTTTTTTCTAAAGAGGGATAAGGGACTTTGAAGGGATAATTGAGATATTTTGGGATTTTCAATATTAGAATGGAGATTTTTGGAATTTTTTAGTCTCAAGGAAAAAATCCGTCAACTTCACAATATCTGTAGGGGCACTTATGTAGCACGTTTCGTTCGCTTGTCTCCTTATCAGAAAAAAGCGGATTTGAAAATTTTCGCCTGCGGCACTCAGTTTTAAATTCTCTTGCGTTCAGTCGCCAATAGCTACTACCAAAGCTTGGTTTTAACCAGCGAATACTGAAATGAGTGCATGCTTGATTTTGGTGTTTGTATTCCTTGAAATTTGTACAATTTTAAGTCTAGTGTTTATAACCGGTAGAATTCTTGAGCCTTAACGAGCATTATCCAGACACATATTTGTAGGTCGTCACCCCCCCCCCCCGACCCTTACACAGGCGGGCGTTATTATAGGATATTGCAGACGCAGGAGAGGGATTTATCAAGGGATTATTCTCTGAAGAAAAAGTGATTTTTAGGGATTTTCCTACCTGAATCAGGGATTTTTCAAAAACAGAAGTGGAAACACTGATTCTTGCGCAGGTACCCGGAGATTCTGCATCGGCAGGGAGAGATAGTCATCAAGAGTATAGCTTTACCATTTGTAAAGACGTAATCCCTGACTCAACCAAATGTGGTGACAGAAGATTTCGTGCACTGATGTTTTCCTTGGACACACGACACTGACGACCTTTCGTTATTAGTAATCTTCTAATTTCTTGATCGAGAGATTCAAATTGTCTATAGTGGAGGGAGCTGATGATCCATCAACGTTTAGGTGGTAATTATGCTTGCGCAGCTAATATATTTCCTCTGTCCATTTACAGATTTAAATAAAATTCTTAGAGCTAATCATTAGGTTTAGACAGGAAACAGGGTTTGCCTTGAATTTTTGGCAATCAATGTAATTGTATTGACAAGTTACGTGACCTGACAGACAAATGGTCAGTTACTAGCCATAGTGTGACATGTGTTATAGCCTAGTTAATAGCCATAGTGTGACATGTGATTTAGCTCTACATATATTATGCAGTTTCAAATGTTAATATAATTTCAGTGTATACATTGTTTCTGTAAAATACACTAGTCGAATTACCACCGTTTCAATATTTTTTATGAATAAACTAAACTAAATTGAAATTTGACTAGTTTTTGGCATCCTAAAACGTAAGTGGAGGGATACATACGACATCGCAAAAAGATTCTGTCTGTCAGTCTGTCCGTCTGTCTGTGAGCATGATAACTCTCGAATGGAATGAGATATTTTGAGAAACTTGGTGTGAGGATTCTTTGGGTCAAGGGTAAGGTCAAGTTCGTTGATGGGCTCTGTAGCCTTACATTTAGGGGTGGGGGAGGCGATTTCCAATTAAGGGGCAAAAATTTTTTAAAAGCTATTGAGATAGCTGATTTAGGGGTAAGGAGACATGCTCAGTCGGAATATGAAATTTATTTTCTTGCCGGACAAGTAGTTCACCCGAAATCTGGCAAAAACCGGACACAAAATTTGTCGACCAATTTTCGGAAAAAAAAACAATGATCCCTAATCGACCTTATATCATTGGGTTTTAAAACTTCGTGCTAAATTTTCGGTTGTGACCGGATTCCAGGTCAACTACTTCCGGCAAAAGATAAGAATTTTCATCTTCAGATTCAGCATCCTTACCTCTAAATAAAACCTCTAATCAACAACTTGCTTTTCTAGTTTTTGCAGGATTCCGGGTGAACTACTTGTCCGGCGAGAAAATAATTTCATAGTCGGATTCAGCATCTCTTCTCATCCTCACCCCTAAATCGAAAATCACATTTGCTTTAAAAAAAATGTTTGCCCCTTAATTTAAACCCCACTACTAGATGTAGGGCTACAGAGTCCATCTTCAAACTTGACCTGTACTTTGACCCAACTTTTGCCATGTTTGAACAAAATATCTCAACACCTTGGAGAGTTATGGTGCTAACAGACGGACAGACATCAGACGGACGGACAACCTTTACGAAATCATAGATATCTCGTCACTTACGTTTTGGGATCCCCAAAACTCACTACGGGTATCCCGCCAACGTACAAGAAATCCTTGTTGAGTGAACCAAAAACATAATTTTTTTTACGGACAAAAAGGCGGATAATTTTTTGCGACCAAAAACGTGAAGCGCCTTTCTGGCATCGATATTAACAATGGGTAAGGCACTGTGTCGTGTGTCGCAAGCACTTAGCTAGTACAAAAGATAGATGAGTGGATTGGGTTTGTAGGTGAGGATTCTGTCATTACAACATGATAGGAGAGCTCGGTAAAAACTTCGAGTACACAACACTGTTGACGAAACTCGACTTTCTAACATGCATGCGGGCTAATTTTACGAGATCAATAGTAGATAAGGTCCAATTTATGGATAGCTAGAGTGATTCTCAGGAAGTAGGATCAGATTTTCATGTCTAAATTTAGAAGTAATGTCTAAATTTTGTGTGTTTATACTGTTATCTATCTTGTTTTGTTTTTCGTTATTCTCTTTACTCCGCTACCACCTTGTGTATTTGGCGGGTTACAAATAAATATATATATATATAATAGTTTCACAAACACACTAGGGTTGCGACACCTCTACGTACCAGAATATCTAGCATAGTACGATGGGTAACGCGTTCGAACGCTTTAGACGCATCAACTAAACATAATTTTTTGCGGTTGTTTTGCTTTTATGTTTTTGTTGCTGTTTATTTTTGTGTTTATGGCCCCTGTTGGTCGAAATAGAATAAAATAAATAAATAAGAACACCGAAGTCGAGAAAAACAGAAAATAATCCGCCACAGGTTTCAGAAGGAAAATCGTGAAATCAGCTCCATAATTTTGTTTGAAGCCAAAGTGATAGGGCACAATGATTAGCCACTGTTTCATTTGGCCAGCTTAGCACTTCCAAAAATGCTCCAAAAATGCGATAGCAACGTAGCCAAAGCAATTGGTCATTCTCGAGAACCGGCACCGGGGTCAAAATCATCAGTGAATCAGGCAGGTAAGCTAGCCTTAACAAAACGTTGACAAGCGCCTTTAGAATAGAACATTTTTTACTTGATGCAAACTTCAGATGCCTAGCCGAAATACCAAAAATAGGCGGAAAATCAGGCGAAGGCAAAAGGGGAACATTGTCGTCTCACTCTTGCTGACTACCGAGGAGCACACCAACCATAGCTTCAGTTTTCGCAGCTAGAGTGTTAAGGCCCATTCACAACGGGTTTTAACTAATTCTCGGTACCAGCCAGTTCCGGAAATCGCTCAGAGACCGAGAATTAGCTGGGTTTCTGCCGTTCGCAATCGGTACTGGTGCCAGTTTCGGGTACCAGCTAGTCTCGCATCCAAGTTGAAATCAGTTCAACTTTTCAGGGTACTATCCAATCACATTACGCAGGGGAATTCTCAGGTATGTTCCGATTGGCTAACGTTGAACACGTCAGACCGAAGAACGATGACCTAAATTCACTTTCGGTTTTCAAGGAGTGGATGTGATTTTATCTATTGGGCTTGGTTCGAAACTACCCAATCAGAATATTCCTCAATATTCCCCAAAATAATCTGATTGGCTAGTACCCTCGAAAGTTGAACTAATTTCAAGTTGGGTGCGAGACTAGCTGGTATCCGAAACAGGCACTAGTATCAATTGTGAACGGCAGAAATCCAGCTAATTCTCGGTCTCAGAGCGATTTCCGGAACTGGCTGGTACCGAGTATTAGCTAAAACCCGTTGTGAATTGGTCTTTAACAAAACGTTGAAAAGCGCCTTTAGAATAGAACATTTTTTACTTGATGCAAACTTGAGATGTCTAGCCGAAATACCAAAATTAGGCGGAAAATCAGGCGAAGGCAAAAGGGGAAAATTTTCGTCCCAGTCTTGCTGACTACCGACTAGCACACCAACCATAGCTTCAGTTTTGGAAGCTTGAGTGTTTGGTTTGCACCATTTTAATTTATTTACTCTATCAATCACAAGTGTTGACATCGAGGCAATGGGGGATTTTTTAGAAACTAGCCCGATTGAAATTGCTTAAGTCGAATACGGGGAATTGTTGCATAGGAATCGGGAAAAATAAAGCTGATGAATTTTATGGAATCAGCCAGCTTTCCATGACAACTTTCCGGTCCTTCTGTTAAAGACTTTTCCCATTCAACCTGTATTTCTTTTGTCCTCTAGTCTAGCCGATCCGAAAAATAATGACCTCCTGTGATGCCAGACCTGCAATTAATTGATCAAGGGAATTCAGTGAATATAATTAATTTTTCTGGGAAAGCTTTCACCACCCATTACTGAAATCAGCGGAGAGAAACGAAGTAAATCACAGTGGGTCTCAAAAAATGATTATAAGTGGTATTTCACCTAATAGCAACGAGCTCTGTCCGGAGCATATCGGCCTTAGGCCGACGTCAGACTTCAAAGGACTCGATTTCCACTGAACCTGATGAAAGGTGTCATGGGGTTTCTTTCGAAGGATTTTTGTTTCTAGTACAGTAGCATAAAAAATAGAGAGGATAGGCCATGGGTTGGTTCAGGTTCATTTCAAGTTCTTCAGTTACGAATCAAAGAACAGAAAACTTCAGAGCCCGAAAGAGAAGACATGTCGGAATGCACGGGGTGGAAAACTTCTCTAAATAAATAGCCTACCCATATAAAACATACTGGTTGTTCATTATGCTGGAATTATACTGTGGAAATATACTAGCACTCTTATCGATACTGATGTTTTGATGCTTGTCTATTATGGCACGGTAGTCGGCCGGAATGACATTATGGAGGGAAACTTGAGCATTGCTCACAGGATGACCTGTTCTCTCGTATGGCTTAAATAAGGAAAAAGAAGAGAAAAAGAAATCTCGTTCGACATATCCATGTTTGTTTGTCAGAACTGTCAGTTTAATGATTGTTCCCTTACCTTGGACCCTTCTGCACCTCCAGGGACGCTTAGGGACTCCAAGATGAGTCATTAGTCGTCTCTCATATAAGCTGTTGCGCAGACATCTTTAAACTCGGGCCTGGATTGATGCAATGATGTTGCGGAGATCTGTCAGTCTGGACGGTATGGCGAAGAATGTTCACAAAGTCCTGTGAACTTTTGGGAACATTTTACGACCCCTTATCTATAAGCGGCTCTTCTGGGAAATCAGCCGTCAAGTCAGTCTGGAAGCGTGGCCCAGGTTAGTGTCAAGAACCCAACTGGGGTAGCCCAACTTAGCATTGGCGGAGTAAATAAAGTCGACGGTTATAATATGACGTCTTGCAAATCAGAAACCAACGATGTTCTGACCTTGACTGCCCCTACCTTGTCAATTACCGAGAAATATAAAATACAGATCAGATCAACTTAACACTCGAGGAGCCTTTGAGGGGTTCGGGCGTCTTCGATACGCTTCGGAACTTCACAGATCCTAACAGATCCCCCACAGATCCCTTACTGTTGCCTCTCATTCGCGCAGAATCGTTTTGGGAGGAAGCTGTGTTGCGGCTCAGACGGCGTTCATAAAGTGCATAAAGTCGTTGGCAAAGTTCTTAAAATTCCCGCGTACTTTCTGGAAGAAGGCAAGAAGTTCAACTTTAGTTAACTTTTATCGTAAAGTTCGGAAGGTTGAACAATAGGAGAAGAGATCGAAAAAAAGATTTAAAAATAAATTTGAAAATATGGGATTAGGAGACTGAAAAATTATGAGCTACTAATTATTATAGTTTATATGTGGTAAGAATAATACGTTCGAAAAATTTGAATTTTTTTGCAAGAATAGTTAGAAACATTTTTTTTTTTAGAAATTTATTAATCTTGCTTGTTTTGGTCAGGTGATATAGCAAGAAAGGGTTACTTGTTGAATTACATTATGTTATACTAATTTATTTATTCGTATTGTTTTTGTTATTGGATATATTCGAATTTTATTGGAAGCTACTTTCTTGCATCTGAATATTAACCATCGGCCATTGTGGCTTCTAGTGTCAATAAATATCTACAATTAAATAAGTCAATACATAAGGTTTGATAATTTGAGTCTTTTTGAATTGTCACAAAATATTCTCGTAAAGTTAGCTAGTAAAGTTAACTTTGTCTCGGAAGGTTTTTGCCAGGGGGCGGGGGGTAGCCGGAACTAGCTTGGGTCACGAGGGATAGAGCCCCTGGAGCGAGGGACTAGCCCCTCGCAATGTCTTGCGCATATCGTAAATTCGCTCTTTTTATAGCACCCCTTTTGCTCTTCACACCGCCAATGAGGACGCACGTGGTCTACCAAGCTCTGAAATCAACCTCCCCACAAATCTTAGTGAATCTCCCGTTCCCAGTCTCTAGTTATTCAGTTCAGAATATCTGCGGCCGTCCCCACAGCGTAAATTCTGCTATGACGCGGGAAATTTTAATCTCAACACAAACGCGGATTTTCAGTAGGCAGTGGTGAGGTTGGTGAAGATTGCTTAGTGCATGAAAAAAAAATCATAAATCTTTCTCGTAAGGCATATAACGAAAATACATGCGCATTGCGGTACCACAAATCGCACGGAAATTCCACTATTAAAAATCGATTATTCGCGGATAGCGGAACAACGAAGTGCGCGTTTTCAGCGGGTCTTCAAGCCAATTTAAGTGAATAAGTGATGAATAACTAGATTGTCCGATCCCAGCCCTTTTCGGTTAAACTTTACCCACGGCGCGTAATTGTTTTGAATTTTTCGCGAGACTTTTGCGCACCGATATCTGATGTATCTCTAGGGATAAAATGATACGTACCATCCAAGGGTAAAAATCGTGGAGTTTTATCGTATCTCTGGAGGTTGCAGAACACGAAAAACTGTAGTTTATTCCTATCGGTGAATAGATTTGAGTCTATATGCGTAGAACCTAGCGGCCAGCGAGGCGCCGGTCGCGTTTTCATTTATAAAAAGTACGAGGGACAATCAAATCCTATGTTAAGTCATCATCACATGAGTTGCGTTTTCTCAGATACCATGGTATCTGATACCAGGGTCTAAAGTCGTTTTTAGTGGAGTGTTCCTTGGAACAATCCACTATTGCGAGTGCTGTAGCAGCTTTCGGTTTTCTGTTTCCTGTTTTCACCATATTTGGCGGAGCTCATAACTCGTAAATCAGTGCAAGTATCAAGTTCGAACTTGGTATACTGGTGGGTATTAGTATGCCTTTGGGGGGTTCCCCCCCCCCCCAGCCCAGTTCAGGGGCAAATGGGCCCAGATTTTTCCAGTGAATAACGTTCATAACTTGACCAGAACTGGACATAGAACGATGAAATTCCTTGCACATATAGATCCTAATCCTGGGAAATTGCTTTGAAAGTTGCACCTCCCCCACCCACCAAAATCATGGGCAACTGGGCCCAGATTGCCCAGGAGTAAAGTTCGTTGCTCGTGACAGGAATCAACAGGTATCGAGTTCAAACTTGGTATACTAGTGGGTACTCGGGTCTAGCCATGGCTTTTGGGGGTCCCACCCCCACCGCAACCAGGTTCAGGGGCAAATGGGCCCAGATTGGCCAACGAATTATGTTCATCACTTGACCAGGACTGGACATAGGACGATGAAACTCCTTGTACATGTAGATCCTAAGGCTGGGAAATTGTTTTGAAAGTTGCACCTCCCCCACCACCACGTTCATGGGCAACTGGGCCCAGATTGCCCAGGAGTAAAGTTCGTTAGGGTTCAACAGGTATCAAAGTTGAAACTTGGTAGGATTGTGAGCATTCGGGTCTCTTATTACTTTTTGCTGATCCCAAACCCCACCCCCACTTGGTTCAGGGGCAATTGGGCCCAGAAGGACCATTTTTTAATGTTTTTAACTTGAGAATAACTGGAAATAAGGCAATAAAATTCCTTTGTGCTTTTGGATCATAGGGGTTGGGGAGAGTTGGACCATCCCCACCCTCCCCGTTCATGGGCAAGTGGGCCCAAACTTCCCATGAAAAAAGTTTTTGACCCGTGACCCTAAGCTGGTATACTTGAGGAAAAAGAGGTGTAAATACGCATTTGATGGGTCACGACCCCCCCCCCCCCCCCCGCTCCAATTTAGGGGTAGCTGGGCCCAGATTTCCCATGAGTTAAGTTCGTCTATGACAAGTCTCAAGTCCAACTCTTGTATATTGGGGGAGAAATGTCTATGGATGAGGATTTGGTGTAACAGCAACAATTAAGACGACGCGACGTCCTTAAATCTTTAATGAACAGTTGGAAACTGGACTGTTTTGTCATATGATCGTTGATATGCCGTTCCTAATGAATTATGACAAAGGTGGCATTAGGCTGGTACGATTTGGTTTATTGCACTTGTTATTACCTTGCTAATGGAAAAGAGGTGGGAATAATGGAAAGGGGGGGGGGACTGCTTGACAGACCATTCAGTGTTCGAACTCAATCTATTCGTGCAAGATCTTCAACATTTCTATAGACTTATACTGGCGGTTTGTTTACTTTTAAAGCTTTTAGAGTAGGATGATTACAAACTAGGTTATTTCAATACTTGTTTGGTTACTGGGGATGAGAAATGTCTTGGTTCTAAAGCTATTTGTATATAAAATGTGATAAACATTTTACTTTTACACTCCACGTCTGACCGCTTGCGCACTTATTGCAGTTATCGTGGTATCTGATACCACGGTCAAAAGGCGTTTTTGCAGTTATCGTGGTATCTGGCCAGTTATCGTGGTATCAGATATTCAGATATCAAGGTCCGACAGTGGTATCTTAAAAAGTCATCTCACTTTCACCAATTTTAGTCAAATAGGTGTGAAAGAAGTTTGGCATTTAGTGATGTGACTGAATATCAGTTATTCTTTTGGGATGACTTCGAAAAGCTCTATTTCGGCAATTGTCGTTTTTGCAAAAACGAATAATTACAGATCCAATTGCCGTGGTAACAGATATCATGGTATCTGCAAAAACTGAATACAGAAAATAGATTTCTTATCACTTTCAGATTGTAAACTTTGTGACTAAGGAGTAAGCCGCAGAATCTCCAGTAACGTCACAAAAGATACGTATCACTGGAGGTATTTTATCTTCAGAGGGCGCGTATCCTTTAAGGATCTTATATTCTCAGATTTGTGTCAGTACTTGCTGTTCTGCGAAAAAGCCCGAGTTAAGAATGGGATCGACTAAAACGGAATGGCACGGTACAGGAGGAACGCGTACTAAAAACGAGAAGGCGTACTAAAAACGCGAAGGCGTACTAAAACGGAAACAACGTACTAAACTCGGAAACGCTGCACCAGGAGCAACATTACTAAAAGGGGGAACGCTGTACCAGGAGGAACACTACTAAAAGGGGAGCTGCCCCATCCTTCCCTTTTTTAGTGTTTTTTTTTTGGTAACGAGTTCCAGATCATTCTTTAAACCGAGTTAGCCCCCCGCACGGTGAGGGGCAGGGCTTCCTGTTCGCCTTGAAGGAAGTCGGTCGGTCGGTCTGTCTGTCAGGCCACTCATCTCGAGTTAGGGTACTTCCAGAAGTGCTGGGACGATGAAACTTAGCAGGCATATTAGGGACCCTACCAAACTAACTTGGAAATAGTCACTTCCCCGATTCGACCACCGTGGGTGGTCGTACCAAACGATACATTCTCGTGATTTCCAAGGGTCCATCGTTATTTTTATCTCAAGGGTTTTAAATAGTCTTTCAGCCCAAGCTGACTGCGAATCATGTTTGACGGTGCAAAACGGATAAGTCAGCTACATTTTATTAGAACTATATTTCGGCCCTTCTTGGCAAGGGTCCTCTTCAGGCTCAAGCCGCTCAAGCTGGAAAGTTACCTAGGTAATTTTAGGTAAAAAGTGCTGTTACCTAGGTAATTTTAGGTAAAATTACCTAGGTAATTTTCCAGCTTGAGCGGCTTGAGCCTGAAGAGGACCCTTGCCAAGAAGGGACGAAATATAGCTCTAAGAAAATGTAGCTGACTTATCCGTTTTGCACCGTCAAATATCAGGGGTTTTGCTTACAAATAATCGCAACAAAACCACGAATTGGCAAATTCCTACTTCATAATTTTACCAAGCCTTGCAAGTGCCATATGAGCTTCAGCTTTTGTTTAATACAGGAGAAACAGATTCTAAAAACGGGAACAACAGGGCTCTTGTTCTATATTACATGTTCCCCTCGCGCAAAAATCAAGAATTGCAAATAGCGCTAAACCAAAACTCTGCGAGACAAACTCAAGAACTGCAAAATCGTTGGCTGTAAAAATCGAGCAGTAAAAGAAGAAAAAGGATCTCATTGTCATAGAACAAGAAGTAGAAGCATATTTGCTAGAACAGGGAGCTTAAGTATAGATAACAGTAGAACAGGGAGCTTAAGTGTTAGATAACAGGGTGCCCGATTTCGACTCGTTCCTCCTGCAAAAGCAAACCAAGCATTAAAACACCCAGGGCATTTCATTCTCGTTGTTAGTATTTTTAGGGATCCTAACACGTAAGTGGAGGGATACCTATGAAATCGCAAAAGTTGTCCGTCCGTCCGTCCGTCCGTCTTTAAGCGCGATAACTCTCGAAGGGAATGAGCTATTTTGAGGAAATTTGGTGTGAGGATTCTTTGGGTCAAGGGTAAGGTCAAGCTCGTAGACGGGCTTTATTGCCCTACATTTTGGGGTGGGGGAGGGGGTTCAAATTAAGGGGCAAGCAAAATATTTTTCAACAGCTAATGTGATAGTCAATTATGGGGTAAGAAGACATGCTGAACATGAATATGCAAAACATTTTCTCGTCCATCTCGTCTCTCGTCTCGTCAGTAGTTCACTTGGAATCCGGCAAAATTCGGAAAAATTTGATTAAAAGTAAAAGTTTCATTTGAAGTTGATTAAATGTTCGATTTGGGGGTTAAAAAGATATGCAGAACACGAATATTCAAAACATTTTCTCCTCTGACAAGGAGTTTGTCCGGAATCCGGCAAAAAACGGAAAGTTGGTTAAAAGTAAAAGTTTCATTTGAAGATGATTAAATGTTCGATTTAGGGGTAAGTAGACATGCTGATTACTTAGGTGGAAAGCATTTTCTACCCGGACAACTAGTTCGACCGGAATCCGGCCAAAACCGAAAATTTGTTAAGCAATGAGTTTTATTTGAAGTTGATTAGATGTCAAATTTAGGGGTAAGAAGAGATGCTGAGTCTGTATATGGCAATCATTTTTCAACCGGACATATAATTCTTCCGGAATCCGGTTGTGACCGGTTTTTTTTATAAGTTAAAGTTTTATTTGAAGTTGATTAGATGTTGTTTACAAAGATATGCGCTGAATTCGTTTCTGAATTTTCTCTTTTTGCTGGACAATTAGTTCGCTCGGAATTTGGCCGAAACCGGAAATTTGACAGAAGTAAAGCAGGAAGTTTCGGTCAGTTTCGTCAAAATAGAGATGGCTTCTAGCGGTATATCTTAACTTGGTTTTCTCTAATGATTAGCCTGGCGAAGACTGGATCTGGCGAAGACAAGACCCAGTTGTCTGGATCATATATTAGATTTTTGGGATCCCATCGAAACCTTAGGTCTTGTTCCTCCTGACGCATGGGCATAAGTATTAAAGGACAGGAGCCCTGGTCCTCGTTCGGTTGACAGGGATCGTGCACGGAAATAATCCTGTACTCGTGCCCAAACAAGCTAATAAAAGAAGGAAGCATCGTTCCGCCTTTTAGTAATGCTACCCCTGGTGCTGCGTCCCCGATTTTAGTACGTCATTCCCGTTGTTAGTAAATGTTCCTATTCTTAGTACTCATTCCTCCTGAACCATGTCGTCCCGTTCCGTTCCCGTTTTTAGTCGATCCTGGTGAGTATTAGTATCTCTGAAAAACAATATTGAGAATCAGAATCATTTTTATTTGCCCAATACCTTTACACAAGGGAAAAAATAACCTGGGAGTGGGGAAAAACTAACCTATTCCCGAACAATTTTATTGTGACAGAGCCATTTCTAAGAGCTGTTCTTGAAGGTTTTTGATTGCTTCTTTTTCTTGTTCTATTTCGTCGATTCCGGTAAGTATTAGTGTGTCTGAAAAATAATATTCCCGAATAATTTTACTGGGATAGAGCAATTCTAAGAGCTGTTCTTGAAGGATTTTGATTACTTCGTTTTCTTGTTCTATTTTCTGTTTTCTTCGGTTTTAAAGTCATCCAAACCATTTGGCAGGCGGTAAACACTAACTATGCTGTACCGCAAACCCCCAAATTGTGTGCTTATCTGTGCACTTTAAGACGTGGGAAACTGAAGAGACAAGACCCTGGGGCTTTCCTACAAATCTGGCAAAACGACCTACTTTTTTCATTCTTCCTGTATCTTTCGGTCGACTTGGGATGCCTGCAAAATGCAGTTTGTCCCCATGAGGTAAGCATCATTAGCAATTCCGCTCTTCCGTGTGAACGAGTTTCTTCGAGGAAGTTTCCCACTGCTTTCCGGCGATGTGCGTACGCTAGGAAGAGGTGAATCATGGAGGAAGGCACCCAGCAAGTGGTGAAACAGATTAAGACCGCGATGGACATTTTCATTGTCTTCGCCTCCGCTTGAGTGAGTATTGCTCAATAGAGAAGCATCGAGCGTGAGACGAGACTTTTATTGCATGACGAATTCCGCGGAGCCCTACGGCCCACGAAATTGACGAATCTGACTTTGAATACATCTTGGATCGTCACGTCGGAGTTGAAGACAAATACCTGATACCAAGTAGGATTTAAACTGAAACTGAAGATGGACAGAGACGTTACCGTCTTTATCACTTCCCATGCGTGGAGAACCAAAGTGACATTACTTGTCCGAGGTCGACATTGTCGCAATTACAATAAATAACGAAGGGATCTGGCAACTTGCTCGCTTTTAAGCATGCTGGAGGTATAGAATGGATTTGAGGCTAAATGCGTCGAAAACGTAATCGAGAATCCCCGATATTCGAGAACCCCTTAAATGTTTTCGAGGAATCGGTGTTTGTATTCGAGAATCAACGAAAAGTTTTCGAGATTTTTTTTAGGTCTTCGACAAACTCCAAAAAGTACCGTATTCGAGAAAAGATAAAAAGTATTCGAGAATTTCTAAATGTATTTGATATTTAAATTGAAATACGGTACTCAAGGATGACACGAATGTCTTTGAGAATGACAAAAGCACAGTTGAGAATTAAAAAAATGAAAAATTCTCGAATAAACTTTGTCATTTTCGAATACATTTTTGTTATTCTCGAATACATTTGTGTCGTCCTCGAATACCTAATTTAAATTTAAATATCAAATACTTTTAAACCATTCTCGAATGCTTTTTATCTTTTCTCGAATGCTTTTTTGTAGTTTGTCGAAGACGTGAAAAAAAAATTCGAAGACTTTTTATTGATTCTCGAATACAAAAACCGATTCGTCGAAGGCATTTGAGGGATTCTCGAAAACATTTCCGACGTACCCATTCCTTCGACGTACCCATACAAACCCATTCCATATGGATGTAACAAGCTCCGCTTTTCATTTACTAGAGACGAGCTTCAAAATCACGCGTCAAAATAGGCGGATAGTTGAAACATAGCTTGTTTCCGCACGGATTATTTTAATGAAAATGAGTTTCTTTTAAGGGGACAGATTTTCAGTATTATTACGGTTTATTTGTGATAAGGTTTATACTCCACGAGGACTGAAATATCCGCGAACCCGGCAATTAAACGACATATAGACCAAACATTCATGCGTTTCATATTCATCTAGTTCCGATAGAACTGGACCGGTCAGCATTCGCCATTTAGAGTGATAACATCTGCAAAGCCGCACTAACTAGCAGACAGCAGACATACAGCAGTAGCCATACGGTGGAAGTAACATCGTGCTTTCTCGGAAAAGTGGGGGTCGTGAAACACCCCCATTGCCAGTAAGTTTTTGTTTTGCTGCCTTTTAAAAAAGCGAAGTCACTGTAGTAGAACCAGATGAAGTGAATTATTGAATTCAATTTTGTCAGTCACACGAAAGGCTTCCGACGATGCGATGGCTGCGCTAAACTCGAAGCTTGACAAGGTTTTGGAGTTGCAAAGCGATCTTCAGGCTTCAGTTTCCTCCCTTACAGCTGACGTCATGGTCAACATTCGCCATTCAGAGTGATAACATCTGCAAAGCCGCACTAACTAGCAGACAGCAGACATACAGCAGTAGCCATACGGTGGAAGTAACATCGTGCTTTCTCGGAAAAGTGGGGGTCGTGAAACACCCCCATTGCCAGTAAGTTTTTGTTTTGCTGCCTTTTAAAAAAGCGAAGTCACTGTAGTAGAACCAGATGAAGTGAATTATTGAAGTCAATTTTGTCAGTCACACGAAAGGCTTCCGACGATGCGATGGCTGCACTAAACTCGAAGCTTGACAAGGTTTTGGAGTTGCAAAGCGATCTTCAGGCTTCAGTTTCCTCCCTTACAGCTGACGTCATGGTCAACATTCGCCATTCAGAGTGATAACATCTGCAAAGCCGCACTAACTAGCAGACAGCAGACATACAGCAGTAGCCATACGGTGGAAGTAACATCGTGCTTTCTCGGAAAAGTGGGGGTCGTGAAACACCCCCATTGCCAGTAAGTTTTTGTTTTGCTGCCTTTTAAAAAAGCGAAGTCACTGTAGTAGAACCAGATGAAGTGAATTATTGAAGTCAATTTTGTCAGTCACACGAAAGGCTTCCGACGATGCGATGGCTGCGCTAAACTCGAAGCTCGACAAGGTTTTGGAGTTCAAAGCGATCTTCAGGCTTCAGTTTCCTCCCTTACAGCTGACGTCATGGAGGCTATTGGGCTATTCGGAGGCTATTGTGAGGGGTCAGAAAGTCTCTTTGCTTGAGGCTGAAGTAGAGGAACTCCCGACTCGCTGTAACAAGCTAGAAATCCAATTGCTGGAAACTGAAGTAAGAGATAGGAAGTTGAACTTAATTATTCACGGACTTCCTGCTGAAAGACGGCCTCAGACCACTGAAAGTAATGGTATGGCACTGCTGCCTAAGTCCCTTGAGGTTGATGTATCGATCACTAAAGCTTACAGACTACCAGGAAACTCATCCAATGTGACCAGTCTCAGACCAAAATCCCCACCTGTGTTCATCTCCCTGAGAGACGAAAAGGGCGTGCAACTTATCATGTGGGCAAGTGGGCAAGTTGAAAGATTCGTCTAGGCCTCCTACACGATTTTGTCTGTTTTAACCGGATTGTCGCTATACTAATCGCCAAGCAGGAAAAAAAGAAGCCGGGGCTTACCCCACTACCGACAACGTAAAAGACCAACCCAAATTTCCGGTATTGGCAGTATCCGGACAAATAATGGCCTGAACACTCAAACCTGTAAATGAATGAATGAATGAATTTTATTGACCCATTGCACTACATGAGAGCTAGTGGAGAAGAAACTGAAAAAAAGGAAAAACAAAGACGCAGAGTACATGAGCAAAAACACATACACTTAAACATGGACGGTGCCAAATCTGAAGTTGATCATTCCCGGCACAGACGGGGGATCCAAAGATGGTTGCAAGAACAAATGATACGATCAACTAGTCAGAAATATGTCTCTCTTCCTTGAAGCTTCTCCGTTTTCTTCAAAGTCCATCTCTAACTGTTCAACATACTCAGAGAAGTCCTTGTTTTTCTGGGACTGATGTATTTGTCGGATCAGTGGACCATTGCACGCTGTATGAGGTACCGTCCTCATTTCCAAGCAAACCGCCTCGACTTTCAGGCATATTAGCACCTTAATTGCACAATACATTACTGCAAAGTCTTTCCGTATTATCCTCGTCGCCAATGTTGTGTCTGTTCAGGCGATTAACACAGAAAGTATAAATCAGGTTTTATTCGGAAACTAGTTGGACAGGGTGGCCATAACTTAACGCAATTGATAAGAATGATACAAGTACGGACACAGAATGAACTCCGCTAGGTAGCAGGCTATGATACTAACTTCCGCCGTTACGTAACGTCGATGGTCACATACACAACAGTCGAATCTGAGACCCACAAAATGCAAAAATAAACCCCAATGCCCACAAGCCTACCAAATTTCAACTTGATACCTGTAGATTCCCCTCACGGGTCACAAACTTGACTATTGGGCAATCTGGGCCCAGTTCCCCTGAACGGGGTACGGGAGGTTCAACTTTAAAAGTATTTTCCCAACCCTAGGTTTACAAGTATACACGGATTTTCATCGTCATGTATGAACATAGTTCATTGGACAATCTGGGCCAGACTGACCCCGAATCGGGTGGATGTGGGGGTTGGTACCCCCAAAAGGAACAATTAGACCCCAATGCCAATACGTATACCAAGCAGGCCCGTATCCAGGAATTTTTTTTTTTGGGGGGGGGGGGGGGGGTAGTTCCCGCGAGTCGGACAAAAAAGACATAGATCAAAAAATGATTATTTTTGTTTGTTTCGGGGGGGGAGGTTGAACCCCCTACCCCCCCCCCCCCCCTGGATACGGCCCTGATACCAAATTTCAACTTTATGCCTGAAATGGTTCACGAGTTAGGAACTCCAGTAAAAACGGTAAAAACCAAAAACCGGCTACAGCGGCGGCAAGAGTGGAGTGTTCATGAATGAATCCTCCACTAAAACGTTTTCCCTTTCTTGCCCCTCACCATCGCTGGATGCGGTTCGGACCTAGAAATGCAACATTCAGTGCATATGCTACAACAAAGATGAGATTCAAAGCACATCCCGGCGTGTTTTCGCACCCCTCTCGCTACTCTGTGGTGACCAAGGAAACTTCGTTCGCTCCGATTTTCTGGCTTGAGCCTGAAGAAGATCCTTGCCAGGAAGAGCCGAAATATAGCTCCTATAAAATGAAGTTGACATATCAATTTTGCAGTGTCAAATGTGATTCACAGTCAGCTTGGGCTGAAGGAATAATTACGAAACAGTTTGTCAGACATTGTTCTGTTCACTGATTGGCTTGTTGCCGTACGTTGTGATGTGTCCAACAATCTAAAGAGTGAGAAAATTTGTTGCCATAAACTAATACAAATAGCACATAGCTAATATATTATATATATATATTATAGATAATAGAACCTTTCGATCAACAGATAGGTCTTTATTGAATTCGTAATATTATAGATCACATTTTAAATTACACTAGGGCTATTCTTTAATAAATATATAAAATCATTTCATCCATTCGGTGGCTCGCGGCAATAGCAAAGTCAACAGAAATGGCCAGAATGTCATTCTGCATTCTCGCGAATCTTTCAAGGACCTGTCTTACCTATAATACTAACGCAACCCACTTCCATAGTCACTCCATACATTTCCAAACTCGGAAATTCAAATTTTCTACGGTACATTCTAACCCCTCTAACAAATCCACGCTGATTTTTCTCATTTCCCGTGTTTTGCTACCTTCGATGTGTATCACGCTGTCAACGGTTGTTTGCGAGAAGTTTCCCTATCAGAAAGACCGTTTATGTAAATTGTTTCCTGTTTTCGCTACAAGTCAACGGGTCTCGGAAAAGGCTTAAAACAGCCAAATCCGTGGGTTATTTCTTGAAAGCACAGCTAGTCTTAAAGTATCCAAATGTTTTAAAATACTGTAAGTTGAAGAGTCAACAGTGCGAAGAGTCCTTTAATAGTGGACTTTCGGAGGCATCGAACCTTGTAACAAAACTAACTATCGCTTTCCGTCTCATCACATCAAAAGATTCAATTTCATTTTCTACAAACATTTGACTAGCAGAGGTACTATCGACAATACGGATTATATGAAAGGAGATGACGGAATGCATTGTTAAAAACAAACTTTTAATTTACGCATCGTCGTCTCAAGATAATTATAAATAAATGGGAGACAAAATTGGCAGAAGTAAAGCAGGAAGTTTCGGTCAGTTTCGTCAAAATAGAGATGGCTTCTAGCGGTATATCTTAACTGCGTGGTATATCTTAACTGCGAATTGCGTGCAATACGCCTGAAATAAGGGAATTCTCACCGACACAGTACAACACTTAAAACTACGAATTAATTGGTTCGCACGCGCGCAGAGACCCTGATACTGACTCGGAGTTGCTGAGTCGTCATACATGTCATCGTCTAAAGAATAACCTAAGTACTTCACTTTGTGTACCCTCTTCAAAACAAAATCAATGTCAGCGATTTAAAATGTTTCTGGATAAAGATCATGTAAATACACTTCGCAGAATTGAAAATAATGTAGTGCGACGCTGCATAATTTGCGCAAATCTTCATAGGAGATTTAAAGCGTTCGCCGACGGCGCCATTAGAACCATGAATGAATGAATTTCTTCCCAATAAATCCCAAGGGCCATGCATAGCACAATTGTTGGGAATCGTTCGATTCCATTTTTTACCCTATTTGAATATTCCGCGCTTTTCCCGCTTATAACGCCATCTAGCAGTGTTGAGTAAATTAAAGTATCGTCACAGAAGCGTTACCAGTTCAGTTGGAAGACAGCATTCAACCAGATCAATGGTTTGTAATATTTAAAGTGGATTTGTTGTAATTTTAAGGTAAAACTTTCTCGGATTGTTATATCAGAATATAATTAAGATATAATCTATTAATTCTGAACTGAAGTACTCATTCTTAAAGTATAATCACAATGTAAAAGATTGATTATTTATAGGGTGTCTGATCTTTCCTGACTTCACGTATACCTGGCTTGTACATTTGTAAATACTCGTTGTTACAATAAACTTTATTTAACGTTGTATTGGAGGAATTGGCATGCCAGCTAGGGTCTTCCCAACATAATTGGTACCAGCGGTGTCGAAACGTCCACCATCTCGAGAAGCCTAACCTGCCGCTCAGCCAAGACTCAACGCGGAAGACTGCTGGAGCTCCCCAAAACACAGCTCCTCGCAATAACATATCAAATATACCGCATCCTCTCCTTCAATACCACGCATTGGACAAAAATAATTACCAATACCTTTCCTATCTCTACCAATATAATTTCTCCGCATCCCCACCGGAAGAGCGTCCGCCCTAAGACTCACCATTCACCAAGCGTGAGCTACCGAGTTCAACAAGACTAAAGGTTTCGATGGTATCGCAAGAATTTAATATTTGATCCAGACAATTGGGTCTGTACAGAATCGTTCTTCGCGACTCTTATTGAACACTTTACTAATGAAATTTAGAAACAGATTATGGAAAATGGTGATCATCTGAGAAGACCAAGATCAAATATGGATTCAGCATGTGTGTTTACCTCTATAGCCTGCGTCATATCTGCTGTGACGAAAGTTCCTGCCTTTACTTCTGCCAAATTTCTGGTTTCGGCCGGATTCCGGGCGAACGACTTGTCTTGCAAAAAATTGAAGTTCAAAAACGGATTCAGCGTATCTCCTTAGCCATCAGTCAAACCTCTCATCAAATTCAAATAAAACTTCAACTCTTAACAAATTTTCCGATTTCAGCCGGATTGCGGCGAACTGTGTGTCCAGGTAGAAATTGATTGTCATACAAGAATTCAGCATGTCTTCTTACCCGTAAATCAAACACCTAATGAAATTCATATAAAACTTTTACTTTTAACAAATTTTCCGGTTTTGGAAAGATTCCGGGCGATCTACTTGTACGGCGAGAAAACAATTTTCATCTTCGTATTCAGTATGTTTCCCTGTCTTTCAACCGAACCTTTTATCAACTTAAGATTAACCTTATATTTTTGACAAATTTTCCGGTGTTTGCTGGATTCCGGGTGAACTACCTGTGCGGTGAGAAATTAATTTTCATATTCGGATTCAGCATGTCTTCTTATCCCTGAATCGAACATCCAATCAACTTCAGATAAAACTTTTACTTTTAACAAACTTTCCGGTTTCGGTCGGATTCCGGGCGAACTACTTGTCCGGTGAGAAAACGGTTTTTCATATCCGTGTTCACCATGTTTTCTTACCCCTTACTCGACTATCTCATTAGCTTAAAAAAAAAAAAATTTTGCCCCTTAGTTCGAAATCCCTCTCCCTCCCCTAAATATGCTGCTATGAGGCCCATCTACGAACTCGACCTTTCGCTTGACCCAAAGAATCCTCACACCAAGTTTCACAGAAATATCTCGTTCCCTTTGAGAGTTATCGTGCTGATAGACGGACGGACAACTTTTGCGAAGTCATAGGTATCTCTGCACTTACGTTTTGGGATCCCCAAAACACACCAGAGATGTTAAAGTCTCCACGGCTCTCCATTAACTGTTTACAAAGCTCATCTGTAAAAGCAATAAATAAAAGTGGTGAAATAATTCCCTCTTGTTTAATTCCATAGCAGTATGAAAAGGAGCAGACAGTCTTGACCCTACACTTCCCAAGAAACTCCTCTTGAAAATACCAATTTGAAAGAAAATCAGCCAGCAGCTTTGGCATACCTCATGTTCGTCACTTTTCAAGCAACAACTCGTGGTTAACACGGTCAAAAGCTTTACATAGGTCAAAAGCTTACTATATCTAAGACACAAGTGAATACCGGACTTAAATTCCGAGATCAGTCATCGGCGAATGTAACAAAACAATTCAATATTGCTAATTTTCCAGGCGAAACCTTCATTCTAATCAACTTCACTTCCGCTTCTCACTAATTTATCATAGCTCACGTACATAATAGCAATAATAAACAAAGCTCAAGTATGATAAGGGAGATACTTAAACTATTCAGCTGTGTTCCCATCATTACCACATGTCACCGAAGGTGTCTCATTGTCTTGTTATTATTTCTGATTGGTTACCTCTCGGCGAAGCGATAATAAACTATTGATATACAGTAGTTATATAAACCGGGTTCTACCCCACCCTCCCCCAAATTTCAAAACCCCATTTTAACATCGATTTCTTAAATTTTAACATGCTTTTTTCCGAAATTTCACCCTTTTTATAGATATTTGTATTTTCTTTTTTTCCAAATAAAGGTACCAAGAAATAGGAAATATTAACCTTTATACTACATATAAACTACTACTTTTTTTTTTTTTTTTTTTTTTATCCAAATATCAATTACTGAGTAAACAGTTCCAAGTCAACATATTGTTCCGAGTTCTTATTTACACGCAAAATAGGCTGTAAAATAAGATTGTTCTTTAGAAGTAACTCATCAGCAACCGAATTGTATCTCTGTGGTATAAACAGATCACACATCTTCTTGTTATAATTGATAACTACAACTAACTTGTCACCATATTTTGTCTTAGCCATTCTCATTTTAACGATTGTATATTTCAATCCTAGAACTAGTTGTTCTTTCTTGACTGTCTCATTGTATTTATTCATTCTGATTGTATTCAAGACCTCCATTTATTAGCGGCTGATTTTCTTTAATAAAAAATCAAACTACTATTCATCACATCATCAAAATTTAATCTTCTCAACAAACCCAAAAGACCTATCTCTAGTTCGGAAAAGCTCTTTGGGTGAGCAAAAAATAGAAAATCTCTTTGCATTCACATCATAAAACACTTGGTTCCGGAGAGCTAACAGGCCCCGTTGGCGTAATGGTCTAAGCGATTGCAAGCTTACCAACCATTGAATCAACGAAGGCGTGAGATCGAATCCCACTACTAGCAGCTTGTTAGAAGTAAGGACTTCGGAAAAAAAACCTAGCGGGTTTCCTCCCCTCACGGGGCTGCCCCAGACACACCAATAAAAAAAAATAATAAACAACACCAAATTTTCCAACAGTTACATTGTCTGGGGCGGGAGGTTTTACAAAAATTTTCTATTTTTCCCATTTTTCTTTACTTTTTTGTTGATTCCTTTTTACAGTATTTATAACCGTTTAAGCGAACCTGTTTCATGTATTTTTCGCGAGGAAAAAATCGAAAAGTTTTACGCATTTCCGCTTCGCGTTGAATAACCTCTTCGATCGACAATTGACCACATTTGAGCAAGGATACCAGTTCAGTGTAAAAATTATACGTGGTTCTGCATTCAGCTTTTCTATCTGCAATATTTAAATGTTTTTCGATTATTTCAATGACGACGGAACCCAAGCTTAAAGAAGCTAAAGGTAGCATCAGAAACGCACTTAATCCTGCTGCCGAAAAGGCAAATTTGGATAAAAGAAGACCGTTGCTGACATTATTATAATATTTATAACTTCGGCGATATACAAACATTTTCTTTTCCAATTCCTCCATTTATACTATAGCTAAATTGTTTAAAAAATTACTTCCTTAGGCTTGCTTCCAAACTTAGCAATTCGGAGCACATACGCCATCTCGTAAACAATACTGCAGATAGCATGATCAGTCGGATGTAATCCAGACGGTGCATACTACTCGAACGCAAAACACTTCTGCCACCTGCGCAACTCCACTATTTCTTTCTTAACTGGTCAGAGGCAATCTAGATCGCGTATGCTCCGAGAAATACAAACAAATCAACCGTCTCGGTAACTGTGCTCTCTGTTCATTGAGCCTTTGCTCCATGAAACACATACTGAAACCAGTGATTTTCTTTACGGCTGAAAAAACGCAGTCGGGAGAAATTCATTAATAAAAATAATCCCCTAATAAATGATGGAAACTGCAGAGGTTATTCAACGTTGTAAAACCATTATATCAAACAACGAATCGGTTATACGAAGTTTACCGAAATACAAAATTAATGAACTTCGTACATATGCAAAAATTAACAATATCAAAACAAATGGTGAAACGAAACAGGAAATAACTAATAAGATAATAAAGCAACTTAATAGGAATATTTTGCTTGCGGAAGATACAATTAATATTCGGCGTAGAAATGAAAGGATTCGGAACAAAAATAGACCATCAAATTATACACCAGAGCCAGCATTAAGGAAGATTTTAGAACATGAGATAAAAGAAAATAATATTGCTATTGGAAATATAAAAAAAGAGGAGAAACGGATAATAGAAAAGGATACAAGTGAATTAAAAAGGTTTCTAAAAAACAAAGGCCTACCCACTCGTGGGAACAGAGATGAAGTTATAGAACGCATTAAGGAATACTATGGTAGGATAATTAATAAGCAGAAACAAACTATGGATAAAACTAGAGGTATCCTGAGAGATCAAACAGAAAGAGGTGATAAAAATAGACACAAACTAATCGATTTATCTACTCTCTTTATAAATAAGAAACAAATTAAAGAAGAAACATCGATTCCCAAATATTTGTTTAAAACAGAAGAAGAACAACACCCCACTATTGTAAGAGAAAATGAAAACATTTACACAGTAAACGTATCGATTGAAAGCAACGGTAGAGACGAAAATACTCTCATTAGTTTTGTTTTTGAGGATTTGCAACGAAGAATGAACGAAATATACCAGTACAGAGTTCAGTTTGTGACCAAGGTTATTTTCTATCGACAAGAGAATGATGAGGAAGTAGAAGTATTTTACAACAGTACTTCTTGGGTTTTAAACCAAAATAGTGTCCTTACTCGTAGCCATTTAGATGACAACAACAGGAGACTTAGTTCTTTGAGTAATACCCCTCGATCTGGATTACAATTTAGGCGATATGATGCAATCGACTATAGGATGACTCGAATCGAATCCTACATGGGAGGAACCTATAAAATACTGCCAGATTTCGTAAAAAATAAAAAAGCTTGCCTGAATATTGAAAATAAGGATCAAAAATGCTTTCTTTGGTCAATCTTAGCACATTTATACCCAGCTAAAGATCATGCAGAAAGAACTTCGAAATATAAACAGTATGAAAATGAATTTGATTTCAAAGGAATTACTAACTACCCGATGGATACCAAAGATATCTACAAATTTGAAAATAAATACAATATCAAGATTTGTTTATTCCAATTGGATAAAGAGAAAATAATCAGAAGTCATATACTAAAAAGTACTATCAATGGGAAAACAGCAAAACATATCATTCATTTACTGTATTTCGATAATCACTATGTACTAATAAAGGATCTCAGCAGATTAATTGGTAGTCAAATCTCTAAAAATAAAACAAAGACATACCTATGCACTTATTGCGGAAGGCATTTTTCGAAACAAGAACACTTTGAAAAACATGAATTGAAAAAGAACTGTGAAGATCCTGATATTATAATGCCTCCTGAAGGTTCAAAAATACAGTTTAAAAATGTTTCGAAACAGATGAAAGTACCGTACTGTATAATAGCAGACTTTGAGTCTTCTAATGAAGAATACAATCAAGTCCACGGAAAGAAAACAATCAAAGCGGCTGAACAGAAAGCGTTTGCAGACGGAATTCAGGTGTGCTGTTCTTTTGATTCAAAGCAGAATAAATACTATGATTATTTTGGTGAAGACGCTGCAAAACATTTTGTGAAAACCATTACAGAAGTGTCCACAGAAATTGCACACAAGTATGAAAACAGACAAAGAAATCACACTTATACCGACGAGGAAATTAAAGAAAAATGGAAGACACTAAAGAACAAGACTTGCCATATCTGTAACACAGAAATTACTGAAAATCCCCACTTTGATCACGACCATATGACAGGAAAGGATAGAGGTTTCACACACGCTGAATGTAACATGAAATACAGGATTCCCAAGCATATCCCTGTAGTCCTACACAACTTATCCAAGTATGACTCCCATCTATTTGTGAAAGAATTAGTACCTGATAACGGGATTTTTGAAAGTGCTGAAAGTTTCATTTCATTTTCGAAATCAATAAGTATTCCAAGACAGGATAAGGAAATAAAATATGAAATCAGATTTATAGATTCTATTCGATTCATGGCTTCATCACTGGACAAACTATCAGCAAATTTAGCGAAATGTGACTGTAAAGTATCATGTAATCATCTGAGAGAGAATTTCAAGTACACATCTGACAGTTTCAGAAACGATGCTGAATTTAAAGAAATAATTAAAAAGGGGGTGTATCCTTATGAATTTGTGGATAGTTTCAGTAAAATGGATTTTCCAAAGTTACCACCCATAGAAAGCTTTTATTCTAGGTTAACGGGGAAAGGTATTGAAAAAGCTGATTATAAAAGAGCGGTGTCTATCTGGGAACAGTTTAACTGTGAAACGTTACTGGATTATACCAAGTTGTACCTAAAAAGTGACGTTTTAATACTATCAGATGTTGTAGAGAATTTCAGAAATGTATGTATACATAATTATGACTTGGATCCACTTCATTACTTCTCAGCTCCAGGATTAACGTGGGATGCTTTCCTAAAACATTCGAAAGTAGAATTACCGTTATTCTCAAAGGAAGACATGTATACATTCGTTGAAAAGGGGATAAGAGGTGGTGTATCTCAGTGTATAAAAAGATATGCGTAAGCAAATAATAAATATATGAGCGGTTATGATAAGAATAAATCGTCTAATTATCTAATGTATTTTGACAAGAATAATTTGTATGGGTGGGCAATGTCACAAAAATTACCAGCGAATGATTTCCAATTCATTTCCATACCAGAAGCTTTGAAAGAGAGAAATGAATACAGTTCACTCGAGTATTATAACCACTTAAAAAATCATGTTAACTCGGTGATGCAATTAACGAATGTAGGTGCTATCTATGAAGTAGATTTGGAATATCCAAAAGAACTACACGAATTACACAAAGATTTACCATTAGCACCCGAACATTTCAATGGCAAACTATGTACGACCTTACTGGATAAAAACAACTACGTAGTTCACCACAGGAATCTAGAATTCTATTTACAAAAAGGTCTGAAACTGAAAAAAGTACATAGAATACTAGGATTCACTGAGAGTGCTTACTTAAAAGGATATATAGACCACAACACATCACTTAGAACTAAAGGTACAAATGATTTTGAAAAAGACTTTTTTAAGCTGATGAACAATGCTTGCTTTGGAAAAACTATGGAAAACGTAAGGAAACGAGCTGATATTGAAATAATAACTGACGATAAAACTAGAGAAAAAATAATAAAGAAACCCAACTTTAAATCTGAAATTATTTTCAGTGAAAACTTTTCTGTAGCAAGAATGTCAAAGGAAAAGATCAAATTAGACAAACCCATGTTCATCGGTTTTGCTGTACTGGAACTATCCAAGCTATTGATGTATGAATTTCATTATGATTATATGAAACCTAAATATGGGGATAAAATAGATTTATGTTATATGGATACTGATTCTTTCATCTATGACATACGAACCGAGGATTTCTATCAAGATATTAAACCGGATTTGAATGAGAGGTTCGATACATCTGATTATGCGAAAGATAATCCATACGGGTTTCCTAATGTAAACAAGAAAGTGATAGGAATGATGAAAGATGAATTAGCAGGACAAGTGATGACAGAGTTTGTTGGGTTGCGGTCGAAAGTATATGCTTATTTAAAGGACAACCAAGACCTATCAAAAGCTAGCAAAAAACTAAAAGGAATAAAAACAAACATAGTGAAAGATAAAATTACGATTCAAAACCACAAGGATGTTCTGTTTGGAAACGTTGGAAACCTTTCAGTAACCCAGTACAACTTAAGGTCATACAAACACAATATGTTTCTAGAAGAACAGAATAAAAAAGCCCTAGATCCTAAGGATGATAAAAGGATTGTATCCAGTGATAAATTCACAACTTTTCCATTAGGTTACAAACAATAAATATTCAAGTACCTACTTAAAAATTTCAAGTACCTAGTTATAAAATTCAAGTACCTAGTTAAAAAATTCAAGTACCTAGTTAAAAAATTCAAGTATATAGTTAAAAAAGTCAAGTACCTAGTTAAAAAAGTCAAGTACCTAGTTAAAAAATTCAAGTACCTAGTTGGTAAATCTTATAATAAAAAATTCCTCATAAGTAAATGAATGAAAAGGCTCCAATCAAAGTATATGATTTTAGCGAAAAGAACACTTATCAGAATAAGCACGACCTTGCACCTCAGTGGCCATTTAGATTATTAATTTGTGGAAGTTCAGGAACAGGGAAAACCAATTTACTCTTGAATTTAATTTATGAATACATCTGTTTCAACCGAATATACTTGTATGCAAAAGATCTTGAAGAAGATAAATATAAAGAACTTATAGACAATTTAACCACCTTGGAATCAAAATGTAAAACGAATATTTTAACCGTAAGTAATGACCTTAATGATATTATCGATGTTGATGACCTAGACCCTAATTATCAAAACTTGATTATCTTTGACGATTTTGTAACTGAAAAAGACCAGAAGAAAATAGAAGATTTATTCATAAGAGGAAGAAAGAAAAATGCTTCGATTGTTTATTTATCACAGAGCTATCGTAAAACGCCAAAGGTGGTAAGACTTCAGTGTAATTATTTTGCATTCTTTCAGTGTTCTAATCCAAAAGAAGTAAAATTAATAAGACAAAGCCATGTATCCAGTATAGACAATGAAAAATTTCTCAAACAATTCGAGGTTGCAACCAATGGCTACGGTTTTTTCTTCATAGATTTAAAAACAAAAGATATAACCCTTAAGTACAGGAAAAACTTTGAAAAATTTACCGGATAATTTATTTCTATAATAAATGAATAAATTCGGTAGTGTTGGAAAAAAGGTTGGTAACGAATCGAAAGTTACTGATGAAAATGGTAACATTAACCTACAAGATAAGAGAATTATTAATTTAGGGGATGCGAAAGCAGACCAGGACGCTATTAGCTTAAGATCTATGACTATTATTTTGAACCAATTTAAAGAAGAAATTACCGCAGAACAAGTGGGGATAAATCAGTATTTTAACGAAGATATCAACAGATTAACTGCTGTAGATGATTCTCCTGATAATTCGTTGGTAAGGAATAAAGATAAAGGTTTATTTGTAAAACAAACAATTCGAGTTAATGAAAAAGAAATTGATGCTGAAAACAAGTTGATAACAAATGTTCAAGAACCTAGAAACAAAAATGACGCTGTTAATTTAGGAACGTTAGTTACGTATCTTTTAGATTTTGACAAAAAGCTCGAAAACCAACAAATCCTTAGCAAAAGTAATGAAACAAAGATTGGTGACCTTAGCAAAAGTATTGACAAAAAGCTTTTTGACCTTAGGAAAAGTATTGACAAAAAGCTCGAAAACCAACATAAAATGCACAGTAATGTTATTACAAATGATTTGGACCAAGATCTGCATATCAATGGTATTGAAAGAGCAGTCGTAAACATTTTAAAAAGGCTTTTAGAGCAAAAACCTGTTGATCAAGATTTTGTTAAGAAAACAGAAGACTTCATGAAGACTAAACTAAAGAAATAAAATTTATATGATAAATTATTTTTCTAATAAATGGTTGAAACAATGGAGTATACAGTTTATTTATCAAAGCTTCAGAAAGGAAAGCTGAAGAAATGTTTTGGTGCTAAACAAAAATGTCAGATACGTGTTAGTCATAGTAGACAGAATGAACGAGAACCAGTCAAGTTACTTTTAAGTAAACGACAAATTGATAAAATTGAAACATGTAAAATGAATAATAAGGGTTGTGACATTGACGTATCGTACAAGCAGATGAGAGAAGCGATTCAAAAAGGTGGATTACTTCCTTTCCTAATACCGTTGGCAATTACCCTTGGAAAGGCAGCTTTAACAAGCGGAGCTGCTGCTTTGGGTACATTCGCTGGTAAGAAATTGGTGGATAACATAACCAACACAGGTGGGACGCTTACACTTCCTGGAACACAAAAAGTCGTGGGACGTGGAAGGCCTAAGAAGGAAACCGATGATGTCAACACAGGTGGTGCGCTTACACTTCCTGGAACACAAAAAGTTGTAGGTCATGGTGTACGGGGAAGGCCTAGGAAGTCAAAAAACGGGGACATCAAAAAAGAAGCAAAAGTAAAGTAGGACCTCTAACCAATTTTGATATTATGGATGCATTAGGGGATATACCACATTTTAGAGGTGTTTTCTCTATAGATACGTTACCTAAACAAATAAACGATTCGGAATGTGGTGTAGTTAATTATGATAAACTCGGAATGCCTGGAACTCACTGGGTAGCGTATTGTAATCTACCTAATCAACCCTATGTCGAATTTTTTGATTCTTTCGGTATACCCCCAGGAAAAGAAAAATTAAATATCTAAAAACTTCAAAGAAAAAAATAGCTTATGAAAATCTTGCCGTTCAGAATATAGATGAATTAAACTGTGGATTGCATTGTATTTCCTACATTAAGCGCAGTTCTTAGTTTATTCATCTCTCGTCTTTTTGTTTATAAAAATTGTTTTCTAATAAATGGAGATTTATTGTATGAAATGTAAAAAGAAAACTGACACTGAATCAATGTTTAAAACTGTGTCACAGAAAAATAATGTTCCAATGGTGAAAGGTAATTGTGTTATTTGCGGATCGAGGAAAAATCTGTTTTTAAAAAAAACCTCGACGCAGAAAAAGATATTTTAAAGACGTATTATTCTCATTATTCAGGTGTTGATGATATTTACAGAAAATTAAAAGAAAATGGAGTGAACGTTTCTAAAGATAAAATAAAAAGTGTGTTGCAAAATGAGAATGTGTATACGTTACACAAACCTTCCTATCACAATTTTGAAAGGAGACGAGTGTATGTTCACCATGTAGACGAGCAATGGCAAGCTGATTTAGTTGACATGCAGAAATATAAAAAAGAAAATAATAAAACAAATTACATCTTGACTATTATTGATTGCTTTAGTAAATATGCTTGGTGTGTCCCTTTGAAAGATAAAACGGGTGCTGAAATAATCAAGGCATTCAGTTATATATTTAAAGAAAGAATTCCTAAAAAACTACAAACTGATAAAGGTAAAGAATTTGTAATGCGAAATGTTCAAACATTTTTGAAAAATAACGACATACACTGGTTTGCATCTGAAAGTGAATTGAAAGCGCAAATCGTTGAACGATTCAATAGAACGTTGAAAGAAAAGTTATGGAAATATTTTACTCACAATAACACTACTAAATGGATTGATATTTTACCTTTATTTGTTAGAAATTATAATAACTCTTATCATCGTTCAATACAAATGAAACCAGTAGATGCTAGTAAAAAGGTAAATCAGAAAAAGGTTTACAATGCTTTGTTTCCTCCAGCAGATGACTACACAATCACAGGAAATTACAATGTAGGAGATTTAGTTAGAATTAAAAAAGAAAAAAGTATTTTTGATAAAGGTTATTTACCTAACTACACGAATGAAGTATTCCAGATAGCAACCGTTAGACCTACCACCCCCATTACTTATGAAATATCTGACAAAAGTGGGGAATTAATTCAAGGAGGGTTTTATGAAAAAGAACTTTCAAAATTTATTATGAAATAAAATTACTTGTATATAAATGGATTCAAGACGCTTGAGTGATATGTTATCGGGTATAGTTACGAACAGAGAAATCCAAAGAAAACAAGTTCAACAATACGAGATGGAGAAAGCAGGGTTTCGGGAATATGCTTCAGAATTAAACGCTCCAGTTGTTACGGCACAAAAAGAAAACACTAAAGATACCATCAAAAAATTACAAGAAAACACTGAAGCTATCATCGAAAAATTAGAGGAGGTGGATATTAATTCAAGAAGCCGGCTTCTCCAATTAGGTGAACCGTATAAATCAGCTTTACAAAGACAACAATATCAGATTCCAGTTTCAGAGGTAGAAACGCAGTCAACACAATCGACCGCTTTAGAAGCATCTCCAGATTTACCAACAAGTATCAAAATCGTTGATATGGATCCAGGTGTTGATAAAGAGTTATTAAAAGCACTTAATGTAAAATATAGAGAGAATCATACAAGATATAAAGGAGAATATTTTGAGATG
Source organism: Branchinecta sandiegonensis (assembly GCA_030848855.1). Taxonomy (NCBI): domain Eukaryota; kingdom Metazoa; phylum Arthropoda; class Branchiopoda; order Anostraca; family Branchinectidae; genus Branchinecta; species Branchinecta sandiegonensis. The sequence continues at coordinate 16,229,059 of JAUPMV010000016.1, read as the reverse complement.
CCTAATTATTACTTTGATAACCCAGAGAATATAGAAGATGCTTTGTCTGAATTAACACCTATAAGTCAAAGTTATGGTGGTTTGAAAAGTAAAAGTAGTTCTAGTAAGTATGATAAAATTATTTTATTTATTCAAGACTATAAGGATAGATTAAAACAAATTCAATCTAGTAGACCCTTTATCAAACAACAAGGAACTGGAATATTTATGAATTGTGATGAAATGATTAAAAAATTGTACACTTTGATAGGTAGTAGAGTGAACGGGAATACATCTGATGAGGTGAGGAATGAAGCTATTGATATTTTGGATTCGTTAATGCGAAATAAATTCTTAAATAAGAGAGAATACAATTCAATATATAAAAATTATTTCTAATAAATGGTGTTGTTAAACATTGAAGGTAATGAAAGTATCATTGATATAACATTTAGTCAACCAATCGAATTGAATCGTAATTGGGATTATGAAATAGGTTTGAATCAGTGTACTTTGTGGTATTCGTGGCATAATATAAGTGATAAATTTGGAAATAATACATTTCAATATAGGAAAGATGAAGAGGAGGGATGGATGAATGTTACTATTCCTAACGGGATGTATAACGATGATTGTTTGAATTATTTTTTGTGTCAGTATTTTGATACACCAAAAGATAAATGTCCTATTGTAATCTCATCCAATCCAGCATCTATGAGATTTGTCATAGTATTACAAGAAAAATATGTGTTTCGATTTAATAGTGACTTGTGTCAGATTTTAGGCTTTGAGAAGGATATTGAGATTTCTAAGAAAATTAATGAAGGTACAAAGCTTCCGAATATAACAAGAAGCGTTGATAAAATTCAAATTCACTGCTCTCTTGTAAACAGTTCTATCGTAAACAAAAGTAAATCAGACGTTATTTGGACATTTGTTCCGAATACTGAACCGGGTTGCCAAATTGTTGAGAATCCTAGACAATTAATATATCTTCCTATCAACACAAAAGACTTTATTTACTCGTTGAGAATGACAATTACTGATCAGTTGGGAAGACCTATCGATTTGAATGGTGATAACGTTGGATACGTTTTGCATTTGAGAAAAGCTTAAAGGATTAGTGAAATAAAATTATTTACCTATAAATGTTGTTAAATAATAAGCGATTACTTTACAATAAGCAGTACGGAAGTGGGATCGGTAGTATATTCAAAAACATTGCTAATTCCCAGTTATTCCAGACGTCAGCAAAACAAATAAAAGATGGAGCATTGTCAATGTTTAATAATATTATAAAACCGAGATTTGAGCTGCTGAAAAACAGAGCAATAGAATATGGAAAAGATTTGATTGATGTCAACAAGAAGGAACTGATTGATGTGATTGGAAATAAGAAATCGATGAAGGATCTTATAGGTACAAATAAAAGAATTTTAAATCAAAGAAGTCAGGACTTGATTAAAACGTTAATGACTGGAAATGGGTTAAAGATTCTGAAATGATTTTTATTGAATAATTTCCTTCTTATATAAATGGCAGTAAATAAAATTATTAGTCCGCAATGGAACATATTTGATGAGCCACTTGTGGATGATACAGTGGTCAAGTATGAATTTAAAGAAATTCGAGAAACAGATGTGAATGTATCCAATAAGTCAGAGTTTGAATTTGTAACAAAGAAATTAGATTCCTGGTTCTATCCAAGTGAAAGTTATCTTGAGGTAGGCGTAATAATAGTAAAAGCTGACGGAACTAATATAGCTGCAACTGATGTCGCTACGTTGACGAATAATGGATTTAATTTATTTAGTACCGCCGAGTATGTCATAAACGATACACCAGTTGAAAAAATTAATCATGTTGGTATTACAACTACCGTTACAAAGCTGATTGAATACTCTGATGATTACTCTAGAAGTGCTGCTAGAAACCATTTTTGGTACAAGGATTATAATCAAGGAACTGATATCAACCCTATAACTAGTTCATTTACCGTACCTGCAGAAGGAAAACTAACAGCAGGAAATATGAATGTCACTTCTGAGCCTAATCCCAATTATAATAAAGGGTTTGAAAAGAGATATAATAGAACTAAAAACAGCAAATTAGTGAATATGTATTTACCATTATCAGAGTTGTTTGGATTCTTGAAAGGAAACAAACGATTTTTTAGAGGTGCATCACACAGAATATGTCTAAGAAGAAATGATGATAATAATATGATTGTAAAAAATGGAAATACTAATTTTAAAGTCGTCATTGATTATTTATCCTGGAAAATTCCTGTTATAGCTCCTAGTATTGAAATGATGAGTCAATTGGAAAAGGGTTTGGCAAAGGATAAAAAGTATAATTTGATGTGGGAAGCTTGTAATACTTATAAAAGTGATGTTAGTCAGAATAAGGAACACACATGGAAAGTTTGTGTCTGAGAGAAATAGTCCTACAAAAATCGTTGTGATGTTACAGAAAAATGAAAAGCATAACAACCAAAAAAAGAATAATATGGTGTTTGATCATATGAATTTGACGGATATAGAGGTTAGAATTAACGGGGATAAATACCCAGAAGAACCCCTCAAATGCGACTTTAGTGAGGAAAAATGCACATACTCGAATCTTTACAACAGATACATACACATGGGTTATAAGCAATTAGCGTTTGATACTGGTAGTGTAGTCAATATCGAAGAATTTAAAGAAGTATATCCACTATTTTGTTTCGATGTTTCTAAACACGAGTCAAATATTTATAATGGAACCACTGCTGATATTGAAATTAGTATAACTTTAAAAGATCCTCAACCCGTACCATACAATATTTACTGTGTTCTATATTATGAAAGAAAAGCTACATTGGATATCATTAATAAAAATATGTATGTGAGTTTGTGATTTGGATTTTTATTAAAGAAAATCAGCCGCTAATAAATGGAGGTCTTGAATACAATCAGAATGAATAAATACAATGAGACAGTCAAGAAAGAACAACTAGTTCTAGGATTGAAATATACAATCGTTAAAATGAGAATGGCTAAGACAAAATATGGTGACAAGTTAGTTGTAGTTATCAATCATAACAAGAAGATGTGTGATCTGTTTATACCACAGAGATACAATTCGGTTGCTGATGAGTTACTTCTAAAGAACAATCTTATTTTACAGCCTATTTTGCGTGTAAATAAGAACTCGGAACAATATGTTGACTTGGAACTGTTTACTCAGTAATTGATATTTGGATAAAAAATTGAAAAAAAAAAAAGTAGTAGTTTATATGTAGTATAAAGGTTAATATTTCCTATTTCTTGGTACATTTATTTGGAAAAAAAGAAAATACAAATATCTATAAAAAGGGTGAAATTTCGGAAAAAAGCATGTTAAAATTTAAGAAATCGATGTTAAAATGGGGTTTTGAAATTTGGGGGAGGGTGGGGTAGAACCCGGTTTATATAACTACTATATACAATAGGTGAAAGCTCTTATGGCAATAGCAAGGGTAGATAGGTAGTATGTATTCCAGCTAAGGGTAGCACACGGTCCGGATCAAATTCCATCAGGATCGGATCAAGCGTTTGACAGTTTGGCCTATTAGACGATATCTAGGAGCCCCCCTTCACAGTTCCCGGATCCTGTCCGGAAGTGTTAATATGCGCAGGGCTAGTGAAAGTCTTGTCCTCGAAGTCCCGTCCCGATCCCTCAATTCTAAAAGCGCCATAAGAGTTTCGCTACCCCCAACTCTTTCAATTATCGCCGGGGCTTGTGTTACATTGGGTTGGTCATTAATAATTAATTATCGGAAGCGTTTTATTCGTAGTTCAGAAAATATAAAAGACGTAAAAGAATATTCCATTTCCCCTTGGAAACGTAGATTTTGGGTGGAACTTCCTGGAAATGGTGGTTTTGAATATCCTGCTAAAAACATAGATTTTAGTAAAGCATCGTGGTTTTTGGGGTTTTTGGAAGAACCGCGATTGTGCAAGCTAACGGAAGTGGTGGTGGTGGAAGCAGGAACTGGAGAGCGGTTTTAGAGACAGATACGTACGAGAGGCGAAGGAGATACGAATTAAAAACAAGCCGAGAAAAAGCTGTTGTGCATTGGACTATTTTGTGACCAGCAATTTATAATACAGTAAGTCAGCTCGAACCACCAAACGAAAGACTACGATCCCAAATACGCCTTTGAAGAGTTGAACGATTCCCCCGTTCGCACGCTACCGTTATGTTCGCAAGTCGGGGTTAGCTCTCGGTCAGAGTATCGACATTGAACCAGCAACGAAAGGTCCATCGCGGGAACTCGGAAGTAAAGAGTAATAACGCGAGTAATAACCTCTTCGGTTCACTGGTGACGCGTTTGTCTTTCGTTTGGAAGGGAATCATAGGCTAGATATAGTGTTTTGAGTGTATTTTCCTTTAGACCGGGTTAGAATGTCTGAAGATGACACATCAAATATGTCCCTTGGCACACTTTGCAAAATCGCATCTCAAGTCTCCACTTTCTCTGGGAGCGAAGACGTTTTGATATTTATTGAGACGCTCGAAAATTTAAAATTCTGGGATAAGTCTATTCAGAGCGATGAACTTATCCGGTTGGCATTCATGAAAACGACAGGTCAGGCGGCTAATTTCCTAACCAGTCACGCGAAATTTGAGTCATTCGATGATTTGAAGAAAGCCCTTGCCAGGCAGTTTGAACACACGTCCCTTAGGGCACGGTTGGTCCACGAAACTCTTCGTCTGGAGGATGGCGAAGATCCGTTTCCGTTTTTCGAAAAATTGAAATTAAAAACTTTGAAACTTATGGGTTTGGATCAAGTTCCGTCGGCAACCGAAGGAAGCGTTGATGGCTATTCAAATCTTTTGAAAAACCTCCTCCTAGACAGCCTTTCCCCTCAACTAGGAATGCGGGTGGTCGCGAAGTGTCCCAAAGATTTTGAGGAAGCCACACAGTTTTTGATAAACGATTTTCGTGCACGTGAATTTGCTAAAGCCAAGTCGCCTCATGTGCTTTCTAATATTGCTTCCGTTTCAGTCGAAACTAGGCCTAGTATACTAGCAAATGGAGCCACACGAGATGGCAGGGTCTCAGAAAACATACCAGATAAGCGTACCGACGGCACTATTTTCCGGCGTTCAAGTCGCCCAACGTTTCGCCGTCGGGAACCGTCACAAAGTAACCGACTGTCAAATGACATAAGCAGCTTCAGGGGTAGATCTAGTGACATGAGAGGGGTTCGGGAAGGTTCCTATGGGAGGTCCGAGTCCCGGAAACCTGGCGGTTCGAATAAGAATTGTTTCAACTGCAACAAAACCGGTCATTTTGCTCGGGAATGTCGCGCACCCCGTACCATGCGTTGCTATAGTTGTCAAAGAGTAGGGCATTTGGCAAGACAATGTCGCAGCCAATCTGCCGGTCCTCGTCCCAAGGAATGTTTTAAATGTGGGAAACCGGGACATTTCTCAAGGGAATGCCATCTAGCTGAAAACTTCAGTCGTTTAAACTTGTAAGGGGACGCGCACTTCGTCACGTTTCGGTAAATTCTGATGCGCATCCCGTCCCTTATCGTTCGACTAAAATTTTGGGAGAAAATTTTATAGCGTCGTATTTTGCTAATTGCAGTGGAGTAAATTGTAAAGTATTGCCGTATGTTAATGCTTCTGTGTGTGGTGTCTCTGTACGCGCGCTTGCCGATAGTGGCGCCTCGATATCGCTTTTAAGTTACGATATGTTTTTGCAGTTACCCGATTTAGTTAGGTCAAAGATAGTTAAAAACTATAATGATGTTAGCAGTGCTACCGGTCATTCCATGGAAATTATCGGGAGTATTTCAGAGAATGTTAATATTGACGAACATGAATACTTTGAGACGTTTTTGATAAGTGACAAATTGAAAATGCCGATGATATTAGGTTATGGATTCTTGAAGAAAAATGACCTATTAATTGATGCTAAGAATGACAAATTAATCCATAGAGGCTCTAACGGGGAAAGTCTGCGGTCTGTTTGTGAATTTTCTGACCCGTCGGCAAATCTGGTCAACCTTAAAGAACAAATGAAACCAAATTGTTGTTTTGCTCGAAGCCAGTCCTGTGGTCCACAGTCGATTCCTTGTTCCTCCGTTAGTCCTGTAGTTAATTTACCCCATCCCAGCTACCCTTGTCCACCTCCTATCAATGAAAGTGATGGTTTAAAATCAGAAATTGGGTTAGGAAAACCGGAGGTCGAATCGGCGAAATCGCCGAAACGCATATATAGGCTTCAACTTGTGTCTAGGGCTAGTGTTAATGCCAAGACCAGTAAGCGGTGCGTGTTATCTACTAGTAGGGGGCCAATAGATACGGACGGTTTATTTTTGGTTTCACCTACAAAGGAAATGAGCGAAAGATTCCCAGACTTAGTCCTACCGGAACAGCTTGTAACTACTCAGGATGGCATGTTTCAGGTGTTCATAGAGAACTATTCGGATAAAACTTTGAAAATTCCCCGGTTCTACATGGCAAATGCCGAAGCTTGGGTTCCGGAAGAAAACGTTTGCATGAGTATTTCTGAAACATTGAAACCCACAGAGGTCATTTCGGGTTCTGGTTTATTGCCAAACAATGAAGTGGATGGGTTTCTTAAAATGTTCAAATTAGATCATCTTGCAAAGAACCCAATCCGAAAACAAAATGTTGAGAAACTTCTTATTGATAATCATGACGTGTTTGCGAAAGACGATTTTGATTTGGGCACTTGTAATATTGAGCCTTTTGTAATTGACGTTGGTAATGCTTCCCCTCAGAAAGTCCGTCCATATCGCATCCCAGTCCACCTAGAACCAGTTGCAAAGGCAGAAATAGACCGTATGTTGGCCTGTAAGGTCATAGAGCCAACATCTTCACCGTGGCTGGCCCCTCTGCTGTTAGTAAAGAAAAAGGATGAATCTTATCGTGCCGTTACAGATTTTCGCCGACTGAATGACGTGACAGTTAGTGACGAGTTTCCTCTCCCCTATATTAATGCCATTTTAGACAAACTGCATGGTAAAAAGATTTTTTCTGTTCTCGATTGTTTAAGTGGCTATTGGCAGATGACAGTTGACCCGGAAAGTCGAAAATATACAGGATTTTCAGCTCCCGGCTACGAGCAATTCGTATACGCGAAACTCGCGTTTGGTCTAAAAAACGCGCCTGCGGCTTATAGTAGAATTATGCATCGAATTTTAAAACATCTGTTTGATGAAGGGGTCGCCGTTTATCTCGATGACGTGATAAACGCCTCCGATGACGACGATTCACACATGATTTTGTTGACTAAAGTTTTTGCAGCTTTTCGCAAAGCTGGTTTGAAGTTGAAAGCGCGGAAATGTGATTTTTTCAAGGAAGAAGTTATTTTCTTGGGTCACCGTGTCGATAAAAATGGAATTCGTCCCGATCCTAATAAGTTAAGTGCCGTACGTGACCTCGCGTATCCGAAAGACGTCAGTGAATTGCGATCCTGCATAGGTCTATTCTCATATTTCCGGAAATTTGTTCCCCAATTTTCGGCCATAGCGTCGCCCCTTATTAAACTCACGAAAAAGGAGGTATCTTTTGTTTTCGGTGATGAAGAAAAGAAGGCTTTTGAACAGCTTCGGTCTAAATTATTGGAAGAACCTATCCTTGGTCTTCCAGATCTTAGTCGAACAGCAAATCCGATGAAAATTTATTGCGATGCCAGCAACAAGGCGTGTGGGGGATTTTTGACACAAATTCAAAATGGGGTACAAAAGGTCTTGCAGTATACATCACGTACGTTCAATGACGCAGAGGTAAAACACGCCGCGGTTCAGAAGGAGGCCTTAGCCATTACGCACTGCATTAGGTCGTTTCGCCCTTACTTGCTTGGTAGAAAATTCATTGTCGCCTCAGATCATAAGCCTCTTCAGTGGTTGATGAAGAGCACAGGGAAGGATCTCACCGGGAAGTGGGCTAGAATGCAGATGGAACTGCAGGGGTACGATTTTGAGATTACACACATTCCGGGGGCTCAAAACGTTGTCGCAGACGCACTCAGTCGCCTTCCGACGGCTGATTCAAATCTCGATATAATGGCCGTGGTACCAGGGGCGGACAGCCAGTTCTCTTCACAGGAAATGCGTAATTTACAAGGGAAAGACGGGTTTTCGTCTGCGGTACGTAACTACCTTCAGCATGGTAGTGAGTTGCCCTCTCAAATCGAAAATCAAGTTTTGCACGAAATCGAAAATTTTGTACTAGATGATGGCTTACTTTGTTACGTTTACACCCCGTATCAAAACTGCCGTAGATCGGATCTGCGGGTAGTACCGGTTTTACCCCGCTCGCTTATTCCGGAAGTGCTATTTGATTGCCATGATTCTAAAATATCGGGTCATTTTGGGTTCCTCAAGACATATGAACGCGTGCGCAACCGTTTTTACTTCAGAAACATGTACAACGTTGTCAAACAATACGTTCAGTGTTGCCTTGACTGCTGTCAACGAAAAGGTCTTAACCATTTACCTAGGGCACCTTTGGGCACCATTCCCGAATCATCGAGACCACTCGATATGGTAGGCATTGATTTACTAGGTCCCTTACCTGTGTCCAGGCAAGGATCAAAGTATATAGTCGTTATCACTGATCACTTCACGAAATACATTGTTCTTACGGCCATAGCGGATAAAACAGCAAAAGCTGTTGCCAGAGCGTTCGTCGAGAATTTCATTCTGGTTTACGGAGCGTGTGAACGTTTAATTAGCGACCAGGGTTCAGAATTCATAAATGCGGTATTCAAAGGCATCCTTGAACTTCTAGACATTAAACAGCTTCGTACATCTGCTTACCATCCAGATGAATCTTATCGTGCCGTTACAGATTTTCGCCGACTGAATGACGTGACAGTTAGTGACGAGTTTCCTCTCCCCTATATTAATGCCATTTTAGACAAACTGCATGGTAAAAAGATTTTTTCTGTTCTCGATTGTTTAAGTGGCTATTGGCAGATGACAGTTGACCCGGAAAGTCGAAAATATACAGGATTTTCAGCTCCCGGCTACGAGCAATTCGTATACGCGAAACTCGCGTTTGGTCTAAAAAACGCGCCTGCGGCTTATAGTAGAATTATGCATCGAATTTTAAAACATCTGTTTGATGAAGGGGTCGCCGTTTATCTCGATGACGTGATAAACGCCTCCGATGACGACGATTCACACATGATTTTGTTGACTAAAGTTTTTGCAGCTTTTCGCAAAGCTGGTTTGAAGTTGAAAGCGCGGAAATGTGATTTTTTCAAGGAAGAAGTTATTTTCTTGGGTCACCGTGTCGATAAAAATGGAATTCGTCCCGATCCTAATAAGTTAAGTGCCGTACGTGACCTCGCGTATCCGAAAGACGTCAGTGAATTGCGATCCTGCATAGGTCTATTCTCATATTTCCGGAAATTTGTTCCCCAATTTTCGGCCATAGCGTCGCCCCTTATTAAACTCACGAAAAAGGAGGTATCTTTTGTTTTCGGTGATGAAGAAAAGAAGGCTTTTGAACAGCTTCGGTCTAAATTATTGGAAGAACCTATCCTTGGTCTTCCAGATCTTAGTCGAACAGCAAATCCGATGAAAATTTATTGCGATGCCAGCAACAAGGCGTGTGGGGGATTTTTGACACAAATTCAAAATGGGGTACAAAAGGTCTTGCAGTATACATCACGTACGTTCAATGACGCAGAGGTAAAACACGCCGCGGTTCAGAAGGAGGCCTTAGCCATTACGCACTGCATTAGGTCGTTTCGCCCTTACTTGCTTGGTAGAAAATTCATTGTCGCCTCAGATCATAAGCCTCTTCAGTGGTTGATGAAGAGCACAGGGAAGGATCTCACCGGGAAGTGGGCTAGAATGCAGATGGAACTGCAGGGGTACGATTTTGAGATTACACACATTCCGGGGGCTCAAAACGTTGTCGCAGACGCACTCAGTCGCCTTCCGACGGCTGATTCAAATCTCGATATAATGGCCGTGGTACCAGGGGCGGACAGCCAGTTCTCTTCACAGGAAATGCGTAATTTACAAGGGAAAGACGGGTTTTCGTCTGCGGTACGTAACTACCTTCAGCATGGTAGTGAGTTGCCCTCTCAAATCGAAAATCAAGTTTTGCACGAAATCGAAAATTTTGTACTAGATGATGGCTTACTTTGTTACGTTTACACCCCGTATCAAAACTGCCGTAGATCGGATCTGCGGGTAGTACCGGTTTTACCCCGCTCGCTTATTCCGGAAGTGCTATTTGATTGCCATGATTCTAAAATATCGGGTCATTTTGGGTTCCTCAAGACATATGAACGCGTGCGCAACCGTTTTTACTTCAGAAACATGTACAACGTTGTCAAACAATACGTTCAGTGTTGCCTTGACTGCTGTCAACGAAAAGGTCTTAACCATTTACCTAGGGCACCTTTGGGCACCATTCCCGAATCATCGAGACCACTCGATATGGTAGGCATTGATTTACTAGGTCCCTTACCTGTGTCCAGGCAAGGATCAAAGTATATAGTCGTTATCACTGATCACTTCACGAAATACATTGTTCTTACGGCCATAGCGGATAAAACAGCAAAAGCTGTTGCCAGAGCGTTCGTCGAGAATTTCATTCTGGTTTACGGAGCGTGTGAACGTTTAATTAGCGACCAGGGTTCAGAATTCATAAATGCGGTATTCAAAGGCATCCTTGAACTTCTAGACATTAAACAGCTTCGTACATCTGCTTACCATCCAATGTGTAACGGGGCGGTAGAAAGACGGAATAGGGATATTGCAAACATTTTAAGCCTTTATGTCAAAGATAGGGGACACTCTGATTGGGAGGATCAACTTCGTTATGTCCAGTTTGCTATGAATACGGCTTTTCATGAATCCATCTCAGATAATCCGTTCTATGCTATGTTCCTTCGCGACGTCCGTTTCCCGACGGACACTGTCATAAACAGTAGAGTTTATTATAATCTGGACACCGATTACAAATCAGAGATGATTACCCGACAAAGAACTGCGTACCAAATGATCAGAGAAAACTCTGACATTGCTCGGGAGAGGCAACGGTTTTATTACAACAGAAATGAGAATCAGAAACCTATAAAGGTGGGCGTTCTCGTCCTGTTGCATACTCCACCCGACGCGCGGCTACGAAAATTAGACAAAATACGATGGGCGGGACCGTACCGGGTATCGGCAATTTTAGAGAATGGGTTAAATTTTGAAATCACACGACTATCAGACGGACGGGTGGAAGTTGTCCATTACAACCGCTTGAAAACATACACTCCCAGGAGTCTGTGGGAAAATGACGTTGTGCAAGATGAGCTGATCGTTCCGCCGGATTCTGACGAAATTCCGTTGCCCGCTGTTGCCGATGAGCCAGCCGGCGGCAGACCTGATAGTTCCCCTATCAGGAAAACAGTTACTTGGTGGGACAAACCACCTCAAGGCCAGGAGACTATTTCAGGTTCCGTTCCACCCAATCCACCTCTCGAAGATATGTATGATATTGGCACAGGTATTTTTGTACCATTTGTTAGGCAACAAGCAAGTGTTTCTAGGCCAGAGTCCACAATCTCGAGTTCTGAGTCGGCTGAGGATTTTCCAAAATTTCGCCGACAGCCACTATTGCAACGTCCTTTGACTTTACAGCCGTATCATACTGAGCAATCAAATGAACATGGTGACTGCAAAAGACGTTATTCTGTTGGTTCTGAAGACATGGCATGGGATGACCTCTATACAGAAACGCCTGTTCGGCGTCAGGGTTTAGGAAGCTCTTCGAGCTTTGGGAGTGAGTCACTAGATGACGCACTAGTGAAAAGAGAACTTTTCACACCGATGGGAGTTAGGTGCTCCACGCCAACTTTCGGCGAGGCACCGGTTTCGGGTCCAGGTATCACGCCATCTCACGATTTCTACGAAGATCTAGCTGGTGCTTGGTTACCGTCACTCGATCCACCGAATTATCGTCTTAATTTCGAGAGCCCAGTTGTTCCGGATCAGCGTAGTGATTCTGTTGGTATAGATGATCCGTTTGCGGCTTGTGACTTTCCTCAGTCTAGCTCACGGGTTGACAGGTCTCCAGATTTTTCACCTGTTCGACCAGAAGATGAGTCACATAATCAAACGGTGATTGAGACACCTCATTCTCGTGGTGGTACAGTGTCTCGGTTACCGGAATCCGAAAGAACCAGCCCTCAACAAGAAGGCGGTCTGGGTATAAGTGAAGGCCTATCGGGTCAGTCCGGAGTCGTGTCGGATTCTAGCGTTGGGGTAAATGATGGGGTTAATCGTTCTGGTAGCATGCCTGAGCTGAGAGGACCGTTTGGAGAACTCGAATCTGACCACCCATGTTCGGAATGCCCTATTGATCTTAATAGCCCCCCACCAATTTTAATTCGTGACAGAGCTTTAAGCCACCCTACGGTTCGTTCGGAAGCTCTCAGACTACGAACGCAAGCTGCACGTCGAGGTGCACTTCAAGGCGTTAGGTTTGATCTGGCTACGAGAGGTACCAGACAAACGTCCAGAGAAATTCGCCCCCCAAATAGGTTAGGGTATGGTAAACTTGGAAGCCCTTATTTACCGGAAAATCATAGGCAATAAATAGAAGGGTAAATTAGTAAAAATGGATTCTACGTATAGTAGTTGCAGTGTTTTATTCTAAATTGAAAGAAAAATAAATACGATCAGACAAACATGGAAAGTTAACGAGAGGGATAAGATGGAGGCGCAGATAGCGCTTCAGAAGGAAAAGCTGGAAAACGCGTGAACAAAAGATCCAGTTAGCAATATCAGCAGAAAATCTTAGGTCTAAAATAAAATCTAATAAACGTTAGGCTGAATTAACCAATAGTTGAACTCCGGGGCGTAAAAGGTCACCTTGCAGACGTGCAAGAGCTGCTCTTTGAAGCCCAGGATAAACTCGTTGAGCTATTGCGATTTTTGTTCATATGAAAGATAATAGAATAGTCGTCAGTGGTTGCTAAATTAAATTAGTAATGTTGCTGTTTTACTGCGTAATCGCTTGGCTTTGTTTTGCTTCATATTGTGTTTGATGTAGCCAATAATACACGGACAAGAACGTTTATTGTATTGTTCCCTTGTTTCAGACAAATGGAACAAATCATAAAATTTAAGTTAGTTAGTAATAGACCCAGAGTTATAACATTAAAGGCCAAATTATGTTTTTACTATTGGTCTATTGTTATGCGACACCCTGGAAAAGTGTTTGAGACAGGCTCGAGCTGTCTCGGCACCGAAGACGGGTACAGTCTAAAACTTTTCTAGTCGACCTAAAAATCTAAAAAAAATAATTTAGAAGCAGTAGGCCTAATTAGTAGGAAGTTTCAAACTCTTTTAATCCGTTTCATCGACGTTAAGTTAATTAAATCCGTCACGAAATTTGAATTCATGTGTGACGTAGTATAGAGCATGACGAAGTGTGTATGACATAAAAGAAGACCTGTAGAGCTTGTGAAGCCAAGATTTTAAATATTGCTACTCCTGATGTAGATCTGCGGTTTGGTTTCAGCCAAACGACCTAGCGGTTTAACTGCATATCGCAACTTTAATTTAATTTCAACTCGATTCGTTTAATGGTCGATTGATCTTGCTTAATTTGTTGTTCTAGTTTTCAGTTTGAGACTAACAGAGAAAGCCCATTAAGTTTGAATGGATTACGTCACGAGTTGAACTATCAAAACTTGCGGTAGAGTTATCATTTGCGTTCTTTTAACGACAAACGAGAAGTCGAGAGAATTTTAAACTGCCACGTAATTTGCGGTCTTGGCATTTGCTATATTTTAAATATCAAAGACGTGGAGTTTTAAATAATACCGAAACACGTGAACAAGTGAAACGTGAAGAAATGAAAAAAAATTTGAAAGAAATTTGGATTATGAAATTATCACAAAGAGAAGACGTGAGGATATCGCGAAGTAAGCGGTTAAATAACTGTTCTAGATATAATGCGTTTACTATTTTACAGATTTTAATTTAAAGTAGAAGTGAATCCAAGGATTATCAGTGTGTCGCCGTTGTAAGGCGTGATGGAGGAAAGACACAGTCCACATACAATACGGAGAAAGACGGACAAGCGGAATCACCACCCCTCATTGGATTGGGAGTCAACCTGTATGTGGACGAGGAGTTGTCTGCACCGCCAGAGGTTCTTAATGAAGAACCCAGGAGAAACGTAGCTATAAATCAATTTTATTACTATTTCATGTCAAAGTGCGTTTTTATCGCGTCCTTAGACTGATTACGTCATCGCGACACAGACGTCTATCGATCTAAAAGTACAAGTATCCGTTGACCAACTATTGACATTTTCTCGCACACTCCCAGGTAGACTAAGAACAACTGTTTAGAACCGTACCAAGGAGACTGCAATTGAGCAGTTAATCGAAATTCTGTCACTACCCGAAAACACTCAAGTTAAAAAGGGAGATGATAGTGCGACTGTACCATGTTGAGACATCGAATCATAGGTCACTCACAACAACAAGCCTAATGAAAGTAAGAGGTTACGACAACCTATATTACGAAATTGCGTATGAAGTATGAACTTCATCTGTGACATATTTGTTAGAATTGCCATACAGTTCTAACGGCTAAGAGTAAGCCAACTTCTAAAGACGCCAGTGTGTACAGAAGCATGTATATAAGCGAAACTATTTATTCAGCGAAATTATCGAAATGGCCATACCATTATAATGGCCAAACGCCAGCCAACTATTATGCAGTCCCTTATGGCTAAAATCGGGCGTCAGAGGACAGCCGATTCTAGCCATCGGCTAGTAAAGTCTTACTAGCCGGCATTTTATTGTATGCTAATTTGCTTATTTGTTCACAGGAGCTGACGACCGGTTGTATAAAGGAACTTCGTTGCAAACTCATTCAGCTACGCTGGCATAGAGGTCATGGAAGCTGACCGCTTGGAGACACGCCGAGCCGAGCCGAGCCGAGTCCTCGCCGAGCATCAAGAGCCAATGGAGGAGAATACAAAATTAAACATTGATGATTTTAAATTTGACAACTGCTTTGGCAAGGCGAATTTCAGAGTCGTGGTAATGTAGTTCTCGTTCCTTGCGTCGCGACCACAGCTTCTAAGTTTGCACATGGTTTAAGTAGAACTTTAAAAGAGAAAAAGTTTATTCCGTTTTTAATTCTGGGAGGTTGGTTCGAAAGCAAACTTTTCCAAATATTTGATATTTTAAAAAAGTAATTGTGTCGATTTTGCAGTATATCTCATTTTAAATTTACTAAATTTATAAAGTAAAATGGAGTGACCAGACGTTAGTGATACTTATCCTTCTTTGTTGGTAGTTGTGATCGGAGAATCAAAACTTGATTTCGTCGAAATAAAAATAGACCCCACCCCGAACGAAATTTTTCGAAAGGGGGGAGGGATATAGAATTTATTTTATTGTTTTGAATATTTTTATAAAATATTACGCTTGGCCAGGAGAGTAGACAGCTAGTAGTGCTGGAGCACCGACTTCGGGTCCATAAAACCCTGTAGTCACCGCTATGAGAACCCTCAGGCAAAGCAAGAGTTGAGGCTTTTAAGAATTAAGAATCTTATTTTCACAAAGCCGATACTGAAACTAGGTTGACCTGTTGTAACCTCAGGTTAGGCAGATTGACCGATTGGTAGAGTTAAAAATAATTGAAATCAAAATTAAGTTTAAGCAGTAGAAAGCTAAGTAGAAGATATCAAGTTTTGACGTGGTTCTGTTTTGTCGGAGACAAAACTTTTCAGGGAAGGAAGGAGTGTTACATTGGGTTGGTCATTAATAATTAATTATCGGAAGCGTTTTATTCGTAGTTCAGAAAATATAAAAGACGTAAAAGAATATTCCATTTCCCCTTGGAAACGTAGATTTTGGGTGGAACTTCCTGGAAATGGTGGTTTTGAATATCCTGCTAAAAACATAGATTTTAGTAAAGCATCGTGGTTTTTGGGGTTTTTGGAAGAACCGCGATTGTGCAAGCTAACGGAAGTGGTGGTGGTGGAAGCAGGAACTGGAGAGCGGTTTTAGAGACAGATACGTACGAGAGGCGAAGGAGATACGAATTAAAAACAAGCCGAGAAAAAGCTGTTGTGCATTGGACTATTTTGTGACCAGCAATTTATAATACAGTAAGTCAGCTCGAACCACCAAACGAAAGACTACGATCCCAAATACGCCTTTGAAGAGTTGAACGATTCCCCCGTTCGCACGCTACCGTTATGTTCGCAAGTCGGGGTTAGCTCTCGGTCAGAGTATCGACATTGAACCAGCAACGAAAGGTCCATCGCGGGAACTCGGAAGTAAAGAGTAATAACGCGAGTAATAACCTCTTCGGTTCACTTGGTGCAGACTTTTAACTGGAACATCTTGGGAATGTATTCTTGCCAAAGCTTCGATATCTCTGAACATGGATTGAAATTTTTGGAGAATGGCTAATGTGTGCCCCATGCGGTATTTGAAGTAGCTAGTTCTCTACGTGTCTTTATTTCTAAAAGTGAGGCAATCCTGATAGACAATCTATCAGACGCTTTACATTCCTTTTTCCTCCATGGCTTCTTTGGTCAGACCTTTAAAGCCATGAAAAACCACCCCTCCCCATTGACTGGCAAGATAAATGTCGTAATTTTTCCACTGTGACAATCGACCCATAAAAGCTCAATTAAGTTGACAAAGGGAAAGGATTAAATTGAAATGTTTGTGGTTGTTTCGCCTCAGGCGTTTCAAATCTGTCATTGTAAAACCACATTTTGATGTGACTTACAGACCAGACCGATCGTCATAGGCTGTCTGACCACAGAAAATGCAAGTTCATAAACTCCGAAAAATGTGACCAATAGAGTAATATATGAAAAGAAGAAATAGGAATGTTTGATGAATACACTTTCGATTAGCGTGTCACGGGGGAATTTACTTTTATTTTATTTTTCACCTGGTTGAGTCTCTCCATTTTATCAAGAATGATTGTATGCAGCTGTTTGTGTTTTTACATTGTTAGTCTACCTGGCTCTTATTGGCCGTTAATGAGTTTAAATTAATAGATGCTCCTTGACTAGATGCTAATGTGGAATCTTTGCTACATGAATGGCATTTTGCAAGACATTTTGCAACTTTGCGGCCTTACTCCCTGCTTGATTTTTACATAACGCTTCGTGGTGTCCACGAGACAGTGAGAACTTCGTTGCCATAATTTCATAGACATCACTGTCATCCGATTAGTAAACTGATAATAAAAGGCTTTGTCGACCATACTTTAGATACATGGACAGATGTTTATTAGAGCCTTCCGGCCGTGTGAAAAAAAAACAAAAAAAAACAGTACAGCATTCCCAATTACAGACGGACGACACCTTTGTTCTAACCAACTTCACTTCCAGTTCTCATTAATATATCATACTTTCATGGTAGTACGGATCATGGTTAAACCTTTAGGCTCTGTTTTCATCATTACCATATTGGTGAGTTCTAGTCAAAGTCTACAGGAAATTTTGCGCAATCTGTGAGCGAGTAGTACCGAACAGCATCCGAAACAGTTCTCCACTTAAAGTCAATATCAAAACCTGAGCTTCGTAATTCTAAACTAATGTTCAGCTTTTGCTTCATACAAACCCACCCTCTATTGTTACCCACTGTAAAAAGGAGACAAGATTACAGGTACCAATCGTTCCTGCGCTACATAGCAACGTGTCGCAAGCAAGAAAGAAAATAAATACGATATAAGCCATTTCGCAAGGATAAAGCGTAATTGACAGCAAAAATCACGAACATCCCATTGCTAATTGTTCATAGAAGTTTTGCTAGCTCGTGGGAGGAGTCTAGGAATTCTGGCGCTGCAGAATTGGGCGGAAAGGGTGTCAGACAATAGTTGCGTTTTTCTCCGAATTCTCCGTTCCAAATTATAGCTTCTGAATTATCGATTCTCGTAAAAATTACCGTTTTTGCTCCTGTGACTTCTCCATTCTCGCTTTTGACAAAAAAAATTAATTTGGTAGCTCGTCCGCAAACCGGTATATTTGTTTATGCATAATGAACACCCTCACTCCGTTCAGGGAGGAGAACAGAGGAGAATCGAGAATTAACCATCGGAGCAACTTCTCGATTCTGCAGAATCGCGAGACTTTCCCCGTTCTCGATTCTGACGAAAGAGCAAGAAAAGGACTTCACTTCATCTGAGTAGTCCAAAAACGCGAAATAGGAGAATTCGGAGGAGAAATGCGAGGAAAATTCGGATCAAAAACGCAACTAATGAGGAAAGGGGTTTGAGACTGAATATATCGATTCAGTTGAATGCATGTATAGTACTGTCATGTTTTCTGAGAATATTGTGGAAGGCAAGCTTGCATGTAAAATAGAGAGGACAATTGGTTTGAAGCAGAAAAAGCGTATTTCCAGCAGGTTTTGTCCGGAAGTCCCGCTCTATTTAATGTTTATTGTTCCAGTATTAGAAGAGAGTTGAATAGTTTCAAATTAGGTTCTGCTTTCTATTGACTTTGGCTCTTTTAAGCGAGAAAATCGGTGATCTGTCGTTACGGGTCGAGGTTATACTGTGTAAAATTTGATTCTACGGGTTTTAAGATGGATGGAGCGATCGCGGAAGTAAGTTGCGTTAATAATATAGGTAAGATAAGTCCTTTAAAGCACACATCGCACTATTTACTGCTCATATTCCAGCATTCAAAACTATCTGAATACTGTAAAACTAAACTCTGCTTTCAAAAAATTATCCAAGGCTTTGGCTGTTTTAAACTTTTTCCCTGACCCATTGACTACTAGCAAAAACTCGGCAAAATTCAGTAAACAGGTGTTACGCCTCAATAGCAAAATACTAGAACACTCGTCGGGAGCATAAGGCGGATGGAAACTAGTGAATCGTGGCAAGTGCAAAGATAGTGTAATATATGAAATTGGGTCTCCGGGCTTAATAATTACTGGATGCAGTCACAAAAGTAGGTTACATTGGCATTATAGGTACGACGGATCAGTAAACATTATATTGGTACGAACCAGTAAACATTGTATTGTGATAGTGTGTATAGCAGATAGCAGCTGCTGTGCATTTTGTTTTTTCCAAGTACTTCATCATGAGACACTGTAGTATACCTTATGTCGAACTGTTGGCCGTGGCCCAGTCCCATCTGTCATCGTTTTTAGTGGAGTGTTCCTTCGAACAATCCACTATTGCGAGCGCTGTAGCAGCTTTCGGTTTTCCCCGTATTTTGTGGAGATCATAACTCGTGAATCAGTGCAAGTATCAAGTTCAAACTTGGTGCACTTGTGGGTATTGGGGTCTAGATGCGCCTTTTGGGGGTCCCATCCACCGCCCCAACCCGGTTCAGGGGCAAATGGGCCCAGATTGCCCAATGAACAATGTTCATAACTTGACCAGAACTGGACATAGGACGATGAAATTCCTTGTACATGTAGATCCTGGGGCTGGGAATTTGCTTTTCAAGTTGCACCTCCCCTACTCACCCCATTCATGGGCAATTGGGCCCATGCAGATTGCCCAGGAGTAAAGTTCGCTACCCGTGACAGGAATCGACAGGTATCAAGTTGAAACTTGGTAGGCTTGTGAGCATTGGGGTCTCTTTTTACTTATTGCGGATCCCAAACCCCACCCCCACTTGGTTCAGGAGCAATTGGGCCTAGATTTCCCATTTTTAATGTATTTAACTTGACAATAACTGGAGATAAGGCGACGAAATTCCTTTTTGCTTTTGGATCATAGGGATTGGTTATATACATGTGGAGTTGAACCACCCCCCACCCTCCCCGTTCATTGGCAAGTGGGCCCAAATTGTCCATGAAAAAAGCTTTTGACCCGTGACTGGAATCAAACTCTAAGCTGGTATACTGGAGGAAAAAGAGGTGTAAATACGCATTTCGATGGTTACCGACCCCTCCCCCCCCCCCCCAGCTGGGCCCAGATTTTCCACGAGTTATGTTTGTCTCTGACAGGTCTCAAGTCCAACTCATGTATATTTTGGGAATTTAACTATGGATGAGTATTTCGGTGTAACAGCAACAAATAAGACGACGCGACGTACTTTAATCTTCAATGAACAGTTGGAAACTGAACTGTTTTGTCATATGATCGATGGTATGCCGTTCGTAATGAATTGCGACAAAAGGGGTGTTAGGCTGCTACGATTTGGTTTATTGCACTTGTTATTCCCTTGCTAGTGGAAAACATTTCTTTGGATTTATACTTGCGGTTGGTTTACATTTAAAGCTTTTAAAGTGGGATGATTACAAATTAGGTTATGTCAGTACTTGTTTGGTTATTGGGGATGTGAAATGTCTTGGTTCTAAAGCTGTTTGTACATAAAATTTGATAAACATTTTACTTTCGCACTTCACGTGTGAGCGCTTCCGCACTTGTTTCCCTTAGGACTTGTCTGAGTCTCTTCTGCTTCATAGCCCAGTGATTGCTAACCAGTTTGAGCCCAACCCTGTTATTGATAAAGCATAAACGGCTACAAGATTTTCATTGTACTGTGTCAAATTAGTCTCACCCATCGTCACTGCTATTTATTTAACCGTTACCCGTGACAGGAATCAACAGGTACCAAGTTGAAACTTGGTAGGTTTGTAAGCATTGGGATCTCTTTTTGGGATCCCAAAACGTAAGGGGAAGGATACCTATGACGTCGCAAAAGTTGTCCGTCTGTCTGTGAGTACGAAAAATCTCGAAGGGAATGAGATATTTGGATGAAACCTGGTGTAAGGGTTACAAAAATTTGATACTCTATCTTTAGTGTGCTTCGCCCTCGTTTTATCAAGACTCGTTACAAATGAACTGAATTTATTTCTTACAGGCTATCATTATGCGACGTCCGTTCCAAAATGACCCTTACACCAGGGGCGTAACTAACATCCTAGGGTTGGGGGGTGGGACCCGAATGTGCCGACAAATTTCTGACTGTGCCGACGGAACATCGTCGTAGTGAGAAGAGACGATGAACTCAGAGCTTGACGAATGCTAATTTTGGGCCAAATTATGCCGACGGATTTCCCTACTCCCCTGAGTTACGCCCCCCCCCCCCCATTACTACTTGAAAATGTTGGCAGTCGATCGGCATCTATCGCCTTTGAAAGTAGGTTCACTTTTGGTCGTTTTTCACAGAGGGTCATGTTGCCCCAGTCGCGGTCAGAATGGATCGTATCAATCAAGCCTTAGCTGTAAAGGCAGAGAACTTTTGCAGACTTGAGAGAAAAGTTGATTGAACCTCAAGAGACTGCCAGCTTTGCACACTAACTCATATAAATTAAGAATGGAGTTTATCTTTTATTCTGTCACGGAAATTAATATGCCTTGTGTTGTATCTTGACCCGCTATTCGGGGTTTCGATCGAGAAATACGAAGACATATGAAATCTCCCAGCTTCGTTTTCCGGTTAAGTGAATAGTTCGGCCAGAATCGCCGGAATTGGGTGAAAACGGCAAATTTTAGGTTGTAGAAATGTCTCTGTTCATTTGTTCGTGTCAGTATAGGGACTGACCTGTCTATTCGCTTTGCGTCCCGTGGATGATCCCTTGTCATCTCATAAAGGACACCTGAACAATGAAACCATACTTGAACACACCATGGAGAATGCATTTACAGATGCCACGGAGAGCATTCTTCTCCTGAGCGTGACGTTTTCAAAATAGGGATGTTCGTTTCTGGAGGTTTGCACATGCAGACTCCAAGACAAAAAGCGCAATTCATTCAAATCTTGTACAGCGCTGGCCGGATCGTGTTGGAATTTCTTCTAGATATACGTTTGGGCTTAACTGGTTAAAAAATATTCCAGAAGAAGGGTTGATTGGAGACATTTGTACATTTCTAAAATTGTTCGGTACTGAAATATGGACAGATGCAAAATGGAGCAAAAATCATAGCTTGGAAACACTGTTTCGTATTTGGATTGGGTTTTCTGCAGGCAATGTTAACGGAAGTCATACAGAGAGGGATGATACTTTGTACTCTTCATTCAGGTGTCCTTTAAGGCGGAATATTTGTATTTTAAAATAGTCTAAACAAACTCATTAAAGAGGGCAACAAGTGCGCAAGAGCTCAGACGTGGAGTGTGTAAGTAAAATGTTTACAAAATCGTATATACCAAGAGCGTTAGAACCAAGCTATTTCCCATCCACAATAATCAAACAAGTAATTGAACTAACTTTATTTGAAAGCATCCCACTTAAGGAAAGGTGACGATGAAGTTTTTCGGGCAGTTTAAAAGCTTTTAGTATCAACAAACCGCAAGTAGAAATCCAAAGATCGCCTTGCAAGAACGGTTTCAGTTTTAATACTGAATGTCTTGCCAGGCAGTCCAACCCTCTATACTTCTTTTCAGTTAGAAGGTAATACAAGTGCAAGAAACCAAATCGCAGCAGCCTGATACCCATTTCGTCACAACTTCGTTAAGAGCGGCACATCATCGATCATATGACAAAAACGTCCAGTTTCCAACTTTTCATTAAAGAGTATAGTGCGTCCGGTGGTCTTATTTGTCACCCTTACAGCAACATCCACATCTATACATATATCCACAAATATACAAGACTTGAACTTAAACGAACTTAACTTATGGGAAATCTAGGCCCAGTTGCCCATTCACGGAAGGATGCGTGGGGGGGGGGCATCAAAGTGCATATTTAGACCCATATATACTCAAGTATACCAGCATGGAAAGGTGGTGTGGGAACCTAGGAGCTAAAAACACAAGCAATTCCCTTGTCCCCACAAGCAAAACCTAAAAAACTGGGCATTCTGGGCTCAATTACCCATGAACTGAGTAAAGGTGGGGTTTGGGAGCCCCAAAAACAAAAAAGAGACCCAAATGCACACAAAGCCCACCTAGTTTCAACTTGATACCTGTAGATTCCTGTCACAAACTTTAGTCTTGGCCAGTCTGGGCCAGAGGCGTTACTAGCCAAAATGTTTGGGGGGGGGGACGAGACATTTACCGACTGGCTAGTAATTTTTACCGACTTTTTCTGCAGAAAAAACGACTATTTTCAACAAAAAAATTGCATTTTTGAAAAAAATCGACTGATTTTCAGAAAAAACGACTATTTTGACGAAAAATCGTCCAATTTTCAGAAAAACCGACTGTTTTCATGAAAAAATTCAACTCTTTTGTACAAACAATCGCGGCGCTTCGCGCCGACTCGGTTATTTTGTGCAGACTGGCCGACAGCATTGGGGGGGGGGCGTCTCCCCCCCCCCCCCATGAACGGGATGTGTGGGGGAGGTGCAGCCTTAAAAGTATTTTTTCCAACCCTAGGGTCGACAGGTCTACAAGCACAAAGAATAATCACCGTCCTATATCCAGCTCAGGTGAAGTTATGAACATTATTCACTGGGCAATCTGGGCCCGATCGCCTCTGAACCGGGTGGGTGTGGGGGTGGACCCTCAAGAGTCACAACTAGACCAAAATGCCAGTATGTATACCAAGTTTCAACTTGATACCTGTAAAGGCTCAAGAGTTCTGAAGTCCAGGAAAACGGTGAAAACCGAAAATGGAAACCGGCCACAGCGGACACAAGAGTGGAGTCGTTCATAAATGAACACTCCACTAAAAATTAACATGAACGTAAGTACGTGCTAGACGCAATAAGTTGTGCACTGTGAGGCCGAGGGTTTGTCAACCCAGATGTTCAAACTTGAACAAACTTGATTTTGTAAATACAAGGTTCGTTTAAATAAATAAAAAAATACTACATGGGTAAATCAAAGACAGTTTCCCTTTTACAACTGAGTATCGTCGATTTCAATGTATTCGTCATACTCTAAAAGGTCACATTCTTCTGGCTCTGCTTCGGCTGTGGAAGCGATCGCGATGCCATCTATCGTGCGGGATGTCTCTGTGACGAATATTTGGGCAATGATGGCCATGACGATTAGCGCGAGGCCGTAAGGAAGCATGACGACAACCTACGGAAAGAAAATAAAAATTACTGTCCACGAAGACTATTTGATTGTAAAGTCTGCCTTTTTGTATTTTTCTTCGGTTTTAAAGTTTCGTCACCATCAAACCGTCACACCACATGTTCAGAAGTACCTTAAAAGATGGTATATAAGCCGAGGGGTTGCCCACTATCAATTTTAGTGTACAGCAAGTGACCGGTGCGAAACATTTGAAAGATCAATCGCCTGGCCCCGCTTGATTGGGTTGGTGCCGATCGGTGCAGGGAAAGGCTGTAAAGCAGGTGCAGGGGATTGGGCAGCTCTTAGATCTAACCGTAACATTGTACCCAGGGGCTTCGCAAGGGGGGGGGGGGTGCAGACCCCCCCCCCCACCTTTCTGGAGGCCCAAAATTTTACTAAAATTGTTTGGTATTTTTTCGATAGCAGAACTGTTCGATATTTTACGGGGACTCGGTAGTTATACAGAATCCTAAATAGGCTATCTGTACAAATCACTTCGGTATAATGATCGGGATTCGATATAATTGCCACTATTCGGTAGTTATCACGAATTTGGTGAAGAATTTACTGAATCATTTGGTAATTTTTCGATGCCGGAACTATTCGGTGATTCCGTAGTTACAGAGAATCATGAACAAGCTATTGGTTCAAAATTATTCGGCATCATGATTGGGAATCGGTAATTTTCAGTATAATTTCCAGTATTAGAAAGTTAACCACGAATCCTGACCTCGTTCCAGTTTCGACGAAACGTGTTCGGTACGTAGTCTTTCGATACCAAAACAAATTCGAGTTAATAGCCGGGATACGGTAGTTATAAAGAATCCCGAGCATGCTATCGGTCTAAACTTATTCGGTATAGTAACTGGGATTCGGTAATTTATTCGTTATAACTGCCAGGATTCGGAAGTTACCACGAACCTCGAAACTCAGAAGAGGTCGAGTGAAGCATTGGTCGCAGACAAAAGGGATAATTTATGATATTATCGATAGTCCTTACTTTTATTTTGGATCCCAAAAAGAAAATATAATCATATATATTTCGAAAATTCCGCCTGCAGCCTTTTCATAATAATAATAATTTATTTCTTACCCACAAATTCCAGAGGAAAAACAAGTGGAGTACAATAAAAAAAAGAAAGGAAGAAAATACTAAAATAACTATAAATACAAAAACACTAGCACATAAACAGGGGGGTAAGGGGGTGGTGTGGTGAAAACCGAGAGTATGCTGATCCTGACAGCTTCCTGTGTAGCATCAGTAATTTCTCCGAAATATCTGGAACACCAAACTTACGAATAATTACTCTATTCCGATGCCAAGGAGGGAGGTAAAGGAGGTAATATTCTCTATTTTGTGGAAAGTCGCGTCATTTGACGGGGGTTTTAAGCCAGTTTTAGGATTGAGATTTCGAAACATTAAAAGCTAGAATTAGGATGGAAATTAAAAAGCAAAAAAATTAGCCTTCGGCGCTCACTTTATGTGGTAATGGGTAGTGTTTTGACTATACTACAGCTGCTGCTGCTGCCGGAACGTCGATCCATCCGGTTTCTGGGACTTCTTAGAGTCTTAGTATTTAATCAACGGTAAATGATAGAATTTGTAAGAGAAGCAGTTAAATTTTAGTCTACAGAAAAAAGATGGATTTCAAAAAATTTCGCTTGCGGCGCTCGGTTTAATTTTCTCTTGGCTATAATAGATAGAAGCTGTGACTGCAATCATGCCCGGCAATATATTCTCCATGTGGGCTTCGCCAAAACGCCGCCTAATAGTTGGTTCATCGTCTTTCATGCTGCCCTTTCTTGTTACTCTTTCTACGTAATCGTTCCTGTTCCATAATTTAAAGCTCGAATTCTTAGTTCTAGGATTCGGTAAAATTTTTGAAAGATTCGGTAAAATTTTGGCTCTGCACCGCCCCACCGAAAATGCACTTGCGACGCCCCTGATTGTGCCATTACTAATTGCTCACTGATGATTTATTATGCAAGGTCGTAACAATTGACGAGTAGCTTAACGACTGAACCTGGTGCTATGTTCTTACGATCTCTTGTCGAAATTCGTAGGAACCTATTTCAGTGAACACATTTTCTGATTAAACATGTTCAACGTACTGGAGATCGAGCCATTCATTCTACAGGTTTGTTTTTATGGCACTTGCAGCCTCTGGCTCAAGTGCCATATACCGATCACAATTCCGTCTGTTGGTCTGTCGGTCGGTCCGAGTTTTTTGTCCCACATATCCGAGTTAGGGTACTTCCAGATGTGCTAGGACAATGAAACTTGGCAGGCATATCAGGGACCCGACCAAACTAACCTGGAAATAATCAGTTTCCCGATCCGACCATATGGGGGGGAGTGCGGGGCGCTGGAATCTGAAAATTTAGGGCATTTTGTCACACTTTTTCGAGTTAGGGTACTTCCAGTTGTGCTAGGACCATGAAACTTGGCAGGCATATCAGAGACCCGACCAAACAAAATTAGGAATAATCATTTTTCTGATCCGACCATTTGGGGGGGGGGGGGTGGAGGGCAGGGGAATCCGGGAAACTGAGAAGTGTGTAACTTTCGAACGGATGATCGGATTGTAATGAAACTTCATAACTGAAGAGAATATATATCTGTAATGTCCCGTTTAAAGTCTTGACCGGATTCGGTAGCCAGGGGCGAGTTGGGGGGGGGAGACCGGAAATTTCAAGAAACGATTAGAATGGAGGGATCGGAGTGAAACTTGCTGGGAAGAACAAGCATCTGCTCTAGATAAGTCCTTTAGACCATGGTACTGGATCCGGACACTTATGGGGGGGGGGGGGGTCCCGGAATTCCGGTGATGGTGGTTTTTTGGATTTTCACGGTGAAACTTGGCAGGCATATCAGGGACCCAATCAAACTGACTTCAAAATAAAAATAGTGTCGATCAGATAATGGTGGGGGAGTGGAGGGAGGGGAATCCGCAGGGGAATCCGGGAAATTGAGAAGTGTGTAACTTTCGAACGGATGATCGGATTGTAATGAAACTTCATAACTGAACAGAATATATATCTGTAATGTCCCGTTTAAAGTCTTGACCGGATTCGGTAGCCAGGGGGGAGTTGGGGGGGGGAGACCGGAAATTTCAAGAAACGGTTAGAATGGAGGGATCGGAGTGAAACTTGCTGGGAAGAACAAGCATCTGCTCTAGATAAGTCCTTTAGACCATTGTACTTGATCCGGACACTTATGGGGGGGGGGGGTCCCGGAATTCCGGTGATGGTGGTTTTGGGGATTTTCACGATGAAACTTGGCAGGCATATCAGGGACCCAATCAAACTGACTTCAAAATAAAAATTTTGTCGATCAGATAATGGTGGGGGGAGTGGAGGGAGGGGAATCCGAAATTTTAAGTCATGCGTAATTTTGGAATGGGTGATCGGATTCGAGTGAAATTTAAGAATTCAACAGAGGACATTTCTCCGATGATTTTTTTCATATCCGGACCGGATCCGGCAACTATTGGGGGGGGCGGAAAATACGTACCCCGTTTAGAATGGAGGGATCGGGATGGAACTTTGTGGGAAGAACAAACAGATGCTCTAGGTAAGTCATTTGCTGAATCGGATTGGCTACGTGCACCGCGGGGGAGCTGGGTGGGGTGGGGGGGTGGACCGGAAATCTCGAGAAACGGTTAGAATGATGGTATCGGAGTGAAACTTGCTGGGAAGAACAAACATCTGGTCCATGTAAATCTTTTACATAATTTGACTGGATCCGGACACTTGAGGGGGGGGAGGAGGGGTATCCCGGAATTCCGTTTTTTGGGGGATTTTCACGACGAAACTTGGAAGGCATATCAGGGACCCGGTCAAACTGACTTGGAATAAAAAAAAAATCCTCGATATGATAATCTTGGGGGGGGGGGGGGGTTGAGGGAGGGGAATCCGGAATATTGAGTCATGCGTAACTTTGGAACGGGTGATCGGATTCGAGTGAAATTTAATAATTAAACAGAGGACATTTTTCTCTTGTGACCTTTTTCATTTCCGGACCGAATCCGGCAATTATCGGGGGGAGGGCGGAAAATACTTGACCCGCTTAGACTGGTGTGATCTGGATCGAACTTCGTGGGAATGACAAACAGATGCTCTGGATTAATCATTTACAGAACCGGATTGGCTCCGGTTATTGTGGGTGGAGTTGGAGGAGGGGGAGGGGGGTCTGGGATTCCGGTGATCGCGCGTTAAGGTACTTCCAGATGTGCTAGGACGATGAAACTTCGCTGGAATATTGGAGACTCAACAACATTTGCTTAGAAATTGCTACTTCCCAAATCCGATTATTCCTTAAAGTACCAATCTTGACCGCAAAGTAAAAAAAATACTTTTAAGCAATATATGCATTTTCGTGATGCCCATCAGCCCATTAGCAGTTTTGCCTCAAGGGTTTTGCTTACAAATGAAGAAGCTCCCTTATAGCGCGCATCTCAACCGCAAAGTCGAAACTTACTTTTGATCAATCAAATCATCTTGACACATGCAAGTGCCATATGAGCTTACAGCTCTTGTTATAATCTGGATCTACCCTGGTGATCGAGGCTTAGGCAATCCTTTCAGACTGACAGATCTCGTGTCAAGCAAGATTTTATATCTGTAAATAAAACTCTCAAAAGTGATATAACCAGCCTTTTGAACTAAACAGAGGCCAACACAGTAGCGCTACCTATTGAATTCACCGCCCAAGATTTGGTGTAATCGAGATACTGACGGAAACGCTAGATGACTCAGTACATAAACGACTTTTCCTCCCTCAAGTCTTATCCGTTAACGTTGGATGATGAAGAGTTATTTGGTCGTATTAAAAACAAAATGGAATTCTATGAAGGAAGTGACCTTGAGAAAGAACTCTAACCCTCTTATCGTATTGACGAAGCCTCTTGGCTAAATATTTATCTGATCTGTATATGATTGGAAGGACTAAAGTATTGTAAGGTAATTACACAACCGACGAATACCCAGTGGTACGAGCGTGTATGAGCTAAAGCTATAGCAACATCAACCTACAAACAACACAACAACAACGACCTAACTGACGAAACCTTTTTTAATTTTTTAGAACACAAGTCTATGTCTAGTGCAAGCCGCAGTGAACACAGTTTCCATTTCAGTATTCTGCAGACATAGGCTACTTCCTGTTGCGTTTCACAAGGATTACAAAAACCCGTTTTAAAAAAACGTAAAAAAAACGCCCCCCCCCCCCCCCCCAAGTCTTGTCGGCCAGTCGGTAAAAATATCCGAGTTGGCGAGAAGCGCCGCGATTTTTCGTCAAAACAGTTGGTTTTTGTCATGAAAATAGTCGGTTTTTCTGAAAATTAGTCGTTTTTTCTGCTAAAATAGTCGGTAAAAGTTACCAGCCAGTCAGTATATGCTCCCCCCCCCCAAACATTTTGGCTAGTAACGCCTCTGTCAGGGCTGAATCGGAAGTGAGAGTGGTTGTAAGGATTAGAGGGTACGACTTGAGTTTCTTTGGACGTCTGACAGATTCTTTCAAGCCAGGTGTTAGTTTTGGTCGGAGAAAAAATTGACAAAACAGTTAAAGAACTACTGAGCGAAATCATCCCCTCCCCCCCCCCAGATTAAGGATTTGTTATACAAACGCCAGATCTGGGACAACGTTTATATCCAATCAATGAAAATGAATCTTGTTTCCCCTCTTAGCTTCAGTATTATACTGGCCAGAAAGGTGGATTATGTAGCCTATGGCTACAGATACAAATCACAATTGAACCTAGACGGTGGTGGAAAGCGATTTATCCGTTTAAAGGACTTGGGGAACTTCTATTACCGATCCTCTCTACTTCTCTAATCGCCTAATCCACTCTCGTTTCTGACGTCAAAATTATCCACCCCTAAAAGCACTACGCCGATGTGTGCATCAACCGTATCTGGTTCTTTCGAAGCGTATCAGGATCTCACTTATTTATTCCGAGGAGATCATTTCCGATTAGTCAATTTTCTCCATGTGTCCCATCATAGCTATATAGGTCCTTTTCTGAAAAGTGCAACAGCGCCGTTTCATAGGACAGGTGTGTAAGAATATTTAACATACACTGTTTCTACCGTTACTTGTGCTTTTAAGAAAAGGTAGTGGTAGTTCTTTCTCTAAGAAAAAAAAGGAATCTTACCGTAAATGAGAATCGACGAAATCTTGTGAAAAGTCCTTGCTACTTCTTGTCCTTCTGTACACGAACTAGCACAATCTCTGACGCGCCATTACAACAATTCTGATCGGTAATCCTCTTGCAAAACAAAGCAGCTTATAGTATTTCGCAACTAATTAGCCTAGCCGATTGAACATATACATTATTTTTATTTGTGTAGCTTCAGAAAAGTCGAAAAGGTAATTTATCAGCTCTGTTATGCTGCGAAGATGCGATCAGGGTTTTCTGGGCGGATTTTCCGCACTTTGGTCATGAAGTAGAACTGACGATGGTGCAGAAAATCGTGTCAGGAAATCTATGGAGGTTTTTCGCGAGCTGGAAAGCAAAGTCGGAATCACTTTCCAACCGGGTTTTCGCGCTTTCGAAACCAAAGCAGCTTTCCCGGAAAGTGATTCCACGAGGTTGGTGGAAAGCTCCGCGGAAAGTCTATTTTTTCGGCGGGAATTTCAAATGTGTGGAGAAAAACAGTGCAAGTATCCCTAATAAAATAAAAAAGGCAATCGTTATTAAGGTGACTCGATGGAATATATGAGCATGAAAGAACCATTAAGTAAACCATATTTATTCGAAAAAGTTTGTAATTCGACATTTTCCCGGCGATGTCAGCTATCCATCCGTTTTCGCGATCAGTCCAGCGGAAAAGTGGAAAGTTATTCCAGGAATAGGGTGTGTTCCAACCTTTTGCCGATACTAACTATGAGGGATCGACAACCTCGAAATTGGCCTCAAAAACGATAAAAGTAAACAGTTTCGTTTTTGATCGAAGCTTGAATTTACCTTCAATCTCAAAGATGTCTATTTAAATACCGTTTTGGTCGACAGTCACAGTTTCCTTGTCCTTCAAACTCTGACCGTCAAACTTCGTGAGCTAGCAAGTTCGAAGTTGGCTTGAATCGTCGAAGAAACGTCGACCGGGCAAGGATCGTGGGAGTAGTAAAAATACTAACTAAACAAACGGCGAATTTCGACGGGCGTTCGAAAACGGAAATTAACCAACCGGCTAAGGGAACGGCGAACAAAACTTCGATCAAAAACGCAACTAATTTATCTGCCGTCCTAACTGTCAAGAAGCGAAACCTTAATCCTGTGGCCTAGCTAGGACTCTACAGGGAATTTCGTTTTAGAATTTCTGAGGCCAAAGACGTTTTTTAGCGACAATCCCGGATTACAATCCTAGATACCTGGTTCACTTTTTAGCGACAATCCCGGATTATAATACTAGATACCTGATTCAACAGCGAATTGACAAGACGACTACCCGAAGATCTTGCTCCGTTGCAACATTCCCGAATCCACGATCCAAGAACGAATCCGGATTGTCAGAGAAAACGCATTTTGTAGAATCCAGATTGTGAATCGTCAATCTTGATTGTCACGGAAAAACGCCTCAATCTGATGTGTTCGCGGGCCCCTACTGTACCATTGTTGTTCTGATTTAGGTTGCGGGGGCGTTTTTCGGGGCGTAGCTAACTGCAGCTTTAAAGGACCCATCTTACTTATTCTGCCTTTTATAATATACTTAGCTCCCATATTGAATCATAAGTTGCTAAAATACCCACCTTTCTCCTTTGTTTCGTTTCGTAACTACGAATTTTTAGCGATTTTTCGGCTTTGCCGAGTTTTCCTGTCACCCAACGAAAAGCTTGCCGGAATCTTCAACATCTGCTGACAACTCTTTCACACACAAGGATGTGATAATCTTCTGTTTATTACTTCTTTTATTTCCTTAGTTTTCCCACTTTTTAACCACTGCACGTTCAGTTTTCAAATGTTTTGCGCCCAGCCGCCGCGTTGGAGAGCAGGAAGGCTGCATACAGTCGACAAGCGCTAACAAGAGAATCGCTAATTTGAGGTGGAAAGTAATGGTATTTTCAAAAACTTTTTTTCTGATTCATTTCGTGGGGAAAATATCATTTCTAGTGAGAGTTGTGCTTTAACAGTTTTCTCAACTTTTCAATTGTTAAACTTCTCAACTATGCTTATAGAGCACCGTTAAAAATAGTTAACAATCAAGTTCTGGAAGGGAAATTGTAGGCGGCGGAGGTTCAGTTCGCTATCAGAATCCTCGAACGCAAAAAGGCAACAATATGTTGAGAATCGTTGCGTTCTGGAACGTAGCCTTAGATGTTGATGATGTAACTTGTACAAGGGAGTCTTACCGTGAAAATAAACGAGAATTGGTTGCATTTAAAGTATAGGATTCCGAGACTGGGTTGAGACAAGAGTTGTTTGGAGTGAGAGTGTGTTTCCAGGCCTTTCAACTCTTTTGAAGGTTCCTCTGGACAGGATTAGCACACAGGGCAAAGTGCACAGGGCGATTAGCAAATATATACATAGTGGTCATAATTATATTATTTTTTTTTCTTGTTGTGATGGCCCTTGGTAGCTTTTATGCATTAAATCTGTCTATCTACACAGCCCATGGCCCACATGGCGAGGCCAGTAGGAAAACCAAAACTTAGGGATTTGAACCCATAACCTTCGGCTGCGATAAACAGGGTTGCCACATCAGAAAAATTTAGAGAATGACTTTTGGCTGAGACAGATAGGGAATTGGGAGTGAAATTCTATTTTCATGAAAACACGTGAAATGGTCATTTTTGGTCGGAATCACTGCTGTAAAAATGCTCTTTGGCGGAATCTCAATCGGTTCAGAATCCTCCGAGCATGACGAGCCCGAAAAAAGTCCAAAAAATTTCCCTTCTTCAGTCCCACCGAAAGTAAAAAATAACTCTTTAAGTAGTACAGACAGAATGGAATGCTTTAAAATTACTTGCATTGGGTTGAATTCCGCGTTTATTTTTGTATTTTCTGGAATTGTCACACTATTGTAGGACAAATCTGGACATTTTCATAAATAGAGTGAATTTTATCTCCTACGTAGGACAAGAGTGACAAAAAAAATCGTGACAATTCACACTATCGTGCGACATATGGCAACCCTGGCGATAAATCCGAAGGTTAAGCATTGTCCTAATAGGTGTTGTAAGGTGTATTACGGCGTATAAAGCTTATTACAGATTCCTCTTTTCCTCGGAGCGCGCTGTAATAAGGTGAATAAAGGAAAATAGACTAGCGCTCTATTCTGGCTTATGCAGGGCCAATCAGATCGCTTGGTTGGTTCCGCCAGCGGGCAGAGGAAAGAACAGCGTCGTCAGGGTTGCCACGGGAAGCACTAAAGTTCTAGTTTGGTGGAAGCTGAAGAAACAACTTTTCTAAAAAATAACACGTTTTGTTCTGTTGCGACTGCTTACTGCTAGTTCAAGAACTTGTGCTGTCCATCCGTAGATTTAATTGCTTTTTACAATATATTGGGCGTCAAATGTACTGGTGTACTTCAAGTAACACTAAGAGCACTTTTCTGATCTTTAGAAACTTGAAAAACTGTATGAGCTTGGCAACACTGCACGCTGCATTGATAAGAACCTCTCTGGTTCGTATTTGAACGGGCGTGTGTATTAAGACGTAAACATCGCGTGTAGCGTTATTCAGCTTATTACACCTATTAGGACAATGCTTTACGGGTTGTAATTTACGCCCCTAAATGAAGAACAAAGCAGCACTCAAGTTACTCAGCTGGGCAGGGTAAAGAGGCTTACCGACGAAACGTCCCCAGGGTGAAAGGTCCCCAAGAATAGACTTTTAATTTCGCCTTGATCTTCTGGTGCGTGATCGACGTAGGATAACTTTGGAGTTCACATCACAGATGTAGGGACATTCTTTACAGGCAGGAAAGAGCGGACGCTTCAGATTTGCAGCTTTTCTCTTAAAAATTTACAGCGTAATATGCCTTACCCTGGACGCGTTTTTTTTTGGTTTACGGTTATTTTGAACAATAAGCTCCCCGGAGGAAAGAAGCGGAAGCCTGGTCTGGCCCAAAAAGAATCAAAAAAGGAGAATGAAAAATCAGTGTAGTATCGTAAGGGCAGATAAAGGTAGCATGGGAAGTTAAAAATCTTGTTTTGTGCACGTTGTACTGCATGGAATAATATTAGTATACTTCGTCGATTCTAATCTCTCGTTCCCTTACCTTGGTCTTTAATCTGAATTGAAAGAATGCCGGCTCTGATGTAAGTCATGAAATCTCCTCCCCCCCCCCCCAATTTTTGTTTTTATATATTAAGTTATCGGTCTATTCTAGCAGGGGACGTTTCACTATGGGGACGCTTAGCCACGGCACGTTTTGTCATTGGGACGTTTCGCCACGGGGACGTTTTGTCACAGGGACGTTTAGTCATGGGGACGTTTCACCAGGGAATGTTTCGCCGACAACCCGGAGACGCGCGGCTGTAGCAATGAGCGTCACCAAAGTAAACGGATTTTATATTTGATTGATTGATTTGTAGATACTTCAGAAAACACCCAGCTCCGAAAAAAAGAATAAATTTTTAGCGTTATCGGTAGATTTTAAATTTCGACTCTACCACCAGTTCTTCAAGGCGTTGGAAGGGTTATGAGAAGCGGTACCAAGAAAAGGGATTACATTTAAAGCGCCATCTAAATGAAGTCAGAAAGACTTCTTCCTGAAATGGTCCCTTGCGAATCCTCGAACTTGATTCGAATCCTATGTCAGCCAATCACCGACGCGCATTGCGTGTTGCGCCAGTGACGTTCTGGCTCTTCGCCAGGCACACGGCGATTCTTCATCGACACGTAGAGTCGGCCATAAAGACTATTGAATATCGATGGTTGGTAAGGTCCGTAAACGCCCGTAAATCACCGAAGTACGGAACTACAAATCGCCCATACATGCCGCCGACAAGTACCCATCTTAGCTGGAAGGAAGAAGAAGAGACAGGTGACTCCAAAACCAAAATGCAGAAGAATCTCTACCCTTTCGACGACCCAATGAAACAGCAACAGGACCAAAGGTTTCGATGGAATCCCAAAAGTCCACTATTTGATCCGGACAATTTGGGTCTTGTCTTCGCCAGACTCCTTGAACTTTTCTACTATTAAAATTTAGAAACAGATTAAGGCCAAATAACTAATCATCTTAGAAAACCAAGTTTAGATATGGATTCAGGATGTGTGTTTACCCTTATAAGTCATAGTTATTTTGACGAAACAGATCGAAACTTCCTGCCTTACTTCTGCCAATTTTCCGGTTTCGGCGGAATTTCAAAACTATTTGTCCGGCGAAAAAAGAAAGCTCAAAAACGAGTTCAGTGTATCACATTACCCCTATATCCAACATCTAATCAATTTCAAATAAAAACTTAACTTGCAACAAATTTTCCAGTTTCAGCCGGATTCCGGGCGAACTATATGTCCGGATAAAAATTGATTGTCGTATACAGATTCAGCATATCTTCTTACGCCGAAATCGGACATCTAATCAACTACAAATACAACTTTTGCTTTTAACAAATTTTCCGGTTTTGTGCCATGATTTTCGCATCAGTGTTCAGCATGTCTTCTTACCCCTGAACCGACTATTTCATTAGCTGTTTAAAAACATTTTTGTTGTCCCTTAATTTGAACTCCTACCCCACCCCTAAATCTTTCCCTTGAACCAAAGGATCCTCACACCAAGTTTCGTGGAAATATCTCATTCCCTTCTAAAGTTATCGTGCTTACAGAAGGACAGACAGACGGGCAACTTTTGCGATGTCATAGGTATCCCTCCACTTACGTTTTGGGATCCCAAAAACAGCAGCCATGCCCAGAATGAAATCACGGACCAGCTTTAACTCCAACAAAATTTCAAAGAAGAAGTTCACATCATCGGATATTAAACTGTTTTCACACGTTCATTTTTCAGCTTGAGCGGCTTGACCCTGAAGAGGTCCCTTGTCAAGAAGGGCCGAAATATGGCTCTAATAAAATGTAGCTGACATACCCGTTTTGCACCGACAAATATGATTCGCAGTCAGCTTGGGCTGAAGGAACATTTATCCCCGACAGGGGCGTCCCGAGCCTTTCTTCATTGGGGGGGGGGGGGGGGGGCGAACCTGGTAAAAATTGACCGAATCGGTACCTGATATTGACCGAATTTATAATGCGTTTGTAAAACACAGCGAGTTGCCTCCAATTAGCTATAATGTAAAAAGCTGCATAGTATGTAAAAAGTCAAGTCTAAAGAGAAAATTTGGCATGTTTTCACGCTCTTCCACTTCTGTTTTTTTTCTGGAATATGCAGTCACTAGCATTTTACCTTTGGGGGATCTCAGTTTTGCCAACAGGACTTGAAAATGTGCCGACAAAAAACGCAGTTGCTGCCAAGCGACAACGTCGTGAACGGCTGTACCCAGGAAAAATTAAAGCGCTGCAGGCTAAGTTTTTTTTAATCCGCCTTTTTTCTGGCAAACCCTAGCTTTTAATGTTGTTCAAGCCCCTCCATATTCCAAACCTCAAACGCCAACTAAATGACGTAGGCTACCTTTCTTCTAAATAGTGAATTACCGCTAAATGTGCCGCGGGCAAAATTTTTTGGAAACACTCATGATCAAAGTTCCTTTTTGCGATCTCAAGGCTACCTATTAAACCACAGAGCTGCATGACGAAAAAAGGTTCCATCCAGGGTAAAGTAGATGTAAAGTACATTTATTCTGAATTTACAGCAAACAAAAATAGGCTAGTTTTCACGTCAAGAGACGTGCTTATTCCTGAAGTAATGCAATCATTGGAAGTATAAGTTAAGTAATGAATGGAAACCAGCTGAAGCTACCGTTAAATGGTAAAGAACAAGAGCTAAATAAATGCCACTTAAATTACCAAGCTCAGTAACTGGGGTGAACCAAATTATGAATTCGTACTACGGAAAAACTGACTAAAAAAATAAGGAGCAGATCGGGAGCGGTATAACGACCGAATTTCGGAATTAAATAGAACTCTGGGTAGAACCCCCTAAAACAACCGAATGTGGTAAATCTGGTAACAGATGCGGACCA
Source organism: Branchinecta sandiegonensis (assembly GCA_030848855.1). Classification (NCBI taxonomy): domain Eukaryota; kingdom Metazoa; phylum Arthropoda; class Branchiopoda; order Anostraca; family Branchinectidae; genus Branchinecta; species Branchinecta sandiegonensis. The sequence continues at coordinate 16,192,053 of JAUPMV010000016.1, read as the reverse complement.
AACAAAAATCAGGTGAATTACCGAATTCGGTAACGAATCAGAAAAAAATGAACCTGATTAATCACCGAATTATGAAATGGATTGACCGAATGCAACAGAACAGATACGGACTTGAGAAAAGTCCGGTGAATAACCGAATTCGCTTACGAGTTTGACCAAATATACGTTAAATTACCGAATTTACGTAGTATCGAATGCGGTGAAATCGACTCGGACTGAACAAAAGTTAGATGAATTGTCGAATTCGGTCACGAATCAGAACCAAATGAATCTGATTAATGACCGAATTATGAAATAGACTGACCGAATGCGATAGAACAGATAAGGACTTGAGAAAAGTCCGGTGAACAACCGAATTCGCTAACGAGTGTAAATGAATACGTTGTGTGACCAAGTAAATACGTTAAATAACCGAAGTTAGGTAGGAACGTACCGAATGCGGTGAAATCGACTCGGACTGAACAAAGGTTGGATTAATTAGCAAATTCTATAAAGAATGAGAACCAATAAACACGTTAAATCGCCTAATTTGGAAATGTGGTACAAAAGATTTTATAAAATAGGCATCACGGCTTCGCCGCGATGCCCATTTTGACCGAATTTTTGCCTTCGGCGAAAATTTGACCGAATGCCCAAATCGTAGGGGGGCGCTGCGCCCCCCCCCCTCGGGACGCCCCTGATCCCCGTAGTATGGAACTACAAATCGCCCAAACATGCCGCGGACAAGCAGAAGCGTTACTAGCCAAAATGTTTGAGGGGGGGGGGGGCAAGGATTTTACCGACTAGCTGGTAATTTTTACCGACTGTTTTTCCAGAAAAAAAAGAATATTTTCAATAAAAAGACGACAGTCTCGAAAAATTTGACTGATTTTCAGAAAAAAACTACTGTTTTGACGAAAAACCGACTGATTTTCAGAAAAATCTACTGTTTGAATGAAAAAATCAACTGTTTTGGCGAAAATCGCGAATCGGCTATTTTTTACCGACTGGCCGACCTCTCCAAGAACGGCCAAAATATAGTGTCCCAAAATAAAATGTAGCTGACATCTGTTTTGCACCGTCAAATTAGAATCGACAAACTTGTTGAAGTTGAACAGAACAGGGTTAGGTAGTGCACAAATAGAGGCAGAGGCATTTTAAACAGTTTTATACATGGCTAGACCAAAGTAACGTGTCATTGTAAACTTTGTGCTAGCGCATCTACCGTTCAAAAAATAACTAATCTGGATGGAATTTTATGAAGGGATGAGGGGCGTCTAATACGACAGACAGAAGTCGTCACTGGCCGCTTATAACAAAACTTCCAAGTGTGACAAAGCCAAGTCTTCGAAGCGGGTCCCGTCCATAGTGGCTGAATGGCCAGTACACTAAACTCACAAACGAAGGGTCGCCGGTTCTAGTCTCGGTGGTGCCTATCGTTTGGTTCTGGGCGGGGTTAGTGGCATTTCCCTGTATAAGACCAGCGTAAACCCCACCGAGCTTCAAATCAATAAGTACCTAGAGAAACCTAGGGAAAGCGAGGTCAGCGTCGGATGATTCGCCCCCAAGCACACCATTGCACTCCCGGCCGAGGGAAGAGCATCAGGAGATCGGTCGTAAACCTCCAATGGTTGCAAGCCAAAGTTTACTTTTGATTACATTTCAACAGACGAAGTCCGTTACGACAAAATATGAAGACGAGCTGTAATCTTTAAACATATGAACACTTTAATCACAGAATCTATCACATCTTCCATCACTTACCAACCCGCGAAGAACGTGCCACATTAGCACTTTAAAGCAGGTTACGCCACCTGAGCCAGCCACCTTTCGAATCGTGTAAAAGGTATTCCTATAGGAAGTATTTTCCCACGTCTTGATTTTCTGCGCCAGTACCATAGATGGCTCAGGAAGTGTGGCATGGCTTTGAAGGCTCGTGTGACATGTTTTCTTCCATGCGGGGGCTTTAAGCCGCTTTCACATTGACACGTCGTTGCGATGCGCTGCGTATGCGTTTATCTTGCGCTTCGTACAGGTTGCGTAGCGTATCTTTTACATCTGCACGACAAGGTTTCACGCGGATGGGTATTTACATTTTCCTTTTTGGGTTTCTTAAACTGAATTCTCGTTTCTTTCATCATTACTAAGATTTTCTTCATCGTTAGAAGGTTTTCTCCAGTTTGTCTTCAAAACTTCCATTCTTCACTAAGAAATCTGAAGCGTAAATTTCGACGCAAAACAGGAATAGAACTTGGTTCTATTCTTGCGTTGCGTTTTATTTGTCTGCGTAAGCTCTGCGTTGCGTCACCGCAAACACGATGCAGAGGTTGCGTAGCTCAGTGTGAAAGTCTCGACGCGTCAGTGTAAAAGCGGCTTTAGAGCAACAACGTTTCAAATGCTATATATAAGGTCTCGTTGGTTCACCACCTCGTAGTCTTCGGCTTCAACGCCATCTTCAAAGATCTGGATGGCAAGGGGGATGCCGTCGACTGTTCTCGACGTTTCAGCAATGAACATTCCGGCGATAATCATCATTACCACCATGACAAGGCCGTATTGAAGCATTTTGTTAGTTCACACACCAGGTCCTGGAGGAAAATGTAACTTACTGAATTAAGTTAATTACGTAAACTAAAGGTAAGAAAACTATTAGCTTTCAAGGCGTGCTCTCTGAAAGTCGGAACTGATAAAAGTTGCATCGTAAGCATTCTAGCAGTTGTAACGTCTAGAACCTCCCCCCCCCCCAACACAGGACCCGAGGTGAAGCCACGACTCGATCCGACCGCTGGGTCATCTAGGTGCGCGGTTCGGAAGCACCCGACATGGGGAGGAACAAAATGTTGTTTTTTTTGCAGGTATATGGAAAATGTGTAGAAAAATCAGACTAATTACTAGCTTTATCGATTTCTTTTGGTATTTTAATTTCTGTTTTTCTTATTTACTGCCGCAAGTCCAAAGAAAACAGGATGTAAACTGGATCACAGTAAACAAACGCCGTAAATTATACCAAATTCGTTATAGTGATTATCTTGAAGCCGAATCCCAGTTATTATACCGAATAAGTTTAGACCGATAGCATGCTCGGGATTCTGTATAACTACCGTATCTCGGTTACTGTACCGAATTCTTTTGGTATCGAATTAAGACTACCGAACAATGTTCATATTCGGTATTACTTTCGTCGAAACTGGAAAAGTCAGGATTCGTGGTTAACTACCTAATCCTGAAAACTATACTCTGTGCTTTTCCTCGCTGGTCTGTACCCGATTCTGAGGAAAAAAGATACCAGTCGAATGCGTTCATGTTTTTATGGCACTTGCCTTCCGGCCAAGTGCCATATACCGATCACATTTCCGTCGGTCGGTCGGTCGGTCGGTCGGTCGGTCGGTTAGTCCGGTGTTTGCGAGTTAGGGTTCTTCCAGATATGCTAGGACGATGAAACTTGGCAGGCATATCAGGGACCCGACCAAACGAGCTTGGAAATAGTCACTTGCCCGATCCGACCATCGTGGGGGGAGGGGGATGTGGTGGAATCCGGAACATAGGGACATTCATAACTTTCGAACGGGTGATCGGATCATCATCATGAAACTGAAACTTAATATCTGGAAAGATCTCGTGTCTCAGATGTCTCATTTCAAGTCCGGACCGGATCCGATGAATCTGGGGGGGGAGTCGGAGGGTGGAACCGGAAATCTTGTGAAATTCTCAGAGTGGAGCGATCGGGATGAAACTTGGTGGTGAGAACAAGCACAAGCTCTAGATACATCACTGACCGAACTGGACCGGACTCGGACACTGTGGGGGGAGTTGGAGGGGGGTTCCGGAATTCCGGCGATCCGTAGTTAATGTACTTCCAGGTGGGCTAGGATGATAAGACTTGGCAGGCATATCAGGGACCCGAACAAACTAATTCGGAAATAGTCACTTGCCCGATGCGACCATCGTGGGGGGAGGGGGAGATGGCGGAACCGGAAAATAGGGACATGCATAACTTTCGAACGGGTGACCGGATCTTAATGAAACATGATATCTGGAAAGATCTCTGGTCTCAAATGTCTCATTTCAAGTTCTGACCGGATCCAACGGATCTGGGGGGGGGGGGGTCGGAGGGGAGAACCGGAAATCGTGTGAAACTCTTAGAGTGAAGCGATCGAGATGAAACTTGGTACCAAGAACAAGCTCATGCTCTAGATACATCACTGACACAACTAGACCGGATTCGAACACTGTGGGGGGAGGTGGAGGGGGGTTCCAGAAGTCCAGCGATCCGTAGCTATTGTACTTCCAGTTGGGCTAGGACGAAAAAACTTGGCAGAAATCTCAGGGACCCTACCAGATTAACTTGGAAACAGTCACTTGCCCGATCTGACTATCGGGGGGGGGGGGAGACGGCAGAATCCGGAATTAGTAGCATGCATAACTTACGAATGGGTTAGCGGATCTTAACGAGACTTGATATCTTGAAAGACCTCATGTCTCAGCATGTCATATTTCAAGTCCGGACCGGATCCGCTGAACTGGGGGGGGGGGGGGGGCGGAGGGGATAGCCGGACATCTTGTGACTCGCATAGAGCGGAGCGATCAGGATGAAACTTGGTGGGAAGTACAGGGACAAGTCCTAGGTGCATCAGTGACAGAATCGGACCGGATTCGGGTACCGAGGGGGGAGAGCGCTGTAGGGGGTGTACGGAATTCCGGTGATCGTGGGTTAAGGTATTTCCAGATGTGCTAGGACGATAAAACTATGCTGGATCATTAGAAACTTGACATCATTGGGTATGAGACATCGTCACTCTCTGATCCGACCATCCTTTAAAGAACTCATCTTAACGGCAAAGTAAAAAAACAATAACTTAAGCAAAATGTACTTTTTCACGGTCTCCATGAGCACATGATCCTTTTTGCCTCAAGGGTTTTGCTTAGAAATTAACAAATACCAAAAAAAAAAAAAATAATTTGACCATCACTTCCATCTGACCCAGTCTTGCAAGTGCCATATGAGCTTCCAGCTCTTGTTTTAAATATCTCCGTTTTCTTCTGTACCTTCCTCGTCGCATGCGCAATCATCGAATCATGGAGAAGTTTTTTGTCTTGGACCCAACTGTCAAGCTAAAAGAAATAAGCGAACATCTTCTGCCATCATTCAACCGCCTTCCTGCCCATTGCCCAATGCGCCAGCTAATGCAGTAAATTTGTTGTTCTTTTCGTATTTCGTTGTGTAGCCTATTTCTTGTTTTGCGTGTAGTTATCTTTTGCTGTCGCTGTAGATTTTGTACCCTCTGTATTTACTGTTAAGCGTTAAATTACCTTCTTTTCTGTATGTACTGTGCAAATGCCTTTCACTAGGTTGCACGTAATAAATTCATTCATTCATTGATTCATACTGAATAAATTACCGAATCCCAATCATGATACCGAATAATTTTGAACCAATAGCTTATTCTGGATTTTGAAATCGAAAAATTACCAAATATCTCAGTAAATTCACTCACCAAATTCGTGATAACTACCGAATACTGGCAATTATACCGAATCCCGATCATTATACCGAAGAGATTTGTACCGATAGCCTTTAAATATACCTCCGGCCCAAAACTTTACCGATTCTCAAAAAGGTGGGGGGATGCGCCCCCCCCCCTCTCCTTGCGAGGCCCCTGAGTGTGTCCGGAAAAACCTGACCCATCGAAAGATAATGGTGTCTCCCACCTTTTCCGCCCACATGAATAAAATTCTTTAATGTTTACAACCTTACGGCTACCACCACGATCTACAACTGCAGTGTTCCATCCTGAACTATAATACAATCGGCGAAATGCCGGTATCTTTAACTGCACATCGATATTTGCCTACATTACATCAGGATCACCAGATAATAACTCAGTAAAAAGCAGATTTTAATCCTTGTACTATATTATTTGTGTGTTATTATTTAATAGGCCACCAATCACATTCATACAAGTTTATCAAATCTGTATGATAATAAAGATCTTATTCTTGGTTTTGTTTTTTTTCAACACCAAGATGGTGGTTGAATGCACGCCATCAAGCGGTTTTCATCTCAGTCATCCTAGACTTTCTTTGTTATTCTTGTGTCAAAACTGTTACAAGATGGCAGATATAGTTCCACAGTTCACTGATGTTTGACGTCACGTAGTGTTGGGCGATATTTGATAGAGACAACGATATATCGATATATCGGGCCAAATATCGATATCGAAAACGATCTTTATATCATCCGAAATTGTTGAACGGGTGATCTGAATGAAACTTGAAAGTGGAAAGAACACATGCCTCCCATGTTCCGTTTTACGCCTGGACCGAATTCAACAACTGTGGGGGGAGTTGGAGAGGGGGTACCGGAAATATCGTCACAAGCTTATATGGAGGGATCGGGATGAAACTAGATGTGAAGAACAACCACAGATCCTAGATACATTGTTGACATAACCGTTTCGGATCCGGGCACTTTGTGGGGAGTTGGAGGATGGGTCCCGGATTTCCGGTTATCACGGGTTAATGAACTCCACCTAGGGACGATGAAACCTGGCAGGCGTGTCAGGGACCCGACCAGATTGACTTGAGAATAGTAATTTCCCCGATCCGACCATGGTGGGGGTGAGAGGAGGGAGGGGAAATCCGGGGTCTTGAGGCAAGCATCACTTTCGAACGGGGCATCGGACACAAATGGAACCTGACAGTTAGAAAGAGCTCGGGTCGCGGATGTCCCATATTTCGTGTGATGAACCTTATCAGCGCACTTTAGGGGTGGGGGAGTGTTAAAGGGGGGTTCCCGGAATTCCGTTGATCGGGAGTTACGGTACTTAAAGATGCACTAGGACGATGAGATTTGGCAGGAGTACTAGGGACTCAATCTGGTTGACTTGGAGGCAGTCATTTCCTCCATCCGGCCATCTTCGGGGGAGTGGAGGGAATTGGAATCCTGCTTACCGGAATTTTTGTCATGCATCTTTTGAACGGTTGGTCCGCTCCGAAGGAAACTTGACAATTGACAAGAGTACGTGTTTCTGAACTAACGATATACATTGGTAATCCCCAAGGACTTATGATCATTTGTACCTCAAGTATGTGCTTACAAATGAGTTTTAGCCCCCTTACTGTGCTTATCTTAGCTGCAAGGTTAAACAGAAATACCTTTGACCATTAGATGCATTTTCGCCCATGAATATTTGTGGACCAATGCTTTTGCTTACAAAATGAATTCCTAGCCCTCTTGAAGTGCGCATTTTAACCGCAAAGTGCAAAGCATATTTTTGACTAAATCACACATTTTCATGAATCCGGTGCCTCAAGATAGCACAAATTTTAGCTGATAGGCTACTTAGCTACTACGTATGCTTGCAAGTGCCATGTGAGCTTACACCTCTTGTTATTTATTTGAAGTTTGAGATGATTCAAGACGCTTTTTTACGACAATTTGTTCTTAAACTTTTGCGAAACGATACATATACTGTAGTAAAAAATGCAATCCGAAATATCGATATATCGAATATCGAAAGTGACAATAGGCCTATCGATATATCAAAAAAACAAATATCGATACATCGAAAAAAAAACAAATACCGTATCGCCCAACACTAACGTTACTGACATGGCTTATGCTTCGTGGTAAATCCTGAGACGGCACAAAATGTCCGGTGTTGCTTTACGGCTGGCGTTAGCAAACTTTTATTTTTATCAAAATTTCCCTGAATAGCGACAGCCAGACGGGGACCCTTGCCAAGAAGGGTCGAAATATCGCTGCCAAAGTACCGTACAGGAGGGGTATGCAACCACGTACAACCTCGAACCTGGCCTAAAAAGGATAAAAGGAAATTTCAGTCCAGTCCTAAAAAGTTCCTAACTGTCTAGAAGGAAATTCTGAGTGACCCAGGCCTGTTTTGGCCTGCATAGAAATTTCCTTTTTCAGGCCAAGTTCGAGGTCATATAAATTCGAGGTTGCATACCCCTCCTGTAGCTGACGTATCCGTTTTACAGGGTTTGACTATACATAAATGTTTTGTTGAGATCCGAAGGTTGGGTAGATTCCTGAAGCTAGCTATGGCCCACCTTGAACTATTTTTATAGAAGTTGATTTTTTGGTTTGTTGTTGGAGTGTATGATATCTTGTTTTTGTTATTGTGTTATGTTTACCGACATGGCCCTTGGGCTTTATTGGGAATAAATTCATTCATTCATTCATTCATCGGCTATACATATTAGAATTTATTGATTTACTAACCTGGTCCAGGCACCCTTCCAAAATCGAAGCTGAGTAACAGAATCACCCCTTCCGACGACAGTTTTGAAGCTGAGCTTAAGATTGACGCCAACTTTACTAGCTTTTAGTCACTTCTACGCAACTTCTTCCAAGCGAAATTTCAAACAAAAGCTCGCCAATAACGTCTTAAACACTGACAAGACTAAGACACATAATGCGTATTAAACAGGGGTAAACAAATAGGGTGTGCTCCCCTTGCCAGTTACGTAGTCAAGGGTGTGTCCAGGGCATCTAAACGGAATTCAAAATTAACACAGCAGTGATGACTGTATGAATCGCTTGGAGGAATGGTGAGTGAAGTGGAAAGAGTAGGTGATTGCGGGCTCTACCCTCCGATACTTATGGTGGGTTTACACGCTGCGTAAAATCCGAGCGTATTTTGAGTCCCGTCGTATTTTACGCACGTTTTTTAGCTTGAAAAGATTTCTAGCAAAACGGACGTATTTAGACACAAAACGGACCGATTTCTCAAATACGTCCGTACTGCTAGAGATCTTTTCAAGCACAAATATATGCGTAAAATACGCTCGGATTTCAAATACGCTCGAATTTTACGCAGTGTGTAAATGCACCATAACCAGGGACCCATAAATTTCCTGTAATGACTTGCCATTCAGGGGGCTTGTCATTTCCTATGCTTCTATGCTGCTATGTTGCCCGAGCCTCACCTACTTTCCAAAAAATCCGCTTGGGTCGAATCGGCGTTCTTGCTCAGATAGACAAAGTTTTTGGGACTATTCAGCATGCCATCAGGTACCTAAGCTAGGACAAAAGATCCAGGGTACTCTTCCATTACAGAGAAATATTCCTAGTTCAGCACAACAGCTGCGAAAATTTTTGTCTATCTGGATAGTCGGGTATTTTATCCCCGTGGGTATTTCTCGAACTATCTGACGCTCGGTCAAGAGCGCATCAGAAATCTCTTATTGACAAGCCCCCTGAATGGCGAGTCACTACAGGAAATGTATGGGTCCCTGCCATAATCAAGGACGGGTTCATGCGGTTTGGATCCGAAACTATTCCGAACCCGAAGCGCGAGTCTCAGTCGGACTGTGATTAGGGGTAGGAAAAAAGGGGGAGAAGAAAGATAACTGAGAAGTGTCTATAAGTTTTATTGTAAAACGAAATAGAGAAGACTGGGAAAATATCCGTCTTGGCGCAAACCGTCCTGGTTAAACCATGTCCGCGTTTCGTTAAATCCGGGGTCTACTCTGCCAAGGACGGGTTCATGTGGTTTGGATTCGGAATATATCACGAGGAGGGGTGGACAGTCTATAGACAGTGTACAGTTGGTCCGTGGAGCGACTGGGACAGTTGTATTATAACAAATTTGGATTCTATAACAACACAGCAGTGAACTGACGATCAGGACGAGTGCTCACAGACATGAATTCCATACGGAAAAGTTGAGATTCTGCGAGAAAATGAGAAAAATCTGACAGAGAAAATCTGATCACCTGTTCGCCACTATCATTTGGAAGTTGACAAAAATTGCATTCCGTTATTTGGCGCCTAACATCCCGCCAACAATTACAGACAAGGACCGCCCGTATGCAGAATAAGATGGCAGGGCAAATAACCACAGAAAATCATCACTTTGCCAACTCAAATATAACCAAATACAAAGTACTACTTAATATACAGAATCAGCTTTCTGACATTTCTAAAGTTTGGCGGATTTCCTTCACCCTGCCTCCCCCCTCGCCACACCCCAGCGGGTTCAAAGCAACCAAAGGTGTAAAATTAAAAAGTCAGAAGGCCTGATACTAATACAGTGGGTTCCTCCTATATCGCGGATGATAGACATGGATTTAAGATACTAATCTGTATTAAAGCACTCGTTGCAGTAGCTACAGTGTTTTTTACGGCGTGTTTTGTCGGCACATTTTTTTGTCCGTCGGCACAAACCGGACATCCCCTCCCCCCAAAGGTAAAAGGCTAGTGACGCCTCTGGTTATCTTTGAAGTTCATTTGATGCTCGATTTGGGGCAAGAAGAGTATATTCCAATGTTCGACCATGATTACTTACTTACTAAGGTTGTTCAGCACCATCAGGCGGTTAATTGGCCTGCCTCTTCGATGCCCTCGAAAAAAACAAAACGTGACTCCTTCGATCTGCTATGTTTCCCAAAGAGCATAAGCCTGTCTCGGCTATTTTCCGAATCGTGCAGCCCCTTTGGGTTTGATGAGACACATGGAGAAATGCGCCGAACGTGGAGAACGCAAGAATTCGCCATATTCCTGTTCAGCGCTTCCAAGCGGGCTAGTTTCTGTTAATCCCCCTATGCCTCACCATCAGCACTTGGATCAGATGTGGTAAAGTAGATCTACAGGTTAGCGAGGGAAAAACCTGTCATCCGTGTCCCAGGTAATGGAGGTTTTGCATATGTTTCAGCGGCAGACAGTGAAAGTGACCCATTCCCCTATGCGATTAGACTTTTTACTATGTCTACACAGCTCATAACCAACGCTTTTGTAGACAAAGTCGGATCCATAGGGTAGTGGATCACTTTCACTTTCTTCTGCTGAAACGTATACAAAACCTCCATTACCTGGGACACAGATGACAGGTTTTCCACTCGCTAACCTGTAGATCTACTTTACTATGTCTGATCCAAGTGCTGATGGTGAGGTATAGGTGGATTAACAGAAACTAGTCCGCTTGGAAGCGCTGAACAGGAATATGGCCAATTAGTCAAAATTCGGTAGGATTGCTCCATCAACGTTGCACGAAGTACGGAACCTTGGGAAATACAATAGTTGCGTTTTTGCAGATACCATGGTACAATTGGTAGTGCAGTTAGTCGTTTTTGCAGTTACACTGGTATCTGATTATACGGTTGCTCTGCAAAAAACTATTATTGCCAAAATTGCACTTTTCGAATTTATCCCAAAAGAAAAACTGATATTCAGTCACATCACTAAGTGCCAAATTTCTTTCCCACCAATTTGACAAAAAATGATGAAAGTGAAATGAGTTTTTCAAATACCGGTCGGGCCGTGGTATCTGAATGATAATTGGCCAGATACCACGATAACTGCAAAAACGTCTTTTGCCCGTGGTATCAGATACCACGATAACTGCAAAAAGGACTTTAGACCATGGTATCTGCAAAAACGCAACTAATGAATGTGAGGATTCGGGACGAGAGTTAGTCAGTAATGTTGGTTCGACTATTTAACCTTGACGACATGCTTCCTATTGACTAACTGGCTGAATATGAACAATAGCCTACTAAAGGTTCAACTGCGGGAAATCGTCCTACCGTATTTTCTACTTGGCTGGTTACGAACACTACTAAAGTATTCAAATAATGTATACAACGGATACGTCAGCTACGATGCTTCATCAACGATATTTCGGCCCTTCTTGGCAAGGGTCCTCGTCAGGCTGTCAATCTTCAGGGTCAACGTCGGGGAACGAAACAACCCTGTAATCACTACTAAAGGTTAAAAACTGACGATTGAAGTGGTTTGCGAACTGTGTTTACAAGCCCATCGATAACCCAATCGATTAGAGCGTCGGTACGTGAAGTCGAAGAACGCGGGTTCGGGTTCAGATCCCACTTGACGTGCATTTTTGTTTTCGGTTCACTATAGCATTATAATATTAAAATGTTTCTGTTAGGCCGGAGTCACGGGATGGATAAAGAAGGTATGCTATATCCCGACATTGACTAACTTTAAACGATAATAGTTGATAGCGATAAATGGAGTATAAGATAAGATAAGATTTATTTTCCGGAAAAGCACAAAGGGCCATGGAAACAACACCAAAGCGAATCATAATTTCAACAACTACAAAACACTACAAAAAACTTTCCCTGTGGATCATGGCCACCTTAAAAGACCACTCGCACTATTTACTTTCAACTTACAGTATTTTAAAATAATCTGAATACTTAAAACTAGGCTGTGCTTTCAACAAATAATCCACGGTTCTGGCTGTTTTAAGCATTTTCCGAGACCCGTTGACTTGTAGCAAAAACAGGGTGAAAATTTACATAACCGTTTCTTCTGACGGAAAAACTTCTCGCAGACAACCGTCGACAGCGTGATACACATCGAAGGTATCAAAACACGGCAAATGAGAGAATCCGCATGGTTTTGTTAGATGGGGTAGAATGTACGTTACGAAATTGGGGTCTTCGGGTTCAGAAATATATGGAGTGATTACGGAAGTAGTTGCGTGAGATTATTGGTAAGACAGGTCCTTTAAAGAACCTTCCCAAATTTCTAACGTCACTAAAACTTCTACTTTTCAAAATTTGCTTAAACCTTTCCTCCCCCCACACCATTCCCCCTAAAATTTCATTCCTCGGGTCTCTTAACACCCATTAAATGGAAACTACATTCATTCATTTTCCCAAACATTGGACAAAAGCAAGTATTTGGCAGTGCAAAACGGATGCGTCAGCTGCATTTTATTAGAGCTATGTTTCGCCCCTTCTTGGCAAGGGTCCTCTTCAGGCTTAAGCCGCTCGAACTGGAAAATTAACTTGTGAAAAAACACGAGTAATAACAGAAAAAAATGGAGCAGGTCAGCTGAAATTCATTTCAGCAATATTTCGGCCATTCTTGGCAGGGAGCATGTCAGTCGGGAAGTTTTCATTAGGCAAGTCGGTATGGGCAATTCCCCGTCGAACAGTCCCACACAGGGCACGGGAGGGCTACGGGACAAGCGAGTTTTAGGCAATCCTGCGGCCTTAAGAAGGCGGCCTTAAAGTTTAACTGCTTCTTCTTCTTAAGTAGCGGGAGTACTGAAGCTCATCTGTAGCTTCTTCCACTCCTTATCCTTTTTGGGATCCCAAAACGTAAGTTGAGGGATACCTATGACTTCGCAAAAGTTGTCCGTCTGTCCGTCCGTCCGTCTGTCCGTCCGTCCGTCCGTCCGTCTGTAAGCACGATAAATGTCGTAGGGAATGAGATATTTTGATGAAACTTGGTGTGAGGATTCGTTGGGTCGGCGAGCCAGTCGAGTTCGTAAATGGGCTTTGTAGCCCTACATTTAGGGGTGGGGGAGGGGGTTCAAATTAAGGGGCAAACAAAATATTTTGAAACAGCTAATGTGATAGTCGATTATGGGGTAAGAAGACATTCTGAGCACGATGGTGAAAACCATTTTTTAATCGGACAAGTAGTTCGCCCGGAATCCGGTCCAAACCGGAAAGTCTGTTAAAATTAAAAGTTTTATTTGGAGTTGATCAGATGTCCGATTTAGGGCAAGAAAACATGCTGAACTTTTATGTGAAAACAATTTTCTACCCGGACATGTAGTTCGCCCGGAATCCGGCTCAAACCGTAAAATTGTTAGAAGTTAAAGTTTTATTTCTAGCTGACTAGATAACCGATTTAGGGGTAAGAAGAGACGCTGAATCCGTGTGTGACAATCATATTTTACCCGGACATATAGTTCGACCGGAATCCGGCTGGAGTCGGAAAATTTGTTATAAGTTAAATTTTTATTTGAAGTTGATTAGATGCTCAGTATTGGGAAAAGAAGATACCCTGAGTTCGTTTTTGAGTTTTTCTTTTTTCGCCGGACAAGTAGTTCTATATAGAGTTCGGCCGAAACCGGCAAATTGGCAGAAGTGGAAGGAACTTTTCGTCAAAACAGATATGACTTATACGGGTAAACACACATGCTGAATCCATATCTGAACTTGGTTTTCTCAGATGATTAGCTATTTGGCCTTAATCTGTTTCTGAATTTTAATTGTAAGAATGTTCAAGGATTCTGGCGATGACTGGATCTGGCTAAGACAAGACCCAGTTGTGTGGATCAGATATTGAATTTTTGGGATCCCATCGAAAAGTTTGGTCTTGTTTTGTGTGGTTCTTCCACTAGTTGACTTCGGCGGCACTCAGGATTGAGATGAGTGCCCGGAATAAACTTTCTTCAGATTTTTGGTTCAGCTGTACATCAAGGATGTATGGGACTTGTTGTGGGAGTTTCAGTTGTCTTATGATTGTCATCAAGGGCTTCCTCTTTTCCTGTAGTTTTCCACATTCGAATAGTACATGTTGCAGAGTCTCTTTGGTCTATGCGCATGCTCGGCAGTTGTCATCTTGGTTGAGTTTCCACTTTGCTAAGGTTAACTGATAAGCCAATTTATTTTTATATGTTTGATTTGACTACAATGAATTATTTTGACTCATGTTCGGGATTTTTGTTTTTTACGTCGCGCAGTCTAGTAGTGAGGTTTGGAATCTCCGCTGGTTGCACGACAAATAACTTTACGGCGAGTCGCGGAAAATTTCAATGTCTACAAAAGCGTGTGTTTCAATGGCTAACAAAGCGAAGATTTTGAAATGTTCGATTCCAGATTGCAGAATCACATCTGAACATAGCCCTCTGTTCCGTGCTTCCTGGTCACTTTCACTTCCCATGTTACTTTCATCTTCCTGGCTTGAAGAATGCAAGTCCACCATGAATTACGGCAATTGGCTGCCGCTGAAGTTGCTAAACATTTCAAACATAGAGCTACGTCTGTATAGAGGTACAACAGTTACGGAAGAGAAATTACGTCAGCTAAAATTCAAGAATCGTGGATAACAAAGTAACGAAGTGACGCGTTTTTGTCGGTTCTTCTGCCCTAATTAAGTAAAAATATGATGGGTAATCAGACTGTCGTATCTTAGCCCTATTCTGATAACCTTTAAGAGATTAGGCAATTACCAATGCGATTAAACTCGGAGGCAGACGGAAGAGGCTGTTTGGTATATACTCCACAGTGTTGGAGGTGAACTTGTATCGATTTGAACTTACCATGGAACCGTGCCACTGGAATACACCCAGGTCCTCGAGCTAATAACTACCTGGAAGTTAATCACCGGTCGGTGGACACGAAGGAAGTGGGTCGAAAAGGACCGGAAACTACGGGAGCTGAAGGAATCTCTCCGTTCGTCCTCGATGCTCCTTAAAAGAGTTATATCATAAGCATTCTAGCACTTGCAACGTCTAGAACCCCCCCCCCCCCCCCCAAGATGAAGCCACGACTCGATCCGACCACTGGGTCATCTAGCGGTGCGGGTCGGAAGAGCCCAACATGGGAAGGATGGAATCATAGTTTGTCTATGGAGCTAACAAAATGTTTTATTGTAGCAGGCATATGGAAAATGTGTAGAAAAATCAAACTAAGTATTTGCATTGTCGATTACTTTAAGTATTTTGTTTTCTGTTTTTCTTGTTAATTCCCGTAAGTCCAAAGAATTAAGGATGTAAACTAGATCACAATAAACAAACGCCGTAAATTATACTAAATTCGTTGTAGTGATTTTTTGAAAATTCTGAAAGTGAGCTAAATAATATTCAGCTTCCGACACCAAAAAATGTCAAACTGCACTGTCAGAAGTTTCATAACAGATAGCGTATAACACTTTCAAGAATAACACCTTTTTCACTTAGAAATAAAGTGTTATGGCCAATTAAGTTTACACTATCTCGTGCCTAGATCTACAACAACACCTTCGATTGATAAAAATACTAACCGGAACGAAAGAAACATAACAGATAACATCCCAAAGTGTTATCTGTTGAAATCGCGCATCCTTCTGTTGTGGTTATGTAACTTCTGACAGTGTAGTATTTTTACCTATTGAAGGTGTTGTTGGAGATCTAGGCACGAAATAGTATAAACTTAATTGGTCATAACACTTTATTTCTAAGTGAAAAGGTGTTATTCTTGAAAGTGTTATGCGCAATCTGTTATGAAACTTCTGACAGTGTGGCCGATGATTTCATCTTCCGACATATTTAAACGTCCGCATGGTGATATACTTAGTTGTTTTAATCCTCTTACACGCCACTCGATCTTCTCGAAGGTTTTAGTAATCTTCTGACCAGCGCCAGGAAATCAATGAATAGTTAATTAGCAATGGCGGATTGGCGTTCAGGGGTGAATTGTGTTCAAGTAATTTGTGGATAACGTTGGCTACCGTGAGGATTTTGGGGACAACAAAGGGAACAGTGGTTTCGTAAAAATCCGACCCATCGAAAAATGATGGTGTCTCCCACCTTCTCGACCCACATGAATCAAAGACCGGACGGCAGAATTTTCGGGACTTCTTTTATCTACAATTTCTTGTAAATGAGTTGTAACTTATCGTTCGAAAACGGGTCTTTTGTTGGACTTGCACGTTGAGAACTTGCAGAACGATAAGCTTGTCTAACGGGAATTGGCCGACAGTCTTTTGACAAGTGATAGACTTGTCGATTGAAAGCTTGTCAAGTGATATATAGCCTCTTGGCAAGGGTCCTGTGTTGGTGCAGGTCTTGATGATCGCAAGTTCGTGTTTAATGGAGTGTTCTTTGGAACAGTCCACTATTGCGAGCGCTATAGGAGCTTTCAACTTTCGGTTTCCGGTTTTCACCGTATTTTGTGGTACTCGTGAACCAGTGGAAGTATCAAGTTCAAACTTGGTAACTAGTGGGTATTGGAGTTTAGTTGTGCCTTTGTGCTTTTCAATCATAGGGGCTGGAGATATATATGTGGAGTTGACCCCCCTCCCCCCTTCCATTTATGGGCAAGTGGGCCCAACTTGCCCATGAGTTAAGTTTTTGACCCGTGACCGGAGTCAAACTCTAAGCTGGTATAGTCGAGGATATTTAGGTCTAGATATGCAAATTGATGGGTCCCGACCCCCCCCCCCCCCCCACACTCTCCCGTCCATGGATAACTGGGCCCATATTTCCCATGAGTTACGTTCGTCTATGACATATATCGAGTTCAAGTCTTGCATACTTGTAGAAGTTGAAGATATATATGTATAGATGCGGATTTTGGTGTAACAGCAAACAAATAAGACCACTCGGCGTACCTCATTCCTTAAAGGACCTGTCTTACCTATTATACTAATGCAACCTCTTCCATAAACACTCCATGTATTTCTAAGCCCGGAGACCTCAATTTCGTCCAGTACATTCTAACGCCTCTAAAAAAAAACACGCTGATTTCCTCATTTGCCGTGTTTTGCTACCTTCGATGTGTATTACGATGTCGACGGTTGTCTGCGAGAAGTTTTTTCATCCGAAAAACCGATTATGTAAATTGTTTCCCTGTTTTCGCTACAAGTCAACGGGTCTCAGAAAAGGCTTAAAACAGCCAAAACCGTGGGTTATTTGTTGAAAGCACAACCTTGTTTTAAAGTATTCAAGTATTTTTAAAATACTGTAAGTTGAAGAGTAAATAGTGCGAGGGGTACTTTAATGATCAGTTGTAAACAGGAGGGTTTTGTTATGTGATCGATTCTTAATGTACACAGATGGCACTTTACACAAGGGACTTGTACCGTGACCAATAAATCATGGTTTATTGGTTACGGTACAAGTCCCTTCTGTAAAGTGCCATCTATTTATTATTGTAATTTCCTTGACATGGGGATGTGAACTGGTTAGATGAACTTGCCTTCGGGCGGGGTCACTGTTCCTATGGCCGGCTCCTACCAGACTATTGTAGTGGTCTGCGAACTCTTTTCACAAGCGCCACGGTAGCTCAAATGGTAGAGCGCCTGCCTTGTAAGCAGAGGGTCCTGGGTTCAAATCCCGGCTGAGGAGTATTTTTGTCTTTCAGTTCACTGCTTATGAAGTTCTTAATGATGTTGTGACAAAGCTACGTTAGGCTGCTACGATTTGGTTTATAGCGCTTGCTATTACCTTGCTTATCGAAAAGAGGTTTAAAGGGTCGGGCCAGCAAGACATACGTATGGAAACTGAAAACCGTTCTTGCAAGTTGTTGAATGCGATTGTTTACATTAAAGATCTTAAACTGGGATGATTTCAAAATATGTTATTTCAATATTTGTTTGGTTACTGGGGATTTGAAATGTCTTGGTTTTAGCGCTGTTTGTTTATAAGATGTGATACGGTACAGATTTTACTTTCACACTCCACGTCTGAGCGCTTGCGCACTTGTTTAGCTTGAGCTTGAAGAGGACCCTTGGAACTAAAATAAATCTCAGCTGATTTGTCTGTTTAGCACATTAAGCCTGGTCTGCAGGAATACTTATTTAGCATGAACAATATAGTTGAATGAGGTGTCAAGTGTTGCATTTGAGAATTGTTGCTTTTTAGTTGATGCTGGTCTTGATCCTCGAAGAATAATATTCCGGATTAACTATTCCGCCATTTCCTTTTTCTTGTCGGAAAACCTAGCAAACACTTTAAATTGTATGAGATAACTCCAAATATTGTCACATTTACTATATATTTCATTGTCACACCTGGGCAGATTTTGGGAACATTGGACGACATCCTTAAAGCAGCTGTGCCCAGGCGCCACGTTTTGGACATTCGGTCAAACATTCGCCGAAGGCGAAAATTCCCCAAATTTCCAAATTGGGTTGTTTAACGCGTTTTTGGTTCCCATTCTTTACTGAATTCATGCAACTTCTGTTCAGTACGCATCGAGTTCACCGCATTCGGTCCGTCCCGTCGTAAATTCCTTGATTTAACGTGTTTATTTTGTCTCATTCGCTAGCGAATTCTGTAATTCATCGGACTTTCCTCAAGTCCGTATCTGTTCTATCGCATTCGGCCAGTCCATTTCATAGTTCGGTGATTAATCAGATCATTTGGTTCTGATTCGTTACCGAATTCGGTAATTTACCGGATCTTTGTTTAGTCCGTATCTACCACCAGACTTGCCACATTCGGTTGTCTTGGGTGGTTCAAACAAGAGCTTTATTTCATTACAAAATTTGGTTATTAAACTGCTCATGATCTCTTCCTTACATTTTTAGTTAGTTTTTCGATAGTACGAATTCATTATTTGGTTCACCCCAGTTATGAGTTCGGTAATTTACCACACGTGCAATACACCACACGTGCAGCTTTACACCACACGTGCAGCTTTCGGAATTAGGTATCTAGCTCCGATTTTTTGGAATGATATCCCAATTGTCATTCGGGAGGCTGAACACATTGGGTCATTTAAAGTAAAACTTAAAAAACATTTATTGGGAGAAGGGAGTTAATTTTCTTATTTTATTTTCTTTTTTCTTAGATTTTTTTCTTTTTAAATTTTGGTATTCAAGGTTAATTGAGAGAGAGTGTTCTTGTCCTTCTTTTTTTTTTTTTTTTTTTATGAAATTTGATATAGGTTGAGAATCAGAGGATTGCAGTCGTCCATCATCAGGCTTCTTGAGCCTTCCCCGGGCGGTTGCGTTTTTTGTATAGTTTATTTTGTATTTAGTAGTAAATAAAGTAAGTCAAGTCAATTTAGTGGCATTTATTTAGCTCTTGTTCTTTACCATTTAACGGTAGCTTCAGCTGGTTGTCATTCTTTATTTAACTTTTACTTCTAATGATTGCAGTACTTCAGGAAAAAGTATATTTCTTGGCGTGAAAACTGTAGCCTACCCTAGTTTGCTGTAAATTCAGAAGAAATGTAGGTACTTTGTATCTACTTTACCTAAATGGCCCCTTTTTTCGCCAGACAGCTCTGTGGTTTAATAGATAGTCTTGGGATCGCAAAAAGGCACTTACGGTCATCAGTATTCCCAAAAAATTTCGCATGCGGCACATTTCGCAGTCTTCGCTTTTTAGATGAAGGGTGCGTCATTTAGTTGGCCTTTGAGGCTTGGAATTTTGGGGGGGCTTGAAGTAGTTAAATGCTGCCAGAAAAAAGGCGGATTAAAAATATATTTCGCCTGCGGCGCTTTAATTTTTCCTGGGTACGCCATTGGCGGCGTTGTCGCTTTGCAGCAACAGTTCTTTTTGTTGGAACATTTTCAAATCCTCTTGGCAAAACTGGGCGTTCCTCACAGGTTCAAGCCACATTGAGAAAGACCCGCTAGAGCAGTGGCAGAAGCTGTACCTCTCATACAGCCTATCCAGGTGTCTCGAAACCGATCTCTGAAAAGCTTTGTTCCCTCCTTTGTCAAGTTTTTTAACGCCAGTGCTAGTAAGTAATTGAGTGAAATACCTTGTTTGGTTAACTCACGAATAAATACTTACTTACTAGTAAGTAATTGTGTACCTGAGGTTAACTCTTTTTATTAAATGTGTTGGACGATTAGGCTACTTTTATTTTAAATTAATTCATAAGTGTAGACTGTAATTTTGTATACATATTTTTACTGACGACCAAACGAATATTCGGCTTTTCCGCTTCAAGTTTTAGAAATAAACTGAATTGAACTGAGTGAATAGTGACGGCGTATCTCTGAAAAAATAGAAGTGGGAGAGCGTGAAAACGCGCCAAATTTTCTCTTTAGAATTCATTCATACCTAGCTTACTATAAAACTTTTTACATTGCACCTTCTTGAAGGCAACTTTGAGAAAAAAAATAGTAAATTCGGCAAAACCCAGGTACCGATCTGGTCAATTTTACCAGGTTCGCCCCCCCCCCCCCCACTGAAGAAAGGCTCGGGACGCCACTGGCCGTGCCAGTTCCCTATTTCACTCCATTCTTTGTCTTCATTTCCATTGTGTATTGTTTGGAGGAGTACTTATTCACGATAATGAACCTGCACTAAAATACATGAAGTTTTTAGGTACTATAATTATCCTGTTTTAGGGTGTTACTTCCTAGGAATTCTTAGACAAGCACTAGTTTCCCCCTCTGTCCATCCTAGACTTTAACTTTAGTGAAATGGCACTACGGAGTAGCGCCAAGACCTATGCTTTCCATGCTTTGTAAACGAGCTATACTTGTAGAGCCGCCCACTACGCTTGCGGCATTTAAAGCGAGACAAACTTGCGGGTTTACAAATTTCTAGTAAAAGAAAAGTGCGGTCAGCACACACCAAGGAAACAATGAAGGCTGTATCATATTTTTGCAATGTTCAGAATTTGAAGTTATCGGAGCAAGCGTTGGCGAACGACTGAATGAGTTTCAGTAGGGACGTTCTCTGTCGCTAGTAGTGCTAGTATCGCTGCTATTTGAGTGCGTGTCAATTTTGTCAAGTCTTGGCGCTACTTCCTAGTGTTATTTAGCTCTGTTCAGATTACAGCTGTTATCTGAGCAATTCTGAAACCTCGTCGAATTCATTCTGACGATTTAGCCTTTGTTTTCGGACATAAAAAGGATGAACAAAAATAACTTTTAGTCTGAATAATCGGAATGTACCCGATACTGACAGAATTTGCTGTACTGAAAGTGAAATTTTTTGCAAAGACCAAAGTATCGATCTTTAGTTCAAAACTGACAGTCTCATAAATAAATACGCATTTGCGAAATCGATCGGTTTTCACACGATTTCACTTTCGTTACCGAGGTCAAGGAAACTAAGTTTGTTGTAAAAATGCGGTTAGCGTATTTTGCGAAGTAGTGTGGCGCAAGTGTAAACACGGAAGTTGTAAATCATTTCTTGCTGTTGTTGTTGTGTCATGTTTGAATATGGTTGAGTGTCCGAGTGGGAAAGCTCGCTTAAATAATGCGGTCAAATAAGGCGTCAAGCTTTGTCATGCAAGAATTATAGTTTTCTAGTCGACCCAAAATTTGGGATTAAGGATTGGGGCACCAGAACCCCCATAAAATTTATTTGAAAAGCAACGTTACATTTTACATTTTCAATTAAACAGATTTAACGGGGTACTGCGCCCTTATGCACCTGACGTTGGAGCAACATGCCCAAAAATTGAAGATTTGTATCGGACTGTCTTGGATCCTCAAAGAGTGATTCCGGATTCGCATTTTACGCAATTTTTCGGTGCATATCGGAGAACGTAGCAAACACTTTGAACTGTGTAAGTTAATTTCGAAGTATTCTCGCGTTTACAATATATCTCCGAGTAACACCTGTGTATGTTTTGGGAACATGTTACGATCCTCTTAAAGCACCCCTTCCAGTGATTGTGCCGTTTCAAGTTTTGTCTCCAATCCTATCGTGGAGCCTATTTCTACCAAAACAAACAGGGGTCGTTGTTCACACGTTCGTTAGAATAAAGCCTGGTGCGAAGTAACAATAGAGTCGTGTCAGAATACAAATTTCATTAAAAATTGGGAGGGGGGAGGGGCAAAGAGCGTTTTGTGCCAGGAACCGAGGCTTATTCCTGAGATTATATTTCACTTTTTGCGGTAAAATCAAAATTCTTTTCAAACAATCCTTGAAAGCTTGAATGAAAAGCAAACTTATTTTATGCCTCGGCTTTGGATAGCCTACACTGAATTATTTTGATTCTGTTTAATTTTTTACTTTTTAATTTTTCATCGTCGGCTCTAGTAGCAACGTTCAGAAAAGACACTGATCCCGACGCGGAGAATTCGAATTTCAACAAAAGCATGCATCTCAGTGGCTAATGAAACGAAGTGAAGGAAATGGCAATTTCTAGATTGTAAGGTCATTTCTCAAAACAGCCCCTATAGTGTGTGAACCCCAAAAGATGTATTTTGTGGCAAGGGTTTGCCCTTGTAGTTAAATATTCTTTGAGCCCAAGCTGACTTTGAAACATTTATTCAAACAATGTTTACAACGGGTACGTCAGCCACGATTCTTCATCAGCGATATTTCGGCCCTTTTCGTAATTCGGGGAAGAGCTTGACCTGAGAGCTTCTGACAAAGGGCCGAAATATCGCTTATGAAGAATCGTAGCTGACGTACCCGTTGTAAACATTGTTTGAATAAAAAGCCCTTGTAGTTGCTAAATATTTCAAGCATAGAGGCACCCCAAATCCGAAAGAAAAAAATTCACCGGATGAAAATCGATTATGTGGATAGCGGAGCAAAGATCTGTAACGTAGACGGTCGTATTTCAGCCCTATTCAGTTAAACTTTTTTTTTTTTTTTTTTTGATACGAACTTTTAATTTGCTAAGCATATTATTAGAATATAAAAATAATTAAAAAATAGAATGACATCGCTTACGGTACGAGAGGAGTCTGTTCATATTTTCTTCTTAGCCATTCTCTGCAGATACTCGTGAAGCTCAACGTCTTCGATCAAGTCTTGCAACCTGAGTCGCTCTTGACACCCGACATAAGGGCAGCGCAATCCACGATGAGTTCAGTTAAACTTTAAAGTAACGTCATTGCTTTAAATGTTTCCTTTTGAAACCTGTTTAAGGGGCCCGGAAATAGTAATAAGATGGAAGATTGTGTGCCCATCAGGAATCTAAGGGGAGCATGCCCCCCTGTCCCCAAATGGCGCTTCTGTCGGAACAAGTGCCGAATATGAGTTCTTAAGTCTTTTTAGGATCCCAAAACGTAAGTGGAGGAATACCTATGACTTCGTAACAGATGTCCGTCTGTCAGCACGATAACTCCCGAAGGGGTTGAGATGCTTTGTTCAAACTTGGTGTGAGGATCCATTTGGTCGAAGTACAGGGTCAAGTTCGTAGCCCAGTATTTAGGGGTGGGAAGGGGGTTTTAAATTAAGGGATGAAACAAATATTTATTTTCAAGCTGATGTGAAAGTCGATTTAGGGGTAAGGAGACATGCTGAATCTAGGACTGAACTTAATTTTCTCAACTCAAATAGCTTGCCCCGAATCCGGAAAAAACGGAAATTTTGTAAAAGTAGTCTAAGAGTTCTATGAGAAGCTGAAGAAAAGTTCGAGAGAGGGGTTTAGAGAGATTCGGAATCTGTTTCGATTTTTTCTTTTTCGCCGGACAAGTAATTTGCCCGGAATCTGGAAGAAAAAACAGAAAATTGGTAAGAGTGAAAGACTAACCCGTAGTTGATTAGAGGTTAAAAGTTGGTCGAATAGGGCGCCGATTTGGAGGTAAGAATATATACAGAATCTATAACTGAACTTTCTGTCCTGCCAGACAAGTAGACTGACCGGAATCTGATAAAAACCGGAAATTTGGTAGGAGTAAAGTTTATTCTGAAGTCGATCGGAACATCCTTATAGGAGCAAGAGTACAAGCTGATTCCATGTGTGAGCCTGCATTTTCTAGCTAGATAATTAGCTCTTCCGGAATCCGGAAATTCAATAGAAAAAAAATAAAATATTTAGGTCGATCGGAGCATCGAAAAAAGGGCTAACAACATGTCTTGAATCCACATATGGGTTTGACCGGAGTTCTGCCAAAGCCGGAAATTTCAAACAAGTAAAATTAAACTCTGATGTCGATAAAATTTGATTGAAGGAGGTAGATATATCCGAAACAGACACGGTGAGCAGGATATACTTTTTATTCTCACCTCGGCTGGATAATCCTGTCGGACCCTAGTCGAAACATGATTTTCTCAAATGAGACTAATTGTTTGATATGCTTTTAGCTGAAAAGTACGACTTAGGCTAGTGAATGGCTCGTGTTCAGTGGACTGTTACAATGATATCACATGTGCACGGATTCGCCAAAGACTGAACATCTGCAAGACCTGATTATCGGTATTTAAAAGATTGACAAATATTCCCCTTTGGGATCCCATCGAAACCTTTGGTCGTGTTGTAGTATGTTTAGTATAACTACACCATATCGTTGTATTGAGAAGTCACCGTTAATGAATATGGCAATTAAACAGCGTCTGATCCATTTCTTTCACTTCTTAATGAGCACCATTTCATACCTTGATGACATGCCACCAATTCAGAGCAGGTCAGATTCGCATCACGAACCTTTTTGCATAATACCATATAATTCTATTCTGTTCCTTTACGCATCATAACTGTTATGGATAGACCGTGTCAAACTGCCATCAAACATATGGTAGAAGGAGCAGGCTTATTCAAATGTGGACCATGCCTTGCAAGGAGATCAGAAGGCTGAAGATATGTGATGTTGCATGTTTGTGTTTTTTGGATTAACAACTTGAGTCACCCACACCAGATTATTAAGGTAGGTTGCGTTCCAGAACTTAACAATTGTTAACAAATTGATAACGATTGTTAACTTTTTGCGTTCCAGGTTTCTGATTTCGAAAGTTAAGCTCCGCCAACCTCCGATTTCCGTTCCAGAGCTTAACGATTGTTAACTATTTTGTAACGATGGTTGGTGAGCATCGTTGAGAAAAGTTAATAATTATAGAATTTGAGAAAAGTTAACGATCGTTAAAGCTGCAGTTAGCTCCTCCCCCCCCCCCCCCCCCCGAAATGAAATTGACGATTGTTAACAATTTGTAAGTTTCTGGAACGCAACCGTAGGCTACGTCCTCACTGGAACTCTTAAAAAGTACAGGCCGTAGTTGATACGGGTTACATTCCAATGTTCTGACTCCGCGGATTTCTCAAAGGTTAGAAACCAGTGTTAGCTGAGTATTATTCTAACGAAATTTCGGTCCTTCTTGGCAAGGGTCCTCTTTGGGTCTGAAAATAAAACTCAGCTAATGTATCCGCTGTAGGAATGCATACATTGATTGAAAGTAGAACGTAAGAAACGATTTTGGTGTACGGTACGGCAAGGGGGGGGGGACACCTTTCTTCATTGGTTTCGGAATGGCTTTGGAGGCAAACATGCAATTTGTCCAGCCCATTTTTAAACGGCTGTCGAGGTTTTTATTCTGATATGAACCGAGATGGAGGTATGTTAACTATTATAACTTTTCGAACAGAATATTTTTATGCGTAGTACTTATTCTTCTTTTATTGTAGGCTACTTATTTGCTACTTCTATAAGGAATTTTTATTTAGTGAAATGGCAACTCTAGCCTACTATAGAAATGTGAAAATGACAACTGTTGTGACCCGTGCATTTTAGTTTATAACAATACAATCCTTATCCAACACCATCTTTTTCATTTGCGGCGAAGCAGATGCCATCTAGCGGCAGGCTCGACAGATAGAATTAATCAAGGCGTGCTCTTAGAAAGATAGAATTAATCAACCTTAAACCGGTGTTGCCACTTTTTGTATAGTTCTGCGATTTGTCATACATTTTCGTTTCTTTGACAAAGCGAGCAAGAACTCTACGACCGGTTCCTTATCAGCGAACCAGGGTGTGCCAGGCGAATCTTAAAGGCACAACTCTTACTAGAAAAAGCCTTTTCACGACAAGAAGTGTTTTTCAAAAATGCTCATAGTTGTCTCGTCGAATTAGGGATTCTCTTGTTAGCTCTGGCCGGGCTTCGCGCAAAAATACATGTTTTTTCTGCGAAAAATTTATAACAAATGAATGAATGAATTTATTACGTGCAGCCAGGGACCAATAAATTTCCTGTAAATGACTCGCCATTCAGGGGGCCTGTCAATAAGAGATTTTTGATGCGCTCTTGACCGAGCGTCAGATAGTTCGAGAAACACTCACGGGGATAAAATACCCGACTATCCAGATAGACAAGATTTTCGCAGCTATTGTGCTGAACTAGGAATATTTCTCTGTAATGGAAGAGTATCCTGGATCTTTTGTCCTAGCTTAGATACCTGGTGGTATGCTGAATAGTCCCAACAAATTTTGTCTATCTGAGCAAGAACACCGATTCGACCCAAGCGGAATTTTTGGAAACTAGGTGAGGCTCGGGCAACATAGCAACATCGAAGCATAGGAAATGACAAGCCCCCTGAATGGCGAGTCATTACAGGAAATTTATGGGTCCCTGGTGCAGCTTAGTAATAAGGCATTTGCACAGTACATACACAAAAAACGTAAATGAGCGCTTATCAATAAATACAGAGGGTACTCAAAATCCACAGTGACAGCAAAATATAAATAAACGCAAAACAAGAAATACACAACAAAACACGAAAAGAACAACAAATTTACTGTTTTAGCTGACGCATTGGGCAATGGGCAGGAAGGCGGTTGAATGATGGCAGTGCTTGACAAATGCGCGTCGTGGTTAAATGCTTAGAAATCCTAGCGAACCATAGCTTGTCCTTTGCGAGGGCCGACGACATCAGGATTTGTAGCGCCTGCTCACTCACGTCTCAAGACAAAAAAAAAGTTATAGTCTGGCAAGCCAGGAAAACCTCGGCTAACACTGAAAAGGAAAAAATTCAAATAAAGCTATTCGCAAGGATTTTGCACCTAGGGGGATTTCATCAGTAGATCCCGTAAGTAGCCACTGTGGGTGCGAAAACAGTAAAAAGCAAGAGGGGTCCTTTAAGGGTGTCCAAGCATAGCTGTAATGGATCGATGTTGGTTAACACAGTTTCACCCTTTCAACTATCCGTTCGTGGTTCGAATACACAATATCAGCCTTTATTTACAGGAACCACAGAGCAACATAATGCGTCGTCTTCTAATCACTAACTGAAATCCGAACTGAAATCTAACACTGCATTTCATTCAACCAAATGCCCCGCGGGATTTTGGTCGCGCACGCAGCACACGAACGAAAATACAAAAGCCCAAAGAGGTGATGGGAGAAACCATCACAATAGCCAACGGGATACCTATGACTTGGTCTGTCCAGGAACAATGCTGACCCGGCATAAGGACCGACCCGACCTGACCCGACAGACCACATGCTCCAATAAACGTAAACATGCCAGAAGCCAGAAAAGCAATTTAAAAGCCAGTATCCTCTCCGTCGAAGACCCGAAACTCCGTTAATCTGACATAACATTCAAACAGGGTAAATCCGGTGCAGTACTGACTCGAAAAAGAGTAGAACCGTCATAAATCGGATAAATAAAACCAAACAGCATCGAGTCGTCAGGATAAACATCTCCACAAAATATACCCTGGTGCAAAACAGACAGCAAAATCTAATAATAATAACAATAAATTTTATTTTTCACCCATCAAAAAGCACAAGACACAGACGGAGTAGGGATAAGGAAAGAAAAGAATAAAAACAAACAAACATAGAGACTGCAACACCATTTTCTATCGACAAAACTAACCTATTGTAGAAGAATGCTCTTCCATTTGTGGTTAACGTTATTGTTGAACCTCTGTATAAGTTGTCCAACTGCTGTAAGTGGGTCAGTGAGGGATCGACTTAAAGAGGCACGGCACGGCACGACATAGTCTAGGACCTAGGAGGCACAAGTACTCAAAAGAGGCACGAAAACTAAAAGGGCCCTTTCAAGCTTCTGAGTGAGGGTCTGGAACTATGTTCTAACGTGCCTTCTTTAGGCTCTGTAATCACGAACTCTCACTTACTTGTGTACTTCGACTGCTTGCTTATCTCTTCGTATTGCTCGTGCCTACTGCGCCATGCCGTACCTCTTTTTAGTCGATGCCGGTCAGTGATATTGGAAGTAGCGGCTATTTTTCTATTTTAGATCCAGAGAGGGAGGTGGAGCAGCTACAGTATTTACTGAAACGAAAATAAACAGAACGAATTTTTTTTTTATCAGTGTTAGTTAACATTCGCCAGAAAAGTCCGATCTCTAAAATGTCAGGCAGGGCCAGCGAGTTAGAAATCGTAGACCCGAAACACCGTTAATCTGACACAACACAAGGATCGAAACAGCGTAGATTAGAGACTTGATCCATCAAAATGACGAGACAAAAAAAATGAATCAGTTTATGGTTCAAACTCTGCCATTTCATAATCTTTAAACATAGAAATCTCTATTATTAAAAAAAACAGAGTATTCAATCACGAGCAATAAATTAAAAAAAAAATGAAACAAATCCCCAAGGGGCAAAAACTTAACGAGCCTAAGATAGGTCAAGATGGACCTGACAGAAGATAGTCCACACACAACATAGACCAGTCAGAAGACAGAATAATAAAATGTGAAATACAGCTTTGACCCGAAATACCGTTGACTCGCCTAAGCAGGGGAGGAAAAGAAATTAGTTAGACTGACGCCCTGTTCCCGTTTTCCGGATATATATGACTTTTTTTTTGTTTAAATAAAATACACCATTTAAGCCGTTATCCAGTTCCTGCTCCTTGATGGTCTAAAACTTTAAAATCACAGCTAATTGCACCACCCTGTAGTGGAATCTCCCAAACTCGACTAACTTCACTTCCGATCTTTTGATCGCAAAACTTTACGAATCGAGGAGAAAATTTTGTTGAATTAAGCGTAACATTGAATTGCAAGGCATGGGGCGTTACCAGCGAAAGCTTTTTTTGCAGAGCCTAATTAACAGGTAGTCTTTGACTAGTAGAGTTCAGGTGTTCAGCCCGCGAGCAGGATTCCAGGAGTACAGTGGATTTTGGGTTGTTAGTGAATTGGAAAAATAAAGGATACTAGAACATTACGAAGGCACTAGGTAAGAAACAGATCTTGGCGCTAAATTTAATTACTACTATAAGTATTACACTATATATAAATAATGTGAAGCCGAAAGACTATTCATTGCTTGTATTTACTGTCAAATGGGGTGTATAAGGATTGAAAGACGTGGGGAGTACAAACCAAATTGAGGCAAAAGAGATGGTAATGGTGATCCATTTCCTAGCCATGGGACTATCGTTACTCGGGTTAGGCTGCACAGTCTACTAGGCGGTAAAAACAGTAATCAATAGAAGGATAAAGGGTTGAAAGAAGGAAAAGTTACAGAGGTAGAAAGAGTAAGAAAAGTAGGAATTTTGAAGATAAGCAAAAACTTGTAAGGTTAGAGCGTCGCCGCATTCCATCTTATTGATGGCATTAATAGAATCCCAATTGCGACGAAATTTGGAATCTGATACGGGAGGCAAGACCAGATATTTTCGATTCTGCAGGTTCTCAAAAGAGGGTTTTTCCTAGTTTGTATTTATTGTGTGGCTTCAAAATAGAGCACATCCATTCAAAATAACATATCATACAGAGAGGTTTTATTCCAGTGCGAAAAGAGAATCTGACTGAAAAACTACTATCCAATCTACACCAGTCGCTTAAAAATACGCGTGCCGTAGAATGGCGTAGAAGCAAGAATAAATAAGGGAAGAATTGAGAAGACTTGAATCATGGGACGTTGTTTTCTGCCCGATCCTCAAGTACCGGGGGTGGAGCCTATTCGGCGCCTGTCCAGACCACAGAGTAAATATTGGCGCTATTTCTTCTGATCGCCGTGCTTCGCGTCAAGAAAGTGCGCCGAATTCAAATTAAACAGAAAGAGGCCGACATTTTGCCCTTCTCCCTCCAACAAATCGCTGCTACCTCTAGTTTAAACGACGAGAAAAGGGGCTAAAGTACAGTGAGATGATAGAAGTCGTGCAATCCTACATTCAAGGATGACGAACATAAAGGCAGAAAAGGACCGATTTGGACTGAACACTATAAGTTTAAAGAAGGAAGGGACACGCTTCCAAACATTCATGCAATCTCATTGGCAGATTCTTAGTGATGAAAAAAAAAGACTGTCAATAGGATAGATAGTGAAACATTTAGCCAACTACCCGAGATAAAGATATACATTTTGACCAAAAATAATAAATTGTTATCTCAAATGTAGACGTTTTGAATGGTACCGTGCAATTATCATTTTCAGTAATCAATTAAAATTTTAAAATTAGGAAATACTTCAAGCCAACTGTTTTTCGCAACTAACCGAGAAATGTTATGAACTGAATTTTGTGTACAGAGTACAACTAAAAACAAATATAACAACTCTTTGAGTACAGTTCGCCAGCTATGCCCAAATTCCAACTTGAATGATGTAAAAACATGATAGAAAAAACATAGACAATGACAAATTTGGGCAGATGTAAAGTGCAACTATCCGAGATAATGATATACCTTTTGGACCAAGAATAATAAGTTGTTATCACAAACTGATACGTCTTGAAAGATATCCTACACTCAGCAATCATTAATTTAAAATTAGGACTTTATACTGTTTTTCGCAACTACACGTGAAAATGATATGAACTAAATTTCGTGTAGAGTACAACTTAAAAACAAAACATAGTAACTCATTGAGTACATTTCGACAGCTAAATATTGTCCAAGCTTAATACCTTTTCTAGGAGCGATTCTTTACAGTCCCGAGAAGACCAAAATAAAATTACTAATGCTCACACCAGTCCTATTGAATCTGAACTAAATGCATGCGTGTTAGATCTATGCTTCAGCGTTCAAGTTGCTTAATTGTTCCCCTGAGTCATCAAATGCCGCATTCCCTTGGGCTTCACCGTCTTTGTGAAGGGTGGCGACAACACAAGCTTCATATTGTAAATCTGACCCGAGATTGAAAAGGAGTTTCCATTTATATAATCCTCAGAATATGCACTGTTTGAACTTCCCGCCTTTTCTGACTGCTTCATCACTTTTGCTCTGGAGGTAACATTTAATACTGCAAGAGGCAACACGCGAAGCTCCACCCAGGCTCCACCCCCGGTAAATAAGATCGGACGAAAAGAGATCTAGGATGCTGACATCGGGGTTTTGTGAGTTCTCAATTCTTCCCTTATTTATTCTTGGTAGAAGACCAAAGCGTTTCGCTGTAAGACGATCTTATGGAAGCAAAAACATTTAAATGGAGTTAAGATAGGTGCACATAGAACGCAAATTTTTTCCGCCAACGAATTTTGTTCTTTCGCGCCGCTCAGCGAATTCGTTTCATAAACCCCACTGGCAGCGGATACGCAAATGAATTCGCCAGGACTAGATACTTATACATGGATGCGATACGTAGTAGGCCTACTCGAACGAAAATAGGGGGAAAAGTCAACTCTATGCTTATAAACTCCATACCTGGTTATATACTCTACGTAGGACAGGTAGATTGTTGATTTCCCTAAATTTCCACAGCGCGAATTGAGGCAACGCGAAAATAATTTGACTTGGAGTAGAAACGGCGCAGCGGGAGATTTGTGCATAGCGAAGCAAAATTCGCAGTCAAATTCGCCCAGGCGAACGCGAATTCGTTTTCTCTTGGCACCTATCTTTAGGGTGTTTATCTTAGGGTGTTCTGCATAACATTTAATGCATAACGTTTTCAAAATCCCAACAGGTTACATCCCAAGTGTTGTCTGTTGAAACTGCGCATCCTTGTGTAATCTGTTATGAAACTTCTGACAATGTGTGAACACAACTTTAACTCTTATCTGGAAAAATCCTAACCAGCCAACATCGTTCGCGAAAAACAGAAAACAGTCGCAACACCTCTAGAGTAACTCGTCCCTGTTTCTTACCGGTTGGGTGTGATAGTACACTGTAAAAGTTTCTCAGAGTAAGGATTAAAGTTAACTGCAGTATTTACTACTGGGATTAATCTTACCTCTATCTGAGATAAGATTAATCAGAATTAGAGATGAGATTATCTTTTTTGAGACAAGATTAATCCCAGTAGCAAATGCTGCAAGATTTTTTTCTACAGTGTATTTTTACAGTCATTGACCCTACCGCACACACCTTTTCTTCTTGAAGCTATGGCTTATCTTTAAAGAGAAATGATAAAACATCTCAAAGTACGGTAACTTATAAAAAGAATCGAACACTACCAGATCATCAGTTATTTTTGATTATACTCATGTTAGCAGTTAAATATTGTAATTCATGTCTGATTTTCTTGCTATTTTGAACTTGCCCAGTCTGGTGCTTCCAGGTTGCGCCACTAGATGATCCAAAAGTCGTACCGAGTCCTGGCTTGAACTAGCGACTTGCGTGGAGGTGAGCTAAAAAAACATTCCGAATGCTAGAATGCTCCCGACTTAATGCCTGTAATGACCCTGAACTGGCTGAAACTTCACTTATTTACTTAAATTGGCCTGAAAATCCAATAAAAATGCATTACTTTATTACCGCCCTCCATAGATAACCGATTTCATTGAATTAAATTATTGTTTTTCTTTTTTTTTTCAATCAATCAATCAAGTATATTTTCCAAATAGCTTAAAGCTAGAAGAAGAAGAAAATATTTACGAAATACACAGACACTAAACAAATGAACTAATACACTGACAAGATATGACCAGAAATAAATAAAGGATGAAACTATGTAAAAAGTGGGCAGAAGAATTAGCAGGGTATGGAGAAGACTGATTGCCAGTGTTCCTCTCGGACCGACGCACGAAAGGCGCGGAAGGGGGGGGGGGGGGTCCAGTCAACCACAAACCCCTGATTTTTGGATACCCTATCTATGCCAAACCCTGGATATGTCTAGCGTTTGGCATGCCCTATGCCTAACGCTGGATACACTATAGGCGTTTTTCCGTGCTCCCACAAACAGTTTGTGGGTCGATTGTGGCTCGAAAAGTGTGTTTCCGCGGCCTTTTGTGCGGCCCACATTGTGTTTCCGCGACCAACAAGATTTTCGTGGCTCGCTTTGTGGCTCAAATTCGACAAACAACTGGCGAGGTGATTGTCGATTTTGTGGCTCGATTCTGGCGGGAAATTCAAATTAATTAGCAAAATAGTGTCTAAACAATAAAGCTAACTACTTTTTCAAGCATATAGACTTAAAACTGAGGATACTTTATGTGCAGAATGGTAAGGAAATAAGCCTGGAGTTCTTATTGAGATTTTACATGAATTTTATTTTCCGAAATTTGAAATTACCGCCAAAGAAATAGACAAAACGGCGTTTCCGCGAGTTTCAACTAGTGGCTCGACCAGGGCTCGACTGTGTGGTACACAATCGAGTTTCCGCGACAAACACTCAGAAGTGTGTGGCCCACGACTGTGTCGCGGAAAAAGGCCTTATGCTAGATGCTGGATGCCTAGTAAAGTAGGTTATTGATGATTTGAATGAGGCTAAAAAATCAACCAATCAGAACTCGTTTATATTGACGTAGGTCAGGGTTAGGTTACCAACAGAAATCCAGCATTTGGCGTAGGGTATCCAGCGTTAGGCTTAGGCTATGCCAAATGCTAGATATACCCAGCGTTTGGCGTATATGACTATAGGGCATCCAAAAATCAGGGATTTGTGGTAGACTGGAGGGGTCCCTCTTATTTGTGTTGTATTTGTGGTCCCTCTTTGTGTCTGTCACGCTATGCTTGAAATATTCAGCAACTATAAGGTAAGCCATTGCCGAAAAATAACAGTCATATTCCTAAAAGATATATCTTATGGTCACTTTCCTACTTTTTGATCCGTTCATTCCGCGTCTGGGGAAATCCGGGTTGTCGTGCAAGCAGCGCACATTCTGAACGCTATTACTATAGCCCCGGGTGGAAAAATACAAATTCCCTTTGAGTCAAAATAATTCAGTGCATTCAATGATGTAACAATAAGCTGCCTTTCAGTTAAACTTTAAGGAGCTTTGGAGTTGGCCCGATGAAACTCGAGAATTAGTCGTATGGAGTTGTACGAAAAAGTAGTAGGCTATCCAGTAGTAACTGTTGCCATTGCATGCTATTACTAGCAAATTAGATGCTACTACAGCAAGATTGGATGCTATCGGGTACTCCTACTTAAGATTAACCCAGTCGGAGGCATGTTAAATCAAAGTATTCCATACTACTACATATCAATACATGCAACTTTTTCGTACAACTACCATACAACTACACTGTCAAAGAATTTTTCACCGGGGGGACCTATTATAGGCTACTTAGTGACAACAAATTGTCAGTCAAGTGTCTTTTTCTCCGTTAAATTGAACCTTTTCCTCCAAAACCGTAATCATCTACGTTCAGTTTCGCAAAAATAATTAACATAATAGTCAGTTCGTAAGAAACTGTGACCAGGAATGTTTGCAGTTATTCAAAATCTGCCAAGCTGAATCGGAAACTTTTCCGCAAATAACTGTTCAGGTTTCACTTAATTCGTAAGGAAGCTTGTCGCTTCAACTGACTTAGCTAATGGTTAATTAAATGGTGCGTGAAATTAAGAGTTCTCCTTGTCAACATACATTACTATTACTCACTTAGATCCTTGAAAGTTTAATTTATCTGCAGCTTCCCGAAGCAGTTTATCCTCGTCAAAGCCGGTGTGCTATTTTGTTTTCTTCCTTCAGATTTCTCGAGTAACCCATTGACGTCATATTCATACTGTCTTTATTGTCTGCTTATTTTCTTGAACACGCAGGGTAACTGAATAATAAAAAAATAATAGAAGTGGCAACAACGGAAACTAAACTGCATCAATTGCTCTGTATAGAGTATTCGTTTAGTTGAGGTAGCACCCTGGCCTTTCCAGTAATACAGGTATGAGCCACAGAGGCGTTACTAGCCAAAATATTTTTTTTTTGGGGGGGGGGGGGGGCAAGGTACTTACCGACTGGCTAGTCATTTTTACCGACTATTTTTGGAGATAAAAAAGACGACTATGGAGAAAAAACCACTGTGTTGACGAAAAATCGGCTGATCTTAAGAAAAGACTACTATTTTAAAGAAAAAATCGACTGTTTTTACGAGAAACCGACTGTTTTAAAAAAAAATCGACTGTTACCAAGAAAAAAATCGACTGTTTCCAAGAAAAACCGTGACTCGGCTATTTTTTACCGACTGGTCGACAACATTCGGGGAGCCCCCCCCCCCCCTAGTCCTGACGCCTCTGATGAGCCATGCTACTCCATATTTCCTGGAAAGACTGATACAACTTTTCCGTGGCTTAACCTTCAGCAGATAATGAACAGGAATAGTAAGAGATAGTATGAGAGTAGTACATTCTCCGTCCTCTAGCGGAATGGTTAGCACGTCGCTGGTTCGAGTCTCGGTTGTGCCTGCAGTTTGGTTCGGGGCGGGGTTCGTGTCGAAACCCTGCAAGAAAAAACAAAGTTAATCCAGCTTCAAATGGGTATCTGAAAAAACCTGGCTAAGGTGAAGCATTGTGAAGCACACTGTAAGCGATGTTTACGTCTTAACACACACACACTTGCTTAAACACAAAGGGATAAGCTTCTTATCAATGCAGCGTTCGGTGTTGCCACGCTGATACTGTTTGTCGAGCTTCCAAAGATCAGAAAAAGCGTTCTTAATATTCCTTGAAGTACACGAGTGCAATTTGACACCCATTATGTAGTAAAAAGCTAGTTTTCAAGAAAAGTTGTTTCTTCAGCTTCCAACAAAGTAGAGCTTTAGTGCTTCCCGTGACAACGCCGACAAGGCTGCTTCTTTCCTCTGCCCTCTGGCGGAATCAACCGAGAGATCTGATTGGCTCTGCATAAGCGAAAATAGAACGCGGGTTCGCGGGTTTCTTTATTTGCCTTAAGCCCCGAGGAAACGAGGAATCTGTAATACAGCCTATATGCCGTGATACACCTTATAGCATCTAAGGTCGATTCTGGGGGTCTGGAAAGCTCTGCGAACTTAAGCACCAGCTGTTCTTACGACTTCGGCTAAAAACCGCTTCGCTTTACAAAGCTGTTCTCGCGCTGCGCTAATTTCCGCCAGCAGTTGGAAAGCGAATCCTCTTCGCGAGTGGAAAGTGGTTTTGGCAAGTCAGCGAGAAGTTGTAAAGGTGCAACTGAGGCGCTGCGACTTTTTGCTTGTTCTTGCGCTCGGTGGATTCTCGCTTTGCTTTTTGGAAAGCAAATCCAAGAGATCGCCTGAATCGTCCTCTATTTGAACAACGCTTGACAGGAAGGGTGTGCGAAAGCACCAGGATGGCTGGTCCCCAACCGCCCACTGCACTTCCTGGTTGAGTTCTGACAATCAATCAAGTTTATTTTCCAAATCCCTTAAAGCTAGAAGAGGAATAAGGAATAATTGGAAATCAGCACCGACAGTTATGCCTGTATAGGCTGATATCTTTACCTACCTCTACTTTATTGGGGTACATCAGTACTACTGGCACAGCACCGTCAGTGGAAAGTACAAAACAGATGCGGCCACAGCACATTTTAGAAACGAGATGTTAGCTTCCTTTACCGGACAGACATTATATTTGCCAGTTAATTAAGGTACTTTAGATTTCAAAAACAGACAGGCCTGTAAGTTATTCTCCCTTCCTGTGTCTCAGTCATCACACATTCAGTTCGAAAGATCAAAGAAAGATATCTCTCCTTTGCGTGTCCAGTATTTTCAGTTTTATAAATTCCTTCTTTTCCTCCCCCCTTGGTACCATAATAGGAAGATTATGTCTAAATTTGAAAGTTGCCGTATTGAGCAGAAAGCTTTCTGATATCAACGCAAGCCAATTGCCACCGTTTCACGGTCCTGAATGTGTTTTATTTTTCGTAGTTTATGTTTCTCGTTTTTCTTCTTTTTTTCTTTGTTCTTGAGTTTACTCCGCTATTTATCTTTGTTTAAACTATTTGCTCTGGTTGAAACTCAGTTCTCTGAATCAAACGATCAGATTTAAACTGAGTGGGGATCATCAAAAACGACACAACAGAAAAGCACGAAAAAGAAAAAACAAACAAATAATGGTATTTCTTGGGGGAAAGTGGAAGATCAGGAGTGTCAAAGCTTGGAAAAGTATGAAAAATACCTATTAGGTCAAACTTTCTCGTTCGTGGCGACGTTCCTTCATTTGTTCGTACTCCACAAACTACACAACATAAATATAAGGCAAGAAACAAGACCCCCTGATAGAGGCGTTACTAGCCAAAATGTCTGGGGGGGGGGGGGGGGGGGCAAGGTATTTACCCGACTGTTTTTACAGAAAAAACTACTGTTTTCAAGAAGAAAAAAATGACAGTTTTGAAAAAAAGTCGACCGATTTTCAGAAAAGCCGACTGTTTTGACAAAAAATCAACTGATTTTCAGAAAAACCGAATGTATTCATGAAAAAACTCAACTGTTATGACGAAAAATCGCAGCGCTTCGCGCCGATTCGGTTAGTTTTTACCGACTGGCCGACAAGATTGGGCGGGGGGCGTCCCCCCCCCTGTCCCCTGAAGCTATCTTGATGCGGATCCACTACCTATACCCTAACCTACACTGAAAATATTCACATTACAATAGTTACATCACATTACAAGCATAAATAAACTACACAGACATGAAAATATTAACGGCAAAAAAAGAAGAAACAAGACGACATAATATATCAGTTGCTCGAATTGTTTTCTTGCTTAGACCTAGCTCCACGCCTCTTATAGAAACGTGTGTAGAAAAGCTTAGGTTCCAGTCCACTAATATGACCCTGCTGTCCAATATCTGAATCATTTTATCCAATTCTTCTTTTTCTCTAATTTTCACTGACCCAGTTTCTAAGATGTCGGGTTTGCTGTCATAATTATTGTTTATAGGTCACGTTATCCATGATTACCAAGTATAAAATCAACTTCACAATACTGATAATCAAACATTCATTCAGGGAAAAATTAAGTATCAGCGTACCTTGCGTTTTCTGAAGAAATGTACCAATGGATGGTTTATTAGGAAACAGTCGTATTGTTTGTTTTGGCCATTTTTGTTTACTGGCTTGATCTTACGAAGTGCTGGTTTGAAACAGTTGCCATAGCTCAGATAGTCGATAGCTAATGTAGTGTACAGTGCTAAGCTTGCTTTGGAATTCGGATAGTATTGCTTACAGCAAAGTTCGAACAATGTAAGCACCAGTTACTTCAGTTAATACCAGTGCGGAATTACCAGAACCAATGACAAAAACCTTTGTTGACGTATCCATCTAGCGTCACTTTTGGGATTCCAAAACGTCAGTGACGGGATACCTATGACATAGTAAAGTTTGTCAATCGTCAGCCCGTCTGGCCGCCCGTCCGTCTGTAGCCCTCAAAGGCATTGAGATACTTTGTTCTAACTTGGTGAGAGGATCCTTTGGGTCAAAGTACAGGTCAAGTTCTCAGATAGGCCCCGTAGCCCTATGTTTAGGGCTGGGGGAGGGGTTTCGATGTAAGGGCGAAACAAATATTTTTCAAAAGCTAATCGGATAGTCGGTTTAGGTGTGAGGAGAAATGCTGAATCCGAATATGAAAAAACAATTCTCGCCGGATAAGTAATTCACCCGGAATACGGCTAAAATGAAAAACTGTTAAAAGTAAAAGTTTTATCTGGCGAATCAGGGGTAGGAGAAATGCTAAATTTTGTTTTTAAATTTTACTTAGATTTTTAGGTTAGATTATAGATTATATATGGGGTTTATTGGAAAAAATACTAGGAACACAAAATCCTCCAGAAGTTTACACTTGTTAAGAGGTTTAACAAACCCCCTTTGACAGATTAACCTACATAACACTATATTAGATCGGACAAGTAGGTCGGACAAGTAGTATGCCCTGGATTGTGCGAAGCCGGAAATTGAGCAAGAAGTGTTCAAACCCAATGAGACAGTCGATATAGGATGAGGAGACATGCTGAATCCAGATCTAAAACTAATTTTCTCGCCGCTGAAGAAGTTTACCCAAAATCCGACCAAACCGGAAATTTGGTAAAAATTAAAGTTTGTTCTTAATTCGATTAGAGGTTCGTATTTGGGGTAAGAACGCTCGATGAATCCATTTCTGGACTCTATTTTCTTACAAGTAATTCTACTAAAGTTTCCCAAAACACGGAAATTTGGTAGACTCGTAAAGTGAACCTCTTAAGTCGACCATTGTAATTGTTTATTGCCGGCAAGTCTCAACGTGACCCAGCGAAGGTTAGCTCAGCCGTTAGAGCGTTAGACTTCAAATGGAGAGATTCTCGGTTCGCCTCTCGATCTCACCAGCTCTTTTACTCTTTTATAAGTGGTGAACCGAAAGACAAAAATGCTCCTCAGCCGAGATTTGAACCCAGGACCCTTTCCTTACAAGGCAAGCGCTCTACCATTTGAGCTACCGAGGGGCTTTTGAACAGAGTTCGCAAACCACTACAATATTCTGGTATGGAGTCCTAGACTTCTAAAATTATGTTCAAAAAAATTTGTTTCTGGTTTATTGGTCACGGTACAAGTCCCTTGTGTAAAGTATGCGCCATCTATGTATTATTCTTTTACTCTCCACGCAATTTGCCCGGAATGCAGCTAAACGAGGAATCTTTCTGGATCAAGAGGTCCAATAAATATTAAATTTTGGGATCCCAATAAAACCTTGAGTCTTGTTTATGTGTGATTCGCAGTCAGCTTGGGCTGAGGGAGTACGTAAGGGTCAAAATAATTCCACATATCGAAATACAAGATACAAAAATAAGCTCGCCTTTCAGTTATACTTTTAAGCAGTAGGTTACGCTATACACGGAAAATAAAAGCAAAAAGACACCACGCCAAGAGGCATTAGAGCATTGTCAGAAGATGAAGAAGCTATATCACTCCATTGAGCCATCAGTTTGTTTTGGTTTTGTGCTTGGGTTAACCGCATTTCATGTTTTTTTAGTAAATAGCGCGAAACCACAACAGTGCGTTTCAAGTGGCAATTACAATGTTTCATGGTCTTGGACATGTAGGGTTGCGCATGCGCTCATTATCTTATTCCTAGTAAACAATGAGTCAGTTTAAAAACAGTCAGTTAAAAACAAAGACAAATAAGCAACTGGTCGGTTTATGCGAAATAGCTT
This sequence comes from Branchinecta sandiegonensis, assembly GCA_030848855.1. Classification (NCBI taxonomy): domain Eukaryota; kingdom Metazoa; phylum Arthropoda; class Branchiopoda; order Anostraca; family Branchinectidae; genus Branchinecta; species Branchinecta sandiegonensis. The sequence goes on along the minus strand of JAUPMV010000016.1, from coordinate 16,151,751 downwards.
ACAGCTAGAAAAGGCTATCATAATTATGAACCAGATTTAGAGCATTACTCTTTTTATTTGCAAACTGGTTCCGAGAACTGGCGGGTTAAAGATAAACTATAAATATTCCTTGAGCCCTAGCTGACTTTGAAACATATATTCAAATAATGTATACAACGGATACGTCACCTACGATGCTTCTTCAGCGCTATTTTGATGAATACAGGTTTGTTTCCCATAGTTTTCCTTTTTGCAACGAATATAGATAAACTATAACTAACTTCACCACTATTCTCGAGGTGCAGGAGCATCCATGGTTTGCATGGATATTAGATAAGTTAAAACATACAGTAGGCTATATATATGATATGGTATGATATGATAATATATTGCTTAAAGCGCGACGACTATCGCATACAAAACAATTCACATAAATAACCTATAGAGAGATGTTTTATGTTTAGAAAACGTATTTCTACTGACAATTTATCAAGTAACTACCCATAGCTGGCGTTCATACCAGGAACAACAAGTTTATACAGACAATTCTTTGAACCCTGCCCTTCCTCGAGTTAAGTACAAAGAAAGATGAGATTTTCTTAAAACGGACTCGAAATAAGCCGTTTCTGCTAAATACAACTCCTCTCTGTCTTTCGTAGTACCTACAACTTTCTCCTTCCACAAAAATGTCCTGCACATTCGTTCACTTCCGTCGGGTTGCTACTCACAAGTGGCTAAACCATTTGCTCGTCGTCGGCTACGCCTTGTATGCGCATAATGAATCACTGATAAATCAGGGGTGTCATTTAGCAGCTGCCCCCCCCCCCAAAGAATTCCCATGGGGCACAGAGCTACCCATGAAAAAACAATGAAAGTATATTTTGAATCATTTTTTCATGGACCAGTTATTTACTTTCCATTCATATTCTGTTAATCGCTTAAAGCACACGTCTTACTCATGACAGTAATCCATTCTACTTTAGTAGTATAGTTTTAGTATCCTATCTCCTCTATTGGCACTACACTGGTTATCGCGCTGGCCAAGTTAGTTTATTTGATTGGTGCATCAGGCTCTCGATCACTGTTTCAGAGAAGATTATTGGTCCGACGACCGGTTATGCAAATTTTGCCAAGTTTCTCGTCCAAGGCAAGGGACATGGCAAGATGCTAAGAGCAGCCGAAGCCTTTTGCAATTTTCTGCCAGCATAGGTAAGTTTTAAAGTGGTCAACTGTCTCAGAACATATTAGCGGAAAACTATGTAGTGCTAGGTGTACTTTAATGCGACCCCTTTTATCTTTTTGCAGACTGGACATGCTACGATCGCTCAGCATATTTCTACTTTCGACGTCTACGGTAAGTACTTCCATAACATTTAGAACATATAACAAAAATTAACAGCAACACATAGAACAAGAGCTAGAAGCTCATATGGCACTTGCAAGGCTTGATGATAGTAGGAATTTGCCAATTCATGGGTTTGTTGTGATAATTTGTAAGCAAAACCTTCGAGATAAAAATCACCATGGGCCCTTTGAAGTCAAGAGAATGTATTGTTTGGTAAAAAAGCATTTTATTTTTGCACTTGGCTGTGATGATACGCACTTTAAGGCGCTAGAAATTCATCTGTAAGGCAAAAACCTCAAGGCAAAAATTATGATGGGCTCATCGGGATCTTCAAAATGTATATTTTGCTCAAAAGTATTTTTTGTGTTTTAAGGATTTCACTTAATCCCTCCCACATTTATCTGATGCGGTCTGGACTTGAAATGGGAAGTCTGAGACAGGAGATCTTTCCAAAGACCAAGTTTTATTAAGATCTGATCACCCGTTCGAAAGTGATAGATACCTCAAGACTCAGGATCCCCCTCCCTCCACTCCCCCCACGATGGTCGGATCGGGAAATTGACTATTTCCAGGTTAATCGGGTCGGGTTCCTGATATGCCTGCCAAGTTTCATTGATCTTAGCCCACCTGGAAGTAACTTAATTCCGGATCACCGGAATACCGAACCCCCCCTCCAACTCCCCCAACAGTGCGCGAACCCTGTCTAGTTCTGTCAATGATGTACCTAGGGCTTGTGCTTGTCGTTCCCACCAAGTCTGGTCCCGATCGTTCCACTCTAAGCGTGACACAAGATTTCCGGTTCCCCCTCCGACCCCCCCCCCCCCCTCCATCGGATTCGGTCCGGACTTGAAATGGCCCAGGACATCTGAGACACGAGATCACCCGTTCAAAAGTTGTGCATTCCACTAAATTCCGGATTCCGCCTCCTCTCCCTCCCCCCACGATGGTCGGATTGGATAAGTGACTATTTCAAGTTAGTTTGGCGGGGTCCCTAACATGCCTGCCGAGTTTCATCGTCCTAGCACATCTGGAAGTACCCTGTCTCGAAAACAGCCGCTTAACCTACCGACCGACTGACAGACCGACGGAAAAGTATTCGGTATATGGTACTTGGCCGGAAGGCAAGTGCCATAAAAATATGTAGAAAAACTCATTTTCACAAAAACTGTCGCTTTATTGACCACTCAGTGCGTGAAAAAAAAAAAATAATATTTGACCCAGACAATTTGGTCTTGTAGATATCCGGTCTTCGACAGACTCCTTGAACATGTCATATCTAATTTGAAGAAACTGATCAAATCTTTTTGCCTTACTTCTGCCAAATCTCCGGTTTCGACCGGATTCCGTGCGAACTACTTGTCCGGCAAAAACTAAAGCGTAAAAAGGAATTCAGCGAATTCCTTACCCCTGTATCGAACATCTAATCAACTTCAGTTAAAACTTTCACTTTTGACAAATTTTCTGGTTTCAGCCGGATTCCGGCGAACTATATGTCAGGGTAGAAAATGATCGTCACAGGCGGATTCAGCATGTCTTCTTACCCCTAAATCGAACATCTAATCAACTTCAGATAAAACTTTTACTTTTACCGATACTTCCGGTTTCGGACGGATTCCTGGCGAACTACTTGTCCGATAAGAAAAGATTTTTATATAAATGTTCAGCATGTCTTCTTACCCCCAAATCGAACATCCATTCAACTTTATATGGCACTTTTACTTTGAACAAACTTTCCGGTTTTGGCCGGATTCCGGGCGAGCTACATGTCCAGCGAGAAAATGGTTTTCATATTCATGTTCAGCATGTGTTCTTACTCCTAAATCGACTATCTCATTAGTTGTTTAAAAAAAATTGTTCACCCCTTAATTTTAAACCCCTCTCCCACCCCTAAATGTTGAGCTACAGAGCCCATCTACGAACTCGACCTCTCCCTTGACACAGAGAGTCCTCACACCAAGTTTCATCAAAAATCTCGTTCCCTTTGAGAGTTACCGTGCTTACAGACGGTCAGACAGAAGGACAACTTTTGTGATGTCATAGGTTTCCCTCCACTTGAATTTTGGGATCTGAAAAACAGAGCGACAAGCACATAGAGGTACCACAAATCTGAAAGAATAAGCTCATCTGATGAAATCGATAATCTGTGAATAGCAGAACAAGAACTGTAAGCTCATACGGCACTTGCATGGGTTAAGGTGTTTTGATTGATCAAAAGTAAGTTTCGACTTTGCGGTTGAGATGCGCACTCTAAGGGAGCTAGAACTTCATTTGTAAGCAAAACCCTTGAGGCAAAAAGGATAAAGGGCTGATGGGCATCATGAAAATGCATATATTGCTTAAAAGCATTTTTTTTTTCCTTTCCGGTCAAGATTGGTGCTTTAAGGAATAATCGGATGTGGGAAGTAGCAATTTCTAAGCAAATGTTGCTGAATCTCTAATATTGCAGCAAAGTTTCATCATCCTAGCACATCTGGAAGTACCTTAACTCGCGATCACCGGAATCCCAGACCCCCCCCCCCCCTCCAACTCCACCCCCAATACCCGGAGCCAATCCGCCTCTGTAAATGATTAATCCAGAGCATCTGTTTGTTATTCCCACGAAGTTCGATCCCGATCACACCAGTCGAAGCGGGTCAAGTATTCCCCCCCCCCCCGATAATTGTCGGATTCGGTCCAGAAATGAAAAAGATCACCAGAGAGAAATGTCCTCTGTTCAGTTATTAAATTTCACTCGGCTCCGATCACCCGTTCCAAAGTTACGCATGACATAATATTCCGGATTTCCCTCCCTCTACTCTCCCCAAGATTATCATATCGAGGATTTTTTTTATTCCAAGTCAGTTTGACCGGGTACCTGATATGCCTGCCAAGTTTTGTCGTGAAAATCCCCAAAACCGGAATTCCGGGACCCCTCCCCCCCCCCTCAAGTGTCCGGATCCAGTCAAATTCTGTAAAAGATTTACATGGAGCAGATGTTTGTTCTTCCCAGCAAGTTTCACTGTGATCCCTCCATTCTAACCGGTGTTTCGATATATCCGCCCCCCCCCCCCCTCAACTCCCCCACGGTGACCGTAGCCAATCCGATTCAGTAAATGATTTACCTAGAGCGTTTGTTTGTTCTTCCCACAAAGTTCAATCCCGATCTCTCCATTCTAAGCAGGTCACGTATTTTCCGCCCCCCCCCCACTCCCCAATAGTTGCCGGATCCGGTCCTGATATGAAAAAGATCACCAGAGAAATGTCCTCTGTTAAATCCTTATATTTCACTCGAATCCGATCACGCGTTCCAAAGTTACGCATGACTGAATATTCCGGATTCCCCCCCCCCCCCACCATTATCAGATCGACAAAAATTTAATTTTGAAGTCAGTTTGATCGGGTCCCTGATATGCCTGCCAAGTTTCATCGTGAAAATCCCCAAAACTGCCATCACCGGAATTCCCCCCCCCCCTAAGTGTCCAGATCCAGTACAATTGTCGAAACGGTTTGTCTAGAGCAGATGCCTCTTCTTCCCAGCAAGCTTCACTCCGATCCCTCCATTCTAACCGTTTCTTGAAATTTCCGGTCTCCCCCCCCCCCAACTCCCCCTGGCTACCGAATCCGGTCAAGACTTTAAACGGGACATCACAGATATTTAATCTATTCAGTTATTAAGTTTCATTACAATCCGATCACCCGTTCGAAAGTTACACACTACTCAACTTCCCAGACTCCCCTGCCCTCCACCCCACCCCACCCAAAATGGTCGGATCGGAAAACTGATTATTTCTAAGTTTGGTTGGTCGGGTCTCTGATATGCCTGCCAAGTTTCATGGTCCAGGCACATCTGGAAGTACCCTAAATCGAAAAAGTGTTACAAAATGCCCTTAATTTTCAAGTTTCCAGCGCCCTCCACTCCCCCGCATATGGTCAGATCGGGAAACTGATTATTTCCAGGTTAGTTTGGTCGGGTCCCTGATATGCCTGCGAAGTTTCATTGTCCTAGCACCATCTGGAAGTACCCTAACTCGAAAAAGTGTGACAAAATGCCATCAGTTTTCAAGTTTCCAGCGCCCTCCACTCCCCCGCATATGGTCGGATCGGGAAACTGAATATTCCCAGGCTAGTTTGGTCGGGTCCCTGATATGCCTGCCGAGTTTCATTGTCCTAGCACATCTGGAAGTACCCTAACTCGAAAAAGTGTGACAAAAACTCGGACCGACCGACAGACCGACAGACGGAATTGTGATCGGTATATGGCACTTGAGCCGGAGGCTGCAAGTGCCATAAAACGAAGTAACAAATTTTTATCGGTTTTTCAAGCCTATTTAAGTAAATAAGTATGTGTAACTAGACTGTTGGAGCCCTATTTCGGTTAAATTTAACCGTGAAGATGAAACTGTTTTATTTTCTACATGCAGTTTTTTTTAACAAACAATATGGAAAAAAAACTAAACAATTAACTAGTGTGTTTAATGGCTGTGGTTTTTTACTACATTGCGTACTTTTCTTTAGTTTGCTTCCATTACGGTGTTTCACGGTCCGTTTGAAGTAGGCCCTGGTGCTAGACAGAAACGGACACATCCCGTTATCAAATGCACCACGGTGCACGACTGCGGAGTGAAGAACGGAGTATGTCGGAACGAAATTTGCACGTGCCCTGTCTATCACGTTTTGGACGGACAGAGATGCAAGCCAGGTAAGAAAATAGTTTAAGTCCGTGGACTTCGGACCCTTACACTGACCTCTATACTATACGACCCCTATACTATACACCCTCGACTTCATACCAACCCACCGAAGATCAGGACCAGACAAGATTTCAGTGAAATTATGAACAGTCGAACTTGACTGAACTGAATTTAGCTCTACATTGTTAAAGTACGATCAGTTCTCATGGGAGGCGCGAATTAAGGTTCATTTATCCATAAATATCTTTTACAGCCAAAAAATAGTGCTGGCCATGTCATTGCAGTTAAAAAGATCAACCAAGGGATATGTTTACAACTGTAGCCTATGATTTATATGTACAATTCACGGTTTAAACTACAACTCATCAAAATACGAACGCGAATTAAAATGACAACCGTTACCATTAATCCAGATAGACCTTACTTTAGATCCTCGTGTGTCACCAGAGAGGCAACCAGGGCATCCGCGGAATAGGCGCCAGCTTTCCCTCTGGTGAGCTGGCTGCTGCCATGACATCTTCCCACCGTGGCTGGAGACTTGCGCGGAAGTTTGCAAGGTCCCTATGGTAGGTGTGACAGATGACACTCTTCCGTTACGGCACGGTAGAGAAAGAAAGTTTTTAATAGGAGAACAGGTCGGTGAGGAGAATTACAGTTGCCCACTTTGTTGCGCTGGGCAAGATACAATTGACCACCTTCTAGGACAGTGCCAAGAGCTTCCTCCATTCGGTGTAGTTGGGAGGGTTGGTGGTGTTCTCTACCCTGGTATCTTAAAGTCGACAAATAAAAGTGTAATTCGTGAGGTCGTTTTTTTCGTTTTGAATGCAATGAAAAGAAGAAAATAGTTTGTGTTTTCATTTTTTATGGTATAAACTGTTGTTGGCGCTCCACGCGTTTGTTGCATGGCCGTATTAAGCTTTTTCCAATAAATTATTATAGATAGTCCCAAGAAAAAAAAAATAATTAGCATTCCTTTTCTGATTGACAGGTGCTCTCCTGGGCAGTCCATGCACGTCCGACTCACAGTGTGCCACACGAGTGCCTCAGAGCCATTGTTCTCAGGGCGTATGCCACTGTAGCAAAGATCTCTTACAGTACAAGAAGCATCTTTGTCTGAAACGTAAGTCAATAACAGTATTACTTTTTAAATTGTCGCCACTCGTGCGTCTATATTGACCGCTGGTCGTCTGTCCTTGATGTTGGTCTTGTCCATTGTCTCTTGTAGTTTTGGTCGATATCTGTTTTTTTTTTCGATATATCGATATTTTCACTTTTGATATTCGATATATCGATATCTCTTTACCATTCGCTGTGGGATACGTCTTGTTTCGCCAAAATTTAAGAACAAAATGTGGTTAAAGAAATAAGAACTGAAATACGGAAAACATATTGCTCCAGCATCGGATATATAAATGTAAGTTATGTTGGATTGTTTACAATAATTATGAATGAACAAATATCGGCTTCGATATCGATATTTACGTTTCGATATATTGATATATCGTTATCGATATCGAATATCGCCCAACACCAACACAACCAACAGTCTCTTGTGGAACCATCACAAAACCTCAGCAGACGACACGACCTATCGTTCTCTGGAAGGATCGACGCAGTCCATACACGACGGTAGACTCTTGCGTGCTCACTATGAAGACACTTAAAGCATAACTGAAAAGCCAACTTATTCTTACATCTTGGATATGGGTATGGGTACACTGGATTTTTTTTACTCTGCCAAGGATTTTGTTTTTCCACCTTGGGCTCTAGTACTGACGTTCAGCATAGGTAGGCTACTGATGGTCCGACAAGACAAAGTTCATCCCGACGCGGAAATTTTGAATTTTCACAAACGCGCGAATTTCAATGGTTAATTTGAGCGAACGTCAGGAAGTGTTCTGTTCCAGATTGTAATGTTACTTCTGAACAATGCGAGTTATGGCGTGTGCCCCGAAAAATATTTATTTTTCCATTGCCGAAAAATATTTATTTTTCGGCAATCGTTAACCCTTTTAGTTGCTAGATATTTCAAGCATAGACTTTTAGGCACTTAGAGGTACCACTTATCGAAACAAATAGTTCACTCGAAGAAAAACGATTACATGAATACCGGAGTACCGCAGTAATGGATTGTCATTGGGGTCCTCAAGCCTATTCAAAGGACCTGTCTTACCTATAATACTGACGCAACCTACTTCTATAATCGCTCCATATATTTCTAAACCCGGTGACCCCAATTTCGTATGATACATTCTAAGCCCTCTAGCAAAATCACGCAGATTTGTTCACTTGCCGTGTTTGCTTCCTTCGGTGTGTATCACGCTGTCGACGGTTGTCTGCGAGAAGTTTTTCCATCGAAAAAATCGGTAATGTAAATACTCTATATGAGGTCCAAAACCCGCCAGTGATCCTCAGGAAGAACGAGAAAACGTCTCCATAACTACTTAGACTCGACAACTTACATACTGTGTCGAACAATAACGGCGATCGTTGGGGGCAGTTGTGGTGCCGCTTCCGGCTCTTCCGCTAGGCACACGGCGATTTTGTATCGGCAAGGAGTGTTAGTCATCAAGAGTATTTTTTCCTGTTTTCGTTGTAAGTCAACGGGTCTCGGAAAAGGCTTAAAACAGCCAAAACCGTGGGTTATGTGTTGAAAGCAGAGCCTAGTTTTAAAGTATTCAAATATTTTCAAATACTGCAAGTTGAATAGTAAATAGGGCGAGGGATCCTCTAAGTGAAAAAGTGATGGGTAATTAGACTGTCATATCCCAGCCATATTGGTTAAACTTTAAGGGCCATTCTAACTTGTATACTGCTACTTCATTTTACTTCCCTTAACCGTTCCACAAGCTTCAGCCGGCAAAAAGATTGCAGTAACGTTTGAGATTAACGCGAAGAAGGCATATAGGAAATCTGCAGTATTTTAATATACTTGTCAATGTGAGATGACCCAATATGAAAGGTCAAAGGTATACAGTAAAGCTTTATTGGCCAAAGCCACCTGCATCGAGGCATGATTTTTAAAGAGCCTGTCTTACTTATAGTACTAATTCAACCTACTTCCACAATTGCCCCATCCATGCTTCCACCAGAAACCCGATTTGTAGACGGTACATTCTAACCCCTCTAACAAAACTTTACTGATTTTCTCCCTTGCCAGTTTTTGCTACCTTCGACGCGTATCGTGCTGCCAACCGTGGTTTACGAGAGGTTTTTCCATCAGAAAAACCGGTTGTGTAAATGTTTCCGTGTTATTGCTAGAAGTCAACAGGCCTGGAAAAAGCTTAGAACAGTCGCAACCGTGGACAATACGTTGAAAGCAGAGCCTAGTCTTAAAGTATTCAACAATTTTAAAATACTGGAATTTCAAGAGTAAATAGTGCGAGGGGTCCTTTAAGTTTTGTTAGCTTTACTGCTTGGTGGTGGCATGGATTTGCTGAGTGTTTGTTTAGGACTTCGTCTGGGAGTGGTGATGAGCTACCAGAACTCGCGTCGAAAACGAACAGACAAAATCTGATTGGAATCGTGTCGAATTTTAATTTTTTAATCTAACTTAATATCATCTTTTCAGCCGTTGATATTGGTGAGAACTGCTACTCTGACGAGCAGTGCAAAGCCAGTGACGCCCTCTCTTATTGCAAACCTTTAGTTTCGAAAGCCTTTGGTAGATGCCAGTGCCAGTCGCCGCATATGACGACGCCGGAAGGATGTGTCAGACACCAAAATCTAACAGGTTCCTCTTTTATTTTATTGCTATTCCTTGATTAAGTTGCTTAAAATAGAGGTAATTGCTTTGAACGTCACGTAGCCTTAAAAAGCACCGAAAATAAAAGCCAGAAAATAATTTATATTTAGATAGTCAGAAAAAAGTAATTTAAGTAAAACAAAGTTAGCTTATCACAGCCGAAAATCTTTAGCCTTTATTCTTTGAATTACACTCTAAAAAAAAACTTGCAGTATTTGCTACTGGGATTAATGTCTCAAAAAAGATAATCTTATCTCTAATTTTAGCAAATACTGCAGTTAACGTTAATCCTTACTCGGAGAAAATTTTTACAGTGTATCTCTTCGTTTATTCAAACAATGTTTACAACGGGTACGTCAGCTACGATTCTTCATCAGCGATATTTCGGCCCTTTTTGGCGAGGGTCCTCGTCAGGCTGTCAATCCTCTGGTTCAACTTCGGGGAAGGAAACAAACCTGTAATAATTAACTGAAGCTTCTACCGACTATAAATATCTTATTACAGTAAGTTATCTTCAAATACTACTATAATGAAACAAGAGCTGTAAGCTCATATGGCACTTGAATGGGTTAAGATGATTTGATTGATCAAAAGTAAATTTCGACTTTGCGGTTGAGATGCGCACTCTAAGGGAGCTGGAACTTCATTTGTAAGCAAAACCCTTCAGGCAAAACTGCTAATGGGCTGATGGGCATCATGAAAATGCATATATTGCTTAAAAGTATTTTTTTTTACTTTGCGGTCAAGATTGGTACTTTAAGGAATAATCGGATTTTGGAAGTAGCAATTTCGAAGCAAATGTTGTTGAGTCTCCAATATTCCAGCGAAGTTTCATCGTCCTAGCACATCTGGAAGTGCCTTAACGCGCGATCACCGGAATACCAGACCCCCCCCCCCCTCCTCCAACTCCACCCACAATAACCGGAGCCAATCCGGTTCTGTAAATGATTAATCCAGAGCATCTGTTTGTCATTCCCACGAAGTTCGATCCAGATCACACCAGTCTAAGCGGGTCAAGTATTTTCCGCCTTCCCCCCAGTAATTGCCGGATTCGGTCCGGAAATGAAAAAGGTCACCAGAGAAAAATGTCCTCTGTTTAATTATTAAATTTCACTCGAATCCGATCACCCGTTCCAAAGTTACGCATGACTCAATATTCCGGATTCCCCTCCCTCAACTCCCCCCCCCCCGAAGATTATCATATCGAGGATTTTTTTTTATTCCAAGTCAGTTTGACCGGGTCCCTGATATGCCTTCCAGGTTTCGTCGTGAAAATCCCCCAAAAAACGGAATTCCGGGAAACCCCCGCCTCCCCCCCCCCCCCCTCAAGTGTCCGGATCCAGTCAAATTATGTAAAAGATTTACATGGACCAGATGTTTGTTCTTCCCAGCAAGTTTCACTCCGATACCATCATTCTAACCGTTTCTCGAGATTTCCGGTCCCCCCCCCCCCCCCAGCTCCCCCGCGGTGCACGTAGCCAATCCGATTCAGCAAATGACTTACCTAGAGCATCTGTTTGTTCTTCCCACAAAGTTCCATCCCGATCCCTCCATTCTAAACGGGTCACGTATTTCCCCCCCCCCCCCCCCCCCAGTAAGTGTCCGGATCCAGTTCAATGGTCTAAAGGACTTATCTAGAGCAGATGCTTGTTCTTCCCAGCAAGTTTCACTCCGATCCCTCCATTCTAACCGTTTCTTGAAATTTCCGGTCTCCCCCCCCAACTCCCCCTGGCCACCGAATCCGGTCAAGACTTTAAACGGGATATCACAGATATACATTCTATTCAGTTATGAAGTTTCATTACAATCCGATCATCCGTTCGAAAGTTACACACTTCTCAGTTTCCCGGATTCCCCTGCCCTCCACCCCCCCCCCCCCAAAATAGTCGGATCAGAACACTGATTATTCCTAATTTTGTTTGGTCGGGTCTCTGATATGCCTGCCAAGTTTCATGGTCCTAGCTCATCTGGAAGTACCCTAACTCGAAAAAGTGTGACAAAATGCCCTAAATTTTCAAGTTTCCAGCTCCCCCACTTCCCCGCGTATGGTCGGATCGGGAAACTGATTATTTCCAGGTTAGTTTGGTCGGGTCCCTGATATTCCTGCCAAGTTTCATTGTCCTAGCTCATCTGGAAGTACCATTACTCGAAAAAGTGTGACAAAATGCCCTAAATTTTCAAGTTTCTAGCGCCCCAACTCCCCCGCATATGGTCGAATCGGTAAACTTATTATTTCCAGGTTACTTTGGTCTAAAGGACTTATCTAGAGCAGATGCTTGTTCTTCCCAGCAAGTTTCACTCCGATCCCTCCATTCTAACCGTTTCTTGAAATTTCCGGTCTCCCCCCCCCCCCCCCCAACTCCCCCTGGCCACCGAATCCGGTCAAGACTTTAAACGGGACATCACAGATATACATTCTATTCAGTTATGAAGTTTCATTACAATCCGATCATCCGTTCGAAAGTTACACACTTCTCAATTTCCCGGATTCCCCTGCCCTCCACCCCCCCCCCAAAATGGTCGGATCAGAAAACTGATTATTTCTAAGTTTGTTTGGTCGGGTCTCTGATATGCCTGCCAAGTTTCATGGTCCTAGCACAACTGGAAGTACCCTAACTCGAAACAGTGTGACAAAATGCCCTAAATTTTCAAGTTTCCAGCACCCCCACTTCCCCGCATATGGTCGGATCGGGAAACTGATTATTTCCAGGTTAGTTTGGTCGGGTCCCTGATATTCCTGCCAAGTTTCATTGTCCTAGCTCATCTAGAAGTACCCTCACTCGAAAAGTGTGACAAAATGCCCTAAATTTTCAAGGTTCCAGCGCCCCAACTCCCCCGCATATGGTCGGATCGGGAAACTTATTATTTCCAGGTTACTTTGGTCAGGTCCCTGATATTCCTGCCAAGTTTCATTGTCCTAGCTCATCTGGAAGTACCCTAACTCGAAAAAGTGTGACAAAATGCCCTAAATTTTCAAGTTTCGAGCGCCCCCACTCCCCCGCATATGGTCGGATCGGGAAACTGATTATTTCCAGGTTCGTTTGGTCGGGTCCCTGATATTCCTGCCAAGTTTCATTGTCCTAGCTCATCTAGAAGTACCCTAACTCGGAAAAAAGTGACAACATGCCCTAAATTTTCAAGTTTCCAGCGCCCCGCACTCCCCCGCATATGGTCGGACCGGGAAACTGATTAATTCCAGGTTAGTTTGGTCGGGTCCCTGATATGCCTGCCAAGTTTCATTGTCCTAGGACATCTGGAAGTACCCTGACTCGGATATGTGGGACAAAAAACTCGGACCGACCGACCGACCGACAGACCGACAGACGGAATTGTGATCGGTATATGGCACTTGAGCCAGAGGCTGCAAGTGCCATAAAAAAACTAGTCCTGAGATTTAATTTTTGACACGGGCGCTGTTTTTGCTGGACGATTGGGGCGATGACAGGAAAGGTTTTTTTCTGCATTTTGGTCAACTTCTTCTTTTTTTAATTAATAAGGGACTGGAAACTTCGTCTGTATCTATTGCTCTGAATAATGACTGCACGGAAAAACTAGTGCCGAGATTTGATTTTTGACACGGCTGCTGTTTTTGCTGCACGATTGGGGCGACGGCAAGAAAAAATTTTTTTCTGCATTTTGATCAACTTCGGTTTTGTTGTTAATAAGGGACTGCGGCTTAAATTTCCTTCCCTTAATAACCCCGTTCCACGTTTCCGGTAGGGAGTACTCGCCTGTATCTTGGTTAATGCCTGCTCGGTTTTAATGGCACTTGCAGCCTCTGGCTCAAGTGCCATATACCGATCACAATTCCGTCTGTCGGTCTGTCGGTCGGTCCGAGTTTTTTGTCCCACATATCCGAGTTAGGGTACTTCCAGATGTGCTAGGACAATGAAACTTGGCAGGCATATCAGGGACCCGACCAAACTAACCTGGAAATAATCAGTTTCCCGATCCGACCATATGGGGGGGGGAGTGCGGGGCGCTGGAAACTTGAAAATTTAGGGCATTTTGTCACTTTTTTCTGAGTTAGGGTACTTCTAGATGAGCTAGGACAATGAAACTTGGCAGAAATATCAGGGACCCGACCAAAAGAACCTGGAAATGAACCATGGAAATTTCCGAGACCCGACCAAACTAACCTGGAAATAATCAGTTTCCCGATCCGACCATATGCGGGGAAGTGGGGGAGCTGGAAACTTGAAAATTTAGGGCATTTTGTCACACTTTTTCGAGTTAGGGTACTTCCAGATGAGCTAGGACCATGAAACTTGTCAGGCATATCAGAGACCCGACCAAACAAAATTAGGAATAATCAGTGTTCTGATCCGACCATTTTTTTGTTGGGGGGGGTGGAGGGCAGGGGAATCCGGGAAACTGAGAAGTGTGTAACTTTCGAACGGATGATCGGATTGTAATGAAACTTCATAACTGAAGAGAATATATATCTGTAATGTCCCGTTTAAAGTCTTAACCGGATTCGGTAGCCAGGGGGGAGTTGGGGGGGGGGAGACCGGAAATTTCAAGAAACGGTTAGAATGGAGGGATCGGAGTGAAACTTGCTGGGAAGAACAAGCATCTGCTCTAGATAAGTCCTTTAGACCATTGAACTGGATCCGGACACTTACTGGGGGGGGGGGGGGTCCCGGAATTCCAGTGATGGTGGTTTTGGGGATTTTCACGATGAAACTTGGCAGGCATATCAGGGACCCAATCAAACTGACTTCAAAATAAAAATTTTGACGATCAGATAATGGTGGGGGAGTGGAGGGAGGGGAATCCGCAGGGGAATCCGGGAAATTGAGAAGTGTGTAACTTTCGAACGGATGATCAGATTGTAATGAAACTTCATAACTGAACAGAATGTAAATCTGTAATGTCCCGTTTAAAGTCTTGACCAGATTCGGTAGCCAGGGGGGAGTTGGGGGGGGGGAGACCGGAAATTTCAAGAAACGGTTAGAATGGAGGGATCGGAGTGAAACTTGCTGGGAAGAACAAGCATCTGCTCTAGATAAGTCCTTTAGACCATTGTACTGGATCCGGACACTTATGGGGGGGGGGGGGGGGCCGGAATTCCGGTGATGGTGGTTTTGGGGATTTTCACGATGAAACTTGGCAGGCATATCAGGGACCCAATCAAACTGACTTCAAAATAAAAATTTTGTCGATCAGATAATGGTGGGGGGAGTGGAGGGAGGGGAATCCGAAATTTTCAGTCATGCGTAATTTTGGAATGGGTGATCGGATTCGAGTGAAATTTAAGAATTCAACAGAGGACATTTCTCCGATGATTTTTTTCATATCCGGACCGGATCCGGCAACTATTGGGGGGGCGGAAAATACGTGACCCGTTTAGAATGGAGGGATCGGGATGGAACTTTGTGGGAAGAACAAACAGATGCTCTAGGTAAGTCATTTGCTGAATCGGATTGGCTACGTGCACCGCGGGGGAGCTGGGGGGGGGGGGGGGGGGGTGGACCGGAAATCTTGAGAAACGGTTAGAATGATGGTATCGGAGTGAAACTTGCTGGGAAGAACAAACATCTGGTCCATGTAAATCTTTTACATAATTTGACTGGATCCGGACACTTGAGGGGGGGGGAGGAGGGGGTATCCCGGAATTCCGTTTTTTGGGGGATTTTCACGACGAAACTTGGAAGGCATATCAGGGACCCGGTCAAACTGACTTGGAATAAAAAAAAATCCTCGATATGATAATCTTGGGGGGGGGGGGGAGTTGAGGGAGGGGAATCCGGAATATTGAGTCATGCGTAACTTTGGAACTGGTGATCGGATTTGAGTGAAATTTAATAATTAAACAGAGGACATTTTTCTCTTGTGACCTTTTTCATTTCCGGACCGAATCCGGCAATTATCGGGGGGGAGGGCGGAAAATACTTGACCCGCTTAGACTGGTGTGATCTGGATCGAGCTTCGCGGGAATGACAAACAGATGCTCTGGACTAATCATTTACAGAACCGGATTGGCTCCGGTTATTGTGGGTGGAGTTGGAGGAGGGGGAGGGGGGTCTGGGATTCCGGTGATCGCGCGTTAAGTTACTTCCAGATGTGCTAGGACGATGAAACTTCGCTGGAATATTGGAGACTCGACAACATTTGCTTCGAAATTGCTCCTTCCCAAATCCGATTATTCCTTAAAGTACCAATCTTGAACGCAAAGTAAAAAAATACTTTTAAGCAATATATGCATTTTCGTGATGCCCATCAGCCCATTAGCAGTTTTGCCTCAAGGGTTGGCTTACAAATGAAGTTCCAGCTCCCTTAGAGCGCGCATCTCAACCGCAAAGTCGAAACTTACTTTTGATCAATCAAATCATCTTGACACATGCAAGTGCCATATGAGCTTACAGCTCTTGTTCTTTATCTCAACTGCTTCTCGAATGGTTTTATGGAGTCCAGTGCACGTTGCAAGAATTTCAGCTTTTTCAAAATATTCTGAATGGGATCGGTTTTCGAAAATATGTTCTGCAAGTGCAGAATTGAAAGTATAGCTATGACGGTGTCCGTTGGAGAGGGCGTGGTCAATTTCTTGCTCATGCTCTGCAAGTTGTTTTCCGAAAGTTCTCTCTGTCCTTCCTACGTAACGCTTTCCGCAATCACAAGGTATTGAATAAATGCCTCTTTGGTACTGCTTGGGACTTTATCTTTTCCGGAGTTTAGGGAAGACAGCAAAGTATTTTGGGTTCTGTGAAAGACTTGGATGTTGTATTTTTCGAACTTTTGGACAATTTTTCGCTTACTCCGCGGACGTACGGAAGGTAAACGCGGGCATTTTTTCCTCCGCCTCACCATTACTTAAAGAACTTACAGGATCTTTGGGGGATGATTGCAGCTTCATTCTGCTGCAGAATCTATATATGATTATATGGTTGCAATTCATTGCAATCATACCCCAGAGATCCTCAAAGTTCCACTAGTAATGGTGAGGCTGAGGAAAAAAAACGCACGCGTTTACCTTCCGTACGTCCGCGGAGTAACCGAAAAATTGTCCAAAAGTTTGAAAAAATACAACATCCAAGTCTTTCGCAAAACCCAAAATACTTTGCTGTCTTACCTAAACTCCGGAAAAGATAAAGTCCCAAATCAGTACCAAAGAGGCATTTATTCAATACCTTGTGATTGCGGAAAGCGTTACGTAGGAAGGACAGAGAGAACTTTCGGAAAACGACTTGCAGAGCATGAGCAAGAAATTGACCACGCCCTCTCCAACGGACACCGGCATAACTATACTTTCAAATCTGCACTTGCAGAACATATTTTCGAAAACCCATCCCATTCAGTATATTTTGAAAAAGCTGAAATTCTTGCAACGTGCAACGGACTCCATCAAACCATTCGAGAAGCAGTTGAGATAAAGAAAAACCGAGCAGGCATTAACCGAGATACAGGCGAGTACTTCCTACCGGAAACGTGGAACGGGGTTATTAAGGGAAGAAAATTTAAGCCGCAGTCCCTTATTAACAACAAAACCGAAGTTGATCAAAATTCAGAAAAAAATGTTTCTTGCCGTCGCCCCAATCGTGCAGCAAAAACAGCAGCCGTGTCAAAAATTAAATCTCAGCACTAGTTTTTCCATGCAGTCATTATTCAAAGTAATAGATACAGACGAGTACTCGATAAGAGAAACGTAGAACGAGGTTATTAATAAAATAATATTTAAGTTTTCAGTCCCTTATTAATAAAAAACAGAAGTTGACCAAAATGCAGAAAAAAACCTTTCCTGTCATCGCCCCAATCGTCCAGCAAAAACAGCGTCCGTGTCAAAAATTAAATCTCAGGACTAGTTTTTTAATTATAGTAGTATTTGAAGATAACTTACTTTAATAAGATATTTATAGTCGGTAGAAGCTTCAGTTATTTATTACAGGTTTGTTTCCTTCCCCGAAGTTGAACCAGAGGATTGACAGCCTGACGAGGACCCTTGCCAAAAAGGGCCGAAATATCGCTGATGAAGATTCGTAGCTGACGTACCCGTTGTAAACATTGTTTGAATAAATGTTTCAAAGTCAACTTGGGCTCAAAGAATATGTATCTCTTCGCTTATTGTTTTTTTTTTGTTTGTTTTTTTCAAAACCTGTTACGTTCAATTACGGCAAACAAATAATTGTGACAGTTTTGCATTAGTTTCATAGAAATGCACTTACTTTCAAAGTATTGCAAAGTTGTCCATAGTATCTCAAGACAAGAACAAGAATATTCAAAATTAAATAACACAGAAGGATTTGAATGCCTTTCATGCTTTATGTAAAAAAAAAAAAGCTCATACGGGAGAGGGGGGCAAGTTCGTTACGTTTTCCCTTTTTTGCATACCAAGATTTCGTTTCAGGTTCTATTGATTCCATTTTTTACAACTGTCTAGAATCACGTCTTAACTGTTACTGTTACTTTATAGAATCTTGTTACATGCAACATTTTCTATGCAAATTGCATTTCCATCATTTCCAATTCCATCAGTTTTGACTTCTTGTTTTCGTTTGGCTGTCATAGGGCTCAGTATCCGAAGCCGAATATCTTTTGCTTCGCTATCTTTTCCGTGCATTCCTGAACTGGCCCATGTTTCTTCCCGTATACGCTTATTCCTCTCACTCCTGTTTGCAAAGCGTGAACGCGAAAAACGCAGCACTTCTCGGAACTTGTCTTTTCGTACAATCACCGTCGATCTGTAATTGTAAAAATAGTAAGAAAGAGTGCATTTCCGCACAGTCGAAAGTTCTTTGCCAGTAAGAGCTGCAATCACTACAACCACCCTTCAGTTCGCCTCAACCAACATTCCATCGACCCCGAAATCACTTTACCCAGCTCATCACTATACAGACCAGTCGGTTCAGCCCACCATACTCAGACAGTCTATCCACCCGTTAGCTTATCCACACATCGCTCGGTCGAACCGACAGGCGGGTCAGCGAACAGGTGAAAAAGTTGGATGTAGTGACGAATATTGGTGAACTGACGGGTGGTCAACGTGAGTGGGCAAGCTTTTAAAAAAATTTGCCCAATCACTATACCGACCCCTAATCGCTATACCCACTAAACTCAGATAGTCTATCCACCCGTCAGCTTACCCGCCCATCGCTCGGTCGAACCGATAGGTGCGTCACCGAACTGGTGAAAAAGTTGGACGTAGTGACGAGTATTGGTGAACTGACGGGTGGTCAACGTGAGTGGGCAAGCTTTCGAAAAAGTTGGCCGAATCACTATACCGACCCCTAATCGCTATACCCATTAAACCCAGATAGTCTATCCACCCGTCAGCTTACCCACCCGTCGCTCGGTCGGACCGATAGGTGGGTCAGTGAACAGGTGGAAAATTTGAACTCAGTGACGAGTGTTGGTGAACTGACGGGTGATCAACCTGAGTGGGTGAGTTTTCGAAAAAAAAAATGGAAAAAATACTTCGTGGCATAAAACTTGATGGGTGGGTGTAGCGTCATGAGCCCATGTATTCAACTAAGATACCACAGCAGGGTGGATTCAAGTTGGTATTGCAACGGTACAGGCTATGTACTACTTTTAATATGTTTAAACTTTGCAGCTGTCCCATGTACTGCTGACTCCAGCTGCAGTCACCTGGGAATCAGCTCACGTTGTATTGTCGGCTTTTGCACTTGTAGTTCGAAGTTTGCTAACGGAACAGACTGCTTCAGCCCCACTGGAAGAGGTACTTTAAGCTTTCCTTTCTCCTAGAAGCGGAGCAGTGAAGCTACTCTACTGCTTTTACAGTGTATACATACACATTTATACATACAGTGTATACATATATTGAATCTGTATAGTGTATACATAACCTACAATGTATTATATATTGACTGTCTAAATGCTTTTTGTGGAGGAAATCCATCATATTTTTAAGGCAGAAATGAGTCGTGCATAGGCCTATGCGCACATGGTAATATTTTGGTACCTACTCCAAGCTATCTCTTGCTGGTTTCACTGCCATTTAACTCTTTCCCACTAAAATCTCACTCACTATCAATAGCCGGAGTTGAGGCATCTTGTAAAAGCGAGGCTTCGCCTTCCAGATTTTTCTTCCGGATTCCAGACAGCCGTTTTCGTCGAGACAGATCTGGAAGGTGAAGCCAGGCCAAAAACGTTTGGAAGTCCGGGGTGTTGGACATCCCAGATTCCGGATGTCTGGAAGGTACCATAGAGGCAACAATATGCAAATGTAGGAAGGAAAGGGAAAGTGATTGACAGTTGTGACTGGGATGCAAGATATATCTGAAATGCGAAGGAGACATCTAGGAAATGTTGAAGAATAGCAAGATTAGAAGCGTGTTCCACCCTACTTACCGTAGTTACTACGCATGACGTCATGAGTTCTGTCTTTTTGCCGTCAAGGCTGGAACGATTTTTCTATTTTCTAGCAGGATATCATGCCACATGCGATTCCGACCAATCACGTTACAGATATGCGTAGTTACTACGCTTCTTACGATTTTAGTTACTATTCCGAGGAGGTTGGAACGGTCAGCGTAGTAACTTTTTGTGAGGATGGAACGAAAATAGTAACTTTTGTTAGAAGGGTGGAACACGCTCTAGATGTCATCATATTATAAAAATCTGGAAAGGTTGGCTTGACTATGCGGAAGCCCCGGACGTCTGATAATCTGGAAGGTGAAGCCTGGCTTTAAGGGATTTTTTTCACCTTGGGTGCTAGTAGTAATGTTCGGAATATTCGTTGCTGGCCCGACAAGGCAAAGCTCACCACGACGTGGAGAATTTGAATTCCAACAAAAGCATGCGCTTCTGTTGCTGGTGAAGCGAACGTCAATGAAAATAGAGCGACGGTCAGGAAATATTTCCAGATTTCTAGTCCAGCTATTGCAAGTGACCCCAAAAAGATTTACTTTTCGGCGATCATTTGCCGTTTAGTTGCTAAATATTTTGAGCATAGAGGTACAAGTACATGGAGGTATCAAAATTTTGAATGAAAACGTTCATTCGATGAAATCGGTTATATGAATAGCGGATCAACGAAGTAACGCATATTCATCGGGCCTTAAAGTTTAACTGAAAAGCAAACTTATTTTTGTGCAATTTAGCTGAATACACTGAATTATTTGTATTCTGCAAAGGGATTGTTTTATTTTCCACTATCTGCTCTAGTTATGACGTTCAAAATATCTGCGACCGTCCCTACAGCGTAAATTCTACCATGAAGCGGGACATTTTTTATCTCAACACAAACGCGGCTTTTGTCAAAAATAAGTTGGCTTCTCACTTGAACTTTAAGAGCAGTAATTGTAAATATAGGATACAATTCAAACCCAGACAACATGGTCGCAAAAACTAGAATACGGAGCGTGTTCCACCCTCGTACCAATAGTAACTATTAGTTACTAAATCCGTTCCAACCTCACGAAAAGTTACTACGCTGACCGTTCCAGCCTTCTCGAAATAGTAACTAATAGTAACTATTTGCTTACCACGCTCGGGAGCGTGGTAAGCGTAGTAACCACGAATCTCTGTCACGTGATTGGTCGGATTCACCCGTGGCATGATATTCCGCTGGGAAATAGAAAAATCGTTCCAGTCTTGACGACAAAAAGGCAGAATTTGTGACGTCAAGCGTGGTAACTACGGTAAGTAGGATGGAACACGCTCACGGTTATCCTTATCCCGAAGGTCGGCTTACCATACCCGTAGGTTATTTATTTATTGATTTACTTCAGCCGTAGCCATATGCATAGGGAAAAAACACATATTATCACTACATATTACACATGACCAGATATGTAACAAAATCATCGAACCACCAGTTCATCACTCCATTTTTTCCACAAAGGCACTGACATAGTCTTAATTTTACGTTTTGGCCGATCAATTCTTGCCAGTGAAAAACATAGAGATATTCTAGCACCGGCGATAGAACGGACGAGGCACCAAAATCTCCTGGTGCCAGTTAAATGTCGCACTTCCTTTGTACCATATTTCACAGAGAAAATTAACGAAAAACAAGTGAATTCTATGTGATTTATTTTCTTGTATGTAATAATTGTATATATTCAAGTGTTTTAACACATTAAATGTAATTGCCGACATATTTAGTGCCATGTCGGCGCTACGAGTTCGATCGATCATTAAAAATATCTATCATCTATCTATCTATAGTTAGAGCATAAACGAATATTCAATTTTAGGTCTGGGAGACAGCTTGCAGGGTGGCGTAAAATTCCGTAGCCTACCCGTGACCCTAGGTCAAGCGTGCGAGAGGGACCAGCAATGTAAGAATGCTGACCCCGACTCCGTTTGCAAGAGCGGTCGATGTGAATGTATCGTCACCGGACAGGGACTTTGCGGATCGAAGAGTAATGGTTGCTATAAGGACACATTTCAGGTAATAATTGCAATCGCAATGCCGTTTTGTAGTTATTTTTATTTTTTTATTTTGATGTAAACTAGAGAAAACTTCAGCGTCACTATGAATGAATGAATGAATGAATTTATTCCAAATAAAGCCCAAGGGCCATGGCGGGAAACATAAAACAATAACAAAAAACAAAATATCATACACTCCAAAACCAAACCAAAAATCAACTTCTATTAAAATAGTTCACGGTGGGTCGTAGGTAGCTTCAGGAATCTACCCAGCTTTCGGAGCTCACCAAAACACTTATTTTTCATACTTGAAACCAAATCCCTTTCCTCCCAAGTCTCCCGACCAAACACTTCCTTTCTTAATTCTTTCAGCTCCTCGCGTCATTCTGGTCATAGAGTGCATGATGTTTTTCATGAATTTTTCAGGCCCAGTTAGAAATTATGTCTGAATTTTGTGTGTTTCTAGTATTATTTATCTTGTGTTGTTTTTCGTTGTCCTCTTTACTCCGCTACCACCTTGAGTATTTGGCGGGTTACAAATAATATATATATATTTTATTTATAACCCGCCAAGGGCGGCATGGCGACAGCGAGTACAAGAAAACAGAGGGAAAAAAGCACAAAGAAAATCAGCATATACATAGACGATTTAGAGTGAACTTCTAATTGGTCTAAAAAAAACACCTCCGAAACTATGATTGAATTTTTTCTGAAATTGGCCTCTCGTAAACCAAAAATTCAGCTAAGCAGCACAAAGAAAAATCAACATAGACATAGAAGATCTAGACTGAACTTCTAATTCGTCTAAAAAAAACACCTCCGAAACTGTGATTGAATTTCTTCAGCAATTGGCCTCTCGTGAACCAAAAATTCAGCTAAGCAGAGGTCACAAATCGAATTGGTTTTGATGGCTGCTCTTTCAGTGTCGGTCTGACGGTCGATGTGTAAGTCAACTTTTTGTCTGCAATGGAAAACCTGACTGCGACGACGGATCCGACGAAGAGTGTCAAGGTCCTATCTGTCCGACTGGAACTTTTGGATGCGGAAATCCGGCAAGCCCCGGATTCCGTTGTATTTCAAATTCTGGTCGCTGTGACGGGAAGAGGCAGTGTCATGATGGATCAGATGAATCGGGGTGCTACGCGAAAAATAACGGAAGTAAGATATTTTTTAATTTATTTTCTCATCTACCTTTTATCGTATTTAAATGTCCTCTTTTGCATAGGGTAGAGAGACATATTCGGCAGAATTCCACGAATTTCAACTTGCGGGTCGAGTGCGTGCCAGAAACTTATCTGTGACTAACTGGGTCAAACCCCCTTTAGGGTAAACCCCCCTTAGCGTTCGCTCCCTAACTGGGTAAACTCCTGTTGTGTCCGATCTAGCTCAATACAGCTAGATTTAGATAACAAGATCTAGAAGCTCATATGGCACTTGCAGCGTTGGGTTAGAGAATGAAAGCGGGAATTTGGCAGTTCGTTGGTTTCTTGTAATCCTTTGGAAGCAAAAGCCTTCAGGCACGAATGAGCATGGGCCCTTTAACGGGGACTACGAATTCATACGTAATCAAAGCTCTTGAAGC
Organism: Branchinecta sandiegonensis; assembly: GCA_030848855.1. Classification (NCBI taxonomy): domain Eukaryota; kingdom Metazoa; phylum Arthropoda; class Branchiopoda; order Anostraca; family Branchinectidae; genus Branchinecta; species Branchinecta sandiegonensis. The sequence continues at coordinate 16,128,094 of JAUPMV010000016.1, read as the reverse complement.
ACAAGCGATCAAGGAACGAGAATGTATCTTTTGGTCAAAAGTATATTTTTCCCCAAGATACGCAATTCCAAGAAAGGTATTTGTCAGCATATACTTTGAGGTACAAATGATCATGGGCCCTTGTGATTATGAAAGTGTATCGTTAGATAAAAGTGCGAACATACGATGAGGATTTCCCGGCCGGATTTCCTGCACTTTCATCATCAAGTTGAACAAATTTCAACTTTTTAAATATGGAAGTGATGATGGTGCCAAATCCGGGCAGGAATTCCAGTCCAGGAGCTCCCGTCGTGTGTTCGCACTATAAGAGACAGGTCTTCTTGTCAATTATCAAGTTTCCTACGGATCCGACCACCCGTTCGAAAGTTATGTATGGGGATCGACTAAAAGCAGGAAGAGAGAGAGACAGAGAGGTTTATTTAAACAACATCGTAGCTGACAGCTAATTTGCGTTGCTTCACTATACTAAATAACAAATTAACACACAAGAAAAAAGGAAAATATCACTCCACTTTGTTTACCAAATCCGTAAAAAAGGGTACAAACGAATTTGCGTGGCGGTTCGTTCGCGAAGCTACTGGAACCAGTTTATTTTGGTGACGCGCACGGTTGTTGGGCGGTGCAGTGGGTGGTAAGATGTTTCGATGCTGGGGTTTAGAGAGAAGAAACTTCCCGAACCTCAGGATAATCTGCTCGTATCTTTGGGCCAACGTGGGAAGATCGAGTTTAACAAGCGCATCACCATAAGATAGCTGTCGATCGCCAATAATAATGAACACAGCCCGCTTTTGCACCGACTCAAGTTCTTGGATGAGGTATACAGTACGCAGTGCTGCAGGTCCCCATTTTGGGCTAGCATATTCCAGAACTGGACGGACGTATGTAAGATAAGCTAGCAATAGGCACTGGACATCACAGCCAAATCTACGCATTGTACTTAAAGACTGCAGACATGCATTTGCGTTTTTAACAACATTTTCAACGTGCAAGGCGAAAGAACAATCACTGGAAAAAGTAACTCCCAAAATCTTTATTGAGTCGACAATCGGAAACGGAACATACGGCTGGCTGAAAGTGCGCTTCAACGGATTGAAGCATAAGACCTTTGACTTATTCGTGTTAATTATCAATTTAGAGACATTGCACTCGGCAATAAACGCATCGAAGAAATCGTCACTGAACTCTTTCTTAACAGTCCCGTTTTCAACTAGGTATTTCAATAGAAAAGAAATATCGTCTATAAACTTGTAATGATCCTCATATTCGACTAGTAGGTAGTTGATCACTGCTATAAATATGATGGCAGCCAACTTTGTGCCCTGCGAAGCTCCACATGTTACACCTGTCCAATCAGAGTCAGAATCCCCCTCAAACAGGGCATAAACCCGCTGTTTCCTATTAGATAAGAAAGCCATAATCACAGATGGCACGCGCTTTTTAGCACCCATTATCTTCAAATTTTGGCCAGCAATCAGGTGGTTAATGAAATCAAAAGTTTTTCTTAAGTCTATTGCACCTAGGTCCAGGAACCGATTACCTTTATCCAGCCATGTAAGTATACAATCGTACATACGCACTAAATAAATTGCAGTGCAATCCTGGAGTCCACCATACTGGTACTTATCGATAGAAGAACTGATTTAGTTAAGCAATCGACGGAGCACAAATGCTTCCGTAACTTTAGCCAGGCAGGGGGAGGAAGGGAAGGGAACACAAGAAAACCAGGAAGGGCATACTAGAACGAGGAAGGATGTCACCAGAATTCAAGGCTGCGAAAATCTGGAAAGCTGCACCGTTCCCTTCCTCTGTTTAGTATTCTTTGAGGGATCGGCAACTTTTCAAACTCAAAGTTCACCATCCCTTCCTCGTTTTTGTATCCTGACATAGGTAGGTATTAAGTTCAGTGAGGCGTCGGCAACTATCAAAACTTTAATTCACCTTTTCATTTCTCGTTCTGACCGATAGGTCCAGCAACGGGTCAGCAACTAAGATATTTCAAGTCCACCATTTTCAAGGTACTAAAACCAGAAAGGAAATGGTGGACTTGAAATATCTTAACAGAGGAAGGGAACGGTGCAGCTTTCCAGTTTTTCACAGCCTTGAATTCTGGTGACATCCTTCCTCGTTTTTGTATGCCCTTCTTGGTTTTAGTATGCCTTCCTGCTTTTCTTGTGTTCCCTTCCCATCCTGCTTTTAGTCGATCCCTTATGTATGAACAACATTCCGGATTCCAATTCCCTCCACTCCCTCCAAGATAGTCGGATTGGAGAAATGTCTGCTTCCAAGTCAGTCTGATCGTGTCGCTAATACATCTGACGAGTTTCATCGTTTTAGTGCATCTGGAAGTACCTTAAAGATCATCGGAATTCCGGGAAACCCCCTCCAACTCCCCTCCCCATTGGGGTGATCCGGTCCGTTTCTGTAAAAAACGTATCTAGAACGTGGCCTTGCATCTTGATCCCTCCGCTCTAAGCCTATCGCGAGATTTCCGGTCCTCCTCCATTCCCTCCTAACTCCCCCATAGCTACCGGATCCGGTCCGAATGAAAATTATCGGTATGTGGCACTTGGCCGAAAGGCAAATAGCTTCTTATAAAAAAAATAACTAATTAAATGCTAAATTCTTTGAATAAGTTTAATATTTTCTTGCAGCGTGTCCCTTGCACACCTTCCAATGTAACGATGGAACATGCGTACCCGGATATGCCTTCTGCAACTCCATTGTCTCCTGCCCCGATTTGTCGGACGAGCCTAGCGGCGCATGTCGGCACGATTTTGAACCAGTGGATTTTTGTCCGTTTCGATGCAGTAATGGTAGATGCCGCTCGTCATCAGTCCTTTGTTCCGGAAGAGATGGTTGCGGTGATAATAGTGATGAGAAGAAGTGCCAAATTTGCAGTAAGTAACTACTTTGAATCATTTCCGCGTGATACAATATACCTTCAGCGAAGCGATAGAGTACATTAGAGGTATGCTTCTATTGAATGTTAGTTAACTACCAGTCAGACAAGGTACGTACCTAATTAAGAGAACACCTGAATGGCAGTGTTGTCACGGGTAGCACGAAAGTATACTTTTGACACATTTTCATGGCACTTGATCATACTCAAGTGCCATACAGCGATCGTAATGTTTCTCGGTCTGTCCCGGTTTTGCTAGTTTGAGCACTTCCACATAAGCATATAAGAGACCTGACCAGATTAACTTGGAAATAATCAAGTTCCCGATCCGGCCATTGTGGGGGGAGTGGAGGGATGGGAAATCCGGAAATTAGTAGCATGCATAACTTTGGACGGGTAATTGGACGTGCATGAAACTTGACAAGTGTCAAGAACAATTGCCCCAGATGTTCGGTTTCCGTACCGAATCCAATAAGTGGGGGGGGGGGAGCTGGACGGGGGCACCGGAAATCTCAAGAAACACTTCCACATAAGCTAGGACGATGAAACTTGGCAGGCATATCAGAGACCCGACCAGATTAACTTGGAAATAATCACTTCCCCGATCCGGCCATCATGGGGGGAGTGGAGGGATGGGGAATTAGGAACTAGTAACATGCATAACTTTGGGACGGATAATCGGACACAAGTGTCTCAGATATTCAGTTTCAAATCCGGACTGGATCCGAATAACTGGGGGGGGGGCTGGAGGGGGGCTGCGGAAATCTCGTGAAACACTTAGAGACGAGGGATCGGGATGGAAATTGGAGCGAAGAACAAGCATAAACCCTATATTCACGGGTTAGGGTACTTCCAGATGTGCTATAGCCATGAAACTTGGCAGACATGTTAGGCTTAGACTATTGGCTTAGAAATAGTCCCTTCTCGGATCCGATAAACATGGGTGGAATGGAGGAACGGGGAATCCGGAATCTAGTGATATGCATAACTTTAGAACGGATGATTGGGCGTGCATGACACTTGACAAGTGTCAGGAATAAGTGTCTCAGATATTCAGTTTCAAGTTTGGGCCGGATCTGATAACTGACGGGGAGCTAGAGGGGGGCACCGGAATTCTCGTAGAACATTAGAGGCGAGGGATCGGAATGGCCCGTGTTTGGAAGAACATGCATATGCCCTTGATATACTATTGACAAAACAGGACCGCATCGTGCCACAGTGGGGGGAACTGGAGCGGGTTTCCCGGAATTCCGGTGATCGCGAGTCAGGGTACTTCCATATGTGCTAAGACGACGAAACTTGGCACGCATATTAGGGACCCGATCAGACTGACTTGGAGATAGTCCCTACCCTCACTCGTTCACCTTGGAGGAAGTGAAGGGATGGGAAATCCGAACTCTAGTGACATTCATAACTTTGCCTTGGAACTTGGTTCGGACAATAAGCTTAAACTCCAGATACATTATTAACGGAACAGTACCGGACCGGGGCTTTTTGGGTGGAGCTGGAGGGGGTTTCCCGGAATGCCGGTGATCATGCACGACTTGGGGTACTCCCAGATGATCTCTGACGAGGAAGCTTTGTAGTCGTATCAGGGACCGGACCCCATTGACTTAGAAATATAGTCACTTCCCCGATTCGATCATCGTGGGGGATGGAGGGATATGGAATCCAGAGTTTTAGTCGCCTGAATAACTTTCGAATGGGTTATCAGATGTGAATAGCACTTGACAAGTGGCAAGAGCTAATGTTTCAGATCTTCCCTTTCAAGTCTGGACCGATTCCGATAACGATGTGTGGAGCTCGAAGGGGGCCACCGGAAATCTCGTGAAAACCCTTCCAACTACTTTGGTCAGATCCAGTACAGGCACAGAATTATCACAGCTAGAGTATTCGCTTCTACCATCGATTGAGTCATACGCGGGCCGGAACCAAAGTACGACAAAACTTCTATTGTGTAACATTTGTCAATGAGTGGAATAACCATTTCAGATTTACTAGGTTATCCCTTTCGGATGAAAGAAATATCGGGAGAGAGATCCAGCCTTGACAAGTGCAAACCATATCTGACAAACATGCTAACTGTTTTTACTTACAAGAGCCATATGAGCTTTCAGGCTCTTGTCCATTCGGCCATTGTTTGGGAGGTGGGGTGAAGGATCGGGGCAAATTTGGTAAGCGGAAAGGTTGGAATCCCTAGATGTGCCGTTTGAACTTGATCCAGTCACTTTTGGAGTTGGAGGGGATCCATAAATCTTACAGAAAGCTTGGAAGGATGGGGACAAAACTTAGTAGACGATCGAGTGAGTCGAAAGGAGAGAGAGCAAATTCGGTAAGCGGAAAGGTTAGAATCCCTAGATGTTCCGTTTGAGCTCGATCCAGCCACTCATGGAGTTGGAGGGGATCCGGAAACCTTATAGAGATCTTGGAGGGATGGGGAAAAAATTTAGTAGACGATCGAGTGAGTCGAGAGGAGAGAGGGGAGAGAAGGCAGACCGTGTTTGCCCCTGTGAATGGCAGTGCTAGGACTGTTCCTGGAGGTTGACCCTAGTTATTACTCTTAATCCTAGCTAGAAAGAGAGAGAGAGAGAGAGGAATATTAACCTTACTTTGATCTGAGCTTTGAGGGAGGGGGAGCTACACACTCCCCCTGGACGCATAAAGCTTATGGTTTTCAGCTTTCTCGCTCTCTTTCTAGCTAGGATTAAGAGATTTGATAGTTGAATAAATATATTATTGCTAGTGGATTCCATGTGTGCAAAGTAAATCCCGAATGGAACGCATGACCTAAATCTGCCATCTGTGGCGGTCTTTGGAGATAGGGCCTCTCGCTGGCGATGATATGTGTCTAGTGGAGAAAAAGTCAACTGAAATCTATTCGAGCAATATTTTGGCCCTTCCTGGAAAGGGTCCTCTTCAGGCTCAATCTAGAAAGACGAACCTGCGAACCTACACTGTAAAAAGTTTCTTCGAGTAAGGGCTAAAGATAACTGCATATTTGCTACTGGGATTAATCTTATCTCTACTGAGATAAGATTAATCCGAATTAGAGAAAAGATTATCTTTTTAGAGACAAGATTCATCCCAGTAGCGAATACTGCAAGATTTTGTTTTCACAGTGTAGCATGAGCCTAAAGAGGACCGTTGCCGTGAAGGACCGATATACTGCATCGCAGATGTTTTCTTCCAGTTCGAGCCTGAAGAGGACCCATGCCAAGAAGAGCCGAAATATCGGGTCGCAGATTTGACCGTCTGGCTTGTGTCTGAATAAGACCCTTGCCAAGAAAGGCCTAAATATCACCATAATAAATCCCAGCTGACTTAATCCGTTTAGCTGAGTTAAATATGATTTGCAGTCGGCTTGGGCTGAACGAATACTTGTCCTTTAATCTTAATTTTGTTTTAGAATGCAGCAAGCCATCCATAAGCCATCCGTCGCCACAAGTTATCACAAGCAATGCTAGATGGCACATCATTCGCTCAAAACCCAACCCGTTTAGTTGGCGTTTCTTCTGAATGCCTGTGTGATAACGCAGTGTGTTAGGAATGTATTGGAATTCATGTAACGATAGTTGATGACCTCATCTCGTAGTAATCGAATATTGGCCCTAAAATATTCCAGGTGGAACCAAGAGAACGCCCTAAAATAGAAGAGTTAATTACTCGTACCGAGTAGCCGTACTTCAAGATTTCCCTCTTACCAGGGACCCATAAATTTCCTGTAATGACTCGACATTCAGGGGGCTTGTCATTTCCTATGCTTCTATGTTGCTATGTTGCCCGAGCCTCACCTAGTTTCCAAAAATTCCGCTTGGGTCGAATTGACGTTCTTGCTCAGATAGACAAAATTTGTTGGGACTATTCAGCATACCACCAGGTACCTAAGCTAGGACAAAAGATCCAGGATACTCTTCCATTACAGAGAAATATTCCTAGTTCAGCACAACAGCTGTGAAAAATTTTGTCTATCTGGATAGTCGGGTATTTTATCCCCGTGAGTGTTTCTCGAACTATCTGACGCTCAGTCAAGAGCGCATCAGAAATCTCTTATTGACAAGCCCCCTGAATGGCGAGTCATTACAGGAAATTTATGGGTCCCTGCTCTTACTTAGATACTTTTTACGCTACTGGATCGGCAGCGCATGCAGTCGAGTCCTGAAGTTGTTTTGCTCTGCCGTTTGCTCCCGTTGTCTGATATCGTTGTCTCTTCTTATTATTCCGTTATTCGTTCCAGAGCAAAACAACACTAGGGAGTAGCACCAAGATCTGAAAAAAAGACACACTCGAATAGCTGCGGTATTACCACCACTAGCGATCTAGAACGTCCCTGCTGAAACTCAATCAGTCGTGTATCTGCATTCTGCGCTGGCTCCGATAACTTCAGACTTAAAAAGCAGCACAAAAAAGAACAATCGCCCCTGTTTCCTCGATGTGTGCAGTCCGCATCTTAGCTGCACTAGAAATTTTCTGACCCGCAAGATTTTCTCGCCTTTGAATGCCCCGAGCGTAGCGGCGCTACAAGTAAGGCCCGTTTCTTATGCATGGGCATCATAGGTCTTGGCGCTACTCCCCAGTGTTCTTTTGCTCCGGTTTGTCCTGTCTGTAACAAAATTTACTGAGATATTTTAACAGAAAAATACCCTGTAGACACGGACAGGAGTTTGAAATTAACACATGGATGCGCAGTTGCCCTTCTACTCGATGAAAAATTTGTCGCCTGCGTAGTTGTATGATAGTTGTACGAAAAAGTTGCATGTATTGATATGTAGTAGTAAAGAATACTATCATTTAATGTGCCTCAGACTGGGCCAATCTTAAGTAGTAGTATCCAGTAGCATCATGTCTTGCTATAATAGCATCCAGTCTTGCTAATAGTAGCATGCAGTAGAATGCAGTAACACGATAGCCTTAACAGAGAAGCATGTAGTAGCATCAGGTCGTACTGCATGCTACTTTTTCGTACAACTTCATACTACTAATTTGAGATAAATTTTTCATCTGGTAGTGGTTCTGCTCTGCGAACGAATTAGTTTTGTCCCTCAACTCATCATAAGAATCCATCGCACAGACTTAAATACAATAGATCCTAAGTTGATGAACAGAAGAGAGGGTACAGAAGGGGAGGGGAAGAGTACATATCCTAGCAGAATTTTTAGTTTAACGTTGATGATGGCGGTGATCCTTTAAGGGCCAGTAAGAACTAAACCGCATTGTGGATCTCAACTCGAGTATGGGGAATTTCAGTAGATAACATTTCCGATGATGATATAATATTTGCGTTTTTGCAGATACTATGGTATCTGGCACCACGGTAACTGGATCTGCAACCAGTGGTTTTTGCAGTTACCGTGGTATCTGATACTACACTGTAAAAAGTTTCTCGGGGTAAGGATTAAAGTTAACTGCAGTATTTGCTACTCGGATTAATATTATCTCTACTGAGATAAGATTAATCCGAATTAGAGGAAAGATTATCTCATTGGAGACAAGATTAATCCGAGTAGCAAATAGTGCAAGATTTTTTTTACAGTGTACGGTTGCTCTGAAAAAACGGCAATAGCGGGATTTGTCGTTTTAAAATCATCCAAAAAGAAATACTGTTCTCCACTGGCATCTAGAGTGACATAAGTTGTTTCCCAGCAATTTGACAAAAAGCTAAACTCTTGTGTTAGTGAAGATGAAAGTGAGACGAATTTTTCCGATACCATGATCAGTTACCACGGTCCGACCGTGGTATCTGAACATCAGTCACCACGGCGACTGGCCAGATATCACGATAATTGCAAAAACGTCTTTTGACGCAACTAAGAAAACAAAAACTTATGAGCCTGTAAGTGTTATGTTTCCGTGACATTTAACGTGGTTTGTAATTTCAATTGTAACGATAACGTAACAGTTAAATGGTAATATCGGAAATATTGTAAAACTTTCAGATAATATGTGTCGTCGGTGGAAATGGGGCATTCTTGTGTTAAATATTATAAAACCCCAGACAAGGGTATAGCAAGAGCCGTTGATGGTGTCATACTTTCAAAGCCCCACTGCGAACCTCCGAGCGTGTTCTACCCTGCTTACCTTGCTACACATGACGTCACGGATTTTGGCTTCTTGGCGTCAGGGCTGGAAACGAATTTTTCTATTTTTGGCAAAACATAATAACAATGCTAATAGGGCCAGTCACGTCAGAAATCGTAGTTACCACGCTAACGACGCTACCGAGCGTGGTAAGGAATAGTTCCTGTTAGTTACTATTTCGAGAAGGTTAGAACGGTCAGCGTAGTAACTTTTCACGAGGTTGGAACGGAAATAGTAACTAATAGTTACTATTGTTTGAAGGGTGGAACACGCTCCGAGGCACTTACGTAAAAATGTAGCTTTATATTCCGTGAGCTAGTTCTTAGCTTAAGTGTTTGTTATTTCATAATCTAGTGTGAGAAAAAAACTGAAGAAGAAACGAGGTATCGAAAAGTTCTGGACATTTAAAAAATTAGCAGTGCAGTTGTGTTTTTTTTTAAACGGCCAAAAATTTCTCCGCACACACTGTTCACCTCAACGTTACATTAGACAGCACGTACTGTTGGATTCACCGGGTTTTCACTACCGGATTCCCCTAGGCCTGTCAACGTTACCATTGGAACGTTTTGCAAAAGATGGAAGACGAAAGCTTGATATCACGTTAGCTTTATGCACACAGTTTGTCAAGAATTATCTCCTTAATGTGCCACAAGTAGAGCTTGATTATTTATACTTTTCTATTTATTTGTAAATTTTGTATAAAATTGTTTGTTAATTAAAGTCCATCTACGGTATTTCCCAGGAATAATCGTACCCTCCAACCTCGGAGAAGGGCGCGATCTCCGACCTCTGCTTTACGCGGAGCTTGATCATTCCTGAGCCCCCCCCCCCCCCCTTGTGGTAGTCGGGTCCCCGAGGCCAACGGAATTTCGGATGCAGGGAATTCTCAATCCTGCCCGAGATACGTTTAGTCTCAAGCGCTAAAAGAATAGCCGAAACCTAAAGCTTAAAGAATTAAAACATCTCCATTTCGATTTCTTCGAGCTGATGATTTTCAGGATATGCGCTCTAAATGGCTCTTATCATCTTATCCCTTTAACATACTATGTATAAAACCCTCTGTGTAAACGTAGCTAAATGTCACGCCTCTGAATGCGAGTTCTCAAAAATGCCATCTAGTAGTTGTTATTTGTTATGCTGATAGTCTGCTAAAAATACGGTAGATGGCAAAAGAACATTCCGAGGGTGATGAGCGCGCTTCCATGAGCGTGTTCCATCCTACTTACCGTAGTTACTACGCATGAGGTCACGAATTCTGGCTTTTTTCCGTCAAGGCTGGAACGATCTTTCTATTTCCTAGCAGGATATCAACAGGCGAAACCGACCAATCACGTAGCAGATATGCGTAGTTACTATTTCGAGAAGGTTGGAACGGTCAGCGTAGTAACTTTTCGTGAGGATGGAACGGAAATAGTAACTATTGTTAGAAGGGTGGAACACGCTCCATATCTCTATCTTATCAATTTGACCGGAGCCGTGATACAGCTGGCCATTCCCTCTCATCTTGTGGCAGTGGCACAGACGGTCAGGGTCGGGAACCAGAATTCCTGCCAGGATTTTCCGCACCATCACCATTTCCATACAGAAAAGGTGAGATTTTTTCAACTTAGTAATGAACGTGAAGAAAATCCGGCCGGGAAATCCGGATCGTGTGTCCGCACTATTAAGGGATAGCATAACAGATGTATCGGATTCCGTCATCGATAGTCATCTATTATGCTGACCTTGAAAAAAGATGGCGTTAACACTCGTAACTTTTCCGGAGAGGAACTTATAGATTTGGTCCTGGTCACTCCTCCATGTGCTTGCGATTTTCTCAAATTTACCACATGAGGTCTCGGAAGACCCTTCTATTGAACTAAAGTAACAATTTATCTTCGGGAAATGGCCGCTAGATGGCGTATGACCATTTTGTGCGAAACAATATACAACCTACCAGGGACCCATAAATTTCCTGTAATGACTCGCCATTCAGGGGGCTTGTCATTTCCTATGCTTCAATGTTGCTATGTTGCCCGAGCCTCACCTAGTTTCCAAAAATTCCGCTTGGGTCGAATCGGCGTTCTTGCTCAGATAGACAAAATTTGTTGGGACTGTTCAGCATGCCACCAGGTACCTAAGCTAGGACAAAAGATCCAGGATACTCTTCCATTACAGAGAAATATTCCTAGTTCACCAGAAGAGCTGCGAACAATTTTGTCTATCTGGATAGTCGGGTATTTTATCCCCTTGGGTATTTCTCGAACTATCTGACGCTCGGTCAAGAGCGCATCAGAAACCTCTTACTGACAAGCCCCCTGGATGGCGAGTTATTATAGGAAATTTATGGGTCCCTGACCTTATTGTAAAGAAGATTCGAGTCCCAAGTGTTCGTATGATTCAAGGGAGAACGTAATTCCGGTAAGCCTGTTGGACGACGTCCACAGCCTTTATGATGCCTTTGCTACTTCGCACCGCCCTTTACATGTTGACCCAACGGGGCACGTCAATTGCCCTTAAACCGGTTAGGCGCTGGATGGGGAAAGAGCGCTTGCCGGTGTACAGGTTGACAGAGCTTTGTCAACGAAGGGTCTATTCCATCCCTTAATTTTAGCGGAGCTTGAGGTCATGTACTGTAAGAGGTCTCTGCTACTGAATAGTCGGTTCTAATGATAACTTCAATTAGTCTTGACATATTTATTTTCGGTTCACTTTAGAAACACAAAAAAAGAACCAAAAATAAAACAACTGTGTACATTTGTTTGCCTATTGCCTCAAAACACTGGGATGATTTCCGAAAAAGGGAACGAGATCCTATACTAAATACAAAAAGAACGCAAAACTTTTTAGCCGAAAATAAACTCTTCAAATGATAACTGCCAAAATTTTGTACAACAAAAATATCACAAATAGCGAAAAATATATTTCGTTCTATAGCCGAAAAATTTGTAAGTAAAAAATATAGTTATATATAATATTGAAGGGCTATAAACCTCCACCTCACCTCTGTACCGACCCCAGACAGAAAACCCAAGTTTGGTGGGAAAACATAGTTAAAACACTGAGAACAGGTACACTAAGAAATAGGATAGACAACAATTCCTTCAATTTGAGTTCGTCGAACGACAAAGTTATCCCACAACTGATTTTCGAAGATAGTGTTATACATCCTACAGCAGCAAAACACAAAAATGTCTGCGATCTACGCAATTTGACCAGGATTTTAGGATTTTCAGAAAAAAACGCGAAAATATTCGGAAATTGCGTAGATTCAAATTCAGACAGCATTTTTCTGTTTAAGCGTCATTAGCAATTTTAAGCTTGGATATACTGTCCCTCCATGACTGGACTTGGCGATTTCATTGATAAATTCAGCGGTTGGCTATCATCTTCCATTGGACAACCATAGCCATCATACCCGCTGGGTGTTGGGTAATAATCTTGCTTAACACAATAATAATCGTCTTCATACGGGCGACGCATTAGGTTCGAAACGATAACTTCAGCGCGTCGTTGATTTTCTGTCATTTGCATTGGTCCTTCTGTAAGTGTCCGCGCAAGGATGCTGTGGCGCGCAGCTAGTATACTGCGGGTGGGGCTAGGCTCGTCCGACCGCGCGGCGCGGAACTTCTTGTGCGGCTTATACGCCTCGTCCATTAACAAATTTGTATCAAAAAGCGGCGGCGCTTGTAACACGCGCTTCAACACAGGCATGTCCTCTTTGTAGATACACTCATCGTAACGGGGCGATGAACAGATCGAGTCCGTCGTGGAACGGGAGGAGAAGGATACCTTATCCTCAAAGCCACTATCCCCTGGCGACTTTATTCCATACTCTTCATCGGAACCATAGCTAGTTTCCGACTCGGACTTCATCCGGCGTTGAGAGCTTGCAACCCCTGCGAGCAAGGGAAGATCAGAGTACACCGAGTCACTACTGGTTACACTACCGGAGGGGCTACACGCTTCCTCTTCCCAGGTGTGCTCGGACCAGGTGTGCTGCTCAGCGTTCCGGTAGGAGAAGAGCTTTTCGGTGTGCAGTGTGTTTAGTGTGCGTAGGTCGGGTATCAGGCGGAGGGTCTCCATAGCAACGACCCGGGCTTGGCCACCATGCGTGTGAGACAGCATGGACTCAAATGCGCCGTGGAGCTTGTATTGCATTTTCTCAATGAGGGCAACATTTCGCACGCCAGGTCGATCTGAAAGAAAAATATAACATGAGCAAAACATGCCCCAAAACGTGATCCCAGCCAACGTGAAACCGGATGTACCTTGCAAACATTCGTGCAAGCCCGCAACCTCAGTTGGAGGGTTTCTTGGCAGCAATCCACCCCACCAGACTCGATCCTGATGGTGTATACCATGTTTGCCTTTCTTGGCATAGGGGGATCCAGGGTTTAAGGTCAGATAAACTATTTCGCACCTTACAAAGACGTACGCAAATGCATGACGGCATGATCATGTCTTATGCGGGCAAAGAAATGATCGTGGGTATCAAAGATAATAATATATAATAATAACTTTTATTTCAGCCAGAGGCCATATACACACACAAACAAAAACACAACAAAAGTTAACAAGCACTAGAACAAGCTAGGGACACACGTCCCTGAGGAGCGCTCTCCTCACAGGAAGGCAGCTGAAAAGGGGATCAGCGGCATTCCTGACAAGAAAATTCTCAGACCAGAAAATTCTCTGGTGAAAGGACGCTTTAGATCGCCTCACTACCTCATTCTGTGTACAGCACCTTCGGGAGACAAGTTCATGGCTCACGCTACAAATCTGGCTAACAACTTCTAAAACCAACAGACCATATCTGGTTTACTTCAAGTCTTTTTACACTAAAACCATGGCAAAGTAGGAAACCATAATTTACAAGAAGCCCTGCACATCATTCCTAAACGAGTGAACCTCCCTCCTTTTCTTACCCGCAACAGATTTTCTCCACACACCCCAACTAACCATTGACCCCAACCTCCAAAAACCTCTCTCCTTAGTTCCTTTAAATCTCCATAGAAATTCATCCAATGCTGTATGTCTTCTTCACTTGTTAAAACCCAAACAACATCGATTTCCAAACATACAGCAATCAATTTCTAAGCTTGAGTCTATCTCTTTTGTCACCCTTTAAAGTTTGACCGAAAAGGACTGAGATGGGACAATCTAGTTATCCATCAATTATTCACTTAGATAGGCTTGAAGACCCGAAAAAAATGCGTTACTTAGTTGCTCCGCTATTCACGAATAATCGGTTTTCGAATAGTGGAATTTTCCTGTCAGATTTCTGGTACCTCTTTGCGCTTTTACCTGTTATGTATGCTTGACGAAAAAGAATTACTGAAAATTTGTGTTTAGGAACTAAGCAGTCCTCACTAAGCTCACCCATGGCTACTGGCAAGCCGCGTTTGTGTTGAGATTCAAATTTTCCGCATCATAGTAGAATTTGCGTTGTAGCGACGGCCGTAGATATTTTCTTAATGCCACTACTATAGCAGATAGTGGAAAATAAAAAAATCCCTTAACAGAATCCAAATAATTCAATGTATCGAATCAATTGAAACCAAAATAATTTGGCTTTTCAGTTAACCTTTAACGTAGCGCCGCAAGCTATTGGGGACATTTCTGACCTCAGTGGTTCATTAACCCAAACTTTCAGTCTTACGCCAACATGTCGCTTCACATAATTGGTCCACGCCCTTTAACTGAGACTTGCAGAAAACCATTTAGTCACCATTTAGTTCAACAAACCTAGTTACATGCTGTATGGTGTAACGACCGGAATTTCTGGCCCGATTCCAATCCAATCACTTAAAAGAGTCGGTCAAAAACTGACGGGTGGGTGAATGAACTGGATAATTTTACAAAAGACAGGAGTGCCGTTTTTCGCCAAATGTGCAATCTACAATCTGGGTCATTGGCTTTTCAAATAAGCTGAGTAACTCGTGGTTTGGGAAAAAGTAGTGAAATGAATTCATGGTTTTGGGGGACAATAAGAGAAGAACAACATAATGAGATAAACATAATGCAATACTGCGCGTAATTAGAAGATTGAAACTGGGACATGTTTTGTTTCAGAAGTACCGAACTTAATTTTCAAGAAAAAATACTAGGTGGTGAGAAAAAAAAATCTGAGATTAACGTAAAGCGATGTAGTTGCAGATATATTTTTGCCTAGTTCTAAGTCTATCAAGATAAGGAAATGTTTTTTTTTAATTCTTTTTCGTTGACCTTTTATACAAAATACAGATGAAACGATAAAAGAGAAATAAATATCAAGGAGTATTCAATAAACTATCACAAGGAAAGGCTTTTGTTCTCATCTTGAGTGTATCGAACAGGATCCTGACTAAACATTAACAATGCTACACTGGACACATCACACTTTATACGCTATTCCGAAAAATCAAAGAAAATGAAAGCAAGTCTCACCTGAGGCTACAACGACGATTGCGCAGAAGATGGCGATTTCAGGCTCTGTTAGTCTCAACCGACTCAGTCTCTCGGCGAAATCAAACATGGAATCCATCAGGAAACGGGCGTTGGGGGAGTTTCCCACCATTTCCCTCCTTAGGAGCTGACCGTTCAGGCACAAAAGAGTATTGCTCTGAAATAAATAAGGAAACCTTTAATAACAATTACAACAAAATTGCAGCAAAACTGGTAGCCAGGTCTGGATCCAGGAAATTTATTTCAGGGGGGGGGGCTACCCGCAGGTGGAGTTAGAACATAAATCATGCAAAATAATAGGACAAAAACATAGGACAGAGGTTAAAGCCTATACAAACGATTAATTTGTATGTTTCATGGGAGCAGATCGAACGCCTTAACTCTCTGGATACGACCCTGATGCTGGCACAACTACCATTGATTTAGCGAGGACGGGGGGGGGGGGGGGGGGGGGGTATAAGCGGTGTATGGTGGCAGTCGGTACGCTTATATTTTAACTTGTGAAGATCGGTTTTCGAGTCAGAACTGTGTTACTGATCCGAAACACATGTGAAGCACTATCAACGGAAAGTTTAAATTCAGTCTAGGGTATAGGTTAGAAAGGGTTGGATTCGAAAGTGTGATATCAGCCGCTTTCTGCAGGAACTAATTTCTCCACAAAATAAAACCGGCCGAAAATTGTAACGCTAAGCAAACCGTTTAGACAAAAAATATGGAAAATACAGGAAAACCCAACCATAGACCGAAGGAAATTTAACTGATTCCCGTATTTTTCAACTGAAGAATTCTATTTGAACGAAAAGATCGAGACTTCATCAAAGTTACCACAATTCAGCTAGATTTTGGTGTAAAGTAAACTGAAATAAGAACAAAAAATACTCACCTCTGAACTAAACATGGCAGCCATTCGAACGAGCAAAACTTCAAAAACACCAGCCTTTAGGAGCGTCATCTGGTCTTCGGTTGTAAGGTAGGAAAGGCCTGGTATCCTCTTCGCAAATTCAACTACTGCTCGGATGGCGACAGAAAACCTCTCTGAACAGGGTTGGAGGGGGCTTCTTGGCTCTGGGTTAAGGGGGCAACCCTAAAAACGAAAGAACAAAAATGAAGATAAATACTCTTTGAGCCCATGCTGACTTTGAAACATTTATTCAAACAATGCTACGATTTTTCTCGGCCCTTTTTGGCAAGGGTCCTCGTCAGGCTGTCTTGTTCAACTTCGGGGAAGGAAAACAGGTTTGTTAAAACAGGCGATTACAGGTTTGTTTCCTTCCCCGAAGCTGTACCAGAGGATTGATAGCCTGACGAGGACCCTTGCCAGAAAGGGCCGAAATATCGCTGATGAAAAATCGTAGCTGACGTACCCGTTGTAAACATTGTTTGAATAAAAATGAAGATACTTGCCAACCCATGTCTACCAGTGCTTCCCTTCCCCTACAACTGGCTATAGTATAGGCTAAATGGTTATATGTTAATGGTTATAATGTAGGCTAAATAGTTTGAATCTCGAAGCGTAACTATAGAAGCAAATTGTTTTGCAAATTTGTTGCCTTCCGTTAAATTTCCGTTTGCTCGAATCCAGAAACCAGGATACCCTTTAGTCAGAGTGATAAGAATCCTCCGAGACTGGCCAAATGAATCTCCCAACTGACCCAATATGCCCAATTCGATGAAGGCGAGAGCCCTTTAGACAACCGAGGTACACCCGACAGACCTCAGCCATTTCCAACAAGTGACTTATCACAGTAACGCATGTGACCTATTACTCCATCCTCACACGCTCCTCTTAACCCACGTTATTCAAACGTGAAGCTCCTGCCATGTGAATGCCGCTTTTTAAAAATCGTGCGCGTTTCATTCATATTGATCCCAGCCGCCACGCCTAACCACGTGACAAAAAGAGGGGAGATCACGTTTGCTAGTCTCCTTTACCGGAAGTAGGTCGAGTGCAGAGCTACGAGGGGACAGAGAGAGGGGATGACCCAAAATTGCTGTCAGTGCTGTAATAATTATGATGAAAACGCTATGACAAGGTTAAAGCTTTAAGCATGACGGCGAAGTTGGACGAAGTCACGCCTAGCGTTTGTGTGGATTCCCGAACGACAGGTAGTCTTTTACATAATATGCCGGACGTCAGTTCCTCTACGAGTGAAAGCTGTACTAGGTCTTAGGAGAGTTTGCGTCAGAAGTGGCTCTAGTTCTGTAGGTCACGTGACAGGCTTAGAACGGATGAAAGGAACCTTGAACAAAAAGGGAGCGCTTGTCTATCGATTTATAAAACTGGAACATTTGGGGATGACCAGGCAAAAACTATCAAAGGACAGAGCTCCTTTCAAAGGGGGAAATTATACGCAATCGCGTGTTTGGGGACGGAAAGGTGTCTACGGAACATGTATCCACTACAAAGTATAGTCTATCTTGTTCAACTAAAACCTAGTTCAGGTGATCCCTTTCACTTCTAAAGGGTTTAACTTATACTTTGACCGTATTGACCGCCTCCAATCACGGGCGTATCCACGGGGGGGGGGGGGGGAGAGCCCGCTCCCCAAATATAAAAATAATGATATTTGTTTAGAGACGGTAGAAGTTTCAGTTATTTATTACAGGTTTGTTTCCTTCCCCGACGCTGACCCAGAGGATTGACAGCCTGACGAGGATCCTTGCCAAGAAGGGCCGAAATATCGCTGATGAAGAATCGTGTAAACATTGTTTGAATAAATGTTGGGCTCAAAGAATATTTAGGGCTTAAACCTCTGATCCTCTGCTTTACTGTGAGGGACGGATTGGGTACGACCCACGGGGAGACCCCCCCCCCCTCTAGAAACAAATTCCTGGACACGGCACTGCCTCTAGTACACCCATTCACGGAGCCCTCGACCACCGCGTATTTCTCAACGTCCCGTCCAAATCTCCTTCTGTACTCTTTTTCCAGAAATCCGTGACCTACATTTCCGTTAGACAGAAAAAACAGTTTCCGCAAAGAAACGCGGAGTAAAACGACTCCGATAAGACGCCGTTAGCGCGTGACGTCAGCAAGCGTCCTTGGCGAACCGTTGGCCTTGATTGATGCTGTGTCCGCTTGCCAGACATTCAAATTACTTCGTGGAGAATCATAAAAGTGATACATTTAATGTTTTGCGAAAAATTTGGACTTGCTTCAAATCCCAGACATTTTTCATGACCCAGATGTTACCGAAGCTTCGCCAGACTTTTCAGATATTGGGTTATATTTTTCTAACTTTTGTCCGAAATCATTCTCAGACGAAAGAGAACCATTGCCTAATTTTCCAAGCTTTAATAACATTCTTTGAATATTATAAGAGCGTTATAAGAGTATATAAGAGCAAAAAATGGCGTCTAATATTATAGTTAAAACTAACATCGTAACAGGGTGAAATTGAAATCATAATTTTGGTTGAGTTTTGTTATTATTAATCGATACCAAACTACATGCCGACCAGGGTTTGCACTCTTACGAGTGTTACCAAAGTTGAAAGTGTCGGCAAGGGCGAAACAGCTGTAGGGTATGTTGTAGCTGTAAGAACGGGGCTTCTTAAACACAGTTATTATGATAATAATAAATTATTTCAGACCCGCTTACTGAACAAGGCGGAGCCTCAAATAGATTAAAAAATGGCACGAAAGAAAACAAAAATAGAAAAAGAGCCAAACACATAACATTCTTCAAAACACTCTTAAAGTATAATAATAAAAAAGTGTTATGAGATACTTACGAAAAGGGCAGATTCCGTTGCATAGTCTCCCCTCTGGCGGGCAGCCACGGTCATGGACTCGATCCGGTCGCGCGTAAATTCAAAGGTCTCAAGGTGTGCGTTGACGACGCCGTTGACGAACTTCTCTTCATCGTCAAGCTCAGCGGTGAGGGCGCGTTCGGTTGATCGTGCGCTAACGGACTGCATCGCGGCGAGGATCTTCGCCTTCTCCCGCTTCGGGACGCGACCAAACCGGACGGCTGAAAACGGAATGGTCGTTAAAACGGTCAAATCATGGGGCTCCGCTACTACCTCGAAAAGAAGCAGAATAGATAAGGAGGTTCACTCTACTATACCTGACGAGAGGACAATTTTTTTGTGCTTTATTAACACCGTACGAAAGGTTTCTGAACAGTAAAGATTGACTAATCGATAAGGCAAACCCGAGAAGTAATAAATACATAGTGATGTCGATCCTCGGGAGTGGGATCGCTATTGCATTAAGAACAAGGAGAATATCAAGGGGTTATACTACTAGCGCCGATCTGAAGGAAGGCTAAAATGTAGTTTGTTGTCTCTTCAAACATGATGTATTGAATTATCTTTCATAATCTTGTCGACCCCCACCCAAAGATGCATAGGCTATGTTGTAGATTTGCTACAAACGGCATAAATCGATTAAGACTGAAACTGATTGGGGTTTCGGGTGGATTGAATTAGGCAATCGAACTTGCACAAGTCGCTTGATAAACCCTTCAGTTGAGCTTTAAGCTTAACTCTAATCATAAGCAACTAAACAAACTCAGACAAGGGGAAACGATACACATTACGGCTCGGTAAATTCAATGCTTAGAGAACTTCAAATAAAATATTATTCTAATTACCATGTCGCTTTTCTAGAAACGGGGGTTCATAGAGGCCACCTGATAAAATCCGCTCTAAAATCGAGCCACCACTATTTTCTTCGTCACACATAGTTTTCCTCGTTTGGAGATAGTGCCTCTAGCAATTCCAGGCAAATACTGCTCGGGGCAACGCCCTGAGAGAGAACATTGACATCGCGGACTGACGCACTTGGCCTCTAAAGAGCCAGTCCCGCGCGCTTACGTCATCAGTCTCTCGCAAGTTTCCGAACAAGAATTATTATCTGATAACGGGAGTAAGTTTGTCTGATTCTGATGCGCCAATAAAGTATGGCATTGATGATGAAGCCAAAGTAGCCCATGCTAAATCATTCATAAAAATATCGGAACGCTGCATCGAAAAAGACAAAGTGCTGCGTAATTATTGACAAATCAGACTAAAATGTCAATAAAACTGAGGAATTTCGAAATATAACCGATCAATCGATTTGCTATTATGTATGTCCAGATATACTTAGCTAAAGTACAGACCTATTCTGGACTAAATGCCGGTAATTTTTTGGAAATTACGTAAAAAAAGCCGTGTACAATTGGTTTTCTTTGGAAAATCACTTGCTAATTTAAAAAATTTAGTTTTTTTATATTATTCATTTATTAACACCGCTATTAGGAGCAAAACAGCAAAGTACAAAAAGGAAGAACAAAATGAAACAAAACACAAAACTGACTAAAAAAAAATGGGATGAAGTGCGCGGTCTGTGATGTTGTAGTTAATATTTTTACTTAGGAAATTCGAGTCTAAAGACCACTGATCCCATTTCTAGTTAAAAGAAATCCGAGGAAATATCCTTAATTAATCACCTTTTTCACTCGCAATCTTCCTATCCGAATACAACTTTGCCTTTCTCGACCACGTTGTGGCCTCCTTTGTTTTATCCATCAAATCTGTCAAATCCAACTTGGGGTACTCAATGCAGCTAGGCATCTTTACACGACGGTAACTCAACACTGAATGTTTTTGGCAAAAGCACCTCTGGGCTTCCAAAAAGCTCAAATTTGGGTCAGTTGGAGCGGTCGGCAGCTGGACGCTCGGAGTAAAAAACTCATTCGTCACTCGCGAGCGGTCGACGAACTTGCAAAAACCGGTTTTTTACGCATATGCGAGCGACTTGTACCGGATCCAGTTTTAAAAGGGTTGGGGTTGTTGAACTTTAGCCTAATAAGGAAAGGATACCGTTCGAATAGGGTGCACTCTTCCCACACATTAGTAAAAAAGTGATCGGCTTGCCGGTCCTTGCACATCAAGCAAAGAAGTAACATAGTTTGAATAATTAGATAGAGTTCATATAGTTTAACGCGTGTGTATAATTTTATTTTTTTGTATATTTAGTGTTCTTTGGCCAGATTGATTTTTTGTAGTATTACATGTTGGGCCAATCTGTTTGTATTTATTTCACTTTATACTCTCCTATCTTGGAGGTCAATAAAATGTTTGAATTTGAATAGGTTTGCCAAAAATGTCGAGCTACAGAAAGTAATCGAACAAAAATAGTTCCGGAAGACGGTGGGGGTCATTACTCAATGGCATAAATGGATAAGTCAGCTGAGATTTAACTAACCGAAGTTTTTATGAACTTTAGATATTCGAAATGAGCTCTGAAGGAATACTGATGAAAGGGGTGGTCTCTTTTTAATGTAGAGGGGGGCTTACCATCTCGGCTCATTCCAACAGCGATGCATTTCTTAAGTCGGCAGTACTGACATCTGTTTCGGTTAATTCTCAAAATGGAGCACTGCTGGTTCTTAGTACATGGGCGATACTGGATTTTTTGTTGAATACTTCTTCTGAAGAAACCCTGAAAAATAAATAATGTTGCATACAAAATTACACGAGCATAAAGAATCATCAGTTAATAATTAGCGATGTTATATCCGGGAGTTTAGATACCAGCGTTTAAGAGGTTCCTTACGAATATTTTGATGTCTCCTTCAGCACTGTAACAAGCAAAAAACTTTTGTAGGTGCATTACCATCTTTACCATGGCCCCAGACTTTTTGTGCGCATAAACTATTATTACTGAGTAAAGCAACAGTAATTAATTTATTTTACTTTGTCGTCAATAGACAACAATTTAGACAAAAATGAGTTCGCTTGAAGACCTGTCTTTTGTCAATAATAGTTTTCTTGGGGAAAGCATCGGATCAAACTCCTACAACACTTCTCAAAAGTTTTATCTTGGCATTCGAGAAACTTCCGTTCCAGAAAAAGTAGTTGCAACACGACGGAAATTCTGCTACGCAAAGCAACCTGAATCGCGGTCATTCTCCTTGGCGTCATCGACCGCTCGTCGAGAGTAAAAGCAAAACGCGTCAAAAACCTCGAAAACCCAACAAAGGTGGGTCATTGGCACTTAGATCCTTTGACTGCTTTACACCTCCCGGCGATACGACGTCACAGACGTGAGTGCGAGTTTTTAAGAGACGGGTGAGTGCGAGTTTTTAAGAGACAGATGAGTCACGCAGTGGGTTTGACGTCATAAAGTTGTCTAGGATGTTTGACCCGGTACCTTCCCCCAAGAAAACTATGCCTAGGGCCGTTTTCTTTACAAAAGAGGATCAATTTTGTTAATTCTAGGCTACACATGTATAAAAAAGGACAGTCATATAATAAAGAACCACCACTAACTGTAGGCTACCATGGTCATGAAGATTTATTCTACCTCTGCATTACCACCCTCAGAGGCGTTACTAGCCAAAATGTTTGGGGGGGAGGGCAAGGTATTTACCGATTGGCTGGTAATTTTTACCGACTGTTTTAGATAGAAACGACTATTACTGAGAAAAAACGACTGTTTTGACAAAAAAATCGGCTGATTTTCAGAAAAACTACTATTTTTAAGAAAAATCGACTATTTTTACGAGAGACCGACTGTTGTTAAAAAAATCGACTATTCCCAAGAAAAAATTGACTGTTTTTACGAAAAATCGCGGGGCTTCGCACTCGGCTAATTTTTACCGACTGACGACAACATTCGGGGGGGGGGGAGGCGTCCCCCCCCTTAGTCGTGACACCCCTGACCACCCTCATGATTTTTTTATTTGCTCTGAAAGTAAACCTCCGTTCCAACAACGTTGCATTTCTTATTGGAAAACCGCTGTCTTCTTTTCCATGTATTACAAAGTATTGTAGAATATGAGCCCCTACATACATACAGACATACATACATCTTTACTCTCCTACTCGATCTAAAATCTAGGAATATACATGACTAAGCAAGTTGGTTTACTACGTCTAAAAAGGAGTATGCCACAGCCCGGGTTTACTGACCTAAAAAATGGTACATAGTTTTCCGTCTACCTCCCGGCGATTACATCGGGCATTGATCCTACGGTAAACAGTATACGCGAACCAAATGGGCTACTAACTCCTTTTTACATGATGTTCGATGCTTTGTTTCATGACTCCTTTGAATTTGTCGGTCAAAACAATGAAGGCAGGACTTTTTAGGATACCTGATTGGAAAGTCTACTTACTATACTTTTTCAAGCATAAAGGAAAAGTGAAGATGAGATGAGAAAAATAGTATAAGAAATTAGTGATTTCATGACTTCAATCAGATAAAGTTTGAAGATGAATTAGTGTACGTGACGTTAGGTCGGGATTTCAGTGTTTAGTGGAGGTGTAGACGTGGCCACTCGCACTTATTCACTCTATTGTAAGGTAGAATCAAAAATAAGCTAACGGGGCATTGTACAAAAAAAGGCAGGACACAGATTGGATTCAAGAAAGTGATGTGTGGCTATTAAATGACATTATCAAATAATTTTAAATATCAAATAATATCAATAAATTATGCTAGCATAAGAATATATAGATGTAGGTGTATGCGATTGCACGATTTAACTGGTAAGGTTCCTGGAGTATATATATCTTAGTTCAGTAAATTCTTTCATTCGTGCTTCTTTCTTTTAGTTATGATTATTGTCTTGGCCTCAGTGTGTGTGCATTCACAAATCATTAGTATCAGAGATAGACTTGGCAGTATCACCAACAGGAATTAAGAGATCAGAGTTTCTTGTATACAGGTAATCAATAACAAAACCAGTTATGACGCTAGTAACAGGACTTGCAAATCAAGCTTCAATGAGTGCAACAAAAGAGGAACTGACAGTTCAAAAACGACGGATAGGGCTGGCCTTAAATGGAATCAAATAAAGCTTCAACTTTAGTGGACAGGGTTACTCGAGTCAACTATCTAACGGTAATCTAAACGGTGGGTTATCTAACGGTAAACCGAGCCACTTGCGTCAGTATCTCAGTTATATATTTACTTTGAGCATAAATCCCGAGGCCGTGGCAGCAACGGATCGTGTTGTTTTGTTGATAGCTAATCCCGCAGGCAGTTCATTAACTCCTTAGTACCTAGAAGTTGTTTAGAACAACTCATTAAGACTGGGTAGAATACTGACAAACATGGTTAGTTACAACACAGGCACATGCATGCTTACTCTCCATCAGTAACCCGGATTTAGTGACATGAATCGTTTGAATGCCAATGTATCTTATTAAAATTATACTACCAAATGTTACTGCAATTTAGCCTATTCGACCACGCTAAACGAACATGTCAGGTAAAACTTGATATAGCAACATTTCGGCCCTTTCGGGGTAGAGTCCTCGTCAGGCTCAAAGTACAAAATGACCCCGTCATAAAACAAATGAAGATTCTAGTGACCATAACCCCGACCGTGAACTGAGAGTCCGGAATAATTTACTCTTCCAGTCCGCGACCTCTTCGCGGGCGTCCCCAGTCTAAACCCCGACCGTGAACGGAGGTTGCGTTCCAGGTTTCTGATTTCAAAATTTAAGCTCCGCCCACCTACGATTTCCGTCAACATCTTAACTATTGTTAACTATTTTGTAACGATGGTTGGTGAGCATCGTTGTGAAAAGTTAACAGTTGTATAACTGGGAAAAGTTAACGATCGTTAAAGCTGCAGTTAGCTCCGCCCCTAAATAAAGTTGACGATTGTTAACAACTGATAAATTGCCGGAACGCAACCGGAGAGTCCGGCATAATGTACGGTTTTAGTCAGTTTTTTTTTCATACGAATTGCTGGGGTAAATGTGACTTCATACTGCATATGGCTGCTATTTTTGCTGCTCCGTTGACGCTGTAGAAACTTTCTGGGTTTTTTTCTCATCTCACTATCATGAGCTGTAGGACTAGCAGTTACGGCATAAATTAATAATATTTACAATTCAAGAGCAATTCAGTCTGTCAGATTACATTAATGCAACGTTTCCGACAAAATATCACAAGGGTTTTTTTCTAACCTTATCAATATCATTACTTGTCCGCCCAATCTAATCCGAGGAATTAAGGACAAAGGTTCAAGGCAACGAAAAAGTTTCCTTATCTGTCAGTGCACTTGAGCTCGTAAGACTTAGTCCAATTAAAGATATTCAAATACGACGTTAAAAATAAAATATGCAAACAAAAGCTGATTGCACTTTCAGCCGAGCTAGGCAAACTCATAGACCTTAATCTCCCGACCATCCAAAGGTCGATTCGCACTTAAGAGACTGGCAATGAACCTATGCTAGGTGCTGTCGTCTAGACCCCAGCTCTCAAGGACTCCCCTTGATACTGTGTTCCGCCACTGTTTTCCTCAGTTCTCAAGCGGGGCCCTTGACAGTAAAATGATACGAGTGGCTCGACCGTTCATCCCTCAAAAGGCCGACGATATAGAAGGGGATCGCAAAATGTGTCCAGAATCTGCACAAGCCTGCCACAAAGGAACTTAGGAGCGACTAAGATCCGTGATGGATCTTGTTATGCTACGGTTTTAACTTGTTTAGTTTTTGGATCGTCAATTTGGTTTAATATTTCTGTTTAAAAAGAAGAGTGGAGAACACAAATTGCTCTTGATAGCAAAACAAGAGCTACGAGCTCATACGGCACTTGTTACGAGTAGGTGGTACAAGAAAGTAGACGAGAGCTTGCTCTTCCCACCCTGTATCATCCCGATCCCTCCACTCTGAGCAATCCCCAACCTTTCCGGTTTCTCCCTCCAACTCCACCCAAGTCATCGGATCCGGTCCGGATTTCAAGTGAGTCGTCTGAGACACGAGGTCTGTCCAAATATCAAGTTTCATTAAGATCCGGTCAGCCGTTCGAAAGTTACGAATACATCAAGATTCCGGATTCTCCCTCCCTCCACTTCCCCCACAATGCTCGAATCGGGGAAGTGACTATTTCCAACTTAATCTATTTGGGTCCCTGATATGCCTGCCAAGTTTCATCGTCCTAGCTTACGTGGAAGTGCCCGAACTAGCAAATCCCGGACCGACAGACCGACGGACGGACAGAAATTGCGATCGCTATATGGCACTTGCCAACGAATCGTTCCTTCTTTTGGTCACTGTAACAAATGAAGATGGTGGCGAATCGGTACTGGCGACGAGTCAATTCGTTATCTGAGTATTTCCGTGTTATATCCTGGACACCGAGTAACAGAATGTAAGAGAGTTGCCCCGAGTAGGCACAAAAGTTGGGGGGGGGGGGGGGGGGGTAAGCATAGTGGCTGAACTCACCTTGCAGCCTTCACATGAGTGTACTCCATAATGAAATCCAGAAGCCTTGTCGCCACAGACTCTGCACAAAACTGTAGTGCCGTCAAATTCTGCAAAAGAATTAGGTATTTACAAAACGTTACATGTCTTTTACGATATGTACAACGGCTAAGCAACGGTTTAGTCGTTCCGGATTCCCCCTCCCTCCACTCCCCGACGATGGTCGGAGGGGAAGTGACTGTTTCCAGGTTAATCATTTCGGGTCTCTGATATGCCTGCCAAGTTTCATCGTCCTGTCTTATGTGGAACTAGCAAAACCTGGACCGACCGACAGACCGACAGTCAAGACGTAAGTCTCTTACGTCTTGATGCTAACTGTTGTAGTGTCTCCAAACCGAGGCGTAACATTCCAAACTGTAGCAGAAGAGTTCAGATAGTTGACTGATAGTCAGATGGTCACATAGTCAGACGTCCTTTACAATATATTTTATTTCTTTATTTTGTTTGGACTGATCGACGCCCAGCAAGGGACATTTAAACATTCAACAATTAAGCAAAATAAACAACAACACACTGCATAACAACATGCAGTTATTTTGAAACAGCACTTTTTTTCTCTTCTCGTGTTTTCTTAAGAGTTTGTGTGTACACGTGGACACAAAAACGTGTGTCAATGTGCGTCAAATGTCTACGCACTGCTAATTATGGGCAATAAAATAAGTTCATTCATGCATCAATGCCGGCTTCTGTGATTTAATGAAATCACAGACACAAAATTAAATATTTACTTATTTAACAACTGACGATCCAAAACTGCAGTGTTCACATTAAACGAACATTCTTCAGACTTCAGGGTCCGGAGAAACTGAAAGGACAGTATCATACAAAACAAACCAATAGAATTGCAGTTAACATTGGGGCAAAAACTGTTGTAGTGAAAATGTATATAGTACCTATGGCCACATCCGAATCGAAACTCTCCTCGTCAACTTCCTTTTTGGGCACAGCATTAGATGGAGCTGGTGCCATCATTGGTCGCTCAACATGTCTTATACCATGGAGCAACTGGTTCTCCTGGTCCTCAAACGAGGACGAAACTTGGCCCAATAAATTCCTCATTTTAGCCTCACTATTTCATCCAAAACTTCGAGTACTTCAATCCTTTATCACTGTGTGTATTATACTTTAAACACAGATTTTCTCCTATTCCTCAATATTCTCTAAGACGTTGTCTCTTCGGCTTCACAATAACAACTGATGATTAAGCTCGTAATTACGGCAGCGGTAATGGCAATGAACGCGCTTGCCTAGAGCGCATGATACACTAGTTCAATGCACTAAGTACGCCGCGGCGTGAAGGGGTTCCAGGAACGATTGAAGTAAACAGCTCATTGAAAAATATGGAAAACTAGGGCAAGGACTTGCGACCTGGGATGAGACATAACGGTACTCAGTATGTCAATAAAGTGGGACCATTTAGGTAGGTTCCAAAGTAACCAATTTGATATAATGGACCCCGCAAAGAAGGGGGGGGGGGGACGGAACCCCGTCGCACCCTCCAGATAGACGTTCCAAATCTCCATGCAAGTCTGTAACCTGGGTGAAAGGCTCGATGAAAAATTCTTTGACTGCGTAGTTACATGTAGTAGTACGGAATACTTTGGTTTAACATGCCTCCGACTGGGTTAATCTTGAGTAGTAGTACCCGATAGCATCCAATCTTGCTTTAGTAGCATCCAGTTTGCTAGTAGTAGCATGCAGTGGCAACAGTTACTACTGCATGCTACTTTTTCGTACAACTCGATACGACTAATTCTCGAAAAATTTTCATCGGGGGACGCCCTGACAGCAGCCAATCGAAGAGAAGAGTCATTGACGCAAGCTATGTAGTGACACAGGAGGATATAAGGACCGACTTGAGTACTTATTCTCCTAGTAAAGCAACTAAGGAAGGCACCAGAACTTTGTTCGACCTAGACTCTCAGCGAAGATGACTAAGCGAAATGTCAGTATACACTGTAAAAATTTTCTCCGAATAAGGATGCAGAATTTGGCTACTGGGATTAATCTTGTCTCTATTGGGATAAACTTAATCCGAATTAGGGATAATCTTATCTCAATAAAGACAAGATTAATCCCAGTAGCAAATGCTGCAAGATTTTTTTTTACAGTGTACGATTGACCAAAAGCCTGCTGTGTGTACACTGTAAAAAGTTTCTCCGAGTAAGGATTAAAGTTCACTGCAGTATTTACTACTGGGATTAATCTTATCTGTACTGGGACAAGATTAATCCGAATTAGAGATAATCTTATCTCAGTAGAGACAAGATTAATCCCAATACCAAATACTGCAAAAAAAAATTTACGATGTAAGATCAGAAGTAAGCTAAAATAAAGGAAGTATCAATAATGGATAAAAACAGAAAACTGCGGGGGAAGATAAACAGCAAAGCTGATCTGCCGGTGATGGTATGAATGATTCTCAGCGGAAGAGTGAGATCGAGACATGTCCGACTGAATTAACAGTCGTAGTCAGATATTACTTATCCAATATTCCTTAGGCCCAAGCTGACTGTGAATAATATTTGATTGTGCAAAACGTAGACGTCAGCTGAATTTATTAGACCTAAGCATGAATGAATGAATATGTTTATTACCCATCCTTACATAAAATGTCACTGATGGAGTATAAAAAAAAAGAAATAAAGAAAGTGGAACAATGAAGAACACACAAGATACAATTTTAACTTGGCAATACGTAATTCAAAAAAGAGAGAAAAATACACTGTACACTATTATAGATACACTATTTCTGTAACTATTGTTTAATTGCGAGGGTCGAGAGATTCCATTTCTTAGGCCTTCTTGGCAAGGGTCCTCTTCAGGCTCAAAGCCGCTCAAGTTGGAAATACGAACTTGTGGGAAAATATAGCTCTAATAAAATTCAGCTGACGAATCCGTTTTGCACTATCAAATATCTTACTTATTATTTTAATTTATAATAAGTGAACAAATAATATGAATAACTAACCAATTTTTCCAATCAAAATAAAAACCTGAATACATGGCATGATTTCCAAAGGAAAGTTCCCTGTTGGACCAGAAATAACAATACAATTCAGAAAACGGAAGGTCTCAGTCCTACTGTCGCAGTTCACAGAAAACTGTATCTGAGGAAAAGAATGAAACTTGTTCCAGTAATCACCGCTATATTGTTCTGAGGAAATTAAAGCAGAAAAAGATACGAAATTGGGCTTCTTCGGTAACTATCAGTATCTGTAACAACCGGGGAAGTCCCGCTTACATCGCATGTTCAAAATGTGCAGTCGAATGATGCAACAATGAGAACAGGCCTTTTGACCTTATTTCTTCTCAAGAGCGATACTGACTCGCTTGAACCGTTTTAGGCCACTTATAGTCTATTATCGTTAGGCACCCAAGGGAACTGGGGATCAAACAAAGCTTTAAAGCTTCAATCGTTTCTTTTCCTCCGAGTGTTTTTTTCGTCTTGCGACGATTGCCATGGTCATTTTTGTGCTAATAGATTATAAATCGTAAATAAATTGTAAGTACATGTATCCAATAGTGAGAAATATATATATAGCCTATACATATGTATATATATTGGCCAAAACTGAGGAAAACTGTGATATTCAAATATTTATTGGGATCCAATCAATCAATCAATCCATAATTGTATTAACCCGTATAAAAATGGCACAGAACATGCCCATACGGAGTATATAAAAAACAATAAAGGAAAGAAAAGATCAGACTAAATTTAAACGAAATGACTATACAAACGCACTATAATACGGATGGCACCTGTGTAGAGAAGAGTCAAACTCGGCTCGGCGTTGTGCCACAGCCACAAAGGGGAACTTGATTACAAATCAAGCCAGAAAATACATGTTCTGACCAAGAAGACAAAATCAAGAAAGTAGCACAGCACGAGAAACATTTAAGGAAGGTTGAAGAGTTTATTCACACAATTGCTCATGAAATAATCGATAATACAGATGTGCGTTGAAGTTTCTGTCAAGTCTAGGTCTAGATATACTGGGTCTCAAGGCCGTATCCATGGGGGGTTAGGGGGTTGAACCGCCCCCCCCCCCCCGAAACATACAAAAATAGTCATTTTTATAGGCTTTTCCCTCTGATCTATGTCTTTTTTGTACTTTATTGTCCGACCCGCAGACAACCCCCCCCCCCCCCCCCCCCCCGAAAAAAATCCTGGATACCGGCCTGCTGGGTCTAATCCGGTCTTGAGCTACTGCTTGACACCAACCAACCCACTCATTTGTGTCAACATGGGTAGCCTACCAGCCGAGATTTTAGTCATGAAGCTCAAGTTTCTCACACAAAAATACAAATACATTATAGCATGCTTGTCCCGCATAGTAACCCATTTCGAGCAAGATCCGAGATAAAATGAAATGAGAGATTTGATAGCATCCCTTCAAAGTGACTAGAAAAGGGGCTAGCCACTTTCCACAACCTGAGGTTGCGTTCCACAAACTTAACAATTGTTAACAATCGTTAACTTTACTTCAGGGCGGAGCTAACTGCAGCTTTAACGATCGTTAACTTTTCCCAGTTCTACAATTGTTAACTATTTTGCACCGATGCTCACCGACCATCGTTTAAGTAAAGAGGCGGAACACCTACGGATTTCCACATTGGTCCTGACTACTGTAGTTTTGCCTACACCTCCCGCCTTCGGTATACCATCATGCCTATTACCAACCCTTTAAAATTCACTGCAGGCATAACACCAAATTCAACCTTGAGCTCGTTTCAGATATTTGTAAACAACTGTAATGAGTAAACAAATTATTGGAAAGGGTTCCGATACGGCGGACATCATAGAGGCATCTGAAACGGAACTATAGATCCGGCTAGGGATTCGAGCGACAGGTATGCGGACCAGAGTTATATAATCACATAGCTATTACTGAAGTAAGCGTATGGTTTGTCTGTATCGCTGTGATAATTAGACATTTTCCTTGTTAATAAAAGCATTTGCAGACCATGCCTAGAGCTTCCACCAGTTCCTGTATAAAAAGTCCTGCAGAACAAAAAGAAATGTGTGGATCTACAGAAGAACTGTACAGGTTAAAATCTTACTTTAGCTCCCCAACCTAAACGTAATAAATTTACTATCTCTTACTATCCACATGTTCACTAGTTATCAAATCAAACAAAATTGCCTTTACTTCAAAACTCTATCACGGTCTAGCTGATACTTGTTTTTGTCGTAAAAATAAAACAAATTGTCAAGAAATCGATATAGATAACAAATATATACGATTAGAGTTCTGAGTTACTCTAGGATAAGTTACATAATAAAGAAGACATTTCAAATGTTCGGAAGACCAACAGAGCCGCCAGCCCTTGGCTTTGCTTGAAAACATTCAACTGTTACAAAGAAACCAGTCCGTAATTACGCATCTGACGTCATTAAACATACTTGGCATAGGTTGATGTACTCCTGCCATTGTTTTCTCAGAAAATATTAACACAGTACGGAAATACCACAAAGGTCAAAATACGTTCTTGACGTAAAAGATAACGGTCTAGAATATAAAATAATTATTGTCACTTAATTCCGAATATACGGGCGTCAATGACAGCCATTTTGGCACATTCTTACGAACCGTTTAGGCGACCTCCATACATGACACTAAAAATACTCCTTGTTTCTTGTTCTCCTGTTATATAAGCAGTAAGCTGAATTTGTAGTGTTCCATTTCTGGCAATTTCTATTTTAAGAGAAACGCTGGTATTTAATATGCTTTATCGAGGTTTTTTTAAAGCAAGACCGGACTGAATTTCTATTGCATAGCTAAAATAGTCACTAGCCACCCCCTT
Organism: Branchinecta sandiegonensis; assembly: GCA_030848855.1. Lineage (NCBI taxonomy): Eukaryota > Metazoa > Arthropoda > Branchiopoda > Anostraca > Branchinectidae > Branchinecta > Branchinecta sandiegonensis. The sequence goes on along the minus strand of JAUPMV010000016.1, from coordinate 16,095,670 downwards.
TGAGCCACGAACAGCGTAGATCAACTCAGTCCCCCTCTTACAGCGACATCAGTTACTTCGGGTGAAAGGGAATGGACCCGCTAATTGATGTTTTCATTACAATGCGCCAAACTGACAATTCCTGTTTCAAAATAAGAATATCCATCCGTTAAACCACTTATCCTGTAATACATATTAATTCACAACACCCTTTGGTAGTTAGACTATTAACAGGCTATAGATATTCCTTCAGCCCAAGCTGTCTGCGAATCATATTTGACGGTGCAAAACGGATAAGTCTGCTACATTTTATTAGAGCTATATTTCGGCCCTTCTTGGCGAGGGTCCTCTTCAGGCTCAACCTAAAGAAAATGTCAAGAACTTGACAAGTTCATTCGTCAGCTTGAACGGCTTGAGCCTGAAGAGGACCCTTGCCAAGAACGGCCGAAATATAGCTCTAATAAAATGTAGCTGACTTATCCTCACTGTCAAATGTAATATACTGTACTAGTTATACACAACGTCGAAACGACTTTCCGTTTCAAATCAAAATATTGTCCGTTTCCTGAAGCGTCGTACAGTACATATTAATTCATCCCGTCCCCTCGTATAATGTTAGAGGATCAGATATTTCGCGAGGGGTTGCCTACTCTCAATCTTACTGTAGAGCAAGTGCTCAGTGCCGTGGTGCCTGTCCGGTGAGGGCAACATCTGACACCAGCTGGCACCAGTTGCCACGTGTCTGAACATTATATTAAGCATGTTCATGATGATAATGATGACAAAATTTTACTTACGCACTTAAGAAGATAGGAAAATAGTGCAGTTTAGACAAATAAAAGGAAAAAATACACTGAGCTTTCAATAATGTAGTAGCCTATACACTAAATGCACGAGATCAAAAAAGAACATTTAAAAAAAAAGGAAGAAAAGGAACTAATCGGGTCTAAGAAATCAGAAGCATTTGAAAGACTAATCGCCTAAATCATGGTCTGCACCGGTGCCGACACCGTAGATTTCGGCCGGTGCCAGGAAAGGGTGTACAACAGGTGGCAGTGGGTATCCCCTCGATATTTCGGGCAACAGTCAATAACACCAATTTCCCAGCGGAAACTGTTTTCCATCTATGTTCATACGTTTCTATACTACATCGCTGAGATGATGCCCCCCTCCCCCCTGGCATGCCTCGAAAAGCCTGTAAAGTACATCAACAGTTACGCGCGTCAAATATCGAGCAGCACCTTGCCAAAATAATTGCGCACGGCGTTTGTTTTCAGCTGAACCAGTACCGTTACCACATGTTGACTCGAAGCTTCTATACAACCCATTCGGTCACAGCTAATTTTTGCGGTCTGGCTTCGACGAAGCTTACTTCCCTAGCTGTGGATATTCCAATAACTGGTGACTCAGTCGCTTGGTCGTTGACTCCCTGTTTCGCATAAGTATTTCCGATGCCGTCACTTTTTACGCATCGCATCCGCTTTAAGCTAAACTAGACTTCTTTCAAATACTTAACCCTAAAACGGGAGCACCTATACAGTGGCGAACTAACGATTTCGTCGACCACATTCGAAGTCGACCAACTCTCCCTTTTTTTATCTAACACACCATAGCCCTAGTTCGGTCATTTTGGGCAATTTCAAAATATTTGGATTTGCTCTGTCCTCTGTCACCCCAACATTGTCACTCGAGAGGAGCTTGGCACCGGAGTAGGCGGGTCAATGACCGGTTACTTTTTGGACGAGATGTTTTTTGGCGTAATTTACTGGAACTGAACAGAGAGTGTGTCAAGGCCGACGACGGGAGATCCAATTCCGACAAAGCCAACAAAAGTGTGAACCATGAGAATGCCAGGACAAAAGAGCGAGAACGAAACGGTCACTCGTGACGAAAAGATTCTTTTCAAACCAACAAAATTTCAGCCATAGATTTACTCTGTGACCTTTTATTTGGGGCCATAAATCGACGCTGAATGAGCTCACAGTTTTCCAAGGAAATACAATTTACAGATGTTTATATGCATCCGAGAACGATGTCAAGATTCCTAAGGTTATTTAAGGCTGAACGTTAAGCGTTTACATTTTTTTGGCATATTTATGGCGTAGTGAAGCTCAATGCAGTACTGGTATTTGGCCAGGTTCAAATCCAGGAATTTATTTCGGGGGGGGGGGGGGGGGGGGGGTGCCCGCGGGTTGGACCAAAAAATTCAATATATATTTGATCCAGATAACTCGGTCTTGTAGATATCCGGTTTTCGCCAGACTCCTTGAACATTTTTACTGTTAAGATTTAGAAAAAGAAGAAGGCCAATGGTTAATCATCTGAGAAAACCAAGTTCAGATGTGGATTCAGCACATGTGTATTTACCCCTAGGCTATACCTTATATCTACTTCCTGCCTTACTTCTGCCAAATCTCCGGTTTCAACCGGATTCCGGGTGAACTACTTGTCCGGCAAAAACTAAAGAATTTAGCGTATCACCTTGCCCCTCTATCGATCATCTAATCAACTTCAGATAAAACTTTAACTTATAACAAATTTTCCGGTAACAAACTTTTACTGTTAACAAATTTTCCGGTTTCGGGCGGATTCCGGGCGAACTACTTGTCCGACAAGAAAATGATTTTCATGTAAATGTTCAGCATGTCTTCTTACACCTAAATCGAACATCAAATCCACTTCACATAAGACTAAGACCTAAGACTACGTTCAGCCTGTCTCCTTACCCCTAAATCGACTATCTCACTAGCTGTTTAAAAAAAAAAAATTGTTTGCCCCTTAATTTGAAACCCCTCCCCCACCCCTAAATGTTGAGCTACATAGCCCATCTACGAACTCGACCTCAAACTTGATCCAAAGAGTCCCGATCACACCAAGTTTCATCAAAATATCTCATTCCCTTCGAGAGTTATCGTGCTTACAGACGGATAACTTTTGCAATGTCATAGGTGTCCCTCCACTTATGTTTTGGCATCCCAAAAAGACAATCGGGAAAGTCCGGTTGAAGTGAGGATTGTACCTTGTTGGTGATTAGCATGAACTCATTGTTCTCAAATGACATCAGCATTGTGATGTATGAAAGTATTCTTGTTGAGAAACAGAAATATTACAACTGGATGTCGGTTAAAGTCTGAATTATTCAATAACGCACAGAGCTCCACGCTTGAAAACACCGAAAAGAGCCTTTCGTTTTACTCCTCGAACCTCAGCGCCCCCCCCCCCTCCCCCGTCACCACTTCGAGAGGACAGAGACTTTATTGCTTCGAGCACCGGTTGGGATCTCATCATGTCAACCCTTTACTATGAAATATTCTCCGGTTTTCATTCCGGAGAAGGCAGCTCGCCTGCTGATTGGTCAGCGGGCGGCTCGCCTCAGCTGTGGCGCGCGCACTCTCACCGGCAGTGAAATCAGTATGAAATCTGTGCCAAGGGCACACGCGCTATCGGGTAAAGAGAGCAAGGCATTTTTAACAACTGGTTTTCACCAACGAACGTTTTTGAAAGAGCGAAATTTTCGAATAAGACACCAGCTGTTCCGGTCGCCCGAATGGCAAGGTCTTCCGATGAAAGTTTACTGGATTGATGATCGTATTTATAATTTCTTCGTTTCGAAAACTGTCGGAAAGAGGAGTGATGATGATGACTTGCTTCCCATTTGTACGACAAAATATTGTCTCAAACGCAGTTTAAAAGAAGATAACAGAAGAGCATAGAACGCCACAGAAACAAAGTGCAAATTAACTCTACTGACAAACAACTTGTAACACACAGAGGTTATGGAAGATTTAATCAACTTCTCACAACCGTCCATCTTTGTAGCCAAAGCGATTCATATAGTCACAAATTTAACGATTGCCGGCACTTTTTACGAATGGGGCGGTCAAGCCGCTCTGCTGACTTTACTGTCAAGAACCACGCGTGAGAACTCAAGAGAGTAGTGGCGGAGCACAGTAGTTGGACACTTTTGGGAACCCTTTGGTTACTCTCTTCTTCTGGTCATTGGCAAAAGCAAGAAGAATCCTGGGAGACTAACTTTATAACCCTGCTACTGTGACGAAGGGGAGGGCCTTTTGAGAGCTAGAGTCTCGCTGACAGTCCCTAGCATAAGCTCATCGCTAGGAAGTGAACTGACCTAGTTCCAGCCTATGACTAAGTCATATTTGTCTTACTTTGTTGAAGGTTACAGACAATCTTGTCCCATTTGCCCGACCAAGTTCTTGTTGCCCAAGAGTGAATAAATTAGATATTAGATTTAGTGTAAAAGGAAGACCCTTCATGACGGTTACCTATACTGAATAACATTACGACATTCTGGAATAATTATCCGATGGATCATGAGTTTTAAGTTCGTTTTAACGCTGTATCCGTTTTTGCGTATTACTTCTTAACTTGTTTTTACTATCATCAATTATGGTGGAAAATAAAACATTCTTTCATCGGTAACACAAGAACTAACTGTTGACCAGTTAGTGCCCTACTAACTGGTCAATAGTTAGTGCAACATGTAAAACTATACAGTACGTAATGGAAGTATCAATATGGTCATGCATATTTTAAGAGATAATATTATAATCAACCAAACAATTTGTTTACAGATAGAAGGCAATCAAAGTCGTGCGAAGTTCCCAATTTACCTTCAAAAAAATCTTCAGTATCCAGCACGTCCTTAAGATCTTGCAAAACCATTTCTCTTTTCAAACCAGCCAATCCGAAAATGAAGTATAAATCGCACAAGAATATCACTAGGAATGTCACTTTCCGACTAGAATGTCTGTTAATCCGGGGGGGGGGTCTTCTAAGCAAGTAATCCAAATCAACTAAGACACCACTATACTACATCCAAGCAGCATCCAAGACTGGAGTATTCCACCAAAAGCCTGTATCTAGCACTTCAAATTAAGTGCAGAGAACTTCACCAGACTCACTAATAGTCAAACACGATGACACAGGGTGCCCTCGCCCCCTTACCAACGACAGAACAAGTTGTACTTTACTCCAGATGTAAGTCAAACCGAAAATAACTGACTGAAGACCAAGTTCATCTGTACCATCACTGCCAAAAAGCATCACTTTCATTTTCCCATCCACTCTCACTTACAACAGGGCTGGCCTGAGGGCCTCTAACTTTAGTGAAAGTGCGAAGAAAAAGAATAACTGCCACACTTGACTAGGTCACGGACGAGATGAAATCATGTTACGGTCGAAAGGATTGAGTTTCTAAGAAAGTTTTTGACGACAGAGGGAAAGCAGATCCTAAATTGACAATGGATATCAAAATTAAAAGAAAAATACGCCATAAAAGGTACTAAAGTTGTAAGATATGAAAGACCATTCTTGGTTTAGAAGACAACTTTTACTTTACGACATATTTAATATACATTAGCGAGAAATCAGGTCCTAAAACGATAAACGAGCATAACACATTCATAAATTATATCGAAGTTGAGAAATTCTTGGTTTAGAAGACAACTTTCACTTTACAACATATTGACAGATATTAGGGGGAAAATAACAGTCGATATTAGAACTGAAGGAAAAATTCGAGCATACACCAGTCATAAGCTTTAGGACCATTCTTGGCTTACAAAGATTTAATCTATCTTACGCAAAAACCGGTAGGCTACAGTAAAAAAAAAGGTAGAGATGGTAGTATATGTGACAGATGTGCGGTATGATTAATAAGAAATACATAATAAAGAATTTTTGTAGAAACGAAGCTAATTATAACGCCAAAATAAAACTACAGCTCACTTTTTTTTAGAAAACAAAAATACGAGCTTATTGTTCAATGGTAAAATTACAATACAAAGACTAGCTTTGAATTATAAATTTGAGTTAGTATAAACTAATTCAGAAATAAAACTCAATGTAATTGGGAAGAAAAAGAAAATAAACCGGGAACCCAGTTGCATAAATGAACATGACTTGCACCAGGTCTGGAAGCCTTGGTAGATTTTACACTTCAGCTAGTAATATAGGCTTTTTTTTAAGGCGATAATGCTTTTAAGGCGACACTGCTTCATGTTATTATTTTACGGTACAAAGAAATTACTCAAAGGAAATTAAATGCGAAGAAGCTTTTGCTTCAGTTTGGCAAAAAATCAGAAAACTTATTCATTAATCTAATGGCAAACCTAAAGAAAAATAAGAAACAAAGAAATGTAAGAAAATCTTCCCGTACTACAATTTGTTCCTCTTTTTTTAACAGTATAATTTTCTGTTAATGATTTGTCTGCATTTCTTTAATTGTTACGCAGCAAGGCCATATCCAGGGTTGACCCCCCCCCCCCCCCCGAAACATACAAAAATATTCATATAAGGTTTGAAGCCAAGCTGACCATTCATTTCAAAATACAATAGAAAAAAACGAGATTTTCGGGGTTTTTTCTTGATCAGCTAGTTACCCCTCCAAGATGATGTGCGAGGGATAAATTGTAAAAAGAAATGCAAATACTCACAGACTTGTACATATAGCCTACAGTTTTAACACGCACATTTTATCTTTCGTTATTTTATTTTTATCTGCATGTCGTTCAGTCCGCACCGTTCTTCTGGTTTTTAGTTACATGTCGTCTTATTGTCTGTTGGTTCCGCATCGTTTTCCTGTTGTGATTGTGGTGGATTTTATGATTTAGTTTTTCTTTCGCTGAGGACGGTTTGCCGGAAGTGCTACCGAAATATCCGAAATTTATTTATCCCTCGCACATCATCTTGGAGGGTTAACTAGCTGACCAAGAAAAAAACCCCGAAAATCTCGTTTCTTTCTATTGTAATCATATTTATAGGCTTTTCCCTCTGACCTCTGTGTTTTTTGTACTTTTTTCTCCGACCAGCAGGCACCCCCCCCCCCCCCCCCCCCCCGAAATAAATTCCTGGATACGGGCCTGTTACGTAGCCTGTTTTATTGGATTCTTATGCTCTATTAGTGTGTTTTGATGAAAAATAAACAGTAATGGTAAATTAGATATTAACGAGATTTCAAGTGGCGAACTACGTGAAAATTCTGTTTAGAAACATTTTGCTCTCGTTCAACAGAAGACTGCCAAAATATGCGACCTTGCGAAAACGGAAAAAGATTCTGGCGAAAGTGATGATTTTTCAGGGCCGCTTGTCAACATTGCCAGTGAAGAGCGTCGTTATGAGAATCTTGTAGTTTTGTAAAATGGTTCAAGGGCTGTTTTGAATAGTATATTTTAACACTTTCCTCTATTTCGTGTTGTAATTACTGTAATGACCAGTGTAACAGTACACAATTTAAAGCCAATGGTAAAGTGAAGAATTTTGCTCATTATCGCTTTATTCCCCACCAGCTTTAAAATACCGATAGGGGCTTAAAATGACAATAGTTATTGTAGCAACATAGTTAACCTATGAATTAAAGCTTAACTGAAAAGCTAACTTATTTTTGTGTCATTTGTATCATTTTTTGTATCATTGTTAGTTGATCTTTTTTTCACTTTTCACGGTTTGCTCTAGTACGGTGTTCAGAATATCTATACCCGTTCTCATAACACAAAATGGGAAATTTCATTATATAAAAGTTGGTGTATCGATAAACGATTTGATCATTTTTTTTCCGTCTGGATACCGTTAAAGATGAAGAAATATTAATATAAGAGAAACATTGCTTCATGCTATTATTTTAAGAGGCAGAGAAGTTACTTCAAAGGAATTAAAAGTTAAGGTTCACGGTGTCGAAAAATCTGAAGCTACGAAGTTGGTGTATCGATAAACGATTCGGTCGATTTTTTCCGTTTGAATACCGTTAAAGAAGAATAAATATTAATGAAAGAGGAATATTGCTTCATGTTATCATTTATAAGAAGCTACGAAGTTGGTGTATCGAAAAGCGATTCGACCATTTTTTTTCGTTTGAATACCGTTAAAGATGAATAAAGGTTCATTCGTGCAAAATAACTAGGTTTTTATTTTTTTCGCCGTATCTTTCGTTGTGTATTCCATTTTCACGACGGGAAATATCACAGAAAACATGACTACATTTTTTCGTTTCTTTAATTTCTATCCGCCAAAAGCTGCGATTCTATTAAAAATAAATTAGTCGGTGAATAGACAGGTATAATATCGTTTGCCCCTATGGTTCGCAAACAGTTATCTCGAAGTAACCATTACAGAATCACTGATCCGGCCCAGTTAAAATACACCAAAAGCAAACGAGTATCCAGGAGGCCAATCGCGATTCTCCGTTCAATAAGGCGTCACAAATTAATTCACTCATTCATTCAAGTTATCCAGACCGACATGCGGGTACTTTAAAACAGCTAAACCTTCCGCTCCTGCATCAAAATCCCCGTCCCAACTTTTCAGACGTTGGGATTCCCTAAGGACTTTACCCTGTTTTGCCAAAAGCTCCCCCTTCCAGACGAGAGTTAACTTTTCATCCCCGCATAGGGGGAACTTCTGTTTTGGACTGGAATTCATTTTAGTTCCTGAATCGATAGTGTAGTCTGGAGTGGTTCGTAGTCTGGAGTGGTACGTGTTTCGCAGTAATTCGAACTTTGTGAAAGGAAAATGTGTTGATCATTCTAGAAAGAGAAAGCGCTTTCGAAAGTTAGTCGCTGCGTAGGACTGGGTAACTTCCAGAAATCAAAGAGAGGGTTCAAAAATGGAAAAAAACTTTATCCAAAAATATGATCGACAGTGGTGGCATGTTCGTGGGTTATACCCGATGAAAAATTTGTAGCCTGCGTAGTAGTATGGTAGTAGTACGAAAAAGTTGCATGTAATACTATGTAATAGCAAATTTAATGTGCCTCAGACTGGTCCAATCTTATGTAGTAGTATGTAGTAGCATCCTGTCTTGCCACAGTAGCATCCAGTCTTGCTAATAGTAGCATATAGTAGTATGCAGTAACACGGTAGCCTTGAAGTAGAAGCATGTAGTAGCATCATTAGTGCTGCATGCTGCTTTTTCGTACTACTTCATAATACTATTTTGAGTTAAAGTTTTCATCGGGTAAACGTCCTTGCATAGGCTACTAAATGAAAATATTCCCGAGGATAAAATCACAAATATAATATAACTAATTATACAATAATGATTTACGAAAGGAAACTAAGGATCCTTGCGTCGCCGAGCCGAATCCAGGTGGTTAGCAAAGGGGTTAGCCACTTATGAGTAGCAGTCTGAATGACGTGAATATGCAGTGAATTTTCTTCTGAGATCAGATGGGCCCTACTGGCATGTTCGTTGGTTACAAATATGCTTACTTACGAACTGAAAATAATAGCAAGGAGAAAAATCACAAATTTTATAACCTAATCGTTAATGATGATTTCTGGACGGAAATGAAGAATCCCGGCTTCGCCGAGCCGAATACAGGTGGTTAGCAAAAGGGTTAGCCACTTGAGTAGCAGTCTGAATGAAGCTAATGTGCATCGAACTTTCTCCTGAGACCCGATGGACAGCACTGCAGGCATGTTCATGGGTTATAAAATATACTTTCTTACTAACTGAAAATAATTGCAAGTAGAAAAATCACAAATATTATTAACTAATTATGTACCGATGATTTTGGACGGAAATTAAGAATCCCGGCGTCGATTGTCTAGCTATCATTATTTACAGAGAGGCGTTGGTTTTGAGCAGAAACAGCGTCTTTCTTTTTCAGTAAATACTTATATGTCTAATATAATAATAATTAATGTTCACAGTGGCTTCACGTTCTGGACCGGGGTCGAAAGAACGAATAAGAAGAGCCTACAAAATCTCGACAAATAACAACAAATCGTGCCCCAAATACCAGTACCATCCCAGCCATCATAACGGGTTGTTTTGGGGTAGCAGATTTGTTTTGACGTGACAAGCGTAAACACAACCTTGAGAAGTGTATGAAATGTTTAATTAATGATACAGTTGTCAGGACAAATCAGTTCGCCTTGCCTGTTAGGTTTAGAACATGCAAACTGAGGGTAAGGGATGCTAGAATTCGCTTAGTTTGTAATTCTTGTAAGAAAATTGTTTCATCCCTTTCAAAATACACAATAAAAAACAAAAGTATTAACTTCAGTAAACATATTATTTTCGAGGGCTGACTACTCAAAATTTCCGGATAGACATTATATTTATATAAATATAACTAATTTACGTAAATTCATGTAATATTTTGGTCTTTCTTACCAATGGTCCTCTTCAGGGTAAGGCTAGAGCTAAAATCTATATACTCTGACCAACAAACGACCATTTAAATCATTTGAGTATAATTAATGTATTTTAAAACCCTTGAATTGAAGGTATGTACCGCATATAATTACCCTTGCGATTCAGCGGTAATGGTAGTTGTAAGTAGTAACTGGATAACTTGAATAGTGTGCCAGTAGTTTGCTCAATCTGCTATTATTTGTGTGTGTATTTATTATCTGAGGACGTAAAATCTTATAGTCGGCTCGCCGCCTTTTCAGGAATTTTAAAGGACCTGTCTTACCTATAATACTATTGCCACCTACTTCCGCAATCACTCCATATATTTCTAAATCGGAGCCCCAATTTCGTACGGTACATTCTAACCACTCTAACAAGACCACGCTGATTTTCACACTTGCCGTGCTTTGCTACCTTGGATGTGTATCACGCTGTCGACGGTTGTCTGCGAGAAGTTTTTCCATCAGAAAAAACGGTTATGTAAATTGTTTCCCTGTTTTCGCTACAAGTCAACGGGTATCGGAAAAGGCATAAAACAGCCAAAACCCTGGGTTATCTGTTGAAAGCACAGACTAGTTTGAAAGTATTCAAATATTTTAAAATACTGTAAGTTGAAGAGTAAATAGTGCGAGGTGTCCTTTAAGGAACAAATACAACTGAATTGAAAGGCGAACATGCGGTCAAGATCTTCTTCGTCAAGCGAGGCGTCAAGGGTCCGATAAGCATAATCGAAATGACTCGCAGTCAGCTTGGGTTGAACAAATACTTACTTCGGGGTATAGTGGGAGACGGAGGGGAGGTTAGGCAGATCGGGGATCACTTCGCGCCAGTCTGCCTCACTTCAACTTTGAAGATTGAAGTTGCGTTTTTTTTATTTAGGCTTGGTGTAGTTTCACTGTAGTTCGACATACTTCCCGATGAAAAATTTACCTCAAAATAGTTACTATGAAGTAGTACGAAAAAGTTGCATGCAGTACTAACGATGCTACTACATGCTTCTAATTCAAGGCTACCGTGTTACTGCATACTACTATATGCTACTATTAGCAAGGCTGGATGCTACTATGGCAAGACAGGATGCTACTGGATACTACTACATAAGATTGGACCCGTCTGATGCACATTAAATGATAGTATTCTTTGCAATTACATAGTTTTACATGCAACATTTTCGTACTACTACCATACTACTACGCAGGCTACAAATTTTTCATCGGATTTTGCTGCACATACTGCACTTTCATTACTAAAACAAAAGTACGCCAGACTGCAGTGAAACTACAACGAAACTACATCCGCAAAAACGCAAACGCAGCAAGAGAGAAACATAAGTCCTTAGTCGTGGCATGAGGCTTAGTCGTGGCATCTCAAACACTACGTTCGGTAAAGCCCACAAGATATTTCGATCACGAATCCGTGTTTTTATTGGGCGGCGAGGGGACGAGATGGGGTAGTGGAGGCAAAGAATACCGAAGCATAAGCGTTTTTGGTAAATAGTAAACTTTCACTTAGCACTATCAGTTTCTTATTTTAATCACCATCCCATAAACAAACAACCTATCCTTGTTCTTGCTTGCATTTACATCTTGAATACTTGTCTTTTATTTTTTAAATTCCAGTGCTATTTTTGTGTTTGTTTTTGTCAATTTGTTAATACCTTAGTCTCATTACTATCACTTAATAATCAATGTAACTATATATGTCTGGCACCTCTATCCCAGTACTGTTATTTTCGTTTCAATAAAATTCTACCTTCTTCTTCTGAATCACTAACGTAAAGTTTAGTACCGTCTTTTTCTCATCTGATCATGAATCTATTATTCAAGGTCTCAAGGATATTCCCCTTTGATCGATCCCCACCTAATGTTCCCAGATGCCTGCCCTTGACCGACTCTAGTCCCGGAAACAGTCTGAGGACCGGAATAACATTGAGGGTGGATTCTTTCAGGAATAAACTGTTTCCAACAGTTGGAACAAATCACACGTAGTCTACTCCCCTTGGTTTAGTGCTAGGGTAAAAGTTATATTGTGTATTTCGAAAGTTAATTCTCTTTCGAGTTTTCTTTTTCTTCTTTTTTCCTCATTATTTACTCCGTCTTCGTGCTTTCTGCTTACTTTGACGGGTTTTAAATAAATCATCATATAAAGCTCAGACGAAGTAAGGAAGAAATTTGCGGTTTTCTTCAGTTTAGCACTCCCAGCCAATTTGTCTCTTGTTTGTACCCCCCCCCCCAAAAAAAAAAGCGAGAACAGAGAAAATCCCCAAACTGAACATGTTGAAAAATTGAAATTCAAACTGTACAAAAAACAAACTGAACCAACCACTAGGCACCGGGATAGCATTATCCCAGTATGTGCTAGGCAACTTAAAATACATCTTACGTTAGGTAGTGTTTTTTATTTCTTTACCTTTGATCGTTTTAAAGACGAAAGGGGAAGTTTTCGCATGGATGGTTCTAGTCCTGTCAACCGAAAATTTGAACCTCAATACAAACGGGGCTTTTCAGTGTCCAGTGATCAAATCGTGGAAGGTAGCTCACTCTCGGAACACTTATTTTACAAAATCGTTTTCGTCGCAAGCACACAACACAGGTACAAGCGCATAGAGGTACCACAGATCCGACAGTTAGCGGAGCAACGAAGCAAGGTATTTTCATCGGGTCTTCAAACTTCTTTAAGTGAATAATTGATGGGTAGTTAGATTGTCCTATCTCAGACCTTTTCAGTTAAACTTTTAAAGTTGATGATGGTGATGATTTTTCGGGGACTAATAGGAATAAACCTCATGGTGTCTCTGAGCTTGAACATGGAATTCAAAATCCGAAAACAACAACCACACCTACCCTGTTAGATGTTTGATAACTCTTAACACTAGAATACGCAGTTTAAAAGACGTTATCGTTATCGGCAATTGTTTAGGAAGAATTTGTCACAGATTTGTCATGATCTTTTAACGGTTATGTTTTCCTCGGAAATAACACAACAGACAATCTTCAGCAGTTTACTTTCCGAAAACATAATAGTTGAAGGCCCGTAACGTAAAATTCTGAAAAACCCTGAAAAATTCTTAACGGATCCTTGGTAATCAAACCTTTGGCAGTTTATCGCAATTGATTCGTTCATTCTTGCACTGATCAAGACCACTCTCATTTCCTTTACAGAAACAATCAGAAAGGGGTTGGCTTTGCCAAGCCACAAGTTGCAAATCATCAGAACAATATTCTGTCACATTGTGTTAGCGGCCGCTCAGTGTTGACAACCGTGGCCATTCTTCCGCGCGAACACTGTTGCCACGTCATTTGCTATCGCCCGCAGTAAAAGACGCTAGGTTAGTGGCGTCGGGCTTGCGGGCAAACGGAGCTTCTCGCACCGAAAAGAGCGACGCCAAAAAGAGCAATACCACGCGCTTTACGCGCCAGGGTTCACTGACCCACTGAAGGTCGGTGAGTTTTTTACTGGCATGAGTAGTATGCTCGCAAAATTGGGGTCGCTGACTCTTTTCGAGACGAAAAAAAGTTGCGAAATGGGGTTCTTTGACCCACCGCGACTGGTCATAACGCTCTGCGAACTCTGGTGAACCACTTAAAGGTGGTGAAAGAAGTATAGGATTTCCAACTCGGGAGTTCAATGTCTTGCAATAATAATTGCCAGAATTACGCAAAAAGTACGGCACAAGTGTCATTACGCAACTCGTAAGCAAAACGCCAGTCAAGCTAAACCCTTTGTCCTGATACAAAAAGAGCAGAACTGAACTAAGCGATCACTTTACCAGAGCGTCCAAGACAAGGAAACAAAGTGATCAGCACAAGAACATTCATAGTAGGTCTATTGACCGCAGTATCCCAAAGCATTCATGATAATGGTGGTAACTCCACTGGCCGACTGAACTACATAAGTACTACTGGAGAATTGTATAGAAATTTGGAAAAAAAAAGCTGATCAACCATCTTTGCTGGTATTTGATACGTTACGATGCTTTTGTTTATGAATGATGAATGATTGAATGAATACTTTTGCTTCAGCAAATTGCATAGACAAGAAAAAAAAACACAAAGAAAAGAAAACAACAGCAACAGTCATGTAGACTACTCCTGCTGCTGCGTTGCAGCAAGAAAAGATCACCACAGCCTACAGGCAGTCAATGAAAAATTAGCTTAGTAGCAAATTCTGTAACCACCCAATTCTAGAACCGAGTGTTTAAATATTTACTCATCCGGGGCTATTATTACACGTTTCAAAATAATATCTACTAGTATTAATATCTTGTTAATAAAAAAAGATACGGTCTCAACCGCAGCAATAAATTTAGGCAATGGAAGAAATCCAAGAAAGAACAATCCGTATTCTCAGGACTTCGGTCTCAAAATCTAGAGGCGATTTCTCGCCGCTCCCCGAGGACTCCACTTGAGGAGTCTCCGCGTTTTTGTTTGTCCCGGAGACTCAGTCCGCATAATCTCGCGAGTCCCCACGGACGGGGAATGCTCCGGTTATCATTACCATCATAAAAAAGGAGTCCCTTTCAGATTCAGAGGGGGGTTAATTTTCTATTCCAAAAATCTATTCTGGAAGCAATCCCCGTGTTCTCCCTGTTTCTGTTCGACTACCCGAGGAGTCCTCGGGGAACGGCGAGAATACGCCTAAAATAACTGCATATTGTTTAGTTGTTGAATGTTTAAATGTCCCTTGCTGGGCGTCGATGAGTCCAAACAAAATAAAGAAATAAAATATATTTTAAAGGACGTCTGACATTTTGTCTACTATATCGACTCTGAATATCTTCGGGACCAGAATAAACAAAACCAAAAATAAAGTGGATCCAGACTAATTTCGCCAACCGCATATTTATTTTAGAACAAAATCCACTTTGGAAGCATTTCTCGTGTTCTCGTTTTTTCCGTACGCAAAATCCGTAGTTGCGTTTTTGCTGATACCATGGTATCTGTTACCTCGGTAACTGGATCTGCAATTAGTCGTTTTTGCAGTTATCGTGGTATCTGATGCACGGTGCTCTGCAAAAACGACTGTTGCCGAAATCGCACTTTTCGAAGTCATCCCAAAAGAGAAACAGATATCCAGTTACATCACTAAGTGCTAAACTTCTTTCGCACCAATCTGACAAAACTTGATGAAAGTGAGATGACTTTTCAGATACCACGACCAGTTACCACGGTCGGACCGTAGTATCTGAATATCTGATACCACGATCACTGGCCAGATACCACGATAACTGCAAAAACGCCTTTTGACCGTGGTATCAGATACCACGATAACTGCAAAAACGACTTTAGACCGTGGTATCAGATACCATGGTATCTGCGAAAACGCATCTCGTGTCGAGAGGTTCCCTCTATTCTCGCCGTTCCCTTCGATTCCCCGAGGAGTCCTCAGGGAACGGCAAGAATACGCCTTAGGACAGAGTTCTTGTTAGTTTCGGCGGTGACAATGGCGCTAGAGAATTTATCTATCAGCAAGATTTGCTACTCATCCTAGAAACACTGTGACCCAGTTTTAAAAGGCGGTTTGCTCTTACGGCACACTTAGGAAGTCCAAACACATAACCTAATTTTCACACCAGAAATAGAGTAGGTGAGGAAAATCTTTGACGAGGACACAATGGTCCAACGGTCGTGCGCGAAAACTGAACCTTGGCGCTATAGGTTTACTTTAGCCAGCGTGAAGTCCGTTTAGCTTATGCCCAACTGACACAACAATTTGAAGTGGCATGTCCTTGACAAGTGTTTAAGAGCGAAATTCGGGCAGGAAAACTGGACTTGATGACTGACAAATTTTGGGATGTAAAATCTGACAACCGGGACGAAAACGGAACAAACGACCTTTACCACACAAAACATGAATGAGGAATTGTAATCCAAGGCAATGCTGATAACAGAAACTGATATTGACCAATACTGCTTAATCCATTCTTCCGGTGGAGGAAACGGCGAAAAAGATACATATTTCCATTGCGAAAGGCTGTATTTAGTGAAACCACAAAGAACACCTCGCACTGTTTAGTGTTTCTGTTCAGAACTGCTTTAGACACATTACCAACGGATTAGGCTGTTTTAAGCCTTTCCCCAGGCCCGTTGACTTCTAGCAAAAACACGGAAAGTTTCAGACAGCTGATTTTTCTGAAGAGTCAGCTTCTCGCAGACAATAACCGGGAGCTCGATACATATTGGAAAGAGTGAAACAAGCTAAAGTGTTAAAATGAGAGAGGTTTCATTAGGGGGTTCATAATGTACCAAATGAAATTCGGGTCTCTGGGGGTTTCACAATTGACGGAGCGATTCCAGAAGTGGGTTGCATCGGCATTATAAGTAGGCTACGGCGCGGTCCTTGGAATTCGGACGGAGATCGGGCATGTTGATGGCAATGAGTGAGCACGATAAGGATGCTGACTACTATTTCTCAACTACTCTACTATTATTCTGACTACACTTTATCTCACCGTGCTGAACTCGAAGAGACATAGACGAAGTTCGTTCTTAAACTTTCACCTCTCGTACAAGTTTCATGTGCTCATATTAAGCGGGGAAAATGGATACTGCAAATTCCGGTGAAATGGAATATAATTGTGGAATATAGGTCTATAGCCTAATTTTAAGATAAATTATAGTAAAAATGTTGTTGCAGTGTTGAGGATTGTGAAGGAGAACTGGGACTGGTTTGCTGAAGAAAAACGCAAAAAAGACCAACCAAAGCGGATAGCTAAAAGCCTAGTAAATGTGTGTTGTCTATGTTTCGAAAAGTTCAGAAAGTAAAAGATTAATGGTCGATCCGGTCTATTTGACTACATCTGCTATTGGAAGCTGTATTTTCAGTATAGGCCTGTTTTTTTCTTGCCTCGTTCCAGTCTTAGGCTATCTATTATCTTCGTTTGGGCTTCACAAGGTTGGTTTTCGACAGCAGACGGAGAGCAAAATTGCAACCCCCCTCCCCCATAGCCTGTAACTCGAACCACTGGTAAAAGCATTTTGGAATACAAGTCTACTAGCTGAAATAATGGTCTGTCGAGAAGGAAACGTCACCAATCAACACGAAAACGGACTGTGTTTCCAGAGCTACACACAATACGCTGCGCTGTGATGCCAGTGAACCGATGTAACAACGTAGTCAACCAACCAGCAACCAACCAAGCTACAAACCAGCGAACCAAACAATGACAAAAAAAAATGAAAACTGTGAGGAAGGTCTGGGCTTACCGAGTTTACAAGAAAAGAAATATTCTAGCCTTACCTAACTCGGGCATAGAGCTGGTTGGTTCATCTTCATCCCTTTCTCTCTTCGGCTTTTTCAAGACATGTTTTAGTTTATCTTTTCCAACTGACGACGACACCACCGGTCCTGGAGAAAAGGGGACTTTAAATCCTTCCTTGCCCATCGATGCTGTTATGCTGGACACTGATATAATCACCCCACCTCGCCCGACGGGCTGTTGGCATTTCTCGTTCATGTGTATCCGAGCTACTAACCCTTCGTAAATAAAATCGTCTCTTTTAACACGATCATTTGTGACAATAACAGGAACTCGAGTCAAAGAATTGTCCTCACTTGATTCTGTGGGGGAGTTGGTCTCCGAAATGGCGTCAGATTGGACTTGTGAGCTGTCGTCGATCGGACTGACACTCGATACGCTTTCGACTGTTTCGTCAATAATCAAACTGTTGGGGCTGCTGCTTTGACTCTCCATTTCAGGGGTCTGAGTTGTCTGGATATCAACAGCAGGGACCATTCCCCTTGTAAATAGGGTTCCACAATGACACTAAAATGCTGGACAGATGACAATATTACCACTGTCTCTAAACACAAATATGATGTCGTGAACGATTCCACTGGTATATTTCACTGGTTGACAATTTCTTTCACCGGATTTGAATAAATCAGAGTAAGACAGTCTCCTGTCTCTTCTAAGGTTAGGAGACGAATGTTCTCTAAGCGCAGCAATCCAGTTCCCGGCGTTTCACGTGAACGACCTAGTCTTCTCTTCTTTACCACGCTTACTAGCATAGATACTTTGAACCAGATAGACGCCGTGGAAAAATGCCCTTGAAAAAGTACATCGCCCGGTCCTTAACGAGCTAAAGCAGCGCCAACAAAAATCGTGAGTTTTGCGTTGGCAGGTTGGGCGGGTAAATCGAGATGTTTGGGCGGTACAACCGCCCGAAAACGGGCAATTGAACTGAAAGTGAAATGGTCGCACTTTTTCGCTAATCAAAACGTGCGTGCGATGAATGACATGTTACTTAGGAGTGTATGACCTCTCAGTGAGCAGTACGAACTTATTGTCCTCGTCTGACAAGGCGTTGAACTGGTGAAGCACAATCAGAAATGAATGTCAGGACGAATTATTGACTGGAACTGAAAGGGACGAGTATAATGTTATGTTGGATATGTTATGTTTGGGATTTTAAAGCCCGTATCCAAATATGGACTGAGATGTAGACTTCTTAATCCCGACCTAACACTCAACTTTTGCTTCATGCAAATCCACCCTTGGAACGCCATCAAGGCGAGACAAGATTTCAGTCTTTCCTGTCCTCCTTAGCAGCATACTCCGATCAAGACAGGAAACAACAGTCCTCCAAATATTCGCAAGGATTAACTGCTGACAAAAATGGTGTCTAAAACTCATAACTATGCCATTGGGAATTATTCACAGATGCCTCATTCTGCCCTCGTGAGGAGTTTAGGAATCCGGGCATCGACAGCAAGTGCAAGTTGATAGTTGCCTGTCGTCGCATGTTGCTGTCATGAGCTGGCTCCTCAGGGTAGTTGTTTAGGCCCGATTTTGTTATGTATCCTTATAAACGACTTACCAGGCGTGACTGTTAAATGTTAAACTGTACCGACCGATTCGTTACCCTGTAAGGTAGCCGAGGAGTCACCGATGCTTGCCAGTAGGTTTTTCCCAACGACGACCTATCACGAGACAAGTGTTCACGAGGCAAATCGACCACGAGACAATTTGTTTATACAAATTATCACGAGACAAATTCATTTGGCAACTTTTTCACAAGACAAATGGAGAGGAGACAAGTTACCTTGAGGTAACTTGCTCGAGACAAGTTTTCGTGAGACAAGCTTACTGCAAAAATCAGTGAATGAGTTTCAAAAACTGCAGTTTTGACCGCAAGCATTTAAAGATTTTCCCTGGACAACGCTCGCCTTTATCTATACTTTTCATAAAAATGTATTGTTAATCTGATAAAAAAATATCAGCACGTCTAGACATTTCAAATAACAGACCACTGGCTGTGTCTGTGTGTGTGGGGGTACCGTTTCTTTCACCGGGCCGAAGGGGGCTAGGCCGGACCCCTGAACCCTCTGATGTGCACTGAGTAACTCACCCTGATCCGAATGTTTAAATCCTAAATTTTTAAATCCGGGTTGTCTTGTGGAAGGATTGCCTTGTTCATACCTGCTACTTGAAAGGTCGTCTGGTCGTCTGATGTCCTCGTTCTGATTTGCCTGGTGACTTTTGTCAAAAGCTGATTGTCTCGTGAAAACATGTCTCATGAAATGCTCCAGTTCCAAACACCCACACCCATTATATTTATAATTACAAAGGATGCTCGACTACTCTTGCATGTCTCGCTTACTAGCCTATCTATTTATATATCGTATATTTATCGTGACAATCATAATTCAAACTAAATAAATTATAAAAATTCTATTGCGTAAATATGTTCGTAAATATAATACCGGTACTGGCGTTTTTGATCGCCGATGAAATTTCACCAGTAGACGAAGCGAGTTTGCCGATTCGGGCTTATTTACTGTTTTCGATAGCCGATAGCTTTTGGCGTTCGCCGTTGCTTTTGGGTGCGCAAAAACGGGATTTTGTTTTGCTGGCAGTGTAGTTCTGTTATAACGTAAAGTATACATTGGATATGTCTACTCACATTGGACTTCAAAGAGGCTGTTCTCATAACGCAGAACATAAAGAACATAATCCTCATTTCCCTCCATTTTTGAAAGAAACGCCAAATCGCCAAACGAAATCCCAACGTCTACGGCAAACGGCGAGTCCTTGGCCGATCGGTGATGGACAGGAATTCAGGCGAAAGACGTTAGCCGATCAGAACAAAAAACAGAAATTAAGACATACAGCTACGGCAATCGGCTTCCGGCGAACGTCAAAAACGACAAAAAGTCAGACGGCTACGCTCGCCGAACTAATCGGCGATCAAAAACGCCACTAATGTGTGTTGATCATGATGAAACAGCCACTGTCCGGACGTCTTTTAGACAAGAAGGCTCCGAACTCTCGCAAAATAAATCGGTTCATTCACTCATGCCTATCTCTTCACTATCAAACGTGACTTTTTTCTGGTGCCTATAATATCTTTCCCTTGAGTTTCCTATTCCTGGAAATAGGAACTGGGACAAACTCCTTTGGGGGGCACGAGATTCGGTATCACCTGTCCAAATGCTCAAGGCTGCGGGATTTTCAGGGACCCGAGTATTTAAAGAAAAAGAAAAGAGCAGGATAAGACGAGAAAGTGTGATATGGTTTGTAATGAGTGAGTAAAAGTTATGCACTCCCGCACATGACTCGGTTGTGCCCTTCTTGGGAGCGTTATGTTTGTTGATAAGATAAGATAAGATTTATTTACACTAAGAGCCAAAGGCCATGGCAAATACATGAAAAATAAACTCAAACAAACAAAAATAATACCTTCTATAAGCACCTATCCCTATGGGCTAGGGCTACCCTGAGAAACCTGGCCAACAGTTTAATACTCATGAAACAACTATTTCCCATGATCCTACACATCCATTCTTCATCTACCCCTCCTTCATTTACTCCAAAAATTTCTAACCTAAGTTCATTCAAATTTTCACATTCACACAACAAGTGTTTTAAATTCTCATCCATACTACCACAAATCGGACATGAGTAAGGACCGGACCGACCCTTTGCCCTCCCAATTTTTGGGGGTTTCATTTAAGGAATGTTGAAATTAAAATGAACTGACATTGGGCAAGCTTAGGCTGTGTTGTAAATGGTAAAATTTTGTCAGGGTAAAATTGGGAAATTTAGGTATTTTACCGTAATTTTACGACACCCTGTAATTACATTGCGTAATTACGCAATTACAATTGTAATAATTAATCCCGTGACATGGGGATGTCAACTGATTGGATGAATTTGCCGAGGATTTGACTTCAGGCTATGGCGGCTTCTACATGATTATTGTAGTGGTTTGCGAACCATGTTTACAAGCCCCTCGGTAGCTCAGTGGTAAAGCACTTGCCGAGAGGGGTGGGGGTTCTGGGTTCAAATCCGGTTGAGTAGTATTCTTGTCTTTCAGTTACTACTCATAAGCCCCAGTAATACTGAAATTTGGCTTATTTGGCTAATTTGTCGTAATTTACGTACTTCATACAAAAAATGACTAAAAATGGATAAATCAGCTAGGATTTTCTTCGATGATATTTCGGCCGTTCTTGGCAAAGGTCCCCTTCAGGCTGTAGTTGGAAGAAAAGAACATAGAAAATAAACGAGCTGCTTAAGCGAACCTGCTGTATCCTGGATCCAGCTACAAGAGGACCCTTTACAAGATGGCCAAAGTAACGCTGAAAAAAAGTTTAGCTGAATTATCAGTTTTGAGTCATTCCTAGGTGAGAAGTTTTCTTGAAATTTGGTTGAAAAAGTGATTTGTTTGGTAGAAAGTTTGTAGGTGTTAATAAGGTAGAAATTTGAAGAAAAGTGAGGATGTTTTGGTATTTATTCTTAATTTAAGAATGTTCTGTATACTGCTTTACAGCTTTTATAAATAAATATAAATATAAACACATATTGTCACTGTCACGCATTAAGGGGTCAAGCGAAATTTTTTGAAATGTTCAGGAGAAGAAAAAAAAGTTAAAAATTATTTTTCTTTACAGCGGACAGAAGAAAGGGAAAAAAAAAAAAATCACGTTCTCATGGTGGCGAGGGGTTGCTCACTCGCTGGGCACCACTGTACACCCTCGCTGGGCACCGGCACCGCTGGGCACCGGCACCGCTGGGCACTGGCTGGGCACCGGCTAGGCACCGGCTAGGCACCGGCTGGGCACCACTGTACAAACATTTTGGGAGTTAGCAACCCCTCGCATGGTGGTTAGATGTTTTGAGCAACTCATATATCTCGGGAACGGCTTGTCGTAGGGCTCTGGGCTCCGGCTAAAACAAACCCGGCGACCCCCCCCGGCTAAAAAAAAAATCCGGCGCCCCCCCCCCGACCAAACTCCCCCGGTATAAAAAAAAACCCGGCGATCCCCCCCCCCCCCCCCGCATAAATAAAAAAGACAATCCCAAAAGAATCTCCTAGTCCCCAATAATCCCTACGCTACGTATAGTACAAGCGATTAGCTGGGTACCCGGTTTAGCTCATGTCCCTACTGACGGATATATAAGAGTAGGATAACTGGACGCAGCTTCATTCGCAGACTTGACTGTACAATAATTTCTGAAGTAGCCTACAGTGGGTATCGAGTAACAAGTGTAAGAATAAGCTTGTGCGTGCTCAATGGGTATGTGCATGGGAAGCAAAAAGTGCTGTCTGGATGAGTTCTTAGTTTTGAATGCGGTAAGCGTAGGCAGCAGAGATGGGCGAATCCAGGGTTCGTCCTATTGGTCGGATTCGGACTCATTTCACCAGTAGACGAAGCGAGTTTGCCGATTCGTGCTTATTTACTGTTTTCGATAGCCGATAGCCTTTGGCGTTCGACGTTGTTTTTGGGTGCGCATAACGGGATTTTGTTTTGCTGGCAAGAACATAAACTTCTGTTATAACATAAACTACACATGGATATGTCTACTCACTGGAATTCAAAGAGGCTGTTTTCATAACACAGAACATAAAGAACACAATCCTCATTTCCCTCCATTTTTGAAAGAAACGCCAAATCGTCAAACGAAATCCCAACGTCTACGGCAAACGGCGAGTCCTTGGCCGATCGCCGATGGACAGGAATCTAGGCGATAGACGTTAGCCGATCAGAACAAAAACAGAAATTAAGATATGCAGCTACAGCAATCAGCTTCCGGCGAATGTCAAAAACGACAAAAAGTCAGACGGCTACGCTATCGCCGAACTAATCGGCGATCAAAAACGCCACTAGTGTGTCTAGGCAATCCAACTATTTGGTCTCCACCACCAACCATCCTCAGTAGTCTATCAAGTTATCTGATTACCTTAGATATCAGTGCTTTTTGTGACCTCTGATTTTAAACCATAGCCTATGTACATGATTTGATTTTTGTTAAGGTCGGATTCAAATCCGGATTCGAATCCTCATGGTGGATTCGGATTCGTACCTAGCCCTGGATTCGGATTCGAATCCATTTATAATCGGATTCGCCCATCTCTGCTAGGCAGAACAAAGATAAACAAGAGAGGAGAGTGTAAAGCGAAGGTGAAGGTTGATGGTGATAGAATAATTGCTGAAGTGAACTAACACACGCATTCACCTGAAGCTGCGGTCAGTGAGGTGTTAAAAGTGAAAGATCAAACCAAAACCCGCGCCACTCAGGCACTCATAATAACGGCCCCCCCCTCCCCAACAAATCCTTTCCCAATTACTTCCCCTTCTTGGCGAGGAAGCTGCAGTTAGTTGCCGTTAGTTTTTCTTGTTGTACCAGAAGTCCACTTGACAGACTAAGATCAATTTAAATGTAAAGGATTCGCATTAAATGTAAAGGATTCGGGGGGGGGGGGGGCGCCGGGGGGTCAATATAAATATTTTGGATTCGTATTATATGTAAAGGATTTGGGGGGGGGGTCGCTTTGGGTTGTCATCGGGGGTTCGGGGGGGGGGGAGGTTGGTAGCGGGGGATTTTTCGCCGGGGGGGGGGGGGTTCTCGCCTAGACCCCTGAAAAATATACAGTACATGCAGGAGCTCAGATCCATAGCCCTAGGATCAATAACTCATTTTCACGAAAACTGTCGCTGGACCCCTTAATGCGTGACAGCGACGGTATATATGATTCCCAATGCCCTCAAAGATCTGTTTGTTTTTTCCTTGTGTGATTCTCAGTCAGCTTGGACTGCAAGAGTGTTTATGTATGTTACCTGTATATTACAAACTTTGCAAACTTTTACGTAATTTACCGGCATTTTACTGTCAGTCGTCATTGTCGTCAAGCAAAACCAGCCACAGAGAGGTCAGAAACAGGTTTGAACATGATTTTGAGCGTGTACCACCCTTCTAACAATAGTAAAACAATAGTAACTATTAGTTAGTATTTTCGGTACTACGCTGACCGTTCCAACCTTCTCGAATCATAACTAATTGCTTACCATGCTCGGGAGCATAGTACGCGTGGTAACTACGCATCTCTGTAACGTGATCGGTCGGATTCGCCTGTAGCATGATATTGTGCTGGAAAGTAGAAAAATCGTTCCAGCCTTGACGTCAAAAAGCCAGAATTCGTGACGTCACGCGTAGTAACTACAGTAAGTAGGGTGACATGAATGAAGTACTAGGCGTGATCGGAAATATCGTCACTAAAATGATCTAGGACATCACGGGCTGAAACGGCAGGATGTTGGTGGAGGTTTGAATATAACCGAATAAGTTTGCTGATGGTGTCTTGCTAGAACTCTTCGGCTTGCTTTCGTTTCTGTCAACCCAGAGCTGAACGCCGTTCTCCCTGTTCCCTCTTCTGCAGCCAACGTTTGAGCTTCCGCGTAATTGTATTGTCAGCTCTGCCAAGGGGTTACCTACTCCCGGGTACATGCTGTACACCCCTTCCCGGCACCGGCCAAAATCAGCGATGCCAGCCGCAAACTGGCGATTCTGCTTTTAAACATGCTGATTTTAATGCTCTAATAGGTCCCAACCGTTGCCGGCTACTGTCAGCCGGTACCAGCACCGGCAGGCACACCGCTGCACCGGGCAGATGCTGTACACTAAAATCGAAAGTGGGCAACCCTCGGCTCCGACCAAGTATCAAATCACTATTTAGCCAGTTCATTTATTAAAATCCACCTAAAAGCACATGTCTCTATTGTAACGGCTAAAAAAGTGTGACAATTTATTATTCGTTTATTTATTTCAAAATATAGCCAACTGGGGCTACTACGTAACAACTCATTTTATATACAATGAGTTAAGCGTGCTTGCTTCTAAGCCTATGCTATTTCCTTGATCGTTCGTTAGTGGATTTTTTCTTGTCAGTTATTTTATTTAGTTTGTCTCCTCTTCTAGTTCGTTGTCTTTCTTTTTCTCCTTCCTATTTCTGCTCTGTTTTGAGTGTTTCCTTTAAGACTTTATATGAACTGAGATTAAGCGGCGCCCACTGCCAGGCCTTACGTTAGGCCTTATGGTGGGGCCACAAAGAGTTAATGGTGTCATTATTTATTATGAACAGACTGAACTGCAACTTAACCTGTTTCTCGGTCGTTAAAAGACAATTCTCATGTTCTTCAAAATTTAACTGAAAAGCCAACTTATTTTTGCGTCATTTAATTGAGTAAACTGAATAATTTGTATTCTGCTAAGGGATTTTTTTATTTTCCACTATCTGCTCTAGTTATGACGTTCAGAATATCTGCGACCGTACCCACAACGTAAATTCTACTATGACGCGGGAAATCTAATCTCAACACAAACGCGGCTTTTCAGTTGGTAGTGGTGAGGTTGGTGAAGACTACTTAGAGCGTGTTCCACCCTCGTACCAATAGTAACTATTAGTTACTGAATCCGTTCCAACCTCACGAAAAGTTACTACGCTCACCGTTCCAGCCTTCTCGAAATAGTAACTAATAGTAACTATTTGCTTACCACGCTCGGGAGCGTGGTAAGCGTAGTAACCACGAATCTTTGTCACGTGATTGGTCGGATTCACCCGTGGCATGATATTCCACTGGAAAATAGAAAAATCGTTCCAGTCTTGACGACAAAAAGGCAGAATTCGTGACGTCATGCGTGGTAACTACGGTAAGTAGGATGGAACACGCTCTTAGTGCCTGAACAAAAAAAAAATCATATGGTTAGGCATACAAAACAGTAAAGCGCATAGAGGTACCACAAATCACACGGAAATTCCACTATTTGAACTAAGTGACGCATTTTCAACGGGTCTTCAAGCTAATTTAAGGTTTAGCTGAAAAGCAAACTTATTTTTGTGTCATTTAACTGAACACGCTGAATTATTTGGATTCTGCAAATGGATTTTTTTTTTAATTTTACACTATCTGCTCTAGTTATGACGTTCAGAATATCTGTGGCCGTCCCCACAGCGTAAATTCTACTATGACGCGGGAAACTTTAATCTCAACACAAACGCGGCTTTTCAGTGGGCAGTGGTAAGGTTGGAGAAGTCTACTTAGTGCCTGAACAAAAAAAAAGCATAAATCTTTCTGGTTAGGCATACAAAACAGATAAAGCGCATAGAGGTACCACAAATCACACGGAAATTCCACTATTTGAACTAAGTGACGCATTTTCAACGGATCTTCAAGCCAATTTAAGGTTTAGCTGAAAAGCAAACTTATTTTTGTGTCATTTAATTGAACACACTGAATTATTTGGATTCTGCAAATGGATTTTTTTTTTATTTTACACTATCTGCTCTAGTATGACTTTCAGAATATCTGCGGCCGTCCCCACAGCGTAAATTCTACTATGACGCGGAAAACTTAAATCTCAACACAAATGGGGCTTTTCAGTGGGCAGTGGTGACATCATCCGGTTGTCAAGATTGCTTAGTGCCTGAACAAAAAACAACAAGATATACAAAAACAATACAAGTGCATAGATGTACCACAAATCGCATGGAAATTCCACTATTTGAAAATCGATTATTCGTGCATAGCGGAACAACGAAGTATTGCATTTTCAGCGGGTCTTCAAACGATTTTAAGTGAATAAATAAGTGATGGGTAACTAGATTATCCTATTTATTTTTATCCGGCTTTAGTAAAGGTCACTCGACATCGGACGCCGTGCATTCCCTTTGTGATACTGTAAATAAATGTTTTGAACGTGGTGAAATCCCTTTGACTATTTTTATTGATTTTAGTAAAGCGTTCGATACAGTGGATTTTAATATTCTACTAAAACGTCTACAATCCCTTGAAGTTCGTGGTAATTACCTGAAGTGGTTTGATGTTTTCCAAGTGGTAGATCTGTTCAAGTAGTATTAAATGATGTGTTTTCCTCTCCTTTTCAAGTTAAGTGTGGTGTACCTCAGGGGTCCGTTTTGGGACCACTTCTCTACCTTGTGTATGTTGATTCAATGCGTTTCTACTTACCTTAGTGTTTTATTACGACTTTTGCGGATGATACTGCTTTAACTGTATCTAGTCGATCCGTCGATGATTTGTTGTTGAAAGTAAACAGAGTCTTAAAGTCATTTTATGCATTTACAAGTTTGAGCCTTTTGTCAGTGAACGTTAAAAAAACTAATTTCATGATTTTTAGGAGAGTTGGTAAGCTTCCAAGTGTTGATAGAGAGATATTTTTTAATGGTAGGCCTTTGTCACAGGTGCATGAAGGGCGTTATTTGGGCTTCCAGCTTGATTGTAATTTATCTTGGAAGAACCATAGTGATCTTGTTGCAGCTAAAGTTGCTAGAGGTCTGGGAATTTTGCGTCGATTAAAGCATGCTTTAACATTATCAGTTCTTTTATTATTGTATCATACTATTGTTGCGCCTTATATTTCTTATGGTTGTGTCCTTTGCTCTAGTAATTTCTACGCAAATTTTAAAAGAGTGCAGATTCTACAAAATAAAACAGTACGTTTTCTTGGTAATTATGTAGAAAATGTGAATGATACTGCGTCATGCTTTAAGAAATTACGAGTGTTTAACATTGGTCAGATTCGAGATTATCAAGCTGCTGTTTTTGCGTATCGATGTTGGAATGATGTATGTCCTGCAGTTTTTACCGAGCTTTTTCGCGCAAATTGTTCACTCCACAGGTATGCGACTAGAGAGGCGGATAATTTTGTTGTTGAGTACCGAGACACCATACGTGCAGCTTTCGGAATCAGGTATTTAGCTCCGGCTATTTGGAATGATATCCCAGTTGTCATTCGGGAGGCTGAACACATTGGGTCATTTGAAGTAAAACTTAAAAAACAGTTATTGGGAGAGGGGAGTTAATTTTCTTTTTTTTTCTCTTTCTTTTTTCTTGGATTTTTTTTTCTTTTTAGATTTTGGTATTAAAGGTTAATTGAGAGAGAGTGCTCTTGTCCTTTTTTTTATGAAACTTGATATAGGTTGAGAATCAGAGGATTGCAGTCGTCCATCATCAGGCTTTTTGAGCCTTCCCCGGGCGGTTGCGTCTTTTTATAGTTTATTTTGTATTTAGTAGTAAAATAAAGAAAGTCAAAAGTCAAAGTCTATCCCAGCCCTTTTCAGTTACACTTTAAGGAACGTTAACGCTTAGAGACTCAGCCTAATTTCCTTTTAGAAAAGTTCCTTTCTAAGCAATCAGACAGCAGTTTAATCCAATTCCCAGAGAAACGGAAAAATACGCAGTTCCGGTTTCCACACAAAACACAGTTTAAATTCCATGCGCCTTGCTAAGAAAACTTTTTCTTTGTTAACCTTGTATCCTAACCTTGTAAACTTGCGTCAGTCACATTGGACCTCGGAAGCTGAATGCTTAAAAGTAAGAGTGCGTTCGCTCATACAGGCCTTAGAATAAGATTACCGGGGGGAGGGGAGAAGGGAACGACCTTTCTGGTGGTAACGTGATCACGCCCGGCGTTGACTCGATAAGTAAACAAATTTGTTACCGAAAAAGCTCTTCCGCCTATGAAATAATTCGATACCAAAAATCTACCGAGACTAAAGCTTCATCCGTTCTTCAAACTTTTGGTTTAGCTGACATAGGGGAGAGATGTCATTCTGAATAGTAGAAAGATTCGGGAACATGGATATATCATTTAGAAAATATGTAAGCTGGAAGGTGTTGCAACCAGTTTGTTAGCGGGAGTATAGTGTTGTCTAGGACAGCGATTGGGAAATAGATTTAAGTATCCTGGAATTTGCAGTGACAAAGCAATCTGCTGAAACTGGTAGCGCAGAGAATGGCGAACACCAATAGTGCCCTTGATCACGATGCCCATGACTCAAAACGTCCACGACTTTTCCTTGGTAATCCTGTCCCTTATAATCTCGTTGTCAGTTGTCTCAGGATCATTCTGGCCTCCCCTGCAAACAATTTGAGCCCTCGGCATTTTTTAGCCTTCCCTGTGGGAATTCTGAACTGCCGGCATTTTCGACGATTTCGATTTTGAGGTCTTCGACCTTACTTGTGGGCATTTTGAGTCTTGGGCATTTTGAACAGTGGGCTTTTTGAGCCGTGAGCTTTCTGACCGTGGGCATTCTGAATCCTGGGCATTTTGAACCGTGGGCATTTTGATTCTGGGAATACTGAGCGTGGGTATTGTGAGAATGGGCAATAAGATCGTGGTGATTTTGGGAACCACCCAATACAGTATACAAGTATCCCTCCATTTTCAGCATTCTTTTCCTCGGTAATTTTCTCGCCTCACCCGTCAAGTCGACTGTAACAGAGTAGTGATGTTACTTCGAACGTCACCTAACCTTGAAGGCCACTGATGAATATGACAAATGCAAACCTGGCTAATGTTTTTGAACAATGCTGGGCGCAACATTATGAAAAATTCAATCCACGCAGTGCTATTCTCTTTTTGCTAAGCTGATTCGGCACCCTTTTCCCTTCAGGTCACGAGATTTGTATCAATTTGGCCAAGTTTCCCAACAGAAGAAGAACATTAAAAAAGAAAGGACCTTCAAAATTTCACAGGCCTATTCGGGCTTTCACCCAGAAAAATGCATTGCCTACATGTCTACGGTACCAAAACCGCGTTAATATATTTATTTTAGGCTATGTGATTATAGATTGTTCGCGTAATTATGAAAAAATGTTATACTAAAAGTTTTAAACACAAATAAAGTGAAAAAATCAGTAATTGGAAATTCAAACAAAACTGTTTGATTTAATTGCTTGGGTCCACAGAAAGCTAAAACGCTTTGCTCTTATATTTTATTTACTTCGCAATTTCTATTTCTATTTACTGTTAAACCTGTTTTAAGAGGTGAATAAATCCAAACCAGTCTAAAATTTAGAGAAGGGTTCAAAGTTAACTATTTCCTGGGCAGTATACATACTACCCCAAATTATTTCTGGCATAGAGCTACGGTACTGTTGTGTCTGGTCTAGCAAAACCACCCCCAGAACTAAGCATTCCTTCTGACTCGTGGGCGACGTATTTTAATTGCAGGCAGGTTTGTCCTTCTAACTGCAGAATGACGAGGGCCTTTGCCAAGAAGGGCCGAAATATTGCTGGAATAAACCTCAGCTGACTTATGCGCTTTGACCACAACCCCAGACCAGCAGTAGAACAATGTATTAGCTTTTACCTCAAGAGCAAACGTTTCCATTTGATTGTTTTATAGGCGGAAAACAAAACCAAGTTGGTCTAAAATGTGGAAAGGTTTTCAAGGAAGCGTACCGCAAAGTTATTTCCTGGGTAATCTGCATACTACCCCAATTAATTCCGGCATTCGCCCTTGGCAGCAGCTTGGTGATGCGTGTAACACATCTGCGCTGCCTCGACGCGCTATCAAGGATATCTACGATCTGGTTTACGCACTTTTGGCCTTTATTTTAGCAGCTATAGGCTGGCGAAAATACCGAAGGTATAGATGAATCACTCAAAGATAACTTGAGCTCCACAAATCAGCGGGTAGGTTTCTTTGACGAATCATCAGTCCGATCCTTCCTCATGGCCGATGTCTGATTGTGTGAATGAGAACCTAAGTGCAGATGAGTAGTTGTGAAAATTTCAGTGAACTTAGACTTTAAATATTGGGAGTGAATGGAAGATTAGTGAAGGACAAATGGATGTGCGACGTCCCGTATTATAATTTCTTCTTCCTTCGTTCAAGGGTCCCTTGGATGCTCAAGGTATCCCTAACCCATCTGTATCTAGGTGCCTCCTAGGGGTTAGATTTGTTTTCAATCTTCTTTATTTGTGTTTATACTTTACGTATTCCTTCTTCCCCCGTTCAGGGGCCACTCGGTCCTCAGGGACCATGCTCTAGATAGCATGGTATCTGCAAAAGCGCAGTTAACGTTTCAGTTGCGTTAGCCGCACCTAGCAGATCTCCGCAACATCGACAGGTTCACCTAGCCCGAACGGGAAGATGTATAAGGGCAGCGGCTCAGACGAGATACTGCTGGCGACTCTTCTTTAATGCCTCTAAGGTCTATGACTACTCTATATGACTAAGTCCGAAACACGCAAGTGAACCTCAAGATGAACGAGAAACGTCACCCAAACGAATCCTCAAACTTGATTAAATCCTATGTCAACCAACCAACAACACTTGTTACGTGCCGCGCCAGTGGCGTTCGTGGCTCTTCGCTAGGTGCACGGCGATTCTTCATCGACAGGAAGAGTTAGTCGTCAAGAGTATTCTATACTCCCCTCCCCCACACGAAAGCGAGCTCTTCATCGCCATTCGTCCCGATGGAAATTTTCGAGAATTAGTTAAATGAAGTTGTAAGTTTCTGTAGCAAATAGTAGTATAGTATGCTACAGAAACTGTTGCCACTGCATACTACTATAGCAATATCGGATGCTGCTACAGCAAGACTAAATGCTACGAGATATTACTAATCAAGATTCGCAAGACTAGATCCTACTGGATACTACTACTTAAAGGACCTATCTTATCTATAATGCTAATACAACTTACTTCCATAATCACTCCGAATATTTCTTAGCCCGCAGACCCCAATTTCGTACGGTACATTCTAACCCCTCTGACAAAACCGCTACCTTCGATGTGTATCACGACGTCGACGGTTCGCTGCGAGAAGTTTTTCCATCAGAAAAACCGGTTATATAAATTGTTTCCCTGTTTTCGCTACAAGTCAACGGGTCTCCGAAAAGGCTTAAAACAGCCAAAACCGTGGGTAATTTGTTGAAAGCACAGCCTACTTTAAGAGTATTCAAATATTTTAAAATACTTGAAGTTGAAGAGTAAATAGTGCGAGGGGTCCTTTAAGATTAGCCAAGTCTGAGACACATTGAATGAAAGTATTCCATTACTGCGTATCAATTCATGCAGCTTTTCGTACAACTTACTATACAACTAAACAGGCTACACTTTTCCATCGGGTTCGTACCAGGCACTGGACATTGGACAGAATTAAGTAGCCCTACATAGACGACCTCCTAGGTAAGGTTGAGTCTGGGGAGCTCCTCCTTGGTATTTTGACGTCTACAAATTATACAGTTATAAAACTGGTGGGGGACTACAGGGAGCAGAGGCGTTACTAGCCAAAATGTTCGGGGGGGGGGGAAACTGGCTGGCCATTTTTACCGACTGTTTTTGCAGATAAAAACGACTATTATTGAGAAAAAACAACTGTGTTGACGAAACCTTGGCTGATTTTTAAGAAAAACTACTTTTTAAGAAGAAATAGACTATTTTTACAAGAAAACCGACTGTTTTTTTTTTTTAAATCGACTGTTTCCAAGAAAAAAATCACGGCGCTTCGCGCCGACTCAGCTATTTTTTACCAACTGGCCGACAACATTGGGGGGGGGGGGCTCCCCCCCTAGCCGTGACGCCCCTGACAGGGAGAACTTTAGAAACCCAGCGAGGAGTTTTGTCTGTTCGAATGAGATGTAGCCTATCTAATGCAACTTGTTTTTTTAAGGAAAGAAAAAGTATCACACCCATTAGTAGGTCGAAGCTCCGTCTCTAATTTTTTGCATCTTTGCCAAAACCAAATTTACGAGGCCTTGGCAGTGATTACAAATATTTGAACGACCTTCTTAAATGGCGGAAATTCGGGCTTATTTTGGGCGAGCGGGGAAATTAAAAGTTCATCAGATGATGGCTCTGTTATCCGTATATGGGCGAACCTGTGGGTGTGTCTCTTAGTACACTGGCCTCTCGACAAAAATGGTACAAACAAAAATGCAAGTTTCAATGACCGATGAAAAAGTCAACAAACCGCAGCCTACATGCCCATTTAAAAGAGTGATTTGATTTATTTCAAAGGACCCCTCGCACTATTTACACTTTAAAATTTTAAAATATTTGAATACTTTAAAACTAGGCTGTGCTTTCAACAAATAACCCACGGTTTTTGCTTTTTAAGCCTCTTCCGAGACCCGTTGACTTGTAGCGAAAACAGGGAAGCAATTTACATAACCGGTTTTCTTATGGAAAACTTCTCGCAGACAACGGTCGACAGCGTGATACACATTGAAGGTAGCAAAACAAGGCAAGTGAGAAAATCAGCGTTTTTTTAGAGGGGTTAAAATTTACCGTACGAAATTGGGGTCTCCGGGTTTAGAAATATATGGAGTGATTATGGAAGTAGGGTCCATTAGATTATGCACCCTACCTCTTTTGAAGGTGAGGGGAACCGGACCTACTCGTGACAAGTGGCATATGATATTTGATAGAGCAAAACTGATATGTCAGCTGAATTTTATTGGAGCTTCACTTCATGCCTAAAGCCGCTCAAGTTGGAAAAGGGAACTTGTGGGAAAACCACTGGGCTGAAGGAATATTTAGTGGCATACGAGCTCATAGCTCTTGTTGCATCTGCTGTTTGAATTTTTTTTACTCATATAAAGGATTTCGTATTATTTTACCCGGGGCTCTAGTAATAACGTTCAGAATGTGCACTGTTTGCACCATAACTCAAAATTCATCCAGATACGGAGAATTTGAATTTCAACAAAAGCCTGCATTTCCATGTTACGGACGCTAAGCTCTTTTTTTGGAGAAGTAAGTCCTCTGAAGGGATAAGTCCTCTCCATGGTACAGATCGGACCCTCACATCTGTTTACAGTTTCCCGGATGTCGGGTCGAAACTTAGGGAGCTTGCTGGGAAATTAGCCCAGTCAACTTAGAAGTATCTGCCCGCCCACAGTGGCCTTTCTCGTTTGCTTTCATTTCTTGTTCTTTTTGTTTGTGAAGTGTTTGTTTTGTTTCTTTTATTGATGCTCAGCTTTGATGTTTTGTAGAGGGTCAAACATATACTATTATTACTATTAGTATGAAAGTGATGGTAAGACCCATTTTTTTTGTTATATGTGTTAATTTTCGGCAATTCTAACCTTTGCCGAGGGACGAGCACATAGAGGTACCAGAAATCCGAAAGAATGAGTTCATTCGATGAAATCGATTATCTGTGGAAAGCGGACAAACGAAGTAACAAATTTGTATCGAGTTTTCAGGCTTAATTAAGTAAATAAGAGAAGTGTAACTAGACTGTCGGATCTCAGGCCTATTCGGTTAAACTTTAATACTTCATCGCAGTAATGTTTGGTTAGAAACCATTACATGACCTGGAAAGCTAACTATACAGAGAGTGGCCAACCTGCGTGGTAAAACTACACTGTAAAAAAAAATCTTGCAGTATTTGCGACTGGGATTAATCTTGTCTCTACTAAGATAAGATTATCTCTAATTTGGATTAATCTTATCCCACACTGTCAGAAGTTTCATAACAGATAACACGAGGATGCGCGGTTCAACAGATAATGCGTAACAGAAAACACTTCGGATGTTTTCTGTTGTGTTTGAAAACCTTATGCATGAAATGTTATGCGTAACAAGCTTTGTTAGGAAGAGCCAAAAAAGCATCTACTGACTTTATTGGGATCCCAAAACGTAAGTGGAGGGATACCTATGACATCGCAAAAGTTGTCCGTCCGTCCGTCTGTCCGTCCGTCCGTCTGTAAGCACGATAACTCTCGAAGGGAATGAGATATTTTGATGAAACTTGGTGTGAGGATTGTTTGGGTCAAGAGTAAGGTCGAGTTCGTAGATGGGCTTTGTAGCCCTATATTTAGGGGTGGGGGAGGGGGTTTAAATTAAGGGTAAGCAAAATATTTTTAAACAGCTAATGGGACAGTCGATTATGGGGTTAGAAGACATGCTGAACACGATGGTGGAAACCATTTTCTCGCCGGACAAGTAGTTCGCCCGGAATCCGGCCAAAGCCGGAAAGTTTGTCTAAAGTAAAAGTTTGATTTGAAGTTGATTGGATGTTCGATTTAGGGGTAAGAAGACATGCTGAATACGATGGTGAAAACCATTTTCTCGCCGGACAAGTAGTTAGCCCGGAATCCGCCAAAACCGGAAAATCTGTTAAAAGTAAAAGTTTTATTTGAAGTTAATTATATGTTCGGTTTAGGGGTAGTAAGACATGCTGAATATGATGGTGAAAATCATTTTCTCGCCGGGCAAGTAGTTCGCCCGGAATCCGGCAAAACCGGAAAATCTGTTAAAAGAAAAAGTTTTATTTGAAGTTAATATATGTTCGGTTTAGGGGTAGTAAGACATGCTGAACACGATGGTGAAAATCAATTTCTCACCGGGCAAGTTGTTCGCCCGGAGTCCGGCCAAAACCGGAAAATTGTTAAAAGTCTTCGTATAGTTGATTAGATATCCGATTTAGGGGTAAGAAGAGAAGCTGAATCGTGTATGACTGTCATTTTGTACCCGGACATATAGTTCGCACGGAATCCGGCTGGAACCGGAAAATTTGTTTTAAGTTAAATTTTAATTTGAAGTTGATTAGATGTTCGATATAGGGGAAAGAAGATACGCTGAGTTCGATTTTAGCTTCTTTTTAGTAGTTCCGGAATTCGGCCGAAACTGGGAAATTCGAAGAAGTAAGGCAGGAAGTTTTTGTCCAAACAGATATGACTTATAGGGGTAAACACAAACATGCTGGATCCATATCTGAACTTGGTTTTCTCAGATGATTAGCTTTCTGGCCTTAATCTGTTTCTGAATTTTAATAGTAAAAATGTTCAAGGAGTCTGGCGAAGACTGGATCTGGCGTAGACAAGACCCAATTGTCTGGATCAAATATTGGATTTTTGGGATCCCATCGACACCTTTTTCTCGACATGATGTTTCTTATCGTCAAACTCGGAAAACTCAATAGATACTTTTTGGCGATTTTTTCGGATTTCCTGATTGTAACGATTATTATGCATATCATTTTGAAACACAACATATAACATCCGAAGTGTTATCTAATACGAATTATCTGTTGAAACTGCGCATCCTCGTGTTATCTGTTATGAAACTTCTGACAGTGCGGTAGAGATAAGATTAATCCCAGTAGCAAATATTGCAGTTAACTTTAATCCTTACTCGGAGAAACTTTTTACAGTGTAAGTAGCTTCCCAGGGCCCCAACCTCGGAAGGATCGTTTCGTTTTAGTTTTTTTTATTTTAAGATAAATTGCAAAATAACTCATCTAATTACCGGTAGGGTTGGAAACTTTTCATCTTTTTTTCCACCCACACGTGTCCTCGCGCATGTCCTTTTGCACAATGTGATTAGGATTTTGGGTGTTACCACGATTCAGTACGTGCCTCGTCCCAGACTCAAAACTCCTACCTGCAACGGGGCTGGGAAAAGTGATAGTTAGTTTTGTTGCAAGGATAGAAGTTTCAGAAAATCCATTTATAAGCCGCTTTCACATTGACGCGTCGTTGCGTACGCGTTTATCTTGCGTTGAATACAGGTTGTGTAGCGTATCTTTCACACGCGAGAAGCTTTCGCGCTGGATGCTCATTTACATTTTCATTTCTCGGTTTCTTCTGCTGAATTTTAAGTTCTTTCATTAGTAGCAAGTTTTCTACAAAAACTTCCATTTTCCACCGCCAAATCTGATGCGTACGCGTCGACATAACGCAAGAATAGCACTTGGTTCTATTCTTGCGTTTTCTTTGTCTGAATAAGCTCTTCGTTGCGTTGACGCAAGCATGATGCAGTGGTTGCGTAGCTCAGTGTGAAAGGCTCAACGCGGCTTTAAAGGCCATTCACGAGAATGCAGAATGCCGTTCCGGCCATTTCTATCGCCTTTTACGTCGACTGTGCTATTGCCCTGAGCCACCGAATGGATTAAATAATTGGATTCATATTTATTAAAGAATAGTCCTGAATGATTGATTACGCTCAGCCTGAAGGCGCAGCAATCGCTACTTTGTATCATGGGTATAGTAAAACTAGTTTCGTCAACCCATTACCACTATACCATATCGCATTATTTCCTGACAAGTGATGATTCCGATGGAAGCACTTGCGAGTATCCAGAAACGAGGAGGAAGAGGGACGAGGATGTCGTAGTTTAAAATGACTTAAGAGCATCCTCCTACAGGGGTCCACCCACCCTCATTTAGATTCTCCTTTCTGGGTTTCTCCAGGCTACTAGGTCCAGCAGTTTGGCATAGGGTAGCCCCCAATGATGGATTTGTGCCTTGTGGTAGACAATACCAGACGAGAGCCCCTCAGACTCGATCTGTCTTCTTTGAATATCGGCCCAACCCGATGAAAAATATATCTCAAAATAGTACTATGAAGTACTACGAAAAAGTTGCATGCAGTACTAATGATGCTACTGCATGCTTCTACTTCAAGGCTACCGTGTTACTGCATACTACTACATGCTACTATTAGCAAGACTGGATGCTACTATGGCAAGACAGGATGCTACTAGATACTACTACATAAGATTGGACCAGTCTGAGGCACATTAAATGATAGTATTATTTGCTACACTGTCAGAAGTTTGCGCATAACACTTTCATGAATAACACCTTTTCACTTAGAAATAAAGTGTTATGACCAATTAATTTTACACTATTTCGTGCCTAGATCTCCAACAACACCTTCAATTGGTAAAAATACTAACGGGAACGAAAGAAACATAACATATAACATCCCAAAGTGTTATCTGTTGAAACCGCGCATCCTGCTGTTGTCGTTATGTAACTTCTGACAGTGTAGTGTTTTTACCTATTGAAGGTGTTGTTGGAGATCTGGGCACGAAATAGTATAAACTTAATTGGTCATAACACTTTTTTTCTAAGTGAAAAGGTGTTATCCTTGAAAGTGTTATGCGCAATCTGTTATTAAACTTCTGACAGTGTATGACATAGTATTACATGCAACGTTTTCGTACTACTACCATTACTACGCAGGCTACAAATTTTTCATCGGGAACCCAATGCTCTTTCTTACTTATCTCCCAAAATATTTTTGTCAAATGAACGCTGATAAACCATTTTAAATGTAAAATGCACCCAGAGTGAAAGCTAAAGTCATGCTGCCAGTGCAGTTGCAGTACACCATGTTGCAATATCAAAGCAAAGGGGCTTAACTCTGCAAACAAGCACGAACAAGGCCCAGGTCTGCCATACCCAATAGAGTCCGGCTGAGTCCCCGAAGCCACACCGAATTGAAATTCGGCGGCGGCGGAGAGAATTTGTTCCGAAATTTTTTTTAGCCGGCGCGCCGCCGGAAAGCTGTCGGCGGCGCGCAGCTAATTTATCGATGTTTTCTCTATTTTTTGTTATTTTCCAATTTTCCATCACATTTTTGCACTTTTTCCTCCACAAATAGTCAGCGTTGTTATGGTACTTGCAGTCCCAGGTTCAAGTGCCATATAGCGATCGTGATGGCGTAAGCTAAGGCGATGAAACTTGACAGGCTGAAGGAACAGACTGGATGCTCAGCGAAACCATGCTTTCGAGGATTACGTCCGATCATTCGTGTGGGGGTGGGGGGGGGGAGAAGGAATACGGAAACTTATGACCCGGGTGACCCCTATTCGAAGGAGCAGAGAGATATCCCGCTGAAATGTCCGAGCCACATCGGGGGGAGGGGGACTCTGGACTTTTTGGAACATGGGTAGGGACTAAAGTACTACAGAGACTGGGAAGAAACTTGGACGGTTCAAATATCATGGGTCGCATACGGGTGATTTTCGAGTCCGGACCAAATCAAACTTCGGTGCGAGGAGTTAGGGGCGTAGCATACCTTAAATTTTCTGGAAGTACTCCGATTCGATGGAAACATGGTGGTTGATAAAAGCAAATGCCCTATAGATACGAAATCTGATTCTTACGGAGGACATCCGACTTTGGTGGGGGTGGAGGGGAGGCCCGGATATCGTTTAACATGCGCAGATACCACCTGGATAGTCCGAATGTCATGGGTCCTAAATATGTTATTTTGAGGTTCAGACCGGATCAGGCCTCGTTGGGGGGATTGGGTGTCACCGAAAAGTTTCCGGATATTCTCCGATTCAGGAAAAACTCATATGATAGTAAGTGCCATGGATGCAACATTTGCGTGTCCGAATCACGTCCGACTACGACGGTGGGGTTGAATGCGAGGCTCGGAAAATGCGTAGAGACCGAAGCGATCGAGGGATTAGGATGAAACTTGGATCGTGCAAATGTAATGGGTCCAAGATCCGGAAGGGCTTCCATTCGGGTGACACGGTGGGTGATGGGAGCAAATGCCCTAGATTTGATATTTATGTGTCCGAATCGGATGTGGACACGGTGGGGGGGGGGGGGGGGGTCGGAGGGGGGTTCCGGAAATTGGGTGATATGCATAGGCACCAAAAGAAGAGAGTTTGAAACTAGAATTACCCGAAAGTCATGGACTTGGAATAATCTAGACATGCCATTTTGCGGGATCACTGTTCCTTTGGACCTGTGGAGGATAAGGACCTTTGACGTCTGTGGAAGATAAAGCTCAATAGAAAGCGAATCTGGAATATACCACCTAAAATATTCGGCGCCAGAATTTGACCGACGGGCCGCCACCGCCAACCGCAACGGCGGCGCGCCGAAATATTTTCGGCGACGGCCGGCGCCGCCGACTTTCGGCGAGGCTTCATGGACTAGGACTCCACTCTACTTGAGTCTCCTACTAACTGTTTCAGATGAGCATACCAGGCTGTTTGCAGTTTCTTCTAGGCTGAAGCCGCTGCTGATATAGTTTTTTATCTCCTCGAATCCAAATTCATCTCTCTTCTTCCCTGGCAATTTATTATTTCGAAAAATATTGCCTACTTCACCTTCCGGTTTCAAGTCCATCAGCAGACCCACCTAGTATAATGGATACAAAACGAGCTTGTATCGATAACGCAAGCTACAGGTTTATGTATCGACTTTCGAGCGTAGGCTATCGTTTCGAGAAACTGAAATTCTATTTACGGAGCGAAATTCTATTTACAACGTGAAATTCTATTTAACGCGTTCGATTTCTCTTTACTTTGGCATATTTTGAAGCTAAAGAATTTTTGTTTAACCAGGCATGTTTTGCATTTAAAAACAATGGAAATAAAGAAAAAAAGAAGAAAAAAGTTTGTTCAGTAAATTTTTGCCAAGTCAACATACTTTGGTTAAGTAAATAGAATTTGATGTTGTAAACAGAATCTGATTTTACAAAGTAGATGTATTTTGGGTAAGTAAATAGAAACTAACTTTACGTAAACAGAATTTGATTCAGTAAATATAATTATGTTGTCCGCTTTTCCCCTTCGTATTATGGAAGTAGGTTGCATTGGCATAATAGGTGCGACGGGTCCTTTAAATCTTTTCCTTTATATACCAATTTATTTACAACCCGCATATGAAGGAAAACAGCAGAATGCCAAAATAGCAGATACAAAAAGGTACTGGTAAAACATGAAACGAACTAATATGTTGAGAATTTCATTGTGTGATAATGTTGGGTATTGGATTGCTGGAAATCGCCTTGCAGAGCCACGGCAATTCAAAAAGTGTGGGCTCTGAAAGCACTGATATGCCATCTAGTGAGTCGGCAAGTAAGTAGAAACGAAGTTTCCGGCAGAAAGCGCGCTCGCTATCATTTGCAGGAATAAGGTACAAGGAGAGTGGAATATGCTAGCAACTTTCAGACGATTCCAACTAAAACCAGAAAAAGACAACATAGGCCGCACCCACAAAATGAAACAGTGCAGGTTTCAGAAAAATCCTGTTTTTTCGTAAAAAAAAATTTTTTTTCATGAAAACACTCGTTTTTTACGGAAAAGTTATCGATTTGCCTAAAAACAGTAGTTTTTTTCTTAAAAACAGTCGATTTTTTCTTAAAACAGTCGGTTTTCTGAAAATCGGGCGATTTTTCGTCGAAACTGTCGTTTTTTACTTGAAAACACTGAAAACAAATGGTCAGCCAGTCGGTAAATAGCTTGCCTTGCCCCCCCCCCCCCCAAACGTTTTGGCTAGTAACTCGTCTGGGGCTTATCTACGAACGTGACCTCTTCTTTGCTACTAGAAACTGTGGATATTAAATTAAAAAGAGAATTTCATCGGTAATCAAACAACCTCAGCAAGAGAAATGACTATATGACTATATAATGAGTAATGACTATGCCGTAGACTCTAGAAGAAGTCGGAGCTCAATTCGTCCCATACTAGCTTAGCGCTCCAAGCGGGGGTTTCCAAAAGTAAATCCTTCGGGCCGTCAAATAAAAAAAAAGCTTATCTTTTGTAATACGACCGTGCTGATTCGACTAGATCCCTATACATTGCCCGATGCAACCCAGCGGAGGGTAGGAGCTATGCGGAACATCACAATTCGTTACCTCTATAAACAGCTATATCGCAGTGAAGCCCCGGAGAAATTTCCGAAGTAAAAGCCGATTGGTTGTCTATCATTGTGGCGTCGCATGTACGTGCTGCAGAGCGGGTCAGTGCGCCTCCTGCACTTTTTCCTCTGATATGCGCAGCGGTGAAGAGGGAAGTAAACGGGCATGAATTCAAAGCTCAGCAAGTACTCTAGCTGAGCTCAGTTTTGTCGAGTAGCCATGATCGCTGCATGGGATCAAAGACGGAGGTTCAATTGGCTTATTTTTTCTTGGTCCAATGCTTGGCCCTTAGTACCACACTTTCCTGTTCCAAGACTTCCCAGTTAGCCTGAACCAGTCTCCCAGACTCCCCAGTTAGCCTGAGCCAGTCTGGTTTGGAAAAAGAGCAGGGTAGGATTGCAAGATACAAGTTCACTCGGAATTTGGCTTTGACCATTACAACAGCAAGATGGACACACAACATTTGATTCTTCTAAAATCAAGAGTAGACAAATATATGGTTTGAAACTCCCAAGTCATTCATAGTGGTTCCTAGCAATGAACCTCAGAAGAAGGAAAGTTATTGGCTAAGGGAAGAAGGGGAGGAAGGAAAACTTCAAGACGAAGATGTAACGGACGTAGTTCATCTCAAGTCGCTTCCCTTTTTCTGTGTTCAGCTGGCCCAGTAATACCCGTATGCAATGATTCCAACGTTAGTAATTTTCAGAGCAAAATAACACTAGGGAGTAGAGCCAAGACCTATGCTTTTCATGCTTCACTAACGGGTATACTCGTAGCGCTGCCCACTATACCTGCGGCATTTAATGGTGCATTTACACACTGCGTAAAATCCGAGCGTATTTGAAATTCGAGCGTATTTTACGCACGTATTTGAGCTTGAAAACATTCCTAGCAATACGGACGTATTTGAGAAATCGGTCCATTTTGTTTCTAAAAACGTCTGTATTGCTAGAAATATTTTCAAGCTCAAAACGTGCGTAAAATACGCTCGGATTTTACGCAGTGTGTAAACCCACCATAAAGCGGCACAAACTTGTGAGTTTATGAATTGTTTGGTAAAGCTAAGATGCGGTCTGCAGACATCAAGGAAACAGGGGAGGTCCAATCCTTTTTTTGCAGTGTTCAGCGTACGAAGTTATCGGAGCCAGCGCTGCTGCACGACTGAATTAGTTTCTGTAATGACAATCTCTGTCGCTAGTGGTGCTGTTCGAGAAGCTGTAACCCCAACGGAGGATTTTGACGAGGGGTACCGGAAGAGCTGAAAGCTCATATTGCACTTGCAATGGTAGGTATCATGTATTTTAGCTAAGGGTCGCATACGGTCCGGTCATACAAATTAAACATTTAGCACGTGTGCTTTCGCCAACTTGCAAGTTCCTACGGACTCGATCACGCGTTCGAGAGTTATGCATATCACAAATGACAAGATATTCAGAGACCTCCCGTAAACTGCTCCTTGAGGCCAGAAGCTATCCTAGTGTGTGTCACTTTTTATGGTACTTGCAGCTCCGCTCAAGTGCCATATACAGGTCACTTTTCGGTCGGTCTGTCGGTCCACTGTTCTCGAGTTAGAGTACTTCCAGAAGGGCTAGGACGATGAAACTTGGCAGGCATATTAGAGACCCCACCAAACTAACTTGGAAACAGTCACTTGCCCCATCCGACCATCGTAGGGGGAGGGGAGTAGGCGGAATCCGGAAAATAGGGGACTGCATAACTTTCGAATGGGTAATCGGATCTTAATGAAACTTGATATCTGGAAAGACCTTGTGTCTCAGATGTCTCATTTCAAGTCCGGACCGGATCCGATGAATCTGGGGGGGGGGGGGGAGCCAGAGGGGGGAACCGGAAATCGTGTGAAACTCTCAGAGTGGAGCGATCAGGGATGAAACTTGGTGAGAAGAACAAGCACAAGCTCTAAATTCACAACTGACAGAGCTGGATCGGATTCGGACACTGTGGGGGAGTTGGAGGGGGTTCGGGAATTCCGGCGATCCGTAGTTAATGTACTTCCAGGTGGGCTAGGACGATAAAACTTGGCAGGCATATCAGGGACCCGACGGATCCGATGACCGATGAACTGGGGGGGGGGGGGGGGTCGGAGGGGAGAACCGGAAATCTTGTGACACGCATAGAGTGGAGCGATCAGGATGAAACTTGGTGGGAAGTACAGGCACAAGTCCTAGTTGCATCAGTGACAGAATCGGACCGCATTCGGGTACCGAGGGGGGGGGGGGGGTCCGGAATTCCGGTGATCGTGAGTTAAGGTACTTCCAGATGTGCTAGGACGATCAAACTTTGCTGGAGCATTAGAAACTTGGCATCACGGGGTTAGACATCGTCACTTCTTCGATCGCCGACCATCCCTTGAAGAACTCATCTTAACCGCAAAATACAAAAAATGCTTTTAAGCAAAATTTACTTTTTCACGATCGCCACGAGCACATGATCCTTTTTGCCTCACGGGTTTTGTTTAGAAATTATTTTTAAGCACCC
Organism: Branchinecta sandiegonensis; assembly: GCA_030848855.1. Classification (NCBI taxonomy): domain Eukaryota; kingdom Metazoa; phylum Arthropoda; class Branchiopoda; order Anostraca; family Branchinectidae; genus Branchinecta; species Branchinecta sandiegonensis. The sequence goes on along the minus strand of JAUPMV010000016.1, from coordinate 16,051,599 downwards.
TAAAAGTGCGCATCTAACCGAAAAGTGAAAAAAAATTTTGACCATCTCTTCCATCCTCTGACCCAGCCTTGTAAGTTTGGCGGATCTTAACCGAAAAGTGAAAAAAATACTTTTAACCATCACTTCCATCTGACCCGGCCTTGCAAGTGCCATATGAGCTTCCAGCTCTTGTTTCAAGTCTTGCGCTACTCCCTAGTGTTATTTTGCTCTGGTAAATTTCACAGTTGTTTCATGTACATCGACTTCTCTTAAAAACCGTTTGCTTGTTTCAGATAACTGTATCATCAGTGCTTTGTGTGGTACGTGGCTTCGCCTATCTCAGCCTGTATGGGTAAAAATGTATGAACCAGAGCGACGTGGTGTTTTTTTTTTAGAATACGGTTTCATACCGGAGTTAAAGATTGAAATGAATACTGACCTTAAGCTGTGACTTTTTCTTTTATCTGCGACTCTTCAGAATTCCATATAAGAGACGTCATGTGATGCAGGAGCTGGCAGTACGGTTTGATTGTCCCTAAAACGGCTCAGAAAAATAAACACGTCCTGCGCCACGTTTGCTCATACATTGATTCAAATGCATACTCAACAATGTTTACAAATTACAATACTTATGTAGCGACGTTGAATTCTGACGACGAAAAAAAACAACTCATTTTTAACGACCGAGAAAGAACTGTCCTTCGTTACACAGTTAATCGGGAAGAGCAAACTCGGTCGACTTGCTACCAAATAAAAAGATTCTCCAGGTCTCCTTCTTGAATAGAGGCGCGCGCCTCTATTTTTACATTAGAAGCTTATTTTTACATCTGATATTTGAATACACTGAAATATTCTGACTCATCTGAGGGTTTTTTTCACCCGGGGCTCTAGTAATAATATTCAGAATGTGCGCTGCTTGCACGACAACCCAAAATTCATCCATACGCGGAGAACATGAATTTCAACAAAGGCCAGCACATTCATGGTTAAAGGTGCTAAGCTCGGAAAAGTTACGCCTGTAGAAAGTAGGAAAAATTATATTAAAGCATAACTCTTACTAGAAATGATCTTTTCCTGTGAAATGAACCAGATAAAGTTTATGAAAATCTCAATACTTTCCACCTAAAACTAGCGATTCTTTGGTTTGGATTTGTCAACTATATCCAGCCTTCCTGCTCTCCGACGCGGCGGCTGGGCACAAAAGATTTGAAAACTGAACGCGTCTTAGCTAAAAAGTGGGAAAACTAAGCAAATAAAAGAATTAATAAACAGAAGATTACCCCATCCTTATGTGTGAAAGAGTTGTCAGCGGACGTTGAAGATTCCGGCAAACTTTTCGTTAGGTGACGGGAAAACTCGGCAAGGCCGAAAACGCGCTAAAAATTCGTAATTACAAAACGAAACAATGGAGAAAGGTGGGGATTTTAGAAGCTTATAATTCCATATGGGAGCTAAGTATATTATAAAAGGTAGAATAAGCAAGAAGGGTCCTTTAAGACATGTCTTGCAAGGAATGGCCATTTTTTTATTTGTCGGCATTGGCTGGCATTTATAGTTGGCAAATACTCCAAGTGTAGAGGGACAACTACACAGAGGTACCACAAATCCAAAAGAATAAGTTCATTCGATGAAACCAATTACGTGTGGATAACGGCAAACCAACTATCGTACTCGTATCGGGTTTTCATGTCTATACAAATGAATAAATGATGTGTATTAAACTGCCAGATCTCAGCCATGCTTGGTTAAACATTAAGTGCTTGTCGGCGGGAGGGGGGGGGGGGGGGAGAAATCCCGGCTGGAATTCAAGTCCACGACCGCCATATCCTGCTCCATTCATTAAGCTATTGGTTTACTTCTCTTCAGCTAATTTAGTACAAACTGTATACAATACATAGGCTACAAATGAAAAATTAACAGTGTAACATCTGAATTAAACGCGCTGAGAACACTATAAGAAAAAATGCAACGGCCACGTGACCGAGTACTCTGGAGCACTCTAAGTTCTTAATCGAAGAATACCACCAGGTATTTTTACACAGTGATATTATTTTTACAATGTTATTTTTTATATTATTTTTACAGTCATGCTTACAATTCTTTAGACAAAATATAACAACAATAACACATTGTGAAAAGTTTATAAAACGATACATGTACACGCCAATGTCACATTTGTTGTATTAGACTATTACTACTGTTTCAATCAGTTGAAAGTAGGTCTGGAAGGTTAAGTGTCTGTGTTAAGTGTCATGAGGCAAGAAACAAAAATGATCTTTTCGTTTTTTTTGTACACCACCTAATTATCCCTCTGAGATATTAGGAGAGGGATAAATATAAGTTCGAATATTTCGGCTGCACTTCCGGCAACGGTCTTCAGCAAAGAACAAACTGAAGACGGTTGTCGGAAGGGCAGCCAAAATACTCAAAGTTAGAGCGTGTTCCACAGTACCCTACTTACTAATACGATTTTAAATTTTTCTTGATTGATTGATTACCGTAGCCAAAATATTCGAGCTGAGAGCGTGTTCAACCCTTCTTACCGTGCGCATGACGTCACGGATTTTGGCTTCTTGGCGTCAAGACTGGAACGGATTTCTGTATTCGGCAAAATCTCATGCCACGGGCTAATCATGTCACAAAGATACGTAGTTACAACACGCAAGCAAATGGTTCCTATTTCAAGAAGGCTGGAACGGCCAGCGTAGTAATTTCTCACGAGGTTGGAACGAAATTATAGCTGTTAGTTACTATTGTTAGAAGGGTGGAACACGTTCTTATATTATCCATCGCATAACATCTTAGAGAGGTAATTAGCTGGTCTACAAAAACAAAACGAAAATCTTGTTTTTATTCTTGTATTATCAACGGAGTTGCTTGGCTTCGAGCCTTATATTAGTGTCGTGAGGAATTTGTAGGGGCGAATGCCTATTTGTAATTTAGCAAACAAAATAAATAGAATGCAATCATTTTTATTATTCCTTAAGCGTAAGGCCACTGCGAATGATAATCTAATGCTGCTAAATGGGCAAGTGAAATTCTTGTTTTAAACAAGGCTAGTTGCGATTGGGCTGATGGATATGAGTTGGCCCCTCCTTGGGGAGGAGTCAATTGCTGACACGTGACAGGTTGCCCCGCCTTGGAGGAGGAGCCAGCAATTGTCGCCTGCGTAGTTGTATGATAGTTGTACGAAAACGTTGCATGTATTGATATGTAATAGTAAAGAATACTATCATTTAATGTGCCTCAGACTGGGCCAATCTTAAGCAGTAGTATCCAGTAGCACCCAGTCTTGCTAATAGTAGCATTCAGTAGAATGTAGTAACACGGTAGCCTTGACATAAAAGCATGTAGTAGCATCAGTTCGTGCTGCATGCTACTTTTTCGTACAACTTCATACTACTATTTTGAGATACATTTTTCATAGGGGTCAGTCAGAAATTTCTTGGCAAGGGTCCTCGTCAGGCTGTGGCTAGAAAAAACAACCCTGCAATAATCAGCTATCGCTACAGCAAATCTTAGCTGTTTGTCGCAATCAAATTGAATTACGATTGTTAAATGTATGGTTGGAATCTAAACGAGAGAATCCGGTGGGAAATCCGGGATTTTTTCCGGTCCCACTGCGAACGAGGAACTATAAGCGAAGCCGTGTTTCATTTAAGACACAAAGCTAGGCTCTGGTTTTAACAAATTATCCACGTCCTTGCCTGTTTTTTAAGCATTTCCCAGGCCCATTGACTTCTAGCAAAATCTCGCAAAATTCAGATAACCGGTTTCAGGCATCAACAATGAATACGTGAACACTCTTCAAGAGCATAATGCGCACGGAAAGTAATGAATCGCGGTAAGTGCAAAGAATGGCCAGATGTCGTTAGCGGGTCAAGAATGTAACATATTAAATTGGGTTTCCGGGATTAAGAACTAATGAATGCTGTTACGGAAGTAGGTTGCATTGGCATTAAAGGTACGACAGGTCCTTTAAGTTACAATTCAAACTCACGGCTGATTATCCCATCAGCTATAGCCTAACATCCACATTATCAACAAATTAGGCCTTTAAGTTAAGGCACCAGAAGCGGTAGAGAAATGTCTGTAAGCCTATTCTCCCTCAATATATACAACTTGGCACCAAAAGTAAGGTGAACCTCAACTTTCCGAGGTTTAGTAACCGAATCCGATACGGAACAGAATTTTTCCGGCTCAATTGCGAAATGCGGTCTAAATGAAGAACAAAAGCAAAGATATGTTTAAATTAAAGACACTTTAACAGGGTGTACGTCGTTTCAACTAGTAAATTGTGCAAATTTGAAATGTGTAAAGTTTGAACAAAGTTAAGGCACTAGAAGCTCTATAGGAGAGTAGGTTAGCTTCTCAACCAAGTACTCCTTATTCCTCTTCAATATATATAACCTGGCAGCTACGGTCGGACGAACCTGAAACTTCTCGTATTGTACACCGGTAGAAGTTTCATAACAGGTAACACAAGGATGCGCGGTCTCAACGGATAACACTTGCGACGTTAGCTATGTTTTCAAACGTTACGCGTTATACATACAAGAGGATGGAAACACTGCCGAAAAACATCTGCTGACTTTTTTGTTTGTCATCATTATATCGGAAAAGTCGGCAGATGCTTTTTCGGCAGTTTTCCGGCTCTTCCTGCTTGTCAAGCATAAAGTTAAAGGACAAGGTTAGCAAAATCATAACAGACAGCATCTCAAGTGTTATCTATTAAAACTGTGCATCCTTGTGTTATCTGTTATGAAACTTCTGTGTAGTACCCTCCTGTGCACAACTGAGACTTTTCCGGTTCCATTACATAAGGCGTATTCTCGCCGCTCCCCGAGGACTCCTCGGGGAATCAAGAGGACCGGCGGGAATAGAGGGAGTCACTCCACGCGGACTCTGCGTACGGAAAACAGCGAGAACACGGGGAATGCTTCCAAAATGGAATTGGTTCGAAACAAAAATTAGGCAGCTGATGAAAATAGTCTGGATCCACTTTATTTTTGGTTATCTTTCTTCTGATTGTTTTTAATTAATTTTACATTGCACAACACAATCAAAAATGATTCCCCTCCGAATGTGAAAGGGAGTCCCTTTTGATGATGGTGAGGATAATCGGAGCATTCCCCGTCCGTGAGGATTCGCGAGAATACGGAGAGTGAGTCCTGGGACAAACAAAAGCGCAGGGACTCCTTAAAAGGAGTCCTCGGGGAACGACGAGTATATGCCTATAACAAGGATTCTCTAGGCAACAAAAGCGAATTTTTCTTTCAACTGGCCTGGCCTAACACTCACCAATTTTCTACAGAATAAGCCGTGAAAAGATAAGGCACCAGAAGAGGAACATATGTTAGCCGCTCGGCCACGTACTCCCAGTTCCTCTTCGATATAGACAGCTATGCAGCAATAGGCCAGACGAACCTAAGTAGCCAAGTCCAGAGCGGCTGCGAGTCCAGCAAATCGATTCCTATAGACAAGTGCGAGTCCTTGAAAAAGGCGTCTCGAGACCAGTCAAGAGTCCGAGTCCACCAGCTCTGGCCAAGTCTTGTGCAAAATTTGGATTTTTCGGTTTCTATCACACATCCAGGACTCTCTGGGCAAAACAAGCGAAGTTATATTTCAATTCTATAGACGGTACGACAGTGTAGGCTAGCCTATACTTCTTTTCAACCAGCCTAACATCCATAGATTTTGTACAAAATAAGCCGTGTAAAATTGCAACTACGTTGGCGCCAAAAACTCTAGATAAGACGATCTCAGCTTTGGCTTAGCACTACCAAATTTTTCTTCGAAATATACAACCTGGCGGCTACGCTGTTAGAAGTTTCATAACAGATAACATGCGCGGTTTTAACTGATAACACTTAGGATGTTAGCTCTTATGTTTTTTGACCGTTGCGCATTAAAACGTTATGCTTACAAGAAGGGCAGAAACACCGCCACACAAAATTCTGCTGTCTTTTTTGTTTCTCATCATGATATCGGAAAAGTCAGCAGATACTTTTTCGGTGTTTTTTCGTCTCTTCTTGGTAATGCTTGTTATGCATAACGTTTGCAACACCATGACAGATAACATTTCAAGTGTTAGATGTTCCTACTCCCAAGCTGGCTGCGAATCATATTTGACGGTGCAAAACGGATAAGTCAGCTACATTTTATTCGAGCAATATTTCGGCCCTTCTTGGCAAGGGTCCTCTTCAGGCTCAAGCCGCTCAAGCTGGAAAATAAACTTGACACGGCTTGAGCCTGAAGAGGACCCTTGCCAAGAAGGGCCGAAATATTGCTCGAATAAAATGTAGCTGACTTATCCGTTTTGCACCGTCAAATATTTCAAGTGTTACCTTTGAAACTGCGCATCCTTGTGTTATCTGTTATGAAACTTCTAAGCGTATTTCGGGGCGCAGTAACAGAATCCGGGGAGTAACTCAGTCGTACACAAATCCTCAATTTTGGGGCATGGTGCCCCAACGTCTGGGCTTCTGGGCATGGCGCCCATACGTTGGGGCACCATGCCCTGGAGCACCGGCATGGTGCCCCTGTGAAATTTGGTTAAACTGAGACTGGTTACATACTTAAATAGGGTTGTCTTCCTGTCCTAGATCAAAAATACCTGAGAACCTCATTTCCAAGTTTCAAAATGTTAGAGCACTTCCAAGATATATAAGTTGCGTTTTTGCTGATACCATGGTATCTGTTACCACGGTCTGAAGTCGTTTTTGCAGTTATCGTGGTATCTGATACCACTGTCAAAAGGCGTTTTTGCAGTTATCGTGGTATCTGGCCAGTTATCGTGGTATCAGATATTCAGATACTACGGTCCGACCGTGGTAACTGGTCGCGGTATCTGAAAAGTCATCTCACTTTCATCAAATTTTGTCAGATTGGTGAGAAAGAAGTTTAGCAATTAGTGATGTAACTGGATATCTGTTTTCTTTTGGGATGCCTTCGAAAAATGCAATTTCGCCAATAGTCGTTTTTGCAGGGCACCTTGTATCAGATACCAGGATAACTGCAAAAACGACTAACTGAAGGTCCAGTTACCGTGGTAACAGATACCATGGTATCAGCGAAAACGCAACTATAGAGTTTTTTGGAGGCCACTTCTCTTCTAGTGGGTTTACACTACCCTTTTTCAGAAAATTGCTGCTAGGTAGCATGGATGAGGCAAGCTGTTCAATCTGTTCATTGGAGCAAATATTTCCTATGAATTATTTGCCTTTTAATTGTATTTATTCTGAGTGATTTTTTTTTACTATGTTAACGATTGTTATCGAAACTCAGTAAACTCAAAAGAAATACAATAAAAGGCAAACAATCTAAAGGAATTTGGAAGGAAAGGAAATTTAATTCCTAAAGGAAGAAAAGTTAAAAGCTTACCTCAACCACTCTACCTAGCGGTGACTACCTGAGAAGAATAGAGTAACCTAGCGGCGACAACCTGGAAAAGAATTGAGTAACCTAGTGGAAACTACCTGGAAAAGGATAGAGTAAACCCACTAGGAAAAAAGTGGCCTCCACAAAACTCTATGTACCTTGGAAGTGCTCTAATATATTGAAAATTGGAAAATGAGGTTGGATAAGGTTGAAGTTGGATAAGTAAAATCAGGTATCTTTCGATCAAGGACAGGAAGACAACCCTATTTAGGTATGTAACCAGTCTCAGTTTAACCAAATTTCACAAGGGTACCATGCCCATGCTCCAGAGCATGGTGCCCCATGCCCACACGTCCCGGCATGCTTAGACGTTGGAGCACCATGCCCCAAAATTGAGGATTTGTGTATAACTGGAGGAACTAGAATTTTTCGGTTCTCCTTTCGAAACACGGAATCGGAAACCAAACCTGAGGATTTACGTTAAACCTTAATTTAAGTAAACCTCAAGGACTTAAATTGTCTTTATTATGTTCTAATATATGTGCCCTGTCCGAGACACTAAGCTTGTAGTAATTTGGAATGGCACTTGTAGTCACTATAGGATCAGTCACTATCGTCCTCGCTGTCGACTTGCGCCCCTCTTGCCCTTGTTTCATTCAGCGTCGCATCTATTTCTTCAATTATCTTCGGGTCGTAGTGGGGCACGCAGCGTCCATCCACCACCCTTGGAATAAGGGCTTTTATACCCGAACTAGGCAAATGCCTGTGAATAAGGGCGCAGTACTCGTTATAGTCTTCAACCACGTTCTGCCGGCGTAGGAACTCATAGACTTGGGTCCAGTCGGTAATTGTATCTTGACGTTTTTCGTCGCAGAACATATCCAAGTCGTCCATATAGTTGTTAATGATCTTCGTCATGCCTTTATGCAGCGCTGCAGCGGAATCTTTGGAAAGCCGGCTTTGTAAGAAGAACTCACCCAGCTTCTTCACATAGTTAAGGGGGATAAAGTCCTCGTCCTTCTTTACATGCTTTTTTTTTGCGGTGCGTTTTCTTATCACTGCCTTTCTAGGCTGAAGAGTATTTAACGTTTCGTCGGAGTAGACTCCAGCGGATGCTTGGAGGTGGCTCGGTCCGGAGGTATCTAAGGTGGCATCTTGTGGTTGGGAGGATCGGAAGGCCTGGGCAGCGCGGTAAAGGGACTTGTTGGACGTTGGTGGTGCAGCGGTGGTCTCAGTCTGGTCGTCAGACTCTTCTTCGTCCTAAATACAAGAATTATTTTGAAATGACAATACGAGATACTGCAGTATGAAAGGATTTCGCCACTACGTATCACGAAGGAACTGGGAATAATCGTTCAGAGTAAAAAAAAACAAGAGCTGTAAGCTCATATGGCACTAGCATGGGTTAAGATGATTTGATTGATCAAAAGTAAGTTTCGACTTTGCGGTTGAGATGCGCACTCTAAGGGAGCTGGAACTTCATTTGTAAGCAAAACCCTTGAGGCAAAAATGCTAATGGGCTGATGGGCATCATGAAAACGCATATATTGCTTAAAAGTATTTTTTTTACTTTGCGGTCAAGATTGGTACTTTAAGGAATAATCGGATTTAGGAAGTAGCAATTTCTAAGCAAATGTTGTTGAGTCTCCAATATTCCAGCGAAGTTTCATCGTCCTAGCACATCTGGAAGTACCTTAACGCGCGATCACCGGAATCCAAGACCCCCCCCCCCCCCCCCTCCAACTCAACCCACAATACCCGGAGCCAATCCGGTTCTGTAAATGATTAATCCAGAGCATCTGTTTGTCATTCCCACGAAGTTCGATCCAGATCACACCAGTCTAAGCGGGTCAAGTATATTCCGCCCTCCCCCTAATAATTGACGGATTCGGTCCGGAAATGAAAAAGATCACCAGAGAAAAATGTCCTCTGTTTAATTATTAAATTTCCTTGAATCCGATCACCCGTTCCAAAGTTACGCATGACTCAATATTCCGGATTCCCCTCCCTCAGCTCCCCCCCCCCCCCCAAGATTATCATATCGAGGATTTTTTTTTATTCCAAGTCAGTTTGACCGGGTCCCTGATATGCCTTCCAAGTTTCGTCGTGGAAATCCCCCCAAAAAAGGAATTCCAGGAAACACCCTTCTCCCCCCCCCCTCAAGTGTCCGGATCCAGTCAAATTATGTAAAAGAGTTACATGGATCAGATGTTTGTTCTTCCAGCAAGTTTCACTCCGATACCATCATTCTAACCGTTTCTCGAGATTTCCGGTCCACCCCCCCCCCCCCAGCTCCCCCACGGTGCCCGTAGCCAATCCAATTCAGTAAATGACTGTTCTTCCCACAAAGTTCCATCCCGATCCCTCCATTCTAAACGGGTCACGTATTCCCCACCCCCCAAATAGTTGCCGGATCCGGTCCGGATATGAAAAAGATCATCGGAGAAATGTCCTCTGTTCAATTGCCTGCCAAGTTTCATCGTGAAAATCCCAAAAACCACCATCACCGGAATTCCGGGAAACCCCCTCCCCCCCATAAGTGCCGGGAAACCCCCTCCCCCCATAAGTGTCCGGATCCAGTACAATGGTCTAAAGGACTTATCTAGAGCAGATGCTTGTTCTTCCCAGCAAGTTTCACTCCAATCCCTCCATTCTAACCGTTTCTTGGCGTTCCCTCCAACTCCCCCCTGGCCTACCGAATCCGGTCAAGACTTTAAACGGGACATTACAGATATATATTCTATTCAGTTATGAAGTTTCATTACAATCCGATCACCCGTTCGAAAGTTACACACTTCTCAATTTCCCGGATTCCCCTTCCCTCCACTCCCCCCCAAAATGGTCGGATCAGAAAACTGATTATTTCTAAGTTTGTTTGGTCGGGTCTCTGATATGCCTGCCAAGATTCATGGTCCTAGCACAACTGGAAGTAACCTAACTCGAAAAAGTGTGATAAAATGCCCTAAATTTTCAAGTTTCCAGCGCCCCCACTCCCCCGCATATGGTCGGATAGGGAAACTGATTATTTCCAGGTTCGTTTGGTTGAGTCCCTGATATGCCTGCCAAGTTTCATTGTCCTAGCACATCTGGAAGTACCCTAACTCGAAAAAGTGTGACAAAAAACTCGGAAAGTAGCAACCCAAGCCTGCTGTAGACCTACTAAAATGACTACTGTTGGGACCCAAGCACCTACCAATACAGTCTTTTACTTTTTTGGTGATTCAGACGCCATCTAGCGGTCGTAAAAGCCTACTCAGATCTACTAAAATAACTACTCTAGGGGTCGTGGAAGTAAAAGTAAACAATAACAAAACCACGCGTTGGCTCTTGAGAAATTCCGAGATCAAAGACAGTGATCAATGCTGAATAACTAGCTTTTGGAAAGCAAGGGATAGTAGGATGTTGTTTTTGGGATAGTGCTAACGGGGACAGTCTTTTTATGTTAACGACAAAGTCAAATCCGTTGGGAAAGTTGTTTTCGATTAATTCTATTCTATTCTTATTCTTGCCATTTGGGAAAGTTGTTTTCGATTGATTCTATTCTATTCTTATTCTTCCCCGTTCTTTGTTTCAACCGTTCTTGAATCAACTAGAAAGAAACAGATGTTTGAAATAAGCTTGTAGTATCCACCTATATACGTTGTATCTACCATATTTATGTTATGTAGTTTGTGTAGTACGAAAGAATAAATTCTTGCTCAGCCCCCCAAAAGTAAAGTTCCATGCAAACCTCGTCCTCGCTTTCCTCTGATTCTTCGTCCACACTCTCCTCTGCTCCATCCCCACTCTTCTCTTCTTCTGATACCTCTTCTTTTTCGTTCGATTCTCCATTCAAACTCTCTGGAAGTTTCTGCTTTGTTTCATCCGTTCTTGAATCAACTAGAAAGAGACAGATGTCTGCAATCCCGATGAAAAATTTATCTCAAAAAGTAGTTCAAAGTTGTACGAAAAAGTAGCATGCAGTACTAACTGATGCTATTACATGCTTCTACTTCAAGGCTACCGTGTTACTGCATACTACTGCATGCTACTATTAGCAAGACTGGATGCTACTATGGCAAGACAGGATGATATTGGATACTACCATATAAGATTGGACCAGTCTGAGGCACATTAATGATAGTATTCTTTGCTAATACATAGTGTTACATGCAACTTTTTCGTACAACTACCATACAACTACGCAGGCTACAAATTTTTCATCGGGATAAGCTTGTTATCTCTACCGCATCTACCAGCTTATATTGAGCGTGTTGCACCCCATAGTTACTACGCATACCGTCACGAATTCTGGCTTTTTGCCGTTCAAGGCTGGAAAGATTTTTCTATTTTCCAGCAGAATATCATGCCACGGGCGAATCCGACCAATCACGTTACAGAGATACTTAGTTACCACGCTTACTACGCTCCCGAGCATGGTAAGCAAATAGTTACTATTAGTTACGATTTCTGTAAGGTCGGAACGGTCAGCGTAGTAACTTTTCGTGAGGCTGGAGCGGAAATAGTAACTAGTAGTTACTATTGTTAGAAGGCTGGAACACGCTAAATATTTCAGTTACGACGCGTTATGCCAAAACCAGTCAACAGGAAGCGAGATTCGTCTTGGAGTAAAATTTTGAAGCCTTCAAGCTCTCATTTCTGATGCAAATTTCTACAAATTTGTGATTGTACAATTAAAAAAGAGCCAGAAAAACGTCTCGTACCAGCAACAGGCTCAGTATAGTCCGTTTTCTGGCCTATTCCGGCCAGAATAGGCCGTTTTCTGGGTGAAAGCTTCTGCGCTTTCCTAGACGGATGGTTACGCATTCAAGCAGTAAATTGTAAATATACACAGAATTCAGAATTGTCAATAATCACAGATTTGTACATATACACTTTGAACACGGACATTTTATCTTTCGTTATTTTACATTTATCTGCATGTCGTTCAGTCCGCATCGTTCTTCTGGTTTTTAGTTACATGTCGTCTTAAGCTAAGTGCACACACAGTCCGGTAAGATTCCGCACGCGAAAAGCGCATACGAAATTCGGGTCACGATGCCCGACAGGTTTTTCAGATAAAACGAAATTCAGACGTGAAACTTGGCCCCAGGTTTGAAAAACCCACTGCTTAGCCTACAGTCAGATGATGCTGATTGATTGCCGAATGAATGAATGCAGCTGACATTAAATAGGTCGCATAAACAGTTCAAATTTCAAACACAGCTTCAAATTTTTCAATTCTCAGGGCACAATTTCGTATGCGTTTAAAATTCGCTCCGGTAGAAGTAGAATATTTTCTACTCAAATCGGAACGAAATTATCGGACCGAATCCGCATGCGATGCGTCAAAATTTCGGAGCGGAGAAGGAAATTCGCACCGGACTGCGAAATTCGGACTGTGTGTGCACGCTACTTTATTGTCTGTTGGTTCCGCACCGTTTTCCTGTTGTTATTGTGGTGGATTTTACGATTTAGTTTTGTTTTTCGCTGAGGAAGATTTGCCGGAAGTGCAACCGAAATATCCGAAATTTTATTTATCCCTCGCACATCATCTTGGAGGGGTAACTAGCTGATCAAGAAAAAAACCCGAAAATATCGTTTTTTCTATTTTGTTTAGAATAGTTGCCAAACGCCGATAATTCAGTCGCAAAATCGAAAGTTCCATACCTCACAATGTTTAAGGACCCCCTCGCACTATTTACTCTTCAACTCCAGTATCTTAAAATAGTTGAGTACTTTAAAACTAGGCTCTGCTTTAAACAAATTACCCACGGCTTTGGCTGTTTTAAGCCTGTTTCGAGAGCCGTTGACCTGAAAACACGGAAAAATTTACGTATGCCCTCCTTTCTGATGGAAAAACTTCTCGCTACACTTTTTTTGTTTGGATTAATTTCGCTTCCTTTTGGCGGTTTCGTGCGGTGATTGTTCTATTCAGCGTTGGGTATTTTATTGATTTTTGGGATCCCAAAACGTAAGTGGAGGGATACCTATGACATATATTTTTAAACAGCTAATGTGATAGTCGATTATGGGGTAAGAAGACATGCCGAACACGAATATGCAAAACATTTTCTCGTTCGACAAGTAGTTCGCCCGGAAACTGGCAAAAACCGGAAAGTTGGTTAAAAGTAAAAGTTGCATTTAAAGTTGATGAAATGTTCGATTTAGGGGTAAGAAGACATGCTGAACACGATGGTGAAAACCATTTTCTTGCCGGACGAGTAGTTTGTCCGGAATCCGGCAAAAAACGGAAAGTTGGTTAAAAGTAAAAGTTTGATTTTGAAGCTGATTAAATGTTCGATTTAGGCGTCAGTAGATATGCTGAACACTTAAGTGAAAAGCATTTTCTACCTGGACAACTAATCCGCCCGGAATCTGGCCCAAACCGAAAAATTTGTAAAAAGTATAATAGGTTTTATATGAAGTTGATTAGATGACAGATTTAGGGGTAAGAAGAGACGCTGAGTCTGTATATGACAATCATTTTTTAAGGATGTAGTAGCTTCAGTTCGTACTGCACGCTACTTTTTTGTACAACTTCATACTACTGTTTTGAGATAAATTTTTCCTCGGGTCCGGCTATGCCCCCCCCCCCCAGGTACCAAATCCCCCCGGATACCAGCCCCCCTCACACAGTGTTGATAAAATACAATATATTCCTATGAAAAGTCAGTGACAAGTCTATATAGAACGTGTCTAGGGAAAATCCTCAAGTTCTCGCCGTCCAAATTGCAGTTTTTGATAAGACTTTTATAATCCCTATATATTTGCATTCGAGGGGTGGGGGTACCGAGGGAGGGGGTCGCGTAGACCCTCGTTTATTGCCGGACTGGGAGGATATCATCACAGCCACAGGCTTCAAATAGGACTGGAAACTCTTTTTGGACGGCCTCGTCGGAACTGGAGGCACAGGATGGCCTGAAACGTTTTCCTGCAAAGAGGCTATGGCTAAAAAATTAGAATACAAAATAATACAAATATAAAAATAAATAAAAACGGTGTTTTTGCGATTTTTGTGTGGCCCACAAGCTTCATTCCACGATCAACAATATTTGTATGTGTCGCACTCTGGCTGATTTGACAAAACTCACGAGATGATTTCGATGTTGTAGCTCAAACATGACGAGAAATTCAAACCTATCGGCAATTCAAAGTTAAAATTAAAAAATTAGCAAATTTTATAAAGCAGATAAACATAAAACTTCCTTCTAGTACAGAATGGCAAGGCGTAAGCCTGATGTTCTACTTATTGAGACTTTATCCGGATTTTTACTCTTATTCTCAAGCACTTGCCCCCCCCCCCCCAAAAAAAAAGAATTTAGACATAACGGCGTTTCTGCGAGTTTTCTTTTTCTTTTCTTTTTATTTGATGGTCGAGCGTGTGGAACAAACTTCTGTTTCCATTAAGAACACTCAAAAACGTGTGGGAGATAAACGTGTCGCGAAAATTGCCTCTAAGGTATCAATCAATCAAGTTTATTTTCAAAATAGCTTAAAGCTAGAAAAGGAATAAAATATTGACGAAATACACAAACAAGAAACAAGTTAACTAATATAAATGATGGGATGAAACTATGGAAGAATTGGACAGAAGAATTAGCAGGTTATGGAGAAAACTGAGTGCTAGTGTTCCTCTCGGACCGACGCAGTTATGGTCTGGTAAGTCTTACGCAACATCACGGTCAGCAATCGCTTACCTGTGTCTGCGTCGAAAGGCAGTGTTGGTTCGTCCTCTTCGGAAACTGCTTCGGAGCTGACTGCTGAACCCTCGGAACTGGCTTCAGTCTCTGAAAATAGCAGTGGGATAAAAAAACAACAACAGCAGACAATCCAAAGTTTTTTTAAACATAATGTTGGGAATGACCCTATCGTGCAAAATGAAGCGTTTTAATGTTAGAGAAAGTTTAATATCTTTTTATAGGGTAGACCCCCCCCCCCCCCGTACGCAAATATACAGGAAATTAGACAATCTTATTAGAAACTGCGGTCCTGACAGCGAGCACTTTCCAAGACACGCGCGAGTTACCCTTGGTTCACACTGCTTCGTCATATGCGACACGACTTTTTCTCTGATGTTCCGACGCGCGACAGAATCACATGACCCTTCCCACCACCACGCAGACGCAAAAGGAAATCGAAATTTTTCGTCGAGATTATTCTGCAAAAGGACAAAGGAGCCCTTGGGGAAACGACCGACCTCTGAAGATGCGGAATAAAATTTTGTATTCTTTTGTTGGGCGTCGGTCGACTCGTCGGCACATCGGGTTCTATTTATACGTAAGAAATCAAATCCTGCAAACTTTGTCGGGCGCACCCAGGAAGTTCATGTCTCGTCGGCACAACGGGTTATTTTTACACGTCAAAAATCAACTTCTGTACAATACAGTCGGACAAAATACAGAAGAAATCAAATGCTGTCTGGTTTTTCCGGGCGTCGGTAATCTTCAGAGCATCTGAAGAAGATGATTGCCCTTTTGAATACCACCGACTATCAACCATTATTAGGAAACTTTCGGTCAAAAAGTTATCTTTTTCAAAACAAAACAGGTCAATACAAGTCAATACAATTTTGCATTCAGCCATCCTAGGATTACAATCAGAACAAGGTAGAGCAATTTTTAGTCTTGAAAATTAACTAACCTTTTTTTTTTCCTAAAAATATCGCATGCGTTATGTCGGATCAGTTGAAATTTTTCAACACATCCAACATGACTTTCAAACGGACAGACTGGAAAGTATCCAGAAGAGAGTGGTGAAGATTATCATTGGCGCAACGTGCACTTCGTATGAAGGCGGACTTGCCAAGCTTCGTCTCTCTACTCTCTCCGATAAACGACACAAACTGACTATGGACCCTGGTGTCCCAGAGTAGAGCATAAGGTCAAGGGAATCACACGAACCAACACCCGACAGAATTCCCAAACTTATCCACACAGCAATTCCCGAAGAAATGCCGAGCAATGCTACAGGATGGAAAATCCTTCAATCGCTTCAAGCTGCAGCTGAAGGTATTTTAACAATCTAACAATCTTTTATCTTTATTATTCGACAGACATTGCTTACGGTATTAGCAAAAAAAACGAATACTTGTTCTCTCGTCAAACACAACTATATACAATTGCGTTTTTACTTAGTCAAATATTCAATAGTTACACAAGAACAAGAACTGCAACAACTAAGGTGAGTGCCGGAGCACAGACCTTCACAGAACTTTCTTACCGGACTATCAAGTACCAGATCCAAGTCGACCGAACACCAGAAAAAAAGCAGCAACTTCCAGCCGTACGAAACGTATTTGCACTAACTCACGTTCAACCGACAGGTACCTCCAGTCTTTCGTACCCTGCTTTGTACACCACTTCAAAAATTGGTGTAATTAACAATGTCAACTGTATGTATCAATTGCAAATTGTGGGTTTTTGAAATTTATTATCAACATGTTTTTATAGTTTTACTATACGTTTTTATAGTTTTACTATAAAATAAATTATTATTATTATTATTATTATTATTATTATACGTACTAGTTACTAACTGTATGACGATCCAATGCTAGCGAGTGAATTGTACAAGCTATGAAAGTACAATGGGCACTAATTATGCTTTGTTTTTAATAAAGCGCTTCAAAAATAAGCCATTTTCTTGTTATCGCTTGTCATTATATCTTCGGCGTCTCTGCGGAGACTATTTCGGAGATTGCACTCGCAAGGCGAGGAAATTCAAAAACTCTAGGTCACTCATGAAAATCAATAGTTGCGTTTTTGCAGATACCACAGTATCTGATAGCACGGTCTAAAGTTGTTTTCGCAGTTACCGTGGTTTCTGATACCACGGTCAAAAGGCGTTTTCGCATTTACCGTGGTATCTGGCCAGATACCGTGGTATCTCATAGCCACGGTCGGACCGTCGTAACTGATCGTGGTATCTGGAAAATTCATCTCACTTTCATGATCACTAACACAAGAGCCTAGTGTTTTGTCAAATTGGTGAGAAAGAAGTTATGCCACTCAAGATGTCAGTGGATTTCAGTATTTCTTTTTGGATGATTTGTGAAAGCGCAAATCTAGCAATCAGCTAGCAATTGTCATTTTTGCAGAGCAACCGTAGTATCAGATCCCACGGTAACTGCAAAAACGACTAATGCAGATGCAGTTACCGTGGTAACAGATACCATGGTATCTACGATAATGCAACTAATCATTTTATGGAGCTGAGAAAAATACACCGTCTCTGTAGCTGGCAGATTGCTCAACTTATTTCTGATGAAACTTCTGGATGTGAACTGGAAGATAGAGCGTGTTCCACCCTACTTACTGTGGTTACGACGGACGACGTCACGAATCCTGACTTATTGTCGTCGAGGCTGGAACGCATTTTTCTATTTTCAGCAAAATATCGCGCCACGGGTTAAGCCGGCCAATCACATCACAGAGATTCGTAGTTACCACGGTTACTACGCTCCCCAGCGTGGTAAACAAATAGTTACTAGTAGTTACTATTTCGAGAAGGTTGGAAAGGTCAGCGTAGTAACTTTTCACGAGGTTGGGAAAAAAATAGTAACTAATAGTTACTATTGTTAGAAGGGTGGAACCGCTCATAGTATACTTTAGAAGTTAAGAAGGAAATGCTATCAGAATAATTATTTGTCAATAATAGCAAAGAAATGATAAGAAACAGGAAACTGCCCTTATATTTTTAAAACATAGTAAATTGGAGAATGGCAGGCTGCAGAATACGTCGTAACGATACACGATCGACAATAAATTGTCTAGGAATCGGCTGATTTCTGACTTAATATTGTATTCTAGAGGGTGGTATTATGATATCACAGACTTAAGTTTGATCAGCCCATTGTACTTTAAAGGATCCCTCTTGCTTATTCTGCCTTTTATAATATACTTGGCTCCCATATGGAATTATAAGCTTCTAAAATCCCCACCTTTCTCCATCGTTTCGTTTCGTAACTACGAATTTTTAGCGCTTTTTCGGCCTTGCCGAGTTTTCCCGCCACCCAAAGAAAAGTTTGCAGGAATCTTCATTGTCCGCTGACAACTCCTTCACACATAAGGGTGTGCTAATGATCTGTTTATTACTTCTTTTAGTTGCTCAGTTTTCCCACTTTTTAACCAAGGCACGTTCAGTTTTCAAATCTTTTGCGCCCAGCCGCCGCGTCGGAGAGCAGGAATGCTGTATATAATCGACAAGCGCTAACAATAGAATCGCTAGTTTCAGGTGGAAAATAATGGTATTTTCTAAAACGTTTTTTCTGATCCACTTTATAGGGAAAAGATCATTTCTAGTAAGAGTTGTGCTTTAAGGAACATTTGTGTGCTTCTTAAGTAACAAATTCCCGTAGTTGCACTCCTGCAATAATAGCACGAAAGTAAGTTCTACCTCATGTGGTTGGCACCTCACTTTGGTAGTTCAAATATAATGAAAAAAGAAAAAAGGAATTAAATGTTACTAGTTTATTTTCGTTAGCACAAAATCACAACCGTTTTTCAAAACCGGTATCTCTACGCTCCCCAGTTTCTATGGTAACTCCAAAGCAACAAAACCAAAACTCCGGGAAACCTGCGGAAGATTCACTAGAAAGAGAATGGCACGGAAAAACCATGAGCTCCAAGTTTTCAAAACAGAATACCTAAACCTAGGTCATCTAGTGAATAAGGGGATGTACTTACTGCCTATTCCAAAGGAAGAGAAAGGTATGCAGAAGGTAAGAGAGGCTAAGTTGAGCAGAGTGACCTTTCGCCCAAAACCGAGAGTGAAATGGGAGTGAAATCTTATTTCAGGCTAATGAATATCACTACTGACGCAAATCCTTGCATCTGTCCAACACCGTACTACCCTCCCACCTGATGCGCCAATTAACAATCGTACGCGTTCGCAGCTGAAGCTGAAGCCAGTAAAAGCAAAATAAAGAGATTTCGTTAATATGTTCAGTAAAATGTCAGAGTAATGTTAGTATTAGTACCGCCATGTGTCCTGTTTTGAAACTTGTGAGTATTAAAAATAATGATGTTTTGTAAAGACAACCAAATTAGCTCGCTAGCAAGTTTTTGTCCAATAAACCTTACTTACTTACTTACTGTAATAAATATTTGTACTTGTGAGCGAACGGAAAAATCCCCGTTTCCCCTCTCAGACCTCAGCATATTTGTAGCTACTGTATCAAATAAATAAAACTATCTAGTATCATAGAGCTAAAATGTAAAAGTAGGCAAAGCATGTACAAAGGAAAAGTAGGCATAAGAATTCTTAATTATTCTATTTGTCAAAGTGTCATAGAGCTAAAATGACTTAGATTATAAGAAAAGAAAAGTAGGCAAAGCGTGTACAAAGGAAAAGTAGGCGTAAGAATTCTTAATTATTCTATGTGTCAAGTTTATTTTTTGTATTGTCTGGAACTGTCAAACTATCGTGCGACACATGGATATTTCCTGAAATAGTCTGAATTTATGTCATACGCAGGACAGCAGTGACACAAAGGAAACAGATTGACAATCCATACTATCGCACGACATGTGGCAACGATGGGCGCAAAAAGACACAACAGTGACCCATCTTCAAATGGTGGATGGCGTTGCGCCGTTGAGGCCTTGCATGTTCATCTGACCATGATTAGCTTATTTGTTCTGATGACAATGCGTTCGAGCCATGTTTCACCCATTTATGCAGTGATATTTAGCCTAACTAACCTAGTATCTGTCAGGAGACGAACCTCAAGGTTTATGAACTCGTTCGTGTCCTTCTTTGCAAAGGTTTTCAACAAGATGGATAATTAATGTATTATATTTTATTGATCGGCGCATTTAGCATATTTTTTATAAGAGCTATTTTTCGGCCCTTCTTGGCAACGGTCCTCTTTAAGCTCAAGCTGGAAAATGAACTTGTCATTTTCTTCTTCTTCTTTTTAACTTTCTTCTTCTTCTTGTTCCTCAACCAATAACAATCTTGTCATTTTCTTGTCCTTCTTGTTCATTTTCCAGCTTGAGAGGCTTTAGCCTGAAGAGGACCCTTGCCAAGAAGGACCGAAATTTATCTCTAATAAAATGTAGCGGACGTATCCGTTTTACAGTGTCAAATATGATTCGCAGTCAGCTTCGGCTGAAGGAATACAACTTCAGGACTTTATAAGGGTGAAATGAATCGCTCACACGAGTTCCATTCCCGACCTCGGACTGCGACTGAACAGTCCCAAAGGTCTATCAACAGACCTGGATTTGCCTTACCTCTATAGTCAGAAGTTTCACGGCATCCAAGGACGAACACAAGGATGCGCAGTTTCAACAGATAACAAGTCAACACGCTACCAGTCAATGTTATAGAAAAAACAGTGTTATAAGTATTACTTTTACGGAAAACACTTAATGTTGCGTTTACAGAACAGATAACTTAACACTTGTAAATATCGTGCTACAAACAGTTGACGCATAAATGTCCCATCTAGTAGACTTCCAAGGACGAACCAGTGTTGCCACTTTTCTCTGATGGACCCTGTGACGTTTGGCAGAAAAAACCTCTGACATACCGGTACTTTTGTTTACCAGCTATAAACAAGAAAGCAAGCTAATCATATGCCTCAACTTTCTTTGCTTCAGTTTTTATTCACTGGTAAGTACACTGGTCGCAGAATTTTGGCTCACGCTTTGTCAAAGAAATATCTATGACAAACCGCAGAACTCTACGACCAGTGAAGACACTGGAACGAACTAACCGCCGAATATTTTCCTAGGGCGTTGCACTGACAACGAAAGGCGACCTCTACATCTTCGGCGTCAAGAGGAATGACGTCGTCATCGAGACAACTCAATCCGTCGGCAACGTGGCCGGTTCCCTGACGCTAGGGGGCGCAATGGACGGTTTGCAGAACAAAATCTTCGCTGCCACCAAATGTGAAGTTAAAGGGTATACGAAGAAAGGAAAGAGCTTTCTATCTTTTGCCACCAACCTTGGAGAACCAGCGTCCCTCATTCGAGTTCAAGGTCTGTACTCAACTGCTTAAGATTGTGGGAGACGGTGCTATTTCCTCTACTGTCAGATCACAAATACCCAATTCAGCACCAATCATTTATTTGCACGGCACCCCACGAGCTCTGTCATTCAAAAAAAAAATCAGAAAAAAAAATCACCGAATTTGCTAAGGTAGATTTACAACTACGGAACTCCCTGCCGGAGAGAGTTCAAGGTAGGCATTCAGATTTTCTCCTCCTTCAAAAGGGGACTAGACTCAGACTGTGGCATCCAACCACGAGAGACAAGGCGGAACGCCCTCTCATCAGCAACGAGGAAATCAGCTATCATCATACCCAGGCAGTTAAACAGGACGGAAATCATTATTTTGATAGCCAGTGCAAAGGTAATATAAGGTCCTAAAGCAGAACTGAAACCTGATACTATTCCACTAGTTCCCTTTTCAAGAACAAATGTCATCACCAGTCCACCTATGTCGATTTCCTTATGAAAGCTGTTTTCATGCTTTTACTCTCTGGCTAGATCCAATCTTCGCATGGACAGTATTTTCATTTTTAAGCCCCGCCTCTCGCTGGTTCAGTCGGGTCCTGACTGATACACCAATAGCTGCGTTTTTGCAGATACCATGGTTTCTGTTTCCACGGTAACTGGATCTGCAACTAGCCGTTTTTGCAGTAACCGTGGTATCTGATATAACGGTTGCTCTGCAAAAACGACAACTGCCGAAATTGCGCTTTCGAAGTCATCCCAAAAGAAAAACTAATATTCAGTCACATGCCGAACTTCTTTCCACCAATTTGACAAAAATTGGTGAAAGTGAGATCGCATGAAAGTGAGATGAGATGACATCTGAATATCAGATACCAGGGTAACTGCAAAAACGACTTTAGACCGTGATATCAGATTCCATGGTATCTGCAAAAACGCAACTAATAAGAAACAATGCTTGCTGACAATTTTAGTCGAGGTTGCGCGCAACACGTGGTCTTTTTTCACAGTGGAGAGATAACTGCTTTACCTTTCTAGGTGCAGAGCTAGTCGTCTGCAGCGGCAACATCTACAACCACTACCATGACTGCAGGGACACCAACTACGTCGTCCTCGGTGACAAGATAAACGATGCTCTCCTACTCCCCCTCACCAAACTACCTACACTCATAACCGTTCTTGCCTGCCAAGATCGCAACCTCTGCACTGTCAAAGAATCTCGAGTTCGACACACTATTGAGTGCAGTGGTGTGCCTAGTGTGCTTCACCTACTGCACAATACGGGAGGTGAGACGGGGGAGGATGTACTTTGCGGGATGGCGGATGGTAAGCTGGCCTTATTCCGGTTCAGCAGAGCTAGAGCGATGGAGGTATGGTGCCTTACACCAAGGTAAGCCAACTAAAAGCATAAATGACGGACAAGACATTAGTTGAGTAACTGGATCTGCAATCAGTCGTTTTTGCAGTTACCGTGGTATCTGATATAAGGTTGCTCTGCAAAAACGACAATTGCCGAAACTACGCTTTTCGATGTCATCCCAAAAGAAAAACTGATATTCAGTCACATCACTAAGTGCCAAACTTCTTTCCCATCAATTTGACAAAAATTGATGATAGTGAGATGACTTTTTCAGATACTACGAAGTTTATTCTGTCTAATTTGATCAGTGCTATTTAAAGGCCCAGACATAACGGGTTTTAGCCATAACTCGGTCCCAGCAGAGACCCATAAATTTCCTGTAATGACTCGCCATTCAGGGGGCTTGTCAGTATGAGATTTCTGATGCGCTCTTGACCGAGCGTCAGATAGTTCGAGAAATACCCACGGGAATAAAATACCCGACTATCCAGATAGACAAATTTTTTCGCAGCTGTTGTGCTGAACTAGGAATATTTCTCTGTAATGGAAGAGTATCCTGGATCTTTTGTCCTAGCTTAGGTAACTGGTGGAATGCTGAATAGTCCCAACAAAATTTGTCTATCTGAGCAAGAACGCCGATTCGACCCAAGCGGAATTTTTGGAAACTAGGTGAGGCTTGGGCAACATAGCAACATAGAAGTATAGGAAATGACAAGCCCCCTGAATGGCGAGTCATTACAGGAAATTTATGGGTCCCTGGTCCCAGCAAGTTCAGACATCGCTCAGATTTCAGAGACCGAGGCTTTGGTGGGTTTCTGCCGTTCGCAATGAAGCAGCTTCGGGATCCGTCTAACCTAAATCTGAGGGTGCCAACCAATTAGATTATTTTGCGACTGTGATTGGCTGGTGTCGAACCAAGAGCAAAAACACAGTCGCATCAGATGTTGCTGTTTCGAAGACTGAATGTGAATTAGGTAATCCGTTTTCCTATTTGACTTGATTCAACACTTGTCAATCAGAAAATCCGCAAAAGAACCTGATTGTCTAGTAGCTTACCCGTATAAGTTGAATCCATCTGAGCTACGGTCTCAGCCAGTTCCAGGCTCATCCGGTACCGTCATTTATTACGCTCAGCCCGGGCTATGTTTCATATGAGGAGGGCCTGGTCAAGCTTGACCTGCCAACCCTTTCTGAAAGACGGCGTCAGCTGACAATAGAGTTCGGGAGAAAATGTCTGGCATCGCATGCACATCGCGCCGTTTTATCGGATCTTGAGACCGTCACAAGTAATACAAATCAATAGAAAAGCTTTCGCCTCTAAATAAGTAGCAGGCCCAACACGCGACAGAGAAACGAGGGACGCTGCTTCCCAGAGACTAGTAAGACCACCCATAAACTCGACTGATCGCTATCTGAAATCTTTTGTAGGCCTACCCTAGTTCACCCAATACTTTAATTCTAATTAAGTCAAACGATAGACATAAGTTGTAGTCTACGTATAGATAAAATGTCTATTTAGGTAATTATGTAATATGTTATTCGCGTGAATGACGATCCAGTGCTAGCATGTAGAATACAAGCTATTATGGAAATAAAGTACATTATTTATTTATTATGTAGGCCATTGTCCGTTGAGAATGGGCTGGGACCGAATACTCCTAAAGTAACTGAGCATTACCATTGATGAGGGTTCCGGTTAACCCCCCTCCCCCAGCGAACCCCCGCACATTCGGTAGTCATAAAAACTGTACTTTTATAAAAAGTATATATACAGGCGAGCAGCCGTCAAGCGTTTCAATTTAATTTTATAAGTAGTGAACTGAAAGACAAAAATACTCTTCAGCCGGGATTTGAACCCAGGACTCTCTGCTTACAAGGCAGGCGCTCTAACCATTTGAGCTACCGAGGGGCTTGTGGACAGAGTTCGCAAACCACTACAATGGTCCGGTAGAAGCCGGCCATAGGAAGTCCTATGACTTCCTAGGAATATTCCTTAGAAGTCCTAGATTTGTAATTTATATTCGAAAACTGTTTCTGGTTTATTGGTCACGGTACAAGTCCCTTGTGTAAAGTGCCACCTATTTCTTGTTAGTTTCAGTTTAACTCTAGGTCTTGTGAAAATCCTCAAGCTCGCAGTTAAATTTTTAATTCCCTACATGTTAGCATGGGGGGGGGGGGTGTCAAACCACGAAAGGTGTAGGATAAAGAGGGCTTCAAAATACGCTTTTCTTCCTTAAAACCAACTCCTCTCTGGATTTCGTGACACCTGCAAATTTTCATTTCACGAAAGTTTCAGACACACTGACAAAACTGCACTCACTTCCTTCAGACAGACACATGAAAGTGTCTAGCCCCTTTTCTCACCACATGGATGCGGTTCGGCGTCCAAAACCTGAGAGCCTGTAGTCACAGGTTAATATTCCTAGCTTGAGCCTGAAGTGAGCCCATGCCATGAAGGGCCGAAACATCGTTCGAATATTATCGGCTGACGTATCCGTTTAAAACAGTCAACTAGAAGAATATTAAATAAAAGTAATAATAATACCTCCATTTCCTACAGGCCTTCAAAGAAGATTGCAGCGACAGGGGTAACGGCTCTAGACTGTTACAAACTCACGGACGGAACCCAAGCCAACCTTCTCCTTGGCCGGGACGATGGCTCGCTTGAGATATACTCCTTCAAAAAATCCGACGAGGAACCACCGGAATTAGTATTCCGGTTCGAATGCGAAGAGAAAATAGCCGCAATCCAAACCGGTTTCTTTTCCTCACCCGAACTCATTGAGATACTTGTGGCAACTCAATCCGGTCGGATTTTCGGGCTTTGTCAACAAGACAAGACTCAAACTGAGGCACAGACAACCGTACGGACAAAATCGGCAAGGAATCAAATGGGCGTGCTGAAGTCGGAGATAGAGGAACTTGAGATGAGAATACGACTTGAAAAACTGAAAGTTAGTGATGACAGTCTGAACGAGCCTACTGATACCGGAATGGTTCACATTAATTACCAAATTACTTTGGTTGAAGATAGTTTTCTGCATAAGCTGACAGTTCAATGCTCCTCGCCAATAGAGACTATAGTCTTCTGCACCGATGGGTAAGTTAAAGCATTCCTGCCAATTAATTACGCCTCAATATTAGGAATCATTGCCGTTGTGCTTCGACCCTATTCAGTTGTCATTTCCAAGCAAGGTGGAAACAAATATGCCATTTAGGCATTAGTTCACAGTTTTGGCGGTAGATGGCGTCGTATCATCTTTGTGACATTGTACTATTTGTTACCTGGATGACGCTGGTCCGTCAGCGTCATGACGTTTCCGGGAGAGAATTACACCAACAACAATTCCAAGACTTGTTTACATATTTCTAAGTAGTATACGAATTTGTGCAATAGAGAAAGTGCACAGTGAGTCCGAGCCCTAGGCTACCTAGGACATTCCTCCCCCTCGTTTGTTCGATTGGTTGTGAGAGTGGAAAATAAGGTCATGCGAGCCCGTCTTCAGACGACTGTCACGATATCTGCAAGGTCCCAGAGACCCCTGTTCAAAACCCAGCCTAATGTCAACCCTCCAAACCACATCATTTGCCAGTCGGTTCGTCGAGTACACTGAACTTGTTAGCGAAGGATCGCTGTTTCGTGTCTCGGCGGTGCCGACCGTTTGGTTAGGGGCGGGGGTCAGTGGCGTGATCCTGTCCAATCCAATCCAGCCAAATCCACCCAGATTCGAACGGGTACAGCCTACCAATAGATTTCTGACGCAGGTAGCAGGAAGAGTCTGCGGAAGCACTAGGATCAATGTTGTTAGAAAAAGACAACCCCTACGTCTCTAACTCACTACAAGCTATCGTCTGGGATGGGTAGGGGTCCTAATGGGACATGTGGGTTGACGGTGGGTGGGTTTTTTGCTGCCAAGCAGCAAATAGCTGAGAAACAGCTCTGTAAGCTGAGAAACAGCTCTGAGAGGCAAGGGGGGAGCGGCAAGGGGGGAGGGGCGTCATCATAGTGTCGCTCACTAAAGCTTTAAGCCTCTAGCAAAACAGCGCTCCTGCCTCAGAACAGGGATCCTGTCTCAAGGAAGAAGAAGAAGAAAACCAAAAGAAAAACGAGGGAGGGAAGGATCCTTGTTATTTTGGTTTTCTTCTTCTTCTTCCTTAAGACAGGATCCCTATTATGAGACAGGAGCCCTGTTTTAGCTTGTATAATGCTGTCAACGAACCCGGCTATTTTCCGAGTTCTTAAAACTTCGCTTTCAAGGGTTTAATGATTTTTGCATCCTCTCAAAAATTAACAGTGGGAATCTTTTTGGCACGAGTAAGAAAAATAGCCTAGTAAGAAACTGAAAATTGTGTGAAAAAAAAGTCTGTCAAGTGCGAAATACTTTATTATTGGATGCTCACAGCCCTCAAGTTTATGTTCAACCTTTTTCCAGAAGTCAACGAAAGAAGCTAATGTTGCCTACATTCTATTTTTAGACCTATCCAATTCCACCACCCGACGAATCAAGATGGAGCCACCACCATGTCACATCACGTTATACAGTGCGACACTGAAACATTCAGAGCTGAAATCCTCTTTTCATACACCGAAGGAATCACGCACGAACTAGCATCATTCCTGATTCCGGCCGGATTTTCTCCTAAATTCTCCCTCAACGAAAGAATCACGCTTCAACCCCTTTGTTACCACGTTCGCATGCAAGAACCAATGACCAACCGCCTTTTCTGCATGCTGGAAGTACGTGGACATTTCAGCCAATCAGAAGCGCACGCATGGCTCTCGCGACTCGCGAGGGAGGTCCCAGAGCCCCTCCCTGTAGAAGAAGTGGCGACGCTACATTTCCGCTCACTTTTGACCGGAAATTTCCTGACAGTCGATTACCGGAAAGGTGAAATGATTTTCTTATCGAACGATCCGGCAACGCTGTGCATTGTGCAGCAGACCCTGAAGCGAATGGCGCGGAATTTAAACTATCATGTCACCTTTAACGACACGGCGGCAAAAGAAACACTGGAATCAATGATAAAAGAACTGCACACGGCAGAAGAAATAGAAGAAAATGCAAGGATGAATAAAGAGCTGGACAAGCATTCGGTCAAACCGGAAATCCGGCAGATCCTGGGAATCAAAGACAAGAACTTGAAGTCAGTGGGAAGGAAGATTGACATTCTTAGAAGAAGTTTGCGCGATTGTGTGACACTGACCAATAATCTGAAGGGAAATCCCATCAAGGAGGAGAAACAAGCGGCAATTTCAGCTGCCTGTGACGAGAGGCGGTACGATGATCTGCTAACATTTCTTTAACGCTGCGTTTTACTCTCAAAGGACCCCTCGCCCTATTTACTCTTCAACTTACACTATTTCAAAATATTTGAATACTCTAAAACTAGGCTGTGCTATCAACAAATAACCCATGGTTTTGGCTGTTTTAAGCTTTTTTCCGAGACCCGTTGACTTGTAGCGAAAACAGGCAAACAATTTATATAACCGGTTTTGCTGATGAAAAAACGTCTCGCAGACAATCGTCGACAGCGTGATACATATCGAAGGGAACAAAACACGGCAACTGAGAAAATCAGCGTGGTTTTGTTAGAGGGGTTAGAATGTACCGTACGAAATTTGGGCCTCTGGGTTTAAAATATATGGAGTGACTATGGAAGTAGTATCTAAATCTTACATTGCATTCCTTGCATACAAAAAAACATTATCACAGTAAAAGAGATGCCTTTTTCTCAAAATCTCAGAAATTCTAACCTTCTTAACAACTATTTTTTCAAAAGCAATGACACCAACAACTCCAAAATTGTTTCCTCGTGGAATCTTAAAGGGATTCCCTTCTCGATGATGGTGGTGATAGTCGGAACATTCCCTGTCTACGAGTAACAGCAAGGATGCGAGGACAAACAAAAACACAGGGATTACGCTGCGGGAGTCCCCGGCGAACGGCGAGAAAACGCCTTTAGTAACGATCAGGGTTGCCACATGTCGCGCGATAGTGTGAATTGTCACTCTATTTCGTTTTTGTCACTCTTGTCCTACGCAGGACATAAAAATCACTCTATTTCAGAAAACGAACAAATGTGTAATTTTTGCAGCAGGGATTCCGACCAGAAGTAACTATTTCAAGTTTTTTTTCATGAAAGTAAAACTAAAATGTGTCATTTTTACAGAGGCGATTCCGACCAAAAGTGAACATTTCATGAAAATAAATTTCACTCCCAATTCACTCTGTGTTTTGGGCCAAAAGTCACTCTCTAAATATTTTTAATGCGGCAACCCTGGTAACGAGGAGGTATTTATCTTTAAAGGATCTTTCGTACTTATTCTGCCTTTGACGCTCTCCCTAGCTCATACAGAAAGTCGCGAAAATACTTCAGAAATCGCGGCTCTTGGCCATTGTGTCTTTTTGCACCCACGACTTTTGAGCGAATTTTCGGCCGAGCCGCGTTTGCCTGTAGAACACACAAACTTTGCCGAAACTTTCAAGGTACGTCGACAACTCTTTCAAGTGGAAGGCTACGTTAAAATCAAACTTCAAATTTTGTTTTTCAGTCGGCAGACTTGGTAGGCCTACTAGTCTGCCTTCGCTGTAAAAAGTTTCTCCGAGTAAGGATTAAAGTTAACTGCAGTATTTCTACTGGGATTAATCTTATCTTTATTGAGATAAGGTTAGTCCGAATAAGATTATCTTATTAGAGACAAGACTAATCCCAGTAGGAAATACTGAAAAAAAAAAATTAACGCAATTCCTGACAAATTCAGGCTGCTTTTCTTTCTCTTGGCTTTGCCCACGTTTTAGCTATGGCGGGCCGAGTTTTCAAATGTTTTACGTCGACGAACCTCCACTTCGCAAAGCGGGGCGAGTCGATAAGCGCTAACGAGAAATCATTAATTTCACGGACCAAGTATCGGTATTTTGAGAAACGATGTTGCTGAACCATGGCCGTGTTCCACCCTTCTAACAATAGTAGCTTTGAGTTCCTATTTTCGTTCCAACTTCGTGAAAAGTTAATACGCTGACCGTTCCAATCTTCTCTAAATAGTTACTATCTGCTTACCAAGCTCGGGAGGGTAGTAAGCGTGGTAAGTTGGCAACTACGATCCCTGTGACGTGACTGGCCCGATTTGCACGATATTTTGACAAAAATAGAAAAATGCCTTCCAGCCTTGACGCCAAGAAGCCAGGATCCGTGACAACATGCATAGTACCTACGGTAAGTAGAATGGAACACGCCCCATGTAAGAGTTGCGCTTTAAATCCTGAGGGATATGACATCTAGCTTCATAAACCACTTACCAGCACTTCCTTTAGTTGGCGTCAGACGAGACAAAAGCGCGAAAGCGGTTTGCGCGGGTCTTTCTTCAACCTCAGCTGATGGTACCGACGGTCCATCTTCAACCTCACCACCAGATGGTTCCGGGTATGACGGGGACATCGAACCCTGTACGTGGGGGACTGAAGGTTGGGTCGTGGTCGACTCGATTTGGCGGGAATACACGCCACTTTCTAAAAAATAAAAGTGACTAGTTTAAAGGACCCCTTTTGCAAATTCTGCCTTTTAAAATATACTTAGCTCCCATATGGAACTGCAAGCTTCTAAAATCCCCACCTTTCTCCATTGTTTCCTTTCGTAACTACGAATTTTTAGCGCTTTTTCGGCCTTGTCGGGTTTTCCGGTCACCCATCGAAAAGTTTGCCGGAATCTTCGTTGTTCGCTGACAAAGCACACATAAAAATGTGATAATCTTCTATTTATTATTTTTCCCACTTTTTAACCAAGGCACGTTCAGTTTTTAAATCTTTTGCGCCCAGCAGCCGCGTCGGAGAGCAGGAAGGCTGGGTATAATCGACAAGCGCTAACAAGAGAATCGCTAGTTTCAGGTGGAGAGTAATGGTATTTTCGAAAACCTTTTTTCCGATCCTTTTTTTTCTTTTTTTTTAAGCCTCGCAGTATCTTTTCTGTTCTTCCAGTCCAATATGAATTGGCCAGGTGACTACGCTTCCACTTACCCTCGGTGACGCCAACGGTCTTATCAACTTTTTTTTTTCTTTTCTTAACTTAAACACATGACCGGCCTATCTATTTAGCGTTCCGATCCTTTTAATAGAACATACACTGCAAAAAGAAAATAAACATAAAAATAACAGGGCTAAACAACAACATCCCAGCCATCACTCGAGCAGTGCTTGCTTAATCTTCAGGTTTGAGAAGAGTGGGTTAATTGCATGTTTTACTAGCACATTATCCGACTTGTGGAGTCTCAAGAATAGGCTTGTCCTAGCCTTACGGTTTATCTCATCAAATGTTAGACATCGCCTTGAGACCATTTCACCAGAGACACTGCAAATGGTGGACAGTCGGAAAAACCACCGGAACACTTTATTGAATCTACTTTAGCAGAACTGAGGGACACGATTTGCACTGGGAAACCAGCGCAACTGCGAAGAACTGATTGCAGTAACATTTAAACAAGCGAATCTTTACTGCTTCACTACAGTCCCCGAATTTCCAGATCAGCAGATTAGCTCTTTTAAACAGGCTTTGTAGCGACTTCTTCAGGTGCAAATCAGTCGGTAATTATGTAGCCTAAATAACGGAATTCAGGGACAAACTCTATTTCTCTACCAGACAAAAACACTGGCTGCAGACCAGCTCCGAATCCACGTGGGAGGAAGGCCATACAGAAAGTCTTTTTCGTATTAAACAGGGCATCGAATTCACTTCCATATTGCTCGCATTCTTTAAGCAGCTGGTTAACACCGTAGATTGTTGGTGCGAGGATTGCAAGGTCATCGGCAAATAGTAGGTGGTTGTACACCACTCTACCCACACAGCAACCAACCTGTTTCTCAGCTAGTCTCCTAGCTAGATAGTTCGTCGGCGTATATAGAGTATAATAGGGGTGAGAGAACTCCTCCCTGCCTTAAACCGTTCTTAAGGAGAAAAACACTGCTTAGTTCCGTTCCCCACTTTACTTGGATCTTTTGGGATTGGAACCAAAAAGCTAATAGCTTCACATAAACTGGGGGCACGCCTCTCTCAAGCAAGCACTTCAAAAGTTTACGATGGTTTACTCCGTCGAAGGCTTTCGCTGCGTCGACAAAGCATACGAACACTGTTGTCGAGAAGAAAAGAAAATACTGTACGACGAACTTTTGAACGTAAACAGCAAAATCCACTCCTGAGTTTTTCTTAATCCAAACTGGTGGTCTGAAGAGTTAAGCCACGGCTTCATCTTAGTTATAAGACAACGCTCAAAAACTAGTCGCAAGCGCTATGGGTCTATAATTGTCAGATGACGTCAGTACCCCAGTTTTGCATTTAGGAATAGGCGCCAGGGTCACAGCAATAAACTCATCAGGTAAGTAACCATGTTGGAGAAAGCTGCTGAGAACTGCAGACAAGAAATCTTAGAGCTCTTTAGTGATCAGCATATTTTAGGTGACGTGCACTGATCCCATCCGGACCGCCAACTTTGCCTAACTCCAACCACTGCAGATGCAGCTCGATTTCGTACGCTTCAACTCGTGGCAAATCTGCTGGGCTATTTAATAGGGCGAAGTCACTGCACTCGCTTACAACTGAACTGAACAGATCCTTATATTTAGATTTCCATAGCTCTGCAATTGCTTTATCACCAGCTACTCCATCTAGCGACTGGACAACGACCTTCGGGGTCCCAAACTGACGTCTCACTCTGTTCCAGAAATGTTTAACTGGGCCAAGCATAGATGTGGCCGGACTATCATTCCTAAGTTTCTTTTCGTTTAGCTTACACCACTTATGTCGTTTCTTGAAAAGAGCCCTCGCTGTTCTCATAGCACTTTATTTTTATTTATTTTTATAACCCGCTGAAAAGACAGAATAGCGGAGTACAAACAATAAAGAACACAAAACACTAAAATACACTAAAATTCACTCTAGAAGAAGGGACAAGCCGTGATGTGCGGGGAAGCTGAGATGGGACGTTGTGGACAAAATATTACTTATGACCGAAAGTTTCAGCGATATATCCGGAAGCTTGTAACGCGAAATCAGATGTCTGTTTTTATACCAGGGGGTAGGAAAAGGAGGAATTTTGCATATCGGTAATAACAAGAACGGAGGGAATGAAGATCTTTTTTCTTTAAAACTGAAGAGAGGCCAGAAAGAAATAAGATAGAATGGTCAGTAAAACTGCTGCAATGTTTACTAAGGGCTTTTTTATTGTATTTCCCACGAGTAGCAACGATCTTAGAGTATGATACTTGAATCTTTCTTTTTGCACCATTAACCGATTGAGACCGGAACGCTTTGAGGCTGTAAGTAATGTGGATGCCCAACCACCGAAGAGATGTGACAAGGGGGATAGTCTTAGTTGGGAGAATAAGCGGCTCTTGGTTAGTGTAAAGTGGCCCAGAGGCGGGGTGGCATGTGGCTACCCAGGCCTGGAATGCAGCTTTAGATGAGCGGCACAGCTCTCGAAGTTCCAGACTCCAGCCTGGGATTCTGTATGGTTTCTGCCTACCACACTTACGCTTCGCAGGGATACACTGGTTTGAAGCATACATTAGTATGCTACAAAATAGCATGTATACAGTTTGTAACTGTTTAAGGTGCGTTGCGTCATAGCAATTTGCGCTCGCAAGAGAATAGCACTGACGTTAGGTCAATTTTGGCAAAGTCACTGTTGGCGGAATAGGGAAAAGATCATTTCTAGTAAGGGTTGTGCTTTAAGAAAACGATCCACCTTCGCCAGAAAGCAGGATTGTACCAATTATGTACCAACATATCCAAAGAATTAATCCTAGTATAATCTTCAGCTTCTGCTTCATACAACCCTACCCTCTGGTGTGCAAGGCGAGACAAGAACTAAAGCCCGAAACGACCTTGTCACCTGCAACTCTTTTACGCATTTGCCTTATAAGTAGTGCACGGGTTTCTGATGGACTTACCAACAGGTAACCCCAGGTAAGTTAGCGAATCCAACTACTTCACATGAACACTGCCATGAAGGAAAATGGTTTCAAGGAAAATAGCAAACTTGATATGTCAGGCTAAACTGTTAGGCGACGTTCAAGTAAATGTAGTAGAAATGTAAAACCAACGAATTTACAATGTCAAGGGTATCCCTCACTTCTGTTTGGATTCTCAAAAGATAATAGTTGCGTTTTTGCATCTGATTAAAGGTCCAAAGTCATTTTTGCAGTTACGTAGTATCTGATACCACGGTGAAAAGGCGTTTTTGCAGTTATCGTGGTATCTGATATTCAGATACCACGGTCCGGCCGTGGTAACTGATCGTAGTTTCTCTGGAAAAGCTCCAACTCCAAAGACTGTCTTGCAGACGCCACGACTTAACCATGAGTTTTGATAAACAAGTATTTATGTCGGGGAAGCACCGAAAACTTCTACCACCTGAGGCGCCGCAGCCAAGATATGCAACAAGGCACACAAACAAGTTTTTGCCTTGCAAAGCGTCTGCGTCTTCGTGATACAGGCGCTCGTTCAGGCAGTATTTTGTACATTAAATGAACATGTAGGCATAAACAGAGAGTGACAAATCGCAATGAAATCGCCAATTAATATGACTATGTAATAAAAGCTGTATATTTATTTATTTATAGCTGTGCATCTGTCTGTGAAGATAACATACAGCACATAAACGTTATCTTATCTAAAATGTCATCTCACTTTCATCAGTTTTTGTCAAATTGGCGGGAAGGAAGTTTGGCACTTGTACTGAATATCAGTATTTCTTTTGGGATGACTTGGAAAAGCGCAAATTCGGCAATTGTCGTTTTTGCACAACAACCGTATATCAGATACTACGGTAACAGCAACAACGACTAATTGCAGATCCAGTTACCGTGGTAACTGCTACCATGGTATCTGCAAAACGCAACTAATGTCTTGTCCCCAGATGACGCATTTATTCCCCCCTCCCCTCCCGTCTTCCGTGCGTGCGTCTCTCCATATCCTACTAATTCTTCTGCCCAATTTTTACGTAGTTTCATCCCATCATTTATTTCTGGTCATATCTCGTAAGTGTATTAGTTAATTTGTTTCGTGTCTGCGTATTTCGTAAACATTGTATTCCACTTCTAGGTTTAAGCGATTCTGATAATAAACTTGATTGATTGATTGAAAAACAAGACCAAAGGTTCCGATGGGATCCCAAAAACTGAATATTGATGCAGACAGTTACGATCTTTGTGCCGACCGGTTTTGTATAAGACTCAAGTTCAGATATACCTCTATAAGCCATGTCTCTTTTGACGATACTGATCGAAACTTCCTGCTTTACTTCTGCCAAATTTCCGGTTCCGCCCAAATTCCGAACGAACTACCATACTTGTTCAGAAAAAAAAAGTCCAGAAACAAATTCAGCATATCTCCTTGTCCATATAAAAAACATTTAATCAACTTCAAGTAAGACTTTAACTTATAAGAAAAATCCGGTTTCTACCGGATTCTGAACGAACTATGTGACCCGGTAAAAAAGATCGTCGTCTTTTCTTACCCCTAAATATGTCATCTAATCAACTTCAAACAAAACTTTGGCTTTTAACAAATTTTCCAGTTTTGGCCTGATTCCGGGCGAACAAGTTGTCCTGGTAGAAAATACTTTTCACATAAGTGTTCAGCATGTCTCCTTACCCCTAAAATCGAACATCTAATCATCTTCAAATAAAACTTTTACTTTTACCGGACTTTCCGGTTTTGGTCGGATTCCGGGCTAACTGCTTGTCCGGCGAAAAAATGGTTTTCACCATCGTGTTCAACGTGTCTTCTTACCCCAAATCGAATATCCAATCAACTTCAAATAAAACTTTTACTTTTAACCAACTTTCCGGTTTTGGCCGGATTCCGGGCGAACTACTTGTCCGATGAAACAATGATTTTCACCATCGTGCTCAGCATGTCTTCTTACCGCATAATCGACTATCACATTATCTGTTTAAAAATATTTCATTTGCCCCTTAATTTAAACCCCCTCCCCCACCCCTAAATGTAGGGCTACAGAGCCCATCTACGAACTTGACCTTACTCTTGACCCAAAGAATGCTCACACCAAGTTTCATCAAAATATCTCATTCCCTTCGAGAGTTATAGCGCGCACAGACGGACAGACGGACAACTTTTGCGATGTCATAGGTATCCCGCCACTTACGTTTTGGGATCCCAAAAAACGGGGTAACTGAAATAAAGCCTACCCAGGACATCAGCATTCGTCTCCATCGGCGTCTCTGCTGCCGCAAATTCCGCATCATCATCAGTTGAGGCAGTTTGTGGCGATTGGCTTTTCTGTGGCAGTTTCCTCTTCTTCCGCTCAGTAGAGGAGGGGGGCGGTGAAGCGGTGGCTCTCTTGCCTCTCCCCACGGCACGCGGGATGCGCGTGGGCTTGGCCGCTAGGTTCTGAATGGCAGCGGCGATCGGTGGCGGCTCGGTGGCTGGCAGAAGGAGTGGTACATCTTCTTCTGGTTCATCTGCAATACAAAGGGGTTCTGAAGTCGTTCCTTTATTCTCGTCGTCGTCGTTCCCTCTGTCGCAGACCCGATAGAATATAGAATAGAATAGAATTTGTTGCACAAAAAGCCTGAGGCCATGGCAAAAATTGAAACAAAAAAGAGAACACTTAAACGAAATAATAGAACTAAACTAAAAGAAATTTTCTCTGTGGGCTAAAGCTAGCTTTAGGAACCTTACCAGCCTCTTCACATCTTGAAAACACTTACTTCCAATAACGTTCATCATCCATGCTTCATCATTCATTTTAATTACATTCCCAAAAATCTCAACCCGCAGGTCATCTAGCTCACGGCATTCACACATCAGATGCAACAAATTCTCACTCTCACTACCAAACATCGGGCAAAAATAGGGACCAATACGTCCTAGTTTATTCCCCAAATATTTCCTCCGTTTTCCCAATGGCAAACCATCAGCCCGGAAACTAATTAAAATTCTTAGATCCACCCACTTAATCCCAGCCTTAAAATAAACCTCTTGATAATCCGGTCGCGAACATTAATAATAAGGATGTTGTATCCCCCTGGATGGGTATTCTTTTTTGATAAGATTTGTTTGATTTTGTATCTAGGTTAATGTTGTGTAGTTTTTGTAGTCGTTGTTTGTTCTGTTTTATCCTCCATCTTTTTCCTCCTTTGTGCTGCTGATGGACAATACAATATTTCATTCATTCATTACTACAGGATAATAATTCAATTCAATTTATAAAAGGGAATCAGAAGTCCTTCCCTTATTATTACAGAATAACAATTCAATTCAATTTATTTCTAAAACGAGAAGTGGACAAACACTATATTCGTTCAGTCGTCAATAGAACATGTGGTCATTACGACGACGAATAATTTTTCAATAAAAACGAACAGTATTTTTTTTTTCGACAGTAGCTATACCAGTTTTTAAAGGACATGTCTTACCTATAGTACTAATGCAACCTACTTCCATAATCACTCCATATATTTCTAAACCCGAAGACCCCAATTCCGTACGGTACATTCTAACCCCTCTAACAAAACCACGTTGATTTTCTCACTTGTCGTGTTTTGCTACCTTCGATGTGTAACATGCTGTCCACGGTAGTCTGCGAGAAGTTTTTTCCATCAGAAAAACCGGTTATGTAAATTGTTTCCCTGTTTTCGCTACAAATCAACGGGTCTCGGAAAAGGCTTAAAGGACCCCTCTTGCTTAATCTGCCTTTTATAATATATTTAGCTCCAGTATGGAATTATAAGCTTCTAAAATCCCCACCTTTCTCCATTGTTTCGCTTCGTAACTACGAATTTTTAGCACTTTTTCGGCCTTGCCGAGTTTTCCCGTCACCCAACGAAAAGCCCACCGGAATCTTTAACGTCCGCTGACAAATCTTTCACACATAAGGATGTGATAATCTTCTGTTTATTACTTCTTTTATTTGCTTTGTTTTTCCACTTTTTAACCAAGGCATGTTCAGTTTTCAAATGTTTTGTGCCCAGCCGCCGCGTCGGAGAGAAGGAAGGCTGGATATAGTCAACAAGCGCTAACAAGATAATCGCTAGTTCCAGGTGGAAAGTAATGGTATTTTCTAAAACGTTTTCCTGATCCATTTCATAGGGAAAAGATCATTTCTAGTAAGAGTTGTGCTTTAAAACAGCCAAACCGTGGGTTATTTGTTGAAAGCACAGCATAGTTTAAAAGTATTCAAACATTTTAAAATACTGTAAGTTGAAGAGTAAACAGTGCGAGGGGTCCCTCAAGGTAAACCAAGCGCACAATTTAGTGGGAATTTCATTACAACCCTGATAAGCCTACTAAGTGTACTCCTACTGAGCCTCCCTCATCATTATTTTAGCTTATTATGGATTAAATCTGAAGCATTCTAGCATAAATATTCCTTTAGCCCAAGCTGAATGCGAATCATGTTTGATAGGGCAAAACGGATACGTCAGCTGAATCTTATTAGAGCTATATTTCGGCCCTTCTTGGCAAGGGTCCTCTTCAGGCTCAAAGCCGAAGAAGGGCCGAAATGTAGCTCTAATAAAATTCAGCTGACGTATCCGTTTTGCACTTTCAAAAATTCTAACATTTCAGCAACTAGACCCCCCCCCCCCCCCCCCGTCCAAGTTGTCCGAAAAGAAAATAAAAGAGGTTGCAAATTTGAAAAAGAAACTTACCTATATGTACGGGACCCACTGCCATCCCAGGCTCTGTGTGGTCGATGGGAGGAATCGCCAAGGACATCCTATTGGTCTCTTGGACCACTTGTCGTAAAACTTCAGGGGGAGGCAGAACGTTTTCCTGGAGAAGAAAGATATGTATTCCTTCAACCCAAGCTTTCTCTCCTTTCGTTTTTTCCTGAAAACTTTCTCTTCCTCTTTACCCCGTTTTTTCTGAAAGAAGCTGCTTTCACATTGACGCGTTTGCCTTTCACACTGAGCTACGCAAGCCTTGCGTTGCGCTTGCGTCGACGCAACGCAGAGCTTACGCAGACAAATAAAACGCAAACGCAAGAATAGAACCAAGTTCCATTCTTGCGTTGCGTTGCGTCGACGCGTACGCATCAGATTTGTCGAAAATGGAAGATTTTGAAGAAAAACTAGAAAAACATGCTGATGATGAAGAAAAACTTGCTACTAGTGGAAGAAATTAAAACACAGCAGAAGAAACCGAGAAAGGAAAATGTAAATGAGCATCCAGCGTGAAAGCTTCTCGCGCAGGTATGAAAGATACGCTGCGCAACCTATAGGCAACGCAAGATAAACGCATACGCAACGCATCGCAACGACGCGTCAATGTGAAAGCAGCTTGAAAAATACGGGTAATATACATACCTATTACTCGCTTCCTTACAATCAGAGGTGGTGGACTCGGACTCTGGACTCGTCTCGAGACGCCTTTTTCAAAGACTCGGCCTTGTCTCGGACTCGGATTTGCTGGACTAGCAGAAGCTTTGCTCACAATATTTGTATGATCATTTGCACGACCAACGAGGCTTTTGTGACTGTGGCTCACATGTGACAAACAAACTCAAGAGGCGAAAAAATACTCTTTGAGCCCAAGCTGACTGGGAAACATATATTCAAACAATGGATAAACAGGATACGTCAGCTTTGATCCTATGGTTCGGCCCAGTATCCAGTTTTTAAAATTCCACCTTTCATTGCCTCTACGAAATGTAGAGTTATTGTCGACTTGCAATGATATATATTTATCTATATCGTTTATTCACCAAAACAGCAAAGATAGCTAGCAAAGGTAAGTCAACATAGCACTTTCAACGGGATATAAAATGGCCAATGACTAATGACAAATAATACCAGATAAACACGCCTAAGAACTATTAAACGAACGAACAAAGTACGGCAAACGAGTTAACATATCTTTCAGTTGCATCCGCTGGATGATTTGTTAATTTAGATTTGTTTGAGTGGGTTTGAGTACGCGTGCTGGGCCTGTTTTTATTTTGTTCAACATACTCAGGCAACATTGATCTGTGAAGTTCAGAATTTAGACATTTGTGGCCAAAACTTATTGTTAAATGGTGCCTACGTTGCTCAAGGGAAGGGAGACCGAGACTTGAAAGGCTCTCTTCGTAACTAACGTACACTGGGCCCAGGATAATCTTAATTGCTCTTTTCTGGATTAGCTCCAGTCTACTGGATTGCTCCTTGGTCAAACCGGGATGCCATACCTGGCAGCAATATTCAAGACAAGGTCTGACATAACAGCAATAAATTATGACTAATTGTTTCACGGGAATCTTAAATCTCCTCAGGACCGAGAAAGATTTCAGTAGATGCGACCCATTTCTAACAAGAGCGTCAATGTGAGTATTCCATCATTGCAAGATCTGTCCCACTGTTAAAGTCTTTTGCCGTCCTTCGCCGGTTTGCCATCCCTCCTCGAGTTTTAAAAACAATCTACTGTACATACATTCGTCCCTGCGTGGAATATGCGTGTCCTGTATGGCATTCCGGACTGACAGTTGAGCAGAAAGAAAGACTCGAGTCTATCCAGAAGAGGTCGTGCAAAGTGATGCTTGGTCCGGATTATGTTTCCTATGAGGATGCTCTGGTCAAGCATCAGTGGCCGACCACTTTGGGAAAAAATGTTTAACTTCTGACCACCATCGGACTATTTTGCCAGACTTTGAGACTCCAGACCAGACCAGACCGAACACAAGGTGAAGACTAGATAACATTGACAAGCCACGGCTTCTTCAGCCCCCCATAATCTCAACCGAAAGGTATTTACCTTCGTTGGTGCCTTACTTTATTCGTAATTTTAACTGTCAGAATATCAATCAGCCGTGATTCGTAATTTGTTATGTTGACGATCCGAGGCTAGCAGTTGTAAATGCTATTAAGGAAATAAATGAGTTATATTATAGGAACAGATCACCAAAGCAAATAACACTAGGGAGTAGCGCCAAGATCTATGCTTTCCATGCTTTGCAAACGGGCCATACTCGTAGTGACGCCCACTACGCTTGCCACATTTAAAGCGAGGCAAACTAGCGGGTTTAGAATTTTCTGGTAAAGCAAAGGTGCGGTCTGCACACACCAAGGAAACATTGGAGACTGTCTCATTTTTTTGCTATGCTCAGAATATGAAGTTATCGGAGCCAGCGCTGGTGAACGACTGAATGAGTTTCATTAGGGACGTTTTCTATCGCTAGTGATGCTAGTATCGCCGCTACATTCGAGTGTGTGTCAATTTTGTCAAGTCTTGGCGGTACTACCTAGTGTTATTTTGCTCTGCAGGTCACTGACAACTGGGTTTCACTTTTGGTAGGCTGTATTGAGAAGCGGGGTAGGGGCTCACCATGCTCGTCTGAATAAATATTCCCATCAGCCCGAGCCGACTGCCAATCATATTTGACAGCGCAAAACGCTGCCAAAAGCATCGTAGCTGACATGTCCCTTTTGCACTGTCAAATATTCGCAGTTATTCGCATATTCGTCAGATATGCCTGCCAAGTCTCATCGTCCTAGCACATCTAGAAGTACCCTAACTCGCAATCGTGGGACAGACCGTCCGACCGACCGACATACGGAATTGCGATCGGTATATGGAACTTGAGCCAGAGGCTCCAAGTGCCATTAAAAAAAAAAACAATTAAGAAAAACCTAAATTAAGGCATTAAGCAGATGTGTAGGTTTCAAGAGTAGAGAATGTCAGGATTTGAAACATAAGCGTGTTTACTTCTTATCATTTTGGCGGATTGAAAGTATTAAACTGATTTGACACAGCAAATATGATTCGCGGTTAGCTTGTGCTGAAAGAACTGATTAATCTAATTTAATAATTAAAGTAACGCCTTACTTGATCTTGTTTCTCAAGAAGCTTTGCTTTTTCAAGTTCAGCCTTTCGTTGATCTTCTTTCTCCCTAGTCCTAATAGCAATAAACGCTTTGACATCTTCTGGGTCATAGGGTATCGGGACGAGCTTCGGACGCGTGCGTCTTGGCCTTGCTTCCACCGAAGCATTCGGGTCGTCTGGCGTTTTGGCAGCGGGTAGCTAAATAGAGAAGAGTGATTAATTCAAATATTCCTTCAGCCCACTCTGATTGCAAATGTGTTAAGCGATATCCGATATCGATGAAGATATATCGATCTATCAGACCAAATATCGATATCGAAACATACATCGTCGGTGTCAAGCGTAAACCATGTATCTCCCTTTTCCAAAATTTTTCAGGAGGTGAAAAAAACATAATAACTTTTTCTAGTTAGTAGTAGAGCGGAGAGCCCCCTATGCTAATCCGAGATACGTGGTTTCCATCTCGGTGGTATCTCCCAAATTATGAGTCGGAGGCAATCGAGATACGCACCGTTCGACGCAGAATTTTTCGGCGAGGAGAACTGTGTCAAAAAGTGGAAATCGCAAGTTTGACCAGGTATGTGGTTTCCGCTTGATATCGACGACATATCGATATCGAAAACGATATTTTGTTCATTCGTAATTATTGGTTGCGTTTTTGCAGATGCCATGGTATCTGTTACCACGGTAAGTGGATCTGCAATTAGTCTTTTTTGCAGTAACCGTGGTAACTGATATACGGTTGCTCTGCAAAAACGACAATTGCCGAAATTGCGCTTTCCAAGTCATCCCAAAAGAAAAACTGATTTTCAGTCACATCACTAAGTGCCAAACTTCTTTCCCACCAATTTGACAAAAATTGATGAAAGTGAGATGACTTTTTTAGATACCACGATCAGTTACCACGGTCGGACCGTGGTATCTGAATGTCAGATACCACGTTAAATGCAAAAATGCCCTTTGACCGTGGTACCAGATACCACGATAACTGCAAAAACGACTTTAGACC
The DNA here is from genome assembly GCA_030848855.1 of Branchinecta sandiegonensis. Taxonomy (NCBI): domain Eukaryota; kingdom Metazoa; phylum Arthropoda; class Branchiopoda; order Anostraca; family Branchinectidae; genus Branchinecta; species Branchinecta sandiegonensis. Next base: position 16,009,114 of record JAUPMV010000016.1, on the reverse strand, counting down.
GTGGTATCAGACGCCACGGTATCTGCAAAAGCGCAACTATTGTAAATAATCCTACATTCATATATCCGAAAATGGAGCAATGTGTTTTCCGAAATTCAGTTCTTATTTATTCGGAGTTAGAGATGATGCAATACTAATATTCGACACTGCATAACGGACACGTTAGCTACATTTTATTAGAGCTATATTTACCCTTCTTGACAAGGGTCCTCTTCAGGCTCGAGCCTGAACCCCACTGAAGTTCATTTTCCAGATTTAGCGCCTTGGGCCTGAAGAGGACCGAGAAGGGCCGGAATATAGCTCTAATAAAATGTAGCTGACGTATCCGTTACGGAGTGTCAAATATAAGTGCTTTGTTCATTTATTTTACACATTGTTCATTTTATTTTCACCCATCTAATAAGGTTTCCACTGCACATCTGTCTCGCAAATATTTTTGAAGGACAAACTCGATCTGCAAGGTGAAACTCGCGGAATCGTTTGTCTGTTTTTGGGGAGTATTTTCAAATATTCCTTCAGCCCAAGCTGACTGCGAATCATATTTTGAGAGTACTTAACGGATACGTCAGCTGCATTTAGAGCTATATTTCGGCCTTTCTTGGCAAGGGTCCTCTTCAGGCTTAAGCTGGAAATGAACTTGTGCAGAAACATCGAAAGATTCTAGATTGTATCTGAATTGTGAATTTCTTTTTGAAGAATGTTTGCTGCGATTTGGTGCTGCGATTTCATTCTGGACTAGGCTGCTGTTTTAGCTGCTCGACTTAATCGTTGAGAGGGTTGGGATTTTTCTTTTCTTCGAAAAATCTCAGTTATCAGATATGTTTCTCCACAAGTTCATTTTACAGAAAAAAACTTTCCTGTCATCGCCCCGATCGTGCAGCAAAGACATCTCAGGACTAAGTTTTCTCCCTCTAGTGGTATTTAAAAGTAATTTCCCCAGATAAGATATTTATGGTCGGTAGAAGCTTCAGTAAGTTAATGCAGGTATGTTCCGTTGACCCTGAAGATTGACAGCCTGACGAGGACTCTTGCCAAGAAGTGCCGAAATATCGCTGCCAAAGCATCGTAGCTGACGTATCCGTTTTATGCATTATTTGAATGTACATTTTCCAGACTGAGCCTGAACAGGACCCTTGCCGAGAAGGGAAATATAGCTGACGTATCCGTTTTGCACTATCACAATATTTTAAAATATGCTTGAAAATATATACAAAATCCAGAAAAAAACTCGTCAGGCTTGCGTTCCATCTGTACTAGAAAGATCTCTAGTGTCGTGTTTATCAGCTTGTCAAAACAGTCACTTTAGATAAACTAATAATTCGTTTATTTCTACAATGGATAAAATCGGAAACGTCAACTACATATGCTTCGGCAGCGATATTTCGGCCCTTCCTGGCGAGGGTCCTCATCCGGCTGTCGAACGTCAGGGACAACGTTGGGGGACGGAAGTTTCGAACCTGCAATAAATTATTCATTGACTTATTGCATGGTTTATTGGATGATTTATTGCAATTATGGTTTATTGCACGATTTATTGCAATTATGTTTACTGCATCAATTAACCTACCAGAAACGTGGGACGGAGTTATTATTGAAATAAAATGTAAGCTTTCAGTCCCTCATTAATAACAAAACCGAAATTGGTCAAAATGCAGGAAAAAAACTTTGCTCGTCGCGAAGCAAAAACAGCGCCCGCGTCAAAAATTAAATCTCAGGACTAGTTTTTTCCCTACAGTGGTATTTAAAAGTAATTTCCCCGAACAATATATTTATAGTCGGTAGAAGCTTTAGTTATTTGTTGCAGGTTTGTTCCTTCCCCGTCGTTGACCCTGAAGATTGACAGCCTGACGAGGACGCTTGCCAAGAAGGGCCGAAATATCGCTGCCAAAGCATATGCAGGTGACGTTTTCGTTTTATCCATTGTATGAATATATGTTTCCAAGTCCGCGTGGGGTCAAGGAGTATTAAAAATATAAACAATATAAACAATATATTTATAGTCGGTAGAAGCTTTAGTTATTTATTGCAGGTTTGTTCCTTCCCCGTCGTTGACCCTGAAGATTGACAGCCTGACGAGGACGCTTGCCAAGAAGGGCCGAAATATCGCTGCCAAAGCATATGCAGGTGACGTTTTCGTTTTATCCATTGTATGAATATATGTTTCCAAGTCCGCGTGGGGTCAAGGAGTATTAAAAAAAATCAGTTAATTCTATATTATCAAAATAATGGTAGATAGTAATACATCGTCACGTAGTATGTTATTTTAGTGTCGATTTTTGTTTTTTCGAATTTTTCTTTTATTCGAATCCGGATTCGAATCCTCAGCATGAAATGGAGGATTCGGATTCGGAACAGGATTCGTACCTGGCCCTGGATTCCGATTCGAATCCTTTCATGTTCGGATTCACTCATCTCTGCTCGCGGTTCGTATACAAGAAGGAATATAGGAACTAGTACTGGCAAGGAATCAATTCGTTACCTCGCGGTCAGTGCATTTGCACGTTGTTGAGCCTATTTTGAAGGTAGCCAAGTAATTACGGGAATCGGTACAGGTATCGAATCAATTTATTACCTCGCGCGTTACAGAAGACGATTGAAAATGTTATGAAGGTATAAGAAAGCGATTTACTTACTCTGGTTGTTACAACTGGTTTCATCGCCGTCTTTTTCTTTGCGGCAGGGGCCTTCATTGTTTCTAAAAATAACCAAGGTTTATGTTATAAAAGCACAAGTCGCGTTGCAGATCCAATGGTATCTGATACCACGGTCTCGCACTTACCGTGGTATCTGGCCAGGTACCGTGGTATCTGAAAATTCATCTCACTTTCATCATCACAAGAGTCTAGAGTCTAGTTTGTTCTCAAATTGGTAGGAAAGAAGTTGTGCCACTCTAGATGTCAGTGCAATGGATTTCAGTATCTCTTTTTGGATGATTTCTAAAGCCACAAATCCGTCAATTGTCGTTTTTGCAGAGCAACTGATGTATCAGATACCATGCTAACTGCTGAAGCGAATAATTGCAGACCCAGTTACCGTGGTATCTTCAAAAACACAACTAGTTGTGTGAGCCTCGGGTTTCCTATTTAAACATGTGATTACTGTAGAAGTATGCCTCTTCGATCACATCTCTAAATTCTGGACTTTATTTTTGCTTTCCGCCTCTATAAAAGTCAAATGGAAATAACGCGCTGATCTGCTTAATGTTGAAGCGAAAAGGGCTGAGATAGGACAATCTAGTTACCCATCACTTATTCGCTTAAAGAGGCTTGAAGACCCGAAGAAAATGCGTGTACTTCGTTGCTCCACTATTCACAAATAATCGATTTACATATAGTGGAATTTCCCCCTTGGATTTGTGGTATCTCAATGCGCTTGTACCTATGTTGTATGCTTCACGAAAACGATTTACGAAAAATATGTGTTCACGCAGTGGGCCATCTTCCACGAGCAGAACGTTTGTATTGAGATCTAAATTTTCCGCGTCATAGGCGAATGTTGCGTTGTGAGGACGGCCGTAGACATTCTGAACGTCAATATACAACGAATAGAGGAAAATGAAACAAAATTTAACGCAATCCAAATAATGAAATGTATTCGGTAAATTATACAAAAATGAGTTGGCTTTTCAGTTCAACTTTAAGTACCAAGTATTTTTTTAACGCAAGAATCGAACCATAATCGCCAGGAAACTACAAACCATAATAAGAAATTTACAAAACTTTCCCACCCACCTAAGCAAGCCATTGCTTTCTTGGGAGGCCTTTTAACTTCATTCTTTTCTGGCCGATTTTATATATTGTATTTTTTGTGTTTTATTTAATTCTTTCATTTTATTTTACATATTCCGCTCCTTTCTCCTTTCTTGGGAGGCCCATACATTACATTATTGTCTGGCCAAAATTTTATACTGTTTTTGTTGTGTTTTATTTAATTATTTTATTTTATTTTAAATACTCCGCTTTTCAAATGGCGGGTCAGATATAAATTAATTACTTACTTACTTATATGAAGTAATTATATTTACACTTTCATTAAACTATCTCTCTATGCGAATAAATGTCCATGTCAAATAAATCCAATGTCAACAATACCGTTTTGCTAAATACATACTACACCCAGCTCCTGTAGAAGAAACTCCAAAATTTAAGTCGTTCTCATGTCAGTGCCTCAATACTAATCACAACTGGGAAATCCTTAGGATTTAGCCAAGTCCTAAGTATTGTGATTTTGAAGTTACTTTTCTTTCATACCCTTTTTCTTGTTTTTTACTTGTCGCTTATATTTACTACGTCTCGATGCCTTGTGCTACAATAGAGGTATGCTTATTTGAACGTTTGGTGACTTTGAACAGTGCCAATTTTCATAAACTTGCATCCATCAGCTAGCCAAAGTCGCTAATTACGAGACCCTGAAAGCATTTGAATGGGCCCAAAATTGCACTGTTCAAATAAAAATACCTGTACTGTAAATTTGTTGAGTTAAAATAAAATCATCATCAGCGGATTGTCTTCACTTTATTACTATATGTGAAAGAAAGAACACTATTCGCGTTTTTGGGATCCCAAAACGTACGTGGAGGGATACCTATGACTTCGTAAAAGTTGTCCGTATGTTCGTCCGTCTGTAAGCACGATAACTCTCGAAAGGAATGAGATATTTTGATGCAACTTGGTGAGGACTCTTTGAGTCAAGGGACAGGTCGAGTTCGTAGACGGGCGTCGAGTTTCTGTAACCTTACATTTCGGAATGGGGGAGGAGTTCAAACTAAGGGGCAAACAAAATATTTTTCAAAAGCTAATGAGATAGTAGATTTAGGGGTAAGAAGACATGCTGAATACGAATATCAAATCTCGCCGGACAAATGGTTCGACCGGAATCCGGTCAAAACCGGAAAATTGCGTTTTATTTGAAGTTGATATATGTTCGACTTAGGGGTAAAAAAAAATGCTGAATCCGTATATGACAATCATTTTCTATCCGGATGTATAATGCACGGAATCCGGCTGAAACCGGAAAATTTGTTAAAAGCAGAAGTTTTATCTGAAGTTGATTAGAGGGTCGATTTGTGGTAAGGAGACATGCTGAATTAGTATATCAAAACCATTTTCTCACCGAACAAATAGTTCACCCGGAATCCGACAAAAACCGGAAAATATGTTAAAGGAAAAGTTTTCTGAAGTTGATTAGGTGTTCGACTTAGAGGTAAGAAGACATGCTGAATCCGTATATGACAATCATTTTCTACCCGGACATACAGTTCGCCAGGAAAACCAGAAAATTCGCTAAAAGTCAAAGTTTTATCTGAAGTTGATTAGGTTCGATATAGGGGTAAGGAGATATGCTGAATTCGTTTTTGAGTTTAAGTTTTTTGTCGGACAAGTAGTTCGGCCGGAATCCAGCCGAAACCGAAAATTTGGCAAAAGTAATGCAGGAAGTTCTGATTTTGTAACCTGTTTCTAAATTTGATAGTAAATATGTTCAAGGAGGCTGGCGAAGACCGGATATCTACAAGACCCAATTGTCTGGATCAAATAGTAAATTTTTGGGATCCCATCGAAACCTTTGGTCTGTTTTGCCAGTTTCAGTTTGTTTATTAACAAAAAGCAAATCATACACTGTAAACTAATACACCCTAAGTGTGCACTGCCCGTAACGGGTGACAGTATTCATTCATTTGTCAAGAAAGGAAATACAAGGAAAAGGAAAAGAAAAAAGAAAGAAAAGAAGAAAAAGGGAAAAGAAAAGAAAACAAACGTACATTAATAAAACAAACACATAGAGAACTAACGGTAGAAAAAGTTAGTATCTAATTGACAAGAAGGGTTCTAATTTCAGTAGTTTCAAATTCAATCTACAGCTTCCTGAAGTCAGAATTTTTAAAGGAGTCAGGCAAGGAGCTATTACTAGCACTACGTTATTTGACAATGCTGTCCTGAACGCCCAGTCCAAAGCCCCTTGCACTTGTGTCGATGATGGCCTCAATTGCTCAGTGATAGCATATGCAGATGACATTCTGAACCTTAGTCGTATTACAAATGGTATCGAAAGTGCTTTCCAATCACTAGTTTCGGAATATGCTGGCATTGGACTTAAATTCAACAAGGGAAAAACTGAATTCTTAATGTTTAATAACCATTCGAGTGAGCCAACGATCATCGACCTTATAGGATGCCAAGTCGAAAGCAAATCCAGTCTGACATACCTAGGACTGCTAATCGGAGATTCAATGAAAACCACTCGAAAATTACTGATCGCTCATTTGCTGAAGCGCATCAGTGGAGCTTATGCCCGTATCGTCTCTGGAAAGTTGCGGTTTAACCGAAAGATTCTTGCCTACACTTACAATGCCACTGCTCTTCCACACGTTTTGTATCTTTCCCCTTTCTGGACCATCTTTAGTAACGAAAATCTTCGTCAAATTCTTTCCATTTTCTTTCGGTTTTCTAAATATTTGCTACGCCTCCCCCCCTGGACAAGGAACAGCCATCTCATCGAAAAGTTCCGTATAGCTGATCCGTCTGCGGCTGTCCTGAGATCCATCAACAGGATGAAGGAAAGCTGTAGCCACCCATGGAGCTCCATGATGTTCCGGTTTACTGAATTTTAATAGTTGCGTTTTTGATCGCCTGTCGGGACACCTGTCACTCGCCGGTCTGCTTAATTGTCGTTTTCGATCGCCTTGTCAGTTCGCCTGGCAGCTTAATTCCCGTTTTCGGTAAAACGGAGATCCTGTCCTGTCGCCGTTCCAGAAGTCCTGTGAGTCGAACGGCGAACTGCCTCGGCTAGGTAGTTCGCCTGTCCTGCCTTCGAAATTGCGCAGAAAATTTGAAAAGTAAAATTGAGGGAGCATATTCAGCTGAAGGAAGAGTAGATCATGAGTCATATAAGTTGGAGGAAGGGAAGATTGAGGAAGAAGGAAAAAGATTCAGAAAATGCAGTGTCGTTTGGATTGTTTAGGATGCAGCACTGTTTACTGTCAAGTCTAACTAAATTGTATTGTATTTGGTGTGATGCAGATATTATGCAGATATGCAAGTGGACAGAAATTGCTTCTTCAGGTGCATGGCACTACGTACAGTTGAGACATTACTGGGTTGATTTTGATGATTTTTTTGTGAATAATGTTCTCTACTCAACAATACTATGCATTTGACCTTTACATCTACTGTGAAACTATGTGTTCTTCGAAGTCCCCCAATTTACTAAAAAAAAAATTACACAACACCTCTCAGCAATACCAAAATCTTGGTTGCACCTGGCAGTGATTAATCGACCTACTCATAGATATTACCCTTTTGGATGCATGAATTGCAGCATAAGAGGAGACGTCTCAAATCTAAGGTGGGCTAACACAAAAAGCACATGATTAGCTTAGTTTTGAGCACCTGGTTTTTACGACTTGGCTTTTAGTAAGGCCCACAAACGTGTCAAAGCCAAGAGAGATTTAGTTTTTCTTTCAAGATTTAGAACCAATACTAAGGATCTCCATATCAATATTTCGGTTTCGGATTCCATAGATAAATCCATCAACACTGATCAGAAGTTTTTCAGTAGCTGTGCAGCAGCTCAAGCAAAACACCGGTTTGGCCCAAACAGCAATTTTTAAGGCCAGGATACTTATATTTAAAGACAAAAAAATACACAATTAACAGTCCTGCCAGGAAAGCACAAAAGGAGTGCTTAGCCAAGGCAGGGAAATAACCGATATTAATTAAACATCAAACAGAATCAACTAACTGAAAAAGGGAGGAGACGAAAAAAATAACCAATGGTTGACGACAAGTATCCATCTTAGCTGGAAAGAAGAAGAAGAGACAGGTGACTACAAAACCAAAATGCAGAAGAATCTCTACCCTTTCGACGACCCAATCAAACAGCAAAAACAGCAGCGTGTTCAGAATGAAATCTCAGCACCAGCTTCAACCAGGGGCGTCACTAGCCTTTTACCTTTGGGGTGGAAGACTCTCTACCCTTTCGACGACCCAATCAAACAGCAAAAACAGCAGCCGTGTCCAGAATGAAATCTCAGCACCAGCTTTAACCAGGGGCGTCACTAGCATTTTACCTTTGGGGTGGGGGGACAGGGATACAGGTGAATTATCGTGGGGCTATTTTCCTTCCTGGAGCAGAGAAAGGAACAGAAGAATTTTTGAGTGTCCAGTTCAGTTGTACTTGACTTTAGTGGTCAAAGGAGAACAAAAATAAAATTGTTTCAAAGGTGAATAATGCAGTTTTGGGCCCCCTCCCCCAAAATTCTTGGAAAGTGGAGGTATCCAATAAAGAAGGGACAGAGTCTTCATCATCGTCTGAAACCCTCTGCTCGTTTTCCAGCAACAGCATTTTCCCTGTCTGCATAATTGCAAGTGCAGTTTCCGCTGTCTGTAAAGTCCCCTGCCAAGCGTCCCGCCGAATTGGGCGCGGCGTCGGTGTCATTCCCTTTTGGATATCGGATCCATGCTTTCGAAGTTTAAAAATTTTGCTAAGACATTTCAGTTGTCCTTAATTTCCGTTTTCGATCGCCTGGCAGGACTACAGTGTCAGGCGCCAGGCGAACGGCGAACTGAGTAAAAAAACGAAATTTAAGACAGAACGGTGAACTGACAGGCGAACTGCAACAGGCGATCAAAAACGCAACTAATTATTTTGGTTGTTGTTGATGCTATGTTGTTTCTCTCTTTTTTATTTTTTACCATACTCCGTCTTTACCTAGACGGGTTACAAATAAAATTTAATTTAATTTAATTCTATATTTTCCAACAAGAAACTTTTAATCTTACTCTTGAACTCTGGCATGCTATTAGCATTTTTCAGTGTATTTGGCAGATAATTCCATATTTTCGAACCGGTAAATTTGATTGAAAAACCAGATGACGTGACACGTCTCGTTTCTGTAACTAGTTCCGATGCATGTCGAGTATCATGTTGGTGAATTTCATCATTTCTTCGAAAAACCGACATAAACGACTCAGGTGCGGTATTCGTGCTTACTTTATATAAAGTTTCTGCAATTTTTTTCCAGAAGTCGCACCACATTTAGTATCTTAAGTTTTATTAAAAACGGCTTCACAGTCTGACGAGGCTCAAGCTTGCAAATAGCACGTATAGCTTTATTCTGAAGAATTTGAACTTGCTTCCATTCTGACTTATAATTTGAAGCCAAATGCTTGTTCCATATAAAAGATATGAGCGGAATAATCTGAAATACAGAATCAGTAATATTTTCCGGGGAAAAATAAATTTCAGTCTATGGAGAACACCAGCAGCCCTTGACAGCTTCATACAAAGAAATTCAATGTGGATTGCCCAATCCAACTTTTCATCAATTATTGTCCCTAAATATTTAATGTGATCAACCCGTTCAATTTCTTCGTGGTCTGCCGTTTCTATCTTGCTGACGTAAACTGGGTCATTTCCATGTTTAAAAATGATATACTCCGTCTTTTTTGTATTGAGGGAAAGCAACCGTTCTTCAAGGAATTCAGTTGCTGCCTGAAGGCACACTTCAGCGTTTGTAACTAGTTGATCACGGTTTTTATGTGTGAGAAATAAAACAGTGTCGTCCGCAAAATTTATTATATAGGCAAAGGGGATATCAGCCGAAAGGTCATTCACATAAAGTAAAAAAAAGTAGCGGTTCACGAACCGATCCCTGGGGCACCCAGCAACTAACATTGAATGGGTCTGATAAGATACCATTAGCAAGTATTTTACAACGTCTGTTTGTCAAATATGACCAATCCATTCAAGAACCGTCGACTTTATCCCATATCCTTCTAATGTTTCAAGAAGGTCGTCAAAATCAACGCAATCGAAGGCTTTTGTTAAATCCAGAAAAATCGCCAGGGAATATAAACCATCATCTTGCGCTTCTCTTATATTGATTATAAGATCCGTAATTGCGGGTTCAGTGGATCTGTTTTTTCCGAAATATATATTGTTTATCAGAAAGAATTTTATTAGCTTCAAAATATTCATAGTCTTTTTGCAGCAAGCTTTTCATATATCTTCGAAAAAATGGGAAGTAAGCTGATTGGTCGATAGTTGTCAATTACTGTTGGGTCTCCTCCTTTAAAGAGTGGGATTAATTTGGATTCCTTTAGTTTAGTAGGGAAAATACCTTCATCAAGGCTTCTGTTTATAAGGACCGTAAGAGGCTCAATGATTCCTGGTTGTATTTTTCTTATTAGTTGCAAAGAAAGTCCATCTAGGCCCGTTGACCTTGTTCCTTTAATTTCACAAATGCATTTTGTTACTTCGTCACATGTGACAGATGTAAATTTTTTCATTTCAGCCATTGTCTGTTGTTTCTTTAGTTTTGGAGATGTTACCTTTGTTTTAGAAATTAGTGTTCTTTTTTATTTTGCATTCGACAGTTTATCTTTTATTTTTTTCAGAGAGCTCAAAGGCCTCTCTCCCAAGTCCTCTGTACTTTCTGCTATTTTGACGGTTTTTGACAGAGAGAAGTCAGGCGCCCTTCTCCTGAGCTGATAGGTCAACTCGTCTCGGAATTGCCAATCTCCGTTTTCTGCAAGCCTGGCCAGAAAGGACTAAGGGCTTAGGATAAATTTGCTGGCATGGAAACGACCCTAAAAATAATATCCTTTTCTACTTTGGCCATTTTGGTCTCAACCGTGCGGGTTGAGACGGAAAACGTCGTGTCGGTAAATCGGCAGTACCGACAAATCGACAAAAACATTTTTCGAATATCTGAAAAAGCTTTGCCGACAAATCGAATCCCTTAAAGTTTAACCAAAAAGCCAACCTATCTTTGTATCATTTAACTGAACACACTGCATTATTTGGATTGTGTTAAAGGACACCTGAATGAAGAGTACAAAGTATCATCCCTATCTGTATGACTTCCGTTTAAATTGCCTGCAGAAAACCCAATCCGAATACGAAATACACTGTCAGAAGTTTCATAACAGATTGCGCATAACACTTTCAAGAATAACACCTTTTCACTTAGAAATAAAGTTTTATGACCAATTAAGTTTACACTATTTCGTGTCTAGACCTACAACAACATCTTCAATTGTTAAAAATACTAACGTGAACGAAAGAAACATAACATATAACATCCCAAAGTGTTATCTGTTGAAACCGCGCATCCTGCTGTTGTCGTTATGTAACTTCTGACAGTGTAGTATTTTTACCTATTGAAGGTGTTGTTGGAGATCTGGGCACGAAATAGTATAAACTTAATTGGTCATAACACTTTTTTTCTAAGTGAAAAGGTGTTATTCTTGAAAGTGTTATGCGCAATCTGTTATGAAACTTCTGACAGTGTAGTGTTTCCAAGCTATGATTTTTGCTCCATTTTGCATGTCCTTATTTCAGTACCGAACAATTTTAGAAACGAACAAATATCACCAATCAACCCTTCTTCTGGAATATTTTTTAACCAGTTAAGCCCAAACGTATATCTAGAAGAATTTCCAATACGATCTGGCCAGCGCTGTACAAGATTTGAATGAATTGCGCTTTTTGTCTTGGAGTCTGCATGTGCAAACCTCCAGAAACGAACATCCCTATTTTGAAACCGTCACGCTCAGGAGAAGAATGCTCTCCGTGGCCATGTCTGTAAATGCATTCTCCATGGTGTGTTCAAGTATGGTTTCATTGTTCAGGTGTCCTTTAAAGGACAGACTCCACAGACTCCAAGACAAAAAGCGCAATTCATTCAAATCTTGTACAGCGCTGACCGGATTGTATTGGAATTTTTTCTAAATATACGTTTGGGCTTAACTGGTTAAAAAATATTCCAGAAGAAGGGTTGATTGGAGACATTTGTTCATTTCTACAATTGTTCGGTACTGAAATAAGGACAGATGCAAAATGGAGCAAAAATCATGGCTTGGAAACACTATTTCGTATTTGGATTGGGTTTTCTGCAGGCAATGTTAATGGAAGTCATACAGATAGGGATGATACTTGGTACTATTCATTCAGGTGTCCTTTAAGGGATTATTTCGTAGCAAAAGTTCTATGGGAACAAAGCTTGGCGTTTGAGAGGCGATGCGAAATTTCTGGCGAAACAATTTTAGTCCGCTACGGATGCCGAATTGGCCAAGACGAAGACGAATCCGCGTTCTATGGGAACAAAGCTTTACTCGAAAAACTTTCCACGTTCGTTTCTTCCATTCCAGCTACCGCCTGACCTGGCTCCTTGCCATGAAGGGCCGATTCGCGCTATTTTTTCTCGGAAGGCGTAGCGGAAGAGAACTTGAGCCACTCCATGTCCGCCGGGAAAACTTGATTTTACGTTTCGGCCGATCAATCCTTGCCAGTGAAAATTATCCTCCAAGTACGAAAAAAAAAACTAACAAAACAACATGAACAAGCTAACATCATATATTATTTTCTTGCCTGTGTCTGCCGTCGTGACCACGGGGAGCAGTTTTAAAAAATTTACATTGAACCTTCGCTTCGGAGAGCAAGGAGTCTGTACGAGTCGACAAGCGCTAAGAAAAAAATCGCAAATTTCATGGGGTGCTGGCATTTCGAAAAACGACACGCCTAAGCCAGGTTATCGAAAAAGATGATTTCTAGTACAAGTTGTGCTTTAAAGCTGACAAATGAGCTTTAAAGGCTTAAAAATTATCTTTCCATGATGAAAAAGCTCAGCAATATCGTTTTTCGAAAACACCATTACTTTAGATATTCTGCCCGATCTAGCACCGGCGACAGGACGGACGCGGCACCAAAATCTCCTGGTGCCAGTTAAATGTCGCACTAACCGGTATTCGAATCCTTTTGTACCATATTTCACTGAGAAGATTAACAAAAAACAAGTGAATTCCAGGTGATTTATTTTCTTTTATTTAATAATTCAAGTATATTTTAACGCATGAAACGTAATGGTCGACGTATTTAGTGCCATGTCGGCGCCACGAGTTGGATCAATAAAAATATGTATCTATATCTATCTATCTGATGACAGACAAAATTCGGCCGCCCGAACGCGACCTCCCATCTGTGCGCCCTCGGATTCATATGGAGAGAAACAACGAACGCGGCCTACCTGTGACGGTGCGGGCTTGAGCTTCAGCTTCCTTCTCTCGTCTGATTCTCTCCTTGCGACTAACTCTGGGAGCAGCTTCTACCGACTCTTCTGGGTTCTCATCTCTAGGCCTCAATTCGGAGAAATTGATGGAACCATCCGACGAGCCTGCTGAAGAAAATAAAATCTACTTTCTTTCTTTAGCTAATTTCTCAACGACAAGCGGCAACGCCAGCCAGATTGTCTTCATTTTAATTATTATAACTGAAAGGCAAAATTCTATTCCACTAGGATTGTAAATATAAGTTATTTCTCTTTCGTACTCTAGTTTCTTGTTGTTGTTTCTTTCCCCTTGTATTTACTCCATGCTACAGTAGATGTATGCTTATTTGAACGTTTGGCGACTTAGCACATTGCCATTTTCGACCACTTGCTGTGAAAAAAAGTAAACTCAGGGTTCGTGCGCTTGCTCTTCCACGTTTTTCCCTGACTTTTCCCTGACCTTTTTTGGTTCTTTTCCCTGACCTTTTCCAGCAGTTTTCCAACACCTTTCGATTACCTCAGTGAAAATGCCGCAAAAATCTACGATATGACTCATACAATAGCAAAGATTTATTCGACTTCTTCCTGAACAAACAAGCCGTCGTTTACGTTGAAGCACAGACTATGACGCCTCAAGGAACTGATAAACTTTGGGCAGAGAACCGACGAAAAAGAAACTTCCAGTAAAAAAAAAACGATGCATAAGTCTTCTAACCTTCTGCGACTTTTCACGATTTTCCCTGATTTCCCTGACCAAAAAAAATTTCCCTGACTTTTCCCTGATTTCCAGAGCCGCACGAACCCTGTGAACTATCAGCTAGCTAGCTCATCAACTACCAGCTCACTCAAATCAACTATCAGGCGATTCCGCGTTCTGTGGGCACCAAGCTTTACTCGAAAAACTTTCCAGGGTCGTTTATTGCAGTCCAGACAGCCTCACGAGGACCATTGCCAAGAAGGGCCGATTCGAGTAATTTTTTACTCGAAAGGCCGAGCGGTAGAAAACTGATAACGGCACAGAGTTCGGCCGCGCGACGCGACCTGCCACACAGAGGGCGTCTAAATTGGCGACAAATTCGCGACATCCAGGCGAAATCGAAGGGTATGACAGACTGGGGACGAATTCACCCGAATTTTATTTCCAGAAATGCAGTAGTTGCGTTTTTGCAGTTATCGTGGTATCTGGCCAGATACCGTGGTAACTGATCGTTGTATCTGAAAAAGTCATCTCACTTTCCCCATCACCAACTATAGAGCCTAGGATTTTGTAAAATTGGTTGGAAAGAAGTTTGGCACTTGGTGATGTGACCGGACATCAGTTTTTCTTTTGGGATAACTTCGAAACGCGCAATTTCGGTAATTATCGTCTTTTCAGAGCAACCACAGTATCAGATGCCACGGTAACTGCAAAAACGAATAATTGCAGATCTAGGTATCGTGGTAACAGATACCATCTTTTGGGATAACTCCGAAACGCGCAATTTCGATAATTCTCGTTTTTGCAGAGCAACCACAGTATCAGATGCCACGGTAACTGCAATAACGACTAATTGCAGATCCAGGTACCGTGCTAACAGATACTATGGTATCTGCAAAAACGTAACTATTGTCTTTCATGTTTATACTACTGAATGGGTAAACCGACAAGCTGTTCTACATCCATCGTTTCTGGATTTTAAATTATTTGCCTGGCGTTACAATTTTTTTCGGCTCGGAGCCAAAGCCTGACAGAGCGTTTTTCTGACCTGACGATGGGTTTTGTCACGCCTGGCGTGACGGATATCGCCAGGCGTGGCTAAATTCGCTCTATATGTGAGCTGGGCTTTAGATTGAGAGAAATAAGGGACGCGGCCTACCTGTGACCGCGCGGGATTTTGCTTCAGCTTCCTTCTCTCGTCGGATTCTCTCCTTGCGACTAACCCTGGGCGGAGCTTCAACAGACTCCTCTGGGTTCTCATCTCTAGGTCTCAAATCGGAGAAATTGATGGAACCGTCCGACGAGCCTGCTGGAGAAAACAAATCTACTTTCTTTCTTTAGCTAATTTCTCGACGACAAGCATCAATGCCAGAAAGATTTTCTTCACGTTATTACTATAGCACCGAAAAGCCAAAAACTATTCCACTAGGTTTGTAATTAAATACTCCCTGAGCACAAATTTTTCCACACCTTCAATGTCCACCGAAGCTTTCAACTTTCCATGGAGCTTTCCACCAGCTTTCCAAGGATCGGAATCACTTTCCGAGAAAGCTGCTTCGGTTTCCGAAGTGCGAAAACCGGTGCGGAATGCTCGGCAACTTTCCGAAGCAGTGCGAAAACCAATGGAAAATTATTCCAACTTGTACTTTCCAGCTCAAGAAAACCAACCTTTAGCCAAGACGTGAAATATTACAAACCTATATTCAAACAATGGATAAAACGGGTACGTCCGCTACGATGCTTTGGCAGCGATATTTCGACCCTTCTTGGCAAGGGTCCGCGTCAGGCTGTCAAACATCAGGGACAACACTGGGGAAGAAAGGAACCTTGCTTGCAATATCGCTGACAAAAGCATCGTGGCTGACGTATCCGTTTTACCCACTGTTTGAATCTAGGTTTATAATGTTTCCGATATCTAGCCTAAAACAGTGGTTCCGACAGGTGGTACGCGTACCCAAAGGAGTACGATGGAACCTCGCAAGGGATACGCGAAGGTCCCAAGATCAAGTTGGCCTATCGTTTAATACCTCGCTCCAGGTCAGTCCCCTAAAAGTCTCTCCTACATCGGACTTCAGCAATTACGCTTCACTGAATTCCGAGACTTTTATTCCGAACTCGGACAGTTAAAATCCGATGGAGGATTAAAACGCTCCAATGTAAAATACTGCAGGCTAAGTTATGTGAAAGCGGAGATTTTTTTTTTTTTTCAGTGTAACTTAGTTTCAGTATCGTTTTCAAAGTCAGATCGTACGCAATTTTACATTCAAATGCCTTATCACTGATGATAATAAATATCGTCATTTTGAATAGTATAACAACAATTCGTAAAAAAAATAAGGGGGAACGTCATGTTTTTGAACCTAGATTAGCGTTACGCAACCTTTAAACCTTGATTAGGGGTACGCTGTGTGGAAAATGTTCTGAACCACTGGGCTAAACGATAGTTTTTGTGAGCTGGTAAGTAATCGGAATCACTTTCCAATGGTTTTCCCGCTGCTTCGGAAAGCTGCCAAATTTTCCGCACCGATTTTCGCTCTTCGGAAACCGGAGCAGCTTTCTCAGAAAGTGATTCCGACCCTCGAAAAATCAGTGGAAAGCTCCACGGAAAGTTGAAAGCTTCGGCGGAAGTATTGAAGGTGTGGAAAAAAACACGGCAAGATGAGATAGGGGCTGAAATGGGACACTCCAGTTACCCGTCACTTATTCACTTAAAGAGGCTGAAGACCCGATGAAATGCGTTACTTCGTAGCTTCGCTATTCAGTAATAATCGATTTTCATATCATGGGATTTCCCAGTCGGATTTCTGGTACATTTATGCACTTGTACCTGTGTTGTATGCTTGACGAAAAGGATTTACGAAAAAATAATGATAATGATAAAAAAATTTATGATATTAATGATAATTATATGCAGTAAGGTACCTTCCGCGAGCTCATCACTGGCCACTGAAAAGCCACGTTTGTGTTCAGATTTAAATTTTCCGCGTCCTAGTAGAATTTTGCGTTGTGAGGACGGGCGTAGATTTTCTGAACGTCGTACGCAGATTTTCTGAACGCAAACACTGAAGAAGAAAAAATCCTTAATACAATCCATCCAAATAAAGCAGTATATTCAGTTAAATGATATAAAAATAAGTTGGCTTTTCATTTAAACTTTAAGGATGACTTCGCTGGAACATACGAGAACAGAGGATATGTCCAGTTAACCTTATATCGACGAATTTCCCACGCAGTTTCAGCTTTCCATGTGTTTCCGCGATCAATCCAACGGGGTAGTGGAAAGCTATTCGAGGGATAGGATTCTCCCAATTTTTCGCGATATAAGTGATCAGACACATGATAGCTGCAAAAACGACAGAAGGCAGATCTAGTTACCGTGGTATCAGATACCATGGCAACTGCAAAAACGCAAGTATAGTTGGGTCCAGACAGAAAACTTCGATTATTTCGCTGATTTCGAGTGTGGCGAGAAAGGTTTACAAGAAAACAGAGGTATTTGAATGAACATGTTCGCACGAGGCTGAGATCTCGCTTCCTGAGATCGGGTAAAATAGAGGAGCAAAAGCTTGCGCAGATTTTCACTAAACCTCGTCGACTAAGCTGGCTCTGTTAGTTACAATTTTTCCTCATTCCATCCTCGTAGCATTTGTAGTTGAGGAGGGTTTTCGCGAGCTCGAAAGCAAAGTCGGAACCACTTTCCAATGATTTTCGCGCTACTTAAGAAAGATGCCGAACTTTCCAACCAGGTTTTCGCGCTTTGGAAACCGAAGCAGCTTTCCCGGAAAGCGATTTCACGAGGTTAGTGGAAAGCTCCGTGGAAAGTTGAATGTTTCGGCGGGATTTTCAAAGGTGTGGAGAAAAAACAGCGCAACTATCACTAATAAACAAAAAAAAATGGCAATCGTAATTACGGTGACTTCGATGGAATATATGAGAATCAAAGAACCTGAACCGTTAAGTGAACCATATTTATTCGAAAAAGTTTGTAATTCAACATTTGCTCGGCGACATCAGCTTTCCAAGCGGGAAAGTGCAAAGTTCTCCTAGGAATCGCTTTCCCAGTTTTCGCGATGAGCTTCGCTCGTCGAGAGGTGATTCCGAGATCTCGCAAAAACCCTCCTTTGATCCAAATAGTTGAATTATAAGAAAAAAGATCTCATTACCTTTCAATGGGACACTCTTGGCAGCTGCCAATCTTCTCTCTCGGAAATTCTTCCTCGGTTCGACCACATCCGACACCTCAGGGTTCTCGTCCTGCGGTCTAAGCGCACTCCAATCGATGGAAGATCCGCTCGAAAAGTTGGCCACATCAACATGGGAAGCGAAGGAGACGGAAGACATTCTTTTCTTGGAGTCTGGAAACGTGGGAACTACTAATTACGGAATAGCAGGTGGTATAGCCAAGCATGAATTAAAGGAAAACGAACACGGTCAACGTAAAACACCAAAGACATAACCAAATTCACAAAGAAAACGACTGAAGTAACATAGAACGGGGGGTGGTTAGAAGTTGTAGAACCAAGAACAAATAATTTGCTGCGAATTATCTATGGCAGTTCCCCCCTACCATACTCCTTTTACCTCAAAGAATTTAAAACTGAATCCCTTTCTTCCCGCCGCGAAAAACTTTGCCGCGACTTTGGATCCTCCCTTCTCCAGCATCCCATGTACCGTTCATTCCTTCCCCCACCCTTTGTTCCCGTAAGATCTCGTCCCCCCCCCCCGAGAAGTGGCTGAAAAGGTTCCCAAACTGACCTCAATCTACCGTAACGCTACGCGCTACAGTAGAAGCTTCGTGCCGAGCTTCGTAAAGCAGTACAATGATCTTTAGCATTTATCTACCTTGTTATTTTTTTTTTCTTTTAAATTATCTGTTGACAACATATTTTATCTCTATTTATGACTACTAAAACATCGTATTTGGGCTCTGCCCACGAGAGATATGTTTTGCTTTGTTATTAAATAAATCGAAAATGAATCCAATAGAAAATACCTCTTTGGTCCCTATGCAGCGACTATGGATACCCTGATAAAACTGAGCGATGCTAGTGGTACTTGCTGTGAGGTCTGAGTTGATACCCGTCTACTTCCCTCTTCGCCGCCGCGCTTACAAGATGAAAAGCCGTAGGATGCATGCAGGGGTGGAGAACCCGGTCTGCAGCGAGTTAAACGTGACGTCATAATGGTAGACAACCAATCAGCTGTAAAGGACGACTCAGACGGCGTTTGTATTCTTCTGCGGGGTTCCACTGCGATACAGCTGTTTGTAGAGGTACAGAAAGCGGTCGAAACCCATGACGAAAAACTGAAGACACGAGAAAATTTACAACGATAACGATTGGAATAACAGACAAAGGGGGAAGTCAGAAGTCAGAACAGCAAGCTACAGCCTTGAAGCTACTATCTGTTATGTAGGGAAACAAAGAAGAAGATAAATCCATTCTGGTATCTCACATATCAGCAAAAAAAAAATGGTTGAAGGGTAGGGACTGGTTCACAAGTTTGCTTTTGAGGCCTAGCCCTTTCTGTTCCTCTCTCAATTCCTTCTCTATGACTCCCGACTCTTCGCTATTCCACTGAATTCCGATATTCCACTTCGCTATTCCGACTGAAGCGTTAAAGGCTCCGATTCAAGTGAAACATTGTAGTAGCAAACGCCTAGATATGACATCTTTTCGTGTCGGAATCGCATGTGAACCCGGTGGAGGTGCTGGCAGGGGCGTAACTAAGGGGGGGGGGGTAGGGGTATATTCATACAGTGGATAAAACGGATATGTCAGCTACAATGCTTTGGCAGCGATATTTCGGCCCTTTTTGGCAAGGATCCCTCGTCAGGCTGTCGAAAGTCAGGGACAACGACCCCCCCCCCCCCCCCCGCCCCCAACATGGTCTAAGAAGGAAATTCGTCGGCACAATTTGGCCCAAAATGAGCTTTCGTCGGCGCGAAGACTGTTCGGAAATCTTGAGACTCGCTTAGAGCGGAGGGATCAGGAGGAGCTTGGTAGGCGTGAAACTGAAAAGCCCTACACGTACAGTTCCAGATTCGGACCGGATCCGGGTACTGTGGGGGAAGTTGAAGGGGAGCTCCTGGATATCTTGCCACTTGTGACATTCATAATTCTTGAACGCGCGATCCAATCCGGATTGGATTGGACCTTCAAAGCTCAAAGCTGGCGAGAGCACTTGTCCTAGACGTTCGACTTGAATGACTGGATTGTGTTCAAACAATGGATAAAACGGACACGTCAGCTACGATGATTTGGTAGCGATACTTCGGCCCTTCTTGGCAAGGGTACTCGTTAGGCTGTCGAACGTCATTCGGACCGCATGCGACCTGTCGCTGAAATACACGCTACTACCCTCTCCCAAGTTCCGTGTTAGACGTCAGCTCTTGATTTTATTAAACTATTTACAACTTGTAAGACCAATGATGAAAGAATGAACTCTCGAACGAGTAAACCCATCTCTGTGAAACTTGACAGCAGAGCAAAATAACACTAGGGAGTAACGCCGAGAGTTGAAAAAAGTGTAAATCACTCGAATAACAGTGACACTAGCACCACTAGCGATACTGGAACTCAATCGGTCGTGAACCAGCGCTGGCTCCAATAACTTCATGTTCTGAACAAAGCAAAAAAAAAGATACGACCGGTTTCCTCGATGTGTGCATACCGCGTCTTAGCTTTACTAGAAATTTCTAAACAAGCAAGTTTGTCTCGCTTTAAATGTCGCAAGCGCAGTGGGCACCGCTAAGATTATGGCCTATTTGCGAAGCAAGGAAAGCATAGGTCTCGACCCTACTCGCTAGTTTTATTTTGCTCTGCTTGAAAGTTAGCAAGAATATTGCCCCAGATATTCCATTTAAAGGTCTAGACTGAATTGGGTGACTGTCGGAGCAGTTGAAAGTGGGGTTTACCGGAAACCTTGGGGCTCGCTTAGCTCGGAGGGATCGGGACGATAATTTATGGGCATGACACTCAAAAGCCATGAAAATGAATTTACATATTCGGACCGCACCCGGGCTTTCTCGGGGGAGTTGAAGGGGGGAGTTTCGGAATATCTTACACTGTCACTTGTCCCATGTCACATCACATCTGTTTCTTACTTAAAAAAAAAAAAAAAAACAGAGATAAATCTAACGGTAGGCTACTCACTTGCATTTTTCATGGCACCGGCTTTGGTAGAAGACCCGGACGATTTTTTTGAGCTCATGCTTGTACTGCAATGAAACACATAAAGTTATAGATCAGACACAGTAAACTATTTAGGATCTGAAACTGGAAAAGATATAGTTCTGAAAGAACCGAATCGTTTACCCGAATCGAATCGAAATACAGTTCAGAAATAAATAAAGAAATGCGCAAGCGTCTGCCCAGCGGCGGTAAGATTCAGAGGAAAACTCGAAATTGTGTAGGTGGTTCGTATTTTTGCCTTGGAAAAGATACAAACAGGCTATGTACGAACACCGGAACCCGTGGCATTATTCCTGTAAGATAATTTTACGAAAAAAAGAAATGACACAAACAGAGGAAAGGATACAATACTCTACATGACTAAGTCCAAAACACGCCAGTAAGCCTCGCGAAGAACGAGAAACGCCCGAACGACACAAACTCAAAAATTCGAATCCCGTGTCAACCAATCATGGCTTCCGTTGGGTACAGCTGTGGTTACGCTTCCGGCTCTTCCGTTAGGTACACGGCGACTCTGCATCGGCACGGAGAGTTAAAGCCAGGCTTTACCTTCCAGATGCCCAGATGTCCGAGCAGAGCAAATTAACACCTTGTGTTGTTTTACTCTGTGTCCGAGGCTTCCACATGGCGAAGCCAGATTTTCATGATAATACAATTAATTTTGCTATTCTTCCTGTCTCCTTCGCGCTTCAAATATCTCTCAAATCCCAGTCACAACTGACAATCACTTTCCATTCTCTTCCTACATTTGCATATGCAAGGTACAAATATAGTTTCGGATATTTCGGTTGGACTTCCGGCAAACTGTCTCAGCGAAAAACAAACTAAATTATAAAATCCACAACAATACGAACAGAAAAACGAAACGGACACAACAAACCATAAAATGACATGTATGGTAACAAAAAAAACAGAAGAACGATGCGGACTGAACGACCTTCCAGTTTCCCACCTTGAAGGTTTCTCCTGATCTGGCCACTGTTGTACAAGAGAGTTACCAACCTCAAACAAGATTTCAAATTTCCAGAGAAGTCTTTCCTTCAGAGAGATATGTCAGGCTTAAAAAGGAACCACAAAATACAACAAAAATACTAGACTGAAGCTAATAGAATGATTAAATACTGGAGAAATAGATTTTACTTCAATATTTCTAGTTAATCATATTTTTTTTCAAACAATTTCAACTCATTTTTACCTGAGCTCGAATTCCTTCCCGTAATTTACAAAGTATTGAAAAAGGTAAGAGTTATCAAAGTTAATAGCCAGAAAATCCTTTATCAAGAAGGTTCAAACAAAGAAAAGGCATATACTTTGAATATTTTGGGACTTAAGAGTGCTGAAACAAAAATCACATTTTACAGCTTGACTGTCAACACAGCATAGAAATTTCATTTTAACAATTTTGCGGCCAAATTCGAGATTATGTACAAACAAAGTCACATACCCCTCCTATAGTCTCCTACCAGGTAGGTTTCCTCTGATCTGACTGTCAAGTAATCTCGTGAATCTGAGGTTTGTCCCAGTATCTACATATATCAGTGGGGTTTCTGCCAATCTGGCTGCTCTGCTCTGGTGTTCTCCTAAGCAGGAGGTTTGCCACAAGGGCACAAGTCTGCAGTGATATCGAGCATGTTCTATCCTTCAAACCCTTCTGATATTTGACGATTCAAAATGGAACTTCTAACAATAGTAACTATTAGTTACTATTTTCGTTCCAACCTCGTAAAAAGTTACTGCGCCAAACGTTTAAACCTTCCCAAAATAGTGACTAGCAGTGACTATTTGCTTACCTGCTTACCATGCTCAGGAGCGTAGTAAGTGTGGTAATTACGAATCTATGTTACTTGATTAGTTGGATCAGTCCCATGATATTTTGCTGAAAAAAGAAAAATTCTTTCCAACCTTGGTGCCAAGAAGCAAAAATTCATGATGTCATGCATAGTAACTACAGTAAGGAGGGTGGAACATGCTTATGATCTACTACAGGAGAGATAACTGTAAAAAAAAAATCTTGCAGTATTTGCTACTGGGATTAATCCTATCTTTATTGAGATAAGATTACCCCTATTTCGGATTAATCTTATCTCAATAGAGATAAGATTAATCCCAGTAGCAAATACTGCATCCATATTCAGAGAAACTTTTTACAGTGTACCTGACTCCTTTTTAAACTAACTCGAATGTTGCCGGTAAAATGCTAAAATGAAATGTACATGCTGTCCTGACAGTCAAGAGGCAAAATATGACTTTTTTCAACAGTCATGTGTCCAAAATATCCAGATTCTGTGCCTTTTCTTTGTTTTGAAGCGGCTTTGATTAGGGATTTTCTGGCTATTGACTTTGAGCATGTCCCACTCTTCTAACAATAGTAACTATTAGTTACTATTTTTGTTTCCAACCTCATGAAAAAAATTACTACGCTGGCCATTCCAACCTTCAAGAAATAATAACTATAATATCTATTTGCTTACCATGCTCGGGAGCATAGTAAGCATGGTAACCAGATGGTAACTATGCATCTCTGTAATTTGATTGGTCAGGTTTGCCTGTGGCATGATACTCTGCTGGAAAATAGAAAAATCTTTCCAGCCTTGACAGCAAAAAGCCAGAATTGATGACATTGTGCGGTAAGTAGGGTAGAACACGCTCTTTGGTAACTTTACCTTTTTCAGCGTTTTGTAAGTCACGGCAAGGAATTCGAGCTAAGGTTAAAATGAGATGATCTTGTTTGAAAAGAAAAATATGTTATCTAGAAATATTGAATCAATATTTATTTATCCAATCTGTAAACCATTCAATTAGCTTCAATCTCATATGTTTGTCATAATTATTGGTTCCATTTTAAGCCAGATAGATTATTCTGATGGAAAAACTTCTCTGAAGAAGATTTGAAATCTTGTCTGAGGTTGGATAGACAGACACACCCTCCTGTAGGTCTGCGAAACCTCCCAGAATAGAGGTTAGGCAGTTCAAGAGTTTGGAAAACTGATCCAATTTTAGATTAGATTAGATTATATATGGGGGTTTATTGGAAAAAATACTAGGAAATACAAAACCCTCCAGAAGTTTACACTTGTTAAGAGGTTTAACAAACCCCTTTGACAGATTAACCTACATAACACTACTACATGACTACAAAATTGAGAAACCTCCAAGGAACCAGGCAGAACTCTTATCTTCAATGCTTAAAGTGCAAAATTAACACAAAATACCACGTTCGACTTTCTCAGCTTACATCAAATCAAAATACCAGGATTTCAACTAAGTACACAGTACACATGCCAAATTTCAATTTGTCTCTTCCGCCAGAATTTAAGCGCCAAATGGGACTTTTCATAGAGTAAACACCAAAAGAAGAGCTAAGAGATTAAATGGACAATAAAGACGATATCGTTTGAAGCTATAAAACACGGAAAATACGTCTCTGTTTACTTTTTATCTTAATTTACGGTTTCATATTATTTTTTGTACTGGCAAGGCTTTATATAAATATGTGCTGGTCTCTGGGTCAGGTTTAGTCCGGTCTTCACCAGTGGCGCCATTTGGAGGGGGGGGGGGGCAGGGGGAGGGGGGGAATGAATTTGAAGGGGTCTAAAATCCGAGGTTTTTTGTCTATATTTCTTTTTGTTTGATATTCTGAAGTAAAGGCATTTGCCAAATCGTGAGTTTCACACTGCAGCGCACAGCTAGTAATCTGGTTTTGAATCGAAATCTTTGGATTTTAGCAGAAAAAAGGCTGATTTTTATTTTTATGGCACTTGCAGCCTCTGGCTCAAGTGCCATATACCGATCACAATTCCGTCTGTCGGTCGGTCCGAGTTTTTTGTCCCACTTATCCGAGTTAGGGTACTTCCAGATGTGCTAGGACAATGAAATTTGGCAGGCATATCAGGGACCCGACCAAACTAACCTGGAAATAATCAGTTTCCCGATCCGACCATATGCGGGGGAGTGCGGGCGCTGGAAAATTGAAAATCTAGGGCATTTTGTCACACTTTTTCGAGTTAGGGTACTTCCAGTTGTGCTAGGACCATGAAACTTGGCAGGCATATCAGAGACCCGACCAAACAAACTTAGAAATAATCAGTTTTCTGATCCGACCATTTTGGGGGGGGAGTGGAGGGAGGGGGAATCCGGGAAATTGAGAAGTGTGTAACTTTCGAACGGGTGATCGGATTGTAATGAAACTTCATAACTGAATAGAATATATATCTGTAATGTCCCGTTTAAAGTCTTGACCGGATTCGGTAGCCAGGGGGGAGTTGGGGGAGGGGAGACCGGGAATTTCAAGAAACGGTTAGAATGGACGGATCGAGTGAAACTTGCTGGGAAGAACAAGCATCTGCTCTAGATAAGTCCTTTAGACCATTGTACCGGATCCGGACACTGATGTGGGGGGGGGGGGTCCCGAAATTCCGGTGATGGTGGTTTTGGGGATTTTCACGATGAAACTTGGCAGGCATATCAGGGACCCAATCAAACTGACTTCAAAATAAAAATTTTGTCGATCAGATAATGGTGGGGGAGTGGAGGGAGGGGAATCCGAAATTTTCAGTCATGCGTAATTTTGGAATGGGTGATCGGATTCGCGTGAAATTTAAGAATTGAAATGAGTTCATTTCTCCGATGCTTTTTTTCATATCCGGACCGGATCCGGCAACTATTGGGGGGGGGGGGGGAAATACGTGACCCGTTTAGAATGGACGGACCGGGATGGAACTTTGTGGGAAGAACAAACAGATGCTCTAGGTAAGTCATTTGCTGAATCGGATTGGCTACGGGCACCGCGGGGGAGCTGGGGGGGGGGGGGATGGACCGGAAATCTCGAGAAACGGTTAGAATGATGGTATCGGAGTGAAACTTGCTGGGAAGAACAAACATCTGGTCCATTTAAATCTTTTACATAATTTGACTGGATCCGGACACTTGAGGGGGGGGAGGAGGGGGTTTCCCGGAATTCCGTTTTTTGGGGGATTTTCACGACGAAACTTGGAAGGCATATCAGAAACCCGGTGAAACTGACTTGGAATAAAAAAAAATCCTCGATATGATAGTCTTGGGGGGGGGGAGTTGAGTTAGGGGAATCCGGAATATTGAGTTATACGTAACTTTGGAATGGGTGATCGGATTCGAGTGAAATTTAATAATTAAACAGAGGACATTTTTCTCTGGTGACCTTTTTCATTTCCGGACCGAATCCGGCAATTATTGGGGGGAGGGCGGAAAATACTTGACCCGCTTAGACTGGTGTGATCTGGATCGAACTTCGTGGGAATTACAAACAGATGCTCTGGATTAATCATTTACAGAACCGGATTGGCTCCGGGTATTGTGGGTGGAGCTGGAGGAGGGGGGGGAGGTCTGGGATTCCAGTGATCGCGCGTTAAGGTACTTCCAGATGTGCTAGGACGATGAAACTTCGCTGGAATATTGGAGACTCAACAACATTTGCTTAGAAATTGCTACTTCCTAAATCCGATTATCCTTAAAGTACCAATCTTGACCGCAAAGTAAAAAAAATACTTTTAAGCAATATATGCATTTTCGTGATGCCCATCAGCCCATTAGCAGTTTTGCCTCAAGGGTTTCGCTTACAAATGAAGTTCCAGCTCCCTTAGAGTGCGCATCTCAACCGCAAAGTCGAAACTTACTTTTGATCAATCAAATCATCTTAACCCATGCAATTTCCATATGAGCTTACAGCTCTTGTTTAAGTATCGCAGAAGAAATTCAAAAAAAATCTCGGAAAATCTGGGACCCAAATTCCGGAAGGTGAAGACTCACTGTTTGTGCTTTTCTCCGGACTTGTTCCATATTTAAGCTTGATTTAGGATAAACCAGGTTGAATGGAATTTTTTCAGCGATGAAAATTTCAAGACCGGATTTTCTGCTGTTGATAAAATCTTAGCTTTCCAGCACGGCGTTGACGATGGTGGCGACTCAAAACTCCATTGTGTGACCTCACAAGCTTGATTTGATTGTCTGTCTGTACCACGTAAGTAGAGCTCGTTCTTAATGCAGAGCTCTTACTAGAAACGGTCTTTTCACGATATAATGGTTCAGAAATATCGTTTTTGAAAAATATCAGTACTTACCCCGCGAAAATAGGGAGTTTCTAGTTTGCGCTAGTCGACTGTGTCAAATGGTGTGTTCTACCCTACTTACCGTATTTTTGACGTGAAGGCTGGAACGTATTTCTCTATTTTCGCCAATTGTCACTACATGGGGTAATTCCGCCAATCACGGTACAGAGATCCGTCGTTATTACGCTTACGCTCCCGAGCGTGGTAAGCAAAGAGTTCCTGTTAGTTACTATTTCGAGAAGGTTGGAACGGTCAGCGTAGTAACTTTTCACGAGGGTGGAACGAAAATAGTAATTAAGAGTTACTATTGTTAGAAGGGTGGAAAACACTAAAAGACTTCCGGCTCACCGTAGAGTAGGTTCCACGCAAAGTATTCGAAAACTGTGCGCACCGTGGTCGAAAGTGGGAGAAGCTAAGGAAAAGATGAAGAGTCCGAAATATAACATGGAACCGTTGGATTGCCAAGGATTCCAAGAAAAAAAAAAAAAAAAATGAGGTTGCTCCTGTCCTTTGGAAGAGCTTCCAGCAAAGTTTGTGCTGCTTCGCTGGCAAACTCGGCTCGTCTGAAAAAGTGCTAGATTTGTGGGTGGAAACGAAATAGTGGCGAATGACGGGTATTTCTGAAGCGTATAATTCTATAGGGGGAGCCAGGGGGGGGGGGGGGCAATGAAAATAGAAAAGGCAGAGTATGACCGTTCCCTCAAGAGGGAAGGGTTCGCCTCCCCGAACATAAAGGATGAATATTCTTAAAGCACACCTCGCACTGTTTACTTTTTATGTTCCAAAATTCAAAACTATCTGAATATTCAGAAGATAGGCTCTGTTTTTTGAACAAATCATCAACGGCCTTTCCTGTTCCTAGTCTTTTCCCAGACCCATTTACTTCTAGAAAAATCTCGGCAAACATTCAGAAAACCGGTTTTACGCATCAATAACATGAGACGCGAACACTCGTTGGGAGCATAATGCTCATAGAATGCTCACTTGTGAATCACGGCAAGTGTAAAGATTGGTGTGGTGTCGTTAGCGGGCTCAGAATGTAACATATCAAATTTGGTTCTCCGGGTTTGAAAACTAACGAATGCTGTTACAGAAGTAGGTTGCATTGGCAATAGAGGTAAGACATGTCCCTTAACTGATCATTCCATTAGATATTTTTTTTTTATTATGAATGGTGGAAATGAGAAAAATGGCTGTAGCGAATGAAATGGTAGTAAGTAAGTAAGTAAGTAATTTTATTACCCGAAAATTCACATGAAATTAGGACGGAGTATGAAAATGAAAAAGAAAAGAGAAATCACTTTACGGAACATTATCAAAAGTATTTACACACTATGTACATTAACAATAACTACTGGCAGAGGATGGCTAACCACGGGTTCGCTCCTCCCTTAGCCTTTTCCAGAAAATTCTCAACGACACGGTTAAAACAAACTGTTGGATCGGATACACCGTACGTACGCATGATACAGGAGTTCCTCGCCCACGGGGGAAGTCTCAGAAGGAACTTCGCGAATCGAAAAAACAGAACTCTTACTTGAGCACACTGGGCGGACGACAAGTATTTCCAAAAAGGTTCTATATACAGTACATGTGGAAGAGCAATGGCATTATACAGCAACGCGAGGCATCTGTGGCAGAACCGATGTCTGTTACCAATAATTGACCCGTACGCAATCCGGATTTTCGCCTCTACGTGTCGTACAAGCAGCGTTGCGGTGGAGTGGAGGCTTCGACCGATTGGTAAACCAAGGTAGGTAATACTCTCAGATGGTTTCACAACTGAATCGCCTAAAGAAATTTCTTCTTCGCAATACTCCGCGTTGAAAAACAATACAGCCGATTTCGACACATTAAACGATAAACCTACGTTATTGTATTCCCTATTCAACACGTCAAAATTCTTCGATAGTCGATCAGCAGACCTGTTCAAATTAAGCAGGTCGTCAGCATACGTCATCAACGAAACATCAATCCCTTTTGAAACACAAGACGTAGCTACCTGGGCTTGTGCTGGCAAAACACTATTGTTATACAAACTCGGGAGGCACAACTGAGCCTTGCCTTACCCAATTTAAGAACCGGTACAACAACGGATTCGGCCGTACTTGAAGGTATTTTGATTTGCGCTTTAAGGTTATTGTACATATAATATAAAACTCTAACAATACACAGATTTAGCCCTTGTTTATACGGTTCTAGAAGGATCTGCGCATGCACCGACGAGTCAAAAGCCCGGCTTACATCAAAAGAACCAATAACTAGTGGGTCACCCGTTGCCTCAAAATCAGAGAAAATAGCAGCAAGGGCGAAAAGAGCGTCAACGCAACCAAGACCTCTTGGAAAACCAAACTGGTGGTTTGGCATTTGGCAACAGTGTCTAACATTCGACGATATAAGCATTTCAAGAAGCTTGCGTAAAACTGGCGACAAGGTAATTGGGCGACACGAGGAGCAAATGTTAGCTGGCTTCCCTTTTTTCAGGATGGGCGTAAGCTGTCCTGTACAGAAAACGTCTGGTACAATACCGACGACAAATATGATCTGGTGCAATAATGTTAACATTTCATACAAAAGACGAGTACCATTCATAAGGTGAAGTGCACACAAACCGTCAACTCCGCGCGATTTTTTCTCTTTCAGCTTAAATGCATTTGCAGTTACATCCGAAACAGATACGGTGAAGTCCGGAAAGCTCGAATTTGATAGCATAGATTCAAGTTGCTCGGTATAAGGTCTAGTCACACTGGGATCAGGGGCACTAAATTTGCTCGTAAAGTATGCTCGCCAGTCGTTGGGATCACAAGACATGGACTTAGGCGTGTTTTGGCGATCTTTCACTCGGTCTTTCCATAAACGACTTGGATCATTGATTATTTTCTCCGTATATTCATTTTTCACTTTTGTGCGATGCTGCTTGCAATCCACTTCTCCCTGTTCCATGAAGTGAAGAAGTTGGTTTGGGGACAAGGGGAAAAGCTTTCAATTTGGAATACAGAGGCTGTAGAGAACGCTTCCGAAAATAAGATAATCACAACTGAAGACACGGGATACCGTGCTTCTGAGCCCATTGTTAGGAGGATGGACGTGTGGCGGGTGAAATTTAAAGGACCTGTCACACCTATAATGCCAATGTAACCTACTTCCGAAGCATCATTCATTAGCTCTTGAACCCGACGATCACAATTTCCTACGTTACGTTCTAACCCGCTAACGCCATCCAACTAATTTTCTACTTGCAGCGATTCCATGCGCATTATACTCCGGACGAGTGTGCGTATCATAAATATTCCTTCAGCCCAAGCTGACTGCGAATCATATTTGATGGTGGAAAACGGATACGTCAGCTGAATTTTATTGGAGCTATATTTCGGCCCTTCTTGGCAAGGGTCCTCTTCAGGCTCAAAACGCTCATGAGTTCGGTAGCAAGCTCAGTCTAGTAGGATTTTACGCCGAGCATTCGGTCCTGAAGCCGGAGAGATGGGCGTTCAACACAAGTTTGTGTTTCCCACAAGTTCGTTGTTTTTCCCACAAGTTCGTCTTTCCAACTTGAGCGGTTTTGAGCCTGAAGAGGACCCTTGCCAAGAAGGGCCGAAATATAGCTCCAATAAAATTCAGCTGACGTATCCGTTTTCCACCATCAAATATGTGCGTATCATTTTATTGATGCGTAAAACCGGTTTCCTAAATTTTGCCAAGGTCTTGCTGAAAGTCGGTGGACCAGTGAAAAGGCTTGAAACAGACAAGGCCGCGTTTTAAAAGCAGAGCCTATAAGCTTTACAGTATTCAGATAGCTTTGAATACTGAAACATAAACAGTAAATAGTGCGAGGGGTGCTTTAAGGTTCTTGGGGTGTGGGCTGAAGATAAAGTGACACTATGAATGTGTTCCACCCTACATACCGTAGTTACTACGCATTATGTCACTAAGTTTGGCTTCTTGGCGTCAAGGCTGGAACACATTTTTCTGTTTTCGGTAAAACATCTTGCCAAGGGCTAATCCAGCCATTCCCGTTACAGAGATTCGTATTAACCGTACTACGCTCCCGAGCCTATAAACAAATAGTTACTATTTCGAGAAGGTTTGAACGGTAAGCGCAGTAACTTCTTACGAGGATGGAACGAAAACAGTAACTTATTGTTACGACTGTTAGAAGGGTGGAAACACGCTCTTTGGGTGCCCACTATAGTCCCAGAACGGTCAGGAAACCAGGAAAGAAGAAAAGGGCCAATGACGGGGGATGAGTTAAGCCGCAATCAGTCCAGAGGTCCTTTATCAAGCTGGCTCACGCATCCTAGCGTAGCTGGAATTCACCTATTCTACCCGAGATGAAACATCGCATCTACATTACATAGATTTCCACCCTACTTACCATAGTTACTACGCATGACGTCAGGAATTTTGGCTTCTTGGCGTCAGGGCTGGAGAATATTGTCTACTTTCTGCAAAATATCATGCCACGGGCTAATCGGTCCAATCACATGACAGAGAGCGTATTACCACGCTTAAACGCTGTCGGGCGTGGTAAGCAAATAGTTGCTATTAGTTACTATTTCGAGAAGGTTAGAGCGGTCAGTGTAGTAACTTTTCACGAGGTTGGAATAAAATAGTAACTAATAGTTACTATTGTTAGAAGGGTGGAGCATGCTCATAGTATGTCAGATTACTTGCTGATCCATTTACTGCAGACTTCTGAGCCTCGTTTTTGTTGCAATATTGCTGCCGCATCGCTGCTGCGGCACTTCTTTGCTTCTGCAAAAGATGCGTTTTTCTTTTTTTCTTCTTGGTTGATGCAGAACCTTGCAGGGAAGCACGGACTTGGTCGGTAAGCAAGTGCGCGATTCTCGAAAAGCGCTGCCGTCTTCCTTGGAAGCACTTCAGTGCAAAAATGCATGTAGAAAGAATCAGCCCGGAACCGGCCGAGAAGTGGACCTGCAGAGTGCAACAAAAACGAGGCTCTGGTTACAAACAGTGGGACCTAACTTACTGACACGTTTGATTACCATGAGGTGTGATGTATATCATAAGTACGTCGCCACGGTTCTCACGTAAGATTTCGTTCTTAAAAAATGACCAAAAAGAAGAAATAGCGTCGAAGAACGTTTCTTGGCAAGAGAAATTTCTAGAAAATTTGATGATATTGTTGGAAATTTTGTGATTTTTTATACAGTAAATACCGTCTTTAAAAAATTCTGTGCTGGAAGTACTTATTTGATGTACATAAATTACTCAAAACGGGAAAAAGAGCTAGGGTCAGTGATTTATCTAGGATCATAGCTATTTTTTTTCGTTTTCAATCATTTTCATGTGTCATTCCCTGACAGCTTGGCCTTGGGCTGATGAATTATTTCGGCATTTGATAAACAAAAAGGAGCTACCACTTTCCAACATCTTTCGAGCGAAAAAAAAAGTAAGCGACTTGTTTTAAGTTATAGTACTTCGGCTGGTGAATATTTCAGATTTATCCCTTCAAAGCCGGACCTGAGGGCTCGGATTAACCCCAGAAAGACCGAGTTACGTCACGATGCCGGGAGATGGTGTGATGATCAAAGCCGAAGAGATATATAGATAAATAGGTGAAAGAGGGAGGAAGTAAACTAGGGAGAAAATTGCAATGGAATGTCTTGATGTATTGAGCACACACCATATCCCAGACTAGGAGGAGGGGAGACTCGCACAAAAACATAAATAGTAAATGTACACAACTCTTAATCAACGAGTGAAAAAGACAAAAAGGGCAAAACACGGTGTAGCTATACTTCAGGTTTTTGAGCAGTAACGGAATATCCAAGCTTCCGGTAAAAACTGTAGACGACCAGTAGGAAATAGACGCAGACTCCTAAAAAAGAAGAAAGTCTTTATCAATGGAGCCATCTTGAAAGAGAGACTTATTGAAGAGACTCCTTAAAGGCCAGATAAAGACGCACTAAACAAATTCAGAATTCACTTTATTTCTTAAAAATTATTCCTTACGAAGAATAACATAGGAATATTCAATGGTTCACAATACAATTTAAATAAAGTTCTCAGTAACCGCCGAATGACTAGCTCACCTAGTCTCCATCTTTTTAAAAAGGCTTTGCCAAAACACTGTCAAAACGCTTAGTAGATTGCAAGAGATTTCTAGAAAATAACCGAAAACCTATCTTATTTTTTTACTTTGCTTTCTCGCACCCCTATTGCCACTTTGGTACGCTTTACGAATACTCTATATGACTAAGTACTAAACATGCCAGTGATCCTCGGGAAGAACGAGAAAACGTAGCACTGACGGCTCGAACTCAACAACTTAATCCTGTGTTAACCAATCAAGGCGATGTTTGACAGCTGTGATACCGCTTCCTGGCGGGGGTAACAGTATGGAGAATCGACGCGATACGCAAAGTCGAGGTTTCTTTTCGTTCAGCAGCTCGATTAAAACAGTGACTTTGTTTATCCCAGACTGTGATATGCCTTGTACAGAGTAAGTTGTCAATATATCTTCTATACCAGTGGTTCCCAACCGGTGGTACGCGTACCCAAAGGGGTACGCGAAGGAACCAAAATTGATTTAGTCTGTAGCTTCAAATCTCGCCTCACTCTTGCCGAAAGCCTAATATTACCAGCAGAGCAGAGGTATCACCAGCCAAAATGTGTTTTAAGGGGCAAGGTTTTTTTACTGACCGATTGTTTTTTTTTAAATAACTGCTTTTACGAAAAATTGCGGGGCTTAGCGCCGACTCTTTTCTTTTCACCGTCTGGCCGACCACTTTGGGGGGGGGGGGGAGTGATGTTGCCAACCCATGCGTGACGCCTCTGATTACAAGTCTTAATGAAAGTCAGTGAAACAGTGTTGATTCCATAACAGCTAGTCTACTGCCGTAAAATCTGCTCCTGTGTCAAACAAAATTGTTTCAAGAAGAATCGAAGACCTTGCAAGTGATATTGTCGTTCGGGTTCATAATTAAGCTAACAAAATAGTTACGGAGCACAGGAAAACCAAACACAGAAACAGGCTAACTGTACAAGATATTACCGTTAATGACCTCGAGCCGAAATTCGACAAAATTTGAGCTACAAAGCCTCAAGTGATTGCATCATTGATTTTGTATATATTTCTACACATGTATTCCCTATGATTTATCATAATAAATATCGTATTTTTCACGTTCTGAAATAGGGGGTACGCAATCTTTTCGAACCTTGATTATGGGTACACGGTACGGAAAAGGTTGAAACCACTGTTCTGTACCAACGTAAAAACCTCCTACCACCTTCCAAACGCGCAGACGGAAGATTACGGCCACTTATCAGATTCAGATATTTTTTACTTCACCAAAAAATAACAACTACATAATACAAAAAACTCAACAACCACATAAAAGACAAAAATCATGTGGGTGTCTATATCTTCTAACCACCTTCTAACTTAAAATTATTCAATAAATAAAAACAAAAAATTAATCTAATATATTTTCAAAAAAAAGAGATAAAGAAAGAGAGTAAAAAAAACAGGAAATAAAAATGATTCCCTCGTCACAACCTATCCACCGCCCCCCACCCCACCTCCTCACTCCCCAGAGAATCAGAGAATACGACCGCTCGTGTTGTCGAAGTGACATGTGGTCGAAGTGACGCGTGGCCGTAGTAACAGGACGCCTGATATCTTCATATACAGAATAAAATAAGTTGACTTCAATTGCCCAGGACCTTCACGTTTCTGCCCTTTGCTATTTCTCCGCATTCCAAGGGAATGATTTTGAAGAAGATTTTTTTGACCCGATTAGTCCCTTTTCTTTTTTAATGTTTCTTTTTTGATCTTGTGCATTTACTACATTATTGAAAGCTCAGTATATTTTTTCCTTTTATTTGTCTGTACTGCGCTAATTTCCTCTTTTTAAGTGCGTAAATAAAATTTCATCATCATCATCAGAGGTTGCTAGGTGTAAAGCAGGAACTGCGTATGTCTGAAGGTCCATTCACAACGGTTTTAGCTAATACTCGGTACCAGCCAGTTCCGGAAATCGCTCTGAGACCAGGGTTGCCACTCCAACAAAATTAATAGTACTAATCAGAACGGCAAAAAAGTACTACTTTGAAAAAAAAGTACTACTTTCCAAAAAATTTGGCGCGTGTTGCGCTTCGCGCAACACGCGCATGTCAATCCCATACATTTCTCTTTGGCTTATCACATAGTAAAAATATTTGAGACAGGTTTCGCTTGTTCATCTTTTATTAAAAACGGTCGATTTTCTCAGCATTTGCTTGGAAATCCCAGGCAAGTTAATTTCTAAATTGCGCCAATCGCGTATTTGAATGAGGTGAGCGTAACCAAGGGTATCACAAGTGCATTTTCGTGTGGAGGGGGGGGGGGGGGAGAGCCAAATTTTTAACTGACCAACTGACAATTCGAGCTTTAAATTATCAACCACAAAAACGAATATTATGAAGTACTTATTTACTTATTACTACGACTTATTTAAATACTGGCCTACTTACCTACTACTGTGTCAGGTCTATTCATTACAGCACTACACAGATCTGCTTCAGAGCTACATTTCCTATACCTTGTGATTTTTTTAGAATCTTAGAACTAGGTAAAAGGGGCAGACGGAACAAGACCGAACATCGAAACATGGTGGTTCCCTGCGGTACGAAGTGCTGTGAACGAGAGCTATGACGTTGAGATCACCATTAATGACTGCCAGGGGCGTCACGACTGGGGGACCCCCCCCCCCCCCAATTTTGTCGGCCAGTCGGTAAAACATATTAGATATTAGAGCTATATTGACATATTGACAAGTTGTTCATTTTCCAACTTGAGCCTGAAAGGACCTCGGCCATGAAGGGCCGGAATATAGCTCTAAAAAAATCAGCTAACGTATCCTTTTTTAACTATCAAACATGATTCGCAGTCAACTAAGCGTCGCTTTTGCGAATACCACTTGGACTATCTTGGAGTATATTGCCCGGCACGATCCTAGCAGCAGCTTCTAATTACTATATCCAAGTCAAACGAAACTGAGAGCGCAGCAGGCGAAATTTTCAAGTTCGCATTATCTTTTCCTGCAAAATTCAACTGCTTCCTATCCTGGCTCTTAATGTGGACCAAACTCCAAAATTTCAAGAATTTCCAGGAACTTTGTCACCAGAGGAAGCGAAGCCCCGTCAGCATTTCCTGGATACTGTTGACTACCCAAGAACGTGTTAAAATGAGCGCAGCACGCGATGCTTTTTTAGTCCACCTTTTTGCTGCCAAAATTTCCCATGCAGACTCTACCTTTAAATGTTTTCCAAAGCCCAAGCCTACAACAAGCTAAAACCCCACGTAAATGACGCGCCCTTCCATAAAATAGCGAATTCCACGAAAGGCGTTGGCTACTACTATGCGTGAGATCTTGAAGTTTGCTAAAGGAATTTAAAAAGCCCTAACAGCGTATGCAAAATGTAGTGAAAAATCTAGAAGTCAGCAACGACACGAAATGATTTGGGGTTGAACTGAAGAATTACTGAAAAAGTGCCATTTTAGGACAAAAAAGTACTACTTTCGCGAAAAAGTATTAAAAAAGTACTACTTTCACAGAAAGTATTAAAAAAGTACTACTTTGATCAAAAAGTACTAAAAGTAGTACTTTCGTACTACCCGTGGCAACCCTGTCTGAGACCGAAAATTAGCCGGGTTTCTGCCGTTCGCAATTGATACTGGTGCCAGTTTCGGGTACCAGCTAGTCTGCGGACCCAAGTTGAGGGTATTAGCCAATCAGACTACTTAGGGGAATACCGAGGAATCTTCCGATTGGCTAATGCTGAACCACGTCAGACCGAGTACAATGACCTAATTCACTTTCGGTTTTCAAGACAGCAAGGAGTGGATGTGATTTTATCTATTGGGCTTGGTTCGTAACTATTCTATATTATGTAAAATATTCCTTAGTATTTCCCAAAATAATCTGATTGGCTAGTACCCTCAAAAGTTGAACTGATTTCAACTTGGGTCCGAGACTAGCTGGTACCCTAAAATGGCACTGTATCCATTGAGAACGGCAGAAGCCTGACAAATCTTTAGTCTCGGGAGCGATTTTCAGAACTAGCTGGTTTCGAGTATACGCCCCTCATAAAATTCCTCTCAGATTAGTTCTTTTTTGGCCGCCAGGTGCGCTATCGTAAAGAAAACAAGGACACGTCTCTTCTTGGCTTACGTTTATCCAGGTTTGTTTTGCTATTTTCAATTCCTCTTAGGCCTAACCATGTTTAAAACTGTTTAAAATGCCTCTTCCCCTCTTTTTGCTTTACCCAACTCTGTTCTGTCAAGCGTCATCAAGTTTGTCATTTCTTGCTTCCGACTTCAGTGCTGAGTGCTGGACTTTTCAACGGGGCTAATGCGCGACTCGACATGAAGCGAAAGCCTAATCGCTTATTCACCCGTCAGATAACTTATCCCCCATCTCACGTGTGACTGTTATTGTTCTTCTAGCGCGTCTGGCGTCAATTGGCCATATTCCTGTTCAGCGCTTCCAAGCGGACTAGTTTCTGTTAATCCTCCTATGCCTCACCGTCAGCACTTGGATCAGACATGGTAAAATAGACCTACAGGTTAGCGAGTGGAAAACCTGTCATCTGTGTCCCAAGTAATGGAGGTTTTGCATGTGTTTCAGCAGCAGAAAGTGAAAGTGACCCACTACCCTATGGATTCGACTTTTTACAATGTCTATGAGCCTCATAACCAACACTTGTGTAGACATAGTAAAAAGTCTAATCGCATAGGGGAATGGGTCACTCTCACTTTCTGCTGCTGAAACATATGCAAAACCTCCATTACCTGGGACACGGATGACAGGTTTTCCACTCACTAACCTGTGGATCTACTTTACCATGTATGATCCAAGTGCTGATGGTGAGGCATAGGGGGATTAACAGAAACTAGCCCGCTTGGAAGCGCTGCACAGGAATATGGCCAATTCGTCATCGGATTTTATGAAGGACGTTTTAGCTAAAACCCGTTGTGAATGGGCCTTGAGGTTCTCATTGCGTCAGCAACGATTGCTTACCTGTCAATGCGGCATCCCTAGCGATCTCGAAAACCAGCCTTGTGTCGCTAGGGGGTTCTTTCATCCCGTCCGCCAACATGGTGGTGTTGAGGCCCGCCGGCGGGTCAGCAACTAGGAAGTCGACGAGGATATCATCCTAAAAGAAGGTCAAATAGGAATGATAGATAGATGATAGGTGTTAATGAAGCCATAGGGCCATGAACAAAAACAAAACAAAAATAGTACATCCTTTACATTCATTATACGGGCGAACTTTTAGGTTAGTTGGAGATTGAGGGAAGTTAAGTTGACTAAAAGTTCCCCGTATAATAGGAATGTTACAGAACACCTCGGACTACACAGTGTTTCTGCTAAGATCTTCCGAGGTACAGTAGAGGTATGCTTATTTGAACACTTTTCCACTACCTTGGCATTCTTACTTGCATATAATAAAGTAAAATCGAAATGAAAAATTACAAACTTGACATCAGCTAACAGCCAACTATTTCAGGGGGCTAACACTCAAAATGTCCACGATTATAATGCCCACGACTCAAAATGCTCACTAAAAATGCCAACAACTCAAAATGCCCACGGCTCAAAATGCCCACGACTCAAAATGCCCACGACTCGAAATGCCCACGACTCAAAATGCCCACGAATCAAAATGCCCACGATTGGATAAATTTGAGGTTTTCAGTCCGTAATTAGGCGTGATTGAGTGACGGGAGGAGTAGACCGTGTATCAGAATGACGATAACAATTTACAAGAAACATTTGTAGCCTATTGTGTCATGGTTAGATGCTTGCTGGTAGGAAGCTTCTGACTGATACTGAGCCCCCTTGGAACTTCTCTTTAAGTACTTGAATTTGCTGGTCTTTCCGGACCATTCTTCGGTTCCTTCATCTGAAGTCGGCTCCAGCACCGATCTGGAGGAGGTCTGATTCCATCTCGTCTTGGATGGTCTGAACTTCTCGCAGAAGTCGAAATAAACGTGGTCGGGCTGCAATTCGTCTGTTGAGGACTCGGTGCCAGGCCTCAGCGTGGTTAGTGGTCCGTCATGACCATGTTGATTCCAAGTTTTCGGTGGAAACGTAGAACTCGAGCCCAGCCTTGCAAGTGCCATATGAGCTTCCAGCTCTTGTTAATCAAGGAATCATTCTTACCTTCGTGATGCAAGTTAACTGGTGGATTTGGATCTTCTGGCTTTGCTTTCTGGGTTAGCACAATTTTATACGACATTGCTTCTTTACTTTAACGCAAACAATTTGGAACTGATCAAAAAACAAAAAAATAATTCCTTTTGAAGCCTTTACCGTGGTTAATCCTATCCCTTATAATCTCGTAGTCCGCTGTTCCAGGATGATTTTGGCCTCCCCTGTGGACAGTTTCGGCCGTCGGCATTGTAAACTAGGACGATATTAGCGTCCACTGTGACCACTTTGAACTGTCGGCATTTTAGGCCGCCGGCATTTCGTGGTCGTGGGCATTTTGAGTGGTGGGCATTTTGAGTGGTGGGCATTTTGAGTCGTGGGCATTTTAATCGGGGGCATTTTGATCGTGGGCATTTTGAACCGTGGGCATTTTAATTGTGGGCATTCTGAGCGTGGGCATTGAGAGAGTGGGCAAAAAGATCGTGGTGATTTTGGGAACCACCCTTTCATGGTTATCATGGTACAAAGTTGAAGTAGAAATTCAATTAACTTTCTTCGATTTCGAATTTATTAAAAAGGTCCTTCCTCTTTGGAAGACATTTTCCGGTTCGGACCGCCATCTCCTCCACTGAAGGTTCTACCGTGAATTAGCAGACTATTCAAAAAGTGACAAAAGCGTGAGTGATTGTTACTAGTATTTACAGGAAAAACGCCTGGTTTGGGTTTTAGTTTTTTCTTCGGCGATCGTTCACTTTTAGCAGACGTTCACATAAGCATACCTCTACTGTAATTGACCACTTTCAGACTTAGCTAAGCTTACAGATAATTACATAATGATTTGGCTGTTCTAATCCTCTTTCATGTCCCTTGCCTTAACTCAGTGGTTCCCTACCTTTTCCCTACCACGTACCCAGGTTCAAAAACGTTGGATAGGCTACCCCTTTTTGATGACTCGTTGTTTCACTTTTTTTTCCAC
This sequence comes from Branchinecta sandiegonensis, assembly GCA_030848855.1. NCBI lineage: Eukaryota > Metazoa > Arthropoda > Branchiopoda > Anostraca > Branchinectidae > Branchinecta > Branchinecta sandiegonensis. The sequence continues at coordinate 15,968,959 of JAUPMV010000016.1, read as the reverse complement.
GGTCAGAAAGTCAAAAAGAAGACATTCAGTCAGAAATGTGTATTTGAAACAACCTACGATGGGGTATCTGATCTTGAAAACAACATTGAGACTAAGTCAGAAGACTCCAAAACGACCAGGCGAGGACCCAAGACGAGGACCCTTGCCAAGAAGGGCCGAAATATCGCTGCCAAAGCCTCGTAGCTGACGTATCCGTTTATAGCCATCGTTTGAATAAATGTTTCCAAGTCAGCTTGGGCTTAAAGTTCAACCGAATAGGCATGACCGACGGCCTAGTTACAGATCACTTATTCACTTAAATAGGCCTGAAAACCCGATGAAAATGCGTTACTTCGTTTGTCCGTTATCCATAGATAATCGATTTCATCAAATGAACTTATTCTTTCGGATTTGTGGTACCTCTACACTGTAAAGAAAAATCTTGCAGCATTTGCTACTGGGATTAATCTTGTCTCTGAAAAGATAATCTTATCTCTAATTCGGATTACTCTCATCCCAGTAGAGATAAGATTAATCCCAGCAGCAAATACTGCAGTTAACTTTAATCCTTACTCGGATAAACTTTTTACAGTGTGTGTGCTTGTCCCTTTACGCGTGAAATGTCTACTAACGTATTCCATCGCCAATAACCAAAGTAAAATTGACCGACTCCTTGTGTGACATATCTTAACATGATCTTTTCACTTCTACAGGCGTAGCTTATCCGAGCTGCCCACATGTCGCACTGGAAATGCAGACCTTTGCTGAAATTCAAATTCTCCGCGTCCGGATGAATTTTGGGTTGTCGTGCAAGCAGCGAACACTCTGAAGACTAGAGCGCCGGATGAAAAAATGAAAAAAAAATAGATGAGTCAAAATATTTCAGTATGTTCAGATATCAGATGTAACAAGACCAAAGCTTTCGATGGGATCCCAAAATTTAGTATTTGATCCAGACAGTTGAATAATTTTATTTATAAAATTTAGAAACAGATCAAGGTGTAGTGGGGGTTGAAACACCTTTGAAACTTAAAAAATATTCGTTTTTTTGTATGTTTTCAAAAGACAGTACAGTAACTGGTAGATCTGAGAAAACCAAGTTCAGATATGGGTTCAGCATGTGTGTTTACCCCTACAAGTCATATCTACTTTGACGTACGTGTTTGACGTAAGCTTCCTGCCTTACTTCTGCAAGTTTTCCGGTTTCGGCGGAATTCCGGAACTACTTGTCCGACGAAAACATAAAGCTCAAAACTCAATTCAGCATATCTGCTTACCGCTATATGCAACGTCTCATCAACTTCATATAAAATTTGACTTATAACATATTTTTCTGTTTCAGCCGGATTCCGGGCGAACTATATGTCCGGGTAAAATAGGATTATCATGTATATTCAACGTCTCTTCTGACCCCTAAGCCGAACGTCTAATCAACTACAAATACAGCTTTTGCTTTTAACAAATTTTCCGGTTTTGGCCGGATTCCGGGCGAACTACTTGTCCGGCGAGAAAATGGTTTTCATATTCGTGTTCAGCATGTCTTCTTACCCCTTAATCGACTATCTCATTAGCTGTTTAAAAATATTTTGTTTGCCCCTTAATTTGAGCCCCCTCCCCCACCCCTACATTAGGGCTACATAGCCCATCTACGAACTTGACCTTTCCCTTGACCCAAAGAATCCTCACACCAAGTTCCATCAAAATATCTCATTCCCTTCGAGAGTTATCCTGCTCACAGACAGACAGACAGACAGACGGACAGACAGACAGACGGACAACTTTTGCGATATCATAGTTATCCCTCCAGTTACGTTTTGGGATCCAAAAAATAAGCTGCCTTTTCAGTTAAACTTTATGGAGTAGATGTTCCTTCAGCCCAAGCTGACTGCGAATCATATTTGACGGTGCAAAACGGATAAGTCAGCTACATTTTCTTCGAGCTATATTTCGGCCCTTCTTGGCAAGGGTCCTCTTCAGGCTCAAGCCGCTCAAGCTGGACAAGCTGTAACTTGACAAGTTAATTTTCCAGCTTGAGCGGCTTGAGCCTGAAGAGGACCCTTGCCAAGAAGGGCAGAAATATAGCTCGAATAAAATGTAGCTGACTTATCCGTTTTGCACCGTCAAATATACTTTATGGATTATTTATAAATAGACGTATTCGTAAAGATTCTTACTTCAATAGATCCAAGAATCGGATCTGGCGAGAACGTCGTCTTGGCCGTCGGTTTGCTTGCAGGTGTCGTTGCCTTCTTTGTCGTAAAAGCCGGCTGTGGCGCTGACGTCACGCCTGGAGGGAGGGCCGGGTCTGCTGCTCCTGTGTCAGTGGTGTCAGAAAACTCTGAAATCTTTTGAAGTGCTGTTTTCACAAGGGGCGTGTCTTGCAGAGCAATTGCTGCTGTGACCAACTGATATACCATCAGTATGATAACTAGGGTTTGAAGTATGAGGTATGGCCAGCATAGGAGCCGTTTTTGCTGAAAATGAAGAAAGTGGGGATGATTTTGAGATTCGCTTTATCCGTGTAAACCTTCTATGCCTATGCCTAGCTGGGAATATATTTAAAATTATAACTGTTTCCAATTTCACCCGTCATCGAGACCTTTTTGAATTTCGTTTTTATTTCGATATGAATCAAGTAATGTATTTCCGAAACAGCTCGAGGGCTAGGCTAAAAAAAAATGTACAAATACACTAACAAGACCCCCAAATACAGCTAGTCTAAACTTCTAGTTCTTTGATCCATCGCAAGCCTCAAGTGACGCCCAAGTGTTTCCACAGTAAAGTAAAATAACATTAATCCTTTATGAAGTCAACTTGAACTTGAAAACTAAGTTAAAAAACAGACAAGGCATGTCACATTAGTATGTGACGTGTAGGATTTTGGGTCAGAGACCTCATCGCTGCACTTTTTAATTTTTATCCAACTTTTGGACTTAGCAAATTTCACTCGAACAGGGATCCGGCCGTCCAAGTTTTTTTCCAACGGGGTCCGCAGCGTGAAATCGAAGGCGAAGCTCCCCGGACCAAATTTTTTTTAAAGCGTATCCAAACCTGGGCGCGAAAGCACCAGATGTGCGAAAGCACCAGGATGGCTGGCCCCCAACCGCCCATTGCACTTCCTGGCTGAGGGCTGATAATCAATCAATCAATCAAGTTTATTTTCCAAATAGCTTAAAGCTAGAAGAGGAATAAGGAAGAATCGGAGATCAGCAAAGCCGGTTAGGCCTGTATATCTAGGCTGATGCTGATATCTTACCTTACCTTAAACCTGGACTAATTCGTTCTTCAACTTTCGCTTCATAATCAATGTTTGCAACCTAGTTCCCTCTATTGTGGTTACGTCATCAGGTCAGGGTCAGTTCAACATGCCTTGAAAAGTAATCTAGATCAAACCGGCCTCGGTTTCACGGTCTACCACGTATTCTTGGTCTACTAAGAATCCGGAAGTCAGCACACATATCATTAAACCCTCACTGAAATGAAGCAGCACGCTTGCCTTACGCTTACATTTAATCCGACTTGGGCATGAACTGCGACACCCCCCCCCCCCCCCCAATCCGTGCACACTGAAGTGAAATTGTTGTGAAGAGGATGTTATATTAATTTTTTCTGTGGTTCATGATATTAATGAATCGAGCTGGAGACATACATATATCATCTAGCTAGGGTACCATCTCTTGCCGCCTCAAGTTTCTCTCGAATCTGAGATTCCCATTTTCCAAATTTCGTTGCTAGTGTTCATAGATGGACATGGATTAATCAGTTAGAACGTAGCGACACTTTTTGGACATTGACTTTTGGAGCTCGAAAATATGGCTTCCAGGGTAGAATCTGGTCTTAGAATTTTTTTTTCGAAATTTCCGAATCCATTTTCTTCGCTGTATTTGAGGCTTTCCTGGGCTTCCTGGCTTTCCTGAAGCTCGGAAGTATAGTTTTCGAGGCACGTTAGAAATGATTTTTTTTCCAAATTCGTTTTCCGGCCGAATTCAGTTGCACGTGATGTTTTCTAATAAGGGCACTTTCCTTTACATGCCCATTTTCGACCGGAATTCCTGGAGCTCGAAACATAGTTTTTGGGGTCAAATACAACAGCATGAATGTCCAGACTTGTCCCGCCGAATCCGGGTTGTATTATTCTCTTTACCTGATGCACTTTTCTATGCATGCCGAATATCAAGAGGAACGCAGTGACGAACAATTTCATGACGGCAAACCCAGGATGGCCAGAAAATTTCCTAACTACCTTGGGTGCTACACTGGGCTCATCGACGCGATACATCACACAGCACAAATTACTAATAATAATAGCTTGATAATAGTCAGGAGCTACTCTGTACAGGAGTGCTTCCTTAGCCATGCCTGTACCCAGGCAGGATCCTCGTCCGTTGAGAACATAGCTTATAGGACTCCTCGCACTATTTACTACTCAACTTACAAGTATTTTAAAATATTTGAATACTTTAAAACTAGGCTGTGCTTTCAACAAATAACCAAAAGTTTTGGATGTTTTTAGCCTTTTTATAAGTAGTGAACTGATAGACAAAAATGCTCCTCAGCCGGGCTTTGAACCCAGGACCCTCTGCTTACAAGGCAATCGCTCTACCATCTGAGCTACCGAGGGTCTTGTGAACAGAGTTTGCAAACCACTGCAATAGTCTGGTAGAAGCCGGCCATAGGAACAGTGATCCCGCCCGAAGGCAAATTCGTCTAATCAGTTCACATCCCCATGTCACGGAAATTGATGACAATACATTTGTATTATCATGTTTTTAGCCTTTTCCGAGACCCGTTGACTTACAGCGAAAACAGGGAAAAAATTTACATAACCGTTTTTTCTGATGGAAAAATTTTCTCGCAGACAACCGTCGACAGCCTGATACACATCGAAGGTGGCAAAACACGGCAACTGAGAAAATCTGTGCAGTTTTGTTAGAGGGGTTAGAATGTACCTCACGAAATTGGGGTCTCCGGGTTTAGAAATAGCCTACATGGAATGATTGTGGAAGTGGCTTGCGTTAGTATTATAGGTAAGACAGGTCCTTTAAGAGAACAAATGCTCATATGGCCCTTGCGACGGGAAGAGTTTTACAAAAAAAGTAAATGACGACGATTCCCCCTCCCTCGAAACCCACAGGGATGATACGGGAAAGATATGTTTTCTAGCTAGAGTACTGGGTCAGGTCGCTCGGTCGTACTCGGTCAGATCACTATCGATCGCATGCTAAGTTTCGTCGTCCTAGCTTATTTGGAAGCGCTACGACTGGCCAAAGTTTGACAGGCAGAGCAAAATACATTACGATCGTCAAACGGCGCTTGAGGCGAAAAATACCTACCGTTTTAACTGCAAGAATCAGTGATAATCCGGCTAATATAGCTAATGCGACGACTGCTATTTCAATCGTCAATTCGGTGGAATCTGTAAAAATAACAGAATAATAAGCATAACAGATACATTAACGCAAAATTCAAACCAAATTAACTCCATCCCATTAATGTTATCAATTATTACAGTTTAAAGAAAAAGAAAAATCAAAACTTAATAGCAAAAAATCGTGATAGCAACAAAATCAAACAAAGCCAGGGAAACCCGATAAAAAATTAATCTCAAAATAGTACTATGAAATAGTACGAAAAAGTTGCATGCAGTACTAACGATGCTACTACATGCTTCTACTTCAAGGCTACCGTGTTACTGCATACTACTATATGGTACTATTAGCGAGACTGGATGTTACTGGATACTACTACATAAGACTGGACCAGTCTGAGGCACATTAAATGATAGTATTCTTTGCTATTACATAGTATTACATGCAACGTTTTCGTACTACTACCATACTACTACGCAGGCTACAAATTTTTCATCGGGAAGGCGCGATGGAAAAAAAACGCCCTTCGTAAAGTCGCGTGTTCATAAACAACGACTTTACTGACTAATAACAACTAAACATAACAAGTAAAATACAGGCATCTAACTAACACACGGAACTCACTACCAAGTGCCCCCCCCCCCCCCCCGAGAGCAAAAGAACAAAGGTTTCGATGGGATCCCAAAGGAGAATATTTGTCGATCTTTTGATAAAGATAATCTGCTTTGGCAGATGTTCAGTCTTTGCCAAACCCGTACACATTTGGTATCATTCTAACAGACCACTGAACAACAGCCAATAAGTGATCTAAAAGCCTATCAAACAACCAGGCTCATTCGAAAAAATCCTGTTTTAACTAGATTCCGAAAGGACTATCCATCCGAAGGGAGAATAAACAGTATTTCCTGATCAACGTTTTTTGAGGTGCCGTACACCTACTTCCTCCGACTAATCTTTATCGACATCACAATTCCATTTAACTTCTTCGAAATTTCCGGTTTTGGCCGGAATCGAGTCAAACTACTTGTCCGGCGAGAAAATATAGCTCATGTTTGGATTCAACATTCCTTCTTGATGCTCGCATCGGATTACAAATTCCATTTACTTCCATCGAATTTCCAGTTTCTGTCGGATTTCGGATGAACTAATTAACCAGCAAGAAAATACATGTCCACACATGGATCCAGCTAGTATCCTTGCTCCTTTAAAGGTCCCATCTTGCTTATTCTGCCTTTTATAATATACCTAGCTAGATAATACACCCTTATGGAATTATAAGTTTCTAAAATCCCAAACTTTCGCCACTGTTTCCTTTTGTGCCTACGAACTATAGCGCTTTTTCGGCCTTGTCGGGTTTTCTCCGTCAAACACCTAAAAGTCTGCCGGAATCTTCAACGTCCGCTGATAACTCTTTCACACATAAGGATGTGCGATCTTCTGTTTATTACTTCTTTTATTTGGTTAGTTTTCCCACTTCTTACCCACGGCGCGTTCAGTTTTCAAATGTTTTGCGACGAGCCGCCGCGTCGGAGAGCAGGAAGGCTGGAAATAGTCGACAAGCGCTAACAAGAAAATCGCTAATTTCAGTTGGAACTTGGAAAGAAATAGTATTTTCGAAAACGTTTTTTCTGATTCATGTCATAGTGAAAAAATCATTTCTAGTAAGAGTTGTGCTTTCCGATCGACTTCAGAATAAACTTTACTCCTACCAGATTTACGGTTTCAGCCATACTCCGGTTAGTCTACTTGTCCGGAGGTTACATAAGGTTCACATCTGTATTCAGGATGTATTCTTACCTAATTGACCAACATCGACGCTCTAATCGACCAATGCTTAACTAGCTCTGATCAACTTCAGATAAGAATTTCCCTCTTACCAATTTTCCGGTGTTCGCCAGATTTCGGGCAAACTACTACTTGTCCAGCGAAAAAGAAAGGTTCAAAAACAGATTTAGCATGTCTCTGTTTCCCTACATATAATGACTAAGAACTATATAATAGCTTAAAACCTGTTATTCGACTTCAAAAAGAACTTTACTTATACGAATTTACGTTTTTTCTCGGATTCCCCACGAACTATCTGCCCGTTGAGAAAATGAAGTTCAGTTCTGGATTCAGCGCGTATCCTTACACGAAAATTCGCTCTCACATTAGCTTGAAAAAAATATTGTTTTCAACCCTTAAAACCGCATCTCCCATCCCTAAATGACGGGCTTAAGTCTACGGGCTTTATCTACGAACTTGACCTATATGACCCAAATGGATATTCACAACAAGTTAGAACAGATATCTCAACCTCTTCGAGATTTATCGTGCTGACAGACGGACAACTTTTACGAAGTCATAGATGTCCCTCGGGGATCCCCCCCCCCCCCAAAAAAAAAAAAAATCAGAACAAGAACGGTAAAAACTATTCCGACATTAGATCGTTTGTTAAAGCGCTGGACTGACAACTTGTTGATTTACATCCTTACCTGCTGGTGTTATGGAAGGAACTGCACCGAATCTGATAATAGCGAGGACTACTCCGAATACCTAAAAGATGAAAACTACAGACGAGAAAAGCAACAGAAAGTAAGTACACGAACGCACTGTTTCTCTCTTCCACACGAACCTGACCTACTTCACCCAGTGACAACAAGCTTTACACGAGGTCTGTCGGCTCTACCCCATCCTTTAAAAGGCTCTCCCCTTCATCTGATTTGCTACAAAAGTCGTTATTTCCGTACAAACCGTAGAATAGTGCTCCCGACAATTAAGTATGCCGGAATCCCGGTATACACAATGTGCCCGACAGTTGGTACCCCCTCAGTTTCTATGGCACTTGCCTTCCGGCCAAGTCACTTTTCACTTTTCCGTCGGTCGGTCGGTCGGTCCAGTGATCGCGAGTTAGGGTACTTCTAGGTGTGCTAGGATGATGAAACTTGGCAGGCGTATCAGGGACCCGACCAAACTAACTTGGAAATAGTCACTTGCCCGATCCGACCATCGTGGGGGGAGGGGGAGATAGCGGAATCCAGAAAATAGGGGCATGCATATCTTTCGAATAGGTGATCGGATCTTAATGAAACTTGATACCTGGAAAGACCTCGTGTCTCAGATGTCTCATCTCAAGTCCTGACCGGATCCGATGAATCTGGGGGGGGGGGGGGTCCGGAATTCTGGCGATCCGTTGTTGATGTACTTCCAGGTGGACTAGGACGATAAAACTTGGCAGGCATATCAGGGACCCCACCAGATTAACTTGGAAATAGTCACTCGCAGAATCCGGAAGTTTGTGGCATGCATAATTTTCGAACGGGTTATCGGATATTAATGAAACTTGATATCTTGAAAGACCCCATGTCTCAGATGCCCCAATTCAAGTCCGGACCGAATCCGATGAACTGGGGGGGGGGGAGAGAACCGGAAATCTTATGACACGCATAGAGTGGAGCGATCAGGATGAAACTTGGTGGGAAGTATCGGCAAAAGTCCTAGGTGCATCAGTGACAGAATCGGACCGGATTCGGTTACCTAGGGGGGGGGGGGGGGGGAGCTATAGGGGGTGTCCGTAATTCCGGCGATTAAAGTACTCCCAGATGTGCTAGGACGATGAAACTTTGCTAGAGCATTAGAAACTTGACATCATTGGGTTAGACATCGTCACTTCTTCGATCCTACCATTCGTTAAAGAACTTTCTTAACCGCAATATACAAAAAATACTTTTAAGAAAAATTTGCTTTTTCAAGATCGCCATGAGAACATGATTCTTTTTGCCTCAGAGTTTTGCTTAGAATTTAATTTTTAGCACTCTTGAAGTGTGCATCTTAACCGAAAAGTGAAAAAAAAAATTTGACCATCACTTCCATCCTCTGACCATCCTCTGACCCAGCCTCGCAAGTTTGGCGCATCTTAACCGAAAAAGTGAAAGAAAAAAAATTGACCATTACTTTCATGTGACCCAGCAATTGCCAGTTTTTGTTTTCCTTCTCGTTTTCTTTTGCTTTCTCTCTCCCATTTTTATATTTAAAGTGAAAGCATAGATTAAATTTTCAGCCCCCTTCATTTTTTCTTGTTGTACTTACTACCTGAAATTTTGAGTAATACTAACCCTACCGTTATTACTCGAGTGGGCGTGTACATAGATAAATCTTTAGAATTAAGAAGGAGTCTGATTGTTTAAGTTATATTTCTGTTTTTGTCTGTTTGTGTATTTGGCTTTTGAAATACACTGATCTATCTATCTATGCTCGCAAGTGCCATATGAGCTTCCAGCTCTTGTTTTTATCCCCCTGGCTACTGACAAGCGCTGACAGAAGAGTTGGGGTGGGCTTTGAGCAAACGAGACTAGAAAGAACTTTTCGTAACCTTCGTAAGAACTAGAAACGTTGCCCAAACGGATCCTCAAAATTTATTCAAATCTTCTGTATACCAATCAACAACATCTCTTGTGGTCAGGTTGTGGTAACTTATCTGGCTCTTAACTAGGCACACGGCGATTTTTTGTCAGCACGAAGAGATAGTCATCAAGAGTAGGCTATTGTTCTCGTGCGATTTCTCCATAGGTGCTTGATAGAACTGTCAGTTAATTGACTACGACGATTTGGCGGCGGTATCTGTGTGGGTGTTGTACAAAGTTTCGAAATTTTGCATAGCCAACAGGTGACACGAGAAAAGTAAGAGAGAGTAATAATTTGAACCTATTATTAATCTTTCAAAACGAACCTGACCTACTTGTTTCCAAAGAACACGATATTCAAATCGAGCAATCTTGTCAGACGAAACAAAAACTGTTGGGGTGCTGCAACCATGCTTTTAAGCACGTTGGCCAGGATAGTTCATTCGTACTACATCTCACATAGGCTCTGAAAACGGGGAGATATCTGAACAGTGATCAGTGAGCGATGTCCCTTGATTTCAAAATCTTCTTACTTGGTTCTATTTTTTTGCCATTAAATAGGTCTCAAAAGCAACAAGACCAAAGGTTTCGATGGGACCCCAAAATTTTAATATTTGCTCCAGACAATTCAGTCTTGTAGATATTCGGTCTTGAACAGACTTCTTAAAACATTTTTACTAAATTAGAAACAGATTAAGGCCAATGGTAATAATCGGAGAAGACCAAGTTCGTATTTGACAGTTCAGAACGGATACAACAGCTGAATTTCACCAAGTTCAGATATATTCATTTTGAGCTGTCAAATATTCAGATATGGATTCAGCATATGGTTTACTCTATAGCCTACGTCGTATCTCCTTCCTTCCAAACTTTCGGTTTCGGTCGGGTTCCGGACAAACTACTTTTCTGGCAAACATTAAAGCTCAAAAACGAATTTAGCATGTCTCCGGAACAAATTTTCCGGTTTCAGCCAGATTTCGAGTGATCTATACGTCCGGTGAGAAAATGATTGTCGTATACGAGTTCAGCATGTCTTATTTATTTTTCCCGCAGATAATATCTTATCAAATTTAAATAAGACTTTTACTGTAAACAGATTCTCCGGTTTTGGCCGGATTCCGGCCGAACTAACTGTCCCACGAGAAAATAATTTTTATATTCGGACTCAGCACGTGTCTTTGCCCATAAATTGAACCTCTAATCAACTTCAGATTAAACTTGTGCTTCTCACAAATTTTAAGGTTTTCACCGGATTCTGGGTGAACTGTTTGTCCGACGAGAAATAAATTTCATATTCGGATTCAGCATATCTCCTTACCCTTGATTCGACTATTTTATTAGCTTCTAAAAAAAATTTCGTTCCCCTTAATTTGAACCCCCTCCCCCACCCCCAAATATAGGGCTACATAGCCCGTCTCCGAACTTGACCTGTACTTGACCTAAAGAGTCCTCACTCAAAGTTTGATCAAAATATCTCAACCCTTTCGAGAGTTATCGTGCTAACAGACGGACGGACGGACAGACGGACAACTTTTGCGATGTGATCGGTATCCCTCCACTTACGTTTTGGGATCCCCAAAATGCAAAGCAATGACTTTACTTTGTGAATTCGAAAACTACTATAAATTTACCCCAAAAAGAGGAATATTAAATCCTGATCCGTTTACCATCACCTGCGATTCGGGGAAAAAAATTATATGGTGAACCTCGTAAAGTTTATTGAAATGTTGTCATTTGCTTCGAAACTCTACGTCCGCCCGCTGAATTTCATTATTCCGCATCTTCCGGTCAAATTCTTCGGCAAATTCAGGGATGGCTTTGTGAGAGTGAAGCTCTATCTTTGTGAGAGTGAAGCTCTATCATCACTCAAAATGCCCACATTCACACCGCCCACGACTCAAAATGCCCACTAAAAACGCCCAAAACTGAAAATGCCCACGTCTCAAAATGCATCTGGTTAAAAATGCCCACGATTCAAAATGCTCACGGCTCAAAATGGCCACGCCTCAAAATGCCCACGGTTCAGAATGCCCACGATTGGATTATTTGAGGGGTTCAGTCCGTAGTAAACTTTGAATTAGGGGTGAGTGAGCAACGGGAGGAGTAGACCGAGAATCATAATGACGATTATCGTACGTTGGACTGGTACAATCTCAATTATAATATAACACTGGTAAAATATTTACAAGAAACATGTGGATTGCCTCGTGTTAGATGCCGCAAAGGCGCTGTGCTTTCTTGAGGAAGCCTCTGACTGATAAGGACCCCCCTTGGAACTTCTTTAAGAGCTTTAACTTGCTGGTCTCTCCGGATCATTCTTCGGCTTCTGCGTCTGAAATCGGCTCCAGCACCGATCTGGAGCAGGTCCGATTCCATTTCGTCTTGGATGGCCTGAACTTCTCGCAGAAGTCGAAATAAACGTCGTCGGCCTGTAATTCGTCTGCTGAGCACTCGATACCAGGCCCGAAGTTGGTTCCTGGTCCGAGGTCCGTCATTGTCATGCTGATTCCAAGTTTTGTGTGGAAAGGTGGAACTCGCACTTAGCCAACCTTTTCCGTGGTTAATCCTATCCCTTTCCGTTGTCCCAGGATGATTTTGGCCTCCCCTGTGGACAATTTCGGCCGTCGGCATTTTGAACCAAGACTATATCGGCCTCCCCTGTGACCATTTGAACTGTCAGCCTTTTGAGCCGCCGGCTTCTCGGATGATTTCGATTTCGGGTGTTCGACCTAAATTGTGGCCATTTTGAGTTGTGGGCATTTTGAGTCGTGGGCATGTTGATCCGTGGGCATTTTAATCGTGAGAATTTTGATCCGTGGGCATTTTGCCGGCATTCTGAGCGTGGGCATTGTGGGAGTGGGAAAAAGATCGAGGTGATTTTGAACCACCCGTAAAAATTCTTTCCTACATCGAACTTGGTCATTGAGAATCACCGCATTCGAGATTTTTATTCCGAGTTCGGACAGTTTAAATCCGGATTAAAACGCTAGAATGCAAGATATTACAGATTAAGTTATCTGAAAAACGGATATTTTTCTAATTTTTTTTTTACAAAGAATCCCGATACAGGCGTCAGACAGGCTCCGCGTCGTCAGTATGAATTTGTTCAAGGCAATCTATTGCTGCCGTAAGGCAACTTACCTTGTTTGGACGGTAAGTGCTTTCAGAGCACAATCAAGGAAAGTTTTCCCGGTTGAAGGTTTGGATACAATGACCCGAATAAGGAAACACTGGAGCTTTAGGCGTTGGATGGATACACATGCGTTTTCCTTTAATCCTTTGATGTTTTCTCACTTTCATCATGTTCAGTATGGAAAAACACGAAAGCATGATTTTCGCTTTCCATTTTCTTTCTTTTGTCAACTAATTCTCGTGTACTCGCCTACTGAGGTTTCGATTTAGCAATTTTTCTAGTTGTAGCGTAGTTTATATGTCTTCTCTCAGACGAGTAACGCATTTAAATCGGTAATTGTAATTTTTTTTAATCAGAGTAGTCGCCCATGCATTGGGTTCTTGATTTTCCCATCCACAGTTTTTGTGTGGTTTATTTTCCGTTTCTATAAAGGACCTTTCTTACATATAATTATAACGAAACCTACTTCCATAATCACTCCATTTATTTCTAAACCCGGAGACTCCAATTTCGTACGGTACATTCTAACCTCTCTAACAAAACCACGCTGGTTTTCTCACTTGCCACGTTTTGCTACCTTCGATGTGCATCACGCTTCGACGGTTGTCAGCGAGAAGTTTTTCGATCAGAAAAACCGGTTATGTCAATTGTTTCCCTGTTTTCGCTATAAGTCAAAAGTCTCGGAAATGGCTTAAAACAACCAAAACCGTGGGTTATTTGTTGAAAGCACAGCCTACTTTCAAGGTATTCAAATATTTTTAAATACTGTAAGTTGAAGAGTAAGTGCGAGGGGTCATTTAAGCTTTGGCCATAATTCATACAGAGTATTGTTCTTAGCCGAAATTGGTTGCTATGTAGGACCAGATTGTCACTCTTGAAATATTGGCTGGAATACAGTGGTCGACAAGAGATGATAAGGCCTAATTTTGTTCAAAGCAGAAGTTGAAGATTGGATTAGGACAAGTGATTGTAGTAATGAGACAAACTTTAAGTTATCATATACTCCCCATCTTAGACGAGTAGCACATTTTTAGTCAGTTATTTTCTATTTACTGATTGAGAGTAGAAACAGGGTTGAGGCTATCATATTAGCTACGTTTATTACCGTCATCCAGTTAATCAACCTGAAGGATTTCCCATTATAATCCATTTTCTTCCATCGGTCAATCGACCTAGATACTTATAAGCTGTTTTCTCATCGACTTTTGCCTGGGTTAATTGGCCTGTGGACCGGGGTTGGTGCTCCGTTCAATCAACCTACTTTCGTTAGGAGGGAGGAAATCCATCCCTTCATGCTGGAGAATGCGAAAAAAGCCCTTTTTATTATGCCCGCAAACGGAATGGGACGCCGAAGAACGGCTTATAGTGGCAAATAGGCCGGTTAATTAGATGATGGAGAGTTGGCAAAAAAAGCAGCTATTGTATCTGACGTAAAAAAAAATCTGGTACCTCTAACCAGAGGCGTTACTAGCCAAAATGTTTGGGGGGGGGGGGGGCGAGGCATTTACCGACTGGTTAGTAATTTTTACCGACTGTTTTTGCAGAAAAAACGACTATTTTCAACAAAAAAAAACAACAGTTGAAAGAAATCGGCTGATTTTCAGAAAAAAACGACTGTTTTGATGATAAATCGACTAATTTTAAGGAAAACCGACTGTTTTTATGAAAAAATCAGCTGTTTTGAGGAAAAATCGCGGCGCTTTACCGACTGGCCGACATCATTGGGGGGGGGGGGGAGTCCTCCCCCAGCCCCAGTCGTGACGCCCCTGCCTCTAACTGAGAAATTGAAAAATAAAATGAAAAAACCATACGTGATAGTGAGCTACTTACCAAAGTCAGTCCTCCGATGATGGTGGCGCCTGTTTCGAGGCCAAACACACAACAGCATGTCTCAGGAATCAAATTCTCCATTTCTTAGCACCTAAAGTGTTTACGCCAGTTTGGATACTGGTTCGTGTTCTCAAAATTTTTGGCAGCCGGAAGAATAAAATTGTCTCTTCACGAGCATTCAGCCGAGCATATATGTGCCCACGCTCCGCCATTTTAAAGTTTCTGCCAAATCCCTGGAGCAAAACATGACGTCATGTGCCTTTTAACGAGTGAAGGAATTTGGCGAAGCAGAAACTTAATTTTCAAGAAAATAAGCAAGCGGGCTTTATGACTTCGTCAAAACAAGGACACGGATATTTTCCTTATTGAACCTCCAAGGCCTCTGGGCTTTGATGATGATGATGACGTTAATTGCATTATAAGGCCCGAGGCAGGCAGGCAAAAAATACACAAAACAGCGAATATCTGCTTCAGTTAAATAAAACTCCTTGCAATCCCCCAGGGACAGCTTTAGGCATCTGAGTATTTGTACATTAAATGATGAGGTTATGTTACTTCCTGACATCTTAAAAAGCACGACGCCGAGCGTTACATGTAAAATTTGCAGATTTGTTGATGGTGTGGTGAAATTTAGAAGAGCGACGGCAAAGTTTAGTTATTTTGTTATTTTGTTATTTTAAAGTTATTTTGTTTTGTTGTTATATATGTATTTTCTTGTATATGGCCTTTGGCTCTGAATACAATTATCATTAAATCAAGAACAAACAATCCAAGAATCTTCGTCTTCCGTCCCATGCACCGACTGGGAGCATATCACGAGACAAACATTTCACGAGACAATCGGCTTTTGACAAGCGTCACTAGGCAAATCCGCACGAGGCAATCAGAGTATTAGACAAATCTTCGAGAGGCAATTATTCATTAGGCAACCCTTCTATGAGACAACCCGAATTAAGAAAAGTAGGATTAAGACAATCAGTTTAGAGTGAGCTACCGTATATATAGTAGAGGGTGCATGTTAGGATAGTAGTCAGTTTTGATTTGGAAACAGAATGTCAACCCAAATCCAGTTCGAAATGGTATAAACTGCTAGAGGAGGGACTGCAGCCCATACTAGTGGCTACAAGTTCGTTGTGCTTTCAACATCTTCAGAAAGCAGCTACTACAGATGCTCTGACAAAGGCTGTCCCGTACGAGGGAAAGGATGTAATTGCAAGTTTACTCTTACTTCCACGGCTGACCACAACCACATATGTAACCCCGCAGCGATTGTCAACGACAAAGTTCGAACTCTACAGCCGTTGGTAGAAGATTTCCAGATAACCTGGTTATCGCCCGGCCCACTTGCACCATGCCACTGGAACCAGCACACCAACTCGGGCCCTCGGACAAACAGTTACATCGAAGCCTGACATCTTAAAGTCACTTAAGTCACCAGTCACTTAACGCGAAAGTAGGGAGAGCCCACCCCAACATCTTCAAGATTCTTGACATTTTCACTACCAGAAAAACTGATGACATGCTATTTGTCAAGCAACTTGAAAATAGGGGAGCCCATGTGGCACGGCGGAGAAAATGGATTGAAAAGGACCTTAAACTGCTGCAACTGAAAGATCGGCTCCTGGCTCCACACACCTGTAGAGTTTATTAATCAGGCATATCGATTCTTCGGCATTTGATCTGTTTATATTTTAATTTCCTACTTTGTGTTCTCGAGCAAGGTTTGCCTCGTGATAATTTGTCTCCTCGTAAATTGTCTTGTGAAAAATTGCCAAATGACTGACTTATCTCGCGAAAATTTGTCTAGAAATTTTTGTCTCGTGATAGACTTGTCTCGTGAAAACTTGTCTCGTGATAGGTTGCCGCACCAACTATGGAAAGTTCGATAATAATATCTCAACCTCTTCAAGAGTTATCATGCTAACAGACGGACAGACAGTAAGCTTTTAAGAAGTCATAGTTATCCCTCCGCTCACGTTTCGGGATCCCAAAAAGTGGCTTAATGAGGTCACTTGCAGCTTGAACTCTTTGAGCAATGCCCTTCTAAGAAACCATGAAATGATTAACTTATTCAGATTTACTTTCAGAAGACCTCTGCCCATAAAATTATCTCTAGAAAATATCGAAAATATAACTGTTCAATTTTGGCAATCCTATAAAAAGATGATAAGAAGAGAATGTGTTCTACAATAACAATCTACTAACAATTTCGTAGATGAAATAGTAAGTAAGTAAGTAAATAATTTATTGGTAACCCGGCATTTTGAACAAGACCAAATGTGTCGATGGGATCCCAAAAATTCAATATTTGATCCACACAATTGGGTCCTGTTTACGCCAGATCCACTCTTCGCCAGACTCCTTGAACATTTTTACTATAACAATTCAGAAACAGATTAAGGCCAAAAAGCTAATCATCTGAGAAAACCAAGTTAAGATATGGATTCAGCATGTTTGTGTTTACCCCTATAAGTCATATCTGTTTGGACGAAAACTTCCTGCCTTACTTCTGCGAATTTCCCAGTTTCAGTCGAATTCCGGAACTACCTGTCCGGCAAAAAAAAAAGAAGCTAAAATCGAACTCAGCGTATCTTCTTTTCCCTGTATCGAACATCTAATCAACTTCAAATTAAAATTTAACTTAAAACACATTTTCCGGTTCCAGCCAGATTCCGGGCGAACTATATGTCCAGGTACAAAATGACTGTCATCCACGGATTCAGCATCTCTTCTTACCCCTAAATCGGATATCTAATCAACTACGATGACTTTTAACAATTTTCCGGTATTGGCCGGATTTCGGGCGAATTACTTGCCCGGCGAGAAAATGATTTTCACCATCGTGTTCAGCATGTCTTACTACCCCTAAACCGAACATATAATTAACTTCAAATAAAACTTTTACTTTTAACAGATTTTCCGGTTTTCGCCGGATTCCGGGCTAACTACTTGTCCGGCGAGAAAATGGCTTTCACCACCGTTTTCAGCATGTCTTCTTACCCCTAAATCGAACATCCAGTCAACTTCAAATAAAACTTTTACTTTTAACAAACTTTCCAGTTTTGGCCGGATTCCGGGCGAACTACTTGTCCGGCGAGAAAATGGTTTCCACCATCGTGTTCAGCATGTCTTCTTACCCCATAATCGACTGTCCCATTAGCTGTTTAAAAATATTTTGCTTACCCCTTAATTTAAACCCCCTCCCCCACCCCTAAATATAGGGCTACAAAGCCCATCTACCAACTCGAGCTTACTCTTGACCCAAAAAATCCTCACACCATGTTCTTACAGACAGACGGACAACTTTTGTGATGTCATTGGTAACCCTCCACTTACGTTTTGGGATGCCAAAAATCCTGTGCTGTAATACTTATTAAAATATATACACTCGATGTACAACAAGAGCTGTAAGCTCATATGGCACTTGCATGTGTCAAGATGATTTGATTGATCAAGAGTAAGTTTCGACTTTGCGGTTGAGATGCGCGCTATAAGGGAGCTGGAACTTCATTTGTAAGCAAAACCCTTGAGGCAAAACTGCTAATGGGCTGATGGGCATCACGAAAATGCATATATTGCTTAAAAGTATTTTTTTTACTTTGCGGTCAAGATTGGTACTTTAAGGAATAATCGGATTTGGGAAGTAGCAATTTCTAAGCAAATGTTGTTGAGTCTCTAATATTCCAGCGAAGTTTCATCGTCCTAGCACATCTGGAAGTACCTTAACGCGCGATCACCGGAATCCCTGACCCCCCTCCCCCTCCTCCAACTCCACCCACAATAACCGGAGCCAATCCTGTTCTGTAAATGATTAATCCAGAGCATCTGTTTGTCATTCCCACGAAGTTCGATCCAGATCACACCAGTCTAAGCGGGTCAAGTATTTTCCGCCCTCCCCCCGATAATTGCCGGATTCGGTCCGGAAATGAAAAAGGTCACAAGAGAAAAATGTCCTCTGTTTAATTATTAAATTTCACTCAAATCCGATCACCCGTTCCAAAGTTACGCATGACTCAATATTCCGGATTCCCCTCCCTCAACTCCCCCCCCCCCCCCCAAGATTATCATATCGAGGATTTTTTTTTATTCCAAGTCAGTTTGACCGGGTCCCTGATATGCCTTCCAAGTTTCGTCGTGAAAATCCCCCAAAAACGGAATTCCGGGATACCCCTCCTCCCCCCCCCTCAAGTGTCCGGATCCAGTCAAATTATGTAAAAGATTTATATGGACCAGATGTTTGTTCTTCCCAGCAAGTTTCACTCCGATACCATCATTCTAGCCGTTTCTCGAGATTTCCGGTCCACCACCCCCCCCCACCCCACCCAGCTCCCCCGCGGTGCACGTAGCCAATCCGATTCAGCAAATGACTTACCTAGAGCATCTCTTTGTTCTTCCCACAAAGTTCCATCCCGATCCCTCCATTCTAAACGGGGCACGTATTTCCCCCCCCCCCCCAATAGTTGCCGGATCCGGTCCGGATATGAAAAAAATCATCGGAGAAATGTCCTCTGTTGAATTCTTAAATTTCACTCGAATCCGATCAACCATTCTAAAATTACGCATGACTGAAAATTTCGGATTCCCCTCCCTCCACTCCCCCCACCATTATCTGATCGACAAAATTTTTTTTTGAAGTCAGTTTGATTGGGTCCCTGATATGCCTGCCAAGTTTCATCGTGAAAGTCCCCAAATCCACCATCACCGGAATTCCGGGACCCCCCCCCCCCCCATAAGTGTCCGGATCAAGTACAATGGCCTAAAGGACTTATCTAGAGCAGATGCTTGTTCTTCCCAGCAAGTTTCACTCCGATCCCTCCATTCTAACCGTTTCTTGAAATTTCCGGTCTCCCCCCCCCAACTCCCCCCTGGCTACCGAATCCGGTCAAGACTTTAAACGGGACATTACAGATATATATTCTGTTCAGTTATGAAGTTTCATTACAATCCGATCATCCGTTCGAAAGTTACACACTTCTCAATTTCCCGGATTCCCCTGCGGATTCCCCTCCCTCCACTCCCCCACCATTATCTGATCAACAATACTTTTATTTTGAAGTCAGTTTGATTGGGTCCCTGATATGCCTGCCAAGTTTCATCGTGAAAATCCAAAAAACCACCATCACCGGAATTCCGCCCCCCCCCCCCCATAAGTGTCCGGATCCAGTACAATGGTCTAAAGGACTTATCTAGAGCAGATGCTTGTTCTTCCCAGCAAGTTTCACTTCGATCCCTCCATTCTAACCGTTTCTTGAAATTTCCGGTCTCCCCCCCCAAACTCCCCCCTGGCTACCGAATCCGGTCAAGACTTTAAACGGGACATTACAGATATATATTCTCTTCAGTTATGAAGTTTTATTACAATCCGATCATCCGTTCGAAAGTTACACACTTCTCAGTTTCCCGGATTCCCCTGCCCTCCACCCCCCCCCCCAAAATGGTCGGATCAGAAAACTGATTATTCCTAATTTTGTTTGGTCGGGTCTCTGATATGCCTGCCAAGTTTCATGGTCCTAGCACAACTGGAAGTACCCTAACTCGAAATAGTGTGACAAAATGCCCTAAATTTTCAAGTTTCCAGCGCCCCGCACTCCCCCCCATATGGTCGGATCGGGAAACTGATTATTTCCAGGTTAGTTTGGTCGGGTCCGTGATATTCCTGCCAAGTTTCATTGTCCTAGCTCATCTGGAAGTACCCTCACTCGAAAAAGTGTGACAAAATGCCCTAAATGTTCAAGTTTTCCAGCGCCCCAACTCCCCCGCATATGGTCGGATCGGGAAACTTATTATTTCCAGGTTACTTTGGTCAGGTCCCTGATATTCCTGCCAAGTTTCATTGTCCTAGCTCATCTGGAAGTACCCTAACTCGAAAAAGTGTGACAAAATGCCCTAAATTTTCAAGTTTCGAGCGCCCCCACTCCCCCGCATATGGTCGGATCGGGAAACTGATTATTTCCAGGTTCGTTTGGTCGGGTCCCTGATATTCCTGCCAAGTTTCATTGTCCTAGCTCATCTAGAAGTACCCTAACTCAGAAAAAAGTGACAAAATGCCCTAAATTTGCAAGTTTCCAGCGCCCCGCACTCCCCCCCATATGGTCGGATCGGGAAACTGATTATTTCCAGGTTAGTTTGGTCGGGTCCCTGATATGCCTGCCAAGTTTCATTGTCCTAGCACATCTGGAAGTACCCTAACTCGGATATGTGGGACAAAAAAACTCGGACCGACCGACAGACCGACAGACCGACAGACCGACAGACCGACAGACCGACAGACCGACAGACCGACAGACGGAATTGTGATCGGTATATGGCACTTGAGCCAGAGGCTGCAAGTGCCATAAAAATAACTCAAAACGGGAAAAACAGCTAGGATATCAGTGATTTATCTAGGATCATGGCTAATTCTTTTCGTTTTCCATCACCTTTATATGCGATCCCCTGACAGCTTGGCCTTGGGCTGATAGGTTATTTCGGCATTTGATAAACAAAAAGGGATCTACCACTAAACTTCTTTCGAACGACAGCAAAAAGGTAAACGACTTGTTTTAAGTTACAGTACTTTGGCTGGTAATTATTTCAGATTTACCTCTTCAAAGCCGGACCTCGGGGGCTCGGATTATCCGGAGAAAGACCGAGTTATGTCACGATGCCGGGAGATGACGTGATGATCAAAGCCGAATAGATATACAGATAAATAGGTGAAAGACGGAGGAAGTAAACTAGGGAGAGGTTTGCTATGGAATGTCTTGATAACAGTCAAAGATGAAAATATTTATTGAACACACACCATATCCCAGACTAGGAGGAGGGGAGACTCACACAAAAAACAGAAATAGTAAACTTACTCAACTTCATCGAGTGAAAAAGACAAAAAGGGTAAAAAAGGGTGTAGCTAGACTTCAAGGTCTTGACGAGTAACAGAATATCCAAGCTTTCGGTAAAAACTGAAGACGATCAGGTTGAAGTACACGCTGACCCCTAAAAAAGAAGAAAGTCTTCTCAATGAAGCCATCTTAAAGCGAGACTTCTTTTCAAAGTCGAAGATACTCCTCAAAGGCCAAATAAAGACGCACTAAACAAATTCATAATTCACTTTGTTTCTCAAACAAATTATTCCCTACGAAGAAAACGTAGAATAGGAAATTCCAATGGTTCACAATGCATTTTCAATAAAGTTCTCAGTAACCGCTGCATCACCAGCTCACACAGTCTCCGTCTTTTTAAAAAGGCTTTGCCAAAGCACTGTCAAAAGGCTTAGTAGATTGCACGAGATTTTTCTTAGAAAATAACCAAAAATCTATCTTATCTTTTTACTTTGCATTTTCGCCCCCCCCCCCCTCATTGCAACTTTGGTTCGCTTTACAAATTTAAACCTTTCCTGGCGGTGGTAACAATATGGATATGCGACGCCAGAGCAAAATAACTCTAGAGACTACCATTGCACAGTGGTATTTAAAAGTAATTCCCCGAATAGGATATTTATTGTCGGTAGAAGCTTCAGTTATTTATTGCAGGCTCATTCCTTCCGAAACGTTGTCCCTGAAGTTCGACAGCCCGACGAGGACCCTTGCCAAAGAAGGGCCGAAACATCGCCGCCAAAGCATTGTAGCTGACGTAACCGTTTGATGCATTGTTTGAATATGTATGTATGTATGTATTTATTTATAACCCATCTACAACAGCTACAAAAGCATGAGACGGAGTACAGAAAAAGAAAAGAAAAAAAGAAGGAACTAATAAACTCATACCCAAATACAAAACAACAACAAATTCGATAAATACTAAAATAGAATGCCGCTCCAGGGGTGGTGAGACGGCTTGTCAGCAGTCATCCGCTTGAAGTGTTCGGCCATTTCAGTTACCGGTTCCCGCAGACCGTATTTTCGAACTAGAGGTCTATTTCTTGACCAAGACGGGATTCCAAGGAGATATTTCCCATATTTAAAATAAATTTTTCGGAGTTCAACTTTATCACTGTCACTTAATATGTCCCAGAAGGGAACGATATACAGAAAATGGCCCATGACTGAGCTGTTGAATATTCGAGTAAGTAGTTTTATATGTTTCCCAGTCAGCTTGGAATCAAATAGTATTTATCTTCTATACTAACGTAAAGCCTGCTACTACCCTCCAAACACGCAGACAGAAGAGTACCACCTATCAGAGTCTATGACCCCTCTAACCAACCTATCGGGGTTCCGTCAGTTCGCCCACAGAGGAACGTTGTCAAAGTGACGTGTGGACGAAGTGACGCGTGGCTGCAGTGACAGCGACGCCTGGTATCTTTTTCGTTTTGAATGCAATGAAAAGAAGAACACATTTGTTTTTCATTTTTAGTGGTATAAATGGTTGATGGCGCTTCAGGCGTCTTTTGTATGGCCGTATTAGGCTTTTTTCAATAAATTATTATTATTATACAGCGGTTGCTTGATTTTAAGCAGGAACTGCGTATGTCTGAGGTTCGTGTTGCGCCCATATTGCTTACCATAAAACATGAAATCTCTTGCAATCTCGAAAACCAGCCTTGCGTCGCTAGGGGGTTCTTTCGTACCGTCCGCCAACATGATTGTGTTTAGGTCCGCCGGCGGGTCAGCAACTAGGAATTCGACGAGGATGTCATCTTAAAAGAAGGTCAAACAGGAATGTTAAAGAACACCTCGGACTGCACAGTGTTTCTCCTAAGATCTTCCGAGATAGTTGACCGCTTTCAAACTTAGCTAAGCTTCTAGAAAATTACACAATGCTTTGGCTGTTCTAATCCTCTTTCTATTTCCTTGCCTTAAATCAGTGGTTCCTAACCTTTTCTCTACCGCGTACCCCTAATCAAGGTTTCCATCCTACTTACCGTAGTTACTATGCATGGCGTAACGAATTTTGGCTTCTTAGGGTCAGGGCTGGAACGTATTTTTCTATTTTCGTCAAAATATCACTCCACGGGGTAGTCCAGCCATTCACGTTACAGAGATCCGTAATTACGACGCTTACTACGCTCCTGAGCATGGTAAGCAAATAGTTACTATAGTTACTATTTGGAGAAGGTTGGAACGGTCAGCCTAATAGCTTTTCGTGAGGCTGGGACGGATATAGAAACTAATAGTTACTATTGTGAGTAGGGTGAAACACGCTCGTTCTTTCACTTTTCCGACGGTCTGTCGGTCGGTCAGTCCGGTGTTTGCGAGTTAGGGTAGGCTACTTAGGACGTGCTAGGACGACGGAACTTGGCAGCACATTAGGGACCCGAGTAAACTAACTTGGTAATAGTCACTTGCTCAATCCAACCATCGTGGGGGGAGGGAGGAGAGCCGGGATCCAGAATTTAGTGACATGCGAAAGTTTCGAACGGGTGATCAGATCAGACGTCCTCCTCCTATCCGGGTCCGGGTCGAGGGGGGAACCAGAAATCATGTGACACGCTTAGAGTGGAGCGATCGGGATGAAACTTGGTGCGATGAACAAGCGTAAATCCTTGACAGAACCGGACCGGATTCGTGCACTGTGGGGGGAGTTGGAAGGGGGTTCCGGAATTCCGGTGATGCGGAGCTAAGGTAATTCCAGGTGGGCTAGGATAATGAAACTTAGCAGGCAAGTCAGAGATCCGACCGGAATTACCTGGAAATAGTCAACTTCCCGATCCAACTATCGTGGGGAAGTGAAGGGAGGGGGAATCCGGAACCTTGAGGTACGTATAACTTCTGAAGGGATGATCGGACCGTAATGAAACTTGATATGTACAAAGACGACATTTTCAAGTCCGGACCGGATCCGATGAAGGTGAGAGGGGGCCGGTGGGGGGAACCAGAAACCTTGTGACACACTTGGAGTGGAGTGATCGGAACGAAAATTGGTGAGAAGAACAAGCAAAAGCCCTATGTACATCAGTGACAGAACTGGACCGGATCCGGGTACTATGGGTGAATTAGGGGGGGGGGGGGGGCATTTCGATGATCGCAAGTTAAGTTCGGTGCTAGGACGATGAAACTTGGCTTGAACATTAGAGACTTGACATGATTGGTTTAGAAATCGTCATTTCCCTAATCCGACCATCGCAACTTAAATACAAGCTAACAAGCTTGCAAGTGCCATATGAGCTTATAGCTCTTGTTTTTCCACGATCTGAATCTCAGAAAGAAGAGAGTCAGTCAGAAATGTGTATCACATTTAAATGAAATGTTGTACATCAGAAATGTGTATCTGATCTTGAGAACAATACTGAAACTAAGTCAGTAGACTCAAAAACGACTAGTCGAGACATTAAAGCTTCAGGCTAACTTGATTTTCGGACCTTCGCGTACCCCTTGCGAGGGTCTCTTGTACCCCTTTGTGTATGCGTACCACTGGTTGTTGAACCACTGCCTTAAATGACAATCTTGGCAAATCTGCATAACCGGTATTTGGACGCTTTTCGACAACAACGATCGGGTCCCTGATACGTCGCGTCAACTGAACAAACGTGGCAAGCGGGATAATTAGGGTAATGGAAATAGAGGAGATAAGATACACCTTTGAACTGTAGAATCTCGGGAACGAGAATGGTTGGTAATACTACTGAGGTAAAGGGCCTACAAAGGGCCTAAGCAATCGTTCTTCTTCTACTTTACTTTTTTTCGAGCCACATTTCTTTTTTTTTCTCATGATTTTTTAGTTTTTGGACAAAGCCCTCCCCCTCCACTCAATGACCATTCTATATATTTAAGCAGTTTAAATTATTTTTTAACGTTACTTACACTCTCACAAAAATTATATTGTCTTTACTTTTCAAAAAATGCTGTATTTTTCTTTATACTTTTTTACTTTTGTTCAGTTTCTATTCATTATACTATCATTCGAGGCTATCAAATTTTTTTGAAACCTGTCCCAAAAATCAAATTAGCGCATTTTTCCTTTTCCGAGCAATTGACGTTTTGATTATGTAATATATATTATCTTTCTCTAAGTAAGACGTTGGAACATCGGGAGCCTAGAAGAGTTAGTATTTAAGTCCTAAAGACACCGATTGCGAAAATTGTTTGATATTAATAATCGGACGCTGGCTGTCTATGATAACGATAGACTAAAACTATGGTTCTACATACGTACGTTTTACATTTTATATTTATTGACACTTTGCAAAGCTCCGAAATTTCGACAGGCTTTTACAGGGTTTAATTTGGAACGGTACGTCGCTGGTACTTTAATGAAGCCCTCAAACAATGCTTCAGCCAGCTCACTACGCTACCACTTTTGTAGGCTGCTCAAGTTTGTCCTCCAGTGTTAGCTCAACAATGTTTGTTTGATGATTGAGATCACAATCGTCAATTTGACCATAACTATAGCAGTTAAAACTCAAACTTGCGTACATTCAATGGTCATATTCACAATTCGTCATGGGATTAAAAAACTTGACGAACGAAGGTACGAAACTACGCTCGTATCGCGAGTGAGAAACCCTTGTTGGTGCAAGGCGTGGTACCATCTCAGCCACAGCTCGTTGTGGACGAACTCGTGTAGGTTGCTGTTCTGGTGGGATGATATCTCGGTGGATGGGGTTTGCTAGGTTACTTTTACCAAATGTAAGGGACAACTTAAGACGGCGGGTGGATAGGGTTTCTAGTTTAAATTCTTGGAGGAGGCTTAGGTATGGGACTTTGGGGGATTTTGAAATTACAAGCAAGGCTCGGTACTGGATTCTCTCAAGACGACCCGGCTGCTCCTGCGTCAGTCCGAAATGCCGCACGGCACAACAGTATTCTAGGGAGCAACGGATGAAAACTAAATAAAAGCGTAACAGGTGGTGAGGAGGCGTTCCATGACGGGATAACAATTTTAGGGACGCAATTCCCATGTTAGCCCTCTTAAGCATTGTGTCAACTTGTTCTCCCCACTTCATGTCCGACGAGAAGTATACTCCAAGTAACTTCAGCTTGCGAACTTGACAGGATATTGGTAGGTCGGGCTGAAACGAAGGATTAGACTCTAGAAAAGAAACAGTTAAAACAACGGATTTTTCGAAATTTACGGTCATTTTACCCTCTGCCGCTTCCTTGCACACGTCACTCATTATCGTAGCGGCAACACTTTGAGTATTCTTGTAACATAGCTCTGCCAACGAAAGATCGTCTAGGAACTTCCAGCGATCTGGCATATTGTTAGCTAGGTCATTTACCATGACCAGGAAGAGCAGAGGTCCCAATACAGTCCCTTGTGGAACTCCACAAAAAATCGGTAGGGGACTTGAATAACTGGTCTTGTATTTTGTACGTTGAGTTCTATTTAAAAGGAAATTCGCCACAATTCTTGCAATAAAAGGTTGGATATCAAATTTCTCGAGAAGTTTATTTAAAAGTACACTATGACAAATAAGGTCAAACGCTTTTTGGACCTCTATTGCGATCAGGTTGACCCATCGTTCTGGTTCATCCAGGCTCACCAGATAATGTGATGTTGAAGTATTTGGCATGTTGCCAAACTGCCTTGGGTCGATGTTCTTGAGTATGTGATCTTTCAGCCAGGCGCATAAGAAACTCTCGTAGACTTTGCTGAATATTGGGGTCTTCGTGATGGGACGAACCCCTGAGAAATCACTGGGCGCGTCCTTTTTTGGGATTGGAGTAATGTACCCGTTATTCCATACCGATGCATATTCACCTGTTCTGGTAATGTGAATAAAAATATCTGTTAGTGGTGGACTAATATTCTCGGGGAACGCTTTTATCAAATCAACTGGTAAGTCCACGGGGGTGATGCTGGTTCTTCTCAGTTTCTGCAATTTTCGTCGTACTTGAGTCGGTAAAATAACTTGAAAGTCGGTAAATTGTGGGGGAGGAGTAGGGATTTCTTCTTTCGGAAGGGGCGGGAGTGATTGAACAATACTTGCTAGGTAGGCACCATGCCGTGCAGTGCCGTGCCTCTTTTCAGTCGATCTCATATTTTGGCCCTTCTTGGCAAGGGTCCTCGTCGGGCTGTGAAGTAACGAACGTGCAATGCTCAACACCCTGACGTTCACCAGCCAGACGAGGACGCTTGCCAAGAAGGGTCGAAATATCGCTTCCAAAGCTTCGTAGCTGATGTATCCGTTGATAGCCATCGTTCGAATATGTTTTCAAGTCAAATAGGTATGACCTAATCCAGACCTAATCACTTATTCACTTAAATAGGCCTGTAAATCTGATAAAAATGCGTTACTTCGTTTGTCCGTTATCCACAGATAATCGATTTGATCAAATGAACTTATTCTTTCGGATTTGTGGTACCTCTACGTGCTTGTCCCTTTACGCGTGAAATGTCTAGTAATGTAATCCATTGCCATAGTTAATATGGATTACAAATATGGATTATGTTAACATGGATTAATATGGAGTTATATTTATACTTAATAGCTAAAGTAAGACTCGGCTCCTTGCATGACATACCTTAACATAACCTTTTCACTTCTACAGGCTTAGCTTTTTCGAGCTGCACACATGTCGTACTGGAAATGCAGGCCTTTGTTGAAATTCGAATTCTCCGCGTCCGGATGAATTTTGGGCTGTCTTGCAAGCAGCGAACACTCTGAAGACTAGAGCCCCCGATGAAAAGATGCAAAATCCCCTAGATGCGTCAAAATATTTCAGTTTGTTCAAATATCAGATGTAAAAATAAGCTGCCTTTTCGGGTAAAGTTTATGGAGTATTTATAAATAGACGTATTCGTAAAGATTCTTACTTCAATAGATCCAAGAATCGGATCTGGCGAGAACGTCGTCTTGGCCGCCGCTTTGCTTGCAGGTGTCGTTGACTTCTTTGTCATAAAAGCCGGCTGTGGCGCTGACGTCACGCTTGGAGGGAGGGCCAGGTCTGTTGCTCCCGTGTCAGTGTTGTCAAAAAACTTTGACATCTTTTGAACTGCTGTATTCACAAGGGGCGTGTCTTGTAGAGCAATTATTGCAGTGACCAACTGATAGACCATCAGGATGCTAACTAGGATTTGAAGTATGAGGAATGGCCAGCATAGGAGCCGTTTTTGCTGAAAATGAAGAAAGTGGGGATGATTTTGAAGTCGTTTTTTTTCACGTGAGCCTTCAGTCCTTCCTTCGTGAGCCTTCAGTCGGAGACGTTTCGTCAGTCTTCCTCCCCCCCCCCGTTCCGTCCGCAGTGAAATGAAATAGCTAGTTCTGGTGAGGATGTGGCTTACCGAGGAAACGTCCCCATTACAAAAAGTCCCCGTGGCGAAACGTCCTCAAGCACAGAATTTTAATTTCGCCTCGATCTTAAAGGTATGATCGAGGTAAAACAACTTCAGACTGTTCATCACAGATGTGGGAAAATTCCTTATGAGCAAGAAAGATCGGGCATGGGATCGGTTGCTTCATAAATGTATCGTTTCCAATTAAAATATTTAGTGTAATATGCCTTGCAATGGACTCGAAACTGATCAGTTCTAGCCTTTTATGTCGTTTGAAGCAACATGCACAGTATGCACCAATATGCTCCTCGGAGAAAGGAGAAGCCCGCAGTGACTCAAAGAGAGTAAAACGAGGAAAATGCAAATATTAGCGTAGTGCCGGTATGGTGGATAACAAGTGCTCAGCGCTCAGACATAGAGTATGAAAGTAAAATGTTTATCACATTTTAGATACAAACAGCTTTAGAACCAAGACATTTCACATCCCCAATAACCAAACAAGTACTGAAATAACCTAATCTGTAATCATCCCACTTCAAAAGCTTTAACTGTAAACAAACCGCAAGTATAAATCCAAAGAAATGTTGAAAATCTTGCACGAATAGCTTGAGTTCCGACAATGGTCTGCCAGCCAGTCCGACCCTTTAAACCTCTTTTCCATTAGCAAGGTAATACCAAGTGCAATGAACCTAATCATAGCAGCCTAATACCCCCTTCGTCGCAATTCATTAAGGACGGCATATCATCGATCATATTACAAAACAGTCCAGTTTCCAACTGTTCATTAAAGACTAAAGTACGTCGTGTCGTCTTATTTGTTGCAGTTAAACCAAAACCCTCATCCATAGGTATATCTCCCTAAATATACAACAGTTGAACCTTAGACCTGTCATAGAGGAACTTCACTCATGGAAAATCTGGACCCAGCTGCCCATGAACGGGAGGGGGGGGGGGGGGGGGGGGTCGAGACCCATCAAAATGTGTATATACACCTCTTTTTCCTCAAGTATACCAGCTTAAAGTTTGATTCCAGTCACGGGTCAAAGACTTTTTTCATGGGTAATTTGGGCCCATTTGCCCATGAACGGGGAAGGTGGGGGTTGGTTGAACTCGACATATATATCCCTAACCCCTTATGATCCAAAAGCACAAAGGAATTTTATCGCCTTATCTCCATTAAGAAATGGTCAATCTCGGCCCAATTGCCCCTGAACCAAGTGGGGGTGGAGTTTGGGACCCACAAAATGTAAAAAGAGCCTACCAAGTTTCAAATTAAAACCTGTTGATTCCGTTCACGGGTAACGAACTTTACTCCTGAGCAATCTGGGTCCAGTTGCCCATGAACGGGGTGGGGGGGGGGCAACTTTAAAAGCAATTTCTCAGCCCTCGGATCTACATGTAAAAGGGATTTCATTGTCCTATGTCCAGTTCTTGTCAAGTTATGAACATTATTCACTGGGCAATCTGGGCCCATTTGCCCCTGAACCGGGTTGGGGGGGGGGGGGGGGCGCAACTAGACCCTAATACCCACCAGTGTACCAAGTTTGAACTTCAGACTTGCGCTGATTCACGAGTTATGAGCTCCACAAAATACGGTGAAAACCGGAAACAGAAAGCTGCTACAGCGCTCGCAATAGTGGATTGTTCCAAGGGACACTCCACATCAGAGCGCTTGCGCACTTGTTCTCTTTATCTGAGGCGCTTTTGTTTACATACTCAGTATCAAGAGAAACACATCGACGACCAATTTCATGACGGCAGGCCCAGGATGGCCAGAAAATCAAATTTGCTAATATTTTCGCGGACTCGGTCGTGCTGGGACGAAACTAACTTGGGTGCTACTATGGGCTTTTCGACCTGTTACAAGCACATATGATTAATAAATAATAGTCATGAGCTACTATTTACGGGAGAGTCCCCTTGGCAATGCCTCTTCCCAGGCAGGATCGTAGTCCGTTGAGAACATAGCTTAACAGAACAAGGGCTACGTGCTCATATGGCCCTTCCTACGGGAAGGTTTTACAAGAAAAGTAAATGACGACGATTCACCCTCCCTTGAAACCCAAAGGGGTCGGGAAAAGGGATGTTTTCTACAGTATTGGGTCAGGTAATTAATTTGCATGCTAAGTTTCGTCGTCCTAGCTTATTTGGAAGTGCTACGACTGGCAAAAGCTTGACAACCAGAGAAAAATACATTACGATCGTCAAATGGCACTTGAGCCGAAAAATACCTACCGTTTTAACTGCAATAATCAGTAATATTCCGGCTAATATTACGAATGTGACGATTGCTATTTCAGTCGTCAACTCGGTGGAATCTGTAAAAATAAAAGAATAATAAGCATAACAGATACATTAACACAAAATTCAAAACCAAAGTAACTCCATACCAATAATGTCATCAATTATTTGTTTAAAGAAAAAGAAAATCATAACTTAATAGCAACAAATCTTGATAGCAACGAAGTCAAACAAAGCCAAAGATTTGGTTTTGAAGCAGGGAAAGGCGCGATGCAAAAAAAAAAACAAGTGTGCAAGCGCTCAGTCGTGGAGTGTGTAAGTAAAATATTTATCCCATTTTATATACAGACAGCTTTAGAACCAAGACATTTCACATCCCCAATAACCAAACAAGTACTGAAATAACCTAATTTTTAATCATCCCCCTTTATCAGTTAGAATAATATTGCCTTGTTTATTTGGAGGGGGGTACTAAGACACTCCTCTTGCCAGTAAGTTTTTGCTTCGTCCTACTTGTATGATGTCGACCGAATCGGATCCCAGGATCATCGTCTCGGAACTGCTATGTTTTAGGAGCAACAAAATTGATAAATCTCCAAGAGATGTGCTTCAAAAGATTTGCAACGAGTTCTATGCTCTAGATGAGACCCTAGCGGCGAAGCTGAAATTGGTTGGGGTTTTGTCTCCTGAAGAGAGGAACCAATTGTCTGATAGACTCGCCAGGACGACATACTGCATAGCATAATTCGAGAAAACTTGTAGGCTTTTTCCATGTTGCTGATCTGTCTCGTGAACCTGGATCACTTCGTACAGTTCTGAAATCATATCAAGTTTTACAATCACAAATTGCCGAGTTAAAAGAGCAACTATCCCAGCTTAGCGTGACGTCAGTCTCTCGATCCGAAGTCACCGAACTTGGTAGCTCGCAGTCATAAGGAGGGTTTTCGCGGGATCTGTGGGAAAGCGATTCCTGGAATCACTTTCCCGCTGGAATGATCGCGAAAACGCATGGAAAGCTGATATCGCCGGGAAATGTTGGATTACAAACGTTTCCGACTAAATATGGTTCACTTAACGGTTCTTTGATTGTCATATATCCCATCGAAGTCACTTTAATTGCGATTGCCATTTTTTTTTCTTAGTGACGCTTGCACTGTTTTTTCTCCACAATTTTAAACTCTCCCCGAAACATTCAACTTTCCGCGGAGCTTTCCACTAACCTTGTGGAATCACTTTCCGGGAAAGCTGCTTCGGTTTCCAAAGCGCGAAAACCGGGTTGGAAAGTTCGGCAACTTTCCGAAGTAGCGCGAAAACCATTGGAAAGTGATTCCGACTTTGCTTTCCAGCTTGCGAAAACCCTCCTATAGTAACGCTTCAGTATCGCAGACAGCTGGCGGTTTATCTTCTAATGTTCGCCGGATTGGTTCGCAAGCGGCATCTAACGCAACTTTGTTCTGCGATGCCGATACTGATTCTTGAAGAAACAGACGACAATGCCGACGATGGATTGACGGTAACGAATGATAGGCCCGATAGATCAGATCACGGTAATCCCGATGAGAAATGTATCTCAAAATAGTAGTACGAAAAAGTAGCATGCAGTACTAACTGATGCTACTACATGCTTCTACTTCAAGGCTACCGTGTTACTGCATACTACTGCATGCTACTATTAGCAAGAGTGGATGCTACTATGGCAAGACAGGATGCTACTGGATGCTACTACATAAGATTGGACTAGTCTGAGGCACACCAGTGAGATTTACTTGTTCACGCATGGATTCAGCTAGTATTCTTGCTGCTTTCAGGATATTCGGATCGACTTCAGAATAAACTTGACTCATACCAGATTTACGGTTTTCGCCAGACTCCGATCTTGTCCGCCGGGAACATAAGGTTCAAATATGCATTCAGGATGTATTAGCTGCGTTCGTTGCACTCCGGGCTGTCTCTGGTGTTTAGTCACCAGTGTCCGGTTCTTCCCTTAAAAAGGCGTTTTTTTGGTTCACCTGTGAGTTGATGAAAACTGACTAACTCCTCGCTGAAGCCGGGCTCACGAGCAGGTTCTGGTTAGTCCGCACCGGTGAGATAGAACCGGACACTGGTTAGTTCAAAAACGGGTTATAAGACTGGTGAGAAGTCACCGGTGGATGCAAAAACGGCTTATAAGAAAAACCGGAGACCACCGGTGAGAACTCCCGTGACAAAGAACGCAGCTATTCTTACTGAACCGACCAACATCGCCGCTCTAATCGACCAATATTTAACTAGCTCTAATCAACTTCAAATTAGACTTTCACTCTTACCAATTTTCCAGTGTTCGCCAGATTCCGGGCAAACCACTCTTTATCCAGCGAAAAAGAAAGATTCGACAAGACCAAAGGTTTCGATGGGATCCCAAAAATCTAGTATTTAATCCAGAAAATTGGGTCTTGTCTTCGCCAGATCAAGTCTTCGCCAGGCTAATCACCAGATAAAACCAAGTTTTATGCTTTACTTCTGCCAAATTTCCGATTTCGGCCTAATTCCGAGAGAACTTAGTGTCCAGCAAAAAAAGAAATTTCAAAAGAAGAAACATCTAATAAACTTCAAATAAAACGATAACTTATAACAAAAAATCCGGTTACAACCGGATTCTGAACGAATTATATGTCCGGGTAAAAAAAGATTGTCAAATACAGAATCAGCGTCTCTTCTTACCTCGAAGTCGGTCATCTAATCAACTTCAAAAAAAAACTTAAGCTTTAACAAAACTTCCGATTTTTGTCGGATTCCGGGCGAACTAGATGTCCGGGTAGAAAATGCTTTTCACAGAAGTGTTCAGCATGTCTTCGTACCCCTAAATCGAACATGAAATCAACTTCAAATGAAACTTATCTCTTAACCAACTTTCCGGTTTTTGACGGATTCCGGAAGAAATACTTGACCGGCAAGAACATCGTTTTCATCACCGTGTTCAACATGTCTCCTTACCCCATGATCGACTATCACATCAGCTGTTTAAAATATTTTGTTTGCCCCTTAGTTTGAACCACCTCACCACCCCTAAATGTAGGGCTACAGAGCTCATCTACGAACTTGACCTTACCCTTGACCCATAGAATCCTCACACCAATTTTCATCAAAATATCTCATTCCCTTGGAGAGTTGTCGTGCTCACAGACAGACAGACAGACGGACAACTTTTGCGATGTCACAGGTATCCCTCCACTTACGATTTGAGATCCCAAAAACAGATTCAGCATGTCTCTGTTTCCCTGTATCGAACTGTCATTCAACTTCAGAAAGAACTTTGACTTTTACGAATTTCCGGTTTTTCCGAACTATTTGCCCAATGAGAAAATCAAGTTCAGTTCTGAATTCAGCGGTTCTCCTTACACCTAAATTCGCTCTCGCATTAGCTTGAAAAAATATTGTTTTCAACCCTTAATTTAAAACCCCATCCCCCATCCTTAAATGAAAGGCCAAATGGCCCATCTTTGAACTTGACCTCTCTGACCCAGTAGATCCTCAAAGCAAGTATGAACAAATATCTCAACCCCTTCGAGATTTACCGTGCTGAGACGGACAACTTTTACGAAGTCAAAGGTGTCCCTCTCGGATAAAAAAAAATTAAAATCAGAACAAGAACGGTAAAACTGTTCTGACATTTAGATCGTTTGTTAAAGTGCTGAACTGACAACTTCTTGAGTTACATCCTTACCTGCTGGTGTTATGGAAGGAACTGCACCGAATCGGATAATAGCGAGGACTATTCCGAATACCTAAAAGATAAAAACTACAGACGAGGAAATCAATGGAAAGTAAGTACACGAACGAACTATTTCTCTCTTCCAAACGAATCAGACCTTAGTGGCAACAAGCTCTACCCGAGGTCTTTCGGCTCTACCCCATCCTTCAAAAGGCATCCGATGGACTACCAAAGTCGTCGTTTCCGTATAAACTGTAGTACAGTGCTCCAGACAACTAAGTGTGCCAAATCCCCGGTATGGACAGTGTGCCCGACAGTTGGTACCGCCTCAGGTTTTTTATGGCACTTGCAGCTCCGCTCAAGTGGGATTTCCAAACTAACTTGGAAATAGTCACTTGACCGATCCGACCATCGAGGGGGGAGGGGGAGGGGGCGGAATCCAAAAAAATAGGGGCATGCAGAACTTTCGAATGGGTGATCGGATCTTAATGAAAATTGATATCTGAAAAGACCTGGTGTCTCAGGTGTCTCATATCAAGTCCGGACTGGATCCGATGAATCTGGGGGGAGTTGGAGGGGGGAACCGGAAATCGTGTGAAACTCTCAGAGTCGAGCGATCGAGATGAAACTTGGTGGGAAGAACAAGCACAAGCTCTAGATAAACAACTGACAGAACTGGACTGGATTCGAACACTGTGGGAGAGCTGGAGGGGGGGGGGGGGTCCGGAATTCCGGCGATCCGTAGTTAATGTACTTCCAGGTGGACTAGGACGATAAAACTTGGCAGGCATATCAGGGATCCGACCAGATTAACTTAGAAACAGTCACTCGATCCATCCGACAATCGTGGGGGGGGGGGAGGGGGAGACGGAGGAATCCGGAAATTAGTGTCATGCATAACTTTCGAACGGGTTATCGGATCTTAATGAAACTTGATATCTTGAAAGATCTCATGTCTCAGATGTCCCATTTCAAGTCCGGACCGGATCTGATGAACTGGGGGGGGGGGGTCGGAGGGGAGAACCGGGAATCTTGTGACACGCATAGAGTGGAGCGATCACGATGAAACTTGGTGGGAAGTACAGGCACAAGTCCTAGGTGCATCACTGACAGAATTGGACCGGATTCGAGTGCCAAGGGGGGGGGGGGGGTTGTAGGGGGGTGTCCAGAATTCCGGTGATCGTTAGTTAAGGTACTTCCAGTTGTGCTAGGACGACAAAACTTTGCTGGAGTATTAGAAACTTGACATCATTGGGTTAGACATCATCACTTCTCCGATCCGACGATTCCTTAAAGAACTCATCTTAACCGCAAAATACAAAAAACACTTTTAAGCAAAATTTACTTTTTCACGATCGCCATGAGTAAATGATCCTTTTTCCTCAAGGGTTTTTCTTATACATTAATCTCCAAAAAAGTGAAAAACAATACTTTTGACCATCACTTTCATCTGACCCAGCCTTGCAAGTGCCATATGAACTTCCAGCTCTTGTTTTTTATCCCCCTGGCTACTGACAAGCGCTGACAGGGTATATGGTAGCTGTGTTCGTTGCACTCCGGGCTGTCTCTGGTGTTTTGTCACCGGTGTCCGGTTCTTCTCTTGTAACGCGTTTTTTGGTTCACCGGTGGGTAGTCGCCGGTAAGTGCAAACATGGCAGAAATTCCGGGTTTTCCGCGAAGCCCCGTCGATTGACGAAAAGTTGCCAGCTTCTCGGTAAATCCGGGGTCCCAAGCAGGTTGTGGTTAGTCTTTACCTATGAGATAAAACTCGACGCCGGTTATAAGACTGGTGAGTAGTCACCGCTGGACTCAAAAACGCCTTATAAGAATGACCGGAGACCACCGGCGAGAACTCCCGTGGCAAAGAGCGCAGCTAGCGTAGACAAAGGATTGGTGTGGGCTTTGAACAAAAGAGATATTTCGTGCCCCTCGATGCTCTTTATGATCCGAAACACGCCAGTGAACCTTCGTAAGAACTAGAAACGTTCCCCAAACGAATTCTCAAAATTGATTCAAATCTTATGTATACCAATCAACAACGTCTCTTGTGGTCAGGTTGTGGTAACTTTTCGGGCTCTTAGCTAGGCACACGAAGAGATAGTCATCAAGAGTAGGCTATTGTTCTCGTGTGACTTCGTCATAGGTGCGTGATAGAACTGTCAGTTAATTGACTACGACGATTTGGCGGCGTTGTCTGTGGGTGTTGTACAATGCTTCGAAATTTTTCACCGCAACAGGGGACACGAAAAAAGTAATAGAGAGTAATAATTTGAACTTATTACTAATCTTTCAAAACGAGCCTGACCTACTTGTTTCCAAAGAACACGATGTTCAAATGGAACAACCTTGTCATACAAAACAAAAACTGCTGGGGTGTTCTAACCATGCTTTAAAGCACGTTGGCCAGGATATAGATAGACTCTGAAAACGGGGAGCTATCTGTATAGTGGGCCATGTCCCTTGATTTCAAGATCTTCTTTCCTTGATTCTGTTTTTTGCCGTTAAATAGGTCTCAAAAGGAAAAATGCAGAGCAATGACTTTAGTTTGTGAAGTCAAAAACTACTTTAAATTCACCCCAAAAGTGTAATATTAGATTCTGCTTCCGTTTAACACACCTGCGATTCGGGGCAAAAAATTTATATGATGAACCTCGTAAAGTTTATTGAAATGCTGCCACTGCTTCGAAACTCTACGTTCGGAAGCCCGACGAATCTCAATGAATGAATGAATGAATAAAGGGTTTAATAAAAAAAAAAAACTGGAATCTTCAATGCCCAGAGGCGAACCTGTAAACAAAACAATGAACAATATTCCGCATCTTCCGGTCAAATTCTTCGATAATTCAGGGATGGCTTTGTGGTGAAGCTCTATCACTGTAAAAACGACTAACACTCAAAATGCCAACGATCAGAATGCCCACGAGTCAAAATGTCAACTAAAAATACCTACAACTCAAAATGCTCACGGCTCGAAATGGTTAAAAATGCCCACGACTCAAACTGCACACGGTTCAGAATGCCCACGATTGGATTATTTGAGGTGATCAGTCCGTAGTAAACTTGAATTCGGGGTCATTCGAGTGACCAACGGGAGGAGTAAACCGAGAATCAGAATGACGATTTTCATATTTGGAACTGATATAATCTCAATTATAATATGCTACTGGTAAAATATTTACAATAAACATGTGTATTGCCACGTGGTTAGGTGCCGCAAAAGCGCTGTGCTTTCTTGAGCAAGCCTCTGACTGATAAGGAAACCCCTTGGAACATTTCTTTAAGAGCTTTAACTCGCTGGTCTTTTCGGATGATTCTTCGGGTACTGCGTCTGATATCGGCCGCCTCGTCCGGAATGGCCTGAACTTGTCGCAGAAGTCGAAATAAACATGGTTGGGCTGTAATTCGTCTGTTGAGCACTCTATGCCAGGCCCAAACGTGGTTCTTGGTCCGTCATTGTCATGCTGATTCCAAGTTTTGGGTGGAAAGGTAGAGCTCGCACTTATCCAACCTTTTCCGTGGTTAACTCTTATAATCTCGTAGTCTGTTGTCCCAGGGTGATTTTGGCTTCCCCTGTGGACAGTTTCAGGGGATCTATTAGAGTGCAAGAATTACCGGTAAGTTTCGAAACTTACTCTTACCGAGTAAGTTACCGGTAACTTTGGTAAGTTACCGTAAGTTACCACCCAAGTGGTAAGTTTCAGATACTAATGTATTTAAGGAGTTGTATCCCCTCCCCTTTGAGAGAGTATTAAAGAATATTCATTTGTTTGTGTCATTTTTATTGAATTATATGCTACTTCGGTTACATGGATCAAAAGTGAGAAAAAACTGAACAAAATGGCACTTTAGGCTTCAGATAATATAACTTTGTAATAAAAAATAGATAAGCTAGAGCTGCTCCCCCTCCTCAGTCCTCATCTAACCCATCTGAATGACTGCAGAGTGCAGACTGATTCATCGTATTTTTGTTCACGCAGACCCGTTTCTTATTGGTTACGACAAGAAATGTAAGACGCGCTGATTGGCCCAGCCTTTTCCAACAGGAAATGACACTGAGCGGAAGTACAGTAAATGACTCACACATTGAATCTGACGACTAAAAACGTATGCGAAAGATTGTTCTGAAGTCCCAGATCTCTGTTATACA
The DNA here is from genome assembly GCA_030848855.1 of Branchinecta sandiegonensis. Lineage (NCBI taxonomy): Eukaryota > Metazoa > Arthropoda > Branchiopoda > Anostraca > Branchinectidae > Branchinecta > Branchinecta sandiegonensis. Next base: position 15,930,051 of record JAUPMV010000016.1, on the reverse strand, counting down.
TAGGGATTAGGTTTAACTGAGAACATTTTGTACAGGAAAAACTTAAACTTACCACTTATGAGAAACTTACCGGTAAGTTTGACCTGAAACTTACCATTACCGGGTAAGTTACCCAGTGGTAACTTACCATGTGGTAACTTACGTCTTGCACTCTAGGATCTACTAAAAGCAGGCACGGCATGGCACGGCACGGCGCAGGAGGCATGGGTAATAAAAAGAGATCAGCAAGTAGCGGAAGTAGAGAAGCAAGTGAGAGTTCGTAACTTCAGACCCTAAGAGAAGGCACGTTATGTTATTGTTCCTTCCCCTCACTCGTAAGCCTCAAAGGGCCCTTTTAGCTTTTGTGCCTCTTTTTAGTACTCGTGCCTCCTACACTATGTCGTGCCGTGCCGTGCCTCTTTTTAGTCGATCCCCAGTTTCAGCCGTTGGCATTTTGAATCAAGACGATATTTGCCTCACCTCTGACGATTTTGAACTGTCGGCATTTTGAGCCGCCGGCATCTCGGATGGTTTCTATTTCGGGTGTTTGACCTGAGCTGTGGGTATTTTGAGTCGAGGGCATTTTGATCCGTGGGCATTTTAATCGTCGGCATTTTGATCGTGGGCATTTTGAACCGTGGGCATTTTGATCGCAGGGCATTCTGAGCGTGGGTATTGTGAGAGTGGGCAAAAAGATCATGGTGATTTTGGGAAACGCCTGTGAAAACTCTTCCTACATCGGACTTAGTAACTAAGAATCACCGCATTCGGAGATTTTTAGTCCGCGTTCGGACAGTTTAAATCCGATAGAGGATTAAAACGCTACAGTGCAAGATATTGCAGGTTAAGTTACCTGAAAGTGGATATTATTTTTTTTTTTTTTTACAAGGAATCACGATAAAGGCGTCATACAGGCTCCGCATCGTCAGTATGAATTTTTTCAAGGCAATCTATTGCTGCGGTGAGGCAACTTACCTTGTTTTGACGGTAAGCGCTTTTAGAGCACAATCAGGGAAAGTGTTCCAGGGGGAAGGTTTGGATACAATGACCCCAACAAGGAAACACTACTATAGTCGCTGGAGCTTTAGGCGTTGCATACACATGCGTTTTCCTTTAATCCTCTGCTGTTTTCTCACTTGCATCATGTTCAGTGTGGAAAAAACACCAAAGCATGATTTTCGCTTTCCAGTTTCTTTCTTATATGTCAAATAATTATCCGTGTACTCGCCTACTGAGGCTTCGATTTAGCAATTTTTTTTTCTAGTTGTAGCGTAGTTTATTTATCTTTTCTTTGTGATGCTCCGTCTCCTCTCAGACAAGTAACATATTTAAATCGGTTATTGTAATTTATTTTTTCAAAGTAGTCGCCCATGCATTAAGTCCCATCCACAATTTGCGTGTAGTTTATTGAACGTTTCTTGCGGCTGAAGTTCTGGCCATATGTCATACAGAATATTGTTCTTAGCCGAAATTGGTTGCTATGTAGGACAAGATTATCACTCCTGAAATATTGGCTGGAATACATCGGTCGACAAGAGATGTTTAAGGCCTAATTTTATTCGAAGCAGAAGCTGAAGATTGGATCAGGACAAGTAATTATAGGTGTTGAGAGAAACTTTAAGTTACCACATACTCCTCTTCTCAGACGACTAGCAGATTTTTAGTCAGTTATTTCTACTAACTGACTGAAAGTAGAAACAGCATAGATGTTCCTTCAGCCCAAGCTTACTGCGAATCATATTTGACGGGGCAAAACGGATAAGTCAGCTACATTTTATTCGAGCTATATTTCGGCCCTTCTTGGCAAGGGTCCTCTTCAGGCACCAAATCACAGCACCAGCTTTAACTTCATCCAACTTTCAGAGAAGAAGTTCACAAAAGCAGATATTTAAGGAAGAATCTTTAATTGTTTTTCCACAAGTTTATTTTCCAGCTTGAGCGGTTTGAGCCTGAAGAGGTCCCTTGCCAAGAAGGGCCGAAATATAGCTCGAATAAAATGTAGCTGACGTATCCGTTTTTCCCCGTCAAATATGATTCGCAGTCAGCTTGGGCTGAAGGAACATCTATCACCGAAGTACGGAACTAATCGCCCATACATGCCGCCAACAAGTATCCATCTTAGATGGCCGCCAACAAGTATCCATCTTAGCTGGAAAGAAGAAGAAGAGACAGGTGACTCTAAAACCAAAATGCAGAAGAATCTCTACCCTTTCGACGACCCAATCGAACAACAAAAACAGTAGCCGAGTCCAGAATCAAATCACAGCAACAGCTTTGACTTCATCCAACTTTCAGAGAAGAAGTTCACAAAAGCAGATATTTAAGGAAGAATCTTTAACTGTTTTTCCACAAGTTTATTTTCCAGCTTGAACGGTTTGAGCCTGAAGAGGACCCTTGCCAAGAAGGGCCGAAATATAGCTCGAATAAAATGTAGCTGACTTTTCCGTTTTGCCCCGTCAAAAATAGAAACAGCGTTGAGCCCATCATATTAGCTGCGTTTATTACCGTCATCCAGTTAACCAACCTGTAGGATTTCCCATAATAATCCATATTCTTCCGTCGGTCAACCGACATAAAGACTCATAAGCTGTTTTTCCATCGACGTTTGCCAGGGTTAACCGTTAACTGCCTGGGTTAGCACCATTCAACCAACCTACTTTAATTCGCAGGCAGGAAATCCAACGCTTTATGCTGGAGAATGCGAAAAAGCCGTTTTTGTTTGGTCCGCGAATGCTGCCCGAATGGAACGGGATGCCGAAAAAGTGGCAAATAGGTCGGTTAATTGGCTTGGAAACGGGTATCAGCTTTTGGACGGACTTCTCTATCGTAAGAGTCAATTTTCGTCGGGGGAGGAAATCTTCTAACTGGTAGTTCCGAAGCCTTGTAGAAACTGGTCCTGCGTATTGCTCATGACTCTCCGATGAGTGGTCACACGGGTAACAGTCGAACATGCGAAAGACTTCTTCATAGGTTCTTCTGGCCTGGGCTGAGAAAGAATGTGAAAGAGTACATCCGAAGCTGTGAGCCCTGCCAGCTGGTCGCGAAACACAAACCTAAGGAAAAGGTACCAATGTTTCTTACACATGTCATAGAAGAGCCATTCAGGATGATTCACTGTAAAATGTTTCTCCGAATAAGGATGCAGTATTTGCTACTGGGATTAGTCTCATCTCTATTGGGATAAAATTAATCCGAATTAGGGGTAATCTTATCTCATAAAGACAAGAGTAATCCCAGTAGCAAATACTGCAAGATTTTTTTTACAGTGTTGCTATGGATATAGTTGGTCCCCTAGCTCCTTCCAGGAACGGGCTTCGGTTCCTCTTGGTAATGTCGGATTACTCAACCAGGTACCCTGAGGCAATCCCTCTTCGGACGACGAACGAACGAAAAACCGCAGAAGTAATGGAACAGTACTTCTGTAACGAGATCCTCACCGACCAAGGCACCAATTTTGTCTCAAAAAGCCTACGTGAAGTTTACAAGCTTCTCGGGATCATACCAATTCGGACATCTCCCTACCATCCTCAGACCGATGGTATAGTGGAGAAATTAAATGGAACGCTGATGAGCCTTTTGAAAAAGTACCTCACGGACAACGCCAAAGACTGGGACCGTTATATTCCATACGTGCTATTTGCTTATCGAGAAACACGACAGGCGTCGACTGGTTTCAGTCCTTTTGAGCTGTTGTATGGCAGACGGCCAAGGGGCCCACTGGACATACTGAAAGAACAGTGGGAAGGAACAGACGAACTTCTTGGGAATTCGAGACCAGCGAGCGACCTGTTAACTGTGCAGAATCGTATTCGGACAATGATGGAGGAGGCTCACGAAAACCTGTCAAACGCATCAGAGAAACAGAAGATGCTGTATGACAAACGAACGAAACTTCGAGAACTACATGTAAACGATGAAGTACTTGTGCTGCTTCCCAGTGAAACACACAAACTGGAAACGCGATGGCAAGGTCCTTTTCGAGTCCTGAGAAAGACCGGGCCCGTTAATTATGAAATCGAGACTCCAAACTCCAGAAAGAAGAAGAAAATCCTCCACATTAACTTGCTGCGAAAGTTTGATAGAAGATCACCAGATCTAGTGATGACAGCTTCGGAGGCTGACAACACCATCTTTCCGTCAAGTAAAACAAATGACGTCAAACAAAGCTTCCGGGATTATGTTACTGACCTAAGCGACAAGAAAAAGAAGGAACTTCTGGAAGTTCTAGACGAGTTTGAAGATGCCTTTTCACATGAACCTGGCCGAACGAACATAACACGGCACCGAATAGATACTGGAGATGCAAGACCTTTGCGGCAACGACCTTACCGCATTCCAGAAAGTCGACAGAAAGCCATAGAAGAAGTGGTAGAAGAATGCTTCAGAACCCCCACACCCTTCCAGATAAGATGGGAAATCAACCTCACAGACGGAGCAATTCTACCGCCAAGATCGTCATGACGTATTTCTTCTGGCCTGATATATATAAGAACATAAAAAGTTTTATCAACCAGTGTTCTTGCCGGGTAAAGGAGGCATTTGCGGGTTATGTCGTCTAGTGAAGATTTAAATGATGAAACCATTTAGAAGGGGAGGTGTGTCGTGAATCCCCTTCGGGTGTCATTGTACCTTTTAATAATCACCGCGTTCATAATCAGGTTTACGCCGTAAACCATATCACGCCCTCGGGCATTGAGCGCGAAGGAAATGAATGAGGTGTATTTAGTATTCAGTAGCGAGTGGACTGAGATCCGAAGCAGTGAAGAGTTTCTGTTGATTGATTTTGATTGATTGACCGCCAGTCAGCGTCAGGCTTCCAAAGAGTGAACTTGTTTGCGTCAGTGGAAGATCGGAACGAGCGAAGTAGCAGAAAGGAATATTCAAACATTTGGATTTACAAAGCTATATCCCAGGCGAAAGTGGGATAACACAAAAGAACTCTGCTCCCGGAGCGTCTTATTGCTGGGAGAAATTCAGGTAAACGATCTGATTTATATTTATGTCAGGAGCGGCAGCCAGTCAAGAAAAGTTTGTAAACGAAATGGCGGACGCACAATGCTTGCAAGATATCAACTCTAAGCTAGCCCTCCTTCCGAAGGTTTCAACGGACGTATTAGACATTCAGCGTCAGTTACAGGAAATGTCAGTCAAAATTGCCCAGGGCGCTGAGGCAGGGGCGGCGGCAACGGCCGAAATCAAAAGTCTACGTAGGGCCCTGGATTCAGCTGAGGCCAAAATCTCAAAATTGGAGTCGAATGATAAAAGGTTCAACCTAGTTTTCCATGACTTTAGACCCGCGAGGCTAGGCCCATCATTGGCGGCGGACCTTATTTCATTACTGGACTATTGCTTTCCACCTTTGAACATTTCGCGTCACGACATTGTTGAAGCTTTCCGACTACGAGCAGGTCCTGTAGTCGTAAAATTCGCAACGATGGACCTCCGTAATCACGTGCTAAAGAACGCGAAAATAATCCGAAGAGAACAAATTGGCGTCAGCCCAGATTATTCTTTCACCCAGCGAGAAGCGCGTCGAGCACTGAAGTCGTTTCTAGAAAAGGCATTAGACGAGAATCGACGTGCATACCTGAGGGGTGATAAACTCACAGTGGACGGTGAACTATTTGTATACGATGCTGTGACGAAAAATTTGAAAAAAGTAGTTCGAACGGAGGGTGGTTTTGAAGAATCTGTGGCGGTTAGAGTCACCCAAAATGGAGCCCAACACAGCGGAATGGAAACAGATCAGTTGCCCCAGGTTAATGACGCTCCGAAGCAACCGGAACCAGGGAATAGTTGGTCGGCAGAGCCAGTAACAGCAAGTCGAGAAACAATTGATGGGGAGAGCTCAGATGGTAACAGTGATGCAAGTACGGTCAAAGAGTTCCCTGTTAGGTATCCAGGTCAAGCAGCAACAGGAGGCCGTGCCCGAAAGAGCAGTGAAATCAGCCCAGTTGAGTATGAGAGGAACGCCCCCAAAAACCCTCGAGTGGGAAACGGAAACGTTGCACGTGCAGGGAACCGTTCGAGCAGGGGTCGAAGTGACAGGTTTACGGGGAATTATTATCGGTTTAGCTATAGCCCGCAAGATATTGAGGATTACTAGGGTGAAGAGGGCCATGCGCAGAGTTTAAAGATTGTGGAATGGAACATTCAGGGATATAGTGATGCTAAGTTAATTGATTTATTTCGGTCTGGGAGTTGGGATATTGTTGGTATTGTAGAAAGTTGGAGGAGTAATCCGATTATACGACAAAATTATGATTCTTTCGGAGTATCACGGAAAAGAAGTAAAAACAATCGACTATACGGTGGTGTCTCTGTTTTAGTTAAGAAAGGTACATTTAGCAAATGCGAACAGTTGAATTCGTCATCTGAAAATATTGTATGGATGAAGTTAATTTTTGGAAATGTTTCGTTAATTGTTTGTGGTGTTTATATTCCGCCGGAGACAAGCAGCTATAGCGATAAGGAGGATACATGGGGAATTCTGTTGAATGAAACTTATCAGTACAGGCGTGTGCACAGTAGTCACCATTTTGTGTTTTTAGGAGACTTCAACGGTTACACCAGCAACAAAATTGAAAGGACATTTGAACCATCGCTACCTCAGGATGAGCCTGGTTCTGGATCTTTTGGAATGATTGGGAATAGTTTGGATGAACGAGCGGAACGACTGGTGGAAAGGACAAGTAAGGACCGAGATCGGAAAGTTAACAAATCGGGAGGAAAAATACTAGATTTTTGTGGAATGGAGAATTTGGTTTTATTGAATGGAAGACTGGGTTGTGATAAAAATTTGGGGGATTTCACTTGTTTTGCGGGTAAGAAGCCAAGTATAGTTGATTACGTTTTAGTGGATATGTCTCTCTGGCCATGGTGTATAGACTTCAGGGTGCTTTCGGTGGTTGGTTCGGATCACGTGCCAATAGAAGCGAATATAGAATTTGGAATGCAGATTCAAATAGTTAGAAACATCAAATTTAGCGGATAGGAGGATGGTGTTCCCAAAATTAAGTCAGAAAATGTAAGTGATAAAACTTTGAATAATAGGTTACAGAAGCAAGTAATAGAGGAAGAGTTATGCAAATGCAGATCTACTGTTGTTTCAGGAGAAACGGAGGATGGACTTGAATCAATATGTAAAATTATTAGAGAGGTAAGTAAAGGAGAAGAGGCTGACGATAAACATAGGTCCAGAAAACAAGGTAAGGAATTCTTTGATGTAGAATGCGAAGATAAGAGAAGGGAGGTTATAGTTGCTCTATCTAGAAGTAAGGAAAGTACTTCGGTAGATAAAATATTGTTAGAGAAGTACAGGGAGCAACGAAGGGAGTATAAGCAGTTAATAAAAAAGAAAAAAATATGAAATTCAGAATCGAAGAATTAAAATTATGGAAGAAGATTATGTTAAGAAGAATAAGAAAGAATTTTGGGATGGAATTAAGGGGTCATTTCGAGGGGGGGAGTCGGGAACTGGACCGTCGGCAAGATCATGGTCAGAATACCTGGAAAATAAACACTCGAGTGAAGATAATCTACAGACGTTAACGCAGCAATTGAGGGAGAAAACAGAATTTCCTATGAGAGAGGAGGATTACGCATTGAAGGATGACGGATCCTGTTAATCCAGAAGAGGTTTGGGATTCAATGAAGAAGATGAGAGGGGGATCTTCACCGGGTCCAGACGGGATACCCACGATTATTTGGAAACGGGTCAGAACTTATCTACTACCAATGTTGGCACTGCTATTTTCGGGTATACTACGAAAGTGTGTGTGGCCGAAGCAATGGAGTTTGTCAATAATGACACCCCTGTTTAAAAAAGGTAATAAGCAGGAGCATGGGAATTATAGAGGGATACATCTAGGGAATAGTATATCAAAGATATTTTGTAAGATTTTAGATACAAGGTTAAAAAAATGGTTAGATTGTAGGGACGTTTTAAATCAGGTACAAGCGGGGTTTAGAGAAGGATATGGACCAATGGATAATATTTTCGCACTAAAAGTTTTGATCAATAAGTATACTAAGCCTAGAAACGGAAGGCTGTATGCAGCATTCATAGATCTTAAAGGGGCTTTCGACAATGTAGATAGAGTCTTGTTAATGGATAGTTTGCTAAGGAAAGGACTACCGGCTACATTTGTGTTGATGTTAGCAGAGATATATAGGTTAACTCGTTTGATAGTTAGAGTGGGGAAAGAATTGTCAAGAATAATAAGTTACAATGTGGGGGTTAAACAAGGATGTATTCTGTCGCCAAACTGTTCGGAATTTTTATAAATGATGTTGTTGAGTTCATGTTAAAACAAGGAGCACCTACAGTTTCATTAGACTTATCTGTGTTATGTATGCTCCTTTTCGCTGATGATATTGTTTTGGTAAGTGATAGTGGAAATAATTTGCAAGTTTTACTTGATTTGTTAAGGGTGTATTTGGAAGGCAAGAAACTGGAGCTAAACACAGGTAAGAGGGTAGTGTTAGTATTTAGGAAAGGAGGGAATTTGAGGTCCGAGGATAAGTTCAAATACGCAGGTAGAGAAATTGAAGTGAAAGAAGAATGGACGTATTTAGGAATAAGGTTTAGAGCCAAAGGTAAGACATTTAGTAAACATATTGAAAAGAGCGTAGAGAAAGGAAGATTGTGTTCAAATTTGATTTTGAGGAGTGAACTGAAGGAAATTAGGAATCTCCGGGCCCATAAAGAAATATTTAGGTCTAAGGTAGTTGGGGTACTGCATTACGGGTCTGAAGTATGGGGTTATGAGAAAATAGATAAAATAGAAGTTTTGCAGTTAGGGTATTTTAAAAGGTGGTTAGGGGTTAGTAAATTTACAAATAGTGTAGTGATTAAGGGTGAGTTAGGTCTAACATCGTTGAGAAATGTAAGATTAGTGAATATGGTTAGACTTTGGGAAAAGATTGTTGGTTTGCCACGTGTTAGAATAATAAAATCAGCATACTTAGAAGCGTTGAAAGATGATTCGTCTAATTCGTGGCCTTATTTGGTAAAAAAGATATTGGATGATTGTGGAATTGGTGAAATGTGGAATAATGGAGTAGGAAATGAGGAAGGAGTTAGCAAGCTAGTACAGGAAATACTTAAGAGCCAGGAAATACAGGTTTGGCACGTCCAAAAGGATCAATCCGAATCCCTGAGGCTTTATGCCACGGTAAGAGAGACATGGGGTGAGAGTATAATGTTTAAAGCGGTTCTTAAGCGGGAGGAATTAAGAATAATTATTGAAATGTTGGCGGACACCCTGCCAATTGGTGCTAGAAGACGTTATATTGGTAATTTTAGGCAGAAATCCGGTCCTTACTTCTGTCCGATGTGTGGATGCGAGAATGAGAGTTTGGTTCACATGGTTTGCGAGTGCATGGGGCTGAGGGGATGGAGGAAAGAACAGTACGGTGTGAGTGAGTTTGATGAAGAATGGTTAATTAGAGTTGTTAGGAATGAATGTTTTAGTACGATTAAGAGATTGGGGCGATTCCTGAGGACAGCGATGGAACATAGAAGCAGATTTTTGGATTAGGGAAATAACAAAGAAATACTGAAAAGGGTTATTAGAGAAGAGAAAGATTAAGATTAAGGAGGAGCTTTTTCTCTTTTTTGTGTTCTTATTTTGTTTTGTGCGTTTTCCTCTAGTATGTGATATTTTTGGTGATTTTTTGTTGCCATGGCCCTCGGGCTGCTTAGCAATTAATAAATCTATCTATGTATCTATCTGTACGAACAGTTATTAAAAAGCGTTTTTATGTTAGTGAACTGAGACACTCGGCAGATTTTAGGAAGTTCAAGACATAATTTGGCAAAAGAGTTGAGCTAAGAGAGTTGGCAAAAAAAAAGAGGAGCTATTGTATCAGACATACAACATCTCTGACCTCGAATTGTGAAACTGCCAAAAACAAAAATCGTAAATGATATCATACATACAAAAAAATCTGGGACCTCTACCTGAGAAATTGAAAAAAAAATAAAAGTCACACGCGGTAGTGAGCTCAGGGGCGTCACGACCGGGGGGAGGGGGGACGACCCCCCGTCATTAAAAAAAACATTAAAACAGTCGATTTTTCTGAAAATCAGTCGATTTTTTCGAAACTGTCGTTTTTTTTCTTGAAAACAGTCATCTTTTCAAACAGTCGGTAAAAATCACCAGCCAGTCGGTAAATTCCTTGCCCCCCCCCCCAAACATTGTGGCTAGTAACGCCTCTGAGTGAGCTACTTACCAAAGTCAATCCTCCGATGATGCGGTGACGCCCGTTTCGAGACTAAAACAACAACAGACTGTCTCAGGAATCCTCAACCGAACACAGTAAATCTTACACTTCATTTTTCAGCAACTTAGGCGTTTCGCCAGTTTTGATACTGGTTCGTTTTTTGGCAGCCGGAAGAAAAAAAATGCCTCTTCACGAGCATCCAGCCCAAAGACAATAAGAGTGCGACCACTTTTACTGTCTTTGATCCGATCCAGCCGAGCATATGTGCACACGCTCCGCGTATCTGGCAAATTCCTGGAGCAGAACATGACGTCATGTGCCTTTAACGAGTGAAGGAATTTAGCAAAGCAGAAGATTAATTTTCAAGAAAATAAGCAAGCAGCCTTCGTGACTTCGCCAAAACAAGTAAACAAATATTTTCCTTTTTTAACCTCCAAGGCCTCTGGGCTTTGATGATGATGATGACATTAATTGCATTACAAAGCCTGAGGCAGGACAGACAAAAAATACACAAAACAGCGAATATCTCCTTCAGTTAAATAAAATTCCCTACCATCCCCATAGGGACAGCTTTAGGCGTCTGAGTATTTGTAAATTAAATCATGAACAAACAAGCCAAGAATCTTCGTCTTCGGTCCCATGTACCAACTATGGTAACCCTGGTAGCGTTCCAGCAACTTATTATTAGATACGATCGTTACTATTCTTGTTATTATTGCCATTCCAGAACCCGCCGTAATAGGTAAATTGGCTCCTCCCACTTATTATTTTCGTTTCGCGACTGTTACGATCGTGACAATTTACTTATGGTGGTCGCGAGCATCATAAGTGATAATGCCTATCGGTTCTGCAGGAACTCCCGTTAGAGTGATGACGGGTGTTCGCGTTTTTATTATTTTCGTTCCAGAGAGCGTGATAACTACCACAATACGGCACTCGCCCCTCTTCTCCTCATCGTCACTTGCAATAACTTCATTGGGACGCTACCCCTGACAAAACTAAGCAGAACTAGAACTTGCTGAGCTCTGAGTTGACGCCCGTCTACTTTCCTCCCAGCCGATGCGCATTGAGAGGAAAAGACCGTAGCAGGCGTATGACCCAACTCTACACTGGCGTCACAATGTCAAACAACCAATAGTCTGTTACTCTCGACTGTTGTTTTACCGGGGCTCTATACTGCGATGTTATGACCTGTTTGCAGAGGCTACGAATACTCTATTTAACTCTATATGACTAAACCCAACACACGACAGTGATCCTCGGGAAGAACGAGAAACGTCACCCAAACGACGACTCGGATTCTGTGCCAACCAATCAACGGCAATTCGCCGGGGACAAGCTGTGCCGAGGCATCCGGCTCTTCCGCTAGGTACACGGCGATTCTACATCGGCATGAAGAGTTAGTCATCAAGAGTATTGTGATGTTCCGCGTAGCTAATTACCTCCGTTCGGTTGCATCGAGAATCTATTCCAATCCGCATGGTCGTACTACAGAGACCGGGAGACGGAGCTTCTACTGCATATTTGTTCTGGGTAAAATGTTAGCACTTACTTGCACGAGCCAATACACATCAGTTGCGTTTTTAATCGTAATTCTCCTCGTAATTCTCCTCTTTCGTGTATTTGAACTACTCAGATAAAGCGAATTCTCCTTTTCTTGCGTTTTTGTCAGAATCGAGAACGGGGAAAGCCTCGCGATTCTATAAATGGAGAAGTTGCTACGATAGTGATTCTTGATTCTCCTCTCTCCGTTCTCCTCCCTGATTGGTCAACAGAGTGCGGGTGTCCAATAGAAAGATTGCAGCCTACCCAACAAAAACGGATAGGAGTAGAAAAAGAGTAATTTAACATGGTATAGGGCTTTTGGCTTTGAGACCAATTTATCCTTGTTTTATTACTATTATCGAGACTATTATCAATACTATTATAAGCCTGTAAATAGCTGAAAACAATTCCTAGTTTTTTCTTGATTGTATATTTTGTTGTTCAAGAAGTTTATAAGTCAATCCGTAGCGCCTATGGGCGCATCGTCCCCAACCGGGGGCGCTATAATCGTAAAGCTTTGGGAAATTTGTACAGCACCTTCTGCGCTCCTTCCATACTATTTCGTTCTGGCGTCACTCATGTTCTGCGAAAGAAGGAGATTAAAAAGATGAGATCATGTTATTTTAAATATGCAAAGCACCTTCTCTACTTGCCGAAATTATGTCATAACCATACATTGACGGAGAAATTCAAAATTCAAGATGCAAGTGTTACCCTTTTAGATGTTTCCTCATCGCTTTCAAAAATCATGGACAACAGGGCCCAACCAGCGCACGACGTCGTCCACTGCTTCCTGACCGAAGATTAAAAATTAAGTGTCTTTTCTGTGTGTTTATGTGTTTTGTTTATTTTCTTTGTTTTCTTCGTTTACTCCGCCTTTTCAAAATGGCGGGTCATAAATAAATTACTTACTTACTTATATCACAGCTTTATAGAAAAGTTTGATCAGAAATGAGAGTTTGAAGGCTTGAAACTTTCACTACAAAAACGAATACTGCTTCCTATTGGTTGGTTTTTGAATGACACGTCATAACCGACGAATAGGATTCGAGACTCCGTTTTTGTCTTCAAACTTTGAAGCCTTCAAGCTCTTACTTCCATGGAAACTCTTTTGCCAAAAAAAATTATAAGATTAAGGTATAGTCCAATTAACATTTCCAGTAAGTTCGTAGATGGGTTTTGTAGCCCTATATTTGGGGTGGGGGAGAGGGGTTTATAGTAAGGGGTAAGCAAAATATTTTTAAACAGCTAATGGGACACTAATTTGATTTCAAAGTTGAAAGTCCTATTACTCCCAATGTTAAATTTTTATTGTTAAGATGCCGTGATGATCGTGTAGCAATATCCGTTTTCATCGGGTAGGGTACAATCTCTCTATTTGGCATAAACTAGTATACCGGGTTGCAAACGAGCTGCCAAATTAGTGTTTTTGTCAAAAGCGAGAATGGAGAAGCGAGAGGAGCAAAAACGGTAATTTGTACGACAATCGAGAATTCAGGAGCGAGAACGGAGAATTCAGATAAAACAAGTGCGCAAGCGCTCAGACGTGGAGTGTAAAAGTAAAATGTTTATCACATTTTACATACAGACAGCTTTAGAACCAAGAAATTTCTCATACCCAATAACCAAACAAGTATTGAAATAACCTAATTTGGAATCATCCCACTTTAAAAGCTTTAAATGGAAACAAACCACCAGTATAAATCCAAAGAAATGTTGAAGATATTGCAAGAGTAGCATTTGTTCAAACACTGAATGGTCTGCCAACCAGTCCCACCCTTTAAACCTCTTTTCATTAGCAAGGTAATAACAAGTGCCATAAACCAAATCGTAGCAGCCTAATGCCCCCTATGTCGCAATTCATTAAGAACGACATATCATCGATCATATGACAAATCAGTCAAGTTTCCAACTCATTAAAGATTAAAGTCCGTCGCGTCGTCTTATTTACTGCTGTTACACCAAATCCTCATCCATTGAAATGTCTCCCCAAATATACAAGAGTCTGACTTGAGACCTGTCATAGACGAACTTAACTCATGGGAAATCTGGGCCCAGCTGCCCATGCAGGGGAGGGGGGGGGGGGGGGGTCGGGACCCATCAAAATGCGTATTTACACCTTTTTTTCCTCAAGTATACCAGCTTAGAGTTTGATTCCCCTATGATCCGAAAGCACAAAGGAATTTTATTGCCTTATCTCCTTATCTCCAGTTAAAAACATAAAAAATGGGCAATTTGGGCCCAGTTGCCCCTTAACCAAGTGGGGGTGGGGTTTGTGACCCGCAAAATGTAAAAAGAGAGCCCAATGCTCACAATCCTACCAAGTTTCAACTTGATACCTGTTGATTCCTGTCACGGGTAACGAACTTTACTCCTGGGCAATCTGGGCCCAGTTGCCCATGAACGGGGTGGGTGGGGAGGTGCAACTTCAGAAGCAATTTCCCAGCCCTAGGATCTACATGTCCAAGAAATTTCATCGTCCTATGTCGAGTTCCGGTCAAGTTATGAACATTATTCACAGGGCAATATGGGCCCATTTGCCCCAGAACCGGGTTGGGGTGGGGGGTGGGACCCCCTAAAGGCACAACTAGACCCGAATACCCAAAAGTGTACCAAGTTTGAACTTGATACTTGCACTGGTTCAGGAGTTATGAGCTCCACAAAATACGGTAAAAAACGAAAACCGGAAACCGAAAGCCGAAAGCTGCTACAGCGCTCGGAATAGTGGAGTGTTCCAGTGAACACTCCACTAAACAAGAGCTGTAAGCTCATATGGCACTTGCATGGGTCAAGATGATTTGATTGATCAAAAGTAAGTTTCGACTTTGCGGTTGAGATGCGCGCTCTAAGGGAGCTGGAACTTCATTTGTAAGCAAAACCCTTGAGGCAAAACTGCTAATGGGCTGATGGGCATCACGAAAATGCATATATTGCTTAAAAGTATTTTTTTTACTTTGCGGTCAAGATTGGTACTTTAAGGAATAATCGGATTTTGGAAGTAGCAATTTCTAAGCAAATGTTGTTGAGTCTCCAATATTCCAGCGAAGTTTCATCGTCCTAGCACATCTGGAAGTACCTTAACGCGCGATCACCGGAATCCCAGACCCCCCCCCCCCCCCCCCTCCTCCAACTTCACCCACAATAACCGGAGCCAATCCGGTTCTGTAAATGATTAATCCAGAGTATCTGTTTTTCATTCCCACGAAGTTCGATCCAGATCACACCAGTCTAAGCGGGTCAAGTATTTTCCGCCCTCCCCCCAATAATTGCCGGATTCGGTCCGGAAATGAAAAAGGTCACCAGAGAAAAATGTCCTCTGTTTAATTTTAAATTTCACTCGAATCCGATCACCCGTTCCAAAGTTACGCATGACTCAATATTCTGGATTCCCCTCCCTCAACTCCCCCCCCCAAGATTATCATATCGAGGATTTTTTTTTATTCCAAGTCAGTTTGACCGGGTCCCTGATATGCCTTCCAAGTTTCGTCGTGAAAATCCCCCAAAAAACGGAATTCCGGGAAACCCCCTCCTCCCCCCCACCTCAAGTGTCCGGATCCAGTCAAATTATGTAAAAGATTTACATGGACCAGATGTTTGTTCTTCCCAGCAAGTTTCACTCCGATACCATCATTATAACCGTTTCTCGAGATTTCCGCCCCCCCCCCCCCCCAGCTCCCCCGCGGTACACGTAGCCAATCCGATTCAGCAAATGACTTACCTAGAGCATCTGTTTATTCTTCCCACAAAGTACCATCCCGATCCCTCCATTCTAAACGGGTCACGTATTCCCCCCCCCCCCCCAATAGTTGCCGGATCCGGTCCGGATATGAAAAAAATCATCGGAGAAATGTCCTCTGTTCAATTCTTAAATTTCAATCGAATCCGATCACCCATTCCAAAATTACGCATGACTGAAAATTTCGGATTCCCCTCCCTCCACTCCCCCCATCATTATCTATCGACAAAATTTTTATTTTGAAGTAAGTTTGATGGGGTCCCTGATGTGCCTGCCAAGTTTCGTGAAAATCCCCAAAACCACCATCACCGGAATTCCGGGACCCCCCCCCCCCCACACAAGTTTCCGGATCCAGTACAATGGTCTAAAGGACTTATCTAGAGCAGATGCTTGTTCTTCCCAGCAAGTTTCACTCCGATCCCTCCATTCTAACCGTTTCTTGAAATTTCCGGTCTCCCCCCCCCCAACTCCCCCCTGGCCACCGAATCCGGCCAAGACTTTAAACGGGACATTACAGATATATATTCTATTCAGTTATGAAGTTTCATTACAATCCGATCATCAGTTCGAAAGTTACACACTTCTCAATTTCCCGGATTCCCCTGCCCTCCACCCCCCCCCTCAAAATAGTCGGATCAGAAAACTGATTATTTCTAAGTTTGTTTGGTCGGGTCTCTGATATGCCTGCCAAGTTTCATGGTCCTAGCACAACTGGAAGTACCCTAACTCGAAAAAGTGTGACAAAATGCCCTAAATTTTCTAGTTTCCAGCGGCCCCACTTCCCCGCATATGGTCGGATCGGGAAACTGATTATTTCCAGGTTAGTTTGGTCGGGTCCCTGATATTCCTGCCAAGTTTCATTGTCCTAGCTCATCTGGAAGTACCGTCACTCGAAAAAGTGTGACAAAATGCCCTAAATTTTCAAGTTTCCAGCGCCCCCACTTCCCCGCATATGGTCGGATCGGGAAACTGATTATTTCCAGGTTAGTTTGGTCGGGTCCCTGATATTCCTGCCAAGTTTCATTGTCATAGCTCATCTGGAAGTACCGTCACTCGAAAAAGTGTGACAAAATGCCCTAAATTTTCAAGTTTCTAGCGCCCCAACTCCCCCGCATATGGTCGGATCGGGATACTTATTATTTCCAGGTTCGTTTGATCGGGTCCTTGATATGCCTGCCAAGTTTCATTGTCCTAGCACATCTGGAAGTACCCTAACTCGTATATGTGGGACAAAAAACTCGGACCGACCGACAGACCGACAGACGGAATTGTGATCGGTATATGGCACTTGAGCCAGAGGCTGCAAGTGCCATAAAAACACAACTATTACCTTACTGTAAATCACAACTTGGAGTGAAATCAAGACTTTTGACCCTGTGGAATCACTCCTCGTGATGACTATTGCATTTGTGGTTGATTGCAATTCATTCCCACGGGAAAACTCCTCTCAGAACCAGAGTCGTTGCTAGGCAAGGGAAAAAATAGGAAAGAACAAGTTTTTATCGACTGGGTGTCCTAAAAAAATCGACTGTAAGAAAAAATCTACGGTTTTTAAGAAAAGTCGCGCAGACACAATCTTTTTATTGACTGGCCGAGAACATTGCGAGGGGGGGGCGTCCCCCTCCTCCCTTACGTGACTCAGATGCTAACGGCACATTTTACTCTTACCGTTCATACATCCCACATAAGACAAATGAGAATGAGACTAGGCTAAGGACTGTCAGCTCTACCCCTGCTCTCACAAGGTCTTTTCCCGTCGCCTTGTTAGAACGGTAATAAAGTTGGTCTCCGCGGACTCTTCTCGCCCTCGCTAATGACCTATGCATCTGAACTATCAGGAAATGACAGGTCTTCTACAAGAAAATGTCGACTGGGATGCCAACGTATTTAGAGTGCGTTCCAGCAAGTGATTACAAGTTATGATGTTAAAGGAAATATCTTACCTATAATACTAACGCAACCTACTTCCGTAATCACTCCTTCCGTTTTTAAACGAGACCCCAATTTCGTGCGGCACATTCTAACCCCCCTAACAAAACCTCGCTGATTTTCTCACTTGCCGCGTTTCGGTGCCTCCGATGCGTAGCACGCTGTTGATGGTTGTCTGCGAGATGTTTTTACACCAGGAAAACCGGTTACGTAAATTTTTCCCTGTTTTCCCTAAAAGTCAAAGGGTCTCGAAAAGGCTTAAAACAGCCAAAAGGGTGGGTAAGCACAGCCCATTTTTAAAGTATTCAACTATTTTAAAATATTGGAAGTTGAAGAGTAAATAGTGCCTGGGTTCCTTTAAGAGAATGAGTTAGCTCTTTATTGTGGTAGTTACAACGCTCGTAGGAACGAAAACAAGAACCCTCGGCGAGGGGTTGCTCACTATCGATTTTAGTGTACAGCAAGTGCCCGGTGCCCAGTCGGTGCCGGCACCTGCTAACATCAGCCGGCAAGGGTTGCCACATGCCACTGCTTAGTTTATTGCCGGCACAGCCAAGTTCGGTCGCTGCCTGCCGGGAAAGGGTGTACAGCAGGTGCCGGAGAGTGGGCAACCCCTCGACTGGCTGTTTTCCCAGGTTAAAAGCTGCTGGTTCTGCATCAGGCATTTCGAACCGATTCTGCAGCATTCCGCCGAAGACACGGCGTAAGGGCGCCTAAAGCTGTTACATCGCACCTACACAATTTCTGTTGTCGAAGCTCCTGACCATTACGTCATGGATGTGGCAGAAATCCAGGCTTCGTCTCCCAAAGAGCCAGCTGTAAAGTTTTAAGTCGCCTCCTTACTTGCCTTGCGTGGGCTTTTTTTGAAATTCGCGCCGCCAAAATTTCTGGAGCTAGTGTGCGCTGGGCTCTTCTAAAGAAAGCTAGGACGTTCAGCGGAATATTTAAAGAAGTCACCAGAAGGTTAGTGCTGTTGTTGTTAATTATTCCTTCAGACACAGCTGACTGCGAATCATGTTTGAAACTGCAAAAGAGAGAGCGTGTTCCACCTTACTTCGTCTACGTGTGATGTCACGGATCCTGGCTTATGGCGTCGAGGCTGGAACACATTTTCGGGATCCCGAAACGTAATTGGAGGGATACCTATGACATCGCAAAAGTTGTCCATCCGTCCGTCCGTCCGTCCGTCTGTAAGCACGATAACTCTCAAAGGGAATGAGATATTTTGATGAAACTTGGTGTGAGGATTGTTTGGGTCGAGAATAAGGTCGAGTTCGTAGATGGGTTTTGTAGCCCTATATTTGGGGTGGGGGAGAGGGGTTTATAGTAAGGGGTTAGCAAAATATTTTTAAACAGCTAATGGGACACTCGATTATGGGGTAAGAAAACATGCTGAACACGGTGGTGGAAAACATTTTCTCGCCGGACAAGTAGTTCGCCCGGAATCCGGCCAAAACCGGAAAGTTTGCTAAAGTAAAAGTTTTATTTGAAGTTAATTGGATGTTCGAGTTAGGGGTAAGAAGACATGCTGAACACGGTGGTGAAAACCATTTTCTCGCCGGACAAGCAGTTAGCCCGGAATCCGGGCAAAACCGGAAAATCTGTTAAAAGCAAAAGTTTTATTTGAAGTTAATTACATATAATTATATATATAACTATATATATATAATTATATATAATTAACTTCAAATAAAACTTTTACCCGTAAACCGAACATATATGTTCGGTTTACGGGTAGTAAGACATGCTGAACACGATGGTGAAAATCATTCTCTCGCCGGGCAAGTAGTTGCGGAATCCGGCCAAAACCGGAAAATTGTTAAAAGTCTTCGTAGTTGATTAGATATCCCATTTAGGTGTAAGAAGAGATGCTGAATCCGTGTGTGACAGTCATTTTGTACCCGGACATATAGTTCGCCCGGAATTCGGCCAGAACCGGAAAATTTGTTTTAAGTTATATTTTAATTTGAAGTTGATTAGATGTTCGATATAGGGGGAAGAACATACGCTGAGTTCAATTTTAGCTTCTTTTTTTTTGCCGGACAGGTAGTTCTGGAATTCGGACGAAACTGGGAAATTCGCAGAAGTAAGGCAGGAAGTTTTCGTCCAAACAGATATGACTTATAGGGGTAAACACAAACATGCTGAATCCATATCTGAACTTGGTTTTCTCAGATGATTAGGTTTTTGGCCTTAGTCTGTTTCTGAATTTTAATAATAAAAATGTTCAAGGAGTCTGGCGAATACTGGATCTGGCGTAGACAAGACCCAATTGTCTGGATCAAATATTGAATTTTTGGGATCCCATCGACACCTTTGGTCTTGTTCTATTTCCGTCAAAATATCGTGCCAGGGGCTAGTCGGACCAGTCACGTCAAAGAGATCCGTAGTTACCACGGTAACTACGCTCCCGAGCGTAGTAATCAAATACTTACTTATAAAACTAAAAAACTCCTGTTCTGAAAATTTCATTCTACAGTCCGTCACAAGCATCAGGTAACGTCCAACTTTTTTTCACAATGTTACTAAAGGTCGGTTACTGAAGGTCGGTTCTATTCGCGAAAACACCTGGTGAATTATTATTTTATTTTAAAGATGGCTGTTTCCCAGCCGGCTTACCGACGAAACGTCCCCATGACACAACGTCCCCTGACGAAACGTCCCCGACGAAACGTCCCCGTGACAAAACGTCCCCGTGTCAAAACGTCCCCGTGACAAAACGTCCCCATGAAAAAACGTCCCCGTGACAAAACGTCCCCGTGTCAAAACGTCCCCGTGACAAAAACGTCCCCATGCATAGATTTTTAAGTTCGCCTCGATCTTAAAGTGCATGATCGATGTAAAACAACTTCACAGTGTGCTTTACAGATGTGGACACATTCCGTATAAACAGGAAAGATCGGACATAGGACCGGTTGCTTCATATTGTTTTCAGTTGAAATATGTAGTGTGATATGCCTTGCAAGTTGCAATTGACTCGTAACTGATCAGTTCTAGGTCGTTTGAAGCAAAATGCACAATCTGAGGAGCACCAATATGCTCCTCAGAGAAAGGGGAGGACCGCTGTGGCTCAAAGAGAGTCAAACAAGGAAAATGCAAAAATAAGCGTAGTGCCGTTATGCTAGATAAAAATGACATGGGAAGCGAGGAAACGAAAGCGGGTGGAACGATTAGTAAGATAGAGAGACATAGTAAATTTAGGTTAGACGGGTTTGTTCCTTTGATACAATCCTTGGATAATGATTATCACCAAATTTAATATCCAACAAAAGCGAGATCAATGACTTATATCGCAGCGTAAACTAACACACAAATACACCAATCAAATAAAAGATAAAACAAGTTACAAATTACTACATCTTTGCGCTTTCTTTAAGAAATGGCTATAGCGGGAGCAACACTCTGGTTTGTTTCTTGACTATCAGTTAAATGCTGAAGTAGTCAACCCATCGTGGTTTTCAAAAGTTTATATTCCAAGAACAGTTTTGTCTGAACAGATGACGCAATCAGCCGAGCTATTCCTCAGCGGAAAAAAAATCTATAGCCGGGGACGTTTCGCCATGGGGACGTTTCGCCAGGGGACGTTTTGATTGGGGACGTTTCGCCACGGGGACGTTTTGTCGTGTGGATGTTTTGTCATGGGGACGTTTTGTCACGGGGACGTTTCGTTGGGGAGGTTTCGCCAGGGGACGTTTCGAATGGGGACGTTTTGTCGACAACCCTCCCAAACAACGGGCCATAGAGCCCTTGGGATTCTGTTTAGTAAATGGATTTTGCTTTTTGTCTATGTTAGTATTATGTAATTTGTGTAAAATAAAAATAAAAAAGAACTTGAATTTGAACTTGAAACTACCATTTCGTGAAGGCTGGAACTGTCAGCGTAGTAACTTTTCACGAGGCTGGAACGAAAATAGTAACTAATAGCTACTTATGTTAGTAGGGTGGGACACGCTCAGATACGTCAGCTACATTTTAGAGCTATATTTCGGCCTTTCTAGGCAAGGGTCCTCTTCGGGCTTCAGCTGGAAAATGCACTTGTGGAGAAACAACGAAAGATTCTTCCTCAAATTTCTGATTTTGTGACTTGACTTTCTTCCTGAATGTTGCTTTGAGTTAAAGCTGGTGTTACAATTTTTTCAGTAAGAACTTTCAATTACATTTACAAAACTATTGTCGACATATTAACGAGAACTGCGTTTTGTCCAATATTTATAAAACAAAATCTGATCTGAAACCCTTCTGTCGATCATCAACACTTGTCTTTGACCGAATTTTGCATGTCCAGAAATTCACACTTTTGACGAAACTAGCAATTAAAAAAAAGAGAGCTAGAACCTCATATGGTACTTGCAAGGCTGGGTCAAAGGTGAAAGTGGAAATTTGCAAATTAGTTGGTTTTGTTGAGATCATTTGTAAGCAAAGCCCATGAGATAAGAATGATCATGGGCTCTTGGAAATCACGAGAATGTATAATTTGGCAAAAAGTATCTTATTTGTGCACTTGGGTGTAATGATCATGGGCCCTTGGAAATCACGAGAATGTATAATTTGGCAAAAAGTATCTTATTTGTGCACTTGGCTGTAAACCCTTGTAGCAAAAATTACCAAGCTCATTGACATAACGAAAATGTATGTTTTGCTGAAAAGTATTGGTTGTACTTTAAGGAATTCACTTGTAAGCAAAACCCGAAGCAAAAATGATCATGGGCCCTTGGGTATCATGAATATCGTTTGGTAAAGTATTTTTCGACTTTTCGGATAAAATGCGCACTTTAGGGGTGCTATAGAAATTCATTTTAAAGCAAAATCCTGAGGGAAAAAAGATCATTAAGGTAGGTAGAAATGAAATTCTAAGCAATCATGGGTTCATGAGTTGACTTTGAATTGTGCCGGAAGTTACGATACTAGCAAAAGAGCTAGCAAATATTTATCGAGGGGTTCCCCACTCTCGATTTTAGTGTGCAGCAAGTGCACGCTGCCGCGGTGTCCGGTCTGTGCCAGCACCGACTAACACCAGACACCGCCTTTCGCGCGTTAAAATGCAGCTGGTGCGAGTCCAGTAGTTCCGAGCCCGAGACAAGTCCGAGTCCTTGAAAAAGGCGTCTCGAGACCGTCTGGAGACGAGTCCAGAGTCCGAGTCCACACCTCTGGTGCACAGACAGCTCCGTGAAAGACGAGTCCAAGACGAGTCCGAGTCCTTGAAAAAGGCGTCTCGAGACGAGTCCAGAGTCCGAGTCCACCAGCTCTGTTAAAATGTCAAAATAAGCATTTTTAGAAAGGTTTGAAAGATGAATCGCCTAATTTAAGTCTGGCACTGCCGATTGCGGTCGTTGCCGGGGGCTGTACAGCAGGTGCTGGGGAGTGGGCAACCCCTCGATATTTATCTCTGCTTATTGCTATACGTAAACAGTAATTGCAGTAAAATATAGTAAATTTAATAACACCCAGTCTTATATTTACAATTTTTTTTGCTCAGTTGTTTTTGCACCCTTTAAGGGCCAGAGGCCTTACTAGCCAAAATGTTTTTTTTTTGGGGGGGGGGGGGGGGAGGCATTTACCGACTGGCTGGTAATTGTTACTGACTAATTTTACAGAAAAACGACAGTTTTGAAAAAAAAAAATCGACTGATTTCAGAAAAACCGACTGTTTTGACGAAAAATCGACTGGTACGTCAGCTACGATTCTTCATCAGCGATATTTCGGCCCTTTTTGGCAAGGGTCCTCGTCAGGCTGTCAATCCTTTGGTTCAACTTCGGGGAAGGAAACAAACCTGTAAGATTACAGGTTTGTTTCCTGTAAGATTACAGGTTTGTTTCCTTCCCCGAAGTTGAACCAGAGGATTGACAGCCTGACGAGGACCCTTGCCAAAAAGGGCCGAAATATCGCTGATGAAGAATCGTAGCTGACGTACCCGTTGTAAACATTGTTTGAATAAATGTTTCAAAGTCAGCTTGGGCTCAAAGAATATTTAAATCGACTGATTTTCAGAACAAGAGCTGAAAGCTCATATGACACTTGTAAGAACAGTTAGCATGTTTGTCAGATACGGTTTGCAGTTTTCAAGGCTGGATCTCTCTCCCGATATTCCGAACGTGGGCTTGATCTCTCGACTCTAAGCGTTTCACGAGGTTTCCTTCACCCCACTCCAGCCCCCCCCCCCCCCCCTACCAAGGTCTCGGATCCGTTCCAGACTTGATATTGATCATCTGAAACACTCGTTCTTGACACTTGACAAGTTTCATGCACGTCTGATCACCCGTTCCAGAGTTATGCATGTCAGTAGAATCTGGATTCCCCATCCTTCCACTCCCCCCATGATCATCGGTTCGGGAAAGGAACTATTTTCAAGTCGACCTGGGAGAGTACGTGATATGTCTGCCAAGTGTCATGGCCCTAGTACATCTGGAAGTACCCTAGCTCGTGATCCCCGGAAATCCGGGAAAATCCCCTCCGACCCCCTCTACTGTGACACGATCAGGTCTTGTTTTGTCAATAAAGTATCTAGGTTTAATGCTTGTTCTTCCCTTCAAAGTTCCGTCCCGATCCCTCAACCCTGAGCATTTCACGAGATTTCCGGTCCCATCTCTACCCCCCCCCCCAAAGTTATGTATGTTTCTAGTTTCCGGATTCCCCATACCTACACTCCCCCCGCGATGGCTGGATCGGGGTAGTAATTATTTCCAAGTTAATCTGGTTGGTTCCCTCATATACCTGCGAAGTTTTATTCTGCTAGCTTGGAAGCGTTTCACGAGGTATCCGGTGCCCCCCCCCCCAGTTATCAGATCTGGTCCGGATTTGAAACTCAAGTCTCGTGTCAAGTTTCGAATCATGCATGTCCGATTACCCGTTCCAAATTTATGCATGTTACTAGTTTCCGGATTTCCCATCCGTCCACTCCCTCCACGAAGTTTCATCGTCCTAGCTTATGTGGAAGTGCCCAAACTAGCAAAACCGGGACAGACCGACAGAACGACAGAACGACAGACCGACAGAAATTACGATCGCTATATGGCACTTGAGTTTGCTCAAGTGCCATAAAAACCGACTGTTTTCATGAAAAAAAAATCAACAGTTTTGACGGAAAATCGCGGCGCTTCGCGCAGACTCGTTTATTTTTTACCGACTGGCCGACAACATTGAGGGCCTCCCCCCCCCCTCCCCCAGTCATGACGCCCCTGCTAAGGGCCAGGTTAAAACAGGGTTACAAAGGTCCAAAAAATCTACATTTCCGACGTTTCCCAACAGAAGAAAAAGAACATTCAAGAAGTAACAGCTAATGAAAAATAGGCTGCAGTATGATTTCAATCTCTATGTCAGCAGGGACCCATAAATTTCCTGTTTAGTAAACTTAACAGGAAATTTATGGGCCCCTGATGTCAGAAGAAAGCGGAAACACTTGGCTCTTGGCAGATGAATTAATTCCTTATTTTACCATTCCCATCTTAATGTTTTAGAAGCGAAAAAGAAAACCCCTGAAGTCCATAGAATCACAAGAACATAAGGTGTGGCTAAAAAATTGCATTTGCACCCGGTAAAGGGCAGTGAAATAAATGTTTCTTAGATTTTCGTGTTTCAACCATATCCGGTGAACCTTTAATGAATATTCCTTGTGCCTAAGCTGACTTTGAAACAGATATTCAAATAATGCACAAAACATCGTAGCTGACACATCCGTTTTATGCATTGTTTGAATGAAGAAGCTTCAATGGTGAAGTGGCTTGTGAACCAAAAGACCAGCACGAGTAAAAACGACAGAAATGCAAATAAAACCAGTCACCACCACACCTGAATGTTAAAGCGTAATTTTATAGCCGCGAGCAAACCCTCACAGGCAATAAGAGTAGACGATCACTCTAACCGTAGTACGTAACTCATGACGTAATGAACGAATTAAGAGGTGACAAAAATGCAGAAAAGCGTCGTCGTCTTTGATGAATTCAGAAACGATGAGTCACTACGACCGGAAGGATATTTGAAAACAGATGCGTCTACATGAAGACGAATACGAGGGGTTACCCACTTCCCCGCACTTATGTGGCCGTAATTATGCGATTCATCTCTAAACATGCGAATCTTAATATTTAATCACGTTAGAACCGGTACCGGCAACGGGTAGTTGTGTCACCAAATCTAGCGTGGTCAACCCCTCGGATAAATAGTATCAGGCGGAATAATGTAGCCTAATTTTCTTTCGGACCCCACTACAGAATTGTAACTGGGAGTCTGGGCTTCCATTTTCAGATTTAGACTTTATCAATTTTCTCCCAAATCCCCCTATTTTGCGAACAGTTTCACCCCTAAATAAATAAATAATCGTAATGGCCATCCGTTATCCCTTTCTCAAGCCAAATACTCGATCTGGGTGTCCCGGACAACGTGATATGATATGATATAGATTTATTACCTGCCAAAATTGTACAAGTACAATAGCGTGTTGCAGCAACAGTTTGGTTTTGTTTCTTCGATATTGGTTCAGCGCTGAAGTTGTCAACCCATCGAATCCATCAAAAGGGTACGTTCCAAGTAGAATTTTTATTTAAAACAAGAGCTGAAAGCTCATATGGCACTTGTAAGAACAGTTAGCATGTTTGTCAGACACGGTTTGCAGTTGTCAAGGCCGCATCTCTCTCCCGATATTCATTTCATCAGAAAATGACTTGATCTACTAAATCTGAAATGGTTACTCCACTCACTGATAACTGTTTCTCCCACAACGATGATCGGATCGGGGGAGGGACTATTTTCAAGCCAATCTGACAGAGTCCTTAACATGCCTGCCAAGTTTCATGGTCATAGCACAGCCTGTCAAGTTTTATGTACATGGCACATTCGGAAGTACCCCAGCTCGTGATGAGCAGAATTGTGGAAAACCCTCTCAAACTCCCCCAACTGTGACAACATCCGGTCCTGTTTTGTCAGTATTGTCTCTACGGCTTATGTACGTTCTTTCCTCCAAGTCCCATCTCGGTCTCTCGACTCTAAGCGTTTCATGAGATTTCTTGCACCCCCTCCGCCCCCCAGTTATTGGATTCGTTCCGAACTTGAAATTGATCATTTGAGGCACTTGTTCCTGACACTTCTCAAGTTTCATTCACGTCCCATCACCCGTTTTAAAGTTATGCGTGTCAATAGATGCTGGATTCCCCGTCCCTCCACTCCCCCAACATCACCGTATCGGTGAAGGAACTATTTCCAAGTTGACCTAGGACCTCGGCCAAATTTCATGGTTATAGTACATCTGGAAGTACCCTAACTGATGATCACCGCAGAAATCCAAGAAAACCCTCCGACAACCTCCACTGCGACACGATCCGGTCCTATTTTGTCAATAAAGTATCTAGGGTTAATGCTCTATTTTCCCTTCAAGTTCCATCCCGATCCCTCAACCCTAAGCGTTTCAAAAGATTTCCGGCCCCCCTCTACCCCCACTCCTAGTTATCGGATTCGGGCCAGATTTGAAATTTAAAATCTGAGACACTTGTTCTTCACACTTGTCAAGTTTCATGCATGTCCGATTACCCGTTCCAAAGTTACGTATGATTCTAGTTTCCGGATTCTCCATCCCTCCACTCCCCCCGCGATGGCTGGATCGGGGAAGTGATTATTATCGTCGTCAGTCAAACTTTTCTGCACCGAAAATTTGAAACATTCCGCAACGAAAAATTTGCCAAAAGCATACCGCTGTTTAAAAATAAACCAACTAATTTAAATTTGTTTCACAGTTATCGGGGTTGGGGGGGGGGGGGATAAAACTGGTAGGAGGAAATACTAAGGATTTCACTTGTGTAGTGTCTTACATGTTTGTTTTTTTCTTGTATAAGTCATAGGCTAGGTGGATAATTGTGAGATGTTATGTTTTGTTATTTATTTATTAGATATAATTAGTATTGGTAAACTGCAGCACAAGTCCTTGAGATTTTCTTTTTTCTGCAATACAATGTTAGATATTTTAGTTTTATTTTATGTTCAATATTTTGCCGGCTCGAGAGAGCATAAGTCAGGCATTTGTCCAGAACCATTGCTGCAGTTTTGCTGAACTTGCTCGAAAAGCCCGGTCATCCTTGGTTGTAAGGTTATGGTGGTCGCAGAACTGTCTTATTCTCCTGGCAGCAAACCCCATTTTTCACAATCTACCAGTTTGGAGGCATCGGCTGGAGATACAGTGATGTTGTACCATAGTGTTGTACCTTGTACCATAGTGTTGTTTTTTTGTTTGTTATTTGTATGTTAGTTTATGGCGAAAGCTGAATTGAATTTAATAATAATAATAAATATTTTGGGTAAAAATAAAAAACCTACCTACCTATAAAATACTGAACTTGACCCTGCACATGCTGAATATGTGCTGAATGTTACCAAACTTCTGACAGTGTAGTACTGTAGCACCTTGGTAGTACAGTTGTTTTCATGTATATATCTGTGTGTTTAAATAGAAAATGAACTAAACAGTAATTATTTTTAAGGATTTTAAGCTTTGAAAATGACGTGTTTCGAGCAATGTCTTCCTCAGCGTTTCTGCTTCTGCGCTACACTTGACAGAGGAGTCCTCATAGTCGGGATTTCTGGACTGGTAAGAATTCTTTTTTTTTTTTTTCAGGTCACCTTTTTTCAGGCAGAATACTATTTTTTTTTTTGGGGGGGGGGGGCATTTCTTTACGGTTGGTAAGGAAGAAATAACTTAGCTTGAAGGTTGTTGGGCTGGTAAGAATAACTTTATTTCCTACTTTTCTCTGAGGAAGGCCCTTTCTAATAAATAATAATGTTTACATTGGGTTCCTTGTCGCCAAAGTCGAAAACTAATATTTTTTTTGGGGGGGGAACATGTTTGCGAATTAACTTGAGCTTACAGGACAGGTGCGATCTTTTCTTTTCCTTTTTTTACTGCTGAAGAAGAACTTCCTTATTTTTGTTACTTCATTGATACTGTCAAGGTCGGAATACTAAATGTGTCTAGAGTGGTTAAGATTTGCGTTTCGTCAAAAAAAAGAACTTAGTTTCATCTGAACATTTTGAACAACAACTAAGATATTTTTGTTGTTCAGTATAGACCTTCGTTAATGTGTTCCATAGATTAAAAGAATGTCAATCTTATACAAACATACATTTGTCTTAATTGGTGTCCAAGCTTTGTTTGTCATATCGTTTTATCTCAAAAGGGTCAAAAGAAATACAAATATCCAAGACTAGAGCTTGAAAGAAGGTGTTTACAACCATAAAAAATCTTCCAAATCTCCAGGAAATTTCTGTTATTTCCTATTTTGATCCTTAGGACCATTTTTATTTTTGGTTTATCTTACTAGTTTGCGTATTAGCGGTTCCAGTTGGTCTTTAGTTCAATAAATAGCATTTTCCTTTCACGCAGGTTATGAGCATCATCTCCTTGATCCGCGCTGTAGCTTCAGGTGACCAAAGTAAGTTTTTTTGTCTACTATATTCGTATTATTTTTTTTAAATTGTTTACCTACTTAACATATAATGTCTCATGGCGTTCCACCAAAAATAAACAGAAAGCGTTTACTTGTGTTTCCAGGTCCAAATTTACAAACAAACGACTTTGCCAAGAGACGGTTGGTAAACAAATAAAAGATTTAAAATGCGCACCAAAAGTTCCTGGACACCAGGAAACAAAATCTATTGTTAGAAATACAAACGGTAGCAGGCGGAAATGGTGTCAAAATATTTATTTTCTATTTCAAAACATTCAATTTCTATTGCATTGTAACCATCGTTCGTGGCTTTCACAGCGAAGACACCGAATTTGCCCTATTCGCCACCATAAAAATATTGGCTTAGCCTAATGTAAAAGAGTCTTAAATCGTCAAAAATAAATATAATAAAAATAAAAAAATTTATAAAATCAACATAAAATATATACTCGCTTAGCCTAATGTAAGAGATTCTCGCAAATTGTCAAAATAATTTATACTAAAACTAGAAAACTAACAAAATCAACATACTCGCTTAGCCAAATGGGAAAGATAAAAAAAAAGATTGTTTTATTTAGAAATTTTATACGAGATACGGTACGTAATTTTGACCTGACTTTTGTTTATTAATGTAGTTTACTTGAGTTCACTTGAAATTCGGCGTGAGCGTCGTAGTTCGGGTACATCCGTTTTAGCAAGGTTTAGCACTTGACTTGCAGTTCTAATGCAAGATCTTCAGGGTTCAGCGAAATTGAGGGAAAGAACTTGCAGAAATTGTGAACAGCATCTTGATCCACAACTTGCATTAGCGGAGCAAGACAGTCAAGGATCGGCTTGATTACAAGTGAACGTTCTTTCCAGCACTGCCGGAGCTCTTTTGCTAACAATCCACCGACAAGCTTGTATTCGTTGATGTAGTAGTCAATGAAATACCTTTCGACAGAATCTTCAGTTCTCTGGTCATCTTCTTCGGCAGCCGCCGACTGATTCTGTGCTGCACTTGAAATTCGGCGTGAGCGTCGTAGTCCGGGTACAACCGTTCACAGATAATTTGAACACGGATATTCACGGATAAGGTATACTCGATATTTTTCAAAATAAGAGCAAATTCAAGATTTTTCCGAATAAGACTAGCCGGGAGTTTCCGAATAAGTCAAATTTGGGATTTTCCGTGTAAGACTAATCGGGAAATTTCCGAACAAGATTAATTCGGTATTTGTCCGAGTTGACGGTTTCGGGATTTTTCCGAATAAGACTATAACTCAGGGCTTTATCAAACGAGAGTGATTAGGGCGAATAAGACTAATTCCTGGATTTTTTCGAACATCAGCAATTCGAGATTTTTCTGTATTTGACAGTTCAAGACTCTACTGAGTAAGGCTAATTCGAGAATTTTCTGAATAAAAGTCTCATTCGGGTTTTCCCCAAGACGAATAAGTCGGTATTAACCCAAAGCTAAAAACTAATTCGGTACTTTTCAACTGTGGCCAATTCGTGATTTTTTTCGAATGAAGTCTAATCGGGATTTTTTCCAAAGAAGACCGATTCGGGGTTTTTCCGAACAAGGCTAATTCGGTAATTTTTCCGAATAGGGCTAATTCGGGAATTTTTCCGAATAGGGCTAGCTCGGGAATTTTCCTAACAGGCTGATTGAGAATTTTCCGAATATGCCAAATTCGGGATTTTTGCGAATGAAGTCTCATTCGGGATTTTTGCGAATAAAGTCTCATTCGAGATTTTTGCGAATAGGGCTAATTCGGGAATTTTCCGAATATGCAAAATGCGGGAATTCGCGGGGAAAACGGGCGGCTGCTCTGCCGCCCGTTTTCCCCCGAATAAGGTATTTCGCTTGTCCGTTTCTCCCGAATGCGGTATTTTCATTTAGGTCAGGGGGGGTGCAGCACCCCCCCCCCCCCCAACCCCTTTAAAGATGTCCCTGGTCGGGATACGGATTCGAATCCAGGATTCGTTCTTTTAGCCTGATTCGAATCTTCTGCTTGTCAGGCTGGATTCGAACTC
This sequence comes from Branchinecta sandiegonensis, assembly GCA_030848855.1. Taxonomy (NCBI): domain Eukaryota; kingdom Metazoa; phylum Arthropoda; class Branchiopoda; order Anostraca; family Branchinectidae; genus Branchinecta; species Branchinecta sandiegonensis. The sequence continues at coordinate 15,899,189 of JAUPMV010000016.1, read as the reverse complement.
GGATTCCAAACCTTGGATCTTACGAATCCGCTCCAGTTTCTTCTGTTGTCTCGTTTTTACACACTCAGCTTAAGGCATACTATATAGCAAGCACACATGAAAACCTAGAAATATCGTTTACATACCTTCTTATTTGCTGTAGGCATAGATGCTTTTCTTTCACCTCTTCTTTAAACTGTTACCTATGTACATGCTTCGATTTGTGTTAAAGGACCTGTCTTACCTTTAATACTAACGGAACCTACTTCCATAATACATTCTAACCCCTCTCAACAAAACTACGCTGATTTTGTCACTTGCCGTGTTTTGCTACCTTCGATGTGTATCACGCTGTCGACGGTTGTCTGCGAGAAGTTTTTCCGTCAGAATAACTGGTTATGTAAATTGATTCCCTGTTTTCGCTACAGGTGAGCGGGTCTCGAAAAAGGCTTAAAACAGCAAAAACCGTGGGTTATTTGTTCAAAGCACAGCCTAGTTTTAAAGGATTCAAATATTTTAAAATAAAGTTGAAGAGTAAATAGTGCGAGGGGTCCTTTAAGGTCGGATTCGAATCCGGAGCCATGGATTTGGATTCGAATCTTTTCATGGTCGTATTCGCCCATCTCTGGTTGGAATTACTGAAGAATGAAGAGACAGTGCATAGCTGATCGTGTCGGAAAATATTCTATGACCTGATTTATTTATTTTTTTTTCAGGCCGAAACGTTTACTACGGATCGCTCGTCGGTGCCATTTTGCTGCTTATTGCCTGCGTTTTCCTGATCGTTGCTGCCAGGACGGTAACCGCTTTATAAAGTTGATTTGGGGGGGGGGCTGCATAATAGGCACCAGTTCTCATTAAGAAGCGGGTGAGGTGCATCCAGGGTTTCCACTTTGTGTCCATGAAAAAACGTGAAATGGTCACTTTTGGTCGAAATCGCCTCTACAGAAATTATTAACTTTGTTATTATTGTTGTTTATTTGAATCCTTCAAAACTGAAGAGTAATGTATAAAAAGAAACAACAACATGTTGTTGAACTCACACAAACTTACGTACAAATAAACAGCAGACGGCTAAAAACAAATTAATCTACTAAATCTGCAATGAAATACAAGGGAAATAACAATGATCAAAATAAACAAACTAATCACGGCGCTTTTTTGTGAAAAAAGGGAAAAAGGCTGTGATGAAGAAGAATGTTGTCAGCCTTTTTATGGAAGTTTTGGATTTTACTATTCAAAGTTTCCAAAGGATTCTTCAGTTTAAAATTAGAGTTACTGGCAGGAATATAGGCAAACCAAGAAGGAATTTATAGAATTTATAATAAGTAGCTTTTAACGCGGAAATTTCAGAAGGAATCAAATCTCTTTGACCATGAGTTTGCATAACCCTTCAGTTAACAAGAGCTGTAAGCTCATATGGCACTTGAATGTGTCAAGATGATTTGATTGATCAAAAGTAAGTTTCGACTTTGCGGTTGAGATGCGCGCTCTAAGGGAGCTGGAACTTCATTTGTAAGCAAAACCCTTGCGGCAAAACTGCTAATGGGCTGATGGGCATCACGAAAATGCATATATTGCTTAAAAGTATTTTTTTTTACTTTGCGGTCAAGATTGGTACTTTAAGGAATAATCGGATTTGGGAAGTAGCCATTCCTAAGCAAATGTTGTTGAGTCTACAATATTCCAGCGAAGTTTCATCGTCCTAGCACATCTGGAAGTACCTTGACGCGCGATCACCGGAATCCCAGATCCCCCTCCCCCTCCTCCAACTCCACCCACAATAACCGGAGCCAATCCGGTTCTGTAAATGATTAATCCAGAGCATCTGTTTGTCATTCCCACGAAGTTCGATCCAGATCACACCAGTCTAAGCGGGTCAAGTATTTTCCGCCCTCCCCCCAATAATTGCCGGATTCGGTCCGGAAATGAAAAAGGTCACAAGAGAAAAATGTCCTCTGTTTAATTACTAAATTTCACTCGAATCCGATCACCCGTTCCAAAGTTACGCATGACTCAATATTCCGGATTCCCCTCCCTCAACTCCCCTCCCCAAGATTATCATATCGAGGATTTTTTTTTTATTCCAAGTCAGTTTGGCCGGGTCCCTGATATGCCTTCCAGGTTTCGTCGTGAAAATCCCCCAAAAAACGGAATTCCGGGAAACCCCCTCCTCCCCTCCCCCCCCTCAAGTGTCCGGATCCAGTCAAATTATGTAAAAATTATGTAAAAGAGCATCTGTTTGTTCTTCCCACAAAGTTCCATCCCGATCCCTTCATTCTAAACGGGTCACGTATTTTCCGCCCCCCCCCCCCCAATAGTTGCCGGATCCGGTCCGAATATGAAAAAAATCATCGGAGAAATGTCCTCTGTTGAATTCTTAAATTTCACTCGAATCCGATCACCCATTCCAAAATTACGCATGACTGAAAATTTCGGATTCCCCTCCCTCCACTCCCCCCCCACCATTATCTGATCGACAAATTTTTTTCTTTTGAAGTCAGTTTGATTGGGTCCCTGATATGCCTGCCAAGTTTCATCATGAAAATCCCCAAAACCACCATCACCGGAATTCCGGGACCCCCCCCCCCCCCAAAGTGTCCGGATCCAGTACAGTGGTCTAAAGGACTTATCTAGAGCAGATGCTTGTTCTTCCCAGTAAGTTTCACTCCGATCCCTCCATTTTAACCATTTCTTGAAATTTCCGGTCTCCCCCCCCCCAACTCCCCCCTGGCTACCGAATCCGGTCAAGACTTTAAACGGGACATTACAGATATATATTCTGTTCAGGTTATGAAGTTTCATTACAATCCGATCATCCGTTCGAAAGTTACACACTTCTCAATTTCCCGGATTCCCCTGCGGATTCCCCTCCCTCCACTCCCCCACCATTATCTGATCGACAAAATTTTTATTTTGAAGTCAGTTTGATTGGGTCCCTGATATGCCTGCCAAGTTTCATCGTGAAAATCCCCAAAACCACCATCACCGGAATTCCGGGACCCCCCCCCCCCCCATAAGTGTCCGGATCCAGTACAATGGTCTAAAGGACTTATCTAGAGCAGATGCTTGTTCTTCCCAGCAAGTTTCACTCCGATCCCTCCATTCTAACCGTTTCTTGAAATTTCCGGTCTCCCCGCCCAACTCCCCCCTGGCTACCGAATCCGGTCAAGACTTTAACTGGGACATTACAGATATATATTCTATTCAGTTATGAAGTTTCATTACAATCCGATCATCCGTTCGAAAGTTACACACTTCTCAATTTCCTGGATTCCCCTGCCCTCCACCCCCCCCCCCCCCCCCCAAAATGGTCGGATCAGAAAACTCATTATTTCTAAGTTTGTTTGTTGATATGCCTGCCAAGTTTCATGGTCCTAGCACAACTGGAAGTACCCTAACTCGAAAAAGTGTGACAAAATGCCCTAAATTTTCAATTTTCCAGCGCCCCCACTCCCCCGCATATGGTCGGATCGGGAAACTGATTATTTCCAGGTTAGTTTGGTCGGTCCCTGATATTAGTTTGGTCGGGTCCCTGATAGGCCTGCCAAGTTTCATTGTCCTAGCACATCTGGAATTACCCTAACTCGGATAAGTGGGACAAAAAACTCGGACCGACCGACAGACCGACAGACCGACAGACGGAATTGTGATCGGTATATGGCACTTGAGCCAGAGGCTGCAAGTGCCATAGAAATGAAACCTTCTTTTTTCTGTTAATTAACTTATGGATCTCGTGTGCTATATGGATATCAGTGTGAAGGATGTTGATAATACGGCGAGGTTGGACAAACGATAATTATCCGCTTGAATTGCTGAATTGGTATACGGCCAAATTGGTATACGGCCAATCCAAAACCAACTGAAAGTTTAACTGAAAAGCCAACTTATTTTTTTTTTTATCAATTAACTGAATACACTGCATTATTTGAATTGTGTGGGGATCTATTTTTTCGTAAAAATCAGCCGATTTTTTTTGGAAACCGTCGATTTTTCGTACAAATGGTAGATTTAAAAAAAAAAAAAAATTCTGAAAATCAGTCAGTTTTTATGGCACTTGCAGCCTCTGGCTCAAGTGCCATATACCGATCACAATTCCGTCTGTCGGTATGTCGGTCGGTCCGAGTTTTTTGTCCCACATATCCGAGTTAGGGCACTTCCAGATGTGCTAGGACAATGAAACTTGGCAGGCATATCAGGGACCCGACCAAACTAGCCTGGAAATAATCAGTTTCCCGATCCGACCATATGGGGGGGGGGATTGCGGGGCGCTGGAAACTTGAAAATTTAGGGCATTTTGTCACTTTTATCCGAGTTAGGGTTCTTCTAGATGAGCTAGGACAATAAAACTTGGCAGGAATATCAGGGACCCGACCAAACGAACCTGGAAATAATCAGTTTCCCGATCCGACCATATGCGGGGGAGTGGGGGCGCTCGAAACTTGAAAATGTAGGGCATTTTGTCACACTTTTTCGAGTTAGGGTACTTCCAGATGAGCTAGGACAATGAAACTTGGCAGGAATATCAGGGACCTGACCAAAGTAACCTGGAAATAATAAGTTTTCCGATCCGACCATATGCGGGGGAGTTGGGGCGCTGGAAACTTGAAAATTTAGGGCATTTTGTCACACTTTTTCGAGTGAGGGTACTTCCAGATGAGCTAGGACAATGAAACTTGGCAGGAATATCAGGGACCCGACCAAACTAACCTGGAAATAATCAGTTTCCCGATCCGACCATATGCGGGGAAGTGGGGGCGCTGGAAACTTGAAAATTTAGGGCATTTTGTCACACTTTTTCGAGTTAGGGTACTTCCAGTTGTGCTAGGACCATGAAACTTGGCAGGCATATCAGAGACCCGACCAAACAAACTTAGAAATAATCAGTTTTCTGATCCGACCATTTTGGGGGGGGGGTGGAGGGCAGGGGAATCCGGGAAATTGAGAAGTGTGTAACTTTCGAACGGATGATCGGATTGTAATGAAACTTCATAACTGAATAGAATATATATCTGTCATGTCCCGTTTAAAGTCTTGACCGGATTCGGTGGCCAGGGGGGAGTTGGGGGGGGGGGGACCGGAAATTTCAAGAAACGGTTAGAATGGAGGGATCGGAGTGAAACTTGCTGGGAAGAACAAGCATCTGCTCTAGATAAGTCCTTTAGACCATTGTACTGGATCCGGACACTTATGGGGGGGGGGGGGGGTCCCGGAATTCCGGTGATGGTGGTTTTGGGGATTTTCACGATGAAACTTGGCAGGCATATCAGGGACCCAATCAAACTGACTTCAAAATAAAAATGTTGTCGATCAGATAATGGTGGGGGGAGTGGAGGGAGGGGAATCCGAAATTTTCAGTCATGCGTTTTTTTGGAATGGGTGATCGGATTCGAGTGAAATTTAAGAATTGAACAGAGGACATTTCTCCGATGATTTTTTTCATATCCGGACCGGATCCGGCAACTATGGGGGGGGGGGGAAATACGTGACCCGTTTAGAATGGAGGGATCGGGATGGAACTTTGTGGGAAGAACAAACAGATGTTCTAGGTAAGTCATTTGCTGAATCGGATTGGCTACGTGCACCGCGGGGGAGCTGGGGGGGGGGGGGGGGGGCGGAAATCTCGAGAAACGGTTAGAATGATGGTATCGGAGTGAAACTTGCTGGTAAGAACAAATATCTGGTCCATGTAAATCTTTTACATAATTTGACTGGATCCGGACACTTGAAGGGGGGAGGAGGGGGTTTCCCGGAATTCTGTTTTTTGTGGGATTTTCGAGACGAAACTTGGAAGGCATATCAGGGACCCGGTCAAACTAACTTGGAATAAAAAAAAATCCTGATATGATAATTTTTGGGGGGGGGGGAGTTGAGGGAGGGGAATCCGGAATATTGAGTCATGCGTAACTTTGTAACGGGTGATCGGATTCGAGTTAAATTTAATAACGAAACAGAGAACATTTTTCTCTGGTGACCTTTTTCATTTCCGGACCGAATCCGGCAATTATTGGGGGGAGGGCGGAAAATACTTGACCCGCTTAGATTGGTGTGATCTGGATCGAACTTCGTGGGAATGACAAACAGATGCTCTGGATTAATCATTTACAGAACCGGATTGGCTCCGGTTATTGTGGGTGGAGTTGGAGGAGGGGGGGGGGGGGGTCTGGGATTCCGGTGATCGCGCGTTAAGGTACTTCCAGATGTGCTAGGACGATGAAACTTCGCTGGAATATTGGAGACTCAACAACATTTGCTTAGAAATTGCTACTTCCAAAATCCGATTATTCCTTAAAGTACCAATCTTGACCGCAATGTAAAAAAAATACTTTTAAGCAATATATGCATTTTCGTGATGCCCATCAGCCCATTAGCAGTTTTTTTGCTTACAAATGAAGTTCCAGCTCCCTTAGAGTGCGCATCTCAACCCCAAAGTCAAAACTTGCTTTTGATCAATCAAATCATCTTGACCCATGCAAGTGCCATATGAGCTTACAGCTCTTGTTCGTCAAAACGGTCGCTTTTTGAAAGAGTCGTTTTTTCTGCAAAAACAGTCGGTAAAAATGACCAGCCAGTGGTAAATACCTTGCCCCCGCCCCAACCATTATGGCTAGTAACGCCTCTGCAAACGTGATACATACTTTGGCCTGGCCTGGACACACATTTGGCCAACTGGTTTTGAAAGTTTACGAGCACTATTTTTTGTCTCATTTTCTTGCTATATTTTTGTCTTCTTATTTTTTGTCAGAGGCGACGAGGATTCTGCTGGCCGTACCTCATCCTTTCCAGCCTAGTCGTTATCATCATGGTCATCAACTTAATTGGAAGTATCGTTGCCCTAGATGGCGCCACAGGCTTTATCTCATTCGTCATTGTTGGTAAGTAACGGCAAAGAACGATAATGGCGGAACGAAAAAAAAAATCTGATAGTTTCCCCATATTTGTGCGGGTTATAATCTGAGCCGGCCCATACACTCCAGGCATACATAGCCTTGTTTGATGAAATTTTTCTAAGAGCTTGTTCCACCCTTCTAACAATAGTAACTATTAGTTACTATTTCCGTTCCAACCTCACGAAAAGTTACTACGCTGACCGGGTCCAACCCTCTCAAAATAGTAACTAACAGTAACTATTTGCTTACCATGCTCGGGAGCGTAGTAAGCGTGGTAACTACGGATCTCTGTAACGTGATTGGCTGGGTAACTCCGTGGAGTGATATTTTACCGAAAATTCAAAAATGCGTTCCAACTTTGACGACGCCAAAAAGCCAACATTCGTGGCGTCATGCGAGGTAACTATGGTAAGTAAGGTGGAACACGCTCTACGCATAACAATAGGAGCCGGGTTTATTGACGTAGGTAACATTGATGGAATTTTTATTAAATTCAAAAGTCGGAGACAGGTTCGTTAGCAGTATTACGCACGTTTTACTAGTAGGAGCCTTCATCGCCAATGAGTCTAACGTTGCTGAAACATGGCTACTGCCCTTTCATGGTCAACCAAAACAGGGCTCCTGACTTGGTCAAAACAAGTCTCCTGCCCCAGAACAGGGCTCCTGTCTGGCTCCTGTCCTTCGTCGTTTTTCGCCGGTCCATGCTATAGGCATGCATAGGAGCGTAGGGAACGGGAAAGGGAGCGAGGGAAGACGGTAGTAGTACAGGACTATTGGTTCTTCATCACAGAAATTACGTAAGGAATAAACACGTTAAATCACCCAATTTCGAAATGCGGGGACAACCGATTTTATGAAAAGGGCATCACGGCTTCGCCGCGATGCCCGTTTTGATCGAATCGGCGAAAATTTTGACCGAATGCCCAAAACCGAGGGGGGCGCTGCGCCCCCCCCCCCTCGGGACGCCCCTGGCTGCCACAACACGAAGGATGTTGTAAAAGATGGACAATATTACGATGAATAGTAGCTGGCAAGATAAAGTAGCATAAACTCCTATTTTATGTTTTATTGGGGGGGGGATGAGTGATTTCTCATTCTTCATTTATGGTACGTAACGGCAGGAATTAATCATGGCCGGTATAGGGAGGTGGGAATGCAGATGTCTCGGTCGGGCTCTTTGGGATCCTCAAACGTTAGTGACGGGATCCTTAGAGCGGGTGTGTTTTAAAGTAGTCAACTATTTCAAAGTACTAGAATATACACAGTAAATGGTGCTCATAAATCGATGTTTTCCTTTCTACTTCTTTTCAAGCTTCTTTTATTGTTTTTCAAACACTCCACGACGCAGAGTAGTTAAAGTCCTAATCCAAACATTCTGTTTACCTTTTCTTAGTAATCGCATGCCACAGGTTTATTTTGAATTGAACGCGATTGCCGGGTTGCTGTTTCGGCTCGAGAAAAAAATCACGCCGAAAGCTTCTTTTCTAGATGACGAGATTTTCCAGGATTGATTAGCAAAGAATTATAAGACCTAATTGATAATTTTTGTATGTCTTCAGAGGTACCACACTGGTCTTGGTTTTTTAATTTATTTGTATTTGTAATAACAGTTGGAGCATTAGATGGAAATTATTATTTTGACCCTTGGCTCCCTACGTGCCAGAACAGCTGTCCGGGATAATCGGCTGGGATTTAGTCCAGACAGAGTCATTTCAAACCTAGGAAATTTGGTGGGTTTTTTTTTATTTGCTCACTGTTTTACGGTGTTTTTAGTGGTTTTAAACATTCATAGTGACAGTAGGGATGGTTAGCGTTGTGTATGTGGTAGAAATACCATTTTTTGCGGCCCGCTTTAACCAACCCTGGCACCTGCTGTAGTGCGAAGGGGTTTAAGTCGGATTGGTTCTTATGCCCAACCTTCTCAAAATAGTAACTAATAGTAAATATTTGCTTACCATACTCGGGAGCGTAGTAAGCGTGGTAACTACGGATCTCTCTAACGTGATTAGCTGGATAACTCCGTTGAGTGATATTTTACCGAAAATTGAAAAATGCGTTACAACCTTGACGACGCCAAAAAGCCAACATTCGTGGCGTCATGCGAGGTAACTATGGTAAGTAAGGTGGAACACGCTCTACGTATAACAATAGGAGCCGGGTTTATTGACTTAGGTAACATTGATGGAATTTTTATTAAATTCAAAAGTCGGAGACGGGTTCGTTAGCAGTATTAAGCACGTTTTACTAGTAGGAGCTTTGATCGCCACTGAGTCTAACGTTGCTGAAACAGGGCTACTGCCCTTTCATGGTCAACCAAAAGAGGGCTCCTGACTTGGTCAAAACAAGTCTCCGGCCCCAGAACAGGGCTCCTGTCTGGCTCCTGTCCTTCCTCGTTTTTCGCCGGTCCATGCTATAGGCATTCATAGGAGCGTAGGGAATGGGAAAGGGAGCGAGGAAAGACGGTGGTAGTACAGGACTATTGGTTCTTCATCACAGAAATTACGTAAAGAATAAAGCTAGTTGATGATAAGCGGATTTGTCTAGAATCTGGTGCGACAAAAATTCCGGATCTGGCGAGAAACAATTCTGGCGGAAGTTGTTTAGCTCGATATAAGCAATACGGTAGTCCTACTGGATTATGGGTTCTTCAGCTAGTTTCTAACAGGCGGCTTGTCCAACATCTGGTGAGAAACAATTCCGGCCAAAATTGTGTGGTTCGATATTGTCAAAAAGGTAGTCCGGGATCATTAGTTCTTCAATCGTTCAAATTAAACACTTTGGGAATTTTACAAACGGACAATACCAAACGTATTATAAGGCTGTGCCAGTATAAATTATTTTTCTCACTTTCCGCTGTTGTTGAACACAAGAATCTCGATAAAATAACTTGCGAAAAAATGCACGTGTAGGAAAAACATCCCGACCAAATGCAAATAAAACCCGTTACCACACCTAACTTTCGAAGACATAACTGGACAGCCTCTGGCAAACCCTCAAAACAATAATAATAGTAGACGTAACGTCAGGTGTGACGTCATAGCTTGCAACCAAAAAAAACACCTAAAGCGTGACAGACTGTAACGTAATCATAAACCTGGGCTGCCACAACACGAAGGATGTTGTAAAAGATGTACAATTTTACGATGAATAGTAGCTGGCAAGATAAAGTAGCATAAACTCCTATTTTATGTTTTATTGGGGGGGGGGGATGAGTGATTTTTCATTCGTCGTTTATGGTACGTAACGGCAGGAATTAATCATTGCCGGTATAGCGAGGTGAGAATGCAGATGTCTCGGTCGGCCTCTTTGGCATCCCCAAAAGTTAGTGACGGGATCCTTAGAGCGGGTGTGTTTTAAAGTAGTCAACTATTTCAAAGTACTAGAATATACACAGTAAATGGTGCTCATAAATCGATGTTTTCCTTTCTACTTCTTTTCAAGCTTCGTTTATTGTTTTACAAACACTCCATATGACGCAGAGTAGTTAAAGTCCTAATTCAAACATTCTGTTTACCTTTTCTTAGTAATCGCATGCCACAGGTTTATTTTGAATTGAACCCGATTGCCGGGTTGCTGTTTCGGCTCGAGAAAAAACCCACGCCGAAAGTCTTCTTTTCTAGATGACGAGATTTTCCAGGATTGATTAGCAAAGAATTATAAGACCTAATTGATAATTTTTGTATGTCTTCAGAGGTACCACACTGGTCTTGGTTTTTTAATTTATTTGTATTTGTAATAACAGTTGGAGCATTAGATTGAAATTATTATTTTGACCCTTGGCTCCCTACGTGCCATAACAGCTGTCAGGGATAATCGGCTGAGATTTAGTCCAGACAGAGTTATTTCAAACCTAGGAAATTTGGTGGGATTTTTTAAATTTGCTCATTGTTTTACGGTGTTTTTAGTGGTTTTAAACATTCATAGTGACAGTAGGGATGGTTAGCGTTGTGTATGTGGTAGAAATACCATTTTTTGTGGCCCGCCTTAACCAACCCTGGCACCTGCTGTAGTGCGAAGGGGTTTAAGTCTGATTGGTTCTTATGCCCCATGTGTGGGGATATGAATGCGAATGTGGTGCACCTGATATGTGAATGTAGCGAATTGGATGGATTGAGGGAAGAAGCGTTTGGAAAAGGAGTGTCTGATGGGGAATGGATGGTTAAACTAATGAAGAATGAATGCTTTACGGGAGTTCGCCAGTTAGAAGATTCCTTGAGCTTTCGATGAATCATCGAGAAAGGTTTATATAGGCCTAGTTGAAATTTGGCGAAAATTTCTGTTGTTTTGTCTTTTTTGTATTGTTTTGCCATGGCCCTCAGCCTTTTTGTGTAATATATATCATATCATATCCTTTCCTGACACCTGTGCTGGCAGCCGCTTCGCTTTCCAAAGCTGTTCTCGCGCTCCGCTAGTTTCCGCAAGCACTTGGAAAGCGAATCCACTTAGCGAGTGGAAAGTGATTTCGGCAAGTCAGCGAGAAGTTGTAAAGGTGCAACTCGAGGGTCAGCGACTTTTTGCTTGTTCTTGCGCTCGGCGGATTCTCGCTTTGCTTTTCGGAAAGCGAATCCAAGAGATCGCCAGAATCGCCCTTATATATCATATCATATCCTTTCCTGACACCTGTGCTGGCAGCCGCTTCGCTTTCCAAAGCTGTTCTCGCGCTCCGCTAGTTTCCGCAAGTACTTGGAAAGCGAATCCACTTAGCGAGTGGAAAGTGATTTCGGCAAGTCAGCGAGAAGTTGTAAAGGTGCAACTCGAGGGTCAGCGACTTTTTGCTTGTTCTTGCGCTCGGCGGATTCTCTCTTTGCTTTTCGGAAAGCGAATCCAAGAGATCGCCAGAATCGCCCTTATATATCATATCATATCCTTTCCTGACACCTGTGATGGCAGTCGCTTCGCTTTCCAAAGCTGTTCTCGCGCTCCGCTAGTTTCCGCCAGTACTTGGAAAGCGAATCCACTTCGCGTGTGGAAAGTGATTTCGGCAAGTCAGCGAGAAGTTGTGAAGGTGCAACTGAGGCTCAGCGACTTTTTGCTTGTTCTTGCGCTCGGCGGATTCTCGCTTTGCTTTTCGGAAAGGGAATCCAAGAGATCGCCAGAATCGCCCTAATAGGCGATTCCGCTTCTGAACATGCTGATTATAGGGCCATTCTGGCGGTCTGGAAAGCTCCGCGAGCTTATGCGCCAGCTGTTCTTGCGACTTCGGCTAAAAGCCGCTTCGCTTTCCAAAGCTGTTCTCGCGCTCCGCTAGTTTCTGCAAGCACCTGGAAAGCGAATCCAATTCGCGAGTGGAAAGTGATTTCGGCAAGTCAGCGAGAAGTTGCAAAGGTTCAACTGAGGCTCAGCAACTTTTTGCTTGTTCTTGCGCTCGGCGGATTCTCGCTTTGCCTTTCGGAAAGCGAATCCAATAGATCGCCAGAATCGCCCTAATAGGCGATTCCACTTCTGAACATGCTGATTATAGGGCGATTCTGGCGGTCTGGAAAGCTCCGCGAGCTTATGCGCCGGCTCTTCTTGCGACTTATGCTAAAAGTCGCTTCGCTTTCCAAAGCTGTTCTCGCGCTCCGCTAGTTTCCGCCAGTACTTGGAAAGCGAATCCACTTCGCGTGTGGAAAGTGATTTCGGCAAGTCAGCGAGAAGTTGTAAAGGTGCAACTGAGGCTCAGCGACTTTTTGCTTGTTCTTGCGCTCGGCGGATTCTCGCTGTTCGGAAAGCGAATCCAAGAGATCGCCAGAATCGCCCTATAACGTTCTAGCACGTGGCAACCGGAGCCGATACCGACCGGGCACCGGGGGCCCTGGCACTGTACATTCCAATCGAGAGTGGGCAACCCCTCGGGGCCCCCTTGTGCCATTTCTCAAATAGGTTAACAGAATTATTGACTGGTTGAGTGCTAGGTTGGCTTTAGGCAATCAGAGGTAAAATTTACAGTGAACGCACTAAAGCGAGTCAGTAATTGCGTACACTGTAAAAAGTTTCTCCGAGTAAGGATTAAAGTTAAAGGAGTTATATCATAAGAATACTAGCACTTGCAAGGTCTAGAACCCCCGCACCCAAGACCCAAGATGAAACCACGACTCGATCCGACCGCTGGTTCATCTAGAGATGCGGGTCGGAAGCGCCCGTCATGGGGAAGATGGAATCATAGTTTGACTTTGGATCTAACAAAATGTTTTTATTGTAGCAGGCATATGGAAAATGTGTAGAAAAATTAAACTAATTATTTGCATTATCGCTTTCTTTAAGTATTTTGATTTCTGATTTTTCTTGTTAATTCCCGTAAGTCCAAAGAATTAAGGATGTAAACTAGATCACAATAAGCAACGCTGTAAGTTATACTAAATCCGTTATAGTGATTTCTTGAAGATTCTGCAATTGAGCTAAATAATATTCAGCTTCCGAGACCCAAAAATGTCAAACTGGCCGATGATTTCTTCTTCCGACATATCTAAACGTACACATGGTGATATACTTAGTTGTTTAATCCTCTTACACGCCACTCAATCTTCTAGAAGGTTCTAGTAATCTTGTGACCAGCGGCAGGAGATCAATGAATAGTTAATTAGCAATGGCGGATTGGCGTTCAGGAGTGAATTGTGTTCAAGTATTTTGTGGATAACGTTGACTACCTTGAGGATTTTGGGGAAAACAAAGGTGTTACAGTGTGTAAACAGTGTGTTCGTAAAGATCCGATCCATCGAAAAATGATGGTGTCTCCCAACTTCTCGGCCCACACGAATCAAAAACTTTAACTGTAGTATTTGCTACTGGGAATAATCTTATAATAATAATAATACAAAGCAAGAGAAAAGGCTTTCGCCTCTAAATATCTCTACTGAGGTAAGATTAATCTGAATTAGAGATAAAAATTATCTTTTTAGAGATAAGATTAATCCCAGTAGCAAATACTGCAAGATTGTTTTTACAGTGTAGTTTTCGAATAATAAATAATTCACTCATTCTTTCTAGCCTTGGAAGTCTACTTTCTACTCGTTGTCATCCAGTACTACAGGTCTCTTTCCGGTACGGTCACAGTTGCGTCAAGTGCCTAACGCGGGGCCATCTAGCGGCGAAGAATGGGAATGGACTGCTTTGTACAAATTTATGTGTGCCTTCATGAGTTGTTATGCCGTATTTTAAAATTCGCGTAAATCCGAACGTTTTTCAAACTCATGCGTATTTTAGATAGAAAATGTCTCTAGCTAGAGTTGCCACGCATGGTGATTTATAACCAAATTATGTGATATTTTTCGGTTTTTTATCACCGACTCTGGTGATTTTCACACAAAATAATTCCATAAAAATCATTGAATTTTCCCATAACAAGTAATTTTCTTAATTTGGGAGAAGCTTCTCACATTTGGAGATTTTTTCTAAAAGGAACAGGTGATTTACTTGTGTCTTAAGTTGCAACCTCTACGAACAAGAATGAACGTAGATACGATCAGATTTGGAAAAAAAACACTCGGATTGTACGCAGTGTGTAATTTTCGATTACAGTAAGAGCTAACATTTGAACCCTTTTTGAAAATACCAGTCACGTTATGGGACCTGCTTGTTGACACTTTTTTACTGCCCTTTTCCTGCTCCTTCACTTTTTTAAATAAAAGAACAATCTCCTTCTCTTTGTATATACTGTATGTTAGGAAAAAAGAATAACCGGCCGCTGGGTTATTGATTTACTCACTGGAATTTTCAAATTTTATTATTTAGAAAATGTTACAACAAGACCAAAGGTGTCGATGGGATCCCAAAAATCTAATATTTCATCCAGACAATTGGGTTTTGTCTTCGCCAGGCTAATCATCAGAGAAATCCAAGGTCAGATATAGGCTACTAAGCCATATCTATTTTGACGATACTGACCGAAACTTCCTGCTTTACTTCTGCCAAATTTCCAGTTTCACCTGAATTCAGAGCGAACTACTAGTCCAGCAAAAAAATAAGAAAATTCAGAAAGGAATCCAGCGGATCTCTTTATAAAGATTATCTAATCAACTTTAAAGGACCCCTCTTGCTTATTCTGCCATTTATATATACCATATGGAATTATAAGCTTTTAAAATTCCCACCTTTCTCCACTGTTTCGTTTCGTAACTCCGAATTTTTAGAGCATTTTCGGCCTTGCCGAGTTTTACTCAACGTACTCAACGTCTCTCAACGAAATGTTTGCCGGAATCGTCAACGTCCGCCGACAACTCTTTCACACATAAGGATGTGATAATCTTCTATTTTTTACTTCTTTTATTTGCTTAGTTCCCCACTTTTTAACCAAGGCACGTTCAGTTTTCAAATGTTTTGCGCCCAGCTGGCGCGTCGGAGAGCAGGGAGGCTGGATATAGTCGACAAGCGCTAACAAGAGAATCCCTAGTTTCGGGTGGAAAGTAATGGTATCTTCGAAAACCTTTTTTTTCTGATCCCTGTCATAGGGAAAGGATCATTTCTAGTAAGAGTTGTGCTTTAAATAGAACTTTGACTTAAAAAAAAAATTCCTGCTACAACCGGTCCGCACTAATTATATGTCCGGGTAAAAAATGATTGTCATTTACAGACTCAGCGTCTATTCTTACCCCTAACTCTGTCATCTAATCAACTTCAGATAAAACTTTCGCTTTTAACAAACTTTCCGGTTTTGTCCGGATTCCTGGCGAACTAGTTGTCCAGCGAGAAAATGGTTTTCACCACCGTGTTCAGCATGTCTTCTTACCCTTGAATCGAACATTTAATCAACTCCAAATGAAACTTTTACTTTTAACCAACTTTCCGTTTTTTGCCAGATTCTGGACGAACTACTTGTCCGACAAGAAAATGGTTTTCACCATCGTGGTCAGCATGTCTTCTTACCCTATAATCGACAATCACACTAGCTGTTTAAAAATATTTTGTTTGTCCCTTAATTTGAACCCCCTCCCTCACCCTCAAATATAGGGCTACAGAGCCCATCTTCGAACTTGACCTGTACTTTGACCGAAAGAATCCTCCCACCAAGTTTCATCAAAATATCTCAATCCTCTCGAGAGTTATCGTGCGGACAGACAGACGGACAACTTTTGCGATGTCATTAGGTATCCCTCCACTTACGTTTTGGGATCCCAAAAAGGACAAGCTACCTTAGCTTTACCTTACATTGCACTTGCAAGCAGTAAGGATGGTCTATCTATGTAAGTTAGGTAACATTTTACTAAGACAAATGGTAATCACTCCAATCAATGGCAGAAAAGTGTCAGACATAAGTCTTGCCTGATTAGAGTTCAAAGAAAAGATTTCGTTTCGTTCGTTTCAAACGAATTATTCAAACGAACAGTAGACAACTCTAGACTGCTTTGTATCTCAGGCTACAGGAGAAGAAATGGTGAAATGGTTAAATCATAAAGAAGAAAAATAGCATTCAACGAACTGTAAACAAACTACTTGCCAGTGTTGCCAGACACTTGACACAGAGATCGCGCAGCAAGGGAAGCAAAAATGCGCCTTCCGCGAATTTTCGCTATTTTTGTTTTTGACGAAATGGGATGGACGCCCCCCCCCCCCATGTTGTCGACAAGTCGGTAAAAAAAAATTGAGTTGGCGGAAAGCGCTGAAACCCTTCTTGAAAATAGTATATTTTTCATGAAACAGTAGATTTTATGAAAATATCAAAACGAAAAAACATTTCTGAAATTTCGATTTGGTGTAAGTTGGTTAATCAGATAATCAGCTTTTGGTAGAAAAAAATAGTAAGGATAATGAAAAAAAAAAATCTCAAGACAATTAAAAACAAGACCAAAGGTTTCGATGGGATCCCAAAATTTTCAGTTCAGATGTATTCAGATATCTGTTTTGCGCTGTCAAAAATCAGATATGGATTCTGTATATGGTTTACCCTATATAGCCTACGTCGCATCTCCTTCCTTCCTTACTTCTGCCCAACTTCAGGTTTCGGCCAGATTCCGGACAAACTATTGGTCTGACAAAAAACTAAAGCTCAAAAATGAATTCAGCATGTGTCCTTAACCCGACATCCAACCTCTAATCAACTTCAGGTTAAACTTTTACTTTAACAAATTTTCCAGTTTCAGCCGGATTCCGAGTCTATACGTCTGGTCAGAACACGATTGTCATATATCAATTCAGCATGTCGTCATACCCGCAAATCGAACATCTTATCAAATTTAAATAAAGCTTTTACTTGGCCGGATTCCAGTCGAACTAATTGTCCGACGAGAAAATAATTTTCGTATTCAGACTCAGCACATCTCCTTGCTCTTAAATCGAACCTCTAATCAACTTCACATTAAACTTTTACTTTTCACAAAGTTTTCCGGTTTTTTGCCGGATTCCGGGTGAACTGTTTGTCCGGCGAGAAAATAAATATCATATTCGAGTTCAGCATGTCTCCTTACCTCTAAATCAACTATCTAAATAGCTTTTAAAAAATATTTTTTTTGCCCCTTAATCTGAAACCCCTCCCCCACCCTCAAATATAGGGCTACAGAGTCCATCTTCGAACTTGATCTGTAATTTTACCCAAAGGATCCTCCCACCTGGTTTCATCAAAATATCTCAATCCCATCGATAGTTATCGTGCGGACAGACGGACAGACCCTTAATCTGAAACCCCTCCCCCACCCTCAAATATAGGGCTACAGAGTCCATCTTCGAACTTGATCTGTAATTTTACCCAAAGGATCCTCCCACCTGGTTTCATCAAAATATCTCAATCCCCTCGATAGTTATCGTGCGGACAGACGGACAGACAGACGGACAACTTTTGCGATGTCATCGGTATCCCTCCACTCACGTTTAGGGATCCCAAAAATGATATTTTCTCAAACGATTTACAATAACGATTTCTTCTCAAAATCAAAATAAGATTTTTTCTAAAAAAAACACGTTCCAGATACGCATGAACCTGACAAGCCCAGCTGCTTACCAGCGAATATACTCTCGATCCAAATATCTTGCTCGCTGGCCAGGGGCGTCGCAAGTGTATTTTCGTTTGGGGGGGGGGGGGGCAGAGCCAAAATTTTTACAGAACCTGTCAAAAAATTTACCGAATCCTAGAAACTGAGAATTCGAGCTTTAAATATGGAACAGAGATTTTAACAAGATTTTTTCTAAAAAAAACACGTTCCAGATACGCATGAACCTGACAAGCCCAGCTGCTTACCAGCGAATATACTCTCGATCCAAATATCTTGCTCGCTGGCCAGGGGCGTCGCAAGTGTATTTTCGTTTGGGGGGGGGGGGGCAGAGCCAAAATTTTTACCGAACCTGTCAAAAAATTTACCGAATCCTAGAAACTGAGAATTCGAGCTTTAAATATGGAACAGAAAGGATTGCGAAGGAAGAGTAACATTTACAGGGCAGCATAAAAGACGATAGGCCAACTATTACGCGGCGTTTTGGCGAAGCTCACTTGGAGAATATATATGAAGTTACATAAACGGGTTTTCCAGACAAAAATTATCCCGGCTTTGCATTACGCAGCCGAGATTTGGGGATTTGGTAAGTATGAGAAGTTAGAGCAACTGCGACTGATGTATTTTAAAAGAGTATTAGGAGTTAGTAATAAGATAAATTCGATAGTTCTAAAGGGGGATTTAGGCTTAACTAGTTTAAGGACAAAGAGATGGGTAAGTATGATTTCATTTTGGGAAAAGCTGCTACAGATGCCACGGGTTCGAGTCGCAAAGGCAGCGTACAAGGAAAGCATGCGGGATGTTAAAAAAGATTCTTGGGCATCCCAGGTAAAACAGATATTAGACCAGTGTGGTCTGTCAGAACTGTGGAATAATGGTGATGGACCTGGGCTTCCCGTTGGTGAGGTGAAAAAGGTGGTGGAAAGTCGCTTGTTGGACCAGGAAATCCAATGTTGGCAAGTTGCCAAGGACGGGTCTGTGTCTTTAAGGTATTATGCAAAGATCAAAGAGATTTGGTGGGAGGAAGTTTATTTTAAAGCGGGATTGAAAAGGGAGGAAATAAGGGATTTGATTAGTTGTAGGGCAGACGGTCTGCCTCTTGGGGAGAGAAGGCGGTATATTGGGAGGGCAAAGGGTCGGTCCGGTCCTTACTCATGTCCGATTTGTGGTAGTATGGATGAGAATTTAAAACACGTGTTGTGTGAATGTGAAAATTTGAATGAACTTAGGTTAGAAATTTTTGGAGTAAATGAAGGAGGGGTAGATGAAGAAAGGATGTGTGGGATCATGGGAAATAGTTGTTTCATGAGTATTAAACAGTTGGCCAGGTTCCTCAGGGTAGCCCTAGCCCATAGGGATAGGTGCTTATAGAAGGTATTATTTTTGTTTGTTTGAGTTTATTTTTCATGTATTTGCCATGGCCTTTGGCTCTTAGTGTAAATAAATCTTATCTTATCTTATCTTATGCTACTCTTGATGACTAACTCTCCTTGCCGATCAAAAATCGCCGAGCACCTAGCGGAAGAGCCGGAAGCGGCACCACAGCAGCCATCGCCGTGATTGACTGACACAGGATTTGAGTTGTTGAGTTTGAGTCGTTTGTGAGACGTTTTCTCATTCTTCCTGAGGATCACTTGCATGTTTTTTTCTAAATCGTTTTTTTTCTATAGGCTAAAATTTAACTGTTTCTCTTACATATTCTATCATTTACCATTGATTAAATACCAAGACTCTAAGAAGCTCCAGAAACCGAATGGAACGGTGTCCCGGCAGCAGCAGCTACTATATACAGTAGGTGCTGCTGCCGGGACGCCGTTCCATCTGTAAAAAAAATCTCTTCGAAGATTTTTTTTTTTCACAGATGGAACGGCGTAGCGCCACAGGCGAGATTTTTTTTATAAAGTTAGCTTTTCCTGCCAAATTTAACTATTTCCATCCAGATTCTAGCTTTTAATGTTTCGAAATCCCAATCCTAAAACTGGCTTAAACACCAGTCAAATAATATGCCCTTCCATAAAATAGAGAATATTACGAAAAGCGCCACAGGCGGAAATTTTCGAACATTTATAATTAGATCTTCTTTTTGGGATCGAAAATAAGGGATCCTAATATTATATCAAATTGTTCTGGTATCGAAACACTACTGAATAATATTCGTATTCGGTATAATTCCGTCGAAGCTGGAACAGAAGTCAGGATTCGCGGTAACTACCGAATCATGAACATTACATCGAATACCAATCATGCTACCGGACAATTTTTGGACCGATATTCGGGATTCTGTGTAACTACCGAACCTCCATAAATATATCAAATTCCGATCATCATACCAAATAGGTTTGTATCGATAGCCTATTTGGGACAAACTTCAAACTACCGAATCCCCATATATATACCGAATAGTTATGCTATCGAAAAGAGACTGAACAATTGTAATCACAGTGTGGTCCTTACAAATCCTAATCTGGTTTTCATTTTCTAAGGGATGTGGAGAGCAAAATGCGCCGAAATTTAGGGAAATACGCAAATTTGGCGCAATGCCCACACTTGAAAAATTTGAAGCGCAGCCGCCTCTAAAAAGTGCCCAAATGGCGCAAATACGCAGCATCTGGCAACACTGCTACTTACTGAAGTTGCAGTCCATTTGTTTTCCGAAAATTGTCAAACCTCAAACCATCTGCAACAAACAACACCCGTCGTTTAGCTGGTCCTGTATGAACATGTTCTCCTCCTTTTCTATCTCTAACAATGGGTGATATGACGTGAATATCAAAAGCACCAAAAGGAACAAGACATGAGAAATGACAGCTTGAAACAGGACCTGCATTCCTTAATCTTCTATTGACTTGTGGCATCTGGACAGCAAAATAGTGCTAACCTCTTATATTCTGCCTTCTTCATTTCTGACTTTGTTACTGTCAAACTGGTCTCTGATCATAAAAACATGGACTAAGATGACTGCTCCGGATCAATTGCCCTTTTTTGTTGTGGTTTTTCTCGGGATTCTAAAGCTTTGGGTTACAAACTTAGGCTGCGGTTTGATCCACAAGGCCATCTTCAGTCCCACGTTTTAGAAGGATCTTTAGGGCTTTCCGGTGTCTTCAGTCGGCTAAAGAAGATATGGGGGGAGTACTCGCTTAGACTCAAGCTGAGCCTTTTCAACAGCAACGTTCTCTCCGTACTTCTGTACGGATCCGAGACTTGGTACCTCAGCCAACAGCACGAGAAACGTCTTCTAGCCTTTGAAAACACCTGCGTTAAGCATTGTCCAAATAGATGTAATAAGCTGAATAGCGCTATACGCGATGTTTACGTCTTAATACACGCGCCCGTTCAGATAGGAAACCCGAGAGGTTCTTATGAATGCAGCGTTCGGTGTTGTTACGCTGGTACAGTTTTCAGAAAAAGTATTCTTAGTACCAATATATTGTAAAGAGCTATTAAATTTATGGATGGACAGCATTGGTCCTCGAATTAGCAGTAAGCAGTCGTAACAGAACAAAACGTGTTCTTTTGAAGAAAATTTGTTTCTTCAGCTTCCAACAAAGTAAAACTTTAGTGCTTCTCGTGGCAACACTGACGGCGCTGCTCCTTTCCTCGGCCCGCTGGCAGAAGCAACCAAGCAATCTGAGTGGCTCTGCGTAAGGAAGAATAGAGCCGAGCTCGATTTTCCTTCTTCGCGTTATAGCAGCGCGCACCGAGGAAAAGAGGAATCTGTAATAAGGCTTATACGCCGTAATACATCTTACAACACCTATATGGACAATGCTTTAGGCGACTGGACAGAAAGTGTCACAAACATGGCGATTCGCCAGATGACAGTGCAACCCCTTATTACTGAAGTCATTAAGATACGCCGCTGGTGGTATCTGGGCCATACGATCAGGATGGGAAGCACCAGACTCCCCAACGTTATCCTTCAATGTCATCCGGAGGGATCCAAACGAAGACGACGACTGAAGAACACTCTTCGTGGTACCTACCAGTCGGATCTTCACAATATCAACGCGTCTATCGAGCCCGAATGGGAAGATGTATGGGCAGCGGCCCTTAAGCATTGTCCAAATAGGTGTATTATCGCGTATAAGCCTTATTACAGATTCCTCTTTTCCTCGGGGCGCGCTGTAATAAGGCGAATAAGGAAAATAGAGCTCGGCCCTATTCTTCCTTATGCAGAGCCAATCAGATCGCTTGGTTGGTTCCGCCAGCGGGCCGAGGAGAGGCGCAGCGCCGTCAGGGTTGCCAAAGAATGCACAACAGTTCTACTTTGTTGGAAACTAAAGAAACAACTTTTCTTAAAAAACACGTTTTGTTCTATTACGACTGCTTTTCATCAGTTCGAGGATCAATGCTGTCCATCCCTTATTTTACTAGCTTTTTTACAGTATAATTTGCGTTATATTGTACTCGTGTACTTCAAGTAGTACTAAGAACCTTTTCGGATATTTTTAGAGCTCGAAAAATTGTATTAACTTGGCAACACCGAACGCCGCATTGATAAGAACCTCTTGGGTTGTATTTGAACAGGCGTGTGTATTAAGACGTAAACAGCGCGTATAGCGTTATTCAGCTTATCACACCTATTAGGACAATGCTTTATGAGAGACGACTGGCGGCTCTTCTTGAATGCCCTAAGCGCCTCTGGAGGTGCAGGAGAAAATAAGGTCTAAGGCTAGGGCTTTCCTTGTTGCTTTGCCATCTATTGACGGATTTTTAAACCATTTCTATTCCGGTAGGTAGTATTAAGCTAGCAGATAGAAAGGCAAAAGTTGCAAAACCGATGATAGCGCCGTCTATACTTTGTCCTTGAACAAATTAAACAGAAATAGTTCACATTTCCCCAAAGCTCTTCTGGGTCCACACGCTTTAACATATTTAATCATGTCTTCCTTAGTACTAGTAAGTTCTATAAGGACCACTCGCAGTATTTACTCTTCAACTTACATTATCTTAAAGCATTTAATATATTGGCTGCGCTTTCAACAGATAACCCAAGTACTTGACGCCCTAGCCGCTATTCGTACTCGACCTAATTGAAGGAGGATTGGTTGGTCGAGTACTTGATGCCGTAGCAGCTGTTCGTATTCGACCTAATATTACTAATAAGAGGTCAAGTATTTAGGGCGGTGACGGCAAAAAATACTCAACCTACTGGAGGTACTTGATGCCCTAACCGCTATTCGTACTCGACCTATTATCACTAATAGGAGGTCAATAAGTGGAGGCCAAGGAGGATCGGTAGGTCAAGTACTGGACGCGCTAACCGCTGTTCGTACTCGACCTAATGTTTCTAAGAGGAGGTCAAGTATTCATGATGGTGAAAAATAAATATTCAATACTAACTACTCAAAAAGGATTGGCTGGTGGAGTGACTCCCTAGCCACTATTCCTAATCAACCTGGCAGAGTATTTAAGGTGGGGCAAGCTATTACTATTAGTACTCATCCTTGGAAATGGGGCATTGCTAAGTCCAGTATTTGACGTCCCACCTGCTATATGTACTCGATCTAATCTACTCGACCAAATCGAGAATCCCCCGAGCACAAGAACTTACAACTTCTCGCTGACTCGCCGAGATCACTTTCCACTCGTAGGATGAATGCACTTTACCGCCATGATTTATTAGGTAGAGTATCAATAGCTAGAGCATCCGTCAACGCTCTACCGCCAATTATCACACTAGGTCAAGTACGAATAACTGCTGAGACTTGAAATACTTAACCTATTAATGCCCAATTTATTAGGCCAAATACTAATAACTACCACCCCTCCAAAAACTGGTCATCCCATTCCATTACTATAAGAGATCGAGTACAAATGATTGGTATGGCATCAAATACTCGACCTACCAATCCTTCAATACTCTGCAAAGGTTGAGTACGAATAGCGGCTAAATCAATACTCTTGATGACTAACGCTTTCCCGATGAAGAATCGCCGTATACCTAGCGAAGAGTCGGATGCGTCATCAAAGCTATTCCCAAGGAACACCGTTGAATGATTGACATATGCTCTGAGTCATCGTTCGGGCGACATTTTTCGTTCTTCCCGAGGCTCACTGGCGTGTTTTGGACTTAGTCATATAGATTATTACTCGACCTACCAATCCTTCTTAAACAGGTCGAGCATTTTTAGGGGTGGTCACCCTGAACACCTCATCTCTTATTCGTTATATTAGGTCGAGTAGGAAAAGTGGTTAAGGCGACAAGTACTCGACCTACCAATCCTCGTCAATAGGTCGAGTATTCTTAGCCGTTACCACCCTGAATACTCGACCTCCTATTAGTAATATGCTGTTACGGCGTTAAGTGCTCGAACTACCAACCGTCCTTCAATAGGTGGGGTATTTTTAGCAGTCATCATCCTAAATACTTGACCTCTTATTAGTAATAGTAGGTCGAGTACGAACAGCGGCTAGGGCATCAAGTACTCGACCTACCAATCCTCCTTCAATCAATCAATCAATCAATCAGTTTATTTAATTCGTGATATTACACATCACATAATAAAATTACACTAACACACACTGTCAGAAGTTTCATAACAGACAGCGTATAACACTTTCAAGAATAGCACCTTTTCACTTAGAAAGAAAGTGTTATGACCAATTAAGTTTACACTATTTCGTGCCTAGATCTCCAACAACACCTTCAATTGGTAAAAATACTAACGGGAACGAAAGAATCATAACAGATAACATCCCAAAGTGTTATCTGTTGAAACCGCGCATCCTTCTGTTGACGTTATGTAACTTCTGACATTGTAGTATTTTTACCTATTGAAGGTGTTGTTGGAGATCTAGGCACGAAATAGCATAAACTTAATTGGCCATAACACTGTATTTCTAAGTGAAAAGGTGCTATTCTTGAAAGTGTTATGCGCAATCTGTTAAGAAACTTCTAACAGTGCAGGACTTTTATTTACTAAATATCTACAATCATTTTATCCATTCGGTGGCTCGGAGCAATAGCACAGTCGACGGAAAAGTCGGTGGAAATGGCCGGAACGGCATTCTCACGAAGTGCCTTTAAAAGTGGATTTTCGGAACCTTGCAACAAAACTAACTATCGCTTTCCGTCTCATAACATCAAAAGATTCAGTTTCATTTTTAAAAACATTTGACTAGCAGAGTAACGTCGATTGTATGAAAGGAGACGACGGAATTTTAGTTTACGCATCGTCGTCTCAAGATAGTTATCGTGGGAGACAGTATAGTTGCGTGCAATACGTCTTAAATAAAAGAATTCTCACCGACAGAGTACAAAGTTTAAAATTACGAATTAAGTGGTTCGCACACGCGCAAAGACCCCGATACTGACTCGAAATTGCTGAATCGTCATACAGGTCATCGTCTAAAAATAACCTAAGTACTTCACTTTGTGCAATCTCTTCAAAACAAAATCCCCAAGTCGAATAGCCGGAAATATCAGGGATCTAAAATGTTTCGGGATAAAAATCATGTAATTGCACTTTGCAGAATTGAAAATAATGTCACGCGTCTCTGCATAATTTGAGCAAATCTTCAACAGGAGATTTAATGCGTTCGCCGACGGCGCCATTAGAACCATGTCGTCAGCTCAGCGATCGAGTTCAAAAACACACCAGAGATGTTACAGCCGACACGGCTCTCCATTAATTCTTTATAAAGGTCATCTATAAAAACCTTAAATAAAAGAAGTGAAATAATTCAGCAGCATGAAAAGGAGCAGACAGTTTTGACCCCCACTTCACACGAAACTCCTGTTGAACATACCAATTTGAAAGGAAATCAACCAGCAGCTTTGGCATACCCCTTGTTCGTAACTTTTCAAACAACAAAACTTCAATAGCTCGAGTATTTTTAGCAGACATCACCCTGAATACTTGACCTCTTATTAGTAATATTAGGTCGATACGAACAGCGGCTAGGGCTTCAAGTACTCGACCTACCAGTCCTCATTTAACAGGTTGAGTGTTTTTAGCCATCACCGCCCTGAATACTTGATCTCTTATTAGTAATATTAGGTAGAGTACGATTAGCCCCCTGGGACGTAAATACTCGACCCACCTATCCTCCTTTTTAGATCGAGTACGAAGACATTGCCCTGAATACTCGACCTACTTAACCAATTATATGGTCGAGTATTATTAGTCCCTGGAGGGTTGGTTACTCAACCTTACAACTTTACGGACATCATTTGTATGGTCGAGGAAACATAGCTCGTATGGTAGTAATTACTCGACATGTTCCTTCCTGACTCCAAGTTCCATATAGTCAAGTACTTTTAGCTTTCCAAGACACCAGTACTCGACCAGTCTAGTACTGATAGTGGCTGGAGGCTCCATTCCTCGACTGGTCGAGTAGGCTACTAATGTCTCCCATGACCCTTGTTACTCGACTGTTCGAGTACCATTAGCTCTTCGTGATAGCATACTCGACTGGTCGAGTACTTTTAGCATTTTTGAGGTCTCAGTTCCAGGTTCAGTAACGATAGACACTGCCTTTTATAAATGTAAACGCAACTGGCGCCTCGCTGGCCACTCGGTTTTATATAATTATATTAAAAAGACATATTCACAGATAGGAATAAACTACATTTAACACGCGAAAACATCCTTTTGTTTAGTTTTTTCTAGTCTTGCATGCTGGAAATGGCGGTGTCGGCTAATTTGTATCGGAATTCCACACTGTGGCGACGTGCATCGTGACGTGACGTGTGCTTGAGGACCCAACATAGGATTTTATGGTCCCTAGGTCGTTTTATAATGTAAACGCGACCGGCGCCACGCTGGCCGCTCGGCTTTATACATTTATAGTAAAAATACATATTCACAGATAGGAATAAACTACAATTTGCTTTTCTACAACAAACTGGTGTGACTTCGCGCTGGTATGGAATTCTGATACAATCTAGTTTCGACAAAAAATTGCGGTCTGAACTAAGTTGTACCTCAATTACATACAAGGGTGACGTAACACCCATTTGATCTAACCTCCGAAAACAAAAAAGTAGTTTATTCCTATCGGTGATTATACAACTCAATATATATATATAGAGCCGAGCGCGTTTACATTTATAAAACGGCCTAGGGACAATCAAATCCTATACTGGGTATACGACGCTACTAAGTACGTCACGGCTGTATGGAATTCCGATTCAGTTAAGTCAACACCAAAACGGCGGATTACTTGTGAATGAATTTCTGCTGAGAACGCCTCAATCTCATTCCTCTTGATTTTAGAAGTGTTAGCTTGTGTAAGTACGGTTAGTTTAGGGCGTTGATCTGTCATATGTTGGTTGGCACATTCTGAAGCTATCATGCAACTATCATGTATGTTTACCCTTCCAGTGTTACTTGTGAACCGAATTGCTGGTTTCATGTTCAGCCCTGTATTTCAAAGGGACCCAGGTTGGATATTCATATGGGATACAGTGTTATGAATTCTCAATCTTGTAGGCATGATGACATGTTTTAGCAATGTCAGTTGAAAGATTGCTTAAACAGTTAAAGTACTGTAATCGATCCGGAACCATCTCCTTTGTTGATTTCTCTGATAAGACCTTCCTTCAAAAATTAGTCTTCTATATATATAAGAACGTATGTAGCTGATCATGGATATCCACTATTCAGCTCTGTCTAGTACACTAGCCCCTTTTCAGGCATGGTGCTCAAATGTCTAGCACCATGCCTGGGTGCTAGACGTTCAAGCACTGTACCTTGGATTTCATGCATGGTGCATGGATTTCAGTATACAGTGCAAGCATGAAAAACACAGTTTCTGTCATCACAACTGAGCACCGGCTCGGACAGGGCTGAAATTACTACCATGAATTAGAGAAATCAAAGACAATCCTTATCAAATTTTTCATAACAAAAACAACATTGCTCGGCTCATGACAGACGTGAAAACCTCATTTCCTTTTCTACATAGTCAAGGGTTTTGCATGCAAAGTGTCCTGTGCCTCAGCTTTTTCTACCTAGCAGCCAACCAGAATATTGGCTCTTGGGGCACTCTACATGGAAAATAGATAGGGTGCTGTTAGGTTTTGCATCTCCATCATCAGTCAAGCCCTTTTGTTTTTGTTGTGAAAATTCGATAAAGATTGTCTTTGATTTCTCTAATTCATGGTAGTAATTTCCGCCCTGTCCGAGCTGGTGCTCAGTTTTGATGACAGAAACTTTGTTTTTCATGCATGCACTGTATACTGAAATCCATGCACCATGCATGAAACCCAAGGTACAGTGCTTGAACGTCTAGCACCCAGGCATGGTGCTAGACGTTTGAGCACCATGCCTGAAAAGGGGCTAGTGTACTAGACTGATTCAGCTAAAGTAAAATTTAGTTGCTTATATATATAAGAAATGTATGTAGCTGATCATACTATACTACCAAAAGTTCGAAGCCAGTTAAATGGCTACTCTTGGTAACTAGTTGGCTGTGTTTCTGGGGGGACAAGTGTAGCCAACTAGTTGACTAATGACTGAGAGTGTTTCTGGGGGGACATGTGTAGCCAACTAGTTGGCTACCGTACTGAGAGTGTTTCTGGGGGACATGTGTAGACAACTAGTTGGCTACTGAGAGTGTTTCTGGGGGGACATGTGTAGCCAACTAGTTGGCTACTGAGAGTGTTTCTGGGCGGACATGTGTAGCCAACTAGTTGGCTACTATGCTTGTTTGTATAGGGCACACCAAGAGTAGCCAACTAACTGGCTACGAACTTTTGGTAGTATAGCATGATCAGCTACATACATTTCTTATATATATAAACAACTAAATTTTACTTTAGCTGAATGGTGGTGTCCCGCTGATCATACTATACTACCAAAAGTTCGTAGCCAGTTAGTTGGCTACTCTTGGTGTGCCCTATACAAACAAGCTTAGTAGCCAACTAGTTGTCTACACATGTCCCCCAGAACTCTTAGTAGCCAACTAGTTGGCTACACTTGTCCTTCCAGAAACACTAATTAGCCAACTAGTTGGCTACACTTGACCCCCCAGAAACACTCACATGTCCCCCCAGAAGCAACTTTTTCAGTAGAGATCTACTTCACTTCTGTAAAGTGTTTCTGGGAATATTCTTCTTCTTCAGCTTGCATTGTTGTTGAACCTAGCCTACGCTAGATGGCGTGGCTGTGCATGTAGTATCTCCAAACCTCTTTGCGTTCTAGGTTTATCTGTGCAAATACATATATTTATAAATGATTCTTAACTTGTCTTGATTTTATTTATATTTATTGATCGACAGTCAGGGGCGTCCCGAGTCTTTTTTCATTGGAGGGGGGGGGGCGAACCTCGTTAAACTGACCGAATCGGTAGCCTACGGTACCTGAATTTATAAAAAAAAAATTAAAAACATAGCCAGTTCCCTTCATGAAGCTACAACATAAAAAGTTGCAGAGTATATACAAACAAGTCTAAAGAGAAAAAATGGCACGTTTTCACGCTTTTCTGCTCTGTTTTTTTTTTCATGGATACGCCGTCACTAGCCTTTTACCTTTGGGGGACCTTTCCAGTTTTGCCAACAAGACTTGAATAAGGCAAAAACCGCGTTGCTGCATAGCGACAACGTCGCTAATGGCTGTACCCAGAAATAAATAAGGCGCTGCAGAAAAAAAAGATCCGCCTAAAGATCTTTATAAGGGCCAAAATTGAAAGGAACAATCGCAAGTTTCATATTTTGGACACAGGACACAAAAAAAAAATGTTTCATATTTGTATGGCACTTGCAGCCACTGGCTTAAGTGCCATATACCGATCGCAATTCCGTTTGTCGGTCTGTCGGTCGGTCCGTTTTTCTGTCACATTTTTTCGAGTTAGGGTTCATTCAGATGTGCTAGGACAAAGAAACTTGACAGGCATATCAGGGATCCGACCAAACTAACTTGGAAAAAATCAGTTGGAAATAAACTGGAAAATTGAAGGCAGTTTGTCGCACTTTTTCGGGTTAGGGTACTTCCAGATGTGCTCGGACCATGAAACTTTGCAGGCACATCAGGGACCCACCAAACAAACGTAGAAATAATCAGTTTTTCGATCCGACCATCTCGGGGGGAGGGGGGGGGGGGTGAAGGGCGGGGGAATCCGGGAAATTAAGTAGTGTGTAACTTTCGAACAGGTGATCGAATTGCAATGAAACTTAATAACTGAATAGATTATATATCTTGATGTCCCGTTTAAAGTCTTGACCGGATTCGATAGCTAGGGGGGAGTTGGGGGGGGGGGACAGAAATTTCAAGAAACGGTTAGAATGGAGGGATCGGAATGAAACTTGCTGGGAAGAAAAAGTATCTACTCTAGACGAATCGTTTGGACAATTGTACTGGATCCGGACACTTTGGGGGCGTTGGGGGTGGGTGGAAGGGGTTTCCCGGAATTCTGGTGATGTCGGTCTTGGGGATTTTCACGACGAAACTTGGCAGTCGTATAAGGGACCCGATCTAACTGACTTGAAAATAAAAAAATCTTCGATCTGATAATCGTGGGGGGGGGAGTGGAGGGAGGGGAACCCGGAATATTGATAATGCATAATGCATAACTTTGGAACGGGTGATGGGATTCAAGTGAAATTTATTAATTGAACAGAGGACATTTCGATCTGGTGATCTTTTTCATTCCTGGACCGGATACGACAACTATTGGAGGGGGGCGGAAAATACTTGACCCGCTTAGACTGGAGTGATCAGATGGAACTTTGTGGGAACAACAAAAAGATGCTCTGGATAAATCATTTACAGAACCGGATTGGCTCCAGGTACTGTGGGTGGAGTTGGAGGGGGGGTGCTGGGATTCTGGTGATCGCGAGTTAAGGTACTTCCAGATGTGCTAGGACGATGAAACTTTACTGGAATATTAGAGATTCAACAGTATTTGGTTAGAAATCGCTACTTCCCAAATCCGATTATTCCTTAAAGTACCAATCTTGACTGCAAAGTAAGAAAAATACTTTTAAGCAAAATATGCATTTTCATGATCCAGGACAGCCCATTATCATTTTTGCCCCAAGGGTTTTGCTTACAAATGAAGTTCTAGCTCCCTTATAGGGCGCATCTTAACCGCAAAGTTGAAACTTGCTTTTGATCAAAAAATATATAAGTGTAGCCAACTAACTGGCTACTAAGAATGTTTCTGGGGGGACAAGTGTAGCTACTAAGAGTATTTCTGGGGGGACATGTGTAGCCAACTAGTTGGCTACTGAGAGTGTTTCTGGGGGGACATGTGTAGCCAACTAACTGGCCACTGAGAGGGTTTCTGGGGGGACATGTGTAGCCAACTAGTTGGCTACTGAGAGTGTTTCTGGGGGGACACGTGTAGCCAACTAACTGGCTACTGAGAGTGTTTCTGGGGGGACATGTGTAGCCAAGTAACTGGCTACTGAGAGTGTTTCTGGGGGAACATGTGTAGCCAACTAGTTGGCTACTAAGCTAGTTTGTATAGGACACACCAAGAGTAGCCAACTTACTGGCTACAAACTTTGGTAGTATAGTATGATCAGCTACATACATTTCATTTTTATGTAAACCGATCAATCTCAAATAGCTGAATGGTGGTGTCCCAAACTAGCCCTGGACCTAGGCTAGTTTTTTTAGCCTAGGCTAGGCTCTTTCTCGGACCCCTTTTACAGAGAACCTGCATAATGAATAAATAGATGCTGTGTAGTATCTTTAGCTAGTTTCCCAAAAATGTGTCTCAGTCCAATCAATCACAAACCCCTGATTTTCAGATAACAATGCCAAAGGCTGGGTATATCTAACGTTTGGCATAGCCTATGCCTAACCCTGGATACCCTGTGCCAAATCACTGGATTGGTGTTGGAACCCTAACCTTGACCTACTTCACTATAGATGAGTTCTGATTGGTTGATTTCTGAGGTTCACTCAAATGATCAATATTTTATAGGATCCCAGTATCCAGCATTTCGCATAGTCTATCTAGTGTTAGATACAGGGTATTCCAAACGCTAGAGCCCAGTGTTTGACATAGGCTTTCCCAAAATCAGGTGTTTGTGGTAGACTGCCTAAGTCAGTCCCCATTTAAAATGCAGTAAAACATAATATTTACATAATCTGATACCAAGATTTGAATCTTTTAGGCCTACTTGGGTGAAAAATATTCTATAGCCTACAGTTGGTAGGCCTACAGTAGTGATATTTTATGCATCTTTTTTCACAACAATTCTTCAAACTTTGAGACTTGGTGGTGTTGGGGATGGAGTACTGAGTGGGAAAAAGTATTATTTTCAATAGTATGAATGGCCTGGTTGTATAAATAGTATATTTAGTTAAAGAAGTTTTTCCATTTTGTGTATTATGAATTTGTCTTTTTCACTTGGCTTTCGACTTTTTGTTACAGTATTCTGTTTGTTTACCGAAAAACCTGAACAGTGCTGTCTAGTACACTAAGCCTTTTTTGTGTAGCCACAATTTGGTAGGAGTGAGCACTGTGTAGCCTACCCCTTATTCCCCAGAGAGGTACCTACTGGTATAGTAGAGGTTTTGTCTAAATGATACAGTGAAGAGCCTAAATATAAATTCATGTTTCTTAGGTAATAAGTTAGGGGCCCTTGATTAGCTACTCTGGCTTACAGGTAGTTGATTTTTGGGATCCCAAAACGTAAGTGGAGGGATTCCTATGACATCTTGTCCGTCTGTCCGTCCGTCTGTCCGTCTGTGCGCACTATAACTCTCGAAGGGAAAGAGATATTTTGATGAAACTTGGTGTGAGGATTCTTTGGGTCAAGAGTAAGGTCGAGTTCGTAGATGGGCTCTGTAGCCCTACATTTAGGTGTGGGGGTTTAAATTAAGGGGCAACTGAAATATTTTTAAACAGATAATGTGATAGTCGATTATGGGTTGAGGAGACATCATGAACACGATGGTGAAAGCCATTTTGTCATCAGACAAGTAGTTCGCCCGGAATCCGGCCAAAACCGGAAAGTTTGTTAAAAGTAAAATTTGTATTTGAAGTTGATTAGATGTTCGATTTAGAGGTAAGAAGACGTGCTGAACACGATGGTGAAAACCATTTTTTTCGCCGGATAAGAAGTTAGCCCGGAATCCGGCCAAAGCCGTAGAGTCTGTCGAAATTAAAAGTTTTATTTGAAGTTGATTAGATGTTCGATTTCAGGGTAAGAAGACATGCTGAAAACGATGGTGAAAACTGTTTTTCTCGCCGGACAATTAGTTAGCCTGGAATCCGGCCAAAACCGGAAAGTTTGTTAAAAGTAAAAGTTTTATTTGGAGTTGATTAGATGTTCGATTTACGGGTAAGAAAACATGCTGACACTTATGTGAAAACAATTTTCTACCCGGACAAGTGGTTCGCTCGGAATCCGGCCAAAACCGGAAAATTGTTAAAAGTTAAACTTTTATTTGTAGTTGATTAGATATCCGATTTAGGGCAAGAAGAGATGCTGAATCCGTGTATGACAATAATTTTTACCCGGACATATAGTTCGACCGGAATCCGGCTGCACCCGGAAAGTTTGTTATAAGATATATTTTTATTTGAAGTTGATTAGATGTTCAATATTGGGGAAAGAAGATACGCTGAGTTCGTTTTTTAGCTTTCTTTTTTCGCCGGACAAGTAGTTCCGGAATTCGGCCGAAACCAGGAAATTGGCAGAAGTGGCAGGAAGTTTTCGTCAAAACAGATATGGCTTATAGGGGCAAACACACATGCTGAATCCATATCTGAACTTGGTTTTCTCAGATGATTAGCTATTTGGCCTTAATCTGTTTCTGAATTTGAACAGTAAAAATGTTCAAGGAGTCTAGCGAAGACTGGGTCTGGCGAAGACAAGACCGAATTGTCTGGAACAAAAATTGAACTTTTGGGATCCCATCGAAACCTTTGGTCTTGTTGTCATAGCAATGTTCAAATGAGCATATGCCTATCCCTAATGTGCTCAAATGTATTCAGCCTCAAACCAGAAATTTTTAGAAAAGCCTTCCTATGAGAAAGATCTGTCAGGCTTACAAAGAATTAAGAATGTCACAAAAATACTGGATTGAAGCTATAACAATTGTCTATATGTCGGAGTAGCAAAATCTTCTTCAGTGTTTCCAGTTAAAAAGAATTTTAACTGGTACAGCCAAACAGGATGCTCAGGATTTTACCTTATCTTCACCAGCATCATCACAACCACCCGCTCGCAAATGCAAAAGCTTTGGTTTGGACTGATTTTGATTTTAGAACGACGGCATGGTTTCCCAGTTATTGTTTTTCTTTACTTTTTGTTCTTCCTTCGTTTCTTTTTCTTCTTGGTCTTCTTCTCGTTTTCCTTCCTTTTTCAGAAAATTAGTTAAAGCGATGAATTTAAAGTGAAGATTTGCTTGGCTGTACCAGCAGATACCGGCTACATTCATAAAGAATAATAAGTGTTTTAAAAGTGTGTTTATTTAGTTTAGTTCATAAAAGTTGGTTTAAATAATAAAGAGTCTTATACAAAAAAAAATAAAACTACAAAGAAATGGCGCAGCGAGCAACCGGCCTAACGAGACTGTATTCGTGTGCGCTCGAGCTCTGCTCTCAGCAGCGGAATGTGTTTAAGATATAAATAGTTTGTAAATAAAAATGACTCTTGAACATGTGTACTTACCGGCGATCTAAAGCCTCTGGCGACGCTCAACTCGTAGGTTGCAGCTGGGGGGAGGCCATACTCGATCCTTCCAGTGGCCGGAGTCGAGTAAACCATTTGCTGGCCCCCCAAATGGGTGGATGGGAGGCGTGGCTTGAGCCAGGATGGGTGAGAGGACGAGCATTCCCCACATTTAGACCACCCTTGTAGGGCAATGCATCTATCCGTTGCCGGTGAATGGAAATGATCGAAGTCAGTAATAAAATAAAGTAAACACACACATGATCATCGTTGAAAGCGCTTTCTGAATTGAGAGGTGAATTTTTTGGTAAAAAAGTTGTACAGGTAATTTTGAAGAGCTCCTAGGAACAGGTAATAATTATAGTTTGCCAGTTTACAGAAAGTGCCCTAAAAAGTATATGAAAAACTAAGAACACTTCAAGCATATAGATATGTGTCCTTTTATTATTAAGTTTTCTTCGTTTGGTATGGATGTAGTAAGCCCGACGAGCGAGAGGAGAGAGGGGAAAGAAGGCTGACTGCATTTATTTAATCTATAAATGGCCTCGACTTTAAATACAAGTATATACCCGATGAAAAATTTGTAGCCATCGTAGTTATATGGTAGTTGTACGAAAAAGTTGCATGTAATACTATGGAGTAGTAAATAATACTATCATTTAATGTGCCTCAGACTGGTCCAATCTTAAGCAGTAGTATCTAGTAGCATCCTGTCTTGCCATAGTAGCATCCAGTCTTGCTAATAGTAGCATGCAGTAGAACGCAGTAACACGGTAGCCTTGAAGTAGAAGCATGTTGTAGCATCAGTTAGTACTGCATGCTACTTTTTCGTACAACTTCATACTGCTGTTTTGAGAAAAAAATTTCATCTGGTACTTTGTCACGGAACTGAACTTAAAGCTTGGGTTCATAGACCGGGTAACATCTGAGGAATAGTTCACGATAGTCCTGTAACAGAATTACTACAATGGCTTTATGATACGCTTCAGCAATTACTTCGGAACTACGTTTTAGTAGCATTCCGAGACACGGACAGCCACACGCGTGTCGCGTGTCTACTTCTTCATGTGGGCTGCATAAGGCAGATTCGTAGTCCTGTTTCAGATTAAAAGTCATTTTGGATGGGATCAGTTTTAGCACCTTTATTCTTTCACTAAATCCGTCAGAGAGGTGATGTGTGAATCCTAAGTCAGAGTGACAGGAATGGCTACAAAATTCAAAAATACAGCATAATATCCCCAGTTCACCATGCAGTTTGTGACGACAGAACTTTTCGTCACTGAATTTCCTGCCGCTCATGACATCCATTACTATCTTTCAGAACAATAGGATGCCCGAAAATGTTGACAATACCGAACACTCCGTCATGTAGATCAGCTACAATATGAAGCTCGGTTACAGATTTTGAGGGTCGATTTAACAGTCTTCCAAGGATTCGTTTCGAAAATCTCGATGTTCTCGGTTTTGTCTGGTGCAATTGAGACTGGGTTATTCGGATTAACGGCATAAAATCTGCCACCACACCATTTTCCGTGATCGTGTTAGTATTTCCTTCGCTTCGCCAACCTTCTAAATGTGTAGAGTTGCGAATGAACTGGAAAAAACTTGACTTGGTACCCGATCTTGTTAACTGCTTCTGATTCAACATGAACGCTGCGATCGGTCTTGGTTTTCGAGTGTTTGGCCTGTATATTTCGGAATCTACAGTATTTACTCCTAATCTTGGAAAAGCGAGTGTGTTTTCCAGCGAAATATGCTTCCAGTGCCTTTAAACCACAAGCACTTGAACTTGGGAGGCTCTTTGCCACTGTCTCATGAGCGACTTGATTTGAAATGAAGTTCACCAGTGATTCCTCGTCACATATAAATTTATCAATAGCGACAATAAAGACTTCGAGAACAACAGACTTCGACAAAAGAGACCACATTACTAGGAAGGTTTTACTGGCGCTTCTCAAAGATTACATTTTAGATTTCTTCACTGTTAAATCACCCATATTCTCAGTTTCGGCAAGTCGATTAAGTACCCACTAGACTAGACAACTCCCCCGGCTGAGCATGGACAGCATTTTCGACCACAACTTCTGTCAAGCATTGTGGTTCCGGGTCGGTTTACTACCTTAGAAGGCTCCGTGGGTTCATTATAATCTAGATTTACAACGATATTTCCAATGAAATTAGAGCTTGTAGCAAATCACATGGAAACCACTAGCAAGGAGCGTCTGCTACCAGTTTCGAATTTCATTTCTATAAAGTACCGTCATTGGCCCCCCCCCCCCGCCCCTCGAAGAAAGAAAAAGGCTAATCTGGGGCGCTCGCAGAGCGCCTGACTATTGGCACATTACCAACTTCCAGCTAAAAGTCTCACATTTTCTCGATTCGCCATCAACAGAGACAGACGGGCAGATCCGTGATAAGTGGCCCTTAATTTCATTTTGGACCCGAAAGACTATATTCTAATCATACAGGATTTCAGAAAATAATTTTGCCGGCGGCGCCTTTTGTAGTACGCTGTATTTACTGGAAGCTCGCGACATTTCATTCGTGTTTTTTCGGGGGGCTTGGGTCACCTTAAAATCTAGATTTTATTGGTGGAAGTAATGTTTTTCCCGGAAAGAGTCATAGCCTACTTACAAAACTTCGCCTGCGGCGCTCATTTTCATTCTGTCGGATATACAGTCATTAGGAACTGCTGTAGGGCTGGCTATTGCGTTAGCGAATTCCTGTTTTTATGGCACTTGCAACCTCTGGCTCAAGTGCCATATACCGATCACAATTCCGTCTGTCGGTCTGTCGGTCGGTCCGAGTTTTTTGTCACACTTTTCCGAGTTAGGGTACTTCCAGATGTGCTAGTACAATGAAACTTGGCAGGCATATCAGGGACCCGACCAAACTAAGCTGGAAATAATCAGTTTCCCGATCCGACCATACGCGGGGGAGAGCGGGGCGCGGGAAACTTGAAAATTTAGGGCATTTTGTTACACTTTTCCGAGTTTGGGTACTTCTAGATGAGCTAGGACAATGAAACTTGGCAGGAATATCAGGGACCAGACCAAACGAACCTGGAAATAATCAGTTTCCCGATCCGACCATATGCGGGGGAGTGGGGGCGCTGGAAACTTGAAAATTTAGGTCATTTTGTCACACTTTTTCGAGTTAGGGTACTTCCAGATGAGCTAGGACAATGAAACTTGGCAGGAATATCAGGGACCCGACCAAACTAACCTGGAAATAATCAGTTTACCGATCCGACCATATGCGGGGAAGTGGGGGCGCTGGAAACTTGAAAATTTAGGGCATTTTGTCACACTTTTTCGAGTTAGGGTACTTCCAGTTGTGCTAGGACCATGAAACTTGGCAGGCATATCAGAGACCCGACCAAACAAACTTAGAAATAATCAGTTTTCTGATCCGACCATTTGGGGGGGGGGGGACTGGAGGGCAGAGGGCAACTTTCGAACGGGTGATCGGATTGTAATGAAAGTTCATAACTGAATAGAATATATATTTGTAATATCCCGTTTAAAGTCTTGACCGGAATCGGTAGCCAGGGGGGAGTTGGGGGGGGGGGGAGACCGGAAATTTCAAGAAACGGTTAGAATGGAGGGATCGGAGTGAAACTTGCTGGGAAGAACAAGCATCTGCTCTAGAAAAGTCCTTTAGACCATTGTACTGGATCCGGACACTTATGGGGGGGGGGGGGGGCCCGGAATTCCGGTGATGGTGGTTTTGGGGATTTTCACGATGAAACTTGGCAGGCATATCAGGGACCCGATCAAACTGACTTCAAAATAAAAATTTTGTCGATCTGATAATGGTGGGGGGAGTGGAGGGAGGGGAATCTGAATTTTTCAGTCATGCGTAATTTTGGAATGGGTGATCGGATTCGAGTGAAATTTAAGAATTGAACAGAGGACATTTCTCCGATGATCTTTTTCATATCCGGACCGGATCCGGCAACTATTGGGGGGGGGGGAAATACGTGACCCGTTTAGAATGGAGGGATCGGGATGGAACTTTGTGGGAAGAACAAACAGATGCTCTAGGTAAGTCATTTACTGAATCGGATTGGCTACGGGCACCGTGGGGGAGCTCGGGGGGGGGGGGGGGGGGGTGGACCGGAAATCTCGAGAAACGGTTAGAATGATGGTATCGGAGTGAAACTTGCTGGGAAGAACAAACATCCGGTCCATGTAAATCTTTTACATAATTTGACTGGATCCGGACACTTGAGGGGGGGGGGGGGAGGAGGGGGTTTCCCGGAATTCTGTTTTTTGGGGGATTTTCACGACGAAACTTTGAAGGCATATCAGGGACCCGGTCAAACTGACTTGGAATAAAAAAAAAAATCCTCGATATGATAATCTTTGGGGGGGGGGAGTTGAGGGAGGGGAATACGGAATATTGAGTCATGCGTAACTTTGGAACGGGTGATCGGATTCGAGTGAAATTTAATAATTAAACATAGGACATTTTTCTCTGGTGATCTTTTTCATTTCCGGACCGAATCCGGCAATTATTGGGGGGAGGGCGGAAAATACTTGACCCGCTTAGACTGGTGTGATCTGGATCGAACTTCGTGGGAATGACATTCAGATGCTCTGGATTAATCATTTACAGAACCGGATTGGCTCCGGGTATTGTGGGTGAAGTTGGAGGAGGGGGGGGGGGGTCTGGGATTCCGGTGATCGCGCGTTAAGGTACTTCCAGATGTGCTAGGACGATGAAACTTCGCTGGAGTATTGGAGACTCAACAACATTTGCTTAGAAATTGCTACTTCCCAAATCCGATTATTCCTTAAAGTACCAATCTTTGACCGCAAAGTAAAAAAAAAAAACTTTTAAGCCCATCAGCCCATTAGCATTTTTGCCTCAAGGATTTTGCTTACAAATGAAGTTCCAGCTCCCTTAGAGTGCGCATCTCAACCTCAAAGTCGAAACTTACTTTTGATCAATCAAATCATCTTAACCCATGCAAGTGCCATATGAGCTTACAGCTCTTGTTATAAATGACGTTCACCTTAAGTTTCTGTAATTTCGCACAGTTTCCTGCATGCGATGCTATGTTTCTTGGCTATTGTTTCGAACTGGTATGACTCTTGAGCCTTGCTGGAAAACTGTCGTATATTTTGAGGTAGTCACCTCCCACGCCCAAGCCCTTCAAACCCCCCCCTGAGCTCGTAGACGCGACTAGGCTTCTCCAGACTTCAAAGCTTGCAAGGTATCGCATGTTTTATTACTACATTTGCGGAGAAAAGCAAAAATAGGCGACAGGGCGCCTCTAGTTTTGGCTAGTGACGCCCCTGCTTATGGGACTTCTAAGAAAATTTAAACAATGAAATTCTCTTCTTTTTCTACTTGATAGCTTATGACCACCGAGTTTGACATACGATTGCCAAACCAGCACTACCATTCGACTAGGAGTCGAAATAGGGCATAAAAACAGGTCTCGCTCTACCATTTTTCAGAAAAAATTTGAGACCTATAAATAAGTTATTAGCCTATAACAACCGTTTAATATTGGTTGACAAATAAAGTTGATATTTAAATTCTATGCTCAAATTCTAGTGTAGAATATTGTGTCTCACAACACCATTTTCCAAAGACATATTTTCTCATACATTTTTGACCTATACTTTTTCAAAAAATTCTGTACGGCTCCACAGAACAGTTGGAGCTTCGAAATTTACGGCAATGTGAAGCTCAGTACCTAAGTCAAATTCTGGTGAAATCTAAAAAATCCTAAAAATATATCAAGTTTCGAGATACGCGCCGAACCTGGAAATAAATCTTTTAATTTCCAGGTTTTCAGAGCAAATTAGTAAACACTAGCCTATAGCTCCGGGACTATACGAGAGATCGGAAAAAATAAAACTTATTCTAAGAGACGGCATTGTTAGAAGTAAAATGATATGCAACCAGTGGCGAAACTAGGGGGGGGGGGGGGGCAGCTGCCCCCCACGAAAAATCCTGTCGTTAAATCGGCAGTGTTCCGGCAGTTCCTGATACCGATAAAAGCTCTGTCGGTAAAACAGGAAACTTCCTGTTGTGAAGTAGGCAGCGTTTGTCAGTTGGCACGCTTTAGCATTCCGTCTCTGATACCGACAACAGCTCTGTCGGTAAAACAGGAAACTTCTTGCCCCCCCCCCCCCCCCACAGCACTACCACAATGGCAAAAAGAGGATCGGACACATAAATGGCACATGTTTGGTATCTGCCTCTACCATCTATCAAGCATCACTCGAACGGAGCATTTCCGAAAAACGTCCAGTAACCCTACAAGAACGGTACCCCTCAGCCCACCTTCACCCCACGGACGACATATCCGGTTTGGGCCTCAAATTACGTGTCTGGGTCCCATGATTTTTGCACCTTTCAAGTTTTATCCCTATCACTCTCTCCGTTCGTCCCCTACCCGTATTACGATATTTCCGAGACCTTCTTGCAGCACTGTTCTCGGACGCGGATAAAGTGAACATCTTGGGCAAGTTTCAGTCGAATCCGAGCACTTTCTAGGGCCCATGAAACCGTTTGTTTTTTGAGGAGAATCAAAAAAGTTACTCTGATCCCTACGATCCGCTCAGTTGTCCAATTTCATTCGGACACAGAAGCAGCAAATCTGCTCCCATCAGCCATCAAGTTTCCAGAAGCCTGTTCACTTTACCTGTACTTTTGGTCCAACGCATCCATACCAAATTTCAACAAAATATCAAACCCCTGTGAGAGTTATGATGGTAAAAGACGGACAGACAAACTTTACGAACCCATATGTGCTAAGGTTTTGGACCCCAAAAATTCCCTTAGTTTACAAGCGAAAAGACAGCCGCGTAAATCTTCAAGCAGCGAAGTAATCTGTTGCAGTGTCTTATAACTTCTTTTCTGGTTTGCAAGACTATTGACTGCATATTATGGTCCTGGCTCCATGTGGTAACCATTGGTGCCAGGAAGTGAATGTCGAATTCACTAACTTTCGTTAGAAAACCATCTCAGTTGATACCTGTGTTACAACTTCGTAATGCAACGGTTGAAAGATGTGTTCGCTTGGAACGTGCGACGCTGCCGCGCAGCGGCAACGGTAAATCATTGAATCTTGTCAGTAAAATCTAGGCTTGCCCCCCCCCCCCCCCCGAAGAAAATGGGCTAGTTTCGCCCCTGCTTGCAACTAAATCGGGCTAGTACAACTTTATATATAAAATAAACATTCTGGGCACATTTTATAGGTCTAAAATGGGTGTTCTTCGCTCTTATGAGGTCAAGCCGTCATCTCCAGCTTTGCCACCACCCATATTAAGATTCAGCGTGGTTGATTTAGTCGGAAACTACAGTCAAACTGACTGTGTTTTTCTGACCACCCAGTGACCACCCAAACTCAGAAATAAGCGAAATACGCTTTAAGGCTCATTCACAACGGGTTTTAGCTAATACTCGGTACCAGCCAGTTCCGAAAATCGCTTTGAGACCGATAATTAGCTGGGTTTCTGCCGTTCGAAATTCATATTGGTGCCAGTTTCGGATACCACTAGTCTTGGACCCAAGTTGAAATCAGTTAAACTTTTGAGGGGACTAGCCAATCAGATTACTTGGGGAATACTGAGGAATATTCCGATTGGCTAATGCTAAACCACGTCAGACCGAACAACAATGACCCCTTAGAGCATTTAAAACAACACCTGAAAACAGGCATATGACGCCTGAAAACAGGCGTAGGCTACGCCTGAAATCAGGCATACTCCTGAAAACAGACTTGTGTCCCTTGCTGAAGTAAATCGTAGCGATCTTAAACTCCCGTGGAACGAAAATGATAAGTGGGAGGAGCCAATTTACTTATCATTTGCGGCAGTGAAATGAAAATAATAACAATATAATAACGATCGTAAGTTTGTGGAACGCTACGACAGTGAAGGTATATTGATATATCCTGATCATATATTTGATCAGTGATGATCCTTGAAGAAATCGTTCTGAGACATCTCACGTACCCAATAGTCTCGGAAACGTTTTTTAGAATTTTTACCTTCTCTGTTGGTTCTTTACATTTCTATTGTCGAATTCTTTAGTTGAAACTATTTTAGGTTGAAAAAATGTAGACCCGCCACTGCTTTCTCATGACATCTGAGGCTATGGCATCTCATAGCCTGCCGGTGTAAACAAAATGGAAAAATGGTGCAAATAAGCTAACTCCTGTGATTTGCATGATCATGTGGCAAGTTTGACGATTCTGTACTAGTACTCATGTTAATGCTACTAAGTGCTCATGTAATAAACTAAGCTAATAAACTAAGTTACCAGCAGAAAGCAAAGGCTTTGAGCTTCCATTCCAGATACTGTACTGAATTTTAACTCAACTTTTACCTAGTTTCCAGAAATCATTTCCCTAGAATAGTTGTTTAGGTTGCAGCTTCATGCAGCACTCCTGTAGTAGAGCACATATTTGCAAAAATAAAAGTCACAATCAACCTAGACATGCCTTAACTTGAGGTTGAGCAGCTAGGCTACTATACTGAATAATTATCAAAAGAATCCACAAGACCGACCTAGAAATGCCAATACTTGATCTGACCTGGACTGCACCAGCTGTGCACCACAGCTATAGGCTAGTCAAATCCTAGGCTAGTCAAACCAGACATGAAGTTTCTTGCTTTTTCTTTCAGACAAGGTGCGATAGTTTCGATACCGCGATATTCGACACATCTGATGTATCGTATCGTTGCATTGTCCTGTTTTATCCCGGTATTTCGCAAACGAGAAATTGAACTTCCCAAACGTTCTGTTGAACTCGGAAATTTTTCGCTTGGTGTGTACAAACTGTGATTTTTATATGAAAGTTTCGCAAAATTTAATATCTGTCGTGTCATTTCAACGGGAAATTTAACAAGAGCTGGAAGCTCATATGGCACTTGCATGGGTTAAGATGTTTTGATTGATCAAAAGTAAGTTTCGACTTTGCGGTTGAGATGCGCACTCTAAGGGAGCTGGAACTTCATTTGTAAGCAAAACCCTTGAGGCAAAAATGCTAATGGGCTGATATTGCTTATGCATATATTGCTTAAAAGATTTTTTTACTTTGCGGTCAAGATTGGTACTTTAAGGAATAATCGGATTTGGGAAGTAGCAATTTCTTAGCAAATGTTGTTGAATCTCCAATATTCCAGCGAAGTTTCATCGTCCTAGCACATCTGAAAGTACCTTAACGCGCGATCACCGGAATCCCAGACCCCCCCCCCCCCCGCTCCAACTCCACCCACACTACCCGAAGCCAATCCGGTTCTGTAAATGATTAATCCAGAGCATCTGTTTGTCATTCCCACGAAGTTCGATCCAGATCACACCAGTCTAAGTGGGTCAAGTGTTTTCCGCCCTCCCCACAATAATTGCTGGATTCGGTCCGGAAATGAAAAAGATCATCAGAGAAAAATTTCCTCTGTTTAATTATTAAATTTCGCTCGAATCCGATCACCTCCAAAGTTACGCATGACTCAAGATTCCGGATTCCCCTCCCTCAACTCCCCCCCCCCCCCGCCAAGATTATCATATCAAGGATTTTTTTTTTTATTCCAAGTCATGCAGTTTGACCGGGTCCCTGATATGCCTTCCAAGTTTCGTCGTGGAAATCCCCAAAAAACGGAATTCCGGGAAACCCCCTCCCCCCCTCAAGTGTCCGGATCCAGTCAATTATGTAAAAGATTTACATGGATCAGATGTGTGTTCTTCCCAGCAAGTTTCACTCCGATACCATCATTCTAACCATTTCTCGAGATTTCCGGCCCCCCCCCCCTGCTCCCCCACGGTGCCCGTAGCCAATCCGATTCAGTAAATGATTTACCTAGAGCATCTGTTTGTTCTTCCCACAAAGTTCCATCCCGATCTCTCCATTCTAAACGGTTCACGTATTCCCCCCCCCCCCCAATAGTTGCCGGATCCGGTCCGGATATGAAAAAGATTACCGGCGAAATGTCCTCTGTTCAATTCTTAAACTTCACTCGAATCCGATCACCCATTCCAAAGTTACCCATGACTGAAAATTTCGGATTTCCCTCCCTCCACTCCCCCCAACATTATCAGATCGACAAAATTTTTATTCTGAAGTCAGTTTGATCGGGTCGCTGATATGCCTGCCAAGTTTCATCGTGAAAATCCCCAAAACCACCATCACCGGAATTCCGGGAAAGCCCCTCCCCCCCCCCCCCATAAGTGTCCGGA
The DNA here is from genome assembly GCA_030848855.1 of Branchinecta sandiegonensis. Classification (NCBI taxonomy): domain Eukaryota; kingdom Metazoa; phylum Arthropoda; class Branchiopoda; order Anostraca; family Branchinectidae; genus Branchinecta; species Branchinecta sandiegonensis. The sequence continues at coordinate 15,854,643 of JAUPMV010000016.1, read as the reverse complement.
TCCAGTACAATGGTCTAAAGGATTTATCTAGAGCAGATGCTTGTTCTTCCCAGCAAATTTCACTCCGATCCCTCCATTCTAACCGTTTCTTGAAATTTCCGGTCTCTCCCCCCCCCCCCCCAACTCCCCCCGGCTACCGAATCCGGTCAAGACTTTAAACGGGACATCACAGATATATAATATATATTCAGTTATTAAGTTTCATTAGAATCCGATCACCCGTTCGAAAGTTACACGCTTCTCAATTTCCCGAATTCCCCTGCCCTCCACTCCCCCCCCCAAAAAAAATGGTCGGATCGGAAAATTGATTATTTCTAAGTTTGTTTGGTCGGGTCTCTGATATGCCTACCAAGTGTCATTGTCCTAGCTCGTCTGGAAGTACCCTAACTCGAAAAAGTGTGACAACATGTCCTAAATTTTCAAGTTTCCAGCGCCCTCACTCTCCCGCATATGGTCGGATAGGGAAACTGATTATTTCCAGGTTAGTTTGGTCGGGTCCCTGATATGCCTGCCAAGTTTCATTGTCTTAGCACATCTGGAAGTACCCTAACTCGAAAAAGTGTGACAAAAAACTCGGACCGACCGACAGACCGACAGACGGAATTGTGATCGGTATGGCACTTGAGCCAAAGGCTGCAAGTGCCATAAAAATTCAATGAAACGTCTGCGAATTCAATGTAATTTCTGGGAACTTCAATGAAAGCTCTGTCAGTTTAACTTGTCTTGGGAATTCAATACAACTTTTGAGAATTCAATATAAATTTGAGAACCCAATATAACTTTTGGGAATTCAATATAAATTTTGGGAACCCAATATAACTTTTGGGAAGGTGTATTGTCCACTTTTGCCCCTTCATAGGCTAGTACCCTCAAAAGTTGAACTTATTTCAACTTGGGCCCGAGACTAGCTGGTACCCGAAACTGGCACATGAATCGATTGCGAACGACAGAAACCTGGCAAAGCTTCGGTCTCGGAACCGATTTTCAGAACTAGCTGGTACCGAGTATTAGCTAAAACCCGTTGTGAATGGGCCTTTAGTGGCGCCCGGACTATAACATCTGCGATTCATGTGAATAGGACTAGAGTTTACGTTATCAGAAACTCATAAACCTTGCATTTGAGGTATTTGCGCTGCTGTCTAGATGACAAAATTGTTTGGGAAAACTTGGTTCGCTCGCATATGACTTCTGTTTGTCGACTGAGTTTCAAGCGCCGGACAAGGCCGAGAGATTTTTTTACCTGGAAGGACATGGCACTAAACGAGTGACTTCGAGTCCCGGACTCTTCCATTGAGAGTATTGAATAAATCTGGTGAGAAGTTCCTTATTTTCGCGTATGAATGTTTTTCTTTTCCATTACCTAACTTAAATTTCTCTGAAATTGTGTGTATTTTTGTGTTTGTCTTTGTTTCGTGTTTTCTTATGTTTCTTTATACTGCTGTACTGCTCTCATGCCCTAGGGTATTGCGTAACAAATTCATTCATCCATTCATTATAACACAATACGCTCTACATGGGGGAGTGGAGGGAGGGGGAATTCAGAATATTGAGTCATGCGTAACTTTTGGCAGGATTCGAGTGGAGTTTAATAATTGAACAGAGGACATGTCTCTGTGATCTTTTTCATGTCCGGACCGGGGGGGAGGGAATACATGACCCGCTTAGACTGGAGAGATCGGGATGGAACTTTGTGGGAATAACAAACAGATGCTCTAGATAAATCATTTACAGAACCTGATTGGCTCCGGGTACTGTGAGGGGAGTTGGAGAGGGGGGGGGGGGGGGGGCGGGATTCCGGTGATCGCGATTTAAGGTACTTCCAGATGTGCTAGGACCATGAAACTTGGCTGCATCAATAATAGAAATTCGAGGAGATTGACTTAGAAATCGCCACTTTTCAAATCCGACTATTCCTTAAAGTACCAATATTGACCGCAAAATAAGAAAAATACTTTTAAGCAATGTATACATTTTCAAGATCTCCATGAGCCCATTATCATTTTTGCCTCAAGGATTTGCTTACAAATGAAGTACTAGCTCCCTGAAACTGGCGCATCTTAACCGCAAAGTCGCACTCTTGATCAAACAACACATCTCAACCCATGCAAGTGCCATATGAGCTTACAGCTCTTGTTTTAGTTTAGCCAACTATTAAATCTTGTGAAATGCTATATACACTTTACTAAAGGACCTAAATAAAACAAGTACAGTGTGATAAAAATAATAATTCGAATGATGAATTTATTACACGCTACCTAATACACATACCTAGTATTGAGTTTAAAATTAAGGATTGAGTACGACATTTTCTGGTAGAATGCGAGCAACTCTCAGATCCCAGGGGACACTTTTTAAGGTAATTTCAGTGATGTTTTTGAATTAAGTAAATAAGATTTGCCAGTTTTCAATGTGTGCCAAATAAAGAAACGGATTGAGTCACTCGAATCCTTCCAAAGTTACGCATGACTCAATATTCTGAATTCCCCTCCCTCCACTCCCCCACGATTATCAGATCGATAAATTTTTTTTATTTCCAAGTCAGTTTGATCGGGTACCTCATATGCCTGCCAAGTTTCGTCGTGAAACCCGCTAAAACAACCATTTCCGGAATTCCGGGAAACCAACCCTACAATTTAAATATAATCCGAAGCAACGCATGGTTCACTAAAAAAATCTTAACTTCCTATCCCACTTTAATCCACCAAAACGGCACTACGGTGATTTTTGCATTCTCTTTGTATGACTCTTTTGAGCCAGATCAGGCATCCGATTGTTTCCTCCAAGGAAATGACTGTTAAAACAAGACCAGAGGTTTCGATGGGATCCCAAAAGTTCAGATTTGATCCAGACAGTTGGGTCTTGTCTTCGCCAGACTCCTTGAACACTTTTACTATTAAAATTTAGAAAAAGATTAAGGCAAAATAGCTAATCATATGAGAAAACCAAGTTCAGATATGGATTCAGCATGTGTGTTTACCCCCTAAGTCATATCTATTTTGACGAAGCAGATCGAAACTTCCTGCCTTACTTCTGCCAATTTTCCAGTTTCGGCGGAATTCCGGAACTACTTGTCGGCGAAAAAATAAAGCTCAAATACGAATTCAGCATGTCTCCTTACCCCTACATCCAACCTCTAATCAACTTCCAATTAAACTTTTACTTTTATCAAATTTTCCGGTTTCAGCCGGATTCCGAGCGATCTATACGTCCGGTGAGAAAATGGTTGTCATATGCGAATTCAGCATGTCTACTTACCCGCAAGTCGAACATCTGATCAAATTTAAATAAAACTTTTACTTTAAACAAATTCTCCGGTTTTGGCCGGATTCCGGCCGAACTAATTGTCCGGCGAGAAAATAATTTTCATATTCGGACTCAGCACGTTTCCTTGCCCCTAAATCGAACCTCCAATCAACTATTACTCAACTCAACTAAATATTACTTTTCACAAATATTCCGGTTTTCGCCGGATTCCGGGTGAACTATTTGTCCGGCGAGAAAATAAATTTCATATTCGGATTCAGCATGTCTCCTTACCTCTAATTCGACTATTTCATTAGTTTTTAAAAAATATTTTTTTGTTCCCCTTAATTTTAAACCCCTCCCCCACCCCTAAATATAGAGCTACATAGCCCATCTCCGAACTTGACCTGTACTTTGACCTAAAGAGTGCTCATGCCAATTTTGATCAAATATCTCAACCCCTTCGAGAGTTATCGTGCTAACAGACGGACGGACGGACTGACTGACAACTTTACGATGTCATAGGTATCCCTCCACTTACGTTTTGGGATCCCAAAAGAAGATTCCAGTTATGCGTTAAACGAAATAGTACTAGCTACTGATCATTACGGTTATAATTTCTTTTTTTGTTTTGTTAGTTATCAGTTACGAGATCAAGGAAAGACCCGTGTCCGCCCTTTACTGCCTATAAAGAATGTTCCTAGTCTACATCTCTAATGCAAACTCTGAAGTTTGGTCACCTCGCTAATGCGCCTGAAGTGAAGACCAAGCCAAACTTAAAAAAATTGGGGACTTTTCGCCACGGGGACGTTTCGCCATTTTGTAATGGTGACGTTTTTCCACGGGGACGTTTTTGTTTTCGAAGAGAAAAATGCAAAAAATTGACATCAATAAAAGAGACACTTTTGATACTCAAAAGTCATTCTACCTTTTTCTAAAATTATTTACAGTAATCCTGGGAAGCTTGATGTACAAAACCGTACATGTTCACATTGGTCTGAGAGATTTTAAACTGAATGGCCTGAACACTCGTTTAGTTCGATCTAATGCACCAAGACCCAAAGTACAGTCTAATGATTGTCCCAGGGTCTAGTTTAGCCGCGCATATGCCGCATGCTATCAAACAAAAACGATACGATACGATCGAGAACAAGTGGCGTCGATAAAGAATCGTAGCCCGTCGTAACGAGTCGTAAACCGCTTCAAGAAGGCCGCTACGTCAAGCTTACGATTGCCAGTGGAGTTTGTTTTGGGTTCTGTTCAAACTAAAAATTCAAAACAGAAACAGGTACAAAAAACAGAAACAGGCAAAAACAGAATCCCCAGAAAACAGAACAGAAATTTTTCTTTGCCAGAACACAGAACAGAAACAGCATGGGCCATTTTTCCAATCGTAAACAGTTGAAGACAACTGGAAACGATCGCGTATAATTGTTTTTTACGATTGGAAACAGTTGTTTACGGTTAGAAACAGTTGTTTACGATTGTAAACAGTTGTTTTCAATTGATTCCAATCGTTTGCTATCGTAAACAGTTTTTTTTTTTTTTTTTTAACGATTGTATTTTTAACTTTTGAAACAATCGGTTTCAGTCGTAAAGATACAATCCTTTACTACTGTTACAATCGCAAACGATCAGAAACAACTATTTCCAATCGCAACAAAAAATTTGTTTACGATCGTTTCCAATTGTTTACGATTGGAAAAATGTCCCATAATACGATGGCTTAAATTATTTCCATACGGGAGGTACTCCAAAAAAAAAGAACAGAACAGTGCCCATGCTTGTTAGAAAGTTACACACTACTCAATTTTCCGGATTCCCCCGCTCTCCAGTTCCCGCGGATGCTCGGATCGGGAAACTGATTACTTACAGTTTGGTTTGGTCGGGTCCCTAGAATGCCTGCCAAGTTTCATCGTCCTAGTGCATCTTGAAGTACCCTAGCTCGAAAGAGTATGCGGAATTGCGATCGGTATATGGCTTTTAAGTCAGAGGCTGCAAGTGCCATTAAAAAAGAGCAAACAAAAACGATGGCAAGTTACCTCATCTTGGGTTTCCTGGACTTAAAGAGCTAACAAGGGTTTCAAATAATACAAAAAGTAAATGTTCCTTTGCTGATGCCCCCTACAGAGTAAGAACGGATAAAGATGGTCTAGAATGAACAATCCGCCCCAAATACGATTTGGAGCAGGTATTAGGGGTTCTGAACAGTGTTGTCACGCCAGACAAAAATTCACTCGTTCTTAAAAAAAAAAATCACAAAAAGAAGAGATCATGGTGAATCCGGTGGTTTTTGTAGCACATTCTGTGTGGAATCACCAAAATACTCTTTATGAGTCACTCTGCGTTACAATTAAAATCGCAGTATGCCTAACTAAGAGCCAGAAACGTCAATAGTACGACCCGCAATGAAGGTTGTGTTTGGTTGACATAGGATTCGAGTCAAGTTTGAGAACTCGTTTGGGTGGCGTTTAATTCAATTCAATTCAATTCAAATAATTTATTTCCTCCAGAAATCGGAGAGTAAAAAACATAGTAAACACCTACATATTTCTTGTCGAGTTTCACTGGCGTGTTTCGGAGTTAGTCATATAGGTTGCGTTCCAGGTTTTGGCGATTGTTAACAAATTGTTGACTTTTTGTATTCCTGGTTTCTGACCCCGAAATTTAAGTATCGTCCACCTACGATTTCCGTTCCAGTGGTTGTTAACTATTTTGTAATGATGGATGGTTAGTTAGCTCTAATTCGAAATAAAGTTGACGTTTGTTAACATTTGTTAAGTTTCTGCAACGCAACCATAGAGTATTGAGTAATTTGAGTAAATCAAGAAACACAAAACTAAATGCAATATAGAAAAAGGGCTATAATGTGTTTGATTTTTTATGACACTTGCCGAATTGCCGTATAGCGATCGCAATTTCTGTCCGTCCGTCGGTCTATCGGTCCGGATTTTGCTAGTTTGGGCACTTTCACTTAAGCTAGGACGATGAAACTTTGCAGGCGTTTCAACTGATTAAGTTGCAAATAGTCACATCCCCGATCCGAGCATCTGGGGGGAGTGGAGCGATGGGTTATCTGGAATCTTGAGGTATTCATAACTCTTGAACGAGTGATCTGATCTTAACGAAACTTGGTAAATGGAAAGACCTCGTGTCTCAGACGATCCACATAAGATCCGGACCGGATCCGGTGACTTCGGATTGCGTTGGAGAGGGGGGAAACGCTTAGAGTGGAGGGATCAGGATGAAACTTGGAGGGAAGAGCAAGCACAAGTCCTAAATACATCATTGACACAACCGGATTCGGGCAATATGGGGGGACTTGGGGGGGGGGGTCCAGATTTCTGATTATCCGGTACTTCCTAATGTACTAGGAAGATACAACTAGGCTGGCACATCAGGGACTCGAACAAACTGACTTAACTATGGTCGTTTGCATTGTCAGATCATCGCGGGGGGAGTGGAGGGATGGCGGCCGGAATCTTGTGGCATTCATAACTGTCGAACGGGCGATCGGATTTGAATGAAACTTGGCAAGTGGAAAGAGGTGTCGTCTCAGATGTTCATGTCAAGCCCGGACCAGAATCGGGTTTCCGGGGCGTCTATAGTGTGTGGTCCGTCACTCTGACAAGCGCTGCAAGCAATCCAGTCACAACTGACGGTTTGGGTCGGCCGTGTGTCTCTTACAAGGCTGGTAAAACTGGATTCGAGGACCATGGTCTTCTTGGGATCCCAAAACGTAACTGGAGGGATACCTATGACATAGCAAAAGTTGTCCGTCTGTCCGCACGATAACTCTCGAAGGGAATGAGATATTTTGATGAAACTTGGTGGGAGGATCCTTTGGGTCAAAGTACAGGTCAAGTTCGAAGATGGGCTCTGTAGCTCTATATTTGAGGGTGGGGAGGGGTTTCAAATTAAGGGACAAACAAAATATTTTTAAATAGCTAATGTGATAGTCGATTACGGGGTAAGAAGACATGCTGAGTACGATGGTCAAAACTATTTTCTTTTCGGACAATTAGTTCGTCCGGAATCCGGCAAAAACCGGAAAGTTTCGTAAAAGTAAAAGTTTCATTTGAAGTTGATTAAATGTTCGATTTAATGGTAAGAAGACATGCTGAACACGATGGTGAAAACCATTTTCTCGCCGGACAATTAGTTCGCCCGGAATCCGGCCAAAACCGGAAAGTTTGTTAAAAGCGAAAGTTTTATCTGAAGTTGATTAGATGACAGATTTAGGGGTAGGAAGAGACGCCGAGTCTGTACATGACAATCATTTTTTACCCGGACATATAATTAGTCCGGAATCCGGTTTTAACCGGATTTTTTTTAAGTCAAAGTTTTATTTAAAGTTGATTGACGTTCTTTATAGGGATAAAAAGATCCGCTGGATTCGTTTCTGATTTTTTTTTTGCTGGACTAGTAGTTCGCTTGGAATTCGGGCGAAACCGGAAATTTGGCAGAAGGAAAGCAGGAAGTTTCGGCCGGTATCGTCAGAATAGATATGGCATATAGAGGTGTATCTGAACTTGCTTTTCTCTGATGATTAGCCTGGCGAAGACTAGATCTGGCGATGACAGGACCCAATTGTCTGGATCAAATATTAGATTTTTGGGATCCCATCGAAACCTTTGGTCTTGTTCCAAGGAGAGCCAGAGATTTTCTAGATTGTGCTTTGCATAACAATCGTTGCATATCTCCACGCTTAGATGACTTCATCTAAAAGTTTCCCCTGGGAAAAACAAATCCACTCTCTCCTAACTCTGCCTCGCCAAATGCAATACTCTTGATGACTACCTCAGATTTATAGAGATCAAATAAAATGTGCACCAATTTGCACTAGTTTCTAGCCCCTTATGAACCCCTTCTAGCAACTGATTCCTACTTACAAGTCCATCTCCCCCTGATAGACGTAGTACTAAATTGTTTTCTGTTCAAATACACCAGAAACAAATAATAGGTACAAATAATAGGTACAACAACTAGCAAAAGATACAAGCCTCGCATCGCCGAAAATGATTATGGTCTAACAGTCGATTTCTGCTTACAAGTAAAACAAAACAACAGAAAATTCGAAGTAGGGACTTAATTGACTTAGCACCCAGTTGAACTTTATCCTTTTCAATCGTAGACATCGTGACTCGTGAAAACTTGGAAGATTATCTTATATAATCTAGTTCGATTTATAAAGCTATTCGTAACTTTTCAGTATCAAAATACCATAGATGCCTCTGTTATTTATTTCGAAACTATATCGTTGTTTCCCATTATCATTTGTATCCGTTGCGTTACCACGGTCGGAAACCTCTCACCGCCGAAGAATACGGTATAACAGCCGATCGTTACTTACAAGTCCCTGACTTGTCTCACAATTGAGTTCCGCTTATTCTTTGTTTGAGTTTATACCCTACGACTAAAGTTACCAACCCCTCAAAGACTTAATTCTATGTTAGGGTGATAGACCAAGGAGACTACTTTTCTTACCCTCTGATTTATACAGATACAAACAATGTGCACCAATTTTCACAAATTTATAGCCCCTCATGAACCCCTTCTATCAACCGATTCTTACTTATAAGTCCATCTCCCCGTGATAGACATGGTACCAAATTGTTCTCACGATCAAATACACAAGAAAGAAATAATAGGATTAAAAGGTACACCAACTACCAACTTTGCTAGCCCCTCATCACCGAAGATGATTATGGTCTAACAGCCGATTGCTGTATACAAGTACCCTATATGTCTCACAAATGGGATCGGCCTATTTTTGGTTTCAGTGTGTACCTCACTACTGAAGTTGTCAACTCCTCCAAACTTTTGAACTGTTGTATCTCATGAAGGAATTTTTGTACCAAAAAACAGATGACATATACTTTAATCAGCACATCAAGATCTATCGAATGCTGTTGAAAAAAAATTCTATCTGTATTAGTTCAAAAGTTGACTTTTTTGCCATGAGCCGACTTTCTAATATCACCACTTAGAAAGGAGCAAAGGATAAGCTCTAATTTCTTTAGCAGTGAGAGAACTTGAAAAGTTTAAGAGGCCCATCTGATATCATTTCTCTTCCTTACTCCCAAATGTAAGAAATGGAATCATAAACTCAGCTGAAATCACGCACAGAAACGGGTAGAAACAATAATAATAATAATAATAATATTGTATTTAAAGCCTTAGGGCCATATACATACAACAAAACAAAAAACTTCATAATTACTTCTAATATCGCACTACATATACTAAACTGCACTCGCCCGGTCAACTTTTACTTTAATACTTTGCAACACAAATCTACATAATGCACTAATTGCTCCTGGAGATGTGCTCTTCAGTATATCAGGAAACAGTATCTCCCTCCCCCCCCCCAGCAAGATTCCCTTAAAAACGAGAGTTCGCGGCACAGTGCAACCAAATGTGCTAGGTCATCATCGCCTTCACCGCAGAGTGGGCAGGGGCTGTTCGTACTGGGGGAAACACTTTTTTTCTTGTCAAACTTACTTTTCCCGTGTACTGGCAGACAGTTCGCTCGCAACTGGATCCAGAGCGTGAGGTAAGTTTTTGGTAGGTTGAGCTTCATGTAAAATTCTGGTCCAAAACTCTCTTTAACCAGTTTATAATTTGATAGTGTCACCGACTCACTAACAATACATGCCCATTTCTGTATTTCTTGATCTTCTAATACTCTTAACACTTCTTTTAACAAAGATGCTGGTTCCGATGTGGGTCCAAATCCGTTGTTCCAAGCACACGATAGTCCCACCGAATCTAGGAGGGCTTTGACTTGGAATGGCCATGACCTTTTTTTTCCCATTAGAAGAAGCTCATTATAAGCAGATTTTAGTAGCCTATCCTCAGGCATGTGAATAATTTTTAGCCAAAATTGTAGGATTTGGCCTAGTCTTTGCTTTCGCATGGTAAATAGTCCAAGGTCCCCTTTTAATGCTTGCGAATGGGTTGTTGGGTGTAGCTTGTAAACTCTCTTATAGTACTGTAGCTGTAGGGTTTCAATCTGTGGAGCTGTCTCAAAACCCCACAGTTCAGCACCATAATGGAATACCGGCATTATTTTTGAAGTGAAAATATGTCTGTGCATCTTTAATGTTTTTATTCCCATCAGTGTTGGATTTTTGAAATATTGCTGCGGAAGCTACTCGCCCCCGTGTCACCATTTCCTTCACATGTGTACTCCAACTTCCGTTAGGGGTCAGTATAAAACCAAGATACTTGAATTTATTAGTCGTTTTTAGTTTCTCTCCTTTAAACTTAAATTCGTGAATTTCCTCGTTACTTACCCTTGATGTAAAAGTAACTATCTCTGTTTTACTACTGTTAAGGACTAATTTTTTCATATCCAGGTATTCAGCCACCAAATCTAACAGGATTTGTAGGTCATTTGCCGATTTCGCCACCAGGGCTGTATCGTCGGCGAATAGAAGCACCGAAAACGCCTTTTTGCCAAGGGTTACTGTCGGGGCCCATCTTTTTTCCATGAATTCTATCAGATCATTAATAAATATACCGAACGGCTTTGGGGATAAAACACTTCCTTGTTTCACAACTTTTCTGTTCTCGAAACTTCGTGATATTCCTTTATCTACTATTTTAACTATCCCCTTTGTTGACGAGTACATACTAACTAACAAATTCACAAAAATTGCCGGTAACCCTATTTTTAATAATTCCCTTGCAAGCAACAGCCTATATCTACTGTATCAAAAGCTTTTTGCAGGTCTAAAAATGCTACGAAAAATTTCTAATTTCCCTTTCCATATTTTTCTATTAATGTTTTCAAAACGAACATCCGGTCAGACGTACTATAACTTCTTCTAAATCCCCCTTGTTCTTCTTGTATTACCTTATAAAAATCAAGCCATCTCCCTAACCTTTTATCTATTATTTTTTCAAACACCTTGCTTAATGCCGACATTATCGCTATCGGTCTGTAATTACTATGGATCATTGGGTTTCCTTTCTTCAATAGAGGCAACACAATGGATATTTTCCATGTCGCGGGCCACTCCTGGGTTTTGAGAATCCGATTAAATAAACACACAATTAACGCTATAAAAATTGACGGAAATGTTTTATACACTCGTGATGGAATACCATCTACTCCCGGGGCACTTCCTCCTTTTGTCTGTTTTAACGCTTCTTTCACATCATATTCTTTTATTTCTTCTACTATCTCATAATCTTTTTCTTTTTGTGGGAACACGTTCTCTTCTTTACTTTTTTTCATTTCATCTTTACAATCCATTATATTTCCACATTCTCCCTCACATTCTTCAAAATATTCCGGCCATGAATCCAGGCTAGGGCCCTCTTTATTTTTACGTTTATTTTTTGCTGATTAACTTTCTTCCAAAACTCCCGGCCTGTAGATTTTTTATATGATGCCTCCACCTCTAATTCCTCTTGCTTCCGTTCATCTAGTTTTTTTCGTTTTATTAACTTCTTATATTCCCTCCTCTCTATTCTATAACTCTTCATTAATTCTTCTCTAACTGACTGGCTATTTTCTATCCTATTAACCAACTGTAAAGCTTTTACCACTTCTTGTTTTTTTTTTCTTGGCATTCATTGTCAAAGAATCGCCGTTTTCTAACACTTTGACGTTTACTTATCACTGGCTCCGCCGCTACCTGTATCAGGGAACGTAACTCATCTAGTATTACAGCCACTTCTCTTTTATCATCTTGAAGACCTTCTAACCTATCTATCACTTCTTTCTTTGTTAAAGCTTTTTCTAATTCTGTTTCTTCTTCCCTACTCCACTCCCCCCGTAACTGCAACATACCTGATGCCTCTGTACGGGTTATACTTGCCTTTTCGCGTTTTGGATCATATCGTAACTGATTCTTTGTCCTCTGTTCTAACTCAATTTCAATTTTCACCGGGAGATGATCAGATCCAGGCCAGTGCAGGACCTCCACGTCTTTCACGTAGTTAGCGAGGGAAACATCCACCAGTACATAATCGATAACGCTACCTCGAAGCCCAGCCAAGCACGTAAACTCACCCCTGCCTTTATCATTACCAAACCTTCCGTTACCGATGACAAACCAACTTCAGCGCAGAGTGCCAGGAGTCTCCTACCCCAAACATTGATTGATCTATTTTTGTCCATACTGTTTCTTGGTATCTTGTAGGCATCTGGGACTAAACATGGAATATCTGGAATACAAACATCATTTAGTTCGGGTTTATTTCCTGTATATGCATTAAAGTCGCCCATTATTAGGAAATGGTCCTGTGGGTTCCGCATACGCAATTCTTGCACTTCGCTTTCTAATATAGACCACGTGTCTTACTTCCCGTACTTGCTATTTTGTGGCGGTATGTAAACAGAACCTACTGTAATATATTTTCCTTCTGGCAGTTCTGCCCTTATCCATACCAAATTTTCGGAAATACTGTTTACTCTTGAGTAACTACGAAATGATTTTTTCCTCAATAACACTATAACTCCTCCGTAAAATCGGTTATTCTTTGCTTTATCCCTACCTACATCTTCTACTAAATAATTATCAAATAAAGGCACATTTGATCTTTCGTGCCATGTCTCAGTTAATGTCAAAAAATCCAACTTAGTTATCTCTTCCTCTACACTTGCAAGTTTATTTTGAAGTCCTTGCACATTCCACGCTGCAAAGGATCTCGTCATCATATGGCCCTGGGCATCCTAGCTTGAAGACACTGAATCACTTCTTTCGTCGTTTAGGGTAAAGGGGTCATGGGTTTGGTTACTAAGGGGCGGAAAGTTTAGACGATAATAATCCTGATTACCACTATTTTGTCTATGACCGCCTCTTTGGTAGCTTCGCACTCTTCTCCCCCTTGTTCTCTCTTCAACGGTTGTTGTCATCTGTCGAGTGTTGCGGCTGTCAGAACGGAACCTGTCGTCTGGACTGATGATTTCTCCTATCTTTCTGTGTGTGCCACGGCTAGCGTTGTTGCCGTTTGTAGCGATTTCTGAAGCTTCGTTTAACCTGGACGGAGGGTTCTGAGGGATTTGGGGCTGCGGGTTTGCGACCACAGTGTTGGTAGACGAATTTCTGTCGCTTTCGTCGTCTCCTTCATCAGCTGATAACATTTGGGTCTCAGTATCCGTTGCACTGTCAATGTTACTACGAGACGCAGAGGCTCTCGGCTCATACGCGGGCTGCCGGGGTTGAGGTTGCGGAACACCTCCATTCTCAGGCATTTCAGTCACCACCACTCCATCAAAAATAAACACGCGCTCATCGATGATGAGCTTGGTTCCTCTGAGGCGCACACTTCTTCCTTCGGATATTGCTCTGTTCATCACGGGCTTTAACCTGTTTCGAGCTTCTCTTTCTGCTAACGTTTAGTCAGGGGCTACACCAACTCCATCTCGTTTCAGTTCCTGTGCGTTTTTCAGAATGTAGTTGCGAGTATCTGTCGAATTCAGTTTGAGCACTACTGGGCCTGTCCTAAGGCGGAACACATCTCTCACGTCGCTTCTTGTCAGTTGAAGCGCTGGAAGCCGCCAGTTCAGGTAATCCATCAGTTCAGCTTTAAGTGAACTGTTAGCAGGATCTCTTCGTGGCTGGAAGTTAAAGATCATGATGTTTGACCGTTTCATTTCTGCTTCTAAGAGGTTCATTTTCCTGTTTGATTCGACCAATTTTCTGTTCACCAAGCACAGTTCGCGTGAAACCGCCTCGTTCGCTGTTTTATGCGCCTCGAGCTGTTCCTTCAAGTCTGTTAGCTGAGCTGTGATAGCTGCTACACTATCAGAGAGTGGAGGGATTAACTCCATTTTTTTGTTCATTTCACCAAGAAGTTTTAAAACCGGTTCTTGGTCTTCCATTTCACTCGTAATCCCGAAAAGCTGGTTTTCTTACGCGTACTTGATCACCAAATAACTAGTATCCAAGCCACGGACGAATGATCGTGTGACGTCACTAAACTTGTTCACTAGTGGAATGATTAGAGCTCGCTCGGGGTGTTGTCAGGGCGAGCGCTGAATGAGAACTGTGAATGAGAACTGTGTGCAGCACTTTCGGACCCGTGGGAAAATGACATTTTTTTGATTCTGTAAATTTTTCTATTTATCACTCAAAGAAGATATATTGGCTGTGGGGCCGGGGAACTGTCGCACATATTTCGCACTTATAGATTTTAGTCCATCTTCAGTTTAAAACTGGTGCCTGTCTGCTTGCCTGCTAGAACGGAGCTTTCCACTCGAAAGCAGAAACATGGTTTGATGGAACGAAAGCTTGGCTGCATAACTTCAGACAGTCCTCTCTGACATAGGCTATACAACTCCACTCCACTTCACCCACAGTAGGGTCTGGCTCAATTCCAAGCAAAAACCATCCTTTTTGGCCTCAGGCAAGAATTCTACGGAGCTTTACGAAATGTAATGTCATATTCATCAATCCGGCCTAAGGTCCACACTTTCCGTAAAAATCGCATACGTTAGACCCTTACGGTCTTACCGTCTTCTAGTAATAAGACGAAATCGAGCGACTAGGAAAAAAAAAAAACACGACAAAACCAAAGTGTTGCTCTCGCAACACAATTTAACCGTATTACTCTAGGAAGCTACCTCCTTCTGGGGCTATCTAGAAACCTGGTTTTCTCCCAAAACCCCTGAGGTATAATACCATGTCGGATTCGCTATTTTCAAATCACTTGAATCCGGCAAAATATGCAGCCTGCGCCCCCGTTGCTGGTTGCCTATAAAACCGACGAATACGAAGTCTGTGGTATCTTATTTGGTCTGAGCGTTCAACCCCAAAAGGTGCTTCAACCATGCCATTTCCGGCGGTAAAACTGACTTTCCCTCTTCTGACAGACCAGAAAAAACATGACACTCCCATTTGATTTGAAGATGGATGACAGGACAGCTCTTGATTTCCGGAACCCGAAACTGTTATACCGACACTCCCATGAGGTAGCATAGCTTTTGAGAAAGACCAAAAACACACGATGTTTAAACTGCATCATTTCCCACCCTGCTGTAAGTCCCTACATTTGCCTAACACGTCATAAAACAAAGCAGATCTGTCAAGAACAGATTTATTCCAGTCTCTGTCATTCTTCCTGTTATCGTTACAAAATGCTTCCTTATTCTAGATCAAAACCCTTTTTGTTTTCTAATTAATTCTTAGGGTGCTCTGTCCCCGATGACAAATTTATCTCAAAATAGTACTATGAAGTAGTACGAAAAAGTTGCATGCAGTACTAACGATGCTACTACATGCTTCTACTTCAAGGCTACCGTGTTATTGCATACTACTATATGCTACTATTAGCAAGACTGGATGCTACTATGACAAGACAGGATGCTACTAGATACTACTACATAAGATTGGACCAGTCTGAGGCACATTAAATGATAGTATTCTTTGCTATTACATAGTATTACATGCAACGTTTTCGTACTACTACCATACTACTACGCAGGCTACAAATTTTTCATCGGGTCATCAGGATTTCGTTCCCCTGAATCCTTAAAGGACATGTCTAACGTGTAGTACGAACGCAACCTACTTCCAGAATCACTCCGTAGATTTCTAAACCCGGATACCCCAATTTCGTACGGTACATTCTAACCTCTCCAACAAAACCACGCGGATTTTCTCACTTGCCGTGTTTGGCTAGGTTCAGGTCAAACTTTGCAAAGTAAGAATTGCATTCATTCTGGACTGCCCTCACGAGTTCTGACGAAAATTGTCGCATAAATCTTAAAAGTTTAAGAAACAAAACCTCTCCAGCTTCCGAGAACAAGACCATAGGTTTCGATGGAATCCCAAAAATCTTAACGTTTGATTAAAACAATTGGGTCATGTGTTCGCCATTCAGTCTTTGTCAGATTTGTCAGATTCCTTGAATATTTTTAATGCCAAAATAAAGTTCAAAAATGGATTCAGCATGTCTCCTTGCCCCGATACCGAATCTGTAATCGATTTCAGAAACAACTTTGAGCTTCAACCAAAATTTCCAGTTTCAGCCGAATTCGTGATGAACCATTTGTCCAGCAAGAAAACTAAGTTCAGATATGGATTCAGCGGACCTCCTTACCCCCTCAATGAATATCTTATTAGCTTATAAAACATACATGTTTTTACCGTAAATTCGAAACTCCTCCTCTGCCTCTTCCCCTTCGACCTTCGATTACACTAGATCTCGCCAACGTCCATAGAACGAACAGGAATATCGCTATCCACGCGCAGGGCTATAATGGTTTGAGAATATAGGGGTAGGGACTGCTGTAGCCGAAAATTGGTCGACAAATTTTGTGTCCGGTTTTCGCAGGATTCCCGGTGAACTACTTGTCCGGCAAGAAAATAACTTTTATATTCGGATTCAGCTGTCTTACTTACCTCTAAATCAACTATCTCAAAAGCTTTTAAAACATAATTTTTTTGTGTCCCTGAATTTGAAACCCCCTCCCCCACCCCTAAATATAGGGCTACATAGCCCATGTACGAACTTTACATTTCCAAAGAATCCTCACAACAGGTTTCATCAAAATATCTCATTCCCTTCGAGAGTTATCGTGCTGACACTAGGACTTTTAGGATCCCAAAAACTAATTATTTCAATAAACCCTTTAAGGCGTAACCCCGAATTTACTGCTGTCATCAAATAACTGTAACGCTTTACTGAAAAACGGAGTATTTCCAGTTACTGATAGCATGGTAGCGGTGATGGCTTTCTGGAGCGTGTGCAGTGGATCGATGGTCCGCCGAAAACCCTTTACACGCCCCCCCCCCCCCCTCCCCCGAGAAAACCTTAGGACTTAAACCTAACTTTGATCAAAGGCTGAAAGCTCATATTGCACTTGTCGGAACAATTAGTATGTTTGTCAGTTTGTGCCGCTCCAGCCCCCCCCCCCCCCCCCCAGTGATCAGACCCACTCCGGAGTTGAAACTGAACATTTGAGACACTCATTCTTGACACTTGTCAAGTTTCATGCATGTTCGATCACCCGTTCCTAAGTTATGTATGTCACCGGATCCCCATCCCTCTACACGGCCCCACGATGGTCGAATCGGGGAAGGGACTATTATCAAGTCAATTTGGCAGAGTCCGTAATTTCATGGTCCTAGCACATCTAGAAGCACCCTAGCTCGAGATCACCGGAATTCCGGGAAACCCCCTCCAACGCTTGTTCTTCTAACCAAGTCGAACTCCGATCCCTTTAGGCGATTCACGAGATTTCCGGTGCCCCCTCCAGCCCCCCCCTCCCCAGTGATTACATCCGGTCCAGACTTGAAACTGAACATCCGAGCCACTTGTTCCTAATGCTTACCAAGTTTCATGCACGTCCGATCATCCGTTCCAAAGTCGTGAATGTCAATAGATCCGGATTCCCCACCCCTCTACTCCCCCACGATGGTCGGATCAGGAAAGGGACTATTTTCAAGTCAAAATGGTAGAATCGCTAAAATGTCTGCCAAGTTTCATGGTCCTAGCGCATCAGAAAGTACCCTAACTCGAGATCACCGGAATTCCGGTATATCCCCTCCAGCTCCCCCACTGTGACAGGATACAGTCCTGTTTTGTCAGTAATATACCTAGGGTTTAAGCTTGTTCTTCCCACCAAGCTCCATCCCGATCCCTGATCGAATATGAGCCGTTCAGAAGATTTCCGGTGCCTCCTTCCAGCCCCCCCCCCCAGTTATCGTATCCGGTCCGGATTTGAAAAGGAACATCTGAGGCACTTGTTCTTGACATTTGTTAAATTTCAAGCACGTCCGATTACCTCTTCCAAAGATATGCATGTTACTAATTTCCGGATTTCCCATCCTCCACTCCCCCTACGATGGTCGGATCGGGGAAACGACTATTCTCAGGACAGTCTGTTCGGGTCCCTGATATGCCCACTTTGCCAAATTTCATCGTCCTAGTACCGAACTCGCGAGATCACCGAATTCTCCCCCCTCCCCCAAACTCTCCGCACAGTGCCCGAATCCGGTCCGGTTATGTCAACGTTGTATCTAGGACTTGTGCTTGATCTTCCCACCAAGTTTCGTCCCACTCCCTCCACTCTAAGCGTTTCCCAAGATTTCCAGTCCCCCCCCCCAGCTCCCCCCAAAGTCACCGGATCCGGTCCGGATTTTAAGTGGGTCGTCTGAGGCACGAGAGCTATCCAGATATCAAATTTCATTGCTATCCGATCACCCGTTCAAAAGTTATAAATACCTCAAGATTCCAGATCCCCCCTCCCTCCACTCCCCCAACGATGGTCGGATCGGGGAAATGAGTATTTCCAACTTATTCATTGGGGTCCCTGATATGCCTGTCAAGTTTCATCGTCCTAGCTTATGTGGAAGTGTCCGAACTAGCAAAATCAGGACCGACCGACCGAACGAACGACAGACCGACGGACGGACAGAAATTGCGATCGCTGTATGGCACTTGGCTGAAAGGCAAGTCGGCCAAGTGCCATAAAAAGGTAAATAGTACAAGTAAGTTGAAGGACTGTTCAGACCCAGAAGGGATCTGACCATCCAACATGATGATGTTGGCTTGGTCGGAGCAGGCTGACCCTAACCGACTAACTTGAAGTCAAGACATGAAGTAAAGACCTTAAAGCACAACTCTTACTAGAAATGATCTTTTCCTTGTAAAATGGATCAGAAAGAGCGTTTTCGGAAACACCATTACTTTCCACCTGAAACTAGCGATTCTCTTGTTACCGCTTGTCGAATATATCCAGCCTTCCTGCTCTCCGACGCGGCGGCTGGACGCAAAAGATTTGAAAACTGAACGTATCTTGATTAAAAAGTGGGAAAACTAAGCAAATACAAGAAGTAATAAGCAGAAGATTATCACATCCTTATGTGTGAAAGAGTTGTCAGCGGACAATGAAGATTCCGGCAAACTTTTCGTTGGGTGGCGGGAAAACTCGGCAACGCCGAAAAAGCGCTAAAAACTCGTAGTTACGAAACGAAACAATGGAGAAAGATGGGGATTTTAGAAGCTTATAACTCCACATGGAAGCTAAGTATATTATAAAAGGCAGAATAAGCAAGAGGGGTCCTTTAAGTGACCTAAACAATACCTTATAAAGCACGACCCAGCCCAATACCGACATCGTCACTCTGACAAGCGTTGAAAGCAAACCGAATCACAACTGACAGTTGGTTTGGCCGCTTGTCTCTTATAAGGCTGGTAATACTAGATTCGAGACCCATGGTCTTTTTGGGGTCCCAAAACGTAAGTGGAGGGATGCCTATGACATCGCTAAAAATTGTCCGTCTGTTAGCACGATAACTCTCGAATGGGTTAATATATTTTCTTCAAGCTTGGCACGAGGACTCTTTGGGTCGAAGTACAGGTCAAGTTCGAAGATGGGCTCTGTAGCCCTATATTTAAGGGTGAGAAGGGGGGGGGGTCAAACTAAGGGACGAAACTTTTTCGAAAATTTCAAAGCTAATGCGATAGTCGATTTAGGGGTAAGGGGACATGCTGAATCCGAGTATGAAATTTTTTTCTTGCCGGACAATTAGTTCTCCCGGTTCCCGGCTAAAACCGGAAAATTTGTGAAAAATAAAAGTTTAATCTTAAGTTGATTAGAAGTTCTATCTAGGGGCAAGGATACATGCTGAACGCGTATATGAAAATTCTTTTTTGGCCGGACAAGTAGTTCGCCAGAATCCAGCCAAACCGGAAAATTTGAAAAAGTTTTTTTTGAACTTGATTAGATGTTCCAAGACATGCTGAATCAGGATATGACACTGATTTTCTACCAGGACGCATAGTTCGCCCGATTTCCGGCTGAAACCAGAGAATTTGTCAGTAAAAGTTTTTTCTGAAGTTGAGAAGAGGTGTAGTTGAATCCATCTGGGTAAATTATTTTCTTGCCGAACCAATAGCTCGCCCGGAATCCGGGCAAAGTTTTATCTGAAGTTGATTAGAGGTTCAGGTCGTTTATAAGCTTGTTTTTAACGGACAAGTAGTTCGCCGTGAATCCGACAGAAACTGGAAATTTGGTAGAAGTACGGTAAGGCAGCTGGAAGTTTTGATCAATTTGTCAAAGTAAGATGACGTATAGGGGAAACACAAACACTGAATCCATATCTGAACTTGGTTTTCTCAGATGACAGCCATTGGCGTTAATAGTATAAATTTTTGAGGTGTCTAGCGAAGACCGGATATCTAGATCCAACTGTCTGGATCAAATATGAAATTTTTGGGATCCCATCGAAACCTTTGGTTTTGTTCAATGGAGAGCCAGAGATTTTCTAGATTGTGCTTCGCATAACAATCGTTACAATGTGCTGAATGTTACCGAACATGTGCTGAATGTTACCAAACTTTTGACAGTGTAGTACTGCATCACAGTTGGTTTCAACTTATAAATGTGTGTTTTTGAATAGAAAATGAAATAAACAACAATTATTTTAGGGATTGTTGGCTTTGAACATGACGCGTTTCGAGCAATGTCTTCCTCAACGTTTCTGCTTCTGCTCAACACTTGACACAGGAGTCCTCATAGTCGGGATTTCTGGGCTGGTAAGAAAACTTCTTCTTTTTCCCTTTTTTTTCATTTTCAGGTCACCTTTTTCAGAGAGAATAGACTACTATTACCACTAATTTTTTTTTTTTTTTGGGGGGGGGGGGCATATCTTTGCGGTTGTTAAGGAAGTAATAACTTAACTTGAAGGTTGTTCGGCTGGTAAGAATCCTTTGTTTCCTACTTTTGGGGATCCGAAAACGTAAGTAGAGGGATACCTATGACTTCCTAAAAGTTGTCCGTCTGTCTGGCCGTCTGTTAGCATGATAACTGTCAAAGGGGTCGAGGTATTTTGATCAAACTTGGCATGAGGACTCCTTGGGTCAAAGTACAGGTCAGGTCCGAAGATAGGTTCTCTAGCCCTATATTTAGGAGTGCGGGAAGGGTTTGAAATTAATGGAAACAAAAAATATCTGTTAAAAGCTAATGAAATAGTCGATTTAGGGGTAAAGAGACATCCTGAATCCGAATATAAATACTTTCTCGCGGGACAAGTAGTTTACCCGGATTCCAGCAAAAAACGGAAAATTTGTTAAAACTAAAAGTTTAATCTGAAGTTGATTAGAGGTTCGACTTCGAGGTAAGGATACGTGCTGATTCTGAATATGAAAATTATTTTCTCGCCGGACTATTAGTTCGGCCGGAATCCGTCCAAAATGGAAATTGTGCTTACAGTACTTGAAAGTTTTATTTGTATTTTATAAGATGTCTGATTTGCGGGTGAGAAGACATGTACATGCTGAACTTGTATATGAAAATCATCTTCTCACCGGACGTATCGATCGCTCGGAGTCCGGCTGAAATCGGGAAATCTGCTAAAAATAAATATTTTATCTAAAGTTGATTAGAGGTTCGATGTACGGGAGAAGTGTAATAAGACACATACCCATGGGGTCGCAGCGTCTTAAGCCGATTGAAATCTTGAATTTCAACATCTAAAGAAGTTCGAAATCTTGAACTTGAACATCTTAAAGCGTTTGAAATCTTGAACTTGAACATCTTAAGATGTTTGAACGTCTTGGTTTGACATCTTAGGAGGTTTGAACGTCTTGGTTTGAAATCTTAAGACTTCGAGGTGTTGAGATGAAATCTTAGAGGGTTTGAAGTCTTGAGATGAAATCTGATGACGTTTTCAACTCTTGGAGTTGAGATTTGAATCTATCTTAAGATTCGAAGCTGAACTTGTGAAGGCGGTGGACCTTTAACTTGCTCCCTGGGTAAGATTTTTTTAAATCTCGAGGTAATTAGATGGAGGAAGTGGATGGTTGCCAGGAGCTGCCAACTCGTCGTCGTGTTGTGTGCACCAATTGTATCGCTTCAAAAGGCTGGCATGCGATGGGATCGAACCAACGACCTTGTGACTGCGAGTCCGACGCTCTACCATCTGCGCCACAGGGCCTCACACTATTAGGCTGGACAAAGCACTACTATGTGTGCTGGATATAGGACGATTACGGGAACAGAGTTCTTCGATCGGCCGTTAGGATGTGCACGCGTCGTGCTATCCCTGCCTTCGGAGACAGGGAAGCATGGGGCGGGGGGCAAACTGTTGGGGTTTCCGTGCTGGTTGTGTCTGCTGTTTTGGAACTATTCACTACCAGCGGAAGCCATTAGCTGCGTTCGTTGCACTCTTGGCTGTCTCTGGTGTTTTGTCACCAGTGTCCGGTTCTTCTCTTAAAACGCGTTTTTTTGGTTCACCGGTGAGTTGATGAAAACTGGCTAACTCCTCGCTGAAGCCGGGCTCCCGAGCAGGTTCTGGTTAGTCCGCACCGGTGAGATAAAACCGGACACTGGTTAGTTCAAAAACGGGTTATAAGACTGGTGAGAAGTCGCCGGTAGATGCAAAAACAGATTATAAGAAAAACCGGAGACCACCGGTGAGAACTCCCGTGACAAAGAACGCAGCTACTATTTACGCGCCCGGTCGGATGCGAGTGATTCAGCAGCTAGGGGACGCAATCGATCGGGGGCCGCCGAGTGAACTCGCGGCTTATGTCCATCCTTGGAGATAGACGTATAGGGAGAGAAAGGGAAGTGGGTCTCGCTGCTGCGAGGAACAGACATTTAAGGCTCGAATAACTGCTTATCGATATAAAACATACTCAAAACACACACACGAAGGAACTCGATCGTTAATGAAATAAAAAAGTAACATCTACAGAGATTCAAAGAATTCCTATTCGTTCACAAACTCAATCCCTTCGTCAGCATCTGAGACGACGGTTCGTCGAATAAATCCATGAGAATTCATTGAAACTTTAAATGCACTAGACATAACCGTTGTAATCTTTTCCACCGTAATTTTTTTTTTCCTTCAGCTTTTCTACTAGCAAAACTTGTGTTCTCTACATTGTCAAGTTTACTGATGAACTTTTTTATGACAAAAAACAAATGCGATTTTTGGGACTGTGAAGAAGACATCTTTTGCGGATCCATGCTAAACAGTGTCAATCAACTCCGCTGGTTATGTGATGTTCGCAGGCGGCATACAGACACTGAACACACGTATATTCCGTTTCCAAAGGCGGATGACATTCATCACACTCTTTTACAATGACGAAAAGGCACACGTATAATGAGGGTCCATTGCGTGCTTGTTTTGTATTATTTCTTTTTCTTCGCCCTGAGCTTGGCTTAGTTTATCGTCTGAGGACTGACTGAATGTTAAGCTTCTGTCATATAAACTTTGACAGACTAACACTACTTTATTTCCACTATTTGCTACAAGTTCTGGGTACTAACTAAAATCAAAATCACAAGTTACACTCAAGCACGGACACGTATTTACATTTTACATATTTAACACATTCCCGAAACTACTTAATATTTACATTGACCCTTTACTGAACTTGAACTTACAACCCGCATTGAACTTGAATGTACTGACAACATTTTTTGCAAACTGAATATTTATAACTAATTATTTTAATACAAGAGCTTCAAAGACTGTTTAATTTCAATTAATTTTGACAGAAAGTCTCACCAATCATGGCAAAGCGGCACTTCACTCCCCTTTTTGTTGTAGTTTGAATTCTCCGAATGGTTCTGTGTTGAATTTTACTAATAAGGAGCGACGAATAAGTTCAATGACCTCCCCGTGTACTCTGGCATATCAGTAACCAATTGAAATTGTATGGTTTTGTCTTCGCGATTTTGGCTGATTTCAAGAATTAAGGTGAACCCTAAGTTGTGGAGTGTTTAACTTTATGTGATAGAGTCCTTGAACACATTACACGATAAAGTCGTTCAACTCGGAAACTGGTTCATAAATTGTTCTTACGATTGTACCCAAATTGTACCTGGCGTAACTCTGTACTTGTTTAAAGGTTTGCTTCACTGGTTTTCGTTTATTGTTTCACCAGTTGTCTATTTCCGTACAGTTTGTCGGCTCATTCCGAGAGGACAGAAGAACTCCAGTTTCGACTGAGTTTCGACTCATCTGATACAGACCAGAGCGAGCGATAAAGGATCAGAAGCCAGTGTCGCAAAAACCTGTGCTGTATGTAGGTGCTAGATGGAGCCGTAGGTGGTGATAGCTATATAGGTTTCGCATTCGGCCAAGGCGACGATTGTAGCAGGATGTGACAGAGCAGCGAAAAATTGCAATTCCAGTCGAATTACTCTCGTTCTGGTGGGGGCGAGCTGATCAGTGCCGGACAAATAAACAAGAGCTGTAAGCTCACATGGCACTTGCAAACTGTATCTAGTAGGTAAGGGCTCTGTCAGATTGATCGGGTCACTGGTATGCCTGCCAAGTTTCGTCTTGAAAAGCGACATCACAGGAATTCCGGAAGGCCCCCCTCCACCCCTCACCTCCAAGTGTCCGGATCCAACTGTGCAAACGATTTATCTAGAATAAATGCTTGTTCTTCCCAGCAAGTTTAACTCCGATCCCTCCATTCTAACCGTTTCTGAAGATTTCCAATCACACCCTCCCAGTTCCCCCATAGCTGTTGAATCCGCTACATAAGCTGAGATGAATCATTTGATAAAATTACTTTTCGACTTTGCAGTTAACATGCGCACTTTAAGGGAGCTTTAACTTCATTTGTATGCAAAACCCTTGAGGCAAAAATGATAATGGGCATGGGGATCATGAAAATGTATATTTCGCTTAAAAGTATTTTTCTTATTTAGTGGTCAAGATTGGTACTTTAAGTAATAGTCGAATTTGGAAAATGTCGATTTCTAAGCCAATCTTGTCGAATGTGTAAGATTCCATCCAAGTTGCATTATTCTACCACATCTAGAAGTACCTTAACTCGTGATCACCGGAATTTCGCCCCCCCCCCACCCCTCAAACTCCCCCACAGTCGCTGGAGCCAATCCAGTTCTGAAAAAGATTTATCCAGAGCATTTGTCTGTTATTCCCGCAAAGTTCCATCCCAATCTCTCCAGGATCAGCCAGTCACGTATTTTCCGGTCCCCAACTGTTGTCGGAGCAGGTCCAGACATAAAAAAGATCACCAGAGAAATGTCCTCCGTTCAATTATTAAATTTCACTCAAATCCGACCCTCCCCCACGACTATAGGATCGAGTAAATTTTGATTTACAAGTCAGTTTGATCGGATCCCAGGTATGCCTCCCAAGTTTCGTCGCGAAAATCACCAAAATTGCCATCGCCGGAATTTAGGGAAACTCCCCTCACCCCCCCCCCAAGGGTCCGGATCCAGTCCAAATGCGTAAACGATTTATCTGGGACAGATGCTTGTTCTTCCCAGCAAGTTTCAATCCGATCCCTCCATTCTAACCGTTTCTCGAGATTTCCGGTCTCCCCCCCCCCAACTCCCCCATAGCTACCGAGTCCGGTTCGGTCTTCAAATGAGACATCAGAACTATGTCCTTGATTCACTCATCAAGTTTCATTCCAATCCGATCACCCGTTCGAAAGTTACACACTAGCCTACTCAATTTTCCATTGCCCCGCCCTCCAGACCCCCCCCCCCCCCAGATGGTCGGATCGAGAAACTGATTGTTTCCAAGTTAGTTTGGTCGGGTCCCTGATATGCATCCCAAGTTCCGTCGCGAAAATCCCCAAAACTGACATCACCGGAATTCCGGCAATCTCCCCCCCCCCCCCCCCGCCACCAATGGTCAGGATCGAGTCCAATTGTGTAAGCGATTTATCTGGGGTAGATGCTTGTTCTTCCCCGCAAGTTTCACTCCGATCCCTTAATTCTAACCGTTTCTCGAGATTTCCGGTCTCCCCCCCCCCACTCCCCCATAGCTACCGATTCCGGTCCGGACTTCAAATGGGACATCAGAGATATGCCTTTAATCCAGTTGTCAAGTTTCATTCCAATCCGATCACCCGTTCAAAAGTTACGCACTAGTCAACTTTTCAGATTCCCCCGCCCTCCACTCCCCCCCCCCCCAGATGGTCAGATCAGGAAACTGATTATTTCCAAGTTAGTTTGTTCGGGTCCTAGCCTGCCAAGTAGCACATCTGAAAGTACCCAAAGTCGAAAAAGTGTGACAAATGCCCTAAATTTCTCAGATTCTTTCGCCCACGACTCCTCTGCAGATAGTCGGATCGGGAAGCTGATTATTTCCAGGTTAGTTTGGTCGGGTCCCTGATATCACTACCAAGTTTCATCGTCCTGGTGCATCTGGAAGTACCCTAACTCGAACAAGTGTGACAAAAAATCCGGACCGACCGACAGACCGACGGAGGAAATTGCGATCGGTATATGGTACTTAAGCCAGAGGCTGCAAGTGCCATAAAAACCAGCATTCCTAAGCCGTTCGCGTACATGTAGGGTGTTATTCCATTTTCAAAGTTGTCACTGTCATCTACTGAATGCATAGTGCGTTCGTATAGGGCTGCGAGGTTTTCCGTTACGTCAATATGCGTATTTGGTAGTCCGTTGACGTTAAGGGATACGGTTTTCAATCCGAAAAAGTTCATTTGCTTTTCTCCAAAGGCACCCACGAGTTGATTCAAAAAGTTCTATTCTCGAAAGACACCCACGATTTGATTCAAAAAGTGTGTTCCTCATAGTATGAGAAGCTTTCGCGGGCCAAGTGTTTTTGCGTTGCGACGACTCGCTTGATATTTTGACTGCGTGATCGAATTTCTTCTAGAGCCAGCACAACCGATGGGATTAGCTGTACTTTCTCGCAGTGCAATACAATGGACTGAAGATTTAAAACTCCATCGGTTGTTGCGGGATCATTTTTTCTCAACAAATATACAGACGACGACATTGTCAGGCGGATGTGTATCTCAACACGGGGTGGTATCAGTTGTTCAATGTTCATCACCTCCCTATTCGTCCAGCAAACTGTTGGGCTCCAACAGCACTCGAGCCCGCAAGACTGGCTTGATTCGAAAAGTCCATCATATAGACGCAGCCTTGATGTGTCCTCTGACTTTCTTACACGTTTTACTCGTTGTGTACAGCATTTATAGATGCGACGAAATCTGAGGATACACTATGCTGGATACTTGAACCCAAGAAAATATTGATGATTTGACTCAAGCTCAGAAATTAACCAATCAGAACTCATCTATAGTGGGGTACGTCAGGGTCAGGGTAGCAACATCTATCCAGCGTTTGGCATAGGGTATCCAGCTTTAGGCGTAGGCTATGCCAAACGTTAGATATACCCAGCCCACTGGACGAGGAGACGAGCAGCGAGTTGACAAAAAGCTGACAGTCTTTAAACAAGTTATACATTTCATCATTTGTGTATGCAAGACTGTGGCCGGCGGCCAGGTCGCTGCCATCGGGTGCTTTAATTTTCAGTTTCACTTCAAAGAAAGCACTAGTCAAGTACAACAAGACCAAAGGTGTCGATGGGATCCCAAAAATTCAATATTTGATCCAAACAATTGGGTCTTTTCTACGCAAGATCCAGTCTTCGCCAAACATTTTTAACATTAAAATTCAGAAACAGATTAAGGCCAAAAAGCTAGGCATCTGAGAAAACCAAGTTCAGATATGGATTCAGCATGTTTGTATTTACCCCTATAAGTCATATCTGTTTGGACGAAAACTTCCTGCCTTACTTCTGCGAATTTCCCAGTTTCGGCCGAATTCCGGAACTACCTGTCCGGCAAAAAAAAGAAGCTAAAATCGAACTCAGCGTATCTTCTTTCCCCTATATCGAACATCTAATCAACTTCAAATTAAAATTTAACTTAAAACAAATTTTCCGGTTCCAGCCGGATTCCGGGCGAACTATATGTCCGGGTACAAAATGACTGTCATACAGGGATTCAGCATCTTTTATTACCCCTAAATCGGATATCTAATCAACTACGAAGACTTTTAACAATTTTCCGGTTTTGGCCGGATTCCGGGCGAACTAATTGCCCGGCGAGGAAATGATTTTCACCATCGTGTCCAGCATGTCTTACTACCCCCAAACCGAACATATAATTAACTTCATATAAACCTTTTACTTTTAACAGATTTTCTGGTTTGGGCCGGATTCCGGGCTAACTACTTGTCCGGCGAGAAAATGGTTTTCGCCATCGTGTTCAGCATGTCTTCTTACCCCTAAATTGAACATCCAATCAACTTCAAATAAAACTTTCACTTCCATCAAACTTTCCGATTTTGGCCGGATTCCGGGTGAACTACTTGTCCGGCGAGACAATGGTTTCCACCATCGTGTTCAGCATGTCTTCTTACTCCATAATCGACTGTCCCTTTAGCTGTTTAAAAATATTTTGCTTACCCTTTAATTTAAACCCCCTCCCCCACCTAGGGCTATAAAGCCCATTTACGAACTCGACCTTACTCTTGACCCAAACAATCCTCACAACAAGTTTCATCAGAATATCTCATTCCCTTCGAGAGTTATCGTGCTTACATACGGACGGACGGACGGACAGACGGACGGACGGACAAATTTTGCGATGTCATAGGTATCCCTTCACTTACGTTTTGGGATTCCAAAAATCAGACGTAACTTCTTTTCCACAACCTTAACTTTTCGAATCTTTGGGGGTTTAACTGTTTTTATTACAATAGAGGGATTGTGATGGTACAAGCGAGACTCAAGCTCCGGAAATGGTTCTTGGGACGGAGCATTACTGTCTATTTCAAGAAAAGAATATCTGTTTGAACAACAGAATGAACAAGACCAAAGGTTTCGATGGGATCCCAAAAAGTCAATATTTGATCCAGACAATTGGGTCTTGTCTTCGCCAGACTCCTTGAAGATTTTTACCATTAAAATTCAGAAACAGATTAAGGCCAAATAGCTAATCATCTGAGAAAAGCAAGTTCAGATATGGATTCAGCATGTTTAATTTATTTAATTTTTAATTTAATTTAATTTAATTTAATTTCAAAATAAATGCGGCACAACATTTCATGCGCGAGCAAATTAATTGGCACTTGTCATTAACCTACAACTAAAAACATATATACAATTGTCATAAAATAAATACAGTAATTCAAGTAAGGTTGTTGTGATACAAGGTAAACTGAGGCACAAAACTATTACGGTACCTTTCAGTTTTACAAGCGACAGGTGTGAGTTTTGGTACTTTCATAGCTGCTTCTCTTGGAGGTCTGTTTCTTTCCGGTTTAAAGGGTGGAGGAAGCATATTTCGGTAGAAAGGGTGGGATAACAGATTTGTTCCGAAACGTTGGCACAGCTGTTCTCTACGAACAGAAAGGGGTTCCAGCTTACACTCCTTTAGGAGATACGAGTACGGCATTTTATGGCCACCAATTATAATTTGAACTGCACGTTTTCGGATTCTTTCCAACTTATCTGAGTCACTCTTTGTATGTGTGTTTATACCCCTGGAAATCATATCTGTTTTGACGAAAACTTCCTGCCACTTCTGTCGATTTCCAGCTGAATTCCGGAACTACTTGTCCGGCGAAAAAAGGAAGCTCAAAAACGAACTCTTCTTTCCCCAATATTGAACACCTAATCCACTTCAAATAAAAATTTAACTTATCTAACAAATTTTCCGGCTCCAGCCGGATTCCGATCGAGCTATATGTCCGGGTAAAAAATGATTTTCATACACGGATTCAGCATCTCTTCTTACCCCTAAATTGGACATCTAATCAACTACAAATAAAACTTTAACTTTTTCCGGTTTTGGCCGGATTCCGGTTGAAGTACTTGCCCGGGTAGAAATTTTTTTTTCGCACAAGTGTTCAGCATGACTTCTTACGCCTAAATCGAACATCTAATCAACTCCAAATAGAACATTTACTTTTAGCAAACTTTCCGTTTTTTGCCGGATTCCGGGCGAACTACTTGTCCGGCGAGAAAATGGTTTTCACCATCGTGTTCAGCATATCCTCCTACCCCTAAATCGAACATCTGATCAACTTCAGATAAAACTTTTACTTTTAACAGACTTCCCGGTTTTGGCCGGATTCCGGGCTAACTACTTGTCCGGCATAAAAGTTTTCACCATAGTGTTCAGCATGTTTTCTTACCCCTAAATCGAACATCTAATCAACTTCAAATAAAACTTTTACTTTTAACAAACTTTCCGGTTTTGGCCGGATTCCGGGCGAACTACTTGTCCAATGACAAAATGGTTTTCACCATCGTGTTCAGCATGACTTCTTACCCCAAAATCGACTATCACAGTATCTGTTTAAAAATATTTCATTCGCCCCTTAATTTAAACCCCCTCCCCCACCCCTAAATGTAGGGCTACAGAGCCCATCTACGAACTTGACCTTACTCTTGACCCAAAGAATCCCGACACCAAGTTTCATCAAAATATCTCATTCCCTTCGAGAGTTATAGTGCGCACAGACGGACAGACGGACGGACGAACAGACGGACAGACGGACAACTTTTACGATGTCATAGGTATCCCACCACTTACGTTTTGGGATCCCAAAAACATGTCGTCTTGAGTTTTTAGCTTAAAATCGACTGGAGAATTGGTGGCAATGGGATTGATTGGGCAATATGTTTCATAGACGCTCGACTTGGTTGAAATGTCTTGAACTTGCTCCGAGAAAAGGTTTACGCCCGACCCGACTCCAGCTATAGTGTCTGGTAGATCTCGCAAAGTCACTTTTTGAACGCTAAGGTGGATCCTTTTCCTGCCACTTCGTCCAACTTCGGTGTTTTCTTTTTGGCTTTTACAGATATAGCCTTACGATGACGTATCGTTCTTTCCGATACGCATGATTCCCTGAGACTGACCAGACGAGGACGAGCGCAACGTTTTATTATACCATGACCATTTTCAGGCTGCTGTCGTTTGAGACTCTCTCTTACTTCACGTGCCGATTTTCGTAAATCCTACGCGACACTCGATTGAAAATCTTGTCCTCCTACGAAGTCGCTGAGCGTGTCGGCTGCAAATCATCAACGCTTGGTAAAATGTGCGCTTGTGCCAGCGGAAGGATGCCACGAAACATTCGCGACAAGAAAGACCCCAGACCATGGCCTCGCATGATGGTCCTGCCTTGAAAGACAGGTATTGCACCACTATGACCCCGTCGAGGATACAGTGTTGACGTACAACACTCTACAGACGATACTACTACCTCATTGTGACGGCTCATGTTGATGAGGCTGGACGAACGGGTCTGAAATGGCACACGACTACGGCAAGAGCTCGTTTGATAGGTAGTAGTTTCCCTACTTCATTGCTGCAAAGATATTCGCATTAATGACACTTGATCACTGGCAAGCAGGGCTGCCAAACTGACACATTTTATGTCAAAATGACACATTTTGATACATTCGTTGAAAATACTGACACAATCGACAAAAATGACACAATTTTCATAGAAATGACAAATTTTAATTATATGGTCTTATTTTCGAAACTATTAGCCTTTTGAACAAAAGGAAAAACAAATTTCAACTTCCTTGTCTAAGAAAAGCCTTTCCAACCACACGGTAAAGAATGGGCTTAAAATGGTGCACGTTTGATAAACAGCGCAGAAATTCTTAGCAGAATTCTCGGCTGAAGGAGTTTCCTAGTCTGCGCAAGTGCGTGGATCAATGGACGTACACCGATTGCCGCTGAGTATTTGGAATAAGAAGATGGGATATTTGACACTGATTTTAAGTCGAAACTTGACCAACTCACTCCGAGAAGTTCATGCGCAATCGAAGTGCATTCTTGCTTTGAGTTGTCTTCCGATTTCGGGTCTTGGTTCTGCGGTTTATTTTGACAGATAAGGGACAAAGATTGCTCTTGTTATTTTTTTCTGACAGGAGAGTCGAAGGTCTTTTCACCATCGAAGAACTCAAAATTCACAGGGTGATGGAAGGGGGAAGGAAGTTCTGCTCAATGCCTCGCTCAGTCCCAAGCCTTGGACAAATAGATTAGATTAGATTAAATAAATAGATTAGCTCCTTCTATACTATTTCGTTCTGGCGTCACTCATGTTCTGCGAAAGAAGGAGATTAAAAGATGAGATCATGTTATTTTAAATATGCAAAGCACCTGCTCCACTTGTCGAAATTATGTCATAACCATACATTGACGGAGAAATTCAAAATTCATGACGCAAGTGTTACCCTTTTGGATGTTTCGTCATCACTTTCAAAACTCATGGACAACAAAGCCCAACCAGCACACGATGTCGTCCACTGCTTCCTGACCGAAGATTAAAAATTAAGTGTCTTTTTCTGTGTGTATATATGTGTTTTGTTTATTTTCTTTATTTTCGTCATTTACTCCGCCTTTTCAAAATGGCGGGTTATAAATAAATTACTTACTTACTTACTTATTATTTTGTTCGAGGACTAAAAAGCTAAAACGCCCCTGCTGGGGCCTTGAACTTTCCCTTTTTAGAACATAACACGTTCATAACTTTAAAGAAAAAATTTAGGATTATATCTGTTGCCATTTGTAGCAACAAATTGTGACACATTTTGTGAAACATGTTTTAGTTAAAGATGACACAAAAAGCACATTTTAGAGAACAAAAATGATACAATGCTTCAAAATTATTTGGCAGCCCTGCTGGCAAGTGGACAATAGATTGGGTGCATTATATCATAGTGAAACACAGATTCAGAACCTGATTTTCGCTCTAGAATTTGGAGCAGTGGCAACTGTATCGATCCAACCTATTATACCGACTGCGCAATGTCAGTGTAAACCATTATGCATTGAAAATCGAAGTCGAATCCAATGAATCCTGAAATATCAGCCAGATCGCGTCTTAAGCGTATGGTTTCCTGTTGGCTAATTGCCGGTGGAAAGGATTCGATTCGATTTTCCTTCGGCAAAACAGTAACGTCAATAGTGTCTGAAACTTGTTCGCCCACCGCCTCTCGGGTTTAAACCTCGATATAGCTCGTGAAGATTCGTGTACGGAACACGAGTTTGCTTAAACTTGGCGTAGCGTCGCAAAATGTCCTTGAATTGTGCGTTAGGATTAGCGTAGATATGATAGTCTCCGCCGACTCTCATCTTCCTGACTTCCTTGTTTTCTTCGTAGCTTGTTCTTCATGTGAACCGACGGCTGAGTCGAGATCGGCCGCGTATGCGAGGCCTTGTAGAATTTCACAAGTGGACTGCGTATTGGTTTCTTCAGTCAGCATAGCTTGTGAGATTCCATCCACCATAGATTCTATCGCTGCAATTCTCGTTTCCACCTCTGTCACCGTATCTTTACTTCCTACATCCATCCTTCCGCTTTTCTTTCTTATGCTTCTTTTTCTTCCTCTCGTCATCATACCACATGGCTCCTTCTCTTTTTCTTCATCTGTTCCTTCGTAAGATACCATGAATTCTGATTTTTCTCCCTTCTTTTTTGCTTCTCTTTCGCTATCATGCAGTTCTCTAGATTTTCTTTCTATTTCTTTATGAGCTTTTGCTTTCAAAATCTCTATTTCCAGATCAATTCTGCTCTCTATATCGTGGCTGTACAGAGGATCCTCAGGTTGTCTTGTCTGCAAAAAGAGAATTCGATTTCGCTGTCGAGGTTCGGCTGTTTTTGATACGTAGTTGTGCGCCAACGACTAGTAATTGTCGGCGTTTCAACACAGTTCTGCGCAATATGACCAGGAAGGTTGCACCGCCCGCATGTTTTAATTTGGCCGTCGTACCAGACACGCATTCTCATCCCGTCAGTTATTACGAATGACGGGATATTTTCAGTGATGTG
Organism: Branchinecta sandiegonensis; assembly: GCA_030848855.1. Classification (NCBI taxonomy): domain Eukaryota; kingdom Metazoa; phylum Arthropoda; class Branchiopoda; order Anostraca; family Branchinectidae; genus Branchinecta; species Branchinecta sandiegonensis. Next base: position 15,820,820 of record JAUPMV010000016.1, on the reverse strand, counting down.
TTCGCTCAATGATAGCCTAGTTTTCGCAGTTTCTAGATAACCTTATCCCTGGTACGTTTCCCTTCTACAGCTTACGACTCTTCCGTAGCGTTCCATTTCCTCTTTTACCACGTTGGGATCCATTTCGAACGGCACTATTCCATCCATTTCGAACGGCATCTATTTTTACAGTTGTTGGTCTTTTTTCGCAGTTTTCAACTTTTACGTACCGTACTCTTCCCGCGTGTTCAAGGATCAGTTCTCCGTCATGGGCCTTCTCTAGGAAGTTTTCTAGCTCTTTAGTACTTACGAATTTCACATATAAGTTCCTTTTGTATCGTAAGTTTGATGAATCTATTCCTACGATTTGTTCCTTTCGAAGCCCGTTGCTTTTCAGCCATCCATGAATCTGGAGCTCAGAAAGTATTTCTTGCTCCTCAAAATCCTCGAAGCTCAGAAAAGCCGTAGTTTTTCTCTGGTGCTTAAATACTGTTCTTCCGTTTTCCATATTTAGCCTCACTATCCTACTTCTTTTTTTTTATTTTTACTAACACAATAACCTAAGCTAACCTATCAAATCAAAACTCAAAGCAATCTGGCTCTCACCCAAACTCGATCGCTGCAATTACGTTTGCATATGCACACGACAATTGCCCATTCAAGACTGTTGCGTTTTGCAAGTTGATCCCAAATGAAAACGAGAATTCAGCCTTCGCTTCGGTCGACCCGTGCCTCTGTTGGCTTTTTCGTGAACTTTCTGGTGACGACACATCCGCTTGCAACAGTCCGTTTAGCGACCTGTGTGAGAAGTGCGGAAGAACATCGAAAAATTTGTAGTTTTTTTTTAGACTACTGTATCGTGAACCCAGCGAACGGATTGATCGTATGCAGCGTTCAGATAAACAAGCTTTGACGTTACTGTGCGTCGAATAGTGTCTTGTTTGATACTTCCCAAAAATGGCTTGAGTATCACGATTGTAGGATTCGATGCCACTATTCGTTTGAAGTAGTTCAAAGAGTTGACGTGCAAAGATTTTCTCCAACGCTTTTGCCACTTCCGTTCCACTCTTTCAAGGGCTTCGCGAAAACCTAACGCGAATAAACGTCAATTACAAAAAGAATAAACGTCCATGGTTTGTTAGCGCCCAAATGACCACCCTGCAGCTGCATTTGGTCTGCTTGCCCATTTCCGATGGATACAGAGCTCTGACCTGACGAAACGAAGCAGGCCTTACACGCCGATTGCGTTGTAAAGTGAAGGATGGCTGGGACTGTAATAATCTACCATTTCCCTGCGTTGAAAGGGTGTGTGGTGCTGACAGGCTTTCGGGAGAACCAACATTAGTATGAATTTGTGCTAAGCCATGCATGAATGTTTCAGACGAGCAGACACGGGTTGCTGATTTCGTAACTGCAACTCTTTTTCCCCCGAGGATAAAGGGGCACTAAATGCAAATGTCCCCTGTCATTTTGTAATTGGTGTGTCTTCAAAGGTACTAGTATGGTGGTAAGTAGGTGACGTTCCTGCAAAGAACGATGTCTGGCCCTCTCTGAGTGTTTTTAGTTCACGGAATACCTATTTGTTTCGAACAAGCCCTACGGGGAAGCGATTGCGATGCGGAAATTCGGCTTAAAACGAATCAAACGGAAAAAGATGGCGTCGGTCTCCACACAAATCGCGCAGAACATCAGAGGCGACGTACTGATTTTGATTAATTTCGAATCTGTTCAAATCCGGATCGAACACAAGGCCAGGCATCGTCTTGAGTGCTTTCAATGCAATATCTCCACTTGAACGATAGCTACTCGGAAGCAAGTTCGGAATTTCAAGAGTTGGAATGACAGACGAATCCACTGCTTGTGTGCCGTCACTAACAGAGGGATCAGTCTTTTGCTGATAACATCTACCGACTGAACTTGTACGGGTTTCTACAGCTGTTTGGATTGCTTCTGGACCCGCTGAATTGTGTTTTCCAAGGTATACAGTTTAATATACTCTCCCAAAGTTTCATCATCGAGAAGCGAAGTCAGATGTTCTTCTAGGGTAGTCGCAGGCGACGAAGAGCTTTCAAAAATTGGAAGCAATTTATTACAGCTTCGCTCTGTTGGCCGAAAGCTTTCATCACTTTATCCTCGTGAGCGCACTTAAATGCCCGCTGACCACGGGCAGAAGTAAAGAGAATATCAACCCGCCGTTTTGTATAAGTTTTTCTCGTTTGTCTCTTTTTGTGACTTTCTTGTTGACCAGTGTGCGAAGTAGGTCCCTGTGTTTGAACAAAGATTTTCGAACCCCGTCCGACACTTCAACGTTATCCCGTTGAAGAATTACCCTAGGTTCGAACAGAGCAAATCGCGGCGACGAACGAGATTTTTCAATCGTAGCGACAGGAGATTATTATCGCTTAGATGTTCACACTGAATTTTAGTCGGCAACAGAATTTAACGCGAAAAATTTGAAGAAAAAAAATCCCTTTTCTCGCTTTTCATGCAAAATGGGGTAGAACTGAAAAGCAATAATTAATTTTTCTAAAAGTGAATCATCAAAAAGGTCGTTCATGTTGCTGTTGCGAGCATAAAATCGCACTGTCGCCAGATTAAAGTTGAATTTTCCCAACATTGAAAATCGCCTGACGAAGCAACAGAAATCGCCGATTTTTGCGACGAAAATCTCGGCGATGGCCGATATCGCCTCATTGTGAACGTCTGTGTGAACCTAGGGTTAAGCATAGGCTACAGAGCGATTTCAAAAACTCGTCCGGGGCTTGTGTTAGCACACTTTCGCGTAGTTTTCTTTTTTTCCACGTTACTGAAATATCGGTTGCTGACGTCTATGCTGACTCAGTGACATTGTCCGACTACCTGTTTTTTTGCCATCAGTGCCGGATTTATATACACCGTGATGCACGGTTGAAAAATATTGGTCAGAAGGCGCAAATTTTATCACTGACGGTCAAGTCAATGGCAACGTAACCACACTTCCGTGCAGTAGCCATTTCGTAGGCGGAGAGTAACAGCTTCCGTTCAGAGTGAAATATTTGTGAACCTAGCGTGATGATAGAACTTTAGTCACAATCATGTGCGTTAGGTTGAGTGTCAATTGACGAATGGGTTTAGCACGGGGAAACAAGTTGTGTAAATCGTCACACACGTGATACTGTGATGATACGAAGGGATTGAATTTGAACCAATAGGAATTCTTTGAATCTCTGTTACTTTTTAACTTCAATAACGATGGAGTGTTTTCGCGTGTGTGTTTTGTATCAATAAAAAGTTATTCGAGTCTTAAATGTCTGTTCCTCGTACCAGCGAGATCCGCCTCCCTTTATCTTCCTATACGTCTATCTCTGCGTATAGAGATAAGCCGCGAGTTCACCCGGTAGCCCGCGATCGATCGCGTCCCGTAGCTGCTGAATCACTCGCATCCGACCGGGCACGTAAATAATGGCTTCCGCTGGTACTGAAAAGTTCCAAAACAGCCAGCCACCACCAGTACGGAAACCCCAACAGTTTGCCCCCCTCCCCATGCTTCCCTGTCTCCCAAGGCAGGGACAGCGCAACGCATGCGCAGCCAAGCGGCCAAACGAAGAACTCTGTTCTCGTAATCATTCTGTATCGAGCACACATACTAGTGCTTTCTCCAGTCTAGTAGTCTAAGGCCCTGTGACGTAGGTTAGTAGAGCGTCGGACTCGCAATCACAAGATCGTTGGTTCGATCCCATCGCATGCCAGCCTTTTGAAGCGATGCAAATGGTGCACACAACACGACGACGAGTTGGCACCTCCTGGCAACCATCCACTTCCCCGATCTAATTACCTCGAGACTTCAAAATCTTACCCAGGCAGCAAGTTAAAGGTCCACCGCCTTCACAAGTTCAGCTTCAAATTTTAAGATCGATTCAAATCTCAACTCCAAGAGTTGAAACGTCATTAGATTTCAACTCAAGACTTCAAACGTCTTAAGATTTCATCTCAACACTTCAAACGTCTTAAGATTTCAAACAAAGACGTTCAAACCTACGAAGATGTCAAAGGAGGACGTTAAAACGTTTTCAGATGTTCAAGGTCAAGATATCAGAAGTGCTAAGATGTTCAGGTTCAAGATTTCAAACGTCTTAAGATGTTGAAATTCAAGATTTCAAACGCGATAATATGTTGAAATTCAAATTTTCTAACGTCATAAGACGCTGCGGCCCTATGGGTATGTGTCTTATCACACCACTTAGGGGTAAGGAGACATGCTGAATTCGTTTTGAGCTGTATTTTTTGCCAAACAAGTATTTTATCCGGAATCCGGCTGAAAGCGGAAATTTGGCAGAAGTAGTTTGATCAATTCCGTCAAAGTAGATACGACGTAGGCTATAGGCTAAATACACATGCTGACTGAGATGATTATCATTGGCCTTAATCTGTTTCTAAATCTTAATAACAAAATGTTTAAGAAGTCTGTCGAAGATCGAATATCTACAAGACCCAACTGTCAGGATCAAAGATTAAATTTTGGGATCACATCGACACCTTTGGTCTTGTCTCTGAGGAAGTCCCTTTTTAAGACGGAATGCTAATGTTTCTTAGGATAGAAGATTGGGTTCATCTTGTCTTCTGCAGCTAGATCATCTCTTGTCATCAAAGTCGAATACTAAAAATTATAGGGGGGGGGGGGTATGTATCCGAATGAACTTGAGCTTATAGGACAGGTACGAAAGCTTTTCTGTCATCTCCTTAATACTTTTCAGATCCGAATAGTAAATGTGTTTAGAGCGGTTAAAGTTTGTGTTTCTTAAAAAAAAATGAACTTATTTCATCTGAACATTTTACGACAACAACTAGGGTATTTTTGTTCTTCAGTAGAAACCTTTGTTAACTTGTTTCAGAGATTAAAAGAATGCCAAGCTTATACAAACATACTTTTGTCTTAATTGGTCATATCGTTTTATCTCCAAAAGTTCATTCTCATTCTGTACCAGATACTGTTTTCGTTTAGAAAACTAACTTAACAACTTAAGAAATACAAATATCCGAGACTAGAGCTTGATAGAAGGTGTTTTCAACCACACAACATTTTCAAAATCTACAGGAAATTTCTGTTATTTCCTATTTCGATCCTTACGATCATTTTTAGTTGAGTGTTCCTTGGAACAATCCAATATTGCGAGCGCTGTAGCAGCTTTCGGCTTTCGGTTTCCGGTTTTCAGTTTTCACCGTATTTTGTGGAGCTCATAATTGGTGAGCCAGTGCAAGTATCAAGTTCAAACTTCGTACACTAGTGGGCAGTGGGGTCTAGTTGTGCCTTTTTGGGGTCCCATCCCGGTTCAGGGGCAAATGGGCCCAGATTGCCCAGCGAATAATGTTCATAAATTGACCAGAACTGTACATAGGACGACGAAAATTCCTTCTACATGTAGATCCTAGGGCTGGCAAATTGCTTTTAGAGTTGCACCTCCGTCACCCGTCCCGTTCATGGGCAACTGGGCCCAGATTGCCCAGGAGTAAAGTTTGTTACCCGTGACAGGAATCGAAGGGTATCAAGTTGAAACTTGGTAGGTTTGTGAGCACTGGAGTCTCTTTTTACTTTTTGCATGTCCTAAACCCCACCCCCACTTGGTTCAGGGACAATTGGGCCCAGATGGCCCATTTTTTTAATGTAACTTGACAATAACTGGAGATAAGGCGATGCAATTCCTTTGTGCTTTTAGATCATAGGGGTTGGAGATATATATGTGGAGTTGAACCACCCCTACCCTCCCCGTTCATGGGCAAGTGGGCCCAAAATTGCCCATGAAAAGGTTTTTGACCCGTGACTGGTATCAAACTCTAAGCTGGTGTACCTGAGGATAAAGAGGTGTAAATACGCATTTTGCTGGGTTCTGACCCCCTCCCCACCTCCCGTTCATGGGCCGCTGGGCCCAAATTTTCCGTGAGTTAAGCTCGTCTGAGACAGGTCTCAAGTCCTTCTCGTGTATATTCGGGAGATATATCTATGGATGAGGATTTTGGTGCAAAAGCAACAAACAAGACGACGTGACATACTTTAATCTTTAATGAACAGTTGGAAACTGGACTGTTTTGTTTTATGATTGATGATATGCCGTTCTTAATGAATTGTGACAAAGGGGGTATTAGACTGCTACGATTTGGTTTATTGCACTTGTTACCTTGCTAATAGAAAAGAGGTTTAAAGGGTCGGACTTGCTGGCAGTCCTTTGTTGGAGCTCAAGCTATTCGTTATCTTTAATGAACAGTTGGAAACTGGACTGTTTTGTTTTATGATTGATGATATGCCGTTCTTAATGAATTGTGACAAAGGGGGTATTAGACTGCTACGATTTGGTTTATTGCACTTGTTACCTTGCTAATAGAAAAGAGGTTTAAAGGGTCGGACTTGCTGGCAGTCCTTTGTTGGAGCTCAAGCTATTCGTGCAAGTTCTTCAACATTTCTTTGGATTTATACTTGCCGTTTATTTACATTTAAAGCTTTTAAAGTGGAACGATTACAAATTAGGTTATTTCAGCACTTAATTGGTTATTGGGGATGTGAATTGTCTTGGTTCTAAAGCCGTTTGTCTATAAAATGTGAGAAACATTTTACTTTCACAATCCACGTCCGAGCGCTTGTGCACTTGTTATTTTTGGTTTAGCTTGCGAATTAGCGGTCTAAGTTGGTATTTAGTTCAATAAATAATGTTTTCCTTTGGTGCAGGTTACGGTGACGGCAGGTTTGATCCGCACTCTAGCTACGGGTGACCAAAGTAAGTTTTTTTGTAAATTAAATTCGTAAAGTTTTTGAAATTGTGTACCTACTTCACATGTTATATCTCATGGTGCTCCACCAAAAATAAAAAGAAAGCGTTACTTTTGCTTACAGGTCCAAATTTTCAGACAGAAGACTTCGCCGAGAGACGGTTGGTAAATAAATATAAGATTTAAAAATGCGTGCGTAAAGTTCCTGAACACCAGGAAGCAAGATCTATAGTTAGAAATACAAACGGTAGCAAGCGGAAACGGCGTCAACATATTTATTTTCTATGTATTTCTGTCAAAACTTTTAATTTCTGTTGCACTGTAACCACTGTAAGAGACTACAGTGGCTTTCACAGCATAGAAATCGAATTTGACCTATCCGTCAACATAGAAGCATTCGCTTAGCCTAATGTAAAAGAATCTCGTAAATCGTCGAAAAAAGGGCTAGAAGCTCATATGGCACTTGCAAGGCTGGATCAGAGGATGAAAGTAGGCATTACGCCAATTCGTGGGTTTGTTGTCATTATTTGCAAGCTAAATCCTTGAGATAAACATGATCATTGGCCCTTGGAAATCACGAGAATGTACCGTTTATCACGAAAATATATACTGGCTCAAAAGTATTATCTGTACTTTAAGGAATTCACTTGTAAGCTAAACTCCTGAGGCAACAAGAGCTAAGAGCTCATATTGCACTTGATACGAGTAGGTGGTACACGAAAGAAGATGAGAACGTCACAGAATACCCTGCCATCCAAAAATGTGATTCGGACCTAGAAATAGTATATCTAGCTTCACTCAAGTCTGAGCATTACCGGCATCGCCTCGGGACATCTAGGTAAATTGATTTTTCTATCTTCCAAGTTTCAACTCAGTAGATCCACTCGTTTGGTCCCTACACATGCCTCACGATTTCCGGTACCCCCCTCCAACTCCCCCTACCGCGGTGGAATCTGGTTCGGACTCCTATATTGATCATTTGAAGCATTCTCTGTTACCGCCTATAAAGTTTTACTCAGATCTATAATTTTTTTGGGAACTTCCGTTAACTCTCACCCCTCCCTCACCGTTGTTGAATACAGTTCGAACCCTAAAATATGTCATCTAGGGCATGTGAGATCTCTACATTCCAAGTTTCGTTGGAATCGCGCTCCACTTGTTTGACCCCTTTGCGAGCCACATCATTTCCGGAACTCCCCTTCCAACTCCCCCCCGCTGTGGCTGAATACGACTCAGAATCATAAAAGTCGCAGATCTGACATGTCCTATTCCCGTTCCTCAAGTTTGACTGGAATCAGAGCATAGCCTATCTGAAAATTTCCGATTCCGTTTCACCCCCCCCCCCCCCCTCCTATACCCTGGCCGGATTCGATCCAGACTCCAAGTAACAAATCAAGGCCGCATACAATCAGTACTGTCCAACTTGCATCCCTTTCTGTCCATCCGTCTGGTTTTTGCGGATGTGAAAAAGTCCACATCAGTTCTTATCACCCATAAAGTTTCACTCGAATCGGACCACCTGTTCGCAGTTTCCGGAAGCCACTGATTTCCGGATTCCCCTTCCCTCAACTACCCAAAGATGGTCGGATCCAGGAAAACAAAATTTCCTAGGACATTATGTCTAGTCCTTAAGTCACTAATACACCTGCAAAGTTTCATCGGTCCTTAGAAGATCTGGAACTCTTCTAACTGGCGGTCAGCGGAATTCCGGCAAACACTATCCAACAAATCGGACCACCTGTTCACAGCTTCCGGAAGCCACTGATTTCCGGATTCCCCTTCCCTCAACTCCCCACAGTGCCCAAATCTGGTCCAGTTATGTCAACGATGTATTTAGCACTTGTGTGTGTTCTTCCCACCAAGTTTCATCCCGATCCCTCCACTCTAAGTGTTTATCAAGATTTCCGGTTCCTTACCAAGATTTCCGGTTCCCCCCTTCAGCTCACCCAAAGTCTTATGCTTTTGGGGGTCCATGATATGCCTGCCAAGTTCCATCGTCCTAGCTTACGTGGAAGTGCCCGAAGTAGCAACACCTGAACAGACCGACGGACGGACAGAAATTGCGATCGCTATAAAGGTGTATACAAATTTATTTTTAGGCAATCGTGGGTTCATCGAGATCATGAAAATGTTTATTTAGCTTAAAGGACCCCTCTTGCTTATTCTGCCTTTTATCCTATCCCTGGCTCCGTTAGGGGTTATAAGCTTATGAAATCCCCGCCTTTCGGCACTTTTTTGTTTGGTACCTACGCCATTTTAGCGCTTTTCCTCCTTAGCCGACTTTGGTCAGTCAGGCGACGCAAACTGAGCTTCAACGAAAGCTTCGCGAAAGCTTCAAGGTTCGCCGAAACTCTTTCACACAAAAGGAAATGAGAAGCTTAAACTTATTATTTTTCTTTTGTGAAGGCAAGGTAGACCATCGGACATACATTCTGTTGTTGACTTTTCTGTTTCGCTGGATTTTCCCACTTGTTAACCACGGCATGTTCAGTTTTCAAATATCTTGCGTCCAACCGCCGCGTCGGAGAGCAGGAAGGCTGGATAGAGTCGATAAGCGCTAACAAGAAAATTGCTTGCTTCACGTGGGATGTAAAAGTATTTTTGAAAACGATATTTCTGTGCCGTTCCATCGAAAAAAGATCGTTACTAGCAAGAGTTCTGCTTTGAAAGTATTTTTTTGTACTTTCATTCCGATCGCTTCTCTCGAAGCGTGTCACAAGATTTCCGGTTTACCCTCCTAACTCCCCCCCCCCTCCCACACACACACACATTCATCGGATCCGGTCCGGGCTTGAAATGGGACATTTGAAACACGATGTCTTTCTATATACTAAGTTTCATTTAGATCCGATTAGCCGGTCGAAAGTTATGCATACCTCAAGATTCAGGATTCCCCCCCCCCTCCCGCGATGGTCGGCCTTTTTCTAATGATCAATCCAAGTTTCATTGTCCTAGCGCATCTCGAAGTACCTTAACTTGCGATCACCAGATCCAGACCCTCCAACTCCCCCCACAGTGCCCCAATCCGTTCCGGTTCTATCACTGATGTATCCAGGGGTTCTTCCCACCAAGTTTCATCCTGATCGCTCCTCTCTAAGCGTGAAACAAGATTCCCCCCCCCCCCCAATTCATCGGATCCGGTCCGGACCTGAAAGGGGACATACAAAGACATGTGGTCTTTCTAAATATCAAGTTTCATTATGATCTGGTCACCCGTTTGGAAGTTATATATTCCTCAAGGTTCCGGATTCCCCCTCCCTCCACTCCAGGTTAATCTGGTCGGATCCCTGATTAGCCTGACAAGTTTCATTGTCCTAGCCCATCTGGAAGTAACCTAACTCCGCATCACCGGAATTAAGGACCCCCCCCCCCCAACTCCCCCCCCCCCCCCCCCAAAGTGCAAGAATCCGGCCCAGTTCTGCCAATGATGTACCTAGGGCTCGTTCTTCCCACGAAGTTTCATCCCGTTAAACAATAGGTTTTATGTCATGGTGTTAGGGTTACTGTTCTAGGCTTCTGCCTTAACCGTAGCCGCTCAACCGAGTGGCCTGAAAGGAAGGGCTCTTCCTTTCAGCTCACTTAGTTGTTCTCGTAGTCTTTCAACACGGTAGCGTCTTATCGAAGGCGTAGATGTGTTCGTACGGTTCTAGTTATGTTCAGGTTCAGGACACGTTTATTGTTCTTTACTCACTGTTGTGTTGTCTCCTCCAAGCTTCACCACACTCTGAACTAAAAGTCACTGAAGAAGCCTCGACCAAGACTTCTTCTGACGTCAAGCCCGCCTTGCTCTGCTTTCACTGATCTCCCTGCGGTCCTCCCGTTCTAACCGCAAACTCTCGCTCGAGTTCTAAGCGTAACGTTAGTACTTGATCCCGAATTCGGAAACAATATTTCCTTTTAAATCTTGGCTGAATTGAAACGGTTTGGGAACGATGTTTCTTTAAATCTGACTTGAGTTCAAAAGGTAAACCAGGTAAAACTATAAATATAAAGATATGAAGACCCTTCTTAACACCCGATCATATCACTCTGAGCGTGACACAAGATTTCCGCCCCCCCCCCCCCACATTCATAGGATTCGGTCCGGATGTGACATGGGACATCTGAGACATGACGTCTTTCCAGATATCAAGTTTCATAAAGGTCCGATCACCTATTCGAAAGTTATACAGGCTCCTAAATTATGGATTCCGCCGTCTCCCGCTCACCCACGATGGTCGGATCGGGCAAAGGGCTATTTCCAAGTTAGTTTGGTCGGGTCCTGATATGCCTGCCAAGTGTCATCGTCCTATCACATCTGGAAGTACTCTAACTCGAGAACAGTGGCCTGACTGACAGACAAAAGGGATGCGGAGCTGCAAGTGCCACAAAAATTTATACTCGAAATAAACAAAGTTGGAAGCTCATATGGCACTTACAGGGCTGGGTCAGAGGACGAAAGTAGGAATTCATGAATTCGTGGGCTTGTTGCCATCATTTGTAAGCGAAACTCTTGAGATAAGAATGATCGCGGGTCCTTGGAAATCACGATTGAGAATGTATCGATCGTAAAAACTATCTTATTTTTGCATTTGGCTGTGATGATGCGCACTTTAAACGCGCTAGGGATTCATCTGTAATGAACACTCTTGAAGCACAAATGATGATAAGCTCATCAGGATCATGAACATGTATATTTTTCTCAAAATTATTTTTTGTACTTTTAGGAATTCACAAAAGTATTTTTTTTTACAGAAACACTCTTGAAGCACAAATGATGATAAGCTCATCAGGATCATGAACATGTATATTTTTCTCAAAATTATTGTTTGTACTTTTAGGAATTCACAAAAGTATTTTTTTTTACTTTTCTGTTAAGATGCGTACTTTAAGGGTGATAAAAATTAATTGCTGAGTAAAACCCTTGAGGCAAAAATGACCGTGGACTCATGGGGATGATGAAAGTATATATTTTGCTTAAAAGAATTTTTTGTGTTTGGTTAGGATTAGTTAGGATCTGAGAAGCGACAATTTCTAAGCCAATCTTGTCAAGTCTCTAAATCCAAGCCAAGTTTCATCGTCCCATCACAACTGGAAGTACCTTAGTTTGCTATCACCGGAATTACCCCCCCCCCCCCCACCCCCCAACCAACTCCTCTCACAGTGCCTGAGCCCGGTCCGGTTCTGCCACTGATGTATCTATACGGCGTGTGCATGTTCCTCCAACCAAGTTTCATCCCGATCGCTCCACTCTAACCGTGTTATAGGATTTCCGGACCCCCCCCCCCCTCCCCCAGCATTCATCGGATCAGGTCCGGACGTTAAATAGGATATTTGAGACACGAGTTCTTCCAAACATCAAGTTTCATTAAGATCCGATCACCCGTTCAGAAGTTCTACATACCTGAAGATTCCGGATTGCCCCTCCCTCTACTCCCCCCCCCCCGCCCGATGGTCGGGTCGGGGAACTGACTATTTCTAAGCCAATCATGTCAAGTCTCTAATGTTCATGCCAAGTTTCATCTTCCTAGCATATCTGGAAGTACCTTAACTCGCTATCACCTGAATTCCGGACCCCCCCCTCTAACTCCCCCCACAGTGCCCAAATCCGATCCGGTTGTATCACTGATGTATCTAGTTCTTGTGCTTGTTCTTCCCGCCGAGTTTCATCCTAATCGCTCCACTCTAAGCGTGTCACAAGATTTCCGGTTGACCCCTCCGACTACCTCCCGTATTCGTCGGATCCGGTCCGGACTTAAAACGGGACATCGGAGACATGAGGTCTTTCCAAATATCAAGTTTCGTAAAGATCCGATCACCCGTTCCAAAGTTATACATTCCTCAAGATTCCGGGTTCCCTGTCCCTCCACTCCCCCCCCCCCCCACGGTGGTCGGATCGGGGAAGTGACTACTTCCAAGCTAGTTTGGTCGGGTCCTTGATATGCCTGCCAAGTTCCATCGTCCTAGCCCTTCTAGAAGTACCCTAACTCGAGAACAGCGGCCTGACAGACCAAACGACAGACCGACAGAAAAGTGATAGGTAACAGGCACTTGAACGAAGCTGCAAGTGCCATAAAAACTAATAAAATCAACATAAAATATATAGTCGCTTAGCCTAATGTAAAAGATTCTCGTAAATCGTAAAATGAATTAGAGAGTGAGAGAAAAATTAGAGACAGAATTTACAAAACAAATACATGGTTAAAACTCCTACTCTTTGGTCTCCAAATCTTATCAACCATATTGTTAGGACAGACGGACGGACAATCTTTACGAAGTGCTAGGTATCCTGTCGCTGACGCTTTGGGATCCCAAAAAGGGCTATACTATGTTGGAATCAGAGATGGGTGAATCCGGATTCGGATTCTAATCCAGGATTCGTTCTTTTAGCCGGATTCGAATCCGGATTCGAATATCCTGCTTGTAAGGCTGGATTTGCCAAACAAACTCGGATTTCCAACTTTGAATCTTACGAATCCGCTCCAGTTTCTAATCTTTTACAAGCACACATGAAAACCTAGAAATATGGTTGTCCGAAAAAAAGTTGAACAAAAGTTGTCCGTCCGTCCGTCTGTGAGTACGATAACTGTCGAAGGGAGTGATATATTTTGATGGAAGTTCGTGTGAGGATTCTTTGGGCCCGGGGTAAGGTCAAGTTCGTAGATGGGCTCTGTATCCCTACATTTAGCGGTGAGGGAGGGGGTTCCAGTTAAGGGGCAAACAAAAAAAAGCTAATGTGATAGTCGATTATGTGGTAAGAAGACATGGGTTATGGCCCACCGTGAACTATTTTTATAGAAGTTGATTTTTTGGTTTGTTGTTGGAGTGTATGATATCTTGTTTTTGTAATTGTGTCAAGTTTCCCGACATGGCCCTTGGGCTTTATTGGGAATAAATTCATTCATTCATTCATGCTTAACACGATGATGAAAAGTAGTTCGTCGGGAATCCGACAAAAACATGAAACTTTGCTAAAAGTAAAAGTTTTATTTGATGTTGATTAGATGTTCGGTTGAGGGGTAAAAAGACATGCTGAACACTTATATGAAAATCATTTTCTACCCAGACAAGCAGTTCGCCCGGAATCCGGCCAAATTTGTTAAAAATAAAAGTTTTATTTGTATTTGATTAGATATACGATTTAGGACTGAGAAGAGATAGTGAATCCTTATATGACAATCCTTTTTTACCCGGAATATAGTTCGCCCGGAATCCGGCTGGAACCGGAAAATTTGTTATAAGTTAAATTTTTATTTGAAGTTGATTAGATGTTCGATCTAGGGTAAAGAAGATACGCTGAATTCGTTTTTCAGCTTTCTTTTTTCGCCGGACAAGAACTTCCGGAATTCGGCAGAAACCTGAATATTGGCAAAAGTAAGACAGGAAGTATTCGTCAAAATATATATGATTTGTAGGGGTAACACATGCTGAATCCATATCTGAACTTGGTTTTCTCAGATGATTAGCTATTTGGCCTTAATCTGTTTCTGAATTTGAAAGTAAAATATTCAAGGAGTCTGGCGAAGACTGGATCTGGCAAGGGCAAGACCCAACTGTCTGGATCAATATTTTTAATTTTTGGGATCCCATCGAAACCTTTAGTCTTGTTTAACAAGTGAATAATGTAGCACATAAACAATTGTAATTTAGTATTTTTTATAGTATTTAAAAGTCATTGAACGGATCAGTTGGTTTAGGCATCGTTCCGTTTTAGGCATTGTATTTTGTACTACTCAGTTCTGAAGGAAATAAATAAATAAACATTCCGTCTCATTTGCTTTAGGCATCGACGCTTTTTGGTTAACTCTGATTTCTAAACTGTTACCCATGTACATGATTCGATTTTTGTTAAGGTCGGATTCGAATCCTCAGCACGAAATGGTGGATTCGATTCGTACCTAGTCCTGGGTTCGGTTTCGAATCCTTTCAAGGTCGGATTCGCCCATCTCTGGTTGGAATTGCTGAAGAACGAAGAACTGTGCATAGCTGATCGGGTGGGAAAATATTCTACGACGGAATTTTAATCCTGATTATTCTTTTTCCAGACGGAAACGTTTACTACGGATATCTCTTGTGGGTAATTGCCTGCAGTTTCCTGATTGTTGCTGCCAGAACGGTAAACGCTTTATTTATTTTCATGAAAAAACGCGAAATGGTCACTTTTGCGTTTGGTCGGAACCACCTCTGCAGAAATGACCCCTCTTCATTTTATTTTCATAGACAAACTTGAAATAGTCACTTTTGGTCGGAATCCATGCTGCAATAGTGACACACTTGGACTTTATTTATGTTCTACGTAGGACATGAGTGACAATAAAAGCTGGAAGCTCATATGGCACTGCAAGGCTGGGTCAAAGGATGAAAGCAAGAATTCGTCAATTCGTGGGTTTGTTGTGATAATTTGTAAGCAAAACTCTTTAGTTAAGAATGATCCTTGTCCTTGGAAATCACGAGAATGTATCGTTGGGAAAAAAAAAATATTTTTGCATTTACCTGTGATGATGCGCACTTTAAGGGCGCTAGAGATTCATCTGTAATGAATACTCGCGAAGCACAAATAATGATACGCTCATCGGATCAATGAACTTTGACTTTAGGGAATTCATCTGTAAGCAAATCCCTTCAGGCAAATATTATCATGGGCCCTTCTGGATCATGAATATATATCTTTTGGTCAAAAGTATTTTTTTACTTTTCGGTTAAGATACGCACTTTAAAGGGGCTAAAAATCAATTTTTGAGCAAAACCCTTAAGGCAAAAAGGATCATGGGTTCCTGGGGATGATGAAAATGAATATTTTCCTTAAAAGTATTTTTTGTACTTTGCGGTTAGGATTAGTACTTTAAGGGATGGTCGGATCTGAGAAGTGACAATTTCTAAGCCAATCTTGTCAATTCTCTAATGTCCAAGCCAAGTTTCATTGTCCTAGTAGATTTGGAAGTACCTTATTCTCGATCAAACGAATTCCAGACCCCCACCACCACCACCACCACCACCACCACCACCACCAACTCCCCTCACAGTGCCCGAACCCGGTCCAGTTCTGTCAGTGATTTATCTATTGTGCATGTTCTTCCACCCAAGTGGGATCCCGATCGCTCCACTCTAAGCGTGTCACAAGATTCCGGTTCTCCCCTCCACCCCCACCCCACCCATCCATTGGATCGCGTCCGGACTTTAAGTAGGACATTTGAGACACGAAGTCTTTCCAAATATCAAGTTTCATTAAGATCCGATCACCCGTTCAAAAGTTATAAACCTACCTCAAGGTTCCGGATTCCCACTCCCCCCCCCCCACGATGGTCGGGTCAGGGAACTGACTATTTCTAAGCCAATCATGTCAAGTCTTAATAGTCAAGCAAAGGTTCATCGTCCTAGCAAATCTGGAAGTACACCGTCGAATAAGGATGCAGTATTTGCTACTGGGGTTAATCTTATCTCTACTGGGATAAAACTAATCCGAATTAGGGATAATCTTATCTCAATAAAGACAAGATTAATCCCAGTAGCAAATACTGCAGGATTTTTTTTACAGTGTACCTTAACTTGCGATCACCGGAATTCCGCCCCCTCTAACTGCCCCCATAGTGCTCAAATCCGATCCGGTTCCATGACTGATGTATCTAGTTCTTGTGCTTGTTCTTCCCACCAAGTTTCACCTAATCGCTCCACTCTAAGCGTGTCACAAGATTTCCGGTTCCCTTCTCCGACTCCCCCCTCCCCCCCCCCCCACATTCATCGGATCCGGTCCGGACCTGAAATGGGACATCGGAGAAATGGGACATCCACTCTCCCCGTGTGGTCGGATCGCGGAAGTGACTATTTCCAAGTTAGTTTGGTCGGGTCCCTGATATACCTGCCAAGTTAAATCGTCCTAGCCCTTCTGGAAGTACCCTAACTCGAGGACAGTGGCCTGAGAGACTGACAGACCGACCTTAAAGTGATCGGCACACGGCACTTGAGCGACGCTGCAAGTGCCATAAAAACAAAACAGAGTGACAATTCACACTATCGTGCTATCGCTCTCTGGGCGCAACGCTAGTGTTGGCACCACAAATTACGGTGCACAAAACGCGGTGATCCATCACCAACTTATGGTGATTTTTGTTTGTTTTGTGTGACCAAACTACTCAGCGACGAAAGAATCGATAAATCATATGATTATTGTGGGACATTTAGGAAACTAATATATCTAAACTAATATAAAGTAATATAGCTAATATCACATGGAGGCTCTGAACTGGTAGATCTAGCGCGCCCGAAATCCGGCTGGAACCGGAAAATTTGTTATAAGTTAAATTTTCATTTGAAGTTGATTAGATGTTCGATATAGGGGAAAGAAGATACGCTGAATTCGTTTTTTAGCTTCCTTTTTTTGCCGGACAAGTACTTCCGAAATACGGAAGTACTGGAAGATCTAGCGCGCCGAGCACTTGGACCAAAAATATAGAAGGTCATTTCAGGCGGGTGAAGCGGTCATGTGCATTTTTTGCAACGTCAAACAAAAATAAATCACCCGTTCTTTAAAATTAAAATAAGAAATCCTGGCGAAGCCGCGCGGAAAGTTTTGGAAATTTTGGTGATTTTTGCGGGATGTTTGCGTATTTTTCTGATGAAGGAATACAATTACAAACATGTCATAGCAGAGTGCTAGGTAAATGTTGATGATGGTTTTGGATACCAATAGGAAATAAAACGGTACTGAACAGGGATGTGGACAATAATTTTCCTCCACGGTATTCTCGCTCGAGCTTAGCACTTTGGATCAAAAACAGACACAGTGTTATCAGGCAGGTGAAGCTGCGGTACGAAGTGTTGCAACGTCGAACAAAAATGTTCTTAAAAAAAAACAAATCATCAAAAGAAGAAATCACAGCGAAGCCGCGGGGACGTTTTTGGCAAATTTGCTTACTTTTTTCTGGAAATGTAGTGATTCTTATTGGGATCCCAAAACGTAAGTGGAGGGATACCTATGACATCGCAAAAGTTGTCCGTCTGTCCGTCCGTCCGTCTGTAAGCACGATAACTCTCGAAGGGAATGAGATATTTTGATGAAACTTGGTGTGAGGATTCGTTGGGTCGGCGGACCAGTCGAGTTCGTAAATGGGCTTTGTAGTTCTACATTTAGGGGTGGGGGTTCAAATTAAGGGGCAAACAAAATATTTTGAAACAGCTAATGTGATAGTCGATTATGGGGTAAGAAGACATGCTGAACACGATGATGAAAACCATTTGGTAATCGGACAAGACAAGTAGTATGTCCAGCAACATATGGATTCAGCGGACCTCCTTACCCGTCAATGAATATTTGGGTAAGGTTAGAGTGCTCCGTGGTCCTTACTTCTCTCCGATGTCTGGTAAAATGAATGAATGTATTTTCCATTTAATGTGTAAGTGTCAGGAGTTATAAGACCCGAGGAAAGAAATGTTTGGGGAAATGATTTGGGGGGAGGAAAGGTTTAAACAAATTTTGAAAAGTAGAAGTTTTAGAGATATTAGAAATTTGGGAAGATTCCTAAAGGTAGCCGTGATTCACAGGGAAAGTTTTTTGTAAATAGTGGTTGAGGTTATGGTTTCGTTTTTGTGTTGTTTTGTTGCTTCCATGGCCCTTCGTGCTTTTCCGGAAATAAATCTTATCTTATCTTATCTTATTAGCTTAGAAAACATACATGTTTTTACCGTAAATTCCAAACCCATCCCCTGCCTCTAAAGATAGGACTAAAGGACCCATCTACGAACTTGACCTGTACATTACCAGTGAATCCTCATTGAACAATATCTTCGCTTGATATTTCCTCGTTTGAACATCATATATCCACCACTTCGAATTTCGATTACACTAGATCTCTCCGACGTCACACAGAATAAACAAATGAATGCCGGCATCCACGCGCCGAGCTATACTAGTTTGTGAATAGGGGTAGGACTGCTAAAGCCGAAAACTGGTCGACAAATTTTGTGTTCGGTTTTCGCCGGATTCCGGGTGAACTACTTGTCAACTTTCATATTCGGATTCAGCATGTCTCCTTACCCCTAATTAACTATCTCAATAGCTTTTAAAAAATATTTGTTTTTGCCCCTTAATCTGAAACCCCCTCCCCTACCCCTAAATGTAGGGCTACAGAGCCCATCTACAAAACTTGACCATACCCTTGACCCAAGGAATCCTCATACCAAGTTTCACCAAAATACATTATTCCCTTCGAGAGTTATCGTGCTGACAGACAGACGGAACAGACGGACAACTTTAACGAAGTCATAGGTATCCCTCCACTTACGTTTTGCAATCCCAAAAAGTGGAAGTCCAAACCAGAGGGTATAACTTTAAAGCTTATATGTCCTTATTTGTGAAAGTGTCGTTGATGGACCTTGAAGCTTTCCGTTAGCATTTCGTGACTGTCAAAACTCGGCAAGGCCGAAAAAGCGCTACTAAGTCGCAAGAACGGAACGAAACAATGGCGGAAAGTGGGGATTTCAGAATTTTACAATCCGATGAAGGAGCTAAAGATAATATGAAAGGCAGAACAAGCAACACTCCAACAGTCCATTCAGCAGAAAAAAGGTGCAAACTTCTCTGACTATGACTTTTGCATAACCCTTCAGTTAAAGAAATGAAACCTTCTCTTTTCTGTTCATTAACTTATGGATCTACACTGTAAAAAAAAATCTTGAAGTATTTGCTACCGGGATTAATCTTGTCTTTATTGAGATAAGATTATCCCTAATTCGGATTAATTTTATCCCAATAGAGATAAGATTAATCCCAGTAGCAAATACTACATCTTTATTCGGAGAAACTTTTTACAGTGACTGAGATAAGATTATCCCTAATTCGAATTAATTTTATCCCAATAGAGATAAGGTTAATCCCAGTAGCAAATACTACATCTTTATTCGGAGAAACTTTTTACAGTGTAGTGTGCTTTATCAGTATGATGGATGCTGATAATAAGGCGAGGTTGGACAAACGAGAATTATCCGCTTGGAATACTGTACTGGTATACAGCCAATCGTTGCACATCTTGTCCAAAACTAACTTAAAGTTTAACTGAAAAGCCAACTTCTTTTATTTAAGGGAAATTTGTTAAGGGATTTTTTTTTTACCATTTGCTCTAGTATGACGTTCAGAATATCCACTGCCGTCCTAACAACGCAAAATCCTTCTATAAGGCGGAAAATAAGAATCTCGATACAAAGGCGGGTTTTCGGTGGCCAGTGATAATCGGAAGGTGGCTCACTGCGTACTTATTTTCTTAAATAATTTTGTCAAGAATACAACGTAGGCACAAGATCATAGAGGTACAAAAAATCCGACTGGCAAATTACATTGTATGAATATCGGTTATTAAAGGTTAACTTCAGACATCGAGGTTGTTATTCTGATATGAACCGAGATGGAGGTATGTTCACTATCATAACTTTTTCGAACAGAATATTTTTATAGGTAGGACTTATTCTTCTTTTGTTGTACTTATTTGCTGCTTTTGTAGGGAATTTTTGTTTCGTGAAATGGCAACTCTAGCCTACTATAGAAATGTGAAAATGACTACTGTTGTGACCCGTGCATTTCAGTTTATAACAACACAATCCTTATCCAACACCGTCTTTTTCGTTTGTGGCGAAGCAGAGCATCTAACGGCGGGCTCGACAGATAGAATTAATCAAGGCGTGCTCTGAGAGATATTAGAATTAATCAACCTTAAACCGGTGTTGCCACTGGTTGCAGAATTCTGCGATTTGTCGTACATTTTCGTTTCTCCTATAGTGGAATTTCCGTGTGATTTGTGGTACCTCTATGCGCTTGTATTTTTGTTGTATGCCTTACGAGAAAGGCTTATGAATTTTTCTTTGTTCAGGCAATCTTCACCAATTTCATGGCATCTGCGGGTCCGGACCGGATCCGAGCACGGTTGGAAGGGTAACGTAATTTCCGGAAAAAATGCTCAGATTTACGTTTCTCACACCAACTACTCGTAACAAGTGCCATATGAGCTCGTAGCTCTTGTTCGTAAAAATAGTAAATTTTTTCTCAAAAACAGTAGGTTTTTACGCCCCTCAGCCCAAGTGCCATATAGCGATCGCATTTTCTGTCCGTCAGTCGGCCCCGGTTTTGCTAGTTCGGGCACTTCCACAAAAGCTAGTACGAAGAAACTTGGCAGGCATATCAGGGACCCGACCAGATTAAATAGGAAATAGTAACTTCCCCGATCCGACCATCTGGGGGGGGGGGGGGAGGAGTGGAGGAAGGGGGATGCCGAAAAATCGAGGTATTTTTAATTTGCGAACGGGTGACCGTATCTTGATGAAAGTTGATATTTAGGATGACCTCCTGTCTCAGACGTCCCACTTTAAATCCGGACCGGATCTGATGACACTGGGGCCAACTGGAGGGAGTTGGAGGAGGGAACCGGAAATCTTGAGAAACGCTTAGAGTGGAGGGATCGGGATGAAGCTTGGTGGGAAGAACAAGCACAAGTCCTAGGTACGTCATTGACGTAACCGGACCGGATCCGGGCACTGTGGGGGAGCTGGGAGGGGGCCCAGATTTCTAGCGATCCCGCGAGTTCGGTATACTTCCTGATGTGCTAGGACGATGAAACTTGTCAGGGATGTCAGGAATCCGAACATATTGACTTGAGAATAGTCTTTTCCCCGATCCGACCATCGTGGGGGGGGGGGGGGTTGGATGGATGGGGAATCCGGAATCTAATGGCATGCATAATTTTTAATTTTAGCGCCTATGGGCGCATCGTCCCCAACCGGGGGCGCTATAATCGTAAAGCTTTGGGAAATTTGTACAGCACCTTCTGCGCTCCTTCTATACTATTTCGTTCTGGCGTCACTCATGTTCTGCGAAAGAAGGAGATTAAAAAGATGAGATCATCTTATTTTAAATATGCAAAGCACCTGCTCCACTTGTCGAAATTATGTCATAACCATACATTGACGGAGAAATTCAAAATTCAAGACGCAAGTGTTACCCTTTTGGATGTTTCGTCATCACTTTCAAAACTCATGGACAACAAGGCCCAACTAGCACACGATGTCGTCCACTGCTTCCTGACCGAAGATTGAAAATTAAGTGTCTTTTTCTGTGTGTATATATGTGTTTTGTTTACTTTCTTTATTTTCGTCATTTACTCCGCCTTTTCAAAATGGCGGGTCATAAATAAATTACTTACTTATAACTTTTGAATGGGTGATCGGATTTTAATGAAACTTGTCATGTCGAAAGAGCTATCGCCTCAGATGTTCTGTGCCAAGTCCGGGTAGTATCCGATACCTGTGGGGGGGGGGGGGGCTGTGGGGGACCGGAAAACTCATGAAACGCTTCCAGCAGAGGGATTGGGACGGAACAAGCATAAATACGAAATTGACGGAGCCAGATGGTTTCGCGGCTCTGTGCGGGAGTTAGAGGTGGTAATTCCGATAGTCGCGGGTTAGAATAGTTCCAGATATACTGAGACAACGAAACTTGGCACGCATATTAGTGACCCGACTTAGACAAAAGAACCCGACAGAAGATGCCCCCTGAAACTTCCGATCCTAGACCCGAGCATTCTTGGGGGAGCAAGGGAAGGGAAATATGGAAATTGACTTCTGCAAATTGCGAACGAGTGGTCTGATTCCAGTCAAACCTAATGAGTGATAAGAACCGATGACCTAGATACGCAAAACATGCGTTCGGACTACACGCGACCACGGCTGGGGGAATTGGGGGGGGGGGGGGCGGAAACTTTCAACATGCACAAAAATCAAACGGATGGACCGAATGGGATGCAAGTTGGACAGTGCCGAGTTTATGCGGCCTAAATTTGTTATTTGACGTCCGGGCCGGATCCGGCCAAGGTAGGGGAGGTGGGTGGAACCGGAAACTTGAAGATAGGCTATGCTCCGATTTCAGTAAAACTTGTTTGACGGGAAGGTGGTATTAAGAGATGGGCGGTTGGAGGGAGATTGCCGGAAATTTTTAGGCTCGCATAGGAGTCAAACGAGTGCATCAATTTAAATGAAACTTGGAATTTAGAGAGAGCATATAAGCTAACCTAGATAACACATTTTGAAGCCTAAACCGGATCCGACAACGGTGGGGGTGGGGCGGAGTTTTCCAAAAATGCTCAGATTCGAGTGAAACTTGATAGATGGTATAGAAGAAGATGCTTTGGATGATCCATTCTTGAGTCCGAACCAGATTCGGCCACGGTAGGGGGAGATGGAGGGAGTCCCGAAAATCGTGTAGCACGATCAAACGAGTGGATTTATTGGGCTGAAACTTTGAAGTTTGAATAGTCATTTGCTCCAGACAATCCGAAGCGATGCCGGAACTGCTCAGAATTGAGTGAAACTAAATTTCCGATTTCTATGTCCGAAGCGCATTTTTGGATGGCGGGTGTAATTTTGACGTTCTCATCTATTTTCTTGTACCGCCTACTCGTA
The DNA here is from genome assembly GCA_030848855.1 of Branchinecta sandiegonensis. Classification (NCBI taxonomy): domain Eukaryota; kingdom Metazoa; phylum Arthropoda; class Branchiopoda; order Anostraca; family Branchinectidae; genus Branchinecta; species Branchinecta sandiegonensis. The sequence goes on along the minus strand of JAUPMV010000016.1, from coordinate 15,797,687 downwards.
ACAAGTGCCATATGAGCTCGTAGCTCGTTTTCTATAAATCAATCGGTTTTTGGGATCCCAAAACGTAAGTGGAGGGATACCTATGACATCGCAAAAGTTGTCCGTCCGTCCGTCTGTCCGTCCGTCTGTAAGCCCGATAACTCTCGAAGGGAATGAGATATTTTGATGAAACTTGGTGTGAGGATTGTTTGGGTCAAGGGTAAGGTCGAGTTCGTAGATGGGCTCTGTAGCCCTATATTTGGGGGTGGGGGTTCAAATTAAGGGACAAACAAAATATTTTTAAACAGCTAATGCGATAGTCGATTATGGGGTAAGAAGACATGCTGAGCACGATGGTGAAAATCATTTTCTCGCCGGACAAGTAGTTCGTCCGGAATCCGGCCAAAACCGGAAAGTTTGTTAAAATAAAAGTTTCATTTGAAGTTGATTAAATGTTTTATTTAGGGGTAAGAAGACATGCTGAATACGATGGTGAAAACCATTTTCTCGCCGGACAAGTAGTTCGTCCGGAATCCGGCCAAAACCGGAAAGTTTGTTAAAAGTAAAAGTTTCATTTGAAGTTGATTGAATGTTTGATTTAGGGGTAACAAGACATGCTGAGCACGATGGTGAAAATCATTTTCTCGCCGCACAAGTAGTTCGTCCGGAATCCGGCCAAAACCGGAAAGTTTGTTAAAAGTAAAAGTTTCATTTGAAGTTGATTAAATGTTAGATTTAGGGGTAAGAAGACATGCTGAGGACGACGGTTAAAAACATTTTTTCGCTGGACAAGTAGTTCGTCCGGAATCCGGCAAAAACCGGAAAGTTGGTTAGAAGTATAAAAGTTTCATTTGAAGTTGATTAAATGTTTGTTTAAGGGGTATGAAGACATGCTGAATACGATGGTGAAAATCATTTTCTCGCCGGACAACTAGTTCGCCTGGAATCCGGCCAAAACCGGAAAATATGTCAAAAGCAAAAGTTATATCTGAAGTTGATTAGATGTTAAATTTAGGGGTAAGAAGAGACGCTGAGTCTGTATATGACAATCTTCATTCACCCGGACATATAATTAGTCTGGAATCCGGTTGTACCAGAATTTTTTTTAAGTCAAAGTTTTATTTAATGTTGATTAGATGTTCTTTATGGGGATAAGGAGATGCGCTGGATTCGTTTCTGAATTTTCTTTTTTTGCTGGACTAGTAGTTCGCTCGGAATCAGGGCGAAACCGCAAACTTGGCAGAAGTAAAGCAGGAAGTTTCGGTCAGTATCGTCAAAATAGATATGGCCTATAGAGGTATAGATTGATAGATAGATGGAATATCTGAACTCGGTTTTCTTTGATGATTAGCCTGGCGAAGACTGGATCTGGCGAAGACAAGACCCAATTGTCTGGATCAAATCTTAGATTTTTGGGATCCCATCGAAACCTTTGGTCTTGTTCTTCAAAACAGTGGTTATTTTTAAAGAGTCGTTTTTGGGATCCCAAAACGTAAGTGGAGGGATACCTATGACATCGCAAAAGCTGTCCGTCCGTCCATCTGTAAGCACGATAACTCTCGAAGGGAATGAGATATTTTGATGAAACTTGGTGTGGTGTGAGGATTGTTTGGGTCAAGAGTAAGGTCAAGTTCGTAGACGGGCTTTGTAGCCCTATATTTAGGGGTGGGGGAGTGGGTTTAAATGAAGGGGTAAGCAAAATATTTTTAAACAGCTAATAGGATAGTCGATTATGGGGTAAGAAGACATGCTGGACACGATGGTGGAAACCATTTTCTCGCCGGACAAGTAGTTCGCCCGGAATCCGGCCAAAACCGGAAAGTTTGTTAAAAGTAAAAGTTTTATCTGAAGCTGGTTGGATGTTCGATTTCGGGGTAAGAGGGCATGCTGAACACGATGTTCAAAACCATTTTCTCGCCGGACAAGTAGTTAGCTCGGAATCCGGCCAAAACCGGAAAATCTGTTAAAAGTAAAAGTTTTATTTGAAGTCAATTATATGTTCAGTTTAGGGGTAATAAGACATGCTGAACATGATGGTGAAAATCATTTTCTCGCCGGGCAAGTAGTTCGCCGGGAATCCGGCCAAAACCGAAAAATTGTTAAAAGACTTTCGTAGTTGATTAGATATCCGATTTAGGGGTATAGTCCAGTAAAAGTACGGTTTGACCCGGACAAAGTTGCGACACAAATTTTTTGACACTAAAATGTTCAGAAAAAATCGCTGAATAACATATCCAAAATCCACCGAAATCGCCCGATGGGAAAAATTTCTAGGGCAGCTTGAAAGGGTGGAGGGGGTGAAAAATTAAGGGGCGACAAAAAATTTTTGTTTAGGGTGATATCACAGTCGATTCAGGGGTAATGAGACATGCTGAATCCATATCTGAACTTTATTTTTTTTTCCGACAAGTAGTTCACCCGGAATCCGGTGAAAACCGGAAATTCGGTATAGTACAAGTTAAAAGCTTTTTTTTAATAAAGAATCTTTTTTTGGTCAATAGCACAGTCGGTTTAGGGGTAAGGAGACCTGCTGAGTCCATATCTAAACTTTTTTTTTTCATCCACCTGACAAGTAGCTCGTCCGGAATCCGGCGAAAACCGGAATTCCCTACCGTACAAGAAAAAAGTTTTCTAAAAAAAACTGATTTGTCTATATAATACAATAGCCGGCCAAGAGGATCTACTCAGGCCATATCTATACTCTTTTTGTCCGACCGACAAATAGCTCGCCCGGAATCCCTGCGAAAACCGGAGCTCCGTACCTAAGTTCCTTATGGACTAGAAGGTTACGGACGACGATCTTTTTGCAGCTGGAGAAAAAGAACTTAACAATCAACAAAGAGAAGCCTGGACAAACTCTTATGCATTACGGCATCGCCTGTTCTTGGCCAAGCTAGCTTCCTCCTTCAAGTTTATCTGTCCGGATCAGATACATTTTCCGCCTTTAGCAGCGTAGTTCGATTCTATGCACGTGAATCTGCAGATAACAGAATAGGAAAGCAACAACGAACCCGGAGAAATGGGTATGGTGAATTTCTGATGAAGTTACATCGCAGCAACGCTCAAGAAGAAATGAGCCCCCAAAAGTCTTCTTCACGTCCACCCGTGCCAGTGCCAAGCAGGTTGTGACTAGCGACACGGTTAAATGCGACGGCCGTAGTTAACAACGAGCCCCATACAGCTGCATAGGTTGGTCCCAACATATCTTTCAACCAATACACTACCACATGTAGCTAGAAGTCTTCTTTATGTACCTTGGCTACCTTATCGAACACAGATAGTGGCTGCAACGAAGAGATCGCAACGCGGATCCGTCAAGATGAGAAAGAGTGCTTGGAACCTTAGAAATGGCATGCTGGCACGAAAATCCAAATCCGGATTTATAAGGTGAGGATCCGTTCGGTCCTGTTCCAAGGGTTCCTAACATGGCCCACAAAGGCAGTCGATGCTCAATCGCTCAACGTTTTTGACTACGTCCGTCTTCGAACGCTCCGTGGTGTACGTCTCAGCGACAGGACCCGGAAGAAAAAAATGAAGACGGTGATTAGACCGCGCATCGTTGGTGAAGAAACACCGATTGACCTAGTTCTGGAACTCGAGCCGCAGATGTGATGACACCGAGACAAAGAAGGAGCGCTTGCACCCATCCCTCCCTGAAAAAAGGCAAAGTGGGGGCCAGACATGGCTGAACGCCCTGAAACTAAACTGGCCTGCAAACCCATAGGAGAGGTTTCCGCTGCCACGGCGGTTGTGGGATTTATTCTGGGTGCAAATCGTGATGCTCTTCACCAAAGGACGCCACTCATTGCTCAGTTTCTTCTGCAAAGGTTCGTAGACAGGGAAAGCTAAACAGCTTGCGTCCTGAACCAAGAAAGTCAAGTTATAACTATTGCAAGAAGAGTATATCCTGCGCACTTGCTGGAGGAGAGTGTATGGGACCAGCTCCAGCCGAACCCCCATACTGATGCTCCAAACCAACTTTTACTTTTACGTCTATCGAATTCCCGTTTTGTCTACTTTTGTCTATTGTCTTCTTTTGTATACAGTCTACGTTTTGTCTACTGTCTACTTGTCCTTCGAGAAAAAAAACCCATCAGATATGGATTCTAAATGGATTCTGACCCTATGCTGAAACTGTAATCGACGTCAAAATAAAGTTTTACTTCTATGGAATTTCTAGTTTTTGCCGGATTCCGTACGAACTACTTGCCGGGGAAAAACAGTAAAGTTCAGAGATGGACATAAAATGTCCTCATTAGTCTAAATAAAAATTGTCAGGATAAAATTCACTTCTATTGAGTTTCCGGTTTTCACCGGATTCCAGGCAAACTAAATGTCGGGCGAAGAAAAATACATACAAGGCCTTAGCAGGTCTCTTTACCCCTAATCCGACTGTGCTTTTAGACCAAACAATTTTCTTTTAGAATAAACTATTTTCTTGTATGGTACCGAATCCCGGTTTTCGCCGGATTCCGGGTGATCTATTTGTCTGACGAATACAAAAGCACAGAAATGGATTCAGCATGCCTTCTTTCCCCTAAACCGACTTTGGTATTAGACCAATAAGATTTTTTTTTTTTGTAAATAAACTGTTTGCTTCTAGGACCGAATTTCCGGTTTTCACCGGATTCCGCGCGAACTCGGCGTGTCTCCTTACCCCTTACTCGACTGTCATATTCTCATAAACAAATATTTTTTTCTTCCCTTAATTTTTCACCCCCTCCACCCTTTTAAGGAGCCCTAGAAAGTTTTCCCATCGGGGGATTTCGGTGGATTTTGGATATGTTGTTCAGCGATTTTTTCTGAACATTTTAGTGTCAAAAACATTTGTGTCGCAATTTTGTCCGGGTTGACCCCTTTTTTTCCGTACTTTTACTGGCCTAGTAAGAAGAGATGCTGAATCCGTGCATGACAGTCATTTTGTACCCGACATATAGTTCGCCCGGAATCCGGCTGGAACCGGAAAATTTGTTTTAAGTTAAATTTTAATTTGAAGTTGATTATATGTTCGATATAGGGGAAAGAAGATACGCTGAGTTCGATTTTAGCTTCTTTTTTTTGCCAGACAGGTAGTTCCAGAATCCGGCCGAAACTGGGAAATTCGCAGAAGTAAGGCAGGAAGTTTTCGTCCAAACAGATACGACTTATAGGGGTAAACACAAACATGCTGAATCCATATGTGAACTTGGTTTTCTCAGATGATTAGCTTTTTGGCCTTAATCTGTTTCTGAATTTTAATAGTAAAAAAGTTCAAGGAGTCTGGCGAAGACTGGATCTGGCGTAGACAAGACCCAATTGTCTGGATCAAATATTGAATTTTTGGGATCCCATCGACATTATTTGGTCTTGTTTTCTACTAAAACAGTCAGTAAGAATGACCAGCCAGTCGGCAAATACCTTGCCCCCCCTGTAGTTACGCCTCTGCAAACGTGAGACATATTTTGGCCTGGCCTGGACACAAATTAGGCCAACCGGTTTCGAAAGTTTACGAACACCATTATTTTTCTCATTTTCCAACTATATTTATTCTTCCTATTTTTTTTTTCAGAAGCGACGAGGATTCTGCTGGCCGTACCTCATCTTTTTCCCATTGTTGCTTATCGGCATGGTCATCGGCTCGTTTTTACATATGTTTGCCCTAGATGCCCTCGAAGGTTTTATGTCATTCATTATTGTTGGTAAGTAACTGCAAAGAAGAATAATGGCGGAACGAAAAATAAATCTGATAGCTCCCCATATCTGTGCGGGTTATAATCAGAGCCGGCTCATATAGCCCAGGCATGCATAGCCTTGTTTGTTGAAATTTTTCGAAGTATTGGCTAATTGACTAATTCTTCATATTCCTGCTCAGCGCTTCCAAGCGGGCTAGTTTCTGTTAATCCCCCTATGCCTCACCATCAGCACTTGGATCAGACATGGTAAAGTAGATCCACAGGTTAGTGAGTGGAAAACCTGTCATCCGTGTCCCAGGTAATGGAGGTTTTCCATATGTTTCAGCAGCAGAAAGTGAGAGGACCCATTCCCTATGCGATTAGACTTTTTACTATGTCTACACAAGTGTTGGTTATGAGGCTCATAGACATTGTAAAAAGTGGGTAGTGGGTCACTTTCACTTTCTGCTGCTGAAACACATGCAAAACCTCCATTACCTGGGACACAGATGACAGGTTTTCCACTCGCTAACCTGTAGGTCTATTTTACCATGTCTAATCCAAGTGCTAACGGTGAGGCATAGGGGGATTAACAGAAACTCGTCCGCTTGGAAGCGCTGAACAGGAATATTGCCAATTGTGGGGACGGTCGCAGATATGATGAACGTCATAACAATTACATAACTATGAACGTCATAGCCAGTATAAATTGAGTTTCTCTCACTTGCCGTTGTTGTTCAACATAAGAATCTCGATCAAAATAACGTAAAAAGCGTAACTGGACAGCCTATGGCAAACCCTCAGAGCAGCAAGTGGTAGATGTAACGTCATGTGTGACGTAATTAACTGGCAACAAAAAAAAGGCCTAAAGCGTGACAGAATGTAATGTAAGCATAAAACCTGAGAGCTAAAACATGAGGGATATTTTAAAAGGTGCACAATATTACGATGAATAGTAGTTGACAAGACAGAGTACCGTAGCATAAACTCCAATTTTCTGTTTTACTGGGGTAGGGGGGGAGGGGGCGGAAGAGTGTTTGCTCATTCGTCCTTTTGGGTACGTAACGGCAGGAATTAATCTGGCCGGTTTTGAGAGGTGAGAATGCACCCGGTCGGGCTCTTTGGGATCCCAGTGACGGGATCCTTAAAACGGTTGCGTTTTAAAGTATTCAACTATTTCAACGTGCTGGATCACACACGGTAAATAGTGCTCATAAATGGATATTTTTCTTTCTTCTTCCTTATTGTTTATCAAATACTCCATATAATATAATATAATATTGTAGTTAAAGCCTTAGGGCCATATACAGATAACAAAACAAAAAACTTCAGAATAACTTATAATATCGCACTACATAAACGAAACTGCACTGTCGGTCAGCTCTTACTTAATACTTCCAATACAATTCTACATATTGCACTAATTGCTCCTGGAGAAGTGCTCTTCAGTAGATCAGGAAACAGTATCTCCCTTGCCCCCCAGCAAGATTCCCTTAAAAACGACTCCATATGACGCAGAGTAGTTAACCAATCCTTTCCCGTACATCCTTTCCCGGCACCGGTGCTGTCCATAGATAGATAGATAGATAGTTTATTGCTATAAGCAACCCGAGGGCCATGGCAAAAATTTATCATACGAAAAAAAAACAAAAAAAACACTAATATATAATACTACACTTTTCCTTTAAATTTGTTTTACTTATTCCAAAAACCTACTTCTGTGCTCCATCGCTAGCCTCAAAAATCGCCCCATTTTCTTTATACCAGCAAAACACTCATCCTTAAAAATTCGTTTTACCCACTCTTCGTCAAATACGCGCACACCATACTCTTCTTTTCTCCATTCACTCAGCTCAATACAATCGCAAAGCCTGTGAATCACACTCTCATCCACGCACCCACACATCGGACAGAAGTAAGGACCGAACTTAAGTCGATACCAGCCAGTTCCGGAAATCGCTCTGAGACCGAGAATTAGCTGGGTTTCTGCCGTTCGCAATTGATCTTGATGACAGTTTCGGATATCAGCTAGTGTCGCACCCCGTTGAAATCAGTTCAACTTTCGAGGGTACTATAGCCAATCAGATTATTTTGGGGAATATTGAGGAATATTCTGATTGGCTAGTTTCGAACCAAGCCCAATAGATAAAATCACATCCACTCCTTGCTGTCTTGAAAACCGAAAGTGAATTTAGGTCATTGTTCTTCGGTCCGACGTGTTCAGCGTTAGCCAATCGGAACATACCTGAGAATTCCCCTAAGTAACGTGAGTGGCTAGTACCCTGAAAAGCTGAACTAATTTCAACTTGGGTGCGAGACTAGCTGGTACCCAAAACTGGCACCAGTATCGATTGCGAACGGCAGAAACCCAGCTAATTCTCGGTCTCAGAGCGATTTCCGGAACTGGCTGGTATCGACTTAAGTTCGGTCCTTACTTCTGTCCGATGTGTGGGTGCGTGGATGAGAGTGTGATTACTGTTGCTCCGCAAAAACGACACTTGCCGAAATTGCGCTTTTCGAAGTCATCCCAAAAGAAAATCTGATATTCAGTCACATCCTAAGTACAAACTTTTTTCCCACCAATTTGACAAACATTGATGAAAGTGAGATGACTTTTCCAGATACCACGATAACTCGCCAGATACCACGGTAACTGCAAAAACGACTTTTGACCGTAGTATCAGATACCACCATAACTGCAAAAACGACTTTAGACTGTGGTATCAGATAACATGGTATCTGCAAAAACGCAACTAATGTTCTAACACGCGGCAACTGGAGCCGATACCGGCCGGGTACCGGGGCCCCGGGCACTTTCTATACATTCTAATCGAGAGTGCGGAACCCCTCGGGGCCCCCTTGTGCCATTTCTTAAATAGGTTAAAGAAATTATTGATCGAGTGCTAGGTTGGCTTTAGGCAATTAGAGGTGAAATGTACAGTGAATGCACTCAAGCGAGTCAGGAATTTTATAGTTTTCGAATAATAAATAATAGCTCATTCATTCTAGGCTTGCATATATACTTTCTGCTCGTCGTCATCCAGTACTACAGGTCTTTTACCGCTACCTCCACAGTTGCGTCAAGTGCCTAACGAGGGGCCATCTAGCGGCGAAGAATGGGAATGGGCTGCTGTGTACAAATTTATGTGTGCCTTAATGACTTGCCGTGTTTTAAACTTCGCGTAAATCCGAATGTATTTCAAACACATGCGTATTTTAGATAGAAAGTGTCTCTAGCTAGGGTTGCCACACATGGTGATTTATAACCAAATTATGTGATGTTTTACTGTTTCTATCACAGAATCTGGTGATTTTCACACAAAATAATGCCGTAAAAATCATCGAATTTCCCCAAACCACGTAATTTCCAAATTTGGAGAATTTTCTCACATCTAGAGATTTTTAAGGAATAGGTGATTAATTTTTGTCTGACGTGGCAACCTCTACCAACAAGAATGAACGCAGACACGATCAGGTCTGAAAAATACACTCGGATTTTACGCAGTGTGTACGTTTTGATTACTGTAAGACCTAACATTTGAACCCTTTTTGGAAATACCAGTAGTGTTATGGGACCTGCTTGTTGCAACTTTTGTACTGCCATTTGTTGCTTTTTCTGCTCCTTCGCTTTTTTAAATAAAAGAATAATCTTCTTCTTGTTACATAAATTTGTATGTTAGGAGAAATGAATAACCGGCCGCTGTGTTATTGTTTAACTCGCTGTAATTTTCAAATATATTATACAAAAAATGACAAGCAAAGTTACAAAAAGGACATACAATAGAAAAAAACGAGATTTTCGGGATTTTTTCTTGATCAGCTAGTTACCCCTCCAAGATGATGTTCAAGGGATAAATAAAATTTCGGATATTTTGGTTGCACTTCCGGCAAACCGTCCTCAGCGAAAAAAACAAAACTAAATCATAAAATCCACCACAATCGCAACAGGAAAACGATGCGGAACCAACAGACAATAAGACGACATATAACTAAAAACCAGAAGAACGGTGCGGACTGAACGACATGCAGAAAAAAATAAAATAACGAAAGATAAAATGTGCGTGTTAAAAGTGTATGTACAAATCTGTGATTATTTACAGTTCTGAATTCTGTGTATATTTACAATTTACCGTCCGTCTGGGAAAGCGCAGAAGCTTTCACCCAGAAACGGCCCACTCCAAGAATCCATAATACGTTTCACCACTTTGAATAAAACCTTCCACAGAACACATTTCTGAAATGAATTTTCAGTTCTGAAATGAATTTGAATTAAATGGTCATCTTGGCTTCACTTATATATTACAAAAAGGACAAGCTACTGAAGGTGACAATAAATAAATAAATAATACACATGTTCTAGTATAAAAAAAATCCCTTAGCAGTAGCCTATAAACCAACATGCTACAAAAATAACAAGGATCGATTCTTCGGTGGGAACCGAAATGGGGATTTTTAATTTCTTTTATTCTTCCCAGTCTCCCGATTCCCCAAGGTTGGATGAACTAGTCAGTAGGCAAAACAAAACTGGCTCACTCAACGTGCTGTATTATTCCTATGTTGATCGCCATTACAGCAGACAATTTTCTAGGTTCTAGGCTTTCATCGAATTCCGGCCGAACACTAACCGTGGGTGAAAAACTAACTGCATATTCAACGTTGTTTATCCCTAAATTGTAATGGCAAGAAATTTTGTCGGTTCTATAATTTCCGGTTATCACCAGACTGCATATTTGACATGTTCTTTTATCAGTATAGATAGATAGATAAATAGACTCCATGGCAGAATATTTGTAGGTTCTGAAATTTCCGGTTTTCACCGGTTCCGGCTTAACCACTAACCGTGGGTAAAAACTAACTGCAGATTAAAATTATTGTTTCATCGCTATTCTGACCATTATTATAGAAGACATTGTCGGTTCTACAATTTAAACAACTGAAACTGAGTAAAAAAATAACTGCATATTCACTGTGCTGTTTAATCCCTAGGTCATTATAGCATAAACTTTATCCGCTCTGGAATTTTCCGGTTTTCATGGAATTCCGGCAGAACAAGTAATCCCGGGTAGACATTAACCGCGTACTCGACGTGCTGTTTTATTCCTGTGCTGAACGTTACTAGCCTACAGCAGACAATTTTTCCGGTTCTAAAATTTCCGGTTTTCTTGGGATTCCAGTTGCCCAGTAACCGTGGGTAAAAAACATAACTGCATATTCAGTGTGTTGTTTTGTTCTCATGCCGACCGATGTTATAGCAGAGAATTTTGTCAGCTCTGAAATTTGAAGAATTTTGTCAGCTCTGAAACAGTGGATAGAAACTACTGCATATTCAAGGAGTTCTTTGATGCCTACTTCGAACCTTGAGTCAGTTACAGCATATATTATTGTAGGCTTTGAGACCGCATTCCTGTCGGACCATTAAGTTCAGGCAGAATTAACTGAATACTAAACTATTAACTTTATCCCTATGATTTTACCAATTTTATGCGCGGACAAGAAAAAATAAATAAATACAAAATAATAATTAAAGTACTTCATTTATGGAAGTCCATTCTAATTTTGCGTCGTTTCTAATAAGACTAATCCGTTTTCTTCTTTTTTTTTTTTTAACTCGCAGTTTTCTACGCAGAAAAACAAACTAACGTTTGATATAGCTGTGCGCCATCTAGTGTAAAATAAAGAAGTTGAAAAAAGGAAAAAAAAGCAAGTCATACTAGCAAAAGGCACTTGTGAATAAACTAGGAACAAAAAACCATGGGTCCTTCTTCAATGTAAAACTTGCAGTATTCGCTACTGGGATTAATCTTATCTCTAATTCGGATTAATCTTATCTCAGTAGAGATAAGATTAATCCCAGTAGCAAATACTGCAGTTAACTTTAATCCTTACTCGAAACTTTTTACAGTATTGTTGCCTAGACACATCAAGTGGGCCAATCAGCAAGTCTCTTTTTGTCATTTGTCTCTGCGACACGGCCAGAGTAAATATATAACTGCCCGCTGCAGCGTAACTCACGAGCGAAAAAAAGAAGAAACGGATTTGTCATTTGTTCACTTCTTTTGTTAAGAGATAATATGATTACAGTGCTGACCGCTGCAGTGTAGCTCACGAGCGAAAAAACAAGAAAGGGAATTTGTCTTTTGTTCAGCGGGGTCGAGAGATAGTACGAAACAAGCCCTCAGCCTCTGAAGGTAGTGTCATAAGTAACATATTCTCAAAGTTTAAACTCCAGCAGAAAGATACTAAGTACTTTAAGGACTAGCAAAAATACCACGGTCAGTTCCACTATAACGAAGTGGGATATGGAAGTCCCAATCTCAAGCCAGCTACCTGTGTTGGTGACTAGATAGAAGAAGTGCAGCGTCATGAGGTCAGAGAAGATGAGGTTGAGAAGAAGGATATTGTTGGGCTGAATCTAAAAAAATAAAAAAAATGTAGATTTGGACACTCCACGGCGCTTCTTGGCAAGGATCCTTTTCAGGCCGTAGCGAGAGCAATGAACCTGCAATCAGCACACTTATCCGTTCAAGCGCAATTAGATATACACTGTAAAAAGTCCCTCCGTAAAAAGATTAAAGTTAACTGCAGTATTTGCTACCCAGATACATCTTATCTCTATTTGGTATTAATCTTGTCTGCCTAGAGATAAGAGTAATCCGAGTAGCAAATACTGCAGTTTACTTTAATCTTTATACGGAAAAACTTTTTACAGTGTAAAGGGACTGGGAGTTTCCATGGCAAGCTAGCGATGACGATAACGCGCGAGAACTTCATGACGATATAACGACGCCCACGATAAACTCTCCTCCCATCCCGTTCGTTAAATCCTATCTGTGGATGCCTCTCTACGGCCGTAACGGCGCATCTGACAAGTAAGAGCGGCACTACAACTTTCCACAGCAAGGCAGCCATGACGATAAGACGAGGTTTTCATGACGAAGCATAATGACGCCGACGATAAATTTGCAGCTTCATCCCTCCCATGCTCCTCCCCTCCCCGTGAAAATGCCTCTCTACAGCTGTAACGGCGCATCTGACAAGTAAGAGCGGCACTACAACTTTCCACAGCTAGACAGCCATGACGATAACGAGATCTTCATGACGAAGCATAATGACACCGACGATAAATTTAGAGCATCATCCCTCCCATGCCCCCCCCCCCCCCCGTGAAAAATCCTACCTTTGAATGCTTCTCTACAGCTGTAACGGCGCATCTGACAAGTAAGAGCGGCACTACAACTTTCCACAGCGAGACAGCCATGACGATAACGAGGTCTTCATGTCCAAGCATAATGACGCCGACGATAAATTTAGAGCATCATCCCTCCCATACCCCCCCCCCCCCCCCGTGAAAAAGCCTACCTTTGAATGCTTCTCTACAGCTGTAACGGCGCATCCGACGAGTAGGAACGGGACTAGAATTTTCCAGAGCAAGATGACCATGACGATAACGGGCGAGAAAGTTGCGACAAAGCAGAAGGAGGCCGACGGGTCAAAGCTGTTTACGCTGGCGACGTTTCCAAGCCCAAAGAAGGACATAATGGTAAAGAAGAGCTAAAGAAAAAGAGGTTATTGAGAGGCTGCTTAAAGGGTGCCTTTTATAATATACTTAGCTCCCATATGGAATTATAAGCTTCTGAAATCCCCATCTTTCTCCATTTTTTCGTTTCGTAACTACGAATTTTTAGCGCTTTTTCGGCCTTTCCGGGTTTTCCCGTCATCCAACGAAAAGTTTGCCGTAAATCTTCAATGTCCGCTGACAACTCTTTCACATATAAGGAGTTATACGCTTCTGTTTATTACTTCTTATATTTGCTTAGTTTTCCCACTTTTTAACCAAGGCACGTTTAGTTTTCAAATGTTTTGCGCCCAGCCGCCGCGTCGGAGAGCAGGAAGGCCGGATATAGTCGACAAGCGCTAACAAGAGAATCGCTAGTTTTAGGTGGAAAGTAATGGTATTTCCAAAAACGTTTTTTCTGATTCATTTCATAGCGAAAAGATCATTTCTTGTAAGAGTTATGCTTTAAAAGATACCTGAACAATGAAACCATACTTGAACACACCATGGAGAATGCATTTACAGACATGGCCGCGGAGAGCTTTCTTCTCCTGAGCGTGACGTTTTCAAAATAGGGATGTTCGTTTCTGGAGGTTTGCACATGAAGACTCCAAGACAAAAAGCACAATTCACTGTGCGGGTCGCCGTCACTACCCCCACCCGTCGATTCACCCACCCGTCAATACACCCAATCTAAAAATCCGTCGATTCGCCCAACCGCTGATTCGCCCACTCGCTGATTCATCCACCCGTCGATTCGCCCACCCGTCGATTCGCCCAATGTCGATTCATCCAACGTCCTGTTGCTTGAGCGTCGATTCGCCCAATTCTATGATCCGTCGATTCGCCCAATTCTATGATCCGTCGATTCACCCACCCGTCATAAGACCCAAAATATCAGTCACAACCCCCACTTTTTCCGACGGTTTGCCTACCCGTCACAAGACCCAAGAAATCCGTCGATTCGCCCAAAAAATTCGTCACGACCCCCACTTTTTCCGAAAGTTCGTCTACCCGTCACAAGACCCAAAATATCCGTCGATTCGCCCAATTTTCAAAACCGACCTTTGATCCAGCGCGGCTCTTTTCATTGAACGCGATGGAACAAAGCGACTGAGTCACAGGGGAGTAATTAAGAAAGATACAATACCGTCCGATGTAAATAAGGGTGAAAACTAGTCAATACAGCTTGAGCCAGAATGATGAGAAGCATGATATGAGACCTCGGTGCTGATTATGAAAGAGGAAATGGAGGATGAATGCAAGAGTAAAATATCAATGAGCTACCATGTTTTTAGGTACAACATGTACCGAAAGCGGTAGGCTACATGTTGCGATTATTTGGTCGGTTAAAGGAAATTATAACGCCACACGATCATTCGATTCTCAATAGATTAAAATTTGACTGGTACTCCTTTGGTCGGCAGACTCGATCCAAAGTCGGCTAGAAGTTGGGCGGCAGGAATACCAAAGGTTCCGACGGAAACCCAGAGGAGAATATTTATGAAACTATTACAGCTGGAATACTGAAGCTCCAAGGGATATTCTGATCCATTTTATGCTTCCTTATATATGACCCTTGTCGGATGAATCGGAAATTGTACTAATTAGTCGGTAGCTTTACAAGCTTCTGCAGAACAGCTGGCCGACGACAATTTCAAGTCAACTTTTTCACTTAAGTTATTACCGGATTTCTTTTCTTGTTCCGGGCTGAGCCTGATTTTAGCTGAATCGGTCCAGCAGGAAAAATGGGCTGACGCTCATAATGACCATGATCACAACGCCCACGACTCAAAATGCCCACTATTCAAAATGTCCACGATTCAAAATGCCTACGACCCAGCCCACGGTTCAGAATGCCCACGATCGTACAGTTTGAGGTGTTCAGGCCGTAGTAAATTGGACCTAGTGATGAATGTGAAACGAAAGGCGCGGTCCGAGTATCAGGATGGCGATAATCGTGCATTGAAACTGTTCAGTTACAATGTAATTTCGAATTCTGAAAACAGAAATGAAACACCAGCAGTGAGCTCAAAACTGTTATTTTTAACGATTCTTACCTTCAGGGTGCAAGGTTTAGATCGCCATTTCTTCGTACTTTCGCGCAAATCATTCTAGTTTGATGAATTATAAAACAGAAGTGGGTGTTCTAACGCCACCGTGCTTTAGCGCCACCGTATGTTTTCCGCCACCCAGGAAATCTTGCATCATCAATAGGATTAGTTGGGTCAGACGAAAGGGTCAAATATTTTGGTAGGTCCACCGCCACCGTATGTTTTCCGCCAACTCATTAGTGCAGGTAGCTGGTTCATGTAATCCGATATCTAGATCGTTAAATGCGAAGAGGGGTTTACCACCACCAACGCCAACTCTACGTTAATCCTAGCTAATACGAAGACAGAGCTTAACGTTTCAAATAAAGTCCAACTAAAGAAACTGTACAACTTCAACTACTCAAGGCCCCCAAACTATTCAAATTTCAAAAGATGAGAAATCGCCCGGAGAAGTGCTTCTCTTGAAGACTTTCCTTCTTGATACGTAATTTTAACTTTCAGTAGGCTCTCCTCCAGTTTTTGACGGTGCAAAACGGATAAGTCAGCTACATTTTATTCGAGCAAGATTTCGTCCCTTCTTGGCAAGGGTCCTCTTCAGGTCTCTTTTATATTTCGGCCCTTCTTGGCAAGGGTCCTCTTCAGGTCTTCAGTCTCTTAATATGATTCGCAGTCAGCTTGGGCCGTAGGAACATCTCTCCTCCAGTTCTCTGTAGATTTTGCATCGTCTGGAGCATGTTTGGCCGAGAGCCCTTAATCGCTGTGATACTTGATCCGGTTGGCGCTCGACACCCCATCAGAATATTAGGCCTGACAAGATTTGACCCTACCCTCTAGAGTAACCAATCCTCTTGGGGACGTAAGATTTCCTGGGTGGCGGTAAACACCCTTTTCACATTATAAGATTTAAATCTGAAACTACCTGCACAGGCTGCCTGCCCTACCTGAATTAAAAGGTGGCGGAAAACATATGGTGGCGGAAAACCGCGGTGGCGTTAGAACACTGCTACCATAAAATAATCCTTTCATAATTTTCCGTAGTAATCCTGTCCCTTTTAATCTCGCTGTCCGTTGTCCCAGATCATTTTGACCTCCCCTGCCGACAGTTAGCCGTCGGCACTTTGAACCAGGACGATTTTAGCCTTCCCTGAGAGCATTTTTAACTGTCGGAATGACATTTTGACATTTTTGATTTCACCCTGAATTACGGCATTTTGAGTCGTGGGCATTGTTAGGTGGGCAAAAAGATCGTGCTGATTCTGGGAACCACCCGAAAAACGTCTATGATATCCGCATTTTTGTTTGTTTAGGGTTTTCATGCCCCTATCTCGGCACTCTAATCGATTCTGGTCAAACTTTTACAAGACATTACTTACCGTTTTTCAACGGCACGAAAATATGTGTGTTAATTCTCCAGCCTGATACTTGGCCTTAGAACAAAGATTTTATCAAGTAAGGGAAAACTGGAATATCCAGTATCCAGTTTCACAGAAGTGCGAAAAGTATTACTAGTAGATCGCCAGATTGCGTGTGGAATTGATGAAAAACTCATTTGCGGGAGGTTTTAAAGTGGGGAAGACATTTCCGGAAAATGCTTGGCTCTAATGAGACTTGTCGTAAGAGCTGATGAGCTAAGTGACCCGTTTCTAGGTCCGAACCGTAACTGCCTGTGATTAGAATGTTGAAAGGGCATGTTGTGGCCATACCCCCTTCTCCCTCCTCCAGCTTCCCCTCATGTAAGGCGGATGGTCTTACTAGCATCAAAAATTACATATCTGTGACGTAATTTAGTTCAATAACAAATAACACTTCGCTACACTTGTGATATTTTCTGTTATGATTTCGCAATTGTTGGGTACATACTGAATACTATAACTCTTGGGAATCACGAGAATGTATTGTTTGGTAATTTTTTTTGCACTTGGCTGTGATTATGTGCACTTTAAGGGCGCTAGAAACTCTTCTGTAATCAAAACCCTTGACAAAAAACTTATCATGGGCCCTTTAGGATCATGAATATATATGGTTTTTTGGCAAAAATGATCATATGCTCATGGGGATCATGAAAATGTAGGTTTTGCTGAAAAGTATTTTGTGTACTTTGCGGTTAAGATGAGTACTTTAAGGGATGGTCGGACCTGGGAAGTGACAATTTCTAAGCCAATCTTGTCAAGTCTCTAATGTTCCAGCCATGTTTTGTCGTCCTAGCACATCTGGAAGTAGCCTACATTAAATTGCGGCCACTGGAATTCTGGATCCCCCTCCAACTCCCCCAGAGTGACCGAATCCGGTCCGGTTCTGTCACTGATGTATCTAGGCCTTACGCTTGTTCTTCCCACCAAGTGTTATCCCAATCGCTATATTCGAAGCGTGTCACAAAATTTCCGGTCCCCCCCCCCCCCCGGCTCCCCCAAATTGATCGGATCCTGCCCGAACTTGAAATGGGACATCTGAGACATGAGTTCTTTCCGAATATCAAGCTTCACTGAGATCCGATCACCCGTTCAAAAGTTAGGCATACCTGAAGATTCTGGATTCCCCCTCCCTCCACTCACCCCACGGTGGTCAAACCGGAGAAACGGCTGTTCTTAGAGGACCTGTCTTACCTATAATACTAACGCAACCTACTTCCATAATCACTCCATATATTTCTAAGCCCGGAGACCCCAACTTTGTACGGTACATTCTAGCTGATTTTCTAGAATGCTGATTTTCTCACTTGCTGTGTCTTGCTGCCTTCTATGTGGATCACGCTGTCGACGGTTGTCTGCGACAAGTTTTTCCATCAGGAAAACCGGTTATGTAAATTTTTTCCCTGTCTTCGCTACAGTCAACGGGTCTCGGAAAAGGCTTAAAACAGCAAAAGCCGTGGGTTATTTGTTGGAAGCACAGCCTAGTTTTAAAGTATTAAAATATTTTAAAATACTTTAAGTTGAAGAGTAAATAGTGCGAGGGGTCCTTTAAGTTAAAATTGTGGAGTCGCTAACTGCTTGCCAAGTTTCATCGTCCCAGCACAAGTGTAAGCATCTTCAGTCGGGATCATGGTAATTCTGGAACCCTCCCTCCAACTCCCCCCACAGTGCTCGGATCCAGTCCGGTCTTTTTAACTATGTATCTACGGCTTGTGCTTGTTCTTCCCACCAAGTTTCATCCCGATCCGTCCACTCTGAAGATGTCACGCGATTTCCGGTCCCCCCTCCAACTCCCCCCAAAGTCATCCGATCCATCACAGACTTGAACTGTGACATCTGAGACACGAGGTCTCTCCAAATATAAAAGCTTCATTAAGATCCGATTCCCCGTTCAAAATTTGTAAATACGTCAATATTCCGGATTCCCCCTCCCTCCAATCCCCCCGCGGAGGCAGGATCTTCCGACCACCGGGTCGGATTTCCAGGTTAGTTTGGTCGGGTCTTTAATATGCCTGCCAAGTTTCATCATCCTAGCACAGTGGTTCCCAACTGGGGGTACGCGTACCCAAAGGGGTACGTGAGACCCTCGTAAGGGGTACGCGAAGGTCCCAAATCTCCAAATCCAAAAATGTCTGCTTTCGTCAAGAAATTAGAGTTTTGGGCATACGAAGTTCCAAATAAACAGCGCAACTGTCTTTTTGATGCTTGACCAGTTTATGAAATGAAATTGACAGCCTTGCAGCCTCAATTATCCCTTTTCTTTATATATATTTTTACACACTAATTGCTTACCATTTATGACAATTAAATGACGTCTTTTTACTGTTCCGATCTGGACAGCTCTTAGTAAAATAATAGAACAATGATTCTTCAAAAAGGGGTACGCAACCATTTTGAACCTTAATTAGGGGTACGCGATACAGAAAAGGTTGGGAACCACTGTCCTAGCACATGTGTAAGCACCTTAAGTCGGGATCACCGGAATTCCGGAACCCGCCCTCCAACTCCCCCCACAGTGCTCGGATCCGGTTCGATCTTGTCAACTATGTATCTAGGGCTTGTGCTTGTACTTCCCACCAAGTTCATCCCGATCCGTCCACTATGAACATGTCACACGATTTCCGGTTCCCCCCTCCAACTCCCCCCAAACTCGACGGATCCATTCTGAACTTGAAGTGTGACATCTGAGACAAGAGGTCTTTCCAAATATGAAGTTTCATTAAGATCCGACCACCTGTTCGAAAGTTATGCATGCTACTACATTCCGGATTCCGCGGTCTCCCCCTACCCCACGATGGTCGGATCAGGCAAATGACTATTCTCAAGTTAGTTTGATCGGGTCCCTGATATGCCTGCAGAGTTTCATCGTCCTTGTACGTCTGGAAGTACCCTAACTCGAGGACAGTGGCCTGACAGACCGAAAAGTGATCGGTATATGGCACTTGAGCGGAGCTGCAAGTGCCATAAAAACGGTAGATCTTTGTTCTGATATTTTACTCTTGCATTTGTCCTCTTTTTGATGCTTCTGATCAATCTGGCTCAAGCTACATTGACTAGTTTTCAACCTTATTTACATGGGACGATATCGTAGCCTTCTTAATTACTCCCCTGCGACTCACTGGATTTCTGATACCGCGTTCACTGAATTGGGCGAATCGACGGATTTTTTGGGTCTTGTGAGGGGTAAGCGAGCAGTCGTACAAAGTGGGGGTTGTGACGTTTTTTGGGGGTCTTATGACGGGTGGGCGAATTAACGTTTGAGCGAATCGACGGATTTTAGAGGTGGGTGAATCGACGCTTCAAAAAACGAGGTTGGGCGAATCGACGGTGGGCGAATCGACGGGTAGCCGAATCGAAGGTAGATGAATCGACGGGTGGGTGAATCAGCGGTTGGGCGAATCAGCGGTTGGGCGAATCGACGGATATTTTGGGTCTTGTGACGGTTAGGCGAACTGTCGGAAAAAGTGGGTAATGTGACATATTTTTTGGGCATTATGACGGGTGGGCGAATCGACGGGTGGACGAATAGACGGGTCCCCAATTCATTCAAATCTTGTACAGCGCTGGCCGGATCGTATTGAAATTTCTTCTAGATATACGTTTGGGCTTAACTGGTTAAAAAGTATTCCAGAAGACGGGTTGATTGGAGATATTTGTTCATTCTAAAATTGTTCGGTAATGAAATAAGGACAGATGCAAAATGGAGCAAAAATCATAGCTTGGAAACACGATTTAGTATTTGGATTGGGTTTTCTGCAGGCAATGTTAACGGAAGATAGGGATGATACTTGGTACTCTTCATTCAGGTGTCCTTTAAGTGCGATTCGGACTACACGTGTGAGTGAAACTTTGCGTTCAGACATGCACAAATTTGCATGTCGACGGTATACTCATGCATAGAAAGTTTCCAACTCTGCAAGCCAGGTTCGTGACTGGATAACTCTCCTTTCCTTCACATCCAGTCAAAAGATGCACAACCGTCCCTACTCTTTTCAGTTTCGCTGGGCCCAACTGCTTTAACAAAAGCTTGTATAATTAATATTATCAACCAATGAGCTCCTTGAAAACTGTATGCGGGATCTCAATCCACCGGGAAAAGAGTCAAACACGGTAAATGCAAAGTTTTGCGTAGTTACGAGGATGTGCAAATGCCATATCAACGTAATGCAGTTCGAGTTAACTACTTGTAAGAATCGCGAATTTTGCCAAGTCTGCCATTCAGGAACTTCCCTTGATCGGTAAGTTTCTTTTCCTATGCAAGCAAAAAGGCGGGATACGTAAAAATTAGCAGCTTTATCCAGTAGGTAGTCATAAACACTGAGAATCCTTCTAGTACGGAATGGTAAGAGCATAAGCCGGATGATCTATTTGTTGTAATTTTATCGGATTTTATTGTTATTTACAGGCATTTGAAATTGGGACAAAAAAAGGACAAAACGGCATTTCCGCGAGTTCCGATTTGCAGGTCGAGTGTGTGGCACACACTTGTTGTTTTTGCTGAAAGTAATCTGAAAGGAAACGTTAATAAAGAACGTTTACTCACATATAAAAACGCTATCCGTAGGTCGTCGCTGGAGAGCATTAGTTTGTTGTTGTTTGCCGTTTCCGACAAGTCCTATAAAAAGAAACTGGTTAGGATACCTGTAGGGGTCTACAACGGAACTTGTTGTGTGCTGTTTTCACTTTACAAGCTCAAAGTCATGACCTAAAGCTGCGTTCGATTTGAGTCCTCCTTGTCTCGATCTTGTCTTCTTGTTACTGCCTTGTCACGGTTTAAAGCCGTTTATTTAGCCTTGTCAGGTGAATGACTCAACGGACAAGAATCGCAAATAAACACAGTTGAGAAATGTACCCGAGACCGGAGCGAAACTTGCTCCGAGAGCATGTCATCATGCTGTCTGACAGGGCACTTGACAATTGTTAGCTGACGGGACAAGTAAAACGACAATTTTGTCTCGCAGTGTTGTGTGGTTTCTTTTTTTTCTCTCTTTTTCTTTTGTTTCCTCACCAACTCCTCCGACCATCTACTTTGTATTTGTATGGAGGGTTTAAATAAAATTATTATTATTATTACATTAAGGGGACAAGGCAGCGGCAAAACGGCATTCGGCTAACAGGACCGAGACACGGCTAAATCGAACGCGGCTCAAGACACTTCAGCATTCCAATTTTTGTTGTTGTTTTGTTTTGATTAAATTTCACAAAAAATTTATTTGTTTATGACCGAAATTTTGTAGGCCGTTGGCTTGGCCAACTGCTTAATTTCCATTTTCAAACGACGCCGAAGTTCACCGTTTGCACAGCTTATCAACCTAGGCAGTTAAAGTTTAACTGAAAAGCCAACTTATGTTTATACCATTTAACTGAATACACTGCATTATTTGGATTGTGTAAAGGGATTTGTTTTTCACTATTAGCTCTGGAATGACGTTCAGAATATCTACGACCTTCCTCACAACGCAAAATTCTACTATGACGCGGAAAATTTGAATCACAATCGAAATGCTGCTTTTCAGTGGCCGGTGATCATCTTGAGGAAAGTAGCTCACTTCGTGACATTTGTTTTTCGTAAATCGTTTTCGTCAAGCATACAACACAGGTACAAGCGCATACAGGTACCACAAATCAGACAGGGAAATTCCACTATTTGAGAATCGATTATTCGTGAATAGCGGAGCAAAGAAGAAACGCATTTTCATCTGGTCTTCAAGCCTCTTTAAGTGAATAAGTGATGGGTAACTAAACTGTCCTACCTCAGCCCTTTTCGGTTAAGCTTCAAAGTCTTTGGTTCATGTGGGCCGAGAAGGTGGGAGACACAATCATTTTTCGATGAGTCGGATTTTTACGAACACACTGACCTTTGTTTTCCCCAAAATCCTCACGGTAGCCAACGTTTTCCACAAATTACTTGAACACAATTCACTCCTGAACGCCAATTCGCCATTGCTAATTAACTATTCATTGATCTCCTTTCGCTGGTCAAAAGATTACTAGAACCTTCGAGAAGGTCGAGTGGCGTGTAACAGGATTAAAACAACTAAGTATATCACCCAGTGGACGTTTAGATATATCGACAGTAGAAATCATCGGCCAGTTTGACATTTTTTGGTCACGGAAGCTGAATTTTATTTAGCTGAATTGCAGAATCTTCAAAAAATCACTTTAACGAATTTAGTATAATTTACGGCGTTTGTTTATTGTGATCTAGTTTACATCCTTAATTCTTTGGACTTACTGGAATTAACAAGAAAAATCAGAAAACACAATACTTACAGAAATCGATAATGCAAATAATTAGTTTAATTTTTCTACATATTTTCCATATGCCTGCTACAATAAAAACATTTTGTTAGATCCAAAATCAAACTGTGATTCCATCCTCCCCATATCGGGCGCTTCCGACCCGCACCGCTAGATGACCCAGCGGTCGGATCGACTCGTGGCTTCGTCTTGGGTGGGGGGTTCTAGACGATGCAAGTGCTAGAATGCTTATGATATAACTCCTTTAAGCACGCTCCTATCTTCCCCATAAGAAGCTTTTGGGACACAGCAATGAGCACGGCGCCTGCCTCCTACGCGTAGAGCCACCGGTTAACGCATTTGCGGGAACGAAAACTTGTAGCTGTGTTGCCTCTCCATGACGAATGCAGGGGAGGGCTCTCTGCCTTGTGTTGACAGGGTTTTGTTTTACTTACAGCAAGATGAATAAAAGAATACATTGTGGGGATAAGGAGGAATGGTTAATTGAAACTACTGAAAGAGCGCAAAAGAAACAGTATAGAAATAATCGATGAGCGCAAGATAACAGACTAGCGAACTTTAGGGTAAACTTAAAACTTGGATCAAAAGCGTAACTATTTACTCTTTGGCCTTCTTCACTCCCCTCTACATTCCTACAAGATGTTTATTAAAAGAAACATGTCTTGGCCTCTAGAAATCCTCAAGAATTTGTTATAGTGCAGAGTTATGTACAATATAATATATCGCTCAAAGAAAAGGCCTAAATCAATCAATCAATCAAGTGTATTGTCCAAATAGCTTAAAGCTAGAAGAGGAATAAAATATTAAAAAAATCATGCTAAAATATATATAAAAATCCTGCTAAGAATGTTCTTGAATGTGTACTTGAAAATGTACATATGCAGAGTTGATGGCATCTTCGATAACGGTTTTCCCGAGTCCAACAACTCTTTTCCAAGGCTTCACTTGGACACGTCCTTGTGGAAACGGGAGTCCACAAGCTACGAACCCAAATTAGAAGCCAGGCATAGCGGTCTAACTGAATTTAGTGTTTCCGAGGACTGTCTGTTTGAACCCAGTCATATTGTCAATTGTATATTAAACCAACATGAAACTAATTGTAAATTACTGGGATCCAAAAACGTAAGTGGAGGGATACCTATGACATCGCAAAAGTTGTCCGTCTGTCTGTGATCACGATAACTCTCGAAGGGAATGAGATATTTTCATGGAACTTAGTGTAAGGATTCTTTGGGTCAACGGTAAGGTCAAGTTCGTAGATGGGCTTTGTAGCCCTATATTTAGGGGTGGGGGAGTGGGTTCAAATTAAGGGACAAACAAAATATTTTTAAACAGCTAATGTGATAGCCGATTAAGGGGTAAAAGGACATGGTGATCACGATGGTGAAAACCGTTTTCTCGCCGAACAAGTAGTTCGTCCGGAATCCGGCAAAAACCGGAAAGTTGGTTAAAGTAAAAGTATCATTTGAAGTTGATTAAATGTTCGATTTAGGGGTAAAAAGACATGCTGAACACTTATGTGAAAAGCATTTTCTACCCCGCCAACTAGTTCGCCCGAAATCCGACCAAAGCCAACAAATTTGTTAAAAGCAAAAGTTTTATTTGAAGTTGATTAGATGACAGATTTAGGGGTACGAAGAGACTCCGAGTCTGTTTATCATAATCATTTTTTTACCCGGACATATAATTCGTCCGGAATCCGGTTGTAACCGAATTTTTTTTTATAAGTTTAAGTTTTATTTGAAGTTGATTGCATGTTCTTTATAGAGATAAGGATACACACTGAATTCGTTTCTGAATTTTCTCTTTTTGCTGGACAATTAGTTCGCTCCTAATTCGGGCGAAGCCGGAAATTCGGGAGAAGTAAAGGTCAGTGTCGTCAAAATAGATATGGCTTATAGAGGTATATCTGAACTTGTTTTATCTCTGATGATTAGCCTGGCGAAGACAAGACCCACTTGTCTGGATCAAATATTAGATTTCTGGGATCCCATCGAAAACTTTGGTCTTGTTAATCTTACTGTTTCTTTTGTCGTCTAGTGTGTGAATAGTGTCTTCAGCCTATGCTAACCAATGGGTAATTTGATATAAATAAATAGTTGATTGATTGAATGTCACAAAGAGAGCTTACCTTGACTTTCCTAGTCGGGAGGCCATCTAATAGGATCCAGGAGCAAAGGACAATCGAGAAAGTTCCATAGAAGATAACCTCATGACTCATACTCAGGAGTATAAACGCTGGAAGGAGTCCAAGAAAAAGAGAAAGTAGGCGGGTCCACGAACTCGTTTCCACCAATAGCGGGCTGACAAAGGACTGCACTGTAAAATAATTGCAATATTAAATGCTAATGATAGTTTGTGACACCATTTCGTCCTAAAAGGCTGTTTTGGTCGTAACAGAGCAAATCAACATTAGGGAGTAGTGCCAAGACTTGAAAAAAGTGACACACACTCGAATAGCAGCGACACTAGGACCACTAGCGATAGGTAACGTCCCAAATGAAACTGAATCAGTCGTTCACCAGCGCTAGCCCTGATGACTCCATGTTCCAAACGCAGCAAAAAAAAAAGATGCATCCTCCCCTGCTTCTTCGATATCTGCACACTGCATCTTAGCTTTACTAAAAATTTCTAAACCCACAAGTTCGTCTCGCTTTGAATGTCGCGAGCGTAGTGAGCGGCGCTACCGAGGGCGCTAAGCGTAAGGCCCGTTTCTGATGCACGAAAACCATAGGTCTCGGCGTTACTTCTTAGTGTTATTTTGCTCTGGGTCGTAACGGGGAATCAATGAACTTTTTCCCAGACCTCCGGACCATGACGGGACAAAAATGACGCGAATCCTGGAACACATTACTACTAAGTTTCGGCCATTCTTGGCAAGGGTTCTCTTCAGGCTCAAGCCGCTCACGCTGATAAAAGGAAGTAATATAGTTTTGCACGTCAAATATGATTCGCAGTCAGGTTGGGCTGAAGGACTACCCATATTACTACCCTGTGCGAGCCCCGCACCGTTACAAAAATTCAAGCCTGTAGGCGATACTGGACGAAACACAGTTAACTGGAATGCAGGTAAGGTAGCGTACGGCTTGCTGTAAGCTCGGATTTATTCATCAGAGCGTATTGGTCGGTATCTCACGATTGCGAAACTGGAATGGGTCTCACTGGCTGTAAACTGCCGATTTTGAAAGTGGAATTGCTCAATTGGCTGTACCCGATGAAAAATGTATCTCAAATAGTAGCATGAAGTTATACAAACAAGTAGCACGCAGTACAAACTTATACTACTACTTGCTTCTATGTCAAGGCTACCGTGTTACTGCATTCTACTGCATGCTACTATTAGCAAGCCTGGATGCTACTATTGCAAGACATGATGCTACTGGATCCTACTGCTTAAGATTGGCCCAGTCTGAGGCACATTAAATTATAGTATTCTTTACTACTACATATCAATCCATGCAACTTTTTCATACAACTACGCAGGCTACAAATTTGGCTTGTTGTAAGCTAACGCCCAACTCACACTTATAAAAGTGGAGTGACAACAATACTTTTATACCATTTTTTGTCTTTATTATTTTAAAGCACAACTCTTACTAGAAATGATCTTTTCATGATGAAATGGCTCAGGAATATCGTTTTCGGAAATACCATTATTTTCCACGCGAAATGACAAATTTTCCTGTTGCCACGTCTCGACTCTATACAGCAAGAGCGGTCCTCTAACGGTTGGATTACCCTCTACGTGCGACCGCTACTGGAATATGCCTGCCCAGTTTGGGAACCCTTTTTTATTAAAAAAAAAAAAAAAAAAAATGTCGCACTTTGTACAAAGGAGCGTACAACATAACGAGGACATTGAATCAGTGCAAATCAGAGGGTACCGCATTATGCTAGGACTGAAAAACAATGGTTACGAAGCTTCTCTCCTCCTATTAAGCCTTGAGCCACTCCCATGTCCGCCGTCATTTTTGTCATTTTACGTTTTGGCCGATCCATCCTTGCCACTTAAAAACATAGAGATGTTCTGCCCGATCTAGCTCCGGCGACAGGACGGACGCGGCACCAAAATGTCGCACTAACGGGTTCGAATTTCTTTGTGCCATATTTCACTGAGAAGATTAACAAAAAACAAGTGAACTACAGTCGATGTATTTTCTTTTATGTAATAATTGTATACATTTTAGTATTTTAACACATGCAATGTAATGGTCGACGTATTTAGTGCCATGTCGGCGCTACGAGTTAGATCAATAAAATATCTATCTATATCTATCTATCTATCTTGTCTGTGATGCAGTTTTTCGCCCCTGATATTTATTTTCTTTTTGTCACTCCTCTGGTATATTTCGAGGGATAATAAACAAGAATAACAACACAAAAAAATATTCAAATAAGAATTCCACTCACCCAGCATTGTCCACGAGAAAATCTGATCTAACAGCGGCAGCCCTCGGCCAGAATCCACAGAATTAAACGCATGCCACTTCACAAGGCAGCTGAGGGCAACGAACAGGAGTTGAACGAGCAGAACCTTCTCAGAGCGTTTTTTCAGGTTCTTCTTCTTCTTCAGGAAGAGATAAGCGACGAAGGCGACTGGCAAGACGAGCGCGCAGCCGAGATACCTACAAGCAAAGG
The DNA here is from genome assembly GCA_030848855.1 of Branchinecta sandiegonensis. Lineage (NCBI taxonomy): Eukaryota > Metazoa > Arthropoda > Branchiopoda > Anostraca > Branchinectidae > Branchinecta > Branchinecta sandiegonensis. The sequence continues at coordinate 15,770,140 of JAUPMV010000016.1, read as the reverse complement.
ATGTATGTATTCCCTAAATCTGTTATTCAGAACGTGTTCCACCCTACTTACCTCAGTTACCACGCACGACGTCACGAGTTCTGGCTTCTGATCTGGCCAATCACGGCACAGGAATTTGTAGTTACCACGCTCACTACGCTCCCGAGCGTGGTAGGAAAATAGTTACTATTGGTTACTATCTCGAGAAGGCTGGAACGGTTGTAGTAACTTTTCGTGAAGTTGGAACGGAATTAGTAACTAATAGTTACTATTGTTAGAAGGGTGGAACACGTTCAGAGTCGGCAAGCGCTAACAAGAGAATCTTTAATTTCACGAGGCAAGTATGAGTATTTTTAGAAAACAATATTCCGGACCATTTTGTGTGAAAAAGCCATTTCTAGTAAAATTGTAAAGCACACCTCGCACTATTTACCGTTTATGGTCCAATATTCGCAACTGTTTGGATACTGTAAAACTAAGCTCTGCTTTTAACAAATCATCCATGACTTCGGCTGTTTTAAGCCATTTCCTAGACTCGTTGACTTCTAGCAAAAACTTGGCAAACAAATCAGAAAACCGGTTTTACGCATCAATAGCATGCTACTAGAACACTTGTCGGGGGCATAATGCACATAGAAACCAGTGAATCGTGGCAAGAGCAAAGATTAGTGAGGTGTCGTTAATAGGTTCACAATGTAACGCATCAAATTTGGCTCTCGTTGTTTAAGAGTTAATGAATGCGGTTACGGACGTAGGTTGCATTGGCATTATAGGTATGACGGGTCCTTTACGAATTTTTTTCAGGTGTGGCGCGTTATAGATTCATTCATTTATGGGCCCTAGCTTAAGGCGTATTCTCGCCGTTCCCCGAGGACTCCTCGGGGAATTGAAGGGAACGGCGAGAATAGAGGGAGTCACTCCACGCGGACTCCGCGTACAGAAACAGCGAGAACACGGGGAACGCTTCCAAAAGGATTTTGTTCGAAAAAAAATATGCAGTTGACGAAATTAGTCTGGATCCCCTTTATTTTTTATTTTGTTTATTCTGATTGTTTTTAATTAATTTTACATTGCACCAACAACAGCAAAACCTAATTCCCCTCCGAATCTGAAAGGGAGTCTTTTCGATGGTGGTGATGATAATCGGAGCATTCCCCGTCCATAGGGACTCGCGAGAATACGGGGAATGAGTCCCCGGGACAAACAAAAACGCTGGACTCCTCAAGTGGAGTCCTCGGGGAACGGCGAGAATACGCCTTTAGAGCAAAATAAGAAAACCTTACACCAATTCGAGTCGCTTTTCACGTCCAACCACCGGTAACATTGGCATGATGCTGAGGACCATACAGGAGGCGGTCCAGAAGACCTTCTGTGGAAGTCTTTTCCCCGACTTAGTTAAGAAGGGAAGCGCTGAAGCTCCGAGAAGAATCAGAGAAAGACACCATCGATGGAAGAAGGAAAGAACCTAAAAAACATAACAAGTATCAGCGCAGCGAATTATGCTTCGGTCAGGAAGGAATGGGGCGAAATTTTAGTTTTTAAAGGACCCCTTTTGCTTAATCTGCATTTTATATAATCCCTAGCTCCCTTGTGGAATTAGGAGCTTGTTTCGTTTTGTATCTACGACTTTTTAGCGCTTATTCAGCCTAGCCAAGTTTTGTTAGTAACACAACGCAAACCTCGCAGAAGGCTTTGAATAGCTTCAAGGTCCGCCGACAACTCATTGACATATAAGGACATGAGAACCTGCAAAGTGTTGTTTTCGATTTTGGAAGACATTGTAGGCCATCAGGTCCATCTTCTGTTTTGGGCTTCTTTGCTTTTGCTTGGTTTTTCCTTCATTTTTCCCACGGCGCGTTCAGTTTTCAAATAGTTTGCGTCCAGCTGCAGCGTCGAAGAGAGGAAAAGCTAGAGACAGTCGACAAGCGCTAACAAGAAAATTGCCGATTTCACATGACAAGTAATTATTATTTATTATTTAATCTATCAAAACGGCCAGCTTGGGCCATACTAAACAACTAACAATAAATATAAACAACTAACAATGGGGGTGGGCAAAAATATGAAATCAATAATCTACCCAACATCAAATGCTGAATACAGCTCACGGTTCCATGCCATCCACACAGGTAACGATAGCCGCATGTTTGGGCCCGAGAGAATCACAAGAAGTGGATTGCTAGACCGAAGGTCTTGTTCGAGAATTATATTCCTGAACAAATACGCAAGCGCTCAGATGTGGAGTGTAAAAGTAAAATGTTTATCACAGCTTATAAACAAACCGCGTTAGAACCAAGACATTTCACATCACCAATAACCAAATTTTTTTGAAATAACCTAATTTGAAATCCAAGTATACAAGAGTTGAACTCGAGACATGTCATAGACGAACTTAACTCACGGGAAATCTGGGCCCAGTTACCCATGAACAGGAGGGTGGGGTGGGGGTGGGGGGGTCGAGACCTATCACATTGCATATCTAGACCTAAATATTCTCAACTATACCAACTTCAAGTTTGCAAACTGGGCCCATTTGCCCATCAACGGGGGGGGGGGGGGGGGGGTTCAACTCCACATTTATATTCCCAACCCGATGATCCAAAAGCACAATTTCATCGCTATCTCTAGCTTTTGTCAAGTTAAAAAACCTTAAAAATGGACAATCTGGGCCGAATTGCCCCTGAACCAAGTGGAAGTGTGGTTTGGGGCCCACAGAAAGTAAAAAGAGACCCCAATGCTCACAAAACTACGAAGTTACAGCTTGATATCTGTTGATTCCTGTCACGGGTAACGAATTTTACTCCTGGGCAATCTGGGCCCAGTTGCCCTTGAACGGGGTGGGTGGGGGAGGTGAAACTTCGAAAGTAATTCCCAGCCCCAGGATCTACAGGTACAAGCAATTTCACCTCCAGGTCTGGTTAAGTTACGAACATTATTCACTGGGCAATCTGGGCCCATTTGCCCCTGAACCAGGTGGGTGTGAGGGGTGGGACCCTCAAAAGGCAGAACTAGACACCAATATCCACAAGTGTACCCAGTCTGAACTTGATGCTTGCACTGGTTCACGAGTTATGAGCTCCCAAAATACGGTGAAAACCGAAAACCGAAAGCTGCTACAACGCTCGCAACAGTGGATTGTTCCATGGAACTCTCCACTAAAAATTATGTTTCTGAGCCATTTCATCGTGAAAAGACCACTTCTATAGTATGAGTTGTGTTTTAAAATAGTTGAATCAGAAATTGTTCATTTAATGTTAATACTCACCAACAGATTAGTTCCGAAGATTACTCCTAGAATGCTCTGCAGTGTGAGCTGCACTGAGTTGACACTTCGTATGTTTGGAAATTTGCTTAGAACATATCCCCATGTCACGATAGGCACAGCGCTGTAGACGATATATTGCACTGGCGCACGCTCAACTGAAAACGAATATTGGGGTTAATATTATTTTTCCCAAATTTATAATATTATCTATTTACTCTACTCAAAACTTAGGCCGGACAAGGCAGATACTGCGGAGGAAAATTTCCCTCACTCAAAATTAGTGGACCCGCAAAATCCAGAGGAGAACATGTGTTGCAAATAAAGAATATTACTACTTACAAATGAGGTAGAGCGATAAGACGCAGCCCACGGCAGAGAACAGAACTACGACTCGCTTGTCCGTCCGAGTTCCTGCGTCTATTCCCAAAAGGCAACAAATGGTATAGGCAATCCAACCAAGAAATCCAAGAGTTGCAACAAAGTAGAGCCAAGGGCGATCGTAGCGTTGGTAATACTCGATCCCGGAACTACAGATCTGGTGAAGCTCCTCAGCCGCTGTGATCTGTGAAAAGAAGGTCAAACAAACCGAATTTCGGTTGGCTGTACATTACCTAGGTCCAGAGCTCTAGAAATTCTACATTCTGGAATATGGATCTTATCGAGAAAAAGATTGGTAGGCCTAGGGGATGTTTTCGCGTGGATGGCTGTAGAGCTGAACGGGTGATCCCGTCCACACGAAAATGCTCAAACCAATCGGACGTTGAACGGCTGAGGAAGATGGATTCCGTCCACTCGAAAATGGGAGCATATGAGTGGGGAGGTCCAAACAATACTCCCGTTCACCTCAACGCTGCCCTCGGAGCGGTGTTGAACGGGAGGCGTCCATCGAGCTGGATGGCCCGTTCACCACCTGTTCATCCATACACGGGAAAATGACTAACAGATCGACGGCATCCACGCGACAACGTCCCCCTACTGTGGCAACATCTTGCTGGTACACCGTTCAGTTGTAGTTCTTATGTGAATCTTTTTAGTGTGTCCTTGTTGTAATGGTGTATAGTGCAGTGTTGTTAAACAATAGTTCATGTGTTTTGTAGGGAGAGAAGCTTCAGCTTAACCTCTTTTTCTATTAATAAATAATTTTTCGAGATTGTGAGTGCGGCAACGCTCATCTGACGTAACAATTAACACTTCCGCTGACCACGCTACGACCCTGTTTCAAAATTTGCCGCCTGATGAATGAGTTACGGCCGCGCTTCTTGTCGACTCGTGTTCGATTTTAGGCAGTGAAAAGTCGCAACTACTATAACGAAGCAATTTTTTTTTTCTCTTTATCATGTTATTTTAACTTCTAGATTCAAGCGAATATATCTGTAACCTGACACGTGCCGATAGGTATTTTAAGCTTCTTGCCGCTGGGGGGGGGGGGGGGACAAAAAAAACGTGGCGTTTTTTGTAGGATGATTTAAATAACATCAAAATCAAAGTTTGATTGTTTACGTAACTTTTACAAAACTCAACTGGTTTTGAAAAAGAAATTGGAAAAGCATGTCGCTCTGTCACTTAGGTAGTGACTAATTTCTATAAAAAGTTATGACTGTTTGCGAATTTTGGTAATGTAAATACTATATGCATCAGAAGTAAGCATGGGCACTGCTCTGTTTTTTTTCGAAAAACAGAAGAACAGAAAACAGGGCATTTTCAGAACAGAACAGAAACAGGTGTCGTAGAAAACAGTTAACCTGTTCTGTTTCTGTTCTGTTTTTCTTTAAAAACAGAAAACAGCTGTTTTGTAGAAAAAAACCCAGCTGTTTAAACAGCTGTTTTCTGTTTTTGCCACACTACCTATAGCAAACCGAGTTGCGCGTGTGTTTGTTTCAAGCGAATAAAGTTCCCCGTCTCAGTTCTAAGCAAGGTTGTTACTAGTCAAACAAGTAAAGGAGAAATAAAAACGATACTGATACTAGATTTACATGTTATTTTCTCGAGCGTCTTCTACGCTATGCGAGTGCATTGCTTTCGACCAAATACAAATAGATCGAAAAGGCCGATTCACTGGGAAGGACGGTTGTAGTGGGGAGGGGTTTCCGTACATCATGTAACAAGGGCCGGAAGAAGACCCTCGCCAAGGGGGGCCGAAATATAGCTCTAATAAATTTCGGCTGACGTATCCGTTTCGCACTGTCGAATATTTAGAAATGTCTTTTCATTGTTATCATTTTAATTTCTCGATTCAGGGGATTACACATGCGAACTACCAGAAAAGGCCGATTCACTGGGCAGGACGGTTGCAGTGGGGAGGGGAACTAGAAAGCGCGGCTACATTTTGAAGAGAAACCAATTATGGGGATTACAAAAATGCACCATTTGGTCAAAAATATTATTTGCACTTTATGGTTAAGATGTACACTTTAAGGGGATTAAAGTTTCCGCAGAATCAAATCACTCGTTCCAGAGCTATGCATGTTACTTGATTTACGGGAACTCCCCTCCTTATCCTAACAATGGAATGCCAGACTTGAGGAAAATCATAACACAGTCAAGATAAGCACAAGTCTGTTCTGCCTTCTAGCCAAGAAATTGGTCTTAACTCTACCCTCGGCCCAAGTTTGGGAGGAATGACAGGCCTAAAGTAAACAAGACCAAACTTTTCGATGGGATCCCAAAAATTCAATATCTGATCCAGACAACTGGGTCTTGTCTTAGCCAGATCCAGTCATCGCCAGAATCATTGAACATTCTTACAATTAAAATTCAGAAACAGATTAAGGCCAAATAGCTAATCATCTGAGAAAACCAAGTTCAGATATGGATTCAGCATGTGTGTTTACCCGTATGAGTCATATCTGTTTTGACGAAAAGTTCCTGTCACTTCTGCCAATTTCCCGGTTTCGGCCGAACTCTAGAACTACTTGTCCGGCGAAAAAAGAAAGCTCAAAAACGAACTCAGGGTATCTTCTTTCCCCAATAATGAACATCTAATCAACTTCAAATAAAAATTTAACTTATAACAAATTTTCCGACTCCAGCCGGATTCCGGTCGAACTATATGTCCGGGTAAAATATGATTGTCACACACGGATTCAGCGTCTCTTCTTACCCCTAAATAGGTTATCTAATCAGCTAGAAATAAAACTTTAACTTCTAACAATTTTCCGGTCTTGGCCGGATTCCGGGCGAACTACATGTCCGGGAAGAAAATTGTTTTCACATAAAAGTTCAGCATGTCTTCTTGCCCTAAATCGGACATCTGATCAACTCCAAATAAAACTTTTAATTTCAACAAACTTTCCGGTTTGGGCCGGATTCCGGGCAAACTACTTGTCCGTCGAGAAAATGGTTATCACCATCGTCTTCAGCATGTCTTCCTACCTCTAAATCGAACATCTAATCAACTTCAAATAAAACTTTTACTTTTAACAAACTTTCCGGTTTTGACCGGATTCCGGGCGAACTACTTGTCCGATTACAAAATGGTTTTTACCATCGTGTTCAGCATGTCTTTTTACCCCATAATCGACTATCACATTAGCTGTTTCAAAATATTTTGTTTGCCCCTTAATTTGAACCCCCTCCCCCACCCCTAAATGTAGGGCTACAAAGCCCATTTAAGAACTCGACTGGTCCGCCAACCCAACGAATCCTCAAACCAAGTTTCCTCAAAATATCTCATTCCCTTCGAGAGTTATCGTGCTTACAAACGGACGGACGGACAGACGGACAACTTTTGCGATGTCATAGGTATCCCTCCACTTACGTTTTGGGATCCCAAAAAGGAAACACAATTGTTCGTAGCCTGACTCTTATTCAAGAAAAGTGCGTGAGATTACACGTTGCCAGCTTTCTTGCTCAGTGTTCAGAAATCTTGGTTGGCTTACCTATGCAAGCTACTAACATATACTGAGGAACAGACAAAGGACTAAATATCACCACTCCTTTCCTTGGCCAAATGTTCCCTGGGTTCCTGATGGTAAAAAGGGATACGTCAGGTGCATCTTATTAGAGCTATATCTCAGCCCCTATATTCATTTTCCGTTCCGTTCCGTTTCCAGCTTGATCGGCTTGAGCCTGAAGAAGACCCTTGCCAAGAAGGGCCGAAATATAGCTCCAATACAATGCAGCTGATTTTGGATCATCATCTTGGGCTGAAGAAATGTTTGGTTACTGATAATAATTTAGAAAACTGGTTGACCTCTTCCCGGTATGTTAAACTTTTCCCAGAAACAAAATTGTAATACAGCAGCTTCATGAAAAAAATTATTTTACGCCCAAATTCGAGACACCTCTAAAACTGCAACTGCAGACAGTGGTTCCAATCGAGGGTGGGGGGGGGGGGGGGGGGTTGTTACCTTGGGAAATCTTTGTTTTTGATTTTACTGGCAGTAAACAACAAGCCTACTGACATATGGTACTGGATCATGAGACATTCTAATTTTGTTTTTTACTAGGCTACGATTCCTATGGCCGAAAATGTGTGAATTTAAGCTGCGTTGTAGTTACCGGTCTTTTCGCCTTAATGCCCCCTGAACGTGGATAAAACCCCATGAATGATGAATTGATTCAAAGACACGGAAGAATAAGTCGAAACTCGGTTACCTGAAAATGGTATAGCCTAAACTATTAATACATTAATTACAGATTCCGGGATAACTGTGTAATTTGGAAATAATATAAACTTCATGTCGAATATTTTTGTTTCAAACTCAAGAAACAAACTGCAGTCATGCCAAATTAAAAATGCAGTGTTTTTCTTCGGTGTGGTACACCGAAGTTCGGTGAAAAAATTACGTTAATTATTATTTCGAAGAGAAAAAAATTAGACGTAGATAGAAGAGACACTTTTGTTTGCCCTACCTTTTTCTAAAAATCTGTATAGTAATCTTGGGAAGCTTGATGTAAAAAAGCCATACAAGTTCACACTGGTCTGACAGACTTTAAACTGAATGACCTGAACACTCATTTAGTTTGATCTAACCCAAAATATAGTCTGCTGATGCCCCCAGTCCCCAGAGTCTAGTTTTGCCATGCATATGCCGCGTGCTATCAAACAAATACGATACGATCGAGAACAAAGTGGAGACGACAAGGAATCGTAGCCTGTCGTTACGAGATGGCCGCCACGACTAGCTTAGCTTACGATTCTCAGTGGAGTTCCCGCTCAAAAAAAGGAAAACAGAAACAGACGGAAAACAGGTATAAAAAAAACAGAAACAGGTGAAAACAGGCATCCATAAAAACAGAACAGAACAGAACAGGTAAATTACAAGAACAGGGGACCTGTTCTGTTTCTGTTTCTGTTTTTTTGCAAAAACAGAACAGAAAACAGGTACCCTCAAAACAGAACAGAACAGTGCCCATGCTTAATCAGAAGGCATTTGAGATGTTTTAAACTATCTGTATATGTGGTAAAGTGTAGCGGTAGTAGCGGAAGAGCCGGAAGCGGTATCGCAGCTGCTCCAAACATCGCCGTGATTGGTTTATCACAGGATTGAGTTATTGAGTTTGAGTCTTTAGTGCTACGTTTTCTCGTTCTTCCCGAGAATCACTGGCGTATTTTGGACTTAGTCATATCGAGTATACAAAGCTTACCGCTTCAGAGTAGAATCCTCGATCAATCAAATTTTGAATGTCCTTCACTGCAAAATGAGAATCCGCCAAGGGCTTGTACGGCTGGAAAATCATAGAGAAAGTCTGTCCTTCCTTCTTTTCTTCTAGAGTGTGAAACTGGCGAAACATCTGATCCGAATTGGCAAGCATCGCTTCGGCGCGAAATTTCAAATCGTCGGACAGGTGGTCAACCCGGAGGAATCCCTGGATAAAGAGTGGGATAGTATTTCAGTATTCACTAAATATTCCTTGAGCCCAAGCTGACTGGGAAATATATATTCAAACAACAGATAAAACGTGAGCCTATGTCAGCTACTTTGGCATCGATATTTCAGCCCTTCTTGGAAAGGGTCCTCGTCAGATTACCTCGCTATCGCTGCTAAAGCATCATAGCTGTTGTCAGGGGCGTCACGACCGGGGGGGGGGGGGGGGGGCAGTCGGACAGCCTTGAAAACAGTCGTTTTTCTGCAAAAACAGTCGGTAAAAATTACCAGCCAGTCGGTAAATTCCTTGCCCCCCCCCCCCCCCCCCCAACAAAAAAAAACATTTTGGCTAGTAACGCCTCTGGCTGTTGTACCCGTTTTATCCATTGTCTGAATAATTGTTGAATAATTGAAAAAAAAGGTTTTTATTATTATTTTTGTTCCATTTTTTGGTTTTATTTTGGTTTTATTTAACGTACTCAGTAGAACGAAAAAAAAACAAAGACTGGAACGTGGTCGAGACAGGACTTCATAGTTGATGCCGCATTTTCAGCTGAGCTCAAGATTGTTTTGTTTATTTTTTTTGTATTGCTTTTTTATGGATTGGTAAGTAGCTCGAAAACCAAGTTCTGGCCTGTGTACCCTGCTAAAGTAAATACCATTAGAAAGCATTTTTGATGTTTTAATCTATCTTATGTCTATTTAAACTAAAAGGTCGTTATTAGTATGACTTTGCGTCTATTGGTTCCATTTAACGCGCTCAACAGAACGAAAAAAGGACAGACAAACCACAAAGCGTTTCGAGACGAGAATTTTGAGTGCATCTTTTTTCGTATTGCTGTTCTATGCAGACTGCCCAGTAGCTGGAAAACAAAGTTCTGGTCTTACCATTGAATTTACAGGTACGTCAATTCCAAGAAGTGCTGCCACCAGGGGAGTAAGATCCCCCTGATTACAGTCCCGGCGGCAGCTTTGTAAGTCCACAGCTGGAACAGGGGGATTGTATACGCCTGCCCCCCAAGCGACGAAGGGGGTGTCCGTCTCAGATGGGTCACCGGCTCCATGTGATCCTTAAAAATAAAGGCATATTCTCGCCGTTCCCCGAGGACTCCTCGGGGAATCGAAGGGAACGGCGAGAATAGAGGGAGTCGCTCCACGCGGACTCCGCGTACAGATACAGCGAGAATACGGGGAATGCTTCTAAAATGGATTTTGTTCGAAAAATGAATATGCAGCTAAAAAAATTAGTCGAGATCCACTTTAGTTTTGGTTTTGTTTATTTTGATTCTTTTTAATTAATTTTACATAGCACCTACAACAGCAAAAACTGATTCCCCTCCGAATTCGAAAGGGAGTCCTTTTTGATGATGGTGATGATAACTGGAGCATTCCCCGTCCGTGGGGACTCGCGAGAATACGGGGAGTGAGTCCCCGGGACAAACAAAAACGCGGGGACTCCTCAAGTGGAGTCCTCGGGGAACGGCGAGAATACGCCTTAAGAAAGCATCATCCGTTAAAGGACCCCTCGTGCTATTTACTCCCAACTTACAATATTCCAATATACAATAACCAACGGGTTTGGCTGTTTTAAGCCTAATGTAAGGTTTGAAGCCAAGCTGAACATTCATTTCAAATACAAATAGAAAAAACGAGATTTTCGTGTTTTTTTTACTAGTAACTAGCTGTAACTAGCTGATCAAGAAAAAAACCCGAAAATCTCGTTTTTTCGATTGTGTTTTAAGCCTTTTGCGAGACCCGTTAACTTAAAGCGAAAACAGGGAAACAATTTACATTGCCAGTTTTCTGATAGAAAAATTTCTCGCAGACAACGGTCGACAGCGTGATGCACATCGTAGGTAGCAAAACACGGCAAATGAGAAAATCAGCGTGGTTTTCTTAGAGAGATTAGAATGTACCGTACGAAACTGAGGTTTCAGGGTTTACAAATATATGAAGTGATCATGGAAGTAGGTTTCGTTAGTATTATAGGTAAGACAGGCCCTTTAAGAATTCCGAACTGCCAACACGAGTTACATATTTGATGGTGCTAAATGGATAAGGCAGCCGAGATTTGTTTCAGTAATTTTGCGGACCTTCTTTGCAAGGGTCCTATTCAGGCAGTAGCCAGAAGAACGAATAGTCAGTCCTTCAGCCCAAACTCTACATTTGACAAGCTCATTACTCACTCCACCCTAAATATTCCAAGAGCCGAAGCTGACTTAGAAACATGTATTCAAATAATATATAAACCTGGCGCTATGGCATCGATATCTGCATGCCAACCTGCCATCGTTTGATTGCTGGTTTGTCCCTTCCCCGACGTTGACCCTGAAGATTGACGGCCTGACGAGAACCCTTGCCAGGAAGGGCCGAAATATCACTGCTAAACCATCATGGCTGACGTATCCGTTTTATGCATTATTTGAATATATCACTCTACCCTGTCCATTTGACAAGTTCATTTTCCAGCTTGAGCGGCTTGAGCCTGAAGAGACTGACAGAAATGCCCGGGTCACAACCGTAAGTCATTTTCACATTTCACATAATAACTGGTGAAAAGGACCTAGTTTCGTAGGTGCCAAAATGTCATTGTTTTTCCCGGCCAAAAGTCACAGGTTCCATCAGAAAAAGTGGCAACACTGGAGTTTTTATTAATGGACTGTTTAATCAGAGCAAAATCGAGAGATATGCGTTGTAATTGCTCAATAGCTGTCTTTTAGAGAGTAGAGGAAAACATGTTTGAAGGAAGTTGGAAGTAATGTTGTTTCAGCTAAGAAGTTACATTTTCAGTGGGAAGGTGATTGTAACAAGGTATGGCCCAGGTTGGTTGGCTAGGAAAGCAACACTATCTTTCAGTTTCTGAACTTTTTACTGTTTTTCAACATTTTTTGTCTGTGTTATTTCTACTGTTTTTTTTCTTTCTGAAAGTGATGTCTTTTATTTATATTTTGGGGGTCAGGTTCTACTTTTCAGTAGTTCTCGATGATGTGGTGCTCGATGAACTTTGATGAGGTTGATAAGGCTTGGTATCAGCCTCCACAAAATTGATTGTCATAATATAGCTAACTACCTGTGGAATATAGGAAGATGTACATTACACACAGCTGTTCGAGAAAAGTTATAACAGTATAACAAAACTGCTCTCTAACCCCCTCTATTTTCGACAAAATTCTCCTCTCGTGAGAACAATGAATAATCTGTGAATAATCAACTTGTAAACGGTTTATCCTTATAAATGTTTTAACCTTTTCTTTAATTTCCAGTATCTTTCTTGCTCAAAATTAGTTGCTATTTAGGACGGGAATGTTGGATGTCTCAAACTATGTTTCGTCTTCACTGCGGACCAAAAAGTTGCTTGTGAATATTTTCAAAGTATTCTTTCATTTTATTTCTGCTCTTGCTTGATATCAGGTCGATAAATATCGCCAAAAATCTCGGCTCGTACTGATGATGATTCACAAGAGAAGGTATAATAATAATAATAATAATAACTGAATTTTAACCCACAATTCGTACAAGACGAGAACAGCGGAGTACAAAAGAAAATAGGAAAACTTAATTAAGGAAAACACAACACATAGAAACAAAATCTACTCAAGAGTACAGCTTTCTGTGGAGGACAGCCAATTCTTCAGTAGTGTCCGGTAGCTAGTACTTACTAATAATTTTAGAATCTCTTTGCCAAGGAGGAAGAAGAAGAAGAAATTTACAAAAACGAAAATAAGAGGATTGCATAACTTCGATACCCTTTTTCTTTAAAACAGGAAAAACACCAGACAGAAAAAGAACAAAATGGTCACAGAAAGAAGAGTATAGCTTGCCATGAGCTTTCCGATCTCTCTTATGTTTGTGCCATGCAAAATTAGTAAGTCCAGGTTTTGATATGGACTTTAAGGCTTACCCCAGTCGGTCATTCCGTGGTCTGACGTTAGTAAAAAGGCAGTGGCGTTGTCACCATAGAAGTTGCTGATCGCTTGCTCCGCCTCAGCTACCATCTTGTCTACATACCGGAGGTTTTCTTCGTATTCCCTGGAATAATATCCCGCTGTGTAACAGTCAGCCAGTAAAAAAAAACAAATCCACACCCTTACTTCCGACTCGCTGGGCAAAGATGGTGCTGGTCTCAGATACGTACTCAGAGGCCAATCAAGTAAACCTTGGGGGAGGGGGGGGGGGGGGGCGGAGGCCCAAAAATCCACGTTCGTCCCCATCCGAGGTTAATTACTCAGACTAACAATTTACTTACTCTTTTTGTGGCAAATTTAAAGTAGTTTTCGAATACAACTTAAAGTAACGTCCTTACTTTAGATTTTGCCTTTGGAAACATATTTAAAGTGCGAACAAACGATCAGGATTTCCCGACCGGATTTTCATCACTTTCATCATTAAGTTGGAAAAATGTCAACTTTTCCGTATATAAGTGATGATGGTGACGAAAATCTTCAATTTGTTCCATATATAAGTGATGATGGTGACGAAAATCTTCCATTTTGCCATATATGTATGTGATGATGGTGACGAAAATCCAGGCAGGAATTGCAGTCGGGAGCGCCGACCCTGGTGGTGTGCCCAAGGCATTAGGGGCCAAAAAATACTACGATGACAAATTTTGTCTTCTGTCGGTCTTCGTGGTTTTTCAAGACTAGCGATTGTGTTTTCCGTTCAAAAACTGAACGAGGAGTGTTATAGGTGATGTTATCCGTCCGTAACAAGTCCAAGCTGCAACAAGCTAACAGCTCTACAGATGAAGCAATCTTCACTTTTTGTAGTACTTCATTTTAATTGCAATAGCTCAAGAAAGTAAGACTAGCAGAGGATCATCAGGACGTTACACGTGTCAAAGCATTGACGTACAGTATATGATAATAATGAATAGGCCTACATAATATAATACATGTCACACATCTCGAGTTAAATGGGAAATAATTTAAAGGACCCTTCTTGCTTATTTTGCCTTTTATAATACACTTAGCTCCCATATGGAATTATAAGCTTCTAATTTCCTCTAACCTTTCTCCATTGTTTTGTTACGTAACTACGAATTTTTAGCGCTTTTTCAGCCTTGCCGAGTTTTGCTTCACCCAACGAAAAGTTTGCCGGAATCTTCAATGTCCGATGACAATTCTTTCACACATAAGCATGTGATAATCTTCTGTTTATTACTTCTTTTATTAGCTTTAGTTTTCCCACTTTTTAACCAAAGCACTTCAGTTTTCAAATCTTTTGCGCCCAGCCGCCGCATCGGAGAGCAGGAAGGCTGGATGTAGTCGACAAGCGCTAACAAGAGAATCGCTAGTTTTAGGTGGAAAGTGATAGTATTACCAAAAAGGTTTTTTCATAGAGAAAAGATCATTTCTAGTAAGAGTTGTGCTTTTAGGAAGCAGCAAGAGTTAAAATAGGAAATAAAATAAGGTACGAATGATATCGAACAAATATCGGTCAGACAAATTTACTAGGGGCGAGGTAATTGTACTGCTGTCTCCTGACCTTGCTTCGAAGTAGTGAAACCTCGTTTTGCTGACAAACTTTATTTATACATAAAAACGTGAATAAACTTGTGAAAATAAAAATGTGAAAAAAATTCAGGAATCCTGAAAATGTCATAAGCTTCTGACAGTGTACTCTTTCGACGAGCTACCTACAAGTTACAGTTCAATGACCTTCTCATGGATGTTATTATTAGTTGCGTTTTTGCAGATATCATGGTATTTGATACCACGGTCTAAAGTCTTTTTTTGCAGTTACCGTGGTATCTGATACCACGGTCAAAAGGCGTTTCTGCAGTTACCGTGGTATCTGGCCAGTTATCGTGGTATCTGCTTTTCAGATACCACGATCCGACCGTGGTAACTGATCGTGGTATCTGAAAAAGTCATCTAACTTTCATCACCAACAATAGAGACTAGGATTTTGTTAAAGGACCCCTCTTGCTTATTCTGCCTTTTATAACATACTTGGCTCACATATGGAATTATACGCTTCTGAAATCCCCACCTTTCTCCTTTGTTTCCTTCCCATAAGTTGAACCAGAGGATTGACAGCCTGACCAGGACCCTTGCCAAAAAGGGCCGAAATATCGCTGATGAAGAATCGTAGCTGACGTACCCGTTGTAAATATTGTTTGAATAAATGTTTCAAAGTCAGCTTGGGCTCAAAGAATATTTATCTACGAAGTACGGAACTTGCACAGCCCAGACATGCAGACAATTATCCAACTTGGCCGGAAGGAAAGGATTACAGGTTTGTTTCCTTCCCCTAAGTTGAACCAGAGGATTGACAGCCAGACGAGGACCCTTGCCAAAAAGGGCCGAAATATCGCTGATGAAGAATCGTAGCTGACGTACCCGTTGTAAACATTGTTTGAATAAATTAATTAGTTTGATTAGTTGATAACTACTGTACCTTGAATGTGGCTTCTTTGCGTGTCCATTTGTGTCCAGTCCTAGCAGATGTAGGAAGAATACAATTTTATCCTGCTTAACCATTTTTTCTAGATTTTCATCTTTCTGGGCTTTTAGAAGGAAACTACCAAATTTTTCAAAAACCCACTGATCGAATTTGTACGCATCGGTGCCTGTGAAATCTTCATCTTCGGGCGAGTAGGAATCGGTAAATACATGATCTGAGTTGAAACCTAAAAATAAAAACTTAAAAAATAAAGAAAAATAGCAGAGCTTTGGAATTGGCTGGAACCCTAAAACTCCTAGCTGCGGGAAAGACAAGAAACACCGAAGTATGATTACCTAAATTATTATATTACCTCAAAATTATTATATTACCTTCATATTACACAACGAAGACATTGAATCAGTGCACATCAGAGCGTACCGCATTCTGCTGGGACTGAAATACAATGGTTACGAAGCTTCCATCCTCCTATTAAGACTTGAGCCACTCCATATCCGCTTTACGTTTTGGCCGATCTATCCTTGCCACTTAAAAACATAAAGATATTCTGCCCGATCTAGCACCGGCGACAGGATGGACGCGGCACCAAAATCTCCTAAAGCCAGTTAAATGCCGCACTAACCGGTATTCGAATTCCTTTGTACCATATTTTACTGAGAAAATTAACAAAAAACAAGTGAATTCCATTTAATTTCTTTTATGTAAGGTAAGGTAAGGTAAGGTACAATTCTAATGGCAAATATAAATAAACCTAGAGTTTTTCAAAAGCATCAGACATGCCAGTTGCATGAAATGTAATAATTGTATATATGTAATATTTGTATATATTTAAGTATTTTAAAACATTAAATGTAATGGTCGACGTATTTAGTGCCACGTCGGCGCTACGAGTTAGATAAAAAAAAATATCTATCTATCTATCTATCTTTATAACCTAAGCCCGCATGTCGGAGCGAATAAGGTCAAACATGGACCTTATTATGAACCTTTCTCTTAGGCTCCAGTTTTTGTTGGTTTTGGGGTGATGGTATGATTGTTCTGACGGTTGACTGTTGTAATGTTCGCTTGTCATGTTGGTTTTGAGGATTAGTTCAACAGGATTTTTAATCAAGCTGGTATTTGAGTGCTTTTCTTTCTCCCACTCCTTGTCCAGGAGAGATTAGAACGCTGCCATGGATTCGGACACCAGAAGATGCTCTGTGCTCTGTCCAAACAATACCCATCCACGGGGAGAAGAAGCGAACAGAACACCAGTGAACGACATGGCTTCTGCAGTCAACGCAGACCCCGAACCCATCGGAGGTTATGGAAGTATTGGGAACGACAAGACTCCCAGTGGCAGCGGCGTTACTAGCTAAAATGTTTGGGGGGGGGGGGGGGGGGCAAGGCGTTTACCAACTGGCTGGTAATTTTTACCGACTGTTTTTGCAGGAAAAACGACTATTTTTAAGGAAAAAATTACAGTACTGAAAAAAAACGACTGTTTTGACAAAAAATTAACTGATTTTCAGAAAAACCGACTGTTTTCATGAAAAAAATCACCTGTTTGGACGAAAAATCGCGGCGCTTCGCGCCGATTCGTGTTTTTTTTACCGACTGGCCGACAAGATTGGGGGGGGGGGCGTCCCCCACTTCGCCCCAGTCGTGACGCCCACTGGCTATCCCTGGCCAAGCCAGATGCGCAGGAGCGTCACGGGGGGGGAAAGAGACATGTCGTCGCATGGTCGATGCCACGGAGCTAGAGCGTGACCAGTAGAAGTTTCGCCCCACGCGTGTGCGAGTAGGTGGTTTCTTCAGTTTCCTGGAATCAGAGGAGTTACTAGCCAAAATGCTTGGCGGGGTGGCAAGGTCTTTACCGATTGGCTGGTCATTTTTGCCGACTGTTTTCGCAGATAAAAGCGACTATTACTGAGAAGAAACGACTGTGTTGACGAAAATCGGCTGATTTTAAGAAAAACTACTATTTTTACGAGAAACCGACTGTTTTTAAAAAAATCGACTGTTTCTCGCCTTTTTTTACCGACTGGCCGAAAACATTCAGGGGGGGGGGCCCCCCCCCCCTCCTCTCCCTAGTCGTGACACCCCTGCCTGGAATGTCCCCTTGTGTTGTGTTAGAGGGGCGACAGGGAGTGAAGCTTCCCGATGAAAAATTTTCTCAAAATAATATAAAGTTGTACGAAAAAGTAGCATGCAGTACGAACTAATGCTCTCTGATGTTCTCTGATGTTATCTCCACGTATGCAACATATCAATCCCCGTATAGAAATAATTCAAGGGACATAAAAACTGAAAACAACTGGAAACGATCGTAAACAAATTTTTGTAAATTTTTTTTGTAAACAGTTGTTAACGATTGTATTTTTACGACTGGAAACAGTTGTTTCCTATCCTCAAATTACGATTGGAAAAAATCGGTTTCAGTCGTAAAAATATAATCGTTAACAACTGTTCACAATCGCAAACGATTGGAAACAACTGTTTCCAATCGTAAACAACTGTTTTCAATCGTAAAATAACAATTGTTTACCATCGTTTCCAATTATTTACGATTGGTAAAATGTCCCATAATACGATGACTTGAATTATTTCCATACGGGTCCGCCCTAAACAGCCTATTTTATAATAGATGTAGGCTACCGATTCGATTCGTCTTGAGAGCGTATTTTATTGTGCTTCGCTTCTGAAGTTAACGTGGATGACCCTTTTTTTACCTCATAGAACCGTGAAAACCCCCAACTCCAAATAGGATTAACAGTTACTTCTCCGTTTCCGCAAGAGCGCCTCAGTGGCGATCCCAAAACTCCAACAGCTAAAATGTGAACATGTGCGGTATGAAAAGAGGTTTGCATCGTATTTCGTGAAAGTTCTTAATCTTTATTAGTGTTTACATTTGTATATACTGACGACTTCGACAAATTTAGATTTTACCAGCATAGTACGAGAAGAAAAAAAGCGATATCTATCTACACTGTGAAAAGTTTCACCGAACAAGGATGCAGTATTTGCTACTGGGATTAACCTTATCTCTATTGGGATAAAATTAATCCAAATTAGGGATAATCCTATCTCAATAAAGACAACATTAATCCCAGTAGCAAATACTGCAAGATTTTTTTTACAGTCTATCTATTTATCCAGGTCTAGGACTTTCGTCCTTAAGATGAACTGCAGCCCCTATCGAACAGCGATGGTTTGAGCTTTACTATAGATACACTGTAAAAAAAATCTTGCAGTATTTGCTACTGGGATTAATATTATCTCTACTGAGATAAGATTATTTCTTATTCGGATTAATCTTATCCCAGTAGAGATGACATTAATCCTAGTAGCAAATAATTCAGTAGTTAACTTTAATCCTTTCTCGGAGAAACTTTTTACAGTGTATACTCACAGCTGTATAGCTCTAAATATTTTTGTTGACAATAATCGCGAATTTGGTTGTATAACCACGAAAGTCGATTTGTTAAATAAACTTTCTGTCTACCTAGCTATCTGCCCATACTAGCTTGCCGGATAGTTTAAACATTTAGTACGCTTTGAAAAAAAAAAAAAAGGCAAGTCATGTTGATTTCGTACCTTTGGCAAAGATGCGCAGAATATCAGGGCTTCCCCATGACCAGGTATATCTGCTTCTATTGAAGACAGAATCGAAGTCAACAGGATTTTCCTTCCAGCCCTGAAAACATGAACTATTACAACTATGCAATTTTAGACTTACCTTGATTCAGTACACTGAAAAACTATGGAGATCAGTGACAGAGACTGACAGGGCTATGCACTACCATAAGTTTGATAATATTTAACAACAGGTACCCGATGAAAATTTTATCTCAGAATAGTAGTATGAAGTTGTACGAAAAAGTACCATGCAGTACTATCTGATGGTCCTACATGCTTCTACTTGAAGGCTACCGTGATACTGCAGTCTACTGCATGCTACTATTAGCAAGACGGGATGCTACTGGATACTACTGTTTAAGATTGGCCCAGTCTGAGGCACATTAAATCAGTGGTTCTCAACCTTTTCCGTACCGCGTACCCCCTAATCAAGGTTCGAAAAGGTTGCGTGCCCCCTTTTCCAGAACATGAAAAAGACGATATTTATCATCATAAATAATAAGGCATACATCCGTAGAAATATCTACAAAATCACTGAGGCAATCACTAGCGGCTGCTTTGTAGCTAAAATTTTGCCGAATCTCGGCTCGACGTCATTAACGGCAATATTTTTTACAGTCAGCCTGTTTCTGTGTTTGGTTTTGATGTTTTCCGTACTTTCATCAAGCAGCATCGCAAACTTTTTCGTTGGCTACTTCGCAACCTGAATGACAATATCACTTCGAATGTCTTCGATTCTTCTTGAAACAATATTGTTTGACACAGGAACAGATTTTACGGCAGTAGGCTAGCTGTTTCGGAATCAACATTATTTCACTGACTTTCACTAGAGCTTGTAATCAGAGGCATAGGCGTCACGCATAAGTTGACAACACCCGTCCCCCCAGAAAGTTCGGCCAGACGATTAAAAAGAAAAGAGTCTGCGCGAAGCGCCGCAATTTTTGGTAAACGCAGTTATTTAAAAAAAAAAAATGACCTATCGATCAGTAAAAATGCCTTGCCCCTTAAGATACATTTTGGCTGGTGATACTCTGCTGGTAATATTAGGCTTTCGGCAATCATGAATAAGTGAGATGAGATTTTGAAGCTACAGACGAAATCAATCTTGGTTCCTTCGCGTACCCCTTGCAAGGGTCTCGCGTACCCCTTGGGGTACGCGTACCACCGGTTGGGAACCACTGTATTAAATGATAGTATTGTTCACTATTACATATCAATACATGTAACTTTTTCGTACAACTATCATACAACTATGTACGCTACAAATTTTTCATCTGGTAGTGCCCCCTTGTGTTAAATGCTATCACGAATCGCACAATATCTATGTTACGACCTTTTTATGTATCATGTTGAAGTCTTAAAACGGTTTAAAAAGACTTTTAGTGTTATTTTCACGAAAATTTAGGCTTATGCAAAAAATGGTCAATGAGAGCCACTACAAAATATACCCAGCCAAAAAGGAAAAAAAAACAGATACTAGGCATTAAATCTTCAATACTAGAGGCACAAGGGCGCGATACTCTATATGACTAAGTCCAAAACACGCCAGTGATCCTCCGGAAGCACGAGAAAATGTCCCCCTAACGACTCAAACTCAACAACTCAAAACCTGTGGCAACCGGTCACGGCGATCGTTGGGGACAGCTGTGGTGCCGCTTCCGGCTGTTCCGCTAGGTACATGGCGATTTTGCATCGGCAAGGAGAGTTGGTCAATGAGCGTGTTCCACCCTCGTACCAATAGTAACTATTAGTTACTAAATCCGTTCCAACCTCACGAGAAGTTACTACGCTGACCGTTCCAGCCTTCTCGAAATAATAACTAATAGTAACTATTTGCTTACCACGCTCGGGAGCGTGGTAAGCGCAGTAACCACGAATCTCTGTCACGTGATTGGTCGGATGCACCTGAGGCATGATATTCCGCTGGAAAATAGAAAAATCGTTCCAGCCTTGACGACAAAAAGGCAGAATTTATGACGTCTTGCGTGGTAACTACGGTAAGTAGGATGGAACACGCTCAATAAGAGTATAAGAGCCTAGTCACACTGTGCTCAAAACGGCGACAATCTGCGCTGATTTCTCGGCTGAAAATGAGTCTACAAATCTGCGCAGATTGGGTCGGTCGCCGGTGAGATTCTGAAAATCCTTAGGAGACGTGACGTTTGATGGGGGCAGCTTGGGGATAATGAGCATACTACAGTTAGGGGTGTTAAATCAAAACTTCACCCGTTTCGCAACAATTCAGTTATAATTATGTTGAGCTACTATGAACTATCATGATTTTGTTTACAACATCCCAGGATTAGCCAAAGTTATTTGGGGAGTAAGGTTCTAGATCTCAAAATGCCATCAGTTACATCTATTTCATGACAATTCTTTGTTTCCTACTACAAACTAATAAAGAAGCAACTGTTTGATACCTTTTTTTTCAAATGACAAAAAATACTTGATTAAATTTGTGTGATAGTCAACAGCACCAAAAAATACCAGGATATGTCTTGTAGCATAATCAAAAATATTGTTTAGCTAACCGATCTGCTGAATTTAAAACAACAACATTCGGAATTAGGTGCCTTTTGTTGGATCTAGTGTGACAACTTTGGCGCAGAAATAAAGAAATAAACCAAACCAAGCTCTAACTAGGACCAAACCAGAATCTTCCCGCACAAATGATTGCCAAAAGATGTCAGGTAACATTAACACAAGAATTTGCATCCTTTGAAACCAAGTGTCATGAGACTTCCGACAGCGTGAAGTTAAGCCTACCCGATGAAAAATTTTTCTCAAAATAGTACTATGAAGTAGTACGAAAAAGTTGCATGCAGTACTAACGATGCTACTACATGCATCTACTTCAAGGCTACCGTGTTACTGCATACTACTATATGGTAATATTAGCAAGACTGGATGTTACTATGACAAGACAGGATGCTACTGGATACTACTGTATAAGATTGGACCAGTCTGAGGCACATTAAATGATAGTATTATTTGCTATTACATAGTATTACACGCAACGTTTTCGTACTACTACCATACTACTACGCAGGCTAAAAATTTTTCATCGGGTACCCAACTGTCAATACTGTAGCACTGAAACTACCAGCCTTGTGGAAAACATATTTGATAGTGCAAAACGGATACGTCAGCTGGATTTTATTAGAGCTATACTTCGGCCCTTCTTGGCAAGGTCCTCTTCAGGCTCAAGCCGCTCAATTCAGCCGACGTATCCGTTTTGCACTATCAAATATGATTCGCAGTCAGCTTGGGCTAAATTAATATTTTTTTACTTGCGGAAAACGCCATAAAAGATCTTCCGGATTATACTGTGACACTTGAAAAGAAAGGTTTCAGTTGCACTGGAGAGCTGAAAATCAAATAGACCTAAGCAGTTCCGAAGTTTTTCTCGTAAAAATCACATCTAGTAAAGGTTATCGCTCAAGAGCGCCTACAACAGTAACCTACCTTGAAAACAGCTGAAGGATCTTCATACAGCCCAGCAACAACAGCAACATGGCCAGTTCTGGACTCGGTTGGCACTCGTGTGCTTGACCTGCCCCAAATTCCTCTCTCTTTTGAAATCTGGCTGTAAAACAATCAGAAAGGCCATCAATGCCAAAAAATCACAAAAGTCTAAAAATATTTGTTAGCATATTAAACAGAAGACCATAAAAATGGGTATCAACTAACTTCAACGATCTTACTCACCCCTTTCTTGTTCTTTTGTATGGCACTTGTCTTCCGGCCAAGTTTCCGGTCGATTTTCCCTCGGTCTGTCGGTTAGTCCAGTGATCGCGAGTTAGGGTACTTCAAGATGTTCTAGGACGATGAAACTTGGCAGGCATATTAAGGACCCGATCAAACTAACTTAGAAATAGTCACTTCCTCGATCCGACCAGCGGGGGGGGGGGGAGTGAAGCGGGAAATCCGGAATATTTACGTCTGTGTAACTTTTGAACGGGGAATCGGATCTTAATGAAACTTGATATTTGGAGAGACCTCGTGTCTCAGACAGTGGCGAAACTAGCCCATTTTCGTGGGTGGGCAAGCCCGAATTCTACCGACAGGGTCTTGAAATTTACCGACAAAACTTCGCGGCGACGGCGCACATTCTCTGCGAACGCGTCATAGAATCGTTGAAACAATCAATAATGATATTTGTGTTGTGATGTTTTTTGTAATGAAAATTTGTGAATTTGTCGTTCGTTCCCTAGCATCAATGGTTATCACGAGGGACCAAGAATATAACACAAAGTCAGTAGTCTAGCAAACCAGAAAAATCGTGAAGGACACTGAGCTAGAAACACAGCACTACTTAAAGGACCCCTCGCATATTTACTCTTCAACTTACAGTATTTTAAAATATTTGAAAACTTTAAAACTAGGCTGTGCTTTCAACAAATAACCCATGGTTTTAACTTTTTTAAGCTTTTCGAGACCCGTTGAGTTGTATCGAAAACAAGGAAACAATTTACATAACCGTTTCTTCTGATAGAAAAACTTCTTGCAGACAACCGTCGACAGCGTGATACACATCGAAGGTGTGGTCTTGTTAGAGGGGTTAGAATGTACCCATGAAATTGGGGTCTCCGGGTTTTTAATATAAGAAGTGATTGTGGAAGTTGGTTGCATTAGTATCATAGGTAAGACAGGTCCTTTAAAGATTTATGCGGTTGTCTTTTTCTTTCAATTCCGAAGCTATCGACTTTTTATGGAACGTGTAACCTTCGGCTCGAAGTGCGATATAGATCGCACTTTGTTCAACATCGTTTTACAACAACATTGTTTTCGACATTGCTTTGACCACTTTGTTTTAGCGCACTTCGTCCGCTGTCGGCCTGTGACTCTTCTTGGTCTGCCGAAATTTTTCTAGTTCTTAAAGGACCTCTCTTGCTTATTCTGCTTTTTATAATATGCCTAGCTCCCATACAGAATTATAAGCTTCTAAAATCCCTGCCTTTCTCCACTGTCTCGTTTTGTGCCTATGAATTTTTAGCGCTTTTTTGGCCTTGCCGAGTTTTGCCCGTCACACAATGAAACTTTTGCCGGAATCTTCAACGTCCGCTGACAACTCTTTCACAGACAAGGATCTCAAGAGCATCTGTTTCTTACTTCTTTTATTTGCTTAGTTTTCCCACTTTTTAACCACGGCGTGTTCAGTTTTCAAATGTTTTGCGCCCAGCCGCCGCGTCGGAGAGCAGGAAGGCTGGAGATAATCGACAAGCGCCAACAAGAAAATCGCGAATTTCAGGTGGAAAGTAATGGTATATCCGAAAAACGTTTTTCCTGATCCACTTCATTGGGAAAAGATCATTTCTAGTAAGAGTTGTGCTTTAAGCTAGGACTAGGAAATAATGAGGACGAAACTTCCGAGTCGAGTGATTCCTGAAAGTACCATATATGCCATATTGTGACACTTATGTGTCCATACCTCTTCTGGCCGCGGCGGGGAATTCATGCGCCTGGGACCAAACTGGGACCAAACACTTGCACGACACGAAGGTCATGGGCCCTAAATGTGCTATTTTGAGATACGGGCCTGATCCATCTACTTTGGGCGGAGTTGGTCTTGGGGGGGGGGGGGGTACCACTAATTAAAATTTGAACTTCAAAGTCACTGAGTAAAGTTGACTAATTACCGGATTGATTGTTCACCCAGTTTATTTACCACATCGAAAATACCAAAAGAAGAAATAAGGATCCCGATTTGCCGGTGTGTACCAACAAGGACGGAATACAGCCAAAAAGTGTATTTATATAAGAAACAGACCGATTCTTCAAATACGACCGTAGGCTATTGCTAGAGATCTTTTCAAGCCCAAATAAGTGCGTAAAATACGCTCGGATTTCAAAATACGCTCGGATTTTACGCAGTCTGTAAACCCACCATTAACCGCAAAGTACAAAATATACTTTTGACCAAACGATGTATTTGATGATCCTCAAGGGCCCATGATCATTTCCGCCTACACGTGAATTTCTAGCTCCCTTAAAGTGCACCCCGATCAAAATTTTAGTCGTATGGAGTTGTACGAAAAAGTAGCATGCAGTAGTAACTGTTGCCAATGCATGCTACTACACGACGTCATCCACTGCTTCCTGACCGACGATTGAAAATTAAGTGTCTTTTTTGAGTGTTTGTGTGTTTTTTATTTTTTATTTATTTCTTCATTTACTCCGCCTTTTCAAAATGGCGGGTCATAAATACATTACTTACTTACTTACTTACTAGCAAACTGGATGTAACTACAGTAAGATTATATGCTATCGGCACGGGCGTGCGGGGGATGCAGCACCCCCCCCCCCCCCCCTACACACACACACACCTTTTTGAGATTCGGATTGAGATTCAACTAATACTGCTCAGTATTTTTTCGATAGCAGAGCTATTCGGTACATTTACTGGGATTCAGTAGTTGTACAGAATCCCTAACAGGGTATCGGTACAAATCTATTCGGTATAACGATAGGGATTCGGTATATTGGCCAGTATTCGGTATAGTTATCACGAATTCAGTGAGAGAATTTACTGACATTATTTGCTAATATTTCAATGCCAGAACCATTCGGTATATTCATGGAGATTCGGTAGTTACAGAGAATCTTGAATAAGCTATCCGTCCAAAATTATTCGGTATCTGATTGGGATTCGGTATATTTTTTTCATGATTCGAAAGTTGCCGAGAATCCCGACTTTTGTCCCAGTTTCGACGAAATTATACCGACCGAATACGAATATTATTCGGTAGTCAATTCGGTAATTTGGTATAATAGCCGGGATACGGTAGTTATACAGAATCCCGAACATGCCATCAGTTGAAACTTATTCGGTATAATAACTGAGATTCAGAAGTTTATTCGGAATAATTGCCAGGCTTCAGGAGTTACCACGAACCACGGAAAAGGTCGTGAAGCATTAGTCGCAGACAAAAGACTGATCTATGAATCGATGGTCCTTACTTTTATTTTGGATCCCAAAAAGGGGGTCTAATCATAAATGTTTCGAAAATTCCGCCTACAGCTCTTTTCGTAATATTCTTTATTTTGTGGAAGGGCGCGTCATGTGACTGGGGTTTTAAGCCAGTTTTAAGATGGGATTTCGAAACATTAAAAGCTAGAATCTGGATGGAAATAGTAAAACTTGGCTGGAAAAAGCTAACTTTAAAAAAAAATATATTAAAAAAAATATATTCTCCAAGTGGGCTTCGCAAAAACGCCGCTTAATAGTCGGCCTATCGTCTTTTATGCTGCCCTTTAGTGTTACTCTTCAATTCAACCACAAACCCCTGATTTTTGGATACCCTATGCAAAACGCTGGATATGTCTAGCGTTTGGCATACGCTATGCCTAACGCTGGATACACTATGCCAGGTGCTGGATACTGTAACCCAGAAAAATACTCATGATTTGAATGAAGCTAAAAAAATCAACCAATCAGAACTCCTTAATATTGAGGTAGGTCAGGGTTAGGTTACCAAGAGGTATCCAGCGTTAGGCATAGGCTATGCCAAATGCTAGATATACCCAGCGTTTGGCATAGGGTATCCAAAAATGAGGGATTTGTGGTAGACTGTACTCTTCCTACGTAATCCTTTCTATTCCATAATTTAAAGTTTGAATTCTCATTTTCTAGGATTCAGTAAAATTTTTGAGAGATTCGGTAAAATTTTGGCTCTGCATCCAGAGGCGTCACTAGCCAAAATGTTTGGGGGGGGGACGAGGAATTTACCGACTGGCTGGTAACTTTTACCGACTGTTTCTGCAGAAAAAACGACTGTTTTCAACAACAAAAAACGACAGTTTAGAAAAAAATCCACTGATTTTCGGAAAAACCGACTATTTTGACGAAAAATCGACCATTTTTCAGAAAAAACGACTGTTTTCATGAAAAAAATCAACTGTTTTGACGAAAAATCCGCCGAATCGGTTTTTTTTACCGACTGGCCGACAGCATTGGGGGGGGGGGGCGTCCCTCCCCACCCCCAGTCGTGGCGCCCCTGTCTGCATCACCCCAACGCCGAAAATGCACATTCGACACCCCTGGCTATCAGATAATACTACTTAAGATTAACCTAGTCGGAGGCATGTTAAATCAAACTATTCCATACTAATACATATCAACTTCCAAAATAATATACCTCGGCTCTTGCTTACTGTGCAAATCTACTAGGAATAGCCTAAGAGCTACTTACAGTCAGGGGGGTCACTAGCCTTTTACCTTTGGGGGGGGGGGGGACGTCCGGTTTGTGCCGACGGACTGAAAAATGTGTTGACAAAAAACGTCGTTCTTTCATTTTCACTTTCGCTAAAAAGCGAAGGTTCCAACGACTGTACCAAGAACAAGTTAAACTAAGCGCCGCAGGCGACAATTTTTTAATCTGCCTTTTTCGGAAAAATTTAGCTATACTTACCATACAAATTCTAGCTTTTAACGTGTTTCAGACCCCACGAATTTTAATCTAAAAGGCCAGCTAAATGAAACAACCATCTTTTAAATAAAGAATATTACAAAATGCGCCGCAGGCGAAATTTTTTAAATCTGCCTTTACTGGAAAAATTTAGCTATAGTACCATACAATTTCCGGCTTTTAGAGTGTTTCAAACCCCCAAAATTTCTATTCTAAAACGAAAATTAAATTACACACCATTCTTCCAAATAGAGAATACTACAAAATGCGCCGCAGGCGAAATTTTTTGTAAAACTAACTGTAATGCATCAGTTGAGATTGTTCCTTTGGTATAATTTCGTATATTAAGGTTGACATATTCGGCTTTTCATTTTAGCTTTCGCTAAAAAGCGAAGCTTCCAACGACTGTACCAAGACAAGTTAAAGCGGCGCAGGCGAAATTTTTTAAATCTTACATTTTCCGGAAAAATTTAGCTATAGTACGATATAATTTCCGGCTTTTCGAGTGTTTCAAACCCCAAAAATTTCTATTCTAAAACGAAAACTAAATTATACACCATTCTTCCAAATAGAGAATAATACAAAATGCGCCGCAGGCCGAAAATTTGTGTAAAACTAACTGTAATGCTAACTTTGATGTAAATTCATATATTTAAATTCACATATTCGGCTTTTCGTTTCATCTCTTGCTAAAAAGCGAAACTGTAGCCTACCCAGAACAAGTTGAACTAAGCAACGCCGGCGATATTTTCAAAATCCGTATTTTTTCAGGAAAAGTTTACGCCCAACGTAATACGTTGATCGAAATCGAAATCGAATTTTGGGAACATACTATGTTCCCAAAATTCAATTTCTTACGTATAAAAAAACGATGTGCCGACAAGAATAACGACGCCAGACAAAAGGATTCAGAATTCGATTTCTTCTGTGTTTTGCCCGACAAAACTGTAAGAACTTTATTTTTTAAGTGTAAATAGAAACCGACGTACCGACGAGACTTGAACTTCCCGGGTGCGCCCGACAAAGTTTGCAGGATCTGATTTCTTACGTCTACGAAGAACCCGATGTGCCGACGAGTCAACCGACGCCAGACAAAAGCATAAAATATTTATTTCATCTGGACTCCTTATTTATAAAAACAACCCGATGTGCCGATGAAAATACCGAGGCACGACAAAAGCATGCAAAATTCGATTTCTTCAATATTTTGCCCAACAAATGTTTGCAGGATTTCGTTTCTTGTGTATAAAAAGAAACCGATGTGCAGACGAGTTGATTGACGCCCGACAAAAACATAAAAAGTTTATTTCTTCTGGATTCCTTATGTATAAAAAGACCCGATGTGCCGATGGGGATACCGAGGCCTTACATTGCACTTGCAAGCAGTAAGGATGCACTATCCAGCTCTATCTATGTAAGTCAGGTAACACTTTACTAAGACAAATGGTAATCATTCCAATCAATGCGACAATGGCATAAAGGTGTCAGACAAAAGCGTTGCCTGATGAGAGTGGATGAGAGTTAGCTTTCAAAGAAAAGATTTTGTTTCAAAGGAATTCTAGACCAGAAGACAACTCTAGACTGCTTTGTAACCCAGGCTACAGGAGGGAAAAAAATGTGAAATCATAAAGAATACAAATAGCTTTCAAGGAACTGTAAACAAACTACTTACTGAAGCTGCAGTCCATTTGTTTTCCAAAACGTGTCAAACCTCAAACCATCTGCAACAAACAACACCAGTCGTTTTGCTGGTCCTGTGTGAACATGTTCTCCTCCTTTTATATCTCTAACAATGGGCGACGTGAAGTGAATATCAAAAGCAGCAAGTAGGAACAAGACATGAACAATGATAGCTTGAAACAGGACCTGCATTCCTTTTTCTTCTGCAAAAACGTAAAAGCAAAATCGTAACTATTGACTGGGATCACTGCTCAGGATCAGTTGTCCTTCTTAGTGGTGGTTTTCCTGGAGACTGTAGAGCCTGGGTTACAAACAGTGTTGCCAGATGCTTGACACAAGATAGCGCAACAAGAGAAGCAAAAATGCACCTTCGGCGCATTTTCGCTAAAGAATTTTTTTTTACGAAATCGGATCGGGGGGGGGGGGCATGTTGTCGACCAGTCGTTAAAAAAACGAGTTGGCGAAAAGCGCTGCAATTGTTCTTGAAAATAGTAGATTTTTCATTAAACAGCAGATATTATCGAAATATTAAAACGAAAAACATTTCTGAAATTTTAATCTGGTGTAATCTGGTGTGACTTTTTGTGTAAAAGCAGTCGATGTTGAATCTTCGAAACAATCATTTGTATTAGAAACGGTCGCTAAAAATAATCAAGCAATCAAGCAGTCGATAAATCCCCCCCCCCTTCTCCCCGTATATTTTTGGATAAAAATGCCTCTGGTTCTGGGATGAGCAAGACATAAGAAAAGTTAATGATCTTTATGAGAAAAAAACAGTAAGGATAATCGAAAAAAACGATTTTTTTCTCAAGACGATTAGAAAACAGTTTTTCTCAAAACGACTGAAAGAAAAGATTTTTTTTCAAAAAAAAAACGTTCCAGATATGCATGAACCTGACAAGCCCAACAACTTAGCAGCGAATACACTCTCGTATCCAAATATCGTGCTCGCTGGCTTTCAAGACATGGATCAGTAAAGAGGGTCAATTCCGAACCAGCAAGCATCCATTATCAGTGTTCCCAAGGACCCAAACAACAACTTTGACATTTCAGTGAATATTTTGAGTCCCCCGCAACCCTCAAGATCTGGAATCTGGATATAAAATAACTGTGTGGCTCTTACAAATCCTGATCTGGTTTTCAATCTCTAAGGGATATGGAGAGCAAAATGCGCCCAATTTGCGCTGATATTTGGGGAAATGCGCAAATTTGGCGCAATGCGCACACTTGAAAAATTCGAAGCGCAGCCGCCTCTAAAAAGCGCCCAAATGGCGCAAATGCGCACCATCTGGCAACACTGGTTACAAATTGGTACTCTTTCTGGACTCTTTCGACTTTCTTAGGCTGTGGTTTGTTACAAAAAGCCTTCTTCAGTCCAACGTTCTGGAAGGATTTTGAAAATAGCACGTAGCCGTTAGATGGCTTTCCGAGTTGCTCTGCCATCTATTAACAAATTTGCAAACTTATATTCCGCTAGGGAGCATTAAGCTAGCAGAGAGAAAGGCAAAAGTTGCAAAACCGCATGGCTAGCGCCGTCTATACCTCGTCCTTGAAACAAATTAGACAGAAATAGTTCCATTTTATTTCCCAAAAACTCTTCTGGGTCCACGCACTTTAACATATTTAACCATGTCTTCCTTAGTATTAGTAAGTTTTAAGGTTATAAAATTCTATAAAGCTAGAACACGCGAAAACATACTTTTGTTTAGTTTTGTCTAGTCTTGCATGTTGAAAATGGCGGATTACTTGTGAATTTTGTTGAGTTATCCCTCATTCCTCTTGATTTTAGCAGTGTTAGCTTGTGTAAGTACGGTTAGTTTAAGAAGTTGATCTATCATATGTTGGTTGGCACATTGTGAAGCTATCATGTGTGTTTAACCATCCAGTGTTTTTTGTGAACCAAGTTGCTGATTTCATATTCAGCCCTGTATTTCCCAGAGACCCAGGTTGGAGGACCAAACCAGTCTCTGAACTCTTGGAACAATCCTGTTGCCTACTTTTAACCTTCATATGGATACAGTGCTATGAATTCTCGTAGAAAATCGGGCATGATGACATGTTTTAGCAATGTCAGTTAGAAGATTGTTTAGCCTAAACAGTTAAAGTAGTCCATCTGGAACCATCTCCTTTGTTGTTTACTCTGGTAAGGCCTTCCTTTACTGGCTTTACTCCTGTTCAAACTTGGGTTAAGTTTTTAGTTGATGTGAGACTAAAACTAGCCTAGGGCCTAGGCTAGTTTTCTTAGCATATGCTAGGCTCTATATCACAACCCTTTTACAGAAAACCTGCATAATGACTAAATAGATGGTGTGTAGTATCCAGTATCCTAGTTCCCCTAAATGTGTCTCAGTCTCCATTTAAAATGCAGGAAAACATAATATTGATATAATCTGATATCAAGATTAGAATCTTGTGAGTATGTTTGGGTAAAAAAAACATTATATACAGTGTCATCTCAATCTCATACAAGATTTCAAATTCCCGAAGAAGTCTTTCCTTAAGGATAATCTAGCTGGCTTAAAAAGGAACCAACAAATATGACCAACATACTAGATTAAAGCTAATTGAATGGTTTACATATTAGATAATAAAAATTGCTTCATTATCTCTAAATAAGCATATTTTCTTTTCAAACAAGATCACTTCATTCTAACCTTATCTTGATTGACTTACAAAAAGCTGAAAAATGTAGAGTTACCAAAGTCAATGGCCAGAAAGTCCCTGTTCAAAGCAGCTTCAGAACTAAAGAAAAGGCACAGAAATTGAATATTTTTGGACACATGACTGTTGAAAAAGTCATATTTTGCCTCTTGACTGTCAGGACAGCATGTACATTTCATTTTAACATTTTTCGCTGCAACAAAACGAGGTCAGGTATGGTACCCCTCCTGTAGGCAACAGCAGAGATAAGTTATGCATCACAAAGATTTTTCTGCATTTGGGTTGAATTTCGTTTTGTTGTAGAGAAGAGCTTGGGGTCCTGCGCTATGTTGACAGGAGAGAGAGTACTTTCGAAAAGAGAGTCACAGAACATGAACAGGAGATCGACCACGCCCTTTCCAATGGACACTGTCCAAACTAGGGTACAATGACCAGTAACCGGCCGTGACGAAAAAAACGGCCACCATATTTCCATAGACTTTAAAACTTACAATTATTTAGTTTTTCAACAGAATGGATCAAAACAAACAAATTGAATAGAAAGAAAATCTTTTCTTTACTTGAACACCCAGCACTGTCAGACACATTGAATAAATTGCATTTTTCAATATGGCCGTTTTTTTGGTCTTCATACATCAAGCTGATTTTTCGTGATAAAATCTTACATGGCAACACTATGACAGAAAACCTTCCGTTCGTCATGATCAGCATTTAAACGCGCTTCTGCATGTGTACAATTCTTGAGAATCGAATAAAGATTGATTGACTTATTGATTGTAAAGAGTTAGAGTAAGTTTCAAGGGCCTGTTACTGGTCACTGTACCCTACATCTTCAAATCAGCACTGGCGGAACACGTTTTCGAAAACCCATCCCACATTGTACATTTTGGAAAAGTCCAGATTCTTGCGACATGCACCGGACTTCATCAAACTATAAGATAAGCCGTTGAAATTATGAAAAACTGTTCAGGGAACAACAGAGACACAGACGAATACTCGCTACCAGAAACATGTCAGGTATCATCAGTGAAAGGAAGTTCAGACCCCAAGCTCTTCTCTACAACAAAAGGAAATTCAACCCAAATGCAGAAAAATCTCTACCCGACCAACGACCCAATCGAGCAGCAGAAACAGCAGCTGTATCCAAAATCAAATCACAGCAACCTTTTTAACTCCGAGCAAGACTCCCAAAGAAATCAACAAAGTTAAATATTTAACGCTAGGCTAGAATCTTTAGTTTTGTGTTTCCCACAAGTTAGTGTTTCCAACTTGAGCGGTATTGAGCCTGAAGAGGACCCTTGCCAAGAAGGGCCGAAATATAGCTCCAATAAAAATTCAGCTGACGTATCCGTTTACACCATCAAATATAAAAAACATGAGAGTTGGCAAAGTTGACAACCAGAAACACCCTTTTTAGGTGGGTTCATACAAAAGTAAGACAAATAATTTGAATAGTCTGGGAATCAGGATTGATGAAAGATTTTGCTTCTTAACAGTTAGTTGAGCACATAACTTATTTCACATTTTTGCTTCCATTTCAAGGTTGTGGAATTTCAGGGCTGAGACCCCTTCTGTATGAGATTTCTATGAGGTGAAAGAGTTGGTAGAAACCAATTGTCACCTCCCTCTATGCGCATTAAATCTCAGATCCTATCAAAGGATACACACATAATTTTTTCAAGGTTCTTCTTAAACTCATGAGAGCTTTGTGGTCCATGATAGATCATCCATAAATCTGTCGAAAGATATCTAAACTAAGTGCATCCTGCAGTTATTTGCGTTCTATTCGGATATCTCTTGAATTCTTGCTCCCAGTGAAGTATTTCGTTTGATTAATTCTAGGAGAAAGCCCCCCCCCCCACCACACACACACAAAAGTCTGTTCATCGTTCTTGTTAGGAGTATTTTGATAATCTTACTAAAAATCGTCTGTGGGTTGACTATGGATTCAGAACCACATAAATTATATGGTACCCTACTGTTTAAAACCATTCCAGTTTGACAGAGCCTTGTGTATAGTCTACTCAGGTCATCTTAATGATAATAAAATTTGGATTATGCACTAGAAAAGAGAAATAGTAAAGTACAAAAAAATAATACAATACATCTCAGTAACAGGTTTGTTGATAGTAAGTAGATCAACTTCAGCCCTGTTTCATCCCTTTCTCCCTTTAAATATAGAACTTGTAATGTATGTTAGCTGGAAGGCATTTGTAAGAGAATAATTTGGTAATATTATGTTAAATAATATATAATCTTAACCGCTAAATCATGAGGCGACAGTTCATTAGACGAAATAAGAATGATTTTAGTATTTGATTTTTGTCTTGTTTATCTTACAGGAAGTGTAGTGTGTTGTACCCAGCTGGGCTTATTATTGCAGATCAGAATCCTGCATCTTTCAGTAGTTTTCGTTCATTTTGTTGCAGTATGGCTGGCCATATTCTTACTCCATTCTTTCTTGTGACTGAGTTAGCATCCATTAAGCATGGTGTCACACTTAGTGGATTTGATTTAATCAGTTAAAATTGTAGGATCTTTAAAAGGGTACTGGTTTCTATTTGTTGACCATCACATCGCTTAGTAAGATCGTAAGAGAGAATTAGTTCGGTAAGACCAAAAAACTATGTGTGTCAGATATTTGTTCTTCAAAATTTTGTAGAATATTCAGAAATTGTCGTACCAAAGGCATACCTCTTTGGACGTAATTTTAACTTGATGAAAGCACCAGGAACATTTTATTTTACCATTCACCCAAAAATTGCACAATTTAAAGCTAGATAGCCACACCAAATACCATACATCTACCTTAGGCTACAATACTTCATTGCATATTGCTTCCTGTTATGTTTATTGTCATCAGGTCAAGAATAAGGCACTGGCAAAGAACCAGTTTCTTACCTTATTGATCTGAAGTACGGTATAGGATTTTGCCTTTTTCATCATGTTTGGTCCCTTTTGTAGGTTATTTTTGTCAAAAAGTTTGTTGGTAGTGGAGATGTGTATTATAATATCCTTTTCTTTTGTTTTTCAGGACATTTTATCACTATGACGTAGTTTGCTGGATTTCTGTCTGTTCACCTCATGGTGTGTTTCAAGTGTGGAAAGATAGTGAAAAGAACTACTTGGAATAGTTGTGTATGATGATGGATGGTGTTCGGAATGGGCCTTTAGGTGGATATGGGGCACCACCACAGCAAGGAAAGGATGCCAATTTGGGTCTTCAGCCATCTCAGCTGAAACTGGGACCCTACCCAGTGCAGTATGGTCATTCGCTTTTGAAGCCTGGTTCATCACTTGCATATGGGTAAGTTTATGTGCCCTACTGTGTCATCTGCATGTGTTAAACACTATCTCAGCTGAAACTGGGACCCTACCCAGTGTAGTATGGTCATTCGCTTAAAAGCCCGGTTCATCATTTGTATCTAAGTAAGTTTATGTGCTCTGCTCTGTAAGATTGAACTCAAGGATATGCAGTTTCAGTTAATACCACTTAATATTTATAAACCCCATCTCAGCTGAAAACTGGGTACCTTACCCAGTACAGTATGGTCAATTGCTTTATGGTATGGTCATTCGATTATCTATGGATAATGGACAAACGAAGTGACACAGTTTAATCGGATTTTCGGGCCTATTTAAGTGAACAAGTGACTTGTAACTAGACTGTCGCGTCTCAGCCCTATTCGGTTAAACTTCAATAAAATCATTTATCTTTGGACCGAGTTTCGAGCCACAGCATCGAAAATCATCTCGAAAGTTGTTTGTCAAAAATTTCCCCACAGTACGCGCGTCAGAAATTGTTATTGATGGCGGAAACAGACTTTTGGGTCACACAAACGACCGCGGAAACGGTCTTTTCGAGCCGTAGCATCTTTTGTGGGATTGCAGAAAAACGCCTTATATTTGCCTGGGAACCTACAGCTTTTGTGAAGTTGTAACCAAAACAAGCTGTTGAGGTTTCAAACATGGTTAGCCTGGTTGTGTACTCTTCCGTTTGTTGGTTATGTCTCTTTAAGTCTTCAAGTTCTAGATTGTTGGTGTTTCTTGGTTGTGTTGCCTAGTGACTCTAACGTGCTCAGCCTAGCGTCATTAGCCGGAAAAACAGCGTCCCCTATTCAGATAGGCGTAAGATCAAACATTTCAGTGTTTATGATCACTTGCCCAAGAAACATTCAAATGTTTTACAACAAACGGATATCCAGGCGTCGTCTGTGGTATGGTTTGTTTTATTCACTATCAGTATACGTACAAAGAAATAAAATAAATTTTGTCAGTAGAAAATGCACACTTTAGAAGCCCATTTCTTTGAGTCTCGGGTTGTATACATTTGTCCTTCATATGTCGTTTTTAGTGAAGTCCTTATCCAAGCGTGGGCTTTTAAACCCTAGATCTTCTTTTTTTTGCTTGATAAAAAAGACCAAGGATTTCGATGGGATCCCAAAAATCTAATATTTGATCCAGACAGTTGGGTCTTGTAGATATCCCTTCGCCAGACTCCTTGAACATTTTTACCATTAAAATTTAGAAACAGACACAGAAACAGGCTTATGGTAATCATTTGAGAAGACCAAGTTCAGATATGGATTCGACATGTGTGTTTACCTCTGAATGAATGAATTTATTACATGAAGCCTAATAATAAGGCATTTGCACAGTACATACAAAAAAATAAGGAAAATGAACGCTTGACAAGAAATACAGAGGGTACACAAAATCTACAACAACAGCAAAAGATAAACGAACGCAAAACAAGAAACACACAACGAAACACGAAAAGAACAATAAATTTACTGCATTAGCAGGCGCATTGGGCGATGGGCAGGAAGGCGGTTGGATGGTGGCAGAAGATGTTCACTTATTTCTTTTAGCTTGACAGTAGGGTCCAAGACAAAAAACTTCTCCATGATTCGGTGACTGCGCATGCGACGAGGAAGGTACAGAAGAAAACGGAGATATTCTCTGTAGCCTACGTCATACCTGCTTCGAGGAAATTGGTCAAAACTTCCTTCCTTACTTCTGGTAAATTTCCGGTTTCGGCCGGATTCCAAACCAAGTACTTGTCTTGCAAAACAAGACCAAAGGTGTCGATGGGATACCAAAAATCTAATATTTGATTCAGACAATCGGGTCTTGTCTTCGCGAGATCCAGTCCTCGCCAGGCTAATCATTAGAGAAAACCAAGTTCAGATATACCTCTATAAGCCATATCTATTTTGACGATACTGACCGAGAATTCCTGCTTTACTTCTGTTCCCGGTTTCACCCGAATTCCTAGTGAACTACTATTCCAGCAAAAAAAAAAATTCAGAAACAAATCCAGCGTATCTCCTTATCCCAATAAAGAGCATCTAATCAACTTTGAATAAAAGTTTGACTTAAAAAAACGGTTAAAACCGGGTTCCGGACTTATTATATGTCCGAGTTAAAAATTATTGTCATATACAGACTCAGCCTCTCTTCTTACCCCTTAATCTGTCATCTAATCGAACTTTTGCTTTTAAAAAGTTTTCCGGTTTTGGTCGGATTCCGGGAGAACTAGTTGTCCGGCGAGAAAATGGTTTTCACCATCGTGTTCAGCATGTCTTTTTACCTCTAAATTGAACATTCAATCAACTTCCAATGAAACTTTTACTTTTAACCAACTTTCCGTTTTTTGCCGGATTCCAGACGAACTACTTGTTCGGCGAGAAAATGATTTTCACCATCGTGTTTAGCATATCTTCTTACCTCGAATTCGACCATTTAATCAACTTCAAATGAAACATTAACTTTAAACCAACTTTCCGGTTTTCGCCGGATTCCAGACGAACTACTTGTTCGGCGAGAAAATGGTTTTAACCATCGTGCTCAGCATGTCTTTTTACCTCTAAATTGAACATTCAATCAACTTCAAATGAAACTTTAATTTTTAACCAACTTTCCGTTTTTTGCCGGATTCCGGACGAACTACTTGTCCGGTGAGAAAATGGTTTTCACTATCGTGCTCAGCATGCCTTGTTACCCCTATAATCGACTATCACATTAGCTGTTTAAAACTACTTTGTTTTTCCCTTAATTTGAACCCCTTCCCCCACCCCGAAATGTAGAGCAACATAGCCCATCTACGAACTTGACCTTACCCTTGACTCAATGAATCCTCACACCAAGTTTCATCAAAATATCTCATTCCTTTCGAGAGTTATCGTGCTGACAGACGGACAACTTTTGCGATGTCATAGGTATCCCTCCACTTACGTTTTGGGATACCAAAAACCAAAGACTTACCCCTACATCAAACCTCTAATCAACATCAGATAAGAGTTTTACTTTTAAAAACTTTCCGGTTTCACGAAGTATACGTCCGGTGAGAAAATGATTGTCATAGACGGATTCAACTTGTCTTCTTACCCGCAAGTCGAACATCTCATCAAATTCAAATAAATCTTTTATTTTTAACAAATTTTCTGGTTTTGGTCGGATTCTGGTGAACTACTTGTCCGGCGAGAAAATCAGTTGCGTATTCGGACTCAGCATGTCTCCTTTCCCCTTAATCAAACTTCAGATTAAACTTTCACTTTTCACAAGTTTTCCGTTTTTTACGGATTCTGGGTGAACTACTTGTCCGGCGAGAAAATAATTTTCATATTCGGATTCATAGTGTATCCTTACCCCTCAACTGACTATTTCATTAGCTTTAAAAATATTTTGTTCGCCCCTTAATTTGAAACCCCTCCCCACCCCTAAATATACAGCTATGGGGCCGAAAAATCTCACGCCAAGTTCAGACAAAATATCTCAATCCCTTCAAGAGTTATCGTGCTAACAGACAGACGGACGGACAACTTTACGAAGTCG
Source organism: Branchinecta sandiegonensis (assembly GCA_030848855.1). Classification (NCBI taxonomy): domain Eukaryota; kingdom Metazoa; phylum Arthropoda; class Branchiopoda; order Anostraca; family Branchinectidae; genus Branchinecta; species Branchinecta sandiegonensis. The sequence continues at coordinate 15,731,474 of JAUPMV010000016.1, read as the reverse complement.
TAGGTATCTGATAGGTCCCGAAGACCCATCTTTTGTTTTCGGACCTTTGTTTTTCTATCAAACAGTTGCATAGCAAGAATCTTCGAGCAAGGAAGATGATTAAAGCGAAGAAATACTATTTTAACTGTTTATACAACAAGAGCTGGAAGCTCATATCATATGGCACTTGCAAGGCTGGTTCAGAGGATGAAATATAGAATTTGCCTTTTCGTGGGTTTGTTCGGATCATCTGTTAGCAGAACCCTTGAGATAAGGATTATCATGCTCATATCGCACTTGCAAGGCTGGGTCAGGGGATGGAAGTAGGAATTTGCCAATATTTGGGTTTGTTGTGATCATTTGTAAGCAAGACCCTTGAGATTAAAAAGATGCCCTTGGAAATCACGAGAATTTATCGTTTGGAAAAAAGTATTTTATTTTAGAAATTTGCTGTAATGATGCGCACTTTAAAGGCGCTATAAATTCATCTGTAAGCAAAACCCTCGAGGCAAAAACAATAACAGGCCCTTGGGGATCATTAATATGTATCGTTTGGTCAAAAGTATTTTTTTCACTTCTCGGTTAAGATGCGTGCTTAAGGGTGCTAGAAATAAATTTTATGCAAAACCCTTGTGGCACAAATGATCATGGGATCGTTTGTTCAAAACTACTTTTCGACTGATGCGCACTTTAAGGGAACTAGAACTTCATTTGTAAGCAAAACACTTGAAGCAAAAATGATAGTGGGCTCATGGAGATCATGAAAATGTATATTTTGCTTAAAAGTAATTTTCTGACTTTCCGGTCAAGATTGGTACTTTAAGGAATAGTCAGATTTGGTAAGTGACGATTTCTAAGCCAGTATTGTCGGATCTCTATTATTACAGCCAAGTTTCATCTTCCTAGCACGTCTGGAAGTATCCTAACTCGTGATCACCGGAATTCCGGCCCCCCCCCCCCCCCCTCCAACTCCCCCCACAGTGCCCGGGGCCAATCCGGCTCTGTCAATGATTTATGTAGAGCATCTCTTTGATATTCCCACAAAGTTCCATCCCGCTCTCTACAGTCTAAGCGGGCCACGTGCCCTCCCCCCTCCGATAGTTGTCGGATCCGGTCCGGACATGAAAAAGATCACCAGAGACATGTCCTCTGTTCAAGTATAAAATTTCACAGGAATCCGATCACCCGTTCCAAAGTTACGCATGACTCAATATTCCGGATCCCCCCTCCCTCCACTCCCCTCACAATGATCGGATTGAGGAATTTTTTATGAAGACCTTGATATGCTTGCCATGTTTCGTCGTGAAAATCCGCAAAACCACCATCACCGGAATTCCGACCCCCACCCCCAAGTATCCGGATCAAGTCCAATTGTGTAAATGATTTATCTAGAGAAGATCCGTGTCCTTCCCAGCAAGTTTCACTCCGATCCCTCCATTCTAACCGTTTCGCGAGATTTTCGGTCTCCCCCCCCCCCCAACTCCTCCATAACTGTCGAATCCGTTCCGGACTTCAAATGGGATATCTGAAATACGTCGTCTATTCAGTTATTAAGTTTCATTCCAATCCGATCACCCGTTCGAAAGTTACGCACTACTCAATTTTCCGGGTTCCCCTGCCCTGTTTCAACCTTTTAGGCTATTAGGTGCCCATGGTGTCATAGCATCTGCAGCCCCAAACCCAGGAACGCCAACTTTCTCCAGCCACGCGACCAGTCTCGTGACATCATGGAAGGAATTTTAGAATTTGAAAGCTGCGAACCATTGACAGATGATGAGCAAAATATTTAAAGGCTCTGCAGTCAATGATTGTATGCATTCGGATTTTGGACATTGTTTATGAAATTTCGACGGAATCAAAAGTGCACAGGCAAATACAGCGTTCATTTTAACAGAAATATGGCAGTATAATCCGTTATTTATCTCAGGAACGAATGGAGTCTGTCTCCCGAATTTAACCTTAACCGGACAGTGGTCTTACACAAGTGGTTCTACGATACGTCTCGAGGCGCCTTTTTCACGGACTCGTATCGGTCTGGTCGCTTATGACGCAGGCCTTTGACTCGCCTCGTCTCGAGTCTCGAAATCCGGCCGAGTCCTGAGTCTGAGTAAACGCCTCAGCGCAGCACGCTTGGAATCGTGTTATTTATTTAAAAAAGTAAAACATATTGTTAGGTTACGGAAGTTACGGCCATAAATGAAGCGCTGAAGGTGCTGACGGCTAAACCACCACCGTCGCAGAAGGCTGTCATCCTGTCGGACTCTCAGTCGGCCCTGAAACTCGTACGGAACATCCAATGGGACACACCAGACTCGGACATCGCGGACATGAGGAAGTTTCTCTGTGACCTGGGGCAGCTTGGCGTTACAGTAGACTTCCAACACGTCCCCAGCCACCAAGGCATAAGATACAATGAGGTAGCCGACAAGATTGCCAATTCAACAGCGAATAGTCTACAAAATCAGCCGACAACACCATCCACCTTCCGAGACCTCCTTCGCCAGCGCCGAATAGGCACGAAACTCCGACCCTTGCTGCCAATCTTCAGAGATGCAGATGACAACAGAGCCTATCTCAAAGTTAAGAGCATGGCACTGATTCTTCGTAAAGAACTTTTCCAGTGGAAGAAGACAGCGGACCCAAGATGCCGGCTTTGTAGCAGTGCCGCCGAAACTCTACAGCATCTGGTGCTCGAGTGCCCCTCCAACGCAGAGCTCGCTAGCTGGTGCAGAAACTCACACGGGACAGCCGGAGGGCCAGTCTCTATCGGTGAGCTTATCGACTCAACTCGCCCAGCCCCAGAAGAGCGACGAATCTTCAAGAAAATCATCGAATTCCTCCGAAGCATTGACGTCCTGTGAGCCATCGTGATCGACCCACGAAGAGCAACCCGGAGCAACCTACCCCAGGCCGAAAGGGTTCCGAAGGGTCGGAGCCCAAGAGCCAGAAGTTTTTGGATTGGATAGGACTTGGCTCGGCGTGACTCGATCTCGGCAACACTTTTGTGTAGCCTCGTCTTGTCACAAGGGGTTATGTCCAGTACTCGTGTTGACTTGTGGAGTGACTTTAGTCTCATACTCGGACACGCTGGACTTGAGAGCAGCTCTGAGTCTGATGAATGTTTTTTGTTTTGTTTTATTGGTCAACTTGAAATAAGGTATTTATAAACAGATAGGATCCCCCACGCCGTTTCATCCATAAGTATTTTGCAAACTGACTAATTTGGTGATACATACACAAAATTACCAACTAAATCTCCACCCTTGGCAACCCTGGTTCTTATCATCCCCATTTTTACCATGTCTCTACCTCGTCTTCTTCTCTGATCGATGTTTTATTGCGGGGTCCCTCGATGCTCCTTTTCGTAGCTTTATAAACCATAATTATGCTAATCTTCGCCTGAGTTATGATGATTACAGGAATTACAAAAGCCGAATCTCTGGTCCTGTCTGTGCAAATTTGAGCTCTTAAGAGGGAGAAACAAGGAAAGAATTATCATAAATAGTTCAGACCGCGTTTGTATCCCTGCGTCGTTTCTGTGGTCAAATTTTGAAGAACTTAAGCCCCTTTCAGATCGACGCATTGACCTTTCACACTGACACACGCATAGCTTGCACAGCTAAACATGACGCAACTTGAGAATATAACCAAACTTATTTGCGTTATCACATGTGCATCGTTTTTTGTTTTGTTTTTATTTTACTTTATAACTGGATAATGTGTCCTGAGTAACAAGACCAAAGGTTTCATGGGACCCGAGAAATCTAACATTTGATTCAAACAATTGGGTCATGTCTTCGCCATTCAGTGTTCTTCACATTCCTTGAATATTTTTACTGTTAAAATAAAGTTCAGAAATGGATCCAGCATGTCTCCTTGCCCCGATACCGAATCTCTAACAGATTTCAGAAACAACTTTGAGCTTCAACCAGATTTCAAGTTTCAGCCGAATTCATGCTGAACCATTTGTCCAGTTCACATATGGATTCAGCGGACCTCCTTACCCCCTCAATGAATATCTTATTAGCTTATAAAACATACATGTTTTTACCGTAAATTCGAAATCCCTCCTCTGCCTCTAAAGATAGGACTAATGAACACATCTACGAACTTGACCTGTACATTATCAGTGAATCCTCATTGAACGACATCCTCGCTTGAACATTATATATCAACCCCTTTGACCTTCCATATTTACGCTAGATCTCTCCGTCGTCACACAGAATAAACAAATGCATGTCGGCATCCACGCGCAGAGCTATACTAGTTTGAGAGTAAAGGGGTAGGTACTACTAGAGCCGAAAATTGGTCGACCAATTTTGTGCCCGGTTTTCGCCGGATTCCGGGTGAACTACTTACCCGGGAAGAAAATAACTTTAATATTCGGATTCAGCATGTCTCCTTACCCCTTAATTTGAAACCCCCTCCCCCACCCCTAAATGTAGGGCTACAGAGCCCATCTAAGAACTTGACCTTACCCTTGACGCAAAAAATTCTCACACCAAGTGTCATCAAAATATCTCATTCCCTTTCGAGAGTTATCGTGCTCACAGACAGACGGACATTTTTTGCGATGTCATAGGTTACGTTTTGGGATCCCAGAAATTGGCAAAACTATTACAAGAGTGATCTGGACTATACAATAAGAAGTTCCCTGACTACCGTAATAGAATAGATGGACGTCAATTCGTGGTTTTATCAAGATCCTCGTGTAGATGTGAAAGGGAGTTCTACGCAGCGCAAGAGAATGCAGGTGCAGCACATCGTACCGACGCGTCAGTTTCAAAGGCGCTTTATAAAGCTGCTTTCACATTGACGCGTCGTTGCGATGTGTTACGTATGCGTTTGTCTTGCGTTGCGTACAGGTCGCGCAGCGTATCTTTCACACCTGCGCGAGAAGCTTTCGCGCTGGATGCTCATTTACATTTTCCTTTCTCGGTTTCTTCTGCTGAATTTTAGTTTCTTTCACTATTACCAAGTTTTTCTTCATCATCAGCATGTTTTTTCAAAAACTTCCATTTTCTGCTGACAATCTGATGCGTACGCGTCGGAGCACGCAAGAATAGAACTTGTCTCTATTCTTGCGTTGCGTTTTATTTGTCTGCATAAAGCGGCTTAAAGCTGCTTTCACATTGACGCGTTGAGGCTTTCACACTGAGCTATGCAACCTCTGCGTCGTGCCTGCGTCGACGCAACGCAGAGCTTACGCAGGCAAATAAAACGCAACGCGTACGGATCAGATTTGCCAGTGGAAAATGAAAGTTTCTGGAGAAAAAAAACAAAAACATGCTGATAACGAAGAAAAACTTGCTAATAGTGAAAGAAATTAAAATACAGCAGAAGAAACCGAAAAAGGAATATGTAAAATGAGCATCCAGCGTTAAGCTGCTTTCACATTGACGCGTCGTTGCGATGCGTTGCGTATGCGTTTATCTTGCGTTGCGTATAGGTTGCTCAGCGTATCTTTCACACCTGCGCGAGAAGCTTTCACGCTGGATGCTCATTTACATTTTCCTTTCTCAGTTTCTTCTGCTGTGTTTTAATTTCTTCCACTAGTAGCAAGTTTTTCTTCATCATCAGCATGTTTTTCTTCAAAATCTCATTTCAAATAATTTTCAATCAAAATCATTTTCGACAAATCTGATGCGTACGCATCGACGCAACGCAAGAATGGACTTGGTTCTATTCTTGCGTTGCGTTTTATTTGTCTGCGTAAGCTCTGCGTTGCGTTGACGCAGGCACGACGCAGAGGTTGCGTAGCTCAGTGTGAAAGCCTAACGCGTCAGTGTGAAAGCATCTTAAAAGCTTCTAGCGCAAGTGTGAAAGATACGCTACGCAACCTGTGCGCAACGCAAGATAAACGCATACGCAACGTATCGCAACGACGCGTCAGTGTGAAAGCAGCTTAATGCTACTTTGTTGTAGAACATTCTTCACGCAGTTCATCCCTGCTACTGAAAATGAAATTCCGGAGCCAAATGAGCACTACCACTTTACCCCAGACTCTTGCGGTCTGCAACGTTCAGTACAGTAACTCTGGCGCTTTCCTAACTAGTTATTGGGGATAAGCACCCGCTCGGTTTTTCCGGAAATCGATGAGGAAGAACCGGCGCATTGGTTTGAAAAACGAGTTTTTCCGGCGCAGGAAAAACCGGCGCAAATCGGCGCTGGGCCGACAGACACGGTTTCTCACGATTATCCGTTCTTGACCGGATTCACTGTTTATAAGCAAATCGCCCTTGTTTCCATTGTTGAAGTGCTGACTTCTGATGAACCGTAAAGTTACATACATTAGCCCCCCCCCCCCTCCCCCCTACCAGGGGACTATTCGCTGTGTAAGCTGAGTCTTCGAGTAATACAGTATGATATACGTGTATTTAAAGTTTAACTGAAAAGGGCTTAGATAGGACAGTCTAGTTATCCATCCCTTATTCACTTAAAGAAAGCTTGAAAACCCGGCGAAAATGCGTTACTTCGTTGCTCCGCGATTCGCGAATAATCGATTTTCAAATAGTGGAATTTCCTTGTCTGATCTGTATGCTCTATGCGCTTGTATCTGTGTTGAATGCTCGACGAAGACGATTTACGAAAAATAAGTGTTCATGCAGTGAGCTACCTTCCGTAAGCTGATCACTGGCCACTGAAACGCCGCGTATGTAATGAAATTCAACTTTTCTGCGTCATAGTAGAAATTTGCGTTGTGAGGACAACCACAGATATTCTGAATGTCATTCTAGAGCAATTAGTGAAAAATAAAAAAGTCCCTTCAATACAATCCAAAAAATATAGTGTACTCAGTTAAATGTTACAAAATAAGTTGACTTTTCAGTTAAACTTTAAAGTCGAGGCCATATATGAATGAAATACATGCCTTCTCTCGCCTCTCTCCTCTCGCTCGTCGGGCCTACTACATCCATACACACAGCACTGTCTGTGTTGAGAATCCCGGGCCTCTATAACCGACGAACAGAACTGATACTAAACTTTGCAAAGAAAACTTTTGGCAAATGAGAACAAGCGAGCATTGCTCCCCCCTGATGCTCCGAAAAATAGCAGGACAAGACAGCAAAACAAACTAGTGCATGTCAGAGGACGGACTTCAAGGTTCATGAATTCGTTTTTGCCCTTTTTACAGAGATTTTTAACAAAGTTAAAACTCTTCTGATGAAGAAAGCTACGAAGTTGGTTTGTCAGCAAACGATTTGATTTGATTTGACTGATACCAAAAGAAAGAAAACTTAACAATAAAAGGATACATACATATATACTCGAAGTGTTCATGTGCGATTCTTCATCATTTCAAAGTCAGCTTGGGCTCAAAGAATATTTAGTGTTAATGGTTTTAATATACTTTTTAGGGCACTTTCTGTAAGCTGACAAATTGTAATTGTTACCTGTTCCTAGGAGCTCTTCAGAATACCAGTACAACTTTCGCACCAAAAAATTCACCTGTCAATTCAGAAAGCTCGTTCACTGATGATCAAGTGTGTTTTACTTTACTATATTACTTACTTCGATCGTTTCCGTTCACAGGCAACGGATAGACCCATTGCCCTACAAGGGTCGTCTAAATGTCGGGAATGCTCGTCCTCTCACCCCTCCCGGATCAAGCCACGCCTCCCATCCACCCATTTTGGGGGGCCAGCAAATGGTTTACTCAACACCGTCCACTGGAAGGAGCGAGTATGGCCTCCCCCCAGCTGCCACCTACGAGTTGAGTGTCGCCAGAGGGTTTAGATCGCCGGTAAGTACACATGTTCAAGTTCATTTTTATTTATAAACTAAATATATTTTAAACACATTCCACTGCTGAGAGCAGAGCTCGAGCGCACACGAATATAAGCTGCGTTTTTGCAGATACCATGGTATCTGTTACCACGGTCACTGTGTCTGCAATTAGTTGTTTTTGCAGTAACCGTGGTATCTGATATACGGTTGCTCTGCAAAAACGACAATTGCCGAAATAGCGCTTTTCGAAGTCATCCCAAAAGAAAAACTGATATTCAGTAACATCACTAAGTGCCAAACTCCTTTCCCACCAATTTGACAAAAATTGATGAAAATGAGATGACTTTTCAGATACCAGGATCAGTTACCACGGTCCGACCGTGGTATCTGAATATCAGATACCACGATAACTTGCCAGATACCACGATAGCTGCAAAAGCGACTTTATACCGCGGTATCAGTTACCATGGTATCTGCAAAAACGCAACTAAAGTCTCGTTAGGCCGGTTGCTCGCTGCGTCATCTTTTAGTACCGTAGTTTTTTTTTTTTTAGTTTAAGACTCCTTATTATTTAAACCAACTTTTATGAACTAAACTACATAAACACACTTTTAAAACACTTATTACTCCTTGTAGTCGGTATTTGTTTGGTACAGCCAAACAAATCTTCACTTTAAATTAATCTTTACATACTTTTTCTGAAAAAGGAAGGAAAACTGAAAGATAAGAAGAAAAAGAAAAGAAGGAAGAACAAAGTAAAGAAAAACAATAACTGGGAAACCATGCCGTCGTTCTAAAAATCAAAACCAGTCCAAATCATTGCGAGCGGATGGCTGTGATGATGCTGATGAAGATGAGGAGAAATCCTAAGTATCCTTACAGGCGTTTTTCAGCGTCACATCTGTGCTCCATGTGCATCTGAATGTCCGTCACTCAAACAAGCGTCTGACACACTCGACTCACAAGCAGAAACTCGCGTCTTTTTTTTCTTTTGCGGTACTTTCAGATGCCTCAAAATAATACTTAGATCTCACTACATAGATCATCAGGCTAGCGCCCCTTGCCATTCTTTACTAAAAGGATCTTCAGTTTTATGTCTGTCTGTTTGACAAAATTACCCATTTTATTAATTTGACTATTATTAGACAAGATTATTTTCCTTCTAGGCCAATAGACCAAGTTGTCCAGTGTCGTTTCATTTTAGTACATAATTAAATACTTGAATTTGCTACACAGTTTGAATTTCCCGCCAAATTCCAAGCTACTAAATCGAAAATTACCTAGAGCCTGTTCCACCCTACTTACCATAGTTACTGTGCATGACGTCTCGAATTTTGTCTTCTTGGCGTCAAGGCTGGGACGCATTTTTAAATTTTCGGTAAAATATCAGGCCAGGTAATCCGGCCAATCCCATTACAGAGATTCGTAGTTACCACGCTTACTACGCTCCCCAGCATGGTAAGCAATTAGTTACTATTTCGAGAAGGTTGGAACGGTCGACGTAGTAACTTTTCGTGAGGTTGGAACGGAATTAGTAACTAATAGTTACTATTGTTAGAAGGGTGGAACACGCTGCTAGAGAGTTTCTTGGCGAATTTTAGCCACAAAAACAGTGTTGGTCGCAGAAATCCTGTTTTATTCGATATCCTCCCCCCTCCGTATGAAAACATAACAAACCGACAGGAGAAGGGCGCAAGTTCAAAGGTTCCAAAGTTGTCCCCCGTACCTGCAACACATACGCGGTACCAGAAAAGTTTCGTTCCGAGTTTCACAAAAATTTATAATGATGGCGGTACCTGTCTTTGATATTATTCCAACGTCCGTGTTTTGTTTTTTGTTTTTATTTGTATACTATAATAGGTCTGTGATGACGAATTGATGATTAATTGTATATATTATAGAATGTGCATTATACTTGACGTAATACCCAAATTTGGCATTGCCGTGATAGTGTTTTTTTAAATAAATTCGTTACTTACTTTTACTTCCCCAAACAGACTTGTGGGTCACAGAAACGATTGCAGAAACACTCATTTCGAGCCACAGATGTACTGTGGGATTGCGGAGAAATGCCCTAAGTCCTTACAACAGCTAAGGAATGTAGTGGTTTGATACTAATTTGTGGTTTGTTCCTTGGATGACGAATTGATGATTAATTGTATATATTATAAAATGTGCATTATACTTGACGTAATACCCAAATTTGGCATTGCCGTGATAGTGGTTTTTTAAATAAATTCGTTACTTACTTTTACTTCCCCAAACAGACTTGTGGGTCACAGAAACGATTGCAGAAACACTCATTTCGAGCCACAGATGTACTGTGGGATTGCGGAGAAATGCCCTAAGTCCTTACAACAGCTAAGGAATGTAGTGGTTTGATACTAATTCGTGGTTTGTTCCTTGGAAATACCCGAGGGAGTATTGGCAAACATAACAGGTTGAAACGAAAATCGCTTAAAATGCACGGCAGCTCATTTACGTCGCAGATCTAACCATTAAAGAAGCACATTGCTTAAAGGACCTGTCTTACCTATAATACTAACGTAACCTACTTCCATAATCACTTCTTATGTTTCTAAACTCGGAGACCCCAATTTCGTACGGTACATTCTAACCCCTCTAACAAAACCACGCTGATTTTCTCACTTGCCGAGTTTTGCTACCTTCGATGTGTATCACGCTGTCAACGGTTCTCTGCGAGAAGTTTTTCCATCAGAAAATCCGGTTATGTAAATTGTTTCCCTGTTTCCGCTATAAGTCAACGGGTCTCGGAAAAGGCTTAAAACAGCCAAAACCGTGGGTTATTTGTTGAATATTCAAATATTTAAAAATACTGTAAGTTGAAGTGTAAATAGTGCGAGGGGTCCTTTAACATTATCTTTGTTTATGGCGGGGGAAAGATTGTGACGAGGGAAGATTACTTTTGTGTGGATCGAACCAAGTTTTGGTATACCGAGGGGTTAGCCACTCCCAGGCATCTGCTGTACACGCTTTCCCGGTACCGGTGATTCACCTTTCATACGCTTGTAAAAATGCTTATTTTAATGTTTTAGGCAATTCATCTTTCAAAAAATGCTTAATTTGATGTTTTGAAACGTGGCAACCGGTACCGATGTCGTCTCTGACCTGCCAACATGGAATCGAGCACTTGCTGTGCACTAAAATCGAGAGTGCACTGTAAAAAATTTCTCCGAGTAAGGATTAGAGTTAACTGCAGTATTTGCTACTGGGATTAATCTTATCTCTACTGAGATAAGATTAATCTGAATTAGAGATAAGATTATCTTTTTAGAGACAAGATAAATACCAGTAGCAAATACTGCAAGATTTTTTTTACAGTGTGGGTAACCCTTTGGGTATTTCAAAACGGGGTAACAGGGTACCTTGACTGTTCGTCTATCTTTTAGCACGATAACTCTTGAGGTATTTTGTTCATGCTTGGTGTGAGGATTTTTTGGGTTAAAGGACGGGTCATGTTCGTAGATGGGCCCTAAAGCCCTGTGTTTAGGGGCGGGGCTGTTGGATTTCACATTAAGGGGTGGACAAAATATATAGATGACGAACATGCTGGATCGGATTCTACGAGTTTTCGACTAGCATTTGACATTCCGGTCTTTTTTCTTTCTTTTTTTTTATTTAATTTCTCCCGTAGCATCTTTTTTCATTTACTTATTTTTATATCTTTTGAAAAACTAAGAAATCAGATATCGTACTTTTTGTGGCTACTCCTCCATCCCTCAGTGACGTTAATTTTAATCTATTTTTACCCACTTTTAACTATTCACGTCACCTAACTTTTGAAAATAAACCCATATTTTATTTACTATTCTTCCCCTCTAATATTTGGAAATTAATTATCTCTTTTAAATTTTCAAATAATTTGTATAACTACAAACAACAACAATTTTCTTTAAACAACCAAATCTAAATTACGGTATTAAACATTTGTAAACATTAAAATAAAAGATCCTCAATAAACACACCTTCACACATCAGGTCATCAACCCCAGCTGTTTTACTGGCACAAAAACAAGGGCGAAGGACAAAACGACAAAACATAAAATTATTTTCATTATATATACAAATTTCCATCTTCCGTTCCGGCTACTCAAAATACACTCAAACTCTTCAAATTTAACTACTTTACTGGAAACGGTACAAAAGGATAAAAAACAAAACGCCCACGACTGCAAGGGGCTGCTCCCATCTTTAACATATTCAACTAAAAAACATCACTAATAAATAAAAAATCATTTAACTAACATATTTTAAAATACACTGAGCACTATATAAATCATTTAACTAACATATTTTAAAATACACTGATACTATACAATAATTATAATCAAATCAATACCTTCACTGGGCCTTGCGTTATTGGGCATTTTTATAATCCTTGAAAAAAAAAATTGTTTTTTTTTTAAATTTCCAGTAAAAAAAACAACGGAATAAAATAAGTCACTACTGTTAAAACATATATTTATTTACAATTGTTGCTCTATTTACATACCATACCTTCTTTTGTCAGCTCTTTCAACAGCCCCCATGCTGCCAATGTCTTTTCCAGAACATAGCTTTCTTCTTTTTCTTGTGTCCTCGTTTTCCATGCGTAGTAGCTATAGATTGCCACTATGGATACGGCCGATCGGTCTTGTTTCTCTTCTTCATTGTCGCCTTCTAGTTTTAGGAGCTTATCGAGGGCAACTTTGCTACCTGTAGTTTCCTGTAGCACATTTTTTAGTTGCTCTATTTGTTCTTTCAGTGCTTCACATTCTATCAAAGCATGCAAGATTGTTTCTGTTTCTATCTTGCATCTTTGGCAAACATCTGTTTCTTTCTCGTTTATTCTTTTTTTTCGTTCTCGTGTTGGTAGTAGATTATTTATTTGTTGGTACAAATGTTGTTTAACTTTCGGAGCAAGGATAAGGCCATGCAAAATGCTGAAAATTTCTTTTACTTCTTTTTCCGTCTTTTCCCCATCTTGTACCATCTTTAAATTAGGTAGGTTCGACTTTTTGAAATAGTACTCTTTCATTTCCTTCCTATCAAGGGTTCCTTTTTCGAGGTCTACTATTTTATTTTCCGTCAGGTCACGAGCTTCTTTAAAAAGGTTCTCCAGCTTTTTTGGGAAACACTTTTTTTCGTTGTAAGCAGTAAACCAGGTCTTCAGTTCGGATTCTTGGTCGCTGATAATGCTTTCTGCCAGGGTTTTTACGCAAATTTCTTTAGATTTCGATTCAATTTCTATTATCTGGAGCCCTCCATCTTCCTTTTTTAAAAACATGTCAGTGATTTTGCTTCGGGGTGGCTCGATCCCGTGCCATACAAAACGATATATTGCACTCTTAAGCTTCTTGACGTCCTTTTTCTTGGGAATCGAAATGCTTGCGAAATACCACAATATAGGACATGCATATATGTTCACATATTGGGCTTTCTGGAAGATTGTCATGCCCCTTCCATATCCATAGCTCAGTGCATTTCTGAAGTTTCCAATAGTGAGATCCCAGTTTATTTTCTCGGTCCCAGCCCACGTTTTCTGGAATCTAACCCCCAAGATTTTTACTTCATCTACCCGCTTTATGTTATTAATGTCCATTCTATTCTCTTCTCCGAGGCATAATGTTTCACATTTGTTCCTGTTCAGCTCAAGCTTAAATATCCCACAATACTCATCAATGCAGCTGACTGCTTTTTTGTGATCTTCGTCACTGCTTGTAAAAGTATTAAGATCGTCAACGAAAGCTTTTACTTTCAGCGTTACGTCCTCTAGTTTTATCCCTTTCATCTCTGATTCCAATTTTCTCAGCAACGGGTCGAAGTATAGTTCAAATAAAAGTAGACTCAGGGGGCAACCTTGTCTTACTCCAAGTTCTGCTTCGAATTCTTCGGCTACTTGACTCCCGATGACTATCACTTGTAGTACTTTCTCATACAGTTTTTCGATCCATTTTATAAATTTCGGATCTATGCCGTATGATTCCATTACTATAAAAAGGATGATTCGTTTTAGCTTATCAAATGCTTTGCGTATATCGAAGGTTGTAATACATAGTCTTGCCTTTTGCTTTTTCTTTAATTTATCGCTCTGGATAAGCACGTTTCTTATGGAAGCTAGAATATCCGAAGTCTTTCGTTTAGCTACTCCTCCATGTTGGTGCTTACTCAGTACTTTAGGTAGTACCCTCTTTAACCTGTTTGCTAAGACTTTCGCCAAAATTCGGTAGTCACACGGTGTGATGGTTATAGGTCTCCAGTTGCTTAGGTCGTGTAGGTCACCGCTTTTTGGTAGGAGTTTCATTGCTCCATTTGAGTCTAAACCTATCATTTCTTCATCATTTAGTATTTGATTAAACATTTTCGCAAATATCTCCGAGAAATCCGCCTTGTGTTTTTTGTATATTTCGTAAGGCAAACCGTCAAGTCCAGGAGACTTGTTGTTTTCTGTCTGTTCTATGGCTCTCTTTACTTCTTCCGGCGTGAAATCCTGGGTCAGCATTTCGTTTTGCTCTTTTTCAAGTTTCGGGATATTTAGGTTTCCTAAGAAACATTTCACTTGGATGCAGATCTGCCCATCTTCGGTTTCTTTTTCTCTGAATACATTTTGGAAATAATTTCTCACTTCTGTAAGGATCTCCGACTTTTCCGTGATCAGCTTTCCATCTTTACTGTTTAGTTTTTGTATCGCTGTAGCCCTTGCTCTATTTTTCTCTTTGCATAGAAGCGTCGTCGTTATCTGTTCATTCTGTATCTGTTGATCTGCTTTGGCCCTTATTTTAATTCCTTCTGCCCTTTTATTTTCAATTTCTTTGATTTCTCGCAACACCTCAAAATATTCTCCATTTGAGTTTTTTCCTTCGTTGATCTCTATTCTAAGCTGATACAAAATATCGTATAGAAATTTTAGATGTTGCTTCTCGGTTTGGTAAGCGTCGCGTGATATTTCTTTTGCTGCAGAGACGATTGCCGGTTTTATTTCTTGCAGCCAAGACTTGCAAATGTCTTTTTCTTCTTTAATTTTTTCTAAGTTCTTATGTATACATTCGTTGAATTCTTGAACTTTTAGAACTGCTGTATTTAGCTTCCATACCTTGTTTGGCTCATACACTTTTTTCACGGACCCTTTCATCCTGAGAATCACAGCATAGTGATCTGTAAAAGTACATAGTTTATGTTCAATGTCTTTTACAGCCTTTGTTATTTCATTACTTGTATAAAATCTGTCTAGTCTGGCTCCTCCCCCGTGACTTCCAGTTCATGTGTATCTTGTAACATTCCGGTCATAACCTCGGCTAGATCGAAAATCAAAGACAGAATGGAATTACGTAATAGATCTTGCTAAGTGAACATGAATACTGGCACTGAAGACCGGATTGTTGAGCTGAAGGAGTCTAATAAATTCTCCTTTTCGATCCCATCAAAACCTTTGGTCTCTGTTGCAAAGTGCTGCCATCTCGTATGTAACTTCAGATTTGGTTACTAGTTCTACGGTACCAAAACTGAGAGGGGATTTACTTCCCTGTATCAAAGATTGCAAGTTATCCAACCATCTCCAGACTCCGAGTTCCATTAATTGCAGTACCTTTTATCTCACGTACAAGCTCTATTTCTCCTAATCGGAGAACCCGTATTCAAACTGCATAAATCATGTGGTCTCTTGTAATGTTCTTGTCTATAAGGAAACTCGGACGCTTTGTAAGGTTGGCAATGAAGCACAGAGCCTGTTTTCTGGAATAGGGTGAAATCTTTTGTACCGGGATTTAAGATATTCTCTTTGAAGTTTTTGTGTGCCCTCGGACTTCGTCTATCCTGCTAATGAAAGGAAAGAACCAGGTGACGCAAGTCAAGACGCAAATGCGTGAAAAGGTTCTGTATGAGCAGGCCAAATGTTTCCAAACCATTCGGTGTCGTTTCGTTTTGTGTGCAATCATGCATGTCTGCAACTATATAAGTTGTGTCCTTGTTAAATGGTTGCTCCCATCGGAGCTATATTTACGGCCCTAAATTTGAGTAACGATACCTTACCTTAGAATTATCTTTATTCTGTTAGTTCTTCAACTTGTTAGTGTATTTGTCTTCTGGTTTTTCTTTCCTTTTCTTGTTCTGGTTTGTTTGATTTGTGTCTGAGGAACATTTAATGAAAGTTAAACCCCTTCCTTTGTCAGGCGATAGCTTTCTGATGGGGCTAGAGTAGTAAATATAAGTAAGTAAGTAATTTATTTTTCGCCCGCCATTTTGGAAAGCGGAGTATAAAGAAAATGACAGAATAAATAAAAACAAATAAAAATATTGTCTTTATTTCTTTTGTGATAAACTGAAAAAAATGCTTCCAACTGCCTGCAAAAATGTCCACGATTCCCTTAGGGTTTTATTTGTTATTTTTACGTGTAAGTCATTCTTCATTGTTTTCTATTTTCTAGCCTGGTATCAGTAATACTCATCATGAAAGAAAACGTTTGACTTTGCTACCATCTAGCGGCGACTTCGGTCCTCATCTGCTCCACGGTCACGGCCAGATATTCCCTCATCAGTTAGGGTAAGTCCTGCAGAGTCTAAATTAATTAAAATATAAGTTAAACTTAAAATTAAGTTTAATGAATTTAGTTTATTTCGCTCCATTTGTTGAGCGTAGTGCGGGCGTTTTAGTTGTAGTGGTAAGTTGAGGTAGGTTACGGTACAATTTCAGTAGTTCCGTTTTTTATCTGAATTCTCAGTGCTCCGTTCTCGCTTCTGAATTCTCGATTCTCGTACAAATTACCATTTTTGCTCCTCTGGCTTCTCCATTCTCGCTTTTGACAAAAACACTAATTTGGCAGCTCGTCCATAACCCGGTATACGTGTTTATGCATATTGAACAGCCGCTTGGTTGACCAATCAGGGAAGAGAACCGAGAGACGAGAATCGAGAATTCACCATCGGAGCAACTTCTCGATTCTGCAGAATCGCGAGGCTTTCCCCGTTCTCGATTCTGACAAAAACGCAAGAAAAGGAGAATACTCTTTATTTGAATAGTCAAAAAACGCGAAATAGCAGCGGAGAATCGCAATTACCTTAAATCGCACTTGCCAGCGAAAGGTAATCCTGTCGTGCGCTGGCTCAAGGAGAATTCGGATCAAAAACGCAATTAATGAACTCGCTGAAAGACACATGGCATGGCAACATGCTAGTGGTATGCAAAAATCAGGCTTTGTTAATTGACTTATCCATTTGTAACAAAACAAAAATGATAAAACTCTAGCCTAAAGCATTAGGATTAGAACAAAAACAAATCAGGACGAGAATTTTAGAACAACTCGTTGTCTTTGTGTGTTACCCTAGGCATTGGACTTGAAACTGAAAGATGATGTGAGTATTTGATTTAAAGGTTAACAGAATAGAGCTAAGATACGACAGTCTGATTACCCATCACATTTTTACTTAATTAGGCTAGAAGAACCGATAAAAACGCGTTACTTCGTTACTTTGTTATCCACGATTCTTGAATTTTAGCTGACGTAATTTCTCTTCCGTAACTGTTGTACGGACGTAGCTCTATGTTTGAAATATTTAGCAACTACAGCGGCAACCAATCGCCGTAATAACAAGTCATGGCGGATTTACATTCTTCAAGCCAGGAAGATGAAAGTAACATGGGAAGTGAAAGTGACCAGGAAGAACTTGGCATTCGCCATGAAGGAACATGACAAGTTGAAAATTCGAACTTGCTAATCAACTTGGTGGAATGCTGGCCGAATTCTCTGTTGACTGTGTCCTTCCACAAAGAAACCTATTCGGGGTAGCACGGAACAGAGGGCTATCTTCGGATGTGATTCTGCAATCTGGAATCGAACATTTCAAAATTTTCGCTTTGTTAGCCATTGAAACACACGCTTTTGCAGACATTCAAATTTTCCGCGACTCGCCGTAAAGTTATTTGTCGTGCAACCAGCGGAGTTTCCAAACGTCACTACTAGACTACGCGACGTAAAAAAACAAAAATCCCCTATATGAGTCCGAATAATTCAGTGTATTCAAATCAAACGTATGAAAATAAGTTGGCTTTTCAGTTAAACTTTAATGTAAGCCTGCTTGTTAATTTTGTAGACAGAAACTAGCAAAAAAGTAATCTGCATTCACAGTTTCCGGGATTTGCAAAGAGATCCGTCTTCAAACCCTTGCTTGAATGGAAAGCAAAACTGCCAGAGGAACAGGACAACGGGCAACGGCATGGAAAATTAAAAAAGAAAGTTCTGGAATTAGATACGGCCCTCTTGGTCTGAATAAAGACCCTTAGCCAATATTCGGAAAGGAAAGGTACCGGTGCTGTTTCTACCAAAGGTCTGGACAAATCTGGTTTAAAGACCCGTCTTACCTATATTGCAGATTTCCCCTGCATCTTGGTCTTTACATCCATTCGCATTTCCTAGATTTAAACGTCCTGTGTTAATTCTATCTACCCAGGCGGAACTACGCTGATTTTCCTATTTGCTTGTTTGGCTCTTTCGACACGGATCGGTATCTCGAATAATGTTTCTGTGGAGCTCAGTGGTCAGAAATACCGGTTATGCATGTTTTACCAGTTTCTAGTCAAAGCCAAGGGGGTCGAGTAAGGCTGAAAAAAGCCGGGACGGGTGTAACCTTTTATTTAGAAATTTAATGTTATCAGATAAGTAATATTGACCTGTCCAGTTGATTGATTGTGCTTGAAGTGTCTTCATTTGAATTCACATATCCAAAGCTATTTTTGTATATTTAAAGATATTACGGATCAAATTATTCATTCATTCATTTAAGAAACCCTTATAGAGTCTCAAAGAAGAATTATGTACTGTGAGCCAGTCAAAAATAAAAATAAAAAGACAAATAGAAACTATGTGTAGTCAGATTTGTGCTTTCAGTTCGGTGACAGTTTCCTGATGCTTTGTAAATGTTAGTTGCGTTTTAAATGATATCATCTTATCTGATGTCATGGTCTCGTTTTTGCAGTTTAGTACTTTTGATATAAGTGGATGAAAGAATTTCTTGTAGGGTGATCTCTAAAGCAGTGGCTCCCTACCTTTTCCGTACCGCGTACCCCTAATCAAGGTTCAAAAATGTTGCATTCCACTTTTTTGACTAATCGGTGTTTTATGATTTTTTACCACAATCTGAACGTGAAAAAGACGATGTTCATTGTCATCAATGGCAAGGGATAAATGTGTTACTGAATCACGTACGATGGGGTATGTGATCTTGATGAAGATAATTAAACTGAGTCAGAAGACTCAAAAACGATTGATGCGAGATATTAAACTTGATTTCGGGACCTTTGCGTACCCCTTGCGAGGGTCTCGTACCCCCTGTAGGGTACACACTGAAACCAAAAATAAGCCAATCCCAGTTGTAACACATGTTGGGAACAGTGGGCTGTTAGACCATAATCATAGTCGGCGATCAGGGGTTTGCAACTTTTGCTAGTTGGTGTCAGAAGACTCAAAAACGATTGATGCGAGATATTAAACTTGATTTCGGGACCTTTGCGTACCCCTTGCGAGGGTCTCGTACCCCCTGGGGTACGCGTACCACCGGTTGGGAACCACTGCTCTAAAGCAATTTTGGTGTTGGCAAAGCTATCAGTAGCTGTGAAAGATGAACGAATGACTTACTGAAGCTTTTCCTTTTAGTCCTGAGCTGTACAGAGAAAACATGGGTGCGTTCCACCATCCACCCCTTGGGATGTCCCTGGTTCCTAACGCGCCCGAACAGCAGGTGGACCATGGACCCTACAAGAGGATGCGATTGAGTGGTGACAACATGAAGACTGACCTGTCTCAGCCCTTGAAGATTGACACCAGAGCTAAGGTAAGGTCAACTTTTTCGCAACCCCCAGTAATTACTGAATTAATGATTTGTTATGCACTGACTGAGCACAAGTGCGTTAAAAGAGTGAAAATACAAAAAGCACCAACAAAAATACAAAGAAAATCGCACAAAGCACACAATTTCAAATATGGTTAAACACAAATAAGAATTAAGCTAATCAACTTTTTCGCAACCCCTACCAATAGTTACTGAATGAATGATTCGTTACGCACTGACTGACCGAGCACAAGTGCATTAAAAGAGTGAAAATATAAAAAGCAATAAAAAAATACAAAGAAAATCGCAGAAATCACACAGTTTCAAGTATGTTAAATCACAAATAAGAATTAAACGGCCCTCGTACTATTTACTAATCAACTTACAGTATTTTATAATATTTGAATACTTTAAGACTAGGCTGTGCCTTCAACAAATAACCCACGGTTTTAGCTGTTTTAAGCCTTTTCCGATACCCGTTGACTTCCAGCGAAAACAGGGAAGAATTTACATAACCGGTTCTTCTGATGGAAAAACTTCTCGTAGACAACCGTCGACAGCGTGATACACATCGAAGGTAGCAAAACACGGCAAGTGAGAAAATCAGCGTGGTTTTGTTAGAGGGGTTAGAATGTACCATACGAAACTGGGGTCTCCGGGTTTAGAAATATATGGAGTGGTAATGGAAGTAGGTTGCTAAATATTCCATGAGCCCAAGCTGACTTTGAAACATTTATTCAAATAATGTATACAACGGATATGTCAGCTACGATGCTCCATCAGCTTGTGAAATACTTGCTGATGAAGTAGGTGGCCAAGCTAAATTTTTTTTTTTTTTTTTTTTTTTTTTTTTCAAATAAGGCCAACGTGGGCCACAATATAACAAAAAAAAAACACTCAACAAACAAACGAATGTAAATACCAGGTCACTTACGTGACTCCCGTCAAAAGCCCCGCGTAAGCCACGCAAGCCATACAGGCAGAGAAAGCCGCATCTGAGGCCCACAAAGGATCCTAAGAAGTGGGCTAGGGGATCGGAGGATCCTGGTTTGAAGGGAAAGAATTGACCGCCTCCGAAGTTCACCAAAAGATGGAAGCCCTTCACCAACAAACATTCCCGATGCACTACAATTCCAAGGAAGACCGTGAAGCCACCGGAACGAATTATTATACATAACCCGAAAAGAATTCTCACATTTCACACTGACATTACAAGCAAGAGGAAGGCAGTAAAGAGGCGTGCAGTAAGCCCTGAAAAGAAAACTCTTTACCGGGGCCTCGCAGCTACCAAACCTCCTTATAATGGGGTGGTGAACAGGTAGATGGCCAATCAGAGGAGATAATTCTGATACTGATTTTTCCTTGTCCATAGTGGGTCCTGGGTCGGCAAACGGCGGATAAAATTTCGATTTTGGGGTAAGTATAACATGAACCGGAGATATTTGACGCGACGTAGGTCGTTTTTCCTGCGTATACCAGGTAGTCCAGCCAGAAAATTCGCATACGAGGCGTATTCTCGCCGTTCCCCGAGGACCCCTCGGGGAATCGAAGGGAACGGCGAGAATAGAGGGAGTCACTCCGCGTGGAGAAACAGCGAGAACACGGGGAATGCTTCCAAAATGGATTTTGTTCGAAAAAAAAATCCTTGTCTGTTAACCGGAAGCTACAAGATTAACTGCAAGATTACTATTTACCTTTTGGATATTATGACCCACCTGTCATGATTCTCTTTTTTGGGGAGGGTGCCGACCGGCTAACACCACTGTTAAAGTACAAACAAGTGAATATAAAAAATTTGTTTGTGTATGGACCATAGGTAATCAGTACGAATCATGTTTAAAGCTTCTTAGAGTGAGCTGACCTATCGAAAAGAGCTCGGAGAAAATCGAAAAAAGAGCTCGAAGACGAGCTGCTAGAAATTTGTGTGAGAACCCATTAACCCGTATTGTCTATGGTGACTTCTTTACCATTTAGACATCACGGGTAGAAGCTATGTTGTATTTAGGTATGTGTGTTATGTTCAGTTCTTTTTCTTATTTTGTTTTTTCTTCTTTTGTATGTACTCCGTGTTTTTCACTTTGTTGTTCACGGGCAAAAAAGTTAAATAAATAAAATAATAAAATAAGGCCTAGTGAATGAAGGGCGGCTGATTATTAGTTATGGTCTGCCTCTTCACTTCATAATCTCCTCTGTTAGCGGTACATTAATTGTCACGCTTGCCACGTTTGTTCTCTTTGCGTGACGTATCATTCGCTCGGCTATTATTCCCGAGGAGTTCATTCGTCCGGAGACTGGTTATTCAAATTTTGCCAAGATTATTATCCAAGGCAAGGGACTGAAAACATCCGAAAGCTGCGCGTAATTTTCTGTAAGCACTGCTTAGTTGTAAAGTAGTCAACTATCTCAGAATATCTGGCAGAAACCTTATGTAGCGCGAGGTCAATTAATATGGCGGAATAATATACGAGGCGAATTAAGTAAAATAAAGTCAGATTAAACACATAGCCGGAAATTTTTCTGAATCTTTTCCTTTTTTTACTCAGTTACATTTGCACTCTTAAACGACCAGGTTACGTGATCCCGACTCTTAGGACAATTTTGCATTTACTTCATGACCATCCGAATCACGAAATATCCCGACCGAAGACCGATACAATCCTATCGATCTATCTATCTACTTTAACTGTCCAGTTTGAAGACGATATCATTATGTCAGCATCTATAGTTGCTGGCTACTGTCGTCAACTTCCTGTTAAAACCTATTTGTCATAAATGTGAGTGGGCGTAAGACATAACTGAGCCGAGTGCCTAAATCCTGAAAACACGTCATCTAGTTCTGTCGAATGTCTTGAGGAGTAAATAAAGAATCACGTCTTCAGACGAATCTGCTGCCAAGTAAGATTGGGTTAACGTTGTACAGTGTTTACAGTCCTACAACCCAAAAATTGTTCGTCAGACATGACACGGATTAGTTGATTTCTACATGCGACGCTTAAAGCACGACTGTTACTGAAAATGACGAAATGGCTCAGAAATATCGTTTTCAAAAACTTTTAATTTCCACGTGAAATTAGCGATTTTCTTGTTAGCGCATGTCGACTCTATCCAGCCTTCTTCTCGCCGACACGACGGGTGCTCGCAAGATATTTGAAAACTGAATGCGCGGTGGTTAAAAAGTAGGAAAAACCAAGCGAAACAAAGTAAGTCCAAAACATCAGATAGACTTGATGGCCTACCATGTCTTCCAAAATGAAAAAAAAACTTTGAAGCTTATCGTGTCCTTGTGCATGAAAGAGTAGTCGGCCGACCTTGAAGCTTTCGGCGAAATTTGCATTGCCTGCCCAGCAAAACTCGGCGGTGCAGAACAGGCGCTAAAAAGTCTTGAAAACAAGACAATGGTGAAAGGAGGGATTTCAGAAGCTTATAATTCCGCAAGGGAGCTGGGGTTAAATTAAAACGTAGAAAGAGCAAGAGAGGTCTTTTTTTTTTTTTACTGTTGTTCTTTGTCGCTTGTGTAAATCAATGGCCTCTTAGGGTCGAAGGACGGGTTACTTGCATGAAACTGAAGCAGCAGGATCATTTGTACTCTATCTCAAAACGGTCCTTGAGCAGCAAGCAAAAACGTGTGCTACTGCAGCAGCTGAAGTCCCTCTGCTACACAGAGGTCTCACATCTTCCAAGATCAAACTGAACTACCATCTGACCATGCTTGCATTCACATACACAGAGAGGTCCTTTAAGGGATCCCGAACAAGATAGCTTCAGGGGTTTTGTCCTAGTTAGATACATATGTTATCTGTAGCATGTGTAGTACAACAGTAAAATGAAACGAATGAGTAAAGTGAAATGCAGCAGCGCTGACACACACTTCCTCCCTAATTGTTTAATTCTGGGCCCGCACACGTTCCTCTGAGTAAATAGCAAAATCTGGTCGGAAAGTTGAATGATGCAGTAGAAGGTCTTGTGCCCTGCCAAATGCTGTCGGGTCAGGGCTTGGACACAACTATCCGAATTTACCTCAGTTTGAAAATCCTGTCGATATTTTCCTAGTTTTAATCGTTTTCCGCCTGTTTTTTTTTTTTTTTTTTTTTTGGTCGGATTTTGGAATTTGTGACGGAAGAACGGGCTAAAGGACATGCGAGCAAAGGCGTTACTAGCCAAAATGTTTTTTTTTTTGGGGGGGAGGGCAAGCTATTAGGACTAGCTGGTCACTTTTACCGACTGTTTTTTGGGGATCCCAAAACGTAAGTGGAGGGATACCTATGACATCGCAAAAGATGTCCGTCTGTTAGCACGATAACTCTCGAAGGGAATGAGATATTTTGATGAAACTTGGTGTGAGGATTCTTCGGGTCAAGGGTAAGGTCAAATTCGTAGATGGACTCTGTAGCTCTACATTTAGGGGTGTGGGAGGGGGTTCAAATTAGGGACAAACAAAATATCTAGTTCGTCCGGAATCCGGCAAAAACCGGAAAGCTGGTTAAAAGTAAAAGTGTCATTTGAAGTGAATTATGGTAAGAAGATAGGCTGAACACGATGGTGAAAACCATTTTCTCGCCGGACAAGTAGTTCGTCCGGAATCCGGCAAAAACCGGAAAGTTGGTTAAAAGTAAATAAGTTTCATTTGAAGTTGAATAAATGTACGATTTAAGGGTAAGAGGACATGCTGAACACGATGGTGAAAACCATTTTCTCGCCGGACAACTAGTTCGCCCGGAATCCGGTCAAAATCGTAAAATTTGTTAAAAGCAAAAGTTTTATCTAAACTTGATTAGATGACAGATTTAGGGGTAAGAAGAGACGCTGAGTCTGTATATGACAATCATTTCTTACCCGGAAATATAATTAGTCCGGAATCCGGTTGTAACCGGAAAAGTTTTAAAAAAATCAAAAAAAGGAAAAGTCAAAGTTTTATTTAAAGTTGATTAGATGTTCTTTGTCGGGATAAGGAGATACGCTGTCTTCGTTTCTGAATTTTCTTTTTTTGCTGGACTAGTAGTTCGCTCGGAATTCGGGCGAAACCGGAAAATTGGCAGAAGTAAAACAGGAAGTTTCGGTCAGTATCGTCAAATTAGATATGGCTTATAGAGGTATATCTGAACTTGGTTTTCTCTGATGATTAGCCTGGCGAAGACAAGACCCAATTGTCTGGATCAAATATTGGATTGTTGGGATCCCATCGACACCTTTGGTCTTATTTTTTCAGAAAAGAACGACTGCTGTTAAAAAAAAAAATTCTGTTTTTAAGAAAAAAATCTACCGATTGTAAGAAAAACCGACTGTTTTCAAGAATGTTTTTACGACAAACCGACTGTTTTAAGAAAAGTCGACTGTTTCCAAGAAACAAATCGACTGTTTTTAAGAAAAATCGTGGCGCGACTTGGCTAATTTTTACCGACTGGCCGACAACATTGGGGGGCGTCCCCTCTCACCCCCTCCCCCATACGTGACGCCCCTGCATGCGAGACCTGGTTTTCCTGCCTTTATTCTAAATTTTGCTTTGATTTTCCCCACTAAAATCATTTGCTGTACGGAAAACTTGTCTTTCTTTTGTCCGGTCGGATTTGATAATCCATAACGGATAACCAGCCTGTACTAAAGGCTTTATAGTCACGCTCTTTTGAATACTAGTTGACCTTTCGCTGGGTTTATTATTATCTGTCTTTCTTTATTATAGTGTTAAGTAGGTTAATCTGTCAAAGGGGGTTTATTAAACCTCTTGACAAATGTAAACTTCTGGAGGGTGTTGTAGCTCCTGGTATTTTGTCCAATAAACTCCATATATAATCGAATCTAAATCTGATATTGGTGTAGCACCTGTCAAGCACTCTGGTTTGCGCGAAGCTTTGTACATTCCATGACTTGGCCTATGGGCATTCTCCGAACAACAGCAGGCCGATGGAAAAAAACAAGTAATTAAGTTCAGTTAATAACTGATAAAAAGTGGTTTATGTGGTCGTCAAACGTTTGCGTCATCAGCCGAAAAGAAACATTTGCGACCGAAAAACAAAAAAATGTCGGAAGATAAGAAAAACCACGTGTCTCAGTCGCTGCCAAGTGTAAGAGAGAGATGCCAGGATCGAGCAAGAAAAATTTAAAGGTCGGAGAGAGGTCTGGCATGGAAAATCCCGTAAAGCTGAAACCGTACCCCGGAAATTGCTGTAGTTCAACTGGAAGGCTAGCTTATTCCTGACCGTGTGCCACCCTTCTAACGATAGTAACTATTCGTCGGAACTACGATCTCTGTGGTGCGATATTTTTCGGAAAGTAGAAAATGTGTTCCGTTCTTGATGCCAAGAAGCCGTGACGTCATGCGTAGTTACTACGGTAATTAGGGTAGAACACGACCATTATGTACGGTGTCCTGACAATACCAAATTCACAGACCGCGCTTTTGAATTTCATCAGGGATGTTGTTTTTCCTTGTGTAAAATCGCATGCCATATTATTGGCTATATACATTTATGGTACTTCTCTTTTTCTTCATTTCCATATTATGATGTCTTATCTTGTTCAGTTTGCAGCCTACGCTTTGTTTTCTGTCTTTACTCACTCCGCTTTTGATCATTTTGTCTTTTGAGCAGGTAGCCTACAAGAAACATTTATTCGTGCCAGTGTTGCCACATGTCGCACGATAGTGTGAATTGTCACTCTATTTTGTTTTAGTCACTCTTGTCCTACGTAGGACATAAAAATCACTCTATTTCATAAAACATCTAAATGTGTAATTTTTGCAGCAGGATTCCGACTAGAAGTGACTATTTCAAGTTTTTTTGCGAAAATAAATTAGGATTTGTCATTTTTGCAGAGGCGATTCCGACCAAAATGGACCCATTACTTCTTTTGTTCATGAAAATAAAAATTCACTCCCATTTCACTCTCTGTTTTGGGCCAAAAGTCACTCTCTAAGAGCGTGTTCCACCCTTCTAACATTAGCTACTATTAGTTACTATTTCTGTTCCATCCTCACGAAAAGTTACTAGGTTGGCCGTTCCAACCTTCTCGAAATAGTAAGTAATAGTTACTATTTGCTTACCATGCTCGGGAGCGTAGTAACTACGCATCTCTGTAACGTGATTGGTCGGATTCGCCCGTGGCATGATATCCTGCGGGAAAATAGAAAAATCGTTCCAGCCTTGACGGAAAAAAGCCAGAACTCGTGACGTCATGCGTAGTAACTACGGTAAGTAGGGTGGAACACGCTTGTTTCTCATGGGGCAACCCTGATTCATGCGACTGCGGCTATGTTAAGCACGTCCATCTTTTAGGAGCCTATGTACACCCCTCAAGTTGAGGCAATATCTCCTACTCCGGTTGATAGGGACAACGATGATTCTCCATCAAGATCGACCAAGGATGAACTGCTTCAGCAAATCAGCAAAGTCGACAGGGAAATAGGAAAGGCAGAGTCATCTGTGTCGAAGTTGAGGAAGAAGCAGGTATTTTTTATATTTTTTTCATTTTCGCCGATTTTTCTCCGACAGTCCTTCAAAAATGTATTGAGCCAGCTCTTCAAACAAGAGGGTATTTCCTCCTTGGCTCCTATCCCTGATTTAAGGCCCATCTCAAAGACATCGATCATCTCGAAAGTACTGGAAGGAATTGTCTTCAAATGGCGCTTAGAAGATATTAGCGATCAACTTGATCCCCGGCAGTACGGCTTCCGTCAAGGCTACAACACTGTGCATTACCTTGTCCGCCTCATTAGAGACATCCTGGAGCATCTGGAGGAAGACGGCGCATATATTGACTGCATCATCGCTGACTTCGCGAAAGCGTTCGACTTGCTCGACACACAGTTGTTATCAGCGAGGCATCATTCCTTAAAGGACCCCTCTTGCTTATTCTGCTTTTTATAATATACTTAGCTCCCATATGGAATAATAAGCTTCTAAAATCCCCACCTTTCTCCATTGTTTCGTTTCGTAACTACGAACTTTTAGCGCTTTTCCAGCCCTGTCGAGTTTTCCCGTCACACAACGAAAAGTTTGCCGGAATTTTCAACGTCCACTGACTACTCTTTCAGCATAAGGATGTGATAGTCTTCTGTTTATTGCTTCTTTTATTTGCTTAGTTTTCCCACTTTTTAACCAAGGCATGTTCAATTTTCAAATGTTTTGCGCCCAGCCGCTGCGTCGAAGAGCAGGAAGGCTGGATATAGTCGACAAGCGCTAACAAGAGAATCGCTAGTTTTAGGTGGAAAGTAATGGTATTTTCAAAAACTTTTTTTCTGATTCATTTCATAGGGAAAAGATCATTTCTAGTAAGAGTTGTGCTTTAATGCAAGGCAAATTGTCTTGCGAATGGTTGGCAGCTTTCTGACGAACCGCAAACAGAATGTCCAACTTCCAACTGGCGAAATATCTGATCTCAGGGAGCCGACGTGCGGTGCAGCACAAGGGTCGAAGTTAGACCCTTCAGCCTTACTCATAGTGATCAATAAGCTTCTGCGCGAAATCACTGAACGCTACAAATTTGCAGACGATCTGTCCACTCTCCTCCTCAGACTACTCTCTCAGAACATACAGCCAGATCCAGTCCTAACAGTAATGCGAAAGATCGAAGAAGAAGCAAACCAAGTTAAGCTCACACTCGGCCAGGAAAAAACTGTCCTGTTTAGGGTTAACTTACTTAAAGCACAACTCTTACTAGAAATGATCTTTTCCCTATGAAATGAATCAGAAAAAACATTTTTGGAAATACCATTACTTTCCACCTAAAACTAGCGATTCTCTTGTTAGCGCTTGTCGACCATACCCAGCCTTCCTGCTCTCCGACGCGGCGGCTGGGCGCAAAACATTTGAAAACTGAACATGCCTTGGTTAAAAAGTGGGAAAACTAAGCAAATGAAAGAAGTAATAAACAGAGATTATCACATCCTTATGTTTGAAAGAGTTGTCATCGAACGTTGAAGATTCCGGCAAAATTTTCGTTGAGTGAAGGGAAAACTCGGCAAGGCTGAAAAAGCGCTAATAATTCGTAGTTACGAAACGAAACAATGGAGAAAGGTGGGGATTTTATAAGCTTATAATCCCATATGGGAGCTAAGTATATTATAAAAGGCTCCTTTAAACGGCCAGTTCCAGACCCGCCATGCGAAGGACCGAAGGCTGTAAAATCGGTGACGATTCTAGGTGTCCACCTGGACGCCGACCTCAAATGGAATACCCACGTGTCGTCAATCGTCTCAAAAACCGCCTTCCTCTTAACATCCTTCGCCGCTTTGGCATGAAAACTCAGATCATGGTTGTATGCTACAAATGCTACATTAGACCGCTCACAGAATATGCTTGCCTAGTGGGGCACAGCGCATTGACCATTGATCAAAGCGACAAAATCGAAAGACTGCAAAAAGGGCCTGCAAAATAATATTGGGAAGTGGTTATGTTGATTATGAGACGAGCCTCAAAGTTCTAAAGTTAGAGTTCCTCAAAGAGAGAAGGCACAAACTGGTTCTGGAGTTCGGTCGAAAAATCCTTGACTCGGAAACACACCGCGATCTTCTTCCGGGTTTTGAGAAACGCCTGACTCAACATTCCACTAGGCTAGGAGAGAGAACAGAAAACGCAGCAAAGCTGGAACAACCACCGATCCACTCATCCGAACGGTACCTTAAATCATTTCGTTCGTACTTCGTAAAACATTATAACGATGACCTAGAAAAATTGTCAATAAATTGCTGTGATTAATTTGATTTTGTAAGTGTTTTAAGTTGTTTTTTACTTCCGCTGTTATTTTTGTCACCGACACGAATATTAAGGTAAAATAAAGTGAAATTGAATTTGAATCCCACTTGAGGTGCCTTGTTAAGAGACCCAGTCGAGAACAATTGAGACGAAAACCAACCAGAAGGCGAAAAGGGTTGTGCTACCCAGCTGCATTAAAGCCATGACCCAATGGAAAAAGAAGCCACCCCCCCCCCCCCCCCTCCTCCCTCCGTCCTTCGATCCTCGAGATTGGCTAGGTTGGGATTTTGGGAGCCCACGGTTCTCGCGGGGTTTGATCTTGCATCGGTGCTCTAAAATAGAATAAAACGTCTCCGAATAAAAACCCATTAGCGATGCTTGCACCATCTCCTTCTGGCCACCGGAGAATATGAACTGAGAAACAGGCATGAATGAATTAATGAACTTTTTTCCCCAAAGGCCTCTAGAGGCCATGGTGGAAAAAAACAAAAGAATAGCAAACAGCAAAAACAAACCAGTATATTTCCGCTCTTTAACCCCCAAAAATGCTCCCGTTGCATATATTCAAATAATCCATACAACGGATACGTCAGCTACGATGGTTCATCAGCGATATTTCGGCCCTTCTTCGCAAGGGTCCTCGTCAGGCTGTCAATCTTCAGGGTCAACGTCGGGGAACACACCTTTAATCCCTTGTATACATTATTTGAGTATATGTTTCAAAGTCAGCTTGGGCTCAAGGAATATTTTGCCCCCGATGCTCCACTGTTGGAGGACGACAAACTGCTGTATGTGGGTTAGTGATGTTGTAAGTAGTGACGATTTTACTGTTTCGGGTCCAAGGAGGGAGGCGGAGCAGGAATGTACAGAAACGAAAATAAATAGAGCGAAATTGTTTTTATCAGTTTTAGCAGGGACCCATAAATTTCCTGTGATAACTCGCCATTCAGGGGGCTTGTCAATAAGAGGTTTCTGATGCGCTCTTGACCGAGCGTCAGATAGTTCGAGAAATACCCACGGGGATAAAATACCCGACTATCCAGAGAGACAAAATTGTTCGCAGCTGTTCTGGTGAACTAGGAATATTTCTCTGTAATGGAAGAGTATCCTGGATCTGTTGTCCTAGCTTAGGTACCTGGTGGCATGCTGAACAGTCCCAACAAATTTTGTCTATCTGAGCAAGAACGCCGATTCGACGGTGAGGCTCGGGCAACATTGAAGCATAGGAAATGACAAGCGCCCTGAATGGCGAGTCATTACAGGAAATTTATGGGTCCCTGGTTTTAGTTAGCATTCGCCAGAAAGGCGCGATGTATAAAATATGAGGCAGGGCCACCGGGTTAAAAATCGTTAAACAACATTGAATTGGGTTGGGTACCCAGTATTTGGCATACGGTGTGATATACCCAGCGTTGGCATAGGTATTACGACGACTGTATTTGTATGTGAAGAAGCACTCTCAACCTGATGTTGGCGAGGGTTGTAGTAGGCCGGACATAGATGGAAAATGTCCTTGGATACAGTCATCGGAGTCAGGACAGCCCAGGGCGTCTGGTGGCCTACCACACGTGCAGACTTCACGGGTTCATTGTGGATTCCCCGGTCGATTCACACTAAGGTCTGCGTACCAACCACAATAGGCTATAAACCACCCATCATACACTAGGCCTTACAGGCCAGCCCACTCTAAGGAGCCTTAGACAAGACTCATAACAATGCCTAAGGTCCGTAAATAAACAAAAGGTTTTATTCTCTGGTATGAGATGTACTTACAAAATAAAAAAAAACCTTTATGTAAAAAGGCTTGTTGCCCGGTCGAGCCCCGGAAAAGAAGTGTGGAAGAAGATGACTCATCCCCGGCGGATGAGTCATGAACATGAGGTAATAAAATAATACAGAATCACGGCAGCGTAGAAGATTAACATACTGGACGGAAAGGGAGTAACGCTGGCTAACGGCGGCAGAAGTTAGCAGTGAGGGGTGCAGATGGCACCACCGTAACATAGGGTATACTATGCCTATGGTTTCTGGTAGAGTGTTGGTTATGCTTTGTGGTCAGCTTGTTTAGGGTTTGGTTTAGTGGTAAATTTCGTTATTATTGCAGCAAGAACTCGAAGAATCGTCTAGTAAGTCTGGCAACGAAGATGCAGACATAGAAGCCCCGAAATCCCGACACCGGTCGCTTGCTCAGATAATCTACAGTGAAAACCGGGTAAGTTTCCTAAAAGTCTTTCCCTACCCCGTCCCCTCAAGCGCACACTGCCCAGAGATCCTCCGTTCCCCTCACGCCCACACTCTCCAGGCATTCCCTGTGCGGGAAATTATCTTCAAGTTAGTTGCGTTTTTGCAGATACCATGGTATCTGATACCACGGTTTAAAGTCGTTTTTGCAGTTATCGTGGTATCTGATACCAGGGTCGAAAGATGTTTTGCAGATATCGTGGTATCTGATATTCAGATGCCACGGTCCGACCGTGGTAACCGATCGTGGTATCTGAAAAGGTCATCTCACTTTCATCAATTTTTGTCAAATTGTTGGGAAATAAGTTAGGCACTTAGTGATGTGACTCGAAATCAGTTTTTCTTTTGTGATGACTTCGAAAAGCGCAATTTCGGCAATTGTCGTTTTTGCACCGCAACCGTATATCAGATACCACGGTAACTGCAAAGACGACTAATTGTAGATCCAGTTACCGTGGTAACAGATACCATGATATCTGCAAAAACGCAACTCATGATCTCTGATACCACGGTCAAAAGTCGTTTGCCACTCATGATATCTGCACTGTCAGAAGTTTCATAACAGATTGCGCATAACACTTTCAAGAATAACACCTTTTCACTTAGAAAGAAAGTGTTATGACCAATTAAGTTTATACTATTTCGTGCCCAGATCTCCAACAACACCTTCAATCTGTTCCAAACACCTCGCAATCTGTTATGAAACTTCTGACAGTGTGATACCACGGTCAAACTAAAGTCGTTCGTATAGGCTACCAGTCAGGTACCGTGGTATCTGGGAAAGTCATCTACTTTCATAATCTCCAATACTAGAGCCTAGGATTTTGTCGAGTTGGTAGGAAAGAAGTTTGGCAATTGCGACGTGAGTTGATGTGGTTGACTTTTTGAAGTGAGAAATATGCAATTTTTGTTTGTGCATAAAAATCGTAGTATTGGATACCAGGGTAACTGCAAAAACGGCAAAAATGCAGGTCCAGTTGCCGTGGTATCAGATACCATGGTACCCGTAGAAAAACAGCTATTATCTTAATGGAAGAAATCGCTTATAGAACCATAGTCTATCGAATTGGTGTGTTTAAAAACCGGCGAAATTTTGACTTAACCATTATTTTGTTTGGCATTGTTGTTTCGTCAGCTTTTAGAAAAAATCCAACTTCGTCCAATCAAACAGAATATTTTTTTCACCATTTTTTACATTTTAAATATTTATGGTTAATCAGAGAGCCTATTAAATTAGCCCGAGAAAACGGTCGAGTCTGTTGGGCGAGGCTCGGAAAGGGAGCAATCCCCTCCAGAAAAAGGATTATTTTAGTTTTATTAGGTAAAAGAAAAATGAGTAGGTTATAGGCAATGAATAAAATTTATTTAATAGTTGTAAAGGTTAGTAGTTTAAATGAAATGTTGTTAGTGTAGATGACAATAATGAAATATTAGTGTAAGTTAGGATTCAATGTCAACGAGGGAGGATACCTAGCATCTAAGTGTGGCAAAATTGCTACTCGTAATAAAAGGAAGTACCTTCTCCTCCTTACCTGAAGAGAGTGCAAAAAAGCTGATTCAGTTTAATTTCCAAGTTTTGTTCGAGGTCAGGTTCTTTGGGTTAAGTTTCATGTTGCAATCCAAAATAGAATCGACTTTAATCAAAAGAATTGTGGGGCTCAGCTCAGACAAAAGGCTAAATAAGACATTTTTGCCCCGAGGCTAGTCCTCAGTTAAATAAACCTTAGTTATTAAATACTCCTTGAGCCCGAGCTGATTGGGAAACGTATATTCGAATAATGCAGAAACGAAATACCTAAGCTACTATGCTTTAGCAGCAATATTTCGATATTTCGTTATTGTTGTTCTGATTTTGTTTTTTACTTCATTTTGTTTGTTTATACTCCTCCTTTGTCTTTTCTTAATGTGGGACGAAGAATTAATAGTAGTAAACTGTGTCCATCTTAGAACATCCCCTGGAAGAGGTTCTAAATATTGTCGTGAGTTTTTTTTTTAACCCCTCGGCACTTTAAAACAGTTTCCGCTGTGGAGAGAAGAGCTTGAGAAAACTTAAAGGACCCCTCTTGCTTATTCTGCCTTTTATAATATACTTAGCTCCCAAATGGAATTATAAGCTTATAAAATCCCCACCTTTCTCCATTGTTTCGTTTCGTAACTACGGATTTTTAGCGCTTTTTCAGCCTTGCCGAGTTTTCCCTTCACTCAACGAAAATTTTGCCGGAATCTTCAACGTTCGATGACAACTCTTTCACACACAATGATGTGATAATCTCTGCTTATTACTTCTTTCATTTGCTTAGTTTTCCCACTTTTTAACCAAGGCATGTTCAGTTTTCAAATGTTTTGCGCCCAGCCGCCGCGTCGGAGAGCAGGAAGGCTGGGTATAGTCGACAAGCGCTAACAAGAGAATCGCTAGTTTTAGGTGGAAAGTAATGGTATTTACAAAAAGTGTTTTCTGATTGATTTCATAGGGAAAAGATCATTTCTAGTAAGAGTTGTGCTTTAAGCGCCGAGCTTCAGAAAAGCAAGCTCAATTTTCAGCTGAATATTGTATGGTTTATTTTATTTTTAGAAAAAGGCGTCAGAAGCTCACGGTTCATTGACAAAGCTCGGTCCTGTTGTCGAGTTCCCATTGTACAACCAGCCTCAGGATATGCCGGTCTTTCACGAAAACCAAGCCAAGTAAGTGCACAAGTTTTCTCTCCGTCTTGTTCACAATAATCTTTTCTCTCTTTTTTTGTCGTCCCACTTAGACGACTTCGTGTGTAATCTCTTACGTATGTTTGGGCAAAATCGACAGGCATGTTGAAAAATTGCATACTAACCAGAGATGGGCGAATCCGATCATGAAAGGATTCGAATCCAAATCCAGGGTTAGGTACGAATCGATTCCGAATCCACCATTTCATGCTGGGAATTCAAATCCGGTATCGGATCTGACCTTAACAAAAATCAAATCATGTACATAGGTTATAGTCAACAAATCAGAGGCGACAAAAAGCACTGATATCGAAGGTAATCAGATAACGTAATAGATTACTAAGGATGGTTGGTGGTGGAGACCAGAAGTTGGATTGCCTAAGCCCACTGCGTGAAAATTGGGAAAACGGAAACTGGAAGGATGTAGACTAGAAATTTGAGCGGATTCGTAAGATTGAAGGTTTGGGATCCGAGTCCGAATCCAGCTTGACAAGCAGAAGATTCGAATCCGACCTAAAGGGCTAATCCTGTATTCGAATCCGAATCCGAGTTTCGCCCATCTCTGATTCTAGCATAGCAAGGGGCAGCACAGGTAAGAAGGGGGGTGGGCTAGTATTTATTTGATATAGTAAATTATGCCGGACGCTCTTAAATAAAGTTGATTGATTGGATTGATAGCCCGGGGCTAGCATGATCTTAACAGCCCTTTCCTGGATGGTTCCAAGTCTAACAGTCTACATTCAGTTCTACATGCACGACAACAGAACGAATGTTATGACTTCCTATTTATTTTTTTGCCGGTGATGTATTTTTTTTAATTTTTTTTGCGTGCTTCAACGAGTGATGACGATAAATAGTACGATTTGGGGCTAAACGGTAAAACGAAGACTCAAAACAGTTCATTCAGGTGCTCTTATGAGCTCTTGCTTAGCTACTTTTTACCTTGACCGGCTTGATCCTGAAGAGGACCCTTGCCAAGAATAGCCGAAATATAGCTCTAATACAATATAGCTGACGCATCCGTTTTGCATTGCCAAATATGATTCGCAGTCAGCTTGGGGTGAAGGAATATCTGCTTTGACTGACTTTCTTCACTGCAAGGGGATGCACTGTTGAAAGTTACTAGCGTTCAAAGAATTTCCTCATTTTCTGTTGTACACTTGAAACCGTTAATCCGATTCAGCAATGACCGCATTGTGGTAGGACTGTTCCAAGTCCAGTTGTATACTGTCAGAAGTTTCAAAACAGATAACAGAAGGATGCGCCGTTTAAACAGACAACACTTGGGATGTAATCTGTTGTGATTTTGAATCATTATGATGAAATTGTTATGCATAACAAGCATTGCCAGGAAGAGTCGTAAAACCGCCAAAAAAGCATCTGCAGAATTTTTCGATATCATGACGATAAGCAAAGAAGCCAACAGATTCTTTCTCGGCTCTTCAGCGATGCTTGTTATGCATAACATCATGCATAACGTTTTAAAATCACAACAGATTACATAAATATTCTTTGAGCCCAAGATGACTTTGAAATGTATATTCAAATAATGTATACAACGGATACGTCAGCTACGATGCTTCGTCAGCGATCTTTTGGCCCTTCTTGGCAAGGGTCCTCGTTAGGCTGTCAGTCTTTAGGGTCAACGTCGGGGAAGGAAACAAACCTGTAATAATCTTGGATTGACAGCCTGGCGAGGACCCTTGCCAAGAAGGGCCGAAATACCGCTGATTAAGCGTCGTAACTGACGTATCCGTTGTACACATTATTTGAATATAACAGATTACATCCCAAGTGTTTTCTCTTGAAAAAGCGCATCCTTGTGTTATCTGGTATGAAACTTCTGACAGTGCGGTAGTTGATTTTCTTCAAAAAGCGGAAGAAAATGGCACTTATCAATTTAACTAAAATTTTCCACAATCTTATCTATTACCTATTATACACTTGAAACCATTAATCCGATTTAGCACTGAGCGCCCCTTGGACCTTGAAAAGGTCCTTTCTTGGTCCAACTGTATTATTAGATGCAGTAATCTGATTTTATCTTTTCATTTATTTTTAGATATGCGTCCTTCCGTCCTCGTCTCGTACAGTCTATTAAACAACAGAAAAAAGAAAAAGAAGAATCCCACAGTAAAAAGATGTCCACCTACGCGGAGAGCCTTGGCTCGTGGATGAAGCAAGTGGATAGAATAGAACGCGGCATAAGCCCCCCTCCCTACGACCCGAACCCGCCAGTCATACACGTAAGTATCTGTTGCTGGAGTATACACTGTTACAAGTTTCGTAACATTTACATAAGGATGCTCTGTTTCAACCGATTTTGAAAAATTTGTCGAAAAATTGTGAAGAAATTTAAAAAAAAAAATGTAAACTCAGACAATGGGCCCAAAGACATTAGCAGTTGAACGATAGGAAACTCCCTTAAAGGACTCCTCGCACTATTTACTCTTCAACTTCCAGTATTTTAAAATATTTGAATACTTTAAAACAATGCTGTGCTTTCAACAGATAACCCACGGTTTTGGCTGTTTTAAGCCTTTTCCGAGACCTGTCATTGCACTTGTAGCGAAAACAGGGAAACAATTTACATAACCGTTTTTTCTGATGGAAAAACTTCTCAAGGACAACCGGCGACAGCGTGATACACATCGACGGTGTAGCAAGTGAGAAAATCAGCGTGGTTTTGTTAGAGGGGTTAGAATGTACCGTACGGAATTCGGGTCTCCGGGTTTGGGAATATTGGAGTGATTATGAATGAATGAAGGATTTATGACGCACTGCCCAAGGGCGTAAGTGCAGTAGTATAGGACAAAGAAATAAAAAATAATCGCAAAACACTGAAATATATTTTCCATGAAGGTTCACTAATTTAGAATCACATTGCTGGGTTGCGGACAGATAAGTTTCCAATCGGAAACTAGGTGGAAGTAGGTTGCATTAGTATTATAGGTAAGACATGTCCTTTAAGCCATATGGGTTGCGATAATTAGCGCTTCCTATCCGTTGGACTGTCGTTAAGATGTCTCTCTGTTGATATTTTGACCGATCCCTTCTGCCAAATCAGTTCAGTTCAGTTCATTTTAATTTCAACATTCTTTAAAGGAAACAACAAACATGACGCTCCGAAGAGCGTCATGCTAATGAGATAGCGTCATTTACTATAATATTAAGTTATATTATTTTTGTTAGATTTATAGGTTACGTACTTGTTGTTATAATAGTAAAATTTTTAACAAGCACTGCATGTTCGAATTTTTGTTCTCCACAGTGCTTGTATAATGTATTTGTATTTTTGTGTAAAATTAAAAAACTTGAACTTGAACACAACCGTGTCCTGTGCGGGGGTGCACTTTACTCACCTATTACAAACTCTGACACACACCTTCTCATTTCTTTTTCTTTCAAACTTCACGTTTCATGTGCTGTTGTTTACAAATCCTCTTGGTTTGTTTACATTTTTCGTTTGTTTACTCTCACTTTCATCGCTTATAGTTGGACTAAGTCCGAACGCTAGGTAGCGGGCAGCTCGATTTTCCATGACGCGATTTCAGCAAAGTATTCTATCTTTTCCACTCTTAAGGTGTTTGAATTGCCTGCCGACATAATTCTCAAATTATATGCGAATGGTCTGTGCGGACACGACTTCAAGTGGCTGGCGATTTTTTTAACACATTGGTAGATGGTCTTTCCGAAACGAAGTGGTGGACTTTATGAGCCCTCCCATCTAAAGTAGTTCTGAGTGACTCAATCAACTTTCAAGAATTTCCTGGACAACCTGTACGCTTGAAAAATTTCCGATTGAAAGGGTTTTAAACGAACACTATAAAGGCCAATGACCTATTTTTTTAATCCTGTTATCATTATTATAACACACTGCAAGTTGATGTTACATAATATTTTCGTTGTGACCTTTTAAGTGATATTTTCTTTTTGAAAATAAGTAACGTTACAAACTGTATTTATGTTGTACATAAACGCAACACCTAAAAGCTCATAAAATCGTCGTCGATATTTTATAATATAAAATTTTAATTTCTTAAACATTGGTATCCTACTGTCGGCGTTTTTTCCGTTACTTATGAGTCAAAGCCGTTTCATGATGTGTTATATTCTGTTTATTACTACTTTCCTATGTACATACATATGTTGTTGTAGTGCGGGATTACATTCAAAGTTTTTGCGTACATTCCTTGTGTAAGCGTTATGAAACTCGCGGCAGCGTACAATTATAATCTGT
Organism: Branchinecta sandiegonensis; assembly: GCA_030848855.1. Taxonomy (NCBI): domain Eukaryota; kingdom Metazoa; phylum Arthropoda; class Branchiopoda; order Anostraca; family Branchinectidae; genus Branchinecta; species Branchinecta sandiegonensis. Next base: position 15,693,080 of record JAUPMV010000016.1, on the reverse strand, counting down.
GGCCCAGATGAGCCGTCTATTCTCCCTCCCCTCCCCCCTCCCGTCTTCCCCGCATCGGCCCGAGAGGAATACTGGCAATCAGTTTTCTCCTTCATTTTAATCCTTCTGCCCAGTTTTTACATAGTTTTCATCACATCATTTATTTCTGGTCATATCTTTTAAGTGTACTAGTTAATTTGTTTCGTGTCAGACTAAAGACTAGTCTTTCCACTTTAGTCTGTCCACTTTAGTCTGTCCACTATAGTCTGTCCACTTTAATCTTTCCACTTTAGTCTTTCCGCTTTAGTCTTTCCACTTCAGTCTTTCCACTAGAGTCTGTCCACTTTAGTCTTTCCACTTTAGTCTGTCCACTTTAGTCTGTTTCATGTCTGTGTATTTCGTAAATATTATGTTCCTCTTCTAGCTTAATAGATTATTCCCGTAATTTAGAGAGGCGAAAGCCATTTTATGATGCGTTTTATTGATGTATTACTGTTTGTTGCAGGGCGGGATCACATTCACAGTCCCTGTGTTACCCAAGAAGCGTGAAAGGGACCAGAAAAATCGAGAAAACTTTGAAAAGGTTTTCACTGAACTTCGCAAACAGCGGGAGGACAAAGAGAGGTTATCCCGGGCCGGTTCCAGAGTCAAGTCAGATGCCGACCTTGAAGAGATCATGGATGGACTGCAGGAACAAGAGGTAAGCTTTCCTTTGCATTTTCACCTGACTTTCTTCATTGGTGGGATTGACTCAAAACCTATATACACTCAAATCGGCCAGACTACTCAAAACTGGGTACAATCTTGTTGCCCGCCGCCTATATAAGCTACCAAAGATTTGTAGCGTGAGCCATGAACTTGTCTCCCGAAGGTGCTGTACACTGAATGAGATAGTGAGGCGATCTAAAGCGTCCTTTCACCAGAGAATCTCTGATCTGAGCATATTCGTGTCAGGAATGCCGCTGATCCCCTTTTCAGCTGCCTTCCTGTGAGGAGAGCGCTCCTCAGAGACGTTTATCCTTAACTTGTTCTAGCGCTTGTTAACTTTTGTTGTGTTTTTGTTTGTGTGTGCATATGTCCTCTGGCTGAAATAAAGTTATTATTATTATTATTGTGCACAGAGATGGGCGAATCCGACCATGAAAAGATTCGAATCAAGGCTAGATACGAATCCAATTTCGAATCCGAATCCACCATTTCATGCTGAGGATTCGAATCCGACTTTAACAAAAATCAAGTCATATAGGTAGGCTATAGTTTAAAAACCAGAGGGCACAAAGATCACTGATATATAATGTAATCAGATAACGTGATAGATTACTGAGGATGGATGATGGAGGAGATAAAAAGTTGGATTGCCTAAGCCCACTGTGTAAAAATTGGGAAACAGAAACTGAAAGAATGTGGACTAGAAATTTGAGCGGGTTCGTAAGATTGAGGGTTTGGAATCCGAATCCAGCCTGACAAGCAGAAGATTCGGATTCGCCAACTCTGATTGTGCTTCCGTTCTATAATCGAGCCTTTAATAGAGTTATGTTACGTCGGAAGTAGCCTAGCCTAACTATTCCTTCAGCCCAAGCTGACTGCGAATCATATTTGATTGTGCAAAACGGATACGTCAGCTGAATATAAGCTATATTCTGGCCCTTCTTGGCAAGGGTCCTCTTCAGGCTAAAAGTCGCTCAAGTTGGAAATACGAACTTGTTGACTTGAAATACGAAAACTTTTCCATAAATTGAGCGGCTTTGAGCCTGAAGAGGACCCTTGCCAAGAAGGGCCGAAATATAGCTCTAATAAAATTCAGCTGACGTATCCGTTATGCACTATCAAATACTAAAACTAATTTTGAACGGCATCGAAACAGTGGGATGAAATTCAAACCTATAGCAAATATTTATGCGTCGCTTGAGTGCGGCTGGCCCTGAAGAGATCATCAGCTAACGGCAGAACAAGGTGTATCGTTGTCGGAAGCTAAACAGGTAACACAGGGATGCGCAGTTTCAACAGATAACACTTAGGGTGTTAGCTCTTTTTCAAACGCGAGGCACTGGAACGTTATGCACACAAGAACAGCTGAAACACCAACGGAAAACATCTGCTGACTTTTTCGTTTATTATAGAATAACATCGGAAAAGATTATTATTTTTAGTAATGTTTCGTTTGTCATCCAACGGAAAACATCTGCTGACTTTTTCGTTTATTATAGAATAACATCGGAAAAGATTATTATTTTTAATAATGTTTCGTTTGTCATAATAGTATCGGAAAAGTCATTAGATGCTTTTTCGGTGGTTTTTCGGTTCCTCGTGGTAATACTTGTTATGCATAGCGTTTAAAGCGTAACGTTTGAAAAATCACAACATATAACAACCCAAGATCTGTTAAAACAGCGCAACATTGTGTTATCTGTTATGAAACTTTTGACAGTGTAGGGTCTTTCTTTGCCTTTTGTTCTGACTGTTTTCATTGATTGTATTTTGCTTGTTCAGAATGTCCATTCTAAAGTCGGCTCTTCAGTAGAGTTGTTACTTCGCTCATCGACCAACTTTTAACTTCGCCGAAAAAATGTGATAAAACCCGAACCTACAGCAAATATTTATGCTCATTAATGTGCATATTTAGATTTATTATTTTTTAATATACGTGACCCTACTGAAAGTTTCGCAAAAGATTGCAAACTCGTCCGGGCTGTTTTCAACCTCATTTGCACCCCTTAAGATTCCAGGAGAAACACGGAAAGTTTGCAACTGGTATTTCTAAAGAATGTGCTCCTCGGAACTCGGAAGCAACAAGCTATCCAGAAGAGAGCCAAACACGGCAATGCAAAACTCAATTTAGCGCCGTTACCGTAGATAGAAAGTTTGAATCTCGGAAATGGGAATGAATGAATGATTAGGTTCGGAGAGGAAATCAGTAGTTTGCAAATCCCGAGGTATCTGAAAAATATGGCGTCACAGATCCAATTTCTGCGATAGCAGAAATATTATTTTCCCTGCTTGGTTTATTACACCGTTGGGGTAATAAGGAGGCTAATAAATTTAATTATTATAATCGTTAATAGGTACGGTGTGCTTTAATGAATAGGCATTAAAGGCCGTCCCTGTGAACAACTTATTACGGACCTTTAGTTTTGTGAATAAACTTTTTTTTAAACCCTTTTTTCCTCTAGAACGAAGACAAAAAGATGCGCAGTCTTGCTGTTGTTCCACCTCTTATGTTGTCGAGTCGACAGAGGCGTCTGTATTACGACAATCGTAACGGAATTGTTGAGGATTCGATGGACGAGCATCGAGAACGGCAGCTATTAAATGTCTGGACGGAACAAGTAGGTTTTCTCAATATCTAACCGGAATTGGGAATTTTCTCAATATCGGAAACCGGAATTGGGAATTTTCTCAATATCGGAAACCGGAATTGGGCTTTCCTTTCTTTGCTCGTTGAAGCTGAAAGTTACTACGGGTACTCAGTCATAGGATAATAATCAATCAATCGATCAATTAATTACTTTAGCGCCCCCGCGAAGGAACCGAGTTCTCTGTCTGCTTAGTACAGTAGAGGCATGCTTATGTGAACAGTTACTTTAATGTGAACAGTGCAGTTTTGAGCTAAATGGTAGAATGAAGATGCAAAATACCTATAAAGGTGTTTTCAGATGTCCTTAAAGGACCCCTCTTGCTTATTCTGCCTTTTATAATATACCTAGCTCCAACATGGAATTATAAGCTTCTAAAATCCCTACCTTTCTACAACGTTTCGTTTCGTAACTACGGATTTTTAGCGCTTTTTCAGCCTTGCCGAGTTTTCCCGTCACCCCACGAAAAGTTTGTCGGAATCTTCACTGTCCGCTGACAACTCTTTCAAGCATACGGATGTGATTATCTTCTGTTTATTACTTCTTTTGTTTGCTTAGTTTTTCCACTTTTTAACCAACGCACGTTCAGTTTTCAAATCTTTTGCGCCCAGCCGCTGCGTCGGAGAGCAGGGAGGCTGGATACAATCGGCAAGTGCTAACAAGAGAATCGCTAGTTTCAGGTGGAAAGTAATGGTATTTTCGAAAACGTTTTTTCTGATCCATTTTATAGGGAAAATATCATTTCTAGTAAGAGTTGTGCTTTAAAGTTTAGCTGAAAAGGGCAAAGGTCGGACAGTCTTGTTACCCCTCACTTATTCAATTAAAGAGGCTTGAAGACCCGATGAATTACGTTATTTCGTTGCTCCGCTATTCACGAATAATCAGTTTTCAAATAGTGGAATTTCCCTGTCAGAATTGTGGTACTACCTTAGAGGCGTGCTTGACGAAAAAGATTTCGGATTTTTTTTTTGTTCAGGCACTAAGCATGTGTTCGCCAAGCTTATCACCGCCCACTGAAAAGCCGCGTTTGCGTTCAGATTCAAATATTCCGCGTCATAGTAGAATTTGCGCTGTGGGGACAGCTGTAGATATTCTGAACCTCACTGCGAGAGCAGATAGTAGAAAATCAAAAAATCTCTCAACAGAATCCAAATAACTCACTGTATTCAACTAAATGAGTCAAAAATAAGTTTGCTTTTCAGTTAAACTTTAAGTACCTGCTTGGCTAACTGGTAGCTAGCTTTAAACACAGCAAGTGCATGAAAATGGCAAAGTCCACTGGCAGCAACCGTTCACATAAGCCTCCTCTACTGTACCGTGAATAGCCAGGCTAGGCGTCTTGGGGCACCCACAGCCAAATCGCAAAACAGAGACGACCCTATCGTGAGACTAACTCGTGATTGCTGTGTGCGAAAATAGGAAGTTTAATTGATGATCTAAGATCATATACACCGACAGGAAACAAACTAGTTTAGCGAAAGAAACCATGTACAGGTCTGACCTGACAAGCACTGGCGTCTTACCGGCAAGCAACCGAACCAACGACTGCCAATTCGTGCTCCAGGGTAGGTGATATTTTTAAATGGCCGTCGAGATTGTTATTCCGATATCAACCGAGATGGAGGTATGTTAACTATTATAACTTATTCGGACAGGTATCGACAGTTACAGTCTGCTTTAGAATTTTGCTTTGTAACAGAAAGTCCTGTTTTTTTTTTCTATTTTAACTGATGAGCTACTCCCCAAGAGCTTGGTCAAACTACACTAGGCTTTTTTCTTCGCATAATTCGGCACCGAAGTATCAGTCGAACACAAGATCCAAGAAAAAAGAGTTTTTCGGGGACACAAATTTCAAAACGAATGATGACCAGGCCTAGAACAGCCCCATCTTCGCTCATTAGCTCAGCCATGTATAGAGCATCCTGGATTGGAGGTCCATGAACTCTTGATTTACAACTGACATTAGTGGGTCTCCCAAGACAACAATTGTGCCTAGTTATCTTTCCTGTTTGCGTGGCCGGTTGTCTTAGTCTGCAGATCTGTAGGGGACTAAGTGACGCAACAACCTTATTTAAAGTTTCGGGTAAAACTATCTCAGAATTGACTAGAGAATAGTAACAGTTAGTTCCTATTGTTAGAAGGGTGGAACACGCATTTGTAATTATCGATAGGGTGCAGGAACCCACCTACATGTGAATACTGACCTGTGTGTTTCTGTTTAGGAGAAAGAGATATTCAAAGAAAAATATCTGCAACATCCCAAGAGCTTCGTCGTGATAGCCTCCTTCCTCGAACGCAAATCCGTTGCTGACTGCGTTCATTACTACTACACCTCGAAGAAAACGGAAAATTATAAGCAACTTCTTCGGAAGTCCCGCGCTCGGACGCGCGCTCGAACGGTCCAAAAGTCACAACAACAACAGCAACAGGACGTGAGTGTAGGTGTGACGACGAGATTGCAGAGGGAGGCTCTTATGAAACAAGAGATCAGTGGTCCTGCGACAAGTGGGAATGTCCAGGTAGAAGAGGAAGTTAAGACTGAGGTGGTGTTGAGTGAGAGTAAAGACAGTGAGGAAAAGGTGGTGACATTTAAGGAGGAGGTTAAAGTTGTTCAGACAGTGAAGCAAGAGCCACAGGGAACTGTAGTGGAAGAAACACTGACAGCTAGGTAAGTTGAATTAGGATATTTATCTATTTTATTTATTTTTATAACCCGCTGAAAAGACAGAATAGCGGAGTACAAACAATGAAAAAGAACACAAAACACTAAAATTCACCCTAGAAGAAGGGACAATCGGTGATGTGCGGGGAAGCTGAGATGGGACATTGTGGAGAATTTTTTACTGATGGCCGAAAGTTTCAGCGATATATCCGGAAGCTTATAACGCGAAATCAGATGTCTGTTTTAATACCAGGATGGTAGGAAAAGGAGGAACTTTGCATATCGGTAATAACAAGAACGGAGGGAATGAAGATCTTGTTTCTTTAAAACTGAAGAGAGGCCAGAAAGAAATAAGATAGAATGGTCAGTAAAACTGCTGTAAAGTTTACTATGGGCTTTTTTATTGTATTTCCCACGATTAGCAACGATCTTCGAGTATGATACTTGAATCTTCTTTTTGCATCATCAACCGATTGAGACCGGAACGATTTGAGGCTGTTAGTAATGTGGATGCCTAACCACCGAAGAGATGTGACGAGGGGATAGTCTTAGTTGGGAGAATAAGCGGCTCTTGGTTAGTTGAATTGAAAGGTAAGTGTTCGCATTTATTAACGTACAGAGCCAGACCGATGCGGTCGAAAGCAGCTGAAACAAAAGAAACTGACTTCTTTAATCCGGTCTTGCTTCGACTTATCAGCAGAATATCATCTGCAGAAGCAATATAAGAGATATTAATGGAATTAATAATACAAGTGGTACATGTAGAAGACAGGATGTTGCAGATGCACATTTTAAAATTGGATATGCGAAACTTTGGGTATGTATAGTATTTGGTGTCAGTGAGGTGTCATCAGGGGCGTCACTATGGGGGGGGGGCCTCCCCCCCCCCCCCCCCCCCCGCCCAAAGGTCTTGAGAAAGTACTTTTCGTCGGGCGAAGCCCGGAAAAGGTTCACTTGTTTGTCGGCGCGAAGCGCCGGCAAACACAGAAGAAAACAAATTTTGTATGTTTTTGTCAGGCGTCGGTCGACTCGTCGGTACATCGCGAAGCGCCGGCAAACACAGAAGAAAACAAATTTTGTATGTTTTTGTCAGGCGTGGTTCGACTCGTCGGTACATCGGGTTCATTTTATACGCAAGAAATGAGATCCTGCAAACATGTGTCGGGCAAAACACTGAAGAAATCGAATTCTGCATGCTTTTGTCTTGCTTCGGTATCCTCGTCGGCACATCGGGTTCTTTTTATAGATAAGGAATCCAGAAGAAATACGTTTTATATGTTTTTGTCGGGCGTCGGTCAACTCGTCGGCACATCGGGTTCTTTTTATACGCAAGAGATGAAATCCTGCAAACATTTGTCGGGCAAAACATTGAAGAAATCGAATTCTGCATGCTTTTGTCGTGCCTCGGTATTCTCGTCAGCACATCGGGCTGTTTTTATAAATAAGGAATCCAGAAGAAATAAATTTTGTATGCTTTTGTCGGGCGTCCGTCAACTAGTCGGCACATCGGGTTCTACTAGACGTAAGAAATCAAATTCTGCAAACTTTGTCGGGCGCACCCGGGAAGTTCAAATTTCGTCGGTAGACCTATTTACACGTAAAAAATAAAGTTCTTTACAGTCTTGTCGGGCAAAACATAGAAGAAATCGAATTCTGAATTCTTTTGTCGTGCGTGGTCATTCTCGTCGGCAAATCGGGTCTTTTTGTAGGAAGAAATCGAATTCTGGAACCATTTGTCGGGCGCAAATTTCCCGGAAAAAATACAGATTTAAAAAAATATTGCCGGTGTTGGTTAGTTCAACTTGTTCTGGGTACAGTCGTTGGAAGCTTCGCTTTTTAGCGAAAATTGAAACGAAAAGCCGAATATGTGAATTTAAATACGGTATATGAATTTACATCAAAGTTAGCATTACAGTTAGTTTTACACAAAATTTCGCCTGCGGCCCATTTTCTAGTATTCTCCATTTTGAAGAATGGTGTATAATTTGGTTTTCGTTTTAGAATAGAAATTCTCGGGGTCTGAAACACGTTAAAAGCCGGAAATTATATCGAACTATAGCGAAATTTTTTCCGAAAAAGGCAGATTTAAAAATTTTCGCATGCGGCGCATTTTGTTGTATTCTATTTGGAAGAACGGTGTTTCATTTAGTTGGCGTTTTAGATTGAAATTCGTGGGGTTCTGAAACACGTTAAAAGCTAGAAATTGTATTAGGGATAGCTAAATTTTTCCGAAAAAAAGGCAAAAAAAAAATATTTTTTTAAATTTTGCCTGCGCCCCTTAGTTTAACTTGTTCTTGGTAAAGTCGTTCGAAGCTTCGCTTTTTAGTGAAAGTTAAAATGAAAAGCCAAATATGTGAACTTTAATATACAGAATTTGTACGCCGTTGCCGCGAAGTTGAATAAGCAAAACAAGTAAGACTGATCCTTTAAGGATAAGGTAAGACCACAACCATTGAGAGTGAAGAAAAAGCCAGGCACATCGGCCTAAGAAAATCCAGCTGTCACCAGGGTCCTTTACGACCATGCAGTCTACCCCAAATCCCTGATTTTGAGATACCCTAAATGTCTAGACCAAGGATCGCCGGATACCCTATGGCAAATGGTGGATACCCTACACTGACCTACTCCACCATAAAAGAACTCTGATTGGAGGGTTTCTGAACTTCACTCTCATGTCATCAGTTTTTAATTGGGGAAAAAACTTTTGTTATAATGTCATTGAAGACTGTAGGTTAACCAGCCTTAGGCCTAGGGGGGAAAATGTTATGATGTTATCCCTCCCCTTGCCAGCTCACAGTTACTTAGTGCAGTAGGTAAGTAAGTAATTTATTTGTAACCCGCCATTTCGAAAAAGCGGAGCAGAAAGAAAATAAATAAAACGTATAAAGACACAGAAAAAGACCCCAATTTTCAATCTTCGGCCAGGAAGCACTGTAGAAGGCCGTGCGCTGGTTGGGCTCTGTTGTCAATGATTAGAATGTATTATGAATATTTTTATTAGAATGTCAATGAAGAGTATCAAAGTTATGTTTGTCTTTTTCTGGTGCTCGAACTTTCGTATACAGTCGGATTTGGCGAATCGTTCATTGATCAGCTTGAAAAGTGGACGGGATTTCATAGGTATTATCGCAAATAAATGTTCAAGATTATCTTTATTTACAAACTAATGTATCATGAGCACTTGCAGCTGCTGAGAGCAGAGCGAAAGAAGCACACGAAAAAAAAGTAAAACCAAAAATAACTTCAACAATGACGAATCATACCCAATAATATCCATCCGCTAAATAATTATACATCTAACCGAAAGCAAGGCCAAGGCACAGTCACAATTAAACAAAAAAAAATATATAAAGAAGAAATAAAAGTATACAAAGATGGGAATATTGATAGACTTTATATAAATAACAATATAGTATACGAAGACCGATGATGCATGCTAATCTGTTTCCCATGTTCTAGTACCACAGTGATGGAGATGGATACCACTCCTTCCAAGACAGAATCGGTTGCAGTTGTCACTGTACAGAGTACGACTGAGATTACCATTCAAGTCAAGGAAGAGCCACCGACCCCTGAGCCGGTAGCGGAAGAGCCTTCGAAACCAGCCGTGCCACCAGCAACAAGTATGTGTGTGTTTCCTTATTCGATTCTTTTGTTTCTGTTATCGACATTGTTTATTTTTTGCTTACCTACAGCTTTGGGAAATCGATCAAGGATTTTAAGCCCCCTCCCCCCCCCTTTCTGAAGGAAGCTTATAAGGTCGCTGCCTTGCCTGAGGCAACAAAAACATAAAAATAAAAGAAGGTACAGTAGCTACTTAGCAACTTAATATTCAATTGTAAATCCCGATACTCCTTGGGATAAAGCTATCCCAGTACCGGTTGGTTCTAGTTCGGACTGGTTCAGTTTGGGTATTTTTTACGGCTGTCGCTCTTCTGCTCTCTCCTTTTCCCTGGAGTACGGTGGAAGTAGGCTTTCACGGTGTAAGTGTTGGGTTCATTGTGTCGTGAGGTGAGTGTGCACGGGTGCCTCGTGAGTGGTTGGTCCCTCGCCTTAGTTGGAAGCTCATGCCATGGTGGCGAAGTACTTTTTAGAACTGGTCGAATGGTGGCGATTCCTCGTTAGATTGTTTTCTGGTTTTATCTGTCATGGACCCTATATATTGAGAGCGTGTCCGAAAGCTCGGAAACGAACGAAAATGCTGAATTAATTCAGCATTTTATGCAGCATTTCGCTTTCGGACTTAAATTTTCGCTCAGTTAATGCAGCATTAATTCAGCATAAAATTCATCGAAAAATTCAGCGAAGATGCTAAATTTTACGCTGAATTTTCAAGAAGAAACTGGGGAGCTGGCGATTAAGGCTAAATTTCGGAATTAGAAGTGTCAGAGAAGAAATACAGAACGTGTCCGAAAGCTTTTAGTGCTGTAAATGCTGCATTTAAGGTAAGAGCTTTCGGACGAAAATAAAAATAAAAATGCAGCATTAAATGCAGTATTTAGAGTCCTGAAAGCTTTCGGACACGCTCTGAGATCTGCAGCACCATATCCGACGAAAACGGATATTTCTGCACCATCATCAGAAGAGCATAAGAAAATAATTTAACATTGGGAGGCACAGGACTGTCGACTTTGAGACTAAACTATCTGCGTTGGTTCATCATTCTGTGCCAGTGAATTTGCTGGAAACGTTAATCTGACTATTTCTTGTTGTTGTTGTTGTTGTTGTTGTTACAAAAGAGTTTCCTTGGAAATGAGAGTTTCAACATAAAAGCGCAGTCTCACATCCTATAGGTGATTTATGACGCGTCATTCAAAAACCAACCAGTAGGAAGCAAGATTAGTTTTTCTAGTGAAAGTTTGAAGCCTTCAAGCTCTCATTTGTGATGAAACTTTTCTACAAAACTGTGATTATACAATTAAGAAAGAGCCAGCGAAATGTTTCCAATCATTAACAGGTTCAGAATAGTTATCAAACGTGGATAGTTCAATCTCAAACTAGATCTACGTTGCCTTGACGTTGACTACGTTGCCTTGCCTCTTAGTTGTTGCAGCAACCTTTGTCCGGCTTCGCCGACTAGTGTTGCGAGAGCAACACTTCGGTTTTGTTTCTTCGCAATCGGTTAAATGCTAAAGTTGTCACCCCATCGAGGTTTACGGAATGATATGTTCCAAGAAGATTTTTTTCTGAACTGATGACACAATCCGTAATCCCATGACTATCCCTCGGCGTTGAAAAAAAACAACAGAAAATCGGAAGTAGTCACTTATTGACTTTGCAGCCAGTTGAATTTTATTCTTTTCAGTCCTAGACATCGAACACTTGGAACATTACCTCATATAACTTAGTTGGTATTATAAAGCTATCCGTAACTCATGAGGATCAAAATACCATAGATGCCACTCAACTAATTATTGCGAAACTGTGTCACTGTTTTACATTATCATTTGTATCCGTTGACTAAACACTTAATTCTAGGTTACAGTAATAGACCATCACCATAGACCATTCTAGCGCCTCATAAAAATGACAATTGCTTTAGCAACCGATTCTCGCTTACAAGTCCCTCACCCCGTGATAGACATGGTACCAAACTTTTATTCGAAAGTCCTATACTTCACAATGTTATCTTACTCTTTGTATGCTCCTTTTCGTTTTCGTCGTGTAGGCTGCAATCTCTCTGTGGAAAACGAATAGAACTGCTCCTACGAAATTCAAACTGGGGGCTCATCGCTTTTAGGTACCGGGTGCACCTTTCGGATTGTTATGATTATTTACGAGGGCTCTAATAGTAAAAGATGTTGAGTCGCGTATTTCTTCTAGTTTCAGGGCGGTGATTTGTCTTAAGGATTTCCTATCTAGACGCAATTTTGCAAAGATTTTTAACACTTGCTCTTCCACAGGCTTTGCTTGCATCTTCTTTTTTATCTTTTTTAACGTTGACAAATTTATCTCGTGTTAAAACTACTTTCTTTAATTTTGGGAAATTTTTATGCCGGTTTTCGAAATACCAATCCAGTTCATTTATGGTGGAAAATTATGGTTTAAAAAACCCCATTGATATTTTGAAAAAACGGGAAACATTTTTTTTTAAATTTATACTATAAAGCACACTTTGTCCGATGCGTTGCGTTGATCTTATTTTGGTTAATGTTAGGTAGAATTCATTTAGGATAGTGTAGGCTAATTATTTTTAAATGATGTAGATTTTTATGAAAGTTTATGGTCTAGTTATTAGTCAGTTGTAGACCGATTGTGTGTATTTTATTATTATTTTTTTTACTCGCCAGCTTTGGCGGATACAAATAAATGAATTGAATTGAATTACTGATTTTCCCTACAATTTCCGTGCTTCTGTTTGTTCTTGTTCTGATCGTTTAAGTCTTAGTCTAGGGTTTTGATGGTGATGTTGACTTTAGTTTTAGCCCGTTAAAATATGCTCAAGGCACGAACATAGAGCAAATGTAATTGCCTAAATTGGCACTTCAGAGCAAATAAGCGATCCACCTTGACTTGCTTAATAAAAAAGAAAAAAAAAAACCAATCAATCAATCAAATGTATTACAAAATAGCTTAAAGCTATAGAAGAGGGATATAATATTTACGAAAAACACGTAAACGAATATACGCAGAAAAAGGAGAGCACGAGAGAGAAATCTCATAAAATACCCCCAAAAAACGTCCACCCTAAAACTGCTTTACTAAATTAAAAGATTTCCAAACGCGATCAGTATTTTGGCTATATGTTTCTATTTGCTTCTTCACGGGTGTTAGTGGGTCACTGGTGTGAAAACGACTGGAGACTGACTGGACATCATAAACAGCTAGAAAGCAGGTGGATAATTCTGTGTGTTTCTGTTCTGTAGATAACAAAGAATCAGTCGTTTCCTGCGCCGTTTGCCAACAGATTGTCCCTCTGTCGTCATCTCGAAGTCTTCTCACTAAAGATGCCAGCATGTTTGGCATGAAAGAGAGTGAGATCATAGATGGCTCTCGCGTCTGCGTAACCTGTAGGTGCAACGGCGTCCGACGAAGGCTAGTCAAGTAAGTTTTACGTCTTGTCATTCAGTGTGCGCTTCCTCTTAATTCCTTTTTCTTTTGTTTGATTTTGCCATTGCTACGGTACGAAAAATCTGGATTGAATTGAAAATTAAACTAAAAGTAAATCTAGTTGACAAACGTTATAATTGTTTGATGTTGCAAAACGGATACGTCAGCTGAATCTAATTAGAGCTACATTTTGGCCCTTCTTGGCAAGGGTCCTCTTCAGGCTCAAAACCGCTCAAGTTGGAAAAACGAACTTGTGGAAAAACAAGAACGGTTCACACCTTTTTGTGAAGAAAAGGGAAGACCTTGTGGTGTTTTATTTTTTGGACGAGCCGCACGTACGCACGTTTTTGTGACTCTGATGTAGTTTCCAGGACCCACGACTCTTCGAATATTTTCTGTCCGGTTCTCCCTTAGGTCCACTCTGCGAGTAACTCGGTCTCCTGATCCCCCCATCGTGTTCTCCTGTTTGGGGGGGGGGGGAGACTGCAAGTTATATTGATCGTACTGTGCCCAGTGGATGACACAAGTTCCATTAGTAGCCAACATGATTTTCGATAGAATCATGTATGGTATCGATCTCTAGAGCTTGAGCATGGTTCTCTTACGTTGCTCCAAGTGACTTTGGATGTCTCTGCTCTGGAAGCACTAAATTTCTAACTCTGGTTCAGCAGCCGTAGACTAGTTTTCTAAGGCGGGTCCACTGGATTTTCGCGCCCGCTGGCTTGCGGAAAATTCATCCGGAGAAATCCAAAGCCACTTGCATAACAACGTAACAGTTATTCGCTCTGGGAAACCTTGAATTGGGACGAAAAAATGTGTTCCAGAGTTCTGTAGTATAATTGGCTTCTCGGATAAATCAGCTACATTTTGTTAAAGCTATATTTCGGCCCTTCTTGGCAAGGGTTCTCTTCAGGCTCAAGCTTGAAAATGAATAAATATTCCTTCAGCCCAAGCTGACTGCGAATCATATTTGATGGTGGAAAACGGATATGTTGACTCGGTTATTTTTTACCGACTGGCCGACAGCATTGGGGGGGGGGGGTGAAATAAAATTCGAGAACACCGACAGACACACCGGCCGAAAAGTGATCGGTATATAGCACTTTGAGCGAAGCTGTAAGTGCCATAAGAAGGAAGGCTCCACCTTAATTTTTGTTTCATTAAATCGCTATCAGAGCCCCCAACCCCCCTCGTGACGTATTTAGAAGAGTTAACTCAAAGATGGTGTCAGTGGCGCTCTCAGTACCTACGTCTACACACTGCGTAAAGCCGAGCGTATCTTACGCATGCATCTCTAGCAATACGGACGTATTTGAGAAACCGGTCCGTTTTCTATATAAATACATTCGTATCAAATCAAATCATTTAATGTAAACAAGATACAGTCTCTCATAGGCATAGCCCAAATATGGTATCTTTTAGTCAAACAGTTAATACAAGAAAGATTTGTCAACGAGAAACACAAAAAGAATAGGATAAAACGCACAAGTTACGAATTGTTAAAAGTACGAACAAAACTCGGCACAAAGCTTCGAGAATATCGCTGTGACCTGGAGTAAACCGGTGTCAGTTTTGGAACTTTCGCAGCCGCCTCTCTGGGGAGTCGGGATCTGAGGGGGACAAAGGGAGACGGGAGGAAGTTCTTGTAGATGGGGTGGAGGAGGAGGGTTGAGCCAAATTTTAGGCACAGTTTCTCTCGACGGACAAAAAGGGGGTCAAGTTTGTATTCTTTTAGATAAAAAGAGTAAGGCAGTGGGGAACCTCCGTAGATGATTTGTAGAGACCTCTTCTGAACCCGTTCAATTTTATCACTTTCTTCGTGAAATCCGAGCGTATTTTACGCACCTTTTGCGTCTTTGTGGAACAGACCTGTCTCGAAACTTGCGATGAACTCTTCTACTTCTTAGGGCCGAAATGTAGCTCCAGTAAAATTCAGCTGACGTATCCGTTTTCCGCCATCACACTTGAAAATGAACTTGTGGAAAAATAATTAAAGATTCTTCCTTAAAGATCTGATTATGTGAAGTTCTTCTGTGAAATTGGTTGGAGTTAAAGCTGGTGCTGTGGTTTCATTCCGGACACGGCTGCTGTTTTTGCTGTTCGCTTGGGTCGTCGAAAAAATGTAGCTCTAACAAAATGTAGCTGACTTATCCGTTTTGCGCCGTCAAAGATGATTCGCAGTAAGCTTGGGCGGAAGGAATATCTCATTGACTTCTCTCTTAGCTGCCCGGTTCCAACCTGCCCCACGCCCAAAAGAAGGGTGAAAAGACTTCGTCCGCTGCCGTCCAAGTGGTTGGAGATGTCGCTCGACTCGAAGTCCTTGATTATCTCCGAACTGCGTAAGTGATCATTGTCCTTGCATGGCTGTTCTAATTTATGCATTTCGTCAGATTTCTTAAAAATCGTACTTGTGTCATTCAATTTATTAGAAAGATCTTTTCACGATGAAATGGCTCAGAAATATCGATTTTCGAAAATATAAATTACTTACCACGCGAAATTAGCGGTTTTCTTGTTAGCGCTTGTCAACTCTATACAGCCTTCCTGCTCTCCGATCCGGACGCAAAAAAAATTAAAACTGAACGTGCCCTCGTTAAAAAGTGGGAAAACCAAGCAAAAAAAGGAGTCCGAAACAGAAGATATACCTGATAGCCTACCAGGTTTTCCAAAATGAAAAACAAAACTTTGAATCTTCTCATGTTCTTTCGTGTGGTAGAGTTGTACGTACCCTGAAGCTTTGGCGAAGTTTGCGTTGCGTGAATAGTAAAACCCGGTACGGCCGAAACGGCGCTAATGACTCGTAGTTACAAACGGAAAGAATGGCGAAAGGCGGGGATTTTCGGAGCTTATAATTCCTAAGCGTGCTAACGAAAATATGAAAGACAGAATAAGCAACAGGGGTCCTTTAAAGTGGCACTAAATTGCTTTATGCTATCCTATTAGTCTGTTTCTCAAAAACTAGCGCAACGACTTATTTTCACAGTCGTTTTGAAGCACTAGCACTAGCTTTGAAGCGTAGTCCAGTCTTTGAAGCATCTTTTCACAATAGAGCCCCGCCCTTGCGAGATTAGTTGTTGGTTCGAGTGGAGGCGTGAGCAGCGAGAACCAATCACATGCATTTTTTGTTGTCAGCGCTGTTGGCTGTAGGAACTGCTTTATTCAAAACTCTCGTAACAACTGAACAAAAATTACTGAGTCCGACCCCTTTTATCTACAAGCGCGTGAATGAAATATACAGAATGAATGGCAAGATGCCGGAGACGTAATGAATAACTATGGGCCGGACACTATAAACGAATGATACTATTCTACGAGTTCGTCCCCAACATCCCACCGCTGTCACCGATGTTGGCTGTAGGAACTGCTTTATTCAAAACTCTCGTAACAATTGAACAAAAAGTACCGAGTCCGACCCCTTTTATCTACAAGCGCGTAAATGAAATATACAGAATGAATGGCAAGATGCCGGAGACGTTATGAATAAGTAGGGGCCGGACACTCTATAAACGATTGATACTATTCTAAGAGTTCGTCCACAACAAGCGCTACACTGTCAGAAGTTTCTTAACAGACAACAGAAGGATGCGCGGTTTCAACAGACAGTGCGGAACAAACAACAATTGGGATGTTATCTGTTGTGTTGGAAAACGTTATACATGAAATGTTATGCAGAAAAAGCATTGCCAGGAGAGCAAAAATAAACAGTAAAAATAGCATCTACTGACTTTTTTGTTAGTCGTCATGATGCCGGTAAATTCAGCCAATGCTTTTAGGCGATTTTTCGGCTCTTCCTGATTGCAACGTTTCTTATGCATAACATTTTCAAACACAACAGACAAAATCCGAAGTGTTGTCTGTTACGCGTTGTCTGTTGAAACCGTTGTCTGTTGTCTGTTGAAACCGTTGTCTGTTGAAAACTTCTGACAGTGTAGTGAAGAAGTCATTTCGAATTCAAATGAAGCTACGGTTTGTCCCGTGCCAGAAATTAGGGTCAGTAAAACCCTTCAGTGGACCTTTAAGTCCAGAATCCCATCGACGCTTCAATGGTGTTGATTAGAATCAAAAGTTTCATGAATACCCTCTTTTGTTTAGAAATTCCATCCGATGTTACTCGCTGCTGCGCAGCTTGCGTTAACCGGATTTCAAGACGCGTCGGATTGTTCGATTCCGGTTCTGATGTGAGTGAGCCGAGCCGACGGGACTCGGAGATGGAAGAATCCGAGGGTTCGAGCACTTCCTCAAATGAGGAAGATGTTCCGGACGACCGGCTTCAGATCGCCGAAACACCGGAAGGATCGGAAAGTCCGGTGAAGCCTATGGACCCTCCCAGAATTGAGTTATCAGAAGTCCGGCCGGAACCGCAGGTCAAAACGGAGCCGAACCCGGCACCACCGTCATTAAAAGATGACTATGACAGTTCTGAAACGGTAAGCTATTCAGCCGCAAGCGCATCGTCCCCAGAATATCTAAAAGACAAAACCGGCATTTTCATTTGCTCGGTTTGGTTGAAACGCTTTGAGACTGCAATGGCCCATCTAGCACACCGACGGTATTTTTGAAAAGGTTACAAGTGACAATTTCAAATTTTACAGGAACAGCGAAAACCCTTTCACATCTAGGCCTAAGTTCTTCAAAGAAAACTCCAGATTAACGGTTGCTCCGATTTAGCTGAAATTTCCACCAGACATGCCCGACCCAGCACTATCGCTAGATTTCGAGAAAAATCTTGCTTGTAACATTTTCGAGAGGCACCGTCGATGCATTTATGATTGAATACCACATGATTCGTAGTCAGCTAAGGCTGAAGGAGTACTCACCTGTTTAAAGCTTGGAATAGGGCTAAGGTATGCCAGTCTGGTTACCCATCATATTTTTGTCCAAATAGGCCAGAAAACCCGACAAAAATGCATTACTTCGTTGCATTGTTGTCCACGAATATTGCATTTTAGCTGACGAGTTTATTCTTCTTCAATTGTTGTACCTCTATGGTTGAAATGCATAGCAACTATAACGGCAAACAATTGCCGAAAATAACCAGCAAAATAGCATATTTTCATTGTTAAAGCCAGGAAGATGAAAAAGGCTTGAATATAGAAAGTGACCAGGAAGGCACTTGGCATTCGCCCATACATGTTGTTTCTGATTTGATTTGCAGCCTGGAATAGACCATTCCAGTATCTTCACTTTGTTGGCCATTGAGACGCAGGCTTTTGCAGATATTCAAATTCTCCGCCACTTGACGATTTTTTATTTGTCGTGCAAGCAGCGGAGATTCCCAACGTCAGTAATAGACTACGCGACGAAAAAAATAAAATCCCGTAGGGAAGTCAAAATAAAAATCAAAATTTATAAAAATAAGTCGGCTTTTTGAAAGTTTAATTCAGTTACAGTTAACGAAGATTAGTTTAATAACACATTGGTTGCGAAATACATGAACACAAAGAAACAGTACACTTCACATCACTCAATACACCACGTCATTTAAATACTTATTATTATTCATAATATCTAATGCATGACGTTTTCAAAATCACAACAGGCTACATCTCAAGTGCTGTCTGTTGAAACCGCGAATCCTTGTGATACTTGTTAAGAAACTTCTGACGGTGCAGTTCTCGCGCGGGACGAGTGGTAATATGTTCACGTGGACGCCGAACTGCAGCAGTCGTCTTACCGTTTCTCTTGCTTACCAGGTAAGCGCGGACGAATGTCAGGGGCAGCTGGATGTTGATGAGGGGGCGTCAGGCCATTTCGCCGGTGATAGAGCAGCGAGGATAACAGCAACGCCACCTGTTAGCACTAGTCGTCAAAATCTTCAGGTCATTCAGTCCCAGCAGAGGCCGTCTAGACCGTCCAGTAAGGTTAGTTGGGTTTTCCAGTTTCTTGATGTTTATGGTTGTTTTTCTGCCTTTATCTGCTAAACTATATCTGTGGGCCGCATGAACCATCGCGGAATCACACTTATCCAGGTACAGCCACGCCTTAAGAGGGTTGTCCTTTTAGTTCATTAAAATAATATTGTAATATATTAGCAAATCTTATCGATGGCCGCCAAGCCTCTGCAAATTTTTAATTGCTTTTCTTTTAAATTTACACAGGGAGAAGATTTGAAAAATCATCTATTTCCTCTTTGAAGGTCACTAGGTTTGTGGAGCAGATCACTCTTTCGGGTAAGTTGTTCCAGTGCTGAACAACTCGTTTGCCGAAAGAGGCACAACATACATTAGGGGTACGCTTATTTGGACACTTTTTAACTGTTCCACTACCTTGGCTTTGTTACATGCATATAAAAAAGAAAAATGACAGACTTGAGATCCGCTAACAGACATCTATTTCAGCGTTACCCTGGCACTAACTTGAAGTAGAAACTTTCTTTGATTTCGAATTTACTAAAAAAGGTCCTTCCTATTTTGAAGGCATCAGCGGGTTCGGACCGCCATCTTCTCCATTGAAGGTGCGTTCCTCGTGGCAAACTTTTCAAATTATAAAAAGTAAACCAGAGGCGTATTCTCGCCGTTCCCCGAGGACTCCTCGAGGAATCGAAGGGAACGGCGAGAATAGAGGGAGTCACTCCACGCGGACTCCGCGTACAGAAACAGCGAGAAAAAATGGATTTTGTTTGAAAAACGAATATGCAGCTGAAAAAATTAGTCTAGTTCCACTTTATTTTTGGTTTTGTGATTCTTTTTAATTAATTTTACATACCACCTACAACAGCAAAAATTGATTCCCCTCCGAATTTGAAAGGGAGTCCTTTTTGAAGATGGTGATGACAATCGGAGCTTTCACCGTCCGTGGGGACTCGCGAGAATACGGGGAGTGAGTCCCCGGGACAAACAAAAACGCGGGGACTCCTCAAGTGGAGTCCTCGCGGAACAGCGAGAATACGCCTCAAGTGTTGGCTGAGTCACTTTCAGCCGTGAATTAGCGAAATGTTCAAAAAGGTACGAAAGCGTGAGTGGTTATTACAAGTATTCATAGAAAAATGCCTGGTTTGGGTTTTAGTTTTTTCTTCGGTGATCATTCGCTATTGGCAGACGTTCACATAGGCATACCTCTACTAGACAATAACGAGTTTTTGCTGCTCCGTTGAGAAGGTATTAGAAAAGAAAATAACTGCTATTGATTCGGATGTTGATTCGGACTGTGGATTGATGAACATGATTTGTACAGTTTCTAGGCAAGTAAATTCCATTCTGTTTTTACCCTGTTTTTTTTTTTTTTTAGGAGGTCCTTAGCGTTAAGGAAATTATGCATGGCATGATCGAACACGGTATCAAGAGGAAGGGCCCTGTCCCCTCCGCCAACTCTCGTCCTGGACCTGGACCTGCGCAACCAGAAATCCCGACAATCACTTCCATCCTGAAAGATAGCCAGTTGTACATCAACCAGAAGACAGACCTTAGGTAAGTAAGCGCCTTCTGCTCCATTGTTATTAAGACCAATAAGCCCGTGGAAGGACTCTGGTCATCCCTTTATCTTATGGCAAAAATTGGAGGTTTTTTAGACGAAATTTTTTTTTCACGCGAGGTACTTTTAAGCTCAACTGAAAAGCCAGCTTTTCTTGGATTTGAAGATGTTGAATTATTTTGACCCAAGCTAACTGGGAAGCTTCTGTAGGAATTGACTCAAAACGAAACGTGTCGACTAAATCTCAGCCGATTATACGAGGTATGTGACGTCAGATAAAGTTACATGAGAATTCCATATTTCCCAATTCCAGACATAACTGATTGTCCGTAGAACGGTTTGTAAGTGTCAAAGCGTCCGGCGCCTCGCTGGCTGCTCGGCTCTATATATATAGATTCAAATCTTCAGCAACATGTTATGTCTAACCGAATTATCAAATTTTTTCATGACGCCTCATCTGCCTCACCGGCATCAGGTTACGGCTTAGGTTTAGTCTAGACCGATAACCAGCTAATATTATTCTTCAGAAGAGGACCGTTGCCAAGAAGAGTCGAAAATCGCTGAAGGGTAAATGACTTATCCGTTTCGATTAATTTTTATAGACCACCAGGGTTTACAAAAACAGGTATCGAGGAGGGAACAAACGTTGCTGGTAACACATATAAGAGAGAAAGAACCTGTTGTATGGATACATAATATTTACGTTACGACCCGTTTAAAGCACAGCTCTTACTAGAAACGATCTTTTCCCTATGAAATGAATCAGAAAAAATGTTTTTTGAAAATACCATTTCTCCCCACCTAAAACCAGCGATTCTCTTGTTAGCGCTTGTCGACTATATCCAGCCTTCCTGCTCTCCGATGCGGCGGCTGGGCGCAAAACATTTGAAAACTAAACGTGCCTTGGTTAAAAAGTGGGAAAACTAAGCAAATAAAAGAAGTAACAAACAGAAAATTATCACATTCTTATGTGTGGAAGAGTTGTCAGCGGACGTTGAAGATTCCGACAAACTTTTCGTTGGGTGACGGGAAAACTCGGCAAGGCCGAAAAAGCGCTAAAAATTCGTAGTTACAAAACGAAACAATGGAGAAAGGTCGAGATTTTAGAAGCTTATAATTCCAGATGGGAGCTAAGTATATTATAAAAGGCAGAATAAGCAAGAGGGATCCTTTAAGTGTTAAAAGGTTCTTCTGTTAACATTACCAGATACAAAGTATCCTTGACCACTGCGGGATATCTGACTAGTGGTTTGAAGGTCAGGGCCCAGGGGCCACCCAAGGCGAGGTAAGTACGGTGGTTCAACTGGTCCTACAAACCAAGAAATCCAGAAATGGCACCACGAGAAGGATCATAAACCGTCGATGTATCTTTACACCAAGGCCAAAGAGTGTTGGGGTTAGAAATGTTTTTCAAGGGAGGGTGATCTTCGGAGGAATTAAAATTGACTGTTAGCGCTCGTCGTGATAGCCTTTCCTCGGAATTCGGAGAAAATATATGGGAAGTGTAAATGGACGGTCTAGTGGTCTTTACTTCTGCCCAGTGTGGTTGTGTGGACGAGAATTTGTTTCATTTTATGTGCGAATGTGTGGAACTGAATTTGAGAGTTGAAATATTTGGGGAGCAAATTTTGGGGGAAGGTTGGCTGGTGGAAAAGCTTAAGGAGAAAAGTTTGTTCGGGGTTAGGCAGCTTGGAAGGTTTTTGCGGATAGGCAGGAAGCATAGAGAAGAGTTTTTGTAGATAAGATTTATGAGAAGAGCTGACGTTTGTTTTTCATTTGTTTTGTATGCGATAGCCCTCGGGCTTAAGCAAATACATATCATATCGCATCATATTCTCGATATGCGTCATAGCACAAGGATGAACCATATGAACCCCTGTATTAAATTTTATCATGATCTAACAGTGTTCCTTTGTATCTTGAAAACTTCCTCCCGAATTTTTGTAGTGGCGAGCTATAACGGTGTGTATGGCCCGCTGGGCCTTCCAAAGGATCTTATATCTATGTTTAAACGAAGCCTGACAGTCTTCTTTGTCATTAGGGCCAATATCGTCACCGAGCAGCGTCGAATCGCCTCCCCCCACTTCCCACCTCAACAGGGGCAGGATTGGAAGCAGCAACACCCTTCCATCCACCCCCCAAGGGAAGTTTACCGGGAGCAAGCCACTCCTATGTTCATTCCACCCCGGGAAGACCAGAAGCGAATTGTTGACCAGCGAAAACCCGCATTCCCCCCAACGCGGGAGATGATTCAGATTGTCGAACAACCGAAAGAAGAAGAACAAAACGAAACCCTGGATTTGAGTGTTAAAAGAGAACGAGACAGTCCGCCGGTGAGGTCTTTTGAACCTGTGCGGCCCCCTGCTCAGAAGCCTGTGAACGTCCCGCTTCGATCCACCTCGGGGTTTGTTCGGCAGCCGGCCCCCTATGCTCGTGAGCCTCACGAGTATGAAAAGCCCCACCCATATAGCGGTGGGTCGATAACTCAAGGCACCCCAGTGAATGTTGATAAGTCGCGCAAAGTGATTTCAGCAAGTGTAAAAGAGGTCTCTGGTCCTGCTGTTGCCTTTGACCCCCGGACGGGACAGCATGTGTTTTTGGGTGAGCGAGAGCGGTACTTGGTGACCCCGCAAGCGCGAGAGACGAGGCGTCCATCTCCTCTGCGCCACGTTGCGGCAGAACCCAAAAGTGGTGTAAGGGAGAATATGATTTATAATGATTATATTTTGTCGCAACAAATGACACGTAAGGACCGTGAAGTGCCGCGGCATAGTTCTCCACTAGCGACGGACCATGCGAACTATTTGACGGCGCAGCAGCAGTTTGCGGCAGCCGAATCACGGCGTAAAGTGGAGCACTACTTCCCTGGGTTTCCGCCAGAGCACTACCCGCAACCCCCGTCAAAACAAGTGCATCATAGACAAGGTGTGATCCAGCACGCCCCAGTTGGGGCAGTCCGCTATGCCCAACCCCAGGTTAGTAAGTCTGTGGTAAGCCAACCCATGCAGCTCGACTTCTCCTCTTTCGCGGACGTTATTGCCTCCCAGCCCAGCTTACCTATTCCAGATAAAGACAAAGAACGGCCTTCCCCTAATCCAATGCCTGCGCATAGGGGGAAGTCCAGCAACGGGGAGATGGAAAAGGAAAGGCACTGGGTCCACCACGAAAGGGAAAGAGGGCATGATGATAAAGACCATCACAACATGACTGCTGCTTCGTTAATAGATGCTATTGTAACCCATCAGATGGTCAGTGTTGACGCACACCCGAACAAATCAGACCATGCTAGACCGGATTTAATTCTGCAGAGATTTGCGAAGGACCCTAAAGGGCCCGAAGGCTATCGCCCCGGTGCCCATGAAGTGATTTCGAAGCCCATAAAAATTCGTGAGCATATAGACTCAGTCATTAACAAAGACTACAGACCCGGGTTCGATGGTGAGGGGCCGTTCACTGGATTTGTTACCAGTGTATGGAGGGGTGATCCGAGGGCCGACCAGAGGCCCCAGATCCCCCACCATGAGAAAGACAATAGACAGGATGTGAAGCCGATGCCAGGTTATAGGATGCCTGCACCCATGCCCCGGTTTAGTCCTAATGAAGCCCGGTCGCAGCATCCCCAGAATCCGGACAGGCATGCGCAAATTCCGGATAGACATGCTCAAATCCCAGATAGGCATGCGCAAATTCCGGATAGACAAGCGCAGATTGCCGATAGGCAGCAGCAGCACTCCCAAATGTCGGAAAGGCAGGCACATATCGAAAGACACGTTCAGATGGAGAGAGAGAGACATGCGCAGCAAGAGCGACATATGCCGGAAAGACACGTGCCTACTCCGGAAAGACACCATCAGATTCCTGATCGACATCCACAGATTTCGATTTCCGACAGACACCCCATGCAAGAAAGACAACCGCAGATACCTGACGGACATCAAGAGCGGCACTTGCAAATGGAAAGGCACGCGGCACAGATGTCCGAAAGGCATGCTGCCCAAATGTCTGAAAGACACGCCGCCCAGATGTCTGAAAGACATCAGGCCATGATGAGATCCCAGCAGCCACAGAACTATCAGCTGTTGCTACGAGATCGAATCATCCAGGAACAGCAGTTAAAAGAAAGTTGGCAAGCGCAGAGACGGACAGAGAAATCTTCCCCGCAAGTGTTTGACTATGTGAAAAACAAAATCGCGGAGGTGATGCGGACTTCTGATGATACACAGAACGAACATGAGAAAGACCCACGCCCCGGACCCGCTCCTAGTCCCTCAAAACGTCCAAGACTCGAAGAAGACAAATCAAGACAGAGCCCTTTCAACTATGGTCCTAAAAGCCGTCCTAGTTCTAGCCCTCAAAACCCACCCTCCCCCTACCAAACCATGCCCGGATACGGGTATGGATATGGGGTAATGAACGTGCGCAACCCCAACCCCTCCCGAAGCCCCTCTGCGGCTCATCACTCACAACCCCCCAGCCCGGCGACCGCTCCGCCCGTGAGCGTTCATGTAACAATGCCCTCCAGTGCAACCCCTACCGCACCTTCTCCCCATGGTAGACATGGGCACAGTAACCCTCCTTCCTCCGGGCAGAAGGAACCAGCACCCCTACTATCCGCCCAGTATGAACCTCTGTCGGACGAAGATTAAGCATAACTAGAGATAGTAGGATGGCAGGAGGTTTAGATGGGCGGATGTGTAGCTTCACCTATTCATTTCGGGGGGGGGGGGGACTTGAATAGGTGGAGTGCCGCATTGAACTTGTGTCTTGGGTTGACACAAGGTGACATTCCTTTTAGTGAGCACACTAAATTAGTGTGCCCCATGTGATGAACACTTTTGAAGTATTACGTCTTTGATACGTATTTCGAGTTTTAAACTTAGGTGTTGGTGAAACTTGTTGTAGGGTTTTGGAGTTACGTTGTAAAATTCCGAAAACCCTAAACTCGAAAAGCTCAAATTACTGTGAATTTTTATGTTAACGATGCTTTGTGTATAATTTTCTGTTACACGAAATGTGATATGAACATAAAGATAACAAATTTTTATGTTATTTCTTTGCCGAGTTGCAGCTGAAATTAACCGGGAATAGAAGCTTTAGCATATGGGCTCTAGTGTTATGTGGTAATAGTTCTTAAAAAAATATTCATAATTTTTGTTTTGCAAGTTCTAGCATGATATTGGGATGTGAAATAAATGACTGTTTATTATTAGTTGCCTGAGACACATATCAACGCGAACGGATGATTGTCAGGGAGAACAGTCCTGCGCCCCCAGCCATAGGGAGGGCAGAATTTTATACATTTTAACCAACCGTGAGATGTGGAAATAACTACCATACAAGGTGCAGCAAAGCTTTGCCTAGGCTTCAGAGTCATCTAGCCATATGTACGAACCACGCCCGAAGCGTCTGCGGTAGCACAGTGTAGTGCGGCGGTGTAAAATTCGGAAAATTGACTAGAATTTTCATAGATTAATTTCGGTGAAACAAAGAAATTATATTGAAGCACCTACAACATGACATTCCTTTACCGGCCATCTCAGGTCTGTGAAGATCAAAGCACCTGCGACGGCGCCTAGAGATAGTACCTACCGCCAGACTAGAGAGAGACAAAAACCCGCTTCATGCAAAATCTGTTGATATTATTTACGACCCTGCGCTGTCTCGACAAGTTCCATCTTTTTTTTAAAGCTGGGTGGTGCATACCAGTCAACCACAAACCCCTGATTTTTGGATACCCTATGCCAAACGCTGGATAGCTGTTGGCACCCTAACCCTGGCCTACCTCACTACAGATGAATTCTGATTGGTTGATTTCTGAGCTTCACACAAATCATCAATATTTTATTGGGTCCCAGTGTCCAGCATTTGGTATAGGGTATACCAAACGCTAGATATACCCAGCGTCTGGAATAGGCTTTCCCAAAATCAAGGGTTTGTGGTAGACGGATGCACACTGGTTTTAGTCATATGTTTGCTGTGCACTTGTTTCTGATTTTTTGTGCTTTTCTGTAATGCCAGTTCTGACAGGACCAAGGTTTGTAGACCGAGGACAAAAAAGTAGCGGCGTTCGTTGTACGCACAGTAGCTTCGGGTTTTGTCCCTCTGGCATTTCCTCTATCAGGGGTTTCTTGGTTTCAGCGTTTTCCGGTAACTTCCCCCAAAAACATGCCTCCTTAACAGGTTCTGGTGAGCAGAGGCGTTACGAGTCAAATGTTTGGGGGGACCAAGGTATTCTACCGTTCGGCTGGTCATTTTTAGCGACTGGTCTTTACCTACATAATTGAAAATTGCGGCGTCGTCAGGAAGCGTCCCGATTTTACCGACTTTTCTTATACCGATTGGTCGACAATATTAGCCCCCCCCCCCCCCCCACTTGTTTGTCGGTGCGGAGCCTGCAAACACTGCCCCCAAGCAACCCCCCAAGGTCTTGAGAAAGTACTTTTATCGGGCGAAAGGTCACTAGTTTGTCGGTGCGGAGCCTGCAAAAACAGAAGAAATTAAGTTTTGCATGCTTTTGTCGGGCGTCGGTCGACTCGTTGGCACATCGGGTTCTTTTTACATGCAAGAAATCAAATTCTGCAAACATTTGTCGGGCAAAACACAGAAGAAATCGAATTCTGTAGATTTTGTCGGAACTGGCTATTCTTGGCGGCAGTCGGCACATCGGCTTCTTTTTATACCTAGGAAATGCACAAGAAATAAAATTCGTATGCTTTTGTCGGGCGTCGGTCGACTCGTCGGGTTCTTTATTACGGAAGATCAAAATTCTGCAAACATTCGTCGGGCGCACCCGGGTAGTTCATGTCTCGTAGACACATCAGGTTAATTTTACACGTAAGAAATCAAGTTCTGTAAACGTTTATCGTGCGCGGCATATCGGTTTCTATTTACACGTAAGAAATCAAGTTCTTTACTGCTTTGTCGGGCGAGAAGAAATCAAATTCTGAATGTCGGTATTCTTGTCGGCAGATCGGGTTATTTTTATGGCACTTGCAGCCTCTGGCTCAAGTGCCATATACCGATCACAATTCCGTCTGTCGGTCTGTCGGTCGGTCCGAGTTTTTTTGTCCCACATATCCGAGTTAGGGTACTTCCAGATGTGCTAGGACAATGAAACTTGGCAGGCATATCAGGGACCCGACCAAACTAACCTGGAAATAATCAGTTTCCCGATCCGACCATATGGGGGGGAGTGCGGGGCGCTGGAAACTTGCAAATTTAGGGCATTTTGTCACTTTTTTCTGAGTTAGGGTACTTCTAGATGAGCTAGGACAATGAAACTTGGCAGGAATATCAGGGACCCGACCAAACGAACCTGGAAATAATCAGTTTCCCGATCCGACCATATGCGGGGGAGTGGGGGCGCTCGAAACTTGAAAATTTAGGGCATTTTGTCACACTTTTTCGAGTTAGGGTACTTCCAGATGAGCTAGGACAATGAAACTTGGCAGGAATATCAGGGACCTGACCAAAGTAACCTGGAAATAATAAGTTTCCCGATCCGACCATATGCGGGGGAGTTTGGCGCTGGAAACTTTAAAATTTAGGGCATTTTGTCACACTTTTTCGAGTGAGGGTACTTCCAGATGAGCTAGGACAATGAAACTTGGCAGGAATATCACGGACCCGACCAAAGTAACCTGGAAATAATCAGTTTCCCGATCCGACCATATGGGGGGGAGTGCGGGGCGCTGGAAACTTGAAAATTTAGGGCATTTTGTCACACTTTTTCGAGTTAGGGTACTTCCAGTTGTGCTAGGACCATGAAACTTGGCAGGCATATCAGAGACCCGACTAAACAAAATTAGGAATAATCAGTTTTCTGATCCGACCATTTTGGGGGGGGGGGGTGGAGGGCAGGGGAATCCGGGAAACTGAGAAGTGTGTAACTTTCGAACGGATGATCGGATTGTAATGAAACTTCATAACTGAAGAGAATATATATCTGTAATGTCCCGTTTAAAGTCTTGACCGGATTCGGTAGCCAGGGGGGAGTTGGGGGGGGGGAGACCGGAAATTTCAAGAAACGGTTAGAATGGAGGGATCGGAGTGAAACTTGCTGGGAAGAACAAGCATCTGCTCTAGATAAGTCCTTTAGACCATTGTACTGGATCCGGACACTTATGGGGGGGGGGGCCGGAATTCCGGTGATGGTGGTTTTTTGGATTTTTACGATGAAACTTGGCAGGCATATCAGGGACCCAATCAAACTGACTTCAAAATAAAAATATTGTTGATCAGATAATGGTGGGGGAGTGGAGGGAGGGGAATCCGCAGGGGAATCCGGGAAATTGAGAAGTGTGTAACTTTCGAACGGATGATCGGATTGTAATGAAACTTCATAACTGAACAGAATATATATCTGTAATGTCCCGTTTAAAGTCTTGACCGGATTCGGTAGCCAGGGGGGAGTTGGGGGGGGGGGAGACCGGAAATTTCAAGAAACGGTTAGAATGGAGGGATCGGAGTGAAACTTGCTGGGAAGAACAAGCATCTGCTCTAGATAAGTCCTTTAGGCCATTGTACTTGATCCTGACACTTATGGGGGGGGGGGCCGGAATTCCGGTGATGGTGGTTTTGGGGACTTTCACGATGAAACTTGGCAGCCATATCAGGGACCCAATCAAACTGACTTCAAAATAAAAATTTTGTCGATCAGATAATGGTGGGGGGAGTGGAGGGAGGGGAATCCGAAATTTTCAGTCATGCGTAATTTTAGAATGGTTGATCGGATTCGAGTGAAATTTAAGAATTCAACAGAGGACATTTCTCCGATGATTTTTTTCATATCCGGACCGGATCCGGCAACTATTGGGGGGGGGGGGGGAAATACGTGCCCCGTTCAGAATGGAGGGATCGGGATGGAACTTTGTGGGAAGAACAAACAGATGCTCTAGGTAAGTCATTTGCTGAATCAGATTGGCTACGTGCACCGCGGGGGAGCTGGGTGGGGGGGGGGGTGGACCGGAAATCTCGAGAAACGGTTAGAATGATGGTATCGGAGTGAAACTTGCTGGGAAGAACAAACATCTGGTCCATATAAATCTTTTACATAATTTGACTGGATCCGGACACTTGAGGGGGGGGGGGGAGGAGGGGTATCCCGGAATTCCGTTTTTGGGGGATTTTCACGACGAAACTTGGAAGGCATATCAGGGACCCGGTCAAACTGACTTGGAATAAAAAAAAATCCTCGATATGATAATCTTGGGGGGGGGGAGTTGAGGGAGGGGAATCCGGAATATTGAGTCATGCGTAACTTTGGAACGGGTGATCGGATTCGAGTGAAATTTAATAATTAAACAGAGGACATTTTTCTCTTGTGACCTTTTTCATTTCCGGACCGAATCCGGCAATTATCGGGGGGAGGGCGGAAAATACTTGACCCGCTTAGACTGGTGTGATCTGGATCGAACTTCGTGGGAATGACAAACAGATGCTCTGGATTAATCATTTACAGAACAGGATTGGCTCCGGTTATTGTGGGTGGAGTTGGAGGAGGGGGAGGGGGGTCTGGGATTCCGGTGATCGCGCGTTAAGGTACTTCCAGATGTGCTAGGACGATGAAACTTCGCTGGAATATTGGAGACTCAACAACATTTGCTTAGAAATTGCTACTTCCCAAATCCGATTATTCCTTAAAGTACCAATCTTGACCGCAAAGTAAAAAAAATACTTTTAAGCAATATATGCATTTTCGTGATGCCCATCAGCCCATTAGCAGTTTTGCCTCAAGGGTTTTGCTTACAAATGAAGTTCCAGCTCCCTTATAGCGCGCATCTCAACCGCAAAGTCGAAACTTACTCTTGATCGATCAAATCATCTTGACACATGCAAGTGCCATATGAGCTTACAGCTCTTGTTGTACGTAGGAAATCAAATTCTGCAAACATTTGTCGAGCCAATCCCGAAAGTTTATGTCCCGTTGTCAGGTCGAGATTTTTCTATGCACAAGAAATCAGATGACTGTCAGACGAAGACCGAAGTTTCGTCGGTTCATCGGGCTCTTGTGTAACTACTTCTTTTGCAGTAAGTTTAGAACAGTTCTACTTTGTGCCTACTTCACTGTGAATGGTCAATACTTTTCTTGAGGAAAGACCTGTGGTTTCACAGGGAGCTTACTTTTATTTGGGATCGCAAAAAGACGCTCTGCTCATCAACGTTTCCAGAAATATCGCCTGCGGCGTATTTCCGATAAGTATTCTATATTTTTAAGAACGGTGTTTCATTTCGTTGGCGTTTTAGGATTGAAAATCTTGGGGGTTGAAACAAATTAAAAGCAGCATCGCTTTTTCGTGAAAGAGCCAAATATGTGAATATAAATATACGAATTTTAAAGGTATAATCTTAACTGATGCATTACAGTTAATTTTACACAAAATTTCGCCTGCGGCGCATTTCGTAGTATTCTCTATTTGCAAGAATGATGTGTCATTTGATTGACGTTTTAGGACTGAAATTCTTGGGATTCAAAGTTGGAACTTGTATAGTTGATACAGCTACATTTTTCAGGAAAAAAGGCAGATTAAAAAAATTGGCCTGCGGCGCTTAGTTCTATTCTGTGCTGGAGGGAAATGCGTTTTCTCGGCGCAAACTTGACCCCCCCCCAAAGTTAAAAGGCTAGTGACGCCCCTGCTGGCAAGTCCGCACTTGTTTGGAACAACCAGACAAAGTTAGTTCCACAGTATTTGCGAACAGTCGCATAGTCCACCAGAAAACGGCCTTACAGGAAACACTAGAAACCATAAGGTAGGTACTCCGGTGACGAAGTATGCTGCTTAACAGCGCCAAGACCTATTCTTTACATGTTTTCGAAATGGGCGTTAAGCCGCTTTCACATTGACGCCTTGAGCATTTCACGCTGAGCTACGCAACCTCTGCGTCGCGCTTGCACCAACGCAACGCAGAGCTTACGGAGACAACGTGTCGACGCATACGCATCTGATTCTTCGGAGGAAAGGGAAGTTTCTGGAGGAAAACGTACTAATAATGAAGAAAAGTTTTATAGTGATGTAAACGAAACCAACCACTGCCCTGGGTTTAACACCCAGAACCGAACCTAAGGGTCGTGTGGCCCTCCTGTGCGTCGACTGCGAGAAGCTGAAGAAAGAAGTAGCCTCCCTACGTGAAACGCTCGCCAACAAAGATTCCGACATTTCGAATCTTCAAACCAATCTAGACTCAGTGAAGGCTAAACATCAGTCTGCCTCAAAAAGTATTAGTGCACAAAGGGAGGAGATTATATCCCTGAACCGGTTAATCGATCAGCGCAAGGCTTCAATAGAATGGATGGAATCTGAGTTGACTGTTTTGCGTGAAAAACAGTCAACTCTTGATTCCCAAATACAAGAACTGGTACAAAATTGTGAGCTAAATGAATTAACGATCAGTGACCTCAAAGCTGCACTACAAAGCTATCGTTGCACCACAGAATCGCGGAATAGTGTGGCTACGCAATGTGATCCTCTTATGTCTCTAAGTACCCATTCCTGTGACATTGACTCTGCCCTTGACCACCCTCCTAGCGATCAAGAACCACCCCTGCATCAGTAAACACCCAACGGTACGGTAATCAGTCCAGGATGCGACAAGCAAAGCTGTGACGTAATGACCGCAAACACAGTGAATCGACTGAGCGATTTGAAGGTGACTGACGTAAATGTAGAAATTTGCGACACAAATAAATCGACTGCGGATGTGGATGACGTCACTGCACACGGCGCAGGTAGCCGTAAAATGAATGTATGTGTAGACAATGTTGACTGCGTACTTAGTCCAGTTATTTGTTCATGTTTTTATTGTTTCGACCCTAGCAAAAAATTTGACAAGGTTTTAGAGCCGCATATTCCTGAAACAAGTTTGAAATCATCGAATTCGGTGCTGACTGGGGAAGAACAGAGAATATGCCGCCGCTATCGAAAAGGGCACTGCAGTTATGGTGTTAAATGCAAGTTTCTTCATACCGAAGGACCCCAGCAACCGAGTGTGTGTAATAGTCGAGTACGCAGAAACGTGACGGATATTGCTTGCAAATTCTACGCCACTGGACAGTGCAACCGTGGTTCTGCGTGCAAGTTTACGCATGTTTCGAAACAGACGAAATTTTGTTACAAATATTCTAGCGGTCGTTGTTTTAATCCTAGTTGCAAATTTGTACACGTAGTTTTACCACGTAACAGCATTTATACTTTGAATACGAGTGTCGGGCAGCGGTTGTCCCCTGCCAGCGATCGGACTAACGCGCGGATTGCTGTACCGAGGCAGCCTGGCCAAACTGACTTTGAAAAAACACGTTACGGGCCTCCAGTACCTGACACGCGCCGCCCACCCTATGCTCTGATTACGGGATCACAGCCAGCGAGCGATCGGGCTAACGCGCGGATTGCTGCACCGAGCCAACCTGGCCAAGCTGACTTTGAAAAAACACATTACGGGCATCCAGTACCTGACACGCGCCGCCCACCCTATGCTTTGATTGCGGGATCACAATGGCAAAACTGTTTCGCTCCTTTAAACGAAATTGCTTCTTCCGACATGCGTTTTTTTCACCAAATTCACCCTCTATCGCTGCCTCCGTTTCCGCCTCCGCCACTCATGAGCTTCCCAACAATCTTAGCATAGGGTTGCCGGTTGTGACGGACCAAGGTATGGATGAAAGATTGGAGTCAGTCTCGGAACCGACATCAGTCTCTCCCCGTCCTCTCCCTCTCCCCCTCCCCCATGATCCTGCCCCGGGATCGGTGGGAGGCAAGAAGTATAAAAATAAAGCGGTATCCCGTGAATTTATTGATAAGCGTTACGTGTTTCCTTCCATCCTCCACAGCAATGCGGAAAGTTTAAACCTAGAAAAATTAACTGAACTTGAGACCACGGCCCAAATGCTTGGTTCTTCCGTCATCTGTGTAACCGAGGTTCATCGACAAGATTTAAGTTTATTAAAAGTTCCAAAATTCTCTTCTTTTGTTAAACTTCGCCCTGATGACCATCCCCTTGGGAAGAAAGGAGGAGGAGTTATGACCCTTGTACATGAAGATTTAAACCCCAGCTTTTGACTATACCTTTCCTTGATGAAAAAGATGAGATTATTTGGGTGAAAGTACAACCTAAGCGACTCCCTAGGCCGTTCTCTGCGGTAGCGGTGTGCGTTTTCTACTATTCACCTGGTCAGCCCGCTGCCGCAAGAAAGGCGTTTTGGGAGAAGCTGCAGGAATCAACGGATTACACCCAGAGAACACATCCATATTTCGGAGTAGTTATACTAGGAGATGGTAACGAGCTGGATACTAAATCGCTGGCCAGGTCACTTGGGGCTTAAAAGCGTGGTTAATTTCCCGACAACCAAAGGTGAAACTTCTCTGGATGAGATCCTGACAAACCTTTCTAAATATTATCAAAATCCGAGTAAACTAGCACCACTTGGTGGTAGTTACCACTATATGCTCCAGTGGAACCCTTTTGAGAAAGTAAAGATTCAATATTCGGTAACTGAGGTTACTTCTAGACCAATCACAGACCCTGGTCTGTTGCAGTTCGGAAACTGGATTACAGAGGAGAACTGGACCTTGGTTTCCGCAGTGAAGGACTTGGATTCCCAAGTTGAGGAATTTCATGGTAAAATTAATGAAAAATTTCTTGAGTGCTTCCCTGAGCGTAAAACTAAATTTTGTTCTAGTGATAAACCGTATGTAAATTCAAAAATAAAGCGACTAATTAAAATTACACCTTATTCGAAATGATCAAAAAGAGCAAGCAAAAAAATTGGCAAATGAAATTAAGTGGAAAATAAAAGAAGCACAGGCTAATTATTACAAAAATGAGGTGGATCATCTGTTGGAGTCCAAGCCTTCGCAGTTCTTCAGTAAAGTTAAAAGTCTGACTGGAAAAAGTTCTCAACGAGTTGACTTCATGAAAGAGGAGCCACCAGAGAAAACTGCGAATGATTTAAACGCCCATTTCGCTTCATTTGTGCAGTCTTATCCACCTCTTCCACCTGAAGACCCTCCACAAAATTTAACTGCTCCTTCAATTGATAATTTAATGCCTGATATTTCTGTGTCAAGTGTAACCCGTAAACTTTCTAAGCTAAGAAGAACTTCTGTTGCTCCTTTTGATATTCCAGTTGTTCTCGTTAAAGCATTTGCTAAAGAATTAGCTTTCCCCCTTCAGATAATCTACAATAACATAACGCGAACAGGTTATTTTCCAAAGAAATGGAAGAAAGGTTTTATCACCCCATTTCAAAGAAAGGAGCACCTAATGATTTCTCTGGTGTACGGCCGAGCACAGTTACATCAGTTTTCAGCAGAATTTACGAAAGTTTTGTTGCCACATGGCTTAAAGAATATCTTTTAAAAGTGACTGATCGAAAGCAGTTTGGTAACGTTCCTAAGTGTTCAACAGTCCATTACCTAGTTAATTTGATTGATTTTATTTTAAAACTTCTCGATGAACCTGGCAAATGGATAAATTTAATTGCAATTGATTTTAAAAGGGCATTTGACCTTGTTGACCATAAAATTCTTTTAGAAAAAATGGCGGAAAAAAATATACCCGATTTTATCGTCAAAATCATCAAGAGCTTCTTGACAAACAGAGAGCAAACAGTAAAGTATAAAGGCCATTTTTTTACTTCTTTACCAGTTTTTTTGTGGAGTTCCACAAGGAACAGTGATGGGTCCGCTGTGCTTCCTCCTCATGATAAATGAAATTGCTGCTGGGTTGGAGGACAGATGGAAATACGTTGACGATTTGTCCTTAGCGGAAGTCGTATCTGAGGATCTGAAAAGTAACGCTGCCGGTTTCATCGACCAGGTTACCTCAGGGGCGACTGAAATGAATATGGTCGTGAATAAAGATAAGTGCTCGGTTACGACCTTTTCTTTTCTTAGGAAAACTCGGCCGTCTTTCGAACCTCCTATCGACCCTGGGCTCATCAGTGATAAAATAACGCTATTAGGTGTAGTGATCTCTTCTGACCTTTCATGGCATGAAAATACAAAGACAGTTGTAAAGAAAGCTAACAGCGCAATTCAGATGCTAAAAACACTGAAAAAGTTTCGGGTTCCTAAGGACAAGCTAAAGCTAATGTTTTGCTCTTTCATTCGACCCTTAGTCGAATATGCTTGTTCAGTTTGGCACTTTGCTCTTACCCAAGGTGAAACTGATAAAATAGAGCGAGTTCAGAAGAGATCGCTGCAAATTATCTATGGCGGTTCCCCCCTACCATACTCTTGTTACCTCAAAGAATTTAAAATTGAATCCCTTTCTTCCCGCCGCGAAAAACTATGCCGCAACTTTGGCTCCTCCCTTCTCCAGCACCCCATGTACCGTTCATTCCTTCCCCCACCCTTTGTTCCTGTAGATCTCGTCCCCCCCGAGAAGTGGCTGAAAGGTTCCCAAACTGACCCCAATCTACTGTAACACTATGCGCTACAGTAGAAGCTTTGTGCCGAGCTTCATAAAGCAGTACAATGCTCTTCAGCACTTTTCTGCCTTGTTAATTTTTTTTTTTTTTAATTATCTGTTGACAACTTATTTTATCTTTACTTATGACTACAAAAACATCGTATTTGGGCTCTGCCCACGACAGATATGTTTTGCTTTATTATTAAATAAATTGAAAATTGATGAAAGAAACGATACTTCGTTTTTTTTCGTTTTTTTTCTATTTTCGTTCGAAAACGAAAATAGTGAGGAAAGAAAAGAAAACGTAAATACATATCCAGCGCAACTTGCACGCGCCGCAAGATATACGCGTCGTAACGACGCATCAATGTGAAAGTGGCTTTTTTCGTAGCCCGCCTTTCTTCGTAGCCCCGCTCACTGCGCTCTGAACATTTGAAGCGAGACAAACTTGCGGCCTTAGAAAACTTCCAGTACAGCCAGGATGCAATCTGCAGGCATTCGGGAAACGGGAGTAAACTTTTTTTGCTCTGTTCGGAATATAGAGTTATTGGAGCCAGCGCTGGTGCACTAGAGTAAAATAACATTAGGGAGTAGCCCCAAGACCCATGTTTTACATTATTGGCAAAGGGACACACTCGTAGCGCCGCTCTCTACGCTTGCGGCGTTTAAAGCGAGACAAACTTGCGGGTTTAGAAATTTCTAGTAAAGCTAAGATGCGGTCTGCATGCATCGAGGAAGCAGGAGAGGCTGTATCTATTTGTTGCTGTATTCAGGACGCGGGAGCCAGCGCTGGTTCACGACTGATTGAGTTTCAGCATGGACGTTGTCTGTGACTAGTGGTGCTAGTGTAGCTGCTATTCGGGTGGGTGTCACTTTTTTTTAAAGTCTTGGCACCAGGGGCGGGGGGGGGGGGGGACAGCGCCCCCCTACGTTTTGGGCATTCGGTCAAATTTTTCGCCGCGACGCCGTCAAAATCGTTTGTCCCCGCATTTAGAAATCGGGTGGTTTAACGTGTTTATTGGTTTCCCTTTCTTTGTCGAATTTGCTAATTCATCCAACTTTTGTTCACTCCGCATCGATTTCATCGCATTCGGCCTGTCGCTTCGTAAATTTTGTGATCTGACCTGTTTTTTTGGTCTCATTCGTTAGCGAATTCGGTAATTCTTCGGACTTCAAGTCCGTATCTCTTCTATCGCATTCGGTCAGTCCATTTCATGATTCGGTCATAAATCAGATTCATTTAGTTCTGATTCATGATCAAATTCGATAATTCATCCAACTTTTGTTCAGTCCGCATCGATTTCGCCGCATTCGGTCCGTCCTTGCGTAAATTCGGGAATTTAACCTGTTTATTTGGTCTCATTCTTTACCGAATTCGGTAATTCGGTCGCATTCGGTCAGTCCATTTCACAATTCGGGCATTATCATATTTATTTGGTTCTGATTCGTGACCGAAAACGATAATTCATCCAACTTTTCTTCAGTCCGCATCGATTTCGCCGCATTCACTCCGTCCCTCCGTAAATTCGGTGATTTAACCTGTTTATGTGGTCTCATTCTCTACTGAATTCGGTATCTCGGTCGCACTCGGTCAGTCCATTTCATAATTAAATTCGGTGAGATTCATTTGGTTCTGATTCGTTACCGAATACGGTAATTCACCGGATTTTTCTTTAGTCCGTTTCTATTACTAGACTTGCCGAATTCGTTTGTTTTAGGTGGTTCTAACAAGAGTTTTATTCCATTACGAAATTCGGTTGTAATACCGCTCTCGATCTGGTCCTTGTTTTTATAGTTAGTTTTTCGGTATAGTACGAATCCATTATTTGCTTAAACCCAGTTACTGAGTTCAGTAATTAAAGTGGCATTTATTTAGCGTTCGTTCTTTACCATTTACGGTACCTTCACCTAGTTGCTGTTCATTTTTTTTTACTTCTTAGGATTGCAGTACTTCACGTCTCTTGACGTGAAAACTAGCCTATTTTTGTTTGTTGTAAATTCTAACAAATGTACTTTGGATCCGCTTTACCCTGGATCGCCCCTTTCGTTGCCAGACAACTTTGGGTTGAACAGATAATCTTGGGATCGCAGAAACGCCCTTTATCATCAGTGTTTCACAAAATTTCGTGAGGCGCATTTCGCAGTCTTCACTAGTTAGAGAAAGTTTGCCTCATTTAGTTGAATTTTGGGTGGCTTGAACTATGTTAAAAGCTAGAATTTGCATGGAAAGTAGTTAAATGTTAAAGTAGTTAAAAGGCGGAATAAAAAAATTGAGCCTGCGGCGCCCGTTAGCGAAGTTGTCGCTATGCAGCAGCACTATTTTTTGCTATTATTTAAAGTCCTGTTGGCAAAACTGGAAAGGTCTTCCAAAGGTAAAAGGCTAGTGACGGTGTACCCATGAAAAAAAAAACAGAAGCGGAAGAGCGGGAAAACGCGTCAATTTTTCTCTTTCGACTTGTTTGTATATTTGTATAGATATTTTTACGTTGTAGCTTCATGAAGGCAACTCCCTGTGTTTTCACAATTTTTTTTTATAAATTCAGTTGAAATCAGGTACCGATTCGGTCAATTTTAGCAGGTGCACCCCCCCCCCCCCAATGAAGAAAGGCTCGGAACGCCCCTGCTTGGCGCTACTCCTTAGTGGGCTTCATGCATTCGAAATGCTCTTCGCAGTGCCATCTGTCAGAGAGTTTTACTCGAGCAACAAACTTCAGAAGCACGAGAGCGCTACAGTTGCAGTCACATTTATTGATGGCGTTAGTTTCAAAATTGAGCCATAACGTGGTTGGAAACAAAGGCTCAAAGCTATTTTTGTGGATTAAACGAAACGATACCCATAGAAAACCTGGTGAGTTGAAAAATTGTTACAGCATACTTAAGTGATCTGTTGAAACATCAAAGGAAGAGTTACATAGGCTATGAGAAGAAGTAGGTATAGAAGAGGTATTCTTATTTGAACCAGATTTGAACATCTCTTATTTTTTCAATTGGCTACCTTGGCTTTTAGTTTCCTATTTGCTTCTTGCCTATAAAACAGTAGAGTAGAAGCAGGAGTAACAAACTTAGTATCAGTGAGTTATTTCTGCAATCTTCCTGTCAGAAAAGTAAATTGGAACAGTTGTGTGTAAGTAATTTTTGTTTTAATTTGAAACTTCTACTTCTTCCG
Source organism: Branchinecta sandiegonensis (assembly GCA_030848855.1). Lineage (NCBI taxonomy): Eukaryota > Metazoa > Arthropoda > Branchiopoda > Anostraca > Branchinectidae > Branchinecta > Branchinecta sandiegonensis. The sequence continues at coordinate 15,654,055 of JAUPMV010000016.1, read as the reverse complement.
TTTGCTGGGTTGATTCAGGTTTTAATACAGAAGGGCAGAGGGGTTACTAGCCAAAATGTTTTTTGGGGGGGGGCAAGGAATTTACCGACTGGCTGGTGATTTTTACTGACTGTTTTTGCAGAAAAAATGGCTGTTTTCAAGAAAAAAAACACTGTTTCCCAAAAATTGACTGATCTTCAGAAAAAAACGACTGTTTTGACGAAAAACCAACTGTTTTAATGAAAAAATCAATTGTTTTGGCAAAAAATTGGGGTGCTTTGTAAAAACTCAGTTATTTTTTATCGACTGGCCGACAACATTGCGGGGGCGTCCCCCCTCCCCCTCGGTCTTGACGCCCCTGCATCAGGGGTATGTTTATGTTAACAGTTATCTTAATGTGAACAGTGCAGTATTTGGGCTAAATGGTACAGTAGAGGTAGGTTTATGTGAACAGTTACTTTAACGTGAACAGTGCAGTTTTGGGATAAATGGTAGAATGAAGATCCAAAATACCTATCCAGGTGTTTTCAGATGACCTTAATTGCCTACTTAGGCTAACTTGTGGTTAGCTTTAGACACAGCAAGTGTATGAAAATGGCATAGTCTGATGTCAACAAACATTCACATAAGTATACCTCTACTGTAGAGTGAAGATACAAAATACCTATCCAGGTGTTTTCAGATGCCCTTTGTTACCTACTCAGGCTAACCGGTGGTTAGCTTTAGACACAGCAAGTGCATGAAAATGGCATAGTCCGATGTCAACAAACATTCACATAAGCATACCTCTACTGTACACTAGCAACAAGGTAAATAAATTGGGAAAGAGATTTCTGCCAGTTTGATTGGACTACCCTATCCCAGTAGAGATAAGATTAATCCAAGTAGCAAATACTGCAGTAACTTTAATTTCTTACTCGGAGAAACTTTTTACAGTGTATCAGTGAAAGAAAATTTCTGATATAGTTTAGGCAGGAGTGAGTCACACACCGCTGACACCTAACAGTCCTGCCATGACTGTTAGGCGTTTGTGAACATTTGGAACCTTAAAGTAAGAAACAGAAGAAAACAGTACCCAAATATATTCAAAGTTGTGTTGAAACAGTGCTAATTTGTATATGAACCAAACTTTTTTGGTGAGGTTGGTAAATTTGAAGTTGAGGAAGGTCGAGTCTGGCTTTAACCCTTCTGGAACTGTTTATGCCTATCCTGTGGGAATGAGCTGTGTTGCCTTTCTGTTGCCTTGCCATTAGGAAGAACACAAAAGGTGACTGTACAAATTGGCCTGGATTCAGCAGGAATGAATGCTCCTTCTGAATGAAAGCTTAGTGGCTTCAAGTAAGCTCTTTACTTTTTTGCCTTCTCAGAGGTTTGGACATAAGCTGTCAGTGTCTGAGACTCACTTTCCAAGGTTTGGGTTATGAGATTAGCCATTACCCCTGGCCCAAACTGACTGCGTCTCTGTGTTCAAACAATGTATTTCTGTTTATAAGTAATGAACTGAAAGTAAAAAATGCTCCTCAGCTGGGATTTGAACCCAGGACCCTCTGCCTGCAAGGCAGCTGCTCTACTAAATGAGCTACCAAGGCACTTGTGAACATAGTTTGCAAACCACTACAAGAGTCAGATAGAAGCCAGCCATAGGAACAGTGATCCCGCCCAAAGGCAAACTCATCTAATAAGTTCGTGTTCTCATGTAGTACATAATACATATATGGCACTTTATATAAGGGACTTGTACCATGACATGATTTTCTCACTTTATGCATAAAAATAAACCTGAAGCATTTTTTTTTTATTTAAAAGCCTGGGACTCCAATGTCGGAGCCATGTAGACATGCCAGGACCGGTAGATGCGTTTCTGTGTTTTGCGGCGTCAATTAATGCTTCTTTTTTGGGGTAAATATGTCAGCTTTTGCCAAATGGGGAAAACGGGCGTTTTGCGTTGTGTTCTGTTGATGTTGTGAAACAACATCGCGTCTTGTCGTTAGGGACCTCGCGATGTCACTTCGTACTGGATAAGGTTACTTCTGGTGTGCCTGTTTTGTAGGAATGTATACTATCTCAGATAGCCTAGTTTGTTTTTACATTTACTGGCGTGAGCATGTGAAATGTGCAGTCTAGAATTGTCGAGTCTGCATTGGATGATTTTGGAGCCACGGTATGGTTCCCCAGTTCTTGTTTTTCTTTTTTCCTTTTTCCTTCTTTTTTCTTTTTTTTTGAAAAAGTATGTACAGATCAGTTTAGGGTGGATATTTTTTTGACTGCCCCCACATGCCCATTCGGGCTTTCCTGCAGTCAGGGGTACCGATTACATGTGTGAAGAATAGTAAGAGTGTTTCAAAAGGTTTCTTCATGTGGTTTAGTTTGTAATAGTTGGCTTATATAATAAAGAGCATTAGCCTACATTAAAACAAAAAATACTTGACTAAATACTATCAATGTCAGCGGATTCCATGTGTGCAAAGTAAATCCAGAAAGTCAAACGCAGTAGACGCACCAAAGGATTACTAAACGTGTATGCGTCTGCACATTGCGTATGTGCGAACGGCTATTCTGTCGTAGTGTGTTTTTATTTGGGATTGGCGTGAACATGTGTGAAACATTTTTCTCGATTTGTCAAGTAAGCATAAAGTGAGAAAATCTAGCATAGTGTAAGCCACATACGTGCACTATTAGCTCTGATGTCCTAGTTTCTTTTTACCTTGATTGGCGTGTGCATGTGTGATGTTTAGTCTAGAACTGTCTATTCTGCTTATTGCTGAGAATGATTTGCGTCCGCGAAAAATTCAGTCGCAGTAGATGGACCAAAGGATAGATAAACTTGTATTGCATCTACGTATTGCGCAAGTGCAAATTCCTGGTCGTAGTTTGTTTTTATTTGGGATTTGTCTTTTTATAGAATTGTCAAGTACACATAAAGTGACAAAATATACGATATAGACGATAGTGCACTATTACTTCTGATTCTGATGTCGTAGTTTCTTTTTACTACGTGTGCATGTGTGATGTGCAGTCTAGAACTGTCTAGTCTGGCTGAGAATGATTTGCGTCCTTGAAAAATTCAAACACAATAGATGGACCAAAGGATAGATAAACGTTTATTGCATCAACATTTTGCGCATGTGCGAATTTCTGTTCGTAGTTTGTTTCTATCTGAGATTGTCTTGAACGCGTGTGAAACCTTTTTATAGAATTGTCAAGTATGCATAAAGTGACAAAATCTGGCATAGTGTAAACTGTAAGCCATATACGTTAGTGCCCTGCTTTCGGAACTATTAACATATGTTACACTTGTCTTGGACCTGCGTGAAGAGGGGTTGGTCACTAGCAGTAGCGTATATTCCGATTCGTTTCGGGAGGGCGACAGCTCAGTGAAAATATGCGGCCGAAGGCCACCCCCTTATCGGCCAGAAGGTCGAAAATTTGTCAGTCTTTTTTGCATATTTTGACTTTTTTTAACACTAAAAATACCTCTAGGTGCAAAAAACACCTTTTAATCTTGTAATCATGCACACTACGACTCAAAAACTGTTTCTAAGATCAGTTACTGAACCATACTGTAAATAATTTCGATTTAGCTTCTCATTTTGTATTTTCGCGTACGTTTTTCCCGTAAAAAAACTCCTTTTCCGAGAATTTCGGATGAAGATCGCCCCTGTCGCCCGTATTTCGCACACATTTTTCCAATTAAAAACCCTTTTTTTCAAGAATTTCGGGGGGGGGGGCGATCGCCCCTGTCGCCCCCCCCCCTAATATACGCTACTGGTCACTAGACTTTTCTCATGCTCACCCAGTGCGAGTGCACACCCGTTGCCTGAGATTGACCAAGTCTCTTTGTCCAGTCAGTTTATTGCCTGAAACACGGAAATGTCTGATCGCGTGGCCGTGATCATTTCCGGGGATTGTTAGGCTTCTTTTGACGGTTGCATGTCTCCCAAAAATTTTGGTGCGACGGAGAATAATGCGAGATAGTATTCCCTTAATAAGGCGAAGATAGCAGGAAAATCGTACGCGCACAAATACATACTTTATAAACCAAAGTAAAAACTAAACCCTGCTTGTTGCTCAAACTGGTAGGAGCGCTACATCATAGGCGTACTGAGATCCGGTCCGGTCTCAAAAGTTTATAACAATAAATGGCTTTTAAGATTCTTGAGTGAAATTAGTATGATAATCTAAAAAAAATGCGTCATGCATGGAGGAAATTCTGAGAAAAATATAATTTTTAGGATTTCTAACACACAGATTAATTTAACATGTCGGAAAAACATGAAATCCTAAGTACTTCCTATATTGCTGTGATGGAGTATAGTAGCCTACGATATAGCGTTACTTTGTTATTGATTCTTCATAGAAATGGTTCAGGTTCAGGTTCTTAGAAATGGTTCAGGTTCAGGTTCTTTTATTTCGAAAACACTTCGTGACAATATATTTTGATCACTGGGGGCCGGCAGGGATACGAGCTCGTTAGCTCGGCCCCGTTTTAAACACTCACTATATGAACATAGTATAAATGAGTCGTTCCTCTGTAAATGCACACACAAAAGAAAGAAAGACTCGTTCCATTCCGTATACTTACACACGCCATACCAAAATCTCCGAACGATAAAATAAAAAATAATAATAACAAAAAATAATTATAACACCAAGTCGTGGCCTAAGCTGAAGGAACGCTAGCTTTTTCTAAAACAAAATTAATAATTAAGGGTTGGGGATTTACCGGGATAACATAAACGTGAACGTATCATATTTAATATCAATATTCTGCCAACAGATGAGTTTTAATTTTCTTTTTCAAAGTGATCAATGATCGGTCCTGTTCAAAAAGGTCTTTAAACTTGTTCCAAACTCCAATAACTTTATTCCTTATCGAAAAACGAGACCTCTCTGTGATGATTAGAGGCTGGCGTATTTTCGAAGCCGATCGGGTCTCATAAGCAGGCAATACCACATCATCCGGGAATAAATTAATAGATGTGAAATAACTAGGTAATGCACCCTGGCGATACCTGGCCATGAACATGGGGAAAACGTGATTAACGAGAGAATAAAGAAAGTTTAAGAATGGGTAACATAAGTGAGTCAGTCTCTAGGAAAATAACCATGAAATCTGCCTACATCTCGCGTAAGCGGAGAAATCTTGCTGGATCGTGATGTAAGCGGGTCACGTGGGCCAATCCTGCAAAGCCCTTTCGGCATTTATTTTCGGAATACGGTCAGGGCAGCTGCCGTCTCAGGTGTAGCTCGCTAGAATCGCCAAAAAAAGACCAGAAACTGGATTATCTCTTTTGTCTAGAAAATTAGTTGATTAGAGGCTCTACATAGGAGTAAAGAAACAAGCTAAACTCGTTTTTGAACTTCAATCTTTTTGCTGGACAAGTGTTTCACCTGCAATCCAGCCTAAACCGGAAATTCGGTAGCCTAAAAAGTATTTTTTTTTTTGAGGTTGATTAAAGGTCCGAAATCGGGGTAAAAATACATGCTGAATTCGAATATGAAGGATTTCGAACATGAGACACTCATTGGGTTACGCGTGATCTGCAAAATGGATTGCTGCCCGTTTAACATGTCCAGTAAGCTAGTTTGCTGAAATTTGAGATTTCAGGTTGCAAAGAACTTCGGCATGACCAGGCCTCTAAATTCTCTTGTCACTTATCATCTATCCATACGATATATATGTATTACGATATACATCTCTTACTTCTATGAACGTCCTCTTGTATATTTTTAACCTTTCGATCAAATATTTTACCTTTAATCAGACAGTAAAAGCTTCCAAAATTCTTAAGCTATTTGTAACCTACGGTCCTCTGATTTCTGTCCTAATAAGTCATCAACTGAATGTCTTTTTTCTTTATTTGAATATTTTTTCCCTTTTACGGTAAACTTTTACCGTTTTCCATGCTATTTTACCTTTAAACAAGAGCTACGAGCTCATATGGCACTTGTTACGAGTAGGTGATGCAAGAAAGTAGATGAGAATGTCACAAAATACCTAGAAATAGGATATCTAGTTTCACTCGAGTCTGAGTGTTTCTGGCATTGCGTCAGATCATCTGGGGCATATTAATTTTCTACCTTTTAAGTTTAGATCTAATCGTTTGATTCCTAAACGTGCCACACTATTTCCGGTACCCCCCCCCCCCCTTCCAACTCCCCCTGCCACGGTCGAATCTGGTTCGGAAACATAAATTAATCATCTAAAGCATCTTCTCTTCGAGTTTCACTCGAATCTGAGCATTTTTCGGGAAATTGCTCGAGGACCGTGCTCGGATACGGTCCGCGATCACTGGAATTCCGGGAAACCTCCTCCAACTCCCCCCAAAGAGCCCCGGTAAGATCTGGTTCTATCAAGAGCGTGTCTACAGGGCTTATACTAGTTTTTCTTACCAAATTCTATTGTAATCCCTCGACTCCAAGCGTTTCACGAGATTTCCGGTGGCCCCCTCCAACTCCCCCACAAGTATCAGATCCGGTCCGGACTCGTGGAACATCTGTGACGATAGCTCTTTCCACTTGCCAAGTTTCATTCAAATCCGATCTCCCGTTCAAAAGTTATGCATGCCACTAGATTCCGGATTCCCCATCAATCCACGCCCCCCACGATGGTCTGATCGGGAAAACAACTATTCGCAAGGCAGTCTGTTCGGGTCCCTGATATGCCTACCAAATTTTATCGTCCTAGTACCAAACTCGCGGGATCACCGAATTCCGCCCCCCCCCCCCCAACTTCCCACAGTGCCCAAAGCCGGCCCGGTTATGTCAACGATGTGTCTAGAACTTGAGCAAGTTCTTCCCACCAAGTTTCGTCCCAATCCCTCCACTCTAACCGTTTCCCAAAATTGTCGGTTTCCCCCTCCACCCCCCCCCCCCCCCCCCAAAGTCACCGGATCCAGTCCGGATTTTAAATGGGTCGTCTGAGGCACAAGATCTCTCCAAATATCCAATTTCATTGCTATCCGATCACCCATTCGAAAGTTATAAATACCTCAAGAGTCCGGATTCCCCCTCCCTCCACTCCCCCTACGATGCTCGGATCGGGGAAGTGACTATTTACAGCTTAATCATTTAAGGTCCCTGATATGCCTGCCAAGTTTCATTGTCCTAGTACATCCGGAAGTACGAACTAGCGGGCAACCGCACCCCCCCCCCCCTCGACCCCCCACAGTGCTCGAATCCAGTCCGGCTATGTCAACAACATATCTAGGACTTGTGCTCATTCTACCCACCAAGTTTCATCCCGATCCGTCCACTCTAAGGGTTTTCCAAGATTTCCGGTCCCCCCCCTCCAGCTCCCCCCAAAGTCGCCGGATCCGGTCCGTACTTTAAGCGGGTCGTCGGAAACACGGGGTCTTTCCAAATATCAAGTTTCATTAAGATCCGATCACCCGTTCAAAAGTTATAAATACCTCTAGATTCCGGATTCCCCCTCCCTCCACTCCCCCCATGATGCTCAGATCGGTGAAGTGACTATTTCCAACTTAATCTTTTGGGGTCCCTGATATGCCTGCCAAGTTTCATCGTCCTAGCTTATGTGGAAGTGCCCGAACTAGCAAAACCTGGACAGACCGACGGACGGACAGAAATTGCGATCGCTATATGGCACTTGGCCGAAGGGCAAGTGCCATAATAAAAACAACATTCTAGTTCTCTAACTGAATGTTTTTATGAACCCGATCTATTTTGTGGAACCAGTCCTAATCATGCACATAACACGCCCAATCTATGTAAAATCACGCAGCGTTTGATAATTTCAAAAAGCCCCAGATTTTCATTGAGAAATGCAATATACTCGGTAAGGTACGATCATCAAACAGATATAACACTTGAACTTTGAATATATACACGTAAAAACAAAATAATAAACGCTTAGGCCTACAAAATATTTGAAGAATAAAATGTTTACTGTGTACAATTCTGTTTGTAGCTTGAAGCGCTAAATCCCACTTCAGTTTGGTGGTTTGGATCTTGGAGCTTAATGGTTATTATTATTTAAACATTATGTTAGATTTCTGTGTTATTATATTAACTGTAGCATATTAAGCATATGTTAATGTCTGCCATCTTACGATCTGCATCAATAAAACTATCTGTATATCTTGCGTCTCTCTGCGAAATTGTTTTTTTATGTTGTAATTAGATTGGTATTAAACAGAATTTGAACTTGAACAATTCTTCGAATGAATAAAAATAATTCCGTTTCTTATTAAAATAATTATTTTGAAAATAATTTAATCATGTTAGAGGACTAGCGTCAACGCTTGGTAAAATCTTATTGCGAATCGCACTATCACGGCGACCAAGGTCATTCTTCGAGCCAAGTTCGTATTTGACTGCGTAGCTTGGTCCAACCTACATTCTCTATGTCTGATATGTTGCCGTAGCACCGGAACTGTCATAGCGGCACTTATCAGTCTTCCTTTTCAAGAGTATTCCTGGTGTTCTTTGTTTGATACTGCGTTGCTGCGAGGCGACCAAAATATTTATCGTATCATCAGAAAAAAAGGGGAAAAACTAGAGGCGTTTTTCCGCGCTCCCACAAACAGGTTGTAAGTCTATTGTTGCTCGAAAAGAGCGTTTTCGCGGCCTTTTGTGCGGCCCACAAGTGTGTTCCCGCGACCAACAAGATTTTCGTATCTCGCTTTGTGGCTCAAATTCGACAAATAACTGCCGAGGTGATTGTGGAGTGTGTGGCTCGGTTTTGGCGGGAAATTCAAATTTAGCAGCAAAGTAACGTCACAGCAATAAAATTTAAACTTTCTCAAGTATGTAGACATAAAACTGAAGATTCCGTTAACATTGCCTGCAGAAAACCCAATCCAAATACGAAATAGTGTTTCCAAGCTGTGATTTTTGCTCCATTTTGCATCTGTCCTTATTTCAGTACCGAGCAATTTGAGAAATGAACAAATGTCTCCAATCAACCCTTCTTCTGGAATATTTTTTAATCAGTTAAGCCCAAACGTATATTAAGAAGACATTCCAATACGATCCGGCCAGTGCTGTACAAGATTTGAATGAATTGCGCTTTTTGTCTTGGCGTCTGCATGTGTAAACCTCCAGAAACGAACATCCCTATTTTGAAAACGTCACGCTCAGGAGAAGAATGAATGCTCTACGAAGGCCATGTCTGTAAATGCATTCTCCATGGTTTGTTCAGTTATGGTTTCATTGTTCAGGTGTCCTTCAACAAATTATACACGGCTTTGGTTGTTTTAAGCCTTTTCCCAGGTCCATCTAGCAAGAACTCGGCAGAATTCAGATAATCGGCTGTACGCGTCAATAGCAAGGTACGTGAACACTCGTCGGAGAGCAGAACGTGCATGGAAAATAGTGAATCGTGGCATGCAAAGATTAGTGAGGTATCATTACCGGGCTTAGAATTTAACAAATCAAATATGGGTCTCTGGACCTTAGGATCATCTACATGGCGGGTATTTTTCCCCGGAGACGAGAGGGGAAAGTATTCAAACGGTACCGGGGTATTTTTGATTACTGCTGATGCTTGCGGGGTTGGAGAATTGTGGAATGAATGGATTAGGAAAGGAGGAAGGAGTGACTAAGGTAGTGAAAGAAATACTTAAGGCCCATTCACAACGGGTTTTTAGCTAATACTCGGTTCCAGCCAGTTCCGGAAATCGCTCTGTGACCGAGAATTAGCTGGGTTTCTGCCGCTCGCAATTGATACTGGTGCCAGTTTCGGGTACCAGCTAGTCTCGGACCCAAGACGAAATCAGTTCAACTTTTGAGGGTACTAGCCAATCAGATTATTTTAGGAAATATTGAGGAATATTCTTATTGGCTAGTTTCGAACCAAGCCCTCGACTCGCCCGAAGATGGCCGGATCGGGGAAATGTCTAGGCTACTTCCAAGTCAATCTGATCGGATCCCTAATACACCTGCCGAGTTTCATCGTCCTAGTGCATCTGGAAGTACCTTAACTCGCGATCACTGGAATTCTGGGAAACCCCTCTAATCCCCCCCCCCACAGTGTGCCGATCCGATCCATTTGTATCAAAAATGTATTTACAACTTGTCCTTGTCCTTCTCTCACTAAGTTTCATCCCGATCTCTCCACTCTAAGCCTGTCCCGAGATTTCCGGTCCTCCTTCAGTCCCCCCACCCCGGGGTTATCGGATCCGGTCTGGACACGAACTGGGACATCCCAGACCCGAGCTCTTCCCAACTGTCAAGTTTCATTTGAATTCGATGCCCCGTTGAAAGTTATGCTTGCCCCACGATCCCGGATTCCCCTCTCTTCTCCCCCCACGATAGCCAGATCGGGAAAGGACTGTTCCCAAGTCAATCTGGTCGAGTCCCTGATACGCATGCCAAGTTTGATCGTCTTAGAACATCTGGAAGTACATTAACCCGTGATGACCGGAATTCTGGGACCACCCTCCCAACTCCCCCAACAGTGCCCGAGTCCGATCCGGTTATGTCAACGATGTATCTATAGGATTTATGCTTGTTCTTCCCATCAAGTTTCATTCCGACCCCTCCACTGACACGCTCGTCACGATCTTTCCGGTACAACCCCCCCTCCAACTCACCCCACGGTTGTCGGATCCGGTCCAGACGCGAAACGGTGCATGTGAGACATGTGTTCTTTCAAATTGTCAAGTTTCATTCAGATCCGATCACCCGTTTGAAAGTAACGCATGCCTCAAGATTCCGGATTCCCCCTTCCTCCGCTCCCCCCATGATGGTCGAATCGGAGAAGTGACTATTTCGAAGTCAGTTTGGTCGGGTCCCTGATATCTGGAAGTACCCTAATTCGCGATCACCGGACCGACGGAAAAGTGATCGGTATATGGCACTTGGCGGGAAGGCAAGTGCCATTAAAGTCATTTAGCAAATCGCACCATCGTGAATCACTTCACGAAATCTTACGGCAGATCAAGCCTGGTGCCAACGTTCGCTTTTTTTTTAGCCAAGTTCCGTTTTCGACTGCTAGTTTCAAGCTAGTTGCCCACAGAACACGAACTCGGCATCGCAAGCGGAAAAAATCGTGACATCAGGCCAAAAGTACTTTGTCTTTACCAGACTACAGTATTGTGGTAACTAAGCAAACTACGATTCATTTTGACAGTGGAATTGTTATATATCGGTACACCTCTGCGGAGTAAGGAGTGCACTTACATGTGAGTGCCATGCTCGCCCCTTTGAACATGGGTATTGAAAAGGGCTTAATGTACTAGACTGCATAGCAGTCCGGTCTTCAAAGTTATCAGTCTTCCCTTCCTTCTTTGTTTGATATACCGTTTCTGCGAAGCGACTTGTTTCTATCGATTAGAACTGAAATTAACAGCTTTCGCTCGGACACGTGACTTGAGTAAGGATGGTCGGGAACTGCGCAAGTCAGACTCCTTTGCTCCGCGTTTCAAAACAAACACACGCGCCGTTGGACAGAGCTGGATTTGGATTATAAACAGACTCTTTGTACTTTGAATATAAGGAAAATCGAAATACGCAGTGAGTTTGTTTTGATGATAGTTAAAGTTTTAGAATGTTGGTTCTGAACTTTGTTTTGGCAGTGTTTTCAGCCTAGAGGGATCGGGGGTTCGACTAGGAGTTTGGGTAGGCTAGCCCAGTGTTTCCACTTCTCGTGATTTCACATGATATCTCACGTTTTTTTTCAATCTCATTAATTTTTTTTTCCACTCTAATGAGCTCAGGATTTTTCCTCTCTTTTACTTCAGTGTTAAATTAGTGTAAAATGTATTCTTAATAGATGTATTTAATTCTAGATTGTTCATAAACTCGTCTTTCATTCATGGTTGGATGCTTTTGTATTTCATTAGGTGATAGGGGTCGTTTGGAATCCCAAAATGGAGCTCTCCTAGCCTACATAGATGCTTTTGAAAATTTTTGTATGCGACGCCTTTAGTAGTAGTCTTCTTTTGGTTGAAGGGCTAAATAGAAGTAGAAATACGCGTCATTTATGTAGTGCCTGGGGTTAGACTGTCTATTCACATTAAAAGCTACAGTTTGTATACAAGCAGATTGAGGTTTGCCATAAAAAAAGCGAATTTAATTATATAATAAGCTCAGGTTAATTTCTTCTCGGTCACATTCTTGATTTCAACCCATCGCTGCCTGACCTGCTCGCACTGTTTGTATGTGTCATTTGATTTATCTCTTAAATATGGCGGTAATGTGATATTATAGGTGGCCCTTACCTTGGTCCTTACTTTTCTTTGGGATAAAATTAAAGCCCTGCTCAAAAAAATTTCGCCTAAGGCGCCTTTCAAGATGTAGTTTGAAGCTTGAAGGGCAGGTTTGGGGTTTTGGGGCTCGAGAAGTTTGCATTATGTGAGAAGTAGAAAGTTGTACCAGAAAAAAAGGCTGATTTCAGAAAAATTCCCTGTGGCGCTCAGTTTCATTTTGTCCTAAATACAGCCGTCAGAAGCCGCAGTCGCTCAGCAGGGTGAGTGGCGAAAGGAGTGACTAAGCTTGTTGTCTTCTCTCCGGTGAATCCTCATTTCGTTTCCGGGTAGAAGAAGTTAATAGATCAATTTTACAATTTTTTTCTGCTTAGTAGCTAAAATCCGCATGCCTTCTCGGAAATCTCATGATTTTCTCGTCTATCTTCACCAGAAAATCTCATGATTTTCTAGCACAAATCTTATCCGTATCTCATTATTTTTGGACTCCTGCTCATGATTTTGAAAATTTCCGAGTGGAAACACTGGACTAGCCTTTACCAAAATCTGGTTAGCTGTGTTCTTATGAAGCTAGTGTGGTTGGATATAGGCCTCATAAGTTGCAAAAAAGGTTTGCAAAAAGATCGAAAGAAATAGGGAGCCCGAGTTCAAGATATTCAGTATCCTACTGTATCCTTGAGATTGTTATTTAACTTCAGATAGTGTTGTTTTTGGCAAAATTAAAATGACCGTTTTATCTGACGAGTGAGCTTCTCGCAAGCAATCACCGAGACCATGAGCCTCGTTTTTGTTGCAATAGCGCTGCCGCATCGCTGCTGCAGCACTTCTTTGCTTTTGCACAGTATGCGTTTTTGGATTCACTTTCTTCTTGGTTGAAGCGGCAGCGCTGCAGCATCTTGCAGGGAAGCACGGACTTGGTCGGTGAGCAAGTCCGTGGTTCTCGAGAAGCGCTGCATTCTTCCTCGGAAGCGCTGCAGTGCAAAAACGGATATAGAAAGAATCAGTCCGGAATCGGCCGAGAAGTGGACCTGCAGCATGCAACAAAAACGAGGCTCTGGTACGCATCGAAAATAGTGAAACACGGCAAGTGTGAAAATCATTGAACGATCGTTCGGGGGGAAGGGGTAGATATACCTTACGAAATTTGGGTTCGGGTAGGTTGTATTGGAATTTACAGGTATGACTGGTCCTTAAATAAATACTAGCCCTATGGTGATAAGCCAAACAGATGGTAGCCTATACAGGGTCGAGTACAAGCATTCGCTGAATATTTACGGAAGACGATCGCTGACTTTTGCTCGACGCAATGGCTGGGAGACGAATGTTCTTGTCGTTTCGTTATCCATTCTTGATGCCATGCCGATCTAGGTTTTCCTGTAAATATTTATTCACCCTCATAAACCCGCCCTGTAGAGAGACTGTACCCTACCCGACGAAAACGAATATTACTACACCATCATCACGGGAGCATTAACAGAAAAATTTAACATTATGACGTTTAGGACTTTCGAGTTTAAGACTAATTTGTCGGCCTTTGTTAACCATTCTGATTTTCTGAGCCAGTGAGTTGCTTGAAAAGTTAATCTGGCTTCTTCTTGCTGGTATAATAACTTTTGCAAAAGATTTTTCTTCATAATGAGAGTTTGAAGGCTTCAAAGTTTGTACACAAAGACGGAGTCTTGCGTCCTACTGGTCGGTTATGACGGTTTTTTTTAAATCTGACCAATAGGAAGCACGAACCATTTTTGTACAGAAAGTTTGAAGGCTTCAAGCTCCACTTCCTGTGAAATTTTTCTACAAAGCTGTAATTATACAATTAAAAAAGAGCCAGCGAACTATTTCCAACAATTTACAGGCTCAGAATAGTTATCAAACATGGGTAAATCACTGTCAAGTTCGGGAGTCCTATACCTCGCAATCTTAAATTACTCCTTTTCTACCCTTTTCTGTTTTTGTCGGGTAGGCTGCAATCTCTCTATAAGCTTCCACGATGTTGAACCGATTTGAATTCTGTGGACTGATTAACATTCATTCCTGTAAGACCTGCCTGACCCCTATTCAGGATGTGAACCATTTCCACCTTTTAGGGGTAGCTGCATTCTCTTAAGTGTCAGTAAAAGTAATGTTTGCGCATATAACTTGTAATCAAGGAGTTCAGGGGCATGCGACTCCCCTGTATTGCTTGTTTTTAGAGGACCTATACTAGTAAATTTATGATCGTGATAATGACAAGTATTTTACTCATCAAAACAAAAAAGAAAAGTGCAATATGAAGAAAAAGAAACAATTGCATGTTGTTCATTGATTTGAAGACTTTTACGAAGTTCCTGAAGCTGTCCATTAAAAAAAAAACAGAGACAAATTTCTAGTAAAGACATTTCGTTTATGAACTGTTCGTATTTTTCGTCGCTGTTTTTCTCCGGTAACCTGCTACCAGCCAAACTAAGCCAAACCTTACTAGCCAAAATGTTTTTTTTTTGGGGGGGGGGGGTGCAAGGTATTTACCGACTGGCTGGTCATTTTTACCGACTGTTTTTGCAGAAAAAAACGACTATTATTGAGAATTTTTTTTTTTAGAACAAATGACTACTTTTACGAGAAACCGACTATTTAAAAAAAAATCCACTGTTTCCAAGAAAGAAATCGACTGTTTTTAGTGTATTTTTTACCGACTGGCCGACAACATTCGGGTCGTGACGCAACGGTGCCAGGCGTAAATTAGGCGATTCATCTCTCAAACTTTTGCTGATTGTTCTAACACATGGTGTTTTTATGGCACTTGCAGCCTCTGGCTCAAGTGCCATATACCGATCACAATTCCGTCTGTCGGTCTGTCGGTCTGTCGGTCTGTCGGTCGGTCCGAGTTTTTTTGTCCCACATATCCGAGTTAGGGTACTTCCAGATGTGCTAGGACAATGAAACTTGGCAGGCATATCAGGGACCCGACCAAACTAACCTGGAAATAATCAGTTTCCCGATCCGACCATATGGGGGGGAGTGCGGGGCGCTGGAAACTTGCAAATTTAGGGCATTTTGTCACTTTTTTTCTGAGTTAGGGTACTTCTAGATGAGCTAGGACAATGAAACTTGGCAGGAATATCAGGGACCCGACCAAACGAACCTGGAAATAATCAGTTTCCCGATCCGACCATATGCGGGGGAGTGGGGGCGCTCGAAACTTGAAAATTTAGGGCATTTTGTCACACTTTTTCGAGTTAGGGTACTTCCAGATGAGCTAGGACAATGAAACTTGGCAGGAATATCAGGGACCTGACCAAAGTAACCTGGAAATAATCAGTTTCCCGATCCGACCATATGGGGGGGGAGTGCGGGGCGCTGGAAACTTGAAAATTTAGGGCATTTTGTCACACTTTTTCGAGTGAAGGTACTTCCAGATGAGCTAGGACAATGAAACTTGGCAGGAATATCATGGACCCGACCAAACTAACCTGGAAATAATCAGTTTCCCGATCCGACCATATGGGGGGGGGAGTGCGGGGCGCTGGAAACTTGAAAATTTAGGGCATTTTGTCACACTTTTTCGAGTTAGGGTACTTCCAGTTGTGCTAGGACCATGAAACTTGGCAGGCATATCAGAGACCCGACCAAACAAAATTAGGAATAATCAGTTTTCTGATCCGACCATTTTGGGGGGGGGTGGAGGGCAGGGGAATCCGGGAAACTGAGAAGTGTGTAACTTTCGAACGGATGATCGGATTGTAATGAAACTTCATAACTGAAGAGAATATATATCTGTAATGTCCCGTTTAAAGTCTTGACCGGATTCGGTAGCCAGGGGGGAGTTGGGGGGGGGGAGACCGGAAATTTCAAGAAACGGTTAGAATGGAGGGATCGGAGTGAAACTTGCTGGGAAGAACAAGCATCTGCTCTAGATAAGTCCTTTAGACCATTGTACTGGATCCGGACACTTATGGGGGGGGGGGGGGCCGGAATTCCGGTGATGGTGGTTTTTTGGATTTTCACGATGAAACTTGGCAGGCATATCAGGGACCCAATCAAACTGACTTCAAAATAAAAATATTGTCGATCAGATAATGGTGGGGGAGTGGAGGGAGGGGAATCCGCAGGGGAATCCGGGAAATTGAGAAGTGTGTAACTTTCGAACGGATGATCGGATTGTAATGAAACTTCATAACTGAACAGAATATATATCTGTAATGTCCCGTTTAAAGTCTTGACCGGATTCGGTAGCCAGGGGGGAGTTGGGGGGGGGGGGAGACCGGAAATTTCAAGAAACGGTTAGAATGGAGGGATCGGAGTGAAACTTGCTGGGAAGAACAAGCATCTGCTCTAGATAAGTCCTTTAGGCCATTGTACTTGATCCGGACACTTATGGGGGGGGGGGGTCCCGGAATTCCGGTGATGGTGGTTTTGGGGATTTTCACGATGAAACTTGGCAGGCATATCAGGGACCCAATCAAACTGACTTCAAAATAAAAATTTTGTCGATCAGATAATGGTGGGGGGAGTGGAGGGAGGGGAATCCGAAATTTTCAGTCATGTGTAATTTTGGAATGGTTGATCGGATTCGAGTGAAATTTAAGAATTCAACAGAGGACATTTCTCCGATGATTTTTTTCATATCCGGACCGGATCCGGCAACTATTTGGGGGGGGGGGATACGTGCCCCGTTTAGAATGGAGGGATCGGGATGGAACTTTGTGGGAAGAACAAACAGATGCTCTAGGTAAGTCATTTGCTGAATCGGATTGGCTACGTGCACCGCGGGGGAGCTGGGTGGGGTGGGGGGGGGGGTGGACCGGAAATCTCGAGAAACGGTTAGAATGATGGTATCGGAGTGAAACTTGCTGGGAAGAACAAACATCTGGTCCATATAAATCTTTTACATAATTTGACTGGATCCGGACACTTGAGGGGGGGGGGGAGGGGTCTCCCGGAATTCCGTTTTTGGGGGATTTTCACGACGAAACTTGGAAGGCATATCAGGAACCCGGTCAAACTGACTTGGAATAAAAAAAAAATCCTCGATATGATAATCTTGGGGGGGGAGTTGAGGGAGGGGAATCCGGAATATTGAGTCATGCGTAACTTTGGAACGGGTGATCGGATTCGAGTGAAATTTAATAATTAAACAGAGGACATTTTTCTCTTGTGACCTTTTTCATTTCCGGACCGAATCCGGCAATTATCGGGGGGAGGGCGGAAAATACTTGACCCGCTTAGACTGGTGTGATCTGGATCGAACTTTGTGGGAATGACAAACAGATGCTCTGGATTAATCATTTACAGAACAGGATTGGCTCCGGTTATTGTGGGTGGAGTTGGAGGAGGGGGAGGGGGGTCTGGGATTCCGGTGATCGCGCGTTAAGGTACTTCCTGATGTGCTAGGACGATGAAACTTCGCTGGAATATTGGAGACTCAACAACATTTGCTTAGAAATTGCTACTTCCCAAATCCGATTATTCCTTAAAGTACCAATCTTGACCGCAAAGTAAAAAAAATACTTTTAAGCAATATATGCATTTTCGTGATGCCCATCAGCCCATTAGCAGTTTTGCCTCAAGGGTTTTGCTTACAAATGAAGTTCCAGCTCCCTTATAGCGCGCATCTCAACCGCAAAGTCGAAACTTACTCTTGATCAATCAAATCATCTTGACACATGCAAGTGCCATATGAGCTTACAGCTCTTGTTATTTTTATGAATAAACTGAAACTGAAATCACTTTCGTTATGTTGACCAATAATGGTTTCTCGTCTATTCGCTGCTGTATGAGTTAACGCTTTCCAGTATTCCATTTTTCCATTGGATACCATCATTTTTGTTTTTGACAAGTGAGAGACTCCTCGTAAAGTTCCTAGACTGATAGGCCGGAAGTATTGCCTATTTTCTCTTAACCGTTAGGTGTTTGTTTGGTTCGTCGTCATACCCGCTACCTTTGTTCTGGGTAGGGCTAAAGAGTAAAATCGTAACATAAATCGCACATTTGCGACAGTCCAGTTTGTAAAATAAAATGTCCATCTATCTGTTTAAGAACTAATAATTGTAAGTCTTTATTCCCTTGATAGCCATTTGCAGGTCTTCTAACGCAGATCGCCAATCGTGGATACATTAATTAGTTATTACATAATATTCCTGAGCGCAAGCTGACTGGGAAACGTATATTAAAACAATGGCTCACCTACGATGTTTGACAGCGATATTGTGGCCCTGTCTACCAACTGCCTGAAGAGGGCCCTTGAACCAAAATATCACTGTCAAACATCGTAGCTGACTTTTTTAGATAGAACTTTCACATTGTAGGCTACGTTCCCTGAAAGAAGGCAATGCATAGCTAGCGAGGAATTTCGTATGGAAGGAAAATTTCCCCGCCACAAATATGTTTTGCATGTGCGTACATTGAATCTCATGTAATTTATGGACTAAAACCTTTCTTCTAATTCCAGAAACTGCAAGCGTTATAGGAAATGCGCTCATCGACTCTATAGCAATGCTGGAGGTGTGAAGAAGATATGATTATATTTGTAACGTCATAGAAACTGCTACCCTGGACGCCAACTCCACCCTGTGGCTCTGCTGGCCTACCCATCGCTTGCGGAGGCTCTTCTCAAGGTTAGCAAACCATTTTCGCCCTTATTTCAACCCTAGACTGTTGACAACCTCAGTACTACGCTATGTTCTGCCTTTCATATTTCATTTAATATTACGCATATTTCCTATATTTGTAAGCTTCAGAAATCCCCGCCTTTCGCCATTGCTCCGTTTTGTACCTACGACTTTTTACCGCTTTATGGCACTTGCCTTCTGACCAAGTGCCATACCGATCACTTTTCCGTTGGTCTGTCTGCCGGTCGGTCAGTCGGTGGCAAAATTTTGTGGAAACACTGATGATGAAAGTGCCTTTCTGCGATCCCAAGATTACCTATTCAACCCAGAATTGTCTGGCAACGAATGGGGCGATCCAGGGTAAAGTGGATACAAAGTACATTTGTTCGGAATTTACAGCAAACAAAAGAAGGCTAGTTTTCACGTCAAGAGATGTGCTTATTCCTGAAGTACTGCAATCCTAAAAAGTGAAAAAAAGAACAGCAACTAGCTGAAGCTACCGTAAATGGTAAAGAACGAGAGCTAAATAAATGCCACTGAAACTACCGAACTCAATTACTGGGTTGAAGCAAATAATGAATTCCTATACCGAACCACTAACAAAAAAATAAGGAACAGATCGAGAGCGGTATTACAAACGTGTTAGAACCACCTAAAACAACATATTTGATGGTGCAAAACGGATAAGTCAGCTACATTTTATTAGAGCTATATTTCGGCCCTTCTCGGCAAGGGTCCTCTTCAGGCTCAAGCCGTTCAGGCTGGAAAATTAACTTGTGGAAAAACAATGAAAGATTCTTCCTTAAATATCTGACTTTATGAACTTCTTCTCTGAAATTGGTTGGAGTTAAAGCTGGTGCTGTGATTTCATTCTGGACACGGCTGCTGGCACATTAGCTGCTTAAAAATATTGTGTTTACCCCTTAATTTGCCCCCCCCCCCCTCCCCCACTCCTAAATGTAGGGCTATAGAGCCCATCTACGAACTTTGACCTTAAAAATTGACCCAAAGAATCCTCACACCAAGTTTAATCAAAGTATCTCATTCTTTTCGAAAGTTATCGTGCTCACAGACGGACGGACAGACGGACAACTTTTGCGATATCATAGGTATCTCTCCACTTACGTTTTGGGATCCCAAAAATCACTAATTTCATGTGGAAAGTAGGGTATTATCGAAAAACGGTATTTCTGAGTCATTTCATCGTGAAAAGATCATCTCTAGTAAGAGTTGTGCTTTCATCAACATACACTTGTTAAATTGAAGGGTATAGTACAGGTTTCTTATCGCCAGGGAGGTTCGGACAATTTTTGCTATGCGTGAGGGCGGCAACCTCATCCCCTTCCTCTAAAGACGCACAATTCTTAAAAGCTTTAGAATCGCTCGGTACGCCGCGCAAAACGTAGAGGTTTCCAACAAAAGCAGAAAATCCGAAAAAGTCGTCGGACACTTTTTGCGGATGTCAGAAGCCATTATTCTCTCACTCTAAAGGAGTAAATCTGCCATAATCTTTGGTAGTTTAAAGTCACTACGCCATGCAAAACATAGAGGTTGCCAAAATGTGTAACCTGTTTGGACAAGTCGTGAGATAAGAGTTCCTATCGTGAAGGAGCATCCGAAATATGTAAACATCTGAAGAATCGAACGCTAACCAACCATTCATTTCAAGTTTCTCGTTTATTTCATCGGAGGAAACTAGGGCCTGTGGTCGTGCAATATTACGTTCTCCGGCGGTCGGTCGGTCGGTCTGGTGATCGCGAGTTAGGCTACTTCCAGATGTGCTAGGACAATGAAACTTGGCAGGCATGTCAGGGACCCGATGAAACTGAATTGGAAATAGTCAATTCCCCGATTCGATACTCGTGCGGGGAGTGGAGGGATGGGGGAATCCGGAATATTAAGGCATGCATAACTTTCGAACGGGTGATCGGATTTGAATGAAACTTGAGACCACATGCCTCACATGTCGCGTTTTACATCCGGACCGGATCCGACTGTGAGGGGAGTTGGAGGGGGGGGGGGGGATACTGAAAAAATCGTGACACGCTTAGAGTGGAGGGATCGGGATGAAACTTGATGGGACGAACACGCACAGATCGTAGATACATTGTTGAAGTAATCGGATCGGATTCGAGCACTGTGGGGGAGTTGGAGGGTGGGTCCCAGAATTCCGGTTATCACGGGTTAAGTTACTTCCAAATGTGCTAGGACGATGAAACTTGGCAGGCGTGTCAGGGAACCGACCAGATTGACTTGAGAATGGTCATTTCGCCAATCCCGACCATGGGGGGGGGGGAGGAGGGAAATCTGGGATCTTGAGGCAAGCATAACTTTCGAATGGGGCATTGGACACACATTATACTTGACAGTAGGAAAGACCTCGGGTCGCGGATGCCCCGTTTCGTGTCCGGACCGGATCTGATAACTCTTGGGGGGGGGGGGTGAGGGATTAGAGGGGGACCGGAAATCTCTAAGCAGACTTAGAGTGGAGGGATCGGTATGGAGCTTGGTGAGAAGCACGAGGACAAATCGTAAACACATTTTTAGATAGAAACAGCCCGGATTGGCGCATCGTGGAGAGTTGAATTAGAGGGGTTTCCGGAAATCACCGAACGCTACAAATTTGCAGACGATCTGTCCACTCTCCTCCCCAGACTACTCTCTCTGAACATACAGCCAGATCCAGTCCTAACAGTAATGCGAAAGATCGAAGAAGAAGCAAACCAAGTAAAGCTCACACTCAGCCAGGAAAAAACTGTCCTGTTTAGGGTTAACTTCCTTAAACGGCCAGTTCCAGACCCGCCATGCGATGGACCGAAGGCTGTAAAATCGGTGAAGATTCTAGGTGTCCACCTGGACGCCGACCTCAAATGGAATACCCACGTGTCGTCAATCGTCTCAAAAGCCGCCTTCCTCCTAACATCCTTCGCCTACCTTCGCCGCTTTGGCATGAAAACTCAGATCATGGTTGTATACTACAAATGCTACATTAGACCACTCACTGAATATGCTTGCACAGTGTGGCACAGTGCACTGACCATTGATCAAAGCGACAAAATCGAAAGACTGCAAAAAAGGGCCTGCAAAATAATATTGGGAAGTGGTTATGTTGATTATGAGACGAGCCTCAAAGTTCTGAAGCTAGAGTCCCTCAAAGAGAGAAGGCACAAACTGGTTCTGGATTTCGGTCGAAAAATCCTTGCCTCGGAAACACACCGCGATCTTCTTCCGGGTTTTGAGACACGCCAAACTCAACATTCCACCAGGCTCAGAGAGAGAACTAAAAACGCAGCAAAGCTGGAACAACCGCCTATCCACACATCCGAACGGTACCTGAAATCATTTGGTTCGTACTTAGTAAAACATTGTAATAATGACCTAGAAA
Source organism: Branchinecta sandiegonensis (assembly GCA_030848855.1). Classification (NCBI taxonomy): domain Eukaryota; kingdom Metazoa; phylum Arthropoda; class Branchiopoda; order Anostraca; family Branchinectidae; genus Branchinecta; species Branchinecta sandiegonensis. The sequence goes on along the minus strand of JAUPMV010000016.1, from coordinate 15,631,934 downwards.
AAAAATCAATAAAATGCTGTGAATAATTTGTTTTTGTAAGTGTTCTGTAAGTGTCTTAAATTGTTGCCGACTTCCGCTGTTATTTTTGTCACCGACAAGAATATTAAGGTGAAATAAAATGAATTCGAATTTGAATTTGAATTCCGGTGATCACGCGTTGGGGTACTTACCGATGCACTAGGCCGATGGACTTCGGCAGTTGTATTAGGGACCCAATCAGATTGACTCGGAAGCAGTCATTTTCCTGATCTAGCCACCTTCGGGGGAATAGAGGGAACAGGAATCCCGAGTACCAGAATTTTGTCATGCATAACTTCTGAACGTCGGTTCCGAAGGAAACTTGATAATTGACAAGAGGACGTGTTTCTGATCTAACGATACACTTTCATAATCTCCAAGGGTACATGATCATTTGTACCTCAAGTGCTTACAAATGAGTTTTTTGCCCCCTTAAAATGCGTTTCTTAACTGCAAAGTGAAAAAAAACTTTCAACCAAACGATACATTTTCGTGATTCCCAAGGGCCCGTGATAATTTTTGCATCAGGGTTTTTGCTTACAAATGACTTTCCAACATACTTAAAGCGCCAATGCTACCGCAAAGTGGAAAACATTTTTAAGAAACGATACATTTTTTTAAATTCCCAAGGGTCCATGATCATCTGTTCCCCAAGTATGTTGCTTCCAGATTCATGCCTAGCCCCCTTAAATTGCGCATCGTAGCCGCAAAATGTAAAAAAAAAAATACTTTCGAGCAAGCATACACTTTCCTGACCCAAAGGCCCATGATCATTTGTGTACCACTGCTTTTGCTTACAAAATGGATTCATAGCCCCCTAAGGTGCGCATTGTAACCGCAAAGTGTATGGCATATTTTTTACTAAATCATGCATATTCATGAATCTGAAAGGCCCATATTCGTCTGTGCTTCAACACAGCGCAGATCTCAGCTGATACCCTTAGCTACTATACGTTTGCTCAAGTGCCATGTGAGCTTACAGCTGTTGTTTTGGACTTCAATGGCCTATTTTTGTTTGAATTTATTATCATTATTCCATCAAGATTGGCCCAAGAGGACCTAGATATGGAGTATATAAAGTAGAAGCTCATATGGAACTTGCAGGGCTGGGTAAGGGGATGAAAGTAGGAATTTGCCAATATGTTGGTTTGTTGGGCTGTAAGCAAGACCCTTGAGATAAGAATGATCACGTGCCCTTGGAAATTACGAGAATGTATAGTTTGGTAAAAAGTATTTTTATTTTTGCATTTGGCTGTGATGATGCTCCCTTTAAGAGCTCTAGAAATTGATCTGTAATCAAAACCCTCGAGGCAAAAATGATCACGGGCCTTTAGGATCATGAATATATATCTTTCGGCAAATTTTGATTTTTTGACTTTTCTGTTAAGATGCGCAATTTAGGAGGCTGGAAATTCATTTTGAAGCAAAAACCTTGTGGCATAAAGACCGTGGGCCCTCGGGGATCATGAAATATATCGTTTGGGCAAAAGTTTTTTTTTTTACTTTGCGGTTAAGAGAGCTTTAAGGGAGCTAGAAATTCATTTCTAAGCCCATGAGGCAAAAGTGATCGTGGGCTCATGCGGATCATGGAAATGTATATTTTGCTTAAGAGTATTTTGGTACTTTGCGGTTAAGATGAGCACTTTGAGGGATGCTCGCATCTGGGAAGTGACACCCTGACGAGGACCCTTGCCAAGAAGGGCCGAAATATCGCTGCTAAAGCATCGTAACTGACGAATCTGTTGTATGCATTATTTGAATATAAGTGACAGTCTCTAGGCCAATCTGGTTAAGTCCCTAATGTTCAGGCCAATTTTCATCGTCGTTTCATCAAGATCCGATCGCCCGTTCGAAAATTACACATGCCTCAGAATTCCGAATTCCCCGTCCCTCCACCCCCCCCCCCACACGAAGGCCGGATCGAAGAACTGACCATTCCTGAGCCAATCTTGTCAAGTCTCTAATGTTCAAGCCAACTTTCATCGTCCTAGCAAATCGGGAAATACCTTAAAACGCGATCGCCAGAATTCCGAACCCCACCCTACAACTTCCCCCCAGGTGCCCGAATTCGATCCGGTTCTGTCACTGATGTACCTAGGGCTTGTGCTTGTTCTTCCCACCAAGTTTCATCCCAATCGTTCCACTCTAAGCGTATCACAATATTCCGGCCCCCCACATTTATCGGATCCGGTCAGGACTTGAAATGGGACATATAAGACACGAAATCTTTCCAAATATGAAGTTTCATCAAGATCCGATCACCCATTCGAAAGTGAAACATTCCTCAAGATTCCGGATTGACCATCCAAATTGACTATTTCCAAGTTAGTCTGTATCAGGCCCTGATATGCCTGCCAAGTTGCATGGTCCTGGTACTTCCGGAAGTACCCTTACTCGACAAGTGGACCGACAGACAGACAGACCGACCGACCGAAAAATTATCGGGATATGGCACTTAATTGAGCGAAGCTACAAGTGCCATAAAAAGAACGAAACAAGGGCTACGACCTCATATGGAACCTATTACACGTAGGTGGTACAAGAAAGTAGATGAGAACGTCACAAAATACCCCCCCCCCCGTCCGAAATTGCGGTTTCACTCAGGTCTGAGCATTTCCGGCATCGTCTCAGATCATCTAGGGCAACTGGCTAAAATAAAAGCAAAATTTCCGGCATCGTCTCGGATCATCTAGGGCAACTGGCTAAAATAAAAGCACGTCTTTCGACAAGGCATTGAAACGTTAAGCAATATATACTATATTTGTTTTAACAGTCTTTGTGGTGTGTCCTTTCGAATATTGACGATTTGTTGTTGGTCTCATCTTGTTTATGTGTGTTGTTGAGGAGGTTACATGCTAGTTGTCCCGGTTCACGTACCGAATGGTTAGCTGTAAGCGGAGCGTCCAGCTGTTCTTTTCGCAGAGCACATCGAACGACCGTAGACGAACAGTTTTCATTCCGCTTGCTATATTTTAAAAGAAATCTCTAAACGAGAAAAAAAGTTGGGAATTAGGGGTATACCGACGATTTTGTCTGGCAATGTCCAGATCCAGAACTAGAACCACTGGGTCCTACATTGTCGCTGGTCCCTTTCGGCCTTTCTGTAGAATAGGGCAGACGACCACTGCAGTCGCCTCTATTTGTAGATTTTCTACCAAGAAGAAGTTGACGAGGGCTTTATAGATTTGGTGTTCGGTCTTCTGCTCTTCAGCTGACCTTGGGTTCGTTGAATGATCTTAAGTTATAAGGCTACGACTACATCTTTTGAATTGAGCGGCAACAGCGCTACGCCGTGTTGGATACAACAGCATCTAAGGATGGGCGACGGCAGTAGTAGATAATCGGTGGTGAATCGAACGCGGCTCTTGTTGATAACGTTACGTTTCTAGACGTCACTTTCTCCACCGCGACGCGGCACTCGGCTCCATGCTGGGATCATCGACAGACGCCCTTCGGGCTGAACACTACCCCTCCGCAAATGCCCACCAGACGGGACCAAACGTGAAAACCTTTCAAGCCTATCTACCCGCCTGTCATAAGACGTACTCCTGTGTTCACTGTAGAGCCCATCTAGCCAATCACGATGAGCTTATCTCTAAGGTAAGTGCTGCCGTCTTGACTACATGCATTTCTAGATAATAATCAACTAGTAAAACGCTCTGCTCCTGGTCGTTCTTTGACCTACGCGCCGTTTCTGATTAAAAAAAAAAATTCCTCTCTGCATTCGTGAAATCCACCTTCTCCTTCCACGAAAATATCATAAACACTGACACTACTGCAAATGCGTTCACCTCCGTCCGTCCTGGATGAATGGTTAGCACTGTGAACTCACAAGCGAAGGATCGCTGGTTCGAGTCTCGGTGGTGCCTACCGTTTTGTTTCGGCGACAGTTAGTGGCGTTTCCCTACAAGACAAGCGAAAGTCGACCAGCTTCAAATAGGTACCTAGAGAAACATCGGGAAAAGCACGGGAAGTGTCCGATGATTTGCCCCTTCACCTTGTTTCTTATAAGTTTATAATAATAATAATAATAATAATTTATTTCTTACCCACAAATTCCAGAGGAAAAACAAGTGGAGTACAATAAAGATAAAGAAAGGAAGAAAATACTTAAATAACTATATATACAAAAACACTAGCACATAAACAGGGGAGTAAGAGGGTGGTGTGGTGAAAACCGAGAATAGGTTGAGCCCGACAGCTTCATGTGTAGCATTAGTAATTTCTCCGAAATAGCTGGAACACAGTAGGCTACTTACGAATAATTACTCTATTCCGATGCCAAGGGGGGAGGTAAAGAAGGAATTTACAGGAACGAAAATAACTCTTTGCTCGCCCTCTGTAAACAGTCGGCGATGCTTGGATCATTCCCAAGTTCTTTCCATATGAATTCGTTCCACATGAATCAACAGTGTTTAGTTAGCAATGTCAAAATCGAGTTGAGAGTTTTAAATATCTGCCTGTAGTAGGCTAAGCTCATCCTTACGAACTTTTTAAATGTCTCTTTTCGTTTATATTTATGTTCTTGCTCGAAACGTGTTGCTGTGTAGGAGAATGATGTTTCCGAACAAGAGAGGAAAACACACAAGAAGCTTGAAGCTTGTCCAGGTTTTGATAGCACAGTTGGTACGATATTTTATTTTTATTTTAAATAACCGAAACTTGGACATACCAGTCCTAATCCAGACTTGAGGTTCTTCTTGACACAAACCTACTCTCTCATGTTGGTTACCGGAATACCAGCCAATCCACTCTCAGTAAGTTTCATAATCGATAGCACAAGGATGCGCAGTTTCAACAGACCACACTTGGACGTAATCTGTTGTAATTTTGAAAACGTTGTGCATTAAGTGTTGTGCGTTCATTGCCAGGAAGAGCCGAAGAAGCATCTGCTGACTTTTCCTATATAATGACGATAAACAAAAAAGTCACGTGATGCTTTGTCGGTGTTTTTGGGATTACATCTCAAGTGTTGTCTGTTGTAACTGCGCATCCTTGTGTTATCCGTGATAACTTCTGACAGTGTAGTGACAAGTCAGGTCACTTAGGCTACCAACCTTGGAACTCCCATTTGATGTTGGGCAGCGCTGGGAGGGGGACAATTGAAAATAGTTCTGGATCAGCTCCTTTAAGTTTTCAGCCCTATTAACGTTTGTACGTGTCTGTGCTTTGTTGAGAAAAAGTTTCGAGTTTCCTAGTATTTTTTTTTTTCAGTCATTCCAAGGAAGTCAGGGACGAGCATACTTATTCAACTCAGTGTAAGTTCTTTTTTCTTTTTTTGAGTGTGTAAAGGGGTATGTTATTATCATAACTTGTGTTCCTTGAAAACTCCATAAAAATCTGCTTGAAAAGCAATTTTTTCAGATTTTTTGTTCGACAGATTTCTTGGGGGTACGGTGGTTGCGTTCCAGGAATTAAAATATCGTTAACAATCGTCAATTTTATTTCGGGGCGGGGCTGACTTCAGCTTTAACGATCGTGAACTTTCCAAATTCTACAATTGTTAACTTTTCCCAACGATGCTCACCAACCATCGTTACAAAATAGTTAACAACCGTTAAGCTCTGGAACGGAAATCGTAGGTGGGCGGAGCTTAACTTTTGAAATCAGAAACCCGGAACGCAAAAAGTTAACAATTGTTAATGGACTCCTCTTCATTGTTCTGCCTCTAGCCTCTATATACCTAGCTCCCTTATGGAATTATAAGTTTCTAAAATGCCTACCTTTCTCCATTGTTCCGTTTTGTCCTTACGAATTTTTAGCGCTTTTTCGGTCGTTCCGAGTTTTGTCCGTCACACAACGCAAAATTTGCCGGAATCTTCAACGTCCGTTGACAACTCTTTCACCCTTACGGATATGAGAATCTTCTGTTTTTGACCTCTTTTATTTGCTTAGTTTTCCCACTTTTTAACCACGGCGCGTTCAGTTTTCAAATGTTTTGCCCCCAGCCGCCGCGTCGGAGAGCAGGGAGGCTGGATAGAGTCGACAAGCGCTAACAAGAAAACCACTAAATCCAGGTGGAAAGTATTTTCGAAAAAGTTTTTTCTGAGCCATTTCAAAGTGAAAAGATCATTTCTAGTAGGAATTGTGCTTTAAATTGTGGAACGCAACCTGTGTCTTTGCTCAACAAGGTGTCCAACATTGTAGCACTGCACCCTAAAGTTTATGACTGGCCTGATTGTCCTATGTCTGGATGAAGTCTCATCGAACAAGAATTGATATCCCAGTTTGTGACCCCTCTGATGACTTAATTGACCGTGTTTCGATCTATCAAACTATTTATTACAACCGTAACAGCGTGGGCAAAAATTGGAGAAACACTGAAGAATGTAAAAATTGATAAAACATGTGACGAATAACCTCGGATACCGCTCCAAATATTTTATTGGCGGAGGAGGAAGTTTGGGATCTTTTTGAATTGCCGTCGTCTGTTTTTTTTGCAATCAAAGAGAAAATAAGTGCTTAATCGCGTTTCCCCAGGTGAAAACGCACCTGCACGATTTTTTGGCGGCAGATGAAGTTTGGGTTTTTTTCAATTGCCGTCGGCTGTTTTTTGCAGTCAAAGAGAAAGGAAGTCAGGGGTGGGAGTGAGACCTATATATCCTATATGTCCTTTATTTTTAAACTTGTCCTATAATATACTATATTGAGTCAAAAACCCTATATTCTCCTATATTTCATCTTTTGCTGTTTTTTTCGTAAATTTCGAAGTTAATTCTGCCAAAACTGGGCAAAGGTCGAAGTAAGAAATTTGCAGGTCCCAAGATCTACTGTGTGGTGGAAAAAGAAGGCTTGTTGAAGCTCAGAAGAAAAATGATCCTGTAGGAACTGAATCTGCAAAAACTCTCATTGAGCTTTCGGAGAGCAAAGTGAGTGAAAGTGTTGCAGACCTTTCTGCCCTTCAAGACAAGACCAAAGGTGTGGATGGGATCCCAAAAATCTAATATTTGATCCAGACAATTGGGTCTTGTCTTCGCCAGGCTAATCATCAAAGAAAACCATAAGCCATATCTATTTTGACGATACTGACCGAAACTTCCTGCTTTACTTCTGCCAAATTTGTGGTTCCGCCCGAACTCCGAGCGAACTACTAGTCCAGCAAAAAAAGAAAATTCAGAAACGAATCCAGCGTATCTCCTTATCCCCATAAAGAACATCTAGTCAACTTTAAATAAAACTTTGACTTGAATCCGGTTACAACCAGATTCTAGACTAATTATATGTCCGGGTAAAGAATGATTGTCATATACAGACAGCGTCTCTTCTTGCCCCTAAATCTGTCATCTAATCAACTTCAGATAAAACTTTTGCTTGTATCATATTTTTCGGTTTTGGCCGGATTCCAGGCGAACTAGTTGTCCGACGAGAAAATGGTTTTCACCGTCATGTTCAGCATGTCCTCTTACCCTGAAATCGAACATTCAATCAACTTAAAATGAAACTTTTACTTTTAACCAACTTCCCGGTTTTCGCCGGATTCCGGACGAACTACTTCTCCGGCGAGAAAATGATTTTCACCATCGTGCTCAGCATGTCTTTTTACCCCTAAATCAAACATTTAATCCACTTCAAATGTAACTTTTAGTTTTAACCATCTTTCCTGTTTTGGCTGGATTCCGGACGAACCACTTGTCCGGCAAGAAAATAGTTTTCACCATCGTGCTCAGCATGCCTTCTGACCCCATAATGGACTATCACATTAGCTGCTTAAAAATATTTTTTTTGTCCCTTAATTTGACCCCCCACCCCCAAATGTAGGGCTACAGAGCCCATCTACGAACTTGACCTTACCCTTGACCCAAACAGTTTTCACACCAAGTTTCATCAAAATATCTTATTCCCTTCGAGAGTTATCGTGCTTACAGACGGACGGACAACTAATACGATGTCATAGGTATCCCTCCACTTACGTTTTGGGATCCCAAAAAGAGGGAAAAAGCAGATGAAAAGCAAAGTGGTCTCATGGAGAAGCTTTCTTCATTTAAAAGGCGCTGTTGACACTCAGTTTGACGTGGTTGTGTGGTTTTCTGGTCCTTTTATGAAGTTTTCACGAAGTCAATCAGTAGTGTGTTCGTAGTTCTTTAATTTTGTATTTGATCTCTGTTTATGGATAAAACTTACCCGTCAAAGTCTCACGTCTTGGATACTATGTTTTTTGGTTTAAGGTGAGAAGTTGTTTCACCAGAATCGTCCTTTGTTATTTTCCAGAAGATCGGTCCTGAGATTTTTTCATCCAAATAAGCTGTTTTTTTTATCCTATTTTGTCCTATATTTTGATGTGAAAAATCCTATATCCTATATACATTTTAGCCTTAGGTCACTCTCAGGCCTGAAGGAAGTGCAAAATCGCGTTTTCCGAAGCGAGCACCGAAAAAAAAACCCACCGGTATGTTTTTTTACGGTGGAAGAAGTTCGGGCTCTTTTAAATAGCCGTAGTCTATTCTCTGCAGTCACAGAGAAAAGAAGTGCAAAAAGCGTTTTCTGAGAGGAGTGCCGGAGAAAACCTACCTTCACGATTTTGTTGGAGGCGGAAGAAGTTCTGGTTCTTTTTAATAGTCGTCATCTATTTTTTTTGCAGTCAAAGAGAAAAGAAGTGCAAAATCGCGTTTTCCAAGGCGGGTGCCAAAAGATCGCACCTACACGATTTTGTTGGCGGCGGAAGAAAGCTTAGGTTCTCTTTTCGCACCGGTCGTCTATTTTTTGCAGTCAAAGAGAAAATAAGTGCTTAATCGCGTTTTTCCGAGGTGAGTGCCGAAAAAACGCACCTTCACGATTTTGTTGGCGCCGGAAGAAGTTAGGGTGCTTTTTAATATACGTCGTCCAGTTTTTTGCAGTCAAAGAGAAAATAAGTGCGTAATCTTGTTTTCCGAAGAGAGCGCAGGAAAAAACGCACCTACTCGATTTTGCTGGTGGCTGAAGAAAGTTCGGGTTCTCTTTTAGTAGCCGTTGTCTATTTTTTTGCAGTCCAAGAGAAAATAAGTGCTTAGTCGCGTATTCGGAGGTGAGCATCGGAAAAAAACGCACCTGCTCGATTTTATTGGTGGCAGAAGAAGTTCGGGTTCTTTTTTAATAGCCGTCTTCTGTTTTTTTGCAGTAAAAAGAAAAATAAAGTGCAAAAAAACGCGACTGCGATGTCTGAGATAATGAATAACGGAAGGCGAAAGATGTTTGGGGGGAGGTAATTTATTTTAAAGCTGGGTTGTCGGGAGTAGGTTTTAAAGTGGATGGTGAGTTTAAGGGGGGGGGGAGGATTAGCTATTGGGGAGAAAAGAAGGTTTATAGGAAAAAATAGATTAAAGAATGGCCCTTACTTTTGCCCGATGTGTGGAAAGATGGATGAGGATGTGTTCCACTTTGTGTGTGAATGTGAAGGATTGAGTGATTTAAGGGTCGAATTATTTGGGGTGGGAATTACTAGGGAGGAGTGGCTACTAGAAAAAATGGGAAGCACAAATATGGGGGATATCCGTAAGGTGGCTAGATTCCTCCGAGTTTGTTTGGACCATAGAGAGCAATTTTTGTAGTTTGCTGTGTTTCCTTTTTGTTTTGTTGCCATGACCCCAAGGTTTTTTTGTGCAATAAATTCATTCATTCATTAATATGTTTTGCGGCGAAGTTCGCTTTATAATCAGCTTACGACCGAGTTGGGCACGTGTTCGTTCACATAAAACCAAAATAAATCGTTATAAGTAAATCACCAAAATAAATCATCTCGGGCTTGCAAAACAGACACGTTTGTATTCGTGCTTTATCTTAATGATGATTATCTATAGGAATGACACGCTTACCATCGTTACTCACGCTTGTAATTATGGCCGAATTAAGTGTTCAAAAGGCAGATTTCTTATTTGGAAGATTTATAAAAAAAATGCTTAAAGCGCATTAGACAAAGGAAAGTGAGTAATTTATTTGTGTACCGCTATTTTGAAACGCGGAGGTTATGAAAAGAAAAGAAATAAGAACATACAAAAATAGAAAATTGTCAGTCTTCGGTCAGGAAATAGCGTCGAACGTCATGCTAAGGTTGGGCCAGTTGCCTACGGGTTTTTATGGCACTCCGACCAAGGTTAATGAGGTTAATGGAATTGGTTAATGAGTAATGGAAGTTGGAGTACCCACATAAAGGAAATGGCTACTAGAGGGAAAGCAGCAGTGGCAGCAATATTTAGAAATAAAACTTTAACCGGATTAAAGAATTTGAAGATGCACACAAATATTTTTAAATCTAAAGTAATGTCTACAGTTCATTACGGGGCAGAGGTTTGGGGTTTTGAAGCGGCAGCCCAGCTAGAGACAATCCAGCTACAATATTATAAGCGGCTGTTAGGTCTACATGCATCGACCCACACTCAGGTACTTAAAGGGGATTTAGGTATTTTTTCTCTTAGAAAACAAAGGTTAGAACAGATGTTAAAATCATGGCTGCGTATAATTCAACTGCCGGACAGTAGGCTTTTGAGAGCAGCTTATGATGACCTTTTAATACTTGGAAAGAAAAAAACTTGGCCGTTCCAGATCAAGTCAGTCTTAGACCAAGTGGGAATGTCTTATGCTTGGAACGGCGGGTTAGGCCCTGCCAGTGGACACCAAGAAATGCTACGCCTGATAGTAAGTATCCTAGAAGACCAGGAAAAACATAAGTGGCATAGCGTAGTTAGGACGTCAGAAACCCTTCAATATTATCTGGAGATAAAAAGAGTGTACGAGTCAGAGTTTATTTTAAGTTAAACCGCCCATCACAGTATCTTACATACTGGATACAGTTGAGGGCAAATTGTCTACCACTTCGGGGAAGAAAAAATATGTTTGATAAATGGAAGAACCCAGGAAGCAGGCGACCTTGCCCTTTTTGCGAGATTGAAGATGATGGTTTAGACCATTTTTTTACTAGGTGCCATACGCTTTCAGGTTTGAGGGAGGATATGTTTCGGGGAATTAGTGTTGCCCTCCCTGGTATCTTATTAAGTACTTCTGTGCAGGTAATCTGTAAAGTAGGGCGATACATTGATAGTGCATTAAAACTTGAACTTTGTTAGGAGATCCATTGATTTGTTTAAGTTTGCGTACGTTTATTTATGTAATGTGTTTGTGTATATGGCCTTCGGGTTTTTTCTGATTACACACTTTATACCGATTACTTTTCCGCCGGTCTGTCGGTCAGTCCGGTGATCGCGAGTTAGGGTACTTCCAGATGTGCTAGGACGATGAAACTTGGCAGGCATACTAGGGACCCGACAAAACTAACTTGGAAATAGTCACTTGCCCGATCCGACCATCGTGAAACTTGATACTGGGAAAGACCTCGTGTCTCCGATGCCCGATTTCAAGTCCAGACAGGATCCGGTGAACGTGGGGGGAGTCGGAGGGGGGAACCGGAAATCATGTGACACGCTTAGAGTGGAGCGAAAGGGATGAAACTTGGTCGGAGGAACTAGCACAAGACCTAGGTACATTATTAAAGAACTGCACCGCATTCGGGCACTGTGGGGGAGTTCGAGGGGGGTTCCGGAATTCCGGTGATACGGAGTTAAGGTACTTTCAGGTGGCCTGGGACCATGAAACTTAGCAGGCATATCATTGACCCAACCAGATTGACCTGAAAATAGTCGGTTCCGCTATCCGACGATCGTGGGGGGAGTGGAGGAGGGGGTAATCCTGAGTCTTGAAGCATATATAACCGTCGAACCTGTGATCGGATCTTAATGGAATTGGAAAGAACTCATCTCTCAGATGTCCCATATCAAGCTAGGCCCAGATCCGATGAATGTGGTGGTGGGGGGGGGGGGCGGAAGTCGTGACATGCTCAGAGTGGAGCGATCGGGATGAAACTTGGTGGAAAGAACAAGTACAAGCCCTAGATACATCAGTGATACAACCGGACCGGATTCGGGCACCGGGGGGAGTTGGGGGGGGATTCCGGTAATCGGAGTTAAGGTACTATCAGCTGTGCATGAAACTTGGCTGAAACATTGCAGAATTGACACGATTGGCTTGGATCGGACAATCCCTTAAAGTGATAATGATCAACCTTAAAGTATTCTGATCTTAACCGGAAAGAATAAAAAATACTTTTAAGCAGAATTTACGTTTTCATGATCGCCATTAGCCGCCCTGTGTTATCTGTCACGAAGCTTCTGAAATAGCAGTTTCAGGATGACATATGTTATATATTTGACCGTTTTACATTTCACTCATTGATTTTGTTTCTTTAGTGTCAACGTCGGATGTGGTCCAGCGGAAGAGCGGGTTTTATTGACCGGACTTCACGCCGTTGCAGACATATACTGCGAATGCTGTAAAACTACTCTTGGATGGAAATATGTAAGTCGTTTTTTTTTCTATCTGCACCCGCCGGATAATTGCAAGTTCTTTTCGTCCAGCTACAGTGACTGAAAGGACATGTCATACTTATGATAGTAATTAATTCTGTATTCAATTAACGCATAAAACGGATACGTCAGCTACGATGCTATAGCAGCGATATTTCGGCCCTTCTTAGCAAGGGTCCTCGTAAGGCGGACGAGACGAGACAGCCTGACGAGGACCCTTGCCAAGAAGGGCCGAAATATCGCGCTAAAGCATCGTAGCTGACCATTTTCTGCATTATTTGAATATATGTTTCAAAGTCAGCTTGGGCTCAAGGAAAATTCATTCTACTTCCGCAGGATTGCCGTCCATCTCGTTCCCTAGATTCTTTACTTCATATGTGTATCCTATCTCCGCTATTAGCATTACACTGATTATCACGCTTGCCACATTTGTTCTCTTTAAGTGACATATCAGGCTCCCGAGTCCCGATCATTTTTTCCGAGAATCTGATCGATCTGAACACCGCTCATGCAAATTTTGCCATGTTTGACATCCAAAGCAAGGGATATGGAAAGAGGCTAAAAACAGGCGAAGCCTTGCGTAATTTGCTGTAAGCTCAGTTAATTTTTAAAGTAGTGAACTATAATAATATAATAATAATAATTTATTTATGATCCATCATACACTCAAAAAGAGAAAGACGGAGTATAAATGCGACAACAAGGAAAAAAGTAAAGCCCACTTGGTTGCACGGTGTCGCAAGCTCTCGATTTTAAGGGAATCTTGCTGGATACTGTTTCCTGATATCATGAAGAGCACATCTCCAGGTGCAATTAGTGCAGTATCTATATTCGCATCGAGTGTTAAAATGAAAGTTGATCGGGCGAGTGCAGTTTAGTTTATGTAGTGTGATAACAGTATTTATTATGAAGTTTTATATTTAGTTGTTTGTATATGGCCCTAAGGCTTTAAATACATTATTATTATTATTATTATACGGAAAGACATAACTCTCGTAGAAAAAAGTAAGAACAACGAAAAAACTATCAGCAGAAACACGATGTAGTGCGAGGTGTCCTTAACATTAAAAAACGGTAGATTTCTGGAGAGAAGGAGTCCTTCACCAACAAGCATTGCCCAAGGACAATACAGCTCCATCAATACTCAACCTCACATCGCGTATGCCCATAGAACAGAACAGATTTTTTACAAAGTCCCAAACATTCGAGAGAATAGCACTGGAACTTTAAAAAAAAAAAATTGGTCTAAGAAAATTTCAGATTTTAGCACTTGTAGTTTCGGATGAAGTTGGGGAAAAGGTAGTAGGAAAAGGTGAATTAGAATTTTATATATCAGTTATATTTTGTTTAAGTTGAAGTCCTATGTTATCATGCTGTGAAACAGATTTTCAGGAATACACTGTAAAAAGTTTTTCCGTATAAAGATTAAAGATAACTGCAGTATTTGCTACTCGGATTAATCTTACCCGATGAAAAATTTATCTCAAAATAGTAGTATGATTGTACGAAAAAGTAGCATGCAGTACTAACTGATGCTACTACATTCTTCTACTTCAAGGCTACCGTCTTACTGCATCCCACTGCATGCTACTATTAGCCAGACTGGATGCTACTATGGCAAGACAGGATGCTACTGGATACTACTTCATAAGATTGGACCGGTCTGAGGCACATTAAATGATAGTATTCTTTATTATTACATAGTATTCCATACAACTGTTTCGTATAACTACCATAGGCTACAACTACGCAGGCTATAAATTTTTCATCGGGTATCTCTACGCAGATAAGATTAATACCAAATAGAGATAAGATGAATCTGAGTAGGCAGTTAACTTTAATCTTTATACGGAGGGACTTTTTGCAGTGTAATACGATGATTGATTGATTGATAGGAGACGAACGAAACGAGGCAGCGCTAGGATGACTCAACGGGGGGGGGGGGGGGAGCGAGGAAGAGCTTCTCTTCGCATTTCTTTCCAAATCGGCGCTAGTTTTTCCTCCAATTTCGCATGTATAGATCTTACAGATGGATTATAGATCTTACAGTGGATTATTTACAGTAATTATAAATTTACAAATATCGTTTTCGATATCGATATTTACTTTTTTATTTACTTTTACACGATAAACCCGATATTTTGTCCGATGTATCGATATATCCTTATCGATATCTCATAATCAAACCTTAAACGTCAGATAGTTTCGCCCAGCGACAAGGTCGATGATCCTCTTGGGTTGTTGCTGGTTTGGGTGACTGGTCGTGCTAGATGTTTAGAGTGATTTTTGTTAGTTCCTGGTAGAGGATTTCGTAGCATCCCACTGGTAATTCGAAGGTTTGGATTCCCACTCTTTGTCGATTTTTTGATTTGAATGAGTCCACGCCCTGTGGTCCTGTGACACGGTGTTCCAGTTTTGCACCACTCTGGTTGAAAAGAAGTGGTTCCGGAGCAAGTTCCGACAGTTGTGGCTTGTTATGTTCTCCCGATGTCGTATTACAGGAAAACAGGAGGAAAATCTTTTTCTTTCGATGGTATTTTGAGAAGTTCCGAAGGAGATTTTATCGCATGCTTTCCTCCAGCAAACTGTGGCAAAATACTTCTCCTTGGAACAAAAAATGGTTTCTGTACATTTGTTAGCACTTTACTTGGCAAAGAAACCTTGGGCTGATTTTGATGGTTTGCTCTCATTTCTAGGTGAGTTTAGTACCTTACATCCTGTCGCAATTTAACTTTTCCGGCTGCTCTATTTATTATAGACAAAAATTAACCACATACTCTACTTTATCAATTGTCTCAACCGTTTAATTAGCTAATTAGGCAATTTTCTTTGCTCCCGGAGCTTTATAAGCTCGTTGTGTGAAAGGTTTTTACACTGTCTGAAGTTTAATAACAGATAACAAAGGATGTGCCGTTTTAACAGATAACACCTAGGACGTTAGCTTTTATGTTTTTCAAACGTTATGCATAAAAAGGATTGCCCGGGTGACCTGAAAAACCGCCGAAAAAGCATCTGTTGGCTTTTCCGATATTTATGATGACAAACGAAAAAGTCAGCAGGTGCCTTTTCGGCGGTGTTTCGGCCTTCTTTTTATGCATAACTTTTTAATGCGTAACGTTTGAAAAACATGATAGCTAACATCCTAAGTGTCATATTTTGAAACAGCGCATCGTTGTGTTATTTGTTATGACACTTCTGAAACTGATATGCTATTTATTTTTACCACTGGCTGCATCCTTTAATTAGCTAATTAGGCAATTTTCCTTGTTCCTCGAGTTCTATAACCTCGTTGTTGGAAGGTTCTTACTGCGGCTCTAAATTTAATTGTAATCCCGCCACAGAAATGCTTCTCCTGGCGATGCATATACCGGATCCTGGAGTTCTAACTTGGAAGTGCGTAGTTCGGAGTTATCTTGGCGACCGTATCGATTCGATTTTGAGTTATGAGGAGTGAGGGGTTTCCCCCTCTAAAAGAGTGTTTCCGCGGAAAATCAGCGGCGAATTAAAGACTAGATAATGAAATTAGCTACTCTGTCAAACAGAGGGACATAAAACTGAGGACCCTCTGGTACAGAATGTAAAGACGTAAGCCTCAAGTTCTACAGTAGAGGTATGCGTATGTGAACAGTTACTTTAATGTGAACATTGCAGTTTTGGGCTAAATGGCAAAATGAAGATCCAAAATACCTATACCCCTAATTACCTACTTTGGCTAACTGGTAGTTAGCTGTAGACCCAGCTAGTGCATGAAAATGGGTAAGTCCACTGTCAAGAAACGTTCACAGAAGCATACCTCTACTGGATTTATTGAGAGTCTACTTGGATCTATTTTGATTTTCAGACATTTGAAATTACCGCAAAAAAAACAACAGACAAACGGCATTTACATGAGGTTCAACTTGTGGGTCAAGTGTGGCACAAAAGTGTGTTTCTGCGACCAGCAAGGTTTTGTGGCTCGATATTGACCAACAACTGTCAAGGTGATTTTTGATATTGTGGCTCGAATTCGGCGGGAAATACAAATTTAGCGGAAAAGTAAACACTAAAAATTAGCTACCATATCTAGCAGAGGGATATAGAACTGAGGACATTTCTAGTACAGAATGGTAAGGACGTAAGTCAGAAGGTCTACTTATTTGGGGTTTACTTGGGTTTTATTTTGTTTTTCAGACATTGAAATACCGCAAAAAATACAGACAAAACGACATTTCCTTGATGATCAACTTGTGGGTCAAGGCGTGTGCACATAAGTGTGTTTCAGCGACCAACAAGCTTTTTGCTTTTCGCTAAAATTCGGCGGGAAATTTAGATTTTTTCGACAAATTAAAGACTGAAAATAAAACCACCTTACTTTATCAAGCACAGGGACGTAAAACTAAGGACCCTCCTAGTAGATAATGACAGGGACGCAAGCCTGAAGTTCTATTTGTTGAGATTTTACACTTTTTCCAGACATTTGAAGTTACCGCAAAAAAAACAGACAAAACGGCGTTTACATTAGGTTCAACTTGTCGGTCGAGGTGTGAGGCACACAAGGATGTTTCCGCGACCAACAAGATTTTTGCGGGTCGTTTTGTGGTTCGATTTTGACAAACTACTGTCGAGGTGGTTTTCGATTTTCTCGCTCCAGTTGGCGGGAAATTCAGATTTGTTAGGCAAATAAAATTAACTACTTTATCAAGCAGAGGGACATAAAACTGAGGACCCTTCTAGTACCCTTCTAAGATGGATACTTGTCGGCATGTCTGGGTGATTCGAAGTTCCGTACTTCGTTGATAAATGTTCCTTCACCCGAAGCTAACTGCGAATCATATATCCGTTATGTGTGTGGCACACAATTCTGTTTTCGACAAACGCTTGGGAAAACCCCCTTAAAGGACTCGTCGTACCTATAATGTCAATGCAACCTACTTCCGTAACTGCATTCACCAATCTTAAACTTAAACTAAAAAGCCAACTTGTTTTTGTATCATTTATCTGAACACACTGCAATATTTGGACTGTGTAAAGCGATTTTTTTTTATTTTTCACTGATTGTCCTGTCTCAGCCCTTTTCGGTTAAACTTTAAACCCGGAGACCCAAATTTCATATGTTACATTCTGAGCCCGCTAACGACATCTCACTAGTCTTTGCACTTGCTACGATTCACTAGTTGCTATTCGTATTATGCTCCCGCTGAGTGTTCGAGTACCATGCTATTGGTGCGTAAAACCGGTTTTCTGAGTTTCGCCAAGTTTTGCTAGAAGTCAATGGGTCTGGAAAAAGGCTTAAAGGACACCTGCACAATTTCTTTTAAGGTCGGATTTGAATCCTCAGCATGAAATGGTGGATTCGGAATCGGATTTGGACTTAGCCCTGGAGTCGGATTCGGATTCGAATCCTTTCATGATCGGATTCGCCCATCTGTGATTGAAGGGTTAAATTTGTGTGTGGGGGGGGGGGGATTGTATCCCGAAATCCTGAAATCTACGATCCCCAACCTAACGCGGAAGTTTGTGAATATGTACTTGAAGCGTTCGAACTTCGAACAGAAAGTTTAGTCTAGCTTGATTAAGGTTTTGTGAATGTCATTAATCTTGTATGGCCTTTCTGCTGAATAAACAAACAGTGTTATTATTAGTATCGTTGGCATAGTTCGTATCAATGTCTTTGTCGTTCATATTTTCATGCATCATTCCATTCCGTTTTTCTTCATTTGGCGGAACAATCTCGTTTTCTTGCGACGGAAAAGTTTCCGAGTCGACTGATCTGTGTCTGTTTCCCGAGGGGTTGCCCACTCTCGATTTTAGTGTACAACAAGTGCCAGGTGGGCATCGGTTGCCACGTGGTAGAACATCAAAATCAGCATTCTAAAAGCGAGAATCGTCTAATTGGTGGGCGGTACCGTCGGTGCCGGGAAAGGGTGTACAGAAGGTGCCAGGGAGTGCGTATGGCCCCTCGCTGTTTCCTTTCGTGAAAATTTTGGGATGTTTTTACAAACCGATTTCCGAGCTAGTTATCGTAGTTGGCATTCACATCTCGTACATAATGCCTTTCTACTTCTTTTCGTTTTGCTGAACAGTTGTCTTGTTTTGTGAAAGGCTTGGAAAGTTTCCTAGCTGGTTGACTGATGTCTATTCGCCTTTTTGAAATGTTAGGGCATTCCACACTGCAGTTTTCGAACTAGCTAGCTTAGTAATAATAATTTATTTTTCACCCACTACAACAAGCAAGAAAAGTGGAGTAATAAACTAAACAAGAGCTGTAAGCTCATATGGCACTTGCATGGGTTAAGATGATTTGATTGATCAAAAGTAAGTTTCGACTTTGCGGTTGAGATGCGCACTCTAAGGGAGCTGGAACTTCATTTGTAAGCAAAACCGTTGAGGCAAAACTGCTAATGGGCTGATGGGCATCATGAAAATGCATATATTGCTTAAAAGTATTTTTTTACTTTGCGGTCAAGGTTGGTAATTTAAGGAATAATCGGATTTGGGAAGTTGGAATTTCTAAGCAAATGTTGTTGAGTCTCCAATATTCCAGCGAATTTTCATCGTCCTAGCACAGCTGGAAGTACCTTAACGCGCGATCACCGGAATCCCAGACCCCCCCCCCCTCCTCCAACTCCACCCACAATACCCGGAGCCAATCCGGTTCTGTAAATGATTAATCGAGAGCATCTATTGGTCATTCCCACGAAGTTCGATCCAGATCACACCAGTCTAAGCGGGTCAAGTATTTTCGCCCTCCCCCCAATAATTGCCGGATTCGGTCCGGAAATGAAAAACATCACCAGAGAAAAGTCTCCTCTGTTTAATTATTAAATTTCACTCGAATCCGATCACCCGTTCCAAAGTTACGCATGACTCAATATTCCGGATTCCCCTCCCTCAACTCCCCCTCCCCCAAGATTATCATATCGAGGATTTTTTTTTTATTCCAGGTCAGTTTGACCGGGTCCCTGATATGCCTTCCAAGTTTCGTCGTGAAAATCCCCCAAAAAACGGAATTCCGGGAAACCCCCTCCCCCCCCCCCCCTCAAGTGTCCGGATCCAGTCAAATTATGTAAAAGATTTACATGGATTAGATGTTTGTTCTTCCCAGCAAGTTTCACTCCGATACCATCATTTTAACCGTTTCTCGAGATTTCCGGTCCACCCCCCCCCCCCCCCCAGCTCCCCCACGGTGCACGTAGCCAATCCGATTCAGTAAATGACTTACCTAGAGCATCTGTTTGTTCTTCCCACAAAGTTCCATCCCGATCCTTCCATTCTGAAGGGGTCACGTATTTCCCCCCCCCCCCCCAATAGTTGCCGGATCCGGTCCGGATATGAAAAAGATCATCGGAGAAATGTCCTCTAATCAATTCTTAAATTTCACTCGTATCCGATCACCCATTCCAAAATTACGCATGACTGAAAATTTCGGATTCCCTCCCTCCACTCCCCCCACCATTATCAGATCGACAATTTTTTTTATTTTCAAGTCAGTTTGATCGGGTCCCTGATATGCCTGCTAAGTTTCATCGTGAAAATCCCCAGAACCACCATCACCGGAATTAAGGGAAACCCCCTCCCCCCCCCATAAGTGTCCGGATCCAGTACAATGGTCTAAAGGACTTATCTAGAGCAGATGCTTGTTCCTCCCAGCAAGTTTCACTCCGATCCCTCCATTCTAACCGTTTCTTGAAATTTCCGGTCTCTCCCCCCCCCCCCCCAACTCCCCCCTGGCTACCGAATCCGGTCAAGACTTTAAACGGGACATTATAGATATATATTCTATTCATTTATGAAGTTTCATTACAATCCGATCACCCGTTCGAATGTTACACACTTCTCAATTTCCCGGATTCCCCTGCCCTCCACTCGGTCGGATCAGAAAACTGATTATTTATAAGTTTGTTTGGTCGGGTCTCTGATATGCCTGCCAAGTTTCATGGTCCTAGCACAACTGGAAATACCCTAACTCGAAAAAGTGTGACAAAATGCCTTAAATTTTCAAGTTTCCAGCGCCCCCACTCCCCCGCATATGGTCGGATCGGGAAACTGATTATTTCCAGGTTAGTTTGGTCAGGTCCCTGATATTCCTGCCAAGTTTCATTGTCCTAGCTCATCTAGAAGTACCCTAACTCGGAAAAGTGTGGCAAAATGCCCTAAATTTTCAAGTTTCCAGCCCCCCGCACTCCCCCGCATATGGTCGGATCGGGAAACTGATTATTTCCAGGTTAGTTTGGTCGGGTGCCTGATATGCCTGCCAAGTTTCATTGTCCTAGCACATCTGGAAGTACCCTAACTCGAAAAAGTGTGACAAAAAACTCGGACCGACCGTACAGACCGACAGACGGAATTGTGATTGGTGAGCCAGAGGCTGCAAGTGCCATAAAAACAAAACGAAACCAAAAAGAAAGAAAAACAACTCTTCTACGAGAAAAACATTGGAGAAGACCATGGAAAGGCTCAAGGTTCGAAATTGCAGACCCGGACAGCACCTCGTGTAGCAAGGCAAGCTTTGCCGTTACATCCGGAGCACTAAAATTCTGGATAATTATGGCACTTGCAGCCTCTGGCTCAAGTGCCATATACCGATCGCAATTCCGTCTGTCGGTCTGTCGGTCGGTCCGGATTTTTTGTCACACTTGTTCGAGTTAGGGTACTTCCAGATGTGCTAGGACGATGAAACTTGGCAGGCATATCAGGTACCCGACCAAACTAACATGGAAATAATCAGTTTCCCGATCCGACCATCTGCGGGGGAGTGGAGGGATCTGAGAAATTTAGGGCAGTTTGTCACACTTTTTCGAGTTATGGTACTTCCAGATGTGCTAGGAGGATGAAACTTGGCAGGCATAACAGGGACCCGACCAAACTAACTTGGAAATAATCAGTTTCCTGATCCGACCATCTGGGGCGGGGGGAATGGTGGGCGGGGGAATCCGGAAAATTGAGTAGTGCGTAACTTTTGAACGGGTGATTGGATTGGAATGAAACGTGATAACTGGATAAAGGACATATCTCTGATGTCCCATTTGAAGTCCGGACCGGATTCGGTCGCTATGGAGAAGTCGGGGGGGAGACCGGAAATCTCGAAAAACGGTTAGAATTAAGGGGTCGGAGTGAAACTTGCGGGGAAGAACAAGCATCTGCCCCAGATAAATCTTTTACACAATTGGACTGGATCCAGACCCTTGGGGTGGGGGGGGGGGGGGGGTGGAGGGGAGATTGCAGGATTTCCGGTTATGTCAGTTTTAGGAATTTTCGCTACGAATTTTGGGAGGCATATCAGGTACCCGACCAAACTAACTTGGAAACAATGAGTTTCTCGAACCGACCATCTAGGGGGGGGGGGGGGTGGAGGGCGGAATTTGGAAAATTGAGTAGTCTGTAACTTTCCAACGGGTGAGTGGATTAGAATGAAACTTGATGAGTGAATCAAGGACATATCTTTGATGCAGTTTGATGTCCCATTTGAAGTCTGGACCGGATTCCGTAGCTATGGGGGAGGTGCGTGATCACGAGTTAAGGTACTTCTAGATGTGGTTGGACTTGGCTGGAATAGCAGATATTCGACAAGATTGGCTTAGAAATCGCCACTTTCTAAATCCGACTAATCCTTAAAGTACCAATCTTGACCACAAAGTAAGAAAAATACTTTTAAGCGAAATATACATTTTCATGGCCCCCATGAGCCCATTACCATTTTTGCGTCAAGGGTTTAGCATACAAATGAAGTCAAAGCTCCCTTAAAGGACACCTGAACAATGAAACCATACTTGAACACACTAGGGAGAATGCATATACCGACATGGCCACGGAGAACATTCTTCTCCTGAGCGTGACGTTTTCAAAATAGGGATGTTCGTTTCTGGAGGTTTGCACATGCAGACTCCAAGACAAAAAGCGCAATTCATTCAAATCTTGTACGTCGCCGGCCGGATCGTGTTGGAATTTCTTCTAGATATACGTTTGAGCTTAACTGATTAAAAAAATATGCCAGAAGAAGGGTTGATTGGAGACATTTGTTCATTTCTAAAATTGTTCGGTACTGAAGTGAGGACAGATGCAAAATGGAGCAAAAATTTCGTATTTGGATTGGGTTTTCTGCAGGCAATGTTAACGGAAGTCAGCTTATGATAGCGGATTCAACAGCTATGGGGAAGTTGGGAGGGGGTGATCGGAAATCTCAAGAAACGGTTAGAATGGAGGGATCGGAGTTAAACTTGCTGGGAAGAACAAGCATTTATTCTAGATAAATCGTTTGCACAGTTGGACTGGATCCGGACACTTGGGGGGCCTTTCGGGATTCCCGTGATGGTATTTTTCAAGACGAAACTTGGCAGGCATACCAGGAACCCAATCAATCTGACAGAGCCCTCACCTACTACATACAGTTGCAAGTGCCATATGAGCTTACAGCTCTTGTTTTTCTATCCTTATACCACGGTGGCAAATAAAGTAAAAATCTCCATTACCGGAAATACGCGGAGCGGAGAGCTCGGATATCCTTTTTAAGAAAAATTGGATACAACCCAGACAAAAATTAAACAGAGTGGTCACCATAGGTCGAGTACAGTTTCGCTAGCGCATTACGGTTATATTTACTTGTGTTAGCAACAATTTTTGGGTGACCAATCTGGAGCTTAAGCTTATCGTCAGAAACTGTACGCGAACGAAGTGACCGTAGATTACTAGTAATCGAGATTCCCAACCACCTAATAGATTCAACCAAAGGTGTAGAATAGTTTAGACATGTAAGTGATGATCTAGAGGAAGAGTTAACGTTAACGGAGAGGAACTCACATTTATCAATAGTGGAAAAAGAAGAAGCAGCAAAACTAACAGAATCTGACAGCCCCTTCCGGGTACGACTAATTAAGAGAATGTCATCCGCATAAGCTAGGTATGAGACATTGAATTTCCTAAAAAAACATGTAGTCGGAAGACTATTCGGTACATTAGAAACACACAGTTTGAAAATAGAAGGAGATAGAACACCACCTTTCCTCACACCTTGCCTTATGCATTAGAGAATCTGAATTAAGACCATCACTAGTTTTAAGACAGAGAAAAGAATTGCCATACCAGTACTTTAGGAGATGAGTGACAGAGAAATTAATACCATTGGAAGACAAAGAATAAAGATCATGAGAATGTACAACGGAGTCAAAAGCTTTAGACAGGTCAAGAGCACATATTCAAAGGTCATCACCTTTTTTCGAAGCGGGGATTAGAAGAGAAGAAAGAGTGGGTATCGATGTATTTTGTCTTTTAAATTTGCATGCAACCAAGGCCTTTTTCAGGGAGAGGGCTAGGGGGTTCGACACCCCCCCCCCCCCTCCCCTCCCCGGAACATACAAAAAATATTTTTTTTCGGTTTCTTATAGACTTTAACCTCTGATCTGTCTAGTTTTACTGTTAGGGCATGGATTAGGTCCGAATCGCGGGGAGGCCCCCCCCCCTCCCTCCCCGAAATAAATTCCTGGAAACGGCCCTGCATGCAACGTTCCCTTCTGTGTTTTTTTTTTTTTTTTTACGATTAAACCTCTTTTTTCACGGTACTCTCTCTTTTTTATGCGCTGGAATAGGTTTCTTAGTCTGCTGATTTATGTATGCATTCCCTCGCGAAATGTCTGACGTTTTTGCAGTGCAGTTTCCGAATTATCGAACGTAGTTGGCATTATCCCAGCAACGGTGTGCAGTGAGTTATCGCCCGGTCTTGTCGAAACCTTTGTTGCGTGGAAGGGATGAGGGGCAGAAACCTCGACCCGCGCACTAGCCCATCAAGTCTTCGACAGTATTTTAAAATAATTGAATACTTAAAACTAGGCTCTGCTTTCAACCAATTACCCACGGCTTTGGCTGTTTTAAGCCTTTTCGAGAACCGTTTACTTATAGCGAAAACAGGGAAAAATTTACATAACCCTTACGTTTTGTGCCTATGACATCGCAGCAGTTGTCCGTCCGTCTCTCAGCACGATAACTCTCGAAGGGAATGAGATATTTTGATGAAACTTGGTGTGAGGATCCTTTGGGTCAAGGGAAAGGTAGAGTTCGTAGATGGGCTCTGTAGCCCTACATTTAAGGGTGGGAGCGGGTTCAGATTAAGGGGCAAACAAAATGTGTTTAAACAGGTAATAAGATATTCAATTAAGGGGTAAGAAGACATGCTGAACACGATTATGAAAATCATTTTCTCGCCGGACAATCCGGCCAAAACTGGAGAGTTTGTTTGAAGTAAAGGTTTTATTTCAAGTTGATTAGTTGTTCGACTAAGGGATAAGAAGACATTCTGAACATCATGTGAAAATCATTTTCTACACAGACCAGTAGTTCGCCCGGTATCCGGCCAAAACCGGA
Source organism: Branchinecta sandiegonensis (assembly GCA_030848855.1). Classification (NCBI taxonomy): domain Eukaryota; kingdom Metazoa; phylum Arthropoda; class Branchiopoda; order Anostraca; family Branchinectidae; genus Branchinecta; species Branchinecta sandiegonensis. Next base: position 15,607,254 of record JAUPMV010000016.1, on the reverse strand, counting down.
AAATTTGTTAAAAGCAAAAGTTTTATGTCCAATTTAGATGTAAGAAGAGATGCTGAATCCATATATGACAGTCATTTTTTACCCGGACATATATGATCGCCTGGAAGCCGGCTGAAACCTGAAAATTTGTTAAAAGTTAAAGTTTTATTTGAAGTTGATTAGATGTTCAATATATGGGTATGGTGCGCTGAATTCGTTTTTGAGCTTTATTTTTTTGCCGGACTAGCAGCTTGCATGGAATTCGGCCGAAACCGGAAATTTGGCAGAAGTAAGGCACGAAATTTCGATCAGTTTCTTCAAAATAGATACGACTTATAGGGGTAAACACTCTTTGGCCTTAATCTTTTTCTAAATTTTAATAGTAAAAATGTTCAAAGGTCTGGCGAAGACAAGACCCAATTGTCTGAATCAGTTTGTCTGTATCATTTTTGGGATCCCGTTGGAACCTTTAGTCTTGTTCTGATGGAAACACTTCTCGCAGACAACCGTCGACAACCATCGAAGGTAGCAAAACACGGCAAGTGAGAAAACCAGCGAGCTTTCGGGATCCCAAAACGTAAGTGGAGGGATACATATGACTTCGTAAAGTTGTCCGTCATCTGTTTCTGAATTTTAATAGTAAAAATGTTCAAGGAGTCTGGCTAAGACCGGATATCTACAAGACGCAATTGTCTGGATCAAATATTAAATTTGTGAGATCCTATTGAAACCTTTGGTCTTGTTTTTAGAGGGGTTAAAACGTACCGTACGAAATTCGGGTCTCCGGGTTTAGAAACGGATGGAGTGATTACGGCAGTAGGTTGCGTTAGTATTATAGGTAAGACCGGCACTTTGTTATCAAATTAAATATTAATTAGTAATTAAATAATAATTTAATTATTTTTTTTTTTAAGTGTCTATATTTACAACATACTTTTTCCGCCGGGACTCCAACCGGAAGGGCTTGTGCCCCAAGACTCACCATCCACTTCAGTTTCGGAACATTGAGGCTCTCATCGACGACCCTGGCCTTGTTTTCTACTTCCTGGTTTCCTTATTTGTGATTGTTCAGGGATTCCTTAGTTTACAGATTCCCTTCCCACTTTCGAATTGATTTTCGGATCTTATGTTCACGTTTCGTGTCACAATTGTGTCGCTTCTCAGGAAACTTGCCATCTCATTATGTCTTTCTCGAGACCTCTTTCATGCTCGACTTTCAAACATCGTGTCTACGTGACCTTGGTCTGCTACTGTTCTATCGACGTCATCGTCATTAGATATGCTGTAAGAGGAACTCTGCTTTTCGGGATGCCAAAACGTCAGCGACGGGATATCTCTGACATCGCAAAGTTTGTCTGTCCGTTTGTCTGTTAGCGCGATAACTCTTGAAGAGATCGAGAGGTTTTGTTTTAAAAACTTGGTGTGAGGATCCTCTGAGTCAAAGTAGAAAAATCTACCACTTTTCTACTCACGTGATTAGATATGCTATAAAAGAGTCGCAATTCGCAGGCGTCAAAGCCAATAAACGAGAAGCGGTATCGCTTTATGCTATAGTACATGGAGATAAACAAAAATACGCGACACTTTCGGAACAGTTGGAGAGGCCGCAAGAAAAGCACGGCTTCAGGCAGAAAGCTTATTCGAATGTCCGAAAGCCAGAGCTGTCGACGATCAGGAATATGCAGGATGTGTTTCCATAACCCAATCAAGCCTATAAGTTCGGATGACTTTTTAAGGTTTTAGGTAGAACCCTGATACATGTTCAATTTTGATGCCGGCAATTGATGTAATAGTGCTTTCTTGCCGGTGGGATTTAACTCCAGAGTTTTGTAGTTTGTCAGTTGGTCAAAATGGCAATAACCATTGATCGTGATGAAAGTCTTCGTGTTCTGAAGTAGATGAACAGGTGAAACATAAACGTTGCTATTGGAGAAACTGTGCTTTCGGTATTGTGGTCCGTAAATCCGTAAACTCGTCCAGAAATTTGATCCCAGACGGAAAAGATAAATAAAATGTCAGCTTCATGATAGAAGTGTAGAAAATCCCTCAAGGTTTAATGCCATGTCGAGTCCGTATCTGAACTTTCCGGTAATCCGGTAGAAGTGAAAATCAATTCCGAAGCCGTGTAGAGTTTTTGTTTGTGCGAGAACGTGTGCTAAATCTACATCTGTTTATAGTTTCCTCAGCGGATTAGTCTTCAGCCCTAATCAGCGGAAAGCTAGCACTTTTAATCTTTGCGTATTTCTAATAAACGTCTCTGTCAAAAAATATTTTGACACTTGCGTACAAAATAACTATTAATGGAGTGTTGGAGCTAGAGACGCAGGGCCGAATGACAACCAGTTAGTTTGCGAAACACTAGAAGTAGAAACACAGTCAAAGAGAGTGAGCAAATGGAAAGAAGGCCGAGGTCAGAGCTCAGGGTGCCAGGCCGGCCAAGTTACTGGCCAAATTTCACTTCTCCTGAATTCCCCCTTACTAAACGTTCGTCCAATCATAGTACTTTCACTGATGAATCATTAGTAGACACTTTAGGCCATTCGACAGTTGCAGAAATCCATTCGTCAACTTTTCATCTAAATAGAAAGGCATTGAAAAATACCCTTTATAGTCGATGGTTTGAAGAATTTAAGAACAAAGTTAGTTCTTAGTCAATTCGCTTTTTTAGTTCTAAAGAAGATTTATTAGCGGCTTCGAAAGTTCAGCCTTCTTACCATTTAACGCAGATTATCACGGGTCATTGTAGGTTAAATTTTTTCCTTCACAGAATAAATAAAATTGATTCCTTTGTGGTGAAAACGAAACATGCTATCATTTTCTTTTTGAGTGCCCTATTTTTGCTCGTGAACGCTTGGATCTATTATTTCACCTTAATAGGATCAATGTTCTTTTTCCATTTCATCTTGATTTGGTTTTTAAATTTAGGAACGTCAGAAATATTGTGTTGGAATATATTAGGAAAACAAAACGTTTGGATTTGGAATTATGATTTGATTTAAAAGTATGTGCTTTTTTGTGTTTGATAATGGAATTCACAGTGTGTATTATTTAGGTTTTTTTCTTTTTGATTAGTTGTTTGTACAAAATTATGTGATTTGTAGTTTATTTTAGATGTTTAGTTTAGTTCCTTTGTTAGCTGTGAAATGCCGTAAGGCTAAATCACTTAATAAATTCATTCATTCATGGAATTATAGGCTTCTAAAATCCCCACCTTTCTCCATTGTATCGTTTCGTAACTACGAATTTTTAGCGATTTTTCGGCCTTGCCGAGTTTTCCCGTTACCCAACAAAAAGTTTACCGGAACCTTCATTGTCCGCTGACAACTCTTTCACACATAAGGATGTGATAATCTTCTGTTTATCTCTTCTCTTATTTGCTTAGTTTTCCCACGTTTTACCCAAGGCACGTTCAGTTTTCAAACCCTTTGCACCCAGCCGCCGCGTCGGAAAGCAGGGAGGCTGGATGTAATCGACAAGCGCTAACAAGAGAATCACTAGTTTCAGGTGGAAAGTAATGGTGTTTTCGAGAACGTTTTTTCTGATCCATTTTATAGGGAAAAGATCATTTCTAGGAAGAGTTGTGCTTTAAAGGTCATCTGGTAGGGTTGTCTATCAGTTTCGTAAAATCACACCAGTACAGGATTGGATCAGCTGTCTCTGATACTCGCGAAAAAAAACAATATCGATTGAATGTTTGTCTTACGAGTTACATCGCATCGGACAGTTATATTTTTGTTACTGTCGTGGGAAATAGCTGCCCTGTCGCCTTTTTTTTTCAAATAATGCGGATTTGCTTTCGTGCGGGACATGTGCGGTGGCGACATCGACGAGTAAGAGTCAGGTGGCTTAACCGTTTCGCGCCATTCTGTTTCCGTGTTGCATCGGCCAGTTATATTTTTGTGCTGTTGCGAAACCTCGAGTCGTGGGAAATAGCTGTGCAAGAATGCGGATTTGCTTTCGTGCGGGAATCTGCGGTGGCGACATCAATCAGTGAGAGAAGGGGCGTCACGACTAGGGGGGATGGGGGACGCCCCCCCCCCCCGAATGTTGTCGGTCAGTCGGTAAAAAAAATAGCCGAGTGCCGCGATTTTTCGTAAAAACAGTCGATTTTTTTTTTAAACAGTTGGTTTCTCGTAAAAATAGTCGATTTTTTCTATAAAAAAATAGTAGTATTTCTTAAAATCAGCCGATATTTCGTCAACACGGTCGTTTTTTCTCAATAATATTCGTTTTTATCTGCAAAAACAGTCGGTAAAAATGACCAGCCAGTCCGTAAATACCTTGCTACCCCCCCCCCCCCCCCAAACATTGTGGCTAGTGATCCGACGCCCCTGAGTAAGAGTCCGGTGGCATAAGCGTTTTTTGCCGTTCTGTTTACGTGTTGTTTGTGGTGACGACGTCAACCGGTAACATTAGTAAGACGCAACCCAGGGCTGCGAAGCGGACAGACGATTGGATTTTATCGGCCGGATTTTCTGCACATTGATATAATATTGAAAATTTCTCAACCTTTCTGTTAGAAATTGACGAAAATCCCGGCAGACCCAGGACCGGAAGACCCTGAACTTGTATCCGCGCCATTATTGAGAGTCTCTCACCCCTCAGTATTTTGTTGACACAAGAAACCACTCAAACTTTCTTGCAGAACGTAGATAATCATAAAAGCATATCGATTGGCATTTGAGGATGATTAGCTAGGTCACGTCGTCCGAAGAAAGATCAGACGTCTCTCTAGTTTTAGGAGAGAAAAAAGGGCCATCTTGGCACAGTTTTATGGGGGGGAGGGCTCGCTGCCGTGCACTGCGGGATACTGAAGAAGGCCACTTTCGTAAATCTTGGCCGGTATTTACGATGACCCCGAGCTCACAACAGGGGGGTAGGTTTGAGATAGGCTATAAAAGATAGTTTATGTTGACATTTTTGGATTGGATTTGGAATTTAGTTTGAAAATATTTGTATTTATAGCGTAGATGATTGCTCGGGTGATTGTTTTATTGTAATGATAGCCTGATGTTTTTTTTCTTTTTGTTTGTCTTGCTTTTAGATTTTTAATGTCACTGAGTCGTACCCACTCATTGTTGTGCAATCGATAGTAATTAGTAAGGAAAGAGAGGAATTAATAAAAAGAATACAGATTTTTGACATTGCAAAACGGATACGCCAGCTCATTTTATTAGATAGAAAATCAGATTATTTATAAAAAAAATCAGGAACTTAAGCAAAAATCTTTACTTGTTTCTCCAAAGTTCATTTTCCAGCTTGGGCGGCTTGAGCCTAAAGGGGACCCGTGCCAAGAAGGGACGAAATATAGCTCTAATAAAATGTAGCTGAAGTATCCCTTTTGCAGTGTCAGATATGGTTCGCAGTCAGCTCCGTTTGAAGGAATAGAATAAAGATTAAAATAAAATAGTTTACATATATACATGTTTTATGAAACCATTTATATGTGTTAAAGAGTTATCAAATCTGGATGTTCTTTGTTTTGTGTTGTATTAGTATTTTATCTATTTTTTTGCCACTTAAAGTGTGTTTATGTTTCTTGTATTATGCAAGTATTTTATTGAATAAAATACAATAAATAAATAAATAAGAAATAAAAAAACTAATTAATAATTTACTTTTTGCAACTTTTAAGTATTTCCGCTCTACGGCAAGGGCATTGTGCTTCCTGAAACTCTCACCGGTCAAGATGCGGAGGAAATGTTGCCAAAAGATAATTAGGAATGAAGTGATTTTGCCAGCGATGGTTTTTGTGGTTTCCTCGCGTAATTCTCGTAATTCTGGTTGTCTTTTCCACGGGCCTAATGCGACTAATCTGCCACTCGGTATGAACCGGAGGCCTAATCGCTTATTCCCCCTTCAGATAACTTATACCAAGATCTCAGGTGTGATAGTTATTATGTCTGTAGTGCATCTGGCGGCAAAAATCGGGTTAGGAGATATGCTGAATCCAGGTCTGATACTAGTTTTCTCGCCGGACAAGGTTTACCCGGAATCCGGTCAAACCGAAAATTTGATAAAAATAAAAGCTCATTCTTAATTCGATTAGAGTCTCGTATTGGGGATAAGAACAATCGATGGATCCATTTCTGAACTGTATTTTCTGGTCAGACAAGTAATTCTGCCAAAATTCGCCAGAACACGGACATTTTGGTAGACTTGAAAATTGAAATTAAGTCGACGATTGTGATTGTTTATTGTCGGTAGTCTCGACGTAACACAGAGAAGGTTAGCTTACCCGTAAGAGCGTCAGACTGCAGATCGAGAGGTTCTTGTTTCGCCTCTCGATGACGGCAACTCTTAGTGTGCAATTTCTCCGGAATACAGCTAAAACGAGGAATTTGATCAAGTTAAAAGACTTTACAAAATTAAAAGACCCGATTGCGAGGATCAAGAAGTTCAGTAAATATTCAGTTTTTAGGATCCCATCGAAACCTTTGTTCTTGTTTATTATTATTTGAAGCTTGCTTGGGCTGAAAGAGGACTTATGACATGTTTGGTGTTAGACGGCTAAACTATTTAATCGCATATAAAACGCTTAACATGTATCTCATCATAACATATCATCTGTGGGAAGGGGGTTAAGTCGGATTGGTCCTTACTACTGCCCCATGTGCGGGGTTCACCCGATGTGTGAATGTAATGAATTGGATGGGTTGAAGGAAGAAGTGTTTGGAGAAGGAATGTATGATGAGGAGTGGTTGGTTAAAGTGATGAAAGATGAATGCTTTACGGAGTTCGCCAGTTGGGAAGATTCCTTGAGCTTTTGATGAAGCATCGAGAGGGTTTTTATCTAGTTCGAATTCGGCAAATAGGCAATAACTTTTCTCGAACAGGTATGCAATGCATATATTCCTATGTCCCACAGTAAGTTATATTATGACAATTACTTTTGCGGAAGTTGATACGACCTCGTATCATCCTCGAGAGATGCAGATACGAAGCCGTATTGACCTCCGCAGATGTACATCGAGCATTTTTCCTCGAATACTGAATTCGCCGAGCACTTTTCCTCAAATACTGAAGAGCTGACCTCCAAAAACTAAATAAAAAATATACTTTCAGTAAAAAACACAAAAAAACACTTACAAAAATTGGGAAAAATGGCAAAACATCTTACTCTCTTAGACAACCAGCCTTATGCTCTAGGTCACAAATTTGCACTGAAAATACAGCTTGTCAACTGAAACAACATCCTACTATCCCTTGCTTTCCAAATGCTAGTTATTCAGCATTGAGCATTGATTCTCTCAAGAGCCAACACGTGGTTTTGTTATTGTTTACTTTTTACTTCCACGACCCCTAGAGTAGTAATTTTAGTAGATCTGCAGTAGGCTTTCACGACATGAATGGCATAACGGCATCTGAATCTCCAAAAAAGTAGAAACTGAAGTGCTTGGGTCCCAACAGTAGTCATTTTAGTAGGTTTACAGTAGGCTTGGGTTGCTCCTTCACTAAAATAAAATTCCCTGTCCCAGTAGCAAAAGAGTATGACAAAAGAAGAATAAGTCCTACCTGAAAATATTCTGTTCATATCAGAATAACAACCTCGGCGGCCATTTAAAAATACCAACCTCGCCTTCGGCTCGGAAAAGTTAAATTCAGTGGCCGATATCAACCTTAATGTCGTAAGTTAACCTTTAATTTCTTTATTTTGTTTTTTTTGTGAGGGCCTTGGCCCTCGGGCCTTGGCCCTCGGGCTTTTTATATCATATTATCATAACATGACAGGCTTTGTTGCAGAGGCCCTATTTCCCAATTATTCCGATATCGTGAATAATATTTTTCGATAGGATCAGCTGCTGTTTGACCGGATTAACTCCGGAACTCCAAGTACGGTACACAGATCGACATCCTTGCCAAGAGTTTAACAAACAAAAGTTGTCCGATTCGTGCTGAGTTGCTATAGTAACCAAAACCCGTTTCTGTTTCTTCCTTTGTTAGGTTTTATGTTTTTGTCGTACTTGCATAATTTTATCGTACCTTCAGGCTAGCTGTATATATTCATCATTAGTAGTGTTCAGTTTTTGTTGCTAAGGGCTCCAGCTTTCTTGACTGGATGGATGTTCTTCCTTTCCGGCGTAAATAGGCTTGGGCCTTAGAACCTAGCCCCCCCCCCCCCTGCCGAAGATGACGGCAACTTCGATATTTAGTCTCGTGGCTGTTAGGGAACGTTGACCCCAAGAATCCACCATCAGCAAAATTCGGAATTTTCGTGGGGTTTGTCGGGATTTTAATCGGCTAAAACCATTCCAAATAGGAAATTGCCACGTGTTGGTAATGATTCTTTGGTTTTGTTGTCGTGGGGGGGGGGCACTTTCCTTTTCATATGTGAATGCTGCTCTTTCGCCATGAATTCGTGTCTCCACTGGTCCCCCTATTCTTCGCAGACCTACCCCTTCCGGTGAATGGTGCAGCTTGAGTGTGTAGTCTTCAAGCGATTTGAGAATAATCGGTCGTGTCAAATATTTCCGACCCTTTTACGGGTGGAAGACGAAATCGTATTTTCATGGTTGTATGTCTGTTTTAGTCGGCTATATAAAAAGGAAATTTAAACGCGTTTTGAGAACTTTGATCCGGTTAATCGATCTTCCGAAACATTTCCGATCCGTTTCCGGGCGAAAACCCAAATCGTGTTTTCGTGGTCTCGCTTGGGCACAGGTCCCTAGCCCCCCCCCCCCCCCCCTCTCCGCTCGATCATTGTTGCGAGTAGAAAAAGTTATTTAGTTGTAGTGATTAGGGAACCTTGATCTGGAAAATTCATAGTCAGGAATTTATCCGGTCCGTTTCCGGGCGAAGTGGGCTGTTGTAGTCGGCTAGTTGTAGCCGGTGCGGTGCGTCAGTATTAACTGGTTGATTACTAAATAGACTAAGTAAACAACGCCTATGGTTCCGAAACAAAGAATTGTATAAATATGAATATAGAAGGTATACAGAACTATATAAGCATAGCCGTATAAGTCTGGATATATAATTCAGAAAGTTTTTATGGCACTTGCAGCTTCGCCTGCCTGCTTTATCCTCTGATCTATATTCTTGTTTCACTGTTTGGTATGGATTAGGTCCGACCCGCCCCCACCCATAATTAAACTCCTGGATACTGCCCCGAGTATCAGGTTAAAGGACCCCTCTTGCTTATTCTGCCTTTTATAATATTCCTGGCTCCCATATGGAATTATAAGCGTCTAAAATCCCCACCTTTCTCCATTGTTTCGTTTCGTAACTACGAATGTTTAGCGCTTTTTCAGCCTTGCCGAATTTTCCCATCACACAACGAAAACTGACAACTGCTCTTTCGCACAAATGGATCTGATAATATTCTGTTTATTACTTCTGTTATTTGCTTAGTTTTCCCACTTTTTAACCAAGGCATGTTCAGTTTTCAAATCTTTTGCGCCCAGCCGCCGCGTCGGAGGAAAGCTGGATATAATCGACAAGCGCTAACAAGAGAATCGCTAGTTTCAGGTGGAAAGTAATGGTATTTTCGAAAAGTTTTTTCTGATCCATTTTATAGGGAAAACATCATTTCTAGCAAGAGTTGTGCTTTATGGAATTTTCGAGCTTCTCCCTTCAAATCAAATATCAAATCATTTATACATTCAAAATCTTGCTCACGGCGTGTGCCGACTAACTGATTCCAACGTCAACATCATAAATCATATATATAAACAAAAAAAGGCAAGCCTAACTGCCGAGTCAACTGCTTTTGCGGTTTGAAAAACACTATTCTAAACGGTCAAGCATATTTGCTTACAAAACAAAATCCCTTGCTATTAGGCTACTGTTAGAGAATTATCAACACTGTTTTGTTTCATCTCTTCGGTGGCTATAGCAACAGATGTCCTTACAAAGTTGAATGGAATTAAAGGGCCCCGCTTGCTTATTCTGCCATGTATTATATCCCTACCTGACTTTTTCGGCTCAGCCGAGTTTTGCCAGTCACTTGATTCCGAAAGTGTCTTGTCCGAAAGAAAATTCGCCGAAAGTGTCAAGGTCCGCCGATTTGCACGCAAAAAGACATGTGAAGCTTTAAAGTGTTGTTTTTCATTTTGGAAGACATAGTAGACTTGTGTTTCACATCACAGAACCAGAGGCAATATTAAATGGGGAGAAGGGGGGGGGGGGTATTTATCGACTGCTTGGTAATTTTTAGCGACCGTTTTTAAGGACAGTAATTGTATTGAAGATAAAAAATCGACTGCATTTACACAAAAAGTCGTAACTCATGAGTAACTCATGACTTAAACCAAATTATAATTGCAGAAATATTTTTTCGTTTTGATATTTTGATAAAATCTACTATTTTCAAGAAGAATTGCAGTGCTTTTCGCCAACTCAGTTTCTTTTACCGACTTTTTAATTTCATTTTCATTTTAATTTCTTAATTTTAATTTTTCAATTTAATTTTAATTTTCTATTGAACAGATATACCCCTTCAAACCGTCTGGTCGACAACAGGCGTGGGAGAGATCCGATTTGGATCCCTCCTTTTGGATCTTCTCTTGCTGCGCGATATTGTGTCAAGCATCTGGCAACACTGGTAAGGTTTGTGCTTTGGAGCGGGAAGACTGGATAGAGTCGAGAAGCGCTACCAAGGAATCGCTAATTTCACGTTGAAATTAATGGTATTTTCGAAAAATGATATTTCTGAGCATTTTGCATCGCGAAAAGATCATTTCTAGTAAGGTTTGTGCTTCAGCGTAGTAAGTCTGGATAGAGTCGACAAGCGCGAACAAGAAATCCCTAATTTCACGCGGAAAGTAATGGTTTGTAAAAGGATATTTCTGAGCAATTTCATCGTGAAAGGATCATTTCCAGGAAGAGCTGCGTTTTAAGGTCCAGAAATGGTGAATGTTGTTTCGATGAAGCGTGATACCAGCCGTTCCAGTCGGCGGAGACCATCACACGCCACATTAAAAAGGCTTTCTGGGACTCGTGACGCAGTTTCTCCCGTTGTGGCGTCGCAGTGTCTTTTGTCGCATTCTTTTGGTGGTGGAGCCATCTAGAATTCGATAGAGCATCTCTCCTTCTGTTATTTCGTCAGGGATAACTAGATGGCAGTTTTCTCCTTATTGCCGGTGATGGTCCGACTGCGGAGAGACCAGAAACGGGTTTCAGTTAAAGCACCAAGGTCAATATGAATTATATATTGTTCAGTTTACCAAGGGTAGATAACATGCGTTCCAAAAGCATTGTTCTCGCCGCGATTTTAACTCGGTGAACCTGCCCCATGTTTTCTCTATAGCACCTGCCTGGCGAAAGCTGACCAGCAGTTCTCTTAAAACTAACAATTATATTCCACCCTCTATTTTTTTTTTTTTCCTTAAGGTTGTAGAAAGATGAGACCATTACTTTTTTTGTAATGTAACCTTGTCGTTAATCCTCGTGCTGCTATTTCTTTTCTTTCTAAATACTAATGCCTTAGGCTAGAGTTTTATTATTAAACAATGCAAATCAGGTAATTAACAAAGAGCCATTAGCTGCATGCCACTGGTATGTATGTATGATACATGGAATATCATTTTTCGAAAATACCATTACTTTCAACGTGAAATTAGCGATTCCTTGGTAGCGCTTCTCGACTCTATCGAGCGTTCCCGCTCCAAAGCACAAACCTTACCAGTGTGTACATGGAAAGCCCAGCGGGCCATGGTACAAAAAAATATTATGCAAATCAAATACTAACTACATATTCAACGCACTTTCTGAAGACAAAGGACAAAAAGCCGTAAGACAAAACAAAGAAAACTAACTACATAATTAAACGCTTTAAATGTCTGGCACTTATATTGACGTATTGTTATTTTAAATCTCAGTAAAATTGTGCTTTATATTTTAGGAGCATGCCTTCGAGTCAAGTCAGAAATACAAGGAAGGGAAATTCATCATCGAACTGGCTCATATGATCAAGGACAATGGCTGGGACTAGTGCAATCCCCCTCCGCTTCCTTAGAGGGGGCTGTGAAACAGTATTAATACCTCAGATTGGTTGAAATGCCAAATTTATTTAACGTGAAACCAATCACCAAGCTAAGGTTCGACTGAGGTCGAATTTCGGTTCTCTGTGGGAATTTCGCCCTTTCTTGGAAAATAGCTTTCGTGGAGTTTGCGGGAAGGTAAAGCGAAATTCGCACAGAAGAGTGAAATTCGCACAGCAAAGCGAAATTCGCCCCATTGGGAACTAGGCTTATGTGGAAAAAAGACTGTGATATTTCTCTACGGCATCCCGCAGTGAGTCGTAGGCCAACTGCGAACATTTGACTTTTTGTACAAAATTATGCGGTGTGTGAATGTAACGGAGCGTATTTTTTATATTTCTTTTCCACGTGCGTGCGTACTTAACGGATTTTTAGCTTATTTTCTTTTGCGAAATCGATGTTTTCGGTAGATGTATATCGTGTGTCTAGTCGGTTTCGAACGAGCGAGCGAACGGATTTTTTTCTTCTTTTTTTCCTCTGTTTTAAGACGGATTTCTCTATGGCATGTCGGATTTCAAAATGCGTGAAAAAGATATGGACACATTATTTCCGGGAGAACAGGACAGACTCCTCCTAATACTCTAATAATCCTTACGAAAAGCAGTCGCTTTGATAACGTTTGAACTCAGATTCCGTTTAGACTCAAATTTTATGTCTATCGTCGTCACAATCGTGGATACGAGTATAAACGAGGAAGTTGTAGGCATTTTTTGGGCGTTAAAATCTTAAAAATACAGCTTGTGAAAAAAAACGCATATTAAAGCTGATGGTAATTCCATTTGAAATAAACCGTGGAGTAAGATAATAAAGGGTAATCAGTCGTAAAATAACATGCAACACGGTCAGCTTGGACAGAATAATCCTGTTTCGCGAAACCCTCCAAACAAAATAAACAAAAAAATGTCAATTTTTTTACCAAAAAATTTTGATTCATAGCTGTTTAGATCCTTTAAACTACGGCAAATTATTGTTGAATACAGAGGAGTTTTTTTTTGTTTTACTCAAAGCTGTGCTTTACGGCCAGAAACAATTTATTTGTAAAAATTAAAAGTCAACTAGGATATTGTTAAGCGATATTTCGGACCTTCTTGATAAGGGTCATCTTCAGGCTGTAGCATGAAGAAACGAGCCTGCAATAAATAAATGAAGTTTGCAGCAACTATAAACAGTTTATGTGATAATTCATGTCAGTTCACAAGTAGCGTTTTTAACGACCATGTTTACCATTAGTTGCGTTTTTGCAGATACCATGGTATGTGTTACCACGGTAACTGGATCTGCAATTAGTCGTTTTTGCAGTTACCGTAGTATCTGATAGTACAGTTGCTCTGCAAAAAACGACAATTGCCGGATTTGCGCTTTTAGAAATCATCCAAAAGCAAATACTTGTATCCACTGATAAGTCACATACCTTTTTCTCACCAATTTGACAAAAAACTAGACTCTTGTGTAAGTAATGATGAAAGTGAGATTAATTTTTCAGAATACCACGGTACCTTGCCAGATACCACGGTAACTGCGGAAACGACTGTAGACCGTGGTATCAGATACCATAGTATCAGCAAAAACTCAACTATTGTCTGAGCGGTTTCGTTTTTTAATTTTTTTTGTCTGTACCGTACAGTGTGTCTTGGGGCACAAAGAACGTTCGCAGCCATAATCATTACATCACTACTAAGAACTAAACCTGAATTAAGTTGCTAAATTCGCGAAAGTACGTTCGATAAAATGGGTTTCCTGGCTTCTAATACTTCTTTTTCAGACTCTGAGCTCTTTCATATAAATCCATTGTTGCCTTTCTGAAGTTAGACATTTGGTCTATGTGAAGTTTTGCATGAAGTGTATTTTTGACGAATGCGCATTTTTTACTTTTTTTTACGAATTCATTTGGCGAAATTTCACAAAAGAATCCCTCGTGCTTTCTATATTGATATTTCCTCTGGTTTTGGAACTAGAATGTTTACTTTTTCGGCGATACATTTTAAATTTTTCGACGTTTTGGGGAAGCTATAAGGCAAGTTCTTCCAATAAACTTATATGCTTGATATTCCTTCAGCCCAAGCTGACTGCGAATCGTATTTGACGGTGCAAAACGGAACCGGATATGACTTATCCAAAACGGATAAGTCAGGCACATTTTAAAATGTAGCTGACTTATCCGTTTTGCACCGTCAAACTTATTTGTTCTTGGTTGGCGGCTTTTAACATCGGAATTTAGACAAAAACAAATTTCGATATTTTTTTTTTTAAGTATAACGAGTATGAATTTATGCTCGTTTTTGTTTTTATTACGTTAAAAAAAAGATGAACAAAATTTTTGTACTTTTTACGCATCTAATATTCGTCAGATGAATAGTTTTGATGCACGTGCAGATTTCTGTTTTAGACTGACGAGAGCATGCTTCTGACTATTTGAATATCCCGCGGAGAGGGCCCTATGTGTAAAAGTTGTGCAAATCAAATCGTTGGTGTGAACGTCCGGTCATCATTGCGGTAAAGCCGACTGTGCGGGCAGACGGAGAAACAGCTACCTTCTTGAGAGAAGAGAGAAAGAGCGGGTTCCACCCTTCTAACAATAGTAAACATTACTTATTATTTTCGTTCCAACCTCGTAAAGAGTTGCTACGTTGACCATTCCAACCTTCTCGAAATAGTAACTATTTTTTTTACCATGCTCTGAAGCGTAGTCAGCGTGGTAACTACGCATCTCTGTAACGTGATTGGTCGGATTCGCCCGTGGCATGATATTCTGCTGGAAAATAGAAAAATCGTTCCAGCCTTGACGGCAAAAAGCCAGACTTTGTGACGTCATGCGTAGTAATTACGGTAAGTAGGGTGGAACACGCTCAAATTAAAGGGTTAAAAAAACGGAACTCTTCAGTGCCCAGAGGCTAGCCTGTAAGGGACTAAATACCCTTAAACATCAACAACACCAAAGACGAACAAAAATATAGAAAGAAAGAGAAAAAAGAAAGAAAGGACCTTGACTCACCCTGTCTGGGACGCCCAACCAAAAAAGAACAGTTCCAAAAGAGTTTTTGGTTGGAAATAGTAACTATTTTTTTTACCATGCTCTGAAGCGTAGTCAGCGTGGTAACTACGCATCTCTGTAACGTGATTGGTCGGATTCGCCCGTGGCATGATATTCTGCTGGAAAATAGAAAAATCGTTCCAGCCTTGACGGCAAAAAGCCAGACTTTGTGACGTCATGCGTAGTAATTACGGTAAGTAGGGTGGAACACGCTCAAATTAAAGGGTTAAAAAAACGGAACTCTTCAGTGCCCAGAGGCTAGCCTGTAAGGGACTAAATACCCTTAAACATCAACAACACCAAAGACGAACAAAAATATAGAAAGAAAGAGAAAAAAGAAAGAAAGGACCTTGACTCACCCTGTCTGGGACGCCCAACCAAAAAAGAACAGTTCCAAAAGAGTTCAACCAAAAACACTGCTACGTTTGTTGGATAGTTAGCATTGCTAACTATCCAACAAACCATTTATTGAATTTAACAGGGTCAATATTCTATATTGAAACACGCCAGTGAACCTCAGGAAGAACAAGAAACGTCACCCAAACGAACCCTCAAGATTAGCTGCATTCTTTGTCACGGGAGTTCTCGCCGGTGGTCTCCGGTTTTTCTTATAAGCCGTTTTTGCATAAACCGGTAACTGAGTACTCACCAGTCTTATGACCCGTTTTTGAACTAACCGGTGTCCGGTTTTATCTAACCGTGCGGACTAACCAGAACCTGCTAGGGAGCCCGGCTTTACCGAGGAGTTAGCAAGTTTTCGTCAACTCACGGGTGAACCAAAAAACGCGTTATAAGAGAAAAACCGGACACTGGTGACAAAACACCAGAGACAGCAACGGAGTGCAACGAACGCAGCTATTGATTCAACTCTTGCGTAAACCAATCAACAACGTTTGTTGTCGTGACGTTTTTGGCTCTTCGCTTGACGCGTGCCGATTCTTCAGATCGGTCCCAACAGTTAGTCATCAAGAGTATACGGGGCGCGGCTGTTGTCGGTTTTACGGTGATGAAGGCGGGACTTGTATTAACAGTATATAAGCGGTGACAGGCAAGATTTTACGCATGTGATGTTCTGCTATTATCCCCGTTCACGTGTAGTTAAGCAATGAGTATATACGTGTTTAATGTAAGACATTTACTCTCTTTATATGGCGATCGTACGAGCACAATAAAAAGCGAAAGAAAACTTGGACTTCTATTTCAAGTATTTTGAACACCCCTGTAACATTCCTTTTGTCCGTACTTGCTCGGGGCCCGTGGTATTTTGTTCCTTAGTGTTAACATTGCGTAAAGTGTTAACATTGCGTAAAGATCGAATGTTATGCAACGGACTTCTACCTTGTCAAATATGATTGGCAGCCAGCTTGGGCTGAAGGAGTATGAGACGATATATATTATATTATTTATCAACGAAGTACGTCAGACGTATCCATTTTGCAGTGTCAAATATGATTTGCAGTCAGCTTATGTGGAAGTGCCCGAACTAGCAAAAGCTGGACCGACCGACGGGCAGAAATTGCGATCGCTATATGGCACTTGGCCGAAGGGCAAGTACCATAAACAAGAGCTACGAGCTCATATGGCAAAAACCCCGCCATCCAAAAATGCGTTTCGGACCTACACTGTAAAAAGTTTCTCCGAATAAGGATGCAGTATTTTCTGCTGGGATTAATCTTATCTTTATTGAGATAAGATTTATCCGAATTAGGGGTAATCTTATCTCAGTAAAGATAAGAATAATCCGAGTAGCAAATACTGCAAGATCTTTTTTCTACAGTGTAGAATTAGGATATCGAGTTTCACTCAAGTCCCTTAACTCCAAGCCATCGCCAACCTTCCAAGTTTCAACCCAAGAAATCCACTCGCTATGTCCCTAGACGTGCCCAAGATTTCCGGTACCCCCTTCCAACTTCCCATATACCGCGGCCGAATCTGGTCTGGACTCCTAACTGTATCACCTGAAGCATTTTCTCTTACCACCTATCTTTCACTCGATCCGAGCATTTTTTGGAGAACTTCCGGTAAATCTTCCCCCCCCCCCACTCCGTGTTCGGATCCGGTACAATATGTCATCTCGGTCATATGATCTCTGTACCTTCCAAATTTCATTCAAATCACTCCACTTGTTGACCCTTATGTGCATGTCAAAAATTTCTCGCAACCCCCTGGTGGTCGGATCGGGGAAACGACTATTCTCAAGTCAGTCTATTCGGGTCCCTGAAACGTCTTCCAAGTTTTATCGTCCTAGAAAATCAGGAAGTTCCAAACTTGCGGGATCGCGAGAATTAAGCCCCCCCCCCCCCAACTCCCCCACAGTTTCGGAATTTGGTCCGCTTATGTCAACGATGTATCAGACTTGCGCTTATTCTTCCCACCAAGTTTCATCCCGATCCCTCCACTCTAAGCGTTTCCCAAGATTTCAGGTTCCCTCCTGCGGCTCCCGCCAAAGTCATCGGATCCTATCCGGATTTGAACTGGGTCGTCTGAGACTCGGTGTCTTTACCAACATCAAGTTTCATCAAGATCCGGTCACCCGTTGGAAGTTCTAAATACCTCAAGATTCCGGATTCCCTCTTCTCCACTACTCCCCGGACCTGACATGGAACATCTGAGACGATGGCTCTTTCCACTTGCCAAGCTTTATTCAAATCCAATCACCAATTCAAAAACTGCCCGTGACACTTGATTGCGGATTCCCAGTGCGTCCACTCCTCCCACGATGGTCGGATCTAGGAAACGACTATTCTCATATCAATTTACTCGGGTCCCTGACAAGCCTACCAAGTTTCATCGTCCTAGCACATCAGGAAGTACAGAACTCGGGCGCTTACTAGAAATCCGGCTCTCCCCCCATTCCACCAGAGTGCCCGGATCCCGTCCTATTATGTCCATGACATATCTAGAGCTCGTGCTTGTTTTTCCCACCAAGTTTCATCCCGATCCCTCGACTCTGAGCGTTTCCAAAGATTTCCGGTTCCCCCCTCCAACTCCTCCAATTGTCACCGGATCCGGTCCGAATTTAAAATGGGACGTCTGAGACACGAGGTCTTTCTAAATATCAAGTTTCATTTAAATCCGATCACCCGTACAATAGCTGCCCATGCCACTAGATTCCGGATTCGCCATCTGTCCAACTCTTCCCACGATGGTCGGATCGAGAAAACGACTATTCTCAAGTCAATATGTTCGGGTCCCTGACATGCCTACCAAGTTTCATCGTCCTAGCACATCAGGAAGTACCGAACTCGCGCGATCACTAGAAATCCGCCCCCCCCCCCCCCCCAACTCTCCCATTGTGCCCGAATTCCGTACTATTATGTCAATGACGTATCTAGAGCTTGTGCTTGTTCTTCCCACCAAGTTTCATCCCGATCCCTCGGCTCTAAGCGTTTCCAAAGATTTCCGGTTTCCCCCTCCAGCTCCTCCCAATGTTACCGGATCCGGTCCGGATTTAGAACGGGACATCTGAGGCACGAGGTCTTTCTAAATATCAAGTTTCATTTAAATCCGGTAACCCGTTCAATAGCTGAGCTTGCCACTACATTCCGGATTCCCACGATGGTCGGATCTGGGAAGCGACAATCTGTTCGGGTACCTCACAAGCCTGAGAAGTTTCATCGTTCTAGCACATCAGGAAGTACCGAACGGTGGGATCACTAGAAACTCGGATCCCCCCCCCACAACTCTTCCACAGTGAACGGATCTGGTCCGGTTATGTCAATAACGTATCTAGGGCTTGTGCTTGTTCTTTCCACCAAGTTTCGTCTCGATCTCTCCACCCTAAGCGTTTCCCAAGATTTCCGGTTCCCCCCTCCAGCTCCCCCCAATGTCACGGGATCCGGTCCGGATTTAAACTGGGATGTCTGAGACACGGAAGTCTTTCTACATATCAAGTTTCATCGAGATCCCAATCAGCCGTTCGTAAATTAAGAATATCTATTTTTCCCGGATTCACCTTCCCTCTAGGCCCCCCCCCCCGGATAGTCGGATAGGGGAAACGACTATTCTCAAGTCAACATGTTCGGGTCCACGACCTGCCTGCCAATTTTTATCGTCCTAGCCCATCAGGAAGCACCGAACTCGCGGAATCACCAGAAACTAGCCCCCCCCCCCAAAAAAAAAAAACCCCAAAGTGAGCGGATCCGGTCCGATTATGTCAATCCCGTATGTAGGACTTGTGCTTGTTCTTTCCACCAAGTTTCATCCCGATCTCTCCGATCTAAGCGTTTTCCAAGATTTCCGGTTTCCCACTCCAGCTCCCCCCCCCCCATGTCACCGGATCCGGTCCGGATTTAAACTGGGACCTCTGAGACACGAGGTCCTTCCATACATCAAGTTTCATTAAGATCAAATCACCCGTTCGTCAGTTAAAAATATCTCATTTTTCCTAGTTTTTCCTTATTCCCCCTCCCCCCACTCCCCCCCCCCCCCAATGGTCGGATCGGGGAAGTGACTATTTCTAATTTTATCTGGTCCGGTCCCTGATACGCCTGCCAAGTTTCATCGTCCTAGCTTATCTGGAAGTGCCCGAACTAGCAAAACCGGGACTGACACACCGACCGACCGACAGACGGACAGAATTGCGATCGGTATATGGCACTTGGCCGAAAGGCAAGTGCCATAAAAACCAGATCATGTACATCGGTTACAGTTTACAAATCAAAGGTGACAAAAAGCACTGGTGCCTAAAGCAAATGAGATGGTATGTCAGCCACATTTCTAGGTTTTCATGTGTGCTTGTTATAGTATGCGTCAACACAGTACCTTAAGCATAGTGTTTAAAAATTGGGAAAAGATTAGGAACTGGAGCGGATTAGTAAGATTCGAGGTTTGGAATCCGAATCCAGCCTGACAAGCAGAAGATTCGAATCCGGCCAAAAGAACGAATTCTGGATTCGAATCCGCCCATCTCTGGTTCTTTTACACCGCGAGGGCTCGTGCGCTCCGTCGGCATAAAAGTGAAATGGCTAGTTCTGGTGAAGACATAATATTAACTTCTGTAGGACTTCAGACTTTGTATATATTAATATTTCGTGTATATATTATTATGTATTTATGTGGGTTCGGATTCGGATTCAGTATCGCCCCTTTTGACGGAACTTCTGAAATTTGGCCGCAAAAACCTGTGACATTCTAGGATTTTTTTTTATTTTATTTTTAACAGTTTTTAACAAGAATACCTTTTCACATTCACAGTCATCTGCGTTTTATTTTTTTAAAGCACAACTCTTACTAGAAATGATCTTTACACAATGAAATGGGTCAGAAGTATCAGTTTCCGAAAATACCATTACTTTCCGTCTGAATTTAGTGACTTTCTTGTTAGCGCTTGTCGATTCTATCCAGCCTCCCGAGCATTCGAGATGCCTCTCTGCCGGGAAAGAAGTGTAGTTTATTTTATAAATTTTTACGTACATATATAAACCTGAACCTGAACCTTCCTGCTCTCCGACGCGGCGGCAGGGCGCAAAACGTTTGAAAACTGAATGACCCGTGATTAAAAAGTAGGAAAACTAAGCAAATAAAATAAGTCAAAAATAGAAGATTCTCATATCCTTGTGTGTGAAAGAGTTGTCAGTGGACTTTGAAGATTCTGGCAAACATTTCGTTGCGGAATGGGCAAAACTCGACACGGACGAAAAAGCCCTAAAAATCCGTAGACACATAACGGAACAATGGAGAAAGGTGGGGATTTTAGAAGCTTATAATCCCATTAGGGAGCTAGGTATATTCGAAAGGGCAGAAAAAGCGACAGGGGTCCTTTAAGGTCTAAACGGTCGTAGATTTCTGGCTTGCTTTGTCGAAGAAACCAACAACCTGTGACAAACAGAAGAATTCTACGACCACTGGCAGAGCATAGTCTGAAGGCTCTTGGCCAAATGATCATGTGAAAGCGACACAAATCACAAATAACGATCAGAAAATAAGGCCTATATTTCTAAACTTCATTCCAGTCAGGTCCCAGCGTATAGTGCTGCTTCTAACAGCGGCATTAACCAAATAAACAAGAAAAATGATTACAAAATAACCCATCAGCGACAAAAAAGCCCAAGATCATTGTTGTTCTCTGTGGTATTTAATGGAGTTTCACGAATTTCTTCTTGACGCATATGCTCCATGTCCAAGACCATAGCTTCCGCATTACATCAGCTTTTTCTTCGAAATCGCAGTATCCCGCTTGATCACAACCATAGCCCAAACAAGAGCTGACAAGAAGAATAATCCGCGCAAACTGGACAGAATCGTAAGGCTTAGCCCTATGCTGGAGTTCTGCGTGACAAAAACGAATGCCAGACATCTCGCCACCTCGCAGGCAGGACTAGCGGGGTGAGCGTCGAAAATTAGACCGACAGATGTCAGGGAGAAGAGGATATAGAAGCAGGCAACGTAGAGCTCAGCCGGGGTCAAGTTCTGGAAAAAAAAAACTGAAATAAACCTCTAGGGAAGGGTTTTTGCGCGAATCATGAATACCCATTGCGAAATTCACAGGTAAGTTATTCCGAAAATCACTTTCTATTTCCGTTTACCGCGAAAGCCAATGGAGTTATATGGCAACTTTTTCGGGCCATAACTCGAAACTGCACTGAGCTTACACACATGCCAGAAATCATAGCCTCGTTTTTGTCGCAACAGTGCTGCCGCATCGCTGCTGCAGCACTTCTTTACTTCTGCACAAGATGCGATTTTGGATTCACTGCCTGCACGATTTCTTCTTGGTTGAAGCAACACCTTACAGGGAAGCATAAACGTGGTCGGTAAGCAAGTCCGCGATCCTCCAAAAGCGCTGCCGTCTTCTTCGGAAGCACTGCAGTGCAAAACGAATGTAGAAAGAATCAGCCCGGAAGCGGCTAAGAAGTAGACCTGCAGCGTGCAACAAAAACGAGGCTCATGTCATAAATTGTGACTGAAATAAGTCCAGATTAGAGTTTTCGCGGGAAACCTGAATCACTGAGCAAGCGACGCGCATTGCGGAAGTCACAGGCACTTTCCGTTTTCAACTAGGCTACCACGAAAACCAAAGGAAAGTTGACGAATTTCTGAATCCATGGCTCGATACTAGCATTGAGCGTATACAAACGCTGAACCTGTGCTCCAAGTGTTAGTTGTTTTTATTTACATAGACATCCCCGTTGACCTTATTCGTGCTTTCCCAGAATTTTTGAGTGGGCCGCTAACGACACTCTTTAACGTCATTACACAATCTGGGGAATATCCAACGGTCTGGAAAAATGGGTTTGTAACACCAATTCCCAAGAAGGATACTCCAAAAGACTTTTCAGGAGTACGCCCATAACACGAACTCCCATATTTAGCAAAGTTTACGAGAGTTTTCTTTCATCGTTGCTCAAGGATTTCATTTTGACCCAAATTGATCCGAGACAATATGGCAACATGCGCAAGACGTCTACCACGCATTATCTGGTCAGTCTACTTGACAACATCCTTAAAACACCTGGATGAACCAGATCACTGGATCAACCTTATCGCCACTGATCTGAAAAAAGCTTTTGACCTCATCTGCCATTCTACTCTGCTAAAGAAGCTTTTAAATGACTTTAGTGTCCATCCTTTCCTTGTCCGACTAATCGCAGCTTTCCTTTCTGACAGGTCTCAGAGAACAAAGTACGGAAATGTCTTTTCTGACCCACTACCAATTTACTGTGGTGTGCCCCAAGGCACTATCCTCGGACCACTACTTTTCCTGGTCATGATCAATGACCTCGCAGGCTCCTGTGACGACCGTTGGAAATTCGTCGATGATCTTTCGGTCTTAGAGCGCTGTTACAAAAATATCCGGAGCAGTGCAGCCACCATAATGAATGACATTAGTGAAGAAGCTTCAGTCAACCAAATGACCGTCAACCAAGACAAATCAGCAGTCCTAACTGTATCTTTTCTCAAGTCTAATCCAACTTTCCAACCTGACCTACCTGATCACAGCAGAGTGGAGGAGCTCAAACTTTTAGGTGTTCATCTAACTTCAGATCTTAAGTGGGATAAGCAAGTACAGTCTATGCTGAAAAGAGCAAATATGGGAATAAGATCTCTCAAAATGCTCTCCCGCCATGGCACCCTGTAACACCACCTCCTTCGCATTTACCTTGTGTTCATTCGCCCTTCCCTTGAATACTGCTGTCCGGTATGGCATTTCGGTTTAACACGGGAGCAGTCGGAACGCCTCGAGAGGATCCAGTACCGGTCTTTACTAATAGTATCAAAATCCCCAAAAATCCCGTACATTTCCCTTCTAAACGAGTTTGGTCTCGCATCTTTGTCAAACCGTAAGCACCAACTTTGTACCAAGTTTGGTGACCAACTACTGGAAGACCCCAACCATCGGCACATCCTTCCTCCTCCCCACATTCCCGACCGCATAAGGCCACAGAGAATGGCAGCACAACCAGTTCCCAAGATCCAGCCCATTCGGGCAATTCATGCGCGGTACGAAAGAAGTTTTGTCCCCTCCTTTGTGAGTTTTTTTCAACACGAAATTTTAAATTCTTTTCATATTTTTTATGTTAATTATTGAAGTTTAGCGCTTTAATTTGTTGCAATTTTTGTACTTGTGTAATTACTGAATATTTGACTATGTAAAAGCGCAATTGTACATAGTTATGTTTGACGAGAGAACAAATATTCGTTTTTTTGTTAATACCGTAAGGAATGTTTTTCGAAGAATAAAGATTGATTGATTGATTGAGAGATGTAAATTACAACAATCCCAAAGGGCAAATGAGAAACCCAGAATCCTAACCACATGGCCAGGACAGGACGGACCATCCCTTTAATTCACTAATTATATTATTTACTATTGCTATTATACTATAATATTACTAATTCCATACTCACTATGGTGTTTTTGGCAAGTATGCTATACGCAGCAACCATTAGCAGAGAGTGCACTATGCAGTAGTAGGTCTGCCACGGCGGAATCTTCACGTCAAACTTTTCACGAGGTCCTACCTAAAGAAAAGGACTTCTCTGAGCAAGCTGTGTTTTTTTTCTTTTATACTGCACTGAACAGGACTGAGATACGACGGTATGGTTACCCATGACTTATTAGGTTCAGGTTCAGGTTCAGGTTCTTTTATTTCGAAAATACTTCGTGACAATATGTTTTGATCACTGGGGGCCGGCAGGGATACGAGCTCGTTAGCTCGGCCTCGAGGGTTGGCTTGAAGACAAGATTAAAATCCGTTACTTGACTGCTCCGCTATTCATCTAAGGCGTATTCTCGCCGTTCCCCGAGGACTTTATGAGTCCCCGTGTTTTTGTTTATCCCGGGGACTCACTCCCCGTATTCTCGCGAGTCTCCACGGACGGGGAACGCTCCGATTATCATCACCGTCATCAAAAAGGACTCCCTTTCAGATTCGGAGGGGAATCAATTTTTGCTGGTGTTAGTGCAATGTAAAATTGATTAAAAACAATCAGAATAAACAAAACCAAAAATTAAAGTGGATCCAGACTAATTTCATCGACTGCATATTGTTTTCTCGAACAAAATTCGTTTTGGAAGCATTCCCGTGTTCTCGCTGTTTCTGTACGCGGCGTCCGCGTGAAGTGACTCCCTCTATTCTCCTCGATTCCCCGAAGAGTCCTCGGGGAACGGCGAGAACACACCTATAATCATTTTTCATCCACTGAACTTTTACTTTCGGGTTCCTGGCACCTCTATGTGCTTGTACCTCTATGCTTCAAATATTTAGCAGCTGCAATGGTAAGCGATTGCCGATTTTTCTTTCTCACATTTCCTGAGCTTCGCTTCATTAGCCATTAAGCACGGTTCTGTCGAAATCCAAAATCTTTGCATCGAATGAACTTTGTCTTGTCGGTCCATCAGTGCATATTATGGACGTCACTACCACAGCCCACGATGAAAAAAAAAAATCTTATTTGATGGTGCACAACGGATACGTCAGCTGAATTATTGGAGCTATATTTCGGCCCTTCTTGGCAAGGGTCCTCTTCAGGCTCAAAACCGCTCAAGTTGGAAAACGAACTTGTGGGAAACACAAGTTAAAAAAAAATCTCTTAGCAGAGTCAAAATAATTCAGCTTATTCTAATCCAAGATATAGAGACAAGCTGACTTTTCCGTTAGACTTCAAGAATCACTACTTAAATTACAGCAAGAGCACAGGATAAGCTGTTCATAGCTTTGTTATTCGCAGAGCCTTCTACTACTGACTATCAGCTTCATATTAGCCTACCCTTTAGTTAGGGTCAATATATATATCAATACTGAACAAGAGCTAAGAGCTCATATGGCACTTGATAGAGTAGGTGGTACACGAAAGAAGATCAGAACGTCACAAAATACCCTGCCATCAAAATATGCGATTCGGACCTAGAAATAACATTTCTAGTTTCACTCAAGTCGCAGCATTACCGGCCGCGCCTCGGATCGTCTAGGGCAAATGAGTTTTCTACCCTCCAAGTTTCAACCAAGTAGATCCACTCGTTTGGTCCCGAGACAAGCCACACGGTTTCTGGTACCCCACTCCAACTCCCCTTACCGCGGCCGAATCTGGTTCGGACTCCAAAATGGATCAACTGAAGCATTTTCTCTTACCGCCGATAAAGTTTCACTCTGAAACTGAAAAAAGTTCATCTGAGCTTTCTTTGCGAACTTCCGGTAACTCTCCCCCCTACCTCAACGTGAGCGGATCCAGTTCGAACTCTAAAATATGTCATCTAGGGCATGCGCTTTCTCTACTTTCCAACTTTCATTCGAATCGCTCCACTTGTTCGACCCCTATGCGAGCCACATCATTTCTGGAACTCCCCTTCCAGTCCCCCGCTGTGGCTGAATACGACTCAGAAACATAAAGTCGCATACCTGACATGTCCTATTCCCGTTCATCAAGTTTGACTGGAATCGGAGCATATCCTATCTGCAAATTCCCAATTCCCTTCACCCCCCCCCCCCTCTCCCCTGACCTGATCCGATTCAGACGCCAAATAACAACAAGGCCGCATAAGCTCGGTACTGTCCAACTTGCATCCTTTTCTGTCTATCCATTTGTTTTTTGAGGATGTCAAAAAGTTCTCCCCTCCCCCCTCCAACTCTCCCAACCGTAGCCACATGTGGTTCGGACGCATGTTTTGCTTGTCTAGATGATCAGTTCTTATAACTCATAAAGTTTCACTCGAATCGGACCACTTGTTCGCAGCTTACGGAAACCAGTGATTTCCGGGTTCCCTTTCCCCCAACTCCCCAAAGATGGTCGGATCCAGGAAAACAAGTTTTCCTAGGGCTTTATGTCTGGTCCTTAAGTTACTAATACGCCTGCAAAGTTTTATCGGTCCTTAGAAGATCTGGAACTATCCTGATCACCGGAATTCCGGGAAACACCCTTCAACTTCCCCCACAGAGCCCCGATTCAATCTGGTTTTGTCAGTTACGTATCTAGGGCTAATGCTTGTTCCCAATCCCTCGACTCTAAGCGTTTCACGAGATTTCCAGTGCCCCACTCTAGTCCACCCCCCACAAGTATCGGATCCGATTAGGACTTGACATGGAACATCTGAGACGATAGCTCTTTCCACTTGCCATGTTTCATTCAATTCCTATAACCCGTTCAAAAGTTGTGCATACAACTGAATCCGGGCTCCCCATCCCTCCACTCCTCCCATGATGGTTGGGTCGGGGAAACGACTATTCTCGAGTCAGCCTGTTCGGGTCCCTGATACTTCTCCTAAGTTTCATCGTCCTAGCACATCAGAAAGTACCGAACTTGAGGGATCACAAGATTCCGACCCCCCCCCCCCCGACTCCTCCACAGCGCCTGAATCTAGTCCGGTTATGTCAACGATGTATTTAGGACTTGTGCTTGTTCTTCCCACAAGTTTCATCCCGATCCCTCCACTCTGAAGTTTTCCCAAGATTTCCAGCCCCCCCCCCCCCAAATTCACCAGATCCGGTCCGGATTTGAGATGGGTCGTCTGAGACGTCTTTCCAAATATCAAGTTTCATTAAGATCCGATCACCCGTTCAAAAGTTATAAATACCTTAAGAGTCCGGGTTCCCCCTCCCTCCACTCCTCCCACGATGCTCGTATCGGGTAGGTGACTATTTCCAACATATTCTTTTGGGGTCCCTGATATGCCTGCCAAGTTTCATCCTCCTAGCTTATGTGGAAGTGCCCGAATTAGCAAAACCTGTACAGATCGACCGACTGACCGACGGACGGACAGAAATTGCGATCGCTATATGGCACTTGGCCGAAGGGTAAGTGCCATAAAAACCCAAAGGCCATATACAGGACAAACAAACAACTTATAGGAAACTAAGACAAGATAACAAACTAAGAAACAGCACTTCTCAACTCGAGAGCTTGTTGAACAAAATTTCCAAAAGAAACAATCACTCTTAGTGACTTAGATCGTAAGATACCAAGAAGGTGCCCACCATTCCCAGAAAACAATGAACCCTTTAAAGTTTAACCGAAAAGGGCTGGGATAGGACAATCTAGTTACCAATCACTTATTAACTTAAATTGGCTTGAAGACCCGCTGAAAATGCGTTACTTCTTTGTTCCGCTATCCACGAATAATCGATTTTCAAATAGAGGAATTTCCGTGTGATTTGTGGTACCTCTATGCGCTTATATCTGTGTTGTCTGCCTTTCGAGAAAGATATATAATTTTTTTTTGTTCAGGCACTAAGCAGTCTTCACCAAGCTCACCACTGACCACTGAAAACCCGCGTTTGTGTTGAGATTAAAATTTCCCGCGTCATAGCAGAATTTACATTGTGGGGACGACCGCAGATATTCTAAACGTCATAATTAGAGCAGACAGTGGAAAATAAAAAAAAACTTGAAATACGAACCTTCGACTTTCCCGTTTAGCTCTATTATGCTAGGACTGAAATACAATGGTTACGAAGCTTCCCTCCTCCTATTAAGACTTGAGCCACTCCATGTCCGCCGGGAAAACTTAATTTTACGTTTTGGCCGATCAATCCTTGCCAGTGAAAAATATAAAGATATTCTGCCCCCATCTAGCACCGGCGACAGGACGGACGCCGCACCAAAATTTCCTGGTGCCAGTTAAATGCAGCATTAACCGGTTTTCGAATTCCTTTGTACCATATTTCAGTGAGAAGATTAACAAAAAAGAAGTGAATTCCAAGTGATTTATTTTCTTTTATGTAATAACTGTATATATTCAAGTATATTAACACATGAAATGTAATGGTCGACGTATGTCGTGGCGCCATGTCGGCGCTACGAGTTACATCAATAAAAATATCTATCTATCAAATAGTTTTATAGTTCAGATCACAGAACGCACAGAACGCAGAGCCCTTGGAAGCTTATATAATAGCTCTTGTTCTTCAATTCAACTCAATTCAGATTTATTCACCATAATATAAAAGCATGGCAGTTATAACATCGGCACGTCGACACAATACAAAACGAACAAGAAATATTTTAAATTCATTCAAATATTTTAAATTCTACTATTAGTAAGACTGGATGCTACTATGGCAAGACAGGATGCTACTGGATACTACTACATAGGATTGGACCAGTCTGAGGCACATAAAATTAGTATTCTTTGCTATTACATAGTATTACATGCAACTTTTTCGTACAACTACCATACAACTACGCAGGCTACAAATTTTTCATCGGGTTAGACCTGATTAGTCCCTGTTCTTTATGTTTGTTTTTTTATCTTGTGCATTTACTCTGCCATTTGAAAAGCGTAAAATAAAATAGAAATATGTAAAATAAATAAAAGAATTAAATAAGACACAACAAATACAATATAAAATTTTTCATTTATCGCCATTGAAAGCTGTAATCCAGCTGTAATCCGCCATTTGAAAAGCGGAGTATGTATAATAAAATAAAATAATTAAATAAAACACGAACAACAAATACAATATACAATTTTTCATTCATCGGTATTGAAAGCTGTAATCCAGCTGTAATCCGCCATCTGAAAAGCGGAGTATGTAAAATAAAATAAAACAATTAAATAAAACACAACAAATATAATATACAATTTTTCATTCATCGGTATTTGAAAGCTGTAATTGAAAGGTGTAATCCTTTTCTTTCTCTGTAATGCACTATTTCCTTTTTTTTGTCTAGTACGTAAATAAAATTTCATCATCATCATCATAGAACCATCTCTTCTTCAGAGCTGTGCGTCATCTATCGGAAAAATAAAGAAACTTACAAGGGGAAGAAGATCGCCCGAAATCCACTGTAGAGGAAGGCTTTTATGACTGACTACGACCAACAAATCATGGCCAACTGGTACTAGTAGTATAGAGTGACGAAACCCTATTACTAATATGCCTCTACTACTACAACGTCCTCGTCCTACTATTTTCACAGCTCATGAGGCGATTCCTTAGTTGCGATTTTGCAGATACCATGGCATCTGATACCACGGTCAAAAGGGTTTTTTGCAGTTATCGTGGTATCTGATATTCAGATACCACGGCAACCGTATATCAGACACCACGGTAACTGCAAAAACGACTAACTGCAGATCCAGTTACCGTGGTAACAGATACCATGGTATCTGTAAAAACGCAACCTTTACCTTACCTTAGACCTTAGTTCCTCCTACACCTCCAGAGGCGCTTAGGGCATCCAATAAAAGCCGTCAGTCGTCTCTCATAAGGGCCGCTGCCCATACATAGGGCTGGATAGACGCGTTGATATTGTGGAGATCGGACTGTACCCTCTTTGTCTGGATCCCTACAGATGCCACTGGAGGATAGCATTGGGAAGTCTAGCGTTGGGAATTCTATACGAAGTCTTTGTTATTGAACGATATTTGGGAGGGTGGTTGGTTTAATGAATCACAGCCTATGAATAACTGTGAATAACGTGTCATTTACACTATTAGTCAGAATTACAAAACCTCGTACCGAAATGCGTCACAATGCAGCAGGGGGGGGGGGGGTCAACCAAGGAACTACTAACTTCTGGGAATGTTGAGGGATCTCCAAGCCGCGCTGTTCCTTTACACCAACCAGGCCCTTTAAAGACAGCGGAGAGACGGTCGGACCACGTGTCCATCTTCTTAGCATTGTTGTAGATGTCGCGAAAGTAGAAAAACTAAAAAACAAAAAATTAAGGATACGATTGAGCGAACAAAAGGAACAATAACTATACGTCGTCACTCACTAACAGTGAAGACACAATACCTTATAAGTAGTGAACTGAAGACAAAGGCGCCCCTCAGGAGGGATGTGAACCCACGAACTTTGGCTTTAGTCGTGTTACAAATGGTATCGAAAGTGCTTTCCAATCACTAGTTTCAGAGTATGCTGGCATTGGACTTAGATTCAACAAGGGAAAAACTGAATTCTGATGTTTAATAACCATTCGAGTGAGCCAACGATCATCGACCTTATAAAATGCCAAGTCCAAAGCAAATCCAGTCTGACGTACCTAGGACTGCCAATCGGAGATTCCATGAAAACCACTCGAAAATTACTGATAGCTCATTTGCTGAAGCGCATCAGTGGAGCTTATGCCCGTATCGTTTCTGGAAAGTTGCGGTTTAACCGAAAGATTCTTGCCTACACCTGCAATGCCACTGCTCTTCCACACGTGCTGTATCTTTCCCCTTTCTGGACCATCTTTAGTAACGAAAATCTTCGTCAAATTCGTTCCATTTTCTTTCGGTTTTCTAAATATTTGCTACGCCTCCCCCCCCTGGAGAAGGAACAGCCATCTCATCGAAAAGTTCCGTATAGCTGATCCGTCTGCGGCTGTCCTGAGATCCATCAGCAGGATGAAGGAAAACTGTAGCCACCCATGGAGCTCCATGATGTTCCGGTTTACTGAATTTTAATTATTATTGGTTGTCGTTTATGTTATGTTGTTTCTCTCTCTTTTATTTTTTACCATACTCCGTCTTTACCTAGACGGGTTACAAATAAAATGTAATTTAATTAAAATTTATACGGCCACTGAGCTGCAGAGGGGCTAGCGACAGGCAATTTACATCCTTATTTCGTTGGTTGATAATTAATTCTGGTCTATTCGTCAAGGAAAAAGTCCCTCGTATAACATTCCGTCTTTACTAGATGGAAAACCTACGGCCCTTGGTACGCTTTTCTTAATTTATGCAGAACTACTGAAGCAAAAAAGCTCAATTCAACCGTTCGAGCCTGACACATGGAAGTAGTTTAAAAACATGCTAACGTGTTCAGTTACTTAAGATCCGCAGGGCTATTTATTATTTATCATGTGAGGTAGGACAAAACTCTAGCCGAAACTCAGGCCACAAATGGCCCTTTATCTCAATCCCCCAATATACAGTTGATGATAACCATCACTCTAAATACAACTGATGGTGAACCATGACTCCAAAGACAATTGATGAAAACACCACTCTGTTCTTGGGGATTTTCCCTCAAAATTTTTCATTGCTTGTTCTACGGGATCTTGCTGTATCTTTCGGACTATTTTCCTGGCCAGTTTGCTGTGTTCCAGCTCAATCTTGTCAACAATTGACTCTTCATTCATTGATTCCCATCGCCCTAGACCTGAGAGAGCTTACAGGCCTTTATGTCATTTTCAGGTGACAGAGCTTCATTGCCCTGGATTGAAACAACCTTGGAGGCAACTTGTCACTGATGACTCCAACTCAAGAGATCACTCCAGATCATGGATCACAAGCAGCCACCGACAGCTGCCAACCTATGGCTTCCAGCCCCTGCTGGAGGAGGGGAGGCGGGGGGGGGGGGGGTAAGTTCAGTTTTAGGTTCAGTTTTTCAGGTCTGACAGCGGTAATCATGGGCAGGAACACCATTATGAGAGGTTGCCCTGGGTACTTGGAAACTCCACGTTCCTTTCCAAGGGGGCTAAAGCTTAGTGCAAACCATGCTACAAATGCAAGCAAACTGAAGCAAAGAAAACACAACAAAAGCAAACGCCAAAAGCACCAAGTATAACTCGCAACCCCCCAGGGGCACGACGAGGACGTCACTTACCCTCCCACCCCCTCATGGCAGGTCTAGCATCAGTAGCAGGTCTAGTGAGGTATGAAATCGACAACCCTGGTCATCGTCCAAATGTACAGTGTCACAGAACTGCTTTAGACCTGACTTCCTTAACTTGGATGGTCGAACTTTAGGTTAAAACAGTCGCGTTTTTGCACAAACTCATGCCACGGTCTAAAGTCATTTTGCAGTTACCGTGGTATCTGATACCACGGTCAAAAGTCGTGTTTGCAGGTACTGAGTAAGTGGCCAGTCACCGTGGTATTTGATATTCAGATATCACGGTCCCGACCGTTGTATCTGACCGTGGTATCTGAAAAAGTTATCTCACTTCCATCATCACCAACACAAAAGCCTAGCTTTTTGTCAAATTGGTGAGAAAGAAGTTGAGCACTTGTGTTGCGAGTGGTTTTAAAAGTTTCTGTTAGGGGGACTTCAATAATAATCATAATAACGCTTGTTTATTGAGCCAAAAGGCCATACAAGATTTAATACACGTTACAATTCACAAATAAACTATTACACCTCTAGAACATTCCTGAGACTAAATCCGTTAGTCACACATTTACAAACATCTACGATACATTTGGGGTTCGTAGATTTCAGGATACGGGGATGCGATACCCCCCCCCCCCCACACACACACACACAAATTTTCGAATTTGAATTCGACAACTGTCGTTTTTGTAAAAGAGTATCAGATATCATGGTTACTGCAAACACGACAAAATGCATATCCAGTTACCGTGGTATCATCTGCAAAAACGCAAATAATGGTAAAATAAAATCCGAATACTCTGGATTTAATGGCGCTCTCCGATTTTAAGTTGCATCCAAAGAAGCATAGACTGTGAAGAAAATATGAAAGACTAACTAATAGTAGCAAATAAGAACGAAAAAAACTTGAAAAACTTTGAGACTTAATTTAAGCATCACTGTATAAAAATAGAGTACAATTTACCGTTAATTAATTATCTTAGGGTACAAGTATTTTAAGGAGAATTCCTTTGAGATAATCTTGATTGCTATTTATACGTAACCGCGTAGATTTGTGACTTTTTTATTCTGTCTTTGTAGTGCACTCGTCGATCTAGGCGGAAAGAAATAACATAGCTTCTACTGCACCAAATAATGGAAAAAAGTACCTGTTGATACATGGGGTTGAAAGACTGGACGGGAGTGACCAATCCATAAACAGGCTTTTCAGCTTCTCTCTCCCACTGGAAGGTTCCAAACATTCGGTCCCAAATTATTAGTACACCAGCATAATTCTTGTCAAGGCAGTACTTGTTTGCGCCTAACGCAGAGGAAAATAAACTTATTAGTATATTTTTGATAATTTCCTTTATAACAGTATGTGGTGATCTAATTAATCAACACCTTTTGTTACGTGTGTGATAATGGACGAGTAACCCCTCGCAGCGCTGGCAGCGATGCTAATGACGGGGAATTCCAAAAATTCCATTGTGAACGCTCGACCAGATCAGCCAGTGAACGTTATTTGCAGTGCTTCCACTTCTCCAGATTTATCAGGAGATCTACATTTTTTTCAGGTCTCCTACTGATTTATATTTGAGTCTCCTGATCTACTGATTTTCTACTGATATTTTGCTATTCTACCTAATTTTCTCCCGATATTCCGAACGGTTGTATGTTCTTAATTATTCTTTTGTCGAGCATGGCTTGGAGGCTGGAACTCATCACCGAAGCTAGAATCTGGATGGAAATAGTTAAATTTGGCAAGAATAAGCTAACTTAAAAAAAAATCTGACTTCTGATTTCTAGAACTTCTCCTTATAAATCTCCTGATTTTTTGAATTACTGAATCTCCTGATTTCTCCTGATTTTTGAACTATGTCTACGTTTTTTCGAAATTCTGGAGTAAGTAAGTAAGTAATTTATTTATGACCCACCATTTTGAAAAGGCGGAGTAAATGACGAAAATAAAGAAAATAAACAAAACACATATATATACACAGAAAAAGACACTTAATTTTTAATCTTCGGTCAGGAAGCAGTGGACGACATCGTGTGCTGGTTGGGCCTTGTTGTCCATGAGTTTTGAAAGTGATGACGAAACATCCAAAAGGGTGACACTTGCGTCTTGAATTTTGAATTTCTCCGTCAATGTATGGTTATGACATAATTTCGACAAGTGGAGCAGGTGCTTTGCATATTTAAAATAACATGATTTCATCTTTTTAATCTCCTTCTTTCGCAGAACATGAATGACGCCAGAACGAAATAGTATAGAAGGAGCGCAGAAGGTGCTGTACAAATTTCCCAAAGCTTTACGATTATAGCGCCCCCGGTTGGGGACGATGCCCCCATAGGCGCTACGGATCGACTTATAAACTTCTTGAACAACCGAAGAGCAAAATTTTGACAATGAAGATTTGAATGTTATGCCGAGCCACCGTAGAGAGTCTGTTGATTTGACGATGAACGATCCAAGAGATACAGAAGCTTTAGATGCACTCGAACAATTTGACGAAGGGTTGAAATGCAGGTACTCACATTTTGAAAGGTTAACTTCAAGGCCAATTTTCAGAAGTTCTGACGACAGCTTACTTACATTTTTTGTGAGTGTGGATCGGCTACGGCTTACTAAGAGCAAGTCGTCCGCGTAGGCTATGTAGCTGAAGGCATAGTCTTTATAGATGTAAGCAGGAAGCAAAGAATCGAGACAAGAAGATATGGCCGATTTGAAGATGTAGGGAGATAAAACTCCTCCTTGGCGAACATGAGTGGAAGCACTGGTTATTTGATAATCGTGTATTGGTGACCTAATAAGGTTAAACGGTTAAGTACCATTTGAGTTTGTTGTTAATACTTTTGCCAGTAAAACTTAATTTTCTTGAGACTATTGAACCAAACCCTGACACAGTAATAATTTATTGGCACAAAAACTCTGAGGCCACAGCAATACTGGTCACAAACAAAATAACACTAAACGAAAAGAATCAACTGAAAAATAGAACTAAACAAATCATATTTGATAGTGCAAAAAGGATACGTCAGCTGAATTTTATCAGACGCTATATTTCGGCCCTTATTGGCAATGAAACAACTTTTGTGCTAATAAATTATTACTTTTATAAAGGAAATTATCAAAAATATACTAAGAAGTTTATTTTCCTCTGCTTTAGGTGCAAACAAGTACTGCCTTTTTCCACAAGTTCCTTTTTCCAACTTGAGTGGCTTTGAGCCTGAAAAAGACCCTTGCCAAGAAGTGCCGAAATATAGCTCTAATAAAATTCAGCCTTTTTCCAACTTGAGTGGCTTTGAGCCTGAAAAAGACCCTTGCCAAGAAGTGCCGAAATATAGCTCTAATAAAATTCAGCTGACGGATCGGCTTTCCACTATAAAATATGATTCGCAGTCCGCTTGGGCTGAAGGAATATTTACTAAAGAAATAGTTCTCTGTGGGCCAAAGTTAAAAAAAAAAGCCGGTTTGCTTATTTAAGTAATGATTTGGCGCCGGTGTAAGGAAATAGTTTTCACTGTTAAAGGACCCCTCGCACTATCTACTCTTCAACTTTCAGTCAAAACTCGGCTGTGCTTTCAACAAATAACCCACGGTTTTGGCTATTTTAAGCCTTTTCGGAGACCCGTTGACTTGTTGCCAAAACAGGGAAACAATTTACATAACCGGTTTTTCTGATGGAACCGTCGACAGCGTGATACACATCGAAGGTAGTAAAACACGGCAAGTGAGAAAATCAGCGCGGTTTTGTAGAGGGGTTAGAATGTACCTATGAAATTGGGGTCTCCGGGTTTAGAAATATATGGAGTGATTATGGAAGTAGGTTGCGTTAGTATTATAGGTAAGACAGGTCCTTTAAGGAATATTTAGAATTCCAGCGTTTTCGTGAGGTTGTTTAGTATTCATTTGAACATGCGCACGTATTGTTGTATTTATATGCATGTTTTTTCTTTGCAACGTACTCGTCCACTTCGGCGGTTAGAAATAAAATAAATAATAAATTAGTTGAATGCCTACCGTGGTGCACTCGATGGTGACTAGGTGTGTTTAAGATATATTCCAGTGGCCCAACGTTGTCGATCAATTCAGTGTGGATCCAATATTGGTAAAGTAAGTTGAAATCCTTGTGAACCAGAAAGATAGGTGGTGGGATGAAGAAAGCAAGCGGTGTCCAGAATAACTAAGAGAACAAATGAAGTTTCTTAAACACGACCTCGAAATACGATGTTTCTGCGTAAACTCAATTAGTACACCACAAATCCCTGATTTCTGGATGGGGTATGCCAAACGCTGGGTATAGGCTACCCAGTGTCCAGAATAGCCTATGTCATATTTGACGGTGCAATATCCATTCTATCCAAATATAAAAAAGCAACTTCATTCTATACTTATAAATAAATTCAAGAATCAACGATAAATTCAAAAAATTAAAGTAAATTTTTATTTTGTCGGTTATAAATTTTTGGGTGGGGTCCTGATAAGTTGACGGCCATCGGTTACCCTCGCTTGCGCATTGCTTTTTCTTTTTTTCGTGTGTTTTCGGGTTGATCTTGCTGAGTGTCGCTGGGTTTGTGGGCGGGTTCCCGTCTAGTGGTGAGTCATGGAATTAATAACATTTATTTTTGGAATTAGTTATATGTAAAATAGTTTTCTTTTATATTGTACCGGGTTTTTGTCAATCTGCGACCTAGTGTCTCCGGCTTGACCCTATATTTATTTTAATTTTATACAGAAGTGTAATTAAAACCGTGAACCTTGAAACGGATAAGTCAGCTACATTTTAATAGAGCTATATTTCGGACCTTCTTGGCAAGGGTCCTCTTCAGGCTCAAGCCGCTGAAGCTGGAAAATGAACTTTTGAAAAACAATTAAAGATTCTTCCTCAAATATACGATTTTGTAAACTTCTTCTTTGAAAATTGGTTGGAGTTAAAGCTGGTCCTGTGATTTCATTCTGGACATGACTGCTGTTTTTGCTGTTGGATTGGGTCGTGGAAAGCCTATGTCAAACGTCGTTTACTCTATGCCAAAATTCT
This sequence comes from Branchinecta sandiegonensis, assembly GCA_030848855.1. NCBI lineage: Eukaryota > Metazoa > Arthropoda > Branchiopoda > Anostraca > Branchinectidae > Branchinecta > Branchinecta sandiegonensis. The sequence continues at coordinate 15,570,260 of JAUPMV010000016.1, read as the reverse complement.
GGGCACACTAACCCTGTCCTAGCTGGAGAATAAACTCGAAATTATCCCCTCCGATTGGCCGTTTACCTGTTCACCATCCCATTAGCTTAGGTCTTATTTGTTATTAAACTTCTTCGAAACTGTGTGTATTTTTTCTGGTGTTTTTATGATCTTACTCTTCTACTACACTTTTATGCCCTAGGGCAGTGCACAACAAATATTTTATTCGTTCCTTCATTTCTTTCAATTATTCATTCATTCTTTTCTTTTTTGTATCCTCTCTATTCGGGGACACAGGTGTGGCAGTGTTGCACTCGCAACACAGTAATAAGTAAACACTGAAAATGTTAGTCAAGATACAAGAATTTATAATTGCACTCTCCAGTAGCTACCAGTTGTGAACGAGTGAACTTGACATTCTTCCTTCAGCATTTTTGGGGATTAGCTGGAATACTTCAGCCCGTAAAAACACGCCCAAACCGGTATAAGAACTCTTTTGTTCCGTGTTTTACGTCACAAATAATAGGTGTCTCTATCTTACTTTCATTCTTAAATGCATTTATAAGTGTTACAAAACTGTAAATTAGCTATAGCTACGATAGTTTTAAATTGTAACAATCTCTCTTTCTCTCTCTGCTCTAATCCACTATGAAGGAATTGTGATCGGTTGTTTTCTGAACTTCACTTATATTATCAACATTTGATCGGGGGGTTTTGGTAGCTGGAGTGCAGCATAGGCTATTCCAAACTGTTGGTATATACCCAACTTTCGACTAGGACTATCGAAAAGTCACGGATTTGTGGTAACCTGAGTTTGACTTCTGTTTTGTGGTAACTGTAAACATTTCCTTCCTTCAAAGTGTCATGTACTATGACGTTTCACGAAGTTTTACCCTGCCTTCCCGATGAACAATTATATCAAAATAGTAGCATGAAGTTGTACGAAAAAGTAGCATGTAGTACCAGCTGATGCTACTACATGCTACTATAGCAAGACATAATGCTACTTGAGCAAGGCGGGATACTACTGAATACTACTACTTAAGATTAGCCCAGTGTGAGGCACATTAAATTAAAGTATTCTGTACTACTGCATATCAATACATGCAACTTTTTCGTACAGCTACCATACAACTACACAGGCTACAATTTTTCATCGGGTTCGTAAGGTCTCGAAGCACTTAATTTACGTGCACAAGCAAATCGGTTTCTACGCGGCGATTTTATAGAATGTTACAAGATCTGTCACGGAAACTACGATAACGTGCCTGCTGAGAGGATTTTCAACTTTAACAAAAATGGTCTGCGCAAACATGACTTCAAACCGAGTTGCTGGCGATACTCTATGAGCGTGTTCCACCCTTCTAACAATAGTTACTATTAGTTACTATTTCCGTTCCATCCTCACGAAAAGTTACTACGCTGACCGTTCCAACCTTCTGGAAATAGTAACTAATAGTTACTATTTGCTTACCATGCTCGGGAGCGTGGTAAGCGTAGTAACAACGCATCTCTGCAACGTGATTGGCCGGATTCGCCAGTGGCATGATATCCTGCTGAAAAATAGAAAAATCGTTCCAGCCTTGTCGGAAAAAAGCCAGAATTCGTGACGTCATGCGTAGTAACTACAGTAAGTAGGATGGAACACGCTCTAGGTCAGTGGTTCCCAACCTTTTCCGTACCGCGTACCCTGATCAAAGGTTCAAAAAAGTTGCGTACCCCTTTTTTCCGACCGTGAAAAGACGATATCTTTTATCATAATGATAAAGCATATATGTGTAGAAATATATACAAAATCGACACTTCGCAAACATGGCAACATCGCAAACATTTTTGTTAGGTTGATTCACAACCTGGACGACAATCGATTGTTTTTTTAAACAGCATTGTTTGACACAGGACAGATTTTACTGCAGTGGGCTATCTTGTTTTGGAATCAACATTGTTTCATTGAATTTCACTAGGGCTTATAATCAGAGGCGTCACGCAGGGGTTGGCAACATCCCTCCCCTTGAAAGTGGTCGGCAGGATCGTCGCGAAGAGTAGGCAAAAATGACCAGCCAGCCAGTAAAAATACTTTGCCCCCCCCCCCAAAAAAAAATATTTTAGCTAGTGAAGCCTCTGCCGGTAATATTAGGCTTTTGGCAACCAAAAATGAGTGAGGCGAGATTTTGAAGCTACAGTCTAAACCGATTTTGGTACCTTCGCGTACCCCTTGCAAGGGTCTCGCGTACCCCTTAGGGTACGCGTGCCACCGGTTGGGAACCACTGCTCTACGTAACCAACTCCAAAACACGCCAGTGATCCCCGGGAAGAACGAGAAAACGTAGCACTAACGACTGAAACTCAAAAACTCAATCCGGTGTTAACCGATCACTGCGATGTTTGGGAGCCGCTGTGATACCGCTTCCGGCTCTTCCGCTAGGTACAGTGTAGAGGTATGCTTATTTAGCTGTTCCACTACCTTGGCTTTCTTACTTGCATACAATAAAGTAAAATGGAAACGAAAAATAACAAAATTGATATCAGTTACCAGCCAACTGCCAACCTGGCACAAACTTGAAGTAGAAATTCAATCAACTTTCTTTGATTTCGAGTTTATTAAAAAGATCCTTCCTGTTTAGAAGGCATCTGTCGGTTCGGACCGCTATCTTCTCCACTGAAGGTGCGTTCCTCGTGCCAAACTTTTCAAGTTATAAAAAGTAAACGAGGTGTCAGCTGAGTCACTTTCAGCAGTGAATTAGCAAAATATTCAAAAAATTATAAAAGCGTGAGTGATTGTTATTAGTATTTACAGGAAAAAATGCCTGGTTTGGGTTTTAGTTTTTTCTTCGGCGATCGTTCACTGTTAGCAGACGTTCACATAAGCATGCCTCTACTGTACAGGGCGATTTTGCATCGGCAAGAAGAGTTAGTCATCAAGAGTATTCTCAAAAGACTTTGTCGGATCGTCTTTCCAAAACAGAGTGACGGACTATTATAATGCCCTCCCGGCCGAAGCAGTAATGAACAATTCTAACGCTTACAACAATTTCTTGGACAATCTGTCCGCCGAGAGGATTCACAACGAACGTGTTTGTTAAGGTAAATGGCCTCTATATATATACATTTATTTGATTTATGGCCCACCAAATGCACAAGGCGATAGTGGAGTAAAAGGAAAAAAGGATCTTCACATCACGTTCAAACAAACTTTGTTAAGACCACTCGCAACGTGCTGGCCGGCGGCCGCGCGCGCCTCATAGCTTGTTCACACGGCGCTGAAACAGCGGCCGATTCTCGATCAGCGGCTGATTTACGCGCGTAAATAGCGGTTGAAAAAAATCCAAAAATCAGCCGCTAATCTTCCAAATAGGCGCGTATTTTCATCGCGGTTACCGATCGAGATAAAAAAAAACTCCTTTGGAATGTGACCTTTGATGACTCTGGGGACAGTAAACAGACCTTAATTAGGGGAATTAGGTCAAACTTGGCTAATCCAGTTCAAATTCTGTCAGACCAATGTGAACATAACAGGATTTTTACATTAAGTATCCCAGGATTACTAAATGATTTTGAAAAAAAGGTAGGATAATTTTCTAATTTCAACAGAGTATTTTCTATTTATGTCTGTTAGCTTTTTTCGATGTTTTTCTTTGAAAAAATTAAGAATTTGAATGTTTTTTTCATTCAACCTTCACTGAAAAGTGACCGAACAACAACAAACGATTGCATTCTGTTCTCGTATTATTTATATTTATTATTATCTATATTTTGTGTTCTCATTTAAAAACAAAAATATTTAAATGAATTAAATTTGCTTTTTAACTTAAAATTGCCGAGTCGCGTGAAATTTGTCAATGTTCAATTTGTGACTTTTTTCTAGTCTAAAGACTACAAGTCAACTATTTTTGACTTTGACAAACTTACAAGATGTTTGTGTTAATTTTATGTATTTTGTTCCAAACAAAAAGAATATCCGGAATTAGGTTTTACTTTTCATTTCTCCCGTCAACCCCAGATAGTTGATCTGTCGCCTGAACAGATCAGCCGCTGTTTACGCGCTTATTTCGGTCCCGTGTGAACAAGCTATCAGCCAAGGGTGCAATGTTTCTACGAGCGGCTGAAGAACCAAACGTGTGTCAAGAGCCATTTTAACTACTTACCACCCAGCCGAAGTTTTGAAATACGCTCTTCCTAGTTGCTGTTGTCAAGTTGTAGTCCTCCGAACTGTGATGAACCTGATGCATTGCCCATAGGAAGCTGATCTCTACATGGAAAAAACACGAGTTTTAGTAAAATAAGGTACTTTCCATGTACTAAAGAAACAAGACCAAAGGTTTCGATGGGATCCCAAAAATTCAATATTTGATCAAGACAATTCGGTCTTGTCTTCGCCAGGTCCAGTCTTCGCCAGACTCCTTGAACATTTTTAATATCAAAATTCAGAAACAGATTCAGGCCAAATAGCTAATTATCCGAGAAAAGCAAGTTCAGATATAGATACAGCATACGTGTTTACCCCTATAAGTCATATCTATTTTGACGAAAACTTCCTGCCTTACTTCTGCCAATTTTCCGGTTTCGGCCGAATTCCGCAACTACTTGTCCGGCGAAAAAAAGAAAGCTAAAAAACCAATTCAGCGTATCTTCTTTCCCCAATATCGAACATCTAATCAACTTTAAATAAAAATTTAACTTATAACAATTTTTTCGGTTCCAGCTGGATTCCGGGCGAACTATATTTCCGGGTAGAAAATGACTGTCATATACGGATTCAGCATCTGTTCTTACCCGTAAATCGGATATCTAATCAACTACAAATAAAACTTTTACTTTGAAAATTTTTTCCGGTTTTGGACGGATTCCGGACTAACTACTTGTCCGGGTAAAAAAATTATTTTCCCATAAGTGTTCAGCATGCCTTCTTACCCCTAAATCGAACATCTAATCAAAGTCAAATAAAACTTTTAATTAACAAACTTTCCGGTTTTTGCCGGATTCCGGACGAACTACTTGTCGGGCGAGAAAATCGTTTTCATCGTCGTGTTTAGCATGTCTTCTTACCCTATAATTGATGACCACATAGGTTGTTTAAAAATATTTTCTTTGCCCCATAATTTGAACCCCCTCCTCCACCCCTAAATGTAGGGCTACAGAGCCCATCTACGAACCTGATCTTACACTTGACCCAAGAATCCTCACACCAAGTTTCATTAAAATATCTCATTCCCTTCGAGAGTTATCGTGCTCACAGACGGACGGACGGACATACGGACAACTTTTGCGATGGCATAGGTATCCCTCCACTTACGTTTTGGGATCTCAAAAACGGAGTCAAGTAATAATTCAGAAGGAACGTCGCAAGCCACCGGGAATTCGTCCGCGGACTCAAAATAAAAATAAAAAACTGGACAAGCAGCCGATAAAATCCGCTCTCGCTGCCATCACTATGGGCTACATTATTAAGCCGGTTTTGGAATCCCAGCTTCTCTTGCACAGAATTGCTCAAGCTTTGAGACTTTCGTCAAAGCTTCTCTCAAAGCGAAGCTCTACAGCGAGTTTCATTTGCAGGTAAAGGCTCGAATCTGATTACCATGTCCAAACCGATGAGCCCAGTAGAACCCAAAATCAATTCCCACGGCAGCAAAGAACCAGGTCCACATGGAATCCCATGGCAGCTCCAAATTTCCTCGTCCGAACTTGTCATAAATGTAGAAGTAGGCAATGTATTCAATCCCATGCGTCAAGGTCCTAAAAGCATAGACCATTTTGTAATATCTAGCGTCTCACCTAATAATGTCACTAGAGTAGGGTGACTGAAGTCCTGATGAGCACAAAACGTTTCACAACAGCCCTGCTACGGGTGTGCTCCAACCAGTCCAACCTTATAACACAGCAACAATAGGTTTGTCAATGACTGACCGCAAAACTGGATAAGGTTGAAACAGCAATGGAAGATTTGTGCACAAGGAATGCAAGTGAACGCAAGAACAATTTTAAATATTTTGTAATAAAATTTTGTAACTAAACACTTCTTACGCTCACCACATCTGGCAAAATCCTTATAATCTCACGGAAATTTATTTATGATAGAATGTTTCCTAGTACCACCAGCTTATTACTTGTCAAAACTCAAGTTTCTGGGTTCGATTTTCGGAGCAATCACTGCCTACCTACCATGTTCGGTAGTTACACGTAGTAGCAACGGTTTCTCTATATAGTAACTTTGTCACAGGTTGAGGAGACGATAGTAGCTATTAATAACTACTGATGAAAGGTGGTTGGAACGAGCCCTAAATGAAACTCTTTCAAGCATTTCAATCATCCAGACTAAAACTGATGGTAGACCATCACTTTACGCAATACTTCGTTACATTTGTCATCTTGCTCAAAATTTCTTCAGTATCCTGTCAGTCAAAGGACTTGGACAGCTCCTTCTGGCGTGCTCTTTGAGAACCGCATAAGCTGTATACATTCATTTATTTCCCTCAAAGAATATATAATGAGGAGTACTAAAATAAATTAAAGAAAAACACTGTAAAAAATAAATGGTAATAACTATCTATTTGATTACAGATATGACCAATGTTATTTCCCTGTACAATCTCCCGAGAAGATTAGTAAAAAGAATGTTAGGGATCAGGTAAGCACCTTCAACCTCTGCATGTAGAAAATACTACTACTACTATTATAAATATTTCCAACTTACTTCAGCACTTGCATCATGACCCCAGTGCTAACTGATGTGAGACTGTCATTAGTGCGGGGCTGATTCCTTCCTTTTGTATACAGGATGAGCCTCTCTAAGACCATGAAACCAGCAAAATAGGGAACAGCCTGGAATACGACAATGCTCAGCTTCCAACTTATCCTCTGGCCTACCTGGATAAATTAGCAGAATTGTTACTTGAGGCAACTGTGATGAGAGCTGACTGAAGTATTTGTTTTGTCAGTATTAACAAGACCAAAGGTTTCGATGGGATCCCAAAAATTCAATATCTAATCCCGACAACTGGGTCTTGTCTTAGCCAGATCCAGTCATCGCCAGAATCCTTGAATATTCTTACAATTAAAATTCAGAAACAGATTAAGACCAAATAGCTAATCATCTGAGAAAACCAAGTTCAGATATGGATTCAGCATGTGTGTTTACCCCTATAAGTCACATCTGTTTTGACGAAAAGTTCCTGCCACTTCTGACAATTTCCCGGTTTCGGCCGAACTCCAGAACTACTTGTCCGGCGAAAAAAGAAAGCTCAAAAACGAACTCAGGGTATCTTCTTTCCCCAATAATGAACATCTAATCAACTTCAAATAAAAATTTAGCTTATAACAAATTTTCCGACTCCAGCCGGATTCCGGTCGAACTATATTTCCGAGTAAAATATGTATATCGGTTAATCCCATAAATCGGTTATCTAACCGACTAGTAAAAAACTTCAACCTCTAACAATTTTCCGGTTTGGGCCGGATTCCGGGCGAAATACATGTCCGGGTAGAAAATTGTTTTCAGATGGGTGTTCAGCATGTCTTCTTGCCCTAAATCCAACATCTAATCAACTCCAAATAAAACTTTTAATTTTAACAAACTTTCCAGTTTCGGCCGGATTCCGGGCGAACTACTCGTCCGTCGAGAAAATGGTTTTCACTATCCTCTTCAGCATGTCTTCCTACCCCTAAATCGAACATCTAATCAACTTCAAATAAAACTTTTACTTTTAACAAAGTTTCCGGTTCTGGCCGGATTCCGGGCGAACTACTTGTCCGATAACAAAACGGTTTTCACCATCGTGTTCAGCATGTCTTCTTACCCCATAATCGACTATCACATTAGCTGTTTCAAAATATATTGTTTGCCCCTTAATCTGAATCCCCTCCCCCACCCCTGAATGTAGGGCTACAAAGCCCATCTACGAACTCGACTGGTCCGACGACCCAACGAATCCTCACACCAAGTTTCATTAAAATATCTCATTGGCCTTCGAGATTTATCGTGGTTACAGACCGACAGACAGACAACTTTTGCGATGTCATAGGTATCCCTCCACTTACATTTTGGGATCCCAAAAATCTGTAATTTGCATAGCACAGTAGAGGTATTTTACTTCGGATATTTATCTTAATTCGGTTGGATGATGCAAATTTTCCAAAACAGCCAAAATACTCATGTCACGAGAAACCCTGTCCTTAACTGGTTGGTTGGTTGGTTGGTTACTTGGCGCTTTCGGTCAACACGGCTGACCATATGCGCTCGCGTCACACTATAAAAGGAAGAGACTACGCTCACTGTCTGGTTAAGAAGATACAGAATGACATTTCAACGTCAAAACAATCAACTAAAAATTTAAAACATAATGACTCTTTACCTATATTAAACTAAGCCCCGTCTCAATCACATTTACCTATCCCCTGCATTTTAAGGGCGACCAGTTGAAATCTTGGCCCCGCAGGTACATGCGGGCGGGGGAAACAACGACCCTGCCTAATTTACAACAATATAAAAACCATAACTAAATACTTAACAAATAAGGTGCAGGTCGAATAAAACCTCCAAGAAGTTTAGTCGACCTTAACTGGGGTGCCACTCAATACATTATTTTCAACTTCTGTGCCTTTAGTCGCTGGTTTATGATTCTACTACCTTTAACTTTGGTTTGAGGGCAAAACTACCTCTTTACCATTCTCCTAAGTATTTTAAATCTTCTTTGAAAAAAAGTAATCCTGTTAGATCATGCCGCCAAGCTGCAAATTTTATTCTGTGGGAGGGTTATAAGAGCTTTCAATGATTGTCTCACCACTCGGCTATGTGCCCGCCATCTTGGATTTGTGAGACTGATGAACTTACATGTTGTTCTCTTGCACAGATATAGTTGGTCACTAGATTCTAAGAGAAAACATGAATAGGGTTTTTGGGTGACAAAAAGTGGGTTAAATGTTATCTCCATGGTATTTAATGGTACAGTAGAGGTATGCTTATTTGAATGTTTGTTGACTTTGAACTTTACCATTTTCGTTCACTTGCTGTGACTAAAGTTAACCACCAGTTAGCTAAAGTAGGTAGTTAAGTGCATCTGAAAACACCTGAGTAGGTATTTTGGATCTGATTCTACCATTTAGCCCAAAACTGCACTGTTCATATATAAGTAACTGTTCAAATAAGCATACCTCTAATGTACAACAGCTTTGACACTTTGATTTTAGGCCAATTTTTATAAGCAATGGTGTGGGCTATCATACAAATTACAACAGTACACATTTGTGGAATGGGTTGTTGCTTTCTCCAACCTAAGAGAAGATAACAAACACACAGCAGCACTTCATCCTTTTGGAAGTACAAACAACCAGCAGATCTATGCTACCAGTGCTGCCACTCCATCTGGTCATCCCTAGGCCACCCTACTTTAAAGCCATGGAGGCTTACTTAACATTGCAACATAAATTGTCATGAACAATTTAGACTCAACAATAGTTGACTTTTAGTTTTATGGCAGTAGACTAAGTTGCTTTAAATAAGTTGCTTTAGCTAGTTAACATTCTGATTTAAGTTAAATTAAATCAAGATATGCATACAAACAGGCAGAGGCGTTACTAGCCAAAATGTTTGGGGGGGCAAGGCATTTACCGACTGGCTGGTAATCTTTACCGACTGTTTTGTTTTGTTTCAAGAAAAAATCACATTTTTGAAAAAAATTCAGCTGATTTTCAGAAAAACCGACTGTTTTCATGAAAAAAATCAACTGTTTTGTTGAAAAATTGTGGTGCTTTGCTCCGACTCTGTTATTTTTTACATACTGGCTGACAAGATTGGGGGGTGGGGCCAGGGTGGGGCATCCCCTCTCCCCCCCCCCCCAGTCGTGATGCCCCTGCTAACAGACTTTAACTAACCCTGGACTAACCCTCAGCATATTATTCCCAGCCTGTGACATCACACAAGAAGTCTTCCATTTACTAACAGAATTGATTGTCCCTAGAATGGCTTGTAAATGTAAATGCGTCCGACTCCTCGCTGGCTGCTTGGCTTTGTATATACAGATACAAATATATATTCTGCATTATTAATTTAATAGAATTTCTTTGTTCATAATTCAGGGTGCACTCAATGTCTCAAGTGGACTAGATCCTTAGGCTTAAATGCAACTCTGGACATAACATCTTACCCTTAGCCTAGTTCAGACCTGGTTTAAATACTGAGGTACTTCTTCGACTGTCTTGAACATACTTTTGGTCGGATTGACAATATAGAAAAGCCATCCAACTCTTTCCAACATATTCTGGATCAAGTTCATGATAACTAAAAGGCTGCAAAATATTATCACATGCGTGATACTTTTTGAAATCCTTGCTGGATACTTGCGGTCAGAGCCTCGTTTTGTTGCAATAGCGCTTCCGCATCGATCCTGCAGCCAGGCTGTAGCTGGGCTGTAGCACTTTAGGCGTATTCTCGCCGTTCCCCGAGGACTCCACTTGAGGAGTCCCCGCGCTTTTGTTTGTCCCGGGGACTCACTCCCCTTATTCTCGCGAGTCCCCACGGACGGGGAATGCTCCGATTATCATCACCATCATCAAAAAGGACTCCCTTTCAAATTCGGAGGGGAATCAATTTTTGCTGTTGTAGGTGCTATGTAAAATTAATTAAAAAGAATCAGAATAAACAAAACCAAAAATAAAGTGGATCTAGACTAATTTTTTCAGCTGCATATTCATTTTTCGAACAAAATCCATTTTAGAAGCATTCCCCGTATTCTCGCTGTTTCTGTACGCGGAGTCCGCGTGGAGTGACTCCCTCTTTTCTCGCCGTTCCCTTCGATTCCCCGAGGAGTCCTCGGGGAACGGCGAGAATACGCCTTTTGCTTTTGCACAATATGCGTTTTGGATTCAATTTCTTCTTGGTTGAAGCGGCAGCGCTGCAGCATCTTGCAGGGAAGCACGGACTTGGTCGGTGAGCATGTCCGTGATTCTTGAGAAGTGCTGCCGTCTTCCTTGGAAGCGCTGCAGTGCAAAAGTGGATGTAGAAAGAATCAGTCCCACAGCTTAATTAAGCTGTGATCAGTCCGGAATCGGCGGAGAAGTGGACTTGCAGCATGCAACAAAAACGAGGCTCTCAGAGCTCCAGGGCGGCTTTCTTCGAAGTGCATTTCGACTTCCCTTTAATAATAGGGCTAGATGGCGTCAAAGCAAAGTTGCATTGCGGCGTTTATTTCTTAAAGTACTCTCAGACAGTTTTTGCCCAACAAAACAGAATTAACAGAAAAGCTTCCAGGGTAGTTGTTAGTTGAGGTTGAGTATTTGTTCTCAAATAAAAATTAAAAGCAATCTTTGAACTTTTGACTTCGAACCAGTTGGTGTGTGATGCATCCAACTAGGCCAGAACTACATTAATCTTTATGGCACTATATGCCTGTAGCTTCTGTTCTGGGGGATCCCAAAGCGTTTAATGACGGGATAACCATGACTTCACAAAGCTTGTGCGTCCGTATGTCTGTCCGTCCGTTGTTAGCACGATAACTCTTGAAGAGGCTGAGTTGTTTTCTTGAAGAGAATGTTTTTGGGGTCAAAGGGTCAAAGGCCAAGTTCGTGCGTAGATTAGCCCGTAGCCCCTATATATTCAGGGGTCGGGGAGGGGTTTCAAGTTGAGTAGCAACATAAATACTGTTCAAGCTGACTAGATAGTCGACTCGTAGGTAAGGAGGAATGCTTAATCCGAATCCGAACTTTATTTTCTTGCCGGACAAGTAGTTCGGCCGGGATTCGGCCCAATTCGGAAATAAGGTAAAAGTAAAAGTTTTTTTCTGAAGTCAATTTGAGGTTCGATATAGGGGTCTTAAAGAAAAACGCTGCAGCCATAGCTGAACTTTTTTTTGTTGTCGGACGAATAGTTCGTCGGAAATCTGGCTAAAACTGAAAATTCAGTAGAAGTAAAAGTTATTTTTATTACGACGAGTAAAGATATACGGGTAAGAATGCTTGCTGAACCACATACCTGAAATTAAAATTAACTTTCTTACCGGACCAGCAATTCGCCCGGAAACGGGCAAAAACCGAGAATTTGGTTGAAGTGAAATTTAATTCTGAAGTCGATTAGATCTTTTTGTTTGGGGGTAAGAATGCTCATTGAAATGTCTTTTCTCTGTTTCTTGGCGAGTCAATCATTTTCCGTAATTGGGGAGAAGGAGGGGCTTAAAAATTTAGGGAATATGAATTTCTCATGTTTCATCAATAGACAGTCTGGTCGGAATCCGGCCAAAGCTGAAAGTTTACGAGTGACCCTAATTATCTGATATTCCTCTCAGGGAAAAGTATAATGGATCTCGCTAACGGATTGATGAAGTTGGATTAATTGCAAGTTTGCGGATTCTGGAATTTTTTTGGAAATTCTGGAAAAGTTCCCAAGAAAATCTCTTTTGGGATCCCACTGAAACCTTGGTCTTGGTAATGGTCTTTCCCCCTTTTTCCGTCATATCAATCAACTCCTTTGCGTTGATTCTGTTCAACAAAGATGCTACACTGTAAAAAGTTTATCCGAGTAAGGATTAAAGTTAACTGCAGTGTTTGCTACTGGGATTAATCTTATCTCTACGTGGGTCAGGGGCGTCACGACCGGGGGGAGGGGGGACCCCCCCCCCCATTTTTGTCGGCCAGTCGGTAAAAGTAACCGAGTCGGCGCGAAGCGCAGCGATTTTTCGTCAAAATAGTTGATTTTTTTCCTGAAACAGTCGGTTTTTGGTCAAAACAGTCGTTTTTTCTCTGAAAATCAGTCGATTTTTTCGAAACTTCCGTTTTTTTCTTGAAAACAGCCGTTTTTCTGCAAAACAGTCGGTAAACAATTACCAGCTAGTCGGTAAATTTCTTGCCCCCCCCCCCCCCCCCCAAGCATTTTGGCCAGTAATGCCTCTGCGTGGGTAAGATTAATCCTTACTAGAGATAATCTAATCTTAGTAGAGACAAGATTAATCCCAATAGCAAATACTGCAAGATTTTTCTTTACAGTGCAGGTCTATGAACCTGCAGGTCTATAATCCTGTTCATCTATGAACAGGATTAGGAAACCCACAAACAAATAGGAACGTATTCCACTTAAACCAAAATGACGTTTTTCACTCCACTAGAGTTATGCTTCTTTGAACTGATATCAAATTTTAAAACCGCCGAGGTTTTATTTCTGCCCCTAAAACAGTCAAATGTGAATGCCAAATTAAGCACTTAATATCAGCGAAGAACCAAGTGTTTCAGCTTTCTTTTGACATACAAAATGAAATCAAAATTTATTGGTCCAATTTTGTTATTTTGCTTTTTTAATTATTTCTTCTGTTGGGATATTTTGGGCTTACATGAAAGTAAACCAAAATGCCGGGCGTCGTAACTGGCTGAGAAAGTGCGCAGGAAATACTAAGGAACAAATAGCCAAAAAATTTCAAAGAATAACAGTTTCTGAATTCGGTTTCTTCTTTTTTTGTAATTACGCTAGTATTTTCGCTCAGTACGGTGTATGAGTACTGTTTAGGTTTGATTTGTATCATATTATTCGGTACCGTTCAGAGTTGCCAACGTTCAAAGTTGCATACCTCCATTGTACCATTTTCATTCTTTCCGTACCAAATGACCATCTCCCAACCTTTCACAAAGACCCCGAAGGCGACTCATTCCTTCTGCAACCATTGACCCAGAAAGTATAAATTTGTCAGAAGCCATCATCACCTTTTGCAATTCCGTCCTGGAGAACGGATCTTCCCATAAATTTATCCCAAAGGTTCCAGAGGAAAACGGATATTTCCAGCAGCGAGGTGCTGACAGGTCTGGACGGATTCTCCAGTAGCTCATCTCGGGGGGCCTAACGGGACAGGAAATAATACATCTGTCGGGTCTGCGTGATTGTGATATTTTATTCTGAGTGAGGCAAGTTATCTTGCAGAAACTACTAAGAACAGTATGGTTGCGTTCCAAAGAAGTTAGTACGAGATTTGAATTTAACAATAGTAGCGAGCTCTTTATCGAAAAAAAAACTGTTTCGAATATAACTGCCCAAATTAAACATAAAAATGAAATAAATCTTCATCTGTTACTCCACACATCATGAAAAAATATTGACGATCCGTCGCCTATACCCTCCCAAAATAATTCCTTCTATCACCGAGAGGTTACCCGTTCCCCGGCACTTGCTGTACAGGCTTACCCGGCACTGAACAAGTTCCGGCCGAAACCAGCGGTGCCGACAATAAATTAGGTGATTTGATCTTTGAACATACTGTTTTAATATTCAAATTCTAAAACATGGCAACCGGCACCGAGCACTTGCTTTAACCAAAATCTGAGAGTGAGCAAAACTTCGTAATCACCAAACGGTAATACTTCCCATCTAATATCTCACTTTCGCAGACCCAACCTCGGACCCAACTGAACATCTAATTTCTTCCCCATCCCAAAAAAGAGCTCCTTTGATATACTTATACAAATTCGGTGACCAGCGATCTGTCTATACTCAAACAATGGATAAAATGGGTACGTCAGCTCCGTAAACTGGTGATGAGATTTTATTTTGGACACAGCTGCTGTTTTTGCTGCTCCATTGGGGCAATGGCAGCAAAGGGTTTTTTTCCGCAGTCTGATAATAACTGAAGCTTCTCCCGACTATAAATATCCTATTCAGGGAAATTACTTTTAAATGCCGCTTTTACTTATAACTTTTAACCTTTTTTTTCTTTAAAAAAGTAATTTCCCTGAATAGGATATTTCTAGTCGATAGAAGCTTCAGTTATTTATTGTAGCTTCGTGCCTTCCCCAACGTGGTCCCTGAAGTTCGAAAGCCTATTCGAGGACCCTTGCCAAGAAGGGCCGAAATATCACTGCTAAAGCATCGTAGCCGACGTATCCGTTTTATACAATGTTTGAAAATATGTTTCCCAGTCAGTTTGGGCTCAAGGAGGACTAATCGACAGCCTGACGAGGACCCTTGCCAAGAAGGGCCAAAATATCGCTGCCGAAGCATCGTAGCTGACGTATCCGTTTTATGCATTCTTTCAATATCGTCAGCTTGTGCTCTAGGAGTATTTAGCAATCTATCTTTCTCATTGTGCCGTTTTGGTATTTCCTGGCTGAAGGTTCTGCGGCACCGTATATTATCGCGAAAAAAACCTGAATTGAAATTTGGATTGAACTGAATTTGCCAAGAAGGGCACAAATATCTCTGGAACAAACCCAGCTGACTTAAACAATTAGCGCCATTGATGATCATTCGCACTCGCAATTACGGTGCTTTTAGCTCATCCATAGTTTTCCCACACATGAATCCGTATTCATGACCCATCAAAAATGCAAGTAAATAGTTGTTACAACTTGCACCTTCAAGTATCCAGTAGCATAATAGTCGAATAATTTACTTGAACCCTTTACAAAGGCTCCAACTGCGTTATAAGGCCTTTCTGTCATTGGGATATCATAGCTATTCTACTGTATAACAGGTGTGATTAATTTCATTCAATCCGACCTTTTTCACGAGAATGCAGCGCATAATCAGAATGCCATGTAGTCTACTGAATTCGTAGGGGCTGGCAACTCGTTTCGGTCTTGATTTGGTAGGGTAAATAAACTAATTTGGTAGGGTAAGTGCGTGTGTTTTTAAACTGTATGAAAATAATGTAGTCATGTTTACATTGTTTTGTTTGGTGTTTTAATATGTGTGTTTTAGTTTGTGTATTTTACTCGTACTCCGCTGTTATCCAAAAAGCGGGTCACACATAAATAAGTCAATAAAAAAATTCGCGCGGCGTGCACTAAACTAAATAGATTTGTAAATATTTTGGCAGATATTACTGAACGAAGAAAATAAAGACAAGAAAGCACACAAATGACGATAGTCTTGTTTGAGGCACAAATTCACAAAGTGGGGGAAGGATCGGCCTCCTTTCTCCCAGAAAGTGTGGTAAATGCCGAAAATATCAACCAATTCAAAGCAGGTGTCGACTACCACCAGGCTGAAATTCAGTTTAGTGTGTAAAATTTATAGAGACGAAAGCCTTATTTTTACAATTATATTATTATTACTACCTTAAATTGCTTAAGTCGCATTTCCAGCGAGAAAGGAGGTGTGATCCTCCTGTAGAGGGATTAGAGATTACTATTATTAAACCTTCCAGGTTATCCGTAGGATCAAGCTGCACTCGAGGTTTCTGAATTATTGATCTAAGACATTCTGATAGACCGTTTCGGACCGTCCACCGTTTCGACAGTGCCATTACGAATTGTCTGCGAAACTTCCCCTGGCGAAACGTCCTCATGGCAAAAATGTCCCGCGATGGGGACGTTTCTGACTTGTGACAGATTTTTGAAATGGACTTTTCTAACAATTTTAGCCGCCAATACAGGTTGGGCGTGGACTAAGCCAGGAAGCCAAATGAGTGGAACTTTGAGCGTAGTATCTTTTCTGATTACGAAGATCGGTCGTTTACACCTTTCTTAGCTTCAGATGTTTGTGAGCAGTGGTTCCCAACCGGTGGTACGCGTACCCAAAGGGGTACGTGAGACCCTTGCAAGGGGTACGCGAAGGCACCAAAATCGGTTTAATCTGTTAATTCAAAATCTCGCCACACTCATTTCGATTGTCGAAAGCCTAATATTACCAGCAGAGGCATCACTAGCCAAATTTTTGTTGATGAACAAGGTATTTTTACTGACTGGCAGGTCATTTTTACCGACTATTTAAAAACAAAAACTGCTTTCACGAAAAATTGAGGCGCTTCGCGCCGAGTCGTTTCTTTTTAACCGTCTGGCCGAGCACTTTGGGAGAGGGGTGTTGCCAACCCGTGTTTGACCCCTCTGTACAAGCCCTGGTGGAAGTCAATGAAATAATGTTGATTCCGTACCAGCCAGCCTACTGTGTAAAATCTGTCCCTGTGTCAAACAATATTTTTGAAGAAGAATTGAAGACATTGCAAGTGACATTTTCATTCAGGTTGCGAATTAAGCTAACGAAAACGTTTGTGATGCAGCTTGATGAAACCACGGAAACTAAACTCAGGAACAGGCTGATTGTAAACATATTGCAATTAATGACGTCGAGCCGAGATTTGACAATAATTTAGCTACAAAGCAGCCTCAAGTGTCTCAATGATCTTATATATATTTCTACACATGGATGTCTTATCATTTACGTTACTAAACATCGTCTTTTTCGCGTTCTTAAAAAGGGGGTACGCAACCTTTTGGAACCTTGATTAGAGGTACGCGGTACGAAAAAGGTTGGGAACCACTGTTCTAAAGCGTCAATATCAGTTCACTTTTTGGGATCCTAAAACGTAAGTGGAGGGATCCCTATGACATCGCAAAAGTTGTCCGTCTGTAAGCACGATAACTCTCGAAGGGAATGAGATATTTTGATGAAACATGGTGTGAGGACTCTTTGGGTCAAGTTTGGGGTCAAGTTCGTAGATGGGCTCTGTAGCTCAACATTTAGGGGTGGGGGAGGGGATTCAAATTAAGGGGTGACAGCTAATGAGATTGTCGGTTTAGGGTTAAGGAGACATGCTGAATACGAATATGGAAACCATTTTCTCGCCGGACAAGTAGTTCGCCCGGAATCTGGCCGAAACCGGAAAGTTTGTTCAAGGGCACCTGAACAATGAAACCATACTTGAACACACCATGGAGAATGCATTTACAGACATGGCCACGGAGAGCATTCTTCTCCTGAGCGTGACGTTTTCAAAATAGGGATGTTCGTTTCTGGAGGTTTGCACGTGCAGACTCCAAGACAAAAGGCGCAATTCATTCAAATCTTGTACAGCGCTGGCCGGATCGTACTGGAATTTCTTCTAGATATAAGCTTGGGCTTAACTGGTTAAAAATATTTCCAGAAGAAGGATTGATTGGAGACATTTGTTTATTTCTAAAATTGTTTGGTACTGAAACAAGGACAGATGCAAAATGGAACACAAATCATAGCTTGGAAACACTATTTCGTATTTGGATTGAGTTTTCTGCAGGCAATACAGAATTCATACAGATAGGGACGATAGCCTACTTGGTACTCTTCATTCAGGTGTCCTTTAAAAGTAAAAGTCTTATATAAAGTGCATTAGATGTTCGATATAGGGGAAAGAAGACATGCTGAACATTTATATGAAAATCATTTTCTTGGAGGGGTTTCAAATTAAGGGGCGACAAAAATATTTTTTAAAAGCTAATATCAAGCTGAATATGAAAACTATTTTCTAGCCGGACAAGTAGTTCGCCTGGAATCCGGCAAAAACCGGAAAATTTGTTAAAAGTAAAATTGTTATCTGAAGTCGATTAGATGTTCGATTTAGGGGTAAGAACACATGCTGAATCCGCTTTTGAGAATCATTTTCCTCCCGGACATATAGTTCGCCTGGAATCCGGCTGAAACCAGAAAATTGGTTAAAAGTTAAAATTTTATCTGAAGTTGATTAGACGATCGATATAATGGTAAGGTGATACGCTGAATTCTTTAGTTTTTGCCGGACAAGTAGTTCACCTGGAATCCGGTTGGAACCGGAGATTTGGCAGAAGTAAGGCAGGAAGATTTGATCAGTTTCGTCGAATTAGATACGGCATATGACGGATAGCCAAACATGGTAAATCCATATCTGAACTTGGTTTTCTCAGATGATTAGCCATTGACCTTCTTCTGTTTCTAAATCTTAGTAGTAAAAATTTTCAAGGAGTCTGGCGAAGACCGGATATCTACAAGACCGAACTGTCTGGATCAAATATTAATTTTTTGGGATCCCATCGAAACCTTTGGTCTTGTTCTTCATCAGCTTTATGCAAATAAAGGAATTCACTTTTCAGTACACACAAAAATAGCAATATTCCACCTTTTGAGCGACGTCACCTGTGCAAGACATACAAATATTAGTAAAACCGTGTTTATAACGAACAAGAGCTGGAAGCCCATATGGCACTTGCAGGGCTTGGTCAGAGGATGACATTAGGAGTTTTCCAATTCGTAGGTTTGTTTTGATCATTTCTAAGCAAAACCCTTGGGATAAGAATGAGCATGGGCCCTTGGAAATCAAGAGAATGTGTCGTTTGGTACAAAGTATTTTGTTTTTGCACTTGGCTGTGATGATGCACATTTTAAGGGCGCTAGAAATTGATCTGTAAGCAAAACCCCTGAAGGAAAAATTATGATGGGCTCATCGGGATCATGAAAATGTATATTTGCTTAAAAGTATCTTTTGTACTTTAAGGAATTTATTTGTATGCAAAACCCTTTAAGGCAAAAATGATCACGGGACCTTGGTGATCGTGAATATGTACTGTGTCGTCAAAAGTATTTTTTTTTTACTTTTCGGTTAAGATGCGAACTTTAAGGGTGCTAGAAATCCATTTCCAAGCACCTGAAATGTATGGTAAGGTCGAAAGTATTTTTTTCCCTTTGCGGTTTAGGATGCGCACTTCAAGGGAGCTCGAAGTTCAAGGCAAAACCCTTGAGGCAAAAATGTTTATGGACTGATATCGAGATCATGAAAATTTATACTTTCATTTGGAAGCTTCCAAATTCCTCTTAGCTTAAGCTAAGAGTGAAAGTAAAAGCTTTGCTTAGAAGTATTTTTTGTATTTCGATTCTGTATCCCGATCATCGGAATTCCGGACCCCTCCCCCACAGTGCCCGAATCCGGTCCGGTTTTGTCCATGATGTACCTAATTCTTGTGTCAAGTTGCCAAGTTTCATCGTCCCATCACATCTGGAAGTAACCTAACTCGCGGTCACCGAACTGACCGACCGACCGACCGATGGAAAAGTGATCGGTATACAGCACTTGACCGGAAGGCAAGAGCCATAAAAACTATGATTCACAGCAGGAACCCACTTAAAATCCTCGCCTTAACCATTTCATGTTTCCAGTTCTGAAGCACATTTCGCCTCCAATTTTCATGCGAAACTTCACCACATAAAAACTAATTATAATACACCAGAATCTACTAAATAACATTGTCAAACTTCTGATGGTGTATATAGGGTCACTCATAAAGATATAGCCTACATAAAAAAAATGTGTCATCAGTAAGGACTAATAGTACATTTTGATTGGCTAACCCTTTGATACTAAACTTGATTGACAGTCCAAACAAGACACCCAGGAAGGCGTATATTATGATAAATACTATAATAATAATAATAATTTATTGAGGCCCGCTATACAACAGATGAAAGAGCGGAGTAGCAAGTGCTATCTGTTAGCACTTTATTTGCAGGTAGTTTGCAGGTGATACTGTTTTTTAATTAAAAAAATAGCATCGGCTCTTTTGCAATGACGAAAAATCAGTTCACATTTTTGATGGTCTCAGTTTGACATTTCGTGATTCGCAGCTAATCATGTCTCTATCGGTTTTGCCGAAAAAGGTAACGTCTCCACCACCCTTTCTCAGAGCCGTTTTTCTAATCCGGAAAATGCTCCTGGAAAATCGTTCTAATCCAAGGCACGCGCTCCAGGAATTCCTTAGAAATTGGTCGGCTGTCATATAGGATAAATCGAGTGCAAGTTGATGTATCACTCTGTAACCTATTGGCTTTGGAGATAAGGCGTCGGGTTTGCGGCGCAAAGCTGCTGGAAAAGGGTAGAAGGGGCTTTGTAGGAGCTGCAGTGCACGTTTTTGTTAGTGTTGGGCGATATTTGGATTTTTGATATGTCGTTATTTTTACTTTCGATATTAGACAATCGATACATCGATATCGATATTTCTTTACGATGTTTCGCTATAGGATATGTCTCGTTTCGCCAAAATTTGAGAATAAAATCGTCGTAAAATAGCATCTTGGATCATCTCAAACTCCATAAAAATAAGAACTTAATTACGGAAAACATATTGCTCCAATTTCGGATATATAAATGTAGGTTATGTTAGATTATTTACAATAATTTTGAATGAACAAATATCGTTTTCGATATCGAAATTTACGTTTCGATATTCGATATCGGTATTTGGTCCGATAGATCGATTTATCGTTATCGATGTCGAATGTCGCCCAGCACTAGTTTTTGTGTCAGCTTCTTCTCATCTCGGGCGAAGGAATCTGTTCCATTCAAATTGTATTATTTTTCAAAAACAGCCAAAAAAATTCAAAACCTTAAATTTTCTTCTCTCGTCTAGACAAAATATAAAAAAGAAGTAACAGTGGTCAGACAGACAGTTCAAGTCCTAGAAAATGTGTTTACAGTGTATCCGAAAAGGGCTGAGATACGGCAGTCTAGTTACCAGTAACTTTTTTATTTATTTTCATTTTTGTTTGTACCACTGCGTGAAAAATGGCACGAAACTGCGCTCGTAACGCGTCTGCAGTACAGCAAGGGCACACTGGGCTGTAGTTTTGGGACAGGTGCAGCCTCTGTGCGATGGGGCCGGATCTTTCAGTCGAGAACAAGAAAAAAAGTATATCGCGCAGGACTTCCAGGAGGGATTCCCCAAATTTATCCCATAGGTTTTGCCGACGTAGAGCTAGAATTAGTAAGTTGGGAATCCTTGAGCAATTGCACGTAGAGGGACCATCTCTTTAAAGCACAACTCTTCCGAGAAACGATCTTTTCCCTATAAAATGGATCAGAAAAAAGGTTTCCGAAAATACCATTACTTTCCACCTGAAACTAGCGATTCTCTTGTTAGCGCTTGTCGATTGTATCCAGCCTTCCTGCTCACCGACGCGGCCACTGGGCGCAAAAGATTTGAAAACTGAACGTGCCTTGGTTAAAAGTGGGAAAACAAAGCAAATAAAAGAAGTAATAAACAGAAGATTATCACATCCTTATGTGTGAAAAAGTTGTTAGCGGACAATGAAGATTCCAGCAATCTTTTCGTTGGGTGACGGGAAAACTCGGCAAGAACGAAAAAGCGCTAAAAATTCATAGTTACGAAACGAAACCATGGAGAAAGGTTGGGATTTTAAAAACTTATAATTCCAAATGGGAGCTAAGTATATTATAAAAGGCAGAATAAGGAAGAGGGTCCTTTAAATTTTTCATCTCTACTGGTATCAGCGCAAAGTTTTTCGGTTATATTTCGGCCGTTCTTAGTAAGGTTCTACTTCAGATAAGTGTATATGTTCAGCACAAGTGACAAAGAAATCGTGTTATGATGTCCAATGAGTAAGTCAGCTGAAATATATGTGACAGCGGAAAACGGATAAGTCAGCTACATTTTATTAGAGCTATATTTCAGCTCTCCCTGGCAAGGGTCCTCTTCAGGCCCATGCCGCTCAAGCTGGAATGAATGAATGAACTTTATTACCCGTAAAGTGTAAAACACAAAATACGGAGTATTATGAAAGAAACAAAACGAGAAATAACGATATAAACAACAACAAACAAACTAATAAAACAATATGAACAAGCTACCCAGCATCAGTAAGAAAGAATGTCCGCAGAGGGCCGTGAGCGTGAATCAAGTTAATGGTCTTTTTGCATAGGTCATCACTCGAAGTCTGAATCCGAGAGGGCGCGTCTATTAGTCAAAATCGAGCAATGAAAATGAACTAATTTTCATTTTATGGGGAACCTGCAAACGTCATATATTAGTAATTTGAAGAAACTGAAACTCTCGCAGGAAAGGTGGCCTTCCGGGCCACGGATCCCTCCTTACAGTGACATTCCTTTAAATTGTCAACAGCCTTTGACCTACTTTTCAAGTCTAATATAAAACAAAACAGCGTATTAAAAAAAGATGAAAAAACTACGCCTTTTCTTTTCAACTTTGACCAGTTCATTTGACGAAATTCCAGTTTCCTTAGAATTATTCTTAATATTTTTTGCATCGTTCGGCTTTCAACGCCGGTGAGATGAATCGTCTGGAGGAAATTACTCAGTTGTCATTTTCAACCCGTTGAGTCAAGCCAAAGTAAGCACCGTTTTGCCCCGCGAGTTTTGACACGACAACACAGGGACTAGACACTTCTAAAATCAGTGATCCGAATAGCTGGGACACTTCGATCGAAAGGAAGGACTTTTCTCGTACGCGATCACTTTTGCGTCTATCGGCCAGTCGTAGACTAAGGTGCTTGAAGTTGCTAGTAGGATGAAACTTGCAGACACAGTGGCGAATTTAGGCCTAGGAAAACTAGGCAACTACCTCGTAGAGGCGCAAATTGAGGGGGGGGGGGGGCATGCCCTTCAACTGATTTCATAGGGGCATAAATTCTTGGGAATATGTTCGGCCATATATAGTCTTCAGAAGGCAAAATGCAAAGGAATGACGTTACTTTCAGACATATTCAAAAAATACTTTAAATTTACACCGAAGAGAGTAGCCGAACTCAATTCTGATTCTGAGTAATGAGCCTGGGATGGCAGCCCAAAATTCCCCCCCCCCCCCCCTAAGGTTTACTGAAATGGCGACCCTGGTCCCTAGACCCAACCTTCGGAAGGAGCTCCGGCATCTTGCAACTATATCGAAACATAGAAAGTGTAATCTGTAAAAAAGGATACTCGGTACTTGTCTATTTCGTTTCCAAGTCTGCTTGTCGATTTTTGTCCGGTAAAAACAAACATCAAGCTTCTTTTTTGTCAAATTATCAAAAAGGGGCCCGACTCTGTTAATTGGCTAGGGTCCCTTGATCTCTATGCCAAGGCCTGGCCAGGCGTACTGGGACCCGACCAGATTCGTCATTGCTGCGAATGGACCACCCGTGGGGTTGGTTCTCTGTATGTAAAATCCCTGTAACATATTTTGTATAACATATTTCGATAAGAACAGGATGCAAAAATAAAATGAAAAATCCAAAGTTTAAAAGACAGGATGGTATCAAATAATTCGCAGTTGATTTATTCGAAGCTGCTCATGGGAGGAATTTAGGAGTCCCGGCATCGTCGGTTTGGGTTGAAAGTGACACAGGCGATGAGCAAGAGGACTCAGATTAAGAACTGAAGGAGCTGAACTGCGTACTTGTGCAGATTGTCACTAATATCAATCAATCAATCAATCAAGCTTATTTTCCAAATGGCTTAAAGCTAGAAGAGGAATAAAATATTTACGAGATACACAGAAACGAAACAAATCAACTAATACACTTACAAGACATGACCAGAAACAAATGATGGGATGAAACTATGTAAACTGGGCAGAAGAATTGGCAGATTTTGGAGAAAACTGATTGCCAATGTTCCTCTTGGACCGACGAGACGAGAGGGGAGGGGGGAATAGACGGGCCTGGCCGTAATTCAATATGAAACTTCGATGAAAGGAAAAGTTACAGGTGGCGGGAAATGGAGAATACAGTTGGATTGAAGCAGAAACTGCGTGTTTGAGAAGGTCTTCAGCATACTGGAGCAGAAACAGTGAACAGTATGAGGTATATTGCTTCAGCCCAAGCTGACTGCGATATTTTGTGTATTTCTTGGGGTTAAAGCTGTTGCTGCGATTTCATTTTTATGATAGCTCTAATAGAACGTAGATGACATATCCGTTTTGCAGTGTCAATCACAGTATGAGGTGTCTTAGAAACTGCTGTTACTCGGATTAGTAAAGCATTCCACTTCACAATGATGAACTGTCCAGAAAACAGTCAGGAGCGACTGGCAAATCCTTCTCTGAGCATGTATAATTAATTAACAAGAAGTTAAAAAGTGATAGAAACAAATTACTTCCAGCTGTTTTCCTACCGGAGATCTTAACTTTTCTACGCCATTCTTAGGTTTGAAAGCTTTAACAGTCCTTTTTAAAGTTTAAGCGAGAATCTCGTAAAAGCTATTTTCTTGGTTGACTAACACCGAGTTGGGTCTGAGCCAACTCGTGGGTTAATTGTAACCCTTCGTAAGCAAAACCCTTGAGGCACGAATGTTCATAGGATTTTGGGGATCCTAAAATCGTATCGTTTAGTCAAAAGCATTGTTTGCAGTTTGCGGTGATGATGCGCACTTTAAGGGCGCTAGAAAATCTTTTGTAAGCAACACCTTTGAGGCGCAAATTATCATGTGCCCTTGGGAATCATGAAAATGTATCGCTTGGTCAATAGTATTTTTTTACATTTTGCAGTTATGATGCGCACTTTTAGGAGTTGCACAAATGATCTTGGGCCCTTGAGGATCATGAAAATGTATCTTTTGGTCAAAACTTTTTTTTTTAGGTTCAGATGCGCACTTTAAGGGCGCTACAAATTCATTTACAAGCAAAACCCTTGAGGCAAAAATGATTTTGGACCCTTGGTTGGGGGTCATGAAAATGTATTGTATGTCTATATGTATGTATTTATTTCCCATCAAATCAAGACAGATGAAGTATAAGATGAAAAGATGTTTAAGATGTTTTGTTAGGGGGCTCAATTATCAAACAACTTGTTCGCTCAAAAGTATTTTTTACTTCGCGCTTAAGATGTGCACTTTAAGGGAACCGTACTAGGAATTAATTTCTAAGCAAAACCCTTGAGGCACAAATAAGAAATGTCAGAGGCATGCACTCTTTCCAGTTATCAAGTGTTATTAAGTTCTGATCACCGGTTATGCATGCCTCAAGTTTCCGGATTTTCTCAACCTCCCCCCCCCCCTCTCCCACGATGGCCAGATCTCTGAGGTACGATCCAAGTTTCATCGTCCTAGTGCATCTGGAAGTACCTTAACTAGCGATCAGACCCCCTCCAACTCCCTCCACAGTGCCCGCATCCGGTCCGATTTTGTAAACGATGTATCTAGGACTCGTGTTTGTTCTTCCCACAAAGTTTCATCCCGATCATTCCACTCTGAGCATTTCACAAAATATCCGCCCCCCCCCCCCCACCCTCCAACTCCCCCAAAGTCACCGGATCCGGTCCAGACTTGAAATCGGAGTTCTGAGACACGAGGTCTTTCCAGGTCTCAACTTTGAGACTTGAGAAAGATCTGATCATCCCTTCGACAGTTATACATACCTCAAGATTCCGGATTCCTCCACTCCCCCACGATGGTCAGGTCAGGGAAACGGGGATTTTTAGGTCAATCTGGTCGGATCCGTGATGCGCCTACCAAGTTTCCTCGTCCTAGCACATCTGGAATCCCCCTCTCCCTCTCCCCCTGGAAGTACCTTAACTCGCGATCAGACCCCCTCCAACTGCCCCCACAGTGCACGGATCCTGTCCTGTCCCAACTCATTATTCTTGGAGACTTTAATTGCATCACAAACAAGATAGACGCCAATCTTAAATGCGACATGATTTCTTATTCTTTTAGGAATGTTATTGGAGGTCTTGAGTTACAAGGCGTGTGGGATGAATTAAGGAAAGTCGTCGATTATACAAGAATAAACTGGAAAGGAAAACATGGCGGAGGATCTAGGCTAGCTCTTCAGCTTCTGCTTTATAGTGACCTGCCATCTCTAGTGGGTTTCCGTCAACACTAGCCGATACGAAATATTACCCCAGCACCTTTGGGAAGCTGAAATGTCATCGGCGCCGTCCCTGGAGCTAACGCCAAGGTCTAATAGGCTTGGGGGGAGACCTGTTTTAAAGCACACCACTCGCACTGTTTACTGTTTATGTTCCAATATTGAAATTTATCTGAATACTGCAAATCTAAGCTCCGCTTTTAACAAATCATCCACAGCTTTGGCTTTTTAAGCCTTTTCCCAGACCCATTGACTTCTAAAACTTGCCAAAATTCAGAAAACCGGTTTTCGCATCAAACGCATGGTAATCGAATACTCGTCGAGAGCATAGTGCACATGAAAACGACTTAAATCGTGAAGTTAGCGGGTTCAGAATGTAACATGAAATTTGGGTCTCCGGGTTTAAGAATAGTGGAAGTGGGCTGCATTAGCATTATAGGTAAGCTACCACGGGTCCTTTAAGGACCGTTCACGCTTGTGTTGTAACATGAATAAAAATACTTCGCGTTGTAAGCCTTATCCTCCTCTTCCATTCAACTTGAAAATAAAGTTGTACGCTCACGTAGGCGCAGATTATCCACACAGAGCCTGGAGTCTGACAATGAATCCCAAGAGAACCTACCTAACCTTTGATGACTTTAGGGACACTGAACATACTGAAATGTGGAATTTTAGATCAGCCTCGACCGGTTTTGTGCAAATTCAGTATAATATCTGTTGCTGTGTCTGTTGGAGCAATGTAGATTTCTCATTTAGTTTTGAGCCTACCAGGATTGCCGTAATTATTTCAGATAAGGTAAAAGCTTGTAGTTGTCAAAACGCAATTAGTTGTACAGTTTAGTACGACTGACTTTCCATTCAAAGAGCTCATTCAGTTTCAATTATATTACAAATATCTCTCCTTATCCGTTTCTCTCTTTCTTCCTTGACAGTCACGTGATGAAAACGCACGCTGTGACTGGCCACGTATAACTTTTAAACACACAGAATAGAACAAGTTCCTATTAATTTTTGGGATCCCAAAACGTAGGTTGAGGGATACCTATGACTTCGCAAAAGTTGTCCGTCTGTCCGTCCGTCCGTCCGTCCGTCTGTAAGCACGATAACTCTCGAAGGGAATGAGATATTTTGATGAAACTTGGTGTGAGGATTCGTTGGGTCGGCGGACCAGTCGAGTTCGTAAATGGGCTTTGTAGCCCTACATTTAAGAGTGGGGGAGGGGGTTCAAATTAAGGGGCAAACAAAATATTTTGAAACAGCTAATATGATAGTTGATTATGAGGTAAGAAGGCATGCTGAACACGATGGTGAAAACCATTTTGTAATCGGACAAGTAGTTCGCCCGGAATCCGGCCAAAACCGGAAAGTTTGTTAAAAGTAAAAGTTTTATTTGAAGTTGATTAGATGTTCGATATAGAGGTAGGAAGACATGCTGAAGACGATGGTCAAAACCATTTTCTCGACGGACAAGTAGTTCGCCCGGAAACCGGCCCAAACCGGAAAGTTTGTTAAAATTAAAAGTTTTATTTGGAGTTGATCAGATGTCCGATTTAGGGCAAGAAGACATGCTGAACTCTTATGTGAAAACAATTTTCTTCCCGGACATGTAGTTCGCCCGGAATCCGGCCAAAACCGGAAAATTGTTAGAAGTTAAAGTTTTATTTCTAGCTGATTAGATAACCGATTTAGGGGTAAGAAGAGACGCTGAATCCGTGTGTGACAATCATATTTTACCCGGACATATAGTTCGACCGGAATCCGGCTGGAGTCGGAAAATTTGTTATAAGTTAAAT
Organism: Branchinecta sandiegonensis; assembly: GCA_030848855.1. Taxonomy (NCBI): domain Eukaryota; kingdom Metazoa; phylum Arthropoda; class Branchiopoda; order Anostraca; family Branchinectidae; genus Branchinecta; species Branchinecta sandiegonensis. The sequence goes on along the minus strand of JAUPMV010000016.1, from coordinate 15,542,205 downwards.
TTTTATTTGAAGTTGATTAAAGATACCCTGAGTTCGTTTTTGAGCTTTCTTTTTTCGCCGGACAAGTAGTTCTAGAGTTCGGCCGAAACCGGGAAATTGGCAGAAGTGGCAGGGACTTTTCGTCAAAACAGATATGACTTATACGGGTAAACACACATGCTGAATCCATATCTGAACTTGGTTTTCTCAGATGATTAGCTATTTGGCCTTAATCTGTTTCTGAATTTTAATTGTAAGAATGTTCAAGGATTCTGGCGATGACTGGATCTGGCTAAGACAAGACCCAGTTGTCTTTTTTCTGTACATAGTTCGCTCGGAAGTCGGTCGAAACCGGAAACTTGGCAGAAGTAAAGCAGGAAGTCTCGGTCAGTATTGTCAAAATGGATATGGCTTATAGAGGTATATCTGAACATGGTTTTCTCTGATCATTAGCCTGGCGAAGACTGGATCTGGCGAACACAAGACCCGACTGTCGGAATCAAATATTAGATTTTTGGGATCCCATCGACACCTTTGGTCTTGTTACTACAGCAAGCCTGGCGGGATGAAAGTTTTACCACAGATATTCGCGGATAGCAAGTATAATTCAGGAATTCTGCGCCTGAAACGTAAGCTTGAACGGTCCTTTAAGGCAGACCGTCTAAAAGAGGATGAAGTAAAATGGGTGATTTCAGTCCGGGCGGATTTCGTGCTACTTGGAGAACGACGTAAACATCAAGGTGAAATTAGGGTAGTGGATGGTATCTTCTTTTGCCCGATATGTCGACAGGCGTCAAAAAAATATTGAGCATTTCATGAACGTTGCCAAGAGCTAAAATAATTAAGGGTTGATTTTTGGAGTAGACTGTGGGGGAAATTAATGGCTGATACAGAGGTTAAGAGAAAGTACTTAAAGTAGGCTAACTCGAATTCTGGGAGAGTTCATATGTTTGGGAGTGACGTACAGGCATGAACTATTCTTTTCCTGTACATTTAGCAACGCGATTCGAGCAAGTGCTAATTATTCATTGATGATAAGAATCCCGGCATCGCCGACTGTATTCAAGGGGCGATCATATGGCTTAGACACTTGCAAGAAGCGAGGCAAGCAGGTCCGTATCCAGGAATTTTTTTCGTGGTGGGGGGGGGAAGGCTGCCCGCGGGTCAGACCAAAAAGTACAAAAAGACATAGATCTGTTAAAGCCTATTAAAAACGATTTCTTTTTTCTGTTTCGGGGGGGGGGGGGGGTGAACGCCCTGGATACGGCCCTACTTCCAAGTAACAGCCTGAAGAAAGTGAACGAATGTGCAGTTGTGTCAGTGTGTATGATACTTTAGTGGAAAGAAAGGCTGTCGCATCACAACGTAGTTGGTCGTGATTGAGCTGATGGTATCTAATAACACATGCATTTGATCCACGTCAAAGTTCTTTCTTCGGAAGCTGAAAATTCTCGTATTTTCATCTGGCCTAATGTTCCTGGACAGCGTTCGCGTTCCGTCGGACCGACTCGTTTTCCAATATACACATGGCCCGGTTCCACTGTAAACAAAGGACGGGTGGGCCACAGCCATCCGTTTATGAAATGCGCCTCGCATCCAGCTTCGACGGTGCTAATGACGAAGTGCACGTTTTTCGGATCCCAAAGGAAAATGAGTCATTTTCTCACGGATCCCAAACGAAAGTCGGTAATTTTTTCCATCGGCAGTGCCTATTTACTAAATATTTTACTGAATCTCACAATTTATCTGTCCGTGCGTCCTTGCGATCGCCATATTACAGTTCAGCGGTTCCAATCCGACTAGTTCCTGAAATTCCCTCACTATGTCACTATCAACACTAGTGACAGATATACACTATAAAAGAAAATCTTGCAGTATTTGCTACTGAGATTAATCTTGTCATGAGGTAACCCGATGAAAAATTTATAGCCTGCGTAGTTGTATGGTAGTTGTTACGAAAAAGTTGAATGTAATACTATGTAATAGCAAAGAATACTAATTTAATGTGCCTCAGACTGGTCCAATCCTATGTAGTAGTATCCAATAGCATCCTGTCTTGCCATAGTAGCATCCAGTCTTGCTAATAGTAGCATGCAGTAGTATGCAGTAACACGGTAGCCTTGAAGTACAAGCATGTAGTAGCATCAGTTAGTACTGCGTGCTACTTTTTCGTACAACTTTGTACTACAATTTTGAGATAAATTTTTCATCGGGAAGATAATCTCTAATTCTGGTTAATCTCATCCCAGTAGAGATAAGATTCACCCCAGTAGTAAATACTACAGTTAACTTTAATCCTTACTCGGAGAAGCTTTTTACAGTGTAGTGAAGAGACCCACAAGTTGATTAGTACACAATCTGCAATATGCTTCCCGAGCACTAGAAGTTTTGCAATGTCTTCTGGGATAGAAAGTCTAAGAGATTCGATCCGCTGGGAGCGCTGAACTGGAATGAGGCTGACTGTGGCAGCAGAAAACACCCTGCTTCCAGTCTCTTGTGGCCTGTGATCAGGTTTACCACCGGTAGTACAGTTGCACTCTTTTTCGTGCATTTTTTTCAAAGCAGTGAGTCGGTAGTACGTTTAAAAATAGTAGTACTTCTGCAGTACATTTTAAGATAGGTAGTACCAGTCGAAAAAAAATATCCTTTCTGTCAAAGTTCATGTGGGCCCAGTTGTATTTTGCCCATTTTATCTGAAATATTTGATCTGATTACTTTAATTTTAATCAGGTTTTGAACGAAACCCCTATTTTTGACAAAGGTTTGATATTGGTAGGTTCACGCTAAAGTGATTTGCATCAGCAACAGTGGAAAACAATGGGCGAAGTGTAACGCGCGCACAAATTTTTTTGGGGTAGTACATTTTCTCCTCTGGTAGTACTTTTTTCCTACTTGGGTTGTGCATATTATTTGAGCCAAGTGGCAACCGTGCCTGTGATCCAGTCGGTCACACAATCTTGTTAAATCCTGTATTGGCATTCACATACGTGGAACAGAGATTGAATGAAAACTGCCCGTGCGTTTCTCGCTGTGTATCCGTCATCTGTGTGGTGGGTACAAAGAACTTGATATTATTTTGGAAATGTTTACCAATTTACGTTTTTCTGTGGCTGTTATTTTCTGTGTGTTTTTATGGCACTTGCAGCCTCTGGCTCAAGTGCCATATACCGATCACAGTTCCGTCTGTCGGTCTGTCGGTCGGTCCGAGTTTTTTATCACACTTTTTCGAGTTAGGGTACTTCCAGATGAGCTAGGACAACGAAACTTGGCAGTAATATCAGGGACCCGACCAAACTAACCTGGAAATAATCAGTTTCTCCATCTGACCATATGCGGGGGAGTGGGGGGCGCTGGAAACTTGGTAATTTAGGGCATTTTGTCACACTTTTTCGAGTTAGGGTACTTCCAGTTGTGCTAGGACCATGAAACTTGGCAGGCATATCAGAGACCCGACCAAACAAACTTAGAAATAATCAGTTTTCCGATCTGACCATTTTGGGGGGGGGAGTGGAGGGCAGGGGAATCCGGAAATTGAGAAGTTTGTAACTTTCGAACGGGTGATCGGATTGTAATGAAACTTAATAACTGACTAGATTATATAAACCGTTTAAAGTCTTGACCGGATTCGGTAGCCAGGGGGGAGTTGGGGGGGGGGGGAGACCGGAAATTTCAAGAAACGGTTAGAATGGAGGGATCGGAGTGAAACTTGCTGGGAAGAACAAGCATCTGCTCTAGATAAATCCTTTAGACCATTGTACTGGATCCGGACACTTATGGGGCGGGGGAGGGGGTTTCCCGGAATTCCGGTGATGGTGGTTTTGGGGATTTTCACGATGAAACTTGGCAGGCATATCAGGGACCCGATCAAACTGACTTCAAAATAAAAATTTTGTCGATCTGATAATGGTGGGGAGAGTGGAGGGAGGGGAATCCGAAATTTTCAGTCATGCGTAACTTTGGAATGGGTGATCGGATTCGAGTGAAATTTAAGAATTGAACAGAGGACATTTCTCCGGTGATCTTTTTCATATCCGGACCGGATCCGGCAACTATTGGGGGGGGGGATGTAAAATACGTGACCCGTTTAGAATGAAGAGATCGGGATGGAACTTTGTGGGAAGAACAAACAGATGCTCTAGGTGAATCATTTACTGAATCGGATTGGCTACGGGCACCGTGGGAGAGCTGGGGGGGGGGGGGGGCGGAAATCTCGAGAAACGGTTAGAATGATGGTATCGGAGTGAAACTTTCTGGGAAGAACACACATCTGATCCATGTAACTCTTTTACATAATTTGACTGGATCCGGACACTTGAGGTGGGGGGGGGGGGGGAGGAGGTTTCCCGGAATTCCGGTTTTTGGGATTTTCACGACGAAACTTGGAAGGCATATCAGGGACCCGGTCAAACTGACTTGGAATAAAAACAAATCCTCGATATGATAATCTTGGGGGGGGGAGTTGAGGGAGGGGAATCCGGAATATTGAGTCATGCGTAACTTTGGAACGGGTGATCGGATTCGAATGAAATTTAATAATTAAACAGAGGACATTTTTCTCTGGTGATCTTTCATTTCCGGACCGAACCCGGCAATTATTGGGAGAGGGCGGAAAATACTTGACCCGCTTAGACTGGTGTGATCTTGATCGAACTTCTTGGGAATGACAAACATATGCTCTGGATTAATCATTTACAGAACCGGATTGGCTCCGGGTATTGTGGGTGGAGTTGGAGGGGGGGGGGGTCTGGGATTCCGGTGATCGCGCGTTAAGGTACTTCCAGATGTACTAGGACGATGAAACTTCGCTGGAATATTGGAGGTTCAACAACATTTGCTTAGAAATTGCTACTTCCCAAATCCGATTATTCCTTAAAGTTCAATGGGCACATCAAACTACCCCAATCCCACTCTGTAACAACCTAGGAACAATGCTTACCCCCAAGCTCAGCAGCTTTTTCAGCAGTTTCCTCTCTGTGATATTTCAAAGCGTAATTTTTTGGGCCAGTACATGATCAATTTACTAGCTTGGACAAAGATAAAAGTGATGTTTCTTCAAACACTTAGTAGATCTTCATTTCATGCATAAATCAGCTTGCCTAATTCAGATGTGAATAGGCTATTTGTTTTTGAATGATTTTTGTAGCTACGTTATTTTTTAAAAACTTATTGCATATTCTGGTACATTTTATAAAGCAAGTTAATTATGCTTCACAACACTATTCCACAAAGAAAAACTTTTAATAGGCACTTAAAACATGGAACTTCTGATGAAACACTAGGACAATCAGTTAAACTGCATCTGCGGCTTGACTTATTGGTGACATCTCAAATATATCCTTTTCTATCAAGCATTGCTGGGAGTTTTTGAATTTCCTGCCATGATATCCCAGCTCCTAAGATTTGGATAAGCCGAAATGCCAGAGACGTAAAGACAAGGGATAACAAGAAAACGGCCGATTTTCGTAGCGCCTTCTAAAGGAAGTCAGAAATGTTTTTTGTTGTTGAGCATTTAATACAAAATAAAGCATTAGTACCAATCTTGACCGCAAAGTAAAAAAAAAATACTTTTAAGCAATATATGCATTTTCATGATGCCCATCAGCCCATTAGCATTTTTGCCTCAAGGGTTTTGCTTACAAATGAAGCTCGAGCTCCCTTAGAGTGCGCATCTCAACCGCAAAGTCGAAACTTACTTTTGATCAATCAAAACATCTTAACCCATGCAAGTGCCATATGAGCTTACAGCTCTTGTTCTTTGTCTTTTATTTATTTTCTCTGCAATGCTCCACTAGTCCTTTTGTTGTTCTGTGAGTTGACGAAATTCTCATTCATGCATTTCCGTTTTTCGAAATTTCGTTTTGGCTACTCCTTTTGGACTAGGAATAGTTATCAGATTATTGGACTCTGTTTATTTCTCCTAGCTCTCTATAATTGGTAAACGGATAAGATATTTTTGTTATTTTGTGTCAACTTGCCTCATCGTTTGGCAGTGTCGTTTCTTCAATGTTTATGTTAAAAGATGCCCACTTCTTATTTTTATTCAACTTTTAAGTTTTGTTCCCTCAACTGAACAGTCTATTCCTATGGCGTCTCGCCTCCTTTTGCTATATATGTAAAAATAGAAACTGAACCGGCACAAGATTCAGGATCCATCCCACACGGTTGAAAAGTCGAAACCCGAGATATTGTTCGGATCCAGAATACTCTATATGACTAAGTCCAAAACACGCCATTGCTCCTCAGGAAGAACGAGAAAACGTCTCACTAACGACTCAAACTCCACAACTCAAATCATGTGTCATCAGGGCGCTCGTTCGGGACACCTGTGCTGCCGCTTCCGGCTCTTCCACTAGGTCGGTATTTTTTGTGGTTTGTTCTTTTCTTTTTTTTTCTTTTTATTATTAGTCATTTATTATTATGTTGTTTGTTGGTGTGTTTAGAAAATGGTTAACCTTTACTACTGCACGCTAGCAAAAACGTAGGTTTTTCCATTAGTGCAGCAGATGTAAATAGTAAAGAATTAAATTGTGTTTATTAATAAAATAAGTATCAAGTATCTATATCAAGTATCAAGTACACGGCGATTCCGCATCGGCAAGGAGAGTTAGTCATCAAGAGTAGGCTATTTCTCATCGGAACCAAATCAAAATCCTCAAAAAAGTATAAATCGCTGGATTTAAAATGCTCTCAGGTTTCCGGCCTTCTCCCTTATCCGCCATCGGAGTGACAGAACTGTCTGGTGGCTTGGAGGAAGATATTGTCGATTTCCAGCACTAGAAATGATGGAAGTCTTGACATTGTCTCGTCTCGTTTAACAGACAGGAACACCGGCCAGCTGCACATCATTTGTCCCAAGAACCACTCACCAAGGGGCGAGAAAATTGGTGGGATCCCGGAGGAACAAAATCTGTGGCGTGACGTTGTAGTTCACTTTTTCAGTTCAACGATATTTAGTTTGTTTTTCTTTTTCTTTTGGATAGATTGCTTGTACAATGTTATGTGATTTGTAGTTTATTTTAGATATTTAGTTTTGTTTCTTTGTTAATTGTGCAATGCCGTAAGGCTAAATCACGTAATAAAATTCATTCATTCATGACGACGCTGTTTACATTTAACATCCAAAACTATCTGAATAAATATTCCTTCAGCCCAAGCTGACTGCGAATCATATCTGATGGTGCAAACGGATACGTCAGCTGAATTTTTATTGGAGCTATATTTCGGCCCTTCTTGGCAAGGGTCCTCTTCAGGCTCAATACCGCTCAAGTTGGAAAAACGAACTTGTGGGAAACACCACAATTTGTGGTGCCCTTGCCAAGAAGGGCCGAAATATTGCTCCAATAAAAATTCAGCTGACGTATCCGTTTGCACCATCAAATATAACTATCTGAATACTGTAAAACTAGGCTCAGCTTTTAACAAATTATCCACGGCTTTAGCGGTTTTAAGCCTTTTCCCAAGCTTATTGACTTCTAGCAAGAACTCGACAAAATCCAGATGACCATTGTACGCATCAGTAGCACGCACGCGAGCACTCGTCGGGAGCATAATGCGCATGGAAAAGAGTGAATCATGGCCAGAACAAACATTAGTGAGGTGTCCTTAGTGGGTTAAGAATGTACCATACGAAATTTTGGTTCCCGGGTTTAAGGATTAATGAATGCAGTTACGGAAGTAGGTTGCATTGGTACTATAAGTACGCCGGATCCTTCGAGGGTTTATTCCTATCCCAACGGTCAGCTTTTACTTCATGATGCATGGCCCATCAGATTAACTCTTGGTTTTATCCATGAGACCCCGCAATTTGGGCCCTGGGTTGTCTACGAGGCATAATGGAGTCATAGACTTCAAAATTTAATTCAAAATTTGCTTCTGGTTTACTAGTCATGGTAAAGTCCCTTATAGAATATTCGATTTTTACATAATAACCCCCCCCCCCCCCGAGGAAATTGGTCGGATCCCGGGTGGAACAAAACACCTCCGGGTGGAGTGACCCGTAACCGTAATTCCACGGTGCAATGACTGGTTCTTACACAGAACATTTAAAGAGGGCATCAGTCCTCCAGTCCAACCAAACTAGCCACACCAAACTAGCCACACTAATTACAAGTGCAATAAACCAAATCGTAGCAGCCTATATGCCCCCTTTGTCACAATTAATATCCTTTGAGCCCAAGCTGACTTTGGAACATTTATTCAAACAATGTTCACATTGTCCCTCTGTCACAATTCATTAAGAATTTTCCCTTTGTCACAATTCATTAAGAACGGCATATCATCGATCATATGACAAAACAGTCAGGTTTCCAACTGTCCATTAAAGATTAAAGTACGTCGCGTCGTGTTATTTGTTGCTTTTACACCAAATCCTCATCCATAGACGTATCTCCCCAAACATACAAGAGTTGGACTTGAGATCTGTCACTGACGAACTTAACTCATGGGAAATCTGGGCCCAGCTGCCCCTGAACGGGAGGGAGGAGGGGGGGGGGGTCTGACCCATCAAAATGCGTATTTACACCTTTTTTTCCTCAAGTATATCAGCTTGGAGTTTGATTCTATTCACGGGTCAAAAACTTTTCATGGGCAATTTGGTCCCACTTGGGGCTCACAACGGGGAGGGTGGGGGTGGTTCAACTCTCCCCGACCCCTATGATCCAAAAGCACATAGGAATTTCATCGCCTTATCTCTAGTTAATGTCAACATTAAAAAATGGGCAATCTGGGACCAATTGCCCCTGTACCAAGTGGGGGTGGGGCTTGGGACCCGCAAAAGGTAAAAAGAGACCCCAATGCTCACAATCCTACCAATTTTCGAGTTGATACCTGTTGATTCCTGTCACGGGTAACGAACTTTATTCCTGGGCAATCTGGGACCAGTTGCCCACGAACGGGGTGGGTGGGGGAGGTGCAACATTAAAAGCAATTTCCCAGCCTTAGGATCTACATGTCCAAGAAATTTCATCGTACTATGTCCAGTTCTGGTCAAGTCATGAACATTATTCACTGGGCAATCTTGGCCCATTTGCCCCTGAACCGGGTGGGTGTGGTGGGTGGGACCCTCAAAAGGCAATACTAGACCCCAATACCCACAAATGTACCAAGTTTGAACTTGATACTTGCACTCGTTCACGAGTTATAAGCTCCACGAAATATGGTGAAAACCGAAAGCTGAAAGCTGCTACAGCGCTCGCAATAGTGGATTGTTCCAAGGAATAGAAGTTTATTGCTTAAATTCAAATACGATGTTTCTTCTTAAAAGTAATTCTTCTTTGCGTCTGTTTATACCAGCAAATCTTAGTACCACAGATACTGAAACTGTAACCCACGTCCATTCACTTTCTTCATATTCCCCCCAGCCCCTTAGTTCACCACCTGGGTGGGATTCGGCGACTCGGGGATTATTAATTTCCTTCCATGGGTATAACGAAAATTTAAGATCTATGATGTTTAAGTAAGAAGTTAATCCTTGCGGAATTTTGAAGGTTTCCTTTAATTTTATCTCTGTTCTTGCTTGAAACTGGGTTCTGTGTTACTTTACTTCGAACTGAAGCAAAATGCAGCAATCTCATTATCTCGGGTTATCTTTATTATAAAGGGTCTGAACCCATTCGAACTAGGTTTCTTCGGTTTGAACTCCTGCAATAGCTTTGCATGTATAATATTGTTGTGGTGGTATCGTTGGATTTGATCGATGTCACGATGTCAAATTGAATAGCAATTTTAAGGCTTCTAAATGTTGTCCAATGTTTTTGGTTATGTCGAGTTGCCAGTTTGTGTAACCGTACTAATTCTTCTTCGATTTAAACCCCAGCTTTACTTTTATCTTAGTGTCGATGTTTAGATGTTGTTGAATTTAGTTGACATTAAATTAATGATTATTTCCTTGGGTCTTTCGTAAAATTAATAGATCAATTAATCTTCTCTTAAGAGCTTCAATCGTTTGTGGAATCAGTACTAATTTTTCGAATTGTCTTTCTCTTAATCCTTCGAACTAGTTTTTGTCTGGATCAAACACATTGAGCGGGTTCCACCCTTCTTACAATAGCAACTATTAGTTACTATGTTCGTTCCAACCTCGTAAAAAGTTACTGCGCTGACCGTTCCAACTTTCTCGAAACAGTAACTAATAATTACTATTTGCTTACCATGCTCGGGAGCAGAGTAAGCGTGGTACTACGCATCTCTGTAACGTGATTGGTCGGATTCGCCCGTGGCATGATCCTCTGCTGGAAAATAGAAAAATCGTTGCAGCCTTGACGGCAAAAAGCCAGAATTCGTGACGTCATGCGTAGGAACTACGGTAAGTAGGGTGGAACACGCTCATTGTAGCTCAATAACAGTTCAAACGTGCAACGAAGATATTCCCATTGGCTACGTAGCATCAGATGCCTTGCAATTATACATTTGTTTCATTATTTTTGTAATGTCGTATGATGAGGGTGGGGGGTCTTGAGTATCTGTTGGCCTAAATCTACGGATGCCCGTGCACGGAGGGAATAACAAAGGAGTTAGATACTCGAAATGCCGATGAACTCATTCTACTATAGGCGAAACAGACCTCGAAACAGTCATCATACAGAATGAGATTTATTTCACTGAAACAAGCTTTCACTCCACAAAAAACATAAAATCGGCGACCACTGTATAGACTATCTCGTCCTAGGTCTTAAAGTTCGCAGAAAAAATTCACAACCCGTTAATGACTATTCGCGGAAAAGACAAGGTAAAATAAACATACATTTTCCGTTGGAAACAAAAGTTAAAGCTTGAAAGCCGTGATAACGAGTTGATCGTCTCGCCTCATACATTTACTGAACCGATGAGGAACAAGACAGCGTCCAGTTAATTTTATCGAAATAAGAACCAATGTTTCGTTGCTGCTTGCTGGGGAAAGGCTTATGCACTACCCCCTTGATTTTTCTAAATTTGGTGATTTCTCTGTTTGTATCGGCAAATCACTAAATTCCGGTGATCTTTACAGCAAAAATCCCCCACAAATCACAAAATTTCCAAAAAATCACACAGTTTTCGGAAAGATGATTTATATTTGTCTGGCGTGGCAACCTCCTACCGGTGCCATAAAGCCATTCACAGTGAAACAGTGATGGTTGTGCTCCTTGCCACGAGGCAGGCTTTGGAAAGGGGGCTTGTGTTTCAAGATGTTACCAAGAATAAATAAGGAGAACTAGAAACTTGCCGAAACTTGCATGTTACAGGCTGAGCACAATTCTTCCCGATTTTTATATACCTGGGATAGAGCTTAGCTGAAACTAGCACGCGGCCTCTATGACGTTTGTGATGTTACCTTCGTGGCAAATCCGAAAAATCACCGTAGTTCCGTGACAAGAAAACTCAAAATGGTGACGGCGATAAGAAGAACAGCGGAACAAATTTAAATCTATGGTCGGAACACCGGCTAGGCTCCACCCCCGGTAAACCAGAAACGGGAAATTTTTCGTCACCATGAATCCAGTCATTTCTGTTTTGTTCTTGATGCTACCCCCGTTAAGGCCCTAAGATACAGTGTTCAGAATGCATGTGTCAAAAGCAGAATAAATTTTGGGACACTTTCCGTTTTCGGTTTACACGGCTAAAGAACAGGACGTGAAGGGAAAACTAAAAAATATGAACTCAACACTTGCCCCATTCTGTCTTTGTAACTTGGCCTTTCGCTCGTACTCAGCAAAGGGGCAGTCAAGCTGTATAGGTAACTTCTCACTGCCGTAAGGTTTTACTTCAAATGAGCTAAGTCAGTGGTTCCCAACCGGGGTACGCGCGACCCTCGTAACCCTTGGTTCACACTGCTGCTTCCTATGCGACACGTTTTTTTCTTTGATGTTCCGACGTGCGGCAGAATCGCATGGACCTTCCCACTACCACGCAGAAGCAAATGGAAAACGAAATTTTTCGTCTAGATTATTCTGCAAAAGGACAAAGAAACCCTTGGGAAAACAACCTCTGAAGATGCTGGGAGATTACTCATCTGAATACCACCCAGCATTAGGAAATTTTCAGTCAAACCCCATGTGTCATCTTGTCCAAAACAGGTTAATACAAGTTTATTCAGAAGATATTTTGCATTCAGCCATCCTAGGATTACAGTCAGATCAAGGTAGAGCAATTTAACTAGTCTTTGTATTGTCTTTTCTTTCCCTCAAGAATCGCATGCGTTATGTCGGATCAGTTGAAATATTTCAACGCATCCGACACTGCGACAAAACGCAAAGTTCAGCGTTGCTTGTCGCACGATTTGTGTCGTATGTCGCATGACGCAGAATTTTGCGCGAAATCGCAGCAGTGTGAACCAGGGGTAAGGGGTATATACGTGAAGGTCCCAAATCTCTGAATTCAAAAATGTCTACTTTCGTCCAGAAATTAGAGTTTTGGCTTACCAAGTTTCAAAGAAACAGCACTACTGTCTTTCGGATCCTTGAGCAGTTTACAGACAAAAATGAAATTGACAACCTTGCAGCCTCAAGTATCCCATTTATTTGTATATACTTTTACACATTAATCCCTTACTATTTATGACACAAACGACGTCTTTTTGGCGTTCTGATCTTGACTGATCTTAGAAGAATAGTAGAACAATGATTCTTCAGAAAGGGGGACGCAACCTTTTTCAAACCTTAATTAGGGGTACGCGATACGGAAAAGGTTGGGAACCACTGAGCTAAAAGTGACCTTTGTTTCTTACGCTAATTGAATCTTTCACATTGAAACACAACTACGCTTGTCTTTAAGAGGTCCTAAGTAGAGCTGAAGTCCACTAAAGAAATGGGCCTTAAGTCGTGTTCCTATGTAACGGAAAGAAGTCCCTTCAGTAAGCCAGGATGAAAGGGTTACGGAATTACGTCGGGTGTGGAAGTACCTTATGAGCTCCCACCATCACAGAGATCAAAGTTCAAGTGTTTCCCATGAGTCAGTTTCTCGCATAATCTGGCCCGCAGTCGGTGAGCTGATCAGTTCCCTACCAGACTAATCGTGCCACACTGTAATTCTCCTGCTATTTCATCGCTCCGATACCTATTAAGATTGATGACCACAACACGCGAATTTTTACACCTACGAACTGAGATGCGAATAAAATTCGACGTTCGATTAAAATTCGACGAGTTAAAATGGCGCGGCTCAATTTTGTGGCATGATGACGCGGATTTTTTTTCCGCTTGCGCCTGAATTCGCCTAGCGGCCGCAAATTCGCATGTTGTTGGTACCTACGTTTATACGATTTAAAATCTCTGCTCGAAAGCACGCAGGGTAGGAGGCGGGAAAGAAAGCGGAGAAACAAGTTTCATCCCGATCCAATTACTCGTTCAGGAGCTATGCCTCTCACACTGTTCGAGATTCCCCTCACCCTCCCTCCATGACCACCCACGGATGGTCGAATCCGTGATGTGACGATTTCCAAGTGAATCAGCTCAATATCTGGCAAGTTTCAATCTCCTTACCTTAACTTGTGACCAGTAGCTCGACCGAACTTTCTTTTATTTCCCACCCTAGGAATTACTAGCCGAATATTTGATGCCAAGGTTTAAGTTGCAAGTTTAAAGACGATTATCATTATCACTGGGACATCCTCAAATTTGCCCAATGGAAAACGCCATCTGTGAGATTATCCAATCCGGACAAGTAACGATGGGTTCGTTGCTAATATTTCTGACAATCTTGATAGTGGAAATTCCGACTATACCCCGGCCTAAAACTGAGCTGACTGCACCCGTTTACACCCTCCGGGTTGCCATAAAGTCCATATTGAGGGGGGTCCCCTGACACAGCCCCGTCCGCCACTGGCGGTGGCCCATTGCCATACGACCCTGGGTACCAACTCGCCACTTGTGGCTCACCCCTCCCTTGAGCCGCCGGCTCCTCACTGTAGTCGCCAACCGGCGAATCCATCACGCAATCTTGAGTCGCCGGCATTGCATCTGATTCTTGCTGATGCTGATGAAAATTTTGATGAAAGTGAGACATAGTCGGCCCTAAACAACTGTAGTTATAGACACTACTTAGCTGAGGGGTGGACAATAAATGGTGCTGATGTGGGGTGACTAGATTATCAACTGTGAAGGGCACCATTTGGTCTAGGTAGCTTCGCGATTCACTGCTTGACGCGACTACACTGCGGAAGTACTCATCTACTTTGGCCTCTTTAGGCAAAAATGCAGCGGGATTAACTACTTTCACAACTTTTTCCTTCTTCTGTTTTTCCTTAACAACGCAATCACTTGTCACTTTTGAGGTTTCTTGTTCATTCTTCACCAAATTTTTCGCTAATACCTGTTGGGAAGATTCATCCACGCTCTCCATCTTATCTGCATCACCATCCACCTTTTTGTGGTTATCGTCTTTCTCTTTACCGTCTTTTTTCTTAAAGCGCCGCCGGCGGCGCAAGTAGGAACCATTGTCAAACATGTTATACGAGTCAGGATCCATGGTCCAGTAGGAACCTTTCCCGGGCTTCTTATCATCCCTTGGTACTTTAACGAAGCACTCGTTCAAGCTCAGATTGTGGCGTATCGAGTTCTGCCACCCTTGCTTATTCTCCCGATAGTATGGAAACCGATCCATGATGAACTGGTATATCCCATTTAGTGTCACCTTTTTGTCAGGGGTATTCTGAATCGCCATAGCAATTAGGGCTATATATGAATATGGAGGTTTCACCATGTCTTTCGTCGGTGCAGACGGTGCTCCGGCGTATCCACCATATGGCCCATAACGGTATTGCTCATAGGCAGCGTATGGTGACGGAACCCCAGACATCATGGACATGGTGGGGGGCACCATCCCCTGCAGAGCGGGGGTAGGATAAGCGCCAGGGTGACCCCGATAATAGCTGGACTGGTCACCAAAGAGGGAATGCATGGTGGACTTAGGGGGCTTAGAGCATCGCCCGACGGACTTCCTACAAATAAGACAAGTTAGACGGGTGACAACGAACTATTTTTTGTGTTGCTTTACGGGTACAGTTTAAATTAGACAGTTAAGAAATACACATATTATAATGAAGAAGTGAAGAAAAAATCCCTACTAAAATGTTTCCCTTTCTCCAAGAAAATAAAAAACATATATAGACATAGTACACAAAAAGACGAGCAGTGACAAAAATTATCTTGCAGAAATAGTTTCCGAAAAGTGTAAGCTGTCAACCAGCTCTCGACGTATCTTTCATTTCTTCTTTGCTACTGATGATGGAGTGACTCCATAAGATTTGTAAGCGTCTCTCGTTTAGTTTCGTGTTTATACTCTCACCCACTCTCACCACTCCCCCATCTTCTTGTTTCTGGTCAGCCAATAAAGGTAATAAGAAATCAGAGGCAAACAACACATGAGCGCGCTAAAACATTCTAAAAAAAAAAATTGTTCATTGGGTTAGGCTACCCAATTGTTCATTGGGTAACCTCGGTTCGATGACAAAAACTTACAAATCTCCCTACAAAAATATAAAGTAAAAAAAAATGATTCTCAGATTATAAGCAGGTAAACATAAATAAAATAAAAGCAAAGCCTCTTCCTTCTTCTACCTCCTTGAAAAGGGAAAAATGTCCGTTCCAAAGTTATGCATGTCACTAGAATCCGGATTCCCCAGCCTTCCACTCCCCCCATGATCATCGGATCGGGAAAGGAACTATTTTCAAGTCGACCTGGGAGAGTACCTAACATGTCTGTCAAGTTCCATGGTCCTGGTACATCTGGAAGTACTCTAACTCGTGATCACCGGAAATTCGGGAAACCCCCCTCCAACTCCTTCTACTGTGACACAATCCGGTCTTGTTTTGTCAGTAAAGTATCTAGGGTTGATGCTTGTTCTTCTCTTCAAGTTCCATTCCGATCCCTCGACCTTAGCATTTCACGAGATTTCCGGTCCCCCTTTCTACCCCCCCCCCCCCCCAGTTTTCGGATTCTGTCCAGATTTGAAAAGAATTTTAAGTAGCTGGAATGGAGCCCACGACACACGCAATTTCTCGTAAAACTCAGCGGCAAAGATTTCACAATCGTGTAGGCTTGTAAACGTTCGCAGGTGACAACGGACACGAAACAGATACATTCCCACAGTCCGTAAAACGTGCACTACACTCTCTACGAGCGTCGCTTCTCTAAATATTATTATGAATTGTGTTTATTAGCCAAATCGCCATATAACCGTAGGTACAAAAAAACACTATATGTCATTTCCTTATTTGTTTGTTATTCAATACCTGTAAAGAATTGAAAGTATATTTTTTTTGTTTAATTAAATATTTGAACTGAACAACGAGGGAAGGGGAGCCATACATTCCCCTTGGACACAAGGGTTTTCCATTTGTAAGAATAGATAGAAATTATTTACAAGTAATTGATTTACATGGATACTCCATTTATGGAGTGGAATAAATTTCGTGTTCATGATACTCCGCACTTTGTATGACACTTTTACCGGTTACCCGACGCTCAGGACAAAAATACATATTAAAGAACCTGTCTTACTTATAATACTAACTCAACCTACTTCCATAATCACTCCATATAGTTCTAAACTCGGAGACCCCATTTTCGTACGGTACATTCTAACCGCTCTAACAAAACCACGCTGATGTTTTCACTTGCCGTGTTTTGCTACCTTCCATATGTATCAAGCTGTCGACGGCTGTTTGCGAGAAGTTTTTTCAGAGAAACCGGTTATGCAAATTGTTTCCTTGTTTTCGCTACAAGTCAACGGGTCTCAGAAAAGGCTTAAAACAGCCAAAACCGCGGGTTATTTGTTGAAAGCACAGCCTTGTCTTAAAGTATTCAAATATTTTAAAATACGATAAGTTCAAGAGTAATCAGAGCGAGTGGTCTTTTAAAGGTTCTGAAACAGTAAACTCTGGTAACGAATAATCAATCAATCAATCAATTTATTTAATTCGTGATATTACACATCACATAATAAGATTACACTAACACATGAATTTTCTTACTAAATATATACAATCATTTTAACCATTCGGTGGCTCGGGGCAATAGCACAGTCGACGGAAAAGTCGGTAAAAATGTCCAGAACGGCATTCTGCATTCTCACGAATTGCCTTTAAAAGTGGATTATCGGAAACTTCTATCCTTGCAACAAAACTAACTATCGCTTTCCGCCTCATAACATCAAAAGATTCAGTTTCATTTTCTAAAAACATTTGACTAGCAGAGTAACGTCGATTATATGAAAGGAGATGACGGAATGCATTGTTAAAACAAACTTTTAGTTTACGCATCGTCGTCTCAAGATAGCTATCAAAAAGTGGGAGACAGTATAGTTGTGTGCAATACGTCTTAAATAAAAGAATTCTAACCGACACAGTACAAAATTTAAAATTACGAATTAAGTGGTTCGCACGCGCGCAAAGACCCCGATACTGACTCGAAACTGCTGAATCGTCATACAGGCCATCATCTAAAAAATAACCTAAGTACTTCACTTTGTGCACTCTCTTTAAAACAAAATCACCAAGTCGAATAGCCGGAAATATCAGGGATTTAAAATGTTTCGGGATAAAAATCATGTAATTGCACTTCGCAGAATTGAAAATAATGTCATGCGTCGCTGCATAATTTGCGCAAATCTTCAACAGGAGATTTAATGCGTTCGCCGACGGCGCCATTAGAACCATGTCGTCAGCGTAAGCGATCGAGTTCAAAAACACACCAGAGATGTTACAGCCTACACGGCTCTCCATTAATTGTTTACAAAGGTCATCTACAAAAACACTAAATAAAAGAGGAGAAATAATTCCCCCTTGTTTAATTCCGTTAGCAGCATGAAAAGGAGCGGGCAGTTTTGACCCCCACTTCACACGAAACTCCTGTTGAACATACCATTTTGAAAGAAAATCAACCAGCAGCTTTGGCATACCCCTTGTTCGTAACTTTTCAAACAACAATTCGTGGTTAACACGGTCAAAAGCTTTTCGTATATCTAAAAAAACAAGTGAAAACAGGACTTCCAAGACCCAGATAATAGCACACAGTTTGCTTAAATAAAAAGTCTAACTGTTTCACTGGAACAGTTTCTAAAGCCAGAGGAATCCTGGATAACGATTTTTATTTGTGTTAAAGATCTTCCAAACTTGGGGTACCTCTATGTAATTATAACTATTTAGGATCAACAATAGCACCAACATGCCTGCGGTCAGTAAACACACCTGCTAGGCTGCCAGTTCTTCTGACTTCTTCTGACTTCCAGGCATGTAGCAGCGTCTTTGATTTTCAGTTGGTTGCGATTTTACAGAAATTCAATTGCGCGGTCTATATTTGAACATCCGTATTCTCGGAGAAGTCTATTGTGAAAAAAAAAAAATCCCTCAACAGATTCAAAGTAATATCCATATGATCAGTTCCACGCGAGAAGTCTATAGTGAACAAGGCCAAAGGTTTCGACGGGATCCCAAAAATTTAATATTTAATGCAGACAATTGGGTCTTGCAGATATCCGGTCTTAGCCAGACTCCTTGGACATTTTACTAATAAAATTTATAAACAGATTAAGGCCAATGGTAATCATCCGAGAAGACCGAGTTCAAATATGGATTCAGCATGTGTGTTTACCCCTATCGCCGACGGCATATGTTCTCTGATTAAAGTTCGTGCCTTACTTCTGCCAAACTTTAACAAGTTTTTCGGTTCTGGAAGGATTCCAGGCGATCACTTGTCGAGCGAGAAAACAGTTTTCACATTCGGATTCAGCAGGTCTCCCTATTCTTAAATCGAACCTCTAATCAACATCAGATTAAACTTTTATTTTTGACAAATTTCCGGATTTTGCCGGATTCCGGGTGAACTACTTTGTCCGCCGAGAAAAAAAAAATCATTTTAAAGTTCAATGGGCAGATCAAACAATCATGATGCCACATTACCACCCCCTAGAATACAATGTTACATCAGAAATCAGCAGATTCCTAGACAACTTTTTTCGCTAATATATCGTTACGGCCTTTTTTGCTGACTGTCATACTCTCGATTTACTAGCTTCGACAAATATAAGCGGAGTTTCTCTTTTCTTATCCATTCGTTGTTATTATATACTGCGGATCATTTGTGTTGTTGACAAATATTCATATTAACGGTGTTAACGGAGAATTCCTTGTAAGCTCCGGAACCAGCAGCAATTAAGTCGGTTATATTTGTACCTTTTTGGCAGTATTGTACAGAAAGCAAAACTTTTCTTCGATACTACAAGCAACAGAAGTTTCATCAGATAACACTAGAGCAATCTGACAGCTATAGAGACAGTTTATTTTAGCAATCATGACACTCCCATCACTCAGCTTACAAAAATTATTGATTTTCGTACGTGGCCGGCAGTTTTTGAATTTCCGCGCCTTGCAATACCACACTCTGAAATCATCTCCGCCGAGACGCCGAAGAGGCAATGACAAGCGATAACAAGAAAACAGCTTACTTTTTAAGCGCTCTCTAAGGGAAGTCAAAAATATGTGCGTGTGAAGCATTTTATATAAATTAGAGCATAATTGGTGCCCATTGTGCTTTAAGAAAAAAAAAATTCGCCCCTTAATTTGAAACCCCTCCCCTCGACTAGGAATATAGCTATGGGGCCCATCTACGAACTCGACCTTTCCCTTGACCCAAAAAATCCTCACACCAAGTTTCATCAAAATATCTCATTCCCTTCGGAGAGACGAACAACTTTTACGAAGTCACAGGTATCCCTCGACCCGAAAACAAAGTTCAGCACGTTCAGGCACAGGAGAGGTAGGCTATGTTATTTTCAACGTTTCTAACTTTGAAGGGTATAATGGTATGAGGTATGAAGAGTGTTATAACAAGAGCTGGAAACTCAAATGGCACTTGCAAGGCTTGGTAAAAGGACGAAAGTAGGAATTCGCCAATTCGTGGGTTTGTTGTGATCATTTGTAAGCAAAACCTTTGGTGGAAATCACGAGAATGTATCGTTTGGTAATATTTTTTAATTTTTTTTTTTGCACTTGGCTTGGCTAGAAAACCATCTGGAACCAAAACTCTTGAGGCAAAAATGACCCTGGGCCCTTTAGGATCATGAAATATATGGTTTGGACAAAAGTTTTTTTTTTTTTCAGTTAAGATGCGCACTTCAATGGGGCTAGAAATTCATCTCCAAGCAAAACCCTTGAGGCAAAAATTATCAGAGGGTCATGGAGATCATGAAAATGTGGATTTTGCTTAAAAGTACTTTTTGTACTTTGTGGTTAAGATGAGTACTTTAAGGGATGGTCGGATCTGGGAAGTGACAATTTCTAAGCCAATCTTGCCAAGTCTCTAATGTTCAAGCCATGTTTCATCGTCCTAGCACATCTTTAGGTACCTTAAATTGTGATCACCGGAATTCCCCCCCCCCTCTTCAGCTCCCCCCAGAGTGACCGAATCCGGTCCGGCTCTGTCACTGATGTATCTAGGGTTTACGTTTGTTCTTCACGCCAAGTGCCATCCCAATCGCTACACTCTAAGCGTTTCACAAAATTTCCGCCCCCCCCGACTCACCCACATTGATCGGATCCTGTTCGCAGTCCGCACGGACATATGAGACATGAGTTTTTCACCCGTTCAAAAGTTGGACATCCTCAAGATTCCGGATTCCCAGTTCCCTCCACTCCCCCCTACGATGGTCAAATCGGAGAAACGACTGGTCTTAAGTAAAAAGTGTAGAGTCCCTAATATGCCTGCCAAGTTTCATCGTCCTAGCACATGCGTAAGCATCTTGAGTCGGGATCACCGGAGTTCCGGAACCCTCCCTCCAACTCATCCCTCAGTGCTCGGATCCGGTCCGGTCTTGTATCCAGGGCTTGTGCTTGTTCTTTCCACCAAGTTTCACCCCACTCCGTCCACTCTGAACATTTCACACGATTTCCGGTTCCCCCCCTCCAACTCCCCCAAAGTCACCGGGTCTATTCCGGACTTGAAGTGTAATATCTGAGACACGAAGTCTTTCCAGATATCAAGTTCCATTAAGATCCGATTCCCCGTTCAAAAGTTGTAAATACGTCAATATTCCGGATTCCCCCTCCCTCCACTCCCCCCATGGTGGTCGGATCGGGGAAGTGACTATTTCCAGGTTAGTTTGGTCGGGTCCTTGATATGCCTGCCAAGTTTCATCGAGCTAGCACATCTGGAAGTACCCTAACTCGCGATCATCGGACTAACCGACCGACCGACGGAAAAGTGATTGGTAGATGGCACTTGGCCGGAAGGCAAGTGCCAGAAAAATCAAACCCAGCAAACATTCATACGCAGTACTAGGCGGTAATCCAAGTAAAATAAAAAACAAGTTGCAGCCACAAACTCTTATTCTTTTCAATCATTTGCTCTTTGTTGTTCAGTTTATTATAATCCTTTTCCCGGTCAGGTTACGGTGTCCGGCCTTTTGCATTACTTTTGAAACCGTTCGAAATATCACAACAGAAGAAAAGAATACCGGAATGAAATAAAAAATCGTACCAAAGGCTTTTGATTTTATTCTTCATATCGAAAGAGGTCTGAACAGCTGGATCTTAGCTAATATCGTTCATATTTTGTTCATATTTTGTCATTCCGTTTGGCTGGTTTAGGTGTGAAATCAAAACCAAGGCGGTCCTACGGATCCATTTTTTTTTGGGGGGGGGGGGGGGGCTGCCCGCGGGTCAGACCTAATCCGTACCAAACACTAAGACAAGAAAATAATTCAGAGCTTAAAACCTGTAAGAAATGATTATTTTGTATGTTTCAGGGGGGGGGGGTGAGCCCCCGTACCTCCCTCTGGATACGGCCCTAGGTCTTACATTTGGAGAAGTGCTCTGTGAAGCATGTCTCTACTGTACAAAATACAAAAAACGTCTGGTTTTTCATTTGAACTTTAAGCCTTTGTTCCAGGCCGAGGGATTGAAGTATGGTCGGCCGACTTTGTCAATGAGGCAAGCTTAACTTGTGATGTTTACGCTAAAAGCATCATATTTCTACAGCGGGTCTAATGCGTCCCGACATTTCTTAAACAGCCGGAAAGTCTCAGTCGACCTGCCGAAAAGGTGGAATCAGGGAGATGACACCGAGAGGCCATAACAGCCATCGACCTTAGCGTCAACGTCGTTATGGAACATCTGGACGATTAGAGACTTCATCAGGTTTGACAAATTAATGGACCTTAATACTTAGGATGTCATTTTCTTGCGCCCCGTGTAGTGTCGAGAAGTTGAAGGATTTCACATGATCGGAGCAGAATGGACAGGGCATAAGTGCCACAGACTGGTCACAAAAATTAGTGCAATTTTTCCGCCTGTTCGTGTTTTTGCCGACGTTTTTTATTTCGCTGTTTTAACCGTTGCTGTTTTTGTGTTTCGCTGGGTTTTTTTTTCGGTCTTTTGACCGTCGCTGTTTTTGTTTTTGTTGTTTTGACCGGATAACATTGAATTCAATGCCCAGTTCAGTACTGGTAGCTTTTAATTCCAAGCAACGCAGCAATACAAATCAGGAAGAAACTTGATTTGCCGATAGTGTTTTGCCGTAATAGGAAGTACTGGGCCATTGTGCAACACAAAGCTAGAGACTGGAATGAACAGCTTACCCGTCGGTACAGTGCGTAATCGATTGGCTGCCCTTCCGGAACAACTATGGACGGAATATTCGCGTCCGGAATAGGAAAGTATGGAAATTCGGTTTTCAGGTTCAGATTTTCTAATTTTCCAGAGCCCGTCAGAGAAGATAATTTCATAATGGAAATTTCAGTTTCGGATGGAAAACTTCTTGAAACAAATATAACATTGATAACACACGGGTCATTCATGTTTATTGGTACGATCCTACCGTTAGCCACCCGGCTTTGTGTCCGCGCGTCCGGTTATCAGTGCAAAGATCTTGGACCAAAAAAAATCTCAGTTCCATAGGCCCAGTATCTGTCGTCCAAACCAGTAATATATTATTTACTATACAAGAATGACAGTCGGTAGGCTAAGATGTGATCTGTTCAGAAAGGTAGACTATAATCTGTGCGGCAAACAAAATAGCAATTTAGCAAATAGCAAATGGCAAATGGCAAACAAATTCTCCGCTAGTCGACAAGGACGAAAACGAACCTCGGGCTGAAGTGTCGCAAATTGAATTATTTCCGCTCGAATTTGTGTAAACAGTATTCATTCAATTCAATTTATTTCTGAAACGTGAAGCGGACAAGCCGAATATTCGTTTGGTCGTCAACATAAATAAATCTGGCCAACATTGCACAATGTTGGAACTGCAAGAAACATGACGGTCAAAATCGCAAGAGTCAACGACAGGTCAAAAGCGTCGATTGTTTAAACCGCATAGGCCACTCCGCAACCGACAAACACCGTGACAGGTCAAAGCCGAGCGTGACCCAACATGCATACAGATTTTTGGTAGCGCATATTGATGTACAACCGCGCAAAATACTTTTTCTTGATGTACAGTAGAGGTATTCTTAGTTGGTCCCTTCTTCAAACGTTACATTACTTCGGTTTTGTTTCTTGCTTATAAAACAGTGAAATGGGAATAAAGCGTACCCTATTGAATATTTCAGCCTTCTCAGGCACGAATAGAAAGTTGGAAAACTTATTTCTTATGATTTGTTGACTTTTAAGTATTTAATTTGATCTTTGAGTCCATTTCTGATTTTGTTTGCTTAAGATTATTTGAATCTAGTCTAGCAACAGACGTGAAATTCTGAAGAAGAAACAGAAGATGATTAAGAGCAAACATTTCAACCAAGCTGACTAACTGGAGATGGTAAACATTTTCGGAAAGTATTTCACAGTAAAGTTGTCTAGCGTTTTCTTCGGCGACCATTCAGAGTAAAGCGATGTTCAAATAGCTCGATACGCTAGAGCTTATGTTTGTGCGCTGTATTACCAAGTTGCGGCAGTTGTTGGCGTCTAAATCGACTTCTTCACCCATCTCCGCTGCCTATTCTTCTGACAGGACTTGGCCTCCACCTTGACACAGGCTCCTGTTACTGTCATTGCTAATCTAATCAACGTCTATTTTACCTTGCTTATTTTGAAAACTTCCAAGGGGTATTCTAATGAGGCTCCTTCTTTTCTTGTCAAAACAGTTGAGCGGCGACACAATTCAACAAGTTCACAATCTTTCTTCAACACGGTCTCAACTCGCTCGATAAACACTGCAAAGTTTAGAGAAACAACAAACTTTCGCTACAAAAGCAGAGCGCTTAAGAAGTTGATTTCGTCGGGCGAAAACACATTTAAGTCGGGGGCACACTTCCGCGGCGCAAAGCCGACCACGGCTTAAAAAAACAAGTTCAGATTCAGAAAGTGCGAGGAGCATACACTGAGTATCAGTTGTGAAAACACAGAACGATTAAAAAGGAACGTTAGATCAACAAGCACCACGGCCACAGAGATGCTTCGCCGAGTTTAACTCTATTTTCCGATAGAATTGCTGACGTCACATTCTCCGGAAAATTCCGGATTGGTTCCAGCCAGCTCTGGCCCCGCCCTTTCCAGCGAGTACGGGAGCGCCTTCCCATTCTGCTGTTGGCCAATCAAAATCCGAGGAACCTTTGCCTAAGGCTTTTAGGAAAGATGCAGAAACCGGAATGTCGCTTTCATTATCGAGGCGTTGACGGTTCAATACAAGAGCCACTTTGGGACCCCACTTCTCAGTCTGACGGGATTAAAGGTCCACTGGATAAACCACTTCAGGCTTACATAAACACGCTGCGGCTAGAAAGTTCGCGTTCGTGCTCCTAATACAAAGGCGTGCAATAACAATCGGATTTATTAAATGGGGGCTGGGTTTTTGCTAGCCCTTGCAGCAGCTGCAGTGGTTCACGGCCCACTTAGCGTGGATTATGCGAAAATGTATCGTGGAACTGGGATGGCTCCGATAAAAGTGGGGGTGGGGGGAGTGTTCTAAAATTAGCACCGAATACGAGGGGTTGCTCACTTGTTGGGCACTTGCAGATATCCTCTCTGAACGCCGGCTGGGCACTGGAACCCAATCGACTGAGTGCAGAAAGGTTTCCAATTACTGAAGATTTATGAACCTAATACCCCCTGATCTGTCATCAAGCCAACTGAAACCTTTCAGGTAAGAAAAATGGGTTTTCGAGTAAGGCGCAAAAATGCGCAAGCTGTATTCTGTTCTAACTCAATTCATTGTTGGAACTCGGATGAACCCGTCTCGAGTCGTCTCTAAAACTATACATCAAATGTAGGAATAAGTTGGTCACAATTATTATGTTCTTATAAGGGCCAACGACGCCCTTATAAGAACAAGCCTTCTCTGAAGACTTCGGAAAACTTTTAACCAACTGAAAGGTTCAGAAAATTAAAATCTTGCACGACCCAAAACACTACCCGTCTGCGCAAGCTCTATGATAAGATAAGATAAGATAAGATAAGATTTATTTACACTAAGAGCCAAAGGCCATGGCAAATACATGAAAAATAAACTCAAACAAACAAAAATAATACCTTCTATAAGCACCTATCCCTATGGGCTAGGGCTACCCTGAGGAACCTGGCCAACTGTTTAATACTCATGAAACAACTATTTCCCATGATCCTACACATCCATTCTTCATCTACCCCTCCTTCATTTACTCCAAAAATGTCTAACCTAAGTTCATTCAAATTTTCACATTCACACAACAAGTGTTTTAAATTCTCATCCATACTACCACAAATCGGACATGAGTAAGGACCGGACCGGATGTTGGCTTGGCTCTATTGCATTTACGTGAGTATTTATTCTGGCTGCCCTCACAGGCCATTCGGTCTTCCGTGCAGTCAAATTGACTGCATGTTAGAATATTGACTGTATGTTATAATAGGTCTGTTAATGAATGATTTCTTTGCATAATACAGCCGTAAGGCCATTCTGCAATAACAAAAACGATATTAATACATTACACTGTAAAAAAACTGCAATATTTGCTACTGGGATTAATCTTGTGAAAACAGAGATTAGATTACCTCTAATTCGGATTAACCTTATCCCAGTAGAGATAAGGTTAATCCCAGTAGCAAATACTGCAGTTAACTTTAATCCTTACTCGGAGAAACTTTTTACAGTGTAGTCTTAAATCACTTTACGAATACCATATACCTTCACAGCCTCTCCATCGGAAGAAAACGCAGTCAAAGCCAAAATGCAGAAAAATCTCTACCCTCTCAGCGACCCAATCGAGCAGCAAAAATAGCAGCCGTGTCCAAAATAAGTCACAGCACCAGCTTTAACTATAAGCAATTTTCACGAAAAAATTCACAGAATCAAGTACTTAAAGTTTAACTGAAAAGCCAACTCATGTTTGTGTTATTAACTGAATACACTGAATTATGTGGATTCTGCAAAGGATTTTTTTATTTTCCACTATCTCCTCTAGTTATGACGTTCAGAATATCTGCGGCCGTCCCCACATCGTAAATTCTATTATGACGCGGGAAACTTTAATCTCAACACAAACGCGGCTTTTCAATGGGCAGTGGTGAGATTGGTGAAGACTGCTTAGTGCCTGAACAAAAAAAAACATAAATCTTTCTGGTAAGGCATACAACAAAAACACAAGCGCATAGAGGCACCATAAATCACACGGAAATTCCACTATTTGAAAATCGATTATTCGTGAAGAGCGGAAGAACGAAGTAACGCATTTTCAGCGGGCTTTCAAGCCAATTTAAGTGAAGAAGTGATGGGTAACTAGATTGTCCTATCCCAGCCATTTTCGGTTAAACTTTAAGCTAGCATTGTTTTCATTTTCCAGCTTGAACGGCTTGAGCCTGGCGAGGACCCTTGCCAAGAAGGGCCGAAATACACCTCAAATAAATGTAGCTGACGTATCCGTTTTATAGTGTCAAATACGCAGTCTGAATGCATTCTGTGTCTTGATAGTTGTTTTGTTCAAGTTTAGCTGAAAAGGGCTGCGATGGAACAACCTAGTTACCCATCATCAGGGGGCGCGCAAGTTTTCATTGCATTTTCTTTGGTGGAGGGGAGGGGGGCAGAGCCAGAGTTTTTACCGAAATTTCAAAAATTTTACCGGATCCTAAAAACTGAGAATTCGAGCTATAAATTGTTTAAAACTTTTGAACAGAAGGGATTACGCACCCAGAGTAACACTAAAGGGCATCGCGTCGCAAGTTTTCATTGCATTTTTTTTGTGGAGGGGAGGGGGGCAGAGCCAGAGTTTTTACCGAAATTTCAAAAATTTTACCGGATCCTAAAAACTGAGAATTCGAGCTATAAATTGTTTAAAACTTTTGAACAGAAGGGATTACGCACCCAGAGTAACACTAAAGGGCAGCATGAAAGATAATTACCCGGCTCCTAGGCGTCGTTTTTGCGAAGCCCACTTGGACAATATTTTGCCGGGCAAGGTTACGGTAGCAGCTTCTATTTATTATACCCAAGACAAAATTAAATCGAGCGCCGCAGTCGAAAATTTTTTAAATCCATTTTTTTTTTCCTGTAGGTTACAATTTAACTGCTTCTCATACAAGTTCTATCTTTTACCTTGGATCACCAAGATCCTAAGAATCTCCAGAAACCGGATAGAGCGATGTCCCGGCAGCAGCAGCTACTGTAGGCTAGTCAGTACTACCCATGATAAAATAAAGTGAGCGCCGCAGGCGAGATTTCTTTAAGTTCGATTTTTTCTGCCAAATTTAACTATTTCCATGCAGATTATAGCTTTTAGTTTTCTCAAATCCCAATCCTAAAACTGGCTTAAAACCCCAGTTAAATGACGCGCCCTCAAACAAAACAGAAAATATCACACAAAGCGCCGCAGGCAGAATTCTCGATACGTCTGTGATTAGAGCGTCTTTTTGGGATCCAGAATAAAAGTAAGGACTATCGATGAAGTCATATACCGAATGAATTACCGAATCCCAGTTATTATACCGAATAAGTTTATACCGATAGCCTATTCGGGATTCTGTATAACTACTGAATCCCAGTTAACGTATCGGATAGTTTTGGTATCTAAAAAGTACAGAATAATATTCGTATTCGGTATAATTTCGTCGAAACTATAATAAAGTCGGGATTCGTGAAAACTACCGAATCCTGACAATTATACCGAATCCCAATCACGATACCGAATCACCATGGACCGATCGCCTATTCGGTATTCTGTCTAACTGCCGAATCTCCTACCGAACCGAATATACCGAATCTCCTACCGGATGTACCGAATAATTCTGGCATCGAAAAATTACCAATTAATTTCAGTAAATTTGCTCACTGAATTCGTGATAACTACAGAATCCCGGCAATTATACCGAATCCCGACCATTATACCGAATATATTTGTACCGATATCCGACTTGGGATCATTTATAACTACCGAATCCCTGTAAATATACCAAACTGCTATGTGCTATCGAAGAAATGCCGAACAATTTTAGTAAAATTTCGGTTAAACATTAACTCATAAAAAATTTCCGGGTTCAGCCTGATTCCGGGCGAGCTATATGTTCGGGTAAAAAAGATTGTCATATACGGATTCATCATCTCTTCTTGCCCGTAAATCAGACATCTAATCAACTTCAAATAAAACTTTTGCTTTTAACAAATTTCCGGTTTTGGCCGGATTCCGGGCATAAGTGTTCAGCTTGTCTTCTTACCCTTAAATTGAACATCTAATGAGCTTCAACTAAAACTTTTACTAATAACAAACTTTCCGGTTTTGGCCGGATTCCGGGGGAACTACTTGTCCAGCGACAAAATGGTTTTATAATCGTGTTCAGCATGTCTTCTTAGCCTTTAATCGACTATCTTATTAGCTGTTTACAAATTTTTTATTTGCCCCTTAATTTGGCCTCCCCCCCCCCCCCCTAAATGTAGGGCTACAGAGCCCATCTACGAACTCGACCTTTCCCTTGACAGAAAGAATCCTCACACGAAGTTTCATCAAAATATCTCATTCCCTTCGACAGTTATCGTGCTGACAGACGGACGGACGGACAGACGGACAACTTTCGTGATGTCATAGGTATCCCTCCGCTTACGTTTTGGGAGGTTCATTCAAAAGGTTCATTTATATTTCTTTCTATTTGGAGTGAAGGTGATCGGTGTCAGGACTTTGTAGAAAAAAGGGTACAGTTGTATTCAGAATAATCATTCCTATTGACTGGCATTGATTTCTCATCCATTTTCCGCTATATCAGTCAACTCCTTTAAACAAAGCAACAATTCCGGATTCAATCTTCCGCGTGTCACTCATTATTCAAATTTGTGGCGCGTTGACATTTTTACTTTCCACCGTATCGAGACCACCCACTCCCGACGCGGTATGATAAAGAGATTAGCGTTTTACCAAAGAAATTTCAGCTTTAGAAACTGCTGTGAGTTCCTTATTGCATAATTATCATATCAAAACAGTCGGGGGGGTACCCTTTATGCGGTAGGGGTGATTCACGGTAAGGATCAATTAGGGATCAAGTCTTCCAACAAAAGGGGGAGGATTGAGCGTAAAGGGAAATATGAAGATAGAATGAAGTGAGTTTTTGTGATGGTCTAGTTGGAATTTTAGAACAAACTTACTTGTGAACCGGGACGTTTGGTGACGAATTGTTGGAATTCGGCATAAATTGCAACACAAAAATAATTGCAAACGATAGGGTGCCTTTGACATTGTTTAAAAAAGCAATGTAAGGAAAGAAAGGTAATAGATATTCTTTCAGCTCAAGTTGACTGCGAACCATATTTGACGGTGCAGAACGTATAAGTCAGCTACATTTTATTAGAGTTATATTTCGGCCCTTCTTGGCAAGGGTCCTCTTCAGACTCAAGCCGCTCGAGCTGGAAAACGAACTTGTGAAAAACAATTATAGATTCTTCCTTAAATATCTGAATTTTTTCTCTGAAAATTGGTTGAAATTGATTGATTGAAAATTGGTAGAAAGGTAACTGAACTTGGTTGGCAGTAGGAATACTCTTTTCTTCTTCGATCCGTTTTCAACACGCACATAGGTGAAAAAGGTGTTCTCCATAACTCCTCTATGGAATTATAAGCTCCATGAATCCCCGCCCTTCGCCATTGTTTCATTTGAACATAAGACTGTTAAAGCACAACTCTTCCTAGAAATGCTCTTTGAAAGGATAAAATGGATCAGAAAGAATGTTTTCGAAAATACCATTACTTTCCACCTGAAACTAGTGATTCTCTTGTTAGCGCTTGTCGATTATGTCCAGCCTTCCTGCTCTCCGACGCGGCGGCTGGGCGCAAAAGATTTGAAAACTGAACGTGCCGTGGTTAAAAAGTGGTAAACTAAGCAAATAAAATAAGTAATAAACAGAAGATTATCACATCCTTATGTGTGAAAGAGTTGTCTGCGAGCAATGAAGATTCCGGCAAACTTTTCGTTGGGTGACGGCAAAACTCGGCAAGGCCAAAAAAGCGCTAAAAATTCGTAGTTACGAAACGAAACAATAGAGAAAGGTGGGGATTTTAGAAGCTTATAATTCCATATGGGAGCTAAGTATATTATAAAAGGCAGAATAAGCAAGAGGGGTCCTTTAACAATTTTTCGGCCGAGCCGGATTTGCCAGTCAAGCAGCGCAAACTTTTCAGATGTGAAATTTCACGGGGAAATATTTTCAAAAAAAACGATATTTCTGAGCCATTTTCTCGTGAAAAGATCATCTCTAATACGAGTTTTGCTTTAAGCCAGTTGAGACGAAATATTTTGTTTTCCCTTCTTCTTATATGTTCACAGTACCAGATCCGACTCTGGAAAAATTCCATTTTATTACTAAGAAGTTATTCTCTTTTATTAAATCTTGATCAAAGTAAAATAGCAAACACTTCAAAACAGCTCAGAACTCTGATCGAATTTTGGTGAAGTGGACTTGTGTCGAGTTATTGTACTACTTTGAAATGATTCGGCTCATTGGCGTTTTGTAAGACCAAGAACTGTAGGCTACTCCTTTCATCAGAGAAAATTCGAGTTTAACTATGATTCTTACCAGTGCAAGAGAAGAATTGAAATTGTCCTTATGGATTTTCTCGCGAAATACCTTGATAATCGTTGATAATTTTTTTTTTAGCAGGACCAAAATTGCTACTTGTGAGTTTAATTGTGATGTTTTTGAAATGTATGGTCCCAGTCCTATTTGTTTGTGTAACTTGAATATATTTTGTTTAATCTGAATAATAAAAATGATTACTAGACATATCGGCGTTTGGTATACCGTTAACGAATAACTAATCAGAGCCATAGGCGTTACTGCCCAAAATGTCGGGGGGGGGGGGGGCAAGGTATTTACCGACTGGCTGGTCACTTTTGCCGACTGTTTTTGCAGATAAAAACGACTGGTATTGAGAAAAAACGACTATGTTGACGAAACATCGGCTGATTTTAAGAAAAAATACTATTTTTAAGAGAAAATCGACTATTTTTACGAGAAACCGACTGGTTTAAAAAAATTGACTGTTTCCAAGAAAAAAATCGACTGTTTTAACGAAAAATCGCGGTGCTTTGCTATTTTTTTTTACCGACTGGCCGACAACATCCGGGGGTGGCGTCCCCCCCCCCCTTGTCGTGACGCCCCTGATCAGAGCTGCCCTATTAGATCTGAACTGTGGTTTCCACCTTAACTCCAATCATGAATCACGGCGGAGGCACAGGAGGACCTTAGGACTAGATCTGCTTGAACAAAATCAAAATTACTTCTCGTGCTATTTTTTTTAATACATCGACATTATTTGGTAAACCGATAACTCTAATCCTATCAGCCGTCAGCAACGCCATTCAGATTTTAAACTACCTCAACAACCCAACTCCAAAAACATCTCAATTCCGTCGTGTGACATTTAGTGCACTTATTAGCCGCAATAAACGCCTTAGTTCACCTGAATACTCCCACCTCAACGCACGATGACGTGGATACAATGAACACCATATATCGTCGTAAAGGAGGGGATTGCAGCTTTCAATCGCCGATAGATTCTGTAACGCCTACACTACCCCTCATCGTCAGCGAAGGGTCGCTGGTTCGAGTTTCAGTGGTAGTGTTGGGCGATATCTGGATTTTTCGATATATCGATATATCGATATTTTCACTTTCGACATTAATCGATATCGATATTTCTTTCCCATGTTTCGCTAAATGATACGTCTCGTTTCGTTTCGTTAAATAGCATCTTGCATCATCTCAAAGACCGAATAAATAAGAACTGAAATATGGAAAACATATTGCTCCAATTCCGGATATGTAAATATGCGCTATGTCGGATTGTAAATATCGTTTTCGATATCGATATTTACGTTTGGATATTCGATATCGATATTTGGCCCGATTATCGATATATCGTTATCGATATCGAATATCGCCCAAAACTACTCAGTGGTGCCTGCCGTTTCGTTTGGTTAGTGACTTAACCATGTCAGACAAGCTACCTACCTATCTAGAGAATTCAGGGGGAGGTGACATGAAGGGTGTGCGAAAGCACCAGGATGGCTAGTCCCCAACCTTTACCGTCCATGACACTTCCTGGCTGAGTGCAGAGAATTGGAGATCAGCACTGCTTGTTATCAGAGGCGTTACTAGCCAAAACGTTTTTTTTTTGGAGGGGGGGGGGGGGACAAGGTACTTACCGACTGACTGATCGAAAAAGTCGATTATTTTCACGAGAATTCTACCGTTTTAAAAAAATCGACTGTTTTTACGAAAAATGGCAGCGCTTCGCGCCGACTCAGCTATTTTTTACCGACTGGCCGACAACATTCGGGGGGGGGGCGTCCCCCCTCTCCCCCACTAGTCGTGGCGCCCCTGCTAGTTAGGCCTGTCTAGGCCGATGTTGATACCTTTACCTTTGTTCGACCAAAACCTAGCTCATTCTGAAGCTATTAGGTATGCCGATATAAGAACAACGTTTCTAAGTATTGTATATATACAAATTTGCTACATCGTGACAATATTATTGACTTGATTCCCATCATACTGCAAGGAGTAATTTAGTATAGAAGAAAACAAAAGAAAACACGAAGATTGGAAGAAGACGAATGGCAACTGCAGATAGTTGTAATCTAAACACCATCGTTGAAGAATCTCTTCACCTCGTTATTGGTGTAATTGGCTCGGTGTAGTTTTCCCTTCTTTTTGTTTGTACTGCAGTGTTTTCTTTTTTCCTACCCAGTGCGTTATGAAATGTCATCATCATCATCTAAGTAGGTAGAGCTATACATTTCCTGATGTTGAGACACGTTGAATTTAAAGATGTTGAAATTTGCGGATACAGAGTCATTCTAGCCTTTTCTTCCGATCCTTTTCTTACCAGATCGGTAGCTCTGACTTCTAAGCAATCTGGTTTTGTGTGTAATTTGTCATTATTATTTTTTTTTGTCTCTGTTTTGTTTATTGTTTTTTCTTTGTATGTGTGTATGGGTCGACTTAATTACTTCAGTACGGAAATGCAAGAAGCGCATTTTTTCGGTCTGTGATAATCATTTTTCCTTTTTTTCTGTTTTTTGCTTTTTCTTTGTTGAACTGACGAGGGATAACCAACAATTTCTGGTGCATCTCGGAAGCAGGCTTCCCTCATAATGACGTCACGCAACAAATCAGACTTATATTACTTCTTTAAACGAAGACGTCAGCTAGAGTTTTATTCTGGCCAAATTTCAGCTCTTCTTCGCAATGGTCCTTTTCGTGGTCCAAGCTAGAACCCTAAGGTTTCGATAGGATCCCAAAAATCTAATATGATCCAGACAATTGGGTCTTGTCTCCGCCAGATCCAGTCTTCGCCAGGCTAATCATCTGAGAAAACCAAGTTCAGATATACCTCTATAAGCCATATCTATTTTGACGATACTGACCGAAACTTCCTGCTTTACTTCAGCCAAATTTCCGTTTTCGGCCGAATTGCGAGCGAACTAACGCAACCAAGAAAGGTTCGCAGTCAGCTTGGGCTGAAGGAATATTTGTATCTCTGGCGTGTCCAGTGTGTCGACCAAGACCTTCACTGGACAAAGACAAAGCTAGGTCATAATTTACCAAAGCCCGTTAAGAACGGAATTACTGTTTACTGCTGAATTAGAGAAATTTGCTACTGCCATTGCTCGAGTTCAGTCTGGAATTTAACAAGTTAGAAGTCCTTGAATAAATAAACAAGAAAGGATTTTAGTGTCATTTACGCTTTAAGAGGTGGAAGTTGCCAACTCCTAACGGCACAGGTATGCATAGAGTTTGTCGTTTGACAGGTTACTAATTTGAAACGCGCGAGTACAAAGCCAATAATCCCCCGACACCCTTCCTGTCCTACGGTGTATTACATCAAGCACCCGTGAAGTGTTTTCAAAAATCCGCGGCGAGATTCCGATCGAATACCGGGAAAAAAAACTCCGGAATTTCGCTAGTAAAAAACAATTGCGGTGAAAAAGGATTTTAAACTTGCATTCGCTGTTTAAAAAAAGAGCTATGAGCTCATATGGTACTTGTTACGAGTAGGCGGTACAAGAAAGTAGATGAGAACGTCACAAAATACATCCGCCATCCAAAAATGCGGTTCGGACATAGAAATAGGATGTTTAATCTCATTCAGTTCTGAGCAGTTCCGGCATCGCCTTGGATTATCTGGAGCAAATGACTGTTAAAACTTCCAAGTTTCAGCCCAACAAGTCCACTCGTTTGATGAGAGGGTGCTAGAGGATTTCCGGTACTCCCTCCATCTCCCCCTACCTTGGCCGAAAATCTGGTTCGGACTCAATAATGGATCATCTAAAGCATCTTCTTTTATGCCATCTATCAAGTTTCGCTTGAATCTGAGCATTTCGGGAAAATTCCGGTATCCCCCCCCCCCCACCGTTATCGGATCCGGTTCAGACCCTGAAATATATCATCTAGAGTATATGTTCTCTCTACATTCCAAGTTTCATTTAAATTGATGAACTCGTTGACCCCTATGCGAGCCTCAAAATTTCCGGCAATCTTCCTCCAACTCCCCTCCGCTGTGACCGAAGAGGACTTGGGAACATAAGCGTCGTATCTCTTAATCCCCTCTTCCCGTCCATAAAGTTTAACTGAAATCCGAGCACAGCCTATCTGCAAATTTCCGGTTCCACCTCCCCCCCCCCCTACCTTGGCCGAATCTGTCCTGGACGCCAAATAATAAATCTAGGCCGCATAAAATCGGCACTGTCCAACTTGCATTCCATTCGGTCCATCCGTTTGGTTTTTGCGAATGTCTAAAATCGCCCCCTCCCCTATTCCCCCGACCGTGGTCGCATGTAGTTAGAACGCATGTTTTGCATGTCTAGGTCATCAATTCTTATCACCCATTAAGTTTCACTCGAATCAGACCACTCGTTCGAAATTTGCTCGGATCTAGGAACGGAAGTTTTCGGGGGCATGTTGTGTCGGGTTCTTAAGTCAATTAAGCTGGGTCACTAAAATGCCTGCAAAGTGGCGTTGTCTTAGTACATCTGGAACTATTCTAACTCGCAATTACCGGAATTCCGTGAAACCCCCTCTAACTCCCCCCACAGAGCCCCGAAATCACCCCGGCTCCGTCAATTTTATTTCTAGGCCTAATGCGTGTTCTTTCCACTAAGTTCCGTCCCAATCCCTCTGCTTTAAGCGTTTCATGAGTTTTCCGGTCCCCCCCCCCATCCCCCACAGGTATCGGATCCGATCCGGACTTGACACAGAGCATCTAAGGCGATAGCTCTTTCCACCTGACAAGTTTCATTCGAATCCGATCACCCCTTCAAAAGATATAATCTGTTCGGATCCCTGACAGGCCTGCCAAGTTTCATCGTCCTAGCACATCAGGAAGTTATACCGAGCTCGCGGGATCGCTAAAAATCTGCCCCCCCCCCCCCCCCCAACTCCCCATAGTGCCCGGATCCGTTCCGGTAATGTCAATAACGTATCTAGGACTTGTGCTTGCACTTCCCACCAAGACAAAGTTTCATCCCGATCCCTCCACTCTAAGCGTTTATCAAGATTTCCGGTTCCCTCCTCCAACTCCCCCCAGTGCCATCGGATCCGGTCCGGATAAAGTGGGACATCTGACACACGAGGTCATCTTAAATATCAGGTTTCGTCAAGATCTGATCACCCGTTCGCAAGTTCTAATTACCTCAATTTCTCGGCTTCCCCCTCCTCCACTCCCCCCAGATCGTCGGATCGGCTAAGTGATTATTTCCTATTTAATCTGGTCTGGTCTCTGATATGCCTGCCAAGTTTCATCTTCCTAGCTTATGTGTAAGTGCCCGAACTAGCAAAACCGGGACCGACAGACCGACTGACGGACAGAAATTGCAATCGCTATATGGCACTTGGCCGAAGGACAAGTGCCATAGAAAGGCTTACACGGGAAACAAATCTTTTACGTCTTATTTCGGCAATGCCACTTACCATCTGTCTATTCTTTCCAGTAATTTCTATTCTTCCCGTGTTATCAAACCGGATGATTTGACGCCCAAATGACGGCGCGCAAATGCTTGGCGCTCAACTCAAAAATACTCTTTCGAAAACAAGATTTTAAAGCCGAAACTGCTAAAGGGTGATTAGTCAGAGAGGTGACCTCAACTCGTTCGGACCTCGTCCCAACGGAAAATCTCATTCCCTGTCGCCTTTCCCCGTTGATTGATTGATGGGCGCATTAGTCGGCTGCTAATGACTTCCGCAGACATCTTTTGGAAAAAACGCGAAACTCATTTTCAAACTCTGATTGCGGAGCGAAAACGACGTCAAGTGACGGACGGAATCCGTCGTCGGCTTGTCGTTGACGGACGATGGTTAAATGATGGATGGAATGGTTTAGAGATTCTTGGAAAATGTGGCGTTTCTCTGTTCCGGGTTACAAAATCGGTAATTAATGATGGTCTCAAAATACGCTTCTGCTTGAACCCAACTTTAATCTCTATTTTCCGACACCTGTCGGCTGTAGCTTTTCCTTTCCATAAAGTATAGCTCATTATTATCAAGAAGAATAATCCAATAGAACTCACGTCTTTGGTCCCATGCAGCGACTATGGGGATACCCCGACAAAACTCAGCTGAGCTAGAGGTATTTGCTGAGCCTTGAGCTCAGCACCCGTCTACTTCCCTCTTCACCACTGCCCACTGTGCATACCAGAGGAAAAATTGCAGGAGGCGCGCTGTGCCGCTGACCCGCTCTGCAGGCTTACAGACAACCAGTCGGCTTTTAATTTGGAAATTTCTTCTCAGTGGCTTTACTGCGATATAGCTGTCTGTAGAGGTAACGAAATGTGGTGTTCCGCTAGCTTGCATCGTGCAGGGTATAGGACTCTTCGACTCCGCACGGTCGTATTACAGAGATAGGGAGACGAAGGTTCTGGTGCTTATTTGTTCTTGATATTATGACAAAACTGCGAGTACTTTCACTTCGTTCTGTTGTTAACTGAGTCTCTAACCCCTTGCTCAGCGCTTGTCACTCATTTCGAACGACGAGGCGATGTCGGAAACTCAAGATTCCTAAATTCTTTCCATGGGCAGTAAAAATAATCTGTGGATAATTTGCAAATTGGCATATTCGTGATATTGACATGTATTCTTAGTTCTTGTTTTCTGTCTTTATCGAAATGGGTGGATATCAAGGACAGAAATGTTTGCTACCTGAAATCTAATCTCACTCTGGCGGTGACCAAAATGATGGATCTGAAAGAAGGTAGAGATAGAGCCTAGAAATCATCTATGAATAATAAGCTAGAGATAGAGCCTAAAAATCATCTGTGAATAATAAGCTAGAGATAGAGCCAGTCTACCACAAATCCCTGA
Source organism: Branchinecta sandiegonensis (assembly GCA_030848855.1). NCBI lineage: Eukaryota > Metazoa > Arthropoda > Branchiopoda > Anostraca > Branchinectidae > Branchinecta > Branchinecta sandiegonensis. The sequence goes on along the minus strand of JAUPMV010000016.1, from coordinate 15,504,516 downwards.
TTTTTGGATCCCCTATGCCAAACTCTGGGTGTATCTAGCATTTAGCATGGTCCATGCCTAACGTTGGATACCCTATGCCAAACGCTGGATACCTGTTGGTAACCTAACCCTGACCTACCTCAATATAAAGGAGTCCTGATTGGTTGATTTTTCAGCTTCACTCAAATCATCAATATTTCACTGGGTTACAGTATCCAGCACCTGGCATAGTGTATCCAGCGTTAGGCATAGGGTATGCCAAACGCTAGACATATGCAACGTTTGGCATAGGGTATCCAAAAATCAGGAGTTTGTGGTTGACTGAATAGAGAATTCAAATCATCTGTGAATATTTTGGTAATGGTATATATGTGGTTTTTCACCCCGACGATGACCCACAACAGATTTGAGTGAATCAACAGCTGAAGGTTAGACTGGAATTAAAAATACCACGTTTGTATAAGGACTTTAAATATCGGTACCGTCTAGTGTTGGGCGATATTCGATATCGATAAAGATATATCGATCTATCGGACCAAACATCGATATCGAATATCGAAACGTAAATATCGATATCGAAAACGATATTTGTTCATTCATAATTATTGTAAATAATCCAACATAAACTACATTTATATATCCGAAACTGGAGCAATAATAATAACGCTTGATTATTGAGCCAAAAGGCCATGCAAGATTTAATACAATCGAGTACAATCAGGGACCCATAAATTTTCTGTAATGACTCGCCATTCAAGGGGCTTGTCATTTCCTATGCTTCTATGTTGCTATGTTGCCCGAGCCTCACCTAGTTTCCAAAAATTCCGCTTGGGTCGAATCGGCGTTCTTGCTCAGATAGACAAAATTTGTTGGGACTACTCAGCATACCACCAGGTACCTAAGGTAGGACAAAAGATCCAGGATACTCTTCCATAACAGAGAAACATTCCTAGTTCAGCACAACAGCTGCGAAAAATTTTGTCTATCTGGATGGTCGGGTATTTTATCCCCGCGGGTATTTCTCGAACTATCTGACGCTCGGTCAAGAGCGCATCAGAAATCTCTTATTGACAAGCCCCCTGAATGGCGAGTCATGACAGGAAATTTATGGGTCCCTGGTACAATATGTTTTCCGTAATTCAGTTCTTATTTAACGGAGATTGAGACGATTCAAAATGCTATTTAACGACAATTTTGTTCTTAAATTTTGGCGAAACGCGACGTGTCTTAGCGAAACATGGAAAAGAAATATCGATATCGATTATCGAATATCGACAGTGAAAATATCGATAGATCGATATATCGAAATGTCGCCCAACACTAGTACAGTCTAAAGCTGGGTTCCTACAGAGTCCGAAAGCCCCAGAGCATATCTTCAGACCACTCATCAAGTTTCATTAGGATCAGGGCATTTCCGAGTCTGGTATTGAGAAGTGAAGGCAGGGCATGTGTCATCTAGCGGACTGATGCAATACTACATGTTCGGTCCGCAGTTTCTCGTTATTGGGAAAAGGACAGCGCATTTGCCATCTATCAGATTTTTTCGCAGAACTACATGCTCATTTTGTTCTTCATTTGTGGCGGCAGTTGTGACCAAGCTGGGCACGTGATTCAACCGAATCGAATCATACGCGATGTCTTATTTTTCTAATAACGAGGAACTACCGTTCCAGAGATAGGAGCATTGATCATGTAGTTTGGACACATCCCGATAGATGGCAACACGCTGCAATGAGAAACTACATTCCTTTGACCGAGCATGCCGTTCCGCGAAAACCCGATAGATAGCATTCGCCCTGCCTGATCTTCAAATAACGTGAACCTGCATCTCCTGGCCCGAGCATGTAGTTCCGACCAAAACCGATAGGTCGCTCGTGCGCCGTCTTTATTGCTATTAGAGGCGTCTTCTCGCCGCTCCGAGGACTCCTCGGGGAATCGAAGGGAATGGCGAGAACAGAGGGAGTCACTCCACGCGGAGACCGCGTACAGAAACAGCGAGAACACGGGAATGCTTCCAAAATGGATTTTGTTCGAAAAAAAAAATATGCAGTTGACGAAATTAGTCTGGATCAACTTTATTTTTGGTTTTGTTTTTTCTGATTATTTTTAATTAATTTTACATTGCATCAACACCAGTAAAAATTGATTCCACTCCGAATCTGAAAGGGAGTCCTTTTCGTTGTTGATAATCGGAGCATTCCCCGTCCGCGGAGACTCGCGAGAATACGGGGAATGAGCCCCCGGGACAAACAAAAACGCGGGGACTCCTCAAGTGGAGTCCCCGGGGAACGGCGAGAATACGCCTTAGGAATAACAATCTACTAAATTTAGCAGCAAAGGCCAAGCATGCAGTTCTTCGAAAACCCGATAGATCTTAATTGCTAACAAAGGGTTTACGGGACATATTACGACTGGAGTGAAGGTGTTGGAGGACGGGCTGTAAGAATTTCGACATTTAAGTATCCGAACCATATCCGACCACCGCGGGGCGGATGGATCCCGGAACTGTTATAGCCCGCGTAGAGAACAAAGGAGTGGAGTGGCTAGGATGGAACATGGCGGTGCAAAGTTCATATGTTCTAATTGTACACGTCGGATGTCCTGTCTCGATCCGACCTCAGTGGGGGCAGTTGGAGGGGGATACCGGACATGTCCCGACAATTTTCCCATTTTAACTAAACTTCATGGTATAAGGGGTAACGCACCAGATATGCAATGTATGTATCCAAACAGCAGCCGACCACGGTGTGTACGAAGGGGCAAAAGCGGACATAATGAAATTCTATTTACCGGGTCAGATTCTATTTACATAGGATGAAATTCTATTTACCGAGTCAGATTCTATTTACATAAGATGAAATTCTATTTACTGAACCAAATTCTATTTACATGAACTCAAAATCCTATTTACTTAACCAAAATATATTGACTTAGCAAAAATTTATTTAACACACTTTTTTTTTCCGACCAAACTATTCGACTTAGCCAACATTTATGAAACAAACTTTTTTCTGATTTTTTTTTTCTTTCCATTGTCTGTAAATGAAAAACGTTCCCGGTAAAAAAAAACTGTAACTTGCAAAATTTTTCTAAGTAAATAGAAATCGAACGCGCTGTAAATAGAATTTCACGTTGTAAACAGAATTTCGTGCGTAAATAGAGTTTGAATTTCTCGATACCGATACGCACGAAAGTCGATACGCAAGCCGGTAGTATGCGTTATCGATACAAGTTCGTTTTGTATCCAGCATAGGCTACTAGGTGGATCTGCTGAACTGAAGGGATGACTACTGATGGACTTTTAAAAGGAAGAGGAAGATAACGATACTGAAAGAACGGCTGCTTATTAATAGCCTAGCTTAAGAGTACTGCTGTCCATAAACTTAATTTAGTACTTTTATAACACAAGGGCTGTCAAAATGCATCAGTGTGGCAACACTGAATGTCACATAGACAAGAAGCTTTTACTCTGGTAGCATTCCACTCAGTTATTACCAGCTATGATGATAAGAGGAGAGGCTAGCCCTATATTGTGATAATTATAATGCTCTCTGGGACGAAAATTATAACAAAGCACAGATCTGTCATCACTCCTATGGGAGTTCCTACAGAACCAAGAGTTATTATGGTTTCATCTCGGTTGCCCATCTTCTTTCTATGCAGGTCTGAGCAGAAAGGAGAAAGACCCCAGTTAAAAAATGGTCAAAACTGCACGGAGGAGTACAGTAAGTGCTTGGTGCCAAAAACGGGCTAAAAAACCGAGGCCTTGGCAGATAGGTGAAAAAAAATGCGACTTTTTTTTAACCAAAGGTTCCTTTTGGTTATTAAGGCGATAGCAAAAACAGAGGACAAATATCCAACAACATTTTCTAGATGTACAGGAGGGGTACCTCGAATTTATGTGATCTCGAACTTGGCCTGAAAACCTTATGTGTGCAGTACAAAACAGGTCCTGGGTCACTCAGGGTTTCCTTCTTGACAGTCAAGATTTTTGAGCCTTCAGGACTGGAAGGAAATTTCCTTCCAGCCTTTCTAGGCCAGGCTCTGGCTTTTACTAAATTCGAGGTTGGATACGGTACCCCTCCTTTACCTGCCTGTCCCCTGATAAATTATTTTAATTTAAAATGAAAATGCACCCAGAGTGAAAGCTAAAGATATGCTACCAAGCAATGCAGGTACAGGGCATTAGGTTGCAAGACCAATCAGGGGCGTCCCGATACCTTCCTGGTCGGGGGGGGTGCAGCTTCAGAACTTTACCGGAATTTCTCGAGGTTTTACCGGAATTTCCCGAGGTTTTACCGGAATTTTTCGAGGTTTTACCGGAATTTCCCGAGGTTTTACCGGAATTTTTCGAGGTTTTACCGGAATTTCTCCGTAGTGACAATCTCTGCAGAAAGTCTAGAATACTGTTATGTCACACGTATTTCAGTTGACGAGAGACCTCGAATATATCTTCAAACTTTGTGTTTGTTTCGAGGCTCTCCCGGCGACTTTCTACATCATGTCGAAACAAGGCTAGTTCGTTTTTATTGCACTTCCAGCTTCAGGCTAAAGTGCCATATCTCGATCGCAATTCCGTCTGTCGGTCGGTCCGGTTTTTTTGTCACACTTTTTCGAGTTAAGGTACTTCCAGATGTGCTAGGACGATGAAACTTTGCAGGCTTATCAGGGACCGGAGCAAACTAACCTGGAAATAATCAGTTTCCCGATCCGACCATCTACGGGGGAGTGGAGGGCGGGAGAATCTGGGAAATTTAGGGCGGTTTGTCACACTTTTTCAAGTATGGGTACTTCCAGATGTGCTAGGACGATGAAACTTGGCAGGCATACCAGGGACCCGACCAAACTAACTAAAAATAATCAGTTTCCTGATCCGATCATCTGGGGGGGGGGGGGGGGGGGTAAAGGCGAGGGAATCTGGAAAATTGAGTAGTGTGTAACTTTTGAACGAGTGATCGGATTGGAATGAAACTTGATAACTGAATAAAGGACATATTTCTGATGTCCCATTTGAAGTCCGGACCGGGTTCGGTAGCTATGGGGGCGTCGGAGGGGGAGACCGAAAATCTCGAGAAACGGTTAGAATGGAGGGATCGGAGTGAAACTTGCTGGGAAGAACAAGCATCTGCCCCAGATAAATCGTTTACACAATTGGACTGGATCCGGACCCTTGGGGGTGGAGGGGAGTTTCCCGGAATTCCTGTGATGTCAGTTTTGGGGATTTTCGCGACGAAACTTGGGAGGCATATCAGGTATCCATTCAATCTGACAGAGCCCTTACCTACTACATACAGTTGCAAGTGCCATTTGAGCTTACAGCTCTTATTGAAATCCTCCTGGTTCACCGGTATCACCGGAAAGGAGTCGAGAAAGCTGTCGGCGCTTTCTGGATTCAGATTCAGCCGAATTCTGGTAGATTCTGTGGGGTAAATTCCGGTAGATTCCCTGAGACACAGTTCCTGTAGATTCCTTGTGAAAAATTTCATTCCCTGAGTAGATTCCCTGAGCCGAATCTCGTAGATTCCGAGGAGTCGATTCCGGTAAATTCCCTGGGACAAGTTCCGGTAGAGTCCTTGTGAAAGATTTAGTGTAGATTCCATGAACAAAATCCGGTAGGTTCCCTGAGCCGAATTCTGGTAGATTTCGTGGGTGAATTCCGGCAGATCCCTGAGACAAGTTCCGGTAGATTCCTTGTGAAAGATTTCGCACAAACTCCGGTAGATTCCCTGAGCCGAATTTCATAGATTCCGAGGAGTAAATTCCGGTAGATTTCCCTGAGACAAGTTCCGTTAGATTCCCTGTGAAAGATATCGCACAAATTCCGGTATATTCACTGAGCCAAATTCAGGAAGAATCCTTGGGGTGAAATCCGGTAGATTCCCTGAGGCAAATTCTGGTAGATTCCTTGTGAAAGATTCAGCGTACATTCCATGAGCAAAATCCGGTAGATTCCCTGAGCCGAATTTCCGACGGTAGCCTACATTCCGGTAGATCCCCTGAGACAAGTTCCGGTAGATTCCTTCTGAAAGATTTCGCACAAATTCCGGTAGATTCCCTGAGCCGAATTTCGTAGATTCCGAGGAGTAAATTCCGGTTGATTCCCTGAGACAAGTTCCGGTAGATTCCTTGTGAAAGATTTAACGTAGATTCCTTGAGCAAAATCCGGTAGGTTCCCTGAGCAATAATCCGGTAGAACCCTAAAAATCATCAAGTTCAGGTGTTTGACAAATTTTGACTGGCGCGGCTTCGCCGTACCAGTAAAAATTTACCGGAATTTTTTCCCACAGGCTTTCTGGGGGGAGGGGGTGCAGCACCCCCCCACACCCCCCCTCGGGACGCCCCTGAGACCAATGTAAAAGGGGCTTTACTCTGCTAACCAAGGCTAGGGTCTACCATACCTGATAGAATCAGCTCTTGGTGAGGCCACTTTCCTCGAGTCTCCTACTAACTGTTTTAGATCAGCCATCCCATTCTCTTTGCATTTTCTGCTAAGCTGAGGCCACTGCTTATGTACTTTTTAATCTCTAACTCTCTTCTTTCCTGGCATACTGTTGCTTTGGAAAGTATGCCTACGTCACCCTTGGTTAGCTTCCTCATCCTGTTATCAGTCCATCAGCAGTCATCACTTCAGCTCAGCAGATCTACCTAGTCTGCTGGATACAAAACGAACTTGTATCGATAACGCAAACTACCGGCTTGCGTATCGACTTTCGAGCGTATCGGTATCGATAAATTCAAATTCTATTTACGCACGAAATTCTATTTACAACGTGAAATTCTATTTACAGCGCGTTTGATTTCTATTTACTTAGAAAAATTTAGCAAGTTACAGATTTTTTTTTTTTACCGGGAATGCTTTTCATTACACGCAATGGAAAGAAAAAAAAATAAGAAAAAAGTTTGTTGAATAAAATTTTGCTAAGTCGATATATTTTGGTTAAGTAAATACAATTTTGATTTCATGTAAATAGAATTTGGTCCAGTAAATAGAATTTCATCTTAAGTAAATAGAATCTGACTCGGTAAATAGAATTTCATCCTATGTAAATAGAATCTGACTCGGTAAATAGAATTTCATTATGTCCGCTTTGGCCCCTTCGTAGGTGTGTGTATAGTTCATCCGGAATCCTGCCCAAACCGGAAATTTGGCGGTTTATTCTGAAGTCCACTGGAGATCTGGAATTCGGGGTAACGGTACATGCTGAATCCATATCTAAATTTATTGTCTTGCGGGACAAGTATTTTGCCCGTAATCCGGTGAAATCCGGAAATTCGATAAAGAGCTAAGAGTAAACGCTGAATCCTTTTCTGAATTTTAGTGTCTTGCTGCGAACGTAGTCTGCCTGGAATCCGGCCCAAACCGGAAATTCGTGAGAATCGAAATTGTATCTGTAGTCGGTTCGCGAGTCGAAATATGGATAGGAAAACACGCTGGATCGGTAGCTGCTCAACTTCTTATTTCGAAATAAAGAGTATGGCTGAATAGCGTTTTCAAACAATATTGCTATTCCGGTCGTTAACCTAGGATAGACGGGAGATAAAAGACATAACCTAACGGATATGGTTAAGGGGTTTAGGGCGTTTTGTTTATGAAATCTGGCGAAGACAGGAAGTCCACAACACCCGACTGTCTGCATGAAGAAATCCAATAAATATTCACCTTTGGGATCGCTTAACAACCTTTAGTCTTGTTGATCCATTGTACTATCTCTGTGTAATTGATGCTGATAATGAGTCGAGTGAGGACGAACAGAGAACAATCAGCTTGTAGCGCTAGTGCCTAGGGCCAAACTATTGCATTTTAAACGGTTCTATTGTTACAGAATCACAACAAACTTCAAACTCTAACATCGAACCCTAGTCTTAGCAAGGTCCGTAATAAGCGGTTCATAGTTTAGTTATTCGCAACATTTCTTCAAACATTGTTTACAACGGGTACGTCAGCTACGATTCTTCATCAGCGATATTTCGGCCCTTTTTGGCAAGGGTCCTCGTCAGGCTGTCAATCCTCTGGTTCAACTTCGGGGAAGGAAACAAGCCTGTAATCACAGATTTACACAGGATTACAGGTTTGTTTCCTTCCCCGAATTTGAACCAGAGGATTGACAGCGTGACGAGGACCCTTGCCAAAAAGGGCCGAAATATCGCTGATGAAGAATCGCAGCTGACGTACCCGTTGTAAACATTGTTTGAATAAATGTTTCAAAGTCAGCTTGGGCTCAAAGAATATTTATTCGCAACATCCTTCCGCTACCCTATGTTTTACAAAGCAATCTTCTCTTTTTTAGGGTCCATTTTGCCCACTGCAAGACAAGGTGCTGAATGGCACCTAACATTGGTCAGATAGAGCGAAGTATCTCAGGCACGCAAGTCATCTCGCAGCCACCGTAACTTATAGGCAGAGGCGTCATCTGGGGGGGGGGGGGAGGAGCTGCCCCCCCCCCCCCACCTGGCTTCCAAGGGAGACTAAACTTTCGGACGAGAAATCACAAAATCTGCAGTAAACAAAGTGACTTAAAGCATTATGACAGGCAGTTGCATATAGAGGAACCCGATGAAAAAATCTTTGACTGTGTAGTTGTATGGTAGTTGTACGACAAAGTTGCATGTATTGATATGTAGTGGTATGGAATACTTTGATTTAACATGCCTCCGACTGGATGAATCTGAAGTAGTAGTATCCAATAGCATCTAATCTTGCTGTAGCAGCATCCAGTTAGCTAGTAGTGGCATGCAGTGGCAACAGTTACTACTGCATGCTACTTTTTCGTATAACTCCATACGACTAATTCACGAGAATTTTTCATCGGGAAGGTCGTAGATTTGGAATTGTTGTAGTAAATCTTAATGTGTTTAATTCTAAAGCTACTGGTTCAATCGGAGGAATTACACAAAGTGTTAAGTGGATTTTAAGACGGTCGCTCACCAATCTTCAACCTTTTAAAGCCAAGCTAACGACCTGGAATGACGCCGCTGGCCTTCCCCCAAAGTTTTCGCGAAATGAATCGTCTGCTTATAAGAGGGGGGGGGGGGGGCTCAGATTGCCGAGAACTTATGGCTAGTGGAAGACCTATATGAATAACTACGAACAACAAATCACGGGCCCTTGGTCGTAGCAAGCACATTCTGGAATGTGTAACACAAAATCACCATAAAAAGGATAAACGAAACCAGCATGTGCGATGTGGCAAAGTGTCAGACCAAAAAAATAATACTAAATACTCCATTCACGCAACTGTTTACAACATTTCTAAAACAGTAGATTTTCCCCTCCCCCCTCCCCCCCAAAAAATCAATAAATGCACAAAAGCAGCCAAAAGGCTTCCGTGAGCCAGAGACACATTCACGCGCGGCGGTAAAACAATACTAAACGCCTTACATAGAGCATTGAAAACTTCGTATAGAAGTGCCGCTAAGCACTACGTTATATGTATCTACGCCTGAGAAGTTGCATACGTAGCCTATCCACTTCAACCTTAAAATAAACCACATAACGATGAAACATTTCAGGGAGTTTTTCCCAGCGATGGCTCCGACTTTTTTCTGCGCAGACCCCACGTGACATTAGTCGCCTTTTTACAGTTGCCATGGTATCTGTTACCGCGGTAACTGGATCTACAATTAGTCGTTTTTGCAGTAACCGCGGTATCTGATATAGGGTTGCAATCGCCGAAATTGCACCTTTCATCCCAAAAGAAAAACTGATATCCAGTCACATCACTAAGTGCCAAACTTCTTTCCAACCAATTTGACACAAATTGATTGAAATGAGATGACTTTTTCAGATACCACGATCAGTTACACGGTCGGACCGTGGTATCTGAATATCAGATACAACAATAACTGGCCAGATAGATTTTGACCGTGGTATCAGATACCTATTGTACTATTTGCTGAACTACTGTAGTCTGCAAATAGCGCTGTCGAGCTTCATTTGACAAAAAACGCGGAAAATTCGAAACACAGTGGTGGCGTGGTCAATCAATACCGCTGTTTCTAATATTTTGTTTGTTTTTCAGTAAGAGCAAATTGATTTTCTGTATCTCCAAAGGAGGACACTGATAGCACCATTTTATCGCAATAGTAGGGCATCTAGTGGGAAGCGAGGAAACTGTTAAGGGTGGAAGATGACCCTTAAACAAAACAAGACTTTAGCTTACGGTTTTTTGGAAATAATAAACAGATAAAGTTTATTTAGTTGTACAAATCGAACATACAAAAAACATATAATAATGCCTAATGGGATGGATTCGAAGAGGCACGTCTATACGAAGTACTCACTGCTCTAATATCCCAAGGAGCATTGCCGGGTTGCACAAAACAAAACAATTTGCGCACCACCTTTTCTTGGAGATTTTGTCCCACATCACAAACATTCATAACAACACTTTTTTTGGTGGAGAAAATTACATCATAAATACTTTCTAGCCAATACAAACTCATACCTTTTACTCTGAAAGAGACCTAAGAAAATCACTGAGAACCGAGAATAGACTCGAAAGCCTGGTATACGCCTGGAGCGACATCTAGCGCCCGTGTCTTCACGGAAAGCTGAAAAATATATAAAATGACGTTAGTTCCAGTAAAAAGCCCTTCAGATGCGGCTGGATCGACGTCAATTAAAGTGTCCCTAAGGCAGTTGTCACCGTACTCGTCCAGACATGGCGTGCTGTCATTGGCTGAGATTCCCCAAAATTGCCGCTTGCGACAAGTTTCCGACAGCTTACGATGCCTGTGTATGACCCACTTCGATAAAAGAGACCTAGATTGTGTTCCACCCTTCTAACAATAGTAACTATTAGTTAGGCTACTATTTCCGTTTCAACCTCACGAGAATTTACTACCCTGACCGTTCCAACCTTCTCGAAATAGTAACTAACGGTAACGATTTGCTTAACATGCTCGGGAGCGTAAAAGCGTAGTAAGTACGGATCTCTGTAACGTGATTGGCTGGATTACCCCGTGGAGTGATATATCGATGAAAATAGAAAAATGCGTTCCAGCCTAGACGCCAAGAAGCCAAAATTCGTGACGTCAGGCGTAGTAACTACGGTCAGTAGGGTGGAACACACTCCCAGTTACCTGGTAATACTGTTCTTCCGTACAGTCAAACGAGCTCTTCCGGATAACATGAAATGATGATTGCTAATTCTGCGATTATTCAAAATTACTTAGATGTCCCTTTCGCCAATCTCTTCCCCCCCGAATCATTTAACTCTCAGAGCGTGTTCCACCTTATTACTACGCATAACGTCACGAATTTTGGCTTCTGGGCGTTAAGGCTGGTACGCATTTTTCTATTTTCGTCAAAATACATCTCCACGGGGTAATCCAGCCAATCATGTTACAGAGATCCGTAGTTACCACGCTTAGTACGCTCCCGAGCATAGTAAGCAAATAGTTACTATTCCGAGAAGGTTAGGACGATCAGCGTAGTAGCTTTTCGTGAGGTTGGAAGGGAAATAGTAACTAGAGAGACGCACCGGCCTTAGCATCGATTTCGGTACTAAAACCTTATCTGTATCCCGATTACGTAATATTCTCCCTCCCCCCTATTCTCCTAGAGAAATCCCAGAAAATCCCCAAAGTAGTACCTGTGGCCCCTCTTCATGAAAGATATAGAAGGGGTTTTGTTCCAGAATTTGTTGAGTTGTACAATAACCGATAAGTTCGTCATTTTTAGTGTTTTTTTTCATTCGTGACAAGATTATAGAGTGATAGAGTGTAATGTTATTCATCATATTTTTTTAAGAAAAAGGTAAAACTCGGTGGTAACGCTGTGACAGCTGCTTTTGAAAAATTAAATTCTATTTTATTCTATTCTACTATTTTTAGAAGGCTGGAACACGCTCTCAACCATTACTCTCAGTCTCCAGTCTCCTGGCGAAGCTCACAGCGACGGGAAATTCAACCTCAGTCGAAAGTGTAAATATAAATGGTAAGTCAGTGGACTTACCGTAAAAGTAGAGCTTCCTGGTGAGATTTTCAGCTCGGTAAGCACCCAGATCCCATTGGTAAGCTGCAGCGACTGGTAGATCATATCCTGACCCTCCACATTACGCTTGGCAATGGTGTAAACATTGTTCTGCTGAAGTTTGGCAGATACTGCATCTAGAGAATTTATAACAACTTACGGATTGCAGGACAGTTTACTTTTCACAGGCTAACCACTCATGGTAAGTAATACACTGCGTTTGAAAGCCTTAGGCCACATACACTGAAGTCCGTTCTCGGCTGCGGTAAAGTAGGGCGTGGCTTACGTTAAAGCAGAAGTGACACCCAGGGGCGTCACTAGGCTTTTACCTTTGGGGGCGGGGGGTGACGTCTAGTTTGTTCCGAATGGTTGAAGTTTGTTTCAGTGACGTCTAGTTTGTTTCAGAATGGTTGGAAGGAAGCCCATCGCTTATCAGGTCCCGACTTATAGGATTACTGATTCTTAATTTAAAAAAATTATAATAGTTATGTTTGCAATATAATTTATTATGAAATTTATTATAAGAATTTGATTATTAGAGTGTGGATGGTTAATTGAATGATTGTTTCGTGTGTGGTTGGTTTATGATGTACGCATTCTCGCTTACGATGTCATAGGGTTTGTCATTTTTGTTTATTTTTCACAAAAGGGTAGTTTTTATTTATTTATTTGGTAGACAGCAGGTCATTTTATACAGGTCAGATAAATTGAGTTGTATTATTTTTCTTAGATTTATAGGGTACGTAGTTGATGTTATTATGGTAAATTTTATGGCACTTGCCATATAGCGATCGCAATTTCTGTCCGTCCGTCGGTCGGTCTGTCGGTCCTGGTTTTGCTAGTTCGGGTACTTCCACATAAGCTAGGACGATGAAACTTGGCATGCATATCAGGGATCCCAAATGATTAAGTTGGAAATAGTCACTTTCCGGATCCGAACATCGTGGGGGGAGCGGAGGGATGGGGAATCCGTAATATTTTGGAATTTATAATTTTCCAACGGGTGATCGGATCTTAATGAAACTTGATATTTGGAAAGAGCTCGTGCCCCAGACGGTCCGATTAAAATCTGAACCGGATCCGGTGACTCTGGGGGGAGGTGGAGGGGGGGGGGGCGGAAATCTTGGGAAACGCTTGGAGTGGAGGGATTGGGATGAAACTTGGTGGGAAGAATGAGCATGAGTCCTAGATAAGTCATTGACTTAACCGGACCGCATCCGGTCACTATCTGGGATCTGGGGGGGGGGGGGGGGCGGATTTCTAGTGATCCCCAGAGTTTTGTACTTCCTGATGTGCTAGGACGATGAAACTTGGCAGACGTGTCAGGGACCCAAACAGTATGACTTGAGAATAGTCGTTTCTCGATCCTATCATCTCGGAGGGGGGTGGAGGGAGGGGGAGTCCGGAAAAGTGAGATATTTTTAACTTACAAACGGGTGATCGGATTTTAATGAAACATATATAGAAAGATTTCGTGTCTCAGATTCCCCATTTTAAATCCAGACCGGATCCGGTGGCAGTGCGAGGAGTTGAAGGGGGGAACCGGAAATCTTGGGAAGGCTTATGGTCGAGTGTTCGAGATGGACCGGACCAGATTAATTTTTTAGAAATAGTCACTTTCCCGATACGACCATCTGGAGGGGGGAGTGGAGGGCGGGGGAATCCGAAAAAAATAGGAAGTGAGGAATTTTTAACTTACGAACGGGTGATTGGATCTTGATGAGATATACAATGACCTATTGTCTCGCACGTTTCATTTTCAATTCAGACTGGATCCGGTCACACTGAGGTGAGTTACGTGAGTCCGGGAAAGTAGTCACTAGGCAAAAGGTAGCAATCCCGGTTTTGCTAGTTCGGGCACTTCCAGACAAGCTAGGACGATGAAACTTGGTATATTTTCTGTTTTTTATGGCACTTGCTTTATTTTTTATCCCTGAGGTATGGCAACAATGACGTAGTTTTGCAATTTAGTAAGTTGCATCTTTTAGAATATGGTCCTGAAACGTTTCGGATAGCTTTGTTATAATAAATAGTTCGGTAAGAAAATGTCTCAGGTCTTCATCAGTCCCGATGTCTACGATTGTAAAGAATAAGTTCTACTGTCTGTAAAGCGAATTTAGACCTTACTTCCGATATTCTGTTTTCCTTTAAAACCTGAGGTAGCCTATAGCCTATCGATCTTGGAAAACTAAGAACAAGGGTAGCAAAAGAAAAGACATGTCCAACAGTGGTATCGAACTGGGGACCTCTTTGCTCTATGCGAGTCGATAAGTCCCTCGACAATGAAGACTTGTTTGTTGTTTCGCAGATGATGTAATATCCTAGGCGCCTTGCGACATTTCTGATCGTCTTGGAGGTTCGTAAGTGATACGTTGACTTGTCTTGGCTCGCTAAAATTGTTGTTGTGCAATTTTAGTCTTGGCCCTCCCATTGCTGAGTAAAGTGAAGTAAGCAGTGTTGACCATTAACGTTGTTGGAAGTAGAAAGTGAACAGTCTTTCATTTACATGTATGATAAAGACAGTGGAGATTCTTGAGATTTCTATATTGTATTGAGGGAAGTTTTGTATCGTAAAAGGTAAGGTTTGTGATTTATAATATCGAAACGACAACTCGACCAATAACCTTTACTGTTCCGCCGTATACATATCTGAACGTTTGAGCTTAAACCACTATGATGTTGAGAATTTTAGATGTAACGGCATTGAAGTAATCAAAGTAACAATAACCTATTCACAACAAACGACTTTCGTCGTCGGAATTTATAAACCAGTCGCTGTGCGCGTAAATACCCTAATTGACTGTATTACCGACACAATCATGCCATGCATTGGCAATGGTCATACAATCTTAATAGGTGATTTTAACATAAACGGCGCGGAAACGACCAATACCGAATACAAGATGTTAGAAAAAAAACTTAATGATATTCAACTTGTACAGTTCATACACGAGCCCACAACAGTTAACGGTTCCACGATCGACTTAATTTTTACCAATTTACCCTCCGAACAACAGCACACCGGAGTCCTAGAACAATACTACAGCGACCATTATCCAATTTTTGTCGATTTTGAAGAAAGTATAACAACGGAAAAAAGATTAGTAAGAAAATCCGGACACTCACAGACCAGTGAAATGACAAAAAGAAAAAGACCAGTAACAATCGAAAGAGAAGCAAAACAAAACAAGGAGGAAACACGGCAAAACGCAAATTTCTTCCATAAAACAAAGCGGCAAAATCTTCCTAGCTATAGCAAAATGCTTTCTTAGTCTCATTTCAGGTTGAGTTCAAAGAAGACGGTATTTCAAAGAAAAAAGCAGCCGTTTCTTCTTTCCATAGGTATAGCCGCACCCTGAAGAGCGCGATTGCAACAAAGAAGAAGACGAAAACGAACTTGAACCAGAATACGAACCCGAATATGAACTCGAATACGAACCCGAATACGAACTGGAATACAAATTCTAATACCAACTCGAAGAAGTTTTGAAAAACCGCCAAAACGCTCCTCTGAGAAATTTGGAAATGCTCATTCTGTTTCTTGCAATGCGAATTCAGTTTTTAATCTTTTAATTGCATCAGAAATTTTCCAAAAAATGTGTTGCATTTTGGAATCGAAGCAAAAAGTCTGATATCAGCATTACGTCAAACTAGTTGCGACTCCAGGTTGACGAAAAGATTCAAAGACAAAAATAAAGACAAGCTGACAGAATAGAAAAAGAACGAAAAAGTTAAGACACAGAGAAAGAACACGGTAGTTGCAAATTTTGACCTGTAGAAGTTGGCAATAAACGAATAAAAATTCAATTGTTGTTATTGTTGTTAGATCTGAAGTAGCGTGCACACATAGTCCGAATTCGCAGTCTGGTGCGGCTCCGGAATTTTGACGCATCGCATGCGGATTCCATCCGATAATTTCGTTCCGATATGAGTAGAAAATATTTGTCTTTTTCCGGAGCGAATTTTTAACGCATGCGAAATATTACCGAACTGTGTGTGTGTCCAACGAAATACGAAAGAGCTGCAAAACCCTGCTCATTGTGTTCACAGATTTGAAAGTTCACGCATGTGCACGTTCGTAACAAGTGCCATATGAGCTCGTAGCTCTTGTTTAACAAGCACAGCATGTTCGAATTTCTGTTTTCCACAGTGCTTGTATAATGAATTTGCATTATTGTGTAAAATTAAAAATCTTGAACTTGAACTTGAACCGACGGACTGAAAAATTTGTCGACAAAACATACCGTTGCAACGGCGCACATTTCTCACTAGCACAGAATAGAACCGGTGCAAAACTAATGGTAATGTATTAGCTGCTGATTATTCCTTTAACACAAATTCGTATATTTAAATTCACACATACGGCTTTTCATTTCAGCCTTCGTTAAAAAGTCAAGCATCCATCGACTATACTCAGAACAAGTTAAATTAAGCGCCGCCGGCGAAACTTTTTAAATCTGTTTTTTTTTTTTTTGAAAAATTTAGCTATACCTGCCATACAAATTCTAGCTTTTAATGTGTTTCAGACCCCCAAGAATTTCTTCATACTAGTCTTTTCATAACTAAGCCCAGCCTCTCGCGTCGTTTGTGATTGGTTCAGTAGCTTTTTCTGACTGTACAGCGTGTACTGACTTACCAGTGGTCAAATTAATGTTGTTAAGTGTATACTGGACTTCGTTCTGTGCAGGAATATCCTTCCAGGTCTGTAGGAACAGTCGCTTTTCCATCTGGCCATCTTCAATGAAGAAAACATGCATGGGCATGAGGGTTGCGAAGTAAGCAATATCAATGTTGTTCTTTACTGCAACCTAGAACCGGAACGATAATTAATAATTGCCGAAATTTGCCCTTCACTTTTTGACAAATTTAGTTTTATACCGAATATTTTTCGTTTTGGTGATATTGCACCATGATATCTGATACCGTGGTAACTGTATCCGCATTTTGTCGTTTTTGCAGTTACCATGGTATCTGATACAGCGGTTGCTTCGCAAAAACGATTTGCGTTTTCAGAACTGACATCCGCTCAGATCACTGGTCCCAAACTTGTCAGCAGTGGTCAGCGCATGAACGAGTAGGACCATGGTACCAGATACCACGTTATCTGCAAAAATGCAAAGAACGAAAATACCGTTGAGGGAGAGGTTTCTTTCTGACTGAACGCGTCCAGTCAGGGCTGCCACAGTCTCCCGAGATTTAGTAGGACCATATCTAGCCTAGTGGGTCCACCCTAATTTAGGAGGGCGTCTGGGGTGCGATCTCTAACGAACTCTTAGTGGCCAATGAAGGCCCTTTTCAACCTGTACTTCAGATGCGGTTATTTATAGGACACCTCAACAATGATACCAATGGAGCAAAAATCATAGCTTGGAAACACTATTTCGTATTTGGATCGGGTTTTCTGCAGGCAATGCTAACGGAAGACATACAGATAGGGATGATACTTGGTACTCTTCATTCAGGTGTCCTTTAAGGAGAGTTTTCGCGACCTGGAAAGCTAAGTCGGAGTCACTTTTCAATGGTTTCCGCGCTGCTTCGGAAAGTTGCCGAGCTATTCACCCGATTTTCGCGCAGCAGATATTATAGTATCTGATACCATGGTAACTGAATCTGCATCTTGTCGTATTTGCAGTTATATGGTATCTTATACAACAGTTTCTTTGTAAAACGACAATTGCCAAATTCACGTTTATGGAAGTCACCCCAAAATTTATGTATGTATGTATGTATTTGTTACCCATCTACAATAGCTATAAAAGCATAAGACGGAGTACAAGAAAAAGAAATAAAAAGTAAACAAAAGTAAGGAACCAAATAAGATCACAACCAAAACAAGCAACAAAAAACACACAACATATTCCAATAAACACTAAAAAAGAATGCCTCTCCGCTCAAAATGTTCGGCCATTCCGATTATAGGTTCCCGTAGATACTTACCATCACTCAAGATACTTACATCCACTCATATCATAAAGTGCCAAACTTCTTTCCCACTAATTTGACAAAAACCTAGGTTCTTATGTTGGTGATGGTGAAAGTGAGATGACTTTTTCAGATACCGCAGTCAGCCATGTATCTCAATATCATGTACCGCGGGAACCAGGTAGAAAATGAGTAATTAGATACCACGGTAACTGCAAAAACGACTTCAGACCGTGGTATCAGATACCATGGTATGTGCATAACGTAACTATTGACCGGTGACCAGTTGTTGATTGGTTTACATAGAATTTGAGTCAGTTTTGTGGATTCGTTTCTCGTTCCTACCAAGGATCACCGGCGTGTTTCGGACTTGGCCATATAGAGCGTGTTCCACCCTACTTACCATAGTTACTACGCATGACGTCACGAATTCTGGCTTCTCGGTGTCAATGCTGGAACGCATTTTTCTGTTTTCAGCAAAATGTCGTGCCACGGGCAAATCCGGCCAATCACGTTACAGAGATCCGTAGTTACTAAGCTTACTACGCTCCCGAGCGTGGTAAGCAAATAGTTACTATTAGTTACTATTTCGAGAAGGCTGGAACGGTCAGCGTAGTAACTTTTCACGAGGTTGGAACGAAAACAGTAATTAAGAGTTATTATTGTTAGAAGGGTGGAACACGCTCACAGAGTATCCACACAGGGCCGTCCGAAATAGGCTTTATGGTTACGCACGTTCGCTTAGCACGGAAAACTCCGTGTATGGTGAGACGATACTATTTTCTGATAGTTCAATTTTTTTTTTTCTTTAACTGTTTTCCTTTTCTTCGGCTTTTTTTTCAAAAAAAAAGTGGTGGGTAAGTGCGGTGGGTCAATAAAATGCAAAACCTTTTAGAATGGATCAGGATCACCAAGGAGTCATTACACTCAGATGGCGTCAGCGACTTGCGCATAATGAAAAAAATTAAAATAAATCACAGGCATATTTTAAGCACATACCTGGAGGTTAGACAGTGGCTCCATCCTCTGCACGGGTCCGGTCGTTCCTAATGGGAGGGATGCCTCAGCTGATTGGCCAGGCTGAAGGGGTGTGACCTGTAGTGGCTGCGTCGGCACAACTCCAAAACTGAAAAAAATGGAACCGTTTTCAGCTTACAATCAACCTTCCCGATGAATAATTTGTAGCCTGCGTAGTTGTATGATTGTTGTACGAAAAAGTTGCATGTAATAATACGGAATAGTAAAGAATACTATCGTTTAATGTGCCTCAGACTGGTCCAATATAAAGCAGTAGTATCCAGTAGCATTCTGTCTTGCCATAACAGCATCCAGTCTTGCTAAAAGTAGCATGCAGTAGAATGCAGTAACACGGTAACCTTAAAGTAGAAGCACGTAGTAGCATCAGTAGTACTGCATGCTACTTTTTCGTCTTCATGCTACTATTTTGAAATAAATTTTTCATCGGGTTCTTCACAAGTATATCGATCAGTCTGTGGAACTCCCTGACAGACCCCACTGTTACCCTCAAAACAAAAGACAGCCAACTACATCAGGAGCGGCTCGCTTGCGACTCAGCAGTATATTCTGGACCTTCTATTATTTGTAGTTTTTTTGTGACGCAAAATCAGCTAGTCGGCTCACGCAGAAAAGAGCTAAGCATCGATTTCGGTTCAGTCATGGTATCTCACGCTCTCCACTCCCAAATCCTCCCTTCCCCCTGCCAAAGCTTTAGAAATCGACCAGAAGGAATGGCAAGTTCTAGGGTACGCAAACTCTGTCCTGTTACCTACAAAACACGCCAGATATGCAAAAAGGGCTATTTCAGAGTTCGTGAAACTTTTTAACGAAGCTTCACGGATTTTTATGTGTATTGACACATATACTGACATTTTTTTTTTAAATAATGGCGAATTTGGTTACAGAAAGTCAATTTTTTAAATAGACTTTTTATCCATTTCTATCCTATTCTATCAAGCCGAGCTCAAGATTTGTAATTAACAAAAGGAAATGAAATGGGTGGTCTGGCAAACCGTGAATTCTGACGTAATTGCTACGGAACTTTCACGAATTATCGACTCCAGTTTCCAATGACTCTCACAACTTACCTATTTTTATTCAGCTGTACCGCGAACGAGTTCATCGGCTGCATCGCCTTGTTGCTAAAAGTCATATCCATATAAACCTGGCCTGATCTTCGAGAGAATGTTCCGGAAATTTCCAGGCCCTTGCCTTTTGCTGCCGGTAGCCAAACCGTCTTTGGGGCCACGTAACCGGAAGCGCCGCTCGGTACAAGGCCGAAGAAATCTCCAAGGAGGCCAGAATTGGTCGGCGCGGCGGCCACGGGCGCTGAGATTGCGGATGCTGCAGGAATATCGCCACCGAGCTGCAAAAAACAATAAAAAAAGTCTAATTCTAGAAGTGTTTACCTACGGAAAAAAGTTAAGTCTGAAAGTTAATCTGCGGATACATCGTCCGCACGCTCTAGGCCACCATGAATCAGTAACTACATTTTATTTTGTTTTTTGCTTCGAGATCACAACACATCATGTTCTGTTTTTTTAGAGTAACGCAATTTGTGGTTTTATTTCGGTACAGGGTTTCAACCTTCAATTCCTTTTTCAGTTTATTTTGTTCTGTGGTGTCAAATGATGCACATCCTCGCAAGGAGCACTTTTGCTGCAACATTGATAAATTACAGTAGAGGTATGCTTATGTGAACGTTTGTTGACAGTGGACTTCGCCATTTTCATGCACTTGCTGTGTTTCAAGCTGACTACCAGTTAGCCAAAAGTCGCGTTTTTTACAGATCGACTGGCGATTGGGACTTGTTCCCGGGTTCATCCAGTTGACCGTTGTTGTCGCTTGGTAGGGGAGCGAGAACAAGCCTTCGAAAAGCGGTCTGAAAAAACTTCTCCCCTTCCATCCCACAACTCTTCCCTCGGCAGTCTCTGAAACTGCTGCAGTACTGGCGCTTCCTGAGGTGTCAATTGTACGTTTTTGGGTCCACATGTTTCAATTTTCAAAATTTGGCACCAAGTTTGACTGTACCTTCAAGAGAAAGGTGCATCGGATTGACTGTGTTCCATCCTACTTACCATAGTTACTACGCATGACGTCACGAATTCTGGCTTTCTGCCGTCAAGGCTGGAACGATTTTTCTATTTTCCAGCAGAATATCATGCCACGGGTGAATCCGACCAATCACGGGACAGAGATTCGTGGTTACTACGCTTACCACGCTCGGAGCGTGGTAAGCAAATAGTTACTATTAGTTACTATTTCGAGAAGGCTGGAACGGTCAGCGTAGTAACTTTTCGTGAGGTTGGAACGGATTTAGTAACTAATAGTTACTATTGGTACGAGGGTGGAACACGCTCTTTGTTCCCAGTCAATGTCCAGCCAAGCGACAAAACGGATCGACCAGTCGACAGTCGATCGCAGAAAACGGCAACTTTCGTTCCAAGCGATCGCAAGAAACACGACTAAAGTAGGTAATTAAGGGCATCTGAAAACACATGTATAGGTATTTTGCATCTTCACGAATATAAGGTTTGAAGCCAAGCTGACCATTCCTTTCAAATAAAATAGAAAAAAGAGATTTTCGGGTTTTTATGGCACTTGCAGCCTCTGACGCAAGTGCCATATACCGATCACAATTCCGTCTGTCGGTCTGTCGGTCGGTCCGAGTTTTTTGTCCCACTTATCCGAGTTAGGGTACTTCCAGATGTGCTAGGACAATGAAACTTGGCAGGCATATCAGGGACCCGACCAAACTAACCTGGAAATAATCACTTTCCCGATCCGACCATATGCGGGGGAGTGCGAGGCGCTGGAAACTTGAAAATTTAGGGCATTTTGTCACTTTTTTCCGAGTTAGGGTACTTCTAGATGAGCTAGGACAATGAAACTTGGCAGGAATATCAGGGACCCGACCAAACGAACCTGGAAATAATAAGTTTCCCGATCCGACCATATGCGGGGGAGTTGGGGCGCTGGAAACTTGAAAATTTAGGGCATTTTGTCACACTTTTTCGAGTGAGGGTACTTCCTGATGAGCTAGGACAATGAAACTTGGCAGGAATATCAGGGACCTGACCAAACTAACCTGGAAATAATCAGTTTCCCGATCCGACCATATGCGGGGAAGTGGGGGCGCTGGAAACTTGAAAATTCAGGGCATTTTGTCACACTTTTTCGAGTTAGGGTACTTCCAGTTGTGCTAGGACCATGAAACTTGGCAGGCATATCAGAGACCCGACCAAACAAACTTAGAAATAATCAGTTTTCTGATCCGACCATTTTGGGGGGGGGATGGAGGGCAGGGGAATCCGGGAAATTGAGAAGTGTGTAACTTTCGAACGGATGATCGGATTGTAATGAAACTTCATAATTGAATAGAATATATATCTGTAATGTCCCGTTTAAGGTCTTGACCGGATTCGGTAGCCAAGGGGCGGTTAGAATGGAGGGATCGGAGTGAAACTTGCTGGGAAGAACAAGCATCTGCTCTAGATAAGTCCTTTAGACCATTGTACTGGATCCGGACACTTATGGGGGGGGGGGATCCCGGATTTCCGGTGATGGTGGTTTTGGGGATTTTCACGATGAAACTTGGCAGGCATATCAGGGATCCAATCAAACTGACTTCAAAATAAAAATTTTGTCGATCAGATAATGGTGGGGGGAGTGGAGGGAGGAGAATCCGAAATTTTCAGTCATGCGTAATTTTGGAATGGGTGATCGGATTCGAGTGAAATTTAAGAATTGAACAGAGAACATTTCTCCGATGATTTTTTTCATATCCGGACCGGATCCGGCAACTATTGGGGGGGGGGGGGGGAATACGTGACCCGTTTAGAATGGAGGGACCGGGATGGAACTTTGTGGGAAGAACAAACAGATGCTCTAGGTAAGTCATTTGCTGAATCGGATTGGCTACGTGCACCGCGGGGGAGCTGGGGGGGGGCGGTGGACCGGAAATCTCGAGAAACGGTTAGAATGATGGTATCGGAGTGAAACTTGCTGGGAAGAACAAACATCTGGTCCATGTAAATCTTTTACATAATTTGACTGGATCCGGACACTTGAGGGGGGGGGGGGAGGAGGGGGTTTCCCGGAGTTCCGTTTTTTGGGGGATTTTCACGACGAAACTTGGAAGGCATATCAGGGACCCGGTCAAACTGACTTGGAATAAAAAAAATCCTCGATATGATAATCTTGGGGGGGGGTAGAGGGAGGGGAATCCCGAATACTGAGTCATGCGTAACTTTGGAACGGGTGATCGGATTCGAGTGAAATTTAATAATTAAACAGAGGACATTTTTTTCTTGTGACCTTTTTCATTTCCGGACCGAATCCGGCAATTACTGGGGGGAGGGCGGAAAATACCTGACCCGCTTATACTGGTGTGATCTGGATCGAACTTCGTGGGAATGACAAACAGATGCTCTGGATTAATCATTTATAGAACCGGATTGGCTCCGGTTATTGTGGGTGGAGTTGGAGGAGGGGGGGGGGGTCTGGGATTCCGGTGATCGCGCGTTAAGGTACTTCCAGATGTGCTAGGACGATGAAACTTCGCTGGAATATTGGAGACTCAACAACATTTGCTTAGAAATTGCTACTTCCCAAATCCGATTATTCCTTAAAGTACCAATCTTGACCGCAAAGTAAAAAAAAAAAACTTTTAAGCAATATATGCATTTTCGTGATGCCCATCAGCCCATTAGCAGTTTTGCCTCAAGGGTTTTGCTTACAAATGAAGTTCCAGCTCCCTTAGAGCGCGCATCTCAACCGCGAAGTTGAAACTTACTTATGATCAATCAAATCATCTTGACCCATGCAAGTGCCATATGAGCTTACAGCTCTTGTTTTCTTGATCAGCTAGTTAACCCTCCAAGATGATGTGCGAGGGATAAATACAATTTCGGATATTTCGGTTGCACTTCCGGCAAACCGTCCTCAGCGAAAGAAACAAAACTAAATCATTAAATCCACCACAATAACAACAGGAAAACGAAGCGGAACCAACAAACAATAAGATGACATGTAACTAAAAACCAGAAGAACGATGCGGAATGAACGACATGCAGATAAAAGTAAAATAACGAAAGATAAAATGTGCGTGTTCAAAGTGTTTATGTACCAATCTGTGATTATTTACAATTCTGAATTCTGTTTATATTTACAATTTACCACCCGTCTGGGAAAGCGCAAAAGCTTTCACCCAGAAAACGGTCCAATCCAAAAATCCATAATGTGTTCACTCTGAATAAAACCTTCCAAAGAACGAAAAAAAAAGAAAAAAAAGAAGAAAAAACGGAAAATCTCGTTTTTCTATTATATTTGCATCTTCATTCTACCATTTAGCTCAAAACTACACTGTTCACATCAAAGTAACTGTTCACATAACCATACCTCTACTGTACTACTACGACTACACTTCGGGAACCTCAGAATCTACTTGCAACATGCAGACGCATAAAGAACCCCCATAACGATAAAAGCTTTTTATTGTTGTTATTCTATTTGTTTGTTAAAAAGCATATTTTGTGTGACATTGAATTACTTTCAAAGACAAAACTGATTGTATTTTAACCAGTTATTACAATAACTAAAGTATCTGCTGAGGGTTCCACCTTGGACAAGTAATAGCAGATTGTCTTCAAAGTACGACAATCGCAAACCTTTTTTATTTTTCATTTTTTCTTTAGTCATATGTCTGATGTCGTAAATTCTCGTGTTGTCCTTAAATTTTAATGTTGATGTGTGAAAGTTGTTTGTTTGTTTTTTCTTTACAATGCCTTAGGCTAGAATTGCATTAATAATTTTTACAAACCCATCAGAATTAGTGAAGCGTCGTTTTTTATGCCACTGGCATGTCAGATGCTTTTGAGAAACTCCAGGTTTATTCATATTTGCTATTAAAATTGTACCTTACCTTACCTTACCTTAGTATGGAGTAGCACGACCTATATCTGTTATTCGGGAAAGACGAGAGCGCTTTAAGCGCAGCCTTAAGAGTTCAATAGTAAGATTAAAAAGTTTCTTATTGGAAAATATCGAATTAGATCCTAACTTTTTCTACCGATAGTTCCCTATGTTTTGTTTGATTAATTTACGTTTGTTTTCTTTTTTTCCCATCTTCTTCTCTTCTTTTTTTTTTATTTTTTCCTTGTATTTCTTTTCTTGACAAGTGAATGAATACTGTCACCCGTGATGGGCAGTGCTCACTTAGGGTGTAGTTCGTTTACAGTGGACGATTTGCTTTTTGTTAAAGGACCTCTCTTGCTTATTCTGCCTTTTACAATATACTTAACTCCCATATGGAATTATAAGCTTCTAAAATCCCCACCTTTCTCCATTGTTTCGTTTCGTAACTACGAATTTTTAGCGCAATTTCGGCCTTGCCGAGTTTTGCCGTTACCCAACGAAAAGTTTACCAGAATCTTCATTGTCCGCTGACAACTCTTTCACACATAGGTATGTGATAATCTTCTGTTTATTACTTCTCTTATTTGCTTAGTTTTCCCACTTTTTACACAAGGCACATTCAGTTTTCAAATCTTTTGCGCCCAGCCGCCACGCCGGAGAGCAGGGAGGCTGGATGTAGTCGACAAGCGCTAACAAGAGAATCGCTAGTTTCAGGTGGAAAGTAATGGTATTTTCGAAAACGTTTTTTCTGATTCATTTTATAGGGAAAAGATCATTTCTAGTAAGGGTTGTGCTTTAATAAACAAACTAAAACTGAAACTAATGTAACTTAGCAGATGCTTTACTCAGTGTAAATTCTGTCCGTTTGTGTGGTTTTCTTTTAAGTTTTGTTCTTTTAAGTGTTCTTTCCATTATTTCTGTTGAGAGTAATGTTCTTTTTTCATTTCTTTCTTGCTCTTTTTCTTCTTCACCATTTAATTACTCCGTATTTTTGTGCGTTTGTGCATTATGGTGGGCAATAAATCTATTATAATTGTTATTATAATAACTAATGTATTTTATGTTTTGCGAGTGCCGACTATGGTACACGATCTGGGTACACATAACAGACTACTCCAGACTATTCTACTAACAGACAGAGGCGTTACTAGCCAAAATGTTTGGGGGGGGGGGGGGGGGGGGGGAAGATATTTACCGACTGACAGGTAATTTTTACCGTCTGTTTTTGTAGAAAAAACGACTGTTTTGACGAAAAATCGACTGATTTTCAGAAAAACCGACTGTTTCCATGAAAAAAAATCAACTGTTTTGACGGAAAATCGCGGCACTTCGCGCCGACTCGGTTATTTTTTACCGACTGGCAAATAACATTGGGTGTGGGGGGGGTTCCCCCCCCCCCCAGTCGTGACGACCCTGCTAACAGAGCCTGCGACCTACGGAAGGAAGGAAGGTACAGAAGCGGCTTACCAGCGATTCAAGTCCCCCGCCAAGGAGGTCGACAGCTGCACTGGAGAAGCCTGGTAAGGCGGCAGGCGGGGCAGCTGGCCTTCCCCCAAGGTCCATACTCAGAAGGTCACCAATGAGGGAATCCTGATTTGGGATGATCGATGGCTCGTTGCTAGGACTGCCCTCCAAGCCATCGTGAGTGCCGTTCCTGCGAACGAAATCTTTTATATATATGTATCCATGGTTTACTGACCAAAGTAACAAATATAAGCGGTGGTAGAAAATATAAGCGGTTTTCACATTCCGGAATCACTTTGCAGCGAGCGAAGCACATCGCGAAAATAGTAGGAAACGGATTTCTGGATTGCTTTCCCCTATTCTGGATTTCCACGATTTCTGGACCGCCAAAACCCGCGGAAAGATGAAATCGCCGGGAAAATGCTGACTTCCAAGCATTTTTAAACACAATAGAGCTATGCATATTTGAACACTTCTCTAGCTGTTTCAGTACCCTGGTTCTGTTACTTGCTTATAGTACAGTCAAAGGGCAAGCAACAAGAACTGTGAGCTCATATGGCACTTGCATGGGTTAAGATGATTTGATTGATCAAAAGTAAGTTTCGACTTTGCGGTTGAGATGCGCACTCTAAGGGAGCTGGAACTTCATTTGTAAGCAAAACCCTTGAGGCAAAAATGCTAATGGGCTGATGGGCATCATGAAAATGCATATATTGCTTAAAAGTATTTTTTTTTACTTTGCAGTCAAGATTGGTACTTTAAGGAATAATCGGATTTGGGAAGTAGCAATTTCTAAGCAAATATTGTTGAGTCTCCAATATTCCAGCGAAGTTTCATCGTCCTAGCACATCTGGAAGTACCTTAACGCGCGATCACCGGAATCCCAGACCCCCCCCCTCCTCCAACTCCACCCACAATATCCGGAGCCAATCCGGTTCTGTAAATGATTAATCCAGAGCATCTGTTTGTCATTCCCACGAAGTTCGATCCAGATCACACCAGTCTAAGCGGGTCAAGTATTTTCCACCCTCCCCCCAATAATTGCCGGATTCGGTCCGGAAATGAAAAAGATCACCAGAGAAAAATGTCCTCTGTTTAATTATTAAATTTCACTCGATTCCGATCCCCCGTTCCAAAGTTACGCATGACTCAATATTCCGGATTCTCCTCCCTCAACCCCCCCCCCCAAAAGATTATCATATCGAGGATTTTTTTTTATTCCAAGTCAGTTTGACCGGGTCCCTGATATGCCTTCCAAGTTTCGTACGTGAAAATCCCCCAAAAAACGGAATTCCGGGAAACCCCCCCCTCCCCCCCCCCCCCCCTCAAGTGTCCGGATCCAGTCAAATTATGTAAAAGATTTAAATGGATCAGATGATTGTTCTTCACAGCAAGTTTCACTCCGATACCATTATTCTAACCGTTTCTCGAGATTTCCGGTCCACCCCCCCCCCCCCCCCAGGCTCCCCCACGGTGCCCGTAGCCAATCCGATTCAGTAAATGACTTACCTAGAGCATCTGTTTTTTCTTCCCGCAAAGTTCCATCCCGATCCCTCCATTCTAAACGGGGTCACGTATTCCCCCCCCCCCCCCCCCCCCAATAGTTGCCGGATCCGGTCCGGATATGAAAAAGATCATCGGAGAAATGTCCTCTGTTCAATTCTTAAATTTCAGTCGAATCCGACCACCCATTCCAAAATTACGCATGACTGGAAATTCTGGATTCCCCTCCCTCCACTCCCCCCACCATTGTCAGATCGACAAAATTTTTATTTTGAAGTCAGTTTGATCGGGTCCCTGATATGCCTGCCAAGTTTCATCGTGAAAATCCCCAAAACCACCATCACCGGAATTCCGGGAAACCCCCTTCCCCCCCCCCCCCCCCCCCATAAGTGTCCGGATCCAGTACAATGGTCTAAAGGACTTATCTAGAGCAGATGCTTGTTCTTCCCAGCAAGTTTCACTCCGATCCCTCCATTCTAACCGTTTCTTGAAATTTTCCGGTCCCCCCCCCCCCCCCCAACTCCCCCTGGCTACCGAATCCGGTCCAAGACTTTAAACGGGACATTACAGATATATATTATATTCAGCTATGAAGTTTCATTACAATCCGATCACCCGTTCGAAAGTTACACACTTCTCAATTTCCCGATTCCCCTGCCCTCCACTCCCCTCCAAAATGGTCGGATCAGAAAACTGATTATTTCTAAGTTTGTTTGGTCGGGTCTCTGATATGCCCGCCAAGTTTCATGGTCCTAGCACAACTGGAAGTACCCTAACTCGAAAAAGTGTGACAAAATGCCCTAAATTTTCAAGTTTTCAGCGCCCCCACTCCCCCGCATATGGTCAGATCGGGAAACTGATTATTTCCAGGTTAGTTTGGTCGGGTCCCCTGATATTCCTGCCAAGGTTTCATTGTCCTAGCTCATCTGGAAGTACCCTAACTCGAAAAAGTGTGACGAAATGCCCTAAATTTTCAAGTTTCCAGCGCCCCCACTCCCCCGCATATCGCCGGATCGGGAAGCTTACTATTTCCAGGTTACTTTGGTCAGGTCCCTGATATACCTGCCAAGTTCCATTGTCCTAGCTCATCTGGAAGTACCCTAACTCGAAAAAGTGTGACAAAATGCCCTAAATTTTCAAGTTTCCAGCGCCCCACTCCCCCGCATATGGTCGGATCGGGAAACTGATTATTTCCAGGTTCGTTTGGTCGGGTCCCTGATATTCCTGCCAAGTTTCATTGTCCTAGCTCATCTAGAAGTACCCTAACTCGGAAAAGTGTGACAAAATGCCCTAAATTTTCAAGTTTCCAGCGCCCCGCACTCCCCCGCATATGGTCGGATCGGGAAACTTATTATTTCCAGGTTAGTTTGGTCGGGTCACTGATATGCCTGCCAAGTTTCATTGTCCTAGCACGTCTGTAAGTACCCTAACTCGAAAAAGTGTGACAAAAAACTCGGACCGACCGACAGACGGAATTGTGATCGGTATATGGCACTTGAGCCAGAGGCTGCAAGTGCCATAAAAATAACAAACTTGATATCATCTAATGGCCAAATAGTTCAGGGTTGTCCTGGCAGAAACATTTAAGTTCGAAGCTGAGAAAAATGAATTTATTTAGAATTTACAAGTGTGCTCATTTTTCTATCTGAGGTGTCTGTTGATTTGGACCGTCGTCTTCTCTACTGAAGGTACGATCCAGATTCAAATATGAAAGGAACACCAGGTGGCAATAACAGACAGCTGACAAACAGACGGCAAAATTTTCAAAAAACATGAGGCATTGCTATGAAATGGATGTGAATTAAACGTTTCTGGCACGGATTTTGCAGTAGAAGTTGCCTGGTGTGGGTTTTGTTTTTTTCTTCGGCGATCGTTTACTGTTAGCAGACGTTCACGTAAGTATACCTTTACTGTAAATACGGATCATTGGACACTCCTTCGATTCTCAGGTGTTCCTACGAATTATTTAACGAGTGATCGGGGGGTCAACCCGATGAAAAATGTGTAGCCTGCGTAGTTGTATGATAGTTGTACGAAAAAGTTGAATATATTGATATGTAATAGTAAAGAATGCTACCATTTAATGTGCCTCAGACTGGCCCAATCTTAAGCAGCAGTATCCTGTCTTGCTATAGTAGCATCCAGTCTTGCTAACAGTAGCATGCAGTAGAATGCACTAACATGGTATAGCCTTGACATAGAAGCATGTAGTAGTATCAATTCGTACTGCATGCTACTTTTTCGTACAACTTCACACTACTATTTTGGGATAAATTTTTCACCGGGAATAACGGTCTTACCTGAGCGGTAACGTTTTCCTAACGCCGCCAAGTCCCCGCCCTTCCACAAACGCCGACGGCGGCTTATGGTACACTGAGGCGAGAGACGAAATGTGGCATACTAGCTCATCTAACAACGTTGGCTCAATGAGATCAGTTTCTTCCGAAATCAGAGGCTTTTCCGCAAGAACGACATCTCGCGCCGCTGCTGGGTCAGTTGAAAGAAGACGCCAGTAGATGAAGCCACGATCGCGTAGGTCAGGGTTGTCGGAGTCTTGCGTCGCGAGGCTTAGGACCTGGCAAAAAAAAATAGATTTACAGCTTTCCTAGTAAGAATTTCATACAAATTTGACGTCACAACTATTTAGCCTGGCGGAAAAATAAGGTTTACAGTTTTCCCAATAAGAATTCCATTTTAACGTCTGCACAGAGGAGCCTTCCCGGCCTCCTTCGCATTCTGTAACGTAAAGGGGAGGGGGAGACCGAAAGTACTTAAAGTACACCTCGCACTACGTAGTGTTTATGCTGCTGACTACTTTAAACTTTGCTGTGCTTATAGAAATTACACAAAGCTTGGGCTTATTTGCCTCTTTCCATGTCCCTTGCCCTGAATGAAAGCCTTGGCAAAATCTGCATAACCAGTTTTCGGACCAATAAGCTTGTCGGAAACAAGATCTGTAACGTAAATCTTACATAGGGGAGACCGAAAGTACTTAAAGTACACCTCGCACTACGTAGTGTTTATGCTCCTGACTACTTTAAACTTTGCTGTGCTTATAGAAATTACACAAGGCTTGGGCTTTTTTGCCTCTTTCCATGTCCCTTGCCCTAAATGAAAGCCTTGGCAAAATTTGCATAACCAGTTTTCGGACCAATAAGCTTGTCGGAAACACGATCGTGAGCCTGATACGTCACGTAAAGAGAACAAAAGTGGCAAGTGTGACAATTAGTGTAATGCTAATAGAGAAGATGTGATACACTTACGTATATGTACAATCTCGTGAATGAGAATGAATGGAAACACTACTGAAGAAGAATGAATTACTATAATAAGTAGGACGTTTCCTTAAACGGAAATCTTAAATATGAGAGACCGAAAATAATTAAGTGGTTAACAACATATCCACGAAGCCTTACCTTGAATATATAAATATACATATGACAAGCGAGGCGCTGAACATTCATAAGCCGTGGTAGGGACAATCAAACCGTATGCCAGCTCGTCAATCCACGACGTCACACTTTTATGGATTTCGGCCGAGTCTTAAGCATTGTCCTAATAGGTGTAATAAGGTGAATAGCGTTATACGCGATGTTTACGTCTTAATACACACGCCTGTGAGAGGTTCTTATCAATGCGGCGTTCGGTGTTGACAAGGTAATAGAATTTTTCGAGCTCTAAAAATATCCGAAAAGGTTCTTAGTACTCCTTGAAGTACAGGAGTGCAATACAAAGCAAAGTATACTGTAAAATAGCTAATTAAAATAAGGGATGGACGGCATTGATCCTCGAACTGACGAAAAGCAGTCGTAATAGAACAAAAACGTGTTTTTTAAGAAAAGTTGTTTCTTTAGTTTCCAACAAAGTAGAACTGTTGTGCTTTCTTTGGCAACCCTGACGACGCTGTGCCTCTCCTCGGCCCGCTGGCGGAACCAACCAAGCGCTCTGATTGGCTCTGCATAAGGAAGAATAGAGCCGAGCTCAATTTTCCTTATTCGCGTTATTACAGCGCGCCCCGAGGAAAAGAGGAATCTGTAATAAGCCTTATACGCGGTAATACACCTTACAACACCTATTTGGACAATGCTTTAGATTACACATAAGAAAAGGGGTCAAGAACCGACTTCGGTCGACCTGAGAAATCAAGAAGGTAGGGGGTCAATGACATTATATTCTTGCACATCAGGTGCGAGAACGACCCGAGAGGCGGGGCTTATTTGTTGAAAGTCTCTCCACGGGAAAATTAAAGCATGAGAACTAGAGCAAAGCATGAACACAGCTGTGAAAAGGAAACCGACAATAGGGGGACTGCGGTCCTGCCGATGGCGCTATTGGCGCTAGTTGTTGAGAAGGAAAATAATGGATGGTGTCAGGTCTTGTGAATGAATAAATAGACTTGTTTGTAAGTGACTTTAGGTTCTTGCACATCAGGCGCCAGAACGAAGCGAGAGGCGGGGCTTAATAGTGAAAATTCTAGCATGAGAACTAGACAAAAGTTTAAAGGATATGGAAAAGGATAAATGATACTTTAAAGGGCCCCATTTGCTTATTCTGCTTTTTATAATATAACCTAGCTCCCATACAGAATTATAAGCTTCTAAAATCCCCACCTTTGTCCACTGTCTCGTTTTGTGCCTATGAATTTTTAGCGCTTCTTTGGTCTTGCCGAGTTTTGCCCGTCACACAACGAAACTTTTGCCGGAACCTTTAACGTCCGCTGACAACTCTTCCACACATAAGCATCTCAGAAGCATCTTTTTATTACTTCTCTTATTTGCTTCGTTTTCCCACTTTTTAACCACGACGCGTTCAGTTTTCAAATGTTTTGCGCCCAGCCGCCGCGTCGGAGAGCAGGCAGGCTGGAGGGAATCGACAAGCACTCACAAAAAAACGCTAATTTCAGGTGGAAAGTAATGGTATATTCGAAAACGTTTTTTCTGACCCATTTCATTGGGAAAAGATCATTTCTAGTAAGAGTTGTGCTTTAAAGGTTACTGGACCTTTTCAATGAAATTAGAAACAATTTGAAGTGAGCCCTTGGCCTTACTTGTTGTACGAGCTCCTGGGTATCCGCTGGTCGTTTCAAGAAAAGCTTGACAATGGCAGTAAGAAGCTGGAGTTGCACTTGGGTATTCTCATCTTGGAAACCTTCCAGGAAACTCTCCAGTAGTTCGTCAGCGTTGTCGATACGTTCCGCATACTCGCCGATAATCCAGATCATAGAGGCTCTACAACAGAATAAAAATTTGCTGAGCCACAGAGAGTGAAAGAGAAAAGTTTCCAGGGTATCAACTGTTTGGAAGGCTGCTTCGGATAGGATTAGCACACATGGAAAATTGTATATCTCCGTAGTTTCAAATTTATTTTATTTAATCCATTAAAACGGCCAGCTTGGGCCATACTAAACAACTAACAATAAATATTAACAACTAACAATGGGGGTGGGCAAAAATATAGAAACAAGAATCTACCCAACTTCAAATGCTGAATACAGCTCACGGTTCCATGCCATCCACACATGGATGTTGTGTTGTTTTCTTGTTGTCTTTAGTGCAATGGCCCTTGTTGGCTTGTATGCATTAAATCTATCTATCTATCTATAGCCGCGTTCATTTTCATCGTGCGACGTTGTCGGTACCAAGAATGTCGTTTAAATGTTTTCATATTAGTGTTTTCTTTGGCATTCGGACCTCCTAAAATTCCGACCTTAAAATTTCCTTCAAGCGAGCAGCGAAAGGTGAAAACAAACCACGGGTGTGCATACCGCCACAACCCAGCAGGTAAATTGTTTAGTGTTATCCTCCTTTGGACCCCTCCCCTGTTTTTCTTTCTTTCTTTTTTTTGGTTTCTTTCTTTCTCGTTCCTTGTTTCCCTTATTTTTCTCTCTTTTTCATTTAAAGTTGAAACCATTGGTTATTTTTTTCGTCTCCTCCCTTTTCCTTTATATAAAGTATTCAGTTAGTTGAGTCGGTTTGTTGTTTAATTAATATTGGTTATTTCCCTGCCATAGCCAAGCACTCATTTTGTGCTTTCCTGGCAGGAATGTTAATTGTGTATTTTTTTGTTTGTTTTTAAATATAGTCCAATGAAACTGAAAAAAACTGAAAACTTTTCCGCTTTTTGGTTTCGGCTTTGGCCTTCCTTGGAACCAATGCATGATCGCATGTGTTACCTACTTATACGCCACGAAAATGACCCTCTCCGCCCCCCACCCCCCTCCCTGGAAATCGAGATCCGAGTCGGGGAATTTTGGAAAAAAAGTTTACTTTTATTTTGTAGAAAATATACAAGCATTCTCAGAAATGAAATGTGGAAGAACCAACTATCCTTTTCTACACATTATAATTACCACTTCGGCCCTTCTGAGGCTGGGGCCACTCGGCACAAGTTCACCGCTACCCCGTCCGTATTTTACCCTGATTTCTCACGTTCCTTCCTAGCATAATTATCACGACAATAGTTGTTTCGACATCCTTGTTCATTAGATGCTTTCCCGCCGAAATCAGAGGACCAGATGCCCACATTATCGATTTCCACCCAAGCGTCTATTTCAGGGGGATTCACGCTAAAAGAAAACCGCGTACACCTTCGTAGGAAGACCGGGCTTTGACAGGAGTTCATTAATATGGCGAGAGAAAACATTACACTGTAAAAAAAAATCTTGCAGTATTTGCTACTGGGATTACTCTTGTCTTTACTGAGATAAGAAAATCCCTAATTCGGATCAATTTTATCCCAATAGAGATAAGATTAATCCCAGTAGCAAATGCTGCATCCTTATTCGGAGAAACTTTTTACAGTGTACCAGTCGACAGGGATGAGTACTGCGAATACTGCTTTAAGTTTTTTCTTTACAAATCCTAACACCAGCTGTAACTCTCACTTTAACTGTTCACAAATAACAGAACCAAATTCCCGCTTTAGCGCAAGAGCTTCATGCTCATTAAACTTTAACTCAAAATTCTGAAATCTGAATAAACTGAGTTGTTTTGACTCATTTAAGAGATTTTGTACTTTTTTACCTGGGACTATAGTAATAGCGTTCGGAATGTGCGCTGCTTGCACAACAATCCAAAATTAACCAAGACGCGGAAAATTTGAATTTCGTCAGCCTGCATTTCCATGTGTTACGGACGCTGAGCTCCGAAAACTGGAGGAAGCAACTCCTGTGAAGGGAGTAGGAAAGTGATGATGAGACATGTCTTTTTGTTTTGTGTTATTTTTCGGCAATCGCTTCCCTTTGTAGTTGCTGAATATTTCAAGCATAGAGGGACAAGCACATAGAGGTACCACAAATCCGAAAGAATAAGTTACGATTATCTATGGATAGCGGACAAACGAAGTAACGCATTTTATCGAGTTTTCAGGCTGTGTAACTAGTGTAACTAGACTGTCGGATCTCAGCCGTATTCGGTTAAATTTTAACTATTTACTGGATTCAACAGCGCTGACTGTGCTTACAGAACACACCTTTTCTTCTTAAAATATGGTGGATTTTTCAACAGAAATGATTACAAGGAAGACAGATCTTCAAATATTCCTTGAGCCCAAGCTGACTTTGAAACATATACTCAAATAATGTATACAACAGATACGTCAGCTCCGATGCTTCATCAGCTAAAAGTGTATTCACCAACTTGTTCAAATAATGTATACAACGGATACGTCAGTTACGATGCTTCATCAGCGATATTTCGGGCCTTCTTGAATGAAACATGAAGAACTCTGAATACACTGATAAGTATTTTGATTTTTTCTAAATTTTTAAATGAAAAGTTTAAACAACAAGAGCTGTAAGCTCATATGGCACTTGCATGTGTCAAGATGATTTGATTGATCAAAAGTAAGTTTCGACTTTGCGGTTGAGATGCGCGCTATAAGGGAGCTGGAACTTCATTTGTAAGCAAAACCCTTGAGGCAAAACTGCTAATGGGCTGATGGGCATCACGAAAATGCATATATTGCTTAAAAGTATTTTTTTTACTTTGCGGTCAAGATTGGTACTTTAAGATAAATATTCTTTGAGCCCAAGCTGACTTTGAAACATTTATTCAAACAATGTTTACAACGGGTACGTCAGCTACGATTCTTCATCAGCGATATTTCGGCCCTTTTTGGCAAGGGTCCTCGTCAGGCTGTCAATCTTCTGGTTCAACTTCGGGGAAGGAAACAAACCTGTAATCATTACAGGTTTGTTTCCTTCCCCGAAGTTGAACCAGAAGATTGACAGCCTGACGAGGACCCTTGCCAAAAAGGGCCGAAATATCGCTGATGAAGAATCGTAGCTGACGTACCCGTTGTAAACATTGTTTGAATAAATGGTACTTTAAGGAATAATCGGATTTGGGAAGTAGCAATTTCTAAGCAAATGTTGTTGAGTCTCCAATATTCCAGCGAAGTTTCATCGTCCTAGCACATCTGGAAGTACCTTAACGCGCGACCACCGGAATCCCAGACCCCCCTCCCCCTAATCCAACTCCACCCACAATAACCGGAG
Organism: Branchinecta sandiegonensis; assembly: GCA_030848855.1. Classification (NCBI taxonomy): domain Eukaryota; kingdom Metazoa; phylum Arthropoda; class Branchiopoda; order Anostraca; family Branchinectidae; genus Branchinecta; species Branchinecta sandiegonensis. The sequence goes on along the minus strand of JAUPMV010000016.1, from coordinate 15,468,244 downwards.
CCAATCCGGTTCTGTAAATGATTAATCCAGAGCATCTGTTTGTCATTCCCACAAAGTTCGATCCAGATCACACCAGTCTAAGCGGGTCAAGTATTTTCCGCCCTCCCCCCGATAATTGCCGGATTCGGTCCGGAAATGAAAAAGGTCACAAGAGAAAAATGTCCTCTGTTTAATTATTAAATTTCACTCGAATCCGATCACCCGTTCCAAAGTTACGCATAACTCAATATTCCGGATTCCCCTCCCTCAACCCCCCCCCCCCCCGTAGATTATCATATCGAGGATTTTTTTTTTTTATTCCAAGTCAGTTTGACCGGGTCCCTGATATGCCTTCCAAGTTTCGTCGTGAAAATCCCCCAAAAAACGGAATTCCGGGATACCCCTCCCCCCCCCTCAAGTGTCCGGATCCAGTCAAATTATGTAAAAGATTTACATGGACCAGATGTTTGTTCATCCCAGCAAGTTTCACTCCGATACCATCATTCCAACCGTTTCTCGAGATTTCCGGTCCACCCCCCCCCCCACCCCACCCAGCTCCCCCGCGGTGCACGTAGCCAATCCGATTCAGCAAATGACTTACCTAGAGCATCTGTTTGTTCTTCCCACAAAGTTCCATCCCGATCCCTCCATTCTAAACGGGGCACGTATTTTCCGCCCCCCCCCTCCCAATAGTTGCCGGATCCGGTCCGGATATGAAAAAAATCATCGGAGAAATGTCCTCTGTTGAATTCTTGAATTTCACTCGAATCCGATCACCCATTCCAAAATTACGCATGACTGAAAATTTCGGATTCCCCTCCCTCCATTCCCCCCACCATTATCTGATTGACGAAATTTTTATTTTGAAGTCAGTTTGATTGGGTCCCTGATATGCCTGCCAAGTTTCATCGTGAAAATCCCCAAAACCACCATCACCGGAATTCCGGGACCCCCCCCCCCCCCCATAAGTGTCCGGATCAAGTACAATGGTCTAAAGGACTTATCTAGAGCAGATTCTTGTTCTTCCCAGCAAGTTTCACTCCGATCCCTCCATTCTAACCGTTTCTTGAAATTTCCGGTCTCCCCCCCCCCAACTCCCACCTGGCTACCGAATCCGGTCAAGACTTTAAACGGGACATTACAGATATATATTCTATTCAGTTATGAAGTTTCATTACAATCCGATCATCCGTTCGAAAGTTACACACTTCTCAATTTCCCGGATTCCCCTGCGGATTCCCCTCCCTCCACTCCCCCACCATTATCTGATCGACAATATTTTTATTTTGAAGTCAGTTTGATTGGGTCCCTGATATGCCTGCCAAGTTTCATAGTGAAAATCCAAAAAACCACCATCACCGGAATTCCGGGACCCCCCCCCCCATAAGTGTCCGGATCCAGTACAATGGTCTAAAGGACTTATCTAGAGCAGATGCTTGTTCTTCCCAGCAAGTTTCACTCCGATCCCTCCATTCTAACCGTTTCTTGAAATTTCCGGTCTCCCCCCCCCCCCCAACTCCCCCCTGGCTACCGAATCCGGTCAAGACTTTAAACGGGACATTACAGATATATATTCTCTTCAGTTATGAAGTTTCATTACAATCCGATCATCCGTTCGAAAGTTACACACTTCTCAGTTTCACGGATTCCCCTGCCCTCCCCCCCCCCCCAAAATGGTCGGATCAGAAAAATGATTATTCCTAATTTTGTTTGGTCGGGTCTCTGATATGCCTGCCAAGTTTCATGGTCCTAGCACAACTGGAAGTACCCTAACTCGAAAAAGTGTGACAAAATGCCCTAAATTTTCAAGTTTCCAGCGCCCCCACTTCCCCGCACATGGTCGGATCGGGAAACTGATTATTTCCAGGTTAGTTTGGTCGGGTCCCTGATATTCCTGCCAAGTTTCATTGTCCTAGCTCATCTGGAAGTACCCTCACTCGAAAAAGTGTGACAAAATGCCCTAAATTTTCAAGTTTCCAGCGCCCCAACTCCCCCGCATATGGTCGGATCGGGAAACTTATTATTTCCAGGTTACTTTGGTCAGGTCCCTGATATTCCTGCCAAGTTTCATTGTCCTAGCTCATCTGGAAGTACCCTAACTCGAAAAAGTGTGACAAAATGCCCTAAATTTTCAAGTTTCGAGCGCCCCCACTTCCCCGCATATGGTCGGATCGGGAAACTGATTATTTCCAGGTTCGTTTGGTCGGGTCCCTGATATTCCTGCCAAGTTTCACTGTCCTAGCTCATCTAGAAGTACCCTAACTCAGAAAAAAGTGACAAAATGCCCTAAATTTGCAAGTTTCCAGCGCCCCGCACTCCCCCCCATATGGTCGGATCGGGAAACTGATTATTTCCAGGTTAGTTTGGTCGGGTCCCTGATATGCCTGCCAAGTTTCATTGTCCTAGCACATCTGGAAGTACCCTAACTCGGATATGTGGGACAAAAAAACTCGGACCGACCGACAGACCGATAGACGGAATTGTGATCGGTATATGGCACTTGAGCCAGAGGCTGCAAGTGCCATAAAAATGAAATTGCCGAGAGGTTCAAAAGATCTTCTGGAAAAGATCTGTAGAAACCTTGTATTTCGGCGTGACCTAGTTTTCCGTTCACTGGCTTTGGAAGCATTGCTTGTAAGTAACTAAGCACATTCTTAACCCACAAAATTTGTACAAGGGAAAGTGAAGTAAAGATAATAAAGAAAAAATACAACAAAAATAACTTACAAAACATAAAATACAGCTATCAATAAAAAAAGTCAAATTAGCCGGTTATCCGGCAACAGACGTAGACGCAGAATTCTGACGGAAATCAGTATATACCGCAAAAGCCTATAGGTATGCTATGCTGCATCAAACGCGAGTGGCGAACCCCTCGGCTTTGTCCCCGTAAACCACACCTGTTGGGTTGTTTTGTTCCGAAGCGCGGAGTTTCATCAAAAAGGGATGTTCACACTTCAGATGGTCAGGGTGAGAGGCGTGTTTGTCCCGCTCTTGGTTCACACGGCTGCGATGTCGCGCAAAATTCGGCGTTTTGCGACATCCCCCCATTAACATACGATTTCTCGCAAGATTCTGCGTCAAACTGTGGCACAACCAACGCAAAGCTGTACGTTTCGTCGCAATGTCAGATGCGTTGAAATATTTCAACTGGTTTGAAAAGCAAGCGTTTCTCGGGGGGGGGGGGGGGGAAGGAAAAAAGGGATGGACCCGTGGCCGTAACGGGTTGATGCTGTTTCCTTATATATGTGAAGAATGTTGGTTGGTGCTGGGATGGAAAGAAAAGGTACATCAATGTTCACAATAATCATTCCGATCCGATGATAATGGTTCCAACCAATATTCCGCCATTTCAATTCCCCCGTTAATGAAAGCCCCGAGCATCCGCAATTAAAATATTGTTAGAAAGTGCCTGTTTAAATTTTCGTTAAAAGAAATGCCTACGATGGTTTAGTCGATTTACAGTGCTATTTCCCTACGTAGAGATGATTAATTAATGTAGAGAATAATCAACGTAAGTGATACTGTCAAAAACCGGAAATCCGGGCTTACCTCGCTTCCGGTTCATCCAGGGTGTCGAGGTTCTCGCAGAGTGTACTGATGATGCTCTCGTACCGATTCGGGTACTTTCGGAAAATGTCCTTGATGACGACAATGGCCTCTTGAACGACATAGTTGACCTAAAAGCAGACACTTGTCAAAAGATTGAAAATACAGTAGAGGTACTTGGCTAGATTTTATAACTTTAGATTTTTTAAGTATTTATTATTTGTGTATTATGTATTGTTTTGTTTTTTATTAGATTTAAGAACTTTAGCTTGTTTTTTTATTAGATTTTTCTCCAGTTCTAATTCCTGGTTCTGGTTCAGCTTCTTTTTTTTATTTTTTGTATTGCAAATTATGCAATAGAAAACTACAGAGCCGGGCTGAGAAGACACATTCGTAATGCACGGAGTGGAAAGAACTTCTTTATACAAATACCACAACGTATAAACACACTTGTCATTCCTAATACCGGAGAGGACAAGGGGAAATAATAGAAAATTCTCCTGACAAAACCCCACCCTCAACACCACCCGGTCACGCGCTCAGTGAACTTATTAATAAAAACATATATACATATATTTTTCTACATCTATGTTTTTAACTTCTTTAAGTAAATACAAACAGACTGGTCATTTGAAATACTGGATAGATTAGGGGAAAAGAACAGACAAAAGCTCCTGTCAAGCACCCCACCCCCAAAACCACCCGTTCACGCGCCCAATGAATCTTTTCATAAACACACATATATAATAATATATACATATATACATATATACTTGGCCGAGAACCAAATCTTTCAGCTTTCTTCTGACAAGAATAAAATCAGACTATTTCAATTTCATGTGCTGTTCCTTTTGGAACGTTCTTTTTCTTCGTTGGGGCACTTGGACGGTCACGAAGGTATTGCAAAACTGATGCATTACTCCGAACGCCGTAATGGTGGGTTTACACACTGCGTAAAATCCGAGCGTATTTTACGCACGGATTTGAGCTTGAAAGATTTCTAGCAGTATGGACGTATTTAGATACAAAACGGACCGATTTCTCAAACACGTCCGTACTGCTAGAGATCTTTTCAAGCCCAAATACGTGCGTAAAATACGCTCGGATTTTACGCAGTGTGTAAATGTACCATAACTTTGCAAATGAGCGAAAAGTGCAAAATATTAACACAATTACAGTGCGTCACTTCAATTTGAGTTTATTTTGCCTAAATTATCGTACCGTGCATACATATTTGCTAGGTTGAAAATGCAGTAGAGGAACTTGTCTAGATTTTATAACTTTAGATTTTTATATTATTTATCATTTTTGTATTATATTTTTTTTTTCATACTCGTCGGCGCCGTCCAAAGTTAGGCGAAAGTATCTCTACTATACTTAAAGTTTAACTTAAAAGCCAACTTATTTTGGTGTCATTTAACTGAATACACTGAATTATTTGGATTCTGCTAAGGGATTTTTTTTTAAATATTTGATAGTTCAAAACGGATACGTCAGCTGAATTCTATTGGAGCTATATTTCGGCCCTTCTTGGCAAGGGTCCTCTTCAGGCAGAAATACAGCTCCAGTAAAATTCAGCTGACGTATCCGTTTTGCACTATCAAATATGATTCGTAGTCAGCTTGGGCTGAAAGAATATTGATTTTTTTTTGTTTTCCACTATCTGCTCTAGTAATGACGTTCAGAATATCTGCAGCTGTCCCCACAACGTAAATTCTACTATGACGCGGGAAATTTTAATCTCAAAACAAACGCGGCTTTTATAGTGGGCACTTGGGCACGTGAGCTTGGTGAAGACTGCTTAGTGCCTGAGCAAAAAAAAAAATCATAAATCTTTCTCGTGAGGCATACAACACAGACACAGGCGCATATGGTTACTACAAATCACACGGAAATTCCACTATTTGAAAATCGATTATTCGTGAATAGCGGAACAACTGAAGTAACGGATTTTCAGCGGGTCTTTCAAGCCAATTTAAATGAATAAGCGATGGGTAACTAGATTAGTTGCGTTTTTGTCTCTGGTTCCTGTTCCGTGTTCTGTGTTCACAGTTGTCTGGTTTGGATAAAAAACGGTATTTTTTGCTTACGCTGTTCCGTGTTTTGTCGCTGTTCGGACGAAAACGCAAATTTAGGTTCCTGAGCATATCTTAGGAGGGAAATCTGTTAAATTGCAAATTAAATTCCAAAATTACCATACCTTTATCCTCTGAACTTCTAATTTTCTATCTGCAAATCTCTCTGCAATTTTCTATCTGAACAGTGGTAAAACATGCTAGGAGAGCAAGTTCCGTGTTTTACAAAACCGACAGCGGAACACAGAACACGGAACACGGTACAAAACGGGAAAATGAGAAACAGCGTGCTCCATGTTTTAACAAAAAAGGGAAGAATACAAAACAGTGAGAAAACAGCGAACAGAACAGAGACAAAAACGCAACTATTGTCCTACCCCAGCCCTTTTCAGTTAAACTTTAACAGAACTTCCTAAAATATTCGATATTGCTACGAGAATTCAGGATACTCATCAAGAGCCGGAACCATGAACTAATCATAGCTGTAATACCATCCACGCGCAATTACTCATAACAGTCTCATCCTGGTCTCATCTGGAACGGGAATTACACTGAGTGCTTCAAAGATTGACACATCCAAAGCTATGTTTACACATTTTAAAGGACACCTGAATGAAGAGTACCAAGTATCATTCCTATCTGTATGACTTCCGTTTACATTGCCTGCAGAAAACCCAATCCAAATACGAAAAAGTGTTTCCAAGCTATGATTTTTGCTCCATTTTGCATCTGTCCTTATTTCAGTACCGAACATTTTAGAAATGAACAAATGTCTCCAATCAACCCTTCCTCTGGAATATTTTTTAACCAGTTAAGCCCAAACATATATCTAGAAGAAATTCCAATACGATCCGGCCAGCGCTGTACAAGATTTGAATGAATTGCGATTTTTGTCTTGGAGTCTGCATGTGCAAACCTCCAGAAACGAACATCCCTATTTTGAAAACGTCACGCTCAGGAGAAGAATGCTCTCCGTGGCCATGTCTGTAAATGCATTCTCCATGGTGTGTTCAAGTATGGTTTCATTGTTCAGGTGTCCTTTAAAGATATGTGGATTAAATCATTATTTATTTACTTAATGCAGGGTAGACTACAATGGGAAGAAAACTCCAGCGCTGAAAAAGATGCAGATGGCCCAACCCTCGCCAAACTGAGATGAAAACATCTGATCCCCCAGATCAAGTACAGGCTACAACACATAATGCTACTGTGTGGTATAACATCCATGGCTCCCGTCTCGCTATGCACCCTTGCTTCGCCTATGCCTCGGACTATTCCCGCCCGAAACGAATTCACCTGTATAATGCGTAACGTGTATGCATAATTGTACCAATAAGTTGTGCCTCATCATGTCTCCGTCAGGTTTAGTGCAATACTCGAGACGATATTCTTGATGATTAACTCTACGTGCCAATAAAGAATCACCGTGTACCTAGCGAAAGAGCCGAAGCGTCACCGCAGCTGTCCCCAACGAACGCCGTCTTTTGGTTGAAGGATTTGAGTCATCGTTCAGGCGACGTTTCACGTTCATCCCGAGGCTCAGTGGCGTGTTTTGCACTTATGATGCACTTACACACTGCGTAAAATCCGAGCATATTTGAAATCTGAGCGTATTTTACGCATTTATTTGGGCTTGAAAAATCTCTAGCAGTACGGACGTATTTGAGAATCGGTCCGTTTTGTACCGAAATACATCCGTATTGCTAGAAAACTTTTCAAGCTCAAATACGTGCGTAAAATACGCTCGGATTTTACGCAGTGTGTAAACCCACCATTAGTCATAAAGAGTATTATGCTTTTCGGTGTGGACGGTATACAAGCTATCGGTACACATCCGCTAACTCAATACTCTATATGGCTAAGCCCGAAACACGTCGGTGATCCTAGGATGAACAAGAAACGTCACCAAAACAAATCTTCGAAACTGACTCAAATCCAAACCAATCAACAACGTTTGCTGTGGTGACGTTTCTGGTTCTTCGATAGGCACATGGCGATTCTTCGTCGAAGGCAGCAAGAGAAGAGTATTACCATAATACGAAATAAAGAGTAAAGAGTTAGATGAGTATTTTTGGTATAACGTACGCAGATACAACAAAAGCCCAGCCCGGTTTGCCAATGATCCGTCGACGTCCTCGTAGGACTAGAACTATACTACTAGTGTTGGGCGATTCGATATCGATATATCGGACGAAATATCGATATCGAATATCAAAACATAAATATCGATATCGAAAACGATATCTGTTCATTCATAATTACTGTACATAATCCAGCATAGCCTACACTCATATATCCGAAAACTTGAGCAATATGTTTTCCATAATTCAGTTCTTATTTATTCGGAGTATGAGATGACGCAAGATGCTATTTAACGACAATTTTGTTCTTAAATTTGTGCGAAACCGAGTGAAACGAGACGTATCTTATAGTGAAGCAGGGTAAAGAAATATCGATATCGATATATTATCCAAATATCGCCCAACACTATTAACTACTTCTGGAGTGAGACCCGGCCTGATGGGACGATTCTGTGATCTACCCCGCATAGTGTTGGGCGATATTTGGATTTTTCGATATATCGATATTTTCACTTTCGATATTCGATAATCAATATATCGAAATCGATATTTCTTTACCATGTTTCGCTATGGATACGTCTCGTTTCGCAAAAATTTACTAACAAAATTGTCCTTAAATAGCATCTTGCATCATCTCAAATTCCAAATAAATAAGAACCGAACTACGCAAAACATATCTCTCCAATTTCGGATGTATAAATGTCGGTTATGTTGGATATTTATAATCATTAACAACGAAAAAATATCGTTTTCGGTATCGATATTTACGTTGCGATTTTCGATATCGATATTTGGTCCGATATATCGTTATCGATATCGAATATCGCCCAACACTAGCCCCGCATCGGCCGCCGAGGCCAAAAGGCAACGGCACCAATTACCGAAATCCCTAATCGGAGCGCGGCTTGAGCCTGAAGAGGACCCTTGCCAAGAGGGCGGAAATATAGCTCTAATAAAACGTAGTTGACATATCCGTTTTGCACCAAATAGGATTTGCAGTCAGCTTGGGCTGAAGGAATATCTACCCTAATCGGATATAATTCATTGCGGCACGGCAATAAAACAAATCCCAGATTAGACTTCAAACCTTTTCAAAAACTATCTCTTTCGCCAAGAAAATCTCCGAAAACAGCTAATCCGTGAACTCGAACCAAACAATTGCCGTACATTAACAAATATAGTAAACGAAAACAAGATAAAATACGAAGTAAACCTTCGCAGTTCTTCCCTCGGTTCTTCCAACAGATGGCCATTTACTTTAAGATTTTATCTTATCCTGTACTTAAGACTATTCTGCCCGAGGCCAATTCACAAACCACGTCTGAATGTAAAGAATGAAAGTCTTACTTCTTAAAAAAGAAATTTCACAAACCGAAAAGTAAAGTTTCTAATACCTAACTGCGCAGTTTTTGGAACAGCGACAAACAAATTTATTTCCCAATTTTTCCCTTTCGTGATGCATGGCCAGGGCTCAAATAACTAAGAAAACAAGCTTTCAATATAAATATACTATATCGAACAAAAAATCATTCCTTGAAAATAAAACCACATTTAACCCAAACAAATCCACCAGGTCTTCATCTGAAGACTAAGGCCGTAACGGAAATATCCGTTTAAAATGTTTGAATTTTCTTTCCGAAATATCTTCTCAGCCCCTGCACGTAAGAAAAGGAGAGTAGTAAAAATGGTTAGACAAATTTCTAGAGATACTTCTAATATTTAGTTCACTTAGAACCATTCCCCCTCCTCCCCCAAATACACCAAAAACGTTTCACCATTACAAGCATAGGGAAGTCACAGACCACCGCAGACTCTTGTTCTGTGTTTTTCACCGATTTTCAAAAAATGTTTCACTAAGTTCTGGGTGGGGGGTGAAGGTAGAACTAGGATCAATCGAAAGCTCTTTTATCGAACTGCATTTATCTAACAAGAAAATCTTAGGTCACCGATTTCAATTTCGAGAAAAAGGTCAACTCGTGACATGAGTCAACAAAATATAAGCAACACAGGGACTTCGCGGTCCATTTGCTCCGTGACTAAATAAGATAAGGATTTGAAATTTTCACCGAAACGTAGAGAAATTACCAGAACACACATTCTTAACTTTTAAAATAACGTTTTTTTATTTATTATACCTTAAAATCTAATTCAACTGAACCCAACAAACACGAAATCTATAGAATCTCCGCCGACGGAGTTGCGCGGTTTCCAGAACGCAGCTAACTCGGGTGCAGCGGATAAAGCAGGTACATACGTGAGAACGAGCTGTTTGGGAACCATCAAATATTTCGAAACAATTTGTTGAGCTCTTTTGTGAAACAAGAAGTCAAATCCAAGAAATCATCATGTCTGACGTTGAAGTTGCACCAGTTGAGGTTGCCGCACCAGCACCAGCCACACCGGCAAAGAAGGATAGGAAAGCAAAGAACCCAGCACCAAAGCCAGCCAAGGCTGTTAAGCCCAAGGCAGAGAAGAAAGCTAAGGCACCAGCAAACCACCCAACTTACACCGAGATGGTTGCCAAAGCCATTGCCGCCCTCAAGGAGCGCACCGGATCCAGCCGCCAGGCCATCCTCAAGTACATCATGGCCAACTTCCAAGTCGGCAATGATGCCAAAATCGTCAACAGCCACCTGAAGCAAGCCCTCAAGCGTGGTGCCACCAGCGGCTCTTTGAAGAACGTCAAGGGAACGGGCGCCACTGGCTCCTTTAGGCTTGCCAAACCCGAAAAGGCCGAAGCCAAGCCCAAGGTTGTTGCCAAGCCAAAGAAAGCAGCAGCTGCTAAGCCCAAGAAAGTCGCAGAGAAGAAGGCAGCCAAGCCCAAAACCGCCGCTGCCAAGACAAAGAAGCCAGCAGCTGAGAAGAAAGCCGCCAAGGCAAAGAAGCCCGCAGCCAAGCCAAAAGCAGCCGCCGCTAAGAAGGCCGTCCCAGCTAAGTCGCCAAAGAAGGCCGCACCAGCCAAGAAAGTCGCCGCCAAAAAGCCAGCAGCAAAGAAACCCGCCGCCAAGAAAGCACCAGCCAAGAAGTAAAATGTTAAACTGCACAAATAACCTGTGAAGTACAAACTTGTAAATAATTCTGTAAATAGTGTGTTCAATTAAAAATTTCTATAATCAACTATCATAGCCTGTACACTTCGGGTAGGGTTTGTGTCGTTTCCAGTAAAACTCTAGTCCTAGACAAGAAGCCGAGTGCGAATCTGAACAAATAGGGCCAAAGGTTTCGGTGGGATCCCAAAAATTCCATATCTGATAAAGGCAATTGGATCTCGTAGATATCCGATCTTCGCCAGACTCCACTCGTGTGATAATGGAAAATTTTTATTTCCATACAGCTGGTAGACGCTCAACATCTTTTTTTAAGCGTGTTTGAATTTTTCATTTATAAGTAGTGAACGGATAGACAAAAATGCTCTTCAGCCGGGATTTGAACCCAGGTCTCTCTGCTTACAAGGCAGTCACTACCATTGAGCTACCCAGGGGCTTGTGAACAGAGTTCGCAAACCACTACACTGGTCTGGTAGAAGCCGGCCATAGGAACAATGTTCCCGCACGAAGACAAATTCATCTAACCAGTTCACATCCCCATGGCACGTAAATTAATATTATATTTTAATATAATTTTTCTTCACCCAACTGCATATCATATCACTGGTCAACTTGCAGATGACTAGAAAAACGGTCTCGATGGACGAGAATTCCTTTCAAGATGAAAGCGATGTGTTGGCTTGTAGGTTTGATGGGTTTTAGGCAGGGCTTAGGCCATTCAGTTCACACCACCTGAGGGTTAGTTTTTTTTTGTTTTTGTTTTTCGTTCTCAGCCAGCTGAATTGGCACATTTTGATTAGACGGAACCAATCTTCCTCAGCCGTATAACGCCTGATCGATTTTCGCGTGGACGGGGTCACCCGTTCAGCTCTACAGTCGTCAACGCGAAAACGTCCCCTAGTTTAAGTATCTGATTTCGTGAACTAACTCACGAATATTGCTGCATTTTAATTTTGGACGCGGCTGCTGGATTGGGTCGTTGAGAGCATCAGCTTTAAGTCCGAGCAATTTTCACGAAGAAATTCACAAAATCGGATACTTGATCTATTTTCCGGGTTGAGCCTGAAGTGGGCCCTTGCCAAGAAGGGCCGAAATGCAGCTCTGGAAATCCTTACTATATCCATGTCTGAATACGTAAGCATTCCCATCTGCTGGTGAGCTGCTATTGCCGCAAAGAATCACATACTTTTTTGTATCATTCCTCCGACCTACCTTAGTCTGGATTAGCTCCAGCAATGTGCTTACGCACCGCTCGGCCGACGCTTCAACTTTAATGGCGCAGCGACCGATTGCCCGGACGGCTTTACGGACAAAGTCGACGTCAACTTCCGTGGCATACTCCTTCAGCTCGCTAAGGACCTGAAAGATGAAGGATTATATGAAATATATATATATATGACATGACCGACAAAATCAAGTGAACGCATCACCAACCCCCGTCATCACAACCTGAAAATAGAAGGAAAAGAAGACAATGAAGAATTTTGACACGTTATAAATTAATTATGTATATTAAGTGTGATTTTATGTATTTCATGACGCGTCTAAATTGCTAACCTCCCAGGTTATTTTTTCCCTTGTGTAAAGATTTTTGGCAAATACAAATGATTCTGGTTACGATGACATTGATTTTAGTAATTCATTAACGGCCCTAACAGTCTCATTTTCTCGACTTAAAGGACCTAACTTACCTATAATATAAATGCAACCTACTTCTGTAATCGCTCGATCCATTCTTAAACACAGAGACCAATTTTACAAGGTACATTCTAACCCACCTAGCGACAACCCGCTGATTTCCTCACTTGCATTGTTTCGCTACCTTCGATGCATATCATGTTGTCGATATGTTTCTTCATTAGGAAAATGGTTACACGACTTTTTCCCTGTTTTCACTAGAAGTCAACGGGCCTGGAAAAGGTCTTAAAACAGCCTTGTTGAAAACAGAGCCTAGTTTTTAAGTATTCGACTATTTCAAAATACTGAAACATAGACATTACATTGCTCTAACACGAAGTCGACCGAAACAAACTGCACTTCAATATAGGCAAAAACCTATGTTTAGCAGTCAGTTTGTCAAATTACAGACGCTACTATGGCTTTCCTGCTAGGTTTCTGTATCCTCAACTAGTCTCAATGTGGTAATATGTAGTTCCTGAGCTACATGTAAAAATAAGGCGTTTTTCTTGTCAAGTTTATGTGGTAAATCAAGCGTGCGTATATTTCCTGAGTTAGGGCTTGGTTTTACAAATCCGATTTTTTACGGCACTTGCAGCCTCTGGCTCAAGTGCCATATACCGATCACAATTCCGTCTGTCGGTCGGTCGGAGTTTTTTGTCCCACATATCCGAGTTAGGGTACTTCCAGATGTGCTAGGACAATGAAACTTGGCAGGCATATCAGGGACCCGACCAAACTAACCTGGAAATAATCAGTTTCCCGATCCGACCATATGGGGGGGAGTGCGGGGCGCTGGAAACTTGAAAATTTAGGGCATTTTGTCACTTTTTTCCGAGTTAGGGTACTTCTAGATGAGCTAGGACAATGAAACTTTGCAGGAATATCAGGGAGCCGACCAAACGAACCTGGCAATAATCAGTTTCCCGATCCGATTATATGCGGGGGAGTGGGGGCGCTCTAAACTTGAAAATTTAGGGCAATTTGTCACACTTTTTCGAGTTAGGGTACTTCCAGATGAGCTAGGACAATGAAACTTGGCAGGAATATCAGGGACCTGACCAAAGTAACCTGGAAATAATAAGTTTCCCGATCCGACCATATGCGGGGGAGTTGGGGCGCTGGAAACTTGAAAATTTAGGGTATTTTGTCACACTTTTTCGAGTGAGGGTACTTCCAGATGAGCTAGGACAATGAAACTTGGCAGGAATATCAGGGACCCGACCAAACTAACCTGGAAATAATCAGTTTCCCGATCCGACCATATGCGGGGAAGTGGGGGCGCTGGAAACTTGAAAATTTAGGGCATTTTGTCACACTTTTTCGAGTTAGGGTACTTCCAGTTGTGCTAGGACCATGAAACTTGGCAGGCATATTAGAGACCCGACCAAACAAAATTAGGAATAATCAGTTTTCTGATCCGACCATTTTTTTTTGGGGGGTGGGGGGGAACGGATGATCGGATTGTAATGAAACTTCATAACTGAAGAGAATATATATCTGTAATGTCCCGTTTAAGGTCTTGACCGGATTCGGTAGCCAGGGGGGATTTGGGGGGGGGGGGGGGGAGACCGGAAATTTCAAGAAACGGTTAGAATGGAGGGATCGGAGTGAAACTTGCTGGAAGAACAAGCATCTGCTCTAGATAAGTCCTTTAGACCATTGTACTGGATCCGGACACTTATGGGGGGGGGGGGGGGGGTCCCGGAATTCCGGTGATGGTGGTTTTGGGGATTTTCACGATGAAACTTGGCAGGCATATCAGGGACCCAATCAAACTGACTTCAAAATAAAAATTTTGTCGATCAGATAATGGTGGGGGAGTGGAGGGAGGGGAATCCGGGAAATAGAGAAGTGTGTAACTTTCGAACGGATGATCGGATTGTAATGAAACTTCATAACTGAACAGAATCTATATCTGTAATGTCCCGTTTAAAGTCTTGACCGGAATCGGTAGCCAGGGGGGAGTTGGGGGGGGGGAGACCGGAAATTTCAAAAAACGGTTAGAATGGAGGGATCGGAGTGAAACTTGCTGGGAAGAACAAGCATCTGCTCTAGATAAGTCCTTTAGACCATTGTACTGGATCCGGACACTTATGGGGGGGGGTCCCGGAATTCCGGTGATGGTGGTTTTGGGGATTTTCACGATGAAACTTGGCAGGCATACCAGGGACCCAATCAAACTGACTTCAAAATAAAAATTTTGTCGATCAGATAAGGGTGGGGGGAGTGGAGGGAGGGGAATCCGAAATTTTCGGTCATGCGTAATTTTGGAATGGGTGATCGAATTCGAGTGAAATTTAAGAATTCAACAGAGGACATTTCTCCGATGATTTTTTTCATATCCGGACCGGATCCGGCAACTATTGGGGGGGGGGGGGCGGAAAATACGTGACCCGTTTAGAATGGAGGGATTGGGATGGAACTTTGTGGGAAGAACAAACAGATGCTCTAGGTAAGTCATTTGCTGAATCGGATTGGCTACGTGCACCGCGGGGGAACTGGGGGGGGGGTGGGGGGTGGACCGGAAATCTCGAGAAACGGTTAGAATGATGGTATCGGAGTGAAACTTGCTGGGAAGAACAAACATCTGGTCCATGTAAATCTTTTACATAATTTGACTGGATCCGGACACTTGAGGGGGGGGGGAGGAGGGGGTATCCCGGAATTCCGTTTTTTGGGGGATTTTCACGACGAAACTTGGAAGGCATATCAGGGACCCGGTCAAACTGACTTGGAATAAAAAAAAATCCTCGATATGATAATCTTGGGGGGGGGAGTTGAGGGAGGGGAATCCGGAATATTGAGTCATGCGTAACTTTGGAAAGGGTGATCGGATTCGAGTGAAATTTAATAATTAAACAGAGGACATTTTTCTCTTGTGACCTTTTTCATTTCCGGACTGAATCCGGCAATTATTGGGGGGAGGGCGGAAAATACTTGACCAGCTTAGACTGGTGTGATCTGGATCGAACTTCGTGGGAATGACAAACAGATGCTCTGGATTAATCATTTACAGAACCGGATTGGCTCCGGTTATTGTGGGTGGAGTTGGAGGAGGGGGAGGGGGGTCTGGGATTCCGGTGATCACGCGTTAAGGTACTTCCAGATGTGCTAGGACGATGAAACTTCGCTGGAATATCGGAGACTCAACAACATTTGCTTAGAAATTGCTACTTCCCAAATCCGATTATTCCTTAAAGTACCAATCTTGACCGCAAAGTAAAAAAAAATACTTTTAAGCAATATATGCATTTCGTGATGCCCATCAGCCCATTATCAGTTTTGCCTCAAGGGTTTTGCTTACAAATGAAGTTCCAGCTCCCTTAGAGCGCGCATCTCAACCGCAAAGTCGAAACTTACTTTTGATCAATCAAATCATCTTGACACATGCAAGTGCCCTATGAGCTTACAGCTCTTGTTTTTATTTGGATTTGAACAAGAGTCAAACTGCTACTTTTAGTCACAGATCATTTCCACCCCTCAATCGACGCTTTCAAGAAAACCCTTGATGAAAAAGACAATAACACCCGTTTCGGGATCCCAAAACGTAAGTGACGGGATACCTATGACTTCGTAAAGTTGTCCGTCCGTCCGTCTGTCTTTTAGCACAATAACTCTCGAAGGGATTGAGTTATTTTGTCCAAACTTGGTGTGAGGATCCTTTGGGTAAAAGTACAGGTCAAGTTCGTAGATGGGCTCAACAGCTATATATTTAGGGATGGGGGAGGGGTTTCAAATAAAGGGCTATGAAAAAAAAATGAATGAAAAAAGCCAATGAGATAGTCGATTTGGGGTAAGGAGACATGCTGAGTCCAAATATAAAATTATTTTCTCGCCGGACAAGTAGTTCACTCGGAATCCGGCAAAAAACAGAAAATTTGTGGAAAGTAAAAGTTTAATCTGAAGTTGATTAGAGGTTCGATTTAGGGTATATACTTTAGACATGGTGAATCTTAATATAAAAAAAAACTATTTTCTCGTCGGACAAGTAATTTGCCCGGAATCCGGCCAAAACCAGAAAATTTGTTAAAAGTAAAAGTTTTATTTGAATTTCCTTAGATGTTCGATTTACGGGTAAGAAGACATGCTGAATCCGTGTATAACAATCATCGGACGCATATCTCACCCGGAACCCGGCTGAAACCGGAAAATTTGTTAAAAATAAAAGTTTTATGTGTAGTTGATTAGAGGTTAGATGTAGGGGTAAGAAGAAATGCTGAATTCGTTTTTGAGCTCTAGTATTTTGCCAAACAAGTAGTTCGCCCAGAATCTGGCCGAAACCAGAAATTTGGCAGAAGTAAGGCAGAAGTTTTGGTAAATTTCGTCAAAGTAGATATGACGTAGGTTACTGGGGCAAACACAAATGCTGAATCCATCCATTGTGGCAAGCTTTGGGGTTCGACCCATCTTAATTGAGGTTTGTGTGCCTTGTTTGTTGGAAGCTTCATGCCTTCAACATATTTTTTATCTTTTTTGTTTTCCTAAAGGACCACTCGCACTATTTATATTTACTCTTCAACTTACAATATTTCAAAATATTTGAATATTTTAAAACTAGGCTGTGCTTTCAGCAAATAACTCACGGTTTTGGCAGTTTTAAGCCTTTTCCGAGACCCGTTGATAGCGAGCGAAGACAAGTAAACAATTTGCATAACCGGTTTTTCTGATGGAAAAATTTCTCGCAGACAACCGTCGACAGCGTAATATACATCGAAGGTAGCAAAACACGGCAAGTGAGAAAATCAGCGTGGTTTTGTTAGAGGTGTTCGAACGCACCGTACGAAATTGGGGTCTCCGGGTTTAGAAATATACGGAGTGATTATGGAAGTAGGTTGCGTTAGTATTATAGGTAAGACAGGTCCTTTAATTTATATATAATGATTTATTATGTAGCAGACCCAGTTGGCTATATTTTGAAATAAATAAATATCTGATTTTGGTCTTCTCAGATGATTGCCATTGGCTGTAATGTTTCTAAATTTGAATAGTAAAAATATTTAAGGAGTCTTGCGAGTACCGGATATCTAAAAGACCTAAATTGTCTGGATCAAAATTTAACTTTTGGGATCCCATCGAAACCTTCTGTCTTCTCGGTACTGGCAATAATAATAATAAAATGACCAGTACAACTGGACATAAGAAACAGCGGCATATTTTCAAAATTCGGTTACGAAGAAGAGAAACACAATGTGGAGAAATCTATAATGAGATAAAGCGCAAAACAATTCCCATGTAGGGATTTCTTGTCTTCGGGCATGGTTTTAAAGGGCTTAGGAAACGTTTTCCTCTGTCCGTTCCTCTCTCCGTTCAAACTTGTTTAAAGTTCAAGGAAAATGAAATGTTTACCTGAGTAATATTGGCCTGGTTGGCCAATCTGATCATTATATCCAGTTTCTCAAGCTTCACATAGATGGGGTCGTTGTATTTCACGAAGAATACTTTCATTTCGCTCTTGAGGATATCCGGTCGCTTTTGGACGATAAGGTTGATGTTTCGAAGAGCAACATACTGGACCTAGGGGAAAGAGTAATTATAATAAGTAAGTGCCAGATCATTACGTCAACAATCATATCAGCCAAATGTTTAATTAATTATTTAATTGAATCGACGGCCAACAAAATTTTTTTCCAAAACATCTTAAAAAAAAACATCTTCAAAAAATTCCAACAATACACTAATATATACGTGGAAAAATTGCAATGTGGCAACTTGCCCCACGACAACCATATTGGGAGCAGGGTTGCCATATGTCGCACGATAGTATGATTATCACTCTATTATGTTTTTGTCACTCTTGTCCTACGTAGGACATAAAAATCACTCTATTTCAGAAAATTACCAAATGTTTCATTTTTGCAGCAGGGATTCGGACCAGGAGTGACTATTTCAAGTTTTTTTCATGACAGTAAAACTAAGATGTGTCATTTTTACAGAGGCGATTCCGACCGAAAGTGAACATTTCATGAAAATAGATTTCACTTCCAAATCACTTTGTGTTTTGGGCCAAAAGTCACTCTCTAAATATTTTTGATGTGGCAACCCTGATTGGGAACGTCAGCCTCGTGTGCTGCCCAGCCAGGGAAGCCAGCAACGGGTTCTAAGACCCCACAACGCGCTGCTGTAGCTCCCTCCCCAATCTTGTCGGCTAGTCGGTAAAAAAAAAAAATTTCGTTCGATTTTTCGATTTTTCGTTGGAACAGTTGATTTTTTCTTGAAAATAGTCGGTTTTTCTGAAAATCAGTTGTTTTTTTGTCAAAACAGTGGTTTTTTCTGAAAATAGAAAATTTTCGGTAAAAATTACCAACCAGTCGGTAAATGCCTCCCCCCCCCCCCCCCCCCTAAACATTATGGCTAGTAACGCGTCTGATTCGGACTGTATACATTTGGAACTAATTAACCGGTAAACACCAGGCTTCACCTTCAGAATTCCCAGGTACCCAGGGGCCCAGGGAGCCAAGCCAACCCTTCCGAATTTTCATGTGATAGCTAACTTTGATATTCTTCCACATTTTCCAGACTTCCCCTCCAAACGTTTTTTGCCTCCCAATTACACCTGCCATCTCACTGTCGGTCACTTCCTTTTTCATCTGTCCCGCCCATTTGTTGTAACACTCAAATGTGTTATCTCTATGACACCCATACAGATTCTGGAATATCCAACACCCCTCGGACCTCCACACGTTTTCAGCCTGACTTCATCTCAGTTGACAAAAAGGGATATCCGGAAGAAAATCCGGAATCCGGAAGAAAATCCGGACGGTGAGCTCTGGCTTTAAACAAATCTCCACAACCTTCTAAGAAAACCTTGATATCTAATCAGCTTCTTGGATTCTCCGACTTTTGTGTGACCTTTGTCTTGCCCTTTCGAGACTGGAAAATGTGTGAGACCTTTGGGGGTTAGATGATGACTCAGGGACCTGGGTTATTTATAGACATGACAGAACACGATTGTGAGATAAGAACCAAGCACAAGGGCTGCCGATCGACAGAGTAGATAACAGTAAGAAAAAAAAAAGGGAAAAAGGTACTGTAAATTTTCCAAATAACTAACCATAAACACAACTGAGACCATACACAAACAAACAAGTCAGAAAAAAACCTTATTTCCATTTATAAAGGCTCTTAGAACCAACCAGATCTTTAGATTTTAACCCGCAGATAAAGGCCTATCTCTTTATAATCAATTTTAGAGTTTGTGGTGTGTCTTGTTGCGCATCTTTTTCATTTTTGCATTCCGCTAAAAAAAAAGAAAATAAAAAACGCGAACCGTCAATAAATATACCGCGAACCCTCAATAAACAGTTTCTGATGATGGGACTACACCAGTTGCTTCACATTGAAATTCTGCAGACTATTGTTTTCCAACAAAGCTCTTTTCCAAATCTGCAATGCTTTTTAGCTTAGCTACGATTATTTTGCGAAAATATTCAGCTTCTCGCAGTGCTCTCCAACAGCCTATTTGGAAACACTTTTCGGGAAAGGCTCCAAAGACTTCCAGAGAATGTAAACTGCTGCAAAAAGCACGGTAGCCCTTTGTAGCAAGGCTTTGCTTTCCAGCTCATCTATAGAATATAGGAAGGCGAAACCAGTCCGTGTGTCTAAACACACTGACCTAAATGTGTCTAAACACTCTGACCTAATCCAAACATTCTGTTTACGGAAGCCACCCGTTTATTTAGATTCGAACTTGATTGCCGGGTTGCTATTTGGCTCCAGAGAAAACCCACGCAAAACGCTTCTTTTCCAGATGACGAAATTTTCCACCTTTGATTAGCAAAGAATTATAAGACTTAATTGATTATCTTTTTTGTCTTCAGGAGTACCACACTGGTCTTGGTTTTTTAATTTATTTGTATGTGTAATAAACAGTTGGAGCATTAGATGGAAATTATTATTTTGATCCTTGGCTCCCTACGTGCCATAACGGCTGTCCCGGATAATCGGCTGAGATTTAGTTGAGACCGAATTATTTCAAACCTAGAATTTTTTTTTTTTAATTTGCTCATTTTTTGACGGTGTCTTTTTCTGATTTTGAACATTCATAGTGGCAATAGGGATGGTTATCATTGTGTGTGTGGTAGAAATACTATTTTTTTGTGGTCCGCTTTAAGCATCACACTTCTAAAGGAAGCATATATTCAAATAATGTATAGCCTACAAACCTGCAATAAGATTACAGGTTTGTTTCCTTCCCCGACGTTGACCCAGAAGATTGACAGCCTGACGAGGGCTTGCCAAGAAGGGCCGAAATATCGCTGACGAAGAATCGTAGATGACGTATCCGTTGTATACATTATTTGAATATATGTTTCAAAGTCAGCTTGGGCTGAAAGAATTTTTAAAGGAAGAAGGACACTCCCGATGAAAAATTTACCTCAAAATAGTACTATGAAGTAGTACGAAAAAGTTGCATGCAGTACTAACGATGCTACTACATGCTTCTACTTCAAGGCTACCGTGTTACTGCATACTACTATATGCTACTATTATCAAGACTGGATTCTACTATGGCAAGACAGGATGCTACTGGATGCTACTACATAAGATTGGGCCAGTCTGATGCACATTAAATGATAGTATTCTTTGCAATTACATAGTATTACATGCAAAGTTTTCGTACTACTACCATACTACTACGCAGGCTACAAATTTTTCATCGGGCTTACTTCAGGTTCAGTTGATAGAAGTGTGACTAGAGGGGGTGACAACTTCTTTGTGAGGTTGACAGCGAAGTCTCCATCTAGCGGCATCATTTCCATCAGCTTCATCAGCACCTTGACGGCAGAGAGTACAACGGCAGCATTAGCGTGGGCCAGGCGAGGGGTTATGCGCTCGCAAATGCTGAAAAAAGAAAGTCATGAGAATAATCAATCAAAATCAAATCGTTTATTGACAAACCAACTTCATAGCTTTCTTCGTCAGAAGATGCTAAATTACGCTGGTCATACAGTAATAAAATAAATATTTACACTAATTATTCACTTTGTTAAAAATCTCTATAAAAGGGCACAAACGAGTTCAGGAACCTTGAAGCTCGGCCCCTGACAGGTACTAGTTTGCTTTGCTGTCTCGTCCTGCTATTTTTTGGAGCATCAGGGGGGATAACGGGTAACATAAACAAAGATAAAGACATGCAAACTTCTCAAAGACTCGACCAGTCCAGCGAGTAGTCCATAGGGAGAGCCAACTCTCGGGAAAACAGGGTACTTAGAATCACATCGTGAACAGTCGGGAATTCCGCTCAACAGAGCACCCCCAAACTGACCTCGGTCACACAAAATTTCGGGAAAACTGTGCCCCATTCTTTTTAGTAAATATAAGGTTTGAAGCCACGCTAACTTTTCTATTTCATTCTTTTTAGTTGGCACCCCCTCGCTCTGTACTGATTATCAAGAATGTATACAGACACATTATATCATAATCCCATAATTGCATATAATAAATGGAAAGACAGATCTATTGCAGCCCACGGGCCACGGCCGTCTCCAAATTTTCTCTACTTAATACTATGTTCCTATTCTAAAAATCCAACTCGTGTGTCGCTAATGTTACAGGAAGCGCACCATTCTCTTAATAATATTCAGAATCATAATCTGAACCGGATATCCTTTCGCACTAAAATGCAAGCATTGGCCGTAACGCGTCAACTCGCGAAAGACACGATAATCGCTATTGCAAGATGTCTCGTAAGGAGACTTTGTTGGTGCAATGTGATATAAAAAAAAAACAAGAGCTGAAAGCTCATATGGCACTTGTAAGAACAGTTAGCATGTTTGTCAGATACGGTTTGCAGTTGTCAAGGTTGCATCTCTCTCCCGATATTCATTTCATCAGAGACTCGGCTTGATCTACTAAATCTGAAATGGTTATTCCACTCACTGATAACTGTTTTTCCCACAACGATGATCGGATCGGGGGAGGGACTATTTTTAAGCCAATCTGACAGAGTCCCTAACATGCCTGCCAACTTTCATGGTCATAGCATAGACTGTCAAGTTTCATGGTCATAGCACATTTGGAAGTACCCCAGCTCGTGATGACCAGAATTGTGGAAAACCCTCGCAAACTCCCCCAACTGTGACAAGATTCGGTCCTGTTTTGTCAGTACTGTCTCGTATTGTCTCTACGACTTATGCTTGTTCTTTCCTCCAAGTCCCATCCCGATCTCTCGATTCAAAGCTTTTCACGAGATTTCTTGCACCCCCCCCCCCCCCCAGTTATTGGATTCGTTACGAACTTGAAATTGATCATCTGAGACACTTGTTCTTGACACTTGTCAAGTTTCATTCACGTCCGATCACCCGTTCTAAAGTTATGCATGTCACAAGATGCTGGATTCCCCATCCCTCCACTCCCCCCAACATCACCGTATCGGGGAAGGAACTATTTTCAAGTCGATCTAGGAGAGTACCTAATCTGTCTGCCAAATTTCATGGTCATAGTACATCTGGAAGTATCCTAACTCGTGATCACCGCGGAAATCCAAGAAACCCCCTCCGACACCCTCCACTGCGACACGATCCGGTCCTATTTTGCCAATACAGTATCTAGAGTTAATGCTCGTTCTTCCCTTCAAGTTCCATCCCGATCCCTCGACCCTAAGCATTTCATAAGATTTCCGGTCCCCCCTCTACCCCCACCCCCAGTTATCGGATTCGGGTAAATTGTCAAGTTTCATGCATGTACGGTTACCCGTTCCAAAGTTATGTATGTTTCTAGTTTCAGGATTCCCCATCCCTCCACTCCCTCCGCGATGGCTGGATCAGGTAAGTGATTATTTCCAAGTTAACCTGGTCGGTTCCCCCATATGCCTTCCAAGTTGTATTGTCCTAGCTTATGTGGAAGCGTTTCAGGAAATTTCCGGTGCCCCCCTCCAGCCCCGCCCCCCCCCCCCCCCCAGGTATCGAATCTGGTCCGGATTCGAAACTGAATATCCGAAACACTTGTTCTTGACACATGTCAAGTTTCACGCATGTCCGATTCCCCGCTCCAAAGTTATGCATGTTAATAGTTTCCGGATTTCCAATCCCTCCGCTCCCCCCCCCCCGATGATAGGATCTGGAAAATGATTATTTCCAAGTTAATCTGGTCGGTTCCCTGATATGCCTGCCAAGTTTCATTGTCCTAGCTTATGTGGAAGTGTTTCACGAGATTTGTTTACTTTAAGTTTAGTTGGCATTCGTTCTGACCACTTACGTCTTCCTTCAATCTTTAAACCGTATGTCTTCCCGCATTCAATTCTAAATACATCAAGTCGTAGCTCAGTCGTAGAGCATTGGACCCACGGCAAAGAGGTCCGCGGATCGATACCGCATTTGGGCAGCGCTCTTTTTGCTTCCTTTAGCTCCCCTTTTGCTACCGTTGTTCCTAGTTTCCGGACTCCCGGATCCGGGGAAAGTCGGACTGGGGAAGTAAGGTAAGGTACAATTTTAATGGCAAATGTAATTAAACCTGGTGTTTCTCAAAAGCATCAGACATGCCAGTGGCATAAAAAACGACGCTTCACTAATTCTGGTGGGTTTGTAAAAATGCTTAATACAATTCTAGCCTAAGACATTGTAAAGGAAAAAAAAAGAACACCTATCATCAACACTAAAATTTAGGACAAGACGAGAATTTACGACTACAGACATATGGTGTTTATTTGTAAGTTGATCTGGTCGGGTCCCTGATATGCCTGCGAAGTTTCATCGTCCTAGCTTGTGTGGAAGTCCCTAATCTATATCAACCCCAATAAAGGTTCAACAACAAATTATGCCAACCCCTTCGACCTTCGATAGCTCTAGCTCTCTCCGAACGAATTTAAGCAAAGAATGACTCATCCACGAGCAGAGCTATAGAAGTGTGAAGAAACAATGACCATCCAGGCGTAGAGCTATACTAGTGTGAAGAAAGGGGTAGGGTTTGACAAAAACTAGAAAACGTGTTTCAAGAGATTTCGGGTGTTCCCCTCCAGCCCCCCCCCCCCCCAGTTATCGGATCCGATCCAAATTTGACAGTGAACATCCAAGACACTTGTTCTTGATACCTGTCAAGTTTAGTGCACGCCCGATTATCCGTTCCAAAGTTATGAATGTTACTAATTTTCGGATTCCCCATCTTGCCACTCCCCCATTTATGGTCGGATCGGGGAAGTGATTATTTCCAAGTTAATCCGGTTGGGTCCCTGATATGCATGCCAAGTTTTATCGTCCTATGTCATGTGGAAGTGCCCAAACTAGCAACATGCGGACAGACAGACAGACATTGCGATCGCTATATGGCACTTGAGTAAGCTCAAGTGTCATAAAAAAACAATCAAGAAAGGAGAATGTTCCACGCATGCCACGCGCTGTACAGTCATCAAGAGTATTCCAAAAATCCGTCAATAATTAACATGCACAGCGTCAGAAGCGTCTTACCTCTGTGCCTCCCTCTCGTCCTTTGGTGTGTAGGTGGCGATAGCATCGAGGATGAAAACTTGACCCCACTCGGTGCATTCGTTCAAGGCTGTTAGGAGCTTATTGATGATTTGAGTGTTCATTTCCACCAATGGGACTCCAGTGCTGCTCGCTTCGTTAATCTCAGAAAGGGCCGCAACTGCGTTGGCAACAACCTGAAGTCAAAACCCGTAACATTAGAACGACGCACAATAGAGGTATATCAATTTGAACAGTTACTTAAATGTGAACAGTGCAGTTTTGGGCTGAATGGTAGAATGAAGATCGAAAATACCTATTCAGGAGTTTTCAGAGGGCCTTAATTACCTACTCTGGCCAACTCATAGTTGACTTTAGTCACTGCAAGTGCATGCAAATGGCAAAGTCGAAAGTCAACAAACGTTCACATAAGCATACCTCTACTACAAACACAATTCTGTGCTAAACAAAAATGGCTTGCGCGCATATATTTTTCTTTTACTAATTACTAATTCTAGTTTTATCTGCGAAAACAACAGGAGTTACGCAGTCAGCTTGGGCTGAAGGAATATACATTTTATAAGTAGTGAACTGAAAGACAAAAATGCTCGTCATCCCGGCTGAGGAGCATTTTTGTCTTTCAGTTCACTACTTAAAAAACGTTTCAACCTCAAGGGCGTCTTCCCCACTAAATTATATATTTGGTTTTCCCAATGAGACCCCGCCTTGTGGGTCCTGGTATGTCTACGTGGCTCCGACAATGGAGTCCTAGACTTCAAAATTATATTACAAAAAAAAAACAAAAAAAAAACTGTTTCTGGATTATTGGTCACCGTATTATAAAAATATACATTATTGATTTGCATGCCCCAAATTGCTTACCATTGGGTTCGAGTCCGACAGGAGCTCCTTCAGCTGATCCAAAAAGCCCTGATCTTCTACAAGTGTGGCTGAGATATCATGAAGCTTTGCAACACAGACTGCAGCCGTCTTCCTCACGTATGGATCTTCATCCTTTAAGCACTTCCTTAGGGGCTCACAGAGGTATTCCGTAATTTTGTCAACTCGAATGCAGCCCATTGTGCGGACAGCTAAAGCTCGGATGAGGGGGTTTGGGTCCTCACAATCCTGAAAATAAAATAGGTCGTGGATAAACTGTGAGCGTGTTCCACCCTACTTCCCGTATTTTACTACGCATGACGTCACGAGTCCTGGCTTCTTGGCGTCAAGGCTGGACCACATGTTTCTATTTTCAGCAAAATATCGTGCCACGGAATGATCCGGCCAATCACGTCAAAGATATTCGTAGTTACCACGCTTATCACGGTCCCGAGACTGGTAAGCAAATAGTTACTATTTCGAGAAGGTTGGAACGGTCAGCGTAGTAACTTTTCACGAGGTTGGAACGAAAATAGTAACTAATAGCTACTATAGAGGGTGGAACTGGAACACGCTCTGTACATAAACAACTACAACCACAAGCTAAAAATGCCCTGAAACCTCACACGACATGCTTTGAACAGTCTTGAATTTTAAACAACCTAGATTTTTTTAACATGGTCATTTTGTTCACCAAAGGGGAACAAATTTGCATTAACTCTTGTCACAAATATCAGAAAAACATCATTTTTCTGCACAATTTTTTACAGGGGGTTTAAACCTTTCCTTACGGATTGCCTTCTTTCTATGTTAGAGGCGGCATCTACTGAAAAGGCGAAACAAGATTTGGGCAAAAACAGATACTCTGAAGTCGAAATGTGTTGTCAAATAGACCAGATACGTCACTACCGGGGGGAAGAGGGCAAGGTATTTTACTGAGTTGCTGGTCATTCTTGCCAGCTGTTTTTTCACCAATAACTGTGACACCATAGATTTACAAACTCAATTTATTTTACCGAGTGGCCAGCAACATTGGTGTGAGGGGGGGGGGGGGGGGGTGAACCTCCCCCACCGTATCTGATGCCACCGCATCAGACACAAGTAAGTAGATAATGTGGCTGGTGGGTCTATGCATGGGGCTTTTCTGGAAGGCAAGTACCGTTCTTAACTGTGATCTAAAACAAAATAAGAGAAGAACTAGAGGGAAGAAATTGTGTTATCATGGAAAATCTCATTGTAGACCAGATACATGTAAAACAAAACAATGAACTGAGCAGCGGCAAATGAAGTACTTATTTCTGTCTGACCAAAAAAAGGGCTTTACAAAGACTGTCCACAATTCTGCAAAGTTTAAGCAACGGTACAACTGAAGAACCATCAATAGTAACAATAAGTTAAGGCTAGGAATCATTACTCACTTTAACGAAAGTGTTAACTGCCATGATCGCCATATCTGGTTGACTCTTTGCATAGTTCATCAAGTACAAATAGACAAGCTTTTTCAGCTCCAGATTATCAGTTTGCATACAGTTGACCACATCAGGAAAGAGTGCCGAGACATCCTTTCCAACTGTCATGGAGGCAATGACCTTCTTGACTGCCTCCCTCTTCTTTTCCTTTTTGTCACTGTTCAATTCTGACTTGAGTTCGAAGATCTCCCCCTTCTTTGTAGTGGTGAAGTATTTGGCATCTGTCATTGTTGCTGGACTAGAAACTAAAGAAAAATCTCCATCAATAAACAAGGTTTTTGTGTTAGCTCAGTGTACCAGGAGTGAAAGACAATGATCCACATGACCAATCATACCCAACTTCCTGTGATTATTAAGTAGAAAATGGCCTGGCTTTAGTGAGATGACAAAGCAAGATATCACAGATGGTTTAGCTCAAAGACTCTTAATTAGATGTCTAGATAACATTAGTTCTCCCCCCCCCTCCCCCTGGGAAAACCACAGCTAAAAATGAAGTACCCAAATCAGGCAGGGAGAAAGAGAAAAAAGGTTCTGAACAGATCAGAAGCATTAGTTAGCAGCAAAAATCATGCATGCTTACCGAAAGCTCTCTTAGACTCAAGTGCAGGAGGGGTCTCTGACCTTGAATTAAACTTAAATTGGCCTCAAAATGTTAAAATAGAATTTCTGTGCAGTCTTATCTTTAGTAGCAAATTCTTATTATTTTCAAACAGTCCATTCAAATTATTTGCCTTTTCGTTTGGTTGAACTTGTTAGTTACATTTTTTTCTTTTACCTAGCAGAAACAGTTGAATGGAGGATATAACTAATACATAGAAATACAAGAATCCTCTAGACAGGGGATTTGTTTCTACCAAAGCGAAGCTAGGGAATTTCCTGCTCATAAGATATAAGAACCCATTTCCTGCCCTAATCGTCCACTACACTTTCCAAAGAGCGACAACCATACCATCATCCGAATTATCATATGTTTCCATTTTATCTTATAGCTGCACAGCACAAGGTCATGACAGACAATCAGAATCAGAAGAAACGGCATCATCTGATCATTGTCACATGTGATGGTGGCCCTTATGCCCGGGCCCCACTACAGACACACCTGTTCGTAAATCGATCTCCTTCAACCCGCTCATAAAATCTGGGATGGATAAATCCATCTCCTGTTTTAATTTGTTATGAACAACCAATGAGAGAGGAGCATCCTAAAACATATTAAAACTGGTCTTAAAAACGTCTAAAAACCGAATTACGGAGACTGAGTTTACAGATAATTAGCAAATTCTGGTCATACAAGGTCTGTGTAATTACTATAGTTAAGCTAAAGTTTGACAGTCTCACCAAGTCTAACTGAGTCTAACAGCAGTCTACATAAAGGCCTAAATCATTAAATCTCTAGGCTAGCCTAATTGTTGGCTAATTAAGTTTGACTGGGTTTGACAGGAAGTTCAAAAAATTATTTCTATGTGCCCCAGATGTGCCCTAAAAATCATCATCCAATGCCAATGGTGCCTGACTTCCACCACGCTGGCCTAGCCTTAAATCTTAATGTATTTTGACAAACAAACAAATGCAGTGCATAAAGACTAGAATAGACCTATGCCAAAAAAGATATCAAGTGCAACCTTTCACACTAAGGATTAAATTCGACATTTCTGGTTCTGAAGAGCAGGAAAACTTACCAGAATATGGAAAACGATTTGTTTAGTTGGTTTATGGTATAGGAACCAAATTCCGATATTTCCCGATTTCAGTTCTTCTATTTCTTCTACGTCTACGATATGCCTTGAGACCTGCCAGAGAGGTTTCAAAGAGAGCCATCAGGGAGGGCAGAGAGTGGGGGGTAAAACCCTGGAGGACTGTTCAACATTGAAGAAAACGACTGTATCTATAACGATAACTTTATTTTATTTTCTCGTACTGCGTAAGCAATACAACTAAATGTTTTAGTTTCCGAAGCTGTTCTGCAACCGCGTCGTTCCTTTTCATTTGATTTTTTTTTTGTGTCTGTTGACGTTTCCCTCGAGAATTATTAAGTCGTCCTGCCAACCACAAATATACACAGCGTGGTCTTTAGCCGACCTGTTCGCTGTATTCCATATTCGCTATCGTTAGAAATTTTCTATAGAAAAACCGGAAATTCCGACTAGTTGGATACAATGAAGGCATATTCTCGCTATTCCCCGAGGTCTCCCCGGGGAATCAAAGGGAACGGCGAGAATAGAGGGAGTAACTCCACGCGGACTCCGTATACAGAAACAGCGAGAACACGGGGAATGCTTCTAAAATGGATTTTGTTCGAAAAAAAATATGCAGTTGACGAAATTAGTCTGGAGCCACTTTATTTGTGGTTCTGTTTATTCTGATTGTTTTCAATTAGTTTTACATTGCACCAACACATCAAAAATTTATTCCCCTCCGAATCTGAAAAGGAGTCCTTTTCGATGACGGTGATGATGATCGGAGCATTCCCCGTCCGTGGGGAATCGCGAGAATACGGGGAGTGTGTCCCCGGGGCAAACGAAAACACGGGGACTCCTCGAGTGGAGTCCTCGGGGAACGGCATACGCCTATTAGGAGTATTCTCGCCGGTACAATGTAAAATTAATTAAAAACAATCAGAACAAACAAAACCAAAAATAACGTGGATCCAGACTAATTTCGTCAACTGCATTTTTTTTTTGGAACAAAATCCATTTTGGAAGAACTCCCCGTGTTCTCGCTGTTTCTGTACGCGGAGTCCGCGTCGAGTGACTCCCTCTGTTCTCGCCGTTCCCTTCGATTCCCCGAGGAGTCCTCGGGGAACGGCGAGAATAGGCCTATAGGAGAAAATACGTTCGCCAACTAGTTCACTACACTAAGAAATTCGTATAAAAAGGCCAGAGTTGCCGACTAGTTGGCAACGATTCAAGATTTGATGTCCAACGAATATCGAAAGCAAGGGAAACCAATATAATAACTTTCATTGTACGCGGGAATTTTGTCTATCTTGTTTGTTCGTCTTTTCTCTTTTTTCTTATTTTCCTACCCCACTATTCTGTTGAAAAACATTTTGTGGATAACAAATATATTTACTGATTATATCCAACTAGTCGGCTTGTTTGACAAAGTGGAAGCCAGTCAACTAGACGGATATTCTTCAAAGACTGAAATTTAATCCGACTATTAATTGTCGATATCCTCATTAGAGAATGCTGTTCCGAATTCCGACTAGCTGAATATTTTCCGAAATTCCTATTTGACTGAAAGTGATTCCGATTTTTTTTTGTTAAAATCCTATACGAGTGGGAAAATAGCTGGATACAAAGTTTTCTCCTCTACGAATTTTTCTCTTAGGCACCTAGTCGGCATCGCGGAATTTTTTCCTAGACGAAAGTTTTTACTATAGCGAACAAGTTGGCTCAACTTTCTCCTTTTTCGGATCCCAAAACGTAAGTGACCGGAATGACCGGATACCTTTGATTTTGTAAAAGTTTCCCGTCTGTCCGTCTGTTAGCACGACAACTCTCGAAGGGGTTGAGATATTTTATTCAAACTTGGCATAAGGACTCTTTGGATCGAAGTACAGGTCAAGTTCGAAGACATCTAGGGGTGGGGGAGGGGTTTCATATTAAGGGACGAAAAAAACTTTTTTTAAAAGCTAATGAGATACTCGATTTAGGGGTACGGAGAATGCTGACTCCGCATATGAAAATTATTTTCTTGCCGGACAAGTAGTTCACCCGGAATCCGGCATAAACCGAAAATTTTTTGAAAGGCAAAAGTTTGATCTGAAGTTGATTAGAGGTTCGTATAGGGTTTAGGAGAAATGCCGAGCCCAAATATGAAATTTATTTTCTTGCCGACTAGTGATTCACCCGGAATCCGGTAAAACCGGAAATCGTGAAAATTTGAAGATTAATACCTTATGAAGTTTATAAGAGGTTCATTCGAGGTAAAAAGACATGCTGAATCCGAATATGGAAGTAATTTTCTTGCCAGACAAGTAGTTGGCTGGGAATCTGGCTACAACCGGAAATTTAGCATGAAGTTTTAAAATCCAATGATATAGTCGACATAGGGTGAGGAGACATGCTGTTGCTGCTTTCGAATATATTAAAGATCGACGAGAGATTCGGTATCGTAAGGAGACATGCTGAATCCAATTTTGAACTTTGTTTGCCAAATTTGACAAAAGAACGGGAATTTGGATCGAAAGGTCCGCCTCTCAATGTCACCAGCTCTTTTGCTCTGCATGCAGTTTGCCAAGAGTAGCCTACTGCCAAAGGAGGAATTTGGTCATGTGGTCAAGTTTGTTTGAAGTCGATTAGAGATGAGACGTTGGAGTAAACATGCATGTTGAATCCACGCCTGAACTTGGTTATAGGCTATTGGCGAAGACCGGAAATCTACAAGATTCACTGGTCTGGATTAAGTATTACAAAAAATAGGCAATATTTAGGATACCATCGAAACCTTTCGTCTTGTTAATTTTGTTGCGTAGCCAACTAGTCCGCACTGTGGGTCCAGTACGAAATTTCGTACGGTAAAGTTTGATGCAAAGCTTTCTCCAGTAAGATCTTTTCTCGTAGTCGGCACGTGGGCTTTTCTCACGTGAAATTTCATTCGGTAGCGAACTAGTCAACTAGTTACCGTACCGCGTGTATATTAATGAATTAAGAACTAGTATAACTGTAATTTCTTGTATTATCCAGCTAAAGGTGTCTCGTGCATGCCTGACTGGTCAGTCCAACCGGCAGATTCTGCCATTCATCGATGTATACCGCAAATTTTGCCTCAAATAGCTCCAATTTTATGGGCCAAGAGTGCTGAAAGCATATTTCTGAAAGTCCGGAAAATTGTTGTGTAGCTGCCAGGTAGCTGCGGAGGGGCGCAACTTCCGAAGTATCCTTTCCGAAGCATCATCAACTTGCGAGTAACTGCGACGGTCTTTACCCCTCTACAAACTACGGATTTCGAAGCTCTATGAAATCGCCGTTAAATATTAGAAGAAAGTGAAGTTCAAAACGTAAACATTAGATAGAATTTGTGTTCGAGTTAAGTGTTAGTGACCTATCCGTTTCAATCGTTGTTTTCCTTTGGATCTGTGGATTCTTGGCCAGAAATTCGTAGAGGATGGCTGAAGCAGACAAGTTGAATATTGATAGCATTATAGCCAGATTACTGGAAGGTGAGTTGTACTCTTGTCTCAGATCCTTGGATAAACGTTCTGGTACTGCTCTGAAGTTCATAAATTTGAGACTTGCATTCTGATGTATCTATCTAAAGTTCATGCCCGAACATTTGTGATGTGCTTTAGGTGTTAAATTAGGGAATATCACCGTATGCTAGGTTTATCAGTTGTTTGTGAACAATCGATAGTATTCAGTAGAGGTGCCCTTCTTATACAGTTCTCTAATTCTCATGGCCTCTTCCTTGTGTTTACTAAAATGGCAAATTGGAAATCATGAATGAAAAAACTTGGCAACTTGGTTGGCTATTATAGGATTCTAAACCAACCAATAAAAAATAGAAAAATTACAGTTTGAATTTAGGTTTGCCTTTTTTTCCCTTAAGTTCAGGAGGGGTATCCAACCTCAGACAAGATTTCAAATTCCAGAGAAGCCTTTCCTTAGGAATAATCTATCTTGCTTAAAAAGGAACCAACAAATATGACAAACATACTAGGGTCATAGGACCAGTTATCAGACAAACTTACTTTTTTTCTGACTTAAAATACCCTAGAACTCGCAATTTTCAACTTACAAACTCCAAATTTACACTGTTAGAAATCGCACATTTTTGGCTTTTTGAATATTTCGCTGAAGAAAAAATCCGATGAAACAAAGTTTCAAAATCCCTCGGGACTGTTACGGTGACTATCTGCCATCACCTCGGACATAACGTTTTAAGCAAACTTTCGTTTCGGACATTCACTTGTCCGAAACTTGCTCTTGTTCGGACACTTGTTTGGACTTGCACCCGTGCCCGAAAATTTGCTAAACTAGCCCAGAATTGGAGATTCTGAAGCATAAAATAAATTGTTTCCGCACTTGCATCATTTTGTGGCAGTAAAAGTGAAGATTCTTACACACCGTCGGAATCGGAAGAAGAAGATGCATCTAATGGCCTTGTTTCCATTTTTCTAACTCATTTGGTTCAGGAGTAGTGACTGACGCACAATGAAAAATGTGTTGAAAGTAGGCTTGTCCGAAAATAAAACGTGTCCGATAACAGGTCCTGTGACCCTAGATTGAAGCTAATTGAATGGTTTACATATTGAATAAACTAATATTGCTTCAGTATTTCTAGCTAAACATAGTTTTCTTATCAAACAAGATCCCTGCTACAAAATGATGAAAAAGGTAGAGTTAACAAAGTCAATAGCCAAAAATCCCTTTTCAAAGCAGCTTCAAAACAAAGAAAAGGCACAGAATTTGAATATTTTTGGAGACACGACTGTTCAAACGTTTTTACACTACCTCGATTTTTGCTGTCAAAATGTTCAAAAGAGCATGTACATTTCATTTGAAAGTTATTACGGCAAAAATCGAGGTAGTGCCAAAACGAGGTCAGGTAACCCTCCTGTAGGTTAGCCCCTAAAAGCACCATCAGCGGTAGCACAAATTTACCAAATTTTGCATGATGAAAAGATGAATTGCTGTGCATTTCTAATATTTGCTTTTCAGTTTATTACTATCCAAAACAGCTTTCAAAAAAATATTTAAAAACACCATGGCATTCAGGACCAAATTACCTATGATGAGGCCAGCAGTAAGATGGTCTAGCTAACATGTATCATCATTAATATCCCATGTAAACTCAGGTATAAAAAATTAACTGAACTTGCCTAGAAAACTCTGTTCATAGCAAGGACTGAATATTCATGACCAGCTACATCAGTATCACTGTCACACCTTCTCGGATAATCTGCTGCAGCTTAATTGAGTGCCAAAAACTAACACCCAGTTTCAGTAAAAATAGCAAGACAAAATGGCAACCGCCATGAGTTGACCTTATGTCTGGCTGTATCACATCATGATTCTCAGAGTTTCTACGCAACAGGATTAATCCGGGACTGAGTTTTTAGTATTTTCAAACCAATAATTCGGATACTTAGAATCAAAGCCAAAGTTCAGTAGAATCACATTCCAATGACCAAAGGCTCAGAATTTGAAAGTTCTTTATATAGTAGCTACCCTACTCTAAGTATTCTTTGCACTCAGTAAAAAGGAACAGAAGGTTTATTGTTTGGTTTAAATCCCATCATACGTTGTGGTGCTATTGAAAATAAATAATTAATGTCTGATCTGTATCGTAAGTGGGTTGCTTTTTTTTTGCTGTATGCTTGTGCTGATGGCTGTTAAACTGGAGTTTCAGCACATAGGGTAAGAGATCAAGTAACACAAGTAACCATAGATTTGAATCTGTATCAAACTAGATATTTCTGGTTTTCCTATCTCAGAATTTTCAAAACACATTTCTAGAATGGTTCCATGGGAGTTTGTATGTGACCTCTAAATTCTGCTAAAAAATGTTACAGGAAATTTCTTTGCAGTCCTGACTAGTTTCTAACTGCCAAGAAGCAGAATTATTGACCTAGGACCCAGTTAGGACTGAAAATAAATAGTTGCATTTTTGCAGATACCATGGTATCTGTTATCACGGTAACCGGATGTGCAATTAGTCGTTTTTGCAGTGATACCCAGTTGCTCTGCAAAAAACGACCACTGCCGAAATTGCACTTCGAAGCCATCCGCAAAGAAAAACTGACATCCATATACATCACTAAGTTCCGAGCTTCTTTCTCACCAATTTGACAAAACCCTAGTCTCTGTTGTTGGTCATGATGAAAGTGAGATGCCTCTTTCAGATACCAGGATCAGTTACCACAGTCATCAGATACCACGATAACTACCCAGATACCAACTGCAAAACGACTTTAGACTGTGGCATCAGATACCATGGTATCTTCAAAAACACAGCTGATATTCTTTTAATATTTTCGAGTCCTATTTCATGGTCATGGAAATTTGAGGTTTGGTACCTCTTCTGTAGTTACTTAAAATACAGAAATTCATCAGTTGAGACAGAAACAGCAAAATAATATGATAAGTATCCATAGATTCTGTATCCTTTGTATGATTGTAAAGCTTCAAGAACTCAAGAGCTGGAAGCTCATATGGCACTTGCAAGACTGGGTCAGATGGAAGTGATGGTCAAATTATTTATTGTTTTTTTTTTTGTATTTGTTGATTTCTAAGCAAAACCCTTGAGGTAAAAAGGATCATGTGCTCATGGGGACCGTGAAAAAGTACATTATTTTTTTTTTACTTTGCGGCTAAGATGGGTTCTTTAAAGGATGGTCGGATCAGAGAGTGACGATGTCTAATACCAAATGATGTCAAGTTTCTAATGATCCAGCATAGTTTTATCGTCCTAGCACATCTGGAAATACCTTAACTCACGATCACCGGAATTCCGTACACCCCCTACAGCGCCCCCCCCCCCTCGGTACCCGAATCCGGTCCGATTCTGTCACTGATGCACCTAGGACTTGTGCCTGTACATCCCACCAAGTTTCATCCATTGTAACTATACTGATCATCCCAGTAACATGTACTCATACATTGTTTCCTATCTTTAGTTCGCGGCTCTAGACCTGGCAAGAATGTACACTTGACTGAAAATGAGATCAGAGGACTCTGTTTGAAATCCAGAGAGATCTTCCTGTCCCAGCCAATCCTCTTGGAGCTTGAAGCACCGTTGAAAATCTGTGGTAAGTTTTCAGTAACATAACATTAGTAGCTTCCTGTAGCCCACCTTGGGCCATCACCATCTCGAGCAAAAGCTAACACCAGAAAATGTTTCTTGCAGAACATTGCTTTTGAAGATCTTTTTTAAACTCTTTCTCCCTTTTGAAATGAGCAGTCCTTTCCTAACCTTACGAGATTTTAGTATTGTATACAATCAGAAGGATTGATATTTTTTCTGGTGCGCTGTTTTTTGTTTAGCCCTGTTTTTTATCATGTTAACAAAAATAATTGTTAAAAAACAGGCCAAACTCTGGTAGATGATTACCATGATTCTTACGAATTTTTAAAATACTATGCGGTTTTGAATTGTTGCCAAGTCTCTTTAAACCAGACACAGTTGTTCAGGCATTTTGTGGATATTTTATATGATGTATGAGCTTAGTGTTGTTTCTTCATAAGAATAATGATAAAATGCAAAAAAAGGCCATTGGCCTCTAAAGGCTGACTTCGGTCCACCATAGCACCAGTAAGAAAAGCTCCAGTAGTATCAGATTTTCATGCTCATAGATTGCAGACAGGAAGCCTTCTATAAGAGTGACCTAGCAGAAAGCCGACTCTCTTAGCGTTGTATATATCAAAAAGACAGAAAACAGATAACTTCTTTAGTATTTTCTTAAGCGAAATTTCTGCCTTTCTTGGCAAACTGTTCCTAGATGATCCATTCGTTTTTGAGTCATGGGCTGAAGGAGTAATAGTTACTTAGCTTTATGCTTAGAGTAAAGAGATGAATATTAATAATTTATTTAGTTGCGTTATTGTAGATACCATGGTATCTTATACCACCGTGACTGGATCTGTATGTTGTTGTTTTTGCAGTTACGACGGTATCTGATATAGGGTTGCTTTCCAAAAACGACAAGTTCCGAGTTTACGCTTTTGGATGTGCCTTCCCCCCAAAAAAACAACACAACAAAAGCTAATATAAACTCACACTACAAGTGTCACCAATTTGACAAAAACTTAGAGTTTGTCACCTATTTAACAAAAACTTAGGCTCTCGTGTTTGCGATGAAGAAAGTGAGATGATTTTTCAGGTAATACGATCGGTTATTACGGTCGGGGCCGTGGTATCTTAATAATCAGATACAGTAGTACTGAACAGATCAATCAGTAACTGCAACGACTTTTGAGATGTGGTATCAGAGACCTTTTGTAACTGCAAAAGCTAGAATGGGACATCAAATATCATAGTATCACGAAAAGGCTCTCTCGCAAGGTAGCTACTGTGGTTGAAAAGCTGCAGCCAATCAAATGTGCCCACCAGAGGTTCGCAAAGAGTCTTGTCCCTTCATTTCTAAAGTTGTATTACAAAGCGTAAGCTGAGCTGATAGTTAAATTTATGACGTTATTTATGACTGTTGTAGCCTCATAGGTTGTATTTATGACTATACCAAAGATACGGCGTAAGCCATGACAGGTTTTTGGTGAATAAAAAGATATACCAATCTATCTATCTGCAAAACACAACCATTGAGATCTCATAACACTACCCAAAGAGGAATGGTTTCTGAGATTCGACATTTCTATGTTCTAGGTGACATCCACGGGCAGTACTATGACTTGCTTCGTCTCTTTGAGTATGGTGGATTTCCTCCCGAGTCCAACTACTTATTCCTTGGTGACTACGTTGACAGAGGGAAACAGTCGCTTGAGACGATATGCCTGTTACTAGCCTACAAAATTAAATATCCAGAGAATTTCTTCCTTCTCAGAGGCAACCATGAATGCGCATCCATCAACAGAATATACGGATTTTATGATGAGTGTAAGTATGCTTTAGTTTTTCGAGAACACTTACTTACTTCAAGTTAAAGCACAGCTCTTACTTGAAATGACCTTTTTCCTATAAAATGGATCAGAAAAAACGTTTTCGAAATACCATTACTTTCCACCTGAAACTAGCTATTCTCTTGTTAGCGCTTGTCGACTGTATCCAGCCTTCCTGCTCTCCGACACGGCGGCCGGGCGCAAAACATTTGAAAACTGAAAGTGCCTTGGTTAAAAAGTGGGAAAACTAAGCAACTAAAAGAAGTAATAACCAGAAGATTATCACGTCCTAATGTGTGAAAGAGTTGTCGTGGACAATGAAGATTCCGGCAAACTTTTCGTTGGGTGACGGGAATACTCGGCAAGGCCGAAACGCGCAAAAAAATCGTAGTTACGAAACGAAACAATGGAGAAAGGTCGGAATTTTAGAAGCTTATAATTCCATATGGTAGCTAAGTTATATTTTAAAAGGCAGAATACGCAAGTTAAATTTTTTTTTAATTTTACACAAAAATACAGATACATTATACAAGCACTGTGGCAAAAATTCGAACATGCAGTGCATGTTAAAAATTTACTATAATAACAACAACTACGTACCCTATAAATCTAACAAAAAATAATATAGCTTAATTTATACTTACTTGTGTCAGGACGCCAGCTGTGCAGCTCTCCCAGGTGACAGCTGACGGACCAAGGCATGCCATGAATCTCGGGCTTCTGTGAATGGCGTCGAGATTTGAAGCCAGTAGGTATCCCATCTCGTCCCATGCCGGCGGAAGCCTCCGATGGGCTCGAGGTCTTCCTTGAGGGTTCTTAGTCACGTTTTACGCTGACCTCCCCGGTGTTTCTTCCAACCGGGCATCGGCGGTGTCTTTTCTAAAAGGTTAAAGTTTAACCGAATATGGCTGAGATCCGACAGTCTAGCTACGTGTCACTTATTCACCTTAATGGGCCTGAAAACCTGAAAAAAGTCCGTTTTTGTTTGCTGTTATCCAAAGATCATCCAATTTCATCAAATCAACTTATTCTTTCGGATTTGTGGTACCTCTATGTCCTTTTCCCTGTACACTTGAAGTATTTACCAACTACAAATGTAAGCCATTGCCGAAATCTGAATGTCAGATTCCTTGTAAGACATATCTTAACATTGTCGTCCTATTTTCTACAGGCGTAAATTTTCCGAGCTTAGCATCTTCAACCCAGGAAACGCAGGCTTTCTTGATATAAAAATTCTCTGTGTCTGGATGAATTTTTCTTTGTCATGCAAGCAGCGCACACTAAACATCCCGGGTGAAAAATACAAAATCGCTTAGATGAGTCAAAATATTTCAGTGTATCCAAATATCAGATGTAAAAATAAGCTGCCTTTTCAGTTAAACTTTAAAAGCGACATTTTTCTCGAAATTGAGTTGTTATTGTTAATTCGTAGCCCACGTCCCAAACAAGTTATGACACTAGTTACACAGTTAAAAGAAAACTTGCACAATCAGACGGACTAAAGGATGATGGGGTGAAAGTCAAGAGGGCGAAAGTTCAGCTTATCCACAGCTATTTCCTGCTTGTCTGGTAGAAATTTCAGCCAAATCGAAGCAACCGCTACGCAGATACTGAGTTTTCTTTCTCGGACATTCAGGCCCTTCCTTGCCTAAATGTGGAAGTTTAGTTTTAGTTTTTAGTTTAATACTCTTTATAATACAAACCAGCTTTTACATGCTAAACTGCATGAACACACTTTTTTTTAACCCTCTTAACATCCTTTGTACATGTAGTGATACTTCTGACTGCAGGAAAGCACGATTCGGCCTGTGGGGGCAGTAAAAAAACACACAAAAAAAAAACTTCACTTTACAATAATTTTTCACATACTTTTTCAAAAATAGAGAAGAAAACTGAAAGACGAAGAACAAAGAGAAATGAAGGAAGAAAGCAAAGAAAAAACAAACAAACAGCAACAACAAACAATAAGTTGGAAACCATGCCGTCGTACCAAAATCAACTAATCAACTTAACAAATGGAGTAAAATTTTATCAATGGTTTTTCGGTTTGGGTGGAGGCAAGGTTTTGTGTAATTTGAAAAATGTCGCCTGTTACCTTTTGGAAAGATACAGTCATGGAGAACCATGATGCTGTGCCCCTAGAAAGACCTACTAGAGAGATCTTGCTTTCATTTCTTATTTCAATGAGCCAGTGTTTATGTACCCGAGGTCATTATCAGATACCCCTGTCTGTGGCTGCTGCGGTGACTGATGTGGCCACCCCCTACCCGTGGCTAGGGTTTCCACACCGGTAAAATGTTTCGTGCTACTGAGGAAAAAATATTCTATTATAGAAAAAGGCTGTTTTAATACAAAATTGGCGCTGCAACAATTTGATGGATGATTATGTGGAAAACTACTCAGATCAACCTGCGGAGAGCACTATTCCTCAAAATGTGCATTTAAAGTGAAAAGTAGTCAGAACAGAACATTTTTTTTTTTTTAAGTTTTAGGTCCAGCCAGTAATTCAGTCTAGATTGTCGCGCATTATGTTGATTTTTACTTGTCTTGTTTTTTCCGTTCCGTGTTGGCTTTTGCATTTGGTGGGTCATAAATTAAAAAAATATATAAGATATTCTCTTGAAGGAAAATGATTCTGACATGTTTTAATAGGTCTATTTTTTAAAGTGCTACTT
This sequence comes from Branchinecta sandiegonensis, assembly GCA_030848855.1. Lineage (NCBI taxonomy): Eukaryota > Metazoa > Arthropoda > Branchiopoda > Anostraca > Branchinectidae > Branchinecta > Branchinecta sandiegonensis. The sequence goes on along the minus strand of JAUPMV010000016.1, from coordinate 15,427,853 downwards.
TTAGAAAAAAAAACACAAAAATAGTACTTTCGGGCTTCCCGTTGCAACCCTGCCTCTGGCTACTGCATGCTGGAAACCAAATTGTCTTGAATTTCTATTTATTTCGCGAGGAGGAACATCATTGTGCTGCCGTCTATCTTTCTTGCCCCAAGTTTTTTGTCTATCGTTACTACGTGACCCAGTTGTTGAAAAACAAAATCAGAATAATAATGCAGTCCGTTCAACTCCGAAGTTAGGCACAACTTTTTGGTAATCCTGCCAGCCTAGCTTATCCCAAAATCTATAAAAGAATGGTTTCAGCTACACACTTGTTCTTAGAGCTTCGTAAGCTGTTGCGTGTTCATCTTGACGTGTAGCAATTCATTGCGTGCTAGATATTCATAGGTTGTCGCGCAATGGTGCGTGTTCTCCTGTGCTGGGAAAAACGCTCTTTCCGTCTTCTCGTTTTCCCGACAGATCGTTAGGACTTACTCCCACGTTCTTAAAGGAAGACTGGCCAAGATGTCGTTTCTACTAAGATGTTCTGTGATGATTGGCCACCATAAAACTCAGCTCCAAACTCGGATCCATTTCCAACAAGTTACACAAGCTCTTTTTAGCCCCTTGCCGTGGGTGACAAACAAACACGGCAAGATTTGCATAACCTTTCTCCTGACCAATAAGCTTCTCGAAGCTAAGAGAGCAAACACGGAGGGAATACCACTGTAAAATGCAGAATCACGGGAATGAGATTTGTGGAAATGTTACGAAAGTAGAGTGAACTAGTACTACTAGAAATACTAGATCGAAATTGTGTTTTCATTAAAAAAAAGGTTCAGAAATATCGTTCCAGAGTCACCGCTTCGAAACAAAATATTTGGAAACTGCGCGCGCAAAGGTTACCTGGCAAACTCGGCTGTGTCGAGAAAGTGCAAAAAAGTCGTAGGTGCTAAACGAAACAATGGTGAAAGGCGGGCTTAATCTACTAGGGGAGCTAGGAGTAACATAAAAGACAGAATAAGTACAAGGGCGCCTTTAACAAAATCTGACTAGACGTTGTTTGTTCCCCGTAGAGTATCAAAGCTGGTTTCAAATTCAAATTCACTTTATTCATCCAAAATTCATCATTGCGAAAAATAGCATAGGAAAATGTCAATAAAAATTCACGAACATACAAGTACATACTATACTATTACTTTACATAATGTTCATGCAATATACAATTTTGGTTTCTTAACTTGGTCCATAACAAAGATCTAATATTATATACAATTTGTTTGTGTTACAATAATATTCGATCCACTGGCTTTTAAATACACGTATATATATATATGTATATTCGATCGTCGGGTCAGATACTTGTGACTTCGTATAGAAACAACACACATAAACTTGGTCACGTCACAACTGATAAAATAACAACAATATAGTCAAACAGTTAAAATGCCGAATAAAATAAGGCGCAAAAGATTTCAGATATCGCTCAGATGATTGAGCTGGAGGGAGCTTCAGCTGGGTTTACTAGCAAGTTTAACCGCTCTTCTTGTGGCCCGAAATCCGGTGAAATCAGGAAGAACTGTCGGTCTCTTCTGTCAGTTTCGGAAAAAGAAATGTTAGATAGCCAATCACACCCCTTATCGATTGACTCTCAAAGAAAGGACACGTGGCATTATTAGAAAATTCCCGACCAAAATCCAGTGGCAATTCGGTGACACTAGTTAACACGAACAGTTTTTTTTTTTGAAGAACAGTGACACGGGTGCACGTATTGTTTCTCCCGAATGTAGTTTGTCCAACTGCAGAAACTGATCAATGGTTTCTGCTTGAACAAACAGAATAATTGGGGCGTACTAAATCCTTACGGTTTTGAACAAACAGACACACACAAGTTTGGGTGACGTTACTTCTTTGGACTTGACTTACTTTATTGAAGACCGGACGGTGCCATTTTCATTCACTGTAATACAAATCCTACCAACATCTGAATGTGTTTTCAGCTTTTATTGCTGGATTGGGATAACAGCCGCACCGCCCAAATTTAAAGAAAAGTCGGGGTTAATACATCTGCTTTGTAGTAAATTACTCTGTCCGAAGAAATCACAATTTTGAAAGAATGCTCTCTTTTCTGTACGTTCTTAGTTTCCCGCCACAGCCTGACCTGTCTACCACAAACCCTTGACTTTTGGATATTCTATGTCAGACGTTGGGTATATCTAGCATTTGGCGTACCCTATGTCTAACGCTGGATACCTGTTAGTACCCTGACTCTGACCCACTGTAATATAAAGTGATTATGATTGGTTGATTTCTTAGCTCAAATCATCAATGTTTATTGGGTTAGAGTATCCAATATTTGTCATAATAGTCGTAGGGTGTGCCAAACGCTAGATATACCCAACGTTTGGCATTGGGTATCCAAAAGTCGGGGGGGGGGGGAGACTGGGCCCGACTTACTAACTGCCCGAGACGGTTTGTGTTGACATAATTTGTCCCTACAGGCAAGAGACGTTACAACATTAAGCTCTGGAAGACCTTCACCGACTGCTTCAACTGCTTACCCGTCGCCGCCATTGTTGACGAGAAAATCTTCTGCTGCCACGGAGGACTGAGTCCTGACCTCCACAGTATGGAACAGATCAGAAGGATCATGCGACCCACAGACGTCCCCGACCAGGGCCTACTCTGCGACCTCCTGTGGTCTGACCCAGATAAGGTAACCCACATTTTTATTTATTTGAATTTTAGTCAGTAAGGAAAGTCTATTACCCAGAGCGTGTTCCACCCTCGTACCAATAGTAACTATTAGTTACTATTTCCGTTCCATCCTCACGAAAAGTTACTACGCTGACCGTTCCAACCTTCTCGAAATAGTAACTAATAGTTACTATTTGCTTACCATGCTCGGGAGCGTGGTAAGCGTAGTAACTACGCATCTCTGCAACGTGATTGGTCGGATTCGCCCATGGCATGATATCCTGCTGGAAAATAGAAAAATCGTTCCAGCCTTGACGGAAAAAAGCCAGAATTCGTGACGTCATACGTAGTAACTACGGTAAGTAGGATGGAACACGCTGCCAATCTTTATTGAAAAGAAGGAAAAGAAGGTGCGATCGGAAACTAAGGAAAAAAAGAAAACGAAAGAAAAAAAAAACGATGGAAAGTAGTTATTTCTTCAGCCCAAGCTGACTGGGAATCATATTTGACAATCCGTTTTGCAATGTCAGAAACAATGGAAAGAAAAACACATCAACAAGATAACTATATTACAAAGCTAACACAAAAACACAGATTCCAAGCGTGCTTCGTAATTTCAGTTGACAAATTAATGAATTGACCGTCATTTCTTATGTCCCTTCTTGTTCCTCTCCCCTCGGTATTTTACTCGTTTTTCTCAGACAAAATTCTTGTTGTTTAATGGTGGCGAGGGGTGGGGGGTACGGGGGAGTTGTAGTTTTTACACACCCTTTTGCCGTTTACAGAATTTCTATTTTACTGCATTAAAACACATATTTGTTTCAAACTTCTGAGTCTCGTCTTGTTCACCTCTGATTATGGGCAGTACCTTGGTCTTGCTTTTGGACTCGAAAACTGCCGAGTGGGAATCATAAATTAAGAATTTAACGTCTACTAAGAGCCATGTGTTTCATGTCTCTTTTGACACAATAAATAACTACTCCTTGAGCCCGAGCTGAATGGGAAAAATATATTCAAACAATGCATAAAACAGATACGTCAGCTACGATGCTTTGGCAGCGGTATTTTGGCCCTTCTTGTCTTCCTTCTTTTCTTCCTTCTCCAGCGTTGTCCCTGGAGCTCGATAGCCTAACGAGACCCTTGCCAAGAAGGGCCGAAATACCGCTGCCAAAGCGATATAGCTGACGTATCCGTTTTATGCATTGTTTGAACAGAATAAATAAAATCAGACTCGCGTACTTTGGTCAGATATTTATTTTGAAAATTCTGTTTGTTCTGTCGGTTTACTTTGAACAGTTTTAATGTAACGCAAAACTGTTCCAACACTTCCAGCGCCGTAATTTTGCCGTTTCAATTGAATCTGGCTTTAATGGTGTGTGATCGCGAATGTGCATTAATGTTTGCTATGTTTCAATATCGCCATATTCTTCGCCATTTAAAGTTAGACGACGTTCAAATTAACCTCCACTGTGTTTCTTCGGTGGGAGAATGCGGGGTAGTTGTATATGATTTGTAGTTTATACAACCTTATCTCTAACTTTCAACACATTACACACATTTCTGTTTAACTGAAAGTGAAACGAGCTTGCATCCGAGCAAGACCGGATGAGTAGCCAAGTAGGCTATTTCTTTTTTCCTGGGAAACAGCCGATAAGATAATTTGGCAGGCGTCCTACTTAGACTGGACCGTAGCGTTGATAAAATCCACATTTTTTAAAACATTTTTTAGACACTTGAAGGACATTTTGATGATTGCCGAATACTTGCACGCTTGTTCATTAGGACGTGCCAAACTCTACCTGACCTGATGGTCGGAGTTTAATCCGCGACTTTCGCAGAGGACAGGAATTGTCTGTCCCAAAACAAAATGAGCTTTGCTCATTCATGCTGCTTCCTTTTTTCCATCTTTTTGTTACGAGAGGCTACCAACTCCCCGGCACCTGTGGGGCACGCTTTTCCGGCACCAGCCATAAATTAGGCGATTCCGGATCTAAACATGCTGATTTAAATTTTTTAAGATGCAGGAACCGCTTCTGGCACCGGATACTTGCTGTGCACTAAAATCGAGAATGGGCAACCCCTCCTTTCGCGACTACGCTTGATCTCCACCGACAAGTATCGTAATCATACAAGAATTAATAAATATTAAATAACCATTTATTTATTCTTGTATATAATTATGCACCCCAAATTTCAACCGAATTTACGCTCTTTAACTTGGTTTAATATTATTGTTTGTCGAGAGAAACGCAATCGGTATTTATTTATTAAGACGTTTGACGTAATGCCTTTTGCTTGTCAAGTTCAAGTTCGTTTTTATTGGTGCGCTAATTCAGTACATAGTTGGCTATGTCTATAGAGAGGACCACTTGAAGATCCTAGGCCTAACCAGGGGCATACACTGTATTAAACCAACCGAATGCGAAAGCAACAGCTACTTCTCAAACTACACTGTAAAAAGTTAAGGATTAAAGTCAACTGCAGTATTCGTCACTGGGATTAATCTTATCTCTACTGGGATAAGATTAGTCCGAACTAGAGGTAATCATATCTCAGTAGAGACAAGATTAAACCCAGCAGCGAATACTGCAAGATTTTTTTTTACAGTGTAAACAATAATAAATAAACTTATTTATATGAACTTAGTTACGGCCAGACCCTGACATCAAAACATCAGTAATTAAAAAAAGAGAAAAAAATAACCATAGAATACTAAAGAGATACTACTATTATTCCTTTAGTCCGGTCTCATGTTCGGACTATAAGGAAGCACCGGTGAGTGACCCAGCCTGTGGGCAAGCCGAAGTTCTTGGCCGTCGTCTATTGCTAATCTGTCGCGATCCAGTTTTCTTTGATGGGGTTTGAATGCCAAAAATGCGTCTCTTGGCTTGCCAGCGAGGGGATGCGAATTCGTATGCGTTTATTAAGCTCCGGACAGTTCCAGCACCCTGATCACCTGATGCTGCGGTGTCGCTAGTGAAGTTTCGGAAATACCGAAGGTGTTGCTCACTTTCCAAAATGGCTGTACAGCAAGTGCGGTGCTCACGGAGGCTTGTATATTCGTGCCCGATAAGAGAGTAGTCCCTCGGAAATGCCCAGGTTGTCTATCAGTTAATCTAGAGCTTTCATCAAGGTTTGCTAATCTGTCGCGATCCAGTTTTCTTTGATGGGGTTTGAATGCCAGAAATGCGTCTCTTGGCTTGCCAGCGAGGGGATGCGAACTCGGATGCGTTTAATAAGCTCCGGAGAGTTCCAAACACCCTGATCACTTGATGCCGCGGTTTGAAATACCGAAGGTGTTGCTCACTCCTAAAATGGTTGTACAAGCGCGCGATGCCCACGGAGGCATGTACATCCGTGCCCGATAAGAAAGTAACCCCTCGGAAATGCTCAGGTTTATTACATGCTTTCATCAAGGTATTACAAACGTCGAAAACTTGTCGGGGCTTCACACTAGACCTTTGTTAGGTTTTACGTGACTTCTTAAATCAATTAATCCAGTTAATCTGTGATGTTACATACGCTATATTTTAGAGTAATGTTCGTAGACAAATTGTACCTATATCAAAAGAAATTCGTTCGCAATTTAAGAGTTGAGATATTGCCATTTTGTACTCAGGCTAATGTCAGGCTGTTTCACTAATACTTGTCAGTGCTTAATTAAAAGGGATACCAACAACGTTAGGGAACAAACTTAAAGTTGAAACTCAGTGGGAAAAGCTTAGCCGACCTTTTTAATTGAAGAGGAACAAGAGTAAATATCAAACCGAGAACATCAACGCTTGAGTCATTTCACAAACAGAAATTACGATGATAAGAGTTCACTACGGCACTTATCAAACATGTTATAAAGAATTTTTAAATATGAAGCAACTGACCAAGACACAGACATTAGCCTACTAAATTTAACACAATCAAACGCAAAATAAAGAACACCAATAACACATAATAACAGGGCACTTTTTTGTACAGACGGAAGGCCGGAGCCATAATTCTTGTTTGTAAATCCTGTAAATAGTCCTTATCTTGTATTTCTTTCTTCCTTATTCTGCGCTTGTGACCCTGGATAGTGCGTAAAATGATGTTCATTAGTTTCAAGTAGCAAAGCGGAAAGTCCTTGAATAAGACTTGTGGAAGTCAGTAACTCCTCATTTTGCCGCTATTATCGTAATACTGCGGTTGCCAGTAGGGCATGATGCCGAATTGATATGGGAAAAATTATTGGCGGAGTGACAATTGAAATTGAATTCGCTTCTTTGACAAAAATGAATGGGTGTCGGGCTCTGGCTCAGAAACTATGGTGAAGAAGAAATCTGTTTTCGCTGGGGCAATGAAAGAAATCGAGATTTATTATCTCTGATATGGGGAGGGGGAGGGTAGAGGCTGCAGGCTCTGAGAGGAGGTCAATTGTATCTTTTAGGACTGACTATAGACAAATGAAGATTGAGTTTTAGCATGTAAAGTGTAAGTTTGTGAAGTGTTATTTTGTTACGTATAATGGTCCTAGTTGGTCGGTATTATATTCAAATAAATAATGGCAGTAAAAGGTGAAGGTTCTAAGCTTTGAGGATTGCCTGATTAATAAAAATAGGTCCAGTTCGTTCTGAAATGGAGGGGGGGGGGGACGGGTCTGAGCTGAGGTTAGTCCTATTTTTGAATACTGATTCGAGCAAACAGACATTACTTTGTGTGTGTTTGTGAGTAGAGGGGGGGGGGGGGTCTGTGGCTGCTAAATTTGCATAGTTCCTGAGTGTAGGAAGGAGAAGAGGTAATATCTGGGATTTTAGCGGTGTGGAGTGGTCTCGGATCGGGATAAGAGCGGAGAACCCAAGCTACCAAAAAGTCCCAACTCTTGCCCCTACACTCGCCAGTCTTCCGGCCGTGATTAAGAGCTTTGTGGAATTTGTTAGGGAGAGCTACATCGGACTACAGAAGTGTTGCGATACTTATCACGCTCCGTACAAAACATCCATGGTTTTGTTTTATGCACGGAAGGGGTTGAATTATGAGCGTGTTCCACCCTTCTAACAATAGTTACTATTAGTTACTATTTCCGTTCCATCCTCACGAAAAGTTACTACGCTGACCGTTCCAACATTCTCGAAATAGTAACTAATAGTTACTATTTGCTTACCATGCTCGAGAGCGTGGTAAGCGTAGTAACTACGCATCTCTGCAACGTGATTGGTCGGATTCGCCAGTGGCATGATATCCTGCTGGAAAATAGAAAAATCGTCCCAGCCTTGACGGAAAAAAGCCAGAATTCGTGACGTCATGCGTAGTAACTACGGTAAGTAGGGTGGAACACACTCTATAACTGCCCAGAAAAAAAACTTAGTAAGAACTACTAGAAGTGAGTGAAGACGAAATTGTTTATTTATTATTTCTGTTAAAATGACCTGGTTGACAAGAGCCGAAATAACCAAAATAACAACACAGCAACACAGTTTGTTGATCGAAGGATCCTTTTCTGGAGAGAAAAGATACCCTTACGCCGCAGTTCGCCAGAAGATTTAAGGCCTTTACCCAAACAGTTTAAAGGACCTGTCTTACCTATAATACTAACGCAACCTACTTCTATAATCACTCCATATATTTCTAAACCCTGAGACCCCCATTACGTACGGTACATTCTAACCCCTCTAACAAAACCACGCTGATTTTCTCACTTGCCGTGTTTTGCTACCTTCGATGTGTATCACGCCGTCGAGGGTTGTCTGCGAGAAGTTTTCCCATTAGCAAACCGGTTATATAAATTGTTTAGGCTTGAAACAGCCAAAACCGTGGGTTATTTGTTGAAAAGCACAGCCTAGTTTAAAGTATTCAAATATTTTAAAATACTGTAAGTTGAAGGGTAAATAGTGCGAGGGGTCCTTTAAGGAGATAGTATCTTAGAATTCATCTTGCTTTGCCTGTAAACAGATGAAGAGGACTGCATATCATTGAACCCTTCAAATAAATGTGTGGGAACTATCCTTAAAACCCTTCGCCGCCTTTATACTTTTTTTTTTCTAAGTCTTCCTTCACCTTTTTCTTGGCAAATTGACGGTTGCTTTTGCACCACTTTGTTATGCACTTGTTTGGGTTCATATGTTTTTCTTCGCAGTGATTTGTGCAGACACTGTGAAGGCCTGGAAGGGGGGGGGGGGGTTATCGACCGGTTAGTCTTCGGGTCAACGCTCGTTCTTGGGATGCCCTGTCATACTACTGATCCAGCACTTCTCAAGGACATACAAGTAGCAAGGTTAATGAAAAGTGATTACGTGACCCAATTCATCGATTACGCTTGAAATCGATACAAACCGGATCAACGCTGATTTGCCTGAGCACATATGTCAGCCTTACTGTTTGGTATGCGTTTTACGTTGCTGTATCGTGATAGTCGGGCACGATAATAAATTAAGAATTTTAATATTCCATGTTTGGGAAAAATTGCGTAAAATTGGAGATCCAGATAAATGAAACATACAAAAACATTTGACTCCCAGTTCTACACAGTATTTCAATTAATAACTCGTTAAAGGACACGTCATACTGTACTCATGCTAGTAATTCGTTCTACTTCGGTAGTGTTTCCATTCTCATTCCGATATTCTTCACTTCATAAGTTTATCCTATAATAGCAAAACCCTGATTATCACGCTTGCCATGTTTCTTCTCTTTACGTGACGTATCATGCGCCCAATCATTGTTTCCGAGAATCTTATTCGTCCGGGGACTGGTTATGCAAATGCTGCCAAGATTGTCATCGCAAGGGACGCTGTAAGAGGCTAAAACAGCCGAAGCCGTGTGATGTTTTCTGTATGAATGGCTTACTTGTAAAGTGGTCAACTATTACAGACATCTCAGCAAAGCACAATGTAGTGCGAGGCGTCCTTTATGTTACAGGCTATGTGACACTGTAAGAGGCTAAAACAGCCGAAGCCATGTGATGTTTTCTGTAAGAATAGCTTACTTGTAAAGTGGTCAACTATTTCAGACATCTGAGCAAAGTACAATGTAGTGCGAGGCGTCCTTTAAGTAACAGGCTATTTCATGACTTGATCTTCATTTGCACAATATGAAATATTTTAAAACCGGTTTAAAAAGACATGAATGTAAACAATGCGTGCCGTAAATAATAAATTTGAGATTGTCCAGGATTGATTACGGATTGCTTTATAGATGGATTAATTTACAGGAGTTTAACAGAACAAATATGCATTTTATAAGTAGTGAACTGAAAGACAAAAATGCTCCTCAGCCGGGATTCGAACCCAGGACCAAGGCAGGCGCTCTACCATTTGAGCTACCGAGGGGCTTGTGAACAGAGTTCGCAAACCACTATAATAGTCTGGTAGGAGCCGGCCATAGGAACAGTGATCCCGCCCGAAGGCAAATTCTTCTAACCAGTTCACATCCCCATGTCACGGAAATTAATATAATACATAGATGGCCCATCTATGCATTATAAATATGCATTCACGAGTCACGGGTGTGAGCGTTGATGTTAGCTCCTTTATATAAGAAATGACACGCTTGCAGTAAACATAAACACTGCCTAAAGAAAGCATATCATTCGTGACGTAGCTTCTTTGTTCATGAACTAAAATTTTGTTAGCCAATGCAAAAAAACGACATGCAAAAAACGACAAGAAATAGCCTGCTACTTAATGAAGTATTGCTTCAAATACTATAAAGAACTGAAAATCAAATGTCGCAATCACCATCTATGACATTGGCTGTCCAGTAATTACTTGTACATAAAGTTATAATGCTGACGGACGGGCGTAGGCTATGTATGTGTCCAAAACTGTTTTTGGGGGAATTATTTTATTTGATAAAGGGTTTTTTTTTCAGACAAAAAGAAGATTCCTTGTCTGGATTGCACTGTACTGAGTGTTACTGAGTTATCTACTGAGATAAGATTTTCTCTTATTCGGACTAATCTTATCCCAGTAGAGATAAGATTAATCTCAGTAGCAAATAGTGCAGTTAATTTTAATCCTTACAGGAGAAACTTTTTACAGTGTAGATGAGTCTTTGGAGCCATGACGTCAAAGTGATTTATATTTTTCATTCTGTATTTCACATCCTGTCATATCCGTTTCGTTCGCTCTATTGACGTTTCTGTCCTTCCATTCCATCTCACTCCCCAGTATATGTGTTCCAAGGGACCAACGCTCTTAAGAGCTTGTCATCTTAGAAACGAGAGTGAAGGGTCTGTAAGGAGTCTTAATGTTTTGAAAACATTGACGGTTTATATCTGAGGTTCCATAGATTTGGTCCATATGACCAGTGAGAAACTTGATAACAGTTAGGGCCAGCTGGTGTCGATGGGAAATAGGGTCTAGCCCCCCCCCCCCACCCTGGTACCAGAATCCCCCTGGTGGAAACTCCCCAGTTACCCCCCCCCCCCCCCTACCAAAACCCTCACAATGCAAATATATAGGATATTATAAAAATCTTGTTCAAAACTGCAATTTGGACCGCGAGCTCGGATTTTCCGTAGGCATGCGAGTTAAGTGGAAACTCTTGACTGCGGCTCGCCCCTATATAAATATATACTCTTTCATAAAAATATACTTTTTTATCACTGTGTGTGGGGTTTGGTACGGGGGGGGGGGGTCGCCGGAACCCGCAAAAATGTTAAGTCATGTACTACTAAGTGAGCAACCTCTCAATCACAAGCTACTCTTCCTCCAAACCTCGATTCCTCCTATCCCCCGATTCGGTCTAGTTTTTGTCTACCCGCCTGTCGGTCTTGTCTCCCCGCCTGTCGGTCTTGTCTCCCCGCCTGTCGTTCTTGTCTAGTCAGTAATATCTTTATGCTGAGTAGAAAGGATGATCCAGGGATCATGAACGGTATAAATCTGTATATAAATGTGGAAGAATCGTCAGTATCTTTGCGGTTTTGGTTCGGACTAGTAAAGCCGTTTTGTGTCGTTTTCCACCCTATCATTAGAGCTGTAATTGTACATTATTTCAGCCTTTGATGATAAAATATAATGTACAAGAATTGCCGTGTGATTGCAGTGTTGGTTTTGACTATGAAAGCCGTTGTGCATAGTTTCCACCTTATCAGTAGAGCTGACTTAGTACGTTATTTCATCATTCGATATCTCAGTAACCGACGTCATCACCATCCTGCTAGTCTCTTATTTTCTTTTATCAGCCGTCTCTCGCCATGGTATTGTCAGTATATTCAGTTGCTTTTAGGAGATGCCAAGTATGCCAAATACACTTAGTGTAGATAAATTTAACTGTAGTTTGTGTATCAAAATATCCATTGAAACTCGTGTTTTTCTCAGAATATTATAACCCATCCCGGCTGTTTTAGCCCCCTCCCCCCTCGTGGTTATGATTATACACACGGACGAACCCGACTTCCGGTATTTCTGATCATGAGTGTGTGTATGTGGGGGGGGGGGTAGCCGAAACCTGGGTGTAGGGGATGTTTCCGTTTCTTAAATAGGGCCGTATACGGTCGAAAGGAATTGTTTATTGGTTGAATGAAATCTACTTTCATTCGAGAGAATCAGAAGTTCCACTTGATGGATGGCGTTATGTAAAGTGTTTGAATTATTGTCACTATGAAAATGTGAAGAGATCAGGGATTCCCTCTAGAATACTACCACCTCTAGACTCCATTTCCGTCGGGAAAAACGTTTTCCTTCGAAGGAAGATTTACGGACGATCGGAAATCGATGGATAGCAAATCCAGTTCTACCTAATTGTATGTCGTCGGGTCAATGTTCTCTCACGTCGCGAAAGTCTTTCGAATATCGAAGGCGCCGCCATAAAAATATAAAATTGTTCCCCGAACTGGCAGCAGGCAAGACCTTTCGACACGTGCAAACAAAGGAAACAAGACCAAAGGTATCGCCGGAATACCAAACAGAAATATTTTGGACTAACTGAAAACAACCGGGTCTTGCATATTTACACGGTAAACTTGTTGTTTATCCCTATCCTACACGGTAAACTTGTTGTTTATCCCTATCCTAACCCTTAACCAGATCTATTAGAGATAAATCCGTCTTGAATTTCTGGTCTTAATTGGTCTTAGTGGTCTTAGTCGTCTTCTTAATTGGTCTTAGTGGTCTTAGTCGTCTCTATTTTGACGCCCCAACTGATTTTAGACAAAACTTGTGAAATTTTCGGTTAGCCGGATTTCGCCGAGAAAATGAAGTTCAGGCATAGGTCAAGCATGCAGAACGTGCAGTCGGATTGCAGGCTAATTTCTTCTACAGCCGGACGAGGACCCTTGTCAAGAGGGGCCGAGATATCGCTAGAATGAATCTCAGCCCACGTACACGTTTAGCGCTATCAAATAGTATCCTTGGTATAAATCGAACCCGGTATGCCAACGAGTCGACCGACGCCCAACAAAAGCAGAATTTTTTTTTATTTCTTCTGTACTCCTTAATAATGCTTGTTTATTGAGCCAAAAGGCCATACAAGATTTTATACACTTCACAAATAAATTTACACCTCTACAAATACTATGCTATGTGAACTAAGCTAAACTTTCATTGCTGAGACTAAATCCTTTGGTCACATATTTACAAAAATCTACGATACATTTGGGGTTCGTAGATTTCAGGATACGGGGAAGCGATACCAGCCCACCCCCAACAAATGTTACTCTCAAATGCGAAAGCTCTTGGCACTCTAAGAGGAAGTGGTTCAAATCCTCCTCCTGCAACTTGCAAAGAGGGCAAATGTAAGCCTCTCCCGTGCCCGCTTTCGTCCTATTGAAAAGTTTATTTTTACTGAGGATAGGCAGACTGTTAGATCGGAGCTGGAACCAAGTTTTTAATGTAGCAGGAGCTAGTCCTAGCTTAAAATAATATTCAAAACCAATCACATCTTTTATTTCAGCATACAACTTAAGAGTTTCTGAAGTTTGGAGTCTAATGTGCCAATCTTGGATTTCTTGGTCTTCAATTATCTGTTCATACTTCCTTAAAATGTCTCCTTGATCTTGTGTCGGGCCTAAGCCCTCATTCCATGCATAAGATAATCCTGCGTGGTGTAAGAGAGCTTTTACTTGAGTCGGCCACGATCTTGCTCTCCTTTCGTGTAACAAAAATGAGTACGCACCTGTTAGCAGCCTTTCATCTGGCAACTGAACTAGCTTGATCCAAAACCTAATAATCTGGACTAACCTGTACTTCCTTAGCGAAAATATTCCAAGGTCTCCTTTCAAAGCCTGTGTAGGAGTGGTAATGTGCACTCCAAGAATTCTCTTATAGTGCTGCTTCTATGTGTGCTGCCGCTTCGAAACCCCAAAGTTCTGCGCCGTAATGTATTGTAGGAAGGACTTTAGGCTTGAAAATTTGTTTTTGCATCTTTAGCTCTTTTATGCCTGAAACACTGGGATTTCTCAAAATCGCCGATGACACTACTTTCCCTCGTTTTACCATTTCCTTTATATGATCTTTGCACCCCCCCCCCTTACTGGGAAGGATCATTCCTAGATACTTAAAACTTGTTTTCTGCTGCAACTCTATCCCATTGAAGTAAAATTTGACGCAATTTTATCTTGCTTTTTAGTCTTTCCATAAAAGATTACGACTTCGGTTTTCTTAACGTTCAGGGTTAGCTTCTTTTTGTCTAGATATTCTTTAAGGATATTTAAGAGGTTTTGCAGATCTTGGGCTGTCTCTGCGAACAGCGCTGCGTCATCATCAAAAAGCAGCACTGATAAAGCAAAATTCCCTAGACTAACCGTTGGAGCCCAACGACTTTGAAAAAAATCCACAATATCATTAATATATAAGCAGAACATTCTCGGGGACAGGGAACTACCTTGTTTTACTCCTTTCCCAATTTCGAAAGGTGATTATGTACCTTTTCGTACGATCCTGACAATACCTTTCGTCGCCTGGTACATATCCGCTATAAGCTTACAAATCTCCTGGGCAGACCTACTCTTATCATCTCTACAAATAGAAGGATCCTATCAACACTGTCGAAAGCTCTTTCCAAGTCTATGAATGCTACGTATAACTATGACGTATAAAAAGAACCCGATTTGCCGATGACTATACAAGGCCCAGCAAAAGCATACAGAATTCTATTTATTCTGTTCTGCCCGTCAGGTATTTCCAGGATTTTATTTCTGCGTAGAAAAAGAACCCGAGGTGTCGACGACGCCCGACGCATACAAATTTTATTTCTTCTGAAAGAGGGTCTAAACTAAACCGATTATCCGACACTCGTGACATCAGTTACGTCTTGAAGAAAGTTGGAAAATTCGATTAAATATATATTGCTGAATGGATATTTAGATCTCTATATATATATATTGAGAGCCGAGCAGCCACCGAGGCGCCAGATGCGTTTACACCTATATAACGTTCTAAGGAGAATCGTCTAGTTAGGAAATTAGATTGGGTGTGGCGTAACTATCTTAGGATAAACGGCTGATATTTGGTCGACACCCGAACGAGTACTTCAATTTGCTCATTTCTTCCTTTCTTCTTCAGGACACGTTGGGATGGGGAGAGAACGACCGAGGAGTTTCATTCACATTCGGAGCCGAAGTTGTTGCTAAATTCTTGCACAAGCATGATATGGACCTCATCTGCCGAGCCCACCAGGTAAGACGGTCACAAGTGTCGGGGGGGGGGGGGAGGGGAAGTTGTGTAAAGTAGCCATTTCTCGCTGGTCTTCAGTGTCTTAATAACACAGGGTAGCAGTCTTACAGAAATGGCCTCATCTACCAAGCCCACTAGGTAAGAAGGTCACTGGGGCCATGGGGGGGGGGGAGGGGTTAAAGGGGTCTGTAGCAGCGATCTCGCTGGTCTGTGGTGTTTTAATAACCCAGGATGGCAGTCTTACAAAAATGACCTCATCTACCGAGCCCACTAGGTAAGAAGGTCACTGGGGACGGGGGGGGGGGCAAGAATATGTAGTAATGTTTTACCGCTGGTCCGTGGTGCCTTAGTTACACAGGATAGCAGTCGTACAAAAATGGTAGTCAACTGAAAAACAAAAACGGTCCTCGAGCGAGGCTTACATATGCACAAATATCGTTTCGATATCGATATTATTCGAATTTTATTTCGATAATATTTCGATAATCATACTAATAATATAAAATCGAATATCGAACAGCAATATGAATAACTCATGACCGAGCGGAATTGACTGAATCATTGTAGTGAAGGATTGACCTCGTATCTCTTAGTTGGGAAATTATGTTAGCTGTTGGAATTTTTTAGAAAGAACGGTACAGTAGTGTTTACAATAATCATCCCTTCCGACGGGCAATCTTTTGTCCCCTATTTTACGCTACTTCAGTTCACTCCTTGTGAAGTAAATGCTGGCGATTCTGGTGGATGAATCATACATTGCCTACCAGACAGATGGAGGGAGAAAAACTGTCGGCGTTTCCCTGGCAACAATGTTTTTTTCACTTCGTTAGGTTTGTTTGTAGAGAGTTTTAACAAGTTTGCTTGGATTCGGGTCTTTATCTTTCCTCACGAAAATAAGACAGCTTGTTCCGCTTCTGTGCCAAAGTATACAGTGGACCAAGACGCCCACACGGCTGGATGACGTACGGATTGAGAAAACAGGATTGAAAGTAGAAGCGGAAGAATTCGCGTAATTGAGGGAAGTTGATTAACTTTTATGTTTTTGAACCGTCAGATAGAAAGACAAAGATTCGAAAGGATTATAGAAAAGGTAAAAAGTACGTGTGGATTATTGTTCTCCGGGGTTGGCCAAAAACCGAGGGGTTGCCGACTCTCGGTTTTAGTGCAAAGTACGTGTGGATTATTGTTCTCCGGGGTTGGCCAAAAATCGAGGGATTGTCCACTCTCGGTTTTATTGTAATTAAGGAACGTCGATTAACTTGCATGTTTTTGAACCTTCAAATGAAAGGGCAAAGTTTGGGAAGGAAAAATAAAGGTAAAACAGGTTTAAAACAAGAAGCGGAAGAAAGCACGTAATTGAGTGTGTTAACGAAGTGAAAGATAGCGTTTTGGGAGGAGAGAAGAAAACGTAAAACAAACGCAAAAGTAACTTGTGATGTAAGCCAACTTATGGCCAACTCAAATATCAGACATTTCAAATGTCAATGAAATGTCAGACATCCTTTCGGTGTAGACTTGATCCCTCGCACGGAATAAAAAAAAAACTTTCAGTTACGATTTAAGAGCTCAGTTTTTATGGCACTTGCAGCCTCTGGCTCAAGTGCCATATACCGATCACAATTCCGTCTGTCGGTCTGTCGGTCGGTCCGAGTTTTTTGTCCCACATATCCGAGTTAGGGTACTTCCAGATGTGCTAGGACAATGAAACTTGGCAGGCATATCAGGGACCCGAATAAACTAACCTGGAAATAATCAGTTTCCCGATCCGACCATATGGGGGGGGAGTGCGGGGCGCTGGAAACTTGCAAATTTAGGGCATTTTGTCACTTTTTTCTGAGTTAGGGTACTTCTAGATGAGCTAGGACAATGAAACTTGGCAGGAATATCAGGGACCCGACCAAACGAACCTGGAAATAATCAGTTTCCCGATCCGACCATATGCGGGGAAGTGGGGGCGCTCGAAACTTGAAAATTTAGGGCATTTTGTCACACTTTTTCGAGTTAGGGTACTTCTAGATGAGCTAGGACAATGAAACTTGGCAGGAATATCAGGGACCTGACCAAAGTAACCTGGAAATAATAAGTTTCCCGATCCGACCATATGCGGGGGAGTGCGGGGCGCTGGAAACTTGAAAATTTAGGGCATTTTGTCACACTTTTTCGAGTGAGGGTACTTCTAGATGAGCTAGGACAATGAAACTTGGCAGGAATATCAGGGACCCGACCAAACTAACCTGGAAATAATCAGTTTCCCGATCCGACCATGTGCGGGGAAGTGGGGGCGCTGGAAACTTGAAAATTTAGGGCATTTTGTCACACTTTTTCGAGTTAGGGTACTTCCAGTTGTGCTAGGACCATGAAACTTGGCAGGCATATCAGAGACCCGACCAAACAAAATTAGGAATAATCATTTTTCTGATCTGACCATTTGGGGGGGGGGGGGTGGAGGGCAGGGGAATCCGTGAAACTGAGAAGTGTGTAACTTTTGAACGGATTATCGGACTGTAATGAAACTTCATAACTGAAGAGAATATATATCTGTAATGTCCCGTTTAAAGTCTTGACCGGATTCGGTAGCCAGGGGGGAGCTGGGGGGGGGGGGGGAGACCGGAAATTTCAAGAAACGGTTAGAATGGAGGGATCGGAGTGAAACTTGCTGGGAAGAACAAGCATCTGCTCTAGATAAGTCCTTTCGACCATTGTACTGGATCCGGACACTTTTGGGGGGGGGGGTCCCGGAATTCCGGTGATGGTGGTTTTTTGGATTTTCACGATGAAACTTGGCAGGCATATCTGGGTCCCAATCAAACTGACTTCAAAATAAAAATATTGTCGATCAGATAATGGTGGGGGAGTGGAGGGAGGGGAATCCGGGAAATGGAGAAGTGTGGAACTTTCGAACGGATGATCGGATTGTAATGAAACTTCATAACTGAATAGAATATATATCTGTAATGTCCCGTTTAAAGTCTTGACCGGATTCGGTAGCCAGGTGGGAGTTGGGGGGGGAGACCGGAAATTTCAAGAAACGGTTAGAATGGAGGGATCGGAGTGAAACTTGCTGGGAAGAACAAGCATCTGCTCTAGATAAGTCCTTTAGACCATTGTACTTGATCCGGACACTTATGGGGGGGGGGGGGGGTCCCGGAATTCCGGTGATGGTGGTTTTGGGGATTTTCACGATGAAACTTGGCAGGCATATCAGGGACCCAATCAAACTGACTTCAAAATAAAAATTTTGTCAATCAGATAATGGTGGGGGGAGTGGAGGGAGGGGAATCCGAAATTTTCAGTCATGCGTAATTTTGGAATGGGTGATCGGATTCGAATGAAATTTAAGAATTCAACAGAGGAAATTTCTCCGATGATTTTTTTCATATCCGGACCGGATCCGGCAACTATTGGGGGGGGGGGCGGAAAATACGTGGCCCGTTTAGAATGGAGGGATCGGGATGGAACTTTGTGGGAAGAACAAACAGATGCTCTAGGTAAGTCATTTGCTGAATCGGATTGGCTACGTGCACCGCGGGGGAGCTGGGTGGGGTGGGGGGGGGGGTGGACCGGAAATCTCGAGAAACGGGTGGAATGATGGTATCGGAGTGAAACTTGCTGGGATGAACAAACATCTGGTCCATGTAAATCTTTTACATAATTTGACTGGATCCGGACACTTGAGGGGGGGGAGGGGTATCCCGGAATTCCGTTTTTTTGGGGATTTTCACGACGAAACTTGGAAGGCATATCAGGGACCCGGTCAAACTGACTTGGAATAAAAAAAAAATCCTCGATATGATAATCTACGGGGGGGGGGGGGGAGTTGAGGGAGGGGAATCCGGAATATTGAGTTATGCGTAACTTTGGAACAGGTGATCGGATTCGAGTGAAATTTAATAATTAAACAGAGGACATTTTTCTTTTTTGACCTTTTTCATTTCCGGACCGAATCCGGCAATTATCGGGGGGAGGGCGGAAAATACTTGACCCGCTTAGACTGGTGTGATCTGGATCGAACTTTGTGGGAATGACAAACAGATGTTCTGGATTAATCATTTACAGAACCGGATTGGCTCCGGTTATTGTGGGTGGAGTTGGATTAGGGGGAGGGGGGTCTGGGATTCCGGTGGTCGCGCGTTAAGGTACTTCCAGATGTGCTAGGACGATGAAACTTCGCTGGAATATTGGAGACTCAACAACATTTGCTTAGAAATTGCTACTTCCCAAATCCGATTATTCCTTAAAGTACCAATCTTGACCGCAAAGTAAAAAAAATACTTTTAAGCAATATATGCATTTTCGTGATGCCCATCAGCCCATTAGCAGTTTTGCCTCATGGGTTTTGCTTACAAATGAAGTTCCAGCTCCCTTATAGCGCGCATCTCAACCGCAAAGTCGAAACTTACTTTTGATCAATCAAATCATCTTGACACATGCAAGTGCCATATGAGCTTACAGCTCTTGTTTTTATATCGTCCCTTCAAAGTGAACGGAATAATCACATAGGCCTTTTTTCTGAGTCTTGGAAAATGTAAAACCCGTTCTTCCTCGCTCTGACACCCCGAAGCGTATTTTTTCCATGAAAATCTCCTGTCACCTCTGTCGAACGCCCTGAAAATAAATGAGACATTCCCCTGGCTATAATCCAGAGCTTTTCCGAGAGCTATTCGATATTGAAGTTTCCGATGTTTTGTATGCATCAAAGAAGGGCTTTTAAGATGTAAATATATTATATTCACTTTATATGTCGAAAATACGCCGTTACGAAAAATTAAACATTAAATATCAGCTAAAATACAAGAAAAGACATGCAAGCACATTTTTTTTATTCAAGTTGGTTTCTTGACAATTTAGTCAATGAGTAAAATATTACTTTGTTAGTGCAGTATTAATGTTAATAGGGTTAGCTACTTGTCACAACTTCTGAAGGAAACCATTTCGTCACCCCAATAATACAGTGTTATCGAATCGTAACACTTATATGGAAATGCGCATCATTCATCACCTATGATACGGGACGTTGTATGATGCGCCGGATAATGTAGTCCATACAACAAGAGCTTTTAAGATGCAAACATTTTGTATCGTCTATGATGGGTGCCAGGGGAGGAGGTTTAAATATTTTCGCATGGAATAGTTGGGTTATTATGTACTTTATGGTAATTTTCTTCGGACCCTGTATGATGACGAAATACTACATAGCATTTGCGCAGCACACCTGTACCACTTCTTTCAAATAACCTTAGATGACCTCAGTTATTTCTCTGCCAGAATACTGGTGCCAGAGCACCCACTCGTTTGGATTTGGCTTTGCGCTTGGAAAATGATTTATCGTCAGCATCCAATGCTAAAACTCAGCTACATGGAGCTTAACTCAACTACGTTTAGCTTGAAAATCAACTTTTTTAGATGTAAAAATCCACAAATAAAAAAAGAATGCGTCGGAAACAAATTGAGCTTAAAGCACAAATGGCAGAAGAGGCCATGTTCCTATTAATCAATCAAGGTTAGCAAGCAACTGTAGCTCAAGCACAAGACGTTTGTCCACTTCACGGTAGGGTCTTGTACAGGTCCGTATCCAGAAACTTATTTCGCGGGGGGGGGGTGCCCGTGGGTCTGGCCAAAAAGTAAAAAAAGATGTAGTTCAGAGGTTAAAGTGCATACAAAAAACTATTATTTTTGTATGTTTCGTGGGGGGTTGAATCCCCTAACCCCCATTGATACGGCTCTGGTCTTGAACATCTGACGTAATTAAAGGTCCGACGGTTACAGATTAAAAATACACACGGAACCGAAATTTCGAATTCGGATCCGCAGATGAAATACAATTTGTTTCGTCACGTTCGACAATTCGTAGTTAAATAACACTTGAAGGGCATTCGCGAGGCCATTATCTCTACGTGTAAGGCTTACGAGTTCCACCTCCCGCACAAGAAGTAATGCGACAGCTCCGGTCACTTGGCTTACTCCTGCGAACAGAAGAAACGCGTGGTATGGCTTCGCTTTTGTGGTCCTGCTCATCATGTGTTTGAATTCTTCCGGCTTCTTTTTAAAGATTGAAGCCCTGCCCCCTTTTTCGAAGGGGATACCTTCACCCCCACACACAAACACACCACATTAATTTTTGCGAGTGTCCCGAATCACGACTGCTCCCTTCTGCAAATGGGAGAAAAACGTAACTTGGATTCGCTCCTGTGGTCCATTGTGTCCCAGAAGTTGAAAACCGCCGAGAGAAATGTTTTGAATGCTGTATGAAAAGATTGAAAATGCATCTCCTGTATTTTTTTTAATGAAAGGCGCTTTGTTGAAACCATTTCTGTTTTGGGAGGGATGACACGTTCCAGTTAGGAACGCAAGCAGCTCTAGGATCCGCGTTGGGTCCTCGTGGAGACAAACAAGTAGAAAGATCAGCAGCTTTTTTTTTTTTTTTTACCAAGTTTTTAGTTTGGAGGATTCACGGCCTTTCTAACGTTTTTCTGTTAATTCTCTAGGGTAAACGAGCTTACAATATGCCAGTATAGCGCGGTGGGGGGGGGGGGGGGTTCTTTGCTGTATCAAGAAACTTGGATTTTCGCTTAACATGAGCTACTTATTTGAACGAGTTGCGAACGTCGAACGACTTGAATGTCTTTTTACAACAAGACCCAAGGTTTCGATGGGCCCAGATTGTCATATACAGATTCAGCATGTCTTCTTACCCCGAAATCTGTCATCTAATCAACTTCAGATAAAACTTTTGCTTTCAACAATCCGGTTTCGGCCTGATTCCGGGCGAACAAGTTGTCTGGGTAGAAAATACTTTTCACATACGTGTTCAGCATGTCTTCTTACCCCTGAATCGAACTTCAAATAAAACTTTAAATAAAAGTTGGTTTGTATAATGAAGAGTATTGAACTAAAAAAAAATAAACTAAAAAGACAGTGGCAATCCTGCAGCAATCCTCGCTTTTTCAGTTCAGCGAATTCTGAAATATTTTTTGTTTTGTTTAGACTATCGTCGCTACCGTGCTTCGTATACGATGTCGTCATGTGGTTGATATCGGAGACTTTTCTGATTGCTCTGATTCACAGTGTCTTGCACTGTCGTAACAAGAGTTAACATACTATACCGATTTGCGGATTCGCGTAACGACATCTTTTCCAGCCACTTATTGGCGTATCGCGCCAAAAGATCATCCCACGGTCGTACCAACTCCTGGTTTTAACCACCAACTTGAATGTAGCTGATCTAGTCACTGCAAATGCGGAATGCTTCTGAATCAACTAATTTGAAATTCGTATTAAAATGTGGTCACGCTAGTCCCAATCGGTTCCTGTGCTCCTGCTTAAAGTTAAGCCAAAAGGGCTAAGAATTAGTCCTATCCTTTGTCCCCCCCCCAGACCCATCATTTGTTCTTGTAAATATGCTTGAAGAACCGAAAAAATGCGATACTTTGTTGTCCCGCTATCCACGAATAGTTGATTTTTGTACTGCAAATTTTCTCTCATATTTGTGGTACCTCTACGTGCTTATACCTCTATCCTTGAATATTTAGCAAATATAACGGCAAACGACTCACAGAAATTACATTCAAATAAGAAGAATAGAAACGGCAGATTGTCAGTCTAATATTTGCAACGTTTAATACCGTCTGATATCTCCAACATCTGATGTTTTATTTCTTAGCCATGACACTCGACCTCAGTTATAGAAAAGGCCAGACAATCACGTTTATTCTCTTGTTTAAATATAAATATTTAGCGGTTGAGTTGTAGAGCCGTTCTTGTCATCAGTTGAAGAAAAATGCAAACCCTCTTAAAATAATTTAGTGTATTTAAAATCAGTATATATAAAAATAAGCTGGCTTTTCAGTTACCTAGAAGTCAGAGATGTAGAAGTTTAATTTTCTTCCTCTCCTATTTGATGGAAAGAACTGCAGCTTTTCTTCTTTCTGTGATAGTTTCATCTGTTTGTTTGGCCTTTCTGTTTTGTGTCCTCGTGACCCCCAAGCTTGTTCTTTATTTCACAATTCCAGCTGTATCGTAATTTATTCTTTCGTTTGTTGAATTTGCGCTAAACTGAAAAATGACAGAACAACAGTCGTATAATTTTTAACGTGTTCATTAATGTAAGTGTTTGGTTGGTTAAATTCCTGGATGTGTAACACAGAAGCCTAGCTCACCTAGCCATTTTCAGGCATGCGCTTGTGACGGCCGGATTTTCGCTAAGAATACGAGAAATCCGGTTCCTTGCGCATACTTGCGCATCGACTTCGGACCGTGAAAATACGCGATGCATCATGGGAAACTTTGGGGACGTTTTCGGGCGGATGAGCTCAACGGAAGATCATATGAAACATACTGGCCACACGAAAATATCGATGGATGATGCAGTCTTCACGAAAATTTCAAATCGAAGCTGACTGAATGTGTGAAGAGAGAAGCGTTCGATTAACCTTTCCGGTCAACTCGAATCGTCGGTTTGAAGTTCTGTTTGCAGTTCTCGATGAACTGGCTTTCGGTTTTAACGACAGAAAAGGATTGTTGTTCGTTCCATCGTTAACAGAGAAAAAGGTGAAAGTTCGAAGACCAAATACAAAAAATGCTTTGGACAGGTGACCATGCTACGGACAGTTGATCAGGATTTCTAGGCCGTAGTTTCTTCACTTTCATCATAAAATAAAAAATATCAAATATTCTTTGAGCCCAAGCTGACTTTGAAACATTTATTCAAACAATGTTTACAACGGGTACGTCAGCTACGATTCTTCATCAGCGATATTTCGGCCCTTTTTGGCAAGGGTCCTCGTCAGGCTGTCAATCTTCTGGTTCAACTTCGGGGAAGGAAACAAACCTGTAATCTGATTACAGGTTTGTAATCAGATGGACAGGTGTAATCTGATTACAGGTTTGTTTCCTTCCCCGAAGTTGAACCAGAAGATTGACAGCCTGACGAGGACCCTTGCCAAAAAGGGCCGAAATATCGCTGATGAAGAATCGTAGCTGACGTACCCGTTGTAAACATTGTTTGAATAAAAAATATCAAATGGTGATTGCGCTGAACATGCTGCGTGCGAAAACATGTTTGTTTGTTCAATGGAGAAACTTTCTCATTACTGGAATATATTGGGTCCACGGACTTTCCCAACAAGGCCAAAGGTTTCGATGGGATCCCAAAAATTTAATATTTGATCCAGACAATTGGGTCTTGTAGAGTATCCGGTCTTCGCCAGATTCCTTGGATACTTTATTAATAAAATTTAGAAACATTAAAGGACCCCTCTTGCTTATTCTGCCTTTTATAATATAGTTTGCTCCCATATGGAATCATAAGCTTCTAAAATCCCCACCTTTCTCCATTGTTTCGTTTCGTGACTACGAATTTTTAGCGCTTTTTCGGCCTTGCCGAGTTTTCCCGTCTCCCAACGAAAAGTTTGCCGAAATCTTCCACGTCCGCTGACAACTCTTCACACATAAGGACGTGATATTCTTCTGTTTCTTACTTCTTTTATTTGCTTAGTTTTCCCACTTTTTAACCAAGGCACGTTCAGTTTTCAAATGTTTTGCGCCTAGCCGCCGCGTCGAAGGGCAGGAAGGCTGGATATCGTCAACAAGCGTTAACGAGAGAACCGCTAGTTTCAGGTGGAAAGTAACGGTATTTTCGAAATCGTTTTTTCTGATTTATTCCATAGGGAAAAGATCATTGCTAGTAAGAGTTGTGCTTTAAGGCAAATGGTAATCATCTGTGAATATCAAGTTCAAACATGGATTCAGCATGCGTGTTTACCCATATAGCCTGCGCCATATCTACTTTTGACGAAAGTTCCTGCCTTACTGCTGCTAAATTTTCGGTTTCGGTCGGGTTCCGGTTAAACTACTTGCCTTGCAAAAAATTGAAGTTAAAAAAGGGATTCAGCGTATCTTTTTACCCCTATGTCGAACCTCTAATCCACTTCGATAAAACTTTTAACAAATTTTCCGGTTTCAGCCGGATTCGTGGCGAACTATGTGTCCGGGCAGAAAATGACTCTCATACGCGAATTCAGCATTTCTTCTTACCCGGAAATTGAACACCTAATGAAATTCATATAAAACTTTTACTTTTAGCAAATGTTCGGTTATGGTTTTGGTTTCGGTTTTGGCCGGATTCCGGGCAATCTACTTGTCCGGCGAGAAAATAATTTTCATTTTCAGAGTCAGCATGTTTCTCTATCCAGAAATTTAAACTCTAATCGACTTGAGATTAAACTTTTATTTTTGACAAATTTTCCGGGTTTTTGCCGGATTCCAGGTGTTTTACCTGTCCTGCGAGAAAAGAATTTTCATATTCGGATTCAGCATGTTTACTTACCCCTAATCTACTATCTCATTAGCTTTAAAAACATTTGTTTCGCCCATTAATTTGAAACCCCTCCCCTAAATATGCAGCTATGGGGCGCAACTACGAACTCGACCTTTCCCTTGACCCAAAGAATCCTCACACCAAGTTATATCAAAATATCTCATTCCCTTCGAGAGGTATCGTGCTGACAGACGGACGCACGGACAGACGGGACAACTTTTGCGAAGTCATAGATATCCCTCCACTTACGTTTGGGATCCCAAAAACAGTGAAACATTTTAATAGTGTGATAGTTTACGCAGCGAATTTCTTCTGCGTCGAAACTACACTTCAGAGCAGACAATATGAAAGTCGGATGTCTAAAAGGAGAAACAAAAAAATGTTGGTGTGTCTGTTGAAAGACCCACGACTGAGCCATCAGTGGTCAGCTGGTATACTGACCACTTATGATGGTTAGTGTCGTCTTTGGATGACGGTACAGCTGCCAGGATAATTTTGGGGTCTAAAGATCATGCCATCATCACGATAATGTTTTGTTTCACACTGTTTATTAGAAACAGTATAAAAAAAAAGAAAAAAAGTCATAGCATTTGCCAGCAGACTTTTTGACACTGTTATATCCGCTTCACTGGCCTACATCGTACCTTTTTTTTCACGCGCTGAAACAGATGGTGCATTAATTAGAGAGAAACATAAATGTTTATCTTCTCGCCCCAATAGACAGGTGTATCATCTCATTAGTAATTTTTTTCCCAGACCTGTTTCGCTTTGTTACGCTTCACATTGTTCTAAAGTGAGTCATATAAGCTGAGCTCATAGTTTGATAATAATAATAATAATGACAGCGATCTTGTTGTTCTCTCACCAGAAAGAGAAGAATGAGAGGAAGAAGAAAACAGTTTAATAAGAGGACAAAACAAACATACCAAGGAAGCATTGCCATCTACTGACTACTGCACTTTTGTCACGGCTGCAAGAATTGCACACTGATTTCAGTCAGAAATAAATACGTCTGTTGCCGCATCACCGACTGATTAGTCTTTTTTGATTGATAGTTGGAGGCCTATTGTATGTTTCGTATGCTATTCTCCTGTTGTCTTTTGTTCTCTCTTCTGTTGTACAACATTTTGTGGGTTATAAATATACTTACTTACTACCAAACTAGCCTATTAGTATCGTAAAAGAATTACTCTTCCGTTCGTGCTTAAAGTTTAACAGAAAAGGGCTAAGACCAGTCTAGTTCCGCATCACGCATTCAGTGGAATAGGCCTGAAAACCGGGTAAAAATGCGTTACTTCGTTTGTCCAGTGTCCATAGATGAAGAATTTCAACGAATGAACTCAAGGCGTAGTCTCGTCGTTCCCCGAGGACTCCACTTGAGTCTCCGCGTCTTTGTTTGTCCCGGAGAATGACTCCCCGTATTCTCGCGAGTCCCCACGGACGGGGAATGCTCTGATTATCATCACCATCCTCAAAAAGGACTCACTTTCAGATTCGGAGGGGAATCATTTTTTGATTCCAAAACAATCAGAATAAAGAAAATCCAAAGTAAAGTGGATCCAGACTAATTTCATCAACTGCGTGCTTTATTTTTTTTCTGAACAAAATCCATTATGGAAGCATTCCCCGTGTTCTCGCTGTTTCTGTACGCGGAGTCCGCGTGAAGTGGCTCTCTCTATTCTCGCCGTTCTCTTCGATTCCCCGAGGAGTCCTCGGGGAACGGCGAGAATACGCTTTTAGTCTTTCGGATTTGTGGTACCTCTTCGCGCTTGTCCCTCTATGCTTAAAATATATATAAAGCATTCATTCATTCATTCATTCATATACCAACTACAGAGGTAAGACATTGCCGAAAAATAAACTAAAAATGGTCAATTCCTTGCAAGACATCGTTCTCCGGCCTGCGCCGTGACCTTCCGAGCTTAGCGTATTTAATCGTGCAAATGTAGGCTTGTTTTGAAATTCAAAATCTCCGTGTCTGGATGAATTTTGGGTTGTCGTGCAAGCAGCGTACATGAGCTCCGGGTAAAAAATACAAAATCCCTTAGATGGGTCAAAATGTTTCAGTGTATTCAAATATCAGAAGCAAAAACAAGCTGCCTTTTCAGTTATACTTTAACTGTGACGAGCGGGTCACTGATACTGTAAGTTGCGGCTCCTTACTATTTCAGATCCAAGGAGGGAGTAAAGCAAACGGTATATTCCTGACTATATTGCCTGACTAACCCGTCATGTGGGGAGGCCCGGGGTATACCCACCCCGCCTTGGCGTTTGAGCTAGTCGACTCGATTGTGGCAAGCCCGATTCCTAACCCACCCAGAAAACGCCAGCTCTATCGACGCGTCAGTTGTAATCCATGTAACGGAAGTTCTGTCAAGTACTAGAACTAGTGCTGTTCCTTTGAACCGGCAAAGTCCATTCAATTTTTGGTTACTGTATACTTAGAAGCCGTGCCGTATCCAGGTCTTCCATGTCTTTTTGTAGTTTTTGGTTTGACCAGCGGGCACCCCCCCCCCCCCCCCCCCCGAAAAAATGCCTGTATACGGACCTTCCTTGAGGTCAGGGAAAGATTAAAGCCACATCTTTTATTTAGTAGGATTTTATCTGTTTTGAATTTCTATTAAGGCATCTCTAAATACCGCAAAAAAACGGATGAAACGGCTTTTCCATTAGTTTCAACTTGTGGGTCGAGTTTGTGCTACACACCTGCTTCCGTTACAAACGTCAAGAAATAGCGGGGTCTACAAATATGCCGCGTAAAAACCTTATACCTGCGTTTCGTCTGTCTTAACTTTTTATAGAACGGGCCGAAAGAGCCCGGATTGCTTAGGTCTCGAGCGGTTCCCGAAAGTTTTTACTAGGTTTCTCAATCGGATGGGCTGATAAGTGTTTCTTACCATAACAGGCTTTGGGGTCAGATGCCGAATAAGGAAGCAGATTGTATAACCCTAAAAAATTATCAGACCAGCAAACTGGTCGATAACATGTATACATTGTCGGAAGCATGTACACTGTCAAAGAAGATATAACTACGCAGTGTGTAAATAAGTAAAAATGTTCGATTGCACGTTAGGAATCGGAAATCGGTGATAAATAACAACAACATAAAGCCTGAAAATCCTCACATTCAGTTAGGATTTGCAAACTGAATTTGCGGCAACAGTGATCTCTTCTGGATGCGTGCAGGCAACGCGTTGCTTGTTCCTTGTCCACCGTTAATTTTACTTACTGGCGACAAGCCTTTCTACGGAACTGTCGGCAAAACCTCAGCTCTCAAATACCCTCCCTCTCCCCATGTTAGCAGGACTTTTAAGTCGATCTCGTGGGATTCTTATCACTCGCTAATCGAATGTGGTACAGGGTAGTCTGAGGGGTCAGCAAGTCGTCTGGTCGTCGGAAAAATAGGAAAGAAATACAGTGCTCAGCAACTGCTCTCCTGAGCTCCCACGTAAGGGTCAGTCATCAAGGTGTCTTGGCCGGTCATTTCTCTAATATCCGGCGATAGAAAAGGGGGTCGTAGTGTTACCTAGTTTTGCACAAGCCTGACAAAGTGATTTGCGTCAAGTTGCGTTCGAACCCTGCATTCCATGTAGATGCTACTTACCTCCATGTAGATGCTACTTAAACAACTGTCTTCACTAATCTTTTGTTTTTGTGATTTACCTTCCGTAGTCAAGCTTTTACTCAATAGTTCGTCTACTATACACCCCCCCCCCCAACCACACACACACACACGCACAAAAATGGTTTGATCGCAGGCTCGATTTTACCTTAATTACCTTAATTCGCATTTTGGAGCGATTAAGGTCTAATGGCTCCGCCATTGATGACGGCTGACAGGTGTTACTGGCCTGGGTAGTCCCAGCAGTATTCAAGTCCTTACATGACCACTCGTTATCCAGTGACTCCTTGAAAGCTTTAGGAGAAATTGCTAACACTGGATTCGGAAAGGGAATTCCTGTCATTGATCACTCTTTCGGAAAAGAAGTTTTGTCGCACTCTCTTTTCACGTGGCATTTGGAGAGTTTCTTGGAGTGGCCTCTTGTATGGGGTTGGTTGAACTTGTGCAGGTCGGTGGGACTAGTTGTGTCGTTGGGGAGTTTATGGGTAAGTAGCATGTCACCGCGTCTGCGGCTTTACAGTGGTGTTGTCAGTTTTGAGTTTTTTTAGTCTTTCTTCGTAGGGGATGCCTAGGTTGAGCCTTGAGAGTTCTCTTGCCGAGAAGGGTCGAAATATCGCTAGAATTCGCAAAGTCTCCTGACTGGGTGGGACTGTGACAACATTTTCCATATAATAAAGTAAAGTTGGTCACCAGCCCAGCAACAGCCTGACGAGGACCCTTGCCAAGAAGGGCCGAAGTATCGCTGACGAACATAGTAGCTGACTTTCCATTTCAGGCATTGGTTAACATACATCCAGCATGTTTGCGTTCGGAGGAAACGAAGAACGCTGTTTTCCCGATTGCCGTGTTTTTCGTGGTCGTTTTCCTGGTGTTTAATTTCTTTTTTCTTTTTAGGTGGTCGAAGACGGCTACGAATTCTTCGCCAAGCGTCAGTTGGTGACCCTATTTTCCGCCCCTAATTATTGTGGAGAGTTTGACAACGCTGGTGCAATGATGTCTGTGGACGAGACGCTCATGTGCTCATTCCAGATCTTGAAAGTATGTTCAGTTCTTCTTGCCCTTTTCTTTCAATATTCTTTCTGTCCCTCATCGGAATCCGTTAAAGTACCAAGGACACTTGGATTCCTCCAGCCAACGCTGACTGCGAAACATGTTCAGTGTTGCCAAATCGTGTCAGCTGAGTTTGTTCGGCCTTTCTGGGTGAATGTTTTCATCGTTCCGCTAAAATTACAAATTCGCGAGAAAAAAATAGCTCTCCGTGCCCGAGTTTCATTGATAGTTTCAGTCTGTAACTTTTAACGGGACTCTCCGAACTTCATTTTACCCTACAACGATGTTGCGTCGTATCGATCACACTCAATTGTTGTTATAACGTACAGAAATGCATGACTTTCAGAAACAAAAATGGCGGTTAAACGTATGTGATGGCAGGTTTAGGTTCAGGTTCATTTGTTGACATATTTACTTCTACGTAAAAGCACGCGAAACACGAAAAGGCCGGACCTTATAAGTCGACTAATAACTGATCTAACTACAAATGCAAAAAAAAATAAAAAATAATAAAGATACAACGTATGCACGCCGCCATACCCACCAACCAACAAAACTCCACCCTAAATAATAAAAAAGAAGAAGGGAATGCAGGGAGACCTGGACGACCAACGCACCACAATCGAATCAGCCATGAAGTAGGAAAGACCTCCCTCCTAGCGGATGGTAGCGACACACTAAGAAAGTTTTTGACAGCGTTAAACGGGAATATCAGCTGATTTTATTCTAGCGATATTTCGGCCCTTCTTGACAAGGGTTCTTTTCAGGCTTAAAGGACACATCGCACTGTATAGTGTTCCTGCTCAGATGCTCTGAGACAGTTGACCACTTTACAACTGAGCTATACTTACAGAAAATAACACACGGCTTCGGCTGGTTTTAGCCTCTTTCCATGCTTTTTGCCCTGGACGACAATGTTTGCGTAACCGGTTTTCGGACGGATAGAGTTCCTTGGAAACAGTGATACGTCACGTACGAGAACAAATCATGGCATGCGTAATAACCAGTGTATTGCAAATAGAGGAGGTAGGATACACTTACGAAGTGAAGAATTTCGGGAACGAGAATGGATGGAAATACTACTGAAGTAGGATGAATTACTCATAAGTACGACGTGTCCGTTGAGCTGAAAAAGAGCCGAAATGTCGCTGGAACTAAATCAGCTGAGATATCCGATCCGCTCGCTCAACTATGATTTGCAGTTAGCTTGGGCTAATGGATTCAACTAAAAAGTTTCTATGTCGATATCTTAGGTCGGTGAGGAATCTCACATGGTCATTCTTCATTACAAAGATAACAAGACCGTTCCAAATAGCCTGGAAGTGAGTTTGTTGTCACAGGCTACAGTTTAAGTTTATCTAGAACTTACTTAGTCTTTTCGGAAACTTCCTGTTTTTGGGATCCCAAAACGTAAGTGGAGGGATACCTATGACATCGCAAAAATGTCTGTCTGTCCGTCTGTCTGTAAGGACGATAACTCTCGAAGGGAATGAGATGTTTTGATGAAACTTGGTGTGAGGATTCATTGGGTCAAGGGTAAGGTCAAGTTCGTAGATGGGCTCTGTAGCCCTACATTTAGGGGTGGGTGAGGGGGTTCAAATTAAGGGACAAAATATTTGTAAACATCTAATGTGATAGTCGATTATGGGGTAAGAAGGCATTCTGAGCACGATAGTGAAAACCATTTTCTCGCCGGACGAGTAGTTCGTCCGGAATCCGGCAAACGGAAAGTTGGTTAAAATGAAAAGTTTTATTTGAAGTTGATTAGGTGTTCGATTTATGGGTAAGAAGACATGCTGAACAATTATGTGAAAAGCATTTTCTACCCGGACAACTAGTTCGCCCGGAACCCGCCAAACCCTAAAATTTGTTAAAAGCGAAAGTTAAAGTTTAATTTGAAGTTGATATATGTTCTTTATAGGATAAGGAGATTAGATGAACTCGTTTCTGAATTGTTCTTTTTTTGCTGGACAAGCAGTTCGCTCGGAATTCGGCCGAAACCGGAAATTTGGCAGAAGTAAAGCAGGAAGTTTCGATCAATATCGTCAAAAAGATATGGCTTGTAGAGGTGTATCTGAACTTGGTTTTCATGATAGCCTGATGAAGACCGGATCTGGCGAAGACAAGACCCGATTGTCTGGATCAAATATTAGATTTTTGGGATCCCATCGAAACCTTAGGTCTGGTTTTGTGACGATATCTGGTACGAATTAGGTAATCTGTTATGGTGGAGGGTTCTACCTTTTTTAATCTGATTTTGTCTGAAACGTGCACAGGCAGAAATCTAGGCTATTTTGAATTGTAATAATACTTCCTGTACCCCGGTAGACTACTGTTATTCTACCTGGTGCTTTGACCCCGCCCCCCCCCCCCCCTTTCTGGATTCCCACCGTTACTTCGTTTCTTATTTTTAATGAAGGGCTATTGTTTAAAACGGGTGTACTGAGCTCTTTTGAAGGGTTAAAGCCATCCTGCAACCCAGTGATTGATTGATTGATGTTTTACTGATCCACCAAAATTGATGATAATAAGATAAGTGATTATATGAATACGCAAAAACAAACCAACACTAAAGCAAACTCTAATCTATCAGAACGACTAAAATAAACAACAACCCATGAAAATGGCGAAGGCAGATAAAATACCGCAAACAGTGACAAAAACTGAAAGAAAAAAAAGTTAAAATTTAAAAGTTCAAAATTAAAAAAAAAAAAAAAATCAGTAAAAATAATTTAAAACTCATGGAGGAAAGATGACAAATTATGTTTGAGCTCTTGCAACTTACGTCTAAACTTTTCATGCTTTTTCAACATAAGAGGGTTTTTTATACCATAAGTCTCCATCATGTTAGTATTGGACTCATATCTGCTAAAGCGACACAACCATTTAGAAAAAGTGAAGTATCGGGTCTTAATATGTGAAGTATCAGCAAGCCGAAAAACTGGGAGGAATGAAGAAGCTAGGAGACACTGGCAAAGCTGTTACGTTAAAAACATGTGCAAGCCTTCGCCGGTTCGGAAGCTCACGCAATCCAACAATCGACCCAAAACTAGCAGCCACTCTTCTCTCAACTTCTTTTACCACTGATGCACGGGTCTGACGCAAAGTAGAACAAAACGGCAAACCAAGATAAGTAAAAACATTGCAGCAAGTTATTACTTTACTCATAAGAGAAACTTGTATACTACTTCTGTCACCATTCTTATCAAATAATCGTTAAGTACGGTACCTCGTAAGGTACTGTTAAGGCGTGAGTTACTTCCCTTGGGCTTCGGAAAAGCAATACAACAGCTAAGGCCATGGTTAAATTGTATAAAGCAGAGGCTACCTTAACAGCATTCGGATAGTTTTGAAAATTGGAACATAAACAGTAAATAGTGCGAGATGTGCTTTAAGGGTGATTTCTTGTACTCTTGTGCAAGTGACCTCTGGCTTATTGTACGACAGTAGACTACCGTTATTCTATCTGTTGCTTTTAGTTCACATCTAGAATTTCATGGTTGCTTTGCAAACATAGTGAGAGGTGATGATCGTAGGCCCAGTTTGGAAGCAAGGGCCCATAATAGATTGTTCGTGATTTAGCTATTTTTAGTCCTGGTTTTCCTACTGCCTGGCTGGTTCAGGGCACCTTTTTAAGCCTTTTTGGCGTACGGTACTTTGTTCTGGGATTTAAAAAAAAAAATTGTTAGTAAAACCAAGACCAGTTTTCTGTCTGTGATCATGAATTTCATTACGAACTGAAACACAAAGGGGAAATGCAGTAGTAAAAAAAGTAAACAAAAGATGCATTTAACTTCTGGTAACGTGGCGAATGCGAATCATTCCACTAAAAATGCAAATTCTCGGAAAAAAACAGCTTTTCGTGGTACCATCTTCTCGTAGCAATAATCCAGTCTTTCGACAAGTTCTGAACACTATCAAAGATCTGTATTTCTAATTTTATCTCGGCCATGTTGTTCCGAAAGCTGTCGTCATCAAGTGTTTTTTTTAACATGAATTCAAGGGAAAGAGAAGGAAGTGAGGTAGTCGTCCCCGAAAGCCAACGAAAATCTGATATGACGTTTCCTGTATGTTCTCTTCACTGGCAACCGTTAGTAATATAGAAAGATAGATACTTACCAACGTAGTAGCCTAAATGGGGCATGGTTAGTACAAAAATACCACTAAATAAATTCAGAACTAATCCAATAAATAATTAGATTTCCAATAATATAATCGAGAAAGTAACCCTTTCTTCTTTAACGTAAGCAGAAAAGACAGGGACAAACCTACACACAATTTTCTATATATGCCATACCCAAACTAACTAACCGTCCCCGGGGGCGTCACGTATGGAGGGGGGACCCCCCAATGTTTTCGGACAGTCGGTAAAAAATAACCGAGTCAGTGCGAAGCTCCGCGGTTTTACGTAAAAAGCAGTTTTTTGTTCCATGAATTCAGGCGGTTTTTCCTGAAAATCAGTCGATATTCGTCAAAACTCGTTTTTTCTGGAAAAAAAAACAGCCAGCAAAAATGACCAGCTAGGCAGCGAATCGGGTGGTTTCAGATTTCCAGGCGAAATGGATCCATCCCTGGCTTAACATTTTTATAGTTCTTGATTGTGTTACTGTTGTGTAAAATGACATGTGTATTTATTTACGTTCTGCCTTAAATTTCTCTCCTTTTTCTTTTTCTTCTTTTTTCCTTTCTTTCTTCTTTGCTCCGTTTTAATCCGAGTTTCAAATACCGGTAAGAAATACTTAACTTACTTACTAAAATAGTCACCACCCATTCCTCCCTTTCACAGCCCCCCCCCCCCCCCAAGGATTGTCCTTCCTCAACTCTTTAATTCTTAACAAAATGCATCTATATTTTTGCCCGCTTTTGAAACAGAAAAAGCTGAGTAAATAAAAAAAGACAGAAGAAGCTAAAGCCACACACTGTAAGTATAAACGCTGAAGCTCATACAACGAGTGTATTGTTTTATGCTTTTTAATGTGTTTGTTTTTCCTCTTTCAGCCCGCCGACAAAAAGAAGTTCCCCTACGGAGGATTAAACACCGGTCGCCCCATGACCCCACCACGAAACGCCGCCCAGCAAAAGGGCAAAGCCGGCAAAAAGTGAGAGTGTAAACGTGACTAAAAATGAACCAACCAGATACTCGTAAAGCGCCATTCGACATCCGCGGAAGAAACTGATGAATGTGACGACGGCGAATTTAAGTTCTTCTGAGGCGAGCGTGAGGATCTCGTGTTGCTTTCTCCGACCATGTGCACGGAATTCGGTGTTCGTCGTTAAGTTTAGTGACATTTCCTGCCCCCGAAAAAGGCTAAAAAAAAGGTTGACATAGTGTAAGCGTTTTGGACGATTTTCTGAGACGTACAAGGGACTGCGATCTTTGTATGGGCAAGAATGATAGGGCTGTCGGGAATACCCAGCTTCCACAAAGGGGACGATGTTTTTTGGATCACAACCCTTCTACTCATACTTAATGTATAATATATACTGTAAACCCTCAATTGCGTATGTGGTTGATTGTGAGTTCAGTTCCGATCGTCGTGGCACTTTGATCTAGCTTCCATGGGCTTTAAGGACAAAAAACACGATGCTTTAATCTTCTGGTGACAAAGCTTAGGAACTTGGAAATCATTCGGAAACCCGGGAAATCACAATCCCGCACGTCTTCTGGTCATGCGCAGTAAAGCCCAATTTTGGACTATATTAGTTTCGGTGAATCCATATTCGATTTGAGACTTGTCAAGTTTTTTCAAGGTCTTGTCTCGCCAGTCTTGTTTTATTTGTGACAAGGCGATTGTCTCTTCTTGTTGGACAAGAAGGTCCCGTTACGTGACGAGCTTTTTCTTCTTGTTGGCGTTCTTGTCACAGATAACATTAAAGACCTATAAACTGCGGTTTAGTTGCGACAATTTGTCAGAAGAGTCAGTCACCTGACAATGCCTAAATAAGACGGAATTTGGCTATGGCCAAGTCTGAAAATTGAGAAATGATGAAACAAGTGTCAAGATGAGATCAAATGAAATGTGGCTGTAGTTCGGTTCCGATCCCGACCTATGGATCAGACGGAATCCTGACATCAGCAGCGATATATCTAGCAATCGTTGTGTTCCGTCGTTGTATCAAATCTGATTTGAACCTTGCGTGTAAAGGAAGATTGGGAGGAAAAGCTGTTTCTAAAAAAAGAAAACCAAAAACCCGTAAAATAACAGGGAAATACTAACGTGGTCGCTAAGTAGTCCAGCAACGAGTCCTGCCTGTGGATAAACGACTAATAATATGATTAGTTTTTTGTTTTTTTTTAGTCTCACTTGTTTGATTCTGTGAACTGCATAGTTCTATGTGTCCATTTGTTCACATAGAGCTTCCTCAGCGCCAGGTAGCGGAAATTAGTGAAACTATTCAAGGGTGAGAGAGGTTGCTGTATAGTTAGTTAATTAACTGAAAAACCCGTATTTTTGTCGGTTAGAAGGTCCGGGAAGAGAATTGTTCAGGTTTTTGCTTCTATATAATATGTTTGAATTCGAATCCTGCGTAAGTGTCAGTATTAGCCCTCCCGTTTGTCGTTCTTGGTGAAATGGATTGGTAATGCTATTTGAATTTCGCGCGTTTTTGTTCGGTCTTAGCAAGCAGCCAGCTCGCATCGGATCGGTTTTGAGCAGTTAGCCACACGAATCTTATCGAAAGTGCGTCTTCGCTCTTCCGACTTTAAAGTAGCGTGCACACACAGCCCGAATTTCGCAGTCCGGTGCGAATTTCCTTCTCCGCTCCGGAATTTTGACGCATCGCATGCGGATTCGGTCCGATAATTTCGTTCCGATTTGAGTAGAAAATATTCTACTTTTACCGGAGCGAATTTTAAACGCATGCGAAATTGTGCCCTGAGAATTGAAAAATTAGAAGCTGTGTTTGAAATTTCAACTGTTTATACGACCTATTTAATGTCAGCTGCATTCATTCATTCGGCAATCAATCAGCATCATCTGACTGTAGACTAAGCAGTGGATTTTTCAAACCTGGGGCCAAGTTTCACGTCTGAATTTCATTTTATCTGAAAAACCTGTCGGGCATCGTGACGCGAATTTTGTATGCGCGTTTTCGCGTGCGGAATGTTACCGGACTGTGTGTGCACTTAGCTTAAGGGCTTGTTTGAGGGCGATTCCGGCGTTCGCGAGGATTGGATGTCCGAAAAGTGGTATGAAAATTTGCCTCGCGGTAGAACACGTGGGAGGTGGTTCTGGCGATACAGCTGCTCAGGGTTACTAATCCCCCCCCCCCCCCCCCCCCCTGTCCCGTTGTGGATTTGTTTTCTATACCGCTTGGGTTTTCGAAACTAGGAGAGCGCCGAAGTTACTGGACTTTTAGTCGAAGTCGGTTCTGTTTCTGTAACATTTCGCTTCGGTTTCCGAAACTAATAGTTACCTAACCGCTGTGGAAAATGGGGCGAGTTGGGTTTTTTAAAACTAGTCGAGTGCCCAACTCGCTGTGGAAATAGAGAGGCGACTTTTAGTCGATCTCGGTTGTTCTCGTAACATTTCGCTTCGGTTTTCGAAATTATAGACTGACCTAACCGCTGTGAAAAGTGGTGTGACTTAGTAGGTGACTTTTAGAACGCAGAGCGCCGACATCGCTCTGTAAGGTGGGACGACTTGTAGTCGAAGTCGGTGCTTTTTCCGTAACGTTCGCTTCGGTTTCGCATATTCGCAAAAACGGCTGGGGCATGAAGTATGGGAGCTTACCAGACCGCCGGAATCGCCCTTTGTTGTCCTTATAGTATCCACGAAACATCTCTCTCTCTCTCTCTCTGGTTTATTGGAATGGACGATTGCTCTTGAGATAATAAGGGCGGAGTTGGACCCGGTCTCTTTGGTGACGGGGAGAGCGTGAGAAGAGGGGCCCAACAATGGTTATAAGCATAATGGAAGCATATTTACAAAACTGGTTCCCGTGTGCGTTCTCGCATAATGTCGAAGTTTGGCGACATTTAACCTTTGCGCACCCTTGTTTTTATGTTTTCGCGAAGCTATAGCATTAAAAGGGTAAGAACAGAAATTTTGACTGGAAACATAACACGTAAAAGAGCCGTAACAGAAATATCATTGACTTCCGAGATAACATAAAACACAAGGATGCTCTACCGCGCGTGATCTGTTATCAAACTTATGACAGTGTAATAGTCCCTAGTTAACAACACGGAGGATTCTTGCAGTCCCTCCACGGGCCGAAATCTTCTTTCGTTGAGTGGTGAACGAAGGGCTTTGTGCCCTTGATTATGATATTTGTTTTATCAACCATTCTGAGGGACCAGAACAAGTGGGAATTTAAAGTACCATGTAAAGTCGAATTCGGGAGGGGACAGAGTAACT
This sequence comes from Branchinecta sandiegonensis, assembly GCA_030848855.1. Lineage (NCBI taxonomy): Eukaryota > Metazoa > Arthropoda > Branchiopoda > Anostraca > Branchinectidae > Branchinecta > Branchinecta sandiegonensis. The sequence continues at coordinate 15,389,249 of JAUPMV010000016.1, read as the reverse complement.
TTGTGACGGCCAGAAATGGCACATGCCGGTTTTTCCTGTAGAAAGTAACACGGTGTCGAGAATTCTGAGCCACTCCCGCTTTCTACTTCGGCGTAGTTTTAGCAGTGTAGGCTGGTTGTGTACAGTACATCCTGTGTAGATATTCTGGTTGGTTGGGTAGATGAGTCCTGTCAGGTTTCTAGGAGCCGGGACGCACTTTAACGCTTTTGTAAAGTACCAACGGACGATACATGTCTTGTTTTATTTCGTAGTGGTTGAACTATAATGTACATTATCAACTGTCTGTTTGTATGATATCCTGTCGAAGAAGAGTTGTTTTCGCCGTTCTGTATGAGTATATAAATAATTGATCGTCCCATCTCAGAAAAATAAAATTGAAAGTACAAATACTCGATTGTTCCGTCGAATTCCTGAATGTCGCAGTCGAACCGAAAATTTGCAGTCGAATCTGGAAAAATCGGAATCCGGTGATAAGGTAGTAAAGGTCAATTGATTCCCACTGCGTTCACTGTAAAAAAAAAAAAAAAATCTTGTAGTATTTGCTACTGGGATTAATCTTGTCTCTAAAAAGATAATCTTAACTCTAATTCGGATTAATTTTATCTCAACAGAGATAGGATTAATCCCAGTAGCAAGTACTGAAGTTGACTTTAATCCTTACTCGGAGAAACTTTTTTCTTATTCTTTTCGCCAAAAACCGTTTTTCTCCTGCAGCGAAGCGAAATTCGCATAGAGTAGCGAAAATTATTCAAATACTCTATAGGCGTATTCTCGCCGTTCCCCGAGGACTCCTCGGGGAATCGAAGGGAACGGCGAGAATAGAGGGAGTCACTCCACGCGGACTCCGCGTACAGAAACAGCGAGAATACGGGGAATGCTTCTAAAACGGATTTTGTTCGAAAAATGAACATGCAGCTGAAAAAATTAGTCTAGATCCACTTTATTTTTGGTTTTGTTCATTCTGATTCTTTTTAATTAATTTTACATACCACCTACAACAGCAAAAATTGATTCCTCTCCGAATTTGAAAGGGAGTCCTTTTTGATGGTGGTGTTGATAATCAGAGCATTCCCCGTCCGTAGGGACTCGCGAGAATACGGGGAGTCAGTCCCCGGGACAAACAAAAACGCGGGGACTCCTCAAGTGGAGTCCTCGGGGAACGGCGAGAATACGCCTTATATGACCAAGTCCAAAAACACGACAGCGAACCTCGGAGGAAGGAAAAACGTCACCCGAAGGATGATTAGTCAACCAATCAACAGCGCTTTTGGGGGACAGCTGTGACGTTTCCTGCTCTTGCGCAGGGACACGGCGATTCTTCATCGGCACGAAGAGTTAGTCATCAAGATATTGCGAACGGAGTTCAGAGCCGCTTTCACATTGACGCGTCGTTGCGATGCGCTGCGTATGCGTTTGTCTTGCGCTGCATACAGGTTGAGTAGCGTATCTTTCATACCTGCGAGACAAGCTTTCACGCTGGATGTGTATTTACGTTTTCCTTTTTATGGCACTTGCAGCCTCTGGCTCAAGTGCCATATACCGATCACAATTCCGTCTGTCGGTCGGTCCGAGTTTTTTTGTCCCACATATCCGAGTTAGGGTACTTCCAGATGTGCTAGGACAATGAAACTTGGCAGGCATATCAGGGACCCGACCAAACTAACCTGGAAATAATCAGTTTCCCGATCCGACCATATGGGGGGGAGTGCGGGGCGCTGGAAACTTGCAAATTTAGGGCATTTTGTCACTTTTTTTCTGAGTTAGGGTACTTCTAGATGAGCTAGGACAATGAAACTTGGCAGGAATATCAGGGACCCGACCAAACGAACCTGGAAATAATCAGTTTCCCGATCCGACCATATGCGGGGGAGTGGGGGCGCTCGAAACTTGATAATTTAGGGCATTTTGTCACACTTTTTCGAGTTAGGGTACTTCCAGATGAGCTAGGACAATGAAACTTGGCAGGGATATCAGAGACCTGACCAAAGTAACCTGGAAATAATAAGTTTCCCGATCCGACCATATGCGGGGGAGCTGGGGCGCTGGAAACTTGAAAATTTAGGGCATTTTGTCACACTTTTTCGAGTGAGGGTACTTCCAGATGAGCTAGGACAATGAAACTTGGCAGGAATATCACGGACCCGACCAAACTAACCTGGAAATAATCAGTTTCCCGATCCGACCATATGGGGGGGAGTGCGGGGCGCTGGAAATACGAGGAGTTAGTCGCCGGGACGCGCGAGGACTCCTTAAGTGGAGTCCTCCGGGAACGGCGAGAATACTTTTCAGGCCACAATTGACTAAAAAAGTTGCGACCTTTCCCTCCTTTATATTTTCCTTAATCTAGGCTTCTAAATTATATATGATTCAAAGCGGACCTTGAACGTGAAACCAAAGCTAAATTATTCCGGTAACAAACCTTTCGGATGTTCATGTGAAGTCGGAGCCTTGCAGAGGAAAGTCGAAGATAATTCGGAAATTCAGATTTAGACAAATAATGCCGGATCATTTCTGCATTTTGTATTCTATATATTAAACATGATTTTTTTTAGCTTTTGTTTCGATAAACATCGTAGCAAGGTTCCCGAACTCCAATTTGACACCAGATTTTTTGAGAATTTTCTGTGCAAACTCGCATCTTCACCCCGTTCAAGATCGACAATCAAATATAGTAAAATATTCTCGAGACTATATATGCAGATGTTTTCTTGGAATCCATTAGATTTCTCGTTTGTAGCAGTGTACAGTAATTTAACAATTACAGCAGTGCGTCAGTGATATCATAACTCGGCCGTGCCGCTCAAATTTTCTGTTAGACCTACCCTACGACTACCTACTATTTTATTTGTCTAAGCAAAAGCCAGTTCGAGCCGCGGCATACTGTCATTTGCATAAATAACCTGAACGAACCTTTTATCCGAACAGTATTTTACTGGAATTTCTATAAAGCTATGTCCAGTTGCTTGAAATTATTATCATGGGGTTTGGTACACTTTCATCGGAAGACAACGTTCTAATTCCGAACTGTGAACACTTTCTAAGAAAATCTTACGTTGGCAAATTTACTGTCACAGTATTTTTTTTATTGTTTTACTCATGTTGACCCGATGTTGATATATAAACTTGTATGCAACACTGTCTTACTTTAAAAAAATTAGGTACTAACCAAGATTCGACTTCTCTATCTGTTATTAATTTACCGCGATGTTTTCTTATTTTCAAAGTTTGTGCTTCAGTTTCTGTGCTCTCGCGCTGGACTTCTTCAGACCTGAACAGTTTCATAAAAAGGTATTGAAAGCGAGACATTTCAATAAAAATGTTGTTCGGCAGACAATTTATTGGGATGATTTTTCTCAGACGTTTTTGAAAATGCTGATGAGGTTATTTTCTTCACGAAAATGTCGGAATATTTGAACAGTGTAATTTTTTCCACTACACTTTAAAATCCAACCAATACTATTTGACGGTGCAAAACGGATCAGTCAGCTACATTTTTTATGTAGAAATGGAGCTGACTTATCCGTTTTGCACCGTCAAATATTATTCGCAGTCAGCTCGGGCTGAATGAACATCTGCCAACTAACACTGAAATCCAGGCTTTCTTGTCGTCAAACCAGACTTTCTGCATGTATTCCCTAGGTTTACAGACGAGGAAGCGCAAAAATCCAGGACTGTCTGGAATTTCAAGTAGGTCAGTTCCTGGAACAAATGACTGTTACCCTGGAATTCCAGAAGAGGCGGCGTAGAAATCCAGGTTTGTCTGGATTTTCAACCAACTGTCCGGAATTCCAGGCTCTTACCAAACGTAAATTCGGGTCTGTCTGGAATTTCAACAAAGTGTCTGGAATTCCGGAATACTACCCTGGAATTCCAGGAAAGTAACATCATTACCTGGATTTCCAGAGAAAACTTGTCCGGAAATCCAGGTAAGTGTTTTAATTCCGTGCTGCAGCCTGGAAATCCGGGCAAAATGCCTGGATCTCCAGACAAAATGCCCGGAATCCAGCCTTTGTCTGGATTCCAGGCCGTTTTTTTCCCTACGGGTAGTATGTAATGAATTTTCTGTTGTTTCTGTTTCTTCTTTTCGGTGGCTAGGGATTACTGTTTCTGATTCTTTAGCTCTCTTCCGTAGACAGATTGTTGCAGATGCAGTAAAAAAAATTCAACTTAGTTATTCAAAAATTGTAGCAAACCGTGGAAAATATAACAGAAGAGCTCTTGGGCGTTTATTCTCAACGTTTTCTGATCATTCTGTTCTTTATTTTTCGGGTATTCATTCTGTTCTGAAGCTAAAAGATTTGAAGAAAATGAAAGTTACGTATTTCAAATTTTGCAAATTTCTGCTTTCTCTGCCACCGTGGACTAGAAATCGGTACTTGGTTAAAAAATATAATGTTACGGATGTAGTTCAAAAGCTCGGTGACCTACACAGAAAGCTTTCTGTGGACGCATTTTGTAAAATAGGCCCTGATCACGGTCTTATTCAGTTTTTTGTTGAAGAGGATAGTGTTTAGTTGAAGTTATTTTTCTTTTTATAGTTTACTCCACTTGTACTACTTGTTTCTTGTAGTTGTGGGTGATAAATAAATAATAATAATACTCAGTCCTAGAAACGTCATCCAAACAAAATCCTCAAAATTGGCTCAAATCCTATAATATCGTTTGTTGTGGTGACGTTTCTGGTTCTTCGCAAGGCACACGGCGATTCTTCGTCAGCACGAAGCGTTGGTCATTAGGAGTATTACTTCCCTTCCCTGCCACAGCTCAGATTAACTTTTAGATACCTCGCCTCGGGTCTAGGCGACCCCCCCCCCCTCCGGAGAAAATCTTGTCAAAAGCTGCAGATGTGATTGCAGTCACTTCTGGAAAGACAATCCGAGTCGTTTTGAAAAATTGTTAATTTCGGCACTACCAAGCTTCAGTCGTAAATCCATGCCAGTCTAAGGCAAGCCAGGTTTTATAACCCCGTTAGGTCGGAGACATGAATCTCGATTTCTCGAAAGAAAGATCTGGTCTGGACTGGCAGCAACTCGCCTTGTTATGGCCCTTCGGCCAAGGGCCATATAGCGATCACAATTCCGTCGCTCCCACGATTGCGAGTTAGGGTACTTCCAGATGTGGTAGGACGATGGAACTTGGCAGGCGTATCAGCGACCCGACCAGATTAACTTCTCAATAGTCACTTGCTCGATCCGACCATCGTGGGGGAGGCGGAATTCGGAGTTTAGTGACATGCAGAACTGTCGAACGGGTCATTTAATGAAACTTGATTTCCATTTCAAGTCAGGACCGGATCCGATGAATGTGAGGGGAGTCGGAGGTGGGAACCGGAAATCTGGTGACACGCTTAGACTGGAGCGATCGGGTTGAAACTTGTGGGAAGAACAAGCCCTAGGTACATCATTGATAGAGCTAGATCGGATTTGGTTGCCGTGGCATGTTAGGGAAGTTTGGGGGGGGGGGGGGGGGTTGGAAGCGTATTAGGGACCCGACCAGATTCACTTGGAAATAGTTAGTTCTCCGATCCGACCGTCGTGAGGGGTGGGGGTGGAGGGAGGGGGAATCCAGAATCTTGAGGTGTGCATAATTTTCGAACGGGTGATTGGATCTTAGTGAAACTTGATATTTGGAAAGACCTCAGATGTCCCGTTTCAAGTCCCGACCGGATCCAATGAATGTGTGTGGGGGGGGGGAGAGGAACTTTTGGATGTAGTTCCATTGTAGTTCGACGTACTTTTGGTTAAGTTACGAAGTACTGTATGTCGAATGGACAAACAAAACGGTACACATACTGTACTTTCATAACTAAAACAAAAGCACGTCAAAATTTTAGTGAAACTACACCCGAAAAAAGTCTCGTCGGCGAATCGGGATATTAAGTAAGTAAGTAAGTAATTTATTTCTAACCCGCCATTTCAAAAAGCGGAGTAAATAAAAGAAAATAAATAAAAGACATAAATACACAAGAAAAAGACACTAATTTTCAGTCATCGGCTAGGAAGCAGTGGAGAAGGTCGTGCGCTGGTTGGGCTCTGTTGTCAATGATTTTTGATAACGACGAAGAAACATCCAAAAGGGTAACACTTGCATCTTCAACTTTGAACTTCTCCGTATTTATACACATAAGAAATCAAGTAAGAATGTGTAAACTCTCGTCGGGCTAAGACCAAAAGTTTGTAACGTCCGTCAATCGGGATTTTCTTTACATTCACCGGCAAACCTGTTTAACAGGTTTGCTACACGCCCTTTAACGTGAAAATCATTTTTTTTTTGCTGTAAATTCAGACAGATCTACTTTGTGTCTACTTTATTCTGGATGGCAACTACTTTTTTCTTGACGGACAGATTTGTGATTCCATAGGTATTCTTTACTTTTCTTTGGGATCGCAAAAAGACGCTCTGCTCCTCAGCGTTTCCACAAAATCTCGTGTGTGGCCCATTTAGTAATATTCTTTGTATAGAAGAACATTTACTTGGCGGTTAGGCATGGAATTTTTGCGTTTGAAACACATTAAAAGCTAAATTTGTTTGGTAAGTAGTTAAATTCTAACAGAAACAGGCAGATTGAATTGAAGCTCAATTTGCCCAGGGTACAGACACTGGAAGCTTTCTATTTAGACAAAGCTGAAATGAATAGCTGAAGGTGTGAATTTATATATGCAGATTCTCATTACGGTAGTAATTGCACCGTTACCGCAAAGCGTCAACGGTGCTTTTTATCGGTACATTCGAGTAGTATATTGTGATCCAAAAGTCGTTAAAATGAGGGGTCTCACCCCACCGGCCTGAGTGCTTCGGGCCCCCTGCACGCGAGTTAAATGTAAACGCGTGACGGCTGCTCGCCTCTACATACAAGTTTCATAAAAAATATATTTTTATTTACTGAAGTTGTGACTGCAAGCGCTTACGGATTTTCCCTAGACATGCGAGGTAAACTTAAAAGGCGAGACGGCGGCTCGCCGAGACTGGCTATGTCTGCGTGTGTGTGTGTGTGTGTGGGGGGGGGGGTCGCCATTTTTTTTTTTTTTTTTTTAGCCAGAACCTAGCTGGATGTGAAAGCAAAAATGTACCACACCTTTGGTCGGCAGGTCCGATGAATCTCCAGTTTCATTCTGAGGTAAAAGTCTCTAGTACCCCAGACTAAAATGGTCCAATGTTCTAGCTTAATCCTGATTCAAACAGCGAAGAAACTCCTAATCTTGTCGTGGTCCCTCGTCCACTTAGGCACGACTTTTTTGTTAACCTTCTTCATTCAAGGTCACGTTCTCTCAGTCCCAGTTTGTCCTTAGTAGGCTATTGAGGGATTGAACAGAATTTACGATGAAAAACTATGGACAAGTCACGCAACCTGTTCGACGAATGTTACTATGTACCAGTGGGAATTGGAAGCATCAGACTGCCGAACGCTATATTCTAGTGGCAACCTAGAGCAAAATAATACTAGGGAGTAGCGCCAAGACCAGAGCAAAATAACACTAGGGAGTAGCGCCAAGATCTATGCTTTCCATGCTTTGCAAACAAGCCATAGTCGTAGCGCCACCCGCTACGCTTGTGGCGCTTATAGCGAGAAAAACTTGCGGGTTTAGAAATTTCCAGTTAAGCAAAGGTGCTGTCTGCACACACCAAGGAAACAATAGAGACTGTATAACTTTTTTGCCATGTCCAGGAAATAAAGTAATTAGACCCAGCGCTGGTTAACGAATTAATGAGTTTCAGTAGGGACGTTCTCTATCGTAGTGGTGCTAGTATCGCTGCTATTCGAGTGTATGTCAATTTTGTCAAGTCTTGGGCTACTTCCTAGTGTTATTGTGTTGCGAGAGCAACACTTTGGTTTTGTCCTGTTTTTATTTATTTTTATTTTTTTTCCTATGACTCCGATTTCATTTTATTCCTAGTAACTGGTAAGGGTCTAACCTGTGCGGTTTTTACGGAAAGTGTGGACCTTCGGCCGGATTGATACATTTTGGAAAGCTCCGTAGAACTCTTGCCTGGGGCCAATAAGGATGGTTTTTGCTTGTCCTCGAGCCAGAGCCTACGGTGTGCGAAGTGAAGTGGAGTTATATAGCCCATGTCAGAGAGGACTATCTGAAGTTGTGTAGCGAACCTTTCGTTTCATCAAACCATGTTTCTGCTTTCGAGTGGAAAGCTCCGTTCTAGCACGCAAGCAGGCAGGCACCAGTTTCAAATTGAAGATGGACTAAAATCTATAAGTGTTAAATATATGCGGCAGTTACCCGGCCCCACAGCCAACATATCTTCTTTGAGTGATAAATAGAAAAATCTACAGAAACAAAAAAGTGTCATTTTCCCACGGGTCCGAAAGTGCTGCCATCTATTGTTTCTATCCATGTCTGTTCGCGATTTCAGCTGAGTTTATCATTCCATTTCTTACACTTGGGAGTGAGGAAGAGAAGTGAGATCAGGTGGGCCTCTTAAACTTTAAAAGTCCTCTCACTGCTAAAGAAATTAGAGCTTACCCTTTGCTCCTTTCTAAGTGGTGATATTAGAAAGTTGGCCTACGGCAAAAAAGTCAACTTTTGAACTAATACAGATAGATTTTTTTTTCAACGGCAGTCGATAGATATTGGTGAGCTGATCAAAGTATATGTCATCCAAACAAAAATTCCTTCATGAGATATAACAGTTTGAAAGTTTAAGAGGGGTTGACAACTTCCGTAGTAAGGTACACACAGAAACCAAAATTAGGCCGATCCCAATTGTGAGACATGTAGGGGACTTGTAAGCAACAGTCGGCTGTTAGACCATAATCATCTTCAGTGATGAGGGGTTTGCAGCTTTTGCTAGTTGGTGTACCTATTATTTGTTTCTGGTGTATTCGATGGTAAGAACAATTTGGTTCCCAATTGTAAGATAGGAAAGGGACTTGTAAGTAATAATCACCTGTTACCATCTTCAGCGATGAGGGGTTTGCAACTTTTGCTAGCTGGTGTAGCCTACCCACTATTTGTTTCCGGTGAACTTGATGTCTATCATGGGAGAGGGACTTGTAAGCACGAATCGGTTCACGAGCGGCTAGAAATTTGTGCAAATTGGTGCACATCGTATTCGATTTCTATAAATCTAACGGTAAGAAAGTTTGTATCGATGGTCTACCGCTGTAAACTAGGATTAACTATTTACGCAACGGGTACAAACATAATTTAAAACAATGAGGTAGTTTCGTAATAATTAATAGTGTCATCTATGGTATTTTAATCCTGAAAAGTTACGCATAGCTTTATGATACCAACTAGATTATATAAGACATTGTCCCAAGTTTGCATCCGTCACGATGTCTACGATTGAAAACGATAAAGTTCAACTGACTGCAAAGTCAGTTTAGTCCGTTCTTCCGATGTTCTTTTGTTGTTGTTTTTACAACGCTGAGGAATAGCCTTTGATTATGTGATTACTGATTGTGTTCTTCTTAGAACATACCGTTTTGTAAGCTTTGATAAGTTGACAACTTCAGCATTTAACCGACAGCAAAGAAACAAAACCAAAGTGTTGCTCTCGCAACACTTTAGTCGGCGAAGCCGCACAAAGGTTGCCGCAACACTTCACGTTGCTTGCTTCACAATCGGGCCATACTTGTAGCGCCGCCCACTACGCTTCTGGCATTTAAAGCGAGACAAACTTGCGGGTTTAGAAATTTCTAGTAGAGCCAAGATGCGGTCTGCACACATAGAAGAAACAGGGGAGGTTGTATCTTTTTTTTGCTGTGTTCAGAATTATAAGTTGTTGCAGCCAGCACAGGTGAACGACTGATTGAATTTCACTAGGGATAGTTCTCTTCTACTAGTGGTGCTAGTGTTGCTGCTATTCGAGTATGTGTCACTTTTTTCAAGTCTTGGAGCTACCCCCCCCCCCCCCCCCCCCCCCAATCACATCCGCTATAGGAGCGCTCACATGGAAAATCGCAAATCCGTCTTATTCATTCAGCGCTCCCGTGGACTAGTTTCGGAAAGTCCCCCATTGTCTCATTATCAACACTTGTGACAGAAACAAATCGATTCGTACCAGAGGCAATCCAGAGACAGTACAAATTGACAATAAAGTACGAAAGTACGTAACGCTTATGTTTCAGTTGTAGTATCCCAGTTAAATCTGGGTAAGAAACTACTCTCACGGAGTTTCAACAGTTCTGCAATGGGCCACTTTTTTTTGTCCCCTTCTGGGAAATCTTGAGTGATGGAGATTAAATCCGACCTCCGAAAATTATACTTTAAATATGCAAAATTTCTACTTGGAATCCCGTCTTGGTCTAGAATTAGACCACTAACTAGAAAATACGGTAGGCGGAACAACAGTCAAAATGGCCGAACAGTCTAAAAGCGTATTCTCGCCGTTCCCCGAGGACTCCTCGGGAAATCAAAGGGAACGGCGAGAATAGAGGGAGTCATTCCACGCGGACTCCGCATACAGAAACAGCGACAACATGGGGAATGCTTCCAGAATGGATTTTGTTCGAAAAATAGATATGGAGTTGACGAAATTAGTCTGGATCCACTTTACTTTTGGTTTTGTTTATTCTGATTGTTTTTAATTAATTTTACATTGCACCAACACCAGCAAAAATTGATTCCCCTCCGAATCTGAAAGGGAGTCCATTCTGATGATGGTGATGATAATCGGAGCATTCCCCGTCTGTGGGGACTGGCGAGAATACGGGGAGTGAGTCCCCGGGACAAACAAAAACGCGGAGACTCCTTAAGTGGAGTCCTCGAGGAACGGCGAGAATACGCCTTAAGCGGATGAGGAGTTTTTAGTGTTTATTGGAATATGTTGTGTTTTTTTCTTTTGCTTGTTTGTAATTGGTCTGAATACTACTCGTTTGAGGGTTGGGAGAGAGATATGGGCTAGAAAGGGTGAGGCAAGACCGAAGAAAGAGCAGGCTTGAGCGTTGCCCTCCATTACTTGGGAAGCGGATTGCAGATTTTCTACTTATCAGCCTGTGAAACGGAATAAGGCGAATTCAGAGGAATTTGGCACGTTTTGCCTACTTTGTGATAACTAGATGGCGGACACATCGTACTTACGGTTCTGATTTGTTTTTTTTTCGAACAAGCATACTTTCGACTATGGATAACAAAAGATTACAGTTTCCTCATCGCGAGCCACTTCAACACCTTCCTAAACAGGGGTGGGGGAGGGATCCTGAGTTTCAGGTCCCATCCATTTTCTCCCATCTTAGGAAAGTTTAGTTGAGAAGCATGGAGGAACATAGGCATTTCTCGAACTTTCTGCTGACGGATCTTCAATGACTTGAGGAGATCCTCAGTTAATCTCTGGAAAAAAACAATTTATTAGTTGCGTTTTTTATCTGAATTCTCAGTAGCTCAGTTGTCGCTTCTCTTTTTATGGCACTTGCAGCCTCTGGCTCAAGTGCTATATACCGATCACAATTCCGTCTGTCGGTCTGTCCGTCTGTCGGTCTGTCGGTCGGTCCGAGTTTTTTGTCCCACATATCCGAGTTAGGGTACTTCCAGATGTGCTAGGACAATGAAACTTGGCAGGCATATTAGGGACCCGACCAAACTAACCTGGAAATAATCAGTTTCCCGGTCCGACCATATGCGGGGGAGTGCGGAGCGCTGGAAACTTGAAAATTTAGGGCATTTTGTCACACTTTTTCGAGTTAGGGTACTTCCAGATGAGCTAGGACAATGAAACTTGGCAGGAATATCAGGGACCCGACCAAACGAACCTGGAAATAATCAGTTTCCCGATCCGACCATATGCGGGGGAGTGGGGGCGCTCGAAACTTGAAAATTTAGGGCATTTTGTCACACTTTTTCGAGTTAGGGTACTTCCAGATGAGCTAGGACAATGAAACTTGGCAGGAATATCAGGGACCTGACCAAAGTAACCTGGAAACAATAAGTTTCCCGATCCGACCATATGCGGGGGAGTTGGGGCGCTGGAAACTTGAAAATTTAGGGCATTTTGTCACACTTTTTCGAGTGAGGGTACTTCCAGATGAGCTAGGACAATGAAACTTGGCAGGAATATCAGGGACCCGACCAAACTAGCCTGGAAATAATCAGTTTCCCGATCCGACCATATGCGGGGAAGTGGGGGCGCTGGAAACTTGAAAATTTAGGGCATTTTGTCACACTTTTTCGAGTTAGGGTACTTCCAGTTGTGCTAGGACCATGAAACTTGGCAGGCATATCAGAGACCCGACCAAACAAACTTAGAAATAATCAGTTTTCTGATCCGACCATTCGGGGGGGGGGGGGGGGGGTGTGGAGGGCAAGGGAATCCGGGAAATTGAGAAGTGTGTAACTTTCGAACGGATGATCGGATTGTAATGAAACTTCATAACTGAATAGAATATATATCTGTAATGTCCCGTTTAAAGTCTTGACCGGATTCGGTGGCCAGGGGGGAGTTGGGGGGGGGGAGACCGGAAATTTCAAGAAACGGTTAGAATGGAGGGATCGGAGTGAAACTTGCTGGAAAGAATAAGCATCTGCTCTAGGTAAGTCCTTTAGACCATTGTACTGGATCCGGACACTTATGGGGGGGGGGGGTCCGGAATTCCGGTGATGGTGGTTTTGGGGATTTTCACGATGAAACTTAGCAGGCATATCAGGGACCCAATCAAACTGACTTCAAAATAAAAAAATGTGTCGATCAGATAATGGTGGGGGGAGTGGAGGGAGGGGAATCCGAAATTTTCAGTCATGCGTAATTTTGGAATGGGTGATCGGGTTCGAGTGAAATTTAAGAATTGAACAGAGGACATTTCTCCGATGATTTTTTCATATCCGGACCGGATCCGGCAACTACTGGGGGGGGGGGGGGAATACGTGACCCATTTAGAATGGAGGGATCGGGATGGAACTTTGTGGGAAGAACAAACAGACGCTCTAGGTAAGTCATTTGCTGAATCGGATTGGCTACGTGCACCGCGGGGGAGCTGGGGGGGGGGGGGACCGGAAATCTCGAGAAACGGTTAGAATGATGGTATCGGAGTGAAACTTGCTGGGAAGAACAAACATCTGGTCCATGTAAATCTTTTACATAATTTGACTGGATCCGGACACTTGAGGGGGGGGGGGGAGGAGGGGGTTTCCCGGAATTCCGTTTTTGGGGGGATTTTCACGACGAAACTTGGAAGGCATATCAGGGACCCGGTCAAACTGACTTGGAATAAAAAAAAATCCTCGATATAATAATCTTGGGGGGGGGGGGAGTTGAGGGAGGGGAATCCGGAATATTGAGTCATGCGTAACTTTGGAACGGGTGATCGGATTCAAGTGAAATTTAATAATTAAACAGAGGACATTTTTCTCTGGTGACCTTTTTCATTTCCGGACCGAATCCGGCAATTATTGGGGGGAGGGTGGAAAATACTTGACCCGCTTAGACTGGTGTGATCTGGATCGAACTTCGTGGGAATGACAAACAGATGCTCTGGATTAATCATTTACAGAACAGGATTGGCTCCGGTTATTGTGGGTGGAGTTGGAGGAGGGGGGGGGGGGGGGTCTGGGATTCCGGTGATCGCGCGTTAAGGTACTTCCAGATGTGCTAGGACGATGAAACTTCGCTGGAATATTGGAGACTCAACAACATTTGCCTAGAAATTGCTACTTCCAAAATCCGATTATTCCTTAAAGTACCTATCTTGACCGCAAAGTAAAAAAAATACTTTTAAGCAATATATGCATTTTCGTGATGCCCATCAGACCATTAGCAGTTTTGCCTCAAGGGTTTTGTTTACAAATAAAGTTCCAGCTCCCTTAGAGTGCGCATCTCAACCGCAAAGTCGAAACTTACTTTTGATCAATCAAATCATCTTGACCCATGCAAGTGCCATATGAGCTTACAGCTCTTGTTTCAGTTTCTCGTACATATGAGCGTTTTTGCTCTTCTCAGTTCTCACTTTTGACAAAAACACCAATTTAGCTCACTACCGGAAACATGGCACGGCACTATCAGCGAAAGGAAATTCAGATCCCAAGCTCTTCTCTACAACAAAACCAAAGTCAACCCAGATGCAGAAAGATTTCTATCCGATCAACGACCCAATCGAGCAGCAAAAACAGCAGCCGTGTCCAAAATGAAATCACAGCAACCTTTTAAACTCCAAACAACTCTCACAACGGAATTCACGAAGTCAAATATTTAAGGCTAAGCTAGAATCTTTAGTTTGTTTTTTCCACAAGTTCGTTTTTGGGATCCCAAAACGTAAGTTGAGGGATACCTATGACTTCGCAAAAGTTGTCCGTCTGTCCGTTCGTCCGTCTGTAAGCACGATAACTCTCGAAGGGAATGAGATATTTTGATGAAACTTGGTGTGAGGATTCGTTGGGTCGGCGGACCAGTCGAGTTCGTAAATGGGCTTTGTAGCCCTACATTTAGGGGTGGGGGAGGGGTTTCAAATTAAGGGGCAAACAAAATATTTTGAAACAGCTAATCCGGCCCAAACCGGAAAGTTTGTTAAAATTAAAAGTTTTATTTGGAGTTGATCAGATGTCCGATTTAGGGCAAGAAGACATGCTGAACTTTTATGTGAAAACAATTTTCTTCCCGGACATGTAGTTCGCCCGGAATCCGGCCAAAATCGGAAAATTGTTAGAAGTTAAAGTTTTATTTCTAGCTGACTAGATAACCGATTTAGGGGTAAGAAGAGACGCTGACTCCGTGTGTGACAATCATATTTTACCCGGACATATAGTTCGACCGGAATCCGGCTGGAGTCGGAAAATTTGTTTTAAGTTAAATTTTTATTTGAAGTTGATTAGATGTTCATTATTGGGGAAAGAAGATATCCTGAGTTCGTTTTTGAGCTTTCTTTTTTCGCTGGACAAGTAGTTCTAGAGTTCGGCCGAAACCGGGAAATTAGCAGAAGTGGCAGGAACTTTTCGTCAAAACAGATATGACTTATACGGGTAAACACACATGCTGAATCCATATCTGAACTTGGTTTTCTCAGATGATTAGCTATTTGGCCTTAATCTGTTTCTGAATTTTAATTGTAAGAATGTTCAAGGATTCTGGCGATGACTGGATCTGGCTAAGACAAGACCCAGTTGTCTGGATCAGATATTGAATTTTTGGGATCCCATCGAAAAGTTTGGTCTTGTTCCAACTTGAGCGGCTTTGAGCCTGAAGAGGACCCTTGCCAAGAAGGGCCGAAATAGCCTATAGCTCTAATAAAATTCAACTAAAGTATCCGTTTTGCACTATCAAACATAATTTAGCCACCCGTTAGTACTTGTTAATACGTATTGAACATCCGCCCTTCGTTGTCAAATGAGGAAGGACTACTGATAGTGACAATCGAGAACTGACTATCGAAGCAACTTCTCCATTCTGCAGAATCAAGAAGCTTTCCCGTTCTCGTGTTTGACAAAAAAATAGGAAAAGGACAATACTTCATATGACTAAGTCCGAAACACGCCAATGAGCCCCGGGAAGAACAAGACACGTCACCCAAACGAGCCCTCTAAACTGATCAAATCCTGTGTAATGCTACGTTTACACACTGCGTAAATCCGAGCGTATTTTGAAATACGAGCGTATTTTACGCACGTATTTGGGCTTGAAAAGTTCTCCAGCAGTACGGACGTATTTGAGAAATCGGTCCGTTTTGTTTATATATACGTCCCTATTGCTAGAAATCTTTGCCAGCTCAAATACGTGCGTAAAATACGCTCGGATTCCAAAATACGCTCGGATTTTACGCAGTGTGCAAACCTACCATAAACCAATACTCTATATGACTAAGTCCAAAACACGCCAGTGATCCTCAGGAAGAACGAGAAAACGTCTCACTAACGACTCAGAATCAACAACTAAAATCCTGTGTCAAACAATCACGTCGATCTTCGGGAGCAGCTGTGATACCCGAGATTATACCGCTTCTGACTCTTAAGCTAGGTTCCCGGCAATTTCGCATCGGCAAGGAGAGTTAGTCATCATGAGTATCAACAAACATTTGCTGTTGTGACGATTCTGGCTCCTTCGCTGGGCACTCGGCGATTCTTCGTCGGCATGAAGAGTTAATCATCAAGAGTATTGGCTTACTTGGCTTCACCTCATTAGTCAAAAACGCGAAATAGGAGGAATGTGTGAAGAATTGCGATAAAAAACACAAGTGTTGAGGCGTATTCTCGCCGTTCCCCAAGAACTCGTCGGGGAATCGAAGGGAACGGCGAAAATAGAGGGAGTCACTCCACACGGACTCCGCTTACAGAAACAGCGAGAACACGGGGAATGCTTCCAAAATGGATTTTGTTCGGAAGAAAAAATATGCAGTCGACGAAATTAGTCTAGATCCACTTTATTTTTGGTTTTGTTTATTCTGATTGTTTTTAATTAAAGCGGGCCACAAAAAATGGTCTTTCTACCACACACATAATGCTAACCATCCCTTCTGTCACTATGAATGTTCAAAACCAATAAAAACACCGTAAAACAGTGAGCAATTAAAAAAAACCCCACCAAATTTCCTAGGTTTGAAATAACTCTGTGTGGACTAAATCTCAGCCGATTACCACGGACAGCTGTTATGGCACGTAGGGAGCCAAGGGTCAAAATAATAATTTCCATCTAATGCCCCAACTGTTTATTACAAATACAAATAAATTATAAAACCAAGACCAGTGTGGTACCTCTGAAGACATGCAAAAATTATCAGTTAGGTCTTATAATTCTTTGCTATCAACCCTGGAAAATTCCGCCATCTAGAAAAGAAGACGTTGTGCGTGGTTTTTTTCTCGAGCCAAAACAGCAACTCGGCAATCGAGTTCAAATCCAAACAAACCCGTGGCATGCGATCAAGGAGAGGAGGTAAACAGAATGTTTGGATTATGTCTTTAATTTTACATTGTACCAACACCAGCAAAAACTGATTCCACTCCGAATCTGAAAGGGAGTCCTTTTTGATGATGGTGATGATAATCGGAGCATTCCCCGTCCGTGGGGACTCGCGAGAATACGGGGAGTGAATCCCCGGGACAAACAAAAACGCGGGGACTCCTCAAGTGGAGTCCTCGGGGAACGGCGAGAATAAGCCTTTGATTACAAAAACGCGGTTGATTACTGATCGGCTTGAGATGTCTTCCTTTAATTTAAGCAACGGCACACAATCTCTGGAATTGTTTCAGTTTCAGTTTCCACTAGGTCAAGCGCAACTAGGGCACAAAATAGATTGTCGTCTGCCCACTCTGCTTTGGACCGGAAGAAATTATTTGGAAAAGAAACATCTATAAATAATAAAGTCCTGTCTTTATTTTTATTTGTAACAAAAAAGTTTCACTCATCGACAAGTTGATCATTCATAACGAAAAAAAAACAAAAACGAGATTCTTCGGGTTTTTCTTGACCAGCTAATTATTCTTCTAAGATGTTAAGCGAGGGACAAATATAATTAAACAAGACCAAAGGCTTCGATAGGATCCAAAATTTTCCAGACAATTCGGTCTTCTAGATATTCGGTATTCAACAGACTTCTTAAACCTTTTTACTTTCAAAATTTAAAAACAGTTTAAGGCCAATGATAATAATCGGAAAAGACCAAGTTCGTATTTGACAGTGCAAAACGGATGTGCCAGCTGAATTTCACCAAGTTCAGATATACGTTTTGCGCTGTCAAATATTCAGATATGGACTCAACATATGGTTTACTCTATAGCCTACGTCGTATCTCTTTCCTTCCGCCCAACTTCCGGTTTCGGCAAAAAACAAAAGCTCAAAAACGAATTCATTATGTCTTCTTGACCCTACGTCGAACCTCTAATCAACTTCAGATTAAACTTTTTCTTTTAACAAATTTTCCGCTTTCAGCCGGATTCCGAGCGATCTATACGTCCGGTGAGAAAATGATTGTCATATACGGATTCAGCATGTCTTTTACCCACAAATCGAATATCTTATCAAATTTAAATAAGACTTTTACTTTAAACAAAAATTCTCCGGTTTTGGCCGGATTCCGGCTGAACTAATTGTCCGGCGATAAAATAGTTTTCATATTCGGAATCAGCACGTCTTCTTGCCCCTATACTGGACCTCTAATCAACTTCAAATTAAACTTTTACTTTTCACAAATTTCCCGTTTTTTGCCAGATTCCGGGTGAATTATTTGTCCGGGGAGAAAATAAATTTCATATTCGGATTCAGCATGTCTCTTTCCCCTTTATTCGACTATTCATTAACTTAAAAAAAAAAAATTTGTTCCCTTAATTTCAAACCCCTCCCCCACCCCTAAATATAGAGCTACATAGCCCATCTTCAAACTTGACCATTACTTTGACGTAAAGAATCCTCATGCCAAGTTTGATCAAAATATCTCAACCCCTTCGAGAGTTGTCGTGCTAACAGACAGATGGACGGACAGACGGACAACTTTTGCGATATCATAGGTAGGCGTATTCCTCCACTTCCGTTTTGGGATCCCAAAAAGACAACCGTCTTCGGCGACTAACAAAACAACTAAAATTTTAGAAAACTAAAACAATGAAAGAGTGATGAAGAAGAGAGCTTACAACATCTTAGTAGAAAGACTCTGTAGTGCGAGTCACCCTTTAAGTAAGCCAGTACGAAAGCACCTTAACGCCAATGTGCCCACCCTCAGAGGCATGGCGAATTATTGGGGCAACTTTCTGAAAAGGGGCGTGCCAGATAGTGTACCTTCTTACCTGTGGGGCGAAGCTTGTCTCGTGTGAATATTTGTGGTCACCAAGAATCGGTGTCCCAAGGCCCAATGATAAATGAACCCGGATTTGGTGTTTTATGCCTGTTTCCGGCCGGACAACAAGAAGCGCAGCAGAGTTGGCTTTAGTCTGAGACAAGACCTAAAGAATAAAATATTTTAACTGAAGGAGTTGTAAATGAACCTTTTTGTGTCTTTTATCCACTAATCTAGTTAATTTGGTGGAACCAAATACTTCATTATTACACAGGTCGGATTTACTCAAAAAGATTGTTTTATTCGAAGATGCTGGAAACAGCGACATGACCAGCATTAAAGTCGGGGTCTCTTGGAGAGACAGATGGATTAATTATGTGGGTAGGATTCGCTTCCACCTTCGTCTGATGACACTCTTCTTCGAGGTAGGCCACCCTTCCTGTACCTCCACTGAAAACAAGACCCCGGTGGCTGGTGGGATAACTGCGGTGTAAATCACTGGAGAACCTGGCAAAGACGACACCAAAAGGGTCCCTTGCCGGTCTGGAGAATTTCCTCACCTTAAAGTTGGTTACAGCTTCGAAAGTTTTGACTCTCGGCTTTTTTGCCCCTGGTAGCAAGGGCTGAAGGCCCATTCGCTCTCTGCCATCGATGGTAGACTCCCGCATTGGAATCTGAATGGTGCCTGAAATAATAATAATAATAATTTACTGAGGCCCGCTCTTTGCTTTAGCATTAGTTGCGTTTTTGCAGATACCATGGTATCTGATACCACGTTATAAAGTCGTTTTTGCAGTTCCCGATGAAAAATTTGTAGCCTGCGTAGTAGTATGGTAGTAGTACAAAAACGTTGCATGTAATACTATGCAATAGCAAAGAATACTATCATTTAATGTGCCTCAGACTGGTCCAATCTTATGTAGTAGTATCCAGTAGCATCCTGTCTTGCCATGGCAGCATCCAGTCTTGCTAATAGTAGCATATAGTAGTATGCAGTAACACGGCAGCCTTGAAGTAGAAGCATGTACTAGCATCGTTAGTACTGCATGCAACTTTTTCGTACTACTTCATAGTACTACTTTGAGAGAAATTTTTCATCGGGTTATCGCGGTATCTGATACCACGGTCAAAAGGCGTTTTTGCAGTCATCGTGGTATCTGGCCAGTTATCGTGGTATCAGATATTCAGATACCACGGTCCAACCGTGGTAACTAGTCGTGGTATCTCAAAAAGTCACCTCACTTTCATAAATTTTTGTCAAATTGGTGAGAAAGAAGTTTGGCACTTAGTGATGTGAATGAATATCAGTTTTTCTTTCGGGATGACTTCGAAAAGCGCAATTTTGGCAATTGTCGTTTTTGCAGAGCAACCGTATATCAGATACCACGATAACTGCAAAGACGACTAATCGCAGATTAGTCGCAGATCCCATGGTATCTGCAAAAACGCGACTATTGGTAATTAATCCTGCCGCTAAGAGTCTTAGCAACGCTAAAATAAGCTATAACCGTGTTTGATGGTGGAAAACGGATACGTCAGCTGAATTTTATTGGAGCTATATTTCGGCCCTTCTTGGCAAGGGTCCTCTTCAGGCTCAAAACCGGTTCTGGTTTTGAGCCTGAAGAGGACCCTTGCCAAGAAGGGCCGAAATATAGCTCCAATAAAATTTAGCTGACGTATCCGTTTTCCACCATCAAATATGATTCGCAGTCAGCTTGGGCTGAAGGAATATTTATAACCGTGTGTTCCGGCGTTTGTTAAGCTACCAGGTATCTGTAGTGTTTCTTCGGCGCTCGTCTCGAGAAGATGCCTCACTTTTAACGAAATTCGCCGAAAGGCTAGAGCGGCACTTCTTTGCCGTCTTTTGGATTCAAAGATTGAGGTTTTAAATTTGCCACTGTGCCAATTTTTCATTGCCTGCCTGTATGGCAGTCTCTTCTTGCTGCAACGCAACAGCAGGAACAGACTGCATGATTTTGTGGTTGTTGTTGTTTTCTTTTCTATGTGTTTTCTTTTTCGTCTATGGCAATTTGCTGAATTAAATGCATTCATTCATACAACAAATGAAAGAGCGGAGTAATAAAGAATTTTAAACCAGAATTAAAGTCTACATATACTTATACGAATACTTATCGGACTGTTCACTAGACATTTTTGTCTGTTTTTTTTGTTTTTTTAGAAAAACGCGAATATCAATGCCTGGTCGGCTCTGTAACTCTTACAGAGCAGAGACTTGGCCCGCTACAATGACAGCTCTCAAGATCGTCGACGTGTTCAAAGACGAAAAGCCTTAGGAGGATCGAAGGACTGGGATGGTTCGACCTCGTCAGCAAAGAAAACCTGCTGCAAACGGCTCAACAGACATCTTTCTCCCTTCAAATAGCTCACTGTACCTACGATGACACGGTTAGTTCCTCAGATTCCCGCTAGAGCTTAAGGTGTTTTTCAGTGACCCCAAAAAGGGTTTTTGGCTAAAATGCGGCTCGAAAAAAATGTTTCCGCGGTCGTTACTGTGGCCTAAAAGTGTGTTTCGACGACCAACAAACAAAATTTGTGTGGCTCGCTCTTTGGCGCGAATTTAACAAACAGCTGTCGACGTGATTTTAGATTTCATGGCTCGAACTTGGCGGTAAATGCAAATTTAGCAGCAAACTAGAGTCTAAATAACAGAAGGTACTACTTTATCAAGCATATGGACATAGAACTGAGGATCCTTCTTGTATAGTATTGTAAAGGCGTAAGCCTACAAGTTCCGTTTACGCAGATTGTATTTTTATTTCTGACATTTGACACTGCCGCAAAAAATCAGACAAAACGGCGTTCCTGAGTTTCAACTTGTGGCTGGTCTGGCACACAATCGCGTTTCTCCAAACAGCAAGCAGAAATATGTGGCCCACGAATGGACCGCGGAAAAACACCTTTAAAAGACCTAAACGGCGTTTGTCAATGCTACTTTGCATCAGCAGACGATGTAAGGCTAGTTGTCCAAATTGAACATTTCCTGCCAGTGAAACTGAACGATGACACACTAGAGAAAATGAGGTCAATTTCAATTTCAATTTATTTAATAGTAAAGCAAAACATATCTCTCGTGGGCAGAGCCCAAATACGATGTTTTTGTAGTCATAAATAAAGATAAAATAAGTTGTCAACAGATAGTTTAAAAGAAAAAAAAATAACAAGGCAGAAAAATGCTAAAGATCATTGTACTGCTTCACGAAGCTCGGCACAAAGCTTCTACTGTAGCGCATAATGTTACAGTAGATTGGGATAAATTGTAGGTTTGTAGATTGGGTCAACGAAGTCGATTTAGACTATGCCGAAGTTCGTGTCAATTCAACACCTGATACTCAACAACCAAGATTCCCACGCCTACCGTCTCAGCTGAAAATTAAGAGCGTGTTTCACTCTCCTAACAATACTAAAAGTTACTATTTTCATTCCAACCTCGTGAAAAGATACTACGCTGACCGTTCCAACCTTCTCGAAATAGTAACTATTTGCATTATCTCGGGAGCGTAGTGACTACGATCTCTGTGACGTGATTGGTCCGATCAGCCCACGGCAAGATATTTTGCCGAAAATATAAACTGCGTTCCAGCCTTGACGCCAAGAAGCTAGGATCCACGACGTCATGCGTAGTGGCTACGGTAGGTAGGGTGGAACACGCTCTGAGTGTCTCAGAAGTAATCAGATATAAGTGGGGCCTAGCCCTACCTCTCAAGGGGTTGGGAACTCCTTTGGTGATGGCAAGGTACTGCTTCTCGATCTGACCCTCCTGCAACATGTCATGATAGGTCTTGGCGGCTTGCTGGGTTTTGGCCAGTATCAGCCCTCCTGAAACAGAAGAGCAGATTTGGTGTACCGTTTTGCGTTAACCGGTCATCAGAGCAGTTAGGTCAGTAGACTTTCTACAAGGAAGGACCGGAGACTCCTGGGTTATATCTGATTGCCGATATTTATTGAGATATTTTTGTATTGTATATTAATATAGATATTTATTAAGCGGATATTTGTTCTATAGGTATTTCAATTCAATTTACTTTATTTAACGGTTTTTGAAAATCATAACAAAAACTAACGTAAGACACTCAAAACAAACAGTCGAACGGGCTCCAGGTGGAACCTGGGTCACCCGCAGAGACCGCTCCCATTCCAGCCAGACAGGCAGAGACAACCTCAAAAGCGGGCAAGGCTCTATCGGCAAGGTGCCTTCCTTGTTGACCGATGTATTTAATTTATGAATAGAGTGCCTTTGTTTGAAAACTTGACACATCCAAAGCCATATTTAGACATTTTAAAGATATTATGGGATAAATATTTTAAATACTGAACAGGAATTTAGTCAAATTTCGTATACTTTGTGTGAAATATAATAAAGTAGGTCTTTTGGTTAATCAGTCCAAAACTGAAGTACTGATTTTTAATCGTCGGCCTTTTGATGTGGAAGACGTGGATATTGGTGGTCATCCTGGACAACTTCGGAAAGGAAAAGCTTCGTTCCATCTTTCGTGACACTTTTTAATTCTCACGACTAAAACTAAATTTGTTTTGTTCCATTTGCATTTATATAATTTGGTTGTGTTTAATTGTATATGTATATATTGACATCTGCAAATCTGCTGTAAATGTCCATTGACAACGTTTTCGTGTATGATATGTTGACGAGAAATGCAAATTCAGCATCATTGCTGTGAAAGTCATTTTTAAATTAAATTCTACTCTACTCTACTCAACTCAAGGAGTCTCTTGGGGTACCACTCGGTACTATTATCCATGCCACCCCTTCACTACTCGAAACATTCTTTCGCGAAAAATCTCGTAAAGCATACGGAATTCTTGTCTCCATGAAGCTAAAATTTAATAGATTTGTAAAAATGTATAATTCGCTCGTAGTCCCGCACGTTAAGGCTTTGACACCTCTTTGGCAGCTGTTCACTTGCTCGGATATAAATAATATTCGTAAATCTTTCTACAGATAGAAAAAGTATCTGCTGAGGGTTCCACCTTCGACAAGTGCAATAGTTTGTCGTCCAAGTATGTAGTAGCATGGCCTGTAACTGTAATTCTGGAAAGGCGAGAGCGCTTTAAGCGCAACGTCAAATTAGCTCAGCTCGAGGCTACATGTATGACCCACCAAATGCACAAGGTGACAGTGGAGCAAAAGGAAAAAAAAGGAAAACAACACAAATAAAAATCAACATAATTCACAACAATTTAGACTGGATTTCTAACTGGGCCTACAAAACTCATGAAAGACATCTTGAAGACGATGAGCTGGATGAATAGGTGTAGTAGAGACGCCGACGTCCTCTCCAGTGACCGAATAACGAATAACAGTGTAATTTCTCAGTGTGTTTTCTAAGTTTCTTGCGTTTCTTACATTTTTGTTGTTATTCATTTTTTATTCATTTTTTCTTTTTTTTTCCATTTAATTACTCCGTATTTGTATCCATCCGTGCACAATGGTGGGCCATAACTCTACAATGATAATAACTGTTATTGCTAAAGGCGTATTTCTCGCCGTTCCCCGAGGACTCCTTTTGAGGAGTCCCTGCGTTTTTGTTTGTCCCGGGGACTCACTTCCCGCATTCTCGCGAGTCCCCACGAACGGGGAATGCTCCCTATTATCATCACCATCATCAAAAAGGACTCCCTTTCAAATTCGGAGGGGACTCAGTTTTTGATGGTGTTGGTGCAATGTAAAATTAATTAAGAACAATCAGAATAAACAAAACCAAAAATAAAGTTGATCCAGACTAATTTAATATTTGATAGTGCAAAACGGGTACGTCAGCTGAATTTTATTAGAGCTATATTTCGTCCCTTCTTGGCAAGAGTCCTCTTCCGGCTCAAAGGCTCTCAAGTTGGAAAAACAAACTTGTGGGAAAGCAAACTAAAGATTCTAGCTTAGCGTTAAATATTTGACTTCGTGAATTCCTTTGTGAGAGTTGCTTGGAGTTAAAAAGGTTGCTGTGATTTCATTTTGGACACGGCTGCTGTTTTTGATGCTCGATTGGGTCGTTGATCGGGTAGAGATTTTTCTGCATTTGGGTTGACTTTGGTTTTGTTGTAGAGAAGCTTTGGTTTTGTTGTCCAAGTACGACACTAATTTCGTCAACTGCAGATTTTTTTTTGAACAAAATCAATTTTGGAAGCATTCCCCGTGTTCTCGTTGTTTTCCATATGTGGAGTCCGTGTGGAGTGACTCCCTCTATTCTTGCCGTTCACCTTGATTCCCCGAGGAGTCCTCGGGGCACGGCGAGATAACGCCTTAAGAAGCGAAATATCGCTAAAATAAATATCAGATGACTTTACGTTTAGCACAGTCAATTATGAGCCTCATTTTTGTTGCAATAGTGCTGCAGCAACACTGCTGCGGCACTTCTTTGCTTCCGCACAAGATGCGTTTTTGGATTCGCTGCCTGCACGATTTCTTCTTGGTTGAAGCAGCACTCTGCAGAGAAGCACAGACTGCAGTGCAAAAACGAATGTAGAAAGAATCAGCCCGGAAGCGGCCGAGAAGTGGACCTACAGCGTAACAAAAACGAGGCTATGGTTTTCAGTCAGCTTGGGCTGCTGAAGGAATACTTATACTCCTGGTTTGCAGCGGTTCAGGTTCATTTATTATTTAAAAAAAACAAACAAAAAAAAACATGAATGACATGCGTTTTATTGATTTTCGACTGGTAGCATGGCTCAAAAGCCAGAAAACGATTTGTAGAAAAAACACTTCAAAAACCGACGGTCGAAAAAAGTAACAATCAGGCCAAAGTGAGAGCCACCGGAATTCTAAAATAACTCACGGATCAGCTCCGCCGAAAGCCTAGAATGGGGCTAGAGAACAGTTTTGCAAGATTCCGGAATCAGCTTCCAGCGCGCGAAGCACATCTCGAAAATTGCAGGAATCCGATTCCTGGAACTGTTTTCCACTTTTCCACTGGACTGATCGCGAAAACACATGGAAACTGAATTCGCCGGGAAAACTTTCAACTCCAAAATTTTTAAATCACTTCCAAGAAAGCTATTCGTTAATACAATATTCGGCAATAATAGAACACGAAGCGCGAAAGCCGGTGCGGAAAGTTTGGCAACTTTCCAAAACCATTGAAAAGGGATTCAGACTTCGCCTTCCAGCTCGCGGAAACCCTCCTAAGATGACTTACCGGTTGTGTTACGATCAAGTCTGTGAACTGTGTACAGTTTCTCAACCTTTAGTAGCTTTGAAAGCTCGTCAAGGTACTTTACGAGCGTCAGGTCGGCTTCATCCTCAACTGTTCCGTGTACGGCCATTCCGTACGGCTTGTTCAGAATCAAGAAGTCGTCTACAAGAACAATTACGGTGAAACGATAATATAATAATGAATGAAGGTAGCGCGTTTTTATTAATATATTATTAGCCTATTAAGAAAAAATACGGTATAGCAAGAGTAAAGGAGAATGCAACTTGAATCGAAGAGAGGATTCGGTGTAATAACGGGGGTGGGATAAAGAGGCAGTATTACAGCCGGCACTCTAGAGTGAGAAGACGTTCTATCTTATTCAGAAATAGAAGGTTATTCGCAGGTTTTATGGAGTGAAAAGCGGTTCAGCTTTCCAGTACCTTTCGGGATGTTCTTCGACAGTGACTCCAGAATTAAGCAAATGCATCCCGGGAAAACTGCGAGAAAGGATATTGGCACGCAATAGGTTTACGGCTTGAAAGATGTTTCATAATAAGCATCTGAAGTTAGAACTACGTTTGGGGCTCCTCGAGACCATTACTCCTTCTAATGAGATATTTGGAAAGGTAAATTACCTCCTTTATGAACTATGCTCTCCTTCAGCGCGGATAACACAACTTCTTTCGGCTTGTCTCTTAAATTCTGCCAAAGCTTTGGGAAATCACGTTCTCCACTTTCATTTATTCCATCAGATGAAATTGTCATGAGCTTCTTTACGTGTTCACTCCTTTCAAGCACATCTATCATTTTAACGTCCCCGCCACTAATTTTCTGTGCTGTCCGGTACACCATCACATGGTCATAAGCGGTTTTTGGTTCTGTCGTGTCATAGACATTTTTGGTCCTATTGTTGGGCTCGGCTGACCCTGAAATACTTCCGAACTTTGTTTCCGACTTGCTGCGCTTTAGAATATCTTTTCTGTGATCATCAGAATCTTTCAACAGCCCCATAAAAGCACTTGTTTCGGCTGAGACGGAAGGGGAGGGGAAGCTTAGCTGATCAGGCACTGACTTCAAAGCGAGATTTGGCATGGAGCCTAAAACGATTTCCTTCACCTCGTTTTCTCGCGATTGGCATTCTGGTATGACCTCGTTCAATTTACCTGGCTGGAAACATTTAGTTTCAACAACTGGCCTCATACTGCCTGCTGAGCTGAAGTAGTACTGATCAACTTCATTTAGGTCTTTTAAGCTATCCTGGTCAAGTGGCTTCGATTTTGGTGTAATATTTTCAACAACTGATTGACTGCTTGAGAAATACATTTTATCAATTTCATTTAGATCTTCTGGAGCCTTGTACGACTCAATGGGGGATATATCCTTGAAAGCTGGTGATCCTGATGCTGCTTTCCCAAAAAACTGTTCTTCAATTATGTTTCCTTGTATTTCCTGTTTTATGCTGAGGTCCTCTTCAGCTGGGATAATTTTATTCATGTCCTGAAATAAGTAGCTTGTACCAGCGACCTCTGCTTTGACCTCAACCGCTCCTTTCACAATTGATTCAATGTCTGGGCTTCCTGACGATTGGGACTTATGGGTCCTACTACTTTTGCTCTGCTCTGGACTGTTCATGGAATCAAGGCGAATGGATCCAAAATTTGTCATGTAAAATTTCTCAGCCTTTGCTTCTACTGTGCTCGGTGAGGATCCAGTTGACTGAAACTCAGCAAGCATATCCTCAGGCTCCATATCTCCACTTTTCATTTTCTGTCTCATAATCTTTGCTTCTTCTACCAAGTTTGCATATTTCTCAACAATGTCAACAGGTTTTTCTAAAGACATTACTTCTTCCGCTCCATCTTCATCCCAAAATCCAGAATCTGGAGCTGCCATCTTAGAAAATCTGCAAGGAATAAAGGACTTATTCCAAGAACCTAGGATATTGAGACTTGTAGCCCATACTGGTCCCCCTAGGTGCATTACATTACAAATTGGTTCCTGACAGATAATCAAAAGCTTAGGCTAGAGAATGCCTAAGAAAGCTTAGGCTAGAGAATGCTAGAGAAGGCAATGAATTTAGCGGAATACTCTGACCAGGCTAGCAATGTCAGTTGAAACTTTGTATTTTGATCTGTTAGAACTGTGTCTAAGCTTCCTTTTAATATCAAGCATTCAAACACTTGTTTAATCCTTGGACAGCCTATTTTGAATCTCTGGGCAATGGCCAGGCACTTGGACAGATATACCCCCTCCCATCGTCTATGCATTGGAAAGAGAGGTACACTTTCGATAATTTTTTGCTGTATTCTACCCATTTATGAACTCGATTTTTAAACAGTTTTACCGTAGCATTTACTTCTGGCAGTTTCAGATATAGTTAATTTTACCTGTTGTTTTTTCAAATATTTTGTATGTCTTTGCCTGCTTCTCTTAACTGTCTGAATGCTCTCCACTAGTTTTTAGCTGTTGGGTTGAATAAAGTTGATTGATTGGTATGACAACAATAAAGAGGAGAAAATATTTAAAGCCAGTATATGGTGTTAATTTTTGCTAGATGTGATAATGTACAAGCTGGGATGTAATGGGGGAATCACTTTTCATTAATTTTCACGGTGCTACCAACTGGTTATCAACAGTTGCTCTGCTTTCTGCACTATGTAAGCAAAGAAGCTTCTGATCAAAATGTTTCCTGCACTTCAAAGAACCAACAGGAAAATGGAACAAAGGAAACTGAGCGAATGATATTAATTAGGTTTCATTTTTATAAAAGTATTTATATTAAAGTAAATTTATACAGAAAATTATTTGTTTAAAAAGTGTTTTATATAAACAAATTGAATATATTAAAACTATATTATAAAAGGTTGCTTCTTCCTGCTTCTTACAAAGCAGAGGACATACAGGAGGGTATCCAACCTCGAATGTCTATGACCTCGATCTTGGCCTGAAGACCTTACAAGAAAATTTCTGTGCAGTTGAAAACAGGTCCTGGGTCACGGTTGCTGGTTCAAGGTTGGATACCCCTACACCAAACTCCCTGCAAACTCCTTCAGCCAAAATGATGGTGAATCATTTTCGAATCTGCTGAACAGATAAACCAGCAAAGATTTTCCTGTGGCAATATTTCCACTATTTGTGACAAGGGCCTTGTCAGTAGGCATCCAGCAATTCCTAAGAAGTAACTTTCCCAAATATGATAACCTTAAATTACCTTATATCATTAACCGGCACTATCCTAGCAACTTCAAATCAGCCTCAAATACCACTAGAGTGAACTTTAGCTGGCTTATCCATTTACTGCTATGAAATCTTATCTCAATAAAGATAAGATTAATCCCAGTAGCAAATACTGCAAGATTTTTTTTTACAGTGTATGATTATTTGAACACTTTTTTAACTGTTCTACTACCTTGGCTTTCTTACTTGCATATCAAAAAGTAAAATGGAAAAGAAAAATAACAAACTTGATATTAGCTAACAGCCAACTATAGGGTTATCCTGGCACAAACTTGAAGCATAGATGAATTATCAAAATATTCAGAAAGCGACAAAAGCGTGAGTGATTATTACTAGTGTTTTTAGGAAAAAATGCCCGGTTTGGGTTTTAGTTTTTTCTGCAGCGATCGTTCACTGTTAGCAGACGTTCACATAAGCATACTGGAGCCTATACTATTTCCATCAGAAGTTAACCTGTCTATTCCATTGTCCAGAGCTGTCTTTTTCTCACCACAGAAATTTCCAAAAAAGGTAAACAGTATATCAAAAGAAAGCCATCTTCTTCTTCTTCATCCTAGGATTTCTAGAGCGTAACCTGCATTGCCAGTACATGATTTTCTGTGATGACCCACAAATTTTCTGGGGACTTTGTTACCGTTATGGCTAGTCATCCAATTTTTTTTCTGTCACGTAATCGTTGTTTAACCTTGGTCCTTGGAAAAATATGAAAGCAAATTGTATGATTGTTAGAAACAAACATGAATTCAATATAAGAAAAGCATTTAGTGTTTTAAACAGAGAAGATCTTTGTCTTTTTGGCCAGTTTTTGTAATTGCCGCCGACTTTCTTGAACTGTAGCGATGCGGGATGCTGTGATTCTATTTCTGGCACAACAGTGCCTAAATATTTGAATTTAGAAAGATTTATCAGTGAATATGATTTTAAACACACATCTTCCAACAGGTTTAACTATTTTAGACAGGTTGTTGTGCATCTAAGGCATATCTAAACTAGAAAACTAATTCCGTCGGGTGGTGACAGAAAAAGAAACCAACGGAAATAGTATAGGCTCCAACTTAGCCTACCCTAACCAACTGGCATACAGAAGACACAGAAAACAAAAAAAAATCTACTGCAGGTATGAAGATAGCAATAGTGGTCCTTCCTCTGTTCCTTCTTCCTTCCCCTCAATGAAAAGGAAGCCGTGTGTAAGCAAGGTTTTGAATAACGCGCGAGGAACGAATTTCAATCCTGACAAGTTTACTTTACCCTGTGCAGTGTTTTCGGTCAGTGTTGCCAAGCGTGACACTTTTGGTGCTTTTTGACACTTTTTGTGTCTGGGTGACACTTTTTTTCTGAAAGTGACACTTTTTTTTAAGAATGACACTTTTTAGGTCAGAAAAGCACTCATTTACTTTACTAAAGTTGCGGGTTACCATCCCCAAAATACTGCCGAACTACCTACTTTACTTAGACTTTGTGCACAAAAACAGTTTGAAGCCTTAAATAAAGCTCATTTCCGATTAAATTTTGTTACACAACTGTGATTTAACAGTTCTGAAATGTTTTGAAAAATGTTGTTACCGATTCAGTTATTACCAATTTTGCTGCAGCGGAATGCATACACAAATTCGAGGTGTCAAAAAGCACTTCTTTGTCAGTAATTGTGACACTTTGTTCAGTCGAGGTCTTGGCAACCCTGTTTTTGGTAGATCAAGAAAAGAAGAAACCGCTTAAGTTTCGTAAATAGTGCGGAAGACTTAATTTGTGAGTGGCTTTAGCCTAGTTGTCGTTGTTCCTGTTGGTTAGTCTATACTTGTTATATGTAAGATTCTGCGGGATATTAGAAAATAATTTTTTGATTAGTAGCTGCAAATTACAATACAACCAAATTCGAGAACAGCTTTGTCCATTCTTGACCTTGTCTTGTTTTTTTCGTCTTTTTGTGTCTAAATATAAATAGTATAACAGAAAAATTAAGGAATTAATATCAACTGAGCCAAGTGTTTTGGTGTTCTCTTGACATGAATTATGAAACCAGATTCATTTGGTGGTGTGATGGAAAGCCTAGTTTCAGCCTAGTTTAAGCTGGTTTAAGCAAGAGGAGAACTTGAACCTAATCTGGTCTTGGTGACAAGATTATGCTTTCAGCTAGTCCCTGGCTAGTCCCAGACGCCACGCCGATAAACCAAAGAAAAATCAGCGGCGCACCGGTTTTTAGACGACATCAAGCCGATTTCTCTCTGTTTACAAAATTTCCTCGATGGCTGCAGGGACTACCAGTGTAAAAAGTTAATTGGCACTTTTAAGGCTTCAGATTTTTCTCGTTATAGCTGTTCTAGATTTGACTGGTAGTCCACCTGCATACATGTAATAATGAAGTACTGAAAGCAACTTTCGAATTAGAAGTTAGCAGTTGAAACATTTCCACCAAAACATGAGTAGGCTTATGTTACAGGTATGCACTTGAACTTCAGCTTCCCTAAAATAAAACCAAGTCGACTTATTGCAAGATCTTGACAAGTTGCTTTTGCCATGGAAATAACTATTTCAACATCTCCTTTATAATGCAATAATTATGATGGATAAATTGGAGCTTGCTGACTCGGTGAGGAGCAAGCATAGATCTTTTGGCACTAACAATCAGTCAGTTGTGCAGTTGTGTGTGTTAAAGTCTCGACAGGTGGATGTAGTGTAAGGTTTATGGTTTAGGATTGTAGAGTGATAAATTGATGATCGGTGGAACTATATTCTGTTTGGGTAATGCCTATTTCTAATTTGTAACATGTAACTACAAAGGCAGCAGAGACTGTTGGCGGGCCGCCGTGCCAAAGGTTAGGTGGCGGCGGGCCGCCCAGGACGCCCGGCGTCAGGGACTACATTCAGCCGAAGCTGACTTTGAATCATATTTGATGATGCAAATCAGAAAGGCTATGTCAGCTGAATTTTATTAGAATTTAGAGCTATATTTCAGCTGTGGGTTTTCCCACAAGTTCTCTTTTCCAACTTGAGGGGTTTTGAGCCTTAAGAGGACCGGTTGCCAAGAAGGGCTGAAATATAGCTCTAATAAAATTCAGCTGACATATCCATTTTGCACTACCAAATAAGATTATGTTTACACGTAGAGGGAAAAAAAACAATTTTAAATCTGACAAAAACAATTTCATTAGCCAGCAAAAAAATGTTTAGATAGCATTTATGACATCAGTATTGATGACTGCTGCTCTCAAAAGCTAGTTAGACTTTTATTATGCTTTTCACGAGCCCCATGGACGAGATTCCTTTCAAGTAGACTGGAATATTTTAATCTTGAAAGGAATTCTCGTGCAGTTAGACTTTTTTTTAAGTCGTCTTCATGAACGGAATCCATTCTAGTCGACCAGAATTCCTTTCTACGGTACTCGACGTGGATTTCGTGTCCGTGTGAGCCTATACTATTTCCATCACAATTAACTTGCTGATTTAGTTTCCCAACTCTGCTTATCTTTATCTCACCACAGAAACTTTAAAAAAGTAGGCTATATTTGACAATGCAAAATGGATACGCATTTTTTATTTTATGACAACAAAAACTAATAATCGGCTCTGTCCTTCGCATGTTTTTGGAATAAAGTGAATTGAATTTTGAATTGAATTATTAGAGCTATATTTTTGCCCTTCTTGGCAAGGGTCCTCTTCAGGCTCAAGCTGGAAATGAACTTGTGGAAAAACAATTAAAGATTCATCCTTAAATATCTGATTTGTTTAACTTCTTCCCTGAGAATACCTTGGAGCCAAAGCTGGTGCTGTAATCTCATTATGGACACTGCTGCTGTTGTTGCTGCTCGATTGGGTTGTTGAAAGGGTAGTGATTTTTCTGCATTTTTGGTTTGGAGTCACCTGTCTCTTCTCCTTCTTTCCATCTAAGTTGGATACTTGTTGGTGGCATGTCTGGGAGATTTGAAGTTCTGTACTTCGGTGATAGATATTCCTTCACCCCAAGCGGACTGCGAATCATATTTGACAATGCAAAACCAATAGGCTATGTCAGCTACATTTTATTCGAGCTATATTTCGGCCCTTCTTGGTAAGGGTCCTCTTCAGGCTCAAGCCTCTCAAGTTGGAAAATCAACTTCATTTTGTGCAGCTTCAGGTCATGTGTATCAAACATTAATGTTATACCTTGTATAATTTCCATTTGACTGTTAAAGAGGTGAGAAAACAAAACCACTATAAACTAAAATTTAGCAAAGTTTTAAAGAAGCATAACTCTACTATATGTTACTTGTCACAGTTATGTAGAATGGATGATGTTCTTTTTAACCACTTTACAAATTTAGCTGCTAGTTAGTCAAACAAAAGTAGGTCTGGAGGTGCCTTAATCTATGGACCTAAGGAAACTGTAAAAACAGCTTAGTGGTTGTTCAGATAGGTTCGAGGTCGTGTGGTAAACCATTAAGACAAAAACCACAGCCTTCAAATGATAGTCCCATTAACCTGTTGCCAGTGTCCTTATCTCTTTAAAAAACAATAATTCGAGGTTAATTAAAGGATATCCTGTGATCACTAGTAAATTTATTTGTCAGATAATTGTAGTTGCAGTTATTTTTGGAAATAGGTAGTGCAGTTGCATAACTAAACAATATTCATCAACTAAATGTCCCATGCTAAGTAAGGCTGGCATCGCCATATATAGCACAGTTTTGAAACAAGGTGCATGCAATGGCATTTTCTGTTATGGCTTTTTCCTGCCTAGAGATCCTCCTATTTACATGGTTCTGGTGGACTTGCTGAGGAATACCTGCGTAATGGCTAAAGTACACCAGAGATTAGTCAGAAAGGGTCGAAAAACATCTTGAAACTTTCAGCCTAGCCAACCAGAGTTAATTGTTTTAGATTTTTAGTTGCTCTAGACACTAGTGACATGTGATTTGTTTTTCAGAGTGCATGTCTCTTCCGCCATTTTTCATACAGAGTCAACAATGGGCTGCTGCAAATATGGTCGCCCAGGCCCAGCAGCAGGCTCATTTGGCCCAAGCACAGGCCATGCAGCAAATGCAGGCTCTTCAGCATGCACAAGCTAGTCAAAATAAGCAAAGACAAGAGGCTGCAAATGAGGAAAAGTTGCAGGAAAAAGGTAAGTTCTTTTCTCTGCTATCCTGATCTCAGTTAAATGTAAACTGAAGACTTGCTTTCCTTTATAGGAAAGCTTATGCATCAGCACATCTCGCCTGTTGCTGCTATATTGTTCACTGCATTTAATTGTAAAGTTAACTAGAATGGACATCCCTCTTTACAGCCACAAAGAGGGCAGAAGTTGAATCTTCTGGCTCTCTTGGCTAGCAGGGATTTCGCAGAGAAGTAAGGCGACTAAGATTATAAATGATACTAACTTATCTTATTTGTTAATCATACAAACAAGTAAATAAGCTAAAATAAAATTGATCAAACGTCCTTTTTCATTCAGAGTCATCTCTTTGCAAAAACCCAGTATAGGTTTCATAAAAGGTTTACAAATTTTGACCAATTATGTGATGCAAGAAAAGTGTCTGGCATCTGTTGTGGACTTTTGGAGTACAGGTACAGAGTAGCCCTCTATAATGCATCGAAACAAAGCTCTTGATAGTGGGAACGGATCTGTGAAGGTGGGTGACAGGCAGTGAATTAAACTAATCACTTAATGGATGGTCAGAAAGAAGAAGTTGTCTGAATATGTTTCCAATTTAAAGAACGAATTATCAAACAAATAGAGTACATATGTTTAAGTATAGGCTTGAGCTTTGATGTGACTGACGTTTTGAAAATATGTTTCATAACATGAGCTTAGTCTACTATGGGCATCAAAGAAATATCGGTTTTTTGACTGTTTAGCTATGGTGAATTTTCGAAAGCAATGGTAAAATAATCATAGTCCCTTCCTTGCTAGTGAACATTCACTCGTATCCTTCATCTGTTTTTTGTTATTTAGCTAGAAAATGGCAGCAGCTCCAGTCAAAAAGATATGCAGAGAAGCGAAAGTTTGGTTTCGTCGATGCCCAGAAAGAGGACATGCCTCCCGAGCATGTCCGAAAGATCATCAGAGACCATGGAGACATGTCAAGCAGAAAGTACAGACATGACAAACGAGTTTACCTTGGGTAAGTACGGTCACCTTCAACAACATCCTCGAAGCAATCTAGGTCCAGCTGGGGCAACTGGTCTCTTTCGGTTTACCTTTTTGGTGACGATCGCGTTAAGTCAATGGTACATCTCCCTCCGTGGGACTATGGCAAACAACGCTACGTAGACTGAAAGCGTCACTCTTGACAGATGGCGCGAGTTGATTGCTTGCACTGTCAGAAGTTTGATAGCAGAAAACGCATGTTTCCTTATCCTTGCGTTGAACATTCTGCGAATATTATCTGACCCTTAAAACTCAATTTCCCAGAAATATAACACTTCAAAGGATCATAACATAAAGTCTCGAAAAATACCTCTGAGAAGGCTCATAACAGATATATGCTAATAAAGTTCAACACAAGGCTGCACAAACATGTGTTATCTGTTATCTAGCTTCGGAGGGTGTATGCATTAACTCAAAGTCCAGAAGCCACTACAGCCCTATCACTTCTGCTTTCGGATTTTGTCCGCCGTAGGTGGTAGCGGCTCAAGACATGGCACGAATTCATAAAGGAAGAATGTACAACACGGTTCACAGCGAAGTGACTACAACTTCTCGACAGAGTCTAAAAGTGGGATCCAGATATTAAGGTTATACTCTTGATGACTAACTCTCCTTGCTGTTGCAGAACTGCCATGTACCTAGCGGAAGAGCCGGGAGCAGCATCACAGCTGTCCCCAACGATCGCCGCTATTGGTTGACACAAGATTTGAGTTGTTGAGTTTGAGCCGTTAGGGCGACGTTTTCTCGTTCTTCCCGAGGATCACTGGAGTGTTTTGGACTTAGTCCTGTAGAGTATTGCACCTTACCCGAAGTAAATGGTTTTGAATCAATCAATCCATCAATCAAATTTATATCCAAATAGCTTGAAGCTAGAAGAGGTCAA
Source organism: Branchinecta sandiegonensis (assembly GCA_030848855.1). Taxonomy (NCBI): domain Eukaryota; kingdom Metazoa; phylum Arthropoda; class Branchiopoda; order Anostraca; family Branchinectidae; genus Branchinecta; species Branchinecta sandiegonensis. Next base: position 15,353,202 of record JAUPMV010000016.1, on the reverse strand, counting down.
TAAAAAGTTTACAAACACACATAAAATGACAACACATTGGATTGACGATTGGTAGGATGCTGCAGAAAGTGATTGACAGTTTTCCTCTCGGATGATAATCAATATCCAATAAACCAATATCCAGCCGAGCGGTAGGATGCGAGGTTTTTACTTATAAAGTATAAAGCTATCACTAGTATCCAAGCTATTAGCATCGGTTTGTGTCATGTCATGTGGTGCAATCCTTCTATGGACATGTCAACTTATAGGCTGCGAGCTTTTGAATGAAAAGGTTGAGCTTTCGACCAATAAGACGGAAGACTTTTACTAAGCTCCCTACTAAGTTGACCAGTAGGATGGATTTGGGATAAGGACCTCGTTATCAGACTCGACCAGTTAGAAACGAGCTTTTGATTTGGACCAGCAAGAATCGATCAATAATATCGAAGACTTTATGCATCTCTTTTCGTTCGTGGGCTACTTGTGTTGAAATCCCTCTAATTGATTTGTTGGATGGTTCGTGGTTTTAGAAGCTCTGCCGCAATTTGAAGGGTTCCTCAGTGCTTCCAGTTGAAGATACAGTCAAGCGGAAAAGACAAAAAATGGAGTGTCGATGGAGCTGGGATTCTTCTTCTCGTTTTACCGCCGAACATTCGGTACGATCCCAAATGTATAATTTTAGAAATGGTTGCTCGGGTTTCTTTTTTTGTCAACCGGAAAAGAAATCAGGAAAACTTTTGAGGTCGGATCAGACTAAGGCACCTCCGAACGCCGATTATTGAGCCGTGATCGCAACTGTCGATGTATCTTTCCCTAATTTGATGTCTTTCCTCTTTCAGTGCTCTGAAATACATGCCTCACGCTGTGTTGAAGCTCATGGAAAATATGCCCATGCCTTGGGAGCAAATCCGCGATGTTAAGGTCCTATACCACATCACGGGAGCTATTACCTTTGTAAACGAAATTCCTTGGGTTGTGGAACCCGTCTACCTGGCCCAGTGGGGGTAAGTGTGTCTGTTACTAATTTTTGTTTTTTAATTTAGTTTATTCATTAAAAACCCTGAAACGGCGGTAAGCCGACTAGTTGATTTTACATCCGCAATACATACACTAAAATTAGCTACCGTACCTGACAGGTTGCATCTGTACTCGTTTCATTCTGAAAAATTAAATAATAGGCGCGGTCGTCGCACGCCTGGTATATCTATTTTTTACTCACTAGTGTCTGGTTTTCCTATATACACTGTAAAAAGTTTCTCTGTATAAAGATTGAAGTTAACTGCAGTACTTGCTACTCGGATTACTCTTATCTCTATGGAGATAAGATCAATACCAAATTGAGATAAGACGAATCTGAGTAGCAAATACTGCGGTTAACTTTAATCTTAATACGGACAAATTTTTACAGTGTTAGCAGTTTTTCGTCTCACCATCTCGCTGTAACTCCTCATTTAGAACCTGCCTCCCGACCAGATTTTGTCGAGTCCACACTCATTAGGTAAAAGGCTTAACTGTGCATGGCTTCTAGCAAAAAAATGCTCGAACACCCTATACATAAACACATATTTCCGCCACCATTCGAGACTGCTCGCGAACGACCTGCAAGAGCGGCCTCAAGGTCGATCCCAAAACTCCAACAGATAAAATGTGACTATATGCGGCATGAAAAAATATTTGTACCGTCGTTCGTGAAAAATTTAATCTTTGTTATAGTGTTTTGTATTATATTTTCGTAAATATTGACGGCCTCGACAAATTTGAGTTTTACCATGATAGTTTCGAAAAGAATAAAAACGATATCTATATATCTAAAACCAGAGACTTGGTGAGTCCGAAAACGGATTATGAGGTTAGGAAGCGTCATCAGTGGATCCAAAAATGACAAGAACCACTAGTAAATACTTCAGCGGTGAAGAACGTAGCTATTATGCTGAAAAACGATTTTGAAAGAGTTCACCAAATCAGAAATCCTGGTAGCGCGGATGGATATTTTAGTTGATAATAACTGAAGATTCTTTGGAGGTCATCCACAACACCCAGAAGTTTCAGATTTTTGTTGTTGTGAGCATTTGTGTTTATGTAACACGAAACATGGTTTGTAACACAAAACATGGTTTGTAGCAGGTTTGTAGCGTTACTTTTAGCGAAAAATAACACTTAAAAGTTCATAGCGGAGATGTTCAGGGAAGTCCACAGATAGTGTGTTGTCCGAAAGCTTTTGAAATCGCGCACCCTTGTTTAAATGTTATGAAAATCTGGCAGTATAGTGTAAGTATTTGCTATAGGTTTGAATTTTCTCATATTATTCGGCAACGTCCAAAGATAGGTGACGTCCGAAGAAAGATAGCGAAGGAGTTTTATTGAAGTATACAAGAGCCAGTAAAACTCATAGTCACTATTACTATTGAATTTCTTTAATTTTGTTTATAGTGTGTTGTCCGAAAGCTTTTGAAATCGCGCACCCTTGTTTAAATGTTATGAAAATCTGGCAGTATAGTGTAAGTATTTGCTATAGGTTTGAATTTTCTCATATTATTCGGCAACGTCCAAAGATAGGTGACGTCCGAAGAAAGATAGCGAAGGAGTTTTATTGAAGTATACAAGAGCCAGTAAAACTCATAGTCACTATTACTATTGAATTTCTTTAATTTTGTTTTATGACCGTTTTAATAATAATAATATAACTGCAGTAAAAAGGCTTTCGCCTCTGTTAATTTTTAATTTAACTATGCTTTGACTATATGTATTACAGTGAATTCTGTTAGACGTTCGGCGAATACGCTGTGACAGATACCGTTTAAGAAAATCTCTCTCTCTCCCTCCGAGGCTTACCTTAAATCATTTTTTTCTAGCACAATGTGGATCATGATGCGTCGTGAAAAGCGCGATCGTCGGCACTTCAAACGAATGCGTTTCCCGCCCTTTGACGACGAAGAGCCGCCCCTTGATTACGCGGACAATATTCTGGACGTTGAGCCACTAGAGGCGATCCAGATAGACTTGGATCCGGAGGACGACAAGTCCATCGCCGGCTGGTTCTACGACTCCAAACCCCTTGTTGGAACTGGGTAAGTTGTTGTTCCCTATTTCGTTGCACTCTTTAAATCATAGCCCATGTCGCAGTACTTGCAGTTTCTATTCTGATATTCTAACATGCGTGACTCCTTTAAAACTCTGCCGAATTTCTCAAAAGATTACGAATCCTTCTTGGCTGTTTTTCCAGTTTTTCAGCTTGAGCGGCTTGAGCCTGAAGAGGACCATTGCCAAGAATGGCCGAAATACAGCTCTAATAAACATAGCTGACGTATCTGTTTTGCATTGTCAAATGTGGTTCGCAGTCAGCTTGGACTGAAGGACCATTCGAATTTAATATTATTCGTACATTATTATAACAGAAACGTGGTAAGCCTAACGGCTTGTCACAGATACAGAAGTGATGTGCTAGAGCTGCACCTAAAATAGTCGTATTTGAGTTTCTAATTGCCAGTGATCAAGCAAACTGGTCTTAGCTTTAAAAGCTCGGATCCGTTCTTGTTCGTTTAGTTCCATCACAGTCGCTCCGGCAGGAGTTTCGGTCCAATGGTTCTTGTTTCAACGGGTCAAATTTCAAGTTTCTTTTTTCTGTATTTCTGTTTTGTTTTCCCGAAACTTTGAAGTTCGTGCTACATATTTCATCCGCCCTCCGTTGACAGATTTTTACATTCACTATATGATCAGCTCATATGATTTGTGTTTCCGCCAAGTAGAGCATTACTGGAACTGGTTTAAGGTAAGGTAAGGTAAGGTACAATTTTAATATCAAATATGAATAAACCTGGAGTTTCTCAAAAGCATCAGGCATGCCAGTGGCATAAAAAACGACGCTTCACTAATTCTGATGGATTTGTAAAAATTATTAATACAGTTCTAGCCTAAGGCATTGTAAAGAAAAAACAAACAAACAACTATCACACATCAACACTAAAATTTAAGGACAACACGAGAATTTACGACAACAGACATATGACTAAAGAAAAAATGAAAAATAAAAAAGGTTTGCGATATGGGTCAGATCTTACTCCGAGCACAAACGAAAATGAATCAATTAAATCAGACAGAAGAAATATACTTGCTAGATAACATAAATCTTTTTAGAGCTCTTTAAAAACTTTCCTATCTTCGTTCACTCTAACAGTTTCAGGCAATGAATTCCATACTTTTACACCTGTATGACGGATAGAAAAGCTAGACCTTGTAGAAGGATAAAAATGGTAGAAAGATTGGACTGCCGTATTGTGTTATAGTCGTGAAATTGACTGTTCAGGCAAAAAAGATTTTTGAAATCAGCAGGTAGTGAATCTTCTAGAAGATGACGGTAAACAAGTGTTACAATATTCCAGTCTCTAATCTGACGGACATTTAAAATAAAAAGACGAGGCAGAATATGAGAAACTGATGAAGAAAATGGAAGACCATAAATTGCTCTAATTGATTTGTTTTGTAGGATTTGAATCCGATTAATATGTTTCGAAAAAGTAGAAGCCCAAGCTGAAGTACAATATGAAAGATAAGAATGGACCAGGGAGAAATAAATCAAAAGTTTGAAAGGCCGTGTGAAACTTGGCTATCAGCAGTAGCTTATAGAATTCTAAAAACCTCCTCGTGCCCCTTGTACAGATGTTTTGCTTTCATTTCAGATACGTCAACGGATCCACCTACAAGCGCTGGCAGCTTACCATCCCTATGATGGCTAGCTTATACCGACTAGCCAATCAGCTGCTCACAGACTTAGTCGATGATAACTACTTCTACTTATTTGACGTCAAATCCTTCTTCACTGCAAAAGCTTTGAATATGGCCATTCCAGGAGGACCGAAGTTCGAGCCTCTCTTCAAGGACCAAGCATCAGCCGGGTAAGTTAGCCGACGTGGCTGTAGCCTGTAGGGTTTCGTCAAAGACCCCTTTGCTCATCATGCGGAGACGGTGCGACGAAGACCGGGGTTCTATTAGTCATTGATTTGATTAGATTGTATATCGGATTTATTAGGAAAAGAAAAACTAGTAAATGCAACACCCTCCAAAAGTGTTAAGAGGCTCAACACACCCCTCCCCTTGAGAAATTACTATATATAAACAATACAATAAAGAAAAAATTAAGAGATGAAAACAGTGAAAAAAGAGAGAAAGCGCAACACGCAACAAAAAACACAAAAGCTCCGAAACCAGTAGTTTTTAGTCTCGGCATGTAATAAGTTGATAAGTGGGAGTATTTTCTTTGTCTCCTTTCATTTTATCTGTGTTTTTGGGATCCCAGTGGAGGGATACCTATGACATCGCAAAAGTTGTCCGTCTGTCCGCACGATAACTCTCGAGGGGATTGAGATATTTTGATGAAACTTGGTGGGAGGATTCTTTGGGTCAAAGTACAGGTCAAGTTCGAAGATGGGCTGTGTAGCCCTATATTTGAGGTTGGGGGAGGGGGTTCAAATTAAGGGACAGACAAAATATTTGTAAACAGCTAATGTGATAGTCAATTATGGGGTAAGAAGACATGCTGAGCACGATGGTGAAAACCATTTTCTTGTTTGTTGTTGTTTGTTTGATATATATGTGGTTATGTGTGATATTTAGGCTAGAATGTGTGTTTTTCCTCTGTGTATATGGCTACGGCTGAATTAAATAAATAAATAAATAAATTAAAGTAAAAGTTTCATTTGAAGTTGATAAAATATTCGATTAAGGGGTAAGGAGACATGCTGAATACCATGGTGAAAATCATTTTCTTGCCGGACAAGTAGTTCGTCCGGAATCCGGCAAAAACCGGAAAGTTGGGTAAAAGTAAAAGTTTCATTTGAAGATGATTAAATGCTCTATTTAGGTGTAAGAAGACATGCTGAACCCGATGGTGAAAACCATTTTCTTGCCGGACAAGTAGTTCGTCCGGAATCCGGCAGAAACCGGAAAGTTGGTTGAAAGTAAAAGTTTCATTTGAAGTTAATTAAATGTTCGATTCAAGGGTAAAAAGACATGCTGAAGATGATGGTGAAAACCATTTTCTCACCAAGTTGATTAGATGTTCTTTGTAGGGATAAATAGATCCGCTGGATTCATTTCTGAATTTTCTTTGTTTTTCTTTTGCTGGACCAGCAGGGAGTTTCGGTCAGTATCATCTAAATAGATATGGCTTATAGAGGTATATCTGAACTTGGTTTTCTCTGTTGATTAGCCTGGCGAAGACTGGATCTGGCGAAGACAAGACCCAATTGTCTGGATCAAATATTAGATTTTTGGGATCCCATCGAAGCCTTTGGTCCTGTTGCTCTAAGTTTGTGGTTTTGTAGGACAAGAATGTTTCATGCCTGAGATCTTGGCTGGTATGGAAACCTGCCTCTTCAAGAGGGGGCAGGAGTGTATCAAGAAGAAGTGGAAGATTGGAGTAGGTCTAGGTTTTGATACGGACGCGGATATCGTTTAATTTCGTAGCGGCTTACTCCTCTTTTTGCTGTGAGTAATACTAATAACAACCGTGTCTCCACTCTTTTTTATATCTGCTGGAAGGGACCCACATGACTTGTTCGGTACAATCTAATTATGGTCGATTTTTCAGGGATGAAGATTGGAACGAGTTTAACGACATCAACAAGATCATCATCCGCCAACCTATTAGAACAGAATATAGGATTGCCTTCCCTTTCTTGTACAACAACCTGCCGAAGCTCGTCCATTTGTCATGGTAAGTCCCGCATAAGAATTTAAAGCGTCATCTCATCTTCACCGTGAAACTTGCAAATCCATGTGCTGGTGATGTAGATCAAGCTTCGGTAACCGTATTTACCAGGGAACTTCTGACGATCGGTAAAAAGATTCTTCTTCCGTTCAATCCTTCCAACAGTAGTCATTAAAGTTAACTGAAAAGCCAGTTTTATTTTTACATCTGATTTTTGAATACATTGAATTATTTTGACGCATCTAAAGGATAACTAACACGGCGGGTATCTTCCCCCGGAGACTAGAGGGAAATTGTTCACACGGTACCCGGGTATTTTTCAAGGGAGAGTACTGTCATGTGGCAATAGATTCCTAGGTTGTAAAGCTCAGGATATCTATCTACAATGGACACCAACAATGTGTCCATGTGGATCAAAATTATTGCTCGAAAATCCTATTGCTGACGTCGAAGAATACCCTTCGACAAACAAATCCCCGGGTAAAAAGTTCGCGAAATTGAAGTCCAAAATACCCGGTGGTTTGTTGCTGTTGCAGGGAAAATACCCGCGGAGTACGGGTAAATACCCTCCGTGTAAACGTAGCTTAAGGGATTTTGTATTTTTTCACCCGGGACTCTAGTTATAACATTCTGAATGTGCACTGCTTGCACGCCTGCACGAAATTCACCCGGACGGCGGTGAATTTGAATCTCAACAAAAGCCTGCATTTTCTTGGTTAAAGCGCTATAGGCTCGGTGAAGTCACGGGTGAAGAAAGTAGGAGAGAAAATTAATATATGTTTTGCAAGGTTTGTGCCATTTTTAATTAATTTTTCGACAGTGGCTTACGAAAATTTTCAAGCGTAGAGGGACAAGCACATAAAAATACCGCAAATCTGAAAGAATAAGATCATTCGACGAAGTCGACTATCTATGGACAGACGAAGTAACGCATTTTTGTCGGGTTTTCAGGCCTAGTGACGTAATTAAGTGATGTGTAACTAGACTGTCGGATCTCAGTCCTATTCGGCTAACTTAAAGAGGTAATTGCTGTCCGGCTTGGCACCCAGGGCTCACCAACGCACAGACCGATAGACTAGAAGCCATCCAAAAGGGGGCTGTTAAAGGACCTGTCTTACCTATAATACTAATGCAGCCTACTTCCATAATCACTCCATAGATTTCTAAACCCGTTGACCCCAATTTCGTACGATACATTCTAACCTTTTTAACAAAACCACGCTGATTTTCTCACTTGCCGTGTTTTGCTACCTTCGATGTGTATCACGCTGTCGACGGTTGTCTGCGAGAAGTTGTGCCATCAGAAGAACCGGTTATGAAAATTGTTTCCCTGTTTTCGCTACAAGTCAACGGGTCTCGGAAAAGGCTTAAAACAGCCAAAACCCGTCGGTTATTTGTTGAAAGCACAGCGTAGTTTCAAAGTATTTAGATATTTTAAAATACTGTAAGTTGAAGAGTAAATAGTGCGAGGGGTCCTTTAAGGTTATGCTTGGCCCGGGTTATCTTTCTTATGAGGATGGCCTGGTGAAGGTTGACTTGCCAACACTTGCTGAAAGGCGGCATCAACTGACAATAGCGTTCGGGAGCAAGTGTCTGGCATCACATGCGCATCGTGCCATTCTACCTGACTTTGAGACTACAGCAAATAGCAGGCCTAATACGCGACAGAGACAGAAGGACGCTGCTTCCCAGAGACTAGAAAGACCACCCATACACTCGACAGATCGCTACCTGAAATCCTTCGTACCTTATTTTACCCAATATTTAATTCTAGTTAAGTCAAATTATATTTTCAAGTTGTACGTCTAGATGAAATGTCTACTTATGAAATTGTCATGTGTTATTTTGCGTGAATGACGACCCAGGGCTAGCGTGTATAATACAAGCTATTAAGGAAATAAAGTACATTATTATTATTATTATTATTACTTATCTGCTTAACTTACTAGTGCGCACCTTTCCTGTAGCCGAGGTTGGTTATTTAAATGGTTTCTCATATATCAGGCATGTTCCAAAGCAATGGTCATGACCATTGGAAGAAACCTAGAGTAACGCTTGACCATACCAATGTGTTGTCCTTACCTAGTGAACCCTAAGCATTTTACCTTTACTAACAAACCCTACCTTACCTACCCGTATTTTACCCGCATGTTTTTAACCAAACCCAACCTTAACCCTGTTACCCTAATTTTAACCTAACCCAAACCTACTAACTACTGCTTATGGATGAATAGGAACGGTGTGTGCATGGTGTGATCAAGCGACAGACTTTCTACTACTCGATAGTTCTAAAAGTTTCTACTTAGATCCATAGTCGTTACGAGCCAAAATGTTTGACGCTTTTGATTAGAGCCAGGCTTCGCATTCCGGATGCTTCTGTGACCATAGTGGCGTTCCTTGCTAGTTTTACTTGTCCTTGATATCCAGGCTTTTCACACATGTCCATTGTAATTAGTGAACTGAAAGAAAGAAAAAATCATTCGGGGTGGGGGTGGGGGTGGATCTGGTCTAGTGACCTTCGGGCTTACCCGACACGCTAACCCACTTCGCTACACACCCCCACTACTGAAGATAGTTGGCAAACCTCTATAGCCGCCAATGATGACCTATCTGTGCTTTCATTGAGAAACCTTTCAAACCATTCTGATCATACAACCACGCTCAGTGATATTTATGAAAATCTCCAGCCCGAACTAAGCCGAGTTAAATTAACGGTAAGCAGCGTGAAAAGTGTTGTTATGAGATCAAATGGAATACTCACATTGACGCTCTTGTTAGAAATGGGTCGCATCTACTGAAATCTTTCTCGGTCCTGGGGAGGTTTAAGATTCCCGTGAAACAATTAGTCCTAATTTATTGCTGTTATGTCAGACCTTGTCTTGAATATTGGTGCCAGGTATGGTATCCCGGTTTGACCAAGGAGCAATCCAGTAGACTGGAGCTAATCCAGAAAAGAGCAATTAAGATTATCCTGGGCCCAGTGTACGTTAGTTACGAAGAGAGCCTTTCAAGTCTCGGTCTCCCTTCCCTTGAGCAACGTAGGCACCATTTAACAATAAGTTTTGGCCACAAATGTCTAAATTCTGAACTTCACAGATCAATGTTGCCTGAGTATGTTGAACAAAATAAAAACAGGCCCAACACGCGTACTCAAACAAAGCTAAATTAACAAATTATCCAGCGGATGCAACTGAAAGATATGTTAACTCGTTTGTGCCGTACTTTGTTCGTTCGTTTAATAGTTCTTAGGCGTGTTTATCTGGTATTATTTGTCATTTGTCATTGGCCATTTTATATCCCGTTGAAAGTGCTATGTTGACATACCTTTGCTAGCTATCTTTGCTATTTTGGTGAATAAACGATATTTATATATATCGGGCTACAGGATCAGTGATCCCACTCGAGACAAGCCCATAAACAGTTCACTTCCCCAAACCATGGGAATGGGTGGTATTCTATACGGGGGATACACGTATACCTGCTTCCACCTTTCTTACCGTAGTAACTACGCAACGACGTCACGCTTCTGGCCTCTTGGCGTCAAGGCTGGACGAAATTTTTCTGCTTTCGGCAAAATATCGCGCCACGCGCTAATCTGAACAATAACGAAACTGAGGTTTTAACCTATTTTTGGACTTAACAAAGATTACAAAAAGCCAACAGCACCCGGTGTTCCCAAGCGGTCACGATCTAAGTACTGACCGGGCCCGACGTTGTGTGATCTGACGAGACTGGGACTTTCCTGGATCACTTTTGGGAGATGAGCAATTATATAACGTAATTGTTACAGCTCATGCATTTATTATAATTTTCTACCAATCTTAATTGAAGGATTTGTACATTGACCAGTCCCTATTATTGTCCCTAGTCCCTTATTCAACATGTGCAAGATAAAATAAGAAGAACATTTGGTGCTGTTATTCGTTAACGAGGGATGTATCGCAGAGATGTTCTTGGTTCTATTTATACGGCTGTTGCACTTCCTCACATTCTTTTTCCGTCTGCTTTCTTTTCTTCTTTCCGTCCTTCTGAACTTTCTGCGTTAAAAGTTACTTATTATAAATTCTCTAAATTCCTGCTTGGCTTCCCGATTTCTGCGAGTAACTCTTTTCTTAACTTCGAATTTTAAAGTGAAGAATCCTTTGGAAACTTTAAATGGTAAAGTCCAGAACTTTCATAAAAAGGCAGACAACATTCTTCTTCATCACAACCTTTTCCTTTTTTCACAAAAAAGCGCCCTGATTGGTTGGTTTATTTTGAGTTTTTTTTTTCCATGTACTTCGTTGTATATTTAGTAGGCTAATTTGTCTTTAATGGTCAGCTGTTTATTAGTATGTAAGTGTGTTAGTTTGACTGACATGCTGTCCCTTTTTATACATTACTCTTCAGTTTTGAAGGATTCAAATAAATAATAATAATAATAATTGGAAGCTCTAGATATAGCGTTTCCACGCTCACCATCTTTGCGTAAATAGCAATTTTAAACAGCTTCACCCTCGTATTTCCTTCACACGAATTTGCGATCAAACAAGTTTGATACGATTACCGCAGAACATATTCATGCCGGCGTCACGCAGTCATACTGACACGGCGATCGGCAGTAGGCCTGCACTTCGTGGGATGAAAGACGTGTAAGGAGGGTTTTCGCGAGATCTCGGAATCACTTTCCGGCGAGCGAAGCGCATCGCGAAAACTGCGGGAAAGTGATTCCTGGAATTACTTTCCACTTTCCGGCTGGACTGATCGCGAAAACACATGGAAAGCTGATATCGCCGAGAAAATGTTGAATTAAACAAATATTCGAATGAATATGGTTCACTGAAAGGTTCTTTAATTCTCATCTATTCCATAGAAGTCATCTTAAGTACGATTGCCGTTTATTTTAATTTATTAGTGACACTTGCACTTTTTTGTCTCCACACCTTTGAAATTCCCGCCGAAAGATTCAACTTTCCGCGGAGCTTTCCACTAGCCTCGTGGAATCACTTTCCGGGAAAGCTGCTTCGGTTTCCAACGCGCGAAAACCGGGTTGGAAAGTTCGGCAACTTTCCGATGTAGCGCGAAAACCATCGGAAAGTGATTCCGACTTTGCTTTCCAGCTCGCGAAAACCCCCCTTAGTATTGGGATATTCCGCGTTTCCGAATGGTTGTGAGAGTTACAAGTCCTGATGATGTGAAAGAATAATACATTTTTGAATTCTTTAGATGAGAAATCACACCCTTTGTGTTTCAAGACGAAATTGAAAGATTCTTTGGAAGTTGGTCGCGGGGGGTTGGGGGGGGGGGCGGCTTCGTATCCACAAAGAGAACTTAACTGTACAGCTTCCTTATAAATATTAGGCCTGTTTTAAGCCAATGGTGTTACAGTCATGGCTCCAAAGGGATGTCGCTCCCTTTGTTCCAATATTGCACAGTCTTTATCTACAGTCGCGTTTCATTTTTGTTCACTGCGCTCCTGTGTCACCTACTCACTCATAAATACAATGTTATCGGCTCTCGCGCATGTCTAGCTGTGTTAACTACCGGTACTGAAAGAAACCCGCTGATGCAAAAATAAACTGTAGAGAAACAATTCCGTTGTCCTGTCCAAGGGCCTTGCCTGACCTCGCCGGACGTACCATACATGTCTGTTTAAACCAGGTTTATATACTTATAGGTACCACACACCAAACGTGGTGTTCATCAAAACTGAGGACCCTGATCTACCTGCTTTCTACTTTGACCCGTTGATCAATCCGATCTCGTCGAGGTCTTCGGTTAAGATTCCCGAGCCCTTGCCAGGTAAGACGAAGCTAATCTCTTTGTAGGTTATGGGTATTGTACCACTTGGGGCAAGGAGAAAATATATTGGTGAAGCAAAATAGAGAATTGGTCCTTATTTCTGTACTGTGTGTGGTCATGTGGATGAAAGCGTAGTTTATTTGATGTGTGATTGTGTGGAATTGGATGAATGGAGGAAGGAGGTATTTGGTGATAGAGTATGTAATGAAGAATGGATGGTAAGGATGATGAAGGATGAATATTTGTGAGTATGAAAAAATTGGACGTTACTTGAGGCTTGTGATAGAGCGTAGAACGAGATTTTTTAGAATAGGACTGTGTTAGTTCTATAAGTTAGTGAATTTATCTATAAAATTTTTGTTGCCATAGCCCACGGGCTTTTTTGGGTAATATATTCTGTTCTATAATGTCTGATTCCGTAGATTTTATCGTTTTTCACCGTTGAATACCTAGATGGGACACAGAAAGCCTTGCGTTAGAGGGAAGAGTTAGAAGTACAAACACGAACACGAAAGTTTAGGAACTTAGCTATCTTCCGTATGAGCATCCTCCCAGCTGTTAGGATTTCATAGCTTTTCGTATTGCCTTTGAATAGTATTTGTCGAGTTATGATAACGTATTATAAAAAGGGTCAGGTTCATTCATCAGCTTGTGACGTAAAACAAAACAGTATGGTAGATCGCGCGAACACCACTACTCTCTTTTCTTGGTTTCTGGTGCGTGAGTAGTACGTGGTGACTAATCAACTCAACCGTCTTTCATTTTCCCTCGGCGCTAATTAGGGGGAAGCATGGGGAGATCTGGACAAACTTGAATACTGTTGTCCTGTGTGGCACTTTGGATTTACTCGTGAACAGTCTGATTCGCTTGACAGGATACAGTTTAGAGCCGTCCTTGTAGTTTCCAAGTCCCCTAAAGTACCGTATATAGACCTCCTCAATACTTATAATTTAGAAACCCTGTTGAAGCGCCGTGAAAAACTTTCGTTAGTGTTTGGAACTAAAATCTTGAATACACCAGCACTACGTGATATCCTCCCCCCAGATTTTTCAGCGATAAGAGTAGGTCCTGAGAGAGGGGTAGCCCAGCCAATACCCAAATTGCAGCCAATTAAACACACAACGACTCGTTACCTAAGAAGTTTTGTTCCCGCTTTCGTCAAACTTTTTAACTCGCATCATTACTTGTATATAGATTTGAATATTTTGTGTTATGTTTGACAAGTCTTGGGTATATCCAAACTAGTGAAGAATTATCTTTTGTATATAATTAGTGTTAATATGGACGATCACCACCAAATTGGCTTGACCGTTGTATCGGTTTTGAAAATAAAGTGAATTGACTTGAATTGGACAGTATTCAGAAAAAGTCCGCCAATCAGCTCTCTGAAAAGATCCTCCTATTCCACACCATTTGCTACTTTTTCATTGGCTAAAGTCTAGTTTATTTACAGGAGACGACGAGGAGTTCATCCTCCCTGAAGCAGTCGTCCCAATGATGCAGGAATGGCCCCTCTACACCGACAACAGTGCAAACGGGATTGCCCTTTTATGGGCCCCACGGCCCTTTAATCTCCGTTCCGGTCACACAAGGCGAGCACAGGATATACCGATCGTCAAGACTTGGTATAGGGAGCATTGCCCCCCAGGGCAGCCGGTTAAGGTGAGAGTGTCTTACCAGAAGTTGCTGAAATACTTCGTTCTGAACAGTCTGAAACATAGGCCGCCCAAGCCCCAGAAGAAGCGATATTTATTCAGGTGAGTATTCGCTTTTGATAAGATAAGATAAGATTTATTTCCGGAAAAGCACAAAGGGCCATGGAAAGAACAAAGCAGCACAAAAACGAAACCATAACCTCAACCACTATTTACAAAAACTTTCTCTGTGAATCATGGCTACCTTTAGGAATCTTCCCAAGTTTCTAATATCTCTAAAACTTCTACTTTTCAGAATTTGTTTAAACCTTTCCTCCCCCCAAATCATTTCCCCAAATATTTCCTTCCTCAGGTCTTTTAACTCCTGACACTCACACATTAAATGGGAAATACATTCATTCATTTTACCACACATCGGGCAGAAGTAAGGAAACAAACTTTTGAAACGAACTGAATAGAAACACGTTTGAGATGGAAATGTGTTCCAACAATCTGGAGGTGTCATCTTTTCATGTTCTTGGTCAAGTGCCAACCACACAATTGAAAATCACTCTTCGCCGGCGATTGGCACTGGAATCTTTAAAGTTTAACTGAAAAGCCAACTTATTTTTGTGTCATTTAATTGAATACACTGAATTATTTGGATTCTGCTAAGGGATTTTTTTTTATTTTCCACTATCTGCTCTAATTATGACGTTCAGAATATCTGCGGCTGTCCCCACAACGTAAATTCTGACGTGGAAATTTTGATCTCAACACAAACGCGGGTTTTCAGTGGGCAGTGGTGAGCTTGGTGAAGACTGCTTAGTGCCTCACAAAAAAATCACAGGTCTTTCTCGTAAGGCCTACAACACAGATACAAGCGCATACAGACAACACAAATCACACGGAAATTCCACTAGTTGAAAATCGATTATTCGTGAATAGCGGGGGAACGAAGTAACGCTTTTTCAGCGGGTCTTCAAGCCAATTTAAGTGAATAAGTGATAGGTAAATATATTGTCCTATCCCAGCGCTTTTCAGTTAAACTTTAAAGGAGTAAAATCGGAAGCATTCTTGCATTTGATCACCTTTCTGGGTCGCAATTTCAAACCGGGACTCGGTGCGAGCGTTGTCGTTTGCTCGGTGCGATTCTAAAGAGTAAAAGAAAAGAAAAACATTTAGCTTGAATATGAATGGAAATAAACAAAATACAGCTAAAAATCTGGCTGTATTCAGTTTCTTTCAGTAATTGGTTTGATGTTTTTATGTCATTTCTGCCTAAAATCAGCCATAAGTTTGTGAAGAAACCGCGTTTCCTTTAATCTGCTGTTAGAAGTCTTACCCACTGAACAGTTTATCAGTGTGGGGGACTCATTGACTTGTTGTAATAAATAGTCGGTTCAGCTTCTCTTTCTCTTTGTTCTGAAGAATGTTAGCTGCAATTGACAGAAAGAAGGTACAGTAATATTAACAGTAGTCATTCCTACCGATTGGCGATCATTTCCTAAAATGTTTTTCGAAAGACCCTCGTTCACCTCTGCCTTCCTGTCCATAGGTCTTTCAAGGCGACAAAGTTCTTCCAGCAGACTACCCTTGACTGGGTCGAAGCTGGTCTCCAGGTCTGCCGGCAAGGATACAACATGCTGAACCTCTTGATTCACCGAAAGAATCTCAACTATCTCCACTTGGACTACAACTTCAACCTGAAGCCCGTTAAGACTCTGACGACAAAGGAGAGAAAGAAGTCCCGTTTCGGAAATGGTAAGCACTTGTTTCTTTGAAGTATCCATGGCCCTAATTTCCGCGACCCCGTTTGTACACTGTAGAAAGTTTCTCCGAGTAAAGATTAAATTAATTAATTAATTAATTAATTTAATAATTAATTTATTTATGACCCGCCATTTTGAAAAGGCGGAGTAAATGACGAAAGTAAAGAAAATAAACAAAACACATATATACACACAGAAAAAGACACTTAATTTTTAATCTTCGGTCAGGAAGCAGTGGACGACATCGTGTGCACACAGAAAAAGACACTTAATTTTTAATCTTCGGTCAGGAAGCAGTGGACGACATCGTGTGCTGGTTGGGCCTTGTTGTCCATGAGTTTTGAAAGTGATGACGAAACATCCAAAAGGGTAACACTTGCGTCTTGAATTTTGAATTTCTCCGTCAATGTATGGTTATGACATAATTTCGACAAGTGGAGCAGGTGCTTTGAATATTTAAAATAACATGATCTCATCTTTTTAATCTCCTTCTTTCGCAGAACATGAGTGACGCCAGAACGAAATAGTATAGAAGGAGCGCAATTTGCATAGTATAGCTTACATAGTATAGTATATATAGTATATAGTATATAGTACATAGTACATAGTATAACTTATCCTTATTCAACATGTGCAAGATAAAATAAGAAGAGCATTTGGTGCTGTTATTCGTTTACGAGGGATGTATCGCAGAGATGTTCTTGGTTCTATTTATACGGCTGTTGCACTTCCTCACATTCTTTTTCCGTCTGCTTTCTTTTCTTCTTTCCGTCCTTCTGAACTTTCTGCGGTAAAAGTTACTTATTATAAATTCTCTAAATTCCTTCTTGGTTTCCCGATCTCTGCGAGTAACTCTTTCTTAACTCCGAATTTTAAAGTGAAGAATCCTTTGGAAACTTTAAATGGTAAAATCCAGAACTTTCATAAAAAGGCTGACAACATTCTTCTTCATCACAACCTTTTTCCTTTTTATGGCACTTGCAGCCTCTGGCTCAAGTGCCATAAACCGATCACAATTCCGTCTGTCGGTCTGTCGGTCGGTCCGAGTTTTTTTGTCCCACATATCCGAGTTAGGGTACTTCCAGATGTGCTAGGACAATGAAACTTGGCAGGCATATCAGGGACCCGACCAAACTAGCCTGGAAATAATCAGTTTCCCGATCCGACCATATGGGGGGGAGTGCGGGGCGCTGGAAACTTGCAAATTTAGGGCATTTTGTCACTTTTTTTCTGAGTTAGGGTACTTCTAGATGAGCTAGGACAATGAAAGTTGGCAGGAATATCAGGGACCCGACCAAACGAACCTGGAAATAATCAGTTTCCCGATCCGACCATATGCGGGGGAGTGGGGGCGCTCGAAACTTGAAAATTTAGGGCATTTTGTCACACTTTTTCGAGTTAGGGTACTTCCAGATGAGCTAGGACAATGAAACTTGGCAGGAATATCAGGGACCTGACCAAAGTAACCTGGAAATAATAAGTTTCCCGATCCGACCATATGCGGGGGAGCTGGGGCGCTGGAAACTTGAAAATTTAGGGCATTTTGTCACACTTTTTCGAGTGAGGGTACTTCCAGATGAGCTAGGACAATGAAACTTGGCAGGAATATCACGGACCCGACCAAACTAACCTGGAAATAATCAGTTTCCCGATCCGACCATATGGGGGGGAGTGCGGGGCGCTGGAAACTTGAAAATTTAGGGCATTTTGTCACACTTTTTCGAGTTAGGGTACTTCCAGTTGTGCTAGGACCATGAAACTTGGCAGGCATATCAGAGACCCAACCAAACAAAATTAGGAATAATCAGTTTTCTGATCCGACCATTTTGGGGGGGGGGGGGGTGGAGGGCAGGGGAATCCGGGAAACTGAGAAGTGTGTAACTTTCGAACGGATGATCGGATTGTAATGAAACTTCATAACTGAAGAGAATATATATCTATAATGTCCCGTTTAAAGTCTTGACCGGATTCGGTAGCCAGGGGGGAGTTGGGGGGGGGGGGGGGAGACCGGAAATTTCAAGAAACGGTTAGAATGGAGGGATCGGAGTGAAACTTGCTGGGAGAACAAGCATCTGCTCTAGATAAGTCCTTTAGACCGTTGTACTGGATCCGGACACTTATGGGGGGGGGGGGGGGGCCAGAATTCCGGTGATGGTGGTTTTTTGGATTTTCACGATGAAACTTGGCAGGCATATCAGGGACCCAATCAAACTGACTTCAAAATAAAAATATTGTCGATCAGATAATGGTGGGGGAGTGGCGGGAGGGGAATCCGCAGGGGAATCCGGGAAATTGAGAAGTGTGTAACTTTCGAACGGATGATCGGATTGTAATGAAACTTCATAACTGAACAGAATATATATCTGTAATGTCCCGTTTAAAGTCTTGACCGGATTCGGTAGCCAGGGGGGAGTTGGGGGGGGGGAGACCGGAAATTTCAAGAAACGGTTAGAATGGAGGGATCGGAGTGAAACTTGCTGGGAAGAACAAGCATCTGCTCTAGATAAGTCCTTTAGGCCATTGTACTTGATCCGGACACTTATGGGGGGGGGGGGGGGGTCCCGGAATTCCGGTGATGGTGGTTTTGGGGATTTTCACGATGAAACTTGGCAGGCATATCAGGGACCCAATCAAACTGACTTCAACATAAAAATTTTGTCGATCAGATAATGGTGGGGGGAGTGGAGGGAGGGGAATCCGAAATTTTCAGTCATGCGTAATTTTGGAATGGTTGATCGGATTCGAGTGAAATTTAAGAATTCAACAGAGGACATTTCTCCGATGATTTTTTTCATATCCGGACCGGATCCGGCAACTATTGGGGGGGGGGGGGAATACGTGCCCCGTTTAGAATGGAGGGATCGGGATGGAACTTTGTGGGAAGAACAAACAGATGCTCTAGGTAAGTCATTTGCTGAATCGGATTGGCTACGTGCACCGCGGGGGAGCTGGGTGGGGTGGGGGGGGGGACCGGAAATCTCCAGAAACGGTTAGAATGATGGTATCGGAGTGAAACTTGCTGGGAAGAACAAACATCTGGTCCATATAAATCTTTTACATAATTTGACTGGATCCGGACACTTGAGGGGGGGGGGGAGGGGTATCCCGGAATTCCGTTTTTGGGGGATTTTCACGACGAAACTTGGAAGGCATATCAGGGACCCGGTCAAACTGACTTGGAATAAAAAAAAAATCCTCGATATGATAATCTTGGGGGGGGGGGAGTTGAGGGAGGGGAATCCGGAATATTGAGTCATGCGTAACTTTGGAGCGGGTGATCGGATTCGAGTGAAATTTAATAATTAAACAGAGGACATTTTTCTCTTGTGACCTTTTTCATTTCCGGACCGAATCCGGCAATTATCGGGGGGAGGGCGGAAAATACTTGACCCGCTTAGACTGGTGTGATCTGGATCGAACTTCGTGGGAATGACAAACAGATGCTCTGGATTAATCATTTACAGAACAGGATTGGCTCCGGTTATTGTGGGTGGAGTTGGAGGAGGGGGAGGGGGGTCTGGGATTCCGGTGATCGCGCGTTAAGGTACTTCCAGATGTGCTAGGACGATGAAACTTCGCTGGAATATTGGAGACTCAACAACATTTGCTTAGAAATTGCTACTTCCCAAATCCGATTATTCCTTAAAGTACCAATCTTGACCGCAAAGTAAAAAAAATACTTTTAAGCAATATATGCATTTTCGTGATGCCCATCAGCCCATTAGCAGTTTTGCCTCAAGGGTTTTGCTTACAAATGAAGTTCCAGCTCCCTTATAGCGCGCATCTCAACCGCAAAGTCGAAACTTACTCTTGATCAATCAAATCATCTTGACACATGCAAGTGCCATATGAGCTTACAGCTCTTGTTTCACAAAAAAGCGCCCTGATTAGTTGGTTTATTTTGAGCTTTTTTTTTTGCATGTACTTCGTTGTATATTTAGTAGGCTAATTTGTCTTTAACGGTCAGCTGTTTATTAGTATGTAAGTGTGTGTGAGTCTGACTGTCATGTTGTTGTTCCTTTTTATACATTACTCTTCAGTTTTGAAGGATTCAAATAAATAATAATAATAATAATAATAATAGAAGGAGCGCAATTTGCAGTTAAAGTTAACTGCAGTATTTGCTACTGGGATTAGTGTTGTCTCTACTGGGATAAGATTAATCCGAATTAGAGAAAATCTTATCTCAGTAGAGACAAGATTAATCCCAGTAGCAAATACTGCAAGCTTTTTTTTATAGTGTATGCCCACGCTTCCTTTTGACCCAACTACACCTTTAGGGTAGGAACCCGTTATATTAATTTATCCACGAGGTACTTAAGAAGTGATAATGAAGTAATAATAATAATATTTTAATGCAAAAACATAAGCAATTGGCCCCTACAATGATTCCAGGACCGATGGTAAGAGTTTTAAGAATTGACTTTGGCAGGTGGACGCTTGGAAATCACAGTGCATGGAGGCGCGGAACGGACTTCATTCTCACGTCGTTGTATAGATGTAAAAATGAATTTTGCAACTGAAAAATTGAATCGAATAGTCGCAAAATTGAACTATTCGGAAGCCTCTCGAATATTGCGAAAAATGGAAATATTTCGCAAATATAGGAAAATTGAAAAATATGGGGAATGGTTCGCAATTTTTTGTAGATGCAATTTTCTGGGGATTTACGCTTCCCAGACTATACACAGTTAGATCGGGAGCAGAGCAAAATAACACTAGGGAGTAACGCCAAGACTTGACAAAATTAACAAACACTCGAATAGCAGCGATACTAGCACCACTAGCGATAGAGAACGTCCTTACTGAAACTCATTCAGTCGTCCACCGGCGCTGGCTCCGATAACTTCACATCCTAGACATAGCAAAAAAAGTTTCACAGCCTCCATTGTTTCCTTGGTGTGTGCAGGCCGCTCCTTTGCTTCACTAGAAATTTATAAACCCGCAAGTTTTTCTCGCTTTAAATGCCGCAAGAGTAGTGGGCGGCGCTACGAGCATGGTCCGTTTTGAAAAGCTTGGAAAGCATAGGTTAAGGCGCTATTCCCTAGTGTTATTTTGCTCTGATCGGGAGTGAACAAAGTCTTAGTCAAGGCTTGCATTTCATGCAGCCAATTACAATGTGATTTCGAGACGGAGAGATACGCACGATAGAAAAAGAAGGATTATTATTTGTGATTAGAGATTAGAGATTATATTTCATTTGATTAGCAGGTTGCAAAAACGGGATCAGCATGGATCGCGGCTTTATATCTGAAGCCAGAAATTCCTGACAGTCTTGCAAATTAGATTCTTCTATTGATTATAGACTTGATGAACATTGGCGTTAAATTAGAAATAACCTATCTTTAACTACCCTAAACAATAAGTACAAATGCATAAAACGGAGACTTCAGCTACGATGCTTTGGCAGCGATATTTCGGCCCTTCTTGGCAAGGGTCTTCGTCAGGCTGTCAATCTTTGGGGTCACCGTTGGGGAAGGAACAAACCTGTAATAAATAACTGAAACACAATAAGCGTAGCAGAAATGATAATGCTTGGCTTAATCAGAGGGGTTTCTTACTTCTGAAACCCTTGTACACCAGGTGTCTGCCAGGCATACTTACTAACTTTGTAGAGTCAGTCAATCGGTCTGCACCATCACCGGGAATTGAAAGTCCACTATAGTAATCAATAAGGTAAAAAAGGAAAACATTCGTACGCGAAACATTGGACCAGACTCGATTTCAATAAAAAGAACTTCTTACTAGATCTGTTCGATATTCTTAATGGGAGACTCACTCGTCTCAACAAACTCACTCGTTTTTTGTATTTGGCAACGTAGACAATGCCATGTAAGTAAAAGCGATGTTTCAGTTGTAGCAAACCTGGAAATGTTCCTACTTGTTGGACATGGGATGAGACGGGGTGAGAGAGGGGGAGAAGAAACATAAGACAAAGCATAAGACAACATTTCCTCAGTTGTCTTCTGACACATGAAAATGTGTAGGAACAACACACTGTAGCTCAGCATCTTATATTTCAGCCTTATTTTTAGTTTTTCTCAACTTTTCACAGTTTTTCGCGAGTATCCCGCAGTTTTCGCAAGATAAAACGTTTATACGTCGTTTAAAACGTTTAAACGTTTATACATTTATACGTCGGTGCCAGTCCATCAGTCGAAATCCTCAGGTCCATGTTATAGAAATGACGAATATTGTATTGGTATTTTTGTGGAATTTTGTAGGAGCTTGCGCCCTTTTTTTGGCTGTTAGTAATTAAATATACCTCACTACACCTCATAAAAGAAATAGAAAACCGTGATTTTCGGGGTTTTTATTGATCAGCTAATTATCCCTCTAGGATGATGTGCGAGGGATAAATATAAATTCGGATATTTCGGTTGCACTTCCGGCAAACCGTCCTCAGCGAAAAAACAAAAAACTAAATCATAAAATCCAACACAATACCAACAGAAAAACGATGCGGAACCAACAAAACATACAACGATATGTAACTAAAAAGCAGAAGAACGATGCGGATTGAACGAAGAAAAATCAAATAAACAGAATTCAGAATTGTAAAATAATCGCAGATTTGTTCATATACACTTTTAACACGCACATTTTAATATTCGTTATTATATTTGAATTTTTCTGTCGTTCAATCCGCATCGTTCTTCTGCTTTTTAGTTACATATCGTTGTATGTTTTGTTGGTTCCGCATCGTTCTTCTGTTGGTATTGTGTTGGATTTTATGATTTAGGGATAATTAGCTGATCAATAAAAACCCCGAAAATCACGATTTTCTATTTCTTTCGTAATGAATGATCAGCTTGGCTTCAAACCTTATATACTACACCTCATCGTGTAGGCTCAGTCTATCACCCGTCTTTTCACTTCCCATTTTCGTACAGCCTTCCATCTCTGCCGTGAGATCCTTCGCCTCACCAAATTGATCATCGACGCCCACGTCCAGTACCGTCTGAACAACGTCGATGCCTTCCAGCTTGCCGATGGCATTCAGTATATCTTCGCCCATGTGGGTCAGCTCACAGGAATGTACCGGTACAAGTACAAGCTCATGAAGCAAATTCGGATGTGCAAAGATTTGAAGCATTTGATATACTACAGATTCAACACGGTAAGGAGAATCATTTTTTCTAAAATATTGTATACAAAGATTCGACGCCCACGTCCAGTACCGTCTGAACAACGTCGATGCCTGTCCATCGACATCGTACGTTGATGTGTGTCCCATATTTTCGGTCAGCCGGTAAAAGTTACCAGCCAGCCGGTAAAATATCTTGGTCCCCATCTGAACACTTTGGCTGTAACGGCCCTTGTGGTTACTAGTAGCCCAGCCAAAAGTTTTTGAAACGAGGAGGTCTATGAGCTCCTGCTTTTCTAGTATTTTTGTTTTATTTTGTGTGTTATTATCGGTATCTTTATTCTTATTATATTTTTTTTATGAATGAATGAATGAATGAATTTATTCCACAAAAAAACCCTTGGGGTCATGGCAACAAAACAAAAAGGAAACACAACAAACTACAAAAATCGCTCTCTATGGGACAAACCAACTCGGAGGAATCTAGCCACCTTACGGATATCCCCCATATTTGTGCTTCCCATTTTTTCTAGTAGCCACTCCTCCCTAGTAATTCCCACCCCAAATAATTCGACCCTTAAATCACTCAATCCTTCGCATTCACACATAAAGTGGAACACATCCTCATCCATCTTTCCACACATCGGGCAAAAGTAAGGGCCATTCTTTAATCTATTTTTTCCTATAAACCTTCTTTTCTCCCCAATAGCTAATCCTCCCCCCTTAAACTCACCATCCACTTTAAATCTACTCCCGACAACCCAGCTTTAAAATAAATTTCCTCCCCCCAAACATCTTTCGCCTTTGCATAGAACCGTAGAGACATCGACTCAGCCTTCCGACACTGCCAATCTTGAATTTCCTGATCACGAAGGATTTGCTCCACCTTACGCGACACTTCACCATACTGTAAAGAAGTTCCAATGCCACCATTCCATAATTCAGACATGCCGCATCTGTTGAGAATGTTCTTAATTTGATGAGGCCAAGATTGCTGGTCTTCGTCCCACAGCGCCTCCAGATAGGCTGCTTTAAGTAACCTCACTCGCGGTAATGAAATAATTTTCTCCCAAAAACTTACCATAGTAACCAATCTGTTAGACCTAAGCGAAAACAAACCTAGATCACCTTTCAATACAATACTACTAAGAACATTGAAACATTGCTACAGTTATTTTAAACGTTGAGACAGACGCTGTTGCAAGCTCGTAACCCAAACTTCGTCAGGGTCGGAGCTGGTTCGTTGATTGACATTCCTAGAGCGAGTTAGTTGCGAAGCCCAGGATTGGCTGATGGATATGAGTTAGCTCCTCCTCCTTCGGGTGGAGATAAATGGTGACAAGTGACCGGTGGCCCCGCAAGCCGCTGCGGAGTCAACCTGACTCCTCCATCAAGGCGGGGCCGCCAGTCGATTGGACATTGATTACCTGTGAAACTAAAGACAAATTGAGCCATACCTTAGTACATCAAACTCTCTCACCACTTCCCTTTTAAATATTCAGCGTCTACCATTTTAATCTTTCATCAGTTTCATTTTGAAACTTTTCATCACCTTCCTTCTCAAATTCTCAACAACCTTCTTTTCAGGGCCCCGTTGGGAAAGGCCCCGGCTGCGGCATTTGGGCACCGGGATGGCGAGTCTGGCTCTTCTTCCTCCGTGGCGTTACGCCACTTCTCGAACGGTGGCTTGGCAACCTCCTCTCCCGACAGTTTGAAGGCCGACACTCTAAAGGTGTCGCGAAGACCGTTACCAAGCAGAGAGTTGAATCCCACTTCGATCTGGAGTTGAGAGCTTCAGTGATGCACGACATTGTGGATATGATGCCCGAGGGTATCAAGCAGAACAAGGCCAGGACAATCCTCCAGCATTTGAGTGAAGCGTGGAGATGCTGGAAAGCCAACATTCCGTGGAAGGTATGGATCTCCACTCCCAGTTGCCATGACTTTAAAGGACCCCTCGCAATGTTAAAGCACAACTCTTACTAGAAATGATCTTTTCACGATGGAAGGGCTCAGAAATATCGTTTTATGAAAATACCTTTACTTTAAATGTGAAATTAGCGATTTGCTGTCAGAGTTTATCGACTCTATCGAGCCTTCCCGCTTCCCGGCGCGGAGGCTGGACGCAAAATAATTGAAAACTGAACTCAATATGGTTAAAAAGTAGGAAAACCAAGCAGAATAAAAGAGGTCCAAAACAGAGATACACCTGATAGCCTACCATGTCTTCCAAAATAAAAACGACACTTTGAAGCTTCACATGTTCTTACGTGTAAAGAGTTGTCGTCCGACCTTGACACTTTCGGCAAAGTTTGCGTTCTATGGCTGGCAAAACCCGGCTCGGCCTAAAAAGCGCTAAAAAGTCCTTGGTACAAACGAAACGATGGTGAAAGGCCGGGATTTCAGAAGCATATAATTCCATAAGGGAGCTGTATGGATAATGTAAAAGGCAGAATAAGCAAGAGGGGTTCTTTAATTGTTTATGTTAAAGAATTTACAAAATAGTTGATACTTAAACCTCAGTATCTGATTTCAAATTGCCTGGGCTTTGGCGGTTTTTGGCCTTTCTCCGATAACCGGTGTATTTGACGAGTGAGCTTCTCGCAATCAGTCGTAGAAAGCATGACAATCATCGAAATAGCGAAACAAGGAGAGAGTAAAAACCAGTGGTGTCGCGCCAGAGGGGTTAGAATAATAATAATAATTTATTTGTAACCCACTTTCGTATAAAAAGACAAGCGAAATAAAATTACACAAAAAAGAAGAAAAAGACACAAGCGTATGAACTACTTAACCTTTATCTCGGACAGAAACACGCAGATAATACTATGGTTTGGACCTAGGGACGTGAATGCAGTACTTGTTAACTTAGCACTATTAATGCACCATCTAAATTTTGTATCTCCGGGTTTAAGAATGGATGGAGCGATTACGGAAAATAGGTTGCTTTAGCATTATATGTACGACGGGTCGTTAATCATTCCTTAAACGTCGGGGCTGCTAGCATGACTGCGAGTTTCTGGTCAATCTTAAATTGGTTTCCACGTGGGTTAAGCCAAGGGCCTATGATCCGATGTTCATAGTTGGTTCCCGACTACCAGGATTTCTGGGCGACTTTTAAGTCTCCTCGGATCCCGCTCGATTACATGCAGCTAGACAAAAACTAGATGTCGCTCAGCCCACCCTGCCCACCACAAATCAAGTACTTTATTGTATATGATCAGAAAGATGCCTTGCAGCACCATACCAAGCAATGGAGAAAAGCGACCATGAGTAAAGGAGAGGGCGATTGATTTTTTTAAGGAAAGATTCTGCATGGCGCTCTCCGACTAACTAAGCTATTAAAGTTTAACTGAAAAGGGCTGGGATCAGGGTTGCTGCATCAGAAAAATTTAGAGAGTGGCTTTTGGCTGAGACAGAGAGTAAATTGGGAGTGAAATTCTATTTTCACGAAAAAACGTGCAATGGTCATTTTTGGTCGGAATCACTGATGCAAAAATGCTTTTCGGCGGAATCTCAATCGGTTCAGAATCCTCCGAGCATGGCTAGCACGGAAAAATTCCCACAAAAGTCCCCTTCTTCACTCCCACCGAAAACAAAAATTAACTCTTTATGTAGTACAGACAGAGTGGAATGCCTTAAAATTACTTGCATTGAGTTGAATTCCGCGTTTACTTTTGTATTTTCTGGAATTGTCACACTGTTGTGCGACAAATCTGGATATTTACATAAATAGAGTGAATTTTATGTCCTACGTAGGACAAGAGTGACAAAAAAAAATAGAGTGACAATTCACACTATTGTGCGACATGTGGCAACCCTGGCTGGGATAGGACAATCTAGTTACCCATCACTTATTCACTTAAATTGGCTTGAAGACCCGCTGAAAATGTGTTACTTCGTTATTCCGGTATCCACAAATGATCAATTTTCAAATAGTGGAACTTCCGTGTGATTTGTGGTACCTCTACGCGCTTGTATTTTTGTTGTATGCCTTACGAGAAAGATTTATGATTTTTTTTTGTTCAGACACTGAGCAATGTTCACCAATGTCACCAATGCCCATTGAAAAGCCGCGTTTGGGTCGAGATCAAAGTTTCCCGTGTCATAGTAGAATTTGCTGTGGGGACGGCCTCAGATATTATGAAGGTCATAACTAGAGCAGATAGTGGAAAATTAAAAAAATCCCTTTGCAGAATCCAAATAATTCAGTGTATTCAGTTAAATGACATAAAAATAAGTTGGCTTAGAGTCAGTGCAGAAAAGGGCAGTCAGGATCATCCTGGGTTGTAGAGATATCCCTTACCAAGAAGCACTCAATAAAGTGCCTAGAAGAAAGATTGTGCGAGCTCATCATGAGGTTTGGAAAAGCATTGCTTTCAAACCCAACCCATCGAGACATCCTACCCGCAGACGCCCCACCGAACAACAGAGCCAGACAGAAACTCAAACTGACCCATATACGTGCGCGGACAAACCGTTATTCTAATTCGTTTGTGCCCTTTTTTACGTCTATGTTTAACAGTGCCTAATTTTGGTATGTAATGTTTTGCAACTTGCAAATTAGCCAAGAGCTACGAAAGTTGCATAGTAAACCGCTCTCTCTCTCT